>OV656703.1:7500-5007500 GCA_927399405.1 Agonopterix arenella
CTAACCTAACCTAACCTAACCTAACCTAACCTAACCTAACCTAACCTAACCTAACCTAACCTAACCTAACCTAACCTAACCTAACCTAACCTAACCTAACCTAACCTAACCTAACCTAACCTAACCTAACCTAACCTAACCTAACCTAACCTAACCTAACCTAACCTAACCTAACCTAACCTAACCTAACCTAACCTAACCTAACCTAACCTAACCTAACCTAACCTAACCTAACCTAACCTAACCTAACCTAACCTAACCTAACCTAACCTAACCTAACCTAACCTAACCTAACCTAACCTAACCTAACCTAACCTAACCTAACCTAACCTAACCTAACCTAACCTAACCTAACCTAACCTAACCTAACCTAACCTAACCTAACCTAACCTAACCTAACCTAACCTAACCTAACCTAACCTAACCTAACCTAACCTAACCTAACCTAACCTAACCTAACCTAACCTAACCTAACCTAACCTAACCTAACCTAACCTAACCTAACCTAACCTAACCTAACCTAACCTAACCTAACCTAACCTAACCTAACCTAACCTAACCTAACCTAACCTAACCTAACCTAACCTAACCTAACCTAACCTAACCTAACCTAACCTAACCTAACCTAACCTAACCTAACCTAACCTAACCTAACCTAACCTAACCTAACCTAACCTAACCTAACCTAACCTAACCTAACCTAACCTAACCTAACCTAACCTAACCTAACCTAACCTAACCTAACCTAACCTAACCTAACCTAACCTAACCTAACCTAACCTAACCTAACCTAACCTAACCTAACCTAACCTAACCTAACCTAACCTAACCTAACCTAACCTAACCTAACCTAACCTAACCTAACCTAACCTAACCTAACCTAACCTAACCTAACCTAACCTAACCTAACCTAACCTAACCTAACCTAACCTAACCTAACCTAACCTAACCTAACCTAACCTAACCTAACCTAACCTAACCTAACCTAACCTAACCTAACCTAACCTAACCTAACCTAACCTAACCTTTTTTTTTTTTTTTTTTTTTTTTTGCGCTGGGAAAAAATGCATTACGCATCCCCCCCCGTTGAGGGACGGGAGGGGTATGTGGGACTCCCCGGTGCGTGTCACCGGTATACCCACTAAAATAACCCAGCGGCACTCCCGCTTCGCCCGGATGGCAGGGGACTGGGAGACCAGCAGAGCCTTTACGTCCTGTCCCCCACCGGCGATCGCCCGCCTTTCGGCGGGCCCTACTACGCTCCTCTGCACAGGGAGGAGCCCGGGAATGACCGTGAGTGCCCGGCCATTCCCCTTACCGCGAGGGTGGTGAGTAGTGCAATGCGGGCGGAGGTGCCCCCGCACCTGCCGCCCGCTACTCACCGCCGGGAGGCTGAAGACGGTTGTGCAACCGCCTTCTCCTGCCCCTTCTCCGCCGACGGAGCGGTGCCGCGAGAGGATCGTCCTCCCGCGCGCGCTCCGCCTCCTCCTTCTGTGATATGACGAGTTCACAGAAGGAGGCGACCGCCGCCCATGCCTCCTCACCGCCCAGCATGGCGTTGACCACGCTGGGAAGCGAGAGGTCTCGTCCGACCGCCGCGACCAAGTCCAGGCGCGGCTCGGACCACGACGGGCACACCTCGAGCGTGTGCTGCGCCGTGTCCTCCGCCGCGCCACAGCCATGGCACGACGGGGTTTCCTCCCTTCCGATCCGGTGCAGGTACGATCCGAAGCAGCCGTGCCCGGATAATACCTGAACCAGACGGAAGGAGAGGAAACCGTGCGACCGCCCGAGCCAATCTTGTAGGACTGGCCCGAGCGCGTCCAGTGTTCGGCGGCCGAAGGTTGCGGCGGCGAGGTCCTCCGCCCAATGTTGGGCGGTTGCGGTCCTCGCCTGCTGCCGAACGGCCTCCCGCTCTTCCAGGGCCGGGCGCTCCCCGAGTGCTCTCCGCCCCGCCGTCCACTCGTACACTCTGGCGAGCACCCACGCCTCGAGCTCCCAAGGCGGGGTACCAGCCAGAGCGCACGCGGCCGCGAAACTCGTCGACCGGTACGCCCTCGCCACCCGTTGTGCAATGGCCCTTTGGGGCCGACGGATGGCGGCGGCGTTCTCCCTCCTCTGGAGGGAGTCCGCCCATATGGGGGCCCCGTAAAGGGCCATGCTCCTCAGGATGCCGGCGTACAGACGCCGGCACCGCGCGCTGGGCCCCCCTAGGTTTGGGAGGAGCCACGATAGGGCGCCCGCGGCCTTCAGAAGGCGCGCTGACAGCCCGCTGAAGTGCGGGCCAAAGCGCCACCTGCTGTCTAGTATAAGACCCAGATATTTCATCTGGGTCTTTACCTCTGTCCTGACGCCCTCCACCAAGATATGGGCGCCAGGCGGGGGGCGCTTCCGGGGACCGTGGAAGAACACGGCCTCGGTCTTGTGCAGCGCCACCCTCAACCCTAGGCGGCGGATCCTCCCTGCAATGAGGCCTCCGCCCGCCGAGGCCAGACTGGCCGCCTCCCTGAAAGTCCCTCCTCGGGCAGTGAGGAGTGTGTCATCTGCATAGCAGATGACACTCGTGCCGCCGAGAAGGGTCCCTCGCAGAAGCCAATCGAAACCGATGTTCCACAGGAGTGGTCCTAGAACGGACCCCTGCGGAACACCGGCCCCGACGCAGTATCGCCGAAGGCAGCCAGTCTTGTCCACGAGGAGGACCGCTCGGTCCTCCAAGTAGCTGGCCAGGAGGCCCCGCAGGTATTGAGGCACTCCGTGGAACCGAAGTGCCTCTATGATGGTGGGGTGGGGGATGGAGTTGAAGGCGTTGGCTATGTCGAATGACACGGCCAGCAATCCATCCCCCGTTTCCACGGCTGCTTTCACCTGGCCTTTGAGCCTGGCCAGGGCATCCACGGTCGAACGCTCAGCCCGAAAACCGAACTGAGCGTCCGACAGATCCGGCCCAACTTCCCGCAGGTGAGCCTTCAGGCGAGCCGCGATGATCCCCTCGAACATCTTACCGACCTCATCGAGCAGAACGATGGGCCGGTATGCCGAAGGGGAGTCCGCCGGGCGCCCCTCCTTACGGAGAAGGCACAACTGCCCCTCCTTCCAAGGCTTCGGGAACCTCTTGGACGCGAAGCATGCGCTGAAGAGGTCCCGAAACCTTTTCTCCATTTGGGTGGAGGCGATGGCCACCACCCTTGCGGGGATGCCGTCCGGGCCCGGAGCGGTCTTTTTGGGCCGGAGGCGACGGATCGCTGCCTCGAGTTCATCCTTCGTCACCTCGGAGACGTCCTCATCCGGCGGGACCGCCGCTTGCGGGGGGTCCATCGCTGGTGGGGCGAAAACTGTCCCTTAACGGAAACAGGGACCGTACCACCCCATCCAGCAATGTCGGCTCAAGGGTCTCGGCTACTGGGGGACCAAAGGGGCGCAGTTTGTTGCGCGCCGCCTTGTATGGTCTCCCATACGGGTCTTTGTCGAGACCCTCCAGCATCTCAGCTCTCGCCGAGTCCTGGGCGGCGCCCATTGCTGACTTGAGGACCCTCTTTGCCTCTACGTATAATTCGTAGAGGCGATCCTCGTTGGCCTCGTCTCGTGTCGCGCGTCGCCGACTCCTCGTGAAGGCCCTCCTGGCCGCCACACAGGCGGCCCGGAGCCCCGCCAACTCCTCCGACCACCAGTAGACGGCGCGTCGCGGAGGCAAACGGCGAGACCGAGGCATGCTGGAGTTACACACCTCGGTCAGGGACCCCCTTAGTTGGGCCGCTGCGGCGTCCACGTCCAGGCCATCGCAGGTAGGCGAGAGCCAGTCCTGGATGAATGCCGCCTCCGCGGCCGCCTCCCGGTCCAGGCGGGTGAGGGCCCATCGTGGGAACGGGGTTTGGCCCGAGGAGGCCATCCCCCGGGGGCCCTGGGTGGAGATATCGAACCGCACGTATCGGTGGTCCGATAGAGTCTCCACCGGCTCCACCCGCCAGCCCTCAACACGGACGGCTAGCGCAGGGGTGGCGAAAGTGAGGTCCACTATTGACCCCCCGTTCCGCCGCACACACGTATGGACTGCCCCTCTATTTAGGAGGGACAGCCCGGACGACGCCGCCCAGGATGCTACTGCGCGTCCCCGGGCGTCGGTCTTATGATCGCCCCAAGCCGCCGACCTGGCATTCAGGTCCCCCAGGAGGAGCACCTGACGCGGCGCCGCCCTACCGGCCACGGCGGTGAGGACATCGAGAAAAGTCTCAAACTCCGAAAGCGTCCTATTGTTTGGGGTGAAATAGACCCCCACCAGGGCTATGTCTCCCCACGCGGCGGCCACGTATCCCGGTCCCCTTTCTAAGAGCGAAAGGGGAGGGGAGTCTGTGGAAGACCGCGCCACAATTGCCACCAAACCGTCTCCACTCCCCAGCCAGCGGCCGGGGACCGAGTACGGCTCGGCGACTACCGCCACGTCCACCAACCACTCGGCCATGACCTGGACCAGCAGGTCCTGGGCCTTTAAACAGTGGTTGATGTTCGTCTGAAGGATGCGATGTACGACCTGCATTATTCGGACATCGCTCCCCTCTCGTCAGCAGCCGCCGAAGCTTCGGCGACGGTGGTGGCGGTAGGCCGGGTTGGCGCCTGCGCTTTGCCCTTCTTGGGTGGAGGTTTGCAGGACCTCCCACTCATGACGTGGTCCGCTGGGCGACCACTGGCTGCGCACACTACGCAGTGAGGCTTGGCGGTCGTACAGGAGGCGGCCTTGTGCTCTTTGTTCCCGCAGCGGTAACAGCAATCCGCCCTGTCCACCTCGGACGGACAGAGAGCCCGGGTGTGACCGATCCCGAAGCACTTGAAGCAGCGCAAAGGCGGATCTTCAAGCGCCCGGACCACACTCGAGCTGAGCCCCACTTGCAGCCGTTTCTTCGAAACGACTGCCTTGGCTGCGGCAATTGGGCACTCGACACGGATGGTGCCCATGCCACCGCGGCCGGGTCTAATGGCCCGGCCTTGCACCGCTGCGACGTCACAGCCTCCTGCCTCTGCGACCGCCGCCACCACCTCCTCTTTGGTGACCGTGTCGTCGAGGCCGGTCACCTCTAGGGCCACGGTCTTGACGGGCCTGACGACTTTAGCCGCATCCGCGATGACCTCTCGCAACTTTGTTGCGAAGAGGTCTGCGCTCGCGCTGCCTTGGGCTCCCGCGAACTCAAACAGCCGGGCGCCCGTCTGCGTGTGGCGGCAGGTAACTGCGCCAATCCCTAGTTGCGCGGGATTGGCATTGGTACGAGCCCGTTTCAGCACGGACTCGTACGTCTCACCCCGCTCCACAGCCTCCGGGGTGAGCGTCACCACGACGGCCGCCGTTTTGGGAGGAACTAGCTTCCTCCCGCCGACGGGAGCAGCGGTGTCGGGCTTAGGGGCCGACTTTTTCCCCCTTCCTTTCCCCTTCCCCTTGCCAGTCGCTTTGGACTGGCGGGGAGGGATGGTGACAGGGGTGGAGGTCGGTGTCGCCTTTCTGGACTTGGCCTTCTTTTTCCTTCCGACCACCTCCTTCCAAGGCTGCTTGGAAGGGGTGGTGGAGGGCAGAAGGGCGTCCTCTCCCAGGAGGTCCTGCTCCGCCGCCTGATTGGCAGCAGACTCAGCCTCCGTTTCCGCATTAATGATTGGGTCCGGTTGTGTCGTCCCCGTTTTCCTTTTGTCCGCCGCGAGCAATGGTCGGACACGTCTCTCCGGCAAGAGCCGGTCCTCAATGCCAGCAAAACAGGCACGGGTGAAGACCCTCTCCTCCGTAACTACCTTGCGGATTATCTCCGCAAGATCCGTGGAGGTGACGCCCTCTGCCAGCGGCCTTTCGGGAGCCTTTTCTGGCTGCTTCTCAGCCAGCTTCCCGTATAGCCGGTAGACCTCCTTCTGCAGGTGATCCACCCTCGCCTGCAGTTGCTGGGTCTCATCCGTGGCAGTGCGCTGCACCAGCTCACGGACGACGCCGAGCATGCTCGCTGCCCGACATTTTAAGGCCTTTTGAAAGGTCCCCTTCAAATTAGAGGACTTCGAGGCGACCTCCACTATCCCCTCCTGGTCCTCCTGAGCCATCTGCTCTAGCTCAGCCAGGCTGTGGTCCGCGTAAAGGACGCTGGACGTGCCATAGCCGGCCTTGGCCCTAGCGGAGCGCGCCTTCTGCTCTTTGGCAGCAACCTCCTCCTCAAGGTCTTGCTGGAGTTGCGCACGTCTCGCCAGGTTAAGCTGGCGTTCGGCGTCCTCTAGGCCAATGTCGTGGGCAATGGCACCAGGGGCAGGGGGTGAGACCTTGCTCTTACCCTTACCCTTGGCCTTCCCCTTCTTCTTTTCGGGCTTACCCTTGACAGAGCCCGAAGAGCGTTCGGACTCTTGCCTCATGTAGGCCCTCTTCCGCGTCTGAAGGTCGCCTTCTTGGGCCTTCGGTCCAGAAGCCGACAAGCTCAGAGTGGACTCCACATCCGAGTCGGACGAGTCGTCCGCCCTACTATAAAAGCTGGCCGCAGATGGTGCGCGGCTAGCTTCCGATGCCGAAGCGTCGACATCGGGGTGGCCCTGAGAAGGGCCTTTTGGTTGGCCCTGAGAAGGGCCTTTTGGGAGAAAACGCCCGGAGGCGTCCCGCAAAGGTTTTGACATTTTGTCCGCTATTCATAAACACCCGCAGAAAGTTTATGAAAGCACAGTGCTCGTTTGCCGTCGGCCTGCCACTCCGTTACGGTGGTCAGGCGCGACGTTGCCCGGGGAACGCTACGTGGAAGCCAGCACTGTGGGGGGTTCCCCAACCTAACCTAACCTAACCTAACCTAACCTAACCTAACCTAACCTAACCTAACCTTTTTTTTTTTTTTTTTTTTTTTTTTTTTTTTTTTTTTTTTTAACGAGGAGAAATGCTCATGCATACCTCACCAGCTGGGGTTCGCTGGTGAGGTTATGTTGGACTCCCATCCTAAGGATGGACCTACCAACTAAAACTCCCCGGGACTCTCGCCACCGCTCTGAGGCCAGGTCGCAGGGCCCGCAAAAGCAATAACTGCTGCGACCTAGCGGCGACTGTCACGGATACCGTGACCCACACCAGATGCCAGGCATGTGCCTGGTGCCCTCTTGGAGAGCGCTCCGAATACCAAGGGCGCTCTTCAACCATGGGTCTCTCTGTCGGGTGACAGACTCCCCAGTCTGCCACCCAGAGACCCTTCTAGGGCGGCAGGTTCCGATCATATGCGGCTCGCCTGCGCCCTAAACGACGCCTGCGGATTGGGTCGGACAACGCATCATCCTCCCGATCTCTCTCTGCGGTCTCCTTCTGTGTCACGACTGTTTCACAGAAAGAGGCCATCGCCCTCCAGGCTTCTGCGCTACGGACCATCTGTCCGACGACGGCAGGCAGAGAGAGATCCCGCCCAATAACCTCGACCAGCTCCGCACGCGGATCACTCCACGCCGGGCATATCTCCAGAGTATGCTGCGCAGTATCATCCGCGCAGTCACAGTGATGACACCGTGGGGATGCCTCTCGCCTGGCCACACGGTGCAGGTAGTGACCAAAGCAACCATGTCCGGTCATCACCTGCACCATCCGGTAAGAGAGGCCGTGGCAGTTCTCCAGCCATGCCGTCAAATGAGGCCTAATGGCTTCCACCGTCCTTAATCCAGCACTTGGCGATGCGAGCTGGCTCCGCCAGGACTGCAGTAGAATAACGCGAGCCTGGCGGCGCCACCTTGCCACCTGCTCTGGAGCCGGCTCATAACCCCGCTCCTTCACCTGCGCGCCACGCCGATACACTTCAGCCAGCACGCGGGCCTCCAGCTCCCATGGCGGGGAACCGGCCAGTGCAAACGCCGCCTCTCCAGCAATCGTGCGGTAGCCGCGGATCACCCTGCGCGCCATGACGCGCTGCGGACGTCGCAGCAGCGCCTTATTAGTGGCGCTCAGGGCATTCACCCACACGGGTGCCCCATACAGGGCCATCGATCTGATGACCCCCATATAGAGCCGGCGGCAGGTAGACCCTGGCCCTCCGACATTAGGGAGGAGACTCCCCAGCGCCGCAGACGCTTTGATGAGTCTCGGAGCCAGCCTGCGGAAGTGCTCGGCGAAAGTCCACTTTCCATCCAGGCAGAGCCCGAGATATTTCATCGCGGACCCAACCCGGACTTCGACCTCGCCGATGCGGAGTGTCGCTCCCGCAGGAGGACTCCCACCACGACCATAGAAGTAGAGGGCCTCTGTCTTCTCCAGAGCCACTCTCAAGCCCTGCCCTTCAATGCGGGCAACTATTAGGCCCGAACCGACTCGCGCTAGGCGGGTGGCCTCCTCGAACGATCTCCCGCGGGCTAGGAGTAGGGTATCGTCTGCATAGCAGACGATATGCAGCCCCCGGAGGAGAGCGCCACGCAACACCTTATCATAGCCAATGTTCCACAGGAGAGGGCCTAAAACCGACCCCTGAGGAACACCGCACCATGAGAGGCGCCGCACCGGCACGCCGTCCCGCCCTACGCACACCACCTCTCTCCCTCGAAGGTACGATGCCACGATCTTGCGCAGGTAGCGGGGCACCCCGTGGAACTCGAGGCCCTCCTCAATACTTGAGAAGGGCAAAGAGTTGAAGGCATTAGCGATATCAAAAGATATCGCCAACACTGAACCGCCCCTCGCCACCTGCTCCTCCGTGAACGCCTTGACGTCAAGTATGGCGTCGATGGTGGAGCGCTGGGCACGAAAGCCATACTGGGCCTCAGAAAGGTCGGGGCCCTCCCGCGTTAGGTGTTGGATAATGCGAGATGCAATTACCCGCTCCAACAACTTCCCTGCCTCGTCCAGCAATACGATCGGTCGGTAGGCCGATGGAGAGTTGGCTGGACGGCCCTCCTTTTGAAGGAGGACAAGTTTGCCCTCCTTCCAGCACTGCGGGAACTCTCCTTGCTCGAGGCAAGAGCTGAAGAGCTCCCGCAGGCGCTCTTCCAGTGGTCCCAAGCACTTCACCCAGACCCGACCTGGGATGCCGTCCGGACCTGGGGCAGTTTTGCGCCCCTTCAACCTTCGGATTGAGGCGCCGAGCTCGCCCTCCGAAACCGGCGGCACCCCCTCTGCAGGTCCGGGCTCGAACGAACCATGCTCCTCACCTTCCGGAGCTGGGAACAGCGCTGCGACAATTGCAGTCAGCCGCTCCGGCGGGAGCGATTCCACCACCGGCGGCCCACGGCTAATTTTCCCCCGTGTTGAGCGGTAGGGGCGTCCCCACGGGTCTCTGTCAAGATCGGCCAACATCTCCTCTCTGGCGGAGTCCTTCGCTCGGCAGATGGACCGCTTCAGTTCCTTTCTGGCGTCCGCGTAAGCCTCCCGCAGCTGCGTCTCCAGGACCTCATTTCGAGGGCGGCGTCTCCGATGCCTTTGGGAGGCACGACGGGCTCTTACGCAGGCACCCCGTAGCTCCGCAATTTCGTCTGACCACCAGTACACCTGTTTCCTTGGTGGTCGACGATGCCAACGGGGCATGGAGGCGTCGCAGACACTAGTCAAGGCCCTCCGGAACCAGAGTGCCTCATCGCTCACAGAGATTGGAGCCGTGGGCACCGGGTTCCAGGCCTCGACAGTGACTGCCTCCTCCAGCGCGTCAATGTCCAGTTTGGACAGGGTCCATCGCGGGAACTGAAGCGGTCCCTCTGGGCGGCCCGAGGGGGCGCTCGACGTTCTGGTTGGTGGGACGCTGAACTGAATGTACACGTGATCAGACAGCGTCTCCACGTCCTCCATCACCCTCCAGTCTTGGACCAGTCTCGCAATCGCTGGGCTGGCAAACGAGAGGTCCACGATGGAACTCCCGTTATGCCTAACGCAGGTGGGCGCGTTGCCGCGATTCAGGAGAGCGAGACCGGACGTGGTGATCCACCTCAGCAGAACGTCCCCTCGGGGGTTAGTGGTAGGGGAGCCCCAAGCCATGCTCTTGGCGTTGAAATCCCCCGCGAGAATAATGGGCATTGGGGCCGCCCTTCTCACCGCCTCCAAGAGCTCGCCGAGGAAAACCTCAAACTCGGCCAGCTGTCTGTTTGGGGAGAAGTAAACCCCAAACACAATGTATCTCCCCCAATGGGCCGATACGAAGCCCCGGCTCCTTTCCTTGGGGGAGAGAAGTTGGCCGCCGCTAGCGCTGCAGATGGCGACAGTACCAGATGTATCACCAACCCAATTGGACCGGGTTGGGATGTGGTACGGTTCTGCCACCACCGCAAAGTCAATCTTCCACTGCGCCAGAGCCTGGAACAACAGGTCCTGGGCTCCGGGGCAGTGGTTAAGATTAGCCTGGAGGAAATGTAGGCGATCACTATCCATTATTGTGATCGACTATCATTTCCTCCTGTTGGTCTTGCGACCGACCCTCCCTTTCCGAAGCCGGGGTCCTTCCGGTTTTATCCCTTCGAGCTCCCTTTTTGGGAGGGACACAACTCCTCCCACCAACCGAATGATTGGCTGCCCTGCCTGCACCAGCGCAGACCACGCAGTGGGGCTTGGCCGAGCAGTCAGCAGCCTTGTGGCCTTCCTGACCGCAGCGATAGCAGAGCTGGCTGCGGTCGGTGACACTTGTGCACCGCTGCCTCGTGTGACCTATCTCTAGGCAGCGGTAGCACTTCATAGGCCGTGCCTCCATGGTGTGGACTCTTGCTGAGCTCCAGCCTACCAAAAGTCGCTCTGCCGCGGACAGGGTGTTGGCGGCCGCAACAGGACACTGAACCCACATTGTTCCAGTGCCACCCGGACCAGGGCGTATCTCGCCCCCCTTCACATGCTCCGTAGTGCAGCCAGTTTTTGCGACGATCGCAGCCAGTACATCTTCCTTGACTACAGAGTCGTCTAGGCCCGACACACGGATCGTGGAGCATTTGATTGGCCTGGACACCCTTGCTGCTCCTGCCAAAACGTCACGCAGCTTTTGAGCCAGGCAGTCGGCCTTTTCGTTATCGACCCCCTTCGGGAGCTCGATAATGCGCGCTCCCGTGGCGGCCTTCCTAATCCTGACTCCGTCTGAGATGCCCAGGTCCGCCAGTTTAACCTCTTGACGAGCCTTGATCAGAGCTTCCTTATAGGTGGCCCCTCGTTCCACTGCATCCTGCTGGAGTGTAATAACTACAGCTGCAGTGGTGGGGGCACGAGTCTTCCTCCTTTGCCGTTTCTTGGTTTTGGGCTGGGGAGCCGGTTCCGGCTTGGGGCCTTGCTGGGGCTGCGACTTGCCTGAGCCAGTGTTTAGAGCCGGCTTCTTTTTCTTCTTCCCCTTTTTACTGACTACCACATTCCAAGCCTCCTCCGTACGAGGAGGTGGAGTGGCGCCATTGGGGATCGAAGAAGAGGTTTTCCGGGACTGCTTGGATGTAGAAGCCGAACCAGATTTCGCCAGTGGAGGCTCGGGCCGCTCCGAGATTAAAGTGACTGCGGCATCATTTTTCCTGTCCGCGGCCAGAGGTGGGCGCATGCGTTTTGGTGGCAGAAGACGGTCCTCCAGTGAGCACAGCCTCGCTCCAACCATTGTCGAGACCCGCTCCATCAAGGCGTGGGAGAAATCTTCAAGCACCGCATTGAGTCCACTAACCGTAGTCGGGGCCGAGTCGCTGCGAATGGTCTGTTTCTCCCCAACAGCCACCTGTGTCGTTTCACCATGGGACAAAGCCGACCTTATGGTAAGCTCCCGGAGATCTTTCCGCATTTGATCCATATCCGCCCGGAGCGTTATCATCCTATCCCGAAGAATGAAATTTTCCGCCTCCAGCTTTTTTACCTCCTTAGAGACAGTGCACTTCGAAAGATCCTCTACGGCCTCCTGAATGCACGCGACAGCCTTATTCAAGTTCCCCACGTATTTACCGCACAAATTGCGCGACGTCTTTGCCACATGAGTGACCATCTCCAGACTCGCTCTGATGCTCTGTTTTAGGTCGGACGCCGTGGCTGGCGCTGGCCCTGCCCCCTCCAAGTGCGACTCAGGGACCCCCGAGCCTCTTAGAGGCGGAAGGCGGCGCGCCAGGTCTTCCAGTTTTGCGTCATCCTCGAGGCGTTGCGCCTCGCGTTTATCTTCGTTAAGTTTGGCCTGGGCCGCTGCTAACCCGACGTATTTGCCGGTGGTAGGCGGGCGGCCCCGACCTCTCTTTGACGGAGGCTTCACTCTGCCTTTGGCCAAAGCGGGAACAGGTTCCGTGCCTGAGTCAGATGCTCCACCAGAGAGCGATCGCTTCCGTCGGAAACGCATCTCTGTCTCAGAGTGAGACCCCACCGTAATAAGACTGGCCTGAGAGCCAGTATCAGATTCCGTAGACATGCCATGGTCGTTGGTGTCGTCGCATACCATCTGGGTATGCGACTCCACCGCCAAGTCGATAAAATCCAGGTCGCCAGAAGCAAAATCGTTAAAATGAGAAGAAGAGCCAAGTTCGTGTTCACGAGAGCCAGCAGCCTCCTGCTGACCCACGACGCAATTTTTACCCACCCCAGAGTACGGAGGGCAGCCCACTGAAGAATCATCAGTGGGGTGGGATTCCCCTGCATCGCAGGGACCCACCTGGGGACACATTTTAAAATTACGTGTGTTGTCCATATTTGCTATGTTAGTTTGTTTTTTGTTTTAGAGGCGTACCCTTTCTCTAGGATACGCGGCCCCGCCAGACGGGCTCAAAAGAGCCCCGCCGGGAACAACGCGGCCGAGTCGAACTGACCCGCCGCCCTCCGGTGGTTACATCTCAATGATGCAACCACCCCACCTTGGGTTGGTTCGCGCCGGCACCCCATATCTGGGGGGCATTCCCCTATCCACCACCCGGGGGACGCGCCCGATAGCAGACCCACCTGCCACGGGAACCTAACCTAACCTAACCTAACCTAACCTAACCTAACCTAACCTAACCTAACCTAACCTAACCTAACCTAACCTAACCTAACCTAACCTAACCTAACCTAACCTAACCTAACCTAACCTAACCTAACCTAACCTAACCTAACCTAACCTAACCTAACCTAACCTAACCTAACCTAACCTAACCTAACCTAACCTAACCTAACCTAACCTAACCTAACCTAACCTAACCTAACCTAACCTAACCTAACCTAACCTAACCTAACCTAACCTAACCTAACCTAACCTAACCTAACCTAACCTAACCTAACCTAACCTTTTTTTTTTTTTTTTTTTTTTTTTTTTTTTTTTTTTTTTTTTTTTTTTTTTTCGCAGGGGAATGCGTTACGCATACCCTCCCACCTGGGGGTCGGCGGGACGGTTATGTGGGACTCCCTCTCGGTATACCCACTAAACCCCTGCGGCGGCCTTCCTCTGCAGTATGAGGATCTCCGGGTACGCGTAAAGCTAAGCTCCAGGAGATCCTCTGTGCATTTCCCCCCTTGTAAGGGGGGGAACTTTCCCGGGGGCGATCGAGTCCGCCCCCCGGGGGGGAACAGTAACCTAACCTAACCTAACCTAACCTTTTTTTTTTTTTTTTTTTTTTTTTTTTGACGCTGGGAAAAAATGCTTTACGCATCCCCCCCCCGTTGGGGGACAGGGGGGGTATGTGGGACTCCCCGGTGCGAGTCACCGGTATACCCACTAAAATAACCCAGCGGCATTCCCGCTTCGCCCGGATGGCAGGGAACTGGGAGACCAGCAGAGCCTTTACATCCAGTCCCCCACCGGCGATGTCCCGCCGCTCCTCCAGGAGGGAGGAGTCAGAGAATGTCTTCCCGCGAGGGTAGTGAGTAGTGCAATGCGGGCGGAGGCGCCCCCGCACCTGTCGCCCGCTACTCACCACCGGGAGGCTGAAGGCGGTTATGATACCGCCGACCGCCGCCGTCGGTTTTAACGACTTCACTGTCGGGTGTTATTGACTTTTCCTTGTCTCGGTGGTGGCGGGGAAGGAAATCCTTCCCAGCCTGCTCTGCGGTACGGTGAGTACACGCAGAGCCCGCCCTTGCTCCTCCACTGTGCCCTCTGATACGCAGAGGGACACGTGGAGCAACGAACGCAGCCGAGCCACGCTGACCCGCCGCCCTCCTGTGGTCACATCTCAGTGATGCGACCACCCCGCTTTGGGTTGGTTCACGCCGGCAAGCCGGTACCCCCCATATCTGGGGGGCATTCCCCTATCCACCACCCGGGGGACGCGCCCGATAGCAGACCCACCTGCCACGGGAACCTAACCTAACCTAACCTTTTTTTTTTTTTTTTTTTTTTTTTTTTTTTGACGCGGGGAAATGCGTTACGCACACCCCCTCCCGGGGCGTTCGGGAGGGTGGTAGTGTGGGACTCTTCCGCCCCAAAAAGGGCGGAACTACCCACTAAAACCCCGCGGAGGCCATCCTCGGGCAGTTTATGGGGAGACCTGGTACCGATTACGCTTCCAGGACTCCCCTTCCCCTGCCTCGCCCCCCCCCTTACTGAGGAGGGCTCCTCCCTGGGGAGAATACTCTGCCCTGCGGAGGGCACTGTCGCGAGCCATGCCGTGTAAATGGCGGCATGGATCGGGGCAGTGTCCCCCTCTCGACGACACCCCCCCGGCCTCACCGAGGGGTGCTCATCCCGGGTCACGTTCCAACGGGCACCTCAACGGCCCGAGGCGCTCTCGTCCGTGACCCTTGGACGGCGTCGGGGCCAGTGGTGTGCGCACCGCCCCGACACGGTCTTCTTCGAGTGGGATCGGGAATCGGGCCGATCCCGCTCGAACCACGCGCTCCGCCTAAGCGCCCCGCGTCCCCGCCCCGGCATGCCCCTCCGCCCCCCCTCGCCCCGGCCGCCATGCCGCAGCCGGGTTTCAGCTGCGGCATAGCGGACACGACGAGAGGGCGGGGAGCCCGGAACGAGAGCTCGAAACGCCTAGGCGGAACGCACGCCGGCGCGCCCTGATGGATGGGCGCGCACAGCCAGAGCCCGGCGGTGTATGCATTTGCATACACCGCGCTCCTTCCCGTGCCCTACGGCACCTCCAATGTGCGGATGACTCCGCCCTCACTCGTCCACTACGCCCTCTGCTAATCAGAGGGACGTGCGGAGAGCCCTCACGCACGGGGGAAATGGAAACCCCATGCAAACCTAACCTAACCTTTTTTTTTTTTTTTTTTTTTTTTTTTTCGCAGGGGAATGCGTTACGCATACCCTCCCACCTGGGGGTCGGCGGGACGGTTATGTGGGACTCCCTCTCGGTATACCCACTAAACCCCTGCGGCGGCCTTCCTCTGCAGTATGAGGATCTCCGGGTACGCGTAAAGCTAAGCTCCAGGAGATCCTCTGTGCATTTCCCCCCTTGTAAGGGGGGGGAACTTTCCCGGGGGCGATCGAGTCCGCCCCCCGGGGGGGAACAGTGTCACGCCTCATACCGTGTAAAGAGCGGCATGAGGCGCGGCAGTGTCACCCCTCTCGACGACACCCCCCGGCCGCACCGGGAGTGTCATCCTCTCCCGGGTCGCGTCTCACGGTCACATCGCCCCAAGATGTGACCGCGCGCGACCCTATTGCGGTGCCTGAGGGCGGCGTGTGTTTCCGCCGCCCCGACGCCGCCGTCTTCGAGTGGGATCGGCCCTCTCCCGATCCCGCTCTGCGGCCTCCTTCTGGAGCATCACTGCATCGCAGAAGGAGACCGCTGCCCTCCAACCCTCCTCACTCGCCAGCATAGCTGCGACTAATGCTGGCGGGGACAGATCTCGTCCGATCGTGTTGACCAGGTCTCGACGCTCGGACTGCCACGCAGGGCAGTCCTCCAGCGTGTGCTGAGCGGAGTCCTGGTCGGAAGCGCAGTGGTGGCTGCGTCACCTACAGATTGACTCAGATACTCACCGAAGCACCCGTGCGCGGTGAGTATCTGAGTCAATCTGTAGGTGACGCAGCCTTTCCTCCCTACCCATGCTTCGAAGTTCGGCAGAACGGCTCCGACAGCGCGTTGGCTCGCACAGCCCTGTAACAAGAGCTGTGCGCGCCATTTGCGCATTGTACGTCGGTGCGCGTTCCGCCGCAGCATTTCAGGCTCTTGGCCTGGCGGTTCCCCATTGGCATCCCGGTCGACGGCACGCATTTGGTCGTAGACCAATGCATCCATTTCGGCCAGGATGTCAAAGGGGGGATATCGCGCCAAGACCGTCGCCGCCTCAAACGAAATCGTTCGGTATCCTCGTACGATACGCATGGCAATCAACCGCTGCAGGCTCCTCAGCAGAGCCTTGCAGCGGGAGGAACCCGCCTGTTTGGACCAGACGGGTGCCCCATAGAGTGCCATGGATCGCACGACGCCACCGTAGAGGCGGCGAACCTCCTCCCGCGGTCCCCCGAGATTTGGTAGCAGGCGCTGCAAGGCACCCGCCACCTTACGGACTCGGGGGACGAGTCGCCTGAAATGCTCTTCGAAGCGCCATCGGCTGTCCAGTATGAGGCCCAGGTAGCGTATGTGCTTCCCCACCTGGACCTCGACGTCACCTACCCGAAGTCGCGAGCTTGGTGGTTCATGACCTAATCTCAGGCCATGAAACCATAACGCCTCGGTTTTGTGAGGCGCCACCTCAAGGCCGAGCTCGCGTATCCTTCCCACGACACATGCCACGCCCAGCTCGGCGAGCCGCAGAACATCCTGGAAGTCCGACCCCCTGGCCATCACTAAGGTGTCATCTGCATAGCAGATGACATTCACTCCAGGGGGGAAAACCTAACCTAACCTAACCTTTTTTTTTTTTTTTTTTTTTTTTTGACGCGGGGAAATGCGTTACGCACACCCCCTCCCGGGGCGTTCGGGAGGGTGGTAGTGTGGGACTCTTCCGCCCCAAAAAGGGCGGAACTACCCACTAAAACCCCGCGGAGGCCATCCTCTGGCAGTTTATGGGGAGACCTGGTACCGATTACGCCTCCAGGACTCCCCTTCCCCTGCCTCGCCCCCCCCTTACTAAGGAGGGCTCCTCCCTGGGGAGAATACTCTCCCCTGCGGAGGGCACTGTCGCGAGCCATGCCGTGTAAATGGCGGCATGGATCGGGGCAGTGTCCTCCTCTCGACGACACCCCCCCGGCCTCACCGAGGGGTGCTCATTCCGGGTCACGTTCCAACGGGCACCTCAACGGCCCGAGGCGCTCTCGTCCGTGACCCTTGGACGGCGTCGGGGCTAGCGGGCATTAGCACCACCCCGACGCGGTCTTCTTCGAGCGGGATCGGCCCTTTCCCGATCCCGCTCGGCGGACTCCTTCTGGAGCATAACTTGCTCGCAGAAGGAGACCGCCTCTCTCCAGCCCTCCTCACTCGCCAGCATTGCCTCTATCAATGCTGGCGGGGAGAGATCCCGCCCGATCCGGTCGACCAGTACTCGACGCTCGTCTGCCCACGCAGGGCAGACCTCCAGCGTATGCTGAGCGGAGTCCAGGTCGCAGGCGCAGTGGTGGCACTGTGTTGTCTCTTCCCTTCCTATTCGACTCAGATACTCACCGAAGCAACCGTGCCCGGTGAGTATCTGAGTCAATCTGTAGGTGACTTGCCCTTCCCTGCCGATCCAGGCTTCGAGGTGTGGCAGAATCGCACCGACAGCGCGTTGACGCGCACAGCCGCCCTGCTCTAGCTGTGCACGCCAATCCGTCAAAGCGCGTCGGTGTGCGTTCCGCCTCAGCACTTCGCACTCTCGTTCCGGCGGGCTCCCCGCCCCTTCGCCCTGGCCGCCATGCCGCAGCTGGTCGTAGACCGCCGCGTCCATGGCCGCGAGGATTTCAAAGGGGGGGGAACGCGCCAGAACCGTCGCCGCCTCGTACGAGATTGTACGGTAGCCTCGCACGATTCTTATGGCCATGATCCGCTGCAGGCTCCTGAGTAGAGCTCTGCAGCGGGAGGAACCCGATAGATCGTTAGACCACACGGGTGCCCCATACAAGGCCATAGACCGCACGACGCCACCGTAGAGACGGCGAACATCCTCTCGTGGCCCCCCAAGATTTGGCAACAGGCGCAGTAAAGCGCCTGCTACCGTCCGCACTCGGGGGGCCAGGCGCACGAAGTGCTCCTCGAAGCCCCATCGGCTGTCCAAGGTAAGGCCTAGGTACTTGATGTACCGGCCCACCTGGACGTCGGCGTCACCTACTCGGATTTGCAGGCTGGGCGGTTCTCGGCCTCTCTTGAGGCCATGGAACCATAGCGCCTCTGTCTTGTGAGGCGCTATTTCCAAGCCCAGCCGGCGAATCTCTCCAACAACACATGCCACCCCTAACTCGGCAAGCCGAAGCGTTCGCTCGAAGCTTGACCCCTCGGCCATGATGAGAGTGTCGTCCGCATAGCAGACGACACTTAGGCCGGGGGGGAGTCCGGTGCGAAGGACCGCATCGTATGCGAGGTTCCACAATAAGGGGCCCAAAACTGACCCCTGTGGAACCCCGCAGCAAACCTAACCTAACCTAACCTAACCTAACCTAACCTAACCTTTTTTTTTTTTTTTTTTTTTTTTTTTTTTTTCGCAGGGGAATGCGTTACGCATACCGTCCCACCTGGGGGTCGGCGGGACGGTTATGTGGGACTCCCTCTCGGTATACCCACTAAACCCCTGCGGCGGCCTTCCTCTGCAGTATGAGGATCTCCGGGTACGCGTAAAGCTAAGCTCCAGGAGATCCTCTGTGCATTTCCCCCCTTGTAAGGGGGGGAACTTTCCCGGGGGCGATCGAGTCCGCCCCCCGGGGGGGAACAGTGTCACGCCTCATACAGTGTAAAGAGCGGCATGAGGCGCGGCAGTGTCACCCCTCTCGACGACACCCCCCGGCCGCACCGGGAGTGTCATCCTCTCCCGGGTCGCGTCTCACGGTCACATCGCCCCAAGATGTGACCGCGCGCGACCCTATTGCGGTGCCTGAGGGCGGCGTGTGTTTCCGCCGCCCCGACGCCGCCGTCTTCGAGTGGGATCGGCCCTCTCCCGATCCCGCTCTGCGGCCTCCTTCTGGAGCATCACTGCATCGCAGAAGGAGACCGCTGCCCTCCAACCCTCCTCACTCGCCAGCATAGCCGCGACTAATGCTGGCGGGGACAGATCTCGTCCGATCGTGTTGACCAGGTCTCGACGCTCGGACTGCCACGCAGGGCAGTCCTCCAGCGTGTGCTGAGCGGAGTCCTGGTCGGAAGCGCAGTGGTGGCATCGTGCCGTCTCCTCCCGTCCAATTCGACTCAGATACTCACCGAAGCAACCGTGCGCGGTGAGTATCTGAGTCAATCTGTAGGTGACGCAGCCTTTCCTCCCTACCCATGCTTCGAAGTTCGGCAGAACGGCTCCGACAGCGCGTTGGCTCGCACAGCCCTGTAACAAGAGCTGTGCGCGCCATTTGCGCATTGTACGTCGGTGCGCGTTCCGCCGCAGCATTTCAGTCTCTTGGCCTGGCGGTTCCCCATCGGCATCCCGGTCGACGGCACGCATTTGGTCGTAGACCAATGCATCCATGTCGGCCAGGATGTCGAAGGGGGGATATCGCGCCAGGACCGTCGCCGCCTCAAACGAAATCGTTCGGTATCCTCGCACGATACGCATGGCAATCAACCGCTGCAGGCTCCTCAGCAGAGCCTTGCAGCGGGAGGAACCCGCCTGTTTGGACCAGACGGGTGCCCCATAGAGTGCCATGGATCGCACGACGCCACCGTAGAGGCGGCGAACCTCCTCCCGCGGTCCCCCGAGATTTGGTAGCAGGCGCTGCAAGGCACCCGCCACCTTACGGACTCGGGGGACGAGTCGCCTGAAATGCTCTTCGAAGCGCCATCGGCTGTCCAGTATGAGGCCCAGGTAGCGTATGTGCTTCCCCAACTGGACCTCTACGTCACCTACCCGAAGTCGCGAGCTGGGTGGTTCATGACCTAATCTCAGGCCATGAAACCATAACGCCTCCGTTTTGTGAGGCGCCACCTCAAGGCCGAGCTCGCGTATCCTTCCCACGACACATGCTACGCCTAGCTCGGCGAGCCGCAGAACATCCTGGAAGTCCGACCCCCTGGCCATCACTAAGGTGTCATCTGCATAGCAGATGACATCCACTCCAGGGGGGAGACCGGTGCGAAGGACCGCGTCGTATGCGAGGTTCCACAGCAGGGGTCCAAGAACGGAACCCTGGGGTACCCCGCAACAGATCTCCGTCCGTACTACTACCCCATCCCGACCGATATACTGCACCGTCCTGTCGCGCAGGTAAGCCCCGATTACGGCCCGCAGGTAGGGAGGCACGTCGTGATATACGAGTGCCTCCCTGATCGCCTGCCAGGGGATGGTATTGAAGGCGTTGACGATGTCGAGGCTCACCGCCAACACCACCCCCTCCTCTTGGACTGCCTGTTCCGACAGGGAACGGACGCGCTTAATGGCGTCCACCGTCGAACGTCCCCGCCGGAATCCAAACTGGCAGTCCGATAGATCGGGTCCCACTCGCGACAGGTGTCCGCTGATACGGGCGGAGATTATCCTCTCGAAGAGTTTCCCCGCCTCGTCCAGCAGGCATATCGGTCGGAATGCGGAGGGAGAGTCCGCGGTCCTACCTTCCTTCTTTAAAAGCACCAGTCTCGCTTCCTTCCAGCCGAGGGGGAACACGCCGAGGCGGAGACAGCTCGTGAAGAGCCGCCTCAGCCTATCTCCTAGCACCGACAGAGCCACCACCAGCGCTCGGCCCGGAACACCGTCGGGTCCAGGCGCTGTGTTGCGAGAGGCCAACCGCCGCACTGCCCGATCTAGCTCATCCTCCGTCACCTCATACTCGTCGGACCAGAATTGCCGGTCCGACGGTGACGGGGGGTCGGAGGGACTACCCTGGACCCTTGGGAAGAGCGTGTTTACCACTCTTCCCACGAACTCGGGTTCCAGGGTTTCCGTCACCGGGGGGACCCACGGTTTGAGCTTGCCCAGTACCATTTTGTACGGGCGCCCCCATGGGTCCCTGTTCAGTCCCTCCAAGAGCTCTCTCCAGCACCGGGCCTTGCTCTCAGCGATGGCGTTGCTGAGAGCCTAACCTAACCTAACCTAACCTAACCTTTTTTTTTTTTTTTTTTTTTTTTTTTTTTTTTTTTTTTTTTTTTTTTAACGAGGAGAAATGCTCATGCATACCTCACCAGCTGGGGTTCGCTGGTGAGGTTATGTTGGACTCCCATCCTAAGGATGGACCTACCAACTAAAACTCCCCGGGACTCTCGCCACCGCTCTGAGGCCAGGTCGCAGGGCCCGCAAAAGCAATAACTGCTGCGACCTAGCGGCGACTGTCACGGATACCGTGACCCACACCAGATGCCAGGCATGTGCCTGGTGCCCTCTTGGAGAGCGCTCCGAATACCAAGGGCGCTCTTCAACCATGGGTCTCTCTGTCGGGTGACAGACTCCCCAGTCTGCCACCCAGAGACCCTTCTAGGGCGGCAGGTTCCGATCATATGCGGCTCGCCTGCGCCCTACACGACGCCTGCGGATTGGGTCGGACAACGCATCATCCTCCCGATCTCTCTCTGCGGTCTCCTTCTGTGCCACGACTGTTTCACAGAAAGAGGCCATGGCCCTCCAGGCTTCTGCGCTACGGACCATCTGTCCGACGACGGCAGGCAGAGAGAGATCCCGCCCAATAACCTCGACCAGCTCCGCACGTGGATCACTCCACGCCGGGCATACCTCCAGAGTATGCTGCGCAGTATCATCCGCGCAGTCACAGTGATGACACCGTGGGGATGCCTCTCGCCTGGCCACACGGTGCAGGTAGTGACCAAAGCAACCATGTCCGGTCATCACCTGCACCATCCGGTAAGAGAGGCCGTGGCAGTTCTCCAGCCATGCCGTCAAATGAGGCCTAATGGCTTCCACCGTCCTTAATCCAGCACTTGGCGATGCGAGCTGGCTCCGCCAGGACTGCAGTAGAATAACGCGAGCCTGGCGGCGCCACCTTGCCACCTGCTCTGGAGCCGGCTCATAACCCCGCTCCTTCACCTGCGCGCCACGCCGGTACACTTCAGCCAGCACGCGGGCCTCCAGCTCCCATGGCGGGGAACCGGCCAGTGCAAACGCCGCCTCTCCAGCTATCGTGCGGTAGCCGCGGATCACCCTGCGCGCCATGACGCGCTGCGGACGTCGCAGCAGCGCCTTATTAGTGGCGCTCAGGGCATTCACCCACACGGGTGCCCCATACAGGGCCATCGATCTGATGACCCCCATAAAGAGCCGGCGGCAGGTAGACCCTGGCCCTCCGACATTAGGGAGGAGACTCCCCAGCGCCGCAGACGCTTTGATGAGTCTCGGAGCCAGCCTGCGGAAGTGCTCGGCGAAAGTCCACTTTCCATCCAGGCAGAGCCCGAGATATTTCATCGCGGACCCAACCCGGACTTCGACCTCGCCGATGCGGAGTGTCGCTCCCGCAGGAGGACTCCCACCACGACCATAGAAGTAGAGGGCCTCTGTCTTCTCCAGGGCCACTCTCAAGCCCTGCCCTTCAATGCGGGCAACTATTAGGCCCGAACCGACTCGCGCTAGGCGGGTGGCCTCCTCGAACGATCTCCCGCGGGCTAGGAGTAGGGTATCGTCTGCATAGCAGACGATATGCAGCCCCCGGAGGAGAGCGCCACGCAACACCTTATCATAGCCAATGTTCCACAGGAGAGGGCCTAAAACCGACCCCTGAGGAACACCGCACCATGAGAGGCGCCGCACCGGCACGCCGTCCCGCCCTACGCACACCACCTCTCTCCCTCGAAGGTACGATGCCACAATCTTGCGCAGGTAGCGGGGCATCCCGTGGTACTCGAGGCCCTCCTCAATACTTGAGAAGGGCAAAGAGTTGAAGGCATTAGCGATATCAAAAGATATCGCCAACACAGAACCGCCCCTCGCCACCTGCTCCTCCGTGAACGCCTTGACGTCAAGTATGGCGTCGATGGTGGAGCGGTGGGCACGAAAGCCATACTGGGCCTCAGAAAGGTCGGGGCCCTCCCGCGTTAGGTGTTGGATAATGCGAGATGCAATTACCCGCTCCAACAACTTCCCTGCCTCGTCCAGCAATACGATCGGTCGGTAGGCCGATGGAGAGTTGGCTGGACGGCCCTCCTTTTGAAGGAGGACAAGTTTGCCCTCCTTCCAGCACTGCGGGAACTCTCCTTGCTCGAGGCAAGAGCTGAAGAGCTCCCGCAGGCGCTCTTCCAGTGGTCCCAAGCACTTCACCCAGACCCGACCTGGGATGCCGTCCGGACCTGGGGCAGTTTTGCGCCCCTTCAACCTTCGGATTGAGGCGCCGAGCTCGCACTCCGAAACCGGCGGCACCCCCTCTGCAGGTCCGGGCTCAAACGAACCATGCTCCTCACCTTCCGGAGCTGGGAACAGCGCTGCGACAATTGCAGTCAGCCGCTCCGGCGGGAGCGATTCCACCACCGGCGGCCCACGGCTAATTTTCCCCCGTGTTGAGCGGTAGGGGCGTCCCCACGGGTCTCTGTCGAGATCGGCCAACATCTCCTCTCTGGCGGAGTCCTTCGCTCGGCAGATGGACCGCTTCAGTTCCTTTCTGGCGTCCGCGTAAGCCTCCCGCAGCTGCGTCTCCAGGACCTCATTTTGAGGGCGGCGTCTCCGTTGCCTTTGGGAGGCACGACGGGCTGTTACGCAGACACCCCGTAGCTCCGCAATTTCGTCTGACCACCAGTACACCTGTTTCCTTGGTGGTCGACGGTGCCAACGGGGCATGGAGGCGTCGCAGACACTAGTCAAGGCCCTCCGGAACCAGAGTGCCTCATCGCTCACAGAGATTGGAGCCGTGGGCACCGGGTTCCAGGCCTCGACAGTGACTGCCTCCTCCAGCGCATCAATGTCCAGTTTGGACAGGGTCCATCGCGGGAACTGAAGCGGTCCCTCTGGGCGGCCCGAGGGGGCGCTCGACGTTCTGGTTGGTGGGACGCTGAACTGGATGTACGCGTGATCAGACAGCGTCTCCACGTCCTCCATCACCCTCCAGTCTTGGACCAGTCTCGCAATCGCTGGGCTGGCAAACGAGAGGTCCACGATGGAACTCCCGTTATGCCTAACGCAGGTGGGCGCGTTGCCGCGATTTAGGAGAGCGAGACCGGACGTGGTGATCCACCTCAGCAGAACGTCCCCTCGGGGGTCAGTTGTAGGGGAGCCCCAAGCCGTGCACTTGGCGTTCAAATCCCCCGCGAGAATAATGGGCATTGGGGCCGCCCTTCTCACAGCCTCCAAGAGCTCGCCGAGGAAAACCTCAAACTCGGCCAGCTGTCTGTTTGGGGAGAAGTAAACCCCAAACACAAGGAATCTCCCCCAATGGGCCGATACGAAGCCCCGGCTCCTTTCCTTGGGGGAAAGAGGTTGGCCGCCGCTAGCGCTGCAGATGGCGACAGTACCCGATGTATCACCAACCCAATTGGACCGGGTTGGGATGTGGTACGGTTCTGCCACCACCGCAAAGTCAATCTTCCACTGCGCCAGAGCCTGGAACAACAGGTCCTGGGCACCTGGGCAGTGGTTAAGATTAGCCTGGAGGAAATGTAGACGATCACTATCCATTATTGTGATCGACTATCATTTCCTCCTGTTGGCCTGGCGACCGACCCTCCATTTCCGAAGCCGGGGTCCTTCCGGCTTTATCCCTTCGAGCTCCCTTTTTGGGAGGGAGACAGCTCCTCCCACCAATCGAATGATTGGCTGCCCTGCCTGCACCAGCGCAGACCACGCAGTGGGGCTTGGCCGAGCAGTCAGCAGCCTTGTGGCCTTCCTGACCGCAGCGATAGCAGAGCTGGCTGCGGTCGGTGACACTTGTGCACCGCTGCCTCGTGTGACCTATCTCTAGGCAGCGGTAGCACTTCATAGGCCGTGCCTCCATGGTGTGGACTCTTGCTGAGCTCCAGCCTACCAAAAGTCGCTCTGCCGCGGACAGGGTGTTGGCGGCCGCAACAGGACACTGAACCCACATTGTTCCAGTGCCACCCGGACCAGGGCGTATCTCGCCCCCCTTCACATGCTCCGTAGTGCAGCCAGTTTTTGCGACGACCGCAGCCAGCACATCTTCCTTGACTACAGAGTCGTCTAGGCCCGACACACGGATCGTGGAGCATTTGATTGGCCTGGACACCCTTGCTGCTCCTGCCAAAACGTCACGCAGCTTTTGAGCCAGGCAGTCGGCCTTTTCGTTATCGACCCCCTTCGGGAGCTCGATAATGCGCGCTCCCGTAGCGGCCTTCCTAATCCTGACTCCGTCCGAGATGCCCAGGTCCGCCAGTTTAACCTCTTGACGAGCCTTGATCAGAGCTTCCTTATAGGTGGCCCCTCGTTCCACTGCATCCTGCTGGAGTGTAATAACTACAGCTGCAGTGGTGGGGGCACGAGTCTTCCTCCTTTGCCGTTTCTTGGTTTTGGGCTGGGGAGCCGGTTCCGGCTTGGGGCCCTGCTGGGGCTGCGACTTGCCTGAGCCAGTGTTTAGAGCCGGCTTCTTTTTCTTCTTCCCCTTTTTACTGACTACCACATTCCAAGCCTCCTCCGTACGAGGAGGTGGAGTGGCGCCATTGGGGATCGAAGAAGAGGTTTTCTGGGACTGCTTGGATGTAGAAGCCGAACCAGATTTCGCCAGTGGAGGCTCGGGGCGCTCCGAGAAACCTAACCTAACCTAACCTAACCTTTTTTTTTTTTTTTTTTTTTTTTTTTTTTTTTTTTTTGCGCTGGGAAAAAATGCATTACGCATCCCCCCCCGATGAGGGACGGGAGGGGTATGTGGGACTCCCCGGTGCGTGTCACCGGTATACCCACTAAAATAACCCAGCGGCACTCCCGCTTCGCCCGGATGGCAGGGGACTGGGAGACCAGCAGAGCCTTTACGTCCAGTCCCCCACCGGCGATCGCCCGCCTTTCGGCGGGCCCTACTACGCTCCTCTGAACAGGGAGGAGCCCGGGAATGACCGTGAGTGCCCGGCCATTCCCCTTACCGCGAGGGTGGTGAGTAGTGCAATGCGGGCGTAGGTGCCCCCGCACCTGCCGCCCGCTACTCACCGCCGGGAGGATGAAGACGGTTGTGCAACCGCCTTCTCCTGCCCCTTCTCCGCCGACGGAGTGGTGCCGCGAGAGGATCGTCCTCCCGCGCACGCTCCGCCTCCTCCTTCTGTGATATGACGAGTTCACAGAAGGAGGCGACCGCCGCCCATGCCTCCTCACCGCCCAGCATGGCGTTGACCACGCTGGGAAGCGAGAGGTCTCGTCCGACCGCCGCGACCAAGTCCAGGCGCGGCTCGGACCACGACGGGCACACCTCGAGCGTGTGCTGCGCCGTGTCCTCCGCCGCGCCACAGCCATGGCACGACGGGGTTTCCTCCCTTCCGATCCGGTGCAGGTACGATCCGAAGCAGCCGTGCCCGGACAATACCTGAACCAGACGGAAGGAGAGGAAACCGTGCGACCGCCCGAGCCAATCTTGTAGGACTGGCCCGAGCGCGTCCAGTGTTCGGCGGCCGAAGGTTGCGGCGGCGAGGTCCTCCGCCCAATGTTGGACGGTTGCGGTCCTCGCCTGCTGCCGAACGGCCTCCCGCTCTTCCAGGGCCGGGCGCTCCCCGAGTGCTTTCCGCCCCGCCGTCCACTCGTACACTCTGGCGAGCACCCACGCCTCGAGCTCCCAAGGCGGGGTACCAGCCAGAGCGCACGCGGCCGCGAAACTCATCGACCGGTACGCCCTCGCCACCCGTTGTGCAATGGCCCTTTGGGGCCGACGGATGGCGGTGGCGTTATCCCTCCTCTGGAGGGAGTCCGCCCATATGGGGGCCCCGTAAAGGGCCATGCTCCTCAGGATGCCGGCGTACAGACGCCGGCACCTCACGCTGGGCCCCCCAAGGTTTGGGAGGAGCCACGATAGGGCACCCGCGGCCTTCAGAAGGCGCGCTGACAGCCCGCTGAAGTGCGGGCCAAAGCGCCACCTGCTGTCTAATATAAGACCCAGATATTTCATCTGGGTCTTTACCTCTATCCTGACGCCCTCCACCAAGATGTGGGCGCCAGGCGGGGGACGCTTCCGGGGTCCGTGGAAGAACACGGCCTCGGTCTTGTGCAGCGCCACCCTCAACCCTAGGCGGCGGATCCTCCCTGCGACGAGGCCTCCGCCCGCCGAGGCCAGACTGGCCGCCTCCCCGAAAGTCCCCCCCCGGGCAGTGAGGAGGGTGTCATCTGCATAGCAGATGACACTCGTGCCGCCGAGAAGCGTCCCCCGCAGGAGCCAATCGAAACCGATGTTCCAGAGGAGTGGTCCTAGAACGGACCCCTGTGGAACACCGGCCTCGACGCAGTATCGCCGAAGGCAGCCAGTCTTGTCCACGAGGAGGACCGCTCGGTCCTCCAAGTAGCTGGCCAGGAGGCCCCGCAGGTATTGAGGCACTCCGTGGAACCGAAGTGCCTCTATGATGGTGGGGTGGGGGATGGAGTTGAAGGCGTTGGCTATGTCGAATGACACGGCCAACAATCCATCCCCCGTTTCCACAGCCTCCTTCACCTGGCCCTTGAGCCTGGCCAGGGCGTCCACTGTCGAACGCTCAGCCCGAAAACCAAACTGAGCGTCCGACAGGTCCGGTCCAACACCCCGCAAGTGAGCCTTCAGGCGGGCTGCGATGATCCCCTCGAACATCTTACCGACCTCATCGAGCAGAACGATGGGCCGGTATGCCGAGGGGGAGTCCGCCGGGCGCCCCTCCTTTCGAAGGAGGCACAACTGCCCCTCCTTCCAAGGCTTCGGGAACCTCTTGGACGCGAAGCATGCGCTGAAGAGGTCCCGAAACCTTTTCTCCATTTGGGTGGAGGCGATGGCCACCACCCTTGCAGGTACGCCGTCCGGGCCAGGAGCGGTCTTTTTGGGGCGGAGGCGAAGGATCGCTGCCTCGAGCTCCTCCTTCGTTACCTCGGAGACCTCCTCCTCCGGCGGGGCTGCCGTTTGCGGAGGGTCCATCGCTGGTGGGGCGAAACTGTCCCTGCACGGAAACAGGGAACGTACCACCCCATCCAGCAATGTCGGCTCGAGGGTCTCGGCTACTGGGGGACCAAAGGGGCGCAGTTTGTTGCGCGCCGCCTTGTATGGTCTCCCATACGGGTCTTTGTCGAGACCCTCCAGCATCTCAGCTCTCGCCGAGTCCTGGGCGGCGCCCATTGCCGACTTGAGGACCCTCTTTGCCTCTACGTATAGTTCGTAGAGGCGATCCTCGTTGGCCTCGTCTCGTGTCGCGCGTCGCCGGCTCCTCGTGAAGGCCCTCCTGGCCGCCACACACGCAGCCCGGAGCCCCGCCAACTCCTCCGACCACCAGTAGACGGCGCGTCGCGGAGGCAGACGGCGAGACCGAGGCATGCTGGAGTTACACACCTCGGTCAGGGACCCCCTTAGTTGGGCCGCTGCGGCGTCCACGTCCAGGCCATCGCAGGTAGGCGAGAGCCAATCCTGGATGAACGCCGCCTCCGCGGCCGCCTCCCGGTCCAGGCGGGTGAGGGCCCATCGTGGGAACGGGGTTTGGCCCGAGGAGGCCATCCCCCGGGGGCCCTGGGTGGAGATATCGAACCGCACGTATCGGTGGTCCGATAGAGTCTCCACCGGCTCCACCCGCCAGCCCTCAACACGGACGGCTAGCGCAGGGGTGGCGAAAGTGAGGTCCACTATTGACCCCCCGTTCCGCCGCACACACGTATGGACTGCCCCTCTATTCAGGAGGGACAGCCCGGACGACGTCGCCCAGGATGCTACTGCGCGTCCCCGGGCGTCGGTCTTATGATCGCCCCAAGCCGCCGACCTGGCATTCAGGTCCCCCAGGAGGAGCACCTGGTGCGGTGCCGCCCTACCGGCCACGGCGGTAAGGACATCGAGAAAAGTCTCAAACTCCGAAAGCGACCTATTGTTTGGGGTGAAATAGACCCCCACCAGGGCTATGTCTCCCCACGCGGCGGCCACGTATCCCGGTCCCCTTTCTAAGAGCGAAAGGGGAGGGGAGTCTGTGGAAGACCGCGCCACCATTGCCACCAAACCGTCTCCACTCCCCAGCCAGCGGCCGGGGACTGAGTACGGCTCGGCGACTACCGCCACGTCCACCAACCACTCGGCCATGACCTGGACCAGCAGGTCCTGGGCCTTCATGCAGTGGTTGATGTTCGTCTGAAGGATGCGATGTACGACCTGCATTATTCGGACATCGCTCCCCTCTCGTCAGCAGCCGCCGAAACTTCGGCGACGGTGGTGGCGGTAGGCCGGGTTGGCGCCTGCGCTTTGCCCTTCTTGGGTGGAGGTTTGCAGGACCTCCCACTCATAACGTGGTCCGCTGGGCGACCACTGGCTGCGCACACTACGCAGTGAGGCTTGGCGGTCGTACAGGAGGCGGCCTTGTGCTCTTTTTTCCCGCAGCGGTAACAGCAATCCGCCCTGTCCACCTCGGACGGACAGAGAGCCCGGGTGTGACCGATCCCGAAGCACTTGAAGCAGCGCAAAGGCGGATCTTCAAGCGCCCGGACCACACTCGAGCTGAGCCCCACTTGCAGCCGTTTCTTCGAAACGACTGCCTTGGCTGCGGCAATTGGGCACTCGACACGGATGGTGCCCATGCCACCGCGGCCGGGTCTAATGGCCCGGCCTTGCACCGCTGCGACGTCACAGCCTCCTGCCGCTGCGACCGCCGCCACCACCTCCTCTTTGGTGACCGTGTCGTCGAGGCCGGTCACCTCTAGGGCCACGGTCTTGACGGGCCTGACGACTTTAGCCGCATCCGCGATGACCTCTCGCAACTTTGTTGCGAAGAGGTCTGCGCTCGCGCTGCCTTGGGCTCCCGCGAACTCAAACAGCCGGGCGCCCGTTTGTGTGTGGCGGCAGGTAACTGCGCCAATCCCTAGCTGCGCGGGATTGGCATTGGTACGAGCCCGTTTCAGCACGGACTCGTACGTCTCACCCCGCTCCACAGCCTCCGCGGTGAGCGTCACCACGACGGCCGCGGTTTTGGGAGGAACTAGCTTCCTCCCAATGGCGGGAGCAGTGGTGTCGGGCTTGGGGGCCGACTTTTTCCCCCTTCCTTTCCCCTTCCCATTGCCAGTCGCTTTGGACTGGTCGGGAGGGATGGTGACAGGGGTGGAGGTCGGTGTCGACTTTTTGGGCTTGGCCTTCTTTTTCCTTCCGACCACCTCCTTCCAAGGCTGCTTGGAAGGGGTGGTGGAGGGCAGAAGGGCGTCCTCTCCCAGGAGCTCCTGCTCCGCCGCCTGATTGGCAGCAGACTCAGCCTCCGTTTCCGCATTTACGATTGGGTCCGGATGTGCCGTCTCCGTTTTCCTCCTGTCCGCCGCGAGCAATGGTCGGACACGCCTCTCCGGCAAGAGCCGGTCCTCGATGCCAGCGAAGCAGGCACGGGTGAAGACCCTCTCCTCCGTAACTACCTTGCGGATTATCTCCGCAAGATCCGTGGAGGTGACGCCCTCTGCCAGCGGCCTTTCGGGAGCCTTTTCTGTCGGCTTCTCAGCCAGCTTCCCGTATAGCCGGTAGACCTCCTTCTGCAGGTGATCCACCCTCGCCTGCAGTTGCTGGGTCTCATCCGTGGCAGTGCGCTGCACCAGCTCACGGATGACGCCGAGCATGCTCGCTGCGCGACATTTCAAGGCTTTTTGGAAGGTCCCCTTCAAATTAGAGGACTTTGCGGCGACCTCCACTATCCCCTCCTGGTCCTCCTGAGCCATCTGCTCTAGCTCAGCCAGGGAGTAGTCCGCGTAAAGGACGCTGGACGTACCATAGCCGGCCTTTGCCCTACCGGAGCGCGCCTTCTGCTCTTTGGCAGCAACTTCCTCCTCCAGATCTTGCTGGACTTGCGCCCGTCTCGCCAGATTAAGCTGGCGTTGGGCGTCCTCCAGACCAACGTCGTGGGCAATGGCACCAGGGACAGGGGGTGAGACCTTGCTCTTACCCTTACCCTTGGCCTTCCCCTTCTTCTTTTCGGGCTTACCCTTGACAGAGCCCGAAGAACGTTCGGACTCTTGTCTCATGTAGGCCCTCTTCCGCGTCTGGAGGTCACCTTCTTGGGCCTTCGGACCAGAAGCCGACAAGCTCGGAGTGGACTCCACATCCGAGTCGGACGAGTCGTCCGCCCTACTATAAAAGCTGGCCGCAGATGGTGCGCGGCTAGCTTCCGATGCCGAAGCGTCGACATCGGGGTGGCCCTGAGAAGGGCCTTTTGGTTGGCCCTGAGAAGGGCCTTTTGGGAGAAAACGCCCGGAGGCGTCCCGCAAAGGTTTTGACATTTTGTCCGCTCTTCATAAACACCCGCAGAAAGTTTATGAAAGCACAGTGCTCGTTTGCCGTCGGCCTGCCACTCCGTTACGGTGGTCAGGCGCGACGTTGCCCGGGGAACGCTACGTGGAAGCCAGCACTGTGGGGGGTTCCCCAACCTAACCTAACCTAACCTAACCTAACCTAACCCGAGCAAACCTAACCCGAGCAAACCTAACCCGGGGCCACCCTGATTAAATTATCATCCCCATCATACATTCTTCTAATAGCCCCTTTAAATCCCAACCCAAAAGTTTTTACAGAATTGTTTTTGGACTCGTAGTTTAGCTGTTGCAAATTTTTTTCAAAATTTAGTAATATCCGTCAAACAGCAAAATATAAGATTGTAAAGATAAGGAATTTTCAAAAAAACCCCCAATATCTCGGAAACGGTGTGTCCCACCCCAAAAATAACCAAATTTGGCCCCCCCCTCCTCAAACACCACCCTCCATCTACGAATAAACCTAACCCTTCCGGACCATACCCCAAAATTTCAACCCCCCACCCCTAATAGAAATTTTTCGCCAGTCTAACTAGACCTCTGATTTAGTAATATAGAAAATTTAAATTGCAAATATCTCGGCCCCTAAGCATCATTGAGAAATAAAAATTTCACAGTCGGGGAGGATTTTGTACGGAGAGTTTACTGCAATCCGAAACCACCCCCTCCCCCAACCCCTAAAATTATTTTTCCAACTCATGATGCTGTAAGTAGCTAATAGTCAGAAACGTTTATATCCAGGTCCCTTCAAAAATTCTAAGATCATTTCACCCCCTTTTTGAAACCACCCCTAAAAGTAAATCGTGGACAACTCGGTATCCAAGCGTCGTAGGGCGATTATTTTTTCAGAGTCGGGAAGGATTTCGAGAGGAGAATTTAGTGTAGGGGACCAGAGACTCTACATAGAGCTTAAAAATTTTTATGTTATATTTAGTGTATATAAGCATAGCAGATATAGTACCGGTAGTGTAGGTCACATTTAATGACCATATAGAGCCGCTCTTGGTAGAGTAGAACCTACCATCTTCATTTTATTTTTACTAAATATATAGAGACAGCAGTACTTGGGTAGAGCCACTCTTGGTAGAGTTGACTCTACTCAATTTTAATTTTATTCCGCTATAGTACTTAAGACTGTGTACTTTAAACCTTAGGGATCTTTTATTCCCTTTGTGTCTCTGCTATGCTTATATTTTGACAATTTATTTTACTGTACTATTTTAAGACTACTAGTTTTATCATCAAATTTTTGTGATAACCTAGTTTTTATTTTATTGATTGACCTGTTGACCGGGCGATTTTTGCCAAAAATTTTTGAATTGATCCAGCGTTTTCGCTGTGATCGAAATTAGTTGCTTGTGCAAATTAAGTTAGTTTTAAATATTACAGATTGAGCAAAACCTGTACACTTGCTCAATTTGAATTCTCGGCTGTTGGCATAGTAAAATGCATAGAACGCCAGTTAAACCCGGGGTTGGAGCATCAGGCCCCTCGGTGGAGGCCAAGTCGGCGCAAGCTTCACTTGTGATCACACCGACTGTCAGAGAGAGCGTGGAGCGCTTCGGTGGTCCCAAGTTGGGAACCCCTGAAACGCTCCACGCTCAGGCTAAAAAACTGCACCAGGAGGCCTTGGCGCAGTTGGATCGGTCAGGTAATCTCAGAAGAGATGTAAAGTTGGCAGTGACCAACTGCCTGGCCGGCCTATTAAGGTTAGTCCTGGATGCTCCACAGCGCATGGTGGGCCCCAAAACCCTCGACGTTCCCAAGGATGAGGGAAAAATTAAAGTTGACACGGCCGCCGAAATATTGAGGGAAGTTAGGGCCTGCAAGGAGATCCTTGTCTCTGGGGCCTCCGAGCGGAGTCGTTCCAACGACGCACTACTTAGAGTAGAGAATCTGCTCGGAGACACCAGGGAACAAAACAAATTAATCTCGGATTTGGTGGAGAGGGTGACCTCAATTAAAGAGGAGATGGCATCTCTCCCGAGCAAAATGCAGGCGGTCATGACATACGCCCAGGCGACGTCAAAGACCGCCGCTAGTCCAAGCTCGAGAGAGAAGGCACTCGCCCCAACTCACTCCATCATCGTGTCATCCCGGGACATAAAGGACTCCTCGGACAGCATAATGACAAAGGTCCGAGAGGCGGTCGACGCCAAATCAACAGGCGTAAGGGTCGACGGGTTCAGGAGGGCCCGAGACCAAAAAATAGTCATCGGCTGCCGGGATCCAAAAAACCTGGAGGTGATCTCGAAGAGGATCAAAGCCGCCCAGCCCGGCTTCAAGGTGGAGGAGGCCAAGAACAGAGACCCCCTGATCATCGCTATGCATGTGATGTCCTATAATACTGATGAGGACATCCTGAGGGCCATCAAAAATCAGAATGGCCACCTTCTTAGCGATGTATCAGAGGAGGAATCTCGACTCTCCGTGAAACACAGGAGAAGAGCCAGAAACCCCCACCAGCGCCACGTGGTCATACAGGTCTCCCCGACTATCTGGAGGAGACTAACGGAGGCAGAGATGATCCACATCGACATGCAGCGTGTGCGAGTTTACGATGAATCGCCGCTGGTCCAATGTGGAAAATGCCTCCGCTATGGACACGGTCGGAAACTGTGCACAGAACAGACCGACGCGTGCTCCCACTGCGGTGGCCAACATATAAAGGCGGAATGCCCGGGCTGGAAAAATGACGAAAAGCCCTCCTGCCGCAACTGCGCACTGGCCAAGATGGTTAAAGTCGACCACAACGCGTTCGACAGACAGTGTCCAGAGCGGAAAAGATGGGATAATATAGCCCGATCCACCATCGCGTATTGCTGAGGGCCTCACAAGGAACAACACCCTAGCTGCAGTTGCTACGCACAGAACCAGTAGATGGACAATCGGAACCGTTTTGGTCTATCTTGAGGAAGATCAGCCGATTGATCCGGATATTGAGGAAACGAAAGCGTTTAGCCAAAAATTAGCTGCCAGCTGGATCCTTGCAAGCAGACCAGACATACAAATCCGGGTGAGATGGCGATTAACGGCCGAGAATAGATTAGACACTGCAGTTGAACGACACAGTATTAAGCTATTGTTTAGGTTTGCGGAAGAAGTTATAAGACCAGAAAAGATAAGAAATGGTAGTAGAATTATTGGCGGACAGCAAATGCCATTAACATTTTGAGGATGGAAAAATGAGTATATCTCTGGTGTTACCAATAATTTTGCTACAAAAGATGGAGTGCAAATTAATATATTATGATAATATACTAAGTTTGTACTAAGGAATGAGACAAGAAAAAACCGCAACCTAAAAGTGTCAAAAAAAAAATAATATATAATAATAATTATAATTATTATCTTCTGCCATGTGTTCTTTTATAAGTTTATTTAAGAAACAGAGTACAAAATTTTCGATGTACCTTGCTATGCTTTAATTTTGTATAAAATAAGAAATAGGGTAAGAAAAATTTTATCTATAAATAATGATCCTCACTTTTCAAAATTGAATTTTCATAAGAAATAATGATAATATGAATTAATCTGTATAAATTTTCTTCAAAATTTTGAGACTGATTATAAATTCTTTTGAATTAAAATATTCTCCGAACAATTTTATCGGAGACAAAGAGGAATGACAAACTGAGGTTTTTGGCCGGTAGGAGTCCGGCACTATCTGGGTCTCCCTTCCCAGATGTCCATGATGGATTTTCCTCCTTTTGTCACAATGTAAAAAAAAAAAAAAAAAAAAAAAAAACCTAACCCGAGCAAACCTAACCCGAGCAAACCTAACCCGAGCAAACCTAACCCGAGCAAACCTAACCCGAGCAAACCTAACCCGAGCAAACCTAACCCGAGCAAACCTAACCCGAGCAAACCTAACCCGAGCAAACCTAACCCGAGCAAACCTAACCCGAGCAAACCTAACTCGAGCAGTTACAAGTCATCCCTTGACCTGAGCGGATTTTTGGCAACGCTCCGCAGTTTTAAATCGAAAAAAGTGGTAATGAGTGCTCCGATTTACCTGAAAATTTTGCAGTTTGTAAAAATAAAAAAAAAAATAAGAAAAAGGAAAGGAGTTCAGTGAAAGTGAGTGAAAACAGTGAAAAACCTGAGTTTATAGAGGTTAGTTTTGTGAACTTACGCCTCAGACGCAAACGCTGTTCGATTTTGTTCGAATTATGGTGGGAACCGGTGCAAAAAATTTGCGGGTAGAAAAGCTTAACTTGCAACTGCCTTATAATATTAGTGTTTGCCTCTATTTATAGTAAATTTAGGTATTTTTTGCAAAATTTTCTGACATATGTTTCCTGAGATATTGAATTTTATGTGTTTATCGGGTTTTATTCCAAATTAAATAGATATAAATAAATTTTGACAACAGGAAAGGTCTCTTGACCCCATTCGCGACCAAATAAAGCCCAGACTCGGGCCATATATCTTTAATATTAAGGAAATCGACAAAAGTCGGTTATCTCTGTTTCTTGGTGAAAAATTTCAAATTCGTGTATCTCAGGCCCCATTTGACTTAGAAACCTGGGCTTTCTACTATTGGTAGGGAAATTCCCTAAACTTTAACACCAACATATTTTTCAGCGATTTCACGGCCTGAAAATTTTCAGAGCTTAGACCGCTTTTAGGGGATAGACGAGGTCACGCCAATCTGTCCATTCGAAATTCTAGCCCTCTCCGTCAAACGGTTGCGGAGTTATTAACTCCCAAAGTTGGCTTTTGACAGTTCGGCGGCCATCTTGTTTTGCTCTGAATCGCTGTAACTTCTAAACTAAGTGGCGTAGAACAACGGCGCTTTCGTTGTCGGGTTAAGGGGTGACCCCTTCATCGTGTCCCCTATTTTCAGGCGATTTGGAGCTGTCAAGTTTCAGGTTTCCTGAAAGCAGTACCAGCGGCTAGACGAGGTCACGCCGATTCTAACGATACCAAACCTTGGTATTTTGCGGCTCATAGGAAGGGAGATATAGCCAGTTAAATTCCAACTTTGACAGTTGAGCGGCCATTTTGGAAATTTTCAAACATCAATATCTCCCGTCTGGGGGGTCGTAGAGTGCCGGGGTTTTCATTGGAGTCTCTGGCTGGCCCTTCTCTTTCTCGCTATCCACTTTTCAGGCGCTTTCAGGAGATCAAAAATTGTGTATTTGTAATTTTATTTATAAGAACATTGTTGTGAGAGTTAGTACGCTCTCACAGTGATGTGCTAAATGATATGCTAATGTTATGTATGCTATGGATATTGGGTATATCCTTATGCTTTGCTGGATACTGAGTGCTGAAGTAGGATACGGCCGAAGGAATGAAATGCTGAGAGTAATGGTCGTATCCACGTATATTCGAACACTGATTTGCTGTGATAAATGCTCTTAAAAAGTAATGTTAGCGCCCTATGTACGATGCACTTTTATCGAGGTCGCGTGATGTCCGCGTTCAATGTGCAAATGCTGTGCGGCGAAATAACATCTACCGATTGACCCCGATAATTGATGTACGTGCTTCGTACATATTGCCACTCAAAAGAAAGAAGTTAGAAGATAAAGAATAATCTTACTTAACCACCTACCTTGAAAGTTTCAATTGTTAGGTGTCATTAGGTGTAAGTATTTAATTTAGGGTCAATAAAAGACCAATAGGACTGATTTGATCTGTGGTCTGCAAAACTTTAAAAGTAGGCGATAAGTAATTAATTATAAACATTTTGCTGATAGCAACCGAACACTGTAGGTAAGGTCAGTTTGCTGAATGTACATGTAAAAACTAAACTATGTAAAAAATGTGCTAAATGTACATCCATTGTACATCTTGCCAACTCAAAGAATTGAATTAAATTGTAATACTAAATATTTAATAAATTTGATTCGCTAAATGCGGTATTAAAATATGCTGTTGTAAAAAGAATTTTAAATGACTAAATATAAACAATTAGAAATGCTAGACATGTAAACTAGTATACAAATTAAAAACATACCTAAGCTTGATCGTAGGTAATAATGACTAAAATGCTGTTGTGAAAGAATGATTTTATAGAAGTAGGTAATTAAACGAGTAAGTAATCTTAGAATGTTTCAAAAATGATAAACATGTAAAACTAGTATATAAAATTATAGCTTGATCCTGCTATATATATTTTTTTTTTTAAATAAAGTAAATCGGTATACATAGGGGTTTAAAAAAAAATTTGAAACGTATTAGCACCGCTCTAGAAAATGTAAACAAAAGTATGAGTCTCGATTCTGATTTAAAGTATTGTATGCTACAGAAATGCTAATTATGCTAAACATGTAAAAATAGTATATTAATTTTAGGTAACTTTAATAGTAGTTATAGTAACGAAGTATAGAAATTGCTGCTTATGTTAACGTAAATGTTATAACTTTGACCATAGGTGACAAAACGTTTAAAAAATGTAAAAAATGTATAAGTTTGATCGTACTGTACTAGTACGTAGTAGAAGTTATAGTAACAAAGTAAGTATAAAAATGCTGATTATGTAAAACTACGAAAAATATAAACTTGACCGAAATAATCAGCTTTCAAACAATGCTAATAAGAAAAAAGGTAAGTTACATAATAAAGTATTAAATATGTTTGATAGTGGTAGAGAACCACAGTTTAAAATGCTGATCATGTAGAAAAGACCGTACTTGAAATGTGCTGATCACGGCAAAAGTTATTGTTCTGTTTTACGTTAGTAGGTAAGTATGCTAAAATATAACTAGGTTAGTAACATATTGTTGCACAGCTTATTGATACGAATTGTTTTAGGTTTTTATAAAAACGTTATTAAGAGGTCCTTTTCATTTTTACCGTAGGGCGGGCATATGTTTTGTAACACACACTAATACGCTGCCAATGTTTCACTTTTCGCACTTTAAATCGTTTATGAAACCTTGTCGTCGGGTCATTGCGCATTGTTCTATGTTTTTCTATGAAGGAATCTTGCTTGATCACTCCGTGATGTGGTAGGTCGCAAATGCGGTCCTTGCATCCCTTACCTTCCTTCATATAATTAGCAATTCCTAAGGATTCCCGTATGAAATGTCTGTAGCTTGTAGATAGCTGCTCATCTTTCTCGAACTTATGTTGTATACATTGTGCTATTGCTTGCGTTTTTGACATACTTAAAAGTGCTTTATACTTTTGTTTCATTGGTGGGCTCACCACGACGCATCTATCTTTATCCCCCCGTTTTGAATGCTTGCCATAGTTATCTTCACAATATTGCTCTTGTGGCGATGACGTCATTGCTAATTTTGGTTGATCGTTAATCGTATCCTCGACTATCCCACACTTCGTGAGGTCCTCGATGCTATGCCTCCGCACTTCTTTGTGCGGTGGCGACTCCGGTTTGTTAGGAAGTAATATTAGCGTTGGCGGTACTGACACCTCTTTGCTAGGCTCTTTTGTACGGGGAAACATCTCAATGTTAAATATAGTTTCTCGTCTCCTGTCAGACTCTTCGATGTTCTGTGCTTTCGATAGAGATGAATTGTTAAAGGGGGCTTCAGAGTATAAGTCCCTGATCGTTGGCCATTGAGTATAATTGCCACAGTCTGTTGGAATCTCAATTATTGGCCTAGATTGCTGCTGCTGTACTGATGAATGTAGTTTCATATTTAATGCTCGTTTTAATTGCTCGAATTTTACCTCGTTATTATAAAATTCCTCGTAGTACGTCTCGTCCGAACCCTCTAAAATCACATCAATTTGTAGATGTAGTTCGTCGATTGCTTCCCACTGTGACTCTAGGGATTTCAGCTTGTCTTCAAGCTCCCACTTTTCAGGAGTTGATTCAACACTAATATTGTTTGTCAACCTATTGAATGCCCTAAAGTTGGCATATTGGGTCTGCTTTAACTCTGCTGCTTTCATCTCCTTAAGCTTATACCGTGTGATAGCGCTGCGAGCGCCCTCGAACCACCCGGTCAAAACTTCGATGATGTTGTCGGCGAAATACTGCTGGTTTGGATCTTCCATTTTAAATAACTCAGCGTCGTTGCGCTGGGCCTCCACCCATATTTCGTCCAACCTTATAACCCTTGCTTCCAGGTACTCCGTAGTTTTCCTACTTTCAGAGTCCTTAAAATTAGAATAGATGCGTTTGATCTCCTCTAGGATCTCTGCTTGACGTGTGATTAAGGCTTCCATAACGATAGATCAAGCAAGATAAATGGAAAGATCTTACTTGGAATTCTGGACCTTAACGCTGCCTCGATGCTCTGCTTTGTTCATGCTGATGCTCTGCTCATGCTCTGCTGTGCTGTGCTGCTATGTTGCTCTGCTGTTTTGCTCTGCTATGCTCTGCCTCTCTGCTATGCTGATCTGCTCTGCTGCTGCTTTGCTTGTAACACACGCGAACCGTACGCCCGCGAGGTCACTGGTTTTAATCCAGGACCCAAGGTACAACTCTCTCGCGATCGCGACGCAAAGTAGTCGTCCCTTCGATCCGGCTCGAAGGACCAAAATAATGTGAGAGTTAGTACGCTCTCACAGTGATGTGCTAAATGATATGCTAATGTTATGTATGCTATGGATATTGGGTATATCCTTATGCTTTGCTGGATACTGAGTGCTGAAGTAGGATACGGCCGAAGGAATGAAATGCTGAGAGTAATGGTCGTATCCACGTATATTCGAACACTGATTTGCTGTGATAAATGCTCTTAAAAAGTAATGTTAGCGCCCTATGTACGATGCACTTTTATCGAGGTCGCGTGATGTCCGCGTTCAATGTGCAAATGCTGTGCGGCGAAATAACATCTACCGATTGACCCCGATAATTGATGTACGTGCTTCGTACATTGTGTTAATAAATGTGTTTGTGTTAATTGTTTATATTACTGTCATAGCCTGTTCTAGATCGAATCTCGACATAGTATATATTACCTCCTTTTGACTTTACACTATTGTGTAGGTGTCGAACGGGCCTTGTTGGGCCAAAAATTTATTTATTCTAGACTTGGGTGTATTGACCCTTTAAAAATTCATAAAAGCCCCTTTTGGCTAATTAGGCAACTCCATCTCCATCATGATTCGCACGCCAGCTGGAGCTCATGAGAGCGGACCCAAGGCCGCTCTATCATCATCTATGGACAACCCGAAGTCGGGACCTTCTAAAACGTTTAAGTCCCAAAATGTCAGGAAGCCCATAGAAAATATAGAGCTGGCATTAGCTGGGACTGAATCCCAGCCCAAAAAAAAAACCCACCTGCTCTACTCTAACAGGAAAAAACGCTCACAAAGGTAAAGAAAATCCCCCCTTTAACACCTAGCCCTATTAAGATCAAAACGGGCCCTCGTAGCAAGGCGGAGGAAGCTGCTGAGTTCCACAGGAAAGGCCTACAGAACCTCAGCAGATTCCAAAACCTAAGAAAGGAATAAAGCTACAGATAAAGGAGGCACTGGATCGGCTTTACGAACTGACGAAAGCGGTACCGGTGGTGCGAAAGTTGGAGGACGAACTGGAGAAGGAGAGCAGAAGGGAAAAACTGGAGAAGGCGACCCAAACAGAAACACCAGAGAGTCCAGAAGAGCAGAAAAAAACTGAGGAGAAATCAAAGGACGAAGGCCAGATATTGGCCAAGATTGAGGAAAACACAAGACTACTCCTGGAAAATGGACGGAAAATGGATGAGCTAAGGGAAGTGGTAGAGTCGCAGAGAGCGATCATCGAGAGGGCGACATACGCGGACGTGGCAGCAGGAAGCCAAAGTAAGGCCAAAGTAACCCGGCACAGGCATCCCTGTATTCCGTCGTGGTCTCCTCGAGGTGTGAGGGAGAAACTGGGGAGGAAGTCTTGGAGAAGGTGAGAAAGGCAGTAGATGCAAAGGAGGGATGGGTAAAAGTTAGAGAGAGTAAGAAAGGCCAAGGATAGAAAGATTGTTATGTTGTAAGACGGAACAGGAGAGAAGGAAGATAAAAGACAGACTGGATGCCGTGGGAGAGGGCCTCCTCGTTGAGGAGGTCAAGTACAAAAATCCGCTCCTGATTCTGAGAGATGTACTGAAGGTACATGACGACGCGGAAGTAATTAGAGCTCTCAGAAATCAGAACCGGGAAGTTTTTGACGGCCTCAATGGCGAAGACGGATCCCTAGAAATAAAAGATAGACTACATGACTACAGGGTTACGGTGGAGGACCATTCGCCGCTGGTGCAGTGCACCCGATGCTTGGGGTACGGCCACAGCAAGCGGTTCTGTAAGGAACCTGGTGACCTGTGCAGCCACTGCGGAGACCTGCAACTAAGAGCGGAGTGCCCAGACAGACTACTGGGGACGGCACCAGCGTGCGAAAACTGCAAAAGAGAGGATATACAGCAGGCGGGTCATAACGCCTTCAGCAACGAGTGCCCAGTCAGAAGAAAGTGGGACGCACTGGCTAGGGCCTCCGTAGCATATTGCTGAGGTGGTCCCACGGAAACCTCACCAGTACAAAATCATACAAGCCAATTTGCAGCGTAGACAGCTGGCTACGAACGAACTCCTGATTGAAGCCGAAAAGCGCAAAGTAGCTATAGCGCTGCTCCAGGAACCTTATGTGGGCGCGACAGGGAGTGTTAGGAGTTACCGGGGTGTCCGAATTTTCCAAAGCTCAGGAACAGGAAATGGGACTGTTAAAGCAGCCATCGCCGTTTTTGACGATGACCTTGACATAATACAGTACCCACAACACACCACGGATAACATCGTCGTGGTGGGAGTCCGAACCAGAGCATGGACGATCACCCTAGTCTCCTACTACTTTGAGCCGGAATCGGCGGGGAGCCCGCCCATAGGGCCATACATGGAGCATTTAAAAAAGGTCGCGCAAAAAACAGGACCCAACAGGCTAATCATAGGAGGAGACTCAAATGCAAAAAGTACCTGGTGGGGTAGCCCAAACGAGGATTTTAGTGGTGAGGAAATGTGCGGAGCTCTCACCGAAATGAACATGCATATTCTCAATACGGGAGAGGTACCAACCTTCGACACCATCAGGGGAGGAAGGAGATTCTGCAGCCATGTCGATGTGACGGCCTGCACGGCGGACTTGCTAAATTTTGTGGACGGTTGGCACGTAGCGGAAGGCCTCACTAGCTCGGACCACAATGGTATAATGTTTTGTATAGCACTACAAAAATCACAAGGCATAAATATACAACGAACAACACGTATATACAATACAAAAAAAGCAAATTGGGGTCTCTTTCATGAGAAATTGACCCAAATTATGCACGAAAATAAATTAACCATAGAAAATATCACAAAAAATAAATAACAAAGCACAAATAGATTATACAATAGATGCATACACTAAAGCTATAACAGACACGTGTGGGCTTACAATACCAAAAAAAAAACAGACAGAAATACTTACCGTACCGTATTGGACCGAGGAGCTAGCTGAGATGAAAAGGCAGGTGGCAACCCGAAAACGAAGGATCCGCAATGCAGCGCGGATTCGCAGGAAGATGGTTGTAGATCTGTACCTGAAAGTGTTGTCATCGGGTACTTACTGCGAGGAGCCGTCTAACAATGTACCTTCGAGCCGAATGCTTTGATACATAAAGCTCTAAACTAAACCAAGTCCTAAACTCGAGGTTGTGCGGCAGCGAGCGGCATTGTGCGCGATACTAAGTAAGCTGTGCGTTTATGTAACGAATTGCTCGTTGATTACAGGGAAGAAATGAGCCTCAATAATATCAAAGACAGGTTGAAAGTGCTTCTTATAGAAAAGTGTTTATATTCGGTAGATGAGTTTACTGTAGTATAATTTGTATTATTAGTTGATACAATTGAATCATTAATGTATTTGTATTTAAAATTGTATTATGATATTCAACTCAATTCAATTCAATTTTGACATTATACGACAACACCATTTATTTAAAATTGAATGTAGTTAGGTACTGACATGCTTATTTAATATGGAAAACGATATGTAAATTACAAATTTAATATTGACCTGTTGCTGTTCTTGTGTAAAGGAGATTGCCCAAAGTTCTATGGAAGTCAGGCTAGTCTTGCATCTGGTCAATTTTTCGTCAAAAGACAGGGAATATTCTAAGGATTATTGTAAAACGAAAATTGTTAAACTATTTGATGGGAAATTGAAATAATCCTAATTTATAAAAAGATAGGTTATAAAAACAAAAGCATCCATTCCTTAATTAGAATATATTTTTAGCTTAGTTACTTCTTGTTACACACACGTACATATACTCAAGACCGTAGTCCCTTTCGGGGTGGTCAAAAACATACTTCTTGTTATGCACAAAAAAACACTCATGACTAAGCCCATATAAGAATGTAGCATAATAGATTTGATAGCGATACAATGTCCTATAGTCACGAGGGCATTCTCCTTTGTTTGAATGCTTCTCTATTAGCTGATCGCCAACACGCACCACAAACTCTTGTCAGTCTTGAACTCTAAAAGGTAATGTTAATATAGTTATTATTTTATTTAGAATTTGAACTAGACCTAACCGAATAGACAACATAATATCAAAGCAAGTAGGTATACGTTTGATATGTTACCTGATGCACTGGAGTAAATCTGAGAATAATCTCCCACAACCAAAGCAAACTTGTTGGTGTCCAAATTCTGGTGCAGGTATGACCTCAGGAGCTGAATGTGTTCGAATCACGAGTATAACATTAATTACAAAGAATACCTCCATCGGTTACCTCAGTGCTGCGACACTCAGAACAAAATCGTAATTGTATGAACTACACTAGATTGTATGGGTTCCAAAGATTTAATACCCTAGCTCTACACTAGCTTCATACTATTTTGGATTTCGAAGCTAGTTAGGCAGTGCCGACTCTTAAAACGTAGTGATTCCATTCCTTTGGGTTACCTGTGAGTAAAAAGTTGTCAAGTCATGACAGATATCGTGTCAACTCACCAGTACGCAACCATAATGCCTTAGATTGCAAAAATATTTTAGTCTAAGCTTGGATTAAAAATAAGTACTTATAGGTATTCTATGTTAGGATATTAATAATACATGGGTCATGTTGTACTGTACTAAACAAATAAAATAAAATAGTGCTACCTAAAAGGCAGTACCTGTCATATATTTTTGACAAAATATTGATTTTAATTCTGCTTCACTACCAGGAAGGTGGCATAGGTATTGTCTATAACACCTACGGTCATCTATGGGCTAAGTCTATGGGCCGGCGAAACTTGGGCGCTAAGAGGAAGGAACTAAAGCTTTGGCGAAACAAATCAAGTTACGTTATTATTGTATTTTATTTAATACCCCCATTCGCACAGCGCTATAAAAAAACTCAAGTGATTCAAAATTCGGACCAATATTTTTAGTTAATGAATGGTGATGAAGCATGACACATCTACAGCCTACTTTTGGTCAAAATCCTTTATACCAGATTTTATTTTATCTTATATGTGATAGGCATGTGATAAGTATTTTGTTATTTTGATGTAATATTTTAGGTTAAGTTTTTATCAATATTTCAAACACAATGTAAATTGTTTATGAATCTCTGAATATGAAAATCTGTAAATTAATTAAATTTATTTTTTATAGGGTATGGAACGTATGTATGGCACAACAGATTTTCTTTTCTATGTATGGAACAACTGATTTTCTTTTCGCGATTTCGATGTTTGTTCGAGAAAGTTGTTCAGTTTGACAGTCTGATCATTCCCTTAAAAAAGTGTCACCATATTAAGAAGGCTTAATGAAATTTTTTTAAGGTAATGATCAGACTGTCAAACTGAACAACTTTCTCGAACAAACATCGAAATCGCGAAAAGAAAATCAGTTGTTCCATACAAAACTGCAAACTTAACTCGAGCCGAATGTCCTATCTATACAGATGTTTTTTTTCGCGATTTCGATGTTGGTCCCTTAGAGAAAGTTGTTCAGTTTGATGGTCTTATCATCCTCTTAAGAAGTGTCAAGCTTATTAAGTTGGACCCTGTATACGGGTGTAAGGACATACTCTACCCATCAAACTGCACAACTTTTACTATGGGAGTAAACAATAATCATGTCAGAACAAAAAAAATCTGCTGTCCGGTATGTAGTACGGGACGCCCCTTTTTTTCTCTGGCATGGGGTGTAAATGCTCCCATACTAAAAGTTGTTCAGTTTGATCTGTAGAGTATGTGGTTGAAAGGTTTATGATATTTTTCCTTACACCCTTTATATTTACAGAGTTCAAATCAGATTCTCTGCGGTGTGTTCTTAGTGAGTACCTATTATGCAGAATGAAATGTCCTGTGAATCCTGCAAAAGCACAATAGAGCAGTCGGCGCGGTCTCGGAGGGAGAGGAGAGGACCGGCGGGGCGGAGTGGGACGGGGGGAGGGGGGGAGGCGAGAGACACGCGGTCGCCGCCCGCAGCCGCGCAGTCTCCTCGCCGCTCGCGACCTCTCCGCACGCTCGCTCCTCGTCGGCTCCATAGCTCCCAGCACGTGTTCGCGTTCGCGTATCGCATCTACAGACGGGACGAGCCAGTTCATCCGCAAAGCTGAAGGTAGTGGTGTCGTGCGGGGACACGGTCAGTGCAGTGCAGTGCGCGTGTGGCATGCGGGCGCGCGGGCGCGTGCAGGCGAGTGCGGGCGAGGGCGGCGCGTGCAGGTGAAGCATGCGGTGGCGCGGGCTGGTGCCGGTGCCGGTGCTGGTGCCGGTGCCGGTGCCGGTGCTGGTGCTGGTGCTGGCGGTGCTGTGCGCGGTGCTGGCGGGCGCGCGCGGCGCGTGCCCCGCGGGGTGCGCGTGCGGGGAGGGGGGCGCGCGGCTGGTGTGTCGCGGCGCGGCGCTGCGCCGGCTGCCGCCGCTGCATCCCGCCGTCACCTCGCTGTGAGTACGTCAGCCATCACCGACTGAGCCCTACTTAATAAACAATTCAGAGTGCATTGCTGAGAATGCTAGGACACATGTTACCTATTGCAAGTTTAGCGTCATTAGTAACCAGCTATGTACTTTGAATATTCATTGTCCGTTGTCGCGTTTTTTAAACAGGGCCCTGGCACAGTATGAGAAAGAGTATCTCCCTGGTCTAAGACTGGTGCTACCATCATCGACTGCCTAACGACTACTAGACTCTTCCTATGCTATCTTATGTGCAATCTTCAAATTGAAGAAGAAAAACCAACGAGCAAGCAATGTGCAAACCCATAATGAATAAAAAAAAGTAGAAAAATGCAAAGTTTTTACTTTAATTTTGAAATGCGCTCTACATAAGACATATCTAGAAGAAACCCACTTAGTTTGGACGGTGACTGAAATTCTTAGAGAATGTTGTTCGGTATCATGGGTACTATCGGCCCTTAAAGTAATGCAACTGTTTACTCTAACACCTGTATAATGAATGAAAATAGTTTTCTACTCAGACAAAAGTATGTACCTAGTCACAATTGATCAATCACAACACAAATCTGAGTCAGTTATGGTACCAGCACCCTACTCCTACACATCATCCGTCGCTACAAACAGAATATATATATAGAAAAAAGACATAACTCAATCACCGAACGTGACGGTCTCGTTGATGTCTTTTGTACTAGAAAAAAATTTAATGTTTAAAACATTAATTAATAAGTCAAGTGTCATTATACTGTACCTATTTTATTACTACCTAGTTGACTATAATACCTTTGATATAAGAGATTAGACTATAGTTATTGACTATAAATAATTTCTCAACAATCGAAACATGTGGTACGCATCCTTGTGACCCAAACTGTACCTACGTTGGTAACGGCGCCGGTTGAAGTCAGTCGATGTCTTTCAGATAACTTGTGGCCCCCAAAATAGCACCGAGTACCCTTTTAGGTTTAATTTCTAACTGCAATTAATATTTATAAACTCCCCGCACAGCGTCCATAATTAGGTACAATTACCTACGAGAGCGCTCAACATTTAGTCAATGTTACAACTACCGTGACTTCGGGACTATTGTTCATATTTACCAGCATTATGAGTGCTACACAAAAGTAGTGGACGTAGTCGTCTCTCCGCCGGTAGTGGAGGTGGCCAGGACATGTTGCACGCATGGATGCTGAGCGATAGACCACAAGAACACTGGAGTGGAGGCCCAGAGAAGCCACGCGGGGTAGAGGCCACCACACTGAAACTGAAAGATTGGCCAATGATATGAGGCGACACATTCGGGTCCTGACTATGGATACAGGAATTTTCCTGACATGAAATTTTGGCCTTATCTATGTCAGGGAAACGGGGAAAATAATAAAAAAAATTAATTTTCCAGGAATTATTGAAATTCAGAGAGGAAAATATAATTATTGTAATGTGCTCTTTAAAATGAATGAGGAAAGCCTTAACATGGACTTTGAACCGTCTTTTCTTCCCCATAGACATAGACATAGACATCATTCATAAATAGTCCACTTCCGTTCGCATTTTGCATCTTGGATTGCAAATTGTGTGTGTGTGTGTGTTAATTCCGCCAGTTTCTCGACGCTAATCGTTGTTAAAATTAATTCCCGTTATTTAACAGGGTACTTACTCATAACAATTTTGCAAAAAGTCATATCTTACCGCATACCATAATACAATATTGAAAAACAATGTCAGGAAATTTACTAAAAATTCTGGTATTTTGTCAGGAAATCTCATTTTTAGATTTGGTAACTTAGTCCTAACTGGAAGCAGAGGGCGAGGGACAGAACGTCATGTAGGAATGGATAATGTTCAAAATTTCCGATACCAATGTAGGTTTATTATAAATCCAGAGGAATGCTTGTAAACAGCGCGCTGCTATGGGGATGTAATGTAATTAATATGACTAACAGTAACTGTTAGCAATGTACACACGGCGACACATCAAGCTACGCAAAACAATCATAAGCTGGCCGCGCGACGTTATACATTACTGTATCTACGCGCGGTCAGCTTATTTTGGTTTTGCGTAGTTTAATGTGACGCCGTGTGTACACATTTATTAAATGGGTGTTGATATGCTCTCTACAGTTGACTATAAAATGTTTCATTGCACTTTAATTAGTTTCCTTGCAAATTATCCAGACAGAATGAAATGACTCATGTTAAGAAATAGCGTTAAATTAATAAAACTGATAGAGGAGATATCATCGTGCAACTTTACGACTCATCGCAGAGTCTATGTAGGTACCTAGGTACAAACAAGGTAATTTGATCAACAAATGTGTTCTTAAGTGAAGAAATATATAAAATAAATGATTGTAATCAAATAAGTAATGTCGGATAAATTCAGACCGAGCCATGTGTGCGTGTGTACGAACGCGCCGGTGTCCGTGAGCGTAGGCTGAGGACATAATACAGGGGCGGCAGCTTACTGAATGTTTCCTGGAAATGAAAATATTGCGTTAGAAGTAGAGAGGGTAGTGCGAGGGTGCCCCTGATTTATGTGCGACCCGTGGGACCGCGGGTCGGGGCGGGGCGGGACGGGGGAGGCGGGTGACTACACTACACTAACTCGCTCCTCGACAGTTTGATTGTCTCCATATCTTTGGTGAACGTGGAGGGCCTATCGGTCGAAAGTTATAATTTAGTTAGGACTTCCACTATAGTATCCACATGGGACAGTAAGCGATATCTAAGGGCCGAGACTGTCCGCAACGATCAATGGAGGCGACTACTCGAATTTGATAGCGGTTCACTGAAAGTTTCTTGGTTCCTTGAAGTTGCCAAATGTTCCCTTCTGCAGATAGCATCGGTTCAGTAGAGCGGCTGCGGGCGGCTGCGAGCGGCTGCTAATAACCGTCGCTCAGTGTCGCCGAGTGATTGATGGCAGCCGGGCCCGTGAGGAGGGGGCGAGGGGGGACGGGCTGGTAGCTTTTAATCAACGCTTGGAATGTCAAGTATTTTTCATCGTGCGGGCCGGAGGAGGCGCGATAACAGCGTCAGGCTCATCGGGGCGACCCTTCATTGACGAGTGACGTCACTAACTCACTGACCGAGCCACACTTCCAAGCTAATATAATAATAACGAACTATAAAGCGCCCCGAGCGTTCCCCGCACGTACGACATAATAAATATTACTTTCGCACAGTTAGCTACAATGTTCTGTGACCGGTATGTATGTATGTATGGAGGCATACACGGTGCTGGCTTCACAGTTGGCACACTACGTGCTGAATGAAGGTGGACCGGTGAGTGGACGTCATTGACCTCCCCTCTCACCGCGCCCCGCACCGCCCCGCGCCGCGTACGAGTCTCGTGCGTGACGTGTGACGTGTGACGGTACTATGTACCTGCACAGTACTAATGGCACTAAGTCTAATGGCATAGGGTAAGGGTGTAATGAATGGAATGCATCGTCACTTCGGTCGGTAGCAGTCTCCGGCTGCCGGTCGCGGTAATTAGCGGCTCCCTGCCGACCTCATTATATATCGGGGGCGCAATCTCTGATTTATCGTCCCTCCCTCCCCCGCTCCTCCGCGTCCTCCCCCGTGGGACACGCGCCGCGTTCAACACCTGCGCTTCGCCTCCAGCTCCGTCGCGTCTCACGACAATATTTTCTTATGATTAGTGTTGACAGGTTTACGTCCCGACTTTTCTTATGGCCCTTCCGATTAGACGCAGTGGGTGAGACGAGCATAAGATTGAGGATCAATTGATATTTTTTCAAATGTCTCCAATTGTCTCTGAATTTTTGAGATCTAGTTGCATCGTCGCGTCGTGGTGAGCGACCTATCTTCTTCGAGCCTCCAACACTCTCCGTTCATACCATAGGCAACTCTGTTCCATGATAGGTCATGTGTTAATATAAAAAAATTAAAAATGTGTGAACCTGAACGAACAGTAACAATATGCATACACGCATAGTCCACACACACACACGCAGGGAATCGCATAAAAGGTGTGTAAATAGCCAAATATGCAACCAAAACATCCCCTGGAATCCACGTTTCTATAGTTTTATTGCCTACGAGCGTTAACCCGCGACTTCGTCCGCACAAATTATATACCAGATTTTAAGTCAGATCATAAGCTATCAAACAAAAAAGTTTCATCAAAATCGGTTCAGTAGTTTTTGCGTGACACTCGTTCAAACAAACAAACACAAACAAACAGACAGACAAAAAATCCAAAAATTGGTGAAATGGAATCAGGGACACCTAAAAACCATATCGTAACTTTTTTTTTGTAAATATCTTCAATGTACAGACAAACTTCCTGTTACAGTTTTATAATAGTATATAGATTCTCACGTAGAAACGTGTATTTGTAGATATAAACTATATAGATAAACAATATATTTGCATAAGTAACACACACATAATATACATGCGTGGTATTTGACAAATACGCCATGTGAAGTGCTAGCATTAAATGAATTATATTTACAGAATGTCCCACTTTTGAACCTCCCGGTCCCGCTAAATCGCACGTTATATCGCTCATGTGAATGTGACTGACACCACATGATTTCACGCGTAGTAGTCGTACCTATCGTACAGACAGTCCCCCCGCGCTACATTTATTTGTCTAACAAAGTCGCTCATCACTTGATCAGCGCCGAGTCAACTGAACTGATTCTAGTGTTGACCAAGAGAAATGTGAGCAGGAACGATAAATCATAGAATACTGCTTTTTGCGGACCGTGATATATTTATGTTACCATCGCAGATATTGTTTTAGATTACACCTTTATGTCTTATAATTTATAATACTTACTAGATGTATTATAAATTATAAAACATAAAGGTGTAATAATATAAAATAACTAGGTACCAGATAATTTTAAAGGCTTGTCCAAATAATAAAACCGAACTACGTTCCCCAAGGGACAAGGGTGGAAATACGAGAAAAATGTTTGGTCCCACCGTGCAATTTTTTCTCGTTTTACTACTTCAATTATTAATTTATTGCACGCTAAAACAAAATAAATACCTTTACACTCGAAACAAAGAAAAGATTACGCTCATTAGTAATGTATAAAGTAATAAGTGGCTATGAGTGGTGAGTGAGAGCGAAGGATAGCTAGTGCAGTGCACGCCGGCGCCGTAGAGTAGACGATAGTTCTAAATATAGTGCTGAAGCGAGGATCGAGGGCAATTAGCTGCACGCTGCACCTCCCCTCCCGTGCCCTCTCTCCCCGCCCCCGCCGCCCCCGCCGCCCACGCCCGGTAGGAAGTCCGCGGAAGGACGAGCGCTGCTGCATTGTGTTCCGATGCAATAACAAACACCTGCAATAGAAGACTTTCCGCGTCCTCTATAGGTACCCCAAGCATAAATGTATCCTTCATATAAGCCGATTACGTAGTTATGTTGTCCAACGTAAGAGCAAAGTCGCAAATGTTCTAATAGATAATGTTGGGAATTCCTAAATCTATGTCGGAAATGAAATGGAAGGGAATTTGCGTTGCTTGACTCAATAAAATCGTTTTCTGGTGTCCCTTACTACATGGATCTTGTTGCGACTAGGGATTACCTTCCGTGCGTTCAGATGTTTTTGCCATACTTATTACTGGAAGCAATCATAGTTTCAGTACAATGTTAGGTTCCTATTGTTTTATTTTGTATTTTTGGTGCTTTTGCGGTCGTGTCTTCAACACTGCCATAAATGATCTCTTGAATTGGCTCTCTATTCTAAATTTTGCACAAGCACGACCTCAGTTAAACGAGTGCTTACTGAAAAATATCTACCTAGGTTAATGAGTTAGCGGCTGAGTTAGCGGCCGAGTGGGCACCTCTTTACTTTTAGTTTTTAGTTAATACGAGTTAATGATTAAGCGCAAAACCTCATACACCCCAACTGAATTATAACAAGATAATTAGATTGAAACTATAATTTAATTATTTTGATTCTTAAAATTTAAATTTATTCGCATTTTAAGTTTTGAGGCAAAAGTGATTTGTTATCATTTCAGCACTAACGTGGTTATGGATACATTTTAAGAATCTTGTTTTGGTAGGAAGTAGGGTAAGTGTGCCCGTGTGGTGGGTTGAGATCGGGTTCTTAAAATTTAAAATTTTACACATAAATTATTTAATATTTTGAAAAATTACCCATGCTGAAACCATGATAATTCGATTCTGCTCTCGATCCTAAACAAACTACTTTCTAGTTTTGCGTTAATTCATTAACACATTGTATAATTCCTTTTCTTTTGTGGATGGTTTGAAGTACCAGCAAACTTGGAGCTTTTTGTAATGTAACTTTTTATTACTTTATTGATTCAAATTTGTATTTTTTTTTTACACACAGACGTGTGTATAACGAATGAAATTTATCTGTGGAAACTTTTAGTTGGCAATGTTGTTTTATAAAAATGTTGATACCCTACTGTCCTGTAATTCGTCCGTAAGTTTTCCTAAAATGAAAAAAATAAAAAATAAAAAAATAAAAAACTATTTAAGGATCTCAACCCGGCAAGAGTGTTCGAGAGGTCATCAACAGGGTTCATGTACTCATACCTAACCATATAATAAGACCTTTAATACTGTACATGAAAGCAATAAATGAATTGAATTGAGGTTATATTTAGCTCAGTGTTTTTTTCGAAATATTAGTTGTTTGTTGAAGTAAAGTGAGAGAGAAGGGTCACACTATGCGGTTTTATCAAACTACATTCTTGGTCCACTCTCAGGTGCCTCTGAGAAGTTCTGATCGTCCCATATAATATTGACGTCAGACTCGACCGAGTCACAGTCACAGGTGCAAGGCCCTGTTTAATAAACACGACAATTTAGAGTACATTGCTGGTGGCTAATGACGCTAAACTAGCAGTGCTTCATGTTTCCTAGCATTCTCAGCAGTGTACTCTGGAGTGCAATTCACTAAGCGTCACATCGCTGTCAAAAACATCAACGAGCTCGCATCCTTCAGATCGTCGGAGGTTTTATATGAGTTTGACACATGCAATTGAAAGCTCGCCGACGTTTCAATGAGGAATTTATGGTTGTGACAATGTTTGTACTTAGTGAATAGCACTACTGAATTGTCATTGTCAATTGTCACGTTTAGTAAATGGGTACTGGTGGCATTGCGATCGCACTGCAACCCTACACTCGTGCAGTGCACCACTGATAATGAAGTTAATACTCAACAGCATTGAATCAATAGAAAGCACCGGCACACCGGTGTTGTCTTTGTATTATTTAAGTGCTGAATTTTCTTCAGGTTCCCGCGGCCTCGTATGTACTACTTAAATAACAGCGATTCTTTGTCCACTTCTCTATGTTGATAGTTATTAGTGAACCCCGTGCTTACTCATAGCACCTCGTAGAATGTGTGCGTGCTTTGCATATATCTTGCTAAGATTATCGTCTCTTGTTAGCTTCAGTTCAGCACTCTCATTGACCCGTGAACAAGCGGAGACGACTCGCTCCTGAAATCACGCCGTAATCCTATTACGAGTAAATAGGGCAATTTAGCACCAGCGGCGCGGCGCGGCGCGGCGTGCGGGAAGCGGCAAGTGACTTGTGAGCGGGATTAGGGGCGGCCGCGGCCGAGTGAATTAATTACCGCGCGGCCGCTGACACCGACCCCCACACCCTCTCCGCAGACACCCCGCACCCCCGCTGCGTGTTCAGCCAACGCTAGATAGACAATATCGACAAAGTTAAGTCTGCACTATCAGACTGCATTGAGAGTCTGCTATTGTATTGTGTTCGGAAAGCTGCCTGGATCATTAGCTGCATTGTTTACTGTCTGCCGCCCCCACTGCGTCGAGGGACATTGATCCACACCCTGGTGTGGGTAGCGTGAAGGTTTACATATCCGAGTGTTTTTTTTTCAGATTTAATAGTTCAGATTAAAGTTGCGGGTGAACAAAGAAACTACAAATGAAAACAGCCTTTGAACCGTAAGCTCTCACAATGACGTAGCGAGCGAAATGAACGAGTTCATAAATATCTGTTATCTATCAACCGAACCGACGCGACGCGACAGTCGTACAGTTTTACAACCGTTGTTTATCCTCTGTGCACTATTATACAGCGCTTCTCCTATAAAAGGAGGCGTTAGAAGTCATTAATTGGCAAGACGACACTAAAACGTGAGATAGAGAAATAACATAACAACAGGACGCTTGCTCTGTGAAGACTCTAGCGAGAGCGTCCTCGTCGAACTTGTTAAGCCGATAATGATAAAGCACACACAGTACGCTCGCCCAGAGCTCAGTGTTGCCGACATAGCCCTTTTGTTGCTAGGTTTAGCCCTATTTCGACTCCTTCAACCCTTATTTTATAATTACTCAGCACCTGGCACTAAATCTAGCCCCAAAATGGAAACTTACTTTTTAGGGCAATACCTTACCACAGAGTGATATCTATTCGGTGACCTTATCTTTATTACCGGTCAAGAGCGTGTCGGACACGCTCATGATAGGGTTCAGTAGTCAAATAACTCGAGATATTTGAATGCAAGACATTAAACCGAGTTGGCAACACAGCCACTGGGCATGGCCACTGGCCACCGCTGGGCGCCGCGCCGCTCCCGCTGTGTAACGGCGTGCTCGTAAATCCGGGAGTGCCACTAACTGCCACACTAGAGGTCCAATATATCGTCTCCATGTCGTCCGACCGACAAAGCGTCTCGTCTCAACTCTCAAGCACCCGCCTTCGCGTGGGCGGGACGCGGGACGCGGGACGCGGGACGCGGGACGCGGGAGTCGATCGGGACGATAATAAAGTATCCACGGAGTCACTTCAATAAACACTTTACGATGATTGTTAGAGTTGAGGCGACGCTGTTAATGTGTTTAACTTCGCAGTTACTGTTCGGAACGTGATCTAAATGTATATTACATCACGCGGCACTTTGAGATTGTAGTTAATGCGAATTAACGATGACTGCCACAGTTAGTATTCATTGACGATGGAGACATTAAAGAGCCGCGCGGTTCCTTCTTCCTGTGGGTGTCCTGTGTATGTACGAGGAGGCTAACTAATGAGGTTTCCTTTGAAGTGTTTTTGTGGGCCACCTGCACCACTAACCGCCTGGCCACGGAATAGGGCGAAAGGCGGCGCGATTTAGATCGTAATTCGCGCCGCAGATCGCTCTGTCCCGTGGCCAGGCGGTACCATGCCCTGAACATTATAATAGGGCAGGGGCTAGAAGTGCAAAGTAGGCGTGCAACGCGTTCCACTCGGTTATGCAATGATTTGCATAACACCGTAAGGCGCGGCATGGTGCGAGCTAGAGGGCATAAGTAGTTGTAGCAGCGTGAGTGGGAATACAAGTGGCTACAGTTATCTCCGAAGCAAAAGCGCTACTTTGTATTTATAACCCTTCTTATGATGTTCTTTGGTAGCATGTCATTCCATCCTAAAGTTCCTTATACTTACTCCTCCTATAGACTAAGTTTTACTAACTCAAATGATCATTGTTGTCTTTAAAAACAACTCAAAGGATTATAGTTGTGTTTAAATACGACATTCATTTTGTATGTATGTGTATGACGTACACACGGCGACACATCAAGCTATATAAAACCAACATAAGCTGGCCGCGCTAGGTCAAGTAACGTATAACCGACCCGCGTCCAGCTTATGTTGGTTTTGTATAGCTTGGTGTGTCGCCGTGCGTACCTACGTATTCTTATGATTGAAGGTGATGAGTTTGTTGTTGTCGCAGGGACGTGTCGCACAACAACATCAGCACGCTGCCGCGCGACGCGCTGCTGCCCGCCGTCGCGCTCAGGGACCTGTACGTATACCTCACCTACCTACTTCATACTATAAGCCTTACAGTATTAGAATAAGGCTTACAGTGCAGTGTGGCAACGCTCTTGATGGCGGGCAATGCCGCTTTTTTTGCTCTCAAACAGTGAAGGGAACATCGTAAGGAAACCTGCATTACGATAAAGAATGAAGGGGCTATGAACTTTGTAGGGCCGGGAGGCAGGCCAATAAATCTCAGCACGAGGGTAGGCCTGAACCCCAGCCAGTAGTGGAGACAATGGAAGCTGACTATGATGGCCCAGTTTTATCGTGAATCATCATCATGTCAGGATTATAAATAATCGTCATCGAATCTCGCTTTAAAAATATCGAATATTCATGAATCATATTTTACAGTCGGACTGTACAGCTGCCGGGTATAATTATTATATGTATACTTACCTAAGGTATAGTTGGATCGGAGAAACAAACAGAAACGCAAGCAAGCCGCGAGACGCGACCCAAATACCGAGTGAAAGAGAATTAGCTCCAATACTGTAGAGTTAAACCAAATGTGGCTAATTTTTATTCGAGCAGGTGTGTCTCTCTGACTATACAAGTGGGATAAATTTCAAACAACGCACTATGTACAAGACATAGTGTATTTACTTACTTATTATTCCAGACCAGATATCTTAGTTCAGGTATTTGTAGTCAACTGTGTCGTTATTTCGAGCTCGTTTTCCCGGTACGATGTGTGTCGTACGAGGCTGCTAAAGGATTAGGTATCTGTTGGGTGACATAACACCTATCCTCACCTATCACTACTTGGTGCAATTCTTAGCTCTTACATCTACGTATATATTATAGCCCAGTCGTTTTACGGAGTTTTGTTAGGAGAGGTGGGAAGTAATTATTAATTGGAATTTCAAAATGTAACCGGCACCATTTAGCGACAAAAAGACTATCTGAAAACATGTTAAAAAAAATTTGCTACGCAACATAGAAATCAAAATTGTGAGTCCCAGAAGGCTTTTAAATTATATTAATACAATGCATCAGATAATGCATTCATTATTATTATATTATACATTATTTAAATTTGGATTAGATTTAACAATATACATTATTTTTGAGCAATAAAAATGGCAATGAAATTTAAAAAATGAGGTTTTTATTAGATAATCCAAATATATTTTTCAAAACCTTCTAAGTAGACAAAAATATTTACACCATGTTTGAAGTATGTATAATGCTAATGCCTTAAATATGAGCAAAAAACGTTTTTTTATAACGAGTTTTTATTTTTATTTTGATACATTTCTAAGCTCAAATTGGCTCATAAATACCATACCGAATTAAAATATCAAGTATTAATTAGTCCCGGCTCAAACCGTAAAATAACTGGGCTATTATGAATGTTGATAGTTGTAACTGAATGACAACGTTTCCAACTTCCGCCCCGGGGACAGAGCCGTGATGCAAGTATGATTATTTTCAAGTTACGGATATGTTTCTATTCCACAGCTATATTCGTTTTTAATCTGATCTCCGCAGGCTAGTTGTCCGATTTGGCTCTAACACACCTGCTCCTGCCTAGTCATCAGATATAAGGGTTGAGACACACTTACCGACGGCGACTACCGAATAGCTTCCTTTACTAAATTTCATTATATAATAATCATCATTGAATGGGCCCGCCACTGTCGATCGCCGTCGGCAAATGTGTCAACCCTAAGCCGCCTTCTCTCGAACACGATACCACAGACGATACAGTCCAACTAATTGTGAGCATGTACGCTCGAAGACCGTGACTGTGGCCGTCGATTCTGCCGATCAAGAGTGTGAATTGTGACCACTGACCGGTGATAAGTAGGGCTGGTTCCAACTATATCGTTTAAAATAGTGATAACGAATTACGACTGTACAAGGCAATGTTTAAGTAATATTTTGTTTCTGTGATCATCATATCCATTGTCTCAGTTACTTAATTAAATTAAACGGGGTAGAGGCCGCCTACCAGAAAGATGGGTCAATCAGGATTCAGGCTACACGCGGGGTCTCTCATCTTAGGGTCTAAGATAATATCATCAATTCAGCTAAAATACAATAGCATGCAAATATTTATAGAAAGGCCGTGATGGATAAATGGACTTAATTAAAAAACCCTCCTTCTGGTGCAGTCGGGTAAAAACACCATGTCGATTTGAATCAGGTAGTTACACAATAAGACCCCAGGCCAGGAACCAAACTGACAGTCAGTCAGTCAGACCAGTAACGGTAACCAGTGGACAGTGACCAGCACCAAACAGTGTCGTTTTTGTTGCCAGGAACCTGTCAGCGAACCGGCTGGAGTCAGTGAGCGGGGGCGCGCTGGCGGGGCCGCGCGGCGCTCTCGCGAGGCTGTGGCTCGACGCGTGCGCGCTCCGCCGCCTGCCCGCGCACGCGCTCAGGGACCTGCGCCGGCTACACTTACTGTACGTATATAGAACCGGCTGGAGTCAGTGCGCGGGGGCGCGTCGCCTTACTTACTGTACGTACCTACCTACATATCTTTTGAACTTTTGAAACACTTAGAAAATGACATGACAAGAAAAAGACAACATTCTAAAATGAAGTGCATTCGAATAATACCTAGGTCGCCTAAATGATAATATTATGCTAACAGTAGGTTGGTTGGCGAGTTATTCGATAAATTAAATATAATATGTACACCAGCAATACTTCCACAATGTCAATTTGCGGCGGCGCGGCGCGGCGCCGGCGGCGCGGCGGCGCGGCGGGTGTAGCAAAAAGTAGGTTTAGACCAGTTCAGAGGTGTAATAGCGAAAAGGACAACCGGCACATTCCCTTTACGAAATACCATAAAATGTATACAAGTTTTGACTTGTAATAAATTTGTAATAAATTATGGGGTTTTATAAAATTTACTCAGATTTTATAATTTATTTTTATTTACTTAACTTTAAATTTTAGTAATTTATTACTAATAAATTATAAAAAAGTAGCAACCCCAAAATGGCTGTCAATGTTGTTTGATAGGTGATGCAAGCACAATGTTTATTTTTATATAAAAATGATAAAAACGAATAAAGCAATATAAAATATACTGATGCCTGCAAATAGTTTCTAGTGTTCCATAGTTCGTAATGAAAATAGAAGTACGGTTTTACATTTTTTGGTATTATGTGCCGGATGTCCTTTTCCAGATTGATGGTCTAACCTAAACCACCCTTTTAAATATTAAGTACCTAATAGACACGTACCAACTGACTTTAGTTGAAATAGAAATAGAAATCAATTTATTATGTGCATAATGTCAAGAAGTTGTTCATAAAGTTATTACAATAAAAGTTCAATATGCTCTGCCTTTAATCGGCGTATAATAAAAATGCATAATCAAATGTCAAACCAAAAAATAAGAAGAAAATTGAAACCTGAGATAAATTAAATAGTCGTTATATAGATAAGTACATCAAAAGCATCACAATGTCTACAACTTTAGTTCATTCTTATAATTAGTTTTACATGTCAATTGTTGTGTCGTTAAGATATTCTGATACAGAGTAATAGGGCCGTTCTATGAGAAACGTGAACAAATTCTTCTGATTTCGTATCAGTTTTGGTAGCTTGTTATATATCTTGGGTGCCATAGCAAAAATACTCTGGTGAAATAGAGCAGTTCTGCAAGACACCAACCGCAATTCATCACATCTACGCTCACTAGTCACTCTTTTGAACAGATTATAGTTTTTCCGCACAAACAAGGCGGTTTCAAAGACATATATCGCGGGCAGGGTAAGCAGTTTAAGTCTCTTAAAGTATGGTTTACAACTGTCTGTTTGCCTTAAATTGCAAATCGCACGAATGCACCTTTTTTGCTCTATAAGGACGTCTCCGACACCAATAGCATTACCCCAGAATATGACCCCATATCTCAACGTGGAGGCGACAAAACTGTGGTAAGCCGCTAAGACCGCACTATTATTAACTACTTTGGCCAGTTTGTACACAGCATACGAATGTTGGCTGACTTTTTTACAAACTTTGTCTAAATGTGTAACCCATTATGCGTTTTTGTCTATATGTAACCCAAGAAATTTAGTTGATTCGCATTCTTCAATTGCTTTTCCTTGGTAGTTTATGTTTAAACTTTGCAACTTATTTCGTCTTTGGTAAAAATTCATGTAAACTGTTTTGTCAAGATTTATTTTTAAATTATTTAATTCTAACCATTTTATAATCGATTTAATGTCACTGTTTATTATTGATTCACATGTACTTAAATCTCCACTATCAAAGCCATTTACACCCTGTATACCGTTTACTTAACTGGTTACCTCACAGGGATCCTAAAATACAGGCAAAGCTTGAAACTGGTTTAATAAGTTGACCTCCGTACAAGCTAACAAGACTTAGTAGTGTTTAATGAAGGTATACAAAACATACTTAAATTAATTGCTATACCTATAGTAGTTAAATCTAAACTTAAATAAAATATTATTATTTTAACAGTGTGTTAACACCAGTTTAAAAAAATCATTAAAAATTTAAAATTAAAAAACATTTAAGTTTTTCCTCATTCATCATCAATATCATATCTTTTATTTTAACCATGTACAAACAATGTCTCTAAAGAACTTCTCCAGACCAGTAACTGAAAATGTTTACAAAGTTAGGAAAAATCTTTTTGTCGTCTCTGTGAGGCTGCATGTAAATTGGCAAGCCGCCCGCCCCCTCCCCTCCCCTCCCGCCCTGCGTGTCTTTGTTTGAAGCCGGTGCCGGTGCCGGAGCCTGTGCTTAATGTTGTTTTTTTATGGCTTCGCATGTTTGTTATTTGTGTTCTAATCATTCAGACTGTTGACTTTTATACACGTTGATATAGGTAAATGGTAATTAATGCGTTTAATTGTAATCTCTTGACGGTCGCGCGTGGTAGCTCCTTCTTGATATTGAAATGAAATGATTTTATAAAGCCTAACGCGTAGCGCCGCGCCGCGCCGCGCCGTGCAGAGATTACAATAAACGACTAATAACCCAGTAAATTTAAACAGAAAAATGTCATTCAGGGAAAATAATTCCCGGAGTATTGGAACTTGGTTTAAACGTTCCTTTGGTACATAAGGTTGAAGAAAATAAAAAGTCCTGGTGTGAGCTCGAGGAAGCGAATAACCGAAAAAAGTCACCTTCAGAGCCTCCCCTCCCCCCCCCCCCTCTCCCTCCCTTCCCCGAGCAGAACCCAGGACGATTTATTTTCTTCAATCTTATGTACCAAAGGAATGTTTAAACCAAGCTCCTGATTCATCTAATTTTAATAGATCTAAATATTCAATCTTAGATAAATCATTGGTCTTCGAACCAGAGCGAAGCGAATCATTTATCTAAGAATTTAATGATAAACACTTCCAATATGAAAGGCCAATGATATTAGAATAAAAAACACTAGCTGGTCCACGCTCCACAGTCAGTAAGTGCTGCCACCGACACCGGCTACACTCAGGACATCACTTCCTACGATTTCTTCGACACCCGCAAATATACCTATACTTTATTCTTAGATTCTTTGTTGTACTACACAAAAACAACATAATTATGTCACAATAAGTCGTGATATATATTTGTGAATGAATGAAATAAAGTAAAATAAAATAATAATCTCCTCTCGGTATTGGTTGTAGATGCGTTGTCTAATATAATAATATTCAAATGAGGAGCGGCGACATCGACAGTGTGACACGTCTGTCGGCGTCACGTGACTCCGCCATTCAAGTGCTCGAGAGGTCCACTAGCGGGGGGAGGAGGGAGGGGGGCAGTGTGGGGTGGATGGATGCCTTTTCAAGTTGCGACTCCATCTAAGCAGTGTCCCTTATTACAATATTTTCAGTATCACCGAACTCTTTCCTGTAACTAAAGGCGAAGGGATATACAGTATGTAAGGAAAAGTATCTTTAAACTCTACCCATCAAAATCAACAACTTTTACTACGGGAGCAAACTTATCAGCGCAAAAAAAAAACTGAACTGCAGCGCCTGTATACTCGACTCAGATGTATGAGACAGCTGATTTTTTTTTGTTTTGACATGTTTACTCTTGTGGTAAAAGTTGTTCAGTTTGATGGGTAAAGTATGTGGTTTAAAGGTTAATGATACTTTTTCTTACACCCTGGGTTCTTCTTAATACGCTGACACTTTTTAAGGGGATGATCAAACCGTCAAACTGAACAACTTTCTCTGTGGGACCAACATCGAAATCGCAAAAAAAATTAGCTGTTCCATACAAAACTACAAACCTACTCGAGTCAAAAGTATGGGACAGCTGATTTTTTTTCGCGATTTAGATGTTCGTCCAATAAAGTAAGTTGTTCAGTTTGACGGTCTGATTATCCCCTTAAAAAATTTCATCCCGTCCACAAGGCGCCCAACAAAATGCAATCTTTCAGTTTAGCTGAACAATATTAAAGCGGTGAACAAATACATTATAAGTAAATGTGAGTGTAGTAGGTAGGTAGGTACGTGAGATGTTGGCTCGCTCTCGGGTTACTGCACTCTCCGCGAGTCTCCGATATTAATATTTACATTTGTTCGTCAGTTTTTCATTCATAAATGGCGGGCGCGGCTGCGGTGGGTCCGTGAACCTTGCGCGAGTAATTCTTGTTTATGAGCGTGTTCACAAGTTATTTATTAACATCGGTGTAACGCAACGACGCACGAACACAACACTCATTGGTTGTGAGTCAACACAGAGTTCGATTGTAAGTACATGCGAGCGTGTGGGTGTGCGCGTGTTGCGGTGCCGCATGCCGGCCGTGCTGAGTGAACTCAGTTTGTAGGTACGCAATGCACTTGGGGCGGGCGGCGAGCGTAGCGACGGGCGGGCGGGCAGTAATGTAGACGCACAATCACAGTGTATACTGTATAGCCACAGATTAAAGAGTTACTAGGTACGTGTAAAAATAACCAATAGTGTTAGTAGCAATGTAAACAATTACAAAAACCGTACAAAAACAGAACTTTTAATTTGGGACGTGTGCCGTAGCAATAGACACTGGCTACTTGCAGCAATGGCCTTCAGGATGCTATTGCCAATCCTCCGGAGTCCGGACCCGGCGTAAGAGAGAAGCTGCTTTTTTGCGAAGTATGGCCAGCGAGCCACCTGTGCCTTAGCAAACATCTGAGGCTCCACAAAATCGTGGCAGTCCTAACAGCATCCTGAATCAATAATAGCTTCCTTCCGTAGAAAATCAACTCAAACTTATAATGCGATTTATTTTCGTTATCAGATTAATCAGTCTACGTTAATAAACCAATCTAATCATTAAAACGAAAAAACCTGACATAATAACATTAATAACGTAAGAATAACCGCCGCAGTAAAAATTAATTTTCGGTCAAACAAATCAGTGTGGCGGCGCGGGGAGCGGGGAGCGGAGGGTTCAACCGAGGTTAATTACCCTATGAGTGTAATGTTCCGCCCCGACTCGCCCCCCTCCCCTCCCCTCCCCCCTCGCCCCGCACCCCCGGGGCACTCACCGGGGCCTGAGCCGTTGATTGATTGTTCAAATAATAACACAAAATGTTAGTATAATGTACTTCTGTGAGGCAGCGCGGCGCAGGTGGCAAGTGCCAACCCTAACCCTTGCTCGTGATTAATTTATAGTGACACCCCTGACGTGCTCCCATGTCGTCGCGTCGCGTCGGGTCGTGTCGTAGACCACGTGGGGGGTGGATCTCACTTACCTCATATATTCTATTAACTAACTTCTGAAAACGTTTGGCGCCTATTACTGTTATGTACCTAACTTTTCTTTATGATTATGAAATAGGTTAACGTTTATAAGATTATAGAAAAATCATAAAATATTTCATGACTTCTTCTTATCGTGTAGGCAGTAGGCCCTGGTGTCAGAGCTTTTCCAGGCCGCCTTACGGCCTCTGACGTGGTTTTTATGTAACGACTACTGCCAGCAAAGATAGCAGCCGTGACCAACGGCTTAACGTGCCATCCGAAGCACGGAGTCATCTTCCTTTTCAGACAATCAGGTGATTCAGCTTGGAATGTCCTAACCAACTGGTGAAAAACGCACAAAGTGACATATCACTTGGTGTCCCCCGTGGGAACCGAACCCATGACCTCCGTGTCAAGAGCTCAGTGCTCTTAATCATTAGATAACGGAGGTAGATGACTGAATCTGTACTTTAAAAACAATTTGTAATAATGCATTTGATATTATTATGTGCGTGTGGCGTTGTATTGGGTATTTGTAATTAATGAACAAAAAATCTGAAGATTTATACAAATTGTATCTACCCTAGTTTGTATGAAAAGTGAACTAAAACTTTCATTTCTCATTTCTATAAGTTAGAAAAATCTAATATTGCTTACACTCATCTCCTTGTACTCGTATAAACGTATACTGAAAATGAAATAGGTATTTTCAAATATCAGGATTTGCTACGCCGCGCCGGTGGTTCTAAAAAGCTTCGCTGAATCTCGTTTCATCGATGATGATTGATAGATAGGGCAACGCTGTGCTCCAGGTCCAGTGGCCACTATAGGGCGGGAGAGGGTGAAGGGGGTAAGATCGTCGACGTGATGACGTCACAGCGCCCGCAGTTGTCGCGCGGCACATCACATCAGCGCGCTAACGGCGCCATCAGTAACAGTTTATCAGCAGTTGTCGCGATACGTCGCGCTGATCTACGGTAATGTCCAGCGCGGCTCCCGGCGGCGGCGCCGGCGCCTACAGACCGGCCCCGGCACAGCCCCGGCCGCAGCCTGTCTAGAACGTAGTCTTCGCGAATGGTTTCTCGATCGAGATGGACTTTTTTTTTCAATATGTGCCCACAAATTTTAAAGGTCTGGAACAAAAACAGCTTCTGAGCAATCTAGAAAGCTCGAGATCAATTCATGTGACGTGAATTCGCAACACTAGACAATGAAGTTCAGCTAGTTTCTAGCCGCGTCTTCTCTACAACGAACGAAATACCCTTCCGACGTGACGCGGCGGCGGTAGAGTCAAAAAATTACGTCAGAAAGCTATACCTACTACCTACCTATCTATGTAATATATTATTTTGAATTACCTTTAAGTTTTTGAGTCGAAAGCCCGGTGTGGGATTGACTCACTGTCTTAGAGGCCCGCGACCATCATGCACTTTAATCAATCAATCAATTAACTATATTTTATTTTACACAAATCAAACATAGTATACAGAGAGTAAACAGACAGGAAATACAGAAGGTACAAAAAAGGTTGCCGTTGTCATTACCTTAACAAAGACACGTGAGTTTTCTAGTATACGTAAAATAATAAAGATGGAGGCACATCTCGATTTTTATCGTTTTCTCGGGGGTTGCATGCTAGCCCTACAGGCCCCGGTACCGCACCGCAATCCGAACGAGTTGTCCCCTCCCCTTGGCTCCACTCACTCGAGAGAGAAACATGGCGCTATTTGTTTGTCACGACGATGACGGTAGACGGGACTCGGGACATAATCCTTCCGCTCCGCAGCGTCTCCACAATAAATCTGCCTTCACGTCCCACTACAGGACACAACGGCTTCTATTAATAGGACTACAATACAACCCGCTTAGATAAACTAAGCTTTTCCTTTACTGATGTTGTTTTGAGCTTCCATGTCATATAAATTAAGTATTGTGGAGTATTAAACGCTTCGGAAGGAAGCGTCGATTGAATTGTAAACTGCATTAGTGGAATATTTGGCATCAAATCAAATCGCACGCCCGTGTAGTGGGTACGGAATTCTACAAGTGCTGTATAATGATTGACACGAGGTGAGTCAGGGGCGGCTCCTTGACGGACATCAAACGAATACTTCGCCAGATAAGACTGACGAGGCGTCCCATAATTATGTAGAGATTACAGAAATAAAGCAGGACCCATGATGTGTACAAGTTTAGTGCACATGTTAGCTAACAATACATGTTGATAAGAACATATTGTCCCATTGGTTTATTCGTTTTATCTTTTCTTTGAGTTTGAATTGAATTCTACAAACTTAGGTATGATTTAAACCAATCCCAGCTCACTTTTTACTATGCGTCAGAGAATTATTCAGCGCTTGACTTTTGAGTTTTGTTTATTTTTTTATCCAAAGAGTTTCTTTGTATGTCTGTTGTACAAAAAACTAACATCAACTGCATAAAAATCCGATCAGTATATAAGGTCTAACAAAATTAGCTGAAACTATTTTAAGGGTATACTCATACCATCAAACTGAACAACTTTCTCAATGGGACCAATATCGAAATCTCGAAAAAAATATCTGCTGCCCCATACATTTGAGTCAAGTTGTGTTTGCAGTTTTGTATGGGACATCCAATTTTTTTTTCGCGATTTCGATATTGGTCCCATGGAGAAAGTTGTTCAGTTTGATGGTCTGAGCATACCCTTAAAATAGTTTCAGCTAATTTTGTTAGACCTTATATACATAGCCGTTCAAAGTCAATACGCGTCTTTTATACATAAAAACACGTAACTCTACATGTGACAGTAAAATATGACTGTACCATAAATTGTTTATCTATCTATCTATCTATCTACTATTTTGTACGCAATCTCATCCTTCCAGGTCACGAAAACCTTTATTTTTATTATTACTCCTCATTACAGCAGAACGCAGTCGAACACATTTGCGGAAATAGTTCGCAAAACTACGTACACTTTTACCTACTCGTGCCCTCTAGTACAATTTCTCTATGTACGTCTTTGACTACTGTACTGATGTACGTGAGAGTCCGGCGCGTCTCACCTCGTGACCCGGTGACTCGGCATGGCAGCGCGACGCGGCGCGGGACAGGTTCGTGAAGTTATAAGTTGTTGTGATGTGAACACAACTCAAGGAGCTTTCACACGCCCCCTCCCCCCGCCGCCCCGCCGCCAACACCTCAACTCCCCCCGCAGCCAGCACACGTAAGCTCGCGAATATTCCGCGACTGGTTGACTATTGTAGAAACTGTCTGACCTCGTCGACATCGAGTAGCTTCGCCGGTCACAGCTCGACACGTGTCCGTGTTTGACGGCCCGAAAGCTCAGTTGGGATGGTAGTAGCCTGCTGAACTAATAGTCACAGGTTCCAATCCGGCAAGGGGCAACTCTGTGCATCTTCTCTACAGCGACAACACGTTCCGACGTGGTGGTAGCTTCAAAAAAAGATTTGATTTGATGAGACGTGCCACACGCATACGGTATTCCGATCCGGAATTCCGAATCAGGATTGTGAATTTTTGTAGGATGTGATACCTTCGCAATTTCGAACGATAATTCATTGGAGGGGGAAAATCCATTCGAAATCTTTATCCCGATTCGGAATTCCGGATTGAAATTCCGTATGTGTGTGGCGGACCTTAATGAGTTTCCTTTAAGCTCCTCTATTGAATATTGAATAATTTATTTTGACTTTTGTGTGTCTGAATACAAATATTCTTTACCTCTATTTTTGTATTCTATGAATATTCATCATTGCATCTGTCTGTACATCATGTGAATTAAAATCTGATACTTCAGTTGAGACAACGTCCAAGATATTTATTGATGTTTGGGGCCGCAGGTGGCAGGTGTTACGTACCTACCTACGTAGCGAAGTGTTTGCGTTCCCATAGAGCAAGGAAGTCGTTTCTCACTTCTTACATTTTATTCGCAAAACTCTTAACGAAACCGTGCTACCGGCCGGATACATTAAATTCGCATTCCATTAACGAAAAAAAAAACAAGATTAGGTGTTGCCGGCACAAAACGGACAAAAAATAAATTGCTCTATTTACACACTTTAAAAGTGTAGGGATATATAATCTATACAGGTGCCTTAATATGTTTATATGTCACCATTAAACAGGTACTCGTTAAGTTTCAATCATCATTAAAATTTTTTTTTAAATAAGTAAATAAAATAAATAAAAGTGTTAACAAAGCGAAGATAGTAGATAGAGGTATTGGACGATCCTGAAAAATGTTTCAGAATCGTAAGTCATTTAACATTTTATCCCAAAATAATGCATTATAAGTACCACCTAAGTGTAAACAATAACGTTCTGTTGCCCTGGTGCAGGTCGGCTGAGGACAACCAGATCACAGAGATAGAGGCCGGAGAGCTGCAGGGCGTCCACGCGCTGCGCACGCTGCAGCTCGCGCGCAACCTGCTGCGCGCCCTCCCCACACACGCGCTCGCCGCGCTCCACCACCTGCAGACACTGTGAGTATACCTGTACACACCTGCAGACACTGTGAGTATACCTGTACACACCTGCAGACACTGTGAGTATACCTGTACACACCTGCAGACACTGAGAACACACGCGCTCGCCGCGCTCCACCACCTGCAGACACTGTGAGTATACCTGTACACACCTGCAGACACTGTGAGTATACCTGTACACACCTGCAGACACTGAGAACACACGCGCTCGCCGCGCTCCACCACCTGCAGACACTGTGAGTATACCTATACACACCTGCAGACACTGTGAGTATATCTGTACACACCTGCAGACACTGAGTACACACACGCACGCTGCAGCTCGCGCGCAACCTGCTGCGCGCCCTCCCCACACACGCGCTCGCCGCGCTCCACCACCTGCAGACACTGTGAGTATACCTGTACACACCTGCAGACACTGTGAGTATACCTGTACACACCTGCAGACACTGTGAGTATACCTGTACACACCTGCAGACACTGAGAACACACACGCACGCTGCAGCTCGCGCGCAACCTGCTGCGCGCCCTCCCCACACACGCGCTCGCCGCGCTCCACCACCTGCAGACACTGTGAGTATACCTGTACACACCTGCAGACACTGTGAGTATACCTGTACACACCTGCAGACACTGTGAGTATACCTGTACACACCTGCAGACACTGAGAACACACACGCACGCTGCAGCTCGCGCGCAACCTGCTGCGCGCCCTCCCCACACACGCGCTCGCCGCGCTCCACCACCTGCAGACACTGTGAGTATACCTGTACACACCTGCAGACACTGTGAGTATACCTGTACACACCTGCAGACACTGTGAGTATATCTGTACACACCTGCAGACACTGAGAACACACACGCACGCTGCAGCTCGCGCGCAACCTGCTGCGCGCCCTCCCCACACACGCGCTCGCCGCGCTCCACCACCTGCAGACACTGTGAGTATACCTGTACACACCTGCAGACACTGTGAGTATACCTGTACACACCTGCAGACACTGAGAACACACGCGCTCGCCGCGCTCCACCACCTGCAGACACTGTGAGTATACCTATACACACCTGCAGACACTGTGAGTATATCTGTACACACCTGCAGACACTGAGTACACACACGCACGCTGCAGCTCGCGCGCAACCTGCTGCGCGCCCTCCCCACACACGCGCTCGCCGCGCTCCACCACCTGCAGACACTGTGAGTATACCTGTACACACCTGCAGACACTGTGAGTATACCTGTACACACCTGCAGACACTGTGAGTATACCTGTACACACCTGCAGACACTGAGAACACACACGCACGCTGCAGCTCGCGCGCAACCTGCTGCGCGCCCTCCCCACACACGCGCTCGCCGCGCTCCACCACCTGCAGACACTGTGAGTATACCTGTACACACCTGCAGACACTGTGAGTATACCTGTACACACCTGCAGACACTGAGAACACACGCGCTCGCCGCGCTCCACCACCTGCAGACACTGTGAGTATACCTATACACACCTGCAGACACTGTGAGTATATCTGTACACACCTGCAGACACTGAGTACACACACGCACGCTGCAGCTCGCGCGCAACCTGCTGCGCGCCCTCCCCACACACGCGCTCGCCGCGCTCCACCACCTGCAGACACTGTGAGTATACCTGTACACACCTGCAGACACTGTGAGTATACCTGTACACACCTGCAGACACTGTGAGTATACCTGTACACACCTGCAGACACTGAGAACACACACGCACGCTGCAGCTCGCGCGCAACCTGCTGCGCGCCCTCCCCACACACGCGCTCGCCGCGCTCCACCACCTGCAGACACTGTGAGTATACCTGTACACACCTGCAGACACTGTGAGTATACCTGTACACACCTGCAGACACTGTGAGTATACCTGTACACACCTGCAGACACTGAGAACACACACGCACGCTGCAGCTCGCGCGCAACCTGCTGCGCGCCCTCCCCACACACGCGCTCGCCGCGCTCCACCACCTGCAGACACTGTGAGTATACCTGTACACACCTGCAGACACTGTGAGTATACCTGTACACACCTGCAGACACTGAGAACACACGCGCTCGCCGCGCTCCACCACCTGCAGACACTGTGAGTATACCTATACACACCTGCAGACACTGTGAGTATATCTGTACACACCTGCAGACACTGAGTACACACACGCACGCTGCAGCTCGCGCGCAACCTGCTGCGCGCCCTCCCCACACACGCGCTCGCCGCGCTCCACCACCTGCAGACACTGTGAGTATACCTGTACACACCTGCAGACACTGTGAGTATACCTGTACACACCTGCAGACACTGTGAGTATACCTGTACACACCTGCAGACACTGAGAACACACACGCACGCTGCAGCTCGCGCGCAACCTGCTGCGCGCCCTCCCCACACACGCGCTCGCCGCGCTCCACCACCTGCAGACACTGTGAGTATACCTGTACACACCTGCAGACACTGTGAGTATACCTGTACACACCTGCAGACACTGAGAACACACGCGCTCGCCGCGCTCCACCACCTGCAGACACTGTGAGTATACCTATACACACCTGCAGACACTGTGAGTATATCTGTACACACCTGCAGACACTGAGTACACACACGCACGCTGCAGCTCGCGCGCAACCTGCTGCGCGCCCTCCCCACACACGCGCTCGCCGCGCTCCACCACCTGCAGACACTGTGAGTATACCTGTACACACCTGTAGACACTGTGAGTATACCTGTACACACCTGCAGACACTGTGAGTATACCTGTACACACCTGCAGACACTGAGTACACACACGCACGCTGCAGCTCGCGCGCAACCTGCTGCGCGCCCTCCCCACACACGCGCTCGCCGCGCTCCACCACCTGCAGACACTGTGAGTATACCTGTACACACCTGCAGACACTGTGAGTATACCTGTACACACCTGCAGACACTGTGAGTATACCTGTACACACCTGCAGACACTGAGTACACACACGCACGCTGCAGCTCGCGCGCAACCTGCTGCGCGCCCTCCCCACACACGCGCTCGCCGCGCTCCACCACCTGCAGACACTGTGAGTATACCTGTACACACCTGCAGACACTGTGAGTATACCTGTACACACCTGCAGACACTGTGAGTATACCTGTACACACCTGCAGACACTGTGAGTATACCTGTACACACCTGCAGACACTGAGTACACACACGCACGCTGCAGCTCGCGCGCAACCTGCTGCGCGCCCTCCCCACACACGCGCTCGCCGCGCTCCACCACCTGCAGACACTGTGAGTATACCTGTACACACCTGCAGACACTGTGAGTATACCTGTACACACCTGCAGACACTGAGTACACACACGCACGCTGCAGCTCGCGCGCAACCTGCTGCGCGCCCTCCCCACTCACGCGCTCGCCGCGCTCCACCACCTGCAGACACTGTGAGTATACCTGTACACACCTGTAGACACTGTGAGTATACCAGTACACACACTAAACATACACCTGCAGAAACTGCAAGAAGTTACCTTTCTTGTATTTGTATCCTTGTCACAAATGCTTTCCGCCAACGCTCCACTCGCAACGATTTAATAAGTTAATGTGTGTAGACAGTTCGGTGTTGTATTGCAGCCCGCGGCCCGCGACAACCGCATCGCGTGACGGTGTCGTCTCGCGCGACTAATTTAATTTAGCGTCAAACATGTCCCAGACATGTCGGGAGTCGGTAGTCGGGAGGAGCTGTGTCGGCCGCGTCGCTGCTTTAAGTTACCACCTAATTAGCTACTGTACTAGTTCTTGAGATTTACCTACTGTGTGAAATGAAATACTTTTGGCAACGACCTAGTTTTTATAATTATTATTTAACAGGTATTTCAAACGCATGTTTAAAGTTTATTAAAGAGTTAAATGAGTTCAGAGCTCGCCACACAGCGCGCGGCGCGGCGGCGGCGGTGCGCTGTGCGGCGATTAGAGGAGTAGATATGACGATGTTTTATCAGAATGAGGGTTTTATAACGAATGGGCTTTATTTATTAATGCGAAGTGAGTTGACAGATGTCTCAATGTCCGCGCCCACGCGCCGCGCCGCGCCGACTCGCGTCCACTCGTCGGACGGAGCTAATATAAACATCGCGCACATCATTCATACTTCACTAAGAAGCGCTCGGCGCCGGCGCCGGTGTCGTAGCCACAAATTACATCCAGCGACGACAGCGCAACGTTGTCAGCAGACGTTCTTACGTTTTCTAGAATTCTAGTTTTAAAAATCCTCAGTGGCAAATGTAGAGCTCCTCTTGCTCATCATTGGACAATTTTTATCATTTCTGAGACCTGCAAGATATTATATAATGAATGTCGGTACCAGAAACCTGAACAACTTAACACTATAGAAACATGTAGGTAGGTACAGTAAGTGAGCCAGAAGTAAAACATCATTTATTGGCTCACACAAAGAAAGACATTTATAAGGTATGACAATTAAGTAAGTATGCATGGACAATTACTAACTGTCTTTCAGAGTGGCGTCTGGTGCAAATGGACCTGTATCTCAGATCACCAGGCTCCCCCCTCGGAACAAGAGTACGAAGTAATCAGAAATCTGCTTTTTTAAATATACCTTTATAAGAAAAAAATTATTAAACATAGTAAATGAGAAATATTCGCAGACTGTTAGTTGAGGCAGATTGCAAACGTCATTCCGGATAGCATTTAGTAAAGCTCTAAACGGCGCGCGGCGCGGCGCGGGCGGCACCTTGACCGATCGCGGTGGTCCCGCGCGGTGCGGCCATGAAGCGTCCTCAATCCTCATCCATCATCGTACTATTTTATTAAAACTTGGATCGGTCGGACCGTCCGCGTCCGCGTCATCGATCCTCGCTGTCAGCCATTTGTAACAGTCCATAGCGCCCTCGAGTTGTTTGAACTAGAAGAACAAGCACATAAACAATTAAGAAGTCGTTTCGCTGGGTGCTGGCTGGCACACTCTAATGTGTTTGATGTTATATTATGGACGTACAGATATTTAGAACACATATCTGTCAAGTTCAAAAGAAAGAAATATGGAACATATAATTTACTTTCTTAATATTATTATTTAAAGGTTTATTTGAAATACTAATTGTAATGATAATAAATGTCTACCGAGTGTAGACTGATGTACGAGCAAATGATAATAGGCACAAGCACAACAAATGGAATGATGACTGAGAGCCGAGTATAATAATCGTAACATGATTGTTTAATGTGCGTGTCGACCGGTGTATCACTAATATCCGAATTATGTTTTATACTTTTAGAGCTATCATCCCCACTCCACCGTCTAAATGAATGAGACCTATAAACGTATTCCCCAGTCCTCCATCAGGTCCCCGGTCCCCGCACAAGCATCGTCATGATCTCATTCACAATTATCTTGTTATCCTACGTCTCGGCAAATTATTTCAAAATAGTAAACAACTAATAAGTAATCTACCTACACTGTAATAAGGAGACAAAGTTAGAGAGTTGGCGCGACGCCGCGTTATCTCCGCTCCGGCACGAGCACGACTGAACTGAATTAAAAACTTTATAAAGTCTGGTATTCTCGCAACATTAAACAGAAACTCTGGCGGCCTGATAGGTAGGTACATTGGATCGTTAATTCGTTGTACTTACATCTCTTATAGGGCTATAGGACGATGCTGTACCGTGTAATGCCCGGCTTCGAAAAGCACCAACCTAGAAGGGTGTCGTATGAGGCGACCAGTTCCTTCATGTGAGCGGCGTAACTCGTATCAACGAGTTACGCCGTCCTCTATGGATTCGGGCATCATATGAAGGGATTGGTCGCCTCATACGACACCCTTCTGGGTTGGTGTGGGCAGGGTAGAGTTATACTACATACATTCGACTCCACCTCGGAACATATGGGTTTCCCTTTCCATCAGGATGGTAAGGAGAGAGAATGCATCTGTATTCTTTACCCGATACCCGACTGGTTTTGTATATGCCGAATAACCTGTGTTATAATTATAACTTTGAATATGCACAAATCGAATGTGATAAAACCATCGTTATACACCATAGGACATTACTGATTACTGATAAGCTTTACAGACAAGCTTGTACATAATCTATTCCTCGGTTGTATCTAGGTACTTACATAATTTTCCCACGCACACCGCAACGCTTTGTCTATCCGTAATTCCGTACTAAATGTATGAGAAGACAAAGTTCCGCTTCTCCAGCAGGACGCGACCCGAGGAGCGGAGAGGAGAGATTTTAACTTGAGTCAGAATATTTCGGGTCATATGTCGGGTCGAGTCATTTTTAGGCTTTCAGATTTTACGTGCGGTTCAAGATTGCTCCTCAGCATATAAATGCGCCACGTGGGAACAAGCTCTTAATTAATTAATACTTCCGTCTGTACAGTAAAAGGATAAAGCAGCTATTACATTACCCTACATCTAGTGCCGATTTCGGCTTACACTACCTGATTTGTTATCTTTTTTTTAAACTGTAGCGACCAAAGCAAGCAATTTATGCTGAACTCGGCCCTAGACGTAGGGTAATGTAATCGCTTTTAAAGCTAGTCCGTTCCGTACCTAATCAGCAATACTTGTGTACACACAGGGATTTGTCCGGTAACCTGCTGAGTGAGCTGCGCGACGCGTCGCTGCCTCCGCTGCCCGCGCTGCACACCCTGTGAGTACATAGCTATAGCTAGCCGTCTTCTGCATGATGCTGCTGTTATAACATAATTATGGAAAGATGTCTTAATATTATGGCGCTGGTTGCTTACGTTTTGTGGCTCTCTATACTCCGCTTCGTGCCGCCGGCGCCGTCATCTGCTCGATCAATGAGGATAACGACGAGGTGTAATAAACAAAACAAGTAATGAATAGAGTAAAGTAAATGTTGTTGACACGCGCCGACGCCGGCGCCGCCGCCATTGAGTGGGACTGGTTAGCGTTTTGTATTTAGATCAGATATAAGGAAGGTCGCTCGCACTCGAGTATGTGTGCATTATACAAATGTAAAAATAAAATTTAAAACTTTTAAGGGGGTTGTTTAGACCATCAAACTGAACAACTTTCACTATAAGACCAACAATCCAACATCGAAATCGCGAAAAAAAATCATTTAGCTCGAGTAGATTTGTAGTTTTTTTAGTTTGTTTGGTATGGAACATCTGATTTTTTATTCGTGATTTCGATATTGGTCCCATACTGAAAGTTGTTCAGTTGCACGGTCAAAACCAAATAAGTACCAACCAAATAATATAAATGTTTATTTGTATTTTTGTAACACCCTATATATTGTAAATCCAATGCGATGCATTTTACTCATCTAAACAGTCATCTACTATTTGCTTTCCACTAGACGCTAAACATTGTGAGTAAAGATCGAGTAGAGCGTTTTATTCAATGTGTCATCATTTATACTTAACACCGTCAGATAGTGCACATGACAGTAGAGGATTTAGGATATCGGACCTATGAATTTTCGAGCGGGTACAATTCGCACCCCCATGGATGATTTTTCGGGCAGACATCCATCGTTTCCAACCTATGAAGTATAAAAATGCTGTCCTGCTACATAATCTTTGTGATTAGACCCAAATAAGTAGTAAAAATACGTTCGAACCACTCCCAACAGTGGGGAGAGGAAGAAGTTCATAATCTAAGACGATACTAAGCGTAACGTGGAGTCATCCATCATAATCATAAAGAGCTCTAAATAGTATTTGATTGATACGACCTTACGGTATTACATACTAAACATTACAATTTGGTATGTTCCTAAATGTACCACAACAGTTTCTTCAGAAAAGTAGAACAGTTCTATGTATAAGCTATGCTGAATCACCCAGTAAGTGTAATAACTAATATCCCACCTGGTTGTTTGTTACAAATTGATACGACAACGTTTGTGCTCAGTCCCCACGGTACATAATATTTGTACATAAAGTGTCCCCGCCTGTTAGTGGTCGTGCGCTTGCGATATATCGCTCGCGACCTTGTCATTGACCAACTACGCCTCGTCATTCCACTTGTATGCGCCATTTAAATGTTCTACTATTACGTACATAACTATTTCCTAACCCATAATTATAAGGAAACCCTTTTATGGATTCGCAAAAAATATTTATCACTAGCGGCGCTCGCGACTCCGTATACTATATACGGTACGCGCAGACCACCGAGTTTAAATACTCATAAGATTTTATTGTGTTAACCCATTGCGATAACACAAAACCTAAATGTTAACCCAAACTAAGATCTATGCTTTTGTGAAACCCCCATTCAAATCGATTCAGCTGTTTTTAAGTGATGGGTGCACAAACAAACAAGCAAATAGACAAAAGTTATAAAAATCGTATCAATGCATTCCATTACATATCCTAACCTAAACGTCCCCGAATAATATTTTGGCAAATATCTTCAATGCGTACATCCACACCAAGCCTGCAATTTTATATGTATATACTTAAAAGTTTCACTTGTTATTGAAGTGTACGCTGTGAAAGGATTTTTCTAAATTCAACTAAATGTGTGAAAATGAGGGTGTAAGATTTTCAGGTACATAACCAACACGTAGCGAGCGATATATGGGTGGCTAGAAGGTGGGTGCGCTCCGAGGTCGGGGCATGTCTCATTCCCAGCGTGTAGTTGCAGTATGAGATACAGCCATAAAACTATCATTAAAGCAACCAATATACAAAAATATTAATCTGTGATTAGAGCTGCGCGAATGCACTGCGCAGTGCGCAAGTCCGTCCGGTGAGATACGATACGACGCTTCCTACGTCCATGACCGTCCGTCCGTCGCGTCGTTTGTTCCGTCTGTCTGTACATATGGAAACAGCCGCCGCCGCGCCGCCGGCGCATCATGTACACACTTTCGGCGACACGTAAAGCTACGCAAAATAAACATAAGCTGGCCGCGCGATGTTATACATTACTTTACATATGCGCGGCCAGCTTATTTTGGTTATGCGCAGCTTGATTGTCGCCGTGTGTACATACAGGGAGGACACACGCGTGTGCGCATCGCATACTGATCTACATTAACATGACATTGCTAATATAACATTGGAATAAAATGAAGGTGTATTACACGACAACGTACGAAAACAAGGCAGGTTGTGTTGTTTGGTTAGATTAGACTATATATATCTAGGCCAGTGCTCGAACTCATCGATGTAACGAAGCTATCTCATCAAGTGCCGGTGTATGTACCTACCTACCTACACACAGCTACCCAGCGTGTACACTTCACTACAGCGTATTGCTTATTACAGAGAGTGCTAGCAGAATGTACAAGGGTGTAGAATATGTTTTGAGCCGTAACGAGGTAGCGAGTTGAAATTTTCACAGAATTGTATTATTGTTTTGAATTTGCTAAAAAGTAATGAATTTGGTGGTTCTCCATACAAATGACGTGTTTTTTTTCGTTTTTTGTTTTTGTCTTATCGTAAAAATAGTAATACATACAAGCATCAAACTTAAAAAAGTAAAACAGCAAATAATAAAAACCGGCCAAGTGTGTGTTTGCGCTTCACGCTAAGGTTCCCGGAAAACTTTATATATTTTTTTTTATTTTCTTTGTGGTATAGTGTAAACCACGCTTGTGTGCCTGTATAATTGCGGCACACTTTTTAGAAGCTTCCACACTCTCTTATACTCTGATGCTACACTCTACATACAGTGTAGTGTATCGCCAGGTTATTCAAAATTCAAAAATTTTTTATTCATAATAATATCACATAGATCGCTTTTTGACGTCATTTTTTGACTCTACCACAGCTTCGGAAGGTGTTCCTGTGTTTATTGTCGGAACAGCGCAGCGGCACCCTGCGGCGGCGGCAGCGGCAGGGATGGAACATTGTATATTGCGGCTAAATTAACTCGCACTCCGCGGGGAACATTCTCATTTATTTTGTGATTCAGCATCGATTACATTCGTTTTGCCATGGAGCACGCGTTAATGACACTTCTAGTGGCAGATCTCGACGGGACCTATTAGTTACAGAGATCACTTCAGAGTCCTCCAGTTTGTTTCCGATCCCCGTGCGAGAGTCAAAGCAGGTTTAGGTCCGCCACGAACATACGGAATTCCGAATCAGGATTGTGATTTTGTTTAGGATTTAAAAGCTGCGCAATTCCGGACGCAGTTGTGAAGGGGGAAAATCCATACGAAATATTGATCTTGATTCAGGATTCCGGATTGCAATTCCGTATGTGTGTGGCGGGCCTAAACCTGCCTTGAGAGTGGCCTGGGCGGGCGCGGGCGCGGGCGGCGCGCGGGCCGACGCGACGCGAGTGTGTTTGATGGCACATAAAGAGGCGGCATTACGTCGCTCGCAACACTCCACTCGTCCTTTTTCCTGCCGAGGTCCCCCCCTCCCCCACCCCTGGCCCTCACGTACCGCATCGTATTTACATAATTATCGGCCGGCGGCGCCTCGACGTGAAACTGCCGACTCAGCGGCGTCCGAACCCGGTGCTACAAGTATTGTCCAATAGTTATATTATGGGAACAAGTAGGTAAGCACCTACTTCGCTGAACACATTTAGGTACTTATATATTTCCTATTTTTTCTATACAGGATGAACTCTCTGATTTTGCACTGGCAGTCCGGCGGGCATGGTAACCATTACTAATACCACCGAGACGTCGAACGTTATGCATTTAATTTATGTTAACGTACTGAACTGATGTTAACTGGACCAGGCACAAGACAGTTGCCGATTCATAGAGGAGACATGACCCTCGCCGGCGGGGGAAAGGGTCGATGTCCGGCGGTGAGGGGGCAGGCAGTGTTGAGCCGATACACTCGCTCTCAGATATTGAGAGATGAACCAAGATGTAAAAACAACTGGAAGAGATGACTAAACTACTTCACTCTGATCTAAGACGAGTCATGGACTTATTGGCGTAATGAACCTTCGTTGCATGCACCTACAACAAAATTGACCGACAAACGTTCGAAACCGCGTTGGCGCGCGTCGTCGGTCTATTCAGTACCAAATTGACGAAGTAAACCAACCTACACAACAATTTCTTACCATATTAGGCTGGCTAATGAGTAGAGTAGGTAATGAATAACTTACACTCCATCCATACGTAAATCTTTTTCGTTTTACGAATCAAGAGATTTGTAATTAATTTTGTCTAGTAATAAAATTAGACAACGCCGAGCAAAACAGACAAACCAGAGCAAAACCTTCGCAAAGCCTCGTTGCAATACAAAATACAACCAAGGGCCGACGAACGTTAGAAGACATTGAAATACTGATAAAGCAAAGAAATCCCGACCCGGGGTCGATGACCAACCCACCTATAAAAAAAATTCTCTTTGTAACAAGAAAAGCCATCTCATAATTTAAATCAATTGATTTTAGAATTAAATTATGATCAGAGAAAAAAATCAAGATCCGGAGGCAACGCGGAGATCTGGCACACCAGAGCAGATTCCTGTGGACAGGTACATCCTTGGCGCAACCCTTCTCACGCGCGTCGATCAGACGCCGCGGCGGCACGTCCGCTCCTATCTGATTTATGATGACAAACCCCCTCCCCCCCCCCCCTCGCCGCTGCTGGCTCCCCCGCATCCCGTCTGACCGCCCCCATTCCCCGCACACATCATATTATAATAATGTGATTATAATACGAGCTGGCAAGTGGCCTCTACCCACAGAGCGAGCTCTATCAGGCATGGAGCCAAGTTCTCGCTCGTGATGGGTTGGCTCCACGCACCCTCTCCTGTCCATTAATGATACTGTATGACTGTGTGTGTCCATCGCGCGCTATGTCGTGTGTATAGTGTGATCGGAGGACAATAAAAATCTTATCCTCGGCTCTCGGCCTGTAAGCTCGTCGACATATTGTTCTGTGATCGCCTCGTAATCGAGTATCGCCCCCGACGGCCGCTACTGTGTAGCAGCACGCAGCACTCGATCGACGAGCGCGTAATATTCTCACGCGATGCATTGCGCGCTGTGACGGGACAGAGCCGGGAGACGCGCTTCGGAGCGCCGATGCACGTCGCATGTGACTATCGGTTCGAGGGCTCGACCGTGCGTGACTTCATTCACGAGCGATGCGAGACGCTTTAATGAGCTATTATAGCGGCGCGCGGTGCGAGGGGGGAGCGATGAACCGATCCTCAGATACGATATTCACAATTTATACATTAGATTAGGCCTACTTGTACAAGTACCACAGTCTACATCCTGAGAATCTGCAGCCGACCTAATCTACACGGCACGTCACGGTAGCGTCACGGCAGCCGGCTCATCTCGGTACGGTACTCAACATCTCGTATTTTATTTCAGCGTTTCATTTATTGCCTTCAAATTACCATAATGCGGCTCGTTCTCGGAATGGGTATTGTTCCCGGCTTAATGGACGAAGTTGGCTTGTGACTTTTGATTGTACTGCCGTTGATTCCGCCTTAATGGCATTTGTGATGTTTTATGTTGTGGTGTGTCGTCTCGTGTCTCGTACTTCATCATATGTGTCGTCTGTCGGCAGGGTGCTGCGGCGCAACCGCATCACGCACGTGGAGGAGCGCGCCTTCGCCAACACGCCCGCGCTCAGAGTTCTGTGAGTACACATATTATTATCATCATCATCGCCTTTTCCGCTTCTTATTATGCTGATGGTTTTTTAAGGGGATGACAACATTCTCTATGGAACTAACGTTTCATTCGCCCCGTATGTATAGGACCACAGAACTTATTTCGCTATTTAGATCGCTCAGACGTTAAAGGTGGTGTGTCACATAGTAAATTAAGTCAAATTTAGCGCGATACGGAATTAAACACAGTTGAATAGTAATTGGATTGCAATGTTAGAACTGAAATTGGATTAGGATTGAACTTGGATGATTTAAATTAGCACGATCGCCTTCCAGATCATCCTCCTAAAAAACTGTAAGCATCTTAAGTTGGACCCTGAATACTACCTGCGCTAGCAAGCTTGTTCATGAATGTATCATCTCATTCCACTTGACTGTAACTATGTCAATCCGCCCGCATGAACAAAATACCTACCTCGCTTACGTCTTTACCATACAGAGTAATCAAAAAACAGTAAGAGACCCCCGCTATTAAATACCTTTTTATACGGGCTGACCCTTTATTAAACCGTGGTAGCTCTACATTTTGTATTGTATTGTATCTCATGCGGAAGATGACCGGTACGTGCAGGTCCCACAAAAACAATGTCCCGCTCCGGACCACACAACTTGTCGACTTTTTTATACAGCTACAACTTGTTCTGTGTTCTGTTCGACACAAACTCGGAACAAGCTTGTTTAATTAATCGCAACATTTTATCGAGGTTAAGTCGGATGTAAATAGGGGATTAACTTGTTTGTGTTCAGTGTTCCGTAGCTAATACAAATCCTCCGTGTTATTGGATCTATTGTTAGGAAACGTCCGCAGATTCACGACTGAAGCTAAAACAGGTCAGATTGATCTAGCTTTATTTCTTTGTTACCCATAGATCCGTTTCCCATCAGCGCTTTCACCATCGCGTTAGCAATGTGGCGCTCTGTCTTTCCATACTAAATGTATAAAATGACCCACAACCTTTTCCACGGGACGCTTTACTCATAAATGCGATGCTGAAAGCGCTGCGTCGGCAAACACTCAAACCAAACTGTTATATAATAATAACAGGTAATGGCAATCATATCTCTACGGAAACGAAGCTAACAATATTACCTAATAACAAGGGCGGAGGGAGACATACCTACTTACATTTAGGTTAATCGAATCCAATTCGAGCTGAATTGCTTTATTTAGCTTACTTCTGCAGTATAATTCACATAGTGCCGAAGCGAGTATCTCAAAATGAATCAAATGTTCAGACAAGTATGTATCTAGAGTTGCTACTCACCGCTACTCTCCCTTTCCCCGAGGTCCATGTCGATGTTACCAGCATAGTGCATTCATCTATCATATAGTAAAAAAATAATATATCAGTTACATATAAAGAATTTTTCATTTCAAATTTCAGAGCCCTTGCCGACTATCCCCGACAAGCTACGGAAGTTAGATCAATGTTATTTATACTTTAATCTCAATTGCATAGGTGATTTTAGGTACATTTCTTTTTTAAGTTCTAAACTCTGCTTGACTATCCTTTAATGCCCTTGATTAAAGCTGCTGTCTGGTATATTTTCAGTTACCTAAATTAATTTCGCGTAAACCTCTATCCTATGTATGTACACCTGACCACAGATCTATCAAGACCTTACAAAAGGTATAGGTAATATTTAAAATAAGCTACGGAACCACTGTTATGTTTGTTCACATCGCAGTACCTTCCGACGAGGAGACGCGGCGTCTGCTTCATATCCCTCCGCCTAATGTATTGTGGCTTTGTGCCATCTTTACTACTCTTTTCAATATAAGGTTTCTGTTTTGTACAAATGACATCGTTTAGGAAAAGTAGAGCAACAGTGTTTCCCTTTTGCCCCTCTGTTTATCAGTATACTGCTTCGGAACTGATTACCTGCTCTTAGTATTCAACTCGCAATCATGTACTCTGCCGAAGTATCTTCTTTTGTAGTCCCGGCATCTTATGCCACCCTCTGATGTATTACAACTATCCCCAGTCAATGACCTGATCCCCTTTCTGATGTCGCCGGCTGCACCGCAGTTTCTGATAAAAACAATATTATCTTTCTTTCAACAATAATATGTATGTATCGGACTTTAATAAATAAGCTAGTAGACGGGTGGGCGTGATTGCAGTGCTAGCAGTGCTGGGACTAGACCGAGACCGGATGGACCACAACACATTATAACTATAAGAGAGGTTAGAAATACAAAGTAGCGCGTTTGCTGCGGAGACGACTGTCGCCACTTGTCTTCCCACTCACGCTGCTACGACTACTTATGACCTCTCGCTCGCACCACGCCGCGCGCCTTACGTTGTTATGCAAATCATTGCATAGCCTGTGGCACGCGTTCCACACCTACTTTGCACTTCTAACACCTCTTATAATGTTCTGTGCGGTGGACACTGGTCCGTGGTCGGTCGCTATCGGCGGCGGCGGCGGCGCGGCGCGGTGGACACGATATAATATCAGTGGTACGACGACAAAGCGATGTTATGGAAAGATAGTGGACATGCAATGAAAACACACAAAACAATATATTACATTAGTTAGTTCTTTACGTCTTGGGGAGCTCGTTGGTGTAGTGGAGCTTCGGTATTGGAAACGATCACCGAAGTCCGGTCAATCTTTGGATGGGTGACTATATTTGATGGGTGTATTTTCATCTTGAATGTCGTCGCCTTTCGGAAGGCACGTTAAGCAGTTGGTCCCGGTTTCGTCAGTTGGAATTGTGCCAAACTTCAACTTGCCTCTACCAATCCGGCACTGGGCCCGCGTGATGGTGTATGTCCCAGTCCCTCACACCCTTATTCGTTAGAGGAGCCCTTTGCCCTGCAGTGGGAGCCTACAGGCTATTACATACTTTTTACGACTTAAATGAAGACAGAACACGCGGCACGCGGCACTGCTGTCGGGTGCACCACATTGAACAATTTATAGGAGTAGCATTGAAACATCTTTTTATATAAAACCGTTCAATCAGCAGTGATGCGCGGCCGCGGCCGTCGTCGACGACGACGTGACTGCTCGTGATGTATGTTATTGGCAGCACACTCACACTCACTCACCTGGCATGCCACTGAGGCACGCCGCACGCACACACGCACGCGGCGCACCGCTCGGGTCGGGTCAGGGCCGCGCTGCACCGGCACCGCGCCGACAATCTAACCCAAGGCCATCCTCTAAACTGCGCAATCTCTCATTGCATTACGCACACTGCACAGCACTCGCTCTATAATTGCGATGAACTCCAATAAAACAAACAAGTTTAAATCAAATTCAACGGCAGTATCGCCCCTTCTGTGCGAGTCAGCCGGACGGAGATTAGGCTGTCTTGAGGACAATTTATGTGCGCAACCCTCTTAGACTACCCCTCCCCCTTCACCTCGGCCTCCGCCCTCGCCCCGCGGCGTTCGTCGAACTACAGCATTAAAATACGACGAATGGTCAAGTCGCCGGTCAACACACAAATAAATTTTCGTGAATGTGTAGGTACTAAAATGTATTTTTTAATAACAACATTGTATGGCCGGATAATCTCGCCAGTATTTTATACCTATATCAATTCAGCTGCTGGAACTTTTGTATCTCTTAGAGTTTTTCTTGATTTTATCACATACCGTGTCAGTAGTAACAGACGTAAGTAAGGGATATAGGAGAGGTAGGCAAAAAGTTGGCAGGAATTGCAGGATGTCAGAGTTTGCTCCGCGAGTTATTAGTATAAGAGGTAGACGTACTTTTTGTTATCATCAGCTGCAAGGCTGATTTAGTATTCATAGGATGAAAATCATCTCTGTGATGAGGATGGACCAGGTTTGCCTGCATAACTCCAGTCGGTTTAGGAGTTACAGCCGTTCAAAGGTCTGTTATGTTCGCAAAAAATGAATATGCATGAATATGCAGGTATTATTGTAATATACACTGTAGCTATGCGAACAGTACAAAAACTGGCATGGTTTGTCAGTCGGTTTAGGAGATACAACCGTTTAAAGATCGAACCTTTGAACGGCTGTAACTCCTAAACCAACTGCAGTTATGCAGGTAGACCTGGTCCATCCACATCACAGAGATGCTCTTCACCGTATGAATATTGAATCAGCCTTGCAGCTGATTGTTAGTAGGTCTATCTCTTTTACTATATTGTTGTTTGTATTCTTGGAGGGAAGGGAACGATCCCGCGTGATACGTGACACGCCACATGACGGATGACTTGTTGCGTGTGATGCGAGTCTATCCTTACACCGCCGCCGCCCCCGCGCGACGTGTCCTATCTCACAAGGTCAATGAACCGCCACTACGTCACAACCGGCACCAGAACAACAGTCAACATTACTTAACACTTCACACTTCTGCCGTGTGGTGTCCGGCTTCGATCAGCATCAACACAAGGGTGTCGTACAAGGCGACTTATTTATTTACTGTTGCGGACTAAGCCCACCGGAGGCCCGCAGCCCGGGGCGGCGAAACTAAATTAGGCCCTCCTAGTTTTCCCAGAAATAATCTAAGATTGTTTTGAGTCTGAGCAAAAACTTAATTTTTAGCTCATACCAAAATCGAGTTGATATGCTGGTAAAACAAAAAGATTGACGCAAATTTTTTGAATACGTATATCGTATGTATGTATGTATGTATGTATCATTGTGTTCGTTCGCTATTTCTGTCCTTCATTCCTTGTCTCCAAACAGCAGTCTCAATAGCGGAGGATCGGACCTCCAGTTCCAAACTGTCTCTTACTTACTAAACATATCTTGGCCTTGTTTTGGATTTGATAAAAATCTTCTCTAATTTTGAAGGCCCCGAGCCCCGGTGACACCGGAGGATGGGCAGCAGCATCCTCTGAGTACACACATTCAATTGTCCGTGTGGTCTCTGCTAAGAATAGCACCATCCTATTTCCTCCCGTGGGTGTCGTAAAAGGCGACTACGGGATCTATCGGAGGATGGGCAGCAGCATCCTCTGAGTACACACACTCAATCCAACTGCGATCGCCAACCCGCCTGCCAAGCATGGCGATTATGGCAAATCCCCCCCGTTTTGAGGGAGGCTTATGTCCAGCAGTTACAATACAGCTGCAATAGATCTGTCTAGGTCGTAGTAGCTATTTGGTCATTGACCAAGCCCTTATAACCAAATATGTCCAGCAGTGGACGTCTATCGGCTGATATGATGAGGCCCGGTGGCCCGGCCGGCCCTAGCGGACGCTAGTGTTCGTTTAGGATTTTGCTATACATCTAACAGCTGCTGAAATACACCGTGCGGCCACCGATAGCCACTGCATCCGACCGACCTCACCACTGTGAGTGTCGGTTTCCCATTCCGTCAGGGGTAAGGAAGGGCTAGAGAATGCGAAATTGTTTAGCGCGTGAGTGACTTATAATTATCACACACTGTCACTTATGCTCTAAAATGTCCTGCCTTACCAGTCAAGTGACTGGTTTTATAATAAAGCGATGAAGTAGAAATCGGCTAGCCCCACATCCTACTACAATTGTTTAACAGAACTCGTAGTAGTTCAAATCACAGAACGGCGTAGATAAGTTAAATAAAATTTTAAAGTTTAGAGATAAATACAAACGGTGCTCGTTATCTAGTCACGCGAGGTTGGTTGTGCCTTGACTCCACGCCAACCACGTGGCCTACTTCTGTTAACATTGTTAGCCAGTCCCATTCATCCCGATAGGAGTGGCTAACAATGTTAACAGAAGCCAAACTATACCTACATTTCTGTTCAAACGTTACGGGTAACGGTCCTCGTGCCGGATCATACCTAGCCCAACGCATATCATTAGCGATTCAACGCGGAAATGCGGCCAGCATTATGGGCACCTTCGGGCCAGGTATGACCTGGGGCGGGCTTTTCGACTAAGTAGAATTAGTAAAATTTGTAGTTTAGAATGCTTAGAATGGTTTAAGTTTAGGGTAAGTTTTATTTGTGCTTTTACTATTTTATTCCCTTATTAAAGACAGTGACAATTAATCTCCTTCGTTAATATCTTATTGTTCTAGAGAAGTAACCTATGAATCAAAAGAACGTCCTAAAAGTTGAATTTCCTAAACGCAAAAGGTCTCATTTGTAATGACACTGTTCAAGATAATTTTTATGACTTATGACAATAGCTCAGCTAATTTAAAACATACAAGTTCAATTCTAATCCAATTTCAGTTCTAATCACCTTGCAATCCAATTACTATTCAACTGTGCTAAATTCCGTAAGTATTGCGCTAAACTTGAATTTTTTACTATGTGACTGACCTGACAGCACGTACTGTAACTCACAGCCTTTAACGTCGGAACGATCTTTCAAAAATTCTCTAACGGCTGTCAAATGAATAGCGCTATACCGAATGTGTTAACAGTTGTGGTTCGCAGGCAGTTCAATCATGGTTCAGTTGCGATTTATTTAGCGCGATTGCTCTCCTGAACGCCCTACCAAATTAGAATAAAACAACCGAAAATATTATCTTCAGCAAATATAGTATAGATATTATCAGAAAAAATATTTCAAGCGGTTATTATTTGATAGAGTTTCGTGCAATTGCTACTAATCTGACGCGACGATGCGATGTCACTCTACTAATATTATAACTGTGAAAGTTTAACCAAAGGTTTATCGGCTAACCTTCGTCGTATTAAATGGAATTTATAAAACAACTGTTTTATTTCACGACACTAATTGCCAAAGTGATCAAGTTCATAGTGTTACTAAACCGGAGCCTGTTCAGTGATTCTTACATAACAATAAAACAAGTTTGTAAACAAGTTTGTTTCAAGAATCCTTGGCTTATTTCCGCAGTTGGCTTTCCTCTAAAGTTTGTAAAGTGCCGTCCTCATCGGCACGGGCGTTATATTAGATTAGAGCGTACGTACGGGCACGGCACTATTCACCAGGTTCTGGAGTTCAATTTTTGAACATCACACGTTCAAATCAAGTCTGTAGAAAGATGCATAATCTCCATAGTAATTTTTTCATTTTCTACTGCTGATTAGAACGTGTGATGTTTAAAAATCCCACTGCTGTTCTGTTGTGTAAGATTGACCACGTCATAACGATTGACAAGGACGTGTCTAGGTAATCTTGGAGTTCTTTATTAAATTCTAATTCTATTCATTTATTGCTTTCACATGTGTTATGTTATTATGTGTTAGTGTTACAAAATATAATAAATGTACAGCCAGTGTGAAAGCCTGCTTGTCCACTGCAAATATCTCTTTGACAATTATAAAATACCTTTGTATGATGGATACGCAATAAAACTTTGCCTATAAGTACATACTTATGCTATACTGCACTGAATTAATGAATGCATGCAATTTTAGACGATTGATCAGGAAAACACTATACCATATTTAACATACATACGTATTTTAACGCCGCCGGGGCAGACAGAGACAACACCTGCTACGATCCTAACAAAGCTCTCTAGCTTCCTCCACATTCATTAATCCTTTCATGCACGCTTTTCGGTATCGGGTAGATCTGACATGACCCTTTTTAAGCATGTCGCCAATATGGTCAGTGGTTTTACTCTATGCCATCCCTTTCCAACATTTCCACTCACGCTTGCATTATGAATTGCACTCGTCAATCTGTTCTCATCATATTTTAACGGTTGATTATCGGCAAGTAACGTAATAACACACTGCTATAGCCTTGGTTGTGACAAACAAGGCGTTCGTTGAAACTAGCTCCATCGTTTTGGTCGTCGGAGAGCAGTACAGACTGAGTGTGTGAAAATGTTTGCAGTTTTGACTTTCCTCAATCAAGTGCCAAAATGTCAACCAAATATCTTATTAGTCTACGTAGCGTTATTGCCTATTATTAACCCTATGCCGACTGTAGAAAGCCCTTTAAAAAAATTGCTGCAATGCTCGCAATCCAAAATATCCAATCCAATGCTTTGCTCACTTTCGAGCAACCATTGATCGATCTCTAATGGTCACAAGTCACAACACAGGACATTCTAAGAGGGGTTAGAAATGCGAAGTAGCGCTTTTGCTTCGGAAATGACTGTCGCCACTTTCTTCCCACTTACGCTGCTACAACTTCTCATGCCCTCTCGCTTGCACCACGCCACGCGCCTTACAATGCTATGCAAGTCATTGCATAACCGTGTGACACGCGTCCCACGCCTACTCTGCACTTCTAACCCCTCTTATAATGTTCTGTGGGTCACAAATTCACAAACGATTGGTTCCCCTGAGGACAACATGAGGACTTGAACCAACGGGATAAAAGTCACGTACCTGTACCTGATACGCGCTTTTCATCAGAACTGCAGACAAATCTGTCTACCCTCACTCTTCGTCGTTTGCTCTGCACAACACTATCGGAACTCACTCGATTGTCATTGTCACTAGTCACTTGGTCCAGCCCGACAAAATACACTGACTGTATCACTCCCACGTTTGTTCGAACCCGAGTATGACGGTGAAGCACTAACACCTATAACCACTGGATTCCACGTACTTACGTTCCACGTAATACAATTTGGAACCATCCTTGCTGTTGAAATTTCGATGTTTCTTAATTTCAATCGCTTCTCTCACTATTCTTGGGTAGTAATGGCGGTCAGTAGAAAGGACCCGTGGTTTGTGCAACTCAATCCAATGGTTAGAGCCCGCCTCGAGAAGATGTTGTGCGATGGCGGACTTTTGAGGGTCATTGTTTTTCACCGCCTTAATGTGCTCCTTCATACGACACGAAATGGTCCTCTTCGTCTGCCCAATGTATGAGCTACCGCAGCTACAGTCTACTTTATATACGCCTGGGCACTCAAATATACCAAAACGCGGTAAGAACCCGTTAAAATGTTTATTTCTAGATAAAATACAATTTTAGTCTAGGAACTTCATGTTTATAGAACTTCTGTTGCTACTGGATAACCAGCGCGACAATGTGCAAGATATTTAATATTAAATGTGTGCTTGTTCCCGTCCCGTCAGACGGCTGGAGGAGAACCTGCTGACGGAGCTGCCGGGAGCCGTACAGTTGCTGCCGCTACTCGAGGACCTGTGAGTATAACCGTACAGCACGACTAGCAAAATAATTACCCTCGTCAGTCTTCGTTTGCACAGAGTCCACCCGAAGTCATTTAGTCATCAAAGGGTGCAATATCGGAAAACAATTAGCCAATCGCGGCAAGGGATTGAAGATGGCACATGCTGATTGGTCAATATAATTTCGCGCGCTATTAAAATTAGTCAACTGCGCAGGTACATTGGTGAGAGTTATAAACCTGGCACTACTGTACCTGCATACCTACCTACAGTACCCACTAGAACACAGCACACACCACTCTATAGTAGTACGTACGGCTGCAGGAACACTGCTCGCAGTATCACAACTCATACGATTGCATCTATCGCGCGCTTTGCAGCTTGTATAATTTAAGAAATTATTAGAAGTCACCGCACGCTATGTTGTGCGTTACTTTACTACGCTGCATACAAAGCGCGCTACGTTTCGTAATTCCGTATGCATGTGTATTATAGTCTAGGTACTGGTCGCCGGCATTTGGGTCTCTCGGCGTTCAAAACATAGGTAAATAGGCTGGGAGGTCATCCAAAACGTAGCGCGCGTTGTAGTCTTATATATGAAGCGTAGAAGCGCAGTAACGCAAAATGTAGCGCGCGTTGAAGTCTTATGTATGTGGTGTAGTAAGTAACACACAATGTAGCGCGCGTTGGTGTTTTATACAACGTGTTAATGAATTAGCGCAAAACCTCATACACCCCAACTGATATATAACAAAATAATTAGATTGAAACAATAATTTCATTATTTTGTTACGTAAAATTGAAAGTTATTCGCATTTTAATTTTTGAGGCAAAAATGATTTGTTATCATTTCAGCAATGAACGAAAGCGCTAACGTACTCATGGATACATTTTAATAATCTTGTTTTGATAGTAAGTAGGGTGAGTGTGCCCGTGCGGTGGGTTGACATCGGGTTCAGTAAATTTTAAATTTTACAGACAAATTATTTAATTATTTGAAAAAAATTACCTATGTTGAAACCTCTGATAATTCGAATCTGCTCTCGATTCTAAACAAACTGCTTTCTAATTTTGCGTTAATTCATTAACACGTCGTATATGCAGCGTAGTAACGTACAACGAAGGGCGCGTTGATGTCTTATGTTTGAAGCAAAGAAGCGCAGTAACGCAAAATGTAGCGCGCGTTGATGTTTTATGTATGTGGTGCAGTAACGCAACCCGCGCAGCAGAATGAATAAAATTAAAATTGTAATTATTGTAACAATGATTGAAAATATTAATAAATCAGTATATTAACAGACATCATTTATAATAAACAGCCTATAGTCTTGCTTGGGATAATGACAATGTATGTGCCTGTAAGCGTTATTTATTTTATTAATTAATAGTAATGAACGTGTACAGATCGCTGGCGAACAACCGTGTGGAGTGGGTGGGCAGCGAGGCGCTGGCGGCGTGCGCGCGCCTCGCGCGGCTCGACCTGCGCGCCAACACGCTCGCGAGCGTGCACGAGCGCGCGCTCGACCACCTGCCGCACCTCACCACCCTGTACGTACACTCAGTATAGTATAGGCGCAGTATTACTATAAGCCTCACAGTATGGCAACGCTCTTGAAGGCGGGCGATGCACACGCGCGTCTGCAACGGTACAAACTTGCGTGTGCATCGCTACAAAAACGCATTTGAATCGATACAAAAGCCTGTTAATTGTTAGTGTAGAGATGTGGTCACGCGAGTGACAAACGCGCGTTTATAGCTGTAAAAAGTCGCAGTTTGCAAAGGGCCTACTTTGACTAGAGAGACAGATGAAGATGACAGTTTGACATTAACTTGGGAAATTTTTTTTTTTGCCATGGTATTCTGGTGGAGATATACTCGCGGGCGATCGCATCGGGTGATCTATACGATATCCCAAAGAAACCCGACGTCGTTTTGCATCGCGACATTTAAAATTAATTAGTGTAAACGCGACTGACACGAATAAATTAACGTGCTCATTCGCGGGCGGCGAGTGATTGCGGTGCGGGGTCGACGGGGCGAGGCGGGGGGTGCGCGGGGCTGACATTTATCTAGAACTGGACATGGAGATCGGTAATGGTGTCGAGTGCGCGACGAGCGACCTCGTACAACATTACCAAAGTTGCGAGCACTGACTCACGCCTCCCTTCCCCTCCCCTCTCGGCATGGCACCCGCGCGATGCACTGCACTCACACACTGACACGTGTTTGATATTCGATACGTGTGCTCTAGATATGTCAAAAGCTCGAATTATGAATGTCGGTGTGATGTGATGTGAGAGCGGTCCTGCGCCCGCCGCGCCGGTGTCATCTGTACATGGGACCGGTCCCGGGCGGCGGCGGCGGTGGCGGCGGCGGCGCGGCGTCGCGGTGACTTGTGTCGATTCCTTCACGGTCATCTATCGCTACGCTGCGCTTCACTGGCCGTTGCCCATCAGATTCGCGGACGGACGGACTCGTATCTAATCTAATCTAAATATTTTAAATTTTCTCTCGATTTTCGCGATGAGATGCTCGATTCGATAGTAAACTTGTTCATGTTACTTGTTACCCTTTCATAATTATGTTTTCAAATACTATTTCTAAATAAATCCTTAAAAACCACGAACATAAAAACTATTATAAAACTGTAAAAAAGATTACGATATGGTTTTTAGGACCCCGACTCCAAATTAACCTTTATTTTTATTTTTTTCTGTTTGTTTGTTTGTTCGGGCATCACGCAAAAACTACAAAACCAATTTTTATATAAAATTTTTTTTTTATTGAAAGCTTATAATTTGATATAATATCAACCGCCGTAGCACGTTGGAAGTGATACGGCTATAAAATCGCAAATAGAAAGAGAGTGAAGTCTGCCATGCTGCATGGCTAGTATGCCATCGGGATATAGCGATATCACGCTTCCGCTCTCTTTCTATTTGCGCGTGAACAAACGAAATAAAAAATGTGATAGAGCCGTATCACGTGCAACGTGCTAGCCCAGCAACTGGTATATAATTTGTGCGGACGAAGTCGCGGGTAAACTCTAGTTAGGTCGTTCGATATAAATGTAATTTGTGTAAAGTGTCTAGTAAGCGGCGCCGCGTGACGTCGTAAAGCGAGACATAAACGTTCTCGCCGTAGTTGACGTTTTCCTCGAGTTCAAGTAATCCTCTATTTTGTGGTCCCCGTCTCCCCGCGCCCCGCGCCCCGCGCCCCGCGCCCCGAGCTCTGCGACTGAATCCCGCCCGCCCCTCGCCCCTCGGCCGCGTCTCCGTCGTAATCGTAAAGCCCAAGCTAATTGACTTGTTGTAATGTATATTGTAAGTTTGTTAGTTTCAGTATACATACATACATACATATTCTCACGCCTGTCTCCCACTGGGGTAGTCAGAGACAGCGGAACGCCACCTGCTACGATTCTGACAAACCTCTCTACCTTCCTCCACATTTTTTAGTCCTTTCATGGATCTGGCCCTAATTAATTAAAGCACATCCGCACGTCGCCAATTTGGTTCTGGATATTGGATTTTAATTACAATTACATTACTATACTCATAGAAAAACTTTTTATTTCAAAATCTTAGATCATTTGATATTCGAGCAAATAAAAGACTAAATGAGATACTTATCGATATCATCGATGAATTTTAGGTATATTGACGTAAATGTGACCACCCGACTGTGACATCTCAGATGGGAGAGCCCGCCGCACAAACGTGTAGTCGCGGGTTCATTATACCAACTCTCGACTCCCGAACTCGTATTGCTAAGTTTTGTAAATGTAAATTACCTACTCAGCGATAAAGCAAATACTTAGGTAGGTATTACGAGGAAAACATTAAGAAGGTACTTGCACGTTTTTTTAGATTAGCATTCCTACTAAACTTTGTGTAAAATATGCAACCTTCGGGAATATGGTCGGGTACATAAATAAGTACCTATACTTTATAATAATAAGTATAATGAAATGAATGTCGGTGCGCAGGCTGCTGTCGGAGGCGCGGGGGCTGCGCGCGCTGCCGGCGCTGAACGGGTCGGTGCGCCTGCGCACGCTGCGCGCCGACCGCGCGCGCCTCGCCTCCCTCCCGCCCGACCTCTGCGCGCGCGCGCCCGCCCTGCGCACTCTGTACGTACTATGTAACGTAGTCTACCTACACTCTAGACTAGACTAGACTAGACCAGACGACACCTACCTCTTGGCTGCAACGCTAAACGACACACATTATTTTCCAACCCTCATTGGACTATCAGTGGGGACGGATGGTAAAAGCTGATGATGATGATGACATGCGAAAGTGAGTTTGTTACGTCATCAATATGTAATTTGGTTTAAGAAGAACACGCTATTTGTGTCCCTAAAACAAAACAAAAATGTATAAATAAGCTGTAGACTAAACCTGGTGTACTATCAATAGTTGCCAGCTACATGACAACCTACTTCCACCAATCAACACAAACACAGGCGAAAGACGCCAAACGGCGCCACCCCTCTACCTCGCTCAAATCAAACACTACTACTACCAACTTCATCTATACAAACTATGCAAAGCATAGTCAAGGCGATGCTGTCCCGCGGAAATACTAAACCAACAGATTAATCTACGCGACAAACGATCTAAGCTGGCGGTATCAACTGAATGGCGGTAACACCTAGATATTCCAGCAGTGAAAGGTATAAATCCCTCGTTGCAGATTAAGTGTTGGCTTTGTGCAGCGGATCCGTCCGCAATCGTCCGCGGACACTAATCGTCCCCCGAGTACCATCCTCCCGCCTCCCTACTACTCACCCTCCCACCCCCCGCGCTATCGCCAGCTCTATTACAATAACACCTACATATTAGATACTGACGGAGTCGTTGTTGCAGGGACGTGAAACTGAACCAGTTGGATCGTATTCCGGATCTGCGCGGATGCTCCGAGCTCAGGGTGTTGTGAGTGAACCTTACCATTATAGACAGAATATAATTATTAGTGATATACTTTCTGTCATCATGAATGAGAAGATGAACGAATGTGTATGAGATGAAAGAGGTACAAGCGTGCGGTTTTAACGTGCGTGTGTGTAGACGTACCATAAGGACACTGGGCATGCATAAAATGATAATAGATATTAGCTATAAATAAAGATGTAATGAATATGGGAAATAAGAAATTAAGAATCATTATTACAATCTCTTTCACATAAATTATTATCCGCGACATGAACAATAAAACCGCTAATAAACATATAAACTTACTTTGAATATAATTATCCTTTATTTATATTAAAGCACTACATACATAACCATTAACCATTATCCTTATGACGTCTTAAGTTCAATTGTTCGCGACATGTGGTTCTGTTTTAATCGTAACCTTTAATATGTAGAGTTCTCAAAGTTTCATTTGGTTTTTTGTGGGTGATCTTAATATCACATAATGGCTTTCCTTAGCCTGAAGAGGGACATTATACTGGTTTTCATTTTAGTCTAGAAGGTTTGCACTCTTATATGGAACAGTTTATATTTTTCGCGATTTCGATGTTAGTCCCATAGGGAAAGTTGTTTATACCAGAGCCACCGGTTTGTTCAACAAGACGTACTTACAACTAACGTAACCGGCATCTGCAGGGACCTGTCGTCGAACAGGATCGGGTCGCTGGAGTCGGGCGAGCTGGCCGGGCTCGGCGCCCTCACCGACCTGCTGCTCGCGCGCAACCAGCTGCGCCGCCTGCCGCGCGCCGCCTTCCGCCACGCGCCCCGGCTACAGCTGCTGTGAGCTACCTACATAACATATATACCACAGCATTACTATATAGTCCTTACAGTACGGCAACGGATGTACTTGAGCAGAGCAATGGAGGGGGCCTTGCGGGGAAGCGAATCTGTATGAAAAAGTTGGTATTGCCTTCCATATCTGTGCATGACAGCAGCGTAAGTAAACGCATGGCGCCGCCATCGACAGCGTTGCCATACCATGAGGCTTATAGTAATACCTACTGTGCACATACACTACACTACACTACTGACATATGTGACACACCAAACCAAACGGGAGTCGTACAAGACTAATCTCATCGCGCATCGTCAACATCGTCTGACCTCCACACACCGTGTGGCTAATTGTAGGCTTAGCTACTGTGTTCGACTCCACCTCTGATTGTAGCAGTTCCTTGTTCTTTTTTATTCAGGAGAGTATGGACGAGATAGTGCATCTGTGTTTATCACACACACACACACACACAAATCCTGTATACCTAGGGTTGCCATGCACCTGTCCCGAAAAATCGGGACTGTCACTTTTATTCCCTTTTTTCTATGCTTTTATTGACAACTCGGTAGGTGTGATGGTTACCACACCGGGCTACCAAATTAGAGGTCCAGGGTTTGAAAACCCGGTTCGGTCATAGATACCTACATTTGTGCCGTCGTTGTGTGGTTTTCATAATAAAAAGCTACTGAGTAGCTTACGTTTGGGATCATTACAGCCTGAATATATTTATTTTATTGAGCTCTCTGTCCCGAAGCAACGTACCGACGATGAATTAATTATTCCGCGTGATCCGTGCCTGTTCGAGCATTTTTAATGAATTTCGGCCCAGCGGACTGATGAAAGAAAGTGCCTTCTCCTAGAGACTATTGGATCGCAAGTTAACTAGGACATGAATTACACAGAGTTCTATAGTCGAAAATAATGCTAAATTAAAAGTAAAATCGTTTGAAAAATATGGCCAAGTACTTTCTTAAGTAGGAAATAGTAATTTTTTTTTTTAGTTTAATAAATGAACATTAACCTATCTAAGATTAATATTTTTAACAAAATTGCATACTTCAGTATTTTAAGCCATCCTATCGTCGAATGTCCGTAGTCCTGACGAGACCCTAGCCAAATGTGACATCCATTAGCATAACTCACCGCTTTTGTAAAAGTAGTCGCTCTAGTTGAAATCGGCTGTCTAATCATCATCATCACTCGCCCCTCACCGGCACCAGCACCGGCGACGCGACGCTGCGAATAGTTGCGTCGTCTCTACTTTATAGCTTGTTATAAAAGAATGGCAGGAGCTCCGCAGTTTCACAATAACATCGTTAAACTTCGCAGTTCGCACGCCCCCTCCCTCGCTCCACTCCACTCCCCTACCCACCCCGCGACACGCACCACTCCAGTAAGCCTTATTAAAAAGCGATCGGGACAGTTCTCGCGCTCGTCACCGAACCCTTCACGAATTTTGGAGATAGTTAAACATTCTCAATAAAGTATGCGGCGGAGGAAGCAAGGAGTTGGTCGCAGTGAGCGAGGCGGGCGTGTGACGTCACGGCTCACCCTCACTCGATTCTATCGATAGTAGGTGCTACCTCTCGTTACGTAACCCTACCTACCGCACGCAAGCCGACACGAACTGCGCCAGGCACCCTGCACCCTGCCTGCACTCACACTCACCTCACAACTTCACATTAACTTATTTCAAATGTAATCGAAAGATGGGGCGACAAGATACGTGGAAACTTCGAGAAACTAACGAGAAATTGAATTTCTTACTATTTTGAGTTGTTTGCCTCTTCGTATTTTAAAGTCTTGAACTTTAAAATTAATGAAATGTGAGTTTAGTAACGACAAATTTTTTTTTTTTAAATCTAAATTCTAATATAAAAGACTAAACAGGGCCTCTACTCGGACATTCGAACTTCGCAATTGCCTGAACGTTTTCGTTCCAATGTCAACTCTATTACAATGACGTTCAAACCGAAACGGTCGTGATATATCGAAAATCGAAAGTCCGGGTACAGGGCCTGACTCTGCACGATGAATGGTACCTGGAACTTTGTCATTGTATGTGTTCCCAGAGCATTACCGGGGCGGAATACAGCGGCGTGCGCGTACCTATCCCTGGCCAGTTCTCACCCGTCTTATCCCAGTATCTCGCCAGGAAGGCTCCCTTGAGTCCGGTTCTTTATTTTTCATCCTAGATAGGGTTGTTAGCTTACCTGCCAGCATTATATTTTATTAAATGCATTATCTTTTTCTAACAGGAATCTGGAGGACAACCAGATAGAACACATCGATATAGAAGCGTTCGTGCCGATAGAGAAGTTGGAAGATTTGTAAGTTAACAGACTTATTTATATCAAAACGTAAAGTTTTCGTAAACACTTTACAGACACACAGGAGCCGGGGAAAGGTTTCATCTCCGGTTCCGTCACAGTCGTAACGACCGCGACAATCAGAGCGACAGCAGCGTCTAGGTACCTAACCTACCTAGATACAGAACAAATAGGTAGCTCGTCCCACTTGTGTCCGACAATGTGATGTGATGTGATGAGTCTCGGGACGCAGGCGCCTTATTGTTATTGTCCCTTCATTTGCGCACAATTGTCTAAACAACTGTCCTTCATCGTCTGTTTATTTGTGTAGTACTTAATGAGAATGAATTTTTTGCTTCTTTGTACTTACTACAATTGTTGTTGACGGGCTGCAGTCTCCCCTCCCAATCCAATACACTCTATTATGTTTGATGATAGTAAAGAAACACGTGCTAATTAAATGATGAGATTAATGCTGATACTTGATAACAATGATATTGTGATTGTGCTAGTCACTGCAAGCGATGCATATTGATCGTGCACTGATTTACAAAATATAACTTATATAATTAAATGCAAGCGGAAGTGCTGACACAAGCCTTTCTAAAGTGTATGGTTTGGACCGAACAGTTTCAGTAGTAATCGGTTATCGCATAGCCAGATACGTTGCAGCACTAGGTAGGTTAGGTACCTACTAGCATGTAGGTACACAGACACACGGCGACACATCAAGCTATACAAGACCAACATAAGCTGGCCGCGCGACGTTATACGTTACTCCACCTACGCGCGGCCAGCTTACGTTGGTTTTGTATAGCTTGATGAGTCGCCGTGTGTACGTTTTACCAAGTTTTACATGTCTTTCCGTCATTTCAATAATATTATACGTTGACTTGCTGCTAATTATAGTGTTGTTTGTATTATATCTTTTACCAATGTGATTATGATAGGGTGGGAAGGGGGGTCCGTAGCCATTGTATAAGTAGAATAAGAAGAAAGTTATTAATTTGTTTATCTTGCCTAATGATGGCGCGATTATGGGACCGATAAATAGTTGTTGCTTCGTAACTAAATATAAACTTATGTTTTTTGGTTACTGTTATCTGTCTTCATGCCAAATGTCGATTCAATAAGTACAAAAATGAGCGAGTTATTGAGGCGGGGCATACAGACAGACAGACAGACAGACGGAATTGACGAAAGTGTAAGGGTTCCTTGTTTGACTACGGAATCCTAAAAACGTAGGTACCTACTTAAGGCTCTAACTTACAGCACAGAATAGTTAATGTAAATAGTACTAACTTTAAGCGTGCGTATGTAATAGGAACGTGGGTAACAACGTGTTCGGGTGGCTGCCGGCGGGCGGGCTGCAGCACCTGCTGCACCTGAAGGCGCACAACAACCCCAACCTGCGCCGCTTCCACCCCCCGGAGCTGTTCCCCAGGATCAAGGTACGACTAACACTAGCACTACCACTCAGGGGCGTATTCTCCTAAGGGCAAAATGGGCAAGTGCTAAGACCAGCTGGCTCAAGGGGGGCGGCCCGTAGGGCCATACACATGGGGAGGAAATTGTTATCCAATGAAATTCAGTAGGTATTAGCCAGATATCAGTGTGAAAAAATTTCGAGCTTACTTCGCTCGTTCTGGTTTCTCTTTTTCTTTTATTATTGTACTGTGTGCATAGACCAACTGAGCAGTCACATCCAAACCATAATTTTACGGGCTCACTTCAATATTGTAGGTACTGCATGCATAGACCAACAGAGTTACAATCATATCGCAGAAAAATGTCAAGCTCGCTACGCTTGCTCTGGTCTCTATTTTTACTGTTGCACTGCATACATAGACAGATACGAATTCTAACACAGCCAAGTCGTATAACGGAAAAACTAGAGCTCGCTTCGCTCGCTCCATATTTTGTGTTTCGCAAAATACAATTCTGATCATAGTAGGTACTGTCAAATCTTGAGCTCCCTCTAGATTTGGATGTTGCTCGCGCAGTTATAAAATAAAAATAGCCGACAACTTTTGTAGGTCAATTCTAAAATCTTGGTTACGGGCCTGCCGACGGCAAACTACAGTTATGGAGGGCAGCCAAATCTGTTTTCCCAGGGATGTGGTTGCACCCCTATTTTCTAAATACATCCCTGCTAGCACTAGCACTACTACTACCACTAGCCCTTGCACCAGCACCACTCTCTAGCCGCCGCCAGCGCCACGCGCCGCCGCCGCCGCGGGCCTGCTCAGTCTGTGCGGTAAATCAACAAACGCGCTGTTAATTATTGCCCGAGATAAGCTTCCTTTACGACGCAGATGATTCACGGTTGACTATTAATTATACTCCGAAACGGGAATAGACATTTGTTAGTTTATGTCGTTCGTAGGAATGATCAACGGTTATTTTTAATTTTAGCTTTTAAGATGGTTGTCAACCTTCATGCATACTAATAAATGAAAAAGACGAAAACGTGAAATTTGAGAATAGAAAAGAGTATGAGAAAATTGAATAAGAAAATACCGGCCACGCGCAGTCTCTGAACTATAAGCCGCGAACAGACAGACGTCCCTCCGTCCGTCCAAATGGCGAAACTATAAGGGTTTTTTGTTGACTACAGAACCCTAAAAAATCAAAAGATACGAAGCTAGCAGTCTCCATAAAACCTGATTCTTGTATGGAGACTGCCAGCCTCACAATCCTCTTAAAACATTGGAGCGTCTTCCTATAATTTTTTTTTTATTTGACCTGTTTTGTGTCCCACTGCTCGGCAAAGGCCTCCCCTCTTCTCCTCCAATCCTCCCTTTGCAATGCAATCTCTGGCTAATCCTTCTGGAAGGTATTCAAGTCATCTTCTCCTGGGCCTCCCACGACGTCGGCAACCATCTTATGGAAGCCATTCTGTGGCCAACTTGGTCCACCTCTCCGTATGCATGCGTCAGATACTTCCCACCCAGTCCCACTTCAGTTGAGCTGTTTTAAGGCATACGTTAGCTATACCAATTCTGGAGCGCAGATCTGTTTCGTACCCGATCGGTTGATTTTACACCTAAAATGCTACGCTCCATGGCTCGTTGGCAAATCTTGAGATTGGATTTCTGACTGGATCTGACAATGTTTAATCTTTATAATCTTTATCGATGTGGTGACGCAGACGCTGGTGCTGTCGTACGCCTACCACTGCTGCGAGTTCCTGCCGCTGATGGAGGGTGGCGTGGATGCTTCGGGGGGCGAGTCCGGCGAGGCAGAAGGGGGCGAGCGCGAGGGCCTCAGCGACGCCGTACTCGTGCCGCGGCAGCGCGTCGACGTCGCCGCGTGGGCCAATGCTACCGACATTTGGGCACATTACCGTAAGCGTACAGTCACAGCATCTGTCTGCCCGGCCGAGTGACCGGCGCCCACTGACCGGCGGTGTGTTTCGTTGCAGTGAACGTGTCGGGTGACGTACAGGCGGCGCTGCTGGCGGCGGAGGCGGGCGCGGTGTGGGGCGCGGACGGGCCGGCGCCGGGCGGCGCGGGCGCGGCCGACACGCGCGCGCTGCTGCCGCGCCGCGTGCACTGCCTGCCGCTGCCCGGTGAGTGCACGACGAGCGAGGTGGACGTCGTGAAGTGAACATAGGTATGTAATGCGAGCCTCGTCTGCGCAGGTCCGTTCCTGCCGTGCGTGGACCTGTTCGACTGGTGGACGCTGCGCTGTGGCGTGTGGGCCGTGTTCCTGCTGGCGCTGCTCGGCAACGGCACGGTGGTGTTCGTGCTGGTGTGGTCGCGCAGCCGGCTCGACGTGCCGCGCTTCCTGGTCACCAACCTCGCGGCGGCGGATTTCTGCATGGGCGTGTACCTGGGCCTGCTGGCCGTCGTGGACGCGGGCACGCTGGGCGAGTTCCGTGCGCACGCGGTCGCCTGGCAGCTGTCGGGCGCGTGCAGGCTTGCCGGCTTCCTCGGCGTGCTGTCCTCCGAGCTGTCCGTGTACACGCTGGCCGTCATCACGCTGGAGCGCAACTACGCGATCACGCACGCGATGCACCTCAACAAGCGGCTGTCGCTGCGGCACGCGGCGGCCGTAATGGCGGCCGGCTGGGCCTTCAGTCTGACGGCGGCCGCGCTGCCGCTACTTGGTGTGTCCGACTACCGCAAATTCGCGGTCTGCCTGCCCTTCGAGACCAGCACGCCGGCGGCGCTCGGCTACGTAGTCGCTCTGCTCGCGGTCAACGGCGTCGCCTTCCTCGTGCTGCTCGGCTGCTACCTCAAGATGTACTGCGCGATCCGCGGCTCCCAGGCCTGGAACTCGAACGACTCGCGCATCGCTAAGCGCATGGCGCTGCTCGTCTTCACCGACTTTCTCTGCTGGTCGCCTATCGCGTTCTTCGCCCTGACGGCCGCGTTCGGCGCACAGCTCGTTTCGCTCGAGGAGGCGAAGGTGTTCACCGTATTCGTGCTGCCGCTCAACTCCTGCTGCAACCCCTTCCTGTACGCGATCCTCACCAAGCAGTTCAAGAAAGACTGCGCGCTCGTCTGCAAGGCGATCGAGGAGTCGCGCGTGACGCGCGGCATCGGGCGCTGCAGACACTCGTCCAACTTCAGCAACCGGCAGACTCCTGCCAACACGAACAGCCTCGCGGAGCGGTCGTCGCGGGGCGCGGCGCCACACGGCGCGACCTGCGCGTGCCGGCGCCTGCTGCCGGCGCCGCCGCCGCCCGCGCCGCCGGCGCGCCTGCTGGCCTGGCTGCGCGCGTGCGGCCGGCGCGCGGCCCCGGTCGCCTCGCCGGCGGCGCCGCGGGCCGCGACGGGCACGGCGGCGCGCGCCGGCTCCGTATCCTCGTCGGTGGAGTTCTCGTCATCGCGGTCGGACTCGTGGCGCGCGTACGGGCGACCACCGCCGCCGCCGCGCCGCGCCGCTTCGTGGCTGGTGGCGCGCAAGACGTCGCAGGACTCGAACCTATCGTCGTCGCGCAACGACTCGTCGGGCTCGAACGCGACGGCGTCGACGGGCACGTGGCGCACGTCGCGGTCGGGCGGCAGCGCGGCGGCGGGGCGGCCGCGGCTCACGCGTCAGCCGGCCGTGTCGGCCGAGGAGCCGCCGCTGTCGCCGCCGGGGCCCTCGCTTTCCGCGCGCCTGCTGCACACAATCCCCTCGGCGGCCGAGACCGAGCCCCAGCCCGACGACGACGCGCGCTGATGCTCCGCCCCGATCGTCGCTCCGAGACCGATCGAACTCTAGGTTGAGCCGTTAAGTTTCCGTAATGTTTTATTGTTATAAGTGCAGTGTCTTATAGCGCCGTCCACACGCAGTACAGTACAGAATAGTAGGTGCGGTCCGGCACCGAGGTGCTCCTCTCTGTCCACCAAGCGTGAGATCGTATTCCATGGATACTTTTCTACGTGTTTAGATACATTTTACACTTCCACAACACTCGACTAGATAGAACTATAACAGTCGTTAGATAACGAAAGTATTTTACGTACCTTACAGACAAATAAGTAAAGTAATAATATTTGTACAGTATTAATAATTTGTGACAATTATATAAAATGAAAGAAAGTATTAGTATGACAATTCAAATTATTTATTTAGAAAAAAATATTTGTAAGAGTAGTAGGTATATTTTATAATTGGGTTAGTAATTTATTAAAGCATAGCTATAAATTTATTTACAATTGAAATGTATACCTAGCGTACTGTGTACGCAAAACTAAACATAATATTGTAAGTGATATTAATACAATAAGTGAGTGTAGCGCCGCGCCGGCGGCACCATGGCACAACCGGCTCGGCGGCGGCGGCGTGTGGTGTCCGCGAGTACCTACTCAATAAATGCAGTATTGTATTACGTCGTATTATACTCATATATATTAGACAAATATTTGTATTTTAAGTAGTTTTCAAATCTAGGTTTTTTTTATACTAGATTAGAAGAGTGTGACGGCATTAAAATACATCACGGGGGGGGGGGGGGGGGGGGGGGTCACTGCACAAGCGTACAATGTGCCAAATTGAAATAAAGTCCATTCAGCACTCTGAAATCCTGTTCTAACGTTGTTTTAATACTGTTTATTTAATGAGATTTAAAATAATACCTAGTAATTAAATAATGGCCATTCAACGTGCCATAACATCCAATAATAGTTAAGTGCCTACCTTCTTAATATTGTGTTGGTCAATGAAGCTGGTGCGTTTGTACCTAGTACCTACTTGCAGTATCATTGTATATTGCAGTAATATTGGTGATACATAGCGCAACATGGCGTGTGAAGTGAAGTGCACCAATGTTGCATAGTTTGTATACTTATAGGTAGTGCGTCTACTCTTTATAAAAACTTTATACTTATAGTATAATTATAAGTAGGTACACGAAACATCCATCCATCCATGCACTATACAAAAGTGTAACGCCAAATCAATAGATACAGAATAATCAATATAAACAATAAAAAAGGTATTGTAATTGTAAGGTATTCTAATTGATCTTTAACAGTATACAATACAATGCTAAAGTTACGTTTTTACATGTTTATTAAATCACAATTTGTTATATTATTATAATTATATACTACTTATTCACATTATATTCTCTTGCAATAGGAGCTTTTACAAAATCAGATTTTGAATTTACTCTGTATTTCCCGTAGTTTTTTATATACGCTCTTATTTTATTCATTTTAGGAAAACTTACGGAATAATTACAATTACATTGTCTTATTTGACAATGTGCACATTAAAAAGTGTTAACACCAAATACTTATTTGACATATACAACGTGTTTAATGAATAAGCGCAATACCTCATAGTTACACCCCAACTGATTTATACCTAAATAATTGTATTGAAGCATTATCATTATTTAAAATTTAAAGTTCCTCGCATTTTAAGTTTACATGCAATAAGAACAATTTAAAAAGTATTAGGTATTTCAGCAATGAATGAAAGCGCTAGCGTGCTCATAATCATGTTTTAGTAGTACACCCGTGCGGTGGGTTAACATCGAGTGCCGTAAATTTTATACTAAACTTGACTCTAAGTTTTGTCTCCCAGTGGGGTGACAATAACCTAGTAAACTTCAACGCCACCTTCTTATCGTGTGGGCCAAGCCCTGGTGTCAGAGTTTTTTCAGACCGCCTTACGGCCTCTGACGTGGTTTTTATGTAACGACTGCTACCACCAGAGATAGTAGCCGGGACCAACGGCTTGACGTGCCATCCGAAGCATGGAATCATTTCCCTTTTCCGACAATCAGGTGATTCAGCCTGCAATGTCCTAACCAACTGGGGAAAAGCGCACAAAGTGATATATCAATAGGTGTCCCCCGTGGAAATCGAACCCACGACCTCCGTGTCGACAGCCAATGCTCTCAACCATTAGACCACGGAGGCAGTTACCACGCCACCAAAACGCTTGTCTGTTCACCGCCAAAAGACCGAACACCTTCATTACGGGATACATCTGTCCCTGTTTCCGACAGTCTTGAGCTTCTGGGCATGAGGTTGACCACGAAACTCAACTTCGGCACTGACATCGAGTCTAAGGCTCAAACTGCGGCCAAAAAGCTGGGCATCATAAACAAGGTGAAGCGGTACTTCACTCCTGGACAGCTCTTAATGTTGTATAAAGCTCAAGTCCGATCCTGTATGGAGTATTGCTGCCACAACTTGCCGCACTCGACTCGATTGAACGCAGAGCCAGGAGGCTCATTGGCGACAGTAAGCTGGTGGAGACCAAGCTACATAGCCTAGCCCACCGCTGCAGAGTAGCCTGCTTGTCGGTCTTCTACAGATTGTACTTCGGTGAGTGTGCCCAAGAGCTACATGAGCTCATCCCGTCTTCCCCTTTTTACTATCGGACTTCCAGACACACCGCGGGATATCACCCCTACTTGGTTGACATCCTACATATCCGCACCAAGCACCTTTCTGAATCTTTTATAATGCGCACAGCCAAGGAGTGGAATGCCCTGCCTGCGTCAGTATTTACGAGCGCTTACGACTCGAATTCCTTTGAAGTACGAGTGAACAGGCTTCTTCTGGGTAAGCTCGCTACATCTTCGACCCCATCTTCGTCCTGAGGACTAAGGCCAAGAGCAAACCCATCCGTAATGAAAAAATAAAATAAAAATTATTAAAAAACCAATTATATAATATTTTGAAAAAATGTAGCCATGTTGAAACTTTGAAATTTCGATTCTTCTCTCGATTCTTAACAAACTGTTTTCTAGTTTTGCGTTTATTCATTAACACGTTGTACTAGTATAAAGCGAGAATTTTTTTTACTATTTCTGCACTTAGTTAAAATATAATTATGTTTTACATTGTTTTCAAATTGACTGCAGAAGAAATATCCTATTATAATAAAATGTAATTTAGGTACTACTTACATCTCATCTCTTACTCATTATTTTAATTGAATACAAAAGGATGTAAGTATGTAACAATTTCCAGCTCGGTTTAAAAAATAAACAAGTTATTGATTACATGTTTTAACAATAATTATTAAAAAACTAAAATGTCATGGTGACAAACTCACGAAGAGAATATTTTTTTTTTTTTTAATTCTTTTGTTTTTTTTTTTGGAGCTTTTAACCCTGAGGTTACGTCAGCCCGAAGAGAATATTGTAGACGTGAATTCCTGAGGGGTACACACGGCGCCGGCGACACATCAAGCTTCACAAAACCAACATAAGCTGGCCGCGCGACGTTATACGTTACTTGACCTACGCGCGGCCAGCTTATTTTGGCTTTGTATAGCTTGATGTGTCGCCATGTGTACGCAACGTACTCGAGATATATGTTTTTCTAAAATTTTGTACAGTACCTACATAATACATACTAATTGATGATGTGAACAATAAATGCTGGATCTAGTGTATCGCTGTATCTATTTTGCTCAACTCAAAATGCTCTCTACATATTTGACTCTCTACCTACTTACTACTGTCTTAGTACTTAGGTATAATATAATAATAAAATGAAATGATATTATTTGTTTATAGTTGTTTGTTTGATTGTTGATCTATTTATTGACTACTATATTATATAAGAGTTGTACATAGACGTGTCTATTTATCGAGCGAGGTGTCCGCGCGAGAGGCTGAGAGTGTTATTTATTATATTTTATTGTACAATACATGACAGTTGTCGCATATTATATATCTTTCATTATTTTCCCACTAACTCATTTAAAATTACCACGTGATGCCTACCTCCATCATACAGATCGACATAATTAATTATATTTAACAATATTTTACTATGTATGTAAAATATTGTTAAATATAATTAATTATGTCGATCTGTATGATGGAGATAGGCATACATACTATACCTACAGGGTGTTACATACTTAAAGGGTATAATTATTCAGTAGGTACCTAGTATATATAGCATATTTAAAATCTGCAATGTAATTTTTGCTGATATTTGAACAGCGATTTTGATTAGGAGTGCGATTTTTGAATCTCTCTTTCTATTGCTGATTTGACAAAAATGATGATGTGAAAAATCACTCTCAAGGAGTGCGATTTATGAAAATCAAATCAGCAATAGAAAGATGCATATCTCCGTAGTAATTTTGACATTTTCAACCTCTGAGCTTAGCGAATGAGATTCAAAAGTCGCACTCTAGGTAGCTGCCGCGTAGCTGCGCAGCGCAGCGTTTGCAAAAAGTCCTATTTAATTTGATTGTTGTGTATTCAATTCACGACACTGAATATTATATACCTACCTGCCTATACCTATGTATCAGGGTCCAACTTAATATGTTGATGGTTTTTTTTAGGATGATCAGGAGCGCAATTCTCTAAGCGCAAACATCGGTTGTAACCTCGGCGATCTGTCAATTCGGTATGCGTATGAAATCTCCGACGATCTAAAGGATGCGACGATGTTTGGGCTTAGTGAATTGCACTGTAGACCATCAAACTTAACAACTTGCTCCATGGGGCCAAAGTGGACATCGCGAAAAAAAATCTGCTGTCCCATACCTTCATAAGGGTCGAGTAAGATTGCAGTTTTGTAACTTTATGGAGCTTCTGGTTATTTTTTTTTGCGATTTCGATGTTGGTCCCATAGAGAAAATTATTTAGTATGAAGGTCTTACCATCCTCTTACAACCCGTCAGCATATTAACTAGGTAGGACCCTGCACGTATACACTGTATAGAGTCCGTCATATGCTAAAGGTTTTTAGAGGGGATGATTAGACCATCGAAATGAACAATTTCATCTTGACTCTAACCATTGAAAATGCTGCTGTTCCATACTAAACTGCAAACTTACTCGACCAGAATTTCATAATAATGTAGAAGAGGACAGAAAATATTTTTTTCACGATTTCGATGTTAGTGCTATCGAGAAAGTTGTTTAGTTTAATTGTCTGATCATCCTCTTGAAATGCAGCATATTAAGAAGGACCCTGTATACAGGATGTTAGGGTAAACAGTTGCACTACCTTACACCGACCCGTTCTTTGTTATATTTCCTCTACCCTAAGGTTGTGTGGAAGAAATCGCTTTTTAGCGATAAGACCGCCTTATTTGTACCATAACCAGTTTCTGTTTCCTGTACAATGTATTTTATGTTTGGTGTAAATAAAGTATATTTCATTCATTCATACTTTAAGAGGTGATTATACCCATGTTACTGATCAACTTTCCCTAAGAAACCTATAGGAAATTCGCTAAAAAACTTTTCATACAAAAGTTCGATCAGCTGTTTGCGTTTATATGGAAACTGAATTTTTTTTTAAAGAATTTCTTATTTATTTCTTTGAGTAAGTTGATCAGTATCATGGGTACAATCACCCCTTAAAGTAGTGCAACTGTTTACCCTAACACCGTGTATATAAGGTCTAACCAAATTAGGTGAAACTATTTTAAGGGGATGATTAGACCATCAAACTGAACAACTTTCTCTATGGGACCAATATCGAAATCGCGAAAAAAAATCTGCTGTTCCATACAAACCTACTCGACCTAAATGTATGGGACAGAAGATTTCTTTTTCGCGATTTCAATATTGATCCCATAGAGAAAGTTGTTCAGTTTGACGGTCTGATCATCCCTTTAAAATAGTTTCACCTAATATTGTTAGACCTTATATTATAAACCTCTTCAGTAGGTAAGGTAGGTTAGATACCTGTGAATCACCTTCCCAGCACCCACCAATCGTTACCCTGGTCAGTAACAAGATACGGGCTGTAATATTAGATGAGGTCTCCATCTCCATCACGAGGCACCAGCACCAGAGGCTCCAGCTCCATGCCTCATGGTAGTAGGGGGGGGCGTGGGGCGGGGCTCGCTGGCGGCGCGCGGGGGGCAGGGGGGCTCCTCCGCGGGCTCCCTGCGAGGCAGGGACTAGGCTCATTTTAATTGTCATTTAATTACTGTACCGCAAAATGTACTCTACTGAAGGATTTGGAGGTCCTCAAGATTCAATTTAGATTCAAAAATTTAAAACCTTCTGATCATACCTTATGCTATTTGCAGTGGGTATAAGGGTTTGGGTAAGCAATTATATAAGGTCTTACAAAACTAGCTGAAACTATTTTAAGAGGATGATCAGACCATCAAACTGAACAACTTTCTCCATGGGACCAATACCGAAATCGCGAAAAAAAATCAGCTGTTCCATACAAACATACTCGACCTAAATGTATGGGACTTTGTATGGGTTCGATATTGGTCCCATAGAGAAAGTTGTTCAGTTTGATGGTCTGATCATCCCCTTAAAATAGTTCCAACTAATTTTGTTAGACATTATAGATTAGATTAGCACAGAACCGTAACGAATGGGGTAAAAAAATTAGTTTGTGTCAAAATCTCGCGCGCGTGTGTGTGTGTGTGTGTGTGTGTGTGTGTGTGTGTGTGTGTGTGTGTGTGTGTGTGTGTGTGTGTGTGTGTGTGTGTGTGTGTGTGTGTGTGTGTGTGTGTGTGTGTAAAGTGATGTGCTGGAATTTGCTATTTACTAGCCTTCATTTAATGCGAATGCTCGTGAAACGTGTGCTGCAGTGCAACTAAGCCAAAGATACCTACCTGAGCACGTCCTTGCGCGCGCGTCGTCGCCGGAACTCAATGAACTGCGCGCCGAGCGGCTCGGCGAGCTCGTCCCTGCGCCGCCGCTCCAGCGCACCCGCCGCCACCCCCGGCACCACCTCCCCGCTGCACGCCTCCTCGCTCTCCTCGTCCACCTCCTGCAAGCGATTGACCACGGGCATTGGGCATGACGTTGACCACGAAACTCAACTTCGGCGCTGACATCGAGTCTAAGGCCCCAAACTGCGGCCAAAAAGCTGGGCATCTTAACAAAGGTGAAACAGTACTTCACTCATTTTGATAGTTAGCTCGTGTAGTGGGAAGATGTGGGGAGGTTTTTTGGGTACGTACCTTGATCTCTGCGAAGGTGACGGGGGTGGTGCGGCGCGCGCGGGGGTTGGCGCGCCGCCGGCGGCCGCGGGACAGCGCGCTCGCGCCCGCCGGGTACACCGCCTCCATGCCGGCCGCGCCGCCCTACTGCAAGTACTGCAACGTTACGAGGGGACCAGTGAGACGGGCGACATCGCATGGAGCTTCACCTGAACGTCATGCGCCATTCCTACAGAGATGAGGACAGCGCGGACGATACGCTCGCCTGACCGAGTGCGAGCTCGAAACGTTCCGATTCTATACAGGGTGAAATTGATATAATTAGAATCCTTTAAAACTTAAGATCTATGAGTCTAGTAAAGATTGCAGTTTAGCATGGAACAGCGGTTTTTTTGCTAAGATCGTTTTGCTTCCATAGTAAAAGTTGTTCTTGATGGGTAGACTCTTAGTTTAAAAGGATGCCAATTATAACAATTTCATCTGTATTTCTAGAAATAAACTAAATGAAGCAAAGCAATGTCTCCAGGATCATTTAGAAGTGTTAGTGAGACATAGGTGAGTGCTTATTTTGTGAACATACCATCCTCGTCGTCATGAGCACCACCTGTTGCACTATTTACACCTAGCACTCGCGAGATAGAGTTGTGTGCGGTGCGTTGTTGTGAAAGCGAGCCCTCTGCGCGCGCGCGGCGTGATGCAGCGCTTCCGTTAGTTATAATATACACGAACAGTGCGCACGCGCCCCACGACAGTCTCAACAACAACGTAGCGCCGCCGGCAACGACACTAACTCAGATTGTCTTCATGAACGGTACGTTTAAAAGTAATAGTAAAACACAGTTATCGAGGTGAACTGGCTCGCGGTGTTGCGACTTGCGACGTATTCGATCAAGGCGCGAATGCGAGTGATCGACGGCGGCGGCAGATCGTTATTTTTTCCCGAGAAATCGGTATGTTTTGGTGTGTGACCGCGTTCCGGTGGCGGAGTGCCAGCTGCCCTCCCCGCCGCGCCCCTGTCCCGGGCGCCGGCGCAGGCGATCCTCTCGCACACACGCACGGATGCGCTGGAGTGCAACGCGGCGGCGGCGCGGCACGCCGTAGAAGTATTACCACTTACTTCTCACGAGTAAACAAACATTGTCGGCCAGTAAGGAATTCATATTTTGCATCGAAATTGACAATTTTAGCAATAATAAAACAACAGTTTTGCGGTGTTTTTTGATACCTATTTCCAGCTCCCTGCTCCGAATCAACCTTTTTTTAGAATTGTTGACAGTCTGTTTCTTTATTTGTTTGTTTGTTCGAGCATCACGCGAAAACTACTGAACCGATTTTGATGTAACGTTTTCTGTTTGATAGCTTATGATTTGATAATTTAGCCAGATTTTATTAGGTAGGTACCTACCTATATAATTTGTGCGGAGCGGATAAAGTAGCGGGTAAACTGTAGTCACTTACATAAAGAAGGTAACTATAGGATAGGTAAGTTAATTTTAAGTAAGTACTGTATCTATTTATTCCTAATTTAGTCACGTGTGTGTATGACTGAATTATCAAAGAATGAAGAAAGTAGATTATAGACTTACTTATAACATCATTCATAAATTTTGATCTAGAATGAACGCATGAATCATCATCAGCCTCTTAACGTCCCACTTCACTAGGGCACGTGACTTTTCCGCCTGATCACTTTAATAAAAATTCGCATATTTTCGCGCGTAATTTATTATTTGGAAACTATTCATTTGTTTGTCTATTCATCAATAGGGCGGGGCTAGACATCGCTTTTGTTTTTTAGTATGCAAGCAAAAATGAGCCTAGTGGTGGTCAGGTGGAAAAGTCCGCGTACCTAAGTTTGAAAAACTGTAGGTACACGGCATATGCCTATTTCTTTGTCGTGCACGTGCGGACTTTTCCTTTTATGTGATTAAATGACCGTTTTTCTAATGGTTTTCTAGAAGATCGATAGATGGCGCTGCGGTCTGTGCGAATAAAGGTCAAAATTTCAAAAAGTGTTTCTTTAAAATAATATAGAGGAAAAAGAGTGTTTCTGTACCTTTATTTTATTTTATTTATTTATTTAGATGATCAAAGAGATGCCAACGCATCTTTTGATGGAATATTTCATTATTTAGGTACAAATAATTTTAATCGAAAAGTATAAACTGTTTAAGTACGTCTGACATGGATCGATCATCATGACATCGATCCCTAGGCACAGTCTTGACATGATTTTTACAGGATCTCGCGATCGTCTCTATGGAGCCATAAGCATGCCATCTGTTGAGTTTTTTAGGAACTAAATTTTAAAAAGAAAAGAAAAACACTCAATGAAATGAAAGTCCACGTCTCTCCGCAACTCCATAGGTAAACAGGAAAAGTTTTCCGTGATTTTAGCGTGGCAAAGCGGTTGGTTCACCTCTTTCCTGTGGACTTCTCTGCGTATCCTGCGTCTTTCGATTTTTATTTTTTTTTTATTTTTAAGACAACAAAAATACAAGACACATACACCTTAAAATAGACTCAAGTAAGCGTCTCCAATACTATGCAGGTGTTGCAGTAACAACCCAAAAAGACCGAGGCCTATATCAGGGTTAGCTACAGTTACCAACTTTCTCCATGGGACCAATACCGAAATCGCGAAAAAAAAAATCAGCTGTTCCATACAAACATACTCGACCTAAATGTATGGGACTTTGTATGGGTTCGATATTGGTCCCATAGAGAAAGTTGTTCAGTTTGATGGTCTGATCATCCCCTTAAAATAGTTTCATCTAATTTTGTTATATATCATTAGTATCCTTTTAAACTAAGAGTTTACCCATCAAACTGAACAACTTTTATTTTAGGAGCAAACCAATCGGAGCACAAAAAAATCTGTTGCATACATTTTTGTCGCGTAGGCATTAGTTTAGTATGGAACAGCTGATTTTCTTGGTTGGTCCGATCGGTTTGCTCCCATAGTGAAAGTTGTTCAGTTTGATGGGAAGACTCTTAGTTTAAAAGGATGCTAATGATATTAATTTCACCCTGTATATGTGGCATTTTTCTTTAGGGAGTTTGGCAGATTTTTAGCTAGTGTATGGCAAATTCTCTATTTTCCAGGTGGTCACACTGGTTTCATTGACATTTGCTTTTCTTTTATTGAAGCACTGAAAAAGTTTTTAAATGAATATTTGATTTGTTTTGCAAGGAACAATACCAAAATAAACCATGAGTTATATGCTGGGACATCTGCACAATGGCTGGCAAGTAGACCAGGCCATCTTGTCTGAAGAGGACAGAGTTGTGGTGAGTTTACTGCAGCGTATAGGTTAGGAAATTTCTAGAGCTATTGTGATTGTTTCTAATACATTCCTGTTTTATTATGTTTTTGATCTAACTAAACGTGTCGAGGCATTGAGGTCGGAGGTCGTAGCACCTACTTTCTTGTAATTTTTCAATACCAAAAGCATAGCTATCCTTGACCAAATGACCAAGCATCTCTGTTGTCACCATTATCAATAGCTTGAATTGAATTTGTACTTAAATATCGACAATAGATTGATTTAGAAGTATTTATTCACTTCAGAGTCTGTAGTGAACCTGCCTGCTGTGCCGAGGGTCGCGGGTTCGAATCCTGTAAGGGACAAATATTTTGAATTATGAATATGAATATTTGTACCCGAGTCATGGATGTTTGTATCTATATATGTATTCTATATCATTGTCTAGTCCTCATAATACAAGTCCAGGTACTTTAAATGTGACTAGATAATTTGTGTGACAATGTCCAAGATATTTATTTATTATTATTTACTTTAAAAATTGGAGCGCCAATCCTAGTTTCATATCTAGCAGAATTATTCAACTTAGTACTGGAAAAAGAGCAAATACCATTGCAATGGAGTAAATCAAATATAATACTACTGTATAAAAAAGGGAACAGACATCAGCAACTACAGGCCTATTAGCTTACTATCAACAATATATAAACTCTTTTCGTCAATCATCCTAAGACGGATAGCACCAGATATCGACAAGAATCAGCCAATAGAACAAGCGGGCTTCCGTCCGCACTACTCGACAATAGACCACATTCACACAATGGAACAAATTATAGAGAAATTTAAAGAATACAATAGACCACTTTACATAGCTTTTGTGGACTATTCCAAAGCGTTCGACAGCATAGTACACCCATCTATATGGACTGCTCTGAGAAATAATGATGTAAACAAAGCATATGTGAATATAATAAAAGACATCTATGCTAAAAGTGTAAGCAGAGTAAAACTGGAAAGACAAGGGAATGACTTCACAATCGGAAGAGGAGTGCGCCAGGGGGACCCGCTGTCTCCAAAGTTATTCATAGCTGTACTTGAAGATATTTTCAAAAACATTAATTGGGAAAATAATGGCATATGGATACATAACAACAAATTAACACACATAAGGTTTGCAGACGACATTGTTCTTTTTAGTGAATCTGCAACAGGGTTAGAATCTATGTTACAAAAACTAAATTCTGAAAGCATAAAAATCGGCCTACACATGAACGCATCCAAAACAAAAATTATGTCAAACAGCCAAAAGAAAACAATTAAACTAGAAGAAAAACCAATGGACTATGTGAATGAATATGTGTACCTAGGTAAATTGGTATCCTTCGATGCAATTAGCAACGAAAACGAAATAGACAGAAGAATAAGTACAACATGGAAAAAATACTGGGCCCAAAAAGAAATTCTAAAAGGGAACTATAGCCTTAACATAAAAAAGACTATAATGGATTCTTGCATTCTCCCAAGCTTAACTTACGCCAGCCAGACATGGGTCTTCACTGAAAAAGTTAAGAACAAAATTTCATCATGCCAACATGCAATGGAACGAAGTATACTGAAACTGAGGAAAATACAGAAAACTAGAAACGCAGACATCCGCATGAAAACTAAACTGACAGATGCACTCCATTTTAGTTTAAAACAGAAGTGGAACTGGGCAGGGCACCTGTCAAGATACAAAGATAACAGATGGACTTACCAAACAACTAAATGGCAGGGCCCAAAAGGCAAAAGGAATGTGGGAAGACAGAAGAAAAGATGAGCGGATGACATAATGAACATAGCTGGAAAAAGTTGGATGCATTTTGCTAAAGACAGGGAAAGGTGGAAAGGAATGGAGGAGGCTTTCACCCATAGGGGGCCACATAACAATGGAACGGAAAAGAAATAAAATTGCATGTATATATTTTGAAAGTGTTAAGTGGAAAATAAAGCTGTAATAATAATAATAATTTACTTTAAAGGGTACATGTGTTACACCAATAGACTGAAATAATGTCACTATAATTGATTCAGTTCGCTTGTATGTCCTTCAGCAGTCATCATAAGATAGGTCTGAGGCTTAGATAAAGTTTACCCCCCCCCCCCTAAATTCGTGCCGCAAGATACTAAACTTTTACCATAGGTTAACATGCCATGTTATGCTTGTGGGCAGGTTATAAGGTTCGGACACGACTGGGACCCGACGTGCATGAAGATGGATGAGGTGCTGTACAGCATCGCGGAGAAGGTGAAGAACTTCGCCGTCATCTACCTGGTCGACATCACCGAGGTGCCCGACTTCAACAAGATGTTAGTTGAAAACTGTTTGACATTTCGTCTGATGATGAATCGGATGGTTTAAGTCTTACCATACCTTGATAATGCCTCATTGCCTTACCTTGTTAAACCGAGCCGTAATAAGGAGGGAGTGAATTAAGACCGATGGAACTCTGAAAAGCACAAATTTTTTGTAGTCATAAATTCTGAGTAGTCATGAGGATTTTACTTTTAAAGGAATCTTCAGCGTTAATTTAAACTAACCTGTCTTAAAGTCTCAGCCTTTAAGACTACAAAAATGTGGTCCTTTTTAATTAAAGGGACCAGCGGGCTTATCTAATCTCAACTATTTATAAAACTTTAACAGGAAGTTTGTCTGTACATTGAAGATATTAACAAATAAAAAGTTACGATATGGTTTTTAGGTGTCCCTGATTCCGTATCACCAATTTTTGGATTTTTTGATTGTCTGTTTGTTTGAACGAGTATCACGCAAAAACTACTGAACTGATTTTGATGAAACTTTTTTGTTTGATAGCTAATGATCTGACTTAAAATCTGGTATATAATTTGTGCGGACAAAGTCGCGGGTTAACGCTCGTGAGGTTATAGAGACAGAGGTTATAGAGACAGAGGTTATATTTATCCGGGAACAGATGCAGGGCGGGCATTCAACCTTTGTGGTACAAAAACAAACCATAAGATTTATGTTATCACTCTATTCAACTACAGCAGGGAGAGAACCCTGGCATCCTATAGTGCTTCTGAAGAAAATTCAGTTGGTTGATAGATAAATTATTTTCCATATGGTCATGGGCTTAATTAAAGACCCTTTCAGTTTAGGGTAAGGTAGTCTTGGGTGTTGTACTTGGACTAAGAAACCATGTGTTGTAACAAGTAACTAAGACTTTATTTATTTACTAGCGTTAACCTGTGACTTCGTCCGCACAAATTATATACCAGATTTTAAGTCAGATCATCACATCATCAAAAGATCCCACTGGGTCGAAGTGTTGCTGGCTTGCCAGCCCCCACAACAAGAAGTCAGATCATTTGCTATCAAACAAAATAGTTTTATCAAAATCGGTTCAGTAGTTTTTGCGTGATGCTCGATCAAACAAACAGCATAGCATAGCATATCATATGCTCACGACTATATTCCCCGAGGGAGTCAGAGATATTCTGAAACCTCAGAACATCCACGTTTCACTAGTAGTACCGAAACTCTGTCCAGTGTGACAGGGAGTGAGCCCGTCGCCACAAATAAAAAGACAGACAAAAATCTAAAAATTGGTGATATGGAATCAGGGACACCTAAAAACCATATTGTAACCTTTTTTTTGTTAATAGTTTTCTTGGGGGTGGCATGCGAGGCCTACTGGGTATGGTAACAGGCTAGCATAGTAATCCACCAGGATGAATCACAAATCTGCCTAGCAAGCAAAGAGATTATGGCATTTCTATGAAGGAAGCCCGTGTCCAGCAGTGGACTTGTTGCACACCACAATATTGTACCAAACAGTGTGATTTTATGTATACAGGGTACAACTTAATTATACTGACAGTTTTTAAGAGGATGATCAGACTATCAAACTGAACCGCATTCACCCAACACCGAAATCGCGAAAAAAATACAGCTGTACAAATGTACGGGACATTTGAGTCGAGTGTGATTGCAGTTTTGTATGAAACAGCTATTTTTTTTCGAGATTTCGAAATTGGTCCAAAAGAGAAAGTTTCAGTTTGATGGTCTGGTCATCCCTAAAAAAACATATTAAGAAGCATATTAAGAAGGACCCTTTATTAGGGTAATCAAATCACTAATCAGTTGCATTACTTTAAGGGGTGATTTTACCCATGATACTGAACAACTTTCCCTGAGAAATCTATAGGAAAAGACATTACCCACCACGTGACGAAATTTATTCATTTCAAATCATTTCAGAACTAACAAATAAGTATGATAGCTAAAATTATACATAAAATAGGATGAATAATATCATCATAAGGAAATAAAAATTATCCTTTTCTATTGTAGCATTTCTTGTCAAATTCAAATTTACCAGTTTTGAGGCAAAACGGGATTGGGTGTCAACTTTGTAAAAAAAAAATTCGACTTTCCACACTAAATGCAACCAGCTGATCAAACTTTTGTAGAAGTCGAAACAAAATTTGGGAATTTCCTATAGGTTTCTCAGGGAAAGTTGATGGGTACAATCACCCCTTAAAGTAATGCAACTGTTTACCTTAAACATTATGTATAATTAAAACGCAGGTACGAGCTGTACGACCCGTGCACGGTGATGTTCTTCTTCCGCAACAAGCACATAATGATCGACCTGGGTACCGGCAACAACAACAAGATCAACTGGCCGCTCGAGGACAAGCAGGAGATGATCGACATCGTGGAGACGGTGTACCGCGGCGCGCGCAAGGGCAGGGGTCTCGTCGTCTCGCCTAAAGACTACTCCACAAAGTACCGATACTGAATGGATTGTTACATTGTTCTGGATAGTTCCGTGATCTTATCGAGTGCTGCTCCGTGTTGCGGAGTGCGGAGGTCAAAGTTAACATTGTTTTAAATGTTTGCAAAAGTATGTGTTGAACACTTTAGGAATATTTGTAATTTTAAGATGAGAAATTAATAAAAAATTTGTGCAAATTTAATCTGTTGAATCATTTTGTAAATATGATTTTCAAAACATCAAATTGTGTGAAAAAGGCTTACAGTTTATACAGAAGAGACGTGTGGAGGTGGCGGATTGTCAAAGTAACACCAATATAAACCTTATAGTACGTAGCATAGCGTCGTTTTTGTCGAAAAAGCAAAACGCAACCGCCCCCCACCAGGCGAAAGAGGCGCGGGCGTAATTCTCCAAACGACGCTTTGCTACGTACTATATGGTTTATATTGCCGCGCCATGTCTCTTCTATATAAACCGCGCCTTAGTTATTTATCGTATCTAAATTCATTTCGATCAGGGTTTTAAATATAATTATTTTAAAAATCTAATGATGAGCAGCACAGAACCTCTATATTTAGGAGATTGTTGCAAAATAACAGGAACTAGCTTATTGAACTTTTCATGATGATCACCCACTGGAACACTGCAAAAAGAACCCTTATCGCCGTGTCGTTCGCTCCAACTTTGTTATTCTTATGTTTCACACAGAAACTATCGGTTTCTTTGGAGATCAGTACCAAACGGTTTTATATAGCTTCACTTTATTCATGTATGCTTGATGTCGAGAATGATACCTTCTTAAAGTGACTTGAAATCAAAAGTACCTCAGCCTCTTGCCATTGGGCCTCGCAAACATTATCTTGCCCACATAAAATTTTAGTCTTGCGCCTCCTCTGACTGGAAGAAATAGGGTGATATATTTAAAACCGGTGTAGGTACAGATTATTATTGTCTAGCGCGTTGATAGTGTCTCGTAGTTGTAATCACCTGACTACAACTACGTGAACCAACTACGAAACACTGTCAACGCGCTAGACAATTATCTGTACTTTACCTACAGACCGGCATTACACTGCCATAAGTTAGCCTCATCTGACCGCATGGAATCGCATTTTTTCACGCTCTATCCTCTTCTGTCGTAGCGTGAAAAAATGCGATTCAGCAGCAGCAGCCTGATGAGGTTCTAAAAGAGAAATTACCTATAAAATAAAACAAGTAACATAAATTGCGAAATGTAAAGTTTATTCAGTCTCAAACAGACAATCAAGTGGGAGCCCTAGACGTGTGATGCAGGGGGGCCGGGGAAGGGAGGGGGGGCTCGCCGGGGGTCAAATAAATAACGAGAGGCTGCAGGGAGCGGGGAGGGGGCGAGGAAGTAAAACGTAGTAGTAACTTGTTTGTTCATTATCGGTTCCAATCTCAGATCTGGTAGAGGGCGGGGAGGGGCGGTGTGGGATTTGACTAGCGCACCGCCGCCGGCCTCTGCCCCTTAGTTGTCCTCGTCGCGGCGCCAGTCCAGCGCCGTGCGCGTCCAGATCGACGCCAGCGAGTGGAAGGGGTCGAAGGCGCGAACTCCCCCGCCCGCTGCCCCACCGGGGGCGTTCGTCCCGACCGCCCCAACATTTGTTCCGACCGCGCCGACGTTCGTTCCGACCGCGCCGACATTTGTTCCGACCGCGCCGACGTTAGTTCCGACCGAGTTGACGTTCGTTCCGACTGCGCCGACCGCTGAGCCGACGACGCCGACGTTCGCGGCCGGCGTCGTACCGAAACCGGGTGGAGGACGCATCGTGCCTGCACGAGGGATACATCAAATAAGTATAATTTTTTAATTGTAATAATATTAAGTAAGGAGATCACAAATAATTTTATGGATGCTGACAGTAATTTTCTGCCATTTTTTAATTTTATTTGAATTTAAATTAAACCATTATTTTCACACACAAGTATGTAAAACGAATGATATTTATCTGTGGAAACTTTTAGTTGGCAATGTTGTTTTATGATAATGTTAATACCCTACAATCCTGTAATAAGTCCAAAGTTTTTCTAAAATGAACAAAATAAAATAAATAAATTATCTACAGTTCGATAGCGAGCATGCATTTGCTTAACACTATATTTCTCGAGTGGGAGTGGGTTGATAGATAGAGCTCATAAAAACGAAAATATAATTGTCAATACCATAAACAATTTTATTTATTTATTTCATTGTATTTTTATTCATTTTAAGTAAACTTACGGACTAATTGCAGGATAGTAGGGTATTAACATTTTTATAAAACAACAACTAAAAGTTTGGTGCATGCAAGTTGTAAGTTTTTCGAATAAAATAAAATAAAGTCCTCATAGAGCGAGATTATCCATTCACAAGTTTTCTACGCCCATATATTTAATTTGGGTCATGAATTGATACATATTCCGGTGTAAATGTAATAGATGTGGTTACCGGGACCGTAGCTGCCCCAGGGCCAGGCGCCGGGCGCGCGGCTCGCGAGCGCGCCGCCCCACACTCCCCCCGCCCCGATGCTGCCGAACGCGCCGCCGGCGCCGGGCGAGGCCGGCTCCTCTGTAGAGTGCATAGCATAGTGCATGTGTTCATTATATGTTACATTACTACTAGACTAGACTAGATAGGTATAAAGTGTACTTCTTACCGATGTAGTCGCGGGTGTTGGTCGGCACGAAGGAGGGTCGCTCGACGACGGGCGGGGGGCGCCAGCCGAAGTCTCGGTCGGGGCGGGCGCAGGTCTGGTCGCCGTTGAAGTAGAACAGCGAGTCGTCGGGGCGGCGCGCCGGCGCGCGGTCCAGCGGCGCCTGCGCGGCCTCGAGGCGCCGGCGCAGGTCCGACCCGATCGGCGCCAGCGAGCCGCCGCCGCGCGCCACCACCGCGCTCCACGACGAGGCGCCCCACCGCGCGCCCGCGCCCGCGCCCGCGCCCCCGCCCCCGCCCCCCGGCCCCCCCGCGCCCTGCGTGGGCGGCGGGCCGGCGGCGCGGGGCGGCGAGGCGCGCGGCGGCGTGGCGGGGGGCGCACGCTCGCGCTCGCGTCGCTTGGTCGGCTTGTCCTTGCGCGCGTTGTGCTTGGCGGAGAGGGTGCGGGGCCGCGACGCGTCCTCGGGCCGCCGGTCAGAGCGGCGCGGTGCGTCGGGGTCGCGGCGCGCGCGGCCCCCCCGCCCCTGCTCCCCCGCGTCGGTGCCAGCGCCCGCGGGGGGCGTGAGGGGCGCGGGGCGGGGCGGCCGCGGTGCGGGCGGGTGCGAGTCGGCGGGGGAGGAGCGCGGCGCCGCGTCCCCGGACCCCGAGTCTTCGTGCTCGTCCCCGTCGTCGCGCTCCTCGCCGCTGTCCCGGTCCTCACGGTCGTCGTGGTCGACCGGCGACGAGGAGCCGGACCCCGTGGAGGCGGAGTCCTCTCCGCCGGCGGGCTCCGGGTCGTCGCGGGACGCGTCCTCGCCGGGCTCGTACGCCGGCGGATCAGTTTCTGCGGGCTCAAAGGCGTCCCCGTCGAGAAGCGGGGCGTCCTCCGCCGCGGTGTGATTCGTCTCCTCGTTGTCGGCGTCCTCGCTGGAGCGCGAGGACTCGTCCTCGGCGCGGCGCAGGCCGGCGCGCCACCGCTCGAAGGCGCGGCTCTCGGCGGCGGGGTCGAACTTCCTCATGCGGCGGCGGCGGGGCGCGGAGGCGGGGGCGGAGGCGGCGGGGGCGCGGGGCGGGGCGGCGAGCGGGGCGAGCGGGGCGGGCGGGGCGGGCGCGGTGACGGCGCGCAGGTCGAGGGGCGCGCGGTCGGGCGGGGCGGGGGCGGGGGCGCGGGCGGCGCGGGCGCGCCTCAGCACGCGCTCCGCGTCGAGCGCGGCGGCGGCGAGCACGAGGGCGGCGAGCGCGAGCGCGAGCAGAGTGCCGGCGGCGCGCAGGGCGGGCTCCCAGGGGGGGCGGGGGGCGCGGCGCGCGCAGTCGGGCAGCAGGCGCGCCGGCGTGGCGGCGTGCAGCAGGAACTCGCCGGCGCCGAGGTCGGTGCGCAGCGTGAGGCGGGCGCGGTGGCGCGCGAGGGTCCAGTCGGGCGCGAAGGCGAGCTCGATGGCGCGCGACTCGTTGGGCGCGAGGGTGAGCGGCGCGCAGGGCTGGACGCGGAAGCCGCGCGCCTCGCACGCGCGCCCCGCCACGCGCCACTCGCGCAGGCGCACGGCCACGCGCCCCGTGTTGCGCACCACCACGCTGCGCCGCACCGCGCCCGCGCACGTGCTCACCTGCGGCCGAGGGGGGGGAGGGTTAGCTCACGTGTCAATGGAAAAACTATACCCTTCTCCAAAACTGTTAAGTACCTAAGCGTTACTTTTGACCAACGCCTCAATTGGAATACGCATATTGATACCGTCATCCGGAGGGCCAAGACGTCGCTCGGCATCAGCTATCGAGTAGCAGGGACTAGATGGGGAATAACCCCTAAAATAGCCCTCTGGCTTTACACTGCCATAGTTAGGCCAATCGTATGCTACGCCGCAGCTGTCTGGTACAAAAAGACCCTCCAAAAATCCACAATAGACAAACTCAGTAGCCTTCAAAGGACCGCGTCCCTTATTGTAACAGGCGCGATGTCCACCAGCCCTGGGCTAGCTCTTAATGCACTACTCAACCTCCAACCGCTACATATCTTTGCACAAAGGGAAGCGAAGGCATGCATACTAAGAGTTAACCCAAACAAGAAACGTAACTGGCAGTCGAAGTGTCTAATTAGCCTGCAGGAGGATGCCACGTGCCTCCCAGTGCTAAAGATGACCACAGACACTATGACGCCAGTATACAACTTCACCAAGAACTACATTGTTACATTTCCTACGAGGGATGACTGGCTTGAGAGCCAAACGTCCGTCAAAGACAACTGCCTAACCTGGTTCACAGATGGATCCAAGAAAGGCAATGACGTCGGCAGTGGAATATACGGCGAAAACCCAAGAATAAGGCAGACCCAAAATCTTGGCAATTACGCCTCCATATTCCAGGCGGAGGTATACGCCATCACAGCCTGCGCTGAAATTAATTTGAGCAAGCGCTACGTCAATCAACATATCACTATTAACTCCGATAGCCAAGCAGCCTTGCTAGCCATAGACTCTCCGATCATAAAGTCTAGGCTAGTACAGGACTGCGTATCACAACTGAATGCTCTAGGCAATAACAATCAGCTTGTGCTACAATGGGTGCCAGGACACTCAGACATAGAAGGTAACGAAAAGGCGGACGAGTTGGCCAGAAGAGGAACAGAAAACCACTTCATAGGCCCCGAACCCTTTCTTGGAGTACCTGGCAGTCTAATACGCGATTCTTTGAACAAGGTCAGCTTTGGAGAGGCAATAAAGCTTTGGTGCAACACCCCAGGCATGGGCCACTCCAAAGCACTTATCAAAGGCTACAATCGCAAACTTGCGAACGGTCTCCTTGCCCTCAGCAAAGATCAAATTTGTACAGTAGCAAGGTCACTCACAGGCCACTGCAAATTAAATAAGCACATGCACACACTGAAACTAAGTGACACCACCGGCTGCAGATTCTGCAAGGAGGAAATGGAGACTCCTCTGCACCTCCTATGTGACTGTGGCCCCCTGATGTACAAACGTAGTACTCATCTAGGTAGGCAGGTTCTGTCACCAGATGAGATACAAACTATCCCTATCAAGAATCTACTGCGTTTTCTGGCCGCAGTGGGGATTGGTAAGGAACTTTAAAAAGGGCGTTCACAAAGGACCAGCGATGGTCTACGTGGCACAGGCTAAGCCTGTCAAGGCCCAAAAACCCCCCCTAATAATAAATAATAATAATAGCTCACGTGTGGTCGAGCGGTGTGGCTCGCTGGTGGTGTAGTATAGTATAGTATGTACTCACGTCGAACAGCAGGGGGTCGGCGCTGCCGGGGCGGCGGCCGGCGAGCTCGAAGCTCGGGAAGGCGCCGCGGCCGGTCACCGGCACCACCTCCACCACCGTCAGGTTGTTTCTGTACAACGTTCACACACATCATCATACCGAGTCACTCATACTACACTATACACAGTACTCTACATTTCGTAGTGCACGTATACGACCGCTATTGTTCAAATTGTTCATTAAAAAACTCAAAAAGCCAGTCATTATATAACAAGCATGTCACACACAAAGTGAGGCAAAACGCTCTCATTGTGGCATGCGTAAAGAAACAAAGACCGAAATACATCTCCAGCTTCTTTAAAAGCATCACTTTAATCTCACTAAAGATGTGAGCCTAAAATGCTGCCTCTCTCGCTGCCGCATTAGACATTAGACTGTAAGTGTCAACGCACACCTAGCGGAGAACTATTCGAGCAGTTTTCATTAATCAACTGATAATGAACTCAATAACAATTGAAATACAGTTGAGAATAGCGTGCAAGAGACGGTGATCCCTGTCCCGGTGACATGTTCTCATTATTAGGTGTGCGCCGTCCCTAAATGTACAGACCTAAGGTAGAGGTAGGAGAGGAAGGCGGCGGGCTCCCTGGGCGCGAACACGACCTTGAGCTCGAGCTGAGCGGCGGGCGCGAGCAGCAGCATGGGCAGCGACGCGTTGCACCTCCCCCCTCCCCCCGCACTGGCTCCCCCCCACTCGCGCACCTCCCCCGCCGTCGCGCGCCACTCCCCGAGCGTGAACGCGTCCGCGGAGTACACGCAGCTCTCGCTCTTACATAACAGCGACTCTTCTTCGCTCGATCTGCCGGTTTCATTTTAATACTGTTATACCGGATATTACCTTCCAAAACATTCAGGGGTGGTTCCAGACCACCTGAACTGCAATCTACTCGACTCAAATGTATGAGACAGCTTATTTCTTTTGTACTAATTCAGGTTTGCTTCCATAGTAAAAGTTGTTCAGTTTGATGGTCTGAATCACTCCTGAAAGTTTCGGAATGGTAAAAAAATGTTTTCTGTATTTTTTCATATTATAATGAAGATAGAAAATAAATGAATAAATAATAAACAAATAATAATTAAATAAATATGGAAAAGAACAAAATATTAAGGATTTATTCAATTATAATAAAAATAAAGAACTTTCCTTAAAGAGCATGGGTCAACAAAAAGAGATAATTTTTTGGATCTCCTGGGTAGCCATAGATAAGATAGAAAATCGATCTACTGATCCATACTTTGGAACTTTTCTTATTTTTCGATTTCGACCCCTGTTCCTTAAGAAAAGCTGTTTAGTATCATTAATTGATTAAAATTTTTCTGGCAGGGTTCAAAATTGTCAAGATAATTATTATTTTTTTTTTTTTTCGCCGGCGAAAAAGGTGTGTCAGGATCGTAGCCGATGGCGATCCGTTGTCTCTGCCTACCCCAATGGGACACAGGCGTGAGTATATGTATGTATGTATGTATAATTATTTTTCTTTGATAATTATAATGATAACTATCAAATAGTTATCAGATAGTAACTATCCAAGCTAATTCTCAGTTTTGAGTAGATACATGTTTTAACGAAAAGTTCTAAAATTGCTGTTTTGCTTTAATACATTCGCTTCCAGACCAAACAGCACCTAGTCATTGGAATTTTCGTTTTGTATCACAAAAAAAATTTATATAAAAAATAATTTAGAAAAACAACAGAAAACAGCAAGAAATATTATTTCATGTTTGTGAGTTTCTTTTTTCGCGTATCGTGATCGGATACATATGGCGTGACATCTGATACATTTGTTTTTTCAATTAGTTTTATAATTATCAAGATTAATTTATATTGATCATGATAATTATCAATGATTATTCGTTTCGAACCCTGTTTTCCTGTAAACAAAAAATAGTGGTGTAAGAGTGACACAATGTGCCAAGTAAGGTAAGGCCGTTCAGGTAGTTGCGGGGACGCGCGAACCTGATCGAGGCTTAAGGTATACGTACGCGTTGTGGTAGTGGTTGTCGGGCGGTGGTCCGAGCACGGGGTGCAGCAGCAGACTGTGGCTGTGCGAGGGGTTGGCGAGCAGCAGGCGCAGCGCGGCGCGCCCCCCCACCCCCGCGAGCCCCGCGCCCCCCGCGCCCCCCGCACCCCCCGCGCCCCCCGCACCCCCCGCGCTCAGCCGCGGCCACACCGCGCGCACCCACCCCTCCACCGGCACCTGCACCACCTGCGGCAGGAGGGGCACGCTTGACTAGTTTTTAATTACTAATATAGTAAAGTACCTGCTCAGTTGACAAATTTTAATAGCGCGCGAAATTACATTGACCAATCATGATGTGCCACCTTCAACGCCTTGCAACGATTGGCTAATTGATTTCGCGCCCTTTTCGCTGCTATCCGACTTTGCACCCTTGGATTACTAAACGACTTCGGGTTTTGTCGGGGACTCTGCGCAAACGAATGCCGAGGTTAATTATTTTCCTAGTCGTACTGCAACATAACTTTAGGGTTGTATTCAGACCATAAACCTAAACAACTTTCCAACTTTCTAAGGACCTGTTCCTTTGATCGAAAAACGAGTTTTTTTTTTAGACCTTCCATACAAAAGTGCAGATCGACCGATCGATTTTCGTTGTTGTGTTGATGTTCCTTAGGGAAAATTGTTAAGATTCATGATCTGAACACACCCTTATGTTAGTAATTAAAAATTAGTGTTGTACTACAAGCACAGCCTTTAAATCTAACAGTCGGGAAGTTTCTCAGAAGCCAAGCGATGCTCCGACGATTCGCCAAAATGGCCACCATGCTAAAGGTTGTAACAAAAAAGGCAAAATCTATATCTAAACTATTATAAAACTTTAGCAGAAAGTTTGTCTTTACATTGAAGATATTAACAAAAAAAATTACGATATGGTTTTTAGGTGTCCCTGATTCCATATCACCAATTTTTGGATTTTTTGTCCGTTTGTTTGTTTGTGTGTTTGTTTGTTTGTTTGAACGAGTATCACGCAAGAACTACTGAACCGATTTTGATGAAACTTTTTTTGTTTGATAGCTTATGATCTGACTTAAAATCTGGTATATAATTTGTGCGGACGAAGTCGCGGGTTAACGCTCGTTTGTTATAAAAACAGAAATCAGAGCGCGAAGCGGGCTTGAATTTTTCTCACAATGACACAAACTGTTAACTTGGCACTTGCCCATTTTGCCCTTAGAACGCCCCTGTTGAACTGACGCGACCGTCAAGCGCCCTCACTATTAATTTATTTACGCTATGATACAAGTGAGCTAAGTTGCTCAATAGAGTCGCGGGTGGATTGCAGCACGACCCGCAGGCGAGGCTTGTACAGTCGTAAAAGAACCGATACTGAAATGACCAATGCTCATGCGTTTGATGTGACGTTTTTCGACATACTTGCTCTGCAAGCCCACAGAGCACACAGAGGGCAGCGCGTCCGTAACCATACATACCTGTGTGGTGTGCAGGTGTAGCGACAGGTTGGTGGTGTGTGGCGCTCGGGCGGCGAACAGCGCCCTGCGCGCGCGCAGCAGCGCCAGGTCCGCCTGCAGCGAGCGCGCCGACCCGTCGCGCATACACCACGCCGCGCCCTCTGCCGCCCGAAATAACAACATCACTACTACTTGATACACTACTAATGCTATGGAGCAGACGCGATCAAACGAGATACAGTACCTGCAGTGTGTAGCTGCAGGCCGGTGTAGCAGGCCGGCTCGCAGAGTCGCTCGGGCCTGTACCGCACTCGACCGACACCCCCCACTCCTGCACGCACCCACGCCCCCTCCGCGCCAGCCTCCGGTCTGTGACAATAATTTAACATAATGTCGTTATGCACACCGCGTCACAAGGCACACACACCAAGGAGGGGCGCTGCGTACGACGCTCGGCGACGACGCACACAACCTCAAGCGCATCGCGGCCGCCTGTTCGGAATAGTATAAAGCAGCGGGCACTACATTCTCGCCGATTCTACAGAACGGACGAGAAAGGGCGAGAAAAGGGATTCTCGCCTCGTTCTCAGGTCGTCGGCGGTATTTTGTGCACGAGACAAAGGGTTCACGGGCGAGAACCGAGAAAGCGTCCACATTCTCGCATTCTGTCAGTGTGCTTTGAATATTTATTATAAGGAATAGCCTTACGGTAGCATTTCCCCTCTGCCACGGTGTAAGATCTTGATCATGTGCATTTACATTCAATTTTATACCTTATCACTAAACGACACAGCCTATAATTGTGAAACAATAATTTCGAACTTAGAACGTTTGGGTTTCACACGAGAGTACTTTTCATGATTTTTATCATTCAAAATTAGAATCTAAAGTTATGGGGAATAAAATCCAAAGTTGCAGAGTTCATGTTACCTCGCCCCCCGCAAAAAGTGGCAGAAATTTTTGTTAGAAGAATTACACGCCTAACTAGTCCTCATATAAGTAGTCAATGGTTAGTGTGTCATGAAACGTCGTAGCGAGAGGTCATGGCAATGTGACTTGATTTAGCATGATCTACGTTTAGGAATAATGTGTACATCCATAATAGATACTTAAGAATATATACAGGGTGTGAATCGAGTTGCGAGCCATAATATTCCGAAATATTTGTAACTATTGAAAATTGACAGTAATAATGAAATATCCGTTGCAGTTATTTGTTTACCTACTAACTCTAACGCTTTATTATTTTCTATATGAAAAAAAATCTGTCAACATTCGAAATTAAAATTAAATATAGCGTTATTTTTCTGAAGATTAATTATTTTGACATTTTTAAATACGTTAATATACTTAACGTGTGACGCATAGAGTAACGACAGCAGCTACTTTTGACATCCTTGTTGAACGGCGTCAAGAACTATATGAGAACCTGAGAATGTAGTGAGTGTTCACTGTTCTCGTGGGTTCTCGCCGAGAAGTTCTCGCGAGAGTGAAGTGCCTGCTTAAGGCAGACCGCAACCGTAGAAAGCAGTCACTCTTCGACCGGCTCTCAATCGTTCAGAGGTGTTGTGCGGTTCGGGGTACCGAGCAGTCCATCCCTGGCCAATTGGAAGCTGTGAGATAGGTCGGCTCACCTTCCCCTTCCTCCCCCCCTCCCTCACCCTGAAATCTTGCTGCGTGGCGGCTCGGGGTACCGAGAAGCGCGGCAAGTCTCCAGCACCTAACAACCCCCTGAAACCCTGTGAATCTACTGGCTTCGAGCAGTCGGATAGGGCTTCAGGCGGGAAACCGCCCGGGTCTTCTCCTTACTACCTCAACCCCTTAGAGGTTAGGATTATACCTAGACATAAGGGTAGGAGTAAATATTTTTTCTATCACTCTAAATCTAAAAGGTCGTTCGTTGTCATTGCTTGACAGTACCATTACCTAGGGTTTGAAAAGAGCGGGCGCTGGAAAGGGATACAGACACGAGAAAACGATAGACAAGCCAAGAAGAGCAAGTCAAGATAAAGGAGAGCGTACCGTCAGCATCAATGTGCAAGGGGGTTAGAATTGTCAGATGCTGACCGTAGGTAAATAAATAAATAAATAACATAAATAAATAAAAAAAATTATTCCATATTAAACTAGGTGACGTAGACAGAGAGTGTACTCACAGGTACTCGAGGGCGGGGTCGGGCTCTTGTGGCAGCACCTCGGTGACGCGCATGCGCAGCTCCATTGTGTTCTCCAGCACCAGCTCCGCCGTCGACCACGCGTACTGCAGTACAAACATTACATTATGGCGGTGAGCGTCACGTTGTGGTCGTGCTCAGTATAGTATAGTATAGTGTAGTGTAGTGTAGTATAGTACAGTGTATGTACGTACGGGCGCGGCGTGGCGCAGGTGCAGCGGGCGCGCGGCGAGGCGGCCCGCGACGGCGGTGAGCGTCACGTTGTGGTCGTGCTCAGTATAGTATAGTATAGTGTAGTGTAGTGTAGTATAGTACAGTGTATGTACGTACGGGCGCGGCGTGGCGCAGGTGCAGCGGGCGCGCGGCGAGGCGGCCCGCGACGGCGGTGAGCGTCACGTTGTGGTCGTGCTCAGTATAGTATAGTATAGTGTAGTGTAGTGTAGTATAGTACAGTGTATGTACGTACGGGCGCGGCGTGGCGCAGGTGCAGCGGGCGCGCGGCGAGGCGGCCCGCGACGGCGGTGAGCGTCACGTTGTGGTCGTGCTCAGTATAGTATAGTATAGTGTAGTGTAGTGTAGTATAGTACAGTGTATGTACGTACGGGCGCGGCGTGGCGCAGGTGCAGCGGGCGCGCGGCGAGGCGGCCCGCGACGGCGGTGAGCGTCACGTTGTGGTCGTGCTCAGTATAGTATAGTATAGTGTAGTGTAGTGTAGTATAGTACAGTGTATGTACGTACGGGCGCGGCGTGGCGCAGGTGCAGCGGGCGCGCGGCGAGGCGGCCCGCGACGGCGGTGAGCGTCACGTTGTGGTCGTGCTCAGTATAGTATAGTATAGTGTAGTGTAGTGTAGTATAGTACAGTGTATGTACGTACGGGCGCGGCGTGGCGCAGGTGCAGCGGGCGCGCGGCGAGGCGGCCCGCGACGGCGGTGAGCGTCACGTTGTGGTCGTGCTCAGTATAGTATAGTATAGTGTAGTGTAGTGTAGTATAGTACAGTGTATGTACGTACGGGCGCGGCGTGGCGCAGGTGCAGCGGGCGCGCGGCGAGGCGGCCCGCGACGGCGGTGAGCGTCACGTTGTGGTCGTGCTCAGTATAGTATAGTATAGTGTAGTGTAGTGTAGTATAGTACAGTGTATGTACGTACGGGCGCGGCGTGGCGCAGGTGCAGCGGGCGCGCGGCGAGGCGGCCCGCGACGGCGGTGAGCGTCACGTTGTGGTCGTGCTCAGTATAGTATAGTATAGTGTAGTGTAGTGTAGTATAGTACAGTGTATGTACGTACGGGCGCGGCGTGGCGCAGGTGCAGCGGGCGCGCGGCGAGGCGGCCCGCGACGGCGGTGAGCGTCACGTTGTGGTCGTGCTCAGTATAGTATAGTATAGTGTAGTGTAGTGTAGTATAGTACAGTGTATGTACGTACGGGCGCGGCGTGGCGCAGGTGCAGCGGGCGCGCGGCGAGGCGGCCCGCGACGGCGGTGAGCGTCACGTTGTGGTCGTGCTCAGTATAGTATAGTATAGTGTAGTGTAGTGTAGTATAGTACAGTGTATGTACGTACGGGCGCGGCGTGGCGCAGGTGCAGCGGGCGCGCGGCGAGGCGGCCCGCGACGGCGGTGAGCGTCACGTTGTGGTCGTGCTCAGTATAGTATAGTATAGTGTAGTGTAGTGTAGTATAGTACAGTGTATGTACGTACGGGCGCGGCGTGGCGCAGGTGCAGCGGGCGCGCGGCGAGGCGGCCCGCGACGGCGGTGAGCGTCACGTTGTGGTCGTGCTCAGTATAGTATAGTATAGTGTAGTGTAGTGTAGTATAGTACAGTGTATGTACGTACGGGCGCGGCGTGGCGCAGGTGCAGCGGGCGCGCGGCGAGGCGGCCCGCGACGGCGGTGAGCGTCACGTTGTGGTCGTGCTCAGTATAGTATAGTATAGTGTAGTGTAGTGTAGTATAGTACAGTGTATGTACGTACGGGCGCGGCGTGGCGCAGGTGCAGCGGGCGCGCGGCGAGGCGGCCCGCGACGGCGGTGAGCGTCACGTTGTGGTCGTGCTCAGTATAGTATAGTATAGTGTAGTGTAGTGTAGTATAGTACAGTGTATGTACGTACGGGCGCGGCGTGGCGCAGGTGCAGCGGGCGCGCGGCGAGGCGGCCCGCGACGGCGGTGAGCGTCACGTTGTGGTCGTGCTCAGTATAGTATAGTATAGTGTAGTGTAGTGTAGTATAGTACAGTGTATGTACGTACGGGCGCGGCGTGGCGCAGGTGCAGCGGGCGCGCGGCGAGGCGGCCCGCGACGGCGGTGAGCGTCACGTTGTGGTCGTGCTCAGTATAGTATAGTATAGTGTAGTGTAGTGTAGTATAGTACAGTGTATGTACGTACGGGCGCGGCGTGGCGCAGGTGCAGCGGGCGCGCGGCGAGGCGGCCCGCGACGGCGGTGAGCGTCACGTTGTGGTCGTGCTCAGTATAGTATAGTATAGTGTAGTGTAGTGTAGTATAGTACAGTGTATGTACGTACGGGCGCGGCGTGGCGCAGGTGCAGCGGGCGCGCGGCGAGGCGGCCCGCGACGGCGGTGAGCGTCACGTTGTGGTCGTGCTCAGTATAGTATAGTATAGTGTAGTGTAGTGTAGTATAGTACAGTGTATGTACGTACGGGCGCGGCGTGGCGCAGGTGCAGCGGGCGCGCGGCGAGGCGGCCCGCGACGGCGGTGAGCGTCACGTTGTGGTCGTGCTCAGTATAGTATAGTATAGTGTAGTGTAGTGTAGTATAGTACAGTGTATGTACGTACGGGCGCGGCGTGGCGCAGGTGCAGCGGGCGCGCGGCGAGGCGGCCCGCGACGGCGGTGAGCGTCACGTTGTGGTCGTGCTCAGTATAGTATAGTATAGTGTAGTGTAGTGTAGTATAGTACAGTGTATGTACGTACGGGCGCGGCGTGGCGCAGGTGCAGCGGGCGCGCGGCGAGGCGGCCCGCGACGGCGGTGAGCGTCACGTTGTGGTCGTGCTCAGTATAGTATAGTATAGTGTAGTGTAGTGTAGTATAGTACAGTGTATGTACGTACGGGCGCGGCGTGGCGCAGGTGCAGCGGGCGCGCGGCGAGGCGGCCCGCGACGGCGGTGAGCGTCACGTTGTGGTCGTGCTCAGTATAGTATAGTATAGTGTAGTGTAGTGTAGTATAGTACAGTGTATGTACGTACGGGCGCGGCGTGGCGCAGGTGCAGCGGGCGCGCGGCGAGGCGGCCCGCGACGGCGGTGAGCGTCACGTTGTGGTCGTGCTCAGTATAGTATAGTATAGTGTAGTGTAGTGTAGTATAGTACAGTGTATGTACGTACGGGCGCGGCGTGGCGCAGGTGCAGCGGGCGCGCGGCGAGGCGGCCCGCGACGGCGGTGAGCGTCACGTTGTGGTCGTGCTCAGTATAGTATAGTATAGTGTAGTGTAGTGTAGTATAGTACAGTGTATGTACGTACGGGCGCGGCGTGGCGCAGGTGCAGCGGGCGCGCGGCGAGGCGGCCCGCGACGGCGGTGAGCGTCACGTTGTGGTCGTGCTCAGTATAGTATAGTATAGTGTAGTGTAGTGTAGTATAGTACAGTGTATGTACGTACGGGCGCGGCGTGGCGCAGGTGCAGCGGGCGCGCGGCGAGGCGGCCCGCGACGGCGGTGAGCGTCACGTTGTGGTCGTGCTCAGTATAGTATAGTATAGTGTAGTGTAGTGTAGTATAGTACAGTGTATGTACGTACGGGCGCGGCGTGGCGCAGGTGCAGCGGGCGCGCGGCGAGGCGGCCCGCGACGGCGGTGAGCGTCACGTTGTGGTCGTGCTCAGTATAGTATAGTATAGTGTAGTGTAGTGTAGTATAGTACAGTGTATGTACGTACGGGCGCGGCGTGGCGCAGGTGCAGCGGGCGCGCGGCGAGGCGGCCCGCGACGGCGGTGAGCGTCACGTTGTGGTCGTGCTCAGTATAGTATAGTATAGTGTAGTGTAGTGTAGTATAGTACAGTGTATGTACGTACGGGCGCGGCGTGGCGCAGGTGCAGCGGGCGCGCGGCGAGGCGGCCCGCGACGGCGGTGAGCGTCACGTTGTGGTCGTGCTCAGTATAGTATAGTATAGTGTAGTGTAGTGTAGTATAGTACAGTGTATGTACGTACGGGCGCGGCGTGGCGCAGGTGCAGCGGGCGCGCGGCGAGGCGGCCCGCGACGGCGGTGAGCGTCACGTTGTGGTCGTGCTCAGTATAGTATAGTATAGTGTAGTGTAGTGTAGTATAGTACAGTGTATGTACGTACGGGCGCGGCGTGGCGCAGGTGCAGCGGGCGCGCGGCGAGGCGGCCCGCGACGGCGGTGAGCGTCACGTTGTGGTCGTGCTCAGTATAGTATAGTATAGTGTAGTGTAGTGTAGTATAGTACAGTGTATGTACGTACGGGCGCGGCGTGGCGCAGGTGCAGCGGGCGCGCGGCGAGGCGGCCCGCGACGGCGGTGAGCGTCACGTTGTGGTCGGTGGTGGCGTGCGGCGTGCTGACCCGCACGGTGCCCGCAAGCGTGCCGGCGCGCGCCGGCGCCACCACCGTCAGCCACGCCGGCACCGCGCTCTCCGCCGGCACGCAGCGCTGTCGATGACGAAGATAACATGTTCAGCAAGTATTAGTCATTTATATATTTATTTTATTTTATTCATTTTAGGAAAACTTACGGACTAATTACAGGATAGTAGGGTATCAACATTTTTATAAAACAACATCAATAACATTACAATTTGCTGGGAGAGGGGTGAGGGGAGAGGGGAGAGGGGAGAGGTGCCTGCAGGTGAAGGTTTAGGTGAAGGCACGTACGCATGGGTGGTCGTGCGGGGCGGCGCGGTGGTCGGCGCAGGCGTGCAGCGCGAGGTGGGCGCCGGGCAGGGCGGCGCGCAGGGCGGTGGCGCAGAGCGGCGCGGGGGAGGGGTTGCGCAGCAGGGCGCGCACGCGCCGCGTCGACGACGTGCCCACCGCGCCCACGCGCAGCCACCCGTCCCCGGAGTGCGGCCACTCCCACGACTACAACATATATTATATTATACGTTATTACTATACACATTACCGCACAGCGTCAAATTAGCGCCCGAGCGTAGCAAAGGTGCTAAACGCCGTGCATTCAAATACTTAAAATTATCGCATTCTATTTTATATAATGCAAACGGAGTCCGGGGGAGAAGCCCTTTGAGACGTCACACAAAAGCGTGAGTAAATTTATCATTGTGGAAATAAATACAGGTTTAGATCACACAGTGCTGCAAAATGACATTTACTATAGTATGGACTAACCACAAAAAAAAACAAAAACCTGCTTCGGAGGCGCTACAATTAATTACAATCTTTACTGACAATATTTCAAGTACAAAAATTAGTTCCATAGACGGATAGTCTATGGCAATGGCAATGGCACGCAAATGGCGCGGTGTTTAATTTTTGTGGTCAGGCTTTACATACAAATATGTACTAAACTAATATAATGTATAATACTGACAAGATGTAGCCTGCCGCTGTAGACGAGCAGCGGCACGGTGTACTCGGTGAGGTTGGTGCGCAGGCGCAGCGCGGTGCGCAGGCGCAGGTCGGGGCTCGGCGCGCGCAGCCGCACCGACACCACCGCCGCGCTCTGCGCCGCCCGCACCACCCGCGCCGACCACCCCGACACCTGTCACACACCTACCTATATCCACGTCCGAATCTATCATCATACAACTACAACTATAATTAACTAAGTTAACTACGCGAAAAGAAGCGACACTCAACCATGTGTGCGACACACGGCGACCCCAAAGTATCGCTCGTCTGTAAGAACCCTGATTTATTGCTACCTACCTACATATGCTATGGGGATCGAGCAAAATGTGACATTGACACTACAATAAGAATATAATTTAATTTACGTAAATCAAACTTAACTTTTATTATTTCCTCACACCTTACCTAGGTGTGAGGAAATAAAGGAATAAATGTCGTTCGTTTCAAGTAGGTATTGACCCTATAGCATACTCGCGCCGGCCCAAGGTCACCGGACCGCGCTCGTTCACGTACAGGCAGTGCCATGCCTGTGACTATAACCAGTACGATGTAGTGCGGACAGATACTAACAATAAAGTGTTGGTGCACTTCGGGCGGCACGTCGAGGTGCGTCAGGTGCACGGGCACCAGGAACTCGTTGCGCACGCGCAGCTCCTGCGGATGCATTGCCGCCTCACGGTTCGCCGTTATGAAACTGTAACAACAAATTATCATAAGTCTAGACATAACCCCTCCTTCTAAGGTCTATGGGGTCGTCGGTCAGTGCACAGCGTACCTGCACCCGCCGCCTCACCACACGTGTATAAAATACGCACCCCAGCACCGTGTATACAATACGTACCGCAGCACCGTGTATACATTACGTACCGCAGCACCGTGTATACAATACGTACCGCAGCACCATGTATACAATACGTACTACAGCACCGTGTATACAATACGTACTGCATCACTGTGTATACATTACGTACCGCAGCACTGTGTATATAGGATCATTCTTAATATGCTAACACTTTTAAGGGGATGATCAGACCATCAAACTGAACAACTTTCTATATAGGATCAAAATCGAAATCGCGAAATAAAACAGCTCGTCCATACAAAACTGCAAACTTACTCGAGCCAAATGGGAGCCAACATTTTCGCGATTTTGATGTTGGTCCCATAGAAAAAGTTGTTCAGTTTGATGGTCTGATCATCTCCTTAAAAAAGTGTAAGCATATTAAGAAGAACCCTATTTACAATACGCGCTCCAACACAGTGTATACAACACTGCACGTGGCGCAGCACCGTGCGTGTATACAATACGTACTGCAGCTCTGTGGGGTCTGCGCGCAGCGTGCCCCTCAGCAGGCGCACGCTGTAGGGCACGGCGGCGCGGCCCAGCACGGCCCACCCCCCGCACCACGCCTCGCCCCCTCGCTCCTCCGAGCCTGAGCCTGAGCCTGAGCCCGAGCCCTCCGCGGCCTCCCCCGAGCGTCGCGCCGCCTCGTAGCTCGACCACAGCTTGCTGTCTGTAACACGGACACAGTATCTATACTATAGTCACTGCGCTCCTGCCGTCATCTTGTCCTGCGTCCTGCGCGCTACTTCGCGGGCGAATACAGAATGATCAAATTAAGATGATCCAAAGGAAAATCTGGGGTAGGAGGACATCATTTTCAACATTTTGGTTCTATACAGAATAATAAAAAATTCACGATTTTAAAGTTATTCAAATTTTCGTGATTTTCCACCGACCGTTTTTTTATCTGTAAGTAGTACTTTTTTCTTCCCAATAAGCTGTCAAAAATTTAGATTTTATATTTATTCGTTCATTTTCTTCTTGTTGATTTTTGACATTTGACATTATGTCGTTCTATGGACACGTTACTGAAGTATTTTCATGCCAAATTTAGATCAAAATAGTGACAGTAACCATTTTAGTGAAACAATGTAGTAGAACGGTGAATAATCTTAAAATCTCTAAATTTATAACTTTAAAACCATAAATTGATATCATTACATTAGCATCCTTTTAAAATAAGAGTCTACCCATCAAACTGAACAACTTTTACTATGGGAGCAAATAAAAAACCAGCTGTTCCATACTAAATGTCGACGCGCGAGTTCGCGACTCAAATGTATACAAGGTTTTACAAAAATACTAATAAACATTTAAGGGGGTTGTTTAGACCATCAAACTGAACAACTTTAGCTATGGGACCAATCTCGAAATAGCAAAAAAAAATCGGATGTTAAATTAATTAAATTAAATTAAAAAATCATTTATTGCCTTAGCATTTTTACAATCTAAAGTACAAAATAATATAGAGTTACAGGACTGAGGCAAAAGGTGGAGGCTCAGCCTGTGCTGGCACGGGGTTGAACCCGCGCAGCGCAGAATTTCTACAAATCTACTCGAACTAAATATATGGGATAGCTGATTTTTTTCGCGATTTCGATGTTGGTCCCATAGCGAAAGTTGGTCAATTTGGTGGTCTAAACAACCCCCTTAAAAGTTTTAGAAATTTATTTTTAATTTTGTAACATTCTGTACATAGAACCAAAAAGGTTAAAAATCATGTCCGTATGTCAGTTTACTCGACCACCCTGTATAAATATGAACAGATATGTAGGTAGGTATATACGTACAGTCGAGCGTGAGTAGTGCCGCCTTGGTGGGCTGCAGGTGCGGCGGCAGCACCGACTGCAGCATGGACACAGTGGCGCCCTCACTCGTCGCCTTGCCCCCACCTGCAACCGAACACCGCACACCGAACCTCACCTCACCTCTGTACTGTACCTATGGGTCACCATCACGGTTCACGGCCCATACAGGGAGTCACTGACAGCCTAGCAAATACTGAAACGGTAAACACAGACCATCAAACTGAACAACGGAGCCTACCTCAGGAAACGCGAAAAAAAATCTGCTGTCCCTTACATTTAAGTCGGGTAGGTACAGCAGTTTTGTATATGACAGCTGATTTTTTTTCGCGTTTCCTGAGGTAGGCTCCGTTGTTCAGTTTGATGGTGTAAGTTCACCGTTTCTGTATATGCTAGGCTGTCACTTACACCCTGTATACATTCCGCTGCAGAGCAGACCTACCCTGAGGGAGGGTGTATGGGCACAGTATAAGAAAGAATATTTAGTGCTACATACAGTACGAACACTCCCTGCCTCCCACCAACTTTTTGCCTCACCCCCTTCTGGTTGAATCGTGGTTCCTCTTAAGCAAATGCGTATTTCGGTCTGTCTCGCTCGCACGCAACAGTATCGCACATGCTTAGATCTTCTTTTCAATTTTTAGGGTCCCGTACCCAAAGGGTAAAAACGGGACCCTGTTACTAAGCCTACGTTGTCCGTCCGTCCGTCTGTCCTACCTATTTAGGGCTATAACTTTTGAACCGTAAGAGCTAGATAGTTGAAATTAACGTAGTAAAAGAAGAACGTAAAACAGAATGTACGTTTATTACGCGATTTTCTAACAAATAATAAAATTTCAAAAAGTTAAAAATTAAGGGGGGTCCTTATACCAGGAACTAGTTTTTATCAACATTTTTTTCTTCTCGCTCTATGGTATAAGCGGATATACATACAAGCATCAAACTTGGTGTGATCATAGAACAAACTCTACAGTATAACAACAAATAATAAAAACCGGCTAAGTGTGAGTCGGTCTCGTGCTAAAGGTCCTGGAGAAAAAAAAATGTTGTACTTTAATATATGGTGGTGGTGTGGTACGGAACCCTCGCACTTGACCGACTTTTACCATTTGTATGAAATTACATTTAAATTTTTATTTATAATTAACGTGCTGAAGATAAGCCTCGCTGTGATGACACGCCAAAATAGATGGTTTCACCATCCCAAAGGCACAATTTTACTGTCCAAGGTCCAAGTCGTGTCTTCGGGCTGGCCAAACCATCTTTATTGGCGTGTGTTTACAACGAGGCCTATCTTCAGCATGTTAATTGAAATTATAAACGAAAAGAGAACAATAAATATCTTGGATATTATTCAAGACTACGGTTCGACTAAGGTTACACGTTCAGTCTCTCGTCATTCTGGTACATTAGTATGGTCACGTATATTTGATTTATTTTATTTTATTTTATTCATTTTAGGAAAACTTACGGACTAATTACAGGATAGTAGGGTATCAACATTTTTATAAAACAACATTGCCAACTAAAAGTTTCCACAGATAAAAATGATTTGAAGGGAAACTGATATACTGAAGCACCATTTTAGTCGGGTCAGTCTCGCGTCAGTTTCCCTTCAAATCAAATATACGTGACCAGACTAATGGACCAGACTGACCCGAGACTGAACGTGTAACCTTAGTCTAAATGCACCATACCATTGCCGTTGTGATGGGTGGGCGGCGCCGGGGCTGGTGACGGTGGGTCGGCGCCGGCTGACTGTGAGTGCGGGTGTGGGTGGGGGTGCGGGTGCGGGTGCGGGTGCAGGTCGGGGCGCGGGTCGGGCTGCGCGTGCGCCGCGTGGCCGCAGCGCGCGCCCCACACGGCGCCCGACACCTGCACCGCCGCCCCGTAACTGTTGCCCAGCGACAGCGACACCTGCCACCAGACATACCACATTACTATACTATACTATACTATACACTATACAGTACATACACACTTATTGTACAGCTGCACGGGTAGAGCGTACTCGCCGGCACACATTCCCATACAAACTAATGAACGCGGGTCTCACACAAAATTTTAGATAAAAGTGTCCCAGACTAACACACATAACCCGAAGTAAGTTTTAGTAATATAAGCCCAGTCTTCTTCTTTTCGTGTCAATGGTTCTGCAGTGATGTTTTTATATTTTAGTAGCCAGGTGTTCGGCAAGCCTGACAGCGTAAGGAGTACCTGTATTTAAATCCTCTCTCGTGCAGGTAGGTGTTCGGGCACAGCGGACATTTCAGCAGATGACCCATCGACTGAATAGGTTCACCGCAATCACACTGTGTCGGACCAGGATCCCTATACCCCCAGTTACACAGATTTAGTCTGCAACGGCCGACCTGAGTGCGAAGCCGATTTAAGGATTTCCACACTTGCCATTGCAGATTGTGTCCGGGCGGTAGTTGTTCCTGTGGGGAAATGAACTCAGCTGGTGGGGGTAACCTTTCTTTCCACAGAGTGCATCTTGTAGCAGACGGGTCATTATGTATATCCGACGTATAGCGTTGGAAGCTCCTGCAGCTCTTGAGGCAGGCTTGTGGGCTTTGGTGGCCATATAGAGGGTGTCGGCTATCGTCGGCTCTTGCTTATATTTTTCTATGGAGCAAGCCACATCCCGCCGCACTCCAGGAGGTGCTATACCAGCCAAAGGGTAGATTAGGTTGAGAGGGGTAGGCTTTAGGCAACCAGTTATGATGCGGCACGTGTCATTCAGTGCGACAACGGTTTTAGCGTGTACACACCAGTTCCAGACTGGGCACATATATTCGCCGGCGGAACAACAAAGCGCCAGGCTTGTCGTGCGGAGAATATCTGGATGAGCTCTCCAATTGGTAGATTTTAGGCGACGGAGTAAGTTGTTTCGAGTACCGACTTTCATTTTAGTTCTATAGCAGTGTGCTTTGTAATTTAACGATCTGTCCAGCGTTATTCCCAGGCCAGTAAAACATAAGCCCAGTAAAACATTGAAATTTATGAAATTATTTTTAGTCGGTCGATCAAACGAAGACTAGCGCGTAATTGTTAATCTTTATTCGTTTTCTTACTCTTTTGGTTCGGACACTTTTGATCTTTAAATGGTAAGTGAAAGACTGTACTACATACATACACAGACACGTCTTATTGTATAGAGAGTATAGCTGCACGGGTAGCACATATTCTCCGGCACTTATAGAGCACAGTGTGTACAGTACAGTACAGTACAGTACAGTACAGTACAGAACGCAGTGCAGTACGCACGTGTAGCGGCGGGTCCAAGGAGCCGCGCGCGCCGAGCCGCAGCTGCACGGGTAGCGCGTACTCGCCGGCCGGCACCGCGCGCGCCTCCACTCCTACCACCAGCGTGTCCGTGGCGTCGCCCCTCGCCCCGCCCCCACCCCCACCCCGGCCCCCGCCCCCGCCTGTCGCGTTCGTCTTTATTCTGAAACCAATAAAAAAACATTATGTTATTGATGATGTAGAAAATATGTAAGCGCTGCTTTTCACTGTATTATATTGACGATAGGTAATTTTATTTTATTTTATTTTATTTTATTTTCTTGGGAAGACCAACAGCTGATGACACAATACAAGATATGGATGTCTAACAGAAAGCCAATTATAGGTCTCCGCTGATAGAAACATAATTAAAAAAAAAAAAAAAAAAACAAAGCAGAGCTAACACTAAAAATACAAAGTGGTTAACAAAAAGATAACGAACGTATTCAAGTTACAACAATCGACTGAATAAGAAGCAGTGTTCCTCGCAATAAAACTAATTACAAAGCAACATCATTAAACGTAACAATAAACACTTATAAAGCCAATTCACTCGCTAAAAAATCTACGACTTAGCGCATTCCTCGCTGACGCCACGCTAGTGCAGAAGATATCAAAGTCAAAATCTTTAGATAGAATGTTAAAGTTGTTGCCCGCTCGTGGCACAAACGCGTTTTGTCTATAGTTAGTGGAGTAGGATGGAAAGGCTAGGGGTGGGTTATGTCTTAGGACCTTGGTAGGGGCTCTGAGAGGTATCTTGGACAAGAGTTCAGGGCAGTCAATGGCTCCAGACGCAATCTTTAAGAGATATAATAAGTCAGCGACCTCACGACGTTGCTCTAACGGAAGCAAGTGATGCTTCTTGCACACCTTAAGGTAGTCATCCGAGTCGTAAGGCACTCTGCTACGATAACACAGATACCGGGCGAATTTCCGCTGAATACCTTCAATACGCTTAATGTAAGTGTCATACCTCGGGTTCCACACTTGCGTAGCATACTCCAAATTGCTGCGGACAAAAGTGCAGTACAAAATTTTTATTGTTTTAATATTATTAAAATCAGCTGAACAGCGTTTTATAAAACCCAAGGCTTTATAGGCTTTGTTTATGATGGTATTGATATGTGTGTCATATAGCAATTTAGAGTCGTAGAACACTCCGAGGTCACGCACTTCAGCATTCCTTTGCAGCGTTTGCCCTTTCAGCCTATAGTCGAAGAGGATTAGGTTGCGCTTACGACTGTAGGTGACAACGCTACACTTTGACGGATTGAGATCGAGATAATTTCGAGCACAGTAGTCATCAAGGCGAGAGAGGTCAGACTGTAGGGCATCAGCGTCAGCTCGAGATGATACCTTCAAGAAAATTTTCATGTCATCAGCGAAACATAGCAGGCGAGATGTCAGGAAACATTTTTCAATATCGTTCACAAAAATAATAAATAGTAGCGGACCGAGCAGTGAACCTTGAGGGACACCGCTAGGGATAGTCACCCAGCTGGAGATATAGTTACTAGCTACCACTGCTTGCGCCCGATTGTCTATGTAAGACGAAAACCACCTAAGTAGGTCACCACTTATACCCATTACTGAGAGCTTGGATAATAGCAGACTATGATTTATTCTATCGAACGCTTTACTATAATCGGTGTAGACCACGTCGACCTGCTGTCCACCATCCATAGCTTCGGTTAGAAACTCATTCAGTAATATTAGGTTGGAGGTGGTAGACCGCCCCTTTAAAAAGCCGTGCTGAGAAGAGCTGAAGGTTTGTTTTATGGAAGGGTACAACTGATTGTAGATTAATCTCTCGAAGACTTTCGATACAATACATAATTTAGATATTGGTCTATAATTAGTAACCTCAGTCTTCGGACCTTTCTTATGTACTGGCGTGATGTAGGCTTGTTTCCAGATGTTAGGAACAGAACCTTCAGCGAGAGATCGACGGAACAGTATCGCTATAGGGACGGCTATTGTCTCAGCACAACCGATCAGGAATCGAGCCGGTAGGTTGTCAGGCCCTGCAGATTTTGACGGATCTAGTTTCTTAAGTAGCATGCGTACCGTGGTATTATCAACAAATATTGAGGATAAACCAGTAGCAGCCTCGCCGACAGCGTCGGAGTTATAATGCTGTTGTGGTTGATTAGTTGCTGAACCCAAGAATGTAGAATAAAAATAGTCAGAAAAAGCATTACAAATCGATTCACCGGTACTAACAAACGTGTTGCCATATTTTAAACAATTGGGTAGCCCGTGACTTTTACTTTTTGATTTAATAAACGACCAGAAGTTCTTCGGATTATCTGCTATTGAGTCCTCAACAGTAGCAATATATTTCACATAGCACGTTTCCTCAATACGCTTAGCGCGGTCTCGTAATATTTTAAATGACTCATTATCAGACCTATTTCCGTACACCCTGTATTTTCGTAGAAACTTGTGTTTTTCTCTTATTATTTTTATGAGAGCCGGAGAGTACCATCGGGGATAAAAGTCGCGAGTTATGAGTTTTGAGGGGATGTAAGAATCCCTCAGTGCTGTAAATGTGTCATAAAAATAATCGACAGCGACAGCGTAAGTCTGATAAACGAGCCAGATCAGCTATTCGGAAGGATCGCAAGGATGAGTCACAATGTGAATGCGACTATAGGCTATCAAGTTCATGCACGGCACTCCCTAGGTACGCGTGGAGCGCGCGGGAGGGAGAGTGTGTGTAAAGGTGACAGAGGCGGAGAGGGGACGCACCCGTGTCGCGTGCTTGCAGTCACCTTAGGCGTTAGATTTAGAAGAGGTGGTTTCTAAAACCTTTCCTACTACTCTATGCAAACTTACCAAATTGGTTATATGAAAAAAGTCTATACTTTGTTCGGTAGTCGGCTGGAAAAAATCGGTCTTGTATAGAGTGTGCGCGGTACCATACCGCGCATGCGCGGCACTTGCCCGCGTCGCGTGCTACCTCGCCCCCGCCTACGTCTGTACCCCTAGTGCGCGCGCACTAAGTTGACAGCCTGTAGTCTCCGTCCAGTCACGGGCGAGGTCAAACTCTCGGTATCGCATCGTCTCGCTAAATAGAGTATAGTATAGTGCACGCACCTGATATACGCGGTGAGCGCGTGGTAGTCGTGCGGGGGGGAGGGGGAGGGGGAGGCGGAGGCGGAGGGGGAGAGTGAGGGAGCGGGGGGCTGCACGCGCAGGCGCACGAGCGCGCGGGTGGCGTGAGGCGGGATGGTCCACAGCGCTTGGCCCGCACTGCTCTGCCCCTCCGGCAGCTGCAGGCCGAGCCACGCGCCCGACGAGTAAACCTCCTGCACCTGCGGGACGAACTCCGATTACATTACAGAGACCCTGTCATTATTTAAAGAGCTATAATAAAACCGGCTGCCTCACGCCCTCTATTGGCTATGTGCACGACACGACACTAGAGCGCCATCAAGCGTAATACGGATCCGAGAATTATTTGTACATAAAATGTTAGGATAAAGTTTGTCATTTTATATTAAAATAAAGTAAAAACTAAATAAATGAGTAACATTGTGGATATTAAAAATATTATAATACCTAACTAGCTGGAACACAAACTTTCACCCCCGTTTTCACACCTTTGGGGGTTGAATGGCAAAAAATTGGTTTTTGTAACGTTTTATCTATAAGTTTTGGATATTTGAGTGTTGAAGTGAGTATGCGGATTTGCACAGATTCAAGTAAATCTGACACAGCTTCGCCGTAAGTAGTTAAAATGTCTGCCACGCTGCGATCGACTTGACAGCCACGAAACGGGACACCCACTTCGCACAAAGCCAATATTGTATACTGTATAGGGTACCTGTACAACGTGTGACGTGGGGTTGGTGAGGGTGAGGAGGGGCGAGAGGGTCGCGTTGAGAGGCACGCGCAGCCCCGCCAGCGGCCAGATACCCCACGCGCTCGCCACGCCCACCGCTGACACCTACAATGATATAAGCACATCATATTTACTTTACGTTCCGTCGAGCCGTCTACCGTCGTCATTTTCATGCACTATTTCTTTACACCTATAAAATTCAGAATACTTTTAGGGTTGAACCTCATCTGGCCGCACGGAATAGCATTTTCTCACGCGCCATCCTTTTCTGTCGCTCAGGAACGTAATGACGTTCCTAGCCAATGGGCTAGAGCGAGAAATATAGCGGGAATGCGATCGCTCGCGACAGCATCGGTGATACGCATTTGACAGTACGCAAATGCGACCGCAAGCGATAGCAAGCGGCAGCACATGGGGCATATATGCGATTCCGTGCTGTCAGATGTGAGTCAACCCTTATAATAAAGATTGAAAAACCGTTTCTTAGCCAGCACCTAGAAGCCTAAAGAAACATAATAACACATTCCTAGATTTTATAGTTCTCGACTAGATAAAGATTAGATAAATATGACTAAATTTGTGAAATCGTTGGCTTTAACAATCTGCTGTTAATTCCACGTAGTCCAAGTAGAACCCTGTAGAACCTGTAGAATCCCACTGCTAAGCGAAGACCTCCTCTCACGAATAAAGATAAGAGGGAATGGGCCATAATATAACCCATACTCCACTGCGCGAGCTCAGTGCGGATCGGTGGAAGCAAGATAAACAACATGCCTTGAAGAATGTGCTTTGTAAGAGAAAAACAATCATTGATCGAGTATAAAGTAACTCAGGTGTTAAGTTAGTAAATAGATGAGTTCCGTTAGTATGTACAGTAGTACCAGATTTATAAGTTCACCCGATTTACCAGCGCATTTGACGTAATATTTTAAAAGCGCGCGAAATTGTATTGACCAATTAGGATGTGCCACCTTCATTCCCTTGGCGCTATTGGCTAATTGTTAACGCACCCTTGTCGCTGCTATCTGACTTTGCAACCTTTGATTATTAATTACTAAACTACTTCGGGTTTTGATGTGGGGCTGCGCAAACGAGAAGGGTTTAATTATTAAACTGGTCGTACTGTAGGTACATAGCTAGATGAGCAACACATACCGGGTACTTGTGAACGCCCTGCGAGGTGTGTATGTAGAGGTGCGCGGCGACGAGCCCCTCGCGCCGGCCGAGGTACACCACGCTGAACGTCGTGTTCGCGTCCGGCGCCAGCGTCTGCAACACGCGCCACGTCACACTCTCTCACCTCCCTGTCTCTGTATCTGTCTCTCACACTACACTACACAACGCAACGGCCAGCGCCGCTACCTTTATACCGTGAAGCCGTGATCTGGCTTTGGATATCTGTCCACAGATATGCGAGGCAACGTACAGGGTGAAATTGATATCATTGCATTGACCTCAATCATTGGCATCCTTTTAAACTAAGAATCTACCCATCAAACTAAACAACTTTTACATTGGGAGCAAACCAAACGTAGCAAAAAAAATAGCTTTTTCCTACAGTTGTGAGTAAAAATTTCAGTTTAGTATGGAACAGCTGTTTTTTTTTGCTACGATCGGTTTGCTCCCATACTAAAAGTTGTTCAGTTTGATGGGTAGACTCTTAGTTTATTAAAAGGATGCCAATGATATCAATTTCACAATGTAGAATCAATAGAAAATCGTAGTTTAACGTGTAACGCGATTGTACGAGTGAACTATTGGTGGATTGTTACCTCGCAAACACTTGAATCCCTCGCACATCTAAGCACCATTAGGTCCTACTTAATATGCTGACAACTTTTTCTATGGGACCAACATCGAAATCGCGCAAAAAAAATCGGATGTTCCATACTAAACTACAAATCTACTCGAGCTAAATGTATGGGACAGCAGATTTTTTTTTTTCGCGATTTCGATGTTTTATTATTATTGAAAGTTGTTCAGGTTGATGGTCTAAACAACCCCCTTAAAAGTTTTAAATTTTAATTTTTACTTTTGTAACACCCTCTATATTTTTTTAGTTTCTCATAAATAGTAGCATTATTGCTATTCAATAAATGTGTTTCAAATGACAAACAACGGCCTCCAGGTTCAAAGATCTATACTAAACATCGGCATCGCCTACCTATTGAGCTCGATTATACAGAATTATCTCAGCGAATAAGCCTAAAAGGTATAATTACCAGCGGAACAACAGAGCGGATGATAAATGAAAAAGACACATAGATACATGATAGGACAGAAATAAGAGGGCACAACATCGAGACGGCACGGCACGGCACGACGGCGGCGGCGGAGCGCAGCCCGGCGACCCGCGCGCACTTGACGCAGGAAAAGTTCGAGCTTGACTCGCGCCGCGCCGACGTCAAAATGCGAACTTTTCCCGCGCCCCCCGCGCGCCTCCCGACCCCCACCTCCCCCCAGCTGCTGCTGCGATCCGCTTCTGTGCTCCAACTCTTCACAACTCGTACGGAAAAGCGAGGGTTAGTACGCAGCCAGTGCATGTCCATCTCAAAGGCATACAGGCTTTGATTAAATTAAAATTGCGGAAGATAGTTGACGTTTCTGTATTACGTACTCGAACAATGGATCTGCTTTTCATGTCTTTTTGAGTGAAAAGTAATGCCGTGTGATTTGTTTTTTTCTTTTTGAATGATTTGTACAAAGAGTAAAAGCACAAGAAGGCATTGTGGTACCTTTATTCCGCCTAAAATCAAAAAAGTATCTCAATCACGCAATGCCGCCTTTGACTATTCATTATAAGGACTAGCCGCGGTAGCATTTCCCCTCTGCCACGTTATAAGAAAAATTGATCATGTGCATTTACATTCAATTTTATATCTTACGAGCGTTAACCCGCGACTTCGTCCGCACAAATTATATACCAGATTTTAAATCAGATAATAAGCTATCAAACAAAAAAAGTTTCATCAAAATCGGTTCAGTAGTTTTTGCGTGATGCTCGTTCAAACAAAAAACAAACAGACAGACAAAAAATCCAAAAATCGGTGATATGGAATCAGGGATATCTAAAAACCATATCGTAACTTTTTTTTGTTAATATCTTCAATGTACAGACAAATTTCCTGTTACAGTTTTATAATAGTTTAGATTACTAAATGAGACAGCCTATAATTGCGAAACAGTAACTTTGAACTTAGAACGTTCAGGGTTCACACGAGACTACTTTCATGATTTTTAACAATCAAAATTAGAATCTAAAGTTATGGGGAATAATATCCAAAGTTGCAGATTTCATGTTACCTCGTCCCCCGCCAAAAGTGGCAGAAATGTTTGTTAGTAGAATTACACGCGTAACTAGCCCCTATATAAGTAGTCGAAGAATGCCGCTTGTATTGCGACTAAGTAAATTAGGCGACAGGGGCTCAATTTATGCGGTCCATGCGCTATAGGCTAGTCACCTATCTTCCGCTTTTAATTTTATCAAAGGATACTCGTGACATATTTGTATCTAAACTGTCTCCACGCCTCCAACACAGATAGGCATGAACCCGCGCGCCTAATGTAGGTACATGCCTTAGATAAAGTATATGTCTAAACTGAGCTTCATGCTTCTACCGTACTAAAATAAACGGATCAACTTTCTTATGATTGTGTGCGTGACAGAGTCGTCATACAACTTATCTCGGACACTAAGCGCGGGAAAGGATTTATCAGCCAATAGTCAGTGATTTTTTTTGGCTCGTTCGCAGCTTCGACTGTCCATCTAGACATATACTTTATCTAAGTTACGGGCATTCACAATATTCATAATTATGATAATACACAGTTAATTTATGCAAATAAATAACAATATAAATATTAATAACTAACTCGTTCGCAGCTTCGACTGTCCATCTAGACATATACTTTATCTAAGTTACGGGCATTCACAATATTCATAATTATGATAATACACAGTTAATTTATGCAAATAAATACCAATATAAATGTTAATAACTAACTACTGTGATACAAAATGTATTTAATCGGATCGTACCTCCCAAGCCGCAGACACTGCTAGCAGCAACAATAGCAACATATTGCTACGTTCTCAAGTCAATTAATTACATAAGTTATATTATATTATTTAATACTTTATACATAAATACTAAACAGAAGGTCAGTAGGTACAGAAGGCGAGGAGTGAATGCGTCGTCAGTAAGCCACCGTCGCTCTAATTCGTAACGGCCGGTGCAGGTGGTTGGTCCACGTAACTCATTCATTATTATTGTACATCAATAAAATACTATTAAAGAAATGAGGATCCGATCGATACACCATCGTCCGGAACTTTAATAAACATGACCCAGTTATTACAATAATAATTAGGTTTATTACACAGCACAGTCATTCCAAATAAATTTGAAATACTTATTACTATAAAAATAAGTACTACATATAATAATTATAATACATCTCATATCTTTCAAATTTCAAGGTAAATTATATATATGATATTAATAATAAGAAATGCGTAAGTTTACTTTAATTAACAGAACCCTATAGATGAGAATGAATAGAAATAAGCTTAAACCTAGTTTCCTAGTTCAATGGTCTAAGATTTTATGTGATGTAGGGATAAATATTTCCAAGTTGTATTCTTGTGAAGTGGAGAAATATAATACTATTTCTAAATAACTGTTGTTGCATCAACAAAAAATAGTGCCTAAGTAACTGAATATCGGTAACAGTAGGTTAGAACAGTATTATTATGTCAGACAGTAGATGGTGTGATTACATGAGTCGATGATGTGATGATAAAGCTACTGTACAGAGCTGTGCGGCGCGGGCGCGGTCGCGGTCGCGTCGCGTCACTGATACGACAGCCGCAAGGTCGACCGACCGACCGCTGACTAGCTGTTATTATTAGTTATTGTTATTACCTATACTTTGTTATACATTATTACATAATTTTAAGGTTATTTTGAATCACTAAAGCAGATTCGTAGGAGGCTAACTACTACGAATCGAAAGACTTTCTATTCTTAACATTAAGAAATGAAAATAAATAACTTCCTATTCTTATATGAAACATAATAAATATATACTGAAATCCTAAACATCCCAAAAGGAACTATGTCCAGCTTCACAAAGAAAAGATGCATTCATAATAATGTTGTACGTTACTCGTCCGACTCGCGGCCTGCTTATTTTGGTTTTGTATAGCTTAATGTGTCGCCGTGCGTACAATAAAGAATCTAAGCATTGTTTCAGATCAACTCATTAGAGAATATCGTCGCGATTTTGCGTATATTATGTTGTTTATTTTTTAATTTATTTAGGTGTTTCTAATTCTCCCGAACTATTATCTCTGTTGTGCATCCAAGTCCCACCCAGTAAGACTACAAGGCGAAATTATCTTAAATTCCATCTGCCGGTTGCGCGTACTAACTACAGACGGACCTCTTATATGTGGCGAGTGTGTAGCAAGTTTAACGATACCTACTCTCAGAAGGTTGACTTATATAACTCTAAAATAAGGACCATAAGAACATTGATCAATATATTGATATATAAATGAACCTAAAACTATCTGGATACGGTCGATACGGTCACTTTTATTTATTTTTCTTTTTTGTTTTTAATGGAGGTGTGTAATTACTATATAATTACTATTTTTAATTTGAAATTTTTAAGTACCTATATACCTACCTACCTACCTACCTACTGTATTCTCGTTTTCGCTGATGTATATTAGTATATTAACTACAGACTGTTACGTAATTTCTTCTTGAAATATTTTAATTTGTTAGTAATTTGTAATTGGCTATTTTAGTACTACTGGTGAAAACTTGTAATTGGTTCAGATTGTACTAAAGCATTAACCGAACTATTATTGTGATTGTAAGCTGTAAGTTTTGCGAATAAAATAAAATAAATAAAATAATTTCATTAGGTCAACCATTTTCCATTTGGTTCATTGTAACTGGCAATATGTAACGATAATTGCCTGACAAATAGATGTAAATGATGTATCGTCAAACATAATTACGTCAACATGTCAAATGTTACTCTATTAAACAGTGACACTGTTATCGCGTTATGATCCATGTTTACAATGTTGTTCTTTGTTTGTTTGTGTGCAGTACTCGTACAGATAGAAGAGGGCACGTGTAGGGCACGTAACATAATCTGTGACGTGCCATCCTATCGCGTCGGGCCGCGCGCCGGGAGCCCGATTACGAGCTGCGATAACGTAACGATTACACACCAAGGACGCACCCATGGGGGGGGGGGGGAGAGTCCTACGGGTCAGGACCCCCCCTAAAATGTTATAAATTCAAATAAAATAAATTCCTAAACGCAGCAGTAGGCCTCGCATGCCAAAATGATAAAAATCGAGATATGCATATACAGGGTGAAATTGATATCATTAGCATCCTTTTAAATTAAGAGTCACCCCATCAAACTGAACAACTTTTACTATGGGAGCAAACCGATCAATTTCATTTCACCCTGTATAAATAGAGTTAAAACTGGGTTAAACGGGGATGAGGTTAGAATTGGTGGGAGCAGGGAGTGTCCGTATGTATGAGTGTATGTAGCGCTAGATACTCTTTCTTATACTGTGCTTTGGGTTTGGTGTGTAGGCACCATAGTTTTTGGGTTTAGTATTATACACTATAGTATTTAGTGTGTAGGTTCAGTGAATTCGTTAGATAGAAGGAAAACAGTAGAGCGTCGGAGGCGCGACCACATCCTGCGATAGTGGCAGAGTCGATAACCTAGTAAACGTGTCCACTGTTTACTATTATAATTATAACATTGTTGTTTAATTTCCGTCTGACATTACTTATTTCTTACAATGTTATGGACATTAGGTGAAAAACGGTTTGGGCAGTACTTACTATTAGTATTTATTAAACATATTAATTCAATTTAAATATTCAATGATATATCATATGACCATAGCTACAGGGAAAATGTATTATGTTGTATTATTATTAAACAATTCTTTAAGATAATAATTCATATTGTGGATTATAGATAATGATTATCAACATGATGATTATTGATAATTTGAAATTGCAATTACTATAATAAATTATATCAATGAATGTAAACATATAAGAGATAAAGGTGCGAGTATTATTTTAAAAGAATAAAAGAATGATTTAACTTTTGTATTGAATAGACAGTATATTATTACTTAAAAAAAATAAACAATTCAACTAAAATTAGGTTACATACAGTAAGTACCTACCCATATCAATATATCATTTTCTTAATTGTAATTTTGTAATTGTTTCGTATTTGTGTTGTTCTTAAAGAATGATTCATTCTTTTCAAAAAACATTTTTATGCAAATAGAGTAAATTACCATTGATCATATCGAAACAATAAACACTACATCAATGTAGGTATAATACATACAGTACTGATGATTGCAGTTCAGCATCGAAAACATTCAGGTTTTGCTGTTTTCCAACAAATTCTGGAGAAATATAGATTTTCAGCGGGTCTATGCTCGCGCGGTGTGCGGGGGACGAGGCACCGGCATTGAATTCCCAAAATCGGTACCGCGCGCAGGCGTGTCGGTATCCCGATACAGGCATGCCAGCGCGCTACCCCCGGTCCCCGCACACCGCACTCGATTGACCTGTCACGACCGCTGAGCTTCACCACTCGTAGTTTTTATTACACTATGACTGAACTGAGGGCGAAGAGAAGACACATGATCTACTCATGTGGCGAAGACGCTCAGTAGCGCGGCGACACAAGTGAAAGTACACATAAATGAATAGGGGAGCGGACTGCATAAAATATATTTTAGTTTTATCTTAGTAAAAAAAACATTTGAAAATAACGCTATACTCACATTTTTAGTTTTTTTTTTTAGCTAGAATACTATTTTTAATAACATGATGAACTATAAAAAGTAATTAAATGTTGCTGACGTCACTTATGGGTATTTAGTACAAATTTCGACGTTCGCCGTTTATCAAAAGTTGCTAATTTGACTAATTGTCTGATCCCCTATTCACACTTAATTCATCTTACACTGGTTCATGTGAATATCTATCAGATGTGGGGTGGCTACAATTCAATCGTAAGTAAGGTCTCCCAGGATTATTAACCAGGGGTAAATGCAACTATGAAGCACCTACCGTTTCTAGATCTAGGTGAAGGCATGTATTGGTAAATAAAGAGAACTGAATTGTGATTTATTAGTGCAATTGTTCCATAGTTGCAATCCCCCCAAGTACACCGAGAGGCTTTGTAGAAAAGAATAAAAAAAGATTGAAGAGAGCAAAATCAAACAAAAATTATAGTTTTCGCGCTCACTTTTCTCATTATCTCCCTAATGCATTCTTAGTTTCAGCGGTTTCAGCCGATTCTCTTTTCAATGACACGCACAGCGCCGAGCGAACGGCCATTGAATATAAATGAATGTGCATTATTATTATTGGTTGGTTGAGGGCCTTAACAGAAATATGCCTGTGCCACTGCGGCCATCGCTGGTCTTTTGTGAATGCCCCTTTTATAATTTCTCTCTGATTCCTACTGCAGTCAAGAACTGTAGCAGATTTCCAACAGAGAGACTTTCTGGTGCCAAAACCTGTCTACATTTATTTATTTATATAAACAACATAGATGGATACTTTGTTTGTACACGAGTGGGCTACCTTCGCATAGCAGATGCAAGGGAGTTTCCATCTTCTCCTTGCGGTATCTGTAGCTGGTCGAGTCATTTAGTTTCAGTGTGTGCATATGTTTATTTAGTTTGCCCATGAGAGATCTCACTATTGTGCACATTTCGTCGTCATTAAGAGCAAGTAAGCCGTTCGCAAGTTTGCGATTATATCCTTCGATTAGTGCTTTGGATGAATATAAATGAATGTGTAACCTTAGAGTCGAAGAATGAGGCGTGGAAGTCGGGTGTGGTGCCGGCGACGGAGGCGAGGTGCAGTGTGGTGTTGGCGGTGTTGGTGAGCGTGACCGTGGCGGCGTGCGCGGCGCCCAGCGCGGCGCGCCCGAACGTCAGCGCGCCCGGCGACAGCCGCACCGCCCCCCCGCCCTCCGCCGCGCCCGCGCCCGCGCCCGCCCCCCCGCCCCCACCCGCTGCACCCTGCGCCGCGCCCCATTCCTGACGACATATGAGAGCTACTACAGTGGCCGTTAATGCTGCACACATCTGACATGTCACTGTGACTGACTGACAATGACAACGCACAGCCTAACCGCTGAAGATAGATACATGAAATTTGGAATATACAAGGTGTAAGGAAAAGAATCTTCTTCTTCTTCTTCTCTTCCTTTTACCCCTACGTTGAGTATTGCAGTTTAGTATGTAGCAACAGATTTTTGAAGCACTAAAGATGATGTCAAAGTTATAGTGTAAGATTTGTTAGTTATCAATTGCACGATTACCTACCAATTTCATTATGAATAACAAAGTTAATGGAAATAATTTCAGTTTGTTACTGTTACAGGTTTCAAAATTAAAAGATTGTGTGGTAATTGGTACCTGAAAAGTGATGCCCTCTACAAGAGAATCATGTACGCTGACACCTGGAAACAAAAAATTGTCTTTTTAACATTTTATCAACATCAAGGGGACCAGTCATATTAGGTTGTAAAAGCCGACAGTCGTAAAAGCCAGATTTGATATGTCATATGTAGACATTGGATTCTGTGCATTTCAATATGTGCATATGTGAAGCATATAATGCAATATTAATTACGTTATTGCATAATTTACTACTTCCTTGCCGATTGTGCTTATTTTGTCACATAAGCACACATAAGCACTAGGGCAGCTAAGTATAAAAACCTGGGTCTAGAAGTAATGAAGAAAATTAATGCACAATATCAATGGCACAGGTCAAGAGATATCTCCAGAAATGGTGCAAAATTTTAAGTTCTGTCCACCAGTAGCATCAGTCGCTTTCGGCCTACAAATAAATAATAATAAAACAAACTTCACAAGCTTTTCCTAGATCCAAGATTTCCATAAATCTAGAAAAATATGGGGAATACTCCACCGACAAAGCGTAGCTCTTAAATAAGTCGATTGCATATTTGACCTTTTTTTTTTGCATGCATAATTTTGCTATTTTGTTAATGCATACAGGGTGACTGGTAATTCGACCTATTCCTTGAAAGGGGTTATACTAGAGTTCATTTGCAACAATTTTGCCCCAGTTAACTGGGGGTCGAAAATCGCTTGTTTTCGAGTTATCTCATTTTTAAGATTTTTTTGAAAAAATCCATTTTTCCACCTAAAACTGACAATTGTGAAAAAAATACTCCACTCTCTGCACTAAGTAAGCATTTTTCTAATAGCTGATGAATGAGCGACTACATTAAACTAAAATACATGTGTAAAATACCCGAAACCACTGAAATAAAAGGTTATAAACCGCACGACAAAATTTTTTTATTTGGATTTCGTTTCAATCCAAAGAGGATTACTTAAAAAAAATGTATCACACTTGGCGTACAAATTACGGAAATAACTTCCTCAATTCCTAAACTTTCCAAAAAGGTGCAAATGTTGTCTACTTTGACAAGAGTTTGAAAAAAATTGTTAACAATGGCAGAGCAGGTAGCGGATTTCCTAGAAGCGAACCTTACAAGATGCCGATTTGCTTTTGTCTCTTTCATTTTATTGCTTACATTGTTTCTCTTTTGTAAGTATTCGGGAATGTTTGTACTAAGGTTCACAATCGAGGCCCACTCATTCGCTCAATTCATTAAGTAATCAGTTAGTTTCAACCATCTTGGAGTTCGGACGTGTCGTTGTTAACTAACTTAAATTCTGCGCTAAAACAGCTTCCTTTTCAAATGGCTGCTTACCAAAATGAAGAATACGCGGATATCATGTATTGTTACGGGTTTTGTGATGGTGACGATGCTGCTGCTCGAAGAGACTATCAAAGACGTTTTCCTACCCGCCGTTTACCTGATGTCAGCGTGTTTGGTACGACATATCGGCGCATTCGAGAAACGGGATCGGTTCGACGTCGCCAAACCGACGCTGGTAGACCTAGCGTTAGTGATCCAATCGAAGAGGAGCAAATTTTGCAGTGTTTTCAAGCAGACGGCACTACTTCAACAAGAATTGTGGCTAGGCAGCTTGGTATGTCTCAGTGGAAAGTCTGGTTCACTCAGCACACAGCACGGAAGTATCCATTCCATTACACGCCAGTACAAGCTATCGAGGAGGGAGATCCTGTCAGAAGGATGGATTTCTGCAGATTTCTAATAAATGCAGACATTGAAGACCCTGAGTATCTAAAAACAATCTTGTGGACAGATGAATCGAACTTCGACCGTGATGGTATTACAAACTATCATAATCTGCATTTTTGGGCCCCTAAAGGTCAGAATCCGAGAAAATCTAACGAAGGAGCTCACCAGCACAGATTCTCACTTAATGTGTGGATGGGAATCGTGCACAATAATTTAATCGGGCCATTCTTTCTGCCGGCACGCCTAACCGGCATCGCCTATGAAAACTTTTTAAGAGAAGAGTTACGTCCGCTGCTGGAGGATGTGCCGCTTACCACAAGAACAGCTTTGGTGTATCAACATGATGGCTGCCCAGCCCACTATTACCGGGGCGTGCGACAGTGGATGGATGAGAACTATCCACTGAGATGGATTGGTCGAGGCGGCCCGATCCCTTGGCCGGCTAGGAGTCCCGATCTAACCCCATGCGACTTCTACATTTGGGGTCATATGAAGACATTGGTGTATCGTACACCTATCTCTTCTCAAGAAGAATTAAGAGAGAGGATTTTGGCAGCTGCCCAACAAATTAAAGACACGCTTTCAACTCGAGTGACAGTAAGCGAAGTACGTCGCAGGCTTCGTGCTTGCATACGTAACGGAGGAAGACAATTTGAGCAAGACTTGTGATTTTTAAATGTAAAACTTTAAAACAAAATTTGTAATTTCATATGATTAGGTACTAAACATTATTATTTTACTCTTTTTTTTATTTTCACCAAACCAATAACTTTTTGAATAAAATTCACATCTGCGTGTTTAATAAGGTTTATTTTCCAAACTTGAACTAAAGTACACAACTTTTGCATCTTTTTGGAAAGCTTAGGAATTGAGGAAGTTATTTCCGCAATTTGTACGCCAAGTGTCATAAATTTTTTTTGAGTAATCCTCTTTGGATTGAAACAAAATCCAAATAAAAAATTGTTGTCTTGCGGTTTATAACCTTTTATTTCGGTGGTTTTGGGTATTTTTCACATGTATTTTAGTTTAAAGTAGTCGCTCATTCATCAGCTACTAGAAAAATGCTTACAGAGTGCAGAGAGTGGAGTATTTTTTTCACAATTGTCATTTTTAGGTCGAAAAACGGAAATATTCAAAAAATTCTTAAAAATGAGAGAACTCGAAAACAAGCGATTTTCGACCCCCAGTTAACTGGGGAAAAATTGTTGCAAATGAACTCTAGTATAACCCCTTTCAAGGAATAGGTCGAATTACCAGTCACCCTGTATAATCCGATGTCTAGTCACATGATACATGATTTTTCTTCAATTTATAATGTGAGATACCAATATAAGCTCCTACATTCTGGCATATCGTATGTGGTTCACTTGTTATATTTCTGCCACTCGTGCCAAAGTCACACACATTGTGCGCTGTGAGAGTCAAGCTTCATTAGGAAGAACGAAGAAGTCTGTGCCGATCTATCCATCCATCCACCACAGCCCTTGATCAGTCGATTTTTAGACACAGGCCTCCTCCATATTTCTCCGTGATGTTTTTTGTTTTTCTTAAATTATAAAATCGAATATCTAAGCTTGCCCTGTAGGCCTCGCATGCCACCCCCGAGAAAATGATAAAAATCGAGATGTGCCTCCATCCTTATTATTTTACGTATGCCAGAAAGAGTGCGCATGATGTTTTTCTCGTTTAAACGCTTTGTCTTGGATGACATGCTAGCCGTGTTGTCCTTGTTAAATGTCTTAGTCTACCTTCAATTTAAGATGCCATGTTTATAAGAGAGATTTGATCCTCATGATTGACCCTATCGATTGGTATCATAAAAATATATAAAAACCATCAGAGGCCGTAAGGCAGTCTGAAAAAAAACTCTGACACCAGGGCTCTGCCCACACGATAAGAAAGAAGAATATATAGTGTATTTTTTCCAATTTATGTAGGTCCAGTTACAGGCTGAAGCATTATTTAAAAAAATGATGATGCAGATTTCAAAATAATGGAATGTAACAGGGTGTTTCTCCTCAGCGTTTGAACGCCGTCATTATCCTCACCGAATATTTTGACTTTCCCTAACTAACCTAACCCAACAAGTCAAATTTGCTCTCAAAACTATTATAAAACTGTACCAGAAGTGTGTCTGTACATAGACGATATTGACAAAAGAAAGATTATGATATGGTTTTTAGGTGTCCCAGATCAACCTTTTTTTAGAATTTTTGTTTGTCTGTTTGTTTGTGCAAGCATCATGCAAAAACTACTGAACCGATTTTGATGAAACTTGTTTTGTTTGATAGCTTATGATCTAAGTTAAAATCGTGTATTGTATAATTTGTGCTGACGAAAGTTGCGGGTTAACTCTAGTTATTTATATTTAGAGTATTTTCCTTCCAGTTACCAAGTATGGTTCAATTTCTCCATCCTGTATGTAACTAAAATACTTAAGAAATATTATGTAGGTATGATATACTTCCAGTTACTAAGTATGTTTTGTTTTATCTTGTAGTAACTATAACTAAGGTACTTAAGAGGTATCTAGGTATGTTATAGAACTTAAAAAGTTCCAAATGGATAGCAGAGAAGGCAGAAAGTTCCCGCCTAGCGGGCCGCGCGCCACACGTGCAGCCGTGCGCGCGGGGTGCATTCCCGCCGCCCAGGAGCAGAGACGGTCGCTCTAACGAGACCAAAATACCATGAAGAAGGGAAAACGACCAACAAGACCGCGCCGCCGTGCAGCGGCGAGTCGGCCCCGATCTAAAATAACATCGCGCTCAACTCAGCATTACCGCCGCGACGTTCAAATGCCAGTCTATTTCACAAACATTCGCGGGTACCCTAGAATCACTACGATCCTGAGAGGCTGGAGCATCATTAGCTTAATATCACATAATTATTTTACAAATTCTGCAGGCGACTAGAAATCGCGATGTTTTTATTGAAATAAAAATCGATTTTACCATGGCTCTTTCCCTGGGCTGTCAGTTTTGTGTTGAGCGATATATCCAGCAATGTCAATACGAAAACGTAACACCACACGAATTTACGATACATTTTGAAGTTATTTATTATTATTTATGCACAATTTGTTCACATTTCTTGAGCACAATTCGAAAATTTAATCAAATTGCAGTCTCACAATCACAAGACGTGCGTTCGGTCATGAAAGTTAGCACAGATTAAAAATAAAAACGTCAAGTTGGAGAAAAAAACATCGTAATGCGTTTACGTGCCATGAATGAGTGCAATGCGCAAAAAGCTAAATATTATTTTCCTTTAGAGAACAAAAATTTGTATCCAGGAATCCTTGCAGAAGAAGAACTTATAGAAGAAGGATACTCCTGGATTCTGTACCCCTAAATCTAACTAAACATTCCATAATTTTTTTAACCCAAAAGATCTTTTATCGTTCCGAAATTTTTGAACGATCAAAATATTTTTCAACGATATGTATGTTTGCAAAGTATGGTAGATTTTAGCTTTACATCAGAATATAACTTGTTTTACCTAATTTACAGCTTCCTTCGTAAACTTTTCTAAACAAGCAATTTGTGATTGTATCAAAGATTGTATGTATTTTTCAAGTCTAAAAATATTGGATATATTCCTTGATTTTGCATAAAATTTGGGCGACATTAAGTTTACAGCCTCACAATTTCGTTACTGAGAGATTTGCTTCGCAGAATCATGGATGATAACGGTTTGTATTGACTATACTTAGTGGCAATAAAGTGCAACAATTTTGGCACACAAAAGACTGCGTATAATTCGCCTTTCTAATGAAACTTCTACTGTTTCAGTGTTAAATTATCTTTTATTCAAACACTTACATAATACTAAATTAAATGTGATCTAATGAGATATTTAGAAGGAGTAATAATATTAATGTACCTTGTGTCTTATTTTGCAGTGGAAGGTGAGGATAACAGGGGCTTCGCAGGGGGTGGGGATGTGCGGGAGGAAGGCGATGGGGAGGGGGAGGAAGGCGATGGGGAGGGGGAGGAAGGCGATGTGGAGGGGGAGGAAGGTGATGGGGAGGGGGAGGGTGGGGGTGGCAGTGAAGAGAACACGGACACAGACGATGAGGAGGAAGAACAGTTTGATATCACACTTGCTGCATCACACTCGGTTAGTTGAATTTATTAACATTACTGTTCTTATAGTACTGAGTAGCAACTGATATATTTATGTTCTTCACAGTTCCCTACAACTGTAAAATTGGTGTTCACAGAAGACCAACGATGGTCCCCGTGGCATAGGCACAAGTCTGTTAAGGGCAACAACCAGTTATAATAATATGTAACTAGCGGCCGTAGTATTGCAGCTAGCGCTATAGTGGCTTAGCTCTCTTTCTGTTTGCATGCGAATTTTTTTTTTACTAGCCCCCTTCATCCCACTGCTGGGCAAAGGCATCCCCTTTCATCTTCCAACCATCTCTGTCCTGGGCATGCTCTGGCCACGCTACATCGAAAGCATCCAGATCGTCCCGCCACCTCTTCCTAGGACGACCTGGACGCCGACAACCATTTTCGGGGATCCAGGGCGTTACCATTCTTGCCCACTTTTCCTGTTGCATTCGACATGGCCAGCCCAATCCCACTTTCTGGCGGTTTTTTCTCCAACATCGGCTATTCTTGTTTTGGAGCGCAGTGTAGTGTTTCTGACATGATCCAATCTTTTAACACCCATTATACTACGCTCCATGGCCCTTTGGCAAACCTTGAGTTTGGACTTTTGAGACTCAGTGACAGACCAGGTCTGGGCACCATAGGTTAGGATAGGCAGGATACACATGTCGATGAGTTTACCCTTCAAAAACTACCATGGACCAGTAGCTCTTCCAGGCGTTGTCGTCATGGCGTGCGACCTCCTTTTCTTGCCTGTTTTCGAAGGAAACTATCTGGCCCAAATAAATGTACTCATCAACATAGTGAATTAACTGCCCATCTATTTCGACTCTACGTTTAATGCTGTTGGTCATGAATTGAGTCTTTGATCTATTCATTGTGAGTCCAAACTCAAGGCTTGCCCTGCTCAGGTCTTGCAACATTTGTTTAAGATCCAGGCGCAGATCGTGAAAAAACAACAATATCATTGGCGAAGCTAAGATTGTATGTAAATGGTGTGATATAGCCTTATCATTCTTACGTGTATCATACTACGGCCACTGCTTTTTATTGGCTTTTTATAAAGCAAAATATTAAAAAAATCTGCTATTACATACAAAGATAAACTCACAACCATAATCCCTTTCAGGGTGTTCGGATGCCCTATTACAACTACAAATAAATTCCTTAAATATGCTGTTGCTCAAAAAAAACATGACATAACAAATTATCCTGAAATATTCTCAGCATTTATTAATGCTTCCTATATTTGGTCTGTACTTTTCCTTTATTATAGTAAAATCCGTCACAAAGTCATCTGCATATTGACACTTATAAAAAATATGATTGATTTCTTTGAAATAAAATGAAATAGTTTAATTTGCAAGAATACACACAACGCATAGACATTTTGCTTTACATATTTTTGATGTCACTAAGGCTGGTTTTAGAGTCACGCTGACCGCCTCCATGGGTAGTAGCGCGTAATATGAAACAATACAAGGCAACACCTAACTCGTGGCCCGCGCCGCTTACCACCCATGCTGAAACCAGCCTAAATTGAATAAAAGAGGTGAAAGGGGATCCTCTTGCGCCAGCCATTACTAGTGCTTCAATATCAAGTCAATATCAAAGAAAAAGAAACTGGAATACTGTTTCAAAAACCCAATCTGTATATGAGTTACTATTCAGGCCAATCAGTCCTGGGTTGATTGACCCCTTCTAAAACCCATGGAAGACGTTGACACCAACTTATACAGGTGTAATCAGAGCCGACTTATTCCTTCAAGCATCATCATCATCAATATCTCTGATGCCCTCACAGAGTGCTCACCAGTTATAGTCACTGTATATTGCGTATTTTGCAAAAACTGTAATTTTTAAACGTTTTTATGCGCTAAACTGGATTTATTGGTTGACTGCATCTGACTCCACTTCTGAGTGTATTGGTTTTCAATTCCAACATTTTTCAATTCCAAAAAACAAAGGTTCTAAATATTATCTTGCCTACCGGAGTGCTTTTCTAATTACAGCAGTATTTGTACTCAAAATCGGTCTTGATCATTTTTATTTTTTTAATTTTTGAATTGTTATGCATGCAACTTAAGGCGAGACTTGGCGAGCCATTCCTGGGGACACAGTGCTTTTCTTTGGTGAGACTGTGCCATTCCAGAGGGAGATAATGTGATTCCCGAGGGAGTCAGTGCCACACCTGGGGAAAACCGTGCCAATCCCAGGACAAAGCGTGCCATGCTGCATGTAGCACTAACTATTATATAATGTAATGTACAGTACATGGGGGCGGGGCTGGTGGCGGTGTCGGGGCGGTGCGTGCGGGAGGCGGGGTGGCGCGGGCGGGTGCCGTGCGTGGCGCACAGCGGCGCCGTGTTCCCGGGGGAGACTGTGCCCATGCTGCTGCCCGACGCCCACGACGCCGCACTCCTCGCCGCTGCCATACACCACGACAAGCTGTTCGGCCTGCTGTGCCCCGAGTATGTACCTACCTCACCTATCTTAAGCAGGCGCTATGCTCTCGTGATACATTCGTAGCCCTCAAACTCACGACGCCCGCCTTGTTCTCGGTGAAAGTGTAATGGTGTAGTAAAGTAGGCTTTTACATAATGAAGCATATAATTATAGTTTGTGCTTCAAAACAATAATTTACGTCTACCTGTTTTAAAAGTGTTGAAAAAATATTTGTGGAGTAATTGAATGTCACTATTATGACAATATTTCGAAAAGGTACAAAAAGAAATGACGTGGCGTCAAAACGACACTCGTTTCCTATTTTCCAATCAAAGAACATGGCTGGCTTTGTTTGTTCAAACGGATTTTCTTAGGGGTGACACGACAAGAAATGTCACTTGCGCTAGTAGACAGAATGTTACTGAAACCACATATGATAGCGATAATCATACAATTTTTATGAAGTGACATTTTTTGGTCGATAAGGATACCAATCTCCATTTTTTAACTGGAGCTAATTTGTTATTTGCATCTCTTATTTGAGTGAATAGGACAAAACGCGTTCCGAACTCTACTACTTCTCCCTCTACATATCTATCATACGTAATTATGTCAAATGAATCAAATCTTCTCGCTATCAAGAACTATCCAGAAGTGGTGAAACAGGTGGGTGCCATAAGTTTCTAAAAACAAAATTTCACCAGTTTTTTGTATATGGTTTGGTGTGCAAATAAGGAATATTTATCTTGTCTTCATATACATTGCTCACAAGTTTTAAGCAGGCACTTCACTCTCGCGAGAACTTCTCGGCGATCCCTCCCGCATAATGCGGGCACTACATTCTCGCCAAGAACGAGAGTGTGGATGCCCTTCATTGTTCTCGTGGCGTCATAAGCCGTAGTAATTTTCCTTGAAAGCTCTCGCCGAGAAGTTTTCGCGAGAGTGAAGTGCCTGTTTTAAATGTATTAATATGTTGGTTGCAGTGAGAGCGGCACGATGGTGTCAGGGTACGGGGTGCTGTGCGAGGTGTTCGAGGCGTCGGGGGAGGACGCGGGGGGAGGGGGGCTGGTCGTCGGCGCCGCGCCGGCGGGGGGAGCGGGCGGGGCGGGGGCGGGGGGAGGCGTGCTCACGTTCAAGGCGCGCGCCAACCATCGCTTCCGCTTCCACGACATGCCCAAGCAGTCCGTGCCTGTACACATGTACGCCAGGTAACTTACTGTCTTATTACTAGAACTACGCCCTTATAATGTGGATAAAGCTTTATTGACGCGACGGAAAATCCAATATGGCGGATAGTCTGGTCCATCAGTTTGGTCACGTAAGATCTAGGACGACTTAACCACGTACTAGCGTAAGACTGATGAAAAATATATGAAAATCCTCCATTCTGCTGGTCCATCAGTCAGTGGGTTAGACGATTAGTCTGACATCAGTTTGACCAGACTGATGCGAGACTGAGCGTGTAACACTCGTCATATACGGGGTAGGTTTAAACTAATATTGCGGATACAAAAGTTAGATTTAAATTCAAGATGGCCACCATACACACTTCATTAAATCTTTTTATCTCTTGCACAAATTATATTCTATTCTTCATTAATTGCAAGCAGACCAAAATATCAGAAGACAAGAGTCTCATAAGAGAAAATATATAATAAATAATAAATATTCTTAAAGCATGAATGTTAGTAAACAAATTCACAGAGTGTAATCTGTGTTTTAAAAATGTTCCCTACTGATTATGTCAAATAACAACAACAAAAAATATGGCGAAATACAATTTACGGTAGATATAATAAACGATACATCCCCCCTTTGATAAGTTATATGTCAAGATTGACAGTCGAAGCTACGATAGTGGCGGATACATATAGCCCCCCCCCCCCCCCCCCCCCAGCCTGCATTACCGCCCGCGCCGCCCCCGCCAGTCAAACCGCAAGCTATTCGATGGGGAACAAAAAGAACATTAGTTTGTTTTATCGAAGTCACTGTCAAGCCGGTCGACTTCTATAAAACAAAACCACACTGCGCCCATCGAGTTTTTTCTGTATCCGCCACAGAGCTACGAACGCGCTTAGAAGAACGCGTCGAAAAAATATCAGTGAACTCTTAGTTGATAACCATGTCTGTACAATACACGCACACAGAGATAAGTAGTAGTTGTAGTAGTATTGCGCCTCACCCACACCAACCTATGAAAGATTGCCACTTATGTTTTATACCGTAGAAGCGTGAGGCTTCACCTAGACATATACCTTCTTTATCTAAGCATCCCCCCTTCCCCTTCCCCGCAGGATGAGGTTCGTGGAGGTGGTGGTGCTACCGGAGGTGCACCTCGGAGACCCGCTGCGGCACGCGCGCCTCGCCAGCCTCGACAAGCATCGCCGCTCTCACGAGCACTCGCACTCGCGCGACCACCGCCGGGACCATCACGAGACGTACGTATATACACTATGTCACCAGCAACGGCCGCCTACTACGGCTACTTTTTATTTTATTTTTTTTATTTGGGAAGACCAACAGCGGTTGACACAATACAAAATATGAATGGTTAACAGTAAGCCAATTATAGGTTTCCGCTGATAGAAACATAATTAAAAAAAAAAACAAAGCAGATCTAACACTAAAAATACAAAGTGGGTAACAAAAAGATAACGAACGTATTTACTATTTTTTTTATTCATTTTAGGAAAACTTACAGACTAATTATAGGATAGAAGGGTATCAACACGCGTAGACGGAATTCATAAAAGTAATATTGTATATATGGAAAAATACACTGGCCTGCAAAACTTGAGTATCACACTTTTAAAATTGCAATATCTTTTTCAGTACACAAAATATACTTTCGAAATAAAAAGGACTCGAAAAAGAGTTTAATTTACAAAGAAAGCTGATAATATTTGCTATAAAACGTTTTTTATTTTAAATCTCTAATTTCTATAGTTCCGAAAAAATTGAAATTATAGTAAACCGCGTGTCTCAAAGATCCACCTTACCTACAAGGGCGTCTCGTGGTAGGCTATTCCTTGTTTCCTAGTGACAACTGCCCGCGCCCGCAACCCGCACCATTATACGACCCCCTCGCTCGCGACTCTCGCGCGCAGCCGCAGTCCGCCGAGCGACCGGCACTAGCCGGTCGCTCACACGCGCACACTAGTGCGCACGCGTCCGTGGCCTCCACCCACCTCGCTTTCCGTAACCTTATTTTGATTGTAAAACTAAAGTGAACCGTGTATGTAACAAACTGAATAAACGTTCTAAAGTAATTAGCGAGTTTTTCCTGAATCATATGAGAGTCTCCCATAAAATATTAAAAGTGTAGTACTTAGTTTTGCAGGTCAGTGTAGTTTATAAAATCTAGTTGCCGCGTCACAAATAAAATTTGCAATTTATAATATAATTCAGAAGATATAAAGCTTTTAAAATTTTGTATGAAAAATTTCAAAGCTTTATATCTTCGTCATTATTTTATAAATTGTAAATGTGATTTGTGACGCGGCATCTAGATTATCTAAACTATTTTTCCATATATACAAAGTTACTTATATTAATACCGTCTACGCGTATTGTGCGTCAAAGTTTTGTATAAAATTGACTCCTCTGCAACCACCTTAAGTACTATTTACACCGAGAGGAGCGCTTCTGCCCGTTACTCACTCAAATTGAGTACCGTACGGCGCGGGCGGCTGCGTGCCGCGGAGTGCATGCGTCACCGACCACGACCACACTCAACGATGTATATCTATAATATAAGTAGCAACATAACAAATATGTACCTACTCGCAGGGTGGAGCGGCGCGTGCGCGGCATGGACGCGGCGGTGACGGCCTGGCCGCTGTTCGTGTACGACATCTTCGACTACCGGCGCATGCGCGCGCTCATCACCGAACACTTCCACTCCATCATGCTAGGTCTGTCTCTGTTCTGTGTTGTCTATGTACATACCTGTACAGTGATGTGTACACACACACACCATCATACCTATTACCTATATTATCTATCAAGGCCTAAAGAGAGACAGGGAGGTGACGAAATTATTGAATGTTTTCTGCCTACGTGCGTACGAATGTGTGCTTGAATGCGAGCGTATACGTGCGTGCGTGCCAGTATGTCTGCGTGTATGCGTGAGTGCGAGCGTGTGGGAGTGCGTGCGTGCGGGTTTGAATGCGTGCGTCGCGAATGCGTGTGTGTGTGTCTCGAAAATAAACGAAATAACTTCACACAGTTGTAGCTTGCACGGACAATGATGTTTTGCCGAGATGGAGGGCTATACTTGTTAGAGAAGATAGGATCTGACGAGGATGTGTGTCTTACAGACAAGCTGCCCGAGGAGCCGGTGTCCCTGTCGTTCTGGGTGGCGTCGAACCTGGCGCTGTCGGCGCGGGACCGCCTCGCGCTGTTCATAGTGGACGATGCGCTGCTGCGGCTGCACATGGAGGTGCGACTCATTGCCAGGGTGAGTACTGAACCTGGCGCTGTCGGCGCGGGACCGCCTCGCGCTGTTCATAGTGGACGATGCGCTGCTGCGGCTGCACATGGAGGTGCGACTCATTGCCAGGGTGAGTACTGAACCTGGCGCTGTCGGCGCGGGACCGCCTCGCGCTGTTCATAGTGGACGATGCGCTGCTGCGGCTGCACATGGAGGTGCGACTCATTGCCAGGGTGAGTACTGAACCTGGCGCTGTCGGCGCGGGACCGCCTCGCGCTGTTCATAGTGGACGATGCGCTGCTGCGGCTGCACATGGAGGTGCGACTCATTGCCAGGGTGAGTACTGAACCTGGCGCTGTCGGCGCGGGACCGCCTCGCGCTGTTCATAGTGGACGATGCGCTGCTGCGGCTGCACATGGAGGTGCGACTCATTGCCAGGGTGAGTACTGAACCTGGCGCTGTCGGCGCGGGACCGCCTCGCGCTGTTCATAGTGGACGATGCGCTGCTGCGGCTGCACATGGAGGTGCGACTCATTGCCAGGGTGAGTACTGAACCTGGCGCTGTCGGCGCGGGACCGCCTCGCGCTGTTCATAGTGGACGATGCGCTGCTGCGGCTGCACATGGAGGTGCGACTCATTGCCAGGGTGAGTACTGAACCTGGCGCTGTCGGCGCGGGACCGCCTCGCGCTGTTCATAGTGGACGATGCGCTGCTGCGGCTGCACATGGAGGTGCGACTCATTGCCAGGGTGAGTACTGAACCTGGCGCTGTCGGCGCGGGACCGCCTCGCGCTGTTCATAGTGGACGATGCGCTGCTGCGGCTGCACATGGAGGTGCGACTCATTGCCAGGGTGAGTACTGAACCTGGCGCTGTCGGCGCGGGACCGCCTCGCGCTGTTCATAGTGGACGATGCGCTGCTGCGGCTGCACATGGAGGTGCGACTCATTGCCAGGGTGAGTACTGAACCTGGCGCTGTCGGCGCGGGACCGCCTCGCGCTGTTCATAGTGGACGATGCGCTGCTGCGGCTGCACATGGAGGTGCGACTCATTGCCAGGGTGAGTACTGAACCTGGCGCTGTCGGCGCGGGACCGCCTCGCGCTGTTCATAGTGGACGATGCGCTGCTGCGGCTGCACATGGAGGTGCGACTCATTGCCAGGGTGAGTACTGAACCTGGCGCTGTCGGCGCGGGACCGCCTCGCGCTGTTCATAGTGGACGCGCTTATAGTCACGCTTCATATATGTAAGTAGTGCTGTGGTCAATACATAGGTACTACATAAGACAATATCTGTCGGTTACAGAAGAGCGTGCTGTGCTGCGCGTCGTGCGGGAGTCAGATCGCGCGGCGCGACTACATCTTCGCGATGTCCAGCGAGGGCGTGCACTCCAACTACACCAACCTCGGTTTGTACTTTGTACTTTACCTATTCTCTTACATTACACTACACCATCCTATGATATCACATCTTAGAAGCTTTCTCGTTTGTAACGTGGTGCCCGGCGTGGTGGCCAGAGAGCTTCTCTGACTCTGATATAAAATATCCCTTTAAAGAAGGGCTGACCTAGCTAACTAGAAATGTTTCGAGGTTGCTAAAATAAAAGAGGAAATGCAAGTCAATGTTTAGTTTATTTGCGTAACCTCTATTCTTATTTACAGGGTGTTTCCTAAGTATAACCTTATCCTACTTATTATCTTGTACTGAGTTTTAACTCTAAAACCTATAACTATAACTATGAGACTTATAAATTATGAAGGGAGATAGGGATGCGCTGCCCGGTTTTCCAAGTTGTGCTGGTTAGGTTTTCAGCAGGTACTTTCGTATTGAAAGAGTTATCGTACTGCCAGGTATCCCAAGCCGCCTGTGCTTCCACTCTGAGTCAACTCAGTGCCGTGATACAGAAAAAATAGTGTCTATAAAATAACCTGGATGGAAAACTTGTGAAAAGGCACTAATGTGGCTATCAATGTATCGCCGACAGGCGGCTACATGCACGACATAGTGACGGTCTCGCGCTGCACCAACACGACCCTGAGCGGAGCCGCGTCCGCTGAGTTCAGCTGGTTCCCCGGCTACACCTGGACCGTGCTGCTCTGCCACACCTGCATGGCTCACATCGGCTGGAGGTGTGTACTACATACATACTTACATTCAGATGTACATGTCATGTATGAGAAAAATGTAGATGTTTCATTCCTGTTTTTGTAACTTTACGCTACCCTTTAGCCGTTTTATAATATTCAGTATAATGTGTGTGTGTAAGGTTCGACGCGCAGAGACGTAGCCTGCGGCCGCAGCAGTTCTACGGGCTGTGCCGCAACTACGTGCAGCCGCGCGGCGACGCGGACGACGAGAGGACCGCGCGAGACGCTAACACACACACCCCGCACCCGCACCCGCCCTCTTCTCCCCCCATAGACCTGTGAGCGCGAGCGCGAGCGCGAGCGACTGACTGAAATATCTGAGGGCACTTGTCTCAAGTCTTAGTACCTATTGCTCCATCGGAGTTTTGCGCGGGAACTGAAAAGAAAAGGACGGGCGTTGTTTCTTAATTTCCTAAATTAGTTTTTCGTGGCTATTATTATGTTAATCTAGTGGAATTAGTTTAATAATGTGCCATTAATGGAGAACAGTATAGTGAAAGTGAGAAATAAAGATAAGCGCTCTCGTTTCACCCAGATTGATACTCACGTAAAACTCCCTCGAACATTGGAATGTGTGAACCCTCGTATTTTAAGAGTTAGGTTAGGTTATTGCTGCATCCCGCTGACAGTCACCTGACAGTGCGACATGTCAATTCGGATAAAAATTTGCTAAGATCTTACACGAGATCATTTATGTACGATCGATGTTAAATAGTTTAAGGATTGAACCTCATCTGGCAGCACGGAATTGCATTTTTTCACGCTCTATCCTTTTCTGTCGCTCAGAAACGTCATTTACAAGAGCGAAAAAGATAGTGGGAACAAGACCGCACGCAGCAGTGCTGCGACCTCCCTGAGCGACAGAAAAGAATAGAGCTTGAAAAAATGCAATTCCGTGCTGCCAAATGACGCTCAACCCTAAGGGATCTAGTCTCGTGGCGTCAACACGCAGCCGGGTCACTGATCGATAAAATTAAAACGTCTGTATTTGTGTACATATTAAATATTTTTAACTGAGAATAAGTAAACAATACTTTAAAAAAAGTTATTTTGTGAATGTAAAATATTTTAAATATTATAATTATAATGGTAATTTGTACCTACTGTTAACACGTTCGTGGACGGAGAACGAGACAATAGAAATTTTAATGTTATCTGTCCATGAACGTGTTAAATAATTATTTTAAGAATTATGTGTTGCTTTCGCTCATTAATGTATGTATGTAACTACAATATATTATTTCACTACTCAAAATCAAAAATACGTAGATAGATGTAACAAATCGAGGTTTATTTTAGTAAATTCTTATGACTCGCGCTTGCGAATCATGAGATTCAAAATCATGACCGAATGAAGACACAAACTTCATATCATACGGTTTAGGTCATTTTCTACTGCCGATTCCAACGCGTGACATTGAAAAATTGCACTAGGAGTGCCCTATATTGGATCCACGTGTTTTTAACATTTCTAGGCGATAAGGTTCTATCTTTTTTCCTAGTTTTTTCTTTATCCTTCTAATAATTTTTTTGTATGTATAATTAATTGTTTTGAGGTTAAGAGGATAGGCGTGCTGAACTGGAAATTTGGAGAATAGGTCACTTTTTCGACTGTATACATATTTATCAGATCCGGCCGACCCATACACCCCGCCGACTAGAGTGCGAAAGAGGCAACTGCAGCTCGAACCGATTTTATCCACAAAAAATCGACGAAATCAGCATTTTGTATTCCCCTGTTTCCTCCTCCAAAACTAAACCGATTTTAATAATTCTTTCAAAAATAATATAAGAAAGACTTTGGCTATGTCTGTATGTTTTGCTTTTTTTGTTTATACTTATTCGTCTTTATTTGCTGGACGTCTGAAAACGGGCGGTAATTAATTGGTCATTTTCGAAGGTATCTAGTTCTTACAGTAATTAATTGAAGCAAAAAAGCAAAACATAGGGACATAGCAGAAGTAAGTAATATAGATTGTATGGTAAAAAATGTTTTGCTCTTGTGTCATTCATTATCCAGGGAGAAAACATAGGAATACGTTTGTATGGAAAAAACCGTACCCGTCTATCCTCTTAAAAGCACCTCAGAATCTATTAAAAGAGTTAAAAAACACGCACGGATGCAATATAGGTCAATGATGGATAGTCAACAGTACTAAAGAATTTTATTGTAAATAGAAATAAAAACGTATATTAATGTTTGATTTTGTTTTTTAGAGCATGCCTCTACCCTCTCGAGACTGTGTGGCAAAAATATTGTATTTCTTTGTTTTTACCTTTGTTATGCTATCACCGACTATGAAATATCGTAGAATAAAATAAAATGATCTATTTGTTGAATAATTTGTTTATTATTGAATAGAAATAAAACTCATTTATTTGCAAGAATATGGTAAGAAAAGTCTCAGATCTCATGTAAGTGTCAGTGTTTGCCGAGGCGAAGCAGAGTTCAACAAACATGTGATTTCTATTGTGTCTGTAATTTCCGGCATACGAGAGGTTAAATACTATTTTTAATAACAGAATGAACTTATGGAGGAGCTACTGGGAATGACCCTCCATTTAAAGGGAATGATCTTCCACCAGGCTATGTGTGAAGCCTGGGGACCGGCCGTGGTCCAACAGTTCTTAGTTGGACCTTGTATACATATTGAATCTCTGTGATTATTTCTCTTGCGCGATTCATGTCTTGTATACGATTGTGAACCTTATGTGTACAGACTAACGGGTTACCAATGTGACGTCGCAAGTTGTCTTACGTGCACATTTGCGAGTGCAATAGTAGCGCCATCTGTTAGCTTCTCTGCTATAACTTGTGGGTGTTGACATCTGTGACAAGTCCCCACAGGACTCCCCCCTCAGACCGGAGGTCGTCGAGTTGTTCGAAGTGTGCAGTCTGTATCCATGTAGTGTAGGTGCAGGGCTCCAGTCAAGTGAGTCTGACGAGCGATATGCTGCGTGTGTGTGCATAAGTCAGGGAGACCAGTCCTGATGTGATGCGGGCGAGTGACAGGCGTGGAGAAGGCGAGCAGAACTGCCTCGTGGAGGTGAGCTCAGACACGTGGGCTGCGGAAGATCCTTCTATGCACACGCTGACTGTCGTTTAGGAAGCTGCAGGCCCAGGAAACGGTGTGAAGACAGCTGCGATGGACCTGGTGCGGCCTCGCGTTGATGGCATGTGACTGCTGCTTGTTTGACCTGATCGAAGGGTGTGAAGGGTTGGTTGAAGCTGGTTGCTGCTCTGTGTTGGTGTTCAGGTTGCGATGTTCTTTGTCGAGGGCCACCAATATGGCGTAGCAAGTTGTCCTACGTTCACATTTGCGAGTGCAACCGTAGCGCTGTTCTAATCTGTTAGCTTCTCTGCTATAACTTGTGGGTGTTGACATCTGTGACAAGTCCCCACAAACTATAAAAATTAACAAAATGTAAATGATGTTCATACGATGCGTGGTAAGTCAACCCTACACATACGTCATGCACAATTTGCGCTTGTGCGAACTGCATCATGTCAAATCCAAAACGTTGTTTGAAGAAAACGTAGTGATTATATTCTCTTTGGTTTGAAGTGCCAGACCTGTGATTACAGTCACACAGACATAATTATAATACAGTGCAGTTTTCACGTGTAGCCGTGTGCGTGTGCGTTTGTATGTGCCGGGTAGTGTGTCGAATGTGAGGGCGCGGGGGGGTGAGGCACACTCTGCTGCGGGTGGGGGCGGGGGGCGGCTGCCGCTTTCACTCTCCTCTTTGGTTGCTGCTTGCCTGAAATATGTATAACATAGGTAGTTACTAGTTAGCTATGAGATATATTATGATGATGAACTGATAACAGCTAATCCTAAGTTTGACAGCAGCACACTTCATATAACGGTCTCACTGTTACAGAAACAAAATGGCGTCAGTGCGCACAGTGCGCCCGTCCGATGTTTTCAATCAATCAATTATACTTTATTTGACACCAAAGAAAAACAGAGTATACAGAGAGCAAACAATCAGGAAAAAAAACGTGTTTTCGCTGATCTTCTAAAATTACCTCCGGCGGACGTAATATTTGGTATCTGAAGGTAGGGGGAAGGACAAGGTAGTGGCCGTTTTGTATAAAGTACTAATACATAATGCATCTAATCTAAACTATTATAAAACTGTAACAGAAGTGTGTCTGTACATTGAAGACATTTACTACAAAAAGATTACGATATGGTTTTTATGCCTGATTTGAAATCAACCTTTTTTAGAATTGTTTCTGTCTGTTTGTTTGTTCGAGCACCACGCAAAAACTACTGAACCGATTTTGATGAAACTTTTTTTTCACCTCTCCGGGCGGAAAGCGTCAACTTTCGCCCCGCTGCGCTAAACGAAATTGCCGATTTCCACCTCCGTCGAGGAGAAAAATAGTATACTAACCTCGGGCAGTAAATAAGAAAGCTTCAGATCACATGTTTGTTGACCTTAGCTTCGCCTTGGCCAACAATTACATGAGATCCGAGACATTTCTTACATTCCTGCCCTCGGTGTGTTATCTACTATTGTTTGATAGCTTAGGATTTGACTTAAAAACTTGTATATGTATATAATTTGTGTGGACAAAGTCGCGGGTAATGGGCTTAATGGTAATGTGTCTCGCCACTGTTACGTGTGTTCACGTAACAGTGGCGAGACAGTAAAATGATACTTGGCCGCGGCCGAGAGAGTTCAGTTGGCGAGTAGGTGTTTATACGCATTTTGCTTGTTTGGCAAGTCAGTTTAATTTTGAAGCAGTTACCTAATGAAACAGATCGCAGAAAAAGGGTTTTAAACGGATTTTCAACGATGCAATTAAAGTTTCATCATGCTTTCGCTAGTTTTTGTAATCGGAGGGTGAAAATTCCTTAAGAATGAATTAAACAGTATCCAAATTCCATTTATTATTGGACATTTTTAAATATAGGAACATTGGTAATATCGTAATAGTACCTACATTACACACCTAGTGCAGGAAAGTAAGAAATGTCTCGGCTTCGCCTCGGCTAACAAACATGTGATTTGAAGCTTTCTTATTTACTGCCCGAGGTTAGTACACTATTTTTCTCCTCGACCGAGGCGTAAAACGGCAACTTCGTTTTGCGCAGCGTTGAGGCTTTCCGTCCGGAGGGGCGAAAAAACGTTTGAAAGAAAATACAAAACCCGCATACCGCGTGCGAACGAGCGGCGAGTGACGGCCGAGTGCGTGTTCATACGTGCCGAGTGGGATACTGAGTCGCTGCGGGGGCAGAGGAGTGAAGCGCTCGACCGAGCACTCGTCAAAGTGTTCATATGAACCGAGCACTCGGCCGAAAGTACTGTCTCGCCACTGTACTCGTTACGTGTGATCAAGCCATGAACTCTAGTTATATACAATTATCTATTCTGTGACAGTAGAGCAAAACTACAAAATAATCAATCACCGGTAGTGTTGTTCCTCCTGGTGGTGGTGGTTGTGGTGGTGGTGTGGTGCAGGTCGTGGCGCAGTATGGTGCGCAGCGTGGTGCGCGGGAGGCGCAGCGCGGCGGCGCGCGCGCGCAGGGACAGCGCCGGCGCCACCACCAGCGACGCCGACACCTCCGGCACGAGGCTGCGTCTGTGAGTCGGACAGTCAGCAGCACACCATCACTTTACTATTATATGGCCCTTCCAGCACCGCGACGGATGTACTTGCGCAGAGCAACGGCGAGGGCCTTGCGGGGAAGTACACGGGCGCGGCGGCGGCTTAGCCCGCCATCAAGAGCGTTGCCACACTGTGAGGCTTATAATAATACTGTGCCAGTAGCCAGTTGACAACGTTATATCAATTATGCTCAAGGAGTGCGATTTTTGAATCTCATTCGGTGAGCTCAGAAGTTGAAAATGTTATGAAGTCTGTTAAAAATTAATATGGAGATATGTATCTTTCTACTGCTGATTTGACTTTCAAAAATCATACTTCAGTTGTGCGATTTTTGAAAATCAAATCAGCAGTAGAAAGATGCATATCTCCGTAGTAATTTTGACATTTTCAACGGCCGAGCTCACCGAATGAGTTTCAAAAATCCCACTCTTGGTCTAGTGGAATTTCTCTACTTACGCGCGACACTGCTTTTTTCTATACTACTTGTCGCGGCAAGCGAGACTTTTGCTCTAAGAAGCGCAGGAAGAAATCATTTCATCACGCGCGAGTTTAGAAATCATAGAAGAGCAGCCTAGCTAGCATGCCACCCCCGAGAAAACGACAAAAATCGAGATGTGCCTCCATCTTTATTATTTTACGAAGGCCAGAAAGAGCGCGCATGACTTTTTCATGTTTAAACGCTTTGTCGTGGGTGGCATGCTAGCTAGGCTGGTGTTTGCTGCATGCTAATACCCTTTCTGCTTTATAGCAGAAGCGAAAGAAAGCGAAAATTGTGCGCTCGTGGTTCCAGTTATTGTTATCAATAATCAATAACTGGAACCACGAGCGCACAAATCAACTGGAGAGAGAGAGAGAGACTGCAGAGAGAGTGTGGATTGTATTGCATTGTGCGGGGAACTTAGCAGCAAATGTGACAACATAACATAACTATGTATAGACATTGTACAATAAAATTAATCTTAGATAGGTATAAGTTTAATATAATGAGACCTGTTGACGGGGCGGCCGGGCCGTGGCGCGTCGCACACGCTGCCCGTAGAGAACAGCTTGCGCTCCCACACCAGCAGCGTGTTCTTGGCGGGAGGCTCGCGACCGAACCTCTGCCGGAACTCCTGTTTTATCTACAAACAGACAAGCGACAAACTTTAATGATTTATCTAGCAATAAAGCTAGCTAGCTAACTTTAATATTAAATTTTATGACAACTTACTTATGTAATGCTTGTGTATGTGACTGTTTCCTGAAATTGTAGAAAGAGAGTAAATAGAACGGGCTGCCCGTTGTGGGCATTAAAATAATAATTGCAGAAATGAGATGATGGCTTATATGCTTATTGCACAGAGTGAACTTGATAAAATCAAAGTTTTTTGTCCTTTTTTGCATATGCAGTATTATCTTTGACTAAGTTGAAATCGCATTGCGTTGAAGTTACAAAATCTTGCAACTTAGTCAAACAAAGGCACAATTTTTCATACATTTTTGTCATATCTCCATCCCTTTCCAGTATACGCGCTCAACTTGTCTTGATACGAGCTTGTCCTGGTACGAGCCTTGACAGTACACTGCAAGTTAAATAAGCATTTACACAGAATGGGGCTTGTAGGAATCTACAAGCAATACGCAGCAGATTCTGCTGTGAAACAGAGGAAATGCCCTTACAACTCCTGTGCAAATGTGAAGTGCTCATTCACAGCAGGAGTCACCATCTAGGTGGGTACGTGGTAACACCTACTGTCATTAGGGACCTCCCCTCCAAAAGCATAACACGGTTCATGAAGTCCGTGGGCCTAGGAAATGACATTTAGGTCAAGGGTGACAGCAACAATAGATCTGTCCAGGTCGCAGTAGCTATTGGTTCTTGACAAAGCCCTAACAACCAAATAATAGTAAATTGTGTTGATAATATTCAGTCTACACGTTTTTATCAACATTTCTTCTCACTCTACGTAAAAACTGTAATACAAGCATCAAACTTGATGCGATTAAAGAGCAAACTCTACAGTACATCTACAAATAATAAAAACCGGCCAAGTGTCAGTCTTACTTCTGGCGGGAGAAGACCTGGTGACTTGAAGTACATGTATGTGTACCCAAGTACACATACTTACCAAGCACCAGTCTCCACCCACAAACTCTTGTACTCAATTTAACATTATTATTTGATTTATTAATTTTATGTTTTTGGTGACTTGGTGAGTGAGAAAAATAAAGAAATTTTGTATTTTTGTATAAAGGTCCCATAGAAAACAAAACTTTTTTGTGAGTTAATATTTTGTGTGGTACGGAACCCTCGCGCGAGTAGCCCGACTCGCACTTTACCGGCTTTATTTAAATGTGATAAACTCTGTGACCCTCACTGACCTGGCTCATGCTACTCTTTGTCCGTTTCCTCTCATGGACCCACACCGCCGCAACCAGTCTCTCTTCTATACTAAAACTGGACGTGTCTACGGCAGTCTTGTTCGTTATCTTCTTTGTTTTCACGGGCTCAGTAGGTTGTGGCTCGAGCTGCCTTTGTTCCGTGTCAACGTGCGTAGGGACCTCGTTCAGGGTCCCGCTGTCGTAGTGAGCGCTCGGTACCGGTATGTATGGAGGGTGAGCGACCGGCTCCTCGCCGCCGGCGCCGTGCTCGAACGGACATTGATTTTGATATCCGTTGTGATGGAACAAGGGTTGATTTGGAAAATGATACATAAGTAGTACTCTCTATTAAGTCTGTGTGATACATCAAATCAAATTTACAAAATCCGATAACAAAGCATCTAAAAACGATAATTTATACTAAAAATACTAAATAGTATAATTTATTTGTATTTTACGGGCCTTTTCGGTAAAATTACGTAATTTTGCAACCCTATCCGTACCACTTGGCCACAGATCAATTACTTGGCCAAGGAATATACTACTCTCCACTGAGACTCACTCGGCCGGCAGCGCAGCGTGAGATGACGTCACACACCCTAGGTTACCATGGCAATCAGTGCTGCCAGCCGGATCTTGTCAATAGAAACCGGAAACTGAAACGGTACTGAACTGTACGGAAACTGAAACGGTCCGGTATTGTAGGTATTAAAAGTTAATAGACAGATGTTGGTTGTATTAACTTACAGAAATATATACAATTCAGTAGCGTTTTCTATTTTAAACTGCATTTTTCATCCGATTGATTGATTACCTGCATAGACCATTTTTAGTCATTTGATATTTGGTATACATTAGTGCGAGAGAGAAAAATGTGTTTTAAGGAGTTGCACTCACTACATTACGAACGTTTTGCGTTATGAAACATTGCATAAAATATGAAAAAGCATTCCGTTTCATGGAAAAATAAGTATTTTAAAATTGGTTAATACCGATTCCGAAAAATCACCTGAAAGTAACCTACTGTATCGTGTAACCTAAAAGAAACCAGACACAGCTAAAAATCACCTAAAAGGTTACAAAAGTAACCTTCTGGCAACACTGATGGCAATAACGTAAACAATTGATTTCGTGCCAAAAAACTATTTACGTAAATTGAGCCATTTTCACCTTTATCATGCTGTAATAAGAATGTTGACACATGAATAGAGGAATTTGTCAAGCTTTGCCAACAATTGCCAACATTCCAATCAAAATAAATAGAGCCCGGATGCTACCGATTAACTCAACATTCCATAGAGAAAATCGGAAATTCAGGCTAAAAGCCTGGTTGCCAAAGCAAAAAAAAATAAAAATCTTGGCTATGCGCAGCGTGAACGGCAGTGTTGCCAGATCAAATTTTTAGAAATCCTCAGGTCAAGGTTGAAAAATCAGGAGAAATCCGTAAATGACCTCTTAAAACTTTTTACTAAAAAATCTACGGATTAATTTTTTAATGCTGTATCTGACTATTTTGATCTGAAACAACCCTCTATTTTGGCAAAGAAAGTGGGAACAGAGAATAATGCCTAGACAGCGTTTTTTCTTTGTTTCACAAATTTTATCTGCAATCGGCCAGCGATGGCCATAATCAGATGGTTTCTATTTTTTTGCTCGTGAGCTTCTTCCAGGAGGAGGACATTCGCCTTTTGGTGGCTTTTTCCGATTCAGTTTGCATAGAATGTGCTGCCATCTATTAAATATTTCACAGAACTATGAAAAAAAAATATTTTATTGTCTATATCAATATATTGAAATTGCTTTGCTAATAAAGAGCGAAATTTTTCGTCTATGGTTTTGCTTTTAATTCACGGAATCTGACGTACGATTTAAATATTTCCGGTTTATTTTTACTGAAATTCTCAGTTTCTGTTAGGTTTCTGTAGTTTGTTATTGTTTCTCGTTTATTTTTCATATATTGAAAACGGATACGTAGCCCATACAGCCACGTCCGATACTCGATTCGTCGTTAACGGACAATAACACCGAGATTGCTAAATAATAAACCAACAACAATAAGAAAGGGTTTGTACTGTGTATTTTTACTATTAATATTGATTAATATATTTGCTCATACCTATTGGACCCCTCTCTGGTCAACGCCATCTATCGAGAAATTAGGAACTAACTTTTTTACTTTTTTTGCTTTTGGAAAATCCCTCATTTAAGTATTGTTCCTATATTCAAAATGGATACGAAGCCCATACAGCCAAGTCTGATAGTTTATTCGTTTTTGACAGACAATAAATAAATAATAAATAACGCTCACAGGCACATACTTTGTAATGATCACAAGCAAGCCTTAGGCTTTTTGTTATGGGAACCATTCAACAACGGCACAAACATATAGCATCCATGACCGAACCGGGACTCGAACATAGGACCCTGGTTTGACAGTCCGGCGTGGCAATCATTACACCAACCGGGTCGTCAATAACACCCAGATTGGTAATAACTTGTACTGTGTATTTTTATTATTAATATTAATTAATATATTTGCTCATACCTATTGGACCCCTCTCTGGTCAACGCCATCTATTGAGAAATTACGAACTAACTTTTTTTTCTTCTGGAAAATCCCTCATTGAAAAAGACGATCGGCCGACACGAGGATTGAACCTTAGCTACCTGGATCGTAAGCCGGTTGTCTAGACCGCTAGACCAACAAGACAGTGATTGATATGGGCGAAATCTCTCACTACTACAGCGCAGCGCGTGAGGTGTAGTGCGATGTTACTCCGATATGAACCCTAGTACAACACATAGTGCTTCGAAACATAACCGATAGATGGCGGAAGCTGTCTATGGAAAATCAGCGTTCCACTTAGTTTGTACTAAGATAACATAGCATGGCCCTATTGATGAATATACCAGTGAATGAATAGTTTCCAAACAATAAATTATGCGCGAAATTATGAGATTTTTTTTAAGTGATCAGACTGATCAGGCGGAAAAGTCCGCGATAATACCAATTATTTGTCGAAATCGTTATTATTATTATTGTGTAATGAAATGAAATGAATTGTACCTGCCGATGCCGATGTTGAATTAGGCTAGATACCTAATAGCAATTTGAATATCTTCTTGTAAAACTTTTGTAGGTATGTCTTCTGGCGGAACAGAAAGGGAACTAAATACTATTGTGTAACATCTTAACTGTGATTCACAAATAAATAAATTGAGACTGAGATCCGTTGTCGTAGTATCTTTTAAATTGTTTCCCTTATTATGTTAAACAACAATAAACAGCAAGGTTACCTACTCATCCATTTCTCATCAACGTCATATATCTACGAATAGTTCGAGTTCGAATGCGCAACATGGTATCAACCACTCACGATCACTTTGGCATTTCTTGACCGATTTGCTACCACAGAGTTACAAACACAGATCACAAAAATTAAAGGGAGATGTGAAAAAGGGGCGGGGCCAGTGTCGCAGCAATATGCGCAAAAACGGAACACATTGCTCGCGACAGTAAGGATTCAATATATTATGACATTATGAGGCTGAAAGCCAGTCGAGATATTATGTGTAAATAGTTTACAATGCTTGTACTAAAGATTATTCGAACGTTGAGTTCTGATGTAGAGAGTAGTATATTCCTTGGTTCTGATACCGCAATGGATAATGAGCACATTCAAGCTAACAAAATACTTTCTATCGCGTGCTACTGGTGGTAGTAATGCGACACTAGGTTTCGTACTCAGCGCGTTGGTTGGCATCTGTCTAGATCTCTATGGTTACAAATCAAAACAAAATTAAGTACTTTATAGTATTTTTTTATTTTCATTATTACCAAATACACTTTATATAAAACAGAACTATAAACAAATATACAGATAACATAAAACTAATAAAATAGTAGCTCCCCTTCAATTAACTTTAACTTTACACTCGCTACCTGCTCCTCAAAAGCAGGATTGGGAAATTTTCCGTCACCAAATAATCATCTTCAAATATCACAGCGATGTTTAGCTCGAATTCTGAAACAGTAAATGGTGTCTGTTACCATTTCTATACTTGTGTATTGTAAAGAATAAAAACAAGGCAGAGGAGTCAGTACCTCGGCACTGTAGCACACAGTAGGCTATCTTCATATAATAGAGCAAGATTCCATGAACGCCAGACTTTCGTTATTATTTTATAAAAGCTGAAATTTTCTCAGCGCATGCTTCCAACACAGATAGGAACGATGGGCAACTATGAAGTTTGAGTCATCGTGGCTTTGGCAGGTAGCAGGTTAAGATTGACCTACTGGTCTCGCATGCCACCGCCGAGAAAACGATAAAAATTGATATGTGCCCCCATCTTTATTATTTTTAGTATGCCAGAAAGAGCGCGCATGACGTTTTTCTCGTTTAAACGCTTTGTCGTGAGTGGCATGCTAAACGTGCAGGCAGGGGTTGGAACTTTCAAAACCATCGCAACGGACGCATACACCGCAAACACACCATTTTAGCATGCACACAACGACAACATCTCAGGCAGCCTGTAGACCCTGTAGTGCTATTGTGGAAGTTTTGGTTGATTACGATGAAAATCAGCGAATAAATTACCATACAGGCAGAATCGATTTCGGCACACATTGCAACGTGTAGCGAACGTGTCAAAGCAAGCAATGTATGCCGATCGGCCCTCTGTTTTTGCCGTGCGTGCGTCTTCCGTGATGCTGTCGTTGTGTGCATGCGTACAGTACGACCAGGAAAAAAATTACCCTCGTCAATCTTCGCTTTACAGAGTCCCCCGACAAAACCCGACGTCGTTTAGTAATCAAAAGTCGGATAGCAGCGAAAACAATTAGCCAATAGCGGCAAGGTATTGAAGGTGGCACATCCTGATTGGTAAATATAATTTCGCGCGCTATTAAAATTTTACAAATGCGCAGGTACATCGCATCGGGGGAACTTATAAATCTGGTACTACTGTACATGGCGCGCGCACATACACACCACTGCCCCGTCGTCGCCGGCACCAGGGAGATACGTCCACTGTTAGTCTACGAGATAAGAGGAATTTTGGTAACCATCAGCTGCAAGGCTGATTCAGTATTCAAATGGTGTAGAGCATCTCTGTGATGGGGATGGACCAGGTCTGCCTGCATAACTCCAGTCGGTTTAAGAGTTACAGCCGTTCAAAGGTCTATGAATACTGAATCAGCCTGGCAGCTGAAGGTTAACAAAATTCCTCTTATCTCATATACTATGTGTGTACAGTGATATCTGTGCGGGCGGGGCGGGGTGAGGATGACCGGCGGAGCAGACATGCGTACGAACCGATCTTGAAGTTGTTGTTGTTCACCGTCGCCGAGCCGGATGTTCTGGATCTATGGAGTAGTCAATCAACGGGCGAAGCGGACAGACAGACGTACCGATCTTGAAGTTGGTGGTGGTGGTGGTCGGGCAGGTGAAGAGCCGCGGCAGCACCATGTACAGAGGCACGTCGCGCCCGCGGCACACGTCCCCGTCGCCTAGCTGGATGTTCTGGATCTCCGTAGCTGCATATAATATATTATATTACACATTGTATTTACATAGTTACACTTGGCTAGATGGGAAGACGGCCGGTGGATCAAAGCAATATCAGAGTGGTAGCCAAGAGAGGGACGGAGGTCAGTAGGCAGACCACCGGCACGTTGGTCCGATGACATTGTGAGAGTGACGGGTTCGCATTAGATCAGATTAGCACAGGACCGTGAAGAATGACGCAATAAAAGGGAGGCCCAGCAATGGGTTGATGTGGGCTGATTTGATTGATTTACAGTTAAGTTATAGCCTGAGTTATAAGTGTTATGTACAGGGTCCTTCTTAATATGCTGTCACTTTTTTAAGGGGATGATCAGACCGTCAAACTGAACAACTTTCTCTGTGGCACCAACATGAAATCGAAAAAAAAATCTTCTCTTCCATACAAAACTGCAAATCTACTCGAGCCAAATGTATGGGATAGCTGGCCGAACAAGCGAAGTGTGTAAGCACCCTAAACAGCCTACAATGATTAGTATGCAGAATAGCAACGGGGGCAGTGAAATCTACACCCACGGCTGCTATGGAGGCAATATTAGGCTTGCCTCCACTACACATCCATGTGCAGAAGGAGGCAAAAATTGCAATGCTCCGAGCCTTGGAAGGAGGAGATCCCACATGGAAGTCCTCTGTTATGAGAAGGCTACACTTGAAACTCTTATTAATGTGCATTCAAATCCTAAAATTTAATCTTAAAAACTAAATTAGAAATAGATCAAACAATCGACTGACCATCCTTGGAGTAGCCCTCCGCACAGCCGCAGGTCTCCACGCGCACCAGCTGCAGCTCTATAGACTTGATAGGCACCGAGCACTCGTCCACGCGGATCTGGGGCAATTTTATTTAGTCATCGGGCTGAAGACATAGTATTATAAGCAGAACATTTTTTATGTGATTTTTATTGTTCAAACTGTTTGCAAAAGATGTTACAATAAGATATAATACCTAACAAGCTGGCTGCATATAATACCTAACTAGCTGGAATCCCCGTCCTTTGGTACGAAATTCCTATACAAACATTCATCCATGTTTTCAGCTTTTATAATGGCAAAAAAAATGTTAAATGATCAAGTTGATGCCAATCCAATAGAACTTGGACGAATAAATTAGAAACATTCATGCCAAAATTTTAAGTTGCTCTTTGTAGTTTTAGAGCTATCGTGCTGGGTGAGTATGTGGATTTGCATACACTCATATAAAACAGGTTTGGAGGGATAGTGTAAATTTTACACATGCCACATCGTGCGCTGCGATCGACTTGACAGTTCCTATCAAACACTTCACAAGTAGCCAATAAGGTAATGTAATGAAAACGTACCTTGCCAGTGATAGGTTTGTCAAGCGCGCAGACTGTGGAGTGTATCTCTGCGTAGATCTGGAACAGAGGCATGTTCCCGCGCCCCGCGCCCGCGCCCGCGCCCGCGCCTCCCCCACCCCCGCCCGCCGCGCGGATCGTCGCCGGCGTGATCTCGCACCGCACCGGCTTCTGCGGCGCCGGCTCTTGCTGCGAAATACACCAATTGAACTCTGTTACCATCCTTACCACTCTGACTGGCCGTGGACCAGAAATATGGAGGCAGAGAGACAGTGGAAATAATCTACCGATAGCTTGCTTCACTTTGATCACTTTATATGCAAACTGAAGCGCTCCATCGCCTCACCGCCTCGCACATCTGTGTTGGAAGACCAGCCTTGTTCTGTCTGTTAATAGTTAACACCCGTATTCTAAATCTTCCTTGAACTTTCTCTCGACTTAACCTGAGTCAAAATATTCCTTGACTCATCCTCAAAACACAGAGTATTATAATTACTACCTCAAAATATCAAGATTCCTCCACTGAGGTTGAGTCTAACAATTAATCTTAATAAAGGAATTTTAAATCCTTTTCTTCCGTTTTTGGTGGTGGTTAGTATAGCAAAAGACCATATTCCATTGTTTTACTAAAAATTATCTTGCTCAGCTCGTTATCTGGAGCTGCCTTGATGTTTCATTTATCGACTGTGAAATTTCAACGTACAATTTGAGTGAGTGTAAATAAATGAATTCTTGAGGAACGACTGAGAATATGGGTGTAGGACTATCTTCTTCCCACTGTCAAGCTTTTGCGTAGACATCTGCAGTACATTAGTGATACAGTATGTAATTATGAGGAGTACCAACCTGTCGATACTGTACGAAGAACTGGCAGCTGGCATTGAGCGGCTTGTTGAGGAAGGACCTGCGCATGGTGCACTTGAGCGAGTACATGACGTTGACGAACACGCCGTGGTAGGTCTCGAGCAGTCCGGGGGCGCCGGGCGAGGCGGCCTGGCGCGCGCGTAGTGGCAGCTCGAACGGGATCTCCGTCACACCGGCCGGGATGCGCCCCGCCGCCGCCAGCTCCATCGATGTACTCAACAGGTTCAGTGGCTGTAAATGTTAACATTTTGAATTAGGTATAGGTCACCAGTAGCTTCTGTCTTCCGTAGTCCAAAGTAAAAAAAATAACCCTTATACTTTCATCCATTATCCATTCTGTCTCTGTCTGTACAAGAAAAAAAATTATTCAGCCCAAGAACAATTTAAGTTAATACAATCGAAAACTTAAATTGTACAAAGCAGATAGATAACAAAAACAGAAATGTGGTAAATCAGAAACAATTTTTTTCGACCCTTCTACTCCATACATACAATAAAGAGGAATAAAAAAAAAATTTTTTTTTCTAATAAATTGAGTGAGGTGTCTTGAAAAATGAAACTATTTGCGCTTAAAGTCAAAAATCTGTTGTCTCATACATTTGGGTGGGTCAAGTACAAATTCAGTTTTGTATGGAACAGCAGATTTTATTCGTGATTTCGATATTGATCCCGTAGATAAAGTTGTTCAGTTTGACAGTCTGATCATCCCCTTAAAAAATCGTCAGCATAGAATATATACACAAGAATTGCTCGCTTTTAGATTTCATTGATGATATCAGATTGCTGCTAGCACAAGCTACTACATACCTTACATATTGGATTGGTGCAGGTATTAGCTATTACAATTAATTTGGCTAAACATTGTTTGAACAAATGTTTTCTTATGACCTAACTGTTTGTAATTTTAAGACAATGAAGAAAAACTAAATATACCACGAAGAAAAGAAGGGAGCGGAGATGAGGCAAGACAATTTTTCTATTCAAGTAAGTGTCGCCAAAATGCGGGGGACGAGGTACGAGATGGGCGTAGGCTCCGCCCCAAAAACCCAAATCCATCTAGCGGCAAAAGGAGTAACTACAACAAATGCACAGTAACATGACAACCAACTAGTGCCGTCTGTTGTGACCGTTATCTCGTTGTTACGTATATCTACTCGCCGGTAGATGTCGTCTTGGATTTGAACGATTTTTTTAGTAATTGACCAAATCAACAAAGAAATAAAAGTTAAATCGATATAAACGAGTTAAACACTTTGTTTTTATCGTTATTTTCATCTATCATTTACACTTTAAGTTTCTAAAATCGTCCATTCCATTCCAATTCTTTACCATCTTAAAGAGCGGCATCTTACGGGTAGTAGCAAAACCAATTTTCCTTCTAATTCGAGAATCATTTTCAAAAAACGACTCTTATTAAATTATATTGGACTTACCTATGAAAAGTTATGCCATCTGCAAGCTTTGTCTGTGATCCTGAACAATTTTTACATCCAGGAACAGCGCACTTCATCGTTCTAGATGTTTTTTATTGACAAAACACCTCTCAGAAAACAAAATAATGACGTACGAAAACAATGGCGGTCTGATTCGAACTGAGCAGCATAGGCCAAGCCCACTGTGACGTCATGACGTCATCGAATGGCGACTGACCTCACTGCCTTGCCTCAACTCCGCTCCTTTCTTTTCTCCATGAAATATACTAAGACAAATCAACTCGCTAAATAAGTATTACTCTCGTCATCTAAGCTACTCCTAAGAAACTTGTACACATATTTGAAACAGCAACAACTAACAGCATCGGCTGTAGATTTATTCTTCAGTGCTTCTGAGAACCTTGATGTGGCTTCACATTGTAGGAACGTTGGTAAACTGGGCAATATTCTTGTCACACCGCCTACACCCAGATCCTGTAATTATTGCTAGAGAATCAGCTTCTATTGCTTTCTACATATTGTAGAGGACATATTTTCAAAGTTATATTGTAGTGGTTGGTTTACTCCATGGAATTAAAGAAGTTGACGTAATTGAAACTGAGCATTATCATTCAAACTCCCTTTCTACAAAAAACTAGAGATTTTTTTTGATAGATAGGGACAATAATATGTAACTATGGTATGGCTTTTGAGACATTTCTTTCAAATCAATATTATATTTGCTTCAGCAAATATGAGATTGAACGGTCTCTTCAGGATGGAGAGTGATTTGAGCTTGAGCTCAGCATATAAAGTGCAGGTCACAACATCCAAACCTAATATAACTTATTTTCTAGACATAAGGTACGATGGGACTGACATGTACATAACATTTTGTATAAAAGTCCATTTAAAAAAATTGAAGAAAAAAAAAAGTATACAGGGTGATATTGATATCATTAGCATCCTTTTAAACTAAGAGTCTACCCATCAAACTGAACAACTTTCACTATGGGAGCAAACCGATCGGAGCAAAAAAATAATCAGCTGTTCCATACTAAACTGCAATGAAAACTCGACTCAAATGTATGCAACAGCAGATTTTTTTTTTGCTCCGATCGGTTTGCTCCCATAGTGAAAGTTGTTCAGTTTGATGGGTAGACACTTAGTTTAAAAGGATGCTAATGATATCAATTTCCCCCTGTAGATAACTAACTAGTCTAAGAACACTCGCTCGAAGTTGCAAAAAAACATACCTAAAATATTCAATGCAAGCCAAACTGAAATCTTCGTGGGGCGAAGAAAGTGTATCTTAGTGTGATGCAGTGTTTATTTCCTATCTTTCGATTATGATATTACTTTATACATCCGTCGATGTAGGTACCTATAGGATACAAATTTAATTTTCAATATGAAAACACAAAAACTAAGGTCATTCTGTGCGATATAATGAGCATGTGACACTCGACTGAATCAAGCTTTGACTTTGGGGCCCGGCCGCGTAGGTACATTTTTATACCTAAAGTGTGGAGTGAGCCAGGCCTGCCTACACTAATCCACATTGAGCTTGCAATCGCACAGTAGAGTTTACCCTTTTGTTACTTTCACCATATTATTCACGAGATCAGGCAGGCATGTGCCCTGCAGTGGGTAGTATAATAGGCGGGTATATAGCACTAACAGTGGTCAGAGTGTCATCCTAGGGGCGGTAACAGTACCTTGATGTTATTGGAGAAGGCCTCGAGCAGGCCGACGCTTTTGGAGCTGAGCTGCAGGCTGACGGAGCCCTCCGCGAGCAGCGCCAGCCCCTCGTGCCGCACCTCCCCCGCCGCGCTCACCACCACCACGCCTGCTATCGTCTCCTACAATACGTACTCAAGTTTGTTACATTTCCTTTTAGTGCACAAGAACTTTAGTGGAGTGAAACTTACCCCCTCATGATACACTTTGCTGGCTCGTTTGAGATTTATACTTAAACTCGTTGACATGCTGAAGCGATTTGTTTGTGATAAGCGATAATCAAAGGTAATGGTAATTAGATTATTTTTATTTTATTTATTTACCTTTTTTACTTTTTTCGCAGTCAAAATTACACGTTTAGTTATTCCAGTGAGTTCCTCCCACATTTCAAATCGTTGTTTTTTTCGAACTTATTCTATGCTTATTCTTTTTAAAACCTTGGAGCATTTTGGAACCTAACCTACTATAGAAAAACTTGCTATGCGTCATTATCATTTATTATGTCTCTGTGACCATTTTTATAAGCAAGCAACAGTTAACACGCTATTTTAATTATTCAAAGCTGAGTCAAAGATAACATTTTTGAATTAAACTTGTAAAGGTTGGAACAACGAAACGCATTTGACATTGACAAAACATTATTGCCGTAATGAAATATTTGCAAATTCTATTACTATAGCAACACTACAGTGTCAAAATGTGTTTTGTTTTTCTTCACGTTGGCATCAAATGATATAAACAACCGAAGCGGTAGAAATAGTTTTGTATGGCGCTATCTCTTTTGTTTATAATATTTTGGATTAGTTTTGGACTTTGCAAGCGTTACGATTTCCGTCAGTTGAATAGAAATGTCCGTGCGCGGTGGCTGTATGCCAATTTGCTTTATTTGAATTTACGATTTTGTATTATTTTGTTACGTTTCTAAATATTTAATCGTGTGTTAAAGTTTTTATTAGTATTAGCTTATTTATTTACTATAACTTATATCATATATGAAGCGCGTTTAGTATCTGCGGGATCAATAAAAACAGGTGATGTTGAGTACACCCCGAATGGATCGATATCGGTGACTTTGAGATCGGGTATTTGTTTACGTGAAGATAGGGGTTGAGTGGAAGATGGAGAAGTCGGCGCGGCCCCGCACGGCGCTCAACGAGTGCGTGAAGGTGGTGGTGCGGTGCCGGCCGCTGTCAGCGCGGGAGATCAACGAGGGTAACGAGGAGGTGAGGTTTTGTCTCCGTGCGCGGTGCTAGGGCTGCGCGGACGAGGTGCGTCGCGCTGATATTGTAGCTGCACTCCAGGGCATCACTGTCAACAAAAGATTTCTTTTGTAGAACAGCCTGATGTGCGACAATCATTATTATAAGCGAGTGTTTGCAAATTTTCTGTGTACTGTTCGATGTTGTTTTTTCTTTAATACAACTAGAGTTTTGAGAGAATAGGGTAATGTAGCTAGGTGCTCGGCGACGGAGACGGAGACGGGATAGCGACGTGATTCACTCGCGTGGGAGCCGCACGCGATTCCTTGCTAATTCACGCCTATGCAAACACTGTCGTGCTGCATACCTACCTACATCTCAAACTATTCAGTGTTGCACAATAACCCTATTGATTAAAATTGAAATAAAGCACACCCAGTCCATTTGTGGACTTCCTGAAACATAAAATAGTACAATATTTAGTAAATTGTAATCAATAAGTGGAAGTAAAAACCTCCAAGGTCCTCATCCTGGTCCTTGAACTACTAATCCAAGAGACCTTGACATGTGTAGTAGCACAAAATTAAAACTACCTTCAAATTATACACATAATAAATATTTTCAACAAACTATAACATTTTGTTTATTTGTTTACTTTAAACATAAAAGGGATCACAGAAGCATTGAGATGATCACATTGTGTGTGATGAGATGACTATACTTTTGCTTCAAGTTTTATCATTTGTTTTATAAACATGGTATTGTAGCATAGCTCACTGAAGATTAGTAACTGTTGGTCAAACAATTTGCTATGTGGTAGAAGCACCAAGCAGAGTGAATTACACATGATGTTAGTAAATGTTGTGCATATGATTAGCACAGTAACAGTGGTGGCAGGCAGCGAGTGGCTCCCAACTAATGTTTGTTTGTTACAAGTCTTCTTGCTCGCTGTTGCAACCAGCGCCCGCGCCGTCCGCGCCGGCGTGATACACGCGCTTTACTTCAATTATAAAAATAACAATAAGTAAAGTCAGTACCTATACCTATTCACTAATCTTAGTTTTGTAGGTACATAAAACTGTTTTCAAAATTTTTGTTTTTAACTGAGTTTAAGGGTCATACAATCAGGAACTGGGTAGATTTGTAACGAAACGAAAGCATTGCTTCTTAAGTTAATATTAATAGGAAACAAAGCAAAGAAAAAATTTGGTCTGAATGAAATTATAGAAATAATGTCATATTAGATTTAGAAATAAAGTGTATAATTCCTATGCTGCCTGTTAATCACCTACTTAATATTTTCTTAGTGCATATTAACTTCTATTTGTATTAAATCTTAAATGGTAAAGACAGGTTACTGGTCAGAGTGATGCAAATAGCTCACTATCAAGTAGCAGTATACTTAGATTAAAATATTATCTTTATGATAAACTCATAAACATTTATTCAGATAAATTAACATTTAAAAACATAATAAGCCACTTAGGCGTTTTACCACCAATTTTTATCTACTAGTAAAAAAAATTACAAGAAAATATACTTAGGTCTAATTCTCTGAAAATTTTGTTAACATTGTTAGTTAAGTACATTGCAGTGTGTTGCGTAGCGTACCTATATGAGACCTAGTAGAGTAATAGCACGAGTAGATACCAATGGTGAATATTGAAATACGATTACCAATCGCAACCATAGATCTAAAACTACGAAATATTTGGAAGATACAAACATACAGTAAAGAAGTATAAATTAAAAGATAAACCTTATACTATTCAATAACTGACACGCGCGGTAGAAGTAACTTCTTTCTGGGCAGACTATATTAAAAGCATGGAAAATTGGAAATGCGTTATCCGTATCGAGAAGTACAATTATTTATTCGTAAGAAGAACAATTGTATATTTTTGCCGCTTACGCTTCCGCCGGCGCCGAGACCGTAGCCTTATTCTTAAAATAAACGAATGCGTACGCGCAATGAATGCAGGCTCACTGTAAGTATGTGAGCGGCGCGCAGTAATGACCATAAGCGGCTGATCCATATTTAGGCAGAGATCACCTGGTCGCCCTGGTGGCTCTGGCCGCCTGGTGGCTCACCTGTGCGTGCGCCTCGTTGCACATTAGCTAAGATAAGACGAATGTATCGTGGAAACCAGTCGACTAGGCCAAGGCCATGGGTCTGCGACTGCGAGATATTAAAGCCATATGTTTGAAGGGTCAACAATACGTCCATCTGTTAAATGGAACGCAGTATGATTTATTTCGCTAGGCCGTCTTCATCAAACAAGAACGAAGTGTAGGTAGATGCACTAGACTTTATTATACTAACAAAGGGAGGATTCAACTATAAAACTGCTGTGACTACATCATTAATTCCAAGGCAGTCCAGGTTCACACTCGTAAAATGCAACAAATGGTGGCAGTCAATCAAATTATGATCGAGAAAGATCTTGCTATTATATTGTTGAGGCTAAATAAAAATAGAAGATCTTTTATCACCTCATCCGAATCCGACAAAAATCCAATTCCATTTGTCCGAGATATTTAGCTCGTTAGTCTTTGCGTCGCTCCGTTAAACTAGAGCTTGTGCAATATTCTGCTAAAAAAATAGTTACATTCCTAACTAGGAGCTCAGTGCCGACCTCGAGATAATTACCAGATTTACTCATTTAGAAAATATAATTTAGAAAATGGTACTGAAATTGAGTCAATCAGTAGTTATTCTAATTTTCTTCGTCATCAGGTTGCCTCAACATTTAGTTGACTAGGTATCTATAATTTTCTTTGATCTAAAGGTGCTTCATTGCGATCTCTTCAGATATGTTTCGATGTATTATTCGTTTAGGGGACATAACATTCAGTTAGTTAGTCAAGGGACGGACAGTACATTGTTGACTTATCCCGGGGGCATACGTACAGATTGGATGTTCAACATCTACAAACATGTGTTTAGTTTCCGGGAGAAGGCACTTCACGCTTCTCGCGCAGATATTCTCATATTTAGTTTGAATGCGCGCCAAAACAGTAGATTATATCAGAACGCAATTGTTATGGCAGATTTTGTACAGTTTACGGCATTTATCAGATGTTTTCATCGCGCAGGCACCGGTACGCATCGAGACTTGCGTAAAGTGCCCGTATGTACGCGCGCACTGGCGGGTGGCATTGTCGGTGGAGCGCCCCACATCGATAATATTATGCAAATTGCATGTTTAAAGTTAAACATTGCGTTCGAGCGGTGATCCATCATCTTATCTTCGGTCAAATTTGTTATTGTTAAAAAGAAACTTGTTTAGTTTAGACCGGAACAACAATCGACATTTTAACAACGCACCAAATTTTATCGTGATCTGAAGGTAGAATAAATTTTGCGGTACTTCTACTAATATCAAAGAAATGTTTCCCGTGTGAATAAGCATATTGCTGTTTGGTAAAAATCTTTACAATAATGGCAATGGCAAGTCTAAGTCAAGGCATTGACTCGATAGAAGAAGAAAAATGCCTTATTGTATCGACGAAAAAGTTGTCCTATGGGCTGACCATCCGTCCTCCAAGTTCCCGGATATTTGGCAGCCATAAACTTTCCTGACGACAAAGCACCGACAGTCGGGTTATCATTTTTATTTTGCAATAAAAGCAAACACTTTTCGACTTTAGACAAATCTTTCAAGATCTTTATTCCCTTAAGTAATCACTATTATCATGTAAAGTAACTCGGTAAGTTGTAGAACTGCAGTCATACTAAACACTTACGTTATCGTCCTTTGAACTGTTCGCCAAACACGCGTTATCACATAACTGCATAAGAGATGAGCACGTCAACATGCACCTCGTAATGCCACCCGCAGTGAGCACCTGTGCCTAGTGCATTGTTTATGAACAGGTTTTAAAGTATATGGTCAATGTTTGCTCCTTGAGGTACTCCAGGAGACCAGGAGACTCTCCCTGGCCTTAGAATGTTTGTAATGAGATGTAATTATGTGAATTTAAATTGCGTTCTATTTACGTACAAGTACTAGGTAATAAGTATAAAAGCGGCAGAGATATGTTTGAAAAACAAAGAAATAAATTGAGCAGATAAATGTATAGGGAAGTTATTATGTTCACGGGCAGCTGACTGTGGTGCGGACGGACGCACGCACATTTCGCTTGTTGTCCGTCATGTCATGTTACAATACGACTTTATGCTCTATGCGTCGCTATTTGGGCAACATTTAGTCTATTTATACTTTCTTCTGATTTATTACCTATGATTGGTGCTTATAGGATATATCTTTTTTCAAATCTACAATTCCTAGTCTAAAATCTTTATCACCTATTGTAAATATATCTTTCTATTTCATAAATTGTAATCCTCTCTTAGGTGAAGAGCCGGACAGAACAGAAATGGTACGAGCGCCTCTCCACGCCTACCAAAACAGCCGCTGCGGAGCATAAAAAAAAGTTTGATGGTCCCCTACAGGTCTGAGTTCACTTGTGTATCGGTGGCGCTGGTTCACTGGTGTAACGCACATGTAACACGAGACGTGTGGGAGATATAACTATATTCATTGGGAGATGGACATCACTTGTAGCTTTTAAGATAACGTAGAGTTGACCAGGATTTCACGCACTTGTAGTTAATGAGCATGTAGAAACCCTCCTCGCGGTGCACCCTGGAAGAAGATAGGTCACGGTAACGCAGTGACCGAGGCCGACTAGTTTCGACAACACCATGGTTCTACAAAGAAGAAATTAAAGCGAAGAACGTGGTACTATTTACTAACTGAAAGGTTAAGAAAATGTATGGTTTCATTTATTGATTTCATGTAGTTTAATCAGTTCATACATATTAATAACTCTCACAGGCACATACATTGTAATGATCCCAAGCAAGCACTATAGGCTGTTTATTATGGAAACCATACAACAGCGGCACAAACATAATATAAAGATCCATGACCGAACCGGGATTCGAACCCAGGACCCCGGTTTGGCAGTCCGGCGTGGTAACCATTACACCAACTGGGTCGTCTTACATGAACCCTGTTAGGGCATTCGAATATAAATTTAATGTTAAAAGAGAACTCTTTTGCTGTCTAATTAAAGTGCGTGGAGTCCTGGAAACGATATTAGCTATATGTCAATACAGCACTAAACTAGTAATTACTAATTAACGTGGTGATGGAATTACAAGTATATAACAGATATGCTTAGCAGACGGTTGTTGACGCGCGGGCGCCATGGATACATCGACCATGCCATGGATACGTCTGCCTCGACTCGAGCCACGCGACCCATACCAAGCAACCATTAACACGCGTAGCAAATAGATTCACCAACTATTCATACATTATTTATAGTATTGGAACAAGAAATCGACTTACGATTGATTTCCGCACTGTTTCCCTAAGGAAACAATAACAACTGAGCAAAAAACTAAATTCTAACATAATGTTCTGGTTTGGTTATTTAAGCAGGTATACTGGATTTTGTTTAGTCATGTACTAATTTATTTTGGTATAGTTTTTTTTGTCGAATTCACTTTACAAAGTAACGGCTATTGGGAAGCTATTGGGAAGATTTTTGATAAAAAATTAATTAAATCTCAGCACTTACGCGGATGTGATCTACAGGGTGAAGGATCTATCCTTTATAATATTCAGTAAACAAAAAGATAACTACCGAGTCTTGAATAGTCACTTATGCTACTAATTCCATTTATAGTCTGCGGTATATTTTAGTAGATTAGCTTAATACCTACAGACTTCGAGGTCCCACTTTATCAGAGGTGTCGGGTCGGATATAACTATTCAGTTCACATGTGTTCACTTATTATTCATACTTACTCTAAGCACTAAACTAAGCCTGTAAAGGCCTATGAAATAACGATCACAAGTTACCATTTATAAAGATATGGTCAAAACCTACATTTTAAAACCGGGGACAATCTTAAGCGAAATTAAAAAAGAGGAGCAATATCGTTCCGATGCGACAATTTAGAATGCTCGAACCATATTTGAGTCCATATATTTGTCATACAACTTTAAACAAAAAGTGTATGACAAATATATACAATATTTTGTTTTCCTCTAGTCTAGATGTATCCCTATTCTATACACGTTCACTACTACAAGTCTCATCGGTCTTATAAAAGGGCGTGTAGACTAATAGTACTTGTGACCGTCCCGCAGGTGGTGCAGGTGATAGCGGACCGCGGCGCCGTGCAGGTGCTGAACCCGAAGGGCCAGGACAAACAGTTCACATACGACGCCGCCTACGATGCCGCCGCCGACACACAGACCATCTACGACGAAATGGTGAGTGAGATGAGATCAGCCATACATTACGCTCGTAATATACTTCAGGTTTAAGCTAAGGCACAAGTTCATAGCCGACCGCACGCAGCAGCAGCTGACGACGACGACGTGTCGCTGCGACACTATACACACTGACACTTTGTATGTATTTATATGAAATAATAGTAAAAAATACCTATTTCGGTACCGATAGAGTTGACAAAGGAATACGGGGCGCTGCCGTCTGCTGCTGCGGTCTGCAATCGAATTCGAAATCACGACTCGACAAGACGCAACGACATGTCGTCGAACGACACGTCGTCTGCTGCTGCTGCGCGCGGTCGGCTACGAACTTATCATCTACCCAAAACATCAGTGAGCACCAAAATGTATTCCAAGCGGCCTTAGAAGAAGTTAAGAAGATTGTTCTTGCAATGAAACTGCATTTAATTTTTAAGAACCTACAGTACTAAGACTTTTTTTAAGGGAATAGACCGCAACAGCAGAGGTAATAATTTATTGTACAATTAATTATCGTCTGGATTAAGATCTGTTTGGTTGTCTGGAATCTGAACCAATCGGGCCGACAATATCTGCATCGTTGTCACTTTATTTAGGTATTTGTACTTGACAATAACCTTCGTGAAAATGTTAATCTTCTTCTGAGGTTCTTTAAATGGAGAGGTTTGATATTAAAATATGGACATTATCGATGGACCACATTCTTTATTTGTGAACAATCTGATGATCTTTTGTTGCATATTGTATGTAGGTGGATGCAAATTCATAAGATTGTAATGTTCCGATGCTCCTGATTTGTCAGTGCCTTGAAAAGGAAAGATCGAAGAATGTTTGACATTCAGCAGATTCGTTTGTTTTATTTCAAATCTCTTATATTGGAGGAGAAAACAATGTTTCCGCGGAAATAGCAAAAAGCAGTGACCGCACGCGCGGGTGCGCACGACAACGGCGTGATGCAGCGCGCTGCCAAATTATGTGACGCTTCCTACGTTTTGGCATTTTCGCTAGGAAATATTGGATTACTCTCAGCTATTTGGTCCTAATGAGCTAGAAATTTACTGAAAATCTAGGTTGGTTTGTTTTCTGCATTGCATCAAGATGTCTCTCTTTAATTTTTTGCAGTGTTCTTTGTTAGGCTTAGGTAGGTACTGTTCGTCCCAGACCTATTAAATTTGTATTGTTTTTGTCCAAGATTCAATCAAAATCTCAAATGGAAATTCATGGATACAACAGGTTATCATACTGATTTCTGGTTAGACATTATTAACAATATCTTCTCGGCTCAAGTGCACCGTGCCACGTGCGTCATATCTAAAGTAGTAACAGATCCGTATGATGAGATGGGATGTGTTCGTGAACTATTTTCGCAAACTTTTTATTTCAGCTTCACTTTCTTGTTCATGACGTGTGCGGTATTAATACTACGCTTGCGCGAGGCCTCCTCTACTCATAAATGTACGATCATAATGTTTAGATTCCTTTCTATTGTTTCAACTATTACTTCAACTATTGTAATAAAATAAGTATACATTTACAAAAATGTAATCAGGCCCGGCCTGTCTCTCTTACTAGGGTAGGAAAAAAGAACCGATCACCACATGCAATGCTCCTGACCTGACACACCTCTATCGTTTCTTCAGCATTCATCAGTCATTAATTCTGATACAAAGGCCGGACTAATGTTCTTGATCGTTATTTTTATTTGGGTACTTTGATAATAATCTAAACACAGCTGCATCGCTGAACTAGTAGATTGGTATAAAAGCCTGCTCGTCCTCGGTTTCACTTTCAACAGCGCGTCTAGCGGAAGGTCTTGTCGGTTTGGTGTCTTATTAAATAAACAATAGAGCATCAATGAGTCAAGATCGATGAGTTTGGATAGTGGGCGGGCGGCCCTAGCGGCCATGTAAAGAACGCAGCAGGCTTCGGAAGGCCCGCCCGCCGCGTCGTCGTCGATGTGGTTGGGACGGGGCGACCTCGGCACGCGGCTGCTTACACGCTCATTATTTATCGATTACTTTAACAATACACTGCTAACAAATCGTGTGTTGTACTTAATGGTAACACCTAAAAAACTAATAACACGGACAGCTGTCCTTGATTTCTGTGACTAATAAATTAATAAGAAACACATCAATTGTTCTGATCCCCGAAGCTTTGACTTCAAGAGGCTTTTAATATGGACCAACAACGAATCAGATTCAAACCTTAAAATCCATGATCGACGCGACGTGAGGTTGAAAACCCAGAACCTCTGGTTTGGTAGTCCGGCGTGGTAACAGAATTGTTATAAATGCAAGATAATGTAATTATATAATTCATAGAAGCATCCTGTATCATGTATTCGCGAATTAAACTGTTTATATTTAACAAATAGATACGATATGACCTCGCACGGCTTTTGTGTTCATGTTAATTCCTTTAATAATGCTTTGTAGCGTTTCATTTCATAGCGCAGAATGAAAATGTGTGATTCACAGACGACCCCGCGCCCGCGGTCGAGGCGACATGTTTACGCCTAACTGTGACTTTATTTGAGGAAACTATTGATGTTATTGTGTACGAATTATAGCCTTTTGTTCGCGAACAGTCCTTTGTAGGAGTGCACAAGTGTGCAGTCGGTGTGTACACTACACACGTGAGGCTACAGTCAAGGTTACGACTCGAAGCTCTTCGTTACATCATCTCTTGCACTTCGCACATTTTCAGCTGGACACCGGCACGGCCCTCTAATAATAGCGCACGTTTCAAAACATTACAATGGTCGAAGATTGCAATATTGTATGGACACTGTTATTAGGGGCCCAGTGTCTCATACAATACACGTGTTACGACGATTATCTGAACATGTTGCAGCATGGCTGTTTGGTTACTTTATTTAGATTGTTTACGTCCTATTACAGTTTTACGGCACTCATACATGAACGATTGTAAACCGACCGTCAATTATTTTTGTTTTCCTTGTCTTTCATAATTCGAGATCAACTTTTCAATAATAATCTGTTGATTTCGTCAATTTCAAATGCATCTTAACTCGACTCGAATTCGACTTTTGTTTTATGTCTCTGACTAATAGGTATTACACACACTTCAGAGCGTCGCCGAAGATATTGTGCCCAACATAGGCTAGCAGTATCCCCCCTCTGGATAGTGAGCCTAATTCTTTGTACCAGGAAGTTACCAAAAAGGTCTCATTGAGACGCCCCGATAGGTGAGCAACGAACGCTTTGGCCTCTGGGCCCCAAGGACCCAGCGTCTCGAAACCTTTAACTGCCAGTTCGTACGTTCATTAAAGATAATCCTCAATTAAATCTCAAGCTGTCACTTTTTGTTTTGTTAACATAATAAAAGCTAGCAAGGAGACTTAATGGAGGATTATCTTTAATGAACGTACGTGCAACTTGCAGTTAGTCTCTTATTATATTTATTGAAGATCTTGTCTATGTTTCTGGATTCACTAAAACCATATTGTTGAAAGTGCCCCATGTTTGGCAGGTGCGACCATTGGTTGCATCAGTACTCGACGGTTTCAACGGGTGCGTGTTCGCGTACGGGCAGACTGGCACCGGCAAGACGCACACGATGGAGGGCAGCGAGGCGCACGAGGGCATCATCCCGCGCGCCTTCAGGCACATCTGGGCACACATCGAGAACAACGCCTCCTCTGATGTCACACACCTCGTCTCCTGCTCCTACGTCGAGCTGTACCTCGAGGACGTCAGGGATCTACTGTCTAAGGACTGCAAGAAGCTCACTATTAGAGGACAGGTGAGTGTTCTTTTGAGTTTAATCTATTCACATCTGGGCCCTGGGACGTCACATAATTGGTTTATGGTAACTGATGGTAGGTAACTTATATAGGCCTCCATGTTTTTGGGTTGCAAATGCAACATCTGCCTAGTATTGGAGACGCTTACTTGATTGTGTCTTGCATTCCTGTTGTCTTACAAATACCTAAATCAGCATCTCAAGAATTATTATTTCCCTCGTAAGTTCGTTAATAAGGATAGGTCTGTACCTGCTATCCATCTTTATTATGCTCTATCAAAGTACGACTAAAATGCGTTCCTTGATAATTTAGATTTTCATTTGTCTCCAGTGCCTACATTGAAAACCGTGAAGGTCATTGGGACGTCGTGACGTGATCTTTATATAGTCGATAAATAAGGAAATTGTATCTAAGTGTGGTTGTCCATAATACTTTATTTGCTGGACTAATATTATCTTATCTGTCACAAATTGTTTCCGTATTGACTTTACAAAGTTTTCCCTCGACTCGAAACCTCTTCAGTGTCTCCATAGAGTGCCATAAAGTGACGGATGTTTATTTATTTAACAACAATTAACCAAGTTCTCTAAAAGCGACTAGATAACCATTCTCAGTCAACATTGACGCAACGTGTTCCACCGACGCGATGGTCTCTCAGTGTTGCCAATGCAGCAAATAAATAATTAATGTTATTATGGCCAGAAGCTGGCTTATATAGGCCATCTTCCATACTAAAATCTTCAAATCCCTTTATATTTGACGGCATGGGGGTTCCGTCATTATTCGACCAATACTAGCAAGCATTTTAAATCTCAACCGCGTTAGCAAAAGAATCCCCGTGCCGTAAAATACAAAGGGATTTGTAGATTTTAGTTTGAAAGATTATTTATGGCCAGCCGGTCGCGGTCGCCAACTTGAATTGTTTTCAAAAACGTTTAATTATGTAGAACACTTTTGGTATCTTTATCAACCTCCATCCTCTATCGATACGAATAGGTTTCAGACTGAAAGACACAATTTTTGTGAAAATTCAAGATGGCTTGAAGGATCAACCTTTAGGAATCGTGACCAAAATTTGGCATCAAGTTTGTTTCGAAACACACAAATGATCGTGTGACGTGACGTGATATGAAACCGTTATTGTATGACTTCTTAAGATGTTGCAAAAAACTAAAAGTAAATCAATCAATTATACTTTATTTGACACCAAAAAAACAGAGTATACAGAGAGCAATCAATCAGGAAATACAAAAGGCATAAAAACAGGCGGTCTTATCGCTAAAAAGCGATTGCTTCCCTACAACCTTAGTGTAGAGGAAATAGTGAAAGAAGATTACATTTACATTACATTTAGAAGTAAACATTTTTGATTTCTACTCGCTAGATTAGAGACGGGCTATATCGTCATATATGGGGCTAGATGAACAGATAAATGGCTAGATCTAGCCAAGAAGTGGCTAAGTTAGCAACACTGTCACCGACTTTACGACCCTTTTGTGTTTGTTCACAAACTGTGCACTATGCTGTTATATTATGATGTCACCTCCCGTAGTTGATGGTTATTACTGGCGGACCTTGCCACAAACCTTCTGTCATTATTGTACAGTACGCGATGGCCATTAGTGTGGTTTTTAATGACCATATTATAACGACGGGTCTGATATATTGTTTTCAAGATCCTTTAGGTTCTGACCACTGCATAGTATTGGTTCAATCATTAGCGAGACTCGGTGATCTTATAGCTAGTTTTCTTTTATGGCAGAGGGCATAACTATACAGAGGGCAATCACTGAATTAATTTTTAATGGTGGTTTAAATATTTATGTTCCAGAGGAAATGTCGGTATCTAATAACGTGATATAAATGTTTTCATTATTGAATATTGAATGTTGCTCGTATAATGGTAAGATACCTACACAGAATGGGGCTAGTAGATTCACCCACTTGCAGATTCTGCTGTGAAGCAGAGGAAACGCCCATACACCTCCTCTGCGAATGCGAAGTGCTCATTCACAGCAGAAGTCGCCATCTAGGTGGATACATAATAATACCTACTGACATTAGGGACCTCCCCTCCAAAAGCATAACACGGTTCATGAAGTCCGTGGGCCTAGGAAATGACCTTTAGGTCTAGGGTGACAGCTACAATAGATCTATCCAGGTCGCAGTAGCTATTTGATCATTGACAAGCCTTTATAACCAAATAATAATAATAATAATGGTAAGAGGTTGACCTAAACCTATCCCTAATAATAGGGCTTGTCATCTAATAAATACCCTGGCAAGTTATTATACATATACAGCGTACGTCGGTCTTATTCATATAAGACCGACGTTCTTGGCTGTATAAGCCAATATAAGCCCTTAGCCTAGCAAGTATAAAATAAGGAAATGAAGGATTCTCAGTATAGTACTACCGAATGATGTACACACGGCGACACATCAAGCTACGCAAAACAAACATAAGCTGGCCGCGCGACGTTATACATTACTCTACTCTACCTACGCACGGCCAGCTTATTTTGGTTTTGCGTAGCTTGATGTGTCGCCGTGTGTACATTTAGGATAGTTTGTGCTGGATTTCTCTCAACGTAATTATTAAAAGTATGCTGGGCAGGCTGTTTCGATCTCCCTAGCTGATCAAACTTTTACAGCTGAACAGTAATAATATTCTACAGCTGATTTGCCACAATCCAATACAAGTGCAGATTGATGATATTGATATTAATGATAATGAACACATGTACTTATAAACTGCGTGTCCTTCGCGATTCAAACTCGTGCAATCTCACAGTTTTGCTTATCTCTGTATAATGTGCCGATAACTACGCGGTATCGATAACTACTCGATTCGATAGTCACTATTACTTTCACGACGACACGTACTTTAAAAAGGATCAAACCCTCTGTTTCCCGCCCATTTTATACCTAACCCTAGGCACAAGCTGGGATTTATAATCTTCCCCTCACAGCTATACACACTGTTGGCCAATTCTAGCCTCTGGTCAGCAAAAGAATTCAGTTCATCCTGTTAATTCTTCAAGGGCTAAATCATACGTCGGTGACGGTTTTTTGGAGTTACACGATTATTCCAATTCTTTCTGAATCCCACAGACATATTATATCCGATAGTCCAATAGACATATTATCAGCCTAGTCCCATTTTAGTTTACCGCTTTTTATCACAACAATGTTTGCTAATATTTGAGTTATGAAACCGTTCCCTAGTAAAGGCAAGGTGTGAGTTCATCATCATCATCTTCCTGCTCTTATCCCATTATTTGGGGTCGGCGCAATATGCCGTCTTCCTCCATTCATCTCTTTTAGTCGTAATTTTAGCGCACACTCCTTTTTTGCACATGTCATCTTTCACACAATCCATCTATCTTTTCTTTTGTCGTCTTCTCTTTATGCAGCCATCCATAACAGAGTGTGAGATAATGCGTGTTATTTTCTCTGTATGTACCTACTTCGGGCTTGTGTGCTTGAGTTTCGGAACGCTTAGTATGAAGCTTCCTAACTCTCGTTTACTCTGGTAGGTAATGTATATTAAGACATGCTCGTCTCACTTCTAGGTACATTATTATATACAACATTACTTAGTGTGTGAAATATGTAATACTTTACCTTTGTTTACTTCATTTCTACTCGTAATATATTCTACGCATAGGTTAGCATAATATCGGAATCTGAACAACAAAGACGTGTTATCGACGCCTTATTGTGTTATTTCAAAACGCCGTGCCATAGCAAAAGTTGTATTAAATATTTGATTTGATGTCAGGTCAGGTGGCACCGCATAACATCGTCAAGAAACATTTACATTTGCAAATATTCAGAATTCTTGAAATCCCTTAGCTAAAAATTACTATGCGACCAGTTTTAACGATGCTTCGGTTCGTTGCGAGGTTTTTTCTTAGGTAAAGACTTAATGAGGAAATTAAGTCGAGAGAGACAAATGGCAATGCAAGTTGACGAAGGACACAAGACTCCGTTTAAATTCTAATATGGTTTTAAATCGCTGTATAATCGGGACAGGCATCCCAGATTATACCTTACCTATTTACTATACCTTAGGGTAATAAACGGAGGAAGCGAAATTCCTAGCTATTTGGTTTTTCGCATTACAGATGAGAATCGATCAGTGCATATGTCTATATCTATAGGGTCCTTCTTAAACACTTTTTTAAACACTTTTTTAAGGGGATGATCAGACCATCAAACTGAACAACTTTCTCTATGGCACCAACATCGAATTCGCGAAAAAAAAAAACAGCTCGTCCATACAAAACTGCAAACTTGCTCGATCCAAATGTATGGGACATTTGGATCGAGCAGGTTCCGTTTCATGGTCTGATCATCCCCTTAAAAAGTGCCCGCATATTAAGAAGGACCCTGTATAACAATCGATCGGTTATCCTGACCGTGCTTAAAAATTGATTTTATATGAATATGACGTATTATTGAATAGCGTAGCATCTTCCATTCTCTATCTTCGTTAATATAGTTGTTGTACTCCTCGAGTAGGCACTCTATCAACTAAGTAATTTGCAATGTAGGCTACCTTAGAACCTTATCACAGCAAATTATTTTGAATTATGTTTCACAGAAGCTTTCTGAGGTTAATATAGGTGATTGTGATAAGGTTCTAAGGTAGCCTACGTTTCAAATTGGTAAAATTCCTACCTGTCTACACGCCCGCTACGAATATTAAACTGTTGTACTATGTTCATTCAAACTTGCTACGTTGTATCAAACTTATTAACATTATCGATGGAACTTTATAGACTGTAGTCACGTTATGTTTGATATTACACCAGCCCGTCTAGCACACACCGGGACAATGTTTCTCACTCATTCTGTCGCACGCATTGTGACAAAGATGGATATATATCTCGTAGGAGATAGTTCAGTGGTGGGCTGTGTGTTCGATGGGTAGACAAACTTGGCGCATGCGTCGTCGTTATCCTACAGAGTCTGAAGGCGCGTCCGTGACGAAAACGAAAGCGCAATTTAGCCAAAAATTGCTAATTATGAAATGTTCGCTTTTCATTCGTTGAATTATACATGAGGCAGTGTTCGGTTCGCGATGTCTACAAATATACATATGTACGTATAACAGTGTACCTCGTACTTACACAATACTGCGCGATAGCGGAATGTTTTTATTTCTGTTTAACTTTACGCTTGGAAGTGCCGCTGATTGACGCGTGCACTTAGCCCGATCACCTCGTGTGCTATATGTATAGAGTTAACCCCCTTTAGTCTCCTTGAAATGGTTTCAGTGGGTGCTTACGTCATCGTTAACTAGCGAACGATTCCTTGTTCTAGCATTCTAAAAACGTTTTCTGGGTAAACTTGATCATCTTAACATCCTAACATTGATCCATGACCAAATAATTATGTCCCATTTTTAAGGAAGGCAACTTCTCGCCTCTTGTATATGCAGGCAACACTAATTCTAGTCAATACTTTAGAAAGGTCCTATTCATTTTCTCAAGGGTCTAACTGGATGCCGGTCGCACCGGTCGATGTTATAAATTGACTGTCTTTATAAAATGAACTAGAGTTAAAGATTTTAATTCAGATCATAAGCAATCAAACAAAAAAAGTTTCATCAAAATCGGTTCAGTAGTTTTTGCGTGATGATCGTTCAAACAAACAAAAAAACACACAAACAAACAGACAGACAAAAAATCCAAAAATTGGTGATATGGTATCAGGGACACCTCAAAACCATACCTATCTTACCTTTTTTATGTTAATATCTTCAATGTACAGACACACTTCTGTTTCAGTTTTATAATAGTACTAGAGTCAACCCGCGACTTTGTCCGCACAAATTATATACCAGATTTTAAGTCAGATCATTAGCTATCAAACAAAAAAAGTTTCATCAAAATCGGTACAGTAGTTTGCGTGATACTCGTTCAAACAAACAAACACCCAAACAAACAGACAGACAAAAAATCCAAAAATTGGTGATATGGAATCGGGGACACCTAAAAACCATATCGTAACTTTTTTTTTGTTAATATCTTCAATGTACAGACAAACTTCCTGTTACAGTTTTATAATAGTTTAGATAGATGACACTGCAATCGGGAATTGATAGATTACGGCTGCAGAAATAAGTTCTTTTTATTGTGCACAATATGGATAGAGATAGTTAGATATTTTTAAACCTGGCCAGCAAATAAATGTACGTACTATCTACACGTTTCCCTTCTTCTATCTTCTTTGAGTAATTTTGTCGCAGATCGCAAGTCATCATCGCTTTTGGGCTTCATTGTCTAGTGTTGTGAGTAGTTGGCTTATATGAGTTATATGTAGACAGTGGTCTATATAAGGTCTAACAAAATTAGCTGATACTATTTTAATATGCTCAGGCCATCGAACTAAATAACTTTGTCTATGGGACTGATATCGATATCGCGAAAAAGAATCAGCTGTCTCATACATTTGAGTCGAGTTATGTCTGCAGTTTTTATTAATTTTTTATTTTAACACTTTATTGTACACACGGAAATATACATGAAAACAACATAATAGAAAGGGCGAGCTTATCTCTAAAGAGATTTCTTCCAGAAAACCCGAGAGTTTTGTATGGGACTTTGATCGCAGCGGACAGCTGTTTTTTTTTCTTTATTTAGATATTTGGTCCCATAGAGAAAGTTGTTCAGTTTGGTCTGAAGCACCCCCTTAAGTATTATTAGGATGTTTTGTTACACCCTGTAATATCCTTTTATAAAAAAACTAGTTTAAGTATGTTATGTCACTCTTTCTTATACTATGATATAGGTATTCTTATATTGATACCACGCTGCGTTTGCAGTAAGTATATGTAATTTCTCACTGAGAGCTTTCTCGTGATCGTCACTCAGCAGGCATCATTACCGGCTGGCCGTTGACCTACTCCTCGACCTTGAAGCGCACTAGGTCAAGGCCACACCGTCTGACATTTACACTCGACTCGATATTCCATACCCCGCTATAAGATCCCCATAATTATACTGTTAATCTTTTTAACATCACTTACCGCGCTAATTGGCTCACTTTACATCGCTTACATATTTTGAGGGGTATTTTGGTCATTTAAATGTGTACCTTGATATTTCTAGTTAAGAGTCACCTTCATTGTTGTGTGCTTGGTTCGTTATGACAAAATTGTTACAACGAGTAGGTATGTCACGTAACTTACGTGCTGTAATCTATCTAATCTAAACTATTATAAAACTGTAACAGAAGTGTGTCTGTACACACGGCGACACATCAAGCTATACAAAACCAACATAAGCTGAACGCGCGTAGGTCGAGTAACGTATAGCATCGCGCGGCCAGCTTATGTTTTATTGAAGATATTAACAAAAAAAAGTTACGATTTATGGTTTTTAGGTGTCCCTGATTCCATATCACCAATTGTAGGATTTTTTTCCGTCTGTTTGTTTGTGTGTTTGTTTGAACGAGCATCACGCAAAAACTACTGAACCGATTTAGATGAAACTTTATTTGTTTGATAGCTTATGATCTGACTTAAAATCTGGTATATAATTTGTGGGACGAAGTTGCGGGTTAACGCTAGTAATTTAATATTTATGTCATATTCTAGGAGGGTTCAAACTAAGTTTAAGATCCTTAAAATCCCAATCTCGGAATCTGGTGTTAACATATCATAATGAAGAATGTATGGTACGTACATGTGTGCAGGAGCTCAACGGTTTCTACATCCCTGAGATGACGTCGGTGGTGTGCAAGTCTGCGGCGGAGATGGTGCGGGTGATGCGCGCGGGCAACAGGCTGCGCGCGGCGGGCCGCACCGACATGAACGAGCACTCGTCGCGCAGCCACGCCGTCTTCCTCGTCACCGTCGAGAGCGCCCACAAGGACACCAACCGTATACGGTAGGTGTCTTACCTACCTACACACCATAGAGATCTAGAGAGATGCCAACTAACGAGCCGAGTATGAAACCTAGTGTCCCATTACCACCAGTACCACGCGATAGAAAGTATTTTGTTAGCTTCAATGTGCTTATTATCCATTGCGGTATCAAGCATGTATGCAAGCATTGTAAATTATTTCAACATAATATCTGGACTGGCTTTCAGCCTAATAATATATTGAATCATTACTTTCGCGAGCAATGTGTTCCGTTTTTGCGCATATTGCTGCGACACTGGCCCCGCCCCTTTTCACATCTCACTTTTTCAGTACACACCATTTCACACTGTCGTATCCTCTCTACAAAACATTGCAATCAATGCAGTCATCATCAACTCAGCTGATAAACGTCATCTGCTGGAAATAGGCTTGTAAGCTATAAAGGCTTCCCGCAAGGATCGGCACAACGACCTGACCGGTCGTGCGCTGCCTTCATCCAACGGCTTCCCGCCGCCTTAAACCTGGTCGTCCATCCACCTTGTCGGAGCCTTCTCACGCTGCGCTTTCCTGTACACGGTCGCCACTCGAGAACTAGCAGGCCCCATCGGCCATCAGTTCTGCGAGCAATATGCCCTCCCCTTTGCCACTTTAGTTTAGCAATTCTTTGGACCATGCTAGTAATGCAGTAATATCATTAAAACGTCAATGAGGCAATTATTATTGGGGCAGCAATTGAAACGGCAAAACATGGTTATAACATGTGAATAACCAAGAATAATTTGTTAATTATATTTTAGGTACAGTCGAAAACAAGACAGATATGTTTTTGCTGTATCTATTTTGGAAATGCAACGCGGCACTAACCGACTCAAAAACTAATAATTGGATCTTTAATGACGGTCCGATAGCTTGCCCAGTTGGTAGTGAATCCAGCGAGGAGTCGTACCGCCTCATGTTTCCATCTGATACCTTGACGTATAAGGAATGAAGTATAATTTAATTTAGTTAAGAACATTTTTGTTGGCTTCGTTTCACATTCGCCTAGTCGTTTTATATACCTACGCTACATATCATAGATAGTACAGAGATGAGTGTTAAAAACAGCAGCTCACTAATTGCAGACAACTCTTAATTGAACTTACTCATCGTCTGGACCATTGCCCCTTCTGCTTATCATTGATCTGATCGACCCCTAACATATCTGATACTGAAGTGATTCAAATATAATCTATATTCTATGTTATCTGATCCATTGAGGGCGCGTCTCAAATGATGCATCCTCTCCTTATTAGAACGATTATTATTGCACAAAGTGGGTGAATATGACGCATTGGATACAAGGCGGCGACCAAACGTCCCGGGATTAAAGAGCACATTGAGACAGTTTGCGAATTAAGGCAATGTTTAGTTTAGTTTGTGTGACACTGGACCAAACTGTTGCTACATTCATAATGTATGCGCTTTTATTTATGAGGCAGGGTACGCACGGCGACATATCAAGCTATACGAAACCAACATAAGCTGGCCGCGCGACGTTATACGTTACGCGACCTACGAGCGGCCAGCTTATTTTGGTTTTGTATAGCTTGATGTGTCGCCGTGTGTACAAAGTCGGCTATTTTATTGCTACTTTGAGTCAGGATCATGAATAAGTTGCGTGCTCTGTGAATATTGAAACTCGTATACGTACGTACCTACATAGTCTAAATACCTATAAGCAATTTGGAAGTTGCTTTCTTATTTAATTTAGAGGTCCACAAGTTTATCTAAATGCAATCCTTAATGAACAAAATGTAAGTAGTAGACATAGATATAGACAGAAAAGTTACCGGAACACTAAAATATATAAGCTCTAACAAAATTAGCTGAAACTATTTTAAGGGGATGCTCAGACCATCAAACTGAACAACTTTCTCTAAGGGACCAATATCAAAATCGCGAAAAAACAATCAGCTGTCTCATACATTTGAGTCGAGTTATGTTTGCAGTTTTGTATGGAACAGCTGATTTCTTTTCGCGTTTTTGATATTGGTCCCATAGAGAAAGTTGTTCAGTTTGATGGTCTGATCATCCCCTTAAAATAGTTTCACCTAATTTTGTTAGACCTTATATAACATTAATTTATACCTACATTACAGGTAATAAAAACATATGTATATAAACTAGCAGATTGTAGTAGTAATATGCTCGGTATAATTATTCGGAAACTCTGTGTTGAGGATCGATACCTCAACTTTTTGCAATTTCCGATCCAGCCAGACGACCAGGAGTGCGATTTTTGAAACTCATTCGCTGAGCTCAGCAGTTGAAAATATGAAAATTACTATGGAGATATGCATCTTTCTGCTTCTGATTTGACATTTTCATCTGAATGAGATTCAAAAATCGCACTCCAGCTGGTATTTTAGTCGCAGCGTTCTAGTAGGGTATCATGATGCCGGCCGATTTCAATTATAAAGACAATTTTACCAATAATCCAAAAAGAAAACCGTGCAGTTTCGTTCCATTTTACTAACAAATAAAATTGACCACTCCGAGCGCGGAATTGTCATCAGCATACATTAACGTAGAGTGGGTCATATAATGCGGCGCGGCGTCCCGCGTGGGTCGAGCGTTACATTTGTCCTAATTTAGTGATGACCGAGCGCCTTCAGGATAACACCCAGTCCACTAACTGTGTCCTGTGACATCAGTCTCGCAAGTGTTCACTTAGTATACTTTGGGTGATTGTTAACAAGTTCAGATTCCGTTTGAAAGATGATCGATTGGAGTGATTGTGATGAAGACTTCTTTGTAAGGTATTTTAAACTTTTTAATTAAAAAAAAACCGCTTGCCGTGACCTGCATGCTTCAGTTTCGAAGCATGTATTGTACCCAATGTCCATTATAAGTGGCGACGCCGACGGGCTCACTGGGCAGTTTCGGTACTACTAGTGAAACGTGAATGTTCTTAGTTTTCAGAATATCTCGTGGGAATATAGTCGTGAGCATATAATATGTACCCACTTCTTTCCGTTGATCATTCGAGACGACTAAGTCTCTTATAGGGGATGATCAAACCGTTTAACTGAACAACTTTCGATGTTGGTCCAATTGTGAAAGTTGTTCAGTTTGACGATCTGATCATCCCCTTAAATAAGGGTCAGCATATTAAGAAGGACCCTGTTTAGGCTGTGTTTTGTGGATGAAAACTGAAAACCAAGACCTATCACGACTTGACTCGTCACCCCCCATCTTAGAAATAGAAATACATATGTTCATATTATACACGTTATGTTTGCTTCAATCAATAAGCTAAGGGTGAGCCTTGATACAAAAGTTTGTAGGTGTTAAAGTTTTCGACCACCTTCAAAGGGATTATGGTCGTGAGTTTATGGATGTATGTTTAGTGAAAAACCAGCACGTGGTAGTATAAAATAAAATACGGAAGACAGAAGGCACGTGTACGTTATAAAAAGGTTATTTTTATTTCACGTACGTCCGTCGTCGATCCCGCGCGATGTGATGCCCACACGAAGTGCTGAAGCGATGATTGTAGACGAGTCGTTATAAAAACATAATGAAGAGTGAATCGTGAGTACATTAGCCCGCTCTAGTAGTGTGGTAACCGAGTTACTGTAGGTACCTATTGCAGAGGACATTAACGAGAAGTATTTGTAGAAGCTTTGACGAGCGGTTGGTTATTATGCCAAATCTTGCCAAACGATAAATCCTGCATCTAACTAATCTTCTATCTATCTATCTATCTATATCTATACCTATGCATGGTGTAAGGGACAGCCCTCTGCAGACAGAAACGGTGAACTCAGACCATCAAACTGACAACATTCGCTATTATTGCGCCTACCTCAGGAAACGCGAAAAAAATATCAGCTATCCCATACATTTGAGTCAGGTAGGTGTAGCGGTTTTGTATGAAACAGCTGATTTTTTGTCGCGTTTCCTGAGGTAGGCTCCATAGTGAAAGTTGTTCAGTTTGATAATCTGAGTTCACCGTTTCAGACTGCGGAAGGCTTTCCTTACACGCTGAATATACATTTATAAACTTCAAACTCACCCACCCTTGTATACCGACGTTTTGTGTCAGTGCAGTACAGTTTGACGACCCAGTTGGTGTTATTATCGTAACCACACGTCGGTCTGCCAAGCCAGAGGTCCTGGGTTCGAATCTCTGTTACGATTATGATTGTCTGATTTCCATAATAAACAGTAGCTTTAATGTATGAGCTTTTGAAAAAAAAATAGCTTTTTCTGTTTTAGTAAAATACATTGGAGGACTATTACTATTGGAGCCTTTAGATCATCATCAGCCTATAAACGTCCCACTGCTGGGCACAGGCCCACCCTCAGGGAGGGTATATGGGCATTAGTCCACCACGCGTGCCCAATGCGGTTTGGTAGACTTCACATACACATCAGAATTTCTTCTTCAGTTTATGCAGGTTTCCTCACGATGATGTTTTACTTCACCGTTTGAGAGCAGTCGGTATTACGTACATAATTAAGTTAGAAAAACTCATTGGTATGTTGTCCGTGCCGATTCGAACTTCGAGCCTTTAGATAGTAACTTATTATTAAACTGTGCTTTAGAGCACATGAATAAAATATCCCTACAGAATGAAAGCTTCATACAAGCGGCTGCTTTTGGGCAACTCACACATAGCGCGCGTTAGAAGACGTACGAACAGGTGCACAGTGCACACATACCCCGCTGAGTGTGTGCATCGGTTCACACGTCCTACAATGCGAACTTAGGCGGTTGCAGAGGGGTCCATTTTATACAAAACTTTGAAGCACAATACGCGTAGACGGTATTAATATAAGTAACTTTGTATATATGGAAAAATAGATTAGAAAATTTAGATACCGCGTAACAAATAACATTTGCAATTTATAAAATAATTACGAAGATATAAAGCTTTGAAATTTTTCATACAAAATTTTGAAAGCTTTATATCTTCGTAATTATATAATAAATTTCAAATGTTATTTGTCACGCGGCAATTAGATTTTCTAAACTATTTTTCCATGTATAAAATATTACTTTTATTAATTCCGTCTACGCGTATTGTGCGTCAAACTTTTGTTTGGACTGAAACCACTTTAAAAGATAGTAAACTTTAGGTAATATTTGGACCAAAATGAGAAGTTAGACTAGAGGCTAGTGGATATAAAGTCGGTCGCGGGGCGTCGCCATGTCGCTTTGAGTAAACTAATGACAATCGATCAATAGGTAATCTTCAAATACAGTGAGCTAAGTGTTAGTTCAGGGCTACTATACTATGTAGTGTCCACCTACAACACTCTGGGTTACCGCGATGGATGAGTCACACGCTTAGTCTGAACTACAATATCTGTTAATATTGTAGGTGTGAGGTCTGCACTTCATTGCCAATCATTGATATTATTTATTGCCTGTACTGTCGTTATTAAGTGTTTAAGTTGGTGAAGAAGATCTACACAAAAATTTACGGAGGGAGCGAAGCGAGCTCGAAATTTTTTTGCAAGTCGATTCGGGTTGTGGTCATACATCTTTTGGTTTATCCATGCAAAAATAAAAACTTAGAGCGAGCAAAGCGAGCTCTACTTTTCTCCTCAGTACGAATCGGTTAGAGCCAGAGCTTTTTACGTACAAAACATGTGCAAAGTATTAAGCGAAGCAAGCTCGATATGTTTAGCTCCACGTCTTAGCTGTGGATGCTGTAGTCAGAACTCTATAGGATTATGTGTACCTAGGCAATAGTAATTAAAACAAAAACTTAGAGCGAGCGAAGCGATCTCGACTTTTCTCTGTTCTACGATTTGTCTATAGACAGAGCTCAATCATAAAGTTCCATACATACATACACTCACGCCTGTCTCTCACTGAGGTAGGCAGAGACAATAGAACGCCACCTGCTACGATCCTGACTAACTGACTGATGTCTCGCATCCTTTGCGTCCATCAGTCTCTTCGTGCATGCTTGTCGGTTCCGCGTGTATCAGACCTTACCCTTTTTAAGCACATCACCAATTTGATCAGTGTACATACCTACGTCGTCCCCTTGCAACGTATGCTTACCTTATAAATCTGCTCTCATCCATACTTTACACATGACTAAACTAACAACTGTTTACAAAAAGTTATTCTCAAGCAAGTGTAATACACTACCTATGTAGTTTACACTAAGTGTAGCTAACATTGAAGTTGTAATTCAAAGCAAATAAAAACAGCAAGAACGTTTAAACTTCAATATTCATAAGTGGCGGTCTCGAGGTCGGTGCCGGTGCGGTGGTTACTTGGTCTCGATTAGCAAATAACTTATGAGTGATTGTTTGTGCAACGTTTGTTTGTTTAGTTGTATGATGTGCATGGCCTGGCTGTAGCACTGGCCAGTCGTTGGCTGATGGATCAGGAAGCGCAACCTACCGTGAAGGCGCTCTTTCAGCACCACACCGCCACCCACCCGCCCGATATAACAAAGTATTGTAGTACTAACGCACGGCGGTGTCTGTGGCCGTATAACGAGTAACCTTGCTTTATTTGATAGACTGAACATTTAGGCCATTCTAGAAAATTCACTTTTTTATTGACATCATAAAAACTTTGTTAACAATAGCCTTTGCTTTGTTATGTCTAATAATGTCTGTAGTTGGTTTGTTTTATAGTGATTCAGGATTACGTTACGGGTGGGTGACACATAAATTGTGTCGGCTTAGGGAAAGCAAACAGTAGTTTATTAATAAAGTTTTCTGTTTTGTTTAAAATATAACTGAAGTTAATCTCGAAGCGACTTAGTAGGGGATCACATCGCTGACTCTGAGCGTGTGATGTCATTATTGAAACAAAACAAAGCTTTTACAGCGTATAAATGCTTTATATATTTTAGGTGTGCTCAGACCATCAAATTGAACAACTTTTACTACCTACAGAGCCAAAATAGAAATAATCAAGAGCTAGATCTACGCTCTTGTCAGTGGAGTGATCGCCTATCCAGTTTCTTTTCCGCTAGTTTCTTGAGTTCTGTATACAACACGACATCAACCTTCTCCTTCACTTGGCAGGTATTCCTCTGCCTCTCTTCACCTCTATCTTCCCTTTCAATATATAAACATTGAAATAGCGAACCAAAAATCGTTATTCCATAGTTATAAACCGTCATTGTGATAATGACATTTGACTTTATAGATTGTCCTTCTGATACGGACCGATTTCTAGGCGTGTAATGTGTTGTGTGCAGTGCACTGTCCATTAAAAAGTGGCGACGGGCTCGCTACCTGTCTGTCACTGAGTTTCGGCACTAGTAATGAAAATACATAAAATATATGGATGTTCTGAATATGGTAATATTTAGAAAATCTCCGACTACACCCCTAATCGTGAGCATATGCTTACGGGTATACGAATATAAGTTAAGACAACATTTAACTAAAACATATAATTTGTCACGATATGCTAATATTGTGTTTATATCGCGCGTGATCACTCGACTAGAGAAAACTAAATACAAAACATAATGATAAATGAAACGTATAGCTGTCATTATCTTTGATTAATTGATTCCACATCCGATATGAGTACAGACGTTTTTGCGCAATTATAATAGTTTCAGTAAGCGTGTTATTGATGCGCTGTTAATATACGTTGTTTACTTTATAGCGATATAATGATGAAGTTAGTGTCATGGTGTTGGCGGTGGTACGGCAGCGTTTTGCGGTGGTGGCTGGTCGATGCCTCTGCCAGTACAAGGTGCTATTTGTTAATTTAAAAAGCTGTTTGATTCGACACCATTTGAATGCGTTGGAAGGCTGATTATGCTAAATTTAGCGTGATCGATTTTGGGGTTATGAGAAATAATGTTGCTTGATACTCTGATCTTTGATTGGAGTCATGATGATTAAAGTGATAGTCGTTCAAAATTATAGTAAATTTACGCCCTGTTCCATAATTGAATATTTAGAAATGAAAACGCAGAACCGGTCCTGATGTACTCTATCCTCTATGAGGAATGATAGGAAGTGAAGATGGGGATGGAAGAACTTATGCAACCTTAGTGGTGTATCTAGTTTATATTGTCACAACGCGCGTCGCGTGCTTCACATGACAGTCGGCACTGCTCCCGTGTTTACAAACACAACATGCTCGGAGAGATGACTACTTTGTTTTAATAAGTAATGCTTCATTACTCAGAGATCAAAGACTAGGTAATATTCGCTCGGGCCAGGACCACGGTCATATTAAGTAATCTGTGCTCCGGTGGACCGGTATGCGGTAGTGAGAAGCGGTAGTTATAATTGTGTAGGATGGGAGCTACGCACTGCCACTTCGCTGCGCACGCGTGGGACAACAATTCGCACATTCTCGAGGGTCAGTGTCACGCTTGCTTGTTCGATTGTTAGGTGGTGGAGATGGACAAGAGGACATAACATAAGTTATAGCCAGTTTGATCCCCCTGCCAGGCCAGAGGCCTCTCAAGAAGTAGAATAGGAGGTTGAAGGGAATAATGTTTCTCTAAATCTTATCATAAAAGGAGTTAAGGACCTTCGTGTCCTTGACCAGTCTCTGTAAAGGGAGGTACTGATTTAATTGCGGTTTTTATGAAATAGGTTGAGCTGTTTTCAGAATCTACTTTTTTTTTACACACTCCAACTAAACAATCTATCATTGTTAGATTACTGTACAAGTTTATTTATTTAAATTGAACCATTATTATATTTTTTTTATATTTTCTTAAGGCTCTACCGTTTTTCTGCGTAAACACGGCGCGCGTGGGCACGAACACTTCTTGCCTTAATAGGTGCTAATCATTGACACTTCCTACCTAACGTCATAATATTGTACTATTCGGGTGCTACCACAGAACATTAAATAATAGTTAAGTCGGAAGTGTATTATGCACCGCTCATATATGAGAACCAGGGTCGGTGAATACTCACAAAATCTTTCAAGATTTGAAAAATGATCAGAATCATCAAGAATTTACTATTTCCATGCCAAATCAAATCAAATCAATTAAAATTTTTATTCAAAATAATATCACATAGATAGCTTTTTGACGTCATTTTTTGACTCTACCACCGCGTCGGAAGGTGTTCCGTTGAGAGAAGATGCGGCCAGAAACACTACAGCACACATCTTTTAAACAAAACAAAATATACAAAGTACAATTAAAATACAATATTGCATTACATAGAGTAACATTGCCTTAACCGATTATTGCCTATAACATAATATTTAAAGTTGTTGTTAGGTATAGGTATTACTTGATAAAATAAAATGACTCTGGCTTGACCACAGAGTACGTTGTATGCAGGGTGAAGCTAAACACCCTTAATAATATTTAAAGTCCTTGTTTTTAGACCATCAAAATTCAAACTGAACAACTTCTATTTCTAAGCCAACTTTAATGAAATATGAAAAAAAACTGCGTATTTATTATTTCGCGAATTTTTATCTACTCGACTCAAATGTATGAGACAGCAATTTTTTTTTTCTTCATAATGGAAGTTGTTCAGTTTGAAGGTCTAAACCACCAGTTTAAATATTACAAGTGTTTTGTTACACCTTGTATACTGAAAGGCTTAACCATCTCGTGTTTTAACTTTTGACCGAGTACAACTCGCTCATCCGCAGAAACAATGACATAACTGCAAAAAATGTAAAATTTGAGTTAACAACGTCCGAATATTTTTAAACATTCATAGTATTACGTAAATTTTAAATAAACTGTATACGTTTTGATTTAAAGCCATATTCTTGGATTGAACGTTATTTAAAACTTTAAACGAGTTTCCTGTAAACGTTATTTAAAACTTTAAACGCGTTACCTGTAAATTTTTGATTTTGCAGTTGTGTTTTTGTTTCTGCGGATCAGCGAACTGTTGTCCACCTTTTATAACTGTAGCAAGGTTCACTGTTATAATTTCCAAGGCACTTCTGTCTATTTATTAACATTCTGTGGGTGCTTCTCTCAGTCGCCGTGGTGGCGTGCGGTGTGTGTGTATGGTGTAGGTATGCAGAGTGTATATGTTAATATTGACACGAGTCATTAGTGCTCATTCACTGTTTAGGAAGCGAGTCCGGACCGCACCGCCGCGCCGCTTCGTGTGGGCGACGACGCGACGTCCACGCGACAATCGCGTCCTTGTGTTTACTATCGATCGATCAGCTGATCACCATACATTTTAACATTTAGTCATGACGTCACTACGTTTAATTATAATTTTTGTACTGATTTATTGGTTTCACAATATAGTTTTGTCTACTAGCGTAAAGCCATGGTAGTCCAGTGGCGAGTAACCTTGCTGCGTGCAGGAGGCGATGACGATAGCTCGATCCCCGTTCATGCCGACTCGTACGAGTTTTTGGGTATTTATGTACGATTTGTAACATTACTGGCTTTTCGATGAAGGAAAGCATCGCGAGGAAACCTGCATGTGTCAATTTCGAGGCATGTATTGTGCCCACTGTCCATTACAATACAAGTGATGACGGGCTATTCCCCGTCACACTGGACAGAGTTTCGGTACTACTAGTGAACCGTGGATATTCCGACTTTTCGGAATATCTCTGGCTACCCCAGTGCCGGATTCGCCACGTAGCAAGAGTAGCAAGTGCTACGGGCCCCGCGCACCAACTTTTTCTGCTGCTAGAATCTAGTAGCAAACCTGGGTTGCTTCGCTCGCTGGCTAGTGCGTAGTGAATTCGTTATTCGAATCAAAAACGACAGAGGTATGGTCACAACACAACCAAGTCGTAGTCTCGTAGTGCTTTGAGAAATTTCGAGCTCACTTCGCTCACTCTAACTTTTAGTTTTTTAAAACTAGTTACAGTTTGTTACAGTGCTGAGAAATGTTGAGCTCGTTTCACTCGCTCCAGTATCTGAATGGTGTTTCAAGGTACCTACACACTATACACATAATAATTTATTCCATACAGCCGCCGCGCCTTTTTCTGTAAAAAACTTCGAGCTCGCTTCGCTTGCTCAGTTTTTTATGAAGGAATGTGTATGAATCACTTTCTACAAAGCCTCCAAAAATGTTGCCCTTCTAGTACCTAGAATTACGAATTTACAAAATTGTATTGCTGAACTATGAGCCTTTTCCTTATCTGCCCGACTTTTAATTCAGTTGTGGGTCCTGGACCTGAGTCCTGACCTGGCCTCGAACTGAATTAGAGACCTGAGCATTAACAAGGGAAGTCCTTACACAAGGTGAAATTGATATCATTATCATCCTTTTAAACTAAGAGTCTACCCATCGAACTGTACAACTTTTACTATGGGAGCAAACCGATCGGAGCAAAAAGATTTTTTAAAAACATTTGGCAACAAAGTTCAATACACCCTGTATTGAACTTTGTTGCCAAATGTTTTTAAAAAATTGGCAACAAAGTTCAATACAGGGTGTATTGAACTTCGTTGCCAAAGAATAAGGTGGTGCTAGGTTAGGTACCAATATTGTTGAATAACTTTCTACATATTACGTATAAATTTATAAAATACGCGCTTTTACCGGCGACTTCGTCTCGAACTTGAAGCATGTCAGTTTCCTACGTACAAACTTGCATATGATGACGTACCTACAGTAGTAGTAGGTATATGAGAGTAGGTACAATACAATGAACAACGGCCGGCGCCAGCGGCATCGGCAGCGCGCCGAATGTGGTGAATCAATGCGTAACGCGAGTGTGCGTGCGTAATGCATCCACATAGGGTTCCCGGTAATTATACTAATCACTGCGGTACCTTTAGTAGGTACTAAGTACCTAATTTTACTTTAAAATGTTACGTTACCTAACAAATTCCGTTACACTCTATAACCATAATAATTATGGTAATCATTAAATGAATTACCTACTTCTACTGCTTTATTGGATATCCTGGCTGGAGTGCAAGGAGTGCGATTTTTGAAAGTCATGCGTTGAAATCAGCAGTAAAAAAGTATGAAGTTCGGCTTCTCGGTCATGATTTTGAATTCAAAAATAGTACTTCAGACAAAGATAGAAAAAATGCTATTTTTGAATTCGAAATAGTGACCGAGAATACACAAACTTCATACATTTCTACTGCTGATGTCAACGCATGATTTTCAAAAATCGCACTGCAGGATGTTACAAAAAAATCTTGTTGTTTGTGTCTGCGTCCTATCGTACTACTGAAAAACATGTAGTGACTAGACAAAGGAAAAGTTCATGTTTTTGAACGAAATTCAAAGCTACCTATTGACATGCCATTTCACTCTGTAATCCTTTGGTACTAAAAGTAGGTACCTACTGTGGAGGCGTGAACTCGATGGTAGAATAAATAAAAGCTTTATTGCTTATTTAGATATTTAATATTTATTTTACTTTTGCTTTTTGCTTCTAGAACCTATCTTCGACTCACCTTTTTCTCATAATAAAAAAAATCCACCACGGGATTCGACAACGTTCCAAATTTAAATTAGAACCAGCCAGCAAGCTATGGCTATACAACCTCCTTACAGTACCTACTTATTTTAATTTAATACATTGCATATTGATTCCAGTACTGCAGTACATGGACTGCCATAGATCCATGCTAGGGCAGTGTACAATAGTAGATTACACACCGAGAGCAGGTAAGTAAGAAAGGTGTCAGATCTCATGCAATCGTGAATCAGAAAAACATGTGATCTGAGGCTTTTTTATTTACTGTCCGAGGTTAGTAGGTATACTATTTTTCTCCTCGACGGAGGCGAAAACTGGCAACTTCGTTTAGCGCAGCGGGACGAAAGTTGACGCTTTCCGCCCGGAGAGATGAAAATTTACTTACTCGCTCAATAACTGACGGTCTTTACCTACTATGTAGAAATCCGCACATACATCGGTTTACGTGGCCTATTGTTTGTTGTAGTGAGAAGGTACTTATAGCTTTCTGGAGCGTGCCTTATCACCTACTCATTTTAATGGTCAGCTTGCAGCTGGCTTATCTATGTGCTCTCCCTCGAACTATGATGAAGTGAAACGTTTGTTTGATAGGTACAATATTACCTACTACTACAAAAACCTAAATCCCACCTATCTACTCCCCTGTATACAGTTGTACATTATTATTATTTTCGAAACTTTATTTTTGAAAACATTAAATAAGCATATCTTCCTTCTGTTGCTTCGTGATGATTGACGAATTCATATACTAAAAGAGAGATGAATGTACTGAGTGAGAAAGGAAACGACTAATAGAAGCGCGTGTTGACACAACGAGGTCACCTCATCCCGTCCCGTAGCGGGTAGCGTAGCAACCAACAACGGTCGCACAGGGCTCCCGGCTTTATGCTTTGCTTCATGAACTCATAAACAACTGCAGTTGTAATTACATCGTAAACTTAACCAACTTATACGTACCTCCTAGAGCGTGCAATTGTAGAAAAGTTTACTAACACCTCATTCAATTCTGAAACATGTTTAGAATTTCCGGATGCAACGATATGTCGGATGGGGAATGGTGATATATGGTTACTGTCATAAAACAGTAACCATGTATTAACGAAAATGAAATGCTTTTTCCTGATATGCATTTCGATTTGCTCATGGATCTTGTTTCGTCGTGTCTGTCTTCACTTATTAGATACATGGACTTAGAGCTCTAAATATAGCTCTTATCTCAAACTGACGATAGGTCCACGTATCTTCAGGATAGGCACTGCCTTCAGTACAACCTTCATGAATGCGACCGGCACGCGGCCGGCACACGCGGCGGTTGATTTCACGCTTCGGACACGCAGCTCTCATTGTTGTCTCAGTCTAAGTGTTGACAAAAGATACCATTCGATGCGTTTGTTTATTTAATTTACTCTTCCATTCACCACCACTCCCTCGGTGAGGTTGCAGTCACGCGATGTTGTGAATGCAAAAATGTTTGATGTCGTTTGTTATACGGGTTCATTCATTGATTTAACATTGTGCTCCTTTTGACCATTTATTATTATGAATACTACTTTAAGCGACTCATGCATATATATATATATATGTATGTATAAATCAATAAATGAGATAGTCCACCTCATTTCTCTGAAAGGCGGCTTACAGTCAACTAACAATCCTTTTGCACTGTTTTTCTACCGCAATGATAACCACATAATTACTATAATTGACACGACCATTCTGGGGTTTAAGGGTTGAGAGTTATGGTCCAGCCAAATGTGCTAAAATTTCTTTGATCTCAGACATTTTTATAGCATGATAGTATATGACTAAATATATATGTCTCCTTAGGGTGGGCAAGCTGAACCTGGTGGACCTGGCGGGGAGCGAGCGGCAGCGCAAGACGGGCGCGGCCAGCGAGCGGCTGCGCGAGGCGGCGCGCATCAACCAGGCGCTCTCCTCGCTCGGCAACGTCATCTCCGCGCTCGCAGAGAACAGCCCGCACGTGCCGTACAGGTGACGTTATATTACTGCGCGAGGCGGCGCGCATCAACCAGGCGCTCTCCTCGCTCGGCAACGTCATCTCCGCGCTCGCAGAGAACAGCCCGCACGTGCCGTACAGGTGACGTTATATTACTGCGCGAGGCGGCGCGCATCAACCAGGCGCTCTCCTCGCTCGGCAACGTCATCTCCGCGCTCGCAGAGAACAGCCCGCACGTGCCGTACAGGTGACGTTATATTACTGCGCGAGGCGGCGCGCATCAACCAGGCGCTCTCCTCGCTCGGCAACGTCATCTCCGCGCTCGCAGAGAACAGCCCGCACGTGCCGTACAGGTGACGTTATATTACTGCGCGAGGCGGCGCGCATCAACCAGGCGCTCTCCTCGCTCGGCAACGTCATCTCCGCGCTCGCAGAGAACAGCCCGCACGTGCCGTACAGGTGACGTTATATTACTGCGCGAGGCGGCGCGCATCAACCAGGCGCTCTCCTCGCTCGGCAACGTCATCTCCGCGCTCGCAGAGAACAGCCCGCACGTGCCGTACAGGTGACGTTATATTACTGCGCGAGGCGGCGCCCATCAACCAGGCGCTCTCCTCGCTCGGCAACGTCATCTCCGCGCTCGCAGAGAACAGCCCGCACGTGCCGTACAGGTGACGTTATATTACTGCGCGAGGCGGCGCCCATCAACCAGGCGCTCTCCTCGCTCGGCAACGTCATCTCCGCGCTCGCAGAGAACAGCCCGCACGTGCCGTACAGGTGACGTTATATTACTGCGCGAGGTGGCTCAGGTTTTCTCTATCTCTTCCAAGGTCGATACGGATGTTTTGGATATGGCTAGTCCATTCAAGCAGTTTTCTCCAAAACATAATGTTGGCGAACTTGTTAAGACAGTTATCCCTTTTATGTACTGAAAGTTGGTGTGTATGTAATATTGCAGGGACTCTAAGCTGACGCGCATCCTGCAGGACTCGCTGGGCGGCAACAGTAAGACCATAATGATCGCGAACATCGGCCCCGCCGCCTACAACTACGACGAGACCATCACCACGCTCAGATACGCGCACCGCGCCAAGGGTGAGCTGCACCTACATACCTACATAAATGCCTGTTTTATTTTGACAACAAAGCGAATGTAAAACAGGAAAATGGTAAATTTTTCTTAGGCGCTTTTGGATTATCGGCTGAACTCAATTGTTTTTGGTTGAATTTTGTATTTACGCTACATTTTCTTGCAAGAACTCATCTTAATACGTTGAAACTCCTACGCTCTTCGCTTATCTTCCTTCTATTGCTTCTATTAGTTAGAATCATAAAAAGTTACGTTATAGTTTGGTAGATACTTTGCATTTGTAAGTGTAATGGGATATAACTTGTGAATTTATCGTTTGCTCAAGCTTAACACATCAGAAACTTTAGATTTTTGCATAAACTATTTTAAGGAAATAATAATCGAATAATATTCAAATATTGCTCTCTAAATATTTTGGAGGAGAAAATAGAAACAAACGTTTTACCTCTCTTTTTGACATTGTGATTAAATATAAGCATATCTAATCCCCCCTAACGTGTCCTTACAGCGATAAAGAACAAGCCGGTGCGCAACGAGGACCCGAAGGACGCGAAGCTGCGCGAGTACCAGGCGGAGATAGAACGACTGCGGGCACTGATCGACCAGCGCCGCGCTGCCGAGAAACGACCCAAGCGACCGCCCCGGGTCTCACAGGTCAAGTGCCCGCCCGAGGGTGAGTACACTAGCACTAGCACCAGGCGGAGATAGAACGACTGCGGGCACTGATCGACCAGATTCTACACCGTCGAATATATCGGGGACGTTTTGAAGCTAAAACAGGCTGTTTCAAACTGAACAACTTTTACTATGGGACCAACTTAGAAATCGCGAAAAAAATCTGCTGTTACATATAAAATGTCAAATTTTGGGTAAGTGTGCCCGTGTGGTGGGTTGAGATCGGGTTCTTAAAATTTAAAATTTTACACATAAATTATTTAATATTTTGAAAAATTACCCATGCTGAAACCGTGATAATTCGATTCTGCTCTCGATCCTAAACAAACGTCTTTCTAGTTTTGCGTTAATTCATTAACACATTGTATAATTCCTTTTCTTTTGTGGATGGTTTGAAGTACCAGCAAACTGTAATGTAATGTAACTTTTTATTACTTTATTGATTCAAATTTGTATTTTTTTTTTCATGCAAACGTGTGTAAAACGAATGAAATTTATCTGTGGAAACTTTTAGTTGGCAATGTTGTTTTATAAAACTGTTGATACCCTACTATCCTGTAATTAGTCCGTAAGTTTTCCTAAAATGAATAAAATAAAATAAAAATAGCTTTTCGACCAAAATATATCAAACAGCTGAATTTTTTTTTGCTTTTTCACAGTTGTTCCCACAGATAGTAAAAGTGGTTCAGTTTAATGGTCTGAAGCAACCTGTTCCGGTTTCAAAACGACCCCGATTCCACGGCGTATATTGGAAGTCTCCGGGATATGGCAGAAGTATGGAGAGAGAAACCTGTTTAAGGGAAATCGTCGAAAAGCTTCTTAATTTATTCGTAACAACTGAACGTTTCCTAAACAAAAACCTTTAACATTCCAGTAGCTCCAGCCGAAGAAGAAACAGAAAGTATAGAGAACGAGCACATCCTGGCGGAATCAACGATAGAACAAGAGAAAACAAAAACCGAAGAGTTGGAGCACCAAATCCGCGCGCTCGAGGACCGTCTGGTGACGGGGGGTGGGGGGAAGGACCTGCTGAACAACCTCAACGAGAGCCAGATGATGCTCGAGCAGAGGAACAGCGAGATCGCCGAGCGCAAGAAGCGGGAGGTGGAGATGCAGCAGAAGATAGACCTTGAGGAGGAGACCACCGTCATCGTGAGCAACACCTTCACAACGCTGCAGCAGGAGGTCGATCACAAGACACAGAGGTGCGTGGCTCAGGATTTAGCGGTAGTAGTATAGAAAAATTGGATTTCTTCACAAAGCAGGCAACAAATTCGGGCGAGAAATTCGGTATGTCAAGTTTTATTTTCGGTGGGCTGAATCTAAAACCATTTCGTGATAAATGTGTACAGCGAACTCGTCAGTCGGTGTCGGCAGTTCTGCAACCGGCGCCGCCGGCACCTAACTTTGCAATTTGGGCCGATAGCTAGTTAGGCAACCAGCGTCGGGACTGATATGCATTACCAGCGCTGGCATCCAAATTAGCGAACGGCGCCGGTAGCGGAGAGCCCATGTTAACTACAGTTTAGCTCGGCAACCGACGCCATCGGCATCTAACTCAGTAACCGGGCTGCAGCTCGCCAGTTGGCTTCGGCAGCTAGCTTGGTAATCAGCGCTGGCACTAATTTGGATAACCAGCGTGGGCAACCAAAGTAGTGATCGGCGCTGGCAACGGAGGCACTCCCAAATAAAATAATAAAGAAAAAACCCAAGAGTCAAATTAAAAGAAATACACTTGGGCATATTTTTTTAACTGTTTATACTTTTGAATAAATTAAAATAGCGTAAATCGTATTTAGTTATAATCGTATATCAATGGCGTATACAGTAGAAAACGCGCACGGGCGCCGTGGGTGTGATACAATAGTCTTCCAGCAGATTCGGTTCTAACTGTATCAGTTTCAAGTCTTCCTGACCAGTTCGGGTGGCCTGTCGCTATGCGATCCGCAAAGTACAATTTGAAATTTAGGTAAAGTGTCGCGGCGGCGGCGTGGGTAAGGTGCCGCGGCGGCGGTGTGGGTAACGTGGGGCGGCGGCGGCGTGGGTAACGTGGGGTGGCGGCGGCGTGGGTAACGTGGCGCGGCTGTGGCGTGGGTAACGTGCCGCGGCGGCGGCGTGGGTAACGTGGCGCGGCGGTGGCGTGGGTAACGTGCCGCGGCGGCGTGAGTAACGTGGCGTGGCGGTGGCGTGGGTAACTCTTGGCGTGGCGCTCACTTCTTTTCGGAACCCTAATAACGTGACGTATCTCTCTCCTCCACAGACTGAAGAAGTGCCTGTCGAAGTACACGTGGCTGCGCGAGGAGGCGGTGGAGCAGCGCGAGGCGCACGACGCGGAGCGGCGCGAGCACGAGGCGCTGCAGGCGGCGCTGGTCGCGGAGCTGCGCCGCCGCCTGCTGCTCGCCGACAGCTTCGTGCCCGGCGCCGGCCGCGCCGCCGTGCTGCGCCTCCAGGCCGCGCCCGACCACTGGTCCGTGTGTGTATACTGCGCTGTGTAGTGTAGTGTAGTGTAGTGTGTAGTCGCGGAGCTGCGCCGCCGTCTGCTGCCTCTAGTGTAGTGGCGAGCTGCGATGGCGTCTGCTGGAAGTTACTATACAACAATTGACATTATAACATACAAGTTTTTTTTTTAACATGCTGTCGGGTTTTTCTTGAGCAGTTCATCAAACTGAACAACTTTTTCAATGGAACAGACATCGAACTGAACAATTATTTGTCCTCAACATTCGGGTTGAATAGGTTAGCAGTTCAGTACAGGTTTTTTTTTTAATTTTGATCTCGATGTTGGTACTATAGAGAAAATTGTTTGAAAATCCATTTACCCCGATAGCAATCTAATATTGTTATGTTATTGCTATAATTTTTGACCGAGATCGCTGTATTAAAGGCTGCCTCACTCGGTGGGTCGGTCAGTCGTCGCCGTGCTATATAACGTCCCCCCCTCCCCCCGCAGCGCCGCGGAGCCGCTGACGCAGCGGCCGCTGGCGGGGCCGGGCCGGCGGCGCGCCACGTGCAGCGCGGCGCTGGGCGGCAGCGCGCCCGCGCGGCGCCGCGCCGACAACCTGCTGCGGCTGCAGCTCGTGCCGCTGCCGCCCACCACCACGCACCTGCCCGCACACGCGCACACCCACACGCACCACAGGGACCACCTGGTACGTATATATAGTATACTGTACGCGGAGCCGCTGGCGCAGCACCAGTACGTGCAGCGTGGCACGGGGTGCCGCCCCCAAGTCTGGAGCGAGTGAAGCGAGCTTCAAATTTTACGCAACTAGACTCAAAGCGGTGGTAATAGAAATTCCATTAGCCTATGGTATATGTTAATTAAATTTTATACTCGTACCAATGATTACAGGCGATGGAAAAGTCAGTGAAGAAGTCACCGGAGCAGAGCCCCGCGCCGGCGCCGGCGCCCCCCGCGGCGCCCCCACACACAGCGGTGCCGCGGCGCGGCGCCACGGCGCGGCCCCGCCCCCCCGCCGCGCACCGCCTCAGCACCGCCGCGCCCCCCGGCGTGCGGTAGACGCTAGGCAGAGAGGGCCACGTCATCGTCACTATACTGTCGGCATCGGCCCTCCCACGTCCACGTGTAATACGCTCTGCGGAACGCTCGCTCTAAACTCAACACTCTGATTCACTCTGTCCGTAATCTGCGATTGACGGCCCCCTGGTCATACGTGACGACTGTGTTGCATCCACTACAGAGGTGGGAATCTACCGGTCATTCCAGATCCGCATTAAAGTGATATGATGTGGACCCTCTTTTTATATATTTTCATTTATCTATATTTTGCAAGAAGTTCTAAAATTTTAAATAATGAATTAATGATTCATTATTATTTTATTCTAAACGAAGCCAATCTATCGTAGCCATCCCCCACCATCATCATCAACCTATCAAAATACAATTTAAAAAGAGGGCCCCAATCTTATCACTTAAATAAGAACCTGGAATTACCTGCATATTCCGACCTCTGATCCATTAAGAATAAACTATTTGTATACCTGCTACATGTAGTTACCTACGCATGTGAATAGTAGCAACATTCAAAGAAAAAAAAACTATATTAGTCTCGCTCACACTTTAACAAACGTTGATTGGAGCAGATGCATCAGTTATTCTATTCTTCATAATTAAACATAAAACATGTAAGCTAAAGAGAGTGCTAACACGTGGATTGCATTACAGCCGTCACTATGAACAGAAATGAGGCAGCGACTCGTTTATCAGTCTCCGTTAGTGATAGAGCTAACTGTGACTGATTAAAATTATACTAAAGTTACCCACCAATTATAGTAACCTCGCCTAAGAGATATACTATGAAGAAGCGCGGCGCGACTCGCTTCCAGGCGAGTCCTGACCGCACCCGAACTCGTCCTAAAACTGCCGAGCGCGATCCTAGCGTTAGACCTTCTATTGCGATATTTTTATACGATTTAAAAGCGAATTAACGAATGCCAAAAGCTTGCTTTGATGTACATTTGCACCGCTGGCCGGGCAATGATGAGAAGCGAGTTTCAAAACTCTCGTGTTGTCTCTGATAAACATTATACAACAGCAACACACAACTAAGTTTCGTGACTCTGCACATAGCACTCTACAGGGTGTTAGGGTAAACAGTTGCATTACTTTAAGGGGTGGTTGTAATGGTACTGAACAATTTCCCCTGAGAAACCTATAGGAAATAAGCAACAAAAAATGTGGTCTTTGTTCCTTTAAAAAAAAATTTATTAGGGATTTATTGCAGTAAGTATATTGATCATTAGTACAATCCAATGTCCAGCAATGGACGTCCATCGGCTGAGATGATGATGATGATAATTAGTACAATTACTCTTTAAAGTAATGCAACTGTCTACCCTAACACTCTGTATATTCACAAACTGTCACAAAGCTAAAATAACATCAATAATATACTACTACTTTATGTAGTACGGTCGACAACGACATTTCATTAATAAATTATGAAACTTATTCTCATAGACGAGACGTCAAGGTGAGAAAATTTTGATTTTCTACGGGTCCATGAATCTAGTTGTATATTGTTTCATATCAGAGGCCGAAGTCCGTAGCTTGCTCAACGCGATGTAACGAGAAGAGCGTGTTTAAGTCCCGAAGGAGATAGGTAATGTAAATAGATAGTTAAATGTGGTCTCGAGAGACAAACGCGGGACGATTATTTATTTGTAGATAGATAGATAGGGATGAAGAATGTCACAAATTCCAGTGTCAAGCTCATTGACGTACCGAGTAGTTGACGACGGGTCTGGTACAAAATTCACATAAAATGTGTCCTGAATCAATTATTGTTAACATTAACACCCCAATGTTCAAATTACTCGAAAAAATGTAAGGGTGTATTCAGATAATGGAACTAAACAATTTTCCCTAAGGAATATGGGTCGATAAACGACAAAAATGTTTGGACCTTCCATACAAAAGTGCGGACGACCAATCATGGGAGGTTTTTCGACCAATGTTCCTTAGGGAAAGTTGTTTAGTTTAATTATCTGAATACACCCTTAAAATTTCATGTAATTATAAAATAGGGTTGTATAAACGCATCGCATGTGCACACGGCGACAGATGAACCTACGCATAGATCTCCTGCCTACCTCCATAAACATAGAGCTCAACTTATGCGTAGGTTGATCTGTCGCCGTATTGTACATACACAAAAGAATAAACAAACTCAAACATTGCAATTTGAAACGTATATCATTACCAACTGCTCAACAATTTCCGCACGTTTTCACAATACGTACAGTACAGCATTATGTATGTACGTGTAGTACTAGTATTATTGTATTGTATTGTATTGACTACTATACCCGGCGTACGTTACTCGGCACGTCGGTGGTGGATGGTGGAGCCGCGAGAGCGCCGCACGTTGATCTCAGTGATAATTCCCAGTATTTACAGCGTTCACGCTTTATTTATATTTAATATAAAGGGCAAGTGAGAGCCTAGCAAATACTGAAACGGTGAACTCAGGAATTTTCACTTTCACTAAAGAGCCTACCTCAGGAAACGCGAAAAACAAATCTGCTTTCCTATACAAATCTGCTGTACCTAGTACCTACCCGACTAAAATGTATGGGACAGCTGTTTTTTTTCGCGTTTCCTGAGGTAGGCTCCGTAGTGAAAGTTGTTCAGTTTAATGGTCCTAGTTCACCGTTTTAGTATTTGCTAGGCTGTCACTTACACCCTGTATTGTATTATCTAGCATCGGGCACATTCGATATGAATTAAGAAAAAAAATGTGCCTCGAATTATTTATTATTGTATAAAAACGAGATCAAAGTCAATGTATCCCAAAGCGAGGAATTAGACAGATTTTTACCCGAATTCAAATTTCATTGAGTCATTTAGGTTGTCATTTTGTTTTATAATATTTGTTTTATTTTACCATTGTTATTTTTTGTGAATTTTATTTTTTTGCTTCAACAGCGCAGTTTGCGTTGAAGCCGGTGATATTAGGTAGTTTGTTATCAATTATGTATTTAATATGTTTTAAATTCAAATTGTAACACGAAGCAAAATTTATAATGTAATTTGTAGTAATATTGCATTGTAACCCTCCATGTGGGGGAACGAGGCGCCGCAGTGAATGTTCAAATGTGTTACCAAAGAGAAACGATCCATTCCAAGCCGTCTGTCCTACGATAGAGTAGGGTTCACATTACACATGTTCCTTTACTTGTAAATTTCATAGTGGATTTGTTATAATTATTTCTAGACACGGTTTCTAGTCATTGATTCTTGTATACAAGTATTGTAAATAATAATTATTGTGTTGTAGGTATTTAAAGGTATATAGGCATAGCGTAAGTAGGTGGCTAACATCCGCACAACGTTAATTTACCGGCAAATTATGTTTTTATTTAAAATTAATATTAAATTTGCACCTACTCAGTTTTAATAGAAAATCATGGTAAAAGATTATGTTTAGAAATTATTAGCAAATTATTTATTTAAATGTTACAGGCTCATTGCATATTACAATAATGTTGTAATTATAATTCAGAGAGTGTTGTAAAATGTACTTTATGTCGAGAGGCGTAGGGTAGGGAAGGAAATCATGTGATATATTATTCGGGAACTGCTAGTCAGCTGTGCCGCGTCACGCTTATACTCACCATTATAAAACAATAAATTATAGACATTTTTTATGCATTTTTTACTTCAAATAACCCACCCCAATAAGGGTCGACCCACATCTGGCGGACAACTGCTCAAGCATTTTCCAGTACTCAATGAAATACACCCTCCCTGAGGGTAGGCCTGTGCCCTGCAGTGGGACGTTTATAGGCTGATGATGAATGAAATGTCGTCCTTATCTAATTGAAATAGATTTGTAAATAAGTGCCAAGTTATAAACTTTACCTAGCGGACGGCGGCATTTGCTGGCACACGCTATTTACAATTCTATTTTTAAATTGGATAAGGATGACATTTCACTGAGCACTAGGTTCTCCGCTAGATGTGCGACTCTTATATAGAGGGATACGAGTTACGCCTACCTCTATGTCTGCCACATACAATACGGCATTCCAAATCAGAACTGTGATTTTGTATAGAATTTGAATTCGATGCCGAACGCAATTCTGGGGGATCCATACGAAATCGTATTCCTGATTCAATAAATTAATTTAGGAAGTAGGTAACTAAAAACTAGTAGAAAACGCCAAAAAGAGGTAAGTACGTAAGACTATGCTCGCGTGGGTTTGGGGCCTAAGAGGAAGGATCTCTTTATTTTGAATAATGAGGTCCTTGATCTGGGGCACAGATTATTTAAGAGCCTATTGTTGTGCTATTGTGTTGCCCTCAATTTAAAAAAAAAACAAGAATGTCACATTGTAGTGCTTCGGGGCTATGGTACGCCAACCCGCGATAGCGACATTTAGCACATCTATCTGTCATTAGTCTTTTATCTCGTTCGTTCGCTCGCAAATAGAAAGAGAGCGGAAGTGTGATAACGATAGTGAGCTGTGGCTAATCACGCTATCGCGGGTTGGACGGGTTTGTTGTTTTATGCTTGTACCTATAAAGCAACTTGTACTGTGTATTTTTATTATTAATATTAATTAATATATTTGCTCATACCTATTAGATCCCTCTCTGGTCAACGCCATCTATCGAGAAATTAGGAACTAACTTTTTTATTTTTTTTGCTTTTGGAAAATTCCTCATTTCAACTTTCAAATAAAAAAAACGCACACAGAAAGGGACAAAAACATAGATTTTATCTCGCTGACTCTAAGCAATTATCGTATAAGCCTGTCTCGTTTCCGCTATTATTATTATTTTAATGTCCGTTCTAGTTATTCTCTTTCTACGTTTCTACGTAAGATGAAAATGTACAGTCACGGATTATTTAATAGTTACTTCCGTTACATAAGGTAAGGAATAAAAAAATCTATTTTGGAAAGTCGAATCGTTCATCAAAGATCGATTTAAGAACTATTTCTGAACGAATATTTATTGACAGTTTGAAATCAGACTACTGATTTCTGAACGAACTGTGCGTAATAGTGTTGTGTACATAATTAAAAATATCGATATCGATAAATGTTTACGAATTTACCTATTAATCAATCCTGGTCAGCCTTACAATGTCAATGTTTTATATTTGCGAAGAATAATGAATCACAAAACCAAAAAAATATTTAATTAAAATAATAATGTTCGTTTGATTTGACACCAAACCAAACAAGAAAGATATTTCAAGTCTAGTTTTCACAAGCAAATACTTCTGATTTCAAATAAAATATACTTACCAACCACTGTAACCAACATTTGAATGGCACCTTACCTTGTCAAATATCGATTTTTTGCCTATCTACCTATTTGTTTATTTGTTTGTTCGAGCGTCATGCAAAAACTACCGGACCGATATTGATGAAATTTATTTGTATAAAGCATATATATTTTGTCTCATTACGATGACGGTAGCCGGTGCAGACGTAGTCGCGTCGTGGGCTAAAGCTGGTTTCTAGTAATATTATAATGATGCTTTGTGTTTATGTTTATTACTACCTACTTAAGATTATGGAAGATATTTCATTTTCTATAATATCACTAGATAGTACATTACACAGACTGATATAAATTTTGGATTCGTGTTCACGTGTTCATTCTTCGGGGTCACCAGTTTGGTGAAACACCGTAGTCTTCGGGGTCACTAGTTTGGAGATCTCTCTCCGTGTGCGGAGAAAGTAGGTAGGTTGCATTGCAGTATTGGTTTTGGCTAGGGAAGAGTAGTGAAAGGTTTTGAGTTTCAGTATGTAGGTACTGATTTATTTAGTCATTTGACCCTCGGTATATACAAATCGGCGGTTGTCTATTCGTTGGTAAACCACCGATTAAGTGTACATGTGGGTATCCCCATCCCTACACAATTTTTAGGGCTAAAATTGGCATCACGCTTTTTATGAAAATTAAATAATAAAAAACTCGGCCTTGAAAATAAAAACCGTTACTAAAGGTTGTCGACATTTACAAAATAAGACCGATAACTCGTACATCACTATCAGTTTAACGGTTACAATTTGAAAAGTTCGGTGGCTTTGTTTCGGTTGCAAAATGTAAAATTTACAATAAATTCTATAAAAACAACAAGAATGTCGGGAAAATTAAAAGATTATCAGGTTTTAGACGTTCTGTGCGGAGGTACATTCTACAAAGTTAGGCACAAGGTCACCGACAACATATTCGCGTGGAAGGCGTACGATTGCTCCGCGTACTCGCGCGAACAAATACAAAACGTCGTGAACGAAGTGAAAACGATAAGTGCGGTCGTATGCGAGAGCCTACTACGCTACCACGAGACTATTCTACACGGTCCGTCCAAGACTTTATACGTGGTGCTCGAGTACAACACTTGGCAGACTCTGGAGCGGTTGGTGGCGGAGTGCGAGGCGACGGACAAGTATATCGCTGAGAGCTTCATCTGGCGGCTGCTGCTGGAGCTGGCGCGCGTCTGCAAGGTCGTGGAGGGGCTGAGCGTCGTTGTCCTGCGGCGGTGTATTAGTGCGGCGGCGATACTGGTCGGGGAGCGATGCCAGCTGCGCGTCAATTGCTTCGAGCTGGGGCTGGACGCGGGCGACACGGTCATCATGCGGCAGGTCGGACTAGTCGTGCGCGCGCTCTGTTACCGCCCCGGCGACAAGATCAACGAGTTCCGATACAGTGACGACCTTCGCGACGTTATCGACTTCCTCACTGACGAGAGAAACTCATATCTGCGTCCTGATGTAGTTCTGTACCATCCTACGGTCCTCGCCAACTTAGACTCGACCTCTGACCCTAAACGATTGAGTGACATTCTTTTGTCTCTGCACGACTCGCTACATATTTCCGAAGTAAACAAATGTGATTCCGAGAAGGCAGTTATGTGCAGGCCAATCGAACCGATGCCGAGGACTCGTGTGAAACTAGATAAGAGTCCTATCTACTGCAATATAAGTCCAAAAAGGAAGTGGAACAGGGAAATTGAAGAATCAAAGTCCACCCGTGGTTCATTGTCCCCCACATTGGCCGCACTAGCCCTGGAGCTGCCAGGGTTTGTGCCTCGCAGTAGGAAGCCTCTCTCACAAGCTATGCAAACCTACAAGCCTCAAACTGTGTCGGAGGACACATTAAGCCAGCAGTGGATGTCACGTCTCGTAGCACTGAGACAAAGGGAGGAATCTCTCAATCAGCGGGAGAGAGATTTGATCAAAAAGGAGATAGTAAACAGCCCCGCCACCAAGATAATCCCGCTGAATGATTCCCCGGATGCTGGTGGTACTGGCAGTAATGGTATAACACTGCCGGCGATGATGGTCGCGGCGGAGACGCGTCGTGACGTCACGCGGCGGCGGCGGCGCGCCGGCTCGGTACGAGCGCGCCGTCAGACCTTCGGCTACGAAAACCTGGACAGTTCCCTATCTGCCGACCCCGGAGACTCCAGCATGGTCATCACAGCTGCTCGCATCACAAAGGACAACATGCCACGCCGTAACATCTTCCCTGATATCTCCACTAAAAAGGTACACTTCACATCCGCCAACCCCTTCATAGAGAGTGACGAAAGCGTCACTCTAACCTTCTACGAGCTGGAGAATGTGGATGGTGAGGGCTATCAGGTGCCGCGACAGGAGGAGGCTATCAAAGACATCACAAAGTTCAAATACTTGGATCTTGAAAAGTTAACGTCAGAGAAGAGAGCTGCGATGCAGTGGAGCCACTCATCACCTTCCAAGCAGGCTAAGATGAGTAAGAAGATATTTTCAGATATCACAAACACCAGGGAAAGTCTAAGGAAGACTCCGTCCAAGAGCAGCCTCATGTCTAGAGGATCAGACTCGTCATGCTCTGTGATGTCTGCTAGAAGTCAGTGGAGCATGGAGTCTGGCAAGGCGAGTGAGGGGAACATCTCCGAGAGGACCCGCGCCAACGCGCGGCAGACACACGCACAGACTCCCGTGGCACCTCCCGAGGTAAAGAAGTCTAAGCGCAAGTCATTACTTCCCTTTAAAACTCCCTTCAAATTCATGACATCTACTAAAATTTAAACTGATCTCTAAATCGTTTGCAATAGAACACTTACTAGTAATATAGGCTTTTATCTAAGCTATCTAGATATCTGTTTAGAATAACATTGGTTGTGGATTTCTTTAGTTAGATTTAATAAGAGTAGATTTAGAATTATCCATTTATCAGTTCCTCAGAATGTTTTAGGATTAATAATTTGGAACCAGATGATATTCATTGTGAAGTTAACTCTAATAAATACCTGACACAAACATTTTAGACTCAAAAATAAAAGGTAAATAAGATAAGAACACAGTTTGAGAACTTTCAAGTCTTGTGCCAAATTCATAATGATGTATGTTTGTATTTAGGTATAGGTAGAGTTGACTAAAGCAGTACCTATGTATAGTATTATATTTGTACATAAGAATGATACGGACACCAACCCACCCTAACCTTAGAATAGAGAGTTATATTGAATTAAAATTGTGTAAATTGAAATGAAATATATTTTTATATCTAGATGTATTTGTATAATGTTGTAAGAACATTGGATTGTGATCACTGCTTTCCGTTTTTTTTAAATATGCACATTATTGTACGAAAAACTGTTTAGTCTTTTTTGTCTTCCTTTTGTAATTTTTAGGAAATCAATTCTATAAAATGAGATAAATCATACATGATCTACCTTTATTGAGATTAAGATATTTTAAATAAGTATATTTAGATTTTAAATCAATTTACAAAAGTGAGTTGCAAATGTTGCAATAAGATTGAAATTTGTGTGATAATTTTGGCTATCATTGAGACAGCTGTTGCCATATTAATGTATTGTTTAGAAATCACTTTTGTCTATGAAATAGTTAAAAAAAACAATGTAATTAATATTAGTTTAAAATAATTAGGGTAAGTAATTAATAAAATGTAAAAAACTCGATTAACAATTTTTTATTTAATATTAAATATTAGTTACTCAAAAAAGTATCACTTTATGAAATTTAATTTCAAAATGTCTCTGTTACACTTATAATAATCACTAATCACTGATTGGGTGTCCTTAACAAAATGGTTGAAGAGTTATCACTTTTTCTTATTGAGCGCCTTGTCCGCGCCGTCGACGTATCTCTTGGGCAGTCCATACTTCTCTATCAGCAGTTTTGCCACAAAATGTGTCTGCAAGAGAAAAATGAATGGTTTATTTTATTCTAAAAACTAATTAGCACAAATCTTATTTCTGGGAGGGATTATACTGACTGGTTTCTTAGGTTTGTTTGCAGACGGTTCGCAGTCGTAAGACGAATAAAGCCATATTTTCTCCTTCCACGTGTGGAACACGTTCCACGTTACCCACTAAGTGGTAAAGGGTAATAAAGCCATATGCAAAGATTTTTTTTTGGCCATATGCTTACTTATATTAAATGTATGTAAGACCTGGAGTGCGATTTTTGAAAGTCATACGATGAATTAATAGTAGAAAAGTATTAAGTTTGTGTATGTCTCGCTCATGATTTCGAATTCAAAAATAGGATTTAGTCTATCCTTTTCTCAAGTGCTATTTTTGACATGCATATGAATTTCATAAATCGCACTCCTGGTCTACTCAAATTAGCTTGATATAAGTATTTCATTGTCACATTAATAATCTTTAATGACTAGTACCGATTACCGACAGGTTTATTATAAGATATATTATAAGAAATTCCGTTGCATATGTGAAGTCTACCAATCGCATTGGGCACGCGTGGTTTACTAACGCTTATACACCCTCCCTGAGGGTAGGCCTATGCCCTGTAGTGGGACGTATACAGGCAGTGTTGTGAAGCTCGCATCTAGTACAGTACCTGGTCGCCCTGGAGCATCAGCTGGTCGGCCCTGGCGGCAGGGCTGCGCGTGACGCCGCAGGAGGCGCCCACTGCGAGCTGGCACGCGCGGCTCAGCGGCTGCAGACTGAACCCGTACGCCTCCAGGTTGGAGACCAGCGTCACCTGCCGGGTATAACACAAACATATTACAGTGTGGCCGGGTGCGCTGTACCACGTCTTAACTTAGAAGCTCGCTCCACGTCGTGTAGCCGTCGACGTTACACTTATTGGCCTCCGCGAACGTCGACAGCTTCATAACGTCGTGGAGACCCCCGTCTCGCCGACTAGGTTTCGCAAACGGTTTAGACTGGTCGATTTTAGCCGTGAGGAAAAGTGCTATTTGAAATACTAATGACATTTGACATACATTTGAAATAGCACAAATAATATAATTTGTGCTATTTCAAATTTATGTCAAACTAATCGACTGGTTAGTTTGACATAAATTTGAAACATAACACGCAATGTGCTGTAAATAACACCTAGCTGCAGCACGGCAGAAATCACCCCACGTAGGTATGTACGCACGGCGACACATCAAGCGATACAAAACCAACATAAGGTGGCCGCGCGACGTTATACGTTACTCGACCTACGCGCGGCCAGCTTATGTTGGTTTTGTATCGCTTGATGTGTCGCCGTGCGTACATACAAATAGTAAAACCTTGTATGTGTGATTGTGAACTAGGTAAATAATTTATTCTAATTATTCATACACATTCATAATTGAAGTATAAGGAATGAAAAGTTCAACAAAACTTCAAATACATTGGTTTTGGGTAATCAGAAACTATAGCGACAACCTTTCTAATTTTAGTTGTTCATGACGTGAAAGGTGGCTGGCCTCTCGCCCACGAAACATTATAATAAGGGTTAGAAGTGCAAAGTAGGCGCGGAACACGTCCCACACGGTTATGTAATGATTTGCATAACACCGTAAGGCGCGCGGCATGGTGCCAGCGACAGGGCATGAATAGTTGTAGCAGCGTGAGTGGGAAGACAAGTGGCGACAGTCCTCTTCGACGCAAAAGCGCTACTCTGCTAACTTCTACTAACCCCTCTTATGTTCAGTGCTTTCGCCCACAAAAACACTACGTAAGTGACCGTATATTATTACCTCGTCGCCTCGTAGGTGTACACGCTACACGCACGGTAAGAAATGGGATGATCCATTAAGGCCAGGCCACACAGAGGCGGTTTTGCGGGAAAGCGGGCCGGAGGCGGACCTGCGGGAAGCGAATATCTCCAGACCCACTTGGTTTTCTGTGTGTTTTGTTGTGTATGGTGGTAATGTTCTAGTTTGTATGTACCCTACCACACAGAAATACGCACGGGTCCGGAGATATTCGCTTCCCGCAGGTCCGTCTCCGGCCCGCTTTCCCGCAAAACCGCCTCTGTGTGGCCTGGCCTTTATAAGCTGGGCGATTTATTTAAATAGTATTCGGCGTCCATATATGCCGAATCAGAACCACGTTTTTTTTCTATTAGTTGTGGCACGGTACCTTCTTGTTGCCGCTGCGGGTCGCGACGGTCATGGTGACGGGGTCGAGGCGCGACTTGGTGAGCCGCACCGCTCCGTCGCTGAACCGCAGCTCGGTGCCGGCCGTCATCCTGCCCTGCACGCCCGCCATCAGCGCCTCCCACTTTATATGATCCTGTCGAGTCAGCAAGAGTGTTTACCTCATTTTTATTGCGATTTCGATGTTGATCAGAAAATTGTTCAGTTCATGAATGAACAATATTCTGACTCGCCTCATTAAAATGGCATAATTGAAATAAGCATAGCATGAGTATTGTAAAACGTAACAAATTTTAACCGAGATTCATTTTGCTGAAGCTTCTTTCGTTAAGAAGCTTTTATATTATTTTTTTTCTTTTCCTAAAGTTTGCATGATTTGATTTTCTGTTTATAGTTTAAATAATCTAAGTTACGACATTGGCAAAAACCAAAATAGGGAACTGTTAATTACTGTCAAAATTCATTAAGATAGTCAACAAAACGGAATAGTCCAGGCACAGACCTCGGTTACTCTGGACGTCATCCAGACAACACCTAGATAAGTCTAAACGCATGTTCGGTTCCAAGTAAAAGCTGTAATTATAATGTTCTTTTTTGTAACAAATAAATAAATAACATAAAATAAATGAAGCAGAAGTTGTTAGTAGGGTTGCATAAATTCTAAGAGCTATGCTCAAGTTAGGAAATGCATTCTGTAAGCACAGTGTGCACAGTATACTGCGAGATTGATCGGTGGCTAGCAGTGTGTTTTGTTGTGTATGCAAATAAAAATATTTTCTCTTTCTTTCGTACCTGTGGCTGGTTGCCGGTGATCTTGGCTAGCGTGGGGTCTAGTACCACGGCGCCCCTCTGTAAGGTGGAGGTGAGATTGCGCGCCTTCACGTATTCTGTTAGGCTGAAGCGAACTTCCGCCGGCGTCAGCGCCGTGCCCTTCCTGGAGATCATACATCCTCGTCATCATCAGCCTGTAGTAGCTAGCCAACGGTTGGCGCTACCAGTATTCAACGCAGAAATATGACATAAGACAATTTGCAATGTCACATTGGAAACCCGTAAGCTGCTACACTAAGGTTCACAATCGCATGCAAGACACAAATGGCGCAAGAACAATTTTTATCACAAAGACTCAGTAAATATACAAGAGCCGACACAAATCTGTAGGACTGTGGCCTGCCCCGAGGCATCACACCATACGTCCCACCGCTGGGCACATACCTACCCTCAAGGAGAGTGTATGGGTGTGTCCACCACGCGTGCACAATGTGGATTGGTAGACGCATCAGAATTTGTTCTTCAGCGTATGCCAGAAAGCCAGTCCTAGGAAACCCTCACGATGTTTTCTTTCTCCGTTTGAGAGCAGTCGGTATTATGTACATACGTCTAAATGCCCGGTACCGCTGTCAGACTGTTCATAGTCGGATGTTACTGATATATTCAATCCAGTTTGACGTTTTTTGCTGACCGCTGATTGATTGTTTACGAGAATGCCTGACCTTTTCTGAGAATGTTTAAATCGTAAGATTATGGTAAGTTGGAGAAAAATGTAACATTCTTTTTTGATTGGTATAACTGGCATGGCGTATTGGAGTTTCTCTGTAAAGGACTTAGAATTCTCCCATACATTTGGATCTTTTTTATGAAACAGCGGATATTTTTTATCGATGTTGTTCAGTTTGATGGTCTTAAGTCTAAACCACCCCTTTAAATATTACTAGGGTGTTTTGCTACACCCTGTATAAGAAGAGAAAATGGAAGAGAATAATATTTATGTAACTGTGACAAAACAGTATACTAACTTGAGATGTGGGAACAGCTCGGAGACGGCAGCGGTGACGCAGAATATCTCCTTGACAACGGGCGGCACGTACTCGTTGTCCTCCTCCTTCACCTTGGCATCGGCCACGCGTGCGAGCAGGACGGCAGGCACGCGGTGCGCGCGCACCTGCGGGTGTGCGAGCGAGACGGCCACCACGGCCGCCACTCCCTTCTCTATCTCGCGCACCTCGAGTAGGCCTTCCTTGAACACGGGCGAGGGACGGTATTCAATATTTGTACTAATGTTTTATGACGTCACACAATACAGGGGATTTCAAGGTAAACAGTTGCGATTGTAAAACTCATCCAGAATAATTAAAAATCGCCATGCCATGTTGCGGAAAATCATTGGAACTAATTTTTGTACTTCTTCTCTTTCTTATCGTAAGGGCAGTTTTTCAGACCTCCTATTTTTGTACTTACATTTTGTACACTGACATTAGGTTTAAAGAATTTTATTCTCATTGAAAACATACAGTCACTTACATGAGAACAGTTTTAAGATAATAAGAATCAAACGATATACAATCGTTCTAAAATACTAAACAATAATATTTAACACTATAGTAAAGTAAAGTTATTAAGACATTAAAGGTCATAGTCGATTGTCGCACTCCCAAACCAGGTTTTTTTATATTTCTGGTCAAGCTTTACCTATAATAGGTACTGAATTACAGAACAACTTTCCCAAAGTAACAAAGGGAAATTCGCAAAAAACATTTTCAATTTTTCATACAAACCAGCGATCAGCTGATTGCATTTAGTGCGGAAAGTCCAAAAATTTTATGGCGAATTTCCTTTAAGGGCCTATGTCGAAAAATAATTGAAGCAAAATGGGCGTGTGATAGCTTATATTACTGCCTGATGCGAGAGAAAGAGATGAGGCGGCGCGCGCGCCTGAAACGACGCAAGCGTAAATTAAACTTTATTTAATTGTGATTGTACTATTTATGTAAGTTCAATTCTGCTCTTATCAAAATTTGTAAAATATCAATCTCTTCTTTTAAATCATGTCTCGTGTTTCTATTATTCACCGTTTAGCAGTTCCAAGCGTTTATAAATAAAAACGGAGGCTCTAATCAAAACTTCAATTATATGTTCAATTTACACATATCCGCTGATCATGCTCCTACTGTTAGTACTTCATGATATATGACGCTTTAAAGAATCCTATTTTTTCACATAGCCTCTCAAGTTTCTTAGGGAAAGATTTTCAGTATCATGGGTGCAATCACCTCTTAAAGTAATGAAACTGTTTACCCTAAAAACCTGTATGTTGAAAATTGTATCATTTCGCCAACTCAGCTGATAGACGTCCACTGCTGGATACCAGTGGCTCAACTAGTATAACCGTTGTATATACAAAACAATAATATACACGCAAACAACAAAAACGATGGACACATCGGAAACAGACGGTTCCTTGTTACATCCTGTGTAACTATAAGTAAATAAATAATAATAAAGCGACATTACGAGTTGCATGGCCTCGAGGAACTTGCTCATCTTCTTGTAGGAGGACTTCTTGACGTCTAGCGCGCGCTCCGGCGGACACATCGGGAACAGGTGGTTCCTGGAACAGACAAACGTGCATACATATAAAACAGTTGTGTGACTAACTGACACACAAACAAAGCACAGTCTAAACTTCTGAAGATAGAAACAATAATAGGGGCGTTTTCCAAGACTAGTTACAACGATAAATCTGTAGATTTGAATATTTAAAGTTTAATAAGGATCATCAAAATCGGTTCACCCAGTCGAAAGTTCAGAAGTAACAAACAAAAAAAATGTAGTCGAATTGAGAATCTCCTCCTTTTTTGTTTTTTGAAGTCGGTTAAAAAATCTGCTGTTTGTCTATATGGTTTGCATTACATGTGGTTTTGCCAATGGATAAATTGTTCAATTGTTTCTGTTAGTTTGTTATAAATAAATTAACATTCATTATACAAAAAGTTGATGAATTCAAGGAATCAATGTCAATCGACTTCTATATTAAAACTATTATTAATCTTCTAATGAATCAACAAATTGCTCCCTATAATTAGGTATGACAAGTTTTTTTTAGGGCTTAATCGAAAACCATTTCGAGATAATTCTATGTCAGAGATTTTAAAATGAAAGGATTACAGATATTTTACTATATTTTTTTATACGAGTGACGTCACTCGTCGGACCTAAAGGTCCACACATACACATACAGGTGAGGAGTTTACAAACTCCTTGGTAAACTTTAAGAAAAAGAATACATTCACAATGTCAGAATTTGACATTTGATATTGCCGTTTCTGTTTCCAGCATAGAGTTAGAAAGAGAAAGCAGGTGATTTATCGCCATAATTCCAGTGTCTATGAATTTTTTTTTATTTTTTTACGAAAGCGCCTCATTGATTTTCGATGTTTCGATTTTAACGCAAGCAAAGTCGATAATGGTTTAGCAGTGAAAAATGCTCAGCGCTGCGTTCCGCCAGGTGGTAGGCTCTAAGTAATAGTGAGGTATAGACCTGTAGAGCAGGTTAGTCTTGAGTGGGAGCGGCACACTCTTGGCCTCCGCCCTGAGGAATGAAAGCAGGCACCAGCGCAGCAGTCCGTCCATGTCCTCGGGGACGTCGACTTGTGTCGGGGAACCTTCTGCGAACATTGCGGTGCTTGTGTTAGGTGTGTGTGACAAAAACTTACGAAAAATTAATGCGGTAGGTAAGGTAGATGATGAGGAAGAGCGTCTTTGGTGCGTTGTGGAGATGTATGGACACTCAATCATGAGGGCTTTGGCACGCCCCACCTGTAAACAACAGAAATTGACAAAATGACGTCAGCACATACGAAACGGAGTCTAGGGTTGCAACAACTTTAGCTGCATGCAGTAACTGCATACAGTATGGACACTCCCTGCCTCCCACCAACCGTTTAAGGGTGAAGCCAAACGAGCGTAATTTTGTTCGTTCTTCTTCGCGTATTTTGAATCCGTTTCAAATAAAATCCGGGTATGCATTGTCTATGACTTCAGCCTTTATATAACACGGACTCAAAATACGCGACTCACAACTCACGAAATTTCTGGTTACTTAGGTGGTTACCAGTAGCATAAATTGACACCAAAATTGACGCGCTAGAATTTATGTTTTCGAAAGAAAGATAATATAATCTCAGGACGAAGGTTATAAACTCTTTTTGAATAGACGCGGGTGTCAATGTGTTATATTAACGAAAAAGTCATGTACCGCACGCAGCGAAAAGTTGTTGTAGTCGTAAACTCCGTTTCACATGTGCTGACGTCATCTTGTCAATTTCTGTTTTTTGTATGCAGTGTCTGGGGTGTGGTGTAAACGTTTTGTGGAAGCATTACATGACATACCTGTAACCATGGTATCGTCGTCACCAGCAGTCTCGACGGGTTCAGTATCGGGTATGAGGCGCGGCTCGTTGGGGACCGGAGTCGGGAGGGGCGCGGGGAGGGACGCGGGAGGGGGGACTACGGGCGCGGGTGCGGAGGCGGGGGGAGGGGGGCGGGCGCGGCCCAGCGAAGGCCACTCCTCTCTCACTACGGGCTGCGACGCTGGCTGCAGGTTCAACTGTAATTGACACGTTCAGGAATCTGTTTAAAAAATACCGTCATCTATAGTGGGAACATCGGCTATCGACTACCGCGGCGCAAGTGACGGCGGCGAGAAGACAGCCCGCGAATAAGAGGCTCGAATTTACCGCGTCACACACTTCTCTCTCGGCTACGAACCATAGCCCTAATCTTACTATAATAATAGTACAGAGGTGGTACATGGTGGTTGCAGAGGGGTCAATTTTATACAAAAGTTTGACGCACAATACGCGTAGACGGAATTAATAAAAGTAATATTTTATATATGGAAAAATAGTTTAGAAAATCTAGATGCCGTATCACAAATAACATTTGCAATTTATAATATAATTACGAACGAAGATATAAAGCTTGACAATTTTTCATACAAATATTCAAATAAAATATTACTTTATTAATTCCGTCTACGCGTATTGTGCGTCAAACTTTGGTATGGACTGAAACCACCTTAAATTTCAATAAAAAAAAAGAAATTGCATTTATTTATTCAATACAATACATTGTATCTACATGTATATGCTCACGAACATTCCTCGAGGGGGTAGTCAGAGAGCTCGAGGAGGACTTGTATCTACATTATAAATTAAAACACTTAATTCAAGGTACCCTCTCATTTACTTCACACGAATAAATTTTAAGGGAAGAAAGAGGTAAGCGAAGTTGGCACCAACTACCTCCACATAATATGAAGTGCTGATTAAATCAAATTAATAGTACATTATGGTACAAGTGTGTAATGTTGGTGATTACCGCTGAGGCGCCATTGAGACCAGAGCCGTAGACGAGGGTCTTAAGAGAGCCGAGGACGGTAATCATCAATACACACGTGTATCATACGACGTTTTTCAACACACTTGTGAAGAAAATAATAATAAAAAATAATTTTATTTAGTAAATAAAAAGTTTATTTAGAGAATTTATTTGTACTATTGAATATGATCTTTTTTGTATCGAAACTTTTTTAAGAACAAAGCAACTCAAGAACTCAACCAAGAAGTTTAGATACCTACTATAAAAAACCTATAACTGCCTTGTGAATAATAGTAATGAAAAAGTCACAGTTTGATTATAGGTGTCATTCTGTGCCTAATTGCGGTGAAATAAGGGCCATTTTATGAGCAAGTGTGTTGAAAACATTGTTTCTGCAGTGATTCTGTAACAAACAGGGCTTTAACCCACGACCTATCGATTACAGAATAACCACTCCCTTCTCCCTAAATTCATATACCGCACCTCACTCCGCATTTTAGAGACAGTTTGCGCGTGCGAGAATGAACGGCGCGTATGACGCCATCTTATTTCTGTAGACAAACTATTCAAGTATTGTTCTATGGCGTGCCCGGGGTGTGCGAACGAAATTAACTAGGGTCCTCAATCTACAGAATCTAAACTATTATAAAATTGTAACAGAAGTGTGTCTGTGTACATTGAAGATATTTACAAGAAAAATATTACGATATGGTTTTTAGGTGTCCCTGATTACAAATAAACTTCGTTTAGAATATTTGTTTGTTCCTTTGTTCGAGCATCACGCAAAAATTACTTAACCGATTTTGATGAAACTTTTTTGTTTGATTTGACTTAAAATTTGGTATATAGTTTGTGCGGTAGTAGTAGAAGTAGCAGGTAAACTCTAGTAAAGTAAATAGAAACAACCAGACCTGTAGCACTTGGTCAGCGAGCGTGTCGGCGTCGCCGGAACATGGCGGCGGGCCGAGCCGCGGCCGCTCTATCTTGTTGAACTTGGCCTCCTTGCACAGCAGGTCCCCGTACACGTGGATCGTCTCCAGACACGCACCACTGTGAATTACAACTTCTATTATATTTAACAATTTTATCATTATCAATCAACATTAAACATAATTATTATTATATTTTTTTTAATACGGATGGCTTTGCTTTTGACCTCAATCCAGTCCTCAGGACTAAGATGGGGTCGAAAATGTAGCGAGCTTACCCAGAAGAAGCCTATGCAATCGTACTTTAAAGGAATTCGGGTTGTAAGCGCTCGGAAATACTGACGCAGGCAGGGCATTCCACTCCTAATTATTATTTAATGAAAATACTAAGCAAAATAATAAGCGCAATACATTTACAATTGGCGTAATATAAGATAAAAGAATGGACATACAGGGTGACTGGTAATTCGACCTATTCCTTGAAAGGGGTTATACTAGAGTTCATTTGCAACAATTTTGCCCCAGTTAACTGGGGGTCGAAAATCGCTTGTTTTCGAGTTATCTCATTTTTAAGATTTTTTTGAAAAAATCCATTTTTCCACCTAAAACTGACAATTGTGAAAAAAATACTCCACTCTCTGCACTAAGTAAGCATTTTTCTAATAGCTGATGAATGAGCGACTACATTAAACTAAAATACATGTGTAAAATACCCGAAACCACTGAAATAAAAGGTTATAAACCGCACGACAAATTTTTTTTATTTGGATTTCGTTTCAATCCAAAGAGGATTACTTAAAAAAAATGTATCACACTTGGCGTACAAATTACGGAAATAACTTCCTCAATTCCTAAACTTTCCAAAAAGGTGCAAATGTTGTCTACTTTGACAAGAGTTTGAAAAAAATTGTTAACAATGGCAGAGCAGGTAGCGGATTTCCTAGAAGCGAACCTTACAAGATGCCGATTTGCTTTTGTCTCTTTCATTTTATTGCTTACATTGTTTCTCTTTTGTAAGTATTCGGGAATGTTTGTACTAAGGTTCACAATCGAGGCCCACTCATTCGCTCAATTCATTAAGTAATCAGTTAGTTTCAACCATCTTGGAGTTCGGACGTGTCGTTGTTAACTAACTTAAATTCTGCGCTAAAACAGCTTCCTTTTCAAATGGCTGCTTACCAAAATGAAGAATACGCGGATATCATGTATTGTTACGGGTTTTGTGATGGTGACGCTGCTGCTGCTCGAAGAGACTATCAAAGACGTTTTCCTACCCGCCGTTTACCTGATGTCAGCGTGTTTGGTACGACATATCGGCGCATTCGAGAAACGGGATCGGTTCGACGTCGCCAAACCGACGCTGGTAGACCTAGCGTTAGTGATCCAATCGAAGAGGAGCAAATTTTGCAGTGTTTTCAAGCAGACGGCACTACTTCAACAAGAATTGTGGCTAGGCAGCTTGGTATGTCTCAGTGGAAAGTCTGGTTCACTCAGCACACAGCACGGCAGTATCCATTCCATTACACGCCAGTACAAGCTATCGAGGAGGGAGATCCTGTCAGAAGGATGGATTTCTGCAGATTTCTAATAAATGCAGACATTGAAGACCCTGAGTATCTAAAAACAATCTTGTGGACAGATGAATCGAACTTCGACCGTGATGGTATTACAAACTATCATAATCTGCATTTTTGGGCCCCTAAAGGTCAGAATCCGAGAAAATCTAACGAAGGAGCTCACCAGCACAGATTCTCACTTAATGTGTGGATGGGAATCGTGCAGCAATTCTTTCTGCCGGCACGCCTAACCGGCATCGCCTATGAAAACTTTTTAACAGAAGAGTTACGTCCGCTGCTGGAGGATGTGCCGCTTACCACAAGAACAGCTTTGGTGTATCAACATGATGGCTGCCCAGCCCACTATTACCGGGGCGTGCGACAGTGGATGGATGAGAACTATCCACTGAGATGGATTGGTCGAGGCGGCCCGATCCCTTGGCCGGCTAGGAGTCCCGATCTAACCCCATGCGACTTCTACATTTGGGGTCATATGAAGACATTGGTGTATCGTACACCTATCTCTTCTCAAGAAGAATTAAGAGAGAGGATTTTGGCAGCTGCCCAACAAATTAAAGACACGCTTTCAACTCGAGTGACAGTAAGCGAAGTACGTCGCAGGCTTCGTGCTTGCATACGTAACGGAGGAAGACAATTTGAGCAAGACTTGTGATTTTTAAATGTAAAACTTTAAAACAAAATTTGTAATTTCATATGATTAGGTACTAATTTTTTTTGAGTAATCCTCTTTGGATTGAAACAAAATCCAAATAAAAAATTGTTGTCTTGCGGTTTATAACCTTTTATTTCGGTGGTTTTGGGTATTTTTCACATGTATTTTAGTTTAAAGTAGTCGCTCATTCATCAGCTACTAGAAAAATGCTTACAGAGTGCAGAGAGTGGAGTATTTTTTTCACAATTGTCATTTTTAGGTCGAAAAACGGAAATATTCAAAAAATTCTTAAAAATGAGAGAACTCGAAAACAAGCGATTTTCGACCCCCAGTTAACTGGGGAAAAATTGTTGCAAATGAACTCTAGTATAACCCCTTTCAAGGAATAGGTCGAATTACCAGTCACCCTGTATACAGGATCCTTCCGACGGCATTTTTTAAAGGGATGATCAAACCATTAAACAGAACAACTTTCTCTATAAGCCCAAATGCAAAATCGCGATATAAAAGCCTGCTGTCCCATACACTTGGGTCGAGTAAGACTACAGTTTTGTCTAAAACAGCAGAATATATTTTCGTGATTTCGATGTTAATCCCATAGAGAAAGTTGTTCAATTTGTCTGCAGCTTATTTGACAGATCATTTGTTATATTTTTCATACAAAATAAACGAGTTGTCCGGAGTCGCGTGGCTCGAGGTCTCTCGAGTAGACGTCTTTCGTTTGGCTCGCGATTTAAATAGCCACGCGGCTCCGCCATTTTATGGCGGTTTCGGGTGTGTGTTTTTGTATAAAAACAGGGCTTTGAAATCGCCATATCCATTACCGTACAATGTCAAGCACTATTGCTTTTTAAACTAGATATTGGCAAAATCATCACTACCAAGATGGCAGCCATTTTTAAAAAATAGAATAGAATAGAAACGAGCTGTCAGATAAGCTAACAAGAATTTATCTAAAAGTGATGAAACAGGCCCTTAATCTCGCTATGATGAAGGGAGCCGGTACGGACGAAATTACAGGCAAAAGCTTGTAAATAATATAATAATGAATGCTAACGCGGCTCTCAGCAGCATGTCGGCACTGGACATGGTGGCGCGGCCCACGAGCGCCGCGGCCGCGTTGTCCTGCGTGCGCGCCGCTACTAGCGCGCCGCGCGGGAACAGCGGGAACCCCGCCCCGCCCTCCCCCGTCGCCACGCCCGGCAGGTACAGCGGCGCTCCCCCGAGCACCTGCATGAGGCCTCATTGTCATCAGCTTATAATGTCCTCAGTCCTCACTACTGCCACAGATTACTAGGTACTGGCGTAACAGATACGATACATCACTTCCTATGACAACAACAATTTCCCCCTCTTTAATTACCTACTGCCATACTGTATGCACAAAAAATTTATCTAATGAAGCGTCACTCAGCGTTGTCATTACTTTGTGCAGCGGATGACGTAGCCATCTGGCGGGAGTGGCGAAAACCAAGCAAGCGCATCACTTATGATGTGACAAAGTGTAGCTACTTATCTCCGTACCTACAACTGAGTGACGGAGGCCTGCTACTGTGGCGGAGGCAAACCATCATGGATAAGAGTGGTGCAGGTTGGTGAACTACATACAGGGTAAATTTTATATCACTGCGGATAACTTCATGTATTCTACTCATCAAACTGAACAATTTTCACTATGGAGCCACATTCGAAATCGCGAAAAAAAAATCTGCTGCCCCTTACATTTTAGTCGGGTAGTTACTGCAGCTGTATGGGACAGCTGATTTTTTTTCGCGATTTCGAAGTTGGCTCAATAGCGAAAGGTAAGTAAACAATTGATAAACAATGGACGACGATCGATATCGCGTCGCCGGGATGTGACAGGTTAAATAAGTTCTTAATAACTTATCTGACAGATCGTCTGACATATACAACGACCTGGTTGGGTAATGGTTAGCATGCCGGACTGCCAAACCATTTATGTTTGTGCCGTTGTTGTATGGTTTCCATAATAAACAGCCTAGTGAGCATTAGTAGCATCAGTGCTTGCTTGGGATCATTACAATGTATGAGCCTGTGAGCGTTATTTATTTATTATTTTATTATTATTTATATATTTCATACAAAATAGGTTATATCAAATGGTCTGTCAGATCAATTGTTAAGAATCAAATTAATGATTGAAAAATTTGTCTCAGGCGGGACTTGAACCCGCACTCTTCCAAATCGGGGAACTGCGTTATCCAATTTCGCCCGAGCCCAAGAACGAAATTTTCAATCTGTTCCGTCTTAAGGAGACGTGACGTTTTAAGAACTTATCCAGAAGTGGTGAAACTGGCTTTTAATATTATCAATGGTGACTTTTAATAAACAGAGTTAATATCTTGATTTCCTGTAAGTATCTACTCTAGATGTGACAGAGCAGTAAGATGGCACTCTGACCCAAAGTGCTTTTGTTTTCAATTTTAGCTTCATAAAACCCATAGATATTAAACAGGAAAATAAAAAAAAAATTTTGGTCAGAGTGTCATCTTAATTTCTGCCTATTGCTACTCAGTATCGTAGGATCCGTACACTAATAAGAATAATGAATTGAAATGACGCCTCAAGTAGCTATGTTTATAGTTTGTAAAATATAGCATGATACCTGTGACATCTGTCACATACATACATTTTTGAAGTAAGTCTCTGTCGCTCTTATTTCTTACGCATCACCCCGTCCTGCTGTCACAGCATCATGCTATATTTTACAAACTATAGTTACGGTGTTTGATTTAACTGTACCTTTGGCAATACAGGACTATGAATAGTGATGGTAGGCAGGAGCTCCGGGACCTTCCAGAGCGCGCACACGGTGGGCACCAGCCCACCCTCGGTCTCCAGCACGACGGGGGCCCCGTCGACCGCGTAGACCCCCACGATCTCCCCCGAGTGCAGCACCAACTTTATACAGATCGTGTTCGATTTGGAAGGCACCAATTCTTTTACTTTTTCATCGGTCGCTGCGGGGAACTCATCCTGTATTCGTTGAGCTAAATGTTTCCTGCAAAATAAACATATTTCCTTAGTAAAATACTCACGAATCGAATAGGAATGTTCCGATTGGGAATGGAGGGCGTACTTCTCTGAATTCTTTAGTGCGTTGTTGGATTTCAGTTTGTATGGTTTGGCGAACATCTTGAATGAGGTGGGTGGAAATTAAAGTGAATAATTGCTTTGGTTACAGTGAAAACGTGATTTCCATGCTTTGCGCGGTGTTTTGGAAAAAAGACAGACAACAGCTGCCGGATCGGATGTCAACAGTGTTGCCAACAGTTAAATTAGCTCTCCACCATATTCAACTCCTGAAACCACTAGAAAACCACTAACAGAAAGTGGCCCTACTCTCATAATCACTAAGTTTTCCACTAATATTGGCTGAGACCGGATTTGCGATCGTACAATCGGACTTTAGACGAGCAATTTTGGTGCCGCGCGATTCGGCCATGGCAGGAAGATTACAATCGATTGCCCATCTAAAGGGCCCTTTACTCCCTAGTCGCGCCTAAAGAAGTTTTACTTCAAAACTTCTTTGACGTTTTGTATTTTTGAATAGCGGAAACTGAGCGTTACGTCCGTCAGAAAAAAAAATCGGAATTAGGTACTCTCGAGTCGCGCCTAAAGAAGTTTTACTTCAAAAATAGCTCTCTTGAAACTAAATTTTACCACTAGAAAAAACCACCAGCCACTAAACGCAAAATTTCTCCGCTAAAAGGGGGATCCAAACCACCAGTTTTAGTGGAAAATCCACTAAGTTGGTAACACTGGATGTCAATCGTGTCAATGTCAAATGTATTTTTTTTAAATTCTTCTTCCTTTCGAAAAAGCAATGGGAACTTGCCCTTACTGCCGATGTCTTCAAAATTTTTTTACTTTGGTCGATCATCTCTCGATCATTGAGCACGCGCCTTGCCGCTGGTTTCGTATTTATTTGAGATTCCTTTTATTGTTGTTTGATTTATGCGAAGCTGTTTGCCTCACAATCCAAATAAAATTATTTTACAAATGTTCAACGAATAAGCATAAGCATAAGCTTATGCTCACGACTATATTCCCCGAGCCAGAGATATTTTGAAATCTCAGAACATCACACATTTCACTAGTAGTACCGATACTCTGTCTAGTGTGGAAGTAAGCCCGTCGCCACTTGTATGACGAACGACTAAGAAACTGTAAATATCACTAAACCAATTTTTCACGAAGAACTTTAAACAACATTTATATCGCGTTCATAGCGTCAACCCACATAACAATATTTTCAGCAGGGATCGAGGCACCTAGATTATTTCTAGCGCCTGAAATTATTAAAACGCAAGACGCTCTATAGAAACTGTTGAGGATTACTTCTTAAAGGTATTTTACAAAAATACTTACATATTAAAACCTTTACCTATATTTCGGGGTTCGAGATCAACACATTGCTACACCACTAACAGACGCCTCGTACATCTACAAGAAGAAATGAGAGGATTCACAATAGCTCAGAACTAAAAATAAATAAAATAAATAAAAACGTTTTTTATTCTCTCCACAAAGTTAATTAACATAGACACTAAACCTATCAGTAAGCACTTAGTTTTATAAGCAAAAAAAAATAAAATAAATATATATATCAATTAGGTTTGTGGAGACTGGTGCTCGTACAATGGTACGGAGTTAATTCTCCGCACTTGTGTTACAGGTCACCAGGCTTCCACCGACCGGACGCCGGCGTCGCGTTACAAGATTATACGTTGTTTTTTTTCGTTCGTTTACATTTAGTCGTATCTTAGAAGCTAGGTGTGTGTGTGGGGTGTGTGTGTGTGAGGTGTGTGTGTGGGGTGTGTGTGTGGGGTGTGTGTGTGAGGGGTGTGTGTGTGTAAGGGATGAGTGTATGTGTATGTGTATGCTGGAGTTCCGTATTATAATATAATTGAAATTAATTTTAGTTTGTTAAATTAATTAACTAATAGAAAAACAGAAAAGGTAGTTGTCACTTATTAGGAAAGGATTAGGTGATACAGTCTATTAGGTTTTCTGTTTCTTCATAGTCTAATTGTTTTAACCAAGTCTGTAATTTGTGTCTGCATTGATTTTTAGGAAGGGGATATATGTCTAGTTGTTTATTAATTTTATTATAGAGATGGGAACCTAGGAAGATGAAGAATTTTCGAGCGAAAGAGGTGTTGGGTGGGGAATTTGTACAGACTGTGTGTTTACGCCTTTTGTGTTCGAATAGCTTAGGATTGTAATGTAGTTGGCTGTGTTTGCGCATGGTGGTGTTGAGAACAAATAATTGTCGTACAGTAGGGACTTTACATAGCTTGTACAGTTCTCTGGTTGGGAACAGGAACGGAAGAAACCTACTTACCTTCAGTACCGCCCTTTGAGCTCTTTCTAGTTTGAGCAGCGTCGTTTTGGGAACACCACCCCATACAGTGATGCAGTAGGTCAGGATGGATTGGACAAGAGCATAGTATACAGTATCAATAATCTTATTATTAGCTACATGTCGGAGGTTTTTAAAAATGAAGATTAGTTTGCGGGTTCTACTAGTAAGAAGATCAATGTGAGGTTTAAAGCTTAGGGTGTTATCAATATGGATTCCAAGGTACTTTATCATGTTAGTTTGAATAAGTTGTGGGCAAGGACAAAGAACGTTACGTTTGCATTCAGTGGTGTGTGATTTTATGGACAGATTGTCATATGCATTTGTCGAAAAGTTCTTGAGAGAAAAGGGAATGAATTTAGTTTTGTCAGTGTTAAGTGTCAGTTTGTTAGAATGGAGCCATTTCATCACCATATTAAAGCCACTTTGGGCAAGATTAAAGACGTTAGGCCAATTTTCTGCTGCAAAAAGCAAGGCGGTGTCATCAGCAAATGTAATTACCCGTCCACACGGCATCACGAGATCACAGAGTTCGTCAATGTAGGTCAAGAAGAGGGTGGGTCCCAGAATACTACCCTGCGGTACCCCGAACGCAATGGGAAGATCATCACTATACCAAGTCCCTATTTTCACTCGTTGGCGACGGTTAGTAAGATAGCTGGTGAAGAGCTGTAATTGTAGGTCTCTGATACCCTTCTGTTCCAATTTGTCAATGAGGAGAGGGAAAGAGACTGTGTCAAATGCCTTGGCAAGGTCTAGGAATATTACTATGACTTTTTGTTTGGTGTCTAAATTTGTGATGATAAAGTTAGTTAGTTCATGTATCGCTTCATTTGTTGATCTACCAGACCGAAATCCGTATTGGGAAGGAGATAGTAAATTATTTGATTCTAAGAAATTAGTAAGGCGCTGAAAGTGTCAATGGGTCGGTCATATCTACGGAAGAACTAACAACCGATGGGGAGTCAGAGTTCTAGAATGTAGACCATGAACTGGCAGGTATAGTGTGGGACACCCTCTGGCGCTGGACCGACGACCTAAGGCAGGTACCTAGCGAGGAGCGATTGGATGAGGAAGGCCGAGGATAAAGTTTTGTGGCGCCATTGGGATAGGCCTCTGTTCATATAATTAACTGACAATGAATGACAGGCTGATGATGGTCACTAGTGTATGTGAACGTAATGAGCGTAATGAGAGTAGGTATAGCGACTTTGAGAACAGCTTTATCTATTATACAGGGTCCTTCTTAATATGCTGACACTTTTTTAAGGGGATGATGAAGACCATGAAACTGAACAACTTTATGGGACCAACATTGAAATCGCAAAAAAAAATTCTACTGTCCCATACATTTATTTGGCTCGAGTAGGTTAGCAGTTTTGTATGGGAGCCATAGAGAAAATTGTTCAGTTTGATGGTCCGATCTTCTCCTTGAAAAAGTGTCAGCATATTAGAAGGACCCTATATACCCTACTACTAAACTATTAGGTACCTAATCAATTTATCGCCAGACACCGACGACACCGTATTGTTGTATCGAATATTAGTTATAGTAGTAGGAGCATAAATACGTGAGGGGAGCGAAAGACATGACATAGGTAATCAGGTCACGTCACATCACGCGGTAGACAGGGGGGATGGGTAGCGATGATGACGACGCCGCGGCGCTGGTGGTGCAAGGCACCCGAGGTCGGCCCACGCTCCACAGGACACGACACTTGCCACATGTGTGTAGGTAAGGTGCAGATCGATATTATTATCATATTGTAGCTGTGAGACTGGGATGGGACAATTTTTATTTTATTATCAGCCTGTCATCGTCCACTGCTGAATATAGGCCTCTCCCAAGGCGCGCCACAAAACTCTATCCTTTGCCTTCCTCATCAATTCATTCTACGGAAATACGTATAGGTACCTTAGGTTATGTAAGTAATTGAAAGAATGTTTTTGTCAACCCTAGAAAGGAATACGGTCTTGCTGTTTACTGTTGCTACATCCCGTTCCAAAAGGATTGTTATAAAAGAACAACCTCAGAACAAAAAGAAAGGTTTCTGATAATAATTCGCTCCATTATTGAGAATTTTCGAGTTCGCTTCGCTCGCTCAATCTTTTATTGTCTTATTTCTGTGCTCTGAAATTAAGTTTGCTCGTTTCAGTTTTTGTTTCACACACAAATTAACTTCATTTCGGCATGAGCTGCCCAACCATGTTATTATGTAGTTAGCATAATCATGAGCATGAGGAGTTGGAGGCCTCATATATAGTCAAAGACAGTAAAAATTTGAGTTAAAACTATTGCGAATTTTCGAGCTCGCTTCGCTCGCTCAATCTTTTGTTGTTCTTTTCTTTCTGCGCTCTGTAACTAGGCTTGTTCGGTCCAGTTTTTGTTGCACATACAAATAAACTCGATTTGAAAATGGCTACTTATCGTGTTATTATGTAGTTAGCATAATCATAAGCTCGCTTCGCTCGCTCTACTTTTTTATTCATAGATGAATAGCCTTAATTTTGGCTGAAGCTAAATTGAGTAGGTAATGTTTCAAAATCTCATTAGATACCTAGTCTCATTGTAGTAAAATCTCCATCTTGCTACGCTTGCTTCTGGTTTTCGTTACTTGTATTGCTGTATAAACTCGAGCTCGCTTCGCTCGCTCCTGGTTACGACTGCATCTCAGGCGCATTGGATGTAGATCGTAATGCAGGTTTGCAACAAGGTTTGCATTGCTCAATCTAGATTTTAAATAGTATCAGTCTCCAGCTCGCTCTACATTTTAGATTGATTTTATTGCAACAACCTAACCTAAACCTGAAACTCTCTGTCTCTGGGAAATAACGATTGCTCGGACATTCATGGACGGAACTCCTATTAAGTTTTTGCCACAGCTCGAAAAAATCGAGACTATATCAATTTCTGGAAGGACCCGGGGGCCTCATTTTGTTTTGCCGCCCGGGCCTCAGACGGGCTTAGTCCGCCGCTGCCCTGCAGTGGGACGTTTATAGGCTGATGACGATGATGATGATCTCCATCTGAAAATATCTAGCACCTACCAGAATCTCGAAGAATGAAGACTATTGTTCATTAGCACCTGCGAATATTTAGTTTAGATAATCCTATCCTATCCTACTTAATATATATCCTTCCTATCCTATATCCTACTAATATTATAAACGCAAAAGTTTGTATGGAAGGATGTTTGTTACTCTTTCACGTAAAAACTACTGAATGGATTTTAATGAAACTTTACAATAATATAGCTTATACATCAGAATAACACAGGCTACAATTTATAAAGATATTGTGTGAATTGTCCAGACGAAGCGCAGACGAAGCCGCGGGCACCAGCTAGTAATACATATTATAGGGTGTTTGGTAGTTAGATGCATTCAGACATTCAGTCAGGTCAGGCCAAATTGGAAAACGCGATAAATAAATCGGCTTTTCGTACAAAACTGCAATAGGTAGTAGGTAAAGTCAGCAGCATTATCTCCTTAGCAATTTCGACATTTTCACTGCTGAGCTCAGCGAACAAGATTCAAAAATCGCACTCCAGCATAAAATCGGTTAGTAGGTAATTATAAATATTATTTTGTATGAAGCTCAATCCCAAGGCTGGGAACGAAAATCGCTGTGTTTTCATCATAATTTTTTCCAAATAATCGATCCTTCACATCCTAGGTATATGTATAGTACACAATAGAATATGAAAGACATCGCGTGCTCGCCAGCCATCACCGTCAAACGATATAGCCTTCGTAATATTGCCTACAAGAGTCCCAAGTAGCTGCAGCACGATAGCTTATACTATAACATCTAAAGCTAGAAAGCTGCGTCCCATTATTTGCATGCCTGTATAACATATAAACTAGACTAGGTAGAGAAGTATACCCAGCATGGTTTCCAAACTAGTCCCAAAGGTTGACGCCATTTTATTATCACACTGAAAGAGAATGGAGCACAGTCCACCCTATTGACCTATTACGGATTAGTGGTTTATTAATGTAGTAAGACGCACTTCACTCGAATGCACTAACTGCGTAGTTCATAGTAGGTATATAGAGTTTAGGCTAATGTGCGAAGTAAACAAACTCCCACACCTCCCCCGCGCCGACACTCGTATGTATCAGGAAGTGCAGTGGGACTATAAATAATTAATTAAATAATAACTCTAAGCGTAATGACCATAATAACAAAGTGACAATGCATATTCACGCCTACATACAATAACTAGGGACATATTTTTGCGTCTTTGCTTTGAGTATAAAAAAAATATGAACCCGCGGTAGAGATACGATATGGTTGTCAGAAACTTTGCTAAACCATAACCACCACTTACTAACTTACTTACTTAAGGGTACAGTCTTTTGTAGCAAGGTTAACTCCTAGTCCTAGCGGTGCTTCCAGCCCTTACTTAAGGTTTCAGGATGGAGAAACGCGTCAATATGTCGTTCACAGACATAACCTGCAAGTAGGCTACGGAAAATTGTCAAGGTGCCTGCCGCTTAGCCGAGATACACGAAAAGAGCCTTTTATTTATTTATTTATTTATTTATTAGGTCAGCCTACAGCTATTACATCTGACACAATTTTAAGTGCATTACACAGTGATCTTAGGTTAAGATGTATAACTAATTACAGGCAAACACAGCATGCAATGTAACTAGGGTTAACTATAAGATTTAAGTAGTTATATAAAATAAATGAGCCTTTTCAAAAAAGTAATAACGAAGAGATTTTACAGTATAACAAAACAAAGCAACTTACAAACAAAGCAACTAGCCTTAAACCACATGAAGCAATAAACTATTATGACTATGACTAAATACAGGGGTATGGTTAAGTCCCACCTTAAATCGTCCTAGGTCCCACCCTACCACCAGGGGTATGGCCAGGGGGTATGGTGAGTCCGCAGGGTTCCCGAGCGACGTACCCACGACACGTCTGGCGCACCCTGGAAAATCAGCACTCCTCTAATGCTGGTTGGCGATGCTCTTCACCACGATGGCAAGTCAAACTTAATGACACGCCGTATCGACTCGACAGTAGAAGGCCCGCGTCGTAGACAATGGCTCACTTCAATCTCACACTTATTCTTATTCGTGAGATAAGGCCTTTACCCTGCAGTAAGATCCTATAGTCCTATAGTTACATTAATTAGACCACTCTCTTTAAGTGTTAAAATGGCATTTAAACATATCCTTTCCCATTACAATAGTATACAAAACGATAATAACTTCACACCCTCTTAGCTCAGATCGTGAGTCATTAATGAAATTCGAACGAAACCAACGCGGCGCAACAGGTGCGCCCATCCAGGTGTGTTCGGCGCGCCCCTGCACTCCGTGGACGTTTGATAATTTGTTAATTGCATGTATACGAACTTAAATAGTGTTAAGATAACTTAGGGACCTAGCGTAGAAAGTTGACAAAGAACCAGGGTTGAAGACGGTAACAAAGTTCAAGTGGAGACGGGCAGGCAGGACTAGGACGGGAAGACGGCCGGTGGACCGAGATAGTATCAGAGTTGTCGCCAAGAGAAGGCCTGCCATAGATTAGTACTCCGATCTCAGGCTTTCATTTGTGAAAACAACAGCGATCCCGGTCACAAATACATACACCTTTTTACCCGACTACTGCGATGCAAAAAGGAGGGTCATAGGGGTCATGATTCAAGACAGAGCGTGCTGAGCTAATTGCATTTGTGGCAACGGAAATGAAAATACGAGCAAATACTGACACTTGTTATGGTAGGTATTATACCTATAGGTACACTGCAGTACCTTCCTGTATTACGAAGTAACATGTGTCATTATGTGCAATCTCTATAGATTGCACATAAGACTAGACTAGACTAGACACACTAGACTATTCTAGTTAAAATTTTCACTGCGATAGGCTGCAATCTGCATCCTTATCTAAAATAATAACTTTTTTCAGTGGCCAAGAGCCATTAAAATAGTGCTCGAACAAGAGTGGCAAACTAGCGATTGAATGCAGTCATCACATGAAGCCGCTCCCGATTCCTGCGGTGCCGGTGTCGCAATGCAGCTAACTTGTTCCCATTTCCCGCTTCCCTTTCCCTCACTGTCCTATTCAAAACTACGAAATAATTTATTGCGGCTGGAATGTTTCATATGTGCAGTAATTTTTATTTTTCCATTATATTACTTACCGTGAGTGCTTTTATAATACCTACTAGTCTTATCTTTTAGGTATACTATTCCCTATCAGTGAAATGTAGATGTCCTATTCCTGACTGATATGTTATCCTCCTACGGGAATGATGTCGTGAGCAATATACGCTAATAATTTATTTTTCGGACTATATTTATTAGTTACTCGAAATACCCTCAACGGTGAAGGCACAACCTATAGAGAGAGAGAAGATATGATTCTGGATGGGTGACCGGTATTTAATCTCGAGCGCCTTCTTCAGATTGGTCATAAAAGGGTGGGTACTTGTACTACCAAAGGTGCATTACATAATTATGATTTAGGCGACTAAGGCGCAGATGATTATGAAGAATATCAGCATCATAATCAAAATCATAATCTTTAATCAATAGGTAGTCATTTGACATCTCGTTGCAACCACGTATTTCGAACAATCGTCGAGGAGTCCCGAATACGCGCTCGTTCCAGTTTCCTATGAAAGCAGTTCGTGTCCCCCGGCACATATCCCGAGTTTCAGTCAACAGCGAAGCCTCTTGACCGGGTTGTTACAACTTGTTTGCATCGCTTGCTGGATATTTCTTTATGTTAGGTCATCTACGGCTTCAGGCATTACTGGGGCAGCGTTGTGGGGTATTGCTTACTCCAAACACCTCTGGCGAGAGGAGGCCTTCATTCTACAGTAGTATCTTTGAGGTTATAAATAGATAATCAAGACCTTCGATTAAGGCCCTATTGAAGGACGAAACACCTTGGAGGCATCTTTTATTTTTATTTTTTCGACTAGATTTATACAATTTATCGAAACCAAAGTTATACCACAGTATTTTTGGATAGTTTATCTAGTGAAATCATCAATTGAATACACGATTGGAATTCACTCGATAGAAAATCGTCACAAAGATGACGTATTTTCTTGTATTTTTAAACATTTTTCTCGTTTTAGAGGAACTTAAAATAGTTTCAGATTTTTGGTATTTATACTCAAATATTCACCATTCGTTTATCTAGTGAAATCATAAAAAAATATATATGTTTTTAAGTACTTTTGCTAATTATTTTTACTCGAAAATACGGCACACGCACGCATTTTTCGGAGGGCTGAGTAATCGCGGTTCTCATAGAAAATATTCGAGGTATTAAATTATGTGCTCTGTCATGCTTTCCATATACTTAGGTACCAATATAAAACGCTCGCGTATCGGCGTATCCTAAGAGTTCTCTCACACGAAGCCCGCGAACGTTTGAGATTCGTTTAAGGGCCAAAGTCTTGATTCAAGAATGCGAAACCAAACCATTCTTTTCGCAAAAAGATCAAATAAATTGTAAACTTGAAAGGTGTTTACGTAGTTGCTCTTAAATTTCGAGGTGAACTTCATTTCTTGTGCAGTCATAATTATCTAGGGTAAGTATAGTGTAGCGTAGTGCTGATACGTAACCTACATACAAAGTGCCGGTGTTAATGTGAAACACGTGGAATTATCATCGGATTTCCATACAGAGGGCTGTATTAGCATGCACCGTGCACCCGCCCCGAAGATTGAAGCGCGCGCGCCGACGCGACGACGCGACGTGTTGCCAACACGGTGTCATTTTTTAGGATTAAAGGCTAAATTAGCCCAGAAATTACGAATAAGGGATTGTTGTTATTAATTACCCCGGGAAAATCTGCTTTAGGAGGAATATTGGAATCGAATGTAAATCTTGCCCAAAAACCCCCTTCACTGAAAAAAATGTTTTGTTAAATATAACCGAACTTTAGTGACTTCCAAACTGTGTTGTAACACATAACCAAACGTTTGTATATAAATAGCAAAAAGTTATGCTATTTATAACCAAACAATTGTTTATGTGCTACAAAACAGTTTGGAAGTCACTAAAGTTCGGTTATATTTAACAAAACATTTTTTCAGTGTTGACATGCGGGATCATTTATTAAATTTCTCGTCTCTGGATGGAAACCTTTTAGGTGGGATAACTGGACTCGAATGCCCCATAATCACATTATTACTTTCAAAAGTTTTTGGTAGGTAGGTGCATACTACTTGAAACCAAACCGAACCGAAATTAAAACACTGTAAAAGTAGTACATTCGTTTGTCGCCATAACAAATAACAACGAATGAGACTTACTAAGACTGTTTTCAGTATATTCTGTATACATTCCTACTCTTTTTATGACTAGGTTTAGGAGTTTATTATGAATGAATTATGTTATTAGAAACTGAAGAAGGGCTAAATCTAGTCCTAATAGAACTAAGTTGACAACATTGAAGGCGTGTTGGGACAAAGAGACCGCCCGCGCCGTCTGCAGAGCGGAGCCTGTGGGATACGTGTGCCACATCCTGAACGATTTATGAACACGACTCGCCCGTAAATATGAGCATGGGAGGACCCTGCACGAAACGAGGTCGCCATTTTATGAAACAACTGTATCGAGTAAATTATACGTACAAATATTTTGTTAAATTTGGTATTAGCTTTGAGGTTCTTTTCCTACTATTTAGTGCCTCTAGTATTTAGTATTTAGGTGCCTCTTCCGTCCACATAAGAAAATTCGGTGGTCTAATAGACCACTTAATTTTCTTTCGTGGGCCGTGAGTGGACGAGGTGACTAATAAAAAAGGTTCCCTTTGCAATGTTTATGCCGTGCCTGCCGTGGCACAATGGTCACGTAGACACGGATTAATTCTCAATCCAAAGAAAAGCATATACTTGGTTTGTGGTACCCGGCAACAGATAAACTGTATCAAACATTAACAATGCGACCGTTCCTCACCAAGATTGTGGACGGAATTTGGTCTTATTAATGGACGAAACATTTAAATTTGAAAAGCATGTTCAACAAAAAATTTGGAAATGTTTTGTATCACTGAAAACGTTATACTTATAAACTAAGACCATTTTTAAATAACATTATCAGACTGCTTTTATGTAACAGTTTGGTTTTATAGCATCTTCTTTATTGCGACATTCTGTATGGCCCGTGTCTATTCGCTAAAACTAAAAAAGCCATTCAGAGAGTCCAAAATTCCTGCATGCGTTTCTGTTATCTTATTCCTAGGAGGGACCATATCACACCATATTTACTGGACAAGACGATTCTTAATATGGAAAATATAATCGTGTCAGTCGCAAAGTTGGAAGAGTTGTTTTAAAACACCGCATTGGTTTGACATTTTCTTCGGGAAACATAACAGAAGACATTTATATCAATGACGTCATAGATCGATGAGAACCGTCCCACAGATCTGAGTACAATCACTTCAGCAATAACACATAATGTTTTGGCTCAGCTTCCGCTCCCACGCCACGCCACGATGCGCTCGCGCATAGCTGGCCCGCGACCGGACAATACGGTCGGTGCCCGGAGCTCATGCGTAGTGCCATTGTGGAGGGATTACGTTTCAGATCAATTGCCTGGAATGAAGTGATCGAGTCTGTTTTGTAATTATTCCAAGAAAGCTTCAGATTCCATCCATCAGTCGAGAACTGCCGGAACGCACACTTAAACGATCAATAATTGATTGTCTATTGAGTCTGTAGACCACGGATGTTAACGATTGTTTAATAGACATAGCACGCACGAGCAACTTTTGTCTCCGCAACTAATTTGTCTCTCACATCAAGTCTACGGGTTTGTATGAAAACTCACCCGTCTCGTATGTCGCGTCGTTACATGCGCGCACTTTAATACAAACCCGTAGACTTGATGTGAGAGACCAATTAGTTGCGGAGACAAAAGTTGCTCGTGCGCGCTATCTCTAAGAGTGTATCTCTAGACTGTTCAATTTCCTCAGAACAGGGAGCGATACAGATCATCATTATATCGTATGGCATTTTTTAAATCTTCCAGCTTGGATCCGGGGAGGTCTAAATTTCAAGGTCAAGGTGTTTGAGCCAGTCTTCCACTGCGGGGTTAATCTGCCCACCCGCTGAAAATCAACGCTGCGCGGGTTCATCCCCGTGCCAGCACAGCTGAGCCTCGACCTTTTGTCTTACATAGGTTCTTGGCACTTAATTATTAGATAGTAAGAAAAACTATACTGAATGGAAACATTATTAATAATAATAATGTATAAATAATATTAATTATTATTAATAAATTTTTCCATAATTACGTTTTTGTGTACAATAAAGAATCTATCAATCTATGAATGTATTATTATTTTAGGGACCTTGCCTTGCACTCTAGACGACTACGACCACGACCCAACTATGTAAAACTGGTCGAGTTCGTGGACATCAAGTGCCAAATTGTTTTGATGTTAGTTTACTATAAAGTAGATCATATATTACTTGTTAAAGGTCGTATCTAGTCGTCACACAGGATAGGAGGGTGAGGACGAGAGTTTGCATCGGTGTTCAGCGCATACACCTTATGCACTTCAGAATGTCCTGCGTACCTGACTGCTTCTCTATAAAGATTAGCATTCGCCGTAGTCGAAATCAAGTAGGAATCCATCATCATCATTATCATCTAGTATATATTATATTTCTGCTGTGCTAAAGTTATAAAACAGCAACGCTAAAAACTATCACTGATCGAACATTAATTATGTGCGTTATGCGGATTGCTGATCCTAATAGGGCCCTGAATTTTGAATGGGAAGAAACCTATTTCCAATAAACAACATCTCACGACCATTTCCCTTTATAGGGTGGTCTAAAACCATGCTTCCAACTTCGATTTTTAAGCGTCACCTTCAGTTAGAGAGCGAGGTTCACTCTTATCTTAAAATATTTCAGAATGGAATGAATCTCAAGTGCAAAAGAAACTGTAATAAGAGAAAAAGAAACGCTTTCTTCTAGTCACCTCATGCAATACCCTCAGCAAGAATCCATGGTCCAAACTGAGGAAAAAAATATAAAATATGCTGGGAATCAGACAGGGTCTTTACAAAGGCTTGGCTTCCCCAGTCATCGTCGAGAAAGAACTCTAATCTGTCATTATTGCCGTTCCTTTACTCACAGTAGCAGCTAATTCTTTAAATCCTTCCACTAAGCTGTTAAAGAATTTGTGTACCATTATTCAATGTTTTTTCGGATTCAAAGGAAAATAATGCTGCATCCGGCGGAGGCGGGCGCGGTGGTCACCGCACATTTCTACCGCAGACCTTTGCGTTGCGCTCGTTCGTTCGTCGTGCGTTCGTTGATTCGTTCGTTTCATATCGCACGTGATCGCGGTGCTGGTCGCACGTCTGTCCTTCTGTCTGTAATTAAATCGCACGCGAACTCGTATTATAAGACGCGGAGTTGAAAATATAATAATTAACAATTAATTAGTGAGTGAGAGTTTAGTGACGTTGGTGTTTTGTTTGGAGTAAGTGCGCGCTGAATAATTGGGTAAGTTTTACTTTTTATTTTACTTTTTTTATTCATGCCGGTAGTTGCGAATTGTTTTATTTAACCTATTTTAGAATTTATAAGGTTTCTAGTTTGTTTATTTTAATAATTTATTGAATGCTTACTAAAATAATTATCATCAAAATGATGCAGATAAACATAGTAGATGAACAAAGCAAGTTTATATGCCTAGAGATTTTTCCACCCGACCCTTCGTGGTAGCACCCCTCCCTGTCCGAAGTATGAAACACTGACATTATTTTCTTGAAAGCTTCATAAATTAAAATGTAATGTATTTAATAAATAAAGTAGGTACATACCTACCTACAATCACATTATATAATTAGGCAACTTATTACTTAGGCCGTCTTAGGCAGTTTAATTTACGATAAACAATTTTTGTTTTGCTATAGGTTTACTATTAGAAAATTGGAAATTTATGATTTCCACTAAGTCAAGAATCAAATTTTTTATTCAAAGCCAATTCTAATTCGTACATATTCGTAAATTATCTATCTTTATTATTAAAATTACTATGAAGAATATGCATCTTATGAAATCTCCGACGATCTAAAGGATGCGACGATGTTTGCGCTTAGTGAATTGCACTCCAGTTCATTTCATTATCGTATATATTTTCGGATTTGATGTAGGTATATAGGTTTATAAAATCCGGAACGAGTGTGTGCGAGATTTTAACGACTACCTATGCAGTGGTTTACGTTAGTATAATAATTATATTCTTTGGCAGCGGGTAGGTATGTATGTATGGTAAGTAATACCTAGTTAAATAATATAAACAACAGTTTCAGTTGTTTCAAGTTGCATGTTACTATTTCCTGTTCGTCAATCGGAAACGTCATTTATAAGGTAGGTACCTAATTAATTGCATTCTTGCCGATTGTAAAGTGATTAGTAACTTTAACATTAATTATAACATGACGTGTCGGCCGCTTTCTAGCGAATTTTTAGCATTCACCTGTGAAATAGTTAATAGGTATCTATCTATCTACCTAGCTTCAACATTTTCTAGTCTCTTCCCAGTGATAACATTGTTGTCAGTTATTTGTTTATCTACTATTTTTTGTAAAGGAATGCAGGTAGGAGTAGTGTTCGTGTTCCTCACTGTTTCTGGAACAATCCTGAATAATGTCCCGTATTGTTCTATGCTTCTGTTTGACTTTTTAGGTAGATCAAACATTGTTGATATCGGTAGGTAACTAGCTGCATTCTTTTTTTTATCCGATTAGGATTTTTCAACCTGTTTTAGTTCTTTTTGTTTCGTAAAAAGAACGAGATATATTAAATATGACCATATTAAAGTGTTGTCGATGCGTCTCCGCGAGACGACCGGTGACCGTAGAGCTGGCAGCTTCCTTGGTCAACGACTCAGCTTGACCATTCAAAGGGGGAACGCTGCCAGCATGCTTGGCACCATGTCTCGCGGGGATGCACCCGACGACCTTTTTTATCCCTGAGATCTCATTTTTATACCTTTTTGTTTTTTTTCATTTTTAAAATTTTTCACTTCTATTGTACCAAATTAACTTTGTTACTGTTAAATAAATATGACCATCAATATATCATACCAACCTAGTTTCGTTTTTTTTGTGTGGTTTAATATTATTATTATAACACTTTATTGTACACACGGACATAACAATACAAGTAGATTAAGTAGATTTTTATTTGTGTGCACACTTATTTTACCCAAACATATTAGTTTTCCTCTCACTCAACGGTTTGCTGGAAGAAAACTCTTTTAGAGTTAAGCTCGCCTTTGTACATCACGACTTGTTGTAATTTTTTTTTTTCATAATTATGTTTTTGTGTAAAATAAAGAATCTAAGAATCTAAGAATACATAAAGTTGAGAAAACATGTACAAAGGGCGAGCTTATCTCTGAAGAGATTTCTTCCAGCAGACCCGTAGAAGAGACAGTTAACAATTACAAGGCAAACTTATTGTGTACAAACAAACAGTATAAATAAATAAATAAATGTAATATATACCTACAACATACAATATATATTAATATATGTATATAATTATATATATGAATATCACCTAAGTTAGAGAAAGGTAGTGCTAGTGAATATTGAGATTTTTTTCCAAACCATTCAATAAGTAACAAACGTTTGCATAATATTATTATGTAGTTAATTAATGATACATATCCACTTCTTTGCTATCACATGTGACACAACAAACTTAACCACTAGTTAGTTAAGTATGAATAAAATTAACCTATCAGAACATCGGTTAATTTGGCGGTGATTATATAGTATAGCAATAAGTACGCAATCATTCCACTAGTTGACTAATTTAACTAATTACCTACAACGCTGCCACGCGCTTGTTATTATTTACTTTATGTAAAGGCCCTGGCAATAGCCAATTCAAAAAGTTCAATTGTAGTTTATTTGTATCTGGTGTATGAAAATAAACTACATATAACTTTAACGTTTAACAGTAGGAGTCGCAAACCTCCACCAGGACATACCGGGCGTTTTGGGCATCAAGTTTAGAGTAATATTGTATTAGGTAGTATTATATCAAAGACAACAAATCAAATGCTGGTTGACCACAAATATAGCTCGAAAAAGCGTGGTATTTCCCCAGGATATTGACTACGTAACAAAAACTTAAGTCCCCAGCCCCCCCCCCCCCCCTTTCCCACGTGTCAAGCGTGGTATTTTGAAGACCCCCTTAAATTGGTTAAATATAGGGTCCATCTTAATATGCTGACACTTTTTAAGGGGATGATCGGACCATCTAACTGAACAACTTTCTCTATGGAACCAACATCGAAATCGCAAAAAAAACCAGCTTTTCGCTTTTCCATACAAAACCGCAAACCTACTCGAGCCAAATGTATGGGAAAGCTGATTTTCTTTTCGCGATTTTGACGTTTGGTCCCAATAGATAAAGTTATTCAGTTTGATGGCCTGGTCACCCCCGTAAAAAACTTCGTGTATATGCAGGCAGACCGCTTGGACAACCTCGTCACTCGTAATTATATCCTTTTAACCGGTGGCGCGTTTCGGAGAGGTATGGACACCCAATTATGGGGGTCCGGGTTCACATCCGCACTGACAACATGCCATGTACCAATGAGTTTTTCTAACTTATGTACGTAATAGCGACTGCTCTCAAACGGTGAAGGAAAACATCGTGAGGAAACCTGCATACACTGAAGAAGAAATTCTGATGTGTATGAGAAGTCTACCAATCCGCATTGGGCACGCGTGGTGGACTAATCCCCATACACCCTCCCTGAGGGAAGGCCTGTGCCCTGCAGTGGGACGTTTATAGGCTGATGATGATGATGATGAACCTCTATGTATGTAATGCTTTGCAAGTTAAATAACCGCCTTATAATATGGTACTAAACCCTTAAAAACCATAGATGTTAATAGGCTTAATGTTAAAACCCACTTTATCAAAGTAGGTTGATCCTTCCTGAACCTGAATGTTCTATGACGTAATTAACTACCCGGCCGGTATTGACGGCCCGGTAGCGCAGTCTGTAGTGAACCTGCCTGCTGTGCTGAGGGTCGCGGGTTCGAATCCCGCAAGGGACAAATATTTATATGATGAATATGAATATTTGTACCCGAGTCATGGATGTTTGTATCTATATATTATGTATTCTATATCGTTGTCTAGTCATCATAATACAAGTCCAGGTACTTTAAATGTGACTAGATAATTTGTATGACAATGTCCAAGATATTAATTTATTTATTTATTATTATTTATTTAACTTTAAAACAAATTACATTTTATGAACTTTCGTCACTCCATTTACTAATGATATAGCTATAAGTAGATGTCATAGAAATTAGTAATACAATAATAATGTAGTTATTAATTACAAGGATGCTAATTAAATAATTGGTCGAGCGAGTTGTCTGTTCGATTAGGGTTAATAGATAGTGAGTTGAGTGGTCACTAGCAGCGGGACCGAGTTTATAAATAATCTATTACCCAATTAATTTTATAAGTTGATAGTTGTACGCACGGCGACACATCAAGCTATACAAAACCAAAATAAGCTGGCCGTGCGTAGTTCGAGTAACGTATAACGCCGCGCGGCCAGCTTATGTTGGTTTTGTATAGCTTGATGTGTCGCCGTGTGTACCTAATTCCTTATATAAAAATTATTATAAAATTACTCACATAATCCACTACAGCAACATACGTCGTCAAACCTTCCCGTCCGTATTATTCCTAACTCTTTGATAATCAACAGTAGACAGGTATGTACGAATCATCATTGTTTCGTGTAATGTATTCACTATTTTAATAGCGGTTCCATTTTCCATACTAAAATATTCATTACTTAGTCAATAAACAGTTTTCACTAAAAGCAAAAAAGTGTGACCACGGTGGGCGATCGCAAAGTGTCGCTCGTCTGTAAGAGCTCACTGCTGATTTGAACGTGTGATGTACAAAAATCGCACTCCTGGGTTCAAGCTATCTTTCTACTAAAATTCATCAGTTCATCACAATCAGATGCGATTAAGCCATGAAAACGATACAAACAGAGAAAAACATTTTCGGATTTAAATAATGTTATGGATATAGATAATGATGCCTACTAGATCTCTACAGATCGTGCTACGAATTCGTAGAGATTTACGAGTTTTAGTACCGGGCCGTTTGTTTAGTAGCTGACACCTAGGTAGGTATCTAGATAAACTTTGAAAGTAAAATACATTATCTAAATACAACTAGTTTGAACATTTTCCGAGTAACCATCAATATCCAAAGAATAACTATCTTGAAGTTACTAGATATACAGGGTGAAATTGATATCATTAGATTCCTTTTAAACTAAGAGTTTACCCATCAAACTGAACAACTTTTACTATTGGAGCAAACCGTTCGGAGCGAAAAAAAATCAGATGTTCCATACTAAGCTACAGTGCCGTGCCGTACCGACTCGACTCAAATGTATGCAACAGCAAATTTTATATCCTACTCCCATAGTAAAAGTTGTTCAGTTTGATGGGTAAATTCTTAGTTTAAAAGGATGCTAATGATATCAATTTCACCCTGTAGAATAAAAGTTATGAATTATGATGTAATAATGAAATTACAAAACCAGAGACACCATCTTCAACAATAAGTAAATACAATATCAACTAAGATTTAGTTTACAATCCATCACTGATTATGAACACAGATAAGGAAGATGTGTCTCAAATTAACCTCATTGTTACGTATGATCAAAAGATGTGTATATTGGGAACCAAATTGGATTATACATATTGAATACAAAACACTGTACTTCAGTCTTCTCTTATACATAGTTTGAATATGTTTATACAAATACAAATATTTTTTTGCAAACATTGGTTTATCAGATGTTACATAGTGATTCCAGTACACATGGACCCTACTAGGGCACTACAAAACTTACATCTATAGAATTAAAATCATACGTATTGAAGTGAATTTATACAATAAGAAAGACGAAATCAGAAATAAGAATTAGAACATTAGAAAAAATAAAGAAATATACGGTATAACAATTATTATCATTATTGCGAATTATTAACGATATTATAGATTGTAGGACTTCGTAGATGCAGTTATTTTTCTCTGTTTCCAAGTCACCGACCACATCGCAAGTCTATTTCGCAACTTGTATCTATTTCAGACGAAAATTCCATTCCGAGTACCGCACATATTATAGCTAAATCCTTCAACTAACTGGCAACTTGAAGAAAGCATCCATCTTACTTAACATCGCACCAGCTAATTAATATTGATTTACCATCTATTCTGATCTTGTTCTGCTCTCACACGCGGCGACATTGAATCATGCTCCGACAAATCCCTTGAACTTATTCCGATTGAAATAGAGTTCATAATCGCATCGTTCTTATTGGATGCACAAGTACAAAAAATAAGTTCGTCCCAAATACATAGTCATGCGATTCAAGCGATTCTGATACATTTGTAGTAGGAATACCGGTTAAATCAGGTGAATTCTGAAGTGGATTGACTTAGGTATGCATTAACCAGCGTCCGACTTAGCTATTTGCGAAATTTCCTTTCGAGTCGTCGAAAAGTGCGCTTTAATGCGCTCTAATTGTAACTATTTTAATTATTAATGTGCAACGCGGTAAGGTCTACGTTTCCTTCTAAATAAGACCAAGTCTAAAATTACGTTTCAATTACGCTAAAATATCTAATTAGTTATATAATAGACAGTAGCCGGAGGCATAAGAATTAACGTTTAGAAAAAATGAGCGGAGGTCGGCCTCGCAGTTTTTGTTCATCATTGTTTTGATTCGAAGTGAGTGGACTGCGGATATCACCTCCGCGGTTCTGCTCTCCTGGTACCTACCTGCCAGGCCAGGTACTTCGTCAATGACAATCCTTAAGAGCCCCTTAGGGTAAAATAGTTCTCTCAGTTGTTTTTCTCGGTTATCAACTAAACCTAGAGTTTATTGCTAACCTACGTTGACGCATGTGGCGCTAATCGTGATAACTTTAACCCAATAATTTAAAACTATAAGTTTTGTGGTTTTTGCAAGGATCTGTAACAAAAAAAGTATACTGCGACGGGTTGAGAACCAAACCAACTTATGAATATACTAAATCTGGTTCACGTCAAGTCATTTTAATGTTTTTTTACTAAAGTTATTTAAAGGCATATTTTGCTAGCAACAAAAACGTTAATTGGCTATCAGAGGTCTGACATATTGATCCCGTTGGCAGACTGAGGTCAATCCTGATTAAATGAACTGTTTTTAGTATAGATTTTAATAAAAACATACCTATCCATATCTAGACATGTACCTGCCAAATATAGGTACGTAATTATACGTTTTTGTGAACTAGTATATGTTGACACCTAATCTTTTCGATTGGCGAAATCTAAAGTTGCAAATCAGTTGGTTTAAATAATTGATGATTATAATTTACTTGAACTGGGTCGATTACTCATCACACAATATGTAATACTTACTTAGTAATGCTTACGTAAATAGCCAATTTGACTACGTACCTACTATTATTGACGGTGTCATCCCATTCTTTCTTAGGTACCTAAACATAGGAAACCTTGTACGCTTTTGGCGATTACTGCAAGATTGCAGTCTCACTGAAAGAAAGCTGTAAGTACTAAACTAAACAACAAGGAATCAGTAGGTACTTCACCAGTACTTTACGAGCTGAACATCCGTGTCGCATCGGAGCGTCGCGACGTCTCTATTAAAATTCCATAAAGATAATTGGTTCCAAATCTTTGATTAAATTAAAATAGTATAGATAGGTGACGCATGGACCGCATAAATAGAGCCCCCGTTGCCTAATTTACTAATGATCAGTTGCAGAAACGCTCATTAAAGTTAATCCTCCATTAAATATATATTTTTTTTATTTATAATAAATGGACTCTTGCTTGTGCGTTAGCACTGCATTTCCGCCAGTGTCAAGTGTTTATGGGAGAATCTATCCCAATCTCAGGGATTGTTTTTGGTCAAGAACAAGAAGAGATTGAGGATTGCGGAGCCTCGTGGCAGGCAAAAACGCGACGCGCACGCGAGACGAGTGCTCGGGTCAGAACTTGCAACGTAACTCAATTAAATATCTTGCTGTAAATTTTTGTCTTGTTGACATAGTAAAAGCTAGCAAGAGAGTTAATGGAGGATTAACTCTAATTAGCGTTTCTGCAACTGAATGTAAGTCGCAAATACGAGCGGCATTGCGTGATTGATTGATACTTTTTTGATTTTAGACGGAATAAATGTACCACAATGCCTTCGTGTGCTTTTACACGTTTCACATATCACTCAAAAAGAAAAATGAAAACACACGGCATAGTTTTCACTCGTAAGATTCATGAAAAGCAGGGCCATTTTTCGAGTATCTAATGCAAGAACGTCACCAATCTTCCGCTTTTTTAATTAATCAAAGACTCACCACACACAAAGATTAATCCAAACACAGACTGGACGCTCCCCAGGCATTACAATCAGCCTGGCGACAGGTCTACTCTTTTTTCACAGAAGAAGCAACAAATCTCTCTTCTCCAATTCGATTAAATTAAATAAAAACAGAAACATTTCGATATCTCGTACAACTTATCTAAATGATGACCATGACCATGCCTTTATCACGTATTTATAAAAATAAGTGCATACAATGTGCCTGGGCCTGTCACTGCGGCGGGCGCCGGCGCGGACGCATGCGGATCACTCGGCTCAGCTCTGCCATAGATAAGGAACGTGAACGATTAGCTCGTCGACAATAGATAGCGTGCACATAGGTCAATGTGTAGTTGTATCTACATCACTATGCGGCGGGGCGGTCCCACGAATGGCCACGACACGACCTATTCCTTGCTGAACTACTTAACTATTACTCTGGCCTCATCCACTTTTATACATCTCTTTACGCACTTCCGTCGGTTGAGGATGCTACGCACTTGTCCTTTTCGGAGAAGACCATTTATTTGGTCGTGGTAAGTTCTCCTCGGACGCTCTCTATCGACTGTTTATTTATTTATTTACGAGCGTTAACCCGCGACTTCGTCCGCACAAATTATATACCAGATTTTAAGTCAGATCATAAGCTATTAAACAGAAAAAGTTTCATCAAAATCGGTTCAGTAGTTTTTGCGTGATACTCATTCAAACAAACAAACACACAAACAAACAGACAGACAAAAATTGGTGAAATGGAATCAGGGACACCTAAAAACCATATCGTAACTTTTTTTTTTGTTAATATCTTCAATGTACAGACAAACTTCCTGTTACAGTTTTATAATAGTATAGATAGATATAGATTAGGCCTGCCTACAGCTATTACACTGTACTTCTGTACTACTGTATTACTGTTCCACTCACATTAGACCGATAAACCTCACTAGTGAGTCTACTCTCATTCATACTCTGTACATGACCGAACCACTTAAGCATACCTCTTTCAATCCTGGTTACTACATTATCCTTCAACTTACACCGATCCCTTATCACACTTTTTGATTCGGTCAGTCACTGTAACACCATTACACCACACATACTTCGTAAAGAGCGCATTTCTTTGCACTAAATCTTATAAATTGGATCACGCAAGAGTGATCTACAACCAGTGTAGTGTAGATAAATGAATGCAGGGGATGGTTTTTTTAAGGGGATAAACAGACCATCAAACTGAACAACTTTCTCTAAGGTACCTACGGACATCGAAATCGGAAAAAAACCAGCTGTCCCATTTTGGTCGAGTAGGATTGCAGTTTTGTATGGAACAGCTGATTTTGGTGTTGCTTCCATACAGAAAGTTGTTCAGTTTGATGGTCTGATCATCCTCTTAAAAACCGTCCGCATATTAACCCGTATACGAGTACTACCTACTCCCTACTCCATAACACTTAGGAATGCGAATGCTACATAATCTTCTTTGTGTATAATTCTGTAAGTCTGTAACTGTTGTATACTTATGTGAAATTGTTAACGACAGATTTGGATAATCTTTTTTAAATTACAAGAAATATCATACTAAAAGAATTCAGAACCCAATAATAAACAAGCACCTGATGAAGGAAAGATCAAAACAAATAACAACACGTGGCGAGCGGCGCCGCGCCGGTTCCAGTTCCAGCAGATATTATGTATATCAGATCACGCCGCCCCCTCCCCGGTGCCTCCCCCTACAACATTAATGGAGGAGTTTTTATAGCGATGCCTCAAGTCTCCACAATGATATCATGTGACCATATTCTGATAGTAAACATCTGTCGTTGGTCGGCTTTACACAAAAACCGGCGGACAAGCCCACGTGGTCGTGGACTGACAAGTGGTTCCAATTATAATTTAGTTTGAAATATATTTTTTATAAATAAATCTCTAAGTAATTTGATATGCTAGGGGAGCGCATTATTTCTCTATGGTTTACACGCACGCTCCATCGCACAACCCGCATTGAAGACGCTCAGCGAGAAAGATGGGCAAAAGTAGAATATTCGGAAATATTTAATAAAATCAGGACGACAAACAACCCACATTGATACAAATTAGGCGGTCTTACCGCTAAAAACTAAAAACCTAATTCTTCTAGTCATCTTATTTTATATGACACTATTCAGATACGTTCCTATGGATTTCTTCTCAGCTGTGACAGATTTCATATCTAGTGTTAATCTGCAACTTGTCTGAAATCTGTCAGATCGTCTCGCATCACAGGAGATGATAGAGACTCGTTACAATGACTGGCACGCACGCGACTACCTGATAGTATACATACGACAGATGGATGGCGGAACAAAAACCTACAGTTCAACTCCATAGAAATAACAATTACGTTGATTCAGCTTATGAAAGAGTACACGTTGGTAATTCGTTGGTTGACTTGGTACAGCAGAAACAAAAACGAGAAAAATAAACGATCAAAATGGTAAATCGTGTTCTTCCTCAATTATCCCTTGTGTTATGGCAAAAATAAAGGAGTTGACATATCTTGTCATCATTTCCTCTAGGTACCTACTCATAGAACTGTTTGTTCTCACTTCAGCTATGGCTTGTATTCATCCCGTAGTTCGAAATTAGGATCGGTGCGTCAATCCTTCACCGTGTGCGGTGCGTGTCACTACGTGCGGTTTCATACAACTCCTTGCTTCACAAATGACGGACTGACGACGTCTGCCGCTCCGTCAATGCGTCATCGTGTGTGATCCCAGTAAGGGCGACGAAGGAATCATTTCTAATATTTACAGTGTTTTGTATGCGCAAGGGCAAGGCTAGCTTGTCACCAGCTTGCACATAATTCCATCCTGTCTGATCCCATCTTATGCTGATAACTTAAATATGCGAAAAATGACCCTTCCTACAACCGCACTCTTTAAAACGACATCGTTCTTGGACCACCCCGAAGGCGAAAAGTACCTACATGACATGGGCATGCTCTTTTTGTAACTTTGGTCTGTTATGATTACTTCACAAAAACGTCGCAATCATACGTGGTCGGAGTACCGATGATCGTTTCCGTACTCTAATACTTTTCGGAAGTGCTCGGTAATATCTGTTATGTTATGTTGTGTTATTCTGTGGCGTCCATGATGCGAGCTGCGACCTTTGATGCGCGGGAAATTACTGTTATTATGAATAATCATTATCGTTACTGTCGCTAACGTCACTGTTGATGCTCTGTGTAATATCATGTCGTTTGTAAACATATTCTCTACTCATTTTAGTTCGAGGTTTGCTTTTATTTTTTCCAGTCATTCAAAATTATAATCCTTGATTGTGTTTTTTTGTTCTGGTCATTATGACACGTAGGTACTTAATAAACGAATTCCAAGTAATAGTTGAGGCTTACCTATTTTAAATACAGAATTACTAAGACCCATTATGCTTAAACTTGAGACTTCCTTGCTTATACCGGCCTCAGTTATTTATTATTCTACATTAGAAGAGGTTGAATATTGGGCACTTAAGATCTCCGATCATCATAATTATAAAATCAACTATCTGAAAGATGCCCATGAATTCTTTCTCACATATCCTCATACAGCTTGTTAACACTTGTCTCTATCCTGTACCCTTTTCCTTCGTGTTTTAATGTCATCGTCGCCGCATGTGTTTAATTAATTTCGACCACGTCTGCGCCCGCGCCGCTGCCAACGGAAATCGTTATAAAACCCCAAGTTCCGCGCATTCTAATGTCACCCTTTGAAAGTTTACCTCGCACTCTTTTTGTGACACATTAAACGTTGTTTGAATAAGAAGTAGTCTTCGTTAAACCCACGTAGGTCGGCTCGGCAGTTGAAGTGTTATTGTTTATTCAATAAAGTAAAAACTTATCTGTAAAATGAGGTGGTAACGATGTCACAGAAGAATTTATAGCCGCCGATCACAATGAAGTCTCCCAAGCCAGGGCAAATTTCTTTTGAGCTAAGAAGAAAATAGTATTCGTAACATGACATCAATTCCGTCATTTTTTTCCGTCCGATATATTCCCGCCCGGCCTTTTCTCACTGATTCCAGCATCTGAATCTGCGGAATAGTCTCGAAGGCCTATCATAAGCAGTTGAATTGACTCTGAAAGATTCCCTGCCAATACCTTAAAGACCAAGAATTTTAATGTATTGTCCAAATATCCATTGACAAAAACCATTAAAAATAAAGGACGTAAATTCTCAATTACCTGAAGAAAAAATGAGAGCAGAATAAGAGGAACAACATTAAAGTAATTCATAATAATGACTACAATAGGCCGGAGTGGGGGGGTTCGTTGTACTCTTCTGCCATATGTGTCAGTATACTTTGTAACATGCTCTATTAACAGATTTGGGTCAGCGTAGGTGACGGCCGTCCGTCTGTCTGTCTGTGCGAATATATCTACTCACAATATGAACAATAAACAAAGTCAAGACGGGAGCCATTATTTTGGTTGCTGATTCTTTTACTAAGATTTACTGAATGAAATGGAATAGGTTATAGGTGAGTTTGTTTCAATGTTTTCCTGATTTCATCGAAATTATTTCTATCAAGCTTAGAGTAAGCCCATGTCCTGCAGTAGACTTGATGATGATGATCATTGTAACTAATATTCTACTACCTTCTTCCCGCGTGAACTCGTTTTACATATCCTTCTCCTTTGAGACTTTCTCCTATCGTTCACTTCCTATTATGTTTCCATCTCCAATCGGAGCTTGGCTATCGTTAGAGATATTGGGACCCTAGAGATTGCAATCCTGAACATATCGATGTGTACAGTGATGTACATAACGAACCATCACACAGGTTCTTTAGCCAGAAAATACTTCTACCTGGCATTCGTCTCCCCAACATTTAGTGTAATTCAATTTAAGCTTTTCAAAAGAAGGTAGTATTTTTCACTTACTTATAATGTGACCGAGATACTGGTATAGTTTCCCTTTGCTTTGATTTGGCAAACCATCATAATCATCTTCTACTTGTCTTTGTCTTGAGGTACTTATCTTTTTATTCATCATTTTTTACAGCAACGGCCACTTGTTCCTCTTCTACGGGTTCCTCTCCATTACTGGAGGTTGGCAGTCAACTCTGCATATCCACTGCCACTTAGTGACTGTTTAATTTTCTGTAACTCTGGTACCTCTCCAGCAACTGTAATTATTGTCGTCCAGTCACGACATCTTGTGGGCGAATCTTCTATTATTTTATTACGTTAGATGTGATGATTGCGCACGCGTTCCTTCGTGTGGGCGGATATAAGGGCCAGCCTTCCTTGTTAATGTGATTCAAAATGACCTCTACGGGTTATCAGTAAATTGTCTCATAGATTGGGCAACGACGCGACGCCGCAGTGTTATCTAAGAGAATGGGGTGGGGTTAGTTGTTCGAATTTCATTGATAAAAGTCAGTTCTAGGAGGTCTGGAAGACATTAATTTGGAGAGTGTCTCTTGTTTTTATTGTTAATCTATAGATACGTTATCGACAGACAGCGCGGTATGAACGCTATCTTTATAAGTTTTACAATTTAGCACCATTGAAACATTCGTATTATTTCTAACAAAATACCTCAGTACTAATAATCTACATAAATAATAACGTTTATGACCATAATAATTGTTCTGAGCGTCCGACAAAAAAAAATCTTTGTTGCTTGTCTTTACTTACCTTCTTTCGCGCACTAAATAAATGGGGTGCTTTGCTTACTGGTCGATTTTAGAGCCCAATGTTAGAGAATCTACCGGGAGTGCATAAAAGATGAACGATCCCAAAGCATTTCTCTGAATCCAGGCAATTATGAATTGCATTTTTCCTTTTTTCCCAATAGCCTATCAATCATGGTGGCTAATGTTGTTCAATTTAAAAGGAACGTGTCAGTTTATAGCAAAGTTTATGTTGATCTCAGACTGGTCGTGGTTTAGTGCTCGTAAAGTCGCAGTCGCAGGCGCAGAATAATTTTATTGGAATTGGTACTGGCTCTGGCTGCCCTGTGTTGTCTGGGAATGGAATTCTTGTGGCGAGAAACATATTTATTTAATATGACATTACATACCTATTATAAGCATATGACTCTAAATTCCTTTCGATGAGGTCAAAAGCTTTCTATTTTTCTATGGAGCGAAGTTGTCTGCTCACTTAACAAGTAATAATATTGAACTTGTATTATAGCAATATGTACGTATTATAATAAAAATTATCTAAATGACGGTAAATATTTGTCGAGCGAATATATGTGTGTCGAGCTGTCAAACCATGCACCGTAGCGCAAGACATTATTTCGCGATGAGGTAAAAATTAAACCGCACCGCGCGCGGTACAAGCTGTATAATAGCTGTACAGTAGCTGCATAAAGGTAATTTCCTTTATGCAGCTACTGTACAGCTATTATACAGCTTACTTGTTGCTTGTGTGGGCTCATGCAGCGGGCGCAGGAGTGCAATTCACTAAGCGTCACATCGCCGTCAAAAACATAGACGAGCTCACAATCACAAATGTAACATCCTTCTTGAATCCCCCAGATCGTCGACAACCACAGCGAATACCGAATTGTCAGCTCGCCGATGTTTAAACGACGAATTTAAGTTTGTGACAATCTTTGCACAAACTTAGTGAATTGCATTGTAGAATCTATAGTATTGTAGAACAAACTGTTGTTTAATTTATACGCTTACACATACCAATTTCAATTTGTAAATGTCCCTCTTCTTCTTATCGTGTGGGCAGAGCCCTGGTGTCAGAGTTTTTCAGACCGCCTAAATGCCCCTAAACCTTGTTTAATGGAATTTTTTATATAATATAATGAGTCAGTACTGTAGAGTAGTTTTAAATTCTTCATCCATCTAAATCAATGTTATAGCAATGAATGATAATATTTACACTCCATTCATGTCTTATCAATAGTTTCTTCACCTGGCATAGATACGAGAGGATGTGTCATTTGCACAGCTGACTCTAATGTTGGATAACTGCCGATAGCCGATGGCCGATAGTGTCGTAATCGGCACCGAGGGTATAAGTACTCTAGTTACCTATGTGTTATCTATATTGATGCGGTATCGCGGCCGGCGCCTGCGCCTGCGCCGGGGGCAATGGACTGAGACTTCTTTTGTGGGTTTATTGGGTTACATTATATTTTGTTGTTAAGTAGTGTTTGGAATTAAGTAGATAGGCAGTTAGGTTATATGTAGGTTTGTAGGTGGATTTAACTGGTCAAGGATTCTATTGTCTATAGACATTACATTAGGAACCTACGTACGCACGGCGACACATCAAGCTATACAAAACCAAAATAAGCTGGCCGCGCGTAGGTGGAGTAACGTATAACGTCGCGCGGGGCAGCTTATGTTGGTTTTGTATAGCTTGATGTGTCGCCGTGTTTACTATCGGGGACTTTTCCGCCTGACCACTTAAAAAAAATAATTGTTTGGAAACTATTCATTAATTGGTCTATTCATGAATAGGGAGGGGCTAGACGGCGGTTTTTTTTTAGTATGCAAGCAAAAATGAGCCTAGTGGTGGTCAATCGGAAATGCCCGCGATAGTACATACTACACAAATAAACGATAATCTTTTTCTTTTTTCTTGATGTTTTATTATTAGGTACGGAGTCAGGAAGGAACCCTTTAGCTTCGCATTGGAAGGGAAATAACTAATTCCCTCCTTTCCTAATAGGTCCTGACACGAAATCCCAATTCGCCACCCAGTGAGCGAGCATCAATCAGTCGCACGCGCACCACATCCCGCGTAATGTCTTCTTCAGCCGCCCACGTGCGTCTCCCCCTCCCCTCCCCGCCGCCCCTTCGCACCCCGCCGCACCATCACGACGCCCACCGCTCGAAGCTATTGTCTCCGACCACAATACATGCACAAACTTTACTTTGCTGGTGCAAAAGAAAAGTATACTTTTTTAGGAATAGCTATAACATGACGATTAGGCTATCGTTTGGCAATTTCTAGAGAGCTTTTGATTCTGCCGTTTTTGCCTTTGCTACCTCATCAGCCTCATCTTTCAATCATTGTGTTCGATCTGCTGTCAAAGCTGGCAGGCAGCAACCCGAACATCCGGCGAGAGGTCGACGACAAGTGTACGGGCTGACAATGAGTTGACAGCAACTGGACGACAAGTAGGCAACAAGTTGAAGACCGGCCTACACTAGCTATCAAAGTTGACGACTAGTCTTCAACAGTTCACCAAGTTGACATGGTATTGGTTCTATAAGGTCTAACAAAATTAGCTGAAACTATTTTAAGGTGATGATCAGACCATCAAACTGAACAACTTTCTCTATGGGACCAATATCGAATTCGCGAAAAAAAAAATTTGCTGTCACGGCTGTCTAGTTCTGTTTGCAGTTTTGTATGGGATAAGATAGCTGATGTATAATCTAGTCTACCGTCTATACAGAAAATATCTTCTTGATTTCGCAAAAAGAAGTTGCTTAGCTCTAGAGTTAATCAACTGCAAAAATAAGTTTGCAGAGAGCAGACTGATCGCTCTAACTCAGTGATTAATAAGAATGAGAACACAACATAATAGATGCGTTGGGCGTTGCACTGTAGATGTCGTGTTGTAACACTTACTACAACCATTATTTGTATTACGATGTTACGAAGCTTACAGTAAAAGTTTCGTTGCTTAATTTGTGAAGTAATTCTTTAGATACTTACCTTTAGACACAAATAGAAGGTAGAATACAACCTACAGACAGAAACAACACGGAATGAAGGATACTAAATAGAATCAAATTGTTGAGAAGAAGCGGGAGCTTAGGTATAAACAGGATTTTCACTAGGTTAAGAATTATTTTGAGGAGCATAAATGAAGCAGATAATCGACGTAGCTGGTTCCCAGAAATTTGTCAAAGTCTCCAGTCGTAATTGCCTGGAGTGCAGGGACCTCTCCCATGATGAAACCTGAGTACGTCTGACGCAGCCTGGGAAGCTAGCCTCGATACGGCCATTATTGACTGGCTAATCTTTCCAATACAGCACGATAGTTATTGTCATGCGATATAGCTCATGCTGACTTGAAAGAAGAAAAAGAATTGCCTAAGAAACTGGAATGGAAGATGGAAGCGAATTCCAACGATCTTGATCCTTAGAGCTTGAGTACTTAAAGTTTGATCGAAATCCAAAATTCTTTATTCTAAGCACCAAGTATGAGTATCTTAGCTGTAATGCAATTTTGTTCTTTATTTATTTGGCCATCTATTGTGTTCCAAGTCTCCAATACAAGTAAACACTAACTTGTTTGTGAACTTTGTAAACAAACACTAAATCTATTTGTCTACTTTCTCCCGAACGTTCCAAGAGAGAAGGCCGATCGTTCGTCGATTATTTAATTATGCTTTCGCGGAGTTGCGCAAGATCACCTCGCGGTGGCGGTCGTAGAGTGCGCTATGCACTTTATATGGTGCAATGACCTTGCTGTGTTTGCCTGTATTAATAACTACCCAATCCTCTTTGCTACAAGTTGTTAATGTCGACCTCGAAGTTGCGAGTTGTTTGGTCACATCCCATGGTGAACTACGATGGTAATCATGACAGTATTTTGATGTCAATTTTAGTACAGAATGTACAGCTCTACTTTTATTCGTAGTTTTTATTAACTGCTGCCTCTTCTTATTATAATTGAATAAATTCTCAATCAAATCAATCGTCGATCACCCGTTAAGGGAAATCATTTGCATTGGCTGAGGATAGTTGAGTCCATTGACATTCTTTTTAACTTGGGGATTCCCTTACAGCAGGTACTAATCTTCCTAGAAGATTTGAACCGCACAATACAGTAAAAATGAGTCAGACTGTAAAATATCCGAGTTTTGACATTGGAAATGTCAATGTCTTTTAGTTCGCTCCAGTATAGGCTTCGATTTCACGAAAAAGTGCGAACCCCTTATATGTCGGAGAGTTGTGAAGATATGATATTAAAAAAAGGCTCAAAAGACGCGTATTTACTAGAGCTGTAAGGTGCAAAAAGAGTTTATTCGAGAAAGTCAAAAACAAAAAAAAGTTATGGCCGAAATATTTCGATATTTTGGAAACGAGGAATAATATCAAAAATTTGAGAAAAACTCCTCTGGACAATTTAGTCAGCTACAATTTGAGCCTAAAACAAAGACGATCGGGGTAAGGGTTTGCCCTGTAGCCTAACCTTTTTAAGACAATATTTTTTGGAATTCCGTAGATTCATTTCCAATGTGGTCGATAGTCGTGTGAGGTACGAAATCTGTGAATTTTTCTATTAATCAAAGAATCCTTTCATTCTGTAGCATATCTAAAAGCAGAATCATAACAGGTATTTTAAATCAAAGTGGTCCGTCCAAATAACTTTATTTCGGTGTCACTCGTGACCATTGTATTGCAAGCAGTTACCAGGCGCTCATAAAAATGAGGTGGTGGTTCCGATGCGGCATGAGACCGGTCGGGGCGGATGCACTGCGCACCGCTACGCGCAGATTGCGCATCTAACCGGAATAGACCGGAGTATTCGCAAGTTTGCGACACTTTTAATTCGGCCGGTATTTTTAAAGCCTTCTTTTAATATCTTGGTGTGAAAGTAGTCAGTTAGCTTGACCTTGTGGTCTTAATACAAATTCATTAACTGTGAAATTGGATCAATCGCATGTTTGTGTAAAGTATCAAGATTAAGATATCGTATCAGAAAAGATCACCGTGTGACATTTTATAAAATATGCTAATATATTTTGTCTTATTTTATCTAAAAGATATTTAATACTTATGTCTACTAATCTTTGCAGACTCGTTGAAATCTTTTGTATGAACGATATTTCCGAAAAAATCATTTTAACAATTTTTATTTTATAAAAGTTAATTTAGACATTCACTAAAAGAGAGAATTGATCCATGCCATCCTACAACATCACTAACTTTTCAGTTCCAAGACAACATAACAAATTAAACAGGGAGTAAAAAAAGTATCATTAACTTTTAAACCACATACCTACCTACTCTCATCATAATTTTTGCCATTCTATTCTATTCTATTTAAAAAAAATTGCTGCCATCTTGGTTGTCATGATTTTGCCAATGTCTTGCAGACCTACAACGCGACTCCTTTGCCATTCTTATAAATACGCATAAACGGCTGTGCGGATTTCGGATGAAATTCGGTTCACAGTTAGAATATATATTCTGAATTTAAGTCAACTTAATTAAAAAGGATAAAAATTTTAAAGTTTAAAGCTGTGTGCTAAAATTGCTAAAAAATTTCAACTTACATATTCATAAGTACGCAAACGTACAGTCACACAGACATTCAGAGGACTATCGACGATATATTTGTGTCTCTAGTAGAGACCTTTGACTATTTATTATAAGGACTAGGCTTGCGGTAGCCTTTCCCCTCTACCACGGTGTAAGATCAATTTGATCATGTGCATTTACATTCAATTTTATACCTTATCACTAAACGAGACAGCCTATAATTGCGAAACAATAATTTCGAACTTAGAACGTTTGGGTTTCACACGAGAGTACTTTTCATGATTTTTATCATTCAAAATTAGAATCTAAAGTTATGGGGAATAAAATCCACAGTTGCGGATTGCCGTTACCTCGCCCCCCGCAAAAAGTGGCAGAAATGTTTGTTAGTAGAATTACACGCGTAACTAGTCCTCATATAAGTAGTCAAAGGTAGAGACTCTCAATGCACTCCTGCGCAGGGAGCACTTCCTCCACGCCTGCGCGTTACCGTCGCGTCGCGTCGGGAGCCGAGCGGTACCGCTGCCGGTGCGTGAACCGTAACACGAGGGTTCCTTCACTTTCGGAAGGTTATGTTACAGAAATAGACGAGCTTTACAAAAATATTTCCGTGTAGGTTGAGATAATGGGAATGAATGCATTTTGTTGTAGTCATGTCAATATCAATCTTCTTCATTCATAAGTCGCGTCAATGTTGGTGCCATTGTAAACGTTATTCAGTTTAATGGTCAGAAGGTACTAAGTTAACGCATTAAATTTTACACTCTGTTGTATAGTTAGCACTTGCCTTGAAAAAAACATTGTAGATCCCTTCTGGAGAATTTCTTTTGAAGTCGATTTGATAGTCGATGTGGCGATGAAGCAAACATATAAACAGTAAACTTTATTTAACTTATTTAATCACATCTACAATAACCACATTACTATGAATGTGAGATATACTGCAAATACATTATGTGAATTAATACATAAATTCGCTACAAAATTACTTTTCGGGGCAGTCAGAAACTTTACTACAACTATTAACCACATTTTCAAGATCACTTTTAGCATATTCAGTGTTTTAACTCATGTTTAAGTGGTTATACTATACGTTTGCAAAAAAACAAAATTCTCCCATACAAAAGAAGACCTTCATAAGTTACGTAGTGCATATTATCTTTCGCTTTCAAAGGAACACAGAACTTGTAAAAGAATAGTTTTACCAATAAAGGATCAAGTGTTTCCTAAAAGCAAAGGACGCTGGTGAATGAGGGCACCCTCGACATTTACCCGCATCCTGGTACCAATTATATCAGCTCACTTGAAATCGATCCTCTGTTTACGTACTTCAGCTTCACAACGACCAGGAAATCATGAGCATTATGTACATTATCTACTTCAATATCCTAAGAGAGAGAGGGAATTATATTCAACTCTTCACTCGTAAATCTACTACAGTAGATGTTATGACAAAACATTGATTTAGAAAGTTATTCCCAAATCAAAACACACAATCATCCATCAATATAATAGCTTAAAATACTCAACATAATGCCATGCCGATGGATGAATTCCTTGACGGTCGACGCGTCTGTAATCCCTTCAGTCCCTGCGCCTGTGACTGGTAGGAGTTCTATACCAAATTACGTTTCACTTACCATGTCCTTTCAATCAAGCCAATATCATACTTAATAACTTATATTATAAGTTGTCGTAGGAGACATTATGATTTAACAGCAGTAAATCTATTAGTAGAAATAATTATAACGGGCGAGATGAAAGAGTGCAATCACGGCTCATGTACTTCTAGTACCGTGTCACGTTATAAACGAGTCGAGAAAATTAGATTTGCGATAAAAATATTACACCAAAGTTACTAAATTAAATCGACGCAAATAGCATGCACGATGGATTCCATTGCTTCATGTAACTCGCATAGCATGAAAGAATGTATTATCCATCTAACTAACGGATTACAATCTGTTATTTACACATAACTTAATAAAAACTACGAAGGTAACAAAAACTTGTATAGCAGACACACGAATATAATACGTTATTTTTAACAAAGTGTGAATTTTATAAAAAATACTGCCACTTTGTACTTCCATTTCCAAACAACATCGTGTTCGTGACATAACATCAAAAGTCCTACAACAAGCCCTCTCAGTGTCTGGGAACCTGAGTGGCTATGACGTCATCTCCGACTGTTCCTGAGAGCCTGGTACAGATGACGCGCCAGACGCGCCAGACACGCAGACTACTTGCATATAGTCTAATACGACTGTAGTAAGTAGGTATGTGTATATTATTTTACTCTTTTTCGTTAGGGTTGAATAAGTTTTGTTTAAGATCTTTTTTGTTTGTTCATATTATTTAAGTATTTAAAAGTTCCGCGTAGATTAGATAGGTACTACTAAATTGTAATGTACTCCATAGATTTTGTTCAACTTTCATGATACATTTTTTTCTTATTACATTACAATAGGCTCCTCTACTAAACATCGGTTGTAGGTAAAACTAAAAGATGTAATAAACAAAGAAATACAATTTATATTTATAAAACGCTCCTGGCCTGACATATTGACATCTCTTCTACGCCTTTTCATGTGAACTTTCCAATTTTTTCCCATTTTCAAGTTTTTTCCTGCATAGGAAAAAAATGGTACAAAATAACCTTAGATCAAAGTAAAATTAATGGGTATTTTGATCTCGCAAATAACTGAACTATGATTAATAATGACAATTTAAACAATAGTCACTATCAAATAAATATTATTGAAAAATTAGTTATTTTTCAATGTATTGTACTATTGTACGTAAGTTACAATGTAAATATATTTCGTCATCAAAACTTCCAGAATAGCAAATATTTGTATTGCTACATACATGGGTTGTGTATACGTAGGTATACAACAGCTGTTAGTATATGTTTCGTTGAACACACGTTGAACATTGAAGGTTCGCGCATGAAAGTAAAGTTGATTACAATTAATTCGACATTGCCTATTGTTTTAAATAAATTTCATTTTGTGTAATTGCTGTGCCATTTTGTGTGTCAAGATCGAACGGAGGCAGCACTTGGACATACTTACGTATATTGTGTAGACATCAAGATCCTCGAAGGTTGACCTCTAGCTATGGGATCACAGGTGCAAGAAAAAGAAAGAATCCGTTACAGAATCGTAAAAAGAAGATTTCGCCATCATCATAAGCTACGAGATGTTCACTGCTGGGCATGATTCCAATCTCCATCCAGCAGGAGGGCAGAAAAGCAAACAGATTTCCTCACTATAATTAACATTATTTTATGACACTTATTATTAGGTGTACATTAACACCATTTCGTCTTTCTCACATCATTTTATAAATTAAGAACAACTTGGAATCAATGTAACCTATAATTACTCATAATAATAATTTGAGTTCATAACGATGAGAGTATCTTTTTAAATATCCATAATTAGTGGATCAGTGGGCTAAACCGCGGCCGCGACGTAACTGCTCACACTAGAGGGTCACTGCCGCGTGTCGGCTCGCTCTAACACCAGCTAGGAACTGACACAGAATCATAGTAAAGTTACGAAATAACCTTCTAATGTGTAAGTATTGCTCAAACTACACGTTGATCTACATTAAATTGTATCAATTAGTATCCTATTAGATTATTTACCAGGTCTCCATAAAGTTAACAGCAATAACAGGTATAGTACCTTAGAACGTATAGAAGAACAGATAGGTTTACGCAGCACTTTCATTTAACAATCAATCAATCAATCAATCAATTATACTTTATTCATTCATCATTCATATTTTTTTTCATTTTTTTTCTTCCTTCTTTCTTCATTTATCGTGAAAGGAACTAAAGTAATTTTATAGTTTGAAATGAATACTTGTTTGTTCTAGGTATAATAAACAGAAATAAACTTGTCAAGAAACTTATGCGCAAAACTTGCGCAAGAAAAAAATTCTAGGTGAAAGCGTTATTTTTAAAGATGTATTTTACGCCAGCTGAACCATTGAACCATAAATTAAAGAAGAGAAGAGTTGTAAACAATAAGAGTAAAAGAGAGAAAAACCAAAAGGTTTAGTTAAAGACGTAGAGATAGGAGCGAAAGCGAAAATTCAAATATTCTGAGATACAAATTCCAGAATGTATTTAATTCCTGAATCCACATTGAGACAAGAGAACTGGATAATATTTATCAAAAACTAAAAGCTATGCATTACGCAGAGCTAATTACCATAACCAGAACAAGACATAAACAACCCAAAATAGACGAGAAGACCAAACAAGCACATTTGTCTACAGTTCCCTTTACAAAGTTCCAATGGCCTATCTTAAATTTTACTTAATAAGTTCGAAAGTGGCTTGATTCGAGGGGCTTAGTGGACTGAGCTAAACCACGGCGTATGCTGCAGTCATCAGTCAACGCGTCAGCCGCATCAGAGATCAAACGATGACCCTGCATGATGCACGACACATCAAAAGAGCCAAAAGGATCTTTGGTTTAATTCCGTCTGTGCTCTGATTTGTTTATAAGCGACTTGATGACAACGTAGTTTGTTCAGAAGCTACTTGATACAAAGGTATCTTATAAAATTGTTCCGTGTCAGACTCACTAACTGACAGACAAAGCACAGCCTAAACCGTTGAAGAAGGAAACGTGAAATTTGGAACATAAATATTCTACAGAGGATGCACTAAGAAAGGATTTTTCGAGAAACGTCTCCTAAAGGAAACGTCTCCTAATCCACGCGGACAGTCGCGGGTCAAAAGCTCGGCTACTTAAAAACTTTCATTTGCTACATCTACCAACCACCTATCAAAGATGGCAAGGTTATCTTTTAGCATTTTATCGTTATAAAATGTATATTATTTAGTTGGTCGTTCTCTCTCTGATACGGGCTTGCTTCCCACACGATAAGAAAGAAGTTGGTAGTATCGTGTAGATGAAAATTGTAATGTGTTTCCCGGAATGCATCGCACTGCACATGCACCGGGTCGGCACTCGGTAGTTCGGTCGGGACGCGGCGCGCGGACGGGACGCAGAGCTTCGGTTTATCACCGCATTTACGCACGTCTAGACGACTCCCTTCTACCCGTACACACACAGCACATAACATCGGAAATTGATTACCACGTGAACTTCATGTTCGGTTTGAGTACCGTAGCAGCTCAATGTGTACATGCACATCGTAAAAGTTGATCTGCGGGGAGCTCTATGTTTAGAGTACGTACAACTATTTTAGTATTCCTCTTTATATTTACTTTAACGAATATTTTAGTACATTTCCAGGATCGTTCTGTGTCGGTTTGTGGTTTGTTTTGTACATTCCCTGTTAGGTATACTTTAGTACTTATTTTTAATGTTCTGCTTCACGCTACATTTGTTAATTTATATGTATATCTTATTTTATATTTTGTTTTGACATAAAAGTATAATTCGAGCGACGATAATGTATATTTGTCAAGAGACATTATTAGTCACTTATTTATTAACTGATTGGTATATTAACACCGTGTTCTATGGCTGTTAAAATATTTCAATATAACAACGCTGATCAAACAAACCATAATAATGGTAGTTATAAAAATGATATCATCTCCAGATTCTCCAGACATGATGTGATGAATTTATTGTCAAAGTAATTTGAGTCGAGTTGTTAACGGTTTAACGACAATTTTAATTACTCATCCATGTTGTCTACTCTGAAGGATAACTGAAATGTTCCCAGGGGAAAAAGTTGTTATAAATTAGAATAAAGTTAAAGATTATAAACATATTAAGAACTTTGAGAAATATTATTGACAATTTAGTTGTTATGTATGTGTGTTTACTAAATATACTGATGTTTTGTAATTTTTCAACAAAATTAAATTTTGGAAAAGCAGAGAAATAGATGTTATGATTATGTTAACAATGAAATGACTCTAAAACAAATTAATAATTAGTAGAATAAAATTGATTGATGATGGATGACTATAACAAAACCAATGTTAACAGAACCAACGTTTTAGTTAACAATTTATAGCTAGTTGCGAAGTTATACATACGTAGGTGTACCTAAGTTTATATCCACTCCTAAACAGTTTAAGTATTTTGTGTTACTCCTGTAACTATCAAACATCCACTCGAGAGTCAATGTAATAGATATACAAAGTACTAACAAATATTATAAGATCGTGGGAAGCACTCGAGAGTCCCTCAGGGGAGCAGACTGGGCCTCGGATTACAAAGATTTATGGCAGTTTGGGGATATTTGATGAATAAATAACAAATATTAACTTAGTCACAACAACCACCATCATATTTTATGACAATAAGAGGGTTCTCTGCGATTGTATTAATTTATTTATGGGATTGTAAAAAGATGGGGCATGTATACAGGCTGCTACTTTGAAGAGAGGTTTCCTTATTGGAAAAATGGGAATGTAAAAAAAAATGGAAATCTCTCTTCAAAACTTTTCGTCATCGAGGTATGCAACATTTACTTTAGCAACATTGAATCGCTTAGATTTCAACAGGACTTTTGAACGAGACTGATCTGAAGGAAAAATAGATAATTGGGGACTGGAGCGCGATCGCGCTTTAAAACATCCAATCCTAATCCAATTTCAGTTCTAATCACATTGCAATCCAATTTACTATTTAACTGTTTAATTCCGTATCACGCTAAACGTGACTTATTAACTGTGACTTTAACGTCTGAGCGATCTGTCAAAACGGCTCTAACGGCTGTCAAATGAATAGCGCAACACCGAATGTGTTAAAATTAAAAGTTGTGGTTCGCACGCGGTCCAATCATAGTTCAGTTTAATTTTATTTAGCGCGATTGCTATCCACGTCGAACCCGACCGATTAGGGGGGGATATATGGATAAAATATACCCTTTTAAAGAAACACTGGAATAAAGTGTCAATTGGTGATAGATAGCTCTAGCCCTTCAACCACTAAATAATCACCAATAAGTTTATTAAACTACTAAAATTCCAACCATTTTTAAAACTCCCCAGCCCGTATATTCTTTATGACAGCACTAACTTTAATATCCATTGCTGGTCCATCCCACTATTAAATAATATTGATTGTTCAAAACGAATAATAATTTCTTCAAATCCAAAGAAAGTTCCATTGATCACACCATTTTCGTATCTACCACGTTTATATAAGAGTTATATTAGGGGACTGTACTTGTGGGATAAAATAATTCGTTGCGTTCAGAGCTTGGAGTTTCAAACATAAGCAGGGGAGACTTGCGCGTTGCGGGAGTGTTTTGTCACGCTCCCTCGTTTGGGGCAGTGGGAATGGAAAAAGAGAGAGGGGTGGAGAGCTAGATTGATTCACGTGCTGCAGATGCTGCGGTGTGATGCTGAAGGGAACCATTACTTTTTATGAGAGAAAATAGCAAGCAGGTTAGGAACTTAGGATTGGATTGTACATTGACGAGTTCCTATGTTGTTTGTATCATTCAATGTCGTTTTGAAACTGAATCTGTTCTTTGTCCATAGTGTGACAGCAGAAAGTTTTCATACCTACACAACACACTATTATCGGATTTTAAATATTACATCACTTAAAACTTAAAAGTGTTCAGTTTGCTAAAAGCGGAATACTGCTGCTGCCTTTTCTTTAGTTAGAGATAAGATTTTCTCTTGTACATGTAGGTACCCTATACCTACAGCATAGTATAGTACCCTATATCTATGTATACAGTACAGACAGTATCCGCATGTCGGTTACAAATAAAATTTATAATCTTTAAAGCTATAATTAAAACAAAAAACATTCCATTTACAAAATTGAAATGACCTAATTATTTTACAAGGTATATTGTGGTACCCTCAGGAAGCATATGTCCAGCAGTGGACGTCTTATAAAACCTATATTATTATGATAATATTATGTAGTGGAGTTATCAATATACTAAGAGGAAGCTCGAGTTTGATATTGAAATGTATTTTGATATAAAAATAAGCCCGAAATAAACTATATTTGATAAAGCAGTCAAATGTTGACGCATACTTATCGTTGACGCAAAAGAGCCCACAGGTCCCAGGCCACTCAGCCTGCCCCTCCACCCACCATACAGGTCCGTGAAGCCAGTCCTTTGCACTGGCCTCCATCACCTGAACTTGACCTTCCCTTGGTTCCGTGCTGCATACCGCGGCCACTCTCCCGCTGTAGGGCTGTCTCCCATTTATTTTGAGCACGGATTTATTCACCTGACATTTGTCGGCTGTCTCGGCTAGGATATTCGATGAATGCTTGTTTAAATATTGCTTTTTCGAGTTTCCTAGTATTTAATTTAAGTATCGGTTCTACTAGTGAAACGTGGATGTTCTGAGGTTTCAGAATATCTCTGACTACCCCCACGGGGAATATAGTCGTGAGCATATGCTTATGCTTATGCTAATTTAAGTATCGAAATAGCTGGTTGGCTCTGGTATGTCTGTTATGGCTGTCATAAATGACAGCCTATCAGTCACAGCAACCTTAAGGTCATAGTACATTTAGGTCGAGTAGGTTTATGTGGACTATGAAACGGCTAATTTTCTAGCGATTTTGATGTTAGTTCCATAGAGAAAGTTGTTTGGTTTGATGATTTTGACCTTGCACATAAAATGTAGAACTATTTCAGAACGAACAATACATTAAAAAAAGTCGAATAAAGTAAAATAAAAATACAAAATTTTAAACAGCTCTCAAAGTAAATTCCAGCCATGTATTGTCTTTATTGGCTGGGAAAGTAGGAATAACTTTAATAAAAAATTACATAATAATTACTTGCCAAGTTAATAGGTGTCAGCCCTACTCTGGCCGCGTGCAGTAACAGTAAGCCTGCCAATGCTGTGTACTATCGTACGTCGTACGCCGCACAGTGCGCGTCGCGCCGCACCCCCGGCCGCACCTCACACCCGCGCCGTCGCGGCAGCACTCCCCATACAAAACAATATACAAGATAGACAATAATGTGAATTAACTGTAGGTTGTAACATGGTTAGTGAATATCGCAACGAAACTGAGGATCAATAGTTTTTAGGTCTATGATATCTGATAAGGCTTTTTCGGTATTAAAATTTAAGGTAAGATTTTTTTTTTAATTACATGGTGGGTTTAGGTTTTGAGATGAGAAAATGTGAAAAGAGACATCAGTCTAATCATAATACACAGAGTTACAAGAAGCTAAAAGCAGCTGACTGGAAGTCATCTTGTCATCGGCTGTTTTCTATAATTTAAAGTTGTGTTATTCATTATATAAATTACTTACGAATCGGAAACAAAGGTAGAATAAATTATAAACAACAAAACTGGGCATTAATGCTGCTCCCGGTCCCGATTTATTGAGCCCAGGATGCTGGAGAGTCCAGTAGAGTCCTGTCTCCAGTACTGTATTGTACCATTACTTAGAAATTAAAACACTCTAACCACACCTAATGGTGGTAACTTTATAGCTTTTAACTGTAAAAACCTGAAAATGCTGAAAGCAGTGTGTCCGTTCTTAGTTCCAATATCTAAAAAAAAAGTAAAAACCATAAAAAGGTAAGGTAAATAAGATTTAACATTCTACTATAAATAAGATGCGAGTAAACAAGTTTCCCTAAGAAACCTATAGGAAATTCCCAAAAAAATTTTCATACAAATGTTCGATCTTCTTATCGTGTGGGCAGAGCCCTGGTGTCAAAGTTTTTTCAGATCGCCTTACGGGCTCTGACGTGGTTTTTATGTAACGACTACTACTACCAGAGATAGTAGCCAGAACCAACAGCTTAACGTGCCATCCGAAGCACGGAATCATTTTTTTTTTAGACCATCAGGTGATTCAATCTGCAATGTCCTGACCAACTGGGGAAAAACGCACAAAGTGTCATTTCACTAGGTGTCCCCCATGGGAATCGAACCCACGACCTCCGTGTCGAGAGCCAATGCTCTTAACCATTAGACCACGAAGGCAGTTCGATCAGCTGAATACATATACTAGTACTTAGGGATAGTTATTCAGTATCATTGGTACAATCTCCCCTTAAAGCAATGCAACTGTTTACCGTAACTCCCTGTAATGCCTTCTTAGGGATGAATGTACCAGAAGGCATTGGTCGTTATAGTTAAGACTACCTGGGCTACATAAGTAATCGTCAAATCGACATACATATATATAATATTATTTAGTATACGGCTTCCTTCATCATCAGTAGCCATACCTTCCAACGAAAGGCACAGAAGTAAATAATGAAGATTTTAAGGACACATTATTTGAAAAGGCATGGCTTACGATCTTCAACAATAGTTAAACATTTTCAGGTTATTACCGCCTTCATAATTTTTCATGGTCTCTTGAAGATAACGAAAAACCCGCAATATCATAAAAGGTAACAAAACAACGTCAAAGAACACAGAGATGATCTAACAATCGCTGTTCAAACATAGGAAGAAAACAGATTTGTTCGCGAACTGGGCTGATAAGAGAGATGTTATCAATGCGCAGTAAATAACCGTGCGCCGCCTGCTCACGCATGCGCAGTGATAACGCTATGATCAAGGCACGTTTCGATTATAAAACAGTTCATGCGAATTTGAGAAATCATCGTTACATTACGAGACTGGGTATTTTGAGGCTGAAGCTGAAGGATAGGAAGCCTGGTTGCACATCCATATATATCAATAGACTAAGATCCGACCTCCTATCGACTATCGAAGATAAGACCTCCTGGTTCCTGGCTCTGCTTCTATTCTGGTCTAGCCAGACCAGAAAAAGGAGAATTACATCGGATAATGTTTTCAACTCCTAACTTACTGTACACAACGTGTTAATGAATTAGCGCAAAACCTCATACACCCCAACTGATTTATGACAAAATAATTAGATTGAAACAATAATTTCATTATTTTTATAGTTAAAATTTGAAGTTATTCGCATTTTAAGTTTTGAGACTAAAATGATTTGTTATCATTTCAGCAATGAATGAAAGCGCTAACGTACTCATGGATACTTTTTAATAATCTTGTTTTGGTAGCAAGTAAGGGTAAGTGTGCCCGTGCGGTGGGTTGACATCGGGTTCAGTAAATTTTAAATTTTACAATCAAATTATTTAATATTTTGAAAAAAATTACCTATGTTGAAAATATGATAATTCGATTCTGCTCTCGATTCTAAACAAACTTCTTTCTAGTTTTGCGTTACTTCATTAACACGTTGTATAACTAACTACTACCTAATAATAAGCCTTCTTCTTTATTTAGCTAGTCAGCCAGAAAAAGACCTAGCTCGCAGAAATAGCATCGAAATCGTGAAAAAAATACAGTTTTTCTACTCTATTCTATTCTATTTTTATTAAATGGCGTTTCCTTAAAGATTTCGCCAGTATGAAGTGTTGAAGATATTATTATAATTCAAGTTAACGTTCATTGTACGGTAATTGATATGGCGATCTCAAAGCCCTGTTTTTATACAAAAACACACACCCGAAACCGCCATAAGATGGCGGAGCCGCGTGGCTACCTAAATCGCGAGCCGAACGAAAGCCGAGAGAGACCTCTAGCCACGCGACTCCAGCATAATATTAAGAATGACGGCTGGAATGACTGACGCTGCATTGTATAGGTACCTACATTTTTAAAGCTGTTAAATCGAAAACCTCCTCAAATATACCGAGTGCACCGAAGACCAAACAAAGTCACCAGACCTTTATGTTTTAAAACACGTAACACAACACCTCGATAAGGCCAGTGCTTCAGCAGTTACAGTTGTTGACCATTACAGCACGTCTGCTTCGACGGCGCGGGCGCAGGCGGCCGGGGAATTGTTATAAATCATGTGAGAACAATAGCAATGTTTGTGAAGAATGAAGCGAATATTAAAATACGATACAATACTGAGCTTGTTTCAGGTCTGAACATTCACTGTCCTGTAAATTAGGTATCAGACTTATCGTTAAATATTTTTGGGTGAACTCGCAGAGCACTTTGCCTTGACAACAATGGAAACATAATAATCTCCCAAATATACTTGCATCTGACTGTGACGATACGTATTAATAAATTATACCAGTGAAAATGTCAAATGTTAAGGATCCCGAAAAATAAGGATGCCGCCTTTTGGCACCTGATCGCAATTCTTTGACAGTTTGCAATTTTTGGGATGGTTATGCCTGCTACTGCCTAAAAATATGGGCGTAGAAAACTTGTGACCGGATCTTAGTCGATCTTACCGTTGATGGGTAAGCAAAGTCAAAGATCACTATCTCTCTCTTCAATAAACCAGTATATTTATATATTTATATAGTTTTGTAAAAAGAAATCAAACTCATAAATACAATACAAGAAGAAGCGATCATCTGGTGTTACCTGTTTGCAGAACAAATGTTGGTCAACGATCAATAGTATTTGAGGGAGCACAATGGTACAACAAGTTACCCACAGATATTAAAAATGCTGACTCATTTGGCTCATTTAAAAACAAATTAAAAAAAAAATATGTTATGAATCTTAAATTTTAGATAAAACTATTTAGTGCAATTATTTATTAGTTGGTAGTTGTAGCAATGATTCTGGCCACCTCGCAAGTGTATGTACGTAATAATTTAAACATTGGATACAATTTTACTATGCGCCCTCAGCGAATAATCTCTCTTCTCATTCTAATTCTGACTTGTGTAGGTAGATGGTTAATATTTTGCTTTTGTGATAAACGTATGTTATCTTAAGTTGTACTATGTGAGATATTTACTTCATTACCTCTTAAATTTGCATGTTCTGTCAATAACACCTATATTTTAGTTTAAAAGTAACATTGTTTAAAATTCTCTTGTAAAGTGACTATTTTTAAGTCTTTTGAGAATAAAATTCTTATAAACTTATTTATCATACCGTATATATTTGTATGTATGTATGTATGTAAGTATACATATATCTGTATCTTTATATAATATATATATTTATTAGTCTTAAATACCTACTGTTTAATCAGTTAAATGTGCACACTATGACCGCCTCACTTTCTATGCTCTCTCTCTGTCTCGGGTTTGCTAGAAGAAATTTAGAGATAAGCTCGCCCTTTGTAATTATCTATTATGTTGTTTTCATGTATATTTCCGTGTGTACAATAAAGTGTTACAATAAATAAACATGGGTGTGGAAACTAAAGGGAGATGTGAAAAGGGGGCGGGGCTAGTGTCGCAGCAATATGCGCAAAAACGGAACACATTGCTCGCGACAGTAAGGATTCAATATATTATGAGGCTGAAACCCAGTCGAGATATTATGTGTAAATAGTTTACAATGCTGGCGTAGTACTAAAGATTATTCAAACGTTGAGTTCTGATACCGCAATGGATAATAATCACATTCAAGCTAACAAAATACTTTCTATCGCGTGGTACTGGTGGTGATGCGACACTGGGTTTCGTACTCAGCGCTTTGGTTGGCATCTCTCTAGATCTCTATGAAAACAATCTTATCATCACTCTGATCTTAGTACGACTCCAGTATTTGATACTTTTCTTGAGTTCGTAATAAGTAGTCAATTATGTCACATTACGATACGTCTGTTAGTAAGGTGCGCGTACGCATCGTTAGCGCCGCCAGTCGGTCGGCCGCTTGCTGTCCGCCGCGCCGCACGCGCACCTATACTTTCACATAACTCGGATTTCTTTGCTTTTTCATCATAATTCTGTGCCAATATTTCTTGATTTGATCTCATTTGATATCTGGTCTGAAGTAATTGCAATTTCTCGAACTAGACAGGCACGTAACCAGGGGGGCGGGATAGGTGGGATTTATCCCCCTCCCATAGTAAAAGTTGTTCAGTTTGATGGGTAGACTCTTAGTTTAAAAGGATGCTAATGATATCAATTTTACCCTGTATAGGTCCCATTCCAATCTACACCAACAAACAAAAATTTAATGTTGAACACCTCTTCTATCTTAACCACACTTCGCTTTTCCAGTTTAAAGAAGAACAACAATGTTTTGTTGATCTGTTCTTTTAGATTTAGACTATAATATTGTGGAAAAATCAACTTAAAAGCTTTAAGCATTCATCATAGGCTCCTTTGTTCATCTCAGTGTCAGTGCTGTCTCAGACATCATCGTCATCTCTGTCCACCCACTTCATCAAATAATTAAATTATAATTACACCTGACCTTCGTCAACGACGCCATATCAATTTCACTCAAAAAGTAACAAAACAATCGCTTTTCTGCACCTCGACCTACACACGCGATTCTAGCATACTATTGAATCGATCCATGTTTCACAATCGACTATTGTATATCGATTCAATTTATCGACATAATCGATATTTTAACGCGGTGTGGACAGGCGAGTCGAATCGTTTTATGTCTCATGGGTTATTGTCGAAATTGTTTCTTGCAACTTGTGAACGTTAAGTAATTGCAACAATAATGTATAAAATATAGATAAGATTGTGCTTTCATGTTGATTATTATCTTTGCCGCAGGGTTCTTGGCCAAAAAGGGACCACACTATTTTCACTGTTTTTTGTGGGCAAGAGATTAGCCACAAACTAAGTTTTGAATGGGCATCTAGACCCACCACACATTCCCAACACTTTAACACCCATAAACCAAGAACCAGTAACCACTCGACAAACCATTTCATTCTAACACCTTATTATGTTTAAAGCCAACTGCTAAAAAGTTCATTTTAAAAATAAGTTTTTTTTTACGAAACCAACAACAGTGTCTGCAAGCACCAGTGTGATCGAAAGTGCAATTACTCGAATAATATTTTATATAATTCACGCACATTAAATAAGTAACTGGAGCGACTCGTGAATTTGGAGAAATTTTGATATTCAAATGAAAAAGTCGTTGACGCGTGATAATGATAACTGTCTCTCTCTTGCATAAGTAATGAACAATACTGTCAAATAAATTACATGTTTATTGTGTGCTTAGATAAGTTTCAATTTCTGTCTCATTATTAAAATTTGTCACTACTACTTCATCTATTTTTTTAAGCAATGACTTCGCTAGCGTAAAAGCCATATAATTCGTTTTACAATTCTCTTCGCCCAAATATTATGGTCACGAGTTTGTAATAGTTTGTATATGTATATAGGTACAGGGTGGAACGTAACCAGGGTCTTTCCTTGTCTGAATACACCCAGTATTCAGACAATGAAACTAAACAACTTTCCCTAATGAACATGAGTCGAAAAAAATAAAAAATTGTGGACCTCCCAGCATACTAAAGTGCGGATCAGCCGGTCTATTTGCTATGGGAGGACCAACATTTTTTATTTTTTCTCGACCCATGTTCCTTAAGGAAAGTTGTTTAGTTTCATTGTCTGACGTCTGCCACTCCGACATGCGTCATTGTGTGTGATCCCACTAAACAGGAACTTCTACTATATCTTCAGATACATATACATTCGGGATTTAAAATTGGAAACAGGAAAAAACATTTAATCCCGAATAATAAAATAACGAGTAGGTACATGCAATTTTCCCCTCTTATCGCAGTCCTACTGAGAACGAGTGTAACAATTTGCTAACAGCAAGTTATTTACATAATTAATCAGTCAACATAACGTATGATTAGGTTAATTGATGAGCACGCGTCATTGAACGCATGTGATCTATTATTACGGTTCTGTAGCGAAAGAACAGAAAATTCATGCAATATTTGTTATTTTACAAATATTGGTTAGATGCCGAAGTTGTACTCTCATATATATTCTGTGGCCGAAGATAAAAATTTGTGACGCGTCTTGAGAGAGGCTCATGTTCAACAGTGGACGTTGACAGGAGGCTGATGATGATGATGACATTAATATCTATTAAAATATATAAAAACTTGAGCTGAATGTCCCGGAAGATATTTTTCATGTCCTTTTTTAATTTTCTATTTTTCATTTTTGCTATTCGGAACCCTCGTCATATGTTTGTACCGGTTGTTATTACTATATCTACGCACTAATTATTACTTGTTATTACGTTAACTGTTACCGTAAATACTAGTTCCGTACTTTATAAGTATAACAGTTTAGTAACTACTTGATAACACTGTTTTTTGTCGTGTAAGTATGTGTTAATGGGTAGTTTAAAGGGATTAGCCGTAATAGGAGATAACATCAAGTGCGTTTAACCTTTCAAGGGATTATGTAGGTACCTATAGTGTTATTAATACAATTAACCTTCTTCATATGTATGTCTTGGTAACAATACAGGGTGAAATAGCAAATTCGTATCCCTTTAAATAGAGTCTACCCATCAAACTGAACAACTTTTACTATGGGAGCAAACCGATCGGAGCAAAAAACATCAGCTGATTAAACTGCAATGCCAATCGCAACATCTGATTTTTTTGCTCCCATGGTAAAAGTTATTTAGTTTGATGAGTCTACCCATCAAACTAAATAACTTTTACCATGGGAGCAAAAAAATCAGATGTTGCGATTGGCATTGCAGTTTAATCAGCTGATGTTTTTTGCTCCGATCGGTTTGCTCCCATAGTAAAAGTTGTTCAGTTTGATGGGTAGACTCTATTTAAAGGTTAAAAAGGATGCTAATAGCATGTCAGCGCAGAACAGAGAACCAGGCTTCGCTTTCCTGGTACTCTTCTTTGTGCATGTAGGTTTTTAGGTGTAGGATACCTGCTGCATTCCAAACGCCTAATTTACAAGGCCGTGTATAAACTTGTTTGTGCCATGTATGGCTTCTTGTTTTCAAGAAGTTTATTGGTTTCAAAACAGCAGCCTTAGTAATTAAAAGATAGAAATGCTGACATTACCACACTAATAAGTAGTGATTATTGTTATAAGAATAGTATTTTGATCAGATAACAATCAATAACGGTTCTGTTCTGTTGTCATAGGGTCAAAAATTTACCAAAAACACAAAGTGCGATATTGTACCTTTCGCATCCTTTAGCGCCGTTCTTTCTTCTTATTTATTATTTATGTCCTTCGTTTATTTTTCTGTTACTTAATTTGTGATTAAGAATGCTTCCAATGTTATTATATTAGTTAGTTTACCAACAAGAACGAACTGACCGCGTCGACTCGATTGAGCGCTTTCTCTATATTTTCACTTTCCAACATTATTTGTTGTTATTTACACAAATCTGTCGATCCATTGTTTATTTTATTTGTTTGTCTCTGTTGTTTACGTGTTAAACTAATTCCTTTACGGAGCTTTGTTTTATTCACATAACATTTTCGTCTTATTTAATAAATAAACGAACATACAAATGGAAGGGAATTGATGACATATTGCATCGTCCCGTATAAAAAGTCATTGATTGACCCTAATAAAATGAAGAAGCAAAAAGAAGGATAATTTCATTTCATTTCATTTATTTATTTACCATAATTTACATGTAGGTATTCTTATACATAGTGATGGTCTTAGGGTTAAAATAGTTCCAATGTAAATTTTCTTTGACAAAGCGTAGTAAAATAGTAGTTATTCATTAATAATTACATCAAATTCGACATTATACATATTAAAAAAAAAAAAAAAAACAATCACGAATGTCAGGAAACATTAAACCGAAAAATAAATATATGTAAGAAAAAATACAAGTATGAAATTAAATTAAAAAATGTCAGAATACATTTTTTTTTCGATTAAAAAGTAAATGACACAAAGAAAACAAGTAATGTCACACGAAATAATAACGCATTATCAGCAATAAAAAAGGAAATTCTGTACTATAAACATAAAATAATTTTAATGATGTCAAATAACCTAAGCTATGATATTATTAAATTAAAACATGTCAGAATAAAATTTGTAGGACTAGAAACTACACAAAACAGAAATTTAAAAATACGTAATAAAATAACGAATGTCACTCCAAATTAAAGTTCACTTGTACTGTATGGGCACTTACTAATTAAATATTTTTTTAATTCTATCAGGAATTTTTTGTTCGGCAAATCTTTTAGGTCTGCTGGCAGTTTATTATATGTTTTCGCAGCATTGTACCTAGCGGTGCGTTGAAGGAGTGCGGTTTTTGCTTTAGGGAGTTGTAACTGTGACTGAGGCTCATATAGAACATTCAGCCTTCTTCTGACAAAGTTGCGAGCTACCGGGAACTTTTCAGGGTAGCGGCGTACCAGTTTACAAAGCTCTATTGTATATAGAGCAGCGAGGGTTGGAATTTTAAGTGCCACAAATGTTGACCTAATCAATTGATCATGTTCCCACCAGAGTTTATTGGTTGGTTAAATTTAGGATTAAAATTAATCGGATATTGGAATTTGTTATCACGATAGAAAAAAGCAATTATGCACTGCCATTTCCAGTACTCACTTTGATGTTTTTTTTCATGATCATTATAACAAATATAAATAAAGAATACCTTGTCTGATCGATAGGTAGATACACTACCTGCAGTCAGTTCTGGGTCACTAATCTTCGTCAATGTTATCGGTTAAAGGAAGGTTTCGTAAATGGTAATGCATTGGAGGATAAACGTTTTTAATAATTAAATCATCCTCCTCAAGTTTTAGGTGAGCTCTTTGTGAAATCAATGTATTATCCTTATCGGTGAAAAACTTTCGAAACTTATTAATTTTTCGACAAGTTTTAATTAAAAGGGCCGTTCGGCGACAATTTCACAGGTCATAAAGTTTATGTGTTAATTGGTATAAATTTTACATTATTCGCATTCAAAACGAGTGTAAACGTTTATTGACAACTTGACAAGGATCCGATGACAAGATGTTGTGCTGTTTGCTGGTAGAAACTGCAATGCAATGTTCTAAGCGTTAGCATCGTCACGACCTTAAATTTGTCGTTGAAATATCGGTGAGCTGACAATTCGGTATTCGCTAAGGTATATAAACTTCGACGACCTGAAGGATGTAAGAAGAATGTTACATTTATGAGCTCATCGATGTTTTTGACAGCGATCTGACGATTAGAGAATTTCACTCCTGGCTTCAAATAATACTTAGCATAAACCCAGTGGGTGTCGGAACAGGCGACTAATCTAATCGAGCATCGTAGCTCAAATAAACATTTTAATTTTACATCAAGCAATCATATTCGTCAATGACGTTATAGCAAACAATCGTATTTATGAATGACGTGTAGAAGATACACGCCTTACTTTATCGTTAGAAATAATTTTGCAATTAGATCGCTACCTATATCCTATCTCCATCCAGCATCGAGTCACCATGGAAAGTGAAACTTCGGTAACATACGTCGCACTATCGACCTCGGGGTCATGTTATGGTGGTCATTATTTACCATACACGTCAGAATGAATTATTCAGATGGATACATCACATCACACACGTGGAGAATATGTCTTATTTCGTATTACATCGATACGTGTTTATGTTCTATTTATGTTTATTGTCTATTGTTAGTTGATAAACTAGAGTAATTTGAAGGTTTTACTTGCCATTTGTTTTGTTCCTATTCATGATGTTCTTGCATAATGTATACCCATTCGGTTTCAATGTAGCTTTTTGGATATAGTACTACTTCTACATATTAATTGTGATTTGTGACAATCTGATACTGAAATAGGTTGAAGGAATAAGATTTTTTGTAGATGGGGTAATCTCGATTAATGCTCTCTTTAGTTCAGGTAATCTATATTCGGAAATTTTTTTACCATTGCGGTTCGCAACCCTTGAATGTTTTTAATGTAAACTTTGATCCAACTACACTGCTAGGTTATAAAAAGTTTTTGAAAGTCGTTTTTTGGCTCGTAGATTTGGTTTCACTCTCGGTGGTCGCTGCGCTGCCGCTGCCGCTGCCGCAGGTCGACGGGCGGTCGATGCGTGCGGCGCTCTTCAGCCTCGCGTCACGGTCAAGGCGACGCATTCTCGTTGTGATTGTTATTGACAGTGCTTTGTGTTTATTTTCACACGCGACCGGGAAGTTATGAAGTCTTTGCCTAGTCGTGGGATATCTAATAGTTTTAAAATTATAAGATAAAAAGAATCATTGAAGTCGGTAGATGAATAAAGATACAGGATGCGTGGAAGATGGAGGGCTTTGTACAGCAGAGGAATGGAATAGGCTGGACTGAAACTGCCCGAAAATTTATAAGAGTACCTACAGCGGTTTTAATGGCACGATGTGGTTATTTCTTTTTAAATAAAACTTACAGTTAATTTAAAACAATTCTGTAATACCTAATTGATTTTAAAATTGGAAATTACGTAATAACCAATAAGATAGACATAGAGAATTAATTTTTTTAATTAGACAGATCTATAAAATAGTAACATTAAATAAAATAGAGAAGATAATAATACAGATAATAAAATATAACTAACTTATCAACTAGCTTAATAAAAGCAATCGGCTCCGTGAATTTATAACTACGAGTTATAATATTTAATGATTCTTTCATTTTGATGTAAAGATTGTTTCTACCAACTTCACATTTATCACCTAGGCGCGGCGCCCGTTTGGAACAATCATCAATTTTTGTAACGAATGACGTAAATATTGTTTAGTTGTTTTTTGCAATGTTGATCAGATGGCAGATTTAGCCGAGGCGACGCGAATCGTTCCGTCACGTGATGTCACGTCTGACCTACATCGTTAAATACTTGTTAAATGTTGATTAAATCATCTCATCATTAATAATAATTAATTGGAATTTGCCAAAAGATTTGACTGTGCAAAATAAGCGTACATTGTGATTCTTTTTTGTATTAAAAAGACGAATAAAAGCTGCGAAACTATTAGACGTTGTTTTTATATCGATTTGGTATTGGTGGAGATTTTATAACCCAAGATCACACTGTAAGTTGGGATCACACACGATGACTGACTGACTCCGTCATGCGTCATCGTGTGTGATCCCACAAAGTTTTCTAAACCCATTAGTTTAGGCAGTGAGACATATTTTAGAGAAATAATCATATACTTACCTAGTTTATGCTGGATTTAAAAGAAAATCGATGCCACACTTAGGGCCAGCCTCCTGGCTAGCAAAAGTGGCGTTTCTGTCGAGTATCCTATCCCGTATGTTTAGGGAATGATACATATTCCAGTGAAATGGTTATATTTGAAGGCAAGTTGAGGAGTCCTAGCAAAAAGTTCTCCAAACTCCTTCAAAGTTTTTCGTCACAAACAGATGTTTTTTGTTCATTATCGTCGGACTACGACGAATAATGATTATAATGATTAATTAAATATCTTATATTCAACGCCAGCAGTGCAATTCACTAAGCGCAAACATCGTCGCATCCTTTAGATCGTCGGAGATTTCATATTATGGTGGTTGTAGAGGGGTCAATTTTATACAAAACTTTGACGCACAATAACTAAGTAGCTTTGAAATTTTTCATTTCAAGCTTTTATTTGTGACGCGGCAACTAGATTTTCTAAACTGTTTTTCCATATATAAAATATTACTTTCATTAATTCCGTCGACGCGTATTGTGCGTGAAACATTTGTATGGACTGAAACCACCTTAAGTTTGACACCACGCTTACTGAATTGATGTTACAACCGATGTTTGCGCTTAGAGAATTGCACTCCAGAACTCTTGCCAACTTTTATATCGAACAATGGAAGATAATTCAAACTCCTTCAGTGTAAGATATTATTTCAACAAACACTTTCACACGTCGTGTCCAACGGTGGGACGGCGTGGGATGAATATATTTGCACTGTGATTGAGTAATATTTTTTCTATGATCAAAACATGTCAGTGACTAGGTTCATCAAGAGATCAAGTTTCTATTTAATATTATTCATGTAGGTAGCAGATACAATAAAAAAAAACACATTTTGACACTAAATATATAGAAAGGCACTATATAAGGTCTAACCAAATTAGGTGAAACTATTTTAAGGGGACGATCAGACCATCAAGCTGAACAACTTTCTCTATGGGACCAATATCGAAATCGCGAAAAAAAATCTGCTGTCCCATACATTTAGGTCGAGTAGGTTTGTATGGAACAGCTGATTTTTTTTCGCAAGTTCCATTATGGTCCCATAGAGAAAGTTGTTCAGTTTGATGGTCTTATCATCCCCTTAAAATAGTTTCAGCTAATTTTGTTAGACCTTATACACTGTCTTAACTACTAGTTATTACGTCGAAATGCCAGAATCTCCAAAAATCGACTAAGAAAGGGATCCAATAGAAAGAAAAAAAAATCGAAACTCAAATATACCAAAACGCGGTAAGAACCCGTTAAAATGTTTATTTCTAGATTTAATAATAACCGCGTAACTCTCAGAAACTGAAAAAAAAACAATTATTGGAAATGTTACGTGTACGAATTTACTCTGCATCTGGCTTTATTATAATATACGATCCAACACTTAGATAAAACAACCCAGTCATTATGCAAATATTATAAACATTACAACAACGATACATTATTTAAATGACACTAATTTTAATATTTTCTACCAATCATTATGTTGTCTAACTCGTATTCTACTAATGATAAATACATATTATGACGACCCGGTAGCACAGTCTGTAGTGAACCTGCCTGCTGTGCGGAGGGTCGCGGGTTCGAATCCCGTAAGGGACAAATATTTATATGATGAATATGAATATTTGTACTTATCCGAGTCATGGATGTTTGTATCTATATATGTATTCTATATCGTTGTCTAGTCATCATAATACAAGTCCAGGTACTTTACATGTGACTAGATGATTTGTGTGACAATGTCCAAGATATTTATTTATTATTATTTATTTATATTAACAATTGTACTACTCCTACTATTTTCTTTGATTAAATTCGTCGCGGGTTCCGAGACATATAGTGTTGGGGCTTCCAGTTATAGTGGTGGGAATCTTTGCTGGGCCTATGCCCGAAAAAGAACTATTGACAACCAACAATTAGAAAAAGCTGTTAATATTGACTTACTGAGTATTTTCATTTATGAAATTAAACACGGAACTAACCGCATGGTATCGAATATCGATATCGCGCGATACCGAGCCGGTCTCGATAGCAGTGCGGTGTGATACCAGACCCGATAGAAACCATCGACATCAGCCAATGACCGGAGAAAGCGGAGGTTACGACTCTAGTTAGATTTGAGTCATTACGTTGACTCACGGCGCGGGTCACTACTTACTGTTTACATAATTTCACCTTGTTGTGATAGTACCTATTAAGCAAAATAATTTATATTCAAAGCCTGAAATATAAAGTATCATACTATTAGGATGTATGTACTTTATCTCTGTACCAAATTATACATCGAGAATCTCGGAACAAACATTCTCCAAACATCAAAACTTGCACATTTATAATACGAAAGTTAGAAGAGATAAAAGCTATGGCAGTGCATCAGTAGATACACCTAATTTGCTATATGGTAAATATATAAAAAATTCAAACATATACGAGTACATACATATAAACAAATCTAAGTCCGAGTGCCCGCAAATTGCGTCGAATCGTCAATGTCGAAGGCATGAAGTAAACATTATTCAGAATGATAATCTTAAGCCAACGCAATAATTTAGGAATAAACAAGCGATCCAAAGCCTACCTAGTACTACCTACCTACCCCTGTCCCCTGATTGCTTCTTGGATATATTTTTAATAAGATTGAGTTGTGTTTGTTGAGTTGACGTTGTAGAATCATAGGTAGGAGACAGATCAATCTACAAATAATGAACGAACTAAAGTTACAGGTGTCACAATCACAACTGAAGATGCTGTAGATAAATAATTACTACAGCCACTTAACATGTATTAATAAGATGTTGGACTACAGCGACTACAGCACAAATCACAATAAGTCAAAAACAAAACAATCATCAACAAAGTTACGGAACGCGCAGTATTTCGGCGTATTGTTGTGTTGTGTATCTTCTGCTAAGATTTGCAACATTTGTATAACATCCACTTTCCTCTTGTTGTAGACTCCGCCGGCCATTGTGCACATTGCCCATAGAATGCGACACGCGCTCTGAGAGCCGGTAAGTTTTCTTTTCCTTTCACGGTAATTTGTATTGATGTCGACACTTTTGGAACTTGTTATGTAAACTACTGAATACATAAACTAAACTGCTGGTCCTCAATTTATTTTTAAGTAGGTATACTTCACTCTGCACTTAAACAAGACAGTAACAGTAATAAATATAATTGTTCGTGACGAAGCGGTTAACTACGAATATTGTTTGAAAATGGGTTGAAAGATTAGTTTAACAAAGAACAGAGGGTAATTTTTACTACTTTGCTCATTTGAGCGAATTGGTGAAAACATACATACGTAGTGGTCCGTGGACTCTGCCTACACACAAGGGACAACGGAATGAGATTGAACAAAATAGTGCACACAATCGTATACTTAGCTATTAGGGTCAACGATTAGTGCCTTCCAAAGCATATTATAATAACAAGGCTCCCGAGATGACCGCTAAATCGATCACCCATCCAATAGACTCACCCCGCCCAAAGATTCTTCACTTCATCGAACATTAGCGCCACACCACAACGAAACCTGCCCATTGCAAAGCTTCCACTCTGACAGTAACATGAACGAAGAAAGACTGTTCGTTGCCCAAACTTTTTATCGGAGATTTAAAAAAAGGCAATAAATATCCCATGTAGCGCGTCACTACAGTCGGATCACTGTGTAAAGGCTCTCTACATAGAGTGATGGATTAGAGAAAACATCCTTGCGCACCACGACCGACGGGACGACGCGACGGTGCTGTTAAGCTTTTTGCCGCTCCCCTGAATGCCACTTTACGTTTAATTTATCGCGACAGTTCACGGGTTTTTGTCACTCTTGTAAACAATCTCTTCGAAAGTTTTCTTTGGCTTGAAAACAAATAATTTCCCTATAGAATAAAAACTGGGTACTAGCTGGAAAAACCGCAAATATATCCTGGGAAATGCCTGATTGTAATTGGCAGCGGACCAAGAGGACTGTAATACGATGGGAGTAGAGAAAGAAAGAGTGTAGACAAAGGATAAGGAAATGATGAAGCGAAGTGTCATTTAGCGAATACAATGCATATTATGTTTTATCATTATACGTTTTATAATATAGTTATTCAGAAGTTAGTTAGACAAGCGAGTTCCCAAGTGTATAAAAGCAACGTACTTACACGAATCATTATCGCGTGCAACTTGAAATTCAATATTTTAGCACCTCTACAATTTTAATTGCACGAGATGACTAATTTATTGTCATCGATATAACAGCACTGAATCGATTAGCAAGCGTCGGAGCGAGAAAGTCGTTACCTCACGTATCGATACCACACACGATCGAAGTATTCAATATTTTCGTTTCGATCGAATATAAAAATTGATGACTACGATTAAGGAAACAATTATAAAAGGGTAGGACTTTATTCTGTATATACTGGGCATGTGTATGGATACAGAAAAGAACGTAGTTTTCTCATTAATGGTCAGGAATTTGCAACGGCCACTATACATCAGCATTCCGTGGGTATACCTTCGAAATACTTGGAAAGTACTTAATTATTTAATTATGGACCTCCTTGGAGTACTTACAAATTGTTAAGCATATTTTTAGAGAGGATCCTTTTTAAAATGATTCAATAAAATACGGCTAATATTATAGGTCAGGTTGGGTTTTATACCTGTTTTGTATCTGGTCTAAATATGCAATAAAATTGCAGAGGCTCTTTAACAAAAATATTTCTAAAACTTTGACATTGAATATGAGAATCCGATTTAGAAAAAGAATCAACCTCGGCTGGGTTGATTCTTTTTCTAAATCGGATTCTCATATTTAGTCGCCACTAATCTATTAGAATCGTCTATATCTTTGACTGATCCAATTAAAGATGCTAAGGACGAGAAAGTGAATTTGTGGTTAGCGCACATTTTGTTCTAAATATTGTCCTGCGTACCTTACAGCGTAGTATAGTCGATCCTATCGGCCCGTGCCATCATCATGGTGGCATCATTGCCAACCTAGACTTTGCTGAGAATTTTATTTGCGATATAGAATAAAACGTATTAATGTATGCAATTTCTTCGGTGACAGTGTCGGTCGTGAGTTATTCCATTACTTGCACTTCCACCATAATCTTATAAATGGTAATAACTTTCTAGTCGTAAAGGTTCATATTCATATTAATTCTCACTCGAAACAGTTAAGTGTTATGTGAGTTATATTATACTGGACGATATTTGAATAATTTTTGCGATTTGATGTTTGCTCCCATAATAAAAGTTGTTCAGTTAGATGGTCTGACAATGGTTAATTTTGAAGGTGATAAAAAAACGCGTATTATTATTTATTTCAAATTGATGCGGAACTTATTGAATCTAAGTCATTTGATTCACAATGGATGAAAGAGAGAGAGTTTTATGAATAACAGCCAGCATCACTAATATACACTAAAATACATAACTTAGAATAATAACATCATTGGATCATATTTGGATTTTGGACGTGATTTAATCAAAGCCTGTTGAGCACCATGTCTCGCGGCGACGCTCTGGAGTGTGTATATTATTTGTAGGCTTTTATGTTTTTAGATAAGATGTAGTTTATATATGAAGATAGCTTATTAGTCTAGTTATATTTTAGTTTTATCAGTTGTTGTTCGTTATTTCGTTTGTCTAGTTAAATAAAGATAATTTGTTTTAATCAAAATTAAATAATTACCTATAAGTTGTTTTATGAATATGGACAGAATAGCTATTATTGCCACTATAACAAACCTGAATCTTACTACAAGACAAAATGTGTTGCGGTTGTTGTACCAATGTTTCAGACCACCCTGAAAGGGAATAGCGGTCGCGAGTTTATGTATGTATCTACATTAGTATACAGAATAATGTTTTCATAAAGAAAAGGTATAGCAGTTTTTGGACAGAGTTCTATAAATCTAAAAAGTCTCATTAAAACAACCCAAAAAGGTACGTTACATAACTGACCTAACATAACCGCAAAAATTAGCTGATGTTACGGAACTCGACAGTAAAATCATAAATCATAACCCCTAAACCAAAGCAGTAGAGTTCATAATACGATCCTAATTCTAAACAACCAGCTTTCTAGACGCGCCCTGAATAATTGTCAACTTTATCCGCTTATCTTCACTTAGAGGACCCGTAATGGCGTTCGCGGCCATTTTGGGAACATTCAAATGCTGGTTCACATAATAAGGAGTGGGATTACTGCACTCTTTACGACGTCACGTTTTAAGGCCAAGCCACACAGATGTGGACCTGCAGGAAGCGCATTCTTCCGGACCCGTGTGGATTTCTGTGTGGCAGTGTATATAGAAACTCGAACATTACCACCACACCATATACACTGCAAAACACGCGCAGGTCCGGAAAAATTCGCTTCCTGCAAGTCCACCCCTCCGCTTTCCCGCAATCCCGCATCTGTGTGGCCTAGGCTTTATTCTTCACCGGTGAGTCTGATTTCCTGACTAACTAGACCCTCTAGCACGATTTCTCTACTTGCGTGCGACTCGGCTTCTTTCCATACTACATGTCGCGGCAAGCGTGGCTTTCGACGAAAAATGCGAGAATAGGTTATTTTCTATGCGGCGAAGGCGCGTCGCGCGCGTGTAGGGAAATCATGCTAGACGTGCAGACGTAGTTAGTGCTCAGCGCACTAATCTCCTGTCAGGGCTGAATCTCAATCTGGTTTATGTTTCCCGCTTCTCTCAGATTGGAAGTTGTCACTTCGCTTTATAGCTTTCATTAGCTCCTACCGGGAGCATCGATGTCTGTAGTAAACAATTCAGACTGATGTCTTCGGATATATGACTGTCAGCCGTTTTATTATATTATATTATATTCTGTAACTCGAATTAGAGGTCGTTTAGTCATGTCATCTCTGAGGTATATGTATAATATCCTTGCAGTAGGCAGGTAAGTCTACCGCTCCGTTATATATGTATGAATTAATTGATGATGATTTTCATTTCAAAATCTTGAGCTTTGTAAGGTCATTAATACAAAAGCTAGCACGATCTACCAGGGCATCATGATAGTTATAGGACGGTTGTTGTCCTATCAATTCAATTGGTTAAGCGCATCTTTACGGCCACAACGCAGCTGCATATTGCGTAGGTCAGTATCGAGTCAACGAGAGTCAAAGTTACATAAGAATTGTTTGATGAAATTAGTTGTTTATAATGAGTTTGTTAGAATTGTTCTATTAGCACTGATAAAATTAATTAGAGCACGGCACGGTAATGACACGATTAGCTTTAAAGCCACCAAAGATTTTTAACCGATTTTGGGCTATACGACTTGAAAGTTGCCTTATCCACATAGTTTGGTTTCTTGGATCATATGTACCAGGATCACATAGATCACGAAGATGTTTGTTACAAGGATCAGCGTTGCTCAATAAACGAAAATTGTTTCGCTAACGCGCGTTACTCCATCATCGTATTGGCAGGGATCAGTCGTCACGGTCACGTGATCATGTCGTATCAAGTTCTGCTCCAAGCTTCACACGTAAATTATTCATTATGTCATCTTGCGTTTGCACTTCATTGTTGCCTTTTTATTGTTAAAGAATTTCAAGAATTTCGTTCAAAGACTTCATGTTTCTGAAGGTTGTATTTGTTGTTTTATTAACATGGACAAACTGGTTGTTTATGAAATCTTGTTTCGAGCTTTCCTTTGCTAGTTTACTGCAACATTTCCTGATTTTTATGTAGATGTTGTTGCAACAGCTTTCTTCAACAGTTTCGCTAATCCCAATGTGAATGGTATCAGATCTCCGAGCTCATTTCGGAGACATTGTCGAACGTGCTCGAGTTAATTTGACCAATTTGTCAACAGTTTAAATGTGGGTGTAGGCAATTTACTTAATGATTGAAATCTAACAATAGACCTTTCTGTTTATCTTTTGAAGTAAGTAATTCTACGTCCTGCCCGATTTGGATCGAAGGAGGCAAGAGAAAAAGGCCTGGTTTGTACTTATTGAAGACAATGTTTATGAATATAACGAATTAAATCGAGGGCGGTCACATGTTTTCCGAAAATAGTATTATAGACAGTTGGTTCTCCTGTTAACCTGGTTAAGAATCTTGCATTTCACTGCAAGTGCAAAGAGTAACGTGTTATGAAGCCATAGTCCATTAACGTTTCAATTCTCGAAGCAACTAACCCACTTGCTCATTCCCTAATTGCCGACGAGTCCAGAAGATGTAGTGACGTAATGGTTCCGCTTTCCGTGCTAACTGTTCCGAATTAATTACGAGCACTTTCACAGAGCGCACGCGCTCCGGCACGCCTACAGCAGCGGCTGCGCCTGCGCCGCCGTGCGACGTCTTGCACGTGAGTTATGGCTGCACGCTCTTAGCGTGGTTTCACACGAGGCGATTCTTGCAGCGAATCGAACGACCGTTTCTTGTAGTTTAGAGCCACGTTTCTTGAGTGCCCGCATGACGCGTCGACGCACCGCGATATCATCGTCTCGTGTGAAACCAGCCTACAGATCTGAGTGAGGTTTACGACTATGGTTTTAGAACAAGATGCTTTAAAAGTTGTAACAGGTGTGTCGTAAGTCGGTGCGTTATGGAAGCTTACTATTAGTTCCTTGTTGGACTGTATTGAGATCTAAGAGGTTGAGATCAAAGGGAACGGGGAATTCATTTGTAAGGCAGGCTGGCAGGTAAAGGATCATTAACTTTGATTTGGAGACGAATCTTTTTTGAACATAAATAGGATACCAGAGATAAAATTGCACGGATCTGAAACAAAAATTAAAAAATAAAAGGGTTGAGAGCAATATCGGTAATTTGAGATACTCACTATTACTACAACAAAAAACATTAAAAAAAATACGTTTAGAATGTTAAGTATGTACTTACTTGTTTACTTTAATATCGGAAGCATAGACACAGAAACACAGAAATTTAAATGACCAAACTACGATAAAATGCGTGACCAGTCCAAAACAATTTAAAATACAAATTATAACAAATTAGAAAGATATCGAGAACAAGGCGACAGCTGATTGAATTTTAACAAGCGATTGAATTAATAACGACTTAATAGATTTATTTACTTGTCGTGCCTATTTACATTTTATAACCATACAGTAGATTGCATATTAATTCGGAACTAATAGCTTGAGGCAAGGGCAGTCCAACTGCATTCATGATTCATTTTCGTTTAACATTTTAGTAATCGTATAGTAACTAAGTAAAAAAACTTAAAACAGATGCGGAGATGAGGCCTGTTGTGCCATGTTGTGCGAGGTTTAAATCCTGATGATGTTTTCACTATAAATGTCTCCGGTTAGCTTCAAAAAGGTGTAGTTACCTACACTAGTACTATAACATAGATATACATATCTTTTTAGGGTTCTCTTTAGAGATAAGCTCGCCCTTTGTACATGTCTACTTTAATTGTTTTTTCTGTATTGTTATGTGTAGTGTAATTTTTACTGATTGCAATGTAAATCAAAATGTTTGTGTACACGAATCTACATCATTCAGATCTTTCGCCACAGTAGCTATTCAAAACCAAAATAAGCTGGCCGCGCGACGCTATACGTTACTCGACCTACGCGCGGCCAGCTTATGTTGGTTTTGTATAGCTTGATGTGTCGCCGTGTTCTACATTGAAACATTTGATTAATTGCCAGTTTATCAGTTTGATGGATATCATCAGTGAACAAGATGCGTGTGAATCAGTAATCTGTCGAACCATTATACCTACATGTATTTATGTAGCATAATATGATGAAGTTGATCGTCTGCGCTATTGACATTGTGTTGGTAATCTTTGATTTGTTATTACGACTACTATAGTTGATCATATTATTCTGTGTATACCTTCTTTAAATGTGACTAGACAATTTGTGTGAAAATGTCCAAGATATTTATGTCTGCTGGAGACATCTACAATTCTACAGTCGCAGTCGTATCTACATCACGATAGACTGAATAGCATATTCTCTTGTAGTTAATTATAAGTCCTTACCATCTACAGACCATTGTTGGGGACCCAAGGGCAAGATAAAAATAAAAAAAGAAAAATAATAAATATCTTTGACATTGTCACACAAATTATCTAGTCACATTTAAAGTACCTGGACTAAGACGGCTAAGAGAGATGAATGGAAGAGGATGACATATTGCGTCGACCCCAAATAATGGGAAATGGGCAAGACAATGATGATGATGATGATTTAAAGTACCTGGACTTGTATTATGATAACTAGACAACGATATAGAATACATATATAGATCCAAACATCCATGACTCGGGTACAAATATTCATATTCATCATATAAATATTTGCCCCTTACGGGATTCGAACCCGCGACCCTCGGCACAGCAGGCAGGTTCACTACAGTCTGTGCCACCGGGCCGTCAAATATCTTCCCTTTTCAATGGAAAAGTACCATAGTTTCATTTTTCGCATCTCAGGAATATTTTATGTCTCATGAATGAATTTTTTTGTTCATTCTACGTCTTCATTATCTTGAAAGAGTTCTTTCTATTTTCCATCATATTTCATACATCGGATCAAAAGTGTGTATTTTGTTCTTTAAGTTGTACCACGGAATATTTAAGTGCATGTACTACAGTCAACTTTGCTACAATTGCACTTAACTACATTTGGTTTTCCCTCAGAAAGAATTACATTAAATTACTAGCTGTGCCCGGCGTGCGTTGCAACGCCCCTTATTTTCCCGACATACACTTGACCGGTTTTTTTTTTTACTTTACGTCCTATTCTCAGACCTACTGAATATACATACAAAATTTCATAAGAATCGGTTAAGCCGTTTTGGAGGAGTTTTGTTACAAACACCGGACACGAGAATTTTATACATTAGAGAAGATAGATGTGTTTCATCTGTGTACTTTATATTATATAACTATATATAACTATGGTTGCTGGATCTTCAAAACACTCGCGGTTTCACTCCATAATCTGAGCATCTTGATACAGCCCACAATTATACAAACCTTCATCAAAGGTAATATCATTAACACAACCGCAGTATATTTCCCCTAGATCTAACTCCGTAAGTAATAGCTGCTCTTCTTCAAATAAGAAGACCCCTGAGATAACTTTTAAGGCTTCTGTTGTAAGTATGAAATTGGCTTGAGACATGAGATTTTATACTTGGTACGAGTTGCAAGATCATCTCAACACTTATCATCGCTAACATCGTCGGTTCGCAATAATTTGCGTCAATTAACTTCGCTCTATTTTCACTTGAGACGAGAATTCTGCGGCTTATCTGTCAATCATAAACTGGAATTAACTTCAAGTTACGCTTTTATGACGCACATTGCTGTTCATTAAATGTTGATGCAAATTAAAATGGTTTCATCAAATACATTCACTATAGAAATTTTCCCATTTGAAATACACATAAGATACATTTACGACGTTAATCCCTTTCATGGCGGTCAGAAACATTGCAACAGGTAGGTACCGATTACATTTGAACCGTACAGTGATTACCTCCTGGGTTTTAGGGAGGAATGACAACTCAAGATACATTTTCGCACAAAATACTTCAAAAGTAACCTTTTATTAGGAAAGAAAGAACGAAAATACCGTTCGTAATTGTAACGTAGAAGATGCGAAAGCATGGGAATGAAAGCCATCCAATAACCAGCAGGAACCACTTTTAAAATAAAACGATTCAGTCTTCTTGTGTCTTTAGTAGTCTTCAAGAAAAATTCACGTAGGCTGTCTGACCGTAAGATATTAAATAAAATAATGCAGTTATAGGGAGGTACAATTGTTCTGCTCCGATTTGTCCAGTAACAGCAAGCTCCACCCGACTGACATAGCGGTGCATTCATTTGTTACTAGCAACCCGACTGACATAGCGGTGCATTCATTTGTTACTAGCAGAACATCTCTTCTTCAAACTAGCCAACAACTAACCTAATGTCTGACACTTCTCTCAATTCTGAACCAGGCTAAACGAAGATGGGTTCTCTGTTCTGACTTCTGAGAGGCTAAAAGTGAACCTCGAAAGTTACGTCTGTCTGTACACGAGTACATTTTAAAATCATGCTTCCTTAAATAATATATTGGCAAAAAGTTTTAAGAATTTGTAGAAAAAATTACACCATCTGTTTTAAAATTCGCCTACTTGGAACTCATAAAAAATGAGCATGTTAATTAAAGCATCCAAAAAACCTTAGCTACGTCGGACATCTGCCCACGTACCGTCTGCCAAGAGTGCCAGATGATCTGATGATGTACTATTGTTCATACCGATAATAATTATGTCATCACGATATTGATTATTAATTTCTGATCGAATTTTTTCTGATCCATTTGGGGATTTCGGCAGCTTATCCGTAATTTTCGCCATATTAACAAGTAAATCACTAACATCTCTGGTGCTTAGAGTTACTGCATCCAAAGCAGGATTAGGAGAAGAAAGTGCATCAGTTCTGTGTATAGTATCCCGCTCCTATATTGCGTACGTACCTGGTAGTTAATATCGCTTATGTACGACTATTATGATTATGAGTAAATAATCAATCATATTGCAAGTACAATTGACTAGTTTTGTTTTTGTCATAATCTACCTCATCTACATTTATACAGTACCGTGAGATTGAGTTGCAGAATGTTGTGAATTGCTTCATTTTATGCGTGATTGGTTCCGTCAGATGCCACTTTGTTTAGTTCCAGAGCAATAACGGGATCTATTCAGCTCCAGCTATGAGTGCGCGGACCGTGACTAATTGAATAAATATACCTTACTTCTTCATCTTGCACTTTGTTGATCAATTTGTATTGGTACCTTACCTACATCAATGACTTAATTACGAGTTGACCAAATGGTTTCGTAGATCGGTATACCTACGGGTATTCAAGTTTGTGAAGTAGATTCATATTAGGTTGGTGTGATGGTTGCTTGTACGCAAGGCTGCTAAACCAAAGCTATACTGGGTTACGATGACATTTCGGCCAGGGAAGATTTATGACTATTTTATCATTGTTGTTTGTTTTTCTGGACTTCAGATCAGTCTGAAATATGTTAATGAAGTAAAAATTTGCAATATAGGTACCTGTGATCTTCAAGACAAAAATATAAAATCTCCTTTCCCCTTTTCTGCCAAAGGTCCTATTCACCTACATCAAGCCACTTAACAAAGCAACTATGCCATTATCACTCTCATGGACCTCACGTCTCGCCACTGTGTCAGTGTTCCATCAATCGGTCATTTACGAGAACAATACATGAGCGTGTGCCGATCAGGCTAATAGGTTACTGGTGCGCGTCGCTCCGCGCAGTACCGCAAGCGAAGCCGCGCATCTTGATGACTTCACTTTCCTTCTCGAGGTTACTGGACTGCGACCAATGAGGTTTGTTCTATCCAGTAAGCAGTGAGCTTTCTGTTGTTAAGTTCCATTTTCTAATGATATACATAGATCAAACCCCCTGCAATAAATGGTCCTTTTGGAAACTCTCATTTGTCATCTAGTTTTCTAAAGCTTTCTTGAAACTTTCCTCAGTTGCTATTTGATATTGTAAATTACAATATCAAATAGCAACTGATTACAATTTGTAATTATCTAAAGACCAGCTTATGAATGATCTTTATGCATCATGGTATTTCATTTGTTAGATTAAGTTACGATACAAGACTTATTAACTAGACTCGTTCAATGTTTTTTTATTCGAAATCGAAATAATCGCCACCATTTTCCTTTCATTCCGGAATATGTTCAAGCAAAATATTATATTGTCCAATATTTCATTCATTAATATTTCAAGCACCAACAACTTCGCTTTCTACATTACACAACGATACGTTAACTGATATATTTGTAACAATAGCAATAATAAAAATCGTCAGTGTGTCTGCAACTGAATATGGTTGATCCGCCATTTAGCGATGATGCGACATTTCCCTTGTTATATTGAGTTAGTAAGCATATTGTGAAGTGCTTGTTCAACATATTTGCATAAACATCGTTGAATGACTAGTGTTTTTATTTTAAACTACCTACTCCTAAAAAACTTAATATAATATTTAAGAGGCTATGTGAAAAAAATAGGATTCTTCAAAGCGTAATATATCATGAAGTACTAACAGTAGGAGTATGATTAGCGGATAGTAAATTGAACATATAATTGAAGTTTTGATTAGAGCCAAAACACGATTAAGACACATTTTCTCGATAGAAAAACAAGCCAAAGTAGCCTCCGTCTTTATCGATAAACGCTTGGAACTGCTAAACGGAGAATAATAGAAACACGAGACTTCATTTAAAAAAGAGATTGATATTTTACAAATTTTGATTAGAACAGAATTGAACTTACATAAATAGTACAATCAAAATTAAATAAAGTTTGTGTTACGCTTGCGTCGTTTCAGGCGCGCGCGCCGCCCCATCTCTTTCTCTCGCATCAGGCTGTAATATAAGCTATCACACGTCCATTTCGCTTCAATTATTTTTCGACATAGGCCCTTAAGAACGAAATTTAAAGCAGTTAACTGCCAATTTTAAATATTATTGCCTCACATAACATATGTGTTACGTAGTTCCCCGGTTTGGAAGAGTGCGGGTTCAAGTCCCGCCCGAGACAAATTTTTCAATCTTCAATTTGATTAGTTAACTGCCAGTAATAATCAGTGCATGTGCCAGCAACAGGTAAGCAATGGGTTACCTTATAATGATATCTTTCTTACAAGACGTGTGAAAAGAGTAAAACAAATTTTCTCTCTTATAAATACATTTTCACTCGGAACCTTTGGCCTCACCTCCGATATATCATGATGACCATAAGTAATCTATGTAGGAACGAATATATTATAGTACCTAATGGTTAATTTCAATCTTATCACAAAACTAATCAGGATCTAAGATTAAAATGACCTGAAGTTTGATTGTCATCAAAAGACACACAATCATGGAGTTCCTAGTTCCTATACACAACACACATATAAATAAAACACTTATAAAAGTAATAAAAACTGACACCATTGATAGAGTGTAGTCGAATGCATCAATGAATCCATCAGCCTATGGTCCGCGGGGGTGGGGTGCGAGGTGAGGGAAGGGGAGGGAGCTTCCGTTGCACCCAATGAATTGCATCGCCCTTCTGATGTGGTGCAAGTCATTGAATTCTTTACTAATTTGTTTGAAAAAAAAAAGAGCGCATTTAAAAGACCCCGTCTCTCTTATTCTATCTAAGTCATGTTCCTGAATATCTTTTCATAGTCATCTTTAGTTTAGGAGATTGAGATCTGAAATGAAGGAGAAACCATTAGAAGTCACTTGTTGGGAACTCAGGTTGGGAATGAGAAAATAAAGATTTAAAGTTCTTGACGTTACCTCGACTAGTTTCTCTGTTGTTGTTGTAGTAACGTAACAAATGTGTCAAAATAAATGAATGTAGCCTCCATACGACAGCTTTTCCGCTATTAAGAGTGAGCATAAAAATGCGCGAGCACTCCAGCTTACGGACAAATAACAAGAAGAAGTCCGTACTTCCTTCTAATCTGTTTGTACACGACTGACGAAGAACAAGCGAGTACTAATTGTGCTTTATAATTATGTATTTTGAAGGAAATATTGATGTTAGACAGACCATCGAGTTACAAAACGCTTCCATCGATGCACTTCTGCCACACCCGCTCTCCATAATGCACGCTCTTCACATCAAAAAGCCAACCAACAACTTTATGCCGTCAGCACAAGGTGCATAGTAAGTGAACATCAAAGCTAGGATTGTTTGTAAATAAAATTAAATTTACGTGGAAGTCGAGCCGCAGCTCCTGTGAGGAGCGACGGCTAACAGAAACGGAACTGCTTTTATTTCTTTTCTTCTATTTTAAGAATGTTTTGTTTGGGCCGTGTATGGTAATAGTGTTGCAAAGCTTGTAAATATTCCAGTAGTTTTATTAGTAAGTAACGTCAGCGTGGCAAATTAAAATTCATGAAGTGCTATTTTTTTATTAGGTTCGCACGGAATTGACCAGAAATGGATGGAGTTTATAATTATGCATTATTCATGTACAAATAAAAACTAGAAAATTGAAAAAATAGCTCCTTTGGGTCGAAGCCAAGAAGAACCTTTATCCAAGAAGGTAGGTTTTGGAGCTTTAAAGAAGTCATTCTGATTATTGGTCGAGCGATTTAATGATTAGTCAGTTTATAATATGTAAATGTATGTAGTAGGTATAATCTTTGATGACGTACTTAAAACATGTTATCTGATAAATAGCACAGTAAGTAGGTCCACCAGTAGTCCATAGCACCTAGATACGTGCGACACTCGTGTAGCCAGCGGCAGCGCTCGCTGTTCGACGACAAGCTGCTATGCGCGCTGCGGTCTGCATTATTGGGGCTTGACACCGATCTCTCAACGTCCCGCAATACAGCACCGCACCAGAGTGACACTCGAGAACTTACCACGACCATACTCAGAGGGTCTATTTATTAACTCTTCAGGTTTTATAACGCTTGTTAGAGAAATTTTGGCTATTTGTTGTTTGGGACCAGAAGGAAGGTCTCTGATTCGTTTAAAGATAGATATCAAATAAGTTTTGAATACATGGTCTGATTTCGATGATAGAAAACAGATTTCAGTTTCAGAAGGACTACTTATATAGTCACCATAAGAGTATAGGTACTGTCACAGTATATTATTTTCTACATCTAGGCAGGCTCCATTGTTTACCTACTTCCGCGTGCATCATTATGTTATAAATTATATTAAACACAATAATGTCTCAACCACTATTTTGATTTTCCTCACATATTATACCCATACCACACCACAATCGAGCGAGCGAGCAAAAGTATCTTTTAGACATGCTTTTAGCCCATTATTTAATGTTTTTACATTAAATAATCTCTTTTGGTCTTCAGTGGCCCTAGCATGCTACCCCCGACAAAATGAGAAAAATCGAGATGTACCTCTGTCTTTGTTAGTTTACGCATGCCGAAATGAGCGCGTACGACGGTTTTCTTAATTCATTTATTCATTGCATTTCATGTTTTCTCCTTCTGTCGCTTTGTCTTGCGTGGCATGCTAGCTCTACAGTTCTCTCTTTATCTAGAATCTATTGTACTTTAGGCCTCATTACAACAGTAACTCAAACGAAAGTGAAGATCTATGTCTAGCGGTAGAGGCGCCTAGAAAAGCTGCGCGATACCCTGCGCGCCAGCGCACGCGGTCCTGTGGTTTGCGGTGTGCAACAGATAGCGGTCGGACATTATTGGGTGTCCGATCAGCGCTGCACTACTACAGCTTTCTCACGTTTTTAATGCGGGTTCGTTGACACCACTGCGTTTGGCACGCATTTAATTTCAAAGTGTAAAAACTGTCAGGTCTGATGGAGCCGAAACTGACTGTGCATCAGAAGATGATGAATGCGGTTGTGGAGGCGAGAGAAGTCTGGCAGGATTGTAGCGGGCATCTCTGCCTATCCTAATGGAAGACAGGCGTGAAGTATTGCGCAAGTGTAAATTCCGACGGTTGCTTTGCAAGATGTAACTTCAAGTTTAAAACGTTTAAGATACGATACCTTCCTGAAGCGTTAGCTCGAGTTTGCATTGCATATAGGGAGGATTGGAGACGAGTGGGAGGAATTTGCTCAGCAGTTGGACAGAAAGAAAGGCTACATAAACAAAATTTGCTTTTCATAATTTGTTTAGCGAAGAATTTTTGTAGCCTTTGTAATTTACAAACCGTAACTTCCATAATATGCTTTTTGTTGGCAAAAAATTTTACACGGAATCCCTTCTTAGTCTCGAGATGTCCAGAATAGGTCGCGCCGAAATTCTAATACGGTATAGCTTCGCTCAACACAAATCGCATACAAAATTGGACAGTCCCCAACAAGGAGTGGTCGGACGGGAGCGACTGCGATTACCCAATTAAGGAGAGTCGCCTGCGCCGGGAGCAACGCACTGCGTCGCGCGCGCACGCGGCCGGCCTGCAGGACGTCGTTAAACTTTGAGACCTTGCTGTGAGGGAAAAATGGCAACGTTTTTTCTTGATGACATTTTGTTTGTGATGACCAGGTAGGTACAATGGGTTAGGCTCTTCATTTCCGATTAATATTACGGGTTCGGAAAAACAATATGGACAGGGTAAGAAATTATCTCTGTGAAGATTTTGACACCTATCAATACGTACCATCTCGTTATCAATCTCTATTATATCCGTCCCAGTGCAGTGCACAAGCCCCCCTTACAAAATACAATCGTTTGTATCATATATAATCGAAAAACTGTGACCAAATTGGTGTAACGGTTAAATATCTTATAGGAATTCAACAAGATATTCACTCTAGTCTTAACGGGACCTCCCAAGGAGTGATCTAAGATCTAGAAAATAAAGCAATGCAATAGCAACAAGTTACACACAACATTGTACAAGCAATAAACTCATGAATGGCACTCAAACAGTGGCAGTTACCAGTAGAACGAGGCCTTCGAGCCGGCAATTTGCGTAAACAGACGATTTTCCAGCGCCTGCGCATGCCAGATCAACTTGACCTATTCGCTGCGCGTGGGCCAGCATCGCAGTCCATACCTTCACATGCCTGCATAGGTTCAAGTGTGTACTTGGTGTTGATTGACGTTTAAGTGTTAAGTGAGGCGTTCCGCTGAATCTGACAACAAATAGTGCCTTTGTTCGGTAGCTGATTCTATTAGTGCATTAATGTAGGGTTAAGGAGGAAGCGTTGCATTTTTTCGATTAAGATATTTAACATAACTATGATAAGTTAGTTCGTTTCTGGATCTTCAAAGTATCGATTGCATCATGGAATTGTTTCCAAGCGAATAAAGAACGCTACGGAAACTGCCACTTTTTATAAAAAATAGGTTACTAGGAGTCCAGACCTCAACACATACGAGAGTTAGCGGGTATGTTTGAAGAACTGATTTTGGTTTTATCTAGGTGTTCATAGTTTTCTTTAAGCTATTTTACTTTCAAGGATGAAACAAAATTCTTGAAGCAAATACCAAATCCTCGTCTTCAAAGAAAGGTATTTTAGAGACGTTACCATAATTTGTTTTCAACAATTTGGGTAGCGAGCAATTTCAGTTTGAAATACAGTGAAAGAAAAATAATAAACTCTAACTTTCAAGAAAAAGGTTCAAATTGCACTGGCACTCAAATAGTAATAACATGCAAAATATTGTCCCAATTCGCCTGGAGATCGATTTTTATATCGTTTCCGTGTGATGGCCCCGTCGTCGTCGGCTGCGAGCCGTGCCGGGTCGTCCCAGTCTAAAATATTCGTTTCTATTTCATATTTTATCCACTTTGGTAATTTGATTACACGTTTATTTATTACCCCTTTTTTGTTGAAGCAGACTGCGGTAATCGATAGAGTTCCTTACCAGCTCATATCTCCTAAAATTGGGTTCAATAGATTTCTGTCTTAAGAGTTGGTAAGGTATTTCAGTATTTTGGTGAGCGAAAACATTCACCTATCATCATTTGACACGTGACTTCAGTCTGGAACCTTAGGACATATTAGATGAGTGCTATAAAAAGCATGCATGCATATGCTCACGACTATATTCCTCTAAGGGGTAGTAAGAGATATTCTCAAACTCGGAACATCCACGTTTAACTAGGTAGCACCGAAAGTCTGTCCAGTGTCTATAAAAAGCTTTCGGCCACATCCCCTATAGCCTAAACCCCCAGAAGAATAATGCTGCTATTATTGTTTGCTGAAAAAAGGAGGTGCCTAGTGCTGCAAACGTGCTGTTGCTAACTGGTGCAACGGGCTAGCACACTATAGGACACCTCGGATCACCGTGGTCTCTTCCAGAAGACCTCTGGTGGGTTTCCTTGATGAGCTGGGATGCCAGGAGTAAAGTCATTCTCACCTCACGTTCAGTTGCGGAAAATGAGCTCAACCAATACCAATACCAAACCTAAATTTTATGTTTCTGAATAGTGTTAACAAAAAAACACCTCTACAGTGTAGGACTTCATTATAACAAATTAAATACGATCCCCATTACTGTAGTGCTACTGTAGTCAGAAACAGAATCCACGTTTCACTAACAGTGTCTAAACTCTGACCGGCGTGACAGGAAGTAAGACCATCGTCACTTTTAATGTACAGTGGACACAAACAGCTCTTTACTCTTTAATGGACTCAGGGCAGAATATAATGTAAATAGTAACATAACAGTAATGACACTTAACAACAGTAAACTCGTGGCGAGTGGCGCCCTCGTGGTCACGCGCTGGACACAATGGTCCACGACCACGACACGACACGGTCACGACACAGACCAAGGCAGCTTCGTCACATGTTGTCCGATAACTATATCGGTACTACAATAAGTTGAGCTTTTATAATAACTAAACAGATAAACCCTTATACGACTTGAGCTACGACGGTTCCTAAACTTCCTAAATAGCAGTAAAATGGTTATTATAATTTGCATTATAATTGTATCCTGTACCGCATCTTTTATCATAATCTTTATACTTTGTTTTTTCTTCGTCCATAAAATAACATACATACTATGAGGTCGCGTGTTTGGTTGAGGCAAGACAAGCCTGGGTTACTGCTGGCCCGAATCAAAATTTCCCTTCCGATCCGAAAATACAGAGGAGCTGGGACGACATTACTAGCAAAATCACCTTTGAAACACTTGTCACCAACACAGAAGGCCACGACCGCGCCAGACTCCTAGCATCGACCACAAAGGAGTCCGGGTATTGGCTACACGCCTATCCTTCGGTCAACACAGGAACCTACCTGGACTCCAACATCTTGCGCGTGGCAATCGGGCTTCGAGTCGGCGCAGAAATTTGCATCCGCCACCAATGTCCTTGTGGTGCGGCCGTCGATCGCTTGGGTCACCACGGACTCTCGTGTCAAAAGAGTGCCGGCAGATTCCCTCGCCATGTCACCCTTAACGACATCATACGTAGGTCTCTTGCCACAGTCAACGTTCCTGCCATTCTCGAGCCGACTGGCATCATACGGAGCGATGGCAAGAGACCAGACGGGATATCTCTCGTCCCCTGGAAGATGGGTCGGGCGCTAGTGTGGGACGCTACCTGCGTGGACACACTGGCCCCGTCTCACTTACAGGGCACGAGTCGAAGGGCTGGCGCAGCGGCGGAGGCGGCCGAAAAACGAAAGGCCTACTGGTACCGGGATATCGGCCCCCAATACCATTTTATGGGTTTTGGTGTCGAAACTCTTGGGCCGTGGGGACCTAATGCGCAGGCGCTTTTTAAAGACCTGTCAAAGCGCCTGATTGACTCGACAGGGGACCCAAGAGCTGGCACTTTCCTCGCTCGACGGATCAGCATAGCCATTCAGCGAGGAAATGCGGCCAGCGTTCTGGGTACCCTCCCACAAGGACCGAACCTGCACCACATCCTAGGTTAGTTTAGTTTTAAGTCTCTTTATTTATAATTTTATTTAATGTTACTATTTTATGGATCTTTCGAATAAACAATTCTGACATACATGTTCATATAACAGCCCTTATATTTAAAAATGATGTCTTTGAAAGTGATGGGAATAACGTACGAGTACATTGTATATATGGCAAAATTAATAAACCTGGATCTCCGAGATTCCAAAATAAGGATGCGAAGAAGGAAAACAACGCGAGGAAATGGGGAAAGCCACAAAATAAAGATTTAGAAATAAAACCGACATGTACAATCGGCTGCCGCTTTAATTATACAGAGGCATGGACCAATGGTGTGTGTAACTGGACCAATGGACTGTATAAATGTGAGATTAAATTTACCTCGATCTGTCGGAAAGCCTCTTTTAAACTCATCTGAAATTGGCTAATAAAATTAGTCATTACGTTACTGGACAAGTAGACAACCATACTGCATGAGAATGAAATGTCTTCAATTAACCAGTAATGGGTGTTAAACAACACTGTGACATACTGTTTAACCACGAAGGTGATAGATTTGACTCCTGCGTAGTAGTATAGATACAAATAAAACACAGTTTAATTTTTTTCAAAAAAATTTTTTTGTTGATTTTCTTATTGCAAACGTCTCCCAGAACAGCTTTGTGTTCGTATAACGGCCCTCGCGTACAGTCCTCACGAAGTCCTCCGTATATGGAGCCCTCTGATGTTACCGAAGTACTGTTTTTTGCTCTCAGTCTCAGGTTCAAGGCGAGGCATTAGGCATTACCATATATGTAACGCGGAATCTAAGGGGCTTCAGAGTGCCTGATCACGTATTTATAGTCGAGGTATTCCCAGGATTATTATGTCTAGCCGGTTAGTATTGAACTTAGGTAGAAAAGATTTCATGTAGTTTTTTTAGTTAAAAAGACGTAGACAGGCATTTCGAAGAATATGTATTCAGAAATTATTTCATAAAAAACTTTTTTCGACCTTTATTCATGCGTTCTTTTTCGGTTTAATCTTTTTCTCATATATCAAAACAGAACCTCGCTCATATGTTAAATTACAAGCTTGGTTAATATCCCGACAGCAACGATGAGCCTCTTTTGTATCTTAATTACACTCTGTCAAAGCGGCCTTCCTCTCATCATTAGTGTCTTCAAAACGATCGGTTTTAACAACATGGCCCCTTGTTAGACATGCAAATTAGTTTCGTGTTCATTTCGTAGATGTTCCTCCATGATTGTGTTGCTCCGAAGGTTAGGAGATCGTCCATCAACTCTCAATGTCATTGTTATAAAAAATCTGTTTAGTAACGTTTTGCTGATTATTCCTATTGGATTCCTATTGAATACGAGCTGATTAGGTATAAAAACTAGGCTTCAAAGCGTGACCAAAAGTGGTGGCCGACTACGGAGTGCGATGCGTAGACTTGCTAAAGTGTACGCTTACTGACTAATATCATAAAATGTTTTAGAAACCAAACAAAATTAATGCTTTGATTGTATGAATGAGGATAAGGCGAAAGAAGTGAGTCGGAATTTTATTAGAATCGTAGCCTGTGGCGAGGTGTGGCCGTAACGTCGTCCCTGCCATCCCGTGGAATAATGTCGTAAGCATGTAACTGTCGAACTGCTATCATGAAAGTGGTAATATAATGATAATCGACGACGACCCAGACATAGGACCGGACTGCCAAATAGGTCCTGGGTACGAATTCCAGTTTGGTCATGTATGATGTTGTGTTTATGTCGTTGTTTTCTGGTATCCATAATAAAAGCATTGTAGCTTCATTTCGGGATCAGATGGAATAATATTTGCGTGTACTTTATATTAACAATATATTTCTCCTTTTTGCAGCCTGGGCATCCACAATGGCGTACTACCGCTGCGGGCCCACAGCCATCGGTAGCCACTCCTCTTGGGCCCCGGTCTCATCCCCTACGGAGAAGACCTTCGACCGCCCCCTAAGTGGCAACTTCGATCGCATCTTCAACGCTTTCGAACGCACCAACGCCTTCGAGTACGTCAAGAGTTTGGAGGACAAGGAAGAAAGGCACGTAGGACATGGAGATATAGTCGTGAATCGGAAAATGAGCAGCAGTTATGAGAGGGCGGACTGCGCGCTGGCCGGGCAGACGCCGTGTTCTGAGGATGAGGAGTTCTATAGGGAGAAGATACTGTACTCGCAGGCGAGGCAGTTGTTCCCTCTGCAGGAAGATCTTGCTGACTGGATCAATAAGACTATTGGTGAGTGGTTGTTTGTTTACTTATGGTTTCAGCATCAGGTCCTGTCATCCATAGTCAGGGACAAAGGGCTCTTAGTAGATCTAGTTAGCTATTATGATTCTTAGTCACTAACTGCCAACTATTTCACTCGAAGAAACAAGGACAATCCCTTTTCGAGAAAATCTTTTTATTTGTCTGCTACCAGACCCACGGGAAGAAATGGGGTGGTCTTATATATTTACGTTAAAAAAATAGGTCAATAGGTGAATATAATAATGGTAGCGTAACGTAAGTTGCTTTGGATCTTCGATTCTCCTCGATCATATCAAGTACCTATTATTGGATATAATATTATTGAGAGACGTAGACATAATATTCCGTCAGGACAAAATAAATAAATAAATAACTCTCACAGGCACATACATTGTAATGATCCCAAGCAAGCACTATAGGCTGTTTATTATGGAAACCATACAACAACGGCACAAACATATAAACATCCATGACCGCACCGGGATCCGAACCCAGGGCCCTGGTTTGGCAGTCCGGCGTGGTAACCATTACACCAACCGGGTCGTCCACCAATACAGCGCAGCGCTATACTATACATCTTTTATAGTAGGTATTCAAATTGAGAATGAATGACCAACGTAATAATAGGCGCATTTAGTGGACAAAAGCAACAAAAATAACTCTAAGGTCATTCGGTAAACTTTTGCAGTTTGCTTCAATGTAACAAGCATGTTATATATCGTAACTAATTCAATGTTACACATTTGTTATTGTGTTGACTATCTACTGTAGTGGACGAGGAAACGCGTGCGCGCCGTGAAATTTTACATCTTTTTTACAAGTTTCTCTGACCTGTATCTCTACATTGTATAGCGGAAACTGTTAGCACTTGGTCAGATAAATATCAAATCCTTTGTCCTGGTCCCGTCGCAATCGAGTAATAATAATTTTAATGAATATACGTTCTGCTTTTTTTTAATTAATGTTTGTCACGGTCCTCCATTCGGTTTTCAATCAGTTAACTTCGACCAGCGATGACGAATGCATTCTAATTTAAAAGAACAAGGCTCTCTAGACGAGACGTGTGTCTAGTTTCAATTAAGGTAAATTTGCAAACAGACATGCTGTAGTGTAGACTGAATAGTAATGAACAACCTAATTTTCTTTTACGACTACGATCTTGGAAAAACGTACCCGATTCCGAGTAAATATAAGAGCTGTGAAGATTTCCCTCGAGACAGAACGTAAAGTTTATAATAGTTGTGCATAATTATAGTTTGAACTAACTCATTCGATCTTAGATCAATACCTTTAGTTGTTTCTTCCTCGATTAATATTGGATAAAAAATATACCTATAAGTCGGTGTCTCCACCAATGATGGACAAATCAATGGTGGAAAGTGGACGCAACGACGACAAAAAGTAGCGACGACTATTTGTGGTGGACATCGTAATGCCTTCGAGAAGACAGGAACAAGTTGTCGCGTAGCGTGATGTGACATGTTTACTGCCCCCGCCATATTCCTGAGCTTCACCAGTTGCTTTCATGTCGTCATCTAATCTAATGTGTCAAAATTATCTAATATTAATACGACACTTATTAGTTTCATTTATAGGCAAAAGAAAGCATTTGATACGATCATCATCATCAGCTTATATAAGTCCCACTGTAGGGCACAGACCTACCCTTAGGGAAGGGCCGTGTATAGGCGTGAGTCGACCACGCAGGCCCAATTACACATACGCATTAGTATGATATTCAAATGAAAACTCTTCATAAGGGTAGAAATAAATAAATAACACGTTACAAAATCTGATTGCCATCGTAATAGTCGATCTTGGAACGTCTACCATGTTTATCTGCCATCAATATTCGATAGCCAGACAGGACCCCCTGAATTATGAAGGCCATTCAATCATAACCGGTTCCATCGAAAACAAATTACCTAGTTACTGTCACTTTGTGCGATATTAGACATAAATCAAGGCAAGTGTAAAGAAACAATTGTTATAGAACAAGTGATGGAATCATCGCACCATATTGGTGTTGTTTGTGCCGACGCCCGCGCCGCCGCGCGATGCTCGGACTTGGACCACGTGCCGACCAGTGGGTGGATGGCTATCAATGGATCTATAGATTTATAACCAACTTGTTTTTACAACGTAATTAAATAAAAAAATTTCTTTGACAAATATTCGTATCCGGTACCGTGATGAGAACGTGTGTGGATAATGTTGATTAGCTTGTTTTAAAATGTGAAGGAATAGCAATTTTAAACAGTATTTTATCAATTATGCAAAAAAACTCGGCATTACTTTCAATTTCAACCTAGGGGACAGCATTTTATTGTTCCACGCAAATAATGAAAATTATATTTCAATTAACACTAACTCAAACTCAAAAGTATTTTTTTTAACCGACTTCAAAAAAGGAGGAGGTGTCTCAATTCGATCGTATATATATATATTTTTTTGTGTGTTCGCGGATAACTTCGTCGTTTATGAATCGATTTTGATGATTCTTTTTTTGTTGGAAAGAAGGTATTCCAAGGGTGGTACCATGATAAGGAAACCAGGATCTGATGATGGCATCCCAGAGAAATCGAAGGGAACGTTTGAAAATCGTAGTGCCGGCTAGTGCGTTTGTTACTTTAAAGCCCTACTATTTAATTGAACTAATGAATTCACCACTGAAAATTGTGAAATAAACAAAATTTTAACACCGCCTTCAAAAAAACTAAAGTTAAAAAATAATATTGCAGCCGATGACTTTTTCGTTCGCATCATAAGAACATTAATTTGTTTTATAGAAATCGGTGTCAAGCCAAGCCAAAAAACTAATGCAAGCCCTGTTGCGAATCGTACCGGCTTGACAGCGACTTCGATAAAACAGATTAATGTTCTTATGACGCGAACGAAAAAGTCATCGGCTGCAATATTGCCAATATTATCTTTTAACTTTTTAGTTTTTTTGAAGGCGGTTTTAATTTTTATTCATAATAATACAGGGTGTTCGTCAGTCTTAGAAGTGTTATAAAAGACTTATAAGTTATAACAAGATTAAATCTCTGCCTATGTCATAAATCCTTCGACCTCACTATACGACTATCATTTACACGTTTAATGTTTATAGTTAGCCTAAAATGGTAAATAGTAACACCATTCAGTGCCTATTGTATTGTAGTATTAGATCGGTCACCGCCCACACGCATGCGCAGTGTCGAGTGTCGTATGTACAGATTTACGACGAGTGTCAGGACAGGAGTGTCGCAAGCGCATGACACCGCAAATACCTCATAAATCGTAATCAAGACATCTAGGATTTACTTAATTTAGAAACTAGGTAGGTATTGGCTTTGTGCTCCAATATATTGTTATATCCAAGGACTTTCCTTTTTTTCCTGATCATACGAATGTCAAGGCTTAGCTTCGATTCCATTAAGAATAATTAAAGTTTTAAGCATAGGTTCTACTTTCATCTTTTCTTTCTGTCGCCTATAAATATTTCATTCATTAATTATAAGTTCTTCTTCTATATTATAATTTTTTTTTGTTTAAGTATCTAGTAAAATTTTATTAAATTAAATTAATTAACAGATGGGAATACACAATTGTAAATAAACCAAATAATTATCTAAACTAGATCTAAACTAATTATAATATAGAAGAAGAACTTATAACTAATGAATGAAATATTTATAGGCGACAAAGGTTAAAAAGGAAAAAAATTAGAAAGAAAGAAAAGATGAAAGATGAACCTATGCTATATTAGTTTGGATCTATTTTAGATAATTATTTAGTTTATTTACAATTGTGTATCCCCCTTCTTGAGAACATTTAAATAAATATATTAAAGTTTTTAAATTTGTCACTTTTCTATAATTTTTGATTCGCACTAACCAAACTAAGCCAAAGAAAGTAGTACCTGTATCAATCTAACTGTAAAAAGAAACTGAACAATTTCCCTAACAATGTGAAAGATATACAAAAGCTTTACCACGATAGAAGATTGACAACCGTTATTATTTCCACATGTAATATAATGTATGTAATTGTCGGTACATTATCGTATCTAAAATGCACCATTATTACTTCGCTAAAACCAACATCCGTCGTCACGATATTGCTATTAAGCCCATCTCACATGTCTCCGCTGTCTATCTCTTCTGTGATCTGTCTTATTTCTTTATTATTACAATCAAATTCCAACTCTATTCCTTTTGTGGTAGCTGGCAAATTACATATTGCTGGATTTATAAGATGATAAATGTAGCGTTTAGCACATTGTTTCGCATTTTCATGCTTCACTTGATTCGTGAGTATTCTGTGAAAATACTCGATACATAATCTTGTGAATTTCTCACAAACATAGATAAATAATCTGTATTTCAATTTTATAAAAGCAAATCTTTTCTGGGCACTTTCGTTAAATTTACATAATTTGACTATCTGTACGGTAATTTCATATTTAAATTCATCTGCAATGAGAAAATAAGTTTAAAAAATTTAACCTGAACCGTTATTGTCGTTTTAAACAAAGTTAAAAAAGTCTTTCCCAAAACCGAACCTTGTAGGACGCCTTATCTATTATCTACAACAATACGAATACGACTAAAGTTCGAATCGATTGTGTTCGTTAGGAACATATTCGTGTACCAACTCCGGCGCACGTTACGCATAATTAGTAAACGTAACATAACGCGGAGCGTTTGAATCACGAGTGTTAGTAAACACATGTTACGCGTGATCGAACGCAACGCGGGGGTCGACGCTCGCCACTCGCGGCGCGGGCGCGGGCGCATCGTAACGTTATGTTATGGCATACTTTACTGACCACCGTGCACTAATTATTATTGTCAGATTGCTACACTCAATTTGAGATTAATAGCTAATTATTTACGCTTCGAAATTTCTTAGTTTTAATAGGTTACGCGGTTACAGCTTGATTGATCATTCATACTGCCTTCAGCTATCTATTTTTAATGTTAGCATAATAAATGAACACCCTTTATTATGCTAACTTTCCGACTAAGTATATCAAAATGATTTGCTCAATGTTAATTTAGCATTTAGCGCAATTTTTCGTAACACGCATAGCATAAGCATTTATATGCAGAGTAGTCAGAGATATTCTGAAACTCAGAAGATCCACGTTTCACTAATAGTACCGACGCTCTGTCCAGTGTTAATATTTTCTATTCGCTAATTAATCAGGACACAGAAAACAGTTTACTTACAATGACTCAAGGCTGCCTAAAATCGTACCCACACATAAAAGATCCAACGTAGGTATGTACAGGAACTTCATATTCATACACTATTGAATACCGCTACTCACCCTGCAGACGACTTGTCATGAATATTCAAACAGCCTCCAGTGAGGTGCAATAGTTAGGCTTGTAGCGGTCACAAAAATTCAATCCTAATCTGATCCATGTGCTTGCATTTTAGGGGGTCCTGGAGCGCTATTTTGAAAGGCAAAACATCCCAATTCCATGGAGTTTAGCATCATCATTCGTATACGAATTAGGATCCATAACCTTTAAAAGTACTATAAGGCACGTATCCAGGGGGGGGGGGGGGGATAGGCGGGATTTATCCCCCCCCCCCCCCCCGAAATCCGAATATTTGTATGGATAAGTTATTACAGCACTTACTTTTTCATTGTTTTTCTATGAATATCGCCCCCCCAAAACAAAAGTCTGGATACGTGCCTGAGTACCAAAAACAAATACTGTCATCTTCCTACCATTCTTGTCGTTGAAGCCTTCGACGAAAATAATAAGGTTGAAGGAAACGTCAGTTCTCTTTCTTTCCTGCAAGTGTTTTTTGATCTCCTTGCAGGATGATGTTCCCAGTCTCAAATCCCAAAGCCTGGACTACCTTAATCACAAGCAAAACATCCTTTCTTTTTTCTATTTGTAACTTTTATACGCACATCATCTCACTCATCAAAGTCCGCTTCATCTTTTGATTTGCAAATATCCTGACTTATAATTATAAATTGTATAACAGTTCCAATGTTAAAAGTTCCGTTGGTCCGTTACGTTAACGTTCAACATTCATTGCGTGTTTAATTGACACTCTGCCTCCTAGGTTAGGTACTGCAGTTATTATAATGTTCTTGTTTATATGGGTCAAGCTTCGACTCTTTCGACTAATAAAATTTTAATTACTATTAACATAACAAGGAAATCTTCCGGTTCCTTCCAGCCGGGTGTGTACCGTGATGAATTTGTATATTTATTATTGACAAAGCATGTGGTGGATTTTAGTTTAGCAAGTTCACTAAGTATGTTGCAAATCTCTAAGTATGCTCTAAATACATAGTTAATGTATTTAAGACATTGACGAAGCATGTGCTGACTGCTTGCTTTTTAAATGCTTGTAAATCTTTAATGTTATTTTGTTCTTTTTCTTTATGGTTGCATGTGGTATTTCCATCCTCGTAGTTACATACGAGTGAATAAAAAATAATTATTATTGGTCATTTATTTATTAAGTGCACCCACCAATTATTTGTTAAAAATAAATATAAAACCTCCGGACATGTAGGGTGGTAGGTACGCGACCGGTTATTTTTCCTTGCACTCCTGCGCCGGCGCTGCGCCTGCGGCGATGCACTTGTAACTCGCAGTGAATTATTTAAAACAACACATTCACGTAATAACTACATGCTTGTAATCTTTGATCGAGATAAAAAATGGATATTTTAACCACCTGTTTTTATTGAAAAATATAAACATAGATTAAAAAATAAGAGGTACCTACGTATTTTTCCGATTCATTTTTAAGCGATATTTATATTTTCTATTTACCTACTTTTAATTTAATTAAACTAAGAAAAAACGTTTAAAAAATAAATAAAAATAAGCAGAAAGGCAAAATGAGTCTCCGACGAGCACATCTTCTACTCGGCTCATGCTAAATAGAAGATGTGCTTGAGGCTGCCGTCTTGTGGGACAGTGCAAAGGACAGTGCCGACGACGCTGGCAGCATTACCTCGCTGGATAGCAATTAATATGCGTTGCCCGAGTTAAGCGCCAACCCTTCGGTCTCCGGACACTTCAACCAATCGCGACGACACCTCCTTGAAGAGTTGGCAGGCGTCCGGTCCCCATGGCCCCAGAGTCTTCGCACCGAACGGCGCAAATAAGTAGCCCTCGCTGAGAGTCACATATTTGCGCCGCTTATCGCTCTCTGCAGCAGCCGTCGCCGAGCCAGCTCTTCTACCACACCAGGGCTCTGCCGTTCTCCAAATGGTTTTTTTATTTGGAATCCTTATAGAGTTTGTTTTTCTCTTTTCACTAAATAGTTTTTTATACAGTCGGGAAATTCAGATAACAATTGATCTGAATGAATACCTACCTTTATTCTTTTAACGTTGATGTTTCTTCTACAAATCTGTATTTTGTGTAGAAATCTAAATCCATTACTTGTTTAGGACTGCTTAGATTTGAGTCTAAGATATTTTGTGAAAATATATTTTGGCTATGTGACACCATAAGTATTTCCCATCATAATTCATATTAATTGATTAATTAGCTTCATTGTCGCTGATCTCCGTTATACCATTCCATCTCATGCAATAACTATTAAATAGCAATTAAAATGTAACTAAAGAGAGAAAACTAAAGAGAAAATAAATTATAAAATTGCACCTTCGTTTTTTATGCGAGAGGAGATGCAAAGAAGTAAGTAATAATAATCGACTTGTGGCGGCGGAGTGTAGTGTAGTGTAGGTAATTAAACGAGCGATCAATCAGTTCTCAGAGTTATCGCGCATCTCCAACGGTGGTCGCCACGCCCTCCGATATACTTAACAAATGGCATCAATAAGTTTCTTTTGATGCCGTCGACCTAAGAGATTTTATACATTACACTGTAAAGTAGTGGATTTTATGACAATATTATTATCTTCATCATTCGATGGACGACCACACTGGACATAGGCCTCCCTCCCCCAAGGATCGCCACAACGACCGGTCCTGCGCTGCCCTCGTCCAATGGGTTCCCGCTGATAACATGAAATTTTCGAATTATCAAGTTAATTGAAGATTGCATACAGCAGAAAAAGCTCCTAGTCTATTCGTAGGTACTACTTAGTTTCTGTTCTGTGATCAAGGGTCCGTATATTATAGCCACTTCATGTTCTTTCAGAAAGTACAAAATATTTCGCATAGCAAAATAAAAAAGTAAGTCGTAATAACAAGCAATAATAACGTGAACAAATAACTCTGAATGCGCGGAATAGCGCTGAACGAATGAAGTAATTACTATGCGGGTCGTCCCTTGACGGAATGCTGTCCCGAGGCACCGACACGAGGTCTCCCTGTCTGATCAACTGCACCCTATATCCACGCACGGAAAACTGATAAACAATATGAGACTGTGTTCTCTTTGATTCTGGGATCCCGCAAGAAGACAGTTTCAGACTCATACATTGATTTCAATTCTTTCCGGGGACTTTCAGTCATGGTAAAAGTAATTTGCTTTAATAGACTCTGTCCCTCTTTCAGAAATATGATTAAATTGTGAAAATAAAGATACAATTCTTCAGTTCTTGGGTAGTATTGACAACGCAATGTAAAATAAATAACTTTTATTGCCACACCAAAAATATGAAAAGGTGAATGCGAAGGGTATACAAATGGAGGCTAATTGGCGCTACAAATTTATAAGACAAGACGAGTTGTATACCGGTTCGGTATGTACATCCTCGTATCGCAATAATATCGATCAGTTATAAAAGTAATGGGCGTGAAGATATTTTGTACCCGATATTTTATGATAGGTATATCTCGGACCACCCTTGAATAGACTGGTTTTTTTAAACGCAGCATTTTACTTTACGATGTTAAACACAATGAGTTTTATATCACTAAAAGCTTATTGGTTAAAGCTTGAATATACACTTGCATTGATTTCAAAATAATATTGAATCTGTGTCAAACTTGAAACCGCTTCCAAATATTGTGGACCCTGAAAACCTGTTACTTCATACTATAATAGCAATTTTACAACATGGCACGTATATTGTACACAAGCATTATTAGTTACAAAGTCATCGTTCCGTAATGAGATCGAGTTAAGTCCATGCTAGAGCTAATTTAATAAAACTTCTTATGGATGAAAATACTGCTGCATAACGGAACTGCGATGTATGTGTATCAATTGCAATATGTTTATCTATTCAGTAGTATCATGTTTATAGAACATTTCCTTTACAAGCTTTTGCGACGGCACTGCGTATACGCGCATTGCAATAATTCATGAGCGTCTATTGTTTCTCTCAATGGCAGTTCATGTTTTATTTCGGATGGTATAATTGGTATATTATATTCTTATCAGAAACTCAGAAATACTTAGCTCCAGCTACACTTATGGTAGTAGTTTACCGAAGTTCACTTTTTTACCATTATATTTTTATGGTCGGTATATTCACAAACGTCAAAATAATCGTTTAGAAGTCTCTTCAATGTCGGTGACCATAATTCAAAATCTCATTGGATGAATGACCAAAATGTCTAGTCTTGACAATGTTACACTATGTAATTCAATAATATTCTATTTGTAATTGTATTTTGTATATATTTTTTTTTTTAAAGATGTGTGTTGTAAATTTTGGCAGTAAATTCTCTAGAACGAAACACCTTCCGACGCGGTGGTAGAGTCAAAAATGACGTCATATCCATCCATGTGATATTATTTTGAATAAAACATTTTGAGTTTGGTTTTGGTGGAGGTTCAGTGGAGGTAACGCACAGAATAGTGACGGCGACTATATGCGACGTGCTACTGATTTACTATCATTTCACAATCTAGCAGCCCTTATGGCATCCATTGTATTCCGAAATGATGATCTTAGATGAAAAACAACATTAAATTACACAGACCAGTAAGCCTACGGTCTGTGAATCATTATGACTACACGGTCAAACAAATTATTAGTATGGCTAATGGAGAAGCGATGAGACAAGATCAATAGAGACAACAATCAATACAACATAAAAAAATGTCCTCCGCCTCATGGGTGGTGTCCGGCTACGAATATCACAAACCAAGATGGGTGGCATAAAAGGCTAATAATCCCTTAAGCTTATGGCATCGTCAACATCTCAGATGTCCTTACCGTGTGGCTGCCGGTTATAATGACTGGATCCTATCCCACTTCTGATCGTATCGGTTTTCCGTTCCATCAGATTCAGGTAAGTAGGGATGAGAGTGCATCGGTCAATCTGTGTTTATCGGGCACACTTATGCACTTTATAAAGCAGTCGCTGTGGTCGAAAATGACTAGAAGATTTATTCATCAAAAAAATTCTCAAGCCAAAAAAGGAAGGCCAGTTACCAACTGAAATCACTTCTAGTTTTCCCGATAATCTTTGCCTTATAGGTTTGACTTATAACGGCTCTGCTTTTTCTCCTTCGATCACATAAATATCTCAAATCGAGCCATGTTCTCGATGACCTATCGATAACTCTTGTACCCAACGATTACACTATTTCATTAATTAAAACCTCGCAAGGATCAGAGGGCTTGCCGGCGCCGCATGCGCCAGGCGCACCCGCCCTGCCTATAGACCCTCCAATACCTCTGAAACAGCTCTTATTTCTATGCCATAAGAATGAAAATAACCTGATTATCGGTACTACGTAGGAGGATCAAACAGTATACAGCGCGGGTCACGAGAGCGCATGCGCCGGCGCGACGTGAAAGTTCACAGCCCGGCTCCAATTATTGCTGTGACCATAGATAGCCAGGATTATCTACATCGGCAAACTGTTTGGTAATGTTACAAGTTGTTGCGGCTAATATCAAATAGAGTTCAATGCAATTGTTCTATTGTAGATAAGTACTTGGATCTGCAGCGAGACCGACGACATTACCTATACAGGATGTTAGGGTAAACAGTTGCACTACTTTAAGGGGTGGTTGTACCCGTGATACTGAACAACTTTTCCAAAGAAACCGAAAAAAAGTCGCAAAAAAATTTCGACTTATCACTTATCAAATCATACAAACGTTCGATCAGCTTATAGCATTTAGTATGGAAAGTCAATTTTTTTTTCGCATTTCCCATTTTTTTTTCTTTGGGAAAGTTGTTCAGTATCATGGGTAAAATCACTTTGCTTTGCAACTGCTCGACTATAAAGGATGAAATTGATATCATTAGCATCCTTTTCAACTAAGAGTCTACCCCTCGAATTTAACAACTTTTACTATGGGAGCAAACCGACCTGAGCAAAAAAAAAATCTGCTGTTGCATACATTTGAGACGCGAACTCGCGCGTCCGGATTGCAGTGTAGTATGGAACAGTTTATTTTTTATTTGCTCCGATCGGTTTGCTCCCATAGTAAAAGTTGTTCAGTTTGATGGGTAGACTTAGTGTAAAAGGATGCTAATGATGTCAATTTCACCCTGTATAACTATAGTATAACGACTATATTCCCCGAGGGGCCGTCAGGGACGCAGATAGACAGGCAGATTTTTTAGGACGTCCTGTAGTCCTGGAGTGCGATTTTTGAATCTCAGTCGCTGAGCTCAGCAGTTGAAAATGTCAAAATTATCATGGAGATATGCATCTTTTTACTGCTGGATTTAACTTTCAAAAATCATACTTTAGGAGTGCGATTTTTTAAAGGCAAATCAGCAGTAGAAAGATGCATATCTCCATAGTTATTTTGACATATTCAACTGCTGAGCTCAGCGAATGAGATTCAAAAATCGCACTCCTGATCCTGGATACTATTAGTTTCGCTCTTTGTCTTGATATGAATAGCTAATTAGGAAAAATTATAATGTGTTACGTTTCTAGACCAACCGAGTAGCTGTAGGTAACGAATCGATGTAAACAAATAGCTAACGATGATAATTATGTGTTATTTAATTAACGCTCATAACATAACGGATAATCACCTCTAATATATTGGTGTGAGGTTTATTGGTGTAATGTAAAATCTTAGGATGTAATGCAATTATGGTGATCATAATTTTTAATACAATACAATGGTTTTCCAATGTATCCATGTCATAAATGGAAAATCTTTTCACTTTACATCCATAATAAAACAAAATAACTGAATATACATCTAGAGCAAATAAAGTTGATGTCTATGTGAATAAATGGAAATGAAAATGCGCTATTACCGCCATTTGTACCCTTATGTTGCTGTATGTTTTTGGTGTGAAATTAATATTTATGTTATGTTATGCGCTCTGCGAAAAATATTTGATCTTTACTAGCGATTACGAGCTAAGACATACAAACGCATACGGTCAGTAATATCCACACAGTGCTAGTTGTAATAACTAATAACTAGCTAGATTTGCAGGACGCATTCGAATGTAAAGACACGCAAGTAAACTCGCTGACAGTGCTCGTAAACATCTAACATTACGGAGATATTAGTTCCGTTCGGATTACCTTTGTTGCGTTTCGTTTCGCTATTATTTACACCCGTGCCTTCGCTTCGGTCTAGTCTGGTCCAGGCCTTGTTAATATTTCACAATAAGATAAGAATTATTGCTACAATCATGTAGTAGGGCTATTGTGTTCATGACGCTGGTCGTATTGGCTCGGGCTGTACATAAAATGGAGGTTCAAAATGGTTTGGCTTCAGCTAGAGCAAATTCCTTCTTAGATTTATAACGAAATTACTGTTACTGTTACTTTACTGTTTATGGTTTTGGTGTAAAATAAAGTATATTTGATTGATTGATTGATTGAAATTATATGAGTCGATAATGTATACTTCGATAAGCCACATCATGTACAATCAAACAAATTGAATAAGTCATCAATCCCGACTATCTAAAACCGACAGACTCATTAACGACCAGACTTAATTGAAATTGAAGGAATGACGTTGGCACTTTACTAAATGGGATATTAATCGCAGTTTATGCGCCGGGTAATACGTAAACGCAAACGTAACGCGCAGTCATACAGTAAATCTCTAAAAGGCCTATACGTGCCTACTGTATAAGGCGGCAAATACTATGATATATTAGCACTTAGCCGCCTTCTTTTAGATCAGAGCAGAATAGTGGGTAGTTAGTCAGTATGGAGTCAAGAACACCTTAGTTCAATCGTACACACATAAAATCAGCACCATCAACCCTTTTGAGATATTGCTACGTAAAGGGTACGACGCGTAACACGTAATGTATTTTTGTGATTTTGATGTTGGTGCCATAGAGAAAGTTGTTCAGTTTGATTTGATGGTCTCTCAAAAAACCGGTAGAATATTAGACTGTTGGACCCAAGAGATCAATCAATGGTCATCAAAGTACAACTTACCCTTGCCTCAATCTACATCCTTGAGATTTGCAAATTCGTTCGAAAATATCCACATTTCTATACAAAGCGCGAAGACGTACCAACAAATTACTCTTTTAGACACAAGTACAGATTAATGTTACCAACATCGCAACTTACAATTCATTCGTCAAGCCCATTTGTTATGTCTATTAAGATATACAACAAATTACCTGAGCAATTGAAGCAAGTAACGAAAGACGTTACTTTTAATAACAAATTAAAAGAACTTTTACAAGAGAAATGTTACTATAATCTCAACGAATTTCTAAATGACGAAACCCTTAGAAAACACAAAATTTATCCGTTAATAAATATTTAATAAACTTATTAATGTACCTACCTATTATGTAGTTATAAATAGCAATATAAAAACTTTGTGCCATGATCGTGATTATTGTTATTACCTACTTTTAAGACTTTCGCTTTGTACCTACTAGTTTCATTTCTATTATTATTTGCACTCTATTGATATGCCCACATAAGTTACCTACTTTAATTATTTGTAATGTTCATAGTTGCTGTGCCCTACAGGGTCCATAATTGATCTCATAGTTTATAAGTTAACACCTCATTGTACATTATGGAATGCAATAAATATATTGAGTATTGAGTATTGAGTACAATTATTTTTCATTTTTCTTCCCACCGCTTTTTTGCCATTTGTATTAGTTGCCCATGCCCATGTACCTTTCTAATGTGTGCACATATGTTTGTTTGTCCGCAGGTATAACGTACCTGACGGGGGAGAACTTCCTGGACGTGCTGGACAATGGCGTGGAGCTGTGTCAGCTGGCTGCAGTCATCCACGACCGCGCCCGGGACGCCATCGACCAGGGCCTCATTGTTGGGGTATGCTCACTAACTAACATTTGCTATTTACATCTAAGACACGAGGAACAGTTCTTAAGACAAGAGGTTATCCGTCTAGGGTGAAACAGTAAATTCACCTCTGCTGCAAGTAAATAATTTCGATTTACGGAATTCTTCATTCTAAAGTGGTTAAAACTTGACATAGCTCTGAAAATTAGCAAGCTAAGGGGGATCACACACGATGACGCATTGGCGGAGCGGCAGACGTCTCAGTCCGTCATTTCTGAAGCAAGGAGTTTTATGAGACCGCACGTAGAAGCACACACGGTGACGGATTGACGCACCTTTTGTGCTTCTACGTGCGGTTTCATGCAACTCCTTGCTGCACAAATGACGGACTGTCGTCTGCCACTCCGTCATGCGTCATCGTGTGTTATCCCACTAAAGTGGCAAAGTATGGTCATATCTGCCAACAGATGGGGAGTCAGAGTTCTAGAATGGAGACCACGAACGGGCAGGCGTAGTTTGGGACGCCCTGCGGCTGGCTGGACCGTCGTCGACGGAGACCGTAAATGTAGAGGATAGAGTTGTGTGGCGTTGTGTTCAGCAGTGGACGATGATAGGCTGATGATGATGAAGGACCTTTTCAAGCGAAAGAGGTGTCGATCAGGATCGTAGCATGGCGATCTGTTTTCTGCCTAACCCAATGAGACAGGCGTACCTAAGTAGGTATATGTATGAAAATAATCTCGTATCTCTTCGTAACTTTTCTGCTGCATCTTAGCCCGACATCAGACTTCAATGCCCAATGAGATCTGACTGGGTCTTTCTTATTTCTTTGGCTTCGCTAATGTATCTTCTTCATGTACGAGTCTCAATAATCTCCGGAAAGTTGAGACCCTTCATTCTAGGGCATTTCCCTAGAATGAAGGGTCTCAACTTCAGCAGATCTTCTACTGCTACTACTACTACTGCTACAAAATAAGTATTTTAATGAAGACGAGGTAGACCTTTTTCCTCTGATGATGTTTTACATTCTAATGGAACCCCCGACCTCGTGTCCTCAGCCAGTGCCTCAAATCCGCGGTCGCTGCTGGCAGCGCGCGGCTCGGCGCAGCTTCTTCTCCCGCGACAACACCGAGAATTTCATCACTTTTTGCCGCGAGCTCGGCGTTCACGAGAACCTGCTGTTTGAGAGCGATGATCTGGGTAAGCTGAAGCATGTTCAGGATTTGGAGAAAAAAGATTTTTAAAATATGCTTATATTTCATCAATCGGCAATGAGAGCCTACTGTGCCCAGGGGTGAGACGAGGCCGATGGTGTTAAATGATGATGATACAAGTTCATGTTCCCCTTTAGATTTTACATGACAATCCCATAAACTAGTTCTAGCCTCTAACTCACTGATGGTTATTAGCTTCCTTCTTTCTCACGACATTTAAAAGGTTCCCAAGCCAATAGCATCCGTTTTTGCCTACAAATGATTTCACAATATTACATGACTGGTTGTTTTTTGTTATCTACAGTTGACCACCTCGACATACCTTGCCTTACCCTGTGTAACTATTCTAATGCAAACTTTTATACTATTCCAGTGCTGCACAACCAGCCCCGGCAGGTGATCCTCTGTCTGCTGGAGGTAGCGCGACTGGCCACGAAGTTCAACGTGGAGCCGCCAGGGCTGGTGCAGCTGGAGAAGGAAATTGCCATGGAGGAGCGCGACTCTGGGCTGGACTCAGCCATGTCCGGCGCCGCCTGGCAGTTCAGGGACGCCTCCCCCTTGCCCGATGGCGAGAAGTAAGTTCACTTTTAGCAAACAATTCTACATCAGGCGAGTGATCTGTCGGCTAGCAACCAGTTGAGGAATGAAGAACATTAAAAAGATTTGAGTTTAGCATATGGGACCGAGAAGGGTGTCATACTGAAGGGGAGGTTTAAATAGCCGAATAAGTAGATACCTCTAGGCAGCCTATAGGTAATTCAACAGATCTTAGCAGAAGTTATTAGTGAAAACCTGCAATTGTTCATTTTCAGATCTGCTATTGAAAATGCACCATCTTCGCCAGAACCTAATGACAGTAAGTAGTAGTCCTCTTATATGACGTTATTCTCATGGCAGTATCAATCTTGTACTAATAGTCAGTTTATTTTGCAGCGCAACTATCAGTCGTGGACAACGCAGACGCAGAGAGTACAAAGTCAGAGGGCACAGTTGGCAGCACAGATTCAGACGTTCCGCTTAAACCTACCAACGAGTTGGACAAGAGGGTACGTATCCTGCTTTACCTGGGCAATAGTGCAGTAGCTGGTAAATTTTACTCGGTCCAAAGGCCGGTGCAGTACAGTTTCACTTGTAGTTGAATTGTCTTGTTGATCCTGGAAAAAAAAATAAGTGGACTGTTTATGCTGGTTAGAGTAACATATTGTAGAGAGCACTGTAGAAAAGATGGTGGAGCGAGAGAGTGAAGTAAGAAAAAAAAGGGGCGCCGCGGGTGGAGGTGCGCGGGCGACGTGCCGTCTTATACCCGGAAGCGTAGGCAGAAAAGATAACTTTTACATGATGAATGAAACAATGAATGATTGGTAACTACCTAATAGTTACTAATCATTTACTGTTTAAACATGGCAGACTCCTTGACCATATTATTGGCATTGCAGGTGCAACTGGTGACCCGGCTGATGGAGCGAGGCTGCAACTGCTCGTCCGGCAAGTGCTCCAAGCTGCTAAAGGTGAAGAAGGTCGGCGAGGGACGCTACAACATTGCCGGACGAAACGTCTTCATTAGGGTAAGTTTATTTGTTGTGAGGATGGAATCTAATGTTGAATTTTGCCGTTTCTGTAAACCATAGGACTTTCTTCAGTTACAGACCTTTAGCTAATGTTCATCTTCCATGTTTGCAGTTGCTGAAGGGTCGTCACATGATGGTGCGTGTGGGCGGTGGCTGGGACACGCTGGAGCACTTCCTGTCCCGCCACGAGCCCTGCCAGGTGCGCCTCGTGACGCAGGGCCGGCGCGGCGACGTCCTCCCCGTCGCCCTGCCGCCCCCCACCGCCTCCGACGAAGATCTGCACAAACTGTCACCCATCTCCCGCTCCCGCAAGCACAGCGTCACCTCCGCGAGCAGCAAAACATCCTTGAGCAAGGAACCATCCATAGCCGGCACCGTATCACCCGTAGACAGTAAAGCTTCCTCCATAAGCGGCAAAATCTCGCCAATAGATAAAGTAGATCGCACGCGCGCCTCCAGCAAAACGAGCAGTGGCAAGAGCTCCCCGCTCGACGTACGACGAACATCGACCCCGACCAAGCCCAGCTCCGCCCGGAGCCTGCGGTCTGGCCTCACGCTACCCTTGAGAACGGACTCCGTTGACTCTCGTCAACAGAAGCCGTCGACACGAACTAGGAAGCAATCCGCACCTTCCAGCTTTAGCACTCCGAACACACCGACCGGCAGATCGGTCCGGACACCGCCTATAGAACACCGCAAATCTCTCACTTCCACTACACTATTGAACGCTCCGAAAAAGTCGCGGAGCATGAGTTTAGCGTCAGTGCAAAAGGACGAGAAAAAGTCCTTCTGCGGCACGGATAGATTGAACCAAGCGGCGAAGAAGAATAGGAGCACCAGCGTGGCGACCACGCCCACCGATACGATCACCAGTATGGCTCGGAAGACACGCAGCCAGAGCCTCGCGACCACTCCGGTGCATGAGACGAAGAAGTTCAACGGGAGCAACGGGTTTGCTAAGAAGACGAGAAGCATGAGCCTGGCCACTCCCGTCGAGTTCAGACCCATCAACAACAAGAGCGTGTCGGTGACCGTGGCCGGCGCGATGACGCAGGCCGCCATAGAGGAGAGCATCCGACAGTCGCTCGCCGCCTCCATCGCCGACAATACCTGCTCCAATAAGCCCTTCTTACATATCAAAGCCAAATACCGGAGTCCGCCACCGCGAGAGGTGCCTCCCAGATAATCATCGAACGGTTTAATTCTCATTCCATTAGTTTTAACTTTTGACATTTAGGGCGAGGGGAGTGAAGTTCAATTATTGTTATGGAGTAACTTGTAAGCATTATGTAGATCTCCTAACTAAGTAATCTCTTTTGAATCATCTTGTAGTTAGTTAGTAATCGCATTAATTAATTAATTTAATTCATACATTCATACTCCACTAGTTGGAGGCTAGTCATAATTGAATTTGATTTAATTATAATGTAAGTTTAATTGTCATTTTCCAATTGCAATAATTATTATGAGTTTTTAGTTTTATTTTTATGGATTTGATTTATTATTTTCATTTGACGATAGAGTTTTACGATCGTGTTCAAAAATTTTTGTTTATTATTTCTTATTTTGGTGTAAAAGTCATAAAGAGTTCTTAACAAACAACCATACATTGATTGACTTAGTTCTAGAATGATTTCGGAAACTTACGAGTATAATAATTACGAGGTAGTGTAGAGTAGGCGTAGGATTCCAGATGCATTAATGTGGCCTCACACACTGCGGTACAAACGTTGTTATATCAATACATCATCTATTTTCATATAAATCTATAGAATATTTTTTCACTTACACTAGATAGACAAGCACTAACTAGCTAGTCGCTATTATGTGAATCTGTTTCAATTACAAACTTATTTTTGGGAGATTAAAGATTCTGTGTAAGGTATTCTGTGTTAACTCTTTCAAATATCTTGTTTTCTTTAAAAACTACTTTTAAAATATATTATAATCGCGCCGGTAAGAACTGTTAACATGTTACAATACTATTAGGTATTTCATTTATAATAAACTTAAATAATCTTTTCTGTAATAATATTTTAGTCTCTCAACTCTCAAACAACGCCATATTTCATTACTACTTGTTTGAAACCAATTGTAGAACAATAACATTTATAATACACTTTTACAGTTTTAAAAACACGCAATTGTATTTTGCCAAACGTACCTATCTATGACATTGTGCCAACAGTTAAACTATTGCTATGTATGGTTGATAAATTGATAATAAACTTTGTAACATTCAGTACTGTGTTGTTTTACTCTTACATTATACACTTGACACGCCATCGCACCGCTAATAAGCACCATTGTCTACTGGCTTTTTAGAAAGTGCACTTTGTAAGGAGGATTTTACTCAGTCGCCCACCCGAAGTTCAATTATAATTGTCACCAGCACAGCGAAGACCAAAAAAAGTCTTACATACTAAGTTATCATTATCACCTTCTTGAACCGAAAACCTGAGTCTTCAATTGTTCTAATATCTCATTTTGAATTTTAATTTCGTCTGTCAAAGTTGTAAGTAACAAGTAATTTAATCTCGGGCGGGGAGATCGATTTAAAAGGCGGTGAGGAGGTGTAACACTCAGTTGGAGAAACACTCATTAAAGTTAATCTTCCATTAAATCTCTTGCTGTCACTTTTTGTCTTGTTGACGTAGTAAAGGCTAGTAAGAGAATTACTGTAGGATTAACCCTAATGAGCGTAAGACCCCTTTTTTAAAATATTGTATTTAAAATATCAACGCCTCTAAAAATGTCGTGGCGTGGTCATAATTGGGGTTCCATGTTCGATGAAGGAGACCATGGGGGTCTACAGGGTGAAATTGATATCATTAGCATCCTTTTAAACTAAGAGTCGTACCACTGGTCGTACCCATCAAACTGAAAAACTTTTACTATGGGAGCAAACAGATGGGAGTAAAAAAAAATCTGCCGTTCCATACTAAACGCAATGCCTACTCGACTGAAATGTATGCAACAGCTCATAAAAATTAATTCATGACGAGTCAATATGACCACTGGCGTTAGTGTAGTTCTAAAAAACAAATTGGTCTCTGTTCCTCGCTGAGGCCGATCAAATTGTCCCTCATAGCCTACATTTGTAACATGTTAACAATCCGAGTCCGCTTGCAGTGCCGCAAAGCGTCGAACCTGCGACCGTCCACCAGCGTGCCGGTCCCCGTGCGCGCGTCGGTCACCCCCCACCGGCGCCGCTACACCTACTACAACAAGATGTACAAGCCCATGTGCTACGAGCTACCGCAGCCGCTACGAGTCTCCCTCGTATGAAGGAGCTTCCACGAGAAGGCAGACCGGCTACACTGTTTTAAACCTTAACTCTTGTGAATAGCGTTCTGATTGCATGATCTACTACAAGATTTCGAGCTTAGCACGATACGTGTCTCTTCTAGTCTGATAAAGCTAGCACGAGAAAGCGGATAGGCTGCACTGCTTCTAACTTTAACTGATGTTAATACAGTCCGGTTTACATTGATACTACGCGTAAAACAATACTAGAAGAGTACTTTCGCGACTCAATTTGGTTACCTTCAGCAAAAGGAATCTTCTTTTTAATAGACTTCAAAAAAGGAGGAGGTTTTCGTGTCAATAGTTCTAGTACTGTTTCTTTAAGGGAATTAAAAGTAGTTTTGATTTCTATTATTAATAAATGTGGGAGTTTTCACATAATTGGATAAATCCTTGTGGATAAAACTAGACGGTGAGTGCAGTAGACCTTTTTTTTGTCATGACTGTTACGGTCGATATTGAACAGACTTTGTGATAAAGTTATTCATAGTATAAGTATACCGTTCTTTTTAAAGTAGCAGTATTTCTATAATTAAAATGTAAGTCACAAGAAAACAACATGTCAGTTTTCACGATTTTATTAAATACCTCAAATAGGTAAATACAATACAAAATTAAGGTAAAAAAAATATATAATAATAATTATAAAATACACACACGGAATGAATAAAATTAAATGCAATGCGGAAAGTTTACTTCATTACGCAGACGCTCTCATTTTTACACAATATATTAAAAATAGGTATATAACAGAGAGCCAGTCACATAATTACTTGTGTACATGTATATAAATACATAACGTAAGATATTACCACTACAAGTTTATTACATACTATATAATATAGTTGCAATGAATGTTAAGAATGCAAAAGTATATAAAATCTAGTCACTAAAATATAGGCGATCTTTGCTACGTGCGATATTTGTTCAGTTTACAATAAACTATTTAAAACATAACTATGTTTGATTTCCATATTATAAAACCTAAATTCTATATAAGACTGATTATGAATACGGCTCACATTAAGCGGGCTCGCGGCACTGTAGCAAGATGCTTAGAGTTCAGTTTGTTTGATTGATCTCAGCAAGTCATCATGCTACGGTACTACTCCGTCCTACCAAGTTTATGTGGCGCTTCGTCAATCTACGTTCGCTCAGACAATGACATACCTACAGTTCCCAATGATACTTGAAACCATTTATAATATAATCAACCCTATTTTAGTTAGTTATAAAGTGAGAAATTGATTGCCGTGCATTCTAATGGCTGACTGTCAAACGCTAAATCAATAGACCAATAGAAGCACACAATTTTTGCCGCGCAAGCGTAGCGCTTCCTGATAGGTTCGTGCTTTTTTAAACAGAGGCGACTACGCAGGTTCGTTAGCCATATAAACGTAGTAATACTATAAATACCTACGATAATACCTTAAACGTAATAAAATATAATTTATTAATACATTTGGTAAATAATAGTTTTAAAACCAAATCTAATTGGTTAATTTGGCCGATTACACTTAAAATAAAGTTTAGTTGAAATTAGGCAGTACAAGATTTAAAACTATAAGTTATTTATTTAAAACGCTGCGAGAAGATAGTTGATGTTGCGTTTCGAGTTTTCGTCAACTAGCGAATTCAGTCAGTAAGCCAAATCTAAAGGCGGTACCTACAATGCATCTAGAATTACACGAAACTTACAAAATATATGAAACATTCGTTCTTAAAATCGAAATGAACGTTGATATTCATGAACATTGCAATGTGCTGAGTGTAAAGATCTATGTTCTACATAACGCCACCTAGCTGTGCGACATGCTCATCTGTCTGGAAACTTTCATAGAATTAATTACTATAGCAAGGTATACGTTAAGGCTACCTTTTAATCGATCAGCTACAATTATTCTGTAGGGATCGATTGTCGAATGAATAATGTTAAGTCTATATCATTATGTTCTTAAATCGAATCGAATCCCAGAGATACCTTGTAGACATTTATCATTCGTTTCTTTGCATTCACATAGCGGATGATTCAAATTGATAAAAGTTACAAATTACTGAACATACTTAAATAAACCAGCGTCTACATAAATTTCACGAGATTTTCACAAATCTCAACTCAAAACTAAACAAATTTTACAGTAATGTCTCCAGGAGCGCTAGCACACTCCGCGCGACATGCACTGTCGTATTTTAACTAGGTAGGACGCGCAGAAAGTGCAAGAGGGCTACAGAGCGACACAGTGTCATTCCGCGCGGCCATGCTGGACTGTTAGGGCTAAGGTCGCGATTACATTTTGGAGCCACCTCGGGTCGAACTACTATCCATCGACCATGTAGACATTGTATACAGGGTGTTAGAGTAAACAGTTGCGTAACTTTAAGGGGTAATTGTGCCTATGAAACTGAACCACTTTCCCTAAGAAACATAATATAGGAAAAAAAATTTAGACTTTCCATGCTAAATACAATCAGCTCATCGAACGTTTGTATGAAAAGGAGTTTTTTTTTGCGTAGGTCTGTCCAAAGCGAAAGTTGTTCATGAGTACTAAAGTAATGCAGATGTCTACCCAAGCTATTTATTTTATATCTAGCTAGCTGTCTATTTTAGCGCTTCGACTAAGGATTATGTAATAAAAATATGAAATATTGGCAGAACCGACTCCAATTTTACCAGTTGAACCTGAAGGCCTATCCATACCCTAATCGACTGACGTCTTTTGACTCAATATGTTTGATACGTTGAGAGAAGTTGTTAATGAAAGTAAAAAAGATAAAAAAATCATAAGTTAGTCATAGTCATATATTTTATTTAATGAATAATGTCGTATTCGATTTTAGTTTCATAAAATTATTCGAATTCATTAAATGCTAGAAATTAAATAGAGAAAAAAGCTGATTATGTTTAAAACAGGTAAACCGATTGTCATGAAACAGTACTGAGATCCATCTCGCGAAAACTACCATTCGGTTACAAAGTTACAACTAAAAATTGTAATGTGGTGTAATTTGGTGTTATAACACCACTCTTTTGGCATCAAGGTTAAAAACTTTTTTGCATCAAGGTTAAAAACTATCTATCATATGGGGGTCGGCATAGTGATATTTGTATATTCGTTCGAACAAGGTTTCGACACCAACACAAGTGAACTAAAATGTAATCGCAACAGTTCGGTATGTCAAGTTTTTTTAGAGGGCTGAATCTAGAACCATTTCGAGATAATGAGCGTTTTTCTTTTGGTTTTTTAGGGGATCGATAGATGCCGCTACGGTCTGTGCGAATAAAGGTCAAAATTTCAAAAAGTGTTTCTTTAAAATAATAAAGAGGGAAAAGATGTTCAACAAAATGCCACGCATCTTTTGATTGAATATTTCATTATTTACGAATAATTTTAACCGAAAATATGAAAATGTTTACGTCTGACATGGTTGTATAGGCTCGATCCCTTGGCCTTTAAAAAAAGGCAGGCACAGTCTTGACATGATTTTGACAGGATCTCTCGTATGTCTCTATGGAGCGATAAACATGCCATCTGTGAGTTTTTGAGGAACTAAAATTAAAAAAGGAAAGTAAAACGCTCATTATCTCGAAATGGTTTAGCCCTCCCAAAAAAAGGTATATACTGAATTATAGACGGACAAAACTACAGATGCTGGCTCGTGCCCTCCCAGCAGACGTGGACGCAGGCGCAGGTTGGTCGTGGGAGCCGCAGGTGGGTCACCGCAGCGAGCCGCCCGGCGCCGGCGACTACTTCTTCTTGCTCTTGCCGAGCGTCAGCGTGTGGTGCGCTTGCGTCGCCTGCTGCTTCCGACGGTTGAACTCGATCGTCTCATCCTCTATCTTCTTACGGAGCTCTTCCAGACGCTTCTTCTCCTCTGTGTGATCCTTTTTGAGCTTGTCGAATTTTGAGTGAAGCTGCAAATAAATAAAATGTTGTTATAATTAAATGTCGACAAATTTGAAGGGAAGTCGTCGGGAATGTCGTCCGAGGAGAACATACCATGTCCAAATTAATGAATCGTAAAGGACAAGTGTGTGAGATCTAGTCCGACAGGAAGATATAATGTAAACTCGTTTTCTTTCGAATTGAACAAAGCTGAACCCCATTTAATAAACATACTAATTGTAATTTACAACGCATTGCATGAGGCCCAGGCAATTGCCAAATTTGGTAAAGCTCCCAACATCTACTTTGTCCAACACAAGCATCGACTTACTAAGTTATGGACATCGGGTCTAATAAAAAATACTCGGAAAAATTGGACCAGACTAACCTACACAAACGAAAGCACATGTTAGTAATATTCATTTATTTTAATTGCGTAGTTTTTTCAAATTTTTACAGCACAGCAGCACGGCATGCAGACGTGCGCGTAGTCCGTCAATCAAACGAAGACTGGCGCATAATTTTTTTATCTTTATGTGTTTTGTTTCTCTTTTGGTTCGGACACTAGAGCGCGGACCCTACGTCATACGTCCGTTGGCAAGTCAATGAACACAAGTAACATATTATAGTAGGTAACGTACCTCCTTCTCGGCGTCCTTGAGCTCGGCCTCCTTCTCCTTGACGCGCTGCACGAACATCTGCCGCATCTCGTCCTCCTTCTGCTGCAGCTCCGCGAGGTGCGCGCTGCGCTTCTGCTCGAACGTCTGCTGGAACGACACCTGCGATGTGCGGCAAGAGAGGTCAGTACACGAGGACTTGTTTGCGATGTATTGTCACGATTGTAACAGGCCGCAGTCACTCGGCCGTAAGTATAATAGAATAACTTGGCATAAACCTTGACTGAGTAGAACCAAATTTGTAAGCGAAAGCGCTACTGCGCACACCCTTCAACTCCGCCCCATTGGTCAAGTTGTTTGCCGCATAGCGTACAGCGATAAGCACCTAAACTTTAGGGCATCGTAAGGGATGCGCTCGCCAGATGGTAGCCACCCTCGCATACGCAACGTGCATCATTCGTTTCGTATCTACTTATGCTTTACCGGTAATTATTCAATCCTAGCACATCGGCAACGTCGGATCGAGCACCGGAACGTCGCGTGCTAAACGAAGTACTAACAACGCTGAGTCAACCTTCATTTGATACATTTTAGCGCGCACTGTTTGGCTTTGGGAATCAGTAGGTAATAAAAACGTAGGTATTTATCGTTTTGCTAAGGAAGTGATGTATCTGTTACATGGTAACACTTTACTAATCTGTACTTGTGCGTTACAGTATGTATAACGGCGGCGGCGGTACAGCTCGTAGTGTTCTCACGCTAGTACTAGTGCGTCACAACATAGCATAATGTAAGCAGAGGCTGGGTATGGGTACGCACGGGCTTGTTGTCCGCGTCCACGTCCGTGAAGCCCATCTGCTGCAGGCGGCGGCGGCGGTACAGCTCGTAGTGTCTCGCGTGTGTCTTCTCGCGCATGTCCTCCATGTTGGTGCGGATCAACATCTCGCGTAGCTTCACGAAGTCGCAGTGAGACTCGTTCTCCACTGCAATTACAAACAACACATTATTATTATCTATTTCAACTTTTTACGACCGTATTGTTTACCGTCTAAAGTTTACAGAGATACGTCGTCCGTTACGTTTACATTACATAACCAATCAATCAATTATACTTTATTTTACACAAAAAAAACATCGTATACAACTATACAGAGACACGTGGACATATATACGGCGCGTATCAATATCAACATGTGTCACTAACACAAACGCAAAGCACATGTCTTAATAATATGACTGCACTGCATTCTTCTTCTTGTATTGACATCTCCTGTCGGAGGTTGGCTATCATTAGAGCTATTCGAATTTTAAGCCAGGAAGTCCTGCATTACCGAAATGAAATCTGCATAATTCTGAAGAACAGATTCTGATGTGTATGTACCGATCCACATTGGGCACGCATGGTGGAGTAATGCCCGGGTAACCTTTAGGGTAGGCCCGTGTGAGTAGTTAAGGCAGGGCATACAAACATATAAGAAAAAAAGGAAACAAAAAAGAACGGTAATTTGCAGTATTATGGTTACTAATGTTATAAATGCGAAAGAGTCTTATATGTCTTTACGTTTGTAACCTTCTTACGGGTAAACCTCTGAATCGATCTTGATGAAAGGCAGCGGCTGACATATGTATAATTCGACTCGTCCAAAGCTGTTTTCTATCTTATCTTATTATGGGGGCTGGCAAGCCAGCAACACTTCTGTGTCGAACCCTGCATATTTATTATCTTCAAAGCATCGCGGATAACGGGAAGCATTAATTAAGAGGATGTACGAACCCTGCACGGTGCCCCAGGGGTACTGCCTGGCGCGCACGGTCTTGTTGCCGATCTTGACGAAGTCCGTGCTGCCGACGACCGCGAACGGGATGTGCGAGTTCATGCTCGAGTTCACCTCCGTCACCGACTCGTCGTCGACGGGGAACTGGTAGATCTCCACGCCGTTCGCCGACAGCTCGTGCATTATCTTTGACTGCAACAACATGTAAGGACGTTGATTAGTTTTATTACTTTCCTATACTAAAAGCTTCTATTTCGCTTTTATTTTTTTTCATAATTGATTGATACCATTCTAATATTAAAATTGTGGCCCCAAAAGTTACTGTGCGCATCGAGATGGCGGGATCAAATCTTAGATCCAAAGTTGACAATATCTGTAAAGTAGTAAATATACAGAGTTTAAACATTTGTACCTATATTGTCAAGATATTACAATCAAATAATTTGTGTGACAATGTCCAAGATATTTATTTATAAATCCCCCATTCCCGGCTCTTTTAGCAAATTCTAGTTTTTAACAGACTCCAAAAAAGAGGAAGTTCAATATTATACAAAACTTTTCAAGGACAAAACCAATTGTTTTTATTTTCTCGAGTAACTAAATTATATAAAGTAAATGTAATTTCAATTTCAATAAATATACATACATATATTGTGAAACTTGAGAAAAAAATAAAAAATAATAAATATTTAAAAATAAATTACGTAAAGAATATTTGTTTTTTATATAGCTGAATAAATAATTACGCCAGCAAGCGGCTACATTGTGACAATATTACCTTGAACTTCTGCAGCTCAGTCTTGGAGATGGTGTCAGCCTTGGCGATGATGGGTATGATGTTAACCTTCGTGTCCAGCTTCTTCATGCATACCAGGTCGATGGACTTCAGTCCGTGACCTGCAATGTTACAGTCGTTCCTATAACACTTTATTTATTGTGAGGTAATCTGCACATATGTGAACACAACTGACGTTTTAATTGATTAACGCAAAAGACAATGTTGATCCAAATGTGAAACTTCTGCTTATATTCTGTTGGAACTTTTACATCTGAGCATTCATTATTATATCACAGTGTAAAGATGTTTCCGCCTTTAAATAAGATAAATATTTAGATGACCCGGTTGGTGTAATGGTTACCACGCCGGACTGCAAAACCAGGGTCCTGGGTTCGAATCCCGGTTCGGTCATGGATGTTTATATGTTTGTGCCGTTGTTGTATAAGGTCTAACAAAATTGGGTGAAACTATTTTAAGGGGATGATCAGACCATCAAACTGAACAACTTTCTCTATGGGACCAATATCGAAATCGCGAAAAAAAAATCTGCTGTCCCATAGATTTAGGTCGAGTAGGTTTGTATGGAACAGCTGATTTCTTTTTCGCGATTTCAATTTAGGTCCCACAGAGAAAGTTGTTCAGTTTGATGGTCTGATCATCCCCTTAAAATAGTTTCACCTAATTTCGTTAGACCTTATATAGTTTCCATAATAAACAGCATATAGTGCTTGCTTGAGATCATTACAATGTATGTGCCTGTGAGCGTTATTTATTAATTATTAGTATACTTATTTCTTTATTTGCACACCAAAATACGGGTTTGTAGCGGGATGGCTATTATCGCAATTAGCCTATTTATTCACTATTTTCATAGAATCTGTAGCACAAAGACTACATTATTAAAATTGCATACTTCAGATACAAAATACAACAACAATACACACGATGTACGGTGTTTAGTACGATGATTGCCTACTTCCCAATCTATATTTTGCCGAAAATTCGAATTCCATACATACATCCATCCATAAACTCACGACCATAATTCCTTGCGGGCTGGTGAGAAACCTTGCTATAATGTGGATATGTGGCTAGCCCTTCACGCACAGCAACACTGCATAGCATTAGAAGAAACTTTATCCCTTAGTAGCCTCGTACAACTCGTAACACCCACGAGAAACAGAACATGGTCCATTCTAAGCCAGAACTACGCAAAACGACTGTGAATTCCATATTATGTCTTTATTCCATACAACTCCGTATCAGCATGTCAGCTATTACGTTTATCTGACTCAGTTTAACGACCTAACCTAACTATGACTCATTCATTACTCGTCTCACTAAAATAATCTATACTTATAAAAGAGTTCCGTGAATGACTGACAGAAAGATAGAAACATGAAATTTGCACTAAGAAAGGTTTTTTCGAAAATCTACCTCTGAGGGGACGAAAACGAGCTTTTGACCCGCGACTTCTGTTTTGTTTATAAATACAGTTTATTTTTAACTGTGTTTACAAACAAATATCTTCAACCAAAATAATAGCTTAAATGCAGGAATGCGCTATGTTTAACGTTCTGGTTTGTCGTTGTTTACATTTATCGCAATCTGAACGGACATACTTAATCACCTACTTGGTATGTTTGAACACATTACTCAATAAAGACGGTAGAATCGGATGCATTTGGTAAACTTTCTCTGCAACCAGGACAACATAACAATAGCCTACTTGTGACCTGGCCTTGACTCTTGTATCGCTATGCGAGCCTGGTACATTATTCAGCGCGCGCGCGACCTTTAAGTTAGCCTTAAAAAGTGGCACATTTCTCTGGAGTATAAATATAACGGGACTATACTTTTACTGTGTTCGTTTATCGTACTGTAAGGATATTTAACAGAATAGTGTTTAGGTACTTGACTTATGGATAAATGCGCCATTATTTTCCTGTTAGTGGTTTATTAGGTATTGGATTTCCATTTAAACCATGTATAATTCATTATACAACTGATAATTCATGCTGAACGATGGATAGTGCATAGCAGTTTTTTACAGAATTAATTTTGTCGATATATCCGAGTGTACAATAAAGTATGTATTAGAATAAAAAAAATTATGATGGAGAGTGAGGAAATGTAAACATTTTCCCAAAATAAATCGGTAGGGCTATTGTGTAAACGTTTTAAGTTATACCGTAACAAGATCGATAACGTAATTTCTCTTTTAATAGAGTTTAGTGTTTCTCCGATTATGTCCCTGAAATTGATTAAGATCAATTCTGTAACTTATCCATAGCTTTATGGCGCATGCTCGACACTCCATACAAGTAGGCTCGCACCGACCAGAGTTGATCGCTTGATCTTGAGCTTTTCCTGTATGTAGGCCTCGAACTGCGCGTCTATGTAGTCCACCACCACCTTAACTCACCAGTGGGGCAGATGAAGTAGAGACAGACATGAAGCCTGCTGTCGTGGTAGGCGGGCAGCGACCGCTTGATCTTTAGCTCCTCCTGGAGGTAGGCCTCGAACTGCGCGTCTATGTAGTCCACCACTGCCTTGAAGCTGTCCTCCTTGTTCACCTGGTCCCCGTACCCTACTGTGTCGCAGATTGTTAGCTGGTGGACAGAATTATATCATGTTACAACATATTGTAATTTCTCAGTATATACTGAGGAATTAATAGCATATGAAATTTAAAAAAAGATTTTACGTTTTGACGTAGAATACTATGGACGCCGGGTCTAGCACAAAATTGTCGAAAAAAGTGTCCTAGACTAAACTACACAAACTTAAGTATGTGTATACAGGGTGCAAGTGACAGATTTCTTTTTCGCGTGATATCTCCACGAGGGCTCCGTGAGGCTCCATAGTGAAAGTTGTTCAGTTTGATGGTCTGAGTTTACCGTTTCAGTATTTGGTAGGCTGTCACTTACACCCTGAAAATACTAAAATTCTTTTACATCCCACTCCCCAATCGGGGCAAGTCAAGCACCGCGCGCCCGCGAGTGCAATGGTCAAATAAGCTAGAATCAGAGTAATAAGAGAAGTCTGATCATCCGCTTAAAAACCCATCAGCATGTTAAGTTGGACCCTGTATATTTTATCGCACTATGATAATGGGAACCAGAGATGCGGAGCAGAAACAATAAAATGTAAGCCAACCTTCAACCTCACGTTGCTCTCCTGCAGCTCGTAGGTGTGGGCCTTTAGCTTGACGGTGGGCAGGTTGTGGGGACTCGGCACTGACTCAAAGTTGGTGTTGAACAGTGAGTCCATCAATGTTGATTTTCCCAGACCCGTCTCACCTGGTACAAACATTATAACTTCTCACCTGTGTACATACTCAATTATTATGACCCACTGGAGTATTTAGACGCTTTTGGGAAGCGAGAACTAAAAACCCTAGGGAGTGCGTGTGATAATTTTGTTTTGTTTTTATATTGTTATATATATTCTAGATTAAGGTATTTATAATATGGGCCTGTTATGATTAAGTTTGTACTGTTGCCTGAAATACAATAATAAATAAAATTATAACTTTTAAACTAAATATTGAAATAAGCTTCACAGGTTCTAATACCAAATTGAAGCTACAATGCTTTTAGTTTAGAAACTAAACTAGACAACAAAGAGACAAACAAATATCCTTGAACGAAAGAAATTTGAACCCAGAACATCAGATTCAACAGTCCTATGTGATAATGGTAACCATTACGTCAACTAAATTATTGTAGTTAGAGAGATAAATACAAAGGAAATGCATACCACAGGCAGTTTGTAAAATTTTTTAAAACACAAATCATCATCATCATCAGACTATAAACATCCCACTGCAGGGGCACAGTTCTACCCTTAGGGAGGGTGTATGGACATTTGTCCACCACTCGTGCCGAATGCGGATTAGTAGACTTCACATACGCATCAGAATTTCTTCTTCAGCGTATGCAAGTTTCCTCACGATGTTTTCCTTCACCATTTGAGAGCACTCGGTATTACATACATAAGTTAGAAAAACTCATTGGTACATGGCATGTCGTCCGTGCGCATTTGAACCTGGACCCCCATTATTGGGTGTCCATACTTCTCCGCGACGCGCCACCGACGCTCTTCACACATGTAAAAACACCTATGTAAGGGCAGTAGTTACGAAAAGCTAATGATAAGCATATCATTTCATATTGCATGTCCCTGGACAAGAATTTTTCTAGTAAAATAGGTACTTTCATTATTTAGCCAAGTCATAGTCCCTTTTCACAATTATCAATATTATTGAACAATTATTCACTTTTGCCTCAGCCCTAATTCTTGTTTTTGTTTTTAATGACAATAGAAAAATAACAATAAAGGCCAGGCCACACAGAGGCGGTTTTGCGGGAAAGCGGGCCGGAGGCGGACCTGCGGAAAGCGAATAGCTCCAGACCCGCTCGGTTTTCTGTGTGTTTTGTTGTGTATGGTGTGGTGTGGTGGTAATGTTCGAGTTTGTATGTACCCTACCACACAGAAATACGCACGGGTCCGGAGATATTCGCTTCCCTCAGGTCCGCCTCCAGCCCGCTTTCCCGCAAATCCGCCTCTGTGTGGCCTGGCCTTAATGGATAATAGCATGCACATAGGGATATAAAACCATAGATCTTGGGCATACAATAGCACATCTAACGACAATAAAGGACTAATGAATCAATGAATGGCCCAGCGCCCACATTAACATAGGTAGGTCGAGCACATTTATCATGTCGTATTGTTATGTTGGTAACAAGGCCAAGATAAGCTGCCATAGGTTGATTAGGTGTGGGTGAAAACTGCATGAATCATACATCATTACTGTAATAATTAATATGATTTTAAACTTACTTTTGTGAGGTCTGACTAGAATTGTGTAAGACAAACTGTTATACATGTATATCATGATGCAAAAGCAACTAAAGCTAAATTAAACCCTATTTACATGCATATTCTGACACCTAACTCCCATAGGGGTAGGCAGAGACTACAGAACACCACCTGCTGCGACAAAATGGTCATGTGCACTCACTTTCGCATATGCAAAGTAATAAAGACAGAGGCACATCTCGATTTATGTCATGTTCTGAGGGGTGACATGCTAGTCCCTGATAATTTCTCTCGCTGACTCCGCAATAAACAGGCTTTTTAAGCATGCTCATTGGTTTCGGGTACATCTGACGTGATCCTATTTGATAATCAATCTTCTGACAGGTTTTACCCCTCTAAACCCACCCCTAAAATTATTCTCTGACCAGTAATTGCTAAACATCTGAACTTACTGAATTGATTTGTTATTGAGAGCAAAAGAACTAAAACATGCTTTGACAGAAATCAATAATTTAAACAAATCTAGACCCATATAAGTTTATATTTTAGACTGGGTACTAAGAGAACCAAAAGAAATCAACCTGGCCGGAAACTAACAAGTCAGAACGAGAAATAAAAACAAACTGGTGATTCACCACTCACCTATGCAGAGGATATTGAACACAAATCCGTTCTGGACGCTCTTGTTCACGAGCTGGTCAGGCAGGCTGTCGAAACCGACGTGCCCCGACAGCTTCAGGGTACGCAAATTCGTCTCCATCTATAAATACACACTTTTAGAAATCGGCCGTAAAGGAATCGAACCATCAACAAACTTCCATTATCACTTTCTTTTTACGGCTAAGGTCACAGAAGCAATTTTAACCGCGGGCTTTGTTATGGATACACCAATGATGTTATTCTTTTGATTATTTCAATGTGTAGAACGGATAAACTATCGTTTCGGTTCGAAGAGTCGAGACGAGAGGAAGAGCTACGCCCAAAGCACTGTTGTTTACCGGTATTTTAAACACTTAACAGCCTTTTAAGTTGATATTTAAGCGATAAATATCTCTAGAACAATTTTTAAACTATTATTATGAATAAACAAGCGCGAGATATCGAAAGAATTTAATTTAAAACTCACTTTAGGAGGCTCAACGTCAATCGCCGCCATGTTTCACAACTGAATAATATCGAACGATGTGAAGTTCGTTCTGTTTGTTGCTGCTCTTTGTTTGTTCGGATACTAGAGACGAGTTCGTATCGATAGAAAGCATTATTTTATCAAGTATCGATAGAATTCCACAGGGATGTTTGTTGCGCCCTACGTATATCCAAGGAAATGTATTGTGTAAACAAGAAAGGGTCTGGAATGACTATGGAGCAGTAGTAATGCTGCATATACCATAAACAATACAATCAGAATTCACTGTGATTTATTTACAATTTTACACGCCACAACAATGAAATAGTACTAAAAGCAGCAGTGGCAGTTGATGAGTCTGCTAATGTCTAGTTATAGTATATGGTTATGGTATAGGTTATGAATATAATTATGGTGACATCAAGGGTTGTTTTAAAAAAAATCCTTTCTTGAGCTACCATACAATTGGAGCTTCTTTGTAGGCCAGGGAGAAGGCAACCGACACGCGACCACCCAATAGCAGATCTACACAACCGCTGCCGCTGCTCCATATTTTAATATCGATTAAGTATATTAGAATACTTTCCACCCCTATTTTGCGGCCAGTGCGAAATATTATCTGACTTCAAGCATCATTGCCACCAACACTATTTTCGAGCTTGCTATGTTGGTAGAACTGACCAAAGGCTTTGAAATGTTGCTAGAAGTAATTTTTTTCCGAAATAGTGGGAATAAATACTGTCGAGGGAAAACAACAGTATCAAATAAAAGTATTCAATATAATTAGACTTATTATTACTATGCAACATCATGATTATTTTATTAACACCGTCAGTAAAATTGTAAAACATAAAATCTTAAAAAAATAATATTAAAAGTAAATAGGTATGGGCTATGATAAAAACTGAAATGGCAGGAACCTGAGATGTCACTTCTAACAGATTTTTTTTTCTATCTGATAACACAAATCACTGAATAGAGGGAAGTATTAAATTGATTTACCCCAATTTCTCTCAAAGTATTTTTAGGGGAAATTTCTTACCTGTTGCTCAAATGGCAACCCCAACGATAATTCCAAAATGGCAGAATGCGACTTTCGTGTGTTATCATGTGAGCCGATGAAATAATGTTTTCTTGAATTCTAAAGTCGTGAGTGGATTATAAAATTGTGTTTTAGTGAATTGTGACATATTCAACCATGGCGGACTTAAAATCACCGCCGTTTAGTGAAATTAAAAGACCTGAGGAGGTCGTCAGGATGACGACAAATGATAGCCTGAAATTCGCAGTTCTTATCGGACTAATAGAAGTCAGGGAGACTACCCACAAGGAGGTGGTGAACACCGTTCTACACTTGGTAAGTCAGACCACACACCACTGTCAGCCCAGCCACCTGAAAACAGCAACAAAATAAAATCTTATTAGATTCGACTTAGAAAGGTTATGGAAAACGCGATTGTAATTTTACTTATTTTACTATTTACATACTTCCAACGTTACTGTTTTTAGGTTGATAACACGTGTAACAATATTATTTGTAAAGGAAGGTGATTGCGGAAGGTTTCGGCCGCGGAGTGGCGCGTCTATTTTCATTGTTTTTATCGATCGCTTGACTCTGAATCGCAGGATCGCGCTGCTTCGAGCGGCCGGCGAGGTGTTTGTTTTGATAGGCATTTCACTTACGACCCGTACATTACCGATATTAACTCTTGTTCGAGTCCACACAATACCAAGATCCATAATCGTAATTGATCATTCATAATCCATTACGATTATGTTGCATTTGATTGGCTGGCGTTTTTTATCATGTTTGTTGATGCGTGAAAATACAGTAGTTACCTTGAAATTTTTAATGTTGCTCAAACTAAAGCAATTGCACGGTATTTTACGGTTAAACATTTTTTAATGGATTAAATGTTGAACAAATAATTTCGGTTTTTTTGGGCAAGTAAAATTCGGTTACTCAGTTCACTGTACTGAAAATAGGTAATGCATATCCCTAGAGGCGCAGCCCGGTGACCACGAAGGCTCTTTCAAATTTAGAACAAGTCTCGCTCGAACTGGCGTGATAATCCTAGCTCGACAAGAGAAAAATACTTTCCACTTTAGAAGCTGTAACCTCCGCTCGGATGTAGCTCAAAAGCTTAAAGAAGAACAGATAAGCGCTAACTTTGAACCCAGGCGCAACATCGATCCTCTACAAATCTAGGAGTTACAACAAGTTTAATAAAAATTGTGTAGGAAACTGCCCTATCCATTGTTCTAAATATCAATATAGGTAATTTTAAACTTACGTAAGGTATACGTACTTATCTAGTAGTACGTACTAGAGTACGTTAGTCTCATCTAGAATCAAATAAGTAGATGTAGGTACAAATCTCTAATAATTTTGTTATTGCTAATGAGAATAATTGGTAGGAATATAGGTAGGAATTGGAGGAACGAATTACGTAAAAAACAGAGTTCAACAAAGCAAATTCAATACGAAGTCCCATAGAGAAAGTTGTTCAGTTTGATGGTCTGATCATTCCCTTAAAAATGTCAGCATATTAAGAAGGACCCTATACAATACCACAGAATAATAAGTACAAGACAATACGTTTTATGCCGCTTATGTCATCAATTTATGACATCTCAAACAATGTCCATTATTATTGTAAACACTTATTTTAACTACTTACATACTTTACTGCTTACTTGACCTTCGTATTGTTATGCATCCTGAATGCAGTAACAAAGCGCGTACGCGATTGCACAACCTACGATTTCGCCACATTTTGTTTCACGGTCATTGACATTATAATCCCTTCTTAAAATAACCTTCAGTTACGCAACCCTCTCGAATTACCCTGATCGACCCCTCGCGCTATTCATCACGTCGCTAAAAGCATCAAAACACTTTACTTTAAAAGTGTCTGATTTACATAAAATATCCCTTTTTTATCGGCAAAAAACTGAGCTTTTCTTTCTACTTTCTAAGTACCTACTACCTAGTCTAGTTTTCTATAAACTGAAAGCCATTACTGGTTATGGTCTTGACCGCGACCTTGCCTATAGCAGGTTGCATTCGCGACCAGTATTTTTTTAACCTGTTCATCCATAATATCGATCATAGAATACTTGATTGATGTTAAGTGCTTCTTTTTAATGTGTTACTTTCTGTTTATAATCAGATAAAAACAAGTTCGCTACATATTCGACTTATGGCCAGTTTTTTTTACGGTGACATACAAATCTGTAATGCTTCGCGAATGTTTTGATACTGTAGTGCTATTGTGTAAATTGCCAGTCATCGATCGATCGATATAGTTTGATGACATCATCATCAAAATTCTTGCAACATTAAAACTTTATGACCATCTTGACGAGTCAAGTTTTCTGAAGATCTGATGGACTTTGATGAAATCGGATGAATTCTGATGGAATCGCCTAAACACATTGAAATTGACGAAAATACACATAGATTCAATATTGATCGATTCTTAGCAAGTTATGTTATAGCACTACATTTCCTGGTCTCGAGAGAAAACCTTTTGCTCTGTTATTCAACGTGACATCGATAATCCATTGTATTTCATTCAAATGCAGAAGACCGACATAAAGGAAATCACCGAGCAATCGGAATAACTCGAGATCTACGTACATATTATTTTAAATTATTCACATTGTTTATCTTTATTTTTAACAGCGAAAACCTAGGTAGGGACCTGAGAAGTTTAGCGAATGCGTAGGCAGGAAAAAGAAGCGATACATAGACGGATAATATGAAGTCGAATCTTGAAAATACCTACCTACCTGCACCACTGAGATCCTGACCTGTCCTGTTCCTCCAGCGTCCTGGTCCACCGCTTCTAATCAGAGGAAGATTGTTAATCAATAAAAAAAAATTATAACCACTGTTTTTGTTCTTCTAGATTCTACCTAAACACAGTCAAGTATTGCTTATACTCTCGGCTATATTTCCCAAAGATTAAGAGTTATTCTTATTATACCGTAATATTCAGAATATCCCAATTCACCAGTTATATGTCCAAATTTTGCCCAGAGTGAGAGATAGTGACATGAGAACATCGCCACTATGCTTCTAATAAAAAACACAACATGTCATTCTAATGTTTCCAATAGACTATTCATTGACCTCAGCTCAAATCATATCTTTTTTTTAATAGCCTATTTTATACCACTGTTTCCCCTTTAATCCTCCAACCATCTCTGTCTTGGGCATGCCCACGCGTCATCGAAAGAATCCAGATCGTCCCGCCACCTCTTCCTAGGACGACCCGGACGTCGACGAACGATTTTGGGATCCGAATTATGTCTAATGATGTAAATAGTAAACTGTGTGTTTGTATTCCATCCAATTAATAAATGCTAAACAAGAGCGGTTCCGGCTCGAAGGCCCGGAAATAATCACGTACTTCATCCCGGAGGACCTGCAAATAGCATCGATTCAATTAAGTGCCATTTGCTATTTAATCACATTACTTTCTGCGCATGATTAATATATTCATACCGACATGATTCCGGCTTCGAATGGACTACGAGGCGAACATAATATAAGATATTAATGCTTATGATAAGATTCTTATATGCTTTTGTGGACGAAACGCTAATTGCCACATCAGTCAATTTCTTCCCATTCTCACCTACGGTGCTTAAACGTTGTCTTTGACAAAGGATCAGAAGTCAAGCCTCAAGGTCTGTCAAAGGGCTATGGAGCGCAGCATCCTTGGCTTAAAACTGATCGACCGGGTCAGAAATGAGGTCATTCGCGCCAGAACCAAAGTGACAGACGTCGCCACCACCGCTGCCAATCTGAAGTGGGATTGGGCTGGACATGTCTACCGCATGCCTGATGACCTATGGACCAAAACCACTACCAACTGGTCCCCAGTAAAACGGCGTCGAGGCAGACCCAGAAGAAGGTGGCGGGACGAAATCGATGGCTTCTTGAAGAACTGGCCTAACGAAGCGCAAAACCGGGACGCTTGGAGAGAACAGAGGGAGGCCTTTGCCCAACAATGGGACAGCGACGGCTGATATAAAAAAAATAGTGAGCCTTGCTAAAACTAAAACTGCACGCTTAAAAAGATAGTAGTTGAAGTCTCTGATCACGTCGAAAGTGATGATGGATTATGTACGGATGATAAATGTGTGGGAATATACCTATACCAGATAAAGCATAAATACGACCGTAGAACGAAGAAATTACTTCGTTACTAGATGTGTCCGATTCGTTGCCAGAAAAGGAAATTGAAAAATTCTGCTCACTGCGCCTCGGTTAGGGAAGATGGAAATATAGATTCTGTAATGCCAATATGCAAATGTATTCGGGATTCGGTTGGAACTAATAGTACAAGACCTGGGAGCAGGATAGATATCCTCTCCCGTATTTTATCGAGATGCGAGTTAAATATAATATTTACTTAGCAATTTTCTCTTAGCCCTTAGGATAAATTTATTTATACGTACCTTTTATAAAAATTTTATCCGTACCGACCACTGTTTAGAGACCCTAACGTTCTAGAAAACATGCAATTTGATTTAAAAACTTGAACTACATTAAATCGTGTAATGGTGCACATTTTTCAGATTTATTTATTAGGTAATGTTAAAAAAAAGAGTAATTATGCTACAAATTGATATACCTACCTGTTTTGTCATCACATCATCATGCTGCATAGCATATCGTATTGCTTGTGCTTCCTATTAGATAAGGAAAAACAAATTTGAATATTTAATGTGAATGACTAAGAATATGCAAATCTACTAGCAACTTTAAACAAACCATTTAATTACACGTTAAGTGAATCTAAAAGTCGTTCCCAATGTCACATTAAAAGATAACAGGTCAAAGACCATTGTTGGAACAATTTAAAAGGCTTAAATTTTAAGTAAATTCTCAATAGCGGTGAACCAAAGATATTAAACCAAATTTCTATGCACATACTAAACATGACTATAATCCGACAAAGATTAGAACTTTTCCACAAGAACTCCCGCTAAATCCTTTTTTACAAAACGGTATAGTAAACCGCGTCTCCCAAAGGTCCACCTTACCTACAAGGGCCTCTCGTGGTAGGCTATTCGTTGTTGCCTAGCGACAACTGCCCGCGCCCGCAACCCGCACCGTTGTACGACCCCCTCGCTCGCGACTCTCGCGCGCAGCCGCAGTCCGCCTAGCGACCGGCTAAGGTGCGTACGCGTTTCCGTGGCCTCCACCCACCTCATTTTATCGTAGTTTCGTAAACCGGTTTGTACCGTATAACTTTGCTATTGTTAAAGTGAATAAACATTTCTAAAGTACTAGTGAGTTTTCTTTGGGAACCAGGAGTCTCCCATATGTGGCGCCCAACGTTTTGGAGGAAATATAGTGCGTTGTGTACCTAAAATGCCGGTCATGAGAAGGTGTGACCGTCTGTGTAGTGGGGAAGACGAGGAACGTTTTCCGTCTGACCCCGCTGCCGCTTTTTCCCGCTCCTTTGAAGAGGACGCGGTGCCGCCGCCGACGTTGCGAGTGCTCCGCACCGACGCCGGCGATGTACCTACGATGTGGTTCGCGACGAGAAGCCGTGACCGCCCCCCCGGTGGTAGAGAAGACGAGCAACGTTTTCCGTCTTCCTCTGCTACCGCCTACTCCCGCTCCTTGGATGAGGACGCGGTGCCGCCGCCGACGCTACGAGTGCCCTGCACCGACGCCGGTGATGAATCTTCAATGTGGTTTACGACGAGTTGCCCTGACCGCCTCTGTAGTGGAGAAGATGAGCAACGTTTTCCGTCTTCCTCTGCTGCCGCCTATTCTCGCCCCTTTGACGAGGACGCAGAGCCGCCGCCGACGTCGCGAGTGCCCCGCACCGACGCCGGTGATGTATCTACATTACCAATCACGTGGAACCTTGACTGCCGCTGTGGTGGAGAAGATGAGCAACGTTTTCCGTCTTCCTCCGCCGCTGCATTTTCCCGCTCCTTTGACAAGGACGCGGAGCCGCTGCCGACGTCGCGAGTGCCTCGCACCGACGCCGACGATGCATCATCACGTGCCGCTGCCGACACGACCTTCACGCCCGAGTGGGCCGCTTCACTAATAGTATCACTCCAGAGGTCGCAAACTGAAGTTTTCAAAGAAATACTACTGTCCGTAATGGACATCCAGACCAAAGCGTCGACACCAAGACCAACGCCGTCATTCTTCGCCGCCGAAGATTTCACCACATCTGCTCATTCTAGAAACATAGAAAATTCTATCGACCAGGGGGAGAGAAAGACGTCGAGTTCCGCATACGAAAATGCCGGCTCCGTTCGCGCGCAATCGGTTGCCATGCAGCCCAGCCGCGCACCCGCAGAGCCGCACGCGCTGTTAGCAACAGCCCCGCGCCCCGCCTCCTCCCCGCCTGCACCGCCACGCGTCGCTACCGAGAATACCGGTTCGGGGAATATTCCCTTCTGTGAGTTCCGTTTTTCTAACTCAGGTCCAGTAGTGTACGGTGAAACTCAAAATAACAAAAAAAACAGTGTAGAAACCCTAAATTCGTGCGTGTGTGAGTGCAAAAATAATAATATAACTCAAAATTCGTCAAATTGCTACAATTTGAATTTTAAGGACTATAATTCTAATCCTACTCATAAATATAAAAAAGTGATGTATACTGCGAATACGAATGATACACATCAAATACAATATTGTAATAGTCACTATTCTAATGATGACTTTATAACTCACAATAATTGTGATGTTGACTTTGCCGGTAATATTTGTAACCCTACTACTGGTGGCGGGCAAAATGTTAACCCCACCGAGGTTACGCCACTAAAGTTTAACCCACCAGCTAATATTTTAGAAAATGTTTTTGTTCCGAATTTGTATAATGATTGTTCAACAAGTTTTATGAACCCTTCAGACGGTGTAGTGGGAAAATGTGGTAACCTAAATTTGTCAAAAATTGAACATCCCACAAATATTTTAGATAATGTTTTTGTCCCGAATTCATATGATTTTTCAACATATTGTATTAACCCTTCAGTCGGTGCAGTGGAAAAAGATTATAACCACAATTTTTCAAAAATGGAAAATGTTTGTACCAGTGTTAGTAGTACTAATGTATTCTGTAGTGGAGATGTAACATGTACTGACGATTGTGATTTGCCCACTGGGTGCCGTGGCTTGCGCCCTATGTCCAATATAGAAATTTTGGCAGTTTCGGGTACGGCGTTGTTAAATACCGCCGCTAAACATTGTATTGTCGGTCATACACTATATGCTCTCCCAGCAGTAGGACATGCCCTCGCTGATGTAGTCGCTAAAGATGCTCACACCTTCAAACCAGGGGGAGTCCCAACTCCAGAGTTACAGAACGAAACAGGTGAGCACCCAGCAACAGTGTCAGCAGTGCCTCCGTTCCATATGGATCCCGATAAGAAAATGATGAAGATGCAAGCTGACGACAATAAGATGATAGTACGTGACAACGTGATACAACAATATTCCATGCAGGTTGACCAGCCTGATAATGCTTTCGGTAAGTTTCACCTGCAAGATCGTACTCGTTACCAAGGTAATGATGACTCTACTCTGCAACCCGTCGTTCCGAAGAGGAATCGTGGACGTATTAAGGTAGGAATTGATTGGTTGCTAGCCCAGGAACGAGGGCGTCCTCCTGAACTAGAGGGGGAGTATATAGTAAACCGCGTCTCCCAAAGGTCCACCTTACCTACAAGGGCCTCTCGTGGTAGGCTATTCGTTGTTGCCTAGCGACAACTGCCCGCGCCCGCAACCCGCACCGTTGTACGACCCCCTCGCTCGCGACTCTCGCGCGCAGCCGCAGTCCGCCTAGCGACCGGCTAAGGTGCGTACGCGTTTCCGTGGCCTCCACCCACCTCATTTTATCGTAGTTTCGTAAACCGGTTTGTACCGTATAACTTTGCTATTGTTAAAGTGAATAAACATTTCTAAAGTACTAGTGAGTTTTCTTTGGGAACCAGGAGTCTCCCATAACGGTTATATTATAAACGTCTAGGGCATTAAGTGGGGCACAAAGCTCTCAAGAGTCCTAAGCAGCAAGGTCATTTGTATCGAATTAAGCTCCCCGAAGGAATACCACTCGGCAACTTTGTTGCGACCAACTTTTAAGTAGCTCCCACTACTGTAATTTCTGGCAAACTTTGTCTTTATTATTGTTCAACGCTACATTTTGCCGATCCTTCCGCGTTATAGTTTTATCTGTGTTTCGCGAACAATTTTAGCTTCAGAATTTCGGTTTATTAAAAACAAAATGGAGAAAATGTGATACTATTTTCTATTCGAACAAATAAAAACATTGTTTTCGATTCACTGGGAAAACAATTCCCTCCGTTTGAAATCGTATGAATTGATTTTGTTAAATGGAACAAAAACATCTACGTTTCGTTTCAGAGATGCCAAAACAAATTGGAAACAAGGAAGAGAACATTAATTGTGGGTATGAAAAATGGTAGATGTAGTGAAGGAAACGTCCGGAGATGTATTGGGTTCCTCGCAACCAGAGAGTGGATGGAATACATAGAATAGAATAGAATAGTTTATTTTCAGGAATATCGTACAAATGTTCACAAAAATTAACGTCTTGATAATCTTGACGTCTGATATTCCTTGACGTCCGGCGAAACGTGGGGAAATTACAGACTAGGTTAATACTTAAAAGAGTTTTATAGTCCATCATAACGTTCGTTTAACTGGCTACAGATATATTTTCCTTCATTTTACGCAATACAAAAATTCCAACGTTTGTTTCGATAAAATTATCTTTCACGTGAAGTAGGTAATTACAATTTAAATACGAAATAACAGGCAGGTCCCATGTTCTCGGCAAAATTAAATTAAATTTTCATTCAATATGGCACGTGAAAAGAGAAAACGATTCAGCAGAGTTATTAATTTTAACTTCTTACTTCACTTTCCATAATTGCGATGCTGAAGCCGAACTACATTTAAAATGCACAATTTTATAGTTTTTTTTACTACATAATCGGCTTAATTTAAAATGGCGTTTGAATCGATTATGATGCGGGTAGAATGTCGTTATCCGAGTTAATGGGCTGTTTACACCATGACAATGATCCCAGCAGATATAGTGTCAACAGAGAACAGATGCGTATTCGTTTCACCGGCAGATGTGTCATAGTGGCCCGTGCGCAGCGATCTGCCTAGTATTATTATGTATCTTGTTAATCACCGTTCAAGACTAAGTATTTGACTTGACAATTCTTGTATTAAAATTTTTTTTTAATAATAATAATAAAATAAATTGATTGTTTCACAAAAAACAAGGATTACAAAAAACTTAGTAATAGAGTACACATTAGGTTTACAAAACAGATGTCCGCTGATACTCAAAAAAGAAACCTGTCCTTTGAGTACCAGCAACCCTCCAGTAGCACAGACAAATTACATGAGTACTATTAAAATATTAGGTACGTGTACTGTTTTTGTGCAAAAAAAAATGAAGTGTGTTGCTAAAAGGAAAAGAAAAGAAAAAATTATTGGTAAGTATGATTGAGGGGTATATGTATGTTTGTGTGTGTGTGTGTGTGTGTGTGTGTGTGTGTGTGTGTGTGTGTGTGTGTGTGTGTGTGTGTGTGTGTGTGTTTTTGCGAAATCTGTCCGGATAAACGCTGCAGGACAGAATCGCCAATATCCCCAACATCTCTAATTTCCAGGGTCCGAAGTGATAATTATCACGAGAATTATCATGTTAATTATCTTGATAATTATATGTTGATAATTATCTTGTTAATATAAAATTAATCGGAAAAACTAAAAGTGTATCCGATCACGATTTGCGAAAAAAGAAGCTTACAAAGACGAAATTGTTTTTCTCACTGTTTTCTGTTACATTGTTTTTCTTAATAATTTGTTATTAATTCCGATACGAAAGAAAAAGCAGAAGACTAGGTGCTGGTCGGTCTGAATACGAGTGCATTAAAGCAAAAATAGCAAGTTTACAACTTTGGGTTAGAAATTTTACCCATAACTAAAAATCAGATCGGATAATAATCTGATAATTATCAAAGAAAATAATTATCTTGATAATTTCGTACCCCGCTAATTTCCTCACCGTGTGGCTTGTATCCACAGCATCCCACCTCACCTCTGATTGTACCGGATTCCTGTTCTATCTGGTAGATTCAGAGTGCGCTAAACACATACACTCTCTCATTCTTACCCTAAGAATAAGAGAGTGTATGTGTTTAGCGCACACTGCACTGAAAAATATTGAGTAGTACCTACCTGCTACTATAGTACAATAACAATTCAGTAGGTGCTTAATTCAGTCAGAGCTCTGCTCTCATTATCAGATATATTTTAATTCCTAGAAGTTCCTTCTTCTTCTTCTTATCGTGTGGGCAGAGCCTTGGTGTCAGAGTTTTTTCAGACCGCCTTACGGCCTCTGACGTAGTTTTAATATAACGACCTACTACCACCAGAGATAGTAGCCGGGACCAACGGCTTAACGTGCCATCCAAAGCACGGAATCATCTTTCTTTTCAGACAATCGGGTGATTTAGCCTGCAATGTCCTAACCAACTTGGGAAAAACGCATAAAGTGACATATCACTAGGTGTTCCCCGTGGGAACCGAAACCAACGATCTCCGTGTCAAGAGCTCTTAACCATTAGACCACGGAGGCAGTTCCTATAATGTTATATTTCAAATCAAAAGTAAAACAAATGCGCACAATAAATTATGACAAATCTCGGAAACAAACAAGAACAGAACAGCGGAAACCTGGATTACTGCCTACATCTAAGTACTGAGATTTAGGTAATCTTGACAAAAAAGGACCCAGGAAGAAACTAATTAACACAACGACATGACGTAGCTTCCTTGCACAAAAAGGAGCAAATAAGTAAAGCCCACGGAATAGGGAATTAGGAAAGCTAAGAACAATTGTGAAGGACGCAGGTTTGAGACAAAACAATCTTTTAATTATCCAACGAAATTAAACAACTTTTGTGGGGCTCTGCAAAATAATGAATTAACTTTTACTGTGACCTCGTATGGGGAGATGGAGTATCATTAAAGTCTGAAATTGTTTATAAAGTTTTCTTTGAACTTGATCGTTATTTGACTCTTGGAAATTTTAACGATACAGGAATTTTGCCATGTTTTGAACGAAATATCTTTGATAATTTTTTGAAATATTCGAAATGCCATCCGACCATAATTATTAATATCACACGGTAAGTATTTGTTTTTAAATTGTTCAGGTATAACAATGTTTTTTTTAAACTGTTTTTATCAAGTTCACACACTAAAAGTAATTATGTATCATAAGGATTAAGGTAATACCTTTTATTTGACTTCTGCAGGTCACCAATGGCTCAACAAATGTTTTATTTTAATTTACACATATTGCTTAGTTTCATTTATGCACGGTGCTCTAAGACTTGGTCCAAAATAACAGGCCCTTTCGCCTTTCTTCTTTTCTTACTCTACATCGTCAATTTAACATTGCTTCTTATCAGTTTTGATTTAAAATTTAGTAGGTCTACTCTAATTAAAATTCGCTGCCGTAGATTCAACCACCCTTTGCAAAACATTAACTTCGCCAACCTCCAGCCAGGGGTTGTAAAGCATGCCGTGGGCCGTGTCGTTTTGAAAGGGGTTTAATGTGAAGTGATGATTACAAGCCGCAGTACACAGCTTGCATACAAGAGGGTATTTACTTCCGAGTGAGTGGAATGACTGAGCTTTCTTACTGGGTAGCAAAATACAGGAATGAGTAGGTACTACTTTATTACAGTACAGTATCGACACTACCTTACCTTTCCCCGCATTTCTTTACCTGCTGTTGAGGCTCCCACGCTTCTGCAGCGCGTCGACCATGTTCGCGGAAATGCGTACTGATGGCTTCCACGCGATCATGCGGAAGAAGACGGCCTCTCTGCTGGGCAGGACTCGGGGGAGCACCAACACCATTCTGAAGGCTATAGTTGATAAATTTGACTGTCCCATTCTGGCTCACTGGGTCAAACTGGTGAACAGAGTGGGTACTATATTTATATAGTAGTAATAATTGACATTGTTTTTATGTAATTTTGTAATACCTCTTAACTTATATGGGCGAAAGTCTGAAATAAATGATTTTTATTTATTTATTATTTACCTACATGTAGGACTGTAGGTAGTAACACAACATAGAGATGACACGGTATTGACACTCGATTATCTTAATATTTATTGTAGGTACTCTCTACAATCAGAAAAAAACATTTTAGTGTAAAACCATAATATTATATTCAATCTCATTGCCCCGAATCCTTCCAAGTAAATCATGCACCTGTCACTCGCCCAGTAACTCAGTTGCTGAATATTTTAGAATCTACTTGCGTATCGATGTTGACATGTGATCTCTCTGAGCTAACTCATTCACACACGTTTACTTCACATGTTCAATTTCATCTGATCATTCCATATTTCAAGTTTGATTACACAATCCGACTGAAGTGTAGTTAGGACCTCTAGTATTGCAACAAGTTGCACAAGACTGGAGTACATTAACCTACGTAGTCAATTTGCAGTCGGAAACTTGCTCGTGGCTATTCGACTCGTCTCGTAAATCCCCTTTGCTAAATGTTGTCTTAGAGGCAAGTTTGATTCAATAGCAGCGAAGGATAAATAAAAAGCAAGCTGGTGAAAATGGAAGTAAAGTGCATTAATTAACGTCATATGATAGTGAAAAGTTGAGTGAGCTGTGTGCTTCGTCTGGCTTGCACGATAAGAGGATAGCGGATGGTTAATAAAATACTAACGTTAATTAACTTTGTTGTATGTTGGGGAAATGTGCCAAGACAAAACTGATGACAGCGCGCATGACTTTTCTTTATCGCAGACTAACATTGTGTAGGTAAGATACGTGTCCTGAGAACACATATCCCTTATTGTTATTGACCTACGTATACAATCCGTTAATTACATTCATTACTGACAGTGGTGCCACAACAACCGGGTTCGCGTTATAACCCCTTCATCTGCCATTAGCTCAAGATTGCTTGTCCCGAGATCACCATAAAAGAAAATTGTGGGTAGAAACGCTTGCAACTGGAGCTTAGGCGTCAGGCGACGGGGGCGGGAGAGGCGGTCGATATGACGTCGCGATGCCTCATTAGTTGGCGCGAGGGTATTAATTATTTTCATTAGCGATACTACATGCGCTTATGCTGCCCTGGTACATGGCAGAGGAGTGGTGCTCGGCGCTATGAGTTAAGCTTAAGCTTATTTATGAAGTTTCACACTAGTTTAAACCTATGTCACAGTATAAGAAAGAGTATCTATTACTACATACAGTACGGACACTCCTTGCCTCCCACCAACTTTTGACCTCCCCCGTCTATTGCCCTCCGAGTACCTCGGCAGTTACCAGTAGCATAAATTTACACCACAATTCGCTAGTTTATGTTTTCGAAACTAAGACAATAATTATAATCTCAGGACGAAGGATAAAAACTGTTGATGAAATGAATAGACGGGTTGTGTGTCAAAGCGTTTTATTTAAGAAAAAGTCATTGTACAGCAAGGAGCTAAAGCTATTGCAATCCTAGACTCCGTTTCGCATGTGCTGACGTCATCATGTTAATTTCTGTCTTTTTTAAGCAGTGTCCGGGGTGTGTCAAACATGTTTACTTAGTATTTTTCCTATAGGATTAGGAATAGGAGGATAGGTTTCATTGAGCAAATAAACTTTGAATTGTGATAATCAAAATTGTCATGTCCAAATTGATTATGAATTAATTCAACAATGTTTGTTATTTCGATATACGCTACATGACATGACATGAAAGACATCCTATTATAAAATCCCGATAAAATTTGACGTGGAAAATACTTCATCGGAAAATTCCCAAAGCTTTTAAAACGTCAGACTGTTATATTTATCGTGAATATTATTAACCTTTTGTTATCACGTTTTGACTTGGAAATTTTATTGAGTAGATTATTTATAGCATGGCAATTGAAAAGTTCCATTTAGAGTTAATTTTCTAAATGCTTTGGATTGGAATTTAATGTCATACTTATCCTAGAGGCTTGCCACTAAGTTCAATAACCTGCTGGCATTCCCTAAATTAAACAATTAACAATAGGCTACATACAATACGATACACGAATAGCGCACGACAATTGTTCGAACTAAACGCATTACAATGCATTAGGTATCGATTCCCTTGCCAATACTCTAAGTACGGACAAGCTATGATGTTTACTTTTAAATATAACTAACTTGTATAAGTATGTACTCGTTGATGTATGCGCATACCACCTGTGACAATGACTCACTTCACTAGTGCACTTTGTCATTAGCACTTTAGTAACTTCATCGAAATTACTAGAATATACCCTTGTGAACTAACAGCGGTTAAGTCTCCCTAGCTCGATACTATTCTGTCACTAGCTTTTGCTCGCAATTTCATCTGCATCGACTTAAAAAAAAGGGTCGTATGTGTTAATCTAGGTAGAACATATTCTGTGGGCCTTTAATCCAAATCCATTTAGCCGTTTATATGCGTGATTGAGTCTCAAACATCGTCACATTCTATACTTATATAAAAGAGTTCCGTCACTGACTGACTGACAGACAATGCATTGCCTAAGCCGCTGAAGATAGAAACATGAAGTTTGGAATACAGTCCTTCGTAATATGCTGACACTTTTTTAAGGGGATGATCAGACAGTTAAACTGAACACCTTTCTCTATGGCATGGCACCAACATCGAAATTACGAAAAAAAAATCTACTCTGTCATACAAAACTGCAAATTAACTCGAGCTAAATGTATGGGACATTAGATTTTGCGATTTTGATGTTGGTCCCATAGAGAAAGTTGTTCAGTTTGATGGTCTGATCATTCCCTGAAAAAAATGTCAGCATATTAAGAAGGACCCTGTATATAAATTCTACACAGGATTTAGGGGTGCACTAAGAAAAGATTTTTCGAAAATCGACCCCTAAAGGTGCAATCCACGCGGTCGAAGTCGCGGGTCAGCAGCTCATCTTACATATGTATTTATAATATTAATAGGATTGGGTAGTGATATACTTTAACCCTACATGGTACAAAATAATATGGTGTCCTCGCTTTCACTTATTTGACGATGCAGTTGTCTCTGAATATAGTTGGAAGCATATTTTACACCATGCTTGTAATTAAGTACACATTTTTTTTAAGAAAAGTTTCAGTAACAATACGTATCATTAATAATTATCCAATATTTCGTCTACGCGCAATGCATTCATGGTTTTCACAGAAATATACATCTAGTTTTACTAAGTAGCCCAGTAACTTTTACTAGGAACCAACGGGCCTCGCCTACGATGCGTGACAGGGGACGGTCAATATCGCAGTTTGAATAGCGGCCGATTGATTGACCAGGGAGTGGCTCACAGTCCCAGCGCCGTGGAACACTGCCCCAATACGTCTGGATAATTGATTTACCTACTTTTGTTTAACTTTCTTGTCTACTTAACACTGTTGCGTTAGGACGGCGTCGCAATTCACTTTGTTGCTTGTTTTCTGATAATTTTATTTAGTTACTTTGTTAAAGTTTTTCGCGAAACTACATTCTGTTTGGATTTACACATTTTATGGATATTTTATGGAAAATAGTTGAAATTATTTATTTATTTTTTACTAATTTTTACAGCAAAGCACACGGTTGATCAAATGAAGACTGGCGCGTAGTTGTTACTCTTTATGCGTTTTTTTACTCTTTTGGTTCGGATTGTTTTGAGCGCGGGCCTGATGTCCAGTAGTTGGTAAGCTAATGGTGTTTGGCTTTAAGTTGGGAGTGACGTCGAAGTGACGTGTCGCATGGTGATTCGCCTCAAAAACTTCAAAATAAAGTCTACCTCGAAATTATTGTGCAATAACAAAACTTATACTTACGACTGTAATCCCCCAGGTGGTAGTAAGGTTATATATATTAACAATAAGTTCACTAGCAGTGCCGTACCTCTCTCTGGCCTGTATGCCCGTTGCTACTTTTAAGAGGATATGTGAAAAAAAATAGGATTCTTCAAAACGCCATATATCATGAAGCACTAACAGTAGGAGTATGATTTGCGAATATGTGTAAATTAAACATATAATTGAAGTTTTGATTAGAGCCAAAACACGATTAGGACACATATTCTCGATAGAAAAACAAGCCAAAGTAGCCTCCGTCTTTATCGATAAAAGCTTGGAACTGCTAAACGATAATTAATAGAAACACGAGACTTGATTTAAAAAAAAAGAGATTGACATTTTATAGAGTTTACCTTTATTTAAATGTTACCTTTATCCAGGTAACAAACGATTATAATACCGCTAACCTAAATATGACCTTCAAGAGAATGCGAGTGAGTGCGGGTAAGGGTCTGTATACACGGAGCGGCAAAAAGCGCGCGTGGTTTTTAATTACACTGAAAAATGAACTTTAATCAAAAGTACTAAGGGATGGATCAGGGCAGCGCAGGACCGGTCGTTATGGCGATCCTTGGGGGAGGTTATGTCCAGCAGTGGACCATTGGCTGAGACGATGATGAAAAGTACTAAATTAATTGAACAACGTCGTTGTTTTAGCGGGTGACGCAAATTTTGGAGCACCCAACGAGTGACGCGCGCAATATTTTCAGTGTTTCTACAGCATTGGACAGGTCGAGATAATGAAGGAGATGATTATTTACATTTTATTGAACCCAAAAGCATAAAATGGTTTAAGTTTATGTTCACGTTTGAGTTTAAGTTTTTTATTACAATTGATTTAATTTGTATTTAGTAACGACTAACGTGGTACTTATTTAAAAATTTAATACTTACGATATTTATGAAGAAACAATTTTTTATTTAAATACATCTCTGTGTACGCGGACCGTTAGTAGAATGATATTAAGATTACCCTAAAAATAACAGTTAAAAAAAACTGTATTATCGATACCGCTTTCGGTCCCTGGTACAATCACCATTAAATAAAGTTTGTTTTACGCTTGCGTCGTTTCAGGCGCGCGCACCGCCCCATCTCTTCCTCTCGCATCAGGCAGTAATATAAGCTATCACACCCCCATTTCGCTTCAATTATTTTCGACATAGGCCCTTAACGGCGCTTTTAAAATAAATAATGAGAATGATGTCCATTCCATTTGGAGGCGAGTGTAAAGTAATTTATGTATGATCCGTAACGCTACATAGTGTCATGGCACAGGTGGGGTGGAGGACAGTACAGATCGATAGCGTGCTGATGCAAACATGCCACGGCTTCACAGGTCCGCTGACCGGCGACCGCCGCCGCCGCGCCGCCTCTACACGCGCCGTTTTATTGCTGCTGGACGTATTATTATTAATATAGAATATGTTCATTTCATATTATGGTCTTTTTGGCATACCTACGTAAAGTAACAAAGATGAAGCCTGATGGTGGCGCATCTCGATTTGTATCGTTTGCTCAGGGGTGCATACTAGGCTAGGCCTGCTGTAAAGTGTAAGCTTATATTGCTTCGATTCGCTAAATATTGTAACATATTACGTTTCGCACATTTTTAGGGTCCAGTAGTCAAACAAGGAAACCTTGCGTTAGCGCGTTCACATTTCATTAAACAATAAAAACAAAACAAAAAAAGGCTTTTCTACTAATACAAGTACAATTGCTTCGGAACCCTATCATGGGTGATTCCGACACGCTCTTGGCTGGTTTTTTGTGAATGTTTCAGGATAGAATGACTTATCGACACAAACACACTAATGACACCCTTATCCTTAACTCCTTCAGTCCGTTCGTAAGTCAACGGGAAGACGGTGGGTTATTCTAAGCTATAACCACCCGGCTATAATTAAAAACAATGAGAAGTCCATTAGATTTCCTCTCGAAGCATGCTCGCGCCACAAATCGTGGCCTTTTTTGTTCATAAGCCAACGCTGAAGAGCAAAAAGGCTGTACGTGAGAGAGATTTTCTCACGTGCGCGTGTGGTAAGTAGGATTAACAAAGGAACCTTCGAGAATATTAAAATGCAGACGCCTCTCGCCGTGGGCTTCAACTTTATGGCTAAAGTATTCTGGTTGAATTTTATATCAGCTAAAATACTGTTTCCGAATAGAAGTGAGGTTATATCAGGAAGTTTTGCCGTAGTTGCTTAACTAAATGAAATGTTACTCGAATAAAATTAAGTTGGAAACTATTAAAACAGTTTCTTAGTAGCTCTTGAACTAGTACTTCTCGAATAACTATTCTCTTGTCTTATTTTTCCGTTGCTAGTTATGTCTGATGATTTCAAAATATCGGACTACAAATTAAATGTACAAAACAGTATATTCGACGCCGTAAATTGATAGGTAATGTACAAACCGAAAGGTTACTTTTTTGGTGGATAAATTAATTGCTGGTCAACGAACTGGCTATATGATATATGTACCTACATTAAATATGTTGTATACCCAGTCACCACTGTAATACTATTAAAAATACATCACGATATAAAGGGATTACGTTTCAGGACAACGACCAAAGTTCGAGGTCGTTGCAACACGTAAGTGACATAAAGAACCTCCTAACAAAGTCCTTTCAGGCCGCCATCGATCTTAACTCTCTAAAGAAAAGGATACGTTCTTTGAGGTCCGGAAACTTTTTACATTCGTAGAGAACGTGCCAACCAATCGCTGGGGGCGATTTGCGGCTGCGGGTCTCACGATAGTTGGAACATACTTCTTTTCTAAGGGGCTGTTTTGCCTAAGGCGTCAGTTTCGTACGTGCCGTCAAATTGTTTCTTTTTTCACGAGGTAAACATGAAATCCTCTGAAACCTGCTTGTAGTTATGATTTCACTACAAAGAAATGTTACAAGTTGTTTAAATAATTGTGCTTGAACTACAGTCGCTAAGAATTTCTTTGTTGTCAACACCCTGAAGATCTTAAAGTCGAAAACTTGCGACAGCTTTTTCTTCAGGACGTACTATTTCTTGAAGTATCTTTCAGAGCTGTTGAGACTTATATCTTGTACTGAATACTTACTTTGTTACGTACCAGCATTGTTAATATTCATTGTCTCGCCCACAGCATCGTAGATAATCCTGAAAGCTCGCAGCCGTATATGTTCCCCTGGTAACTATCGCTCAATTTAGTTGCTTTACTTAGGCTCTCCCTACCTCTCCCACAAAGTTTAGTGTAAAACGCTATGTGTATAACTGTATAATATATGCGTGTATTAACTTTATTTGTGGTTATGGCTAATTTCGGCGTGTCGGGGTGTCCGTGTTAAATGAATATTTTATGTCGGTCGAGCGATCCCTCGTAAATAAAGCGCTCGGTGTTTCGGCCGCGTTTATTGCTAATCCCGTTCGCCATGGAAATAGAGATCGCGCTGATTGTAGATCGGGGAAGTCGTTGAATGAACTTGACCGGCTTGGTTATTCCACGAAAGTGACGAAAAACTATGTTTCGCGAGAAACTAATGGTCAAGCGTACTTCGTTATGACGATAAACAAAACTGCGATTTATCGTAATTCCAAATAACAGTCCTCTATCAGTACACTATCGTGAAACCAATTTCGATATTACTGCTGATTTCAATGTAAGAAACACTTAATACGCTATGCTGGATCAAAAGAAAGCGAGTGTAGAAATAAATAGGATGGGTTGCTAATTATGTGGTCCTTCCATAGATATACTCTGATGATCGCAATTTAGACTATGAAAGGACATCAAAACTTTCAATATATCGATTTATTACACCTTGCCAATGTAGATATCTTGGCCATAAATCTGAATCCACCATAAAACAGGATTTACCTTTCATAAAACACATTTCAGTGAAAGCTTTTAATTACTTTTCGCTGACTCTCGCCGAAAATACTAAAAATTCTCACAGTAAACACAAACAGTGACCCTTCCAGGACAGTTTGGTCCCGAAACTCGGTGCGGGTCTCCGGAGCGGAGCGTAGCGGAGCCGGGACAAAGGACGCCCGGGAGTGATCATTTAATGAAAGCCCGTTGCCAATTTGCGACGCGGGCCCTTTAGGGACCGTTTTATTTCTTCCGGTTGCATTTAATCGGATGGATTGTGTTTTGTTACGTCAATTGTTGATTATACATTCTACTCGGTATTTGCTTATTATCACGGTGGCCATACGATGTAAATTGAATAAACTGAATCTAGAAAAGGAAGTAATTTATAAAATATTTCAATATTTACTGAATCAACAATAAATACCTGCAAATGACCTGAATGTGAAATAATCACCCAGACGCGGTTTGTATAGAATCACGTCCGATAAATAATAATTTCACCGGTAATTTGAAAATCTGTATTCGAAATTGTTTCCATACGCAGAACTACGCGTGTCAACTCTCTCGCGCCTCTGCTTTCCAGCATGGCTAGTATGCCAGCGTGATATAGCGCTATCACGCTTCCGCTCTCTTTCTATTTGCGCGCGAAAAAACGAGATAAAAGACGTGATATAGCCGTATCACGTGCACCCGACCGACAACACTACTAATGCCTCTATCTTAGTGTTTGACTGTTGTTGATAATGTCAGAAGGCGGATTGGGGATTTTTTAACACATCTCATTAAACTAACACAGTCTTAATCTGTCGTTCTTTGTTTAGTTATTCAGAGCTAATAAAATAAATAAAGACAAGTAAATCGTGTGAAGTGGTAATGAAATGGATCGTGGTTGGGATTGGGAGACGCCTCGAGATGGACCGGCTGGCTGACGCGAGGCACGGACGTGTAGTGGACCGCCGTGCAGGCAGGCCCGAACGAGATCTATTAAGAACCAGCCACCAACCATTATTTGAACTACCCTATCAATTAAGAACCAGGTCTTCCACTCCGACCAACTGGATCGATCCACTGAAACATCAAAACCTGTCAAACAATTGAATTTTAATTATATCTTAGTATAATTGCACTATTGTAGCTGATCATCATATGTCGAATCATATGCTGAAGCCGGCCAATCACCGTAAGAGGCTTGCTGATCGACCAGGGTGCGCCTTATTTATCGGGGGTTTAGCACGTCACTCAGGGAGGTTCTCTTCATGAACGCCTATTACGTTTACAATTACAGGGTGAAATTGATATCATTATCATCCTTTTAAACTAAGAGTCTACCCATCAAACTGAACAACTTTCACTATGAGAGCAAACCGATCGGAGCAAAAAAAAGTCAGCTGTTGCATCCATTTGAGTCGAGTTGGCAAGTTTTAGTGAAAGTTGTTCAGTTTGATGGGTAGACTCTTAGTTTAAAAGGATGCTAATGATATCAATTTCACCCTGTATATACAGGGTGAAAGGAAATGTATCATTATCATCAACCATTAAACCGCATACTCTACCCATCAAACTGAACAACTTTTACTATTGGAACAAACCTGTCAGAACAAAAAAATCATCTGTCCCATACGTTTAAATCGAGCAGGTAATGCAGTTAAGTATGGGACAGCGGATTTTGTTTGTTCTGAAAGGTTTGCTCCCATAGTAAAAGTTGTTCAGTTTGATGTGTAGATTATGTTGTTTAAAGATTAATGATATTTTTCCTCACGCCCTGTATATTCCCTGAGTGGGTAATTAGAGATGTTCTGAAAGCAACACAAACAAAATTAGATACAATAATATAATTCCTAATAACATGTTTTTGTTATGACAGAGTGTCATTCACTATACACTGTTTTCACCAATCACCAATAAACCTTTTTGTGTTAATAAATACCTAGAAACGACATTATTTTCGAATCCGTAGAACAAAAGTTTATCGTTTGAGCAGCAGAATCTACACCTTATTAAGAAGCTTGATTTTTCTGTTTATATATCTAAAACATAGGGAAGAAACTTCTCAAACCTGACTGAAGTTCTTCCTGCTGACACGTTTAAGAAGAAACGTAATCTACGTCAATGGCTTAGGCATCAGACACCGACTTCAGATCTAATTAAAATCGCACTTTAGTCAGTCAGCTCAGCCGATAGATAAGGGTGCGACTAGCTCCATCCGTAAGCACTTACTTAGTTTATCTACGACGTGTTTGCTTCGGAAATTACATCCAAGCGATATAGATCCTTTGAGGAAATGATACAATAAAAAAAGGTATAAACTCAAGGTAAGCGGGGTGGGCAGAAATTTGTACCAACCATTTATCTGAAGAAGAATGAAGTTGTAGCAAGGCACACCCGTATCATTTTGAACGTTTCAGGATGAAATATAATATTTTGTATATGTAAAGAAAAGAAAGAAAGAAAAATTATTTATTTGGATCTCCGACACACATTCAATCTTTTACATTATCACGGATAGATTTTTGTAAAATATTTAAAACAGAATACCTATTAATAAAAGAGATTGTTGATGTAGGTGTGAATATGTATTCTTAATAGTTATTTATATTTTGTATACAGGGTGTTACAGAAGTAAAAAATAAAAAAATGAAAACTTAAGGGGGTGGTTTAGACCAACAAACGGAACAACTTTCACTATGGGACAAAAAAAAATACTTTATTTATTTTATTTAATGTCGAAACCAACAGCGTTACAGTGGGTAATATAAAATTAACAATTTGTGTAAGTAGTATAGCCAATTATAGGTTTCCTCATGTTAACATAATTATAATATTTACATACATTTAGCTCTAGTAGATCTGTAGTTTAGTATGGAACATCGCAAACGCATCGCATCATGGCGATTATGGCAAATCTCCTCATTTTGGGGGAGGCCTATGTCCAGCAGTGGACGTCTATCGGCTGATAGGATGATGATGATGATGGAACATCCGATTTTTTTTTCGCGATTTCGGTATTGGTCCCATAGTGAAAGTTGTTCAGTTTGGTGGTCTTAACAACCCCCTGAAATGTTTATTTGTATTTTTGTAACACCCTGTATATCTTGTATTACAGATGTTTGTATTCGTATAACTTTATTTGTGTATGTTATGTATATTATGTTATTGTGATACACACCGCCTACCAATCTTCTTTCACCATTTCCTCTAAGGTTGTCTTCATTTCCTAAGGTTGTCTGGAAGAAATCTCTTATTAGCGATAAGACCGCCTGTTTTTGTACCTTTTGTATTTCCTGTTTGTTTGCTCTCTGTATACTATGTTTCTTTTGGTGTAAAATAAAGTATAATTGATTGATTGATTGATTTAATGACGTGTCAAATAAAAATATATGCTCATTAAAACACTGTGTATTAAAACTTATTGTCATGTACTAATGAGTTTTACACGGTAGTAGAAAATATTGTGAAGAAACCTGCATACGCTGAAGAAAAAATTCGGACGCGTATATAATGTGTACCAATCCGCATGGGCACGCGTGGTGGACTGATGTCCATGCACCCTACCTAAGAGTAGGCCTGTGCCCTGTAGGGGGACGTAAAAGAGGGTCCTTCTTAATGCGCTGACACTTTTTAAGGGGATTATCAGACCGTCAAACTGAACAACTTTGTCTATGGCACCAACATCAAAATCGTGAACAAGAAATCAGCTGCTCCATACAAAACTGCTAACCTACTCGAGCAAAATGTATGGGACAGCAAATTTTTTTTTTTGCTCTTTCGGTATTGGTCCCGTAGAGTGATGATTGATGATCTATGAGACACGTAGCAAAACATTTCAGTTTCGCAAAGCGATTAATCTCGGCTGGCTCGCCTTTTTATTTTGTATTATCGCTTGCCGCTCTCGACAAATAAATACCCTCCACCTGACTGCCTCGAAAAAGGATCAAGAAGGGTTCTCGTGTTTGTCAATAATTCCCAAACGGGCTTTTCCTTTTTTGGTTGCAATCTGAAAGCTTTCTAATTTCACTCATAATATGGATAATAATATTTTCGATATTTTTTGTATACAGGATGAAATTGATATCATTAGCATCCTTTTAAACTAAGAGTCTACCCATCAAACTGAACAACTTTTACTATGGGATCAAACAGATCGGAGCAAAAAAAAATCTGCTGTTCCATACCAAACTGCAATGCCTACTCGACTCTAATGTATGCAACAGCAGATTTTTTTTTGCTCCGGTCGGTTTGCTCCCATAGTAAAAGTTGTTTAGTTTGATGGGTAGACTCTTAGTTTAAAAGGATGCTAATGATATCAATTTCATCCTGTATATTTCAATAAAAAGCACTTTAAAATCATCAGCCTGTCCACTGCTGAACATATGCCTCTCTCCCAAGGCGCGCTACAAAAGTGCTACAGCGAAAAAGTTACACATCATTTATTATTCTATTGTTAAGCGGTCGACATGTAGTGTACACACGGCGACACATCTAGCTATAAAAACCAAAATAAGCACTTTAACTACCGCAATCAAGAGGTGGTCAACTTTTGATTACGTAAGATATTTAAAAAGCGTTCTGGTGCAAACTGTCAAATGTCAGTATACTTTGCGTTAATTTGAAAATAAGGATATTTTGATTTTAATGGTTTAACATATTTCTCTTTCATGTAGCTACAAAGTATAGCGATATCGTAAATTGAAGGTTGTTCTTTTCTAACCCTCGCATAATAACATAAGCTCGTATGACGAGATTGAGATGCCTATAGCTTCCTCTTACTCACTCAGGAACAGGGATGAGACGTGCTTATGCCAATTTGCATTAAATCTTGATGCCGAGAAATCTAGCTTACATAACTATCAAAGTAGATGCTATGAGAGTTTGTAGATTGAACTCATCGAAGAATTGTGTTATCGAGGATATGCTTTGCATAATCGATAGTATCACTTCCTGCAAGATTCCTAACCAATTCTTTTGTAATTATCCTTTAGTGCTTTGGGGCGTAACGAATATAATCTTGGAACACTAATATTACTACGTCTTCACGTCTAACGCACCGATTTTTATCAAATTTGGCAAAGAAGTCTGTGCTTAGTGTGAGAAAGGATTTAAGTTTCTTTTTATCCCGAAGACGGATAATGGATCCCTCATTCCCGTGAGAGTCGTATGACCTTATCGAAGATAGGGTTTCTTATGTCGTGCTTTGGTGTCTGAATTCACTATGAAAGGCTAGCCACCTATCACCACTTGACACGTCATATCATACTGTCCTGAAACCCTTAATATGCAAAAAGCGAGAGCGGAGAACCTAAAACTGCAAGGTACTATTGAAAAGATAGATGGTACCTAGTTGTAGCAAAGTATCAAACCATCTTCTTATCGTGTGGGCAGAGCCCTGGCGTCAGTCATCGTCGTGAGTTTATAGGTGTGTCTAAGTAGATAATTTTAAATAATATTTGAACACTGACGCAAAAAAATGGTGTTATAAGTTTGACGCCTATGTCTGTCCGTCTGTCTGCCTGTCTGTGGGTCTGTCTGTCTGTGGCATCAGAGCGCCCAAAAGGATAGACCTATTTCGATGCGGTTTTTGTAATAGAAAGCAAATTTTTGCGGGAGTGTTCTTAGCTCTGTTTCATAAAAATCGGATTAGCAGTTTTCTAGTAACTTTTAAAATTACGAAATAACAATAAATTACAAATTTTAAAACCCCCAACGCTAAAAACAAAAGTGAAATATAATTCAGTCACCTATTATTTTTGATGTAAGCTAATGTATGTGTATCTTTTTAACTCTCTTTAAGATATTTTATTGAACAGCGGCAGCGGTTGAATACTTGAAAATTAATAATTCCCTTGATATAGACAAGATTTTTCTCATTTCCGCTCATTTATGATTGTCAGGATGAACGGGTATTTCATTTATTCATATTTCACTTCTAGTTCCTGTGTTTTAATATAAAATGGCCGCAAAGCTTTCCACCTTGTCTATTCAAAGACTTAATAAAAAATGATCTTCGTTACTTTGAAGCGGGTTGTTATTTCGCAATTTTAACTTATTTCGAACACTATAAGATTTCTTTAGCAATAAAAATAGCTTTGTAGGTTGACATAGACAGTTTGACCACTAATAGCCCAGTCATTTTACGGTTTGAGCCGGGACTAATTAGTAATTGATATTTTTTTCGGTATAGTATTTGAGCAAATTTGAGCTTAGAAATGTACCAGAATTAAAAAAGAATCTCGTCAGCATCAGTTCCAAATTTAAAATTTAGGTATTATCTCGTTATAAAAAACGTAATGGTAATTTTTTTTTTCACTTGTTTACCTCTCCTAACAAAACTCCGTAAAATGTCTGGGCTATAAATAGACTCCTAACATAACAGGCTTAACTTTATAGATACCAGTACTCAAGATGAAGAGTTATTATTTGGTTCAGTCTCCTTGAATTATATTAATGTCAAATCAGTTATAATTGTAATAAATCAATAACGAATGAAAATAGTTTTAGTATAACGGTGCACTCTTACCTCACCCTACCATACCCGAATCTTTCCATAAGTAGACAAGTAGGGATTAAATTTAATGTCTTCTACGTTATTTTGTGGCATGAAATGGTGATCCTATGTTGGGCGCCAAAATATATTTTGTAGCGTACGGCGTCGATCGCTCGTAAAATTGCGACTATGTGTGAGGTAAACTGCGGGGTTGTACAATTTGACACGATAACGTTGTTTACGTCGCTCTCCCCGCACCCCTCCACTACCCTTCCGCTGACAAACTTATGATGATATCATATTTGTTTTTATCGTCTCACCGTGCTAAGAATAAAGGGTCTTATTTTCAACCCAGAAAGGTATCGATTCTGTGGTGCAAATTGATTCCCGTTTAGAATTAGGCCCGCTTATAGGATTCTTTTTGTTTGTGTTTTTATGGGTGAAAGGCTCCCCTGGTATAATCTATACTATTATAAAACTGTAACAGGAAGTTAGTCTGTACATTGAAGATATTAACAATAAAAAAGTTACGATATGGTTTTTAGGTGTCCCTGATTCCATTTCACCAATTTTTTGATTTTTTGTCTGTCTGTTTGTTTGTGTGTTTGTTTGTTTGTTTGTTTGTTTGAACGAGTATCACGCAAAAACTACTGAACCGATTTTGATGAAACTTTTTTTGTTTGATAGCTAATGATCTGACTTAAAATCTGGTATATAATTTGTGCGGACGAAGTCGCGGGTTAACGCTCGTAAGTAATATTTGTATGCTCCCCCACCATCGAAATTTTAACGACAAGCGCGGGTCATCATCATCAGCCTATCATCGTCCACTGCTGAACATAGGCCTCTCCCAAGGTGCGCCACAAAACTCTGTCCTCGGCCTTCCTCATCCAGTCACTCCCCGCTACCTTTTTTAGGTCGTCTGTCCAGCGGGCAACAGGACGTCCCACACTACGTCTACCAGTTCGCGGTCTCCACTCCAGAACCCTGACACCCCACCGGTTGTCTGTTCTTCGGCAGATATGACCAGCCCATTGCCACTTCAGCTTGCTAATTTTCTGAGCTATGTCAACCACTTTCGTTCTCTGACGTATCACTTCATTTCTGATGTGATCTCTCAGAGAAACACCGAGCATAGCTCTCTCCATAGCTCGCTGCGCGACCTTGAATTTATGAACTAGTCCTATCGTCAGGGTCCATGTTTCCGCACCATAGGTCATTACTGGCAGGACGCACTGATCGAACACCTTCGTTTTGAGGCATTGTGGTAGAGCCGAGGAAAATATATGGCGAAGTTTCCCGAAAGCAGCCCATCCTAGTTGGATGCGCCTAGCGGCCTCCTTGTCGAAGTTGTTTCTACCTAGTCTTATAGTCTGTCCAAGGTAGACATAGTCTTGCACAACTTCTAGCGCCGCCTCACCGACGTAAACCGCCTCTGGCTCGACATGAGAATTAAGCATGACTTTCGTCTTGTCTAAGTTCATGCCGAGACCGACCCGTCGGGAAGCGGTATTAAGGTCGCTAAGCATGCCACTGAGGTCCTGCAGCGATTCCGCCATGACGACGATGTCATCGGCAAAACGCAGGTGTGAGATGTACTCGCCGTTCACACATATGCCTCGTCCTTTCCAATTGAGCGTCTTGAAGACGTCTTCCAGCGCATTGGTGAACAGTTTCGGGGAAATAACATCCCCCTGTCTCACTCCTCTTAGCAGTTGGATCGGCTTCGTCTGCTGATTGTGTACTTGAACGGACATAGTGGCGGCGTCATATAGACATCTGAGCACCTCAATGTATCGCCAGTCGATCTGGCATCGCTGCAAGGATTCCAGAACAGCCCAGGTCTCGATCGAGTCGAAGGCTTTCTCATAGTCCACAAAGGCTAGACACAGAGGCCGATTATACTCCTCAGTTTTCTGTATAATCTGCCTTACCGTGTGGATGTGGTCTACGGTACTGTAGCCTTTTCGAAACCCGGCCTGCTCTGGGGGCTGAAACTCGTCGAATTTTCGAGCGAGACGGTTCGTAATAACCCTCGAGAACAACTTATAGACGTGGCTCAGAAGTGAGATCGGTCTGTAGTTCTTGAGGAGGGTTTTATCTCCTTTCTTGAAGAACAAGACCACAACACTTCCACTCCACGCCTCCGGTGTTATGCCATTGTGAATGACGGAATTAAAGAGCCTTCCTAGGGCTTTCAGGACAGGAGTACCTCCAGCCTTCAGAAGCTCTGTTGTTATTCCGTCTTCACCCGGAGCTTTGTTATTTTTTAGTTGTTTGAGGGCTTTCCTAATCTCGCTCGAGTCAACGTCCGGGATATCGTCCGTGTAGTGGCGTATTAGTGGGGCTCTGGGATCGGTGTTGCGAGCTACAGGCTTTGGAGCGTGTGTTGCATACAGACTTCCATAGAACTTCTCAACTTCAGCTAGGAGCTCCGGCTTAGAGGCAACGATCATCCCATCCGCGGTTTTGAGTTTCGACAGGTGGCTTCTCCCGAGCTGCTGAGCGAACACTTTCGACCCCCGGTTCTGCTCAATCGCTTCTTCTATGGAGCGTGTGTTGAAGCTTCGGAGGTCGCGCCGTATCAGCTTTTTTATTTGTTTATTGAGAGCCTGATGTTCTGCCGAAAACTCTTGCGCAGATAGAATTTCACGTCTATGCCTCATAAGCTCCAGAGTCTCGCTTGAGAGTTTGGAATCTTTTGCCGCACTCTGTGTGCGGAAATGCCTGTAGCCCACTTCACGGAGAGCTTTTACTAGTTGGTTTGTAGCCTCGCCAACGTCCTCGGTGGTTTCCAACGAATCAAATCTGTTCTGGAGGTCAAGTTGGAAGCTGTCACTTCCAACTACAGTTTGGTGCAGTGTGGGACGAAGAGTTGATTTCATCAGACGTCTTCTTTCGAGCTTGTAGTTAATATTCAGAGTGCCTCGGACAAGTCGGTGATCACTTCCGGTGTTAAACCTATTGATCACTGATACATCTCTGAATATATGCCGTTTATCAGTCATGATGAAATCGATATCATTTTTCGTCCGGCCGTCAGAACTTCGCCAGGTCCACCTCCTTTGGGGCTGCTTCTTGAAGAATGAGTTCATCAAGTATAGCCCTTGCCTCTCTAGGAAGCCAACCAGCATATGCCCTCTCTGGTTTCTGTTTCCAATACCGTGCGGACCCACCTTCGACTCGTCGTTCTCCTGTACTCCCACTTTGGCATTGAAATCCCCCATCACAACCGTGAAGTGAGTCTTTGCGGTATCGTTGATAGCTCTAGAGATATCCTCGTATACCGATTCGACTTCTTCGTCAGAGCTCGTCGTAGTCGGCGCGTATACCTGTACAACCTTCAAGCTGTACCTTTTGGTGAGTTGCAGTACGAGGTACGCTACCCGATTCGACACACTGCTGATCTCCACTACGTTGTTGATGAGGGCTTTGTTGACGAGAAAGCGCGGGTGAAAAGGTGCTATCTGAGACTTGCTGAGCCTGAACATGTCAGTAACAATAAACAAATTGGTGAATTAGTAACGGAATGAATGCGTTAATTACTTCGATCAAGCAGGTTAATTAATAAAACGAATTAATGAGTGGAATTTACCTCCAGTTAACGACAACTGAATTTTTCTTTTCAAAATACCCCCCGTGTGCCCCCTCTACGATATCACTACATTGTTTGGGAAGTCCTGGTTTAAACAGTACGCTCACTCCATGCCCCATCAAACAGAGGTGTATTCTTTTCCCACTCGCACTCACACAACGTACATGTGCTACAGCATTCTTGTCAGTACGAACCAGTTTGTATGAAGTGTCCAGGGTGTGGCTGTACCGAAAAGGGCTCGTGAATTTGTGCATGTATGTACCGATCGAGCTAGATGTATTTATCGAGCTAGATATGCCACAAAGTTGGGCTCACGGGTGGTAGTTAGGAAGGTCGTCGGCCATTATCCGGGGATCTTAACGGCTGTCCCGGTCGAGACGAAAGTGTCTTGGCGCCATTATTGTATTCAATGGCTCGGATCGGACCGCGATGCGTGGAAACTGAGTTACTTACCGTTCTTATTTCTGAAGGGACATGAAATCTCGGGATCGGGAACACGTTTTGATATTACTGTTTTAAGTTATTGTTGTGTCTAAAAGCTGGTTTTAGTTCTTGATTCCGGTATGTTTAAATTATTCCGTATTTCTTCATGTTTTGATGCTATCTTCTAGCCGATATCTTTGCCGCACGGTAAAAAAATACTGTCTTCTACAACTGGAGTACAGTCACCATCAAACATATCATAGCAAACAAGATGGTCAAATATTTCTAAGCAGTTCTAATTTTCAATAAAATTCTTTACACGTAATCAATTAAAAATATCTGAACGCCTAGAACTAGAACATCAAATCTATCAACGCAGTCAGGGTGATCATAAAAATTTGAGCAATTTAGGAAAAAAGACCATTATCCGATGTTATACATATCAATTTTAAATAACACTATAAGAAATTATGGAAAATTAGCTGTTCAGATATTTATGACAAAATACATGTTTAGATATAATTGGTAACATTTAATGTAAAGAATTCATTGAAAATTAGCACTGTTCAGATTTATTTGAACTCCTTGTATGCTAAGATATATCTGATGGCGACTGTACCAGCACAGATTATTTAATAGTTACTTCTAGTACCGAAGGTTTTAGTGACATTACTTTACGTAACCGGCCCCTGTAATAGGTGCGATAACTGAATTACATTTTATAGTCCACTAACTTGGATATTATCATGTCAAGATATACAGGGTCCTTCTTAATATGCTGACACTTTTTAAAGGGAATGATCACACCGTCAAACTGAACAACTTTCTCTATGGGACCAATGTCGAAATCGCGAAAAAAATCTGCTGTCCCATACATTTGGCTCGAGTAGGTTTGCAGTTTTGTGTGGACGAGCTAATTTTTTTTCGCGATTTCGATGTTGGTGCCATAGAGAAATTTGTTCAGTTTGACGGTCATCCCCTTAAAAAAGTGTCAGCATATTAAGAAGGACCCTATATTGTTATACTCTCATCTCGCTGTAAATGGCTCGCTTTGCCTCGTTTCCGGGCACTGACTATAGCACTATTTAGGTCACTTAGTGCTGTCTCGTTCGCACAACGACCGTCCCTCATAATGTTTTTGACCATCGGGAAATCTTTACCGTAAAATGTAATCACTGTTCATTACTCTTTTATGTAAGTTTCTGTAATAAGTAACAGATTTCGTGAAACTACGCGTGTAAGTCATAAAGTAACCGAATAGTTATTAACTTTGGCATCAGGATAAGGCGTCTTACGCTAACTTGCTCAAGTAATAGCTTACTTTTGTAGGGTTACTCCATCCAAACAAATATAAGAAAATTTACTGATAAATCATGATGGTTTATCAGTAAATTTTTTTTTGTGATATATCACGTCAATGTTTTAGTGTCGAAATTGTCATCGCATAAAATAATTTTAACATGATTTGCTATTTTTGTATGCATTTCAGTTTAGATTAGGGTATTTATTATATAGATATGTTTCGATATTGTACCATTTAGTGAAATAAATAAAGAAAAAAAAACGTAGCTGATTGATATTTTGCTAATTTCAAGAGTGGAATCCTTTAACACTTTAGCTGCTGACGACCTACGTCGTAGGTCATTAACAAATTGGCTGAAGTGCGCACGACTCGACGAAAATTGTATTGCATTCCGCAGTGTTAGCACTGCGCAAGTATCATTGTTTTGAGCATTGCATCGAAAGTGTTAAGCTTTATTCGCTACAAAAAGTCAAAAACAATAGTACATTTGATAAATTCTCTTAGCTTCAGATTAAGAAAACAGAACTACGTACGTGCAATGCATTTGTATTGGGTTTCCTGATAAGCGGCAAAAATTCCAGACATGTCAGGAAAATTCATGTTTGGTAAAGTGGAAACCCTATACTAGTGTGAGGTTAACTTTATATTGTCTCGCTCGCACTTCGCTAACTGTTCGTTCATTTAAACAGTTTTATTACTTTGCCTTTTATCTTCAATGACAGTTCTCTTAAGTTGGAAGACAACGGGAAAGCTACTGTTGGAATATGATACCCATAAATAATAATCATACAATTTTACCAATCGGTTGGTATTTTATTTAGTAGTAATGTTTGTGATCACCCCAAAAGGGAGTAAAGACGTAAATTTCTGTATTCTATGTTGTTGTTCTTGACTGCCCGGTAGCACAGTCTGTAGTGAACCTGCCTGCTGTGCTGAGGGTCGCGGGTTCGAATCCCGCAAGGGACAAATATTTATATGATGAATATGAATATTTGTACCCGAGTCATGGATGTTTGTATCTATATATGTATTCTATATCGTTGTCTAGTCATCATAATACAAGTCCAGGTACTTTAAATGTGACTAGATAATTTGTGTGACAATGGCCAAGATATTTATATTTATATTATATAACATTTTATATAAAACAATTGGGTCCATTCTAAGCCACACCGCAGTATAAGGAAGATAAATCTTTAAAAAACAGCAAAAAGGCATCCTTTAGTTGTCTTGCACGTTTCCCTTGACACAGATTACCGTCGGAACCTTAGACAATATAACTAGGGACCAGCCTTGCGGTTGCATTTCCTCTCAGCCAGTTTACAAGATCAATTGATCATGTGCATTTGCATACAGTTGTATACTTTATCACTAAAGGAGACAGCCTTTAATTGCGGAACAATAAGTTCAAACTAGTAGCGTTTGGGGTTCACACGAGACTATTTTTAACAATCAATATTACAATCTAAGGTAATGGAATAAAATCCAAAGTTGCAGATTTCATGCTACCTCGAAAAGTTTGTTAGGAGAAATACACTAACGTAACTGGTCCATAGTTTTAGTTAAATATTGTCTAAGGTCAGAACCCATGCAAATGAACTGATCAGGAGCCACATGACAATTTGCCTATCAATCTATTATTTAGCATATTGAAGCATTACACAGATGGGTCCACCTCGCTCGGCCCCCGGGGCAGGGGTGAGGGAGGGGATGGGATCTGATAAAATTGTTTTAATCAAGCAGTGATCCGTTATGAACGCGTTGGCTGGGAGCCCAAACTGCAGATAGGTAATGTTTTTATCAAGTGCATTATCGGATTGGGTTCATCTATGAGTCTAAGGGTCGATTCACACCAGAAGAGCATCGAAGAGCATTTGCGCGTAGCGTACAATCTTATCAGTAGTGAATAAAGGTTACATTTATTTGCACGTCGCCGACGCGACGCGACGCGGCGACGATCGGTCGAAATAAATTTGACCTTTATTCACTAGTGATAAGGTTGCTGCTGCGAGTAAATGCTCGATAATCTGGTGTGAATCGACCCTAAGCGACATGAAATCATAGGGCTGTATCACAAACAAATAAGACAACTTTTTGACTCTACAACCGCGTCTGAAGATATTTCGTTGTAGAGAAGATGCGGCCAGAAACTCTTGTTTCAGATTTTATTTATCTTTATTTTATTTTATTCGCAAAACGTAAAGCTTACAATCACAATAATAGTTCGGTTAATGCTTTAGTACAATCTGAGCCAATTACAAGTTTTCATCAGTAGTACTAAAGCTTAAGAGTGGATTCTTATGTTTATCGAGCAGAATTTCTCGCCTCTGTCACAACCCTTGCACAACATACCACGATCTCACGATGCTTCAATACTACAACAGTATCAAAATGGCGTCTGCACCCGCGCCGTCCCGCTGTCTTTATATCTGTTGCTCGGCTCCCCTAAACTTACCCTCGAAGTGCGGAGTGAAATGCGGTAACTGAGGTTAGTGAGGAACTGGGAGTGGCCATTCTGTATGAACTACTTACTACTATGTTTTCTGGGGCTCCTTTGTAGCAAATTGCGCTGCATCTTACAAATGAGAATCCTTGATAAAGCGAGACATGTACAGAATGGTCTTCTATCTGACTCTAACATATGTGTGCCATTGCGACCGGCAGTGAAGGTACATTAACCGCGGGATTTAGTGGCCGGGCTATAGTTTATTGCTGAGATTTGAGTTCGTCCAGAGATATACAGGGTTATTTTAAAGACCTAATTTCCTTTGACTGTTTCTAACTTGTATGCTTTACTATACGATTATGAAATACATAATTATTTTCTTTCTCATAGCCAATCTTGAATATGTTTACTGTTTTTTTTTTTTTTTTTATTAAAAATGGTTTTGCTCTTGAACTCAATCCAGTCCTTAGGACAATGATGGGGTCGAAGATGTAGCGAGCTAACTCAGAAGAAGCCTATTCACTCGTACTTTAAAGTGATTCGGGTTGTAAGCGCTCGGAAATACTGACGCAGGCAGGGCATTCCACTCCTTGGCTGTGCGCATTATAAAAGAATCAGCCTAGCTAGCATGCCACCCCCGAGAAAACGACAAAAATCGAGATATGCCTCCATCTTTATTATTTTACGTTGGCCAGAAAGAGCGCGCATGACGTTTTTCTCGTTTAAACGCTTTGTCATGGGTGGCATGCTAGCTAGGCAGAAAGGCGCTTAGTGCGGATATGTGGGATATCAACCAAGAAGGGGTGGTATCACGCGGTGCCTTTGGAAGTCCGATAGTAAAAAGAGGAAGGTGGGATGAGCTCATGCAGCTCTTGCTCAGCTCATTTAGATAAGTACTCAACTAACAATTTTGTCGTATAGGTGTCGTATAGTCGAACATTAGCCGCATAAAGCACCAGTATATGACGAAATTACCGTAATATAACTTTTATAAGTCAAAATAGTCATATAAATGGGGGCCTGATACGACCAAATTGTTTGCTGGTTAGTCAGTTACGCAGAGTATTTTAATGTGCATGACCGAAGGCCCCAAATTAGGCATATATATTAATTTATAAACAATACAGTTACACACATTAGAAACAAATCGGTTTTATTGTAAAAAAAAATAAACGGTCACCTTAATCACAGAAAATATGATTTAATAACAATAAGGAACAAAAATTCCTCCAACGAATAACAAAGAGAGGTAAAAAGAGACGTTATACAGTTATACTTGATGGAATGAATCTGAAATTTATCTTCATGTTTAGGTATGGTTTTCTCTCGTAAAATTCACACTGTACATGAACGTAATCTAAGAAGTTTGAGAACGAGATTTTAATAGTTAAAGCTTGTGTTTTATACAAGGTGTTACAAAAGTAAAAATAAACATTTAAAACTTTAATTGTTTAGATTAGACCGTCAAACTGAACAACTTTCACTATGGGACCAATATCGAAATCGCGAGAAAAAAAACTGCTGTCCGTATAAATCTATACTATTATAAAACTGTAACAGGAAGTTTGTCTGTACATTGAAGATATTAACAAAAAAAAAGTTACGATATGGTTTTTAGGTGTCCCTGATTCCATTTCACCAATTTTTGGATTTTTTGTCTGTCTGTTTGTTTGTTTGAACGAGTATCACGCCAAAACTACTGAACCGATTTTGATGAAACTTTTTTTGTTTGATAGCTTATGATCTGACTTAAAATCTGGTATATTATTTGTGCGGACGAAGTCGCGGGTTAACGCTCGTAATACATATAGCTCAAGTAGATTTGTAGTTTAGTATGGAGCATTAGATTTTATTATCGCGATTTCGATATTGGTCCTATAGTGAAAGTTGTTCAGTTTGATGGTCTAAACCACCCCCTTAAATGTTTTTTTTGTATTTTTGTAACACCTTGTATGTGCATTTATAAGGTTTATTATACCATACCATGTCTATGGTTAAAAGACAAGCGAATGATTTGAAGCAAAGCTTTGAAGTAATAGGGTTAAAGGCGTTCGTTGAATTATGCACTACGCCGCCGCCGCTACGAGGTGACCTACGCCGTAGCGTTACTACGCGGTTACAATATTACGCCGTAGCAAAATGTTTAATTTTATTCAAAAGGCTTTTTAAGTGGTTTGAACACTTAAAAAATGGTGTATATTGTTATGAATGTTTGTACTGCGTTATACTGAAGACCGCAATCCCTTTCGGGGAAGCCAGAATCTTATTGCGTGCAGTTGTAGCTACGTTGACGCTAAGCATAGTTCAGATTAGACGAAATTATATCATTATACAATCCCTTTGCCTAAAATGAATATGGAAAGGTTTTTACAAAATCACATTTTCACATTATATTCACAAAGGTACTTACAAAAAAATAAATTATTTGTTATCACACATTACGTACGACTTAGGAGTAATGTGTTTTAAATATATTTACGCGAAAATATTACTAACATTGAATTTATTAAGAGGATAGACGGGTACTGTTTTATCCATACAAACGTATTCCCCTGTTTCCACATCAGAGCAAACAACCACCACGCAATCTATATCGCTTGTGCCATGCCCCTACGTTTTGTTTTTTCGATTAATTAATTACTCTAAGAACTAGGAGCCTTCGAAAATTACTCAATTTTACCGCTGTGGTCAGACATCCAGCACGCAAATTTGACGAATATAAACAAAATAAAGAAAACATACAATTTGTATCACCACTGGCTTTTTCGGTGAAGGAAAACATCGTGAGGAAACCTGCATGTTTCAATTTCGAGGCATGTATTGTACCAACTGTCCATTACAAGTGGCGACGGGCTCACTCCCCGTCACACTGGACAGAGTTTCGGTACTACTAGTGAAACGTGGATGTTCTGAGGTTTCAGAATATCTCTTACTACCCCCTCGGGGAATATAGTCGTGAGCATACAGACATAGTCTTTTTTCATATTATTTTAGAAACAATTAAAATCGGTTTAGTTTTGGAGGAAGAAACAGGGGAATGCGAAACCGTGATTTCTTCCATTTTATGTAGGTGACAGTCTGCGCTGCAGTTGTCACTTTTGGTAGCTCGGTTGCGAAGCTCGACAGCAATAATTTGTACAGCGCGACAGCAATAAATCTGTTAAATAACTATTATTTAAATTTCTTGGAGACCGTCTATCCTCTTAACATATTTATATTTACCGCCATGACCCCACCATTACTTTGACATATAGGATGTCTCTTATGTACATTACCCAATACCCACGCAAGCGATACGTCTTCACCTCCACAGACATAACTCCCGGTCCCCGGGCATACATTCTCTCCCGTTGTCCCGTTAGTCGTAGAGTCACACTGCGCTTTTGTCCCGATTCCAGTCTGGTTGCGTGGCGAACCACAGTGCATGTAAGTACATTGTTGAAAGTTTATCGAATTTATTGATAATTTGCATTGGACATAGGCCAAAATGTATAAAACGTCCAAAAATGTTTAGTTGTAGATCATCGTCCATTAATACTCAATACTTTATTCCGTTCCACAATGTTATTAAAATAGGTGATGTATAATCTTTACTAAAAATCTGGAAGGATCTTCGCTAAAAATTCTTTTCTAAAGTATAAAATCAATGACGAAAATTGAATTCCCTTGCTTAGCTAACTGTAGTCAGCAGAATTCACATAAAAGAAAGAACCAGCACAATCAAAGCCTTCTTCTTCAGCCTTAAAAATTATCATCACGTACGCGGAGTAAATCGCGTGTACAAAATTATTGTAATGTATGTGACAACTAAGTATTCATTTTATCCACGCTAGAAAATGTCGTTTTAAGTCTTGTTATCATCATCATCAGCCTATCGTCGTCCACTGCTAAATATAGGCCTCTCCCAAGGCGCGCCACAAGACTCTCCTCGGCCTTCCTCATCCAGTCGCTCCCCGCTACCTTTTTTAGGTCGCCTGTCCAGCGGGCAGAAGGGCGTCCCACACTACGCCCGCCAGTTCGTGTTCTCCACTCTAAAACTCTGACACCCTATCGGTTGTCAGTTCTTCGGCAGATATGACCAGCCCAAGTCTTAGTATAGATTGACCTAAAATCTGCTTTCGTTAACTACAATCATTATCTTTAACTATGTTAATATAATTCTATAGTTACCTTTATTATTTTCTTCGTGTAGTTCGCAAGGTCTGGTATGAGTGTTACTTCTGCTGTAAATAGTTGCTCTGTGTCTCGGGCGCGGGTGTGAGTGTGGTCGTGTATTCGTTGCATTTGAGTGAAGCGTTTGTTTTGTTGCCTCCCGTCGCTTTGTTGATGAGCGACTACCGAGCGGGAATGTATCGCGCTCGCGCCTGCTCTTACAATCATTTTGTGCTCTAATTGTTATGTTTTACGTTCTATTTTTGCTGTTATTTCTGTTAACCAAACAGCGATGTTTGGTTTCTGCTTTGTTTGGGCCTTATTATATGTCTATTATGGTTTCTTTTGCAGTATTTAATGTCGAAAGGTTTATTTTGTTCTGAGATTAAATAATAGTACCGTTGTTCTAATCGGCCTCAAAGAGATTAAGCATTTTTTTTATGGTACTGTCATAGAGATCTAGAGAGATGCCAACCAACGCGCTGAGTACGAAACCGAGTGTCGCATTACCACCAGTAGCACGCGATAGAAAGTATTTTGTTAGCATGAATGCGCTCATTATCCATTGCGGTATCAGAACTCAACGTTCGAATAATCTTTAGTACTACGCTAGCATTGTAAACTATTTACACATAATATCTCGACTGGCTTTCAGCCTCATAATATATTGAATCCTTAATGTCGCGAGCAATGTGTTCCGTTTTTGCGTATATTGCTGCAACATTGGCCCCGCCCCGATTTCACATCTCCCTTTAGTTTTTGTGATCTGTGGGTACGGTGGACGGTGAGCAAATCACTGAAGGATATTATACACCGACTGCGCCTGCCGATGAGTGGCGCTAGTTAGCTAGCTATTGGTGTTTTTCTCATCAACTGTACTTTTTTACTGTGCATTATAGAAGAGCAAGGCCTCAGGTGCAGTATATTAAAACGTACAACGATGAATATTTAAACAAAAGGTGCTAGCAGTTTAATGAAAATTTAATGCCATTCTCAGTACACGTCATGTGTAAAGTTATCGATAGACCTAGTGATTTAGTTGTCAAGGACATTGACCACTACAGCCGACACGAAGGTACATTAAATATACATAAAATAAAAGTTAAATTACACTCCACTACCAGTCAGTCTAGCGAGGAACCATTACGGTCACTTTGATACATAACCAGATCGGCTATTTCAAAATAAAACACTGTAGCGAGAGGCGCACGGACCCGAATGCTTTCTCGCTCGCACACATCTAGCTGCCCTTGTCACCGCCCTCTCCATCGTTATGCACGCGGCACGCGCTCCGAGGATCGTATATAACACCCGACGCGGCCAGCGACTGTCACTTAGCTAGGCGGCTTCGCCTGAGAGATAGCCACTGCAGTCCTCAGGTGCTGGCCAGGTCGAGGATCGAGATAGCCACGCAGTCCGTTCCAAAACCTATGTCTTCAAAGCAGAAGAGTGAGATAGCCACGCAGTCCACTCTGATGCATAGCTAGGGATGTTTGTATGTGTTTTATGTACCAATATTGTATGCTCATCAATAAATAGTTAAACCATCACCCTCTTTCTCTCAGCCACCCTACATAGTGGCGCCCAACGTTAAAATTGATAGAAATGGCTGAAGAAGACAAAATGGCTTTTCAACTAACTGATGAACAATTTCACGCAATATTGAACCGCATTCCTGGTTCATCAACAAACAAGAATTTTACTCGATGTACTTTCAAGTTCAATGGTGAACGAGACTATGACAAAGTAGATGAATTCATTAATAACGTAACTATATACAAGCAAATCGAGCAGATATCAGACGAAGATGCACTATCCGGCTTACCTTTGCTTCTGAAAGAGACAGCAAGTGTTTGGTGGTTGGGTATTAAATCAGAGATAAAAACGTGGTCCGCCGCATTGAAAGCTATTTACGCAGCATTTGCACCTAAACTGCAACCATACGAAATTTATATTCAGTTGTTCGCCGACTGTCAAGGAGTGCACGAGCCTATTGATTCCTTCATCTGCAGAAAACGAGCATTAATCGGAATGTTGCCTCAAAAACGTCACAAGGAAGAAGAACAAATAGACTTTATTTACGGTCTATTGAAATTAGACGTAAAGAAGAAAATAGCCCGTACAGATATAAAATCCTTTACGGACTTATTAGAGAAGGCCCGTCATTTGGAAAGTTTGGATAATCAACCGTCCAGCTCAACACCAGCGTCTTCATCTTCTACTAAGGGACGAAATGAGACTCGTAATATACCTATAGTACGTTGCCTTTACTGTGGACGCAGAGGACACCTAATTGAAGCCTGCAGGATCCGCTTGTCGCAGCTTACCGCCACAAAAGAGAAAAACGCTCCATCGTCATCTACTGACGTTAAACCGAAACCACCTATCACCTGCTATGGTTGTGGCGCTGTTGGAGTGTTCCGTAGTAACTGTGCTACCTGTAAGGAAAAGGAGTCACCGCCGAAACCTATACAATTTTTTTCTATGGAGGCTAAGATACAAAACCAAATTAGACTGCCAACAATACAGATCAAATATAATAATATTGTGGGTCAAGCCCACTTGGACACCTGCGCACGCACCAGCATCGCCGGGGAACGGTTATATAAATTGATGAAAAGCAACGGCGCGGTGTTTACGGAGCATGATACCACTGTGGGACTCGCAGATGGCTCAGCAAAGACCATCAAGCTGTTAACCACGACGGTGGAAATATCTATTGAAAACCGAATGTTACCTATTTCTTTCTCGGTATTCCCCGACGGTGGAGACAATCGCACGCTCCTAGGAATCGATTTTTTGGAGAAGAGCGGTATGATTTTGAATCTAGGTCAAAAATGCTGGAGTTTCATTCAAAATACTGACCAAATTTACCAGTTTGTTCAACCAAAAATAAATCTGGTAAACAGCATTGCAGTAAAGAAAATTGAGTTTGAGAATGTCACTCAAGAAGAAGATCTACCATCCTTTCTCACATGGGCCAGAGATCTGAAAATGTTGTCGCCGATTCCCAGCACTCCACCAGATGAATCTGAAGAATCTCCCTGCGATATTACACCGAGTTTCACGTTAAAGAAGATCGAGCTACCGCCACAACCTTCACGTCAACGTGTACCACGAGAAGTTAATGACGAGTCCTTGCCTGATCCTCGAGTGACCTATATACCAATAAATAATATTCAATTGTACTCACTTGATATTTTATTAGAACCCCATGAAGCTACAAACCTTAATATGATACAAAGAGAACAACTAAATACCTTGTTATCAGAATTTCATTACATATTCAATAAACATGGTGAGTCTACACCATTTGCTGAACATAAAATAGACACGGGCAATCACATGCCTATTGCAGTAAAACCATACCGAATGTCACCAATTAGACAACAACAATTACAAGTAAAGTTAGATGAAATGCTTGAAATGGATATTATAGAAGAAAACGAAAGTCCATGGGCAGCACCAGTGGTCCTAGTGCCCAAAGGAGAATCAGACATTAGAGTATGCATAGACTACAGACGTTTGAATGCCATTACAACACCAGACAGATACCCGTTTATGTTCACGTTTGAGTTTAAGTTTTTTATTACAATTGATTTAATTTGTATTTAGTAACGACTAACGTGGTACTTATTTAAAAATTTAATACTTACGATATTTATGAAGAAACAATTTTTTATTTAAATACATCTCTGTGTACGCGGACCGTTAGTAGAATGATATTAAGATTACCCTAAAAATAACAGTTAAAAAAAACTGTATTATCGATACCGCTTTCGGTCCCTGGTACAATCACCATTAAATAAAGTTTGTTTTACGCTTGCGTCGTTTCAGGCGCGCGCACCGCCCCATCTCTTCCTCTCGCATCAGGCAGTAATATAAGCTATCACACCCCCATTTCGCTTCAATTATTTTCGACATAGGCCCTTAACGGCGCTTTTAAAATAAATAATGAGAATGATGTCCATTCCATTTGGAGGCGAGTGTAAAGTAATTTATGTATGATCCGTAACGCTACATAGTGTCATGGCACAGGTGGGGTGGAGGACAGTACAGATCGATAGCGTGCTGATGCAAACATGCCACGGCTTCACAGGTCCGCTGACCGGCGACCGCCGCCGCCGCGCCGCCTCTACACGCGCCGTTTTATTGCTGCTGGACGTATTATTATTAATATAGAATATGTTCATTTCATATTATGGTCTTTTTGGCATACCTACGTAAAGTAACAAAGATGAAGCCTGATGGTGGCGCATCTCGATTTGTATCGTTTGCTCAGGGGTGCATACTAGGCTAGGCCTGCTGTAAAGTGTAAGCTTATATTGCTTCGATTCGCTAAATATTGTAACATATTACGTTTCGCACATTTTTAGGGTCCAGTAGTCAAACAAGGAAACCTTGCGTTAGCGCGTTCACATTTCATTAAACAATAAAAACAAAACAAAAAAAGGCTTTTCTACTAATACAAGTACAATTGCTTCGGAACCCTATCATGGGTGATTCCGACACGCTCTTGGCTGGTTTTTTGTGAATGTTTCAGGATAAAATGACTTATCGACACAAACACACTAATGACACCCTTATCCTTAACTCCTTCAGTCCGTTCGTAAGTCAACGGGAAGACGGTGGGTTATTCTAAGCTATAACCACCCGGCTATAATTAAAAACAATGAGAAGTCCATTAGATTTCCTCTCGAAGCATGCTCGCGCCACAAATCGTGGCCTTTTTTGTTCATAAGCCAACGCTGAAGAGCAAAAAGGCTGTACGTGAGAGAGATTTTCTCACGTGCGCGTGTGGTAAGTAGGATTAACAAAGGAACCTTCGAGAATATTAAAATGCAGACGCCTCTCGCCGTGGGCTTCAACTTTATGGCTAAAGTATTCTGGTTGAATTTTATATCAGCTAAAATACTGTTTCCGAATAGAAGTGAGGTTATATCAGGAAGTTTTGCCGTAGTTGCTTAACTAAATGAAATGTTACTCGAATAAAATTAAGTTGGAAACTATTAAAACAGTTTCTTAGTAGCTCTTGAACTAGTACTTCTCGAATAACTATTCTCTTGTCTTATTTTTCCGTTGCTAGTTATGTCTGATGATTTCAAAATATCGGACTACAAATTAAATGTACAAAACAGTATATTCGACGCCGTAAATTGATAGGTAATGTACAAACCGAAAGGTTACTTTTTTGGTGGATAAATTAATTGCTGGTCAACGAACTGGCTATATGATATATGTACCTACATTAAATATGTTGTATACCCAGTCACCACTGTAATACTATTAAAAATACATCACGATATAAAGGGATTACGTTTCAGGACAACGACCAAAGTTAGAGGTCGTTGCAACACGTAAGTGACATAAAGAACCTCCTAACAAAGTCCTTTCAGGCCGCCATCGATCTTAACTCTCTAAAGAAAAGGATACGTTCTTTGAGGTCCGGAAACTTTTTACATTCGTAGAGAACGTGCCAACCAATCGCTGGGGGCGATTTGCGGCTGCGGGTCTCACGATAGTTGGAACATACTTCTTTTCTAAGGGGCTGTTTTGCCTAAGGCGTCAGTTTCGTACGTGCCGTCAAATTGTTTCTTTTTTCACGAGGTAAACATGAAATCCTCTGAAACCTGCTTGTAGTTATGATTTCACTACAAAGAAATGTTACAAGTTGTTTAAATAATTGTGCTTGAACTACAGTCGCTAAGAATTTCTTTGTTGTCAACACCCCGAAGATCTTACAAGTCGACAACTTGCGACAGCTTTTTCTTCGGTACGTACTATTTCTTGAAGTATCTTTCAGAGCTGTTGAGACTTATATCTTGTACTGAATACTTACTTTGTTACGTACCAGCATTGTTAATATTCATTGTCTCGCCCACAGCATCGTAGATAATCCTGAAAGCTCGCAGCCGTATATGTTCCCCTGGTAACTATCGCTCAATTTAGTTGCTTTACTGAGGCTCTCCCTACCTCTCCCACAAAGTTTAGTGTAAAACGCGTCTGTTCACGATGCAAGCATAAAGTATTAACTTTATTTGTGGTTATGGCTAATTTCGGCGTGTCGGGGTGTCCGTGTTAAATGAATATTTTATGTCGGTCGAGCGATCCCTCGTAAATAAAGCGCTCGGTGTTTCGGCCGCGTTTATTGCTAATCCCGTTCGCCATGGAAATAGAGATCGCGCTGAGTATAGATCGGGGAAGTCGTTGAATAAACTTGACCGGCTTGGTTATTCCACGAAAGTGACGAAAAACTATGTTTCGCGAGAAACTAATGGTCAAGCGCACTTCGTTATGACGATAAACAAAACTGCGATTTATCGTAATTCCAAATAACAGTCCTCTATCAGTACACTATCGTAAAACCAATTTCGATATTACTGCTGATTTCAATGTAAGAAACACTTAATAAGCTATGCTGGATCAAAAGAAAGCGAGTGTAGAAATAAATAGGCTGGGTTGCTAATTATGTGGTCCTTCCATAGATATACTCTAATGTTCGCAATTTAGACTATGACAGGAAATCAAAACTTTCAATATATCGATTTATTACACCTTGCGAATGTAGATATCTTGGCCATAAATCTGAATCCACCATAAAACAGGATTTACCTTTCATAAAACACATTTCAGTGAAAGCTTTTAATTACTTTTTGCTGACTCTCGCCGAAAATACTAAAAATTCTCACAGTAAACACAAACAGTGACCCTTCCAGGACAGGGTTGGTCCCGAAACTCGGTGCGGGTCTCCGGAGCGGAGCGTAGCGGAGCCGGGACAAAGGACGCCCGGGAGTGATCATTTAATGAAAGCCCGTTGCCAATTTGCGACGCGGGCCCTTTAGGGACCGTTTTATTTCTTCCGGTTGCATTTAATCGGATGGATTGTATTTTATTACGTCAATTGTTGATTATACATTCTACTCGGTATTTGCTTATCATCACGGTGGCCATACGTTGCAAATTGAATAAACTGAATCTAGAAAAGGAAGTAAATTAAAAAATATTTCAATATTTACTGAATCAACAATAAATACCTGAAAATGACCTGAATGTGAAATAATCACCCAGACGCGGTTTGTATAGAATCACGTCCGATAAATAATAATTTCACCGGTAATTTGAAAATCTGTATTCGAAATTGTTTCCATACGCAGAACTACGCGTGCCAACTCTCTCGCGCCTCTGCTTTCCAGCATGGCTAGTATGCCAGCGTGATATAGCGCTATCACGCTTCCGCTCTCTTTCTATTTGCGCGCGAAAAAACGAGATAAAAGACGTGATATAGCCGTATCACGTGCACCCGACCGACAACACTACTAATGCCTCTATCTTAGTGTTTGACTGTTGTTGCTAATGTCAGAAGGCGGATTGGGGATTTTTTAACACATCTCATTAAACTAACACAGTCTTAATCTGTCGTTCTTTGTTTAGTTAATCAGAGCTAATAAAATAAATAAAGACAAGTAAATCGTGTGAAGTGGTAAAGAAATGGATCGTGGTTGGGATTGGGAGACGCCTCGAGATGGACCGGCTGGCTGACGCGAGGCACGTACGTGTAGTGGACCGCCGTGCAGGCAGGCCCGAACGAGATCTATTAAGAACCAGCCACCAACCATTAATTGAACTACCCTATCAATTAAGAACCAGGTCTTCCACTCCGACCAACTGGATCGATCCACTGAAACATCAAAACCTGTCAAACAATTGAATTTTAATTATATCTTAGTATAATTGCACTATTGTAGCTGATCATCATATGTCGAATCATATGCTGAAGCCGGCCAATCACCGTAAGAGGCTTGCTGATCGACCAGGGTGCGCCTTATTTATCGGGGGTTTAGCACGTCACTCAGGGAGGTTCTCTTCATGAACGCCTATTACGTTTACAACTACAGGGTGAAATTGATATCATTATCATCCTTTTAAACTAAGAGTCTACCCATCAAACTGAACAACTTTCACTATGGGAGCAAACCGATCGGAGCAAAAAAAATCAGCTGTTGCATCCATTTGAGTCGAGTTGGCAAGTTTTAGTGAAAGTTGTTCAGTTTGATGGGTAGACTCTTAGTTTAAAAGGATGCTAATGATATCAATTTCACCCTGTATATACAGGGTGAAAGGAAATGTATCATTATCATCAACCTTTAAACCGCATACTCTACCCATCAAACTGAACAACTTTTACTATTGGAACAAACCTGTCAGAACAAAAAAATCATCTGTCCCATACGTTTAAATCGAGCAGGTAATGCAGTTAAGTATGGGACAGCAGATTTTGTTTGTTCTGAAAGGTGCAGCTGATTTCCCCCTAGTAAAAGTTGTTCAGTTTGATGAGTAGATTATGTTGTTTAAAGATTAATGATATTACTCACGCCCTTTATATACAGATGTATATATAGAACATCTCTAATTACCCACTCAGGGAATATTCCCTGAGTGGGTAATTAGAGATGTTCTGAAAGTAACACAAACAAAATTAGATACAATAATATAATTCCTAATAACATGTTTATGTTATGACACGAGTGTCATTGACTATACACTGTTTTCACCAATCACCAATAAACCTTTTTGTGTTAATAAATACCTAGAAACGACATTATTTTCGAATCCGTAGAACAAAAGTTTATCGTTTGAGTAGCAGAATCTACACCTTATTAAGAAGCTTGATTTTTCTGTTTATATATCTAAAACAAAGGGAAGAAACTTCTCAAACCTGACTGAAGTTCTTCCTGCTGACACGTTTAAGAAGAAACGTAATCTACGTCAATGGCTTAGGCATCAGACACCGACTTCAGATCTAATTAAAATCGCACTTTAGTCAGTCAGCTCAGCCGATAGATAAGGGTGCGACTAGCTCCATCCGTAAGCACTTACTTAGTTTATCTACGACGTGTTTGCTTCGGAAATTACATCCAAGCGATATAGATCCTTTGAGGAAATGATATAATAAAAAAAGGTATGAACTCAAGGTAAGCGGGGTGGGCAGAAATTTGTACCAACCATTTATCTGAAGAAGAATGAAGTTGTAGCAAGGCACACCCTTATCATTTTGAACGTTTCAGGATGGAATATAATATTTTGTATATGTAAAGAAAAGAAAGAAAGAAAAATTATTTATTTGGATCTCCGACACACATTCAATCTTTTACATTATCACGGATAGATTTTTGTAAAATATTTAAAACAGAATACCTATTAATAAAAGAGATTGTTGATGTAGGTGTGAATATGTATTCTTAATAGTTATTTATATTTTGTATACAGGGTGTTACAGAAGTAAAAAATAAAAAAATGAAAACTTAAGGGGGTGGTTTAGACCAACAAACTGAACAACTTTCACTATGGGACAAAAAAATGTTAACATAATTATAATATTTACATACATTTAGCTCTAGTAGATCTGTAGTTTAGTATGGAACATCGCAAACGCATCGCATCATGGCGATTATGGCAAATCTCCTCATTTTGGGGGAGGCCTATGTCCAGCAGTGGACGTCTAACGGCTGATAGGATGATGATGATGATGGAACATCCGATTTTTTTTCGCGATTTCGGTATTGGTCCCATAGTGAAAGTTGTTCAGTTTGGTGGTCTTAACAACCCCCTGAAATGTTTATTTGTATTTTTGTAACACCCTGTATATCTTGTATTACAGATGTTTGTATTCGTATAACTTTATTTGTGTATGTTATGTATATTATGTTATTGTGATACACACCGCCTACCAATCTTCTTTCACCATTTCCTCTAAGGTTGTCTTCATTTCCTAAGGTTGTCTGGAAGAAATCACTTATTAGCGATAAGACCGCCTGTTTTTGTACCTTTTGTATTTCCTGTTTGTTTGCTCTCTGTATACTATGTTTCTTTTGGTGTAAAATAAAGTATAATTGATTGATTGATTGATTTAATGACGTGTCAAATAAAAATATTTGCTCATTAAAACACTGTGTATTAAAACTTATTGTCATGTACTAATGAGTTTTACACGGTAGTAGAAAATATTGTGAAGAAACCTGCATACGCTGAAGAAAAAATTCGGACGCGTATATAATGTGTACCAATCCGCATGGGCACGCGTGGTGGACTGATGTCCATGCACCCTACCTAAGAGTAGGCCTGTGCCCTGTAGGGGGACGTAAAAGAGGGTCCTTCTTAATGCGCTGACACTTTTTAAGGGGATTATCAGACCGTCAAACTGAACAACTTTGTCTATGGCACCAACATCAAAATCGTGAACAAGAAATCAGCTGCTCCATACAAAACTGCTAACCTACTCGAGCAAAATGTATGGGACAGCAAATTTTTTTTTTTGCTATTTCGGTATTGGTCCCGTAGAGTGATGATTGATGATCTATGAGACACGTAGCAAAACATTTCAGTTTCGCAAAGCGATTAATCTCGGCTGGCTCGCCTTTTTATTTTGTATTATCGCTTGCCGCTCTCGACAAATAAATACCCTCCACCTGACTGCCTCGAAAAAGGATCAAGAAGGGTTCTCGTGTTTGTCAATAATTCCCAAACGGGCTTTTCCTTTTTTGGTTGCAATCTGAAAGCTTTCTAATTTCACTCATAATATGGATAATAATATTTTCGATATTTTTTGTATACAGGATGAAATTGATATCATTAGCATCCTTTTAAACTAAGAGTCTACCCATCAAACTGAACAACTTTTACTATGGGATCAAACCGATCGGAGCAAAAAAAAATCTGCTGTTCCATAAACTGCAATGCCTACTCGACTCTAATGTATGCAACAGCAGATTTTTTTTTTGCTCCGGTCGGTTTGCTCCCATAGTAAAAGTTGTTTAGTTTGATGGGTAGACTCTTAGTTTAAAAGGATGCTAATGATATCAATTTCATCCTGTATATTTCAATAAAAAGCACTTTAAAATCATCAGCCTGTCCACTGCTGAACATATGCCTCTCTCCCAAGGCGCGCTACAAAAGTGCTACAGCGAAAAAGTTACACATCATTTATTATTCTTTTGTTAAGCGGTCGACATGTAGTGTACACACGGCGACACATCTAGCTATAAAAACCAAAATAAGCACTTTAACTACCGCAATCAAGAGGTGGTCAACTTTTGATTACGTAAGATATTTAAAAAGCGTTCTGGTGCAAACTGTCAAATGTCAGTATACTTTGCGTTAATTTGAAAATAAGGATATTTTGATTTTAATGGTTTAACATATTTCTCTTTCATGTAGCTACAAAGTATAGCGATATCGTAAATTGAAGGTTGTTCTTTTCTAACCCTCGCATAATAACATAAGCTCGTATGACGAGATTGAGATGCCTATAGCTTCCTCTTACTCACTCAGGAACAGGGATGAGACATGCTTATGCCAATTTGCATTAAATCTTGATGCCGAGAAATCTAGCTTACATAACTATCAAAGTAGATGCTATGAGAGTTTCTAGATTGAACTCATCGAAGAATTGTGTTATCGAGGATACGCTTTGCATAATCGATAGTATCACTTCCTGCAAGATTCCTAACCAATTCTTTTGTAATTATCCTTTAGTGCTTTGGGGCGTAACGAATATAATCTTGGAACACTAATATTACTACGTCTTCACGTCTAACGCACCGATTTTTATCAAATTTGGCAAAGAAGTCTGTGCTTAGTGTGAGAAAGGATTTAAGTTTCTTTTTATCCCGAAGACGGATAATGGATCCCTCATTCCCGTGAGAGTCGTATGACCTTATCGAAGATAGGGTTTCTTATGCCGTGCTTTGGTGTCTGAATTCACTATGAAAGGCTAGCCACCTATCACCACTTGACACGTCATATCATACTGTCCTGAAACCCTTAATATGCAAAAAGCGAGAGCGGAGAACCTAAAACTGCAAGGTACTATTGAAAAGATAGATGGTACCTAGTTGTAGCAAAGTATCAAACCATCTTCTTATCGTGTGGGCAGAGCCCTGGCGTCAGTCATCGTCGTGAGTTTATAGGTGTGTCTAAGTAGATCATTTTAAATAATATTTGAACACTGACGCAAAAAAATGGTGTTATAAGTTTGACGCCTATGTCTGTCCGTCTGTCTGCCTGTCTGTGGCATCGGAGCACCCAAACGGATAGACCTATTTCGATGCGGTTTTTGTAATAGAAAGCAAATTTTTTAGCCCTGTTTCATAAAAATCGGATTAGCAGTTTTCTAGTAACTTTTAAAATTACGAAATAATAATAAATTACAAATTTTAAAACCCCCAACGCTAAAAACAAAAGTGAAATTTAATTCAGTCACCTATTATTTTTGATGTAAGCTAATGTATGTGTATCTTTTTAACTCTCTTTATGATATTTTATTGAACAGCGGTTGAATACTTGAAAATTAATAATTCCCTTGATATAGACAAGATTTTTCTCATTTCCGCTCATTTATGATTGTCAGGATAAACGGGTATTTCATTTATTCATATTTCACGTCTAGTTCCTGTGTTTTAATATAAAATGGCCGCAAAGCTTTCCACCTTGTCTATTCAAAGACTTAATAAAAAATGATCTTCGTTACTTTGAAACGGGTTGTTATTTCGCAATTTTAACGTAGTTCGAACACTATAAGATTTCTTTAGCAATAAAAATAGCTTTGTAGGTATTAGATTGAGATTGACATAGACAGTTTGACCACTAATAGCCCAGTCATTTTACGGTTTGAGCCGGGACTAATTAGTAATTGATATTTTTTTCGGTGTAGTATTTGAGCACATTTGAGCTTAGAAATGTACCAGAATTAAAAAAGAATCTCGTCAGCAACAGTTCCAAATTTAAAATTAAGGTATTATCTCGTTATAAAAAACGTAATGGTAATTTTTTTTTCACATGTATAGGGCATGACCATTATATATAATTCAAACATAGTGTAAATATTTTTGTCTACTTAGAAGGTTTTGAAAAATACATTTGTATTTTCTAATAAAAACCTCGTTTTTTAAATTTCAATGCATATTTTATTCCTCAAAAATTGTTGCTTTATATTGTTAAATCTAATTCAAATGAGTGCATTATTCATTTAAAAGCCTTCTGGGATTCACAATTTTGATTTCTATGTTGCGTAGCGATTTTTTTTAAATATGTTTTCAGATAGTCTTTTTGTCACTAAATAGTGCCGGTTGCAGTTTAAAAGTTATTTAATAATTACTTCCTACCTCTCCTAACAAAACTCCGTAAAATGTCTGGGCTATAAATAGACTCCTAACATAACAGGCTTAACTTTATAGATACCAGTACTCAAGATGAAGAGTTATTATTTTCTTCAGTCTCCTTGAATTATATTAATGTCAAATCAGTTATAATTGTAATAAATCAATAACGAATGAAAATAGTTTTATTATATCGGTGCACTCTTACCTCACCCTACCATACCCGAATCTTTTCATAAGTAGACATGTTGGGATTAAATTTAATGTCTTCTACGTTATTTTGTGGCATAAAATGGTGATCCCATGTTGGGCGCCAAAATATATTTTGTAGCGTACGGCGTCGATCGCTCGTAAAATTGCGACTATGTGTGAGGTAAACTGCGGGGTTGTACAATTTGACACGATAACGTTGTTTACGTCGCTCTCCCCGCACCCCTCCACTACCCTTCCGCTGACAAACTTATGATGATATCATATTTGTTTTTATCGTCTCACCGTGCTAAGAATAAAGGGTCTTATTTTCAACCCAGAAAGGTATCGATTCTGTGGTGCAAATTGATTCCCGTTTAGAATTAGGCCCGCTTATAGGATTCTTTTTGTTTGTGTTTTTATGGGTGAAAGGCTCCCCTGGTATAATCTATACTATTATAAAACTGTAACAGGAAGTTAGTCTGTACATTGAAGATATTAACAATAAAAAAGTTACGATATGGTTTTTAGGTGTCCCTGATTCCATTTCACCAATTTTTTGATTTTTTGTCTGTCTGTTTGTTTGTGTGTTTGTTTGTTTGTTTGAACGAGTATCACGCAAAAACTACTGAACCGATTTTGATGAAACTTTTTTTGTTTGATAGCTAATGATCTGACTTAAAATCTGGTATATAATTTGTGCGGACGAAGTCGCGGGTTAACGCTCGTAAGTAATATTTGCATGCTCCCCCACCATCGAAATTTTAACGACAAGCGCGGGTGAAAAGGTGCTATCTGAGACCTGCTGAGCCTGAACATGTCAGTAACAATAAACAAATTGGTGAATTAGTAACGGAATGAATGCGTTAATTACTTCGATCAAGCAGGTTAATTAATAAAATGAATTAATGAGTGGAATTTACCTCTAGTTAACGACAACTGGATTTCAAATCAAACAGTGGTGTATTCTTTTCCCACTCGCACTCACACAACGTACATGTGCTACAGCATTCTTGTCAGTACGAACCAGTTTGTATGAAGTGTCCAGGGTGTGGCTGTACGCTTAAAAAGAGTTAGTCATTAGCAAAATTTTTGACCCCGAAAAGGGGTCGTGAATTTGTGCATGTATGTACCGATCGAGCTAGATGTATTTATCGAGCTAGATATGCCACAAAGTTGGGCTCACGGGTGGTAGTTAGGAAGGTCGTCGGCCATTATCCGGGGATCTTAACGGCTGTCCCGGTCGAGACGAAAGTGTCTTGGCGCCATTATTGTATTCAATGGCTCGGATCGGACCGCGATGCGTGGAAACTGAGTTACTTACCGTTCTTATTTCTGAAGGGACATGAAATCTCGGGATCGGGAACACGTTTTGATATTACTGTTTTAAGTTATTGTTGTGTCTAAAAGCTGGTTTTAGTTCTTGATTCCGGTATGTTTAAGTTATTCCGTATTTCTTCATGTTTTGATGCTATCTTCTAGCCGATATCTTTGCCGCACGGTAAAAAAATACTGTCTTCTACAACTGGAGTACAGTCACCATCAAACATATCATAGCAAACAAGATGGTCAAATATTTCTAAGCAGTTCTAATTTTCAATAAAATTCTTTACACGTAATCAATTAAAAATATCTGAACGCCTAGAACTAGAACATTAAATCTATCAACGCAGTCAGGGTGATCATAAAAATTTGAGCAGTTTAGGAAAAAAGACCATTATCCGATGTTATACATATCAATTTTAAATAACACTATAAGAAATTATTGAAAATTAGCTGTTCAGATATTTATGACAAAATACATGTTTAGATATAATTGGTAACATTTAATGTAAAGAATTTATTGAAAATTAGCACTGTTCAGATTTATTTGAACTCCTTGTATGCTAAGATATATCTGATGGCGACTGTACCAGCACAGATTATTTAATAGTTACTTCTAGTGGCGAAGGTTTTAGTGACATTACTTTACGTAACCGGCCCCTGCGAATAGGTGCGATAACTGAATTACATTTTATAGTCCACTAACTTGGATATTATCATGTCAAGATATACAGGGTCCTTCTTAATATGCTGACACTTTTTAAAGGGAATGATCACACCGTCAAACTGAACAACTTTCTCTATGGGACCAATGTCGAAATCGCGAAAAAACTAGCTGTCCCATACATTTGGCTCGAGTAGGTTTGCAGTTTTGTATGGATGAGCTAATTTTTTTTCGCGATTTCGATGTTGGTGCCATAGAGAAATTTGTTCAGTTTGACGGTCATCCCCTTAAAAGGAATCAGCATATTAAGAAGGACCCTATATTGTTATACTCTCATCTCGCTGTCAATGGCTCGCTTTGCCTCGTTTCCGGGCACTGACTATAGCACTATTTAGGGCACTTGGTGCTGTCTCGTTCGCACAACGACCGTCCCTCATGATGTTTTTGACCTTCAGGAAATCTTTACCGTAAAATGTAATCACTGTTCATTACTCTTTTATGTAAGTTTCTGTAATAAGTAACAGATTTCGTGAAACTACGCGTGTAAGTCATAAAGTAACCGAATAGTTATTAACTTTGGCATCAGGATAACGCGTCTTACGCTAACTTGCTCAAGTAATAGCTTACTTTTGTAGGGTTACTCCATCCAAACAAATATAAGAAAATTTACTGATAAATCATGATGGTTTATCAGTAAATTTTTTTTTCTGATATTTCGCGTCAATGTTTTAGTGTCGAAATTGTCATCGCATAAAATAATTTTAACATGATTTGCTATTTTTGTATGCATTTCAGTTTAGATTACGGTATTTATTATATAGATATGTTTCGATATTGTACCATTTAGTGAAATAAATAAAGAAAAAAAAACGTAGCAGATTGATATTTTGCTAATTTCAAGAGTGGATTCCTTTAACACTTTGGCTGCGTAGGGCATTAACAAATTGGCTGAAGTGCGCACGACTCGACGAAAATTGTATTGCATTCCGCAGTGTTAGCACTGCGCGAGTATCATTGTTTTGAGCATAGCATCGAAAGTGTTTAGCTTTATTCGCTACAAAAAGTCAAAAACAATATACATTAGATAAATTCTCGTAGCTTCAGATTAAGAAAACAGAACTACTTACGTGCAATGCATTTGTATTGGGTTTCCTGATAAGCGGCAAAAATTCCAGACATGTCAAGAAAATTCATGTTTGGTAAAGTGGAAACCCTATACTAGTGTGAGGTTAACTTTATATTGTCTCGCTCGCACTTCGCTAACTGGTCGTTCATTTAAACAGTTTTATTACTTTGCCTTTTATCTTCAATGACAGTTCTCTTAAGTTGGAAGACAACGGGAAAGCTACTGTTGGAATATGGTACCCATAAATAATAATCATACAATTTTACCAATCGGTTGGTATTTTATTTAGTAGTAATGTTTGTGATCACCCCAAAAGGGAGTAAAGACGTAAATTTCTGCATTCTATGTTGTTGTTCTTGACTGCCCGGTAGCACAGTCTGTAGTGAACCTGCCTGCTGTGCTGAGGGTCGCGGGTTCGAATCCCGCAAGGGACAAATATTTATATGATGAATATGAATATTTGTACCCACCCGAGTCATGGATGTTTGTATCTATATATTATGTTGTCTAGTCATCATAATACAAGTCCAGGTACTTTAAATGTGACTAGATAATTTGTGTGACAATGTCCAAGATATTTATATTTATATTATATATTATATATGCGATAGCCACGGGAAACAATTGGGTCCATTCTAAGCCACACCGCCGTATAAGAAAGATAAATCTTTAAAAAACAGCAAAAGGCATCCTTTAGTTGTCTCGCACGTTTCCCTTGACACAGATTACCGTCGGAACCTTAGACAATATAACTAGGGACCAGCCTTGCGGTTGCATTTCCTCTCAGCCAGTTTACAAGATCAATTGATCATGTGCATTTGCATACAGTTGTATACTTTATCACTAAAGGAGACAGCCTTTAATTGCGGAACAATAAGTTCAAACTAGTAGCGTTTGGGGTTCACACGAGACTATTTTTAACAATCAATATTACAATCTAAGGTAATGGAATAAAATCCAAAGTTGCAGATTTCATGCTACCTCGAAAAGTTTGTTAGGAGAAATACACTAACGTAACTGGTCCATAGTTTTAGTTAAATATTGTCTAAGGTCAGAACCCATGCAAATGAACTGATCAGGAGCCACATGACAATTTGCCTATCAATCTATTATTTAGCATATTGAAGCATTACACAGATGGGTCCACCTCGCTCGGCCCCCGGGGCAGGGGTGAGGGAGGGGATGGGATCTGATAAAATTGTTTTAATCAAGCAGTGATCCGTTATGAACGCGTTGGCTGGGAGCCCAAACTGCAGATAGGTAATGTTTTTATCAAGTGCATTATCGGATTGGGTTCATCTATGAGTCTAAGGGTCGATTCACACCAGAAGAGCATCGAAGAGCATTTGCGCGTAGCGTACAATCTTATCAGTAGTGAATAAAGGTTACATTTATTTGCACGTCGCCGACGCGACGCGACGCGGCGACGATCGGTCGAAATAAATTTGACCTTTATTCACTAGTGATAAGGTTGCTGCTGCGAGTAAATGCTCGATGATCTGGTGTGAATCGACCCTAAGCGACATGAAATCATAGGGCTGTATCACAAACAAATAAGACAACTTTTTGACTCTACAACCGCGTCTGAAGATATTTCGTTGTAGAGAAGATGCGGCCAGAAACTCTTGTTTCAGATTTTATTTATCTTTATTTTATTTTATTCGCAAAACGTAAAGCTTACAATCACAATAATAGTTCGGTTAATGCTTTAGTACAATCTGAGCCAATTAAAAGTTTTCATCAGTAGTACTAAAGCTTAAGAGTGGATTCTTATGTTTATCGAGTAGAATTTCTGGCCTCTGTCACAACCCTTGCACAACATACCACGATCTCACGATGCTTCAATACTACAACAGTATCAAAATGGCGTCTGCACCCGCGCCGTCCCGATGTCTTTATATCTGTTGCTTCACTCCCCTAAACTTACCCTCGAAGTGCGGAGTGAAATGCGGTAACTGAGGTTAGTGAGGAACTGGGAGTGGCCATTCTGTATGAACTACTTACTACTATGTTTTCTGGGGCTCCTTTGTAGCAAATTGCGCTGCATCTTACGAATGAGAATCCTTGATAAAGCGAGACATGTACAGAATGGTCTTCTATCTGACTCTAACATATGTGTGCCATTGCGACCGGCAGTGAAGGTACATTAACCGCGGGATTTAGTGGCCGGGCTATAGTTTATTGCTGAGATTTGTGTTGGTCCAGAGATATACAGGGTGATTTTTTAAGACCTAATTTCCATTGACAATTTTTAACTGGCTTTACTATACGATTATGATACACATAATTATTTTCTTTCTCATAGCCAATCTTGAATATGACTGCTCATTTAGATAAGTAGTCAGTTACGCAGAATATTTTAATGTGCATGACTGAAGGCACCAAATTAGGCATATATATTAATTTATAAACATTACACTTGGCATTACATTAGCTTAATACCTACATTAGAAACAAATCGGTTTTTATTGTAAAACGAGCGTTAACCCGCGACTTAGTCCGCACAAATTTTAAGCCAGATAATAAACTATCAAACAAAAAAAGTTTAATCAAAATCGGTTCAGTAGATTATGCGTGATGCTTGTTCAAACAAACACACAAACAGACATACAAAAAATAAAAAAATTGTTGATATGGAAGCAGGGATACCTAAAAACCATATCGTAACTTTTTTTTGTTAATATCTTCAATTTACAGACAAACTTCCTGTTACAGTTTTATAATAGTTTAGATTAGAAAAGACGGTCACCTTAATCACAGAAAATATGATTTAATAACAATAAAGAAGAAAAATTCTTCCAACGAATAACAAAACGAGAGGTAAAAAGAGACGTTATACAGTTATACTTGATGGAATGAATCTGAAATTTATCTTCATGTTTAGGTATGGTTTTCTCTCGTAAAATTCACACTGTACATGAACGTAATCTAAGAAGTTTGAGAACGAGATTTTAATAGTTAAAGTTTGTGTTTTATACAAGGTGTTACAAAAGTAAAAATAAACATTTAAAACTTTAATTGTTTAGATTAGACCGTCAAACTGAACAACTTTCACTATGGGACCAATATCGAAATCGCGAGAAAAAAACTGCTGTCCGTATAAATAATACATATAGCTCAAGTAGATTTGTAGTTTAGTATGGAATATTAGATTTCATTTTCGCGATTTCGATATTGGTCCCATAGTGAAAGTTGTTCAGTTTGATGGTCTAAACCACCCCCTTAAATGTTTTTTTGTATTTTTGTAACACCTTGTATGTGCATTTATAAGGTTTATTATACCATACCATGTCTATGGTTAAAAGACAAGCGAATGATTTGAAGCAAAGCTTTGAAGTAATAGGGTTAAAGGCGTTCGTTGAATTATGCACTACGCCGCCGCCGCTACGAGGTGACCTACGCCGTAGCGTTACTACGCGGTTACAATATTACGCCGTAGCAAAATGTTTAATTTTATTCAAAAGGCTTTTTAAGTGGTTTGAACACTTAAAAAATGGTGTATATTGTTATGAATGTTTGTACTGCGTTATACTGAAGACCGCAATCCCTTTCGGGGAAGCCAGAATCTTATTGCGTGCAGTTGTAGCTACGTTGACGCTAAGCATAGTTCAGATTAGACGAAATTATATCATTATACAATCCCTTTGCCTAAAATGAATATGGAAAGGTTTTTACAAAATCACATTTTCACATTATATTCACAAAGGTACTTACAAAAAAATAAATTATTTGTTATCACACATTACGTACGACTTAGGAGTAATGTGTTTTAAATATATTTACGCGAAAATATTACTAACATTGAATTTATTAAGAGGATAGACGGGTACTGTTTTATCCATACAAACGTATTCCCCTGTTTCCACATCAGAGCAAACAACCACCACGCAATCTATATCGCTTGTGCCATGCCCCTACGTTTTGTTTTTTCGATTAATTAATTACTCTAAGAACTAGGAGCCTTCGAAAATTACTCAATTTTACCGCTGTGGTCAGACATCCAGCACGCAAATTTGACGAATATAAACAAAATAAAGAAAACATACAATTTGTATCACCACTGGCTTTTTCGGTGAAGGAAAACATCGTGAGGAAACCTGCATGTTTCAATTTCGAGGCATGTATTGTACCAACTGTCCATTACAAGTGGCGACGGGCTCACTCCCCGTCACACTGGACAGAGTTTCGGTACTACTAGTGAAACGTGGATGTTCTGAGGTTTCAGAATATCTCTTACTACCCCCTCGGGGAATATAGTCGTGAGCATACAGACATAGTCTTTTTTCATATTATTTTAGAAACAATTAAAATCGGTTTAGTTTTGGAGGAAGAAACAGGGGAATGCGAAACCGTGATTTCTTCCATTTTATGTAGGTGACAGTCTGCGCTGCAGTTGTCACTTTTGGTAGCTCGGTTGCGAAGCTCGACAGCAATAATTTGTACAGCGCGACAGCAATAAATCTGTTAAATAACTATTATTTAAATTTCTTGGAGACCGTCTATCCTCTTAACATATTTATATTTACCGCCATGACCCCACCATTACTTTGACATATAGGATGTCTCTTATGTACATTACCCAATACCCACGCAAGCGATACGTCTTCACCTCCACAGACATAACTCCCGGTCCCCGGGCATACATTCTCTCCCGTTGTCCCGTTAGTCGTAGAGTCACACTGCGCTTTTGTCCCGATTCCAGTCTGGTTGCGTGGCGAACCACAGTGCATGTAAGTACATTGTTGAAAGTTTATCGAATTTATTGATAATTTGCATTGGACATAGGCCAAAATGTATAAAACGTCCAAAAATGTTTAGTTGTAGATCATCGTCCATTAATACTCAATACTTTATTCCGTTCCACAATGTTATTAAAATAGGTGATGTATAATCTTTACTAAAAATCTGGAAGGATCTTCGCTAAAAATTCTTTTCTAAAGTATAAAATCAATGACGAAAATTGAATTCCCTTGCTTAGCTAACTGTAGTCAGCAGAATTCACATAAAAGAAAGAACCAGCACAATCAAAGCCTTCTTCTTCAGCCTTAAAAATTATCATCACGTACGCGGAGTAAATCGCGTGTACAAAATTATTGTAATGTATGTGACAACTAAGTATTCATTTTATCCACGCTAGAAAATGTCGTTTTAAGTCTTGTTATCATCATCATCAGCCTATCGTCGTCCACTGCTAAATATAGGCCTCTCCCAAGGCGCGCCACAAGACTCTCCTCGGCCTTCCTCATCCAGTCGCTCCCCGCTACCTTTTTTAGGTCGCCTGTCCAGCGGGCAGAAGGGCGTCCCACACTACGCCCGCCAGTTCGTGTTCTCCACTCTAAAACTCTGACACCCTATCGGTTGTCAGTTCTTCGGCAGATATGACCAGCCCAAGTCTTAGTATAGATTGACCTAAAATCTGCTTTCGTTAACTACAATCATTATCTTTAACTATGTTAATATAATTCTATAGTTACCTTTATTATTTTCTTCGTGTAGTTCGCAAGGTCTGGTATGAGTGTTACTTCTGCTGTAAATAGTTGCTCTGTGTCTCGGGCGCGGGTGTGAGTGTGGTCGTGTATTCGTTGCATTTGAGTGAAGCGTTTGTTTTGTTGCCTCCCGTCGCTTTGTTGATGAGCGACTACCGAGCGGGAATGTATCGCGCTCGCGCCTGCTCTTACAATCATTTTGTGCTCTAATTGTTATGTTTTACGTTCTATTTTTGCTGTTATTTCTGTTAACCAAACAGCGATGTTTGGTTTCTGCTTTGTTTGGGCCTTATTATATGTCTATTATGGTTTCTTTTGCAGTATTTAATGTCGAAAGGTTTATTTTGTTCTGAGATTAAATAATAGTACCGTTGTTCTAATCGGCCTCAAAGAGATTAAGCATTTTTTTTATGGTACTGTCATAGAGATCTAGAGAGATGCCAACCAACGCGCTGAGTACGAAACCGAGTGTCGCATTACCACCAGTAGCACGCGATAGAAAGTATTTTGTTAGCATGAATGCGCTCATTATCCATTGCGGTATCAGAACTCAACGTTCGAATAATCTTTAGTACTACGCTAGCATTGTAAACTATTTACACATAATATCTCGACTGGCTTTCAGCCTCATAATATATTGAATCCTTAATGTCGCGAGCAATGTGTTCCGTTTTTGCGTATATTGCTGCAACATTGGCCCCGCCCCGATTTCACATCTCCCTTTAGTTTTTGTGATCTGTGGGTACGGTGGACGGTGAGCAAATCACTGAAGGATATTATACACCGACTGCGCCTGCCGATGAGTGGCGCTAGTTAGCTAGCTATTGGTGTTTTTCTCATCAACTGTACTTTTTTACTGTGCATTATAGAAGAGCAAGGCCTCAGGTGCAGTATATTAAAACGTACAACGATGAATATTTAAACAAAAGGTGCTAGCAGTTTAATGAAAATTTAATGCCATTCTCAGTACACGTCATGTGTAAAGTTATCGATAGACCTAGTGATTTAGTTGTCAAGGACATTGACCACTACAGCCGACACGAAGGTACATTAAATATACATAAAATAAAAGTTAAATTACACTCCACTACCAGTCAGTCTAGCGAGGAACCATTACGGTCACTTTGATACATAACCAGATCGGCTATTTCAAAATAAAACACTGTAGCGAGAGGCGCACGGACCCGAATGCTTTCTCGCTCGCACACATCTAGCTGCCCTTGTCACCGCCCTCTCCATCGTTATGCACGCGGCACGCGCTCCGAGGATCGTATATAACACCCGACGCGGCCAGCGACTGTCACTTAGCTAGGCGGCTTCGCCTGAGAGATAGCCACTGCAGTCCTCAGGTGCTGGCCAGGTCGAGGATCGAGATAGCCACGCAGTCCGTTCCAAAACCTATGTCTTCAAAGCAGAAGAGTGAGATAGCCACGCAGTCCACTCTGATGCATAGCTAGGGATGTTTGTATGTGTTTTATGTACCAATATTGTATGCTCATCAATAAATAGTTAAACCATCACCCTCTTTCTCTCAGCCACCCTACATAGTGGCGCCCAACGTTAAAATTGATAGAAATGGCTGAAGAAGACAAAATGGCTTTTCAACTAACTGATGAACAATTTCACGCAATATTGAACCGCATTCCTGGTTCATCAACAAACAAGAATTTTACTCGATGTACTTTCAAGTTCAATGGTGAACGAGACTATGACAAAGTAGATGAATTCATTAATAACGTAACTATATACAAGCAAATCGAGCAGATATCAGACGAAGATGCACTATCCGGCTTACCTTTGCTTCTGAAAGAGACAGCAAGTGTTTGGTGGTTGGGTATTAAATCAGAGATAAAAACGTGGTCCGCCGCATTGAAAGCTATTTACGCAGCATTTGCACCTAAACTGCAACCATACGAAATTTATATTCAGTTGTTCGCCGACTGTCAAGGAGTGCACGAGCCTATTGATTCCTTCATCTGCAGAAAACGAGCATTAATCGGAATGTTGCCTCAAAAACGTCACAAGGAAGAAGAACAAATAGACTTTATTTACGGTCTATTGAAATTAGACGTAAAGAAGAAAATAGCCCGTACAGATATAAAATCCTTTACGGACTTATTAGAGAAGGCCCGTCATTTGGAAAGTTTGGATAATCAACCGTCCAGCTCAACACCAGCGTCTTCATCTTCTACTAAGGGACGAAATGAGACTCGTAATATACCTATAGTACGTTGCCTTTACTGTGGACGCAGAGGACACCTAATTGAAGCCTGCAGGATCCGCTTGTCGCAGCTTACCGCCACAAAAGAGAAAAACGCTCCATCGTCATCTACTGACGTTAAACCGAAACCACCTATCACCTGCTATGGTTGTGGCGCTGTTGGAGTGTTCCGTAGTAACTGTGCTACCTGTAAGGAAAAGGAGTCACCGCCGAAACCTATACAATTTTTTTCTATGGAGGCTAAGATACAAAACCAAATTAGACTGCCAACAATACAGATCAAATATAATAATATTGTGGGTCAAGCCCACTTGGACACCTGCGCACGCACCAGCATCGCCGGGGAACGGTTATATAAATTGATGAAAAGCAACGGCGCGGTGTTTACGGAGCATGATACCACTGTGGGACTCGCAGATGGCTCAGCAAAGACCATCAAGCTGTTAACCACGACGGTGGAAATATCTATTGAAAACCGAATGTTACCTATTTCTTTCTCGGTATTCCCCGACGGTGGAGACAATCGCACGCTCCTAGGAATCGATTTTTTGGAGAAGAGCGGTATGATTTTGAATCTAGGTCAAAAATGCTGGAGTTTCATTCAAAATACTGACCAAATTTACCAGTTTGTTCAACCAAAAATAAATCTGGTAAACAGCATTGCAGTAAAGAAAATTGAGTTTGAGAATGTCACTCAAGAAGAAGATCTACCATCCTTTCTCACATGGGCCAGAGATCTGAAAATGTTGTCGCCGATTCCCAGCACTCCACCAGATGAATCTGAAGAATCTCCCTGCGATATTACACCGAGTTTCACGTTAAAGAAGATCGAGCTACCGCCACAACCTTCACGTCAACGTGTACCACGAGAAGTTAATGACGAGTCCTTGCCTGATCCTCGAGTGACCTATATACCAATAAATAATATTCAATTGTACTCACTTGATATTTTATTAGAACCCCATGAAGCTACAAACCTTAATATGATACAAAGAGAACAACTAAATACCTTGTTATCAGAATTTCATTACATATTCAATAAACATGGTGAGTCTACACCATTTGCTGAACATAAAATAGACACGGGCAATCACATGCCTATTGCAGTAAAACCATACCGAATGTCACCAATTAGACAACAACAATTACAAGTAAAGTTAGATGAAATGCTTGAAATGGATATTATAGAAGAAAACGAAAGTCCATGGGCAGCACCAGTGGTCCTAGTGCCCAAAGGAGAATCAGACATTAGAGTATGCATAGACTACAGACGTTTGAATGCCATTACAACACCAGACAGATACCCCTTACCACGAATGGACGATTTATTACAACAGGCTAAAGCAATGCCATATATGACCACTATAGATTTACAATCTGGTTATTATCAAATAAAAATATGTGACAATGATCTAGACAAAACTACATTTGTAACGCCATTCGGAAAATTTCGTTTCAAACGTATGCCATTTGGATTACGAAATGCACCAAGTACTTTTCAAAGATTGATGGATAAATTCTGCAGAGAGCTAAAAGCGGAGTCCGTACTGGTATATCTAGATGATTTGATCTGTAGATCATGCAGTTTCGAGCAACATCTAGAAGATTTACGAGAAATTTTCACAAAATTAAACTACTACAGACTAAGAGCAAACAGATCAAAGTGCTATTTTGGGTGTCAATCAATTAAATACCTAGGTCATATCATTACGCCTGAAGGTATCACCACAGATCCTGAAAAATCCAGGGCAATCGCTGAAATGAAGGCACCAAAGACACTTAAACAGCTGATTTCATTCCTACAAACAGCATCCTGGTACAGAAGATTTATCAAAAACTTCGCAGAAATCGCAAGACCATTAACAAACCTAACAAAGAAGGCAGTTATTTGGAAATGGGAAGAACAACAGGAGTCAGCTTTCGAAAGCCTTAAAATTGCACTGACTACGGCTCCTGTACTGAAACAATTAGATTGCAACCTACCCTTCATAATAAAAACGGATGCCAGTAATTATGCAATTGGAGCAGCTTTAGTGCAGGGGGAGGGAGCAAACGAACACCCTATCGAATATGCAAGTCGACTACTTACACCAGCAGAATGTAACTACTCTGTCACTGAAAAGGAAGCTCTAGCCATCGTTTGGGCAGTATCACGCTTCAGAGGTTATATCGAAGGAACTAAATTTCTAACAATTACTGACCACCAGCCATTGAAGTGGTTAATGAATTTAAAATCGCCGACCGGACGGTTAGCTCGTTGGGCACTGCAATTACAACCTTATGATTTTGAAACAAAATATATTCCTGGAAAAACGAATGTATTAGCCGATAACCTATCAAGACCACCATGTGAAAGTCACACAGATGAATGTACAATCTGCCTCATTGAATTAGACTTTCCGAAACGAGGTGAAAAGAATATTCGCACTGAACAACTAAAAGATGAAGAACTAAGAAAAATTATTTCAGCATTAGAAGATAAAGATGAAACAGAAGACTACATACAATGGTCAAAGAGGGGATATATGCTAAATATGGGAGTCTTATACAGATTTACTCCAGACCAAGAAGATGAAAATGCTAAATTATTAGTACCACAACATGAAATTAACGACATACTAAAAGCTTTTCACAATGCATCAACAGCTGGTCATCTAGGTGTAGAAAGAACTGTAAAAAGAATAGAGAATAACTTTTACTGGAAAGGATTACGACGTGACGTAATAAAATATGTTAAGTCATGCATCGAATGTCAAAGGTACAAACCAGCAAATCAGAAACCAACTGGACTATTTCAATCGACTGCCATTAACCAAAGATTTGAAGTCCTATCAATAGACCTGTTTGGACCGTTACCTAAAGGTACCAAGGGTGAACGATGGATTTTTGCTATTGAAGATACTGCTTCGCGTTGGATAGAATTATTTGCATTAACAGAAGCAACAGCACAACAATGCGCCCTAACTCTTCTGAATGATGTATTTCTACGATATGGAATCCCACGTCGAATAACAAGTGATAATGGAACACAATTCATTTCTGCAGTGATGCAACAACTTACCTTTTGCTTGAATATACAACACTTACTTAGTCCTGTGTATCATCCAGAACCAAATATTGTGGAACGAAAAAACAGAGACCTGAAAACACAAATTGCAATTTTAGTCAAAGAAAATCATAATCGATGGCCAGATACCTTACCTGCCATACGATTCTCAATGAATTCTGCATTCAATCAAAGTACTGGATTCACCGCCGCATACTTGACCTATGGAAGAGAAATGAGAACTCCATACGATGTTGTACATAACTTCAGTGAAATTGTACAATCAGAAAACTTTGTGCCTGAAATCACACCGCACCTAAAAAACTTGGCAAGAGATTTGGCTATTGCAAAAGATAATGTTGAAATCATGCAAGACAACAATAGAACAAGAGCCAACCAGAAACGACGTCCTGATCCTGGCTACAATATTGGAGAGTTAGTTCTAATTGAAACGCATCCAATAAGCCGTCAAGATAAAGATTTCTCTGCGAAACTAGCACCTCGCCGAGATGGACCTTACGTTATAATCAAGAAAGTGGGAAGCTCAATATACCAAATCGCAAATATTGACGAACCTGAAAAAGTTGTGGGCACATATCACACCTCGGCTATCACCAAGTTCGAGATTAGAGATGATGAAGCCCCAAAACCCATTCTTCCAATCCGAGGACGAGGACGACCAAGGAAGAACCTACCTGCTTAGAGCTGGTACTCTCACGGGACGTTGAAAAGAGTACCAGAGGGGGAGAATGTAGCGAGAGGCGCACGGACCCGAATGCTTTCTCGCTCGCACACATCTAGCTGCCCTTGTCACCGCCCTCTCCATCGTTATGCACGCGGCACGCGCTCCGAGGATCGTATATAACACCCGACGCGGCCAGCGACTGTCACTTAGCTAGGCGGCTTCGCCTGAGAGATAGCCACTGCAGTCATCAGGTGCTGGCCAGGTCGAGGATCGAGATAGCCACGCAGTCCGTTCCAAAACCTATGTCTTCAAAGCAGAAGAGTGAGATAGCCACGCAGTCCACTCTGATGCATAGCTAGGGATGTTTGTATGTGTTTTATGTACCAATATTGTATGCTCATCAATAAATAGTTAAACCATCACCCTCTTTCTCTCAGCCACCCTACAACACTGAATATGCCATTGAACATTTTACGCCAGAGCCACAGTTTCACTATCAATACTTCCTGCAAATGATAAATTCCATGATTTGTGGATAGTTCTGTTAATATATTTGGAGAATAGAGAGCGTCCTTTATAAGTCGTAGACATTGTCGTACGCGTATTTGAATTGCACTATAATTTTTACACTTGTGCGAATCCATGGGGAGCGGACGTTTGGCTTATGGTCGGGTCGGCCACATACATCCGGAATTGTGATTTTGTATGGGTTTGATGTCTCAGAAATTCCGAACGGAACTTTGGAGGGGATAAAACCATACGAAATCCTAATTCCTCCCGCAATAGTTCCGCATGTATGTGGCGAGCCTATATTGCATGATTTGCGTAATGTTTCCTACTGAAATAAATATCGAATGTTCAATTCACTTCATTTTTGTTTTTTCTTTCATTTCTGTTTTCTTTCTTAAATGAATTAAATTGAATTTATTTAATGTGTATACACATTATGCAGAGTCTACTCTGCAAATCGGTCGATCTGCGTGACAGTAAAATCTTGACCGTGCGTAGGTACATTTTATGTCCTCGGACTATTGTCAGAGCATGAACATGACATAAAGTTGTGTAAGGAAACGCACACGGCGTTACGTAGATAACCAACCATACTCTGTCTTATACTGTGGTTTAATGTAACATGCCCACACTATCAATCGATAACCTAACCCAAGCATTTATACAAGTATCGGTTAATTAGACGGCACTGCTGCAAGTATTTCTATTAATTCGGAATTCGGTAACATACTAATTTACCAACAGTTTAGTACATCGTTTCTTTACATAAAGAAGCTTGTTAATAAAAAGGTTATGTTGGGTATGGACCTCACCTCGCGGCCTCCTACATACTCATATATAGAACGGACAGCTTTGTTTCGTGATTACTCTCTCTAATCTAATGTTTCATCTCACGCATTATTTCGTTATGTTCTTCTCGTCCATCGCAACGGATTAAATGATTGTTCACCGAAACAAACATTATTCATATTCATTTATTTCATAAAAATAATTTTACATTTCAAATGCACTACCTAACTACTTACTTATAATTATATGATTTATATAAAAATCCATTACATTCCAATTACAGGTTTAGGTTACATTTAGGTTACATTCCAATAACATTAGGTATTTTGTACAAAGTTATAAAATCCGTCATTATTCGCCTTGTGAGATCTATCCATCCATCCATCCATCACAGCCGTTGATCGGTCCGTCTTCGGACATAGGGAGGCCTATGTCCATATTTCTCCATGATGTTCTGTCCTTCGCCCTACGCATCCAGTTGGAACCCGCGTGTCTCCTAATGTCATTGACCCATCTTTCTGGTGGGCGACTGGGCGGCCTCAACCCCGCGTGGTTTCTCTGGGTCTCCACTCCAGTGTTCTTCTCGTCCAACGCTCATTATCCATACGTGTGACGTATGTGAGATCTATACAACGTAACAAAACATCCATCAAACTGTTAGAGTTTCACTACGGAGATAACGTCGAAAACGATCAGGTCAGTTACGTCCTTTTCCCCGAACGTCCATTTCCCCGAACGGGTATTTGTCGAAAATTAAAACAATCTGCCATTTTATACAAAACTGTAGGACCTACCTACTTGACTCAAACTTATGAGACAGCCGATCGTTTTATTCTCTTAAAAGCTCTTGCTCCATAGTGAAAGTTGTTCAGTTTTATGGTCTTAACCACCCCTTTTAATACCACTATGGTGTTTTGTTACGCCTTGTATATTTAAATGTTATATTGTGATACAAATAATTCAGCACAGACAGTGACAGACAGAATCCGAGCCTTAATTAAACCACACGTATAGGTAAGTTCGGTCACGCGACGCGACGCTATATGTAACATTTAGTAAATAACCGTAAGGCTGTATTTAAGGCGAGGGTGGGTCACTCACAGTGATTTTAACGTAAAACAGAGTCAGTATTAACGTCGATAGTAGTTCGAACGATTGGTGCATACATCTGACGGCTGCCAAGTAAAAAAAAGGTATATGCTTTTCAATAAGAAAACAACAATAAACGTGTAAAGAACGAGTATGATAATGATGACTCGATAAAAGACACAAAAATATATTAAATTGATAACCATTTTTATCCGAAAACAACGTCTCATACATTATGGAATGAGGAATTTGTTAGAACATTTTAAAATTTTAAATACAAATAATACACATGCTTTTCTCACCATTTCAAACTGTTAAAACTGATGAACCTCGCCTTTTGTAGTGAACGCTCAGACATTGTATATTTGTGTGTACTTTTGCTAAGTCGGTAGGATTCAGGGCGTAGGCGTTACAGGGATTTAGATCTATTTGTTTTAGGAAAACCGAGGGTCACTCGATGTTTTTATAAGGATGTTTTGGTAAGCCTTCCCAGAAATTTATTCTGGTAGATATAAACTCAGTACCTTTTCGAGATAATTAATGCTCCAACTAGGTTTTGCGTGACTTCGTCTGCGTGAAATTGGAACATCGTAAAATCCTTTCTTTGTGCACCACTACATCTTCCTTAGAATAGATTTTCAAATTTCATGCTTCTATCTTCAGCGGTCTAGGCTGTGCGTTGTTTGTCAGTCAGTTACAGAGCTGTTTTATAAGTATAGAAGAAGACTATGGGCACAGATTAATAATAAGTTGCTCTGGGATATACTGTGAAACGTGCAGTTGTCGCAAGTCAAGGTCACATTCATTATATTTAGGGTTTCGGGATGTAATAGGTGTTGCAAAAACAATCAAAAAGAAACCTTATCGTTGAACCCTTAAGATATTTTGTCTTCTTAGTTAAACGAGAATAAAGCTAAAGCTCCCAGAAGGCGTCTGTCCAGATGTGATGGATGGTTTGTAATATCGTATACAGTTGATTGATAGGGACACGAAACAATGAAATTATTCTTGTTGAGGGTTTATTAGACAATGCTCGCTGTTAAGAGAGTCGACTTCCCGAGACTTGATCAGGCTATCGCTTAGATAAAGTATAGCTTTCGATAAGCTCTACGTGTTTTGCCTTTAGTGTTACGACACCTTAATCTACGGCATTCGACGGCTTGTCCTTACAAAAAGCATGATAAGTATTGGACGTCGTACGAATCCTTTCGCATCGACGTGGAACGGCCTCCCATACTAAACATGCTTGTTGTACGGACAATACTTCCATAGCCGTCGATCAATGTACCGTACCTTCAACCAGAACCGCCATTATCTTCTTGTGTGTGTGAATGGGAATGTGTCCAACAGTTCAACCTTTCTTTCTGAGTCTACGGGCTATCGGCTATCTGCAATGGGTGGTCAAACCTTTCGATTCTATTTATTATTGATTTAAGAGTTTCATATCAAATATCCAGAAAAGGAGACTCAGAATTGGTTTCATGGCGAGCGTTCACCACTGCACCGCTGTGCCACTTCCCGGCGCACGTTAGATATTATTTGCTCAAAGCTTAACCACGTAGGTAATACGGAACAATGGCGGCTGGCTACGTCGAGAGAGCTTATTTAACTTCGCCGTTTCCACGTACGGCGCGGCGTCGCGAGCCTTTTCAATTTGCTGCTATTTGTGACAACTTACTGATTTTATTTTCTATTTCAATTGCAAAATGTCAAATGATATTTCAGGGAACGGCAATATTCATATGTGGAAAGTTTTGGAATGAACTTTGTACTATTATGTGAGCCACTGATACTATCTAGTTTCTAGGATCATACACTGTCATAATAGTCCTGTGAAACCTGAAGTGAAAGTGATGAAAGGATCAGTAGAAGGTAATGATTATGTTATGTAACTGAGAAATTATGATGCGTGCTTCAGTTAAACAAATAGAATATTTATGTGGAGATGAATAGGTATAGAATGGATGTTCTGCGTTTTCAAAATATCTCTGAAAACCCCGGGGGATATAGTCGTGGGCATATGCTATGCTTATGAATATAGAATAGGTAGATTTATGAACATTTAAATAGATTGCCCGGTATGTCATGGTAATTTTTGTGTGTAATGAATGACTGAAGTTACGGTTTCGGCCCAAAACCCGCCAAAAATAGCACACATTGAGTTTGTTATCTGATCTCGTTAATTTCAATTACCGCTCCCATAATATTTTGAAAAGATATGTTTCATAAAGCAAGCGTTGCCAAATGAATCCGTTTATACGGTAACATATTTAGGACAGTATCATGCCGCTGCGGTCGGAGGCAATTACCGATGTGCTGCGGTCGAGAATATAATCACTTGCTGTGTTATGTTAGCCTGGTACTTGTTTGAGACACATGTTATTTATGGTTAATTTGTATGAAACCTATGTGATATTTAACTAGATTTATGAGCATTTATCGAACGATTATTTTGTAGATGGCTCATCGTCATCAATTTCTTTATTGTGAACTAACCAGCTTAATCACGATTTTTTCCTTAGCATTTGTTTCCATCAATTTGTTCCTAGTGGGTGGCTATCAGAAGGATTATCCTGTCCATAAATGGTTCTAGTTCCAGATAGTCTGTGAAGAGTCGATCGTCTGGAAAATTCAAGTAGTTACTTTCAAAGACAAAATTTTTCCACATGGTGCGTAGGTTTCTATTTGAGGATAAACGAACCCTGTGTTTTCTCACGGCAGATTTCCATTCGAAAGATTAGACGTGGAAATGTAACTAAACTGATAAACAAAAAAACCTTTCTATTCTTCTATTTTGGTGGATCACTTTGGGTTGAACAAATAAACCACGTTCAATGAATGATGTGAAATAAAACCACAGAATAAATAAGTACTGTAGTTGGTCGACCAAAATAGGAGAAGTTAAAAATAACTGGCAATCTACGGTTAGTCTAGTCCTACCTAAGATAGAATTTTTGTCAAAATATTTCTGAGGTCATTGACCTCTATTTAACATATTGCTTGGATCTATTCTAGTACCTATATCAAATGGAGCATTACTTGATGTAGGCACAGAAAATTGTGCTTACGAAGTCTCCGATAATATGATTCGATTCGTTTGATATAGATATTTCCATGAAAATATTCAGTAATATACATACCTAGATATACAGGGCAAATTTTATATCACTGCGGATTACTTCTGCCTGTATTCTACTCATCAAACTGAACAACTTTCACTACTGAGACCACTTCGAAATCGCGGAAAAAAAATCAGCTGTCCCACATAAAACTGCAGTACGTATTCGACTCAAATGTATGGGACAGCAGATATTTTTTTCGCAATTTCGATGGCAGTTCCATAGTGAAAGTTGTTCAGTTTGATGAGTAGAATACATGCTGAAGTTATCCGCAGTGATATAAAATTTACCCTGTATTATATAAGGTCTAACACTATTTTAGCTGAAACAATTTTAAGGGGCTGATTAAAACAAAAAAAAAACAAAACAACAAACAACATCAAACTAAACAACTTTCTCTATGGGACCAATATCGAAATCGCAAGAAAAACAGCTGTCTCATATATTTGAGTCGAGTTATGTTTGCAGTTTTGTATTAGACAACTGTTTTTTTTTCGCCATTTCGATATTGGTCCCTTAGAGAAAGTTGTTCAGTTTGATGTTCTGATCACCCCCTTAAAATAGTTTCAGCTAATTTTGTTAGACGTTATACACAACTCCATGTAATATACTTATTATAACGCATTGAAGTTTACACCTTGTATAACTATCGTACAAATAAAGCACTTTTTGAACTATATTTTCAGTCCTAGCACAGACAGACAGGCGTAGGGGGAGTGGGAGGATTGGGACAAGAGATTTTCGGATTCATACGATTGCCCGCGCTCGCCCTATTTCGGATTCGGCGGCTTGCCTGTGACGCTGTCCTATTAACATTTCACTATTTTTGGATATAGTCCGCCACACGTAAGAACATATAGCGTCGGAAAATCATGAAAATTTGTGATACAGTCTCATCTATCTATCATATCATCTCCATACATTTATGCTAGTAGGATAGAAAACAGGACAACATTATTTAAAAAAAAACAGGTCAAACTACACTTTTTAACCTATTAACACTGACTGTACCATAAGTGAAATAACAGGCGCACAGGACTTACATGATGTGAAACTTTTATCAGCTCATCTCTTATCTTAGCATTCATGTCAGCTTGGTGTCTGTCAGCTTCAGTGGGAGTGCGGTGTGGTTTGATAGACCGTTGAATAAGTAAAACCTTTCTGGCTAATCTAGCTCAGTAACATTTTCTTATTACTGAAAAAATGCGAACACATGCGAGTATTTCACTTGAGTATGTTCTATTTTAGTAAATCCTGGAGGTAAATCCGTCAACATCGAGAAATAAATGAAAGGCGAGTAAATGAGTCGTGTTAACTATTCGTTTATTCGACAAATAAATCAGTGCCGCCGTAGGTATGTTCTCGTCGGTCAATCTGACAGTTCCATTACACGGTGGACGCGCGCGGTCATCCGTCACGCGAAACTACTTCATCTAACCGCCTCTCGAGCTCTGATGCCCTGGTACTTATGTCTATCTATTCACTGTGATTTTATCACTGTCACAATCTAAGTGAGGTAAATTGAAAACAGAGTCCATTGTTCAAAAATAAATTTAAATTTCATTTATTTATCAAAACAACAATGTTTGGAACTCAAGTGAAAACTAAATTGATCTGAATGGATTCACAGTGTTTACTCCCTCTAGACTTCTAATACCACTTACAAAGTTCCGTAAACAACAAACAAGTTTTACAGAGATAGGTTTTAGGAACATTGGCCACATCGGATCAGGGATGTTTTGTAAACTGGGATCACCTTTATCGGCAGGTAAAGGCAATCGCAAAGGTTACGTCCTTGTTTACTGAACTATTAACCGTTTAGTGGGGACGCTACGTCCCCGGTGGAAAGTTCTGCAACATTGTATAGGTACCTAAAAGGCGACAGGTAGGTATGGTATTAAAATGGGGAAATGACGTACTTATTTATTTATTAAGGACTGCCAACAAAGTATACACTATTAAAATTCAAAATGTAATAGTGTATCAACAACATACATTGTAGCTTAAGTATATAACACGAAATTATACATGTTAAGTCTTACCGCGACAGAAATTGTGTGTAGGTACCTTCACAAATTAGTTGATAGTTGCATTTATTTTGTGCCTGCTTATAGTTTAACTTTTCTAGCTACTTCGTAAACTGTACTTTGAAAACTATATCGTGGCTTGCCCACGATTATTATTCCCTTTCGTTGTGGTCAGATTCTTGACAAACTAGCAGGATTGTATTCGTTTTGTCTAATCTTTAAATCATTCGTAGTCATTCTTGCCCTTTATTTGAAGCAAAGTAGACTCAAAAGATACAAAATAAGGTATGTTTCAAATCAGAATTCTCCCTCAATCCAATAACATCATTTATCGGAATGTAAGAAGTTTATTGTAAGCGATATCGGTATAAAGGTTTATGAGGAGCGTAAATTGCGCTCGAGCAATTCTCATACGGGTAAAATTTGTTACATCGGCGTCGTCGGCGAGTGAGAGAAATGTAGCAATAACTGTTATTTGATAATTATTGGAAGGATCGGAATGATATGTTGGGAGTTATTGGTGCTTTGGCATTGTATTGTTTTGTGACAATGAATTAGCGGATACGTTAGGATATTTAATGTTTCCTTGATCTGGTCACTTGGCAATTCTTTTGTCTATTGGTGACAATTTTTTTATGACAATGTAACCTATCAATGACCAGCCCGGTCATATCTGACGTATAAGTTCTTAAATGGAGATAACTAACTGCTACCGGCGTGCGTGAGACGCTCTCCGGCCCGCTGCTCCGACGACCTGAGACATCTAGTGGAGAGCGACTGGATGAGGAAGCCGAAGATAGTTTTGTGGCGTCATGGCGTGCCTTGGATGAGGCCTATGATTACCAGGGGATTATGACAGGCTGATAATGATAAAGAACCAAGCTCGTCCACTCCATCTGTCCCAGTCTGGCAAATCGTCGTACCTTCTAAAGTAATGAACCGAAATGCATTAAATTTGTTGACTGTGTCCCTATTTTTTACGCCTCGCAAATTCTCTGACAAAAAGTTGAAACATGTTAGGCCTTCTTGTCCACGTCGCAAACGTCGAGATCCGACGTCGAACTAAGGTTCAGGACGGCTGGGACCGAATTGCTCGCTTAAACTGTCGGTGGGCAGGACACTTAGCTAGGCGAAGTGATAGTAGGTGGAGCAAAGCATTAACAGAGTGGTGGCCGAGATTAGGCAAAAGAGAAAGTCGTCGAAGTAGGTCATCCGGCAGCCAGGTTTGTTGACGACATCCTGAAAAGTATCGGCAAGACCTGGATGCGACTGGCACAGGATCGACAAGGATAGCAAAATAGGGAGGAGGCTTATGCCCTGCAGTGGGCAAAAACGGGTTGAAAATGATGATGATGATGAAGTTGGAACAGATACCATTAACTTTCCTCCACCAATCTGCACCGGGTCTGCGTGGTGGAGTACGACTCATTCCCTCTGGCCATTATTCGTAAGAAGTATTTTGCCCTGCATTGGATTTCTACAGATTATAATAACTATAAATCTCAATGACGCCGGAGTTCCACTATTAACTCGCTAACCACTGGAAGCGAAGAGGTTAATTGTCCCATTAGTAACAGGTATTCGACGCAAAAACAATTTATTTCGCCACACACGATTGTAACGAAGCCCATTTCCACTATTTTCCGATCAGCTCATCCAATTACCCGGTAGGGCTGCCACCGTTTTACATTACTGGAAAATGTGAAACTGATTTTTAAAAACTTAGTAAATTCTTTATCGACTTAGCGTTTTATCTTTATTATGGAATTTTTTGTATCGGTTACCGAAGGAAACGATCACTATCATATGTAACTGACTGTCAATGAAATGTGAACTGTGTAAATTGAACTGCAATTTGCCAAATGTCAAAATTTTTTTTGTTCTCTGTTTTTTATCTTTTACCAATCATCTGCTATTAGTTAAGTGAGAGGATACTTAAAAGCTTATAATCTATGACATAGACATATTTTGATGTTTTTGTTTACGTCATTTAAGAATGAAAGAGTTAATTCAGTGGTGCATAAGTGAGCAGTACTTAAGCTATGTTGCGGGTTTAAATTCCGCTAAAACCTGAAATTCTTGTCCCCGCATTGTCCTAAATACTTCCCGTCTGAGAGTATTACATACATCATCATCATCTTATTTAAGAGCTACGCTCTTCTCGGTGATGTATTCGCCAACCCTGTCTCTTTTCCGCTAGTCTCTTGAGTATTACATACAGTTTCTCTAAAAAAAAAATTATTCAGTCTCAGCGAGTTCCTTTCAAACCTGGACGGCTAGTAGCCCTGCCGTGACAGCGGATGCAATCTGCGCTCAAATTGTCGAGCGTGTCATCATTGCGACTGCCGCGCCGCACCGCTCCGGACGACAGTTAACTAGACATGTTCCGTTTACTGAAACTCATTCATTACGCTCTCGTATAACCCTATATTACGAGGAAAGCTTATTTAGCTAAACATGCTACACTATTGTAAATTTCATGCGATATACCGAAACACCGGAAGCGAGGCTTGAAAACTTTAGAATGTTACTCCTTTTTTCCTCCTGGAAGTTGAGTTAATAGTTCGGAAAGTCATAAATTTTAAACAGTTTGACGGTCTGGTAAGCCAAATAATTTAGACACTGAGGAGAGCTGTTTTGAATACTGATTCTCTTGATAAAAACACTACAAACAAGATTATTTGTTTGTAGTATTATATAATCTGTCTTTCAAACATCGATAGTGCGATTTAGGTCTTTGTCGTCTAATGACGTCCAGGACCCTGTTTAATAAACGCGACAAGTGACAATGACAATACAGAGTACATTGCTGAGAATGCTAGGAAACATGAAGCTCTGCAAGTTTAGCGTCATTAGTAACCAGCAATGTACTCTGAATTGTCACTTGCCGCGTTTATTAAACAGGACCCAGGTCAGAGGCCTATAATCTGACAGTCCCTAAGTTGACCACTAACTTGCATTCAATCTGCACCGGGCTCGCGTGTTGGAGTATGTATGGCTCACACCCTCTTACCTTTATTCGTGAGAGAAGGCCTGTGCCCTGTATTGGGATCCTGCAGGCTATCATTTTCGTCGTCGTGTGATTTCTTGATTGATATTTGAATCCTTGTCGTGATGTGTCGTGTAGTATGCGCTGACATGGTGCTGTTGATATTCATTCCGCGCGTCAGCATTGTTGTTCAGTCTCTCGGAGCTCCACTATTTAAAATTGAAGACCAATTAAAATCAATCGAGTGTCTTCAAGTCACTACTCAAAAAGTATTTTCTTTGCGATAGACATTAATAGCTGTGAAAGACTAGAATTCTTAAAACAACCTTCTTTGACTCTGAAAGCTCGTTAAGTTGGGAATGAAAGTGATTGACAGTTTAATTTAGGCAGAAGCAGGCGGCTGAATCAAGATATTTTGTGAAAGCCTGACACGTCGGGCCTCTGCTGTGCTCACTTCGGGAATGAGGACGAATATTAACATTTTTGTTAATTAGAATGTCTTGAATTAATGTTTGTTACAACGCAAGCTATCGTTGGTGAAGTACAAATACCTGCTATCTCACGTTTTCAGTGCTAATTGACACTTTAATGCCTAAGGATCTAAGAAGGCAGTGTACTAAACTACCTACAGTTTTAAGTCTACAGTTGTCTGTAGATACAGAAAACAACTATACAAAACACCAACTTATTTACCATGTATTTCGGTGGTAGTTATAGTACTCGTAGACCTTCTGGTTGTCATATGAGGCTACGAGGTATCAGGGAATGAGGACCAGCATTCTCTTGTGAAACTCTTATATACCCCTAACCGTCTGCTAAGCGTTTAGATTACGGCAAATCCTAATGGACATGATTATAATCTTAGAGACTAAGCAGCAGCTTATCAAGAGATCCAATTCGTCAAAGATTGACTAGGACCTACTTAATAACTTTTCGTCTGCAACAAGCACATTAACATCTCGCTCGCATGCTCTCCGTATAAACACATATTTGACGAAGTCTGTAAGACAGACTCGACGAAGTTTATGACAGTAGTTCACAAAGCTCAGAGTCTAAGTTATTGTTGGTTTAAACTGTAAATCGCATTCTTGCGTTAGATGTGCTGTCTCGCTCAGCTCTAGAACTTGCTGTCAGAACTGAATCGTAGCTTCCTGTTTAGAAGTGCTTTTCTTGGAAATATTTTCAGTAGAAATCTTAAAGTATACTCGTACTGGGACATGTTGGGAGATTTATTTTCAGAATTCTGTTCTTGTAAAGGGTCAAGACAAATATAGCTGAAGCAGACGATATTTAAGCTACTAATAAGTCTACACTTATAATCAATCACTCTTCTGCAGTGAAGGACTGTAATTAGTTAGATCCATTGTGTACCTAACTTTTGATTCTTACTTTTGGATCTTTATTACGACGTAAACTTGTCTAAAAGTATGGACGATCTGCTATTTTTGTATATCCCAGTGGAAGACATCGTATACCTACCTACGACTACGTGTATGTATTTATAAAACACTTCCAGTCAACGCTGTTGATATTTCAGTCTGATTCTTATTTTCTCCGTAAACATTGAAGTTGCATTTGATTTTGAGCTCGCTTCCGGAAATATCCTCACCGCAAAGGTAAAATCCGTACAAACCGAAATAAACGAGCAAATATACACAATGCGAGCACACGTGGTACAATAACGTTGCCTAAAAGTAGGTTGTACTATGCACAGTAACAAGCTGGAACAAAATTCCAAATTCAGACAGACGCGGGTGGGTATAAATGCGAAATGCAAGTCAAATGCACTTTCTTATTTGCGTGGTGCAGTGAGATTTTTACCCGACTGCGCCAGAAGGAGGGTTATGTTTTTCGAGAATCGTTAGATTCGTAAAAATCGTGAGAGTGGCATAGGCTATAATATTTTAATATGGCGTTTGCGAATTTCGGAAGGTTTTATGTTCATCATCATCACCCTCTTAGTGTCCCCGCTGCTGGGATAAAGGCTTACCTATATGGTGAGGGGGCATGGGCGTTATTCCACCACGCGTGCTCGATTCACATACGCATCAACATTTCTTTTTAACGTATATCTACAACTACATGTTTCCTAACGATGTTTTCCTTCATTGTTTAAGAGTATTTGGTACTAAGTTAAAGGAGTCATTGTTACTTGGCGTATGTGCGGATTCAAACCATAGTTGAAAGTCTGTGCCTCTCAGCAGCGGCAACGTGGCACCGACGGCGCTCTTCCGTTAATTTGTTCCTCTTTCCAACTAAATAAACTTTTCTATAGAATTACATAAAGTTGATAGATTGCATCCCTGGTGGAGCGGTCGGTGGAGCGGAGTCCATCCGCAACTATTCTTTGCTATCTCTTGTACGTGATATAACAAGTAATTTCCCCTGTGAGCGAGCACGTTTCTCCTCTCTTGAATTACATACGAATCTTGAAATGATCTATTTGGGACTAGATAAAATGTGGGTAACTTTTGAGTTTGTACATTTACTAGGAGAGTTAAGAGAATGTAACCTTATTCTTTGTTGTGATTAGATTTTTATACCTTTATAATAAGATGAGAGGGGTATTTCAGATAGATTATTAGATCTCTTTCATTTGCGATCATCTGAGCGAGATGAAAAGCCCTATCCCTAAAGAGCTTTGTCACAAGCTTGTGTGTCAGCTCAGCGCCCTATATTTACCAGGCTATTGTGAATGAATCAATTCCATTGACATACAAAATAATGGACGCCAGGTCTAGTATAAAATTAACGAAAAAAGTGTCCGAGACCAACCTCAGGGGTGGAAAATGGTCAGTAAAGTCAGTAAGAGTCAGTTTTTTTGGCTAGGGTCAGTAAAAGTCAGTTTTTTCGAAAAATGGTCAGGATCAGGAGCTACGTTCCCACAAAAGTGGTCTGGTTCCAGTAGATTAAGGTGAGAAAAATGGCGTTTTGGAGTGGGAGTCCCTTAAAAATCTCTAAACATATCTTTTTGCTAGGTAATCTTACGTTTAGTTAAGAATTCGTAAAATATCAGTTCTTTTTATTGTTTCGGTGATTAATTCATCAAATAATAACGAAACATTTAAAGCAGCGGAAGCAAAACATTGTCCAATTTTGTAGTCACAGGTAAATTTGATAGGATTATATAAGGTCTAACAAAATTAGGTGAAACTATTTTAAGGGGATGATCAGACCATCAAACTGAACAACTTTCTCTATTGGACCGATATAGAAATCGCGAAAAAAAAATCAGCTGTTCCATACAAACCTACTCGACCTAAATGTATGGGACAGCAGATTTTTTTTTCGCGATTTCAATATTGGTCCCATAGAGAAAGTTGTTCAGTTTGATGGTCTGATCATCCCCTTAAAATAGTTTCACCTAATTTTGTTAGACCTTATATAGAGATTTGGTCAGTAAATGGTCAGTATTTTAGTCAGTAAAATCGGTATTTTTGGCCATGGAATCAGTTTCCATCCCTGAAACCTAAGTACGTGTATAGTAATATAAACCGACTAAAAACATTGAAAATGCTGAAATTCTTTTTCATCCCACTCCCCCGTCGCTGCACGGCGCGCCGCGCGCGTAGTCGGCCCATCAAACTAAGACTGTCGCGTAATTCGGTATGTAAAGTAAAACTTGAGCTATGCTGGTTCCAAAATAATTTCGAGATTTTATATTGAGAAACCTAATTTTCTTATTTAAAACTCTTAAAATTATACGATGGTGGATATTTTAACAAAAATAAATAAAATACTTTACATTCATTCGACCTCTAAATGACTTCATATCTGAGGCTGAATGGGCTTAAATCCGTTGCCTTTGGTAAAAAAAACAAACTTCATATAAACGTCTATGTCAACGAAAGGGTTGTCAGATTTGAAATTTTTCCGAGATTATGGGGAGAAATTTGGTCTCTGGGGAAATAAAAACGTAGGGAAAAAATGATCAAAGTGGAGAATTTCGAGTGTTTTCTTAATCAATTTATCATGGTAAAAATTACATAACTAAGGTATTCTGTTATAATTATAGCTTGACTAACTATCATGGTTCGATACCTGTACCTGTCAGTGGGTAAGCAAAGGGATGTCTATGGTTTTGTGGAGATTTGGGCAGACAGTCAAAACGTATCATTTTGGGGGATAAAAATATGAATCTAGGGAAATTTCCGAAATCACATCTGGCGGCACTGGTTTCAAATGTCAATGGAGTAACTTTCTTTTTTTTTTAGTCTTTTACGTAAAGCAAAGAGTTTGAACTATTCAACCTCTGATATGACGTCATCACTGGAAAAACTGAAAATTTACGATAAATTGGATATCGAAAATAATGAAATTGGATGTTCAAAATATCGTAATCTACGAAACTAAAATGTAAAAAAAAAATATAAATAAAACTTTACATACCGAATTGGTTATCTCTATACGTTTTGGTGTTCTTTTGGTTTGGACACTTTTGAGCGCGAACCCGACGTCCAGTAGTTGGTAAGTCAACGAGGAATTCTCATAGCCACGATGTTGACTGCAACGAAATGCAGACATGTACGCATGATATTAATAAGTGCATAATTGTGTGCGCTAAACACTGATGCACTCCCTGGTGATTAGGGTGTGCAAAAGTGGACTCGAGTCTAATAGTCGTGTTTATTCAGGGAATGTGACTGTAACTTCGCTCACTCGGTTATTACTTGTCGGTGGCTGAATGATTCGTTTAGTCGACTCTCGGTTCAGCGGAATACTACTGATTGTAGTCTATGGCGACGACTTTATTGGATCCATTTGATTTCTATTTTTGAATAAAAGATATTTGCCATCTTAGTGGTATGAATATATGATATAAAAACTGTTCTAGATAACTTAAACATTACAAAAACGCGTGAAGAAATATTATTTAGCAAGAATTACCAGTTATTCAGTCGTGGTGGTCTAGGTGCTACTTCACAGAGGACGGCGGTTCGATCCCACCCGTGGTCGACTCGTACTAATAAGTTTTTATGGACGTATGCACGATTCATATAAAACACCAGTTGGTCTTCGATATATCGTAAGAAATCCAGCATAATTATGCTGCAGAAGATATGTTGATTCGTATTGTGAAGTCTGTATGCTGCAGATGCAGAAAAATCCGCATTGAGTACAGCAGTGTAGTACCAAGTTTATAATGCTTACGGACACGGCTCCTGTGCAGTTGAGTGTTTTTAAAACAGCACGATCTAATCATGATACTCTTCGGTTGCGCGCCAAAAATAGTTTGCTTTTATTGGTCGATTGATTTCGCGCCTGACATGATGACCGACGCGATCTGAATTCGATCAATTGACTGCACGGCAACCAATTTCCCTCTTTAACAGCGTAGCCATAAGGTTGATTAATTATCAAATGGTTTCTAAGTACCGTCGGGAATTGTTAGTCCCTGTCTGCGCAAAGCGAAGATTGACGAGCGGTATTATTTTCCTGATCGTACTGTACGCCTATACCTCACAAAGAGGGGAAGCCTGTGCCCCAGTAAACATCGTATAGGCTACTAGTTATCAGACTTTCCAGTTTATGAACTAACTTTTTCCTGGTACTATAATCCCCCTGGGCATGGAATTACATCTATGTGGTTAACATTTTACATACCTAACAACTTTATTTATACACGAGCGTTAACCCGCGACTTTGTCCGCACAAATTATATACCAGATTTTAAGTCAGATAATAAGCTATCAAACAAAAAAAATTTCATCAAAATCGGTTCAGTAGTTTTTGCGTGATGCTCCTTCAAACAAACATACAAACAAACAAACAAACACACAAACAAACAAACAAACAAACAAACAAACAGACAGACAAAAAATCCAAAAATTGATGATATGGAATCAGGGATACCTTAAAACCATATCGTAGCTTTTTTTGTTACTATCTTCATTGTACAGACAAACTTCCTGTTACAGTTTTATAATAGTTTAGATTATTTAAACCATTTTACCGAGTGATTCAAATGTATCTTTCGCGTACCTATACAATATTAATATGATATTTTTAACTTTTATGTTTTATGTTCGTCCGTGTATCCTGCGGTTACTGAGCGACACGACAAACATTTCAGTCAAGTCACGTAGTAGTCGGAATGACTCGACGTTCAACTCATCCCATGTTTCACTTCACCCGCGTCTCCGACACATTTACTGTATCTATTCTGTACTGTAGTGCTTCAACTAATTTTCTTTCAAATAAATTCAATTTAACTACAGCTTGCGCTAGTTACATCGAGATGCAATTTATTCAGCTTTCGTTAAGAGCAAAAGAAAGTACCTATATAAATAAGTTTGTATGTGTTTATTATTTCTGCATCTTCTCTACAGCGACAGCATCTTCCGACTATGTGGTAGCTTCAAAATAGATTTGATGTTTAATAAGTGGGTTCAAGTTCCTATATTTAATAAATTAGTTACTTTCCCACCGCTGCTGTTACTCGTGTATACCAGGATCAACGAGCGAGCGAGTGGAGATGACTAATCTGTCTTAGATCCCGCAACGAATTTTAGCAAAGCAGATAGGGGTAAGAGAAATCTATATCCGACTTCCCTTCATTGCAAACTGACGAGGTCAAACTTTTGACCAGGGACCGAAAATTTTCGGTAACCTTTATTTAAATGTTACCTTTATCCAGGTAACAACCGATTTTAATACCGGTAACCTAAATATGACCTTCAAAAGAGTGCAAGTAAGCGCGGGTAAGGGTCAGTATAGACGGAGCGGCAAAAAGCGCGCGTGGTTTTTAATAATACTGAAAAATGAACTTTAATTTCTACTAATCAAAAGTACAAAATTGATTGAACAACGTCGTTGTTGTAGCGGGTGACGCAAATTTTGGAGCACTCAACGAGCGACCCGCGCTCTATTTTCAGTGTTGTTACAGCATAGGACCCAAAAGCATAGAATGGTTTAAGTTTATGTTCACTTTTGAGTTTAAGTTTGTTATCATAATTGATTTAATTTGTGGTACTTACTTAAAAATTGAATAATTACTATATTTGTGAAGAAACAATTTTTTATTTAAATATGTGTACGCGGACCGTTAGCAGAATGATATTTAGGTTACCTCTAAAAATACATGTAAAAAAAATAAAGGTTGTAACCAAAAAGTACCAGTATTATCGATACCGGTTTCGGTCCCTGCTTTTGACTATCAAACTGAACAACTTCCACTACTACGGGACTAAGATATTTTTCATTGAAAATGTCAATGCCTAGTCGATTATGGCATAGCTGATATTTTTTCGCGATTTCCGCGTTGGTCCCGTACCACAAGTTGTTCAGTTTGATGGTTTAATCCATCCCCTAAAGTTTGTTTAAAGGCAATTATTTTATTAAGCTAGTATATTTAGTTGTTTACTCTGATGCTAAAAAATTACAATGTAGAAGGTAGATACGCTTTGGTTACATAAAATAATAATTCATAACTTTCTACTAGCGTTGACTTTGTTATTCCTGCCTTTTGGGTCCAACTTTTTTCCTTTAAATATTCATAAAACTTATCTCGTTTGTGCATGCTTTTATTTATGTCCGTCAGTTAATTTTGTGCATTCATTCGGTAGTATTTTGTGGTGGACTCTGTTTATACTAAGTTTATACCTAGACGTTTATGTAGATACGAGGCGAGGTTGACAAACGACCTGTCACTGCAACGCTTTTTACTCTGTGCATTTTATTTTAGTTTTTGCTCATCTATTATTTTGCTGTGTTGTGATGCTCTACTGGAATACTGAAATAATAAATATTGTGTTGACACTCATAAAAACATTTCCGCACAGTCTGGAAAATGTTATTTTTTTACGTCAACGTTCGTTAATTCAGAATTTTTTTACTAGGTTTTATTAAGAGGGTACTGAGCCTATTGGCACTCACACAGCACAATAGTGCTGCCCTCATTTTTTTTATTCTAAACAATTAAACAACAACATCAAGATAAGCTCGCCCTTTGTAATTGTATATTATGCTGTTTTCATTTATATTTCCGTGTGTACAATAAAGTGTTATAATAAATAAATAAATAAGAATATCACATTGTAGTCCTTTCGTAGTTAGTGATTGCCTTTCAATTTAACGAAACATTACGGATTATTATGTTTTATTCTTGTAACTAAGATCGTTAAAACCGCCAAAAGTAAATAAAAGAATACGATTGAGCTCGGTGCCCCCTTAAGATTTATTTTCCACTTTTACTTCCTCTGCGTCTTTCGTCTCTTTCTGTTACTCAAAAGGAAACTTTTGATAAAACAACGCAAAATATGATACCCAACTTGAATTTGGTAATTCTATCAGAGTCATAGAAAAAAACGTTTTTTTTTCTCGCGTATTTACAAACATTTGCATGGAAAGCTTTCGCTTTGATCTTATCCTGTTATTTTATCTTGTATCTTTTTATATTTTCGTTTGCTTTGAATTACGTTAAAAGACTTCTACTTTATTACATAATGTCGTGATTATTATTCGATTAGATTAGATTTATTTATTTTACATTATAATATGTCAGATTCTTACATGTCACATTCTTACATAAATATTTTACATAAAATGTCCATTCTCTTCGCATATGCGTATTATCTCCTTCAATTATTTCTTTCAGTAAAAGTCAGTCTGATTTGACATGAACATAACTCTCTCTGACCAGAGAAATCATCTTGTAATTCGTCAAGTGTCGAAAGAATGTAATTTCAAATACTGGTCTTAATTAGATTACTTCAGAAATAAAAAAGATAATCCCGTAGACAGTTAGTGTAATGTCTACTTGAGAAGGCGCCCCGGGGAAACGTCTACACGCCACGTGTTCTGCCGACTCAGCGATCAACCAAGACTTAACTGCTTTTGAAACACCTGAGTCACTCCCTTGTGTGAATTGTTACGATCTTCTCCAATTATATTACAATTTACACCAGCGGCTTTGTAGAATTACATGCTGTTCCTGATTTCAAAACGAAAGATCGCATTCACTTTGGAATAGTAAGAAATGGTACTACAACGATGAATGTAGTAAGCTTTGAGCATGCAATTTTCTTTTTTTTTGTATGCTGCCATCACCTATCGGAAGTAGACTATCATTAGGCCTATTCGGACCCTGAAGACTGCGGCCCTGAATAGTGTGTCGGTGTTCATATCGAACCATTATTCGTGCGGAAAGACGAGAGCTTTTTTCCAGAACATTCATCTACACATATTCGATTTTAGCGCCCGGCTGTGCCGATTAATGCCGGCCCGCTTATGTGTATAGCAATCCTTACCAGGCATGCGTCTCCCTAAAATGTTCCTCTGCAAAATAATCTGGAGAAGTTGGTAGTTTTCACTTCTCATAATGTGACCAAGAAGGTACTGTAGTTTCCGAGTTTTTGTGGTTTTTAGGATTTCTAGTTTCTTAGTCAGAGGATGACCTCTGCCACGTTGCATGGCAGTTATATGAAGGTTTTACAGACAGACAGCAGGCATTCGGGTTTAATATTAAGATTTTACCAACAAACTCCGAATATTTGCCTCGCAGCTCATCCATGAAAGATATGCTGGTATTTGATACGGTATCATATTATGGGGTTCCTCCGTTGAAGCGGTAAGGATATTTAAAGCTCAAAAAAAATGTGTACATGCTCTATGTGGAGCAGGCTTCCTCGACAGCTGTAGACCTCTATTCCAAGAACACAGGATACTACCGTTACCGTGTCTCTATTTATACGAAATTTGCGTGTTTGTCCATAAACATCCACACTTATTTAAGAAAATGAGTGAAGTCTGAAGAACGGGCAGGCGTCCCTATCAACTTTGTGTACCCGTACAGAGGCTTAATATCTACAGCAAAAATGCATACTGTATGGCGATTAGGATATACAATCACTTGCCAGATCATTTCAAAAACAAAAATATTAGTTGCTTCAAGAAAAGTATTCAATGTTTCTTTCTGGACAGGTGTTATTATTCCGTAGAAAGCTTTATTAAAGACAGATTGTAGAATTCTTATTTGCTATTTTATTTTAATATCTATTAAGCAAAATGTTATATGTATATAAATTTTTTAGTTAGTTTAGTTATAACGTTATATAAATTTGTACTTACCTATTTGACATAATTGTAAAAATATTGTTTTTAATTATTTATTTGTAATTGAATTGAAAAATTAGGGAATTGAAATAGCGAGTTCATCGAAGAGAATGGGCATCAAAGAAGCCCTTTGATTTAAGAATACTTCAACCCTTTCAACCCATCGTAACCATAGGAACGACAATGATACCGAAACCTCGCAACATTTTCTTTCCACTTAGTCAGTTCAAAGACAGTTAAAGATATTGGAAGGCTGAGCGTAGCTTTACGGAACCACGCGCCGGCCATTACGCGCAGGCGGGAGAGACGTGCGCGTTCGATTCCTTTAATAAATTGCACACATTTGTTACGGGTTTGTCTACAGCAACACTTTGCGATTCTGCGTCACTGGTACTTTTAGAGAACAACGATACCGTTGGATGAAGTACATTTTTTATCATCTGCATGGCACACATCTCACTGGCACGTGGAATTTTTAGTCTTTATGATCTTGAAAATAGAGTTCATACATAAAAAAGTTAACTGCTAAAATGTCCATGTATGTTACCCAGAAGTATACTCAGTTTTGAAGGAAAATATATCGTTTAATAAAGAAATATAGTTTAAGGCGTATCCGCCCGGGACCGCGACTCTCCATAGTAATCGAAGTGAATGAGCGCGTGGCACCGGCCATCATTTATAAAAATGAGATGATTTTTTAGGAATTTTCAAAAAATAAGAAAACTAAATGATTCTATATAACAAAACTAGCTGAAACTATTTTAAGGGGATGATCAGACCATTAAACTGAACAACTTACTCTATGGGGCCAATATCGAAATCGCGAAAAAAAAATTAGCTGTCCCATACATTTGAGTCAACTTATGTTTGCAGTTTTGTATGGGACAGCAGATTTTTTTTTCGCGATTTTGATATTGGTCCCATACAGAAAGTTGTTCAGTTTGATGGTCTGATTATCCCCTTAAAATAGTTTCAGTTAATTTTTTTAGACCTTATATAGTATTGTGAAGTATATTGTAAATTTTCATTTTCTTCAACAATGTAAGAGTAAAATGGTTACAACTGCACGGCTAGCATGACCATGACAAAGCGTTTAAACAAGAAAGACGTCATGCGCGCTCTTTCTGGCATACGTAAAATAATAAGGATGGGGGCACATCTCGATTTTTATCGTCTTCTCGGGGGTGGCATGCGAGGCCTACTGGAACAAGACTTCAGATTCCTTTTTCTTCAGTTTTTATATTAATTAAAATAGATTTCGAGAAAAACCAAATCACTTCTCATATCCTGTAGATTTTTCAGTTTTGTTTTCTGCTTAAAAAGTGCCATAGTTAATGTATAAAATGTTTACAAAGTTTCCCGATTTCACCGTGAAACGCCCGGTTTCACCGTGAAATCGGGGTAGCCCTTTAAGCCTAATAGTGAAATAGACCTTGTGGCAGAAGTCTATTAGAGTAGATAGCGTTGAAGCCTGGCTCCATAGTCCATAGTCTGCACGAGATAGACACCTACAAAGAAATGCTTTTGACGTGGTAAATGCCTTTGTAATACTTTTAGATAGGGGCACAGCTATTTATTATATTTAAGGTTTCAAATAGGTCGAGTGTATTTATAGCAAAGCCTGCCCTTCCCCTTTGTGTCGTGTATTCTTCCACATCATAAAATCTATTCAGAAGTGAACCTTATCTTTATTAACACGGTAAATCATTCCCTTTTGACTTTTCGTTTCATGTCGCGTCGGGAGATCTACATTTTAACTCGGGGTATGTTTTGTTAAATAGAATAAGTTTGAGATGCGAGTGATATCAAGTTTGTTTCTTTTCACCCCTATTGAAATTAAGGATAAGAATTTTCATTTTGCTGAAATTTAATTTTAAATTAAAGCTGGTAGTTTGTTTTAAAATAAAATTTAAATATAAAGTTTTTTTATTTAGACAGAACCTTTGGGGCGTTAATAAAACGATGATGCAGGCTAGACATCTAAATTACTTAATCAAAATAAAACCTGCAAAGATGTTCGTTTATCAGTCCGTTTGTTGTTCCACTCGTGGATCAATAATGAATAACTGAACAGATAAAAAAAAATCTGATATGTTGTAACTTTTTGAAAATAGTGGTAGCAATGTTTTTCGCCTTTTCAAACAAACAGAAACTCGAAACCCAAATGCCAATTTTGTCAGAGGTGGTTCAGATAATACAACTGAACAACTTTAGTTATGGGAGCAGCACATTACAGCCAGGCAGAAAATGCAGGAAAAAATTGAACTTAAGCGAATTACTCTCTCACATAGCGTGTAGATACTGAAATGGCAATGGGCTGGTCATAAAATCTGCCGAAGAACTGACAACCGATGGGGATTGATTGATTTCTAGAATGTAGACCACGAATTGGCAGTAGTGTGGGACTCTGTGCCGTCGATCTGAGACAGGAGCGACTGGATCAGGAAGGCCGAGGATACAGTTTAGTGGCGCGCCTTAGGAGAGGCCGTTAACATAACATAACATAAATATTCTTTATTTGCACACCAAAATATACAGTAAGAAAAACGAATAAAAAGAACGTAAGGCCGTTGTCCAGCAGAGGACGTAGAAAGACTGAAAATTAAATTATTATGCCTTGTCTGACTTACATCGCTGATCAGAATCAGTATTTCGTCTCAAAAAGTCGAAGAGTCGACATAAATCTTGAATCTTTCTATTATTGAATACTCGTTCTCAGCAGACAAAAGACGATCGAGTGTGGCTTCACAAAAGGACTTCACAACGGCGGCCCCGTGCCCTATCGCGGGGGGAGTGGGGGACACCTGATTCACACCACTCAGACCTGAAGAGTTGTATTGTATTTTGTGCTGTTACCAATAAGTGTTACTTATTGTTATGGTTAACAACGATGATTTCTGAATTCACATTAAAGAAAACATTTACGGGGTTTGTCCGCCGCGTTTTATAATGACTTTTCTTGTCACTCACTAAGAAGAAGACTGCATAAACAGTTTCTTTTTATTGTATTTTTTATATGGGGTTAACCCTTAGGTTATCTCAGCCCAACAGTTAAATTAGAGAATAAATGACTTCGAACAATCTATCTTTTTGGGGTACTGATTTGTTAAGGTGATTTTGTACCAGTACCACCATAATATGGCCACGCGTAGGATGAATCACGTATAATGTCGCGTGGCCAGCTTATGTTGGTTTTGTGTAGTTTGATGTGCCGCCGTCTGTTCGTAAATTGATAAAAATAATTATTCAGCAAGCTTATAATATGCAAAATGATACTAGGACCTATCTAGACTGGACTTTCCACGTTACATAAAAAGTAAACAAAAACCACATCAAAGAGTTTTTGTACAGCAATAACAGCGAAAAATATTTCGAGAATTCGAAAAAAGTTTTTACTTTCAAAAGATGTTTTTTGAAGTTGAAATAAAATTCCGGCCACCGACCGGTCATTTGCGGAGATTTTGAAAGCTTTGAGCCGCAGCCAGAGTTCCACAGAAGTAAATTAACTTTACAACTTCTAAAATGTATTTTAAGTCGACGGGCGTTAAAATAATTTGAATTCTGTAACAAGATACAAATTAAAATTTAATGTTTACCCGAAATAGACCTAAACTATAAAAAATGTAAGCAAATTAAAAAAACAATTTTGTAACACCACTAACTTTTCGGTGAATGAAGTTATGCTTCAGTCATCAGATGCATGTGTTTTATCCACTGGACATTACATGTGGCGTAGAGCTCACTTGGGCATTGCTTGTAAAATATGTATAATTATTACCTATATGTATGCTATGTTTTGAATTTCCCTCGGGAAATGTAGTCATAACCAGATGCTTAATTATTAATTATCAATGATTAATTATAGATAAATGCGAGTGTGGAAGACATTGGTTGTTGTATTATCTAATATTATAAACTAGAGTTAACCCGCCACTTCGTCCGCACAAATTATATACCAGATTTTAAGTCAGATCATAAGCTATCAAACAAAAATGATTCATCAAAATGGGTTCAGCAGTTTTTGCGTGATGCTCACACAAACAAACAAACACACAAACAAATAGACGGACAAAAATTCTAAAAAAAAGGTTGATTTGGAGTCAGGGACACCTAAAACCATATCTTAATCTTTTTTTAGTAATTATCATCAATGTACAACACACTTCTGTTGGTTTTATAATAGTTTAGAAGCGAAAGTCTCTCTGTTTGTCTAATGCGTTTTCAGGGCTAAACCGCTGAACCGATTTTGATTGAAATCGGTATAGAGTTAGCTTGAACCCTGAAGGACATACATGCATATAAGTCGCGGGCAATAGAGAGAAATAAAGTCGGTATTTTTAAAATCTTCTATTGGTTTACCTGATATCGTATATTCTGTGGCCGCGGATGGAGCAGTTTGCGTTAACTACGGTCTACGTAACAGTGAAGGCTCTGCTTCCGGCTAATTAAATTACTCTGTTGACAATTTACTACTGGCTCTCTCTTCTATTTACATTTTCATCGAGTTTTACAGTGTTGTTTTGAAGAGCCATGCCTCTCTGGGACTGTTTCCATTTCATATTGAAACATTTCTTTTTTTTATTCAAGTTTTTAACGACCTTTCTATAATTTTCCTTGTAATAAAAACTTATGGAGTGTATGCTTTCTGAAATTTACTATTGAAATTAAACCATGTAAACTAAAAATGTTATATACACTTTTAAACTTGTCAGTAAATATGTATAACTTGCGCGTTAACGAAACGGAAAGAACCCGTTCAAATTTAACTTTGTTTGGCGTGGTCACCATTAGACCGACTGGGTCGTCTGTTGATGGAATTAACTAAACTATAAGTCAAAATTAATCAAACGATATTTCAGCGATAAGTCAAGAACACGAAGTACTTTTTATCGATGTTACGAACTAAACTTGTTTTAAAAATTTTTAAGTTATGACAACAGTGTCTTAATAAAGGCGTGATATTATACTGGATGTAAATACAAGCATGGCTAGCTAGAACACAGATTATTAGTTACATCGTAACAGATACATTACTTTCTTAGAATAACGATAAATTCTCACGTTTTAATTGTCTACTGCCAGACCAGACGGTACGCGCAAAAATGTATCTATACTCCATTCCAAATAGAAACGAAATTTTAAGGCTATTTTGCATTACAGAAACAGAGATTTGAAACACTTCCTCTCACTTATTCTTAGAACAACTTTAGTAAAGTCAAAGATGTGTCGGATACTATATCTTTCTCATAAATAAATTATATTCGGTAATCAGAATTGCTCATTGCTCCCCGTCACACTGGGCAGAGTTTCGGTACTATAGTGAAACGAGGTTGCAGAATATCTCTGACTACCCCCTCGGGGATTATAGTCGTGAGCATATGCTATGCTAGAATTGCTTATTGGCACATTGCTCGCAGTACCGATGGCCGATGGGACCGAAAAGTTCTCGAGTGGCGACCGCGTACCGGAAAGCGCAGCGTGGGTGGGTAGGCCCCTCAAAACATGGTGAACCGACGACCTGGTGAAGACGGCGGGAACCCGTTGGATGAGGGCAGCGCAAGACCGGTCGTTATGGCGATCCTTAGGGGAGGCCTATGTCCAGCAGTGGACGTCCATCGGCTGAGATGATGAGGAATCAGAATTGGCCAGAAAGCTAAATAGGAATCGGAAAATCTCTTCGTCCTTATTTGGAATGAAGTATAGTGAAGCTTGCGTGGCTAGAGTTCGAACGATTTCAAATTGACTTCGAAATCCGCTTGATCAACTCACATGCTCATTAAAAAAGTACGCCGGCATGAAGAAACATGTGCTAAGAACGTTCATGAACCGTACGCATACGCTTCGTAGCATAACTCTGCCGATTTTATGTGATCGTCACTGAACGACGTTAACGGGTGGGCGAATGACTCCGTAAATCGGCGTATTGCCCTGTTATTTCCTCGCAGATGAATTCATTCGGTTTTAATGTGTCGTATTGCTTTCTTGGTGTACAAATGAGTGTTGTTCCATCGAAAACATCAATGGCTACTCGATCCAAATGTATGAAACAGCTAGCTATTATTTCCATGGTTCAAGCCGCAGAACATTATAAGAGGGGTTAGAAATTGAAAGTAGCGCTTTTGCTTCGGAGACGGCTGTCGCCACTTGTCTTCCCGCTCACGCTGCTCCAATTACTCATGCCCTCTCGCTCGCACCACGCCACGCGCCTTATGATGTTATGCAAATCATTGCATAACCTGTGGCGCCACGTTCCACGCCTACTTTGCACTTCTAACCACTCCTATAATTTTCTATGGTTCAAGATAAGTGGAGTTAGCTTTTGAAAACTACTTATAATACATCTTTATTGCTCTCCTATGTGTGTGTGTGTGTGTGTGAATGTGTGTTTGCTGAATCTGTGATGATCGCAATTTTTAATAGACTTTATTCTTTTTTCAGGTATGTTACCCTTACTATGACGACAATCCTTGGATACGGTATTGTAATCTTTTCGTTGAAAATCGATCGTAAGTAACGGTATTCTTAAAAATACGTTAAACTAACAATTTTAATTTAAACGAAAAACTAGTTCTCCAAAACTTGTCTTTAAATATCTTATTTAGTTAAGCTTCTTGAGCTGTTTAATATTTAATTCAGCTAAGTAAAGCTTCTCTTGGCAATCGCGCGTTAGATAAAAGGATTTCTCATATTTTCTTATTTTATATAAAACATTTTCTTCGTTCGCTTATAAAAAGACGTAAATAAAACCAATATAATAAACTCGATGACGACTCTGCAGGTGTGATGGTTACCCGCTGGACTGCCAAACCAAAGGACAGGGTTCGAATCCCGGTTCGGTTGGAAACACGTCTTGGTCAGTTGACAATCTATGGGCGAACACGTCACGGAATCATTTTGTGCTCTTTTTTGAAGCTTTGTCTATTTAATTGTGTCGAGAGAGAATGTTTATGCCCTGCAGTGGGATGTCAGAAATGTCGGAAGACCGGGTCAGAAACACCGCGTTGCGCTCCATAACTCAAATAGCCGACGTCGGAGAGAAAAGTGCCAAACTTAAATGGGAGTGGGCCGGTCATGTCTGTCGAATGCATCCTGAGAGATGGGTAAAAATCATCATGCCCTGGATCTCCGTAAACGGTCGGCGGCGTCCAGGTCGACCGAGGTCGAAGAGGTGGCGTGATGGCCTGGACAAATTTCACGACCAATGGCCAGAGGTTGCCCACAACAGGAACGAGTGGAAGAGCAGGGGAGAGGCCTTTGCCCAGCAGTGGGATGAAATAGACTTACAAAAAAAAGTGGGATGTAAACACGCTGGGGATTATGAAGCATGTTTTTATAATTCAAAGTACACTTAATTTTAGCTGATATATGGCTGTAGGTTTGTTGTGAGTTATGAAAGTATAACATCTAAAGAATAGCGTGGGCAAAAGGAAGTTAAATATTTCCAAGGGAAATTGAACCAAAGTGTATTCTGCTGAAACCGTACGAGTGTGCTGCATGCACTCTACTTGCGCCGCCGCTCGCTGAGATGAATGATATAGTGTTTCCGAGTGTATTAACTTGTATGTGCTTCTACACTTTACTAAAGTGCGCTGTCTTCACTATTCTTGCTAGGTATAGCATCAACTAAGGCGCTACGCTAGAGTAGTTTAACTTCGGTATAAGAAATGAGCAGCTAAGTTAAATACTTAGACGGTTAGACGATTGCACAGAACATTATAAGAGTGGTTAGAAGTGCAAAGTAGGCGTGAAACGTGTCGCCACAGGTTATGCAATGATTTACATAGCACCATAAGGAGCGCGGCGTGGTGCGACACGGCTAGCATGCCACCCACGACAAAGCGTTTAAACGAGAAAAACATCTTGCGCGCTCTTTCTGGCATACGTAAAATAATAAGGATGGATGCATATCTCAATTTTTATTGTTTTCTCGGGGTTGGCATGCAAGGCTTACAGGTGATTAAAAAAAAAGAAAACTTGAATTAATTCAAAAGTAATTTGCATAGCTTACAAAATGAATACCTAATAATCGAGAACAAAGTTACCAGGGTGTTATGATACGAGTTATAGAAAGTCAGGCAGGTATATAGACTCCCGATAGATCACCAGATTTGGCACATGTGATGAGCACGGCCATTGTTGTTGTAATTTAATCAATGAGCGAGCGTGCGTGACCGCACAGGGCCCGTTTTCGGGATTATTTACTGTCCCTACCGGAATTAATTAACTCTAGTACCTATTTACATATCAAATAGTTCCACAAAGGCATAGAAAGGGATTAAATTGTCAAACCTTAATTGGAGTAAAACGGACCAATAATACTTTCAACGCTGATCGCTAATAGCCTTGTCTTCCTGTTATCCTGGTACTAATATCAGACCTTGTTTGTTGAATCTCACCACAAATTTACAAATAGGATGAAAACGACATTTAATTAAATTGTAAATGCTATCTCCGCTTCGGAAGATGTCAATTAAACTGGACTGGTATTTAGGCTGTTGGTAAAATTTCTAAATAGGAATTCGTTATTCTATTTGTGTCCCGATTTCAATCCATTAGCGATTACGTTTTATATTACAATCACGAAAGTGGAGCAATTTGAAGTTCGACTTATTGGAATCACAGTTACTGAGTTATCAGCAGTTTAAACTATAAATAATCAATGAAACCATTAATCTTCAGAATGGTGGATGCCAGGACACAACAATCATATTCCACAATGCGTGCCCACCGCGAAAATGGCTGTCATAGTTTTCAAGCCTCATAAACAGACGTCGGAAGCGGCTTAACTTCTAACACCATCTTAGTTTCCGGACATTCATAATGATATTAATTAGCAGCTTTCAGTCTCACCATACACCTAATTTCTCATATAATAAAAAGGGTTACAACGGGTTAAACAATTCTCGGTAATTTGACGGCAAAAAACAACATTATGCGAAGTGGCGAGCAACGAGGAACTTGAGTATAAAGGCTAATATTTATCCATTGATCCTCGGGAGAGTGTGTGCATACGCCATTACGTGAAGGGGATCATAGCGCGTCGCATAATAACGCCGCTGTGTACGTTGTCAACAAAAATTTTGTTGAGTGAAGATTCTTTATCTTTAATGCCTTTGTTTTATGGTTGCCTGGTACTTTTGCTTTGGATGCAAATTCATTTTATAACACTTATTATCTTAATTCGTAGCGTAGGTGTCGTACGAGGCAACTATGGAATAAGGTTTCTTTTCTTTGTTTTACTGCCTATCTCCTAACACCACTGAAGCCCTGAAATATGTCAAAGGGCCACGCTACACCTGCACTCTTCACGAAGTCACAGTATAACAAAGAGTATTACTACATAACGAAGTTATTATTACGTACCTACGTACCTAGTTGTAGCAAATATTCAGGCCAACACAGATAAGAAATAGGTTGTGAGTGTTTATTCCGTGATACACTTAGAGTTCAGAGTCAATGGGTGTAAGAGACAAACGACGCAACGTAGTGTGAAGATATACTGCATATCGTATTACATGCAAGTGAATGCACTATGACCTTTAAAATTGGAAATTCGGAAATTGTTAATTTTCTCGCGGATTGCTTTGTTTTTGAACAAACCTACTTTAACGTAAGTGACAGAAGCAGTAGCTGTTAAGTTCGAGAAACCATAGAATATTACTGTGATATTTACCTACTATCAATATCACTGTTTTCTGGATAGCTAGTTTATGAATTCGAAATCAAAATCGAAGTCAACAATTTATACCAAAAAAAAATCATAAAAATGACTTCTCGACGTATTTTTAGTGATTCTTCCACGACGACGAAAGGCGTTGCTGAAGAAAAGATGCGGCTAGAAACTCTACACAAAAAAAACACAACATTGAATTAAATAACGCATTATTGTCAAACAGTACGGCAGCCGGCGGCTGCTGCTTGAATGGTTAAACGAAGACTTTTAATTCATCAAGACGTGTCCAGTCACGTTAAAACTTTTTTCATTAACCGTATCACATTTTCCAAGTTAGACTTTCAGTCTCAGCTGTTCAATAAGTAATCTGCGAAGGAATATGAAATGTGACCGACGACGACACGACGGGCGAGCAGCCTGCCTCCCAACTTGTGCTATTGCTATAAATTATGGCGTGACGTCACTGGCTCAATGTTCCCAAGTGTTGTCAATTATGCATACCCTTAGACCTTTGATTTCGGAGTTTAATCCATTTTATGAATATGAGATGGGGATTCAATCTCACTAATATTATAAATGTCAAAGTTTGGATGTTAGGATGTTTAGATTGTCACTCAATCACGAAACGGCTGGAGGGATTTGGATTTTCATTTGGAAAACGCCCAATCCCGTTTCGCCTCAAAACTGGTAAATTTTATAAGAAATGCTACAATAGAAAAGGATAATTTCTATTTCCTTGGTAAGTATGATATTCCTCCTATTTTGTGTATAATTTTAGCTATCATACTATTTGTATGTGTTCTTTGATCGTACTCATTCGTTAGTTGTGAAACGATTTGAATCGAATTCATTCCGTCACGGGGGCAATGTCTTTCTTAAGGTCCACGCAGACGGAGTCGAGGGCAACAGCTAGTGATATACAATGTCGCTTCTCTACTCTTTGGTTTATGTTTTGGAGTCCAAATCGCTATTTTTAATGTGTATTGTATAGGTAGTTAAACTGGGATAAAATGCACTACGGCTTTTAGTAGCTTTCAGTTTATAACTGGCTGTGTTCCCGAGGGAACGGTAAATAAGCTGCGGTAACTATATAGGTACTGTCGGTAGTTGGTTTAACATTTTAGAGAGATCAGTAAATTGGAAACAATAATTTTGGCTATTCAAAATTGTTATCAGACAAACAATACTACAGATTTTTCGGTCCGGTTGCCAAATTCCAACAATTAATCCTTCAGTAGAATTAGCTAAACATCAAAATCTATTAAAATAACACAACTTTGAAACTTCAAGTATTATGGGTCGTGGTATTATGGTTATATAGTGATATTTGTGCTTATTCTATTCAATTAAAAATTTAAAAATGTAGTATCGGACGTACGCTAACGATTATTGTATCCAGGACAATATAGATATATATTCTAAACAGTTGATCCATATAATGCCAATAGCAGTGCCGAAACTCCGTCCAGGTACTTTAAATGTGACTAGATAATTTGTGTGACAATGTCCAAGATATTTATTTATTTTATTTTTATTTAAACTGCCCAGTGTGACAGGTAGTAACCCCGTCGCCACTTTGAATGGTTCCTGTCGCGTTCCTAAAAGTTTTACTAGCAATTCTTCAGACATGATCAAACAGAAATATCGTTAAAATAAAATGTTGACCTTATAAATCGTTTGCAGTTGCTCTTACTCATCATTACTCTGTACACATCCCACAGCAGGACACAGGCACAGGCCTACCTTCAAGGAGGGTGAATGGATGTTAGTCCACCACGCAATTCAGGTGGAGTAAACTAAAAATAACCCAATCGTACCCCTGTCCATAGCTTAGTACAAGCAATCTATCTCAAATCCGAAACCCATCTCAAAACTGCGTCAGCATTCGCCGCCAGCAAAACCGTTTGATTCCAATTTGATGCCATTCACAATGTTTTGTTAAATCTGACAGAACCGAAGTCAAAGCTAACGAACCAGATATCGAATGACATTCAAAATCTAAATTGAAACAACGAGACAATTCTGTGGGTAAGAATGAGAGGACGCTACTCATTACGGGGGTGATTCGTTCAGTCATTTGTTCCCGGCACAAATGTCGGCCGCTGTCCTCAAACTTTTGCTTTTTTGACTATCTTATTTGTACTCGAAAACGCGAAAATGAACCTTATATTTTAACATTTGGCATAATCGATGTATATTTTCTATGTTGGTAAGAATTGTCGGGGTTTTTTTGCAAAATGTCAAGTTTGTCAAGTTTCCACGAGTTTGCAGCTGGATTATATTTAGGAGATTAATGATTGAGTAACATTTTATAACTGTTGTCTGATATTAAAATTTTAATTGATTATATAAGGTCTAACAAAATTAGCTGAAACTATTTTAAGGGGATGATCAGATCATCAAACTGAACAACTTTCTCTATTGGACCAATATCGAAATCGCGAAAAAAATCAGCTGTTCCATACAAACCTACTCGACCTAAACGTATAACATGTTATACATTTAGGTCGAGTAGGTTTGTATGGAACAACAGATTTTTTTTTCACGATTTCAATATTGTCCCATAGAGAAAGTTGTTCAGTTTGATGGTGTGATCATCCCCTTAAAATAGTTTCAACTAATTTTGTTAGACCTTATAAAAGGGTTATCGTTTTATTAATAACGTAATATAATAAGTTGACGATTCATTTCGAACCGGTTTTATTTACGAATTAAACTAGAAGGAGAAGAGAAATAAGTTTTCCGTCTTTGTGTTTTTAGTGTAGTGGAACTCTTAACGTATGCAAATGTTATTCGATGGTCGTCGAACATATCTCCCGGGATCGCTGATCGGCTTGTGGTGGAATTAGAGGGTTTGTTGACTGATTTACGAGAACCAGCCTTGCCTTGTTCCGAGTAACAAGACCCCTGTTTATAGCTCTTCAGTCTGCGATATAAATAAGAAAATGGTTTTATTTGCGGAACTTCGACAACCTTTTTAAGAGACTGGACTCGCTTTGGCTTTGCTCAACATATTTGTTTGATCGAACGGATTGTATGCGTTCATTTTAAATGACACTGGGTCCTCCGTGAATTTGCTCTTCCTAAAACCGAACTGTCTCGCTGTAAGGATACTATTTGATTCAAGGTAGTTTACTAGCCTATTATTTACCAGCATTTCTAGTAATTTCGAGAAAGAAACTAATGCTGAGCGTTTCATAATACTCAATATGTTGTAAATAGTTGGTACGAGTAGCTATAGACCTTTTGTTATTTAAAAGTTATTATATTTATGATACAAATAAAGTTATTTTAATGAATAGAATGCTCTTCCTAGGTCGACTGGGACATCGAAAATCTACTGATTCAGTGTGTTACTGCTTTACAATTAGCTATACATTGACATACAAAATAATGGACGTCGTGTCTAGTAAAAAATTCTCGAAAAAAGTGTCCGAGAACTTGGATAAACCAACTAAAAGCATTGAAAATGCTGAAATCCTTTTTATTCATTTTGCGTTTTTCCGCGCGTCCGTCCGCGCGTGCGCGTCGTTGGCCGATCAAACGAAGACTGTCGCGTAATTGGTTCTCTTTATTCGTTTTGGTGCTCTTTTGGTTCGGACAATTCTGAGCGCGGACCCTACGTCCAGTTGTTGGTAAGTCAATGCAGCTATAGATCAATGCTCGTTTTCAAATATTCGGGATCAGTTGTTTAACGAGCCAACTACTAACTTTCAGCGGTTTTAATTACAGGACCCTTTCGATGTAGAAATATTTTCGTTTAGCCCCGGGGCTGGCCCCTAAAGTTATAATTTAAGGGGAGCAGTGACGTAGTGTAGACCTTCGTATCTGACATGTCCACGACCATATCCCCTGAGGCGGTTTGTCTAACGGGATACGTTTGAGCCTGTCGCCACTTGTAAAAAACAGGACACTCACCTTTAGATACTGGTCGTACAGATTTTGTTACGCCAGAGGGCAGGATATAGTGAGCAATCACATACGGTTTAACATGTCTTTCTTCTCCTGCATGGATAGTTTGCCAGCGTGATATAGTGCTTTTACGCTTCCGCTCTCTTTCTATATCACGTGCAGCGTGCTAGCCCAGCTTTATTCGGTAAACAAACATATCTCATATCAATACCGGTAGGTATTCATACCTATAGTCTACTAACTGGAAAACCTGTGCTCCGCTCCGATCAAACAATCTACCACTCCTCATTTTCGCGCATTACGATTAAATTAAAAAAAAATTGTTTTAAATCTTTTCGGACTATAAATCTATCTAACAAAAGGTATATACCTCTGTTTAAGTTGCGTTTCGTCTGACCTCGCGTTTTGTTACGTCACTGCATCAAGGGGTTGTTTTTGACATGTCAAGTCGTGGGTGAATTTCTTATTACGCGAATTTGTAAGTTTAATTTTACGACCCCAAGGAGCTTGGCAGTTGACTAAATTGTTTTTGTTTATCTCTTTTTTTAACCGACGCCAAAGAGGGGATGTTTTTGGCATCTTGATGTATGTTTGGTTGTGAGCACAGAACATTATAAGAGGGGTTAGAAGTGCAAAGTAGGCGTGGAACGTGTCGCCACAGTTTATGCAATGATTTGCATATAACCATAAGGTGCGCGGCCTGGTGCGAGCGAGAGGGCATGAGTAATTGTAGCAGCGTGAGATGGAAGACAAGTGGCGACAGCCGTCTCCGAAGCAAAAGCGCTACTTTGCATTTCTAACCCCTCTTATAATGTTCTCTGGTTGTAAGGGTGATGATACTGTGACTTGAGTTTTTGACTAGACTAAGTAAATCCATAGTATAAGAATGAGTTGGTATAACGATAGCGAATCAAATGAATGCATGTCACAGACCTGCATCTCAAAAAATATTGTTCTTGCCAGCGGCAGCGTTCGTCTGCGATAACTGTGAAAAAATTAACCCATGTCTTAGCTAACCCAGAGCATATTCTATTTATGTGCAAATTTTCAGCTGTCTATGCTTGTTGAATCACAAACATCGTCAATCACTTTCCCATTTATAATATTATTAGGATTCTCTATAATTATAATAAGAACATTACCCTACCCAAATTCATTTTTGAGGCGTCATAAAGTAGCAATACTCCGATCCAGAATTGAGTTCAAAAAAATAATTTCATATTCCTTTCATATCAAAATAATACATCGTCTGAAAAGCTAAAAGTTCGGCCCATTTTGATAAACGATGTGTCTTCAAAATTTATCTCATACCAAGAAATATTGGCTTGGCTTAGAGAAAAATGAGAGTTAGGTGTTTGTAGTCACTTGCAGCTTTAGGTACAGGCAAGTAATGATATCTATCTATTTTGAAAATTGTGTACCTGTACACCTAAAACAGTATACAACACACATTATACACATCATCTCTCCTATGGGACACAGCGATGAGAAAAAGTACTTCACGTTGGACAATGGACACTGCTTGAGTCGTCTGCAGTAGATAAACAAGGAACGGGACGGTTAGAATCTTTATTACAAAGTTTGAAGCGTAGTTTTAGCTTTGACTATTTATTATAAGGACTAGCCTTGCGGTAGCATTTCCACTCTGCCACGGTATAAGATCAATTAATCATGTGCATTTACATTCAATTTTATACCTTATCACTAAACGAGACAGCCTATAATTGCGAAACAATAATGTCGAACTTAGAACGTTTGGGGTTCACGCGAGACTACTTTTCATGATTTTTAACGTTCAAAATTAGAACTAAAGCTACGGGAATAAAATCCAAAGTTGCGGATTTCATGCTACCTCGCTCCCCGCAAAAAGTGGCAGAAATGTTTGTTAGTAGAATTACACGCGTAACTAGTCCCTATATAAGTAGTTAAAGAGTTTTAGCGATCACTCAATATATTTAGGTTTCATTATATAATTACGTGTATCATAGTGACAGGTGGCAAGCTTTTTGTGCACAAAAATACTGTGAAATCTGTATCACTTAACTGGGCGTTTGTCCTTCAGGACAACATAAGGTTATATTCGTGTACTGACCTCGTCTGACCAAGTTAGACAGTATTCTTGAAAGTTTATTATGTATGTGTAGAATAATTAATAGTGTGGTAAATAATAACTACAGTATACATGAAATTTACAGCAAACACAGAAAATACTGGTTCTATGACGTGACCGTGGTGTGCCGTGCCACAAACAAGTGATAAAATTGTCTTTTTTTTTCTTATAATATTTTCATCATCATCATCATCATATCAGCCATTAAACGTCCACTGCTGGAGATAAGCCTCCCCAAAATGGGGGGGGGGGGGGCAGGCGGGTTGGCGATCGCAGTTGGATCGAATCAATGTGTGTACAGAGGATGCTGCTGCGCATCCTTCAGTAGATCCCTTAGTCGCCTTTTACGACACCCACGTCAGGAAATGGGATGGTGCTATTTATAGCCGACACCACGCGGCAATTATTATAATATTTTAGTTACCAAAATATAATTGTCAAGCTGGATTTTTGTGGATGTCATACTCCTCACGCCAGCCCAGTTCAGATTGTTATTTAATGCTGAACATAACTTCAGAAATATGTTCCATTAAAAGTTGTCAGAAAAGATCGGTTTCCCAACCATTAGCATTACCCAAAGAAAATACCAAGCAATCTTGAACGACCATTCATCAAAAGTTGAGATCTTATGAAAAGTTACACGTTTAAACTCCAAAAATAGTATTTAATTAGCGACTCGGATAAGAGCGGAGCTTATCAAGAGTGGCGGAGGGCTAACTTAACTTGAACTTTAGTTACGGCAGACCTTTATGTTAGAGGACTTACCCACTTGATCACTGAGACCGACTTGATCGAAGCTTCACTGACAGCAAGACGTTGAAGTGCTTTCTTTGAGTTAGATTATTGATATATCTATCCCAGCGCTTTGTGAAGGTGGCCGTCTCTTATCTAATACAAAAAGCAAAGACGTGCTTTACACTAAAATAAACATTTATCGTATCTTACTTCTAACACTAAAATTGTTGTTGTATATATGTTTTTGGCACAATAAATCACCAGGAGCCCGATTGCGCTAAGTTAAAACATCGAAGTTCTATTCTTATCCAATTTCAGTTCTAATCACATTGCAATCCAATTACTATTCAACTGTGCTGAATTCCGCATCGCACTAAACTCTATGTAACTGGCAGCCAATAACGTCTGAGCGATTTGTCAAAACGGCTCTAACGGCTGTCAAGAGCTGTACCGCGATTAGCGCAATACCAAATGTGTCAAGAGGAATGGTTCATACGTAGTCCAATAACAGTTCAATATCAGAATATGTACGGCGATTGCAGCCCAGGCTTTTAGCTTTACATTTCTGCGAATTTCACGATAGAATTATTGATTTTGATTTCAATTTACTAATAGTGTTGCCAAAATCATTCATTTCACAAAAATGAAGTTAGTTTAAAGTAAAAGCATATAAACCAGCCGTTTATGCGTGACTGAGCCATCCCGAGTGACGAGACGTGATTACGTCTGGTGCACCCTGAGCAGTCAGCGTCGATACGACCCTTGCTACTGGCTAATCTTTACACTACATCATGTGTAATTCTTCTTCATAGCAACTAGCAAGCCCAGGTATCAGATGTGTTTTTGTCATGCGATAAAGTAGCTCACGCTGCCGCTGACACGAAAGAACAAGTCACAAACATCCAAACATTGTCACAAACTTTCACTTGTATAGAGTTAGCAGTATTTATGCAAGTGATGAGATGACACATACATATACGCACATTTATACAAATACGTACAAACACGAACACCTACAAGAAGATATTAATTGAGACTCTCCCAGCTAACTAATCTGTAACCCAACATCTAACCAGTCAAGGTGGTCTGAAAAATAGCGTTACAGATCTTGTGTCTATTGTCAGTATATCAATCCTATTGCCTAATTTTAATGTTAATGTATGTCTGCTTAATTTTCTACTTTTTCTATATCTATACTATTATAAAACTGTAAGAGGAAGTTTGTCTGTACATTCGTCCGCACAAATTATATACCAGATTTTAAGTCAGATCATAAGCTATTAAACAAAAAAAGTTTCATCAAAATCGGTTCAGTAGTTTTTGTGTGATGCTCGTTCAAACAAACAAACAAACAAACACACAAACGGACAGACAAAAAATCCAAAAATTGGTGAAATGGAATCAGGGACACCTAAAAACCATATCGTAACTTTTTTTTTGTTAATATCTTCAATGTACAGACAAACTTCCTGTTACAGTTTTATATTAGTTTAGATTTTAGCTATCATACAATTTGTACAGGTGTTCTTTAATCATCCTCATTCGTTAGTTGTGAAACAATTTGAAACGAATACATTTCGTCACGTGGGCAATGTCTTTTGTAATCTATACTATTATAAAGCTGTAACAGAAGTGTGTCTGTACATTGAAGATATTAACAAAAAATAAGTTACGATAATGGTTTTAAGGTATCCCTGATTCCATATCACCGATTTTTGGATTTTTTGTCTGTCTGTTTGTTTGTTTGTTTGTTTGTTTGAACGAGCATCACGCAAAAAGTACTGAACCGATTTTGATGAAACTTTTTTTGTTTGATAGCTTATGATCTGACTTAAAATCTGGTATACAATTTGTGCGGACGAAGTCGCGGGTTAACGCTCGTGTTTTATATTAGCAGTAAAATATTTATCTCTTATATTCTGTAAGATATAATACTATAAGAGCATGCATGCAACAGAACTGCTGTCTTTCTCCTATTCTTCTGCATGTAGTTATTTCATATTCCGCATTAACAACAGTATGGTAGGTTCATAGCGTTATATGCAACAAAGCAGTTTAAATTAATGAACACTTCTGCTACTAATATAGGGGTATAAATAGGCGACAGACGGCGCGCACAGGTCACTCGGTGTCGGACGCTCGGCGGAGTAACAACTCTGTTTCGAACGTTCGTCGGTCTAACTCCTGAGGATGCTCCTTGGTGGAGCGAAACACGTGTAGAGTAGAAATTATTTGGTGGGCAGGTTGTGTTGCATAACGTAATACAACTTTGTCTACTAGGTACTTGGAAGCGGAGGTCTTGATACAATCGTGTCATCTACGTGTTAGTCATGGATTTCCGCAAAGTAACGCCTGTTTCAATTAAGTAATATAGAGTATAGAGAGCTAACGAAATAGAATAGCTAGCAAACGTTTCCCCTGGGAGCTCCAAACTACAGTATAACCTATACGTTTACCTACAATATAGGTACCTACACAGCACTGTTAATCTACTTAAGTAAACCACAAGCAAATAACTAAATGCCTCCGATGCGTGTACATACAATATTCATAGAGACTTATTGTTTAACTCGATACTAGGTTGTTTTGTTAATGCTCTCTGGTTGTGTTATGTATTGGAAATGAGAACATTTTATTGAGAGACTACATAATTGGTAATTGTTTTGTTTTGTGCTCTTGGACTATTTATTATAAGGACTAGCCTTGCGGTAGCATTTCCCCTCTGCCACGGTATAAGATTAATTAATCATGTGCATTTACATTCAATTTTATACCTTATCACTAAACGGTTCGTTCGGCACGTTCTAAGTTCGAAATTATAGGCTGTCTATAATTTCGAACTTAGAACGTTTGGGGTTCACACGAGATTTCTTTTCATGATTTTTAACGTTCAAAATCCAAAGTTGCGGATTTCGTGTTACCTCGCCCTCCGCAAAAAGTGGCAAAAATGTTTGTTCGTAGAATTACACGCGTAACTAGTCCCTAAAGTCAAAGTTTATACTCGATAATCTTAGCCACGACACGACGATTCGGAAGTTTTGGACTTACGCCCATACACTCTCCGTGTGGAGGCCTGTACTCCAGCAACGGCGATGACGGAAGCTGATGATGATGTTGAAACATAAATGACGATTTAGATAAGTCGACCCCGGTTGTTTTACTTCTTGTACTTGGTATTACATACTTTACGCCGTTCAAATCATAGAGAAATGACGACACGCTTCCCTAGGATAAAATAGTCAACAAGTTTTAAACTCAGTTGAAGAAACGCTCATTAAAGTTAATCCTCCATTAAATCTCTTGCTGTCACTTTCTTTGTCTTGTTGACGTAGTGAAAGCTAGCAAGAGATTTTATGGAGGATTAACTCTATAACGAGCGTTTCTGCAACAGGACTCGCTTTGGAGTTTTTTCCATCATTCTCAAGATCACTTTTGGAGAAGTGTCGTATCTTAAAGTGAAGGCATTTGTAGAATGAAGACAGGATTGGCGAGTGATCCACCGACAAGAGTCCGACGGCAATGCATATTTATTTATTATCTACTTTACCCTTTTGCCTCAGGGTGAAAAATTTCTAAAGAGTATTAAATATTTACAAATCTGTAAGGACCTTTACTCCAGTCGCGCCGGGCAAAGGGTCTGAAGTTTTTTAGCAAAACTCTCGCGGCGCGGATTGATGCCTTTATGATGAGCTGGGGTATGAAGTACCAGGGTAGCATGGCCGCGCGTGGGTTGCTTAGATTAAAACATTCGCGTTTTTTTAGCATATTCTTGCGGTTTCATACGCGTGGCAATTGTGATTGATATTGTATGGCGGATACTCATGTTTTTACTGCTTACAGTAAAATGTTTTTTTACAAAAATAAAGGAAATTATAGGATTGAATGTTCCTAATGCATAATCTTATATATATATATAATTATCTTTTCTATAATCCTAAATATAGTAAATGTGAAAGTTTGTGACAATGTTTGTAGCTTAATCACGCATAAACGGCTGAACGGATTTGCATGACATTTGGCACATGATTAGAATACGTTTTGGATTAACACATAGGATATCTTTTTTAAAGTAAACGCATATGCAGTCGTGGGCAGCTCGTATATTATAAGGATACCAGAAAGTCAGTGCAGGTTGTTTGTAAAACTAGTAATCCTGTGGTAGTATAACAGCTACGGTTGATGTATTCCTGGTAGTGAGTTGCAGCGCTTTGTCTCTTTGTGGTACGTATTGTGCCATCGGTGATCGAATGCAGCTCGACTCGTCCTTAGATACATATACGTTCCAAGAAGTCATATTGATCCGTTCTCAATTGAAATAACGAGATTGTATTTCAATCTCCTATTCGTATATCAACGGCAGTATTGCAATGTGTGGAAGGCTCAAGCGCAGAGCACTACTCCACGTTAATAACAAGATGTACATTACTAAAGATATGTACGCAGAACCAAGTCACATTATCTGTGCACCTTGATTACCTCACCTCGATTAAGAATCGAAGTTATATCGGCGCTCTGATTCTTTATGAAACCGTGTGTACCAAATTATCGAGAGGCGTATCGACAACGAAGATGCTAACCGTACTTATTGGCTTGTAAAGTCCATTTTGACGCGAAGGGAAAAGGAGAGGGGCGTCGCATTCTAGCGAGGTGCAGAGATGATGTCACCGGGTTGTAACTACACATTCATTCCCTGCACGCATGGGCCATTGGCGACAGCCACACCTGACGCCAAATGTGGCTGCAATTTCGGTGGAGGGGCCGGTGGTCGGTGGCCGCCACTTTTTAAACCATTGTGTATCTAGCTAGAAGTGTGGCGGCAATACGCCGCGGGAAATACAGCAATAAGGCACAAGTCTTCGTCTTGCAAATAAATGTTTATAATTAACATTTCAACGCGAATGAAATCACGATCTAAAGCGAATCACCATAATACTGCAAAGTTGAATACAGTTCGCGCTATAGTTGTCACAGAAACAGTAACAAAACGCACCCACGCTCGGTGAAATGAAAAGTAAACAGTTCACTAACTTTACGCTTTTATTCTTTTTTTTAGTCCTTTTTTAAACAGAAGTGTAAAGAACAAAAGACGTTGGGGTGTTGTGAACAAGTTGTGTGGTGTGCATGTTTTTATTGCGTAGTTCGTGCGTAGTTTTTTATTCAAGTGCAACTCGCACTTAGAAAGTACATAACATAATAGAGCCGACGATTTGTATAGGATGATGTAATGTAGCGCTCGCCTAGAAACAGTCAATTTCTTTAAAAAACTTCGTGAGGAAACTTACATGCCTTATTTCGAGACTCGTATTATCCATTAAATGTGGGGCTTGCTACCTGTCACACTGGACAGAGTTTGAGCACTGCTAGTGAAATGTGGATATGTATGGTAAATATGGTATACTAGCTGTTGCCTGCGACTCCGTCAGCGTGGACATTAAAAAAGTATCCTATGTGTTACTCCAGAACATATAGAATATATGTGTGGCAAATTTCATCCTAATCCGTTCAGAAGTGATTGAGCCACAAACATCAAACATCGTCACAAAAATATTAGTAGGATTACTAATATCTCTGACTAATTACCGCATCTATGTACCAAAGAGTTTTTCTAACTTATCTATATAGTACCGACTATTCTCAAACGGTGAAGGAAAATATAATGAGGAAACCTGCATATGCTGAAGAAGAAATTCTTATGCCTATATAAGGTCTAACAAAACTAGTTGAAACTATTTTAAGGGGAGTATCAGACCATCAAACTGAACAAAATTTCTATATGGGACCAACATCGAAATCGCGAAAAAAACATGTGCTGTTCTCAAGCTGTACCATACAAAACTGCTAACCTAACTCGACGCGAATGTATGGGACAGCTGATTTTTTTTCGCGATTTCGATGTTGGTCCCATAGAGATAGTTGTTCAGTTTGATGGTCTGATACTCCCCTTAAAGTAGTTTCAACTAATTTTGTTAGACCTTATATATGAGAAGTCAACTAATCCTCATAGGGTTCGTGTGGAGTGGACTAACGGCTATACATCCTCCTGTGCCCTGCAGTGGGACTGTGGAACGTATTTAGGATAGGTGATGATCCACCCCCATGGAGAATACAGGGTGTAAGGAAAAGTATCATTAACCTGTAAACCATATACTCAACCCATCAAACTGAACATCTTTGACTATGGGAGCAAACCTCTCAGAACAAAAAAAAACTGCTGTCTCATACATTTGAGTCATGTAGGTATTGCAGTTTAGTATGAAACAGCTGTTTTTTTTTGCTCTGACTGGTTCGCTCCCATAGACAAAGTTGTTCAGTTTGATGGGTAGAGTATTGGTTCGTACCAGGGCATCATACGCGTCGTGTAGTTGCATGTATCGTGACTGAAACCATTCATCAACGATAATACGAAAGCTTCACTGCACTCCTGCTGCTCTATTCACTACCCCTGCGTCTAAGCTCGTTCATTAGTTCTCAGCGCTCGCTATACGGGTTGTTAGCACAATACACCTGTCAAGCAGGACCGACGATACAGATTTAGAAGAAAAAAGGGAATATCTTCCACGGGCTATTAGAACGCCCGGGACCGATTCCCAGTTGTTCTTATTTGGATCCGTAGCTATAATTGAAATTGCCCAATCATGTGGGCTTAGTGTCGATACTGTTTGACTTGTGTATTGGGATGATAGTGTGATGTTATGTTTATCCGACTGGATATCCGTTTCCGGGGTGCTCATGGCCCTATAGAGGTTTTTTTATTATAACACTTTATTGTACACACTGACATAGTACACAAAGTTGAGAAAACATGTACAAAGGGCGAGCTTATCTCTGAAGAGATTACTTCAAGCAGACCCGTAAAAGAGACAGTTAACAATTACAAGGCAAACTTATTGTGTACAAACATACAGTATAAATAAATATAATAGTATAGTTTTTGGTGAGGTTTACATTGGTATGGCACGAAACCTATTGATATGAACATTGTTTTATACTGTACATATTCGGCCTTTAGACTTGAAATTACTCTGACAGCATGTTGATAACTAACTTCAACCACGGAATATACAGGGTGAAATATCATTAGCATCCTTTTAAACTAAGAGTCTACCCATCAGAATCAGAACTTTATTTGTAAGAACATAGGTACATTCAGATGACATGAGTACAATGGTTCTAATGTTCTACCACACAGGGCATACAAAATATTGAGAAATCGAAGCTAGTTTTATACAATTACGAGCGTTAACCCGCGACTTCGTCCGCACAAATTATATACCAGATTTTAAGTCAGATCATAAGCTATCAAACAAAAAAAGTTTCATCAAAATCGGTTCAGTAGTTTTTGCGTGATACTCGTTCAAACAAACAAACAAACAAACACACAAACAAACAGACAGACAAAAAATCCAAAAATTGGTGAAATGGAATCAGGGACACCTAAAAACCATATCATAACTTTTTTTTTTTTAATATCTTCAATGTACAGACAAACTTCCTGTTACAGTTTTATAATAGTATATAGATAAAATGTCGTGCAAAATATAATCTATACTATTATAAAACTGTAACAGGAAGTTTGTCTGTACATTGATAATATTAACAAAAAAAAAGTTTCGATATGGTTTTTAGGTGTCCCTGATTCCATTTCACCAATTTTTGGATTTTTTGTCTGTCTGTTTGTTTGTGTGTTTGTTTGGGTGTTTGTTTGTGTGTTCGTTTGTTTGAACGAGTATCACGCAAAAACTACTGAACCGATTTTGATGAAACTTGTTTTGTTTGATAGCTTATGATCTGACTTAAAATCTGGTATATAATTTGTGCGGACGAAGTCGCGGGTTAACGCTCGTTTTACAATAAAAACCGATTTGTTTCTAATGTAGGTATGTAGCTACATACAAAATGTCATGCGAGATCCAAAAATTATCTATAAGTAGTCGCTGATAAGTGGTCAATGTTTTAAATATTTTTACAATAATTTGTCTAGCCAATGTCAAATAATTTATTATTAAAAAAGTCCTTAATTGAATAGAAACATTTATCTAAAAGCCATTTTGTTATTTTTGTTTTGAAATATTTTGAAGGGCATCATTCTTTGATTTCCTTAGGCAGATTGTTATAGATTCTAATAGCCATACAAAATGCGTTATTCTTAAAAACGTTCACTCTCGCACGTTGCACATCAAACTGAACAACTTTTACTATGGGAGCAAACCGATCGGAGCAATAAAAAATCTGCTGTTCCGTACTAAACTGCAATGTCGACGCGCGAGTTCGCGACTCAAATGTATGCAACAGCCGATTTTTTTTGCTCCGATCTGTTTGCTGCCGTAGTAAAAGTTGTTCAGTTTGATGGGTAGACTCTTAATTTAAAAGGATACACTTCAACTCCACTAACGCGTAGTGGGCCCGGCCCACCTGTCGATCTTCGTTCGCGCAGATAGGGAGGGACTTACAATCCCCGATGTTACTTCAAACAAGGAAACGCGAAAAAAAATCAGATTTCCCATACAAAACTACTGTACCTACCCGACTAAAATGTATGGGCAGCTGATTTTAGTTCGCGTTTCCTGAGGTAGGCTCCATAGTGAAAGTTGTTCAGTTTGATGGTCTGAGTTCACCGTTTCAGTATTTGCTAGGCTGTCACTTATCAACCTTAAGGCTACTTAAGGTGAAAATAATTGCCGTGTCATATAAAGACCGACTGTAAGTCGCGTTAGTCATGCGTCAGGCGCGAAATCAATCGACCAATGAAAGCAGGTATTTTTGGCGCGCAACCGTAGAGTATTGTGATTGGTTGGAGCCGAGCGGTAATATTATTATTGTAGCCAACTGCGCAGGTACATAAGTACCGTAAGACCTTTAAAACGGTAAGACTTTTAAACTTGGTACTATTTGGTCCTGAATGTTACAAACGGAAATCCGAAAAGCCATATCTCTTCGTATAACCTCGTCGTATATCACCTGACTCAGACATGCATGTATTCCGCCACGTGTACGTCTATCCTAATTCCCGTCAGATTGCATTTTCCGCTCAGTGGGCGCCGCGATGCCTTCATTGTGCTACGCCGGCTTATCAACGGCGCTACGCTGCTACGGCGTAGACGCGTAGCGCTACGAGAGCGTATCTTGTAGCTAATTTAAGTTCGTATTTGAATAGTTTTTGGTTCATTATTTTGAATTTTATTGTTATGGCTTGAAGGGTGATTTTATTCGTTCTTCTAAAATGTACACCTAGGTATACCTATAATATTGAAATGTTTATAGTAGACATCCACCGGTGTCGTATTGGGCGATTAAGGCCGGATTCGACCAAACTTTGATTTATAGAAGAGTAAACTATACGAGGAACAATTTTACTCTTCGTGTTAACTCTGAAATAACTTCATTTGTCTTTTACCAAACTAAACACATACTAAAAGAACAATTGTATAACCCACCTAAAGAAAGAGGTCATTGCATCCGTACTTATTGCAATGTTAGGTTGTATAGTTTTAATTTGTTAGGTTTCTTTTTATTATTTTTTTTAATTATGTGACATTGACATTTCATTAGTCTTGGTATAAGCTTTACACCATGTAAAATTTACTCTTAACTTATTCATAGATTAGGGTTGGTAAAACGCAAAATCAGTTTACTGTAGAGTAACCGGCGACTTAATCTAAGAATAAAATTTACTCGCGTTTGGTCGAATCGGGCCTAAGAGATACAGTTTCTTATGCAGTATTTTTATAGGCCACCTATGTGGTGACAGATGTCTAAATTTAAGCACAGATTATTTAATAGTTACCACCATAACAGATACTTCACTCAACCCGATTTTTCGAATTTCGAACTTTTCGCTTCAGGACCGAAAACTGAAATGCGCCTTATGTTCATGAGCGACCATTCATCCCTCGGTGATAGAGCGATGATAGCCCATACGGAAGAGAGCTAGCGCCTCAATCACGAGGACCCGGTTCGATTCCTGGCCTGTACCACTTAGTTCTTCGGAATTTATGTACGGTTGTATTTATCATTTACTAGCTCGGCGGTGAAGGAAAACATCGTGAGGAAACCTGCATTCCCGAGAATGAAAAGAAAATACAATAAGTTCGGAGGTATGAGTAAAATATGGGTGAGCTTGGGGCGAACACAATAGATCAGCGATGGTCGCAGTGTTACATAACGACCCTTGCTTGCAATAGCCCAACCACAAATAATAATAATAATCCCTCGGTGGGGATCGACCGTCAAGCGTACAGTAAAAGACAGTTAGTCATCTTCATACGCACACACTGACGATAACTCAGGCAGCCAAGGCAGCGCCAGACGGGGCTACGCGGCGATATTGTCAGTGTTTGCGTGCTACGAGGCGTACGCCGCGTTTGGTACCATTGTATGAAGATGGTTTACTGTCTTATACTGTGGTCAAGCGTACCTGAGCTGTGGAGTGAGACAGTGACGGGATTGCTTGGCCTACAAAAATACATCGGCACATAATTCTATCTTGAAACGTTTTAAACGCTAAAAGTGAGCGTTAGTTAATTTTTAGTTACAGAAAAGTTTTTGATCACCTCGAAAAGGACAACGGCCATTTGTTTACGTAATTATTTATAGCCCAGTCATTTCACGGTTTGAGCCGGGACTAATTAATAAATGAAAAAAATTTTTTTCAGTATAATATTGAAGAGCCAATTTGAGCCTCAAAATGTACCAAAATAAAAAAAAAAACGTCAGCAACAGTTCCAAATTTTAAAATGTAGCTATTATCTCGTTCTAAAAAATCGGATGGTAATTTTTTTTGCACATATTTAAGGCTTAACCATTATACATACTACAATCATGGTGTGAATATTTTTGTCTACTTAAAAGGTTTTGAAAAATTCGGTCGTATTTTCTAATAAATACCTCATTTTTTAAATTTCAATGCCAATTTATTGCTCAAAAATAATTTATATTGTTAAATCTAAGTCAAATGAGTGCATTGATATTAATATTATTAATTTAAAAGCCTTCTGGGACACACAATTTTGATTTCTATGTTGCATAGCGATTTTTTTTAAATATGTTTTAAGATAGTCTTTTTGTCACTAAATGATGCCGCTTACAGTTTAAAAGTCCAATTAATAATTACTCCCTACCCCGCCTAACAAAACTCCGTAAAATGGCTGGGGTATTAACAACATATAAATAAATAATAAAATAAAATAAAATGTTCTCTATCCTGGAGGTATTTAGTTGAAGAACATTTCATTCAGATATCCTTCTAAAGCAGTCGGTTAAAAAGGAACAGGTATTTAGGCGTTCACGTCCATGTTCATGTTTGTAAGTATACAAGGTGTTAACAATGACACGTTGTATAATAATGACCGCGGCCTGTACAGAGGCTGCGGGTGTACGTACAGTTAGTTCGGGTTATAGTTTCAACGCGCTCTGCGCTCCGTCTAAACTTTAAAGTCTATACAATTGGATCCGCGTGGTGCGAACCATGGGCGTTGAGCGGGGAAAGGACTCTTAGAGAAATTAAAGTATATACATTAATTAATGTAACAAAACATCCTAGTAATAATATTTTAAGGAGTGATTTAGACCATCAAACAGCCTACCATGAGTTAACACTGTAGTTTACTACAGTAAAATACTATTATAAAACTGTAACAGGAAGTTTGTCTGTACATTGAAGATATTAACAAAAAAAAAGTTACGATATGGTTTTTAGGTGTCCCTGATTCCATTTTACCAATTTTTGGATTTTCTGTCTGTCTGTTTGTTTGTGTGTTTGTTTGGGTGTTTGTATTGAATTTCGTACAGCGCTCCTAGTGGTTACTTTTGGAACTAATTCTGTAATACAAAATTGGCGCCGCAACTACAGAAGTAACGTACAGTGAAAACTCACTGAACAACTTCCACTATGGAGACAACTACGAAAAAACAGAAAAAATATCTGCTGTCCCATACATTTGAGTGAAGTTGATACTGCAGTTTCGTATGAAACAGAGGATTTATTATTCTATGATCGTGAAAGTTGTTTAGTTTTATGGTCTAAACCTTTGTACATATATCAATCGACTCCAGTTCTAACAATATTACGGCTACTTACATCATCAGATCCTAGGAAGGTATTCAGTAGTAGCTGAGCGAGGGTGTTGAGGGGGGGGGGGGGGGGGGGCTTGAGCAAAGCGCCTGAATTGGCTGAATCTTTGAAACTTTAAACAGAAACTGACGGACTGTTTATTACCTGCGTGGTAGTACTAGTTTATTCTTTGCCTGCGTCAGAGAATCAGCCAATCAAACCACGCCCCGCCCCTTTAAGAGGATATGTGAAAAAATAGGATTCTTCAAAGCGTCATATATCATCAAGAACTTACAGTTGGAGTATGATTAGCGGATATGTGTAAATTGAATGTATAATTGAAGTTTTGATTAGAGCCAAAACACGATTAACAGCCAAATACTCGAACGTTCCTTAAGTCTTTCACTTAAGCAACGGCCACTTAAACTAAATATATCTTTAAAATCTAACGGAATACCTGAACGACAATTAACGTCTCATGACATCTCTTTAGGCAAGTGAAGGTTGTGTTGTTATAGCTGGATTTACCGAATCCATTTAAGCGTGGGCGTAAGAAACAGTGCTATACAAAAAGTACTTCTGTCTTTGTTTCTATTTTTCACATTTTGCCACTGGAACACGTCCGATTATCCCACGTTTTTTTCACAAGTTATTAGCACTATTTATGGTAAAAGTGTAATGACACCGCCGCCGTAACCTATAAGTACTTTTTCATGTCTTTTCCATAAACTATGATGGCGGTGTAATGCTAGGTAGTGACAAAAAAGTTGCGTAAATTCCATGACAAAAAAACCGGCGTGATTGACGAAGAAAATCAAGAAAATGTCAATGCAATGTCCGGTTTGTTTGTTTAAAAAAAATCATACCCAAAGAAAATTTTGCTGTTACTAATTTTCTTTGATTTTGCTGCTCAACGCAAATAATGGAGGAAGACCTGAAGAAAAAGAAACTGAAAATGAGAGGGCAGAACTACACAGAACAAGAGAAACAAATGTTTCTGGAAATTTCAAAAAGATACCAACATATCGTTGCGAACAAGAGAACAAATAGTTCATCCATAAAATAAAAAGCTCAGACATGGCAAAAGATTGGAAACGAATACAATAGTTTGGCAACATCAGGGCATAGAAGTATCCTACAGTTGAAACATCTGTATGATAACCTTAAACACAAAGGTAGGAGGCTGCTGCAGAAAATAAATTGCTGTACAAAAAAAGAATTGAGGACCTCGAGGTTACTGCGGAGGACATAATAAACGCTCAAAAGATGGCTACAGCAGATAAAGAAATGAAAAAAACTGGAGAAGGTAATTATATTCCTAAATTAAAAGATAGTGATTGCAGTATTCTGGGTATAATAAAGGACCAAATAAAACCACTAGAAAATGTTTTTGATGACTCTGCAGTATATTTTGGTGATAATGATGTATCACGCGGATATCCCGAAAGTGTTTGTATCGAACAAAATGATTTCATTACTGAAGAATTATCAAAAGATAACAATGAAGACGGTGAGAAATCGAAAGTGATTGAAACAGTGAGAGAAAAAATAAGACCAGTGCAAAATACACATGAGATAAAGGAAGTGAGTGAAAGAATATATTAAGCAGAAAATTATTTACAGCAAAATTTTCTTTGGGTATGATTTTTTAAAACAAACAAACCGGACATTGCATTGACATTTTCTTGATTTTCTTCGTCAATCACGCCGGTTTAAGACGGTGAGAAATCGAAAGTGATTGAAACAGTGAGAGAAAAAATAAGACCAGTGCAAAATACACATGAGATAAAGGAAGTGAGTGAAAGAATATGTTCTGTACAAACTACACATCAGAGAAAGATGGAAGGAAACTTAAAAACTAGATATTTTAGAGCAAAGCTGAAAAATGCACTACTTGAAAGAAAATTTATGTACAAGAACCAAAAAACACAGCAAATAAAAGACAAGCTAGAGCTACAAATACTAAAAAAAAGACTAGAATTACTTTACTTACTACTTAATTATTACTAAAGAAAATAAAACACGTTCTTGATTCTAAAAATAAAACTTTACATTTTAAGAAAAATATGAGTTTATTATTGCTGTCCCCCAGTGTTGAGTCCCCCTGTCGCTCGTGACCTTACGTCACCTGAACCATCACCATCTGAGTTATTGTCAGAGTCATCATCGTCACATCCGTCCGATGCGTCTGATGGTACTTCGTCATTCTCCTGTATACAAATATTATGTAAAACAGCACATGCAATTATAACTGGTGGCACATTATTTAATTTTAAATTCATGCCGATCTTTAAACATGGGAACTGGTTTTTCATGACTCCAAACATCCGTTCCACTTTTTTTCTTGTAGTAATTTGTGCTTTATTATAATTCTCCTCTGCCTCGGAATTAGGTCTCAAGATAGGGGTCAGAAGGTAAGAAAGACATGGATAACCACTGTCACCAAGCAAATGATAACTTCCATAATCACGCTGGTATGTACCGGTGGCGTAGAATCTCAGGGTAATTAAAAGCTGCTCCAGGGCAGTCAAGGAATTGCTTCGTTTCGTGGACGGCTCTATATTATCCTTGATAATAGAAACGATGTAAACAATGGTACTTTTGTTTAAACGAAAACGTTTTTTGAAAGAGTCATCGTCGAATTTTTCGAATTGATCTTGCCTTTCATTAAATCGTCTTCGGTGATGATCCTCATGATCCGATAGTGAAGATAATGAGGACATCGACATTTTCACACAAAAAGTTCACACAATAACAAGGAAAATGCAAAATTTTCCTACGGAAAGTAGTAGTACAGAAAGGAAAAAAGTTTTAAGGGAACTCTGATACTCCCTTAAAATTTGGCAGTTGGTTTTTTATTTTAAAGTGACATTTATCGCTAAGTGGGTTTCGAGTATAGAGATTTTATGGATAAGTGTAGAGTTAAGCATTCACTTAAAGGAAATACTTAAAATTTAAATGTCACATTAATGTTCTTTCTGGTATGCCATTTTTGGATTTAAAGTTCGACTTTAAGCTAAGTGGGCCCTTAAATTTTTAAATGACGTTCCAGTATTCGAGCGTAAGACACATTTTCTCGATAGAAAAACAAGCCAAAGTAGCTCCGTCTTTATCGATCTATATCGCTTGGAACTGCTAAACGGTGAATAATAGAAACACGAAACTTGATTTAAAAAAAAGAGATTGATATTTTACAAATTTTGATTAGAGCAGAATTGCACTTAAATAAATAGTACAATCACAATTAAATAAAGTTTGTTTTACGCTTGCGTCGTTTCAGTCGCGCGCGTCGCCCCATCTCTTTCTCTCGCATCAGGCAGTAATATAAGCTATCACACGCCCATTTCGCTTCAATTATTTTTCGACATAGGCCCTTAATCTTCATTAACTGACGCGACGTCTCGTTGACATTTCGCTCGTTAGTCTCGTCTCGTACAATCGCCAGCGCCAGCGCCTCACAACTGCACCAAAATCAGTTTGTCCACCGGCCATTAATAAAGCTTTGTGCGAACTTGCCCCGCCCGGCGCCCTGCACCGCCGCAGTACAAACATACCAGTAGCACTACTCGATACACACCAGTCCCTCTAATGTGACTTCTCTACTTGTGCGCGACTCGGCTTTGATGACAGATAGCTCTCAAGCGCGGGAATTCATTGAAAAAAATATTTTGCTTAGATCATAATCATAATAATCATAATCAAAGTAAAAAAAGAAAAAAAAGAGGAAAAAAAAACAATCAAAAGACAAAGGACAAAAGGAAGGATCAAAGTACAATTAAGGGATCGGCCTTACGCGAACATTTTGAACCAGAAAAATAAGCTTCAACTAATCGCGCTTTGGGCATATCCATTAATTTTACATTGATCTAAGATTTAATGACCCAAGTGTTGATTGCTACATCATAGATCGGATGTGATGTTTGAATATTGAACAAAACATTTTTTTTTAAAGGAAAAAGGTCGTTTTCTATGCATCGAAGACGCGTCGCGCGCGATTAGAGAATTCATACTAGAAGGGGCAGTTAAGAACTACAATAATTTCCAAAATTGTGTGTTGTGCATACAACACACAATTTTGCGCATGCATGTTGTTGTATATACGGCACTTATTTGTATTGATATAAGAAAATGTACGATAAATGAGCAAGGGAATCTACAATCTGTGGAGTAATGCTACTGGTTTCATTCTAATGTGTCATTTCACAGTGGCTCTGTTTTTACAGTTTTCAGTGTAAACAAGTACAATAAATAGTTGAAGTTTATCGCACGGCGCAGCGGCACTGCGGAGTTTATTTATTTATTGTTACGTACGTACATACGTTACAAACCTGCAACGGGGAATTATCAATTATGAGGCAAACACACTGTGTACTGAGTTTCTGGCCGCATCTTCTCTCAACGGAACACCTTCCGACGCGGTGGTAGACTCAAAAAATGACGTCAAAAAGCTATCTATGTGATATTATTTTGAATAAAAAAATTTTGAATTTTGAATTTTGTACAGCATTAATAAAAACATAGTTTACTAAATTAAAATGCAATACAATATATAAGACAATACAGGGTGGGTTAGGTGTTTGAGAGCACCAAACTGAATAAATTTCACTACGGGACCAAGATAGATAGGATATTAAGTGATTGATTTAAATCGCGAAGAAAAAAAACGTCGATGGCGACTCGACCCAAATGTATGGAAAAACAGATTTTTTTGTTTGTTCTTGCATTTAAGACGTACAGAGTGAAATTAAAAACATTCGACCAACTTTTAGATATTCTACTACCACTACTCTTGATAATTATTAAACTAAATTTTGTGCCTAACTTAAAACTAAAACATAACCATTTAGTACCTAATTATATTTAATTATTAGTAAATCGATCCTTCAAAGATTTTCAAAAGATTTTAATTTCTCCCATAAATTTTCCAACTGATAAAACAGAACCGCTTCAAGATATCTTTCGACAAAAATTTGGTATTCATAATATTTCTATAAAAATTCTTTAAGGCTTGATGACCCACTTCCGGTGCAGCGGTCCCTTGACCGTTCTTGTTAACCCCGCGCCGCCCTCCCCTCGTCAAACCTTTTTGTAACTGTTAGGAGTTCCTCATTATTACGTTTCTCTTTGATTTATTCTTTGACTGATAAACCATTGAAATTCACATTTTTAACAATTTCAAAATTGCTTTTATAAAATTTTTGATTGCTTTTTTTATTTAAAATTACTGCACATTGTTTCAGTATAACTTGTAAACAAAGGGAATTGTAAATAAGATTTTTTTAGTATTGTTTTATCTTTTGATTGTTTAAATAAAAGAATAAGAGAGAGATTACAATTAACGATCTTAAAATTTTGTCATTGACGTCCATATTATCGTCAAGCCATCACGTGCTTAACGAGCCCCTCTTACTTTATCATCTCCTGGTGCCTGGAGTCGTCTAAAGGTGGTTGCAGAGGTGTCAATTTTATACAAAACATTGACGCACAATACGCGTAGACGGTATTAATGTAAGTAACTTTGTATATATGGAAAAATAGTTTAGAAATCATTTGCAGTTTATAAAATAATTACGAAGATATAAAGCTTTGAAATTTTTCATACAACATTTTAAAAGCTTTATATCTTCGTAATTATATTATAAATTGCAAATATTATTTGTGACGCGGCAACTAGATTTTCTAAACAATTTTTCCATATATAAAATATTACTTTCATTAATTCCGTCTACACGTATTGTGCGTCAAACTTTTGTATGGACTGAAACCACCTTAAGCCGATTTCAGGCTGATAACTTCCCTATTTTATTACTATTAAGGTCCGCAGAGTCGTTAAGACATTGCGTGACGTTTAAGCTCCTCTTTTCTCATCATGCCCTGATGCCCTGGTACTCTGTCGCCGCCTCTTTATATTGGAGCGGAAGCGGATGTCGCTTCATCAATATTTCATTAGGCGCCAATAATCTGCTTCAATAAAGCAAAGTTTTTCTCTCTTTATTCCACACTCGCTTTTTTACTGAAAGGGAATCAATATTGAATAAAATTTATTTAAACTTGAATATTAATTCTGCTGCTCGTACATCTATCTATACTATTATAAAACTGTAACAGGAAGTTTGTCTGTACATTGAAGATATTAACAAAAAAAAAGTTACGATATGGTTTTTAGGTATCCCTGATTCCATATCACCAATTTTTGGACTTTTTGTCTGTCTGTTTGTTTGTGTGTTTGTTTGTTTGAACGAGCATCACGCAAAAACTACTGAACCGATTTTGATGAAACTTTTTTTGTTTGATAGCTTATGATCTGACTTAAAATCTGGTATATAATTTGTGCGGACGAAGTCGCGGGTTAACGCTCGTAAAGTATAACATTGTTTTATTATGCTTTAATACGTTAAGAGCCCGTGATACGTACATAAAAGCTGAATTTTATACATGTTACTTGGGTATCTATTAAAAGATTGCCTCCGTGGTCGAAGGTTAAGAGCATTGGCTCTCGACACGGAGGTCGTGGGTTCGATTCCCACGGGGGACACCTAGTGATATGTCACTTTGTGCATTTTTCCGCAGTTGGTTAGGACATTGCAGGCTGAATCACCTGATTGTCTGAAAAGAAAAATGATTCCGTGCTTCGGATGGCACGTTGGTCCCGGCTACTACTATCTCTGGTGGTAGTAGTCGTTAAATAAAAACCACGTCAGAGGCCGTAAAGCTGTCTAAAAAAACTCTGACACCAGGGCTCTGCCCACACGATAAGAAAGAAAGATTAGAAGATTTTTCCTTAGTCAGCCAAAGCAACCATGACTCAAACATCATCATAGTTGCCCATCATTCCTACCTGTGTTGTGTTGGGAGCATGCGCTGACAAACTTTCTGCTTTTATAAAATAACGAAGTTCTGATCGTCACGGGCTCTTGAACCATAAGTAAAGGTGAGATACTTTACGATAAAAGTAGTCTGGTACATACATAAACTCACGACATTCTACCAACTACCAACATTCTGTTAAAGAATGTAGTTGTAGCAATGCTCACATTTAGCAATTTATGTTTTAGGATGGAATGACGTGTCAGGAACGTAGAGTATTTTGAAGTGTATAAGGTGTGTGCTTAGCCCGCACTACCTCGTATTTACCCTCCAGAATCTGATAGAACGGGAAACCTTTATACGATCAGAGGTGGGGTCGGATGCAGTTGCTGTAACCAGCAGTCACACAGTGAGGGCATCAGAGGCTGTTGACGATGCCTAAGGAATTAGTCTCAGTGCAGAAACTACCATTCACAACTCTTATTCGAACGTTAAAACTCACACCTTGTATGAAAAATTTGAGTACATGCTAACAAGTGACGTTTCATTAAAGTTCAGCCTGTTATTAAAAAAATAGTATTCCCGCTAAAGAATAACTGAACAAGCGCGGTTACTGTTAATTACAATATTTTTTTTTACTATGAAGATAAAACTAAAATATATTTTATGCAGTCCTCTACCCTATTATGCAAAGTATTTAATGTGGATGTCTGAACAAGAGAAGCCAAAGAAAAGATGGATTGTGTGAAAAACAATGAGAAATACAGAAAATTTTATGTTGATTAAAATATTTAAATTGTGAACCGTGATCCTATAATAATCCTCCATTTAAACTATTGCTTTGAAAGTTTAAATTTACCTTTATTCAGAATAAATGGATTCCGGGTAATTTAACCGCAATAATAATCTGAAACAGTCAAACGCTGAGGAAGGGTAGATAATTCAATTTCAACTTTCTTCCCTAACAAAGTAAAGTTACTTTCAGATTGTCAATAATTGATTTTATATTTAATGTAAACAGTCTGTCTGAGTCAATCATTAGGCCCTGAGTGAAACATGGGCATTCTATACAGGGTGTTAGGGGAAACAGTTACATTGATTTAAGGGGTGAATGTACCCATGATACTGAACAACTTTCCCTAAGAAACCTATAGCAAATTAGCAAAAAAAAAAATCGACTTCTCATTCAAACGTTCAATTAGCTGATGGAATTTAGTATGGAAAGTCGAAATTTTTTTTTTCTAATAGATCTGTATGACATTGTCAAAGATATTAAAAATCTAAAACTGTTTAAAAAAAAATCATAATTTTTTTGACGACCACACATTCCCACCAATGTAGGTACCTCCTGTAAACCAGGTTTAACAACCGTGACCACTTACAACTCTAGAACAATGAAGTACAGGAGTGCGATTTTTGAAACTCAGTCTTTGAACTCAGCAGTTGTAAATGTCAAAATTACTATAGAGATATGCATTTTTCGGCTGCTGTTTTGACTTTCAAAAATCATACTATCGGAGTGCGATTTTTGAAAATCAAATCAGCAGTAGAAAGAGCCATATCTTCATAGTAATTTTGACATTTTCAACCTCTGAGCTCAGCGAATGAGATTCAAAAATCACACTCTAGGAGTGCAACTTTTTAAACACGCACGTTTAATCATGATTCATGATCGAATGACGCATAATCTCCGTAGTAATATTGTTATTTCTACTGCTGATTTAAACGTGTAACTTTAAAAAATCGCACTGCAGCGAGCAAGCGGAGGATGACTCTAATCTGGTTCTCATTTGATACAATATTTGTTAGTGTATGCCCGCTGAAAACTCATTTTGCTCGTAAGTTTGACGTCTACAAACTCATTAATATGACACAATAGCGGCGGCTATAATTTAGTGTACGACCCTCCAGAATGTTTATAACGCAAACAAGAAACCTTTCAAGCAACTAACCGAAATTACTGACGTGCCAACACGCCATACATTCTGAAATGGCTCCCGACATTGTATTCAGTTCAAAGGATCAAATCCTAGGGGAACATAGAGGGTTGGGAGCAACGGGACGACCGGGGCGGGTTGACGGCAATTGAGAGACCGCTTCATGTTTATGGGAGCCTGGTAACTTGACTTTCCAACGTCTATGAATCTTATCCTCGGGGTTTTTAGATTGGGTATTTGTGTCCTACTTACACAAAGTTCCCTTTTCGTGAACTATTATTGAGTGTATTCGACACGCAATAGTGTTAGTTGGTAATTTAAGATTGAATTACGATGTTATAAATAGATTTATCGATATCAAGATACATAATTATAAGATGCTTTTAGCTTATAACCTGTGCTTAAAATTTCCTTGATGAAATTGATTCATGCTTTGGTAAAATCCGTGTATCTATTACCTTACCTACCTATTAGTAGGTAGTTTTGAGTCTTTACAAACACACGCGCACACACACATACACACACATTTTGATGTTCAATTTGCATGTTTTTTTCAAACAGAACTACCGAGGTAAAGGTCTGTGTTCAAATACAGTATGGGTTGTGAGTAGTTGTGACTTGTGGATGTCAATATAATTACACAGGGTGTTAGGGTAAACAGTGCATTACTTTAAGAGGTGATTGTCCCATGATACTGAACAACTTTCCCAAAGACTACTGTATTATATTGCTGTAATAAAAAAAAAATTTAAAGTACTAAATGCAATCAGCTGATCGAACGTTTGTACGAATCTTTTTTTTGCGAATTTGTATAGGTTTCTTTGAATAAGTTGTTCGGTATCATGAGTTTCCCATTAAATTAGTGCAACTGTTTACCCTAACACCCTGTAGTGTGGGTATTCTTTTTCAAGTCAATGCGAGGTACATAATTATAATTTTAGGCTTAGTTTCGGTCTTCCAACTTCAATATCAGTCTAATTTGCATAAGAATAACGTAAATATTATCTGTTCTCAAAAAATCGTGCCAAAATATCTTAAAAAGTTATTTGATTTCGCTCTTTCAGGATTTGTTTAAAAAGTTTATTAAACTTTTGGCTGCGAAGTCAAATAGCTGAAATAAATGGGTTTCTACCGTCCATTCCCTCTAACAATTACAATAAAAGTTAAAATGGAATAAAGCACTTTAATCTGAAAGTTCTCTACATAATTCTTTTTAGCGTTGACATTGCAGTTTGAGCTCTATTTGTTTGGTGGGTTAGGAAGGGTTTGCGTTGGCTGGCCGTGGTTAACAAGCGGGCTCGAGCTAGCGATTGCTCTCGAGTCCCGCGAGCTGCGAGCGACTGCTGGTCTCGTAGTGGATAGCTCGGGAGTCGTTACACGTTTATTGCCTTTTATTACTTCTGAATTACATCCTGGAGTCTAGGATTGAAGATATGAAATGTTTTATACGAAGCTCTTACAATACCAGCGGCCGTAGCATGGTAGCGGGACAAGGTTCTATCGCGCCGCGCCGTAGCTCTCTTTCTATTTACGGGCGAACGAACTAGATAAAAGGCGTGATATAGCCTTATCGCACGCATTATGCAATGGCCGCAGATAGTAATAATACCTTGATCTAAGATACCAAACGGTTTAAAAAAAACCAAAACAATAAACAAAAGAAAAAAAGAAAGTTTATCGTCTGTTTACCGCAGTTATTATATTTGCATTTCTTTCTTCACCTCTTATTTTCAATCACAAGCAAGACCATATTTTTAGGAAGTTTTAATTTTATCTCGATTCTAGACCAGACCGACAAACCTTTACACTGTTCTGTCACCCCAGTGTGTGAAGGTCAGGAGTGCAATTCTCTAAGGTAACAATCCTTCTTGCATCCTTCAGATGTGTTTGACACCACGCATACCGAATTGACAGTTCGCCGATGTTTCAACTGATGTTTGAGCTTAGAGAATTGCACTCCAGGATTCCTTAGTTCCTGTTGTATAGCTACAACACGTTTGCGTTACAACAGGGATATGAGGGTCACAGATTATTTAATAATGTACAGCGTTGTATCAGTTGTATGAGATTGTTTGAGAGAGGTGCCACAGCGAAACACTCATTTCGTTGGATTTATAAATCGGTATGTTTCCCTAGAAGCACATACCGCGCCAGCTCCCGGTCCGAGGCTGACAGGCACGGCTGGAGTCCCCCGACGATTGTGCACGGATGTTTGGGCCACTGAATGCGGTCTGTAGTACGTGTGCAAGACTGTTACGTTACTATACTTAGGTACTTACTAAAAGTACAATTCGCTATATGCATTTCTTTTTGGCTAAATTAAACTCAAATGAAGCGGATTGTATGAAAGTGGGTGGTGAAAGGATGGGCCAGGCGCTTTGGACAATATATTTAAAAGAAAACATGAAAAATGGTACAGCAAAGCAGACGACAGAAGTAAGAACAAAAAGCTATACAGAAGCACGATAGAAAACTAGAACTTCATAGAGCTAAAAAATCATTCGAGTTAGTTCCAACCTGATAATATTCCGGCTCTACACATTATTTCTAATATGATCATGTTTTGTTTTTAGATTTTATATCTTACGAGCGTTAACCCGCGACTTCGTCCGCACAAATTATATACCAGATTTTAAGTCAGATCATTAGCTATCAAACAAAAAATCATCATCAAAAAAGTTTCATCAAAATCGGTTCAGTAGTTTTTGCGTGATGCACGTTCAAACAAACAAACAGACAGACCAAAAATCAAAAAATTGGTGATATGGAATCAGGGACACCTAAAAACCATATCGTAACTTTTTTTTGTTAATATCTTCATCAGACACACTTCCTGTTACAGTTTTATAATAGTATAGGTATAGTTTTTGAAATATCGGTGGGGACAGCAGTTTTTCTCAGTTTATTGAAAATTTTTATTTGTTCAACAAAGTTTCAAAATAAACTTGAAAAAATATTTTTTTGACAATGCCGCTCGTAGTAAATTAGGCGACGGGGATGCTCAATTTATGCGGTCCATGTGCTATAGGCTAATCAGTAATCACCTATCTTCCGTTATTTTAATATAATCAAAGTCTGTAAAAGAAAAGATACATCATTAATCTTTCCTCCATAACGAAACCTGCAAGATTTTAGGGTGCGTCCAAATTGTAGAACGCGCTGAATATGCGCAACAGATACTACAACTGTTAACTACTGTCAAACTTGCGATCACTATCAGAAAACGGTGATGATAATCGGGGAAATACTATCTTACTTTACTATTTAGTACAGTCACATACTTACCAATATACAATGGCCCTATAGATTGTATAACGTAATGGGTGCTGCTCGCGTCCCGGTTAAAAACTGGCGCATTCGCCAATGTGGACGCAGCCTAAGGTTGGCGCGTGACGTCACGGCCTCCCGGATTGATGACGTCATCAGCCTCCATCGTCTGCCAAATTTATTCATTAAACAGAGCCGCGACAAGCTGTATTTATTGCAGACGCTTAGTAATCATTAGCTTGTGGATTCTCACTAGGCTTGCGCTAATCTTGTGTTGGATTTTCTTTCGGTTGTTTTTCAAGCCGGAGCCATGGTGCTGGCTCAGAATTGATCCTTCTAATTCTTAAGAGGCTATGTGAAAAAAATAGGATTCTCCAAAGCGTAATCGTATCATGAAGTACTAAAAGTAGGAGTATGATTAGCGGGTATGTGTAAATTGAACATATAATTGAAGTTTTGATTAGAGCCAAAACACGATTAAGACACATTTTCTCGATAGAAAAACAAGCCAAAGTAGCCTCCGTCTTTATCCTTGGAACTGCTAAACGGTGAATAATAGAAACATGAGACTGGATTTAAATAAAGAGATTGATATTATACAATTTTTGATTAGAGCAGAATTGAACTTACATAAATAGTACAATCACAATTAAATAAAGTTTGTTTTACGCTTGCATCGTTTCAGGCGCGCGCGCCGCCCCATCTCTTTCTCTCGCATCAGGCAGTAATATAAGCTATCACACGCCCATTTCGCTTCAATTATTTTTCAACATAGGTCCTTAATTCGTATAATTTTTTATTCGTCCATGAAGCAAAATGTCTAAAAGTAAAATGATTTCTTTTCATAATGTTTTTTTTTCTCGTGGGTGTCGTATGCGAGATAAGGTTTCATATGTAGCGTTTTTGTATGCAATATCCTTTGTAGGTATCCTTTAGATCTGTTTCGACGACACGTGACTCCTTAGACAAAGTTTCTGGGGCCGCACGGTAAGAGGAAACGGTGTCATTATATAACACAGATGTTTCCTTTTACTTTACATGATACGAATTTGTACAGGTTTACGCTATGCTTACAGAACTTTAGATTTACACCAAACCAAAGCGTAAGGTTGCCTTTCCATTGACGCGGAGATAGGCGGCGCGGCGGAGCGGAGAGAGGCTATGTGAAAAAAATAGGATTCTTCAAAGCGTCATATATCATGAAGTACTAAAAGTGGGAGTATGATTTGCGGATATGTGTAAATTGAACATATAATTGAAGTTTTGATTAGAGCCAATAAGACACATTTTCTCGTTAGAAAAACAAGCCAAAGTAGCCTCCGTCTTTATCGATAAACGCTTGGAACTGGTAAACGGTGAATAATAGAAACACGAGACTTGATTTAAAAAGTTTGATATTTTATAAATTTTGATTAGAGCAGGTATTGAACTTACATAAATAGTACAATCACCATTAAATAAAGTTTGTTATACGCTTGCGTCGTTCCAGGCGCGCGCGCCGCCCCATCTCTTTCTCTCGCATCAAGCAGTAATATAAGCTATCACACGCCAATTTCGCTTCAATTATTTTTCGACATAGGCCCTTAAAATAAGCTTTCGTAAAATCTCGGAGCGAAGGTTTTTTTGTTGCTCCGATCGGTTTTCTCCCTTAGTAAAAGTTGTTCAGTTTCATGGCTAGACTCTTAGTTTAAAAGTATGCTAATCACAGATGCTAATGATATCAATTTCACCCTGTATATCGTTATCTAGTCATTATAAAACAAGTCTAGGCTAGATTCTGGTACTTTAAATGCTAGTTATGACCAATATAATTACTTACCTACTGAGTTGGTACTTTTAAATAGACTGTACCTATTGTCTATTCTTCTTTTGCTTATAAAATATAGTACAGTGGACACAAACGCACCACAAAATTAAAGCAAGTCGATTTTCCTTATGGACATTCCTTGTCTAATCAATCATGCCATGAATATTCAATTCTGTATGATTCCGTCTATCCCGCAATGGAAAACACCAGCGATTGCGTGGCTCAAGAAGGTCGGCCCGTCTGAGCGTCTGCCGGTCTTTAGCCTCCGTACACAATCTATGCGAAATAATCTCCCGTGTATCCGAGCAGACGGGGACACATTTCACCGACATAATAAAGTATAGTTTGATTGTTTGGTCCAAGTTATAAGTAGAGATCGGGTATTCGGATGCATATTTACCTAAACTTCATTTTTGGCTATACAATTATGGAAGTGGCTTCTTAAAATTATCTTCTTTAAATATTATTCGGGATGCCAGGAAATTCTTAAAATTATAAAATTAAACAAAAAACTTGCATAAAACATTGTTTTTCGTTACAAAAGTGCACTCCATAATAGCCAACACCTTAACTTTAGGTGAATATGCATACGATTATCCGATCTCTAGTTATGAGAGAAGAATAATAGTAATGTTTTTATCTTCGACCCGAGCCGTCTTCAACCTATTCATAGATTCGTAGATTCTTTATAGTACCCAAAAACATTATAATGAAAAAAATACAGTAAGTCGTGATGTACAACGGCGAGCTTAACTCTAAAAGAGTTTTCTTCCAGCAAACCGTTGAGTGAGAGGAAAATTAATATGTTTGGGTAAAATCAGTGTGCACACAAATAAAAATCTACTTAATAAAGAGATAGCAAAATGAATACCTATAAATAGAATAACAAAAAAACTGATAAGTAGGTAAGCTAAGCATTATATTAAGGGGTAATTGTACCCATGATACTGAACAACTTTCCCTAAGAAACCTATAGGAAATACGCAAACAAATTTTTGTACTTTCCACACTAAATGCAAATAGCTGATCGAACGTTGGTATGAAAAGTCTTTTTGTTGCGAATTTCTTATAGGTTTCTTAGGGTAAGTTGTTCAGTATCATGGTTACAATAACCCCTTAAAGTAATGCAACTGTTTACCCTAACACCCTGTATTTATAGTCAATAATTAGTTAATCCTTGGGGGAGGCCTATGTCCAGCAGTGGACGTCCATCGGCTGAGATGAATTAGTCAATCGGTTGATTTTCGGAAAATACATTTATTTATTAGTAATATCGGTTGCCGGTTGTTGATCTGGCAGGAACTAGGGGGCCTCATGACAATATCATTAAGAAATTTCAACACCGTACCGCTTCTGCACCAGCCACCGCCACGCTCCTGACTCCCGCCGCTTGCATTAATGTACTGTTATTATTTGGCGCCACCTGCCGACGATGCCTGTCACGGCCCATTACTGTCGTGATGTATTGTCCTTGTTTTTGTGTTTACACCTTATTCTTATGTTATCCTGGTATTTAATGCGGTTAGTATGAAAATACTAAGGTTAAGGGAAGGTCCTGGATTGCAGTAACACATAGATGAGCTTACAAATGTAACATCCTTCTTGCACCCTTCAGATCGTCGAAGTTTTTATATGAGTTTGAAACAAGACGCGAATACCGAATTGATAGCTCACCGATGTTTCAACGACGAATTCAAGGTTGTGACGATGTTTGCGCTTGGAGAATTGTATTGCTGTTTCGCCACTTATAATTTTCAATCAAAGCGCGCCTTTTGACTTCTGACCTTCGATAAAGAGTTGCTGATTTGACAAGGTTGGCAACAGGAAGGTGGCATAGGTATTGGGTAGTTGGCAAATACCCTATTGTCCTTGATACGCAAATATAGATCAGAGTGCCACGTTGGCACCTCATCCCTACTCGGTCCCAAGAGTCCCAACTAAATAATTTATGAAAGGGCCGCTCGTCGGAACCGCCAGCGCACACAATATACTTTTAGCATCGGTGATCGGAAGTAAACAGACAACCCGGACTAATTTTGGATGACTGACATGAGTCAGCATGACAGTGATTGAGGTCGTTGGCAAATAAAATGTACAACAGAAGTCCCCTGACTTCTAACTCTTGTGGCTCCGTCATTAATATTAAAATGACGTTATTTTGTGGGACTTGAAATTTAGGACGACTTTGGCTAGGAATCACGAAGTAGTAAATCAAATGAAGAGCCTACTGTTTCATGATGCTCTGGTAGAACGTATTACTTTGTCTTTAGTTTAAAGGTTGCAGTCGATTAATTATTACAATACTGTATGTGCTTCAACTAATCAAATATCGAGGTCTAAATCACGTTAAAGATTGTACGAAAGTTTTCATGAATACAAGATCCAACTAAAACTAATTGCACCAGGCTTCCAAATGCCCGTGATAGGTTCTTTCCTCCACTTTCTTTTATACCCTGGCAATCGTTACGTGTAGACTTACAGTAAAAGTAGCAAACTATCCGTAAGGTAACTTATTGCACTCTACTTCAAATAAACAAACACTGAGCTAACTCTCTGACAACATCCTACGTAACTTTCTGAAGTTCGCAAACTATCTTAAAACTAGGATAACATAGAAGATGCTGCGTTTTATGTTTCTGTCGTTCTTATAAATGGGAAATCTTCGTAATTCACAAATGATGCACCTACTTGTACTTGTCTATTACGTGGATTCTTGATCTATTTTCCAAAGTTTGTCCTAAAAGGAACTAATACACCCGGAACCACCCGAGCCGCCGACAACGCCGCGAAAGGACCTTTAAACTTACGTGTTTTTCTTATCTCCTGCTAGCATCATAACCGTCGGGTACCAAGAGAACATGACCTCGGTGTGTAACAAGTCGCACTCTGCTAATGAACTCCTCATTACGCAAGCAAGGGTCGACCGTACTAATTTATTTATCACTTCGTCCGACTGTCCGCGTTAGTGCTAGTTTCAATAAGCATTACGATTACGAGATAGTGCCTGCTGCCTAGTTATAAAATATTATATTATTTTATGTGAATAGGATCTAAGTTAATAAAATCTTTTTTAGCGGTCAGAATCAAACTTTGGACTAACATAGAGCTTATTCCAGAGATTGAAAAACTTTGCTGTAAATAATTCCATTCAAATTATTGTTTTCATATTCCTAACCCTGTAACCCTCAAACCTCAGGGGCAAGGAAGACAGTAAATATTCATGAGGTCATTTTTAACCCGCCGAGTTATGGAATTTGGCGAGTTATAAAACGGAATCCAGACCGAATTCCCGTAGGGTTCAAATGAAAGGGGTTTTACATTAAGATTCACCCAGCCTTATCTTATAGGACCCACCCACTTAAAAAAAGAAGCTGTGTTGTCATGAAAATAGCCATTGCCATATTATTGTGCTTATAACAAAATGAAAATCCTAGCTCCTATAGCGAAAATCAACAAGTTATTCTGAAACATGCCTTTTTTCCTGTCGTTTCATTTTATAATACAGTACATTGAAAAACATGTCAAATAGTTAGTTATGGTTAAAGCCCATGGACAGACATCATTCATAATTTGAACTGACGTTTACTCAAAACGCGCCATTGTTACGACCTGAAACACCACAATTATGCAAACACGCTACGCCGCATCTCAACTCTGGAACACAACTTTAAAACAAATTGTGCAAAGTTCAAATTCGAGCGAACGTAATCTGCTAACAATTTGTATTTGAAAGCAATACAAAATGGTCTTACTTTCAAAGCTTTAAAGTCGTGTTTGCAATGAGACAGGTGATCCAGGTACGCTAGGATCTATTTAAGGCTTATCTCAAAGACTTGTGTTGCATAGGGATGTTCTCATTGTTGCAAGCGATTTTGCACAGACGGACTTTGTGGTTAGGGTGCAATTTAGTGTGGTGCTGGTTGCGAATAGTTCAGTAGAGCTTGAATAGGATTGATGGTTTGTTTCAACTGGTTTAATGTAGTATGAAAGAGATTCCTCTGGACTCGAGTAATGGGCTAGTCCACTACAATTTATGTCTATGGCTCAATAAAGTAACATTGTATAAAATTGTTTGTCTTTTCACTAATATTTTACAGCTTGGCAAAAAAGTCTTAGTGGTGGCTTGTACTTATAATATCTGTGGTGGTGGTGACAGGTGGAACTAATATTTTAGTATTGTGGTATTGCCAGGTTGTGCGTGATTTTGATGTTCTCTCGGAGGCAGCGCCCTAATTTTTTATCAGGTCTTTTGCCAAGATTGTATGTACGTATGTGTAACTTTCTAACGTTCCATATTATCTTGTTTCAGGTAAGTCGTCAATATGCAAACTGATAATGGGTGAGATAATTGTCTGTTGAGATTTCAAACACAATAGAAAATGCATTGTGTCTGGACGAGATCTGCGTTCCGACAGACAAGGGGTTAATTCAAAATCAACCTGTTTAAAAGAAAGGAAAACTAAAAAAAATATTGGACTTCCCCCGTTGAGGGTCCTCGTTAAATTTTGTGACGACTAGCGCCATCTATTGGGATACTGCTGAAGCGTCTCGTCCGCTATTAATGTTACGACTACCAGTGGTTTAGCGGCTCTAGCGAGAGAACTTAACGGAGCACGCTTCGCTTCTACCCTTCCTTTCTAGTTCGCTTAGTAATACAGAGATGGCGCTGCTTCGTGGAAATGGAAAACTGAAATTTTACAACCGAGCAAATAAAATCAATCTGATTGAATTAGCTTTCATTAAATGCCATTGTTATCCATTTTAAGCTTTATGAAAGGAGAATACATAACCGTTAATTAATTTAATATTTCGCTCATAAAGATTAATAAAATAAAGTAATTATGTTCTTTGATGTTTTATGGAAATTATGATGCAGGAAATTGATCGTTAATAAGTTAATTATCGTATTAAGTTATTAATATTAATACGGCCTCATGGGACTTAATCAGTCCCATTTGGTTAATACGATCTCTTCATTTCTGATAAGCCGTGGCTTCCTGCGTAGAGTAGACTAGGTATCCTATATCTCCTCGTTCGTGTCGTATGAGTTTGAGCCGACTAGGATATTAAGGGTTTGTAGTGTTTTGTGTTTGAAAGGCTAGCCATGTGGCCACCACTTGACCATTGTCATTCCATATTCGAATATTGAATAATGCTACATAGAGTCTTGTTACAATTGCATGCTTAAAATTAGTAGGTGTAGCAATCTTTCTGACCGCTCCATGGGGACTATGGTCATGATATTATTTATGTACACCTACTTAATTTTCTGTCTAAGCTAAATGTGCATGCAGCTTTACGTCACATAGTTAATAAACTATTTTTCCTACTGCAAAGGGAAACGTAAGATTGTCATAACGAAACACAAGAGACGGAATGCAGTGCAAAGGACACTCAAGGGCAGACGCGGACTCTTTGTCATCTCTGACAGCCTGGTACTCCGCTGGCAGACTACTTGTTACTTTGTACCCTCTGCTCGCCTACGGACTTGCACTTGTAGTATATCCTAGTTTATTTTCTTGTATTCAGAGATGCATCTTGGAAGAGCATTCCTTGTTAAAACTTGTTTGAAGACTTAACTTCCCTTGTAGCATAGGGCAACTTACTTCTCGTATCGTATTGGATTTTATACTGACTTATTTCCATCTTTTTGCTCTAAACTAAAATCATGATCGTTGATACAAGGTGAAAAGCAGCTTAAGCGTTCAAGATACCAAATTTTACTCAAAGGAAACATTGAGTACCTACCTTATTTTTTTCTTAAGGAGAATACTGAGAATGCACAGATTTTTAGGGTTTCGTAGTCAACAAGGAACCCATGAGTTTCGCCAGGTCCGTCCGTCTGTCCGTCTGTCTGTCCGCGGCTAAGCCATGTCTATGATGTATGAGTCTCTGAAACCCTCTTTATCACAACCATTGTACAATGTCATTCATAATCATTTACCTACCCTAAACTTTTCACACATTAACAGTTATATGTTAAAAGGAAGGAATTCCACCCTCCTCGTTCGGACTCGAGAAATATGCGCCTAGGGCCTCCTTCGGTCATTAAAATTAGTTTCCGCGACAGAATTCAATTTCGCCCCAGACCGGTCTCCTGGGTACCGGCCCTTTCGTCCTTTGTTTTTTCTCCACGGAAAACGTCGGTTTAGAGAGCCGGCTAATGGTAGCTACTTTTATAATAAAAAGATACATTAATTTACGGTGAAAAAAAGATATTCAAGGTTTGAAGTTTTACGATCTATTACCGGATTAACTGTATGTTTTGTCGTACAGGAATAATAATCTATCATCATTATTATTAACAAGTATCGAATAATGAGCTTTTCAACAATTAATTAATTTGTATCTAATTAGGCAAAACAATGATAACGAATTCTCTTATTAGGTCACTCCATTATTGTAATTTTTACCAAATTCGATTCTTCACGTTTATCAGTAGAGCTAATTCTCTGACAGCTGGTTAACCACTAACTTGCCTCCACCAACCCGCATTGAGCCCACGTGGTCCCACTCCCTCTCAACCTTATTCGTAAGAGGAGGCCTTTGCCCTGCAGTGGGATCCTACAGGATATAAGTTACTTACAATTTAGGGAATTTCAATTATGAATTAATTTTGAACACATCATTAGGCATAAATAATAGAATAAATTAATTGTGAGTAACCTTGTTAGTTACGCAGCGGTAGTGAGTACCAGGATGGGATGGCAGTGAAGGAGGCTCACTCAGCCTCCTTTTGAGAGCGAGAGGCTTTGTTAGCGACGCTGCGTTCGCTTTTCAACACTGAATTAGTCTGGAACCGCATCCACCGCCTTGCAATTATTTCACCCGGATGCAGTTCTAAATTAGAATGTAACAAGCAAGTTTTGCCGCTAATGAAGTTACAGACTATGTAGTTTGTAGAAGTATTACTTCTTTTGATATAATCATAACTTTTACATTAAGTTGAATCGTGGAAACACACAGCAAAAACTAACGTTGAAAATTACGCAAAAGCGTTATAGTGGAATCTATCTATTTATCTATGCTGAAAAGAGCTTCCTAGATAAACAAAGAACGCAATCTCAGTGTTGACTGTAGCTAAGAGAAAAAATTTGGAGGCGCCGGGTATCGATCCCGGTACCTCTCGCATGCTAAGCGAGCGCTCTACCATCTGAGCTACGCCCCCGGTGACTTACGCGTTGAATTTACGGATTGAATGGTTGTGCTACTTTTAAACTCGCTAAAAACGGCAAAGTGATTTGGCTCGAACTACATCGTAAACATACTCTGCTTGATTCGATTTAATACTATAGTTCGATCAGAGGTGGAGTCAGATGCATTGGCACCGGCAGCCACACGGTTTGGGCGTCACTTATACACTTCAAAATATTTGCGTACCTATCTGATTGGTTTTCTACAAAGATTACCAGTCGATCGATCTATAAGTTCAGTATTGCGCAGACATAGACTGATACAATCTAAATGACATCTAATCTATGCGGATTTCTTAAAAAAGAATGGAGGATTAGGGAAGATTGGCTGAACATATTTTAATTCATTTTTGATCATTGAGAATCAGAACAGTTGTTATTGTTTCTGAAAATGATGTCGATTAGGTTATTATTAGTCTTTTCTTTACGTTTAAGTTTTTTGAATTGATTTTATTATCGTTTGGGTCGATATCTAAACTTAAGCACTAGAATAGCCACGTACCTATTGAAAGTGAAGACAATTAAGTGATTCAAAATGGCGTACCTACTATGTGATAGAAACAGAATTGTCGATTGTTATCAATATCATGCAGTTAGAAAACAAAGAGCCATGATTGCTACATCGACCATAGTACGGCTATGTATTAAGGTAATCCAATTTCGTAGGAAAACACCGGGAGATTCGCGAAGAAGGAGAACAGTCCGGTGAGCCAGAGACCAAGGTGAGAATTTAAACCTACCTGGATCCAAGCAGGAGGAAAAAAAATGCCATACGATATGATGATGATCCAATTTCGTCTCTAAATCTCTGCCAAAGATGTGTAAATTCTTATGCAGATGCTTTGACCTGGTTTCCGATCGTGTATTTGAAAGTCTAAATGCAGCGTTACAAACAGTATAGCATTCGAGTCACATAGTGCCCCGGGCGAGGACAGCCAGTCGGTCCTTTATTAAAATTGCGTGCGACGTCTGGGCCTTTCTCTGTCACGATGCAAACTTTAACTCTGATTAAACTATGTATCGAAATCGACGTTCAGTGTTGGGAAGTCAATGATCGGGATGAGTACCTCGTCACTTCAAGTCTTTCCTACTACGCTACATTTCAACCACGATGCTGCGATTATGTGCTAATAAAAACCTAGATTAGACAATAAACGTTCAAAAAATTCACTCTTTCTACACCCTGTACAAAAACCGTATTTTCCTAAAATCATGACATGCACACACGTCAATAGGTATATCTCGGACATGTTACATAAATGAAACAGCATGCACACAATGCGAGTACGTACCAGGTATTCAGAACACGGCAGAAGTTGAGCGACTCCTTTGATCACGACGTTTCTGCCCCAGTTGGCAGGCGTCCCAGAGCGGAGGTGGGTAATTCTTTTCACAAGGCATGCAGGGCTAAGATATTTCCCCTAACCGTTTTGTAAATATCATGGATTATTTCACTGAAAAAAAAAAATTGTTCAGCATGTTTATTATTATGTTTTTTGTTTGTGATTGGTCGGAAATTCAGTTTCCGTTGTTATTTTGGTTAGAGGAAAAACAATCGGAAATTACTCTTCTGTAGGTAATTGAATGAAATAACAAAGGATGCTTTGTTTTCACTACCTTTTTGCTTTTTGAATGGTCTGATTGATTCTCTACACAGCGCTCGCTTTGGTCTCGTTTTGTACGAGTATAAGCCCGCTTCCTCTCACGCTTAATCGTAACAGGAGCCCTGCAGCGAAATTTCTGTGGATTAATGATCAAAAGAGTTAAAAATATAACGAAATTTACGTATTTGACGCCGTTGCAGACAGACGAATATGTAGTGTTCTTTTAAGGGATCCATTTTTTCTTTTCTTATTAGGAATCCTAAAAACGCACAATCTTCTGTTCGTCTCTTCCAGATAGCTTGACTTTAACATTGTGTCAATGAGAGGCTTAGCCCTAAAATGAAATTATGTTCATCGTTTTCTCGTGATGAGAGCGTGCCTTTTTAGTAGAAACGTAGACCCAGTCGCCACAGCTGGTCAGACAGTCATAGTAAGCCCCTTTGGTCTGCACCACAGACATTCTCTACTCTCAATAAAGCCTTTTGAACTCAGCAAACATGATGCTCGGATATCTAATTAATTCGGCAGCACTACCACGCAAGCATGTGTCAGCGACAGGCCATCGTCCTCACTGCGGTTCGTGTAACATGCACTTACACGGCTCACACTTGACGCGTGTCACGCTATTGTAATCTAGCCCTGTTAGTAAGGTCAGTCATTATAGGCAATTATTGATGTGGGATTGAATTAGTCTGATTGGATGATTATAAACTTTTTTTATAAATAATTGTGAATCGTTTTAGACGAAAGGCATGAAAATTCACAACCGTATCCTAGCGTATTTAAAAACTTTGCTATTAAAACAGATCAATATTGTAAGCGTGCAGTTTTATTGTTTTCATGCTGCTCGTACGTTGTCTACCGTTTTAAAGTTGTACATTCCTGGTACTTTTTTATCTTTCAGCGGGTGGAAAGTGAACGCAAAGTTCCAGTGGTCTAACAGTTCTACAGGATGTTCCCCGAGGATGTAGTTTGGTGACATTAATGGCAGATCCCGTGGTCCAGACTTGCTCTTAAGAGTTCTGGAGGCTAGTATTAAAGATTGGAATATTATTGTATATTTGTGTTTTAGACTAAATATTCTTAATTTATTGAATCAGGCGTTACATTGCGGAAATACATGACAAATATGTAAATACAACATGTATCGAGACCTCCGCTTCTAAATACCTACAAGACAAAGTTTTATTACGTTATGCAATGCAACCTGCCCACCAAATAATTTCTTCTCTACACGTTCATAATATTTTAATCTGCAAATAACTTAAAATTTACTTCTACAAACGTTTTCTTCAAAGTTCTGGACGTAGTAACTTATTATTAATCGGCGGTACTGGTCCCGTTGTGTATTTTTCATCCTGCATAAAAATTTTACGGCTACTGTATGAATAAGAAAACCATTTCGTGCAAAGTTGTATTTTGGAATGCTTGCTTAATAGGTTGTTCGTAGTCGTAGAACAATTTTTGATCACACTGAGACTTACGTTTATGAACTATGTAAGAAAATTTGTAAAAGACTTAAAATTTCTTTGATTTATATTGAAACTTTCTTGGTATTACATTGGTCATACCTTTCTACGTCTAGGGGACATCTATTTATAAAAGACCCAAGCTGTAACATAAACAGTATTCAATCTGCAATAATTGCAGTTTTTCAGTCGCCTGGTGTAAGTCGATGTACTTACGGATCCAATTTAAGTTTGCTTCAGCTTTCGGCGACTTTACCATTGTGTTAGTGCGGTGCAAGTGATAAGCGGGTGCGGGGGTGATCTTTCGTTATTCATTGAATCCGACTAATCTATAACACCGAGTTCGTATAATTCCTTACTTAAGTTTCATACACACTACTCATCAGTATAATACTTCATTTGTCACACTGGAATAATCTCTATCTATACTATTATAAAGCTGTAACAGAAGTGTGTCTGTACATTGAAGATATTAACAAAAAATAAGTTACGATATGGTTTTTAGGTGTCCCTGATTCCATTTCACAAATTTTTGGATTTTTTGTCTGTCTGTTTGTTTGTGTGTTTGTTTGTTTGTTTGTTTGAACGAGTATCACGCAAAAACTACTGAACCGATTTTGATGAAACTTTTTTTGTTTGATAGCTTATGATCTGACTTAAAATCTAGTATATAATTTGTGCGGACAAAGTCGCGGGTTAAAGTATAAAAAGATATAAAAAGATGTCAAAGGATATCATCAGAAGCCAAGAAAATAGTCATCTCTATTCATGAATTTTACAACGCCGATGACCTTGTCTCTGGAATAAACGAATAATACATATATCTGATATAGTCAGCTCAGTAAATAGGATACCATACCAGCATGTTTGTCAGACGACACTGTAAGGGCCATGGGTCAGGAATGTGTCAGGAATGTGTTAGATTAGCACGTCCTGTCTTGCATTGGGTTGATAGGGGCGCGTTTACCCCCACACGGTGTGAACTCCCATCAACTTTATTTAAGAGCCACATATTTTTCGGTGGAGCAATTGTCATTAGGAGCAATTGGAGCATTTGCGTAGCGAAATGATGGCAGGTGGAGCAAAGCCTTGACAGAGTGGTGGCTGAGATTAGGCAAAAGAGAAGTAGGTCATCCGGCAGCCAGGTGGGTTGACGACACTTGGAAAATTATCGGCAAGACCTGGATGCGACTGGCACCGGACCGAGAAGGATGGCAAACAAAATAGGGAGGAGGCTTATGCCCTGCAGTGGTTAGATACGGGCTGAAAATGATGATGATGAATTGCCAGTTATCTCGTACAACACGACGCCGATTTTTGCCTTCTCTCGGGTTAACATAATCTTGTCGACACGAAAAGGAAAATAATTTAGTCAAGCCTTTACACAGCTTTTATACAGGGTGTAAGGTAACACCCTAGTAGGTACTTAAGGGGTGGTTCAGACCATTAATCTGAACAACTTTCTTCTCTCAATAAACTATGGAGCAAACACCGAGAAAAAATAAAAAAAAATCTGCTGTCCCATACATTTGAGTCGAGCCGGTACTGCAGTTTTTTCCGAAACAGCAGATTTTTATTTTGCGATTTCGAAGTTGGCTCATTCTAGTGAAATTTGTTCAGTTTAATAGTCTGAAGAACCCCCTTAAGTATTACTAGGGTGTTTTGTTACACCCTGTACTGCAACGCTTGTAGCTTCTGCCATAGAAGCCCAGCGATCCCCTCGTAGCATAGCATCAGTAGAGGCAGTTTGGAAAGAAACGACCGTTTCATTGTACGGACCAGATTGAATTCCTCAAGTTTTTGATTTCGCTCCACCGTTCGTTCGGGCAGCTCATGCCGTAAACGTTTCGTTTGTAATCATTCTCCACTCCGAATGGGGTAGTTTTATGGGTATTTTGTTGGATTTTCCTATGCCATTGTTGGACTTCTCTATTTTGTTAGTAGTGATGTTTGATTTTCCGCTGCCAATGTTGTTGAGCGGCTTCAAAAATAACCAGATGAGATGTTAAATTTTAGTTTAGTATTTACCATATATTTAAGGTGTAGTGTGTGCATAGCCCCCCACAGCGCATGGCGACCCTGCCAGGGCTGCCTTTGGGCACAGTCAAGATAAAATGTTATATTCTACGAGCTACATGAAGAATTATAAAGCAAGAACGAAAATGGAAGAAGTTTATGGAATGGCGACATGTTCGTCTCTTTTGGTTTAAGTCAGAATGCAGTGAATTCTCATCATCAGTCTAATACGTCACACTGCAGGGCACAGGCGTGTGTATGGACGAATGGACGTTAGGGTCCAACGCGGATTAGAAGACTCACATACACATCAGAATTTCATCTTCAGCATGCAGGTTTCTTCACGATATGTTTTCCTTCACCGTGAAATCCTATCCCAATAATTTTGTAATTGCAAATTTTATTTATGGATATTCGTTCAAAATACATGCGAAAACTGCTGTTCCGATATCAATTAAATTTGGTTCCGAATTGGTTTGGTACGAATGGGTATTGGGTACTTTGGGAAAACAATAAATGATCGCACCGACGAAATCGGACGAGAGTCACGAGACGGACGAGATTGCAAACGCACGAATAACAGAAAAATTCCATTGGAACACGAAATGAAGCAACATTAATTAAATGTTCTTTTTTACCATCCTTACCCTTATCAGTCTTCACTCTTGACCAGACTTTTTCAATTCAATTCATTTATTTCGTATCAGATCAAAGATCCATTGTGGGTGTTAGTAACAATGGCTTAAAATTATGTTAGTGACAAAAAATTACATTTATTTATTTAACATTAACAAAAGGGGGCCTAGAGCCCCTATGCAGGCCCAGACCACTGATGGGACAGTGAACCGCTCTGCAATGGGCTCGAGGAGGGTGTTGGTGCTGCCCCGTACCCTGCGCAGCTTTTTCGAACTGTAATGATTAGATTACCACATATGGCAAGCGTCGAACGACGACATAAACCATTGACCCAAAACCACTAAAACATTTGCAATGGCTGCCTAATGTACTTATCATTGTAAGAAAGGCATGATAAGTAAATTACTGCAGAACGGGATGCCGGTCGGGCCATTGAACCAGGTTTTGCCTCTTGTACTGACTAGAAGAAGGCTATAATCACTGAACGTTATAAGAGGGGTTAGAAATGCAAAGTAGGCGTGGAACGTGTCGCCACAGGTTATGCTATGATTTGCTTAAAACCATAAGGCGCGCGGCGTGGTGCGAGCGAGGGGGCATGAGTAATTGTAGCAGCGTGAAGGCAAGTGGCGACAGCCTTCTCCGAAGCAAAAGCACTACTTTGCATTTCTAACCCCTCTTATAATGTTCTGTGGCTATAATTATCAAACTGTCCTCTATAGGCCCTCTTCAGTTCCATGGCCGCCTCTCATTGTGAGGGTCTAGTGCGGATTGATGGAGGCAACTTAGAGGTGAACTTGCCGTCAGGATTACCTCAATAGGCGCCAGTTAGCCGGCTTAAAGAATAGGCACATGATTAAATATCCCTCGCATCGGAAGCTTCATACAAGTGGGCGCTGTAGGTGCACTCACACAATCGCGCGTGCGCGGTGCGTTGCGGTACGTACGAACAGGTGCACAAATACTTCTGCTGAGTGTGTGCACCTGTTCGTACGTTCTGTAACGCGCGCTATGTAAGAGTGCACAGCGGCCGCTTGTTTGAAGCTTTCGATCCGTAGGGAAATTTAATCATGTGGATATGTTCACCGCCATCTTAAGGCACTTCGGGGACTAACAGCTTAACGTTCCTTCTAAAGTATGCATCTGCTCGAGGCCACCAGTAAAACGGTCACCCATCTAATATACATAGTAATTTTAAAGCTGGTAACTCGCGACGCTTCTCGCCGACTTCGTGGCTCAATATTAAGGCGCTAAGTAGATTAAGGGCCCTTTCTCGAAAGGTCCTCTGTGCTGGTCCCTGTTTGTTTTGTTGCCGGCTCTTAACCGATGGACTATTACTATAATGTGAAGATCGTGGTCTTCTTAAGTTTTTAAATTAGGGTTTAATTTCTTGTTTGTCTCTTTGTATTTGCTTTATGAGGCTCAACATTAGGTCTAAACGTCTTCGAGAAAATAGCGATATTAATAATATACTTTACATACATTATTCTCATCCAAAACTGAAGCTTCTCGGCTTTTTAATTTGGAAACCAGATAACAACACGTCACAAACAAATACAATCCATGACCGAACCGGGATTCGAACCCAGGAACCAGATTGAATAAGAATAAGAATAACTTTATCGGCATGAAAAAAAATGCTGCTGCTCCTTACATTTGGGTCCAGTACCCATCGACATTATCTATAGAACAAGTAATTTTTCTCACCATTGGTCCCGTAGTAAAAGTCGTTCAGTTTGTTAGTCTGAAGCACCTCGTTTAACATGTAACCACGGTATTAGAAAGAGTATCTAGTACTATATAATGTAACCTTGCATCACAGAATATATAAGAGTCTGTATGCAGGGTGTAAACTTAAATGCGTTCCATACTTAAGACTATTAAACTTACTTCAGACTTTTAAATCAGACCTATTTTTTTTTTTGCTATTTCAATAATGGTTCCAAAGTTAATGTTGTGCAGTTTGATGGTCTGAAGCACCTTCTTCAGTATTAATTGGGTGTTTTGGTTCACCCTGTACATACCTGCCGGATAAACAGAGAGCCTTTCCTTTTTGTCTTCATAGATTTGTAACCTCTCCCCGCAGCCGAAGCACGAGTTAGAATACTTTGATTAAAGTTTACTACTCGTAACTATCAAATTAACGGCTGAGAGTCAAACAGAGGCAGTCCGCAATTAGTTGTCAAATTAACTCCGCTACCAACTAACGTTTGCTTTCACCAACATTTAATTTAACTCTAACCAGTAAAGGAACGTTCAGATTGAGAGACGAGAAGCTAATTTTTCAACGGTAAACGTAAGTTTGTCGGAGATGTAACGCGGCTTTGCCTCCTTGCAGAAATGTGTCAGTGAAACCAACTCTTTGAGAGGCTGAAAGTTTGAGAGTTGGAGCTAAAACTGAAGGAAAGATTAGTTCGAGGGTTTACGATGGTTCCGAACGGACTCCGAGCCGTTCTGATTACTTTACGAGTGGCCCCTCAATTCGCCGCCCAATCAATTACCACGGTTTTCGAGTTTACTCCCTATAAATATTATTCCGTTACGGTAGGACTAATTTGTTTTGCCACGGATTGAATTGCATTCGGAGAAATGGGCGTCAATTACCACAGACTGGTCCTGCAGGACGGTCTTCGACATCAAGGAAGACCGTGAAAAAGATGGAGAGATAATCTAATTTGCACTCTAATTTCAAACTGGTTTATTTTTATTTTTAAACTTCAATGTACCTTAAATTATGTCAAAATCTTTTGCTATACTGGAAGGTACTGTCGTTTTCGGGTTATATTCGTCTATTAAGACGCCTCCACCATACACTGAAATTAGATCAATAATTTTAATTTCGCTATAGTTTTCGATTGAATCAGAATCACGCCACAAGTTTCTCATAAAACTTATAATATTAACTTCGATCGAAATGTCTGCTAGGTTTTGTCTGTAGTTGGCTCTTCTTCAATAATTATTGTAGACTTGGGTTTCTGGTAGCTTTGTTGCAGGATTTTGTCTTTGTACACGTCGTACTAAATATCCTTGTTAGAGAGTAACCCTGTGGTTGAGGTGGAACATTTTGCACGAGGGCACTATCATTTAACACACGTTGCCACTGGTTCATGTTGTCCTGGTAGTGTTACACAGAGAGTTGCATGTCTAGCTTTTAGGCTTACTATATTACTTACATCTGCAGCGTTGCATTGTACGGTAGTGAGTTGTGGACACTCTAAACGACAAACGAAACAACGAAAAACAGGCTGGAAGCTTTTGAGATGTGGTGCTGGAGGAGAATGGAGGGGGATAAGTTGGACAAAACGAATGACAAAATGGTTAAAAAAAGCAGAAATATTTTTAAAAACAAAAGACAACCGGAGAGGAAAAAAGAGAGGTCTACCTCTCTTTCCCTCTATTTTTCTTAAAGAACTGTCGGAATAGAAACGGATTGGCGAATACTCCACCGATAAGAGCGTAGTCCTTAAAATGGTGATGCACTATCACTGCAGCTCAGGAGTGGAGATTTTCAATGACAGAGTATAATATGAAGATGATCGACTATACAGGGTGTTACAGAAGTAAAAATTAAAATTTAAAACTTTTAAGGGGGTTGTTTAGACCATCAAACTGAACAACTTTCAATATGGGACCGATATCGAAATCGCGAAAAAAAAAACTGTCCCATACATTCAGCTCGAGTCGATTTGTAGTTTAGTATCAGAATTTTTTTTCGCGATTTCGATATTGGTCCCATAGTGAAAGTTGTTCAGTTTGGTGGTCTAAACCACCCCCTTAAATGTTTATTTGTATTTGATGACGAGATGACTGTGAGTGATCCTGCAAGGGTTAAAAGAAATATTTAAGCAGATGACACCACCTGTGGTGCAATTTTTTTATTTCATACTTACGATTTTTTACATTAAATAATTGTTTACATTTCATACATTTTATTCTGTAAAGATTTTATAATGGGTGTTTAAAAATAGGTATTGCATATGTGCAGTTATCGATTTAAAAAAATGTATCTGAGACCTGTTAAATATGCAGAAAATTCGACTTGCAACCGAACTACTTTTTTCCTAAAATTCATAAACTGACATGCTAAAACTTTTTGTCTCCTAACCATTTAAAGCTTCTAGTAGTAGCGTGTAATATGTGATGGTTATAAGTTAGGTATAAGTTTCAAATAATGTGGGTTAGTATGTAGACCCGTGTCGGTCGACCTTAACATGACGTGATAAGTTAGCAGTTCCCGGCGGATCGATCATCTGGTAACGTTGCAATCTGTCCAGTAATCAGTCCCATGTGCACCGCCCCCCTGTCCCCGCTCCGCCCCGCTGCCTCGCCGAACAAGTGATAGATCATGAGGGTACTGAAGGTCATCTGGCTGACATGTTCTTGATTTTAATTAATGACGTAATGACACAATAATATCTACTTAAAGTATGGGTAAGGCAGATTATACAGAAAACCGAAGAGTATGATCGGCCTCTGTGTTTAGCCTTTGTGGACTATGAGAAAGCTTTCGACTCGCTCAAGACCTGGGCTCTTCTGGAATCTTTGCAGCGATGCCAGATCGACTGGCGATACATTAAGGAGCGCCGCCACTATGTGTCTCCGTTCAAGTACACGAAGGTACACGATCAGCAGACGAAGCTGATCTAACTGCAAAGTGGAGTGAAACAGGGGGATGTTATTTCCCCGAAACTGTTCGCCAATCCACTGTACCAATGCGCTGTGCGCTGGGCCAAAGCCGACTTGCGCGGGACGATGCAGATTCATCGTTGTTTTTGTATAGTGGTATAGTAGAATCAGCTCGGATTACAGTTTTGAGCATAACGATATGCTTAATTGCTTATGCTCGACTGAGGTTGGCCTTCTTTGGGTCCAAATTGCATCGTGATTATTCCGGAAAGACACTTCGGCAATCGAATATATGCACAATTATGCGTTGATTGTAAATATACCTCTAGTACAGTACAACCAAAACACAAATCGTCTCTTTCGATCGATCAATTCTTAAAATGTCTTAGTCCTAGAATGCCTGAAATCCGAAATGCCCTAATGACTGAAGGTTCATGATGATAGTTTCAGTAAATATGGGAATAAGGGCATGTATTCCGGGTTTTTGGGATTTCGAAATTCACAAACTTCCTGACAGTTTTGCCTAACCGGATTCCAGAGTACGTAATACGTAATCCGGATACGTAAGCGCTATCTCTATATCTTTATTATTAAGGGACTGGACTTTCTGTGCGCTCATTATATTGCAGAACATTGTAATCCTAGCAATAATGCCCCTTTGGCTTTGAGCTGACAGTCGCAAGTATGTACGTCGGGAAATGTTACAGTGTTTTCTTTATTTTTCCTTAAACCCACTTAACGAAGGAATCTGTTAAAACAATTGATTACTCTGAAGAGATAAATAAAAAATTTAAAAATTAAATATTAGTATGGATGGATATTACTAACTTATCTACATAAAAATATTAAATATTAACATAGATCTATATCTATATCTATAGATCTATATCTATAGATCTATATCTTTGTTAATATTTTTATGTAGAATTTTTTACCATTTCAAACAAAATTATAACGACGGCGACGAAATCATCATCAATATTTTTTTACTTTGACGTAAAATAGTATGAACGTACTGTAGACTAGTACAAATTTATCGAAAACAGTGTCCGAGACTAAGCTACACAAACCTAAGTACGTGTAGTAATACAAACCAACAAAAAATATTGAAAATGCTGAAATTATTTTTCATCCCACGCGGCAAGGCGCGCGATGCTCGCTCGCGTATTGGTATTCGTTTTACGTTTTGGTGCTCTATTATTGGTTAGGACACTTTGGCGCGGACCCGACGTCCAGTAGTTGGTAAGTCAATGTTGTTTATAGTGAGTTTTGGTTCGTAAAATTAGTGATGTTTTGCGAAACAAAGTGTTGTGCAAGTGAACAATATATGTACATTCCAGTGAAATATGATGGTGTATGGTCGTAAACAGGAAAAGTGTTTCGTGATTTTAGCGCGGCACAGCGGTTGATTCACCTCTATCCTGTGGACTTCTCTGCGTTTCCTGTGTGTTTCGATTGTCTCCAAAAACTCTAAAGAAGCGTCAAAACGTCGAACACCAACGTTTTAATTGCTATAAATGAGAAAACTGTACTAAAGTCCTCGTCTGTATGGGCTAGATCCGTTTTCCTTGAATTTTACACAAAAATAATTGTCCTGTAATTGGCCTATTCTATGTTCATAGTTTGTAACTATTCGTTTGTAATTTGACTGTTGGTTTCCCGAATAAAAATTTATTTATTTATTTATTAAAAAAAAATTATACACCTAAATGTATGCTTATCAATCCTAACATAAAATTAATGTAGTCTGGTAAAGGTAGCAGAAGCTTAACTCAGACGAGAGTTAATCCGAGCGAGCTCTCCACATAGCTGGCAGCCTGGTAATGAGTTATCTAGGATCCGAAACGAACACTTTAAAAGTATAATTTACTTTGGGCGGTACTGATTAAAGCTCCTTAAAAGTTTTGAGATCCTGGTGATAGTGTCATGAATTAATGGGGAGACAACGTCCACTGCTCGGGTCTTTTTCGTTCGGTTGACGGTTTAAAGAAAATATCGTTCAATGTATTTTTGCTAATATTGAAAAACTATCAAATTCCATTCAGGCATTTTTATTAAAATTGCAGTTCAAGCACAAGCTTTTTTCAAGGCTTCGTCTGGGCGACATCTAATTAGTTTTGAATCATGTCATGAAATCCATTTCAACGCGACCTTACGCATTTTAATTTAATTTAATAAGAGGTAATATGATAAGATCAAAACGGTGTGGAACCACTGGCATAAAAGGAAATTATTTATGGCTCTCATTTGTATAAATAAAAAAGTATTTTTTTTTTCGATTCTATCAGTTTCAAGGACTCTAGGATGGAACGAACTTCTGTCAATTTGCATAAAGTAATCTAATTTTTGCTTGATAAACTTATAAAACGAAGTGGAATTACGAAGTATTCTTGTAGATTATTACTGTTAGTAAAAGAGGAAATTGACAATTTCAGAAACTGAATATTATTATTTTTAAATGACTGTCCGAACCGAAAGCACCACCATCCAATGATGGGATAAATCTGAGATAAATAATTGAGATAGTTTACGACGATATTTGGATGTTTTGGAGGTGACTTCATCACGCATTAGGATTAGGATATTTGGCATAGAGATATGGTCTGAATTAACAAATATAATACTTTTATGAAGTTACGCCGACGAAGTTGTGGATAAAAACTAATAATAGAGGTAATTATGATTAGTGTTACTGTGTTCTTATACTAAGCAAGCGGTATCCACAATGCAAGCGATTCGTTGGAATCGGAGAAACGTAACACTTTCGCCTAGTGGCTCTTTAAATTTTAGGAGTCCATCGTTTTCGGTTCGCGTATTATAATCTTTGTTGCCCCATATCGTAGGCTCAGAGTCGTTACTACCTTGATTAATGTATTTGTAACACTATCGCCCCAGTCCCGTAGACAGTTTCCCCCACGTCTTTGACTATTTATTATAAGGACTAGCCTTGCAGTAGCATTTCTCCTCTGCCACGGTATAAGATTAATTCAAAATTAAATTTTTTTTTATTCAAAATAGTATCACATAGATAGCTTTTTGACGTCATTTTTAGAGTCTACCACCGCGTCGGAAGGTGTTTCGTTGAGAGAAGATGCGACGAGAAACTCTACAACACACATCTTTTAAACAAAACAAAATATACAAAGTACAATTAAAATACAATATTGCATTACATTGTCAAGACCAGACATTTTGGTCATTCAAATAGTCATCGAGTTTATAGTAGCCCTTTTTACAGAGGACTTGTTTAACATGGGACTTAAACTTTTTGTCTGGCAAGTTTAGAATATCCTCTGGTATCTTATTATAATAGCGTATACAGTGCCCCATGAAAGATGTGTTGACCTTACTGAGTTAATATGTTTACAGTTTACATTAAATTTTATATCTTATCGCTAAACGAGACAGCCTATAATTGTGAAACAATAATTTCGAACTTAGAACGTTTGGGGTTCACACGAGACTTCTTTTCTTGATTTTTAACGTTCAAAATTATAATCTAAAGTTATGGGGAATAAAATCCAAAGTTGAAGATTTCATGTTACCTCGCCCCCTGCAAAAAGTGGCAGAAATGTTTGTTAGTAGAATTAAACGCGTAACTAGTCCCTATATAAGTAGTCAAAGCCCCACGTAGACCCACTAATCAAGCTATTTTCTCACTTATCACGCAGGCATAAGATAGTTGGGACATGTTATGAGGGTGTTCCCACGGGACCCCGGTAATCGTGTTGTGATGCTAATTTGATCTCATTACCGCTAGAAGCTAAACGTCGTCTTTAGGGTTGCTACCTTTTATTAAATGTAAATAGGATATTTCTGAAAAATACTCTTTGTTTATTATTCCTGCAGTATCAGAGTTAGTCCACCATGCAAACCCAATGCGGATTGTTAGATTTCACATACGCATCAGAATTTCTTCTTCGTCGTATGCAGGTTTCCTCACAATGTATTTCTTCACCGTTTTTGCAAACTGCTCTCGATAATACGTACATAAGTTAGAAAAACTCATTGGTACATGGCATGCCGTCCGTGCGGATATGAATACATTTTCGTAGGTACTATATTATTTTTCTGCACAGTATAGTTATTAAAATATTGTACGATTCCATGATAATAAAGTAAGAGAGGCAACCCCAGTCGTCATCTGACGTGTGAGCACGACCACAACACGGGTTGTTTTAGTGGCTTTTACTAAATTCTTTAGTTTTATAGCTTCTTATTGGATATTCGATCATGAGTTTTAAATGTGTTTTAACACTTTCGCAAAGTGGCCTTAATCTAATCATGCTTTAATTTAAATTATATTTCTACTAGTTTTTACCCGCGATTTCGTGTTGACTTCAAAAAGTGTCCCTGCTTTTGATAAATTTCTTCCAATTCCGATCAGCCCAGAGGCCATTTTAAGAGGGGTTAGAAATGTAAAGTAGCGCTTTTGCTTCGGAGACGACTGTCGCCACTTGTCTTCCTGTTCAAGCTGCTGCTACAACTACTTATGCCCACTCGCTCGCACCACGCCGTGCGCCTACCGGTGTTATGCAAATTATTGCATAACCGTGTGGCACGCGTTCCAGGCCTACTTTGCATCTCTAACGCCTCTTATAATGTTCTATGGTTCAGCCGCTAATGCGTGATTGGCTTATAGACAGCCAAACTGTCACGTTTAAAATATTAGGAGGATTTTAACAACGTCTAAGTTGAAACAATTTCTTAAATCGATGAGTTGGGCGTCGTCACGAGTGTCCCGCCGAAGGTCTCGTCGCGACGAACGACTCGAGATAAGCTCACAAATAAAATTGCAACGTCTGTCGAGTTGCAAGATAACATCCATGAAAAGGGTCGCTAGAGTCCCTGCTACAGATCCTTAGCTATGAGATTATGGGACAAGAATCAGTAGTTAAATGAATTATTCTTTTAGCTTTTTTTGTGGAATATATCTTTTAAAGTATTACCACAGAATAAATACTAGTACTACCGTATTACCTACTGTAGATTGCCGATTATAGTTATTCTTCGGAATTATCTTCAGAATCTATTGTCGTAAACATCAATCTATATTTCTGAAGAACTTCTCCACAATACTTGGATTTTTTATTGTACACAATAACGTAACGTAATTAAGAATATTACAATAAGTCGTGATGTACAAAGGCGAGCAATTCAATATCTTGTTGTAGGAATGTTACATTATGTTAAAGAAAATTATATAACCACATCTCGTGCCAACTTACAATCAATATACAATTGCACTGCCAATGATATAAGAGGTCTACCAGCTTTGATATTCAACTCCTTATAGTTTCGCTTAGGGATGCAGTTAGGACAATCGAGACTTCTCAACGAAAAGAGCTTCATAATTAGTACCTGTTTATTTTTTATTATTTATTACGACTAAACTACAGATCTACTCGAGCTAAATGTATGGGACAAAAGATTTGAAAGTGATTTGAGATAGTGAAAGTTGTTCAGTTTGTTGGTCTAAACCACCCCCTTAAAAGTTTTTATTTTTACTTCTGTAACACCCTGTGTAGATAATAGTATAATAGTTCTACAGAGCATCCGGTGCGGAGAGGTATGGACACTCAATCATGAGGGACGTATTCGAATCTGCACGGACTACATGCCGTGCACCAACGAGTTTTTCTAACTTATGTACGTAATACCGAGTGTTCTCAAACGGCGAAGGAAAACATCGTGAGAAAACCTGCATACGCTGAAGAAGAAATTCTGATACGTATGTGTAGTCTACCAAACCGCATTGGGCACGCTTCGTCGTGGACTAACGTACGTTGAGGGTACCCTGCAGTGGAACTTATATAGGCTGATGTTGATGAATTCTACATACAGAACGGCCTATACCTGTCCCTCTCTGACTCCAGATATCGCACCTCACTCCGCATTTTTTGGTGAAACTTTGGGAGCCTAGCAAAGAGCTTGTGCTTTTTTCCTCGGCTCACGTTACCCTATGTGCGGGGTGAGGTGCGGTATCTGAAGCTGGTGGGGGCAGGGAGTGGCCATACAGGGTGTTAGGGTAAACATTTGCACCACTTTAAGGGGTGATTATACCCATGATACTGAACCACTTTCCCTAAGAAACATGTATGAAATTCGATTTTTCGTCTTTTTAATATGCAAATGTTCGATCAGTTGGAAAGTCCAAATTCTTTTTGGTGAATTATTTTTATAGTTTTCTTAGGGAATGTTGTTCAGTATCAAGGGTAGGAAAAGTCACCCCTTGAACTAATGCAACTTTTTATCCTAACATAACACCCTTTATAATCTGTGCGCCTACGTGTTTAAAATAATGTAACACTGTCTATATTTAAAATTAAATGAACAACGAAAACTCAGCACATCAGAGAGCTAAGTTATGTTCGAGCGATATTGATTTTGTCTGTTTGAGTTTGTGTTACATTGTGTAACTTGTAGACGGGTTACCGGAGGCTTGATTGCTTTTATCAATTACATTGTTTTACTTATCTATTTTCGGACTTTCCTTCGGCTGTTTAAATAAAGTTCATATTTCGGTAGATCTCGATTATATAAGGTCTAACAAAATTAGCTGAAACTATTTTAAGGGGATGATCAGACCATCAAACTGAACAACTTTCTCTATGGGACCACAATTGAAATCGCGAAAAAAAAAATCAGCTGTTCCATACAAACCTACTCAACCTATATGTATGGGACAGCATATTTTTTCGCGATTTCAATAGTGGTCCCATAGAGAAAGTTGTTCAGTTTGATGGTCTGATCATCCCCTTAAAATAGTTTCAGCTAGTTTTGTTAGACCTTATATTCCCTAAGGGTATAGTTAAAGATGTTCAAATAACCGAATATGGTAGCAGTATCGAGTGCAGCGTAGGTAGGTGGAACAACGACCCGGTGAAGGTGGCGGGAGTCCGTTCGATGAGGGTAGAGCAGGACCGGCCGTTGTGCCGATTCTTGGGAAGACCTATAAATAAATAAATAAATATCTTTAACAATGTCACACAAATTAACTAGTCACATTTAAAGTACCAGAATCTAGCCTGGACTTGTATTATGATGTCTAAACAACGATATAGAATACATATATAGATACAAACATCTATGACTCGGGTACAAATATTCATATTCATCATACAATTATTTGTCCCTTACGGGATTCGAACCCGCGACCCTTGGCACAGCAGGCAGGATGTCCAGGAGTGGACGTCCATCAGCTGAGATGATGATAATCGGTCTTAAAATAGCACCAACCCAGTTGTATGTCGTAAGAGGTGTGTGATCCGATCAGGCATTGTCAAGATCTCTGCTCACACCGTGTGGCTACAGGTTGAGTCACTATCTCTGCTTTTAGCAGTTCTTCTTCCATCATCCTTCATACGTATACGCACACGAGTTAAAATCCCTTTTAGTCATGCTTTAGGAGCAGCATAATAATAACAGAATATTTAGATTTTTTGCCACATTTTATTTGGGCAGTGCTAAGACTCCGTCCAGCTTAGTGGTCCCGCCCGTCACCATAGTTGATAAAATACACGCCTCGAAACTGACGCATGTCTGTTTTTGTCACAATGCAATGTTATCGACAAATTGACAAATGCTTAATAAAATGATAATTTTTGCGATACGAACTCGGAATCGAACTAACGACTTCACGATTGTGAGACAGGCTTTCTCGAATCCAAGCGGTCACAAAACCAGTAGCAAATACCTTTTAGGATCGTAAAATATGTGCTAAAACTTAGGCAGCTTGAGTGGTTTGAAAGATACCTAACACTTAACCTACGACATTAAGACGTCCTCAAGTTCATCAACCTTCAAGCAGACAGTTCGCAAAACGACTCATCAAACTAGATTACGTAAGAATAAAACGAGCATTAACTACCAGGGCATCAGAGGCATCAAGTTCCACATAGTTAAACAATTGAGTAATCAAAGCCACTAATTAGCGCGGGGTTTATTACCCACCCGCGCCGCCACTGTCGAATCCACATCAAACCCCTAAACGCTCACTACGTGTGTATAGATTACATGGTCTGATTACATCCGATATTTATATTCGGATGTAACCATGGATATCAGACAACGATCCGGTCGATGGCTCTCGTCTCATTAGCTTTCCCAATAAAATAATTGAGAGTTTCAGTCGGGGGTTGGAGGTTTGCGGGCGGGGGGTGCCCGGGCCGCTTCATCTCAGTGATCGGCCGCCCGCCCCGGCGCAGTGACGCGCCGCGAAGCCTCCGCTCACGTGTGCATCCGCAGCGTCATGTGCGTAAAATACCAGGATATCATAACAACGCAGTGATTAAATTTGTCGATCACGAATCATCAGTGGCGTACCCATTATTGTTTTCTATTCAAGCGTGCGTGGTTTTGTGTTATTGCGGATGCTGGATATCCGATCCTTTCGTAATACGTTCGATTGGTTATAGTATCCGTGTATCCTGTGATGTTTTATGTATCTCTGTCCCGTATCTGTCAGTCAGGCCCGGTGGGTCTTACCGGACGGAGGAATTGACGATAATGAAATTACAGGATGGATGCTAGAATTTTTATGAGGCTTCATTCCCCTGGGATGAAATGGGACTACAATTGTTTGCTCATCATTAACTCTACAAATATGACGTAACTAAGATATTTGCTAACTTTGATTCTTTTGATGCCATCTCTCTCCAATAGTTCATGTTATTACACATACGCATAAGAATTAGAAACGATAATGCAAGACGCTCATCCATTTAAACATTTGGATTGTATTCTCGATCGTTCACTCGGAAACATGTTGGTTTTGGTGGCTCTGCTCATTCGTTCAGTTGATAAACAATCGGAACATCCCAACAATAGATACTGCGCGTTTACGAACTATTTCTTTTCTACTTCTCATCAATCACTTAAGATAATAGATTCATTAACATCTGAAGACAAGGAAAATATCAATAATAGAAACTAGTCTTCGAGGGAGATTACAAATAAGTTACCTATTATACTCGACAGCTTTCTGGTTTTGAGTTTTCAAAAACGTCTTTAGCGACTAATCATAAAATACTTATTATGAAAACATTATGTCACGCATTATAAAAGCTGAACTTTGTACCTACGTCTTGACGATCAAAATATGTGCATCAAAACCCGCAATCTGTAGAGTACAAGTTTTGTTTTTAATCTTCCTAATCGATTAGTTTATATGTTTTCCTTGTCATCAGATATTAATAAATCTAAAATAAGATATCTATTAAGAGGATAGACGGGTACGGTTTTTTAAATACAAACGGATTCCCTGTTTTCTCCCTGGATAATGATACTAGAGCAAAAAAAATCTACCATACAATCTTGGTTACCTCTGCTATGTACCTATGTTTTACTTATTTGCTTTAATTAATTACTGTAAGAACTAGGGACCTTCGAAAATAACCAATTTTACCGCCCTTTTTCAAACATCCAGCAAACAAATTTGACGAATATAAACATAAGAAGCAAACATACAGACATTCTTTCACATATTATTAAAATCGGTTTAGTTTTGGAGGAGGAAACAGGGGAATACGAAATGCTGATTTCCTCGATTTTATGTCGATGAAATCGGTTCGAGCTACAGTTGTCTCTTTCGCACTCTAGTCAGCGGGGATCGGACAAATATGTTTATAGTCGGAAAAGTCACCTATCCATCCTATCCAAATTAGCATTTTAGCCCGCCTATCCTCTTAAGGGATGACACATACATTTGTCCAGAAAAATAAAACAAACAAACCAGACAAAGGCCACCTTATCGCAATTGTCTAAAAGAAACAAAATAGAAACAAATAAAAACATAATATTATGTCGTACATCAGGTTTTGTATCGAAAGGTCATTATTTCTTCATTGTGACGCAGAATTGGGAGCCGGGTGATTCCGATCAAACATTTTGTTCGGATGAGGAAAATGTAGATTCTTATTAAATTTGTAAACGTTTCAAAGAAATTGGATGAAGCAATTACTTAACCGTATTGGTGATTATTTTGTCCCGTCCCGTCTAACGTTGCCTCTCCATTACGGAGGAGATATTATTGTATTGCGTTGACAAACGTTCCCAATCTTTATATTGACTGATGGGGTGGATTGGATACGTATCTTGTTAACGATAGAAAACAAAACTTTATGACCATTTATTGTTGTTACGCCGCCGCCGTTGAACATTGTTACGCCGGGTCCGGAGCAGTGGCAATAGCATCCTGAAGGCCATTGCTGATAGTAACCAGTGTCCATTGCTGCGACACATCCCAAATCACAACGTTCCGTTTTTGTAATTGTTTACTATAACCATATATAATATATATTTATAACCATAGTTTTTCATAAGTCTTGTGCTACTAACACATTGGATCTTTGTTGTCCAAGTAAAAAGTTTTTTTTTTTTTTTTTTAATTTATATAAATCTATAATTGAACAGCATAATGTACACTTACTGTAAAACTACCACAACCATTGACGAATCTGTACAATTGTACATGTATATATTCTAAAATTTGTGTATCTGTATGTCAAACTCAAACTTAAAAATTATACACATACATAGACAGGATGTCTACTGCAAATATTGAAAAACATCCTTGACATCAGTCAGGGATCACCCTGATTCTTCTATGGAGTAGATAGCGTGTCAGTTTATATTTTACCAGCCCAGCATTTTGGTACACGGCTAGCACTACCGGCCGCGTCCATAAGCTGCATTCGCGTGCTACTGTCCGGGCAGGAAGGGCCATAGTCTGAGGACCAACACCACATTCACAATAAGGTCTGATCCGTCTATGGAACCCCATTTTGACAGGGTCTCCTTACATCAACGAGTTCGAAGCCTTTTTAAAGACCTCCAAATCGGCCTGGGCAGTTCATTTCCTGGTGCAAGGCTTTCCGAGGAGGGGGGGGGGGGGGGACACAAAAGCGCAATTTCTCATAGTATTTCTAAATTTTGCAACGAAGAATTCAAATGAAGGCTCGAGGTTTGATTATTAAAAAAATCTTTGAAACACGTTTAAGGTCTTGGAGCGTCGTTTTGAATTCTTATATCAAGATTTCGCTTCGCCTTTATGTTTTATCGCAATCGGGTTTTTTATAATAACCGAATTTAATATTGTCAAAAATACGACATCGGTCCATATCAGTAGACCTTTGTCTACACATCGCGGTCTCAATTATAATTTTTTGTATAAATTGAAATTGAAGATAGTGTTTAACCTTGTGTTTATATTATAGCTTAGGAGCTAAACACTATAGTGCAGGAGCCAGGTGAACTTTTGTAATGGAATCTAACTTTTGCGGCGTAACAGTCACGTATCCCATTAAATAGAAAAGCGGAAGAGGAAGCCGCTGGACGGATGCGGAACATTTGTCCGGGACGCAATCAGCGGATCTTTGCCTTTATCTCACTTCACTGTTAGGAATTGATACCCTTTGTTTTGTCGGCTGTATAATATAGGCTCTTAGGGCTTGTGCAGTCCATTCCATTACGATTGTCTTAAGATGTAAACAAAGGTGGGCAATAGACTAGCCAGCTGTCACAGTTTGACTTATCGTCAACATCAATTATACACAACAAAACAACAGATCATACATTTGAATAAAGGTACGCTTCTTCTATCTCGTGTGAAGGTGATCACACTTTGTCTTAATAATACTTGGCCACCTTTATTCCTCGAGGGGAAGCCTCGCGGGGAGGGTCTTTTCGCTAAAAAGCTATTTCTTCCAGACAACCTTAGGGTAGAGGAATTAACATACGAAAATAGGTAGTCTGTGTAGCTCAAAATGAAAGAAATCCAGAATGACAAGAGTGCATAAATATACTTTTACATTAAAATTTGCTAAAAGTGAGGGTTGCAACAACTGTGCAGGCTTCATAATAGGGAAAAATAGCGAGGTGTTTTTTTGTTTTAAATATTTTTTTATTAAGGTAGGTACATCAAGACAAGATAAGGCAAGACCGCCTGTTTTTGTGCCTTTTGTATTTCCTGAATTGATACCCTTTAATTGATTGATTGATTGATTGATCAAGAGAAACAATACATTATCAAAATTATAATATTAGCCTGCGGTATTTTATTTAATGTACATGCCTATAATAGATGTACACAGCATTCATCAGTTTAAAATAACGACAATACATCAGTCACACATAATAATAATTATTATAATTACATTGTAATATTTAACTACAATTTGACATTAAAATTTGACATTAATATATTGTAAATTGCAATGGAATGTAGTACGGTTTGGTACGGTTGCATTTATTTTATATTTATACGAGCGTTAACCCGCGACTTCGTCCGCGCAAATTATATACCAGATTTTAAGTCAGATCATAAGCTATCAAACAAAAAAAGTTTCATCAAAATCGGTTCAGTAGTTTTTGCGTGATACTCGTTCAAACAAACAAACAAACACCCAAACAAACACACAAACAAACAGACAGACAAAAAATCCAAAAATTGGTGAAATGGAATCAGGGACACCTAAAAACCATATCCTAACTTTTTTTTTGCTAATATCTTCAATGTACAGACAAACTTCCTGTTACAGTTTTATAATAGTATAGATTCGTTATCACATACAAAATATAAATATCGAAATTCATAATTATTTAATACGTGGTTATGGAAAATAGTAGAAATGCCCATCTACATTAATGCGCATCGGTCGCGTGCTACGAATACCGTCCGCGATGCTACGCCGTGCTACGCGCTACGCGTGCTACGCTCGTAGCATTCATATCAAACCATGTACAATGCGAGTTAAACTATGCGTTTAATTTTAGCATAACTGTATGGTTTGTTAGCAGAAAATAATTATCTTTCTTAGTATACAATACACATGATGTAAATTTCAATGCTTTATCGTCATCATCATATCAGCCGACAGACGTCGTACTCAGAGGATGCTGCTGCCCATCCTTCAGCAGATCCCTTAGTCGCCTTTTACGATACCCACGGGAGGAAATGGGATGGTGCTATTCTTAGCCGACACCACACGGCCAAGACGACAAATGTGTTGTACAGGGTGAAATTGATATCATTAGCATCCTTTCAAACTAAGAGTCTACCCATCGAACTGAACAACTTTTACTATGGGAGCAAACCGATCGGAGCGAAAAAATCTGCTGTTGCATACATTTGAGTCGCGAACTCGCGCGTCGGCATTGCAGTTTAGCATGGAAAGGCTGATTTTTTATTTGCTCCAATCGGTTTGCTCCTATACTAAAAGTTGTTCAGTTCGATGGGTAGACTCTTAGTTTAAAAGGATGCTAATGATATCAGTTTCACCCTGTACATTAAAGGGGTGCTTCAGACCATCAAACTATACAACTTTCACTATGGAGTCAACTTCGACATCACGACAAAAAAAATCGTTGTTTCATACATGTCAACTCAATGTCTGTTTTTTATGGAATAACAAACAAATAATTCGTCATTTCGATGTTAGCTCCATAGTGAATGTTGTTTAGTTTAATGATCTGAAACACCCCTTTTAATATGTAACGCATTAAAGTTTACAGCCTGTACAATTTTGTCATTTTTTTTCAAACATTTTGTATATTATTTGTATATATTTTTTTAAATAAATACTTCCTAAATTAAATAGCGCTCATAGTTACTTACCACTTATACTATTTTACACACGTTTAAACTGATGTTCTAAGTTATAGAGAAAATACCAGAATTTAAATCAGTATACTATATTTTATTCTTACGTCACTCGCTCGCATTGTAGGCACATATCTGTCGGCACGGTGACTGCATTCTCTACAGCCGTCGTTACTCTATGGCATTGTTGGCGATTCCATTATGAAAATGAATGATCATCAGCGGTCGCAGTTGATGCAAGCACTGCAACTGTTGCAGTTGTTGACGCGTGAGTGGACACGGTTTTTTAACGAACGCTGCTTTTGTTTAAAAGGTTTTTTGTTAGTACTGACAGACGTGTGGTATGCAGTCGCTTTTATAAAAATATGTTGGCTTTTATATTTAATATAAATTGCGTGAATAGTACTGTACATACATTAGGGTAAGATAGAGCTAGCATATTATGTAAGTGAAAAAAAAATAGACATGAATCAAATTCTGAATAAAAAAAATTACATGAACGTTTAAAGTCAATTCCAGAGGCCGTAGCATGTTGCGCGAATTATCCACTTTAGGGAAATAGAGGCTTTAAAACAATATAAGTTTTAAATCATTTATTAGATTTAATAAAGACTTGTTGATTACATAGTGTCTTAGCTTAGACTAAACTACTCTAGCTATACCGAGTAAAGTTATCAGAAGAATGCGCATACGTGGCGTCTGGGCGCTCGGTGGCCACGGCGCCGATGCATTTGTTAAGTTTTTTAGGTATAGGTACTGCTTATGTAATTATAATCGAATGAAATTAATAATATATAGAAAAGAGTCGTATCTAAGTATACATAACACGCGTAATAAAGCTATATTACGCCTTTTATCTAGTTCACGTGCAAGTAGAAAGAGAGCGAAGGCGCGATAGCACTGTTTCACACTGCCATACTACGGCCGCAGGTGTCAAAGAATTTAGAAAAAAAATTTTTTTTGTATACAAAAAAAAAAAAAGAAAGAAAGAAAATACTTTTATTTGCAAACACCGCAAAACACTCTTACATACATACATAAACATACATATTTTTTTTAAACCTTATAGCTAAGCATAAGTCGCACGCTTGAATATTGTAGTTGGTAATAGAGTTCTCTTGGAATTTGTTTGCTGTAGGCTGTAGCATTTCCCATTATTTGCAGTCAGCGCAATATGTCATCCTCTTCCATTCATCTCTCTTAGCCATCGTTTCAGCACTCACTCCTTTCTTACACATATCATCCTTCACACAATCCATCCATCTTTTCTTCGGCCTCCCTCTCCTACTACAGCCATCCACATTCATACTTAACACTCGTCTCTCCGCATCACATGCCCATACCACGATAATCTATTAACTATCAACGTCATTACTCATTAACCAAGACGGGAATAAAATAAAATAAAATTAAATTAAATACTCATTTATTTCGGACCAAAAAAGAAAATCCATAATTTTATATATATTGTATAAAATGTCTTTAAGTTCATTCTGCGTTATTTTGGTTAGTTGATTGTACGTACGAGTTTCTGATTCTTTATTGTGCACAAAACTAAACAATACAAGTTTCTTTTTAGTTATTTTGGTACAGAGTACAAAAAACCAACGTTGCACACACAAATAGACGTCGACTGTACCTTGCATAACGCTCTCCACTCAACATGCACCACTATGCGAGAGTGAGCATGCTTCCAGATAAATGTCTCGCTTAGCTCTCACGTTTAAAATGGGTTTTTCATTTACACTTTAAAGCGCACTTTTGATATTTTATAATGCGCTTTTCCGCGGGAATCATTTAGTAATTGCTTTTTATTACTAACTGCATAGATACAATTCTTAATGCCCTTTTAATACTTAATTGATATAATAAAAAAAAGAAAAGAGCATAAATTTTATGAAAAATTTGTGTTGCACATTAGTTTAAGTTAGAGGGCACTGTTAATAAATAAATAAATAACAGGCACTTAATATTTACACAGACGTAAACTTTATATAAGATAATAAGTATACGTGATACGGTCAGTTGCAGAGACGTTCTCGAGACGTACTAGAGTTAATCCTCCATTAAATTTCTTGCTAGCTTTTATTACGTCAACATGACAAAAAGTGACAGCAAGAGATTTAATGGAGGATTAACTTTAATGAGCGTTTCTGCAACTGAGTGATAGTGTATTCACAAATACTTATAGATACATTGCACTTCTGACAAAATTTGACTGTCATTGTCGTGAATGTCCCTTTTTACCCTGTCGCATATAATTTGGAAAACTATCTAGTCCATTCCCTTAGACGAGTTTTAATGCATGCACACATCTCTTAACACTTTTTAGTTTCTGTCCGCTTTCAGTGAATCAAAACAACACACATTTTACTTTACCTTTTTTTATTATAGGTACATATCTCCCTGCGCGGTTTATGCTTCTGCATTCAGTTGCTCTATGTCATTGTTGGAGATCCCATTATGAAAATGAATGATCATCAGTGGCGACAGTTAATACAAACTGCGCTGCAAACACATCAGTGTAGCACTATCCTAACGGCTGAGTGAACAAGATTTATATTAGGGATGTTACCGATACTACATTTCGGATTCGGTATCCATATCTGATGAATTCGCTTCGTTGGTTACAGAAACTTTTGGATGCCATCTCCAATTAAAACTTAAAAGATTGATGGCGCCCTGTTTATTTGTAGTGAGAGTTGTAAAAATTTCTTTAGTTTCCAGCATCAAGCAGAAAAAAGATGTAACTATTCAATAATTTTATTTTAATACAAAAAGAATGCTAAAAGTGAAAGCTGAATACATAAAGTTTTAATAGATTAACATGGTCTGTATTTGAGTGCCAATAAAAGAAACCATCGCGCCAATAATATACGAACCTTTATTTAGGTTCGTTTTATTTACGGATATTTTTCGGATATCCGTTAGTTTCGGTTATAAATACGAAGTTTAAACATCCTTGCTTTAATTAAATTCCACATTGAACAGAAAGAGCATTATTCCCGCAATGTTTTGTTGGATGTTAACGCGTTTAACATTTGTTGGAAAAACCTTTCGCATTTTAATGCCTAGTGAACATTTTAATGCGCCATATAAATTGTTGACTTTTTTGTTGGAAATGAAAAATTATGACTTTTTCACAGACAATAGATGTCGAAATAATTGTAACGCACACAATGGGATTACGTTGCGAAACATTTAATTATTCTGTCTTTTATAAAAGTAGGTAATGAACGAATACCAATGAAATATGGCATTTAATTTAATTATGTATTTCTTCCCTTTGATGTAATTGGAAATTATTATTTGCAGATTACATGGTATTTCAGTCTTGTTGAATCCGTTAAAATATTTTAGCATATTCCACGACGGGGTAGTCAGATATTCTGAAAGCTCAGAACATCCGCGTTTTACTAGTAGTACCTAAACTCAGTCCAGTGTGACGGGGAGTGAGCCCGTCCCCACTTGTAATGTACAGTGGGTACAAAACATACAACGAAATTGAAGCATGTAGGATTCCTCACGCGTATGCCAGCTCATGAAGGAATACGGTGACCGAATTCAAAACCTAAATCCTAAAGTTAACAAAACTAAATAAAGTACCTACAGTATTAGCTTTTCCAAGAGTAGAATTTGGTTTTTTTTGGTACATAGTGTGACGGAATTAAACCTCGATAGACTTTTAGAACACTATTTATTACTTTTGCTCCATAATTTGAACGTAATAGAATATTAAATATATTGCTAGTACAACATAAAAATTTAGTAACAGAATATTACTTAATTTAGTAAAGAATCACGACGATAGTAAAGTCTATGAGGTTCATGAATACGTCCCGTTGCTACAACTAGAAATAAACTGCATAGAAACCCTGTTTTGTTCGTTCGCCGCGTATTATCTATCACCTGTGTGGGCCTTTCGCTTTAGAAAAACGCCATAAGGCACCTTTTCATGCCCTTTGTCTTATTTTCAATTACAAACAATAGGTTTTTTTTAAAGCGTAGGTACCTTTCATTTATTCCATAGATCGCATTTAATTTAGTAAATGTGTAATTTTCTTGTACACATCTGTTGTAATTGAAATTGTTTATTTGCATTAAATAGGTAGGTACAATATGGTGTTATAATGATAAGTAGGTACAAAGTTTCTTCTATCCAGCTAAATTATGTGGCATGCAAATATTCATTTAATTAATAATATAAGTGAAATCTAATTATAATGCAAAAAATTCATTCAAGTCATAGAAACTACAATCAATCAACCAATTGTACAATTCTTTTAAAAATAATTTATTTGGCAAAGTTTTTATTCTATCTGGTATTTTGTTAAATAGCTTCATACACATACAATGGCAATTCTTTTTATATACCATAATTCTAGATCTGTTTTCAAAAACAAAGTCATTTCATCAATTGTTAATTACAAGTGGCGACGAGCTCACTCCCCGTCACACTGGACAGAGTTTCGGTACTACTTGTGAAACGTGGATGTTCTGAGGCTTCAGAATATCTCTGACTAGGGAATATAGTCGTGAGCATATGCTAACTAAGTTATAAGGGTGTATTCAGATAATGTAACTAAACAACTTTCTCTAAGGAAAATAAGAGACATTGCTACAACTACTAATTCTCCAAAATTGTTTTATTTTTATATTCTGTAATAAATATGAGAGTGCACATGGTTGAGTCTGGAGTTTAAATAATGAAGTGAAATGACGAATAACGCAATAACATTCGCATTGCTATTCATACTCTGACGGATATACACATAACAGCCTGCCATATGCGTTGATTTACTTCGTAACGCTTTTTATGTGGTTTGTTATTAATGTTCACATTTTTGTACATTATATAACTTTTTATGAAGCTGAATGCAATAGAATTTAAAGTGTATTGTAGACGCTTTTGTAACTAAAAGCTTGCATAATCTTATTCAAAATCAATTTTAATGACGAAGAATGGTAACAATACATTTGCTTGTCTTGATAACTTTTTGGTGTGCAAATTAATAATATTTATCTTATCTTCTACCTCTGAGGAACTTGATGTGATAAAAAATCTGAGTTCAATCAGATGACACCATCAAAGGCCATTGGCCAATGATTTTTTATATGTTCTAATTGATTGATTCAATTAGAACATATAAAAACACACACACACACACACACACACACACACACACACACACACACACAGACAGACATTGCTCTTAAATATACAAAAAACTGTTAGGTACAAATAACAGTATTAAATATACAGGATGTAAAATTTAATGCATTACATATTAAACAGAGTGCTTCAGATCATCAAACCGAATAACATTCATTATACGGGACCAACAATGAAATCGCGGAAATATGTAATAAGTATCTTTATGTATCTCCCTGTTTGTGTAATATTTATTATTTTTATGACATATGATATAATCACGATAACTAAATAATAACCTTGAAATTATATATAGATTCTGGTTGATGTTTCAGCAACAAAAAGTATTTCCATCTCGAGTCTGAGTTATAACGTTAGCAAGTTTTATAAAATGCAAAAACTTTAATATTTTATATGCAAAGATCTCTCCGTTTCTACTATAAATCTTAACTATTATAAATTTAACAACTAGTTATGAAGTACGTGGGTAACTGCCCAGTTAGTTCAACTTTAGTTATTCATCATTATAATGGATGATGCTTTGAAATATTCAATTAAATTTTCTTAAGTATTTGGAACAAGTGTTCCTTATTCTTAAGGTGGTTGCAGAGGGGTCAATTTTATACACAATACGCGTAGACGGAATTAATATAAATAACTTGTTATATATGGAAAAATAGTTTATAAAATTTGGATGCTGCGTAATAAATAACATTTGCAATTTATATCTTCGTAATGATATTATAATTTGCAAATGTTATTTGTGACGCGGCAACTAGATTTTCTAAACTATTCCATATCTAAAATATTACTTTTATTAATTCCGTCTACGCGTATTGTGCGTCAATCTTTTGTATGGACTGAAACCACCTTAAGAAGTTATTTTGTATGGACTGAAACCACCTTAAGAAGTTATTTTGAAACAATTTTAATTATTATTACTATCGTCATAGGGAGTCCATGCTTTACTTCGAGGATTCCTCTTGACCAGTTACCACCTGTAGTATTCGATGGTATATGCATACCCTACAGTACTACTGTTAAAAACTTGGGCATTATCTTCGATAACACGCTTTCTTGGGGCCCTCAGGTCGCTGAAGTCAGTAGGAAGATGTTTGCTGCTTATAGCTCTTTAAAACGACTACGCAATTTTCTACCCACTAGCACCAAGATTGCGCTTGCACAATCCCTCCTATTACCCATCCTAGACTACGCTGACTCCTGCTACCTTGACCTGACTGTGGAGCTACTTAATAAACTCGAGCGACTCCAAAACCTGTGCATTAGGTTTATTTTTGGCCTGCGTAAGTACGACCATGTGTCGGAATTCCGCGCCCGACTTAAGTGGCTCCCGATCAAACGTCGTAGGGAAGCTCACATCCTTAACCTTCTCTACTCCATCCTCTTCAATCCCATGACCCCTAATTACCTCAAGGAACGCTTTGTTTTCTCTTCCTCCACCACTGGCCGTCATCTGCGTTCCTCTGAAAACCTCTCCCTCAATATGCCCATCCACTCAACTAATTTCTACACCTATTCCTTCTCCGTGCATGCCGTTCGGCTTTGGAACTTGTTGCCAGAGTCGATCAGACGTGCACCTTCCTTGAATGTTTTTAAGTCAAAAGTTAAGTCTCATTTCCTTGATAACTGAACTGACCCTCGATCTGTTTTCCATAGGTACATCTTTTCCTATGTCTGTGGTTCATGTTTTCCTATAGTATTTTGTTGTGTAGTACGCTTATTTATGTATGATGTATGTGTGTATATATATATATATATATATTTATATGAGTATGTATATTATATATGTATTTATAATAGGTTTATTTTGTATATTTACTTACTATATTACTTGTTTTTACTAATAACTGCTGATTTTTGATATTTTTTTCTGGAAACACCGCCTACCTTTCTTCTTTTCACCGTTTCCTCTACCCTGAGGTTGTCTGGAAGAAATCGCTTCTTAGCGATAAGACCGCCTTATTTTGTGCCTCTTGTATTTTATTTCTGTATTTTACTGTTTATGTTTTTGGTGTAAAATAAAGTATATTTGATTTGATTTGATTTGATTTGATGTAGGTGATAAGGTGTTTCGGATAGATTTTTTACTCTTTCCTGCTAAAACACAGGAACCTCTTAATAAGTTTAACGCTCAGTTGCAGAAACGCTCATTAAATTTAATCCTCCATTAAATCTCTTGCTGTCACTTTTTGTCTTGTTGACGTAGTAAAAGCTAGCAAGAGATTTAATTGAGGATTAACTCTAATAAGCGATTCTGCAACTGAGTGTAAGATATTTTTTCGCGTTTAGGACATTAAGTTCGCGTTGTTAAATTAGGACATTATGCGTCGACACCATTTCGACGCGGTGGTAGAGTCAACAAAATGACGTCAGAAAGCTGTTCTATGTGATATTATTGGAAATAGGGTTAACCCAGATTGTATAACAGATTTTAAGTCAGATAATAAGCTATTAAACAAAAAAAGTTTCATCAAAATCGGTTCAGTAGTTTTTGCGTGATGCTCGGTCAAACAAACAAACAAACAAACACACAAACAAACACAGAAACAAACAGACAAAAAATCCAAAAATTGGTGATATGGAATCAGGGACACCTAAAAACCATATCGTAATTTTTTCTTTGTTAATATCTTCAATATACATTTCTGTTACATTATAATAGTTTAGATAAACATTTTTTTGACATATGAATGTTGACACAGTTTCGTATGGATTATAGTACAGAAATTGCTATTTCATATCAGCGGATTAACTAAACTATCATTTTACTTCGGACTCAACTAGACTATGTTATGTAAAAGATTGAAAAATTTGTCTCGGGCGGGACTTGAACCCGCACTTTTCCAAACCGGGGAACTGCGTTATCCAATTTCGCCACCGAGCCAACTACCCAGAGAACGAAATTTTCAATCTGTTGCGTCTTAAGGGGACGACTTGATTCGAAATAGCACAACATGGCTGTAACATGTTTAAAAATCAATAATATAAGGTCTAACAAAATTAGCCGAAACTATTTTAAGGGGATGATCAGACCATCAAACTGAACAACTTTCTCTATGGGACCAATATCGAAATCGCGAAAAAAAATCAGCTGTTCCGTACAAACGTACTCGACCTAAATGTATGGGACAGCAGATTTTTTTTTTTGCGATTTCGATATTGGTCTCATAGAGAAAGTTGTTCAGTTTGATGGTCTGATCATCCCCTTAAAATAGTTTCAGCTAATTTTGTTAGACCATATATATGTAATGTATTTCTTTTGACTGAGATAAATTATGTCTGTTTAAAATGTTACATTACCCACTGAACCACAATGCGCTAGGTAATGTTATTAGAAGGTAATCTCGCGTTGAACGTTTGTTGTTATTATCGTTACATACATACACATTACGCCCACATTATTTGTTTGGGACATTCGTGTACTTGGACAATATGTCAACCGTTTTGCTTGTTTGCACTTTATATCTGTTAACGTCAGTGTTTGTTTAATTGTTAATAAATATATAATGCGAAATGCTGCGAAAATATATAATAAAATACCGGAGCATATTACAAAACGAAAAAAAAGATCACATATTTATACAAAAATTAAAACGTATCCTAATTGGTAAATCTTATTATAAAATTGAAGACTTTCTTTCTGAGATCTGATTTCTAGCTACTCAAATTATTATACATACCTATACCTACTATTCTCGTTCTCAACCTCACGGTCCCCACTGATTTAAATTTATTAATTGATGATTTGATTGATTTTGATTTATTTAATTGATTTTAATTTACTTGTAAACAATTTTGTTTGATTTGATTTTATTTGTTATATAATACATTTTAGTTACCCTTTATTTATTTATGTTGCCGTGCCCAGAGGGTATCATATGTAGATCAAAATTTGTTACATTTAAGACCTAACTGTACCATGTGATTGCAATAAATATATGAATATGAATATGAATATGAATAATCTTCTATAAATCTGATCTTTTTAATAACTTTTCAGGAAACAACGCCAATTAGTCATCGTTCACCGTTTCCTCTACCGTAAGGTTGTCTGTAAGATATTGCTTCTTAGCGATAAGGCCGCTTAATTTTGAGCATTCTATCTTTTGTCTGTATTTTACTGCTTTTGTTTTAGTAGAAAAAATAAAGTATGTTTGATTGATTGATTGAAACAGGCTAACAATGTGACGATACATAAACATTTGTTTGTGGTGGGTGGTACGGATATAATAATATAATTTTTTTTAACCTGTTTTGTCCCATTGCTGGGCGAAGGTCTCCCCCAAATAATACAAATATTTATTAAACTCAAATAAACGATTACAGTCTTAGACCATTTAAATAGGGACCTGCCATACGTTGGCATTCCCTTCTGCCAAGGTACAAGATCAAATGCATACATGTGCATATAATTGTATACCTTATCATTAAACTAGACAGCCTATAATTGCGGAACAACTAGTCTTGTTTAGGGTTCACACGAGACTATTTGTCATGATTTTTAACATTCAAAATTAGACTCTAAAGTAACGGAATAAAATCCAAAGTTGCGTATTGCATACTACCTCGTCCCCCCACAAAAAGTGACAGTACACGCATAACTCGTCCATATTTAAATGGTCTAAGATTACAATAGATAATAATAATAATTATTAAGTATCAAGAACTTCGTAGCTGGCTACGACGACGTCGTAGCATATCGTAGCAAGTCGTAGCGGGTGCGTAGCTACCTAATCATTTAACATTAATTTGGCTAATGTTCTCTAACTTGAGTAAACTTCACGCGATGGCTATTAGCTAAATTGACTTCTTAGTATTATACAAATAAAGTTATTAATTATCTATTCGTAGAATGATTATTTCATTTAATCTGATGTAAATAGAAAATAAGATGGAACTGTTCGGACAACTCATGATAAAATATTTGCCCACCGAGAACTTACAAAATAACAAAATGAAGCAAAGAAAAAGTGTTTTAGCAACAACCAATTTTTTTAGGAGTCTAGAAAATATTTCGACCTAGATTTACAGATTAAATTATATTATATGGTACCGTCATCAATCCTTTTTATTACTATCGTAACGTACATTTAAATACTATACAGGGTATAAAATTAAATGCGCTGCAGACCATCAAACTGAACAACTTTTACTAATCCATCACTGAAATGGCGAAATAAAAATCTAGCCCAGTCATTTTACGGTTTGAGCCGGGTTTATACAAAGGAACTAATAAGGGTTAGTTTGAGTATTTAGGGGGCAATTTAACCTTAAAAATGTACTATAATTATGAAAATATCACGTCTTAAACAGCCCCAAATTTTAAATTTAGCATTTAAATCGTTATAAAAAAACGAATGGTAAAATTTTTTTTTCGCAAACTTTTAAGGCTTTACCATTATACATACTTCAAACATGGTGTTAATATTTTTGTCTACTTAGAAGGCTTTGAAAAATACATTCGTATTTTCTAATATATACCTCATTTTTTAAATGTCAATGCCTATTTAATTGCTCAAATATAATTTATATTGTTAAATCTAATTATAGTCTATTTAAAAGCTTTCTGGGAGATACAATTTTGATTTCCTTGTTGCGTAGCGAATTTTTTTTAAATATTTTTTCAGTTTGTCTTTTTGTCACTAAATGGTGCCGGTTACAGTTTAAAAGTCCAATTCATAATTAATCCCCACATCGCCTAACAGAACTCCGTAAAATGACCGGGCTAATCTGCTGTTTCCTACATTTGGGTCTAGTGACCGTTGACATTTTCTATGGAACAATAATTTTTTTTCGATTTTGAAGTTGGCTCATAGTGAAAGTTGTACAGTTTGATGGGACGAAGCACCGTTTAATATGTAACACAATTAATTTTACACTCTGATTTTTTCTCCATAGTGAAAATTTTTGTTTGATGTTCTAAATCACCCCTTTAAATATTACTACCAACTTCTGTTACACGTTACACCCTGTATACCTAAATTTGAAAATATTAATAGTGTTCACTGAAACGAACACTCGTATATGATAGTATCTATATCTATTCCAATCTCAGTTAATGGCTTCTACGTCGACTGTATGTATTGTAGCGGCGGTGGTTATCAAACGTACGCATGTACCTACATACATATCATGTAGGCATAGTTATAATTACATGTGTCGGAGACAGAGTCGTTACACAAACTGAGCCGAGTCGCGTTAATCGAAACTAAACCTGCCGCCGAACCGATATACACACTGTTACTGCTGGGAATATCCCTGCAGTGGGTATACAAAAATCTGCTGTTTCCTTTGATTATATTAAAATAGTGGAAGATAGGTGACGTTCTTGCATAACGTACTCGAGCAATGGATCTGCTTTTCATGTACTTACAGTACGACCAGGAAAATAATTCCGCTCGTCAATCTTCGTTTGCTTCGCTGAGCAGTGCAAAATCGGGTATTCTCTATCTCGCTCCAACTCGAATAGCAGACTATGGATGCTTCGGCAGCGAAAAGGGCGCGAAAGCAATAAGCCAATAGCGGCAAGGTGTCACATCCTGATTGGTCAATATAATTTCGCGCGCTTTTAAAATTTGTCAACTGCGCAGGTACATCGGTGAGACTTATAAACCTGGTACTACTGTACGTGTGAAAAGTAATGCCATGTGATTTGTTTTTTCTTTTTGAATGATTTGTACAAAGAGTAAAAGCATACGTCGTGCGCTGTACGAAGTAATAACAACGCTGAGTCACGCGCCATTAGATACATTTTCGCGCGTACTGGCAGTTAATGGTTAAAGCGTGAAAATTTTTCGTTTTCTAAGGAAGTGATGTATCTGTTGCGAAGTAACTATAATCTGTGGTTAAGTACCCTATTTTTTAGTTCGTGAAATTGTGAATTCATGTAGATATGTACCGAGAGACGTCAATGTGTAAATAGTAATGTGTGTGGAATGAGTAGGTAGTGAGTAGTAATCAGTAATCAAAGACAGAGAGCCGACGAGACGAGACGTTTGATGTCAGAGTAGATGTTTACTTCAAACTAAATACTACACTTGAGTGGCTTGTGGTGTAAGGGAGAAGAAAATAGAGATTGAGAGAAAAAACTTCTTGAATCTGCCATAACGATCAATTGCTTACCCGACAATGTGTTTGTATCTGTTCGTCATGGCTTCATTTATGTAGTACCATAGAGATCTAGAGACATGCCAACCAACGCGCTGAGTACGAAACCTAGTGTCGCTTTACGACCAGTACCACGCGATAGAAAGTATTTTGTTAGCCTGAATTTGCTTATTATCCATTGCGGTATCAGAACTCATCGTTCGAATAATCTTTAGTACTACGCAAGCATTGTAAACTATTTACTCATAATATCTCGACTGGCTTTCAGCCTCATAATATATTGAATCCTAACTGTCGCGAGCCATTTCCATTTTTGCGCATATTGCTGCGACACTGGCCCCGCTGGCTCCCTTTAGTTTCTATGATCTGTGTGTAGTACCTACCGAATGCAAAGCTGTGGTCTAAAGGTACTATGAGAAAGGATTCAGACCATCAAACTGAGCAACTTTCACTAATGAGGACATATTCAGCTTCATAGCCTAGCCCGCCGCGCCGCCGCAGAGTAGCCTGCTTGTCGGTCTTTTACAGATTGTACTTCGGTGAGGGTGCCCAAGAGCTACATGAGCACATTCCGCCTTCCCCTTTCTACTATCGGACTTCACTTAGAATCTGTCGCCGTGTTTCCTAACAGAGCTCGTAAACTACGGTACAAACGTCTTCAGTTAGACACGAGTGTCGATCGAAGTGTCGTCCCTTGGACTCGGTAATTAGGCACAAATAGTCCAACATGTCTGGATGGCATGTCTTCGTTTACTGATCTAGTCATTTCACTTAGATACGAATATTATTATTAGTATTACTGATTCGTTACAAGTTGTTTACTATTTATAGAGATCTTTGTGGTTACACTGGAAGGCAATTGTGGTAAATAAATCTGAGGTTCTCAACTGAACCGTGATTTGACTACGTTCGAGGCTTAGCTTTTTACACATTTGGTATAGCGCTATTCATTTGACAACTAGAGTCGTTTTGACAGATCGCTCAGACGTTAAAGGCTGTCTGTCACATAGAGTTTAGCGCGATGCGGAATTCAGCACATTTGAATAGTAATTGGATTGCAATGTGATTAGAACTGAAATTGGATTAGAATTGAACTTCGATGTTTGAAATTAGCGCAATCGCCTCCCTGAATTGAATCAAGAGCATTTATTAATATTTGATACGTTTTTATTTAATTTAAATTTTGTATGAACTGCCAAAGACCAATCGGTTCGAAGAGTCGACATTTCACTAGTGGTTTTTATTTCACTAGACATTTTGCAAACTCTGTCCAGTAGTGAAAGCTAGTGAGCCCGTTGGACACTAATGGTAATATTTAAGGATAATAATGATAGTATGCATTTGACTAAAATCTGCATATTTTTTCAATTTGTCATCGATATTAATCATTTGCGTTCGAAGTTGCCTTCAATGCCTATTATAGGTCTAGTACATCTATCTATCAATATTCTATGTATTTAATTAATATACCTATGGTATATCAGTTGGTACATTTCATGTTGTCATTTAGTTCTAAATTATAATTACGCAGCTCCATGCAATAATTATTAGTTCCTTTGTATAATTAGTTAGAAAATTAATCAACATACAATATGTGCTTTGTACTTTGTACGCTGGTGCGCCAGACACGCTTCTAGTAATAATGATCTAGCTTTCACATTAACGATAAATTTTTGCGGTCGTTGTGACGCCGATTTGATCGTTTCATATAAGATTAAAAAGACATTCCTATTTAGCTTTGTATCCTCACAATATATTTTTCTGAATGATATCATATTTTATCGAATATCTTGGACAATAATGCCTAAAGTCATTCTAAGAATAGATGAGTATAATTGTCTTAAACAAATTTCTGTTTCAATGATTGAAATAGTCTTGTGTGGCGAATGATAGATGTGTTACTTTCCAGAAAATGTAAAACTGGCCTACAAGTAACTAGTTCAGTAACGAAACCATTCAAGAGTAATTTTTTTTAACATTACATTTTGTCAGGATTTTTTTATTTTGTCAGTAATAGTGATTTTAACATTCAACATGTAATCATACCATTACTTAATGATTAATGTCGTAAAACATTTCTAATCTAATAATATTTTGGCATAAACTTTTAACTTTCTTATACTCATAACAACAAGATGAGAGGAAATCTCATCGAGAAATTTTAACTTCAAAATTGAAAACCGATTTAAACGGACTTCTTGAATCGAAAATCATTTTGCAGTTTTATATTTCCGCCATCGACTACCGAAAACTTTTCAAGAGTTCAATTCACAAAGATGTCGGGTCGAGTTCAAAGAGTACCATTTACCTTGAAAGAAAATAGAAAATGAGTAGTGTAGTGCGGGGTACCATTTCCTTTATAGCAAATGGTTTCCTGCGAAAAATATACGTAAATGGAAGCGCTATTTACCCGCACACGCCGGGGTATCAGAAACTTTAGTTCTATGAGTTTAGGCACGAAAACGTTCCTACGGCCGTGCGACCTCTCGAGGGCACTCGGACCTGCAACTAATGGGCGAAGTGACATGATACTTTGAGACGGTCATAGTAAAAGAAGCCCCCGTGGGTTGTGATTCGGTATATTATCGCCTGTACGCACGTAGTACCTGATTGCATCCTGATTATAGGTAACTAAAATTGCAGGAACGTAGTCATGTCGTGCGTGTGTGAGCTAGATTGCACTTTATTGCCGCGCAGCGAAAGTAGCTATTTATTCAAGGTCTTTGCGGAGTGATACTTCTGTACGTAGTACTAGTATGTATTCTGTGTTTCTATCGAGTCAATACTCATGCCGAAGGACAATACGATCGTCGTTATATTTGCCGATGCCATTTATAGATTAAATGTTACAATCGGTATGAGAAACAATTGAGCCTGAACGTCTTTATTTGCCAATAATATTTCAAAGTGAATCGATAGTTCCTAAAGAGGGAATTTAATAGTAATAAAACTTATTACTGCAGTTCCACTTGAAGGAAGTAATAATCGCTTATTGTGAAATAATAGACTCGAATGTTTATTGTTTTAGATTTCTTCGAAACATTGCAATAACAACATGGATTGATGATAGACAGTTGTACTAAAAAAATATATTTTGTTTTATTTGCTGTCTACGCGATTTACGAAACAAATTTTTGTTCTAACAATTACTTATGGGAATGATATTGTTCTACTAATAAAATTGTCAATGTCACTCGCATATGCCGCAGACTGTCATAATGGGGACTATTGATTTGCGCTGGCTCCAATAACTAAGTGTCAGATGCTATGAAGTTATTGTTCAGTTCAACTCCTACTGTTTTTGATCGCCTGGTAAGTGCTGCCTCTGAAATATTTTCTCATCTTGTCTAGCTTTCTTTGTCAGCAGCAATTGATATTATTGTCGTTCACACAAACTTTTGTCTGGATCGTGAGAGAGTTGTAGCGATATCGATTCAACTATGGACAAAATTGGGTTCAGCTTTTAATGTATTTCTCTCTTCATTTCGCCTAATAGCGTCATAGACAGAATTTCATATTACTTTTATTTTAATGCAAAATAATATCCTGGTTTTCATTCTTTCATACTGATTTAATAAACGCTGAGTTACAGCACTCGTTTCAAGTGAAAATGTCGCTCCTTTTGACGAAATCCTTTTTACAAAAAGCTTTTACAATTGCCCATTTTTCCGTGAGTGCCCAAACAGATCTTTGATTAGCGTTACGTAACATGGGATTGTACCGCGCAATTTTATCCATTTTTATCGCACGCTTTGAGCGCTTTGTGGCCGTTTGCAGAGTTCCTGCCTTTAATTATGTGTTTCAGTGGAACTGGGCCGGGGAACGGGGCCTCGGGGTAAGGGGCCCCGGGCGCGGTCGGGGATTGGCGACGGTAGCCCCATAATGATGATGAGTTTTAAACAGACACTGATTTGGAATCTACCATATATCTGATGTAATGATTATACTTAGTTCTTCGTATAATATTATTTTGATACTGATCTCGAGGAAGGTTTTTATCGAACATGAAAAGCGTATCGTGGGTAATGAAGCGAGACAATTTTAAAATCCCTTATTGTGCAAGCTTCCTTGACAAAAACAGGAACGAGTTGAAGAGAAAAGGGGTAGCCTTTGCCCAGTAGTGCGATGATATAGGCTAATCAACAAAATTGTGGATGTATAAGGAAATACCGGTAAATAAAGTAAGGGTAAATTTTAATTATCTCTACGTCAATGTTTGTATCAGGCTTCCATGGTTTGTGGCTGCGTGACGTCAAACGCTACATTTTTTCTGTTCTCCTGGGAATAGATGAAGAAGTGACGCACTCTGTTACGTAATGCATTCTTTTAAATTAGAGATTTTTTAAATATAAATGTTGCGTTTGGTCTCATTCTTATCTACCTGGTAGTATGTTATAGCTACATACATACACACAAAGCCATACTCTCTTACCGGGTGCGCGGGTGGTAAGAAACTCTGCAGCTTTGCAAATTTTTTATGACAAGTAATTCCTCTCCACATGTCCAAACCGTTGGTTTTCATAGCATTTCAAGCATACCTTTCTCAATTCTTGTCAAAACAATTTCTTCATCTTTCAATTTACACTGATCTCTAATGTAAGTGCTAAAAAGTGATAATTGATAAAATTCTCCTATCGACATTGACTATGTCATACAAAAGTCTAACGTAATCTACCCACATAATGTTTGTATTCTCGTCCTTATTGCAGTGTGTTTAGGATCAGATATTCTACTCACATGTTTTGTATAATCCTGTTTATTTCCCCCGCGTGCCTTACATTTGTTGGTAGACGTCTGAATCTTGATTTGGGGACTGGTAAACGTTTTCTGTGATACATGCATTTGGTTAAATAATCGTGGCTTAAATAAATAAAAACAGTCTGCGATGCTAACACAAATAGAGATCGAAAATAAAGGTTTCAATAACCCTATAAAAAACATTTATGTCCAGAAAATAATCTAGGAACTATTGCTACTTAGTTAAAAAACTAAACAATTTATACATGTAAAAACGCAATGATCATTCATTCAATACATATTCTCACATCATCAGCCTGTCATTATCGATTGCTGAACATAACATACTCGTAGGCTTCTCCTAAGGTGACCTGCATTTAACAACAAACTAACATTAACAGTATACAGTTAGACCAGGAAAATAATTCCGCTCGGCAATCTTCGTTTGCGCAGAGCAGGCCTGAGTCCCCGACAAAACCCGAAGTTATTTAGTAATCAAAGGGCGCAAAGTCGGATAGAAGCAAAAAGGGCGCGAAAACAAATAAGCCAATATCAATAGAGTAAACGAATTGAAGGTGGCGCTTCCTGATTGGTGAATATAATTTCGCGCGGTATTAAATTTTTTTTTAATTACTTTTGTGTTTGCTCTTGACCTCAATCCAGTCCTCAGGACGAAGATGGGGTCGAAGATGGAGCGAGCTTACCCAGAATGAGCCTAAGACTTATAATCATGGTAAGACTTATAAACCTGGTACTAATGAAAAGGCGTATTTACTGAAAGTAAACAGTTTATCCATTGGTATCCAGCGATTATCAATGTCTGTCAATAGACAAACCAAAGAATTATTGAAAAATTATTTTAATTACGCCATCTACTGATTTTTCTTTTTACTAATCTTAGAAAACGACTTATTAGGAGAAGAAGCAAGCGAAGACACTCCTAAACATACTTATGACATACGAGCGTTAACCCGCGACTTCGTCCGCACAAATTATATACCAGATTTTAAGTCAGATCATAAGCTATCAAACAAAAAAAGTTTCATCAAAATCGGTTCAGTAGTTTTTGCGTGATACTCGTTCAAACAAACAAACAAACAAACAAACAAACAGACAGACAAAAAATCCAAAAATTGGTGAAATGGAATCAGGGACACCTAAAAACCATATCGTAACTTTTTTTTTGTTAATATCTTCAATGTACAGACAAACTTCCTGTTACTGTTTTATAATAGTACGAGCGTTAACCCGCGACTTCGTCCGCACAAATTATATACCAGATTTTAAGTCAGATCATAAGCTATCAAACAAAAAAAGTTTCATCAAAATCGGTTCAGTAGTTTTTGCGTGATACTCGTTCAAACAAACAAACAAACAAACAAACAAACAGACAGACAAAAAATCCAAAAATTGGTGAAATGGAATCAGGGACACCTAAAAACCATATCGTAACTTTTTTTTTGTTAATATCTTCAATGTACAGACAAACTTCCTGTTACAGTTTTATAATAGTACGAGCGTTAACCCGCGACTTCGTCCGCACAAATTATATACCAGATTTTAAGTCAGATCATAAGCTATCAAACAAAAAAAGTTTCATCAAAATCGGTTCAGTAGTTTTTGCGTGATACTCGTTCAAACAAACAAACAAACACACAAACAAACAGACAGACAAAAAATCAAAAAATTGGTGAAATGGAATCAGGGACACCTAAAAACCATATCGTAACTTTTTTTTTGTTAATATCTTCAATGTACAGACAAACTTCCTGTTACAGTTTTATAATAGTATAGATAGATAAAGTGACTCCAGTAAAGCGTTCGACAATTTATCACCGGGCTATAATAGAGCGGGCGCATTAATATTTGCTATCCGAGTGGGCATCAAGCATTAGTACTAATCTACGCCCAGAGGAGATTAGGGCTGTGCTGATTCTCCTATGACTTTGGAAGCCTACTTCCGTTGCTATGATAATATTATTATGGAGAGGCTACTGCTCATATATGATTTTCCGTCAGGGCGGGTGAAATTTTGTAGGGACCTACAGACCTAACATACCATATCTATACTATTATAAAACGGTAACAGAAGTGTGTCTGTACATTGAAGATATTAACAAAAAAAAGTTACGATATGGTTTTTAGGTGTCCCTGATGCCATATCACCAGTTTTTGGATTTTTTGTCTGTCTGTTTGTTTGTTTAACCGATTTTGATGAAACTTTTTTGTTTGATAGCTTATGATCTGAGTTAAAATCTGGTATATAATTTGTGCGGACAAAGTCGCGGGTTAACGCTAGTTTACCATATTATTGTGACGTACTCTGAGTGTAAATAATCGTATTTTTTTTCTAGTAGTCTCCTTTCTCTACAAATTGTCTCTATTATAAATGGAAACTGTTTTCTGTTAGAAACACAATTCCTTTTGTAGAGGAGCTGTGAGAGAGCTGAATAAGCAGCAATGCATCCATCGAGATGTAAACAACACATTTTGTCAACTAACTGATAATCGACGTACAGTCAGCAGCAATAAGTTATCCCGACCCGGTTGGTGTAATGGTTACCACACCGGACTGCCAAACCAGGGTTCCAATCCTATTTCGGTCATGGATGTTATATGTTCGTGTCGTTGTTGTATGGTTTCCATAATAAAAAAACCTATAGTGCTTACATGGCATCATTACAATGTATGTGCCTGTGAGCGTTATTTGTTTTTTTTATTTATATACACTTTAGTACTACGACATAGAACAAAAGTGTATACAACTTATTGCTGCTGACTGTACATCGAATAAAGAGATGTCACAGCCCTATCGAAGACAGTTACAATTTATATTAACTACTGCAAATGGAGCTTACGAGCTCCATTTGCAGTAGTTAATATAAATTGTAAACATAGTGTTTTGTGTACATTGAACTGTCGTTAGGATTATGCAACTCGACTCGAGAGGTGGAAACTACCCTGCATCTTCTATGTGATTGTAGCCCCCAATAGTTACTACGTAATGATGCCTGATGTACAAACAAGTGGTAGACAAGTTTTAATAGAAGAGATACAAACTCTTCGCATTAAAAAAACTACTTTGATTCCTGTAAGCAGTAGGTTTTAATAGGAAGTTATAAAAGAGGCGATCACAATAGATCAGCGATGGTCGCAGTCAGGCGCAAGTCTGTCAAGGCGCCAAATCTCAATAATAATTATCGTTAGGATATTGTATTCAAGATACATTAGCGTATGTTTCGGTGAACATTTCGTGCTAGTAATAATTCTTGGAGATCGCGCTAAACTTGACTCATTTACTAAAGTCTGAGCGATCTGTTAAAACGGCTCTAACGGCTGTCAAATGAATAGCGCAATACCGAATGTGTTAAAAGTTATGATTCGCACGCGGCCAAATCATGGTCCAGTTGCGATTTATTTAGCGCGATTGCTCTCCTGCCCTGACCGTCTAGCATGGCTGCGCTGTTGCGCCTTTGCTCTTTCTGTTAGCACATACGAGCGTCAGCTATGTTAAAAGCGCGACAGAGGTTTGTCGCGTGTGTCATGCTAGGCGCCCTGTGGTTATGCTGGTTGCGAGATCTGATATCTTTAACACGCAGAGACAAACTCATGAGTCATGACATGACCTTATTCTCTTTCCGGGTGCGCAAAAATTTACTTAGTACAACTGTTTATGCTTAGTTATATTTCTTTTATCCTTAATTTTTTCGAATCAACAACAAATTACGTAAATTTGATTCTGTTGTTTTATGAAAAACGATTTATCTTGTAAAACAATTTGTTTACAAGTGTCGACCGAACCTAATTTCAATTTAAGCAATTTCATTTTGAGTCAGGTATCAAACCGAACTTTGCTTATTTTCAAAGTTTATATTACATAGCGCTATTTCAACTTGTTTACAAAAGACTATTGATATCCGGGTATTTTGCCGTGTGGTTTTAATTAACTAGGCACCCCTTATTTTAACGATAATTTGTATGTCTACTTGACGCTTTATTCAATCCTGAATCCTTCATTATACTAAAAAACTTCCTGTTGCAAGCTTTAAAAAAATGTTCTGTGTGGCTATATTCCTCGAGGTGTAAGTCAGAGATATTCGAATATAACTTAGTCGGAATGTGTAATTCTCGCTTTCTCCAGTGTGACGGGATAGTTTCCACTTTTATTGGGCGGAACCCAAAGAAATACATGCCGTCGACTCGACAGCCTCGAAATCGACCTTCCGAAACCATCGGCATCGGTCCACTTTCCCGAACGATCTAATGGTCCAAACGTTCCACTATATTCCCGATAAGCATGCAGGAAAGTTTCTAACTACCTCGAAAGTGATTATAGTCGTCAGTTCTTTCATGTATCGAAATGAAACATTTTCATTCGGTGTTAATGAATATTGAACTGGTGAGTGAAGCGAATGATTTAATTGGGTGAGCAGACACAAGTGGCTCTCCTCAAACCCTTTGTGTTCAGCTAACGATATAGTAAAGTGGAGTATGAGTTACGTAATGATAGACTGTTCGGGACTGGATCCGAAGTGGGGTAGGTCATCAGTGTGAACATGATATATGGATATCTCTGTTGATTTGATCCTGCCCTGGCTTCTGGTCGGTCGAAATTAAATAAGGTAAAAGCACTAGGCTTAGATCAATTCTTGGGTTCATAGGTCACCTTCATATTTTATTTGAAGTTCGTAAGAACAAACCTCCAGAGCCTAAGCACATCCTATACACTTCATAAAAACGGGATCTCACTGACAAGAAGAGGCTAGCACTTATTTACCGACTGAATATGACTGAGAGAGAAATACGCCAATGTATACCATCCTCAACCTCCCGGTAGCACCGCGAGGTGAGGACAACTTAGGTGGGGAACCGGGAGTGTCCGTATACTGAACGTAGTAGGTATATAGTACTCTCTATGAAAAATGAAATGAAAATGAAAATGTATTTATTTTCTCTGTTCAGAAAGGTTAAACAAATGTGACACATTAGGATAGGATAGAATGGTTTTTTTAAACCTTTGTGAGGGACTGGTGCCCGAACTAGGAGTACCCTTCTGACTGATTACCTATACTTGCTTGCTTTAGCTTCTAAAAATGGAAATGGCTCACTACCTGTCATACTGCACAGAGTTTAAGTACTACTCATGAAAAGTGGTTACTTTAAAATATGCTCAGTTTTTTCACTTATAATATCTGTGTCTACCCTCCTTTACGTATTTATATAATAGCTTCTGTCTAGTACCTATTGCGAAATAAATTGTGTTATGATTACAATTTGGAGAGACTTGAATTATTATCAATGACAGACAACCAGATAACAGTCCTAATGATATTTGACAGCTGACTGAGTTTGTAAACATCAGAATATAACTTTACCTATTACGCGAATAAAATTAGAATTATCGGGAGATTTGAATAAAATTGGGTCGCTTGATAAACTGACCCGAATTCCAGTTTCAACTTTTGGAAAATGTTTTATCCAGAGATTTAAATAAATTATAATGCAATGTGGTTAAACTCCATTTCTATAAGGCCGGTATTAATAAACACTGAATACTTGTTTTGAGAACTATCAATATCAACTGACTTGAGTCCTTAAGTCTGTCTCAGCTGACATCGCTCAGCGCAGATCGGCTTATTAATACGAGCCTGTGAATAGTGGCATGTAGATAATTAACTACTTTTACTATCTCCAGAATGACAAACATCCTTCACTTTTTTCATTGTGCTCACGAAATGTGTCAGATATATCGCTCGTTCAATATATAGGAGTACCGGTAGATAGGAGGCGATTGAATGCGGCGTGATTGAACTGCGCTACGTGGGGTCGGGGGTCGGGGGATCAACCCCTGATCCCGGCACAATGAGCCCAATCACGAGGGAATGAGTTTGTTGTTCCGGCCGCCTGACTGACTACCGGACATTCTTTTTGACACTTTTTTCAAGGAAACGAAGTTTTTATTTTCTACACTAGATTCGTAGTTTGTTTTAGTAGAGTCACTTCTTGGGCTTTTTCGTACATTTTGTTTTGACATACATCAAGGAGCATATAAATTAAAAATGTTTAAATATTTCTATGCCCTGTTTAGTGTAAAAATAACCAGGCCTTACCGACGCCTGGTTATTTTTACACTAAACGACGCCTCTCTCGATGTCATCAACTCTAGGTGGTTTCATCAGCTAATAGACTAGACGACTCAATCCTCTGTTTAACCCCCGGCCACCATTCTGCTAGACCTTTTTCTCATGCAGCCGGCTGCTGCGAACCCGGCGCGGGGACTCTAGCTAGCTTCCCGGCTCAAAACAAACTCGCTCAGTTGCATAGTAACGTGTACAATTATTAACATCGGGCTAGATTTAATCTTCTATTTGATCACAACACACAAGGATATATAATGAGACATAATTTAAAATATTGACCTATATTACAGTTGCCTTTAAAATAACGAATTAGAATCCTCTAGATCAAAAAGTCATCTATAAGCGGCTTAATATCTGTCAACATTCGGTATCCGATCGAATGATTTAAGCTTGCCAATCAAAAAACGATTTGTAATTTTTCCCGCTGTAGTATTGTCTTTGACAACATGTTTCAATCCCATTTTTATCGTCAAAAATGTCTGTCAGCGGAGTTTTTGTATGCAAAACAGTTTCCGATGTTTGAAATGATTCTATTTAATGGGTTCCGAGCTCACGCGTCGTATGTAAATCATAGAAACTGTTACGATACATACTGCCCGGCTCCTGATCGTTTGTTCCGAACAAAATGTCGTTAAAATGACGAATGACCGGACAAATTAGATTTTATTGTAATGCTTGTTTTTACTATTACGTTTAATTCCTTTTTTATTGGTACTCATAGAATATGTCATGGCCGTTTTAGGAGATGATTAATTATGAATTCACGACAGTATACTTAAGTAGAGCAAACTTTGCTGAATAATTACCAGATAGAAATTACTTTAACGCCACTGATGCCTCGTGTAAAGTTCGACTTCGATGTATTTTACAAACTATCTAAATTTTAGGTAACTTTTGTGCCAAAATAGTGTAAAAAACTAGCGCTGATGCAGTATGGAAATATACATAATACTGGGAATGGCTGTGTTGATATATTCGTTGGCTACTATTATATGCGAGTGTTGGAAAGACGAGGCGAAGTGCGAGTGCGAAGAGTGTCGGTGTCTCTGTGACAACAACCTTAGCCGTGTGTACGCAGCCAACGTGATCTCGGTCTCCTGTAACGTTAATATGGAATCTGACCGGCAGTTCTGACTCTTAACGTTCTTACTTACTTCGTACTTATGCGAACCTAGTACTTTTATAGTGAAAGTTTGCTCAAATTAACCCAACCCAAACTGGAAGTGCAAAGAAGAGTGTTTAAATAAAGGGTAGTAGTGAAACATGGGTGGTGAGGAGTTGAGGTAGTGGCGGGCATGGACCCGCTGGCGCGGCTCATGGACGGCGCGCCGCTGCCCGGCGTGCTCGGCGCGACGAGAGACGCTCGGCCTCGTGGTGCCCTGGTACACGCCAGCCTGGCCGCAGCACCCGCCCTTGGCGACAAAAAGGGCAGGCATCTTACCGGTACCTTCTGCCTCACTGGTGACACCATGGAGGGAATCATACAGTGTCTCGTTTTCCTCAAAGCGTTTTCGGTAAGTTTTAACGATATTTATTATTTGTTTGAATGTATGAAAAATATATTTATTCATCAGAAAAGATACAAGGATTTGAGGTTTTCTCAAACATGCTTGGAAATTTGAGCATTATTTTGACTCCTTCGAGATAAATCGAAATTGCTGTACTGGCCAAATACATGCGAGAAGCGGCCTCCAAAAGTTATATGAAAATCCATATCGTGGTGTAGCTGCCAATTAAATTACATAGTAAACTCATATCACGATCCTTTACTCCGAAACATAGCAACCAAGGAGGTAACCTATCAAAGGTTTTATTTAAATTTCGAACTGGCTTGCAATTAGAAAGCTGTTTATTGAAAAAAAAAACAACTGAACACTTTAACGCGGGAAAAGTCATTGTTATTCGTCATTGATTTTGAAAAGTAATTGTACCTATTTTATTTTCCGCGCATTATTTGAGAAAAGTACTATAAAAGCCTTGGCCACAACTAGGCATTGATGGACTTACGTATGTGTCTGAGCTTCGCCTCGGCCCACATTTACGTTCGTCCATCAATGCCTCTTTTGCTGGCCGCTGCAGTAATGTACTAATATTAGTTAGGTACTTCCGTCGTTTTCAGGTTTAAAATAATATTAAATTTTTCGGCTCTCAATTGATGAAGGAAATCATCGTGTGGAAACCTGCATGTATACACTAAAGAATAACATCTGATGCATACTTATGTGAAGTCTACCAATCCGCATTTGGTACACGCAACACTCCATGTGGTTTGGGAGTGGTATATGGTATGATGAAACAGATAAAAAAATCAAGCAAACGAAATAATAAAATTTATTGCTTTTTTATTTAAGTTTCTGTATGGGTAGTCAAAGTACAGTATTTCACTCGTTTTCATGACAGCAGTATGAAATTCGCGTAGCAATTCATCCAGGATTAAAACTGACGTACAAACTCGGTGGAGATAAGCCGGAGACAAAGTTTACGCACCGGTTTAAACCTGGATTATTCACGAAACATCATCTCAGTACGGATAAAGTTTTATAGGTACCTGCTGATCCAGTTTATATTAGTTTTAATGAATTAGACTAACTTTTAGACAATTTAGTTTTTATCTAGTTATTTTGAATTATAACGTTGTCGTATTGTTTCAATATCTATTATTAAATGCACGATGGTTTGGCTTCACGTCCCGTGATAGAAAGTGCGCAACATGAAGCCGAAGATAAAGCACATTTAAAAATCAGATAAAAGTTTTAATTATTAAAATGTTATGCGAGAGAAGAAACATTCATATGCGTTCCTCCACAAGGGCGCCAGTTTGCAGAAGATTGACAGGTTCAAAGAAGAAGGATGGCATTTGCTCAGCTGTTTTATTTTATTTTTATTTAATTTTATTGTTATTGGAAGACCTACAGCACAAAGCAATACATTAAACAGTATTATATAAGTAACAGAAGGCTAATTAAAGGTCCTCGCTAATATACATCAAACTAAAAAGAAAGAAAGATCTTGTTACAGCACCAAACATGCGTATCGGTTAAATAGAGATAATTGCTTAGGTACTTATATGGTACAGATAACCAAACTGATCACAATTAGATCACAAAGGAAAAAAAATTTAAATATTATAGGTATATAATACAAAAAGAAAATAAACATTGTACGTACCTATTTCAAAACTGTTTGATTCTAACCAGCTGTGAAAAATCTGTGGGACATAAAACCGACTAGGTACATGCAAAAAATACTACGTAAAGTTTTTGAAAAACTAAGCCCAGACAGTAATAACTTGGATCGTCTTGGATCACACAAACATTAATTACGGGCCGTAATAAATGATTCATTGTCAGTCCTTCTCAGAAACAGAATATCCAGTAATACAAACTCCTCGGAGAGTTATGCTGCCTCGCAAAGTCTTTACGAATGTAGCAATGTTATAACTTACTAATTACTTGTATCCAAAGTTCATAAAGTCGATGCGATATCTTATATCTGTACACGTATTTATTTTATTGCAATTCTTAAGTCCTTGTTTTGTTTGTAACTCCTGATCTTTAAGATTTGCTTTATTTATATGACCTTTGTTCAATTGCACTGCACTATGGGATATAGAATCTATAATTTGATTTGTGTTTGTGTCAAGAAGTCACATCAATTACTCGTTTTTATAAAACTTTAAAATGCTATGTAAAGTCAAGGTTGAGATAAAGTGACTCAAAATTTTTGGAATATTCAAATAAGAGAAGACAGCTGTTCTTGAATTGAATGAACGAGAGAGAACAAATAATTTTCCATGATATTTGTGAAGTTCCAATAAAACTAAGGTATTTTTGGTATGTTTAATTACGCGTTTAATTACCCAAGTACGCGATCTTTTCTACGACCTTTGAAATAAAACATTGTGGAAATTGTCTTAGAAGAACACGAGTTTTTATACCTAGAATGGGAATCTTCTCAGACAAACGATTTATTTTAAAACATCAAAAATTATAGCTGATAAGAAAATCGTGTCACAATGGATGACAACGTATAAAGCAATTTTAATCTTCTAGGAATGAAAGATGTCTAGTAAAATTCCTTGTTTACGAGAAATAGGAAAGGATTTCAAGTTGAACAGTGCTTGAACTGAAACTTTAATTTCAAAGTAATTAAGCTCAATTTTGCTGGAACTGAAGAGCTTAGAGTACCAAGGACCAGGGGCTTAGCAGGAGCGAGGAGCTTTGTCAGTTATTAATGAAAGGAGAAATTACTCAAGGAATTTACTTGGCCTCCGTAGATATTGTATTTAATTATCTCTGACGATGTAGGATTGCCATGTGTGTCGATACATCGAGACGATTCCTTTTATTGAAAGTATAACCAAACTTAAATTGAATTCCTGATATTTCGGTAGTGATTTGAAATGTTTAAATTATTTTGCTTTCTCTAGCATCCACCGTATCACATTCGGCTACCTTATGAAGTCTTAAGTCAAGAATGATAACTACCCGATTCGATCAGTATCAAGTCGACATGATATTTTTGATAGTTCTTGACGATTCATAATTTAATTTTTACTAAAGAACCACGATCCTATTGAACTTAGAGACTGTCTTTAAGTTAAATAGGATCGTGGTCACCCAGCGCGAGCGACAAAGCCTCCTTGATCGAGGGGAATTTTTGCCGAATTCTCGTATAATATCACATTAGGGAACGTCTCTTACCGTGAGATATTGTACTTCCGCGATGCTGATTAATTTAATATTAAATTGATTTACTTTCCTTGTTGCACCAAATTATATTTATTATTCTCTCTCTTCACTTTGCACGTTGGAACAAATGTTACCTATTTAGAGGACACAAGAATTTTGTTTCCAGATATATTTGTTTTGATGCTTGAACTCACTATGACATTCATATTATTAGCATAGAGTCTGATAAAATAATTCCATCGATTTTTTATTCTTAGTTGTAATGGTCATTCAGACCAATCCTGTCCAGGAATGTTTAACGTGACTTGACCGTTTCATTTAAAATTCCCTTTCCAGCCACGTTTATGTTCTCCCATTATTTATAATATAATTTTTGTCACCGTAACGAGAAATCTTAAAGAGGCAGAAAATAAAGGAAAATGGGCCGGACATTAAAGCGTGTTAAGAGGTCCTTGGGCAAGGAGCGTGAAACCGCGAGCGAGAGCGCTAGAATGCCGTAATCAACTTAACCTTCTTACGGCTTTGCTAACCTGGTACCTGGTAACTCTTCCCACGCAGCAAATCTGAGGAGATATACAAAACATATCTGAAACTCGCGCATTTTTCCCAGAGGGGTAGGCTGTGTGACTACGGATATTGGATCTCCACTTTCTTTTTTGTGTTTCTACATTCTGGGATATTTTCAATTCTAAAACGGTTTTTTAGTATTGCTGCTCCTAAATCGGAAGAAGATTTAAAGGCTCCTGTTCCTCTGTAACTTTTTAAAACAGTGATACGTGATACTATAAATTACTCTATTCAACCAAATATTTCAAAATATCCTTTCACTATCCACTGATATGATCCTTTCACTATCAGTGCCCAAACTCTGTCCAAAATGTGATTGGTAGTGAGCCCGGCACCACGTTTGGCTGGTTTTTTCCAGAACAAACTTAATTATTTAAAAACTAAAAGCACATATGTTATAAAACTATCACATTTTCGAAAGAGTATATAAAGTTGTCAAAGGGAAAGTATTGCAATGTAATATCTGGAAATATTGTAGATTGTTTCGCTTTGTGGCAAGTTCGTTTGACTATCGGAGTGGATTCTAGCCGTGAGCGGCAACAAATCCGCTTTGTGACGTGACAAGCTGCAATGTTACGACGCGACTGGCACCGGTCACTAAAAGTTTTTGTTTGCCTTTACATGTTCAAATTGAAAATATTGCGAAAATACAACACGAAATCTATTTTTTTACTAACGTAGAGCTAAATAAATAAATATCTTGGATATTGTCACACAGATTAAATATTATGTATTATGCTTTATACTCAATTGTAATAATTACTTTTTTAATTGGTTACGTATTTAAGGATTCTTTTTTTTTTAGTACCTATCTGTTTAATTGTATACAATTTATTAATGTTCTAATTTGCGCTCACACTCGTCTTAGGCGGTCGTTTTAATCTCGCGCAGATCATTCTGTTTCTTATACTTTCCGAGTTCCTGTGTAATTTCACGATCCTTCGCTTCCCTGATTCCCTGGTCTGTGTAATTACGAATATCCCTGCTGAATGTCTCTGTCGCTCCTGATTAAACACCGAGTAAGATTCAAGATCTTATTCAAACATACCTAAGGTGGATTTAACAAAATAAATCCTCAGACTTAATGTCAGTTTTGGCAAAACTGCAGAACAAAAAACAATTACTGTGGGTAAGTGTTTCAATCAGTAACAGAAAGTAATAACAATGGCTGCTTCGTATTTAAATTCACTCCCGCTGGATTTTAATGGACTCTGGCCAAATCGCTGTTTTGGGAGTTCCTACTTAGATTATGAATAAAACATGGACCTTTAAGGGGTGCGGTTTTTGGACCTACTTAGAGACAATGCAAAATATTTAAATTTAGATCTAAAATTTTCATAAGTAGCGTGTTTTAATGGTTTTAATGTTCTTTTGTATTCAGAATCGTAATTCTGAAACTTATAGCTTTAAGCTAAATTTTGAGAGAAACAGAACTCTCTTTAAATCTTAAAATGTTAGTCAAACGTATTTTGTTGTAGCAAGTATCAGTTTTAGCATACAGGTTTTAGAATAGAATGACGTTTCAACTGTTGATAGCTGGCTAGCCTTTCAACTTCAAAACTCTGCATTAGAAATCGTATTCTTTCGTTGTTATACCATACCGAACAGAAATGAAATGGTCCATTCTAAGCCTTACCCACAGGCGAGACGAGTTTCAACTCGGTATTTTAGGTAATTAATCTGATTACTCTGGCACACAAACCGAACCATACAGGCGAAAGCGTTAACTGTCCATTATTTATGTGTTCCTAGTAGCCCCATGCCATTAAACAGGGATCACAAAGGGTGCAAGCCCTCCATTAGGATCCGTGGAATATCCGTTGTTATTTTATTTCTATCTCTTTTCTTGATCCTACGTTTTGCTTACAATCCAAACGGGAAATCTTTAGGAGAAACTAAAAATAGGAACCTTTTATAGATTGTCAAAGATATTTCGTCAGTGACAGTTTTATCATGTATGCGATCTTGATTTATAATTATTATAAGGGGTCGGAGGGGTTAAGAAAAAAATAACAATATTTCTTTACATTTAAAAATATTATAAACTACATAGTCTACCCATCAAACTGAACAACTTTTACTATGGAAGCAAACCTGTCAGAACAAAAAAAAAAACATCAGCTGTTCCATACTAAACTGCAATCTCTCAAAACTACTCGACTCAAACATTATGGAACAGGAGTTTTTTTGTTCTGACAGGTTTACTCCCATGGTAAAAGTTGTTTAGTTTGATGGGTAGGGTATGTGGTTTAAAGGTTAATGATACTTTTCCTTACATCAGAAGTCTAAAAATTCTCTCTCAATAAAATCTTGAACAGTGGAAATGAGATGTAGTCGAAGGAAAACTATTAAGTTGGCAATAAACTTATTTCTATATCTAAAAAAGTACTACCAGTATCAACTAATCTTTAGGACGAGCTACTAATACATAGAAAGACCAGTTAATACTAGTGTACGCATTTTAGTAGTACGGAACACTAATTGCCCGAGTTGCGTCTCGCACTTGGCCGTTTTTTTTTTAAATAAAATCAGAATGTACGGTTGTTGGGATTCCAACTAAAACGAATTCCAGACATTCTCATAAAAGCAATATTTCATTCTTCAGACCGGCCGGCCATCTAATCAAAACTCTGAAATATTTTCTTTTTCGACATTTGCTAATAAAAATTCTGTTCTGATTCCCAGTATTTTTTTTTTATTTGATACTAGGGTTAACCCGCGACTTCGTCCGCACAAATTATATACTTACCAGATTTTAAGTCAGATCTATCAAAAAAAAAGTTTCATCGAAATCGGTTCAGTAGTTTTTGCGTGATGCTCGATCAACCAAACAAACACACAAACAAACAGACAGACTAAAAATCCAATAATTGGTGATATGGAATCACAGACAAAACACCATATCGTCACTTTTTTTTGTTAACATCTTTAATGTACAGAAACACTTTCTATTTCAGTTGTATAATAGTTTAGATGGTCTCACATTTTGCTTCAGCTGAGTATATGATAGACCGGACCTGATGTTACATAACTTTGGTGATCGCTTCCAATGCCGAAGGTCCATTACACCAACGAGCTTCTCTACGGGTATAAAATATAATAAGTAAATTCAGTAAACTTAGTTTTCTGTAAGGTATATTATCAGAGGTCCTAGCACGGATAATTAAATGAATACAATGGGCGGGCAAGATTTAGATATCAAATGCTAGACGGATTACAAAGGACAATCCGTTCTGGTTGGATGATGTCCTCGACGAATCCTTTTTGCCGTATCTCTGAATGTAAGATTAAATCTATTCCAGTGAGCAGTGCCTGATGAATTTGATTTATTGTTAGATGGACATAGTTGTTAAGTAATGAGTCTGGAGGTTAGAGGAAAGTTGTGAATTCGATTCGCGATAGATGTGGAGTCAACAAGTTGAGGAAACTAAACTAAAATTCATAGTTCGACGACCAATTTGATATTACATACGAACTTGAATTTTTGACAATGAATTTGGATTGATATAGGTACTGTAGTTTACTATTATAGGTATAAACTATTCTTACCTTTGATACTGTCAAGCATAAGCTTTGAAATATTTACCTACTTGAAAACCCGAAATTATCATGACTTTCGGTTAGGTGAATCCCTAGAGATCTAGAGAGATACCAACCAACGCGCTGAGTACGAAACCTAGTGTCGCATTACCACCAGTACCACGCGATAGAAAGTATTTTGTTACCTTGAATGTCCTCATTATCCATTGCGGTATCAGAACTCAACGTTCGAATAATCTTTAGTACTACGCAAGCATTGTAAACTATTTACACATAATTTCTCGAATGGCTTTCAACCTCATAATATATTGAATCCTTACTGTCGCGAGCACTGTGTTCCGTTTTTGCGCATATTGCTGCGACACTGGCCCCGCCCCCTTTTCACATCTCCCTTTAGTTTTTGTGATCTGTGGGTGAATTGATTGCGATGAAAGACACTAATTGTTACTCCATGACAAGCGCAATATTTTTTTCTAAAATCGACTTCCAAATAATTTCAATCTGTTTAAAATTTAAACAGACCTTTTTTCGCATCATTTAAAGTTTAAATGATGCGTGCACAAAGGGCACAAACAAACAGAAAATTTCGTCAACCTTTATTTATTAATTGACTTAATTGCAAAAATTTAATTTTTAAAATTTTATTATTATGCTAATAGATTTCATATAATTATTTGGATCTACTTACTAAATAAAACAGCCCTGTCTAAAGTCCTGTTCAATACTTTATTTCGTTTCGCAATGGTATGAAATAGGTGGTGTAATTTTATAACGTACCATACGTATAGATAAGATACCTAGATAATCAATGTGCCCTTGCGGGATTCAATGCCTATACCTAGACCTATCAATTAGTCTATCGAGCGGTAAATTCCGCAGGGATAATCGAATTCTTCTTTTGAGAAAAGTTTTAATAATGTCACCGGTCGTTGAATAGCAACGACAATGCTACTAGAAATACCTTCACTGATTCAATTTTCCTTTGACAACCTAATGAAGACAAATTTCATTTGACCTAAATAAATTTAATTTGCGGGTTTTTTTAAACATTGAAGAGTCTTTCTTTTCTTGGTTTATCAAATTTATATTTTTTTGTTGAAAGCCTCATTGTGACGTGGACATTTTACAATTCATTTAATAGAACTGTTGTGATCATTCACGTGTAAATGTTCGCAGGAGATTGTATTTCTTTTTCATTAAGTTCTCGTTCGTATACAACTTCAGTAGGTACTATATTTTATGTTGAATGAAATTCATAAATATCTATCTATTCTATCTTGACCATTGTTCTTTGTGTACTTAACCTCTTTAATTATATAAGGTAGTTAAAAACGAAAAACAGGATACGCTACCATCACTGCACTTTAAAATGGCGCGATATTGTGACGTGTAGCCCGTACACTAGACGGCGCGTAACTATGTGAAAGCCGGGCAATTACCTTGCTTTTTTGTTGCCATTTGGGAGCGCGGGCAACGCATCTACATATAAAAACATCTTAGGCTTTTAGCACAGAATAGGTAATAGTATACAGTTCTACATACTGTTAGTAAACTTTTCAAACAGTTGTTTTATAAAACACTTGAGGAAATAAATTGGTTTATTTATGAAATAATAAAACAACCTATCAACACCAAGTCTTCCCGCAGACGTAACAATCAGCCCCGGACCCAGCAGCTGTCCCGATGTTTAGTTAATTTATTCCCATCCAGATCGCTTTCGGATCCTTGTACCGAGATAGAGACTTCGAATAGGAAATAATTTGGGACGTCATCGTCACTCCAAATCAAATTACAAACCGACGCCTCGAAGGCTACAAGGTGGTTAGGCGCTAGGGGATTACAGCTGGGCGGTCATTATGACGCTGTCTAAAACATTTATTCTGTTCTGTAGCGTTTAGATATAATATTTTAGTATTCGCTGACAAATCAGAATTGTTGAACAGATTTTAACTATGGAATAGTATTAAAATTCAGCAGTTACATAGTTTTGATTCGAAGGTAATATCCAATATCCCGTTTTACCTCTACCGCGAGAGGAGCTTGTGCCCTATCGTAATGAACAGGGATCGCCGTTCCTTCGGGTTGAATTTCAATTATTTGGAATAAAAAGTTCTTAATTGTTGGACCTTTTTGCTTGCCCCCTGTAAACACTAGAGCCCTAGAGGCGACCCTGTGTCTGACTGAACTCGTGAATAAGAAAATATTTGCAGCTGTGGCGGACAGTTTGATTGCGTATTGATTCCGTCGCCACGGACGGGTCTGCGGCGGTGCCGTATTTGTGACCCCCTGAAAACCTAGCCCTAGAGGCGACCCTGTGTCTGACTGAACTCGTGAATAAGAAAATATTTGCAGCTGTGGCGGACAGTTTGATTGCGTATTGATTCCAGCGCCGCGGACGGGTCGCGGTGGTGCCGTATTTTCTTATCTCCAGAGATTATTGACAACAAACTATCTTAATCATTTCTGTCTTATTTAAGGGCTCTTGTCGGTGGAAAATCGCTAATCGTTTCTCCTTTCTGAAAGTGCCTCAAGTTCTGCACTAAATCTAGGATTCTTTCTGTTCCTACTTTTTCCTTCTAATATAGTAAGTATTCAAGAAATTATCGAGAAGTATCAAGTGTTCAATCCATTTTTCGTACCTGATTCCTTTAACAATATTTCTCTTTCAAATATCATTGAAGATTATTATTGTTTTTTTTTATTTTTTATTTTTCTTTCTTTATTATTATTTCTTTTTCTTTTTAATATTTCTCTTCTCTTAAATTCTTCTCCAAAACCATGTCTCGAAACATTCCCAGCCTATATTTATCTGTTTACATTCTGGTACTTTTAATAAATACAATAAAGAAAACATTATAGAGACAAACATCAATGATGGAACAAATAAAGATAACTTACATGACATTCGATATTAAAACGTTACAACGTGCAAAATTTACAAATGTTATTGATTATTAACATGTTATAGCCACGTTTCTAATCAAATTAAAGATTTAAACATTGATATCGAACGGGATTTTTAAACCCGCAACTTCCCAATCTGGGACTTCCTTTCGTCCAATTAAGCGACCTATTGTCGATTCTTGTTCAATTTTTCGAACTCTTTCACCTCACTTAAAGAGGGAAAATAATTGTAATTGGAAATCTTCAATTCGATTTTAAACTTTATAAATGGTAATTCACAAATGTAGGTAAGCCGTCAGAAATCTGTTTACATGGACCCATCCCCGCTGCTCACTGTAATAGTAAGGGACGGACATACTCATTACGTATTGACGGTAATCTCTGCTTAGTCTTTGGAAACCTTTCACATGACACGATATGGTCGGTAAGTAATCTAAAAAGGTTTTAACCGTATTGGACAAACAGGTTACTTATTAAAGCATGTTAAGCGTTACTTTTTAGCTGACTAAGGGAACAACCCGGCGCTCCATAGAACAGTTTCACGATGGTTGACTACTGACAAGATGGCGTCTCGGCATGCTCGCCGTCTTGCTGTATGGTTTCGTGTTCGGCTCCCCTAAAATAAAGGGTAAGGTGAGACTAATGTAATGTCCCAAGAAAGTGCGGTGTGAGGTGGGGTATCTGAAGTCAGAGGGAAAGCAGGGAGTGGCCGTTTTTGTATGCAGAACTATAAACTATTATCTATTCTCTGCTAAGGGTGTTGTTATTGTATCGACGTCTACGATGTCAGATCGATTCTTATCGATAGACGTGTTATATTAGGTAAATTAACGTTACAACATTTATCACTTTTCGTCGGTTAAGATTAAAATTGCTTGCCAATATTTTTGGAACGAACAATTCATTAAAATTACCAAAAATTCCCTTGTCTTTCTGCATTGTGGATAATACATAGGTTATTTTACGTGTCTGCCATCAAATGGTTTTGGCTCACGAAACGTTTTTTTTAGAAAACTAAATCTCAACTAGGTTTTGTCATAACACGAATTTGGCAAAAAAGGTTGATTAAAAGAGTTACTATTTCAGCTCAACCCTGTTTAATAATATAAATGTATTAGGTACAGTATACTTATACCCTCGAAGAAGGGTTAACCCAATTTAACTAATTCGGAATTGGAAGTTTATTTAATTTGTTAATGATAACTTTTTTCTTTTTCAGGTAAGTGCTGATGTTTTGCAGAATTTACAAAAAAAAGGACGAAGAGAGAGAAGAACGGTACGTACGTTTCCCTTTCGGGCTGGTAGGTAGCAACTTGCCATTACTGCTAGTATTTCTTTACATACAAAATTTGTTCAGTTGGATCAGATAGCTTCATATGGGTGATGTTGTGGTGATCAGGCTTTTCTACAACTCCCAAACCACGCAGTTGTAGCAGCAATGTTCACTAAGTAAATTCGAATCAAATTCAAGCCAGTGTAAAAATTTACTAATGTAAATCACAAACTTGATTGGTTAGCACCAAAATAGGTACAAATGTACGCTTCGGTGGTTCCTAAACGTAACGTGGCTGTTTGTGGAACAAATTGGAAAAACTCCCGTTCAGTTTGAGTGTTTGTTTTGTGGCCTCAAGTGGCTTCGTATCCGGCGCGAAGGACCGGCTTCCTTTCGATCCGGCTCGACGGACCAACGTATTTTTAGTTACTGTAAGTGATGGTGTGGTTTGGGAGCTTAAACAAATTTGTTTGGTACTTTGAAGGGAGAAGCGTTTAATTATTGTATACGAATGTGAGGATGAAATGGGAATCCAATTCTTATCTATATGTGTTTAAGGAAGTATTTCCCAGTAAAGTAGCGAGGTGTTTTGCTTCTCTAGCGGACAATGGATGATTTACTAGGCTAGGGTGTGATTTCAGATGATCAGCTGGTTGCAAGAATTACATACTCCCATATTAGACCGCGTGATTTGTCTTGTTAACAGTTGTGACGTGCTTGCGTGTGTTATGTAATGTTTCCCTTACTAATTGAGGAGTAGTATTTTGGATAGCCGTGGTGGTCCAGTGGCGAGTAATCTTGCCTGCCGTGCAGGAGGAGATGGTTCGATCCCCGTCCAGGCCGACTCGTACCAATGAGTTTTTCGGAATTTATGTACGATTTGTAACACCACTGGCTTTTCGGTGAAGGAAAACATCGTGAGGAAACCTGCATGCTTCAATATCGAGGCATGTATTGTACCTACTGTCCATTACAAGTGGCGACTGGTCAGCTCACTCCCCGTCACACTGGACAGAGTTTCGGTACTATTAGTGAAACGTGGATGTTCTGAACTTTCAGAATATCTCTGACTACCCCCTCGGGGAATATAGTCGTGAGCATATGCTATGACAGTATTTTTGAAAGGTACACGTTCAAATCAGCAGTAGCAAATGTCAAAATTACTGTAGAGAATATGCATCATTCGATCATGATTTTGAAAGTGTGAGATTCAAATATAACACTTCTGGGTGATTTAAATACTGTTGTTTTTCTTCGTTAATTCATGGTAGTCGCCAAATATGTTGCTATACAGAAAATAGAATTACAGCAGTACAAAGGTATTCTTTTGCTAATGAAGGTGAGAAAGAGTGGGTCCACATAGGCTTGGTGAAGACAAATGATTCAGACTTTTTGTAAAGAAAATATAATCTACTACTCTTCGTCTACCTGAAATCCTAGTAGGTACCTATACATAATGTTTACATACAATTTTCTATCCCTTGTCTTAACATAAAATTCACAAAAGGAATGTAAATGTAAAATTAATCTGAGATAAATTTCAATCTCAGGGAATAATTAATGAAACATTAACACGGCAATATTAATAAGTACACCTGTAATTATGTACCCCTGGTACCAGCGCAATGCGGAATAATAAATATTCAACTCCCTCATTATAACAAGACTTCCAGACCAAAACAGAACAACTTTGGACCACCGACGGTTGAAATCGCGAAAAAAAGAATCAACTGGTCTATAGAAAACTACAATGTCGACTCGACCCATATCTATGGAACAGCTGATTTCTTTTTCGTAATTTCGATGCTGGTCCCAAAGTGAAAGAGTATGCGCCTTTAAATATCCTGTTACGCCTTGATAAATACATAGCGATGTATGTATTGATAGAGTCCGCTTCACAGAAACCTGACCCTTCGACGCTGACCGTACGTACGCACGTAGTAATAGTTACATTGCCTGGCTTGGTAAGCACTGTATCCCATTGTAAGCCTACTGCATTGTTTTAGTACTGACCGGATTAGTGTTAGCTGGTCGTTGTGTTGGAAACACGTTTGTAAATTGAAATTATGGAATCAAATTATGCTATTTTATCTTTGTGCATACTTAGGCCACTAATATTCAAAACTGTTTTTTTTTTTTTCATAGAAACTAAATTCACTTGTGACCTCAGATTTTGCTGACCTGACTGAAATGACATTAAAATAAATTGAAGACACTCCTTCGTATCACCAACAAAGCATACAAATTCGTCTTTTTTGAAGTAAAATAATGTAAGTCGGTAAATAGGTACCTAATGTCAATGACATTAGTAAACAGTACTAATAATGTCATTGCCTAATGTAATATGCTTCCATCTAAATAATTGTCATTTTTCTCTAAGTAGATAAAATGAAAGATGATTTTAATAGAGAAAGTAAACAAAGGCTTCTTTCATGAACGGATGTCAGTGAGACAGACTGCAATTAGATGCACTTTGCAAAGAGATCGGAATTACAGCCAAGGCAGTTTTAAATGGACCCTTTTATCCGATGTAATATACACCGTATGTACATTAATATACGGTTTAATTCAGAATTAGCAAGATATCTCCAGTCAAAGTTTACGTTTTATTATACAGGGTGGTCGAGTTAAGGTGGTCCAAACGAAATGAGGTGAAGCGGACCATAAAACTGAACAAGTTTCTGTATGGAGCCAAAATAGAAATAAAAGAAAAATTCGAGAAAAGAAAATTGTTGTTTCCTACAAAACTGCTAACCTACTCTATTCGACCCAAATGCACATACCATTAGGTTAGCAGTTTTGTATGAAACAGCAAATTTTTCAAAAACAGTGATGGGCAATGGGCAATTGGGCATCACCTCATTTCGTTTGGACCACCTTAACTCGACCACCTGTATAGTAAACCTTAGTTAATAAATACAGTTTCACAAAGTCTCTGTTTCGTCTAGAATCGAATTATCATATTTACCTAAGTTTGTACCGAGAGAGAAGAATAATTTTGAAAGACCCGAATTTTTCATTCCCTCCATATTTCGTGTTCAAAAACTCTTGTTACCACTAAAACGTTGTTTGACGAACTTAACTTAAATAGAAGGCCTGTTGAGACAACTTTACCACTTATTTACGCATCTATGTACCTAATTTGGTAGGAGTAAAAAAAGAAGATAAAAGATCGTCAAAAATTTACATAACAAAATAAGTTTCTTGTTAGAAAACTTCAAAGTTCTTTACTTCGTTGAAAAGGTTACGATGGAATATTAATATGTCCAGGGAAGGGAGCAGCTGGGACGTCCAGCGATCAGGTGGGTTGATGACGTTGTGAAGTCAGCTGCATAGACTAGGATGCGTCTGGCACAAGATAGGGACGAGTGGCATAATGGGGAGGAGGCTTATACCCTACAGGTGGAGTGATTATGTAATCATACTTACACGGTTGATTTTACTGAGTTTGCGGCACTATAGCAGGCACTTCACTCTCGCGAGAACATCTCGGCGAGAACCCACGAGAACAATGAACACTCACTACATTCTCGGGTTTTCATATAGGTCATGTCAAAATGGATGTAGCAGCTGTCGTTACTCTATGCGCTATATACGTTATAAAAATTTAGTGTTAAAACATTTTCAGAAAATTAATGCAAATATTAATTTTAATTTCCAAAATTGACAGATTTTTTTATATATTCAAAACAATAAAACATAAGTAGATAAAGAAATTAGTACAACAAATAATTCATTATTACTGACAATTTTCAATAATTAATAATATTTCGAAATATCGCGCGCAACTCGATGAACACCCTGTATAATAGTGTAATATAGTCACACTGCCATCCATGACCTCTCGCTACAACGTTTCGAGACTCGTGACACACTGACAAAATGCGAGAATGTGTCCACATCTCGGCTTCTCGCCCGAGACCCCTTTGTCTCGTACACAAAATACCGCCGCCGACCCGAGAAAGAGGCGAGAATTCCACGAGAACACTGAAGGGCATCCACACTCTCGTTCTCGGCCTGTCTCGTCCGTTCTCGGCGAGAATGTAGTGCCTGCTCTAGGACCAACATATATAGTAGCTTTATTAAAACTATGGAAAGTGGAAACATTGTTGCATCGGCAGTTGCTTCTAACTGGCTCCGTGGTCTAATAACTGCCTCCGTGGTCATAATGGTTAAAAGCATTGGGCTCTCGACATGGAGGTCGTGACATGTCTCGACCTCCGTGCGTTTTTCCCCATTTGGTTAGGAAATTGCAGGCTGAATCACCTGATTGTCTGAAAAGAAAAATGATTCGGGCTTCGGATAGCACGTTAAGCCCAACGGCTTAACGTGCTATAACCAGAATACTATAACCAGATAATAGTAGCCGGGACCAACGTCCCGGCTACTATTATCTGGTTATAGTATTCGTTACATAAAAACCACGTCAGAGGCCGTAAGGCGGTCTGAAAAACTCTGACACCAGGGCTCTGCCCACACGATAAGAAGAAGCAGTTGCTTCTAAACGGATGAAACGAAGATTTCAGAAGAATAAAACGAACAAACAAAAAGAAAAAAAATACAATGCCGTCAAATCGTATATCGTAGAGGTGCAAAGACTTATTTACTCCTCACGTAGGTAGATCAAAATGCAATTTCGTCGCTAAAATCCCTCAAAGCTGCACGTAGCTCAGTTAGTTAGGTAGATTCAGTAAAATTTTCAACAAACCGTCCGAAAATCCAGTCAGTTTCATAGGGGAATTGTCCAATTTGGCAAGTTTAGCCGTCCACTGGTACCAGGGTGGCAGGAGTGCACTGCAAATTGAATCTTGGCGTTAGCGATTCGTTATTTTGGCGGCTTGCCGGCGCCTCTCGCATTCGTATCAGCGGATGGGGGCTTAATGGGGACGTACAGGGGAGGAAGGAGACCGGAGGAGGGGAGAAAACGAGAAATAAAATATTACTCTGGTGAATTGGTTGGAATTCGGTGTAAAAGTTGAGAATGAGACTGAATAATGTAATTTTAAGTATTTACTTGTAATTTGTATTTATACGTTTATTGTGATTTTTGCAAAACATTAGAAATTTGGAAACATAATATTTACAATTTCCGAATAAAACATCAATACTTTCAATCTCTTTATTATACACGAGGATTTATTAGCCACGTTTCTAAGATTGCATAAATTTAAGAGCGGTCGATATTTCTCTAAATTCATCAAGTCCCAGGGGTGGTGTCCCATCCATCACATCGTGCCTATCTAATTGAGCAGCAGAGACAAGACGAATGGCGTCCCAAGTTCCCAACAGAATCCGGGGTTCATGACATGGCTTGCTGAACAGAAATCTTAGGTCAGACATTGTCAATCAGTAGGCAGTCTAGATTCAAGTAAGTAGCTACCTTACTATATTTTAAGCTTTGATAAGGATTAATTAGATCTATATTATTAAACTATAACATTCTTTGTACAAAAACGACGAAACCACGTGACGAAATGTATTCGTTTCAAATCGTTTCACAACTAACGAATGAGTATGATCAAAACACATAAAAATAGTGGTAAAGTGAGTTGACTTATTTATTTATCTTTGTAAGTCCCGTAGACTCTTGTACGCAACTACCGAACCATTTTCATCAATTTCCTGGTAAAACTATCATCTTATATTGATAAGTACCAGGAACTTATAAACGCGCGGTGGCAAGTTTTCATTATCGACTCTTCGGAACGCTCACGTCGCGCCATATTGCTAAAGTTTCTAATTGACATTCACGGCAGCAACAGTCACCGCACACGCACGCCTACTCCCTTTTAATTAATCAGGTACCGTTGTTGACACAAAAAATATAAAAAAGCAAAGGATTATTTAGTCTTTTGGCATCAAATGCTCTAAGTCTGGTATTGAGAAAAAAAAGCTCTCATCGACTGGAAAATAAAGATCGCGTTTCTAAAAACAACCCACGTATTTAACGACCAGGATATCATAGAACATATCACAATAAAAAGAGAAACGCACAGTTTACGGAGTGAGTTGACAACAGTTGCAAATTCCCGAAGGTTGTCAGGGAGTGATTGACGAGAGCGGGCGCTTGTCTTAATTCTGTTTTTGCGAGGCTCAATTCCGCCTGTTGTTTATTTTGCCACTGGTATTTTTGTTAGTTGTCTTTATCATTAGCCTATACCAATGCAAATCACATGCTTCCCCACGGAGTGGGTCACACTACCACGCTCACCCACCCAAGTTTATGTATTTTTGTACCTCTGACCTGGGTCAACAAATAACACCGCTGTCTATCGACACTATCCAAGACCTGCCTTCCAAAGTAGGTACGAGGGAGCTAGGGAAAAGCGACTAAAAAAATCACAAACTGGTCAATGCTTAATTACGGAGATCGTTTACAATACCGAACCAACGTAAATGGTCTTCAGTCCTACTTTGATTTCTCAATATTCAATGAGTTTAGCGCAGGTAGCCGGTAGCAGGTAGTATAGTAAGGAAAGCCGGTAGGTGGTCATACGTAGGTTATAATTATTACCTACAAGTAAGCGAGTGAAAGTATTGTTTAGTCAGTTTCATAATTATGTTTAGACGTAGATGAAACTCAAACAAAGTTTCACTTTGAACTTGCGTTTGTTGGAAATTCGAACTCTGCTCGTTGTGGTATGCAAATCATGAACATTTGCATGCGAAAATAATAATGAGAATGAAAAATAAAAAAATAACTAAATTATAAAAACTATCAGACTGATGACAGGTTACTAACGCCATTCCAGACTTTTCCAAAAGTTTGGATGGGTTTATAAAAGCAGCTGTCAGAACCGATGTAGCTCCTGGACGATAGATGATAATGACGATGTTCGATGTTATTGAGAATTTCTCAATATTAACAATAGTGGTTTTCCTCTTCATATATTTATGTTTGTTTGGAGTTTTTTTTTTTGCTCAGGAGGGGATAGGTTATAGTGAAGTTGTAAGTTAAATTCTTGACTCGACCATAAGAATAATAGTTATTCTATGACTCGACGCTGTTTTAGAAGTACGAATTTGTCCGAGCGGTGATAAATTATTGTGAGGAAATTATGCATAATTCAATAAAAATGTAGAGGCATGTATTGTGTTCACCTTTTCTTTTAAAAGGCTAGCTCATTCAGTGCCACTCTGAACAGAGTTCGTTCGAACAGGAGTCGAAACCTGTATTTAAATTATCTCCGACTAGGAGTAGTAGCGTGTATTTTCATTGACTCATCTTTATGTTCACTACAAGTAAATACCGCGTTAAAAGTAGGTCAGTAACATAATCTATTCTCGATAAACAATAGAATATGTTTTTGTTTCCCCTTAATTTGGGCAAAGTTTTGATAAAATTTACGCACATAATTAACACATATAATAATAAATGCTTAGACGGACAATTTCCAACAGAATATATCATTAGTTTTTGTTGGCCGGCACTTTCACATTTGGACCAAAAATGTATAAAACCCCGATGATGTCCTTTTGATGTTTGTAGCTAAGAAACTCATTCTTGTTTATCAATCAGATACTTAAGACAACATTATGGTTAGAAAAGTTATCTTTATCGGAATAGGGGATCGGACAATTAAACAAATTAGCAACTTTTAATCGAACGTCAAAACGCGCGCGATGTATGAAAAATTGTACTAAATACCCACAAGTGACGTCATCAACATTTGATTACTTTTTATAAGTTCATCATGTTATTAAAAATAGTATTCTAGCTAAAAAAAACTAAAAGTGTGAGTTATTTTCAAATTTTTTTTTACTAAGAAGATAAAACTAAAATATATGTTATGCAGTCCGCTCCCCTATATTTAAAATAGTGTCTAAGTAATAACCTATTACGGTGGTTTCAGTCCATACAAAAGTTTGACGGACAATACGCGTAGACGGAATTAATAAAAGTAATATTTTATATATGGAAAATTTGTTTAGAAAATCTATTTGCGTCGTCACAAATAACATTTGCAATTTATAACATAATTACGAAGATATAAAGCTTTTAAAATTTTGAATGAAAAATTTCAAAACTTTATATCTTCGTAATTATTTTGTAAATTGCAAATGTTATTTGTTACGCGGCATCAAAATTTTCTAATCTATTTTTCCATATATACAAAGTTACTTATATTAAAACCGTCTACGCGTATTGTGCGTCAAAGTTTTGTATAAAATTGACCCCTCTGCAACCACCTTAACGTCAAAACTTTGTAAAAAACGATAACTTAATGCATTATTGAACATTCCCAGAAATATTCAAATTACTACATGATATAAAAGAATCATCAAACGTAGAACCTTCCTTTCGCTAGCATTCGCATATACGCAAAACATATTTTTTCCTTTTCCTTCACTATTTTATTTGGTGTAAACACGGCGAAGACATCAAGCTATACATGATGTCGGTTAAAAACCAAAATAACTGGCCGCGCGACGTTATACTTCAACTTACGCTATGTAGAACTAATATACGTATTCTGTGCTGTGCCTGAGCGCTGCCAGCTTATATTGGTTTTGTATAGCTTGATGTGTCGCCTTGTGTAGGTATAAGTTACATTCCAAGTTAAAACTGTTAAAGAAATGATCAGTTGTTAAACTTTTATACAAAAATACGTTGATAAATATCGGAATATTCGATAACTAAGTAGGTACTTATGGATATCTAAATCTCGTTTGCCTGAAGTTATCGAGAATGTTCTGGAAGTTTCCACTTTCCTAACACGTGCTACTTTTTATATGGAATTCAATTTATCACTAATGGGTTTTTGTTGATCTGTTTTAAATTTGCTCAAAATTATTGTAGTTCAAGTGGACAGATTTTTGTTATTTTAGAGGTGTATTTTTCTTTGGTATTTTAATCTGATTGCATGGAGATAAGTTGAAAGTCCAGAGAAAATATAAAATTAAAAAGATTTTCCTGCTATTATTTTAGCCATTTATAGAGTAATGTACGAGTTACATCGAATCATTGTCACTTTTATGTACCACCAGAAACATTTTAGATATTTCAAAAAGTTTACCTTTTCATAGCTACATTATTTTGTTTTACAGAAAGTAACTAGTTCATTTATACATTGTTATATCGTCATCAAAGAAATAAATTGATTGAACAGCAATGCTTTGGTAGTTAAAATATGTAACAACATTTAATTTCGTATACAATTTATACGAAATTAAATGTTGTTACATATTTTATAATGACATTATAATAGTCTATTATTACTATCGTCTATTCATAAAATTTTCCTTTCAAACTAAAATAGTTTGATGTTTGTACAATAATTCAAAATTGAATTATTCAAATATTTATCCTAAATTCCTAACTTAGTGTTTGTATAATTTTGGAGAACTAAATTTAATTTGAAATAGTTCAAGGGCGAACAAGTACCAGGTGAACATAATAAACCTAGAGCATCGTATATTATTTAAATTAATAACCACCGCAAGTGGCGGCCGATTATTTGACCGCTTTTATGCAACGTGACGAGGGTATTTGACGAGGGACGGCATTCCAATGTAAGTAATTTACGCAAAATCTCCCTAAGGTTTATAATATCCCAGTATCTGATCGAGCGAGTGTAATAACTGTCACGTGTCCAATTAAAAGGAAATTCGTTTCAAAGGTGTTTTATTAACAGTTTGCTCGAAGACTAATTGGATTTCATAAAACACAGCGAAGCGTGTGTCGGATAAGCTAAATTGTAGGTATCCGTAGTCAGCTTCTAAACTAATTTAAAAGAAACGAGCGTTAACCCGCGACTTCGTCCGCACAAATTACATACCAGATTTTAAGTCAGATAATAAGCTATCAAACAAAAAAAGTTTCATCAAAATCGGTTCAGTAGTTTTTGCGTGATGCTCGTTCAAACAAACAAACAGACAGACAAAAAATCCAAAAATTGGTGATATGGAATCAGGGATATCTAAAAACCATATCGTAACTTTTTTTTGTTTATATCTTCAATGTACAGACAAACTTCCTGTTACAGTTTTATAATAGTTTAGATTATATGACCAAAAGTGAGTATTGTGAGAATATTTGTATGAAATGAGAAGAAGATTAGCTAAGCTTCTAAAAACCAACAAAATATAGCCCGGCCCAAAGTTTACTTAGCGTCTTGTTTTTAAGGAAAGATCATACCATCCATCTGATCAACTTTCTCGTAGAACGGACGTCGAAATCGCCAAAAAAATCTGTTGTCCAATACATTTGGGTCGAGATGGTTTTGCAGTTTAGCATTGAACAGATTTTTTTTCCTTTTGCGATTTGTTTACTTTGGTGGAATGATCATCCACTTAAAATAATTATTTAGTTGGACCCTGTATGTTGACTACATGCGAGACCATTTTCTTTTGCTTGATGTGTCGTTGTGTGTACATACGAAAGTACAATTTAATATGCACATGACAATACTATTAAGATTCACCTTTTTAATAAGGAACCCTAAAAACAGTTTTTGTAATTGGAAATATGGTGTTGCGTCATCTCATCTCCACTTTGTTCAAAGCCTGTTTTATATTTTCTGTTTCATAAGTTTTTCCGTAGATTAGAGCACTGAAGGTAACAAAAGGAAGTTTCTCGTGTATCTGACCATCGCTGCTCAGTGAATGTTCAGTCAAATAAAAAAGCTTGTTATCGATAATAGATATTATACCTACTTGGGAGTGTTTGCCCTGGTTAGTTGAAGAATGTTCGAGATGTCGTTGAACCGGGATACATTCTGAGTAGTAGGGCTGCCTACGTTTCGAGTTTCATCCGGATTCTCCGGTTTTTATTGTTCGTTTGATAAATATACAGTTATCCACTTAAATGCTTTACTTTGTGGGGTGCTTCTGACTATCAAACCGAACAACTTTCACTATTGAAGCAACTTTCAAATCGCGAATAAAAAATCAGCTGCTTCATACTTTTTTTATTCATATTGGTCGAATAACTATGGTACATTTATTATGGAACAGCAGATTTTTTTCTGATTTCGATGTTAGCTCCATAGTCCATACATACGTAGATGAAGATAGACCAGCGATGAACATATATACCTAACAGAGAACAGTATATTACAGATTCAATATAAAAATTAAATAATTGTAGTATTGGATAGGACTTGATCCCGCAAACAGCCAATCTGGATCGGTCATGGATGTCAATTAATGCGTTCTCATGTTTTAGACAGCTAAATCAGAAGCATTATCTGCCTACGCTGAAGCGTCGATAAAGCATAGTCCTATCCTATACACTGCGTAAATCCTAAATGACGTAGGTACAGTCCACGTCACAACTGGTAAGCAGCAGAGGATTAGCGCCCCCATCACGCCATCTATTCACTGCGTCGGAATTGGATTTGTGCAATTATATTGCGTTGCGTTTGTGTCGATTAGTAGAATATTGATAATGTAATTGTTGGCTGTAGCCCTAATACTCTTAGTACCGCCAATATTTGATTAATATCGCACAATAATTATATCTGAATATGTATATCCTACTCCTACTATAGGATACAGGCTTCTCACTTGTATAGTATTTTCAAGCAGTATCCGTAGGTAGCCTGGCTTAAGCTACACTATTCGGGAATCGGGATCAAATGCCTTCCAAGCTCGGTTTAAATATCATTAAAATGGCCTGCCAACTCCCATCCAAAGACTAGTCAGACAGAGCGTTGCATAACTGCAGAATCATCTCTATGCCAACTATGCTTTAATTGGTAAAGAAATGGTGCAGCCTGCCTGTTACTTATAAAAATTGTCGTTTTCAATCTAAATCAATAAAGCGCCAAAACTAAATACAAACAAATCAACATTGAATAGTGATTATTTACTGAAGTTTTAACCATAGTAAGCGTTCTCTATCATTGAATTTATCTTGGTTTGTTAGTGTTGGCTAGCAAATAGTCATTCATCAATATCCGATGACCGGGCTGTATTAGTATATATGCTGCTCTGATTGCCTGGTATACGATAGCAGTGGCATGTGATTTAAACCAGGATCACAGAGAATTGATGGATGACATTTTATGGACAGTAATTTTCTATCTATCTACTATATTGACCGACCCTAGTCTTAGACTTAAATAGGATACCTTAGCACACAAATCGCGATTTATTTCATTTTCGAAGTGGTCAGAACACAGATCACAAAAACTAAAGGGAGATGTGAAAAGGGGGCGGGGCCAGGGTCGCAGCAATATGCGCTAAAACGGAACACATTGCTCGCGACAGTAATGATTCAATATATTATGAGGCCGAAAGCCAGTCGAGATATTATTTGTAAATAGTTTACAATGCTTGCGTAGTACTAAAGATTATTCGAACGTTGAGTTCTGATACCGCAATGGATAATTAGCTCATTCAAGCTTACAAAATAGTTTCTATCGCGTGCTGCTGGTGGTGATGCGACACTAGGTTTCGTACTCAGCGCGTTGGTTGGCATCTCTCTAGATCTCTATGGGTCAGAAGCATTGCATCAACTTTCAAACATTTTTATGCACGCAGGATCACCTTTAGCTTTGCATTTTTACTATGGTTTTAGGAAAATTATGTGTCGATTTATGTCAACGAAACGCCATATCTTTTATTCGCCTCGTATGATATATACCGAAATTACTAAATAATCTTTCTTATACTGTGCCTAAGGTCTAGAGTGAAAACGGAGCGGCTCAATTTGAAAATAAGCGTTTTAGTAATCCCTATTTGCGTCAACCTGGGTTAGCAATTACCTACAGGTTAATTCGTAGTTAGCCTATAATTATTAAGTAACAGGTGATTCATTACGAAGATATTTTTGAAATCTTGTAAGATTACATTACTGTTGTGTTATCCTTGTCATAAAACTGTACCTTAGGCTAAGTTGTTTACGTAAATAAATAAATTATAAATTATAAAAATTACAAGTTAAATAAATAATCCATGATTTTTTGTATTGAAAAAATAAAACCTAGCTACTTAGCACACTTGTTGACGCAGTTTGACGCAAGTCGGGCTAAATGACACTAATTTTGTTTAAAGCGTTAAAACAGGTACCAGGAGATGATACATGGGATGATATTAGAAACGTGCCACGTTAACCGCGCCGTTCCATTTTAGTCCATGTTCACGTCAGAGCCACATAACGTGCGAATCCATCATGGCCGTTTGATGGCGTCTAGGCGTCCGTCATCGTAACTACTTGCCGAACCTTCCCATCTATCATTCGAGCCAATATGCTCTTTGTTTTCTACGTAAAAATAATGTTTTCTGAGGTGTGATTTAGTGAGCGCCTTTATATCAACATTAAAGATAATCTAGGCTGTCATTCATGTCGAGCATCTTGGTTTTTGGGATGCACTTTGAGCAGGTGGACCCAGATTTTCCCGTAAAATGGCTATATTCCTTAGTTTATTAAGGTAAGCTAGACCATGTATGTGTCTGGTAACCTGTGATAAAAATGCGTGCAGTATGCGGGTCTAACATTCTAAATCTCTCTTCATATATTTTCGCTTTTCCTTTCTTGATTTTTCGCTCTTCAGACATTTTTTCTCATCTCAAAACCACCTTACTAGCACTGACAGAATCGCTAAGCGATGTGTGATGTAAGGTGTTCTAAAGAAAAATATAATTACGTTCCTTATTTCCTTATAAAGTGTTAAAATAAATAAATAAATAGATGTATAATGCGTGTTGGGTTTACATGAAAATTACTTATTTCTAACATAAGACTATGTGTATGTGGCTAGACAAAACACACAAAAATTCTATACTGCTATCATCTAATCGCTATACTTCTTGTCTAAGTGGCGCCATCTATCAGTGTCCCTCATTCGCATTCTCTCAACATTTCAACTGTTTCCATTCCACCTTGAAGACACTTGACGTAAACGAGTAAAATCGCTCTCGTCTCGACTTGAGGATATAAAGTGGGGTATCAAACGGGAGGGCCCTCAGGCCGGGCTGGGCCGTCGACCGGGGCCCGTGCTGGGCCAATTAAGTAGCCCAGTCGCTGCGGTGCTAAGTGAAGAGCCGTTTAGCTGCTTAAGGCCTCATGTTGTCGAGATGTAGCTCTATCTATGTAAATGACAAACTTCTTGTGAGGTAAGCGCCATTTCTCCAGATACATGCAAATGAATCTGTGTTTTGTAGAGGCGTTTGTGTTGCTAACATCTGACCACACATGACGTACTTATACATAAACTCACGATCATAATCCCTTTTGGGGTGGTCAGAAACATTGCTAAAACTACTGGCTGTCTGGCATGCAGTTGTAACAAGGCTAAGTTATACCAACCAAATATAAGTGAGCCTTGATCTATTTCATATTAAAATTATATATATAAGGTCTAACAAAATTAGGTGAAACTATTTTAAGGGGATGAACAGACCATCAAACTAAACAACTTTCTCTATGGGACCAATATCGAAATCGCGAAAAAAAAATCTGCTGTCCCATACATTTAGGTCGAGTATGTTTGTATGGAACAGCTGATTTTTTTTTTCGCGATTTAGATATTGGTCCCATAGAGAAAGTTGTTTAGTTTGATGGTCTGATCATCCCCTTAAAATAGTTTCAGCTAGTTTTGTTAGACCTTATATAAAAAAAAAATATATATATATATATATATATAATATTTCTATATCACTATAGAAACTACTGTTTTCATTTCCTGTATGTCCCCGTATGATATATATGATTGCCATCCCTGTGAAGATTGACTTCTGAGAAATACCTTTCATTCCCAACGCGTGTTCTTAGTTTATGAAACTATCCTTTTCATAAAACTCCACTCATATTTTACTTCATAGAAATTCCAAGAGAACTAACGTTCCAGATCTAATTAAATGTCCACTTAAAAAAATATGAATACGACGAATGTTAAAAAAGTTCACAGTCTGAATTAATTTACGAGGTGCACATACCCGCGGCAGAGGTATCAAAGGACCTTGCATTTCATTAAATAATGAATAAGCAACGAGGGGAACAAATGTCTTCTACTCTTTTTGTTTTCCCAACTTATAGATCTGAGTACCGAGAACAGAGTATATTATAGTATAATAAAGATAAAAATCATCTTGAAACTGTATAAATAGAGAACATAATATTTTATTCATAAATCATTGTCAGTCGATGAATATTTCACGAGCCTAAAGAATATTGATAGACTGGTAATACGTTTAGGCCACACAACCAGCGAATAAAAAATTTCTAGACTATACCTACATACAAAGTTTCTAAAACCTCAAGTAGCAAGGGAATCTGCAAATTGAAATATGTCTTTAGAAATAAGACGTAAATTATTATTCGCATGAGTCGTGAGTCATCCAATCGCGGTTTCAATGGGTACAGCCGCGCCGTCAGAGCTGAGGTAATGAATAATGTAGAGGGAATCAGATGGAACTTGACACGAGTTTACTAACGAGCGATCATGTAGTCCTGGTACAAGCCGAGGCTGATCCGCCCCCGCCCTTTACGCACTTATGAGAAAAAGACGTAACATTGTGGGTGAATTTGGGTGGGAGCTGAAAAGACATTTTTTTATTTTTTTTTTTATTTTAACACTTTATTGTACACACGGAAATATAAATGAAAACAGCATAATAGACAATTACAAAGGGCGAGCTTATCTCTAAAGAGATTTCTTCCAGCAAACCCGTGAAAGAGAGAGAGCATATTAAGTGAGGCAGGCATAGTGTGCACATTTAAGAAATAAAACAGTATTTAACACTAATAAATAGATATGATTATATAAAGATACAGGTATATATATACATACATACATACATAACATACATATATAAAGTATGATAAACAAATAAATATACTAGTTTATTGAATGAATAGAGAGATAGTGATCTTTGACATTAATATCTTCGGTTTGGTTTTATCAGAAAATTATGCAAATAATATGAAAAGGTGTTGTAAGTTTTTTCGTTTTTTGTCTCTTTGATCCTTATTTCATACCCAACCTTCAATAAAATACCTGTAGGATAAGACTTAGCTTCACAGATCGAACAAATCTAGGACATTTTGGTTATTCTTATCATTATGTAGTCCGTGTAACCTCCCCGGCTGTCCCTTATTTGTACCTTCAAACCTTGTACACAACAATTTTGCTACAACCTTATTGCAAAGTATCAGAGATGAATTTCCGATGAGCCAAGATGTGCGGTTTTAGTACCGGCCATTCGGTATGACATCAGCAGATTGTTTCCACATGAATATTTTATTATTAATGCTACCTGCTTTACTTTTTCGAACGAAAAGGGATGCTGTTCGATCCTGGCCCTTGTTGCTCGCCTGGTACCTGAGTTAATCATGCGTCTATAATCCTTATTGGATTTCGTAGTAGCACTTTTTTGCATTGCTATGGTTTGCGGCACGTGTAGTATTTGTTCGAAAAACCTTCTGAACAAGTTTTGTTTGGACTTCATGAAAATTGTTAGGAACTTTCTCTCAGACGTATAAAATAAAAATAAATTTTCTTTTCTTCTAAACATTTCCTCTCTTACCTTCATGAACTGTACACGTGTCCGTTGTAAACATTGGTTATACCAAGAATTATGGTATTAAATTTATACATGCCGTGGGTGACGGTTTAAATTGCCGAATTAGGTCATTATTATATTACGTCCCCTTAAGACGCAACAGATTGAAAATTTCGTTCTCTGGGAAGTGGGCTCGGTGGCGAAATTGGATAACGCAGTTCCCCGGTTTGGAAAAGTGCGGGTTCAAGTCCCGCCCGAGACAAATTTTTCAATCTTTAATTTGATTCATTATTATATTTTCTCCCATCCGGGCGGAAAGTGTCAACTTTCGTCCCGCTGCGCTAAACGAAGTTGCCGTTTTCCGCCTCCGTCGAGGAGAAAAATAGTATACACACCTCGGGCAGTAAATAAGAAAGCCTCAGATCCAGGCACGTATCCAGGGGGGGGGGATAGGTGGGTTTTATCCCCCCCCCCCCAAATCCGAATATTTGTATGGAAAAGTGATTACAGCACTTACTTTCCTTTAACCACAGATTATTCAATAGTTATATTACTGTAACAAATACCGCATTCTACCGATTTCGCGCGCTTTTTCGGATTTCGAACTTTTCTCTTCAGGAACGACGAACTAAAATGCGCCTTTACATTACATTACTTTACGCGGCGCCGCAGGTACTTATTGCAGTGGTCAAATGTGAGTGACGGTTCCTTTTAACTTTATGCCCATACCAGTTGTATAGTAGTATTTGGCTATCGACGAAGATAACGATGACTTAAAATCGAGTCGTTGAAATATAGTTGGTCCATCGGTCTTTCATTATTGCTCTGAGACCAGTGCACACCGGGCGCCGAAAATGAAGATTTTAATGAAGTGAATTCTTTTCTCTCCGGCAATATGGCGGTCGTCTGTCGCGTCGGGGCCAGTAATTGCTTCGTTACGAATTTCGGATGTTTGTTTTTGGAGCGTCTTTCTTTAATTGAGCTCTTTGCCATTGAATGGAACGAATCCCTTGGCCTTAATAGCAGTTTTTTCCTAATTTGTGGATTTTAATATGAATGATAGAAATGTATTCTTCAAAGGGGAAATTGCAAAACCCAATGGCACTAAGCATGTCATTTTCTAGTCAATGCTCTCAAATTATTATTAAGCTTCTCTTGTCCATGTGTTTTGTACCAGTTCCCGTAGAAGGAATAGATGGAATTGTACAAACCCGTATCAACCTGATACAGTAGTACTAGGTTTATAAGTCTTACCGAATTACCTGCGCAGTCGACAAATTTTAATAGCGCGCGAAATTTTATTGACCAATCAAGATGTGCCATGTGAGAGTTAGTACGCTCTCACACTATGATATGCTAGGTATGCTAATGCTATGGATATTGGATATATCCTTATGCTTTGCTGGATACTGAGTGCTGAAGTAGGATACGGCCGAAGGAATGAAATGCTGAGAGTAATGGTCGTATCCACGTATATTCGAACACTAAGGTAAATTAGTGAAATGTACATATAATAATGTTGAGCGCTCTACGTTCGATGCACTTTTATTGGGGCCGCGCAGTGTCAGCGTCCAATGTCTAAAATCGTTGCTATGTTACCGAATTAAGTAAATTAACCATCTATAATACGTGATGTACGTGCATCGTACATGCCACCTTCAATCCGTTTACGCTATTGGCTACTTTGTTTTCGCGCCCTTTTCGCTGCTATCCGACTTTGCACCCTTTGATTACTTAATGACTCGGACTCGTTCCTGCTCTGCGCAAATGAAGATTGACGAGCGAAATTATTTTGCTGGTCGTACTGTACCAATGCAATACTATCATCATCAGCCCAAATCCACTCACTGTAGCGCTTAAGGTTCCTTCCCTTTTTCGGTCTTGCGCCAATCGTGTCCAAGTCTTACCAGCGCTTCTACTGATTGATGTCATCAACCCACCTAGCTTTCAGACGACCTACTCCTCTTTAGCCCAATCTCGGCCACCACTTTTTTAGGCTTTCTACCACTCCACCTACCATCACTTCGCCTAGCTTCGTGTCCTGCCCACCGCCACTTTAAGCGAGCAATGCGGCCCGGTCTCGAGTTCGACGTCGGATCTCAATGTTTGCGACGTGATCAAGAAGGGTGCCTAGCATGGCATGCAATACTTTGCCATCTAGGAACTGATCTTATGATGGAGCCGGAAGGTAATGTGGGTAACCATGTTCCCGCCTCTCTGATGTGCTCTGTCTTTGTTACTTTACGCGTGCCAAAAAGGGCAAGCATGATGGCTTACACGTTTTTCGCATTGTCGTGCATGCTAGCCCTACAGGTTAGACGGAACCTCATTAAAAAAACATATAATGCTAAACAGAGTTGAATGTATAAATGAGAGTTCTAGACAGTTCATTAAATATTGCAGAGAGCTACTTTTCATTAAAACAATCTTTAGTTTTTCCCTTTTTATTGTGTTGCGCAAAAAGCTCAACTACCAGCGGGAAACTTTCTCAAGAAAAACTGAATTGAATACAGTCAGCGTCGCATTTCCTTTAAGTACAAAGCAGTAATGTTGTTTACTGCAAACGACTTAGGTGAATTGTGTCAACTGTTCTAAATGAAACAGCTACGAATACTTTGAAATCAAAATGTTGGGGAAAATTCTATAATAATGTAACGTAAAGAAAATTGTAAGCCCTGATTTTTAAATCTGTTCATAGCATAGCATAGCATAGCATATGCTCACGACTATATTCCCCGAAGGGGTTGTCAGAGGTATTCTGAAACCTCAGAACATCCACGTTTCACTAGTAGTACCGAAACTCTGTTCATAAAAAAAAATCTGTTCATATTTTATAATGAAGTATATGAACTTAAAATACCTACTTAAGTTCCAGAAAATATTCATGGCAGCCCTACATAGTAGTGCAAGCCAATAGTATTACAAACGCTTATCATTTATAAACCAACCCTATAATTTTGCTCATGTATTGAAATTGTCCGTCAAAATGTTTCATTTTCTTTTTATTCCGCTTTTTTCTCTAACACGTTTGGCCACTTATTCAGACACTATTGCTAAAAATTAAGCCCCTCTATCTATAATTAAAAGATTATTTAAAAAAAGTTACCTACATATAAATTAAAAAAGTATCTGTGTTATTTTAAAAGATTTATTTATTTATTTAATAGGTACACCAACAGCTTAACGTATTTCGCATTTCAAATATAAATTTCCATATAAATCTAGTCGCTAATACATAATTAAAGGTATTCACAACATACAAAAATCACATGGATGAAGATTACCATTCTTTACAGATTGTTCGCAACCTGCATACATTGCGCCGCGGTCTGATTTCTATGAAAGCGTTGAACTCTCGCTTTGTAGTCAAAACAATGCATGCACTACGAGTTGAGTGACATTTACTAACTGGTCATATGTAGCTAACTGTACGGAGTTGGTAACAAAGTTGTGGGGCTGTCGTCTGCAATAATGTCTCACTGCAGGCGCCCGGCCTCGGTCAGAGATGCGAGTAATATTATTATACAACACGAACGCACTGCAATTGCTACCCACGTGTCATGTTCATGTGTGATGTGATCATTATACGAGTATCACGTTCTGAAGGAAATCACCTGGCCATGTACGTAACTATGACTATGATATTCCTAACCGGATTTGATGGAGGAATATTTAATAAACAGGGTCCAACTTAATAACATACTGACGGTTTTTGAAGAGGGTGATCGGGCCATCAAACTGAACAACTTTCTCAATGAACTAAATTCGAAATAGCAAAAAAAATCTGTTATCCCAAACATTTGAGTTGAGATGCAATGCAGTTTTATATGGAATAGGAGATTTTTTTTTCGCGATTTCAGGGTTGGTCCCCTAGAGAAAGTTGTTCAGTTTGATAGTCTAAAAGTCCTCAGCATATTAGAAGGACCTATATGGAACACGAAGAAGACATTGCTTAAAATGAATCAGTGTCCCAATTCTGTCCAGTGTGACAGGTAGAGAGCCCAATGCCACTTTTAATGGGCATACGTCTCGAAATTAAAGCATGAAGGTGTTTCTTAACACGTTCCGGGACAGTGACCGCCTATAGCCGTGATAACAATAAAAGTTCTATTGTGTCTCGTTCACTGCCCCGGAACGTGTTAAAATTGTTTTCCTTCACCGCTTCTATGAGCTAACAAAGGTTTACTACATGCTCAACTTATCATGAGCTCTTAGGCGGGTTCATGAGACGTAGCCATGAATCAAAAATATTGTAGGTAGGTAAACTTTGATCGCTCAGCAGATCGTCACTCAACCAAGTCTAAGGCTGGCTGTCCCCACCAGAGACGTGCGATGTAGCTAAGCTGTGCGAGGATGCGTTGGTTGTGAAGCTATGGAACTATGTACCTACCCGCGTGCTATGCGAGGTAGATAAGCGAAGTGAAGATGCGTAGCTAGCTTAGGATGGATTAACACAAATGTTCAAGCAGGAAAGAGCTCGCCGAGTCAGTCAGGACACGTCGCAACAAATATAGATAGACCCCTGATAACCGCTAGTGCATAATTAATGACACGCTAATCCCCAAATGAATCGGTCCAGTGGCAAATGGACGAACCGTGTCAGTCGATGGTAATGCCGCCAAATCTCGCCGATCGCCGGATAGTTGTCGCGACGTGAAATTGTCCCGGCATCGAAGCCCATTATCCCAGTAATCCCGTAATAGAGGAGTTGCCGGAATCCCGGGATTCGGCCAATTCAGATAGCGGTGGGGCTCCTACGCTGGCGGGTTTGAGTTTGGCATGTAGACACTAGTGTCTAAGCTAAATCTAGATTTAGCTTGGTGGAAATGCTACAATGTTTAACCGTTTAACTCCCTCTAACGCGATATTATTGAACAAACCATTGTTTATCTATTGTTGTTATTTTCTTAGTTAGCTTAGTTAGCCGGGTAGCGAGCGGTTAATGAAAAATATCATTTTTGACTCACGAAAAAGTTGATAACTTATTGGACATTGTCACGTTTTAAAAACTAGCTACTTTCACTGTTGCTATGTTTTTATCTTGACAAAATATCTGAATAAGGTGCAAGTTTCCTATTAAAAGGTCACTATTATTAAGGGGTTTTAATAATGTACCTATCTATTATCCACTGTCGCTAATTTCAAAGCCCGACTCTAAATCTGGGTCCGATGCTCAAACGTTTATTTTTTATCAATCCTCGTTACCGATATCGGCCATTGTAATGACTACGAGCGAGCGAGATGCAAATGTAATGTCTTCCTTGTCACCGATATGTGACCGTTTTTACATAGCTTACCTACACGATATCTCCTTTTTTAAACTTTGAACGATTTTCCAGCTTACGTTTTTCTTTTTAATGGTATCATTTTACTCTTGTTCTTGCTTCACATGAAATAAAAGGAGATATAAAATTGTAACGGGTTTTACGCGCTTGATGTTAACTTTTTATGGGTGCAGTTTATGTCCTAAATGTTGCTATTGCTTTTTGAAATAAATAAGAGCAATGTACTGTACTCGTATAGAACTGTCGACCCAAATGGCACAGTACAGCGGATTTTTTTTTCGAATTTCAATATTATTCCCATAGCTAAAGTTTTTTGTTATGAATCCCATGCACGCCGAACTACAACCGTGTCTACAACAACAAAAGCAGAATAAAAAGAACGTAAGGGAAAAGTTGCGGTCTTATCGCTAAGAGTGGTCTTCTAATTGTAACAACTACTATCTTTTTAATTTAACCTGTTTACTTGCTAGTAAGTGTAGGAAGAATAGAATATAATTTATTTGCTTTGAAACAGGTAAATATTACAAAAGATGGTATAAAACATGATATAAGTTTCTTCTGTTCAGCTGTAGCAACAGCATGCAAATATTATGTTAACAACTTAAACTATACTATACTATATTGACACTTTATATTTTACATTACATATTTACTTACACTTAAAATTTAAAAACATTTCAACACTGTAAAAACTGTTAATTATTAACCACTCATACAATTTGCAGATCATCCTAAAAAAGGGAATAGTGTCACCCGTTTATTAATTGGTAAATTAAAACCATCAAATCGAGAAAAAAAATCTCAGTCGATAACTCCAGAACTTTTCCAATTTTCCAAAAGAAGTTTAAAAAGTTAGGAGTACACTCCCCTCAGTTCAGAAATCTGTTCTGGAACGACTTCGCTTAAATAATTCATACATTTTGACTGGTAAGTCGAGGCGTGTTAGCAAATTTACGTAACGTTACAAATTGTTACTCAATCTATGATACATTTATTTGATGCTTTCATGGATTACCAAAATTATTTAACACGAGGACCAGACCCTTTTTTTTTTCTTAACAGGGCAGACTGTGGCAGTCACCATACCTACAAAGAGCGAAAACCTTTTTATTAACGCACTAAAGGCCAGGCCACACAGGCGGTTTTGCGGGAAAGCGGGCCGGAGGCGGTTTTGCGGGAAAGCGGGCCGGAGGCGGTTTTGCGGGAAAGCGGGCCGGAGGCGGACCTGCGGGAAGCGAATATCTCAGGACCCGCTCTGGTGGTAATTCGAGTTTGTATTTACCCTACCACACAGAAATACGCGCGGGTCCGCCTCCGGCCCGCTTTCCCGCAAAACCGCCTCTGTGTGGCCTGGCCTTAAAACCTTACATCAGAAATCCTTACAATTCGTTTTCTGATCTGATCTTCCTCTTAAAATATTGCGTATTGTTTTGGAATGAGCATGTATACAGGGTTATAAGAAATTTTTTAGCAAAAGTTTCAGGTGTGGTTCGGAGTTCAGACCATCAAACTGAACAAACAACTTTTACTATGGGAACAACACGAAATTGCAAAAAAAATTTCTCCATACTAAAGTGCGATGCCTATTCGACTCAAATGTATGAACAGCAGATTTCTTTTTTGCGATTTCAGAATTGCTCTCGTAGTAAAAGTTGTTCAGTTTGATGGTCTGAACCACGCCTGAACATTTAGCTAAACATTTTCTTATAACTCTGTATAGGCTGATGATGATTATTTAGATACAATTTGCAATACACAAATTGAAAACGATACAGAATTTTGATGATATTAATGTTCTGTTTGACGGTCGTTATTATAATAATGAGAAGAACCACAAAACGTGCCGTATATTGTGTATTAATGAACATAAAACCGAAAATTCCGCGAATTAAACAATTGCTTATTTAGAGAATTCCATAACGCTTGGTCGACGAATACAAATTGTTTGTTTGTATATCGAGAGAGTTATTCACCACATGTAGAGTAGGATAGTCCCCGGTTAAAATAAATTAACCTATCTATGTCCACAGGTGTTGTTCAAAACAACTAGCCCAACAGACACGACTAACAATCGCAAACACACGACAACAGGTAACACGATATCAATGCGTCGACACCGTAATTAACGTCCCCGCCGGCGGACACAGCCGCGACGTCTGCCCACTCTTTTTACTTCTGGCGCCTACAGACGCTACAGACCAATCGCAGGCCGCTTCTCAACGATCCTCGCTACCCAATCCGCCGCGTAGCCCCAGCAACGTCCTATGCCGAGGTCCGTACCCCTCTGGGTGCCCCTAGGTCGGTTGCTTAAGTTCATTCATTTGGCTCGGTAGACCCTTCGTGGTCCCTCCAATAGTCCGCAGTAAAAAGCAGTAGTTGCTCCCTGAGCAGAGCTGTAATAGTCATCTCCAAAAAAAATCGAAGCAACTAAGCTTCGTCGGTTTGGTTTTGGTGGATGAGGTCTCTTTTGCAGTGTTTAATATGCGAAAGGACCGCCTATGACCACTTATCTCTATTCTGAAACCTTAAATAAGCGAAGATTGTAGACCTTACCACATTAAACAGCTATAATTGTATTGGTAGCAAAGTTACTGACCGCCACGAAAGTAAATAAGATTGTTAGCTTATCTACCAAGGCACAGTGTAAGAGAGAGTATCTATTACTGCATACAGTACGGACACTCCCTTCCTCCCACCAACTTTTTACCTCACCCCCTCTATCGCCGTCCAGTTACCCGGCAGTTACCTAAGAAGAAGACTTAATGTTCAATTTCTTTGGTTTCGCATGTGCTGGCGTCATCTTGTCAATTTCAATTTTTTGTATGCAGTGTCCGGGCCGTGACCAAGGGTAGTTTTAAAACAAGTGCGAGTCGGACTCGCGCACCTAGGCTTCCGTAACATTATCGTGCAAAAAACGGAAAAAAAATCAGGTTTGTTGTATGGGTGCCCTTAAATATTTATTTTATTATGTTTTTAGTATTTGTTGTTATAGCTGTAACAGCAATACATCATCTGTGAGAATTTTAACTATCTAGCTATCACGGTTCATGAGATTCAGCCTGAATTCAGTCTTGGTGATAGGGTCCCGTTTTTGCCCTTTGGGTACGGAACCCTAAAAATCGCGTCGCCCACAATATTTTCGTCTCAGTTTTTCTTACAAAGAAAAAAACCACTAATTACATCTTTTTAATTTCCGCTAGCAAAAAAAAGGAATTTCTTAAATACTTCACCCTTTTAGGGACAATGCACAATCATCCAGACGGTGGTCGGCTGTCAGAGGAAATTAAATTATGATGAAAAGGGCCTGCGGACAAATGGGGGCGTACAATTTTCGGGTTATGTATGAGGGGGCGACTTGGTCAGTAATTGAACGAAGCCAACGACGCTTAAAAGCATTCTTCTTTTCCTGGTACAATTATGATAAAATTTTTCCTATTAAATTAATGTTTAAGTATATTAAATTTAATTAATTTTTGGGTATGTTGCTGATGGAGTTTCTTTTTAAGTCAGTGTTACCTATCTCTTTCCTTATAATATCTTCAGTAACTAACGCATTTAAGTCTACACCATATAAACAAAGATTTAAAAGAAATTACGTATTACATTTAAATCCTTAGAGCACATAATAGACTTTTAAATAAATAAATGAAATAAATATCTTGGACATTGTCACACCAAATTATCTAGTCACATCTAAAGTATCAGAATCTAGCCTGGACTTGTATTATGATGACTAGACAACGATATATAATACATATTATATAGATACAAAGAAACTTTATATTACAATCTTCTTTTTATCGTTTCGTTCTTCTGAAATCTTTGTTTCATCCGTTTAGAAGCAACTGCTTCATCTTATCGTGTGGGCAGAGCCCTGGTGTCAGAGTTTTTTCAGACCGCCTTACGGTCTCTGACGTGGTTTTTATGTAACTACTACTTTCACCACTAGAGATAGTAGCCGGGACCAACGGCTTAACGTGCCATCCGAAACACGGAATCATCTTTCTTTTCAGACAATCAGGTGATTCAGCCTGCAATGTCCTAACCAACTGTCCCCCCCGTGGGATTCGAAACCACGACCACCGTGTCGAGAGCTCTTAACCATTAGACCACGGAGGCAGTTATTACAATATTGTACTTTTAATATTAAGAAACTGTACTGGGGCGGACCCCACATAAGTTCAATTTCAAGCGGACCAACCATTAGTGTCTGACTTAGCTTAACGACCACCAGGCGTTATTTATTTCCCATTAATATTATCTTCAAAGTTTTTCCTTCCTATTAGAGTAGAGTATTTACATAAAGATCTTCTCAAAGAGCTAGGAAGAGGTTCAGTTTCTTGTGCTTTTAATAACAAGCTTAAGGTGAGAGCAGAAACATTAGTGTTTGTAATTAAGTGAATCACTATGAATTTTGAAAATATTTTTTGTTATTAGAGACATTTTTAATATCCAAGCCTTTAGAGGCAATCGTTAGACCTACAAGAAGGTGACTGTAAGAAATTGATGGCTTCTCAATGAACTGGCCTATCGAAGAAAAAAACTCATACTCTGTGGATATCAGGGCCTACTAACATTATCAGTAATGCATCTCAAATTGTCATTCTATTATATTTAAAAAAAATGGCTGCCATCTTGGTTGTGATGATTTTTCCAATGTCTGGTTTATTTAGCAAGAGTGCTTGACGTTGTACGGTAGTTTATGTGTAAAATACAATTGCCATGATTATGAAATATGTCCCTTATGAAATAAGTCACTTTTTACGACACTCATCTGAATTGGTGCTCTTCGAAGCCTACCTCTTAACATATGGTTTTTGTTTTAAAAATAAATTCTATTTAATATACACGACCCTGTTGGTGTGATTGGACTACCTCACTGGACCATCAAACCAAGATTCCTGCGGTCAAATGTAGATTTAGTGATGGCATTGATATCCACACCTAGTACTTCCTATCTCTATGAGTGATGGATGTTATGACATCATAATTGTCTGTCTTCATCAATGACATTGGTCTTCGCAATAAAAGCCGTGCTCAGTTTTTCCAGTACAGGGTTTAAACTTATATGAGTTACATATAGTCTAGGGTGTGTTTCAAACCATCTAACTAAACAACTTTCACTTTGGAGTCTATCGAAATCGTATTTGAGCTTGTCTTATTTATTTCTATCAAGAAATCAATAGGTGATGTCAGCTCCTTAACTCGTTAAGCTCTTGCCAACACCAATTACTAGTAAATCCGGGGATTTATTGGTAAACATCCGGGTTTATGAGAGCTGGCTGTGTATTTGTCGCCGGATGTCAGTGCTAACCTGCCAGGCCCGTCATCCGCCGCCATCCGCCCAATCCCTACGTTTCTAGTCGATACAATTGGAAACTATCTCCTTGTTGACAAATCGCTATGATCTCTATACATAACTGCGCCATTGCGTATTGAAATTGTTGCTCGTTTTTCTGGCTTTTCGGTGGAGGAAAATCATTGGGAAACCTCCCATATAGGCTCCAATTTCGAGGTGCGTATAGTTCTGCAGTCTATGCAATGAGGTGACGGGCTCACTACCATACCTGTAAAACTGGACAGAGTTTAGGTCTAATGTGGATATTCCGAATATGGTACTTACCTTAGGTTAGCCTCCCTCGGGGAATATAGTCGTGAGCTCAGGACCATTTCTTCGATGTCTCTAATTGTTATTATTGGACTAACACTCAGTTGCAGAAACGCCTGTTAGATTTAATCCTCCATAAATCTCTTGCCAGCTTTTTCTAAAGCTTTTACTACGTCAACAAGACAAAAAGTGACAGCAAGAGATTTAATGGAGGATTAAATTTAATGAGCGTTTCTGCAACTGATAGTAAAGTAGGTAATTCTGCGAGATATTAAATTATGGTTTTGTTCCATTTAGTGATTTTTGGATGAAATTCTAGCCGCCTATTAGAACTAAGTATGAAATCATAGTGACGCTTGATGTGAGCTTTGCTAAAATTGTATGTATTTCATAGCGGAATGAAAGTACTGGCATGGAATTTCAATTTGAATACACTCGGTTCTATTTTCATACAACAAAATAAAATTGAAAACGGGACATAATTAAAAACATAAAATCGTAAAACTAAAACGCACGGATTAACAATGGCGGTCAAAACACAAAAATTCATTTCAAACTTGACGAAATTTTCTCGAAATTTCGACGAAATATGTACAGGGGAATTTTCCGCATGTCCGCGTCCGCACCGCGAGCTAAAGTTTGATGAGTTCCGCTGCGGACTGAATAATTGGAAACAGACTCGGCAACGAGCTCTGTTCACATACACATTTACCATACAACACTGTTTAGAGCCGTGTTGTTCAAAGTTTTGAACGCGAATGCTTCATTTTTAGGTACCTAGGTATTTTTAGTTAGGTTAGAGGCACTAATCAGAATCGTTTATTAATAAATGTGACATTCACTTTTTGGCGTCGACGATAATCTACGGCCAAAAAAGCGATGGTACATTCACAAGAACATTGTGAACCTACCAACGGTTTTATGGTAGTGTAGATAGAAGATGCAGCCAGAAAATCTACAACTACTGATAGAATCAGTCAGCTGTTATATCATACATATCATGTTCTGCTTTTATTTTTCTTTCAAATCATTATTTCAGATGTGAGACTATCTACTACTACTATAATTTTCTATTTTAGTAGAATAGGTACAAAATGAATGTCGATTAGCATGAGGATTATCGGAGATAGAACATCACTAAATATAAGTATAAATGGGTATGAGTAAATGTATTGTCATTTCTTTAACAGTTGCGGCCACCAATTAAAGTATTGTATAATTATAATACTATAAAAACGAATATGTTTTGTTTGAACACTGATGGCCTAGCGCGCATCTGAGAAATTTGACTCTAAAGGTTCATGAAAATGTAACCAAAACCTTTAATAATCAACTCATTTTCAATTAATTAATCGAAACATATCACCTAGTCAACAAAATATACCGTAAAAAAATACAAAATATGCAAAACAAGGCGGTCTTAGAGCTAAAAGCAAAGCAAGCATACAACTTTAGTAGTTACGAGCGTTAACCCGCGACTTCGTCCGCACAAATTATATACCAGATTTTAAGTCAGATCATAAGCTAGCAAACAAAAAAAGTTTCATCAAAATCGGTTCAGCAGTTTTTGCGTCATACTCGTTCAAACAAACAAACAAACAAACACACAAACAAACAGACAGACAAAAAATCCAAAAATTGGTGAAATGGATCAGGGACACCTAAAAACCATATCGTACCTTTTTTTTTGTTAATATCTTCAATGTACAGACAAACTTCCTGTTACAGTTTTATAATAGTATAGATAGATTGGGTACCTTATTAATAGCACAGCTTCGATGTGGCCTAGCAATGAATGTGATGTTTTTAAATGTATTTTAAAAGGTCCTTTAAAAACCTATGTAAGTAATAATTACTGGCCAATCAACAAAAAAAAAAGAACATTTTTCTCCATACAATCTTACTCATACTCATTTCGTGTTATTTTTGGCGGATTACAGTTGACATATAAACACCATGTATCAACTGTGTATCACGATAAAGAATTTATGTTTATGATACGTTTAAGTTTCAAACAGGAACTGGTGTATGTTGACCGAAGACAGACATACAGACAAACAATAGTTTAAATATTAGAGATGTGTCGCGTAAGTTTTTTAGGTCATTAGGGAGTCGTGGGTTGGATAAGTTTGGCAAACACTGGCTTAGAGTTTTGTTTAGCGTTGCGTACGGCTACTGCTGTCATTGCCTGCTCTAATTAAACTCTGTACTCCTTTTGCATGTTAAGTAGATGTTACGACTGTTGTTACAAGTTAACAAGTTCCTGCAACAAACTGAAACGAAAAATAATACAATTTTAAAATGGAAATTGTAGAATGGAAAGGAATTCATATTTCAAAATAGGATTTCGTTTGTGCTTTAGAAATACAATCTTTTAAGCATCTCGAGCGTGTAGAAAATATGCATACAGTGTCTTTCTATTTAGAGAGAGCATTTTATTTCTAAAATGTTTCATATTTTTTTGGTTTAGCATAAACGCACGCAATTTTAAAACGTAATTGTCTTAGAGGCGACTAATGAAGTTACTTTTGTCGCATTTTAGTAGGCAATATATTCGCTCACTATCATCGCTTGACACTTCTAAATACACTGACCTGCAAAACTAAGTACTACACTTTTAATATTGAATTTTTTTCTGATTTATAGAAATTAGAGATTTAAAATAAAAAACGTTTTATAGTAAATGCTATCAGCTTTCTTTGTAAAAAATCTTTGTAAATTAAACTCTTTTTCGTGTCCTTTTTATTTCGAAAGTAAATTTTGTGTACTGAAAAAGTTATTGCAATTTTAAAAGTGTGATACTTAGTTTTGCAGGCCAGTGTATGTGCGAGCACAGAACATTATAAGAGGGGTTAGAAGTGCAAAGTAGGCGTGGAACGTGTCGCCACAGGTTATGCAATGATTTGCATAAAACCAGCAGCGTGAGCGGGAAGACAAGAAGCGATAGCCGTCTCCGAAGCAAAAGCGCAATTATCTCTTATAATGTTCTGTGTGTACGAGTATGTTAAAATTTAAAGTGGAGGAGTAGCATGGGAATATTGAATCAACCAGAAAGAAAATGCAGTTGTGAATTATGTACCTATAAGTGTTTTAGTTTACATAGCTGCATACATACATCAACTCAAGACTGCAATCCCTTTCAACGGTGGTCAGAAACTTTGCTACAACTACAGACTATCAAGCTTGTTAGACCAAGCAAGGATCTCTTTCAGAATAATCAAGGTTTTAGGATCGAATGATGTGTCAAGTTTTGATACCTAGGCTAGGTAGCTAGGCAACCATATCAAACAACACAGCAACTTATGTCGCCGCAACTAATTTGTCTCTCACATCAAGTCTGCGCGTTTGTATGAAAAGTCTCCCGTCTGCGCCGTCGTTACATGCGCGCGCACTAAACCCGTATACTTGATGTGAGAGACCAATTAGTTGGGGAGACAAAAGTTGCTCGTGCGCGCTATCTCTTACAGGAAGAAAGTCTAGTCAGAGTCTATCCTATCTAAGCCACACGGCTAGCATAATCAATAGATAAATATCTCTATTAAAATGTACCTATACTCCATTCCAAATAGCAACGAAATTTTAAGGCTATTTTGAATTACAGAAACAGAGATTTGAAACACTTTACTCTCCCTTATTCTGAAAACAGCTTTAGTAACGTCTAAGATATGTCGGATAGTATATCTTTATGATAAACGAGCGTTAACCCGCGACTTTGTCCGCACAAATTGTATACCAGATTTTAAGTCAGATCATAAGCTATCAAATAAAAAAAGTTTCATCAAAATCGGTTCAGTAGTTTTTGCGTGATGCTCGTTCAAACAAACAAACAAACAAACAAACAAACAGACAGACAAAAAATCCAAAAATTGGTGATATGGAATCAGGGACACCTAAAAACCATATCGTAACTTTTTTTTTGTTAATATCTTCAATGTACAGACAAACTTTCTGCTACAGTTTATACATTATTTTGACTAATCAGAATTGGCCAGAAAGCTAAATAGGAACCGGGAAATCTTTTCGTCCTTATTGGGAATGAAGTTATAGTTTTGAAGATATTTGTAATATTGTTTAATATAGCGTGTAAACGGGTACCAGGAAATCAGGTGCGCATGGAAGGTTTCTGCTACAAGATCCGTCCGGGCACGTAGTGACCCTCGTCACGTCACGTGACAGTGGAGTCCAGATTCCTTGCTCGCAATACTGTCGGTGCTGCCAAGTAACGCCATCTGTCTAAGTTCAGTCGACGACGTTTAAACATTACTTAGGTCGACTAGCACTAACCACGCTATATTTAAATACGGATAAGCAAGAGGATCGTAAAGCTGAGTCTCCATGCAAAAAGCATTAATGTTTTTACACTCCTAAACCGTATTCCAATGGTTTTCGTAGATTATGCACATTTAAATTAACGCATAGTGATCAAAATGTAAAATCGTAACCTAATCTTTAATCCTAGTAAATACCTGATCACTTATTATCACACGGGGTTCGGACGATAAAAATGACAAACAATATATCCGATATTCAAATATAACTTACGTGGTTTGATCTATCTAACGACGAAATAAGTCTTCTCATCTTCATTCAACTGATATATGCATCTTAACGGAACCATTAATTCACACTTAACTATTAACATATCGGTTAGTAGCTCCGCTACTAGGATATCAGGTGTGGCGTAGAGATTAGACACGTCCCGTCACAACCCTTGTCATGTCGCCACCCTCCGACCATCTTGCGAGCAACCGTCCGCAAACGGGATAAAAAATGATAAATTAAATCCTTTATTTAGTGAGGTACAAGTAGGTACATTTAAACCAGTCACCTAAGTGACTTAAAACAAATACATTTTTTTTAGACTGAACTTGAAACCGCAATTATGTACTTTTTACATTTTGACGACATTTTGTCACTTATCCGAATCGTCACAGCCAACGTCGTTACCCAAAAATTAAAATTTATTTTAACATCGAGAACCAAATTGGATTAAACACGGCTACGCGAAAACCTCTGTCTAAACGTTACCAATCCTATCCTTCGGGAGCAATATCGCGACTCTAATAAAAACCTTGTAAAACCGTTCTCGGACGGAAATGAAAAAAAAGAATTCCCGACAAGTCGTAAACTCCCTTCTTATTAATTTAGAGGTCGTAAAATTCCTTTTATAAGTCTAAGTAATCTCGATAACATTTCGAAAATACGTCGCAAGAAAATCTGATTCAATACGTATTTTCTGACTGCTAAAAGATATCCTTGCATTCATGAGGTCCGAGTCTTTGACAAATGAAAAACATAAATAGGTCGTATTCGATTTTTCTGATCCCGCAGGGTTGCTTTGTACCCACATTTCATCTATACTATTATAAAACTATAACAGGAAGTTTGTCTGTACTTTGAAGATATTAACAAAAAAAAAAGTTACGATAAGGTTTTTAGGTGTCCCTGATTCCATTTCGCCAATTTTTGGATTTTTTGTCTGTCTGTTTGTTTGTTTGTTTGTTTGAACGAGTATCACGCAAAAACTACTGAACCGATTTTGATGAAACTTTTTTTGTTTGTAGCTTATGATCTGACTTAAAATCTGGTATATAATTTGTGCGGACGAAGTTGCGGGTTAACGCTCGTTTATTATAAAAGGAAAATGTTAATAAAAAAAATATTTTGTTTTTTTTTATACATATATTCAACGGTTTTGGAAAAAAAAAAGTTTTTCTCTCAAAATCAAAATTAACCACTAACTCGGTGCTTCATAAAATGTAATATAATATGACTATTTTGGATCCATTTTTCACTTAAATGATTTTGAGTGAATGTTATACTTCTTTTTATGGGAACCGTACCACGCGACTTTGGGATGGGGTACGTTTTTTTTAGCAGTCGTCTCATGAGTGAAGAGCTAGCCACGTATTGCTATCTGAGAAGCCGTGGTGGTCCAGTGGCGAGTAACCTTGTCTGCCGTGCAGGAGGCGATGGTTCGATCCCCGACTAGGCCAACTTGTACCAATGTTTTTCGGAATATATGTACAATTTGTAACACCACTGGCTTTTCGATGAAGGAAAACATCGTGAAGAAACCTGCATGCTTCAATTTCGATGCATGTATTGTACCCACTGTCCATTACAAGTGGCGACACGGGCTCACTCCCCATCACAGTGGACACAGTGTCGGTACTAGCACGAAATATATATGAGTACGCGTACATAGTGAAACGTGGCTTTTCTCAGGTTCTGCCCCCTCGGGGAATATAGTCGTGAGCATATGCTATGCTTTGCTATAAAAAAAATAGTTTAGTCCCAAAATTATGCTAAAAGTAGATAGTAGTTTCAAACCGTTCCACATTGGGTAACGGTCGAGTAAGCATGTATAGAAACTGAAAACCAAAGAAAAGTTTCGAACACAAAAAATATTTAGTTTCGTTGTTTTAAAGCGGTTCCAAATAGTTTTGTGTTTTTAGTAGTGCGAGCGAGTGTTCCGGCGAAACTCTAGTCTAGAGCTTCTGACAACAAAACAAACACTTTTTTAAACGATCCGCAAGGGCACGTAGGTTTTGAATGAAACGTTTTTATGATTTCATAGAAATGGCTGAACAGCTCTGTCTGACCAAGTGTGTATTGGAGCACGTGTGTAGGGTATAATCTGTGTTACACACACACACACACACACACACACACACACACACACACACACACACACTCATCACACATTTCACTTAGTTGAATCTTTTAATTGTTATGCTGTTATTCTGTATAGTATGATTTTGGTGTAAAATAAAGCATAATTATTGATTGATTTGTGTGGGCACTAAATGTAAATAAAAATTATAGGTATCTTTAGATATTGATAAGACCGCCTTATTTTGTGCCTCTTGTATTTTTATTTCTGTTTTTTACTGTTTATGTTTTGGTGTAAAATTAAGTATATTTGATTGATTGATTGATATTGCTATTTACAAGTATTCAGGTTCTGTGTATACATGTTTTACCTAAGAATGTAAACACTTCGAGGAGTCGCGTCGTAGGTCTGCTATTGGGTAGTCACGTGTCGTCGATTGTTGGTTGCCCCCTCCCGGGCGTACAACGAAGCTCCAGTGGTGGCTCAAGATAGTGTTCTTTTCGAAAAACAATCCTTCGAGTCACCAAAATACATATACTACCGTACAACGTCAAGCACTCTTGCTAACTAAACTAGACATTGGCAAAATCATCACAACCAAGAAGGCAGCCATTTTTTTTTAAATAGAATAGAATAGAATAGAACACTTCGAGTAAAATATTCTTGAATATTCTACAAAAGAAAGATGCTGGAAATTCTTTAAAGGTTTTATTTTACTACTTTGAAACAGTTAAACTAATCATTAGTCTGTGCGAAAAATAACTGCGACACTCAGACGGACGAAATGATTTTACAGGTGTTACAAAAGTAAAAATAAAAATTTAAAACTTTTAAGGGGGTTGTTTAGACCATCAAACTGAACATCTTTCACTATGGGACCAAAATCGAAATCGCAAAAAAAAAATTAGCTGTCCCATACATTTTAGCTCCAGTAGATTTGTTATTTAGTATGGAACAGCCGATTTTTATTCGCTATTTCGATTTTGGTCCCATAGCGAAAGTTGTTCAGTTTGATGGTCTAAACCATAGATTAATATGTATATTGGATATAGATAGGTTCGCCTTGAATTTTAGGACGTCTTAATTGCGTTGCCGCTTATTAGCACTAGGGGGCACCACATTATGAAAAAAATTGAAAAAGCCGATCGGCCGACACGAGGATCGAACCTTAGCAACCCGGATCGTAAGCCGGTTGTCTAGACCGCTAGACCAACAGGACAGTGATTAATATGGGCGAAATCTCTCACTACTACAGCGCAGCGCGTGAGGTGTAGTGCGCTCATGCGCTGTTACTCCGATATGAACCCTAGTTCAACACATAGTGCTTCGAAACATAACCGATAGATGGCGGAAGCTGTCTATGGAAAATCAGCGTTCCACTTAGTTTGTACTAAGATAACATAGCATGGTCTAAACCACCCCCTTAAATGTTTATTTGTATTTTTGTAACACCTTGTGTAGGTAAGGTCCAACAATGCAGAGAATAGACAATTTGGATAGTATTTTAGATGATGCCGTGCAATAAGTTCATACTTCATATTATCCCGATTTTTTTTTCTTTTGGGCTGAGTCTATACCACCGAACATAGAGGGGTTAGAAATGCAAAGTAGTGATTTTGCTTCGGAGACGGCTGTTGCCACTTGTCTTCACTCACGCTGTCACGCTGCTATCACTTAAGCCCTCTCACTCGCACCACGCCGCGCGCCTTACGATGTTATGCAATTAATTGCGTAATCGTTTGGCACGCGTTCCTCGCCTACTTTGCACTTCTACGTCTTCTAACCCCTCTTATAATGTTCTGTGGTCTAAACTAATGGTTCTTGGTTTGACTGACACCTTTCTAAACGATAGATTCATACAAATTGACAACACTTACGAGTTTTAGTTATCTACGGAACCCCTTGCAAACATTGCGATTTGATCTCAGATCTAATCTTATTAAGTATAGCATTCAATAGAGAATTCCTTCGCTTTAGTTTCTTTGTTTCCTTTGTGTATCGTTTGTGGATTATTTTTCAAGAGGATGAACGTTCTGGAGGAGTTAAGCTCTTCCAAAGTAAATACAAATAGATATTCAAAAGTATTTTATTTAATTGGTATATAAATAGTGAACATTAATAAAGTACAACTTTTCTGACCCTTCTGTTTAAAAATAAAAACACAAAACCCTGGTTATCTCGGTTTATTCTGTACGTTTTATAGTCACCGCAAACAATATAAAAGATAGGGAAGCTAAAAACTTTTTGGCTAGTAAAAATAAGCACATTCCCCGGTACAATTTACCCAGCCCGGCGCGCCTGCACTGCGGTACTGTTACGTGATGCTGCGACCCTAGTGCACCCGGACAACAGTCCCAATATGGCTTTCACACTTTAAACTTCATTTAAAATCCCTTTTTGTCACACCTCTATTTCCTACGTGTCTAATGTTGTCTTTTTCTCTCTTTCACAGGTATGTGCCCTCCAGATTTTGGCAAGTTGTCGAAAAATATGCAATAAAAGTACCAGGTTGGCATAGACGATAGGAACTGCACGTTCGCAATTTCGCAAGGGATTCTGTCACCCCCCGTCGTGAGGGATTGCAAGGGGGCGGTGTGGGGTATGTGTGCCGTAATGGCCGAGTGATTGAATTGCCGTATCTTCACCGCTTCGCCGCCTCTCCGTCCCTGGTATATATCGAGTTAATTTAGACGGCTCTAACGATACCCTCATTTTTACCCACATTCTCATTTTTCAATCTGCCAAGGAAATCGTGTGAAGAGAAATTGGGAAACCTGATCTTTTCAACAAATTCGATGTTAAGTGTGTAAATGTTGACTCATTTTACAATAATTAGCTAATTAGGATCACACTGAAAGAGGAATAAGTAGAGTCGAGGGGGGAGAAGATGAGTAATGAAATGATAAACTTATAAAGATGAAATTAGATTTCTTTTTCGCGCTCCACGCTTCAAAAGACTAAGAAGGTTGAGCCGAGCGAAAAAAAGATTGTTATAGACCTTACCTAAAAAAATGACAAAATAAATATTCGCTTCGAGGGACCGAATCACCCGTACTCCGATAAAAATAAAACATAAACAGAGGCCGTTTGTTTTATTCTACAATATCTCATAAAACACTGCAGCATTTCGCGGACATATTTTATTTATCCGGACAAATAAATGGTCGGCTGCGATTCGCCCTGGCGCGCCGTCCGGATGAAATATAACCGCCTGATAAAAGCCGGATAAAATTTTTCGAGCGATTCTTATCAAATCGTGAGACGAGGTAATTATCTGTCGAGACGAATAATCTTTTAGATTATGCAAGGATTTACGTTTGATTTAGTCAGGTAATACGAATTTTATGATTTCGTTAAGTAAGATGTTAATTGGCAGCGTACTTAAGAGGGGTCAGATCAAATGTACCCGAAACCGACGAGCGTGTATGAAGCGACTTATGACTGTGGAAGAGGCGAAAAAGGTGTGTCAGGAACGTAGCCGATGGCGATCCGTTGTCTCTGCCTACCCCAATGGGACACAGGCGTGAGTATATGTATGTATGTAAGATGTTAAGAATGTATGTATATACAGAGTCTCTTTTAAGACGTTATTTTCGATACCATAAAATCTATGATCTAACTAACAATATTCACTTTCAAATATCTTAAAAGAAAAGCTTTAGGAATTAGGATATATTGTATTTGTGCTCTCTATCGATTTGTACACTTAATTGGTAGCTGCTGATATAAAACAAAATAAGTAGAGCTACTTTTCATAAAACTATATTCGATCCATTTAACTGTAAAAAATATACAGGGTGCAAAAAAACTCTGTTGATATCTTAAAGGGTTGCTTCAGTTCAGACCATCAATCTGAAAAACTTTCACTACGGAACCAACATTGAAATCGCGAAAAAAAGTCTGCTGTTCCACACAAAACTGCAAACATAACTCGACCGAAATGTATGGGACAGTTTTTTTTCGCGATTTCGATATTGGTCCCATAGAAAAAGTTGTTCAGGTTGATGGTCTGAAGCAACCCTTTAAGGCTCCAACGGGGTTTTTCTTAAACCCTGTAAATATAAGTTCCAAAACTGTAAAATAAAGTTGATTTGATTAATACATTATATTTGCAACAAATACGACCAGACAAGTTCACAGTTACAGATTATACAACAATAAAACCCATTAAATACTTAGCCTTCATCTTAACTCAAAACATAAAACATAATACTGCCGCTAAACTTATTTTGTGTATAAACCCTGCGGAGACTTTAACATTTAAATATAATCCATATTCAACCCTGAAAGTAATAAACCGTGAGTTATATTGCGAACTTATGCATACTTTTGCAAGTAGAAAGTTTAAATCATGTGTGGTATTTTGATTGACTGATATTTTTACTGCCACTGACAACTGAAGCGATATAAGCACTATAGTTTTGTCATCGAATTGTAAATGATATTTTTAGTTTTTATTGAAAGTTGTTCAATAAAGTACCCTGCTTAAGACGCTCCTACTAGGTAAACGCTGGGCCGGGCCATATTTTGCTGGTTTTTAGAAGCTATCTTCTCGTTATTTGAAAGACATACAAACTAATGAATATAGCAATGGCCTTCAAAATCTCGGCTTTATTTTATATGTATAATATTTCATATTTTTTTATAAAATAAATATGAAATCTGTGTTCAAAGGAAAGCCTAAATATTTAAAAAAAAGTCTGTATTACGTGCATCTACTTTATACCTATAAGTTGAAGTCACTTTTACTTGCGACACACCATTCTGTAGACAATATTACGATTAATAATTTTTATTTTTAATATTTTATTAAGTTGTTAATTAGATGATTTTAAAATTTGGTGAGAATTCTTATGATTTTCGAATTTGGTTTTCTTGGCTTAGAACGCACCACAGGGACATAATGAAGGACAAGCCGGTCAAAAACAGGCATACCTACTGAAATGATGTAGTTTAGAAGAAGTGAGGCGGTTCTGAAAGGGTCAAGGTCGTTCAGTGGGGGATACGGCCTTAATATGTAACGCATTTAACTTTACACCCTATATAACACAACCACAAATTTCAGTTACTTAAATGTGGGAAAAAGACAATGTTACAAGAGCAGGAAAATGTCACGACACAAAGGCAATTTGGGGTCAGTTTTATTGCATCAGTAAAATGAGAGTTCCTCTGACCGCATGTGACCCCTCATGCAATCAACATACACTATGTCGTTTTTCTCTTTATAGCATTTCGTTTGTGAGGTGCATACATGAATATTTGTGTACTGGAATTACTAGGCCGGAAACGCATCAAACTTTTTCTAGAGTTTTCATATAGGGTCCTTCTCAATAGGATGGTGATGGTTTTTTAAGAAGTGATCAGAGTATGAAACTAAATAAATTCCGGATTCAGAAATAAACCAAGGAGAAAGTTGTTTAGTTCGATGGTCTGATCATCCCCGTCGGCATAATTATTAAAGACAGACATTATGTATTTCGGGATGGTTTAGAAACTTTTTTTGTTTAAACTACCCAATCACCGTTAATCAAAATAAAAGCTGATGGAGCTGTTGGTCTTCCTAATAGGTACTTTACACACTAAAACAGCAATAAAAACCTAATCCCTTAATCGTCTTGGTGCAACACCCACTGGAAGAAATTAGGTGGTCGATTCTAAGCCGAAACCATTACTGCCTTCGTGCCGCCTCTATGGTCTAATGGTTAAGAGCATTGGGCTCTTGACACGGAGGTTGTGGGTTCGATTCTCACGGGGGGCACGAAATTTCGTTTTTCCCCCGTTGCTTAGAATATTGCAGGCTGAATGACCTGATTATTTGAAAAGAAAGATGATTCCGAGCTTCGGATCTCTCTAGTGGTAGTAGTCGTTGCATAAAAAACCACGTCAGATGCCGTAAGGCGGTTTGAAAAACTCTGACACAAGGGCTTGGTGCCCACACGATGAGAAGAATCCGCAACCACACGATTATTTAAACTCATTAAAATGGTATTAAATAATTTCACTACAATAGCGTTCTCAATACAGTACGGTCAAACGTGAATGTCTCATTCATTAAATTCCACGATTACACCAATATACGTGAAACAAAACAACCCTTTACCGACATTTATCAGTAGAGGACCGTTCGGGCGACCGCGGCCGCCATGCCACCGCGACCGCAAAACACCCCGAAAACTCGCATTCAAATCGGGCCAAGTATTTTATCAGAGTCACAGCCCCACCGTGGGTGGCAACAGTTCATTTAGAAGACAAAAGGGTTGAACTGGGAGAGAAGGGCGCGAACAAGTCGAATGACTAACGGTCTGCAATAGTCGCGTAGGCCACGGAATGTGCGGTCCGGAATGTTTTTATTCCAAATGTAAACAATTAACAAAATCGTTCACTCAGAAACATTCGGGCGAAGGTCCGTCTAACGATGCATTACATTACACTGACGAACTTATGCGTCTTGTCTTAGTGGAATTCTAAAAATATTTGGCTGGCCTTTCGTATAATGTTTCTGAGTGAAAGAAACATACACAAAGAAAACACGATAGTTATTAGATAACAGTCAATCCTGGTAGCGTAATATAAAATTGGACTATTTATAATCGTAGGTCCCCCTACATAACACAAACCTCGCGCGAATTAAATTAAATTAAATTAAAAAGTATTTATTTGTCTCTTATTTACACAAAAGTACATAATAAATAAAGCACGGTTTTAAAAATAACAGAGACAAAATGGTAAAGGACTCAGTATAACAGTCGGGGTTGCTGACTGCCACTGCTATTCTGTCCCTCCCTTAAACATAATAAATAAATAAATAATATATTCTTAATAACTATAAACAAACATTCAATATTGACATTTTAGAACAATAAAAATTTAAATTTAAAACACATGAAAAATATATACAATTGCAGTTTTATTTGTAGGCATTTACAGGCAATAAGTATGAGAGAGTTAAAAGTTAAATTATTTATATAACATTGATTATTTAACTGTTACTACGTATACCAATTAGACCGAGTATTTTTTTACTGTATGAAAGTGAAAATCTGTAATTGGCCATTCTGTTAGACTGTAAATTAGCATAATTACATCTGCAACGCTGTAGATTTTCCAAATAAATAAAATAAAAATAAAATAAATATGGACCACCATGCCGATCCAACAACGGTTAGATTGGTTAAACCTTAAACTCTTCTAGTATCGTACTCGTATTGTAAAATGTTCTGTAATGCTAATGGCTGAAACATGGCATGGCTGTAGTGCGTTACTTTAAGTCTCAACTAAACTATGAGTCTTGTTTCTAAATAAACGATTTAATTAATATAGAAACTGCGTTGACTATTTTTCTGCGTCTCTTCATCCTACTAGCATTTGAAGTAATAGCCTCTCATTGCTGACTTCGTGGCCCTGCTATAAACGATGAGCCTCCGTGATTATTTACTGAGATATCTGATTGAATCTTCGCACAAATGCGGTCCCATCGCTATTTGGAAAGGTTGGTTTGCGAACCGTTCCAGATTTAAACGATTTACGCTTTTTTTTAATATGTTACTTTTCCGGAGTTTCCTTTGTTTCTGTTGTGTTTAAAATCTTAGTGACGTTATTTAGTTAAATTATTTGATGTAAAAGCCAGACCTCTGAATCGAGAGGTCAAGGATTCAACTCTTGCTGACCTTTTCATTTAACAAATATGTGAATAACTTTGTTGTAAAGGAAAACATCGTAAATAATACCTATTATACTTAAATTTTCGAGGCGTGTATGGTATCTACTGTCCATTAAACCAGTCCACTGGCTATGGGCTCCGTTCTTTGGATAAGGGTGCCTGTCAATTGACGCGGAGATAGGCAGCGGAGCTGAGAAACGGAGTTTTACTAACCAATAAGATTGCAGGTCTGAGATTTCATGCAATCTTATTGGTTACTAAAACTCCGTTTCTCCGCTCCGCCACCTATCTCCGCGTCAATGGACAGGCACCCTTTGACATGACTACCTGTCAAGCTGGAGAGGTTATGGGCGCTGTTAGTAAAATGTGGATACCTAATCTTATTATGTTATACTAGCTGGTGCCCGCGACTTCGTCTGCGCTTCGTCTGGACAATTCACACAATATCTTTATAAATTGTAGCCTATGTGTTATTCTGATGTATAAGCTATTTTGCTGTAAAGTTTCATTAAAATCCATACAGTAGTTTTTACGTGAAAGAGTAACAAACATCTATCCATACTTACAAACTTTCGCGTTTATAATATTAGTAGGATAGTAGGACTATCACAGGTTATACATACATACGTTCAGACATAAACTCTACACCGTAATCCTTTTCGCGGTGATCAGAAATATTGCTACAACTACCAACTCTGACAATGCTCACAGTCATGTTTCAGGATGGAATGACGTGTCAAGTAGTGAGAGGTGGCTAGCCTGTCCCGCACATAAACACTGCTTAAAAAAACCTTTAAGTCGCCTCGTAAGGCGCCCACGGGAAGAATTCGGGTAATCTGCAGATTATAATGTACAGAAATTAATCTGAATAACCCGAGTTGTTCACCATGTTTTTTCACGTCTATATATTATATCGAATGATGACGTTGTAAGTTGTAATACCGATATTAAATTATCTTTTCCCAAATAAAGCCACAGATTTTGTACCCACGTCTCGTTTAATGATTAAGTAAATTCGAAACAAATTGAATTTGTGACGCTCCAGAACACAAAGTGCTATTTCGATCGGATAAATGTTGATGTAAATCTGATTTGTTTTAAACTGTTTTAAAATCGATATTAACCCCAATTCAGAGTAATATCAAATATGGTCCCGTTGTCACATTATCCAATTAGGGCAGAGTCCCGTGACGTAAATATACAATATGTCATCGATTGATATTGTTTACCATTATTGATATTTGTTTAAGGCAGTGATACACTGTGAAATAGCATGCTACATAATCGCCCATCCGCAGGAACAATGACCTAACTGCAAAATTGCAAATTTATAGGACATGCATTTAAAGTTTTAAATAACGTTCACAAGAAACGCGCTTTAAATATCGTTCGTTGTTATGGCTTGTTCTGTTTTTAACCGACTTCAAAAAAGAAGGTGGTTTCTCAATTCGACCGTATATACTTTTTTTTTATGTGTGTTCGCGGATAACTTCGTCGTTTATGAACCGATTTTGATGAATCTTTTTTTTGTTGGAATGAAGCTATTCCAACGGTGGTACCATGATAAGGAAACCAGGACCTGATGATGGCATCCCAGAGAAATCGAGGGGAACCTTTGAAAATCGTAGTGCCGGCTAGTGCGTTTGTTAATTTAAAGCACTTCTATTAAATTGAACTAATGAATTCACCACTGAAAATAGTAAAATAAACAAAATTTTAACAAAAAATTAAAACAGCCTTCAAAAAAACCAAAAAGTTAAAAAATAATATTGCAGCTGATGACTTTTTCGTTCGCATCATAAGAACATTAATTTGTTTTATAGAAGTCGGTGTCAAGCCAAGCCAAAAAACTAATGCAAGTCCTGTCGCGAATCGTACCGGCTTGACAGCGACTTCAATAAAACAAATTAATGTTCTTATGATGCGAACGAAAAAGTCATCAGCTGCAATATTATTTTTTAACTTTTTAGTTTTTTTTAAGGCGGATTTAATTTTTTGTTAAAATTTTGTTCTGTTTTGATTATACAGTTTATTTGAAATTTACTTAACGCTGTGAATCTTTACAAATTTCTGCCGTTGTTAACTCAATTATGAATTTTTTGCAGTTATGTCTTCTGCGGATGAGCGATATGGGAAAAAAATTATATGGCACCCGTTTTATTTTGTAGATTTTTCTGGAAAAGTTTTGTAAATCTAATTCTGGTAGATATCACTAAAATCTACATACATCAACAAATTTTCTAGAAAAGTCTAGTAAAATAAAATAATTGTCACTGATATTTGTTTAGTGGACTTTTCCAGAAGTTGTCTACAAAATAAAAGGGTTTTTACACAATATTTTTCTATCAAGTGATGTTGACTGACTGCACGCCACTATAGTATGCTATTTATTTCCTATTGGTTGCAAAAACGAAATATTGTATAAAATTAGTTAAAACTATTGGTAGATAAGACATTGAAGATTTTTCTAAATATCGCTACAAATTATGTAAGGAGTATTGTACGACGGGGGAAATTGGCTTGACAAAGGCGGTGAATAATAGCACACGGCAAAAATACACAATGGCTTTATAATATATTACAAAACAGTTTTGCACTACGTTGGCACCTAGCCGTACCCTGCAAGCTTCCCGCACAAGAGAATATGTTTTTGCATAAACCAGTATTTATTATGACATGCTTAAATCAGCTACCAATGTATACCAGCGGCCGTAGCATGGCAACGCGTTAAAGCTCTATCGCACCTTAGCTCTCTTTCTAATTGCGCGCGAAGGAATGTGATAAAACTCGCGATATAGCCTTATCGCGAGCATCATGCTGCGGCCCCAGGTATTGCCAATTACCGTCCAGTCCGAAGTTGCATCCGCTTAAAGAGTAGATGAATGAAAATTGCAAGCAAGTGAAAAGCGAATGCTGATAATGAAGACCAAACAAAAGAGGGCATTGTGTAAGAAAGGACTAAACAATGTAATAATAAAAACTGAAAAAAGAGAACATATTGGGCCTACCAAAAATAACGCAATAACAGCAGTGTGACGTTTATTGACGATGACGAGGAGTGACGATGACTTTTGATATCTATGTCAGTTGCATTGTTCGCCAGGTTAGTGTAAGTGAAGTCAACTTACAAGTATAGGTAGTGAGAAAGTGATATATTCTAAATATTCTTACCATAATTCTGAATATCTGAATTTCACTAAAAATGCCTAAATTATGTCCAGTCCAGCCATCCAGTGCTCTTTTAATTAAATGCGGACGCAATACATGCCACAAAATCGAAACATGCAGGTTTTCTAACGTGTAACTCAAGCTTAACAGTACGAGCCGAGGTCTGTCACGACACGGCTCGTTATCAAACGCTGTGCAAATTGGTGCAGTTGCTTGTTTAGCGTGTGGCGTCCGTGCTGATGCTGACCAATAAGCTGGCCGTTCGCAGGCGATGCATCTCTTTTGTGTGTCAATAAAGTTTGTAATGAATAGCGACACAGAAACAGTATAAGTTTCTAATAGGTCGCTTTTATCGTGACAGTAGACTTTTTAATTTGTCAATAGTTTTTGATTTGTTAAATTATTGACATTATTAAAGATAAAAAACTACCTGTACTTACCTGTACTAAAATTATAAATGTCAAAGTTTGGATGTTGAACGTGGATGTTCTGAGGTTTCACAATATCTCTGACTACCCTATCGGGGAATATAGTCGTGAGCATATGCTATGCTATGCTATGCTATGCTAAAGTTTGGATGTTTAGATATTTGTCACTCGATCACGCGTAAACGGCTGAAAGGATTTGGATGTTTGGCATGCACATAGAATATGTTCTGGAAAAAAACATATATGATTCTTTTTTAAGGTCCACGCAGAGTGAGTCGCGGGCAACAGCTATAATAATTATTATGAATTTGGTTTCTTAAAGCTTCTTGATCAAAAGTAACCCCTTATAAATGTCATTTTATTTTAATAAAATGAAAGTGATAAGTATTTTTAAATTGTGCTTTACATAATATCAACCTGAAGTTTCCAGTGCAGAGTTTAAAGAATTATTTTCGGATATTAGATTATGCTATGATCGAAGTTTACGGGTCACGAAAAATTCACCGTATGTTTGCGAACAAAATTTGCCGATGTGAAATATCTCCGTGCGCGGAATTTATGAAATCCGCGTAACCCCGCGGCCGGGTGTATAAGGTAAATCAATTTGGGTAGCTCGGGGTCCCAAATTCGATTCCCGCCCGAGGCGACGGATCCTCGGAAACCTCGGTTATACACCCATCGACACTGAGGCAAATTCGATAACGGATGCCGAGAAATATTTTTTTCGAAATTCGCTTTCCCGAAGATGAAATAGTGATTGACGAGATTGCGCTTTCGTATGTATGGGAGACTGCTTCCTTCCTTGTTACGAACGGAGGTTTGTTTACCTTTTTCATTATATTCGCTATTGTAAAGCCCAGTATCCACCAAAGCGGAACGGAGCGGATATGTGTCAAATCAACCAATAAAATGGCGTCATTTTTTTATGACGCGATTGAGTGAGCGAGCTATTGTTGGATTTGATACATATCTCTGCTCCGCTCTGAATTGGGGAATTCACAACCTAAGTCTGTAGATTTCATTATCGTTTTGTAATTGTTTGTAGAGTGCCTGTGTTTTCTATTGTACTTTTTATGCTGTTGGAAAAATGTTGTTACACAGTTGACGAGTTTTAATTATTGACATTGTGTTAAAAAATAACTGCTTCAGTCAAAATTGTTTATCTTTGACTTAATTAATTGTATTTTTCTACCTATAAATTAACATCGATATCTTTTGACATTACTGAATGATTTTTTTTGTTTGTTTTGCTTTTTAGTAACATAAATAATGACTCTGTATTTTTGTCTTGCTTATGACATCATTTTAATTGTATTGAATATTGTTTTTGCTTTTTATAATATCTATCTATCTTGTGAAATGTAGCGTCCTTATTATCTTTTATGCATGTCATATTCGAACACGATAATTATTATTGTTTATGAATAAATGAAAATGAAAATGAAATACTTGGATTAACCAAAATGCGACTTTTGTGATTCATGTTACCACTACCAGATTATCTTAAGGAGGCCCAATTACAAACTTGAAACTTAACGCTATAGAATATATCGCATTAATCCTTTGTACCAGGATTACAACAACTTGATGGAGTTTAACAATGGGTAGTAAGCCCGCAACGCTGCTGGTCTCGGATTGCTATTCAAATTAGATGTCTCTTTCTTGCGGGTTGTCGAAAATACTTGAATCAAGCAGTGTGTAGTTCCACACTGCAGACATCTTGATTCATTAATTCCGGATATTTCTTAATACCTAGCCTATCTCTAATCAAATTATTGAATTGTTCATTGCCGATGTTAAGCCCAAGCACTCTTGCTTGGGCTTGACATCGGCAATGAACACCCTACCCTCTGGTAATGGTTCATTATTATTCCATCAAAGTTCGTGGAACTGCCGAACGTACCTACACTACACTACATTAGACAGCGATCAGATTGGGACTGAGTAGCGAATGCTCGCCGACTCACGGCGAATAACTGTCTTGAATTATGTCTCGGCCTTTTTCGTGTTTTTAATACTAGTGGAACCGTCAAGCCTCGCTTAGGCTATACATATTTCACCACAGAGTACTCTTTTATAGTTCACATAGCGATAGTTTTTAAATCATCACGATTCCTGGGCAACCTTCCTACAAAATGGGCAGCATTATTCACTCGTCACAAACTTTCGACTGGTACCCTATTTTGGCAGGAAAGCCTGTCTTCCAACATGAGAGAAGAGAAAAAAATGCGTGATTTATGTCAAGATAAAGCCAAAATTCATGATAACATTGTATTTGGAGAATCTCCTTGAGATACTAACGGTCTCTGTAATTTGAGCGGACTAAATCTTATTCGAATTCCATCGGGAGCCAGTGAGACGTGTATAATTCGCGAGCATTGGGTTCGACGCTCGACACCTGACTTGCTTCGTAAGTATAGATACGTATGACGGGTGCTTTTATGTTGGCAGACATGAAATCAGCGTAAAAACGACGAGCTAAAATGTATTGTATTTCTAGGTTAAAACATACGGGTATGCTTGTATGTACGTCTACATAAAATGACAAGGAGTACATAATTATATAGTTTCGGAGTGGTCGAAAAAGTTGAACCAACATTTTGTTGCGTGCAGCAGTTTTGCTTTAATTGTACCTCAGGGTAATACTAGTTGCCGTAAACTTCATTTTAAAACATATTTTGATGCGGCGGTGATAGAACAAAAGTAAATCCTCATCTTTTCTGTACTAACTCTCTCCGATTGACTAACTGCAAGCTTCGTTCAAATCTAGCTGATCAAATGTATAACTGACTTTTTGCAAATACCAGGCTGCCATGAGAGGTTCGTCGGTAATTTTCCTACAACGGTATTTGTTCAGGCCCGCTCGAATTTGGCGAAAGTTTAGCTGAACAAAAACAAGGATTTGATTAGCATTCGAACCAATCAGAGTCGGCTGCGAGTTAGTTGCGGGGAAAAATAACATTTTGATATCATTCATTGAGTAAATTCTATGAAGGAAATGTTTCATTTGTATAACTAGTCTATTAGATTGTATCGATGCGATAGTACTTTTAGTCAATTGAGCATTATTTACGTATTACTACAACTTCTGTATCAAGTAATAACATTGTATCAAGGCTTTTAGCGTATTGTATATTTCAAAATGGAATAAAGAGTGGTGGTGGGTGGCTCGTCTTTGGTCTCGGTGTTTTTGTTTGTTCCTGGCAAATAAACAGCAATATAATTCTGTTAAAAACGTATTCAAGAACGTACAATATTCTTAAGTACTCTACTCGTATGTCTAAGTTCTTCCGTCGCAGTCTTGCCTGGAACTTCCAACACTTATGAACTCCCGGTACATTGTTTGCAAACTTATTTCAGCTTAAAATCGAGCGCAGTTTGAGGAATTGTGTCGAGACGTCACAGGGTATCTTTCCGGTTGGGGAGACTTTCTGAATACGCACAGAACTTGTACTTTGATTTTGTTAGATTAGAAGTTTAGGTGAAGCTCTTTGATGCTACTACCTGTTATATGCTAGCATGGAGCTTATGAAAGCGTCAGTTACCATTAACTGTACTTGTCCAAAAAGGGCAAGTGCTTGTCCTTTTTTGGTAGTGCTTTCCTCAACCGATGAAAGTTCATGTTTAAATGGAAACCCTTGAGGGATATGGAATGGCGTCAAAATATTTTCTAATCAGTCTAGCTAAATTGTATTGTCGCCCTGTCACCCTTAGGTACTCGTGAAAGGAGGCCTTTGTCCTGTAGTAGTATCTTACAGGCTTAAAACTTGCTTTCTAAATGCTGTTGAACTTACGCCAGTGAAATAATTTTGTGGTCTGTATTTCTAATAATGTGGCCAACGCTTTTATTGACCGCTTTATAATTTCTAGGGGACGGACGTTTCCAAATATTGAATTACGCTGTAAATCCATCATAATAATCTCTCTTACTTTGTAATAAGAAAATCGTCACGTACATCGACACTTTGGTGCTCTGTGCTTTGGTCGTTTTAAACAGAAAATGCAGCCATTGTAAAAAGAATAGTGGCCATTGAGCGAGCTATTGCAGTAATGACATCGCTTCCATTCGATCGTCTGCCGATATCGACTCGATCCATTTCGACGAGATAACCCTTTGTCTTTCTACTTTCCTGGTACTGGCTGACACTTTAGATTTTAGTGTGTTTTGGTGTATTTCTTATTCTTATTATGACATCTCTCTGGGGAACCGAGAAATAGCAATAGGTACCTTTAAATTAGGAATTTTACATCTTTTATCCTATTCTACGTTCTGTTTTCCGTCTCTTCAAGTATATTTCCATTAGGTATTGTTTTAGTATTATCTCCAGTTTAGTCACAACAAGTAAAACAAACATGCAACACTATGCTCATGCACTACGTATCTCATTCCTCCTTCATTGTTTTGGAAACTAGATACTTCGCAACAAAGTTCTAAAGACCTAGAGCAAAGACTGTCGTCTTTTGTAAATATTTTCTCCAGCTCCATACATTTGTACATAACTTAGAAGTTATTCATAGGATAGCATATGCTCACGACTATATTTCCCTAGGGGGGTAGTCAGAGATAGTCTGAATCTTCAGAACATCCACGTTTCACTAGTACCGAAACTCTGTCCAGAAGTTATTTAAGTTAGTTGGATTTATTGTATCTTTGCTTTGACACTAGGTATGTTTTGGTGTGTTGTTTACTGTTACACACGTTCATGAATATGCTATAGAATCTCGTCAATCTTTCTATTGAGTTGTGATGGTCAGAAACTTTGCTCCACTTACCAACCACGTTTTATGCCAAGGTTTACTATTAGCATATGTGTTTAACAATAGAATACATCTCATCAGGAAAAGGAAAACAAATCTGCTTAACAGATTACCCATATAATAGCAAAACATTTGATTTTACTTCAAAGTAAATTCCAAAGCCTTTTGTCAATATGAAACGAGAAAAACAATTAAAAGCTTCATCTTCAGCCAAATACTCGTGTGAAAGCCGTTTAGGTGTCATCCGAATCTCAGCGCGTATCGACTCGTCGAGATTGCATGCGGTGGCACGTGAAATGAACGCGCCCGCGGCCGCTGCCGATATCGTCGCGCCGCGTGAAACGAAACGTCTGCCTCGGTACGTATTTATTTAATTTCGAGGCGGAATGGAATTGACACACGACATATTTAGTTTAACTAGTTTTGGTGATAAGCTCTTTCGCTGCCTGGATCAGACTTGTACAGTCAAGTGCAATAATAATAATGTATCCAGACTAAAATTATGATTATTTTGCCAATGTCTAGTTTAAATTTGAAGTAATACGGTTATAAATAAATGTTGACTTCAAGGTTTTTTTTTTTTTTAACACAATCTTGAACTACCATAGCCTCATTGGAGCTTCATTGTAGGCCGGGGAGCAACCCTCAACGCGACTCTGTATCACGTCAGTGAAAACGTATTAATTTAGTTTCATATTGTACCAATGAGTTTTCAAGAACTTATTCACCGACTGGGTATACCTAACTCGGCTTAAAATGAACCTTGCTAACAAAAGGTAATAGAAATAGCTTGTCCACTCGCAAAATTCTTGAGTTTATGTATGTATGCGAGCTTATCACAGAGCAATCCTTTCATTCATCACATCAGTGACAAGAGTGTCATCAGAGAGTATTCAAATCGATGGCATGTCTGTATGTTTGACTTGCCATAGAGGGGAGGATCTTTTCGTGCATCTTACTTAGGCAGGCTGGCATTATGTGCACTAGGTACCTTTTCTACAAGTAAGATTTAAATATTCATTATATTATTACATCTCCAGCAAAAAGATAACATTTAATCAATTTAATCAAAGTTACGATTACGCATGAATCGATTATTGAATTAGCTTGCTTAGAACGAGAACAAAACATGTCATAATATCAGATCAAGCTCAGTGATTCCGAAAATTAGATTTATATATTTTGTTATAAAAATCAAGCTTGAAAATGATTAGAGAGAAGTATATTATGATTAAACAAGACAGGTCTCGGGTATAATAACGTTTTCGGGTATATTAATTATTCTCATATTATAAAGACGTCATATTATATTTGACTGTAGCCGTCTTCAGTATAAGTTAGTATAAGGTAGGCGAAGTGAAGGTAGTTACAAATTATGAATAGCGTAGTGTTCACGCTACAGCTAAGCCGCTCGTGCTTGGCAATAATTTTCGCAGATCAAAGATTGCTACGGTAAGGTAAACATTCTACGTCAAACGTTACTACCAGGAATTAGAGAGTTGGTACTTCTGTTATGTTATGGGATCCTGGTAGGTGGTGTAGCTGTATTGATTTAGGGGTGTTTGGTTATTTCTAGTTCAAGTATTTCATAAGCAAGTTGCACTAATTGGATGCATTTAATGTCATTTCAGCCACAATTAGCAGCTATGAATATCTAGATAGACATAATAGCATTTTACAATATCCTGAACAAAAATTAAATAAGCACTTTTCAAAAAAGAAATTAACTTTGAACTAATAGGGTATTTGACAAGTTTTTCTACCTTAGTTACTGATGTCCAAGGACTCTATAGAAAATGAATATTTTACGTTCCATTACATATAGTGCAAGAAAAAACGAAAACAAAAAATATTGTTTAAATATCCCTCGAAAACGCATTTCTTGACAATACGCCCACGTCACGTGACGTCACCTGCTTGTGATACTTAATACTCTACACGCAACTGTCTTCATGCAGTTGACGTCATCAACTATTCGGCCAATCACAGTCGTTTACGATCACGTGACTAAAGTAGACAAAAATATTTTCTTAGTCGATTAAAATATCCAGTATTTTTCTTAACTGACTAAATAGTTGGTTTCCAAAATTCATATTCAATACGGATGCCATCAATAGATTCTATATTTTACATGCTGTCAAATACCCTATTGGCCAATTTATTTGTTTTCAAGTTTACAAGCATTTCTTATTTGTTTAACAGCCTAGCTAGCATGCCACCCCCGAGAAAACGACAAAAATCGAGATGTGCCTCCATCTTTATTATTTTACGCGCATGACGTTTTTCTCGTTTAAACGCTTTGTCGTGGGTGGCATGCTAGCTAGGCAGGGGTTAGTTAAAAAACATAAAATACCAACCTTCACTGACATTTATTAATATTTTAATTATCTCTCAATCTGAAAAAAGATCTTGAGTAACTTTCTCATTGAGGCAATCGGTTTTTCATTAAATTATGTGTTTATTTTTATTAGCATGGAAGCTTTTAAAGGATTGGAAATAAACGCGTGGGTTTCTAATATGAAAAACATTACGTACCGTAATTTATTATGCATTACGTAAGCCTTTGTAAATGTGTTGGGTGGGCTATAATTTTCATCAGATCCAAAAAAGGTCTATAAAAGTTTCTACTTAAAAATTTTTTTTAAGTAAAATTTTTTTCTCTAAGCTTTTGTAATTTTGATGCTGCTTTGTCTACGCATTTGTGCTTTATTGAATCGAATTTAATATTTCTTCGCATTTATCCTTTGACTACATTTATCTTATTATAATTTGTCCGTGACTACTGATTATTATTATTGTTGACATTTGGTATTATTATTAATTTTGTTACTAATAATTATGATGATGTGTTTATTGATTTTATGTAGTGCAATATTTTGTGTGTGTAACTTACTAAATTATTTGTATGCCATCAGGCGGAGCACAGTGAGAACTATAGTATATTTGTAAACTTGTAATTACTTTAACCTGTGAATCACAAATAAATAAATTATGAATTATTAGATTGTGATAATAAATTACATGTATCATAATATAGTAATTATAATATCTATTGTAATTTTTTTCATGTTCGCTGTAAATGTTGTGTGAAAATAAAGAAAAATGTCCCGGAAAACTGCTGCTAAAAATAATGCTTTCAGACCCGCGTGACTTTTACTTAAATATTGTTTGCTCCGAAAAACTTTTCGTTTGTAATGGACAAAAGGGAAAAAGGGTTGGTTAGTTGAACGAAATACAGTTCAATGGTAAATTAAATTCAGTCACAAATACGAAAATCTGATTTATATCATAAACTATTCCGTTACAGAGAACAAGCGAGAGCAAATCATGTCCCATGTATTGCTTGCCGGCTGCCTCACTCATATGTGCGTGATTTTAACAGTTGACTGCTTGCCTCCCCTTAGGCCCTAGTACCCTTCCTTGCTCCAACGAATCTTCATGAAACATACGTTGGTAACAGCTGCATTTAATTTACCAAGAAAAACACGATATTACAAATTTAATATAGCTCGTACCCGTTTTACGCCAACCCTTGTAAATTAATGAGGTACAAAGTTGTTTGCGCAAGAGATAATAAGGATCTATACTCTGTTCTGTAAGATTTAAATCGCGGAGATCGCCCGACCAAGTTTAAAATTAACGTTTAGAAGGCACTCGGAGGGGAGGCAGAGACCTCATTTGTCACGTAGCGGTCTCTCATACTCTGACGCCAGATATAAATCATGCTCTGACACTATTTATGGAGATAACTTACATCTCTACGACGTTCATTTTGCAGATGAGCGTTAATATTCTTTTATATTTTTATCGCTGATACCGCCGTTCTGATTCTGCATCTGGGCGATATTACGAAAGATATCGGAACGAGCGGAATGGAAACGCTCTGCGTTGGCATCGTAGTGTAATATTCGATTCAGCAACTATTAGACGAGGCTGGGCCCGTGACAAATTCTCTCTACTAAATCATAACGATTCCGAACGTGGCAAAATGAAGGTTCTCTGACGTGGAAATGCCACTTTTTGCCGATTCGCCGGTTCCGTCCGAGCCTCTTTTGTAAGCTCGCCAACTTCCAACGGAGTTTGTTTCAATTAAGACGCGTGAATCGGCGCTTAGTTTTAACCTTCGAGTTCTTTTAAAAGTGCAACGTCAACGAACTAAAAACTTTCTCCTCTTAATCTGCTTAAATTTTACAAAGGGCTATACTTTAGGAATCACAATGCAATAAGAAACATTGCTTCAGGAAAGAGCAGGATCGCATATACGCGAGCACGTATCACATGCAGAAGGCGGTATTATTTATCGGGAGTATTTCACCTGGGCCGCGGAGGCCTTTCATCCGCAAACCTCCTTCATACGTGTGCGACCCCAATAAAATCACCATTTTTACAACCTGTTCACGGGCCATAACCTCCGCCACTCTTTATTTAATGCCTCACGCATATAGGCGTTGATTTACAATGTTCTTAGGTAACAATGGAACTTTTCGGTTAGTTTACTACGATTCCCAAATAAACGTGGCACGTGAGTTAATAAACTGACACTTTTTGTCCAATTTTATCGCAGTTCTTTGTTGTCCCTAGCTATCATGGCGGCAGTTTCTTTTGACAGTCGATTCATCAAGAACACATTTTTATCCGATGGTACCTACGGCGACGTTTTGATGAGAACGTGTAACATTTGACAGCGCTGCAATCGATCAAAGAGATAGAAATAATGATAGAACTTCAACTCAATAAATTGAGTCGAGTTTGAGCTGATATAAATATCAGCTAGAACTACACATCTAAACGTGTAGGTATCAGTTTAATTAACCATGGAATATAAAAAAAAGCTTAAGATGATGGAGTCTCTGCTTAGAACTATCAATTCTGATCGCACTTGCAGCTCCTGGCAATCGCGCTCGAATCCGTCCATTTATCTCCCTGTTTCGCCGTAAGTTTGGACTCCAAGTTGTTTTCCTTGCGCATGGGGTTGGTCGAGCTGCTTTCAATTAGTACGGATGAATGGCTGAATGACGTAAGAGAAGTGCTCTGACTTCCTAATCATCTCTGAGAGCTGGGTAGTTTTGAACGGTCATTGCGAATTCACATTCGAATAAGCTTGTTAAGCTAGAATATCATTGAAACATAAACAGCATATTATGTTAGTATCGATGTGTACAGTCCTGTAAAAGGAACAGGTTGAGGAGGAGCGGCCTATTATACTCCAAAAGGAGGGTATTAGTTGGGATTTAAAAAAATATCAAATTATCATTTCTGATAAGTTTGAACGGAATCCAGCGTCGAACCAATGGATAGTATTTTCTTTTCGATAAATAAAACCCAATGATTAGGTTATTGAAGTTTGTAATAATGTAGAATGCTTCATAAGCCACTAATGTGTCAAAAATTTGTGATATAGGTATAAATACTACATTGCTTTACAGTAGTGACAGTATAGCTTTGAAATGAAAAATGGATGTGATGTTTGATGTCGAAAAAACACAAACTGGTAGGTATCTATACCAAAAAATAGGTTTATTTCTTTGTAGGTCTCAAATGAAATCTGAAAGAAAGTATGTTTAGCAAAGCGATATATCTCACCGGAGCAGCGAAGTGATATAAACCGCTTCGCAGCCCGCTCCTCCACACGCGCTCGTTTGATTTATAGCGGCTTCTAGCTCAGAAATAATGCGTCCTATTGAATCGCGATAACGATACTTTATGTCTTTTATATCTAAACTGTTGACAGTATTTTACTTAGAAATACTTTATGCCGCCTCTATATTACTTTGGTGTCAGTCTCAGTGGGGATAACGCTGCCATATCGTACACAAGCAAATTCCTGCGTAAAATCTTGGCATATTCATGGCTTTTTCTCAGTACTGATTCAATTTTGGCTTCTTTGTCTCCCTGTAAAGACGTGTCAGGAATAAAACGGCTTCAAAGTTTTATCTCCAATTACTTTTTATTACTCAAAACGTAATCACGTTTCGACACTGAAATAGAAATGGATCTCGAGTCTAAAGGGAGGCGTACTTAAATTCAAGTGCAGGCTGTAAAATTTGACGTTAAAGAGCTGGAAAGGACAGGACATAAATGCGTGTTGCGTAAATTTGACCAGGGAAGCATATTTTGGGGTATCGATACCGCCATGCTGTTAACAGTCTGGTGCGTTTTAACCAAGCTAGGACAGGACTTATTGTGCCGTGCTCAGAACAATTTGTACTACGGTTAGTGCAGCTATCGGTCCCCAGTAACAATATACATAAATCATTTCCAACCGAAGAGGAAGGATCGGGATGGACCAAGCTACAATAATTAAAAAACTTTTCAGATTTTCGTTGCTCAGTTTGCTTCCTTTGGTTCTAGTACCTTTGCTTTGGCAACACTGCAAAAGTTCATTCATTCTTTCCTTCATTGTTTCTTATTTCTTTTATTTGCCCGCATGGAAAAATATAGTTATATTCGCGCCAAAGAAATTGAAACACTTCCGAAAATTGTTTGCGGTGTTCATGTGATTTTCTTGTTTATTTATTGTACTACGGCTATTTAGGATAAGTAGAATACATTTTATTGTGAGAAACAAGTGCGCTATAAAGAAAGTTGGAGGACAGAAAGTAAACTTTTGTTGGTCTCTAGAGAATTATGTTTGTTTATTGAATGAAGACTTTTGTCATACAAATTCTTTTTATGTTAGAACAGTTTTTTTATTTGGTTTACTGCTGCAGTTTGTTTTATGTTATCTCTAGAATACGCTTTATTATATATTTATATTTGAATTCGATGCTTACATTGCATTTTATTATTTCCTTCCGTACTCGAAATGCTTCACTTCCGAAAAGAAAAAAAAAAGCAAGTAACAGTTATTTTAGCATTCAAATTAATTTGTCGTCTATTTCCTTTTTATATTGAAGAATGCAATAAGGATATTCAATAACCACTTTTAAACCATTCATCATCATCATCATCATCATCTCAGCCGATAGACGTCCACTGCTGGACATAGGCCTCCCCCAAGGATCGCCATAACGACCGGTCCGGCGCTGCCCTCATCCAACGGGTTCCCGCCGCCTTCACAAGGTCGTCGGTCCACCGTGTGCGGGGCCTACCTACGCTGCGCTTTCCGATACGCGGTCGCCACTCGAGAACTTTTCGGCCCCATCGGCCATCGGTTCTGCGAGCATATGCCCCGCCCACTGCCACTTTAATTTAGCAATTCTTTGGGCTCAGTTACTCGCAGGGAAACTCCGAGCACTCTCCATTGCTCTTTGGGTGACTTTCATCCTTTTTATGAGGCCTTGAGTGAACGACCACGTCTCTGTTCCATATGTCATCACTGGCAACACACACTGATCGAAGACTTTCGTTTTAAGACACTGCGGTATTTGGGACGTGAAGATACTACGTAGCTTCCCGAACGCTGCCCAACCGAGTTGGATTCGACGGTTGATCTCTTTGTCGAAGTTGGACCTACCTAACTGAATAGTTTGTCCCAGGTAAACATAATCGTCAACAACTTCGAGCGCAGAGTTTCCGATCATTACAGGAGTATGTACAACATGGGCATTTGACATGATCTTCGTCTTGTCCATGTTCATCTTCAGACCAACTCGTTCGGAGGCTCTGCTAAGATCATCGAGCATTCGACTGAGCTCCTCCATAGTTTCCGCCATGATGACTATATCATCGGCAAACCGAAGGTGACTGATGTACTCGCCGTTTATATTGATGCCTAGCCCTTTCCAGTCCAGAACCTTGAAAACATCTTCCAGTGCAGCGGTTAACAGTTTCGGAGATATAACGTCTCCCTGCCTCACACCTCGCTGCAGTAGGATAGGTTTCGAGTTCTGGTCCTGTAGTCGGACTGACATAGTGGCGTTTTTGTACAATCATTTCAGCACTTCGATGTACCGGTAGTCTACTTGGCATCGCTGAAGAGACTGCAGTACAGCCCAAGTCTCGATCGAATCAAAGGCTTTCTCGTAGTCCACGTACGCCAAGCAGAGGGGCAGGTTATACTCTTCAGTCTTCTGTATAACTTGCGAAGCGTATGTATGTGGTCTACGGTGCTAAAGCCTTTTCGGAAACCGGCCTGTTCGGGAGGCTGGAAATCGTCAAACCTGCGCGCGAGACGTTCGTAATGACTCTCGAGAACAGCTTGTAGACATGGCTAAGAATAAAAATTGACCTATAGTTCTTCAACAGGGCATTATCGCCCTTTTTGGAGAGGAGCACCACTAGACTTCTGTTCCATGCCTGCGGCGTTTTACCCTCGAGTATGACGGAATCGAACTGCTTTCTGAAGGGCCTTCCGGACCGGTTTTTCACCCGCCTTCAGAAGCTCGGCCGTAATCCCGTCATCACCCGGCGCCTTGTTGTTCTTTAACTGTTTGAGAGCCATACTAATCTCGTACAGGCTGACGTCCGGAATATCTTCCGTATAGTGCCGGGTCAATCTAGCTCTTGGGTCGTTTGCCAGATTTTAAACCATTATAATAGTTCATTGTAAATTCGGAGGATAACTATTTTTTTTTAAATTGACTGTGTCAATTATACTACATAAATGTTATGTTTGCTCTCTGTTACAAATGGAAACATTAAAACATAGGATCGAAGAGACGATTCAAAAGGGTTGAAACTCTTTATGAAAACAAACATAAAACGAGCAGATTTAAAGGGCATCAAACGCGCGATTTGTCCGCTGGAGAGACGTTTGACAGCCGCCATCCACTCTCTTCCGCGGCTTTTTGCAAAACAAACAGCGAGCGCCTGTAAGTGCTTGGGGCTATGGGATGCGATGCGAGCGAGCGGGGGCGGCCGACGGCGACGCGTACATGCGCGTAAACACGACAATTCGGAATGTAACATGTTTTTAGGGTTTTTGTATTTGTTTTATATTTTTTACGGATAGCAGTGCTAGACATAAGTTTTAGAAACTAATTTCGTTTTTATTGCGATTCAATGAGTTTATCAATATAATTTTAATTTTTAGAATATGTCTATCTGTGAACTAAAAATGGTCTCATGAAAAAAGAAACTCATGTCAACGTCATGGAGAAAATCTTAGCTTTATTTGTACTCTATACATAGGCAGAAATATTCCGCGGCTTCATTTAAAAAAATGACTGCTATATAGGCAGGTGATTTTTATTTTTTCAATTAAAAATTTTTAACAGAAATGGCAACATCAAATGTAAAATCCTGACATTATGAATATTATGACACTTTTTTCTTTATGACAAATTTGTTTAAGTTTACAAAGTAGTTTACAAATCTAAACTATTATAAAACTGTAACAGAAAGTGTGTCTGTACATTGAAGATATTAGCAAAAAAAAAGTTACAATATGGTTTTTAGGTGTCCCTGATTTCATATCACCAATTTTTATATTTTTTTGTCTGTCCATTTGTTTCTTTGTTTTTTCGAGCATCACGCGCAAACTACTGAACCGAATTTGATGAAACTGTTTTTGTTTGAAAGGTATATAATTTGTGCGGACAAAGTCGCGGGTTAACACTTTCGCGGACACTGAACCAGACACAATAGAACTTTTATTGTTATCACTGCTATAGCCGGTCACTGTCCGCGAACGTGTTAACGCTAGTAAAATCTAAAAATATCTATAATACTTTGATTTTATAATCTCTAATAGAAATATTGTTATTGAGACAGTTATCTCGAAATGGTTTTCGATTTAGCTCTCCAAAAAAACTTGACATATCGTAATTATTATGTAAACCTAGTGCTCTTTTGGTTTGGTTTTATACGAACTTTTGTTGATTGAGGCTGAGCTTTTGGGTTTTTTGTTTGGAATACATTTTAGACCAGTGTAAAAAGACTCAACAAAGTGCGTTTTTCTGTATCAATTCTATATTCGGTGATACACTACGTAGCTAGTGTAACTCGGTAGAAAAATAGTCTAAAGAAATGGCGGAGTAAATCTTTATTTTTTTATTGCTACTTTCGGCTAAAATGCTCATTCCTAGATCTTGGTTCTATCACCATCAGCCTAAAGCCATTCAAGGCAATAGTTTCATCTCACAAACAAAAGTTGAAGAGCGGGACATATTCTACCGAGCCCAGTGTGTTCATTTAAGTATACAGGGTCATTCTTAATATTCTGACGGCTTTTGAAAGGAATGATTAGACCATCAAATTGAAGAACTTTCTCTATGGGACCAACATCGAAATCGTAAAAAATCTGCTGTTCTATACAAAACTGCAATCTTGCACGATCCATATGTACTTATGGGACACCTGTTTTGTTTACTATTTCGATGTTGGCCCAGTTGAGAAAATTGTTCAGTTTAATGGTCTGATCATTCCCTTAAAAAAATAATAATGCATTTATCTTTATCCTTAATAAATAGCAAACTGACAAACTAGGGGTTCATCTGTCCCTGTTTCCGACAATTTTGAGCTTCTTGGCTTCTTGACTACGAAACTCAACTTCGGCGCTGACATCGAGTCTAAGGCTCAAACTGCGGCCAAAAAGCAAAATCTTAAACAAAGTGAAGCGGTACTTCACTCCTGGACAGCTCTTAATGTTTTATAAAGCTCAGGTCCGATCTTGTATGGAGTATTGCTGCCACATGTGGGATGTCTCAGCCAAGTATCAGGAGTTTCATTGGCGACAGTAAGCTGGCGGAGACCGAGCTTCATAGCCTGGCCCACCGCCGCAGAGTAGCGTGCTGGTCGGTCTTCTACAGATTGTACTTCGGTGAGTGTGCCCAAGAGCCGCATGAGCTCATCCCACCTTTCCCTTTTTACTATCAGACTTCCAGACGCACCGCGGGATACCACCCCGTCTTGGTCGATATCCCACATATCCGCACTAAGCGCCTTTCTGATTCTTTTATAATGTGCACAGCCCCTTGACTGGCATTCCACTCCTTAGTGGAATGCCTGCGTCAGTATTTCCGAGCGCTTACAACCCGAATCACTTTAAAGTACGCGTACGTAATAGGCTTCTGGGTTAGCTCGCTACATCTTCGACCCCATCATTGTCCTAAGGACTGGATTGAGGTCAAAAGCAAACCCATTATTAATAAAAATAAAAAAATAAAAAATAAACTTTATGAATGTCTAAAGTCGGCATTGTGAAAGCGGCCTTACGAAGTCTCTGCTGAAAGTGAGATACATTATGACATGGACGAGTACCTCGGGCTTTTAGGACGAGGCGATGCCTCAAACGTGAGCGACGGCAACGCAGCCGCCCCGCTGCGAAATATTTTTACAACTCTGTTATGACTATGGGAGTCGTACTGCAATAAAACATTTTATACGTTCATGCGTAGGTTAGGTACTTCTTAATTACGTAGAAAGACTTAATAAGCTTTTGTTGGTGCACGTGGCACTTTTCTATCTCGCGTTTGTGAAAATATAATCTATATTTTCTTTTAGCTGCTGTCCTAGTACGCAATAAATTGTGTGGGTGATATCGTGGGTTGGTAGGGTATCGAGTATCAACGGATTTCAATTATATTTCTGCAATATAAAAATATTTGTGCAACGTTGAATTATTCGAATTCTAAATTATGATATTCCCAGCCCAGTTTTAATCAGACAAATCACAAAACGCTCAGTATTAATGCATTGGCGAATATACTGGAATGGTTTTTTGGTGAATTAATAATGAAATGGCCTTTGTTGTAGAGCGCAGCATTCAGGTCACATTGCTAAACTTTTTAACACAAACGGCTTGTTGAATCGAAACAACACAGTATTATCTAAACACTACATACTCTCGTCACATAACTATGTGAATAGATAATAAAAGTACACGATAAGAAACGAAACTCCCGCGTTTTCCGAGTCAAGATACGCCTACCTACCAATGAGTACCGTCTCGTGTTATTTTTATAATTTAACCATATAGATTCGCTTATGTAGTGTACAATTATTATCGATTCATTTGTGATAACCAAGGATTGCAAAGAGAAGGAAGGCCTTTGTCCAGCAGTGGTCATCTCATGTGTGGCTGCTGATGTATAACATACAAAAATTGTTTTACCGGCGGATAAATGTACAAAACGTAAAATTTCTAATCAGTCGCCTTGTTTTTCTCAATAAAACGCAAGCGCAGCGCGGGAAGGTCGCTTGTTTTTTTTACTCTAAGGACACAAGATTAGGAAATAATCTGTACGGCAAATGTTACGCTCCACTGCACACGGTACCAGGGCAACAAGGACGGCAGGAGGTATTAAGGTTAAGCCGGGAACAGTCACGTTCCTGTAAGACGTTGGAGTTTACCTAGTATTAACTGGGACCGACGACAACGATACTGGGCTCTGTAAAGTCGTTTAATGATTATTTCATTATTTCATACAAACTTTGCAGTTTTATAGCATCTCTTATTGGATGCGATGCTGGTAGAAAATATAGGCTTTGATAGAAATTGGTATATAATTTCTCCGAAAAGTTTTCATTATCTTCGTTTCCAAGAAATGTTCTGATGTTCTAATTGAGAATTGTCTTCCAAGTATTATTTCGTCTCATAGATCCCATCTCGGGTTTTTAATAATTCTCGTTTTCCAAACGTTCGGGCAGATCATTCAGATCTGATTAAACCTAAATCTGAGGATGAAAATACAAGAACTGATTTACGGCACCCAATTTAAGTAATCAAAACAATAAGGCAGGTAATTTCAACAATAATGGTTTGAGCTTCCAATTAATTTTCGTTGTCTGTGGTAGATATGCCTTCTAATTACGTTCATCCCCCCTAAAGATTTATTTATATTAGGCGTAGTAAATCATTATAACAGATATTATTCAAGATAATATTGGGCTATTTAATCGTAAATAAAATTAAAATTTCGTTGATCATTCTTAGTTTTAGCATTAGGTAAGGTACCTAAGATAACTAATCTTTAAGTAAGTAAGTACCGTGGGATCCAAATGAGCTTGTTTAATGCAGTAAATAGGATTTTGGGACGCGTATTGTGCGTCAAAGTTTTTTATAAAATTGACCCCTCTGCAACCACCTTAAGAAATCTGTTATAAATATTATAATAAATAGGGGTTGCTTTTCAACAAATTGGTTGAAAGTAGTGCAAAAAATTGACCTAATTAAGATTTAAGGTTAATATTTATGATGTGTCGTGCCCCTTACTCCTGTCACGTCTCGGCCACGTGATGTGAAGGAGCGGAGGCGCGTATTTACGTTTTATACCAGGCCAGAACGCAAGGGTGTGAAAGTGAAACTAATCGAGTATAGTTGGGAATACAAGTTTCGCATGGATATCCGTTAGTACGCAATAATCGAGTATATTATTTAGGGTCCTTCTTAATATGCTGACACTTTACAGGGGATGATCAGACCGTCAAATTAAACAAATTTATCTATGCCACCAACATCGAAATCGTGAAAAAAACTAGCTATTCCATACAAAACTACAAACCTACTTCAGTCTACTTTTTTTGCGATTTTGATGTTGGTCCCATAGAGAATTTTTTTCAGTTTGATGGTCTGATCATCCCCTTAAAAAAGGTTTGGAATGATCTACGCCAAAGACTGGTTCCGTAATATACTGCACTAGTACGAATAATTTAGACTACTTTATAAATTTAGAGTGACAGGCACACTCGATTGCGAACTATGATTATTTACAGCTCACAATGTTATTTTGATGTTTTCTTTAAAAATCTGCTGTTCCACACATGTAATTCAGTAGGCATTACGCTGTTTTTTTTTTAATTATCTTCCATCCAATTTTTTTAGTGTGTCAAGTCAAGAGGTGTGTGATTGAGGTCAAGAGCAAACACATATGTAAAAAAAAAATTTCTACTACCCTACATTTTTTCAGAATTTTCCATTTCATATTCGAAATGTTAGAGACACGCTTTTTCAGACTTTCTTCTCGCAAAACATTTCAAATGCGATTTGGTATATTAAAAATTACAATTAATGCGTTGATTAAAATAATCATTGAAAAGTTGTGTTTTATTATGTATTTTAATTTAAAGCTCAAATTCATCCTCTTCATGAACTCTTTCTCATTCGTAACTTCCATTGCAGAGGTTGGAATTCGTTCGTGCACCTCGAAATTCCAAACCAGTACGCAAAATTCTTGTATATTTCGGAATCGCAGATGCCCTTAACATCATTACAAAATATACTCGACCTGTTTCCTATGGATGCGCACTGGCCTTGTATAACAACGGAAATACGCGACGGAGGCAGATGTGCGTCTTTATCGCGTGCGTGCGCTCGCAGCTTAACCCCTCTCCCTCCTTCCCGCCGGCCCCGCGCACGCTCCGAGATGCATATTAGATGAGTTGACTACTTATGTCTTCACGTTCCTGTCTCCCTGGTGACAACCTCTCAAACTCCTGTTTGGCTTTCTTGTTTATCTTTTTAGATGGCTTGATTGTGTTACGATCGCTTGGGAAACAGGAAATAGCTGCGGCAATCGTGGTTCGATTCTCGAAAATGTTTTCCTTTCACTCAATAATAGGGGAGATATATCGAAGAATCTTCCCTCCGTATTTTCATTAGTTATTTAACACTGGTGATAATAACGTACTTATTTTCTGAATCACGGTGATTATTATTTCTATTGGGAATTTCTTCGGGACAATGCTTGACGTGACTCGGTGTATTATTATGAAGTGAGGTTACGAAGACATAATACTGATAAATCATGTTCGTAAAAATAATGTTCGCTTTTTGCTATTAGCTTGATTAGTGTTGTAGAGTTATTAAAAGATGATTGTTGGTAAAGTGGACTTTTTCCTACTTCGTAGATGTTCTGAGGGCGGAAACCGCTCTGCTACGTCAATTTCTGTGTTCAACTAACATAATTTGCAAGTACATTTGTATGGACTGAATGTGGTAAACAATTCTTATTGTAAGAACGATTAGCATTAATAAGAGGTAGTGGTCTAACTAAAATAATAATTGGATCGCAACCTATGTGGTCCAACAAGTTGGACAAAGCAGTTCCACCACAGCCCGGATGCGGAAATGTCGTTGCCAAAGTATATTGATAGGTAAAAAAAGAATATTCTTGACTGATTCTTGTTTGTACATAATTTAGGGTATATTTCTATTTTCTACCCAAAAAAACTGCAAATAAAATTGGTACGTTTTTATATTTGTGGCATAGGCCAGATAATAAATAAAAAATGTCTTAATTTTGTTTTCGTTTTGTGCGAAATCACTATTTAATCCTTCCAGTAAAAGCCTTTCAGTAAAATTCAATACCATTGCCGACCACATATATTTCTTTATTTTTTCATCAGGTTTTGTGTTTATTATTTTTACTTACTAGCTGACCCCGCGAACTTTGTTCCGCCTAAGAGGCAAAAAATAATAATAATAATAATGGGATAAAAAGTATCCTATGTCCTTCTCCTGGTTCTTAGCTACCTCTCTACCAATTTTCAGTCAAATCGGTTCAGCCGTTCTTGAGTTATAAATAGTGTAACTAACACGACTTTCTTTTATCTATACTATTATAAAACTGTAACAGGAAGTTTGTCTGTACATTGAAGATATTAACAAAAAAAAAGTTACGATATGGTTTTTAGGTGTCCCTAATTCCATTTCACCAATTTTTGGATTTTTTGTCTGTCTGTTTGTTTGTGTGTTTGTTTGTTTGAACGACTATCACGCAAAAACTACTGAACCGATTTTGATGAAACTTTTTTGTTTGATAGCTTATGATCTGACTTAAAATCGGTTATATAATTTGTGCGGACGAAGTATATATATAAGATTACAGGATTCCTGGAGGGAATTTTAATCAATGCAACCACTTTCATATTACTCAGATTTCTACTCGTATTAGTATAATTGGCTGAGTACTTTGTTGCTAGTTTCTATGATTTAATAGAAAGAATGAACGTTGTGTAGCTCGTCTATTTAGAATGTGTTATTTTATGCATACCTACATATACGTAAGTTTTAGCGTGTAGGATCCCACTACAGGCATGAATAATCAATCAAATTAGCCCACATCCACTCACTGCTGGGCATTGGGCCTCGCTTTTATTGCGCCATTGCTCACGGTCCTGTCCTAATCTGATCCAATGCGAACCCGTTACCCTCACAATGTCATCGAAAAACGTCATCGTGCTGGCGCTATGCCTTCTGACATTCCTCTCTGAAACTGCCTTGGTCCACCAGCCGTATTCCAACAAACTAATATAACAACACTATTTGAATGTGTCAAATCAAAATACCAAGGGTTCATAAACTCATCGCGTAGTGTAATCTCCATAAAATCTGCCAGTCGATGTGGTGGCGCCGCGACGGCGCGGCGTCGTGTGACGTCACAGGACCACCTTCCAGATTTCCATGCCGTGTTTACACTGGAGTAGGTAATTGATAACGATGTTGACTTAATTTAAATGAGATAACTATGTTGAGTCAACACAACATGAATAGGTATAGCGGAAATGATATAGCGCAAATTGTATATAAGGTCTAACAAAATTAGCTGAAAAAATTTTTAAGGGGATGATCAGACTATCAAACTGAACAGCTTTTTCTATGGGACCAATATCGAAATCGCGAAAAAAAAAATCAGCTGTCCCATACAAAACTGCAAACATAACTCACCTCAAATGTATGGAACAGTTGGTTTTTTTTCGCGATTTCGATATTGGTCCCATAGAGAAAGTTGTTTAGTTTAATGGTCTGATCATCCCCTTAAAATAGTTTCAGCTAGTTTTGTTAGACCTTATATATAACCTTAGCTTAAGAATTTACAATTGTTATTAAGTCGTGTTATGTTTTAGTTTCTTCTCTACATAAGCACGTTCCGAAATGGTGGTAGCTTCACAAAAAGATTTGACGTTCAATAAGTGGGCTTCAAGCTCCTATATCGAATAAATGCATTTGAGTTTGAGTTTGAATGGAAATTTCGTTGTGCAAAATTGTAGGTAAAATTGACTTATCATGTCCATAGCATAAAGTTTAAATAATTATTACTGCTACTAACAGTATGGTAATTACTAGCCGATGTAGCACAGGGAAGTCAATTCAAGAGGTGGCTGCCAATCGCTCACAAAAACACTGCCAAAGAAAATAAATATCGCGCATTCGTCTCAAACAAAAGAAGATAAAACAAAGATAATCTGAGAAGATTTTGATAAATAGTGTAACAATGTAATATTGTACAGGTGTACATTTAAATTTTTCAATGCATTACATATGAAGGGAGACTTCAGACCATCAAACTGACCAACTTGGAGCCAACATCGAAATCACGAAAAAAGCTGTTTCATACATTTGGGACGAGTCGTTGACATTTTCTATGGAACAACTAGATTTTATTTTTTATTTTGATGTTGGCTCCATCGTGAAAGTTGTTAATGATTGTCTTATTCACCATTTTTAATATGGAACGAATTTAATTGTATACCCTGTATCATAAATTCAACAACATTTAATTCAATTCGCTTCTGAATGCATCCAGTATCTTACCTTATCCCGGCTTATTAACACAATGCCATGGGTCTCGCATCGCATCACGCAGCCTCCACACGACATCAATCAGATACGACACGACCTAATCCTGACACAACTGACACAAGATGGACACAAAACACTAGATTGGTTTGCAATTCGTGAAGCACCTACGGAAACCGATTTAAAGTTCATAATCCGTTGAGATTGGAATACGTAGACCGAAGACAATAAGTGAAGGAAAGCTTTAATGCTGTCTTATAAAATAAAATTAAAAAATAATAAAATCTTGGAGGAAACACATGAGAAGCGATCAAAAAATTGTGGGAACATTATTTAACAAATGACATGAAATATGTTTTTACAATATTAGTGAACTAATTAGATTAATGTTAAGTAGTTTTTTGAGAAGTTTTGTTGTTTATAACACATAAAAAAAGAAACGATTGAAGATTCAGAGTGGCCCTAATGTAGCTGCTGTTTGCGCCTTAATACGGATGGATGGATACACAGTAAAGTTTTCTTAGTATTGTGCAATAAGGTTCTTGTTCTAGTTTTTAAACTTTGTCAATTTAATATAAACTTTCCAGTTCTAAACACTGAATGTCGATCTGTATCAGGTAATACTATCATTTTATTGACGTCCATCCTAATGGCTAAGTACCTAGAGAAATTGTTGTCAGTGGTAACCGATGAGGCCATAAATTTAAGTTCGACATCGACACAAGCGATTTGTGCGCGTAGGCGTTGACGTGACGGAGACTTCACCGCGTTATCGCCGCGATATTTCTGAGATTAATCATGTTCCTGGCGGTATCGCAAATATGTGGCGCTCACGTCTTTAACACTAATTCAACGCCTACGCTCCAAAATTAGTTTGTGTGTCACAAATTGGTCACAAAATGCTTGCCAAGATAAGTTTTTTAAATTCTATCCGTGGTGTGAGAATGATAGTGAAAGTTTTCATATGGAAATGGCGTAGCGAAACAGAAGGAATCTAGAATTCAGATGTTAACCTCAGGTGCTCACCTTACTTCGTCTGTAAAGGCTTGGTCTGCTCCAAATAACACCTGGAATGCTGTTCAAATTGAGCCAAAACATCCTTTGAGATCTTTGACAAGGGTCAAGATATTGGAAGTCTTAACAATGAATAATTTGCCTTTAAATTGTCTCGTGTACTTTGTGCGAAATATTTAATGAAGTTTGTTGGAGTAAGATTGAAATTCGTCGGGTGATATTAATTTTAATGTATCGCTTCGGGTGGGAACGCGAGATCATACTCGAGTCGTAACGTCTCATATATATTATTTGAGGGCGCAAAGTCAAGCGTGTAATCAGATTTCTTAATGGATACCTTCTTTAATATTTATGCTTGCTTATCTCATTGTAAGCAGTGTATACACGTCAAGCCACATAAAGCTAATATCTTTAATATCTTATTTATTTTCATGTGTGTCGTACATCATGCGAAAATGTTGATCACTTTTGGACTGTCAACTTGTCAATGGTGTTGAGGACTATCGATCGATCATGAAATATAATCGCTTATGCAGTGTATTATATATGACAAGGTTTTTAGTATGGTCAAAGGTTTCATAGGCCCATCTAAGAACCAAGGGTCGTAAGGGCTTTTGCAGTGTTGTTTGTGGGCGAATGGGTAGCCGCCTATCACCACTTGGTTTGTTCTATCCTGAAACGAAATAGACTAATAGAGGACCGAATTACAACTGTACGCTTCATAGTTGTAGCAACCGGGAAAAAAAAATGTCTAGGCGCCATTGGCGTTTTTTATGGAACAATTCCTTTTTTTTAGTATGTAACAATAAAAAATTAAGTTTACACCCTGTGTGTGTACTTAGTTTAGATATAACATAATCTTATGTAAAAAGTTTCTCTCAAAGCTCAGCTAGATTTATGTAAGTTTTTACCGGGATCTTACGACCTAAAGGAGATAAATAATTCGTAAAGTGAATTATGTAGTTTAGCTGTGGCAAGTAATGGGACTGGGAGTAACTAGGCGGTCAGACATCAGAGACCAAGTTTAAGCGGTTCATATCCGATATTTAATTAGCTTCCCCGCCCCAAGGCGCCATCGTCGTTCGCTCGGGAGTTTTTATTAATTCAGCTGTTCTTAATTACTTGTTAATTACAGTTTTATCTTAATTTTCTTCTTACGGCTCATATGAGAGGTGATTAGGGTCGTCTAATCTATTGATAGATAAGAAAAGCAACGCTATTCGTAAGCTAACTTCAGGGATTATCTGTGGTAGGCCTGGCCTGGCTATAAAAATATACTTATATATAAATAGGCGCGACTTAGTCGACACGGGGCAAACTCATACATGGTCCTCGCATTAGTATAAGAGATGCTTTTTGTTATCATCAGCTGCACGGCTGATTCGGTATTTATAGGGTGAAGAGCATCTCTGTGATGGAGATGGACCTGGTTTGCCTGCATAACTCGGTTTAGGAGTTACAGCCGTTCAAAGGTCTGTTATGGTTGCAAAAAATTCATGTGCAGGTATTATTGTAATATGCACTGTAGTTATGGCAACAGTACAAAAACTGTCATGGTCTGTCAGTTGGTTTAGGAGATTCAGCCGTTCAAAAGTCAGATTTTTTTTCGATGAGGTCTACGAGATTGCGAAAACAAATTTTGAAAAAGTTTAAATGTTGTTTTTGAGGTAATCGTGAAAAAACGCTGAAAAAGGAAGGTTTCTAAACGACACTTTTTAGCGCATTTAAATATTTTTTTGTAAGTTTCAAGTTTTTGTATTGTACTTTGGTTTGGTTGAATACCTGGCGGTATTTTCTCATTCTTGGAAAATGATTAAAATTTTTAGTTATGATTTTTTTAAATTGGCCGTTTCATGATTATTTTTTCTTGTCTTGTGTTTATTTTTAATGTACCCGAAGGTCGTGTAGAGCATGAGATCTGTGAATTTTTGCTTACAGAACGAACCCCCAGAGGTCTGCTTTATTGTTTACTTAATGCATTTATACTAAAAACAGCCATAAACTATGCATAGTTCTGGCTTTTTTCTAGTTCTGGTTCATAAATCTAAACAGCCTCAGGTTAAGTCAGCTAGTTCATTTTAAGGAAGCTATCAAAGTAAAATCTGGTAACCGTGTTGCCGCGCACGTGTCGTACCAGGAGTTCAGATCGGCAAAGAGAATTATCGTGGAGGCAGCCACTACCGTACCGCTTCCAGTCAAACGAACCGTCCCGTGGATACACGTTGGAACATCAAAGCGATTTAGTCTTTGATCCGATCCTATTTGTGAGTCGAGTAGTTTCCAATGTTTTTCTATTGGTAAATTTGAAGTAAGTATGACAATTTTTACCTAACTTCTTCGATGCGGAGAAATACAGATTTTCAATGATGAAAGTCTTAGGCCTACCATACATTGCCCGCGCTGTAATTCGTGTAAACCAGAAACAACAGCGACGACTATTCAACATCAACACTAGACAATGAAGTCCAGCGAGCGAAAACGGCGAGGGATGACTCTAAATCTGACTTGAAATCCTCAACGAGTAGGAAATCATGAGGGTTTTAAAATGAGTTCTTCTTAACTATATACGTAATACCGAATGGTGAAATCAAGCAGCCTGGAGAGCTGTTGTGAAACAAGCGGCCACGATGGTTACGTCTCCATCCTTTAGCCATGAGGTAACGACTAAGAAACCTTAATTTCTGTGATAACCAGATGTGTGAAAAGAAGGCAAATTCTGAAACCAAAATATTCAAAAATGCGAATTTTATGCATGTTCCATAAAATGCACATTGACAATGACAGCGTTGTTCTGACTGAAATACATGCAATGTAACCTGACTTCGTATTCAACATTGCCAAAAGAGAAACATAAGTACAATTTTATTTCATTTTCATATTTAATTTCTTGTTTTGAAAGGTATCATCAGTGCATTTTATTTTTAATATACATAGATTATGTATTCTTCAAGAATCCGTTTTTGGAAATTAAAACAGCTTTTTCATCAACATTTAATATCTTTCTGTCTTCATCTCGTCATTCCTCTCCGGCTATTCAAAACTTTTCAAAGCCCGCGTCAAATGCTGCAACAAAAAATTACCGTCATGATTTTTCTTATTAAAATATTTAAAGTATCTTTAACGCGTTGAATTAATTAAAAGTTTCGTAGACTCATTAAGATTCTTACGTGAACTGTCGGCAAAAAAAGTTACTTTCGCAAAAGTTTGACGCTTAATCTACTTAAAAAGTTAAACCCATTTATGTGATGTGTCGTTGTTTAAAAAGTTAACTCACGTACGAATTGATAGGAATTTGGGCGAGAATTTTGAGGTAACAATGTAGATTTAATGAAAATAGCGTTCGCTGTACAGGATATTACTTTAAAAAAAAATATGTAGCAAAATAATATTTAACAAAGCATGGTAATGAACAGTACGTAATATGTGTTGTTAAATAAAATTATGTTCAATCCGACAGAACATCAAATTTTGTGTGCAAAATGAAATGTGAAAGGAATACCATATTTCATAAAATAAAGAATTTAATCCATTTTCAACTTCTGACTTTCATAATGTACGGTATCAATTATTTACTCGTTAATTTCTCGCGACAGACGCACATACGATTTGAATAATTGCGAGTACCAGGAGATTATAAGACGGGGGAGATGATTGAGCCAATATCCGAGACATAACGCGGTCGCAGAGCACGGGGCGTTAAATTAAATTAACATGAGACGCGCGTAGTGACGCACCCGTAGGAAGCCTCCTTCTCAGCTTTTACTAGGTACATAGAAATTGTTACTACACTCCTTGACTTTATTGTATACCAGTAACATTGCTAACTAGGCGGTAAGCTTAAAGCTTTTTGTGGCATCACTGAGCATAACAGAACCGTAGCTGAGTCAGATTTTAAACGAAAGTACTAAAGAAAATAAACCATAAAATTAAGCGAAGGATTTCTGCGTGCAGAGTCCAGAACATCCACAATGATGTAATTTACAATGCTAATGCTTTTTATACGCTGCATTATCAAAACCGCAGAGTTCAGACTGAAGAGAAATTGTGTGCATAAATTAAGTTTTGTTAAAACAGAAGACTACAAGATTTGTGGTGATAAGTCAACACAGCGATATAGAATCATTACATATTATGAATTAAAAGTCCCTCGCCGTGTTTTTCTTCGTTTTATCTGACTGTAGAAACTTCGCGGCCATTGTAGTATAGAATCATCATGACGTCCTCTGCTGGACATATGCCTCCCGGATAAGGATCGCCACAACGACGGGTCATGAGCTGCTCTCATCCAACGGGTTCCCACCGCCTTCACCAGGTCGTCGGTCCACCTTGTGGGGGGCCTACCCACGCTGCGCTTTCCGTTACGCGGTCGCCACTCGAGAACTTTTCGAACCTACCATCTAAAGAAATTATCGTTCTCGCAGTTTTAAGTTGTACTATTGTATCTAGTATATGCATTTTAGATAGCTGTACTCTTATATGACTCGACGTAAATGAAAGAAAATGGCCCATAAGGTTAACGATTATGCGACTTTCCTCTGGCTATAACAGTTCTGGGCGCAACGTTTTAAACACCGGTCCTGTATTTATACCCGGTATATCTGCAGTTTACGAGGGCTCTAGGCGCCGTTGGACGGCTTCCAGTACACGGAACGAGCTGGATAATCCCCTGCAGCCATGTTCGCCTGGTATCATTCGTTTTGATCTTGTGTTATCGTATCGTTTGGTTTCATTGCTTTTTCGAGTAGCCAGGATTTGTGTACAAATCGCTGTTCCCTTCTGATCTAAGTACCTATAGTTAAATGTTTCATGTCTTTTTTTTTTAACTAATAGCTATAAGTTGTATATTGCCTAATTTATATTGATCTAAGTGTAATTAGATCTTTGAATTAACTAATAGCGTCTTCGTCTGCTGAAATTTCGTTTTCGAAATATTTTTTGGAATTAATTTTTGAATTTTTATTTACAGGTATGTAACACAGCAGAGCTGATAAGACCGAAATCCAGTATGAGTAAGTTTTGTGCCCGAGAAAAGAACTCCTCGTTTTCTACAGCTTCAACTTTTTAACAAAACTCTAAAGTACCAAGCAAACATAAATAACTAGAACTATATCAGGCGTGACGGCAGGTGTCGCACAACATGGTTGCGGTCTACAGTCGCCACTTGGTACTGTCTGACTGATATGCGCCCTTTAGTATGTATTTCACAGGAATTCCGGTCCCTCCACGTTTCAAGCTCCTATGTAACATGCCTTACGGTTACATTAGTGGCAAGGCAAAGCGTTTATTGTGGGTATCTCTTTTGTATACCTATCCTAAAATTATTTTATTCCTTTCTTGTAGCATTCCGTACTCTGCCATAATAGTTTTATTAACTATGAATTTTACCTTTATTTTCATAGAAATCGAATAACTTAAAAGCTTATACGCACTCAATTAGCCATTTTCTTTATATTGTTTTTAGATGGCCTCAGATTCCTTATATTTTCTCGTCTCACTGTCATAGCACTCTATTTGCGGTTTATTTGTAACTTAGCGTCTTTACGGATGTTTAGTGTAAACTAAATCACCTCGCCGGATCTTGGTTAGCTACAAACTAAACTCTGTAAACCCATGTTGTCCCAGTTACCACTATTTAAGAGCATTTAAAGGTTAATCAGTTTTCTCAAAAGAGTATGAAAACATCTTCAAAATATTTCTCTACGAAATTAAATTCTAGAGCCATTACTGAGATCGAAACATAGCCATGTTAAGAATTGGAAGGGATAAATCAATTTTGTCTTGTCAAAGCGCTTTTGATGTATCTTTAAATCAAATGAAATTCGTTTATATTTGGGGTCACTTGCCTCTGATAAAGTACGGTCAAGGAAAATAAAACCTTATAAGAATGGATGACATTTCAATTCAAGCAAGGTATCTAAATTCGAAAACCATTTGGATTGCTTATATTTTGGATTTGCTTATATAAAAAAATTTCTATCTATTATTTCACGAGTTGTTTGAAAAATACTGAAAAATTCAAAGTAAGGATTAATTAAATGTACCTTTGCCTGCCTGCCTTTCTTATTGACTGTGACAGTTTTTTTATTTTATTTCTACTGATCAAGGTATTAGTTACGTTGCAGCCCATTATCTTAACTTTTACAGGAAATTAAAATTAAAATAAGAGATTTATCTCTAATAATAATAATAATAATTTTAATGATAATTTTCTCATTCTTTAGAATGAAAAAATCATAAAATCATATAAGATAAATTTTTCATTCTTTAGAATGAAAAAATTATCGGAAAAATGGAATGTAATGTTATCCATTGAAGGCTGTTCTCTTTAGTATGTACGTATATGATCAAATTGCTTGTAGCTCTATCTAATCTGACCACCAATTAGCTTGACAATAGTGATACAAGCTCGAATTATGCAACTACACACAACGTTCTCCTAGGCATTTACATGGGATTGCAAGCTCGTCCCGCTAATCAAATTACAGTACACCTAAGCATAGGTAGCCCTAGCATCAATACGTCCTTATGTCACATGCATACCTGGTAGGTAGATAACTGGTCATCGAGGAGAATTAACTGGTGTCTATCGATTTTCGATCGGTGTTCAAACAATGTCATCTTAGTTGCCACCCTTTAATGGAGTTTCTGAACTAGATTTGAGTTGTTAACACTGTCTATGCAGTCTAGTTAATATAGGTATATGGATATTTAGGAGCGAATATGATAATTAATGGATCGTTAACAATAGGCTATAGTTTGGAAACTTCTTGCTTGATTGAATGATTGTATTCACATGGAAGCCGCGCTAGTGCATGGATAGATAGGCTGCTGAACATTTGCTGATTGTTATACAACTATCAAACTGATTTATCATAATTAGAATGGTATGACGTGTCAAGTGGTGATAGGTGGCTACGTGGCTAAACTTTTGCTCACAAATGCATAAGAAAAAACCTTTTGCCTTCCAAGTGTAAACTATCAACGGGTAAAAATGTCGGCCCATGGTCTACCAGGTAAACTAAATTGGTGGACCAGGGGAAAGCACTGGTCATTGATCAATATTAAGCCAGGAAGGTTGGCGGGCCAGCGCTACCGATCCGAAACAATAACTGAGAAATCTTTTAAAACATTATAATAAAACAAGTAAAATGCAGGCAAATAAGGATGCTTATTATAAAACTTTTGTAGGTTAGGCTAGTAGAAAATAGTCTTGGCATGCGGAACTTTTAATCAAGCGACCAGTTTTGAACAATCCTCACATATTTTATTCAACAGTTTTCTAGGCTAAGCGGCGACAGCCCCCAGCCGCGAATAAATCTGCTCGCAAGAATTCTTGGTTCTGTACTTCGAGTTTATCAATGAGGTTTCTGAAACTTTCGAGATTGTGGGAAGGAATCTGACGGGAGAAATTTCAATCGTCATTCGGTGTTTGAGTACTCGTGACTTGAGTTTTATTAACCGAATCTGGTAGATTATACGTAGGCTATAGTGGTAAAATATTTTAGCACAATCATGTTAAACAAAAGATTGGTGTCATATCGAATCAGAAACTCAAGACAAGACATTTCCAAAAAAAATACTTAGGATTTGCGAATAACCCACGACATGCCGCGGAGTGGGTATTCAGTTCGTTGCTCTTTAATAAGATGATGATTATGATAGTACTAATACGGTACAGGGCGTGAAAGCTGGATAACATAATGGCTCATAATGTCATCATGATATTAATGTATTTCTGTGACTTCACGAATCATTAGGTTTTAGATAATTCTTTTTTACCACTCACACATGATGTTGGTACTTCATGAGTCCATTAAAGTTCTAGATTAATCTTTCCTTGCCTAGACGCGGCGCGATTTCTTCTTAAACGATACCGAACTCGGAACTGCCGCATCACCACGAGTCCCAGCTGCGTCTCCCACTTGAGTACGTCACTGTTTTTTGACCATTCGTCTTCGTCTTTCAATCTTGCTCCACAACTGTTGCCTTAGGGATTTCGCAAACAGAAGGACATTAGGAAGCGTTTCATAGAAAATCGTGTTCTTTACTTTAAGCGGGAATGTTGGAAAGGGACTACCTTATCGTACTGACTGACAAACTATTTACGAAGGAGTGAAATTTTTTATGTAATATGTTGTATTCTATTCATAAAATATTTATATTCTATTTTAATTCGTATACGAATTGAGTGTGATATTTAATAAAAACTCAACGTCAGATATACCCTAAACCACAGAATAGATAATAGTAACCACCGCCGGCGTTGCTGAAACCAAACCAGCACGCCAAGATACTGTTAAATGTAGAGGAAGCGAGATAGTAGCAAGTGATGTTCTGTTGTCTTCACCTACCGCAATGGAAGACTGACTTTAGAAAAATGAACAATGTTTTATGGGAACAAAAAATTTTATTTATGGGAACGCGAATTTATTGAACGCAAGACGGCCTTCTGTCTAAGAAATCCTTAAGTTTCCCAACAGAACGCAATATATCACATAATTTACTCGTATATCGCTGACCGCTCCCAAGCTCAAGTAGTTGCGAACTCGTACAACTGTTGAATTGGCAAGTTGTCTCGCTTTCAGCTAGTTGCCGCATCGACGTGACGTAAGTTAGGAAGGCAATTGCCAATCTCAACTTAGATGGAACTTAGCTAAGATGCTGTTTTGTCCGCAGTGCGGTCACTTTAAATTAAACTTTTCGTGTAGTTTTAATTTTGGTGTTTATGATTTTTGTCGGAAATTTTATTAAAACCATACTGGAAGGGAAGATAGATGAAAAGAGAGGCAAAGGATGACCTAGACAAAGTTATCTTGCCCTATTAAAGGAAAAAGTTGTTGTCGTCTCGCAACAAGAAGTCAAGAGACTAGCATAAAAGAGGCAGGATTGGCGAACACTCCACCGAGAAGAGCGTAGGCGTAGGCTCTTAAATGAGACGATAATTATTTTTGTCCTACGGTTGGATTGGAAAAGACCGTGGGTATCGGACTAGTATAAAAATAATTAAGGCTTCTTTTACAGTGTTTCTGGGGACGACAAATTAATATTTAATTACCTGACACGTCATTAGTTACTTAGTTGCGTACACGTTAGTTGTTGCAGTAAAAGGTCTGACTACCTCAAAAAGAAATACGATTCTAAAATGATATTGACTATATTTCCCAAATAAGTAGTCAAACGTATTTTAAATACCACATTCAAAATATCCACATTTCACTAACTCGAGAGATTTCAAAGAATATTCTATAGCTAGAAGTAGAGAAGTACAAAGACTACATGAATTACTTATTACGTGTCTGTCTATCGTTATATTATACAGCGCACAAAAATATCAACTGTAAATATTATTCTTTTAAAACATATTGCGCACATGTTTTAAAGCCACGGCTCAATATTCGATAATCCTTTGGATTCGTCAAAGTGCTGTGAACAACTTTGACAGATGTCCGGATTTCCGTGGCTGTATGGAAAAAAAATGTACGTTCGAGGTCCGTTCCAATCAGAAAAATACCTGGTTTTTTTTTTAATTTATGTTAAAAGTATGTGAGGAACTTCTGAACAATTTACTAAAATCGACATAGAATCTATCAATATTATTATATGGATTGGTACATCATCATTATTACGAGTATGACTAGCCTTTATACGTTCTACTGCGGGACCCTACTCTACCAAGCGGGGCCTGTGTAGGTTACTGGAGGTAATTTAATGATCAACTTACATCTGCCTACGACTGATGGGACTGGGCGTCTTGCTTAAATGAGGTTATCGTCAACATAAAATTGAAGCAAACATCTAAAACACTTTTAGATCAATTTATTACCAATTGTAGTAACAGGAACTCTGGAATTACTTAAAATGTTTTTACTACAATACCTTGTCTCTAGAACCGAATGCTTCCGAGAGAGGCCACCGTTAAACCCTCGTCATAAATGACATCTCTGACCCATTATGTTAGCCTGGTAACACAATGGCTAGAAGAGGTTCTATTTTCCGTCTGTGGCTACCGGAAACGGTAGTGGGCTTATTGATGACCGGAAGTGGTGTCTGCGCCGAGGCCGGATGCGCCGCCATTGTACCTGCGGCTTGCCGTGTGCTTGCGTCGCTTCGAGATGAAATGTTACCTGGAGGGAAAGTTGCTGCTGGAAATTCTTATTTTACTTTCCAAAGAGCTTTGGTTTATGTTAGCTAGTATTCGAAGTCAACGAATTATTGTTTGGAGTCGTTTCAAAGAATTTTTCCCGGCTCACCACTCTAAAAAAACACATTTTGCGACGTTTAGGCTTTGCGTCTTTTACGAAAATTTTCACTAAAAACGACATCTGTCTGATATTCAATCAAGTTGCACCAAATAATAAAATCTGCCAAAGCTTTGATCCATTTAGAATTTTTTGGATTTGCTCGAACAGTTTTCCGCTAGATGTGCGCTGACGCTTAGAGAAAAATACCGTTTCTGGACAGAAAAACAAAAAGAAAAACGTACATAGCGTAAAAACAAAATTAAATAAAAAACGACGTTTACCCATTTCCAAGCCGTAAATAACAATTTTCCTCTCCCGGCTGGCATAAAATAAGACTGAAGTAAAAGGTATCAATGTACCAGGGGCGCAATAGGTAATAAGAGAGCGGCCACAGAGGTCTATGGGCGACATCGTGCAATATTGATGCGGCGGTGGGCGCAACGGATAGCCGGTGGCAGCTAAACAGACGAGCGGACTGACTGCGGTATTAACCACGGTGCTGGCTACGCTTAGCACTTAGGTAATAATGGCAGATTTTATCTTGAATGATGAAATTTTAAGTTGGAAAAATATGTTAAACATCCTTATCTAGCTTTACGGTACCTACATTAAAGACGTCCATGAAAAAGTTCTTGGAAAAGAAAAAGGGGACGTTCCCAAAAAAAAAATTTAACTAACCTTAGATCATAGTACCTACCTATCTGTTTTGTTTGTTCCAGTATCAGGCGAATACTAATGAATCGATTGTGAGGCGGTCTTGAATGTTAAATAGCTTTTGGTTGTAGTTTCGACAAAAAAATTGCGGTTCTTTTCGGCTAGATACATTGATTCCACGATGAAATTGTGGGCACAATCTAGCATCAAATTAAGTTTATAGAGGAGTTGTTCGTTGAATCATTTTTATTTGCTTTCAGCATGTCGGATAAATCGTAAAACTTTAAATAAGTATATCAAAGTATTGGGTAGTAATTGCAAAATTTCTGACCACCTCAAAAAATAAAACAGTCGTGAGTTGTTTTTACCTAGAATCAACCAAAATTTCAAGTTTCTAAGCTTACATTAAATGCTTTTTCACATCAAAAATAAAAAGTAAACCTTGAACGTTTAGGAAACAGTAAAATAAAATTGTAGCGTAATTTTATGTACTTCCGACACGACTTTCCCGAGGCAGACGTTTTAAATACCACCCTTTAAGTGAAGGATGCATTTAAGTGGCCACTGAGGGATACGCCTCGACGAACATGGTAAAGAGGATTCCGCCCGTACTTCCTCTAGTTAAATAAAACCTCTTCTGAGATGCTAATTACCTAGTATTTATAATACTTTCAGCTTTGTGGTTTTTAGTCTTCGTTCTAGTCAAAACTGGCTAGCTTTTGTGATGCACTCTTATTTTTAAGAGGAAGCCTTTTACCTTCCTACCTTGCAGTTACAGTATAGAAGGTGGGTCATACTCCACCACACGTCCACTGTCCAGTACGGATTGTTGAACGCAAGTAGTTGTTTAATGCCGCCATGGATATCTGACCTGGCGTATCGAATAGGCAATACCGACTACTCTCAAACGGTGAAGGAAAATATCGTGAGGAATTACGAATTCCTGATCCGTATGTGTACGTGGACCCTGACGATAGGACTGACTACTTCATCAATTCAAGGTCGCTCAGCGAGCTATGGAGAGAGCTATGCTCGGTGTTTCTCTGAGAGATCACATCAGAAATGAAGTGATACGTCAGAGAACTAAAGAAAATTAGCAAGCTGAAGTGGTAATGGGCTGGTCATATCTGCCGAAGAACTGACAACCGATGGGGTGTCAAGTTCTAGAGTGGAGACCACGAACTGGTAGGCGTAGTGTGGGACGCCCTGCTGCCCGCTGGACAGGCGACCTAAAAAAGGTAGCGGGAGCGACTGGATGAGGAAGGCCGTGGAGAGTCTGGTGGGCACCTTGCCTATGTTCAGCAGTGGACAATGATAGGCTGATGATGATGACGTGAAGTCTACCAAACCGAATTAAGCACGCGTGATGAACTAACGCTCATACACCCTCCTTGAACCCTCAGTCCAGTCTAGCAGTGGGACGTATTATTTATGGGTGCATTTGACTATAACTGTTCTTCTAACCGTTCCCAAAGGAAGTACGGTCGTGGATATACCGTAGGTATGAATTCATGCTTGGAAAGTTGTTGTCTACCTATTTAAACTTATTGTTTCGTATAATATTGTAATTTGCAGATTTGTATCTAATGTATCCGAATTAGTGTGGGTGTGTGAAATATTTCGTCGGCTCTAGCAGTCTAGCTAAAATTTGATTTAGCCGGTGCATTATGAAATACAGCAGAATTCCAGCAGTTTGGGTAATATCTTCACATTTAGGCAGTCTACGAGGTTGCGTTGACGGTTATCGACGTCGCCATTGGTTGCGGTATCCGTCTACTGACACGGCTTATGTAGTTAGGATTATAGATCGATGTACTGATCGTTATAGAACATGCATTATGTATTCGTAGTAGTAAACGCTAGGGTACGATTTTTATGGTTCCGTAGCACGGATCACTTATAATTTCGTCCGTCCTGTCACAGCTATTTTCTCGGCGACTTTTGGCCCTATGTGGAAGGTACTGCTAAACAATGGTGTAGAGAGATAATTGGAACAAAAAACTACATACATCAGAGGGATGAAAAAAAAATCATGTGCATAAAAGCGTGTGGGCTCTATTCTTTAAATATTTTTTCCACCTCTTACCACTTGACTACTTGACACGTCATTCCATCCTGAAACTTAAATTGCTAAATGTGAACGTTGCTACGAGTAGGTACATGCAACTACATTATTAAACAGAATGTTGGTAGTTATAGCAATCTCTCTGACCACCCCGAAATGGATTACGGTCGTGAGTTTATGTATGTGTATAATTATGTAAATAGTTTGTGAGATAATTATGAAGTCGTTAAAAATGTGTGTATGTGTCCACATCTAACTTTTCAAATATGGATAGGAAAATTCTGAAAAAATTACGATAGGAGAGCTTAAAAAAACATTTGCATCGAAAAAATTAATAAGATATGTTGTGTAGTATTCAGATCGGTTACATGCTATTTTGAATTTAGCTAGAAATAACAAAATGGAAAAGGTAGACCTAGTCTGATTACAGTTACAGCCTTTGCTTTTGAATGGCTCCCATTTTATCCTTCTTTCGTGTTCATTTCAGGATATTCTTTCTCTGCACGGTAGTGGTATGGATATTGGATACATAAACTCATTAGCTATCCTACATTTACTTGTTTAGATATCGTTTTCCTTATTACTTAAAAAGGGTTTTATTAATATGTACCTTATTCATACCATAACGCAGAAAAGAGAGAGAATTATATCGTTTACATTTAAGTCTCGTAGTTAAGTGAGCGAAAGAATTTGTTAATTGTCGACAAACAAGAGACTCGTTTTTATTTCGCTAAATTTTCATTTACGACCAATTTATTCTCATCCTCAAGCCTTTCTCGTTCCTACAGCCCAGAAATATAAACTTCACTGTTTTGTCTTCGCTTTTTACTACCCTTTCTATTAGCATTCGTATGAATAATGCAAGTGGTTCCCTTTTTATACAAACCGAAATATAACGCTTATAGTTTTGTCTCTGTCTTTGCTCCGCCCCTTTGCCCTTTGTGGGTTCGGTTCGAATATAGTTGCATACATGCATCGAGCCCTTCCATCCCTTCGTAGAATTTGAACTTCTAACAAACTCATGTCATCCTTGTACCAACCAAGAAATGTCACCGTAACTCTTTTGTTTTCTACGTCTTAAAGATTTAACATAAGTTTATTTAATTAATTTTCTAAGAAATATTATGTGAGTTCATGTTGTAATGTGAGGGATGGTCTCTTGCATAGCTGTAATCCAACTTCATACTCTTTACTGTTCCTTAGTCCCTAGTAGTTTGTTGATAAGTTTCATAGTAAAATTTTCTCACGGGTCTGCATGGAGTCTCACGTGCGTTTTTTTTGTTAACATCTGTTAAAGCAGCTGTTAGCTTCATCTTTTTATAGCTCGTGCCTGGCTCCATTTTTCAAGTAACAACTGCCTCACGTTTATGTTGCCCTGTTATTCACTGAGACATTATACTATTATAAAGGAATTACTATAATAGGAATTTAATGTCTGCAGAGTTATGTTTATTTTGTCAAACAGTTCCAATAATGTATACTTACTCTCTCTTATACTATGGATATATTACTATGGATATCAAAATCCCAACCTCTTTAGCGATCCAGATTCGTAACTTAAATTCTTAGACGTAAACTGTTGGCATCCTAAAGTTTCTGGTCCTCTAGTATTCGCGAGATAAGTTTTATAATAAACTTTTCCCACGGGTCGCCTGACAAAAAAGGGTCTCTCTTTTTTCATACTTGTCAGGAATAACAGTTACCGTGAGATTTTTTTAATTTTTTCTGGTTTCTTACGCAATATTTTTATTTAAGAAAAACCAAATATACCAAAACGCGGTAAGAACCCGTTAAAATGATTAATTCTAGATCTTTTTATTTAGTTGCAGAATGCTGATTTTAAAACACAGACCTTACTAAGTTACTGAAACTAATAGCTACGCATCTTACTTGATTTAACGCTTGTCTAAGTGTGAGCAAGAATAATATAGTTTCTTCATTTCTTTCCTTCATCTATCTATACTATTATAAAACTGTAACAGGAAGTTTGTCTGTACATTGAAGATATTAACAAAAAAAAGTTACGATATGGTTTTTAGGTGTCCCTGATTCCATTTCACCAATTTTTGGATCTTTTGTCTGTCTGTTTGTTTGTTTGAACGAGTATCATGCAAAAACTACTGAACCAATTTTGATGAAACTTTTTTGTTTGATAGCTTATGATCTGACTTAAAATTTGGTATATAATTTGTGCGGACGAAGTCGCGGGTTAACGCTCGTGGGTTATAAAATTATTCTTTAGTAATTCTCGTAATTCGGCATGGTGAATCAGTGTAGACCCAAATGCGTAGCGTGGCAATAACCTTCGTGGCCCGCGGTTACGTGGCCCATAGCCCGCACTAATTAAACACCTTCGCTGCCACAACCCAAGTGCTTTCGTTAGCCTTACAAATTAAATTATCGTAAATCCTCAGCTTGAAGGCGTGTGCGCGTTGTGCACAACCTTTGTTGTTTTAACACTATATGTATATCGTAAACACAGACGGACATTTTGCATGAATATTACTTAGTAGGTACATGAGTTATGATGAATGAAGATGAACTTACCTAATACCTATGAAGAGATTTAGTCAGAATCCTAACTTAGATTTTTTGATAGTGAATTGACTACTAATACTAACTTTTCTCCACCAACCGTTACTGGGCCCGCTAGGTGGAGTATGCCCCGCATCCTCTCGCGCCTATTATAAAAATACTCAGATATAAATCTTAGTCAGCCACTTTTCCTTTTGAAAGGTGAAATTGTAAGGAGTTGATTAGGCAGCAAACAAGCGATCTTTTCCGCTCGTTTCGGCAATGTGAAATAATTAAGGGGTAATCGACAGCTCACGCCTCTCAAGCCGGAGGCTCTTCGCCAACTTATATTACGATCCAACTTGCCTAGTAATGATTTTCACAATCTGCTTTAATTAGGATTTCTCGTTAATGCGCCAAATTGAATTATGGTTTCGGCTAACTTTGCGAGTACCTTTGATTCTCTGGGTTAAGAATAATTTGACAAGCTATTTTGCGCTCGGGTGAAACTTGCGAGAGTAGCGGGTGATAAATTATTCCTTTGATTTCGATCTTTGTTTCATTATTAATCTAATTTATGAAGGTAGACGGTCGGTATTCTATCGGTTTTGTAAAGGTCCCCAGAGATAGGTTCGAAATAGTGGCAGTAAATTGGTGCAAATTGCAACAAAGTGGCGTGGCCTCTACGGTTAATTCTCCTGGCGCGATTTAACGCCATTGTCGGCGCTGCGGCTCGGCGGGCGCCTGCAATTGACTTTTGTTCACTTATGTTGCCCTTGTAGTCTGGGGCATGTTTGTGCTGAAACGGCACTTCTTTTTTAGTGTTCTTGGAACAAAATTGGAAATTGAAACTATTACGGAACTACTTAGATGCCCATTTATTTGTCACACACAGTCACAGAGGATTGTCTCCGATATACTCGTAATTTGACTTAGAAAATGATGATGCTCATGATCTGTCATTACTTTAGCCCTTCGGCGAAGGAAAACATCACGAGGAAACTTAAGTTCCCTGGAGAAGAAGTAACCGTTCCTAGTTTTAGTTGTAAAAAATTTCAAACAAAATTTATATTATTTTTATTGAATAAATGTAGGTTTTAATAAATATTTTGGTACATTTAACTAAATTCTGAAAACAACAAAAAGGTATAAAAATGAGATCTTAGATATAAAAAAGGTCGCCGGGTGCACATGGTGCACCACCATGTCTCGCGGGGATGCACAATAAGATCTCACTTTTATACCTTTTATAAATGATATGAAATGAAGAAATTCTAAAATTTCCTAATGTGCTCGCGTAGTGGACAGGACATGCCCATACATCCTCACTATGAGGTTAGGCCTGTGCCCCAGTAGTCAGGACTGAACGTGCAGAAGCAAATGATGAAGTCTATAAAAACAAACATCGAAAACAAACTTTGTTTTATGGTTTGGGACGGAACACTAATTGCCCAAGTTTTCCTTTTTTTCTCGAAAGGAAAACATATTTTTATAAATACGACCCGGAAAAAACCTTCTGTTAATTCCTAGTTAGGTACTACTAAACCTTGTGGTTTATGGTTTAAAATTGACCACCTCATTTCTTCCCGTGGGTTTTCTAGGAAGCTACTATGGTATAATGTTTCTTTTGCAGTGCTTTTGGGTGAAAGGCTATCATCACCATGTCAATTTTGAAAATTTCAACAGTGCGCTTAAAATAGAAGTTGTTAGTTGTTTTGGAAGGGATTATGGGTATCAGTTTACCCTACGCTGGTAATATGCCTGGAAAAAGCTTTCAATAATTCCTAGTTACTTCGTATCTGCGATTCTAAAGGTTTTGTTTCACCCACAAAAGCTTATACCGCAGAGCTTACTAAGCCGAATCCCAAACAAGAGACCGTATTTAATTGAGATTAAATTATAATATAAGGCATCTTATTTCAAAGGACGAAGGGTCCAAATCCAGTATATTGTGCGTCGTTGTTAATAATAAGCTGCTCATAATACTATCTGTCAAGAAAGGCGCCGGGGATGGGTGCGGGCGTTCCCTTGTTCGATGATTCGGGACCACCTAACGTGCCCACTTGTGTATCTGTTTATGATTTGGGTTACTTATATGCGACAGGATTTCGATTCAAAACACATTTTATTCAAGAAACGCTAAAGAAGCTATCGCTATCTGTGGAGTGTACCTATTATCAGATTGGATTTGTCAGATTCAAACCCTTTAAAAAAAAATAATTGGAAATTTTTTCATAGTATCAAAAATCAAAGGACAAATTCCGGATATTCAACGTCGGAACGGAAGTTCTTATCTATTTTAGTAATTTTTATTTGATATAAATTCCGGTAACAAGATAAAAATATCTCCTTGTGGTTTTCAAAGGAAACAAATATTTCTAGGGACGACGACATGGCGACGACCGATAATTTTTTATGAATACAAAGTAAACCCTACAAATTCTTTGCGAAACTCAGCTGTGCATTTTATCTATTTTATTTTTATTTTCCCAAGCTACTAAGCGAAAAGAACCCAGAAGGAGGTCACGTCTAGGTAATTAGGCGAACGGACCCACTTAGTGGTTACTTCACGTTTAATGTTTGCCATTACAAGACGATTTGTTTTATTTCACCAGCTAATGACCGTCTTGCAACAGATTGGAATTAATGTTTAATTCTTCTGGTATAATTCAAGTTAACTACAAAGCATACTCCAGCTTTACTTACTCGTGTGATCTCAGGAAATTAATTTCTATCCCACAAATTATCTGCGTTGAACGGAATTAAATCCGTGCATGTTATCTAAAGTGTTCTCGGATGTTTAACAACATGGCCTTATCTGTGTAGGAACCACGGCCCTTTCCGGACGAGGTACGGCTCACCAGGGGCTCATAACACGGCATGCGTCTAATCGTAAGACGTTTGATGTATTTAGCTGGGAACCCCGGATACGTAATGGGTGCTCTACGCAGAATTGGAGCGTGCTCTTGAATAATAAGCGAGAGGAAGCGCAGACGGTAATGGAACACTTTTAATGGTCAGATCCATGCTGAATTTCGAGTGTTTCGATTCACCTTGGACCTTTAATCGAAGATATACATGTTCGTTGTATTTCGTTGCTTGGTTTTGGAAGACTACCAGTTCATCTTCTTTAGACCACGGTAGTCAACTGCGGACATAAAGGCTTATCTTAGGATGTGCCACTAAGCTTGATATCCTGCTTTGCGCATTATTACCAGTTGTCTTTACAAAGCCATTATTTATATCGATAATTTTGTTTCTCAGTCGGTTAACCTCGTTGCTGATTTTGTCCTTCCTGCAAAGGAAGCAAGCAGGACGCACAGATCAAATACTTTCGACTTTGCAAGCAATGAGAACATGTTACTTTTTTTAAACATTCTTCTTCATGCAGCTGATGTGGATATCAGCAACATCAAGCGCCATCGACAATAATTGAACCCAGACCAACATAACATGAATGACCACCGAAAATAATTTTAGTTTGGATTCGCCTGAAAGCCAAAATGTTTAGATCCAGCATCGAAAAAATCAGGAAACTGATCCTTTTTGTATCATCGTTTAACCTACATATTTCCTCTAAGCTTTTTAGCAACAAAACGCCGCTGAGCGCCAAATGTGCAAACATCATGAAATCGCCCAGCCTCTTAACGTTAAGCGTCCTATTCATCTTGGAAAAAAGTTTTCCGCAAAAACTAGGGAAACCCGCCCATTCACCGGGCTATCTACACCGGACCAACTTTTTGTTCTATTATAAAAGCGTAGATTACGCGTGAGCAGGAACCCTGGACTATGCCTCTTTCATTTGGCGGATTGGGGAACGTGAGAACAATTTTTTTTAAGTTCTCCCGAAATATGTTCCCGTAATACGAATTGTTTGTAGAATATTAATTTTGTTACAGAAATAAATACTCCATTATTAGTTCCGTGAGCAGCTTAACGTCGAAGTGTAGCAAGTAAATACTGATTTATTAATCGACGATTGCAATCGTTAAGTATTAGGTTAATATAAAAAGAAAGGGTTAAGGAGTTCGGTGAAGTGAACGAAAATCAAATTTGTCGAATATAAGAAGAAATAAACGTAGTTTTCGAGTGGACTATAAAGAGCTTTTAGTGTGAGTTCGTAATGCCGTCGCACAATGACTCGCTGAATGGAACTGTCTTCAACAGCACTTATGCTCCTCTATTCTGTTTCGAGGGTTTCGAGGGTCTTTTTATATTGTGCCTTGAGATTTTAGGAAAAAATAATAACATGCCGTTTTTTAAAAAAATGTTCTCAATTTGTCCTTTGTGAACTTTTTACTTTCTGATTTCTTTTATCTCATTGATGGGAATATTTAAAATATTTAATGACTAGCTTTTGCCTACGACCTCGTCTTTCGTTTTCAAACAGACGTGGTTTTATGAGGCTACAGTAGGTACCTAGAAATTTTTTAATGAGTTCAAAAAATCATTACCATATTTTCCACCAAATTGAAATGTTTTTCCACCAAATTGAATGTACACCTATCACTGTAAACGGGCCTTCCTGTAAATGCAAAAATTCACATTTTTATTTCAGGCTAAGCGTTATCTTTATCTGTCAGTCAGTCAGTCGCCGAACTATTTTATATGAATAGATCGGATAAGATAATACAGATTCAAATAATTTTTTAGATTAATTTATAAATTATGATATGATAAGGCAGAATCGGAAGATCTTATAATAGGTATCATTATAAGTACCTAGTAAATAAAATCCTTGTTTCTGCCTACCAGGGGAAAGAAATGTAATGTTAATGTTATGTTAATGTAATGTAATGTTAAATGATGCTATTGTTTCTGACAACACCCGTTGGTTGGTTGGTGAAATGTTTGTCAGATCAGAGATCCCAGGTTCGAATCCCGGTTCGGACGGAGCGTTATTTATTTACTCTTATTTGGCGTATTGATTGAAAAGCATTTTCCAGTAGATGCAATTTAAAAATGTAAGGCACCTGTCACTGTGGGTACCAGGTTTACATAAATTAGTTGCAAGTGTGCGCCCAGGACACTGCGAGCGAATACGTAATGCAATATTCTTATTCATGAGATATTTATCGAGGCGCCACAGCCGTGCATCACACACTAGCCTCCTTTTGCAGCCAGTGATAGTGGTAACGCCGCCATTTGAATTTAAAGGGCTTTTAAATTGCGATTTAGGAATGGTAAGCAGACTATTGAAAAGTCGATTTCGAAGTGGAAAAAAGGCAAATTTTACCAAGTATCATTCCTTTCCTTTCCTGTCCGTGATATAATTTTGTATACTGTTTTTTTTACGTAATGTTCAGTATCGACTGTGAAAAGGCCTCCAATCATCTCTGTTATGTGCAAATATTGATCAACGCCGCAGGAATGCAGCAAGGATACATATAGGGTTTAACTTTATATACGGTTTATGTTTATCAAGCTGAACAACTTTCTCTAAGGGATAAAGATGGAAATAGCGAAAAAATCTGCTATCTATTTGGGTCGAGTAGGATTGCAGTTTTGTATGGAGTAGCAGATTTATTTTTCGCGATTACGACTTTCAAGTGAAGGGGAACGGTTAGTGAGCAGACCAGCAGCCAGGTGGGCGGATGACAATCATGTAGAGTAGCCGGCAAACAGTGGATGAGACTAGCGTGGGACCGTTCTGGATGGCATGAAAATGAAGAGGCCTACTATACCCAGCAGTGGGATTTACCGGGCTGATGATGATGATGACGACTGTGGTCCCATAGAGAGAGTTGTTTAGTTTGATGGTCTGATCATCGTGTTAAAAAAACCGTCAGCATGACCCTATATGTATAATGAATCTCCATATTTTTCTTGGTCTACCTCGACGCTAGCGCCGGCGACCATTTTGGGGATCTGAAGTAATTTTGAACAATCTGTAGTTATTTTGGCCTACTGTTCAATATGCTAAATGTCTGCCTTTTGCTAAAACTACCAACATTATGGAGCGTGTTGCGTTGCAGTTATCCAATGCTCACTTTTAGCATACGGTATATTTCAGGCTGGAATGACCTGTCAAGTGGTGGTAGGGGGCGAGCATTTCACCTACAGAAACACTGCATTAGGGACCTTATCCCGTAATCGCCTTATACGAAACCCACGGGAAGAAATGGGATTGTCCATTCTTACTCGAAACAATACGACACTGCTTGCTACAACTATAGGTACACGCTTAAAATTGAATTGGTAGTTGTAAAAAAGATTCTAACCACCCCGAATGGTGGGATTATGGTCGTCATATACTGTATGTATTACTTTAGAATCTTTCCTAAATCTCAGCACCATTACATCATTTATGTAAATGCAATTCGTTATTTTCCAAAGCAGGCTCGGTCCTCGGTAAGCCATTTGTCAGCCCCGACATACGTAGTAGGCATCCATCTCGAATATCTCGCATTTCTCCGTTTGCATTAGTTCCCCCCACCACCCCCACCCCCCGGCTGTCAGTTGACATTTTTCTCGAGAGCATTCGAGTCCAATAGCTCATGATCTAGTTTGCATAATGGATGTATTGTGTGCAGTTCAATTCGATTTCTTTATTTGTGTTTTTGAGGATATAATAGTTTAGATATAATTAAACAACTTGAAAATAACCTATTCGTTAATCCAGGTCGGAGAGGCCTATAATGATTGCAGCTTGAATGCGGCTTCAGCGAAGAATTTCACATTTGCTAAATGTCGCCTGTTTGCAAATTGTCTCAAAATGTATCTTTTGCTGAATGCCTCTTTCTCAAGTTGGCTCTTAGCAATTAAATAATATGTGCTGTTACTGTTGATGATGATAATGAAATTACAGTCAGAGCATAGCAAAGTATAATTATGCTCACGATTGTATTCCCAATATGAAAATATTCTAAACGAAACATATTCGGAATACCCTGAGTTCGCTAGCAATGCCCAGTCAATTTTCTGTTAGAGTGTATTCAAGAAGCCGCAACAATGTCTCTGACTTGGCTTATTAACGGTCGCCGACGGAAGACAGTCTCTATTTGAAATACTATGTTGCAAAATTTGGTCAAGTTTTTCAAACACTCTAGCTGTAGGTACTACGTAGCACAAAAAGCTTCACGAAGCATGGAAACCGCCCTACACTCACATTCTCACAACTCACACGTATACTCATGTCATACGTCAGAGACACGTCATGCACGTCGGAATAGAGTACCAGGCGATCATAAACATCAAGCGGTACGCAACGTCAACACTCGACCCAAGGGTAGGGTGGAGCTCTATGTTCCCCCCGCCCATAAGGATAGGACGAAAGGCCCCATGTTTGTACGGTAAACAGGTTTTTTGTATGCATAGCAGCTCCCATACTATGACAGGTGCATGATCGAACGTCTGAGTAGGATGAAAGAATGATGAGGTTACTCAGATCACGAAAGTAAATAAGTAAAAAAATGTTTGTTATATAAATAAATATACGTAAAACATGTCATACAGTGTCAGTTAAAGCGTCATTTGCTACCTCTAATCATGAACTTCTAGTAAGTCATCAAACCGAAAATGAGTTAACCGTATATGCAGACATCAAAGCTATTCTGCTAACGAGTGCGGCACAATGGCCCGGGGTGTTAACGCCCTTGGAAAGGTCCCAACCCATTCGACCCCTATAACGAGGTCCGATCGCAATAAGCACTTGTTTTTCCGTCCATAATTACTTGGCTGTATAAAAGAAAATTGCACGGCGAAATAATTAACGTGCTAGAGACCTCATTTGTTCTTTAGACGTTTTCATTACCACCTCTTTATGGCTGAGGTGAGGATCTGGGAGCGAAGGTTGCTTAATGTGTGTTCGGCACATCGCTATTGAATCAGCCCAATTACATAATGTCCAATCTGTGGTTTTATTCATTTACGAGCGTTAACCCGCGACTTCGTCCGCACAAATTATATACCAGATTTTAAGTCAAATCATAAGCTATCAAACAAAAAAACTTTCATCAAAATCGGTTCAGTAGTTTTTGCGTGATACTCGTTCAAACAAACAAACACCCAAACAAACAGACGGACAAAAAATCCAAAAATTGGTGAAATGGAATCAGGGACACCTAAAAACCATATCGTAACTTTTTTTTGTTAATATCTTCAATGTACAGACAAACTTCCTGTTACAGTTTTATAACAGTACGAGCGTTAACCCGCGACTTCGTCCGCACAAATTATATACCAGATTTTAAGTCAGATCATAAGCTATCAAACAAAAAAAGTTTCGTCAAAATCGGTTCAGTAGTTTTTGCGTGATACTCGTTCAAACAAACAAACAAACAAACACCCAAACAAACACACAAACAAACAGACAGACAAAAAATCCAAAAATTGGTGAAATGGAACCAGGAAGACCTAAAAACCATATCGTAACTTTTTATTATTAATATCTTCAATGTACAGACAAACTTCCTGTTACAGTTTTATAACAGTACAAGCGTTAACCCGCGACTTCGCCCGCACAAATTATATACCAGATTTTAAGTCAGATCATAAGCTATCAAACAAAAAAAGTTTCATCAAAATCGGTTCAGTAGTTTTTGCGTGATACTCGTTCAAACAAACAAACAAACAAACACCCAAACAAACACACAAACAAACAGACAGACAAAAAATCCAAAAATTGGTGAAATGGACACCTAAAAACCATATCGTAACTTTTTTTTTGTTAATATCTTCAATGTACAGACAAACTTCCTGTTACAGTTTTATAATAGTATAGATAGATTGGGGTCTCCTATCATTTAGTATATTTATGCATTCAATCGAATGTTTTTTCTAAGAGTTTGTTAAGAACATTTAAATTTATAGATGGAGTCTTTTCATAAAATTCATAAAAAATTAAAATATTAATGTGGGCTTTTTTCAGCCTTGACTTTCATGACAACTAAAACATAGATGAAAACAAAAAATATTTTTATTTTTAAATTTAATCAAGCTCATAATTATTCTTGTTTCATCCCAGCCTTAGTGGATGCTTAATTTATAATTCTATTCATATAAAGACTCATTTCGTACTCTACTTACGGGTAAAATACATACCCTATGCTTGTGCCACTCCACGCCCCTAACCACAGGGGGTTGCATGCAGCATCCCTTGTTGCGAACTCGCATCCTCTAACATCCATGCCTTCCTGGTAATTTTATTGCATATTCATGGACGTTTTAGTTTTTCGCAAATAGGGGACGGTCGGTTAGATTATATTACGTCATTCATTCATCGCACTCAACATACTTACCTTTTGAACTTGTAAACAAAAAGTGACAACACTACAGCGCATTCATTAAAAAATACTTTAATAAACTTGGAAAAAAGGATTTCTAGGTCACCAATGTTAAATTAAATTATAATTATATATTCTAACGAGCGTTAACCCGCGACTTTGTCCACACAAATTATATACCAGATTTTAAGTCAGATAATAAGCTATCAAACAAAAAAAGTTTCATCAAAATCGGTTCAATAGTTTTTGCGTGATGCTCGTTTAAACAAACAAACACCCAAACAAACACACAAACAAACAGACAGACAAAAAATCCAAAAATTGGTGAAATGGAATCAGGGACACCTAAAAACCATATCGTACCTTTTTTTTTGTTAATATCTTCAATGTACAGACAAACTTTCTGCTACAGTTTTATAATAGTATAGATAAAGCTGTTCTGTATAAAGCTCTTATGTTCATCTGTGAGCCTAATAGTCATGTGAATTTATAATGATCCTGCAGGAATGCAGCCCGGCCCTACTAGATATATTCTACTAGAAGACAACCTCCTAACGTTTTATAATCTCCTAGTTATCGAGATCACACTTTAACCCTTTGAGAGTTAGTGCTGCTGTTAATTCGTTATTTTGATCTTCATAGAGTTATTTTTTCAAATGAAATCCAATAACGGAACTATTTTTTGAAGCGGTTTGGCCATTTTGCAAAGTTTTTACACTAGTATTCGCTGCTCTCTCTGTCTCGTTCTATTAACCCATGGCGCTCATGGTGTTTTATTTTCCATTTACAACGAGCCCGTGGCCATGGTTACAAACATCTAATCGCGATACCAGGGTTCCATGGGTAAGAAGGAATTAAAAATAAGCTTAGAAGGCAAAGCGGGAGGTATTGTGTGAAAAAAGGGGTCATTTTACAATAGACATCGTTATCCCGAAGTAAATAGGTTGTGCATAATGTAAGGGTATTGTAGTAATTTTTTGATACATATTTGGAGGGTTTAGCTGTAAAGGAGCGCGATTTCGAGCTTTATGTGGAATAAATTAAGGGTTTTATATGCATGTGGAATTGTGGAATGTATCCATTCAGATGTCACTGCGTGCTATGCAGTGTCGAAAGTTCAAATTGTAATTTCCATGTTGTTTGAGATTTAAACATCAAAGCGTTTGGTTTGGAGACGAAATCCTGCATTCATTCATTTCTAATTTAGAAACCCCAAATAGAATTGAAACGCATTTGGAATTTTCATGATTATTATGAAAAAGGGGAAATGCAAATTGCAGCGTAGTACTATTTGAAGGGAATTTGATTGAAGTTCTAAGTTTTATAAACATTTTAAATAATGTACAAAAGATACATAAATATTATAAAAACAATAGACATTATTTGACCCCAGATACGACAACAATTATAACAAGTAATATGTATTTATATTAGAAGGAAAAGTAGAGAGAAGATAGGAAGATGAAGACCTAGATAGATATACACGTTTTTAATTACTAACACAATGAAAATAAACAACTTTCCCTAAGAAACATGGGTCGAAAAACGATAAAATTTGTTGGTCCTCTCATACAAAAGTGCAGTTCAGCCGATCGATTTTCTGTGGAAGGACCAAACAATTTTTTTCTTTCTTGACCCATGTTTCTTTTTTTTTTACTTATATTTAATGGACTCTTGCTTGTGCGTTAGCACTGCATTTCCGCCAGTGTCGCGTGTTTATGGGAGAATCTATCCCAATCTCAGGGATTGTTTTTGGTCAAGAACAAGAAGAGATTGAGGATTACGGAGCCTCGTGGCAGGCAAAAACGCGACGCGCGAAATCCACGCGAGACGTGTGCTCGGGTCAGAACCTGCAACGTGACTCCCCATGTTTCTTCAAGGAAAGTTGTTTAGTATCATTGTATGAACTCCGAATACACTCTTAAAATCTTCACTTCCTTTCCTAACTCGTGAAAGAAGGGATTGAACTCGTCTCATAGAGAAGACCAGATTGGCCGAATGCTCCACCCGCACCGGCTTTACACCTTTGGCACCTTATTTAAAAGGTGACGGTCATGAAAAAACTATACCTTCATGTCTCAGTATCTATTTATTAAACCTCCCACGGCAAGCACATCCAGACTTTTGGTTCGGGGTTCGGGTGTCATTCATTGAGAAAACAATTTAAAAATAAATACAAATACAAATATTCTTTATTGCATATAGATGTACATATATTCGGAATCCAACCTATCCCTCCCTGGCTACGTGCTTGCACCCCGGACTTGATAGGAAAACATGTCAATTATCTGCCCACTAGGATACATGCTTCGCTTTTAAGTTGGAAAACAATATGAAACAATATTACATGACAATAAAGATTATGGAATTACATACAGTGAGAGAGAAGTCAGAGGGGTCCCTGCACCTCTCTGACTTTAGATACCACACGTTATCCTACACTTCCTGGGGACACTAGGTGAACCGCACATAGGGCAGGGGTGCCCCTGGCTCCAATGACAATATTAAAACTTTTAAGTACGTCGTAGGTTAGTAAATGAAAAACGTAACGAAAGTACTCAATATTTCAGTCTCGTCACGGGGGAGTTCGAATTGATACAAGTGATCAAAGTTGGTCATCACAGCCGAGGCGGAATTGCAGCACGAGTGCAAGCGAGTTTTTTTAAATTTCTATAGTTGGTTTTCTATTTCTTTTTTTAAATTTCTATAGTTTGTTTTTAAATAGATTTAAAAATAAACTATTGAAAAAAAAAAGTAACATTACAGCACTCCAGTACGATAATGTAAACATTTTCGCACGCGTACATGAGCTGCATTATGTACCTAAAAGCGGTGCAATAAGAGCTACTTTACGAGCAAGTGTGTTGAAAAGTATGTATCACACTACCTATAGGACCAACCACGCTATAGGACCGTAAATATTTATTTCTTTACACATTATAGATATTCAACATATTCGTGCTATGTCAATATGCGTAAATGCCGTAGGCATAAAAGTCAACGTAGCAGGTTATCATGAGTGGGAGGTGTTTGTTTGTTAATGCTCCATTTCGCAGCCGCGCGGGCGCGGGCGGTCGGTCGGCAGCTTTCGTCCCATTTGGGCCGTCTACTTTTAAACATGGTCCAATTTTTAAGAAGTGTCGACGGAATTCAGTGGTACTAATATGAACACAATATGTATTACCTACAATACAGTAATTCAAATTCTAGTTTCAGTTCTATTCACATTGCAATCCAATTACTATTCAACTGTGCTAAATTCCGTATCATGGGAAACTTTACTTATTTACTATGTGAAATGTGACTGACTGCCTTTAACGTCTGAGCGATCTGTCAAAACGGTTCTAACAGCTGTCTGTCAAATGAATAGCGCAATACCGAATGTGTTAAAAGTTGTGGTTCGCATTTTCGCACGCGGCCCAATCACGGTACCTACAGTTGAGATTTATTTAACACAATTGCTCTCCTGGTCTAATTGGAACCAGGATCTTAGGAATTAGAACTACCTGTACTCGCGCACCATTGCAAAAGAAACCTTTTTATTTCCACCATTCCTTAGTGCAAACTACGGCACCTACTCCAAGAATTGAAACTGTATTGAAAAAGGTAAAATTATCTACTAAAATAAGTTAAGGCTTTCGTCAGCCGCTCGTGAATGGGCCCACGAAAGAGCTTGCACTACACGATTTGTCATTGCGACATGTCTGCGTGAGATTTTACGGCCACTTTGTCTCGTCGCCCGACTAACTAATATTCGTGCGAGCACGCCTTTTTGCGCTCACACGTTTTAGGCCTTTCTTTGCTATTTAGCTTTTGTAACTTAATGGCGTATACGCTGTTCAGAATACATTATTTATCACGTTGTTTACAGTTCTGCAGCATCATTCTGAAAATTAAGTCTTTAATCTAGGCATCTAGGGAAAATTTACTTGCTACAGACCTTACTTGCTATATGCTCTGGTATCCTAGTACAATTACTACTAGTAATCAATATTTTTAGTTCGTTTACTTCTTTTCTTTCTTCTTCTCTTTCTACGCTTTTAGCACATTTTTTAACCGACTTCAATTCGACCGTATAGATATTTTTAGAGTTCATTCTCATACTGGAACTGGAATAAAATAAAATGACGTTCCCGTGTTCGTTAGGTACAAATGTTACATTAGGTAAAAAGCTGATGCATTAGGTACCTAGTTATGTGTCGTTTGTCACAGCGTTACCACTGTCCCCTTATTTATTTTAATTTGTGTAATATCATTTCATCGCTCGTTTGCTCGCTACTCGTTCATATTCGCCTGGTATTTTGATGTGAATAAATTTGAATATTCAGGAGGTTCCTAAATTTATGTTCCAAAATCCAAAACGCTCGCTTTCTCTCTCCCCCTTTCTCTTGCCTATGTTTCATCTCTCGTCTCTATCTTTCAAGGTCTACAAAAGATTCCTTGGGTATATGTCACTTATTTCCGTTTAAGTAATTTCTTGGCTTTAAACTGTAACTAGCTTTCAGCAAGCACTGCACAATTCCAAGACTCATTTGGCCGGCCTTAACTTATTGAGCCTCCTTCAGGTTTTCAATGCATGCAATGGAAACTATAGGAACTCAATCAGCGCACAATTTATTTGTGTGGTGTTCTTTCCAATAGGTTGACGTTTCATGTATGGACAGCATCAACTATGCAATAACGTTAATAACACGAAATTCTATTCAAAGCGAACAGTTATTATGCATCAAAGTTTGCATGTGCAGAACTCGCGAACGTGATGTTATAGCATTTTAATGCGAAGGTAACTTTGGATATTTCCCCCGCGGTTGCGAGGGTGGCCCCTCGGGTTGAGCGTCCACTCCACGTAATCACTCCGCGAATTTTAATGCGTCGAGACTTGACTCTGCGGCATCTCTGTGCGCCTGGTATTTACACCATGTCAAATAAATGGCGAATGCTCCTGGTGTATTTGTAGATTGGAAATTATGTTATTCTCTGGGAAAAGGGACCTTGTTGTCGGAAAATCTATACTTATTTATTTACAGTTTATGTAGATTTTGAATCCATTAATAACGCCATACGGAGAATAAGGTCCCCCTATGTTGGAGAAATATTTTCTTTTGTGGTAAAAGATCAAAACATTAATCGGTCGATGGCGTCCTTGTCGATTCAAAAATATGATATGATGTGCATGCATATTAAAGACTGTAAAGGACCGGATATTTAGGAATTGGATAAGGAGGAATTGGATTGCAGTGTTTGTCCAGCAGTGAGATGATATTATCGTCATCACGGCCGTGTCCTATATAAGGTCTAACAAAATTAGGTGAAACTATTTTAAGGGGATGATCAGACCATCAAACTGAACAACTTTCTCCATGGGACCAATATCGAAATCGCGAAAAAAAATCAGCTGTTCCATACAAACCTACTCTACCTAAATGTATGGGACAGCAGATTATTTTTTCGCGATTTCGATATTAGTCCCATAGAGAAAGTTGTTTATTTTGATGGTCTGATCATCCCCTTAAAATAGTTTCACCTAATTTTGTTAGACCTTATATAATCGAGATCTGATCTTTTCACCTAAGATTCAGAGTGTCAATGTGATGACTGATGACTGATAATGTGATAATTAAGTAAGCAAAGAAAATAGAGACTAGCTAGTGTGTCTGTCAATGTGATGACGAAGATGTTCGTTTTAAAAAAAAACTGAAATTGTGATAAGTAATTTTAAAGATTGATTGAAGATATTGAACTGCCTTGGAACAGATAATGTTCTACAAAGTTAAACAAAACCTAAACTTTATTCGAAAATGGACGATAAATGGCAATACTTATCTAAATAGACAGAAGCTTCGGGCGTTCGAAACGAAATGAACTTCTAAAGCACGCCCATTAACCCTTTGCTACCTGAATAAAACTAAAAGGCACGCAATAATAATTTAACAAACGTCTAATGAAATAACGACAGACAAGTGCCGACGTTTCTATTACGGCCCGTAACCGGATCTATCCGGATATAGGGTTGCCGGCAATAATAACCGGCGGGCATGCAATCAAATTACCGGTTTGGTCCGGTGCTGGGTTATAATCAGGTTTGAAGGTGATAGACAGCCCGCTTCTAACGTTCAAAACCATACCAGCTATACTTTTTATTGTCATCGTAATTTTTAAGACCACCGCTTAAGGATTAAACGGGGCAGTTTAAGCGCTTCGGAAGTTAGAAATTTTGTGAATTAAGTTGTGTTATCTTTAACTCTGATCTTCATGGTTGCAATTAAGGTGATTGGGAGAGTTTTGATGCTCAGTTACTTTTGTTTTTGTTACTTTAAGCTTTGCCATTGCCATTATCTTTCGTATAGTTCTCAGGTTGGAATAGATGAACATTATTTGATATCATTTCATCTCATTGATGTTGTACGAGGTGACTAAGGCATACAGTTTCTTTTCGCATTCAAATCCACGTGTAAATATAATACATAAACAGACGAGTAAACAAGAACTAAATTAACGTACTAGTTAATTAAAATTACGAGCTGTTGCCCGCGACTTCGTCCGCACCATTTCCCGTGTCGTCGGAGCGAAATAAAATATATATACCTACCAGTTTTAAGTCTAATCATGAAGCATTTAAACACAATAAGTTTCATCAAAATCGTTTCAGTAGCATTTGCGTAGAGGCCGTAAGGCGGTCTGAAAAAACTCTGACACCAGGGCTCTGCCCACACGATAAGAAGAAGCATCTGCGTGATGCTCGAACGAACAAACAGAACAAAAAATAAAAAGTCTTTGGTTTGGAGCCAGTGATCCTAAAAACCATATCGTACTTTTTTTTAAATGTCTTCAATGAGCAGACACACTTCTGTTCTGACTGTTAGCCCAGTCATTTTACGGAGTTTTGTTAGGAGGGGTGGGGAGTAATTATTAATTGTACTTTTAAACTGTAACCTTTAAGTGACAAAAAGACTATCTTAAAACATATTCATTTCATTCTTCATGTCCAAGATATTTATTATTATTATATTTAAAAAAAATCGCTACGCAACATAGAAATCATAATTGTCTGTCCCAGAAGGCTTTTAAATTAATAATATTATTACCAATGCTAAGTGCATTGGTAATAGAATTAGATTTAACAACATACATTATTTTTGAGAAATAAAATAGGCATTGGAATTTAAAAAATGAGGTATTTATTAGAAAACTCGAATATATTTTTTAAAACCTTCTAAGTAGATAAAAATATTATCATTTATTTATAATTTATTTGAAGTATGTATAATGGTAAAGCCTTAAATATGTTAAAAAAATTAGATCGAGATAATAGCTAAATTTTAAAATTTGAACTGTTCCTGACTTGATTTTTTTTTATTTTGATACATTTTTAGGCTCAAATTGGCTTTTCAATATTATGAAATGAAATGAAATTGTATTTATTTTTTTATTTCAGGTCACAATGAACCCATATAAAAGCACAAACATAGGTATACCGTAAAAAAATATCAAATATTAATTAGTCCTGGCTAAAACCGTAAAATGACTGGGCTATGTTCTGTTACAGCTTTATAACAGTGTGTAGACATCACAATAACCTGTTGCCACCTTGCAGCCTTAATTAATTATAACATTAACCTACTTTTTGTTGCGCGTACATTTTCCAATTCCAAATGGTCCCTAGAGTTTGCGTAATGATGCCCAACCTTTATTTCACACCTCACCATCCCATCTCGCTCGCGCTCAAGTGCCTTACTCAATAAAATTACCAACGTGCTTTTTCTCCATCGCTACTTTACTATGAAAAGAGACCGCAAATGCACGTGTTTTTTTCATTTTAAAATGAACACGGAATGAAGATAAATGTTATGTTTATTCGGTGGGAAAAATGTAACGTAGTTGTGTACCTCGGTGGGGTGGGAGGTGGGTGGAATGTTACTGGGGGCGAGGAAATTTTGAAAATGATTCTGGGAAACGTTGGGTAAAGAAAGTAATTTAAGATTAATAAAGAACAGAACCTGGGAAATCAGATTAATGGTTTTTTTATTGGTACTAAATAAATATTGATAGCGAAATAAAGACTGCTTCGGAGACGGGTAAAATATTGATTTTGGTGCGGCCGTCAACCAAATTTGAATATTTTAGTTCAGAATAAAGTAACAAATAAAACGTGTTATGACAAGTCTATCTCTACTCTCATAACTCACTCCGAACTGAGATATAAAGGCTTGAAGTAAAAGTAATGAATTAATGTTCAACTTCAAGCTTTTATATCTTTGTTCGGAATATACATGAAATAAAAAGTACATACATACATACATATTCTCACGCCTGTCTCCCACTGGGGTAGGCAGAGACAACGGAACGCCACCTGCTACGCTGCCTGCTGAAATAAAAAGTATTATTTGTTACTTTATTCTGAACTAAAATATTCTAGTTTGGTTGCGCGCCGCGCCAAAAAAATAGGCGAAAAATAAGGCGCCACTTCCATACAAAATCCCGCATTGTCTTTTTTAGGTACAAACATTTTGTAATATACTTTTGCCTCTTTTATACTACATATACAAATATATTGGAATGTATAGATACTAGCTTCTTTTATAGAACCCATTTCATTTTTTGAAATATAAAAAGTAGCCTCATGTCTGTGTTTACGCTTTCACGTCACTTCTATAAACCAAATTCCATTGAAATCGGGTAGGGTAGATTAGACGTAATTAACAGACTGGCAGCAAACACCCATTTTGGATTTATAATGTAAGTGAGAAGTGTGAATAGCAGAAATACATAATTATGGTTTGGCTAATTTGACGCCCACGGCTAGGGTGGTTTAGAACTTTTAACTTTCTTATAAAGAAAACATGAAAAAATTAATTTATGATTTTCTACCTGCTACCCAACTTAGCTCCACCCATTGAGGCAAGCAACCCCTGTTATGGGTACACGTTTACCCGTAATCTCTTACTTTCTATTATTCCCTAGTAGTGAAAGTAGTTGATGGCGACTTATTGGCTTATTTACGGTTTTAACTTTTCCACACTTTTATTTACGAACTAAATTAAAATAGAAGCTATTATGTAAATAGCGCTTATAGCCTCTTATAGCGACCACAATTTTATTTATTGCCTCTGTCTGTGACTTTGTTGTGGGTGAGAGGTCACATAATAGACGTCTGGCTTTGTTGTTCCACAGGGCACCGCCCGTTTGGAGTACAATATTTATACACTTTGGCAAAATGTATAAAGTAAATAATATGAAAAAATAATTGAGATAAATATCTTTCTTCTGTTCAACTATTGCAAAGGGTGCTTTTCGATGGAACTAAACTAACATCCTGCGGTGTCCTCGTCTCCTAGTTAAGGAATATGAATATTTATTACGTCACTATTCACACACATTCATGCCTCAACATGCGGCGGGGACGCTTTTATTTGTTGGGGTGCATTTGGTTGGCAACCTTCTGCGCTATTCTTGTATCCTGGTAGTAGCTATGAATATTACACGTTGTTATGATTTATGATTGATGGGTGTTTTTGTACATAGAGTTTTTACGTACCTTTGATCAGTTTGTTTCTTGTTTGTTTTATTTTAAGATTTGTCGATGTCATGTGGAAACGCCCCTAATGGTGGAATGTTTGGAAGTGATTTTTTTCGTACGGATGTTTAGAGGGGTGCATTTTCCTTTTGCTTCTATGATGACCTCCTTGGTGTTTCTGATTCTCTGGTAAAACTATCAATAGCACGTGACTCTGGTTAGCAACAGGGATGGGATGCATTGGGGTGCGGTTTTTTTGTGGCTATTCAACAAATCTATACAACAAACAGTCTAGGGTGGTAAGTAACGTTGCTACTCTTTTAAGTGTCTAAATTGTATCAATGTGTCATTTTGTCTTATTGAAGGTTACTGGATGAGACTCATTTTAAGTTGTGATAGTTTAGGCTACCCTTTAGGCCACCAAAACATTGCAAAAGAAACCTTAATTGCCTCTTAATACCCACAGGATATATAATTAGCTATTATTTTATTCTTTACAGTTATGAGTGTAGGTATCTTTTCCACTCTAAATAAATCCTGTATCTTTTATGAGCAAAGATTCAAATAAAATCCTCAAATAATAAAATTGTCGGCACACATAAATAACGCTAAACCCTTTTACGGTATTAAAAATCATTCCGCAACACATTTCACTTCGCCCTCCATCTAATCTATTTGCCGTATGACAAAAAAGGTCGATAAAATCCCTTGTCTATATTTACTTCTCAATTTTTATTATCGCCTAGTACTGTAACACCATAAGGGTGTAAAACCCATTGTTGTAATGGTAACAATGATGGGGTTCTGGATAAAAAAACAGCAGCTGCTGTTAAAAAGAGAAGGAGATATCCTTACTCCCGGGCATTCCGTGAAGTCACGCCCTCGCTTGTTTGTGGTCATGATAAATAATGGGGTTCGTTGATGGGACTACGCTACGGGAGCTTTTGAACACATCCTGTTCGTTTCTGTATTCTTGGTTGTAGAAAGTTTTATAAAGCATTGATTTCTGACACAAGTTAAAAATAGAATTTAGTTTATAAATAGTTAATTAAATAAGTAATGAATTATGGGCTACTTTGAACCAACGGAATTTTTTCGATTGGTGCGTTCTGAATGTTTATGTAATAAAATTGGGGACGAGGAGGAGTTGGTTACAGAATTCTCCATTTTTAGTTATAAAAATTCTTCTATTTTGCTAGGAACAAAAAGTAAAACTGTACGTTGCAAAAAAATCTGAATGGCATTCGGTGAAACGATACAAAAACCGGCTTGTTAGCTATTTTTCATGTTCTTCGCTGACGCCATTGTTAAGGAACACAAAAGGCCCTGGGTACCAGGAGCGCAGGGCCTATACAGAGATTGACCGATCGCGCAAATTGAATGTCCGTCGAACACGATGGCGACAACACCCCATTGTCCCGTTGGCTTTTCAAGATACAGCCAATAATTCACTTGGTCTCAAAATGTTCCGATAAAATACGCTGGGACAGACCAAAAGGCACGTACGCAGCACGTGTGTTATTCGCAACCACTCTAGCGTGAATTTCTTGTTAGGTTGCGAAATAGGACAAAAAACTAATATGTAGACGAGATTTTAACCATATTTCACATTATATTCTGGTTGTTGTTGTCTAAACACAAACAATCCAAATAATGCCAATAATATTGATAGATAGGTATTATGATAGTAATTCAAACTCCGTAATAGCCCAAATGCCGAAAACTAACAGAATTACGGAACACTGCGACCATTATGGTCAGAACAAATAGCTATTATAAATCCCGGATAGTTTTGAGGAGAAAAGGCATGTTCCCGTGATATTGATATCCTTTGCACCAGGATAACATAGGTATATAACAACCTCCGCAATATCATGTCCTTTGAAGGATAGATATCGTACGTGGACGGGACGGAGAAAGGATTGTGATGAATAGGTTGTCATGTGTAGCGGTAGGTTTATCGAGCTTAGCGTGGGCCAAGTGTGTTGTTTGATTTGAATCTTATTTTACATACGAATAAAAATTGTGGTTTTTCGTATCAGCCAGACTCTAGGAGTTCAGAGACTGCCAGAATCCAGTTGAATTAGATTAATTGAGAATTTTGGACCTAGAACTAATGTAGGTGTTTTTTGTTGCAGCTGGTGGGAGGGGAGTTCGACATGGAGCTGAACTTCGTGATCCAGGACGCGCAGAATATTCAGCATATGCTGGAACTTCTCGACCACTGTCCGCCCAGCTTGCAGGTATGCACTCTTTGAATACCCACCTACCTATCTCATAAACCATGAAATCACTGAAAAATACTGAAACCAACAATACAAAATACAACACTCTTACTGCTCTAAAAATAACCTCCAAACAGTTATATTGAATGTTAGGAAACTACTACTTGCTAGTAGACATACCGAACGAAACGAATTTCCTTTTAATTCTTCTAACGATTCGTCCGATTCGCCGCGGATAAGTGTGCGAGGTGTCATAGAATTTCATACAAAGAATTCTAAAATTTAATTAAAGATTGAAAAATTTTTCTCGGGCGGGACTTGAACCCGCACTTTTCCAAACCGGGGAACTGCGTTTGAGGTGGGATTTACAGCTATAATAAAATTTGTTGATTTTAGACTCAGAATAATTATGTTTACGCAGAGCTATTTAGTATGCATTTATCCAGAACATTTACGGAAAAGTGTGCTTGTGTGTTACTTATAATTATATAGTTTATATTTACAATTCAGTTATTATTCAATAAAGTAATTAGTTATGGGTAGATGTCTCTATAATAAACCGAAAGTTTCCGACGCTTGCACAGCAATGAACATTACTGAATACCTACCTACCTACATTTTCGCTTTGCAAGTTTCGCACTTTAAAAGTGATGGTCTACTAAAAACTATTCTTATGTAAGTGCATTTGTTAGTACATACCTTTCATTTAGGTACAAATGTAAAGGAATATATTTATCTGTCTACTGATATCAACATGAAATATAATTTTGCAGAATCTGTGTTTAAAACTGTTATTTTTACAATATCACTTTTCAGAATCTTTGTTTTCATAAGTTTTCATTTTGGAAGCATTCGAACCAAAAGCTTCTGCCCCCATGAAGAAGAAATAGATGGCCTCATTCTCTTTTACTTAGCTTTCCTTTTATGGTGGTAGACGTCACAAAAAAGGGGCTTGGTGTAGACAGAATGATTCATAGCTTTAATTTTTAAACTTTTTGTTGTATTTCAACAGCAATCCTCATCCGTCCTTTTCTGTTTTACGCCGTAAGGTCTTCCTTTCTCGTCTACGTTTGAAAGGGACAGAATGGTGAATGCATCTTTTTATATGGCCTTTTTTTGTAGGAGGCGAGGCTTCGTTCCTTTGCTTTTTTTCTTGTTACTGGAGAAGGCGTCACCGCTTTAGGATTCATGCTATCCTGGTATTGAAGTAGATCTAGTCAACCCTTTAGATGTTTTGCAAAATATCCAATTTGTGCAATTTTTTTTTCTTAGTCTCAAAGATGTCTTTTCTGTTTATAACTAAATTCAGCCTGTCTGTTCTAATGTCCCTTACAGTGTTGCCAACTTGACGGATATTCCATCACATCTCGCGGATTAGGGTAAGAAGTTCCTATAGACAGAAAACAATTTAAATTTAGATTTGATATTGACTTTGTTAAATACAATAAAGGATGTATATATTTCGTTTTTTATTTATCTTATTATTTAGAAGACGAAATATTGTGACGAATTTTATTGACGAGAAAAAGGCAAGGTATAATGGATTTTAACGGAATTTTTCTATAGAATCAGCGAAATTTCAAAGTTATACTTGGCAACAATGGTCCATACTGTACCAGATTCCACGAAACATGGCACAAAAATTATCCAGAATATGATAATAAATACCTACTAAAACTAGTGAACAAAAGTTAATGTTGCCAGTATTTCTCATTTGGCTTACATTTTGTACGAAAATGAAATATAACGTACTCATCACACTGATATTGTGAATGAATTACCAGTGCTAATTTTATAAATTTCGTTTCTTAGAATAGGAAAATATTACGAATGCTGGATATTATAATTAGGTAATTATGCGTCTGTATTAATTACAACAATCCGCTTTCAAATCCTTTGTGAAATTAATTAAATTTATTTCAGCTATTGATTATTCCTTTCGTATGGCACCTTAATTAATATTAGAGTATGTGGTCATGCGAAATACAAGGACATTGACTGGGTATTTAATTATTAATCCACCATCTCGATTTTACATCCTCACGGAGTATCGCGGGTATCGGTTGCCGATCTATGCACTTAATTAACGATTTATATTTAGATCTACAGCATCTTTTGTTCGCTTAATTATTATCTTTTTTCATCATCAATTCATCACTCATCAGGGGTGTGGCTCTATGCTTCAGGTCCAATTTTTCCATGTCTTATTTAGAGTAGCACCTTTTTTAACGAAGCGAAGCTACGTAATTTTATGTTACATCGTTTTCTCATCTCTTTATTAAAACATATCTATAAATTATTTGGTAAAAACATTTCTAGTAGAGTGCCTTACATAAAATTATTCAAACGAAATATCAAAGAACTCAAGAGCGTCATTATTTATGGATAAGCCAAGCTTCTTAATTCTAGTATCTAGATAGTTGATATGTTTATGGTACGGTTCTGACAAGCAACGGGATGGGGAAAGTCTCAATGGAAAATACCTGTAGATTTATTATTTAAGTGTTTTTTAAGGATTATGTCGTTAGAGGTAGTTTTTGTTTACCAAACCGCGCAATAAGCACGGTATATCGAACAATAAGTGTTGTTCTATGCATCTCCGTCCTTCATAGACTTGAAGTTAGCCATAGCCATACATTTTTTACAATCGAATTGAACGGCATCGGGCTCATCTCCCCGTGGTTATGTTGTCCTGGTAAGGAATAAGATTTAATTTGAAGGGTTGAGTTAAAGAAAGTTAAAATAAGACTAACTTCAAATGTAGATTAATTTAATAATTTACCTACGTACATTTATATTAACGCTACTATAAGTGAAAGTTAATTTTGTACCCTACTAGACTCTGATAGGGATTGCTATTTTCGTGTGCTAGCATTGTGTTTCCGTAGTGTAGTGGTTATCACGTGTGCTTCACACGCACAAGGCCCCCACGCGCAAGGATCCCGGGCGGAAACAGAGTTGCTCTTTTGTTCGTTCTTTTTTAATTTCTACAAACATCATGATAAACACTTCCTTGTTTTTATAAAAACAACGCTAAAAATTAAATTTCATATTATTATACAGTACAGATTTGGTAACTCGGTAATGTTGTTGTATCTATTTCTTTTATGTACTCATTGTTTTAATTCGTATGAATTATCTTGTATTGTATATTTGTACGCTGCAAGGTAAGACATGACGGACGCTTGTAAACATACCACCTGTATTAATTTAAACTCATGTTATGACAAATAAAATTATCTTTATCTTCTGATGATATCCAATTGTGATGAAATAAAACACGCAATATCCAAATAAGCGCTACGTTTGTTATAAACTCCATCAGAATTGGGTCAGTAGTTTTTACGTGACGCTTGCATAGAATGACACACAAACAGGAATCGTAGCATAGCATATTATTATGCTCACGAATATATACCCCGAGAGTGGTAGTCAGAACATCCACGTCCACAGAAACCGTAATGTTATAATTTCTACTATCAACCATAAACTTAATATTACGTAAGACGTAACAGACATTCTAGCTTACAGTTTTATTTATATCATCATCATCAGCCTATTAACGTCCACTGCTGAACATATGCCTATTTATGTATACTTACGTTTTATTAATATTTATACCAATAGGCTTTGTTGCTGTATCTAGTACCAGGATCACATAAATATGGATCAAGTCCGTAACGGAGTAGTGCGGGGCTTAAACACATTAAGGACTTATTGGCTTAGTTGTTAAGTTGGTCGACTCTAACTGGGCGTAAGTTGGTTTTCAGTGTTGCTTGCTATTGTATATTATTATTCTAAAAACATCATACTTTAAAAGTACTATCTAGCGTGCAATCAGAGCTTGCAATAAAATATAACATACATTCACAACCGTATTTCCATGTGGGGTACTCAGTTTTTGTGGTAATGTAATTTAACAAACTTCTTTTTATTTTCTTTGTTATGCAGAAATGAATTAGGTAACCAATTATTGAGTGAGAGGAAGAGTTCTTTTCTTCCTCTTATTGATTGAGAGGAAGAGTTATTTTCTTCCTCTCCGCGAAACTGAACATAACTCAGTATTTTGGAATAAGTAAATAATTATACTTTAACTCCGGGCTTAATTATCCCTTTCTGTTGTTTTTCCTGCTCAAAAAACAAATTGTGGATGTTTATACATACATACCTAAACTCACGGCCGTATCCCTTTCGGGGTAGTTAGCACCTTTATGTTTGAGAATATACCTAGTTATATCAATGCTTACATTTAACAGTATAAGTGACTTATTGGAATGTTTATAATTGTAAATATTATTGAAACAATTTAATTGTTATCATAAACAATTTTAATTTTATTTACATATTTTTCCTTTATTTCCCCTCAAATGGACGGGGAGAATATACAAGACCATAATAAGTCAAGATCAGAGTATTGGGCCACAAAAGAGAAGGATGAAAAACGACTGCATGCAGCTGAGATGTGAATTTTGTGATGGATGTGTGGTGTAACTAGAATGGACAAGATTAGGAATGAGTATATTAGAGGAAGTTTGAAAGTAGCACCTATGACGGAAAAATTGCAGGGTAATAGATTGTCCTGGTATGTGCATCTTATGCGGAGAGATGTTACGAGACGAGTGTTACTGTGTTAAGTATGAATGTGGATGGCTGTAGTAGGAGAGGAAGGCCGAAGAAAAGATGGATGGATTGTGTGAAGGATAATATGTGAAAGAAAGGAGTGAGTGCTGAAACGATGGCTAAGAGAGAAGAATGGAAGAGGATGACATATTACGCCAACCCCAAATAATGGGAAATGGACAAGAGAATGATGATTGACCTATTTTTCATTTAAGGATGCTAGAAAAATTCGGTTTTCAGGCTTTTAGCTTTTAGTTCATTTTAAACACCTTGTATATTTTGCTAATTTCTATTAGCCGTTGAGTTTCAAATTTAATTATTGTTCAAATTCAAATACATACATTCAAGTCAAAGAACAAAACAGTGAAATGTGATCAAACCGTCCGATTTGTACAGTCTACATTAAAAGTAAATGATGACGTATAATTAAGTTTCTGAATGTTTTTATCTGAAAGTCTGAAACTTTATTCGTTTTAGAAATTTTATTGTTAGCTTAAGTTAACGTTTATTTAACGTTCTACCACGTAAAATATAATAACGTTGTAAAATAACAATCTGTTCAAAGTTACTTTCAAATTAATTTTGAATTTCTCTAAAGTTCATCGACTTTTTTTGTTCTAGTATATGAGTATATTATATTTGTTTTATTCAAAGTAAAATTAAAAGAAAAATTCCTCACCATTTTATAAACTCAACTTCATTCGTACACTGAAAATAATGATTGAGATATTGTTGTGTGTTGCATGTATGAGTGATGGATTTGCACGTCCATCCACGTCCATCCCAACACAACCGAGCTTTCTTATACATCGAAGGTCGAAAGTAGCTTCATGTATTTAGAATAGGGTCACTGGCCACCCGATCAATACCCTGGTTTTCGCTCGAAGCTACTATGATTTCATCAAGGAATAGATGGCGGCATTCACTTGTATAGGAACTACCTCCATCCATCTATCAAACTGCGATCGCCGATAGTTAGCCACACATAACATAAACGACAAAATCCCTATTTATGAAGAACTTCCTTGTCCAGCGGTGGACTGGTCGTTGCTGGTGATGCATGATTACTATTGGGAAATTTGGGAGGTATCCCTTCTTTTAGTTATGTATAAACGTACGCAGAATAGTAGATTTTAAATATCAATCAGAAACAGAGATATTTAAAATCTACGATTCTGCGTACGTTTATACATAGGACGAAAAGTTTATGAATATCGAATAAACATTTAAATTCCGTGTTATTTGGTATCGAAATGGGACAAAGAGACTAAACGAGAAAACTAACTTAATTTCGTTTCGTTGCTCTTTATACCATAGACATTTATTTGTTTAACTCTACAAATACACGCATAAAATCGTGAGCTTGCAGCTTTACATGCTTCGTGTATTGTGCCCATTGTCCATTAAAGGTAAGCGCATATTACGACGGGCAACACATCGGGACAGAACGGGCCACATCGCTGCGGAAAATGCGTACTTCGCCAACTAGAGCGGACTGGGATTTTTAATTTGAAGTAATACTGCAGACGTAAAAAGTCCCGGAAGGCCGCATCGCACGAACGAAAATCCGCCGCGCAAAAATGCGACCCGCTCTGCCCGCCCTGACGTAGTGTGCGTTAGTTTAGTATACAGGGTGTAAGTGACAGCCTAGCAAATACTGAAACGGTGAACTTAGACCATCAAACTGAACAATTTTCACTACGGAGCCTACCTCAAGAAGCGCGAAAAAAATCAGCTGTGTAACATACATTTTAGTCGGGTAGGTACTAGGTACAGCAGTTTTGTATGGGACAGCTGATTTTTTTTTTGCCTTTCCTGAGGTAGGCTCCATAGTGAAATTTGTTCAGTTTGATGGTCTGAGTTCGCCGTTTCAGTATTTGCTAGGCTGTCACTTACACCCTGTATAGGTAGAAGCGGGACAGAGTTTGACCAACGCTAGTGATATCCTTGACCACAGGACCATCGGACACGAGACACAACTAACAAGTTGATGAAGAGAGTTCAAAAATTTTATGTACTTCGCCTAAACATCTTGATCTCATTTGACTTGTTAAAATAATTTGGCAGCACCTGTCCTACCAGGCTCCCCGAAGGATGAAGAGGTTGTTTTCAGGCCAAGAGGCAAGCTAATTAAGCGATACATCACGCTTGTTACTTTGCGCCCTAGGGATAAGGGATTTGTTTTAAGAGGCATCTGTTTATGGCAGGCAGGTGCTCACTCGCTGAAATACAATTTCTAAGAGAGAAATTTTTAAACAACGCAATTTTCTTAATAAAAACAATTTTTAATTATTGCTTTATTTTACTCTTTTCGTTGGTGAGGTAGGTAGGTAGATCGACTAAATAACGCTATTCCATTGATACATCATTCCATATTGAAACCTTTAATATACATATATGCTGAAGGTGTGCCTTAGTCCATCTGAACAACTTGGATGTAGTAGCAAAGTTTACGACTACCCCAATAGGGAGTACGGTCATGAGCTTACGTACTGCTTTAAGGAGTACCAGGCGAGGAGCAGTGATGTGACACATCGCTAACAGTCAGGACAAAGTGATCGACGACGCAAAGTGGCGGCATTGCGCCAAGTCATCTTATGAGACGTTTTCTTTGACGACGTATTAGGGGCTCGATGGGCTGTCAGCGGCGGGAACGTACGGTTTTCCCGGAGTTTTATTACGGTTTTTTTTTTGTGGTTGTCATGCCGGGAAATTGTGGATGGTGTTACATTGTGATCATTGTAATGGTAGCGTAATATGTTCCTGGTAAAATCATTATGATAGAGTAATCGTTGATCGAAATATTTTTTTAGGCGAGTCGTTTTAAACCATGTTTGTTCTCCGCAACTTGTGAATGTTGACCGAGGGAATGGGTACTAAAATGTTACAATTTATAGGCGACATGCTGACTACTTGTCACTTCGACTCGGTCTACGAGTATAAGGGACAATCAAGAAACTATGGAAACAGTGTCTTCGATGCATGCCTTGGTGATATACCAGTTAAATCGTGAACCTCATTGCTCTTCCAACCTCTCGGTAATACGAGCCGAATCGCGAGAGATGCGCGCGTTACTTGTCGATTCCCTACAAGTTCTATTTCTGTCCTTCTGTCCCATGAATCACCTCTCCCCATTCTGGGGCGTGACATCCACTCTTGACAGCGACTTCGTTGCAGACCGCAGTTTTCCTTTTTCTTGATTCGATGTCCTTTTTGGTTTTGTGCCATTGGTGTGCAAACCCCCGAAGGTGTCCGAAGTTGTCCTCTGATGCCACAAAGTCGCTAAAGTAGACTGGGCTATTTCGTTTCTTGTAAGGCCGTCGAGCATGGTGTTCCGCTTCTCTTCGTACAGCTTACTCACACTCGAACAGAGCGTGATCCCGGTCTTCGGCTACATTGGCTCCGCAGTGACAGCTTCGATCTTCATTGAGTCCCAGGTCGTTGAGACGCTTCCGGAAACAAATGTGACCGGTTAACATCTGCGACGTTTCATAATCCGGTTCCAGGTAGTCTATCTTCAGGCGTCGAGCTTTATCGGGAAAGAACTTATACAGACCCAAACGTTTCTGTCTAATTGCAATAACTTCCGCGCTTATCCGTTTTTTTTTAATTCTTTTTTTGAACTCTAAATCATGAACCGTCTTATATCTACTATGCACGTCCCACTGCTACGCACAGGCACGACCGAGCGTTAGAGAGAGCGGGACATACTCCACCGCGCAGGCCGAAATGTACTTACTTACTTGATGTTAAACATCAAAAGAACTGTACAATGTTTTCTAAAACAGGAAACATTTCTGAGACAGCGATTTTCCCTCAGGACATCCACTTACACAACTGCGATGAAAAGTGGTCCTTTTCAAATTAAATTCCATGAGTTGTATTTTCCCGCGGGATTACTGACCCGTTTGCTATCCCCTTATCAGTTGTTACTTGTTCTGCCAAGTTCTCTCATTACCAGCACGATATGACATATCATGTGTTTGGATTATTTCAAGTTGCTCTCGTGATTCCTTATATTCATAATAATCTCAGATACCTACACAAACTTTTAGGGAAGTTTCAGTTGTCTTATTCTTCTTATCGTGTGGGCAGCAAGCCCTGGTGTTAGAGTTTATTCAAACCGCCTTACGCTCTCTGACGTGGTTTTTATGTAACGACTACTACCACAATAGATAGTAGCCGGGACCAAGAGCTTAACGTGCCATCCGAAGCAAGGAATTCTCTTTCTTTTCAGACAATCAGGTGATTCAGCCTGCAATGTCCTGACCCACTGGGGAAAAACGCACAAAGTGACATATCACTAGGTGTCCCCCGTGGGAGTCGAACCCACGATCTCCGTGTCAAAAGCCCAATGCTCTTAACCATTTGACCATCAGCCACTTTTTCTCACGATCACGAGTCTATGGCATTCATTAACCACTAATAGTATTTTAATTCCTCCTAAATATCATTATGCCTTAGTTTAAATTTACTCAGCTTTGAGTCATGACATTAAAAGCATAAACTTAATATATATATTATATATATATATATGATTAAAAGTAACCAAAACTACCTGTGTTTACAAACCTCTCCCTTAAAATTTTCTTGGATTGTTATGGTGTTTTGTTTTTCTCTGGCACCTTTGTCATTTAATTTTTAAGAGAGGCTCAAGAGTACTGCAAGTCGGTACTGTTTATTCTGCGTCTGGAACTGAAGAGGTAACGTTTTTATATTTTGCACTGCATTCGACCCCGTCTCTGAACTTAGCGGTTTCCCGTTTCATTGCATTCAGGAGGGCAAAGACGAGAGAATTCGTGTTTAGCGTATACTCGCTCTTAAAAATATCCTGGACGCCTGACTGCTTATGTAATAAGCCGGTGCTGTAGCCGAAATCGTATAAAAGATAATTATAGAATGTGAGGGCTGAACTCGAAACGTTGATGAGGCGTGTCGAAAGAGATCTGATAATGAAGGCCGGATGTCTTCCGTGCGAGTTGGTGCGTGTTTCTGTGACTGTGTGTGTCACAAACTTTTCGCAGCTCGTCGGCGGCGGCGGCGGCAGGGCGCTAAGTGACTGAAACTTTGACGCGCTTCATATGGCGAGTACATTATGTTTTATGCGACGTTTTGTTGTGTAATGTTGATGTTTACACGTTTTAAACATGGGCTATTTGTTACAAAGGCGTTTGTATGAAGTACATGTCCGTATTTCCCTTTCGAGATTGTCATAAGATATTCTTCATTATAGTAGCAATACTTTCACTTAGCTTAACAAACCTCAAATCAATATCTTCTTTTCTTATCGATATGAATAACTAGTCCATGCTGCTCAGAAAAAAGACATGTGCATATCTATCGCTTTATAGCTACGAAGTGCAGTAGTGCAATTCACTAAGCGTCACATTGCTGTCAAAAACATCGACGAGCTCACAAATGTAACATCCTTATTGCATCCTTCAGATCGTCGGAGTTTATATATGATATAACCATAGTCAATGCCGAATTGTCAGCTTGACGATGTTTCTACGACGAATTTAAGGTTGTGACGATGTTTGCGCTTAGTGAATTGCATTGCAGAAAATGCTACGACAAGAAAATCTGCGGTCATTATTTCCCACAACACAGCGGTTTATGGATCGATTTCTCTTACCTTGTAACTTTTTTGGGATGAAAAAGGGATAACTAGGAGTGCGCCTAATCAATGTTGCTTCTTATAGTGCGGGCCTCGGTCACGGGCTGATTAATGAGAAAAGTTTGTACCTCCCCCCCAGTCCTCTGTGCTCCTGGTGACGAGGGAATCCAAATCTACTGAGCTTTGTTAAGTTTGCCCGACCTGTTTCAGGATTATCCCTTGGGGCAGAGTTTACCGTTAATAAATAATTTCAGTTTATTTGTTCAATGTTTATTTAGTTGTTAAAGACCTTTCAACTTTGCCTTTAATGTTTAAATTAGATATTATGGATTTGAACGGCATTCGAAATTTATATTTTCTTTATATTGTTTGTGTATCCTTTTATTATCTGTTACGAAGTTGCGATTAAGTGTTTTAAGAGGTTTCCCCGACCGAACGACCTTGTCTCTTTCAGAGCCACCTCACCTCTACTAAACTATGTCATTTTAGTAGGTATACCTATTTGTGACTGGCTTATCCTTCATTATGTCACTGTGGTGCCTCTGAATCCAAGGAAATCTAATTCGAAAATCATAACAATTCACAACTATCTAATTTACACTCAGTTGCAGAAACGCTAATTAGAGTTAATCCTCCATTATAACACTTTATTGTACACACGGACATAATAATACACAAAGTTGAGAAAACATGTACAAAGGGCGAGCTTATCTCTGAAGAGATTTCTTCCAGCAGACCCGTAGAAGAGACAGTTAACAATTAAATCTCTTGCTAGATTTATCTACGTCAACAAGACAAAAAGTGACAGCAAGAGATTTAACGGAGGATTAACTTGAATGAGCGTTTCTGCAACTGAGCGTAAGTCATTAAATGTTGGTCTTAAAACAAATTTACTATATTGATAGTGTTTGTCGCAAGTAAAAGTGACTTCAACTTATAAAGTAGATGCACATAAAACAGATTTTTTCCAATATTTCGGCTTTCCTTTGAACGCAGGTTTCATACATATTTTATAGATAAAATAAGAAATATACTGCATAGAAAATAAAGCAGAGATGTTGAAGATCATTGCTACATTTTTCAATAATTTGTATGTCTTTCAAATAACGAGAAGATAGCTTCTATAAAGTAATAAAATATGGCCCGGCCCTGCGTTTTCCTGTGGGGAGCCTCTTAAACTATGAAGATATCCGCGTCTGTACTGTACTCATCATTTCTGTTTCTTCGCTTACTTGTTATAAACCACACAATGGATATGATTCGGTTTTCACTGTCATTTAGATAATTTCTTCGGGAAGATTTATGTGTACATAATATATTTACTTATACAGGTTGTCCCACAACTCAACGTCAAGCCGAAAGCAGGAGCTAGTAAAGTTAATAAATGTTTAGAGAAAAATACAAAAATAAGTGCGCCGAACTTTTAGATGTAGTGAATACAAATTTGTATACTTTTTCTTGAAAATACCTGTTACGCAATCCCGAAAAATTTATTCAGTGGACCCAATCTGGACACAAACACTATCTTCTGTCAGATTTTCATTTTCATTTATTCATATAGACAACAATACATCATACATTTCACACCTTAGACAATAGTGATAATAAAGAGTGACTTGGCTTAGATGAACGTTTTTTTTAAATATTATTATCTAGGCGTTGCAATAGCAATCCAGAATGGCCAAAGAGGTCTGTGCCAGGATTAACTATTCTTCCATGAGAAAAAGGACATGCAGAGTTAACGCAGAGTAATTATTATTGACATGCAAATATTATATAATTATTATGTATATTTATTTACCAATCTTTTGTAATAAAATTATAGATACCAAAAAAATAAATAAACCTATGTCTCTTGATTTTGTATGTATATAAGTACTTATAGTATATTAAATTAAATAAATAAATATATATATATATATATATATATATATATATATAGGTACTAGTAACATTTATGATTATTATGATTTTACTTATAAAAATAAATTTGTATTGTAATGACTGTGAGTAATATGATGTGTTTTATGATAGGGTTATATTATTATATACTTATATACCATAATGTATTATGTATTAGATATTTTTGTCTTGGACGACTTTGAGACTACAGACACTACTCTGTAAGTATGAAAAATGAATGGCATTAACAGTTGGCCCAAAAGTAGTCGTAGTTTTGTGTCTCGCAGAACAACCTAATTTCAAAATAATAATTCCATACTAAAATTAATAAACGTGCAACACCCTGAGCTACGTACATACGGTGATTTAATACAAAGAAATTTTACTATAGAATTATTGATTTGAAATCGGGTTGTTTACCAAGAAAAAAAATTATAGCTACATTTTTTTAAACATCAATGCCAAGTCTGATAACATTTCAAAAACTTGATTTTATGGGCCTAATTTTGAAATAACTTGCCAGGTTAGCGCCATAAATTTTTTTACAGGTGTAGTGTGAAAGTTGCAAAAAAACTTTTACTGCAGAAGTCAGTGACAGACAGAAGGTAGCGTTTATTTTTTTAAGTATGGCACTAATCATTATTTTTGAATTGGGTCCACTGAAAAGATTTCTGAATAGATTCAGGATAACAAGTATTTTCATGAAAAAATATACAAATTTGTAGTCCGGTGTAGGGAGGCGATTTTCACAATGTTTCAAAAAATCTCAATATTTCAAAAACTATCAAACTTAGACTTTCGTATTTTATACTGAACAGTTATTTCATTTAATTTATTTGTTCAATAACAATATTTTACAACTAAAACTTATATCTAAAAATCCAACCAAAACAATATTAACTTGCCTATCTCCTGTTTTCGGATTGACGTTGAGTTTTGGAACACCCTGTATATGTTATAGGTAGGTCTCATCCGAGCTGTCGATAGTAATACTATTATAAAACGAATATTCAATCACATCTCAATTATGGTTTCTTGTGAATACGATATTGTTGTAAGAATGTGTTGAATATCAGTACTCTAACTTATATTCTGCCTCATTTCTGTAAAATCAATGTGTATATTTCCTGTATTTGATCAGATATTTATAATAAATAAATTATATAAGGTCTAACAAAATTAGGTGAAAATATTTTAAGGGGATCATCAGACCATCAAACTGAACAACTTTCTCTATGGGACCAATATCGAAATCGCGAAAAAAAAATCTGCTGTCCCATACATTTAGGTCGAGTAGGTTTGTATGGAACAGCTGATATTTTTTTCGCGATTTCAATATCGGTCCCATAGAGAAAGTTGTTCAGGTTGATGGTCTGATCATCCCCTTAGAATAGTTTCACCTAATTTCGTTAGACCTTATATATTTTTTTTATAAAATAAAATAACGCTCACAGGTACATACATTGTAATTATTCCAAGTAAGCACTATATGCTGTTTATTATGGAAACCATACAACAACGGCACAAACATATAAACATTCATGACCGAACCGGAGTTCGAACCAAGGACCCCGGTTTGGCAGTCCGGCGTGGTAACCATTATACCAACCGGTTCGTCAATTAGGGCCCTTATTGTATTAAAATACCTTGTAGTAAATCCAACTGGCTCTATTATCATGCACTTATTACGGTTTTAGTATAATGTGTGTTGTACCATTATTACGTTATTCGCAAAGAATGAAGACAAGGAAGCTAGGAAGACAAATTTTATATATTTATTTTAGTATAAGGACAAAATTTTTCCACATATTTGCTCCTTTCTATTTATCCGCACTGGAGACTTGCCGGAATATTTCTTCTAATATTAAAAACATCATACACAACGACAAATAATTGAATGAAGGAATGGAATTGTACAGTGGGTACAACTTTGTTTTGCTACAAAAAAAAAGTTTACACGTGTCAGTCACAAGTCACGTGTAGTTTTCATACTCGGTACCAGGATGAAAGGAGCGTGCAGAAGGTTAAAGGGAAACACGTGTAGCGAGCTCTATTTATAGGGGATGCATTTTATCAACGTGTGGGTAGAGTCCTTTGCTGTCAGAACTCGCTGGGGCAGAAGCCACATTGGCTGACGTTTATATAAAATTGATACTTTATTTTTTTATGAGAGGAAAAAGATTTCACCCATCCTGAACATTCGAAACTTATTTTCGTTCGTAATCAGATCTGGATACAAGCGGGGAAGCTATAGAAATAAAAATTTTCATTAGGAATTCCTCCGGTCTGGGCGAGTGAATCGCGCGAATTCTCGACTCGGTTGTAATTCCGCCGAGATTGTACCGCTAACGGCAGAAGAATGTAATGTAATTACTACAGGTCTCGTTAGAGCGGGTAAGGTGCTTTTGTTTCGAAGGTTTCTACACTTTGCTTCTTTTCGACAGTTTATTGTTGTTCGTGGATTCAGTTTTGTTCTTAATGGAGAGGTAACGTTTTGTAAATTCATTTTTTATTGTTTCATTGTACACTTTGGCAGATTTAAAGACTTGTTTTGTATTGCACGTTTTACTAGACGCAATCACACGAATGTTGTTTTTATACAGTAAAAACATAGACTTTCCTTAAATATTACAATACAACATACATAGCTTATTATTATACATACATGCTACTACATAAAGTATATACGAGTATTCATCGTTCAAGAATCCATCTACCTGACAATTTTTTTTTCACTCAATGTTAAACAGCTGTCCCGTTTTTTCTCAACGCACCTTGCGCAGGCAACCTCTTGGTCGGTCCTGTTCCCTTGCTATCCTTGGGAATAACGACACACTCGTGTGACTTTAACGAACTTTTCAAACATTCCATCACCTTCTGCTACTTTATTTTGTCCTAGTAATCGTGAGAAATATATTTAACCATGGTTAACCCTTTCTGTGAATGTTGTTGATGTAGCAAAAATAGAAAACACAAAAGATTGTTTTATAAGTTTTTTTCTTACCACCCAAAAGGTTTATGCTATGCATAATGTTGAATTAGGAAAAGTTTTTCTAATCCAATGTTCCACCAGGCAGGTTGGATTTAAGCTTGTTCTATATTTCCAGCCAACGCATGAAATACCCTCACTTTAGCCCAACATTTTATGAAAACGTAGATAAAGTAAAATGACAAAAGTTACCGTTTCTCGGCTTCATTAATTTAATTAAGTAATTTTACTAATGAACATAGTACGCAGGAGTTGGCTTTATCACACAGAACGTGGTAAACAAAAGGTCAGCTAACATTTTCTCTCCGCGCCAGCAACTCTGTTACATTAGCATAAATTAGTGTATATTAAGGCAGGTGCACACTGCTGCGTAAAATTACTGAAATGTTAGGGCGCTGAGAGAAAAGAATTTCATTAAAAATATTTCGCATAGCATTTCGTTGTTACAGCAAGCTCTATTAAACATAAAGCTTGGAATTGAACATTTCTGGCTTGATGCTGTCGTCGCCGTCGCACGCCTGAACAAACGCAGCAAGTGGATTACGCTTTAATACCGACGTTTTGTTTCAACAGCTTTTCCCCAACTTTTCCAATATTCTGTTAACTGTTAAATCAGTAGACCTAGGTAGCTCGAACAATGTAAAATGAAAAATTATCGTAAATATTTCAAAAAGTTCCTCGCCCAAAACAGTGTTCCATTAATAATGGTTATACAGATATGTATCATTAATAACTGAATCAACGATATTCGTGAAATTTATATGAAAATTATATTTTCAGGTGCTTGATGTGGTTTCAATAAATTGCAAATTAGTAACGGTTGTTTCGGTTTGGGGTGGGGAGTGCAATAATCATGCATTTATTTCAATATTGACTAGCAATGCATTAACCCTTTTATTTATAACGTTTCTACATATATATAATAGTAATAGTATGAATTAAATTAACAAATATTTATATTGCAGGCGGAGATATGGTCGGTGTTCATCGCGATCCTGCGCAAGAGCGTGCGCAATCTACAGGCGTGCACGGACGTGGGACTGATCCACCACGTGTTACAAAGGTTGCCGCATGCGGAGACCGTCGTCGCAGGTATGTATCCGCCTTAAGAAAGGCCCTTGGAAGCATCTTCATGATTTCTGCTGCCTTAGTGAGGGTGTGAAAAAGAAAGGGGTGGCCATCAGTATTAAATGACGCAATTATAAATATGACTTTTTTATATTCTATGATCTATGATCTACATAGGTACTAATTGTTAAATGTATTTTTGAATAAGAAGAATTTATGCATCCTCTAATGCTCTGCTATCCTAGTAAGGGTGTGAAAATGAGAAGGGTGTGACGCAAGTTGACGAAACCAAGGGACTTCTTAGTCCCTTATTCACTACCTGTAACTTAAAAACAATATTCTTAGGGGCTCAAGAAAAGGACACGAAATATGTTTGTGCTGTTCACCCTCTGGTACCGCCCTTACCCTACCCTATATAGAAGTAAGATTAGAACGCCTTGTAGACTCTGTAGCCCTGATTATTGCTGGAAATATTAAGAAGCCTTTGAGAAAACCAACGTCCTTAAGAGATTTTGTACTACTATTACAAAATCTCTTAAGGACGTAGTAGGTATTGTTTAGGTATTATGTAGGTAACTAGATATATTCTGAATTATTAAATTCTTTTTTTACCATAATGAATTGTTTGGCTAGGGAAAAGCAACGTCTCAAATAATCCTTAAAATGTATGATAGCCTAGTATTCGTGAGAACTGTGTTTCAACCCTTCTGAATCATTCCCAGGATATCCTTCATTGTCGGAGTCTTCGGTTTCTCGTCTCGTAGTTATTTTTTGTTGTAATTTATTTACTCTGACAGGGGTTAAAAACGGTAGGGGCGTTTCTAATACGTCAGGTAGTATTTTGACTAGTCGAGATTCTTCTGATTTCTGTTGCCTTAATATTCTTGGGACTATAATTAGCTAATAAAGTTCATCGCCCCGTTGCAATTTTTTTCAAAATCTGTTTTGGGAATAACACAGAATTGCATTTTCGATTTCACTTGGTTTCACTGTTGCAGCAGCCTGTTGTTTGACCTCGCATGTTTCTGGTGTTATAATATTCATGGGAACATGAGGAAAAATAATGACGAGTAAGCTTGCATGCAATTTTAACCCATCGTTTTTAGATGAAATCTTGCCGTCTCTTTCACGGGTGATGTTGATGTTTATAATAAATAGATACATGTTAATGTGTCTGTGCTATATAGGGGTGAATGTGGTTGGGCGTCGTTATTTGGGCGTTTCAAAAAACAGTCAGGTAATTTTTCAACTAGTCGATCTCCTTCTACCTCCTGTTGCCTTGATAGTTTTGAGAATATAATTTGCTTATAAACTATATTGATTTAGTATTTTTGTATATTTTCATTTTCTTAGTATGAGCTGTCATTTGAGATCAGTTTAAAATTAAAATGGGATCTTTTTTTTAGTGGATGGAGTAGGAAAATTGAGATATTATACTTGTTCCTCTTTATGTTGCACTGGTACTAAGAACACAAAATAACCCTTTTTCGTTTGCTGCATGCCTATAAGTAGGCGGATGACGGTAAAAAAAAACATGTATTGTCAAAATTGCATAATGCACTTTATTAAGCTCTCTATATGTTTTACCATTATGTTTTGTTGTGTATGTATGCTTTTATATTATAGTTTGACACAAACAACGGTTGTACCTTTCTTATACCAATGTCAGGTTAGCGTCAGGTACATTTTTGACCCGCTGACATCCTTCTGCCTCCTGTCACCTTAATATTCTTGGGAATAATATTGTTCATTTTAATAACTTCAAAAAAAAAGAATGATCAATTTTGTTAAGATTTTCTTCCCCAGTGATCTATTTCTTGACAATCTATATGCTTGACCTCTAACATATGAATACATAATAATACTACACTATAGAAACGAAACTCCCGCGTCTGTCAAGATTCGCCTACAAAATGTCAAAATACGCTTACCAATCTCATGTTGGTTTAACCATAGTTTCGCTTCTATAGGTACTATTATTATCTATTTATATGCCTCTTATTATTTTCTGGTGTCGTAATAGTCCTGAGAACAGGATGAAACTGATGATTACTGTTATATTCTCTGTGAACCTATGCTTAATTAGTTGAATTGAAACCGCTGAAACATAAGTTTAACCCTTCGATTCATTATGTGTCGCTCTTTCTTGTTTTTTATAACTTGGAAAACAAATAGTTTACCTGATGTACATAATGACAGGGGTAAAGACGGTTGAATATGTCTGGTAATTTTTGACTCGCAGTGATCCTTCCGTTTTCTGTTGCCTTAATATTCTTGGGAACATAATTGCCTAATAAGATCGTTGATAATATTGCGTTTAATTTACATTACATTTTTTTGTTCTTTTATAAGACTTACTGTTCTTTACAATGAAGTTGGGTTCTCTATGAGAAAAGGTTAAACTCTTAACAGTTGCCGTATAAGTGGAAAACGATTTAAACGTAGGAATATTCCTATCAATGTCATTTAAATTTTGTGACACCGTTCCATAATTTGCTGTCAAGCTGTATTCGTTTCTCGTATGTGCAACTTCCTGCACCTTTCTGGTATCTTAATAGCCCTGGGAATACGATCTTTGATTTCGTCTTGCTCCCGAGTTTATCAAAAAATTGTTTGTTCGTTGTGTTCCATATAGGCAAGATCCTTTAACTTACAAATAAGTAAAGTATATTTGATTGATTGATGATACAGAATTATTTGATCTTTGTACCCAAATATGAAAAAAATTATTGTATTCAAATAAAATTTAGGTATGGATTGGTACGGATCACTAGTGACCGTGAGAATTTTCCGACGATCGCATCCGTTGACTCTCTGTATCGAATTGTAGAAAATCAGAGGCAGGGGACAGTTGGGACCATTTTTTATGCCGAAATCAGGTAAAGATTTCTTGCACGTTAACTCCTTATGCTTTCTGGTACCTTAATGTTCTTGGGAATGAAGTAACACTTCCAAAATTATTGTGGTAAGGTAAGGGTTTTCGTCTTTGGGATGTACGTTTATATTTTAACCACCAATAAATCTTTGTAACGAATTGTACAAAATCAGTGGGAGAGGACGGTTGGGACCATTTTTTAAGCCGAAATCAGGTAAAGATTTCTAGAACGTTTAACTCCTTATGCTTTCTGGTAGCTTAATGTTCTTGGGAATGAAGTGACACTTCCAAAATTATTGTGGTAAGGTTAGGGTCGTCTTGGGGATGTAATTTTATATTTCATCCCTCAATAAATCTTTGTAACGTTAGAAATCCATGGAGGATACTTCTCATATTTTATGATGCTCTGATGTCTGTGAGAAACATTAACCCTTTTGGGGTTGCCGTTAAATACAAATTATGGCATCTTTACGATAAACGTTCTACTACGCTCTAGTGCCCTGGTGTTCCTGGGAATTAAAAGGAACATCTGAGACAATTCAGTCTTGAATTCTATGCTACTCTAGTACCCGTGGGAACTTTTATCCCTCTCGTAGATTCTTATATAATTGTACATGTACAACATCGTCAACATCCGTAAAATTTTTGGTTTTACATTTTTAACGAAAAATCATTTTCGTATCATTCTTCTTCAATGGATGCGTCCAAGATAGCTTGGTTATTTTGACAGATCGTTTTAGAGCGATTATTTTACGTTGTGAAAATGTTTAAGCCGGAAAACCTTTAATTTGATGTTCATTAATCTTGTGTATTTTTAGTGTATTATAAATTTATAATTATAAAGCTTTGACGGCTCAGCTTTAAAAAAGAAATGAAATCTCTAAAACCGCCTGTCAAAATGACCAAGCTATCTTGGACGCACTATAGTGATGGATCAGATGAGAGACATTGTGAACGAGTGTTTTTCTAGCACATAACAAATACGGCGGCCTAGCAAACTTTGTAATTGAAACCTTCTTTGCCTAATCCTTGATTCTATGTAGTCTTAGTATCCATGTGGAGCTTGTTTACGCTTGTTATAAACTTAATTAGTTTTACTCTATGGGGAGTCTGTTAAAGTTTTTGTTTTTTGTAAAAATAGAGATGATGGGTAAGTTATCTATAGTCAGGTATAGTTCAGTATTTTTGTAGAAGACCTTCTAAGTTTTTCTGTTACCCTGATGCCCTTGGGAACTTAATTGCGCAAGGCCAAATTTTGTAGGTAAGCGTCAAATAAAATGAAACAAAATTATGTATGTAGATGTGTTTTGGTTTCACTCAATCTGAATAAAATATGCATGTAGCGGAAAATTGCGTGAAATATTATTTCGGAGTTTATTTTCCTTTGCTTATAAAAATTTTTCGCTTTTAAAAAGCTCGTTTACGCAACAATATCCGGAATATGGTAAACTCTCGAGTGGCTCATGTCGCATAATATCATCCTCGTGTGATGTTAAAGTGGTTCGCATGGTTATTTTATATTGCTCTTCTTATATTCATTCAAATTCGCTTTGCATGCCTTTTTGATATTCTGGAATTTTTGCATGATATAAAAATGTTAGTTCCTATTTCCTAGAGATTACAGGCGTTACTTCTTTGAAAGATTTGGCGAGGTCTCAGTACTATTACGTATTCAAAAAATATAATCATACCTTTCTTCTATAATAATATATAGGATTATCCTATATATTATTATAGAATCCTCTCCTATATCTATATCATCTCCTATATCCTCCTCTCCTATCATCTCCTATATCTCCTATATCATCCTATATCCTAATATTAGGTAGGGGAAAAAGTTTCTTCGCATTCCCTATTACGGATAAAATGGATGCCATTTTTGAAAAAGTGGAGCAAGATAGGCATATCAGTAGTTACGACGTAGCTGAAGAACTGGGAATTGACCAAAAAACAGTTTTGGCGCATTTGAAAAAAACTGGGTACACAAAAAAGGTCGATATTTGGGTACCTCACGAGCTCACTGAAAGAAACCTAATGAACCGTGTACTCATTTGTGATTCTTTATTACGACGTAATGAAACCGAACCATTTTTGAAGAAGCTGATAACTGGTGATGAAAAGTGGATCACGTACGACAAGAACGTGCGAAAAAGGTCGTGGTCAAAGGCCGGTCAGGCTTCACCATGGAGAAAAGAAAGGAGCGGAGTTGAGGCAAGGCAGTGAGGCCAGTCACCATTCGATGAGGTCATGACGTCACAGTGGGCGTGGCCTATGCTGCTCAGTTCGAATCGGACCGCCATTGTTTTCGTACGTCATTATTTTGTTTTCTGAGAGGTGTTTTGTCAATAAAAAACATCTGGAACGATGAAGTGCGCTGTTTCTGGATGTAAAAATTGATCAGGATCACAGACAAAGCTTGCAGATGGCATAACTTTTCATAGGTAAGTCCAATATAATTTAATAAGAGTTGTTTTTTGAAAATAATTCTCGAATTAGAAGGAAAATTGGTTTTGCTACTACCCGTAAGATGCCGCTCTTTAAGATGGTAAAGAATTGGAATGGAATGGACGATTTTAGAAACTTAAAGTGTAAATGATAGATGAAAATAACGATAAAAACAAAGTGTTTAACTCGTTTATATCGATTTAACTTTTATTTCTTTGTTGATTTGGTCAATTACTAAAAAAATCGTTCAAATCCAAGACGACATCTACCGGCGAGTAGATAACGGTCACAACAGACGGTACTAGTTGGTTGTCATGTTACTGTGCATTTGTTGTAGTTACTCCTTTCGCCGCTAGATGGATTTGGGTTTTTGGGGCGGAGCCTACGCCCATCTCGTACCTCGTCCCCCGCATTTTGGCGACACTTACTTGAATAGAAAAATTGCCTTGCCTCACCTCCGCTCCCTTCTTTTCTTCGTGGGCTTCACAGACTGTGGCGAAACTCTCAACAAGGTGATGATGTGTGTGTGATGGGATTGAAAGGGCATTATTCATTATGAGCTGTTACCACCATCGATTCTGAACTCTACTGCGAACAACTGATGAGATTAAAGCAAGAAGTTGAAAGAAAGCGGCCGGAATTAATCAACAGAAGAGGTGTGATTGTTCATCATGATAACGCTAGACCTCACACATCTTTAGCCACTCAGCAAAAATTAAGACAGCTTGGCTGGGAGGTGTTAATGCATCCGCCGTATAGTCCTGACCTTGCACCTTCAGATTTCCACCTATTTCGGTCTCTTCAGAATTCTTTAGGCAGTGTCAGGTTAACATCACGAGAGGACTGCCTGAACTACTTGTCGCGGTATTTTGATCAGAAGCCCCAAAATTTCTATAGCAATGAGATCATGTCCCTACCTACAGGATGGCAAAAAGTTATCGAACAAAATGGTACCTACATACTTTATATAATAATAATAATAATAGCCATTTATTCCAATAAATTAATTTTTAGTTACATTTCATTTCATTTCATTTTGAACCTAACCTACATACTTTAGTTAAATGTTAATAAACTATATTAAAAAATGTTCTGAATTTTCTTAAAAAATGCGAAGAAACTTTTTCCCCAACCTAATATATAGGATATCAGGCAGAGTCAACACATAACCTAACCATCTGCCTTGTATAAAAATTGACCTGACCATAAAATTCACCATTACAGAGTAAAATTTATGTAGATTTATCTTTATTCTTTCGGACATACAATGATTTTAAAATAATAATTTACAATTTTGTTTACATATAATAATGTGTGTCAGAAATAACATTGCACGAAAGCGCAGTGCCACGTTCACGAAGAATGCATAAAAGATAAAAGGACACATGTCTCTCTCACGTACAGCAGCGCTCCCCTGCATACCCATTGTAGTTGTATGCTCGCCTAGTACCTTAGCCCCTTGATTTCGCTGCCTTTTATTTTCCGCACTGCCTTTGCGAACGGAAAGCGGGTCAATGTACCCCACAGGTGAAATGAACATTGCAATAGGATATTCGAACTATATTTCTATTTTCTTTGCAATTGCAATAGGAATATTTAAGAAGCTAATCGATATTCTTATTTCTTTTTGAAAGTACAACATTGGGGTGTTAAACGTTTTTTTTAGGGTTCCGTAGTCAAACAAGGAACCCTTATACTTCCTTCCATCGAAATTTGGCATGAGAACAGATAACCCCAAAAACAGAAATGAGTTGAATAAGAGAACATAAATGAGAATACCGTCATAAAGAAAATAATAAGTTATTTAAGCTATAACATGTTCAGCTTATCTTTTCATGTAACGACTACGGAACCCTATCTTGGTCGAGTCCGACACGCTCTTAGACGGTTTTTCAGAGTTGAATTTCTTTTCTTGCGTTTGTAAATTAGTCAGTCGTTGGTGGGACATTTTAGGTTGCTTTGTCATTTTAATGGTTTAGGTTTGTGGGTATACTCAATTCTAAATAGCAACGAAATTTTAAGATTATTTTAATTAAAGAAACAGAGATTTTGAAACACTTACTCTTACTTATTCTTGGAACAGCTTTAGTAACGTCCAGGATATGTCCGATAGTATATCTTTTTGATAACTAAATTATATTTGCAAATGAAAATTGGCCAGAAAGCTTATAGGAATCGGTAAATCTTGTCGGCCTTATTTGAAGTAAAGTAGTTTGTGTTGGGTTTGCGATTAAATGTCCAGTTTCTTTTGTTGATATCTTGAATCCTGAGCCTGAAATAATTCTGTATCTTCTTTTTATTATCTTTATGTCTAAGTAGGTCCTTTTCATCATTTTAACGACACCGTTTTCTAGAAAAACATCAAAGCGGTATTTTCTGTTTAGCTCAGCTCGCATTTCGCAATCAGTCACATCATTGTTGAGAGTCGAGAACTAATTTTCAGTTTCGGTAGTCCCTCCGCTCCTCTCCTCACCCGGGGCAGAGGCCAGCCAGGGTTGTTAGCATTCAAATTACACCTTAACGTTGCCTTTTATCTCAGGTACCCTTTTAAGGATAATCTTTTGCTGCCGATTGTAAGCGTTGTGTCGTTATGTGAAAAATTTCGGTTTCGTGGCCAAAGTTAGGTTTTGGAAAAAATCTGATAGGTTTTAGAAAATTGCATTGATAGTGGAATAGTTGCGACCCGTCGCTAAACTTCGACGAATAGGTGGCGCGCGTAACGTGGCGTGACTGGGGAGCGGGTGGTCCAATTTGAATGAAATAATCGTCAATGCTCTGTCATCAAGTCAACAGTTCATATGGTAAATGAGTACAGTCAACATCAGATATTTCCCCAAGCAACAAGTAAGCTGTATAATAGCTGTACAATAGCTGAATCAAGATAATTTCCTTTATGCATCTACTGTACAGCTATTATACAGCTTACGTGTTGCTTGGGTCGTAGCAAACAAGGTGGTCAAATATGTCTGAGCAGTTCTAATTGTCAATAATTTCTTTACACAACAAATCAAAAATATTGGAACGCCTAGAACATCAAATATATCAACGTAGTCACACATATTAGGTAGGAAAACACTTTTAACATTTTAATTTAAATAACATTCTAAAGAAATGATTGAAAATTAGCTGTTCAGATATTTATGACATAATATTGTAACGTTTAATGTAAATAATTTAATGAAAATTAGCATTGCTCAGAAATATTTGAACACTTTGTTTGCTACGATATGTCTGATGGCGACTGTACTTACCTACCACTCACATATGAGTTGTTTGGGATCAGTTTTTATATGATATCAACATACACACAATTCAAATCAAATCAAATTAAATATACTTTATTTTACACCAAAACATAAACAGTAAAATACAGAAATAATTCAACGTATTAATAATTTACCTAGATGTCTATAGTTACCAAAAAGAATGATGAATACTTGGAATTTACAAATGGGCTAAGTACAAAATCACGATTATTGACAAATTAAACAAAAATTTGTTAGTTTCTTCTTTGTTATTAATTTCACCGTGTATAGTTATTCTTTATTAAATTCAAAATTAGAATGCATTTTTGTAGACACTTTGCACTTTTGAATTTGAAACGCAAAAAGTAGATTCGGATTTTTTAGGCACTTAACCCATTTGTAAATTATACGCCTCAATCTTCGACAACAGAAACTCAGTTATTCGGTAATTATTATGTTATTTTTACTAATACCTAGATGGCAAAAGTATGAAAAATATTCTTTTAAAATCGAAATTGTCGCATAAGTAAACCGCCGTCAACTGCTCCAACCACTGCCAAACTTATATATTTATTATTATAACGAGCGTTAACCCGCGACTTCGTCCGCACAAATTATATACCAGATTTTAAGTCAGATCATAAGCTATCAAACAAAAAAAGTTTCATCAAAATCGGTTCAGTAGTTTTTGCGTGATACTCGTTCAAACAAACAAACAAACAAACACACAAACAAACAGACAGACAGAAAATCCAAAAATTAGTGAAATGGAATCAGGGACACCTAAAAACCATATCGTAACTTTTTTTTTGTTAATATCTTCAATGTACAGACAAACTTCCTGTTACAGTTTTATAATAGTATAGATTATCTCTATCTCTACAAACGCCTATTCAAAAAGAGTTTTTATCCTTGTCTTGAGAATATATTCGCTAATATCTTTTTGTCAATCAGTACACATACTCTTTCTTATGTTGTGCCCACGCGCTAGATGGAAATAGAACCTACCTAATATAATATAATATAACATATTATTATAAAGCTTCGATGTCTATGAAACAAAAGTCTTTTGAGATAAATAAAATAAACGTTCCCTTGTTTGTTAAGCTATTTCGTAGAAATATTTTCATTCTCTGTTCATAAATTGTTTTGAACAAGATTCCCTCATATTTCTACATAAATTTGCACCCTCATATTATTAGAGAAGGATAATGCAACGTCGCAAATAATTTCAGTCCCGTTTCACGTTCTGAATTTTACCGTTCAACGGTAAATTGTCTCTTCCCGCTATTGCATCGTGTGTGAGCTGAATAAATACATTTGCTATGCCTTTGTTGTCCTGGTATCATAGATAAAATATATTGTGCTAAGATTTAGTTTATCAAACGTCATATATTATTTAAATACGTGATGATAACAATTTTACAACAGTTTGCAGTTATCGCGGTAAAATTACGCAAGATAATTATAGTAGGTATCTGGTGTTACGTGTTTAAAAGGCTGTAGATTTTTGGATGACTTTCATAACCGGGGGCGTAGCTCAGATGGTAGAGCGCTCGCTTAGCATGTGAGAGGTACCGGGATCGATACCCGGCGCCTCCAAGGTATCCTTTTGGATTCTTATTGGAAATGTATTTTATTGAATTTATGGAATACTAGGGTTAACCCGCGACTTCGTCCGCACAAATTATATACCAGATTTTAAGTCAGATCATAAGCTATCAAACAAAAAGTTTCATCAAAATCGGTTCAGTAGTTTTTGCGTGATACTCGTTCAAACAAACAAACAAACAAACACCCAAACAAACACACAAACAAACAGACAGACAAAAAATCCAAAAATTTGGTGAATTGGAATCAGAGACACCTAAAAACCATATCGTAACTTTTTTTTTGTTATAATCTTCAAATGTTCATGTATTAATGTGTAAAAAGTTAACAACAGATCGATTATAAGGTGAACTAGAAAGTTATTTTACGTTCAATGTTATGATATGACATAACAATATGGCCCTGATGTCTGATGTAACAGTGGCAATATATGACCGGTTTGTTTGTATATGATAGTCGTTGTTTAATTCATTACAACTATCACTGGGGGCGTAGCTCAGATGGTAGAGCGCTCGCTTAGCATGTGAGAGGTACCGGGATCGATACCCGGCGCCTCCAACCCTCTTTTTGATACCAAGTTTTCTCATATCCCTTGCAATGCGCTCTTGAAAATAAACCTTTAGAATTCCAATAAGAGTCTGTTGGATTATTTTTATGTTGAGAGATTCTGGTACTATCTTGCAGCTGGATGGCCCATTCCTTTTTAATCGACTTCTTTTTATTTTGTTTTGGCCGCCATCATCAGTCTAATATATCTGCAATCAATCAGTTACGTATACTCAAGCTCCTATATTGAATAAAGTATGTTGACTTTGACCGTATACCGAACGATATATCGAAAATTGAAACTCCGAAAACAGATAGGACCAGCCAGGCTGTCGCAGCAGAACTATTAGTACCTAATAACCCACCCAAATAATAATGCTAAAACTAAGAAGAATAGCTGCCATGCTTTGTTTAAACTTAGCTATTATTGAGCTAATCACATTCCTTATTTGCGTGAGTAACAACATCTTTTTCTAAGCAACTTGATAATGTCCATCATCATATCGGTATCACACGTCCATTAGCAGACAATGCGTATCAAGAACAGCGCGCGAGTGAAAGGCGTACGTAATCTACATTTTAAATGTCGACCACTTGCGCAACCACGTGTTGCCTTGACTTTATAATTCAACTGGTTTTACAACTAGATAGATATTGACAATTTAGTCGAGTCTACCACCGGGGGCGTAGCTCAGATGGTAGAGCGCTCGCTTAGCATGTGAGAGGTACCGGGATCGATACCCGGCGCCTCCAATCCTCTTTTTGATCATCCATCCATGTTGTGATCAAAGAATGGATATTGCTGGCGACGACAAAGACAATAAGGGGTATAATTTTGATGTAAACGCTTCGTTATTTCTTGTAGAATTTTCTTGTACATTGAGGTTGATGTGATACTGTGCAAACACACTCGCGGATTTACAAAAATAGTGATTTCATCATTGACTTACTCTCTACTACAATAACATGACCGTCAGGGAGGGTGTGTGGGCGTAAGTCCACCACGCGTGCCCAATGCGGATTGGTAGACTTCACATATGCATCACATTTTTATGCCGTGTTTAGATGCACACCTCTGGTTTTTCTGTTAAGAAACACGTCATAAGAAAACCTAAATGCTTTTAAGTTCGAAGCGTGTATTAACCTACACTACACGCAGTGGATACAGTATCTTTAGTGACGATGGCTCCAGTACCTGCCACTCTGGACAGAGTTTAGTGAAATGTGGATGTTCTGAATATGCAGTAAAAGTTTAGGATTTCTCCGACTTCCCCTTTATGGAATATAGTCGTGTGTTCTTACCGCATTTTTTATTTACAGTGTATCGAGTATTTTCTTTCGTAAAAGATAGTTTCCGCTCATGTTTTTTAAACATACTTATCAATTATTTTAGATCATAGTGGAGCCACAGTGTAGGAAAGAGTATCTAGAACTACATTTAGTACGGACTCTCTCTGCCCCCCACCAATTTTAACCTCACCCCCTCTGGCAGGGAGCGTGACTGAAAATGTACTCAATGGTGTATTCCTGTCTTGCAGACGAATCTTTGACTACTTATATAGGGACTAGTTACGCGTGTAATTCTACTAACAAACATTTCTGCCACTTTTTGTGGGAGACGACGCAAAATGAAATCCGTAACCTTGGATTTTGTTCCCATAACTTTAGATTCTAATTTTGAACGTTAAAAATCATGGAAAGTAGTCTCGTGTGAATCCCAAACGTTCTAAGTTCGAAATTATTGTTTCGCAATTATAGGCTGTCTCGTTTAGTGATAAGGTATAAAATCGCATGTAAATGCACATGATTAATTGATCTTATACCGTGGCACAGGGGAAATGCTTCCGCAAGGCTAGTCCTTATAATAAATAGTCAAAGAGACGAATTAAATAAACAGCTGGTTCTAAACTCGAGTAATGACTGCCTTACAGGGAGTTTTTCGTCATAACAAAGTTTCCTATACGGATTTTACACTATGTATTTAAGTTCCCGATATTGCGGCAGTGTTACAAATCTCAAATGTTATACAGGATGACTGGATAACAGCATGTAGATCATTAAGAGCAGACAATCAGGATTATACTCTCATCCTTCTACGCTTGCTCCGACCGTCGACCACTATCGGACGTCGCTCGATAGTCACTTGCTACTTAGTTTAAACAATAACCATGCAACTTTCAAAACTGTAATATAGTTGTGTGTGTATGCTATGCTATGCTGATTAGACATTCTTAACACTGTTATGTTTTTGATACCTGTTGATATCGCGTATTTGACCTTATGTCATCACCTTGGTAAATGTATTCTTGGCTCACTATCTGTATTGGTGTTAAAAATTTCGCCAAGCTTATCACCGGGGGCGTAGCTCAGATGGTAGAGCGCTCGCTTAGCATGTGAGAGGTACCGGGATCGATACCCGGCGCCTCCAAGGTATCCTTTTGGATTCTTATTGTTTTGAGAATCCAACAAGATTTTCTATTGTTTCCCAATTTCTGTGCTAGCATTCTTACAATCATCACGTATAGGTAATGAAATCAATCAATCATACAGACAGAGTTTAACAAAACACCCTATTAATACTTGGGGTAATACTTAAGGGGATGGTTTAAGTTTAGACCATCGAACTGAACAACTTTCACTATAGAGCCAAGATCGAGAAAAAGGTGTTTTGTTACAACTTGTACACACATATCTTTTTCCATGAGTGTCGTAGTTAATATGTATGTCGTGTGTGCATTGGTATACATAAATGCATTAACTCTCGTTCGTATATTCTGAGTGGACAGAAACTTTCCAGTAGTTACCAACCTTTAATTTAGAATAATCAGGATGAAATCACAGTATAATATGATTTGTCAAGTGTGGCGACATAAATTAGCTATTCACCCAAAAACCCTTCCTAAAATGTAAAATTTGTAAAATTTCCCGTTCCCAAAATGTATATTCGATGAAATGTAATCTACGTATCGAATTCTTATTACTCTCAATAAGAAACCATTAAAAGCCAGAAAAAATGAGAAAATATTGGCACATAAAAAATTAATAAATATTATTGAATTATTCGTTGGTGCCTAATATCAATACATTCGAAAAAAATCTCTTATTATTTTCTTGTTCAAGACATTGCGATAAAAATAGCAATTTATTTGAATTGTATTTATAAATAGGTACTTCGTTCGTCGAATCTTTCTCCTTTTTGAAGGTTAGTAATTTCTGAAATACAAAAATAATGAATTTCTTGTGTAAGCCTTCATTTTGAGCTCAGTTGTCTGATACCAAATGTCTGCCGTTTAATTTTCCTTTATATTTAATTTCTCATTCAGAGGAACGTTTGTAGACAATATTACAATTGAAACACTAAGATTTTCCTGTGATTTTGCTTTTGTAGTCAAAAAACACACTAATAAACTATTATACAGAGTGAAATTGATATAATTAGCATCCTTCTAAACTAAGACTCCATCCATCAAACGGAACAACTTTTACTATGGGAGCAAACCGATTGGAGCAGAAAAAAATCAGCTGTTCCATACTAAACTGTCCGTTGTTGTACCACATAACTCTGCTAATAATAGTGTAAGATATTGTTTAGTAAGTATTTTAAAAAGATTGTATAACGATCGATTTTTTCTTATTATCTAAAAACTGTTTTCATGTAAGTGACTGTGTTTTTAATGAGAATAAAATTCTTTAAACCTAAACTGCAATCGACTCAAATGTATGCAACAGCTGATTTCTTTTTGGCTACGATCGTGATCATAAACATCTGAGCAGTGTAGGAAAAAAGACCTTAATCCGTTGTTATTCATTTTAATTTTAAATAACATTGTGAAGAAATTATTGAAAATTAGCTGTTCAGATATTTATGACAAAATACGTGTTTAGATATAATTGGTATCGTTTACTGTAAGGAATTTATTGAAAATTGCATTGTTCAGAAATATTTGAACACTTGTATGCTACGATATATCTGATGGCGACTGTACAAGGAATACCATGACGCGATAGAAGAAAAGAATGAAAAAGATGAGTTTTCTTTCCTACCTATTATTATACCGATATTTTGCATTATTTGCCGGATATATAATAAGGTGTTGAGTTGGTAACAAACAAGCGTTATCAACGTGAAACCTGAAAACCATTCGCGTCGATTTTCACGTATGTTTGCATGAACAATTTCTTGCGTACCTATGCATAACAGTTACATTGCTGATATCACAAGAGTACTGTATTACCTGGAGTGCTATTTTTGAAAGACAAATCAGAAGTAGAAAGATGCGTATCTCCATTCAATTTCAACTGCTGAGTTCAACGTATGAGATTCAATAACCGCACTCCTGACATACAATTTTGTTCGGAAATTATTTTTGGGCAGACCACCGATGCGTTGGTCAGACGAAATTTTTTAAAGGGTTGCGGGTAAGGGATGGATCAGATTGGCAAAGGACCGTGAGGAGTGACGCAATTAAAAGGAGGCCTATGCCCAGCAGTGAGTAGATGTGGGCTGATTTGACTGATTGCTGTTAATTGTGGTGCTAAACAAAATGATCTTTTTCACTTGCGAGTTGTCCAGAGTTACGAGAGAGACTTTTTACCTCCTTTTTTCCTCTTTCCTCTTTTAGTTATAAAATTCTGGACAACTCGCAAGTGCAAACGATCATTTTGCTAGCACCACAAAATACTCAAAAGTCAGGGATATAAATTAGGATTAAGATGTTGAATAAATTACGAAACAACCCGGAATTACGTGTCAGCTGATAGGTTGCTATTGATACACCGTGTTCCTAAGGTTTTGCATTAACTTTGGCCTGTTATTGAGACCATTCATTTGATCATATTTCACTACGGGACAAACATTGAAATGGAAAATATAATTTTTTTTTAAATCAGGTACTAACATAACTTTAAGGGTGTATTCAGACCATAAAACTTTCCCTACGGAACTTTGGTCGAAAAACGAGATTTTTTAGACCTTCCATACAAAAGTACGCTTACAACCCCAATTCCTTTAAAGTACGAGTGAATAGGCTTCTTCTGGGTGAGCTCGCTACATCTTCGACCCCATCTTCGTCCTGAGGACTAGACTGAGGCCAAGAGCAAACCCATATGTAATTAAAAAAAAAAGTGCGGGGTAGCTTCTTCTTATCGTAGCAAAAGTTTGTTTTTCGATTCATGTTTCAATGTTTCTCACGTAGTGAAATATAATCAAATTAAGGGTCTCAATAACAGGCCAAATTTAATTCATAACCTCAGGAACACGGTGCATACTGCAACTTTATCTTTTAGCAGCTCTGTACACGAAATCCACGGGAATGTGGCCCGGATCCAGTCCTTCAGCACCGGCTTAATAACAATGAACATTGTATACTTACATATCGATACCAACATGTCGGCTGGCAGAGCGCACCACGCAAGCGCACGCATGCCTTACTTTACGCGTCTGTCAACAAATTTAATAAGTTCATTAAGCAGCTATTGTTCTGCACTCCCGGTACTCAAACACACACACACCGAACATATTCAATGTAAATTGTTCGCTTTGTTTCGTATTAAATATTCACCTTCGCCTACGTAATCATAATAATGCTTTTGAATTTTCAGATTGTTATCAAAAATTAAATTTTACTGAAAGGTTTTTGTGCTTGTTTGTTTATTCATTTCATTACATTTTAATTATCTTCGCTTTACTTTAGGTACTTTTTACTGCTTATTGTTTTCTTTTGATGAATTTAACTAAGAGACTGAACAAGTATAAATCTTATCACATGAATAATTTCTATTAATATATATTAATTAAAACTATTATAAAACTGTAATAGAAGTGTGTCTGTACATTGAAGATATTTACAAGAAAAAGGTAACGATATGGTTTTTAGGTATCCCTGACTCCGAATCAACCTTTTATAGAATTATTGTCTGTCTGTATATTTGTTTGCAAAAGCATCACGCAAAAACTACTTAACCGATTTTGATAAAACTTTTTTGTTTGTTAGCTTATGATTTGACTTGAAATCTGGTATATAATTTGTGAGCACGAAATCTTGTTCAAAATAATATGGCATGGATAGCTTTCTGACGTCATTTTGGTGTTCCGTTGTAGAGAAGAAGCGGCCAGCAACTCTACAACACACATCTTTAAAAAAATATATATACTTAGTACAATTATAAAAATAGATTGAATTACATAGTGTAACATTGTCCAGATCAGACATTTTGGCTGCTTATATACTTCTGAGAAGAGCTTAGATGTAGTGTCTGTCAGTTAATCGCTTCTGATCTCTATCAACGCCCTTGACCTTCCACAGTGCCTTGCTGTCTTGCTGATTCTGCCAATCCCTTGCTTATCTATCAGCTGTGGTTTCCTTTGTCCTTGAGCCAGTCTTCATGCATTCACGGGAGATGTCCGCGTTTTGATTACAATAATGTCTATCTAAATACGAATTTGATCGTTGTGGTGTATAATATAACGTTTCAATAAGAACGTTAATGTCAACAAGACTAGACCAGGCTGTAATTAAGGCAGGCTTGCGCTAACCCGGGATTCCATCACGGAGCGGGGATTGCCCGGGATTAGCCCCGCGCTCCCGGGATTACCCCGGGAACAATATGCTGCCCATTAACTGATGGATTGGACGTTTTTGCGTGAAGTTAAAAACATGCAATGTTAATGAGATTTATTTGTTGTGCCATGATTTTTGACCTCTTTTTTAAGTGTTCAAGTTCTGAGTGAGTTTATTTTATTTGTTTATGTTTCCGTTTTTAAATGCATAAGCATAAGCATATGCTCACGACTATATTCCCCGAGGGGGTAGTCAGAGATATTCTGAAACCTCAGAACATCCACGTTTTTAAATGTTTTACTTTAATACGCACTCAACATTTTTGCTCGATTGACTCAGAACCTATCATTCACTCATGTGATAGATTCTGAATTCCCTTTAAAAGTAACTAAATAGATATGAATTAATTTTTATTGTCGACTTCCGGTGAAAAATAGACAATTATGATGAATAATTTGATTATTGATATGTGATTTACAAATCAAAATAATAAATATAAATAGCTTTTATGGGTAGTACAAATAGTTTGTAGCTATCTTGGTCTTATATTTTAAAATCAAAGTAAAACAAATAATTTTTCTTTCTTGAATGAATGAAGAAAATATTTCTTTATAAAAATATTGTACAACGTTAAAGAACTTTTAATAAACAGAGTAAAAGGTAGATAGTAATAATAAAAAAAACAGAACATTTTTTGGTGAGTTAAAAGCGGTTTTCCTTTTATATATGGAGCTGTTTGTCTTCTCGAATGGGGCAGAATAATTTACGTGACGTCACACGCTTTTAAGCTGCGGCGTTCAAAATGAGCTTTTTAAAAATTTACTTCCTAATGGTCTGCTTTATAATAAAATGGCATAATGGCAACGCCGTTTGCAGTTTATGGATCCTTTCGAAATTTGAGCATTCGTGGCTTTTAATAAGATCATGATTATGATTTTTATAGCATATCTTGATAATAACAATAATATCCGTAACAAAAACATTTCATCTGTACTTATAATAAAGTAAAAAAAAACGGAGACGAATGAATAGAAAAGACGCGGAAGGCTGACCCCACTACCATGATATGGCATACACTTGGAACCAGGAAGCCAATAGCCAGGAAGAGACAGAAAGTAATTGAAACATTTGGAATGGTAGCTTCTTTAACTGATGTAGGCCTCGATGTCTTTATAATCTGCAAAATAGCTTATTATCTTTGAAACCGTGAACATACATACAAGCCACGAAAGCTGTTCAATAAACAAGCGCGTACTAATCTAGGAGCCGTGTACGGTTTCGACATTCACCCCCTGAAATTAATATTTGAAACTTTAATACCAGGCTTGCAGGAGCAACGTGGATAATGACGCTCCGCTCTCCGGGGGTATCCCTTAGCAAGCACAATTTTATGTGCTCGTGAAAAGTGCAAATATTGATGTCGCGTGACTTTATTGATCCTTATTGTGTTCCGTACCCCAATTCAAAAAAAGGTTTCATGTATGTTTCTGTTCGCCTATTCGTTTTGTAACAGGCGATTGAATCCGGCACTTTTTTTTGTGTTTAATGTTCGAGTTGTGTCTGGAACTCCGGATAAATCTTTTTGATTGGAAGTGGCAGTGGCAGCTCAATTAATAACAGGAAGTTTCAAAAGTTGTAATGAGATATTCTAATTTCCCGGGTCAGATTAGATTAGATAAACAAATATCGAAAAAAAAATTGTAGTCGTTTTGGAACCGAACAGTGATTTGTAACATCCACTAACTCTTACAGGTTTTTTTTTATTTTGAACAGTTTTGATTTACCCCACATCTCTACAGTTTGCCATGGTTTTCCTATCTATCAATTTGACATTGTGATATCACTGATCACTTATTAATACGAATCACTAATCAGCAACGATACATAAATGTTAGAGCTATGTGCTATGTTATATACCTATGTCTATCTGTAAGATATTTCAGAAAAAATATACTGGATGTGATACAACATAAAGAGATTCCACGCCGAAAAAGTCGCGTGCATAAGGTAGTTGAGTATATTAATTACACAACAAACTAATTCGAATAATTCTGTTTTATGCAAAAATCAATTTTTGGCTTAATAACGATATTACCCGTTGCGTGCCATTTAACACCAGGAAGCCATGACACCGCACATCGCCACCACATCCCTGCAATGTTATTAATGTGCGCAGATTTGATTGCCGATAGGTCTACATCAATTTACTGGGACCCCGGTTGAAGCCCAACCGCTATAAAATGGATTCACCCGAGGCGATGACCGCAACAATTGCTCAAATATTGTCGATGGTTGCCGAAATAATGCGACCTTCCCATGAGCTCCTGGTAAATCGATGCGAAATAATGGGGCTTCAGATTTTGAGATTTTCAATTATTCATGATATTGTGCGATAGGTTTCGAATTTGAGAGCGTTTTGATGTTGTTATGTTTGATGGAATATTACCAAACTTGACTTTGTTTTGAATATACATAAATTGCACAAACGGCAGCAATCCCTTTCGAGGTGGCCATAAACATTGTTGTAGCAGGAATGTTTTCACTTTTAACTCATAACATTTTATAGAGGACTGACGTAAGAGGTGGCAGGCAAACCTTTCGCTCACAGATAAATGTCAAAAGGAACTCTCTTACGTCACGAACAACACCCACGGTCGGGGAAAAAATGGGCAAGAGATAGTAGTAATATATCTATCTAAATTTGGAAATATTTACACTTTTAAGGAGCGAAGACAACGCTTGGGCAACAAACGTAGTAACTATTGAAGCGAATCATTTGGCGCCATTCCAGTGCCATTACAATCTCCTACAAGCACTGTTTACTTGATGCTGATATCCTGTTACTTGTTCCAGATCTCCTGATAGAAATGCTGGGAGTGCTGGCCAGCTACAGCGTGACAGTCAAAGAGCTGAAGCAGTTGTTCAGCGCTATGAAAGCTGTCAATGGCAAATGGGTAAGCTATAATAAACTTGTGCCCTAATAATATCTATCTAGAAACCATATAAGGTGACAACATATCTATGGAGCTATAAAATAGCTATAAAGACCTATATTGATTTGTCTATGGCCTTATTATAGCAGATATTTTATTACAAAAGTAATTGTGTCTATGGTGCCCTTGTTTAAATTGTATTTTAAAATGCATTTTATGCATTCAATAAAGTAGTTTTTACATAATAATTATGTTTAGTTTTTAATATTTTTTTCTCTGGACAAAAATATAGTTTCATGTAATAAATGTACTTTACAAGTTAACATAAAAATGTTTTCTTAGAATGAAGGTAGACTTGTCTGTCTGCTGTGTTTGTAAAGAATTCATAACACGTCCGCCGCGGTCGATAGCCAATACCGGATGGACACAGTCCCAACTGTTGCCAACTATCTCACCATATTTAATTAAATCTACCCTCCTGTATTAGAAGTTAATTAATCATACCCCTGACTGACTGACACACTTTTGAATTATGTGACTAACAAAATGTCAAAGTAACGTCCTAAGTTTAAAAGGTAGACTAATTTATGGAACAAAATCTAAGATAGCACAAATGAGAAAGTTTTAAGTAGTCTCAGGTACAATGTGTAATTTATTGGACTTTGCCGAACTTATTAATTTCAAAGATATAAATTTTCAAATATCGTACCCTACGTCTTATTTGTTATGAAACTTCACCAATAAATTTCAATAAACAGCAGTTTGAACAACAAAATTAGTATTTGTCAACAACTCAAATTCCTAAGTAACATAAATGCAACGAAACCAAAAAGACAAGCTGTTTCAAACTACTAGGCGAGCATAAACACAAAGTAACCAGGCCGTTTCTGCCGACTAATTACCGCCTCACCGCCGCATTGCTACGATGCAAATTTGAAAAGCACTCGCGGTTCCGCTAATTGAACGTTTAACTGCCTTCTCCGCATTTGGTCGTTTTCTCTTAGACTTCCCGCTGACTTGTGTTGCCCTGGTAGCTTTAGACTACTATTGTGGGGGCGGTAATACTCGGTTAAACTTTGTCAGGGAAATGTTAGGAATATTTGAATCAGCCATAAAAAGTTGGTGGCCAATTCAATTGGCCGGTTAATTTAGCTATTTCATCAGCTTTATTTGCTTATGCAAGTTTATAAACTAAAATTGTCTTTTGTCATGACGGCATGACATTTACAAGGCAATATGTATCTCGTTTGGATATTATTATTGTTGGCTGGGCAATTGCAAGCAAAGATCGTTATGTAACACTGCGACTGTGACCATTGCTGGTCTATTCTATGGTTCGCCCTAAGCTCACCCATATTTTACACATACATCGGGACTATTTTTTTGGGTATGCAGGTTTCCTCACGATGTTTTCCTTCATCGCCGAGCTAATAATGATAATTAATTGAATCAGGCGTTACTTTGCGGAAATCCATGACTAAGTTAAGTTTAGTAACTTTGTCTACTAGGTACTTAGAAGCGGAGGTCTTGATACAATCGTGTCATCTACATATTAATAATGATAAATACAACCGTACATAAATTCCATAGAGCATAGCGCTACAGGCCAGAAATCGAACCGCCCGCCGGCGCCGCTCCTGATTAAGTCGCTAGCTCTCTTCCGTATGGACTATAATCGCTTCCGCTCGAAATATGGAAGTGGTACTATGATCTAACCAATGCCTATAATTCTTTAACCATGAACATTTTATTTGTTTTAGTTTGTTTGCACATTATCATTCCTTGCATTATTTATTGGTGAATTCTAACTTCTTATTTCTCTTACCGTGGACTAAAGAGTTAATAAAGATCATCAGCATTTTCAGCCTTTGTTCTGCTGGTAGTCTTACGGCTCCAAACTTTTACTGGCAAGTCAATGGTATGTCTTAGAGTTAGATTTACTGAGTTGTTAGCTAAGTTCAACTCACCGAACGTTATTGCACGGTGGTTGTTCTTCTTCTATCGAGTTGATGGCATAACATTGAGTTCGACTCTGCATACTGGTAAAGAGATTTGCCAATCAGCATTAGCAATTGCCGCCAAGGGTGCTCCAGACGTATCACTCGGGAGGCTTTATTTGTGCACTCCGTTTCCCAGCTACTCTTAGCGCGCAGACAGACGATACGAAAACTTCCTTGTGGCAGCCGCGCGGTTGTCGCAACTCTCGTGCTTATTTTCAAGTGTAAACTCTATTAACTAGGCAACAACATTCAAATTCCTCAACCGCGTTGCCTAGTTAATAGAGTTTACACTTGCGCGAAAACTGAAGACTAAAATGTAATGTCTGTTGCAGCCGCGGCACTCTGCGAAACTACTGAACGTGCTGCGACAGATGCCGCACAGGAACGGCCCGGACGTGTTCTTCAGCTTCCCGGGACGAAAGGGCTCCGTAAGTCTCTTTATTTATCTTTTAACTTACTTTCTACATGCTTCTATTTTGTATCTCCTATTCACAATGACATTCTATATCTATACACATGGACTCACAACATCATACAATAACAAAACACAAAAATAATGTCATTGCCTGTCCAGTAAATGACGGGCTAACTACTAGTCACACAGAGTGCGCACTGCTAATGAAATGTGAATATTCTGATTGATACATTTAGAATTTCTCTGACTACTCCTCGGGGAGTGTAGTCGTAAACATTATGCTAAATTACTTTCTTTTCAATTAACAATTCAATATGCCGCTGCATATACAATATTAAGGATGATTATTAGAAAGTTCTGCTCTAAATAATGAAGAGAACTTTATTATGTGATGAACTAATGAGATAGGATTTGATCTAAATCAATATAAAAATCTGAAGGTTTTGAAATAACTGTATCTGAATTCTCAATCGGCTTATTGATATTTGCAGGAGGACAGACAAATAAATAATGTGCTCGAAATAGATTAAAAGGAGTTAAAAATAGTTAGGGCCTGTTTCACCACTTCTGAGTAAGTTCTTGTTAGCTTATCCGATACATATTTTGACATATCTTTCATACAAAATATTTCAAATTATCTGTCGGATAAGCTAACAAGAACTAACTCAGAAGTGGTGAAACAGGCCCTTAGTCTTCTACGACTACTACGACGTCTATTAGGCAATACCTCTAGAAACTATCACTATTGACACCTAGTTTTAAGAAACTGAAACTAATCAATCATGAATAGAGATCGGATATTCGGGATGAATATTTACCTAAACTTCATATTTTACAAAAATAATCTGGACTGGATACGTCGTAATTCATTTATTTTATGAAACAATCCCAGGATCATTCTTAAGTCCCGGGAATCCCGGGATTGCTAAAATATCATAGAACTCGGACAACATGAACAACTCTGACAATTTGGTCAACTTAAACAATGTTGTCTCAGTTGATAGAGTTGGCCGAGTTGATCAAGTTGTTCATGTTGTCCGAGATGTTTTGCTGTCGAAAGTACTTAATCGGACAACACGAACAACTTGACCAAGTCAAATCAGTTGGCCTAGTTGAACAAGTTGTCAATGTTGTTTACGTTGTAAGAGATGTTCATGTTACACGATTTGAGTTGTTTATTTTGTCCGAGTTGTCCAAGTCGACAGAGTTGTTCATGTGGTCCAAGTTGTTCTACCTATATACTGTTGACTACCTACGATGACCAGCATGACAAAACGATGCCGGTGTGGCCCGTTTTTTTTAATTCACTTTATTCAGAAAGGCATGTCCATATTCTGTTTTCGTGGGGAAAAAGCTAGGACGATTTAACCACTGGACCCGTAATGATGCCCGCTCCCGCCTGTACCCCGCTGTCGCGAACCAAGCTTTTTAGCTAGGTCGGGGTTTTTTCTCTATCAGTTTGACTTACAAGCTCGGTGAGAAAACATCAAGGAAAAATGACTAAATGCGCGATTATTGGATGTAAAAGCTATAGTGAGCGAACAAGTAATGTTTCTTTTCACGAATAAGTACAGTTTTACACCATTTCCGTCACAATTTTTTACGAAAATAATTATTGTTGAAATTATAAATAGTGCAATCCGATTGAATACGTAATGTTGTTACATATAAAGAAACTTAAAAGATGACAACATTAATTAGGCCGAGTTATCGCTCATTCATAACGTATATATTTTTTTAAACTTCACATTTTAGTTTATCGATGGGCTGAGCAAGGCTGAGCATAGTCGATAATATAGTATCGATAAAATCAAATGAGGGAATGAATGATTAATTATACTCTTCTAAAGTATTGAAAATCTTTTTGAAAATGTCTGGATATTTGGATGTAATATTACTAATGATACATACAAAAGCATACATACATAATTAATTAATTACATATACATATATATACTAGGGTGGAAAGTTAAGATGGGACACAAAAGGCAGCTACCAAAGGCAATATAGCTACAAGAAAACGTTCTTAGGAGTCTAACTCAAACTTTTGGAGGATTTTACTTCCGCATTTACAGATTTTGAAAAAAATGTACAGTCATCGAGAAAAACTGCAATTTTCATCAAACTTTTTTTTTTATCCCATTTGATCCTCTTACTGATGAAGAACATAAGTCTCTATGGGGTATGGGGTCAACCGAGTTCGTGGTATTAGAACTCCCAGAAAACGCAAAATTTAATTCCCATACATTTAGTAGGCAAATTATGCAAATCACCTTATTTGTGATTTTGTAAACACTTTCCAAATTTTTAGGGTCAGTTCAGACCATCAAACTGAACGACTTTTGCTATGGGAGCAAACATGAAATAGCAAAAAAATATCTGCTCTTCATACTAAACTGCAAGGCTAACTACAGAGTGAAATTGATATCATTAGCATCCTTTTAAACTAAGAGTCTACCCATCGAACTGAACAACTTTTACTATGGGAGCAAACCGATCGGAGCCAAAAAAAATCAGCTGTTGCATACATTTGAGCGCGAACTCGCGCGTCGACATTGCAGTTTAGTATGGAACAGCTGATTTTTTGTTTGCTCTGATCGATTTGCTCCCATAGTAAAAGTTGTTCAGTTTGATGGGTAGACTCTTAGTTTAAAAGGATGCTAATGATATCAACTTGACCCTGTACAGTCTAGACTCAAACAGCAGATTTTATTTTTTACTTAGAAGTAAGACGCAATCAGTTTCAGAACAAATAATTAAAAACCTTTTCTGGACGAAAAATCTGCAAAAATAGTTAAAGCAGCCAATATTGATAATGGCTACGGCATGCCCCTATCATGGTCTTAACTACATGTCTTTTGAGGGTTATTTGATAAGACAAAAACCGAAAAAAAAATCCATGACCAAAATTTCAAACTAGAATATTATTTCACTTTAATTTTTCCCTTAATAAACCTATGTCCAATTGTTTGGTACTTGTAAGCATATTATGATATTAAGCATTGATGATTCACATAAATTAAATAACGATTTTATTTTCTCTAGTGCTAGTAATAGTTCTGGCTTGTAAGGGCTATGGAGATTTTTATTTTCTTGATGTAGATAGATGGTGAAAGTTCAGTTTGATGCTCTGACCTGAAGCACATCCTAAAATATGGAAGTTTAGTTTATCGGTAGTATTTTTTGAGAAGAATTTTTTTAATATTTTGCTTATAAAATTGTTCTTATCTCCTTGTACTAGTTTTATTTATATAACCCAAGTACGCATATTAAAAATTAATGATTTCGAGTACATTAAAATTAAAAAACGTCATAATTTTTTCAAGTGCTAATAGGACCAGTCCTCTTAGCACTTGAAGAAAAAAATAAATTAGGTATCGACTATGTCCATCACTAGAGTCGTGGTCACGTGACCAATTTGTAAAAAAGTTATGACTTCCTCCCTCTACTCGCAAATTTCGGTTAAATGTCATTTCATACATTATCAAGAACATCTCGCGTCCAGTGGTCAAATCGTCCTAGGGAAAAGTGATGTTTAGGTAAATATGCATCTGATTATCCGATATCTAATCATAACATAAGAATATAAAGTATATTCTACATCTTTTTGGATTAATGGTCCAAAAAGATACTTTGGAGGCGCCGGGTATCGATCCCGGTACCTCTCACATGCTAAGCGAGCGCTCTACCATCTGAGCTACGCCCCCGGTGGTAGACTGGACTGAAATTGTTGATATCTCTACAGATAAGTGAATTAAGCAATAAATAACCAAGACAAGGACATGTTGTGTCGTATCGCCAAATAAGCAGTGATCATAATTATACATAATCTTACTTCTTACTAATATTATAAATGTGAAAGTTTGTGACGATGTTTGTAAGGTTGTATCTTTGTGGCTCAATCACGCATAAACGGCTAAAGGGATTTAGATTAAATTTGGCACGCAGATAGAATATGTTCTGGATTAACACAAAGGATATTTTTAAAGACAACGCAGGCGAAGTCGCGGGCAACAGGTAGTACCTAATAAATAACTATGGGCTGGGCAGCCAAACAGACAATAAAAAAAGGAATTCTAAGATTGATGTCCTGCCTGCGGTTCTTCTAAAATATATTAAATGAACGCTCACAGACACATCAATGATCCCAAGTAAGCAAATAAAAATTATGAAAACCATACAGCAACGGCATATGCATATAATATTCAATCAATCAATCAATCAATCAAATATACTTTATTTTACACCAAAAACATAAACAGTAAAATACAAGAGGCACAAAATAAGGCGGTCTTAATATTCATGGATGACCGAACCGGGATTTGAACTCAGGACCCTGGTTTGGCAATCCGGCCTGATAACCATTACACCAACCTGGTCGTCATAATAAACTGATACACACATAAACTCTAGACCATAGTTCCTTTCGTGGTGAGAAAAAGATGTTTCTAATGCGGTAAAATATGCTATCGATGGGGATTGCTACAACCTACTATTCTATTGTACAAGTATATCAAGAAATCTACAGTCTGCAGATTTATCTGTAGATTCCTGCAACCTCAGAGTATAAAATGTAAAAACGATCTCATAGCAAAATTAGAGCCCCTATGTCTTTCCCGTCGCCAGCAAAATCTATTATTTGATGAAAAACAAGAATGGATGATCAAAAAGAGGGTTGGAGGCGCCGGGTATCGATCCCGGTACCTCTCACATGCTAAGCGAGCGCTCTACCATCTGAGCTACGCCCCCGGTGGTAGTCGTAATCAAAATAAACAACTGCTACCGTGAATAAATAAACCAGTCGCAGATATATTGCCAAACTGCTTCACATCAAGGTCACGTCACAATAAACTTCTCAAGCAGTAGTGACAGTCTTTTTGAATTCGCAACACACGTAGGCGAGCCTGCTATAGGGCGATTCGAGTGGTTTTGCAATATGAAAGGTATAGTACTATAGGTACTATAGTACTATAGGTATAGAAATAGTACGTACAGGTTGTTTATTACAGAATCAACACAGATACTTACGTGAATTACGTAAGCTACAGACGAAGGGTCGAAAAAAAACCGAAATACTTTATAATTAACTTTAATTTCAAGAAATAGAAATTACAGGAAAACTTAGATGCTAAAATTAATCTAGTGTCCTAATTGACGAATGAATATTGAATACGTAAAAATGAAGTAAAATCGATGTCCGGCCTTCGCTCGGGCACGCTGTGCAGAATCAGCACTTCATGTGTATTGCGAAATCAATTGCTATGTAAATGAATTAGCGTCAGCGGTCTTCCTTGTGGGCTCGAACTTAACATCTCCACCCGCAGATCAGCAACTATTTTGGCACGTTGAGTGAAAATGTTGCTGGGATTTTTCTTTGGGGTTGAATTCCTTTTACTACTTCAGGATCTTCATACGTACTTATGATGATAGTTAGCGTTGTAGTCTCTGGCTTCTTTAAAAAAATTTTTTGTAGAGAACGACGCATTTCGAGTTTGACAGCGAGTGCAACTGCACTTAGTAATACGATGTAGAAAGTGATTGACATATGCTAAAGCATATCAGTTTGCGTGTGGTCTATTTTTGAAAGGATTTTATCGTAGATTTTCTGTAGTCCTTGCATGTTGATGATGTCGAAACTGGCATGGGTGGAGATAGCAGCGTTAGATGTAGCAGATGACAGGAACAGTGGTGCATTGGCAGGATCCTTGTAGAGCTTGTGTGGTTATGAGGTTTGTATGTAGTCAGGCTTGGTGAGAGCTTGGTGACTTGCTCTCCTCGCAGAGATACCAGTTACTTAACTTCGGGCATTCTGCCTCTATGCACATGAACGATATCTCGCTTGTTGCTAGGAAGGGGTAGGAAGGGATGAGGGCTCGATAATAATTTTGCTAGGTATTATAGATAGTCTATATAAGAAATATAAAAATTATAACTAAGTTTTTGCTTTTCTAAAAAATAATATGAGCCAGGTTTCATGACGTCATATTATTATATTAACCTTACATTTAAAATTTGATCCTTATCATTATACTTTATTCATTAAAACTTACTTTCCATTGTTGTCAGTAGCAGCAGAATCCTGCGACAATTTTGCTCCTTGAGGAACGCGTTTCAGCCGCGCTTTAGCGACGGGGCCGCGCCTTTTGGAGGTATAAATGTGGATCGGCAGGTCAGCCAAGACAGTGTCCTGCGTGTAACGCGGCGCGATTTTCTGTCGACTTGCAAAGGGGTTCTTGATAAAAACCTGCTGCTGCGGCGAATATTCTACCTCGGGTTCGCGACTCTTATTTCTGTTTTCTATAATAGCACTACGGTTAGCAAGCGAGGTTTCATTTATAATTTCGTAAACTTTTTTTATTTGTTCTTTATGGTTCTGCACGTACTGCTGGAGTAAATGCTGAGTAAAGTCAATGTCAAGGGCGTCTCTAGGATCAAAGTGTCCAGTCAGTAGGTCGAACGGTCTGCACTTGGTGAAACTGTGAATGGAGCTGTTGCACGCTATAAGAGCGTATGGCATTAGATTTACTACAGGCTCATCCTTATTTTTCAACTTTAGAATTCTAAGGTGTTCGAGAATAGTCGAGTGGAATCTTTCAATAGTACCATTGTCGTTCGGGGAATGAGGCAAAACTTTGTGGTGGTGTATCTTATGGAGACGAGTGAATTCTGAAAAAAGTTGGTTAGTGAATTCAGTTCCGTTATCAGTAACAATAGTCAAAGGGACGCCGTGATGAGTGCAATATTGCAGTAAAGCTTGGAGGATGCTAATAGCTGTGCCATCACGTAGATGGTATGCCTGACCGTACTTAGTGAAGACGTCCATAAAAGTCACATATTTTTCAGTCTGTACTGTAAATAGATCCATATTTATTATTTCAAACGGTTTAGTGGCTGGGGGCACTAAGTTGAATTGGGGCCTAATAGGATTTCTGTCATATTTGGCTTGTCCACAAATAATGCACTCATTTATAAACTTGGTTATCTGATCCTTCATTTTGGGCCAGTAATATTTCCTAGAGAGGGTCAAGTAGCACTCGTTAATGCCACGGTGGTTGGTCTTACCATCGTGATAGTGTCGGATAATATCTTGCTGACGTAGATATTCCTTGACGTTTTCGAGTTCAGATTTTGCTAGTACAAGGTTCATCGATGAGCTTTTGAATTTATCTTGTATAATGGGGATAATAGAATACATAGCAAGAGGTGGGTTGATGAGGATCGCGGTCTTTACCTTAGGGTTGACATATTCTTTGATAGCGTTAACTACATCGCTTTCTAAGTTGGATTCCGATAGTTGTACAGATATACGTATATGTGTGTCGAATGGTTTCGTCACTGTCGCTTTTCGTTTGACCTCAGGTACGATGGTAAAGCAGATCTGTCTATGAAACTTGTTAAGAGGGTCGTCTGTGATGGGAACTTCTAGTATAGGATTCTCATTGCTGGTATGAACGGTTTCGGTCGATGAATTTTGTGGGGTAGGTGGTCTGTTAGTAGGGTTACCAATTATAGATTCAGAAGGGAATTGAGGTCGTCAATTAAAGAAATAAGCTCTTCATTATGGATCTCTACTCGTGACAGGGCGTCAGCGTTGGTGTTAGTCTTGCCTGTTTTGTACATAATATCAAACTGGTACTCGCTAAGCTTCAGTTTCCATCTGCTAAGTCGAGAATTACCCTCGACCTTTGCACTCAACAGCCACTGCAATGGTTTGTGGTCTGATAGAACCCTAAATTTACGTCCGAAGAGGTACGGTCTGAAGTACTTAGTCGCCCAGACTATGGCAAGTAGCTCCTTATCGATGGTACTATAATTCATTTCGCTCTCGTTAAGAGTGCGAGATGCGTAGCAGACGGGTTTGTCAGATCCGATTGGTCCTTGAGATAGCACGGCGCCAATGGCGACGTTAGAAGCGTCTGTTGTAAGCAGAAATTCCTTATTGAAATCCGGATACTGAAGGATTGGATCGTTTGTAAGAAGAGTCTTACATTTTTCGAAACAGGCAACATATTCGGGATCGAGGGTGATTTTACAACCCTTTTTTAAGCAACGGGTCATAGGTTTTGTGATACGAGCGAAGTCGGGGATAAATTTTCGGTAGTAACCCATAAGGCCTAGAAACTGTTTAATTTCTTTTGAGGTTTTTGGAATGGGATATTTTTCTATGGCGGAAATCTTATCGGGATTTGGTTTTATACCATCACTGGTGATGATGTGTCCGAGATAAGCGGCTTCACGTTTGAGGTACTCCGATTTGTCCATTTGGATTTTAAAATTGGACTCTCGAATTCGTTGGAAAACCTTTTCTAGGTTGATCATGTGCTCCTGGAGTGATGTACTAAACACAATGATGTCATCGAGATACACTAGACATATCTCATTCTGGAGACCTCGCAGCACGTTGTCCATAACTCGCTGGAAGGTGGAAGGCGAGTTTTTAAGTCCCATGGGCATACGAAGAAATTCGAAATGTCCATGTTCGACATTGAAGGCGGTTTTAGGAATGTCTTGTGGGTCCATTTCCACCTGATAGAAACCACTTGCTAAGTCAAGGGTGGTAAAATATTGGCACTTCCCTAATTTGTCAAGGACGTCGGTAATGTTTGGGATAGGGTATTTATCGTCAATAGTCTTCAGATTTAACTTACGAAAGTCAACCACAAGACGCCATTTTTGCTTCCCTGAAGCATCGAGCTTTTTTGGTACAACCCAAATAGGTGAGCTCCATGCTGAGTCAGATGGTCTAATTATTCCCTGGTCCAACATCTTAGCTATCTGATCTCTAACTTCTTGACGATGTATGAAAGGGTAGCGATAACTTTTTGTGTATATTGGGTCTTCATCAGTGGTCCTAATACGATGTTTTATCTTGTTAGTAAAAGATAAGGACTCGCCTTCTATGTAAAAAACATCGTTATATCGAGAGCACAAAGCTATTAGATTAGCCTTTTCTTCCGCATTAAGGTGGTCCGTACGCAATCGCGAAATAACGTCCTGTTCGCGCGTCATAGGCTGGCTAGTGCGCATGCACTCCACATTAAATATCTCTGCCTGTGCGGGATGGTCAAGCGAGAAAATTATGTCATTGGGTGTTGGGTTTTCAACCTCTAGGTACCCACGGTTGTTAACTACTGAGGTGAGGCATTCATGTATAATGCAGTTACAAATGACCTGTTTTTCAACTAAAACTTCGCCATCCGGGGCGTTAATAGGGATACGAATCAATTTTGATGTTTATTATTTTGATCAGTTTTGATGATAAGACCATCGAAATAATTGTGAAAACGGTACACGAATAATTTAATTGGTTCCGGGTCATTAAATTCCACAAAGCATGGTAGAGTGATAGAATATTCGTTTCTACTAGTCGCGTGCACATTAGTAACTTCGAAAGGGTCGAGATTCAGTGGAAAGTGGGATAGGTATTTTGTTACGGCCTCGGGGCTAATAAAAGATTGATTAGCGCCGGTGTCTATAAGAAGCTTAAGAGGTGGGTTTAGGATTTGAACATAAGGTAGCTGTCTCTGTGTTTGAAGATTTAATTCTATTTTTGTTTTTTTGATATAGGGACTAACTGAAAATCCTGACCTTCGTTGCTGGAACCTGGCTGTGGTTGAGTCTCGTCAACCAGCTGATCAGTCGTATCACTATAAGTCGCTATTCCGTCACAGTCTGCGTCGTAAGCAGTATCCGGGCAGTCCGCATAGTAACCATAAGCGTGCTCCGGCTCGTAATAATACTCGCCGGTGTAATATGAGTCGTTGTACAGCGCGCACTCATTCATATTCAAATCACGTGTTTTAAAATAATTTCCAGGTGATGGATTGCCAGATTTATTCCAATCATGGCCCTGCATACCGGTATGGGGTAGCACCTTGGGGGTGAAATGCTGAACACCACTCATGGGTCTTGGGGTAAAGTTCTGGTAAGAGTTATTCCTGGGTGGTAAGCGGAAAACATTGCTCTGAGGGTTGTAGTTAGGTGGAGCAGAGCGAAACATCTGCTGAGTACGAGTAGGCATAACCATTGGGGGTTGATACTTAGGTTGGTTAAATTTGAATGGTTGAGGTGGGGGTAGCAAAGCGCGTTGTCCAGTTGGAGATTGCCAGTTAGATAGTGGGGGTTGAAAACCTGGAGGTCGTGTCATATTAAAGCCTGTAGGGGCGACGGGTGTAAAGGTTGGGACTTTAATCGCGTGGGGAACTTTAGGGGCATCGTTACGCTGTTGTAGGTACATAACGTTTAGCTCCTCCTGCACAAACTCAAGAGCTTTTTCTATAGACTCGGGGCGCATACACCGTATGCGGGAGCCAAGAGGTTCCTTCAGCCCTCGAACAAAAGCCTGCATGGTCAGTTTTTTATAAAGAGCCCGCTTTGCTTCAATAGTCGTCGCGATAACTTCGTGTAATGTTACATATGTCATTATCGTACTAAACAATGTTTGACATTGCTCGTAAAATTCCTGGGGTGTCCTATTACCCTGCGAAGCTAAAGAAAGGTCGTTTTACAAGGCTGTTTCGTCGCGTTGATCAGAGAAGTTATTGATAAGGGCGGTTCTTATTCCCAGCCAATTATCAGGAATGCCGTTCGAATTGATGATGCAAGCGGCAGAGCCAGTAATTTTGTTTAATATTCCGTTTAATAAACATAAATTTGTCAAATCGGCACCCTCTTTCATATAGTTATGTACAATTTGGTCACAAATATTAATGAATCGCGTAAGAACATTAGGGTTGCCATCAAAATCGGGTACTAAGCGTAGCGCCTTATAAACGTCATCAGGGTTAATAGGTGGCGGCGGCGGCGGCGTGGCCATTTCAGACTCAAATAAAATACCTAAATTAAAATCAAAATCAATACCTCTATTACTATCTGCTAAATCTCGACGAGCCTGTCGTAATACAGGGTATCTCGAAGATTTCCGTGGATGGAAAATTTTGTTAAAGGATAAGAACTATAGGTTAAAGGAAAGCAACACGAGAAAAGTTCAAGTGTACTCACATATAATTAATTTCTGGTTCTCTCTCTCGAATCAATGTCTGGATTCCCCTCCGGCTGCAGCTGGATCGTAGATTCTGGATACTCGGTGACGGGGCGTGGAAGCCTGCCCGGGCGGCTCGCGAACGCGGTATACCGATTTTCGGATGTACCTAAGCTTCGCGATACGGCCCGCGAGTACCACTTTCGACTGCGCCAATTACGTAAGCTACAGACGAAGGGTCGAAAAAAAACCGAAATACTTTATAATTAACTTTAATTTCAAGAAATAGAAATTACAGGAAAACTTAGATGCTAAAATTAATCTAGTGTCCTAATTGACGAATGAATATTGAATACGTAAAAATGAAGTAAAATCGATGTCCGGCCTTCGCTCGGGCACGCTGTGCAGAATCAGCACTTCATGTGTATTGCGAAATCAATTGCTATGTAAATGAATTAGCGTCAGCGGTCTTCCTTGTGGGCTCGAACTTAACACGTGTATCGAATTCTGTGATTGATACAGTTAGGAAATGACATTCTATACACATGAACTCAACACATCACACAATCTGGAATTGGCTCTCTAATAGCCATGTTTTTCTTTTTTATTGCTGTCTCCCGTTTGTAATGGAGGGAAATCGGATATTTCTTTTTCCTACTCCTCCTATCTTCTTTGATTAATTCATTGCAGGTTCCAAGACAGATAAGAATCATCCCCCGGGCTCACTGGTCTTCATTGTCTAGTGTTGTGAATGGTCGCCGCTGTTGATCCTGGCTTACAGGAGTTACAACGGTGGGAATGTGTGGTGGGCCTATGCCCGACCTTAACACGATATACAATAACAAAATCTTTAAATAGCACATGTCTCTAATGTCGCCCTAGTATGCTTCAGTTGTGCTTGGCTGTCATACATTGCCGCTGACATTCCACATAATTCTAGTCCTTTCAAATGTCCTCGGTCACTAAGCAGTAATGTAAAACAATTAAGCACACTTTAATCACCCCATAAGTTGTCAGTTCTTTGGCAGGTATAACCTCATGCCGAATATGACAATTGAGGAGTTGACTGCAACTGCATCAAATATAATTTAGTTTAGTTTAATTTAGTAAAAAAAAAAACCTTTGAAAATAACGTTAAAATCACATTTTCAATTGTAATTCTTTAGTTTGAATACTATTGTTAATAACGGGAAAAACTATAAAAAGTAACGAAACGACAACGAAAAACAATGACGTCACTATTCATTATTTCGTAAAATTTTTCATACTAAGCGCGTGTTTTGACGTCCGATAAAAACTTTGCTCATTTGTCTAGTTGGAAACTCGCGGATTTTATTCTGTTAGATCCAATAGTCTTCGACCGACAAGAGCGTTGCTTTCAATTCATACAAAGTTTCCGCTGACGGAATTTCTTACGTCTCGTCGTCCCTTCATTTAATCAACCTTTCAAATCCACATTTAATTTTGAATCAGAATGGAGCCGGATTTCTGTGTTAACAAAACATCCGGGGTTTTAATGGTGCTTCTTTAATTATGCCTCTACATCCTGGAAACTCAAATTTATCCGTTTAATTAATTCTAGTAAAAGTTTATGAATAAGATTTCATGGCATTTTTTTAAATTTAATTCTTTTTTGTATTCGGAAAGATGACTTCACTTTGTTTGTACTTTGTACGGATTATAATGGATCCGTCGAAATTCTGAGTCTAAAATTCAAGGAGAATTCAGATAATGCTACTTTCTGTACTTAAGCCCCGCAATTATTTGTCTATGCTAAATAAGGCGCTATCGAGTCGAGATTTTGGAGATGATGTACTAGTGATTATGAAAAATAAACACTGCAAAATATTGTTACCAAACGAAAGCTTGATTGAGGAGAAACTTTCACCTCTTCCTTCTAAATTAGATCCACTCTTATAATATTTGTATCAAAATTTATACCGGAGTTGGTGATATTTGTACCTATAGCTTTGTATTTTTATCGTTGTCTAGTCATCACAATACATGTCTGGTCAAGTCAGAAATAAAAAAAATACTTTATTCAATGTAGCAGCACAATTATTAAACACACGTCATATCTTTTTTTTTAAGCTACCACACCGCGTCGGAAAGTGTTGTCGCTGTAGAAAAGATGCGGCCAGAAACTCTACATAACACGACATGATACAAACTTATACTATTAAAATATAAATTCTTAAGTTATGTATAAAATAATACATAGTCTATTGTAGAATTAGGTCCAGGTTCTGTACTTCGAAAGGGACTATGTCAAGTAAAAGGCTGATCAACTATCTGTGTGGCATTGTCACAGATTTAACATGTTTATTTAAAAGTTATTACGAATTATGGTGACGGCCGATTGGACTAAGTTTATAGAACCTGTTTGATAGCCAAGTGATCTAGTTAACTGTCTTGACATTGGCTTTATGCAACTTGCTTGCCTTTTACTGGTCAGACTTTAATAAGTCTTAAATTTAGTCTAGTCTATCACCGGGGGCGTAGCTCAGATGGTAGAGCGCTCGCTTAGCATGTGAGAGGTACCGGGATCGATACCCGGCGCCTCCAACCCTCTTTTTGACCCTTAAAAGTATGTCTAAGATTAAGCAAGTCCTGTGTAAAAAGGCTTTATATAAACATGCTATAAATGGCCAAAGTCTTGACTATTTTACTTTATTTTATTTTAACCTGTTTTGCCCCATATGTTTTTTTTTGTGTTGTTTTATATTATGTTTTTTTTGTATGATGATTAAAAATTCTTCTTCGTTACATTTTGCATCTTCTTTACAGTCATAGCATAAAGGTAATATAAAATTACTGTTTTGCAGAAAGTCATGATGGTGGAAAAGTTTGTTGTGAGGAACATTGTAACTCGAATAGAAGTTTAACCCCAATTCGGTAGATGGTTCATTACAACAAATATTCTATTTATATTCGATTGTATGTTCTTGTAGAATTATCATTCAGGTCATGTTGTTAACAACAATCATCGTTGACTGTTATACTAACATCAGAAATAATCATACCTACTGAAATTAAACTGATCTTCATCCCCATTTTGTTATTTTTGTTGCTGTAATTTCGACTTTTGTTAATGTAATTTTGACATTAATAATCAATCAAATCAATCAAATATACTTTATTTTACACCAAAAACATAAACAGTAAAATACAGAAATAAAATACAAGAGGCACAAAATAAGGCGGTCTTATCGCTAAGAAGCGATTTCTTCCACACAACCTTAGGGTAGAGGAAACGGTGAAAAGAAGAAAGGTAGGCGGTGTTTCCAGAAAAAAAATATCAAAAAACAGCAGTTATTAGTAAAAACAAAAAGTAAATATACAAAATAAACCTATTATAAATACATATATAATATACATACTCATATAAATATATATATATATATATATATATATATATACACATACATCATACATAAATACGCGTACTACACAACAATAATAATCGTTAAATTTCTCTTTTATTTTTTTTACCATTAGTACCTAATTCTCTAATATTGACAATATATCAATGTACCTAGCTAGTATTGGACTGAAGAAGCTATAATGTAATATTTAAGTATACTAAAGAATTGTAAATTGTAATTGTAGAATTGTAAAGTACCTAATGCTCTGCATGCCCTCTCTCCAATTAAATATTGCATGCTCATGTGCAGATCACAGAGCTCTTTCTAAAATACTGTTCACCACTTTTTTATTAGCTTTGTTGCAATAGATTCTTTGAAGTTTGAAGTTTATTAGTACTACATTACTAAAGTATTTTACAGTAAACTACTAAAATACTTTCTTTACCACCTTAAGCTGTACATGAATGCAATAAAGAAATCTAATCGGATCTAATCTAATCTACATACAGAATAATACAGATATGGATATTTCTGGACAAGAGGAAAATATTACCAAAAAATTTTATAGAATTTCCAACGTACAAAAATATCGTGAAGTTGTCAAACTTTGTATCGATCAATTTGTAGTCTCGTATTAACGTCACAAAGTTTGGACCAGTAATGTGGAACTGTTATCAACTTTACTGTTGGCACGCGTACCACATCTCACACTTGAGACTAAGTTTTGGCAGGCGGTCGGTCGATTTTGTTACAATTTTTGTAAACAAAACCTCATGATCCGGTTGGTATTATAAAGGGTGTAAGGAAAAGTATCATTAACCTTTAAACCAGGTACTCTACCCATCAAAATGAAAAATTTTTAATATGGGAGCAAACCTGTGAGAACAAAAAAAAGTCAGCTGTTTCATACATATCAGTCGTGTAGGTATTGCAGTTCAGTATAGAGCTGATATTTTTACCGCTCTGAAAGGTTTGTTCCCATAGTTAAAGTTGGTCAGTTTGATGGGTAGAGTATGTGGTTTAAAGGTAAATGATACTTTGCACCCTGGTAGTTATCGCATCAGATAGCTCATCAGACGGTTTTGTGTTCGAATCTCAGTTCGCTTATGAACGTTGTTCGTGACGTGACTTTATTGTTGCCCGTTTAAACAATTTTAATTGGCTAATAATAATATGTTCTACAAATCTAGAATATTTGGTGGGAGCTGCTGAAAAACCCTCAACAAAAGTTTGTAAATGTAAAAAGGTTGACCTGGTTTCAATCAATCAAATCAGCCCATATCAACCCACTGCTGGGCATAGGCCCCCTTTTTACCTCTCTGGTTAATAAATATAATTTTTTTAACAATTAAAAAGAGGGTTGGAGGCGCCGGGTATCGATCCCGGTACCTCTCACATGCTAAGCGAGCGCTCTACCATCTGAGCTACGCCCCCGGTGGTAGACTCGATTAAATTATCGAATCCATTGTGATTTAATTCCGGTAGTAATGCCTCGGGCGAGGACACTTGTTTCGAAATGATTGCAATAAGCAAGAAGCCTTTCACTTGACGTAGACACTGCTAATGGAAATGAAACCTTATTGAAAGGTGCTAGTGTGGTGATTTCTTTTGGCAGTTGGTCTAAAATTGAAGGTAGATAAGATTAAAGTTATAAACATAACACATTATTACTGCAATTTAAAGATAACTATAATATTGATAATCAACATATATGTCTTTATTGATGCTTTGTTACAACTACTAACAAAGAAATCACCCGGGATTACCAGAAAGTATTAGAAAAGTTGTCATCTCGTTTATATTCCCCTTTACCAATAAACATGAAGCTTGTGAAGTAAACCCATGGCCCAGTAAAAGTGGAAAGTATACATACTACAGGTTATTAGCCGGCCAACCAGCGGGCCGGCCCGGTTCGTTCCGGTGCGGCTCGTTCCGGCGCGGCTGGATGGATTTCCTGTTCCTCCCCCGGACTGAATTACTACGGCCAGGAAGCTGCCGGTGACAGGCTTATACTCTGTGCGACTCGTGTTCTATTTAGTACTGCCAACTTAGCGGGTTCACGCTAAATAGAGCGTTTTTTTCCCATTAATTCCAATGCAAATTAAAATCCTTTTCTTTCTCATAAGTGTGTCCGTTGCTGAACATAGGGCTTCAGCGCAGATATCTTCTTAAAAGTAGGCCGCTCCGAAGGCGCGCCACAAAACCCTTGGCCTTCCTCATCCAGTTGCTGCCAACAAGTCGCTGGATCATTGTTTTAGGATCAGTGCTGCCAACTTTATTTTGTGAAAAAGTCATCATTGTCTTGCCCATTTCCCATTATTTGGGGTCGGCGCAATATGTCATCCTCTTCCATTCATCTCTCTTAGCCGTCGTTTCAACACTCACTCCTTTTTTACACATATCATCCGATTTTGTGAAAAAGTGCTGGCATATATAAGGTCTAACAAAATTAGCTGAAACTATTTTAAGTGGATGATCAGACCATCAAACTGAACAACTTTCTCTATGGGACCAACATCAAAATCGAGAAAAAAAAATCAGCTGTCCCATACAAAACTGCCAACCTAGCTCTTCCTGAATGTATGGGACAGCAGATTTTTTTTCGCTATTTCGATGTTGGTCCCATAGAAAAAGTGGTTCAGTTTGATGGTCTGATACTCCCCTTAAAATAGTTCCAGCTAATTTTGTTGTACCTTATATAAAAAGTGCTGCCTGTGCTTTTTCACAGAATAAAGTTGGCAACACTGATCCTATTTGTTTTATATCCGCTGGAGCAGGTGGTTTATGTGTATTTGATGTTATTAGTCGAGTTTTATGTCGGGTAAATGAAATGTTGAAAAAGGTCTGTGGATTGTTTTTTTACGCTCCGAATTACCTTCGTATTTACTTCATAGTTTACAAAAAGCACAAGTGTATTTATTGTGTCCACTGTCCATTAAAAGTGGCGACATGCTCGCTACTTGTCAAATTATACGACATATTTCTAGCACTGCTTGTTTAATGGTGATATACTGAAAATTATATGCTAAAAATATTCCTGACTACCTACCCCCTTTAGAATAAAGTCATGACCATATGCAATGCTTTGTAGAAAGTATCAATCGTTCTTTTCTTTCTTTGTCAGACTTTTTTTTAGCACCAATTTATTTTTTTGTGCTCGTCCTGTCTACGGTGTTTGCTTTCGCTAAAGATTTTCTCTCATCAAAGTTTTCTATTAAAATCGTTGATTTGATGCTCATGTTTATTCCGTCAGTAATTTCCAATTCATCTGAAAACCGTTTATAATTAAAACATTATTTCTCAGATTTAGAATTCAAATTTATTCGTCAAGAAGTTGACTTATTCCTCCCAGAAGTGTTCGGGTCTGAAACCGGATAATAAATTAGGAATTAATTGTTTACATAGAACAAGGCGATCCAAACAAAAGTTAGAATTAAGTTTAGCTGTAAACTCCATCGCGGGGTATGCGTGGAATTTAAATTTAGCCGAGCAGGCTTTGTCCAAATTGAATCTATAAAATCAGAGTTACCTATGGCCTTTTCATCCAAAAATGTTGACTATTACGCTATTACTGATAACCTATTTAGACTACAGCAAATAAACAAATCGAATCATGGACGCAAGATATTTAAAGTGTATGCGCTAAACATAGATGCAATCCTCGTCTTTACCCTGAATGTGATGGGGAAACCGCTACTGTTAGAGGTATAGGGTCCGAATGGTCGGGTACATCATCATAGGCCTTTCATCTGTTGCAGATGATTTAAGCAGTGTTTTTGGAAAATCACTTTTTCACATGGCTGTACCAGACCTATTCGAGAACCCTACACGTCCACAGCCTCTACAACAGAACTGTACGCCGGTGGATGACGACGGAATTGTGACAGCATTATGCCTTTTGTTACGTTTCTCTGCCAGGTGTGCGAACCAGACATCGTCATGAGTAGTCCGACCATCTCTTGTTTTCCTTCTCCACCTTCCTCTATTTTCCGAACATCAGGTATAGTTGCTCTAACAAACCGGTAACCCATCGGTTTGAGCATGTCATCTGTAGCTGCACGTTAACAATGTCTAATGGGATTAGTCACCTCGTACGAAACCCGTCTAGGTTGGGGCAATTCGAAGCCACAGCCAGAAACACAAACACCACATGGGACATATACCCTTCTATAATGTAGAACTACATTTAAATAACAACTAGTTAAAATGTTTGGTAAATGCGAGGTCCAATATGGCTCCAACTTGGTGCGGACCTTCAAACTTTCCAGAACTCAAACACAACAAAAGCTAGTCGGACTATCGAGTGGGAACTCGCAAGTGTTTGCTGCACCCTTAGTCCTCTACAAGATAACTTTTGCTATGGATGGAAATTATTACTAAAGGAAAACGCTCAATCCCGTTTTGCCTCAAACTGGTAACTTTGAATTTTATAAGCAATGCCACGATAGAAAAGGATAATTTTCATTTCCCCGAGAAGCCCGATATTCCTCCTATCCTGTGTATAATTTCAGCTAACATACGATTTGAAAGTATTCATTGATCATACACATTCGCAAGCTGGGAAACGACCCGAAACGGATACACTTCGTCACGTGGGCAATGTCTTTTCTTTATTTAAAGAAGATTATCATGTTGAATCGTCGTTTTCTGGGGCTGCTCAAACATCAACTTTTATCCTCGGGTACACATCGGGTTACGATCATTACGAACTAAGACAAAGAATGTGAACTCTTACACTGTAATCATTAAAGTTTCAGGTACTACCTAATTACAAAATAAGCCAACCAGCGTGCAATGCATACCACAAAATTCTAAACGTTATTCACCCAACATTGTACTCAAAACGGTTACAGGATTCTGAATCCGACTATAAAGTGTTGTTATAAATTGTTATTTTTTACGCCAAGTTTTGGTCGACCGCCACCTGCAGCGTGTTTACGAACCGTATTTCAGTAAAAATGAAGAGAAACGACTGGCTATTAGCGTGGTTATTTATAAACAGTGTTAATATTTCAAAAGCTTACGCAGCGGTTAGGGTCTGTTCGATAAATTGAAGCACCCGACCTTAACTGCCGGAGTTCGGATAGTCAATATTTAATTGAATACGCCCATGTAATGTGTTACTTTCTGGCTATTAGTTTGTTTTCCCATCGGTCTATTTTTGCTGTCGTAAGGAGTGAAACTTTGTGGACCTTTCTCGCTCAAAGATGGATATTTTATTTGTTTGGAGCGGAAGAAAAAGTTGTTCTTATGTCGTTGTCACCAAGTTTTAACATACGCGGTCGAAAAGGAGTTCTTTAACTACTGGATTATGAAGACTTATATTAATTAGTAACTGTTTGCAAATAACTTGCCATCTAGCCGACAGAAGAAGAATTAACTATGTAATTGTGTTACTTGTAATTTGTAACAATTTATTTCATCAGACTTTTCTAATCAAAAATAATTTCTTTACCACTCCGCCAGGCTGCGGGCAGAAAAGTTTTTTTAATCGTTCAAAATACGAAGATTGTTTGGCAATTAAATTTTCGACCCGCGCCCGAGTACTGGGTTATTATAAACAACAGCTAGCCATTAATTGGTACTAATTAAATCTGACCCGTAATGAACATAATAGAAGCCTTCGAAAACCTGGGTGGCTACGCCTTCAGAACAAAATATGTTTTAGTCTTTAGGAATTGCTGACGATTTCATTTCTATTTCGCTAGTCATAAATCCTGGAGATCGGGTCATTAAATGAAATCTGTTTTACCGAAATAAGCCTGTATTTAGATAAGGAATCGCCCTAATTTATCCATCGGCGAAACCCGATATCCTCTGGCTTATCGAATATCTGATTTCAATAAAGTCTTCTAAAAGTTTGTAATCGGCGTCAATAAACAAAATCTTATCCCTGTCATCGACTGAAGCCCCTAAAACCTCAACTTGGATCGATACCAGGCGGCCAGGACGTTTTAGGGGGATCGTTTAAGCGGCCGTCCTCTCCTTATTGGCAATTCTTATTCAAATACGGGGCAAGCGTAATCCGCGTGACATACTGGGCTATCTGTGCGTCCGTTTTTTTCCCCTTATTTATCGCTACCCCGCCTTTGGCGAGTCCATTTCTCTCTGTCGCGCTTATCCGAGAAATCTGACGGCGGACTGACACTTCCTAGCCGCCTCTGTCTACTTTTGTTAGCCGTGTATGTCGTTCTAAAAATGTGTGTTAGGTAGATAACTTGTAATAAAAGTACCTTACGCCCCGTACCTTGTAACTTACTTTGATTTCTCATAGCGGAATATTTTTAAGTGCATGAGTGTGTGCTCTAAACACAAAAACACTCTCTTGTCCTTCCCGTCCTGAATATGACTGAACGGGAAACTGCTATAGTATGAGATTGAATAATCTGTGGTATGGGCATCAGAGATTGGTCCCATATCAGCTCAGTAGTCATAGTTAGTGTGACATCCGTCTTCGTCGGTGCTATTAGAACCGACACCTCATGGCACTAATATGTTTGCAAATTAAAAGAAATACAACTTAATAATTAAGAAAGCTAGAACTTTCTTTATTTCAAAATTGTTTTGGTTCAAAGAATGTAATTAAGAGAAAATGAAATGGTTCCTTTTTGTAGTTTTCTGAGAATTCTAACGTAAAAAATGTAATAGTTCTCTTCAAAGGATATCGGCTCGGCGGATATGAAAGAAAGTTTGTAATCTCATCTCTTAGAGGTATATACGAGTTTCTATTTATATTTATGTCTGCAACCAGATCCTGTACATAGAAACGAAACGTAGAGGCATCTTAGATATTATCGTGCAAATGTTATATTTGTGTTCAGTTATTTTGTCTTTATTAGACTCTGGTACCACAGCAGGAGTTCAGGTTCTTAGTCTATACTTCTTTAGGTACTTATTAATATTACGCTCTACTTGTAATCATTATCAGCCTGTCATTGTCGACTGCTGAACATAGTCTTCTGCAAAACTCAATCCTCGGCCTTCCTCATCATGTCAGTTGCATCTGAGAAGATCATCGCGTCGGTCCAGCGCTGGAAGGCGTCCCGCATTACTCCTGCTAGTTCCTGGTCTACATTCGAGACTTATCCTCGCTCCCCATCGGTTACACAAATATGACCAGTTCTTTGCCACTCCTGCTTGCAACTTTTCGTAGTTATGTTAACAACAATTATAAATAAATAAATAACGATCACAGGCATATACATTGCAATGATCCCAAATCAAGCCTTAGGCTTTTTGCTATGGGAACCATATACAAAAACGGCACACACATATAACATCCATGACCGAACCGGGATTCGAACCCAGGACCCTGTCTTGGCAGTCTGGCGTGGTAACTATTACACCAACCGGATCGTCACCGTATATAACTTATATATTCCAAAATTTTATGGAAATTTTGGCTTTCGATTAAAACAATCGATTGCACCCTAATATTTGGAGTAACTAATGTTCTTTTACATCCTTTTCTCGCACATTCATAAACATGGGTGACATGAGATAAGCACGAGGAAAATGTGGAAAATATCCTTTTTACATACATTTACGTCAAAAATGAAAGCAGGGTTAGCCGGCCTGTATTATACATATCCGAGCCGCTATATTTATTGGTGGTATATCGTAATATTACCGTTTTGGATGGAGGTTTTTGGCTTTTCATATCAGATTGTAATTTCAGATGTTTATGGTGTATGTAGGGCTGCCAACCCTCTGGGTTCGACCCGTAGTCTACAGGTTTGAATGGTGTAATCAAAGTCTCCGGGGCTGTGTTATAAATCTTTGCTATTGAGTATTGGACGCAACATACCTGTAGGAATTACAAAAATGTTTGAGGAAACACGATAACAAGAGCAATTACGATCGGCACGAAGTTAGGTCAAGTAGAGCGATTGGCGAGAAAAGACGGGCTGTTGGAATGCTGGGGATCGCGGTCATGATGTGACGCAGTTCCCGTTGTTCTTAGTCGTATCTTGAAATTCATACGAAGAATCTTTATAACTTCTTAAGATTTAGGACTCGTCATATAATATAGTCTTCTACAGTCTTTGTTATTCTGATTGTCTTATCATACCTTTGCCGTGTTGTATCGTAGGCTCTAACCTAGATCTATTGTTTACATCGTCCCGATGTAGAAGCATTGTTGCTTACTCAGCCGTCTCGTAGCTGCTACAGTGGTCATGCGTTTGGTTTCGATGGATACAAAAATTATTTTCCTGTTCTAGTTAAATCTTGACTAGATCTTCCGCTTTAAAAGCTTGATGTCGTGTTTTGTATTGTATCAGGAACTAGAAGCATGTGCATAAAGGAGAAATGATATGCGAACACTCCACCGACAAGAGTACTTATTTTATTAAAACGAGGGAAACCGTTCATTTTTCCTGTTTGACCTTTAAAGTATCTAGTTTCGGATGTTTTTAGTAAACAATCCCCGTGTCTGCCCTTTACTATTCTAATGGAATCCGTTCTAGCAAACGCAATTTTATATTCTCAACAAATTCACGTTCTCCCTGTAATGTAACAAAAGTACTTCAGAGAATCCCCTCTGATTCTAACTGCGATAAAAGGTCCATATGTAGATTTTATCGAAGCGATATCCAGAACCCCTACTTAGAAGGATTCCTTGTGCGAGGTCTCTTGGAGAATAAAATAAGTTTTTACTGCGCGCCACTTTAACGTTTTTCTCTTTGAATTCGAAAGTTTATATGTTTTTTTAAGGAAACTTTGTGGCGAAACACGGAAGTTTTGTTGTTACTCTATTTGAAAGCGTCTATTTGTTGTTACCATACAAAACAGCTTTTATGTTCTCTCGGAAACAAATTGAATTAGCAGTTCTTTATCAACTTTGTCCATTTTGTCTTCTTTTAATGGATTAGTCGCTTATATATCTTACTTTGTTCAACTATTTTCAGTACTAATGGGTCTACTGTTTGTTTACTTTGTTGACTCAATTCTGGAATGACAAATAACTAAGTAGGTATACCTAAACCACGTCTTAGTTTTTTATTTTTTTTATTTTGAATATTGTCATAAGGATTACTCGTATCTAGTCCCGATGATATAAATCGGACCTAAAACTATTTTTTTCTTATAATAACACCTTTTTTACTATAATGGCATCCAAATACCGAACTTACGGCCGTATTCCTATTCCGGGGTGGTCAGAAACCTTGTTACAATGGGTGTGCAGTTGTAGCAGGGTGAATCTCCGGGGTGTTCGAACGCCGTTATTGTCCTGACCGAACATTTCCATCTTGTTAATTTGAAAAGGTATTGGGTTTTATAACGCTGATACAAAGGCCCTGGAGCTTAATAACAGAGCTATAAAATTATATTCCTTTATTAACCATATATGTGAGCATCGCTTCAACTATACCAAAGTATAATACAGAGTATCTATTACTACATAACTATTTTAATACACGCTTACAAATATGGTTGGCAGTTGTATCGGAGCTTCTTTCTACCTCTAATTTGATTACAGTCATGATTTTAAGTATATTATTATGATATGTATGTGAAATGACGAAATGTTTATTGTATTGTTACAGGCGGTGGTACTCCCGCCGCTGGCGAGGTGGCCCTACGAAAACGGGTTCACATTCACGACGTGGTTCCGCCTCGACCCCATCAACTCCGTCAACATCGAGAGGGAAAAACCTTACTTGTACTGGTGAGTTAAAGTTCATTTTGCAAGAACAGAATATCAGCTGTGGTTCCAGTCGTAGACCTCATATTGTTCTAAATCAAATGTCAAATAATTTATTTTAGACAAGATGTCCATAATAGTGTTAGTAATATATTTATCTTTAAATTAGTTTGAGTCACAAAAAAAGGTAAGGGTAATTTATTTATTTAAATGTGATCAAAAGAATTTAAAAGATTTATCTATGAGATGCATGTCAAAAAATTTACTAACATGAAATATTTTTATTTAAAAGGCAAAATTAAAAAAAAGTCTTATCATCACTAACATTTTAACAAATTATATACCAGATTTTAAGTCAGATCATAAGCTATCAAACAAAAAAAGTTTCATCATAATCGGTTCAGTAGTTTTTGCGTGATACTCGTTCAAACAAACAAACAAACACACAAACAAACAGACAGACAAAAAATCCAAAAATTGGTGAAATGGAATCAGGGACACCTAAAAACAATATCGTAACTTTTTTTTTGTCAATATCTTCAATGTACAGACAAACTTCCTGTTACAGTTTTATAATAGTATAGATGACTGAAAATCACGAAAAAATGTAAATGAAAATCGTAAACTTAACAATCTGGAACCCTCGACGTGTAACTCACACTTTACTAGTTTGATTTACGAAATGTAACGTAAATATATATTTTGATAATAATAAAGACGAAACCTTGTGAAATTCAATCACATTGAAACATCAGAGCCTCATCTCACATTGTTAGCTTTGTTGGTTACATGGTTATTTCCAAAACTAACTAAAGCCTATAGTACCGTGATATATCTGAATTATGTTCAAGAAAGTGGAAACAACATCCGACATAAAGAGCTTTTTATAGTCAACAACAAGCCCTTTTTGTGCCCTAGGCTTCCTAACCCGTCCTATCTGTAACAGTCGATAAAACTTACGGCTTCTCAGCGTAATGGCCTAGAACAACGTATACATCAACGTTACACAAATGAACAGAAATGAGCAAGCTTCCATGAGCTGGCATGTTGTTCCAAAAACACATCTGCGGTATTAATTAGCCAAATGTTTCCAGAGTCGTAATTCGACAATGTACGTCAGGACAACAATCTACTTTGTAGTCAATTTGCGCTGAAAGCCAAAACACGAATGCTCGCATTCTCTTGTGTGCATTGATGTGACCACTGGCTCGCGGCTGTGTGAGCATGGAACAAGTTTTCATTAGATTGGAGTGGAGCTGGAATGTTTCTAGTGCAGTTATGATATCCTGGTAGATGCGGATCGGATAGCGTGAAATCCGGTTTAGGCTGCGGTTTAGCTTGTGCTAGCAAATTGTTTTCGCTTTTGTGTTCCTGTGACCGGAATGTGGGGTCAATCTTCCATGAGTAAAGTTAACGTTGGGTCTAGGCTTCCGATCAATAGTTGAAATTACATTCTATGCTCTGGTTAGTCTACTACACTGAGGGTTAACCATTTTACAACGACACTTGCATATACGGAGGCGCAGCAAATTCAGTATAAAATGTACGAAGCGGACGGCGGAAGAACGGGGCCCGATGGGCGACGGACGTGCTCTCACTGTATTCGTATTCTATTCTCTATACCTGTACAACTATAGGAAATATTTTATATTGTTCTCGCTGCGCCCGTGGATAAAGCTAGCAAATAATTGATCCAATTTCAGATTTATTCGTTGTTTGTCAACAGCTTCAAGACGAGTAAAGGAGTTGGATACACGGCGCACTTCGTCGGCAACTGTCTGGTGTTAACTTCCATGAAGGTTCGGGGCAAAGGATTCCAGCACTGTGTCAAATATGAATTCCAACCGAGGAGGTAAGATAATTATAGGTTATTTTAGTTTTTCATACATTTATTTAATGTTCATTATCTTTTAAACTAGACGATGCAAACCATGAATCATAACAAAATAGTGAAGAAAGTTGTATGTTCGCTGAACGCAAGAAAGCGCATTGGGAATGCGTTGTAACTTACCGTGTGGGTAGAGACGTTCCCCAGGCCAGTAGTGTTAACTTCCAGTAGTGTTAACTTCCTCGAGCCATTTATAACCTGCATTGTCGAGATTCACTACGAGATCTTTTTAAAGATATCAGCACTTACTTACGCGCTCTTACTTTCTACAGTCAATATATTTACGAAAATATTTTATACGTTCGAAAAATTTGTATCTCTTTCCCAAAAACAGTGACGTTCATAATTACAATACAAGAAATAAAAATAAATTAGTATTCCCACATTTTCGACTCGGTAAGGTCAACACATCTTTCATGGGGCACTGTATAAAAATATATAGTAAAAAATAATTATGATTGTTGCTTGTCCAGGTGGTACGCCATCGCGGTGGTATACATCTACAACCGATGGACAAAGAGCGAGATCAAATGTTTAGTCAATGGGCAGCTAGCTTCCAGCACGGAGATGGCGTGGTTCGTCTCAACAAACGACGTAAGTTATATATTGTTACTTCTTTTTCATTAATATCCGAACGAACGTTGGACAGAGATGGATCAAACTGTCTTTGTTTCTAGTCAAGATATAAATCAGCCAATTTTCATGCATCATTTATTATTACTATCCATAGTATGTACTCCAGTAGTATACTCCAGTATGTAATGTACCTACGTTCTAATCAGCATCGTTTGTATACTGTGTAGGTGTGTAGGCATATTGTAGGCCCATAAGAAACAAAGGTAGTTTGGTAAGCAATTCATGTAACCCCTTAATCCTACAGTAACAGGCGCCAGGCGATCATAACTTGCTAGGAGGCTTACCGTAATGTATTCAGTTATCTACAGCGAACATCCCCCGTTCAGACTTGCTTCGACTCGTCACGTACGTGTCGTTAGTAGCAATTTATTATCGTAATTCCATGCAAATTCCTCAAACGTACGCGGACTTCATAAAAATGAAGGAAAGGTTTCAAATAGTTTTAACTCTTGACGTTATAGTCCAGACGAATGAATTGTTCTGGAATTTTACACTGATTTAAAATTAGAAATCATTCAATCTTCTTTATGTCGATGGCTTTCCATAGTTGTGAAAAGATTTGCCAATCAACAATAGAGAGCGTCGGTGGCGCGTTGCGGAGAGGCATGGACACTCATGAGGGTCCGGGTTCGAATCCGCACCGACGCGACGACATCCCAATAAGTTTATCTAACTTACGTACCAAGTACAGTCTGCTCTATAAAGGTGAAGGAAAACATTGTGAGGAAACCTGCATTCGCTGAAGAAGAAACTGTCAATTTGCCCAATCTGCATTGGGCACGCGTGGTGGACTAACACGAGTTAGGGTATTATTTTATAATACAATATAGGTTTTATTGCTATTTTAAAGGCTTTCTGAAGCTGAAGGTACATAAAATAACAACTTTTATTATGTTTCCTATATAAAATGTACCTTACGGCCGGTGGTTTAGAAGCTTCGTATAAAGTGCACATGCACCGCTATGAATATTCAGAGGATTTGGACGTGGGCTCGAATAGTTTGCAGTCATAAAACGTCGCTTCTACTCACGTAGCTTGAAACTTGATGTGTGTGGACACTGGACACTAATTTATCATTTGTTTTGCTTCGGCAAAAGTAGGTCGAAACAGTAATTGACTATTGACCTATTATTATGAATAAGAGGCGCTCTTTGATTGCTCCACTACGTCAAAGCGTGCAAATTCGGTATTGGAAACAGTCCGTTCAGTGTATGGATGGATCACCGTTTTAGTAGCACGTTCAGTAGTTAGTTCGTTAAGCCAGTAAGTAGGCGTAGCATGCCACCGCCCAGAAAAAGAGTAAAGGATGACTCACGCTACACCGTGGCGGATTCGAGCCGAGTCCGAGCCGAACGTCGGCCGTAGCACGGTCAACTAATATTACATATATTTTGTATTACCACACTCACGCTATACCAAGCGGCAACCGAGCCGGGGCCGGGGCGGGCCGGCTGACGCTTGGCTCGGACTCGGCTCGGACCCGGCGCTGCATATGGTACTTTGCTAGCCATACTGGCCACAGACCTATAAAGATTGCTTGAAAACGATCTGTCAGTAAGTTGACCATTAACTTGCCTCTACCAATCCGCAATAGGCCCTTTGACCCACGCCTTCTCACCCTTATTCGTAAGGCAAAGGTCACAACATCAGTATACTATTTTCGGGTTCCTCATTTGCGATATTATTTGGTGCGGGAGGGTCCTCAACTTTATCTAAATTCGTTGATCTCTGAAATCGTTTTTTTTATTGGACTTGTTTTTCCTGATAGCTCTTTGCGGTCGAGAAAAATCGGAATAAATGGATATTTCTTTTTCTTCCTCAATCACATGTGGTCTTAGAGTTCCAAGACAGTTATATATTAAAGTCTGACCCTAACTCGGAACGTATTAGTTTCCCGTTCCATTTGATTCTTTTTTGTACCTACTTATATTTAATGTAATTTTTCATCTTTATTCAAATGTATGTTCTGTTTTGGTGTGCAATCTAAACTATTATAAAACTGTAACAGGAAGTTTGTCTGTACATTGAAGATATTAACAAAAAAAAAGTTACGATATGGTTTTTAGGCATCCCTGATTCCATATCACCAATTTTTTGATTTTTTGTCTGTCTGTGTGTTTGTTGGTTTGAACGAGCATCACGCAAAAACTACTGAACCGATTTTGATGAAACTTTTTTTGTTTGATAACTAATGATCTGACTTAAAATCTGGTATATACTTTGTGCGGACAAACTCGCGGGTTAACGCTAGTAAAGTATAATTGTATTGAACTGCCCTTCAGTTCTTAAAAGCCTCCCCGAGTGTCGAATACTGAGTAGGTCTGGTGCCCCCTAGTACCCCCGTCAGCCACGATACAATAATTACTGACCGGCTAATCTTTCCAATCAGTACGAGTGATTGTCATGCGATACAGTTTATTCTGACACGAAGTAAAGGGAAGATTTAGGAGGTCAAGACAATGTGACAGTTGGTTCAGCGTACACACTTCATCCTCCTGCCCAAATCCCAATATTTAGGGTCGGCACATAAACTCTTCATCGTCCTTATTGATTTATTAAAAATTGCCCAAAAAAAGGTATCTTTAAGTTTGGATTGATTTACCGTACACAACACACTCATATTCGGACAACACAAGTGATCTACCAACATTAATCCCGCCGGCGCGGGAAGATCTTGATGCGAGAAGCATGAAGGCGGGACTTCACATAATAATGTGTTTTAATATAATATGTACTAAGAATACAGGGTGTAAGGGACAGCCTTTCGCAGAACAGAACGAACAACTTTCACTATGGAGCCTACCTCAGGAAATGCGAAAAAAATCAGCAAACTGCTGTACCTACCCGGGACAGCAGATATTTTTTCGTGTTTCCTGAGGTAGGGTCCATAGTGAAAGCTCTTGACTTTGATGTTCTGAGTTCACCGTTTTAGTCTGCGGAGCGGACTGTTCCTTACACCCTGTATAAAAATATCCAGTGTACCAGACAATTTTTTTTGTTTTATTATACATAGATCGAAAGAGAAGCACAGTGTTTAGAAGGCCTTGTAATTAGTTTAGTTTGTAAGTGAATTACCTTAAATTGTGTCCAGGTCCTTAATTACGACACAAAGGACTAAATTCGTAGGATCTAGGTGTTACTTAGTTTCAGACTAATTAAGTGAAGGTTTTCTGTTTTAGATTACATTATTATTAATGGATTTTTAACAAAGTTTTTGTTTTATTTTCTGAGAATATAATTTTTTTTTTAATGGCTAACCGGTAACCACTCTAAGTGTTGGTTATAATTATAAACCAAGGCTCTTATTTAAATAATATAAAATGATACCTTAGCTTCATGATTGCTATGAGGCGTGGTTAAAAAGGCGTTGGCCCTCCTCAAAAACAAAAGAGGAGTGAGGCGCCCGATATATACTTGTCCTCTGTGTCAAAGGACAATATGATAACCTAGGACATACTGTGCTGTCGCTTGAAAACGAGGAGAGCTGCCCAAATAACGGTATAAGGCAAAGAAGAAGAAAGCTTCATGAAAGGAAGCCACGAACGCTTCATGATAGGCGTAGTCCGGCGCGCCCCCGACCTGCTTGACCGACGACCTGAGACAGGCAGCTGGATGCGATTGGATGAAGAAGGCCCTTCGGCCTACTTTATCCAGTCGCAAAAAGTAGCATAAAGTTTTGTAGCTCGTCTTGGGAGAGGTCTATGTTCAGTAGGGGACGAGGACAAGCTATGATAATGTATAAATAAGCATTATCTTCTTCGACGTTATCGAGTTATAATATTAACCCATCGTGATATCTAAGTCAAAGTAATCAATGGCGAGACTGACTACATTGGTTCTAAATGTTTTACCACGATGTTTTCTTTATTTTCACTACTTCTACTTTATAATGCACTCCCTTAAGTATGTACAGTAGTACAGTCCGACCAGGAAAATAATTCCCCTCGTCAATCTTCGTTCAGGGCACACCCGAGTCCCCGTCAAAAACCGAAGTCATTTAGTAATAAAATGGTGCAAAGTCTGATAGCAGCGAAAATGGCGCGAAAACAATTAGCCAATCGCGGCAAGGGATTTCAGGCCCGCGAAGGTGACACATCCTGATTGGTCAATATAATTGCGCGCGCTATTCAAATTGGTCAAATGCGCAGGTACATCATCGGATAGGTGAGACTTATAAACTTGGTTCTACTGTAACGCATTTAAGTTTTCATCTTGTATAAAAAGCTTCTTATTGTAGAAATACCAATGTGAAAATCTAATTCAAAATCGTTTGTACGGATAGAATGTTCGTTGTAATCGCTGTAAATCCGTCGACAATGGATTTAAGTACCTCTTTATTCTCGGTAAGTACTCCGGTACCCCCGGTACCTCACGTGATTCCAAGTACCTCTTTAAGGCTAAACAGTGGAGTATTTTAGCCGTAAATACGAATTTACATGACATTACGTTTCGTTGTTACGAATCGGAGACGGGATTGTGTTAGAACTCTGCAGCATTTCACGTTTATTTTTTACGATAGATTAAGGCCCGCTTGCGCCAAGCAGGGTTATCGTTATTAACTCGAAATTAGATGCTACTATGGAATTAAATTATAATTAAATGATGTCTTGCACCATCCTGTTTTAGGGGCTAAACTTGTGTTATATTTAAACCGTCGATGTGGTAGAATTAAGTCACTAAACTACGTGCTAAATGTCAAAATTGCTGTTTTTACAGTTTTGTTGTAGGCTCTTGCAACTCTCTAACAAAAACATTTTATATGAAACGTGCACCGACGCCATTTAATTCCTTTGAACGGTTGCACACGTTTCATACATTCTGGATAATCGGTCACGACCAGTTTTTAGTATGGAAGTCCTGACTCTTATAACATAGTTTGTTACATTCGCTTTGATAACATGAATGAACGATGAAAACGAAATGTCATTGCCAAGATAAAACAAATGAGACAGACAAATACAAAGAGATGCAGTGTGAAAGAGATTGCACGTCTCTATATTATGTTCATTCATCATTCACTTTTCATATTTTGTCGGATTACATAAGCTCTATGGTCATTTAGGATGTTGCCCAGCGAAAAATAGAGAACGGTCAGGTTAGTTAACTATGAACTAGTTTTCATTGGCGCAAGACAATCTTCGATAACACTTTAGGTCGGTGCTACTAAAAACGGGGTTACGCAATTTAACCCAGCATTTGGCGCTAGTGGGCCTAAGTATAGTATATTTAACCTCACGATCACTGTCCTTTTTATGGTGCTTATAAACAACAAAAAAGTAAGACATGCGTGGTGATAAAGCCTTCACGGTTCATGATAATCAAGCTCTGTGTCGAGGGAGTTTTTGGCGGTTATTTTTCAGCTACGTTTGGAGTCCTCATATTTTATTGAATTTTTATTGTTTATAGTGAGTTTTGGTTCGTAAAATTGGTGTTGTTTTGCGTAACAAAATGTCGTGCAAGTGAACAATATACAGTTCACTGAAATATGAAGGTGTATGGGTCGTAAACAGGAAAAGTGTAGCGCGGCAAAGCGGCCGGTTCACCTCTTTCCTGTGGACTTCTCTGCGTTTCCTGCGTTTCTCGATTGCCTCCAAAAACTCCAAAGAAGCGTTAAAACATAGAACTCCAGTGTTTTAATAGCTATATATGAGAGAATTTTATTGACGACATCGGTTGTATGGGATATTATAAGCCTTACCTTGAAGAGAACCAAAAAAAAAAAAAAAAGCTCTATGTCGAACGTGCAACATTGGGTTGAATGGTTGCCAGGTATAGCAAAGTTTTTGACCACCACAAGAGGGATTCATATTCATACTGTATTTATGGACGGATGTAAGAGTATTCATATAAGCGTTTTACGAGCGTTATTGCCGCAACTTCGTCAGGATTCCGCCGCGACTCTGATTGATCTCAGAAATATCTCGGCGATTACGTGGCGATATCGTTACGTCATCGCTTACGCTTAAAAATAGCTTGTGTGATATGGCTCTAACTAAGCGAACATTTTGTACTTACCTGTGATAATTAAAATGAAGTATAATTTTAACCTAAAGCCATATTAAATTAGCAGCAATATAAGCATGTTGTTGTTTACCATACCAATTATTTCAGGAATGTTATCAGGTTTAACCGAGTGCTTCCGATAAAATACCTTCCAACAAACTTCCCTGTTTAATTAATTAAGAAACCTCTCAAAGCTTTTTTGTAAAATAGCAGATTATAGCGAAGTTAAGTATAGCGGAAAAGGTTTTGAGCCTCAATCTGGTTTAATCTCGGAGTTTAGGCTAAAATATTAGAAATTTGGAGGATTTAAAAAAAGAATAGTCTCGTTATTGTCTTTTTGATGGTACTCTGTGTGTTTATTACGTGAAGGCGGGAAGGTATTTAGAATGTGACGACTGAATTTTGTGTCATCCTGTTCTGTGTTGATTTTCATACTGAATTTGGTAAAGATTATTTGAAGCAGGTGTCACTTACGATGTATCGTTTCATCTGTATGACATTTAGATCGTCAAAAGCAACAAGGTAGTAGATTGACAACATACACTTAGCACCATTACTTTTCTTGGTTGTCAGAGACTTACTTGTATTGTGTACAGTATTTATTTTAAATATCAGTATTAAAAATGATGTTTTTATCGGCAGCCCTTTGACAAATGCTATATTGGAGCGACGGCAGAGCTGGATGAGGAGAGGGTGTTTTGCGGCCAGATGGCAGCAATATACCTGTTTGGAGAGGCGCTGACAACACACCAGATCTGCGCTATGCACAGGCTTGGGCCCGGCTATAAGGTATGAATCGCTTGATTTTATGATAACCTCCTGAGGCATAATGAAAGAGAATCCCTGATTGTACCATTTATAATTTTCGGGCCTTTGGATCTAGAACTCTAGATTCTGATTTTTCTTTGTTTAAAATGGGAAATTTTAATTATTGATCTTGTAACAGTTTCGTTATTAATAATTTCTTACAAGTTAGTTTAGTACAATATAGAGTCAAGAATTTAATTTGAATTAAATTTGATTTGAATGTGATTTATGTGTTTTAGGCCAAATCTAGTAATAGTTCTAGTATTAAATTCAGTATTTAATTCATACCTTTATTTGGAAACCTGTCGGAATTTAAATTCTTTGATTTCGTTAGTAGATTTGGTCTAAGTAATTAAAATCTAACAAATCAATGTCTATTTGTTTCCTGCTAACATCGGATAACAGAGTCAATTCCGTTTCGACAACGAATGCAACATCAGTTTGCCGGAGAACCACAAAAGGGTGAGCGAGACCGCTCCCAAGCTTGAACATGCCGAGATCCTCCCTGATTCCGAATCCGAACTCCCATCTCCCCCAACTCCGGAACCCGTAACCCCTGATGCTTCGCAAGAAGATACCAAGGCGCCAGAAACAGAAGGAGCATGCGTAGTTCTGAAAGAAGACTTGACACCGAAAGGACGGCGTATGGCCGACGAAGCGCGCGAAGTGGCCGCCGCGCATGCGTCCCTGCTCGTAGATATTGAAGCATGCAAGCGTGTAAGCATGTCGCGCCGCTTGCCCCTGAGTTTATGTGTTCGTGTTGCTTATGTGTATGTCTGGTACTGGAATTCTATTGGTACAATTTGATCAATCGAATTCCAATAGCACATTAGTCACAATCGCCCCTATGTAACGCACCCCATGTGTAACGTAACGTCCATTTGCTGTCTGTGTGGTGCCAGGGTCAATTCCGATTCGACGAAGAGTGTCGGGTGCCCCTGACGACCTCCGAGGTCCGGATGGACCGCTTCGGTGACCTCGTCCACGATCCCATGCAGAATGTCCATGACGTAAGATAATCGGTTTTGTTCAGCGGGACTTAGTGGTTGGAAAAGCATTTTACTTTTTTCGTTCTAATACTTCCACTAACTTCATGGTGTCTTGGTTATAAAATTCCATTCTATCAGATTACCGACATCATAAATGGAAATTGTGCATGTTTCACAACTGGACTTTTTTAACAATGCAAAAAATACTGGGAATGGTTTGTTGTACAACGAAAATTAACCGAAAACGTTATGAGAAATTTCGTTTATCCTTTTGATGCTCGTGACTCGGCAATTTTCAGTGGAATCAACTCTGTACATTGTGTTTTATCACTGAAACGATCCATTCCGAAATGTACATTGTACCGTTCTACTATTGTTGGCTCGGAGCTTCGTAATGACGACGCCCCTAATAAATTGCTGATATTATTCACCAGTTAAGCCTTTACAAATGCATGCTTAGTAGTCAAGAAGTTTAGTAAACAATGGAATACATACGATTTCTGTGGATATTATGTTAAAACGATCGAAAACACATAGACATTTGTGACCATATATTGATAAGAGAAATAATCTGGTTTGGATAAAGAATGCTCGTAAACTGTACACAGCAAATCAAAATCAGACAAACATAAATTTCAGTCGAATAAGCATTGTATGGAACAGCAGTTTGATGGGTAGACTCTTAGTTTAAGAGGATGCTAATGGTATCAATTTCACTGTATATCGGATTTTTATGGAGGTCCTTTCGGAGGTTTTTTATACAATTCGATTAGTAGTGGGATAGTTCCGCATATATTTCAAGACAAAAATGTTGTATCTGGTTTTCTTTGTTTTGTCTGGTTTCGGTATTTAAAACAACCTGGTTGGTTATTCCGCGGATTCAAATGCTTTCGTAAGCTAGGATTGCGAATGTTTCAATTTGCCGGCTGTGTTAGCTCCTGTGCTACCAGGAATTCAGGACGCAGGGTTACAAACAGCTTACAAACATCCATTTATCTTTGTATGGAACGGAGCCTAGTATACTCTGGCTCGCCGGTGGGTCGCCTTTGTCTAAAGCTAAACATCCAACTATTATGCGTATCTCTGCTATGCTATCAGCATTCATTACGATTTGAAAATTCTAAGTATACCGTTTTTTTGTTCCCTCCTCCCTAAATTCATGTTTTCAATCAACCAGAGATTTAAGTTCTAATGCAGGTAGCATTATATATAATTGCAAGTAGGCAATAAATGGCAGTAAATTAATATTTAGAAAGGAATACATCACCCAAGATAGCGAGAATAAAATCATCAGTTATAGTCGTCCATTAAGAACTAACCTAGAAGAACTCAAACTGGTCGATAATAATAAAGCATTTGACCCAAATAACGTCATAACTTTTCTTATACAATATAGATATGTTTTTATCATCTGTCCTCACTTCCCCACTGGACGCTCAACTTTACTGTAAAGTTATTTATTGCCCCCGAATGTAACTTTCAGGTACAAACTGGCAACTTCATTAGTCCTAAACAAACATGGGAGTGCCCCAGGGTTCGCATCTCGGTCCACTTTTGTAAATGACTCGTAAAGAACGCTTTTGTTTTTGCTCCATTTAATTTAATAATGTTCTTTAATATTTATGACTGTTGGCAATTTAAATTCTATTTGGATAGAAATATCTAAAGACATCTTTCGGGGCAGTGTGACCAGAAACATTGCTAAAATTAGCAACTTATGTTAAGTAGCTATACCTACCTATGTAGCTGTTGCAAGGTTCACTTTAAGCATTTTTTTGGTTTGATGTAGAAATGACGTGTCTTTCACCAACAAACATACTGCGAAAAGCTTTTATCCCTTAGTCGCCTCCTATAAGTCGTACAACACCTTCGAAAAGAATTAGGGTAATCTGTTTTAAGCTCAGAACCATTCTGCAACGGATATTTGTGTCATTATACCAGATGCTACTGAACTATAAACCGAAAACTGTTTTCGGTGCGTTTATTTGTCAATGCCAATTTAAAAAAGAAATGCCTTTTCACAAACAACTCTAAGTTCTATTGTCTGAAAGTAGTCAGAGGTAAAATGTGTGCAGTTCAATTGCATTTAATTAAGCATTCTTGCCGCGTTTGTACAGGGCGGGGGGACCGTACGGGCGCAAACTAAACTAACTGTCCACTGCCATAGCCGTTTGCGGGCTCGTCCATTCATGTTTGTCTTGTGAACACTAGCCGGCCACACTTTACTCTTTGTGCTAATACCGTGTATATAGGTAGTGTACCTATATATTCTGTTTTATATCTGTTGCTGCTATGTTAGCCTAGTAGTTGAGATGGGATTAATATGTGAAAAGGTGCTTTAAAACTATTTTATACTCACGACCATAATCCCTTTCGGGGTGGTCTAAGACTTTAATACAACCACCAACTATTTTTTTATCACGTATCATTTTTATCACATAAGGTTCACCTGTTTCATCACAGGTTTTAGAATAAAAATAAGGAAATATACATTTTCTGAGTACTGTCAAGGCAATAGTGGCACTGAATACGTGTTCTATTTTTAAAGTATCCAAAATCCATATACAACGTGTTAATGAATTAACGCAAAACTAGAAAGTAATTTGTTTAGAATAGAGAGCAGAATCGAATTATCATTGTTTCAACATAGGATTTATTTTCAAAATATTACATTTTTTGTTCGAAATTTTTTTAATGTTCTGATCCCGATGTCAACCCACCGCACGGGCATACTTACTACCAAAACAAGATTATTAAAATGTATCCATGAGTACGTTAGCGCTTTCATTCATTGCTGAAATGGTAACAAATCATTTTTGCCTTAAAACTTAAAATGCGAATAACTTTAAATTTTAACTATCAAAATAATGAAATCATTGTTTCAATCTAATATTTTGTTATATGTATGAGGTTTTGCGTTTATTCATTAAACACGTTGTAGATCTTTTAATACTTTATTTTACTTTGTTTATCCTGTTCAGTGATTGAATACTAATACAAAGTATCGATTGGGAACTGATAAATACTGCATGCAATCAAATCAAAATCAAATTAGCAAATGGATAGATTTGGGACCGGTCCGATGATTACTTAGAAACACCAATTAATCTCTATTTATTGGACAACATTAAATTGCAATAGCAAATACTAGCTAGTAATAGTTATACTACCAGGGTTTCATAAACGAGGGGTAGGTTTAGTACAGGCAATTTCTTTTCGCAAAGGTGACCTCTGACCTCGTACGTATCAGTGCCTTGCCTTCAGAGTCTCTAAAATATTCACGACGTAACTACAAGAGTGTGCAGTGCTCTTAGGTATGGCGCCATCTTTTAAATATTTATTTTGCTCTCTCTATAAAGCTTTGCTTTCAAGCTACACTGTAAGTAATCAGGCTTGATTGGAATAGAATTTCTTGGAAAGTTTTATCCTATTTGTGATAGTTTTTTTTCTGTTTTTCGTCGTGAAATATCGTCTCTACGTTTATGGTTTCGTTTTTTGAAAACGTTGCAAGCAATCCATCCTTATGCAATGTCTTGAAGGTAAGTTAGGATGTGAGTACTTAAGTTTTGTTTGTTTAAGACATTAATTGTTTATGTTTACACAAAATACTCAAGGTCTTAACTTAAGTTTCGGGATTAATTACCTACAGTTAATTGAGCGAAAAGTAAACTTCCAAAAGTTAGAGTGTTGTGGCGTTGTGGCCGATAATAAACATTTGAGAATCTCACTTCATTTATGTAGTCTATTTAACATACAGCCTTAGCAACAAGACTATTCTAAGATTATAAAGAATAATTTATTGAAAAATAATAACAAGATTTGCGAGTAATTTCAAATCTATAAAAGCGGGACGCCATTATTGGCAACTTGAGAGCGGCATTCAGCCCAGAGTGGCCATATTAATAAACCATTCTTAGAAAGATTTCCATCTGTTTAATTTGCGAATTGACTTCCAAACTTCTTTGATGAGTCCCAACGAGTCTAATTCAAATTTTCCCGACATTTCGTTTTTCATAACACAATTAAATTTCATAGAACCTACTTTTACCTTAATATTCCACATTGTTGGGTGTACTCATAATTCGACCGCTTATTCTTGAGTGTTTTCCTTCATTTCCCTGAGAGATCATTAAAACTTTGCCGATTGAGTTTTAAAAATTAATTTCGCGTCGATGATAATGAATTCAAAAAGTCCTGGCTAATCTTCTGATTTGACTAATCTCTACGCGGCAATGACACCCTGGTAACTCCAGCTGTGACCTCATGAATATTCTGCTCTTTATAAATAAAATTTTGAAATTAATTTTGACGTTTTAAGAGAAAAAAATCGTTTGATTTGTATAGCAACGATTGTAATGTGTCCTGGGATTATAAGTCTGATCTTTTGAAATAGTATTTCCATCGGAATGTATCTAAGTCCTGGTTTTAAATGAAGTGCTAGAGTGAAGGTGTCACTTTTAGTTAGTTTAAACAAAAGCTTTTAGCGCGATAACTTTCAGATCGTCTGTTGCGAGACGCACAGTTTTCATACCAGAAGGTACACAATGCTGTAGCAACTTTTATTGAGAAAGTGTAAACTTCTGAGAACTCTCTGACTTTGTCCTAAAATGAAACCAATGGGCTTTTTGAAATGTAAAATTTAGTCGGGGTCGGTTTTCGGTTTACTTTTATCATGAGCAATCAGCAAGACTACAAACCCTACGGTGGCATATGCCATTGGATTACTTGGAATAACATACATTTTTTTTTTCTTATCTCATTTGAATCGTCTATAAGATAGAAGGTAATTATGCGAATTCAAATTAGGTATAGCTACAATGTTTAGTCACAATAATGTAGATATTGATTGAAACTTTTGAAATTTTCTTATGTAATATCTGTCATATCTAGAAGCTTTATTAGATTCGCGTGCAGAACGTCTGCCAGTGTCTGTCCATTCGTATTTTATGTATATTTGTGTACTTAAAGTAAACACAATTCACGTAACAAGATGACGGGGCGCCTAGCGGCATTGTTTCCTTCTCCTCTATCTTGGATATTAAAGTCTCTCGCTTCGTTCTGAATTCCTGGTTTCTATCTTGAATTTATTTCGTACTAACTTTATTCTTTTAATATAAACATGTCAAGTTAACTTGTCTGCATCTCCTTTTGGTTGTTTAGGTGAATTTGTACTAGCTTGTTTATGAAATTGCAGAATCTTTGAGATAGTTTTGTAGCGTTATTTATTCTGTGCAGCGTATTGTAACTCGAGATTGAATTAAGCATTATGTAATAAGAATTGCCGTGCGGTCCCGGGTGAAAGAAAAATAACTCCATTTCTTACGGTTTCTGTGGGAGTTGAACAAAGCGACTCGAGGTAAAGGTTTTTTCAAAAAGCTAGAAAACCTAAAATATTTCAATTATTTCGAAACCCTGTAATATAATATTATGCTAAATGTGAACCTCGCTGCACACTTTAAAAGGTTTTTAGAATTTGCAGCAATGTTTCTGACTGCCACAAATGGGAACTATTAGGCCGTGAGTTTAGCAAGAAATTACATGTAGTAAGGTAACATTGTGCCAGATTAAATTATTTTTATCTTAATCAACAGCCAGTCATGTTGAGCAAGCAATACAAGAGCATCATAATTTCCTAATACCTACTCGTATCACAAAGCCCACTTAATGTCGCTTATCCCCTGGTAATTCGGACTGATCTTGTTAGCAAACACCCGGAGTGAGTACCTACCTACTGACACGGTTTACTATAGTAATGTTTATTTGTTTAAGTTTGCTCTCAGGCAATATTGTTACCGTGGCTGGGTTTGATAGAAAGACAACACTCGACATATTTCGATCACTGTGTAAAGAAAACTTAGTTTATTTATGAAGAAGTACCTTCTGTTATATAGTACTAGCACAGAGTGCTATAATTACTACTATAAGATACTATTTTCTATATTATGCTTCTGTTATCGAACTTTAATAAAGTACCTAAAACTAAACCTTTACCTCATTCTAATTGTCATCATCATAAGATTTTACGTCTACTGCAGACGATATAAAGTGTCTCAAAGGCTACGACAATATACTTCAATTAGACACCTAAATGTTCAGTTCCATCATCTAAAACTTAGCTCGTCTAAAACCACCTAAAACGTAAGACGTGACATAATATCTAAGTGTAAAGAGGAGAGTAAGTAGTTACTTATGGCAAGTACTCTCGGGTGAGTTGAGATGCAAGCATTACCTGGAGTTAATCTAAGTAAACCTAACGTGAGTGCACTTCGGCTTATGCGACTTTCTCGAGTTTCTAGCGCTTAGGTAAGTCGTCACCTTTTGCCGATGATCTCGAGTTTAGCACTTTACATGTAAAATTTTAAGCATTTTAGCTGTATTTGGATGCTATTTAATTTAGCTAGATAGAAGAAACACAAATGTATAATGAATATCCTATGTCCTACTTACCTTTTCATGGAAATTTATTTCAACCTACCTATATATTACATTATTTTATTTACAATATTTACAATAACAATAATCTAAATAACCTAACCTAATTAAACTAAGAAAAAACATTAAAAAAATTAAAAAAATGCATTTATAAATTAAATGATATTTTTTTTATTTGCAAGTTTTTTTTTTTTCCTAACCTATTTCATCCCACTGCTGGGCAAAGGCCTCCACTTTAATCTTCCAACCATCTCCATTCTGGGCAAGCTCTGGCCACTTGTCGTCAAAAGCATCCAGATCATCCCGCCACCTCTTCCTAGGACGACCCGGGCGCCGACGACCGTTTTCTTGGATCCAGGGCGTAACAATTTTTGCCCACCTCTCCTGGTGCATTGCAAGTACTTCATATTATTTAAAAATGTGAGCTCATGTACCTAGACTTTTTTACTGTGATTTGTTTATGGTGACTAATATACCTAAGGTGGCGTAGGTTTAAATCGTTGGATGTCTGTTCAACAGTCACTATTCTTAATTACCTATATTTTTTCCAGAAATCCGGTTGTGTGACTCTAAATTTCGTATGATTTCTAGTATAAGCCAAGTCATTTTACGGAGTTTTGTTAGGCGGGGTAAGGAGTAGTTATTAATTGGACTTGTAACCGGCACCATTTAGTGACAAAAAGACTATCTTAAAATATTTAAAAAAATCGCTACGCAACATAGAAATCAAAATTATTTCTCCCGGAAGGCTTTTAAATTAATAATATTCACTCATTTGACGTAGATTTAACAATGTAAATTATTTTTGAGCAAAAAAAATGGACATTGAAATTTAAAAAATGAGGTATTTATTAGAAAATATGAATGTATTTTTCAAGACCTTCTACCACTAAAACACAAAAATATTTAAACTATGTTTGAAGTAAATAGCATGTATAATGGTAAAGACTTAAATATGTGCAAAAAAAATGTATCGCCACCTTTTAAGAACGAGATAATAACAAAATTTTAAAATTGGAACTGCAACAGTTTAGTTAACAACGTGATTTTAGTTAATTTGTACCAAAATTAAAAAAAAATCACGTCAGCAACAGTTTCTAGGCTCAAATTGGCCCTTCAATTTTACACCGAAAAAATAATATCAATTAGTCCCGGCTTAAACCGTAAAATGACTGGGCTAGTATTGATGATTACAAAAACGATGGTACATCTTAGAATGTATAAATTTTAGTCCTGCGTAGATGCATCATCGCTTTAGTATCAACCTACTTACAACTCGACTGCAGTCTGAATACGCAAGTAGTGAACTATTCACATAGGATCCGGAATAACAAAATTTACGTATTGGTATCATTTTATCAGGAGTATTTTAGTATCAAATAGGTATCAATATTCATTATTTGTTTAATAATGTTGATCCTGGTTGGTAAATTTAATAATGTAAACTAATACCTAATTAATACTGAAATGTAATAGCTATTCCTTTTCATTTTATCTATCTGCAAATAAATTTCTTCAAGACTAGGTGAGACAGATTGCATGGACGTACTTGACGAAGCGAAGACATCCTCAATCGTACAAGTTAAGATTTGTGTCAAAGTAGTAAAGAGCAAGTTGAAGCAAGTTGCAGCTAAGTGAAGCTAGACTCGACTTAGCTGCCGGGGACATACTTTATACTGCTTAGTGTCTAACTTGCGAGGTGCACGAGTTATGTTTGTCATGAGTTGGAAATTATGGAGGCACATTGTAACCGAGTTTAATATGGTGCTCTTTAATAAACATAATGAAAATATTTTCAGCATCTACTGCGATTCCTGAAAGTAGTAGGGATAAATAGGGAAGTATAGGGATAGCAATAGATCAGCGATGGTCGCAGTGACGAGCTGTGACCGAAGTCTGTGAAGGCCCCCAAATCACAATAGTAAATAAATCATACAGGTTCTACTTCGTGTAATTATTTCATTAATTCGTGTATGCATCTAACATACATAATTATACACTAATCTCAGGTGACCATCGAAGAGTATACTGAAACGAAGCCACTTTTGGCAAAATCTGCTTGGACTAGAAAGTTTTTATAAATGTCCTTTAGTGACAGAGCCTGTGGCCTATGAACTGAGTTCTTTGCACATATGAATTCCGGTTTAGATTCGCTTGAAGCATATTTTTTTTTCTTTAAGTCCACTCGCATACGACCTAAAGCCGCAAAATTCAATTTATAACATGGCTACATTTTGTCAGAGATTAGTTTGTGAACATCGGAAAATAGAATAAAACGTTTAAGAAATAAAATGTGCTCCAAAAACATTTAACTTTTGAAATGCATGCGGAAAACACTTTGACTATTTATTATAAGGACTGTCCTTACGGTAGCATTTCTCCTTCTTCTTTCTATAAGAACAATTGATCATGTGCATTTACATTAAATTTTATACCTTATCCGTCCATTGCCGTGTTATGAATAACACCATCGCATTTCCTCCCGTGGGTGTCGTAAAAGGCGACTAAAGGATCTACTGAAGGAAAGGCAGCAGCATCCTCTGAGTACACACAATGATTCGATCCAACTGCGATCGCCAACCCGCCTGCCAAGCGTGGCGATTATGGCAAATCCCCCCCCCCTCCCCCATTTTGGGGGAGGCTTATGTCCAGCAGTGGACGTTTAATGGCTGATAGGATGATGATGATGACTAAACGAGACAGCCTATAATTGCGAAACAATAAGTACGAACTTATGACCTTTGGGGTTCACACGAAACTACTTTTCACTATTTTTAAGATTCAAAATTTGAATCTAAAGTTATGGGGAATAAAATCCAAAGTTGCGGATTTCACGTAACCTCGCCCGCCTCTAAAAGTGGCAGAAATGTTTGTTAGTAGAATGACGCGCGTAACTAGTTCCTATATAAGCAGTCAAAGGGCTTTTACCATATTCAGAGTATTAGTGCTGATTGACGTGTCGAGTATTATACATAATACATATTTTATAAATAAACTGACGACCGTATTCCCGGGGTTTCTAGGTGGATAGAAACTAAGGTATCAACCACATTTTACGTGTGGAACAGTTAGCATGGTTCAAAACTTACTCCACCTAGCCTAACGCTTCATTCCATGCTGATCTGGGAGCGGAAATATAGCGTAAAATGAATCAGTTGTGTATCGTTCCATGCAAGCCGTTGAATTCAACTGAGGGACAGTAGTGTTTCAAATTATTATTAAGGGGATATAATTCGGAGCGTGCAGTACAAACGAAGTCTGGTTACAATTTCAATACCAACCAATTAATTTTAATGAAAATTTTCATGACCAATCTAGAAACTATGCTTGTATGTTGTCAGATTTTCGTTCAAATATACAGTTTCTAATTTCTATGCTAGAGTTAATTTAAAATTTGTAGGTAAATCTTTGAGGCACTTCTTTTCTTATCGTGTGGGCAGAGCTCTGGTGTCAGAGTTTTTTCAGACCGCCTTACGGCCTCTGGCGTGGTTTTTATGTAACGACTACTACCACCAGAGATAGTAATAGCCGGGACCAACGGCTTAACGTGCCATCCGAAGCACGGAATCACTTTTTCTTTTGAGACAATCAGGCGATTCAGCCTGCAATGTCCCAACCAACTGGGGAAAAACGCACAAAGTGACATATCACTAGGTGTCTCCCGTGGGAATCGAACCCACGACCTCCGTATCGAGAGCCAATGCTCTTAACCATTAGACCACGGTGGCAGTTTGAGGCACTGTAACATTATAACGAAAATCTGACAACAAAGAGATTAGATTAGTTTATAGGTTGCTTCTGAAAAAATATTGAAAATATAAGCAGACTAAAATATTAGTGTGGGGCGCGCTCCGAACAACTTTATCACTATAATGTACACACATTCAACTCGCTTTAAGCCTTTACCAGCCCACCTAGCCCACGTCAACATTGTCAAAAGTATTCGCTTCGACGCGACGGTCCGAAGCTCTGCTATGTAGAACTATATATTCTTACTTATTCTGTGGCTCTGCTCTCACTAGATACTTTAAGTAAACCCACAACCATAATTCCTTTCAGGGTAATCTGAATATTTGCTGTAATTTCCATGCTGGACATAGGCCTCCCCTCAAACAAACAACTTTCCAACTATATAATTTCATTTAATGTGTCATGTTGTGGTTTACGATTAGAAAATTGATGGTTTTTCACGGGAAGAAAATTAGGTGGTTCATTTTAAAGAAGTGGTTTACTATACGCCGGAACTACACTGCAGTGTATGTAGTTATAACACAAATATCAACATTCTAATAGTACGTGACTACTGTGAAATGTAACACCGGCCAGAAAGGCTTTTAGCAGACACTCGTATGAAGCCGCTACTCACAAGCGGTTAGCGAAAGGGTTATCATTTACTACCGGCGGTAGGGTTGTTAACAAATGCGACACTTTATTTTATTTATCTCTCTATTCAACTGACAAAGAAGTGTGTCAGAATCGTACCGGGCCTTACCCTCGTCCTACCCCTTACGTAACATGCAATTCACTTTTTGATAACATTTTACACTCAGACCTACAAATACTTTAATTTCGAAGCATGCATTGAGTCCACAGTCCATTGACTTACAAAGACATCAGGGCTGCAATCGCGGTAAATATTTGGTGATTGAACCGTTATGGGACTACGTACGAACCATATCTTTTGACACATTTGGTATTGCGCTAATCGCGGTACAGCCGTTAGAGTCGTTTTAACAGATCGCTCAGACGTTATTGGCTGTCAGTTACATAGAGTTTAGCGCGATGCGGAATTCAGCACAGTTGAATAGTAATTGGATTGCAATGTGATTAGAACTGAAATTGGATAAGAATAGAACTTAGATGTTTTAACCTATAGCGCAATCCGGCACCTGGACATCAGGTCCGCGCTCAAAAGTGTCCGAACCAAAAGAGTAACAAAACGCACAAAGAGTAACAATTACGCGTCAGTCTTCTTTTGATCGACCGAACATGCACGTCTATAGTGCCGTGCCACTGTGCTGTAAAAATTAGTGAAAACTACGAAAGTAAAGTGAAAAAAGAATTTCAATAGTTTCAATGTTTTTATTTGGTTTATATTATAATAGTTTGGTCAATGCCACAGTCGATTTAAAGTGACAAAGACCTATCAGACATAAAGGTATATTCTGAATATGATAATATATATTACTTGCTACTTCGTCAGCGTGGATTTCGGTACACATCAACATGTTTTTTACTGGACTGCTTCCGTGGTCTAATGGTTTAGAGCTTGGGCTCTCGACACGGAGGTCGTGGGTTCGATTCCCACGGGGGACACCTAGTGATATGTCACTTTGCGCGTTTTTCCCCAGTTGGTTGGGACATTGCAGGCTGAATCACCTGATTGTCTGAAAATAAAAATGATTCCGTGCTTCGGATGGCACGTTAAGCCGTTGGTCCCGGCTACCATCACTGGTGGTAGTAGTCGTTACATAAAAACCACGTCAGAGGCAGTAAGGCGGTCTGAAAAAACTCTGACACCAGGGCTCTGCCCACACGATAAGAAGAAGAAGAAAAACTGGTAGATTTTCGATAAATCCATTCTAAGTGCACCTCTCCATCCTTAGTAGAATATATGATTCAAAATTTCGTCTTTCTTTCTTCAGTGGTTTAAGCCGTGTGTTGTCCGTCAACCAGTCAGTCACGGAACTGTTTTATATGTATTTTAGAGTTAGAAGATAGATATACGGGTAGAATACCTCTGACTACTGATCGGGGAATGTACTCGTGTGCATACAATATATATGCAGTCAGAGTTTCCCCAGTCTGTTTTTCTAATAACCTACTTCGGAGCTAAGTTTACCCTCGTTTGTGCCCCAAATATGCGTTCAGTATCAAGTTTATGTAGTTTGCCTAGCCTTAGTGCTTTTGCTTTGAATGGCTTGATTTTGAAATGTTTCTTATATATTCTTCTCTCGTTACTTTGTTTTACATTATATGGTAAGTCTTGTGTCATCAAGGTGTATGTTAACTTTGTGCGAAATAAGATAATTTTAATTAATGTAATAGTATCCTTAGTTACTAAACAAACACCTACACAGAATGGGGCTTGTAGATTCACCCACTTGCAGATTCTGCTGTGAAGCAGAGGAAACGCCCATTATCCTCCTCTGCGAATGCGAAGTGCTCATTCACAGCAGAAGTCACCATCTAGGTGGATACATAATAACACCTACTGACATTAGGGACCTCCCCTCCAAAAGCATAACACGGTTCATGAAGTCCGTGGGCCTAGGAAATGACCTTTAGGTCTAGGGTGACAGCTACAATAGATCTATCCAGGTCGCAGTAGCTTTTGGTCATCGACCAAGCCCTTATAACCAAATAATAATAAAATCCTTAGTTACTCTGGGAAGTATTGCTAGTTATACGACAAATTGGAATGGGGCAACCCTAACGATTAAAATATGAGCTATCATTGTCAGTATTATATTTCTACTACTAACCCTTTTAGTCATAATTTACCAACGTTTGTCTTCATTTTATTTTATATACATATACCTAATTGTGGTTGGATGTCTGCGGTATCTCTCATCAATATTATCTTTGTCTTGTATTTATTTCAGTTCCGATCAGCAATTTTTTTCTACAAAGTAATTGAAATGAAATAGTTTTACAAAATGTTTAAAACATCGTACGTTATCATTTGAATGTTTATTTTCGAACTCAATCATTCTAAAACGGCTAGACCGATTTTGATAACAAAAGGTAGAAATCAACTCAGTTATGGAGTAGATAAGCTTTACTAGTATGTACCTATACTCCATTCCAAATAGCAACGAAATTGCAAGGCTATTTTGCATAACAAAAACAGAGATTTAAAAATACTTACTCTCACATACTTATTCTTAGAACAAGTTTTATACCGTCCGTCCAAGATATTATGTCAGATAGTATATCTTTCTAATAAATAAATTACATTTGGTAATCAGAATTGGCCAGAAAGCTAAATAGGAATCGAAAAGTTGTGTCGTCCTTATTTGGAATGTAGTACAGTGGGCATGCCTTGCTTGTTGAACTAAATTATAGATCGTTCAAGACTTAGATTAACGCATAGGAAATCAACAATAGTACGGAAAGAAGCAAATCTAACAAATGCCACCAGGGTTTCATAATGGGCATGAATGATGACATTGCTGACAAAATGCATTATAACTGTTGTTATGTTTTTAATTTGAGTTGTTGTTGTTTAATGTTGTCCTAGTGATATATGTTTATGTGGTGTTTTATGTGATTGTGGTTGCATGCTAAACGTTGCTTGTGGTTATTTTGTAACTTTAACATTGCATGATATTTTCTAGTTTATTTAAAAAAAGTGAAGATAAACATTTTCTTATTTGGTTTTGTTCGCAACTCTGTCTTAGATAATGTAATTTTTTTTATTTTGCTTCAATAATTTTTTAAAGTCAAAAGAATATAACTAAACTTTTAAATAGTGCCTTAAAGTAAATGTTATATTTCAGAGAAATAATTTTCAAAAGATTTCTAATAAAAAAACTGTCACACAGGTGTTATACGACGGTAAGCTGTCTTCAGCGATAGTGTTCATGTACAACCCAGTGGCCACGGACGGTCAACTATGTTTACAATCCGCTCCAAAGGGCAACGTCTCGTACTTCGTCCACACACCGCACGCCTTGATGCTCCAGGTGAGTTCTGATTACCTGGTACCTTGAGTAAACGATCGATTTTCTAACTACGTCTAATGATCTGAAAAAGCGAGAAGGGTTGAAAAATAATACGTTTTATAAGAAAAACGTAAAAATTACCAAAGGGATATTGGATATCTAAACTCAATGAAAATAACGACCCAATGGATAATGAAGTAAAATGGTTATTAAATGACCAAGATTTTTACTTCATTATCCATTGGGTTTGGTTAATGAGTGGAAGACGGGACATTTTGTCAAAAGAAAGGTTTATGGTGAAGAGACAAAGACTGATACTCCTTCATTATCATCTTTTTTCCAATAGCTAAAGAAATTTAAAATTCAAGGAACCTAATCAAGAAGACATTCTTATCGATTTCAACGTTATAATTAATCTAACTTTGATGAATACAGAAAGAAATATTTGTAGATTTTTCAAAGAAAATGCATGTTTATGTCCTAGTTGAGCGGAAAATATCCACGTTGTTAGTCACAGAGCGCTTTATGACAGTTTTAGTTGCCCATTTTGCATATAGAATACTGTTTCTGCTGAATAAATTTGTTTAGGGTATCTTCGTCTAAAACACAATGTCACCAACTGATACAATATTTAAACTTTTATACAGAACATACAGCGCAGACCGACTGAAATTGAGAAAGCTACAGGGTGTAAGGGACAGCCCTCCGCAAACTGAACAACTTTCACAATGGAGCCTACCACAGGAAATGCAAAAAAAATCTGCTGTCCCATACATTTTTTTCGCGTTTCCTGAGGTAGGCTCCATAGTGAAAATTGTTCAGTATGATGGTCTGAGTTCACCGTTTCAGTTTGCGGAGGGCTGGCCCTTACACCCTTTATAGTGGTCGTGCTCCCCCTCTAGAAATACATTTAATAATAGACTAACGGTTTTTGCATTTTGCAGGAAGTCAAAGCGGTGGTGACGCATTCCATCCACAGTGCCCTGAACTCTATTGGTGGAGTACAGGTTCTATTCCCACTGTTCGCCCAACTGGACCTGCCCCACGATGCGCCTGCGACGGATCCTAAACGAGACCCCATGTTATGGTATGCTACCCTGGTAGAATTTTAACTCTTTTGACTCATAACTTTCTACAGTTTTTGAGAGTTACGCGGTTATTATTTAATCTAGAAATAAACATTTTAACGGGTTCTTACCGCGTTTTGGTATATTTGAGTTCCCGATATTTCGGCAGTGTTACAACTGCCATGATCACGGGATGACTGAGGAACGGACGGACGGACTTCATAACTTTCTATTTGTTTTTTAACCCACATCAGAGTACTGATACGTCCTGCCCCCCACCAATTTTGACCTCACCCCCTCTGATGACATGACAGTAGGCACTGTTCACTGTTATAGTCTTCTCTCACTCACACTCCTTTTGCCAGTGTGAACCCGTTTGATAGTTGATGAATTGTCAGTTTGTCAGTGTCCGGAATAAATTTTTATTCATTTTAGGACAGTGTGCGCCCATCACATAATCGATTCAGGTGGACTAGCTGTCTTAATAATTATATAGTGAACACCTTAGTAACTTTTTTTTGTTAATATCTTCAATGTACAGACAAACTTCCTGTTACAGTTTTATAATAGTATAGATTATATATATTACGAGCGTTAACCCGCGACTTCGTCCGCACAAATTATATACCAGATTTTAAGTCAGATCATAAGCTATCAAACAAAAAAATTTTCATCAAAATCGGTTCAGTAGTTTTTGCGTGATACTCGTTCAAACAAACACCCAAACAAACACACAAATAAACAGACAGACAAAAAATCCAAAAATTAGTGAAATGGAATCAGGGACACCTAAAAACCATATCGTAACTTTTTTTTGTTAATATCTTCAATGTACAGACAAACTTCCTGTTACAGTTTTATAATAGTATAGATTAGCATAGTCTGTCACTGTAACTGAAAGGATATTTTAATGTTATTAAGGCCCGATTCGACCAAACGCGAGTAAATTTTATTCTTAGATTAAGTCGCCGGTTACTCTAGAGTAAAATGATTTTGCGTTTTACCTAATCTATGAATAAGTTGATAGTAAATTTTACACGGCTAATTTTGACGGTGTAAACCTGATACCGAGACTAATGAAATGTCAATGTCACATAATTAAAAAAAAAAAAAAAAAAAGGAAACCTAACAAATTAAAACTGTATCACCTCACATTGAAATAAGTACGAATACAACGACCTCTTTCTTTAGGTGCATTATACATTCGTTCTTTTATTATGGTTTAGTCTGGTGAATCTGACACCAGGGCTTTGCCCACACGATAAGAAGAAGAAGTGTGGTGGAGCACAAATGAAGTTATTTCGGAGTAAATGACAAGAGTAAAATTGTTCCCTGTATAGTTTACTCTTCTATAAATCAAAGTTTGGTCGAATCCGGCCTTAGAAGGAGTGGAATTAGAATGATTGAAAGTAGTAAAAGTAAACATTCATCGGGTACCAGGAAATCATGAACTTATGAGGCCTTTTGAACGAATGACTGAGCTTGAATACCTTATACAGAACTCTACAAAGTAGCTGTATTTTCTTTACAAAGTTTATTTTTCTTTCAAAAATTTCAAGCAAATTATTCATACTTGAGTACAGAGGTAAAATTTTTCATCATAAAGTTCTTAAAAGTTACCTCTTAGTTCATAGTTCTACTTACGGCTATTATAATAGTACTCTGTGGTTCTACTATCGTCGGTTCCGGACTAAAACTAAGTTAGGAAATTCGGCAACTAAATCATGCAGTTCATTGGGTGGCGAGTGAGAATTTGCGAGACTATAAAGCCATTGATTAATATTCCAAGTGGCTTTGACGTTAGCTGGCTAAATGCACTTTCACTGTCGGCCCTCTATAGTCTTTAGAACTGCCTCCGTCTCAAAATGCCTGGTTTATTTTGCCCTTGTGCAAGGAATAGGTGGAACTTAAGAATTGATTTATTTGCCTACTGGAAAACTGGTCCATTGTTTAAAATAAATTGATGGAAAAATTGAAATCCAGTCGAAGATAAGATAGATAATTTAGAAAATAAGATACATAACCAACTTTTCTACTAAATCATCTCCTCTAATTCATACTAGGTATAAGTAGTTGAGTTTAGCCCGCTCCCTTGTCATGTTTATTCGGGAAAGGAAACCAGTGCTCTGCAGCGAGATGTGTAGGAGATGATGACGATGAACAAATGTGACATTCGGTTTTGTAACAGTTTTTTTTATAATTCACCTATCTAAAACCATCAAATCAGATGTAAATTGAATGAGTACTCTATATTAGTAAATTAGTATCCCTATTAGACACTACTGTACGATAGCGCCCACTGCAATACGATCTATGAACTAACTCCTCGCTACTCCTAATTGCCTGGTGTCTGTGCCGTTTAGCCCGGTAGATTTATAGGCGACATTATGCGGCGATATTATTTGCATGGCGTTTTGTCGGTCCGTTATTAAATTATCGTTTATTTAAATTAATGGTACAAGGATGTGATTTATAAACAATTTTGTGGGTTAACGTTTTCATTTTGGGTAAAGGAAAGTAAACAAATAGTAGGGCTATAAGTTTATAGACATTGTTTTTCTGAATTCAAGGTTTGAGAAATACTGAAAACGTCGTGTATCAATTCATATACATACGTCTATCAATAAATAATCATATTTTCTACCATCCCCTACATCAATAAATTCAGTGATTTCTTTCTTTCTTTCCATCATTCAATTTTTTTAAGAAGCAATAACTGTCTAACTGACAAAAGAATTTGTTTCGCACACTGCACCTGTACACGCAGGGCTCATACCATGATTGCTCCGCTGTCACTTCAAACAGTCCCCGTGTCACACCCGGATAAACCTGATTTCCTACAGTTCGCACTTCAAAGGTACCCGGATTAAAATGTACCCGGGTCTGATGTAATTGCGACGGGACTTTGATTTTTTTAAACGAGAGGCCCGTATAATCAAGACGTGTTAGTATATTCGTAAAAAGGTAAAAGCACATGAAAGAGCTTTTAGATGTTGAACTTAACTTAATCATCGACATCGTTTGATATTTTCACTTCATTTTGCGTATTTAAGAGGCCTTTTACCGCTCGGCGGGCGGCGGCGGCGCCGGCGGCGCCCTTACCGTAAAGTTTTAGATTATCTTAACTATTATAAAACTGTAACAGAAGTGTGTCTGTACATTGAAGATATTAAAAAAAGTTACGACATGGTTTTAGGTGTCCCTGATTCCAATATCACCAGTTTTTGGATTTTTTGTTTGTCTGTTTGTTTGTTTGATCGAGTATCACGCAAAAACTACTGAAGCGAATTGGATGAAACTTTTTTTGTTTGATACCTTATGATCTGACTTAAAATCTGGTATTTAATTTGTGCGGACAAAGTCGCAGGTTTACTCTAGTAAATTATAAGTCAAGAAAACCTAAAATAAAAAAGTACAATACCATCTTACTACAAAAGCCTAAAAAATATGTTTGTACCATACAGTATTTGTGGGATACCTTTCACAATAGCCTTTCATTTTATCTCGTTTTGTTAATGTCCATATCCATATCATGGGTACATACACCCTTACTACGTAACACTTTTTGTCACCAGCTCAAAACTTCTCGGCTTCGTCTGCTCTCTAGTGGAGTCATGCAGCACAGTACAACAACACATGCTGCAATGTCGTGGGTTCCTGGTAATCTCTCACATGCTACAGCGATGCAGCCGGGACCATCTCACGCCAGACACCTTGGCCTCGTTCCTACATCTCACCAAACATCTTGTCACTTGCTGCTCTCCTAATTCCGATCTGCTGTTGAAACAGGTATGTTCGGTTATTGAAACATTTTTTTTATTTCTCTATAATTATAGTACCGAAAAGATATTCTTAACACAATGAAATGAGAAAACTATATTCTTAACACAATGAGCTTTTGAATTTGAATTGGTTAAAGTTTAAAGCATAATGAAACTGTTAACATTATGTAAAGAATCAGTTTTATTGCAATTTGCAAAAATAAACAATGTTATTATAGAACTCGCTCTGCAGACTATGAAAGCTTTCTCTCTTTGTAAAAGGTCGTAATCTGTACTACAACATAATTAGAATCATAAATTTTACAAGCGCAGATTTTGTAGTCTGTCTACAACATTAATTCACGGTTAAACCTCGGGTATATTCATAATTTTCACCTTAAACGGGTACCTAGAAGATTTTAGTATACCATAAATAAGAAAATATTATTTACAAGAAAATATGCTGAATTGAACGAGTTCCGTGAATAGTGCAAGTGCAATAAAATACTTTTGATATGACGTTCCTTGAGTCAAATACTATTTCGGATATTGAGTTGAAATTCTGCTGAAGATCGTTTCATGAGAACCTTCAATCGAAAAATATTTGTAATATATATTCCGTGATAGTTACAATGCTTCTATTGTGAAATAAATTGTACCTATATATTAGAGTAAGCACTAAATATACCACAAATCTAAACACAGCTGCTTCGGGAGTAAACATATTTAATTGGATCACTTAATTAAATGATTCAATTAAAATTAATATGTTTGCGGCACACGATGGATCGCACCGGGCTTCATTCTGTACATTTACATCGTAATGATGTTTATTCATTGATAGGAATAGCTTATTTAGCATAAACAAGGCAGTAGCAGATTAGCAACATTTTGGGAAAGGGATTCTGGGAAATTATGAATGAAGCCCACACCACTATATGGGTCTAGGTGATTTTAGTTATAAAATTTGTTTCTTGGATGCTTGACTATAAACTACACAAAATATGATTGTGTAATATTTAAAACCCTAAAAAAAGTCAAATTTTTAAAGATAAATAATAGGCCACTGTGTCTGTGTCATAAAGACACTTTTGCAGTGGCAAGTATACAGGGTGTTAGAGTAAACAGTTGCATTACTTTAAGGGGTTATTTTACCCATGACACCGAACAACTTTCCCTGAGAAACCTAAAGGAAATTAGCAAAAAACGTCTTTTCATACAAACGTTGTTCGATCTTGTTTCTTAGGGATAGATGTTCAGTATCATGGGTACCATATCAATCACCCCTTAAATAAATGCAATTTTTAACCCTAATACCATGTATAATATATGAAAGCGCTGTTTGGGTTAATTATTCTGTTATGTGTTTCGTGTATAAAATAAAACACATAGCTACTAGTTATGATGAGTCGATGAAATCCGTTTAGTATTGGGCGTCACCACTAAAATAATAATTGGAAAGTGATTTAGTGCGTATCACCACTTTATCTAGTTTCGGTCTAAATAAATATTAATTCGGATTATCTTGTATCGAAATGTTCATCGATGCATTAGTTCGATCCTTGGTCTGATTTAAATTACAGTTAAGCTAAATCCCCGTATATATCAAAGCCTATTTATTGTGTTCACTAATACATTAATTGCAGCGTTATGTGTTAACACTATGTCAAAAGTGCCATGTTCTAACATAACTAAGCTGACTTAGTTGGTTTTACTGAGGCAGTTTATTTTCATGCAAATACAGGGTGAAATTGATATCATTAGCATCCTTTTAAACTAAGAGTCTAACCATCAAACTAAACAACTTTTACCGTGGGAACAAATCAATCGGAGCAAAAACCAATTTTGCTGTTACATACATTTGACTCGATTTTTGCAGTTTAGGAAAAGCTGGTTTTTTTTTTTGCTCCGATCGGTTTGCTCTCATGGTAAAAGTTGTTCAGTTTGATGGGTAGACTCTAAGTTTAAAAGGATGCTAATGATATCAATTTCACCCTGTATATGCTAAGGTTGGTAGGTACATAGTTATCACTTATGAAAGTATCTGGCAACCTATTAGGGTAAAGGTCGTGAATTTATGTAATTTAAGGAACTAAAGATATAGTCAGTTATGAAATGAGAATTGTAAAATATAAGTTGAAAAATGGGTAGGTACTTCGTCTCCTTTTGTAACTTATTCACATTCTTGTGTGTCAATCAGGAAGCTTAGAACCAAACTGAAGATTGCTCCATGAATAAAGTAACCTTGGAAGACGTAACTTTCATTTGCGGTCACTTTCTTTAGGGTGAAAACCGTAATCCATTGGGCTACACTTACCGTAGGCGTTACCCATAGGGCTACGAAAAAAGGGAAAAAGATGGCAAATAACAGAGACGTCGTCCAAGGATACATTTTTAGGATGCACTTTAATAGGTACTCACGACACGATCTCCATTTTGGTTCTAATCTTCTAGGTATAAATGTTATTATTCTTTCGATTGAAATCTTTCTCTAATACCAATCACGTAAATTCAGATCTTTTTATATCGGTTATGGAATAATTTCAATCGAGAAAGATCAACGGTTTCTGCACTTTCGATCGTGGTTCAAATTGTTAAATATATTTTTATCGATGGTTGTTAGCGCATGCTCCTTGCTTCCTCACCTCTCGTCTCACCTCTCGTGCGTATTAATACTATAGTTTTGCACCCCCTCTCCCCACTTTACCTTACTTATTTACGAAATAACGAACTTGATACTAGGCTGTCATAAAAACAGCTTAATTTATCTTTCTACAAAATTTAATTTTATTTACGTTTTAATTGTTGTCAACACATAATCGAAATAAGTAAATTCGAAAAAGATAACTTTTTTATGAGTATCAAGTTCGTTTCATAACTGGATCAATTCACAAACTTTTTAAATCCTGAGACAGACTCAATTTAAGTTATTAAGCTTAGTTAACTGAACTTTTATCAAAAGTTTTTGTGAATTGAATGAAGCTATTTGCCCCGATTTAGCCCCACTTTTTAAACTTTCAACCTGCCCTAAGTTTTGAAGATTATTCACGAAAATTGTGATTGCTTTTCCCTTTTCTGGACTTCTGGTGTCCCCATTAAATTGCTTTGTGATTTATATATTATTATATCCCCATGACCACAGTATTGTTAAATATTTTAGAACACACCACCACATGCACAACAAAACGAATTGGTGATTGATCATTACACAGGTAGATTTGCACTCAAAGCTTAAAATAACCACTTAGCATAGACACAAATATAACTCGTAATTTTACGAGAATTATTCCACACAAACTGCCACAAAATAAAATATCGAAACACCTTTTAGTCAAATACTCTTCAAATTAACTTAGTAAAGCTACCCTTTCTTCTAATTAGTGATATAACATGATTACGAGTGAAATTTCATATAATATTTTCCAGTAAAATTAATTCAGCTAAATTAATATCCACGTAACAAGTTTCCACGTAACATTAATATTCACAGTAAATTCTTTAGTAAAATAACTTTTAGTGACACGCTTATGTGACAACATTCCCAAGCAAGAGAGCAAACGTTATCAACCATCGGACAGTGTTAAGTCTATGCTAATAGCAGTCTTTCTGCCAATCGTTTGTCACTTGGCAGCTCCTCGACCACATTCTGTTCAACCCGGCGCTGTGGATACACACGCCCGCAGCGGTTCAGGCGAGGCTGTACTGCTACCTGGCCACGGATTTCCTCGCCGATGCTCATATATATGGCAGCGTGAGACGTGTCAGCACCGTGCTGCAGACTGTACACACGTTGAAGTATTACTATTGGGTGGTGAATCCGAGAGCTAAGAGCGGCATCATGCCTAAAGGATTGGGTAAGTTTTCACTCTTGAGTATTTTAGTAAAAAAGAAAAGAAATAACTAGGCAAAATGCTTATGTTAGATGTATGTTTTGATTCGATCTGATCCAGGTCAGTGGCCCGTTACTACAGCGAAACTGAAGAGCAGAGAAGTGGATAAGCTATAATTTAGGTTCATTTATCTACGTTTTACTATTTCTTAATCAATTCATGAATGATGATATATCTGAAAATGCCCTCCACTCTTTAGAATACTTATACATAAAGGTTTTCAATTTAATAATTTACGATTTTTCGTTTGCCACTACCTATATATTTATACTGTTAGTTAAATAGCATTGGTTTTCATTCTCTAATTATCTATAAAAATAATCGCATGATTAATGAAATATTAATTAATTACCATCTGTTTGCGTAATGAAACGGCGTTGTATAAAGGTATTTAATTTGCCTATTTGCATTTCAATTGTTTAGAAAAGATTAAAAGATCGTAATCATGAAAAGCTGCCAGTCTGTTTAAAATTCACTGTTTAATTTTAAATGTTTTTGAATATCCTTTTTCGATAAGAATGTCATAAAAAGCTCGTACCTACCTCAAAAGATTTAAAAACAATCTTTAAATTCATAGGTACTTTTTCTGAAGAGTTTTGCCCAGCAATGGATGAAACAGGTTAAACAAGAAGGTATTTTCTGTAATTTCTTCAAACATTTGATGCATTGAGAGTTCATTTACATTTCGATGGTTCTCATTCACATTCTCTCCTTTTAATTTTAAAATAAAATCAAATCAAATAATTTGTTTTTTGAAAGTAGGACACCGTTTGATTTATCAATCGTCTAGTAAAACGTGGATGTTCCGAAGTTTCAGAATATCTCTGACTACCCCCTCAAGGATTATAGTCGTGAGCATATGCAATATGCATGATTTGTAATTTTTTTTTTAAATCGTCTTATGTATTTGTCCCAAGCCAGTTCTATCGCTATGGAAAATGGAATATAGATAGACAAACAGACAAATGTCTTAGATCAATTTGTCAATGTCGTTGCTACTTCTGTGGAAGTCATAGACTAATGATTACTGCGCTTTAAACCTTCTATTGTTTTTATAACAGCTGGCTATTGAACGCAGCGTCCCATGCTTTTATAATTTTGTCGAAAATATACTTTATCACAATATACGTAAGCTTAGAATTATTAAAGTAGAGCTAAAACTATTTCTACCTTTTATCCGCTCACACCTCGTAGTCTGGTTATGACTTCAAAGTCAAAGAAACTTAACAAATAGTGCGCCATTGTAAAGCGCTTCTAACGGCTTCTTTTTGATTCTAGAGAATATAAACTCTTATTATATTTAGGTAGGTACTATTTAGGTTTATTTATTACGAGCGTTGACCCGCGACTTTGCCCGCACAAATTATATACCAGATTTTAAATCAGATCATTAGCTATCAAACAAAAAAAGTTTAATCAAAATCGGTTCAGTAGTTTTTGCGTGATGCTCGTTCAAACAAACACACATACAAACAAACAGACAGACAAAAAATCCAAAAATTGGTGATATGGAATAAGGGACACCTAAATACCATATTGTAACTTTCTTTTGTTAATATCTTCAATGTACAGACAAACTTTCTGCTACAGTTTTATAATAGTTTAGATTAGATTCATTGTGCAAATCTTTTAAGATTTCTAAAATCTAAGAATTAATTTTGCGGTCACATTGTGTTTATCGATCGTTATGGCGATCCTTGGGGGAGGCCTATGTCCAGCAGTGGACGTCCATCGGTTGAGATGATGATGATTGTGTTTATCAATTGCTAATTGGAATAATGATTTTTATGGATTGTTAAGTTTTCATTTATTAGTTCAAATAGGTACTTCTAGTAGTACTGTTAACTCATTTTTAAGTTTTAATGTTTAAGTTAACGTACGATGGGCTGGCATAGCCTAAGCATACGGCTAAGAGAGCCCAAAATAGTAAAATAAAAGAAACTTAATTATATCAAATATTATTGATTTTTAAACATGTTACAGCCATGTTGTGCTATTTCGAATAAAATTAAAGATTGAAAAATTTGTCTCGGACGGGTCTTGAACCCGCACTTTTCCAAACCGGGGAACTGCGTTATCCAATTTCGCCACCATTTCCATTTTTTTTAAATTATATCAGTTTAGTAGATAGAGATGCTAATTTAAATAAAGTAGTCAAATAAAGATTTTCGTAGTAGGACTGAGTAGTTTTATACCGACATGTGGTATCATTGCATTCAGTAGAGTTTCCTGAGTAGGAAGTTCTGACGTCATAAACTTTTTGTATGGGAATAAACAATTTTGTTTCTGAAACCTATCGTGTGGGGTATCAAATGACAGGATTTCATATAAAAATATACTACACCATTACATTTCAGCTACTTGTTTTCAAAAAAAGTATTCTCAAAACATACCAAATTTGGGCTCCTCTAGGTGGGAAACGGCTGAGTAAATTTTAGTAAAACATCCGCCAAATGACTCATATTATCCTCATATGTCAAAAAGCAATTTAAAATTTGTTTGTTCGCTGATTATTTTAATTTTTTCATTATTTATTTAGTAAAACAGTTATAAAGAAAATGATAAAACTAAAATATAACTAGACTAATAAGCTATCACGATATTTCATTATTAAAAAGTTGGACAGTTCTTTAAGCTTTGGTATCACTTAGTGAAAACTTTTTTTAATCGCATACAAAAAATGGATGATGTCATAACTCTCCACTCCACCAATTGAGAAAGCGACACCGTCATTTTTCCTACTCAGGAAACCCTACTGAATGCAACGAAACCACATGCCGGTATAAACCTACCCAGTCTTACGGAAATAGTAGATTACACACCGAGGGTAGGAAAATAAGAAAGGTCTCAGATCTCATGTAATTGTTGGCCGAGGCGAAGCCGAGGTCAACAAACATGTGATCTGAGGCTTTCTTATTTACTGCCCGAGGTTAGTATACTATTTTTCTCCTCGATGGAGGCGGAAAGCGGCAACTCGGCTCCGCCTCGGCCAACAATTACAAGAGATCTAAGACCTTTCTTACTTTCCTGGCCTAGGTGTGTATTCTACTATTTAATTAATTGGCATCTGTACTAGTTCCGACTTTATACCGACGGTCCATAAAAAGATGAATGAATGTCTCTATGCCTACATCTATGGGACTATGGTGTGAGCATATTGTATTGTTCCTTAAACTGGAGAAGTTTAGGATGCCTGAAATACAAACCATATAGCTACACAAACCATTCTGTTTTTCAGAGGGACCCCGCCCCGCACACAAGGATATCCTGACAATAAGAGCGTACATCCTGCTCTTCCTTAAGCAACTGATCATGATCGGGAACGGGGTGAAAGAGGACGAGCTACAGTCCATACTCAACTATCTGACTACCATGCACGAGGTATGTTGCCCTGGTACCTTGAGTCGATAATCATTTTGGAAACTTGATTTATCAAAGCTTGATTCTTGGTTTAGAATACACAATTTCTTCCTGTGGGTGTTGTAAAAGGCGACTAAGGGATATAAGGTTTCGTTTGAAGTGTTATTGTGGCCAGAAAGGGTAACGTTAGCCACTTATCGGCAGTTTACCTACTCGTTATTCCATCCTGAAGTCCTAAATATGCTAAAAGAGAGTGCATGGAAAGTGGGCTGATTCTTGCAAAGTATCTAATCATACTTCATAATAAACAATCAATCAAAATTCTTCTACCTTGATTTTGATGATATGTTGTATGATATTCGAAAATAATGCAAACATTATTAAAACGTGGTGTTCTTATTAATTTCAGGATGAAAACCTTCACGACGTCCTTCAGATGCTGATCTCACTAATGTCGGAGCACCCCAGTTCCATGGTTCCGGCATTCGACGCAAAAGTAATTTTTTCACTATTTCTCACTCTTTACTAAATGTTTAAGCGCATGTTTGTATAGTAATGACGGTTATGATTGTGAATGAACTCTAAAATATAATTTTGCTGTTTGTTTTTTACGTTTTTCACTGAAGGACTATATGGCGTTAGCTTTAGCCATGAAGCAACTCTTCATGGCTTTGGCATACAGATTAAAATGTCATTCAGAGATGGAATGCTGATGTATTTCGACTTCTGAAATATCGATACTATTACAGTCAACGTCAACATTCATAATATTGTATTTATTGATCAATCATCAATTCATTGCATACTTATCTAACACCCAGTTGCAGAAACGCTCATTAGAGTTAATCCTTCAATAAAATCTTTCGCTAGCTTTTACTACGTCAACAATACAAAAAGTGATAGCAAGAGATTTAATGTAGGATTAACTTTAAGGAGCGTTTGTGCAACTGACACTAAGATATGTACCATAATTTCGATGCCATTAAAATTCACCATCCCATGTCTAGGACATTTTCATTTCTGAGCCAAAATAAGGCCGTGGTCATAACTAATATTTACGCTAGTGACAAACAGGTATTGAATGATTGCATTCGTCCGCAGGGTGGAGTAAGAACTATCTTCAAGCTGCTGTCGTCGGAGAGTCAATTAATCAGACTTCAGGCTCTGAAGCTGCTTGGATTCTTCTTGAGCAGGAGTACACACAAGTATGTTACATTTTTTCACAAGTATTAAATGATTTTAAAACCTAGTAAATGTGCATTGAATCAAATCAGACCAAAACCATAGAATTCTGGGTAAGATTTTTATGGGGGGTAAAAACGTTTTCGCTCTTTGTATGGCGATTCCAAGCTTCATAATCATCATTTTTTAATTTAATTAAAAAAGGAACCTATATCTTCTACTACTTCATTATCACTTGTAAGTAGGTCTAGCGTGGTTACTCTTCTCGCGCGCGACTCTCTCTTTTTTCCGTAGGTGCGCGATTTTCGCTATCAGAAAAGCGCAGGAAGAGGTCTGTATCATTTCTAGGCAGCGAAGTTCCACCTCGCGCGATCTGGACTTATTGTCATCTTACGTTCATAACCATACATCTAAAATGTGTCTCCCCGTCGCCTTACAGACGTAAATACGACGTGATGTCGCCGCACAACCTGTACACGCTGCTGGCGACGCGGCTCGGCGCGAGCGGCGAGGGGCTCGCGCTGCCGGTCTACAACGCTCTCTACGAGCTGCTCACCGAGCACGTGGGGCAGCAGATCCTCTACACCAGCCATCCCGAGCCTCAGCCACACTTCCGACTAGAGAACCCCAGTTAGTTGACTTGGTGCTGTTGAGGTTTTCTAGGATCCGTTGTTGCCACATATTTCTATAATCTGCTGCGAGCGGAGCTAGCTCGATTATTTAACGACCTGAAATCTGGAACGAGCAAAGCAAGCTCGAAATTTTACTACCAATGGTGAAGCTATATCTGGATTTGAATATAGAGACGTATACAGTCCCCGAAATGATTTATGAGCGCTCGGTGAAATTGATTTACTTGCATGGTGATGACTGATGACGCAATAGGCGACTGATCGCTTATTGCGCTTGCCCGACGCAACGACAGCCTCACGCTTCTCCCCGCACAAATAGACCCGAGTTTTGATTTCAGCAATTTGAGATCAGCGCTTATAAACCGTTGCGGAGACAGTACTTACTATGATCCTATCTCTCCGCAGTGATCCTGAAAGTAGTAGCGACTCTGATTCGTCAGTCGAAGCAGACGGAGCAGCTGCTAGAGGTGAAGAAGTTGTTCCTCTCCGACATGACCCTGTTGTGCAGCAACAACCGCGAGAACAGGCGGACTGTGCTGCAGATGTCAGTGTGGCAGGTAAGAAAGCCACAGACCTCTGTAAATTATTAACACGCACGTGATAGGCTGTCCAAACGACAGCTAATTCTTTGTAACGATTTGAAACGCCGCCGGTGTTGATTAGTGGAATGCATGTTTTTGTCAAACACGTTTTCGTAAGTCTGTTCACGCTGTTTTACCAAATACTGCTACAGCTAAGAGCTGTATTAGGGAACAAATAAAGAATTAACTAATGTGCTTTTCGAAGCATGGAGCCGCTTGAGAAAAGATACTACTAATACGATGATTCATCCAAAATAACGGCTAAGCTTAGTTGTTCGGTCTCCAATGACAGCTTTTTGCCCTTCATTTAGCCCTGGACAATTAGCAAGACTAAAGCTGGTTTGTAAATCTCTTCAACTCTATGGCAAGTCTAAGTCATCATGCCATCGACTCGATCCTAGAAGAATCTTAGCCTTTTTAATTAAATTGTAATAAATATTATTGCAGGAGTGGTTGATAGCGATGGCGTACATCCACCCGAAGAACGCGGAGGAGCAGAAGATATCGGACATGGTGTACTCTTTGTTCCGCATGCTGCTGCACCACGCCATCAAGCACGAGTACGGCGGCTGGCGCGTGTGGGTCGACACGCTCGCCATCGTACACTCCAAGGTATTGCGGTTATTGTTTAGTGCTATACAATACCACCGGAAAACGTACGTCATGCTTTTTTTGACACGTAAGTTGTGCCGTGTTGTGATCGGGGCTTAGAATAACTAATCCTCATTCACGGTTGATCAGATTCTGGAGGGTAAGGACGACTGAGTGTATCAATATTGACTGCAAATATTTATGCACTTAAAAATATCCCGATTAATCGTTGTAGTCGAAATCGACTATGAGCATAAAATCATCAAGATCCCTTTGAAAGAACGGCCACATATAACTTACTTTAATGGCTTCTTGTTGCCTTGCCGCTGTCAGGTATATTTTCTTTGCTATTCTCCTTATCAATCAGTTGGATGGTCGTCTGTCACACTTGCATCAATACAGTACGATCAGGAAACCTCTGGATAATCTCTCTTTGTCACGGATTTGCTGGAAGAAATCTCTTTAGAGATAAGCTCGCCCTTAGTCTATTATGCTGTTTTCATTTATATTTCCGTGTGTACAATAAAGTGTTAAAATAAAAAAATTCTCCACTCACCAATCTTCGTTTGCCCAGACCAGACCAGACTCCCCGTTAAAACCCGAAGTCATTTAGTAATTGAATATCAATTCATATGCACGGTAGTTAAAGAGTGCAAAATCTGGTGCCACTAAATCTTGCTCTAAGTCGAATAGCAGACTGACGTATGCCTTACCATCGACAAACGCGCGAACGAGGCACATCCTGATTGGTCAATATAATTTCGCGCGCTTTTAAACTTAGTGAACTGCCCCGGTAGATAAGACTAATTAACAAGTAGGTTAGGTACTAACAATGTACTGATCGCTTGCAGGTGTCGTACGAGGAGTTCAAGCTGCAGTTCGCGCAGATGTACGAGCACTACGAGCAGCGGCGCGCCGACAACATCACCGACCCCGCCGAGCGCCAGCAGAGGCCCATCTCCACTATCTCCGGCTGGGACCGCCACGAGACCGCGCCCGTACGTCATTCATCACTCATTTATTATATTAACAGTTTTAATCTATGACAAGTAGTTGGTATATGAACTTACAGAGTCATTTACGTTGTCTAGTCGCCCTTCATAGTCGAACGACTAGTTATTTGACTGAAATTTACCGCGTAAGTGCGTTTTAATTTATCCAGTTCGAAACTGGAATCACGTTAGTTTTTAGAAGAGCATTTTTCGACGCATGCAACTCTCGATTGCTACTCGTACAAAACGACCGATGACGAAAGATTGAGTCGTTTATTTATTTTTATTTGTAAATGATAAATTTTCATGATTTCCTAATCTTCTTCGACATTGAAAGAAAATACACTCATTAACTTAATACTTGATTTTATAGCAATGACGCCATTTTCGTTCCTGATGCCATTCTATTTCCTGCAAAATTATTGTATAACGTAATATTTCCTCAGGACGGGCACGCCAAGAGCCGCATCGTGGCGGAAGCGGAGGCGGAGACGGAGGCGGAGGCAGGCGACAGCGCCGCTCGCTCGCCCTCCTCCACCTCCACGCGCAAGCAGAGCGTGCTCCACCACGCCGCACAGACTGAGATCGGCACGGGACTCTCCCTCAGGGAGGTCGAGGCCTGCAGCTGCAACAAGGACAGAGACGAATCCCGGACTAAAGTAGTGTATAGTGAAGTTTGTAAAGTGCATAGCCCCGTTAAACATGTTAATACCGAAGTGCCCCGCGTCGACGACGGTTGTGATAGTGTTAAATGTACAGACAGTGAAACGGAACACGCGATAGACGAGGCCGAAGCCGACGCTACGAACGAACAGAAATTGCTCAACACTGACAATGAATTAGTAGAATCGATTATTAATGAAAATAAATTGCTAGAGAGTTCCGAATCCGGTATCGGAACTATCGCGGAGGAGAAGAGTGAAAAACCGTTAACGCGGCAGGGTAGCCTCGACTACATTCCGGTTAGAGACGTAGGTGAAGGTGATAACGTATCTAAAGATGACAATACAGATAAAAGTGAAGGGTTACCTTCTAGTCTATCTGTCAGTGAGACAGCGAGCCCGGAGAGAGTCGCGGATGGATTGAATGCGGGAGCTGAGAGGGAATCAGATCTCTCCGACCCGTCCGAGCTGTACCTCACTCCGAGCGAAACCACTAGCCCTAAGAGAATACAAGATAAGACTGATAACATTCCAGACGACGACAATGATGACCCTAAGCACATCGCTATTAACATCGTCAACGACGTATTGACAATAGCGCTAGAAACTGTGCGATTAAAAACAGATGACGACACAGATTCTGGTGCAATTTCTGGTGGATTACATTCCGAAGGGAACTCTCCCAATGGTCGAGAAGACTTCGAGCATGAGATTGAAGAGATTATAGACGAGCAGCGAACCGCTGAAATGATAGCTAATGATTTAATCACTGATATTATTTCTACTGTTGTAGAGAAATGTGAGAAAGAAAGTGAAACTTTAGTACCAGATGATAATAGTCCTCAAAGGGTGATACCGTCTGATCATCCACACGAAGGCAATGTTTTGCCACTAGATGGAGAATTTTTAGTCAATTCTAGAACTGAAGAAGTAGAGAAATTAGAGAAAATGGAAGAAGCAAAAGATGAAGTTACAGAAGAAAATCTGAAAAACGAAAGCCAAAGAGTAGAAACAGAAGTCCTAGACGAAGATGAGAAAATTCCAGAGATACCTCCGATCTCAACAATTAGTGAAAACATTTCATTGGCAAATAAAAAAGAACAAGAATCGGAGGATGAAAGAAATCGTGAGAATGAAAGAGAAAAGAGACGCGTAAGTTTACCGGGAGATAGTGAGATGAAGCAGGACAGCAACAGGGAAGGTGTTGCGTCTCAAGGCACTAATACATCGACTTCACCAAAGAGGCCGCGAAGTGCGTCAACAAGCACTCAAGTTGATTCCAATCACTTTGGTAAGTCCTGGAAAAACTTATTATACCCCCGATCGAAGACTGGGATTAACCGAAAGTATCAAAATAATACCTAGGTATCTTGCTTGAAGTGTAATTGAGACTATAACTACGGGGTGAAATTGATATCATTAGTATCCTTTTAAACTAAGAGTCTATACAAACCGATCGGAGCAAAAAAATCTGCTGTTCCTTACTAAACTGCAATGTATAATATCAATGTAACCTTATAGTTTTCTTGATTTTCGCCGACCCCCTTCTGTATTTGTGTTTAAACCACTCTGGGTTCAGTGCAGACGTGCAGTGTAAGTTATAACTGTTATCTCCTTTAATTTATATGAAGTCTCTTTTTTCATACAGTTCTTTATACCATGTTACAGAAACGAAGCGGCCGTCTAAATGCAACCGACCGATGTTCTCGCCCGGCCCGACGCGGCCTCCCTTCAGGATACCAGAGTTCCGCTGGTCATACATACACCAGCGGTTACTCTCCGATGTCCTGTTCTCCTTGGAGACTGACATACAAGTGAGTTTTAGCTTGGATCTAATTGGAAAATGAGAACTAGTTGCATTTGAATCCAATTTAATTTTGTTCATTATTTAAAGTTACATTACATTACGAAACAACTTTAAGCCTAAATATTTTTGAACATGGAGTAGTGCAGGATGACCGGGAGTGATAGTCTCTTTTCTCCAGCCAGTTGTGTCAAACAATGGTTAGCAATTTTATTCTTATTCACAGGTGTGGCGCAGTCATTCAACAAAGTCGGTGATAGACTTCGTCAACAGCAGCGAGAATGCCATCTTCGTTGTGAACACAGTGCACCTCATCAGCCAGCTAGCCGATAATTTGATCATTGCTTGCGGAGGCTTGCTGCCCCTGCTAGCATCGGCTACATCTCCTAATGTAAGCGCTTTGAAGTCATGAGAGCCTAGTACATATTCCTGTATCTTTGCATAGCAGTGACAATGCCATTCCTGTTAGGCTTAGAAAGAACCGCCTCATTCGTTCCCGTGTTGACTAAGGTATAAGATTTATTATGCAGTGGGCTACAGGCTAGCCAGTTTCCTTTTCTGTTTTTATAACTTGACACGTCAATTGCGTCTATAAATACAATTTCGGTATCTCCAGGAAAGAAGTGAATAGGCAATTGCTGGGCAAGCATGTTCTCTTATCACTCACCACTAACCGCTGCATAAGACTGGGCAGTGCGTTAGCAAGGGCTAATCCTGAGGGGTCGTTATTTCAAAACATATGATCTTATTAGAGTTGTCAAAGAAAAAATCTCAACGATAAAATATTCTACATACAACGAACGTCTAGGAAAATAGGTAATCAGTCTCGACAATTATGACCTTGAATACTTATATCTCAGGTTGGAGATGCCTATGGATATTTAACTTTTTTTAAAGGTAGATTTTCATGCTTTCTACCGATTTTCTAAAGACTAGTGGCCGCGAAATCATGAAATTTTCAAGGAGGTGATAACTAGGAGAGATTAGATCACGCCACCTTCCCTCCATATTCAGTACGAAAGGGGTAATAGGGTTATACGTTAATGTGTATGTTTGTAACAGAACGAGCTGGACGTGATAGAGCCGACGCAAGGCATGCCGGTGGAGGTGGCGGTGACCTTCCTTCAGCGACTGGTCAGCATGGCTGATGTGCTCATCTTCGCGAGCGCCCTCAACTTCGCCGAGCTCGAGGCCGAGAAGAATATGTCCAGTGGCGGGATACTCAGGCAGTGCCTGAGGCTGGTAAGTGGGGAGTGGATGTACATAGGGATTGTAGTCTGAGACGTCAATGGGAAAGATGTTTTCCCATGACATTAATAAATTTGACTTTAAATATACGAATAACCTTTGTAGTTGGTAAAACTATAAACTACAACTTTTTGTTTTGTTAGCCTAGATACTAACACTTTTTGATGAAATGGCCAATCAAGAATATTTCTATTTCTATCTATTAAAGTTTTAATAAAAGCTTTTTATTGGTATGAAAAGTAATTTCACCAACTTGAAACAGCAAATATAAACGTTCATTTTTGATTGGTGTCTGGTGTGAAAGTCTTCTCAGTTATTTTCTTTCTCATTCAGTATGTCACGATTCTTTCCCACTGACTATACATTTACTCCGAAGTGTTTTACAATACCAAATTGAATAAGTCGCTATTGTTTCGTTATTGTTGAAAGTATTTCCATTTATTTGGCAAAATTCTACAGATTTATTAAGTGTTTCATAGACATTACGAAAATTCTGAAATATTTACTTATTTTTATAGAATGCATAGAAAAAAAAGTTGTCTTCTTAATAGAACAGTTATAGTTTATGAGGACCTAGCTCTCTATTAGTACAAGATTTAGTTAGTTACACTACTTGCATTATTCTTATTAGATTTAGTTTTACTATTTAGAACACCAAACTCTTCATTGCTTCACGAGTTCATTTTAGTTTTATTTTTTACTGGATTTAACTGAGTGGTGGCAATTTTTATAAACAAACAAACCTCGTGTCCAATTAGTGCTACTAATTGGATTCGCAAAAAGCCAGCATTTATGACAACATAATAAATATGACAACCAGGCAATAATAAGCCAGTAAGAGTTTGGTGTTCGGCTCCTAGTCTCCTAGTACTTCTAGCCGTAGCCTAGCGGCGCTTGCTGTAGCCGCGTGTGTGTGCCTTAGGTGTGCACGTGTGCGGTGCGCAATTGTCTCGAGTGCAAGGAGAGGCAGCGATTTGCGGCCGCACGCGCCTCCCGGCCGCACGACGAACCTTCGCCTAAGGTAAATTAACACCTGCCAAAAAACATTTTCGGTTGGTTAGCCAATTTGTAGCAGTTATAAATTCTGAAGTTTTAAATAAGTATGGCTAATTACCTAAATATTACTTAGGAATAAATCACCATGCTCCTAGAGTTCACAGTCCAATATGCATACTTTTTTTTTGGTAACTATCCCTTCTTAAGAATTTAAAACGTCTCAAATTTTACGAGCATTCGTGCTCCTCGCTTTTATAACAACCTGGTACGTTGAGTCACGCTAATTGATTCGCTGTCACTTTTTGGAAGATTACGGTGATTTATTTGACATCTGGTTACACCCACTAAATTTTAGAAATGACTGTGGTTTTAAAAATGCATAGTATGGGACGCATCTTTTAACAGCTCCCCATTTTTGTTGTCCTGGTACTTTTACTGCAATTTATTCGAACTACTGAAAAGTTGTAATTTATTTTGGGATTGTCATTTAAACTAAAAAATAGAAAAGAACTTTTGAGCTCGAGTGGAACATTTTACAATTGCTTCGATTCGATCACATGCACATATGCACTTGCATTTAATTTAGGTATAAATGAAATATGAAACACAACACACGCTGCAAAAGGAAGCACTTCTTTACACTTTTCAACATTTTGTTTTTGGCATGTTGTATAAATTAACTATTAATGATTTTACTATTATAATTATCATTTTTAATGTTTCTCTACTTTGGAACAGAGCAAAACATTGTTTCGTGACACAATCTCCCAAAAACTTTGTGTACCTAATGTAATGCACGGCTATTATTATTTCAAAAAGTTTATTTTATAATTTCCACTCTTTTTCTCAAAAGTAAGAAATAGTTTCGCTTGCAGGACTTTACAGTTGACCTAATGAAATATTTTAGTAAGTGAAGGTTTCGATAATAATATTTTATTTCCCATGGACACAGAGTGTGGTGGCGAGTCTTGCGGACGCATCAAGTCCTGTCAAAGACCCAGAGAGGCTTCTTCAAGACATGGACGTCAATAGACTACGTGCTGTCATTTATAGAGATGTGGTGAGTAATCTTCGTAACTATTGTAACGCATTTTTAGTTTGCGATTAAGTTGAAACGTTGCAAATTATTTGAATACGTCAAGTGTGTAAATACCATTTCAGCTCGGTGGATTTCTTCGCAAAGTCAGCAATTTGAACTTTGGGACGCAAAGAGATTCACCTGATACGGTCTGTTCCTTTCGCGAATTATGTTTGTGAGGGATAATGATAACTTTTGTCATTCATAATGTTGTATACATGTTTCCTCGTCAAGTGTTATGAATGTGTGTTTTAAATATTTGATGTGAATAAACAAAACAAATAAGATTTTGTCCTGCACTTGAATACTACGGCTATAACTTACAAAACGAATAAAATAATAATTGTTAACCTGGTAATTGCTACCAGGTTAGGTTAGGTAAGGTGGAGGGATTTTATATGTTTTCGGTTGTTTTCCCAAAAGAGGGACAACTAGAGAAATATAAAGGGGCTTTAATCCTTATGTTATTAATTATGTATTTCTTGTAAGGTGGTAACTATTAAACCGCCTCAAACCAAGTATATATAACCCTCAGGAGGAGACGAAACAAGCTCAGTTCCTCTCGCTTGCCATAGTGTACTTCATATCAGTGCTCATGGTCTCCAAGTACCGCGACATTCTGGAGCCGCCCGCTCACGCGCCGCCTGACTGCGCGCGGAGACCGCACCATGCGCACGATCATCACGGTATGATTGATTTCGCTTTTGTAACTATTCTACAAGATTCTAGTATAGACTACAATACATGTTAATTTTTTATTGAATTCTGAACAAAATACAGGCAAGAATACATCTTACTTTTGTCTCGGGTGGGGAAAGATTTGGTGTAAAAAGAGTTCAACAGTATGCTAAATAACAGTTTAAAATTAATATTTAAACGAAGGGATTAAGCGAAAACATGGCAGTAAGTTTATGAAATTCACTTCATTTTGGTATAAAGCGGAAACCCAATACAAATAAGTAGGTACAGCAAAATGATTGAACTTATTTGAAAAGATTATGTCACAGTTATGGGGCTGAACAAAAGTGTGATAGAACACGTAACTAGCAATCAAAACGGATTAAAATGCTCATGCTCAAACAATTTGACTTCGGCCAAAATTGCGTAAAGATCAGTACAAAATTATATCTTTGTAGCTATTTATTATTATTTATCTCTTTAATTTCCACTATAATATACAATATACATAGTAACTTTGTTATGTATATGCCGAATATTAAATACACTAATTTCAGTAGTGCAATGCACATTTTTGTGTACAGCATCCACTGTTTATGTAGTAGTTTATTGATTAATTTACATAATTATGATATTAATAATTATTAAGATTAATTTTCATCATAAAATATACTTCTTTTTCATCCATAGATACATCGGGTTTGTTTATTAGAAATTTAACTGTCCATGCTCTTTATTTGGCTTCTTTTATTATGCTTTATTGCACTATGGTACGTAACAACTTGTCATAATGTATTAGTACCTACGTATGTTTTAAGATATGTTCAAAATTTTTCATCATCATCAGTAAGTATACCATCGCGGTTGAAACTGTTAAAGAAGTCTAAACTACTTATTTAATGAAAACGTTAACATTTTTTACCGCGATAGTGAAGTTAAGGTTACTAATAGACTTTTATATCTGAAGTGTGTCGTTTCTCCTTTTTTCACGCCGCTTGATATCCGCGTCACGGTTTTGGACACTGGTAAAATCTACATTTTACTACACTGTGGCACCGCATCGCTATTACACATCGGTCTTGTCGATTCGATCCTTACTTTGAATCAACCTTTTCTACTCTATCGTATATGTTACACTTTTCCACTTATTGTGCGAAAACACGGATTGGAATTTGGATTTTTGCACAATCTGATCTGTTGGCTTATATTTTGATATCACTTCGAACGTTTGTGTTCTACATGACCCTTCTTTTAAAATTACTATCTCCTTATTCTGACTGTATGTCACCTCTACTTTCAACGCCATGCATTGCTTCTATTCGTCCTATAACCTATCCTACATTTCCTTGTGAATTGTCACGTTCCTATGATCCCGCCTGTCGATGCTGGTGGGTACCACGGAGCAGCAGGGTCCCGGCCGCTCTTCCCCCAGTGGTCTCACCACGTGTACCCGCAGTTCCTGCCCGGTGGGCACCCGGCGCACCGGCACGCACATGCGCACTGCAAGCTCGACTGCGCCCAACACGTTAACTCTCACGCGCACGCACGCCTCGCTAATTACCACCGCAGCCACGCAGGTAACAGGCCATGCAAATGTGGCGTTCGCATCCCTGGATAGTCGAATACAATTTAGGTATAGAATAGATCCATGAATTAGAACAGTTAACAGAATGCCGGATCACATTATTTATTACCTGAATTTATTATTTCGAATTAAATTCTGCAGCATATTGAAAATAATAAAATCTTTGAAAGGTTTGGTATAAAAATGATAGCACAGAGTACTTTAATTACTACCGTAAGTTACAGTAAATTTCATTAGACATTGTCGATCAGGAATGCCAGTTTTTATTAAAGAATTGATACACCATGAACACCAAGCATGGGTCATTTATTAGTTTGAGGGGCATTGATTTATAGTTTATAATGAGTTTACGAGTTTAGTGTAAAAAGGGAAATAATAAAGATACACATAATATTATACATTCTTATGTTCATTCTGCAACATTAAAACCAGCTTAATTTATATTGGAATATTATAACAGCAAATTATCGTTTCATTTCGGTTTCTAGATGACATAATATCGACGTGGTTGACATAAGGGAGAATAACTTCACAAATCTTTGAGCTTTGAGTCTTGCTTCCACGCTTATAGTGTTTTTGTTACTCTCCAATGTGTCCAAAACATAGTACATGGTTAGGATTGTGATGCGGACGCCCGAATACTCTATGTGGTCAATGTTAATGCGTTACTGTTCTGTTTCTAACAAAAAGCATTTATGTGTTTTCTTTAAAACACAATCATTATTTTCAGCTCCTCTGTCTAAGTCTAAACTATATAAAATGTATGCAAAACATATAAAATGAAACAACACCTAGCGACAGAACAGTGTGATGTTTTGCACAGCTAAGGCACTGCTTTTGATTTTATTTTCCATTTATTATTATGTTGCGTCATCATTTGACTTAGAAGTAATCCTCATGATTTCATTTAGTGCATGTAACGTTTAATCATAAGGTAACAAACAAATTGATTTAGTAGTAACTTTGTGAGAAAGGAATTCTGTATACAGTGACTACTGAAGATCTACTGATGACTCTAATCTTCACATCCTGACTAAATAGGTGTACAGAATTCCATAAGTAAATGGATAGCCCCTTCCATAGTATTGAAATCAAACAGTAGGTAACCTCGACCTATCCGCTTTATTAAAGCAAGCTTGATCGATGTTGTCTCAACATTTATACGCTTGCCAAAATTAGTTGCTTATGTAAACCCAATTTGTTCCTCAGACCACAACGGCGATGACGTGGAATACGCTATGATAGTTGTCGATGAGAACAACTCCACTTTGAACGAATTGGACTCTCCTTCAATGAAGGTAAGGTTTAAAATAATTTCTGATCTGATTTCGTTTGCGATTCGTCGACCGATCGCAGCATGATAGAGGATTTATAGTACTTTTTGATTCTGTAGTCAGCGATTCTATAGTTTTAGATTGAGGATCTTATTTGTAAGGCGATTTTTACTTCGTTAGTTTTTACAGTCTTGTATTGTTTCACATTTTAAAAATCTTTACTGACGTACAACATTTCTCCAAATTTTGTTCTTTAGCATGTTTTACAGATTTTCAGAAATTGGTACAGTATTAAAAATTACTTCAATTTTGTAGGTAATCTAGTAGAATAGTGTCCTATTCATAATCATGGTGATAGATATAGATCTATTATTTTTGATTAGTTCCAATGCATGACATTCAAGAGTCCTTATGTATCTTCCAAATTTAAGATATACAAATTTATTTTTAGTTGATCCTTTAAATATTTAGTTTAGCAAAATAATTTGCTATTTTACCAGCCTCATCATTTACGATCAATTTTTTCCATGTTGCAAACGTTTCTGTCAATTGTGGTGGTATACGGACGAATGTATGTCATATTATAACGCTTGTTACATTCGTTGTTTTGTTTTGCTGTTGCCATAAAATAAAAAAGGAGACGGGCGATAAAGAAGATGGTGTTGCAAAGATAGAGACGACGACAGACGAACTGAAACCAAATAGTGGAGAGAAACCAAAGACAAGCGACAAACCAGAAGCTTCTCCAGCTTCAGAGAAGGAGGAGCCTCTATTCAAGTCGAGCCTCCGGGTGAAGACCCTGCCCAGACCAAAGGTTAGTTGAGGCAACCTTCCGACGGAAATGTTGAAGAATTTACCTTCCTATTAGAAGTTGCGTCTCCCTGTGACTTTGATGGTCTATTAGGTCCTATTCATTACTTCGGTGAGATCTCTTGTTTCACTGTTTAATTTTGAGTGAGTTTTGTCTTTCCATTTTTCTTTTAAGGTTTTTGTAGACACATTTTTGAAGATCTCACTTGAAGACTTGACTAGTAATGGTTTCTTAATCTCTCCTTTAACTTTTTTGGTGTTCAGGTTTATAATTCCTTTTACTAAATGAGTGTTATTGTCCTGTTATAAGCCTACAACCGCAAGGTCCAAACTATTGTCCGAGATTACGGTGTCGGTGGTCAATTTGGTTTGTACACACATTTTACTCGACACGATTTTTTAGTGTGAACGTACTAATTGGTTCTGGAGTCCTGGTAGATTTATGTTACCTATACGAAATGTTTGAAAACGTAATTTTCCACCAGTTTTCCAATTTCAATTAGTTTATGATACACCACACGAGCTTACCACAATAAGGTGTGTTTTTATAATTATATACTTTATGAATTGTTAATACGACACAAAATTAGGCTACAGCTATGCTCACGATATACTATACTGTTATGTAAGTATACAAATGATTTATAACTACAAAGAGCACTAAGCACAACAAAATCACATTAAAACATAAGCTATATTTAAGAACATTTATTATTATTATGATGATGAAAGGATGAAAGGGGAGGCCTTTGCCCAGCAGTGGGATGAAGAGGGCTAGTAAAAAAAAAAAAAAAAAAAATTATTATTATATTACAATGTACAAAATTATTAGATTTGTTATTGCCAAGCAAAATAAATACTTGAGATGTAATTAATTATACTAGTAATAAATAATAAAAATAATTAACTTCGTTCTCTCGGAAATTATTATCATATTTTAACATTTAAAAATATCTATGGCATGGTGTGGCTTCGCTTGCTTTTTCAACCCCCACCTTTTGTCTTGTTTGCATGATTGTAATCTATCTATTTCACTTTCACCTTTTAGAACCTATCCACTTATCACTGTAAACTTACGTTAAGATATGTATTTTTTTTAATATACTGAAAAGGGGTCTTTCGAAGGTAAGATTCAGTACAGTTTTAAGACCTCGTAAAGAGAGTCTAATTACATGATAAAAATTGAATTTATTATTATACCTACCCGTCGTTAATAAGATTTAAACATTATTGTCACGTCTACAGAGCGTGGATTCGATTGAAGACGCCGGCTCCTTCCATCTGAATTCAACGGAGACCACAAATAACGACCCTGAGACATCTAGTGAGATCGCCCTTGACGATAATAAGCATCCAGTAAGTAACAACAATGTACGAGTAGATTATCAACATCAAAACTATCTATTCCTGTTTTCAATTACGAAGGCAGACATTAAATCTATGTCTTTTGAGGTATTTTATTGGAAAGGCACTCAGCGGTGAATAGATTTTGGTTGACACTAATTGAAGAGTGTCAATTCGGAAAACAATACATTTCTATGTAGGTATATATTGTGAAGCTTACTTAGATGACATCATCGTCAAGAGATTATAATGGTACGTTTCAGGTAAGCAACGACGAATCTTGGACAGATGTCAACCTAAATGAAGATGGGGAGAGAGGCCCTGCCACAATCACCGGTAGGACTAGAGACCATGAAGGAAATATTCATGAAGGTAAGCGCTAATATTCATCAGACAATGAATGTAAAAAAATTCTTATGGAAGATCGATTAGTAAGAATCAATCTATGTGTCAATATAGAAATGTATTCAAAAGAAATTGAACTCTAATTTCAGATATAGACAAACAAATTCACATGCGGAACACCGAGTCGCACCACCACTTGCAGCAGAGGCATCAGAACAGAAGTCTACAGGCTGCGCAGCGACATCTACATCCTGTGAGATACTACTTTCAATCTTTATATACTACGAGCGTTAACCCGCGACTTAGTCCGCACAAATTATATACCAGATTTTAAGTCAGATCATAAGCTATCGAACAAAAAAAGTTTCATCAAAATCGGTTCAGTAGTTTTTGCGTGATGCTCGTTCAAACAAACAAACACAGAAACAAACACACAAACAAACAGACAGACATCATTGTCTTGCCCATTTCCCATTATTTGGGGTCGGCGCAATATGTCATCCTCTTCCATTCATCTCTCTTAGCCGTCGTTTCAACACTCACTCCTTTTTTACACATATCATCCTTCACACAATCCATCCATCTTTTCTTCGGCCTCCCTCTCCTACTACAGCCATCCACATTCATACTTAACACTCGTCTCGTAACATGACACTCTTCTCTCCGCATTACATGCCCATACCACGATAATCTATTACCCTGCAATTTTTCCGTTATAGGTGCTACTTTCAAACTTCCTCTAATATACTCATTCCTAATCTTGTCCATTCTAGTTACACCACACATCCATCTCAACATTCTCATCTCAGCTGCATGCAATCGTTTCTCATCCGTCCCTTTTGTGGCCCAACACTCTGATCCGTACATAACGACAGGTCGTATTACGGTCTTATATATTTTCCCCTTCAATTTGAGGGGGATTCGGGAGTCGCAGATCGTTCCCGTAACCTGCCGCCACTTCATCCACCCTGAGTTGATTCGGTGCTTCACGTCCCGGTCTATCTCTCCATCTTTTTGTATGAGTGACCCGAGGTACCGGAATTCGGAGCAGACTGGCAAAGGCACGCCATCAAGGGCAATAGGCATGCAACTGGAGAGACCGCCGAAATCGCAGAACAAACGTTCCGTTTTAGTTCTGCTAATTTTCATGCCAACATTCTCCAGTTTTTGCTGCCATTGTGCCAATCTGCTCTGGACCTCGAGTCCATCTTCACCGACAAGAACAATGTCGTCGGCAAACAGCATGCACCAGGGTGCCTCTTCCTGTATGTCCGATGTTAAAGCATCCATAATCAACAGGAAGAGGTAAGGGCTTAAAGCCGACCCTTGGTGCAAACCTACAGCCACATTGAATATATCGGTGGTACCAGCAGATGATCGGACGCATGTTCTGGATCGGCTGTACATTGCACGAATCAACTCAAGGTATTTTCCAGGCACATCTTTCTTTTTGAGAGCCCACCACAAGACCTCCCGGGGTACACGATCGTATGCCTTCTCGAGGTCAACGAACACCATGTGCAAGTTCTTTTGAGCACGCCTGTATAATTCACAAAGTTGGCGTAGTGAAAAAATAGCGTCCGTTGTACCCCGACCAGGCATAAAACCGAACTGGTTTTGCGTTATCTCACTCTCCTCTCTCAGTCGTTTCTCTACCACTTTTTCCCATACTTTCATACTATGTGACATTAGCTTTATTCCCCTATAATTGTTGCAGTTCTGTACGTCACCCTTATTTTTATAGATGGGCACCAGTAAACTGTTGCACCATTCGTCGGGGATTACTTCTTTATGCAACAACTTATTGAAGAATAAAGCTAACCACTTATATCCATCCGCACTCAAAACCTTCCAAACCTCAACTGGTATTCCATCCGGTCCCACGGCCTTTCCATTTTTCATACTTCGTACAGCCTTTTTTACCTCTTCCATACTAATTTCTCTTACCAACCCCACGTTCACTGGTAAATACTCTAACTGACCACTCCAAGCATTCTCCTCGTTCATTAACTTTTCAAAATATCCTTTCCAACGTACTTTTATTTCATCATCATTTGTCATCACTTTTCCTGCATCATCTTTTATACACTTTATGTGGGACACGTCTCTTGCACTCTTCTCTCTAGCATTTGCCATCCTATAGAGCTTCTTTTGCCCCTGAGGACTATCCAGAGACTCGTATAACTTGTCCTGGGCTTCAGCTCTAGCGATGGCTACCGCTTTTTTTGCTTTCTTCTTACATTTATTATATATTGTTTTCCTCGACTCTTTCCCACTCGTATCACTATCCGATGTATTTTGCCATTCTTTAAAAGCAAACTTCTTCTCTTTCAGAATATTCTGTACTTCCGCATTCCACCACCACGTATCCTTATCTATCATACCTTTGCCTTTCGTTTCTCCTAAAACCTCCTTTGCTACCATTCGGATACAACATGCCATCTCACTCCAACAGTCATTAACAGTTAATTCATCCATATTCATTTCTATCATTCTATCTATCACTCTTTCCCTGAATTTACTAGCATACTCATTCTTATCTAACATGTGCCATCTTGTTTTGGGCGGGGGCCGTTCTCTGTTTTTCTTATCCTGGACAGTAAGTTTGACTTCCATGATTAGCAGTCTATGCTGTGAGACTAGGTCCTCCCCTGGTAGCACTTTACAGTCTTTGACGCAATTAATTTTGTTCCTCTTTACGAGGAAATAATCAATCTGCGTCTTGTGGTGGCCACTTTTGTAGGTAATAAGATGTTCATTCTTCTTTTCAAACCACGTATTTGTTATAGCCAGGTTAAAGGCAGAAGCTGCTTGTAACAACGTCTCGCCATCGTCGTTACGAGTCCCGAACCCCCAACCCCCATGCACTTTTTCGTAACCATCATTCTTCCTTCCTACGTGACCGTTAAAGTCTCCACCTACGTAAACCTCCTCATTGTCCGCTATCCCCATCATCACATCATCAAATTCTTCCCAAAATTTATCTTTTATGCAATCTTTACTATTACTCTGAGGTGCATACGCACAAACTACATTCAGAACCAAATTCTCTAACATCACTTTCAGGGCTATCAATCTGTCGCTTACTCTTCTAACATCCGTCACGCACTCTTTTAACTTATTATCTAGCACGATTCCCACACCATTCCTTTTACCATCACTCCCACAGTAGTAAAATTTATACCCTTCACCAATCTCTCTGGCTTTTGACCCCTTCCATTTCGTTTCTTGCAAACACGCCACATTTATCCGTCGCTTTTTCAGTACTTCCGCTAACTCTCTTCCTCTTCCAGTCATCGTACCAATGTTCCAACTTGCACACCTTAATCTTACTTCCCTCACAGTCCGAGCTCGCTTCTTACGTCGCACCCGCCCGGTTTGATGCGACAACCCTGGTCCATTTCCCACAGGAGCCGGGTGCTGCCCCTGCGCGTCGCCTCGGGGGTACGCCCTAACCCTATCGCTATTTCCTATCATACTGTGATTCATACTGCTACAGGTTTTGGCTTAAGTTTTACAGCCGGCCGCCTGCCTGACGCCAACCCTCTTTGGGAATGCAGTTGTAGTGATTTCCCCGCCACTATTCGGGTGACCAAGGATGCAGGATGGTGTGTGTCCAGGTCAAAAGGGGGAACTTGCCCCTCCCTTAGTCGCCTCTTACGACACCCACGGGTAGAGATGGGGTAGTCCTATTCTTTTCCGGGAACTACACGGAACTTTCCGGGAACTACACACAAAACAGACAGACAAAAAATCCAAAAATTGGTGATATGGAATCAGAGATACCTAAAAACCATATCGTAACTTATTTTTTGTTAATATCTTCAATGTACAGACACACTTCTGTTACAGGTTTATAATAGTATAGACTAAAAAATGTAAAAAAGAAAGTCTAGTTCCTACAAGCTCCGAAGTTCTTTCAAGCATTTTTTTAAGCTGATATAATAAACATATGGCTTTCTTGCGTATAGCGTTACGTGTATAGCTTTCTATTGCAAATTATCCATTCCAGGGGTATTGAGAATTTTCAGTTATTTACTCTGCTAGCTCAGCGACCCAAGTGGCTGTTGGCCTCCGAAACGAAAGAAAGTCTCTTTTCCCGATCCCGCACATGCTCTCGCCAGTACCTGACTTGAAGTCCTAAGTACTTGAATTAGATTCGCCCATTAATAATTTTTTTTTATTGAGAAATAGACCCACCATTCATCCCTACTAGTGTAACTCGTAAAAACCAGGATCAATAGCGGCGATCATTCACAAAATTAGATAATGAAGTGAAAGTGAGATTACTATGACCTTGGATTGGAACCCGCATCGAAATTAAAATATATCTCATGTGTTGCAGTATCGGGTTTAATAATCATCGTACGACTATTTTCCTTCTACGAATAATGTTATTTCTTCATCTCATTTCAGGATAACGAGACCCTAGCCGGGCTAAGCGCAATGAACGCTTCAATGTCAGCTGATGGGGTATCCAGAGAAGCCTCTCTGACCCACAAGCTGGAAACAGCCCTGGGGCCAGTTTGTCCACTCCTTAGGGAGATCATGCTGGATTTCGCACCTTTCTTGTCAAAGACTTTGGTTGGGAGCCATGGACAGGAGTTGTTGATGGAGGGTAAAGGTATATGGTTCTAGGCATGGTAGTCTACTTTAGTCGCAGCTTTTTATTTGGGTCGCTATTAAATACCATCAAATAGGTCTCTCTTTCAGGGAAAGAAGCATATACATAGAGGGATTATACATATACATAGATAAATACCGTCAATCGTACTGGATAAGAAATAACCTATATAAACGCTCTCCGGTTTGCCTCAATACTCTTGCCGTGTGTGACGTTCAACAAAAAGGCTTTATTCAAACGATCTTGCTTTCTTGCAATTGCTTCTTTCCTATCTGCAGAACCATCAATCGCAATTGTTAATAATGTACCTTCAATGACCGAAACCGAAAGTGCGGTACAATTAACAACAGCACTATTACAACATTATTAAATTAGTTTCACTGTACCGCTTGTAACTATGAACAAATACATAGCTATGGCAGATTTTACAGTCACGCGCGGTAAGCGGCACTTTATCAGCGCTGACAACAATACGATTTGAAAATCTTCTTTCTAATATTAATAACACAATCAGATGGTGCCGATGCTTATCGTGACTGGAAAAATCGGCTAAAATGTTTGCACACTCCTAACATTTTACTAGAAGTTTCTGACGGAAATCCAAATTAATTAAGATTACAATCTTCCAGGTCTTCAAACTTTCAAATCCAGTACATCGGTAGTGGAACTGGTAATGCTGCTGTGCTCCCAGGAGTGGCAGAACTCTTTGCAGAAGCACGCCGGCCTGGCCTTCATCGAGCTGATTAATGAGGGTCGATTGTTGTCCCACGCGATGAGAGATCATATAGTGCGCGTCGCCAATGAGGCCGAGTTCATACTGAATAGGATGAGGGCTGATGATGTCTTGAAACACGCTGATTTTGAGGTTAGTTGGCCATAAGGAAAACTGCTTGCAATACTAGTTTTGTCTGGAATAGTTTTAAGAGACCATGACCTTACAGTTATTTAAGATCAGCCAGCCCGAAGTGATACAATTTCTATACGAAACGAATATTCTTTAGGACTAGAGAAGATACCCATAGACGTACCTGCAAAATGTATAATCTCAGACACGATATTCATCATCATCATCATCTCAAACGATGGATGTCCACTGCTGGACATAGACTGCCCCCAAAGATCGCCTCAATGACCGGTCCTGCGCTGCCCTCATCCAACGGGTTCCCGCTGCCTTCGCCAGGTCGTTGCTCCACTTTGTATACACCCACGTTGCGCTTTCCGGTACGCGGTCGCCACTTGAGAACTCTTCGGCCCATCGGCCATCGGTTCTGCGAGCAATGTGCCCCGCCTACTGCCACTTTAGAGACGATATTATTCGATGTTTAAAATGAGTTAATATAAATAACAGTGCCTATGCGCAACGACGAGCGCCGAGCGTGGGGAGGAGGAGCGCACGTGCGAGAGACTGATAGCGGCCGCGCGCCGCCGCGACCACGCCGCCGCCGCCAGGCTCCTCGACAAGCTGCGCCACGCCGCCGGCAACGGCACCGGGTGAGGACATCTGATTCTTTATATGCTGTATAACAATACTATACACTCTACAGGGTGTAAGTGACAGCCTAGCAAATACTGATACGGGGAACTCAGACCATCAAACTGAACAACTTTCACTATGGAGCCAAACTCAGGGAACGCGAAAAAAATCATCTGTCCCATACAAAACAGCTGTACCTACCCGACTAAAATGTAGCACATCCTTTTTTTTCGCGTTTCCTGAGGTAGGCTTCATAGTGAAAGTGGTTCAATTTGATGGTCTGAGTTCACCGTTTCAGTATTTGCTAGGCTGTCACTTAACTATAGAGCTTGATAGAAGTCGCGTGTTGCGGGCGACCACGCCGCCGGCGCCGAAGCTAGACTTCCTTACAATTTGCGGCTTGACGCCGGACTCGACACGTTTATGAATTTTATTAGTTTGTGTAAAACTGTGGGTTGCAGCCCAGACAGCATCGTCACAGTATAGTGCGCATGCTGCTACCGCGTAGGTATCGTAGAGACTAAAACCAGAAAGAAAGGACATGAGACGAGGACGGAGCGCTGACGCGGATAGTTTCATGTAAAATGTGTTAGTGCCAGATTGCTCTAATATATTTTGTATGTATACGCGTCTCGTTCTCGTCTTAGGTACGTCCCTTTTGTCTAGCCCGCGCTTTGAACTAGCCATGCACGTATAGTCAGTCGGAGCAAGTGCCTCTACGGGGTAAGTGCTTCCAACTTAAAAGTTTCGAAAACTAGACACATATTTAGACATATATTTAGACATACCGCCATCAAACGTCAAAGCCGGAACTAATAGCATATGCTTACGACTATATTCCTAGTCAAATATGTATGTATTAGTTTTTGAAATTTAGAAGCTGGAGGCATTTAACCCCGTAGTAAGGCACTCGTTCCGACTGACCATACGTGCATGGCTAGTTCAAAGCAATGTATGTGTTCCTTGTTGCAGACTCTCTCCGCTGGTGGGTCCACACTCGCACTCGCACTCGCACTCGCAGCTGTGGAAGCTGGACTCGTGGGAGGACGACGCGCGGCGGCGGCGGCGCCTGGTGCCGGACGCGCGCGGCACGAGGCACGCGGGCGCCGCGCTCGCGCACGAGCCCGACCGAGACCCGGACCGCGCCCTCCCGCACGACGCCATACTACAGGTACATTCTACTGTGCACTACTTACTATTGTCACGGATGCTGTGAAATGACGCAGCTATAGAAAGGCATTCAAAAATTCGGCCGGTTTGTCAACAAGCTTCGTAGCTCGGCGGTCGACGCATGGACTTCCGTGCCGGGGGTCGATGGTTCGAGACTCGTCGAAAATAATTCTAGATTTTATTGTTGTTGGAAATGTTCTAGAAAAGTAAGAGGGAGTAAGAATATTTGGACAGAGACAAAAAAAAATGGGCGTGTCTAGGAATGTTCTAGAAAACGGAGAGAGAAGGAATATTCGAAAAGAACCAAAAACAATAGGAATTTTCTAGAACAAAGAGAGAGAAGAAATATTTGTAAAAAAACAATAAAAGGGGGCGTGTTTAGGAAAATTCGAGAAAGAAGGCGGGATTAAGAAATATCCGGAAGGGAACAAAGGAATAAAGAAAAGACTAACGAAATTCGGCCATCTAGAAAATTCTAAGGGGTATATAAGGCCGCGAGTTTGCGGACGCAAGTCAGTATTGATTTCACAGTGAAAAGTGCGGAACAAAAAGGAAGAAAAGTAAAAGTGGAAAAGTACTAGTGAAAAGTAAAGTGCAAAGTAAAGTGGAACAGTGAGTAGACAAGTGTCAGTCTAGTGCAGTGTAGTGTGCGTGTCGTGACGTCATAGTGTCGCGTGTCGTGACGTCATAGTGCCGCGTGTCGTGACGTAGTGAACAGTAAAAGTGGTGAGAGGGGAAACCCCTGCGAGGAGGACTGTTTAAAGGGGAACCTCTGCGAGGTGGTCCGTGTGTAAGTGTGTAACCCAATAAACTCTGTAAATAAATTGGACTTAGCGTTTCACTCCAATCCCGAAACCCGTCGCTCGTAACACTATTCACTGAAGGAGTAAACTATACTTCATTCCATATAACGATGAAAACATTTACCGATTCCTATTTAGTTTCCTGGCTAATTCTGATTACCATATGTCACTTATTTATCAGTAATATATATTGTTCGGACATATCTTGGACGTTACTAAAGCTGTTCCAAACATAAGTGAGGCTGGGGCCGAACGTACGTAATTTTGTGTATCCGTTGGATTTTATATGAAACGGACTCAAAATACGCGCCTAACAACTCATAAAATTACACTCGTTTGACCTTAGCCTAAGTGTTTCAAATCTCTGTTACATACATGTAGCAAATCAACTGATTTGTAGACTGTACTAAAATCTAGGTTTTGGAACTCCAAAATCTAGATTTTAGAACTAAATTTGGATATCCATACGAACTATGTAATTGGCAATCGTTGGTCGATAGCTACATGCACGAAGAGAGACTCTCCGAGACTCTGAGTGATCAACAAGCTTCTAACGTAAAGCTGGCACTTCACTCTCGCGAGAAATTCTCGGCGAGAAATTTCAACGAAAACTACTAGTCGTACTAAGACTCAGGACACCGTGAGAACAATGAAGGGCATCCACATTCTCGTTCTTGGCTGTTCTCGGCGAGAATGTAGTGCGTATAATATCGTACTTACCTACGAGGACATGTCAAACTCGATGACATACCTGCCATCGACTCTACAATAGGAGACTATCGAAGTAACCCAGTGAATGGTTTTAGGCGACGGAGGAGTTCCACGCGCGCATAGCGGCTGGCGGGGCGGGGGCGGGGCGCGGCGCGCAGCTGCCCACGCCGGCCGCCGCCGAGCTGCTCGACGACGCGGAGCTGCTCGCTGACGACCGGGAGATAGACGCCGACCTCACCGGTGAGTCTGAGTTATCATTATCTGCCATTGGACGCCGGCGCCGGCGCCCGGTCTAATACTAAATTTCCGAAAATAGTTTCCGAGACTAACCTACATAAAACGAAAGTACAAACACAGTATAAGAAAGAGTATCTATTACTACTAACAGTGCGGACACTCCCTGCCTCCCACCAACTTTTATATTAATATAATAATAATAATATAATCCAACTAAAAACATTGAAACTGAATTTTATTTTGCTTACGTAGTTTTTTTCAAATTCTTACAGCACAGGAGCACGGCATGGCATGCAGACGTGCGTGTAGTTCGTTACCTAATCAAACTAAGACTGGCACGTAATTGTTTCTCTTTCTGTGTTTTATCTTTCGGCACAGTATAAGACAATAAAACATCTTCATACAAATACAATGGTACACACTAAAAATATCTCCGCGTAGCCCCGTCTGGCGCTGCCGTGGCTGCCTTAGATATCGTCAGTGTGGTTGTACTATGAGGCTTACGGATTGGCGAGCACACATACAAGCCGCTTTTGTTACCATTGTATAAAGATGTCTTATACTGTGCTTTTGGTTCGGACACTTTCCTTGGTGAGTCAATGACAAGTCAATGTTATGATTTTGTCACGAATTTTGTTACGAAGTCCACCAACTTCGTATTGGGCACGCGTAGTGGATTAATGCCCATACACCCTCTCGTGGAGCCTGGACTAGAACAGTGGATAGGATAAAGGCTGATTTTCATCTGTCTCAAGCAAACACTTTAAACTATTTTGTTTTTAGGTATTGGTGAGGGTGTTGGTTAAATGCGCCTACTAAAAGCGTAAGAGCAAAATTGATAGTGTGTGTTGCTCGTTATAAACCAGTGGGCGCTTCGCCACGTATAACATTTTATCTGACGTATCTTATTTGCGCTTTTGTCGTATCGAATATATTTTACGCCAGTTCCTTGAGTTCGTGATACGACACTACATCAACCTTTACTTTCACCTGTGTTAGTTAACTCTGTTTAAGTTTTCCTCTGCCTCTCTTCCCCTCTATTTTTCCTCCAAATGTAGCTATAAAGAAGTTATCATATCGTATCCATCTGGTGTATAATCTAGGTGCAGCAAAAAGTTGTATACAGGGTGCTACAAAAATACAAATAAACATTTAAGGGGGTGGTTAAGACCATCAAACTGAACAACTTTCACTATGGAACCAATATCGAAATCGCGAATAAAACCGTATGTTCCATCATCATCATCATCATATCAGCTGATAGACGTCCATTGCTGGACATAGGACTCCCCCAAAATGATAAAGATTGCCATTATCGCCATGATGCGATGCGTTTTCGATGTTCCATACTAAACTACAGATCTACTCGAGCTAAATGTACGGGAGAAAAAATTATTTTTTTTTGCGATTTCGACGTTGGTCCCATAGTGAAAGTTGTTTGTTGGTCTAAACCACCCCCTTAAAAGTTTTCAATTTTTATTTTTACTTCTGTAACACCCTGTATAACTTATTGCTGTTGACTGTACGAGTACTAGAAATTTAAAAAGACAGATGCAACTCGCAGATGCCTTTTTTGAAAAGAAGTTACTTTTGTCACTGCTAATTTTAAGCATTATTATATGCAAGCTAAATTGTTTTAAGCAAACCGTATATTGACAAAAAACGTTATTATATTCTTATTGTTATCTCACTATACTTCAATAGTACTTACTTTAGTAGTTACTATGTGATAGTAGTGATGAGAAGGCGCCTGCATACTAGCGCGGGCGAGACGGCTATTTGTGCTTCTTGCTCGGTTCCCTTAAAATTACCCCCGAAGAGCGGGGTAGGGTGAGGTGTGGTTTCTGAAGTTAGTGAGGGAGTTGTCGTTCAGTATGTAGTACTGTACTGTACTGTAGTATGTACTGTATATTATAATCTTTTGTGTGTCGGTCCTTAGGTCCGGTGAACATAAGCACGCGGGCGCGGCTGGTAGCGCCGGGGCTGGTGGCGCCGGGGACCGTGTCGCTCACCTCCACCGAGCTCTACTTCGAGGTGGACGAGGACGACCCCGAGTACAAGAAGATTGACCCCGAGGTGAGTACACCGCCTAGTTCTACTGACAACATAACCCTCCAAAATGAGATAGAACGGGAAACCGCTACGATCAGATGCGACCGCGGTTACAGTAATTCTTGTCCAAGATCCCATGAACGCCAGACCTTTGTTATTTTATAAAAGCTTAAAGATTCTCAGCGTATGCTCCCAACACAGGAACGATGGGCAACTATGAAGTTTAAGGCGGTTGCAGAGGGGTCAATTGTATACAAAACTTTGACGCATAATACGCGTAGACGGTATTAATATAAGTAACTTTGTATATATGGAAAAATAGTTTGAAAAATCTAGATGCCGCGTAACAAAAAACATTTGCAATTTATAAAATAATTACGAAGATATAAAGCTTTGTAATTTTTCATACAAAATTTTAAAAGCTTTATATCTTCATAATTATATTATAAATTGCAAATGTTATTTGTGACGCGGCAACTAGATTTTCTAAACTATTTTTCCATATATAAAATATTACTTTTATTAATTCCGTCTACGCGTATTGTGCGTCAAACGTTTGTATGGGCTCAAACCACCTTAAGTCATCGTGGCTTCGGCAGGTAGCAGGTTGAAATTTTCTAGCCAGGGACAGGAAATATCAAAACTGTCGGGCTAGTGAGGAAACATCTTCTAATAGTTACATGTATAAAATTCAGCTTTTATACTCTAACGTTAGTATAGTTACAATTTATTATAGTTTAAGGGTGTCTGGCATTGTAACTATACATACGTTAGAGTATAAAAGCTGTTGCCCATCGTTCCTACCTGTGTTGGAAGCATACGCTAAGAAACTTTCGGCTTTTATAAAATAACGAAGGTCTGGCGTTCATGGGATCTTGCTCTTTTCCAACCGGTGGTGGGACTGGTAACCATGAGGTGTGCGCATTGGACACATTGACCATGTCTGGAGAATTCACCTCACTAGACTGTTCAATAAGATCAGATTGGAAACAGTGAAACCACCGATACCTACATGGATTTTCCGAAATACAAACGATGCATTCCTAATTATTTTAATATACTTTTGTCACATATTTTAAAGCGTAGGATTTTAATCTGCATATAAAATTCAATATAAAAGCGAATTTAATGTTGTCATCTCGTAAACAGATCGTTATAATTCGACTATTAATTCCTCAACTTAACATATAGAATACAAGGCATTAATGAAACATACAATAAATAACATATTTTATTGCTTTATAAATAAACTAAGAATCTCTCCTAAGCTATTAAACAAATATTATAAATTATATGTAAATCAGAGACAAAAGTATGACAAAATGACTCTCAAACAAGGTGCGACGTGCGATCTTTGTTCAACAATTTATAGCCGTTTCTGTGTACAAGGAGTTGTAAAATGAAAATTATAACTTCTATATCAAATAACATTTTTAACATAAGCACCTACACAATCCCCAAACGAAACTCAACTTTACGATCTAACAAATAATGTTTAAAAACCAATTACACAATTTAGCTGTAGGGATGTTAGTAAGTCGTGCGCGATGAGATATCGATAGTGGGTATGATGGTGTAATATAGGCGGGTAACCGAATATGAGGCACTTAGGTGCACGAACAATGCGACCCCGCGGCGCTCTGGCCCACGAGGCGCCACGGTAGTGTTGCCTTTATGTCGATAAAATTTTTGTATCTATAAAATTTTGTTTTTGAAATTCCTTGTTACTAATCTAATTATAGATTGAAAAATTTAGTATCGAACGGGACTCGAATCCGCAACTTGCCAATCCGGGGTTTTCCAAATCTAATTAGGTACCTAAGTTATTACTAGTTCCAGTGTCGTGCACAACTTGTCCTAAGAAACCTAGAGGAGATTCGAAAAAAAATGCATTCAACTGATCGGACGTTTGTATGAAAAGTCGAATTGTTGTTTTGCGAATTTCCCTTATTATGTTCCTTCGGATAGTAACGTTGTTCAGTATCATAAGTGCAATCAGCCACTGAAGTAATGCAATTGTTTACTCTAACACCCTGCACTTGCTGTAATAATATTATTCGCTTCATTGATCATTATCCTCATCATCAATCATTGATTTCTCATCATGGTGAAGCGATCTTCCAACTATAAATAAAGGCTTCCTGATTGCCCAGTTACACTAAGGCGTAAGGTGTTCCTTAGACGCCTCGAATGACATCCTTGGGAAGAAATTGCCGTCGCTCATTCTAAATGTTGTTTTTATCGATATATTTCGTCGGATGGCCAGCTCTTGGCGGCGTGTGGGGCATCTCCTCAGTCTCGGACAGCGGGACAATGGCGCCCCGCCGCGCCGCGTGCCTCCCGCCGGGGGGGCGGCGCGGGGTGTAGGTGATCTGATTGTAGGTGGGTTTGTTTGTATGGGAATCTAATATTTGCATGATGAAGGGGTTTAGGTTTTGGTTTGAGTCTTGTTGTAGGTAACGTAAAAGAGTTGGTATGCCATTCGTAGTGTATCTTCAATGACATAAGATTGATTTGAATATACTTTGGAATCTATTCAAAGTATGACTACTTACATCATCATACTATGACTTGCTCGGTCTTGTTTCTCTATTTTTTGTAACTAAGGATAACTTTCTTGTGTACTCTATGTTATTGTGTAGGGGGTTTAGGAATCGGTTTGAATCTTTTTGTAAGTAACGTAAAAGTGTTGGTATGCCGTTCGTTGTCTACCTTCAATTCAATGACATAAGATTGATTTGACTTTGCGCCATATGTTTGGAATCTATCTAAAGTATCACTACATCATATGATGCCCGGTCACATTTTTCTACTTTGCAACTAAGGATAACTTCCTTGTGTACACAATGTTTTTATTATACCTAGTTTTAACTGAAGCAGAGTAGGTCATAGTTACATCATTAGGTATAGGTACTGTTAGGTGATCTTCTCTTTTTCTGTCTAGTTATTTATGTTTTTCCATTACATCGCCACGTCTAAACTACAGATTTTTGTAAAATTCGTTTAGTTTCCAGGTAGGCACGATGTTTATTCCAAAAACCGAACGAATTCTATCCCGGAGAGGGAATGCCGCAGGCGAGAATCAATTTGTTGAGAATCATTTGTTCACATGATTATAGCATTATTGATTATAATTTGTGATAACACCTGTCTAGATTCAATGGACTCTGTCTAAATGATGTGCCTGAATACACATCACTTGATAGTTAATATTCACATTTTGCAATGGGAAAAGTGACAAGAGACAGCGATATTAATCGTTGATTACCCAGAATGCGTGTATATTTTAGCAAAAAATGCTTAGTGCTTACTATCTCCATGTCATGACATTCTATTGAGAAGTAGAGTCATACACCCTGCCCAAAATACAAACAGTTTACTGCAATTAGTGGATGTTCTTTATTTTCTGCGTTCTAGTTTGCTCCATTTCATACTGCCTTTTGTTTTGTCCTTTTGAGGGAGCGGTTTTCCCCCGCTGCCCGCTCAACTCGTAGCCTTAGACCACGACGCTATTATCGAGACTGTATCCGAGATATTATTTACTGCGACTAATTTAACCGATTTCGAAGATTGTAAATTGAATTCGTAATGGGGCATTTTATTTGTTTATGCTAATGTACCGTTTTAATTAACCGAGTCGTATTTACGGCCTGTGCGAGTGAGACGCAAGACGGTGTCATTGGAATTCGGGCTATGCTGTGGCTCCGTTTAAATGACATCGATTTATTGGCCAATAATTCATAATTAAGCGTCTCATATTGATTATTTTGGTCTGTTTTTGTGTGTGAGTTTAAATTATTTTTTTCTGGGTGGCAACACAAATAATTGTTAATCGAATTGCCTATTTATGGTTTTGTTTAATTTGAATATGTGTTTTAGTTGATTGTGCTTGGGAAACCTAATAACGTCGGTCGTTTATCAATTAATGCTTATTCGTGGATTCTTACATTCAACAACTTAAATGTCAGATTTTAAGGTGCCACTCATACCTAAGATTATAAAATTGTTTCCAATATTCCATAATCCTCAGTAGTTGATGTTAGTTCGTTAATTTAATCTCATTGCTTGCAGTTACTAACAAGATACGGGTAGATTAGATTTGAAAATTACACTTTTCATTTACACTTATGTAAATCTAATTATAATGTTTCCCATTTGCATACGATTTACACGTGAACCTAAGATTGTGTAGCATAGTTAGTATCCCAAGAAATACCTTTATAATTACACTAAATTCATTATTGGAACCACTTCTTATTTTAAAGTTTGTAATAATAGGTATACAAACAACAGATTTGCCGTCCATATTTTTTTTCGGCTTAGAACGGTGCACTCCAATCCTATCGGTGTGTCGTACCTATATACGAGAAAATTAAGGGAATAAAGTTTCTTTGCAGTGTTTTAGTGCGCGATAGCCGATATGACTGCTAAAAATAAATTGGCGTTTTTGAATTTTCTGCCCACCGCGAATTTATTTTATTTTGTTTTATTTATTTATTTGATTCACTTACTCATACAATCATTGTGATACTTAACTACGTCTTAAGCTAAATGCATGCGAATTGGAATCAGGTATTTCGGGTCTTACTTGATTCTTTAGATTTTGTACCAGGAAGCTATCACTGTTCTCACGTCACCAGTGAATAGGGAATGCCGACTGCAGACGTCATAAATAAACATATCGTTACGTCACTTTGACAGCTCCCGGGATACCTGACAATGACACGCGTTATGATACATCGACCTAAAAGTCAACACTCGTAAAATGTGTTCTGTATCAAAGGTCGTAGAGTTTGTTTTACTTCAGAGGGGTGTAGGAGGAAGTTAACAGTTTTTATGTTCCCCGGGCACGTCATTCGGTGCCTACCTGTCGTTTCTGCATTTTATAATGTTCGATTTTCGTTTGTGATACAGATTCGATGTATGTTTTATGTTGTTGTTACCAAAATTATCATCAGCTTGCCTTCTTACAAAGTTTGAGATGTATTCACTCATAATCATTATCCTCGCGGCCTTTGTGGTGGCAAGAGGCACTCAAATGTTTTTTTAAGCCTATTTCGTCCCACTGCTGGGCAAAGGGTTCTCCCTTGCTATTCTACCAACATGTTACTCATCCAAAAACGTTTACCGGCATTGACTCTTGCCTATTATGGACTTTTCGAATGCATTCGAGACTTAATAGGTAATGTTATGTGATCCACACTAATCCAAAAAAAGAGCCCTTCTCGTTACCGTGTGTTTCTCAGTGGCTATTTCGTTGTTTACTCCCGTGTGCAGGAATTTAGGCGCCAGATGTCGACTCGATAACCGGCCGCCCGTCGCGCGACTCCGATCTATCGATATATAATGGAGCATCACTATTTTGTTGTTTACTTTATCTTGATTGGGTTAGTTTTTATGGTTTTTGCACTTGTTGAATGTCTTTAGCAAAATCCACTGTTTAATATTTATTTTTAATTTAAGTGCTACAACATCTTGCTTCAAAGTTATATGCTTGTTTGAAAAAACTTAAATGTTAATAAATGGGTTTATTTTTTGTGACTACAAAGAATCCCAAAATCCCACTCCAAAAATATACACAAAATAAATCACGGAATCCATTTTAAATTAGTCACCAAAAGCAATAGAGCGTGCATTCTTAACAATAATTACCAGGATCGCATACCAGCGAAGGAGCTCGAGCATCCCAAGCATCCGGGCTCGGTCCCGGGGGCGCCATCCAAGTCCTAATTGCCGGCAGCGGAGCGCTAAACCGGGGGCGGAACGACACAACGGTTTCTAATTGATGCGCTAGAGAAAAAATAAGAAAGATGTCTGTTTATCGTTCATGTGCTACTGGTTAAAAATAGGAAATTGGTCGTCTCTAGAGAGACTTAAATTTAAATTTTTTGCCAGTCATTTCCGATCGGTGCAAATGTTTTCGTTTATAAATTCTTGTTACGCTCACGGAAGTCAGACGTAAAGAAACATTAATTTATTTCTTAGCTAATAGGTTTAATGATTCAATACTATTTTCCAAGTTTTGCAATAATAATCCTTCTTATAACATAAACAATTGAGTAGAAACATTGACCATTTGTAAGTCGCTAAACAAGTTTTAGCAGAGGTTCCCATCCAGATCGTGTGACTTTAGCTTTCTGTGACCTTAACATTTGCGAGGGACGCTATCGATCCCCCGTCTCTTTGCGATACAAGAAACAAAAACAAACGGACCGCAGAGCTATCTGCACGCAACCAACTTTACACATTTCAACAAACAAAGCCCATACGTGCGGCCATTTTATTGTCTCTTCCACACGATAACTTTATTTCTTTGCTATTTGCACAAAAACCTGCAAGAAATGGTTTTTGTAAGTAAAAGAAAAAAAGGGATGCATGGCTATATTATTCCTAGATTAAAATACTTACACAGATACACTAACGACAATTATCCCTTTCTGTTTAGTTAGAAACTTTGCCACAACTAAGAACTAACATATATTTCTAATCATAGAATTATATGGGTCAATAAGTGACATTATCCCTGAATCGCTTTGCACGAAACCCACGAGAAGAGATGGGGAGGTTCTCTCTTAGCCGGAACCACGCGGTATTGAAATAAATAAACTTTTTTGATTGAGAGTCACCAGCAGGCGCTCATAGCATTGGTGTTATAAAAGTAACTGTGCACACCAATTATAAGCAATAATAATTCAAAACAAGCATTTCACAGTTAACACTGCATCTTTCGAATAACGATTAGGGTATTAGTAAAATATTAATAAGATAGAGGCGCCGACATTGAAGCACGTAGCAGTGTGAAGTCAAAAAGACAATGGCCTATAAACAATGGCCGTGCAATATCAAAATAAAGTCATCTTAGCACGTGACGTGAAAGTGGCTAGAGGATTAGCAGGCAGTGTGCACGATTGCTGAATTTTCCTGGAAATCGTCCGCTATGGGAATTTCTTAAATCGTATTGGAATCACATTCTTGTGTGTGAAAGTTTCTCACGGATGTTTCTAGGAAAATGTAATCCTATTATAGTCTGGATTCTAGAAATAAATGACGTGCCTCCGGATTAACTAGTTATTGATACAGGTGTACCTTATCTCTTTGTTTATTGATGTTCTCCTATTAGAAATCCGTTAGATGCAATCATATTAGCATCACTATCTGAAAGTACCAGGTACGCATGCCGGTCTAGGCGATACCGTTGCGAACTCAGGGGGCAATTTCACCAAGTACATGGGCAAATTTGCGAGAGCGCGTGCTTGCCTCAGGGCTCACTGCGGGTGGCCGCACCGGCTGTCCCGCTAAACATACTCCTGTCATACCATGATGCCTTGGTAGTGGATTAGTTGATGCGAAGATTTGCTCAAGTGATTTTGAGGAAGTAAAACATGTTTCGAGATAAAGATGGTGGTTATCTTCATCGGAATTGTTACGGTGTTGTGATCCTGAGGCATTTTGTGTAATAGTAGTGTAACGATGAAGCCTTCCCTATTCATGTCAGTCTATTATTTATAGTAGTCTTCAAAGATGAAACGTTTCTTTGATAGTATTACGTATTCGAATGTTCTAACCAAATCAGAACTCATTATACATGCACATGTTGTTCGTGGGCGTATCTCGCATCGCTACCGTATGCCAGAAAGCTATTAGATAATTGTTTAGAACCACTAATAATACGCCGCCGGTAGCGACTACCGTATTGATATTGCCACAAAATCAATCATGAGTTTTAATGAAGCTCGTCTGGTTGATGCCCACGAAAGTACCAGGGAGCAGGAGCGGCAAATGTACATATTTAACTCATCTATTAAGGTACGCCGTCAGTTATCGTGCATTCTTTCTATCTCATTACTCATTATTAAAAGTAGCTACCGTTACGGTGGGACAGACTTAAGAAGGCATAGATGTGGTGGAGATACATCTGGTACTAATTTGTATTGTTCTTTGTACTGTTCACAGTAATGCTAAGTAATTAAAAGTTTTCCTCTTTGAATGGACAAAGGATTTAAATTATTTTCCTTTGAAACACCCAGCAATGTATAGCGTACATGGATGTTGGTTTAACATAAAATCTGATATAATATGTAATAAAATTTGTTTTTTTTTTCTATTCGAATAAAACTACTAAGGTCGTTGGTCTCACGACAAAAATGGCTCTTCTAATTTTATTATTCAAAACCTTGTTTTTAGAATCTGATTAGAAATGTAATATTTTAATCGGCACTTGGGTTTGATTAGCGTAGAAAATATGCAAAATTATGTGGCACTTCTGTAAGTCTCAAATATAAGTGTGTGCCATGTAATTGGTAATTTATATGTAAAACGGTGCGCGGGCGGCGGCAGGCGTCAATCAAGCGAGAAGCGTATCGTGCGCATACGATTAATGCTAAACAAATAAATACCAAAGTTTTTAAAACTTTTTGCTGTTGAAATGAAGGCAGAAACATGGAACTGACAGGTTTTCTCAAATTAAAAATGGTTTTAAAAAACATCTCTTTATTTTAAATTGTAAGTTAATATCAACCTTCTCATCTGGGCCCTGTTTAATAAACGCGACAATAACAATTTGACAATGACAATTCAGAGTAAATTGCTGGTAACCAATGACGCTAAACTTGCAGTGCTTCATGTGTTCTAGCATTCTCAGCAATGTACTCTGAATTGTCATTGTCAAATTGTCACTGTCGCGTTAAACAGGGCTCTGTTCGTATTGAAGGCTTAGTCATAGCATAGCATGGCTCAGAGTAATTGATATACTAGTCGTAGCAAGAGTATCAGAACTATAGCAGACATCGTCGCCGTTTTTGTCTGTAGGGAAAACGCTACTGTGGCAGAGGTATATTTGCTTTGAAGACTTTCGTCTGGCTATTGCAGTGGTTTTCCCGTATAAAGTTTACTTCAAGAGCTAAGCCATAGAACACAATCCAACCATATTTTCCTCGGTCTTCCTCTCTCCTATTACAACCATCCACATGAATACTTAGCTCTCGTCTCTCCGCTTCACATATCCATAGCCTCAACATGATAATCTACGAGTATTTTCCCGTAAAAACATTTCGCGATAACGTCGCCCGAATATCGAAACTCATTTCATATTCAGATAAAATAGTGCCTAGGTACTCACTATGGGATAATATACAATCACAATATCATATAAGAGAACATGTCTAGAAAAACGTTAAAAACAACCTCCATGCAAATTGAAAAGTAATTTACTAATTTATAGCCTATAGTTACGTTATGCACACTTCAGCAATAAACATCTAATATATTTGGTTATTGGCTGTAAGTCGTAACACGCCATTAACTCGCTTCTATAAATGCAAGCGCCATTTTTATTGGCCTCCATACACGACACGAGGCAGTAAAACTTTACCTCGTTAGGGTATCTTCTGAATACAGGCATATCATTAATATAATACTATAGAACTACGAAGAAGTTTCACTTCCATACGGCGCGTCGCGAAAAAATTATTAAAACATACCTACGACACAAAATTCCACTCAACTTGTGTAAAAGGTTGTAAATTGTAATACACGTCCTTGCAAAGGCAAGGACGTGTATTACAATTTACAACCCTAAAACAGAACCGGGAAAATATATCGACGAAGCAAAGGCTTCGTACTCCCAGTGTGCTCTTCGTGAGTGCTTAGTCAATCCGGCTGCTAGACGGCTCATCTTTTGCCTGATCTCAAGCAACCTTTCCATTCGATCAAAGCTTTGCTTTATAGTTGTTGAAGTCGGAAATTCCTACCTGTACCTGACACGCAAATGTTTATAATATCATATTATCCACTTTTTATTTTCGTGTTTCCCTGGTTACAGTTACTCTTTTTCCTCAATTGTTTATTCTTCCCCTATTTTATCAAGGTCCTCTCACCTCGAGACAGGTGAGGTCACTGGCGCCGGCGCCGCCCTCAGCCCTCAGCCCTCCTAACCTCCGATGTTTTAGCTGATTGCAAACACATGTCGTCTACAAACAAATATACCGTTTGATGATTAGATTGATTGGTTTCAAACTAGCTAGCTAGTTGATTGGTTCAAGGAAAATATGGTGTTTGGCGCAGTCTTTAGGATATAGGGTTAGAATTGGAATGTCTGCACGCAATGTATACGTGTACATGATAGTTGCTGGTAAGGTTATTATGAAATTGGATTTGGTTAGGGTCTTGAATAATTTGAGGTTGTGGTTTAATTAATTACATTATTGATTTATTAAAAGATATTGAGGCACATTGACGTCTACAAAAGAGTAAAAACGGCGCTCATTTATCAAACCTGAAGAGATTCAATTTTATTGTAAAATATTTAAGCACCCAGTCTACTCTAACAATATCATATCATGCTTACTACACTATATTCCCCAAGGGAGCAGTCAGTTGACTTCTAAATATATTCATAATATATTCTCAATATTCACATTTTACAAGCAGTATCCAATCTCAGTTGTGTATAGCAATACACATATGCATTTGGTACATAACATGCGTTACATGTAGTTAATATTTAGTGTACAGAACGTATAATAACGTTGAAAAATCAAATGGAATTCTAAAACAAACAAAAAACTCATTACCATTCAACTATACCTAATAAAATGTTTTAAACAAACAAACGGAAACCGCGCATTTATTCAAAAAGACATCTCCACCTTGCAGAGCTCGTGTAAGAAAAAAAAGAGTTTAAAATTGACCCTTATAACCGTAATAATGTCCCCGATGAAATACAGGTCTCATTAGGCGACAAGAATTTACATAAACAAAGATCGTAAATAAATGGCGGCGAATAAAATAAAAAGTTTCAATCGGACAACAGTTGGGGAGCGATCGACTGAAACTACATCGATGGTAACAGTAGATAAGATAAGGATAAACATCAAGCAAACGGAATATTAAGGATTTAGACTAGAGGAAAGAAAATAGTGCAGTTGTATGTGACATCTGTCGTCATACTCGTATAAAATATCGCTATAACTTTTCAAATCAATAAAATAATAAATGACTTTAGTTAAGTAATCACTTGCTCAGAAATCATTAAGTCCCTTGTCTCTATCTGATTGCAGTAGGTAGTGTGGTAAGTTTTTTTTTTAAAGTTGAAAAGGAAAAAGAGTCAAAGTTGGAGAATAAGTAAATGGCTTGAAACACGAGTAAAGTAAAACAGAATTAAATAATACCCCTCTTTTTGCGTTGCGGATTAAATGTTTTGGATGATCGATTACTCATCAAATCATAATACAAGGTTATCTTACAAAATGAAGTACTAAACAGTGCAGTAGCAAACTGTGATTTTGAGAGTACGCTACTTCGCAGCAGTGCTCTTCGGAGCAATCAAGAAGTTTGGCACAACCTTTAGATTTCTTATTGAAAAGTTTTATTCGTAAATTCCTTTTTAAACGGAACACGTGTCGTGCGCATATTATTACTAGATTTAAAAGAGAACATTAAACCCTTTACGGGCGAAATGATTAATTAATATTTAGTTTTAAGCTTTCTTAGGCAAGCCCTCGAATCGCCGCGGGGATTTCTACTTATACACGTTTTTTATTTGAACAAGCCTGAGGATACAGATAAAAAAACTCAAAAGTGGATGGCTGGTCGTATGATGGATGGTGAAGCCGCGGAGGGGGCGGGACGGACCATTAAAAAACAATAAGCTATACGGCCAGTGTCCGCCACAATTTGTATGCCAGAGTACTCATCTTTATAACAACTGTTTACAAATGAATTTACATCGTATCCCATTTGGAATAAGACGCTTGAAGTTTATGCTGTCCTAGTTAAGGCGAGATTGTTTGTGACGTACTAAATTGTTAATTAGATTTTAATTGACGGTTGACGCGTGGCTAGTTGTTAGGTGTAGTTAGACTGATGTGGGTTGTTAGTTTCCATGGCTGAATGGGCTTCTGTCATGATACCTTTGATTTTTCTTTCGTCATTTGGTTAACAACTCTCTGAATTTGTATAATTTTTGTTTCAGGTAAGTGCGACTTTTTCTTCAAACATGGTTGAATGACAATCTTCTAAGGTAAGTAAATTTTTCGTCTGTATTCCATCCCGTTAGAAATTATTATATTATTACCTGGCATCAAAAATCATATTTCTTTGTAAATTAAACACTATGAATAATACAAAATACAGACAGACTGAACGTTTAAAGAAACTGTAAGAGTTCCTTTGTTTTACTAGGAAACTCTAAAAATGACGGACCTATCAGCATATAAGCTAACAGGCACGATTCCAGCAAAAAGGTTAACGTTAACTGTACTTAAGGGGTGGTTCAGAACACCATACTGAAATTTTTTTACTATGGGAGCAAACTTGAAATTGCAAAAAATACTGTTTATACATTTGAGTAGAGTAGGCATTGCAGCATAGTATGGAACCGCAGATTTTTTATTTTTGGGAATTCGTGTTTGGCCCTGAAAATTAGTTGACTCATTTGAATTACACCCTGTAGTTTATTTCTCATGTAAACGCAGAAATATTTGAATACGTTACTTCTATTATTTGTTGCTCTTAACGTTTGCAACAATGCAAGTCTTTTGTTAACGAAAATAACCGCAAAACGGGACAACATAAGCGCTAATTAACACGATTTAAACAGGCATTGTAGTGATGAAAACATATAACTCTTAACGTCAAACTGAATAGCCGTTCAGTTGCAGTTGCGTTCGGTCGGGATAAGTGCAGTGTAATTAATGCATTCGCCTGATGAATGCGTGTTTACGGTTCATGCCAACTGCCTGTTACGGGTGACAGTCGCCATTTTTTGTTCCGTAAAGATTAAAATGAATTAATTATATTGTGCCTTGTATCTTACAAATGGACGTTTAAAGGTTGATGATGATTATTATTATTACATTATATTATTATAAATGATACACTAGCAGCTCAAAGCTGGTACATTATGTTGGTACACGGGTCCACTTATTACAGAATGTAGTATGATATGGTTTAGGAGACAGGTTAAAGAATTTATAATTTTAATTTAAGGTGAAGTTGACAGAAGGCCTCATGGTTATATCATAATCATAAAAAGAACAGGTTTCCTCACGGTGTTTACTTTTTTTCCCTTTTTGTTAGCCGATTCGAATTCCATATCTATTAAAATGATATCACGTTAAGTAGGTTGATGTGATCTCTATACACTCCGGCTACATGTCGGCTGCGGCTGGTCTACGAGTCCATAGTATCGTGTGAAGCGAGCCAAACAGTTGTGTTGTGTTCAGTCAATGTAATCATGGCGCTCGTCTCAGATCGTTCGTCTTGTGGAAATTATCTCTCCGTCATGGGCTTATCTCGTTCCGGGTGTTTTTATTTCGTCAAATAGAACAGTACATTTTAGAACTTTTTTGAATCGTTTTCGATCTTGTTTTCTACTCTCTTTGGCTAAAGAGAGTAGAAAACTGTGTCAGCAGGAATTAAGATTAGTTCAAAATGTTGATTGAAAAGATGGTCGCCCTAAATTTTTGTGAAATCTTTTTGGTCAAGTTATAATTATAATCAATTTTATAATGTATGGCCACAACTCATATTGTGAGCTAATCCTGTGGGTCAAGCATCCTTATTTACCCTTCTCTCTGTCTTGTTATTTTAATGACTGTGTTTCATATTTTGCTGACTTCTCGGTATTAGTGGAAAACATCGTAAAGAATTCTAATTTCGTGGCATGTATTGCGTCCACTGTTTAATTAATTAAACGTGACGACAGGTAGTGATACCTGTAATATTGAATAGAGTTTGAGATCTGCTAGTGAAAACTACATAGATATTCTGAATATACCATGTCCTATTTAGAATATCACTGACTATTCCCATCGGGAACATTAACATTATTAGAACAGTAACATGTCATCTTTCACGTAATCTGCCCTTCTTTTCTTAGGTGTTTCTCCCCTCTTCCTCTCATTTTATTTTTTTTAAAGTTCGAATTGTTGTAAATAATAATAAATATATACAAGGTTATTTTATTTATCTTTTTAATTTTTTTTCTAGGCGTTAGGCAAGTTAATTAAATTTCCATAAACACCGCAATGGTAACAACCCTCGTTGGTCGTAGCCAGCGGCCTGCAGTACTTCAAGTTAACCACAGAGTGGTCGAGACAGCTACCGCCTTCCTCTTGTGTGGTCCGTGGCGTGGTGCCACGCGGCGGTGGTCCGACCAAGGATTAAGTAGACCTGAGAACTAAATGGTCCCTAGTCAGGTCAGCTTTTTAGGGTCTCGATAACTATTGGCGATTTTAGGGCCCTGGTGATTTTCTCGGTGGTTAAAATAATTATAATTGCATAATACTCAGGTACACAGTTAGTTGTGATATGACGAAGGGTGCAATGTCTTCGAAAACGACGTCAGAAATAGGGCAAGGTGGAGAGAGCAGACATGGAAGGCTGACCTCACCACCATATGGGATTAAAAGCCAGGAAGAAAGAGAGACTTAGGTACATCTAGATCGTTTACCTTAGTCGTTTTCTAGTTTTCATAATTATGAGCTGCTTGTTTATGAAAGAAAAAACTCCAGATCTAGTTTGAGTATGTTTCAGAAGAAATTCTGATACTGAAGTCTACCAATCCGAATCAGGCACGCGCATGGACTTCACCATACACCTCCTTGGGATTGGGTAGGGTAGGCATGTGTCCTGCAGTAGGACGTAGGTATGTAGGCTGATGATGATGATGTTTCAGTTTCGACAAAATAATTAGTTTATATAATTCTAGTGTACCTATTTTCTTTTATATTTCCACTCCTTTTATCGTGGTATGGGGAGTAGATACGGATAGACGAGTATCAAATTGCTAGAAGAGTTTAAGTATTAATGTAGATCAGGATAGGAACACCAAAGGTAAGATGACTTGTGTGATGATGAGCTGTGAAGTGACGAGTGGTAGAGATGAATGGAAGAAGATGCAATAGTATTGCGCCAACCCCAAATAATTGGACAAGAGCAGGAGTTATTTTATTAATTTTCAAAACTATATTGCAGTGACCAAGAATGGTGTAGAATGAATTTTGCCAAGGTATACGTAGGTAAGTGTGAAAGTTTATTTTCACTTCAAAAAAACAAGTACCGTTTTGTTTTATGGTGGTAATTCCTCAATATTTCCATCGAAATTTCAATTTTCACGTACAATTTTTTTTTCTCCTCGCAATAACTCATTGAGGAGATCGCCTGTGCCAATAAACAATAAAGAACAATTTTCCCATACCCTGCCATCCCACGATAACTTTACACATTTTGCAACCTCTATTACCAGATCATAAAGCAAATTTTTCAGTAAATAAAAAGCACGAGTAACATTTACAAACTTCATAGTGGTGCTTCAACCCTCAAACTTAAATGTGCATGTCGAAAGGACTCTATAACGATGCGGTAAAGTAGATTTTCATGCAGTTTGACAGTAAATTAACCCTGTGAGCGTATAACTAGTTGGCGAAGTGCGTATTAGCGAGATCGACGTGGTCTTGTTGGCCCGCGCCTAATTGTAGGTTCTCGACGCCTCGATCGGACGCCACGCTCGTTTGTAGGGCTGACCATCGAGCGTTCATGAGATCCTGATACCTTTTATTTATTACTAACAAATTACTAAATATTTCTATAATAGATAATCGTTCTTTTAGTATGAGTTGTGTCAAGTATTCTTATAAAATACTTTTGTTTTACGATCAATGTTAGGTATCTTTTTTTTATAATCTCCTGACGAGCCCATTACCCTTTTTGGGGTAGATTTTCGAAAAATCCTTTCTTAATGCAACCCTAATCCTCTGTAAAATAAATATTCAATATTTCATGTTTCTATTTTCAGCGGTTTAGGCTGTGCGTTGTCTGTCAGTCAGTCGGTGACGAAACTCTTTTATAAGTATTAGATATCCAACTACTGCGCAAATGCCTGCCCTTTTCTCTTACGACCATCTTTTTACTGGACATTCTCTGACTACTTCTTCTTCTTCATCAAAAGTTAAAAACTTTCAGGTTGTCCCGAGTCCCAACACCTCGTCCTACAACTATTATAAAATTATAATACAATATTACAAATAATTTACAACTAGTAAAGCATTTAGTTTTTTGTTACGTTCATTGCTTGTTTACATTCTTGCTTAGGTTAAGAATTATAATTACAATATAAAAAAACTAACTAATAATTTGTTTCCGCCTCCTACAAACACCTGTTAGAAATATAGAATTAATAGCAATCTAATAAATTAACAAACAAAACATAACTACTAATCAAATAATTGTTGGAACCAACAATTATTGCAGGGTTGGCACACTAGCCGGATAGGGCGTGCGCGGGCTGCGCGGTAATTTGTCGGCGCCGTGTGTGGCGGCCCTAACTCAGCGGGGCCCGCCCGGCCTCGCCACTGACGGGTTAAATTGAAAAATAAACATGCTGAGTGATGAGAAAACGAGGCATTTGACGTGAGCGGAGGTTGTTGACTCGGAACTGCGGAGTGATGCGAAATTTGCACGGTTAAGATTACTTTTTTTAAGAAAAAAATTGATGTGTAATTTAATAAATGACCGTAAAGTTAAACGGAAGACAAGAAGTGGCCCTATATTGGAGTTATTCAAGATACGGTGCGGTGCGGAGGTTCTTATGGCAAGTGCAATTAAACTTGATTCATCACACAGTTCAAATAAATATCCGGAACCCCTTCGACCCTGGGTAATCAGCAAGCCTCTAGCGCTGATTTTCAAAACTCTTCGCGAGCGCTACTTCGTCTGCACAAATTATATATCAGATTTTATGTCAAATCATAAGCTGCTAACAAATTTTTTTTATCAAAATCGGTTCAGTAGATTTTGCGTGATGCTCGAACAAACAGAGACAAAAAATCCAAAAATTTGTGACTTGTAGTCAAGGACATATTTTTTCACTATTTCTTGTAAATATTCTCAATACACTTCTTTTACTATGTATGTTGTTTAGATGACTAAACTTTATTTTTATTTTGACTTTGACTTTGACTTTGTTGCCATTGACGCAAAAGAAGAGTAGATTATAACTTAAGCAATAAGGATCGCTGGAGGATACTGTCTCGTTGATGTCTTTTGTACTACACGTCCAATTTGGGTGTTATGTTAGTTCGCCACGTGTGCCCAATGCGGATTTATAACCTTACTTTTAACTCAGTAATTAATATACTACGTAATGTAAATAAATTACATTAACAGTTATTCTACCACAAGACCTTATAAAAAATAGGCGCACTGATCAAAAAACGTTTCGTGAAAATCAAGAAGCTGTCATCTAAGTTAATTTAATAAATTAATGAAGTTTTTGAGTTTTTATTAAAAGTAATTATTTTATTATAATGCGGTAAGATTAGAACCCGTTAAAATCTTTCTTTTAGTAAACTTTTCTAAAATTGCTAATTGAAATTGACGCCAAAATAAATGTGTACAAAAACATACGTTATTAATAATGAAATGGTCCCGAGTAACATAACGTAGACGCGATGCCTTCGCCCGCGCCCGCTCAACAAATAAACGACTCACGCGCAGTTTAAATGCAAGAATTAATTAAAGGTTGTATGTCTCGGCTCTCAGCGATAAAGGCCGCTGTGTAAACAAAGGACGAAGCATATAAATCATGGCAATATCATACTTGCGCCGGCGGCCATCATTCGAGGGATTAACGCAAGAAATCTTATTGAAGACCCTGTATTAGTATTTTGTTTTAACGTAAAATGGCAAATCAAAGGTAGCAGTACAGTTTCTGGCTGCATCCTTGTGACGGAACACCTTTTGACGCGGTGGTACAGTCAAAAAATGACGTCAGAAAGCTAGGTATGTCACATTATTTAAAAAAAAAAGTGAGTATGCAGAAACGATTAATATGTGATATTGATTTTTTTTTAAAGTTTGAGTATGCAGAAACGATTAATGTAGAATCTAGACAAAGTAAGAGAATTAGGTATGTGCGGACTTGCTAGAAGTATAGATCCACGGTATGCTCCATTTATGCTAGGTACAAAAAAGCGTGTGTTTATAAATTAAAATAAAACATAATAATAACTGAATAACGATAATTCCTACAAAATTAGGTAAAATTTGTGTGCATACTAATACGTGCTTGAAACCTCTAATTTCAATGCAATAAATGATCGTTAACTTTGAATTTCCTCTTATTTAAGTACTTAGTTTTATTTCGAAAATAAAATGTTCTATTGTTCTTGTAAACTGCATACATTGTTGTAATTTAGTTATGCACTATTGCAAACATTGTTTTTGTAATGTAGTTATGCACTATTCACTATCGATTATCATTAAGTAACTGTAGGAAAATGTGAATAATTATTTTATGGTCGAGCTTTAGCTTTTTTACTGTAGCACTCAGTACAGCTCTCGCTATTGCGAGTTGTATTTATTAAAAATATTTATCGAAAATTTTTAAAATTAAGACATCATTTCAATTTATAACATGGTTTAATGAGTAAAATATTACAGTGTAAATTAAACTCGGTTATATTTGCCTTGTTTGACATGCTGCTTATTATCATAATTCATAACCTTATATTAAGTATATCTACTAATAAGTAACATTTAACTACAGTAGGTACAAAAAAAGAGTATATTTTACAATACTGGCGTAAACAAAAGGTGGCAATAACGTTTTGAATTGATACCGATAATTAGTTATTCCGGTATCAATAATTATACTTTTAATAAATGTCTATAGGGTCCTTCTTAATATGCTGACACTTTTTTAAGGGGATGATCAGACCGTCAAACTAAACAGCTTTCTCTATGGGACCAACATCGAAATCGCGAAAAAAAAAATCTGCTGTCCCAAACATTTGGCTCGAGTAGGTTTGCAGTTTTTTATGTAAGAGCAGATTTTTTTTCGCGATTTCGATGTCGCTGCCATTGAGAAAATTTTTCAGTTTTACGGTCTGATCATCTCCTTAAAAAAGTGTCAGCATATCAAGAACGAAATAAGCATTTGTATAAATATACAGGGTCCCTTTATATGTATACAAATGCTTATTTCGTAATTATTTAGTCTATTAGTCTTCACAGCTACTAGATAAAGACGGACAACTGTGTTTAGCTTAAAATTTACACTAACATTGTTGCGAATTATTTTCAGTCTTTAGTTACGTGTGTCTTCTTTCTTTCGTTACTTTAGTATTCATTTATCTTTAGTTAGTTTAGTCACATGGACCCATGTAATGTTATAACCGTAAATTACCATTTTAAAAAGGTATTTAATTCGAATGTAATTTAAATAATTTTAAACGACATTCCCGATAACGAAAACCATATTCTTATTTTAGTAAATTTACGAACTTTCTTGAAAAAAAAAATATTGTCAGTAAAAATACATTGGTTTAAAGTACTTATTTACGACCTCAAGTACAGTAATTGCAAAATGTTTTAAATTCACATTAAATAAGTTAATTTTTGACATTTTAAGAGCGCTTTTAAAAATGTCGATAAATTGAAAGATAAATAGGTATGCAATAAAAACAAGGAATTTATTTATGTTGGAATCTGTTATCGGGTGAAAAATCCAGTGTGGTTGTGAAACGCGTTTTCCCTTTGATGCGGTTGCGAAGGTCGTGCATATCTGCGTACTCGCTAAAAGCGTCCATCCATCCAACATCGAGTAATGCGATTGTGTTTATATGCGGTTTATATGACCACTGGAGACTTTGCTACCCTGTTCTGCCTTTCAATATAGTCTGAAACTTTGCTGCAACTTCTATGAAACATTTAAATAACAGTAACCTGTAATTTCAACGTATGACCTTAAAAAGTCTGTCGACTCAACTAATATTTATAGCTTGTTTTGATATCTTATTCGTTTTTAAAAAATGCACATTATTAGTAAATTCATAGCATAATATGCTATAAACTTAATACGTAATATAATATATTAATATTATATAAGGTGTTAGGGTAAACCGCAGATCACAAAAACTAAAGGGAGATGTGAAAAGGGGGCGGCGCCAGTGGCGCAGCAATATGCGCAAAAACGAAACACATTGCTCGCGACAGTAAGGATTCAATATATTATGAGGCTGAAAGCCAGTCGAGATGTCTCTAGATCTCTATGGGGTAAACAGATGAATTATAAAAAAAGTTGTACTTTCCATACTAAATGCTATCCAGCTAATCAAACGTTTTTATGAGAATGAGAATTTTCCTTATGTTGTTTAATATTGGAAAAGTTGTTTAATATTCCCCGAGGGAGAGGTAGTTACCATTTAGGGTACAATTGGTCAAGTCTGATGACAGTTCCGATTCGTTCAAGCGGCTTCTAACCGCCCGGTTTTTTACGCCTACTAAAAATATCTACAATTAACTAGCAGTTCCCAAACTCTATCCAGTGTCGAAATCGAAGCATGTATGTAGTTGCCGCCATGATGACCTTCTTTTTATTTTATGTAGGTACCTAGTGTCATTCAAGAAGGATCTTATGCCACATTATTGCTCCTCTTGATGGGCATAGTATTGTTAGATGATGTATGTATACCCACTGGCGTTGCATTGCATTCCGTCTTGTACTATGTCACTCAACTATTTCAACTGCATGTAAGCCCGCCGCTTGCACTAATGCATCTGCATAATTTTATACGGTCCGCCCGCGGCCGCGACAAGACCGATAACGCTGCTAATGAGGCCGACTGTACCTGCATTTATGCTATATGTCACTTTATATTGCAGTTTCTGTGTCTGCACGTAAAAATAATAATTTTAATGTTTGCCTATAGTTCTGGAAACCATCTGTCCTACATTTTTAAATACATGCCTACTAGAACTCACGAACGGATTCTCTTATGGAGGATCATCAAAAATCCTGCTAAAAGTACCAATAGCAAGCTGAATAAGTGTGTTGTAGCCAGATTCGTGTACCATTTTTTACCACCCATGTCAATGGCAAAACCCCTCTTCATTAGAAGGTTCATATCTATTTGTGGTTGATGATGATTAAGCAGAGAACCTAAGAATTATTGGCCTAAATACTTAAATTAGTCACGCTTCTACCAGGCGCACATAGTTCGTTAAGATAATATTTGTTTAGATTATTTAATAAATGATGTAGGTGTGTTCCAGTAATAGGTGGTTTGACTAGGTGGATGGTTGATTGATTTTTATGATTGCCTAGGTATTTTAATTAAAGCGCGGCTTGGTATTTAACAAATTATATTACTGTCAGGCATATAACGTTCAGATTTCTAATTTCTAACACTTCTAAACAAGTATTCTAATTGAATTTAAAGTTTATTTCATTCCTGCTACCTATAACACAAGAAAACTACGGACTATTTAAGAAAAGGTCAACATCTTTCAATATACTCCCTAGCAGCCAAGGTATGCGTAAATAGAATTTGCATGGTTATCAGCTTTGGTCGCATTGCCCTTTAGCCTGCACTTGCATTGCAGTAACTGTGGCTTAAATGTTTTATCCACTGTCTGCGATGCGATGCGTGGAACTAGGATGGAATTGTTCAGATTGCAACATAGAGTAATTGCGGTATGAATAATCAATTAAATTAATAAGTGTTTATACGATGTATACCTTTGCATTGATACCTAGCGAAGAACATCGCGAAATCACCATACAGCGATGTAAATACTCTTAGAAAGCAATTCAATACAAGTATATTAAGGTGGTTTCAGTCCATACAAAAGTTTGTCGCACAATACACGTAGACGGAATTAATAAAAGTAATATTTTATATATGGGAAAATAGTTTAGAAAATCTAAATGCCGCGTCACAAATAACATTTGCAATTTATACTATAATTACGTAGATATAAATTAAAATTTTGTATGAATAATTGCAAAGCTTTACGTCTTCGTTATCATATTATAAATTGCAAGTTATCATATTATAAATTGCAAATGTTATTTATCATATTATAAATTGCAAATGTTATTTGTGACGCGGCATCTAGATTTTCTAAACTATTTATCCATATATAAAATATTACTTTTATTAATTCCGTCTACGCGTATTGTGCGTCAAAATTTTGTATAAAATTGACCCCTCTGCAACCACCTTAAGGGTCGATAGTCTGTGGACTCGTCGATGTTTTTTCACGCGACGTTCCAACCTGAAAACCCCGGCTCAAAGTGAGCCTTGCCACAACAGCAAACTTAACAAGGTAGGTGTAGCATAGTTTCTGACGACCTCAAAAGATAGTACAGTCGTGAGCTTTATGATGGATGAAAACTCCGGTTTTAAAACTCACCCGCTGAGTATTCAATTTCGTGGGGCCATTTTATCGCATGGATTACGTTTCCAGAGTATTTATTAGGACGTAATACTGAAACTTGTGTCTTTCACTGCTCGCGCTTCTCATCCCATGGAATACACTCTTTAGTGTAACTCGTATGCGCAACTAAGTATGTGGGGAGACTAGTTTGTAAAGTGTCGTATAACCTCTGATCCTTCGACTGTTAATTGATATTAGTATTATGGCATGTGGCTGAGATCCGTATCAAAAACGATGTACTTAGATATCTTGCAATCCAAAGTGTCTCTAGACGGATGTTGTATGGATATTTAAGTTAACAATCTCCTTCTGAATACATGAATTTCAATTAGTAATGTAATGTGGCTCTTATTGGATATTTCAAAGCATACAAATAATGTTATTTACTATTTAAAATATAGCAGGGTGTAACCATAATAGGTAAATGCAATAATTTTTACCATATTAGACAGAAACACGATTAAATTGCATCATAATTTAGACTAACTTAATTAAATTAACATAAGTTAATTTTCCAAAATTGAAAGCGGAACCATCGAAAAAGTACCATTCGCTCATAAAACAAAGGGTGTCTAGAGAATGGCGTAAATAAATCAAAATGCGACCGTTTGTGAGGAGGAAGCGGTCAATCATTCCCCTTTCTTGCCTGCTATTGTAGAGCCGCTGGTTTGAGATGGTATGGCTGCTAAAAAAGCGAGGTCTATTAGTTGCAGTGCAGCTTATAGTAGGACTAAAATCTGCACTATTTCAATATTATATAGGATCCTTCTTAATATGCTGGTTAATTAAGGGGATGATGACTGATCAGACCATCAAACTGAACAACTTTCTATCGAAAAAAAAAAGAAATCGCGAAAAAAAAAATCTGCTTGTCCTCACAAAATTTTTCGAGATTTCGATATTGGTCCCATAGAGAAAGTTGTTAAGTTTGATGGTCTGATCATCCTCTTGAAAAAGTGTCAGCAAATTAAGAAGGACCCTGTATACAGGATGTAAGTGACAGCCTAGCAAATACTGAAACGGTGAACTCAGACCATCAAACCGGTAATCTCTGCAACCTACATAATAGATTCGATACATCAATTCACTCATGGAAAGCTACTCCATCCCTGAGTAATATTATTAATTCTTAATTTATAATACAAAGTCGTGTTTGTTCGAACACTTTTAACTCGACAAAAGCTGGACCCATTTTGATGGTTTTTGTTTTGATGTAATTGTCTCCGTGCCGAGTAGCAGAATAACTATTAAAAACAAGTCAACGCGTACGAAGGTAACAGCTAGTAGGCTATACAAATCACGTCCATGCGGACAAAGTCGCCTGCATCAGCTAGTATTTAATATAAGCCTCCTTCAGTTGATATGTTGGCAAAAACCGATAGTTTTTGCAAACAGACAAAAGAAGGGAAACTGAATACGTAAGCAATGTAAATTTTAACACCCCTCTTTTTGCGTCGGGGGCTAAAAAGATGCATTGGAAAGAGAAATAAGCTGTTATTATACATACATATTTCTAATATGCGGAAGTTGACAGGATTCACTAGCTATGAAGAATACTTTTGACTGACAAACAAGAAAGATTGCCAGAAAGGCACGCAAGAAAAGATTTCGCAAATCGCTTTCGAGATACGGTTGGCATAAAAGAAAATGTTACAAATAATTACGTGGGTAAAAACGGTTTTAAATCTTACTACATATTAAGTAAGTAAAGTTTAAAAGAATCGTTGCGCTTTCGTCCGCCTTCTCTCTGGCCTCGTATGAATGTGACATAAAAACAAACACACCTTTTACAACAAAACGTTTTCCGCGCCATAAAGGATCCTTTAAATCTATTATAATGACATTAATGAATAAACAATACGACTAACGGATTAATTTGAATAACACGGTCTTTTGTTTTTACTTTTGTTTATTGCATTTGAAAAGGTCCTCATACGCTTTGACCTTTAGGATTATGTGTGATATATAAGAAACAAGGCGTGAGCCATTAGGTAAACTAAATGCCTTGGATGAAATAGGCTTTTGGTCAAATAGCCTATCGATATAGCTTAAATTGTACTTTGATAACTCGGTGTCGAACAAGATGTCTTTCGATAACGAGTCTCCCTCCTGTATCGACGAAAATACTTGGTTATATCAAGGCTTAAAGGCTACTAAACATAGCATAACAGAGAAATGGTGGTAGTTATTTTTACTCAATCTAAACTATTATAAAACTGTAACAGAAAGTGTGTCTGTACATTGAAGATATTAACAAAAAAAAGTTACGATATGGTTTTTAGGTGTCCCTGGTTCCATATCACCAATTTTTGGATTTTTTGTCTGTCTGTTTGTTTGTGTGTTTGTTTGTTTGATCGAGCATCAAGCAAAAACTACTGAACCGATTTTGATGAAACTTTTTTTGTTTGATAGCTTATTATCTGACTTAAAATCTGGCATATAATTTGTGCGGACTAAGTCGCGGTAAGACCCTAGTAAAAAAAATTAATGTATCTCAAAATCATTTGTACCTATATAAGTAGTATATAGTCCGTAAGTTTTCCTAAAATGAATAAAATAAAAATAAATAAAAATAAAATAAATATTATTGAACCTATCTAATGAAAATTATTAACAAAGATGTTCCACTAACTATAGTTTCTACCTAATTCATCGTGTGTGTTCAAGGATCTATTAATTGATTATAATGTTCACTCATGTCAAATCGGATCGTAGAGTACCTCCTACTAAGACCAGGGGGTGATTTGCTACTTTTGTATTTCACTCATATTACACACAAATTTAAATCTACCCCATGTAGAGATAAGTTTAATTAATATTGACCAATAAGCAATAATAATATAGTCATTTTAGCGAGTGATTGATTACTTAAAATACTGTAACTGCGAATGTGGATTTAAGAACACAAAAAAAAAGTTTAATATTATTGTGCCTAATTATTCTAATTTATACGTACGATGGTTTGTCTGGTCATTCCATCTTCAAACATTAGCATTGCTATATCTACATTTGTAAAAAGAAAGTTGGTTTTTTAATTGTAGCAATGTTCCTGACCACCCCGAAAGGGGTCTTCTTCTTCTTATCGTGTGGGCGGAGCTCTGGTGTCAGAGTTTTCATCTAACGACTACTACCACCAGATATAGTAGCCGGGACCAACGGCTTAACGTGCCATACGAAGCACGGAATCTTTTCTCTTTTCAGACAATCAGGCGATTCAACCTGCAATGTCCTGACCAACTGGGGAAAAACGCACAAAGTGACATTTCACTAGGTGTCCCCCGTGGGAATCGAACCCACGACCTCCGTGTCGAGAGCCAATGCTCTTAGCCATTAGACCACGGAGGCAGTTAGGGGTTACCGAAAGGAGTTATGGTCTTAAGTTTATGTGTTTAGGACTGTAGCTATGTCAGTATGTAAGTACGATGGTTGACATTGAATTTCATAAGAATTAATTCTTATGTACGTAAACCGACTGCTCTCGAACGGCGAAGGAAAACATCACAAGGAGACCTGCATAATAATGCTGAAGAAGGAATTCTGATGCGTATGTGTAGTCTACTAATCCGCATTGGGCACGCGTGGTTGACTAACGGTCATACACCCTCCTTGAGACCTACGTCTATGCGCTGCAGTGGGACTAATACAGGCTGATGATAATGATGATGATTGGATTATGATTTAGTTTATCATCGAACCATTAATTATTAATAATCTTCATATAATTGTCTGTACGTATCGGTAATTTACTGCGTTAATACCTCATTAAACCGACGAAGCTTCAAATTTAAACCAAAATTTCATTCTATTCTATTCTATTTTTATTTAATGGCGTCCGATGCGTTATCACAATTGTGCCAATGTCCCGTTATGTGGAGAGTACACGTAGGAAAATGATTAGTAGCATTTCTGCCAATTTCAAGTAGTGTATTATAATCTCAAGTTAACGTTTTATAGTTTAAACACAAAAGAGTTTACAAAATGGCGGAGCCACGTGCAAGCCTAACAGATGCCAATACGCACACGTCTAACCTCCCCCAGACTTGCAGCGCGACTCCAAAATTTCATTAGTTTTTCTCTGGCCTTATCTTGCAATATTCCCACCAACTCGTCTTAACGAGGTTGCTCATTATAAATCAATCAGATCCTTTTCGCTCTATAGTCCTCGTAAAAATGTCCACTTCACCTTTTTCGTATTATAGTGGTAAATATTTCAAAGTTTTCCTTCAAAACAATAATACTTTTATATCTATGTTCGTAACCAAATATAACTATTAGGTATGTCATTAGTTCTTAAAGAAGACTATTAGATTAGTTGATTACATCGTAAAATAAACACGAAATAAACGATTGACTATTTATTTATTTTTTTATACAAACTAAAGGGAAGTACGAGCAGTCTATTATTTTATAGCGATTGTATTTCAAAGTGTTATATTGCATGTTGTTAAATTAGTAGATTCAGGATCAGGAGAAACGGTTTAAAAGTTTTCATTCAACTGTTAAAATTTTGTGCATTTGTGATTCACGGACTTTACAGTTACAACTTACAAGAATTGGTGTTTCATACAAATGCGAAATCTGAACGCAGAAATAATCATTATTTCTTAATAACAAGATATTTTAAATCGTTATTTCTCTCCTCTAAACACTTTTAAAACCCTTTTTTATTTTAAAATAATTACTTAAACTCAATTTTTTTTTATTGCCCAGTAAAAGTAAGTGAACACCTTAAAACCCAAAAAAGGTATCAAAATACGTTATTTAATTTAGCACATTAACATAGCATGCGAGATGTTGTCGCGATATCGGTCAGTTTCGCGGAATCCCATGCGCACGCGCACGCTGGGCGACGATTAATGCCTTTTAAGGAGTTCTGCGTTGGATCCACGGAGGCTGAGGCTGATGACCCTTGGGCATTGTTTAAACGAGATATTATGCATGTTCTTAGAATTTTGTTCATACTCCATACTAAATAGCAACGAAATTGTAAGGCTTATTTTGAATTACAGAAACAGATATATGAAACACTAATTACTCTCATTATTCATAGAACATACATACATAAGCTCACGCCATTGTCCCATAGGGGTACGCAGATACCACGGACTGCCGCACACTACGACTCTGGCACATCTCTTTAGCCTCATTCACATTCATACATCTTTTCATGCATTTCCGTCGATGCTACGCACTTGTCCTTTTCGGCAAAGATCATAGATTTTTATGGTATGTTTTCCTCGGCCGGCCTCTCCCGACATTTCCGCTCACATTTGCTTGATATATTATTTAGAACAGCTTAAGCTAAATAGCAATCGTAAAATCTTTTCGCCATTATATGGAATGAAGGATACATAAAACTCACGACATTAATGTTTTTTGGGGCTGTTAGAAACCTTGCAATAAACACCAACTAACTCCCAAGTGTGTACTTTTACAATCGGCGTACGAAAATTCAAGGCGTACTTTTAGCATGTATAATTTTTGAATCATAATGTTTTACAGCCTTTAACAGTTATGAAGTCACTATTCAAACTAAGAATAACATTGTAATTGGTTTTGACCGCGTTGTATTGGTTTTATTTGAAGTCCCGATATAAGACAACAAGCACGCGTAAACAAATTATATTTTATCTCGTAATTAATTACTGAATCAGTACAAATCTAGAAGCACTTAAAAAAATAACCGAAGCAGGTCATCACCCTACGGAGCATGCGAGGATCACGAGGTCAGACATCACTCATACATCACGCACACTGGACGAGATCAGAAGCTGAGTGAGTTATGAGACGCTCCCGGTGTTTGTACACCTTTGTGCGTTATATGAATATTGAATTGACGTATCGCAGACGGTCGGTTTAGTTGTTCGTTTTAGGACGGCTAGTGGGATCAACAGAACGTAGAAGGAAAGGATTTTAACAATTTCAAACATACAAACACAACCTCACAGCCATATTATTTCGGAGTGGTTGCAAATTTTTATACAAACATCAACTATACAGGGTGTAAGCTTAAAGGCGTTACATTTTTAAAGGGGATTTACAGACCATCAAAATGAACAACCAACTGTTGGTCCCATAGGACCAAAATTGAAATCGCGAAAAAATAGTCAGCTGTTCCATAGAAAAACATCAATTGCTGCTCGACCCAAAAGTATGGAACAGCAGTTTTTTTGCTATTTCAGTGTTAGTCCTGTACTGAAAGTTGTTCAGTTTGGTCGTCATAAGCACCCTATGTAATATGAAATCATTTAATTTTACACCTTTTTATTTGTGGCTAAGTTCTCTTTCAGTCTATAAATAAATCTAATTCCATTGCATTTCAAAATATAAATTTTAATGTTGTGTCAAATAGTGAAGACAGATGGCTAGCCTTTCGCCCACAGCAAACACAGCATAAGAAACCTTATACCTTAGTCGCCTTATACTACACCCACGGAAGGAAATGGGTTAGTTTGTTACAGCTAACTTGCAATACCAATACTAACCATACCAACTGACGAGCTTATTCGCTGTCGTGATGGTCAGTCAGACACCATTTGCAGCAATATTCACGTAAGCGTTCATCTCATACGATAAACGTCCACTGCTGGACAAAGACCTCCCCAAGGATTGCCACAACGATCGGTCCTGCGCTGTCCTCATCCAAGGGATATTTAGGGTTTGATAATGATAGGTGACTTTTCACCCAAAATATATCACATTTCATGGAAGAAACCTCATTAGCAAATTATTTTATTTTATCCATCTGTACTTCTCGTAGGACATAAGGAATAATAAAATCTATTGTTAGTGTTTTAGTCGCCAACCAAAACACCATCAGTAGATTTTATTATTTCTTATGTCCTACGAGAAGAACAAATGTACGTAGGAGGTTAAATTGTGAATAACATTCGTCGCAACGAGGCGGCACCTCACCTCGGCGACGCGCTCACCGCGGGCGCTTGTAATTGTCGCCCAATGTTTGTTTTGTTCACCCCTTAACTCTTCACGAATCACACATCTTTGTCTACCTTACACGACGCTCCATCTACACGTCTCTCTCGCACACACCGCTGTTGAGCTACTTAATGTTTATTTATCACAGTTAACTCTTCAATGCTCAGAGTTTTATTGAATTATTTGTCTTCGGATTATGAGATTAAATATCATTGTTTTAAGGTTTAATCTTGTTCGTGTTAAAAGAGTTGGGTGTAGTTTGAAATTCAATTTTCCCATTGGAAACACTTTGGAATCGTCAGATTAATAGTTGGGATTCGGTTTATGTATCGTGCAAGGTATTATTGATTGTAATTATCATGGCGCCCTAAGTTAAATACCGAGCGATCACGCGATCAGAGCCGCTGGGATTTATTGAGCCTGTTTATAACTCTCGAAGCGCTTTCGCACTGAGATAGCGATTAGCATTTGTAATAAGTTTCGTTGAAACTATGAATTTAAATAATATCTAATTGTTATAGGAATGAAGCATGGAAATACGCGCGAAATCTGTGCAAAAAAATTAAGAAGAATAGAAATGTTTATTTATTTTATAGAGTAGATGTTCACATCACAGCATGCTATAAGCATTATGCTCATAATAATATTCTGCATGGTAGTCAACGTTAAACCTTCAGTACCACTTTTAAAAAAATGCTGCTTTTGTTTTCCGAACGATCTTATTTCTTGCATTCTTATTTATGAAACCATTCTGAAGGCTACTTTACACTAAAATTGATATTCATGTTGTCTGAACCGTAATTAGAAAAAAAATTGTGGTTGAACTTGATGGCATTCGTCGCGAACGTTCAGCGTAGGAAGCCGGGACGCGGATTATCGTCCACAGATATAGCATTTACTAAAAGTGATACCTAAATATTTTTCTATTTTAATTATTACTCATGTTCTTTTCTTATTAGAAATTAAAATACAATTATTAGGTATTTGCCCGTGAACTTCTTTAGTATTGAAGTAGTTTGTGAGGGTAACGAATGCGCTAAAATAGTATAGGTAGGTAAGTAACGTGCTAAAATGTTTCTAGAAGTGACAAGGGTTACATGTGTAGAAACTCCCTTCTAATGGTCGCCAAATAAATGTTTGTTAACAAACTAGGTTTGGTACCTTAGTTAGATGCCTTATACTCATACAACACCCACGACAAGAGAGGGAGAATCAATAATACTTTATTTCACATTAAAAGTAGCGATGGGCTCACTACCTGTCACGCTTGAAATGAGTTTTGGCACTGATGGTGAAAATTTGAATATTCTAAATATTGTATATTTTTTTAAATAATTTATTTGTATACTTTTACTCGCGAATTCTTCCGCGTGAATTAAAAACGTGTAGTTATTTCGCTCTTTAGCCCCACTTGCATCAATCTGGGTTAGCAATTAACTCTGGGATAAATAACTATCTCATGTTATTTCCTACACTAAAAATCATAGGATACCAACTAAACCTAGAGTTAATTGCTAACACAAGTTGACGCAAGTGGGGCTTAGGGCTTGATTTTCGAAATTTATGTCATGTGTCTTTCTTCAGCGGTTTAGGATGTTTGTTGTCAGTCAGTCAGTCAGTCAGTCAGTCAGTCACGGAACAGTTTTATAAATAGAAGATAAATGTAATGATTGCAATTTTGCTCAGAATCGAATACAAGTTTCACTTCATAAATATATTTCAGCTTAGGAAGAAACATGGGCTAGTCAAACTTCATCCAGTTCCCCATCTCTTTCATCCAGTGTGATCACCTCTCTGCAGTGAATACAATGGTCAGTAAATCAGTAGCGACGGTGTTCTGTAAAAAGGCGGCGCGGGCGCAGGTGACCGCGGCCGGTTAGACCTCGGGACGATAGCCCTCTGACTTGGTGTCCTTTAGTTTTTGTCCACTTTCACCAAATTGGGAGAATTTTGGAGCTTGGGCGTAATTTGCAATTTATGTGATGGAAAGATTTATAAGTAGATCGCATACTAAATAGTCTTAAAAAAAGGTAACGAAATCTGAAATAAAACTCTAAATGCTTATTGACTAACTTATTATTTATTTGATTGTTCTCTTTGCCGAAGAATGAAATGAAATATGAATGAATGAAATATAAAAGTAGTATTAAATAGAAATAATGAAACGTGACCTCTTGAGAAACATGTAACGTGCCTAGTTAGGTATGTTCACAACTGTGATTGCCGGGGAAAAGTCTAGAGTTATTCTAAATATACCATTCCACTAGTACGGTCAGCATCAGAGAAATCTAACCCCTTGGGCTTAAAAAGATTAAGATAGAGAGGTCCGGTTTCTCTGATGCTGACTGTACACCAGTTGTGACCAAACTCTATTCAGTGTGATAGGTAGTGAGCCGGTCCAGCCAGACGCCGTAGCATGACGCGCGTGATAAGGCACGCCTTTTATCTCGTTTGTTCGCGCGCAAATAGAAAGACAGTGAAGACTCGATAGCGATAGCGCTACATCACGCTGCCATACTTCGGCCGTTGCTGTAGTTAAAAATTTCATTGATTTTTCTCCGGCTGTTATTATTATGACTTGTTTTTTTAAACTCTATCTTAACTCAATCTACAAATACATTAAACTACTAAACATAATTAAATTAAAATATTAACTACCATAGCAAACAGATACAAAATAATTAAACGGACAAATTATGTTGAACCATCGCGATCGGTACAAGGATCGCGAATATCTGCATTATGATTAATGTCGTATTGTTCGTGTTTTCATTAATATTGATAAGTGTTTTTTGTCCGTCCGTGTGTAGTTTTGTCCGGGCGACACGACAAGCGTGATGGTTTGCGCTCGCGTCGGATTCCGTTACGTAAAAAGTTAGAATTCGATTAGGTTGTGTTGTTGGACAACTATCGTGTCGGCACATTCCGATACGAGATTTGTTGTTAGACGATTTAGAACAAAGCTTTTTTGGAGCAATCTAAGGAAAGTGGTAACTCAATATTAAAATGTCTAGGTAATAATTATGTCCATATACTTATACAGGGTCATTCTAAACTAATGCACAATATTTTAAGTAGATGATCAAGAGTGCTATTTTTGAATCTCATTCGCTGAGCTCAGCAGTTGAAAATGTCAAAATAACTATGGAGATATGCATCTTTCTACTGCTGATTTGACTTTCAAGAATCATATTTCAAGAGTGCGATTTCTAAAAGTCAAATTAGCAGTAGAAAGATGATATCTCCATAGTAATTTTGACATTTTCAACTGCTGAGCTCAGCGAATTCAAAAATCGCACTCCAGACCATCAAACTGAACATCTTCCTGTATGGGACATTATACTATATAATATATATATTATATACATAGTATACATTGTACATTGTACTATAAAATATACATTGAAATGAATAAAATTTACTATCCCATAAGTACCTTCTACCTACCTACAATTGGGTCGAGTAGGTTTTCAGTTTTGCTCTCACCAATTGCCTGCTGATCTCACGCTTATTCGTGAGAGCAGGCTTGACGTATATAACTAGATGTGTAATCCCAGTTTCCCAATATGAATTACAGCAATAAATCCACGGTTTCCATATAAAAATGCTTGCGACGTGTCATGTATAGTGCATGTCCAATCATCAGAACACATGTATGTCATGTATAAAACATGGCGGAGGTGCGCAAACGCATAAAAACGATACAAAATGAATTCACATTCGTTCTCTGTACTTTATTTATACGTTATTTTTGGTCTTGTCAACTACTGATGTAGGATGGTGATATTTTATTAGGTTTCATGTTGTGGTAGATTGAATACTGAATACTAAAATACGTGAAATCATGGATTAAAGGAAGCTTGAGTCCAACAAAAGAGTTCCAAACTAACTCGATTCCACGTTGTATTGAGCATATCATTTGAGCTCAATACTGCATAATACATCATCATCATCATCAACCTATCATCGTCCAGTGCTGAACATAGGACTTCCCCAAGGCGCGCTACAGAACTATATCCTCGGCCTTCCACATTCAGTTGCTCCCAGCATAAGGTTTCTTTTGTAGAGTTAGAGTAATCCACCGGGCTCATAGTTGATTGTTCAGAGTTTAGAATGGTTACCGCCTTTGCAGGAGCTACAGCGGAAGGAATCAGTGATCAGCGAGATTCCTAAAAAAACAGTATCAATCAATCCATCATTATTTTATACTTACATCATAAATTATTTACAGGAAAAAAATATAGGTACAGAAGTACAAAAGGCGGTCTATTGATCAGTAGGTAAGGTACCTCCTTATAAAATGTAATAGTAACTGTCTATTACAAATAATTATCTAATCTAAACGGTCGGTGTGTTTGTACCGCGTGTCATCCATCACGCGGCGAGCACGAGCGGCATTCGACACACGGTGCCGATGTTACTCGTCTGTCTGTCGGTCTGTCTGTAACCATTGCTGTGCTATGTCAAGTATTTAGGTACAGTCCAAATAGCCACTCGTCAATATGGCAGACGTTTCGTAGGAAGATGCCCTGTTCGGTTAGAAATTAGAATAGACTACATGTTGCGCGGGGGTGTCGTATGAAGCGATTAAGCGATAAGGTTTCTTTACCAGAGCCTTAGCCCCATTTGCGTCAACTTAGGTGAGCAGGTCCAGCAGGAGCAAGTCCAGGCTGATCCACGATTTTTTTGTATAGAAAACAACAGACAGCTATGAAACAAGTAGGTGGCTATAAAAGAAAGGTTCAGAACTGTATATTTTACTTACAATAGGTCAAAGTTCCACTCTTACTGACACTTTTGAGGACTAACTATCTGAAATAAAGAATCATTAAATTCAATATTACAAAATAATTGCTAATTGATGCAAAATGTCTGATCACCCCGAAGAGGATTTAGATTTTGTAAATTTGTAAATTTTTTTTGGTCTTGACAACCTTAATATTAATTATTATTTTAAAAGTAAATCTGAAATTAATTTTAGTGTTTGCTTTTGATACCCTAGCCTAGCCTATTCATTAGTTTACTTATTTAAAAATAAATTCGATACCTACATAAATATCAATAAACATAATAGCTAACCTTTTGTATCTCAACTCGGTCCGAAGTATCGATGCGGTTTAAATAACGATAAAAAGCGCAGTGGCTTCATTTCACCATTAAGGTGGAATCTTGAACATCCTCGCCGAGACCGACGGATAGGCTATGAAATTTTACTACCTCGCCGTCCACATAACTCCACTGTTAAAAAACATCCAGACGCTCTCTCGAATATTTTGGAAAATAAAAAGTAAAATTATTGTTTATGGGTTGTTTATAAAGTATGGGACGCTTTGAATAGGGTCGAAAGTGAAAAGTGTTGTCAGTTTATAAGGTTGTGTGCAAGGAGCGGAATGATAACGCAAAGGGTTTATTTGGACTAAATCTTTTCATGGTAGTGTCAGTAGTAATAAACTTAAAAAAAAAATAGTCCTACACACTTATTTTGTTACTGCCGAGAAGAATTAAGGTAGCAAAATTTACAGTTCACTGATCGTTGACTTCCTCAGACTTGTTGTTTGTTTGTGGGATCTATAGGTTCGAGTTAGATAGCTTCATATATATATGTTTTATAAGACATTTGCAGTAGCAATTACAAACAAGAGTGAACAGGTGAATCTTCTTAACAACATAAAAGTGTCAATTTGTTTACAAAATAAAGCTAGTCTGTTTAGTAATTAAACGGTTTTTAAGTCATGACAATCTTCGAAGCCGCTCTACTTACAAATGAGCTTTCTATATGGCGAGCACTATGTTTGTCTCTCTATGTTCGGTGAACTCCCGCGTCCCGTACTACGTGGAGAACCCTTCCATTATCTCGAAGCAACATCTGAGTTTCCCAAGCGTCGACGGACGGACGGAATTAAAACATTGCATTTTTACTTCTAGCCGAGGAATGGACGCGATCGTATCTCCACGACACGATTTATTTAACGGTCTCTAGTTTGTTTGTGGTTCTGTCTATGGCCGGTTACATCGCTCGAGGTACCAACCTGTTGGTCAAATGTAGTAAGCTGTGTTTTAGAACGTTACTAGGGTCAATTGGTTTACGTTGAATCTGGTTTCGTTGGAACCAGGAGATCAGAGGTTTGATAAGATGAACCTTTATTGACGTCGACATTAGTAACGCTGACATGGGAAAGAAAATGTTAAAGCGTATAAAGCAAGATAAAGAAAAGTTAAAATAAAAATGTTCTGATCAAATAACGCTCTGGAACTGATCAAATAACGTGTTTGTTTTAGTTTGGACACTGCCACTGCTAGTGAAATGTGGAAAATTGCAATGTTTTAGAGTATCCACCTGAAAGCATCGTTATGAGCAACATGCGCGTAAGTAATTAGCGTTTTCCAATTTTCATCCATGTCTAATAACAAATCTACAAATGACGTAGAATGGCAGCGTGACATAGCTTTGTCGCGTGTTAGCTCTCTTTCTCTTATCGTGAGCCTTGTGCTAGAACATAAGGAAGTCAAGACTTTCCGGTATAAAAAAGTACTCTTTGGTCAGGACGTCCAACGGAGTTCGTTATTTTCTTGTATTTATACGTCTATTGTTGTTGTCCACCATCATTTTTATCCTCTTCGGGGTTTTCTTAAAGATTGCCTTAACTACTAACAGCCTAATCGTTGCAATCTCAAAACCTCTCCACTTTAGTATTTATTCCTCGTCTCCCATTAACCCTTCATGCCTTTTTTGGCGTCCAGCACCAAGGCAGGCACCACTGCACTAAGGGGCGCGGCATCTTAAGATTCCCTTTGTCTCCGGCGCAGGCATCTTAACGAGCGCGACGTGTAGTCCAAAGCGACAATGAAGCGATTACGAACCGCACCTTTTTGTTAACAGTTTAAAGAATAAACGAGGATTATTGCTATGGATTCATCGGTTTAATAGGTAGTTAGTTGATAAATAAAGAATGATCCTGAGCATTATTAGAATAGTTGTCCCCGCGACTACACGCGCATGCCACTGAAAACGTGTCATTTTCAATTTACGTAATAATAGAATTACTAAATAATAAATACGCGTCTTCTGGATACGTGAACCGATTGGGACGATAACAACATTACTCCATTTTAAGCCTTCTGCTTTTCTGAAAACTCAAACCGAATCGGAGTTTTGAGAATGCCCTCAGTAACTTTCTTCTTCTTTTTTCGTGTCATCGTGAACCATATCTTATTGATACTCATGCTGTAGTGGAAAGATTAGCCAGTCAGCAATTGTTGCTGACTAGCCATGCTAATAATAGTAATTACCGAATCGCCGAGATAACTCAAAAGTCTTTGACAACATCAACCAGCTCATGGAGGAGTGGGCATCTTTCTGGAGCTGGAATTGCAAGATTAGCGTCATCCTCACCATAAAGGCGCAAATATACGCCTGAGTGTTAAAGCTTCGAAAATCGGAAATGCTGTAGCTCTACCAATACGTTAAGGCTATGGCTGTCCACCATGTGAGGTAGTAAGGCAGCGAGCGAGGAAATAATGGGAGTGCTCCAATTTCCTTATGACGTGATCGAGTGATCGCGCTATTGGTGGATAATTTCTCTCACGCCAGCTCGCTGCTTCGCACATCTCTTGTGGTCAGCCGCCCTTGTACCAATGGTAGTTACAATGCATATGCCTGCTAAACTGAGTCCAATAGACTCGGTTTCTTTAGTCGAAGGAGAGTAAGAAATACAGCAAGTGCCTACAACAAACATTCTATGCCAAATATTTTCATTACGATTCAATATTTTATTCGGTCGAGTATCGATTTATTTATCGCAACAATAAATCATTGGCGTTGATCATTACCGACGATAATTTATCGTAGGCAGCGCGCGCGCACGGTACCGGTCGATAAATCACAGTGCGGGAGCAAGTTAGCCGAACTGCTGTGCTCTCTATGCGTAGGATCTATGAACATTTGCGTACGTTAGTATTTATCATTTATAACGGAGTATAGTTGCTATGCCCTTCATAAATATGTATTTCAGTTACGTGTTTGTGTATACGAAAGGCTAGTCACCTATCACTTGAATTGGATTCAAACCTTTCAAACCTTCAAAAGGTACTTCACCTTACAAAAACCGCAAGTGATTTTTTATGGTTGTATTGTACAAAGTCTCTGGCCACCCCGAAACGGGTTATGGTCGTGAGATTAGATTTTATGTATATATATATGATTAAGTGGTTTGTGAGACAGTTGATCATGATGTGATGGTGTAGTATAGCAGTAAGATAATTCATTGGTTTTTCTTATTTCCGTAAGTGATGTGCGTACTTGGAGCCCTTTTGTAACTCGATATCTTCATGGCTGCGTGTGAATTGTTCGCTTCCTATTTTGTCTTAATTTTAAGAGGCTAAGAGTTTCATGAAGAATTAACTGCTAAGGAATGGACAGCTGTAATTTGCTGGTGTAGGTCTCTATGTAACTTCGATGGCCAAGTCTGCCTGCCAATGTTATGGCTAATCCCCTCTTTATGTCGAAGGCCTATGTCCAACATTGGCCTTGTCTTGATGATTTGATTGAAACTTGAACTTTAGCTAATTCTCGCATTGTATTCTGAAAAAACATCTACTTGAAATTTTCTACTGGACTTTTTTTTCTAAATATATTTTGCAGTCTGTATTGTAGTGTATTTTGTTTCTAGCTGTAAAATTATACGCATTATTAAATACACCCTTACAGCCCTTCAAGCTCAACAAGTTTCAACTCTTATGGAACTGATACGCAGCTACACGAAGTAAAGAGGATCAAGCTTAATGAGCTGTCGACTGAATCTTAGATAAATGTCGTGTTTGTTTGTAAATCCTTTGATTATCTTTGATTCTTTCACCTGAAGCCATTGAGAAGCAAGCTGCAATTGATTTCGTACATAGCATAGCGGCGCAGAGTGCAGGCGGCTCCACAAAGGTCGGCGCGGGCGCAGCGCAGCCCGCGGCGCACTAACGATCCCGCGCAATTGATTGATAAATCAACGCGCCGAACGTGCGCGCTCATGTCGCCGCTTTGTACTCGCCGCGCCGCCAGAGTGTTTTGTATTGAATCGTTCGGGTTGGCCAAATGTTTTGACACATTTTTTCCAGGTTGTTCCAGCCAGCCTGAAATTTTGAAGAGATTCCATTTTGGTAGTTTATAGGTTGGATTAGTAGCAACATGTTCTATTCGCTTACACTTCACGGACTCACAAATGGTCCTTTTCGCAGTTGATCCTTTTCGAAGGTGATTCCTTTCGACAAATGGTGCTGTTCTGCATATGGTCTCTTTTTGCAAATAGTCCAATTAGCGTTTGGCACCATTCGCAGATAGTTCCATGTGATCAGATAGTATATGGTGTGAAAGGGGAACGTCGTGTATTTGTTTGCGTTTGCATCAGTTTTACATGATCACTGACCATGATTATATGAGTTGTTTTTGTGTTGGTTAGGATGTAGAAGATTTGTATTTATGCAAATCTAAAACAAACATAATAAATATGTTGTGCCACAGGGAAGTATCGTGCAACCATTGCTCTTCTTTGTTTTAATTTTCATAAGAATAATGCCATATCTTCCCTTGTAAATAAATATATTAATTATTTACAAGGGAAAAAATAACATATGCTCAGACATTATGATTCCCTGTATGTATTTAAAAACTTCAAAGTTCAAGAGCATAGTATCAAAATTCGATTACCCATTGAACTCGATTCATAATGTCCCCTCAGCGGGACACGTCACAAATCATCGGTTCACTCACTCCAAGAGCTGCATGTAATCACTTTGCGAGTGCACTTCCAGTAATCTCGTTACCTCCCCTCGGGTCATTAGCTCCTGGTAATCTAATTCAGATTTCATTACCGCTGCACCCTCTCGCCTGCTTTGTGTTTGTTTGTTTGTTGTCTCAGTTTCCTTATTCTCATTTGTTATCTTATGCTAATTTAAAATTATTGTTTTTTAATTTTTTTCATCAAGTCAGTGCTTTATCCAAATCAATTTTACCTTAAAATATTTAAAAATATTGTTGGGACAAAAACGTTAAGTTTAATTCAATCAATCTAATTTTGGAAAACTTTCAGATCAATAGTACCTTTACATAAAATATGTTTACTTCTTCCGAAGGGACAAAGACATATTAAGTGATTTTGGAATTTCCAAAGTATCTTCTGTATCTAATCCACTGCACCCTTGCATTTTTCATACATTTCTATGGAATTAAGTTAGGGCGCAAATTAGATTATATTCCGAATTGTTTCCGGCTCACGGAGCTTCTCCCTGCTTCGACATTAGTTTTCATTTGTACACTTATTTCATTATTTATTTATTAAATTTGCTTTGTAGACTTCTATTGAGGCTATGCGCTGTTTATTTCAAGTAAGAGATGCTATATTTAAAACGTTCTCTCCAGTACATTGATTTTAGTAGTTATTATTGTGTTTAATCCTCTTTCTAGTGCACTTATTATCTTCACGCCAAATTTCATATTTCTTTTCGGGATGGTCAGAACCTTAGCTTCAAGAACTACCTATCTTTTTAAGCGTGCGAGATGACGTGACTTATTTATCTACCCAGCGTACCAGAATATAAGTTCCCATGATCACAGTTCAATTATGTGTGCAAATGATGTGGCGTCAAATATCCGTTGAGTCCACGTCGGCCGCCACGTGCCGCCATCCGACACGCCCGTCCAATATTCTTGCACATCGCTGAGCTCCTGGTCCGTGAAATTAGAAATTTTGTGAATTAAGTCTGTTTTTCTTACACGACACTTTGTTATTTGTAAATACTTTCCCTTTTGAATCCTTTTCACGCTTGACCTAACATTACATATCGTCACTCTTCTTGTGACGGTTGTGATGTCTGATGTGACTGACACTTCGTGAATTTTATAGAACTTTACAGGACAAACTTTTTTCGCATGGACTACATTTGGATGCTGAAAGCGCTTTAATAAAATCATAAATATAGTGTTCATATTGTGTTCATAGTTCAAATGTGTCAAGGGTTAGTTAAATCTGTTAAAAAGAGGACCCTAACTTATGAATGCTACACAAAAATTATATCTGAATTTTTCATTAATTTCAGCTTCCCCATCAAGATTTCCATTTCTTGTATCTGAAAGGAATGTTGCCTATATTATACGTAAAATCTTCATTAATATAAACTTCCTTCCCAAACGTTATTCTCTCTTTAACCTCTGCTCGTCATAACCACAAATTGTGGTGTCACCAGGGATCCCGCTAAGCTTCCACTAATCCCGCGCATCATTTTACAACGCGGGTGATTTAATGTCGCCAGCTGTCATCGCCTTAAATGTCGTTAAAAACAAACTTATCTAAATCTTTACATGCACAGCTGCTTGCTTCCTTCCTTACAAAAATCTACGTTGAAGAATTATTTAGTAAAGATGTTCGTACTAATTAGATTTAAATTAACAATTTGAATGTTACACACAATCTTGGTTTTTGTCGAAACTTAAACAATAAATTACGCATACTTTACAAGTTATAAACTTTCGATTTAATTACTCGTAACAAAACTTCGTGTTATAGAAATTGGTTAGTGAGAAAGGGACGCAATGACATAACTCGACTACGCATAAAAAGTGGGCGTGGCCGCGACGCCCTGCGGCTTGTAGTGATGTCACATATTTGTCGATGGTTTTTTATCGCGGTACTTCTTTATCGATTTATGAAAAGGGCCGCTAGTGGTCGCTTGGTAGGTACTACAGAATTAAAATCACCGCGGGGCGCTTCACTATTGCAGAAAATTACAACCAGTAAGATTTTTAATAGAACAAGGTTTTAATTAGAACTGTTAAGGTTGAAATAATTTATGTTTGAGCTAAAGATATTTATTTGTGAATACGTTTGGGAACCTGCTTTTGAACATGACTGACTCCAGGGGGGGTTCGTTGAATCGCTATACGTAAACACGAGGAGGTTAGTTTAATTAGTTGACTTTAATAAAGTCAGAGATGTAAGTGCTGTAGTATACATGCGTCCAGGGCCTGTTTAAGGATTTGTGTCGCCCCCAGACTAAACGTTCATAAGCTTGAATGATGTGATGCTGATGGCCTTTAATAACGAATATAACATTCGTAATTTGCAATTATATTCTTTTAATACTTGTAAACAAATTTTAAAACACAGGGAAAAACCTGATTGTACGTGTATATATGTTTTATAAAATTGTATACATACTATATTTTTCTCATAATTATCCATGTGAAAAAAACCTTGCTGTGAATTGCAAAGAACAGAAAGTTACATATAGAAATTCTTACGCGGTAGCAATCAAAGCTTAACCGCGTTGGAAATTCCGTGGCCTACATTTTGGCGCCCCTAGACTTGAGGTACTGTTTAACCAACATAGTAAATCAGGCCAACATTGAGTCAGGTAGCGTGAGATTTAGATAAAAATGAGATATTTCGTAAATTATATTCGTGATTTACATAAAGATGTTGCGAAGATAACCATTGCCATAATTATAATAATATATATCGTTAAGATAAAGAAAACGGACTGTATCAAGATACGTTATTCTAAAATCATACAGCTGAGGAATCTTAACGAGCGGCTGCGTTAATGTTACTACTTTAATGTTTAACTTAATCCGTTTAGAATTAATTTATTGTTTAAAGTATTCAACTTCACTATATAAGGTCTAACAAAATTAGGTGAAACTATTTTAAGGGGATGATCAGATCATCGAACTGAACAACTTTTTCTATGGGACCAATATTGAAATCGCAAAAAAAAATCTGCTGCTAAATGTATGGGACATTTAGGTCGAATAGGTTTGTTTGGGACAGCAAATTTTTTTTTTTGAGATTTCGATTTTGGTCCCATGGAGAAAGTTGTTCAGTTCAGGTGAAACTATTTTGAAGGGGATGATCAGACCATCAAACTGAACAACTTTCTCCATGGGACCAATATAGAAATCGCGAAAAAAAATCTGCTGTTCCATACAAAGCTACTTGACCTTACTGTATGGGACAGCTGATTTTTTTTCGCTATTTCGATATTGGTCCCATAGAGAAAGTTGCTCAGTTTGATGGTCTGATCATCTCCTTAAAATAGTTTCACCTAATTTTGTTAGACCTTATATAGGTACTTATATTATATATCTTTGATACGTGTAAGAAACTAGAATGCGCCCTTGAATTTTCTCCTTGGCGAATCAATTTAAAGAAAAGAGAAACTACTACAGTTACCAACTTTTAAAAAGTACTTATAGTTCTTCCTAAAATTGCAGTTTCAAGATGTGATGACGTCCCAATATTTCAATAGAAACTTTATTTTTATTCTGAAACCGACTAACAAAAATAATATACCAATAAAAATTGACATTGAAACATAATTTTATGGGTTGTGTATTATATTTCAGTCTTAGTCAGTAACTTTTTGCTCAATACATTAAACTCACGGCCACTATCCTTTTCGGGGTGGTCAGAAACATTGCTACATCTACCACCAATCTTAAATCAGTTGTAACAACGCTCACTGCATAGGGATTAAAGGTTTCAAGATCAAATGACGTGTAAAGAGGAGATAAGGTGATTACCCTTTCGCCGAAAAATACACTACAAACCTAATATATTAATGTGTGTATTGTAGAGCGTCAGTGGCACGTTGCGGAGAGGTATAGAAACTCAATCTTAAGGTTCGGTTTCGAATCGAAACCTGCACACGCTAAAGAAGAAATTCCAATGCGTATGTGAAGTCTACCAATCCGCATTGAGATCGCGTCGTGGACTAACACCCAAACGTATATAGGCTGATAATGTTGATGATGTATTGTACGTAGAGCAGTGTGATGTCAAAAACTACGGTATCGATACAACTCTTGCTATAAGACATGCCATACGTTTTTGAGGCAAGCTGGCTCGTAGCGTGCGCCGGCGCCGGCCGCATTACGTCGGGTCTAGTGCGCGCGTGCGCTCCGCTGCGCTGCACTAATCCGCCGCACAGCCTTCGCTGGTTCGTTTTACTTCGGTGCCACTCACGTTATAAGATGTAGCGGGCTTGTAATCGTTGGTGATCTTGAAAAAGCATTTCTAAAACATTGGAAATTTATATATGGATAATAAGACACATTATTATCTATTCATATGCTTAAGCCTTAAGCGTTCGTGCGAACACGCGAGTGCTTAAGTTTCGTTTATCAATACGGACCTTAGTGTTAAAAATGTACTGGGCCAGCGTGGTTCATCACCTCCTACCTTCTTCAGTTGAAATAAACGGTTTTTGTTAACAATTTTAAATGTTTCCAAATTTTGTTTGAAATTGAAGTCTTTAAGCGTTCATTTAGCCCCACATGCGTCAATCTGGGTTGGCAATAAACTCCAGGGTACCCATGATTTTTTGTTAAGAACAACAAGAGAGAGAGCTATTTTACCCGGAGTTAATTGCTTAGCCAGGCTGACGTAAGTGGGGCTAAAAAAAGGCAGATACAGCAAACATGAAATCCCAAAAAAAAGCCGCCAACGGATTCAATTTCACCCCGTGTAATTATTTTAGAATTTGCTAAGTAAAACAAACAAACTGTGTAACGATGAGTCCGCTCGCTGGCAACCCATGCATTGTACCCAACGTCATCAGATATCTTGATTAGTAGCCGCTTTGTCCGCACCGACCTTTGTCTCCGTCACTTATCGACTCAGTTATCGACCACTTTTCACGCGCAAATGCACAACACTATTATAGTGAAGGGCCGATCGTTTCGTTTGATAGAATTTCATACAATATTTTATTGATAAGTTCTTTCAACAAAAAATAAACGAGAATTTCTTCGTATTTTGCTTACCACTTAAGGTACGGAATTTATTCTCTAGAACGCAATCCAATAAGGTTAAGTGACAAACTATGTGCCTGGTTCGTATAAATAGAAACAGACTTGCATAAGTAAAGACTAAACGTTGTCTATTAAAGCCCACATCTGCATTGCAAGAGTTTCAGATGCAACGTTAAAATACAATTCAAACAAATGTTAGGCTTCATTAAATAAGATAACATTTTCTTATTCGCTATTCGAAGTAGTAAAGTATATGAATTTACTTAGAGTTTACTGTTAAGGTGCAATTAGTGTCACTTCAGTACCACTAACATCAATGCATTCAATGCAACACGATTTAGATTAGATAGCTGTAAAATTACTTGTCATTGAATATTCAGCTCAATCATTCCAAGCTGAATGACGGATATGGGACTTCTATAAGTGAAAGAAAAATAAAAAAGTCTAATTATAGGCATAGTCATATGCTCACGACTATATTCCCCGAGGACCCCCTCGGGGAATATACCCCCTCTGACCCCAGTCAGAAACCTCAGAAAATCCACGTTTCACTAGTACCGAAAATCTGATTAAAGTCTTTATATCCTTAATTAAAGTCTGAATACTCTCTATAACCCTTTGACTATTTATTATAAGGACTAGCCTTGCGGTAGCATTTCCCCTCTGCCACGTTATAAGATAAATTTGATCATGTGCATTTACATTCAATTTTATAGCTTATCACTAAACGAGACAGTCTATAATTGCGAAACAATAAATTCAAACTTAGAACGTTTGGGTTTCACACGAGACTACGTTTCATGATTTTTATCATTCAAAATTAGAATCTAAAGTTATGGGGAATAAAATCCAAAGTTGCGGATTTCATGTTACCTCGCCCCCCGCAAAAAGTGGCAGAAATGTTTGTTAGTAGAATTACACGCGTAACTAGTCCTCATATAAGTAGTAAAAGCTATAACAACTTTTAATCAACCAGGAATCCATGACACCATAAAGAGTGCAATCAATAGAGAAATCTAAAGAAATTAAACTCCCTACGTGCTGGCGCTGCCGCCTATTTATGGCGCAAGCGCAAAAAAATTCCAATACTGTACACTCGGCGCAATGCGCTCTACATACGCCCTTTCAAGCCAAGTACAAAGACGCGCCGACTTGTAGAGATCCTTCTGAGAGCTGTATGAGGTGGGGCTCGAGTATTAGCGGGTAATTATGCGGTCCTAATTAAGACTGCGTCGATGGAAGTAGAATACCTCTATTACCTGTTAAGTTGATGACTGGAAATTATTAATAAAATTGTATATCAGTCGTATGAATTTATGACTCTCAACTACTGGTCGGCCGATGTGGCAGAAGATTCTCAAGTGGCGGCCGCGTACCGGAAAGCGCAGCGTGGGTAAGGCCCCCCTTTACACAAGGTGGTTCGACGACCTGGTGAAGGCGGCGGGACTCCGTTAAATAAGGGCAGCGCAGGACCGACCGTTTTGGCGATCCTTGGCCTCCCATGTCCAGCCGTGGACGTCTATCGGCTGATATGATGATGATGATGAACTACGTGCTCCAAATTGGCTGGAATGAACTTGATGCCAGAGACACTGGTCCGAGCGAAGTAGCGTAAATTGGGTAAGACCCATGCTTAGCATTGGAGTAGTAGAGGAAGACTGATAATGATGATGATGACGAAGACACCAGCCCACACTCGCACCGCGCCTGACACGGTCCAGTTACCTCTAAGACGTGAAACTTAAAGGGCTTCAGAAACAAAGGGGCTCGTCGAGCCCCCTTTGAATCCAAATCCCGTCTTAAATCTCTATTGAGTATTGTTTGTCCGTTGCGAGTGCCTTTTTTTATTTCTATTTCTTTCTCCAAAATGGCGGTAATGTAATATAGCATTGTTGTATTATCCAGCATCGAGTGGCGGATTATCTTAGTTGTGTGATGGATGTTTTTTATTTGTTATGGACTTTTTTTTCTGATACAATTTTTTGAGTAATGGAAACATCTGTAGAACGATTGTGTTACTTGCCGATCATCGTTGAATATTATTTTGTAATCTATCAAGTAAATCAGAAGTGCATTCCTGATCACCGCTTTGCAGATTCTTAAATCTTAACCTTAAATAATAATAGAAGGTAGATCAACCTCTGTATGTAAGAATATCTTCTTCTTCGGGATGCTGTCCATTACTGGAGGTTGGGAGTCAGCTCTGCATATCCCAGCCTATCTTTCACCAAACGTGTAAGCATATGTTTTATATTATTTGTATATATCTAGAAAATCTTGCATATGTAATATCTGCTGTTCCATACAAAGCTACTTGACCTTACTGTATGGGACAGCTGATTTTTTTTCGCTATTTCGATATTGGTCCCATAGAGAAAGTTGCTCAGTTTGATGGTCTGATCATCTCCTTAAAATAGTTTCACCTAATTTTGTTAGACCTTATATAGGTACTTATATTATATATCTTTGATACGTGTAAGAAACTAGAATGCGCCCTTGAATTTTCTCCTTGGCGAATCAATTTAAAGAAAAGAGAAACTACTACAGTTACCAACTTTTAAAAAGTACTTATAGTTCTTCCTAAAATTGCAGTTTCAAGATGTGATGACGTCCCAATATTTCAATAGAAACTTTATTTTTATTCTGAAACCGACTAACAAAAATAATATACCAATAAAAATTGACATTGAAACATAATTTTATGGGTTGTGTATTATATTTCAGTCTTAGTCAGTAACTTTTTGCTCAATACATTAAACTCACGGCCACTATCCTTTTCGGGGTGGTCAGAAACATTGCTACATCTACCACCAATCTTAAATCAGTTGTAACAACGCTCACTGCATAGGGATTAAAGGTTTCAAGATCAAATGACGTGTAAAGAGGAGATAAGGTGATTACCCTTTCGCCGAAAAATACACTACAAACCTAATATATTAATGTGTGTATTGTAGAGCGTCAGTGGCACGTTGCGGAGAGGTATAGAAACTCAATCTTAAGGTTCGGTTTCGAATCGAAACCTGCACACGCTAAAGAAGAAATTCCAATGCGTATGTGAAGTCTACCAATCCGCATTGAGATCGCGTCGTGGACTAACACCCAAACGTATATAGGCTGATAATGTTGATGATGTATTGTACGTAGAGCAGTGTGATGTCAAAAACTACGGTATCGATACAACTCTTGCTATAAGACATGCCATACGTTTTTGAGGCAAGCTGGCTCGTAGCGTGCGCCGGCGCCGGCCGCATTACGTCGGGTCTAGTGCGCGCGTGCGCTCCGCTGCGCTGCACTAATCCGCCGCACAGCCTTCGCTGGTTCGTTTTACTTCGGTGCCACTCACGTTATAAGATGTAGCGGGCTTGTAATCGTTGGTGATCTTGAAAAAGCATTTCTAAAACATTGGAAATTTATATATGGATAATAAGACACATTATTATCTATTCATATGCTTAAGCCTTAAGCGTTCGTGCGAACACGCGAGTGCTTAAGTTTCGTTTATCAATACGGACCTTAATGTTAAAAATGTACTGGGCCAGCGTGGTTCATCACCTCCTACCTTCTTCAGTTGAAATAAACGGTTTTTGTTAACAATTTTAAATGTTTCCAAATTTTGTTTGAAATTGAAGTCTTTAAGCGTTCATTTAGCCCCACATGCGTCAATCTGGGTTGGCAATAAACTCCAGGGTACCCATGATTTTTTGTTAAGAACAACAAGAGAGAGAGCTATTTTACCCGGAGTTAATTGCTTAGCCAGGCTGACGTAAGTGGGGCTAAAAAAAGGCAGATACAGCAAACATGAAATCCCAAAAAAAAGCCGCCAACGGATTCAATTTCACCCCGTGTAATTATTTTAGAATTTGCTAAGTAAAACAAACAAACTGTGTAACGATGAGTCCGCTCGCTGGCAACCCATGCATTGTACCCAACGTCATCAGATATCTTGATTAGTAGCCGCTTTGTCCGCACCGACCTTTGTCTCCGTCACTTATCGACTCAGTTATCGACCACTTTTCACGCGCAAATGCACAACACTATTATAGTGAAGGGCCGATCGTTTCGTTTGATAGAATTTCATACAATATTTTATTGATAAGTTCTTTCAACAAAAAATAAACGAGAATTTCTTCGTATTTTGCTTACCACTTAAGGTACGGAATTTATTCTCTAGAACGCAATCCAATAAGGTTAAGTGACAAACTATGTGCCTGGTTCGTATAAATAGAAACAGACTTGCATAAGTAAAGACTAAACGTTGTCTATTAAAGCCCACATCTGCATTGCAAGAGTTTCAGATGCAACGTTAAAATACAATTCAAACAAATGTTAGGCTTCATTAAATAAGATAACATTTTCTTATTCGCTATTCGAAGTAGTAAAGTATATGAATTTACTTAGAGTTTACTGTTAAGGTGCAATTAGTGTCACTTCAGTACCACTAACATCAATGCATTCAATGCAACACGATTTAGATTAGATAGCTGTAAAATTACTTGTCATTGAATATTCAGCTCAATCATTCCAAGCTGAATGACGGATATGGGACTTCTATAAGTGAAAGAAAAATAAAAAAGTCTAATTATAGGCATAGTCATATGCTCACGACTATATTCCCCGAGGACCCCCTCGGGGAATATACCCCCTCTGACCCCAGTCAGAAACCTCAGAAAATCCACGTTTCACTAGTACCGAAAATCTGATTAAAGTCTTTATATCCTTAATTAAAGTCTGAATACTCTCTATAACCCTTTGACTATTTATTATAAGGACTAGCCTTGCGGTAGCATTTCCCCTCTGCCACGTTATAAGATAAATTTGATCATGTGCATTTACATTCAATTTTATAGCTTATCACTAAACGAGACAGTCTATAATTGCGAAACAATAAATTCAAACTTAGAACGTTTGGGTTTCACACGAGACTACGTTTCATGATTTTTATCATTCAAAATTAGAATCTAAAGTTATGGGGAATAAAATCCAAAGTTGCGGATTTCATGTTACCTCGCCCCCCGCAAAAAGTGGCAGAAATGTTTGTTAGTAGAATTACACGCGTAACTAGTCCTCATATAAGTAGTAAAAGCTATAACAACTTTTAATCAACCAGGAATCCATGACACCATAAAGAGTGCAATCAATAGAGAAATCTAAAGAAATTAAACTCCCTACGTGCTGGCGCTGCCGCCTATTTATGGCGCAAGCGCAAAAAAATTCCAATACTGTACACTCGGCGCAATGCGCTCTACATACGCCCTTTCAAGCCAAGTACAAAGACGCGCCGACTTGTAGAGATCCTTCTGAGAGCTGTATGAGGTGGGGCTCGAGTATTAGCGGGTAATTATGCGGTCCTAATTAAGACTGCGTCGATGGAAGTAGAATACCTCTATTACCTGTTAAGTTGATGACTGGAAATTATTAATAAAATTGTATATCAGTCGTATGAATTTATGACTCTCAACTACTGGTCGGCCGATGTGGCAGAAGATTCTCAAGTGGCGGCCGCGTACCGGAAAGCGCAGCGTGGGTAAGGCCCCCCTTTACACAAGGTGGTTCGACGACCTGGTGAAGGCGGCGGGACTCCGTTAAATAAGGGCAGCGCAGGACCGACCGTTTTGGCGATCCTTGGCCTCCCATGTCCAGCCGTGGACGTCTATCGGCTGATATGATGATGATGATGAACTACGTGCTCCAAATTGGCTGGAATGAACTTGATGCCAGAGACACTGGTCCGAGCGAAGTAGCGTAAATTGGGTAAGACCCATGCTTAGCATTGGAGTAGTAGAGGAAGACTGATAATGATGATGATGACGAAGACACCAGCCCACACTCGCACCGCGCCTGACACGGTCCAGTTACCTCTAAGACGTGAAACTTAAAGGGCTTCAGAAACAAAGGGGCTCGTCGAGCCCCCTTTGAATCCAAATCCCGTCTTAAATCTCTATTGAGTATTGTTTGTCCGTTGCGAGTGCCTTTTTTTATTTCTATTTCTTTCTCCAAAATGGCGGTAATGTAATATAGCATTGTTGTATTATCCAGCATCGAGTGGCGGATTATCTTAGTTGTGTGATGGATGTTTTTTATTTGTTATGGACTTTTTTTTCTGATACAATTTTTTGAGTAATGGAAACATCTGTAGAACGATTGTGTTACTTGCCGATCATCGTTGAATATTATTTTGTAATCTATCAAGTAAATCAGAAGTGCATTCCTGATCACCGCTTTGCAGATTCTTAAATCTTAACCTTAAATAATAATAGAAGGTAGATCAACCTCTGTATGTAAGAATATCTTCTTCTTCGGGATGCTGTCCATTACTGGAGGTTGGGAGTCAGCTCTGCATATCCCAGCCTATCTTTCACCAAACGTGTAAGCATATGTTTTATATTATTTGTATATATCTAGAAAATCTTGCATATGTACCACGAAAATATGAGGTATTCCACGAAGACCTACTATTTTAATGCAGTTAGTAGAGCACCAAAGTTATTCCAGGTTGAGCTTCAAGAATGGTGCTCTACCTCATCCTTGAAGTCTGTTTTAACAGATTTACTTTAGTAAAGAAGGGGACAAATGGCCGCAATGGCCAAAGTTATTTTGATTTCTAGAATAAATTTGGTAATAGGCCCATAATAATGGTAGATTGAGAGAGAGTGTGTGTCTTGATTTATAATTTAATTTACCTACATATTTTCTATTTATATGTTTCTTATCATGTTAAACCTAATTATTGTAAAATGTCATTGCATTACCTCTTAATATACCCATAAATACTATGAATATATTTCTATAACAAACAATTCAAACCCCAAAACATAATACAACAGTATATTTTTCCCAAAGCACTCCACCCTCGACCACTAAGCGCCGTTGTGCTTTTGTCCGTCCGTCTGTCTGTCTGTCATAATCCCCCGCCTCTATTCTGTATAGAGGGACCCTGTGTTGACAACTATTGTTGCGCCTGCGCTTGCGACACGATACTATCGTCGCTTTTGTAATGATCTACAATCCTTTTTATTGATGCTGGTGGAAAAAACAAGAGATTTATCAGTTTGTTACGCCTTGTCGATTTAAAAAAAATAGTTTTGGTTACCGAGCAGTTTTAACTCAAAATATAGATTTTAAATTATAAAAAATATGTACCTTAAGGCGCATGATAAAACGTTTTCGAGATTTCTTCGTGCAAACTTATTTTTATTATTAATAACTACATCTACGTTTTAATATTGTCTATCTATGTATCTATAACGTCACGCCTCTTTCCTAATGGGGTAGTCAGAATCTAGGGCGCGCCATATAGTTGCCACGATCCTGACATACCTCTTTTGCCTCATTTACACATCCATACATATCTTCATACATACCTGCCTAGCTAGCATGCCACCCCCGAGAAAACGACAAAAATCGAGATGTGCCTCCATCTTTACTATTTTACGTAGGCCAGAAAGAACGCGCATGACGTTTTTCTCGTTTAAACGCTTTGTCGTGGGTGGCATGCTAGCTAGGCGGTTGTGAGTACTCCGCACCTCACCTTTCTGCAGGACGTAACAGATTTCATGGCGTTTTAATATTGTCACTAAAATATAAACTCTGTCTCAAATCTTCAAAATGTTATTCAAATAAAACGAAGAGATGTCCGAATCAATTATCTTGACGGTTCATTAACAAAACAAACAATTTGGGAAAAAAAATCAATCGCTCATTAAATGGGTCCATATTCAAGTATTAGGTCGTTAATGTACGACTCTGTCCGGTCGATGCCACTAATTTAATAACCTGTCTCGAGACCCGACGACACCCGAGACTATGCTCATAAAAATGTCGGGTCGTGTCCAATCAATCTTGGTTCCGTACCTGGACCTGAAGATCGGCTCCGCGAGATAACCCTTCGATGCGTAATACCATTAAAACAACGGTGACAATCCGACCAAAAAATAATTTTCAACAGCTTTTTATCGATACCTCTCTCGCAGTCACATCCCTAATCTAACCAAATAAGGTTAGTTTTAGATTGAAGGCAACATTTTTATGTCCGATGATTAAAAATGTGAGATGATGATCATTGCGGGGGCTCCCACTGCGAAGGTTTGTTTAACCTCTTTGTTTTTCTGGATTCCTGGTCGTGGGTCCGTTTTAATTAATGCCCATCACGTATTTTTTCCCGATGTTAGTTTTACGTTTCGTGTGTACTGCTTTTTTTGTTTTTATCTCCGTTTTTGAAATATGTCCGTGGGTTGGCGTGTGATGCGATATCTGGATGTCTCCTATTGTTTTCGATTTGATATATTTATGCGTTGTTCTCGGGAGTTGTTTTTTGTTTGTGTGGAAGCGGTGACTGGTGGGTGACGCTGTGCCGTGGATCATCGATTGTAGGGCTGCCCGGCCGCCGACAGTTGATGTTATTTATGAGCTCGGCTAACGTTTAGAAACTATACGAAAGTGACAGTTATGCTGTTCGTTTTGTTTGATTGAATCTGTTTCAGGTACTCTGTGTGCTTGTCGTGGTAGATATTGTTTATTCGATCACTTGGTATAAATAATGAATATAATGTTCTTTGGTTGAGTGATCCTACTGATCCCAGGACCCAGTAAAGCAATAGAGCTTTATACATAGGCTCAGGTTTATGCTGTGCCCCTTCTTTGTGCCATTACACCGGGTTGGTTTTGATCTATCAGGGCCATTCGTCGTCAATTGTATGGTCCCCATGCCTTCCCATAGCCCGCTGTAATAATCAGTTGCTATTCCCTGAGCAATGCTATATTTGTTCGTTCGAAAATGCTATAAAAGCTGTTATATCTAACTAATACATATGACCTCAGTTCCACATTGAACATAAAATGTGATCATAAAACGTAATCATCACGTCTAGTAGTAGCACGTGTATTAGATAAAGAGACGCCAATTAAATTAATTAAGATATTTATTAGTAGCCCAATCTACCGGACAGATAAGAAACTAGCAAATCCACACTATGATGCTCTAAGCGAGTCCAATTTAGATAAAATACAATGTTTAGCTTAATAGTGAATCGTTTAAATACGTTTTAGTTTGATAGAATGAGATGTGAATTCGTATTTGTCATTTTGATTGCAAGAATTAGTTTTAGGTTTTTAATGTCTTTATTGAAGAGTCAGAATAGGAACAACTTCCTGGCGATGTAAGGCTTGTTTAAGATGACGACATTTAGCTGTAAGACTAATAAACATTTATAACAAGTCTTCCCTTGCGATGTCTGATTCTTGAAATCGGGTAAGCAGTTTAGACGTGAACGCATTAAATATCAGAATCTATACTAAACAAGGTAGCAAGTTAGGTAATACATATAACAGTAAAGGAATTTATTAACTGTCAGTTAATAATGAAATTAGGAAAGAACTGCAATTATGCAAATTATTTGTTATGTTCTTTTTTAGTAGTAATTGGCAATAAACCATTTTTTCTTTCTTTCTTTCTTTCAATTATAATAAATACAACAAACGGCCTGTTAAATCTATGGTCCTACCTTGAAATTCCGGTTCGCTCATGTTTAATAATGGTGCCGTCTTATTATGAATAAAATAAACTTAAGTCTGATATCCTAGCACCACTGACCCCTATACTTTATTTTTGACTAACACTAATAATAATAATACTATTGATAGTACACTACTTGTATACACTTGATACAAATAATCCAACTACCTTATTGTCCTTCGTCTGTTTAATTTTTTCTACTATTTCATCTTTATCTACAAAATATTTATAATCTAAGTTTCAAATCCAAAAGCTCTACAAATAATATTGAGTACCAAAATTCTTTACAAACTTTTTCTTCTGCAAAATTTGAGTTTTTTTTCCTTTGTATCTTTTTCTTTAGTTGTAACATATCTGTTTTATCTTTCCAGGTAAGTGTTGTTGAAATCTGAGACTTTTTTGACATCTCGCCGCTAAGGTGAGTATACGATGCGATTTTTATTTTCGTCCTCCATCGGAAACGATCCCCGATAAGCGCGCAGGCGATTCTGATGGACTCTGAAATGGACTGAGATAAGGTAATTGATATTCTTAATGTTAAGGTTGTTTATATTATGTAGCAATAATATGTTTTCTGACTTAATTTGGTTTCACTGGTTGTTATAAAAACGGCTATGAACTAAGATTGAGATTTTAGTCATTGGATTATTATAATTATTAAACTTTTTGAAAATTAGCATGGAATTTGACCCTCCATAAAAATGCTTCTGTTAGGTGAAAACAGATATATCCGAAGTACAGTCTGCATACATATTTTATTATAATACACTCCTATTTTTTTAATTACCAAAAAATTGTAAGGCTCTGTTCAGATTATGAAACTAAACAACTTTCCCTAAGGGACATGTGGGATGTCTAGTTGAAAATTCATCGGTTGATCCACACTTTTGTATGGAAGTTCCAACGCCCGAGGACGAGGTAGACAGAGACTAAATACCATAACTATTCAGATGACTGGTATCGGTATTGAGCCCGTTTACTTTTTAAAGGACAGTCGACAAAATACGCCTCAATACTGAAGCATGAGCCTGAAAATTAAGTTGATGCCAGTCTTCAGGGTTCAAGCTATCTATATGCCAAATTTGAAATTTCATCAAAATCAGTTCAGTGGTTTAGCTGTGAGAACGTAACAGACAGTCAAACACTTTCGCATTTATAATATTAAGGACGGATACGCTCTCAATCCAAAGTAACAAACCTTGTAACTTTATACAGTGTTGATTAAAACTTAAAAATTGATAAAAGATAAGCTTATATTTGTCTGCCAGTAGTCCCCCCCTCCCCGGCGTGATGTAGTGTAATGTGTATACAAATTTATCTGTTTGTCCGTCGGTCTCGGGTTACAGCCCCCGGGGTAAGGCTCGGGATTACAACCCTCTTGTGTTACGTTGGTTAATTATGTACGAGCTGAAAGGATATATCATAGGTTTATGTGTAGGTGAATTTTTATGTTTTCTCTAATATTTTTACCGGTTCCTCAACGTTATGATTGTGTGGAAGAAATATTTTCGTTGAAAAGACCGACTTATTTATACCATTTGGAAACATATTTGGTTTTTTTTGTAGGTTTAAAATAATAAGTACAATATTGGTACAACATTATCTTTCTCTGAATTCATTTAATGCCTTAAAATACCATTATTTATACGATATACGACTATAACCCCTTTACGGATGGTCAGCAACTTCGTATCCTAATAAACCTATCTTTTCTTTGCAATAGTAGATACCTTATTTTTGAAACATTTTGAAAAATTATAAAAAACAAAACAAAATTGAGAAGAAAAAACATTTAATACAAACTGGCCGCTGAATGTTGAAATTAGCCTACAGTAAAAGCTTACATAGTAAACTCAGAATCAAGGGGTGTTCAGAAACATTGAATAACGAAATTCATACTGGGCACGTTAACAAAACTGCAATTCTGCTAACATCTGCGTTTGTTCCATACATTAAGTCATCCAATCTCGGTCCGACAGGGACCGCTGGTCCGGAAAATTGAAACAAGGGAAAAGTACATACAGTACCAACTTAACTTCACACCTTATAAGTCTTTATCACGTTGTAATAAGGTTGCAATTGGGTTACTAGAGGTGTATTATGTAAGATGGTGTTATTGGATTAGGGATGGCGAGAACGTCCCATGCGATTTTAAGGATTTAGAAAGTTATTAGGGAATTATTTTGTTTAGTGTTTTATTTATTAGTTTGGGTATTTTGTTTCTTGTTGTCATCATCATCATCATCATCATTAGACAGTATAACGAGTTTAATACAGAAACAATGCAGTTTCTTCTGAATGTTATGATGCACCCACTTAATATAACGAAATTTTAATATGCCAGATCATTTATTACTACCAATTTTATTTATTTTTAGTAAGACGATATTACACACTACAAGGTATTAGGGTAAACAGTTGCATTACTTTAAGGGGTGATTGTACCCATGATACTAAGCAACTTTCTCCAAGAAACCAAAAGGAAATTCGCAATAAAACAATGTACTTTCTATACTAAATCCAATCGACCGTGTGTATGAAAAGTCTTTTTTTTTTGTGAATTTCCTATAAAGTTTCTTAGGGAAAGTCGTTCAGTATTATGGGTATAATAATCCCTTAAACTTTAAGGCTTAGAGTAATGCAACTGTTTACCCCAAAACCTTTTATAGTTGAAAAGGATTTATAGATGAATATAATAGAATAAAGTATAGTCAAACTGAACAACTTTCACTATGGAGCCTACCTCTGGAGACGCGAAAAAAAAATGTCCCATACATTTGAGTCGGGTAGGTACTGCAGTTTTGTATGGGACAGCTGATTTTTTGAGTTCTCAGTTTGAGCTGAGTTCTTAGGAGTAACTCAGGAGACGCGAAAAAAATCAGCTGTCCCATACAAAACTGCAGTACCTTCCCGACTCAAATGTATGGGACAGCTTTTTTTTTCGCGTCTCCAGAGGTAGGCTCCATAGTGAAAGTTGTTCAGTTTGATGATCTGAGTTCACCGTTTCAGTATTTGCTAGGCTGTCACTTACACCCTGTATATTAGTACAAAGGGCGAGCTTATCTCTGAAAAGATTTCACTATAAGTCATAGATAACAGGCTTTAATCTAAGGTATATGTATAAGGTAAATTCTAAATGGAAATAAAAAATAAAAAAAAAATACCTTCAGTTTAAAAAAAAGAAACAATTTTAGTCACATCATAAAACATACTTACAAAATTACATTCCAACAATAAATCACGTTTATTCTAAAAAAATACTCTTCTTTTTGTCCCCCTGTCCCTTAAGAGCAGAAAATCGCAACACGATCGTCATTTTGAAAAATAATGATGTCATCAAACACTAATCCGAAAGCTTTCATGTGGATTACACATCCACCACCTTTTATTTACTACTTTTATCTAAAAACATTCTAAACTCAACCTTAACTCTTCTTTGTAAGGACTTATGAAAAGTAATTCAATGAAAAAATATGTTTGTATGAATGTACTATGCTCTTGTCCTATCACACCGCAATTGTCTTTTTTGAGTACAAAGAAATCTGCACTCAGTCTATATAGCACTAGATAACATATTTGCTTTCTTTTCAATCCATTCCAATTGAAGTGCAAAAAGTGTTACAGCTGATAATGAATCTTGTTTCAAAGAAGATAGAGTAGAGTTTGTGTTGTAAATGAAGATAAGGGTAGTGGCACACTTGTGCGGCGTCATTTCGATACATTAGGCGTGTGATTTATGGGAGGGAAGCGGCGGAGTCAAAACATGCAGGGTGCGCTCTCCGATCTCTCGTAGTCACTAGGGTTGCCATTTACTAGTTTATTTTAACAAATATATAAAAAAAAAGATAACCACTGTCTACTATTATTGAAAAGTGTTTGTAAAGGTTATGGTTATCATCGCGTTTTTGTAAATATAATAGAATAGAAAACTTTATTGTGGAATTCCCAAATGGTAAGGTAATTGTCTCAAAGCTGAATTAAAATTTCCGGAACTATAGATTTCTCATAATGAGGAATATGGTTTTACCGCAATAAGTTAACTGTTTATCAAAGCAGGCTTCTGCCAACCCTACTCTCATGAACAAATTGTGAAAGCTAGTGTCATCCCGCGGGACTACTCGCAGATCGGTCTACCAGTAGTCCCGTGTGCCGTTGTACTGAATTATTGGCGGATATTGCTTTTTGTCATCCACTTCCTTAGCACTGATAGTACAAGCACAGGTGTGGGGTAAAACAGTCATATTTTAGGAGTGAACGTTTTTTTACACACATACGTTCACAACCGTGCTCCCTTTCGCGATGATCACGAACTTTGCTACAACTACCTATACAACTAGGAACTAAACTACATTATTATAAGCAACGACCGTTAACCCGCGACTTCGTCCGCACAAATTATATACCAGATTTTAAGTCAGATCATAAGCTATCAAACAAAAAAAGTTTCATCAAAATCGGTTCAGTAGTTTTTGCGTGATACTCGTTCAAACAAACGAACAAACAAACAAAAACACAAACAAACAGACAGACAAAAAATCCAAAAATTGGTGAAATGGAATCAGGGACACCTAAAAACCATATCGTAACTTTTTTTTTGTTAATATCTTCAATGTACAGACAAACTTCCTGTTACAGCTTTATAATAGTATAGATATAGATTTAGTTGTAACAAGGCAAGGTCCACATAAGGTTTCAAGTTTTTTAATTTAGAGACCCTGTTGATAGGTGGTTAAGCCTTTGGCCAACGCTTACAGAAACACTCACTGCATAATAATCCTCATACCTAGTCTCCTCTTACCATTTGAAGATTAGGTAGTATACAGGGTGTAAGGAAAAGTATCATTAACCTTTAAACCACACACTCTACCCATCAAACTGAACAACATTTACTATGGGAGCAAACCGATCGTGGCAAAAAAAAATCAACTGTTGCATACATTTGAGTCGAGTAGGCGTTGCAGTTTAGTATGGAACAACTGATTTTTTTGCCCTGATCGGTTTGTTCCCATCGTAAAAGTAGTTCAGTTTGATAAGTAGAGTATGTGGTTTAAAGGTTAATGATACTTTTCCTTACAGCCTGTATTTTAAGCTGAATTTTACTCTTGAAACGAACAATTTGATGAATCAATGCATTTTGATTGTAACCTCAAAATGTGTCTGTGAACTTAACCAATAGAATAACCCACAGAGCGACCTCAGGCCAAGCTCTTTAATTAAGAATTAAAAAAAACTCTAAATACCTGTTCAGTGTAGGTTTTTGCAATCTACTAAGTATTTTCACAAATAAGTTCACCCTATTTCATATTCATTACGAAACAAGCAAAGTACAAATGATGTCTGTCACTAGACACCAATTTATCATAATTTAAAAGCAGGGGGTCGTTTTGCGAGTAACAGCGTTTTAGCCCCACCAGAGGGCGGCAAAGGGTTAATTCACGAGAGTAATTTTATTGCCAGCCACCGGAGGGTTAAAAGAGGTGAACACTAAATCGTGTTTTATGCTTTTTAATTTGTTTTCGAAAAACGATTTTACCCTCACGACAACCCCTTGAATTTACGAGTTTGTTTTCTTAGAAATACTAGGCTATCATAAAATTTAAATGATCTCAACTGCCAACTGGCCACTTCGCCGGCTTGTGTATTTTATTAATTTTAAAGGCTGACAATTATCGTTTACTTGCAGTTTTACCGGAGGTATTTGCTTTTAAAAATAATGCGCCCCTCGTATTTTAATGAGCCTTCAGCTATTAAAGTACCTTTAGGATGTCAGTAGCACCTGGCTCTACAGTCCCTATATTCTATTAATATGTAAACGCTTTAAAGAGCGCTTAATGTTCGCCTTCCATTAGGAGGCGCAGTAAATTATAACCTCCTTTGAATCTATAGTCGCCTGGTACTTCGCTACCGTTACGCTAAGTGACAATTTTGATATAATTTGTGTTAAAACTGTTAATGGGATCATTTGGAAGCATCTGGGTTTTAAAAAAAGATGATTTATTTAGGTTTCATTATCCGGCTGATAATAAAAATGTCGTAAAAGCTGATAATAAAATAAAAATACTTAAAGTTCAACACATTAAAATGAGAAAAGGAAAATCTTAAATTGCAGTAAACAGTCGAAATACAGTATATTATAGAAATGGTTATGATTACGTTTCAATCTACCGCTTTCTGAAACACATAATAAAAAAGCAAAAGTCTTTTAATTCAAACTATTTAATAACACCTATTCAAATTCAATTATAAACTGTCATATTTTACGAACGCGGCTCGTTCAAAACCGCAATGAAAAAAATAAAACTAAAGTACTTTTAGAAATATTATATTCAATACCACTGGCTCCTATTTTAGTCCATCCATGAATTAAATTTTTTATGATACGCGCGTGGGTAAAGTGTCATTTGTTTTCATTACTTTCCAGCCCCTAAGAAAAATTCTCAATGTACGCGTCTTGGCGTATGACAGTAATTTTGTACACTTGCGCTGAGTTAGAGCTTGTTTTAGCGATGTCTCAGTATGATTTAGCATATTATTGTATGCGCTTGGAATCTTCCCGACATTTAGTGATAATAGTTTGAGATATTATGACGTTTCGCTAATAAACTAATGCCATTTTGCTAAAAGAATTTGGCATGATTCAAGATGTTGATGGAAGTTTAGACATCTCATTTGTTTTAGAGCAATAATGAGAAGATTTTAAAGTATTACTGCAATCAAATTTTTATAAGAAAACGATTTGAATGTGTAATGCTTTGCAAAACAAAAGCACAAACACATAAATCTAAGTACTGCACAGTGGGTTTGTCTTTGAATTCAGAACGCCGTTCTTATAAATTAAGAAATGTCACTCACCTTTCATGTTGTTCTGTTAAAAAGCTCAAAAGTGTTAACGTTCAAATACATTAAAAATTCATCCTGACTAAGTATTTTAATTCTCTAATCTAAACAAATATAATTCAAGCGAATGATCTCATTAATTACAATCATTACTTTTTTTGTGTCAACCTGTTTCCTTCCCTTTGATAGCAAATTGCGATGAAACATAGCCGGCCACTTAAACAATTTATCCCGCCTGTCAATTGAGCACAGGCTAACCCAGTAATAATGGTGTTTGTAGGAGTGCACTCATCGCTCAAGTGAGGGGATACTCGAGTCAATACATACTCGTACAGTACAGTATCTGGAGCGGGAAGAACCACGTTAGAGGACACTTGACTCGAGCACGCTCTGGAGTGATACGGGGATTGAAAATAGAAACCGTTTTAGGGGTTTTGGTGTTTTTTAAGTGACTTCCTTTCGGCAAAAATGACAGCTGCTTGAACATTTCATTCTAAAATTTATAATTTACCTGTTAAGTTAGCTGTACGTAGAATTCCACTATAGGGCAGTAGGGCAAGAGGGAATGGGTTATATTTTAAAGTAGAGTTGTTATATAACGCAAAAATATTCACTAACTAAACAAAAAATGCGACACCTTGTACTTATAACAACTCGTTGAAAACATTTTATTTTTTGCGCTGCCATTGTCCTTCGAATTATGGAAACTGATTTTAGACTACTTCATAATTAATTGATATTGTTGAATCTCCAGAACAAATCAATAATAAACAACTCTATAAGAACTGAATATGGAATGTTAGTTTCATTTCGTCTAGTTAATTGGTCTTAGCAGACTAAATGACACATTACGTCAAATTTAAGATTTGTGTGTAAGTAATGAAAACTCGTTGAGTTCAAATTCTTCGTCATCTAAACCATTTGAGATTCAAACAGGTAAATTCTCCGATTTGTGAACGTATATTTGAATGTATGCAGTGTATGTAAGTACGGAGCCACGTAGGCATCCGATCCCGGAGGCGTATTGCCAAACTGTGTATTACCACAGACACCAATAGTCTGTACTGGATCACTTTGTGCTCGCTGAAAAAAACATAATATTGAAGCAAAGTACATACGAGTACAGAGCAATCTGTACAGATATACAGTTTGCTTGCATTTATGTAAAGCAAACTGGTTTACAGAAACCCATTGTCTGTACAGGATTACTTTCTGCTCGTTAAAATCACCAATATATTGGAGCGAATTAAATATGAGTACAGAGTTATCTGTACAGAGTGTAAAAAAACACCCTAGTAATATTTAAAGGGAGTTTTGAGACCATCAAACTGAACAACTTTCACTAGGAAGCCAACATCGAACAACGATAAACAAAAAAATCGACTGTTTCATACAAAACTTCAGTACCGACTCGACTCAACAGTATTTTTTTTATTTTTTTTCGACTTTGTCTCCATAGTGAGAGTTAATTCAGTTTCATATAAAATATTCAGGGTGTAAGGAAAAGTATAATTAACCTTTAAACCACATACTCTACCCATCAAACTGATCAACATTTACCATGGGAGTAAACCAGTCAGCACAAAAAAAACAGCAGTTCCCATACTAAATTGCAGCGCCTACTCGACATGATACTTTTCCTTACACCCTGTATAGTTTCGTTTAGTTTTGAGCCACGATAACTTTGAAAAATTTATATTAAATGGAAGTCTGACAAATGTAAAGCACAGATATTGGTTTCTAGATCGTGTCTAAAAATTTGCATTGACTTTAATTGGTTAGTATTGAAAATATAATCAGACTTCGTATGTATGGAGCGCATTCCGAATTATATCCTCTTAATTGAAATAAGGCTTTAATGAAGTGTTCATGAAATAAAACAATATTGTATATTGATTTTTGATTATCTGTTTGTTTGTTGTATTAACATTTTCATATTTGTTAATGATTTGGTGATTTGGCATTAGTGAGGTAATCAATTTAATAGACAATATAAGGTCTAACAAAATTAGGTGAAACTATTTTAAGGGGATGATCAGACCATCAAACTGAGCAACTTTCTCTATGGGACCAATATTGAAATCGCAAAAAAAAAATCTGCTGTCCCATACATTTAGGTCGAGTAGGTTTGTATGGAACAGCTGATTTTTTTTTCGCGATTTTGATATTGGTCCCATGGAGAAAGTTGTTCAGTTCTATGGTCTGATCACCCCCTTAAAATAGTTTCACCTAATTTTGTTAAACCTTATATAACTATGGAAAAGTTTCGCGTGTAATTCTTTTTCTTTTTGCGGGAGACGAGGAAGCATGAAATCTGCAACTTTGAATTTTTTCCAATACGTCAGATTCGAATTTTGGATGTTGATAATAGTCTCGTGTGAACCTCAAACGTAACTAGTTTGAAGTTATGGTTCCGCAATTATAGGCTGTCTCGTTTAGTGATAAGTTATAGAATTGCATGTAAATGCAGATGATTTATTGATCTTGTAACGTGGCAGAGGGGAAATGCTGACGCAAAGCTGGTCCCTAGTTATATGGTCTAAGGTTTAACCTTAACATTTAAAAAATTAACTACTAATAAGTGCTGGGCAAAAAACAAAAATATTGCAAATTTATTGATAAATAAATTACCGCGACACGTGTGAACTCGTTAATTAGGTCACGGCCTCTGGTGAAAGACACAAGGACGCAGAACATATCAATTTGAAAGAGACAGAGAATGTCTGTACTCGCATGTATTTTGCGCTAAGCTTTAGATGCCATATTACATACCACAACAGACCGCAGTCAGATAGCAAACAGTCTGTACTCGTATGTTTTTTGCTCTGATATTTAAAAGCAAACTGTATATCAACACAGACACTCTCTGTACTGGTATGCACTATGCTCTTCATCTACAAAAGCAAACTGTGATCGATTGCAGAGCAATTCCTGTCTGTAGTAGCCCCTGCCTGTGGTGCGGTGGCGCGGTGTGCCAGGCAGGCAGGCCAGGCGACGGCGCCTACCCCCTGCCGCGTGACCCCTGCCTACCGGCGTAATGATATCAAACTAATATCGGGACAAGACATTCTGTGGTGTCTGTTACTACTTTGTTTGTTCTTTGATTTCGAATAGTTAGGGATAAAAATTAAGCTCGTTTAAAGTCAGTGTGAATAGGCTTCTTCTGGGTAAACTCGCTACATCTTCGACCCCATCTTCGTCCTGAGGACTGGATTGAGGTCAAGAGCAACCCCATCAGTATTAAAAAAAAGTGTAAGGTGTTTGTTATCAACAATCATCGATCGAAGTTATGCAATGAAGTCTTTTGATCATCTTGCTATAATGCAAGCTTGCTATATGATTTCCTCAATCCTCAAATTTAGCTGTCGATGTCATATACTTTGATCTTAAAATAGCTAATTTAATAAAGGTCTTTAAAATGATGAAGTACCTACATTATTTGTAGGGGTTTCTCTTCTTCAAAATCATTATGTATTAAATAAGTATTTTTTTAAACTCTATGTAATAATTGTTCATCATTCCCATGCCAACTTTTTTTTAATGCTACCTAGGTATAATGCCAACGTTTTCCAATTAAAATAGCTTTCTTACCCAGTTTAATTGAAACATCATTAATAAGTTGTATTGTTTATTTTTCGCTTTCTCTCTGTTAGCAACACAAGTCAGTTTCAATTTGAGCAGAGGAGGTATAGTGAAGTCGATACTAATTAGATTAACGTTCGCATCTGGACGGGTCGATCCAAATGAAGGGGATGACTTTTATACGATTATACGAGAAATAATACCCACTTGACATTAACAAAACATGTCCTATAATTAAAAATACTATTACTCCCACCTAGGAGGTAATTTTGTTGCCATTTATTCTATCTTTTCAATGTCAAGGCGATACCGTTAGAGCGATACCTGTACCGTTAGAGTGCCTCATATAATTGCCATTTTGTTTCTAGTTAGGTATAAATAAGTACGTCTCTATGCACACAAAGGGCTCCGAAATATTGCACTAAACTGGTTACAACTACCAACTGTATTAAGCGTGGAGTTGTAGCAATTGTTTCCCTTTCAGCATAGTTAAGAAGAATGTGTGTGACAAAATTATTTATGTAAGTATATAATACATATTTCACAAATTGCCAATGTTCACATTTTTCAAAATTTTAAAGAAATCAACGAACATTTTGAATGGTGCCATAACTGTGTAAAATGACATTATACGGCTCGAATTTCGGGTCAACTTGTCTCAAATCGGTGATCGCCTAATCTAAAAAAGCCACTTTTTTAAAAACAATAGTGCCATGTGCACCTTTTTATGTTTTAAAAAACGAAATTGAAGAATTATTTACCAATGAATTTCGTATCTCATATGCATGTATGCATAGGTAATATGCTCCCGACTATATCTATATCAGAACATTCAAGTATCTATATCGTATCTCATATTATCTATAATATTGTCACATGCTATTAAGTTTAAATAATTATTTTTGACAAAAAACCTAATTAATATTACATAAGCCATTCTCTCACAAGCTTAGAAGTTAATAGAAAACATGACAGAAGGCATAACGCAAACAGTGAGTGAAATGAACTGGCTACCAGGACAACATTAGTGTGTAGCTAGTTTTTATCGTCTATACTTTGTTTGTCTATCAATTCTTGTCACATGCTAATTTGGTAAAACTTCATTATATTATAATTTTGTCCGTTTCCATTGATTAAATTAAAATAGTGAAGATAAGTGACTAGACTATAGCGCATAAATAGAGCCTCCGTCGTCGCCTAATTTACTTAGTCGCAATACGAGCGGCATTGCATGATAGAGATACTTTTTTGATTTTAGGCGGAAGAAAAGTACCACAAAACCTTCGTGTCCTTTTACTCGTTGCACAAATCATTCAAAAAGAAAAAAAAACGAATTACACGGCAATATTTTTCACTCGTAAGTGCATGAAAAGCAGATCCATTGTTCGAGTAAGTAATGCAAGAACGTAGGTGACGTTCTTCTGCTATTTTAATTTAATCAAAGGCTATTTCTCAACTTTTTTTTCTTTACATCACAATCGATTATCATTAACTCAGATTGTAGTTTACTAGATATTAAATTTAATAAAATATTAATCTAAAGAAGGGATGGATTAATCTTAAGGAGATCGATTTTCTTTTGAGGTGATTTAATTATTACTTAGTTACATTTTAAAAACTAACCTTGCAGCATTATTTATTTTTAGTATGAACATAAGAATAATAATATTAATACAGTAGGTATTCGTTATTCTATGGTATAAATTAATTACAAAAAAAAAATATTTTCCTACCGCATCAGAAATATTTTTATAGAAAATACCTGAAAGGGATGAGTATTTATTTCAGGGTTCGTTTTTCGACGCATTCGCAATAATTTGTACAAATATCGGCTATTTTAAAAAAAATGTAATGTATTTCCATTTAAAAAAACAAGAGAAGAGTAGAATCACTTATTGTTCATCCTATTCATACCGTACAAACATTAAAGTGTAATTTCCATAAAAACAAGACACATTGCATTAACAAGCATTTGCACGTTGCGTACTAAGAAATGTATAATTTATGCATCATTTATTTACATTCAATGTAATTGTTCAAGCGAATCATACAATTAATCAATTTGAAAATACTTCAGTTAATTGAATTACGTGTTTATTTGAGCGTTAAACTTTGTTTATTTAATAATTATAGAGATTCAAAATAGTTGGCTTTTCCGATTAGGTTAGTTTCAATATCTTAGGTGCATTTTAAAAAAACTCATAATTGTCATATTAGATATCTTTTTAAAATTAGCAACAAATCGTTTCTCACTGATTAGACGCGAAGGTTTTTTATGTTACTATGAAAAATCTAAACACGAATGTTTACTAATTTCAAATATTATAATTTGAGGTAGGTAGATATCGATTCAGTTAATTTGTTTAATTGTCAAGAAGGACCTACCACAAAGTATTTAAATTAAAATATTATGGCGTATTTTACCGACAAATGAAATGTTTTAGTCATAGTCAAAATAAATGAATAATTCTGATTGTGTACAGTCAGAGGTCGACGCAGTCAGTTTTAAAATGCTACTGCTATGCTTAAGTATGCTCGCCTAGTAAATAATTGCGCCGGAAGCCCATAACGCCCCGCACTTAATATAAATCATCCACTTAACACTTTTTTCACTCAAAAACGCCGCGACAATATCGTCTAAATATACCAGGAACGCATAAAAAGTAAATAAGTTTATTTTAGTGTATGAGGATGAGAAACTATGCGGCGACGCTTGAGCTACGGCCCCTGTCGCTCCCATGGACTGCGCCCGTCCATCATACCTACTGTCGTCCCTCTCCCGCTTAATATCTTAACAATATACCGTCCCTATCTAACTGGCCAAGCGTGAACCTACGCTTAAAACAATAACGTCGATAATTTCTGAAACTATTTTCGAAATTTGAACCTAATAGTTTTAAAATGCAGACAAATAAATATTTTTTAAAACAAAGGCCGTTCTGAACAATCACCGGACCTTAATGTTTTAAAATAGAGACAAAATAATATAATTTTTTAAAACAAAAGCCGTTCTGAATGATCACCACCGGAGACAATGCGATAGTGGCCAGTAATTTTAACCTTATAATTCGCTTTATATCTTTTTTTGTGTCAATATTGAAAAATGTCGTATGCGTCACGGTGGGCATGTGTAGATACTTTTTTTGTTTGGAACTGAATTACACAGAAATGCTTTTTGGCTGTCATCCGTTATCGGAAACAGTAAAAAGGTTTTGCGAATGGTTTTTGATACGATACTTTTGTATTCAAATTTTTGTTATAAATAAAAGAACGTCTGCCTACACTTGCGCCTTGTGAAATCACTTTCAAATTGAGAATATTACATTAATTTAAGTATATTATTTCAGGTGATTTTATTAGTGAGTTATAGGGTGGGCTGAAAAACATCAGTTTTTTAGAGACGTAGTACAATTTTTGTTTGCTTCGCAACGCCGACCGATGCATGACTCTGGATGGGTGACCGCTTTTCTCGACTGGCACTTTTGCGACAGTTTCAAACAACTCTATGAGCCACGTATCCCTAACTTGCCTCCACTTTGGAATATGGCTCTCATACCATTTCATGAGAGGTTTGCCCAGTCGTGGGACATTGAAAGGCTGATGATGATAATGACTTTATTTTCGATGTCAACCCATAAAATATTTGAAACTTTTTCTTGCAACCATGACCTCAATTTGTATAAACTCCATATTATTCTCAATTCACGTCAATATAATAATTCTAAGCTCAATCAAAAATCGTTCAGTCGTACATATATTTTATCTTTAACATCTTTTGTTGAACAGAAACATAATGCGGCTTTTTGTATGAAAATCCAAACATTATTCTTAACTAACAATGCGTTGTAATAATTTCGTGAAAGGGGATCCGTTTTAAGTAAAAATTCAATATTTTCCGGGCGGGTGCGTGTAGGTTGGGGTAGAACTGCCAGCGAGATATAGGTACGCTAATGCAAAAAGGAAACAGTAAAACGTAATTTACGTCATACTGTATTCTACCTTCGTGTGTTTAGAATATATTTAAAACTTTAAGTAAACGTAGAGATACAAGTCGTTTAGTTTAAAAAACGGACATAAAATCCAGACACAATGGAAATGTGTCGTTGGTGTACCTAATAAACTATTAAACTATATATAGGTACGAGTACGTATATATTTCAAAATTTGCTAAAATCATGATAATTATTAGGAAACGTAACGAACTGTTTTCTAATTTTATGTTTTTCTATAAACTTAACTCCAGCAGGACTTTTGTATTGTATGTTCTGGATTTTCGGTTTATCTTAAACAGAAACCATTGAGTTGTTATACATGTCTATGTTTATTGAACTACACTGTCCTTCAAAACTTAGTACCACACTTTAGTTAGACGGCAATTTGAAAAGGAGTGTTTTTTTTATAAGTAAAGTTTTTTTCAGGCATTCCTTAAAAGAAGATAATCGACTATGAAGTTTTTATATAAAACAAATAAAAAAAAATCGAATTGCTTTTGTTTCGAAAATACATCTTGTGCACTTGTGTTAAAGGTTATTGCAATTTTAAAAGTGTGGTACTAAGTTTTGAAGTGTAGTTAGTTTCGAGCCGAGCGGCTGGCCAGCGCACGGGCGCAAATGTATATGTATATATGCTACTTAGTTTCTGGTTACAATGAAACGACAGTATGAATCCTATACACGGGGGGGGGGGGGGGGGGGTGTCCCACCGGTAACCATAAACCAGTAGTGAGGCTGTAAGCGTGCCTCTGAAAATCATTTTCAATATCCGCTAGATCCGCTTGTCGCTCCGCTCCCCGCTGCCACTGCCGCCGCACACGTCGCATCATATTAGACGCACGAACGGACACACTGTTCGGATGAATTATTAAATATTAAACTGGTCTTCGCCGGTTGTTTTGTTACCTTTAGTTATTTACTTGAGACACGAGCTAGTGGAGCAATTGCAAGTAAAATATTTGTGGACTCTTTGATCTTCGATCTTGTAAGTCTTTTTAGGAGATGTAGTTCAATTTGCTAGGTTAAGGAATCTATTTATTCAGTGTCGGATCGAGACTCGTAGAGGTTCTTTGTCAATTAAGCCTGGAAAGCACACCTCATTGAAAAAATAATAAATAGGTTTTTTATTAACACTTCTGCCCCGCAAAATAGGAATTAAGCTTTTTCAACTTCATTGTGATTGGGCCATTTATTTTCTATAACCATTACCAGGCCATGTTTCGGCTTCCCATGTAAAATGCGTGTGACGGAAACTGAGGTGATTTCATAAATGTTTCGTTTTGTCAATATTTGTACGGAACGCGAAAAAGACTGTTGTGTGAATGAAGGCCTAAATAAAATATCTATTGGGCTTATTATCTATGAATATCCAAAATCCTTCACCTAGCCTGGACACCAGGGCTACTGCTATAAGGCTGTAACCTAGACAAAAACGGTATTATGTAATCCAGATTTGATAAATTCGAATGTCTAGACATCTAAATGTATTCTAGTATTTGTAATACAATGACTGAGCACTAAATCAGTCGCGCGATGCCTAGATATTTGCGAAACCTAGGTTTTGATGGAAATATTCTGGATTGTTTTTTTGTGACTAACTAACGGATAACTCTCATAATATCACACATTATCAGATCATAATTTGCTATGAAAAGTATGAACATCAATCGAAATATTGGGCATACTTTCCCAAGAATTAAAAGTTGATAACAAAAGACTATAATTAATAATGTAGCATGATATAACGTCAGTAACTAGCGATAGGTAGTCAACATCTACGATCTTGATCATTCATCCCCAATTGACATTGGTTCGTTTCTATACATTTAGTTGTAATTTCAAAAATTCTACACTGAGGGTAGGCATAAATCAGTTTTCCCGTTGACCCCCTCGGCCTCGCTCGGGGAACATAGTCGTGAGAAACATAGTCACAGAAAAGAACTATAGTAGAAATAGACTATTTAGTTCAAAAATAAGCTTGACCAAAAAAAAGAAACAAATTAAATTCAACCTTATCTTCAAAATTCTTATGACTGAATCTTCATGAAAATGTCATAGTGACTTACTTATATGACGTTTTTGTGAACAAAATGCATGAACCATAGAACCCATATACGTGAAACGCGGCCAGCATCTAGGCGAAGCCGGGTTCGCTGTTCTGTGTTAGCAGCTACCCAGGGAGACTAGCCTCAACTGAGTAACCCTCGAACAATTTGAAAAGTTTTAAATGCTGCTAAGTAAGTAACGTTAAAGTTGAAGATATTACTAGGGTATCAGAACAGCGTCAAAGGTCGCCTTCATCCAGTAGGGAACATTATGTAGACAGCAGGTTATTCTGCCGCGTACAGATATTCAAATATGACTATAATCGAATAAAGATCGCCTCGGCCGCCATAGTTGAATAATTCAACGGGCAAATTGTGAAATTATACGGATTATGTTGAAATTTGTCGATTTGAACGCGAAAAAGTTTCGCTATGTACGCAGAAATAAAAAAACGAAAAAGATACTTATTCTGTTAACAAAATGTCGATAAAGTTATCTAGGATAAATCATAAGTCATTGGTTCCTTGTTTTAATGGGAACTCACTGTGAGTTGTCATAATTAATGTTTCAACAATCTACCTCGTCGAGGTGTGCCAGTTGTTCAGTGTTTGTTGAATAGTTTTTTATATAGATTTTAATAACGGACGGACATATTTTTTTATGCGGACTAAACTAAAGGGGGCACCCACGCTCGAGAGCCTTTCTGACACAGAGAATTTCTCTGGCCATCCATCCAATGCGGCCAGCATCGGACCTTGCTGAGGGACCTTCGAGACGGGGTTGCGTAGGGCGGTGCCGATAGTCTGACGAAGGTCGCATGATGATTATATGTTGTGTGCTGCCTTTGACGAAGCCTGCGTTGCGGATTCGATTATTTTTGGCATATATTGTTTTTAATTTTAATAATATATCTAACTAAAGTCGCTGCCGTCTCTCATCCTATTAGGCACGCGTGGTGGACTGACGTGACGCCCATACATACCTTGATGGTAGGCCTGTGTCCTTTATAGGCTGATGATGATGATGTTGTTGATGCATTGGTATATGTATAGTGACATTTTTCTAACAATATGGACTTTAAATATCTATAAAAAAATGTCCCTTTGTGACATTTTACCAGGCTTGTACCTAATCTGCACCCATTTTCGCCCATGGTGGGATATTGGAGAAATAAAACTATGTTATCAGGGTGTTCTAGAGTATTGTGGCGACGATTTAGATGTCCAATACGCTGGAAATAATAATAAGCATATTACTATATTCTTTCCATGTTCAAACGAAGTGTTTCCATGTCTAGTCCCTACCTTTAACAAAATTGACAAAAGCACAGCGTTTTATAAACGTGGCGACCGCGACGTGATCAACTGTTCAAGCACTTACAATACCTACAGTTTGAATTATTATAACTTTTATTGTTCTACAGTGGCGCCACGGACCGTCGGTGGTGCATACTAATGTGTTGAGACAATGATGTTAATATAGTTCCTTAATAGGCTAATATCTTCATACAACACTCGCATTATGAGTTTATGGTCACGGACAATTGTTAGGCCTAAATAATATATATTTTTGTTTACTTTGAGCTTCATTCTTACATACATACGTACATAATATACTCACTTTATTATATCATATATGGGTAGACAAAGGCTACGACTCTCTACACGCTACGATTTTAACATATCCACCTATGATGTATCTTTCTTTCCGTGATAATTATTTTTTACGCTATTAAGCCTATTAAGGTCCTTGTTTGTGGCTCGATACAAGCCGGTAGTCGTTAAGCCAAGTCAAGATGGCCACGTCCTGCCTCCGCCAATCTACACTGGACTCACTTGCTTAGCTATGTATGGCCCATGGCCTCATCCCAGTGTCCTAGCTAAATTATGCGATGTTATTTTAACGTCAAAATCTCAATGAATGCGTATGGCCAAAGGTATAGTGTTGCCTCCCATAATTAAATAATCAAATACTTAAATCAAATCTACAGCTAGAAATAATTATCATCATCATCCACGCTAATACTTATAAAGTTCGAAAGTGCGTCTATATCCGTATTTGTTAGGTACCTTATTATGGCTTGCATCCTGAAGATGGACTTACGCATAAAAATTCCACGTAGACTTCATGTGTAAATTAAGGAACACATAAATGCAAAATCAGAGCGATTTCCGCGCTTGTTCAGGACACTTAACCCGTTCCAGTGGGCGGGGTCCGTAACAGTCAATAATCGATCAGTCACGCGCTATGGTCCCCTGGTATCCTTAATTGGTAGTTAAAGACCAATTATTTACCATTTAAGTAACAATAAACCCTTTTTGGGCACTAAGCTGTACATTCTATTACTTTATAATTACATAGCTCTTATATAATTAACTGACTCATTGGTAAATCTTGATGTGTTTTACTCAATTGACTCCGAATGACTCGATTGAAGAATTGTTTTTTAACTGTTAATTTAAAGTGAATGATCGTCGTTTATGGATGTTGGTATTAGACTTCGACCGATTGCGACGAAACTATGGTAAGCAGTTGTGCACATACCTGGAATTGTTTATGACAAAAATATTATTTCTAACATAAGATAAAAACTTTGCAACACATGCCACAGGCACAGCAAGTATTAAATAAAAATAAAAACCTAAAATTAATATTAAAATTCAAAGGTTTCTAATATGCATCCCGCATTATACCATGTGTTCAGGGAGGCCTATTTCCCGGCCACGGCTAAACACGCAAGTCCTCACAAACAAACAAACAATCAACATAACAACCGGCTATCATCACATCGCGATACCACTTTGAGTAGCGTATTCATTGAAGTTCCGTTATATAAATATGGAAAACCGTTTGATTATTATTTAATTGAATTAATAACTAAACTGAAATTCATAATTCATACGCTGAAAGAATTGTTTAAAATCAATCGTTTGAGTATGTGCTACAAAACATTTTGGAAGTCACAAAAGTTTGGTTATATTTAAGAAAACATTTTTTTCAGTCGTATAATTTATAATTAATAACGTAGTTATTCACAACCTAAGTCAACATTTTAGTCGCCGAATTAAGAATGTTGGGTATTTTATGATCTCTTGAAAATTGTATTTGATTTGATTTCAATAATATTATTGTTTCGGGTCATAGACAGAGCGATATGATTATAACAGGGATGTGTATATTCCTCAATATTGTATAACGTTATCATATTATGGATACATTTTTTATCTGTTTTAGGCATTTTCGAGTAACTGTTTTTTTTAAATATTTTTATTTATTAGACACTATAACCAAAGGAGAGCCAAGTCATCGCAACTGAACTTGTGTGTTTTAGTTCGACAGAGTTACTCCATTTATATTTCTCTATTTAATCGTTTGGCTGCATATTATTTAATCTATCGTTTTCGAAACGAACATGTTAAAAGCGTGATACAGTAGCTCTACTTATTTATATCGTTTAGGAACGTATTGTCTACTTCCTATAATGTTGAATTTTCAAAATGTTGTATTCCTACAATTTATATTCCTAAATTCAGTAAGCTTTTCTCTGAGTTTTATTTATTTTTATTGTATCTGCGATCTTTTTGGTTAAGATTTTGTTCTTATAAAGATAATCTAAAGAGATTCTCCTACCAGAAAATACATTAATTTGTAAGTCCGGATAAGAAATTAGATATAATACGGAACCCTTATATCAGCTTAAGCTCTAATTCACACTTGTCAATATTTTTTAGTGCTGTTTGGATTGGGCCCGTGGCTCGTGGCCCGGCGGCGGCCCAGCGTCCCGCCCCCTTTCGCCTCTTCATTATAGCGATAATTTGTGCTTTATTCAATTTCACTACGTGTTATGTCCGCCCATTTTTATATTTATAACAGTTATCTGTCGTAAAAAAGACAATAAATTTAAAAAATAACAAGCGAAATATTATATTTCTTGCGTAACAGTCACCGACGGCTTATGGTTGATTTATTAGAATAAATATTGGTTTCTAGAGTTATTAATAACTCGTTTTTATATTGAGAACGTTTATTTTGGGTGTTTTAGCATCTATTATTTTCTCAATTTGAATACTTTAACCTTATTTAACATTGCTACAGCTAATGTTGTTAGGCATAATTATATTTCTAACCATTTCAACAGGAATGAGGGTGTGCTTTTGTACCTTTTTTTTTAAGTGCTTTAAATAAAATTTTGTCTAAGGCTTCGTTTTACGAATTTTCTTTTAATTGTAGTAAATATCCACTTTGTGTCGTTATTGTTCAGTTCTCAGAACCGTCTCGTAACTACAAGTACGTGCACGTTCATTTTATTCAAACGCAGAGTATAAAACCAGACGTAGTCAAAAACCAGATAATGTCGTCGCTTCGTTATCACTCTGACAAAATTATTCCCAACACACTAATCAACCGGTACCGACGCTAAGCCTGCGTAATGGAGATAATGACAGACCGCACATACACTGAAGGCAGTGATGCACTCTAAAACTTCTCGAGCTGCTATAGCATATAGCGTTTTACATCTGTATCCAAGTTTTCTGATTAGGGCGTGGGCAGTATGTATTTTCGCTACTGCTCTAATTAGCATAGATAGAGACGTTTGTTTCGTATCAGACTAAATTAAAACTGTCACAACATCAGATACAGTAACAAGTATTTAAACAAAGATCAGTTCAGAGCACATTTATTTTTGCTTGCAAATTATTTTTTAATAAAATAAAAAACGCTCACAGGCACATACATTGTAATGATCCAAAGCAAGCACTATAGGCTGTTTATTATGGGAACCATACAACAACGGCACAAGCATATAAACATCCATGACCGAACCGGAATTCGAACCCAGGACCCTGGTTTGGTAGTCCGGCGTAGTAACCATTACACCACCCGGGTCGTCAAATACTTCCGCTATAAGAAGTACCTAAATAAGCAAGTTCTTATTTGTCAGTGAAAATGTGTAAATTAACTTAAAAAAACTACATAATTGTTTGAAAAATATTGTTTCATACCTGCTGAATTAGTATTTTGTCGTTACCTACCTACAGATACAGATTCTTATAGCCATTACTGAATCTCGATATTGGTTGAATGTATTTTATTGTTGTTTGACTTGTATCATCATCATCATATCGTTAAAAGATACACTCTTGTCGGTAGCCTATTTGCCAATCCTGTATCTTTTCTGGACATGACTTATTGTCTACCCGTCACGACACACCTAGGCTTATTATAAAGATGCAAAATAGATTTAATTGTCATCCTACCTTATAAATACACATTTATCTCGCCTAAATCCAACATTTTGCTAAACTCATAAATTAAACACAAAAACGACATAAAACCATTTACACCTTTTAGTTCTATTTGAAAAATTGATCGCATTTAGTCATAAGCTCGTTTTTTAGTTGCACGTATAAAGTAAAGACTAAAGAGTTGCGTGGGCTGCGCGTGCGCAGCGCAGGCCTCGAGCATCAGTGGTTTATGAGACACTCTTTATAGTCCAGTTTAATTGTACGGTTTTGGTGTGACGTTGTTTATTTGATTGTCCAAGTTTTGTCTTTTTTGCTTTTTCTGAGGGTATTGAGTCAAGTAGGTTTTTGAATTTATCTGAATAAGATAGCTATGGAAACATTTAGCCCTCGTGTTGCCTAACCCAGTAATTAAATCCCTGTATCATGTCCACACCTGCCATGCCATGGTTAAAGTCTTTAAGTTTTTCCTTTTAAAGTTTTTGATCAAAATTAGATTTGTTAGTATCGCTTTTAGAGTTTCCTTTGTTTGCCTAAAATATACCTAGTAAGCAATTCTAATTTTATATCTGTAAAGAAAACTCAATTTGCACACATGAACGTCTCATACCTTGTTTGCGTAAAAAGGACTTATGTTAAAATAGGTCGTTTTTAAATAATACCAAAACACATGTTATTTTTAAATCCAGCCACCAGCCACGACTTGAATTTTCACTCGACACATTATTATATCTGAAACTTTTGTTCATGGATGGTTTTCTCTCATTTTTACGTCATGGACATTGGTCTCTGTACACTTAGTTGCAGAAACGCTCATTAGAGTTAATTCTCCATTATATCTCTTAGTAGCTTTTACTATGTCAACAAAACAAAATTTGATAAGAGTTTCTGAAACTGAGTGTTTGTCTCGTAAAAAACAATGGTCATTGACTTTACTGTTAAACAACTAACATACGGACTAAAGCTTCTCATATATTAAACACATAAATTAATGGTTTCCAAGAATAATGTAGGTAATATTTGTAACTAAACCCATTTTAAAGGCTCTTTCACGTGTAAATTATCGTCCTATGTAACTTGATATCTCATCCAGCCTGTTATTATTGCTGGACAATTTAGAACTCTATTCGTATAGCAGTAACTTTGAGATTCGTCGATGAATATAAGGACGTAGGCAGATAGAAAGACAGGCATCATTACTACCTTGAGAATGTTACCAGACATTTCTAAGGAGCTTTTGTTTCTGTTCACATTCATTGTGTAGTATTTTTGAGGAAAATGTGGTTTGTGTAGCAAAGAGATTATAGCAACTACTTATAAAATGAATCGTCAACATTATTGAAAAAAAATAGTTTAAACCATCAAATTATGAATCCTGTCGCGTTATAAACTTTTAGAATTTTGCTATATAAATATAGGTAGTTTCAACTGTCTTGGATCTCAGTCGATCTCATTCACAACCCAGCCTAGTAGAAGATTTTCATAGATTTATAATAATATAGTTATTTTGTTTGGGACTCTTAAATGAATTTCTCATAGCGGAAAATAAAATGAGATGTCTCCTCCAAATCAAAGAGAGCATTATAATTTGAAATTATTTATTTTAACTGTAGATTATATACCTAATAAGATTTCAGTCAAATAAATACACGATGTTTTTCTTTTTCTTTTAAATTAAATATCACTAAAATTGTACAACAAAGCTATTTACAGTATATCACAAAATAATAAGTATTCGAAAATGTTTTCCTAAAGTCTATTAGTACTCGTAGTATCACCTCTACTTACAGTCTGTCTGATCCAAGTGCTATTCTCTAATTATTCACAACGTATACCATCATGTCACTTTTCGTCTCACAGTAACGTATTATCAACACGCCCTCCCATTGGATTCAAACTCACAACGAAATGCTTAGAACATCGCTTCTAAAATCTACTAAAAATGACTCGAGAAGGAATATTATACATAATTCTAATTCACTTCACGTTATTCACTCACTCATAAAGATTATTTACGAAGATAGTTTATGGTCAGTTCACAGCTTTTCGAAAGCTCTCGAATTTGTCAGCATTTCCCTCGTCAGCCGCCACACTTGCTTCGCAGCGTTTTCCAGCGCCGTCGGCGACTTGCCCTTGAACAGGTCCACGTGTGGTAGGAAGTAATGCGGACATCTGCGGCACTGCAGCGACGATATCAGCTGAAGGAAGATGCCGTTGATTCTGTCTCCTATAGCACCCTCGTCCCACTCGTGCTCTCGCGGATGCTTCTCACATTCATAAAGCAGAAGCGTCTTCATGTGATAGCATGTTACTGGATTGCCAGGCAAGTCCAGGTGTCTGTCTCTGATGGTTTTAAGTAAGCTTAGACACTTTCGTCGGCAACCTCCTTGGAGCAGACGGTTCTCAGCTTCAAGGAAACTTAACACCCAAGCGTCGCCTTCCATTGCAGAGTTTTTTCCTTGTAATGCCAGACATTCTTTAGATAGAAGGTCGAATCCTTCGGTTTTCACTTCAGCTACAATGTTAGGATGAGGCCAAGGTATAGCTGGCAGAGGCCAGTGTGCCGCCGACCGAGGCCACAGTCCGGCGCATTTGAATGCAGGCGTTATTTGCACTATGTACCTTTCCCGGATCCGTAATTTCACCTCCGTCGTTTCGGCGATCATTTTGACACAATCTCTGTAAGAGCACTTATCGCAGGCCTGGGCTACTAGGGTCTGAAACCGGGACCTGATCTTCCTTGCGGATAAATATCCAGACGCGGTGATGAATTCCACCCATAGGGACATGGAGCGCTTCCTGCCATCGCTCAGCTTTAATACGGCGCACCCTGGTAGAGAGCCGTCGTCGACAAAGTTCAGCACACCCATCTGGTTTAAATAAATCACTATTTCAAACTCATGGGGCGACACCACTTCTAATCCATCGAATCGTCCGTTGTAATCCGTGAGAGAGGAGATGAACCTCGGCTCCTGGAGTTCGACCTCCTTGAGAACATCCTGCACTATCCTGCAGACTTCGTGTATCGTCTTGGCGATCTGCGCCTTCCTGTTGGCGACCCGCTCGTTGTAGTACTTGTTCATCTGGTAGACGAGCTTGGATTGCAGGCCGTTGGCGGCCATCATCTCCGGGGGTACGAGCATGGTGTATGTGTGGGTCTACGCGGAGAGCATGGTACGGCAGGCGTGTACGCACGCGCGCGGAGTGTGCTGCCGACTGAGCCATGTCCGAGCACCGGCGGATGAACGCCGGGTGACGCCCAGGGGAGACGCTCCGGCGAATCGGGTGGGCGTGTTGCGTCTCGCTTGTGCTCGGGAGAGCTTACTGCTTTACAGAGGGGGACGTGAAGCTTTTCGTAGTTGCTTCGTAGGTTGGTTGTGGAGTATTGATCGCCGCGTAGACCCCGCCCCTCTAGGCGAGCCCGTAGGTATCGGAATGAGATGCTGGTGCGGGTACGGTCGGTGTAGCGAGTCGAGGTGTGCGGTAATTACATGATTGCGTTAGCACTGTGCTTGTTAATTCAGTAGCCGTAACAAGCTTGGGTCTATTTAATGTCGACTTTTTTTTATTAAACTCGTTACACGATTTTTGAAATTATTAATTTTTTTTTTTAAATCTAATGTTTGTTCCTTGTCTGGCTTAGGACTTCCTAAGCCTGACAAGACATTAGTCTTTGTTTATATTTGCTCTTGATAGGTACTCCTACTCGCCTACCAACCGTAAAATAGGATCTACATACTTGAATGACAAAATTCAACATTTTTATTTAATATAGGAATTTCACAGATTCTTTTTTCGGAATTTTGGAACGTCTTTTCGGAATTTTCTTTTGAAGATAAAGCCAGAAACTCTAAAATACAACACAATACTTCTTATACACTATTAGGGAGTCGCGTTGTAGGTCTGCTATTGGGTGGTCACGTCGCGTGTTGGTACGAATCTCCAGCGGTAGCTCAGGATAGTGTTCTTTTCTAAAAACAACCCTTGAAGTCACCAAAATTATTTTATAACTGTACAACGTCAAGCATTTTTGCTACATAAACTAGACATTTAATCATCTAAAACGAAGATAAATGCCATTATTTCAAAATTAGAATAGAATAGAGTAAACTATTTGATACGATATAGATTCTTAAACTAAGCTTATTTGAACAATAGTTTAATTATTTTTGAATAACCATATTCAGTAAATAATGAATACTATACAATACCTACCTACCTATTGTAGTTAGTAACACTCTGATCCGACCCATGCATTTTGTTTGGTCATTTCTTACTAATAATTAAAAAATAGCATTCTTTTGACAATATTATGTTTAATACTTGATCGTCTTAGTCTCTTGCTTTAAACTTTTAAAGTGTAGGTAGGTACCTACTAAAACAATTGATGTACATATTTTAGCTATTCAATTTACACCCTGAATATGAGAGCGTTCAAACCTTCCTCACCACCCGTACCATAACTGAATTGCTGACCTAAAGACCTACTTGTTTCAAAATGTTCTTCAAAAACCTACGAAAGAGACCAACGCAAACCTACGAGAAAACAATTTTAGTCTCGTTGATATCTTTTATAGTTACCTAACGAGCGTTAACCCGCGACTTCGTCCGCACAAATTATATACCAGATTTTAAGTCAGATCATAAGCTAACAAACAAAAAAAGTGTCATCAAAATCGGTTCAGTAGTTTTTGCGTGATACTCGTTCAAACAAACAAACAGACAGACAAAAAATCCAAAAATTGGTGAAATGGAATCAGGGACACCTAAAAACCATATCGTAACTTTTTTTTGTTAATATCTTCAATGTACAGACAAACTTCCTGTTACAGTTTTATTATAGTATAGATATAGGTATCGTACCAATTCAAGCCAAGCTAGCCAATTAAAATGGCGAAATTACTATGGTGGGACTATAGTAAAATTTGTTCAGTTTTATGATTTAAAACACCCCTAAAGTATGTAACGTATTTAAAGTTACACCCTGTAGGTTAAAAATGATTTGTTAAAATGTCTACTACAATATAGCGAGGGGTGAAATAAAGATCAAAGAATCCGTTGTCCAGCAGTGGGACTTACTTAATTGGCTAGCTTGGCTTGAATTGGTACGATATAAGCCAACTAAAAAAATAAATGCAAATTTAAAAAAAATCCTCAATAATGTTACTAAGGCGTAGACACCTACGGCACTATAAAAGACATCAACGAGGCTAACCTTGTTTTCTCGTAGGTTTGCGTTAGTCTTTTTCGTAGGTTTTTGAAGAATCTTTTGTAACAAGTAGGTATTTAGGTAAGCGACAAGTTTGCAAAAATATGTTTATCAATTGCTTTAATACACTTCAAAAGTTTTAAGCAAAAGACAAAAGGACTGTCTTATACATAATATTGACAGAAGAATGCGATTTTTAAATTATTAATAATACAATAAATCATCATCATCATCATCTCAGCCGATGGACGTCCACACGACCGAACCCGTTGGATGAGGGCAGCGCAGGACCGGACGTTATGGCGATCCTTGAGGGAGGCCTACGTCCAGCAGTGGACGTCAATCGGCTGAGATAAAATAACATCTATATGCATTGTACCTACTACAAATAAATTATTTTGATTTGATTTCATGACCAAACAAAATGCATGGGTCGTAGTGTTATTACTTACTAGCTACAAATAGGTACTGTATAGTAGGTATTAATTACTGTGAAATCCCAAAAAAAACTGATCTTTCATACATTTTCGTTGAGTAGATCATCCTTTGCGTTATGACTCTTATGACTTGTTGAAAGTACAATTCATTGAAATTATTGAGGAACGATAAAATTATCGAGGAAAAATTTAGAAAACCCCACATTTAATGCTGTGGGATTGTAAAAAACTTGATTCAATACCATAACGGGGATGTTCTGAGTTTTCATAATATCTCTGACCTATCCGCTCGATGAATTTAGTCGTGAGCATATGTTTATGCAGTTGCATAACTACCTAATATTTTCTATACAAGTAGGTGTGACTTTGATTATAAAAAGGTAGGCAATATTGTTGTTTGTACTTAAGGGAGGTAACTATGTAGGTACTATATTTTATCGTTTATTTATTCTTGGGAAATCAAACAAGTCATTTAAAGGTACGTAGGTAGGTACCTACAGTTATAAACTGTTACAATCGAATAATTAATTAAAAACCAAATATAGGCTAGATAGTAAGTACCTATACTTCATTCCAAATAAGGACGACAAGATTTTCCGAGTTATATTTAGCTTTCTGGCCAATTCTGATATAATTTCTTTATCAGAAAGATATAGTATCCGACATAATATCTTGGACGTTACTAAAGCTGTTCTAAGAATATGTTAGAGGAACTGTTTCTGAAATGCAAAATAGCCTTAAAATTTCGTTGCTATTTGGAATGGAGTATAAGTAATTAAATTACCTATCCCTTCAATGTTATAGCTACATAACTGTATACAAACATAATCGTAAATTAAGCTGTCAATACGTACGCACCTAGACATGTTACGAGACGTACTAGCTAGCTAGACATGTAATCATTGAAGAGGTTACCTTTACGACCTTATCAGATACCTTGTCGGCGGCTCGTTTATTGTTTCATCTAGCCAAGGAAACATAGCATTAATAAAACGAGTTAGTTTTATAACTTATTACATTGACTTGCCAACTACTGGATGTAGGGTCCGCGCTCAAAAGTGTTCCAAACAAAAGAGCACCAAAGCGTAAAAAGAGAACCAATTACGCGACATTCTTCGTTTGATCGGCTGATCAGTCCGCCGATGGGGGAATGGGATGAAAAATAAATTTCAGCATTTTCAATGTTTCTAGTAGGTTTAAAGTACACGTATACTTACTTAGGTTTTGTGTTGTGTAGTCTCGGACACTTTTTTCAAATATTTTGTACTAGACCCGGTGTCCATAGTATTATACGTCAACGGCTTACTATAAATTTATGTATGGAACAATTATTGATAATTCATTTATCACCTACCATATTAAATTCATGATTAAAATGCATTTTCCCCTTTCGTCAATAAACAAACCATGTTAGATGCATAGATAAACAATTTATTTGCATAAGTACCACAAACATCCTACAAACAGTTAATTCTGACGCTTTTGTGGCGGAGTATTCGTAAGAAGAGACCTGTGCTACTGTAGGACGTATAGGTAGAGGCTGATGATGATGAAGCGTTAATATCAATACGCTAAAACTCGTGTTCGAGTTATTGACGTTGCCTTCTAGACCTTTTCTTTAAATTCCCTACATTTTCCTAAACCCTAATTCAATTCAATTTATTTATTTTATTTCAGATCATAGATCCATAGTGGTGTTAGTAACAATGACATAGAACTATGTTAGTGATAAATTTTTTTATTTACTGCTTACCTAGTTTTCATAAGAGTTTGAGTTTGTGAGTGTTGTATTAGAAATTAAAAAAAAATGCTTTTTGATACCCAATAAAGATAAATTAAATTAAATAAGCACAGATTAAAAACATGGTAAGAATTAAACTTACAATTTTGCCAGAATACCTGACTGGTCAGCACGCTGGCCATAAATAGACGTTAGTAATTCTGAGGTAGGTCCTCAGATAGTTGTTTGTTTGTTTTTTAAAACTTAACAATTAGCATATCCACTTACCTAAAAAAAATATTTTATGTATAAAATGTAAAATAGGTAGCTACTTTTTTTATTGTTTTGGTTTACGAGACATTAAGCTCCAACGACTTAAAGGCTGATGATGATGGTACCTTTAGATTTTTATTTATTATTAATCCTATAACCGATACCAATCCCCCCGTTACCCTAGATATTCCACTAAAATATAGTTACAGATTCTACAACCTTCATCTCAATTTACATTTTTTTTTGATACGCCAATGAATTCTACCAGGATTACATGAGTAATCATAATTGAATACCAAATCAAGTATCACATATTCTAACTTAGGTGAGAATAATATCCAAGTTTAGTGCACGCGCTCTATTTCGGTGCGTCACGATTGATGAGGCGGCGCCGCGTGATGGATGGACAGGCGCGGCTTGATTTACGTTCTACTGTCTCCTCTGGATTCATGAGAGCCTGGTACCGGGAGCTGGGAATAAAGGGAGAAAAAGGAAGCCGGCGAGGTGTTTATTTTGAATCAAATTGTTGAAATTGGACAAAATTTTGTGTTTCATCTTAATAGTGGCATAGATGGCTATAAAATAAACCTACGTGAAGAAATAGAAATGAATGTTTTTGTGAGCAAATAGCTAAGCCACATGACCCTCCATTCAATCCTGAAACCAATATGATAAAGGTGAGCCTTGCAACTGCATAATGCACACTTGATAAAAAGGTAGTTGTAGCAAAGAGACTGAACACCACGAAAGGGATTAGGATCGTTAGTCCATATATGAATTTATCTATAAATTTGCAACAATATAGGTAACTTTACTATTTCTCACAGCCTCCTTTCTCTTTTGTCAATCAAAACTATTTAAAACTGTAGTCTAGTAAAACCGTTCGATATTGCATCCCCTTTTGTTCTGTATTGTGAGTTCATCCCATTGAAATCTTGTTTAATAGGCACCTACTGCTATCAGAAGGTGCATCTAATCAGCAATGTTTAACATACACACTCATTCACTTCTGCATGTGCATATACAGGGCCCTTATGAATATGCTGACACTTTTTAAGGGGATGATCAGACCGTCAAACTGAACAACTTTTTCTATGGCAGCAATATCGAAATTGCGAGAAAAAAATTCAGCTCTTTTATACAAAACTGCGAATCTACTCGAGATCTACAGGTGATTTTTTTTCGCGATTTCGATGTTGGTCCCCTAGAGAAAGTTGTTCAATTTGCCGGTCTGATGATCCCCTTAAAAAAGTGTCATGATATTTAGAAGGATCCTGTATATATCTGGACTACCTTTGTTAATAGTAGAAACCTTGGTACTATGAAAAATTATCATCATCATACACCTTACTGCAAAAACTCCTTTCCCATTCCCTTAAAAACCTCGAGCCCTTTTTCTTATTGTTTATCTGAGACACGGGTGCCCCACGCGCACGCGCGAGAGCCGCAAAATGGCGGCGATAAGGCCCCGCCTACTTCCGCCGGATGTTAGATATATTGTACGCCCTGCTGATGCCTACTTACCCCTATAATATTTATTATTTGGGTACACTATATTTTGGGATTTAATAGTGACAGACGGAGTAGGTAGAGAAATAAATTAAATAGCTTATGTTGAAACGTCCGAAGCTTTCAAATTACCGAATTATTTATAAATTACAATATGGATAGTTCTAAACCAAAACTTACTATTCGGTAATTACCTACCTATGCCTAGCTCCTTGTATTTTATTTTACTTTAAAATATACATTACCTTACCTACTCAAACTCATTATCCATTATGGGGAAAGCAGAGCAGAGCAGTGAACATCCCATCATGAATATAATGCGACCCTATTCACGCTTAATTCATTTTAAAGATGTAGAAAAAAAATATTCCGATACCTACTAAAAACAAATAAGTACCTAAATGGAATTCCGAAGAAATACCAAAGTAATTAAAATTGAATAATTTAACAAATCCTTACGAATATTTTAACGAACGCAACGTTGTAATAATGTTAAATTCACAAAGCGCGCTGCAAAAACGTCGTATGTGCTCATGTCGCCGTCTTAATAGTTTACAAATGACGCTATAACAATTTCAATCGCGTTTTAAATTTATTACCGCGTGCCTTTTAGAAAACCTGCAAATATATTGCTAGCGAAGTGAGAATCTGTTTTATTATGAGAATTGTAATGTTTTTATACACGGCGTCACTTTTGCTTAGAAATAATTATGCTTTTAAATTCTACGGTGTTTAGTTTATTTATAGTGACATAGGGATGGTACAGTGGTCGAGATTAATTAAAGAAAAAACATTAAAAATACGCCAAACATTTTTTTTGTTAGGTAAAAATGTGTAGACTAACCCTATGTTAAACCGAATATTAAAACCTATTCATGTTGATTAAAGTTGTTTCGGTAGTGTTTTTATGGGCGAAGGACTAGCCACCATTCATCTTATTCCACCTCTCTCCAACTCTTTGCTCTTGTCGGCTTTGACTATTCATTATAAGGACTGGCCTTGCGGTAGCATTTCCCCTCTGCCACGGTATAAGAACAATTGATCATGTGCATTTACATTCAATTTTACACTTTATCACTAAACAAGACAGCCTATAATAGTGAAACAATAACTACGTACTTATGACGTTAGGGGTTCACACAGGGGTTAGTAGTCACTTTTCATGATTTTTAACAATCAAAATTAGAATCTTAAGTTATGGGGAATAAAATCCAAAGTTGCAGATTTCATATTACCTCGCCCCCCGCAAAAAGTGGCAGAAATGTTTGTTAGTAGAATAACACGCGTAACTAGTCCCTATATAAGTAGTCAAAGCTTGTCGGTGAACTATTTTCCAATCATGTATCATTTCTGAAAGTCTCTCAAGTTCTTGATGCGACACGACACAAAATCTTTTCTTTCAACTGTGCTAAATATAAACCGTTAAATATGCTGGTAAAGAGAGAACTACAACTGTCCACTTAATTAAAGGTAGTGCCATATAACCATTAGTGTTGTAAGATTCGCTATAGGACTACTTCACCGCAATCAAAATAATACATTGTTGGCAGTCCTTTAATAAATAAAATAGCCAAGCCAGTATAAACTTTATTTATAGCGAATCAGCTCTGTAACACGGAAGTTTTAGTTCCTACGAGCGTTAACCCGCGACTTCGTCCGCACAAATTATATACCAGATTTTAAGTCAGATCATAAGCTATCAAACAAACAAAGTTTCATCAAAATCTGTTCAGTAGTTTTTGCGTGATACTCGTTCAAACAAACATACAAACAAACAGACAGACAAAAAATCCAAAAATTAGTGAAATGGAATCAGGGAAACCTAAAATCCATATCGTAACTTTTTTTTTGTTAATATCTTCAATGTACAAGACAAACTTCCTCTTAAAGTTCTATAATAGTATAGATTTAATCATGATGTGTTTACTTGTTGTCCACATGATTATTAAATAGAGTAGGTATAACAACAAAACATTTCATTTCGTGTTATATTGACAAATTAACATCGCTATCTGGATGTCAGTAAGCTTAATCCAAAACTGATTCACTGTGTCCTATCATATAAACTGTCAAAATATACTCTATCATATTGATCAACTTCACAAGCCATACACTTAATTTCGTTCACTGTACCAACAAACAGACGGACGATGTAAAAAGGAACTCGATAACGTGCTATTATTTATGGAGAATTGGATTCACTATCGTGTTGGTGTATGAACGATGTGTACACGCGGACATCTGTCATCCCCCACCGCTGGAGCGCTACTGACGTATGTGTATGTCCCACCCTCCCTGTAGACGGCTGGTGGGGGTTAAGCCCCGCCTCTTTAGTACTAACTCACGTTAAATGTACAAAGACGTAAGTGCACTTAAGCGTCTATTCGAATTGGAACGTTGTAGGTACTACTTAGAGTTGGAAACGTTTGGATGTTTAAGTTTTAGTAGGGTTGTGCAAAGTCGATGATATATTTTTTTTAATTCGAGGTATATTTCGGTCGCCAGCACACGTTAATTGGGTTCAGGATGCGTGGAGATCGCAAAACGTATCGGATTGAGTCGTCCAGCTGTCGCTTGTAATTATTATAAAGATGTAGATAAGATGCAAGCCTCTTTGTTTCGTCCCTGAGTTTATGTTCGCATTCTCGTATCATTAGTGTGATCTTTTCTTGGAATATTTAAATGATATTCTTTCTGAATATCTTCATTTATTACTTAGCAAATATTTTTATGGATCACAAAATGGTTTTGCTCGCAAAATGCCAGTATAAAATGACTAGATTCTTTTAAATGAAAATACGAACAAAATGTTTTAGCTTCTGGAACCTATGAGCATTTTGTGTTAAAGCGTGGGAACAGTATAAATATTTAGCCCAGTCGTTTTACGGAGTTTTGTTAGGCGGGGTAGGGAGTAATTAATGTCACGGATGCTGTGAAATGACGCAGCTATAGAAAGGCATTCAAAAATTCGGACGGTTTGTCAACAAGCTTCGTAGCTCAGCGGTCGAGGCATGGACTCCCATGCCGGGGGTCGATGGTTCGAGACTCGTCGAAAATAATTCTAGATTTTATTGTTGTTGGAAATGTTCTAGAAAAGTAAGAGGGAGTAAGAATATTTGGAAAGAGACAAAAAAAAAATGGGCGTGTCTAGGAATGTTCTAGAAAACGGAGAGAGAAGGAATATTCGAAAAGAACCAAAAACAATAGGAATGTTCTAGAACAAAGAGAGAGAAGAAATATTTGTAAAAAAACAATAAAAGGGGGCGTGTTTAGGAAAATTCGAGAAAGAAGGCGGGATTAAGAAATATCCAGAAGGGAACAAAGGAATAAAGAAAAGACTAACGAAATTCGGCCATCTAGAAAATTCTAAGGGGTATATAAGGCCGCGAGTTTGCGGACGCAAGTCACTATTGATTTAACAGTGAAAAGTGCGGAACAAAAAGGAAGAAAAGTAAAAGTGGAAAAGTACTAGTGAAAAGTAAAGTGCAAAGTAAAGTGGAACAGTGAGTAGACAAGTGTCAGTCTAGTGCAGTGTAGTGTGTGTCGCGTGTCGTGACGTCATAGTGCCGTGAGTCGTGACGTCATAGTGCCGTGCGTCGTGACGTCATAGCGTGTTGGAGCAAATCTCAAGTTAAGTCCAAAGAAATGTTCTTTCTTTAAACGGCAAGTCAATTACCTTGGACATGTAGTCTCTGAGAGAGGAGTCGAGACCGATCCTGCCAAAACTGCTGCTGTAAGAGAGTGGCCGACTCCGAGAGATAAGACACAAGTTAGAGCTTTCCTTGGGCTCTGTTCTTACTATCGTCGTTTTGTGAAAGGGTTTTCGGACATCGCGAAGCCACTACATCGACTTACGGAAGAAAAGAGGACGTTCACATGGGATTCGGAGTGTGAAGAGGCTTTTATGGAGTTGAAAGAACGTCTGAGTAAGGCGCCAATTCTTGGATATCCCGATGTTCAGGGGGAATTTGTTGTAGATGCGGACGCCAGCAACATCGGGATTGGAGGTGTGCTCTCACAGCGACATGGTGAACAGGAAACTGTAATAGCCTACTTCAGTAAGTCATTATCCAGACCTGAGAGAAACTATTGTGTAACTAGACGAGAATTATTGGCGGTGGTGAAGACTGTACAACACTTCAAGAAGTATCTGCTGGGACGTAAATTTCTAGTCAGGACTGACCACGCTGCATTGAAATGGTTGCTTCAATTTAAGAATCCGGAGGGTCAAGTTGCAAGATGGTTAGAGCAACTACAGGAATTTAACTTTGCAGTAGAACACCGAAGCGGAAGAGTACATTCCAATGCAGATGCACTATCAAGAAGACCATGTCCAGAAGATTGTAAGCACTGTAGCAAGCAGGAGGGGAACGAATCAGTTTCACTCAGGGTTATTAGAACTGATGCCATCAACGATGAGTGGGGCAACGAAGCGATGCGCCATGAACAGGAAAAGGACCCAGGAGTCGGGCCAATCCTGAACTGGTTAAGGAATGATGATTCTAAGCCTCAGTGGAGTGAGGTGGCAAGGTTCGGGACAGACACGAAAGGACTTTGGGCTCAGTGGAAGAGTCTCGTCTTACATAATGGATTGCTCTGTAGGAAATGGGAGACATCGAATGGAAAAGACTCTTATCTACAGTTAGTGGTCCCACGAGCTAAGGTGAAAGAAATTCTGCGAGTTTTTCATGATGGAACTTCTGGAGGGCATTTGGGTGTAAAGAAAACCCTGGAGAAAGTGAAGGAAAGATTTTACTGGTTGCATTGTAGAGACGATGTAGAAGATTGGTGCCGCAAGTGTACAAGTTGTGCAGCTGTAAAGGGACCTCATACGAGGAGCAGGGCAGCAATGAAAATTTATAATGTTGGGGCGCCTTGGGAACGAATCGCTTTAGACGTTGCGGGACCATTTCCAGTCACTAAGTCAGGAAACCGGTATATACTTGTGGTAATGGATTACTTCACAAAGTGGCCTGAAGTATTTGCCATTCCAAATCAGGAAGCGATAACTGTGGCTACTAAGTTGGTAAACGAAGTTTTCTGCCGGTTTGGGGTTCCGCTAGAAATGCACAGTGATCAGGGCAGGAACTTTGAGTCACAGTTGTTCCAGGAAGTATGTAAGATTTTCGGAATTCATAAGACCCGTACTACTCCTTATCATCCTCAGTCCGACGGAATGGTGGAGCGGTTCAATCAAACCTTGGAACGGCATCTTGCGAAGGTCGTCGATAATCATCAGGATAACTGGGATGAGTACATACCTCTCTTCCTGTTGGCCTATCGAACCGCTGTTCATGAGAGTACTTCAGCAACTCCAGCGATAGCAAACTTCGGGAGAGAATTGAAGCTTCCAGCGGATTTGCTATCAGGGTGCGTACCAGGCACTCCTAAAAGTATCAGTGATTATGTGAGCGAACTGCGGGAGAAAATGGTCGACATCTATGAACAACTTCGAGAAGCAGGTCAAAACTCCAGTGTCCGTTCGAAGACACGATATGACCGAAAGGCGAACTATACAGGGTTTGAGGAAGGAACATCAGTATGGTTGCATAATCCAGTCCGGAGGAAAGGGAAGTGCCCGAAGTTACAGGCAAGTTGGGAAGGGCCGTATGAGGTAGTGACCAAAATAAATGATGTCACATATCGAATCCGACGATCGCCAAGGAGCCCATTGAAGATAGTGCACGTTGACCGGTTAGCTCGTTATTTCGGAAGTAATGATGCTCGGGACGAGCAGAACTAAGGGAGGGGCAGTGTCACGGATGCTGTGAAATGACGCAGCTATAGAAAGGCATTCAAAAATTCGGACGGTTTGTCAACAAGCTTCGTAGCTCAGCGGTCGAGGCATGGACTCCCATGCCGGGGGTCGATGGTTCGAGACTCGTCGAAAATAATTCTAGATTTTATTGTTGTTGGAAATGTTCTAGAAAAGTAAGAGGGAGTAAGAATATTTGGAAAGAGACAAAAAAAAAATGGGCGTGTCTAGGAATGTTCTAGAAAACGGAGAGAGAAGGAATATTCGAAAAGAACCAAAAACAATAGGAATGTTCTAGAACAAAGAGAGAGAAGAAATATTTGTAAAAAAACAATAAAAGGGGGCGTGTTTAGGAAAATTCGAGAAAGAAGGCGGGATTAAGAAATATCCGGAAGGGAACAAAGGAATAAAGAAAAGACTAACGAAATTCGGCCATCTAGAAAATTCTAAGGGGTATATAAGGCCGCGAGTTTGCGGACGCAAGTCAGTATTGATTTAACAGTGAAAAGTGCGGAACAAAAAGGAAGAAAAGTAAAAGTGGAAAAGTACTAGTGAAAAGTAAAGTGCAAAGTAAAGTGGAACAGTGAGTAGACAAGTGTCAGTCTAGTGCAGTGTAGTGTGTGTCGCGTGTCGTGACGTCATAGTGCCGTGAGTCGTGACGTCATAGCGTGTCGCGCGTCGTGACATAGTGAACAGTGAAAGTGGTGAGAGGGGAAACCCCTGCGAGGAGGACTGTTAAAAGGGGAACCTCTGCGAGGTGGTCCGTGTGTAAGTGTGTAACCCAATAAACTCTGTAAATAAATTGGACTTAGCGTTTCACTCCAATCCTGAAACCCGTCGCTCGTAACATTAATAATTGGACTTAAAAAGACTATCTTAAAATATATTTAAAAAAAATCGCTATGCAACCTAGAAATCATAATTGTGTGTCCCAAAAGGCTTTTAAATTAATAATAATAATACCAATGCACTCATTTAACTTAGATTTAACAATATAAATTATTTTAAGAGCAATAACATAGGCATTGAAATTTACAAAATTAGGTATTTATTAGAAAATACGAATGTATTTTTCAAAACCTTTTAAGTAGATAAAAATATTTACTGATGTTTTTTTTTAATTTTGTTACATTTTTAGGCTCAAATTGGCTCTTCAATATTATATCGAAAAAAAAATCAATTATTAATTAGTCCCGGCTCAAACCGTAAAATGACTGGGCTAATTGTATCTATTTGCTAGACAGATATTCGGTATTGCGGTAGCTTGAAAATAGGTACTCTGACAAGAAATTGAACACTATAACTTGTCTCTTCCACTCCGCAGTGGAGCATGGTGGAGTGTGGCCCACTGTCTCCCACCCTTATTTGTCATAGGAGGCTTTTACCCTACAGTGTGATTCTACAAGATATCTATATACATTTTTTTATCATCAATAACTTCTAAATTGTAATTAATTCAAAATAGAAGATTCATTAAAGTCATTCTATCTTTTTTCTTTAAATACTTAAATCAATAACATTCAATTATCTAAAGTAATAAATAAAGGAAACACCCGTAGAGTCAGCTGCTCAGAGCGACAAGTAAGTAGTTTTAGATAAGAGAGTAGTAAAACGTCAGTGGAACAACGCGTTATCTAGCATTAGGTGGTTTTACAGTCGTGTCGCGCTCGCGCCGCGCCGCACCCGTTACGAGCACACGTTTAAACTGCGGTTTTGTAACGTTGTTACTGATACCGAGATACGTCGGTTTGACTACTGATCATTGGGTTATTTTGATTTAAAAAAAAGACAGTGACACTGCCTACAAAACTTGTTTGTTTATTACAGCTAGAATCTGAACTTATTGAAAACCTTTTAAAAGGCTTTGTACCAATGGAAACCATATTAACACTTGACCAATCTACATCAGCTTTTTTTGTGGTCTTTATGCTAAAATGCCTAATTTGTTTATATTGATAAACTCGACTTTTTCTACTGTTATAGCTCGAAACTACGAACACTGAATCGCCGCCATAAATTCTGTAATCAAATTAATATATGCAACCATTATTGTTACATAAACTCATTCAAACGCACAATCACAGACATAATCCCATGCGGGGTGGTTTGGTTAAAAACCCCGCTAAAACTAAAAACACCAACTACACTTAACTTTTCAGCCCGCTTTTGTATGAAAGCTTACTATTTACGGATTTTTTCAGAATGTGGTCACGTGTCAAAAGATGAAAAGTGGTAAGCCTTTCGACCACTAAAATATAAAATAAGAAACCATATCCTTTAGCCACCTCTTGAGACACCCACTCTGAAAGAAATGGATTCGTCCATAAATTATTAGCCGGAACTACACGGCTAATCTATCTTATCTATTAAACTGGTACTGCCAATCTTCGAATCTTACCTTTCTCCAAATTGAACCCGCACTATCCCGGAAGCATCTCCGACTGCTGGCGCCTCGCTAACTCCCCGCACATGGAGTTGCTTCCTGCGTCTCTCTTGTCACCCAGATAACACGTCCCATAGCAGAACTCTTATATTCACATTAATAAATATCAAAATGGTTTGAGTCGCGAGCTATGTTACGAATCATTGTACTTGGAAGGAACTACCAACTCTTATATCTACATGAATAAACATCAAAACAGTTTGTATCGCGAGTCGTTGATCTTGGTAGTGACAGTAGGTACACGTGTGTCACATTACACGGTTGCGCAAACGCAACGCTTAAGCTAATCGTTTGAGACAAGTGTAACTATTAGTGGAATTGGAGCTATAATTGGCAGTGGTTTATCCGTCTGCAGATAATGTCATAAATACATACAGTCTTGTGCCGGTTGGTTTGTTATTCGAAATAAAAATCTAGCTGATCTGAACTGGTTTGCTGGAAATATCGCTCGCTATACTAGCAAAGAGGTCCTAGGTTCTAGCCCTTGCTTTATCACCATCATCTCAGCAGATAGACGTCTATTGCATGACATAGGCCTCCCTCAAGGATCACCGCACCGACCGGTCCTGCACTGCCCTCATCTGACGGGTTCCCGCCGCCTTTACCAGTAGATCCATGTTTAACGCACACACTCGCGCACTTAACAATTTCCTATGTAGGTACCAGGGCTGCAATCCCGGTAAATATTTGGTGATTGAACCGTTATTGGACTACGTACGAACCATAACTTTTGACACATTTGGTATTGCGCTGATCGCGGTACAGCCGTTAGTAGAGCCGTTTTGACAGATCGCTCAGACGTTATTGGCTGTCAGTTACTTAGAGTTTAGCGCGATCCGGAGTTCAGCCAGTTGAATAGTAATTGGATTGCAATGATTAGAACTGAAATTGGATAAGAATAGAACATCGATGTTCTAACTTTGCGCAATCGGGCACCTGGTCGGCTAAGAGAAACTGTCGTTGTCACATCAACTAAAACCAGTCCTCTACCTAATTGATACTGTCTAATATTTGGATTGGCGTGAAAATGAACAGACCTATATACCCAGCAGTAGTTTTAGGTGGGGTTTACCGAGCGGATGATGAATAAATAAAACTAAACTGCACAAACTGAAATCCAGGTATTCAAATCACCTTAAGATATAAGCCTAACCGATGACTATAACATAAAACACAAGATTTACGTCAGTCTCGTAGATTCGCTATAATCTTCGCGTTGACAGCGCTCGTATGTCGCGATGCGCACGAGTTGATCCCTTGATCCGCACCTAAATCGTGTGCATGTGTTTGCTTTTTGAGGTTGAACTGCAATAGTATACGCTTAAATTTAATTTTTTTGTTACTACTAGTGCTAACATAGGAGTCGCATTGTATTTCTGTTTTAACCTACTTATTAGGTAGTCAATTGTCGGCTGCTCCTCTCTGGCATACAATAAAGCTCGTGATTGAACTGATGACACAAGAAAGTTTTTTCCGAATAACAAGCGAATAGAAATGCTAACCTAATTTCGTCTTTCAAGAGTCAAGTGTGTTCCTATTAATTTATATTACAGATGCCTAAGTTGGCAGCATACTCGTTCATACTCACGCCTGTGTCCCATTGGAGTTGGCAACTAGGCGGAGATAATTGACCACTACACTACTCCTCTACGATCCTGCCTGACACTCTCCTCGCTTGCCTCTTCTACAGTCATAATCTTTCTTCTCTTTCGATATGCACTCGCCTGTTTTGTTTCTCTTTTTAAGTAAAAGTTATTGCCTGTACGATTCCACTGTTGGTCAAAGGCCTAATCTCGAGAATAAGGGCATAGGACCTAGACGTACCTACGTATATAGTTAATATAACGTTGACTCTAGGTTATATACCAAGGAACTAAACCACAACGGTACCTACCATCTATGCCCTAACCAGAATTCAAACCTAGGTTTTTTTATTCGGCAATCTATCTTGGTCTTATCACCAAGTTGAACTGGGCTTATTCATTTAATTTAAATAAAATCTGTAACAGATTATTATAGCTAAGAAACAATCTACTAATGGACTTTTTGTTTGCCAAGTAATTTAAAAAAAAAATGTTCTCGAAATTCTAAAATATTTCCAATACTTTGATAAATACCGTCTGATTCTTTTTTTGAAACAAATATCTGAATATCACCCATCTTGGTATCTCAAAAAAGCGATGAGAACTCCAGAAATAGTCACGAACTGCGCCCGCGCACGATGACAGCGGATTTATTAACCATTCGGGATGACAAACTGCGGGATGTAGCACCCGCCGCCTACCATGAGCTTCTAACTCACTAGACTCTAAAAATGTGGGGAAATTGCGAGTTTTCTGTATGCAGTATGACAGTCCAAGATATTTTTATTAATTAATTTGACTGAAGAGGTGAAACTGTCAGACTAGAAGTCCTGGATTCCAGTCCCGATTCGGTCTGGGATGTTATATGTTTTTGGCGTTGTTGTATTTTTCCATAATAAGAAGCCTACTCATAGCTTATATTTGAGAACATAACAATGTAGGTATGTGCCTGTGACCGTTATTTGTACGTCTAAAAGAAAACCCAAATTTCCGTAGATACTTATGCCTTGCTATGTAAATTTATTGTTTATTTCTATTATCTATCAATACTATGCCAATCGAGAATTGTTAGTAATTGTCACCGGTAGCAGAGGTAGCGTCGACTCCTGCGCTCGCTCGTGATGTATGGCGTTTTAATTAGGACTTCCCTTTGACGCCCGCCTGCGTATGCGTATGCGCATGCGCCGTTGAATACCATTTCACTGGAATTAGTTTAAATGCAAACGTTTAGAAGTTATATTTTTATTTTAATGCTGAAATGTTCATCTTTCATCTTATTATGAGCAAATTATTAGCGATATTGATATTACATACATAAAACTACCCTTTCGGAGTACTAGAAACTCGGCTACATCAACCATGTTTCAAGTTTGCAACAGTAAGTAAAGTTCACTTCACTTTTAGCCAAATTAGTTATCACATTGAAGAGACCAGTTATGTCTTAATAGGTGGGCTATGCTTTTATTTACAAGAATATTGCAATTAAAACTCTTATACACACCCTTATTTTCACTCAGTCGGCTTCTCGACGTAACTGAGGTAATATCTCGAGTCGAGGAGGTTTTGATCACTTGATTACCTACTATATTCCTGAAACCTGCGAGAATGTGTGAGTCAAATGAGGTGGTCATTTGACTCACACATTCTCGCAGGTTTCGGATACAGTATTTCAGGAAACAATTTGATTACTGAAATTCGACATTTGAGATATAAGGCGCGGTTTATACAGAAGAGACGTGTGGCGGTGGCGGATAGTCAAAAGTAACACAATAAAATATAAACCTAGGGCGACGTCGCCTGGAGGCACGAACCCTTTACTACAAATACGACGCTTCTTCTATCGAGTCGATGGCATTATATATTTTTCCAGCCCAGTATTTTGCCACGCGGATAGCACTACCAGCAGCGTCCATAAGCTGCATTCGCGTGCAAGTTTGCGGGCAGGAAGGGCAAGATATGAGATGGGCCATAGTCTGAGGGGCAACACCACACTCACACCTCAGGTCTGATCCATCGATAAAACCCAATTTGGACAGGTTCTCCTTACTCTGGCCGACTTGAGTTCGGAGTCTGTTTAAAGACCTCCAAATCGGCCTGGGTAGTTCATGTCCTGGGGGAAGACTTTCCGAGGGGGGGGACAAACGGGTCGGGTAGCGTGCTCTTTCTTCGCCAGAGGTCACATCTAGCTCGAGGACCATTACCAATACCTTGTATAGGGTGGACACACTTCAGAAAGTTTTTGCGGCTCTTGAGCCTTTGAGGTACTGTGGAGTATCTGAACATAGGATGCCATGGATCAACCTCGAGTTTTGCTCTTTCAATTGAGCTCGCAACGGCCCTGCGGACCTCTGGTAGCGCAATCCCAGCCAGTGGATAGAGCATTTGTACCGGAGTCGGTTTGAGGCAGCCTGTAATGATCCGACAGGTTTCATTTAATGCTGTATCCACGAGCTTTGTGTGGGCGGAACGACTCCATACCGGGCTGGCGTATTCGCCTGCGGGGAAACAGAGAGCCAGTCCAGTAGTCCGCAGAACTTGAGGCGAAGCTCCTCATTTGGTGATGGTCAGTGCCAAATACGACGCTGTGCTACGTACTATAAGGTTTTTATTGTGTTACTTTGACTATCCGCCACCGCCACACGTCTCTTCTGTATAAACCGCGCCTTAGTAACAAAATTGTATGTATAGGACAATAGCATCTCTTTCTTTAAAATACTAAAACCAAAAGTAGATAGACATAGTATGTACAGGATACGACAATCCCCAAGGAGTTTCGTGGAAGCGAGCCGGCATCCCTGGTCCCACGACATCTGTATCGTGTTGCTTATAAACAACGTCGCCCTTCGACCGTTATGTATGTTTCGTACTAACTTGCGACAAACCTTTACTTCACAATGTAGAACCTTTACTCCTCTAGTTGTAAACAGAAATAGAGAGCACCGGAGGCAGAACATGTTTTTTTTAAATAATTATTTAGGCCGTGTCGTGTCGTATTCCGTCATCATCACAATAAAGTGATAAGCATTCGTTTCTCTGCTGAACATAGGTCCCCTCATTTATAAGTTTAAATTTTAACCATACTTTGCCACGGAACTGAAACAAAAACTGTAATTAGACTTAAGTTTTCAACTTTCTGTCACGGAATTTCGACTCGCGTCAGCACAGCTTCAATTTGGCTGTATGAATAAGAAACCAATTTCCATGCTCAGGTTTTACAAGAGGATACGCATGAAATCACACTAACCAATATTAAAATTCCATGTCGATGTGCACCGATCCAATTGAATAACTTCGCCGAACACCGAAACCCCACTACGCCTTGGAATACGCTCCATTATAATAATCTAAACGTGCAATACGAACGTATAAGTCGGTACACAAACAAACACTCGTGTTTCTAACGCCATTATCATTATTATACCAGGAGCGCAGACGGGAGCAGGAGATGAAATCTCATCATATTAGATAGAACACGTTTCAACGCATTAGTCGCTAATGTTGTCTGGTCACGCCACGAAGTGTGAGGGATGAATTTATTGAAGTGAAAGTACGGTGGGAATTTACCGAGTGCCATTTATTGGTTATGATATTATGACAAGCTTTTGTTGCATACGTTATCTGAGAGCATATCTAGTGGGCAAAAATGTTCTATATTTACTGAAATGACCCATTTGACAATAACAACATGTAACATAATGAGGTAGTCAAAATATCGCTAAACAAAAACAACCTTTGTAAGCATGAACGAATTAATAATGAATTCTCACAGCCGCATTCGACTACAGCACCTGCTTAATAAGAAAAGCAGTCAGGTACCTGAAATATTTTTAGTGCATATACCCGTGTCGTGTCTCTGAACACATTATATGCACTATCTCGTTCTTCTGAATCTGGAGCAGGTATATTCAGGGAGTTTGGACACCGTAATTGTTCTCACCGAACATTAAAATCTTGTTTAAAAGAAAAGGCATACAATTTTTCAGCGCTGTTATAAACGTCTAGCGGCCGTAGCACGATGCGTGCGATAAAGCTAGTATCTCCTTTTATTCCATTCAATTGTATGCCTTTTCTTAGAAACAAGATGAAAATAATCGTTGAGAACAATGACGGCGTTTAAACGCACTCGAGATTTACCCAAAAATAGCGTGTGAGAGGTTCTAGCCTTTCAAGAGCAACAAAATACTGGAAAATGTATGTGTAATATTTTAAATTTTGCAGCATTTATGCTGCTAAAGGTAAACTGCATCAACTAATGCTTCCAAATTCCATTCACAGTTAATTCTAACAGACAGCCTGACATCATACAAATCTACATAGCCAGCCAGCGGTACCCAAGAGAGCCTGTTCGCGGGCCGCGATGTTATCAGGGGCTCGTAAATAAGGGCCGCGACGGTGACAAGTGCGCCCATTAGGACCGCAAGGGACGCGGGAAAAATGTGCGGGCGACCCTGACGACAAGACGAGTAGCGATAGCAACTAAAAGTTATGGCAAATTATTGCGCAATTTAAAGTCTAATTATTGTGTTATACAAGGTGCAACAAAAAACCCTTGTAAATATAATAGGTTGGTTTCGATTCGACCATCAAACTTTCACTATGGAGACAAAGCCGAAAATTGTTTAAGAATTCAACTGTCCCTATACATAATGAGTCGCCTAGGTATTGCATTTTTGTATGGAACAGCAGATTAATTTTAATTTTTTCAGAACACTATAGCATGTCATTCCGTAGTCTTTTAACTTTGAAAATGTTTCCTTACGGCAGAATCGATCCCATACAGCTATGATTGACGTAAACTTTGAGCGTCACGTGACTCCTGTCAACGCCACGAGTTACGCCTACCTCTATGGACGTAAATAATTTCCAATTTGATCGTCATAGTTGTCCAATCTATAAAGTTGTTAAACAATGTCTTGTAAATGTCATATTTCTAGCGAATATTAGTAGAGCTCTTTGTACTGAGCTTTGTAATCATACAATACAGAACCCTAAAAAGAGTCGAACGAAATCCATTCTGATATCACGTTGAGACAGACTATTTTCACCCATTGTTTCTGCTGTCACTACTCAACAAGGTGTGTCAACAAGAGGAAATATAAACAGCAGGGTTGTCATCAAACAGTTAACTACGTATACCTGCAACTACACGTACAATGTATGCGTTACTTTTATACCTCTAATAGATTAAATTCACCAAAAGGTGTTGAATAGAATTAACTTAATTACAAGCCCTGTTAAGTTGCCTTATAAGGCCTTTATTAATGAACGGGGGGACATAGATAATTGATTCTTTATTCATTAGTTCGGTTGAATGTTAATTTTATTTGGAATTGGAAATGTAAATGACCTTTAACGGGTGATCGTTTAATGTCATAAGAGTAACATTTTTTGTTTCAGTGTTTTATTTGAGAAATAATCAGTTAATTAATAGACACTCTTTGAAGCGAGAAATTAATTGTTTTGTGGTGTTCCAATACCTGAAGTGTTAATTAGGAATGCTACTTTATTTTTAACTAATTAACAATAAAATGCAAAACTCGGCACCTACACGAGTTTGAAACTTTTGACAGCAGTGGTCCCATAGGAGTGGTCCGACAGGCCCCATGGAAAAAGAGCATGTGTAAAACTTTAGTTCCGGGGGGAGGGGGGGGGGATATTCATAGAAAAACAATAAAAAAGTAAGTGCTGTAATCACTTTTCGATACAAATATTTGGATTTCGATACGTGCCTGAGCATTAGGGCAATTCGTTTTCGTCTCTATAGAATAGATACGAAAAGCCGAGAAAAACGTAATAAATACATTCGGTTTTGAATACTGATAAGTACTTTGCTTAGTCCTATAACAATATTATTGTTTGTAGGGATGGTTGTAGTCACAACAAGGGTTGCAATGGGGCGGGGGTGTCCGGTTCAATTGTATTGCAATTTGTCACACAACCCTCCCGTCTCTACAGATTAGTCTGTTCTTACCACGTATCGATTCACTACTGCTGTTTTGTTGTATATTATAATCCTACCGAAGTAGATATTAGACCTGCAATTATGTTAATAATGAGTGCCGCATAGGTTTTTATCCTGAACACTTTCTAAGAAATGTGTGCAATATCCTAAAATTGTAAAAAAACAACAAGGTTCGAACGATTCCGAAGTTTGAACTGAAATGCACAGAACTGTAACTATGCTGCTTCTGGCAAGACACAAACACATCAAATCGCGTCCTCTTGAATTGTTTAGGTAAGGGCACAGAATAAATACTCGTTAGGGCCTAGACTCAAGGCACACTTCAAACTTAACTATTGCCAATACTATACATTAAACGGCTGTAAGCTATCAAATTATCATGACATAATTTATATATTACATCGTGGCACTTTTTTAAAATGTTGTACTCTCTATACTACTTTGTAGCTTCCGAACAACGGCGGTTTTCGTACACAAATATAAATCAAAGATATCATCTCTTCTTACGGTAATATTAGGTTTGGAACCCTCTATGTGCGAGTACACACCTCGCTCTTGGCCAGTTTTTATTCAAAGGGTAATTCAGAAAGAAAACACAAGTTAATTAATTACGATAGGTAGGTAGGTACAACACAATGAATCATTCTCACCGCATATTTCTATTCATGTTCAACAAAACAATACACCCCTTACAAGGCTCCATACAAATCATAACAGTTCGTTCTGTAATCTATCTCGCGTCGACAATTACCGCACCCCGTGAGGTGATGTATGGCTCCTGTATGGGAACTTGACATGTGTTTCTGCGCTTTTTTGTGTTTTATAGCTGTTTAGATTGCGTGCGCAGAATGTTAGATTTTTGCAAGGTTCTAATAGAATTGTTGTGTTTAAGAATTTGTAAAAATGCGGTTTTGCTTTTATTTTTAAAGTTGTATAGTTCGTGTTCTACTGTTTCTCAATGGGTCTTATAGTGTACTAGCGTTAACCCGCGACTTCTTCCACACAAATTATATACCAGATTTTAAGTCAGATCATAAGCTATCAAACAAGTAGTTTTTGCGTGAAGCTTGTTCAAACGAACAAACACACAAACAGACAGACAAAAAATCCAAAAATTGGTGATATGGAATCAGGGACACCTAAAAACCATATATCGTAAAATTTTTTTCGTTAATATCTTCAATGTATAGACACACTTCTGTTACAGTTTTAACTCAAATATAATGCTAATTAAGGTATTAAAGATTGCATTTCATTCACGTATTCAGTGCTATACTTTCTCTTTCTTCTGAAATGTAGTAGTATAATTACTATCTATATCTATCTACCTTTTACCTCGAAAGTTTTGCCATTTTGTCACGTCAATATGTCATTTGCTAGCCTTACTACACTCCATGCTTAAAAAGGTATTTTTTGTAGTTTTAGTGAAGATACTAACTAAGTATCTCGAAATGTGATTTGGGGTTTGGTTTCTCTGCATCAAAATTTCGACGCTTTTCACAAAATAATCTCAGACAGACGGAGGGATGACGAACATGGCATTATTTAAAGCGTAGTGCTTTTAAAAGGCATTAAAACAATGATAATGTTAGTCTTCAGTCTGATTTACACAATTATTGTGCTTATAAATTAAACGTTAACGAACTTTTTACGATTACAACTGTGGCTGGATTTTACGATGCACGGTATTAGGGGAAAAGTTGAGTTTATTTTTATTTTTAATTCGTCGCCATGTTGGATAGAGACACGATAATAAAACATAAATGTTATGTGTGTTGTCGAGTTTCAGTTTAGTAAAAAAGTACGTAAGTTTTGTATTGTGGGAATGGGAGTATATAAGGTCTAACAAAATTAGCTGAAACTATTTTAAGGGGATGATCAGACCATCAAACTGAATAACTTTCTCCATGGGAATAACTCTCTCTATCGAAATCGCGAAAAAAAAAATCAGCTGTCCCATACAAAACTGCAAACATAACTCACATCAAATGTATGGGACAGGTGATTTTTTTTTTTCACGCTTTCGATATTGGTCCCATAGAGAAAGTTATTCAGTTTGATGGTCTGATCATCCCCTTAAAATAGTTTCAGCTAATTCTGTTAGACCTTATATACAATTATTGAAAATATGGAAATTTCGAGATAATACTACATAAGCTTAAGTGTGATGCCAAGGTTTAAATTCAAATCAATGAAACTGGGATCAATTTTTTTTTTATTTTCAAAATATTTTAACCAGGTCAAGCCATAGTTAAGTCATAGGCACGTTGAGGTAGCTTGGAAATACTAAAAGTAAATTGGAAATCGTAAAACATATCAAATATGCTCGTTTTGTACTCGTATGTACAGCTTTGTGTAGGTATCTACACAAAAATTGTTCATATCGATAGTTTTTTGCACTGAATCTTCCTGGAGCACTATTCACCCTTTCAACTTTTAATTTCTCGGTGGAGCTCTACCCTAGCTACAGAGAAACGTATTCGACTTGTTAACTGAGCATTGTCTCTTTAAATTGCAGGTGTTGAAATACTGCGAGCACCTGCATGGAAAATGGTACTTCAGCGAGATCAGGGCGATCTTCTCGCGGCGGTACCTGCTGCAGAACATCGCCATCGAGATGTTCCTCGCGAGCAGAAGTGAGTTGCATTCAAGTTAACAATAAGAGTCATATTCATATCATATCACACAATCGATTTTTAAGCGTAGGCGTTGACAGAACGATATAGTCGCGATTTCGCCCCGATGCAATGAAACCGCCTAGTTTCAGAAATCGCTCGTGTGATATATTTGCCTATGATGTTTATGTAGTCTTAAAAAATACTTTTAAAATACTTTAGTGACCAGACTAGATGCTTGACACGACGCATAATTTTAACATAATTATAATATTTATTGCACAATCATATGGTACATAAAAAAAACATAAGGTCTTAAATGCTACTTAGTCTCACATATGATACCCTATAAGGGCACAGCAAAATTTAAGAAAAAGGTATGTATGTACTTACATTTTTTTAAGTTTACTATTTGTTTAAGTTTACTTACGCCCATAAAACCCTCTTTATGGATAGGCCTGTGCCCTGCAGTGGGACGTTTATAGGCTTATGATGATGATGATGATGATATTAAACAGTATGTACAATGGTTTCCAGCGTCGATATTCTTCGCGTTCCCGGACCAGACGACTGTGAAGAAGGTGATTAAGGCCCTCCCGAGGGTCGGCGTCGGCATCAAGTACGGCATCCCACAGACCAGGTCAGTCACTTTGATACTACTAGTGCTGCCATCTACGATGAACACTGCGTACTAAATAAAAGGCTTCAAGGCGACCGCTGAACCATATCGCGCGCTGAATTCATACGTGGATCGATTTGAAATGAAAGCCTTCTTGGTAAACTAGATGGCGTTACATTCTATAAAAAGATAATAAAATAGTATTAGGAATGTTTCTTATTAATTAAGCAGCAGCATAACAGCATAAGTAACAATATGACCGCGACCATATTCCTCGAGAAAGTTGTCAAAATTATTCTCAATAGAAAAGTACGTATACATAACCTTTTTTTTGTATATTCACATCACTAGCATTGCTCAAACTTTATCCAGCATGACCGCGACCATATTCCTCGAGAAAGTTGTCAAAATTATTCTCAATAGAAAAGTACGTATACATAACCTTTTTTTTGTATATTCACATCACTAGCATTGCTCAAACTTTATCCAGCATGACCGCGACCATATTCCTCGAGAAAGTTGTCAAAATTATTCTCAATAGAAAAGTACGTATACATAACCTTTTTTTTGTATATTCACATCACTAGCATTGCTCAAACTTTATCCAGCATGACAGGTTGAGAGCCCGCATTAAATGTGCAAGGGACACAATAGACACCACAATTATTAGGTTTTCCTTCACTTAAAAGCCTGTGGTACTACAAATCGTACGTACTCTTATATCTACTGATCCAGGCTGAGATCGAATCACCGCCATGTGGCATGAAAGCCGACTCGCCTGTCATGCCGGATGGTAGCTGTGATGGTATATAAAAAAATATATATATTTCTTGGACATTGTCACACAAATTAAGGTGGTGGTGGTGGAGGTGGTGGCTTGGTGGTGGTAGTCTTTTAACTGTTCAATTATTAGATCAGCAATACTGTAGGTACATACGTAGTACATATTTATAACAACATCGAAATCTGTAGCTGTATCTGGTAGTAAAATGTCGGTCCGATTTAGTGAAAATCATTTAGTTTAATGGTCTAATCTCAAGTATACAAGGTCTAACAAAATTAGCTGAAACTATTTTAAGGGGATGATCAGACCATAAAACTGAACAACTTTCTCTATGGGACCGATATCGAAATCGCGAAAAAAAAATCTGCTGTCCCATACAAACCTACTCGACCTAAATGTATGGGACAGTAGATATTTTTTTTGCGATTTCGATATCGGTCCCATAGAGAAAGTTGTTCAGTATGATGGTCTGATCATCCCCTTAAAATAGTTTCACCTAATTTTGTTAGACCTTATATAACACATTCAAGTTCACAACCTGTAAAGGCATTGTGATAGGTGTTGCTTTTGATAGTTGCATTGTGGATCTTTTTATAGAATATTTACTTGAAAATTTAGCTCTCTATCCACTTTATACAGGGTGAAATTGATATCATTAGCATCCTTTTAAACTAAGAGTCTACCCATCGAACTGAACAACTTTCACTATGGGAGCAAACCGATTGGAGCCTAAAAATAATCAGCTGTTCCGTACTAAACTGCAATGCCTACTCGCCTCAAATGTATGCAACAGCTGATTTTTTTTTTGCTCCGAACGGTTTGCTCCCATAGTAAAAGTTGTTCAGTCTGATGGATAGACTCTTAGTTTAAAAGGATGCTAATGATATCAATTTCACCCTGTAGACCTTAAAGTATACAATTTAATAGAAATGAAACAAACATGGAAAACAACACAATTTTATTCATGATCACACATGTTATTGTTAAATTCTTTTTCATCAGTCCATCGCATGTATCATTTGTATAATGTAAGTATGTATTTACAATACATACACCCTGTAAACATTACTTATTTTAAATTCAGCACAAATCTTATAATTAGCGATCAGAATTGCTGACATTGGCAATATATGACATTGGCAATAGATGACACTGCATTCCACGTATAAAAATGGTTTGGCCTTTTAAAACTTTTTGACATAAAATTGAATTTAAATGTTCATTAACTATGTGCTAATAATTATAATGATTTATTTATTATTATTAACAAAGTATTCAATCAGTGCCATCTATCGAATTTTATTTAAATCAATCAATCAATCATATAAATCTTGGATCAATTTATTTAAATTGATCCGAGTAGGATCAATTTAAATAAAAACAAAACTTATTTTTTATTCTATGCTAAAATGTTACAAATTTACTGCGACCTGTGCTGAAGAATTCTTTGTTGCACAATTTTGTACTTAGATACCATCTTAAAAATATTTAAAAACATCACACTTATCGTCACCTTGTTAAATTAATAATCTAAGTCACTAACTCTATGGAATGTAAAATTTATTAATATTGTAAAAAATAATCACTAAAAATACCTATAATACTGATAACATAACAATAATTAATTTATTATTATAATTTTATATTAAATATGTACAATTTCACAAAATATTGGTAACTTATAGTACAGCAGCCCATATCCACTTATTTCACAGGTTTCATAGAATCTTCGATAGTAACTGCCAGGCTCGCGCAACTCTCTAACAAAGAAACGTTATATGAAACGTGCACCGCCGCCATTAAATATCTTTGAACGGTTGCACATGTTTCATACATTCTGGATCATCGGTCACGACCTGTTTTTAGTATGGAAGGCCCGACTCTTTAACGTAGTGAGTTACATTCTCTTTGGTAACTGCAAGTAAAGATCATTTTAACGTTTCTGAAAATGTCTTCATACAAAACATTTCTTACGAGAAATTGAGCTTTACACTTTACACTAGGTTTTCCATGTAATAGTTTTAGAATGGTGAACACCTTTATGACAAATTAAATTAAATTTTGTGTGGCCAAAAACACTGACTAGCAGAATTTTCATGACCAATCGTTGAGATGTCTAAAAATCTACAAAACGGTTGCTGTACACAAAATAAGTAGATATCGGCCGATTTGTACTAAAACTCAGCAACCTTTGGACCAATAAATACTAGGCTATCATAAAGGAACAACAATCACTCTAATCTCTCTTTCTTCTCATCGTTCTGCATCCATCTTGACGCGAACAATTCACTATTTTTCTCTAAAGAGACGGCCGCGCCCGCGCTGTGCCTCCTCTGCACCGGCTTCCCTTCTATCGAATATTGTTTGGTACAACACCCTACTTCTGGGTCTGTATCCTTCTTCTCCTCATCAAACTGCCTCATAATTTCGTTCAAACTCTTCCCTTTTGTCTCGGGCAGGAATAGCTGACAGTACACGGCTCCTAATAAGGCACAGACTCCAAAGAGATATAAAGTACCGTTGCTCGTGAGTAGGTTCTCCATTTTAGGGTAAGTTTTTATATTAAAGAAGATTAAGACGTAAGCACAGCACGAGGTAGCTCCCGACATGACTCCCCTGATGTCCTGAGGGTATAATTCCCCTGACATGATCCAAGGCAGCTGAAGGAAGCCGACCATGCTGAATGAAACGTGTAGCAACACACATGCTAGTTTCATCAATGGTGGTCCGTTCAAACTGTCACAGACGGCTGCTCCTAACATCGTGATTCCCAATAGCAGACCGGAGGCAGCAGCCAAAGTCTTTCTTCTAAAACTATTAATCAGACATGCCCCCACAGCACCCATGAAGACTCTAACGCCTCCAACTATGATAGAAGCTGTAAATTCATTGACACTCGTTCCGACAGACTTGAAGAAGTCTACAGCATAGTACAAAATTATATAAATACCAGACATTTCTTGGAATATGAAGAAGACTATCAATAAAGTAAAGGGTTTCAAGACACTTCTTCTCTTGAAAAGCCCCAATTTTTCTCTGAAGGTCATGGTCTCGCCACCTTTTCGATCTTTCGTGAACTCCATGAGCTCTTGCTGCGCTGTGCTGTTATTCTGTCTAAGCCAGAACATGGCGTTATAAGCTTCCTTCATCTGGCCTTTAGAAGCTAGCCATAAAGGCGATTCTGGCACAAAATACATGAGGAAAGGAGTTAGTAAAGAAACTCCGGCGCATATGGCAGCGACTTTTCGCCAGTGTATGAAGGCTCCCAGCGAGTACACCACGAAAATGCCCGTGGATACCAGACCAGGTCCCAACGCGCTTAGAACTCCTCGTTTTTCCGGCGTCGTGATCTCTGCCACGTAGATGTAGGAGGCTGTTGACATACCTGGAATTTGAGAGGAATGTTTTAATATTTTTATTCTTTTGATGTGTTTTCTGAAAATAGTTGTCTTTGATTTAGGTCTAAAAAGTCGTTGTTTTTCGCACCTCTTGTCCCTTGGTGCTTCTGTCTGCTCGATGTATTACCTAAGCCTCTATGACAGTACCACATATTGTACTAGTGACAATAATTTGTATCGCTACAGTATCGTTGATCTAACAGAAACTCACCAATAGTAAAGCCAGTGATAAATCTGCCGACGCACAAGAAGATGTAGGTCTCTGAGGATGCGATGACGAGCCAGCCGATAAGATTGGGCAGTACGATGGACTGCAGCAGCAGCCGCCGCCCCACCGCGTCCACCATCATGCCGCCGAGCAGCGCGCCGATAGGGTTCGAGATCACTCCCAGGCTAGCTGTTGACATAATTATGTTTTAGTGGAAGTCGACAAAGATAAATTTAGGCGCAGTAGGCATATGAAATTCGCTGTAAGGCATACGTTAAGGTGGTTGCAGAGAAGTACATTTTATACAAAACGTTGACCCACAATACGCGTAGACAGTATTAATATAAGTAACTTTGTGTATATAGAAAAATAGTTTAGATAATCTAGATACCGCGTTACAAATAACATTTGCAATTTTTAAAATAATTACGTAGATATAAAGCTTTGAAATTTTTCGTACAAAATTTTAAAAGCTTTATATCTTCGTAATTATGTTATAAATTGCAAATGTTATTTGTGACGACGCAAATAGATTTTCTAAACTATTTTTCCATATATAAAATATTACATTTATTAATTCCGTCTACGCGTATTGTGCGTCAAACTTTTGTATGGACTGAAACTAACTAATGAGAACATATTTCATGAGTAAAGCTTTAAAAATTTGCTTCCGGAATATTTCGACCTGCCAAATTGCGCGACACGTCAATACAACTGAATCCCAAATCGACTGAATCAGCAGAATCACATCGCAGTTGTTTATTATTATCAGTAATTGACGCAAAACGTCCCACTACAAGACTATAGAATACAGTACTGGGAAGATATAAAATCGGCTACGAGAGTGCACATTCACATGTCGGGTTGGAGGAGCTTATTCGTGAGACCTCCTCTCACGAATAAGCTACCCCTATCCGGCTTATTTGTCATTTAAAGTTTCTGACTTTTCATACATGCACTAGTAACTATCCAGGGTGAGTGTGACACCAATGACATGTGACACAGGCAAACCTCACGAATATAAATAGCAGAAATCGTTTGGTAAAGTTATGGAATATCAAATGGGGGAAATATTCCAATTGGGGTATTATTTGTCCGAAAACAAAGTTAGTTTTTCTGGTTGGAGCAATAGAACATCATTGGTTTAAAATGTTGTTAGTTTTTGTCCAACTAATTAATAAAATATCAACACAGCAATAGCTTAGTTTAACAACGAGCAATGCCATTACGTTTGATAGGCTGGCTTCTCTCCCCAAGTTTCCATGAGATGAGCTGATATCCTTGAGATAGTTCGTGCCAGTAAATACAATAAGCTACTTTATGGTCCCCGACCCTTGTTATCAGCTGGCCGAAGCGAAACAGCCGTGATGTGTTTGACACCCGCTCCGTTTGTGTTGTGTATTTAACACTATCTCCTATTTGCAAGCGCCTCTCTGTTTATTCTTTATTGTTTATTTTTCCACTTGTATTTTATACGTTGATTGCTCTGAAAATGTTGCTCTCCGACTGCGCCAGAAAAAGGGTCATTTTATTAAAGATATTTTCCCTTTATTATTTTCCTTTGTTTTCTTGGCGAATACAGGATTTAATTTGTTAAGTAAGTATTCATGTACAGTCAAGTTTTTTAATACACATTCAAATGTACAAACCCTAGTATTGTCTGATAGGGTATTGGCAGTTTGCGAGTGTCGAAAATAAAGCACTTCGCGAAAGAAAGTAGGACAAACAATACAACAACTACCGGTTCATATAAAAGATAATGCTCAGTAAATTAACCATTTAACAGTGGCATGAAGTTTCAGTAATAATGTACCAAACAATAACAAATGATAATGACATTATTGAACGCCGAGCTGATGTTGTAGGAAGTTCTATTTTTCTCAAAATTAACTGCATATATTATGTCTTACGTGTAATGCGTTTGGCGTTGAGACATTAGTAGGTACAGTGTCACTTGCGTATCCTGTACGTCAATCATTTAGGTATACGACATGTTTGACTGTCTACCTATTGTCCTATTTTACTGGTGTTCGGACACTGGTAGTCATTCTTGAGGAAAAGCTTTCGGTTATGTTTCACTTTCATTCGGTTAAGATTTTATTGGAGTGGTAAATGGAGCATCGAAGTAGATTGATTCTGGTGAATCCTATTACCTACCTAATTCGGAACAAAAGTGTTAAATACAAAACATGGAAGCTTTCTTTTAAATAGTGAAATTACCCAAATATTTATGTTTAAAAAATTATATTAAACAATGCAAAAACGTGACCTTAAAAACTGTAAAGAAATTTGTTTGTTACTTCGCCATGGTTATTTGGCACGCGCTCAAATCTTCGCAAATTGTTTGTTCGCGCTCTATTGATTGTTTTGTATGAATCACAGATACGAATTTTGCATTGTTTGGAACTTAGAGAAATAGTTTTCACATTTCAATCAACGCTAACCGTGTTTAGTTATTTAAAGTGGAACAAAAGTTTAACTTGAGTTGTTTCCTTTTCTGCGAATGGTTAAGTAAATACAGCATTTGAATAATTTGATTTTGAAACATTATGCTGGGTGCGTGCATGCGAAGACTTTGTATGATATCTATTACTATTACTTGAATATTATTGAAGATGTCAATGAGCTATGAATGGGTTTTATTAATGTACAAAAGAAAAGAGACAATCTTACCAATCCATGAGCTCTGCTCGTATGTGATGTTAGGGTTTTCATGTGTGTACTGGGGCAGTAGGACGGCTGAGAAGCCCTGGCAGAATCCCACCGATATGTTGATGGACTGCGCGGCCAACGCCGCCAGCACCTGTAAACATATGCAAGCCTGGTATAAAATCTGGATCTTATTACAAAAAATGACACCCAGAGAGAAGAAAGGGTGAACCTAATGAAATAAAATGTAGATACTCCACCAACTTCTTTCATGTTCTTTACACAGATTTAAGTTTCTCGCATCGCTTACAGATTCTTTCAATTTACAAGCTACATTATTTTCATACAATCTTCAAAACGGAAACTGTAACGTGGTGCCAATCTAATCGAAGATAGATGTTTATCTTGACAACGTGTAAGAAAATGGCCGACATATTCACGGCACGTGCCCCCGGAGCCCGGATAGACAACGGCTAATTTCTTTAATACGACATCATTAGTGCGTAAGTGATGGGTAGCGTAATTGTATAGCAGACAACGAACGTTAGGTAATATCATGTCTACTGGAACCTGCAAGATGTTAGTTAGATTACTAGGTTTAGAAGTTATATGCCATAGTCAGGATGCCATAAATAAAGCAGGGTGAGGCGAATTAAAAAAAAAATTCACGGCCACTTATCGATGGCGCTACAATCGTGACAATTTAGCTGCCAGATCGAAAGCGCTCCGTGTTTTTCACGATTCCCTAATTTTAGGGAACATTTTGTTGATTCATTAATAAGATTATTATAGTTTTTGGAAGACGTTTTGGAACTTTGAATTGATCAACTTTTTGTGCAGTCAATGTTCTTCTTGTTGTCTACAACAAACGAACAGTTTCATAGCACAATTTATCCCATGGCAACCCCACCTGTTTGACATAATGCAAACCAGAGACAAAGAAAACATTTTACTGTCAATGTGACAGGTTTATCAGTAATTTTAATATTGCCATCTACTGACTTTTCGATGGAGTCGCGCTGCAAGTCTGACGGAGGGCGGACGCGTGCGTATTGGCATCTGTTAGGCTTGCACGTGGCTCCGCCATTTTGAAACTCTTTTGTGTTTTAACTATAAAACTTAACTTGAGATTATAATACTTCAACACTTGATACTGGCGAAATCATTACGGAAACGCCGTTACACAAGAATAGAATAGACTTTTCGATTTACTAGTCTTGGAAAACCCCTCATTGACGCGAGATATTATATAAAAATTTTCGTGACTTAATATATACCTATCTAATCAGAATAATAATTCAGACGCCCCAAAAAACAAATCTATACTTATAAAAGAGTTCCGTGACTGACAGACAAAGCACAGCTTTAGCCGCTGAAGATAGAAACATGAAATTTTGAATTATATTCTACAGAGGATGTAGGGGTGCGCTAATAAGAAAGTATTTTTCGAAAATCGACGCCTAAAGGCAATCAGTTATTTAGAAAGTCAAAAGCTCGTAGAAATATAAAGTCTCTATTCGAATAATCTAACTTAAAAGATGAAAAATCCTGGTTATTATCGTCGATAAAGCTTAGTACTAACCGAGGGTTTTGTTTTAAACACCTCCTGATGACTTTCCACTATATCATCCATGTAACTAGTCAATAATTAACGGAATCTATCAGTTTACGCCCAGCCACGTGTGTTTAAAGTAAATTTTATGACACAAGTCGGACATTCATTTGCAAATAATCGTAGTCAACTACCGGAACGAGAGTGGACTCAAACGATCCTTATGATTGTTGATGACGGACAGATAAACAATGATTATCCACTTGATGTGTAGTGGAAAATTATAATCACATTGTAAATGTGGTAAAATAGTCGAAAAACTATACGGTTTCCAGTTGACCGGCCCTGACTTTGGCATGTTCATTTGACCCTGGTAGTTAGAGTCAACAGTAGTTACGACCGGTCAATAGTAGTTACGACAACGAATAAATCGATATTGATTTGATTTGTTCTTGTAATAGATTAAATTGGAAATACAAGTAAATAGACTGATTTAGTTAGACTGGTCTACAGTACTTAAAAAAAAACTACAATACGCAAGTTTTGTCCCGTCTCGTAACGTTAGTGAACAAATTAAGTGACTAAGTCGTTTTTTCTGGACTATGAACTTATAAAATACGGACGAACCGTTCATTTGTTTTAAAATGAAATCTTTTTATACTTACAGTCAAATTGGCGCCTACTGACTCGAAATATTGTTCTATCAGTCTCGACGTATGCATCCCAACAGTTTTCTTTAATTGTATCGCAGACTCCGTGTTAGTGTGCACGGTTTATAATAAAAGTCAAAGGTTCAAATCTAGAATACAAAATGCAGCTGGAAGTGTCTCCCCATTGAGACACCAAGATTATTCACAATTGTATTTCGTTCTTAGGCAGTATGGTTTTAAGCTCATATGAATCATTTGCGTTATGTAGAGCGATCGAATTTATGTGACAAGTACTACGTGCTGTGCTATTCTGTTCATAATGATGGCCCCTTATAGGAGTTATATTTATACATATTCTGAATACGGTCTCGACAAGCGAGTGAACGGAAGGTCATGTGTGTTTATTTCCCCCTATGTTTCTTATCACATGGCATTTCTAGAGCGATCTACTCTATGTCTAGAATTTCTAGAAAATATTGCTTATTATTTTGTTATATTTTATTTATCCATTTAGTTTGTAACGTAAAAAACAAACACCAAGATACCAGAAATCGGAAGGATGTAGCACGGATGGAACCTTGACCGTATCGGTCACAGCGCAATGACATGTCGCCTTCGCCATTATTATTTTTTTTATGATCAATTATTATTATTGACATGCATATTTTTACTTTTTGTTAATTGTGAATGGCGTACTTAGCTCTTTTTTATATTTGTTACTTTTATACTTGTTAATGTTTTGTGCCTGTAATGTAAAATGTAAATGATGTAAATGATGATGATAATGTAAATGATGTACCTGTCTAAATATAACGCATGTATTAATTAAATCCAAAATTTTCGTACGCTCCTTGCAGCAAAACATAGAGCTCTATATTTATACTTGACCATAAGATCTACATTGTGTCCACCTATGTTTACGAATAAATAGAATTTCATTTCATTTCATTTTCATTTCGCCTTTAGCTTTATCTTATCATATCCAATCCAATCCACTTCTGCGTTCTTATACGTGCCTGGTACTCGTGAACTAATTATTTTTCCCTTCCTATCCAATTTATTATTTCCTTAGAGCAAATTTTATAGTTGCGAATTCAGAGTAGGTAATCTAAATACAGACCAAATTACACAATGTTTTAAATAGGTCAATGATAATGATAAAACAAAAATTCTTCGTCTCAAATTGAAGCGGTCACCTTCTAAAACATCCTTACTAGGGCAAGTAATAAAATTATAATTTTCAGATCGAGATCGTTTGCACTAAAAAGGTCGATCGTGTTAGCACATTGTCTCGTGAACCTACATTTATGCAAATATATATAATAACAATAACAGACCGACATTGAATTGTTGATATGTAGAACAGCGGTATCAAGATGACCCCATATAATGCACATAATGTGATAATGATACTCAATATTGCCTTTATAATCATCTACGTCATTATTTGTTATTATGAACTTTAGTTTGGAGTTTTGATTCTTTTATCTTTATTTTTCATTCTTTGCGTCATGGAGTAGATAAATATTGTGAATTATTTTAGAAGGACCTGATATGTATAAGTAGGTAGGTAGCTGCTACTCATATCGATATCAATTCACAGGCTATGTGTACCTCGGTAATATTAAGTGAAGCTAAATAGCCGTGATAATTGATTGATATTCAATTTGTTTTGCTTCGTTCACTCAAATATTGTTCATTATAAGTTTACTTTCAGCTTAGTTTCTTTTTCAATTGAATAAAAATACTAATAATTTATTTTAATATTAAACAAAATAATACATTATTTAAGTTAATAATGGGGGCTATCTATAAATATGTTGCCTCCACCAATATGCTCATGTTCGAGGCCCACTCTTTCCCACGCTTAGTCGTGGGAATAGGCTTGTGCCCTGCTGTGGGACGTATAATGCAGGCTAATAATGATGATATATAATTAGTTAATGTACAGGGTGAAATTGATATCATTATCATCCTTTTAAACTAAGAGTCTATCCATCAAACTGAACAACTTTTACTATGGGAGCAAACCGATCGGAGTTTAAAAAAACAGTTCGCTGGGTAGACTCTTAGTTTAAAAGGATGCTAATGATATCAATTTCACCCTGTATAAGATCTAACAAAATCAGCTAAAACTGTTTTAAGGGGATGATCAGACCATCAAATTAAACAACTTTCTCTATGGGACCAATATCGAAACCGCGAAAAAAACTCACCTGTCCCATACAACACTGCAAGTACAAAATGTATGGAACAGCTAAATTGTTTTTCGCGATTTCGTTATTGGTCCCGTAGAAAAATTTGTTCAGGTTAATGGTCTGATCATCCCCTTAAAATAGTTTCAGCTGATTTTGTTAGACCTTATACAGGGTGTAAGTGACAGCCTAGCAAATACTGAAACGGTGAACTCAGACCATCAAACTGAACAACTTTCACTATGGAGCCTACCTCAGGAAACGCGAAAAAAATCAGCTCTCCCATACATTTAAGTCGGGTAGGTACAGCAGTTTTGGATGGGACAGCTAATTTTTTTTCGCGTCTCCTGAGGTAGGCTCCATAGTGAAAGTAGTTCAGTTTGATGGTCTGAGTTCATCGTTTCAGTATTTGCTAGGCTGTCACTTACACCCTGTATAATATACACACAATTAAATTTATGTAATAAATATTAGACTAATTAGGACTATCTTTTACTTTTATCATTTTGTTTCCGCGTAGTTTTTTTATAAATTTGAATATTTATATTATTTTATATTTTTGCCACATAACATGTGACATCTAGTTAATTGGTACGTCTACAATTATTAATAGTTCTGCGTGATATTTAAATCCGGAACGAATTGTAATTGTTCCGTTTCCGCTTGTCTGTAAATAAAAGTCGTATACATTCACCTCGTTCCACTGTTTATATTCGTATAGTCCTTCTATGAACTGGATACCGCAGCATAGTCCCGGTTGAACCAAATCACTGACTGCGTAATAGGATCCCGTAGTCAGCCTTTAGGTACGGTACGGTACGGTACCCTAAAAACCACTGCACTAAAATAACGATCAGACTAGCGGATAGCTTCATTATTTTGTAATCGCTTTGAAATAATTACGAGATAATGAAGAAATTACAACGAATTACAGCAATTGAAAAAGAAGATTCTGCAGTAAACTACCAGGTTATCATAACAACAACGTGTAATAGTATTGAACTTGAACCCACCAAGTACAGCAGATGACAGCCGGACTCAATGTCAAATGTAATAGCCTACGTTACATCACATTACATATCAAATATCGGCATCAGGTTTAATTCACTGTTATAGTGCGTCCAAGATAGCTTGGTGATTTTGACTGCTCGTTTTAAAGCGATTATTTTACTTTCTGAAAATGTTTGAGCCGTAAAAAACCTTTAATTTTATGTTAAATGTTAATTAATCTTGTATATTTTTAGTGTTCCTATTATAAAGCTTTGTCGGCTCGAACAGCTTTAAAAAGTAAAATGAAATTAGAGATTTCATCACATTTCCAACCGCCTGTCAAAGTCACAAAGCTATCTTGGATACACTATAGATCTTATGAGAAGGCATCTTTTATAATGATAACATAATTATAATTGAACACGTGGACTCAATTACTAATCCAATGAGATCAATAATTTTATTAATCGCTAATGATATGTAATTTGACTTGTGGAAGCAAAATAGGTTTCTATTTATTCATCAACACTCGCACTGTAATAACTAATATACATTTCATTTTGTAAACCCATTTATTTGTGATGAATTGCTCCATTTCATTTTAGTTCACTGAATGTTATGTCGTTTTTATATCGTTTAATATTATTTCCTTGTGTATATTTTGTGTACACTTCTGCTCGAAAACGGTCTTCTCTCCAATAATTGTAATTTAACGCTAATTTGACAAATTCTAAATAGGTAACCATTTGTAACCAAATGAGTTCTATAAATTTGTAATGTGAACCAAATGTTTTATTCATCTATTATTTGTGAAATTTTAGAGATGTAACTTGTATAGTCTCCATCTAAGTTTGGAATACTATTAGTTTTTCTTTTTACATTTGTTTTATCTGACGGTCATTGTTAAATGTCTAGGTGGAAACCATAATTCATATTATGGTTTCCACCTAGACATTTAACACTTATAAATTCATCCAATTACATCAACAACATTTTATTATTCATATTTCTTGGTTTAGTTCTCGTAATATGCGTTAGTTGTTCTTATTCAACCGCATAATGGCCTAGCAACTGCATACATTTTCCGATCTTTATTGTTTTTTTCTTATATGGGAAAAAAACCCTATTAGATAATTTTAATGTAATTCTATTATTCTGTTCAACTCAAATACGTGATTTTGTTCTTATCTTCTTTATGTGAATTACGTCTAGTTTTTATCTTGTAGGTACTTTTTACAAAAGATTATGCAATACTATTTTATTATCATCATCAGCCTTTTACTGCTGGGGCACATGCTTAAGAAGGGGAATGCGCGTAAGTCCACTACTACGGTTTACCACCAATGTGGATTGATGCACTTCACATACGCATCAGAATTTCTATTCCTATATTTTGTTTATTATGTAGCTTTTGATTTTTCGATCTATGGGGAATTGGAGCCATCTCATGTCATACTCGCGCCTGTATAACTGGGACCATCGCTGATCTATTGTGTTTTATTTTACTACTATCACGATGAAGTTTAATTTGAATAATCTTATCTTTTGTTTATGCATTATCTGTATCAATTGTGTCAGAATAATCGTATCAGGTACTTGACTTGATAGTTAAATTACATCTTCAAGATGGGTATTTATATCCTGACTAGCGTCATGCTTTGCTTTGCACGTTTGCCTTTACTCTTACACTGAATAGAATAGAACAAATAGCGACTGCAACTCTTTTTATTTTTAATAGGTAATCGCGTCGTTTAATTCCATCATCTGTTTCTTATTATTATACCCAAAATAATAACAAGGTCTTGATTATTTCAATGACGTCTGTTTATGACAATGACATTTGCTCTTAAACTATAACAATTGATTTAATTTCTTTTCGAATTTTTAGTTTTCTCAAATTGATGCCATTATTGCAACGAATTCACACGCTATGGACGATAGTGTTGAAAATTATAGCACTTTATAAAATTTCTGAAAATGTATACTCCACTTACACAATTTTTTTATGGTTATTTTGTTTCTGCATGTCTATTGTCTATGACAATTTTATGGTATCCTAAAACTATAAATTTGCATACAAAGCGATGTATTTTCCGAATGTTACTAGTAGTATAGTCGTATTTTGTAATGTGGACACATAATGTATCATGAATCCAATAAGAATGTCTCAATTTATAATCAATAAACGAAACGAATTTATTTACCAATAACGCAGCTTAAACTACATACAAATCATATCTTAATCTTACAAAAACAAAGTCGCTCTCCGCGTCTGACCTCATCATTTCTGTATCTCCGCTTACTTCTTCTAAACCACGCAACGGATTTTTATCTTGTCACTGTCATTTCGATATTTTCTTCTACTTATATTAATATACAAGCGTTAACCCGCTACTTAGTCCGCGCAAATTATATACCAGATTTTAAGTCAGATCATAAGCTATCAAACAAAAAAAGTTTCATCCAATTCGGTTCAGTAGTTTTCGCGTGATGCTCGATCAAAAAACAAACTTCTTTTTTGTATGGATATGGAATCAGGGACACCTAAAAACCATATCGTAACTTTTTTTTTGTTAATATCTTCAATGTACAGACAAACTTTCTGCTACAGTTTTATAATAGTTTAGATTATAGATCCCTCCCGGACGGATTTGGTGCGGGCCGCTAGTGTAATATAATATCAAATGTGCGAGGGAAACTGGTACAAATTCAGAAATGGAATTTAGAGGTTAGGTTTTTGCTTACACTTTAAGACAATGATAATGGAATAAAGTGTACTTAAGAAATGTTCTAACGAGTGCACAGTCCTCTTGAAGTAGATTTATAACTTATTACTGTCTTAGTGGCCATGAGATTTGTTTAATTGTAGTTTTATGAGCCTTCTTACTAAATACCGTTTATAGTTTGCAATTCTAATTCAGAGTTGAGCAAAACATTGTCTATTTATTTTGATCTTATAATTTAAATGTGTTTTTTACCATTTGCTTTAGCATTGTTTTCATTATTATTGTATTATTTATCTGCTCATTCATATTAATTATTATTTAACTTGGCAAAAGGTTTAAAATAGTTTCATACAAAACTTTTATCGCTTTAATTTGAAGCGTTGTTTGTAATTATTCCGTCGATAGAAAATTCTAACACGTTTCTTTTCCATCTTGTTCAGTTAAAGCCATTTTATTTTTACACTAAGACCTATTACACAAACATAAAAACTAATAAATGTTCGACAAGGTTCAATTTTCATTACGTGGTAATATTAGCATTTTTGTTAAGTCATATAATATTAGTTTTATCTTACGAACTCTCAATATGGGGGTATATGGGGGTGTGTCCGTATAAACGATGATCAAATTAGCATAAGTTGTAATATTAAAACCGGCCAAGTATGAATCGGACTCGCGTACGGAGGGTTCCGTACCACCATACAGTATCACCAAAAAATTATGTTTTCTCAGGGATTTTTAGCGCAAGCCCGGCACACACTTAACCGGTTTTTATTATTTGTTGTTATACTGCAGAGTTCGCACTATAATCATACCAAGTTTGACGCTTGTATGCATTACAGTTTTTACAATAAAGCGAGAAGAAGAAACATTGATAAAAACTAGGACCCCCTTAATTTTTTTACTTTATGTTTTCTTTTTCATTTGTTGGTCGTCAAATCCAATACAATAATACATACTTAATCTGTAAAAATTTCAACTGTAGCCCAGTCATTTTACGGTTTGAGCCTACTAATTAATAATTGACGGCCCGCTAGCACAGTCTGTAGTGAACCTGCCTGCTGTGCCGAGGGTCGCGGGTTCGAATCCCGTAAGGGACAAATATTTATATGATGAATATGAATATTTGTACCCGAGTCATGGAAGTTTGTATGTACATATGTATTCTATATCGTTGTCTAGTCATCATAATACAAGTCCAGGTACTTTAAATGTGACTAGATAATTTGTGTGACAATGTCCAAGATATTTAGATATTTAATTGAATATTTAATTGATATTTTTTTCGGTATAATACTGAAGAGCCAATTTGAGCCCAGAAATGTACCAAAATTATAAAAAAATCACGTCAGCAACAGTACCAATATGAAAATTTAGGTATTATCTTGATCTAAAAAACCTGATGGTAAATTTTTTTGCACATATAAGGATTTATCATTAGATATACTTGAAACATGGTGTAAATATTTTTATCTACTTAGATGGTTTTGAAAAAATACAATAGAATTTACTAATAAATATCTCATTTTTTTTCCTTTCAAAGCCTATTTTATTGCTCAAAAATAATTTATATTGTTAAATCTAAGTCAAATGACTGCATTGGTATTAACATTATTAATTTGAAAGCCTTCTGGGACACACAATTTTGATTTCTATGTTGCGCAGCGATTTTTTTTTAGTATGTTTTAAGATAGTATTTTTGTCACTAAATGGTGCCAGTTACAGTTTAAAAGTACAATTAAGTATTACTCCCTACCCCGCCTAACAAAACTCCGTAAAATGACTGGGCTACTGGCTAACTATCACGGTTCAGAAGACACCTCTGAAGGCCTTCTGAAGCTGTCCTAGCTTAGGTTTATGAATAGGGTCCGTTTGGGTACGGAACCCTAAAAACGACTGGTACGTACCATGTAGAGGTCGCCATACCGGCACACCTTCCAGAAGCCCTTGATGTTCGCGAGCATACTGCGTGCGCGCCGCTCGCCCCGCGCACACAAGCCTCGCACGCCTCGTGCGCTCCTGAGGACAACACAATATTGTTAGAAAAATGTCGCCACGAACCCTTGGGATTACAACATCGTTAAAAGAAGCCTACCTTTCTTCATATTAAAGAATCAATGCAATATTACACGAGGGGCCGAGGGTGTAGCAAATACATATTGGTATGATCTATAATTAGTCGGTCGGTAGTGAACATGCCGTGCCTTCGGCACGCAGCACATGCAGGTTCGAATCCCGTAAGGGACAAATATTTGTATGATGAATATGAATATTTGTACCCGAGTTATGGATGTTTATATGCTATAAGTAAATCTATTCTATATCGTTGTCTAATCATCATACTACAAGTCCAGGCTAGATTCTGGCACATTAAATGTGACTGGATAATTTTGAGACAACGAACAAGAAAAAAAATTGAAATCTTAAATTTTAAAGTACCATTATTATGCAACAATACCAAAAGAACATATCCTAATCCAGTACCAATTCGTTCATGTCATAAGCGCATTTTTTAACAAATAATTAAGATTAATTAGAAGATTTACAATACCAACCCAGGAAATAAGCCGTTTTTAAATTAACACAATAGTAAAGTAAATAACCCCGTAACGAATGTGATAAAAACAACAACAAACTAAAACATCTTGTTTTTGAAAAAATATATCATTAGTTCATTACGCTATTGCTATGTTCTTCTTCGCTGTTTAATTGTTTTTAATATTCAGATGCTTCTGACATCATAAATATTGTGATCTAATTTAATAACAGATCTTGTGTTGATGTTTTGTGACCCGGTACAATAACCTTTGTTATTTTTATTCTGCTGCGATGGTATAGGCATGTACGTATAGCACATAGTTGGCAATGTTTCATTCAGACGCAAACAGATTTAACAATCGGTTTTTATCGACTAACGTTTTTTGCGTGTCTGAAACACGTGAATTGTATCTCTCATATCAAGTTTCTAAGATATACATAATATTTCTTGTTTGACATCAATCATCAATCTCTAAAAGCGATTTGTTTTTGTTTATTGACTTATTTACATAATCTCAGTTTCTGGTCCAGTAAATTTCTTCAACATGTCTTAAGCTACAGATACAGTTTCTAGCACGCGTGTATTTTTAGTCAATATTAACTCTGCCTCGTCTATATCACTTACAGTTCGCTATATCTATTTTCTCTTTGTTAATTCATTTACGCTATTCTTAGTCGCAAGTTATGTTAAACTCGCTGAATCAAGGTCCACGTCACTATCATGATATTTGAGTTTGACTGCCAAATCTTCTTGTTTTCAAGTACTATTCCTCTCATGTTTTCGTAGAGTCTTATTACTCGTATCCCTATGAATGGATGTTTCGTCTTTTCAATTGATTGTATCCACACATTTTCCTTCTGTTGTTGCATGTGCCTTAATTTCGAAATATTGTATTCAGTCAGTGATAAAATTCAGTTTACAGTTTAACTCTAACACTACCAATAATTTTTCTATCAAGACGTATCACAGTTCACTTATTTATTTAGGTATAACTAGATTGTGCCATTGCTATTACGTCTGTGATTTGATAGTAGAATCCATATAGAAACCATTTCCCCTCAATCAGTTCTAAGATAGGTTTATCTTAAGGTTAGCTAACTACTGACCCGATCGAATAAACAGCATTATAATTATCATAATCATAATTAAATAGAACATGATCTTCTGCAATATTATTCTAATATCCATCTTTACGTTAGCCTACTGATGTAGTGAAATTGTTCTCGATTAGATCTAAATTGTCTTTTTTCATCTAAACCAGTAAGGTACTTACATTGCAAAACAGAATAAAAGGCTTATCAATCCCCAAAATTCTTCAAACAGGATCCCATAGAACTGTGGAGTCTAGTAAACTCAGAAACCGATACTAGAATAGTTTTAGGACGATGTTATTTCGTCGTTTCCGTACGAAAAGACTGATAAATAATTTGAGTCTTTCTTTTCTGCATCTTTATCAGATATATCTACAGCTTCGCAGATAGGTAGCACCGTTTGATAATAGTGCTTGTTTTGACGTTATCGCTAACTGTATTCATTGTTTTGTCTAACATTTACACTGTAAATGGTTTTTGTTTAAAATTTCATTGTTTAGTAAATACACTCCGTTAATGTCAAAGGCGATCTCGGAGAAACAGTTTTGTCAAGAGTGTGATTCGACAATGTTTTTCAGTTCTACGGTTAACTGCATTTTTAACAGTTAATTTCATGTTTATGTATAGGTTTTTGAGTAATATTATGAATCATATTTTTATAATAAGAATTTTCTTGAATGAAATTAACACCTGGTTCTATAGCTGATACCAGAACACAATGCAATTTGTTATTATCTAGGACAGTCTACCACCCGACATAGAAGGCTTAACTTTTCGTTGCCCTTATTCTATTGTAATCATATCAATATGGCGTACTGACAGAGTCTGACAATTGTGGCATACTGTAAAAAGTATACATATTTGAATAGACATGTTATATCTCTTCGTTACTATAATTATAATCAATAGAAACTCTTTGTGCCTGATGTCATTGTGTGGTCCTTCAAACAGTAATACCGTACCGTACTGTAGTAACCGTAGTATCTGTATTTTGCATCATTATTTTGTTTGATATGTACGTTAGAAGTAAGTTTTTTTGTTCAGCTCAAGTTTGACACTGGATTTCGATTTATTATTTATTAATTTCTAGTTTGAATCTTAATTATTTCACATTAGTCTCTTTGAGAAACAGGTTTTGGTTTTATTTATGTTAATTTTTGGCCAATGTTTTATTCGTTTCTAAAAGCAGGTCATGCAGGTACACGAATCACGATACACGATATTTCTAGAAATAGTGATCTCTTTTTATTATTCTCGAATTAATATAACCTTTATCTTGAGAAAACAAAGGAATGTACAACAAAATAATAATTTTCTTTATATTAAAGTTTTTTGTAAACGAATTGTATTACTAGGAGCTCATAAACAAAAGAAATGCTTATCCAATTGAAGGCATGACAAAATGTTATCAATGTCTGTCGTCACAAACTATGGGTAGACTATAAAGTGTTAACCAGCCGTGGTGGAAGCGTGGCCAATCGACGCGGGGCTAATGAAATAGACGCGTGTGCTGCCGTATGCATGTACCTACTACCTACCAACTTACTGTGTACATTCAATTAATGAACCAGTAATTATTCTGATTGTATTACTATGTTAAAACTAATAGAAAGATGACGGAAATGGGTTGAATAAATAAATTATTTACATTAGACGATGATATCTTTATACAGGGTCCTTCTTAATATGATGTTACATACAAAACTGCTAACCTACTCAAGCCAAATGTATGGGCCAGGTAATTTTCAGAGAAATCCCAGTCCCAAAGAGAACCTTGTTCAGTTTGATGGTCTGATCATCCCCTTAAAAAAGTGTCAGCATATGGCCTAGCAGCATGGTATGGCATTCAGCACAAATTTGAGTGAATTGAACTATTAATAGGTAAGTAATAATAATTTGAAAGCACGCGAAAATTAAGCTTTTTGCTTACCTACTATGTAACTCTACATCATAAGGATGGTTCTGAAATGGGGTCAAGGAAACTAGGAAACCGCTTTCTTTGTTTCACTGACTTGTTTAAAGATCCACGTTTTCATTCCAACGTTTACCCAAAAACTTTTGAAAAAACAATAAATAATCTTAGATAAAGTATATGTCTAGATAGAGCCTCACGCTTCTACCGTAAAAAACAAAAGTTACCAACTTTCTTAGGTGCGTGAGGTGTCATACAACTTATATTCTGGTGCGTGTATACGACTTAATTTTGGAGAATTATTGGATTGAAAAATGAAATAAGTAGTAAATACCTACCTAAAATTAATTCATATTAAATAAAATTAACTCACTCGGAATTACTATCTCCGTGGCCCCCCAACTTGAGGTTTTTCACTTATTTATTATTATAATTTCAAAAGTATGAAAACTACAGTTTCCCGAACACAACGCTTCCGCGGGAAAACTCGGCGCGCACAAGCTTTTGCGTTTAAATTTGGAACACGCCGCACGTGCGCTTCACTCGTGAAATTTTTAACTGCTGTTCTATTTTTTTTTTTATTTAATTATTTTTATTGAGGCAATGGTCACATCACTGTTCTGCCGGGCGGTCGACTGTTTCCGAAAGAGTGTGTATATGTCTGCTCTTGACCTTGCACACGCGGTTCTGAGACTGAAGCGGCTTTTGGTTCACTGCCTGTTTTATAACACATTATTGTTGTCATAACTTTTACTGTGAGCGCCCACTGATATAGGACGTGCTGGTGATGGACTGATGGAGGCAGAACATCTTTTTTTTAAGCTGTAAAACATGTAGAAATTTTCAGTGTTTGCTGGCCGTTGGTCTTCCTTTTCGGGGTCCCAAATTTTCCTCTTTCCTTATATTTCGAATATCTACGCGTTTTCTTTGTTTTCCTATAAACTTTTCTGTGTTTATACAATTTATTTCCGTAGGTAGGTACCTACATAATTATATTTTACTCACCTTTTATTCAAATGATTCCAAGCAATTAGATAGAGATGTGTTACTAAGCATTTACGAAGGCGCTTACACACTAGGTATTTAAATAAGAATGTATGAAACAAAGAAGCATAAAGTAATACTAATAATATTACGAGCTTATTACAATTATCCTTTTAATTATGAATACTTGGAGTGTTAACATGTTAATATATATTAGATTACTGTTGAAATAAAATGCTGTACGTTATGAGAAACTAATCTGTCAAGCTCGCGCGGTGTAATAAATAGTAATGATGTTGATGAAGGATTTAGTCTGGATTTTTTATTATGGACACTGGGGATGTTAATATTTATACATCATTAATACGATGATGGTTCATGGTCGTGTTCGACCACAGCAACTGATTATGGCTGTTGACTTCGAGAGCTTCGTTGATGTGCTCTTAGATGGCTGTTGCAGCCTATCTTGGCTGTAAAAGTGCGTCCGCACAGGCTACATGTAAATTTTTCATTAAGATTGTTTGTTGTACTGGATGGCCGCGGGTGGTATTTGTCTCTTAATCTAATATTTAACGTAGATATGTTGGAGAACATCGTGAGGAAACCAGCATGCTTCAATTTCGAGGCATGTATTGTACCCACTGTCCATTACAAGTGGCGGCGGGCTCACTACGCGTCACACTGGACAGAGTTTTGGTACTACTAGTGAAACGTGGATGTTCCTTCTGAGGTTTCAGAATATCTCTGACTACCCCCTCGGGGAATATAGACGTGAGCATATGCTTATGTTTTGGTTATTATTAAAGAAATTTATGAATACATTATTTCTTTGTGTTGTATTTTATAATACAGCTTTTAACAAACTAAAATAATGAAATGTACATGAATCAGAATTAGACTTATATGTGAATTAGATTTGAATGTGAATTCACGAGTTTCATTCATATGAAACTCGTGAATTCATGAAGTAACCTTAAAAAGAAATAGGCATACAAAATCTTAATGAACATAAAATCAAATGAAAACAAAAATACGCGTACTGTACCGTACTTACAAAATTAATTATAGTATTATATCATCATCATCATCATCATCATCTCAGCCGATGGACGTCCAATGCTAGACATAGGCCTCCTCCAAGGATCGCCATAACGACGGGTCTCCACCGCCTTCACCAGGTTGTCTGTCCACCGTGTGGGGGGCCTACCGACGCTGCGCTTTCCGCGCATTTTATATAATATTATATAATATAGCCAAAATGAAATTAGCTACCTACTCAAACTTTCAGAGATGTCCTACCTGTATAAGACTCAATGACGCTGATCCAAAAAATGTTTGATAGTAGAGAGTACAGAAGCTTTTTTCCTCTCTCTTTTCACTCTTTTGGGAATACACTCATTTTCCCTATGGAAGAGGAAAGATTTGTGTTTAGACTAAAATGTTACATCCTTAAAGCCTGGATTACCAGGTTCAATTGCTGAAGCGTCCTCTAAAAATTATGCAGGGTTCAATTAACAGCATAAGTATACAAATCGAGATAGCAAATTGCGCGTTGCACTAACTATCGCATGCACAATGCGCACGATTGCTTACGTGTGCGTCACGCGCCATAGACCACCACGGAAGTTTTTATTTTGATCTCAGAACTAGTGCCAAGTGGATAGGCAAAATTAAGATTAACCTGGTGATAGCCAACCACCATTAAGCTGGAGGCAGTTCTCCTAAAAAATGAGTTTTTTTCCGTTAGTTCTCTTGACAATATTTAAGACACGCTCTGCCCCGGGGTGGTCAGAAACTTTCTATGGCGCACTTTTAGCATATTGATCTTCAAAATGGAATGACGTGTCCAGTGGCTTGCCTTTAGCCCACAAAACACTTATGAAATCAATTTTCATTTACCAGAGAATACCTACTTTACGTACAGAAACATTAAAAATTCTTTTTTTAGGCCATAATTTAGCTAGTTCGCTACGAATCACTAATTATGAGTCTTGTCAAAACCTCTTGAGGTCAAACCCATGTTGGTACTCCAGTGTTAACGAACACTATTCTCACACGCAGCTCTTTTTACTATATCTAAATAGATATTACAAGTAGGTAATTTGTGAGTGACTCGACAAAACCTGTTCTACCTCCCTTTTTCATCTATTTTTTCCCATGTCCGGTTGTTTTATAAATTAAATATTTTAACATGTTTAGGGTAGGGAAGTTAACTATAATAAATACAGGGTGTAAGTGACAGCCTAGCAAATACTGAAACCATCTGGTGAATTCGGACCATCAAACTGAACCAGTTTCACTATGGAGCCTACCTCAGGAAACGCGAAAATAAATCAGCAGTCCCATACAAAACTGTTGTACCTACCCGACTAAAATGTATGGGACAACTGATTTTTTTTCGCGTTTCCTGATGTAGGCTCCATAGTGAAAGTTGTTCAGTTTGATGGTCTGAAGTCACCGTATCAGTATTTGCTAGGCTGTCACTTACACCCTGTATAAATACACTGCAATTTGACTTCAATACAAAAGAATTTCCGGAAACCGACGAAAATCCAACAAATTGAACTTGACGATTGTCGAAGTTATATATATAGTCAATGGAAAATCTATGGATTTTATGTCCGTTTTTGATCCCAAACAAATCATTAATATCAAGTATTTTCGCTCAATCAAGACAATGATGAATTTTCATGAATGATTCACAGTTCTTATCGTTTGAAATATCGCAATGCTCTATAATAAATATTTTTGAAAAGTTTATAAAACTTATAAGTGATAGACATAGCTAGCTCTTTCCCGCGGTTTTGCTGGCGTTGAATCAGATTCGTTTTCCAAATATAATGAAGGGAATAATATCCTTCCTTCATCACAGTATAAGAAAGAGTATTTAGTACTACATACTACTAAATGCCACCAAAATTAATTGAAATTCGGGAGTTGAGTCGCAAAAACCTGACAAACAGAACCAGACAAACACGATCGGATTTATAATATTATATTTGTGGGTGATCACATTTTGACACCTCACTTACATAGTGATGTTTTCCCTACAAAAGTTCCACCAATTTCCCACTAATTTGTGGTTTAGCGAATACGTTTCAGTAAACATTATTAAATAAATAGACCGAAAACGATTTTATGGAATCACCTGAAAAAAATTACTTGTTGTACTCTCGCCGACAAAAGTGATAACAGGATGCGGAAGCGGAAGTTAATAGTTACACTAACAGTTAGGTTTGAACCTCGTTATGTTATTCTTTGCGGTGCTTTGCTATGCTATTATTCTATAGTTATTTGCTAGCTTTTACCCCTGGCTATACCCGCATGGATTTCGCTTCGTTTAGGTTTTCGCTTGGCATGGTCAATCTAAGCCGTAAGCGTCTTTACAAACCCTATAAGTACTGTTTCAGTCAATGTCGGGACTACAGGGTGTAACAAAACACCCTAGTAATATTTAAGGGGGTGCTTCAGACCATCAAACTGACCAACTTTCACTATAGAGCCAACTTGTAAATCGCGAAAAAATATCAGCTGTCCCATACATTCGAGTCTAGTTAGTGCAGCAGTTTTGTATGAAACAGCTGATTTTTTTAACGACTTGGTTTTACTAGGGTGTTTTGTTTCAACGTGTATAATAAATAGTCTAGGTTTTCTTGTCGATAAATACTTCAAAAACAGTAAAACCCCGTTTCAGTAAAACTGGTACTTTAATAATTACTTTACTAAATAATACAGTTTGGAATAATCGGTACATTTAGGAGTCACAAACCCTAACTCAGTGGATTCAAATAGATTAGCTTTTGTAAACGTTAAACGTCAAACAAAACGTGTTCTTCGCCATCGTGTGATTTCGCGCGATCGTGATTGAATAAAACCTAGTCGAATAAGATATTCTTAGTCATCTTTTGGATATTGCAAGCTAATGGCTGACGAAAACGTTTGGAATGATTAAAATTGAAAAAAACTTGAATTAGTTATTTAAATATTATCTAAGACTACTTAAGGTGGTTGCAGAGAGGTCAATTTTATACAAAACTTTGACACACATTACGCGTAGACGGTATTAATATAAGTAACTTTGTATACATGGAAAAATAGTTTAGAAAATCTAGATGCCACGTCACAAATAACATTTGCAATTTATAAAATAATTACGAAGATATAAAGCTTTGAAATTTTTCATACAAAATTTTAAAAGCTTTACATCTTTGTAATTATAATTATAAATTACAAATGTTATTTGTGACGCGGTATCTAGATTTTCTAAACAATTTTTCAAATATAAAATATTACTTTTATTAACGCGCTACACGTATTGTGCGTCAAACTTTTGTATGGACTGAAACCATCTTAACATTAAAACACAACTAAATTTATTGTTTAAACAAAAGGCTTTTAAAAAATCAATTCAATAATAAGATCTACTACAATTTTTACCTCTAGATTTGATTGAAATGTAAACTAAAATCATAAGTATTAACGATGTTATAAATATAATTTTACTATAATAATAAAAATACACTCAACTTTTGAATTTTTTTTATTGTACCTACCATATTTATTTATAATTATAATAAAAATATAAGAGTTGTGACATTGTTAAATTATTCTCATTAACAAATTTATATCAAATGATAAAATAATTGTGGTAATGGGAATCAGAGTCAAATAGAGCTTATAATTATAATAAATTAAATAAATAAAACCTTTTGGTATCGTAATTACCTTGCGAAGTCGATAAGAAAACCTAGGCGATTTTAGTCCGATTCCGTACTGGACTTATAGGTTTTTTCATGATTTTGCGGAAAAAATCCAAATTTTAATCTATTATCGACTGATCGGGACTGAAACAGTTTAGGGTTTGTAATGGAACCAAGCCGGTAAGGTTATTTCATTTATTTTGTATGAAGGACCCAAATGTAGCGTGTATTCAATTCATGTAGTTTTTACTTCTCAGTAATCGTTCACTATAAGTGCGACAGTTCACTTAAACTTCAATATTTGCGTAAATATTTAACGAGTATCTAACTACTGGAATAAGTAGGTACCTATTTGAGTCATGTGTTTTGACAAACTCTGGTAAATTCATTGTTCGACAATTTACGAATAATATGATGTTGCTTATGGAATAATATGTAAATTATGGAATTGTTTTAGTTGATTATTTTTTTTTGTTTATTTATCTTATGTAAATTATGACATGACGCGTGTTCAGAGCATGCCCAGGACAGAGATGGTAGGAGGATGAAAGGGGAGGCCTTTGCCCAGCAGTGGGATGAAATGGACTAGCAAAAAGAATTCAGCGGTCCCATTCAAATCTGCAAACATAACTGGTATGAAATGTATGGGACAACAGATTTTTTTTCGCGATTTCGATATTGGTCCCATGGAAAAAGTGGTTCAGATTGATGGTCTGATCATCTTAAAATATTTTCAGCTAATTTTGTTAAACCTTATAATTATAAGATAATGAACCGTATCTTTTTTATATAAATTTTTTGTGTTATCTAAAGTCGCCCCGATCGATGCGATGGTAAGCGCACAGGGCAATGCAATGGTGTGAAGTTTGTGGCTAATTTCAATTGTGTTTGGGTTGCTATCGAAGACGGTAAGCACTCCCGAAGCAATCGTAGATTAATATTGTATTTTCATTTTTATGTGATTAAAAAGTGCGCAACCTTACCCCACCCTACATTTTATTTATTACTATTATGGCCTGTTTCACCACTTTTGGATAAGTTCTTGTTTGCTTATCCGACAGTTCATTTGACATTATTTTGTATGAAGAATATGTCAAATGAGCTGTCAGATAAGCTAACAAGAACTTATTCGGAAGCGGTGAAACAGGCCCTTAGACACATGACTAAAAAGAGCATTATTAAGTCCTCGCAGTACACGCTACGAAACACTTCTTTCGCCTCTTGTACATTCATACACAACATATCATACACTTATACAAATAATTAATATTACCTATCTATATTTATTAATAATTGTATAAAGAGCGAAAATTTTGCAGTTGTGCAAAGTGCAAATAAATCTAAAGGTAGTCGATGGGAAATCCTCTTTTATTTAAATCGCTTGAAACCTAATCAATTAAAAAATTGCATCAACAAGTTTTTTGACTAACTAATTATATCCTCTTCTTTATCGAATAAAAGAAGGAAGGAAAATATATGTATGTATAACAAAGTTAATACCTAGGTTGCGTTTTCCCCGTTGAAGTTAATTAGATATGCGTGAAGGGTAGCCTAGTTAACACTCAAGGGTTTTCTGGAATCAGTGCGTCATGTCTCAGCAGTAAGCCAGTTTATAAGGGTCTGAGCTAAGCTCACATTTTTTAAATATTTTATTGAAAATGCGACACGATTGTGTCCAAACTGAACCAAATAAGTTTGCTGTTTTATCAACGTGGTTTTCACTTTCAACATTACTGTCTCTCTCTCTCTCTCTCTCTTCCTGGCTTTTAATCCCATATGGTGGTGGGGTCAGCCTTCCGTATCTGCTCTCTCCACCTTGCCCTATTACTGACGTCGTCTTCGGAGACATTGCACTCGGTCATTTCACAACGAACTGTGTTCATCCATCTAGTCTTCGGACGTCCTCTTGGTCTCTGTCCTGGAATCGACAGTTCCAGTGCCATATTTCCTACATATTCGGGTAGCGTTCTTTTCACGTGTCCAAACCACCTAAGCTTATGCTCCTGAAGCTTATCTGCAATGTCACGAACACCCAGGCTACCTCGCACATACTCGTTGCAGATTCTATCACGCCTCGTGACACCGCACATCCACTTTCAACATTACTGTAACCCGCTGAATCTTTTGTAAATCAGGATCAACAGCGGTGACCCACAACACCAGACAAGAAGTCCAGCGATTGCTGAGGATGAATCTAATCTGTCTTAGAACCCGCTATGAATTTAATCAACGAAGATAGGAGCCGTAGGCAAAATGACACCCTTTTCTGGATAAATTGTCGCATTGTAGCTACCGGGTTACTGATAGAGTTACTGATTCCGACGCCTTTTCTGATCGTAGCACTGCTGTTGCCCGTTCAATAACATTTAGGAGTAAGGACGAGAGATTGCATCTGTGTTTAGCGCTCGCACTTCGACAATATCATGCTTAAAACTTTGCTTTCTAGTCGAAATTGGCTATGAACACAAAACATTGTTGAAAGACAGATATGTTTACGATAGAAACGACTGTATACTTTACCATCCAGTGTCACCAAGCGCCACCAAGTTACACAAATTTTATGGTGGTAGGTAGCCCATATTACGATGAAATTGCATTATATTGGTATGGGAATCACCGTTGTTAATCTAGCAGCATTTTATTACAAAAAGCTTATCGCCTTAAAGCATTGCGGTTTGTGGACCCTGTAACGAGACCTCAGGTCGTAAATGTCACTTTGACAATTTGATGTCACTCGATACAATGGCATTGTCGAATCATTCCGTTCGTGTCTTTGTTTGTATCGAATATACAGGAATTATGACTCATTTACTTTGCACATTCTACGTACACAATAGCGTATGCTATAGCGAATGTATAAAGCTTCTTTGAATATTAATTGCTGGTTACAAGATATTTTTGTTTAGAGTCATCCCCTGGGCTAGCTGAACGCCTGATGGGTGCCTCAGTTGGTCTTACTTATTCCGGGGTCAGGTGGGAAAGAGAACATAAAAGCTTTAGGTTTACTAAGGACAAAAGCTTTCACCAGTGAAGTTGAGGCGAGGGAGAGGCCAGACTTGAGTTGGTAGTAGAAGCAATGTTCCTGAACACCCCAAAAGGATTTCTTTTACTTACCTTCTGACAAATATAACATTGCTCTGGGAGCACTTATAGCTTTATCCATACATCCATCACAGCCCTTGATCAGTTCGTCTTCGGACATAGGCCTCCTCCATATTTCTCCATGACTTTCTGTCCCTCGCCCTCTGCATTCAGTTGGGACTTAATGCTTATTAGCTTTATGCTATTCCTATGAACCTATGGCCCACCCATAGCAATACTAAGTAAAAAGGGGACCCGACAGTGACGACGATGCGCCCTGGTAGGTCAAGGAATTACGGTTATGAGTTGATGTATGTACTCGTATGTAAGAGATAATTTGTGATAAGAGAAAATTGTATATACTTTGTACAGTAAATGCACAATCATTGGTTAATTTCCTAGTTCTAAAGGATGTGACGCGAATGAAAATGCCTGCGTCTAAGTAGGAAATTAGTGTGTCGTTACGACTCGTGAGACATTTTGAGTAAAATGCTAGTTGAAAATGTCAACTTTAAATGCTTTGAAACTTCAGTGTTTAAAGTATACCAATTTCTGTTAGACTATAGGCACATTATAGGCCTGCTTCCATAGAGAAACACGTAAGGAGTAGGTATTGTTTATTTCTCCATATAACATTTTTCTGCCATTTGCCGTTGCTATGACAATAACAGTAAAACGCATCGAATTAGGTAGCCCATCGTGGCTAGGTATGTATGGGAAATTATGCGTAAGGCCACTCCTCTCGGGGTACGAGTCACGTTTATCTCTATGCCTGCTTCTTACAAGCAGCTTAACACATGGGATGGGTGCACTATTACATTTTATATGTAACTTTTTGTAATTCTTAATTTTCATAAAGACTGTTCATAAAAATCGACCCTGTCGAGTTCAGTGTTTGTAAAGAAGTACAACAAAAAAAATTGAAATTTAAAAAGTTGCGTATCGGATGTCTTTCAGTTATCCATTCTGTAGAAACTGTTTTCAGGTTTTGTTTAAACTTACACGGGGTGTAAAATTAAATGGGACATTTACTTAAAGGGTGGTTAAATCGTCCTAGGGTGCTTGACCATCCAACTGAACAACTTTTACTATGGGACCAACACAGAAATCGCGAAAAAAAAATCCGCTGTCCCATACAAAACGATTGAATGAAATGTATGGGACAGCAGGTTTTTTTTATATACCATATAGAAAGTTGTTTAGTTTGATGGTCTGAAGCACCCCTTTAAGTAAGTGTCACATTTAATTTTTACACCCTGTATAGGTGTACCTAAGTTTTACACAAAAAACAGGAAATACTACCATTCACAATATCTCTATATATCTAGAGTCATATATAACGTTTTATAGTGGATCTGTCAGCTTTAAGCCACGAATGGCCAAAATCAAGATGTAAATATGTACGAAACCTCTAGAAAGCGAACCATTCACTATTATTACTTAGTATTACGAATACAGGTAGCGCAAAAGAACCGTAAATATTTAATTAAGTAATTGTGAACAGTAGGAACTTGACAGGTCAATAGTTCACCTTGCGTGCAATGGACACAATAAACATGTGACATTATTGCATTGTGGAAGAAATTCAACTCAATTAGTGATATGTCGTAAAATATAAGATTTCGCAGCTCTACTTCTGTTTGTAATTATTATTGTTCATTTGACATTTCGAAGCTTAGTGCTATCTGATCTTTTATGCAGTATTGTTATGTTAATATACTTAAATAAACTTTGTTGGTTTGAATTTTGAATAATAATGATTTTGAATGAATAGAGCCTTCCATTTCTTTTCTTTTCTGCAAGCCTCTCACACCTAGGCAAAGGCCTGGGGAGGCCATAATCTTTATATGTATATAGGAATAATTCTTCTGTAAGTGTGCATGTAACTGAATTTGATTGATTTTAATGACATTTTTTGTGTGTACTTGAGTGTTTAGAATTTAGGTTCACATTTGGACCGGTAGGTGGCGCCACCGGGGCAAAGCTGGGGCAGGGTGCTAGTATGTTTATAAAAATAAAACATTTTTGTACTATAATCAAAAATTAGGCACCAAATAACTAATTAATCAACGTTACGTAACATGCATACCTAATTAATATTGGAATAGTTATTAGTTGACATAATAAAAATAAGAGTTTTTTCTTAAAAGTGTTAACCCATAAAATTTTAAACCCACTATTCCAAAGAAATCATTGTACCCTTTGATCAGTATTTATGAAATAAAAAATATGTCATGGTGTCTAAAAACATGATATTTGAACTGCACCTCCCTTTTTGTAACTCAATCACCACAAAGGCAAATTAACCCAATATTTAGACTACTAGAAAAAACTCATACATCTACTACAACATAAATATCGATTCGAGATAACAATAAGTAGGAAGGTATTGTAGGAAGGTATTGTACGAAGAGCAACGATTTTAAATACCACCTGAAGTACCAGGAAATTATAAAATTTCCGTTGTATTTATCTAGGTAAGCTTACCTATCTATAAACTGGACTGACGTGACGTTTAAGTAATTGTATCGATTAGACATCAGGCGCCGATCTAGATCTATTATAAATAGAACAGTAATAATACGAAAAGATAATCGTATTCATACAATCACCAGCACAAGTATATTGAAGAAATGTATATTTTTTGTAATATTGCACTACACTCACAGTAAGCTAAACTGGTGCGAAGAATATTAAGACCGAACTAAAATTTGCATGGATATTGAATATCAATGCTCACAGGCACATACATTGTAATGGTCCCAAACGTAAGCTACTCTCTGCTTTTTATTATGGAAACCAGAGGGTGAAATTGATATCATTAGCATCCTTTTAAACTAAGAGTCTACTCATCAAACTGAAAAACTTTTACTATGAGAGCAAACAGATCGAAGCAAAAAAAATCTGCTGTTGCATACATTTGAGTAGGCGTTGCAGTTTGCTCCCATAGTAAAATTTGTTTAGTTTGATGTGTAGACTCTTAGTTTAAAAGGATGCTAATGATATCAATTTCACCCTGTATATACCGGCAGAAATATATAAACACTTAAACACCCATGACCAAACTAGGATTCGAACCATAGAATTCTGGTTTGGCAGTCTGACGTCCGGTGTAACCATTACACCAAACGGTTCTTCACAATGCTGAAACAAGAAGCTTTGTATTTTGCAGCATATTACAAGAAAACATAAGATAAACTAACAAAAGTTATAAATTAAAGTCGTATTACCATTGAGTAAAATGATTTCAAAATATATTGACAGAGTGAACTCTCAACTCGGTCAGAGTTGTTTTGGCTTGTTTGCGTGAATGTATCGAATTCAATGTCAATGTTTACCGGACATGTGCTGCGCTGCACATTGGCCCGGTCGTGTCTACTTTGTGCGTCTCGACTTTATTTTAGGTTCGGTACAGGCTAACGATTCTGTATCGAACTTTCTTCCGATTTTTTTACGAAGGTATCTTGTTCTGTGTCCTACTGCTGCGCTGGGCAAAGCCCTCCCCTTCTAATCTCTAATCCTCTCTATTGTGAGCAACTACTGACCAACTCTCCATGAAGGCATTCATGCTGTCTCTCCACATTTTTGTGGGTCTCCTAGGGAACCCAGTCTGTTGTGGTTTTAGCCCATCTTTCCGAATGCATGCGACAGACATGTTTGGCCCAGTCCCACTTCAGTTCGTCCAATAAGGAATGTTCAAAATCATGGCAATTATCTTCAACATTTTAGATAAAGCAATTTTTACAGTTGTATTTCCAGATTTCTCTATGTAATTTAATTTAGAATTATGTTGACTCTGAACTTTTTATTTCGATTATAAAATCATTTAAGTTGGTTAACAATATTGTGCGTCGAAAAAAATGTATTATCATATAATAACAGCATTATAATAATGGCATTGCAGATTTTTTTTTTGTTGAGTGTCTCGCGAATAATTGTGTGAAAATAGTTTAGATGACATGACAGTTGTTACACTATTCCTAATAGCTGAAATATGAAACAAAAAGTACTTAATGAGAAACAATTTAATGCTCGTTACAGTCTTTTGAACGGAAACGAATCATCTGCTGTGATGACAATGATGATTTCGTCTGAAAAAATCATGTTTTTCTTTCCTCGATTATGTGTTTTTAAATTCTTTGTAACAGCGGTAAATAAAAAACGGTTTTTATTTACTGCTGTTACTAAGAAGGAATTTTATTTACTGGAAAGCTATTATGATCCACCCTTTCTTTATGTTACCACAATCATTAATTCAACATTTCCAAAAAAACAAGTATATCACATTGTATAGTCATTGCTAATTTTCAATTTATCGGGTCATTACGGATTTGTTTTTATAATGTTTGTAGGTACTACCTTTAAACGATAAAACGATACAAACATAAACATTATATAATTAATAAAATTAAAAATTAAAAAAACATAAAACATGACAATGTGTTTTTTGTTTAAGATGGTGTGTGATTGTTAAGAAATTTAAAAAAATACGATTGCGGGCAGCACTGGAGGCTCGGTCTCTTCTTATCCAACGATTGAAAATAAATCGCATGTTTGTATTGAGCCTGCAAGAATGAAGCAAGTCGAGCTTCCGCTCGGAAGATAAATGATACTTTTCCATTGAATAGGAAGTGTCTCACTTCCTGCCCACGCGACAAGTGTTTTATTGCAACGCTATTCAGTGTTAATTATTTGCTATTGGCGCTTAAGTTGTTACGATTCTGGAGACCCGTGTCCTTAAGATGTCGTGCCTTTTACTTTCTTAGAAGAGCTTTTAATATACTGGGTGTAAGTGACAGGCTAGCAAATACATCAAACTGAACAACTTTCACTATGGAGCCTACCTCAGCGCGAAACGAAACGCGAAAAAAAAACTGTCCCATGCATTTTAGTCGGGTACGTACAGCAGTTTCGTATGGGACAGTTGTTTATTTTTTCGTGTTTCCTGAGGTAGGCTCCATAGTGAAAGTTGTTCAGTTTAATGGTCTGAGTTCACCATTTCAGTATTTGCTTGGCTGTCATTTACACCCTGTATGTTATAAAAAAAACGTTTTATTAAGACTGTGATGAAGAATGAAGAAAAAGAATGCAAGTTGCTGGTTTGAAAGTAGCGCCTGTGACAGTGACATAAAAACTGAGCGGTACTAGATTATCATGAAATGGGCATGTGATGCGGAGAGAAGTGTCATATATTACTGGAAGTGTTAAATATGAATATGGATGGCTGGATTGTGTGAAAGAGGACATGTAATAAAAAGGAGTGAGCGCTGAAATAACGGCTAAAAGAGATGAATGGAGGAAGATAACAGATTGCGCCGACCCCAAGTACCAAATGGGATAAGGGGAGGAAGATGATGGTGATGATTTGAAACTAGTCTTCTTTAATGGTTCACAACTCACAACTTAACCTATGCGACCAACAGTAAGCAAAAAATTATCAATTGTTCCATACAAAACTTCGATGCCTCTTCGAAATATATAAGTAGGAATTTTTTTCGCGATTTCGGTATTGGTCTCATATAGTGAAAGTTGTTCAGGTCGACGGTCTAATCATGTGCACACATCAAGAGATGGTCTTTAGTTTTGAATGTCCTATCAGTAATTTAATTACAGCAGGTTACAATTTAATTTTATATTTGTTATAATATTTTTAATTACCATAATGTAAAGAACCAAAAAACATAATCCAAAAATAGTTTTAAGATTTTGATTCAAATTAAAATATGTTTTCCGATGGAATAAAGGCTGGGCCACACAGAGTGCAGCTGCAGAACGGGTTCAGGCCGGCTGCAGGCCGGCAGTAGTTGTAAACTATGGAATTATATGCGAGGTATCACACTGCGGCTGCGTTCCGCAGCCGTGCCGGACTACATTCAGTATAACACCTCGCATATAATTCCATAGTGTACAACTACTGCCGGTCTGCAGCTGCACTGTGTGTGGCCCAGCCTTAAAAATTTTCCATCAGGCGGAATTAGATGTAAACATCACAAATCACAGTATTATTGTCCAGTTGGTCGGAGCGGAGCGGAGCCGACTATGGGATATTTATAGATCTCAGTTCGCAATATCCACGAATTCGGTTTAAGGTCACCGAAGACAACCGATTCGGCAAGAAATATAAATATCCGACCTTCTACGAAAGCAAGACTGGTCAAGCGTGAGTCTAGCACGCGCTTATTGTCTGAGGATCTAGCATGCTGCACGCGATTAGGATTTAATTAATGGTCAGATCTGTATGACAAATTGTCAAAACAAAAATTGCCTTATGTGTGCAATCTAAAATTGAAACTTTGTTGGAAATTTTGGTAATTAATTTTGGAAAATATTATGTCTTCAATTAAGTATTTTGTTGTTGTTTACAATAAACGATTGCGAACACCATGATTTACCATGCATGATAAATAAATACATATCATATAAACTCATCATAGCTGCTGTAACAAGATCAACATACATGAGGTAACATTTTTGGTTTGTCTGTTTGTTCGAAGCATCACGCAAAAACTACTGGACAGATTTTGATTAAAATTCTTGTGTTTTAAACACAAGCCTTAAAAAAAACTTAAAACATTTATCTCATTACGCATAAGCAACTCACGACTTTATTTCCCGAGGGAATAGTCATCTCAAGACGATGATGGCAAAATCTGGTGTAAACTAAGTGTCTAACACTTAGTTGCAGAAACGCTCATTAGAGTTAATCCTCCATTAAATATCTTGCTAGCTTTAACTACGTCAACAAGACAAAAAGAGACAGCAAGATATTTAATGGAGCATTAACTTTAATGAGCGTTTGTACAACTGAGTGTATATGTATGTAAATATGATGTGATTGCAATAAATATATATGAATATGAATATGAATAAATAACGCTCACAGACACATACATTGTAATGATCCCTAAGTAAGCTACTATGCTTTTTGTTATGGAAACCATACAACAACGGCACAAACCTATAACATCCATGACCGAATCGGGATTCGAACAGAGGACCCTGGTTTGGCTGTCCGCGTTGGTAACCATTACACCAACTGGGTCGTATTCGTATATCATTATTTCGTCACAGCAACGTGGGTTCCACACAGTGGGCAGTAAGCTTCCTTCACCTTGCTTCTTTTTAGCTCGTGTATTGTTCACAGATTAACACCGAAAATTAGTTAATTTTTTTCTCTACTTTTGAATAATTCATCGGGCACTAAACAGTTCCTAGTTCCTACTTAGCTAATTGATGTTTATTTGTTTTTGATCAAAGGTTTCTGTTATTTATTTTATTGTTTGTTCCGGTTTGTTAAATAGATTCATAATACATTTTAGGTGTTGCTCTAAACGTGTGAATACTTTGATTTATAGTCTTCCGCTAGTTTCAGTATATGATTTTGGTCTTGGCGGAAATACGAGTCAGTTATTGTCCTCCTGTACAAACTGCATAAATTGGTTTACTGTCAGTTCAAAATAAGAATGTGCATAAGTTATGTGCATCTTCAGCATACCCTTTATTTGACCAACTTCTTTTTTAATTTCACTTAGTTGAGCATGGTCTGTATCAAAAATACTGAATGGTAGGTTTGTTACGAAAATGTTTTATATTATCAAATTATTTTTTCTGCAGGTCATAGATAAAACAAAGTGAAATTAGTGTTATTTTAAGATCATGTCTCATGCACATTCTTATTTTGAACTGATAAAAAGAACTTTGTATTTGTAGGTAGAAAGGTAAAGGCATCCGAACGTATTAAATAAATTGTATGTACCTAATTATTCTTATTTCCCTACTTGCTACAATGACATTGTTTTTAATTTAATCTCGGATAATTTAAATATTAGAGTATACCTATGGGTCTTTCTTAATATGCTAACGGTTTTTAAAGGAGATAATCGGACCGTCAAACTAAACAACATTCTCTATGGGAAAACGATAGAAATAGAAAAAATACAGGTACCAAATTGCAAACCTATTCGACCCAAATTGTACGGGACATGCAGGTTCTTTTTTCACGATTCTATGTTGATCCTATAAAGAAAGTTGTTCAGTTTGATGGTCTGATCATCCCCTTAAAAATCGCCAGCATATTAGAAAAACCCTGTATAGTATAGGGTCGCACAAGCACAAGCTCGATGCAGAGGCGTGTGCGCAGACTGCGCGGCGCGGGTCGACAACCGCGCGACCCTGACACCCATTCATTTCGTTTGCCTTACAGCTGTAGTGATGTGACAATAACTTTGATTGATTGTTCACCGAATCAAGAAATGAAACGAACCTGTTTTGTAAAAAAACAATTGTTCAGCATTCGCCTAGACCTATTGTGGAAATAGCACATCATTATAACTTTTTCTTAACCTAAATACAATTTTCTCACCTCGTAAATAAATGCGACAGTGAGTTTGTGAGTATATCTAATTGTTATGTCTTTAATTTAGGACTTAACCACTTGCGACGCAATTTGACCAAGAGTTTATACTTGAAGCCTGAAAAAGGATATAGGCACGCGAGCGAAGCCGCTGCAGCCAAAATCTAGTATAAAATAAAATTGTTGTAAAACATTGTCGGTCTCTTCAAATAGGTACTACATTGAATCAATATACACTTACACTAGCTGTAATCTTCGCAAAGGCTGACTTCTTGATAAATAGCAAGTGCAAGTATTTTCATTTCTGACCGATTGGCGACAAAGATTTTCTCTTCTTCTTGTAGTGCCATCTCGTCTCCGAGGTTGGCTATCATTAGGGCTATTCAGTAAAGATACTGTTCTCTATTTCAAACATTATTGATTTTTTTTTTAAATATGTTTGTTCTCTTTTTGTTTTACTTTATTCAAGACTTCTTTTAACATTAAAACATAAATCATTTCGTAGATTCGTTTTCGGTATTACATAATGTAACTTGTCACCTCACTATTATTTAGCATAGCTGCGCGCGCGCCGACTACGAAACAAGGAAGTGGGCGAAAGTGATTTTGTCACATTTTAGCAACAAGTAAAATGCCAAATTGTAACATTTTATTTACTTCCTTATGTCATAAAATTTTGTACCTACATTTGGTCAAGGATTTCGAGATTTTCGAGTAATTTCGACTGATTAGGTCATTTGTGATACATTGTATGTGTGTTGGCGTGGGGGATGTGTGACGACTAGAAGATGAATGGAGGAAGGAATACAATATGTTTCGCCGACACCAAGTAGTCGGATAAGGGCATGAAGGAAAGACAGTTTTGGTATAACAGAAATAAGGTTCCTTATGCAGTGTTATTGTGGGCGAAACGCTTAAATAAAGCATTTATTTCTTTTTTTTTAATCTTGCTATTCACAACTTGACAGATGAGATGAAATCACACCATCCCATCCATAATGCAAGTTGCAAGTTTCTAAAATTGGTTCACACTAAATGGTGATTGGTTTTAGCGGCAAGTTTCTGATTAACCTGAAAAGGATTATGGTCGTCATTTTATGTATAACTAGCGACCCGCCCCAGGCTTCGTCCTGGTGTTTATTCCTGGGATATAATATACACATAAACCTTCCGTGAAAAATAATATAACTGAAGGAGAAAATCGCATCAAAATCCGTTGTGGTTTAGGAGGAGTTAGCAGATATACAGACAGACGTGGAAAGCGACTTATGATAAGAGATTATGTACTTATATAATTAAAAAGTATGGATCGACTGTGAAAAGGCCACACGTCACATATCTTCTTGTGCAACGATACTTCTTAAATATTATTGTATTGGATTGGAATGCGCTGCGGTAGGTATCGTTTTGGCGATGTTACCTTGTTCCGGCGAGCACCGACAAATCATTTGTTACTGATCTTAACGGTTTGTTTATATTGCGACATTTTCACAAAAAATAAGATTTACAATTTGTTTGCGAAAAAAATATAAAATTTTGTCGCAGCTAAGTTGAGAATTTTGAGGCGATAATAAATCACATTCTTCAGTCTTACGACATGCTGTGGAACAAGCTTTCAGAAGATACGACGCTTCCGAAGGAACTGATAGGGATCCTGAAATATTGGTACAGCAAGCAATGCAACTATGTAAAGTGGGCTGGGTCACTCTCGGATGTGTACAGGTTGGAGTGCGGGGTGAGGCAGGGAGGGTTGAGCTCGCCCCGTCTCTTCAATCTGTACATGAACAAGCTGATTGTGGAGCTCAGCAGCACCAAGTTGGGTTGCTCTATTGACGGAAACTCTATGAACAATATCAGCTATGCCGATGACATGGTGCTGCTGAGCCCGTCAATCAATGCCCTCCGTAGGCTGTTAAGGGTCTGCGAGGAGTATGCGGTGACTCATGGTCTCAAATACAACGCAAGCAAGAGTGTACTGCTTGCTTTCAAAGCAGGTAACAAATGCTATAATAGCCCTGGCATCACTCTTGCTGGTTCGCCACTCGTAAAGGTGAACGAGTTCAAGTATTTGGGACACTGGGTCACCGATGACCTTAAGGACAATTCTGATATTGAGCGGGAACGCAGGGCGTTGACGGTGCGCTGTAATATGTTGGCGCGCAGGTTTGCACGATGCACTGAAGCGGTAAAGCGTACACTTTTCAGAGCTTTTTGCCAGTCGATGTACACGTGCAGCCTGTGGGTCAGCTATACGCAGAGAGCCTACAATGCTCTGCGTATCCAGTACAATAATGGGTTCAGGATGCTGATGGGGCTCCCGAGGTTTTGTAGCGCGTCAGGGATGTTCGCAATGGCAAGTGTGACTTCCTTTCACGCTATAATACGCAGTAGAGTCGCCTCCCTGATGCGTCGCGTCCAAAGTAGCACCAACAGTCTCCTGAACACCATTTCAAACCGGCCACACTGTCCCTTCTGGAGGCACTGGACGGAACTACACCTCTCCGCTGCCCCCTCTATCAGAAAATAGGCTATTTTAAAATATATGACTGTTATGTATTATACTGTGCTAACATAGTTTTTAAGTATATTATGTACTAACAATCTATGGACTGTGTCTGAAATAAAATTATTTTGAATTTTTGAATTTTTGAATAAATAAATAAATAAAATATCTTGGACATAGTTACACAAATTATCTAGTCACATTTAAAGTACCTGGACTTGTATTATGATGACTAGACAACGTTATAGAATACATATATAGATAGAAACATCCATGACTCGGGTACAAATATTCATATTCATCATATAAATATTTGTCCTTTACGGGATTCGAACCCGCGACCCTCGGCACAGCAAGCAGGTTCACTACAGACTGTGCTACCGGGCCGTCGATATAATTTAACTTCGAATTATCTATCATTATTTGTTCTGTACATTTATGAAATGTTAAGGTATACTTAACTATTCTTTATAGCTCACAGTACAAGGGCTAAAACGAAGATCTTATTCATTGTTTTTTTTTAATAAATTTCAGTTCTATTGGGATTCTAGGACTTTTTAGAGGTGTAATTATTTGTGTGACGAATGTACCTGAGACATCGATGTTTGTATCTAATTAATTATGTATGTATTCTATATCGTTATCTAGTTATCATAGTGTATTGAATAATATGGGAATGTCTAAAATAACAAAATTTAATAATTTTTTTTCTCTATCATCGCTTCCATCTTCTCATCTAAAATAGCAAACTAAAATATTTAAGAACCGAAACCGCTGAAAATATTAAAAAACGCATATCGATCGATCGTGTTAGATGTTAAATCATAGATTTATTTTTAAATACTTTAAAAAATTACTTTTAAGTAACGTTGTTTATGAGAACGATTCTATTAACAATCATGAGGTGCGAGCAAAAACACTCAAACAGTTATGTAATTAAATTAAAGATAATTATAAACACGCCATGTCATAATTAGCAGTTTCCCAGATCTTAATCTATGGAAGTACGATAGGATATTGTGCAAAAACCTAATTTTAGCAATCCGCTACAAGAACGTTATCTATTATTAACCATAAATTAATGGTTTATAATTATTCATGCAGATTGATTTTTAAATTAATCAATTATAATTTACAGCTGAATGAGCTAATAACAACCGTAAGATAAAACAAGAAAGCTGAGGACACTAAAAAAAGGGTTGTTAAATAAAATAAACAAACTTTTTTGACATCCAAACTGTTTCAAACGTTTGGTTATGAATAGCAAAACTGTTTGCACTATTTTAATTTAATTATAATATATATATATATTAATATTTATATTTTAATTATGAGCTACAAAACAATTATTATTTAATTATTAATATTAACAAGATATATCCATGACATTGAAATCTCAGTTTAATACTTTACACTGCAGAGTGTTAGGGTTAACAGTTGCACTAAAGGGGTGATTGTACCCATGATAATGAGCAACTTTCCCTAAATTACTTATAGGAAATTCGCCAAATAATTGTGAACTTTCCATACTAAATGCAATCAGCTGATCGAACGTTTGTATGAAAAGTTGAACATTTTTTTTGCGAATTTCTCTTTGGTCCTTTGGGAAAGTTGTTCACTATCATTGGTACAATCACCCCTTAGAGTAATGCAACTGTTTACCCCAACACCCTATACACAGGCTGTTTAAAAACTAGAACGCTATGGAAACTAAGAGTGTGATCGCTTGATTTATGTCTATTTATGTTAATGTTTATGTTTTATGTTTATTGTACTTCATAATGATCAATCGCTTTAGCACGTGTACCCAACTACCAACAGGTCTCATTATTAACGTTTGTGACAATGTACGTCACTTCACATCACTACAAGTTGAAGCTAAAGATCACGTATAACGATGTTCTTTTTTGTTACAGACGCGCGTCGATGATGTCTCCGCGTCAACTCATGCGCAACTCAAACATGACGCAGAAGTGGCAGCGCAGGGAGATATCCAACTTCGAGTACCTCATGTTCCTCAACACTATTGCAGGTTAGTGTACTTACACTACATTGTAGCACAACAGACTTTCAACATTTCAGGCAGATTTGCATCATTACCGCTAGCCACTCTTCCTTTCACTCTAATTCCTGAAAACTAGGACCAAAAGCGGCGACCCACCACTCTACACAAAGAAGTCAGGGAAGGAAGGAAGTGAAGGGATAAATCTGTATTGGAAGTCTCAACGAATTTAATTAAAGAAGATGAAGGAGTAGGAAAAAACACAGCGTTCGACAGAGTGACTTTTGAATCTACCGATCCGAAAACTCTATTCCTGAATTCAAAATATCGTATATTTTAGAGAGCTTCATAGATTTCTAAGCCTAAAATGTTAACCTACATTATTTATAGGTCGCCGTACATACATATAATAACCTAATTATACACGTTAGAATCGGGGTCGTTTTGAAGCCGAAACAGGGTGCTTCAGACCATCAAACTGAACAACTTTCACTATGGAACCAATATCGAAATCGCGAAAAAACAATCAGCCGTTCCATACAAAATGTTATAGCTTCTCGACAAAAACGTGTGAAATAGCAGATTTTTCTATCGCGTTTTCTTTGTTGGGCCATAGTAAAAGTTGTTCAATTTGGTGGTCAGAAGCACCCTGTTTCGGCTTCATATATTGTTGCTTTCGGTTGATAGAGTATTTAATGAAAAAACCTTTTCATCTTGTGTTAATTCAGAATTGTTAAAATTGTGTTTGTGCAGAATCAAAAGGAGATTAGGTGCTAAGTATGCAGATACGTAACTATAAATGTTTAGTACCTACTACCTATAGGTAGATCGTTACTTGGAGACGCTAATGCAGACAAATAATATTACCGAAGTAGGTAACAAAGTTGCTACGTAACAACTACATATAACAGTGGCAAGTTACGTGTATTGAATACGGTAAAGTGATAATTAGTATTATATTATTGTCGAACAGCCGCCGTAGTATGCCACCGTGATACAGCGCTATCGCACCTTCGCTCTCTTTCTATTTGCGCGCGAACGAACGAGATAAAAGGCGTGATATATATTCGTATCACGTGCAACATGCAAGCTAGGCAGAATTGACCTTTTATCACTGATACATATGATACTATATTATGTACATATCTACGTTATGCTAATCTAATAAGAAGCCTTCCTAAAAACCCGTAAAAATGGATGCTGTATAATCGTCATGTTCGAAATAATAAATTAGGTACCTTGTTTTCTTACTCTAAATAAATTATGACAAAGAAATCGTTATGACCTGTGGTTATGACTTATGATGATTTGATTTGGGTAATTACACCTAATCCTTTCATATGTTATCCAATGTCCTAAATATCAAAATTGAGCAACCCAGCATAAATAAGGATACACATTTTGAAAGACGAAAGAATTTGACTCTATTTGCAGTGTTGCAATCATAAATAACGCAATGAGTAAATGAATTAAAATATTGTTCAAAATTACATTAAGGCACCCATTTTGCAATTAATTTGATTGTAATGCAATAAACCAGACTGATTAAGGCACCATATTTTGTCTAACTTCTAAAGCAATTAGCATTTCACAATATAGTGGTGTAATTTAAAACAAACAAAACAGTTAATCGTTTGATGTAGTATAAAGTATAAAATGCAGGATAACGACATAAATTGCGCATGGGCACAGTTATGAAAGATATGTGCCGGTGCCTAACTACAAAGCGTGCTGCAACGTCAATTTTCTGCCTTCTTGATCCATCTGAACACATAGGTGTTGCTCTGAAACTTATTAGTGTGAAACTATCTCCTTTACATAGTTAAAAAAAACACGTCAGTTTTAACATCGTGTGCAATAAATGCTTTTAGTTGTTATAGTTGCAAAAAACTCATCATCATCACCCTGTTGTTGTACCTTTATTTTTTTGCAATTTGTACCATTATTTAAGGTATCATGAAGCAATAGCTTATTTAGCTTAATTCTTTTCCATCGATATTTTACATCGAAAAGATTAATAATTGCAAGGACTTTAAAAATCTCGAAAGATGGTAAAATTACTATTGTCATAATTATATAAGGTCTAACAAAATTAGGTGAAACTACTTTAAGGGGATGATCAGACCATCAAACTGAACAACTTTCTCTATGGGACCAATATTGAAATCGCGGAAAAAAATCTACTGTCCCATACATTTAGGTAGAGTAGGTTTGTATGGAACAGCTGATTTTTTTTTGCGATTTCGATATTGGTCCCATAGAGAAAGTTGTTCGGTTTGGTGGTCTAATCATCTCCTTAAAATAGTTTCAGCTAATTTTGTTAGACCTTATATAGACGTCACTACGTTCGAAATGTCGTTTGTACGGCGTTGTAAAAAAAATTGCGCTAACACATATTGCATCCTACACACCTCATATAGAAACGTTATTTTATGAGCTTCACTCATAGTCATAGATAGAGTCATTAATCTTGGGAAAACTGGAAGACTATGAATAGATTTGTAATGAATAACCATTAAGTGCAAATTGTCACCAATCAATTGTTGAGAAACGTCTCCACAATATTGAACATGACATATTTAAATGAAAGAACATTAAATTGTAACGATCAGTTCAAACATAAAATCTAGTTAAACTTTGTATGATGTAGACCTATAAATTATATCCAAATCTATCTACAAGTTATTGACAGTCAGATCCTATATTTTCGCTTTTATATACTTAGGTAATTTTATTCGTTATGGATGCTGCATTATTTTCGCTTTCCAATCTATATTCCGATTCTTAACTTTACCCGCTCTGTTGATATGCGTTAGTTTTATTGAGTGATTTCGTACAATTTTTATATAAAACAACAAACAACAGCAGTTTTAGTTTTAAATGACTTGATAGAACCTCTTCAATCAAACACTCAATGCTATAATCATGATCAAATCATTCACGTTAACGAACACGAGACAAAACGAATACAATTGACCCAATAATGAACAACCAATTTACATACTAGCAAGATAAACAGGAATTCCTCGTTTACCATCCTCTACAGACGGACGACAATGCAAATGCGACAATTAGTCGGACAATCGTCTCGGCAATCATCGACGATGTTCGGCAATGCTATTAATTTGCACGGGCCATTGTTTGTGGTGAGATTTTCTGAGGAATTGTGCTGTGATAGTACCAATTAAGTACCACCGACCGCTCGCTTGTTTATTCCTTGCAGAGTCCCCATGTGCTCTGGCACTGCATACAAACGAAGTTAGATCCTGTTTTCAATAGGTCATCATCATCATCATCTCAGCCGATGGACGTCCACTGCTGGACATAGGCCTCCCCCAAGGATCGCCATAACGACCGGTCCTGCGCTGCCCTCATCCAACGGGTTTCCGCCGCCTTCACAAAGTCGTCGGTCCACCGTGTGTGGGGCCTACCCACGCTGCGCTTTCCGGTACGCGGTCGCCACTCGAGAACTTTTCGGCCCCATCGGCCATCGGTTCTGCGAGCAATGTGCCCCGCCCACTGCCACTTTAATTTAGCAATTCTTTGGGCTATGTCAGTTACTCTGGTTCTTTTGCGGATCTCTTAATTTCTGATTCGATCTCGCAGGGAAACTCCGAGTATAGCCCTCTCCGTTGCCCTTTGGGAGACTTTCAGCTTTTTTATGGGGCCTTGAGTGAATGACGACTTCAATAGGTATTAATCAGTATTAATCAATGAAAGTAATTTTTTTTAAAACATGATCTAGATAGGTACTAATTTCTGTGCCTGTAGTTTGTCAGATTTCCGTTAAAATATAAGGTCTAACAAAATAAGCTGAAACTATTTAAAGAGAATACATTTCGGTCGAGTTACGTTTGCAGTTTTGTATGGGACAGCTGTTTTTTTTTCGCGATTTCGATATTGGTTCAGTTTGATGGTCTGATCATCTCCTTAAAATAGTTTGAGCTAATTTTGTTAGACCTTATATTACAGTTTCCATGCTAGGATTAATCTAAGATTTGTATGGAGATCACTAACTTTGAGACTATATACCATTTATATAAAAAAAAAAATAATTTAGACACTATAGACCATTTGATGGTCTACGGTCTACATATACCTCAGTGAAAATAAACGTTCGTAAAGCCTAAGAGAAAGGAAATTGCGTCGGAGGATAGAAAGGGACAAAGTAAACACGTTGGAAACATCGACGGAAATGTATACGAAAGAAGGACGAACATTACCGACCGCCATGCGCCATGGCCAATTTTCATGTTTCGATGATTGTAAGGAGGATTGGCATACATTGGTTGAATCCATGGTTCCCGCCATAATTTTTTTTTTAATTCTTCCTTTCGGAAAGGCAATGGGAACTAACTAGCCAGGCCCCTTCACCGCAGTCCTACGTACAGGACTGCACACGCAGTTTGCGACTGACTGACTTGCGACAGTTTGAGTCTGTTTTACTTTCAAACTTCAAATGGTTGAAGCTATCATCAGTAGGATTCGCCGCAAGCTTTACGAAAATGGGAGAACGACCCATACCTCTATAGGTACATGGTAGTGTAGGCTACTCACTGCATTTTCTCGCCGCTGTTCATAGATGGCGTTGTATGAAAATAAATCGCGCTATCGTTACGTTACCAGGATATTGTTAAGCAAGAAAAAAGGGATCGTTTTTCCCACTTACATTTACTCTACATATATTAGGACATAGGTACTATTTTTGAAAGTATATCTCTCCGTTATAAGGTCAATGCAATAACTATTGCGTTTTCCTGTAGGAGATATGCATGATATTCAAATGATTTTGGATTTTTCTGCGACTGTAGGTCATAAATCATAATACTTTTTTTTTCTTGATTTCGATGTTGGTGCCATAGAGAAAGTTGTTCAGTTTGATTTTAATTGTGATAGTCTGATCATCCCCTTAAAAAGAGTCAGCATATTAAGAACGACCCTATATATTGTTCTCCATTATGTTATGTTGTGATGTGATGGAATTAGTATAATAATGTATCATACATTATTATACTAATAGTTTATTACATTTATTATTACATTATTATACGAATTAGTATAATAATGTATCATAAATTATTATACTAATTCCATCACAATAATAGCCGCGATAATATAATTTAGAAAATTGAGAATCAAAGCCCGACCTGACCCGTCTTTTACTTGTCGTTTCCCGCGCAAAAAAACGTCGGAAGAGTACCCTCTAATCTAAGAAAGGACATGGACTCTACAAAACTAACTCTAACTTCTTCTAAACGGTTAAAACCGTGTGTAAAAGCTAACACACCTTTCTTCACAATTACTAAACTAACAGCACTAGGTAACAATTGCGTAACATTTTGAAATTCGCCTAAAAGAAATCAGACTTGAAATAAATTGGTCACGTCAACCGTCGATGGTTTTCGACTCTGTATGAAAAGCCGAAAAAGAAATTTAATTTACCTTTAATATTTTTTTCATACTGAACTATTATTCTGTCGAAATGGTTTTCAGGTTTTGATAGATTCGAGTCAGTGTAGTAGTATGTCCAGCAGTGGACGACCATCGGCTGAGATGATGATGATGAGTAACTCGTAACTCGAGGTAACTCGTTTATTACATCAGAACAATACAAGACGAGAAGAGAACAATACAAGAAGAGATCAAAAAGAGAAAGAGAGTAAATACTTGATTGATTGATTGAGAGTGTCAAAGGTAGCAGGTAACAGTAAGGAATATTATTTTGCGTTTATCATCAACATCATCACAGCCTATCTATATACATCCCACTGCAGGGCACAGGCCTACCCCATGGGGCAGGCGTATGGGCGTTAGTCCACTACGCGTGCCCAATGCGGATTGGTAGACTTCACATACGCATCGAAATTCTTTTTCAACGTATGCAGGTTTAATCACGATGTTTTCCTTTACCGTTTGAGAACAGTCATTATTACGTAGGTATAGATAGGTACTTAAGTTAAAAAAAACTCATTGGTGTGGTATCCTCGTGGGTTATTGTACGGATGATGCGATGAGACGCGGGATGGTAGAGTCAAACATAGTTGTTAGTTTAAGTGTCGTATATTGAATCCACTCTATAATACGAACTACTTACGCAGCTAAACATCCACTACATTGGCTTAGTTATCATACTAAATTGGTATATGGCATGTCATCCGTGCGGATTTGAATCTGGACCTCGAGATTGAGTTTCCATAGCTCTCCGCAACGCACCACGCACCACCGACGCTCATCCATTTTGCGTTCATTGTGTAGAAATAACCCAAAATCAACTGAACATTCTTCTACATTATATTCTCCGCGACCCTCCGACTCATTCCTTACGTATATAACGTATAACTGATACACTTTTATCGAATAATTAACTACCTACCAACCTGTTTATATCCGTTATCAGCTAAGTTGTTAAACTCGGCTAAACTAATGGTTGTTTTGCGTTGTGAAGCTTACCGAAGACACGTAGTTATCTAGTTATACTTAAACATGTGCGTCAGGTTGACGACGTTAGAGACCGCCTTCCAAAGATTTCGCAACGAAAATGTGTAGTACCTACTATTATACCTACCTATAATAACTAACACATTTTTAAACTGTATCCTATACTATACATGTAAACTTACATACTCAAGGGGAGGCTTCAGACCAATGAGTTTTTATAACCATAGATTCATCATGTCATACAATAACAAAGCCTAAACATGGCAGATGTCTCTAATGTCACCTTTGTATGCATCAGTTATGCCCAACTGTCATACATTGCCGCTGACATTCCAGTCCTTTCAAATCTTTCAAATGTTTTAGGTTACAAAGGAGTAATCTAAAACAACTGGGTATAACTTAGTGCTCCCGTTAATAGCGCACTGATGCGAAGTCCTCCTTGTATAGAATCTCATTGCTTCAGACCATCAATCTGAACAACTTTCACTAAGGGACCAACATTTAAATCGTGAAAAAAATCAGCTGCGTCACAGATTTGGGTCGAGTCGCCAATGACGTGTTATATGGAACTTTATGTTTACACCATGTATTACAGGGTGAAATTGATATCATTAGCATCCTTTTTATCTAAGAGTCTACCCATCAAACTGAACAACTTTTACTATGGGAGCAAACCGACTGGAGCAAAAAAAAAATCTGCTGTTGCATACATTTGAGTCGAGTAGGCAGCGGCGGCGGGTGCAGTTTAGTATGGAACAGCAGATTTTTTCTTTGCTCCGATCTGTTTGCTCTCATAGTAAAAGTTGTTCAGTTTGATGGGTAGACTCTTAGTTAAAAAGGATGCTAATGATATCGATTTCACCCTGTATATCAATTGTGTAGATAGGATAGAGCTCTATAGTAAAAGGAAAGCCCACTAACTCAGTCTCATCACAAGGTGTCCAAAAGTGTGTAAGTACCTACTACACTTGCCTACAAACTTGGAATTTGGCAAACTACATTATGCTTGGTCATTCTAACATCTTGAAAAAATCATGCATAACCTAGCAAATTCTTGCTACTGTCACCGTTGTAAACTTTTTCTGGCTAAGCTGTATGCTTCTCTTGTCTTTAAGGTGTTCACTAAGAAATAATTTTATTCAAATGAAATGCCCCAGCCCCCTTGTAAAGGTTGGAAGATTGAAGATATTCAGCTAGTCGTTAACAAGTATAATATAACTATTTGAAATGGATACTTTCAAAATGTACCCAGAAATAGACTGGCATGCATGAAGCGACAAATCGACAGCTTTCTTTTCTTGAAGAAGTGAAAGAATCGTGTTGGGTCTATTGTCACTGCTTACCCAAAGTTGACAAGCGTGAGTATAAGTATGATTGTATTCGGTATTGACAAAACTTGTAGAAAGTCTCAGTTGGTACTTGTTCAATTGCTTTCAGTTTTGGCACTGAAATGTTTACAGGGGAACATTGTCTAAAAATCTTCCCACCAGTACGTTGGCACTTGGCACAACACCTTGCATCTATATTTTGCTCATCTAAAATAAGGTTAATAAACAAGTAAATATGTTAGTAAGTAGGTAGGTATAGTTCCCTACACGTGTCCACCTTTTTTTCTTCGATTCCTTGTTAAAAATGATTCAATGTAATTATGATGAACATAACAGGTTTTTTTTTTTAATTGGCTTGAGTTTGACCTCATATTGATACCTATGAAACATTCTTCATTCAGTAGATTCATCCTGAAATTTCATGCAAATCAACAATATGACAGTCAATTTTTGACTCTATAATCATGGCTGCACCATGTTGTGCTATTTCGAATCAAATTAAAGATTGAAAAATTTGTCTCGGGCGGGATTGAACCCGTACTCTGGGCTCGTAGTGGGCTCGGTGGCGAAATTGGATAACGCAGTTCCTTGGTTTGGAAGAGTGCGGGTTCAAGTCCCGCCTGAGACAAATTTTTCAATCTTTAATTTGATTCTATAATCATTTCTTTCTTTCAGAAATTTAGACTTAGGTGATACCTAAGGAGGCTAGTGTGTATAATTGTGTGTTATTTTCTGTCATGGTGTACCTTTTCAAGATCTCCATCGCCTTCGCTTTCAGCATTTCAACCGTTATTTTCAACAAGTTCGTTTTCGTTCATAAACCGCTTTAATGTCACCGTCATTTGTTTGCACGCGCTTTTGCAACTTCACCCGCGCAATTTCACTCCGATTGTTGCCAATTCGTTCGGAAACACTCTCACTTTTCGCTCTACTTAATTTTGTTCTCTTTATAATTTATTTTTTAAAAAATTATGTGCAATTATCTCGCTTGCTTGCGAGGCGTCTGCGAAAGTTGGCTTGCGTTTGACGAATGGGCGGTCGGACAGATGGAAAAAGTATAGGCGGTCTCTTGATAATAACAATAGGATAGTTGTTGCATCGGCCGCGAGATATAGTGACCTCCTTGACCCTGGTCACATGGTTCAGTTTACTATGTCCTGTCGGGAGATACGTGTCATAAGTCCAGTCACGTGCATGAATGCGTATTCTCTGTTTAAATTGTTATCAGGGTACATCGTTCGGATACACTTACAGTCGTTTGTTGCGAAGGGATGATATGTATAATCAAAGACCTTTCAACTGGATTATTTTGCAAGAACATAAAGGTTTGTGTTCTGTTCTAATATAAAGTATAACCGAGATCAGCCTGTTCCATAACAACAAAACGGAGGCAATGTGCCTCATTTTTCGTAGGTACATAATATACCTACGTTTCTGTTGCATGCACTCATGAGGAATTTGTTACCTGATGCATGGGTGGGATTTTCTCTGTCTTTAATCTGATGATGAGTGCAAATATTGGCGAGGTCTTAAGGAACGAACAATTATTCTATCTTAAAGGTCTGTTTGTGGGAATATAAGATTGTAATAATGAAAAGAATCACTTGTTATGAACCAGGCATGAACCTGAGTCATGTAGCTTTTATATTGTACAACAAACAAAAAGCGCGTTGCATATGTGATGTTTGTTTGTAATAGGTAAAGAAAGAAAAAATTCTTTATTCAACATTAAAGGCACACAATACAGCAAATAGATAGGCATGTTTACTCACCGACATAATGCCTTCACAGATGTGAAAATCCACCTTACAATGTTCATTGTTTGATCATCTGTAAGTACACAAACCTCATTAATTATCTATAATTAAAATAACCTACTCATTTCTATTAAATTTTTATTTAAGTCAAAGCTACTATTACCGCCGACTTTCCGGTGAAACTTGAATAAAATAAAATAGGCTATAAAATAAAATAAAGAGTCACGTTGCAAGTTGGGCCACGAGCGGTTGTGTCATTCGCGCGGTTCGCATTTAAGCTTACCACGAGGCTCCGCCATCTATTCTCAACTGTGTTTTTGCTCAAAAACAATCCTTGAGATCGGGATAGATACAACAAACTAGTTGACATTGACAGAAATGCAGTGCTAGTCACAAGTAAAAGCCAAAATGAAATTAATAAATAAAATGAAGTAGAATCAGTAAACATACTTATCTCAATTCAAAGATTATTGGATTGTACAAAACTTAAACATGTTTTAACCGCGTAACTTATCTCAGAAACCGCTTATTTTATTATTTGTTAGCTAACTTCACTATAGGCAATACTTTGGGACGCACACGCGGTGGTTACATAGGTCACGTCACACTACTGGGAAATCAATATCTCGATCTGCTTGTTAGTGGCCACATAGTAATATTATATTATGTAATCTTGTTCGCATTTTCCTTATGTCATTTGTCGAATGCTGTCGGACGACAAAATTATTGTCTGGGCATAATCTTACACTATCGAGAATGGTATTCAACTTAATCTAGAATTAAACATTTTACCGGGTTCCGTAACCGCGTAACTCTCAAAAACGGTATTCAACTTATTCATACCGTGTATACGTTTCAATAGAAGTGCTTCGAAAACCAAACTGAAAAGAAAAAATACCGTCGAAATTCTATTGGTTTCCGATATGATAGTATTAAACGTAAAACATAAACATTTATTTCCGCCAAACGAGTTTCTTAGTATCTTCATTCTTCAGTAGTTTCACCTTTTGTAGAAACGACATTTTAAGTGTTTGATATTTGTTTTTCTACAACTTTCAGACCCTTTGTTCATGCTTATACAGTATACTACTTTGATTACATTATTTTAATTTAATCAAAGGTATACTACTATAACATAAAAGGCAAAACTATGCAGGGTGTAAGGAAAAGTTAAACCACATACTCTACCCATCAAACTGAACAACTTTGACTATGGGAGCAAACAAACAAACAAATATACTTTATTTTACACCAAAAACATAAACATTAAAATACTGAGATAAAAATACAAGAGGCACAAAATAAGGCGGTCAAACCTGTCAGAGCAAAAAAAAAACTGCTGTTCCTTACGAAACTGCAATACCTACCTACAAGACTCAAATGTATGAGACAGCTGTTTTTTTTTTGTTCTGACAGGTTTGCTTCCATAGTCAAAGTTGTTCAGTTTGATGGGTAGAGTATGTGGTTTAAAGGTTCATGATACTTTTCCTTACACCCTGCATAGTTTTTTGATACTTTTCATTACTGTAATTCCTGTATTGTAAAGATCTTTAAAACTAAATGCGATTGGTTTACATAAATTGGTGAAAAGTAGGTATGGCGGTTATTGTAAACGTGGAACTGAAACACTACTCTCAATGTGGGATTACATACATCCTCTCCTCACATATCGTAGTTTGTTTGGTGAATATCATTAAGACATAAACAAAATCGTTTGTGTTGCTCTGCCATTAAAAATTTCACCACCAAATTTATCTATTCCTTCGTCTGTTAGACATTTGGTATCACCATAAGTGGTGAGTTTGGTATTTCCTTTGTATACTTATTTTATCATTTGTTTTAAACGACTCAGTTTTATTGATCAATTTAAAAAACAGGTTTCATTATTTTGTTTTTTAACTCAGAAATTGCAGAAGGGCCTTACTCCGCTATCTCCAGTCACGCGGGCGCACGATTTTTTCGGCTTACATTGCATGCTTAGTATAATTTTACTTTTTTACACATCCTATATATGTATGCGATGCACGCGAAACACCTGCCATCGCATATGCGCGCCCGCGTGACTGGAGAAAGGCCCGGAAGGCGGGTGTGGCTCATCCAAACTCTTTATTCATTTAGTACACACGGCGACACTTCAAGCTATACAAAACCAACATAAGCTGGCCGCGCGACGGTATACGTTACTAGACCTACGCGCGCCAGCTTATGTTGGTTTTGTATAGCTTGCTGTGTCGCCGTGCGTACGTAATAGAATAAAGAGTTTGGATGAGCTGTTTTTCCATGCCTACATGAAAATTTACTACCACCGTAAAATTATTATTTTTCTCCACATTAATTATCATCATCATATCAGCCATTAAACGTCCACTGCTGGACATAAGCCTCCCCCAAAATGGGGGGGATTTACCGTAATCGCCACGCTTGGCAGGCGGGTTGGCAATCGCAGTTGGATCGAATCAATGTGTGTACTCAGAGAATGCTGCTGCCCATCCTTCAGTAGATCCCTTAGTCGCCTTTTACGACACCCGCGGGAGGAAATGGGATGGTGCTATTCATAGCCGACACCAAACGGCAAACACCTTAATATTAGTGTATTTTAGAAGAAAAAATATTGATGGTTGATTCAACATGGTTTTCCGTTCGCCCATGGCGCCCACGACTCAGTTCTCATGCAGACCACTTACTTTAAATGCTTTTACTCATTACTTTTGATTGAAACTTATAATTTTATCGCAATTGGTTCGATTGCAATGTTATTCCAAATGTTATTCCACGCTTTTATGAAAACCCCATCCAAAACGGTTGAGTAGTTTTAAAGTCATGATGATTCTAATAAAAATGTTCGCAATGCATGCAGTATCATGGATACCGGGCACTACGCCACAGGCACGATGATGCACGATGATGCACGAAGATGAAACTCACCCTTGATCCCAGCTGCCGAGCGTGTGGAGAGGATGAGGAGACCATGGAACATTTCCTTTGCGACTGTGATGTTTTGGCGACAAAACGCATGAACCTCCTCGGGAAGGATAACCAAAACCGGGAGATCTTATGTTTCTTCCTCTCAATGGTATCGCCTCCTTCATTGACCATGTATTTGAAGGGTGAAGAAAGCAAGAAGTATTGGGGCTAGCACAAAAGATCCCACTGGGTCGAAGTGTTGGGGGTTGCCCCAGCCCCCACAACTCAATCATCAAACTCAACAAGATCACGGATACAATCACCCCTTACGGTTTAAGAACTTTATTTCTCTAAAAGAATACATACATAAAGTAATTAAACTGTTTACCCTAACACCCTGTATAAAAGCAAAACAAAGAAAACAGTCATCGCAAATTATGAATCTCAATGAAGCGGTAATTTGAAGGATATATTGAGAAACGGTTTCATAAGAACCTGCGACCGACGGGGTCGACTCGCCATGGTTTGGCGAACTCATTGTCACCACGCGGGAAACTTGACCTGCATTCAAATCCGCTGTAGAAAGCCTAGTCTTTCACAATACTCAGACTTGATAGACAAAAACTTACTGCAAGTTTTGTCTTTATTGTAACAAAGAATCGGGTAAATAACTTATCAAGTATGTGCTGTATGTTTTCTGTTTAGAATGAATCACCCTATGGGTATCCTACGAGGCGACTAAGAGACAAGGTTTCTTATGCAGTACAAGAGTGGGCGATACGAAGTCTAGCCACCTATCACCACTTGACACGCTGAACTTAGACCCTAAACAACTTTAGATTTTGTATTGTTAACGAAAACATATAGGTAACATATTTATCAATTATTGATGTACAAAGACGAGGCAAACTTAACTCTACAAGAGTTTTCTTCCAGCGAAAAGCGAGCCTTGCTACAACAGCATGTTTTATAAAATATATGCCTTATGTTTATGTAGCAATGTTTCTTGTAGGTTGTTGTAGCAAAAATTTTTACCATAAAATACGATCGTGTCAGTTTTGTCCCTTGTATTGAACTAAAACAAAGAGTTTTAGGGAGACATTTTCCTAGCAATGGGATGGAACAGAACTGTGTAGGTACTCATAATATCGAATCAGTGATAGATTCTCAACTCGTAGTCCTAATTAAAATATACTACTTATTAACATTCATATTGACAACGGCTAGGTACACAATACGTGCTGCAGCCTAGCATTGTGTCTGATAGCGGGTACAAACAACCGTGTGCGACGCCACGTGGATATCATGCGTGACGTCACGGACCGCGATGCGTCTGCGCAGCGCACGCTCCTTCGCTACCTTTATTGTACACACCTGCATTATGTGACAGGGCCATGATAGGAAATCTCTTAAGGCCCAGTCCTGACTTTAAAGAAGGAAAAAAACTTTTCTCACTTTTCAACAGAACAAAAAAAATGTTGTTGAGAACGTGAAGTCTTGAAGTACCTAAGATTCGACATATAAATGTACTTGAGATGCATAACGAGGAATTTGTATAAAATAATGTATATAAGGTATAACAAAATTAGGTGAAACTATTTTAAGGGGATGATTAGACCATCAAACTGAACAACTTTCTCTATGGGACCGATATCGAAATCGCGAAAAAAAAAAATAGCTGTTCCATACAACGACGTTCCTACTCGACCTAAATGTATGTGACAGCAGATTTTTTTTTCGCGATTTCAATATTGGTCCCATAGAGAAAGTTATTGAGTTTGATGGTCTGATCATCCCATTAAAATAGTTTCACCTAATTTTGTTAGACCTTATATACAAAGATACAGCCCCCACAGCGACGACCTGATGAAGGCGGCGGGAACCCGTTGGATGAGGGCAGCGCCCTCGCTGCCACCGGTCGTAGTGGCGATCCTTGGGGGAAGCCTATGTCTAACAGTGGACGTTCATCGGCTGAGATGATGATTATGAATGTATAATGAGTGACGCGTTATGGAGAGGTATTGACACTCAATCATGAGGGTCCGGGTTCGAACCCGCACGGACAACTATATCATGTACTTACCAATGGGTTTTTTTCTAACTTATGTACGTAATACCAATTAAGTTGAAACCAAGTGAAGTCTATACCAATCCGCTTTCGGTACACGTGGTGGACTGACGCCCATACCCTGAAATGGGCCTGTGCCCTGCAGTGGGACGTATATAGGCTGATGATGATGATAACCTAGATATTTATGTCTAGTGTTGAGTTATGTCGCCTGCACGCTTTGGGAAAGAGGCTTTAAATACAACATCGTTCGAGTTGTACAAATTATTATTGTTTTGCTAATGTTGATCATTTTGTATCTCCACAGGACGAACGTACAACGATCTGAACCAGTACCCGGTGTTCCCGTGGGTGCTCACAAACTACGAGAGCGAGGAGCTAGACCTCAGCCAGCCCTCCAACTACAGGGATTTGTCCAAGGTATAGATGGTCAAGTTCATTAGAGAACACGACTGCGTAGATCACAGTTAATTTGCTGTAATTCGTTGAGGAGTTCTATTGTCCGACTCCGAAGAATTTCGTGTGATCAGAAACAATCTTATAATTTGAATACTTACATACCTGTACTTGAAAGTTAAAAACCACCCGATATGTTCAGAAAAGTCAGTGATCTGAGTAAATTTTACAAAAATCGAACCAAATTGAAAAGCCTTTCGAAATCGGTTAAACATCAAAATACCACAGCTGTGACCAACTGTGACGAATATTACTGTGTGTGTGAGTGTAGGCCTATTTCTGTCGAGGTTCTGATGGATTATCTTCAAATATAATTTCACCCTTTGTACAGTCACCAGTTTGAAATGTAGCCCAACGTAGAACCTTACCATGGCAAACCATTTGCAGTTATATTTCAAAGAAGCATGAAGATGTTAATAACAATAAGACATAAACGCATTTCATTTCACTATGTTGGCTTCCTATCTAAATTGGTTGACTATATATGTCTTCTCTATTATTTAGTCTGTGTGTACAATAAAACGCCGAAATAAAAATAAATCAACTAATAAAGTCTTATTCCTGTATTCTTTCTAAATAATAAAGTTGCTTTGCCCACAGCCAATCGGTGCATTGAATCCATCACGACGTGCATACTTCGAGGACCGGTATAACACATGGGAGCACGAGTCCACTCCTCCGTTCCACTACGGGACCCACTACTCCACCGGCGCGTTCGTGCTCAACTGGCTCGTTCGAGTGGTGAGTACAACCCTGGTGTCCTCAGGATGGAGCCATAGGCCCATGGGAGCACGAGTCCACTCCGCCGTTCCACTACGGGACCCAGTACTCCACCGGCGCGTTCGTGCTCAACTGGCTCGTGCGAGTAGTGAGTATATCCCTGGGTCCCTCAGGATGGAATTATAGGCCCATTGGGACACTAGCTCACATTGCTATTCTTAGTTACCCTGAGAGGAATCATGAAATTCTTAGCTGGAATTAATCTTCGCTAATTAGTGTCCTCTGGCCATTGGTCGTCAAATTTGTCCAGGTCATCACGCCACCTCTTCCTCGGTCGACCTGGACGCCGCCGACCGTTTTTGGGCTCCGCTATCGCTTCTACACTCAAACCGAAGTCTTAATTGAAGAGAGTGTATCGTTAAATTAAAAGCAAATTAAATGCGTCCCTCCGCGCCGCGTCGCGTAGCGTCGCGTCGCGTCTTCTTATGATTTATAGCCAAGAAGTGTCACATTTGTTGGTCTTAACACTTATACACCGTACATTTAACTTACAAATTGAAAAGTTTAATTTTATCACACAAAATATATTTACCACAAATATTTTCTTTTACAATTTTAACATAATTATTAAATTCGAACCAAAATACCGATATTTATGAGACCGTGTTGGAATTTTATTTTTGCATCCTTGGAAGGTTTTTTTCACACAAACTCAGGCTCATTATATCTAATGGGGAAAACAGATCCTCTGTTGGTCCTGGTGTGCCATAGTAACGTTAATAATATCATTGGGTGTACCATACCTACATATACCCAAAGGGCCACTGAAACCACTTTTAACAATTGCAGTAGCATGGCAACGGCAAGTTATCATGATTCATGAATGTCAGAGGATGAACAAGAGAGTAGAAATACTAAAAACGATGAAAACTCGGAAATTACAGTACCTCGGTCACATTATGAGAAGTGATAAATACCAACTTCTCCAGATTATTCTGCAGGGTAAAAAATTGGGAAGACGAATTCCTGGTAGAGGAAGGACGTCCTGGCTTAAAAACCTGTGCGAATTTCGACCTTTCTAGCTACAACTTTTTTATCCAGTGTGCGCTGTACGTATCGGTAGTTCAGTACAGTGTATACCAACCTTAATGTTTTAGCAGTAGATTTACTGTTGGGATCTCTCTGGTAGGGTCCGCAACACTGATTCAGTTCAGTAGGTTAGTTCGGGGATTTGATCGATTGACAAGGATCAATGTAGGTATCCTTTATATTAATAATATCAATCTTCGTGTTTAAACATCTATATAATTTTCTTCGCGCCTAACAACAAAGATATTAATTAACAAACAGTTAGCATAGCATAGCATATGCTCACAACTATATTCCCCGAGGGGGTAGTCAGAGATATTCTGAAACCTCCGAACATCCACGTTTCACTATAGTACAAACGATTGGTTAACAGACAGTTAACCAATCGTTAAACACATTTATTAGTTTCATTCTTTGTTTATGAACGAGTTAATTGTCTAAGAAATAGGCAAAGATAATTGAATCGAAATTACGTGCGCTATTCTTTCAGACGTCTTGCATATTATTATAAGTATGGATTAACAGCAGCGCTTGCGCAAGAGATAATTTATCAATCGTTTAGTTCGTTACGCTGCCTTGACAATGACATACAATGCCGTACTGTTCATTGTTGTGTTGTGATGCGAAAAGGTTTTATAAACGCGCTATTTAAACTAACAGTCTTTATTTATCTTACTTGTGGTGACATTACTGTCGCAGAATAATGTCACATGTGTCATGGCATCAAATTATGAAGACCTTAATCACGCTATCAATCTTTTCGCACACATAATATGCATCATCATTCTATCCTGAAACTTATATTGGTAAATGTGACCCTTGTTACTGCCACACCTTCATTTTTAAACAGAATGTTGGTAGTTGAGTTGTAGCAATGTTTCTGACCGCCCTAAATGGATAACGGTCGTGAGTTTATGTATGTTTGTGTGTAATATGCAAATTCCAAGCAACAAATTGTGGATCACCGCCGATTCTTATAAACGGAAGATCTTCCCGGCAGGAGTTCCTCTTTTATTTAGCTTCTCCTTGACTTAGTAATCTCAATTTTCAATGCAACTCTTTGATAAATGTGAGAATAAGTGGCTCTCTCTTCGGCCCCCGTCACTCTTCTGAATTCTGGCATCGACTTCAAGGTTCTCCCTTGCCAGTCTGTCCATTGCTAGCTACTATAGTGATCTCTGCTAGGTCTCGTTCATCTGTTTTGACCTTTCTACTTTTACGATACTTTATAATACTACTGTTATTTATTCTGTGGTATTGTTTAGTGACTAAAAATATACTTAGTCCAAGTAGTAGTAGTTGTTAGTAGTAGTTATTCCTTAGGCAATAGCATAGCATAGCCTATGTACGCTCTGCTCTCTGTTTATTCCCCTAAGAAAGAATGAAAGAAAGTTGTCAGATATATTCATAGGTATTAACTCAAGGCAGTATGAAATATGTAGTAGGAAATCATCAAAGTGAAATCAAACATCTAGTTTCTAACCAGTGTTTCAGAACTCAACCTTTTATGTTTACAACGTTTTCTCCATCTATTTCAAGTTTACTGCCCATACAAGTCGCATAAAGGCAAAACTAACTGAACAACTATAAAAGGTTTCATCAAAGCCCAGCGCGAGAGCAATCATTGTAAATTAGAGAGCGCATTAACGCAGCCGTGTTTTAAACTGAAATGTCAAAACAATCTGAGCGCGTGTCGCGATGCGTGCGCGCAGATGCACCGATCGACGTTATTCGATGTGACATGTCACGGAAAAGGTAAAAAAGTTAAAAGCGTTCGTTTGAAAATAGAATTTTGAGAGTTGCCAGTATTTTTTTTACAGTTCTACTACGTTTTATTTAAATGTGTGCAGAAAGATTTCTTTTTCAATTTTAGTGGGACAAACCACCATTAGAAATATCGTAATATCATGAAACAGATAATATACCTTGCAAGCTTCTTGCAGGAAACCATACTAGTTAGTTAGTTGTGCTAATAATTACTCAGCTCTAATTGAACTACAAGTCTTCTGTAGTTTCTTTATTGTAGCAAATTTTCTGATCACCTTGACAGAATATTTGTTTGTTTAAGTACCTATGTATATTGTTTTTTTGTATATTTTATGTATGTATGGTGTAAGTATTCTCTTGATTTGTATCATCATCATCCGCCTAAATACGTTTCACTGCAGGGCACAGGCTTATCCTCCAGGACGTTGTATGGGCGTTAGTCCACCACGAAAAGCCAGATCAATACCCAATTTCATGAGTCGAAGGAAGGTATTGAACCAGCGTACCCTGGGAAGTCAGCAAACCTCGAACGCTCCCTTCACCACGAATACTTGCTTACGTGTTTTGTTATATTTGTGTAGGAGCCGATGACGACGATGTTCCTGGCGCTACAGGGCGGCAAGTTTGACCACCCCAACAGACTGTTCTCCTCCATCGCACTCTCCTGGAAGAACTGCCAGCGGGACACCTCCGATGTTAAGGTACCCTACACTTGGAATACCATATTTATCACAGCTCGTTAAGACTCGATACAAATCGTAATTTAATTTGCCACAAAGAAGTGAAAACAGCGCGTTGATTCCGCTGCAATTTTTGCATTTTTTTTTTAAATTACGTGTGGGTTTGCTTTTGACCTCAATCTAGTCCTCAGGACGAAGATGGGGTCGAAGATGTAGCGAGCTCACCCAGAAGAAGCCTATTCACTCGTACTTTAAAGGAATTCGGGTTGTAAGCGCTCGGAAATACTGACTATTTTATTTTGTCCCTAGCCTACTTTGTACATGATCAACATTGATATCTTATAAATTATAAGAGATCAATGATGATCAAGCAATTTACTGTAAACAGCACAAAAATTAACAAAAATATACTTTTTGTCTATTTGATGATGCTTGGATTTTAATCACATGTATAAAGCCTCACCAGAAAAATATAAAACCTGCTTTGGGGGCGCTACAGACGACTATAACCAGGTTCCAATGATTTTCCGCAACATGGCGAGGTTTTTTATTTTCCTGGTCAGGCTGTTGATCCTATTGATACCTATTTCGAGTCTTTTCTCTTTGATGTAAGATTCTGAAAAACTACTAACCAGTAAGAAAAAATCGAAACGAATTTACTGACTCGAAGAACTGCGTAAACTGATAACAATAAATGTGCCACCCTCCAACCTCCAGTGTATTTAAAGAACTTTGCCACCCAACAGGAACTGATTCCCGAGCTATTCTTCCTGCCCGAGATGCTGGTCAACAGCTCGGGCTATCGGCTGGGTATCCCGGACTCTCCCTCGGGAGACGTGATCCTGCCACCCTGGGCCTCCTCGGCCGAGGAGTTCGTCAGGATTAACAGGATGGCCTTAGAGTCTGAGTTCGTCAGCTGCCAGCTGCATCAATGGATTGATCTTATATTCGGTTATAAGCAAAGAGGTGAGATTTGGCATGCTTACTTAAGCTAGAGACTCGTTGGAGAGTCAATGGAATGGAGAATCAAATTTTCTTCCTGCATAAAAATATTGGTTCCAAAAAAATTTTCGTTTTTCGACCCATGTTCCCTAGGGAAATTTGTTTAGTGTTATTATCTGAATACACCCTTAAAGTTATGTAATTAATAACTAGTGCTTAGCTTCAGACCTAAACAACTTTCGCTATGGGACCATTATTAATGGTCGTGAGTTTATCTGATTCTATGTAAGTATAGTATGTAAAATAAATGTAGACTGACAGAATCAATACAAGACTCATTTGTCACCTCCAGGGCCCGAAGCCGTGCGAGCAACAAACGTATTCTACTACCTGACGTACGAGGGAGGAGTGCGCCTCGACCAGATAACGGAGCCAGTGACGAGGGCCGCCGTAGAAGACCAGATCAGGAGCTTCGGCCAGACCCCCGCCCAGCTGCTCAGCGAGCCCCACCCGCCCAGGGCTTCCACTATGCATCTAGGTATGTCGGACTGTCGAACTCTTGTACATTTATGTTTTCCTGGTAACTTGTTTATAATTTTAAGACGAAATTTGAAGAAAATTGAGTCAAACAGCATTGTGATAATCCCTGCCCCACAAATTTTTATCTCACCCCCTTGTGAAAGACTTTCCGAAAACGACAGTAGGCGATGCTATAGTCCTCTCTCACTCACACTCAATCAGAATCGCAAGTGCTTACCGCTTCTTATCAGTGTGAGACCATGAGAAGTGGGAGTGACTGTGGACCCTGGACCAACTCATTTCTTTCCGAGGGTATCCATATGTGGCGATTATGGGATAACGATTTTTGCAGTATTTTCGTGGAATTTTTGCTAGTTGTGGCAAACTTTCTGACCATCTCGGATGTACGATCGTGATGTATGTCTGTATGATTTCCTTTAGTTGGAGATAACTCAAAGAAAAGTTTATCAAAACAATTAGACCTACCATATAACTACATTATTTTACTATTGACACGCTTTTGTGTAAACAAGCCACGTATTATAACATATTTTATTGATGCCTTGTTCGACTAGATTGCGTGTCCGATGGAATTAGATGTACATAATTATTGACAGATTGCAATTGGTATGAAATTGTTAAATTAATTATAGTAACATCTTATGTTATCTTATGTTTAATTTATATTATGAATTAAAACCGATAGTGACCATTTCTAAAATAAAAATGCTGATGCCCAATAAACCTTGCTACGATTGCTACCTTAGAAGGTGGTTCGTTGTAGCGCGGTTCAAGACTACGCCCAAAGAAAGTACGGTCGTGGGTTTGTTTTGTAATGTGTACTAAGTACTGTCTTAAAATTATAACAAAAACATCTTAAAAACATTTCGCAAATCTTGGATGGCTTAGAATATAACATGTGTTGGAGATAAGTTTTAATTTTTAAATCTTATTACATGCTATGGAATATACGATTATCCGCTCTTACCTATCTATTTGATGACCCGGTTGGTGTAAAAGTTACCACACTGGACTACCAAACCAAAGGTCGAGATGATTTTAGCCCAGCTATTTTACGAAGTTTTATTAGGCGGGGTAGGGAGTAATTATTATTTGGACGTTTAAACTGTAACCGGCACCATTTAGTGACAAAAAGACTATCTGAAAATATATTTAAAAAAATCGCTACGCAACATAGAAATCAAAATTGTGTGTCCCAGAAGGGTTTTCAATTAATAATAATAATACCAATGCACTCATTAAACTTAGATTTAACAATATACATTATTTTTGAGCAATAAAATAGGCATGAAATTTAAAAAAATGAGGTATTTATTAGAAAATACGAATGTATTTTTCAAAAACTTCTAAGTAGACAAAAATATTTACACCATGTTTGAAGTATTTATAGTGGTAAAGCCTTAAATATGTGCAAAAAAAATTTTGCATTAGGTTTTTTAGAACGAGATAATAGCTACATTTTAAAATAGGCACTGTTGCTGACGTGATTTTTTTTTAAATATTGTTACATTTCGAGGCTCTAATTGCTTTGGCTCTTAAATATCATACCGAAAAAAATATCAATTACTAATTAGTCCCGGCTCAAACCGTAAAATGACTGGGCTATTTATGATTGTGTCGTTGTATGATTTCCATAAGCCTAATAGCTTACGTTTGGGATCATTACAATGAATGTGCCTGTGAGCGTTATTTATTTATTGTTTGTTTAGGTGAGAGTTATAATGTTCCGTTATGTAATTAATAAAGGATTAATGTGTTTCCATGTATGTTCCAGCGCCGCTGATGTTCGCGGCGGCGCCAGACGACGTCTGCCTGAGACTGAAGCTCCCGTCCAACGCGGCCGTGGTCCACGTGTCGGCCAACACTTACCCACAGCTGGCCATGCCCGCTGCCGTCACCGTAAGTATTGCCTTGAACCAAGGGGTCGGATGGGACTGAATTGAGAATCTGGATAGAGACGTTACAATGTAATAGTGGTGGTCATCATAGAAAAAACAAGAAGCAGAAGCTTATTTTAATGTTATTCATTTTAGGTCGAAGAAAAATAATCAATTTTAAATATTATTTTTTTTCGCTTTCTTTTAGGATTTTTTTAAAAACACTTGACAAATAATAAAAACGACAAATGTTCAATAATTTTTGTTGCTGACCCTGAGAATAAATTATGCTACGTCCATGCAGGGGAGGGGCGCTACTGGCAAGTTTTTGCCTCAGTTCGTTAAAATCGTAGATCCGACGCTGAACCAAGCGACCGAAAATGAACTAATAATTTACAATCGAGTCGACAGGATATTCTTCACCCTGTCTATGTTGTCCTTGGACGAATTAACAATTCGTCCAAGATGTTGTCTCACTTGTTTCATACACTCTCATCCTAGGAGCTTGCCTTAAAAGAGTGTATTGTTCATTTTGACGGTACATCTTGATTTTGTTTCGATTTGTGACATGACGTGCTAGGCTCACATGTTCTTGTGTAGTATGACGTAAACGCTCTTACAGACGAGCGACACTTTCCGGTCGCCGAGTGTAGCAGAGGGTCGCGCTCTATGGACTTTACGGTCGCCGAGGGTCGCGCGACCCTCTGCGACCGCAAAGTGTCGCTCGTCTGTAACATCGCTAACGGAGATGAAGTACCAGGCTAACATAACTGATTGTGGGTGTCAGGTGAGCGCGGCGCGCGCGTTCGCGGCGCACAGGTGGGCGGGGGGCGCGGGCGGGGCGGGGGGCGCGGGCGGGGCGGGGTGCGCCCACGGCGCGGGGCGACACGCGCCCGACCACCCGCCCCAGCACCCCCACCCGCTGCTCATGGACCCCGTGTGGGGTGAGTACTTTATATTCATTTGACGAAGAATTTAGTTACAGGTGTTAATGTTAAGCTGTATAACCCTCCCTGCGTGTCTACTGAGCTAAAAAGCAAAAAAGGGGGAAATATCCACGAATACAATTGCTTAATTTTCCTTCAAGCGACTGCTGCGACTGTATCCTCTTTCGATTTGCTTTTGCTCTGATGCAGTTTCAGTGACGCCCTGAGTTCAACAGAGATTTGACTGTACCTATTAAGAACAAAGAAAACATATTCTTTATACAGGCTGTAAGGGAATTACTTCCGAAAGGTCAAAGGGTTGGAAATACCCATCAATATAAAAAATTTTTACTATAGGACCAACTATGAGATCTCAATAAAAATCAGTTCCTCTAGAAAGAAGTAGAAATTTAATGTTAGATTGAGATAGCAGATTTTTTTTGAAATCTCATAGTTGCTCCCATAGTAAAAAAAAAATCATATTGATGGGTCTCAAAGGGGTGATCCCTTTGAGTTTTCGGATTCAATTCCCTTACACCCTGTATAGGATAACATCTTCTAGTGACCTAAGTATCTCCTTTGCTTTTCTCTGACAAATCAAGCCTATATACGTCCCAGAACAAGGAACAATCCTACACTCGAATATAAATTATTGATGGACTACACATACCATACGCAAACGTGTTTTCTCACGATGTTTTCACCGTTTATTACGATAGTGCTACTATCAAATTCAAAGCGAGATTAGAATTGTTCTTACATTAAGTTTCATTTTTTAATTTGATTCAAGTTGGCATACATTGCTCCGAAAGCAGGCGTATTTTTAACGTAACTGGTCCATCTGCAGCGGCAGGCGGGGCGCAGGCGCTGGCGCGGCGGCAGCTCGGCGACAACTTCTCGCAGCGCGTGCGCGCGCGCAACAACTGCTTCGTCACCACCGTCGACTCGCGCTTCCTCATCGCTGCCGGCTTCTGGGACAACAGCTTCAGGGTGTTTTCTACTGATACCGGTAACATAATTACACTTATTGCTTGATCCCGAGTGATTGTTTTAATGAAACCCAAATATGCTAAAATTAAACCATGTAAAATGTAGCATACATTTGCAAGCTTTAATTGGTAGATGGCATTTCGTAACTAAGTTTCTGATCAAGAAAAATACGGTCGTCAGTTTGTTTTCTATGTTTTATGTACTCTGACTGTAATTATGTAAATCTTTTGATTGCAGCTAAAATAGTACAAATAATATTCGGTCACTACGGTGTGGTGACGTGCGTGTCTCGTTCCGAGTGCAACATCACCTCGGACTGCTACATCGCGTCCGGCTCCGAGGACTGCACGGTTCTACTGTGGCACTGGTCAGTTTATACTTTACTTTACTACTAGCTGTGTATGGTAGCCTGGTACTTATGTTGTAGTTGATACAGGGCTCTGAAGTCTGCACAATACTGCTGTGGCACAGGCGGCGATATTATACTTAACTCCTAGTTGTGTATGGTAGCCTGGTACTTTTCTTTATCAATCGACCGGAATGGAAGTAGAACTGAGCAAGAAATAAATTAATACTGGAGCTTGATGTCTGCGCGATTAGAGAATCTAAAGAAATTGGAGAACGGTAAAAGAAAATAAGCAAATGAGGAATAGGATTTGGGGAAACATAATGATTCACCTAGGGTAAAAAAAGGCATCTGTATCAGGTCGTACCAGAAGGTTAACATCGCTCAAATAGCGATTGCTTCACCAATAAGTTCTTTGGTATGTAGCTGGTATGAAATATTATCACTGTGTATTATATAAAGTATGAGTTTTCAATCCAAAGGTTGTGTTGAAAAAGTTGCAGAAATAGTAGATTACACTCCGAGGGCAGGAAAGTAAGAAAGGTCTCAGATCTCGTGTAATTGCTGGCCGAGGCGATGCTGAGGTCAACAAAAATGTGATCTGAGGCTTTCTTTTTTACCGTCCGAGTTTAGTATTCTCCTCGACGGAGGCGGAAAGCGGCAACTTCGATTAGCGTAGCGGGATAATAAATAATGAGCAATTAGTAATAAATAAGGTTCCCTTAGGTCGGCGCGTCACGGCGGCATCGTGGGGGAGGGCGAGGCGCCGGCGCCACGCGTCACGCTCACCGGACACGACGCGCCCATCAACGGCGTGCTCGTCTCCGCCGAGCTCGGCCTCGTCATATCCTCCTCCGTCAGTGAGTATACCGATGGGAAGCCGGAGTTCTGCAATGTACATTGTAGACCATGAACTGGCAGTGGGGGACGTCTTCCACGCTTGACCGACGATTGACGACCTGAAATAAGTATAATTAGCTTCTGGAGGAGGCGGAGTGTCAAGCTGATACTCTTTCTTATACTGTGGTACTGGTATACCTTTGTGACGTGCCTTAGGTATTGGACAATTGTATACTGACGATATGATTTCAATATTATAATAATAGCAAACCCAAGATCGAATTTTGTATTAAGCTTTGGTGTCTAAAACGATCGAAGTCAAGCAACATCTGGCGCAAATTCTGGATGGGTAATCAGATCACTTCTAACGGCATTTTTTGATCTCGACAACATTGGTGTTCATAGGTTACTTAGCTAGCATGCCACCCACGACAAAGCGAGAAATACGTCATGCGCGCTCTTTCTGGCCTACGTAAAATAATAAAGATGGAAGCACATCTCGATTTTTGTCGGTTTCTCGGGGGTGGCATGCTAGCTAGGCTGTAAATTCATTGGGTTGGTTTATATTCCAGATAAACAGAGGCCTGTTCACCATTGTATTTTAGTTTCTGTACTTAGTGGATTATCGTTTATTCCGAGTCGATCTTTAGCTTGCAGTATAATGTAGGTATGCAGTTTTATATGTGGGCTGATTTCTTAATCAGCTATGTTCAGATAGATTAGATTATTTCATATAGAGATGTGAGAAGTAGATTCTAGCATTCTAGCCGTTAGAATCAGGAAACCGAAAACCCAAAAACCCGCCCCTGAAATCCGAATATTTGTATGGAAAAGTTATTACAGCACTTACCTTTTCATTGTTTTTCTATGAATATCCCCCTCGAAAATTAAATGTCGTCGTCGTCCCCCCCCCCTCTCCCACGTAACTAAAGTCTGGATACGTGCTTGGCTAGAATATAATGAAATCGAATGCGCCTTTACTGGTTTTGTGTGGTTTGCTGGAGGCACGTTTGTTTTGAACCTGCGAAGCCGGTACGAACAGCATTAATGGCCTTTTGTAGGTCATTAAACAGTAATGTTCGTGACTGTTGCAGACGGGCCGGTGCTGATCCACACGACGTTCGGCGAGGTGCTGCGCGCGCTGCCGGCGGCGGAGGGGGTGACGGCGCCGCAGCAGCTCGCGCTGAGCCGCGAGGGCGTCGTGGTCGTCGCCTACAAGCGCGGACACCTCGCCGCCTTCACGCTCAACGGCAGGCGGCTGCGACACGAGACTCATAACGACAACTTCCAGGTTTGTACTATTTAAATTTAACATACACACAAAAAGGGTCCAAATGTCGGTCGGTCACATGATAATATGGAATAATAAAACAAGCTAGGTTAAAATGCCGACCACTGGACTCTTTTTGCATGGACACCCACATATTTTATTCAATACTGGCTATGTGCGAAGTGGGTGATGGGAGCTGTCAAATCGATCGCAGCGCCTGGGGTGGCACAAAATTTGTACTTTTGTTGAACAAGCTGTGTAAAATATGCTTGAAGTAAATCCACACACTAACTCGAAACTTGAAATCTCCAAAACTGTAAAGACTAAAAACTTAAAATTTGACATGGATGTTTCTAATTTCGGCATCTAGATCTAGGTGCTCATTAAAAAAGGTTTTTTTTTTAATTTCAACCCCCAAAGGTGTGAAAACCGAGATAGAAGTTTGTTCGGAAATCGCCACTGCAAAAATCGTTGAATTATAGCGAATAAGTATTTTAATATCGATAATTTTGCTTATTTCTGCAATTTTTACATTATCTATACTATTATAAAACTGTAACAGGAAGTTTATCTGTACATTACAGATATTAACAAAAAAAAATTACGATATGGTTTTTAGGTATCTCTGATTTCGTATCACCAATTTTTGGATTTTTTGTCTATCTGTTTGTTTGTTTGTTTGTTTCAACGAGCATCACGCAAAAACTACTGAAATGATTGTGATTAAACTTTTTTTGTTTGATAGCTAATGATCTGACTTAAAATCAGGTATATAATTTGTGCGGACAAAGTCGCAGGTTAAAAATCGTCGTATATAATTCTAAAATACAGTATGTAATGTTAGTGCCTGGTGCTGTCGCGGTGCGGGGAGTACCTGGTGTGCGGGGGCGACGCGGGCGTGGTGGAGGTGTGGCGCGCCTTCACCCTCGCGCCGCTCTACGCCTTCCCGCCCGCCGGCGCGCCCGTCTGCTCCCTCGCGCTCTCACACGACCAGAAGTAAGTCGCAACCACAACTACACTATTATACCTCTGTATAACTATATAGTCCTTACAGTACGCCAACGGATGTACTTGCGCAGAGCAACGGAGGCCTTGCGGGGAAGCGGGCGGCGGGGCCCCGCGGGGGTCGCATCCTGAGATCTATATAAAGATGTCAGGATCGCCTTGCATATCTGCGCATGGCAGCGTAGCGCCATCAAAAGCGTTGCCATACTGTGATGTGAAGCTTATAGTAGTACTGTGACTTTACCTCACTACCTATCTCTATACCTAACTGCCTCCGTGGTCTAATTGTTAAGAGCATTGGACACTTGACTCGGAGGTCCGGAGTTCGATTTCAACGCGTGAACACCTAGTGAAATGTTACTTTGTGCGTCTTTCCCCTGTTGCTTAGGACAGGGCAGACTGAATCACCGGATTTTCTGAAAAGAAAGATGATTCCGTGTTTCGGATGGCACGGTATCGGATAGTAGTAGTCGTTGCATAAAAACCACGTCAGAGGCCATAAGGCGGTTTAAAAAACTAACACCAGGACTTGCTGGCCACACGAACACTGAAGAAGAACCAGCACTACCTATTGATTTAATTTCTCAGCCGATTTTACACAGTATTTCCAAAAAGAAGTCAGGTATGCAGGATTTTCTTTTAGGTGCATGAGTGGGTCTGCTAATCATAGATGCGCTCTCTAGTCCTTAAACTGATGAGCTGATAGAAAATTGCTTTTCAATTTAATCTTCATTATCATCATCTCAGCCGAAAGACGTCCACTGCCGGACATAGGCCTCATCCAAGGATTGCCACAACGATGAGGACAGTCAACTCATCCAACAGGACGTCAGCCTACCTTGTTGCGCTCACGGCCTACCCACGCTGCCCTTCGCCGGTAGAAGGTCGCCGCTCGAAAACTCCTCGGCCCCATCACATCAGCCATCTGTTCTGCGACTTTTAACCAATGTGCCCCGCCCATTGCCGCTTTGACAAGCAAAATTTCTGCACAACTGACTGTTTTCTTGGAAATAAACAGAGTTTAGCAATTGCTTGGGCTATGTCAGATACCTAGTTAGTTAGTTTAGTTGGTTAGTTTAATCTTAATATATCAAATAATATACCAACCCGAATTGGGCACATCCCATGGCCATTCACCCTCCCTGAGGGTAGGCCTGTGCCCTGCATTGGGACGTTTATAGGCTGATGATGATATCAAATATCGAATCTATCTCCCCCATTTGATTTACAAGAATATCATTCCCTTAAAAATAGTAAACATAAGTTTCCCGTTCCTAACACACTTCCATTGCTCACAGATTCCTGCTAGCGGGTCTGGAGAACGGTTCACTGGTTGTGTTCCACATCGACTTCAACCGCTGGCACCACGAGTACCAGCAGAGGTACTGAGTGCAACGCCATAGGTGTTGCTGCTGAATTCATCCTGTCTAAACTTATTAGAGTCTACGAAATGCACCAACTTTCTACTTTATACAAGTGTGATATTGAACGATTGTATTGGTTGAATACTGTTCAATAATTTCACAAAAATGAAAACGTATTTAGTGAACTGTCAAAACGAAAATTGGTACCTATTTTTATGAAAGTTGAAATGTAAAAGACATTTATGTTGGTGCATTTTGAAACTCGATATAAAGACAAGTGACGCCTATAGCTGTTTGTTATAAATAATTATTGTAGTAAAGAAATAAAGATGTACTTACGTTTGGTCGCGGATGATGTTCTTTTAGAAAGTCGTTGGTTCGCGCAGTTCATAAAACCATTTTGTTATTACTCTTTAAAAGTACACTCAGGTGAAAAAATTTCAAATATGTCACTGTCAATTCAGAATCGACTTGAGAAGAATTTTGAAATGCATTTCAATATGGCATAAAATATTACAAAATGGTTTTATAAATAGCCTTAATACCTAATTGGAAACGAATAAATTCGATTGTCATATTTTAAGGTCCAACAAAAATGTTATGGAACTTTTTGTCACGGAGCAGAGTAACTAATGCTTGTTCAAAGTTGATCACAGTAATCATGAATTTAAGTCAACCATCAATCGTTGTCTACATGAGATATACTTATTACCTATATATTAAAGTATGCAAAAAAATCTTGGTCAATGCCTATATTACACCAGTATAGTAACTTGTATAGCTTTTACCGTTCAATAGAACTATTTACGTTTTCAGGTTTTGTTGGATCTTAAATCATGTTGTAACTGTATATTAATGATTGATGCTATATTTGATAATTAATTCACTTCACATAGGCGAAAAGTACTTAATTAGCTTTAAGATTAATTTAAAAGTTTTTGACATTCCATTGTTTTACGTATTAATTAGTTTTTAATGAAGTTTATTTTGTATTATTATTACATAAAGCAATGTATTTGATAGTTACTCCAAAAGTTATTTTATTTTAGTGCCATAGGGTATTTTCTAACTCGACTGCAATGCAAATACCTAAATCAAAGGCCTTAATTATTTATTTTTTAAATGATTCTATTTTAGATCTCTAACCCAGCTGACGTCCATATAACTATTTAGTATTATTTTATTATGAGATTGATCATGTACTTAATTTTATTCGTGCATTATTGTGTACTTATTTATTTTCTTTCAACTGCAAATATGCAATATATTATTCTATTTACATAATTATGTATTCCCAGTCAATAAGTATTATTTTGACATCTACTTACTCAATAATGCCCTATACCTCTTTTTTTATTGTATGCTTCATTTCCGCGGTGGTGGGTACTTAGAACTTATTTTTATCAAGCGAAGTGATGTTGTTGTATTGAATTTCTTTTGGTTTTTATTAAATGGTTTATTGAATTTTATTTTTGTTTTGTTTTTATTTCTTACCTTATTTTGAAGAGTAAAAAAAATCACTAGATGTGAAGAATCAATCATCAAAAGAGCATTGATAAGAATGTGAGAATTGAAAATAACGCGAAAGTGCCAATATTGTAGTCATTTTCGCTACTTTTACTATGTCAATAAAACGTAGAAAGAATTTAGGAGTTAATCGTAATATTAATGTTAACGCTAACATTGTGTTACCGTGGCTGGGAATCGATGACGAGATAGTTTTGTACGCAATCGTGTAATATTCTACCCTATCAGATCAAAAATATAGCCTCTAAACCGATTTTGAATCGTATCTCTTAACGAAGAAGTCCCAAAGTCGGTTGAGGATTATTTGTTTTTGATCGTTGCAGGGATATGTTGTATTTACTGTATAATCAAGTTTATAAACATATATTTTTGCATCACTACACCCGCACCGCTCCTTCCGTTCTGTGATTTAGGCTTAAAATGCACCTAGTCAAATAAAATCTTCTCTTTTTCCTATATCTGTGCCAAAACTAATGTAAAATAACAGGAAATATTGAGAGACAAATAGTGATTATATCAAACAAAATATGTCTGTTATCCATAATCCATTCCTATTTCAAACTTATTCGTGATGTACTTAACTGTTCTATTATAGACTTAGATAGAAATTTATTTCTAGAAAATTCTATAACTAGTTAAAATTTATTTCACGTAGTGTCTTCTAGAGAAATGTAAAAATAACTCTTGAACCCTTATTCTCACGTCCCACTGTAGTTTCTATTTAGTCAATACCACGGTATGAGAGACAAGGTGACACAATCACTTCACTCGTCTTTATCTGCCGCACTTTGTTAGACAAGGACCACGAGACGTGACTGTTTTTCCTTTTCTTTTTACTGCGATGGTGAACCCAATGGTTACTATTTAACTTATATCTACTATAATGCCCTAGAATAGGCTTGTGTTCATTTTATTGTACCGTCGATAACAATTCTTGATAAATTCAAGTCACCATTTTTCACAATTTGACAACTAGAAGTTGTGGTTGACTGTACGTTTCATTTTAGCTAACATTATTTCGTTAGACTATTTAGACACTTCTTTTATAGGAATTTTAGATAATATTAAATCTATTCACCACATTATCTCGTTGATTTACTTTCTCAATGCATAAGCAGCTAATAAACTCGAACCCGCTTGAATAGGACACTGAGATTCACTGGATGGTACTATCCAACATCAGCTAAAATATAATCGTAAAATGTCTTCATAATTGGAAGAAATATTCGGTCAGCCCCATATCGAATAAATAACATAAGAAAGAAAAAGTTTATGTATAATACCTGTGCACTTACTAAACACGCTAACATTATTTTTGATCACGCGCAAACACGCTACATGCAATTCTGTCCATTAATAATAAGTATGAAGTAATCTAGGTCGTGAATGTTAATTAGAATTAAAGATAATGTTTTTATTTTATTAGCTCTAAGGTACACCTTGTGTATTATAATAATCACTGTCCATCTAACTATAAGCAAATTTCAATTTATAAACGTTTTAACAATTGAAATAAAATATACCTACCTGCATTTTGATTGTACACAAGGCGACACATCAAGCTATACATAACCGGGATAAGCTGGCCACGTGACGTTACACGTAATTTAAATTACGCGAAGCCACCTTACGCTGGTTATGTAATGGTTTGACGTGTCGCCGAGTATACTCTGCCATTTTTTAGATACATTGTTTTCATTACACTCTACAGAGAAAATTGCACACGTAGTAGAAAACAGCTTTGGTCAAGTAAATAGGTACCTATGTGGGTAGAATGCTTTAGTAACCCTATTCACTTTATTCACTAAACGATACTGCCTTCGCCACTGACGTGTCATATTTAGGTCATAAATCAACTAATTTAACATTAAAATGTTGTTGAACGTACCTATGTAATAATAGTGAAAAGATAGAATAGGTATTAGATATGTAGTAGTGGCAGTAGATATAGTTCGAATATTGGCGAATCGTTACACTCTACGATAATTTTCTTCTGCGCATGTAAGTATTGTCTAAGTTCTTGAAGAATTTGTTTTATAATTTCCAATTTTGGTTTACTAATGCGAAGTTATTTTAAAATAGACGATTGTTATATTCTACATAAACATTAAGTTGTTAAAATTTAGTTTTAATATTTAGAAATTATAAAGTAGGTCTACAATTAAATTGATGTAAAAGTAAAATATAATTTACAGCGTATTTTTCATTATATAACAAAGTGCGCAATGTAAAATTTTAATTGTTAATTATTGTTACAATTGCAGTAAATGTCTCACATTCCTTTAAATGTAGGTAATTTATAAATAAATAAAATACAAGCACTGCTTCTTTAAACACTCGTACATAATTTAAAAATCTTTAGTAAATTTTTTTCTGACTACTATGATTATTTTGCACGACTTATATTATTTAAATCATTTACACTAATCGGGTGATGCCCGTAATAAAATTATAATTATTGTTGTGCTAAGTATATGGTGCGTTTGTATGTAATGAAAAGATCTTGAGTAATAAATAAATTGCATTGACTAACATTGTCTTTAATTTATCTCTTATTATCATCTTCTATATCAAGAGAACCTTGTCATTCAAGTTTCAATCCCACACCATTTGGCAGGCCAAACCACAACCAGACGTCCTGGTAAGTATGTTACATGTTTGTATCGTTTTTGTCTGGTTTTTACAATAAAGAGCTTAGTAGAACTTCAGTTTAGAATCAGTAGCCTACCATGAGCTGACAATTTAGTGTACCTACCTACTATTATCACATTATACCGGACCTATAGTTGTTGTTGGTTGCTTTGAAATAACCTCAAAAATCAAGACTACTCCAAGAGAGCATCGAAACGACTAGTGTTAATTGATTTTCGATGTTATATCAACGCAATCTTTGACGTTTGGCAGTGAAAAATGCTCTGCGCTGCGATTCGTTAGGTGCGCTGACCCTTACTCCCTAGCCTGACCAGAAATAAAAGACCTGCTTTGGGGGGCGCTACGATGAATTATAAATCTTTGGTAACAATGTTTAAAGTAAAAAAATTCGATACGATGTTTTTTCGCAACATAGCCACAGTATAAGAAAGAGTATCTATTACTTGCTATTACTACATAACATAGCAAAGTTTTTTATTTTTCCGGTCAATTTAGGGTTGAGCCACATCTGCGGCGTGCGGTCGCGTTCCGTCTATCTTATTTGCTGTAGCAAATGACGTTCCTTCCTGAGTGACAGAAAAGGATGGAGCGACGGAAAAATGCGATGTGGTGCTGCCAGATGAGGTTCAACCCTTCATTTCGTACAGCGGCAACGCTCCGAGCGGTTACTTTGAGAACTAATTTTTATCTACAAAATGCGCGTACGTTAAAAAACCTCACCATATTGCGGAAAATCATTGCAACTAATTTTTGTGCTTAGAACACTGACATTAAAGGTTATAGTCGATTGAAGCGCCCCCAAACAAGGTTTTTTTTCTGGTCAAGCTTTATTAGTTATTTGGCGTAAGTGGAACATTGCCCGTCAGGAACATAATTCTCAAAATGGTTAAGCAATAAAACTCTCAAGTACAGCTTTTTGTTTTATTAATTAGCTTAAACTCTAAGCGACGGGGGCGACTGGGGGCGGCATGGGCGCGGGCGCCAGGTTGCGCACGTCGCTAGTGGGCTCCAGCGGGACGGGCTCGTCCTTGGGCTCCGTGACCAGGATGTGGTCCGGCTGTGGCTTTTTCGGGCCGTTCTTGCCTTGCTGGTCCCACGGCAACATGATTTTGACCTGCAAATTATGATTTGGATTAGTTCCGTATGCATTGTAGCATTAAAAGTTATAACCTGTAAGAGTTTTAGTCTTAGCACTGTATTTCTACCAATGTATAGTTGGATATGTAATCTCAACCATTGTTTTGTGAACTAAAATAAAAAAAAGCATTTCGAGATAACAAAAAATGCCGGAAACGTGACGAGCCAGAAAGCGCACAACCTACGCGACCGTTCGCAAGCCCACTAAACGCGACTCTTGGGTTAACTTAGTCGGAGAGGCTTATTGAGGTGGCTTGAAAATACTCCGACAGCAAGTTACCTACTAATTTGCCTCTAACAATCAGACTGGACGTGAGAAGCCTATGCCGTTTTTCAACATAGGCCTAGTGCACACCTAGCGAAGCGCAGCGCAAAGTATTTTTCACTGCTAAACCGTTATCGACATTACTTGCGTAGAAATAAAATCGAAAATCAACTAGAGCGCATCGAAGCAACTAGAGCGCATCGAAGCATCTTGAGGCGAAATGTAGGTAATTGATTTTCGATTTTATTTCAACGCAAGAAAAGTCGATAACGGTTTGGCCGTGCAAAACGCTCTGCGCTGCGCTTCCGCGAGGTGTGCACCAGCGCATATAAGTTGATGACAATGAAACTATATTTAAGCCCTCGCCAAACAGAGCGTGAGCCCGTTGTATTCCATACAATCTCGTGTATAAAGGCAGGTTTAGACGATGGCAATTTTGCGGCGCAAATTTTTTCGCACGAAAAAAAAGCACGGCACGCGGTCGTTTACACCGTGCTAATTTCCAGCGCCAATTCGTTCGCATGCGAATGGATTTGCTTAAGAAAACCGTGCCAGCAATTGTGTTTACACGAGTCGAAAAATTGGCGCGGGGGATGAGAGAGACGCGGGCGGAGGTCACTAGCACAGACGCGTGGTCTTTCCTTGCGAACGTTTGCATACCGTAAAATATTCGTGCGAAAAGTGTTTATACGGTGCTTTTTTTGAGGCGGCGCAGAATTCGCACTGCATAATTGTCATCGTATAAACCTGCCTTTACAAAACGCGCAGGCGATGGCGGTGCCTATATTATTGCTATTAATACGGAAATGTCCAGCATGCACCGTACCAGAGCTCGTACAGGACAAACCCTCCAATAAATCATGCTGTTTTACTCTGCCACTACAAATTAGACCACAAGCAATTGAGATGCTTGCCATCCCTGATTGCGTGGCGCTTAAATACATACGTTACGTTCTAGGGCCAATTCAGACAGAAAGTGCAGTATTTTCAATGCAACATTGTACGTAGCATATTCAACTTTATTAACACTGAATAAAAAATAATAAAATCTCAGTATTAGATAATATTATGGGTCTTAGGTGTATATTATGTACGTATATTATGCACAATTTTTTGTGTAACAAACAGATCCAATAAGGACTTTAACTGTAATCAAACCATTCAATGTGTGAACTACCGATAAGATAGAGTTATATTTAAAGACCTATCAACCAAGATATTTTTGAGCGTAGGCGACTTCGCAACTGCACCGCAAACCGCAACGTCGTGGTAACTGCAGCCGCGACACAGATTAATCTCAGAAATTCCGCGGCGATGGCGATATCGCGGCAATGTAGAGGCGATATCGCTACTATATCGTTCCATCAACGTCTACGCTCAAAAATTGCTTGTGTGATAGACCTTAGCAAGATTGCTGTACATTTTGTGCCCTCATGAACACAGCATCAAAAATAAGACTGTTCTACAGACCTGTTACAGGTTTCTATTGTCAACTGTCTACTGTCTACCCTATTAAATTAAATATGCAATAATCTCACCTTAATACCAAGCACTCCCTGCCTGAGCAGTACGTGGCGGGTGGCTGTGTTCACATAGTCGTTGCACGGGTCACCGGAGTGGATCATCAGACCGTCCACGAACTTCATGGACTTGGCACGCTGACCCCTCAGCTTGCCGGAGACGACCACCTCGCAGCCTCGGGCTCCAGACTCCATGATGAATCTGAGGACACCGTAGCACGCACGACGGACAGCCAGACCTGCAAATTTATAACAATAGCGTTAATTTTCTATAATGTGTTTTTCCCTCAATTCACAGTCTTCATACAGTTGGATTCATGAAAAATATTTAATAACTTTTTATTTATTTATAAATTAATGAACATTTGCTTTTGATTACTTTGTTTTTTGAGTGAAAACAAAGCTGAGAAAAGAGATAGTAGAGCTTTGTAGCAAGCTCAAACGCAAATTGTGCGCTAATGAGACAACTGCTTATGGCCAAACTTGCAACGCAACTCCATTTCTCACTTTTACTTTGTGACATTAGACAATTGTCAATAGGCGGATCCACACGAAGCCAGCAGCCCATGCGAGGCAAAGCTTTTAAGTTTGGTTAAAGTTTTCATAGGCCGATCATTCACTAAATGCAAAAGTGACATACAATACATATATATGAATTGAAAAAATCTCATTAAAAGTAAAATAATAAAAAGTTGACTAGAATGTCTCCTTCATACACTGTGCAAACATCTAGTGGAGATGTGTACACAAATTCAAAGGTATTAATATATCCCCAATGAAAAACAATGCAACCAAGCTGATTGAATGTCAGGTTAATTGGGGAAAAGCAGTTAAACATGCAGTATTATTGCAACAACAAGAAGAACAGCACATGTAGTATGATTTCTCTCTACGCGCGCGACGCGTCTTAACTCCATAGAAAATAACCTGTTCCCGCGCTTTTCGGAGAGCGAAGGCCGCGCTTGCCGCGACAAGTAGTATGGAATAAAGCAGAGTCGCGCGCAAGAAAAGAAATCATGCTAGACATATAGGTAAGCAAAGCAAGTGCGCTGAACAGTGGCATATATGCATTCTCTTGCAGTCAATCATTAGATCAATTAAAACCACTGTTGTGCTGGGTATGTTACTCATGGGTACAATCTATCTATACTACTGACTAAATGACTGACAGACAAAACACAGCCTAATATTATTCATGGTGAAATGGTTACCAAGCCATACTGCCAAATCAGGGGTCCATTTTAAAACATGTAAAAATCACATGGGAGTGAATAAGAAAGAGAAAAAGCATACAAAGATTTGTATGCTAGAGTGCTAGAGATAGAAATGATAGAGGTAGATGAAACAGACCCTGGAGGTCCAGCGTTCAAATCCCTGTTCGGTCATGGATGTTACATGTTTGTGTCATTGTATGGTTTCCATAATAAAAAGTCTAGTAGTATTTGGGATCATCAAAATCTATGTGCCTGTGAGCGTTATTCATGCAAGCAATATGAAGGTATATCTACTTACTTATTTCTAACATGCACTAGAACTGGGAGATTACAGGTTTCTTTCCCTGAACGGAATTGCCTCCCTCATATACCACATCTTTTAAGGTGAAGAAATAAATATGTAGGGGACAATACAGATCCATTCGGTGCTGGCTTGCAAGCCCCCACAATAAGATAAGAAAAGATAAGATAAACATGCACATCCCTTTTGATTTTAACTTGATACCTGTGACAGCAGGATAGAGTGATGCGTAAGAAATTAGAGCGAGCGAAGATTAAAAAACCGACCTTTAAAATGTATGTATTTGACAGATGACAGATATCAAGGTAAAGGAAATCGACTATAACCAGGAAGCTGGAAATAGGTATTGTCTATACCTGGAGTATAGACTGCTTTACAAGCGGTTAAACATGAAAATGCTCCTTGGCGGTTTGTGATGCTGATGTTCAACCTAAGTGTAAGTTTTCGTTTTGTCCCTTTCTAATCCAATGACGTAATTTAATTTTTGTTCTGACAGAAAGGGACACACCTAAAATTTGAAACATTGACGTACGAAAGAAGGTTGAACATTATCAACCGCCATGCCCAATTTTCATGTTTCCATGCTTGTAAGGATTGGTATCCTTTATCATTCTAAATCCATGACTATAGCCAAATGAAAGAGACTAACCTCCAATAAGTTTGTATCTCAAAGACTCAGCCTGTGCGATGGCGCAGAGACCGCGAGTGGCGACCTTCTCAGCGTAGAGCTCCACCGACTGCTCGGGGATGTTGAACCTCTTCTGAACGACCGACGTCAGCTCCCTGATCCGCCGCCCCTTCTCTCCGAGCACGCTCTGCGTCCTCGTAGCCATGATGATGATCTCCGACCGCGTCGGGGTGACGCGCACCTCCACGCCGGAGTAACCATCCTCGGCAAGCTCCCGAGTCAAGAACTCATTAAGTTCCGCCTTGAAAACTCCGTCTCCGACGAACTGAAATGTTACCGAGAGGTTATGTTTTGCTTTTCTACTTACAAGTTCCTTTTTATGTACAACTCGAGTTTGAAATGCGCTTGGAATGTAGTAAGCTTAGGTTTGGACCGTTTAGAGACTTCTCACTGGTGTTGTTTAGGTTTTTATTGCAGATAACACCAGTTTCCAGGCACTATTCATCCTTTGAATATCCACAAACATCACAACTTTCACTTAAAGAATGAAGATACTTTGCACAAGAATAAAATCGGCAGATGTAAGAGTATAGGTTTGTAAACGTATTTGTCGTTTTTAACACTTTTTCAACGTACTTTTCGCTTTTTGGAAATGTTGGTCACCGCCATGATTGCAACGGGGTCCGCAGAAAAGACCGGATACAGATGAACGAAATGTCAATGTCAAAAAAGATACGTTCAAAAACTCAACGAAAATTGAAAAATCTTTGTAAAGTAAATAACTATTATTCACCTTTTTGTACAATAACCAACCATCATGAAAGTAATTTCTAATGAAAATAAAAAAATCTTATTTTTTCTATATTTTGATAACTTTATTTCGTAGTAATGGTCATATTATATTAAATAAACCAAACCCAACTACATAGTTAAAATGTTGTGTTTTGAACGATTTCCCGAGGTATATGTTCGTTTTACATGGCATGTTTATTTTATTGTTTGATGGCATAGAAGGAGAAGATAATAGGAAACATTTTTCGTCTATGTAATGTTTTGTAGAAAGAAGATGGAAGGAAGCACGTGTGTCCTGTCATATTCACTCAATAAGAGATGCACATAGCAACTGTTACTATGGGAGCAAACCTGTCAAACAAAAAAAAAGTCTGCTGTTCCATACTAAACTGCAATACCTACTCGACTTAAACGTATGGAATAGCAGATTTTTTTTTTGTTCTGTTCTGACAGGTTTACTCCGATAGTAAAGCACCCTTTAGACGGGCAAGTGATCCCTGCTTTCTGTCAAGGCCAAATAGCAAAAATTTAAGGAGGGGAGCAGCGCGCGCTCCATTTGCAATCGTGCTTTCGGCCTTGAGACGAGCAATTTACATTTTCTTTGTACCTATTGGCCACAGTCCACAGATATACTTATATTACTCTTTGGTCCACAGTACAAAGAACACATTATAATCCTGACCATAGTGTCGTAGTTTGCCAATCAGTATTGTTAAATATTGTATCTATTTATTAAATAAAAAACTTCTAACAATTATTAAATTACATTTGTTCTTTTATTTTAAAAGTTGTTTTATTGAGTCAAACTATTATAATTAGTAAAAGTTGTTGTATTGAATTGTTCACTTATTGGCTGGACGTTTGACCAATCCAATGCCAGCCAATAAGGCATTAGTTGGACTACCAACTCCTAGGAGGTCCTCCACTAGGAGGGGAGAACGCATGTTAGAATTTAGCATAAAGCACCCTTTAGACGGGCAAGGGCAACTCAAAGAGTAATAGTAAGAAAGTATAAGAAAGAGTATGTATTAGATGTAGGACGTAGGACGTAGAGCACGTACGTAGTCAAGAAAGCTTTATGCCTCCCAGAAAACAAAAGAGACAGAGGACGTCCTCTTGTAACGTGGTGGACCAGTATGACCAAACTCGTCCAAAAGGAGAACTTACCCGATCCGACAAACCAAGACCGGCTGTCTTGGCGCCACCCAAATTAGGAGAGCCGACCCTACCTAAAGTGGGATGGAGCAAAGGAAAAGAAGATTTAGTAGATGTAGGTATTGCTTGTTATTGCCTCGTAGGTGTGAAAAAAACATATTGACCTCGGGAATAAAGGTGTTTTCGTCTTGGGCGAGCATGAACCCTTCGCTGCACTCAGGATTCTAGTCTTGAACACCCCCTCTCCCCTAAAATTAGGGATGCAACGATTACGAAGCGGTGCATCATTTTTCATCTGTAATCGTAATGATCACGATTAATAACGATGCAATGCACCGTAGTAAGAATCGTACGATTATTACATCGAATTGAAAACGTCAATCGGATTGCACTTGTTGACAATTACCAGACCTGAATTGTAGATTCCAGAGCAGAAAAAACTTTAAAAAAAATCTGATCTCTCGCTGCCATTTTAGATCATTTTGAGCTAAATTTGACTTTTTTTGGTCAGATTTGACTCTCATATTATTTTTATTTTGTAATTCTGCTGAGGTCTATGATTTGATTTTCGGTTTGAAGTATTACGTACATTCTCGTTCTCGCGACGTCTCATCCACATTTTAAAAGATTAATCCCACACGTAAATCAGACGATATCGCTTGTTAACGAGATTACACATAATCATGTTCCATATTGTGTTTTTCAAAGAAAATTGGCCTCTACGCATCCAAAAATCAGAATCCTGACCAAGTGAAACTTTGACTTGGTTCTCAAATTAATAAAAAAGGTACAAAATCTTGGAATTTTTGGAAGATTCTTTTAAGATTTCATTTTCATTGGAATGCAAAGGAGCACTATGAGATGAGAACTCGTTCTGAGGATAATCTCAACTAAATTTGTTTAAATAATCGTAATGCATCGGTTATCGTAATAAATAACGATTAATAACATAATCGTAATAGCCGAATCGTTGCATCCCTACCTAAAATCCTTCTTTACGCTCGCGATTCAATATGCCCGTGACGAAACACTGCTTTATCTCCTTGGACTTTATTATCGTTGAAGGGAAAAGTACGACTTATTTAGTTTAAAAAAACAGATATCTTATCAACAGTTTTATTTAAAAAACCTGACTTACATTCACCCCAAACCATGTGCATTATTTTTTATTATTAAATACAATGTGTCCTCAGCCATCCATTCGGTTGTCGTTGTAAAAAAAGCTATAATATTCACATTATATAATTTTGCCTTTGCCATGATTAAAATGGATACCTTAGGTTCAAAAAGTTAAATTTGTGTCTTCATTTATAAAAATTACATCTCATAAATTCATAAAAACCTAAAGGATATATGGTCAAGAGATTTATACAAGTGGAATGGTCGATTACAAAGACACGTAAATATTGTGACGAGAAATGCCGTCAGTGGAAAATTTAACTAAAATAACTAACTAAATGTTAACCCGCGCAGATAATGAAAGGGATTGGCTGAAATAAAGAAAACTACTTATAGTTTAAAAAAAAGTGTCAGTCATTTCGAGTAAGAGATATCTCTATACTATTCTTGGTTGTAAGGCAATAACCCACGACAATGTTTATCGCGACTGTTTCGATGCTGCACACAACTGTATCGATGCTGCATCGCAACTGTTCTGGAGTGCAATTCTCTAAGCGTCACATCGCTGATTAAAACATCGACGAGCTCAAAAATGTAACATCCTTCAGATCATCGAAGCTTTTATGTCTCAAACAAACATGACATAACCTTAGCGAATAGAGAATTGACAGCTCGCCAATGTTTCAACGACGAATTCAAGGTCGTGACGATGTTTGCGCTTTGCTGATGCTGCACACAAATGTATGGATGCATCGCGACTGTTTTAATGCTGCTGCACTAAACTGTCTCGATGCTGTATCGCAAATGTTTTGATGCTGCACTAAAGTGTCTCGATGCTGCATCGCGACTGTATCGATGCAAAAAGTCAGTGGGCTCTGGCCCTTGACCAATCGCATTCATTACGTGCGCGAGTAATTTAATAAAAATAGAAGGGAAAGGGAAACCTCGTAATCCCGAAGCCACAAGATACAAGAAAAATACTGACATGATTCAATGTCTTAAAAACGAAATCGACTTTCTAATGTAGTCAAGGTGTAAATTAATATTTTTCTAAAACCTTGCGGCATCTAGCTAGCAATGATAATACACGATAGGTATTTAAATATAGTAAACTATTAGCTTACCAGTCTATATTAATTATTAACCTTCCTTAAATTAAATTGGACCAAAATTGTTCAGCTTCTCATTCTTAAATAAAAAATATTAAACTTAAATAATGTACCATTACTTATCCCGTAAAAAATTAACGGAGTGTTATCATTAAATATACTGAATACAACCAAAGTTTAACTCTTTAAAAGAAATGCAGGGAATACACAGAGTTGCTTTTTGAAACAAGTTGTGGCTAAGACTATTATAAGACATGCATTTTGTACTTGCACTGATGTTAAAACTTCGAAATAAGATTTATGTTTTATACGACAAAAATAACCGAAAATTCATGTAAAACTTAATTTTGACTAATGTAATGTCTACATTACCCGATTGCGTAACTAAAGGGGGTATGAAATAAAATAATCTGATGTCACAGCAAACTGACATTAATAATGTAATTTGGTGGCGTAATTTTGTCCAAACTGCAGTTTTGAAATAAGTCAGATAAATGAAAAAGACATTTTTTTTGTAGGCTGCCTGTAGTTTCCCATCTGCTGGGAAAATTCCATATTCTCATTTTTTTCTAATTTTTAGAGATTTATTTTATTTTGACACCAGTTTAAAGAAAACATGAGCCAAACATAATACGCATATCAAGGGAATTTAGAAACAATGTAAAGTAGTTTTTGTCGTAAAAAAGGTCGCGTAGAAGTTGCCACGAGCCCTCGCGGCTCGCTACTGATGTAAACATTTTCACCGGCAGCTAGTTCGTTCTCAGGCGTTATCTGTAATCAAGGAAATCAATGAGTGTGAGGACTATTTACTAAGTGATTGATAAGATAATGTAATTACGTATGAAGGGATGTATTATTTTTATGTTTTATAAGAATTCGTTTTTGTCGCGTTTTCTATTTACTTTTTCCCTCGTATTAATTATTTATTATCGTTTGTTCAAGTTTACCCACATTACTTTAAGTAAACACGAACCACTTGTAAACATAATTTTATTTTAATAAAATTATTGGTAGGTAGGAATGCCTACACAAAATGTCCAGGATGAATGGAGTTCTCTCCTCCCTCATGATTTTGAGACGCCTCTTATTTGGCTTAACTTTATTTATTTTATTTTATTTTTATTTTTTTGGAAAACCAACAGCAATATAATACAGTAGTTACATGAGTATAAAGCAGAAAGCCAATAACAGGTTTTCACTTGTAGATACAGGAGTAGTTGTTAAAAAACAAATGGTTAACAATTTTAAAAAACGCACATGAGTCAGCACACATGTCAGCCTAAAGGTAAATATATAACTTTAATAGATCCGTTATGAATTGAGTGGTTATAAAACGGTATATGAGCAGTTATGACACTGATATGAATTGACTAGGTACCGCTCTTAGTCCCTTGTCGACGACCAGGTCATTGTGAAGATCCATGAAGGAGGTCTTAATCCAGCCGTGGACAGCAGCATCTTTCGGCTGAGATGATGACGACTTTTTCGGTACGCAGCTGAATCACAGTATTACTATAAGCCACCGTTCTTGATGGCGGGTGATGCTGCCGCCCCCCACGTCGCGCCCGTGTACTCTAGCTGTCATGCACAGATATGCAAGGCAATACCAACCTCTTCATACAGAGTTCGGGATGCGACCCCCGCCGTTCGCTTCCCCGCAAGGCCCCCGCCGCCGTTGCTCTCCGGACGCGCGTAGGACGAGTAACGTATAACGTCACGCGACCAGCTTATATTGTTTTTGTATAGCTTGATGTTTCGCCGTGTGTACATCCGTTGCCGTACCTGACTATATAGTTATGCTGTGTCTAAACTAAGGTTGCTTTAGCCTCGACGCGTGCAGACAGGGGGCGCTGTACTCACTCGGCCGCGAGCTCGGTGGGGGGCGCCAGGCGGCACACTAGCTGCACGGCGGCGGTGAGGCCGCGCGCGAGGGGCGCCGGGAGGGCGGGGCGCTGTACTCACTCGGCCGCGAGCTCGGTGGGGGGCGCCAGGCGGCACACTAGCTGCACGGCGGCGGTGAGGCCGCGCGCGAGGGGCGCCGGGAGGGCGGGGCGCTGTACTCACTCGGCCGCGAGCTCGGTGGGGGGCGCTAGGCGGCACACTAGCTGCACGGCGGCGGTGAGGCCGCGCGCGAGGGGCGCCGGGAGGGCGGGGCGCTGGGGGCGCTGTACTCACTCGGCCGCGAGCTCGGTGGGGGGCGCCAGGCGGCACACTAGCTGCACGGCGGCGGTGAGGCCGCGCGCGAGGGGCGCCGGGAGGGCGGGGCGCTGGGGGCGCTGTACTCACTCGGCCGCGAGCTCGGTGGGGGGCGCCAGGCGGCACACTAGCTGCACGGCGGCGGTGAGGCCGCGCGCGAGGGGCGCCGGGAGGGCGGGGCGCTGGGGGCGCTGTACTCACTCGGCCGCGAGCTCGGTGGGGGGCGCCAGGCGGCACACTAGCTGCACGGCGGCGGTGAGGCCGCGCGCGAGGGGCGCCGGGAGGGCGGGGCGCTGGGGGCGCTGTACTCACTCGGCCGCGAGCTCGGTGGGGGGCGCCAGGCGGCACACTAGCTGCACGGCGGCGGTGAGGCCGCGCGCGAGGGGCGCCGGGAGGGCGGGGCGCTGGGGGCGCTGTACTCACTCGGCCGCGAGCTCGGTGGGGGGCGCCAGGCGGCACACTAGCTGCACGGCGGCGGTGAGGCCGCGCGCGAGGGGCGCCGGGAGGGCGGGGCGCTGGGGGCGCTGTACTCACTCGGCCGCGAGCTCGGTGGGGGGCGCCAGGCGGCACACTAGCTGCACGGCGGCGGTGAGGCCGCGCGCGAGGGGCGCCGGGAGGGCGGGGCGCTGGGGGCGCTGTACTCACTCGGCCGCGAGCTCGGTGGGGGGCGCCAGGCGGCACACTAGCTGCACGGCGGCGGTGAGGCCGCGCGCGAGTGGCGCCGGGAGGGCGGGGCGCTGGGGGCGCTGTACTCACTCGGCCGCGAGCTCGGTGGGGGGCGCCAGGCGGCACACTAGCTGCACGGCGGCGGTGAGGCCGCGCGCGAGGGGCGCCGGGAGGGCGGGGCGCTGGGCGGCACGCTCGGTGAGGACACGCAGCTCACGGAAGGTGTTGCGCGTGTAGGGGTTGCGCCGCGACGCGTAGCGCCACGTCACGAAGTAGTAGTACACGAACGGGGTTAGGAGACCGCAGTACCCTCTGTAAGGGGAGACGAATTAACCTCATTAACTTATATTGAAATAAACGTTTTGCATGCACGCGTAGTTTTGTACGTAAGACGCCCAATCGAACATTGAATTTGTTTGCAGATAGGCTGTCAGATAACTTTACAAGAACATATCGAAAAGTGGTAAAACAGGTCCATAATCTGGTTAATTATGTTAAATAAATGAAATGAAAATAATAAAACTGTTATTCGTGACAGCACACCGGCACCGCGTAGACACTCAAAATCGTGCATTTTGACACAGAAAAGAGAACCAACCTCTTCTATGAATTTTAATCAATAATCGCTCGTCTCTTGCAATTCCAGACATAATAGAAAATATATTGTGTCTTTACCAGACCGATCTGCGTCTAAACAGACCAGTGTTTAGCCGCGACTTCGTCCGCACAAATTATATACCAGATTTTAAGTCAGATCATAAGCTATCAAACAAAAAAGTTTCATCAAAATTGGTTCAGTAGTTTCTGCGTGATGCTCGATCAAACAAACAAACAAACAGACAGACAAAAAATGGTGATATGGAATCAGGGACACCTAAAAACCATACCGTAACTTTTTTTTGTTAATATCTTCAATGTACAGACACACTTTCTGTTACAGTTTTATAATGGTTTAGATTAGACGATAACAATACAGCAGGTATACTCACAAGAGCGCCATGACGGCGACTAGTGGAAACAGAACGATCTCGGCGAGCGCGGCGGCGCGCAGGATGTTGCGCGACTGGAACTCGACCAGCGAGATCAGCAGCCGAGCCACCCACATAGAGTTCTGGCCCAGCGTCTGCGGACATGAGCATTGTAAATAAATAACGCTCACAGGCACATACATTGTAATGATCCCAAGCAAGCACCAATAGGCTGTTTATTATGGAAACCATACAACAACGGCACAAACATACAAACATCCATGACCGAACCGGAATTCGAATCCAGGACCCTGGTTTGGCAGTCCGGCGTGGTAACCATTACACCACCCGGGTCGTCGTTGTTGCGCTTAGGTTCATAGTGCGCCTTTACCGAAATGGACCCCGGGTTTAAAATGGTCCATTACCTAAATAAATATCCCTTTTCCAAAATGTTGAGCCCATTAGACATTATAAACCTGCCATACTGCCATTACAGCATACGACCACCTTTGCCGATTAGCTTATATTTCCACTACAGCATGAGTGACTGTCATGCATGCATAACTCATGCTGACACGAAAAGAAGAAAACCGCCATTTGTACCCTTGCATTCATCTAATTATGTTTTTATGATGTTCGTTTTTGCGTTACAATGAAGAATATTTAATATTCAGGGCGTTTGAACACCATAATTTATCTGGCCGAACATTTTCATCTTGCATAAAATTTTAAAACGCTGTTATTATAAAGCTTTTTCTTATAAACAACATGAATATCAACGGCCAGTTAAATTATATCGTTTAAACGTCCTACAAATTCACCTTAACACGTTCCGGGACAGTGACCGGCTATAGACGTGATAACAATAAAAGTTCTATTGTGTCTCGTTCACTGTCCCGGAACGTGTTAAAAATGCATTATATTTGTTAAAAGTTTATAAAGTTAGGCTGAACTTGCGTCTGACCAAATGGTGACCATTTGGCCAGACGTAAGTAAACATAGGAAATGTACTAACAATTATTATAACAAGAAAAATCGTTAAATATTTGATGGGAAATATATAAAAAAATCCTAATTAAAAAAATAGATAGGATATAAAAGCAAAAGAATTCATTCCTCACAAAAAATTACTATAAAATTGTATTTTATTTTTAAACCCCCATTCCCACAGGGCTAAAAATACATATGAAAGGATTCATAATTCAGACCAAATATTTTTGGTAAATGAATGATGACGCATCTTTAGCCTGGTTTTGGGCATTGTCTTTTTAATTCTTTTTAACATATTGCGGCGAGATGCAAGGTCTCAATTCCCGTAACAAGAATGTTTAAAAATGTTCTTATGAAGAATATGAAAATTATAATATGAATATAAAGGGTAAAGAGCATATTTTCTGACGTGTGCGAGACCCTTCGACCCTCTCTGGTCCGAAACTCACTTAAATAATGTAAAAACTGTTTGAAATAAATATTATCATTGTGACCATTTTAACAGCCACTAAGCTATCCCGGACATTGTTAACATTAAGATTTAAATTTGAGTACTGTACATAATATAGGAAACCAGTTAATAATTACACCAATTCAAAACAATTGTATGAATAACTATTTATAAAGTTAATTGTTTTGCAGTAAGTATAATTATAGAGCAAAGAAAATAGTTCTTATTCTGTTCACTTAGAATTCAAAATCAAAATATTTAATGACCATAAAGAATGCCAAAGCAATTTGAACTCTTATCAGCGTACTAATAGACATACAAATAAGATAAACGACATAAATACTTACGTCAAGAATGGTCAAAGAGTAGGACGCGGCGTGCAGAAGCGCGAACAAGAATATCGGCGTCAAAATTACTGATAAAGAGTGAAGGAAGTATAATGATGTACATATGGTTCGAATTTGGTGCAATAACGTGGACTGACCCCCATACACCCTACCCGACGGTAAGCCTGTGGCCCTACAGTGGGACGTTTATAGGCTGATGATGATGGCGAATCACTACTTGACTAATATTCCACTGTTAAACTACACTGGTCTTCAAAACTTAGTACCACATTTTTAAAATTGCAATAACCTTTATATAAAATGCACAAGCTGTATTTTGAAACAAAAAGAACGATTTTTTATTTGTTTTATATAAAAACTTCATAGACGATTATCTTCTTTTAAGGAATGCCTGAAAAAAACTTTATTTATAAACGAGCGTTAACCCGCGACTTCGTCCCCACAAATTATATACCAGATTTTAAGTCAGATCATAAGCTATCAAACAAAAAAAGTTTCATCAAAATCGGTTCAGTAGTTTTAGCGTGATACTCGTTCAAACAAACAAACACACAAACAAACAGACAGACAAAAAATCCAAAAATTGGTGAAATGGAATCGGGGACACCTAAAAACCATATCGTAACTTTTTTTTTGTTAATATCTTCAATGTACAGACAAACTTCCTGTTACAGTTTTATAATAGTATATAGACAAAAAAACTTATTTTCAAATTACCGTCTAACTAAAGTGTGGTACTACGTTTTGACGAGCTACGTTTTGAACTGCATGTATGATTGTATGGTAAACAATGACATTGACGGTAAAATTGAAATTAAAACGTGTTATTTATAGCAATGTTTCTGGTCACCTTGAGTGGCATTGTAATGTAGTTGCGATTTTATGAATGTATGTATGTATTTATTCAAAGCCTGACCAGAGAAATAACTTCCTTTGGGGGCGCTACAATACGCTTTTTATGTATATTTAGTTTCCATGATTTTCCGCAATTTAGCGGGCTTTATATTATTTAGTTCTTTTTTACTGTACTAACTATGGCACCTTACAAACCGCTTGAAAGCAATAAATTATTATTGAAAAGTGTACATTGTAGCTTAAAGCATAGTACTAAATTGTATTACAAATGAGCGCCAGTTATTTGTAGTTGACCTTCACAATCAATTTTTAATTCTAAACACATATTTACATTTTAAGTTATACTCAGTCATGGACATTGCTTTAAAAAATTACCTTTAAATATCAGCTTAGATTGAACATTTTTGACTAGACGCGACTTACTAGTCTTACGTACTAAAAATGATGGGACTAGAGTGGAAATAAAGTTGACTAACCCAAGATTGTTCCAGTTGTTCATGGACACAGAGTTTAACTATCAGTAGGTTTATCTGTCGCCGTGTGTACATAGTATCTGCATGTTTTTTTTATTTACGATACCACAAAATTACATACGTCAAATAAATTAGTTTCTTCAAAATCATATTTAGTTCCTGAGTTCGTCACTCTTAGTCTACGATTAGACTTCGAACCCGCGACCTTGTTGGCAATTCATCTATTACCTACCAATAAAATTATATCTATCAATATACTAATGTGATGACACTAACTTGTATGTATAATGGATTGACTTGTTAATGTCCAGTAAACAATTGAATCTAGAGATATGACTAATAAAACTCTGTTATCTCCTTTAGCCTAACAAAAGGTAGATGTAGGATGATTGTGGCCAGAAACTTTGCTTCAACTACCAACCTTTTCAAGTATACAGTTGTAGCACTTTTGTACGTGTATTAACCTTTTAACCGCCGGAAAATTTTTCATTAAACGTGCCCCAGCACCGTGTCAAATGAAAAACAGTATGAAAACAATAGTTTTATTTATGAGACGGCGGCATTGTGAGCTCGATGTGGTACGTCTTATATTTCAGACCACGGCGGTTAATAGGTTAACCTATTCAGGGAATATTTCTTATTTTGTTTTTGTGAAATATACCTACTATAAAGGGATCACTGTAACTTCGCTGCTACCAGATTATCAATCATCATCATTCTATTATACCGCTATTATACAGGATATTTACTTAAATACGTAACGCATTATGGACCATACAATTGAACAATTTTAACTATAGTATGGGTCCAACTTTGAAAGGGCAAAGAAAAAATCAGCTGTTCCTTATGATTTCTTATTAGCGAATTCAAAGTTTGTCTCATAATAAAAGTTGTTCAGTTTGATGGTCTGAAGCCTGAAGCCCTTCGTAAGTACGCATTAAATTGTACATCCTGTATATATAAGGTCTAACAAAATTTGCTGAAACTATTTTAAGAGGATGATTAGACCATCAAACTGAACAACTTTCTCTATGGGACCAATATCGAAATCGCGAAAAAAAATCTGCTGTCTCATACATTTGAGTCGAGTTATGTTTGCAGTTTTGTATGGGATAGCTGATTTTTTTTCGCGATTTCCATCTTGGTTCCATAGAGAAAGTTGTTCAATTTGATGGTCTGATCATCCCCTTAAAATAGTTTCACCTAATTTTGTTAGACCTTGTATACCAAGCACTACACCATGCTTATTCTTGAGCAGCAATGCCTACTAGGGCAGAGATATAATTTAAAAAAGGATACACAAATTAGGTGCGACGTTCATGAATATCAGCGAGTAGAAGAGGTAATGGGCGCTGTCTTCCAGGAAGAACCTGGCGAGGAACTCTCTTGAGATGGAGATCTCCCGCGCCGGAATCCTCTGGTGCAGGCGCAGCGCTGACGTCGCCGCATTCGCCAGCAGAGCCTTGTAGAACGCTGCGGTCGGGCTGTAATGGCAACGGTTATTTAATAATAGGTTTTGTATATAGTCAAACTAGGTTTTTTCGTTTCAATTGCTTATAGGTGAGAAAGTACAGTAGTACCAGGTTTATAAGTCTTACACTTTTTAATAGCGAACACACGAAATTATATCGACCAATCATGATGTGCAAATCTTCAATCCCTTGCCGCTATTGGCTAATTGTTTTCACACCTTTTTCGCTGCTATACTTTGCACCCTCTGATTATTAAATGACTTCGGCTTTTGACGGCTCGGGTCTGCTATGCGCGAATGAAGATTGACGAACGGAATTATTTTCTGGTTGTACTATATTTCCAGCGTCTGTGTAGTTCAGACAGAAATGCTACAGCATTTTCCCACTGATATTAAATTGCATCCTTTTTTGATTCAAATTGGGTCCACCAGAGCAAATGTGCAGTTATTTATAACTCTATTTGAATTGGATAACAATTAAATTCATCAATGAGCAGAAAAATGTTCGAGCATGCTTGAGTAGTTCTCTTAAAATATACCCTCAGAAACCTCATCCACTGTGTTGCCCTTAGATTACTGGTTACATAGCTGCTAGATTTGAAAGTAAAGATGTTGAGAAATAACAAATACGCCGATATACGCCATAATTCCAATCTTACGATGGCTGCAGAGGGGTCAATTTTCTACAAAACTTTAACGCACAATACGCATAGACGGTATTAATATAAGTAACTTTGTATATATGGAAAAATAGTTTAGAAAATCTAGTTGCCGCGTCATAAATAACATTTGCAATTTATAAAATAATTACGAATTTTAAAGCTTTGAAATTTTTCATACAAAATTTTAAAAGCGTTATATCTTCGTAATTATATTATAAATTGCGAATGTTATTTGTGACACGGCAACTAGATTTTCTAAACTATTTTTCCATATATAAAATATTACTTTTATTAATTCGTTCTACGCGTATTGTGCGTCAAACTTTTGTATGGACTGAAACCACCTTAATCAGATTCAGGACTAGTTCTCCGATTGTCTTGTCTCTCTGATAATCTGTGACAGTATCTAGGATAGTAAATGTATGAATGAATCCAACCAAGTGGTAATAAAAGATAAATTATAACTAAGTATAACAATTTCCCACCTTATTGCTCCTACCATTGTTTCAATACAGGAGATACAAAAAAAATTAGCTGCAATATGCAAGGTTAATTAATAATAAATAGAAACACAATAGAGCTACATGTCATCCAGAACCTACTTTTTCATAATAATTACTTGGCTTGGCTTGTTCTTGCCCCACAAGTGGGCACATTTGACTTGACTGTCAAGTTACCATGTTACCAAGGTACCATGATAGCTACTGGTCTACCTTGAGGCAATTGTACCAATAGTGTATGTACTATCATTGTCTAGTCATTATAATACAAGTCCAGGCTGGATTTTGGTATTTTAAATGTGACTAGATAAGTGTGATAAATGTCAAAGATTTTATTATTATGTAAGTGTTAACTCTCTGGTATGAAACCAGCACGGCTAACATTCTGTGCACGACCAAGCAACAAAGCCATAAAAAAATCTTTTTGGCATACGTAAAGAAACAAAGATGAAGGCACATTTAGATTTTAATCGTTCCCTCGGGAGTGTTATGCGCTGCACTGATCAGTAATGAAGACAAAATTCTTGACCATTCAAGAAAAGTTGAACAAAAGTTCATATTGATTTTTAGACAATTTTGAAAGGCCCACAACTTTGCCTAAGAACATCACATAAGTGATTTTTTAAAGTGGGCGTTGACGGAACGATATTGTCGCGATATCGCTTCTATATTTCTGAGATCAATCATTATCGCGGCGGGAACGTAGCGATAACGCACAGTAAAAATCGCGACGATTCAGTTGTTACGTCGCGGCGATGCAGCCGCGAAATCGCCAACGCTCAAAAATCATTTGTGATATGGCTCTATAGTGCGTCCAAGATAGCTTGGTGAATTTGACAGGCAGTTTTAGAGATTTCATTTTACTTTTTAAGGCTGTTTGAGCCGTCAAAACTTTATTATACAAAAAAATATACAAGATTAATTAACATTAAACATAAAATTAAAGGTTCAAGGTATCTCAAAAAGTAAAATGATTGCTCTAAAACAATCTGTCAAAATCAATCAATCAAATGTTTATTTTGCATACTAAGTGTACACCACCAAGTGTACATCACCAAGCTATCTTGGACGCACTATAGGTATAATGGTAATTAACAACAGATTTTTCAAAATACAAAAGAATAAAAGCACTTACTTATTAAACACCGGCAGTACATATCCAATGGTGAACAGGACGGTGAGGATGCGTATAGCCCAGAGCGCCACGTCCACCTTGTTGGCGACCATGTGGGCCTTCAGAGCAGGGATGCCCTTCGGCGGGCCCGTGTCTCCGGCTTGTGGGTCTTGTTCAGGCATTTTCTGTTTTAACACATTACTAGGGTGTTAATTCTTCTTCTTGTGGCAGCATCAGTTATATCATATGACAATACTATGCTATGACTATTCTGTAGTGAAAAGATTAGGCAGTCAGCACTATGGAAGCTGACTACCCAGGGCATGCTAGACAAACTTAGTTTCATTAGGCCCTAATGAAATGAAATGAATTACCGTACCAAATTTCATCACCTATAATAGTATAGAATAATAAATTAGATATGAATAAAAATATCTGCCTAAATGCCTGGTGTTGGCTGTTGTTTTTCTATGTTTAATACTAGTTACTCATCACTATCATCATCATCACCCTATACAAGGTGTTACAAAAGTAAAAATAAACATATAAGGGGGTGGTTTAGACCATCTAACTGAACAACTGCCGGCCTACCCTCAGGGAGGGTCTATAGGCATTAGACCACCATACATGCTCTGCTCAAGGCGGATTGGTAGTCTTCACATAAGCTTTGGAATTTCATCATCAGCATTTGCAGGTTTACTCGTGACGTTTTCCTTCACTGTTTGAGAGCAGTTGGTATTACATACTTAAGTTAGAAAACTAGTTACTCCAAACATTTATTTTTATTCATTGATTTGATTGAATATTATTCATTGTATCTAGTTGGCCCAACTATTATATCCAGTTTACCAAATGTGTTGTGTTTATTACAATATTTAATAACTGAATAGCATACTCCAGTGGATTTCATTTATTACAACATTGGTTGTAGCTACCATTTAGCTATAGCAAATTTAAAGCTAAGTCCCTTGAATTTAAAGCATACTTAAGTACAAAATTCATGTGGTTATAATGACTTTGGATGTAACTTGACTGACTGGACTGTTTATGAATCATTTGCAACAAATTCTTAGAAATCCCATTCAGATATTGTGACTGGAGTCTGACACAAAGAGCTTTCTTATCTTTTGTTTACATCCACACATATGGTCAGCAACTGTGGTGAACTTTACCTTTTGTTTATAAATATTTTATTAGGTAGGTAGGTAGGTAAGTAGGTAAGTGTGTACCAGTTACAAAGTGATAATTCTGGGTAGCATCTGTGTTTAATAAACTTTTTAATAATTATAGCTCCTAAATGCTGTGGTCCCTTCATCATTATACCCGAAATCCACTATATAAGGTCTAACAAAATTAGCTGAAACTATTTTAAGGGGAGGATCAGACCATCATACTGAAAAACTTTCTCTATGGAACCAATATCGAAATCGCGAAAAAAAAAATCTGCTGTCCCATACAAAACTGGAAACATAACTCGACTCAAATGTATGAGACAGAGGTTTTTTTTCTTGCGATTTCGATATTGGTCCCATAGAGAAAGTTGTTCAGTTTGGTGGTCTGATCATCCTCTTAAAATAGTTTCAGCTAATTTTGTTAGACCTTATATATATATAAAATTTCACATTGGTTCATGAGAGAAGTGAAATTAAGTTGTAACTGTTTTAACCTTTAAACAGGCATGTCAAACTCAAAGTCACTGGTAGGCCAAATGGGTAACTATAGTAGAATCAGTGGGCCGCAAAGAACATAAAGAATTAAAACTTATTGCACATATCTTAGAACAGAACGGTACCTACTTACAAGTGCAAAATATTCAGGACCCCGTAAAAAACACTACATTCGATATAAAAAAGTCAGCAAGCGAAGTGAGCTCGAAATTTTTCACATCAGGACTCATGCAGTGGTGGTACCTACATAATAATATGAGTAGGTAGGTACCTACCTACGTCAAGTCTGCACGCTTGCAGGCCGCATCGGGAACCTATCTTAAAATTGGATAGGGCCGCAAGAAAACGCACTGCGGGCCGCACAATTTTGACATGCCTGCCTTAAAACATGAGTACTTGTAACCAACCAATCGTTTATGTGATAAAATTAAGAAAGTTGTATTTCACTTTCACATAAAACTGGGTCAAAACTGAGATAAATGTAGGAGTTAATTTGTTACTTTTTCTTTGCTTTGTCCACTATGAAACCTTACATTAAACTTTTAGTTAAGGCGTGTGACTGATAAAGAATAATATCATAGGTATACTTTTGTAGATAAAGAACTAGGTAAGGTTAAAATAAGTGTCATACAATTTCAAATACTTGTGTAAAACTACAAACTAATTTACTAGTCGTGATGATAAATGTGTACTCGTGCATGATAAATGATGCGACGAAGGTTCTATGTGGACATCATCAATTTTTTATTGTAACAAAAGTGGATTAGTAGGACGGACATACATGAAATTGGATGTCGTACCAATAACGTTATTTTAAAGTTACGTGTTGAATAAAATAGTCTTTGGACGGTACGGAAATAAAAATAAATTTACATAAGACGATTATCAAGGACTATAATGAGGAAAAACTAGTTTTATCATCGACGTCAAATTATGAAAAAATTATTAACAAATACATGAAGTAATTGATATGTTCGTTTACAGAAACATGTGTACCAAGAAGGTAATTAAAGTACTTACGTTTTTCTATAAATTGAGGAACTACACGAAGATAAAAATTAAATAATAATCACTAATTACGCGATCAAACTGGACATGATTTGCCAAATGACAGAAATGGCTTTTTTGACATTTCTTTCCTGCAGTGCTTTTTTTTTTTTTTTTGGTTCTGTTTAAGGTAAAGGGCTTATAATATCCCATACAACCGATGTCGTCAATAAAATTTTCTCATATATAGCAATTAAAACATTGGAGTTCGATGTTTTAACGCTTCTTTGGAGTTTTTGGAGGCAATCGAGAAACGCAGGAAACGCAGAGAAATCCTCAGGAAAGAGGCGAACCGGCCGCTTTGCCGCGCTACAAAATGACGGAACACTTCCTATTTACGACCCATACACCTTCATATATCACTGAACTGGTTATTGTTCACTTGCACGACACTTTGTTACACAAAACAACACCAATTTTACGAACCAAAACTCTCTATAAACAATAAAAATTTGATAAAATATGTGGACCCTAAACGTTTCTGTCGAATTACCGCCAAAAAAACTCCTGCAGTGCATCGCATCGTGTTGTCAAAGATTACCACAGATAAAATGTAACATCGGTAAAAGTCCGGTTTTCATAGCTTCCGTTTCCTTGTCGACTGACCATCAGATTTGTCGCCCGGAAACGGAAACTTTAATTTTCATTTGTTCATTTCATCATTCGTTGTCATTCTCCAATAGAGCAGTGTGACCAAATTTAGCAGGATCCTGCGATTTTAGCAGGATTATTTTGAAGGCTTAGCGTCTGCTAAAAGCAAAGCTAAATTGTTTTTTATATTTCTGTGTTTAGCGGGATTTACTAAAACCATTCAAAAATTGAGCAAGATTCTGAACTTTCAAATTAACACGTTCGCGGACAGTGACCGGCTATAGCAGTGATAACAATAAAAGTTCTATTGTATCTCGTTCAGTGTCCGCGAAAGTGTTAACTGAATTTCTCTTGGTTAGTTACTCTAATCCAGTATTGCAAACAAACATCGACCACTTTAGTAAAGCCCGACCAGAAAAATTGTGGAAAATCACTGCAACTAATTTTGCACTTGGATCCAGTGATCAATGTCAGTACATTAAAGATTAAAGTCGATTGCAGCGCCCCCAAACCAGATTTTTTATATTTCTGGTCAGGGGCTACCTCCTGTTTAAGAGAAATTCTCTCAACTGGTGTATTCACTCCGGTTCGGGGTAGGTAGAACATAGCAGCTTAGCAAAGTGGAAATCGAAACGTGCATGCTCATGCAACGGACAATGAAGAATAATTAATAATTTTTCCTATCCTTACTTTCAGGGTTAGTCTGAATTTCTAAGGTATTTTGTAAAGGGAAAGTGCCGGCCGTCCTTTTTCTTCTGTCTTAATATTAGTAATCATAATTTGAATTTAAATTAATCATTATTTAATTTAATAATAAATACAATTTAAAAAGATAGTTTTATCCTTATTTGCATTAAAATAGAATTTAATTCGTTAACATAAATTTTGCATTTTTAAATCGAAATGATTTTGCAGGATTTAGTAGTTTTCAGCCACCCAGCTAGCAGGATCATTATTAAATCTGGTTGCCAGAAGGTTAGTTTTGTAACCTTTTAGGTGATTTTTAGCTCTGTCAGGTTACTTTTAGGTTACACGATTCAAAAGGTTACTTTTAGGTGATTTTTTGGAATTTGTATAATCAATCTATAATTCTTATTTTTCCATGAAATGGAACACATTTTCATAATTTTTGCAATATTTTATAACGCAAAACGTTCGTAAAGTAGTGAGTGCAATCCCAAAAATATGTTTTTCTCTTTTGCACTTCTTCTTATCGTGTGGGCAGAGCCCTGGTGTCAGAGTTTTTTCAGACCGCCTTACGGCCTGTGACGTGGTTTTTATTTAACAACTACTACCACCAGAGATAGTAACCGGGACCAACGGCTTAACGTGCCATCCGAAGCACGCAATCATCTTTCTTTTCAGTCAATCTGGTGGTTCAGCCTGCAATGTCCTAATCAACTGGGGAAATACGCTCCAATCAATCAAATGAACAATGTAACATATCATGGAAAACGCTACTGAATTGTTTATATTTCTGTAAGTTAATACAACCAACATCTGTCTATTTACTTTTAAAATTTATTATATACTATAAATATATGTCTAGCAGTGGACGTCTATCGGCTGAGACGATGATGATAAATATATTACTGGAAAAAATAAATGAAAGTTACTTTTCACACCAAAAGGTTACTTTTTTATCTATTTCCGGTTACTTTTGAAAAGATCTAGTTGGCAACACTGCAAGAATGACCGCCATTTTGTTTTCAACGTTCACAAGGGAGAAACGCGTTCTTTTTCACTGCGTATTTTATAGGAATAACGCAGCCCTACGTGATTTATTCCTAATCAAACATTGTGCATGTAATTTGTACGTGACGTGATTGCATCTACATAGTGTTACTATCGCCGTTAAATCCGTGTAATTTGTGATAACGTAAGTTTGCTACGTGTTGATTTTTACAACTTCGCCATGTTGGGCAACTAACCACGTAACGGGCTAAGTTTCAGTTTTCTGTTCGTTACAGTGATGTGCAGTTGAAGATTGTGTTTGGCATGACAGCGGCTGCGGTCGCCGTGCAAAATGTCGAAAGAAATTGCGGAGGAATATGCGTCAAGTTTGGGGGACTTGACCGTAAACAGCAAGCCCCTGATAAATATGCTGACTATATTGGCGGAGGAGAACGTGGATCACGCCGGGGTTATCGTTGAAACGGTGGAGAAGCATTTGGAGAAGGTGAATTTGCATTTTTAAATGTTAGGCGCGGAGGGCGTCGTTTGCCACGAAGTCTCGTGAGTAATATAGGGAAAGTGTTGTGGTGACGCACGGTCGGGTTTAGCGCGTTGACGGTGTCAGTGAGACCGATGTGACCTCGATTGTAACCAGTCCTCTATAACAGGTATCTCCCCGTACAGATTATCTCGTATGTTCTACACTTTTTATTGGTTGCCTGAAAATGCTGTTTATTGTAGATTAGATAATTGTAAACTTGTCATTTTTTACTTCTACTAATATTTCAAATTCACTTCACAATATACAAAGGGTGTTTATTTTATTCAATTGTTGCTATCCATTGATATAAATGTTTAAAATTATGATTTGTGGAAAGCGAAAGTAGCCCAAACGTTTTAGTAATGTTTACATTAATTTTGCAGTTACTTTTCTAATTTAACTAAGGAGATACCTGTTTAAAAATAATACAGAAATGAAAACAAAATGTACCTTCATTGGTATGTAATGAACATAAACGGATAACTCAACATTTCAGTTGTGTACTCGAGATATTGTTATAATAAAGCATTTTGAAACTGAGTTCTTACTTATTTATTTTCACAAGATAAATTAAAATCGTTGCTGAAATAAAAATTTGTCTTATTCTTTCCTGAACCATTACATAAATTTTGAGATTTCAAGATCAAGATTTGATGGTTGATTTGTGGACAAGTCATGTGACTTGGTCAGCCAGGGGTTGGGTTTAGAAGTATGTTTCCTCACAGGTACATCCTGACATCAAGCTGCCAGTCCTCTATTTAGTTGATTCAATTATCAAGAATGTCGGTGGAGCATACACGCAGAAGTTCTCTCAGAGCATCGTGAATATGTTCACGAGGACATTCAAACAGGTGAATATTACATTATATTGCTGCTATCATCCTTATTTTATTTGTAATGTTATTCAAAACCTTAAAATGAATTGTACATTCTCAGGTGGATGAAAAAGTACGATCACAAATGTTCAAACTACGAGAGACATGGCACGATGTGTTTCCGGCGACGAAGCTGTACCAACTGGATGTGAAAGTGAACTTGATAGATCCGGCGTGGCCGATCCAAGCTCAGCCTCAGCAGTCTAACATCCATGTAAATCCAAATTTTCTGAAAAAGGTGTTTTTTTAGTTTGATTATGTTTATTTAGTTGCTAGAATTGTAGACTTGTGATTGATTGCATAGATTTTCATATAATAATCATGTACTAGCATTTGCTTGCAGCTGTACTGTACCCATTGTAAATGCATTACGTATAATCCTAATTGACAAAGAAAATGAAGTCAAAATCCATTCAGCTCACAAAGAACTATTTCGTAAAAATCATCATCATCTCAGCCGAATGATGTCCACTGCTGGACATAGGCCTCCCCCAAGGATCACCAGTTTGAGTATTTTAATGAATTATAATATCATAAAGGGATGTCCATTATCCTCCTAGTTTACTATGGAATAGCTTCATTCACAAACAATTGTAGGCACATACTAATAAACCAAAAGCTCTTACTGACTCATAAAAAACTTGAAATAATGCAAGCTCCTTGGTTTATTAATATGAGCTTTAAACTTAAAAACAGCAGTTAAATATAACTTTCTCTTGCAGTCTGTTGCGACCACAAGTGTAACGACAACGCCTCCATCGCTCACTGAGGAAGAGGAGAAGATGCGTAAGATCCTCGCCAAGAAAGAGCAAGAGCTGCTGATGCTGCAGCGGAAAACGATTGAGATGGAGCTGCAGCAGACGCGGAAACAACTGGAGATGGCTGAGAAAAATGTCAAAAAGGTATGTTTCAACTTTTACATTTCACTTATAATTTACAGTTTACTTAAACAACATACAATCAAACTACGTAGCTACAATTATGTCAATGCTACGCTGGAGGACATCTTTATTATAGTAGTTGTAAGACAAAACAAAGAAAACAGTTGCTCAAGTTTGCCTAATAAATTTATATAGAAAAGTTGCTAAACAGCCCCTTCGCATGCGGTATCATCACTTGACACACCATTTCAGTCTGAAATCTTTAAAAATGCTAAAAGTGAGCATACCATTGCTTTAACTGCATCAAAACTTCTGACTATTCTGATAGGTATTATATTTATAGTCGCTAGTTTATGTATGTTGTATGAATCATACAAAAACAAGTTGTATCTTGCCTGTGCATCACGGACAAACGCAAGGTCGCGCATCTATCGGATCAATCTACAAATTACATTTCAAGTTTATTTCAATGGTCATTATTTCGTATCAACTGTAATTTTGATGGTTTCACGTAATTTGGACGGTATAATACTCATTAAGTTTTATTACCTAACTAATGTATCTAACACATACCTACCTACCTATCTATATTGGTAAGCAATGAGACAGTATTTACTAATGAATGTCGTTTTAATAAAATGTTGTCGTGTTGATAAAAGACTACTAATTAATTCACGTTTTTCCTTATGTTTAGATCACATAACATTTTATGTCATGTTTTACAAATAAATGAATTGTTTTCCATAGTTGAAAAATAAAAATAATCGGCATATTATCAATTTAAACAATACAATAGATTTCCCTTGTTCATCAATTAATTATTGTGTCGACGGGCTCACTACCCTTCACACTGTACAGTTTCGGTTATACTAGTGAAACTAGGATGTTCCGAGTTTTCAGAATATCTCTAAACTAACCCCTCGGGGAATATATTAATGAGCATAATTATGATAAGCTAATATTTATAGTACACTCATTGAAAATTTCAGAACTTAAAAACTTACCTTCATTAATTAAGTACCTAATCTATTCTCGATTTTTAATTCTCCTATAACAATAATTACTATAATACTATCGATTGATTGTTTGGACACAATTTCATCAAAGTATGTGTTTAGGTATTGGCCATACACACGATAAATAAAATTCTCAATTCGATTTATAACTATTCATATCCCACCCAGTATTGAAATTCTCATATATGAATCTATAGATTAAAAAAAAAATTGAGAAAGGTTCTCTATTTAAAGTCTTTAGGGGAGATAAAAATGAAAAACACGTAAAAATTTAACATCATCAGACTATTCAATACTTCCCACTGCAGGACATAGGCCTACCCTCAAGGAGGGTGTATGGACGTTAGTCCACCACACGTGCCCAATGCGGATTGGTAGACTTCACTTACGCATTGAAATTTCTTCTTTAGCGTATGCAGGTTTCCACACGATGTTTTCCTTCACCGTTTCACAGCCGGTATTACGACAATTCGACAATACGATATGGAAAGTCACGTGAAAATTTAATGACATTTAGTTTTTTATTTACATTGATTTGCCTAGTATGGTGATATCAGCTATTTGTTATCTCAAAAACTTGTTTTCAAAACAAAAATTTCAAAGAATCATATACAAACATGTACCTAACGAAAGTTAATTTAAATTTGTTTACTATAATGACTATGAGAATAAGATGTAGAAGTATAAATCAACTTTTATTGTAGACCGTGCCTAATAATATTATCAAAACTCGTGGTCATTTCGACAACAATGTTATTTCAAATAACTTTTTCTTGGAAACTTTTTAACAGAAATACTATCTAAATGTGCGAAAACTATTATCTTAACAGTTAAAAGAAGCTGTGGCCTCTTTTAACTCTTTATTCCTATTATTATGGACAAAAGGTAGAGGTATAATATAATCGTAAAGAACATGGTTTTATGTAAAACGTAAAAACCCACTAAAGATATTGTTCATTTCAAATTAATATGGCGGGATTCCACTTGAGACTTAAGAAAGAGTAATGTAATGTTAATCTATTGTTGTCTCATTGTCTTACTATTTTAACACTTGAAGTTAAGCATCTGTTGTTAATAGGTACCGCTAGCTAACTACAGGGTGTTAGGGTAAACAGTTGCATTACTTTAAGGAGTGATTGTTCCCATGATACTGTACAACTTTCCCTAAGAAACCTATAGGAAATTCGCAATCATTCTTTTTTTGAGTTTTGAACTGTTTCTGATACATACATTATTTTTCACTTTAAGAGGATATGCGGGCTGAAATGGCAATTTGGAGAATAGGTCACTTTTCCGATTGTATACGTATTTGTCCGGTCCGCCCCACCCATACACCCCGCCGACTATAGTGCAAAAAGGACAACTGTAGTTCGGACCCCCCTGTTTCCTCATCCAAAACTAAACCGATTTTAATCATTCTTTCAAGAATAATATGAGAAAGACTTTGGCTATGTCTGTATGTTTTGCTTTTTCTGTTTATATTCGTCAAATTTGTTTGGTGGATGTTTGAAAACGGGCGGTAAAATTTACCATTTTCGAAGGTCCCTAGTTTTACAGTAATTAATTAAAGCAAAAAAGCAAAACTTACGGATAATATTAGATTAGATTCTTTCTTTGCAAGAATGTAGGTACTAAACATAATTTACATATAAAAAAGTATCCAATACACTCTGTCTAGAAGGCGTGCAAATGGATAATAATAAAAGAATATAATTAGTATGTTCCAAAGCAAAATTCTACAGTACCTAATTTATAACAAAAACACATTCAAATCATATATATACATGTATCATATTAGTTAGGATGTAATTATTACTCAATTGTATTAAATTGTATCAAAAATAGTCATGTCATTAGTAAAAATATCGTTGACAGAATAAAAACATTTATCCAGTAGCCATTCAAAAAGCCTTTTTTTAAACATTCGTGGACACATTTCCATTACATTTTTAGGTATTTTATGATAAATACGAATATACATAATGTATACATTTTGTTTAAAAGCTTCAAGCCGTATACTTTGAAGAAATAATGTATTCGGAAATCGTCTGTTTGGCCTTTGTACACAGTCATTATGTAATTTGAAGCATTCAGGATGCTGCTTTACAAACATACAAATTTGAAATATATACAAGGTAATGGCAACACACGTAGTTTCTTGAAAAGTGGTTTACAACTATTCATATCCTCCTGAGACCCAGGGTGTAAAATTTTACCGGTTCGTGTTGATCTTTAGTTTGGGGGTTATTTAGAATCAGGAGTATATGGATAGTGTACTCCGCAAATTGCTCTTATGCATTTTTTTTGGGCTACAAAAGCATTATTTATGTCGACAGAATTGACCCATAATAGTAGGCCACAATTTAACACAGACGATACGTGTCCGTGATAAGCAGTTAAGGCTTATTATGTATTTTTGGTGCTTTTGCGGTAGTGTCTTCAACACTGCCATAAATTATCTCTGGATAAGAAGGAAAAAACATGGCTATTAGAGAGCCAATTTTTTTTCCTTCTTATTGCTGTCTCTCGTTTGCAATGGAGGGAAGTCGGATATTTCGTTTTCCTACTCCTCCTATCTTCTTTGATTAATTCATTGCGGGTTCCAAGGCAGATTAGAGTCATCCCCCGGGCTCGCTGGACTTCATTGTCCAGTGTTGTGAATGGTCGCCTCTGTTGATCCTGGCTTACAGGAGTTACAGCGGTGGGAATGTATGGTGGGCTTATAAAAAAAAACAGTTAAGGCTGCATCGTGTGAAACTATTTATCGGATTCGTCTCAAAGCAAAGACAAATCTGTGCAGATTAGTGCATACTAAATTTACCTGCGCTCTAACATACACACATATCATAGCAGGGCTGCGTTCACGACCTTTGGGTGCGGTTGTTTTTTCAACTCGCTCTAAGGTACGGAACGACCGCGCCAATTTTTAACTCGCTATGAGGTACGGAACGATCACGGTTGTTTTATAACCTCAAATTTTGACATTTAAAGTAATATGGGCTTCCAGGGCTTCCATCATTTCCAAATACAATAAAAAAACTCATTTCCCATGTTAGCAAATCAAAAAGTGAATAAAAATAGTTTGAAAAACAACTTTTATTCAAAACGCGCGAAAACTCAAGTAACCACAGATAATTAAAACGTCAGAGTGTTTTTTAACCATCGAATTTGATGGTTAAAAGTTGCAACCCGTCAGAGGTTCGGAACGGTTGAGTTGTGACAACCGAGTTGCAAAGAGCGTTTTTCACCGAGCCTCGGAACGGCGTTAGTGCGAAAAGTTGCACTCTGGGTGCACCTGGGGCGTAGGTTCTGAACGCAGCCCAGGGACATAGCAGAGGTAACATAGATTGTATGGTTAATTTTTTTTTGCTCTAGTGTCATTATCCAGGGAGGAAAGAGGGGAATACGTTTGTATGGAAAAAACCGTACCCGCCTATCCTCTTAAAACTAAGTACTTGACGCTATTTAGAATGTTCTATGCTCTAAATAACTTTCTGAAGTACTTTCTTCGGTAGCTGTGTCTTCACACGGAATGGCATTATAAGATATTTCCCAAAGTCTGAACATGTTTATTTTTACGTATAATATTCTATAGAAAAGTCACAAATCTACTGAGCTTTAAGCAGTAAATTCATTTTATACAAAAAGGACCATGACTAGTTTGCCGCCTCGAAAACACCACGCAAAAAAAAGGTATCTATTGTTATCATACTGCTTTTGTATTCGCCTGACCTGATGGCCGACTCGAGAGGAATCCCGCCGTCTTATCTGAAATAAACCATAACATCTTTTTTTATTTATTTTATTTTATTGGGTTGTTACCGGTTTTCTAAGGAATCCCCCACTCCGCGAGCCTCTTAGTTTGCAATACAACTCATTAGTCTTCGTTTATAAGTCATTCGGAGAGTTGGATATTACAGAAAGTTGTTTTAATGTTGCGGCTATCGTTTATAAGTCATTCGGAAAGTTGGATACTATTGAAAGTTGATTTAATGTTGCGGCCAGGGTATTCAATTCAATTCAAATAATTTATTTCAGACAAGATGTCCATATAGTTTTAGTATATATTTATCTTACAGCTAGTGTTGGTAACAAAACATTGTATTGCTCAATGTTTTGAAATAGTGCAATGTGCAGAAAATAGAATTCAAATTCGAAATGTTTTGGTTTGGAAGTAATTACTTCGGACATCGTTATTATGTGAGTATTTTAAATTCATGGCTTAGAAATGCGTAAACTTTACTATAGTAGTTAATATCCACCTTTTAAGCACGGTTCACCATTTAGAGGCTTCTGAGCCTGCTGAGAGCTGCCCTTAGTCGTGTAGCTTTCATTTCTCAAAATTTCCCTTTCCATTACAAGTAGCGACGGGCTCACTCCCCGTCACACTGGACAGAGTTCTATTCAATTTTTATTTAATGGCCTCCGATGCGTTATCACAATTGTGCCAATGTCCCGTTATGTGGAGAGTACACGTAGGAAAATGATTTGTAGCATTTCTGCCAATGTCAAGTAGTTTATTATAATCTCAAGTTAACGTTTTATAGTTAAAACACAAAAGAGTTTACAAAATGGCGGAGCCACGTGCAAGCCTAACAGATGCCCATACGCACGCGTCTGACCTTCCCCAGACTTGCAGCGCGACTCCTGGACAGAGTTTCGGTACTACTAGTGAAACGAGATGTTTTGACTTTTCGAAATATCTGCTGATTACCCCCTGGGAGAATATAGTCGTGAGCATATACTATTGTATACATACAATACAACATTTCCAAAAACCAATGTCTTAACTTATTGCATGAGTTAGAGCATTAAATCACAAGTTTTGTTTAAATTATCCAACTGAAACAGAAGTTTACTCTGTACATTGAAGATATTAAAAAAAAAACATTGCTAGTTCCCCCTCTATTTTTTGATTCGCAGACGCTAAGTATATTGAAAATATATAAATTTTTACGAATCTAACGACACCTCATAATTATGTTAAAATCCATCAAGTCGTTTAGGCTGTAGGGCGTGCCAAAGAAATATCCATACAAACATACATAATTATTAATTACACACACATATATAAGGTCTAACAAAATTAGGTGAAACTATTTTAAGGGGATGATCAGACCATCAAAATGAACAACTTTCTCTATGGGACCAATATTGAAATCGCGAAAAAAAAATCTGCTACCCCATACATTTAGGTCGACTACGTTTGTACGGAACAGCTGATTTTTTTTTCGCGATTTCGATATTGGTCCCATAGAGAAAGTTGTTCAGTTTGATGGTCTGATCATCCCCTTAAAATAGTTTCAGCTAATTTTGTTAGACCTTATACATACACACATACATACACTTGAAAAACGGGCTATGATATGGTGTTTAAGCGTCCCTGACTTACCCATTTTTGATGTTTTGTCTGTCTGTTTGTTTGAGCATCACGCAAAAACTACTGGATCGATTTTGAGGAAACTTGTTTGTTTTAAAGCTTATGATTAGACTTGAAGACTCTGAACAGCTTTTACAATGGGAGCAAACTTGTCAGCGAAAAAAATCTGCTGTTCCATACTAAACTGTAATGCCTATTGTCGTATAGGTCAAACGTATGAAACAGCAAATTTTTTTTTGTTCTAACAAGTTTGCTCTCGTAGTAAATGTTGTTCAGTTTGATGGGTAGAGTATGTGGTTAATGATGCTTTTCCTTACACCCTGTATAGGTAGTCTTAATAAGGATTTTAGAAAGGCCACCATCTTCAGGGTAAGATAGTGTCATAATAGTAAAAGCTGATAATACCCGCAACAAAATAGAAACTACTCCTAGCGGAGATCTGTTTGAGCAGTTTTCATTAAGCAATTATAATGAACTCAATGACTATTAAAATAGATTTGAAGATAGCATGCAAGAAATAATGTGAACACGTCACAGGGACTGGGATCTTCTGCACGCTATTCAACTCTATTTCAATGATCATTGAGTTCATTATCTATTGATTAATGAAAATTGTGTGCGCTGACACTTAGGGTTCTTCGAGATGAGGCCTGCATTATGTTTATTTATATAGCTAAAAGACTAATATTATGTTATATGAATGTTGTTGTCAATTGCCGCAGGTGGCGCCAGTGACGCCGGTGCTGCCGAGCGTGTCTGCGATGCCCGAGCGTGTGGCGACGGTGAGCCCGGTGGTGGCAGCCGCGGCGGTCCCGGAGCCCAGTCTGCCTGCCAAATCACGACTCGGACCGGTAAGTCTACTGTCTAATCCGCGCCCAATGACATTCACATGGACTCACCACGTCATACAATAACAAAACCCAAAAAAATGGCACATGTCTCTGATGTCACCTTAGTGTGCCTTAGTAGGTATGCTTCAGTTATGCTCGACTGACTTACATTGCCGCTGACATTTCAGTCCTTTCAAATGTAGAGGACATTTGTTTTCACTAAGTAGTAATTAATGTAAAATAATTAAGCACAATTTTGTGGTCCCGTGAACAGCGCGCTGATGCGAAGTCCTTGAGTATAGAATGTGTGTAAAGAATGTGTGACCGTGCCAAGGATTTTAGAATCATAAAGGATGCCACTCCTCTTTACAAGCATGGAAACAAGAAAATTGGCCATGGCAGTCGGTAATATTCGACCTCCTTTCATACGTCTCCATCGTCGATATTTCCAATGTTTTTGTGTCCCTTTCTATCCAATGACGTACCGTCATGTATGACAGGAGCTACAATTTTTGTCGTTGGTTTAGAAAGGGACAAACGTCGAAAACAACGATGGGAATTTACGAAAGAAGAGCGATCATTACCGACCACCAAGGAGTATTATCATGTTTCATCGTTTTTGATAGGCAGTCCAAGGTGTAGACAATACCTATGCCAGCTTCTTGGACCGTGCCCATGTTTATTTTTACTCAAATAAGGACATTGTCAACATTTTTCAGTTAAAATTATCAAATCAATCAAAGGTAAGAAACACTAAAAATTTCCACTTATTGACACAAACAGACTACAATACAGAAAAATTAGGAACGTGTTGAGTTGAATTAGAAGCAATCGTTAATCACGTCGGAGCGCGAGTTAATTATCAATGACACTTTGAGGGTTGACCCAAATCTGACAGCACGGAATCGCATTTAAGCCCTATTAGTCTAGGAAAAATACGGTTTGAGATTGCATTAAATACACTTTAGTAAATTGTGTTTGAACTAATATTACTGTTAGTTTATAACACTTTTGTCGAGATTTCGTGGTTATATAGGCTAAGGACCCTGAGAAATACCTTAAAATCAATATAAATATAAAAAGGCAGGCTTATTTCTAAAGACCCTTCTTCCAGCATACGAGCAAAAGAGACAGTAAATTATCACAAGGCAAATTTATTGCGTAAAAACAAACATTAAATAATTAAGTTTTGAGGTTATAATTTTTTTATACTTACAAAATATATCTACTCAAATTTACGATATAAACCGAGGATTATTATTGTTATAAGTAAAACGTATTGAACAAAGCCATCCTGTACAAAATCACCAGTTTTCCATTATTTGTTCATACCTAAATTTAATGTTTTGTAAATGTCTTAATTTTTCCATAATACACAATACAAAATCAGGGATTATTGAGAATTTATGTTTTTAAGGTATGTATCTACTAATATTTCAAACTATCACCTAAAGTGCAATTAATGCAACCTACTCCATACAAAAATCCGTAGATTTCCCCGACTATATGTGCTGCCGCGTACTATCGCGTGCTTCCCCGTACTATCGCATGCGGTCGCATTTGCGTACCTACTCGTACCTACTGTCAAATGCGATCGGCGCCGAAAGCATACGACGGCATATCGTTGATGCTGCCGCGTGTGATCGCATTCCCGCTATCTTTCTCGCTCTAGGCAATGACGTTCTTGAGCGACAGAAAAGGATGAAGCGTGAACAATGCGATTCCGTGCGGCCAGATGAGCGCAAAATATAGGCCCACTAAACTGAATAAAAGAAAAAACTATTACTTAATGAAACCGGGACAAGTCTGCGTCCTGAAGCTGTCTCCTGGGACACCGGGACGGAAGACCGGAAACAGGGATAGTCCCTTTCAAAACGTATGGTCAACTTAACTATCTTTGTCTCCCCCTAGGAATAACATCGTAAGTTATATATGGCGTATATGACGTAACTACTGGCTGGCAGAACTGGCAAAATGCCAGGGGCCTGAAAGGGCTCCGAGAACCTAACCAATAAGCCAGTAGTTAGCGAATAGCGACAAGGGATTTCAGGCGCGCGAAGGGGGCACATCTTCTCTTATCGGGCCCATTAGGCAATTCGCGCGCTATTGAAATTGGCACCAGGTACCAGGGGCATCAGACAGTGTAGTTAATGCCGCTTCCATTTTAATAATGCTTGATGATAATAGAAAAATATGCGCCAGGAAAATAAAGTGATTGCTGGTAAGGTGGTGACTACGATGATATAGAATCTTAACTATTATAAAACTGTAACAAAAGTGTGTCTGTACATTGGAGATATTAACAAAAAAAAGTTACGATATGGTTTTTAGGTGTCCCTGATTCGATATCACTAATTTTTGGATTTTTTGTCTGTTTGTTTGATCGAGCATCACGAAAAAACCACTGAACCGATTTTTGTTTAATAGCTTATGATCTGACTTAAATTCTGGTATATAATTTGTGCGGACGAAGTCGCGGGTTAACGCGAATAATTGCATAAGAATGAGGTTTAATTTCAAAGTGACTAATCCTACCTGAGCAGAATTATTGTAATATTAAAAAGTTAATAATAAGCAAGTGGAGAGTCCTTTAAAACTATAAATTACGTAGTCACGCCATTCTTTGTCATTTGTAGATCATCTGTTTTTTATATTATTATTTTTTAATTCAGTATTTATGTAAGAAGTCATATATGGCTTCGTATGCATCAATACATAGATTTGTATCATGATGAAATTGTATAGGTACTAGGTTTGCAAGACTAAACGATTTTCTTTCTAATGCACTCGCAATAAGTGTAGAAAGTATGATTGACTTTATTGTATCTTATATGACAATGGTTCAAATGCCAAAAATCATCAAGTTGTACTTGTTAAAATACAGTTTGATCATACCAGGTACTTGGAATGAGACCAATCTGCATTTGATTTTAGAAATATTGACAAAAACTTACCAATTTTGGATGTCCGATCTTTTGGTGTGATTACGGAAGCAAGTCTGTAATTATGTTTTCAGAATTTTAGGATAATCGTTAATTACTTGGTTGGTATCACCGAAATGTCATTTCAACTAAGAGAAGCAACCAATATCTTGTCACCTGCTTAATTACAAGGCGATTGGAAGGCGGTTGCAGAGGGGTCAATTTTATACAAAACTTTGACGCACAATATGCGTAGACGTTATTAATATAAGTAACTTTGTATATATGGAAAAATAGTTTAGAAAATCAAGATACCGCGTAACAAATAACATTTGCAATTTATGAAATAATTACGAAGATATGAAGCTTTGAAATTTTTCATACAAAATTTTAAAAGCTTTATATCTTCGTAGTTATATTATAAATTGCAAATGTTATTTGTTACGCGGCAACTAGATTTTCTAAACTATTTTTCCATATATAAAATATTACTTTTATTAATTCCGCCTACGCGTATTGTGCGTCAAACTTTTGTATGGACTGAAACCACCTTAACAATACATATTACAATGTTAAAAATACATACACTGGTCAAATAAATACATGCTTGCCAAACCAATTATGGCATCAATAATATTTTTGACTGAATGCGTAGAATGCCATAATTATGCAATTAAAGCCTGACCAGAAATATAAAAAACTTGGTTTGGGGGCGCTGCAATCGACTATAACCTTTAATGTCAGTGTTCCAAGTACAAAAATTAGTTCCAATGATTTTCCGCAACATGGCGAGGTTTTTTATTTGTATGGTCAGGCTTTAAGTATATGGTTTTGAAAATTATCTTCTGAAAAAGTTAGAATTTATTTTTCAGCTTTGTCATTTTGTAATAAACAGATATTTAGTTTTATAGTTTCATAAATCTTTTTAGGCCAATTTAATGATCAATAAGATATACGTATAGTCGGCAACAAAAGTCTTTGAACATTATATTTTCCAAAATATTTATTTATTTTTTCTTAAAAATGGGTTTGCTCTTGACCTCAATCCAGTCCTTAGGACAATGATGGGGTCGAAGATGTAGCGAGCTAACTCAGAAGAAGCCTATTCACTCGTACTTTAAATTTATTCGGGTTGTAAGCGCTCGGAAATACTGATTATTGATCACACAGATACTTGATTATACTGAACATTATGTTAACACCTAATTATTTTTCTGACTGTGTATTGTTATATTTTCTTACGGCTTTCGTTCTTTGTTTGAATTTATTGAACTTCTAATGTATTTTTATGTTCTGTGTCATATGACAAAGGACAGTGTTTTCGAGAGAAAAAAGATACAGAATGTTTTGTTTAGCGGTTTTTCATACTAATGTTAGCATTTAGCCGCTATTTACATCTGTTGCTTGAATTCCTTGTGTCGTGTGGATAGAATTATTGTTTTTGATTATTATTAATGCAAAAGGATCTTTAGCCCTCAAAACACACAACACTTATAACGAAAAAATCATTATCTCATCTTGAAATTGCCGGTATAGTAAACGTGAGCCTTATTACTTTTCCACGCTTAATAATGACTTTTAGTAGTTTTAGCTAAGTGTCTGATCACCCCGAAAGACATTACACCTTTCGGGGCCATAATATGACTACCCCCTAAAACGATTTCGTCAAAATAAAACAGCCTGTATCTTTTTTTTTTCTCGAAAATATTTTGATGCTCCTTGGGTGCCATGTACGTTTTATCCTCTAACTATCCCTACCTGTCATAGCGGGGGGCTTTTGGACCGTATGTCAATGTCGGTTTTAATAACTTTTTTACCTTTGACCTGGTTTAGAAATATCGGATTGAAATAATTTTTCTCATACTCCGGACACCTCTTTTGACAAATTTTGCATTGTTAGTAATGTGACTAATCTGGGTTGTTTAAAGATTTTAAATTTCTAACCCATAATCACTAAATTAGATTCGAAAGTATTTCATGCACATACAAAATAGAATTTATTAGCTCATTAAAAGAATACAATAACTGGCTCGTTCATTAGAACGCTTTATGTGTAAGCGAGACAGTTAGTTTTCTTTCGTTCAGTCGATCCAATTCTTTATCAGCTGGGATTGTATAGTGTTCATAGATTGTAGGATGTGAGGCAGTGTTCAGCAGCGTTGTATTTGTTGCAGCCCGTCAGCAAGCCGACTGTGGGCCGCATCGCGCCCGTCAGCGCCGCGCTCGTCGCCGCGCGCCGCGACCCTCGCCTCGCCCACCGAGTCGTTACCACACCCACACCCACACCCATCGTGGCACCCTTGCCCACGCCCACGCCTACACCCGTGGTGCCCGTGCCGCCCATAGCCGGCAACGTCTTCGACATCAAACCCCTCGAGCGCGTCACCAAGCGCAAGAACGTCATCACTATAGACGTGCGCCCCGATGGCCAGCGCGACCCGCGCCGCCGCGACCCTCGCGTCGAAAAGCGACAAGACGACCGGCCCGCGCGACGCGACAAACCACGCAAGGACAGACAGCTCGAAAGGAAAAAGGCCGACGACGAGCGCGAACGTAAGCGCAGAAACGACATTGAATCCATTAATAAAAAGGAGGAGAAGGCCCAGGCCGAGAAAGCCGACGGCTACATCGATAAACTATTCGACATCCCCGACGCTAAAAAGATTAACATGCTGCCGCCGATTCCCAAAATCAATCGGGATGAGGCGAAGGACAAGGCTCCGTCTCCAGTCAAAAGGAGAAAGGAGGTCGCTCGGATCGAGAAGAAGAAGAAGCGAGACAATAATGTCGACAGCCCGAGTAAAGATAGCTCGAGTAGCTCCTCGCCCGAGAAAAAGATCAAAAGTAAGGAGGCCGGTCGTAAGGTGAAGGCGAAGGAGCGAGCCATGGAAGTCGAGGAGAAACCCGCCGAGGACGAGGTCGTCGCCTTCAAGGAGCTCAAAAACTATCACAAGGAGCGCTACATGCGGAGAAACAAGGAAAAGTCGGAGAGCCCCGAGGTCAACCCTGACAAGGTTGACGAAGACAAACCCGCCCCAGAAATCGAGTCATCAAGTAAGATATCACTCTATGTTAACGAATGCGTGGCTAGGGTTATAGTAATAATAATAAAAAACATACTAGTCGACGTCTGTGATACTAGATGTAAGCGGAGACGGAAAGATGACACATGTTGTGTGGAAATAAAATATTTTATAACTCTTGGAGTATTCATATTGACGTGTTTTATGACGGCTTTTGTACCCTTACTTTTAAGAAGTAATTCACAGTCAAATGTCATTAACTTTTCAAACTAATCATTTTGCAAGTTAAGTGGTTATAACACGGGTTTTGGAACAATCTATATTTGTCAGCGACAACTTTTCTATTTGCACAAAAGTTAAGTACGAGTTGACTACTTATGTGTTCCAACAGTTTTCGAAGCACATTTATTTTCGACACAGTGGTTTTTATGGATTTTCTTTTGTTTGGATCTTTACTAATATGATTTAATAACAGTAGCGATACCAACAGTTCTTGCAACTTCTCATTAAATGACGATTCACATACATATTATTTATATTATCAAACTATAACATGGAAGAAATCAGTTCACCAAAAAAGAACGAGACAAATTATGCTTTTCGACAAATGCGTGCGCGGTTTGGCTACATCGTGACATGGACCATAGATGGAACGGCGCCCACAATGGACTGCGAAGAAAAATTGTGTTATTGCAACCAAAAGGCGCTATAAGAAGTTCCTGGGACATTGTTTGGACAAGCCGACACCATTTACCACAGGAACTGATGGGCGCTGACACTACAAGCTAAAGGAAAGTCGTCAATTATTATATCTGTAGATAACACATTTCTTTGTTAATTTTCCAAAGGAATACGTAGAGGCATCTTTTCAAAGGGAAAAGTAAATAGGCATTTACTGAGCGCACTTAAACATGAACTACTTAGATAGGGTACGGGTCCAAAACGCTTATTTCCTTAGCCAGGGCACACCTTGGAAACTTAGCTGTCAATTCATACAAATGGGAAAAATTTAAAAGAAGACGAAAGCATGTGCGATACTGAGCGAGTGCGAGCGAAACAGGAATACGTATTTACATTTTACGTCACGCTAAAATGTAATTTTAAATTTATCTGGTGGACCACGGGTAAAGTCCACCTGGTGAGCCAAATTGGGTGGACCGCGGGAAATGCCTGGATTCTGCCAGAGGGGGTGAGGTAAGAATTTGGTGGGGGACAGGGAGTGTTCGTACTGTATGTAGTACTAGATTCTCTTTCTTATACTGTGAGCCTTATACCAAAAGCCTTGACGGACTTGCGACTGTCACTGCTGATCGTTATCGCCCATTTTATAGTTCCCTATTAATCCCGGATTCAATAGATTTTTTAGGGAGAGTGCGTCTTACTGTACTGTTACAAGACTTAAATATCCCAAATGATAAAAGACCCAATACCCAGCATTCATTGAGAAGTGGAGATGTGTGGTGTAAATAGAATGAACAAGAATGCGTGTATTAGAGGAAGTCTTTATCTGACATAACGTTGAAATCTTTATTTGCTTATTCAATCTGACACGACGTGATATCTTTATTTGCTTATCGTGGTATTGTCTTGTGGAATAGATGGTTGGTTGTAAAAGAGGACCAAAGAAAAGACGGATGTATTGTGTGAGAGATAACATGGTATGTATAAGAAACTGTCGAATGACGCTCAAGGTGTTTTGTATTGTATACATTTTGTTTCTAATTTGTTTTTCAATTTAGACACTGCATCTAGGCATACCTACTAATAGTATTTAAAACAACAAACAATATTTAAAATTTTAGGTATTCATATTTTTGTTATACTTGATATTTAGGCGATTTGCCTGATAGACAGATTAAAAATCTGATCGTAGATAATATTTAATTCATTTACAATTCAAAGAAATGTGTTTCTACGGTAATTAATTAAATAGTTATTGTCAATAATCTTCGTGGTTCACTTCTATCGAAACTATCTTCTTCAATAGCAAACCAGGATCTACTACCAGGATATTTTCATGGAAGTGTAAGTGATTCAATAATAACTGACTTCTTTCTGGAAAATCTTGGCGTTCTTCTGTCTAGACGATGGTATATCATCGTGATTGACTTCCCACAGTGATGAAGTAATATTCGTAGGACCATGTGACGTCCACAGTCACACGCTATTGACTAGAGATGCCATTCAAAATCATGTCTCTATTCGGGCTGAGTAAACTTCAGGGAATTTATATTTCAGAAACAATTAGCTACAATCGAAATCTGGGAATACACGTTTGTTGCGAAACAAAACGATTTATTTTATACTTAAACCCGCGAAGTCCATCTTTTTTTCTGTCTCATGTAAAAGTTCAGAAATAATTATACCTACATTTTCAAGTAGGAATAGAAAACACTTCATTCTACCATTCTACACATATTCTACACCAAAAATTTGTATACCGGATGATTTTTTTACCGTTCCGAAACTTGCAAGGGTGGTTTAGAGTAGTTTAGACTTTAGACCATCAAACTGATCAACTTTTACTATGGGAGCAAATCTAAAATCGCAAAAAAACACTGCTGTTCCGCTGGCTGTTCCGTACTAAACTGCAATGCCTACTCCACTCAAATGTATGAGACAGTTGATTTTTTTTTTCACGAATTCAGTTTTGCTTCCATAGTAAAAGTTGTTCAGGAGTGCGATTTTTGAATCTCATTCGCTGAGCTCAGCAGTTGAAAATGTCAAAATTACTATGGAGATAGCATCTTTCTACTACTGATTTGACTTTCAGAAATCATACTTCAGGAGTGCGATTTTTGTAAGTCAAATCAGTAGTAGAAGGATGCATATCTCCATAGTAATTTTGAAATTTTCAACTGCTGAGTTCAGCGAATGAGATTCAAAAATCGCACTGCAGTTCGGTGGTCTGAACCACCCCTGAAAGTTTGGGAACGGTAAAAAAAATCATCCGGAATATCAGAAAAATGTTAAGGGTGTATTCAGATAATGACAGTAAAACTCTTACCCTGAGGAACATTAATCGAAAAACGAGAAAAAAACATGTTATGATCTACCATACTAAAGTGCGGATCATCCGATAAATTTTTGATGGGAAGTCCAAGAAATTATCTAATTTTCGACCCATGTTCCTTAGGGAAATTTGTTTAGTTTCATTATGTAAATACACTCATAAAATTTTATAAAATAGAGTGGTGTATAAGTGATTAAAACGCATTCCTTCCATTACAATTTGTATCTATTTAATTTAAGTTTCCATCAAATAGAAATCGATTTAGTGAAGTGTTATGAACTCTAGAATTTGACCCAAGGAACCAATTTTTTTATCTGATCAAAAGCTTCTATGTCAGATTCAAAATCCATAGGACGTTAGTATGGTACCTACAATGTATAGGCCTACATATACTTGTGTATACCTATATTTTTAGACCAGGGCCGCACTAAGAGAGCTAACTGTTATATTTATTTCATTTTCTTTGACTGGAAACCATTTTCTCGGAATTTACTAAACTTTATTTACTTGAATTAACAATTTATTCGTTAAACGTAGGATCTCTTTATAGGTATGAAGTTTGAATATGCCAAATAACAGTAATATAAGTACATTTTACGCTGTGTTCAGATTTCATACAAACATTGTTAATAATTATGAAAGACCCCTAAACTTCTTCCACGTACATTACAGTAACTTCTTCCACGTACAGAACATAGAACCAGTAGAAATGAGGACTATTTTGATCGAGAACAAGCGTGACTAAAAACGAATCAAATTAAATTCAACCTTATCTTCATGAGTCATACGACTAAATCTTCGTAAAATTGTCACGGTGACAATGTATAAAAAGATGTCATAACGACCATATCAGTGGCACGCGAGCTGCAACTGCATGCTACTTTGTCAGTAGTAAGAGAGATAGACGTACTTTTTGTTATCATCAGCTACAAGGCTGATTCTGTATTCATGGGGTGAAGAGTATCTCTGTGATGGGATGGACTAGGTCTGTCTGCATAACTCTAGTCGGATTAGGAGTTACAGCCTTTCAAAGGTATGTTATGGTTGCAAAAAATGAATATGCCGGTATTATTTGAATATGCACTAGCTATGCGAACAGTACAAAAACTGGCATAGTCTGTTAGTCGGTTTAGGAGACACAGCTACCTTAGATCGACTGTATCTCCTAATCCGACTGACAGACCATGTCAGTTTTTGACCTGTTCGCATGGCTATAGTGCATATTACAATAATACCTGCATATCATGCATATTAATTATTTGCAACAATAATAGACATTTGAAAGGCTGTAACTCCTAAACCGACTGGAGATAAGCAGACAGACCTAGTCCATCCTCATAACAGAAATACTCTTCACCCTATGAATACTGAATCAGCCTTGCAGCTGATGATAACAAAAAGTATGTCCATCTCTTTTACAACGGGGTCTTTCTTTTGTGAGGAACCATCAAGCTACAATACCTCGTGCAGACAAATTAGTAATTTTCCCTTTTGCACATAATATACACCTGCACACAAACTGGGGAACGATTTCATATGAAAGCGGAAAGAATTTTTTATACTAATAGGAACTGTTTGATAAATATTTTTATTTACGAGCTTTTAAAATACAAGCAACTTTAGGGGAGACATTAAATTAGGATTAAAAAATATGTGTATGTCTGTATCTGACTACCCCCTTGGGGAATATAGTCAAAGCATATGCTATGCTTTGCTGCATTTTGTATGGAGAACTGAATCTGTTTGCGATTTGTCTCATAATTCATATTTATATTGGTAGCTATTTATATCGTTACACACCATTTACACTGTATTTTTTAATTTATAATTTGAATTGGAAAGCATCGCACTTTTTTAAGTTTGAACACATGCTTTCCTTGGCTGCACCTACGTCGGCTGCTGCAAAGGCACTGTACTCCATCTACAAAAAAACCTTAAATTTGTAGTTGTTTATTTGTCGATTTCGTCATTGTGTAGTTTCTAGTTTTTTTATTGTTATTATAATATCTGTGAACTTACCCAATAGAAAATCCCACAGAGCCACATGGTCTTAGGCCAAGCTCTTCAATAAAGATTTTAAAAAAAGCACATGCTTTCGAACAGTGAAAATCTCATCAAAATCGGTTCAAAGACGTTCGATGAAAGTAGGTATACTCTATTGCTGTCTCATCAATATAGATAGGCCACCCTTTATTTTCCATTGATATTTCAAGGCACGGATTGATATTTCAAGACCAGATTTTTCCTGCGGCCTCGCCAGCTTTTTTCATTTTCGGCATATAAAGTAGCCTATATATTTTTGTTTTTCTATTTGACGGGTATATAAATAAGTACTTAATAATATTTCATAATTTATGTCAGTACTTAGTGGTGAAAAGTGGGGGAAAAGTGTGACTTGTTTTGTTAAACTTCTTCCACAAAACTACTAAGAATAAACCCTCCTAAATATGGAAAATATTAAGGCGCTGAGCAGGCAATGGACTCTGTCCGCCGGACAGAAATGACCGACCTGTATGTGGTATTTAAAACGGACCTTTTTTTGCCGTGTGTGTTATCTCATAGAGATCCATACTGTCTTTTTTTTTATTACTTATGGGTTTGCTCTTGACCTCAATCTAGTCCTCAGGACGCATATGGGGTCGAAGATGTGTCCGTCGAACAAAATATCCATTAGCTCATCGCCTAAAAAATTCTATCCATCAAGCACGTATCCAGACTTTGGTTTGGGTGCCTGCCAATCCATTTGGTATGTAAGATGTGGTATTTGGTATTTGATGATCACAATACATTTTCATCAGATTTTATTTCCTACCATTATTGTTAAGTAAACTTAACAATAAAGCAAAGTGGATCAGCCTCCTGAATTATTAATACCTATCGTTAATTAATTTTACTCTTACAAAAAATATATTTAATGTGATCGTTTAATAAGAGATGTTGCAAGTAACTTTAAACTATATCCCATAGTCGTTAACCCCTTCAGACCCGGCGTCCATTTCAATGGACATCTCTTATATTATTTTATTATATGACTCAGTGTTGTTCTGAAGGTAATATAAACATTTTGCGGTGCTCTATAGACATAGAGGATTGCAGTCCTCTTGTCCATTAGAATGGACACATGATGACACTAAAAATAAATTTAAATATATATTTTTTTTCAAAAATACTCTTATTAGATCACAAACATGCAGTAAATTAACAGAAATATTTTTTTAAACACAATCTCGTAATTCAGGTCTGAAGGGGTGAACGTCAAGTCACTAGGCAATATACCAAGTGTGTCTTAGAGCCGGCTCACTCCTGGCGAAGCATTTTTCACTGCCAAACCATTATCGACTTTGCTTGAGTTGAAAATACATCGAAAATCTATTAACACAACTTTCGCCTCAAAAGGTTCCATGCTCCCGGGGACTAGTGGTTGTGTTAATTGATTTTCGTTGTTATTTCAATGCTATCAAAGTTGTTAATGGTTTGGCAGTGAAAAATGCTATGCGCTAGCTTCGCCAGGTGTGCGCCGGTCTTAAAGCTGTATTGTACATAAGTAAATAATTGTTCTATGTTATTAAAAATCATAATTAGTGGTAAGCGATGCAGCTAAACAGTTATGAACTCTATGGCACTAGATATAAGTGCTAACGAAAGAAATGTAGTACCTAATTAGTAAAAGGAAAGTGTATTCTGCAATTAATTTTGATAATTCACTGTGCGCCTAACGTCACTGTTTTCTGTAATGTTATCATTTTAGAAAGGTATGCCTTTAGGGATTTCGTAAAATGTATAAATTTTTTAGACAATTATTTTAGATGAGGACTTGGTTTTAAAATAATGTAGGATCTACATCCACATCTCTCCTCCATTATTTAGTACATTCTTATTTTATAAATCATGTTTCGAGGTCACTAATTTCTTAATTATTTCAATTACAACGATATAGAAAATATTCAGCAAGAATTACAGAGTGTACTGGCGATGGCGATAGCAAACAATTCCCGGTATCCTATTTATTAAAACATGTTTGCTTCTTAATAAATTAAAACCTCAACATAAAGAACACATATAATTATGTTAAATATTGTTACTGTTGTAAAATCGACCTTATGAATACTTAGAATAGAACCTAATACAATGTACAAACAATATTGCCAAGTGATCAGTGTGAATCAGTGTTGAAATATTAAAGCAACGGGTATCAGGTAAAAGAAGGTGCCTAATTGGTTTACAAAACTAGACTTTAAAATCATAAAAATAAAGTAATTTTTCCAGAATTACCGGACCTAACGGAGACCAAAGACGTTGATCTTAGGGTGTTGCCGATTATCGAAAAGCCGGCCGCTATTGGACAGAAGAGATCTTCAACTGAAACTATTGAAGGGAAAACGAAGAAGAATAAACTTGACAAGTTTGATATGTGAGTATAGGTTTTAATATTTTAATATAAAACAAAAATCGTGAGCACGCTGAATCGTGACCTAATGACGACTTAGGTCCCTTTTATTGTGTATAAGTGACGTAGATTTTTGAATATAGAATTCAGACAGACAGACAGAGTTTCGGTACTACTAGTGAGACGTGGATGTTCTGAGGTTTCATAATATCTCTTACTACCCCCTTTGGGGAATATAGTAGATCATATGCATGCAGATTGATACATAGAATTGTACTGGCATTTAATGATTTCTTAATTTTGGCCTTAGCACGTCCTCCCAGGTCAGCCCTTACAAAAAAAACCACCTTCTAAACAATTATATCAAAAATTACAGACTATTCGGCAACGAAGATGTTGACCTCCGTCAATTACCTCAAGTGGAAGAAATAAATCCTCCACCACCGCCACACATCACCGATTCACCCAAACGTGACGTCCCGACTTTAACTGAATGTCATCCCGAAGACACCGCCGCGTCCCCGCTTGTCTCACCGAAGAAAGACTGGAACGAAGTCAAAGTGAAGGAGAAAGATGAGGTCAAGAAGACTCCTTCCAAGTTGGACCTGGTTAGGGCGAAGTTGGCTGAAGCTACTAAGGGAAAAGATCGGTTGGGCCGGCCGTTGCTGTTTACTAAATCGCCGAGTAAGTTTTTTTTATCATTTTGAAGCCATTTATACTCCTGTCGAATCTATTTAAGCTGCTTGCTTGGTCAGTGTTAATTGTATTTCGAGAATGTTAACTTTCTCTTGTAATGTTACCGATCGTCTCATAATTAATTATTATGTCTCTTTTAGGTGTTGAAAAAGAAAGGCGGCGCACAATAAGTTCAGAGGACACAGATTTAAGAGTAGAGAACACTGAGGACTTCGATGCCGAAGACCACAAGAAGACAATCTCCATCATCATGACGCAAGCCAAAGAACAGTTCACCGACGGACAACTCGACAAGAACCAGTACAACACCCTCATGTACCAGGTGTTACAACTGAACGAAAAGCTGAAACTCAAAGAGGCTAAACAGAGAGAGTCATTAGAGCTATCCAAACGCAAACTGAAAGCTCACATAGAAGAAAACAACAAGGTCGCCAGCCCTAAATCATCACCCAACACTCACAACACTTTCGGAGATATTGACGAGAGAGTCGTTCCTGCAGTCTTCATGGACACTCCTCCAGACAGCCAGAACTTCTTACAGGATTCCGACATGAGAATGAATATGATGGACTCAATAGATGGTCTGAGACCAAAAGGCAGCTTACTTCCTCTACCGCCAGCTATGCCCATGTACGCCCCATACCCGAACTGGAGAGCACCGAGACCTAGAATGGACGAATACGTTCCGAGAAGATTCAGACCTCCAATTCCACAGTTTTACAGAGGAAAGTTCGATAAGAGAGTACGAGCGTTCGAACCGAGGATGCCTGTACTACCTACACCAAAAATTGGAATGTGTCAAACCGAATATCCGTTACTGCCTTACGAAAGAACACAATCGCCACCTCCTTTAGGCACCCCCGGCTTTATCATCCCACCGACCGACTTCAAAGTCCTCGAATTTATAGACCAAGATCCAGTCAAGACTATACAAATTGATGGAGTACCCAGAGAAATAAGATTCTACGGGGAAACAGCTGTTATTATGCTTGATTGGGACGATCCAAGGGAAATTAAATTCTTACCTGGGTGTAGGAGAGTTACTTTTGACAACAAGGATTCAGTTGTTTTATCTTTCAACGAACCTTACAAACAAGTTGAGATAGATGACCAAGTGTTCGACATTCGATATGGAGCGCCTACAAGAGAATTGTATATAAACGGGAGATGGTTCGAATGCTTCTTCGGAGGTCAACCTTTAGGAGTAATAATTGACGGAAAACCTCGTCTCGTTCACTTAGAAGGGCCATTACCCCAAGTAGATATCGGTAAAGTAAAACGTACCGATTTAGTAGCTGGAAAAATCAACCTTATTGTCAACGCCACACAGATGTGTCCTGTTTACTTGGACGCTAAAGTGCAGAAGTTTATGATAAACGGTCATTTCTTCACTGTCCGATTTGTGGACTCATTGAGAACTGTGTTGATCAACGAGCAGCCTTTCAAAGTAGAGTATGGAGACTTGCCGAAGCCTATTTTCATTGGGAATGAGAAGTGTTTCATAAGGTTCACGGCGTTGCCGCGTAACGTGAAGCCGGGACACATAAAGATAGCCAACATGGAGGGGTCGTCACTGCCTATGATACAGCCGGTGATTCCGTTCGAAGCCATCCACATGCCCACCGCTATGGAAGTTGATCCGGAGCTGCCCAGGCCGCCTAAGACTCCCAGTCCAGAAGGGGAAAATCAAGGTATTTATATTTTATACTTTTCTTAAAAACTTGGCAAGGTTCTTTTTAGAATATTCAGGGTCCAGGAGAGAATGGCGCGTCACGTAATGATACTCGTAGGCAGCTAGCGTTTCGCCCAAAAAACATAATAAACATATCCATTAGTCACTATGTACGACACTCAGCAATAAAAAAAATATAAACTAAACGTAACTAGTGTTCGGTAAATTTAAATCAATTTCGACATAGCTACGGATCAGTATAACTTAAGTTACATATATGTACACACATACACGACAACACGCTTTTATAATAAACTTGAACTCTACAAGTACAGAATAGTATGGATATTCTGGGCACTTCCTGCCCCTCGTTAAGTTCAGATACCATTCCAAAGATAGATTTTAAGGGAATAGTCAATTATGGTGAGTTCCTTCTATGCCATGCCAGCGATGTGCTACAAGTCTCAATATTATTGCAGGTCTAGACATCCTAGCAAGCGTAATGCCAACGTCCATCGAAGCGCCAGCATCTGCCTCAGCCTACAGCCTGGCAGAACCTCTGTTCATCATGCCAGACAAGATACCAGGCCTGGAAGCACCGTCGGAAGACAAGACTACCCTACCAGTCCTCGGCAACATCAACGTGACAGATCTCTTCGCTAAACTAGTCGCTACCGGCATTGTCGCCATGCCTAATGACGCTAAGCCAGAAGTTAAAGAGAAAGAGGAGACGAAAGTAGAGGAGAAAGAGAAACCGAAGCCGAGGGAAGATAGAACTGTAATACATAGAGTAAATCTGTTTAAACCGGAGACTTTGAGAGTGTAAGTATTATTTGTTATTCGTTTTTAACTTCTGTGGTGGTTGTGTTCGAATCACGGGGGTCGGGGTTGGAATTCGCAATGATGCCTATGTACCGATGAATTTTTCTAAGTTGTGTACGTAATACCGACTGCTCTCAAAAGGTGAAGGAAAACATCGTCACGAAACCTGCATATGCTGAAGAAGAAATTCTGATGCGTAATAATCGCATTGGGCATCCACGGTGGATCGATGCCCTTACATCCTCGCTGCGGGTAGGCCTGTGCCCTGCAGTACGTATATAGGCGAATGATAATAACAGGTACATTCATAAGTTCATCATTAGTCTATAAACGTCCAACTGCAGAGCACAGGCCTATCCTCAAAGAGGGTGCAGCATAGCATATGCTCACGACTATATTCCCCGAGGGGGTAGTCAGAGATATTCTGTAAACTCAGAACCTCCTAGTAAGTTCCGTATGTATCGTATATTAATTTCACCAAAAGCTCACAATGTTTTTTCCTCCACAGTAAACAGCCGGGTATAGTAGCGAAGCTGTACGGCGGCATGCAATGCAGCAGCTGCGGAGCGCGCTTCCCCCCCGAGCACACGGTGCGGTACTCCCAGCACCTCGACTGGCACTTCAGACAGAACAGGAGGGAAAGGGACTCCGCCAGGCGGGCTCATAGCAGGCACTGGCACTATGACCTCAGTGACTGGGTCCAGTATGAGGAGGTGGAGGACTTGGAGGAGAGAGGTTAGTTATACTATCAGTTCTCTTCTCTTTCGTCCACAGAAACACTGTACAAGTAACCTTACCCCCCGTCGTCTCATACAACATCCACGGGAAGAAACAGGATGGTCCAATCTAAGTTGGAACCAATCGGATATAAAACTAATATTAAAACACTTTTACAGAAAAGAGTTGGTTCGAGACTGGTGGTGCGGAAGGCGAGGAGCCCCCGCCCGAGGTGACGGAGGCGCCGAGCGTGGCCGCCGGAGCGCCGCGGGAGGAGTGCTGCGCTCTGTGCGGCGACACCTTCCAGCAGTTCTACAACGAGGATAAGGAGGAGTGGCACCTCAGGAACTCCGTCAAACACGAGGACAAGAACTACCATCCCTTGTGCTTCGACGACTACAAGGTGAGCAAACATCGATGCTATCGTGATTCTGATTGCTGCAACTATCTGAGGAATCCTCTGATCATCAAGAGCAATCAACAAGATCAAAGAGAACTAGATTTAATCCTAATTAAATTTAAATAAAGTTTCATGAGCATTTTCCCCCTGATCACTGAGTGATAATTAGATCTACGTCTACCAAGACCGGTTCAGTGTAATATTAATCTTATTCGATAAGCGCACGAATTAATTTGCACCATTTTTTTTGCGTTAATAACAGAAATCTAAATCTGGTGTTAAAAGTTGTAGAAGTTGGCAAGCGCATGTAAAAATCCCATGACAAGTATCATCTTAAACTAAACTTCAATATAAATCCAACAGGCATCCCTAACGAAAGAAGAGCCTGAACCTGTGCCAGTAGAAGATATAACTCTCGACAAGACTGAGTTGGAGACCATAGACATGGTGGAGATAGACGACATCAACTCGCAGTCCGACTCAGAGTCCGTGGTGGAGGTCGTCGAGACTGAGGAGAAGGAGCAGGAGCCTCTGGAGGTGAGGCATCATCAGCTTTTCATACTCACTACTAGTACACAGGCATACCCTGTGGACATCTTATACAAACTGAAATACTATTTTTGAATCAAGAAATTCAAATCGTGGTCAAATGCATTATCTGCATAGTAATTTTGACATTTTCAACTGCTGATTTCAACGTGTGACTTTCAAAAATCGCATTCCCGTACAGTCCTAAATACGTTAATCGATCTTGTATCAATTTTATCGGCAAGATACTACCTGCACGCCTTTTGAGTATCATCATCAGCTCATGGACTGCTGGACATAGGCCTTCCCCAAGGAGCACATTTGGCTCAAGTAGGTTTGCAGTTTCGTATGAAACAGCTGAATTTTTTTTCGCGATTTCGATGTTGGTCCCATAGAGAAAGTTGTTTAGTTTGATGGTCTGATCATCCCCTTAAAACAGTGTCAGCATATTAAGTTTGTTTGGTATGTGACAGTTACTGTCACCAATAGCCAGCCACACAGTGTAGGCATCGACGATGCCTGATAATTTGCCTCTTGAGACACTCGTGTGGTTTTCATATAAATGATTATTCCTCCTCAGATTGACGAGGGCGAGGAAGACGACGTGGTGTTCAAAGCGGAGCCCGTGGAGCAAGTGGAGGTAGAAGACGACGCGGACACGGACGACGAGACGTCGGCCGAGCGCGCCGAGCGTGACCGCCTGGCCGAGTTAGACTTCTCCAAGGTCAAGGTCAAACAGGAGCCCGTCGATCCAGGTCCGTTTCATACATATCTATACATCACAGCCCTTGATCATACCGTTTTTGGACGTAGGCCTCCTCCATATTTATCCCTGACGTTATGTCTCTCGCCCTCTGCATCTAGTTGGGACCTGCGTGTCTCCTTATATCATTGACCATAATAAACTCATAATAATTGAAATAGTGGAAAATATATATGTGGAAAAAAGTATGCAAAAGATAACGCAAACACACACCACAAGGATTTTTCTCTTGAATGCAATTTTCAACTCAATGATAACTGTTCGAGCATATTTTTTTTAAATGACCCTAATGGTTTGGGTTTAGTACAGTGTTATTGCGGGTGAAAGGCTAGCCACGTATCTCCACCCAAAACATACGTGATTACATAATTTAATCAAGAAGATTATCAATTAACGTAATAAATAAATCTTGTCCACAGACGACGAACCAATAATAACAGCCGAAGAGGAAACCGTCCACGCACCGGTCGTGGACACATCTCACACCACAGTACACTCGTCCATCGACGGCAACGTTCAACTGGAAGCCACTAACACTGCTACTGCCGTACCTCTAGGCGGCATACGCATCAACATAAGCAAGTCCATTCCCTCCTTCATCTCAAACCACCACGACAACCAGACTGATATGTTGGAAGATATAAGCGCCGACGACGAACCGCTACCGCCCGGTGAGGAGCCCGAATTGGAGTATAAGTTGAAACCTTCGCTAGCGGGCGTACAGTTAAGTCGACAGCCGCCGTTAAAGAAAGGCAATGAATTGTCTGGATTGTGTTCTATTATGTAAGGTTAAGAATGTACAATGTTACGTACATAATACTCGCAATTAATTATTCTAAAGGAAGAGGGCCTCAGATGCCAATGTGTGCATCGAAACCACTTGACAAGGGACATGGGCTAGCAAGTTGTTCCAAATGCGTTTTGATATGTTAATTGTAATTAGGAATGCTATTAGGCATATGCTCGCGACTATATTCCCCGAGGACTGGAGTCAGTATAGACGTGTTATAATTGTTTTAACTTGAATTTACATACATGCATATGCTCACGCCGTTGCACAACGGGGGTAGGTAGAGACTACTGCTCGTTGCACTACAATTTAGACATAGTTTAATTTAAACTCTTCGAAAGATGATGTATTGATATCAGAAGTTAAGATGTTAACAAAAAAAAACTGCTAACTTGAATAGGTACGCTATCAAATTAACACTAAATAATTAAATATTAATTGAATTAGTTTTAACCGCTCGCGACCCAGTAAGATAACAAAAGATAAAAAAATGGGTGGTTAAATAATATCGCGTCTTAAGTCCCACGTTAAATGGTTTAAGCCTGACCAGAAAAATATGTTGACCGCGCCATGTTGCGGAAAATCAAAGAATTGATTTTGTTTATTACCCTTCAACAATAAAGGCTGTAATAAAAAAAAATCTTGCAACATTAACATTGAATGCTATAAATGGATTGTAGCGCCCCCAAAGCAGGTTTTTATTATTATATTTTAGCTTTGTAATGCTTTCGGCAGACGCACTAATGCAATTAAATTCCTTTGAACGTTAGCGCACGTTTCAAACATTCTGGATATCGGCACGACCAGTTTTTAGTATGGAACTCCCGACTTATCACGTAGTGAGTTACATTCTCTTTGGCTTTTGGGGTTAACTGTTTATTAACATCTTCATCAATACATTTCTAATCGGATAAATTATAAACAACAGCATCGGATATGGTTTCTTTTCACCATGTTATAAAAATTATTAGCTATAGAATTTTCATATACATAGAATTATGTATTGGGCAAAAAAAAAACAGAATTTTTTAAATTAAGCTCTGCCTAAGAAAAATAAAACAATTATTTAATCAAATACAATTCAAATAATGACAATAAAATAAGTTTTCGTAATTCTGGGTAGCTAGATAACTTCTACGACCTTCGGTAGAACGTAATTAGGTTGGATGATTTCTAAATTATGGCAGCCCCCGCGGCATGACGGCGCGATACATATCTATTGCACACTACCTCTCTTTCTTCTTGCGCGCGAACGACCGAGCCAGCAGGCGCGATAAAACGTTTATCGAGGCGCCATGCCGCGAGCGCAGGTAATAAGTTATAACCGTTTGTGGTTAGCAAAGGGCGTTGCTATATACATACTACCGTTATACAGCATATAACTATTAACTGGCCACAGCAAAGTTTTGAGATAATTCCATTCTTAAGTTTACTAAATAAAATGTAAACATATGAGGTGCAATGGCTTCTTTTTTGAGTTAATTTTCAAAGTCGTGTCTGCATGTTTTTGGCTGTATAAGAGGACAGGCGCTGTATACAGGACGCTAAAGTGCCGATAGATGCACAATGGGACGCGGTTTCAAAAGGTGTTCAAGAAATACCAATTTATTTAAACAAAATGTGATATTAATGTTAAGTTCCTGACGTTTTAACAGCGAAGTTGCGTTTTGTTTTATAAGTAATCACTACTGTAATTGTATATTTAGAACTGTTATGTAAATATGTGCTAGTTTTTACTGTATATTTGTATTATTGTAGTATAAGTAGTTTTTTCAATGTGTTCTTATAATAAGTTTTCTGCAGGTTAAAACTTGTATCACAATTGTACGATTTTAGTTAGGATATTGAATCTCTTGATTTTTATTCATCGGCACAATCATTCGGCTAAAATCTTGTCAACTTGTTTTCAAAGTTTCTTTGTGTTCTATTTCTATGGGATTAATTGGCTCAACTATTTTTATTTTGTTAATTTTAGTAACTGAGGTTCTAAGGTTAATACTTGCGATTAATCAATTTGTTGATTGACTTAATTTTAATATATAAACAAATAAATAATCACAAATGATGCTCTTTTGTTTAGAATTAAATCTTTTTCTTTTCCAATCACCATGTCTTCATTTCACATCTGTATTGGTGAAGTGCCAGTATCACAATGTTTGTTTTAGTTTTATCTTGTGAATAAAATGTTTACATGAAGAAATATCTTTGGTTTTTTATTTAAATTTCGTATCCAGATATCAGATATTCTACACTATCTTCTATTCTATTCTACTATATCGCAAATTAACTCTATTAGAGTTACTTTAAAATTTACATAAGTCAAAAAAGGAAAAAAAACTCTAAAGTTCGTATAGTATTCTCATCATGAATGATTAATTAACTATAATTCCATTTTAGCATTTTTTCTAAGCTTGTAACCTTTAGAAACATGTTTCCGATAGCCTTAGTCAAAAATTAAGACAACATTTTCAAATACGATTTTATTTTAACTATTTACAACTTTATAACAACATTAATAGAATGTTAAGAATAAATAAGTCTTAACCTTTGACTATTTATTATAAGGACTAGCCTTGCGGTAGCATTTCCCCTCTGCCACGGTATAAGATCAATTTGATCATGTGCATTTGCATTCAATTTTATACCTTATCAATAAACGAGACAGCCTATAATTGCGAAACAATAATTTCGAACTTAGAACGTTTGGGTTTCACACGAGAGTACTTTTCATGATTTTTATCATTCAAAATTAGAATCTAAAGTTATGGGGAATAAAATCCAAAGTTGCGGATTTCATGTTACCTCGCCCCCCGCAAAAAGTGGCAGAATATAAGTAGTCAAAGGTCTTAACTGAACAAAACTAGCGAAAAGGAAAAAAAAACTGATAGACAAATTGTTTTTTTTTTTAATTTGTGTTAAGCAATTTTCATGAATCAATTGATAATGAACTCGATAGTAATTGAAATAGAGTTGAAAATAGTGTGCAAGAGATCCCTGTCCCTGACGTGTTCTCATTATTTCTTGCACGCTGTTTTAGAATCTATTTCAACAGTCATTGAGTTCATTATCAAAACTGCTCGAACAGTTCTCCGCTGGGTGTGCTCACACCAAAAAAGTATATTTCAGTAACACAACTACATTTCACAATTATGCGGCCATCTTGGGAAAGGCAAAGTATCTTTAATGTTACTAATACCGCACAGAACCTGTAGTAGCCTTTCCAAGCCCAGCCCGAAGCCAGCTGTGGGGATATTGCCGAATTTCCTTAAATCTAAATACCAATTAAGTCTATCAGAAGGTAATTTTAACTTGAGTTTGGCGTAACTATCTTCTCTTAGGCTGCCGCCGACCACTTCTCCGGTTATGGGTGTAAGTAGGTCTAATGCATCCACCTGGAATGAGAAAATGCATAGATTAGAGAAGTAATTTAAAACTTAAAGATTACACTCAATAGTAAAAGTTGTTCAGTTTGACAGGTAGACACTTAGTTTAAAAGGATGCTAATGATATCAATTTCACCCTGTAGTGATGATGATGATCGAATGAGATAAGCATCTGTTTCCAGAGAGCCTAGCATGATGTGTGACACCACGTTATCTCGCGCCTTTTCTCTCTATGATGGTCGTTCACATTGGGTGGAAAAATGCTCGAACAGTTTTCATTGATAAATTGAAAATGAACTCAATTCCAATTAAAATAAAATAAAAAAAATTCTACTCAACGAAAACTGGTCGAGCATTATTTCGCCTTTCATGCCATGTGAACATTATGCGCTAAGTGAAAAAGAGATATGGCGCAACTTTGCTTATCGCGCTGCCTTAGCCGCCCCACATAGGAGCTATTAAATCCAATAAACAATTGCATTACTTTAAGACATTCTCTGTTAGCTAGGCAATTTCTTCAAAAGTTAAGAATTTTATATCTTATTTATTATTCAAAGTATTGTACCTTGCTGTCATCGCCCTGGCACTCCTTCATATAAAATGATTTTTGCTCCTTCGGCCATCTGATTATAAACACTGGAATCCCATTACAGTAATCAACGAGCAACAATTCCTGCTCCTTATTTATTCCATCTTCTGTTAAACTTATTCCTTTCTTATCTAAAATACTTCTAGCTTCATCATAAGTCAAAGTAATAAACTTTTTATCTAACCAAGATGGTGTGACTCTTTCTTTGTCTATCAATTTCAAATCAGCTTCATTCGAGTTCAAAGTTTCAATAAATAAATACTTCAATAAATCTTCAATAGTATTCTGTAACTTCTCAATCGTATCACAGAACGCTAGTTCGGCTTCTAACATGTAGAACTCTGATAAATGCAATCTCGATCGGGAATTTTCTGCACGGAATGTTGGACCGAGAGTGTATACATTTCCCATGCCTCTACATACTGCTTCTAAGTGCAACTGCCCTGAAACGGTTAAGAATGTTTTCGTGCCAAAATATAAGGAATCTCTATCCTTCCCAACCTGCAGCATAGCTTTAACAGTAGCTTCGTTATCAGGTTGTACTTTGAATGTTTCCCCGGCCCCCTCGCAATCATTTGAAGTTAATATCGGTGTGTGAATGTGTAGGTAATCATTCGACGAGAAATAATCATGAATGTGTTTAGTGACTGCATTCCGAATTCGTAACATAGCCGATATGTAGTTAGTTCTCGGTCGTAAGTGGAGGTATTGGCGAATGTATTCCGGAGGGTGGGGCGTGCGAGGGTTGAAAGGATAACCGTCCAGGACTACGCAACTTCCTAGCACATTCACATTTTCAGCAAATAACTCTAATTGTCCTCTAGGGCTTTTGGATAGTTTGCCAGTGATGTGGACGGAGCTTCCGTAGGTTAAGGAGTCAGTTTTGAGATCTTTTGGTATAACAATCTGTAGTTTTTGAGCGCATGAACCATCGCTTACATCGGCGAAAATTAAACCTTTTTGAATTCGTAAGTTCTTTACCCAGCCCTGGAAAAGAAATAGAAACTTTAATTTACTATTTTCAATGTTATTTATTAAACATTAGTAGAGAAAAAACATTTATAATACGAACCTTTACTTCCGTTACTTCACCGACGTTTGCCTTCTCTAAAACAGATGCAATAGCGCTATAATTTTTGTAGAAGGGTCTCACTTTAAGATAGTTTCTCAAAGGACACGTAAACGCAGTTTTGCACCACATTATCATTGATAAATAATATGGTTTTGGCACGGTTTTGGTTATTTTATCGAATTCGAATTTCCACAAACAAACAGCTGACAAAGTGTCAATGTCAAACAAAATTACATTACGAACGCATGGACAAACTACATTTTACCTGCATTACATGAACGCACCCGATTTGTATGATTCGGATAAAAATAAAAACCGGAATTTGCGGCCAAAACAAAGTCCAGCACTATTGCCCATAGACAAAGTAAGGATAAGAATGAGTGAATGGATATGTGTGTCAGTCGGTCATTCATTCATGTCATGTCATTTGACGTGACAGAAAATTCATAAAAACATTACGATTATTCAGAAGAATTTAATTTTCGTCTATTTGCATAACAATAACTATGGCCAACGTGAATACAGGCGAACTGCTGAACTTTCAGGACTATTCACCTGAGCACAACAACGACCGGAGTGCACGGATTGATGTGGAGGCGGTTCATACGAACCAATACACAAATTCCATGTCTAACCCAAATTATACCTATGAAGAGCCGAAAATGGTTGAAGAACCACAGGAAGCGCCTCAAAGTAAGACTATAATACATTTTTGTAAACATTTGAAGTGTAAAATACCTGCCATATGCAAATAATCAATGTTGTTAGCCAAGGAAGATTCCATTCTCATCTATATTTTCTTCTGCAACTGTAAATAAAATATACTATTAACTGTACCCACAGCAAACCACAACTTCTGGACCATAGAATATTACCAGAAGTACTTTGACGTGCACACAAACGAAGTGGTTGAGAGAATTATATCGTCAGTGCTGCCTCAGAAAGTGTCTCGTAACTATTTCGATGAGAGGATCAAGGGAAAACCTGATATGTATGGACCTATTTGGATTTCTGTTACACTGGTAAGTGGTATGGAAAAGAATTGGTAGGTAAATGTTTTGGTGTCATCTTAGGGGCAGATTGAGGATTGCAGAGCCTCGTGGCAGGCAAAAACGCGACGCGCGAACACCACACGACCCAAGTGCTCGTGTCAGAACCTGCAACGTGACTCCAGTTTTTCTTTTTACAGTAATGGCCAGTTGCTTTTGCTTTGCAATGCAATTCTGCCAGTGTCAAGTAGTTTGTGGGAGAATCCCAAGGATTGTTTTATGAATAAAACAGAATGGCAGAGCTATGGAGGTGCTACTTGGGAATGTTCCTCTATTGAAAAGGGATGATCTTCCACCAGGCTATGTGTGAAGCCTGAGGAATGTCCGTGGTCAAACAGTTCTTAGTTAGACCTTGTATAAGGTCTAACAAAATTAAGTGAAACTATTTTAAGGGGATGATCAGACCATCAACCTGAACAACTTTCTCTATGGGACCAATATCGAAATTGCGAAAAATAAAATCTGCTGTTCCATACAAACCTACTCGACCTAAATGTATGGGACAGCAGATTTTTTTTTCGCGATTTCACTATTGGTCCCATAGAGAAAGTTGATCAGTTTGATGGTCTGATCATCCCCTTAAAATAGTTTCACCTAATTTTGTTAGACCTTGTATATGTGTCGAATCTCTGTGATTACTGTGATTTCTCTTGCGCGATGTATGTCTTGCATTCGATTGTGAACCTTATTTGTAGTAGGTTACGAGTTACGTATTCACGGTGAACCTATGTATGGAGCATATTTCCGAGAGCGACGGTATCGCCATCTGTTGGCATCTTTGCTATGACTTGTGGGTGCTGACATCTGTAGCAAGTCCCCACAGAGCTATGTTGCAAGCTCTAAACTGAGAATAACTGCTGGAAATGCAACTCATGTTTTTGTTATAAATGAGTTAATGAATTCTCTCATAAAAAAAACTATCAGAAGTAATATTTTAGAATTGTGAAATTTGAAATCATGACCAAATAAATATATATACTTCATACTGTTAGGTCCTTTTTTACTGCTGCAGGATATTGTTATGTGCATAAATATGAGCGTTAACATTAAATAATTTATAACTACCATGGGTTTAACACATTTGTGGACAGTGACCGGCTAAAGCCGTGATAACAATAAAAGTTCTATTGTGTCTCGTTCACTGCCCGCGAAAGTGTTAAAGATGTTATATATATGCATGCTCTCATCACCCCACCCTCCTAAATTGATGGCTTAGGAAGGTAATGAAAAGAAATGAGAATCTGATGGATGCTTAAAAGCTACTACTCAGTCATTGCCTCAGCTTGTGTCTTCAAAAGAGATGAGATTAATGATTGGAATTATGACTTGGGCCCTTTGTGGAAAAAGGTGTAAGTTTATGATATCTATGTAAGTGTTTATACTACTTGAAATTTCAGATCTTCACGATAGCAGTGAGCGGTAATATATCCAATTACCTGCAGAATGCAAACAAGAACGTCCACTGGCGCTATGACTTCCATCTGGTCTCCTATGCAGCCACGGCTATCGTGTGCTACGTGTGGCTCGTGCCGCTTGCTCTGTGGGCTGCACTGAAGTGGACCGTTGTCACTGATGGACATGACGAAATTGAGACTCAGGTTTGTACTCGCTTTCAATATGAATAAAATAATAATTATCAGCCAAAAGCTATGGTAGGTCAAAGTCAAAGTATTTATTTGCATAGTATATGTTCACAATATCATAGATGTATACTACCTACTCTAGAGGTGAATTAAATTCCCTTAAGTTCCACAATACATTTTTTGTATAGAGCTATCAAGGCTTCTGGTTAAAAACGGACCATCCTTCATACTCATGATTTCATTCTTTATTTAATATCATATTCCAAGGGCATTATGTGAGGTGACGTCATTCTGAAACCTTAAATATGCTAAAAGTGAATATTGCAACAACGGCATTCTTAAAAATTAGGTGGTAATATATTCTAACCCAATTTTTTAGCTGTGCACCTGTCAATGTAACAATTTTAGCATGATGGTAGAATTGAAAATGAAATTGTATTGAAGCTGATGATGATGATAATGTAAATAATTCAAAACATATTTTTGTTCCAGGAATCGCCATCGCCAACAATGATCTCCCTATTCTGTCTATATGGGTACTCTCTCTCCATCTACATTCCCGTGGCAGTCCTCTGGACCATCCAGGTCTCATGGCTGCAGTGGCTGCTAGTTCTCATGGCCGCCTGCATCTCAGGTGCAGTGTTGATCTTCTGGCTGCTTCCCGCTTTAAGAAAATCGAAGTACTACTACATCCTAGTGGGATCTATCATTGGGTTCCATTTCTTATTAGCGACAGGGTTTATGTTATATTTCTTCCATGTGCCATCAACAACTGATGTTAATATAGTGTCATCTACGTTGGCACCCATACATTAGGGCTTGGGAAGTTGACGAAATTACATTATTTAGGGATTATATTAATATGAGTCAGTTTTAATTGTTATTATATTACAGTATAGTTGTAAAAAATCAGTTTTATGTACTACAAAGGAATTTTTTGATTTCACTACATACATTCATGTGAGAGTAATATAAACATAGCGGCATCCGTAAAGGAGAGGAAAGATTGTCAGTATCATAGTGTGTGAAGAGTGTGGTCTCGACTATACCTGTATGGCTAGCATGCCATGCACGATAAAGCGATAAAACCGTCATGCGCTTTGCCATACGTAAAGTAACGAAGACAGGCACAACTCGATTTTTCTCGTTTTGTCGGGGATAGCATGCTATGCCCTCTATGGGAAAATGGCATGAGTTTAATTATGTAGGTATGTATGAATATTAAACACTGAAATTATTGATTCTTTTTTATTCCAAAGCTGGGACAAGAACTACTATACAATGGTTTGTGGGATGTGCAGGATTATGGTCATGCTTTTGATCTCACAGACTATTCATTTATTTATACACAATATATTGACATTCCTATAAAATTTAAAGGGTCTTCTTTTCCCATTTTTAATGTAAGTGAATTCATTCTTATACAGTATTTTATTGTAAATTAATTCTTATTATATTTAAAATTATGTTGAAGATTGAAGGCCCTGTTTTCGTGATAAATATCTATTATTTAAGATTATTGTATATTTACTTACGATAGATGTTTTTTCTAAATAAAAATACGACTATGTTGAAAGAATAATTGTATTTCATTATTTCATTCCTAAACCAGTTTAGGAAATGGACAAATAGTTTATACAGGGTGACTGGTAATTCGACCTATTCCTTGAAAGGGGTTATACTAGAGTTCATTTGCAACAATTTTGCCCCAGTTAACTGGGGGTCGAAAATCGCTTGTTTTCGAGTTATCTCACTTTTAAGATTTTTTTGAAAAAATCCATTTTTCCACCTAAAACTGACAATTGTGAAAAAAATACTCCACTCTCTGCACTAAGTAAGCATTTTTCTAATAGCTGATGAATGAGCGACTACATTAAACTAAAATACATGTGTAAAATACCCGAAACCACTGAAATAAAAGGTTATAAACCGCACGACAAATTTTTTTTATTTGGATTTCGTTTCAATCCAAAGAGGATTACTTAAAAAAAATGTATCACACTTGGCGTACAAACTACGGAAATAACTTCCTCAATTCCTAAACTTTCCAAAAAGGTGCAAATGTTGTCTACTTTGACAAGAGTTTGAAAAAAATTGTTAACAATGGCAGAGCAGGTAGCGGATTTCCTAGAAGCGAACCTTACAAGATGCCGATTTGCTTTTGTCTCTTTCATTTTATTGCTTACATTGTTTCTCTTTTGTAAGTATTCGGGAATGTTTGTACTAAGGTTCACAATCGAGGCCCACTCATTCGCTCAATTCATTAAGTAATCAGTTAGTTTCAACCATCTTGGAGTTCGGACGTGTCGTTGTTAACTAACTTAAATTCTGCGCTAAAACAGCTTCCTTTTCAAATGGCTGCTTACCAAAATGAAGAATACGCGGATATCATGTATTGTTACGGGTTTTGTGATGGTGACGCTGCTGCTGCTCGAAGAGACTATCAAAGACGTTTTCCTACCCGCCGTTTACCTGATGTCAGCGTGTTTGGTACGACATATCGGCGCATTCGAGAAACGGGATCGGTTCGACGTCGCCAAACCGACGCTGGTAGACCTAGCGTTAGTGATCCAATCGAAGAGGAGCAAATTTTGCAGTGTTTTCAAGCAGACGGCACTACTTCAACAAGAATTGTGGCTAGGCAGCTTGGTATGTCTCAGTGGAAAGTCTGGTTCACTCAGCACACAGCACGGCAGTATCCATTCCATTACACGCCAGTACAAGCTATCGAGGAGGGAGATCCTGTCAGAAGGATGGATTTCTGCAGATTTCTAATAAATGCAGACATTGAAGACCCTGAGTATCTAAAAACAATCTTGTGGACAGATGAATCGAACTTCGACCGTGATGGTATTACAAACTATCATAATCTGCATTTTTGGGCCCCTAAAGGTCAGAATCCGAGAAAATCTAACGAAGGAGCTCACCAGCACAGATTCTCACTTAATGTGTGGATGGGAATCGTGCACAATAATTTAATCGGGCCATTCTTTCTGCCGGCACGCCTAACCGGCATCGCCTATGAAAACTTTTTAAGAGAAGAGTTACGTCCGCTGCTGGAGGATGTGCCGCTTACCACAAGAACAGCTTTGGTGTATCAACATGATGGCTGCCCAGCCCACTATTACCGGGGCGTGCGACAGTGGATGGATGAGAACTATCCACTGAGATGGATTGGTCGAGGCGGCCCGATCCCTTGGCCGGCTAGGAGTCCCGATCTAACCCCATGCGACTTCTACATTTGGGGTCATATGAAGACATTGGTGTATCGTACACCTATCTCTTCTCAAGAAGAATTAAGAGAGAGGATTTTGGCAGCTGCCCAACAAATTAAAGACACGCTTTCAACTCGAGTGACAGTAAGCAAAGTACGTCGCAGGCTTCGTGCTTGCATACGTAACGGAGGAAGACAATTTGAGCAAGACTTGTGATTTTTAAATGTAAAACTTTAAAACAAAATTTGTAATTTCATATGATTAGGTACTAAACATTATTATTTTACTCTTTTTTTTATTTTCACCAAACCAATAACTTTTTGAATAAAATTCACATCTGATATGATATGTATGGACCTATTTAGATTTCTGTTACACTGGTAAGTGGTATGGAAAAGAATTGGTAGGTAAATGTTTTGGTGTCATCTTAGGGGCAGATTGAGGATTGCAGAGCCTCGTGGCAGGCAAAAACGCGACGCGCGAACACCACACGACCCAAGTGCTCGTGTCAGAACCTGCAACGTGACTCCAGTTTTTCTTTTTACAGTAATGGCCAGTTGCTTTTGCTTTGCAATGCAATTCTGCCAGTGTCAAGTAGTTTGTGGGAGAATCCCAAGGATTGTTTTATGAATAAAACAGAATGGCAGAGCTATGGAGGTGCTACTTGGGAATGTTCCTCTATTGAAAAGGGATGATCTTCCACCAGGCTATGTGTGAAGCCTGAGGAATGTCCGTGGTCAAACAGTTCTTAGTTAGACCTTGTATAAGGTCTAACAAAATTAAGTGAAACTATTTTAAGGGGATGATCAGACCATCAACCTGAACAACTTTCTCTATGGGACCAATATCGAAATTGCGAAAAATAAAATCTGCTGTTCCATACAAACCTACTCGACCTAAATGTATGGGACAGCAGATTTTTTTTTCGCGATTTCACTATTGGTCCCATAGAGAAAGTTGATCAGTTTGATGGTCTGATCATCCCCTTAAAATAGTTTCACCTAATTTTGTTAGACCTTGTATATGTGTCGAATCTCTGTGATTACTGTGATTTCTCTTGCGCGATGTATGTCTTGCATTCGATTGTGAACCTTATTTGTAGTAGGTTACGAGTTACGTATTCACGGTGAACCTATGTATGGAGCATATTTCCGAGAGCGACGGTATCGCCATCTGTTGGCATCTTTGCTATGACTTGTGGGTGCTGACATCTGTAGCAAGTCCCCACAGAGCTATGTTGCAAGCTCTAAACTGAGAATAACTGCTGGAAATGCAACTCATGTTTTTGTTATAAATGAGTTAATGAATTCTCTCATAAAAAAAACTATCAGAAGTAATATTTTAGAATTGTGAAATTTGAAATCATGACCAAATAAATATATATACTTCATACTGTTAGGTCCTTTTTTACTGCTGCAGGATATTGTTATGTGCATAAATATGAGCGTTAACATTAAATAATTTATAACTACCATGGGTTTAACACATTTGTGGACAGTGACCGGCTAAAGCCGTGATAACAATAAAAGTTCTATTGTGTCTCGTTCACTGCCCGCGAAAGTGTTAAAGATGTTATATATATGCATGCTCTCATCACCCCACCCTCCTAAATTGATGGCTTAGGAAGGTAATGAAAAGAAATGAGAATCTGATGGATGCTTAAAAGCTACTACTCAGTCATTGCCTCAGCTTGTGTCTTCAAAAGAGATGAGATTAATGATTGGAATTATGACTTGGGCCCTTTGTGGAAAAAGGTGTAAGTTTATGATATCTATGTAAGTGTTTATACTACTTGAAATTTCAGATCTTCACGATAGCAGTGAGCGGTAATATATCCAATTACCTGCAGAATGCAAACAAGAACGTCCACTGGCGCTATGACTTCCATCTGGTCTCCTATGCAGCCACGGCTATCGTGTGCTACGTGTGGCTCGTGCCGCTTGCTCTGTGGGCTGCACTGAAGTGGACCGTTGTCACTGATGGACATGACGAAATTGAGACTCAGGTTTGTACTCGCTTTCAATATGAATAAAATAATAATTATCAGCCAAAAGCTATGGTAGGTCAAAGTCAAAGTATTTATTTGCATAGTATATGTTCACAATATCATAGATGTATACTACCTACTCTAGAGGTGAATTAAATTCCCTTAAGTTCCACAATACATTTTTTGTATAGAGCTATCAAGGCTTCTGGTTAAAAACGGACCATCCTTCATACTCATGATTTCATTCTTTATTTAATATCATATTCCAAGGGCATTATGTGAGGTGACGTCATTCTGAAACCTTAAATATGCTAAAAGTGAATATTGCAACAACGGCATTCTTAAAAATTAGGTGGTAATATATTCTAACCCAATTTTTTAGCTGTGCACCTGTCAATGTAACAATTTTAGCATGATGGTAGAATTGAAAATGCAAATTGTATTGAAGCTGATGATGATGATAATGTAAATAATTCAAAACATATTTTTGTTCCAGGAATCGCCATCGCCAACAATGATCTCCCTATTCTGTCTATATGGGTACTCTCTCTCCATCTACATTCCCGTGGCAGTCCTCTGGACCATCCAGGTCTCATGGCTGCAGTGGCTGCTAGTTCTCATGGCCGCCTGCATCTCAGGTGCAGTGTTGATCTTCTGGCTGCTTCCCGCTTTAAGAAAATCGAAGTACTACTACATCCTAGTGGGATCTATCATTGGGTTCCATTTCTTATTAGCGACAGGGTTTATGTTATATTTCTTCCATGTGCCATCAACAACTGATGTTAATATAGTGTCATCTACGTTGGCACCCATACATTAGGGCTTGGGAAGTTGACGAAATTACATTATTTAGGGATTATATTAATATGAGTCAGTTTTAATTGTTATTATATTACAGTATAGTTGTAAAAAATCAGTTTTATGTACTACAAAGGAATTTTTTGATTTCACTACATACATTCATGTGAGAGTAATATAAACATAGCGGCATCCGTAAAGGAGAGGAAAGATTGTCAGTATCATAGTGTGTGAAGAGTGTGGTCTCGACTATACCTGTATGGCTAGCATGCCATGCACGATAAAGCGATAAAACCGTCATGCGCTTTGCCATACGTAAAGTAACGAAGACAGGCACAACTCGATTTTTCTCGTTTTGTCGGGGATAGCATGCTATGCCCTCTATGGGAAAATGGCATGAGTTTAATTATGTAGGTATGTATGAATATTAAACACTGAAATTATTGATTCTTTTTTATTCCAAAGCTGGGACAAGAACTACTATACAATGGTTTGTGGGATGTGCAGGATTATGGTCATGCTTTTGATCTCACAGACTATTCATTTATTTATACACAATATATTGACATTCCTATAAAATTTAAAGGGTCTTCTTTTCCCATTTTTAATGTAAGTGAATTCATTCTTATACAGTATTTTATTGTAAATTAATTCTTATTATATTTAAAATTATGTTGAAGATTGAAGGCCCTGTTTTCGTGATAAATATCTATTATTTAAGATTATTGTATATTTACTTACGATAGATGTTTTTTCTAAATAAAAATACGACTATGTTGAAAGAATAATTGTATTTCATTATTTCATTCCTAAACCAGTTTAGGAAATGGACAAATAGTTTATACAGGGTGACTGGTAATTCGACCTATTCCTTGAAAGGGGTTATACTAGAGTTCATTTGCAACAATTTTGCCCCAGTTAACTGGGGGTCGAAAATCGCTTGTTTTCGAGTTATCTCACTTTTAAGATTTTTTTGAAAAAATCCATTTTTCCACCTAAAACTGACAATTGTGAAAAAAATACTCCACTCTCTGCACTAAGTAAGCATTTTTCTAATAGCTGATGAATGAGCGACTACATTAAACTAAAATACATGTGTAAAATACCCGAAACCACTGAAATAAAAGGTTATAAACCGCACGACAAATTTTTTTTATTTGGATTTCGTTTCAATCCAAAGAGGATTACTTAAAAAAAATGTATCACACTTGGCGTACAAACTACGGAAATAACTTCCTCAATTCCTAAACTTTCCAAAAAGGTGCAAATGTTGTCTACTTTGACAAGAGTTTGAAAAAAATTGTTAACAATGGCAGAGCAGGTAGCGGATTTCCTAGAAGCGAACCTTACAAGATGCCGATTTGCTTTTGTCTCTTTCATTTTATTGCTTACATTGTTTCTCTTTTGTAAGTATTCGGGAATGTTTGTACTAAGGTTCACAATCGAGGCCCACTCATTCGCTCAATTCATTAAGTAATCAGTTAGTTTCAACCATCTTGGAGTTCGGACGTGTCGTTGTTAACTAACTTAAATTCTGCGCTAAAACAGCTTCCTTTTCAAATGGCTGCTTACCAAAATGAAGAATACGCGGATATCATGTATTGTTACGGGTTTTGTGATGGTGACGCTGCTGCTGCTCGAAGAGACTATCAAAGACGTTTTCCTACCCGCCGTTTACCTGATGTCAGCGTGTTTGGTACGACATATCGGCGCATTCGAGAAACGGGATCGGTTCGACGTCGCCAAACCGACGCTGGTAGACCTAGCGTTAGTGATCCAATCGAAGAGGAGCAAATTTTGCAGTGTTTTCAAGCAGACGGCACTACTTCAACAAGAATTGTGGCTAGGCAGCTTGGTATGTCTCAGTGGAAAGTCTGGTTCACTCAGCACACAGCACGGCAGTATCCATTCCATTACACGCCAGTACAAGCTATCGAGGAGGGAGATCCTGTCAGAAGGATGGATTTCTGCAGATTTCTAATAAATGCAGACATTGAAGACCCTGAGTATCTAAAAACAATCTTGTGGACAGATGAATCGAACTTCGACCGTGATGGTATTACAAACTATCATAATCTGCATTTTTGGGCCCCTAAAGGTCAGAATCCGAGAAAATCTAACGAAGGAGCTCACCAGCACAGATTCTCACTTAATGTGTGGATGGGAATCGTGCACAATAATTTAATCGGGCCATTCTTTCTGCCGGCACGCCTAACCGGCATCGCCTATGAAAACTTTTTAAGAGAAGAGTTACGTCCGCTGCTGGAGGATGTGCCGCTTACCACAAGAACAGCTTTGGTGTATCAACATGATGGCTGCCCAGCCCACTATTACCGGGGCGTGCGACAGTGGATGGATGAGAACTATCCACTGAGATGGATTGGTCGAGGCGGCCCGATCCCTTGGCCGGCTAGGAGTCCCGATCTAACCCCATGCGACTTCTACATTTGGGGTCATATGAAGACATTGGTGTATCGTACACCTATCTCTTCTCAAGAAGAATTAAGAGAGAGGATTTTGGCAGCTGCCCAACAAATTAAAGACACGCTTTCAACTCGAGTGACAGTAAGCAAAGTACGTCGCAGGCTTCGTGCTTGCATACGTAACGGAGGAAGACAATTTGAGCAAGACTTGTGATTTTTAAATGTAAAACTTTAAAACAAAATTTGTAATTTCATATGATTAGGTACTAAACATTATTATTTTACTCTTTTTTTTATTTTCACCAAACCAATAACTTTTTGAATAAAATTCACATCTGCGTGTTTAATAAGGTTTATTTTCCAAACTTGAACTAAAGTACACAACTTTTGCATCTTTTTGGAAAGCTTAGGAATTGAGGAAGTTATTTCCGCAATTTGTACGCCAAGTGTCATAAATTTTTTTTGAGTAATCCTCTTTGGATTGAAACAAAATCCAAATAAAAAATTGTTGTCTTGCGGTTTATAACCTTTTATTTCGGTGGTTTTGGGTATTTTTCACATGTATTTTAGTTTAAAGTAGTCGCTCATTCATCAGCTACTAGAAAAATGCTTACAGAGTGCAGAGAGTGGAGTATTTTTTTCACAATTGTCATTTTTAGGTCGAAAAACGGAAATATTCAAAAAATTCTTAAAAATGAGAGAACTCGAAAACAAGCGATTTTCGACCCCCAGTTAACTGGGGAAAAATTGTTGCAAATGAACTCTAGTATAACCCCTTTCAAGGAATAGGTCGAATTACCAGTCACCCTGTATTAATAACATTTTTAATTAAAATCAGTCTACAATATTTATAAATATAAATAATACAATTTTCAATTCATTTTTACGTCGTCGTCATTCGTTTTCATGTTGCCGAGCACCATTAACCGTTTTTTGTAGTTTTAGCGGATGTGGAAACATTTACACTCAGTTGCAGAAACGCTCATTAAAGTTAATCATCCATTAAATCTCTTGCTAGCTTTTATTACGTCAACAAGACAAAATGTGACAGCAAGAGATTTAATGGAGGATTAACTTTAATGAGTGTTTCTGAGATAGAGAATCTTTAATGAGAGAATTGGCTCAAAACTGACAAAATCACATCGATCGGTGATACGCAAGCTTTAGACAATATCTCTGACTGGTCAAAAAAATGAAAACCCACTGCAATATCTCTAAAGCTGTCCCATTCTTACATACAGGGTGTCCCGTAAACCGACGTCAACCCGGTGGATGCTGATAGGTTAGTTCATGCCTAACCAGAATAAACTAAAATATAAAAAAAACAGTCAGTCAATCAATCAATCTGTCAACATTTTTCTTTAGGAAAGTATAACCCTGTATAACAAAACAGGGTCCTTCTTAATATGCGGACACTTTTTAAGGGGATGATCAGACCACCAAACTGAACAACTTTCTCTTGGGACCAACAACGAAATCGCGAAAAAAAAATCTGCTGTCCAATACACTTGGCTCAAGTTGGTTTGCAGTTTTGTATGGAAGAGTTGAATTTTTTTTTTGCGATTTCGATGTTGGTGCCAAAGAGAAAGATGTTTAGTTTGACGGTCTGATTATCCCCTTAAAAAAGTCTCAGTGTATTAAGAAGGACCTTGTGGTAGCCCGAATCAAAAGGAGCCATGTATGAAAGACTATGTTGATCTCATGCAGGTTGGCCAAAAAGAGAAGAAAACGGTGACAGCAGGAGCTAAATATTCAGTACGAATTTTGGACTGTCTTTGCCAGGTTATGCGCGATTCTTTTTTTTTTCTACTCTTTGGTTGGCCATAGAGTAGAAAAAATTGAGGGCGCGACTTTCAAGAATTTTCATTCCAAGCTCTACATCTCATTATAAATATATCTTGGACATTGTCACACAAATTATCTCGGCACATTTAAAGTACCTGGACTTGTATTATGATGACTAGACAACGATTCTAATACATGTATAGATACAAACATCCATGACTCGGGTACAAATATTCATATTCATCATATAAATATTTGTCCCTTACGGGATTCGAACCCGCGACCCTCAGCACAGTAGGCAGGTTCACTACAGACTGTGCTAACGGGCCGTCAAATTTTATGTTATGTTTGTTTGTTGTGTTATTTTTAAAAATTTGGCTCTTCTCGATGGTCTCCTTTCTCAAGTGTCTTTCTGATACGACACGATTCCAATCCCTTCATCACTGACTAGGTCTTTCTCTACCTTTCTATCATCGCGTCGTATCAATTGTCCAACAATGTTATCTACAGTTTTCAAAACAAACAATTTTCTCGGCAACTTCATTTTTCCTAGCCGGTCTGTCTAACTTATCCCACGATAATACATCTAAATAAATACATCTCCTACGAGCCCAGAAAACATAATAATCAAGCCCGTCCGCGATCCATTTTGAATTGGACAGCCAAATATTTACAAAAGTAAAATTAGTTCAAAGTTTTCCCGCAATATGGCGACATTAATTTTTCTGATCGGGCTAAATTATGTTCAGTCGGCCATGGAGAATAATTCGAAGCTCTTCACCCAGGCTTGATTGTGGAAACTGGACGTCATGTCCTCGGGCGACGACTGGAATGTACCCGACAGCTCCGATAACATGTTGCCTGCAACAAATATGTTTACGTTAATTATAATAAACAGGAGTAATACAGTTTTTGAGAGTAACGCGGTTATTATTTAATCTAGAACTCAATATCGGGAACTCAAATATACCAAAACGCGGTAATAAGCCGTTAAAATGTTTATTTATGGATTAAACAGGAGTAATTTGGCAATGCACAGAGTGCTGTGACAGCTAGTTAAAAAAAATTGTTCAAAATGCCTGGATAGATGGCGTCTTGACATGACTGGTCACAACATGCCATGATCACTTACCATAACCCTCGCTAAGGTCATAATAGAGTATTATTACTTACCATAGCCCTCGCTAAGGTCACAACAAGGTAATATCACTTACCATAACCCTCGCTAACGTGCCATGATCACTAACCATAGCTCTCGCTAAGGTCATAACAGAGTATTATTACTTACCATAGCCCTCACTAAGGTGACAACAAAAGTATTATCACTTACCATAGCCCTCGCTAAGGTCACAACGAGGTATTATCACTTACCATAGCCCTCGCTAAGGTCACAACGAGGTATTATCACTTACCATAGCCCTCGCTAAGGTCACAACAAGGTATTATCACTTACCATAGCCCTCGCTAAGCTCGCAACGTGACATGATCTCGCAGAACAGCGCGAGATGGCCCTCGTAGTGAGCGAGCTGCGAGCTGAACTCTACATCGCGCAGGACGCACTGGTATAGCGTTTGTATACCACTCTTACATTGTGAGAGTAGGTCACATGGTGGCGCTGGAATTAAAGACAGGGCTGTAGTTGTAGCAGCGTTAAATTTCACAGATTAATTTAATTTGCGTCCACAGGGAACAACTGGGAACGTTCCTCCAATAAAATATAGGTATATTTTTCGTTTCATTTTCCGCCAGGCTAGCCTGGAGACCGGCCGTGGTATATATATCGAATTTCTTTTGCGCGACTCATGTTTTGCATTCGATTGTGAACCCTATGTGTAGTAGGTTACAACCCGTAACCTATTCACGCATTTAATTCAAAGTTGTCTTTGTATGGAGCATAATTTCCGAGGGAGACGGTATCGCCATCTGTTGGCTTTGTTGCTATAACTTGCGGTGTTGTGGGTGATGCTATCCGTGGCAAGATCCCCACACGTCTATATGAGCACTATACTGGGCACTAACGCCATCTACATCGCCATCTCCTTGAAAAATGAATGATTGAATACTTACAATCCGACGATTCCTTGATATCCTTTAACATAACGGCGCATATCTTCAAAGCGTATACGATGACTTGCACCAACACAAGTTGGCAGTCACACCTGGAATATTGTATAACTCTTTATTTATTTACACATACATAATCTCACGACCGTAATCCCTTTCGGGGTGGTCAGAAACATTGCTACAACTACTAACTTTATGTTAAGAATGTAGTTGAAGCAATGCTCACATTTAGCAATTTAAGTTTCAGGATGTTGTGACGTGTCAAGTGGTGAGAGGTAGCTAGTCTTCCGCACACATTAGCATAAGAAACCTTTAATTCCTTAGTCGCTTCATACGACACCCATGGGAAGAAGTGGGGTGGTACATTTTAAGCTGGAACCACATCTCTATTTATTTATTTTTAAGACAAAAAAAACTGCTACTCCTGTTAGGTTTTTTTCTTGAATTCGACGATTTCATTGCAAAATAATCAAAAAATATAGTCTGAATTTCAATCTTTGAGCCATATCACACAAGCGATTTTTGAGTGTAGGTTTAGATAGAAAGATATCGTTGCGATAGTACCGCGATATTAATTAGTGAATCAATGTCGCGACGAGATAACGTTCAGTAATATCGGGGCAATTCAGTTGCATCGTCTGTCACGGCGTTGCAGTTGCGATATCGCCTACGCTCAAAAATCACCTGTGTGATCTCCATCTCAGCCGATGGACGTCCACTACTGAACATAGGCCTCCCACCAAGGATCGCCACAACAACGGGTTCCCACCGCCTTCACCACCTGGTGAAGGCGGTGGGTCGACGACCCGTGGATCGACGACCTCGTCGATCCACCTTTTTTTATTATTATTATTATTATTGAGGGTTTTTTCCACAAGGAATATATCACCCTCATCGGAGCGGAACACTAAATACATAGCTCACGGCACATATGATATACAATCTACTACGTATGTTCAGGTAGTTCTTCGGTGACGCGGCGGTCGATCCACCTTGTGAGCTGTGACCCACGCTGCGCTTTCCGGTACGTGTTCGCCTCTCGAGAACTAGCAGGCCCCATCGGCCATCGGTTCTGCGAGCAATGTGCCCCGCCCATTGCTTGTGATATGACACTTAGAATACAGTTTATTTCGTGAAAAGATAAAATAAATATGTTTTTACTTTTCGATCTAACCTGTTTTGCTCCTGAACTAAACAGGAGCCATCGTTGACGTTTGTGAAGATAACGAGGAGGTTTCTGGTCACATCCCGAGCTTGTTCCGACAAGTTCTGATTCTCTATACATTTTAGAGCAGTTTCTATTTGTTTCACTAGGATTTGTAGGTAACATGAATCTGGAAATAAATTGCAATAAAAATGAAAATGTACAGTGTATGAAAATAAAACAGTTCAGCTATGTCCTGCCACATGGGCGTACAATATTATAAAAAAATATGCAAGCAAGAAAAAATTTAAACAAGCACTAAAAATAACTAGTGATAAAAACAAATATTACAATTATACAATTCTTTTTTTTTTTTTTTTTTTTTTATGTTTGATAGGTAAGCATTTGACCCCGATCTCACCTGATGTTAAGTGACGATGAGGCCGAAGATGTAGCATGCTTACCTAGAAATGTGCCTATTCACTCTCGCCTTGAAGAGGCCTAAGTTGTATTGCTTAGGGAACATGTCCGCAGGCAGTGCGTTCCACTCTTTAGCCGTGCGCATTATGAAAGAAGAAGCAAACTTCTTCGTGCGAATTGCTGGTAGGTCAACAACATAAGGGTGGAAACCCAGCCTGCGTGTCGTCCCTCGCAGATGAAAGGGAGACGGAGGTATTAGATTATGTAATTCCGTCGCACACTCTCCGAAATGTATCCTATAAAAAACAGACAGACAGGCTACCTTGCGACGATGCTCAAGACTTTGCAGCTTCGCCACCGAGGTTGGATCACCTATGAGCTTCCTGGCACGCCTGTCGATTGAGTCCAACGCGGCCAACTGGTATTGGGCAGACCCGTCCCAGAGATGGCAACAGTACTCCATACACGATCGGACTTGTGCTTGATAAAGTTGTAGAAGCTGTCCCGGTGTGAAGTACCGTCTGACCTTCGAAAGGACGCCCAGTTTTTCGCTGCGGTTTTTGCCATGGACTCAATATACCGCCCGAAATTCAAATCGGACGATATGTTAATGCCAAGGAGCTCCAGGCGATCAGCTATCGGTATAGACACATTTCGGAAAGTCGGAGTCAAAGTGAAGGGACTCCGTTTTGTGGAGAAAAGGCACGCCTGTGTTTTGTTTGCGTTGAAACTAACCCGATTAGCGTTACCCCAGTTGGACACAGATTCAAGGGCTAAGTTTAATCGCTGCACCATGGCCTCTCGATAAGACTGAGTAACATCCAATTTGACCCCTGCACCGGACAGATATCTGTCAGCAACAGTGCTGTCGTCAGCATACCCAAAGATACCGGGCACAAGCATGTCGTTCAATTCGGTGTATTTACAATGGCAAAAAACATAATAATAATAAGTTCACAATTTGGTACATTAGATGGATTTGTCAGCAAGGAATTCGTTAAGACTATAGTAACATTTCGTAATTAATAAGTCATTCAGTTTGCTTTTAAATAAATTAAGCTCATCTGTGTCCCGTATGATCTTGGAGATTTTATTGTAGATGTGAGGTATCCTACAGAATAAGCTTTAATGTAACAAAGCCGTGATTGATGGTAACCCCATCATTTTATCTATATGACATATGCAGATCTAAATTATAAACTAAATGACAGACAAGAAGAAAAGTTTAAAAGTTACAGTTACAACTATAATATATAGTATATAAACCCCACCAATTTTTAACTGACGTCAAAAAGGGAGGTTCTTTGTTTGACGAAATTTTCTTGATGTGATGTTTGACCCGTGTATATTTACTCTTTAGGATATTTTAGTTTTATTGTGTCATTTTCTTTATAACTGTTTTACTGAATAATAAATAAACAAGTAAATAATGTATTGATTCTTCCACAATTAACTATGAATTACTATGGGATAGGTGTAATTTATCGCCTTCTCGAACGGTCAACATCGAATGTCAACGCACATTGGTAACCTTTATTTATATGACAATAAGGTTGTTGTGTTCATCAACTTTTGATGTAGATTGAACGAGATCCATGGGACATTATAATACGTACCTTTCTTATACAACAAAACTCCTTGATCATAATCCAGTTTAAGATTTCCAGTTCCATTGCCGGGGCACATCTTTGTCAGAAACCCTTCAGTGACGGACAATCGTCTGATCAAGTTCAGTACTTGATAGGATACGAAAGTGTTCGGTCGAGATACTATTAGAATTTTTATTATTTCTAATAATTGTATGTTTAATCTTTTTGTTTGTTTTATTAAGCTTTCGGCTATATGAGTTATTGACAGTAGTAGTCCGCTGTATAGTTGCGCGCAGGACTGGAAAATAAAATAAAATAGATACATTTTCCCACAAATCCGCACTAGATCCCCGTGGTGGAGTGTCCCTGTTAATGCTCGAAGTACGTAAATCCTAAAATTTTCCAGTAAAACCTAAGATTTGCAAAGACTTAATGGTAAATGACCACAGAACATTAAAAGAGGGGTTAGAAATGCAAAGTAGCGCTTTTGCTACGGAGACGACTGTCGCCACTTGCCTTCCCAATCACGCTACTTATGCCCTCTCGCTCGCACCACGACGCGCGCCTTTCGGTGTTATGCAAATCATAGATTAATATGTATATTGGATATAGATAGGTAACTCGCCTTGAATTTTAGGACGTCCTAATTGCGTTGCCGCTTATTAGCACTAGGGGGCGCCACATTATGAAATAAATTGAAAAAGACGATAGGCCGACACGAGGATCAAACCTTAGCTACCCGGATGGTAAGCCGGTTGTCTAGACCGCTAGACCAACAAGACAGTGATTGATATGGGCGAAATTTCTCACTACAGCGCAGCGCGTGAGGTGTAGTGCGATGTTACTCCGATATGAACCCTAGTACAACACATAGTGCTTCGAAACATAACCGATAGATGGCGGAAGCTGCTCTGTTTGTACTAAGATAACATAGCATGATGCAAATCATTGCATAACCGTGTGGCACGCGTTCCACGTCTACTTTACACTTCTAACCCCTCTGTTCTGTGCTCTGATAATAGGTAATTTAATTACGGACTTTTATTGCAAATAAACTTACTTTATTTATTTACTCCGTAAAACTTAGGTTTTACCCCAGAGACACGATAAATATGTTGAAAAATAGTCATGTATCGGCAGCAACGTGTTGTGCTGCGTATTGCTGCGGTCGGTATGAATGATTCCGACACCGGCAGCAACGTGCCGCCGCATTGTGCCACGGAAATGAAAAGCCTCTGGACTGGACATTACATAACTGTTCGGACTTGTACCATTAAGATTTGGTAAATCTTAGTATTTACCGCATGCTGTGTTATCTTAGTACAAACTAAGTGGAACGCTGATTTTCCATAGACAGCATCCGCCATCTATCGGTTATGTGTCGAAGCACTATGTGTTGAACTAAGGTTCTTATCGGAGTAACAGCGCAGTACACTACTACGTAGTAGTAAGAGATTTCGCCCATATGAAATACTGTCTTATTGGTCTAGCGGTCTAGACACCGGCTTACGATCCGGGTAGCTAAGGTTCGATCCTCGTGTAGGCCGATTGTCTTTTTCAATTTATTTCATAATGTGGCGCCCCCTAGTGCTAATAAGCGACAACGCAATTAGGACGTCCTAAAATTCAAGGCGAGTTCCCTATCTGTATCCAGTATACATATTAATCTATGATTTACCGTAGTTCGAGCTTTTACCAGTGTGGTGAAGACAGCTCTCATGATGTTGCCATAACTCAAAAATTTTAAATGGGCAAACATTATTTTATTAAATACGAGCGTTAACCCGCGACTTCGTCCGCACACATTATATACCAGATTTTAAGTCAGATCATAAGCTATCAAACAAAAAAAGTTTCATCAAAATCGGTTCAGTTTTTTTTGCTTGATACTCGTTCAAACAAACAAACAAACACACAAACAAACAGACAGACAAAAAATAAAAAAATTGGTGAAATGGAATCAGGGACACCTAAAAACCATATCGTAACTTTTTTTTGTTAATATCTTCAATGTACAGAAAAACTTCCTGTTACAGTTTTATAATAGTATAGATAATATTTGATTAAAAAGTGTATACTTACAGTGGTATCAAGTAAGACACATATCCTATTCAAAACGGCGACAAACCGCTCCTCTCTCTGTTCGTAGTTAGTAAATAACTGTACATCTCTCGAGTCATGTAGCATGTATGATAACGCCGCGGTCATCCTCCGCGTCCATATCGCTTGCTCCTCTTTGAATAACGCTCTGAAAATAAGTTACAATATTTTTACTCAATTGAAGGAAATAATCTAAACACAACACACGCGAGAGCGTCGGTGGCGCGTTGCGGAGAGGTAGGGAAACTCAAGCTTGAATCCGCATGGACATGCCGTGCATAAGTCGCGTCACGAAACTCTAGCGCTGTCCTTGATTGCGCTGACAGTATGTATGTACAAGATACTATTTTCGTCTAAATACACTCATTCTAGAGTTAGAGAGTTTCGTGCCGCGTACCAAAGAAATTTTTCTCGTTTTTTCTACAGAACTATATACTAGCCTGAGCCCGAGCTCGCTTCTCAATAACGTAAATTTTTCCAAATTGTTCTTTGTGGCGTTGACAGTAAAGTGGCAGCATAAGGGTTGACCCTCATCTGGCAGCACGAAATCGCATTTTTTCACGCTCCATCCTTTTTTGTTGCTCAAGGACGTCTCTTTCTAGAGCGAGAAAGATAGCGGGAATGCGACAGCACCGGCAGTGCTGCGACCTTTCTCGCTCTAAAATGACGTTAATGAGCGACAAAAAAGGATAGAGCGTGAACAAATGCGATTCCGTGCTGCCAGATGAAGCTGAACCCTTAAAACTCTTGATATCTTTGTTCTACAGAACAATTTGAGAAAATGAAATATTCGCTGTGTTTTATGGAACAAATAAGATATAAATTATCTCATTTTGTCCGACGTCATGTTCCATAGAACAGATGGATGGAGTGGAGGTTGGGAAATAAAAGTAAGAGCATAACATACCTGGCACTCAGCAGATCTCGTCGATTCACCGCAATGAACACGGTGGTGCTTTCTATGTACCTCTCGTCCATCTCTCTTTGGAAAGCCGTTGTCATCTTGTGCGATACTGCTTCTAGTTCACATTTCACGTCGCCTAGTGATTCTTGTATAGAGTTTAGAATCTATAAGCAGAGATATTGGATTGATTTCGGAAAACAAAAGATAAGATCTAGTTCAGGGACAGACCTGTCTGCTGAAATTACGGCGGTATTATAAATAAGTATTGCACGCGTAATTTCTGCAGGTATGTTCATACACTTACGGTTAAAAGGGGTGTAAGGGGTTTATATTATGGTTTTTATCACTTATTCTTATCACATAACATTTGAAATATAGAAAACTCAACGATTAAATGAAACTATCGAAAACTTTAAAAAGAATGGAGTTTAAAAGCTTCTGTGTTAATTTGTCAAATCAGTTTGTTAGCTAAGCATTAACATTTTTTACCTCAGCACTTGTAGATGTGATATGAAGTTCAAATGGAATTGAAAAATTAGATCAGAACTACAGCTTTCCCCACTGGGAAAGAGGCGTGACATTATAGATAGATATAACAACAGATTCTTTTTTAATTTCGACCACTTAAGGTGGTTTCAGTCCATACAAAAGTCTGACGCACAACACGGGTAAACGGAATTAATAAAAGTTATATTTTATATATGGAAAAATAGTTTATAAAATCTAGTTGCCGCGTAACAAATAACATTTTGCATTTATAATATAATTACAAAGATATAATTTACTTTATATTTTCGTAATTATTTTATAAATTACAAATGTTATTTGTTACGCGGCATCTAGATTATCTCAACTATTTTTCCATATAGTATACAAAGTTACTTATAGTAATAAAGTCTACGCGTATTGTGCGTCAAAGTTTTGTATAGAATTGACCCCTCTGCAACCGCCTTAACAAAAATGTTGCAACACTTTTTTTTCATATATTTATTTAACTAAGTAAATAGCGATCCTTGGGGGAGGCCTATGTCCAGCAGTAGACGACCATCGGCTGAGATGATGAAGTAAATAATAACTTTTAAACAGAAAACATAAGGATTGTTCATGTTGTAGGTACCTTCTATACGTAAGTATATAATATAGTTCTCGAAAACTCAATCGTTCCATGAAAACTATCCCAAATAGCACTTACATTAAAAAACGTATCCTGAGGCAATTCCTTGTCTGATGCTATCCTCATCAGATCCTCGTGTAAACTGGAACTCCTTGTACATATCCTGTTATCCCTCACGGCCGGCGTGGAAGGTATCCTATGGAATGTGCTGAATATGCGACACTTGTTGTTGGTCTCCGTGTGCTTTTGTAGCTTCTCGTTGTATTCTAACAGGGAATGTTGTTCTGTTGTCGGTTCTAGGATGATGGGCAGTATACTGTTCAGGGAAGGTTGCTCTGGAAGTTGAATACATTTTTGTAGATAAAATCATATCGAATGGGCAGGGAATGGGCTTATTGTCAGTAAAAAGAATATGTAGGAGCTAAAACTCCAGTAAGGCTAGCATGAAAAGCGACAAAACTAGAAAACCGCCATACGCCCTCATTTTGGCATGCGTAAAGAACATCAAAAGCCAATGCCTAGAACTGGCACCTTTTTTCTTTTCGCCTATTTTTTTAGGGCAGCCATCAATCAAACTTCAATATTATAGTTTAGAATAAAGTTACAAACAAAATTTGTATGACAAGTATATCTCTGAGTTCAGTCCAAACGGAGATATAAAGGCTTGAAGTAAACGTAATTTTTTTTTTATTTATAATTACTGCTTGCTTGTGCGTTAGCACTGCATTTCCGCCAATGTCAAGTAGTTTATGGGAGAATCTATCCCAATATCAGGGATTGTTTTTTGGTGAAGAACAAGAAGAGATTGAGGATTGCGGAGCCTCGTGGCAGGCAAAAATGCGACGCGCGAAAATCACGCGAGACAAGTACTTTAATTAATATCAATTTCCAGCCCTTATATCTCTGTTCGGACTGAGTTTAGGGATATGACATCTAATAACAAGTTTTGTTTGTTACTTTATTCTGAACTAAAATTATTTAAGTTATGGTTGATGGCCACGCCAAAAGCAACGGTGAAAAATAAGGCGCCAACCGTCCATACAAAACCCGCAATGTCTTTTATCCAGGTCATCCCGCCACCTATTCCTGGGTCGACCTGGACGCCGCCGTGGCCTTTTTCGGGGATCCAGGGCATATGGATACATGGTTTTTGCCCATAGAGAAAGTTTAGAGGAGGTTTGATGGTCTGATCATCCCCTTAAAAAAGTGTCAGCATATTAAGAAGGACCCTACTTTATAATATAAGTGGTGTATTACCTGATCTACAAGTCTTGTTTAGTTTCAGGAAGTGAACCTTCTGGTTCGTCTGTACACTGATGGATGACATCTTGGGTCGTTTTGTTAGTTGCGTCAATGACTCATTCTGAATGGATCCATGGTTTCTGTGACTGGATTAAAAGAAAATTAATGTAAAAATGAAAAGAAGTTTATATTTCTACTACTATAAAATTGTTACATTAGTGTGTCAGTACATTGAAGATATTTAAAAAAATTATGATATGGTTTTATACCTTAGGACCTTGCTACTTGCATTATTTTCATATGCATATTCAACCGTCATCATCACCCTATATGTCAACTTCAGGACACAGGCCTTCCCTCAAGGACGCGTGACGAATATGGATTGGTATAGACTTCACATACGCATAAGAATTTCTTCTTTAACTCATGCAGGTTTCCTCATGATGTTTTCCTTCACCGTTTGAGAGCCGTCAGTATTACGTACATAAATTAGAAAAACGCATTGGTACATGGCGAGTCGTTCATGCAGTTTCAAAGTTTTTAATTTTATTCTTCTTATCGTGTGGGCTGAGCCCTAGTAATTAGAGTTTTTTCAGACCGCCTTACGGCCTCTGACGAGGTTTTTATGTAACGACTACTACCACCATAGATAGTAGCCGGGACCAATGGCTTAACGTGCCATCCGAAGCACGGAATCATTTTTCTTTTCAAACTATCAGTTGTTTCAGCCTGCAATTTCCTAACCAAATGGGAAAAAATGCACAAAGTGACATATCACTAGGCATGCCCCCCGTGAGAATCGAACCCACGACCTCCGTGTCGAGAGCCCAATGCTCTTAACCATTAGACACTGCTCTAAAATAAAACATCTTGTAAAGTATGCTAAGTGTTCTTTATGAGCGTTGTGCTCCCTGAAAAGGCTTGGCACATGAATGTTGATTTTTAACAGAGTTCAAAAAAGGAGGAGGTTTCTCAATTCAACCGTATATATATTTTTAAATACGCACCTGGAGGATATGTCATTGCCACCCACCATGACTTGTGTGAGTTTTACTTTGTTTGACTCCAACATCCTGCATCTCTCCTTCACGCTGATTATCTCTAGGTTCTGTAATATTCATTAATCATAATTTAAATCACATCTGTCAGCAAATCATATCTGTTGGCTATTGGAAATGATTACCAAAGTTAATCATTGTCAGGTCCAGTCAGTATTTGGATGGGTGACCGTTTAGTCACAGTATAAGAAAGATATCTAGTAATACATACAGTATGGACACTCCCTCCTCTCACCAATATCTGCCTAACCCTGTTGGCAGACATAGGCAAACAACAATAGGAGATGAAAAAAAAAACATTACTGTCACAGTTTACATCGTTTCAATAAGGTAACATAAGGAGACTAAAAAATAAAGCCTAATGCTAAAATATGACAAAAGGGCCGGACTAAGCATAACATTGACCGACTTGATCCGCGCTGTTTTTCAATGTGGAGGTGGTCATCCATAAAAGTGAACCATATGCCGTGGGCCATTTTGTCAGCATAGAAAAAAAATTAAGAAAATTTAACATATTAAAAATACAGGCATTAGAGTATTTTTTTGACTGTGTAGTCCTAACTCACTTGCACTCACTCAGTATCGCATATGACTACCTCTTCTTGTTAATTTTTTCTTTTGTACGAAATGACAGTAAAGTGCCCAAGGTTCACACCTAAACCACTTTAGTGGTATTTGATCTCAAGCGTCTTCATGCATCAGAAGGCATGTTGGTCCTGGATTGTTCCATCAGATGGCGGTGTAACTACTTGAGTGTGGCACACTCCCTGTCCCTCATATGTAAGAGGAGACCTTTGCCCTGCAGTGGGATCCGACAGACTACAACTGGCCCACAAAAATAATGTGATAAAAACTGTATTACTAAGTCATGACATCATCATCTCAGCCAATGGACGTCCACTGCTGGCCTCCCCCAAGGCTCACCACAAAAACCGGTCCTGCGCTGCTATCATCCAACGGGTTCCCGTCGCCTTCGCCAGTTCATCAGTCCACCTTTTTTTTATCTCTAATTTTTTTCAACTGTGGTAACAATGACAATGTCAACCTCATAGGTTTAAAAACCAATCTAGTCGGTCCATCTTGTGGGGGACATACCCATGCTGTGCTTTCCAGTTCACGGTCACCACTCGAGAACTTAAGACATGTCATGACATAGGTTAAATAAAACCTACCTTAAAGTCTAACTGAGTCCTTAAATCATGCATCTGACTATTAGCAGTCTTCAGTTTCTCCGTCCACTCCAGCTGCACCTTCTCCTGAGCCTTTATCCGCTCCATCCGAGCATTATCAACATTTATCTGACAAGATTTCAACTGCGTACGAAGTATTGAACATTCACCTTCCTTTGTTACGCATTTCTCTAGCAATTTACCATTTTCTGACTTTAATTTATTATTTTCTTCTTGTAATTGAAGTAATTGTTTGTACATGTGATCGGAATCCTGTCTTTTGTATATTTTATCGTCAAATAACATGTCATCGTTTAGGTTAAAATTATTATTTGTTATTTGTGAAGACATGCCTGGTAGCGGTGATGATATGCGATTGCATTTGTCTTTGAGACTTGTAGATGTGAGGTGAGATGGGATGGCACTTGGCGTCTTGAATGCGAACGGGGTCTTAGAGGTACTTGGTCCAGGGTCAAACATTTGAGTGCTGGTTGATGAAGGTTGCATGCATATACTGTAGTTTGGAAGCATACTATCGTTGTTGTATGCCTGTTCGCAGGCCTGACTGGCCAGGAGGAGGATTTCGTCATCATTATCATCACCCCAGGTGTCTAATTCTGCGAATAATAGGTACAAATCATGAGTGAAAAAATAACCTAAATTTAATTGTTTTTTCTTAGATTTTAGGTACTAAAAAGGTTAACAACTGCTGTTTAGTCTTTAGTGCTTACGCAGATAATTGTTAGTTAATTAAATAATTTGACAAATACAAAAATAATAATTTATTTACCTTTATTTGCATCAACATTTTGACTCAATGGAAAGTTATGATCTGAGATCGAAACATCAAGTTTCGCCTTCTTTCTTTCACCGTTTTGCTGCGGAAAAATAAACCGCTTCGACATTTTATCGGAATATTTACCTTTATCGTAATATTTCTGAAAAAAATCTGTTTTTTAATTTTGGCGGTACGAGGTCATCCGTCCTGTCATGATGTCAATCAATGAATGAGTGAAATGAATGAATAAATTGACTATGTCTGTAGTCTATGGTTCAAACCACCTGACCACCAGACAAATCAGATGGTTGCTGCTCAAAAATTGTCGGAAATTATCGGTTTGAGTCACTAATGGCCACAGACAAACAAACAAGACGCAAAAATGTTGAAATTCTCTATAAAAATATTGTCTTTGGATTAGTTCGTCGTGGAAATTCATAGCGAGCAGTCGTGTACCATGTCTGAAGGATATAAACTTGGTGATCTAGTTTGGTATGTAGCTAAAAGTGACGCTAATAATCAGTATTTGTGCTTTTTAATGTGTACCAGTTAAAATAACGTTCGTAATGTGTTTGTTTCAGGGCGAAAATGAAGGGCTTTAGCCCCTGGCCCGGCCGGGTAAGATGCTCACCTATTATCCACTTCTGAATAAAAAAAATAATAAAAGCATTTCCTCTCGGTAACTCGAATATTGTAGAAGAGAAGCTACACAAAACTTGCCGAGTGCATTTGTTGTTACAAGGTGTCAGAATCTAAACAAAATATTTATGGGCGGGAAATTAACCTTTTATTACGTGTCAGGACTCCAGGGCACGCTAATGAAACCATAACATCATTTTGTACCTTGGATTGCGCATCATTGAATCAACATAACTAATTATAAACAACTTTTAGGTGGTCCCCAGAATAATAACCTAATGGAGCAATTTTGGTGGGTTTCAGGTAGCCATCCCCACTCCTGAATTGAAGCCTCCGAAAAAGGCTACAAATATACAATGCATTTACTTCTTCGGTACCAACAACTAGTAAGTAACACTGTTTACCCTTTATTTTAATGTAAACTGATTTAAGTATTTCATAATGAGAAACAAATAAGTTTTGCCTGCCAGTACAGTATTGAAATGATTAATACATACAGCATGGCCACTCTCTGACTTGTGTGCTGACACAGGATCCCAGCAAGGTCACCATGTAGGTATATAAGGTCTAACAAAATTAGCTGAAACTATTTTAAGGGGATGATCAGACCATCAAACTGAACAACTTTCTCTATGGGACCAATATCGAAATTGCGAAAAAAAATCTGCTGTTCCATACAAATGTACTCGACCTAAATGTATGGGACAGCAGATTTTTTTTTTCGCTATTTCGATCGCGATAGAGACAGTTGTTCAGTTTGATGGTCTGATCATCCCCTTAAAGTAGTTTCAGCTAGTTTTGTTAGACCTTATATAAGTGATAATAAATGAAAGAGATGCTTTTTACATCATCGTTTATAAGAGACCGCTCAATAAATACTATTACATGATTATTATAGTATGTCTTACACTAAACAGTAATGAGTACAATTGATGTGGAGCCCCTGCGCCAAGATTCTAAGAGATGACGTACGAGCAACTTTTGTCTCTGCAACTAATTTGTCTCTCACATCAAGTCTATGGGCTTGTATGAAAGTGCGCGAATGTGAAATTGTAACGACGTGACTTTTCATACAAACCCTGTGAGAGACAAATTAGTTGCGAGATAAAAATTGCTTGTGCAACGCTATCTCTAACAGAACATGTTAGATTTGACAACAACAAGGCGTAGGCACAGTATAAGAAAGATTATCTAGTACTTCATACGGCACCGGCACTCCCTGCCCCCCACCAATTTTAACCTCACTGCCTCTGGCAGGAAGAGTGGCGAAAAATGTAGGCAATGGCGTATTCCTGTCTTGCTCGCACTCATCAAGTATCACACATGCAAAGTTAACTCTAAAACTATACATTTTAACGAAAATCTGACAACATGTAAGCATAGAGATCAGTTTCTAGATTCCTTATTTGATTTGATTTGATTGACTTTAATTGGTCAGTATTGAAAATATAATCAGACTTCGTTTGTATGCAGTTTATATACTAGTCTACTCCCTACTACCTGACAAATCACAGCATATCAGTGACACCAACACAATACTAATTTATAATCCATTTGTATTTTTGTACACACTACCACAGTATAAGAGTATGGCGCTACATACAGAACTGAAACTCCTGCCCACACCAACTTTGACCTCACCCCCTTGTGGCAGACGGGTAGAAGATGACAGTAGGCAATGCAGTCCTCTCATTCGCTTTCACTCATTATCGCACATCATCATCATCATCATCTTATTTAAGAGCTACGCTCTTGTCGGTGGAGTTTTCGCCAATCCTGTCTCCTTTCCGCTAGTCTCTTGCATCAGCTGCTCTAAAATAAAACACGGAATATGCCATTGAACATTTTACGCCAGAGTCACTTTCAAAAATTTATTTTTTATATCAATTACTTAATGTACCCCATAAATTAAATTATTTGTGGATAGTTATGTTAGAGTGTTATGAGTGTTAATATATTTCTCAAATCTCAAACAGCCTCCGTGGTCTAATAGTTAAGAGCATTGGGCTCTCCACATGGAGGTCATGGGTTCGATTCCCACGGGGGACACCTAGTGATATCTCACTTTGTGCATTTTTCCCCAGTTGGTTAGGACATTGCAGGCTGAATCACCTGATTGTCTGAAAAGAAAGATGATTCCGTGCTACGGATGGCACATTAAGCCGCTGGTCCCGGCTACTATCTCTGGTGGTAGTAGTTGTTACATAAAAACCACATCAGAGGCCGTAAGGCGGTCTGAAAAAACTCTGACACCAGGGCGCACATGATAAGAAGAAGAATTTAGGATCTTCAATTCTGTTACATTTGAACAAGGTACATAAATTTGTAAAAAGGAGCAACAAAATTTCAAATGGCGTATTCCGTGTTTTATTTTGAACTAGCTGACATGCTTACCTCTAGTCAGTGAGAGCCTAGCCCATTTGTATGAAGTGACAGCAAAATCTTCAGGGTGTGACACCACTTTTCTGCATCTTCATTTGACTAGATAAGATCTCATTGGCCTTCCACTGTAGCTTTGTAGTGTCAAAAGTCACACATGAATGAATTATGAGTAGAATCAAAAGCAGCAATCAGCATTTCGACCATTTAAAAAAAAAAAGTGATAATCATTAATTTTGAGTCATCATCATCAGCCTGTTGGGACATACAGGGTGTAAGGAAAAGTATTATTAATCTTTAAACCACATACTCTACCCATCAATCTGAACAACTTCACTATGGGAACAAACCTGTCAGATCAAAAAAATATCAGCTGTTCCATACTAAACTGCATAATGTTAATGTACACTTAGTATGCAAAATAAATATTTGATTTGATTTGATACCTATAGGACTCAAATGTATGAGACAGCCGACTTTTTTTTGTTCTAACTGGTTTGCTCCCATGGTAAAAGTAGTTCATTGTGATGGTTAGAGTATGTGGTTTAAAGGTTAATGATACTCTTTCCTTACACCAACCGGGTCGTTAAAGGGGTGCTTCAAACAAAAAAAAATCTGCTGTCCCATACACTTCAGTCGAGTTATGTTTGTAGTTTTGTATGGGACAGCGGAATTTTTTTTCGCGATTTCAGGGCTCGTCCCATAGTAAAAAATTGTTCAGTTTGATGGTCGGAAGCACCCCTGCATAAACCAATAAAATTTGGGTGAAAAATATGATACATGTAATGTATGTAGTGTAACCAGTGTTATTGGGGTAGGAAGAGACAATAGACCCACTCGCTAAATCTCATCTGTTTTGTAGGTAAATTTTATCGGGTCTTTTTTAAAGAGAGTCCTAATAGAAAAAGAATAATTGAATAAACACATCTTGGCCACTTCATATTCATACAAATGGGCTCGCACTAACAGGAAAAGGCTAGAGCATGTACTGGGTGCGAGTGAGAGAGGAATTCTTTTTCTTAATTGTAACCTCATGGCTGAAGGATGTTACCATTGTGGCCCGTTTGTGCCACCACAGCTCTCCAGGCCCCTGGTGTATGCTGTCTCTTGGACTCTTGGACCTGGTGTATGCTGGCCTAGTGCTGTCTCGGTAATTTCTTTCACCCCATCAGTCCATCTCATAGGCATGCATCCTCTACCTGTCTTTCCCTTCATACGGCTGGGGATCTTGAGTTTTGCTAAACTATCTGATCTCCTGACTGTGTCCAAAGAATTTAAGGACTCCATTCCATACGACGGTGGAGAGCCTCGTCTTGATGTTCAACTCATTGAGGATGGACTCATTTGTGCGGCGAACAGTTTAGGATATTCGGAGCATTCTGGAGGAATACATCTCTGCTTAGTATCATCTACCTCCCGTACCAAGAAGGCTACGAATAAGTTTAGTTCGCTGCAAGATGAGGTGAGATCAGAATTGGTTGGAGGCAGAGAGTTTTCGTCCTGTAGTCCCGCTCGTAGGCACGCGCCTGCTTCTGACTCGGCTCCCAGCTTAAGTGTCGCAGAAAGTGAGGGGGGGGGGGGGGGGAGGCGCGGTATCTGAAGTCATAGGGGCAGGAGTGGTCGTACACATGGTTTAACAAAACACCCTTGTAATATTTAAAGGGGTGGTTTATAATTTTCGACTTTTACCATAGAGCCAATATCGACAAAAAAATATGCAGTTTCATATAGAATTGCAGTATCCCTTTAAATATCACTAAGGTGTTATACCCTGTATGACTATCGATTCTGTTTAAGATGGTTGCAGAGAGGTAAAATTTATACAAAACATTGACGCACAATACGCGTAGACGGAATTAATAAAAGTAATATTTTATATATGGAAAAATAGCTTAGAAAATCTAGTTGCCGTGTCACAAATAACATTTGCCATTTATTATATAATTACGAAGATATAAAACTTTTAAAATTTTGTATGAAAAATTTCAAAGCTTCTTATTTCAAAGTTAAATAGAGCCCCCCCTATCAGAACCAGGAATTATGAATCGATGAATAATAATATTTAATCATTTAGTTAAATAATTGTATCTTTGACATGTTGTTCTCTTGTGAACTAGCAAATGTGAGTTACAATGTTATGTCTAGTGTGAGTATAAGATGTAATTTAGATACAACTAACAAATGAAAAAAAGAAGAAATAGAATGGACAAATGCAGAATTCAGGCAAAAATTTAAAACAGTTTTTAGTTTTTAGATTGTTAGTTTTAATATAGCTTTTCTATCCTTTTACCTGTTATTTAGATACATGTTTCTAATGCAACTTACCAGGGGTGTATTTACAAATATTGCGCCCCTGGGCAAATATATTTGGCCGCCCCCATAACTGCAGCTGGCTCTTCGCTGCGCCGAAGACCAATCATTTTTCTCCGATCAGAATTGTGTAGCAGCAAAATTTAAAATATGCATAAAATATACAGCAAGCAAAGCGAGCTCGAGATTTTTCCGTTATATATGTCTGGCTATGTTAAAATAAAAATATAAAGAAATTTACAACTACAACATGGCTATGATCAGAACTCTTGGTATTTGTACTAAAAATAGTGCTAAAAATACAAATAGAAGCCAGAGCGAGCGAAGCGAGCTTGAAATTTTTCCGCAATACGGCTTGGCTTTGTAACTCTGTCGTTCTATGCATGCAGTAGGTAATATAATAAAAAGAGAACCCAGAGAAAGCTCATTTGTATGGCCCTACAGCCGCCCCCCTCGAGCCGGCCGCCCTTAGCACTTGCCCATTTTGCCCTTAGGAGAATACGCGACTGCAACTTATATGGTTTCCACTCCCAAACAATTTTTTTTCTCCAAGTAACGTTCAAAGATTTAAAAATAAATATGGTTACCAGTGCATGGATCGAAGAGAACAACATCAAGCCTTACCACGAGTTCAAGGAGCAGTTGATCAAGTCGTGCAAGACTGCAGCCTTCAAGGAAGCCCTTAATCAGATCGAAGAGTACATTGTCAACCCTGAGGTATGTGGCTTCAAGATTCTTTTAATTTATCTGTATAAGGAATTTATTTTTACAGATCTTTGTTGTCGTAACACCATTATTTTTACCATTATTTGGTTTGCGCCTGTGCCACTGCGACTATCGCTGGTCTTTTGTGAACGTCCCTTTAACAGTTCCCTACTGATCCCCACTGCAGTCAAGAACTGCAGTAGATTTCTAACAGAGAGATTTTGTATCTTATCTGGTGCTAATACCTGTATTACCACATGGATGCTTCGTTTGTACATGAGTGGGCCACATTCGCATAGAAAATGCAAGGGAGTTTCCATCTCCTCGTTGCAAAATCTGCAGCTGGTGTCTTACACCATAGATAGACAGAGTACTAAGAGTACATAATATACCATTATTGAGGGCCTAGCATGATGCGACAAGGTTAACACGCAATGACACGCACATTTTCTCTCGCTCTGTTACCAAGTAAATGAGAGATAATGCGCGGTTTTTCTAAGTCGCAGCAAAATATAAGTATCCAATCTCAAGAAAGGGATACTAATATTTTGCTACCCTTATGGAAAAGAGACAAAGTGAGAATAGTTCTGTCCCTTACAGCTTGTGTTCATTTTGTTGGACCTCTTTAAAATGCTAAATAAGTAAAACTGAAATATATCTTATGTGGCCCTATACCTAGCATAATTTCTTATTCTTATTTATGTTGACAGTTGTGTGTTAAGAGATTTGTTCTGAAACGAAAGTTTTATTAATCGCCCATTAAAATGTCGACATTACCCCTTAACTGAAGTTCGTACCCCCTTGGCCGCCTGCCCTAAGTCCTAGACCTAACCAAGATCTTCATCATCAGAAATTCGGTAACCTCGACGAACACGGCCCTAACGTTGAGGAGCGGTTCGACAAGCTCAAAGATGAGATGGACGAGGAAACCAATGAGGAGAAGGACAAGGTGGAACCCTCGCCGGAGGTCGTCAAGAAGAAGAGCTCTACTCCTAAGGTAAGAGATAATTAAAGGTGTAAGACCCAGTTTGGTAACAATAAGGCTGGTTTTAGAGCTCGACAGACGCTAGTAAAATTAGCATGAGGACCATTTAGTTCGATGACTAGCGTGACCAAAAAAGCAAAAACACTACAGGGTGAAATTGACATCATTAGCATCCTTTTAAACTAAGAGTCTACCTATAAAACTGAACAACTTTTACTATGGGAGCAAACAGATCGGAGCAAAAAAAAACAGCTGTTCCGTACTAAACAGAACCCGCCGCCGCTGACTACTCGACTCAAATGTATGGAACAGTAGATTTTTTTTTACTCCGATTGGTTTGCTCCCATAATAAAAGTTGTTCAGTTTGATGGGTAGACTCTTAGTTTAAAAGGATGGTAATGATATCAATTTTACCCCGTCTGATCAAATCTCAAAAGAAAATTCTAATCTTCTAATATATAAAATTGTCGGTTACGGTGTTTGTAACAAAACTCCTCCTAAACGGCTTGACCGATTCTTATGAAATTTTGTGTGTATATTCAGTAGGTCTGAGAATAGTTCGTAAAGTAAATTTCAGTGGTCTACGCGTACGAAGTCGCGGGCAATAGCTATTTATTTTATAAAAATACAAAATGCGTAGGTATCCACAACAGGATTCTGCAAAGAAAATATAGGTACCACTCACATCCATGGTTTGAAATTATCAAGATACATATTTCTTTATGCCGTGTGGTGGCGGCTATGAATAGCACCATCCCATTTCCTCCCGTGGGTGTCGTAAAAGGCGACTAAGGGATCTACTGAAGGATGGGCAGCAGCATCCTCTGAGTACACACATTGATTCGATCCAACTGCGATCGCCAACCCGCCTGCCAAGCGTGGCGATTATGGCAAATCCCCCCCATTTTGGGGGAGGCTTATGTCCAGCAGTGGACGTTTAATGGCTGATATGATGATGATGATGATATTTCTTCATTATTTTCAAACTCTACACCAGGACTTATAAGTTTGACGCCTATGTCGGTCGGTCTGTCTGTCTGTCTGTCTGTTTGTCTGTCAGTGGCATCGTAGCTCCCAAACGGGTGGATCGATTTCGATGCGTTTTTTGTTAATAGAAAGCTAATTTTTAGGGTTCCGTACCCAAAGGGTAAAACAGGATCCTATTACTAAGACTCCGCTGTCCATCTGTCTGTCACCAGGCTGTATCTCAAGAACCGTGATAGTTACACAGTTGAAATTTTCTCCCATTTTTATAGATAATGTTACGGAACCCTTCGTGCGCGAGTCCGACTCGCACTTGGCCGGTTTTTTTGTTTTTGTTCTTAGCTTTGTTTCATGAAAATAAGTTCAGCAGTTTTCAATTAACTTTAATAATTATGAAATAACATTAAATTACAAATTAAAAAACCCCCAACGCCAAAACCAAACATTTAAAAAGTGAAAACTAATTCGGTCACGTCAAGTAAATGTATGTTTTACTTTTTATCTCTCTTGAAGATATTATAGGTCAATGAATGTTTCAGGGACCGCAAGTGATTGTCGAATAAAATAAAATCATCATTTCATGCGATCCCCTACGCATTAATTGACCTATAATATCTCAAAGAGAGTTAAAGAGTAAAACATACATTTGCTTACATCAAAAATGAAGTGGCCGAATTATTTTTCACTTTTTAAATGTTTGTTTTTGGCGTTGGGGGTTTTTCGTCATTTTAAGTAAAATTTTTAACTAAAAGTCCTAGAACTGCTGTTTTTACTTTAATGACTCTTATCTGGATCAAACATCGTCTTGTATTTAGCATTTTCGTTTCGTATCACAATTAATAACAAAGAATGAAGAAAAACAGCAGAAAACAGAAAGGAAAATCATCTCGTGTTTGTGAACTTCATTTTTCGTCTCTTGATTGGTTAATCTGACCGTCGCCTTGTCGGAATCGACGTAGGCCGACCTCGAAAACCAGCCTAAGTATGATGTCATCAAAATCCCCCATTTTACGCTACTTTTCAAAATGGCGGACAGTAAAATGGTATGACACGGTTGACGTAGCCCAAAAAGTGAGTGGAACTGGAAGCTACATCGTGCTGCGTTACCTTCTTACTATGCTGACTGTTATTAAGGGGACGATCAGACCATCAAACTTAACAATTTTCTCTATTGGTTCTTTCTCTATTGATCTCTATTTCTCTATTGGTTTCATCTGCCTCCGTGGTTTAACGGTTAAGAGCATTGGCTCTCGAGATGGAGGTCGCGGGTTCGATTCACCTAGTGAAATGTCACTTTGTGCGTTTTTCCCCAGTTTGTTAGGACATTGCAGGCTGAATCACCTGATTGTCCGAAAAGAAAAATGATTCCGTGCTTCGGATGGCACGTTAAGCCGTTGGTCCCGGCTACTATCTCTGGTAGTAGTAGTCGTTACATAAAAACCACGTCAGAGGCCGTAAGGCGGTCTGAAAAAACTCTGACACCAGGGCTCTGCCCACACGATAAGAAGAAGAAGATGGGACCAACGTCGAAATCGCGACAAAAAAATCTCCTGTTCCATACAAAACTTCAATCATATTCGACCCAAATGTTTGCGACAGCAGATTATGTTTTTAACACGTTCCGGGACAGTGACCGCCTATAGCCGTGATAACAATAAAAGTTCTATTGTGTCTCGTTCACTGTCCCGGAACGTGTTAAGCGATTTCTGTCTCGTTCCCATAGAAAAAATTGTTCGGTTTGAAGGTGTGTTCGATCATCCCCTTCAATAACTATCAGCATATTAAAAAGGACCCTATATTCTTTAATTATGTCATTGCAAACTTCGTATTACTATCACCCATATAAACCATTATGAATATTTATAGATACGTTTGGGCATTTCAAAGGTGAAGCCTATAAAACGGTCGTCCTCTGCCGGGCTGAAGTCCACGCCTCGCAAGAAGAGCAAGAGCAGCCTGTCCCGCTCGTACACGGATACGGACGTGGCGAGCGAGAAGCCCTCCATGCTGAACCACTCCTTCTCCAAGAAGTCGAGCTTGCTGCATCGCCCCTCCAATATCTTGAGACCTGTAAGTATTTATTTGTGATTTTTAGGACCTGTTTCACTTCTTCTGGAGTCCTTAATAGCCGTAGAGGGAGAAGTAATAGAGGTCGGCACGTGTTTTATCATATTCACTCAATGAGAAATCTCAAAAGAATCAATCAAATCAGCCCACATCAACCCACGGTATAGGCCTTCCTTTTATTGCGCCACTCATCACGGTCCTTTTTTTTTTTTTTTTTTTCGTGGGGAAATCCTCATGGATACCCGCCGCCTTGGGGACGACGGCGGGTTATGCCGGACTCCTACCGGCTAAAACCCCACGGTGTTCCATCTCTACGCCTGTACGCCGGGAACCCGAGAGACCCCGAAGGATTCTTCCGCATGTGTCAACCTAATCCATGTTCAACTCGAACCCTTGCAATGTCGTCTGACCAACGCATCGGTGGTCCACCCACGGACCTCCTTCCTTAATAAGATATGCACATAGCAAATTAGCTGTAGTTAAAAAAGGAGATCACTACCTTATTGCTACCCTTATCGACATCGACGTAACCACTTTTTTGTGCCAGACTCAATGTCACTTCATTTAAATTGTATAGGATTTTATGATTATTACTATCTCATACGCGGTTACACTTTGGGTTGGGCTGTCAAATATGCTATCAACAACTTATTCAGAATTGGTGAAACAGGCCCTTAGTCTTGTGCATTAATGAAATATACTTTTATTTACACCAAAACACACAGATACAGCATTAAAAAAAAAAAAACAATGATAATGGTACAAATAATGCTGTTAAAGCCCGACCAGAGAGATAATACAACTCGCCATGTTGCGGATAATCATTGGAACTAATTTTTGTACTTGAAATATTGTCATTAAAGGTTATACTTATAATATTACGTAGCGCTCCCAAAGCAGGTCTTTTATTTTTCTGGTCAGGCTGTAATATGAGCTAGCTTCGCTCAGTTTATAACTAAACTATAGTACATTATGGTACAAGAGAGCCGAGGACGGTAATCATCAATACACACGTGTATCATACGACGTTTTTCAACACACTTGTGAAGAAAATAATAATAAAAAATCATTTTATTTAGTAAATAAAAAGTTTATTTAGATAATTTATTTGTACTATTGAATATGATCTTTTTTGTATCGAAACTTTTTTAAGAACAAAGCAACTCAAGAACTCAACCAAGAAGTTTAGATACCTACTATAAAAAACCTATAACTCACTTGTGAATAATAGTAATGAAAAAGTCACAGTTTGATTATAGGTGTCATTATGTGCCTAATTGCGGTGAAATAAGGGCCATTTTATGAGCAAGTGTGTTGAAAAAGTAAGTTATTGCTTGTATTTGGCCCCAGTGGGGGCAAACGGGAATAAAATTCTCGCTGTCCCCGCATGTCCTCCTCTGGGGCCAACGGGAAAATATGTTTTCGTTGTCCCCCACTAAAATAGAATCAATGGATTTTTAATGAAAACACTGTAAATAGTTTAGGAACTGCTGATTTTAATGTTCATATTTTTGTTCCTGTTATGTGACGGGCGAGAGGGTGGGAGCTGTAGCGACAACGTGAATGAGTGAACTGTTTTAGATCCTGGTTTAATGACCAGTACACCGCCATCTGACGGAACTGTCCGGAACCAAATGCTTAACGTGTCTTTCGAAGCACGGATACGCTCGTAATAAAATACCACTAAACAAAGAGTGATCTGACCGGACGTATGACGTTGCGTAGCTTCGGTGATCCTTTCCAATGCCGAAACTATACTACGCTAACCAGTCATCATCATCATCATCAGCCTATCATCGTCCACTGCTGAACATAGGCCTCTCCCAAGGCGCGCCACAAAACTCTGACCTCGGCCTTCCTCATCCAGTCGCTCCCCGCTACCTTTTTTAGGTCGTCTGTCCAGCGGGCAGCAGGACGCTAACCAGTGCCATCTATTAATTATAATAAATAAATAAAGCAAAATGAAAGCTTTTAAAAATGTTTTTTTTTTTTCGAAGTGGAAACTTTAGGTAGATCGATGATGATGATGAGGTAGATCGAATTCTTTACAAAAAATCCCTACTTCATAAAAGTCATTTCAATCGTTATTGAGAAAACCAATTAAAGCCTAACCAAAAGATAAAACTCGCCATATTGCGGAAAATCATTAAAACTTGTTTGTATAATTATCAATCTTGACAATATCAATCAACAGTTGTGATTTTCTACTCTTGTCATCAAATCTTTGGTGTTAAAATCATTGAGGTACCTACTAGAGGCGACACTTGACTAAATTTTTTGTAACACTCGTTTAAGCTAATTCGCTCAACCTTACTGCTGCACCGCGACGCCCCCAGTGTGCGCCCCGCACTGCTGATTTTGTTCGCGTTGTCTGTTCCATACATAATTATTCAATGGTTAAGGGCCTATGCCGAAAAATAATTGAAGCGAAATGAGCGTGTGATAGCTTATATTACTGCCTGATGCAAGAGAAAGAGATGGGGCGGCGCGCGCGACTGAAACGACGCGACGCAATCGTAAAACAAACTTTATTTAATTGTGATTGTACTATTTATGTAAGTTCAATTCTGCTCTAATCAAAATTTGTAAAATATCAATCTCTTTTTTTTACATCGAGTCTCGTGTTTCGATTATTCACCGTTTAGCAGTTCCAAGCGTTTATCGATAAAGACGGAGGCTACTTTGGCTTGTTTTTCTATCGAGAAAATGTGTCTTAATCGTGTTTTGGCTCTAAACAAAACTTCCAATCATATGTTCAGTTTACACATATCCGCTAATCATACTCCTACATTAGTACTTTATGATATATGACGCTTTGAAGAATCCTATTTTTTTCACATAGCCTCTTAAAAGTAAGTGCTTCAATTTCAAACGCAAATTCTCAATCACGCAAGCTCGGTGTCACTCCTGCTTGATTACTACAATGTTTATTTCACAACATCTTCATACTTATTTATTTTAACTTATTTTCAAACAACTTTGTGTATTTTCACGCCACTTCGTCCAATGTTGTATGATAATAAAATATCATAAGAGCAGTGTTATGCGTTTTTACAGTACGTTCGTAAATCCATAATGAGGCATTTTCAAAGAACAGTAAAAATAAAAATCAGCAGATGGCGTTAGTAAATTTAAAAAATACCTGTCAATTTAAAGGTTAAAAAGATTGATTGTCTATGGTTTGTTTGTTGTTTGACATTGACATTAACAAGGGCAATGGAGAGGGCTATGCTCGGAGTTTCCCTGCAAGATCGAATCAGAAATGAAGAGATCCGGAGAAGAACCAGAGTAACTGACATAACCCAAAGAATTGCTAAACTAAACTGGCAGTGGGCGGGGCATATTGCTCGCAGAACCGATGGCCGATGAGGCCGAAAATTTCTCGAGTGGCGACCGCGTACCGGAAAGCGCAGCGTGGATAGGCAGTGAGTCCCCACACGGTGGACCGACGACCTAGTGAAGGCGGCGGGAACCCGTTGGATGAGGGCAGCGAAGGACCGGTCGTTATGGCGATCCTTCGAGGGGGAGGCCTATGTCCAGCAGTGGACGTCCATCGGCTGAGATGATGATGATAATTAACATTTTCTGGTAGATAAAACTGCTCATTAGCATCATCATTCTCTTGCCCATTTCCCATTATTAGTGGTCGGCGTAATATGTCATCCTCTTCCATTCATCTCTCTTAGCCGTCGTTTCAGCACTCACTCCTTTCTTACACATATCATCCTTCACACAATCCATCCATCCACTCCGTACTGGCATGCTATACCTTTTGTTCTCCAAGTTGGTGCTTACAGTACAGTATTCTTCTGAATATTTTATGTAGCTCCGCCTATATCCTGTGTTTGAAACTATACTTTCTATGTGTAACCTTTCCATGTAAACTTGTATTTACTAAAGCACAATAAAATATTATCTTATCTTATCTTTTCTTCGGCCTTCCTCTCCTACTACAGCCATCCAAGTTCATACTTGACACTCGTCTCTCCGCATCACATGCCCATACCACGATAATCTACTACCCTGCAATTTTTCCGTCATAGGTGGTACCTTCAAAATTCACACTTCTCTTTACTGCTCATTAACAATAAATACGCAATAGCATCGAAAATGTTAATCTGTTGTACATAAACGAACATCAACTTCCTAAAAACTCAATCAATTCAAAGTAAGTATCAATACGTCTTTCACAGTGTATCCATCAAAATCGTATTACTGACCAGATAAATAAAACACCTCGCCATGTTGCGGACGGTGCGGTCTTTGTCGACAAGTTAACAAAGAATGTTAAAATAAAACCTTTGTCCATATAATAGTTGAACAGCCTACTTGAGACAAGCTCGGTCCATAATACAAACCTCATAGACATGCTATGTCACACACCGGCCACTCCATACAACGGTGTTTTTGTGTAAAATAAAGAATATTTGATTGATTGATTCGTCTCACGATACTTAAATAGTACTACTACAGAAACAAGATGGCGCCAGTCCACTCAGACGCAAGCGCTTGTTATAATGAGAACTTCTTAAAAATAGGCCGACGGTATTTTAAGGGGATGATCAGATCAGACCATCATAATGAAAAACTTTCTCTATGGGTCCAACGATATATCGAAAAAAAAAAAAAAAAAAAAAAAAAAACTGTTGTTCCAAAACTGCAATCCTACTCTACTCGATTATTTCTCTCGATCATTCATTCATTCATTCACTCGACCCAAATTAGGACAGCAGATTTGTTTGTTAGTCCCGTGGAGAAAGTTCTTCAGTTTGATGATCTGAATATGGATCTCGGTTTTTAAGAGGTGAGGTTGATCACCTCTTAAAAACTGTCAGCATATTAACCCTGGACCCTGGATATGTCAGCATATGATCACATTTATGTAGAATTAAATGCGTTACATATAAAACAGGATAATTCAGACCAAAAAGTTGGTTCGCGTTCAAATAGAAAAAAAAAACGCGATAACGCTATCGTATCGACTCGTATCACGCTCACTATTAGAATATTGTCTTCATGCTACGTTATCTTAGTACAAACTAACTGGAACGCTGATTTTCCATGGACAGCTTCCGCCATCTATCGGTTATGTTTCGAAGCACTATGTGTTGAACTAGGGTTCATATCGGAGTAACAACGCACTAGACCTCACGGGCTGCGCTGTAGTAGTGAGAGATTTCGCCCATATCAACCACTGTCTTGTTGGTCTAGCGGTCTAGACACCCGGCTTACGATCCGGGTAGCTAAGGTTGGATCCTCGCGTCGGCCGATCGTCTTTTTCAATTTATTTCATAATGTGGCGCCCCCTAGTGCTAATAAGCGGCGACGCAATTAGGAAGTCCTAAAACTCAAGGCGAGTTACCTATCTATATCCAATATACATATTAATCTATGATTGTCTTGTCCCTGTGAATGGACAGAAAACAAGTCGATTTCGGCATACGCTCAGCTCTAAAATCCAGTTATAATTTATAATACAGCATAATCTTTCATCGTGCTACAACGACCTGGAGTGCGATTTTTGAAACTCATTCTTTGAACTCAGCAGTTGGAAATGTCAATATTACTATGGAGATATGCATCTTTTTACTGCTGATTTGACATTCAAAAATCATACTCCAGGAGTGCGATTTTTGAAAGTCAAATCAGTAGTAGAAAGATGCGTATCTCCAGACATTTTCAACTGCTGAGTTAAACTGAAAAAATCGCTCTCCTGTTCATATCCCAGTAAATCTCGAACTCGAAATGAACGCTCCTGGTTTTTGATGTAATGTAAATAATTCTCAATACCCGATTAAACCACCATTACATGTGTTTAATATCGCCGCTCAGTGTGAACAGGGTAGGTACAGAAATTATGTCGATTTCGGCATAATTGCCACAATTGAGTTTCACTCGCTCCAGCCTAGCTAGCATGCCACCCCCGAGAAAACGACAAATATCGAGATGTGCCTCCATCTTTATTATTTTACGTAGGCCAGAAAGAGCGCGCATGACGTTTTTTCTCGTTTAAACGCTTTGTCGTGGGTGGCATGCTAGCTAGGCTGTAGGCCTCGCATGCCACCCCCCGAGAAAACGATAAAAATCGAGATGTGCCTCCATCTCTATTATTTTACGCTAGGGCCAGAAAGAGCGAGCATGACGTTTTTCTCCTTTAAACGCTTTGTCGTGTGTGGCATGCTAGCCGTGCTGGTTTTAGTTGTCGATTTGACAACACCCCTCTTTTTGTCTTCCTTCAAAAACAAAAAATGAAAATTAAATATGTACGTAATAAAAATTTACATTCGGAGTTTAAATTTTTGTGGAGATTGGGAGGGCCAACTGTCCCTAAAATGTTAGGACCTATTTAAGGTCCTAGTCCGGACTAGGACTTTAATGTACACAATACCTGTGTTATTGTGTACATTAAAGAATCTAAGAATGCCTAAAAGCTAGGACAAAGCCCCATAAAACTGTACAATTTGTTTGTCGCAAAGTATCCTACCTCAAAAGGGATTACAATCGTGACCTTACCTATGTATTCCGAGCAAACTAACGCATACCTTGTTACAGGAAACTCCACCCCTGGACCTGGAGAACGTGTCTGAAACGCTCCTGGAGAAGAAGATCCAGGCGTCGCAGATGAAGTTCGGCTTCCTCGGCCTCGGCATTATGGGCAGCGGTATCGTCAAGAACCTCCTCAACTCCGGCCACAAGGTGCTGGTCTGGAACAGAACTGCTGCAAAGGTAAGTCTAGTTTTAAGATGATATCCCGCGGCTATCTCACTATCAACATTAATTTCAAATTATACCAGTAAATATTTTTTACCGGTCTAAAAATTTCAGGGGTGGTTCAGTCCATCAAACTAAACAACTTTTATTAAGGGACAAAGCCTGAAATCGCAAAAAAATATCTGCTGTTCCATACTAAACTGCAATGCCAACTCGACTCAAATGTATGCAACAGCTGATTTTTTTTGCTCCGATCGGTTTGCTGCCATAGAGAAAGTTGTTCAGTTTCATGGGTAGACTCTTAGTTTAAAAGGATGATATCAATTTCACCTGTATAGTCTGTCCTTTTCTCACTTCACGAATAAGTCGGAGTGACAGAGCAAAACTGCCTTGTGTTCTTTCTTTTTGCTAGCCCTATTGGTTATTTTATATTTCCGTCGATTTTTCTGTAACTTCAGGGGGCGAGAAGGCCAGAATTCTTCACTAGCCCAAAGATCTTGTTACACTAGATTTTGTTTAGTCAGGTACAGGAGACCAATATTTTAAGAGCTTTCTCAAAAAGACTGAGAGACTTGAAACGAGCAAGAGAAGTATATCAAGACCGCTCCATGTGGAAATCCATAGTTTCTGCTTCTCTGGGAAAATGGAGTTAATTTATGTAACTGAAAATGTTTTTTCTCCCGAAAGGACAAGTGCGTAGCACTCTCAAATGTGGATGAGGCGAAAGAAGTATGTCAGAATCGTAGTGTGTGGCGAGCCGTAGTCTCTGCCTACCCCTGTGGGATAGTGGCGTGAGTATATGTATGTATGAAAATGTTGTTTTTTCCGTACTATACTGGCATAATAGACAGTGTGCAGAAAGAGAATCTTTTATGAAAGATGAATTTGATTTTCTTTTTTTGATGAGTTGATTTTTTGGAATGATGAATTTTCTTTTATGATTTTTTTTTCTTTTTTTTTATTTAAAAATAAACATTTATCTTATCTTATCTTATCTATGACCGCAATCAAAAACTGCAACACCGATTTTGAAATTTTCTGGGAAAGCTTTGTAGTTTATTCTCTGCTAGTGAAAAGTCAGCAATTTCGATGTTGGTCCCATAGTCAAAGTTGGTCAGTTTGATGGTCTGATCATCAACTTAAAAAACCGTCAGCATATTAAAAAGGACCCTGTAAATCGGTGCATAGAGATCCATACTTTGTGTATGCGCTGCAAACTAATCCTCTCTGCCGATGCCGGCGAGAAAATTTACTAAATTGAATTTCGTCTTTTCTATAAAATATGTTTTACCTATACCTAAACATTTTTGCTTAAGAAATCTTAACTTAAAATGATCTTAGCGTTAGATTATTGACTTTGTTTTTCTTGTCGCCTCTTATCCTCTTAAGTGAGAGGTGTTTGCCACTTATTCATCATGCTATAGCTTTGTTCTATTATTCGGTTTTGTATAAACTTACTTACAATTTCTCATGCATATACCCGCCAACAGCTCTGTGTCCTGTTCAAGCACCTTTTGCCATAGCGCAATGCTTAGATAAGGAATTCAGGATCAATATTTATTGCCAGGATGTTCACTGCATATGCTGAAAACAAATCAGAAAGTGGACAATAATTTTGTTATACGAGAAGAGATTTGTTCAGAATTTGTATTATAAATCTATAGGTAAATTCTTTATGTCGGGATAAAGAGTATCGGCTATCGAATAGTGAAATAGCATCAAAATTGGAACAGTAGGTTTCCTGAGATGCTTGAAAACTCCAAAATACGATACTCTATCCCGCCCAGGTAATTTTCCTGGATTTCTTTAAGTTTAAAGTTACAGCTATTTTATTCAATTTAAATCTGTAAGGCCCGATTCGACCAAACGCGAGTAAATTTTATTCTTAGATTAAGTCGCTGGTTACTCTAGAGTAAAGTGGTTTTGCGTTTTACCAACCCTAATCTATAAATAAGTTGAGAGTAAATTTTACACGGCAATTTTTGACGGTGTAAAACTTATAACGAGACTAATGAAATGTCAATGTCACATAATTAAAAAAATTTAAATAAAAAGAAACCTAACAAATTAAAACTTTATAACCTCACATTGCAATAAGTAAGGATACAACGACCTCTTTCTTTAGGTGGATTATACATTCGTTCTTTTAGTAAGGGTTTAGTGTAGTAGAAGACAAATGAAGTTATTTCAGAGTAAACACTAGGAGTAAAACTCTTTTATAAATCAGAGTTTGGTCGAATCCGGCCTAAATAGTATAAAACGAAGTCTCTATTCGCGTCTGTCCTCATTTCTGTTTCTCCGCTTACTTCTTCTAAATCACGCAACGAACATTGATACGGTTTTCACTGTCATTTAGAGAATTTCTTCCGGTAGGTTTATGTGTATATTTACTTATATTATAGATCCCACCTGGGCGAAGCGTATCCATAGTATCGTATATAAATAGGTGTAGGTATAATGTACCTAAATACAATCTTACACTACCATGTACAATGTCACGGTAGCCCTGTAATAGATACTACACGTCGGTCGGTAATCACCGACAGGACGGCGCCTCCACTCGCTGTATCGTCTTACATCCACGTGGATTAGACCACATTGTAAATAGGTATTAGCTATGGTCTAACTACACAACAGTGCCTATAAGAGATATTATTCTGAGCCTTTTACCGCAAAAATAATGACGAAGTTTAATATTTAAAAAAATCGGCTTTTTTTGCAGTACAATTTCTATCAGCACATACATACATAATATCTTGGATATTGTCAAATAAGTTATTTAGCCCTAATAGAAGTACTAGACTGCCTAAACAACTAAATAAAATACATTACCTACATCCATGACTTTATGGCTCGACGCAAAAGAACCACCGACCGGTGGCCAGCAACAAGCAGTTCATATATTTTGTAGGGACTCGGCCCACACGTGTGACCGGCGGCCGCCACTTGCAAGCAATGTCCGCGACCGCGACAGCCACCGGTGGCTCGTTTGCATCGAGCCTTAGTATCCACCATATACATACTTGTCTCTGGCGGGATGTAAGCCAAAGTCACTTTTGAAAAAAATCCAAACAAGAAAGTTGTCATGAATGTACCCTACAGTGACAATTGTCAACTTGTCACCTATAATTTTGAATAACTGCCCATCTAATCTAAACGATTAAAAAACTGTAGCAGTAAGTTTGTCTGTACACACGGCGACACAGCTATAACAAAACCAACATAAGCTGACCGCGCGGAGGTCGAGCAACGTATAGCGTCGCGCGGCCAGCTTATGTTGGTTTTGTATAGCTTGATGTGTCGCCGTGCGTACATTGAAGATATTAACAAAAAAAGTTACGATATGGTTTTTAGGTGTCCCTGATTCAATATCAGTAATTTTTAGATTTTTTGTCTGTCTGTCTGTTTGTTTGTTTGAACGAGTATCACGCAAAAACTACTGAACCGAGTTTGATGAAACTTTTTTTGTTTGTTAGCTAATGATCTGACTTAAAATCTGGTATATAATTTGTGCGGACAAAGTCGCGGGTTAACGCTCGTACTATTATAAAACTGTAACAGAAGTGTGTCTGTACATTAAAGATATTAACAAAAAAACGGTTACGATATGGTTTTTAGGTGTCTCTGATTCCATAACACCAATTTTTGGATTTTTTGTCCGTCTGTTTGTTTGTTTGATCGAGCATCACGCAAAAACTACTGAACCGATTTTGATGAAACTTTTTTTGTTTGGTAGCCTATGATCTGACTTAAAATCTGGTATATAATTTATATTTGCGTAGGTAGCGCTTATCGTTTATTTTAACTTATTGTTACATTTGGCTTTTTATTTGTTTTCTAGTCGTTTCAGAACGTTATCCCTGTTCTCTATACATTTCTAGCAGTTAATCATATCGTTAGCATAGCCTTTGTCCAACAGAGATATATCGGTAGCTTAAATTTAAGTTCTGCTCTAGGGAATTGCTATTCCAGGTTACAAAGCGTCCTACGTTTGGACTATGTTTTCATTAATTCTTGTTCCTAGTTTTATAAATCGGTTCAGTCATTTCAATGTGATTTAGTTACAAATAACTAAGCATCTATCTAATCTTTAGATTAAAATCTCTTCTCTCTACGGAACAAATTGTTAAATTAAATTAATATTACGCCAAATTCACTCATCAAATTGTTACGTATTTATCTTACCTAACCTTGGGCCTGTAAAAGTATTTGCAAAGATATAACATTTTACTTAAGTTCATCATTTCATTATCAACACCCATGAAAATCGTATTGCATGACAATTGTGATAAAAATATGTACCATCTATTCAGTCGTGCAAATAAACTATTGTCAAAGAAATTAAGTGTTTTATTTATGTGTAGTGGTAAAACCCAAAATAATCAAATGTTAATACCTACATACACTACCCACAGTACAATTGACACCTATGTATGTGACTATAGTAATGCATTTAATTTGAAATAGCCAGAAAATTCCATCATTGTGATTGATGCTTACAATTAGATTAGATAATGAATGAAATAGGTATTTACTTTTTTATTTGGATAGCTGAATTTTAGCAATTTTAATGACCTAGGAATGAAACAAGAAAAATACATTGAAAAATAATTTATTCTTCATGATTAGCTGTTTACTCTTGTTTATATATTTAGAAAATGTTCAACAATATTTGTATACTTTATATTAAGAAACATTATACAATATAATCATTGCTGGATTGTAGTATTTGGCATATCACTGCAAGACTCATTTCATTACAATCTGTACGATGTCACAAAATATAATTACAGTAGTATCATCTGCTTAGTTACAAATTTCGTTAGACGCGAGTTCTAGATAGCTATATTAATGAAGGAATTTATCTATGATTGGATTGGATACGTCATACTGATCGTCTAGTTAACAAGTTGAGATCGACTAGGGGCTAATGTTATATCTAGTGGACTCGTGGAGCGATGGAGTGATGCCGATGGGAGTAGAGACGGTGGTCGGTGGCGATGCGTCGAGGATACACCAACTCACAATAACCTCGCAACAATTACAAAGACGAGTAACAACTTCCTTATGCTTCACTTTAGTCTAAGTTACCGAACAAATATAAAATGCGTAATGCTCTAAGAGTTTACCCTAAAAATACATCAAAATGGAAAACGATTGAAACAAACGAGACGTATTTACAATTAATAATACCCACGGAACTCCTCTTAAAACCGATTTAATTTAACTACGATGATCGAACGAACGGATCGTTTCAGTATACCGCTTACAACCTATCACTAGAGACAGTTCGAAATCGCTCGTCGCCGGAACGTCAATTTCAAATCTAGTCTATCACAGCTCACTTAGAAGTACGAGAACGGACCGGTCACTCGCGATCACACGAAGGAGGGCTCGCCGTAGTCGCGCAGGCGGATGTCCTGCTGCCCCGATATACCCTCGCCGGCCACCGCGTAGATCTTGAAGACCCGCGTGAGGAGCCTGTACTACAAGGGCGCGTGGGCGCAGAGTCGCGCGCACTGGCTGCACACGATCTGTCCTGCCGCGTGTCGCGCCGCACACTCCGGCTGCGAGAACTCCACCGCGAGAAGAACCCGCGCGCGAGAGTGCAGCTCGTCTCGTTCCGCCGCGTCTGAAGTCCCCGCGCCGCTAAGCTCTGGCGAACTCGCGCTGGTCGGGAGGCCGCGCGCGCGCTGCTCGCGGCCCAGCAGTGGCTCGCTTGAAGGCTTGGTTTCTGGCTCGCCGCGCGGTCTGTACGTGCGCTGCCGCACCGGCAGCCCGCACCTGGAGGTAGTCGGCGTGGGAGAATCTGGCGGCGACGGCGACTCGGCTGTAGGCGGCGGCGTCATCTGCAGCGGCCTTATCATCGCCAGCAGTCGCGGCGGCGGCCCGCGCTCTATCATGTTGATGTGGATGCCCTCCGGGATCGGCACGGGCGAGCTCCGCCTCGAGTTGAGCGACCTCTCGGTCGGGGTGTAGTAGACGGACATCTTGCTGTCGTCGTCGAGGTTCGGCAGCTTGGCGAGCATCTCGATCTTGCTCTTGAGGTACATGTCGATGACTTCGACGTCGGGGTCGAACGCCATGGAGTCGCTGCGGCCGCACGAACCGCTGCGGCAGTTCTCGAAGTAAAGGCTCGGCAGGTTCTCGAGCACTTTGTTTAATGTTTGCTGTTGGTATTTGTACGATTCGCGAATTCTCAGTATCTGGTGGGCGCTGAATTTCCTTATCTTGTTCCGCTGGAAAACATAGTTTTCTCTGACCCAGTTCAGTTGAGTTGTTGAATATTCTCTAACGCGTTTCACCTGCAAAAATATCGGGCGTTAGACACGTGATCAAAATTGAACTCGCCAGTCTTTTTCACACATTTTAAAATTCAAGGTTGTACATTAATTAAAACTCGAGACTAATAATATTATGCCAAACAAACTTCAGCATTATCAAATCAGATAAAATTACAATTTTGCTTAAAATATTTAAAACATTGCAAGCATAAAATAAAAAAGTTATTTACATTATATACCTGATCATAATACTGGTCCTTCATAGCGGTTAAATGATTGGTTCCTATGTCTCTAATATTGCGTAAATGCGTCGCCTGTGACGAGTAACTGTTCTGTATCCAATCCATCTGTTGCGTACAATTCTCCTTTATTCTATGCACCTGTTGAAACATACATATTAATACAAATAACATCTTCAATAATACTACCTTAAAACCTAACTCACAAAATTATTTTAATAAAAACTTACCTGAACAGCGTAATTTTCGCGTAATTTTTCCAATTGTTGCCTCTTGTATTGCTCTATATTATCTAGCATGCTATAAACCTGTCGCGAACGCGGCGCGTCACGGGTGACGCAGGTACAACAACTGCAGCATGTCTCCATGAGATGGAACCTGCAAAATAATATATCACATTTTAATATAATTTGTAACATTTGATCTAAACATTAACACACACAACATCTAAACATATAAAGTTCAGATAATGAATACTGACCTATTGAAGATATGACGAAGAGCTTGCACTAGTAATGTAAGTGCTAAAAATGCCGCAGCACAAATGCCTCCACATAGCAAGCTGTACATTTTAATTTCAAACATTGTTATTGGGTCTATGTTTAGTACAACCTCTGCAGACACATTGGCCGTCGGATTCGTTGCATAGCACAAATAAATTCCACTATCCTCTCTATGTATATCTCCTATAAACAGCGATCCGTTTTCAAGCACTCTCACTCTCGATTTCGTATTTTCTACTGAGTGATAGTTTTGGTCGTGAGCGTGTCCATGCTTGTGGAAGATGTCGGGTATGAGGGGGTCAGGGTTCCAGTGGAAGACCATCCTCGTTGGCGTGATCCAAGTTAGAGAAGGCGCAGGATTTCCTTCATATTTGCATTCTAATAAAGCATCTGTTTGCAATCGATTTAGGGTCAATGGGCTGGCGCGAATCAAGTGTGGCGGCTTGCAGTATGTATGGTTCAGGATAGCTAACATATCGTTAGGGTACGCTAATCCGCAGCTCAGGTCAGATTTTATTATCTCTTTCCTCTGTTCAGCCCAGTTCGCGAACCACGCCATCCGGCAATCGCAACCCCATGGATTGTTTCCTATCCTCAGCTCTTGTAAATTCTCCAGCATTTTTAGTGATAGCGGCAATACGGTCAGGGCATTGGCGCTTATGTCCAGATGCGTTAATGTTGGTATGTCTTGAAATACATAGGGCTCTATTTCACGCAGAATACTGTTGTTCCTTACGTATAGTCGCTGTATATTGGTTAAGCCTTTGAAATTGGTATTCTGTAGGACAGACATCTCAGTATTATCAAGGTAGAGCGATTCCAGATTTTCGTTGTAACGGAATAGATCTGGAGGCAGGTGCTTTATACTGTTCCCTCCCAAGTCTAACCGCTTTAAATTTAAAAGTTTTCTAAAAGCATCATTTGATATGTTCTGTAACTGATTGTAACTTAAATTTAGTTCTCTCAGACGTTCAAAATTATCGAATAATGATCTATGTATATAATATAATTTGTTACAAGATAGATCCAGTGTCTCTAATTCGGTTAAATTGACTAGAGCATTAGATGTAATTTTGACTAGGCTATTATTATTTAGGAACAGTGCTTTTAGTTCTCTATTAGGATTAAAGTAGTAATCTAGGAAGGTAGCTATCTTATTGTATGAGACATCTAAATATTGCAATCTGATCATAGGTCCGAAGATCTGGAATGGTATGACATGGAGCTGGTTGTGAGACACATCGAGCACTTCACAATTCTCCAAATCTGCAAATGTGAATCTTGGGAGATCATCGAGACGGTTTCTAGATATATTCAAATGTTTTATCCTTGTCAGTCTCGCAAACAGTCCGTGTTCAGTCCTTTTGATTTCGTTTCTGCTCAAATCGATGTATTCTAATTTAGTATGGTTGGTGAATAGATCTATTTCTATGGAGTTGATTTTGGAGTTAGTCCAGGTTATTTCCTCGAGATCGTGGCCATACTTGGCGAGGATGTCCTTGGTTAGTCTGTTGTTGGGTACGGGTGTGTCCGAGCACGCCAGTCGTGTGGGAGAGCAGCGGCAGGTGGAGGGGCAGGGAGGGTCCTCCGCCCGCACCGCCGCGCAAATTATTGCCAGCGCCAATATTTTGTGCAGCCTCTGCATTATATTACAATCATCATAGTCTTATTAGCTGGAACAATACAAATTTTATTTGCTTAGTTTTAATATTATGGTATATATACATATTTGAATGGAATTTTGAGCAAGGAATGCAAATTATTGATTAGCCCATTCAGTACTTTTAGTAATAGAAATTTACATATCTAAATAGCTCAGTTGATAAAGTCATTTATAAAAGGTGGAAGGAAAAGTATCATTAAGCTTTAAACCACATACCCATGAAACTGAAAACTTTTAGTATGGGAGCAAACCTGTCAGAAGAAAAAAAAAATCAGCTGTCCCATACGTTTTAATCGAGTAGGTATTGCAGTTTAGTATGGGACAGCAGATTTTTTTTTGTTCTGACAGGTTTGCTGCTATAGTAAAAGTTGTTCAGTTTGATGATTAGAGTATGTGGTTTAAACTCCGTCTACGTGGACCTATGTGTTAAGACAGAACATTTATTTATTTATCTTTATTCTATCATATCACATGTTCTATCTGTTTGCCCAATTTTATTTCATCCAAATTTGTTCAGCTGTTTATGCGTGATTTAGCCAGAAACATTGCCATAAACTTTCACATCTATTCTATTCTATTATAAAACTGTAACAGAAGTGTGTCTGTACATCGAAGACAAAAAAAAAGTTACAATAAGGTTTTTAGGTGTCCCTGATTCCATATCAGCAATTTTTGGTTTGTTTGTGTGTTTGTTTGAACAAGCATCACGAAAAACTACTGAATCGATTTTGATGAAACTTTTTTTGTTTGATAGCTAATGATCTGACCTAAAGTCTGGTATATAATTTGTGCGGACAAAGTCGCGGGTTAACGCTTGTTTATAATATAAGTAAGATTTCCCTTTGAACATTGCACTCAACAAAGACAAGGTAGTTGATGACTGATGAGGTGATAAGTGATGACTAATTCTTGTTATATTATACTTTTATTTGTTTTAAAGAAAATCTAATTAGTTAAATAGTTTTCCTCTATTAACCAATATTAAGTAGTCACAAGTAGGAAGCGAGAGAGGTATTATGAGGACCGTTCAAAGTGGAGATCTGTAGTATCTGCCTACCCCTCTGGGAAAAGGCCTGTGTTTATTTATGCAAGTCGTCTAGTCACTATCACAAAATAGGTACCTAGCTTGCTATTGGTCTGCCCATTTTATTTCATGACAAAATTTTATTTTCTTGAAAAGCCGTTGTGGTTGTCCGGTGCCGAGTAACCTTGTCTGCCATGCAATGGCAATGGTTCGATCCCCGTCCAACCCGACTCATATCAATGAATTTTTTGGAATTTATGTACAATTTGTAACACCACTGGCTTTTCGGTGAAGGAAAACATCGTGAGGAAACTTGCATGTTTCAATTTCGAGGCATGTATTGTACCCACTGTCCATTACAAGTGGGGACGGGCTCACTCCCCGTCACACTGGACAGAGTTTTGGTACTACTAGTGAAATGTGGATGTTCTGAGGTTTCAGAATATCTCTGACTAGCCCTTTAGGGAATATAGTCGTGAGCATAGGCTATGCATGATTTTTGTGAAAAAACTTTATTTTCTTTTGGCAAGCAAATAATAATAGCCTACAATTTGTAGTGTTGTACATAAGTAATAGATTCATCCTAGTCATTAATTCGATTAGGCAAAACTATCTGTGATATGATGGTATCCTAGTAGGTGTTAGGAAACCAAGTATAACCTTGATATTCTATATTTTTTAGACCACAACGCGTGTTGTACAATATCTTGCAAATTGCGGCAAATTATTCAATAGTACCGCATGTTTTACGCTCTCTCATACAGATACTATCTACCTTCTCGTTTAGTCGAGTCGGCCGATCTTCATAATGATTTTACCTCGGAGAAACAGCCAACACTTTCCCAAACGAATCCACATAGAACTATCACACACTCTCACATAATGCACGATTTTATCTCTTATAACAACATAATTTACCTAATACACGTCCACATTTTACTCCAACTTGCATAATACACTTTATTTTGTGTTGAAAACAGATGCACTGCCTGCCATAATGATTTCGTTGCTATAGCCTCCGGTTCAACGTTTAGCAGTGTTAAAAATCATCGTTTAGTATCATTTATCACTTTTCACACATTGCAGAACGTCTGCATAAAATTTATTTGTATAAATTCCACAAGTAAAATTATAAGCTCTGCGCTCTTGAAATACACTGTCACTTCGACTGAGGCGAACACTCGAAAGAAATAAATGGCGGCCATTGGCGGCGCGACGAGTTGCGCGCGTCGCTGGCTCTTTCGCTCGCGCGGGGAATGTCTATATCTGTCACGCTTTCTCATTGGCCCAGTCAGCTGTGGGGGTCGAAGATGGCCGATGCGTTCCGAATGTAGGCGAAAGTGGTTTCGGATCGGAAGCGCACTGTGATCCGCTGTGTCCAAGTTCCAAGCCATTTCCAAGCAAGCAAATCGTTTCGCGTTCTTGTTTTCTTGGCCTGTAAGGAAATTAATTTTTTTAGGGTTCCGTTAAAGCTGTCTACGTGTTTTACATGAACATTTTATAGTTTTTATCTAATTATAAGTTTAAAATGAGTTTAGGCCTTTCACGAAGCTCGTTAGGAAGGTATATGATTTTGTCTCAGCTGGGTGTCGAACCCGTTTATTCTAGTCACTGAACGGTCGGTGTGCTAATCGCTCGGTGCTAGGCAGAAAATTTTCATTACTGTTTTGATATAATAAGTACAATATGTAGTTAGGTAGGTATTTATAGTTACGATTACGTGATGTCAGATTTTTTTTTTACGATGTAGGTAAGTTACGTATCTAGGTGATAAGTACGTAGCGTACCTAAGAAGTAGGTAGGTAGGTACTACTCTATAAGGTCTAACAAAATTAGGTGAAACTGATTAAGGGGATGATCAGACCATCAAACTGAAAAACTTTTTCTATGGGACCATTATCGAATACGCGAAAAAAAATCTGCTGTCCCATTCATTCAGGTCAGGTTTCTATGGAACAGCTGATTTTTTTTTCGCGATTTCGATATTAGTTCCATAGAGAAAGTTGTTCAGTTTGATGGTCTGATCATCCCCTTAAAATAGTTACAGCTAGTTTTGTTAGACCTTATATGTTTGATGGTGCCTAGTTGTATGAAGGTACCTAGGTAACGGTAATTTAGTCGATAACATAATCAAGATAAAACAAAGCAAACGAGACGTTGATTGATTTCGGAATTTCGTACTACATATCTATCGATTTTTACTTTATCTGATAGATTAGAACTGTCTGTTTACCTATGTAGTATAAGCAAGATAGTTTTTAGGGTTCCGTCTGTACCCAAAGGGTGAAAACGGGACCCTATTGTTACGTATACGTTACGTATATGTATACGTATACGTCGTCCGTCAGTCCGTCTGTCCTATCTATTTAGGGCTGTTACTTTTTTTGAGTTTTGAACCGTAATAGCAAGTTAGAGAGTTGAAATTTTTACAGAATATGCGTTATTACGGGGGATTTGTTAACAAATAATAAAAGTTAAAAATTAAGAGGGGGTACAAGAAACTAGTTTTTATCAACGTTTTTATGGTTCCATAGTCAAACAAGGAACCATTATTCGTACATTCTGTCTGTCTGTATGTATGCCCCGGATTACTTCCTCGTTTTTTAACCTATTGAATCGCAATTTGGCATGAAGACAGATAATAGTAACCCAAAACTAGAAATAAAAACAATTATTGTCTTTCCATTTAGGTACACACATGTCTATGTTACGTATGTATGTACTTACCACCAGAGTTGTACCTAGTCCCAGCAAACAATTTGGTCGTATTAGGCCCCCATTTATATGATTATTTTGACTTATAAAAGTTATATTACGGTAATTTCGTCATATAGTGGTGCTTTATGCGTCTATTGTTCGACTATACGACACCTATACGACCAAATTGTTAGTTGGGAGGTTCAACTCTGATACCTACATAAGCTCAAAGAACTTAGTGTCCCCCTTTGGTGTCCATAGATACCTAGATAGTAACAGTTCAAGTTCAGACGGTTTCAGGTCAAGTTTACGAGCAGGAGAATCAATAAGTTTATGTAACCTAGGTTCCTAGTAGGAACGTTGCTACATTCTTGCAGTTTCAATCCCGTTGTGTTATCCTGTGCACGTGCCGTGAGTCGTTTATCATTTCACTTGCGAGTCGACAATATTTATGAACTTCGCTCCCTTTTAGCTTATATATACAGGGTGTAACAAAACACCCTAGTAATATTTAAAGCATGAAGCATATGCTCACGACTATAATCCCTGAGGGGGTAGTCAGAGATATTCTGAAACCTCAGAACATCCACGTTTCACTATAGTACCGAAACTCTGCCCAGTGTGACGGGGAGTGAGCCCGTCGTCACTTGTAAATTGACAGTAGGTACAATACATGCCTCGAAATTGAAGCATGCAGGTTTCCTCACGATGTTTTCCTTCACCGGAAAGCCAGTGGTGTTATAAATCGAACATAAATTGCGAAAAACTCATTGGTACGAGCCTGGACGGGGATCGAACCATCGCCTCCTGCACGGCAGGCAAGGTTACTCGCCACTGGACCACCACGGCTTCGTAATATTTAAAGGGGTGGTTTAAACCATCGAACTGAACAAACTATGAAAACTAAGTCTAAAAATAAAAAGGTGCGTAGGTGGCGTAGCATTGGTTTATACCGCCCGGGGCACAGACCGATATTGCCGCCCTCTTATATTTTTTATAGGAAGGCCTACGTAAAATAAAGGAGCGAGCGAAGCGAGATCGAAATTATTTTGGCACGACTATTCGAGATGTGGTCAGACTTCTTTTGATTTATAAATGTAGGTAAAATAAAAATATAAACTTAAAGCGAGCGAAGCAAGCTCGACTTTTCTAATAAATACGAATCAGTTGGGGCCAGAGCTTTTTACGTACAATATGTGCAAAGTAACCTAAGTAAACGTTATGGATCGAGCGTAGCAAACTCGAAATTTTTAGCACCACGTTTAAGCCGGAACTCTTTAGGGCTACCTATGTGTAGTCAGCGAGCTCGACTTTTCTCTGTTCTACGAATGAATCGGTTATAGACAGAGCTCAATCTATATTTTTCCCGAATTTGCCGCCCCCGGTAAAGTGCCGCCTGGGGCATTTGACACCCCCCCCTATGCTCCTGAGGTAGCTGGCCCTTTACATTCGAGTTTTGTATGAATTTGTTATTTACTGTCGATGTTCGCTCATGCACAATGGATCGTAAAAGTGGTTCAGTTTGATAGTCTAAAGTTTAGACTCTATTTAAATGTTGGGCACTAGGGTATTTTGTTACACCCTGTAAAAATGTGTTATGAAACTTAAGAGATTAGCATAAGCTGTATTTTAATTAAGATTGTTAAGAGATATTGCTCTGTTTAACAACTTTTGTATCCAGTTTAATATTTTTGGTATTTATGAAGTGCTTTATTTACACCAAGCAAAAAAATACAAAAGCAAAGCATATATCTTCCTGTTGGTAAAAATAAAGTATGATTTGATTGATGCATGTATTACGGTACTCTTTTGTTTTGGCAGTTGCAGCTAGGGTAATGTAATGTAGTACTAAATACTCTTTCTTATACTGTGGGCCTGTGGCTAGGGTATGTTTTGAATAAATAATCAAGTCGGCCATCGGGCCCGACTAGGCTGAGGGTCTGTTTCACCACTACTGAGTAAGTTCCTGCTTGCTTATCCGACAGATAGTTAGCTTATTAGACATATTTTGTATGAAAGATATGTATAAATATCTGTCGGATAAGCTAACAAGAATTTAATAAGAAGTCATGAAACAGGCCCTAAGTCTACTAAAGAGCCAAATAGCTATCATAAGGAAATTATAACGCTCTCTGATAAAGTAGGTACCGAAAATCTTATTTGATGCTTCAACCAACATCGTAGGTAGATTGTATCCAACCAAGATTAGTTAATGCAAACAATGACAGAACAAACAATATTTTCTCCTCTACTATAAAAGGTCTAACAAAATTAGGTGAAACTATTTTAAGGGGATGATCAGACCATCAAACTGAACAACTTTCTTTATGGGACCAATATCGAAATCGCGAAAAAAAATCTGCTGTCCCATACATTTAGGTCGAGTAGGTTTGTATGGAACAGTTGATTTTTTTTTCGCGATTTCAATATCGGTCCCATAGAGAAAGTTGTTCAGTTTGATGGTCTGATCATCCACTTAAAATAGTTTCACCTAATTATTTTAGACCTTATATATCCTAACAATCATACAACGATGTGTGTGGATAATGTATTTCATTACATTAAACTAACAGTATTTAAGGTGGTTTCGGTCCATACAAAAGTTTGACGCCCAATACGCGTAGACGGACTTAATAAAAGTTATATTTTATATATGGAAAAATAGTTTAGAAAATGTAGTTGCCGCGTCACAAATAACATTTGCAATTTATAATATAATTACGAAGATATAAAGCTTTTAAAATTTTGTATGAAAAATTTCAAAGCTTTATATCTTCGTAATTATTTTTTTTATAAAGTAAATAACTAGTTGTTAGTTGCTTTGCTACATACTCACATATTTACTATGCTATTTTTTATCGTATGCCTTTTTTCTTTTAATTCCTGCGGAGACTACAAATTGATGTCTATTTACTGAACATTACACATTGCATTAGTATATTGCTCAGTAAAATGAAAAGAGGCTTGAGGTACATTTTATTGATGTTTACTTAGAATATTAAAACGTTATTTGATATTCTGTTGTACAGAGTGGCTGTAAATAAAACAGAAGACCTTCAGTAATTTAACTTGAATGGGTATTATTAATATATTAATAGAATGGGTAATAGTCAGGTTCGTTTCAATGACAAGTCTTTTGTCTGAATAGTTTTAATTCAATACTGACTCTATAGACTAAGAGATAAGTTTACATTTTGCAAATTTTTCGGTTTAAGAGATACAGCCGTTCAAAGGTCCGGCCTTTGAACGGCTGTATCTCCTAAACCGACTGGCAGTTCATGTCAGTTTTTGTACTGTTCATATAGCTAGAGTGCACACTACAATAATATCATACGATCAGCCTTTCAGCTGACCGTTAATTTTTTACTGACCTTTAAACGTCTGTAACTCCTAAACCGACTGAAGTTATGCAGGCGGACCTGGTCTATCCCCATTACAGAGATGCTCTACACCTCATAAACACTGAATCAGCCTTGCAGCTGATAGTTGCAAAAAGTACACTTATCTCTTAGTGTACTATGGAACAGTAGATTATTTATTATTAAATTATCCAAGTCTACAATGTTGCTTTTAAATCCTTTTAGTTTTGTGGTTGAAAATACTAAACCTATGTCACAGTATAAGAAGGAGTATCTATTACTAGATACCTATGTTGAGTGATAGGTGATAGCCACAGATCACAAAAACTAAAGGGAGATGTGAAAAGGCGGCGGGGCCAGTAGTCGCAGCAATATGCGCAAAAACGGAACATATTGCTCGCGAAAGTAATGATTCAATATATTATGAGGCTAAAAGCCAGTCGAGATATTATGTGTAAATAGTTTACAATGCTTGCGTAGTACTAAAGATTATTCGAACGTTGAGTTCTGATACCGCAATAAATAATGGGCACATTCAAGCTTACAAAATAGTTTCTATCGCGTGGTACTGGTGGTGATGCGACACTAGTTTTCGTACTCAGCGCGTTGGTTGGCATCTCTCTAGACTTCTATGGTGATAGCTCATGTTGACACAACAGAAGAAGAATACCACACCTATATGATTCGAATTGATTTTGGAGTAGATTAAAAACCCTAGACTACTCCACTCTCTCCAACTCCTTTTGATTGATTAATTGAACTACTTATTAATAGTTTTATAGCATAGCGACTATATTCCCCGAGGGGGCAGTCAGAGTTTTTCTGAAACCTCAGAAAATTCACGTTCCACTATTAGCACCGTAACTCTGTCCGAATACTATAACAATATCAGAATTTCATTAGTTTCATAATATACAGGGTGTCTTATACATAGGTTAAAAAAAAAACAAAGAAAAAAGAATAAACTAAATAAAAACCCTATAAACAAAACACTTCATTTAAAGTCTCACCTTGGGACACCGTACCCAGAATAAATTAAAATAATAAAAAATAAGCATCAGTCGTCTCTCAAAGTCACTCGTTACTATACTGATAGTGGTTTATAAATTTTATCAAAATATGAAAAAATTAACTAAAAAAAAAACGGTCTCTTAAAATATAGTTTTAGCAGAGCTGTAATTTTCGAGAAGATAAGGTCCGCCACACACAGACGGAATTGCGATCCGGAATCCTGATTCAGGATTCAGTGTTGTCAACTATGGTTACAAAAAATACTAGTGCTGTTTAAAAAATGCCTAAAATGAAATGTATGAAACGCCAAAAGAATGACAATTGCATTTTTAAGTATTTATTAAAACGACACAAACAATTTCGATTGATGAGGTCATGACGTTACGATGATGATTTGTAAATTGTATTTTAATATTATGCAACGATATCAAAAGGCTATCGATAGTTTTAACATACAAAATGGCATGAACCATTATCACACAAGAGGTTTTTGAGCGTAGGCGATTTCGCAACTATGCCGCAACGACGTCGCAACTGCACCGTCACGATACGGTATCGTTCCATCAACGCCTACGCTCAAAAATAACTTTAAAATATGCCACCTAAGACATCAAAAAATCACTAGATCTAGTGAAAAAGTCTCTGAAAGCGGCAACACTCCATACGGAATCTAATTCCGAATCAGGTTTATTCCGGATGTATGTGGCGGACCTCAAAAAGATTTTGGCGCATTGAAAAGTCTCCTATGTCTGTCCGTCTGTCCTTGCGCATTATTTAAACAGTTTACCAATTAAGCTATCGTAACAGTCAATTACTTAGATCATAAACGTCACTCTCTATTTGTTCTCTCTTATAATGGAACCATAGTGTTCGACGATTTTGATTGCTAAATGATTATGGTACTAATTTTCTAACAGCTTAGGTTATCGGGTAGGTCATGGAGTAATTTAGTTTGTAATAGCCTTACCAAAATACTAGTAATCAATCCCGCTTGTCTTTGACCCTCAAAACATATAATTTAGTTATGTACAAGCTCTTGTTGTCCATAAATATTAAAGCCATTATTCAACGGGCTTGGTAGATACAGTATAACCAGGAAAATTAGTCCACTCGTCAATCTTCGTTTGCGCTGACTAGACCAGATTCCCCGTCCAATCCCCGGGCATAATTGTTTTTAAATGACTAATTAATTTTGCAGTCAATCATGCGCTGTAGTCAAAAGGGTGCAAATCGGGTGGTATTAAGTCGAATAGCAAACTGGCGGACCCTTCGCAGGCGACAAGCGCACGAAGACTTAGTAAATAGCGGCAAGAGATTTTAGGCGCGCGAACACTGCACTTCCTGATTGGTCAATATCATTTCGCGCGCTATTAAAATTTTTCAACTGTGCCGGTACATTGGTAAGACTTATAAACACGGTATTGCATTATAGTACTCTGTGTTATATTGCTGTACTATGGCGAGCAACGCGCGCCGACATTTTTAAATGCGGATAAAGTGGTGCGCTAGACACATATTATACTATGTATTACTATATGCACTCTCTCTTAAATGTCGGCACCTTACCTGCACATAGAATATAATATATTCTAATATAATATAATAGAGTATAATATCGGCAATTCGATAAATGAGGGCAAGGAAGAGAGAGTGCAGGGGATGATCAGACCGTCAAACTTTCTCTATGGTACCAACATCGAAATCGCGAAAAAAATCAGCTCTTCTATACTAAACTGCAAACCTAATGTATGGGATTCGGCTTGAGTAGGTTTGCAGTTTAGTATGGAAGAGCTGATTTTTTTTCGCGATTTCGATGTTGGTCCCATAGAAAAAGTTGTTCACTTTGACGGTCTGAACATCCCCTTAAAAAGTGTCAGCATATTAAGAAGGAACCTGTATACGCAGTGTAATAGAAACAACAATTTGTAGGAGACTGTAGCCTAACGTAGGTAAACCATAGAATACTTATACCTAGTGTTATCAAAAGACAGAAGAGAGCAAAGCACAGGCCTGAGCTTTCTATAACCTACTAAATATATGTCAATATACTCCGTTAATTGAGTTTTAATTTCAAGTCAACATATAATATTGTTATCTATGTCTAATGGAACACGGGACATAGTATATTTTATACCAATACCTTTTCCAGCTTCCCGTTTTATATACCTAACAACCTACATCGTTAACATCATATTATTATTCGTTCGTTATTTGGAACATACGTGACCTAGATATGACAGTAAATAGATACGTCACTTGATTGATGGAGGCAGTAATGTTGGTTCTACAAACTACTCGGTCGAATATTACGAGGAGAACATGTGAATGAATAAGAAACCTTATACTATGTATGAGCCCATTGCGATTGACGTACTGAAGGAGAGGTATTAGTGCCGTAGGCTATTGTGTAAGTTTCCGATCGGTAACGTATTATAAATGTACTATGCCATTTTAACTAATATCACAGTATAGGTAATCCCAAAGAATCCTATAGGAAATTCGCAAAAAGCTGATCGAACTTTTGTATGAAAAGTCAATTTTTTTTTGCGAATTTGCTTTATGTTTCTTAGTTAAACTTGTTTTGTATCATGGGTACAATCACCCTTTAAAGTAATGCAACTATTCACCCTAACACCCTGTATAATTATGTATAATATAATAATAACGCTCACAGACACGTACATTGTAATATTTGTAATGATGTTGATTACTTTTGTTATGGGAACCATACAACAACGACACAAACATATAAACATCCATGACCGAACCGGGATTCGAACCCAGGACCCTGGCTTGGCAGTCCGGCGTGGTAACCATCACACCACCGGGTCGTCATGTATAATTATTATAATACATAACGTACATAACTGTCGTAAAAAAAAATTTATAGACTACCAAAGTAAAAGCCTGTCTTGGCAATGTCCCATGGAGAAAGGGTAATATACCTACCAATAGGCAGGTCATGGCCATCCATGGACTCAGTTTAGATAGTTACTATTTATATGGTTAAACCTCATACACCCCAACTGATTTATAACAAAATAATTAGAATGAAACAATAATTTTATTATTTTGATAGTTAAAATGTAAAGTTATTCGCATTTTAAGTTTTGAGGCAAAAATTATTTTTTATCATTTCAGCAATGAATGAAAGCGCTAACATACTCATGGATACATTTTAATAATCTTGTTTTGATAGTAAGTAGGGTGAGTATGCCCTTGGGGTGGGTTGGCATCTAAACAAACTACTTTCTAGTTTTGTGTTAATTCATTAATACGTTGTATACAGTTTGATGGTCCAATACACCCCCTGAAGTTTAACCATGTTTGTATCAACAGTGAAATGTAATGATATATTATAGCGATTAATGTTACAGTGGTACATAGTAAGTAGGTTATAATCTGATAATTTACAAATAGATCAGAAATATGCTGACGGTTTTTTAGAGGATGATCAGACAATCAAACTGAACAACTTTCTCTATGGGACCACGATCGAAATCGCGAAAAAATCAGCTGTCCCATACATTTTGGTCGAGTAGGATTGCAGTTTTATAAGGAAGAGCTGATTTTTTCCGCGATTTCGGCCTTGGTCCCTTAGAATAGAAAATTGTTCGGTTTGATCATCCCCTTAAAAACCGTCATCATATTAAGAATGACCCTATATTATTATGAACATTTCGAATATAAATTTTAATAATAACGTTAGGCAAATTGAAGTAAAGTGGCACGCTGCCAATGTTGCCCCGTCATATTTTGCGGTTTAGTTACAGTTCTGAAGACGTTTTTATCACTCGTAAACTCATCATAAACACACGTTTACTGTGTCGTGTTCAAAGTACACTGGAATACAATGTAAAATTATTTTCAATTTGAACACAGATTCTTGTTTCTGATCAAACCGTATAAAAACGTACCGGGATCGAAACCAATAATCCCCATCCCGGATCGCGCCCATCCGACGCGACAGACGGTGTATGCAGATTTGTATGTTTTTTTATTGCCCATGGTTGTCTGGAAGAAATCGCTTTTAGTGATAAGACCGCCATTTGTACCCTTACGTTCTTTTTATTCGTTTTTGTTACTGTATATTTTTGGTGTGCAAATAAAGAATATTTATGTTATGAATGTGGATGATGCGAAAAAAGTGTTTTAGGAGGCAAACCGTGGCGTGGCGTCTGACCATAACCATACCCGATCAAGTACCTACCTATTTCTTCATTTCTACTAAACCTGACCTACCAAAGTTATTAGTCAGAGATAGTCTATATTTTGGAGCATTCGATTATTCAGAGTTTAGAAAATATCTCGGACATGAGTCATCCTAATCGAGTCCCAGATGAAGAACCAGGAGAGCGATTTTTGAATCTCATTCGCTGAGCTGCTGAGCTCAGCGAATGAGATTCACAAATCGCACTCCAGAACCTTAGTTCAGAATATACACTAGCAACCCAGTCTCTAGTGTTACAGGTACCTACGTTGCCATAATATTATAATATTGTAAACAAGTTCAAAGCATCAATTATTATCTACAAAACTAGGGTACACAGTCTAATGATAACTTTGTTGACTTGGATTATTTACAAACGAGCAAACATTAATTATACTCAATGCTAAACTAATTTATATTATTACTGAACCTAAATAATGACAAATTAATAGTCTGGATTCTTTAGGGCCATTATAAATGACTAGAGTTAACCCGCGACTTTGTCCGCACAAATTATATACCAGATTTTAAGTCAGATCATTAATTATCAAACAAAAAAATAATTAGAATGAAACAATAATTTCATTATTTTGATAGTTAAAATGTAAAGTTATTCGCATTTTAAGTTATGAGGCAAAAATTATTTGTTATCATTTCAGCAATGAATGAAAGCGCTAACATACTCATGGATACATTTTAATAATCTTGTTTTGATAGTAAGTAGGGTGAGTATGCCGTTGGGGTGGGTTGGCATCGGGTTCAGTAAATTTTACAAACCAATTATTTAATATTTTGAAAAAAATTACACATAAATTATATACCAGATTTTAAGTCAGATCATTAGCTATCAAACAAAAAAAGTTTCATCAAAATAGGTTCAGTAGTTTTTGCGTGATGATCGTTCAAACAAACAAACAGACAAAATTCGGGCATAGGCCCACCACACATTCCCACCGCTGTAACTCCTGTAAGCAAGGATCAACAGCGACGACCATTCACAACACTGGACAATGAAGTCCAGCGAGCCCGGGGGATGACTCTAATCTGTCTTGGAACCCGCAATGAATTAATCAAAGAAAATAGGAGGAGTAGGAAAACGAAATATCCGACTTCCCTCCATTGCAAACGGGAGACAGCAATAAGAGGAAAAAAAAAAACAAACAGACCGACAAAAAATCCAAAAATTTGTGATATGGAATTAGGGACACCTAAAAACCAATCGTAACTTTTTTTTTGTTATTATCTTCAATGTATGTACAGACAATCTTCTGTTACAGTTTTATAATAGTTTAGATTATGCATTGTTCTGGATAACAATAGAATTTAGATTTCGTTGACCAGAAAGTTCAACAGGAATATCTTTCCATACGTATGTGGAACGAAGTATAGGTTCTTCCAATTCGCCACTGTTTCGTTTCGTCATCCATTTCGCGTGCGTAGTATATAAAATATTTGACATGACTGTTACCTCAATCAGCAATAAACATTTAGGTTCATTGGCTTGGAGCTGGCTGACATACGTTTTTCTAGTCTTTGCGGCCTGTGTCTGTACAGCATAATATGTGTTATATGTTATACTTTGACTACTTATATGAGGACTAGTTACGCGTGTAATTCTACTAACAAATATTTCTGCCACTTTTTGCGGGGGGCGAGGTAACATGAAATCCGCAACTTTGGGTTTTTTTCCTCAGAACTTTAGATTCTAATTTTGAATGATAAAAATCATGAAAAGTAGTCTCGTGTGAACCCCAAACGTTCTAAGTTCGAAGTTATTGTTTTGCAATTTATAGGCTGTCTCGTTTAGTGATAAGGTATAAAATTGAATGTAAATGCACATGGTCCTTATAATAAATAGTCAAAGATGTTATACGAACAGGGTGTTTCAAACAGGACAACTTTTACTCAGCTGTTTCTTCCATAGAAAATGTCAATAACTCGACGTAAATTTGAAACAGCTGATTTTTTTTCGCGATAATTCAATGTTGGTCCCATTGTAAAAGTTGTTCAATTTGATTGTCTAAACTCTAAAGCACCCCCTTAAGTACCTGTGTAACGCATTTAAATTTGCACCCCGTAAATCATTCGATCCTATATGTGACTATGGGTGCAATGGTTATATTCTCTAACGCGGAATGCGAATGGAAACATCTTCTATTTTTAAACTCTTATCATTTAATATATGATATCTGCATAAATCCAGTAATAGCCCAGTCATTTTACAGAGTTTTGTTAGGCGGGGTAGGGAGTAATTAATTACTAATTGGACTTTTAAAAGGTAACAGGAACCATTAAGTGACAAAACGACTATCTAAAAGCATATTAAAAAAAATTTCGCTACGCAACATAAAAATCAAAATTATGTGTCCCAAAAGGATTTTAAATTATTAATATTAATACCAATGCACTCATTTGACTTCGATTTAACAATATAAATTATTTTTGAGCAATAAAATAGTCAATGAAATTTAAAAAATGTGGTATTTATTAGAAAATACTAATATATTTTTCAAAACCTATGTAGACAAAAATATTCACACCTTGTTTGTAGTATGTATAATGGTAAAGCCATAAATATGTGCAAAAAACAAATTACCATCAGGTTTTTTAGAACGAGATAATAGCTAAATTTTAAAATTGGAACTGTTGCTGACGTTATTTTTTTTTTATTTTGGTACATTTCTGGGCTCAAATTGGCTCTTTAATATCATACCGAAAAAAAATGTGCATTACGGCTCAAACCGTAAAATGACTGGGCTATAATTGTAACTACATAAAGTCTTACCAGCCGGTTATTTTTCCTTGAAAGTCTACCAGATTTTACCTTATCCGCAGACATTCTATACAAGGAGGACTTCGCCTCAGTGCGCTATTAACGGGACCACTAAGTTATGCTTAGTTGTTGTACATTACTGTTTTGTGACCGAATACATTTGAAAGATTTGAAAGGACAAGAATCTCAGCGGCAATGTATGACAGCTGGGCATAACTGATGCATACAAAGGTGACGTGGTGAGTCCCATATAGAATGTCATTGCTTATCCGATAAGTTTTTTACTGCTAATCATAATAATACGACGATTATGGCTTTACAAGATTTATATTCGACGTCCATACGTAATACCGACTGCTTTTAAACAGTGAAGGAAAACATCGTGAGGAAACCAGCAACCAGCATACGCTGAAGAAGAATTCTGATGGGTTTGTGTAGTCCACCAACCAATTCGCATTGGGTACGCGTGGTGGACTGATGCCCATACACCCTCCATTAGGGTAGGCCTGTGCCATGCTGTGGGACGTATATAAGGTCTAACAAAATTAGTTGAAACTATTTTAAGGAGATGATCAGACCATCAAACTGAACAACTTTCTCTATGGGACCAATATCGAAATCGCAAAAAAAAATCTGCTGAGTAGGTTTGTATGGAACAGCTGTTTTTTTCGTGATTTCGATATTGGTCCCATAGAGAAAGTTGTTCAGTTTGATGGTCTGATCATCCCCTTAAAATAGTTTCAGCTAATTTTGTTAGACCTTATATAGGCTGATGATGATGATGACACAAAATCACTACAGTATTCCATATCGGGATGGTCAGAAACTTTGCTACAGCCGAAACAGTTTTAGTTGTAGCAATGCTTGCTTACTATCTGAGCATATCGAAGGTTCTAGAACGCGTCAAGTGGTGACATCTTTTCCACATAAACCTTATCCCTTAGTCGCCTCGTCCATTCTAAGCCGAAAGCATCGGAAGCGAATTAAACTTGCGTGGGTGTTTACAATTTATCAGGAGTGTGTGGAGACAGCCGTACGTGTACGTACATTAGTATTGATTTACGCGTGTCACCGCAAAAACAAGTTATCCAATCTATTTTTAAACAAGCACGTGAATTTTTAGGATTCCGTATGTTCACATTCGAAGTCTCTTATAGATATAAGAACAAAACGTCTCAAAAGCGTGTGCTCTTACAAGCTTTTGAAACGTTTTGTTCTTTGTTAACCGACTTCAAAAAAGGAGGAGGTTTCAAAATTCGACCGTGTATATACACAGAGTGTCCCGTAAACCGACGTCCACCCGGTGGATGCTGATAGGTTAGTTCATGACTAATCAGAATATACTAAAATAAAATAAAATAAGAAATCAGACTATTAATCAATCAATCAATCTGTCAACATTTTACTTTTGGAAAGGGTTCTTAGTTTTCGAGATAAGGACAGTTTTATAAAATTCTCGAAAGTCTTTACCTCAGTCACTATTTTGAGTGCCACGGCTACAAATGTTCTATGCAGTAGGTATCTGTGTTAAAACTATCAATCCTGCTAAGTCATGACCTAACCTATCAGCAGCAGCATCCGCCGGGTTGACGTCGGTTTACGGGACACCTGTATACGTATATATTTTTTTTTATGTGCGTTCGCGGCAGTGTTGCCAGAAGGTTACTTTTGTAACCTTTGTGGTGATTTTTAGCTCCGTCATGTTACTTTTAAATTACAGGATTCAAGAGGTTACTTTTAGGTGATTTTTCGAAATTCGTATAGTCAATTTTAAAATTCTTAATTTTCCATGAAATGGAAAGCTTTTCCATATTTTTTCCAATGTTTTACACCGCAAAACGTTCGTAACTTAGTGAGTGCAACTCCTAGAAATAAGTTTTTCTCTCCCCCACTTGTGTACCGAATCGGAGACCAAATCACAAATTACTCTTTAGTTTTTTCACTTACCCGCTCGGTCAATCAATCGGATGAAAAATGCAACTTAAAATGGAAAACACTACTAAATTGTTTATATTTTTGTAAGTTAATACAACCAACATCTGATAGTCAAATTTTAATACCTTATTACTGGAAAAAAATATGAAAGGTTACTTTTTACACCAAAAGGTTACTTTTTTATCTATTTCTGGTTCATCATCAACCTATAAACGTCCCACTGCAGGGCACAGGCCTACCCTCAGGGAGGGTGAGGTAGACTTCACATATGCATCAGAATTTCTTCTTCAGCGTATGCAGGTTTCCTCACGATGTTTTCCTTCACCGTTTGAGAGCAGTTGGTATTACGTACATAAGTTAGAAAAACTCATTGATACATAGCATGTTGTCCGTGCGGATTCGAACCCGGACCCCCATAATTGGGTGTCCATACCTCTCCGCAACGCGCCACCGACGCTCTGGTTACTTTTGACAAATCCGGCTGACAACATTGGTTCGCGGATAATTTGAAAGTCAAATCGATCGATCTAGTGGACGGAGGGAATGGGCAATAGTGTTACAAATTTTAGGCGACTATTTATTATCTGGCGACTATATCAACTTTCTGTGTGCATGCCAATTTCGTCAAAAGTGTTTTACACGCTTAGATATACATGAAGCTCTGCTCTCCCCATTCAGGATATTTATATTTGAATTATAGTCAACATTTTAAATGTGGACACCCAGTTTAAAAAATGATACCTAATGATAAGTCCATATACATATAACTTGAAACAGATTTTTCTAGAAATTTTAATTTTTCTTTCCATTAAGAACATTCCAGACAGGGTACTGAACCTTTGACGCATAACTTAGTCTGACTCGCACTTGACTGAATTTTCCTGTTTCTGAAGACACGGCTATGCCAAGTTAGCCTTGTTGACCCTTGTGTTTATCTACCTTCTCGTTTCCTCCAATAGAATTCACGTTAATAGTGAGGTAGACGGGAGATGTGTGTGTGAAAGGTAAAGGTCAGCTCTCCTGGGTGTGTGTCACACCGTCATCGAGTCACGTGTATTGTGAAATGTTCTTGGCCTTGCTCCGTATGGCTTCTTTAGGCCGCGTAGTAGATAGTTTACTGCCTTATGCATATGCGGTTTTTTTACTCGTGGAGTTGCTATTCCTAGACGACGGCCTAGACGTACGTAGGTACGCTGAGCAAATTGGTTACGTATACGTAGGCTCAAGTCAGTTTTGACGAGCATGCAAGATGAATGGACAAAGAAAGTCTCTCTGGATTTTAGACAGGTGGATGATTGGAGATTGTTGTTCTGCCCTAATGGGAGACAAGCCTAGGCGTTAGGGAGGAATACCAAACTAAATGTCCATGTATAGGGGTAGTAGTAGTAAGGTAGTCCAGGTCCAGGGTAAGAATCCTGATCATGGGTGAAATGTCGTCTAGTTCACAAAATGTGTGTGCCTGTGAGCGTTATTTATTTATTTTTAAATTATTTAAAAATATTTTTTTAAATAGATGACTCTATTTATTGCTGTTTCTTCAGTTTTGGTCAGAACAATGTGTCTGTATGCGTTACTTTAATAGTCGTCAAGGACTTCTATTGATATTTATTGCTGCTATTTTGACTTGACTCGGTTTAATGTGGGTTTAACGGTTACCGCGCCGGACTGCCAAACCAGGGTCCTGGCTGGGTTGGAATCCCGGTTCGGCCATGGATGTCATACAATGTTTGAACCTTTGTTGTATGATTTCCATAACAAAAAGCCTAACTTTCTTGGGATCATCATTAGGTAATGTGTCTGTGATCGTTATTTATTTATTTTCATGGAGAAATAAGGAACTTGTTTATGAGAAAGGTCAATTATTCTGTTCGATAATAATTATATTGGATCGGTAAAACACACCGAACCAAGTCAATATCCGTCGACCATCATTTGTGACGTTATCAAAGAAAAAGTAGAATGTGGTTTTTAATGATACAAACTTGTTTTTATGTGCCAGTTAATTTAATGTGTTTCAAGTTGTCATTATCAGTTATACATGTTTGTTGTTACTAAAGTAAAGCGCGGGCGGTCTTTATCAGTTTTGTGATGAGTGATGACCTTAGCTCTTGACTAAAGTATCATCATCATCATCAGCCTATCATCGTCCACTGCTGGACATAGGCCTCTCCCACACTACGTCTACCAATTCGCGGTCTCCACTGACACTCCACCGGTTGTCAGTTCTTCGGCAGATATGACCAGCCCATTGCCACTTCAGGTTGCTAATTTTCTGAGCTATGTCAACCACTTTCGTTCTCTGACGTATCACTTCATTTCTGACTAAAGTATACAAAATCAAAAATACCATCTTCTATTTTTAAAGCCTTTGTCTTCTGTTCACGAAAAGTGTAAGGGACTTTAAAGATTTGATATTTTGAAAGGATGAATGATAAAACAGTTTTGTATGGCGAGTGTGCAACGGCGCAACGTGTGACCTATATGAGGCCGTATCAAGAGTCTTGATTCAAGGCCTTGGAATCTGGATTAGGAATGGAATATCCTATCTCCCATCCAAAATGCTAGTTCGGCGTGAATGTATGAAGAGGGTTATTCAAAATGGATGTCCAATTACCGCCTACTTTCCGGGAAAATGGTGTGAGTTAAGGGTGTACCATCAAACTGCGCCCGCGGCATGGCGCCTCGATAAACGTTTTATCGCGCCTGCTGGCTCGTTCGTTCGCGTGCAAAAAGTAAGAGAGATAGAGTGCGATATATATGTATCGCGCCGTCATGCCGCGGGTGCTGGACAACTTTTACTATGGAACCAATATTGAAATCGTGGAAAAAAATATAAATAGCTACTCAATCCAAATGTATGGAGCAGTTGTTTTTTCGCTATTTCAATGTTGGTCCCATAGTGAAAGTTGTTCAGTTTGATGGTCTGTAGCCCCCCTTTAAGTATGTTAAGTATTAAAGTTGAAACCCTGTATTTAATGTTATAGTGCGCAATTCCTGAAGCTATCTTCTCCAGACGGTTGTGACGTGATTGATACTAGGCATGTACTGTATCCAAGTACAAGTGTAGTACAACCAACGAGTACATTCAATACCGTAAAACCTTTACAATCGACAACCGATAGATAAAGATAACAAAATATAAACACAATATCGTGGATATCGTTATCATTCAGTACTCTTGTCGCAGGTTAGAGAGAGATACAAGATAAATTATCATGTAGATGGGCGTGGGTGTAAGCCAATCGGCGATAGTGAAATTCACAAGGACGCCGGCTTTTTGCACACTTTTTGTTTTGTCGTTTGTTCGATCGTAAATTCGTAACTGTATATTTTTGGCGTGTACGATGTTTAGGTTATCTAGATTGTTATGAAATGGTATGGGATACATAGTTTGAAAATAAGTTTTAGTGATATGTATGTTGTTGCGACTTTCAGAGACATTAAATGTCTGTATACAGGATGTAAAATTAAATGAGTTACATATTAAACGGACTGCTTTAGACCCAAACTGAACAACTTTCTCTATGGGACCAACATTGAAATCGCGAAAATAAAATCACCTGTTCCATAGAAAACGTCACTGGTCAACTCTACCCAAATGAATTGATTTTTTTCGTGATTTAGTTGGTCCCACTACTGTCAAAGGTTATTCACTTTACTGGTCTAAATCTAAAGCACCCCCTTACTTAAGTATGAAAAGCCCTAAATAAAATAAAAAGAACTTTATTCATTTACACTCTGTCTGTCTGTATAAGGTCTAACAAAATTAGGTGAAACTATTTTAAAGGGATGATCAGACCATCAAACTGATCAACTTTCTCTATGGGACCAATATTGAAATCGCGAAAAAAAATCAGCTGTTCCATACAAACCTACTCGACCTAAATGTATGGGACAGCAGATTTTTTTTTCGCGATTTCAATATTGGCCCCATGGAGAAAATTGTTCAGTTTGATGGTCTGATCATCCCCTTAAAATAGTTTCAGCTGATTTTGTTAGACCTTATATAGGGATTTTTTTGTCAATCGACTGATTTTCAGGGGTGATTCGGTTGACTCAAATTCAAATCAATATTATGAAAAATTGCTTAAATTTAATGTCTTAGTTTTTCTTATTATTGTCTTCAAGCTTGCTTGATAACGTTACTAAAAAAATAACTAGTTCTAGTTTCAGACATTCCATCACAAAAACAACGTCAACAAGAAAAACCACAAACATAAATTCTTTTCATTAATTCAAGTTTTTATTTTGTTTAGCATATTAGTAAGATTTTAGAAGTCACATAAAAGCTCGCAATATTGTGTTTGAGATTGAAAATTTTACTAAAAACTATGCCGATGAATCGAAGTATTAGATACGAAAATCTTAAACAAAACCAAAAACCACAATAACATATTTATGTATAATAAGAAGGCATCACTTTCATGGAAACTTCCTCCGGATGTTCATCAGGCGAGGTGCTTATGTACGAAACCGCGAATGATAAATTAACACCAATTTGACCTCGTTTGTTTACACAATGATCTTAATATAAACTCATCGAACGTACATAGAATTGCAATCGAATGTATTTTGAACACTAAGGTAAGCACACATAGTGTGATATTATGTGCAAGCGCAACTTGCATGTTATCGACCACAAGCTAATTTGGAACAATTCAGGGTACATTGCTGAGAATGGTAGTGACACATTACCTTCTTCATGCAAGTAACCAGCAATGTACCCTGAATTGTCATTGTAAATTACAATTGTCATGTTTATTAAATCGCCCCCAGTACTTATTGTAGCAACATTTTTACGACAGGTCTTCAAAGATATAACAAGGTGATTGGAATCTAAAAATGTTTCATTAGCAAATGTGCTTACCGGTATAATCCGCATTGCGGAAGAGAACTATTGATACAATGAGTTATTGAGTTCAAATATATCCTAACTTTAGGTAGGTATATAAAATGTGAAAGTTGGATTATTTGCTCTTTTTCACGGCCCAATCGCAGTGTGATTTATAATTCAGATAGCTAAATATAGACTGAATTCGTCCGCAAAAATTATATACCAAATTTTAAGTCAGAAAATAAGATATCCAACAAAAAAAGTTTCATCAAAATCGGTTCAGTAGTTTTTGCGTGATGCTCGTTCAAACAAACAAACAAACAGATTCAAAAATTGGTGATATGGAATCAGGGATACCTAAAAACCATATCGTAACTTTTTTTTGTTAATATCTTCATTGTACAGACAAACTTCCTGTTACAGTTTTATAATAGTTTAGATTTGTGGACCTGACCTTTTTGCATGCTCCTCGTCTGTTTAAGTGGTAACAAGCAAATCCTCTTTGTGAATAACTGATCTGCGAACGTCGTCCGTTCGTCGCTAAACAGATGGCCCCCGGACTCATAATATCCCCCACGCGGGAATTCAACAAAACATTATTCGCGGTGAATGTCCACCTTTAGAATTGATGTTATTGTATTGTATATCTTTTTCTTGACTAAGCAAGACGTGTGTTTTGAATAGAAAGCGAAGCGGTTATGTCATGTTACTTGTAGTGTCGTAATCATTTGAGACCATGCCTGTACAAGTCTTGTTATTCTAGTCTACGTCTTCTTCAATTTGTTTTTCCTGTACTCATGATTTATGATAGGAACAATATGTAAGGTCCGCGGTCCCTAAGAGGGTCCTGTAAAGGTCATTTGAGCATATTTTGTGCAATAAATCTATACTATTATAAAACTGTAACAGGAAGTTTGTCTGTACGTTGAAGATATTAACAAAAAAAAAGTTACGATATGGTTTTTAGGTGACCCTGATTCCATTTCACAAATTTTTGGATTTTTTGTCTGTCTGTTTGTTTGGGTGTTTGTTTGTTTGAACGAGTATCACGCAAAAACTACTGAACCGATTTTGATGAAACTTTTTTTGTTTGATAGCTTATGATCTGACTTAAAATCTGGTTTATAATTTGGGCGGACGAAGTCGCGGGTTAACGCTCGTAGTTAATAAAGATGAAGTACGCCAACATGACTAGAATTAATTATTCTGTCCACATTAAAATTGGCACGTCTGTGAAGAAGTTGACCTAGTTTTCTGTACGTATTGTACCCAAAGGTATACTTTGGTACGCTAATTTGATTCTTATGTTCTTAATACTTTGGTAAACGATAGTTTCTGGAGCTGACTGAACAACGCTGTGCAAACCCAAATCTTGAACTATAAAGTACACTTAATTTCTGGAAACCTATACCAAGCTACCTTTTTGCTAAAGGTGAATTTAGCGACTACTGTATTTAAAGTTTTTAGCTGTGTTTAACGTTAGTTCATGTACCTATTTATGGTACACAAGAAGCATATTCTTAACTTTAGAATTAATGGGCAAAAAGTGGGTTCAATTAATGTTTAAAACGTTTTACACGTTTTTGCAAAATCCCTTATTCTGAAACCCAGTTCCGCGACATTTTGCAGAGTCATTGGAAGTTCCCCGGGCCCGCATGATTTACACAATACATCATACTACCTAGGTATATAATTATGAATGAATGCAAAAGTATTGACGGATGTTTGTTCCCGGATCACGGCTAAAACGGCTGACCGATAACGAAATTTGGTACAGAGATACGGTCGGTACATCCTGGAAATGGCTTACAGGGTCCATGCGGACGAAATCGCTAGTAAAAGTTAGTGTTCTATAATCATATTTCCTGACGTTTCATATTATTAGCTCTAGTATCCGAGTTGTGCCTATAGTACAATCAATTAAAAATGTAGGCCAATACGAACTATTTGCAGTTACATGTTTTGCGGATGATTAATGACGATATTACAGGTGATTGTGACAAGGTCCTGAGGCCTACATATTGGTGGACTTTAAATAAAAATAATAATATAATTATATCTTGGACATTGTCACACAAATTATCTAGTCACATTTTAAGTACCTGGACTTGTATTATGATGACTAGGCAACGATATAGAATACATATACAACGTGTTAATGAATAAGAGCAAAACCTCATACACCCCCACTGATTTATAACAAAATAATTAGGTTGAAACAATATAATTATTTTGATAGTTAAAATTTAAAGTTATTCGCATTTTAAGTTTTGAAGCAAAAATTATTTGTTATCATTTCAGCAATGAATGAAAGAGCTAAAGTAGGGTGAGTGTGCCCGTGGGGTGGGTTGATATCGGGATAAAAAATAAATTTTTTTTAAACAAATTATTTAATATTTTGAAAAAAATTACTTATGTTGAAACCATGATAATTCGATTCTGCTCTCGATTCTAAACAAACTACTTTCTAGTTTTGCGTTAATTCATTAACACGTTGTATAGATACAAACATCCATAACTCGGGTACAAATATTCATATTCATCATATAAATATTTGTAACTTACTTGGGATTCGAACCCGCAACCCTCGGCACAGCAGGCAGTTCACTACAGACTGCTACCGGGGCGTCTTTACAAGACTTCTGTCTTATCTTAAGTACCTAGACAAGACCAGGGTCCCAGAAGGTGAACCGACTTCTACTAAGAGGGGCCTTTAATGTATGTGTTGCTTGTCAAATGATAATCGCCTTCTCTTGGCGTAGTCTATTAAATATTCTGTGACTTGGCCTTCGTTCCAAACGTACAGTTACCTATTCAAATGATTCACGCCTTTTGTAACTATAGATTCATCATTTCAAAGGCCGGCGCTTAACCATTGTTATAACGTTAACTAATCGATTGTTGCGATTATGATAATATTTTTAACAGTAAACTGATATGATATTGAATAAATACGGTTCCAACAGGAAACTTGTAAACTTTATTACAAGTGGTATAAGGTTGTAATTAAGTACAAAATAATTACGTGATTTGCCTTTTAATTACAACGATACTTGTATTAATTGCTCATGGACTATAATTCCCCGAGCAGTCGGAGATTCTAAATTTACCATAAATTCTGAATATTCACATTTTACTAGCGCCAAACTCTGACGCTAGCTTGTGCCGGGTACCTACTTATATTGTAGTATAATTATGATTCTTTGAATGGTCAGTGCTTATTGGGGAGTATCCACTAATTGTTACTGCAGCTCTTCCCCGGAGTCGATTGCATCAGGGGAAGTAAGGCACCTATAGAACCAAATGTATAAAAAAGTAGATTCTATTTTGAGGACAGGTAATCCCGATTTTGTAACATTTTGCATGCCTATTTAAGTGGTTAAGTGTGAGAAACCTATTGTAAATTATAACATTCCACCTGTACTATGTAACCATACTTACAGCCAATAAAGTTTCTATTCTATTCTATATCTAGGTACGAACCTAGGCGCTCATCTTATGGGCTTAGGTCGCTTCTGACGTCACAAAGCATGACAATTGGATCTTATCTTAGGAGTATCAGTTTCACAGTTTGTAGATAAGTTTGAGTTACAGATTATGATTTTGCTCTGTAACCGTTAAGACTGCGAATTTATCAATATTTGCTCAATATATAATGTTATTTATAACTGAATAATAACTCCTATAAGCGATAAGATATCTTCTGTGCACTGTCTTTGTTATTCATTCATTATTGTTCTCGTTATTACCTTATCTATGTTTATTTTTAAACCGTATAATCTGTTTTATACCTGACGCATGCCAGTGCATGCGTTTCTATGATTATTTACTGCATATCTAGGTGTAGGTCAATACAATCCAAATAATTACCTCGTGAAACTACGAGTAAGTACCTAACGAATATGCATCGCACTGCTAACTGTAATAATATAACGGCTTGCAAAAATAACAATGTAAATATGGACGGCCACAGAATTTTATTGCGGTTTCCGCAAATAATTCTTTACCAAATTTGTACTCTTATTGTTGTGGTTGGCAGGGTCTATATTTTTCGAGCGACTGCATACTTCTGATATCATGTTTAAGCCAAAACAAAAACAAAGAATTAAGAACAATGCGGCAGCAATACCAATTTCTATTGTCGTAGGTTAGGCAGCATTTTTATAGAGTGGGAGGACGCCACGATTAAAAAGCTGGTTTTATTAATAACACAAATATGATATTTGCCATAAATAATCAACAATTGTTGATTAAATTGCTTACACTGAATAACTAATATTTTGTTAGAAATCCTAGTTAGTACCTATACAATAATAAATTGTAAGAAGAACAATTTATCAGTGTAGTTTGGGCCAGAAACCAGCATTCGTGGGTACGAATGCTGGTTTCTGGCCCAAACGAGCCCTCGACTAGCAGTATAAGCATAATATCAAATTCTAAACTTGGTCAAAAAATGAACAACTTAGTGACACGAAACCGTAATTTCAGAACTTGACTTCTGCCCTCTTTTCATTTCTGGACATGACTTCTGCCCCTCTTTAATTTTCTGTCATTATCGAAACACCGTTTTCACTGATTAAATACTGGCAATGAATGTTATTCTATTCACTTGGCATATATTGATTTCTACACTAACCGATATTCAATTACTTTCTTGCTCCAGCTGTAGATCGTTCAGCAACTTTTAATTGCCTTTCAGGATGTGAAACTTTTCTCAAGGTCTGTCCTGTCTCGTTTCCAAGGAAACTACCACGTGTAACGTAGACAGTAGTGATTAATGTATAAAAGACTCACCTTACGACCTTTTAAGTTTAACACAAGGAAATGTAGCCTATTATAAGAAACTACTTAGATTGTAGGACATTTTTATCAACAGAATCATCAGTCTAAGTACAAACTTAAATAATTACATACTCAAGGGGGTTCAGACCATCAAATTGAACATATTTGACTATGGTACCAATACCGATAATAAAATTGTGTAAAAAATGTGTTGTTCCTTAAAAAATTTATGTCATCTACCCGATCCGAATGTATGGAACATTAGATTCTTTTTTCGCGATTTCAATCTTGGTACCATAGTAAAAGTTGTTCATTTTGATGACAATCCCAAGCACCCCTCGTGAGACATTGGGCCATACAACACCACTAAGAGTGCGGATGAGTGGAGTTGAGGCGAGTTAGTGATCAAAATACTGGCATTATGATGATTTGATGAAAACATCAATCCTGAGTCTTGATAAATCCTTAAAGGAGAAAGGGAGTCGGCCGATCATCACTCAAGAGCCCACGAACGTAGTAGAGGTGTTTCATATTATAGGAGAGGTATGAAACTTTGCTTCAACTAAACACCTTTCACAGAATAGTTAACAGTACTAACCGGCAAAGATTGATAATTTTGAGGTCTCAGGATGGTGAAACTCTTATGTCCACTAAAATACTGCATATTGTTCAAGAGAATACCATAGAATACTTACATTTAGTTTCATTCAATTCCCATGCCATTCGGTTAGGTATTCAACGTATCGGAAACACGTGGATTTCACTGGAGATGTGGACTAGATAAAGCAATATATGTCGAGCTGAAAACGATTTTCGGAATTGTTTGTCAGGCAGGGTCTGATTCCGTCTTATGTAACTACGTCTACTACCTATGTTATGTAGAAAATGTTGACTATAATACTACAGGGTGTAAACTTAAATGCGCTACATATTAAAGGGGGTGATCTGGACCATCAAACTAAACAACTTTTACGGGAACAACTTTGAAATAGCAAAATTAAAATGTGCTATTTCGTTCATGAAGGGTTGGCATTTTTATGAAACAGCAAATTTCTTTTCGCGATTTCTAAGTTTGTCCCGAAGTTGTTCAGTTTGATTATGTAACCTGTCTGTATAGTATGTTATCTGGCCGTATCTGTAGGTACATGACCTGTACATGAGTTGGACCGTATCCGACATTATCCTATAAAAAAAATATCTGCACTGTTGTATTGTTAAATTCTAATAAACTTTTACGATACCATTTAGTTTTACTGCGATTTTCTGCAATGCCGTGAGAATTTTCCGCAGTCTTTTCTTTGTTTCAGTATTATCCTCCTTGTTCTGCGCTTCGTATTGTAATTTTTTAAATACCAGTTCTACAAAACATAGCCGTCCATTCATTCACAATATGTCAAAAACAAACCCTACACGCACTCATTGTGCGGAGTTGATGACGCAATCAGTATACATTAGTTAAATATAACCATATTTATATTTAAAGAGGATACCAGGTGATAAAGTAGATAACTGATTACTACAAAGTATGGTTCGGACGGTGTGCATAATTAGTTATGCCAGTTCTAATGAGGAGGTTTGAAAACTCTTGACAGCAAGTTGACCTTGATCAATGGCACTGGACCAGCTATCTATCCCGTAAGCACATATCCACTGGTCAGGAGGGGTTTTCATTGTTTTTCAATGAATATCTTCACCCGCAAATGAATGTCCGCCCCGGAACCAAGAGTCTGGTTACGTGCTTGCTCTCCCGTTTTTTTTTCGTGAGAAGAAGGCTGTGCCCTGCAGCAGGACGTATATAGGCTGATGGACCAGGAACAATAGCGGCGATCTCTCAAAGCACTATTTTTGCGCGGACCTCCTTATACGGACTCCTTAATGTTTCCTGCTGCCTTTGTCTATTTTTCCCAGCGAACTAAAATAAGTTCGCTGGTTTTTCCTGTATTGTTCTCATGAAATAAATGAGTTATCTATCTATCTAGTCAATGAAGTCCTACGAGTCAGAGAGATCAATTTAATCTATCTTGGAACTCGCATTGATTTTAAACAAAAAAGATGAAGGGGTTGTAGTCTTGACTTTATGTATGTACGAGCGTTAACCCGCGACTTCGTCCGCACAAATTATATACCAGATTTTAAGTCAGATCATAAGCTATCAAACAAAAAAAGTTTCATCAAAATCGGTTCAGTAGTGTTTGCGTGATACTCGTTCAAACAAACAAACACACAAACAAACAGACAGACAAAAAATCCAAAAATTGGTGAAATGGAATCAGGGTCACCTAAAAACCATATCGTAACTTTTTTTTTGTAAATATCTTCAATGTACAGACAAACTTCCTGTTACAGTTTTATAATAGTATAGATGTAAGATAGAAGGAAAAAACATATGTTTGCTTGTGTCATTGCTTGATGTGGTGCAGATGTGGAATCACTGCGGTAATGAGGGTTTACTTAGGTATGTAGGCCTGTAGGGGTATGTTAAGTCTTAGCTCGGTATGTTTGTGACTGGCGTTCCTTCTTGCATTCATTCGCTAGGGTTGTCATTACGGTTAAAGATTGTAATTATGACATCCAAATAAATTAAGCTAAAGTTAATCATTTTAAAGGGGTTCGTGTCGCGTGTAATACATGATTTTTATTTCTTTCTATGTAGTTAGTGAAATGTTGTATACCGTTTTTTGAAGATTTCTGTAATAAAGAATTACAAGTTATCCTTGCTATACAAGCTACAACACTTAAGTTTAGTTGATGGACAGTTATTGTAATGTTTCTGATTACCCCGAAATAAGAATATAGTCGTGAGTCACCACAGCGAAAATTTATAATGAAAACATTATATGATTTCAGAATAATTTCTTTAGACCATCTTTGTCTTCGTGTTATCTTTTGGTATTTCTTTCCAACCAGAAAAGGGATGGTCATAACACTAAAATCATAAAGAGGAGAAGTTTGGATGTGGGAGGTAATCTCCGACTACTCAACTCACTAATTTCAAAAATTCTTTCACCAATGATAAAATGATATATAGAAAAACGACGTGATCATTATTTTTTGTTTAATATTATGTATAAGATATCTGTTTAATATAGAGGAAAATAACGAACTTATTCAACAGTTATACCTTATACAGAAACCTGAAAGTGACATTATAAGGTACTCGTGCGTGCAATAAATCGGTGAAACAGCCTGGCCTGAACCTGACATAATCAAAGGCCGATGTCAACCTAATTGGCTACAGTAATTGATCCGTAGATTAATTACTAATTGGGTTGAATGTGTTATATTTATAACGTCAAAGTGTTCTTGAAAAAGCTAAGGTAATTAAAACGAATCCCTATGTAATATTTTAACTCTGAATGTTTGTTTTGTCTGTGCTGTTGTTAGGTCTTTCAGTAAGTATAAAGTATTGAATAGACTTAGAATATCGCAAACCCAGTAGAGTGTAGGAGGAGGCGACTTAATACCTTCAAACATCGTAAACATCTTTGTTGCACGCACTTTGAAAAATTACAAAGAGACGACCCGTATTTATTGACGTTGTGCTTGTGTGACCTAATGCGTGTTTGAAGTTGTCTGTTATTGATTTTATGCGTGTTTGACGTTGTGCGTATTTGAAATGCGTATTTGGCATTGACGTTACGCGCGTGTTTGACGTTGTGCTTTTTTGACTTTAGTAAAGAAAAAAAAAAGAATAGAATAATACGGTAGTTGATAATAAATGATGATAAGTTGACAACCCTGACTCACGTAGGAACAACGCATTGGAACTATGCCCCGAGCTCGTTGTTAGGGAAGATTTGTCTTGCACTGGGACGTATTATACGTACGTAGGTAGGTACGGCGACGCCGCCGCCGCCGCACAATGTCTCGGGCCCGCCGTGGGTTTTGAAAAGCCACTGTAATTCTTACACGTGCATTTATAAATTGCACGTGTGAGAATATTGATACATATTGTGTACCTTGACTCACGGCCATAATTCTTTGCTTCAGTTTAATTAGGAATTCTAATTAAGGTAAAACATAAATATTTATTCGAATAGTGGTAATTCATATAGATCATCATCCAAAATTTCAAATACTTCTTCTTATGATTTGGACAGAGCCTTGGTGTCAGAGTTTTTTCAGAACGCCTTACGGCCTCTGACGTGGTTTTTATGTAACGACTACTTCCTAACCAACTGGGGAAAAACGCACAAAGTGACGTATCACAAGGTGTCCCCCGTGGGAATCGAACCCACGACCTCCGAGTCGAGAGCCCAATGCTCCTAACCATTAGACCACGGAGGAAGCGGAGAAATACTTATAAGAAGTTAGACGGACAGAATAAATGTTGAAATTTTCTGCAAAGATAAAAGGTTTATATTTCCGCTTTTCAAAAAGGTAGGGCGAAAACCTAATCTTAATCCGGCATTGTCTGGCTTCTTTACTTAGTCTTTGCACAGACCTTGACCTAGAAAATCAGACAAAAGCAAGCTTACTATTCAGTTGCAGCGGATGAAGCTCCAGTTTGTTTATCCACCACTAAAGTTTGTTAGTCGAAAACTAGTTCAGAAAGGATTATACCGACACTACTGGACGTTTGTTATGAAGCCTTGACCAACATTCAATGAGCTGCAGAGCCTACTTAGACCAACTGGTTTGTTTGAAATGGAAATAAGTACATTAGTTTTAATCCATATAGAGTCAATTTTAGTATAATTTCTTTTGATGAAGTGTTCTAGCGTTGATTTTCATAAAGATAATAATGAATGGCTTCTCATAACCGATTTCGACTGTCGATATTATGTGTGATGGATTAAATTGGGTTTTTCAATAATCATTCTTAGCTCTAGTTCTTAAATTAGGTTTTTTATTCTTTGACGACCCGGTTGGTGTAATGGTTACCACGCTGGACTGCCAAGCCAGGGTCCTGGGTTCGAATCCCGGTTCGGTCATGGATGTTATAAATGTGTGTGCCGTTGTTATTATATGGTTCCCATATCAAAAAGCCTAGGGCTTAATTTGGGATCATTACAATGTATGTGCCTGTAAGCGTTATTTATTTATTTATTCTCTCTTCTTTTCTCTAGCTCTTCGGTGAAGGAAAACATTGTGGAAACCTGCATGCTTCAATTTCGAGGCATGTATTGTGCCCACTGTCCATTACAAGTGGCGACGGACTCACTCCCCGTCACACTGGGCAGAGTTTCGGTACTACTAGTGAAACGTGGATGTTCTGTGGTTTCAGAATATCTCTGACTACCCCCTCGGGGATTATAGTCGTGAGCACACGCTACGCATTCTTAACTCGCACTCCGTGTTTAATTGTCATGCTCCCATCCCATGCTTACATAAGATAACATCGACTAGGTTACAAATGCGGTTAGTTACGCAGGATATTTTTAGATGCATAAGTGTGTGCGTTTTACAAGATGCAGTCTCTCGGCCTCACCCTTCTGAATCTGATAGGACGGGAACCCAATACGGTAACCACACTATGCGGGCGGGCGATGGCATTACAATTTTATAGCGCTGTTATACAGGGTGTCCCGTAAACCGACGTCAACCCGGCGGATGCTGATAGGTTAGGTCATGACTAAGCAGAATATCAAAATTTGACTTTAGCAAAAGTGTCTTAGTTTTCGAGATATTGACAGTTTTAACACAGATACTGCATAGAACATTTGTAGCCGTGGCACTCAAAATAGTGACTTAAGGTAAAGAGTTTCACGAATTTCATAAAACTGTCCTTATCTCGAAAACTAAGAACCTTTTCTTAAAAAAAAATGTTGACAGATTGATTGATTGACTGACTGTTTTTTTTATTTTAGTATTTTCTGGTTAGGCATGAAATAACGTATCAGCATCCACCGAGTTGACGTCGGTTTACGGGACACCCTGTATACGTCCAGGAGCTTAAAAATTGTATGCCTTTGCCTCTGAAGATTCACCCTGACATCAGAGATGTTGACGAAATTTTGGAATGCAATTACGTGACCCGTCTTTTGATGGTCGTTTTAATCGTATTTTATCTCAAAGTTGGTACCTCCGTGCTTCGGATGGTACTTTAAAAACAGTTTTTATTAGATAGTGGATAGTAACTTGATCACTGAGATGCCTCCTCCTATTTGTATGGGGCCCGAGAGGAATGGCCGGCACGCTCTCACCATTATGCGTGAGGACGTATACAGGGTGTTACATAATTAATCAAAAAAAATCCCTCTTCGGAGCCAATTATTAAAAAATCCCAACTCTAGAGTGACATTTGAAACATAGACTATTTTTTCAGAAGGGTAGTGTTTGTAAGTCATTTTTACCTACATTTCAGTACGGGACGAAAAAGCGAAAGAAACGAATTGCAAGATGCTTAAATTATCTTACATGATGACAAATATGAATACTTTATTGAAATTATTCTTTATTTTTAATTTTTGTACCAATAACTTAACTTTTTTGTCAATCTGATTATTTATTGTTTTTTTATTTGCTATAAATAGGGCTTAATATTCAAGTTAGCTTTAGAAATAAACATAACTTAGAGTAAAATTATCTTTTAAATTAAGTACTTACAAGCTTTTACAAGATAGGTAGTGACATCTCGGTGACCTTGCGACGTATCTGGCTGCCGTTTAGTCTTGAACTACCGGCAGTCCGTAAAATAGTGCTGCGCTTCAACGATGACTATTTTATTATTTCATTATCGATAATATATTTTTCCGTAAATAATAATATTGATTGATTTGATTTGATTTGTCATACATTTTCAATAGACTCTTTACAAGGGACCCTTTAACTTGTACTCTTAAATATTCCGTGCTTTAACACCCTTTTTTCTTTTTTTGTAACACCCTGTATAATAGGTATGCTATGATGTTTGTGAGAAAAGTCTATTGTTGTTAATCCTTATTGTTCTTTCTGACTTGTATTCATGAATATTTTAATAACTCCGAATGGTTGAAGGATTTGGCAGACTTAAAGATCAGCTCCACAAGTGAATGACGTTGATTGTATGTATGAAGATTAACGCTCTAATTTACTTCGAGATAAGATAACAACACTAACGAGACATTCCGCACGTACACCATGAAATAATGACTAAATCGGAAACTGTTTAAGTAATGCAAATGCTACACAGACTCGTTGCCATATCTGGCTTCGAATAGCACCAACAACACAGCGGGTGTCGTAAGAGACGACTAATTCCTTCAGGCGTCACCCACATCCTTGAAGCCCTAACCGTGAGGCTACCGGTTATAGCCACTGCATCTGACCCCACCCCTGATCTTATCGGTCTCCCATTCCATCAGACATGCAGACGAGAGAGTGCATCTGTGTTTAGCGCGTAGACTTATGCACTCGGCGTACCTAACAGCTTTTCTATAAAGATTAGCAGTCGCCAATCGACTAGGATAGGAATCCATCATCATCTCTACAAAGAATTCAGGGGCTATGTCGAAAAATGATTGAAGCGAAATGGGCGTGTGATAGCTTATATATTACTGCCTGATGCGAGAGAAAGAGATGAGGCGGCGCGCGCGCCTGAAACAGCTCAAATATAAAACAAACTTTATTTAATTATGATTGTACTATTTATGTAAGTTCAATTAAAATTTGTAAAATATCAATCTCTTTTTTTTAAATCAAGTCTCGTGTTTCTATTATTCACCGTTTAGCAGTTCAAAGCGTTTATCGATAAAGACGGAGGCTACTTTGGCTTGTTTTTCTATCGAGAAAATGCGTCTTGATCTTGTTTTGGCTCTAATCAAAACTTCAATTATATGTTCAATTTACACATATCCGCTAATCATACTCCTACTGTTAGTACTTCATGATGTATGACGCTTTAAAGAATCTTATTTTTTTCAAATAGCCTCTAAGTCTGAAATCAAATACTTTTTGCGTTTTTCACACTGTCGCGGAGCAAGCGTGAGTTTTGGCGAGTGCTAAAGCATGTCGTTCATCATCATTCATCACGGTCAACCCATGTGGCTATATGTAGCTAATATAATAAATATCGATTGTCAACGTCCTCTAAACAATACACGTTTATTGTTACGTATGTACTTACGTCTTTTGTTCGATGATTTATGTAATTACAAATTTTTATGACGTACACACTAAATGTATCAGTAGTGTCCAAGAAGATTTCGCGCCCTTGGTAGAACTACGTCATTATATGAAATATGACATAATCGTATAAGGCTACGTATAAACTTTTTGTTTCGTGGTTCTTTTTCTTTCGTTTTCGTGGATGTTCTAATTTTTTTGAATATCTATGTCTACCGCCTTTTATCGCAGATCACATTTTACCTGTTACGTTTCCATCTGACCTGTGAATGTGTGAATATTAGAATCGCTCGCTGTCGATTTCGGACTAGTTTAAAAAAAAAAACTAATAAAAATAGCGGACAAAGATGAGTTCACCAATAACAACTGAAACAAATAGTAAAGTGATCCACGGACGAGGACAACTGGTCTCATAATCACAATCATCCTATATTTGTAATTTTTCTACCAATATGGTGGGATGTAGACCGGATCATCCGGATGCATCAGATCCGTCGTTGCAAATCTCCGCGAGGTTGTAACGTAGCGACCAGACGCTCAGGTGCAACTATTTGCGTCTAATCCTGGTTTAATTTATACTGAAGACTTAAGCGTTGAGACATTTTTGCCCGTGCACTTCCTTAGAACAGAAAATGTTATTTGTCTTGCCAGTAACACATTGCGTGTCGTGTCAATGTCAACGAATGATAGTAAGTCTTTCTAAAACTGCATGCTAAAAGGAAGTAGGTCTAGTACCTACTAGTAGGTATATAAGTAGTTGATGCAGGGTTTCTGACCACCTTGAAAGAGATTGTGCTAGAGAGCTTATGTATGTATGCACATTTTAAACTAGTAATGTACCGTTCGCCATTGCATTAGTAGGTAGTATTGCCTGACCAAGTTGTAATCATAATGAACGGTGACCTAACGCTCAGGTCCGCGCTCTACTTGTGTGTTGTGTCTCATTCTACCGCATAAATGCAAATGTTTATCTGCTATAAGATTTATGCACTATACAGCTAAGCGTTATTAGACGTTTTATTTTTCTTTGAATAAATCAGTTATTGAAAGTTTACCAGACAAACAAGACATTTATGATTATGGATTCCTAGTAGATTTCGGGCGACTGCTAATCTTTATAAAAGCAGTCGGGTACGCGGGATATTTAGTGTATAAGTGGAAATAAGAAATTATACAGGGTGAAATTGATATCAAATAAGAGTCTACCCATCAAACTGAACAACTTTCACTATGGGAGCAAACCGATCGGAGAAAAAATTATCAGCCATACTAAACTGCAATGCCAACTCGAATCAAATGTATGCAATGTATGCAACAGTAGATTTTTTTATTTGCTCCGATCGTTTTGCTCCCATAGTGAAAGTTGTTCAGTTTGATGGGTAGACTCTTAGCTTAAAAAGATGCTAATGATATCAATTTCACCTTGTGTGTGTAGATATAGTGTATCATATAGTTTGTTAATTAATTATAATAAATTATTTGATATTATAAAATACTGGGCGATAAGAAAAGTGTGTTGAGATATTATGAGCCGTGTCGTCGTTTTGGCTTGAAAGTGGACCATCCCAATTTCCCTATAGAAATTGAAATTGATTATTGTGCAAACAGAAAGTTGGAACCTATAGGAACCTTATAGTACCTATATGCAGTGTGGTTAGACATTGCATAACATCTCAGCGACTGGGTAACCATGTTCCGATGTACCAGATGCACTCAGGTGCGCTCTATTTGCGTCTTATGTATAGGTACCGCAGTCAGATGCATATGTTTATGCAGTGGTACGGTTTCATTCATAAGAATCGTTAACATAATTCTATAATACAATGTGCGCTGACCATATAGCAGTACAAACATTTTCCATCCGTCATTTCAAACGTGAATTGGGTCGCTCATCAACTTGATAATAAAATTTAACTGCCTGAACAAAACTCATTTTGCGGAACGTTCTGTTATTGTTTCGACGAATTTAAGGTGCTCGGGGGTAAAAGGGAAATTAAAATTATATTTATTGCGATAAATGTGGTACATATTGGGTGAATAGGTGGTTTACCACACTACTAACAACTACAAAGCTACAATAAGGTAATCGTATTGACAAGCCATACATGGTCGGAATCGCGCGTCTCTTAACATATTCCGTACTGAGAACATATTTTTGCGCATTGTGATGAGGTAGAAGGAAGGGGTATCAGTATCACACCATCATCATCATAGGCCTTTACTTCTGTTGCAGATGATTTCAGCTATGTTGACGTAGAAACACTTTTTCTCATGGCTGTACAGTCCTATACGAGTGGGAAACACGTCCGCAGCCTCGACAACAGAACTGTACGCCGGTGGATGACGGCGGGATTGTGACAGCATTCTACGTTATTTCGTCCACTATTTCGACGTTATTTTGCTGTCAGTTTTAAAACCATGCCACCGTACTTACATCTTGCGGTGCTATAACCCTTTGCAGGTCTTGGCCTCCTTAACGATCTTCTTCCATTTCGCTCTGGATGGACGCTTGGACCTTTCTCCAAGATGTTTTCCTACCTATACTCTTCTGTTGCGAGGTCCACTTGACAGTTTTGAAAGCTTTGGTGTTGTCTATTCTTTCCAAGTGCCCTGCCTGTCTATGCCGTTGTGACTTGCAGCACCTTATAAAACCTTACCTCCATCTAACTATAATATTGAAGAAAACATTATAGTATTATCCTGTTGACTCATTTCATTACTCAAGTCATTACCGCAATAAAGAAGAATAATTTTCCTGCTCAAGTTTATATTTGAGCTGGCTTCCGTAAACCAAGGTAGACTTTGGAACCACGCGAATCGTGTCTGCGAGTATGGGTACGCGGACAGTGACGGCGTCGCGACTGCATCGCTGCAAAAAGTCGTCGAGGGCGATGGGCCTTAGAACCTCGCGACACTTGCTGCGCGGCACATGCAGAAACTCGTGCAGTGTGATAATTTGTTGTAGATTTCTGCCGTTTTGACAGATTGGAAGTACCTACCTAAGTAGCTACCTAAGGAAACCTTTCCTTAACGTGCGCACGTGACGGATAACTATTCTCAGATCTGTTAGGAATTCCTACTCTTTTTTTAAACAAACGCTACAGTTTACAATGGGCGTGTGAAAGGTAACGAGAACTTCAGTTGATAGAGATGAATGTTGTACGAAATCTTTATACGCGGAGAATGTATAAATATGAAACAGGATTAAACTTCGTTTGCATGGAACGCGCTTGCTATTCAGTTCTCTCAAAGGTCAGACGGTCACACCAACTAAGATAAGAGACATACAAGTTTGCTAATCTGTTTACTCTAATTTATCTTTATACTTGTCTTGTATTTTTTCTAGGGAATTATATATAACTAGCTTTTGCGCCGCGTCTTTGTTCGAGTATCAAAATAAAATATAGCCTATTAATCAGGAATATTGTAGTTTTCTAAAGAATTTTTACAATTGCTTCAGTAGTACCACAGATTACCCCCTACATACAAACAAAAAAAAAATTACTTATAATATTAGAGTAGATGACAAAATATGTATTTAAAAAATAATGTATAAGATAAGATAAAATATTTTTTATTTGCACACCAAGAATAGACAGATACAATTTATTTTAGTTAATTAGAAAGAGCAAGACAATTTTGAACCGAACACTCAGAAAATAAATAAATAACACTCACAAGCACATACCTACGTACACTATAAAATGATCCCAAACGTAAGCTACTATGCTTTTTATTATGGAAACGTTGCGATTGGCAGTCCAGCTTGGTAACCATTACACCAATAGGGTCGTCAAATTGTTTCTCAAAATTGTTTTTCAAAAATGATTATAATTTTTTTTCTAGATCTTTGTTTTAGATTTAGAGTATATTTTCATTGCTAAATGTATAAGATTCAATCAACACCAAATATTTATATTATGTCGAAAAACATTCCATGCAGTAAGGTGACAACAAAGGTTAAAATTACGTTTCATTTGTAACAATAGCAACGGAAGCAATGTTACCCCTTGGCATCATACAAAACGAAGACAATTGTTGAAACCATTTTTAATTTCACCAAACGGAAGCGGCATTCACGCTTACTCGATTTCGAGCGAGATATTTTAACGATTTCAAGAATCGATACGATTGCTTCAGGAACGTTGCCAAGAGAAAAACTATCGTGCTATCTCGTGTATCTCTCGGTTAGAGTGCTGTTAATTAAACAGTCAACCAGTAAATTAACTGCAGTAGTTACATGTAGTAGTACCATGTTTATAAGTCTCACCGATGTACCTGCGCAGTTGACAAATTTTAAAAGCACGCGAAATTATATTGACCAATCAGGATGTGACACCTTGCCGCTATGGGCTTAATGCTTTCGCGCCCTTTTCCCTGCCGAAGCATCCGTAAGTCTGCTATTCGAGTTGGAGCGAGATACCGATTTTGCACTGCTCTGCGCAAACGAAGATTGACGAACGGAATTATTTCCCTGGTCGTACTGTACTACTGTTCTTGTTAAAGGATGGATTGATTGAAAGAAATAATGAAATACGATTATGTGGATGATCAAACCATCAAACTGAACCTCTATGGGACTAATGTCGAAATCGCGATCATCTGTTCCATACAAAACTTCAATCCCACTCAACCATCAAACTACTCGATCTAAATATGGGACAGCTGATTTTTATTTAAATTAGACCTTGTATATGGGACTAGATTTATCTGTGTCATAAGAATAACAGTATCCAAGACATTCAATTATTATTAATAGCTGGTGCCCGCGACTTCGTCTGCGCTTCGTCTGGACAATTCAGAAAATATCTTTATAAATTGTAGCCTATGTGTTATTCTGATGTATAAGCTATATTATTGTAAAGTTTCATTAAAATCCATTCAGTAGTATTTACCACGTCAGAGGCCGTAAGGCGGTCTGAAAAACTCTGACACCAGGGCTCTGCCCACACGATAAGATGAAGTAGTTTTTACGTGAAAGAGTAACAAACATCCATCCATACTTACAAACTTTCGCGTTTATAATATTAGTAGGATAGGATAGATACACTCACTCACCTATGAACATTGAACACACCCCTGCCCTGACTAAAAAAAATAATGTCGGTCAGTTGTAGCTATGTTCCTGACCATCCCGTCCGTGATTATGGTCGTAAAGTGTATGTAGGCTTAGAATGAACCTCCCTGAGGATTGGCGAGGCGACTAAGCTATAGTCTTGACTGGCTACTAATCATACCATGATAGGTCTTATACCATTCTGAAACATTAATAAATATGCTACAAAACCACGAAACAATATAAAGATAAGTTGCATTGGTTATGGTAGTGAGATTGTAATAGTGAGTGTATATATATGTACGTATTGTATCACGTATGAATAAATAAACAGACTATCAAATGTACAGATAGATCAATTATTGATAAATACAGCTCGAGGGAAGCGAAGACTGATGATGTGCAGCCATTTTGATCGTTGCTAATCGATCTAAACGTTCTATTTTTTCGCTCTCGTATTTTTAGCACGTGGCTATAATTGTGGGGGCAATTAACTTTTAAACACAATAACGTGATCGCGGTTTGATTATGTAATTAGTTTTTTTTTATCAACGTCGATTGTAGGTATCGAGTTAATTAAAGAGGAAATGTTATTGGAAGCGTTCGCTCCTTTAGTGTGGTTTCTCTACTTGCGCACGTCTCGGTTCTTTTCCATACTTCTTCGTCGTGTTCCTCTCCATTACTGGAAGTTGGCAGTCAGTTTTGCATATCCCTGTCTATCTCTCGCCAAACGAAATAGCGCTTCGACGCTGGCGATGCCTGTCCACTCTTTCAGGTTATTCGCGAGCGACGACATTCTTGGCCCACCGACGTTTCTTTTGCCAATTTTTATAGTCTGGAGCAGCTTGTATTGCTTAAACCTTAAAATTGACCAAGATAGGGAACTTTCCTCCCTTAAATGGTTTGCAGAAGCTCCCGGGACTCGTGGTAAAACTTCCACATTGGTGACTTTACCGAAAAATGCTGCGAATTAGTTGGGTTCACCAAACCCAACTAATTCGCAGCATTTTTCGGTAAAGCCACATTTCTATATAGCCTCTAGTTTCTGGCGAGTCCATACCCCACAATATTTCACAATTTCCATACTAAAGCTCAAATTTCGCCTCTAAAAAGAGTGCAGAATTTGCACCACTTACTGAAAACATTTTCGCCCGTATCTTTTCGACCGTATGTTGAAAAATATTTAATATAATTTCTTTCCTATCCATCTATCTATCTATAACGTCACGCCTCTTTCCCAGTGGGGTAGGCAGAGACCGAGAGGCAGAGATTTCTTTCCATTCTTTATAATAGCTAAGGATATTTTAAAAACAACGGGATCTAGGGACCTTAATTGATGGAACTTTTCGAACATTCGATGGAACTGAAGACTTAATCTAGGATATATCTTAACATACAAGACATATACACACGCAAACAGACACACACCTACACAAACCCCCCCCCCCCCCCTCACACCCTCTCACTTTGTTTCAATTGTACTAGTTCGTAACTACATTATTTGTTTATTGTTAAGGATTCCCAATCGTAGACCTCGCATATCAGGCTTGCCTCGTTTTTGGTCTACCGTTTAATGTAATAGTTTTAAGCAAAAGTTAAAAATAAACATTTATCTTATCTTATCTATCTAATTAGGTACCCGTCGAGCTAGGTTTCAACCGTATTTTGGAGTTTTATCGTCCCCTTTCATTGGTCGAATTAATAATAAAAATTCGAATCAAACTATTATGTGCACTTTAAAAACTCTATAAGTACGCCCACCGGCTATTGTCTACAACGAGTATTAATTCTACGAAACTACTTTTATTTTCGTTTCGTTGTCATCGAGGCTGGGCTTGGACTATCAAACACAACGTGGTGACTCGATAGCGTGTTTGTGTTTGTATGAGTCATTAGCGGTGTGGTTTTTCGCACAACCGTATGTTCAAAGTTTTAACAGAAAATACCATGTAACAACCTATCGACCTGTGTATCACAATAATCTTTAGAAGCATTTAAGAGGTAGTCCGTCAATCTTGATGGTGTTATTCAATCAAGAATCTGCAACGAATATCGAGGTCGTGTCGTTTTACGAAATAATAGCACCGACCTAGACGGGTGTCGTAAGGGGCGACTAATCGTTTCTGGCATCATCTTCAACATCTATGGTGTACAGTGTGGATCGTGTGGCTACCGATACATTTTGACTTATTCTCCTGATCGTTGCGATTTCCCGTTCCATGGAGGGTAAGTAAAGTGCTAAAGTGCATCTGTGTCTAGCGCACACAATTAAATATATCCTGCGTACCTAACTACTTTTGTAAAGCACTTAAGCAGTCAATGTAGTCGAAATAAACTTAGAGCATCATTATCAATCTATCGATCGGAAACATCCCAATTTAATGGATCAGTTTGATGGGCTAACTCTAATCTAATCCACCCTTTACAGTTGGACCTGAACTTTATAATAGCTAATTGAAATACCTACAAATAATCAATAAGATAAATTGCGCAAAGCACCTCACTATAAAATTACAAAAAGGTAAATCATCTACGAATGCATCTGTCCCGAAACATTTAAAATAGATAAGAACTTTGTATAAAACTACGTTGCAAGTGGCACCTGCCACGGATAAAATAATTTGTTCTCTCTATGGACGCTGGCCAAATATTATTAATGAGTCGGTGTCCCCAGACGGATTACGTCCAAAGTGCGTTGTCCGAGTGCGTCATTATCCAGTTTGTATTCAAATCAGCACTGCTTGGTTTTTCCTAATATCTTTTATATAAGGTCTAACAAAATTAGGTGAAACTATTTTAAGGGGATGATCAGACCATCAAACTGAACAACTTTCTCTATGGGACCAATATAGAAATCGCGAAACAAAAATCAGGTGTTCCACACAAACCTACTCGACCTAAATGTATGGGACAGCAGTTTTTTTTTTCGCGATTTCAATATTGGTCCCATAGAGAAAGTTGTTCAGTTTGATGGTCTGATCATCCCCTTAAAATAGTTTCACCTAATTTTGTTAGACCTTATATAAAATTCGTTGCTATATTAGAGTCCTCATTTTTATGATCCTCTTGACTGACGGTGATGACTACTTCCTTGTCGATTTCCACCTCGGCGACTTTAGCTGCGAAAAGCATTGAGGTACGCAGAATATTTTGATTTTCAAGTGCATAAATGTACGCGCTAAACTAAACAGATGAACGCTCTCCACCCTTTGTCTTTTTTTTTATTACGTGTAGGTTTGCTCTTGACCTCAATCTAGTCCTCAGGACGAAGAGGGGTCGAAGATGTAGCGAGCTCACCCAGAAGAAGCCTATTCACTCGTACTTTAAAGGAATTCGGGTTGTAAGCGCTCGGAAATACTGACGCAGGCAGGGCGTTCCACTCCTTGGCTGTGCGCATTACAATTGTCTGATGGAACGGGAGACCGATACGATCAGAGGTCCATAAGTATGACTATGTTGCAGGTTGCAGGTAAGCCGGGGAAACCTGCAAACCTGCTGTCAAGGGTATTTTTTAAGTCGCCCTAATACTCATCTGACTTAACGGCGTCAAATAACGCATCTGCATTTGCAAGATGTTTGTAGATAAATAATTCTATAATTATGCGAGTGAGCCTTCACTAAAAAATGTTTTTTTAAATACATAAATAATAATATAGAGTACTTAATATGCTGATACTTTTTAAGGGGATGTTTAGACCTTCAAACTAAAAAAATTTATCTATGGGACCAACACTGAAATCGCGAAAAATAAATCAGCTCGTCCATACATAACTGCAAACCTACTCGAGCCAAATGTATGGGACAGCAGATTTTTTTTTGTGATTTCGATGTTGGTCCCATAGAGAAAGTTGTTCAGTTTGATAGTCTGATCATCCCCTTAAAAAGTGTCAGCATATTAAGAAGGACCCTGTATAATCAAACGTCTGTTGTTTGGTTATAATAAATAGCAAAACTTTTTGCTATTTAAAACCTAACGTTTAATTATGTGTTAAGTACAAAACAGTATGGAAGTCACTAAAGTTTGGTTATATTTACCAAAACATTTTTTCAGCGTTGTTACAACTGCAAGCTTTAAAAGATTGGTGGTAGTATTGTAGTCAAGTAACTGACCACTCACTATGGGATCGTGGTCGTCTGCGTACGTATGGATTAATGCTATAAATGGATAATAAAATAAAACCTATTATTTTTTGCTAGCTATGCTCTTATTTTTGGCTAAAATAAATTGAATAAAACTTATGTCATTCGAGTTCTAAAACAGCTTTGTGAATCCATTTTTATGGAATCACAAATGTTTTTCAAAGAACTTTTACAACTAAATAAACAAAACAGCTACAACAAAAGTTAAAATAGAATCATAAAAATATATTAGTGTAACAAAGTGAAGTTATTCTGCCTCGCGTTTGTACTGGATAGTCTAACACGGTTTTATTTAACTTTTACGTAACATTCACATGTACCAGTCTGATTGAGTTTTAGTTCAAGTTCGAATTTCATTACTTCGTGCATGTGTAAGTAATGCCTACAAATTGACGCCTACGTCTGAAGACTGGAGTGAGGAGAGACTGAAAGTCCAACACAGTAGTCATTATGTAATCAAATAGTTTAATACATACATTATACTGCTATACATCAGCGGCCGCAACGTGATGTAGCGCTATCGAGCATTAACTCTTTCTATGTGAGAAAGAGCGTGATAAAGCCTTATCGCGTTATACTACGGCCGCTGGTCGAGGAATGACTACATAACCAAATACAACTTCTCATCTCAAGATATAGCTCCATAAAATTTTCAACTTCTAAAATGTACTTACTCTTCTTCTTAGTACAAATGCCGGACGGAATACGCCGCGTTCAGTGCTTAGCGTTATACAGGGTGAAATTGAGATACCCATCAAACTGAACAACTTTCACTATGGGAGCAAACAGATCGGAGCAAACAGATCGGAGCAAAAACACAGCTGATTATTTTTTTTATTTGCTTCGATCGGTTTGCCCCCATAGTGAAAGTTGTTCAGTTTGATGGGTAGACTCTTAGTTTAAAAGGATGCTAATGATATCAAGTTCACCCTGTAGATGTTAGATTAGATGGTAGTGTAGTGAAGTTGGACAGTTAGACTGTGCCGCGAGTGTCACAACTTTGGTTTGTCACAACTTTGTAGGTACTTGTTAAAGTACCGGATTGGATATTAACATAATAAACATGCATACTTAAGCCTTCTGTGCTGCCACCATCAAAGCCCTCCTTCATTTCAGTTCATTATTATTCATTTAGGCCAGTTTGTATCCCATTTTTGTATGAGTTACGCTTTTTCACTTGAGTTGTTTGACTTAATTCCTCTTCTATTTCAAATATATACACTATATTTATACAATAGATGTTTCTATTGTGTCTGCATTTATGACCGTTTTTGATACCAATCAACTGACTTATTTGTGCTTTTATGATAAAATAACCAAGCAACAGTCTTTTGAAATAGAAGAGAAATTAAGCCATTGTTGTGGACAGTGGAATTATTTATTTTACTAGCCACTTTTAATACCTACGACTAGTTATTTGAACGATGTTGCAATAGGCATTTATATCTTGTACGTACAAACTTATACTTAAACTCAAAGTCATAATCCCTTTCCTTTCTGGGTGATTAGAAACATTGCTATATCTACAAATTGTCTTTTTTATGATTCTTTAGCATATTTACCTGTGAAATGATTTTTTCTCATAAAATAAAGGCATCACATAAACTTCATAGAAGAGCGTTTTAAAATAACTAGATAACTACATTCGATTACTGAGCACATTGCCTTGCCTTTTAAAATAGGATCATACCTGGCACTGGACTTTGCAAAGCTTATTTATGGAGCAAAGGCAATAAACAGGCAGGTGGTAAGCCTGCAGACGGCGGGATAGATAGTCATGGCTCACTCCCCTTGAACAAAATGTCGTTGCTAAGCGTTGGCTGTTATGTAAAAACAGTATGCATTATGTAACCGAGTATACCGTAACAGAGTTTGCAAAGGTCTAATTCGATTCAATTCATTTCGCTAACAACATGCCTGCTACCTGTAACATTATAAACAATGCTTGTTTTTTGTTCAATTGTCTCTGTTATAAATGTAATAATAATAGAAATAAGAATGGAGTTTGAGTTTTGACGAATTTGCAAACAATATCTGTTCACATTTCCTGATACATCTTTGACATGTATTGTTATGGTCATTAGTTTTAACGCCATCAATCAAATACTACTTAGATATTCCGTGCTAAGACATACTTCAGTCAACATTTTTATGCCCACACTATCCATCACTGCATCAGATCGTAATAATTTTCCATTCCATAAAATTCAAAAGGATTAGAGGATAATACTTCTGAGTTTAGCGCGCAAAGTTTTGCGTTAAAATATCCTGCACTATGTATTCTTCATTTTAAACCTTAGTTTCGAACATGGTCGGATTCCACTAGAGGCAGTCAGTGGCTGCTTTTGTAATAAAGCAATCAATCATCATTATCAAACGGACTATGTTTAGGTACATGTTTCAAATTGATAGAAAGTTCTAGAAGCAGGTCTACTGCGTACAAATACTAATCAATAATCAATTTACTAGCCATCATTTAATTTCCTTTGGTCGTCGATCTATTACTTAATCTATTTTATTTATATACCTATCTCTAATGTGTAGGTTTTTATCTGATCCAAACGAACTGAATGACACGTTTTATTACCATGTAGGTTGTACTGTAATTCGAGCTAAGCTGGAGTGGGTGATACCTATGCTTCTAGAAATAGATACTAATGCATTTATCTATCTGCACCGCAGGAAAAGTTCAATGTTATCGACATTAATGGATATTTCGTAATTGACCCTACTTATAGCAGTCCATGATAAAAAATCGTGTCTAAGGCAAGAGAAACAATTTAAAATCTGTATTTAGCTACGTCGTTATTGAATTGGATGCCTACTCATAAAAAAAAATATATATCTAGCAGAAATCAAATTTGTGGACAATAATGGATATTTCGCTAATCAATTTGACCCCAGTTATGTAACAGAAACAAAATTAAATCCGTATTTAGCAACTTTGTTAGCAGAAAAATTGTTAGTTAGCTCTGCCTGTAGTTTGTCTGAAATCAGAAAACGTCGTGGTTTCGAAACTAGTCAGTTGCGTAACTTGCTCACATTTTGCTCTTATCTTAGTCACAATGACATTGTTACTTATTTAATGTGTGTTAGTGGGATTTATAATCATGAATGCCACGAATATGCTTGGTAAATAGATGATGTTGATGATTGGCGTCTTGTGGAGTTCAATGACTGAAGCTACAGCAGGAAGAATTGGGTCATGAAAACTCTCAAGAACGTATCACAGATCAGGAGTGCGATTTTTGAAAGTCCTACTTTGAACTCAGCAGTTCAAAATGTCAAAATTACTATTGAGATATGCAACTTTCTACTGCTGATTTGAGTTTCAAAAATCATACTCCAGGAGTGCGATTTTTGAAAGTCAAATCAGCAGTAGAAATATGCATATCTCCGTAGTAATTTTGACATTTACAACTGCTGAGTTCAACGAATGAGTTTCAAAAATAGCACTCCAGATCACTAAAGTCAAAGACAACTCTTTTCTTTTTGGTGAGGTCGAATCTGGTAGTTAGACAACAGCAGAATGCATAGTTCTAACGGTTATTGAGTCTTATTGCAAAAACAATAGGGTTTAATTAAACGACGTTATGGTGTCGTCATGGTCGGTTATGTAGGACATGATATTTCGCAGCGTGGGCGGTAGTTTAGTTTCCTATCGGATGTATATCGCAAGACCGTGGCATACTGTGGAAGCGAGTAGGTCGGTTACGAGCGCAATATTTACGATCCGTTATCTTGACACTGAAAGCTACTGAGCTTTGTTAGAAGTCTTACTCTTAGGTTTAAAAAAAATGAAACTAACCTTATTCCTATTGCTGTACCTCCTGTAAACCAACAATGAAATCAATGTAGCCCGCGGAAGATATTAGACACTAATCTGTTTTGGAACCCGGAACTACTTTAATTTAATTCTTTAGAAGAAGTTAATTTAAAAGTAAGAACCGAAAACTCATTCCGGTAGTGTTATGTAGATCAGCACAAAACTTATTTCATAATGGAGCTGAAGATCTGGAAAGGTTAATTTTAAACCGTCTGTCGGTACGTTCAGTATAAGTACCGTTGTTTAATGTTTCCCACCAAATATTTTGATTGTTCACAAACTTGGTTTGAATGGATACGCGAGTACCCATGACATGACGGCATCTGTACAAACATTTTTAACCTTCGTTGACTCCAGACCAGACCAGACGTTGTTTGTCGCAAATTTTTCTAAACATCGCTTGATGATTGACGCTCTTCCTCTCATTCCTTTGATCGTTAATGTAAACGTTCGCAAGGATCATTATTAACATGTTTTTTATAGATTTTATACAGGGTGAAATTGACATCATTAGCATCCTTTTAAACTAAGAGTCTACCCATCAAACTGAACAACTTTTACTATGAAAGCAAACAGAACGGAGCAAAAAAAAAATCTGCTGTTGCGTACATTTGAGTCGAGTTGGCATTGAGGTTTAGTATGGAACAGCTGATTATTTTTTTGCTCCGATCGGTTTGCTCCCATAGTGAAAGTTGTTCAGTCTGATGGTTAGACTCTTAGTTTATAAGGATGCTAATGATATCAATTTCACCCTGTAGATGTTAATGCATTTTTATCACATCGAACTACGTACTCTTTTCCGACTTTCAATTGGATTCTTTAGCAGTTGTTTTCTCATTTCAGTAAGTAGGTTAGACTTCCAATAAAATCTCGCCGGGTGGTCTCTGCTCTTAGGTGGTGCTCATTGTTTTATGTTTAGATTCAGTGTTCGGATTTATAAATATCGTCAACTCTCTTCTAAAATAAAAACATGTTCATACGCAGATTAAAATAATGCTCATCGGTTCTTTTCGTCTCCATTCGTGTTAAAACAATAGGTGATCAAATGCAAGTACCTGGTGTTAATTGAACACTGGTATTTCTGCAGCTTGTAGACAAAGACAAGAACATCAATGCCTTTGCTTTTGCTATTCTACATTAGGACAAAGAACTTAAAAGCAAACTAGCTCTATCCAATAATACCTTGGTGAAGCATTAAAATTTGCTTTGTTATTCTTTTTTCTTTATTTCCTTAATTGTAATCAAGCGAAGTTTTTAAAAACCGGCAATGATTAAACTAGTCGAAGGACCGGAGAAAACGTTGCGGGTTTGTGCAGCTTACGGTTTAACGATAGATGCGTTTCCTTGTTTTCCTTCTATCAAACACAATGGAACACTGTGTTTTTCTCTACCATTATAAATGCTTCTACAGCGCGACACAGTGTCGTACAGAGATCCAACGTGCGTGCGGCACAAAAAGCCGTTAACAAAATGGCGGCGCGTCGCGTAGCAGACATTGCAGCCGGCGGTCGTTGACGCGGCTGGATCAGCGCTCTATTGATTCGAGTTGGCATTGAAAACGCGTAACTCCATCTAGCGACGTATGTTCGAAGCTATTAGTTTGTGTGATGCGAGGACAGATGGAGCTGTGTTTATTTCGGAGTATTTTAATACTTCTTGGATCTTGGCTTCTTTTATTTTCTCATGAACAAGGTTTTGATTTATTTTCATTACTTCCTGTCTATAATACACGTCAGAAAAGGCCTTTTCTATGCCTTTAGGATTATTTCCAGGTACTTATAGCTTAGTATTTACAATGAGGGCTAATGCAATGAGTGGCAAGATGTAGCACCGTACATAACAGAGAGATGTGGAAGAGTTTAGGGATGATCTTTGCCCAACAGTGGGACAAGAGGTTAAACAAATTATTTTACTAATCAGAAGAGTCATATACCTACCTGTAAGATTAACATAGCTTGCACAATTATATTTTCTGAAAATAATTCATAGCTTCCTGGTATCAAAATGATTTGAAATATCATATTAGAGACTTGTATTAGATACAAAGCTTCTTGCTGTCTATAACTAACAAGTTGTATGTATTTGTCCGCAGTGTAAGGACTTCGAGAAGGTGGGCGCCACCATCGCGGTGACCCCATGCGACGTGGTCGAGGAGGCTGACATTACCTTCTCCTGCGTGGCTGACCCCCAGGCCGCTAAGGAGGTAACTACTTACTACATTATCACATTTGGCATGAAAGAACCGCGAACAGTAATATACCTAAATAGTTACTGTGTATATAACGCATTAAAACTGAAACTGAGGAAATGGTTTATTCAGAATTGAGAGTAGAATCGATTTCACACCTTTTTGATAGGGGTTTTGCCGCCTTTAAATGTTTCTGAATCTCGAAATTAAATTCTGCAAATTACGACCAAACAACCCAAAGATAGATTAAATTCTGCAAAAGACACTTCTGCTTATGGCAGATTAAATTCTGCAAGTGACAGATTCCGCCAATGATTTCGAAAATTCAACAAAATGTATTCTACCGGTTGATAGTCTCAAATCAAATGTGTGATTTTATATATATTTGATTTTTCTATTTGATTAATCTGTCTATTGTTTCTGTACCTTTTCTTTTTTTGTATTTTGTGTGGCAATAAAGTGCATTTTATTTTATTTTTTTAAATCATTTTGAAGAAAACGCTTTAAGAAAGATGTGACGATTCAACTTCAAAAGAAGTTATTGTTATACAGCCAGTGGATGCGAGGCTCGCAAATCTCGGCCAATCCTGTCGCTACCTAGCCGTCTGGTCTGGTTGGCGTCGCTCCAGGTTACGTCTCAGACCTAATCACTTCGGCTCATTTACTTCTGTAGGCGTAGCTTCAAGGCTGCAGTGTTTTACTTAAATTCTTCACGAGCGTATTACCTCTCGGGGTGCAGAAACCCTGCTACAACTACCAATATCCTGAGCCGTACGGGTGTAATTGTTCCAGGATTATTTACTTTATAAGGCTTCAGATGGCATGACGTGGCAAGTGGAAATAGGTGGCAGATTTCGCTCACTCAAATACTCCAAAAGAAACCCTATCCTGTAGTAACCTCGTCCGACTCCCACATACAGTATTTTAGTGGGTTAAAGTTTAGCTCACTTGAATGCCTCTAGGCAATGCCCGCATGTAATTTTATTCAGAAAATCCACGCTACAATGAGCGTTTTATGTATTTTTTTCTAGGGGATCGATAGATAGCGCTAAAGTCTGTGCGAATAAAAATCAAAATTTCAAAAAAGGATTTCTTTAAAATAATAAAGAGGAAAAAGGCGATCAAATAGATGCCAACACATCTTTTGATGGAATATTTCATCTAATCAAACTAAGCCGGAAAAACCGGGATACCAATAGTGACGTGAGTGACTTCTCAAGTTTAGAAATAGAATCTGAGAAAGATAGAAACATAGTGTAAAAGATTAATCAAGTAATTCTTCAGCGTTTAACAATATTTTTTTGTCAATAAAGCGACAAAACGAGAAATCCATCATGCTTGCTCATTTTGGCTTACGCAAAATAACAAAGATGAGGCTCATCTGACTTTTTGTCGTTTTCTCGGGGATGGCATGCTAGTCCCACTGGTCAGAGCTATATTCATTATAGAATAGAAAATTATGCCAGGACTACTTTCCTTATTGACGAAAAAACATGAATACAGCCTATGACAGTAACAACGAAGGTCAATCCGATCGCTAATAAGCTTTGTCGACACGCGATAAACAAATCCCGGGATCGACCTATAAAGAGGAGCCGCCACGGGCCACGAGCGTTACGAGCAAAGGTCACGGGCATTATGTTACGGCTGACCTTTTAACTGTATGCTTATTTTTGGCTAGGGATCTTATATGAATATGATTGTGATACTAGGCATTGCTGGCGGGATTTTCTTTGGGTGTTATACGAATTTAAAAAAAAAATTTTTTGACTCTACCATTACAATATTTGGATGGTAGTTAGTTAGTTTGGACTTAGTGGTATTTTATCTCGAGCGTCTCCATGCTTCGGAAGGCACGTCAAGCAGTTCGTCATGGCCCTGGATACTTCCGTCAAAACGTGGTTTAAATATTCATTGAGCCAGGTCAGGCATATTAAGGCAGCTTGAAAATTCATTCTGACAGCAAATTGACCACTAACTTACCTCCACTGATCCGCGCTGAGCCCGAGTGGGGGGGAAGTATGGCACATTTCCTTCTCACAATTATTCGTAAAAGGAGGCATTTGCCCTGCAGTGGGATCGTAAAGGCTATAACTTACTTACATTACAATAACTGCCTCCGTGGTCTAATGGTTAAGAGCATTGGGCTCTCGACATGGAGGTCGTGGGTTCGATTCCCACGGGGGACACCTAGTGATATGTCACTTTGTGCGTTTTTCACCAGTTGGTTAGGACATTGCAGGCTGAATCATCTGATTGTCTGAAAAGAAAGATGATTCCGTGCTTCGGATGGCACGTTTAGCCGTTGGTCCCGGCTACTATCTCTGGTGGTAGGTAGTCGTTACATAAAAACCACGTCAGAGGCCGTAAGGCGGTCTGAAAAAACTCTGACACCAGGGCTCTGCCCACACGATAAGAAGAAGAATTACAATAATTATCTCCAGTAGTTCTTCTTTCGTGTCAGCAATGGTCGTATCGAGGAGCACAGGCTGGTTATGGATTAATCACCGTTTTATTTTACTTTTGTGATAAACTTGCAAAAAACATTATCTGTCTCTCATAGCTTTTGCCTATCTATAAGGTCTAACAAAATTAGCTGAAACTATTTTAAGGGGATGATCAGAACATCAAACTGAACAACTTTGTCTATGGGACCAATATCGAAATCGCGAAAAAAAACAGCTGTCCCATACATTAGAGTCAAGTTATGTTGGCAGTTTTGTATGGGTGATTTTGATTTTTTTCGCGATTTCGATATTGTTCCCATAGAGAAAGTTGTTAAGTTTGATGGTCTGATCATCCCCTTAAAATAGTTTCAGCTAATTTTGTTAGACCTGATATACTTATAAAAAGTTCCGTGGCTGACTGACTGACGGACAACGCACTAAACCGCTGAAGATAGAAACATGAAATTTGGATTATACACCACTAGTTTTTTATTACTAATATAACTTTAGATAGTATTCAGACAATGAAATTAAACAACTTTCCCTAATGAACATGGGTCGAAATACGATTAATTTTGTTTTTAGACCTCACATTGAAATCGATCGGCTGATCCCCACTTTTATATAAAAGGACAAAAAAAACACTATTTTGATCCATCTTCCTTAGGGAATGTTGTTTAGTTTCATTGTCCGGACACATCCAATCTTCTCCAAGAAGATTGGATATGTTAGCCACATGAGAGCTCATCAACGCCAACAAGGGTGTTGAAGCAGTCGTCTTGGCCGAAATCGGTCAGGAGCAATCATGATCATCATCACACCCTTAATGCTGGACCACACAGAGTGCAGCTGCAGAACGGGTGCAGGCCGGCAGTATTTGTAAACTATGGAATTATATGCCAGGTGTCACACTGCGGCTACCGTTCCGCAGCTGTGCGCCAGACTGCATTCAGTGTGACACCTCGCATATAATTCCATAGTTTACAACTATTGCCGGCCTGCAGCCGGTCTGCACCCGTTCTGCAGCTGCACTCTGTGTGGCCCAGCCTTTAAAGTTATTAGTAACGAGCGTTAACCCGCGACTTCGTCCGCACAAATTATATACCAGATTTTAAGTCAGATCATAAGCTATCTAACAAAAAAAGTTTCATCAAAATCGGTTCAGTACTTTTTGCGTGATACTCGTTCAAACAAACAAACAAACACCCAAACAAACAGACAGACAAAAAATCCAAAAATTGGTGATATGGAATCAGGGATACCTAAAAACCATATCGTAACTTATTTTTTGTTAATATCTTCAATGTACAGACACACTTCTGTTACAGCTTTATAATAGTATAGATTAAAAGCTAGTGGTGGATATTCTACAGAGGATGTAGAGGTGCACTAAGAAAGGATTTTTCGAAAATCGGCCCCTAAAGGGTTAATCCACGCGAACGGAGCCGCGTGTCAAAAGCTCGTCATAATAAATACTTTATAAATAATGTTGTAACCCACAGATGGTGTTCGGCAACTGCGGAGTCCTGCACTGTCCCTCTCTGGAGATGAAGGGCTACGTGGAGATGACGTCGATAGACTCTGACACCTCGCACGACATCGTCGAAGCAATCAGCGGCAAGGGAGGCAGATATCTGGAGGCACAGGTACGGAATTCTTCTATTAGAATAGGGGAGCGGACTGCATAAAATATATTTTAGTTTTATTTTCTTAGTAAAAAAGCATTTGAATATAACGCTATACTCACATAGTAGTTCATTTTAAACGAGAATCCTATTTTTAATAACATGATGAACTATAAAAAGTAACGAAATGTAGATACCGTCACTTGTGGGTATTTAGTACAATTTTTCATACATCGCGCGCGTTTTGACGTTCGATTAAATGTTGCTAATTTGACTAATTGTCCGATCCCCTATTATGCTTGTTCTCGACTACTTGAGCTTGATAAAAAAAAGCTGTTGTATAAAGGATTTAAGTGCATAATAGATAGTGTGTGCTAATCAAGTGTCTCTCCTTATCCTCCTGGATCTGATGGAACAGGGAAACCGATACGATCTGAGAAGGGGTTAAATTGGGGGTAACGATGGGGACGAATGGGTTTATCTTATCTTATCTTACAGCATAACCCACAGTTTTCAGGAATTTATTATGCTAAATTATCAGTAATTGTTCCCGAGGACCTTGGGGTCAATGATTCTAAATAGACATATTCCAAATATCCACTATTAATAATTAACTAAGTTAATAACGAGATTAACTAGTAATTTCTAAAGTCTGTCCCTTGAATTCCTGATTGATACAGATTCAAAATTTAGACCTCTAAAAATTTCAACAAAGGGATCTTTTCTCCATTAATTCTTCTTCCGTTGTTTGCTCTCTGTATACTCTGTTTTTTTGGTGTCAAATAAAGTATAATTGATTGATTGATGGATTATACATAGATGTCGTAGAGTTTTTGGCCTAATCTTTTCTACAGCAAAAACACGTTCCGAGGGATGATAGCTTAAAAAAGGCTTTACATAGTTATAATACGGCCTACGGGTCGGGCTTTACGTACTAATGTTAAATAAAGATTTTGGAGTTTTGAATATTATACACTTTTTGACTGAAGCATCATAGATATTATTTATCATTGTCATCATCATCATCTCAGCCGATGGACGTCCACTGCTGGACATAGGCCTCCCCCAAGGATCACCATAACGACCGGTCCTGCGCTGCCCTCATCCAACGGGTTCCTGCCGCCTTCACCAGGTCGGCGGTCCACCGTGTGCGGGGCCTACCCACGCTGCGCTTTCCGGTACGCGGTCGCCACTCGAGAACTTTTCGGCCCCATCGGCCATCGGTTCTGCGAGCAATGTGCCCCGCCCACTGCCACTTTAGTTTAGCAATTCTTTGGGCTATGTCAGTTACTCTGGTTCTTCTGCGTTTATCATTGTAATCTTGTGTAAATGTAACTTAATTCGAATGTTCTAATGAATCAATGAAACTTACAGATCCAAGGCTCAAAGACGCAAGCGGAGGAAGGGACGCTGATAATCCTGGCGGCCGGCGACCGCTCGCTCTTCGACGACTGTCAGTCGTGCTTCAAGGCGATGAGCAAGAACTCCTTTTACCTTGGTAGTAGTGCGCGTCTCCGATTGTACACGATCTGGGCTACAAGCATCCGTTACGCTTTTAACGTATTAAATACATGAGGGGAAGAGATACGAGTATTAGTATACGAGAGTTATTAAACGGATACTTGTAGTTCTGCTCATGACCCAACTCAAAATACACCAGAGTATGTCAATTAACATGACTCTAGGTCGATATTAGCCATATATACCAGAGAATTGTGTCTCGTTTACATATTACCAACACTCTCGTTTGTTAGAAAAAGATACAATTCCCTAGTTGGTCTTCTCGTTATGAAATTAGTCGAAACACTAGTGCTCGGTCCGGTCGGTCATGAAACCAATAAGTTTGTTCAAAAATGGTTTCGGTCTGACATACGTATCCAAAGATCAGGTACGTATCTATACGGGGTGTAAGGGACAGTCCTCCGAAGATTGAAACTGTGAACGCAGACCATCAAATTTCACTATGTAGCCTACCTCAGGAAACGTAAAAAAAATTCAGCTGTCCCATATATTTGAGTCGGGTACAGCGGGTATGTATGAAACAGCTGATTTTTTTTGCGTTTCATGAGATAGGCTCCATAGTGAAAATTGTTCAGTTTGATGGTCTAAGTTCACCGTTTCAGTCTGCGAAGGGGTTGTCCCTTACACCTTGTATACTATGCTCTTTTTATTCCTCTTAGTCAATAATTATAAGTTGGTAACTTATCTATCAAATTTATCATCATCACCCTTTGTCGTTCCCGCTGGGGCACAAGCTGACCCAAATGTTGAGGATGTAAGGGCATTAAGTCCATTGCGGATTGGTGGACTTCACATACGCATTAGAATTTCTTATTCAGCGTACGCAGGTTTCCGTACGATGTATTCCTTCACCATTTGAGAGCAGCGTCGTAATTACAACGTACATAAGTGCAAATATCTTGTTGGTATATTGCAGGATTAGAATTCGGACCATAGTTTTGGTTTGTGCACTTATTGAATTAATGAGTCTTTCTTTATTATATTACCTTATGATTAGAGATCGGATAATCGCATGCATATTTACCTAAAGTTGAGGTGTTGGCTATTATGGAGTGCGCCTTTGTAACGAAAAAAAAAATGTTTTTTGTGGAATTTAATAATTTTAAGAATTCGCGTTCATACTATGCATCCGATTAGTTATGCATTCCCGGGATTTATTTTACAAAAATAAACATTTTTCTTTTTTAAATTAAATGTGTATTTTTAAGAAGTTGCGTCGATCTCACATCGTGCCCTGCGTGCCTTAACACCTGCACGCAGGAGGAGCTCATGACCGCTAGCGACAGTGCAGTATCGGTTGCCCGATACTGGCAAGATACTATTAAGCGACTTTGTTCAGAATTTAAAGTAGACACGATAAGAAGAAGAAGAAGTTGCTTCCATACTATGCATCCAATTAGTTATACATTCCCGCATTGTCCTGACATCTAGAAAAATATTTAGATTAGATAATTTTAAGAAGCCGCTTTTATAGTTTTATAGCCAAAAATGAAGTTTAGGTAAATATGCATCCGAATATCCGATCTTCTACTCCTCCATTATGATAGTACCTTTTTAAAGCAACGACATAACTGTTCCATTCCAGGTGACATAGGTAACGCGTCTAAGATGAACTCGGTGCTGCAAGTAGTGGGGGGAGTGTCGCTCGCGGCGCTGGCCGAGGGGCTCGCGCTGGCGGACCGCGCCGGCCTCAACCAGGCCGACCTGCTCGACGTGCTGGCCCTCACACCCCTCGCGTCCCCACACCTCATACTGAAGGGCCGCGGTATGTATTATTATTATTGTTAGCTGGCCTCACAGATTACCCCCAATAGATACCGTATGATGAACATTTTGTACAGGCTCGAAGTCACCATTTTTGGCGGTAGGTGCGGGTAGCGGGGCACGAAACAATGCGACATGATTGGCCATTTCAAGGTCGCACTACTTCGAGCTCGCTCACTCGCGTTGTTTGTTATATGTGTGGCGAGCGTCGGCGTGTGTGTTATCTATTGGGGGTAATCTGTGGCAGGGCTATTGCAAGCAAAGTTCGTTATGGAACACTGCGACCATTTCTGGTCTATTGTGTTTGCTATTTTACACATACATCCCAACTATTTTTTTCATTCTCGGGTATGCGGGTATCGTCACGATGTTTTCCTTCACCGCCGAGCTAGTGATAATGATAAATACAACCGTACATAAGTTCCGTGGAACTTAGTGGTTTCCATCCGACTCGGGAGGGTAAGGAAACAAGGAAAGGACGAGGGAATGTATACTACATACTGTCTGATTTTGGTTGTTTTGTTATCAAGCGGTTGCTATAAAATATTGCTTTTTATCAAGTTATCGTAACAACATGACCAGCTGTTAAAAATACCTTGGTGTCTCAAAATTTGTAATAAATAAGTTTCAAATCAACATCAAATTTAATAAGTCTCCTTTAACTGACATTCAGACATATCTATTATATTAGTTTTAAAAATCAGAACTAGCATTTTGTTATTGTGACACTTATTGGAAACAATAAATATTTCTTTTATATTTACCTCAGTATTCATTCTTCGATAGATATAAGATTGATAGCACAGAGTTCTATAATTACTACCGTAAATTGATGGTATCGCGACGTTGTCCTCATTTAATATACGAGTATGTACTTATATTCTAGATTTTTGTTTCATAAATTTGAAAATAATCGCAGACGACAAAGAAAAGTCACACAATGTTCACCTTCCCTTCTTCCCTTCCCCTTCCCCCCTCCCCCCACTCACACCCTCTCACTTTGTTTCAATTGTACTAGTTCGTAACTAAATTATTGTTTATTGTTAAGGGTTCCCAATCGTAGACCTCGCGTATCAGGCTTGCCTCGTTTTTGGTCTACCGTTTAATGTAATAGTTTTAAGCAAAAGTTAAAAATAAACATTTATCTTATCTTATCTTATCTTATTAATGTTACTACAATCAATAACATTCATTTGGCGGTCTGAAAAAACTCTGACACCAGGGCTTGCCCACACGACAAGAAGAAGAAGGAGTCACGTTGCAGGTTCTGACCCGAGCACACGTCTCGCGTGGATTTCGCGCGTCGCGTTTTTGCCTGCCACGAGGCTCCGTAATCCTCAATCTCTTCTTGTTCTTGACCAAAAACAATCCCTGAGATTGGGATAGATTCTCCCATAAACACGTGACACTGGCGGAAATGCAGTGCTAACGCACAAGCAAGAGTCCATTAAATATAAGTATAATATATATATATATATAAGAAGATGAAGAATGACATTAATAATTCTAGTTTACTGATTACTATGTTATTGATTTCAATACGAAGACATACTTAAACATACAATTAGGTATGTCTATTTCAAGTGATCAATACATTTTAATTTTTCCAGGTGTTTGAGAGATTTCCGAAATTAGCTTAGTTGGTGTATTTTAAAAGTATTTAAGTAAAAATCTGTCTTGAGATAGAAATGTTTCAAAATAAATGCAGTACCATTAATTTACACTGTAATATACTATAGTAGTTTTACTGTAGTTTTCTACAGTTTTTGTATTGAATTTCGTACAAGTTCCTAGTGATTACGTTTAGAACTAAATCTTTCATACAAATTTGGTGCCGTAACTACAGTGAAAACTGATAGTTGGCCTACTGGTTGGGTAAAGGACATTTTGGGAAAGGTCCATCCTGAATAAAACGAAAATAATCACCTTTATTTAACCTCATTCAAATCAAATTAAAGATTGAAAAATTAAGTCTCTGGCGGGACTCGAACCCGCACTTTTCCAAACCGGGGAATTGCGTTATTCAATTTCGACACCGAGCCCACTACCCAGAGAACGAAATTACGCAACAATTACGCGTTTGATTTAAAATAGCACAACATGGCTGTAACATATTTTTAATCAACTAGAGTTAAACCGCGACTTCGTCCGCAAAAATTATATACCAGATTGTAAGTCAGATCATAAGCTATCTATAAAAAAAAGTTTCATCAAAATCGGTTTAGTTTTTTTTTGCGTGATGCTCGATCAAACAAACACACAAACAAACAGACAGACAAAAAATCCAAAAATTGGTGATATGGAATCAGGGACACCTAAAAACCATATCGTAACATTTTTTTTTTGTTAATATCTTCAATGTACACACGGCGACACATCAAGCTATACAAAACCAACATAAGCTGGCCGCGCGATGCTATACGTTACTCGACCTACGCGCATTCAGCTTATGTTGGCTTTGTATAGCTTGATGTGTCGTCGTGTGTACGGACACACTTCTGTTACAGTCTTATAATAGTATAGATAGATAGATTATATTTGAAATCGAACCTCTCATTATTTCCAGCGATGATAGAATCATCGTACTCAACGCACCAGCCGCTGACGCACATGCAGAAGGACCTCAAGCTGGCGCTGGCGCTGGGCGACACGCTCGAGCAGTCGCTGCCGCTCACCGCGACCACCAACGAGATCTTCAAGCACGCCAAGCGGCTCGGCTACGCGAACCACGACGTCGCCGCCGTATACATCCGGGCCAGGTTCTGATTAGCGAGTGTTGTTTCTGTGAAAGCCGTTTATGGTTAGTTTTGTTACGTGCTCTGTACTGATTGGAAGGTTTGCGCTAAATCTTCACTGATGATTGAACCACTTTTTTTCAATTTTTTTTATTTATAATTAATGATGTAATTAATTTGTGCGTTAGCACTGCATTTCCGCCAGTGTCAAGTAGTTTATGGGAGAATCTATCCCAATCTCATTGATTGTTTTTGGTTAAGAACAAAAAGAGATTGAGGATTGCGGAGCCTCGTGGCAGGCAAAAACGCAACTCAACTTTTTATGCATTCGGTATCGCGATAATCGTTTGACTGCCGCTTGACAGACCGCTCAGATGTTTCCGCTGACATACTTAAATTCCGACTAGAAAAATCAAAAACCTCGCTGTGTTGCGGAAAATCAGTGGAAATTATTTTTGTTCTTGGACGACTGATATAAAAGGTTATAGTCGATTGCAGCGCCCCCAAACCAGGTTTTTAATATTGCTGATCGTGTTTTACTTTACTTATTTACATAAGCATTTAATTTAGCCAAAACAGAGTTGTATTACTAACTGGATTGCAATGTGATAAGAACTGAAATTGAATAAGGATTGAAATTTGATTTTTGATGTCTTAAGTTAGCTCGATCCTGGGTCGTATGCATTTGGGTGGAGTTTGGTTTGCAGTTTTGTATGGAACAGATGTTTCATTTTGTGAACGGTGGTCCCATAGGGAAAGTTGTTCAGGTGGTCTGATCATCTCATTAAAATCGTCAGCATATTAAGAAAGATACCGGATGTAACAAAACATTGTAGTAATTTTCAATGGAGTGGTTTGTTGCACCTTGTATTGTCGGCCCCAAATAATGGAATAAGGACAAGAGGATGATGATGATGTTTCTTCTCTTAACCCATAGACTGCCAAAACACAATAGAAAATTAATTTCTCGTCGTGTACATCTACGTTCTAGTAGTTAAAGGGAGCTGTTTTCTCCAGTGGAAGGTTCATATTTTCGCATCAAATAACAGTCGAGCTTAAAAAAAGAAATATTTTGATTTCTTTATTCTTTACAATGATACCTTCAAATTAGTATGGAGCATAATACTTAACGTTAGTTCAGTAATTATATTGGTAGGCTTGGTTTAAAAGGGTAAAATGACAAATGCAAGTAAAGTACTAAGATTAAAGTTATGCGCCTCGGCAATCTTCGTGTTTCCGAGTCAGTTCGAATATGCAACCATTGCTTATTCGAACTAATTCGTTCCACCGTTCGTCAGTCACTCACGGTTATCATTGCTCAAGAAATATAGTCTTTCTTAATATTTTGAAGGTTTTTAAAGGGATGATCAGACAATCTAAACTAAACAACTTGCTCTATAGGATTAACATAGAAATCGCAAAAAGAAAAATCAGCTGTCCCATACATTCGGTCGAGTAGAAAAACAACCTATTTTTTAGCTTTTTTGATGTTAGTCTCGTCGAAAACGTTATTTAGTCTCATGATCTGCTCAACCCGTCCCGTTAGTATGTTAAGAAAGACCCTATATGTATATCAATATCGCGCGTTCATATTTCCGAAAATAAACGAATAAAAGGCTTCGATTGTCGTATAAAAGGCTGTCGACCTGGAGACAATTCTTGTTATTCTATGAATATGAATCTCCTGAGCTGGCAACATATTTAATAAAAACACTCCCATTTATTCCCATGTCGTCGTACAAAACTAAATCTTACCCTAAAACTCATAGATATCTTATATACTAAAACTCAATATACTTACTTCAAAAATTTGATTTCACTTATTTAGCCTGGCTTGCACCAACAATTATTTAGGCTAAAACATATTTAGTAATAACTGCAGAAACGCTCATTAAAGTTAATCCTCCATTAAATCTCTTGCTGTCACTTTTTGTTTTGTTGCCGTAGTAAAAGCTAGCACGATATTTAACACGTTCCGGGACAGTGACCGGCTATAGACGTGATAACAATAAAAGTTCTATTGTGTCTCGTTCACTGCCCCGGAACGTGTTAATGGAGGATTAACTCTAATGAGCGTTTCTGCAACTGAGTGTATGTCTCTCACACTGCTCATACTGATGACAGTGATATATGAAAGAAGGTAATAGCTGAAAAGGTGGATTGTTCCATCCTGAAATACTGGGTGAGCCTGGTGATAAAATGAAAAATGCACGTGTGGTTCAGTTTAATCCAATTTAATTTATTTCAATTCAATTATAATTTTATATACATACTAGAGTTAACCCGCGACTTCGTCCGCACAAATGATATACCAGATTTTAAATCAGATTAGTATATATTAGTAGTTTAGTAGTTTTTGAGTGATGCTCGATCAAACAAACACACAAACAAACAAGACAGATAAAAAATCCAAAAATTGGTGATATGGAATCAGGGACACCTAAAAATCATATCGTAACCTTTTTTCTTGTTAATATCTTCAATGTACAGACACAGTTCTGTTACAGTTTTATAATAGTCTACTTGTAATTCAGTTGAAGTTTATTGTAATTTATTGTAATATGTTTCCTATACTAACATAGGTTTTCTAGGACATTTTTACTAACAATTGTATGGATTCATGAGATTTGAAATAAATGATTAATAATAAACAGTCTTTGGTGCAAGCCACCCTAATTAATCTTTGATTAAACTAAGTATTTGTCGTTACAAATCAAATTAAGTGTTTTATTAAAACGGTACTACATTAATACCCTACCAAATGAATTTACGATCGTGAAAAATTTCGTACAAGTTTTTTATTTAATTTCTTACTAAAAGTTGTTTTAATATAGATGTTATAGAAGTTACATGAGATAATAATTGCTGTCTCAAAGTTAGTTTAAACCAAAGATTTTATTAATTAGATAGACCCAACGCTAGGCGTCCGTGACTCGGCTGTATAATAAGATATACCTCTGTATATCTTAGGCAATATAATTTCTGCTACTCGCGCCAGATGGCAGCAACGTCGCATACGTCGTGCGCTGAAGTAAAAACAACGCGGTAGATAACTGGGGAGTTGACTGCATCAAATATATTTTAGTTTTACCTTCTCAGTAAAAAAATACGTTCGAAAATAATGCTAAACTTACATTTTCAGTAAAAATTATCGAAACGACGACGAGAAACAATGACGTCACTATTCATGATTTAGTACAACTTTTCATACAAAGCTCGTGTTTTGACGTTTGATAAAAAGTTCCTGATTTGACTAGTTGGAAACTCACGGATTCAAGAGTTGGGAATTAATCGTTTTCCAAGGAAATGCCTACGCATCAAAAATTACAATACTTTTGACGTGTTTGCGTCTAAGTTAAGACTACCAAGAGAAAGAATAAATTTACAAACTGCATCTAACCAGAGTGGTAGTCAAACTTACACCGCGGACGAGCGAAGAGATTGTTTAATAGCGCACGATGTATGCAAAGGGCCTATCTAAGTATTGTAAATGTTTGGTTTAAACAAGTAATTTAGTGTTTCCAATAACAATTTAAGAGTTAAACGGTATTAATTACGATCTTATAATGAAATTAAAGCCTTCTCGGTTGATCACAATGTATTATTATAAAACTGTAAAGCTTTTAATTTAAATCCCAGTTGGTGCACTATTTAGTAACTTTAACTAAAACACCAAAACGTACGCGTTCACAGAAACATTATAATTTGGAATGACTTCAAATGTTTGACTTATTGTTTGTTTAATCTTAACTTTCAGTTAAAACTGCAGTTTTGTCAAATGTTGATTGCATTTTGTAGTTTTAGTATTCTAATGTTAAAATGGACACTTTGTGACATGTTAATTAATACAAAATAAAAAATACATATATTTTTCAAATTGTAAGTGTAATTTGACCTATCATAGTATCCTTATATTTATATATCTTTAAAATAGGTTTTCAAAATCTCAATTATGTGTGTATTAATGATTTTGCAGCTTGACAAACCATTCTATTCTGGCCAACTATTGGTCCATACATACCACCACGACATGACGTCACTTGCATCGTCTTACGAATCGCAATAGAAACATAATGAACACATATTGATCTAATATCGATCGATGACAGGCAACTTATTGTCTTTTTATTTTTATTCCACGTTCCGGTTGCTCGGAAAGTGTCACAAGATTTAGGGGAATAGAACAATTCGGTATGTCAAGTTTTTCTAGGAGGGCTGAATCGAAATCCATTTCGAGATTAACAATATGTTTTATGTCAGAGATTTTAAAATGAAAGGATTACAGATATTTGTAATAAAATAACGTCGTAGTTCGGTTGTGACATGTGAAAGTTTGAACGTGGATTTTTTAGAGAATCGTTCCGACCAGTGACGTAATTCGTCGGACCGAAAAACTTCTTGGTACACTAAAAATAAACATAAAATAACTGGCCATTAAGAAATAATATATAATCACAATGTCAGAATTTGACTTTGATGACATTTGATTCTGCCGTTTCTGTTTCCAGCATAGAGTTTAGATATAGATTTAAATCTTTTCGCGTGGTAAATCATCTAAGAGACAGGGAATTTTTAATTTTTTTCACTCCATAGAGTTGGAATGATTTTTCACGACCACTTTTGCCATTTAGTGATTACAGTTGAAAATTAATTTTTTATTGATAAACTCAATGAATAGCAAAAAAATGAAATTAATTGATTGTTGTGATGATTTCTTCAATCCGTAAAAAATATAAAATAAAGACAAAAAAAAATTGACATACCGAATTTTGGTTTGTCACATTGTAGCTGTGTTTTTTTTTTATTTTGCCTATATGCAAAGAGAATGTAACTCACTTACGAGATTCGAGATCTCGTCTATATTTATATCAAAAATCTTTATAAAATTATCTGCAATCAATTTTTTGAGGCTGAAAACGATGACTGTCCCTATTTCATTGTCAGTGACTTCCACAAACTCCAATATTTCAATAGTTCATAGAAATTAGTTCGTAATGTTTTTTTAAGATAACTAGACGCAAATGAATTTAGATGTGAACACGTTTTTGTGTAATTTAGTGTATTATGACTATTATAATGTGAGTGTAAAATCACTTATGTTTTAATTACTTATACGGTTAAGGTACACTCATTTTATGTTAATTATCCTATTCCCAAAGTAAAACAGTATCTTCTTATTTGTTGTGTTTTAATTTTTATGTTTTCTAGAATAATAAAAGAACAACCATCTTGCCTTTAACAATGTTTTCCCAGTTTGTTAGACAAATTTCACCCCTTATTTCATATTTTGTAGAGTACATTTTGCTTCAACTAACTAACTTTACTTGAACAGTATCTATTTTCCGATCTCCTTTGTTACGTTCAATTGAATAAAAAACATTTTCTTAATACATAATTAATATAATAATTAACGTAAGTAAAGTTATATTGTAGGTACTGAAGAGAATTAAATTTAATAGGTACTTCTATCATCAAAATGTTGTATATTCACTACAAGGTATTTTTAAATGTTTCGTCGTGTAAATGTCTTGATCAGATGAAATTAATAAATAGTTATAATTATAATTGAGCTGTTTTATTTAAGAGGACATGTGAAAAAAATAGGATTCTTCAAAGCGTCATATATCATGAAGTACTAAAAGTGGGAGTATGATTTGCGGATATGTGTAAATTGAAAATATAATTGAAGTTTTGATAAGAGGCAAAACACGATTAACACACCTTTTCTCGATAGAAAAACAAGCCAAAGTAGCCTCCGTTATTATTTATAAACGCTTGGAACTGCTAAACGGCGAATAATAAAAACACGAGACTTGATTAAAAAAAAAAATATTGATATTTTACAAATTTTGATTAGAGCAGAATTGAACTTACATAAATAGTACAATCACAAATCACAATTAAATAAAGTTTGTTTTACGCTTGCGTCGTTTCAGTCGCGCGCGCCGCCCCATCTCTTTCTTTCGCATCATGCAGTAATATAAGCTATCACACGCCCATTTCGCTTCAATTATTTTTCGACATAGGCCCTTAAGGCATATTGTCTCTGTTATTCACCGTACGACGGTCTGAAAAACTCTAACACCAGGGCTTGCTGCCCGGACGATAAGAAGTTATTCACCTAAATTCCCACTGAAAGAGCACCGGCCGGCATCACGCGGTATTTTACCTAACATATTGAAGCTTGGCAAGATTGGATAACGCGGCTGCTTACTGCAGACAAAATGTAGAATTCGCGAGAAATTTACGCACGCGTCAGGTGACGAATTTTCTCCGAAATCGGCCTTCGCAGAAATACCGATCGTAGAAATATGATTTTTTCACCGTTCAAAAGATAACCACAAGGTTTTGCTGGGCCAATTCAATCTTAGCAATAATAATGTACATACTTACCTTTTATTTAATTCTGTATCGCGAAAAAAAATCTGCTCTTCCATACAAAACTGTAAAACTACTCGAGCCAAACGTATAGGACGGCAGATTTTTTTTGCGATTTCTCTGTTGGTCCCATAGAGAAAGTTGTTCAGTTTGATGGTCTGATCATCCCCTTAAAAAAGTGTCAGCATATAAAGAAGGACCCTGTATTAGTAACAGATGTTTTATTTAATTTATAGATTATAGTAGTAGAGTATAGTACGTAGTATTTATAGATAGTAGATTTTCATGTGATTAGCCTTATAAAGATCTGAAACATGATCTACAGGGTAAATTGATATCATTAGCAACCTTTTAAACTAAGAATCTACCCATCAAACTGAACAACTTTTACTATGGGAACAAACCGATCGGAGCAAAAAAATCACCTGTTCCAAGGATACTAAACTGCAATGCTCTCGAATCAAATGTATGCAGATTTTTTTTTACTCCGATCGGGTTGCTCCCATAGTAAAAGTTGATCAGTTTGATGGGTAGACTCTTAGTTACTGTGCTGTTTGCGCTATACCCTTTCCGGAGCTAAAATTAGGCCTACCACCGACCACATTATGTAGGTATCTAAGTCGTCTGATCATTCTGAGTCGCATGCAATACGTCCCCATGCAGTGTGTCTAGTATACCGGCCTCGGGAAAACGAGAAAGATACAAAATGTGCCTGTCTTTGTTTCTTTACGCATACCAAAGTAGCGCACATGGCGATTTTATCGTGTGTGGTATCATAATCAGCAAGTAATCAGCCTATAAACGTCCCACAGCAGGGCATATGGCCTACCCTTAGGAAGGATGTATGGTATGATGTATGTCCACCACGCGTGCACAATGCGGATTGGTAGACTTCACATACGCATTAGAATTTCTGTTTGAGAACAGTGGCTATTACGTTACATAGGTAAGTTAGAAAACGCGGATTCGAACCCGGACCCTCCCGATTTATTGTCCATACCTATCCAGAACGCGCCACCGACGCTCTCTATATAAGAAAAAGAACAGCTTACCATCTAGCGGATGGTAACTCCCATTACAATCACGAAACTAGTCGAAATGACGAAAAAAGTAGGTACACAAATTCTATCTACATATTGCAATGCGTGAGAGAGGAAACCGGTACGTTCCTTTCCATAGTAACCGGCGGGCTACTATTGCCAAACCGAAAGGAAAACCCCCGTCACACATCTACAAGCTAAAACGTGGCTTCAGATGATAAATCATTTGCCTATAATCGATGGTGACCTTCAGCAAGTTTATAGCGAGTGGATACGATGCTAAAAATAAAGGATACCATGATTTATGTGCTTGGGTCACGCAATGCTGCTACACAGATGTAAAAGTTTGGAGAAAGAACGTTATTTGTTTGATACTATAAACGAAAGAATTTTGATACACACATACCATAAGAAGAAAAAAAACAAAAAAAGACTATTAGCCAAAGAGATTATACCTAAAGGCATAGAGGGAGCCATACCATTGCAAGAATGTAAATTTTTTGACGTTTGTGTTTGAGTGTGTGGTGTCAAATAGTATGGACAAAAGAGACCAACTCATAGACGAAACATTTTTTTACTTCCTCTTTCACGGACCAACTAGACCCAGTGACTACTACCTAGTACTTACTATCTCTATGCTACTACCCTAATATTTACGGTCACTTTTCACACACTCTCAAAAAAAAGCAAAGTGGACAGCCGCATAAACAAATACCTATAGTCCGTCTCCTTCTACTATTAAAGGTACGTCATAAGACAAAAGATACCAAAATTGATGCAAAAATTGATTAAATTGATGCGAACTGTATGCTTTAGAATAAAGTGACCCTTCCTCTGACTAGCTACAAAATTACCTACTGAATCGATACCTATATGCAAGTTAATTTGTGGCAAAACTGACGCATGCAGGCGTTCCTCACATTAATTTACTCAGATTCATTAATGTATCTGGATTAAATTGTCTCCGAATGCCTCTGTGCTGGACGTACTTAGTAAGTAATATCTAAAACCCCAATGGGTTATTAATGGGTCACAAGTGACCCACCTCTAAAGTATGTAGTACTAGATACTCTTTCTAATTCCAAAATCTGTGTCTAATTTTATTGTACCTAACACTTATTAAGTTTTGTAAGGTACCTTTATACATGGCATTTTTATCTTCCTGCTTGGATCCGAGGGGGGGGGGGGGGTCAGATTTTGAAGTTCTTCAATTCCACCGAGGAAACAGCGCAGAGTGCACTCATTTACCACATGGGAGAGGGTCTAGTCAGGTGCCCCGCAGTCGCACGTCAGAGACTCCCTCAAACCCCACTTGTGGAAGTGGTAGTTGGTTCTTCCATGGCTGGTTCTGGATCGGTTAAGCTTAACCCAGGTCTTAAGGTCCTTTTCAAAACCAGCCGGCTCGACGGATGGTCAAAAAGGCCCCAATCTGCCCGCCATGCATTATTAACATCGTACATTTACGAAATAAAAATACAAAATAGTGGTTGGGCTTGATGATTGTTGAATTTGATAGCTCAGAGATGATGCTTCAGTATATTCGCTACAGCTATAGACGCTAACTCATCTTCACGTTTTATTTGATTTCGTCTCATTTTATTGCTGTTTTATGCTCACTTTATGCCAGAGAATCGATTGAAATCACTCACAACACATTAAAATAATAATAAAATTATACCTTCTACTGAAACAATAAAATAATTTTTAGTACTCATACATATGTAAAATTAAATACGTTACGTTACGCTATGCGTTACGTTATGCGGGTGCTTCAGACCATCAAACTGAAAAACTTTCACTAAGGAAGCAACATAGACATCGCGAAAAAAAAAAATTCCTTCCATAGAAAATGTCGACGGCGACGACACTGCTACTCAACCCAAATACACTCGAGAGCAATAAAAACGGGTCACCAACATACCTTAATATCTCGGGAACTAGGAATGATAGCTTATTCAAATAAAAAGTATCTCATAGAATATTTAATACTTCTTAAATTAATTGATAACATTTTTAGTTTTCATTTGTTTGACTTAATTAAAATACATAAATACAAATGAATCAATTCTATCGCAGACTAAAAATTGGAAATAACCATTTTTTATCACAGTTATAACATTTCTCCATATTTTTGTGTATGTGAGTGATAACATTAACACAATAATAATAAATGTTAAATACAAAAAATTAGGTTTTAGCCTTTTTTATTGGCATTTACTTTATAGCAACCAGAAATTTTATAAATTTAAGCAGTAGTATTTAATTGTCTATGAAATACTTTTTATTTGAATAAGATATCATTCTTAGTTTCCGAGATATTAAGGTTTATGTTGTTGGTGTCCCGTGGTGACCTGTGGTGACCCGTTTTCATTGCCGTCGAGTGTATAGTATATAGATTGGACCCCAGATTATGTAACGCATTTTATACCCTCTCTATATACAAGTTGTCAATTTTAATTTAGTTTGAATAAGTGACGCACTTCGAGTAAAAAGATATAACAAAGACGCAGCCAGTGGACTGATGTTGAATTGATTTATTTTCTGTCTTCAAATAACGTGCTGCAAATAGTAACTTTTAATAATATGTTAGAAGCAAAACTTCGGGCGGCAAGTTAAGTACGGATCCATTGTATCTTCTTTGCCATTGTCGAAATGCAATACGTTACTGTGTGATGCATGTACGGGTTACACTTACACGTTTCGCATTCGGCACGCGCGGTACTGAACCATGAGAACACTAACGTGACACAGACGCTACCGGCACATCGCTGGCCGATTCTCACCGATCCCCACTACCCAATCGTAGCCCGCGTAGTCCCAGCAACGCCCATTGCCGAGGTCCGTACCCCTTAGGGGTGCCCCTTGGGCAGGTTGCTTAAGCTCATGCATTGGTTCGGTAGACCTACCAGGGCGCTTCGCCGTCACTGGTGTGGTCCCCCCATAGTCCGCAGTAATAAGCAGTCGATGCTCCCTGAGCCATGCTGTATTGGTCAATTAGAAAAAAAAAAAAAAAAAAAAACTAACGTGTTTCGCTAAATGCGTATCAAGTTTATTCGAAGTTAACTGTGTCCATAATTACTTTGAAGTTGCGATGCTAAAAATCCTCAATTGGAAATATCGGAGGTGTCTGCGACTCTAAATACACGTGAACACTCATGGCGAACGGTGCATTTTATGCTCGTGCGTCGCTACTATACTGCACAACTCGCGCGCCATTCGCGGCGCGTTCGTAAGATGTGGACGCACCCTAAAAAATTGCAATAACCTAAGGTGCACAAGATAATTATATTTTCGAAACAATAACAATACGATTGTTTTCATTTTTTATACAGGGTGTTACATCAGTAAAAATAAAAATTTAAAACTTAGGGGGTTGTTGAGACCATCAAACTGAACAACTTTCAGTATCGTAATTCTTAAGTAATCGTTTTTTTAATTTCACTATGGGATCAACATCGAAATCGACACAACAAATCTTTTGTCCTATACATCTTTCTACTGCTGTTTTGACTTTCAAAAATTTTCTACTGCTGAGTTCAACGAATGAGTTTCAGAAATCGCACTCCTGTAGTTTAGTACGGAACTTCTTGCAAATTATTGCAAATCTCCCCATTTTGGGGGAGGCCTATGTCCAGCAGTGGACGTCTATCGGCTAATATGATGATGATGGAACATCCGATTTTTTTTCGCGATTTAGTTATTAGTCCCATAATGAAAGTTGTTCAGTTTGATGTCTTAACCACCCCTTAAATATTTATTTGTATTTTTGTAACACCTTGTATAGTCGATTATTTTCTTTTAAGGAATGCCTGGAAAAACTTTATTTATAAACAAAATCACTACTTTTCAAATTGCCGTCTAAATACTAACGGTTCTATACTAAGGACGGCGGTCCTCTCCCGGTGAGGGTACGGGAACTGGAGAGCAGGTCTACAGACTTCAAGGCCTTCAAGCTCCAGGTCCCCGTCGCCGTCCTTGCTCCCCGAAGTCCATGTGTGGCCTACCGGAGTCGTGTTTAGACGCTTCAGGGAAGCCAGGACAATAAACCCTAGGGAGTGATAAATGTTAATTAAGTCATATTTTTATGTATTCTAGGTTGGTATTTATAATATGGACCCGTGATAATTTTACATTTTGCTGTTGCCTGATTCAAATAAAGAAATAAAATAAAATAAAGTGTGATTCTTAGTTTTGCAGGACAGTGTAGTTTGAGAGCTGTAGGCCCCGCATGCCACCTGTGAGAAAACGATAAAAATCGAGATGTGCCTCCATCCTTATTATTTTACTTATGCCAGAAAGAGCGCGCATGACGTTTTTCTCGTTTAAACGCTTTGTCGTGGGTGGCATGCTAGCCGTGCCACTATCTTATCTCTACCTTCACCAATCGGCACTTATTGGGCCAGCTCCTTCATGATTTTAACACTAATTCCCTACCTATTCATGCAGTTTATTTATCTTTAGTTAAATTACAGGTTTAACGATTGACATCACAAACATTGTCACGATATTGCTGTACGCACGGCGAAACATCAAGCTATACAAAAGCAACATAAGCTGACCGCGCCACGTTATACGTTACTCGACCTACGCGTGGCCAGCTTATTTTGGTTTTGTATAGCTTATGTTTCGCCGTGTGTACCTACTTAGTTATCACATCACGATCAGCCTGTCATCGTCCGCTGCTGAATGAAGGCCTCTCCCTCCTAAAGCGCCACAAAACACCATAGTAAACTATAAAATAATTAAAATTGTTCTATACTTAGGTCATTTCTCAGGTCGTCGGTCCAGAAAAGAACGAAGCCTACTCGTATACCTACTTGTGTAACGAGAAGTCGGAAATGTTTTATAACTTCAAGACGTAGGTACCTAAACTAGGTACTAGGTAGTTATCAAAATACTTATTTGTACTACAGTTTTTGAGAGTTACGCGGTTATTATTTAATCTAGAAATAAACATGTTAACGGGTTCTTACCTCGTTTTGGTAACTATTCTGGCAGTTGTAACACTGCCGAAATATCGGTACTCAAATATACCAAAACGTGGTAAGAACCCGTTAAAATGTTTATTTCTACTTATTGTACGTTGTTCAGTTATCTAACTACACTTATATTATAGATAAACTGTTTTCAGGTATAAAAGGTAGGTATACCTAAAATTTTGAAGATCCTACCTACTGCTTACCAATTCTAGTAAATTCAAAGCTACATAAATTTGCTAATTACAGGCAGGTAGGTACATTAACCGAAAAGCTTACGGCAAAATCTAGGTATTCTACCTTGAGTCTACTGTTTCATAACATGGATCATTGCATAAAATATTGGCGGGATGCCTTGACAAATAGGTACCTAACTACCCTGCGAAGCCAGACATGCAAACCTGCTATAACAGAGCTTATTATGAAAGAATCACGCAAGAAAAATAAACTACGGCATTCGTTTAGAATACTTTGCATAGGACCTACCGCTGCGAATGCGATTTATTTCGAAATATCTATCTTTTTTGACGTAAAAAATTACAACCTCTTTTGTTAAAGAATAGCAAAAAAAAATCTGAGACTTTTTCGACATAGATAAGCTAAGCGGTGGCATTAGCTTGTCATAAAACGGTAGTGATTTCTGATTTCATTGGCTTGTCAAATGAAGCGTTTATAATTTGAGATTTATAAAATTATAACCAATATATAACATTTTTACAAATTACCTATATAAAATTAGGGAGTGAAAACAATGTCTTTCCTGACTGAATATTTCGATGAGTACAGGCCACATCCCATTAGGAAAACCAAAATGTAAGTACATAGTCATTAACTCTATGAGAAGACCAGTAAATGGAGAAAACAAAATGCTATGTTCACTTTTAGTACGAGGCGACTAAGGGATATATAAGGTTTCTTATGCAGTGTTTTTGTGGGAGAAGGCAAGCTTCCATCAGGTTAGTCTTGCTACAACTACATCAGAACGGTTGCACGGTGACACATTTAGTTTGTAGAAGTAACAAAGTTTCTGAACATCGCAAAAGGGTGTGTTTATGTGAAAACTATTACCTGTGTATGGGGCATTGCATTGGCAAGTTTATCTTTATTAGCTCGTATATCGTACTGCAGGGTATAAGCCTCCTCCCAATTTTGGCATCCTCCGGTCCGGTACCATTTATGACCCTAATGTCTTCCTAAGTTCATGAGACATTAAATATGAAAAGTCCATGGCAAACAAAAGATTGCCTATTGTACAGGGAGAAATTCGATTCGGTGAATTGATATCATTAGCATCCTTTTAAACTAAGAGTCTACCCATCAAACTGAACAACTTTTACTATGGGAGCAAGCCGATCGGAGCAAAAAAATCTGCTGTTTCATACTAAACCGCAGTGTCTACTCGACTCAAATGTACGCAACAGCAGATTTTTGTTGTTGCTCCGCTTGGTTTGCTCCCAAAGTAAAAGTTGTGCAGTTCGATGGGTATATAGACTCTTAGTTTAAAAGGATGCTAATGATATCAATTTCACTCTGTAGATCTGTTGAAGTTACTGTCATTTAGAATTGGTTTACTGAAAGAAGAATCATAACGAATCAAATAGGTATTTATGTAATTTGCAGATGTCGACCAGAAGAAAGATGGGCAAAGTTAGAGGGAAAATGGTTAGATCCCAAAGTTGGAAAACAAGACGTAAGTGATAAATAATATACAACGTGTCAATGAATTAACGCAAAACCCCATCTATTTATTACAAAATAATTAGATTGAAACAATAATTTAATTATTTGAATAGTTAAAATTTAAAGTTATTCGTATTTTAAGTTTTAAGGCGAAAATGATTTGTTATCATTTCAGCAATGAATGAAAGCGCTAACGTACTCATGGATACAAAAAAAGGTGTTAAAAATAAATAAATAAATACATTTTAAGAATCTTGTATTGGTTGTGAGTAGGGTGAGTGTGTCCGTGCGGTGAGTTGACATTCGAGTTCAGTAAATTTTAAATTTTACGAACTAATTATTTAATATTTAGAAAAAATTACCTATGTTGAAACCATGATAATTCGATTCTGCTCTCGATTCTAAACAAACTACTTTCTAGTTTTGCGTTAAGTAATTAACACGTTGTATAAGAAACCGTTAATTAATCATTTCAAGAGTTTCATTACTTTATCGAACCATAATCAGACTTCGCAAATTTCCCGTAACATACCTACTTGACAAGGTTTACAAATACAAGATGGGGCGAAAGGCTAGCCACCGGTTACCACTTGGCGCGTTGAATGCTTAATGGACTAAAATTGGCTATAACTTTGAATGGTTTATCGTGGTCCAGAAAGCAGCAACGTCAACTTACGTGATAATTGCAGAAAGCATGGACGGAGGAAGAGATAGAAGCGTTCATCGGAGAGACGATGAAGAGATTACGCGGTCAATCCACGTATTACAACGATTACTGCGCAAACCTCTCTCCAGGTTTGATTTCATTTACTAACAATACATTATATAGATTTTAGGAACTAGGTAACTTCATTATATTAGCCGATAGACGTCCACTGCTGGACATAGGCCTCCCCCAAAATGGGGGGATTTGCCATAATCGCCACGCTTGGCAGGCGGATTGGCGATCGCAGTTGGATTGAATGTGTGTACTACAGAGGATGCTGCTGCCCATCCTCCGGTAGATCCCTTAGTCGCCTTTTACGACACCCACGGGAGGAAATGGGGTGCTATTCTTAGCCGACACCACACGGACAGGTAACTAGGTAACTTGCTTATTGATAATAGCAAATAATATACTATGAACTATTTAGATATCATCGGGGATAGTGTAATAGCGCAACAAGCATTTGGGAAAACCCGCGCGTAAGTGCCATACTAAAAACTATAGCGAACTGACTAAAAACTGAATAACTTCTTGTACCTATCAGATATGTACGTATGTATTTTACACTGATAGGTCCGAAGGAGATGCTTGTTACACGCTATTGCACTAACCCTGGACGATATAACCCTTGCGGCTACGTTACCTAGCTACGCACCTAAGTACCTTTCCTACAATAAGTAAAAAGCTACGTAAGTTAAGCTTGTTGTAGAACAATTACAGTGATTAAAATCGATGCAAGTCATTTTTAAATCTGATACATCCTATATTTTGAACTGCTGGTTAGCAGAGCTCATGCAATCTAAAAAAAATTGAGGTAACTAATAAATAAACAAATATCCAACAACCAGAATTCAAAACGCGTCCGTTCGTCCCCCGAGTAAAGAAACTGAGGCCATGCAAACCGAAGCCAGAAGAAGAGGTGAAAGAAGTGGAGACGGCACCCCGGGAGCAAGGAACCAAACTTGCGATGAAGGACACGGAGCTGATGAAGGTCGCCAAGGACCTTTACGAGCGAGACATGGACGCGCCCACTCTTGAGCCTCTGCCTACACATTTGAGAAGTTAGTTCACTTTTTAGTTGTACAGTAGTACCAAAATGCTCTACGGTACCAAGCAAGATACTCTACGGTTGCACGTCAAAAATGATCTGCTTCTATTGGTCGAGTGATTTCGCGCCTTACACATGACTGACGCGATCTACATTCGGTCAATTGACTGCACGGCAATCAATTTCCCTCTTTAACTGCGTTGCGTAGCCATAAGTTTGATCATATTATCAAATGATATCGAGCACCGTCAGGAAATGTTAGTTCCGTCTGCGCGAACGAAGATTGACGAGCGGACTTATTTTCCTGGTCTGTGTGTATTATAATTATATGTGTTTGTTCTTTGTTTTCTTCTGTTTGGGAAATCTGTAATCTGTGCCGAGGTTGAACCGCTTAGAACAGCAGGAAATAGCACCAAGTTAAGGCTTAGGCTTAGCACGTATTTAAATCTTCAGCCGATGTGCCTACATATATCTGAATTGTAAAGTAAAAGACAGACTATTTTCACAAACCCATAATCTATCTTGAAATTATATAATTTGAGAATTCACAAAAGTACTAGTGAGGTTTTACCAAAATGACAATGTATTTATATTGTACTTTGCTACTTTGGTACTTACCTATTGTTAGGACTGAAAGTTTTGTTGTCTAATTTATACTGCTGAATGGATTTTAAACACGACATAGAAACTTCATTGCCAACATTAATACAAAGATGAAGCCGTGAGCAAAGATAGAGCAGATAATGCATAGAGAATTCCAATTTAAATACAATTATTTAGTAAAAAATAAAGTGTAACATTATTTAATATTTCTCAAAAACATAGTAAACAATATATAAAGTCTAACAAAATTAGCTGAAACTATTTTTTCGAGATTTCGATATTGGTCCCGTAGAGAAAGTTGTTCAGTTTGATAGTCAGAGCATACCCTTAAAATAGTTTCAGCTAATTTTGTTAGACCTTATATAAATGTTCAATTATACTTTATTTGACACCAAAAAACATAGTAAAGTATACCTAGTAATGAAGCTATTATGCTAACATAACAATGTAATGAAAGTGTTTGAATGTTTTGCATCCGTGCTGTAACGCCTGGTAAGTGAGGTGAGTGTTGATGTAGTACGTTATTATCGGAACATAACATCTTTATGAACAAATAAACATTTCCATCACACGAATATTTAGTTATATGCACGTCATAATAAACAATCGTTTATTGTAAGTAGATTAAACTAGCGATACCCAGCGATAGCGATATGCATGTTTCCTCACGATGTTTTTCTTCACCGTTTGAGAGCAATCGGTATTATTACGGCGTACCTATCTACATAGTTAGAAACCCCATAGCATAACATTATTTTTACTAGACCTGTAATTTAAAGTATATTCTCTGATTATCCCCACACTAAGTAGTTTCCCTACTTCATGCATGTTACAATCTAGCCTACTAGAAATGTCATTGTTTAGTCTAGCATTTTCTAAAAACAGAATAAAGTATTTATAAAAAAAATCAACAGTTTAGAATCGACATAATCTTCTCTTACGCAAAACTGAAAAAGAATAACAAACATGCTCTCAAATCGAACACGGAAAGCATTCAAATCAACTGAAATTAGACAAATAGACTGACAAAGACCATTGGAAACGTCTGAAGTGAATATAAAAGATAACCTTGATGGAACCGCAGCGTATTTTTAACCAATCTGCCGAATATACTGTGAAAGAGTTTCATTAATTCTTGGGTTTAAATATGTACTTAGATAAATAATAGATCTTCATTCAAGAGCGTATTTGGTTGTTACTTTGATATAACTGTGATTTTAGTATGTACCTACACACATTTTACGTTCTCACGTTTGCGCACTCTCCTTTGTATCTTCAATTTTGACAATTTCACAACCTGTTTGCAAGCTTGCTTTAGCCAATTTCAACGCTTTTTTCGAATTTAAAACACACAATTCTGCTTTGCCAAGCCGAAAAGCCGTGATGGTTCAGTGGCGAGTAACCTTGCCTGCCGTGCAGGAGGAAAATTGCCGTGAGCATATGCTAAGCTAATTCTGCTTTGTATTACCTATTTCCGGATGTTCTGAGTTTAGAATATCTCTGACTACTTACCCTATACAAAATCGTGAGCATATCCATGCTTTATGCTTAGGTATTCGCCACATGAGGTCCAGTCGTAGATATTTTGTAGTAGATTCTGATATTTATCAAAATTCACGATATTCTTTCTTTCCCGCAGTTCTTGGCTACGTCCGTCCCAATCTCTACAAGACTGGTATAAGTGACTACCAGGGCGGCATAGCTCAGGTGGCGTACGAGATGATCCGAGATGATCGTATCCCGAGATACTACGCGCACAACGGCGGCCGTCCGAAGTGGGGCCTACCACCCGACGGTATCAGGCAACCAGAACAAGATATAGCTCCTTATGAGAGCGAGAGACTCTTCTGATTTGATAACCATCGCGCTTTTTATGGAAATTGAATAATAATCGTGGCGCTTAAATAAAGAAATTGTGTCTGTATATGTATAATTGTCTACTTATTATTACATTAACCTCATCTTCAAGGTTGAAATAGATTAGATGTGAGCTATCAGTGATTATTAGCTCTAGTTTAAAAGAAGAACTGTTCATATTCATTGGAACAAGTATGTATGTACAAAGAAAATCTATAATGCTAGTTTGCAAATTAATCTCGTAAAGAGGAGAAGAAGTAAGTAAGTTAATCTTTAGTGGGTTGTAAAGTCGAACTATTCCATAGAGAAGAGAGATAAAACTCGGAATGCCGTAACGTAATGTATAACGACTTTATCGTTTTTTTTTTTCGTTATTTTTTTTTATGAATGAATGACGGTGCAACATTTTCAGCGTTGCGTTACCTATTTAGCAGCTATTTAAAGCCTGACCAGAAAAGTAAAAAACCTCAAATCATTGTTTATTGATCGTAGCGCCCCCAAAATTTTACAAGAGTGATGTAACCAAGGTGTTTTGGTATCGAATCTCAGATTAATTAATTATCGAATGATCCAACATTTTACTCTAAAACTTCGAGTGTTGATAGAGCATTTAGAATGGCGTGAGGCGTTGCTACCCAGCCCTCGGTGATTGATTCAAATTGTTTCAATCAATATATCAATCCAAGTAGTAGTTTACGTTGAGTTTCGTGTGAAAGGGGTTCTAAATGGGGCTGCTTACTACTCGTATTTGAGTGAGTTAAATATGTTTGAAATGCTCGTTGGTGTAGTGAAGCATCGGTATTGGAAACAATCACTGTTAAGCAACGACAGGTCCGATCAGTCTTTGGATGGGTGACCGTTTAGATGGTATTTTTTTATCTCGAGCCTATTCATGCATCGGAAGGCACGTTAAGCAGTCCCGGATAGTTCCGTCAGATGACGGTGTATTTACTATTCGTTTCGCCAGGTCGGATGCCTATTTAGGTGCCTTGAAAATTCTGACAGCAGGTTGACCACTAACTTGCCACCACCAATCCGCACGCTCGCGAGATGAAGTATTGTTTGGCTCACTCCCTCTCTCCATTATTCGTGAGAGGCCTTTGCCATATATATGTAGTGTGAAATTGATATCATTAGCATCCTTTTAAACTAAGAGTCAAATTGAACAACTTTTACTATTGGAGAATGGAGCAAACAAATTGGAAAAAAAAATCTGCTATTGCATACATTTGAGTCGCGAACTCGCGCGTCGACATTGCAGTTTAGTATAGAACAGCTGATTTTTTATTTGCTCCGATCGGTTTGCTCCCATAGTAAAAGTTGTTCAGTTTGATGGGTAGACTCTTAGTTTAAAAGGATGCCAATGATATCAATTTCACCCTGTAGAATAAGTATCATTTATTCTTAGAGCGGTTTCGCACGTCCGATCCGAATCCGAAGAAGAAATGTATGGACATTTATGACATGAGCATATTTGTTTATTCCGAGACAGAATTATGAATGTGACTCAAAATCCATACTTTTTTTTGAAGATTACTGTTTTTTTCGGATTCGGATCGGACGTAGTACGAAACCGCTCTTATGCCTTTGCCCTGGTTTGATGACGGAACCTATACCAAAGTATAAAAAAGAGTATCTAGTGTTACATGGACTATACGGTATACTTTTTATTTATTGTTTGTTTAGTGATTCGAGACAAATAAAAAAATATTTATTTCAGTAATAGGCGGCCTATCCTGTATCCTAGTCCTGTTATAAATGGTTTTACCAAGAAGTTCTTTAGCACCACACTTACCATAAAAGTGGTTATAAATTAAACATTTCCTTGGAAAATGTGCATTTGCAAAACGACGTTTTGCGTCTTTAGGATTGAGGGAGTGCCCATAAACTATATGTAGGTGTACGTTGTTGTATGTTGCTGATAATTTTAACTGGCAAAATATTAATTATAAAAAATTTCGAGACCCATAAGGGTGTATCATTTCAGAACGCAGGTTCTGCCAATCATGGTGACCAAAGTCGTGGCGGTCTAGTGGCGAGTAACCATGCTTGTCGTGCAGGAGGCGACGGATCGCGTGATCAGAGTGGAGTAACCCAATGGTTCGATCCCCGTCCAGGCCGACTCATACCAATGACTTTTTCTGAATTTATGTTGTAACTAGACAATACCAATGCCAGCTTCCTGGTTGTAACACTACCTACTGGTTTCTAGGTGAAGGAAAACATCGTGAGGAAACCTACATGTTTCAATTTCGAAGCACGTAGGTTACAACCCACAGTCCATCATACCTAAATGGCGACGTACTCACTCTTCATCACACTGGACAGGGTTTCGGTACTACTAGTGAAACGTGGATGTTCTGAGTTTCAGAATATCTGTGACTACCTCCTCGGGGAATATATAGTTGTGAGCTTATGCTTTGCTACGATTAGCAGTTGCTGTGTGTGGTACTCCCTCCGGCCCGCAGGACTGACTACCTGAGGCAGCTAGCTAGTAGACTGGATGAGGAAGGCCGAGGATAGAGTTAAAATTTTGTTGCATGCATACTATAGAGGCCTATGTTCAGCATTTAATAACCGTATTTCATGATAGACCCTAAATCAGGAAGTTAGTAACAAAGGGCCACCCGCATTCGTTCTGCAGCTGTATCTCGGTGCGATGTTCTGCACCTGGAAGAGTGCCAAGTGCATATCCATTGTCGTGGAACGTTAGTCATTTAGCTTTATTTTGATTATAGTATCTGTCGGTGATCCTTCTTTGAAGAGTTCAACCTTGATAATGGACGTTTCTTTTTGACATCAATAAATCAATCAAATTCCATGTCGTACCCACTCGCATCGGACACTTGATACGAAACGACAATTCCTTTAAAACCATACTGGAAGGGAAGATAGAGGGGAAGAGAGGCAGAGGACGACCTAGACAGAGTTATCTGGCCCAAGTGAAGGAATAGGTTGATGTCGTGTCGTAGAACTCAAGAGACTAGCGGAAAAGAGACAGGATTGGCGAATACTCAACCGACAAGAGCGTAGCTCTTAAATAAGATGATGATGGCACACTCGCAAAGGATGTCTAGTTGTGAAAAGTGATTGTCACGAAAATACGTTCCACACGGAGGGCTATAAGATCAAAGTACTTATATTGCGACAAATAAGTAATTGAAACTAGTATATAATATATGCCTGGGGGCCGGTCATTGCCGAAAACTTGTCGCATTATAACGGGTGTGCGTGTGGTGGTGCATTACGTAATTTAGGTATGCTTCAGACTAGCAAACTGAACAACTTTCAGTATGGAGCCAACGGGCCAACACATCGAAATGGGGAAAAAAGGAAAAATTTTGTTCCATAGAAATTTCCAAAGGATTTAATTTTAAATAGCTTGAATTCTAAATATTTCTATGTTGACCTCGTAATGAAAGTGGTTTACACACTGTATAGGAATGTTTCAAATTAATTTTTCATGTCAAATGCACTACTTATAATTACAATTATATTATTACTTATATTACAATCCAGTTACATTACAATAACTTTTGTACAAAGAAAGTTATAAAATATCACGACAGAGTCGTTCATATCGTTGGTATTCTGGAATGAGTCTCACTCTTTCTTTACAAGTCAAACAGGCGGGTCGTGCGGTTTGATGGTGTTACCCTTGTGTTACCCTCATTGCTGTACCTCAAGCTTATCGTAATTTATAGGATAATTATTCAATCAAAATCTGAAGAAGATAATCACCATCATATCAGCCGATAGACGTGCACTGCTGGACATAGGCCTCCTCCAAGGATCGCCACAACAACCGCTCCTGCGCTGCCCTCATCCATAGAGTTCTCGTCGCTTTCGCCAGGTCGTCGGTACACCCTGTACCCCACAAGTTGAAGAATACAATATAGATGTTACCTATCTAGATATTAGAAGAGTGCCTGAACGAATTTGAAGATGGGAAGGAAGTCTTTGTGCGGTAGTGGAATACAAAGCCAAAAAAAGCGACCAGGGTTGCAATTTCTCACATGTTGAACCTCAATAAATCCTATCGTGCGACAGTGGAGATTTATTTCAAATTGAATTATGTGTTTAATTAAACGATACTTGCTCTCGACTCATGTTCAACGAGCCTGACTGTGGCAACAGTTGCATGTCCGCCATCTTGTCGTCTGTCACTAGCAACGCATACGCATCAACATCTTGTTTTTGTGGAAAAGTAATTGTTTTGTGCGGCCTTGTGTACGGCTTTTGGCTCCAACCTCTAACATTTGTGGATGACACTGTTTGCTTTATCTTTATGGTCATTAGCGTACTATTTTCTTAATAATCTAAACTATTATAAAACTGTAACAGGAAGTTGGTCTGTACATTGAAGATATTAACAAAAAAAAAGTAACGATATGGTTTTTAGGTATCCCTGATTCCATATCATCAATTTTTGGATATTTTTTCCGTCTGTTTGTTTGTTTGTGTGTTTGTTTGTTTGTGTGTTTGTTTGTTTGAACGATCATCACGCAAAAACTACTGAACCGATTTTGATGAAACTTTTTTTGTTTGATAGCTTATATATGGTATATAATTTGTGCGGAGAAAGTCGCGGTCTATTTCCGATATAAATCACAAAAAAAAAGTCTTAAATATTTTCCTACAATAACGTCGTTGAAATTATAATATCTGAGTTTCCTTTCTATAAGGTTGAATGCAATTTATTCTATGGTTGATGCTGGACTTTTAGGCCTCTCGTGGCCACTGACCAGCTCCATTAGTAGGATTTCTTTACTTGCGTGAAGATTGGCTTTTTTCTTTGGGTACTTACTACATGTCGGGGCAAGCGCGGCTTTCACACTCCGAAAAGGTCGGGAAAGAGGTCTTTTTGTATCTTAGACTTACCAGGTACCTTACCCAGTACGATGTTAAAGTGCATGACGGGCAGATTGGGCCCCGTGCGTGACCCGACTGCAAAGCCAGCCGGTTTTGAAAAGGACCGTAAGGAACTGGGTTAAGCTTAACCGGTTCGGAACCAAACATGAAAGGACCAACTATCACCTCTACAAGTGGGGTTTGAGGGAGTCTCCGACGTGCGACTGCAGGGCACCTGACCGTAAGTTTATTAGAATCTACGGACTGATGAAGTCTTTTTGAAAATGTTGGACATACAACCTATTATCCTATATATAAGCTAAAATCCTTCGAGATGTACGAGGTTTGGGGATGAAACAGGACGGGTACAGTCGAAATGTAGGCCACTCTAAAACCTTGTTACAGCAAACTAGGTGCAGTAATCATCATCAGCCTATATACGTCCGGCTGCAGGGCACAGGCCGCCCCAATGCGAATTGGTGGACTTCACATACGCATCAGACTTAATTTTTTAGCGTATGCAGGGTTCCTCAAAACAGTGGATTGTATAACGTATAGGTGGCTTGAATTTCAAATTGGTTGGTTGATAGAGCTACGTATTACACGTAGCCCTATCAATGAGGATAAGTGCTTTGGACCATTTCAAATTTGCAACTCTATTTACGTCAGTGCAGTTCTTCGTAACATCTTCTAAGAACGTAACTTGGCATCTAATTTAGTATTACTGCAATAAATCACCTAATTTAAACTAAATTAACCAGAAACATCACTAAATCATTCTAAAATAAGTGTTAAAAGTGATATATTCGGTGTTCCAGGGATTCGGGACAAAGGCATTGACTCCGCTTTGAAGTTCATTGAAATTTTAGGAACACTGCTTACGTAAGTGAGTTTCAAGGAAGTAGGCCAAGAAAGTGCTTAGTGACATCGACCGAAAGGGGGTTATTACAGGCCACGGCCGAGATTTTAAAAGATTTTTCAGTAATTTCGGCGTTACTATTTTACTTAGAAAGAAACATTTCATTGTGTCTACATAACTCATAAGGGGAAGGTTTCAGGAAAAACTCTATTTAAAAAAACAACATTGTTTTTATTACAGTTTTTGAGAGTTACGCGGTTATTATTTAATCTAGAAATAAACATTTTAACGGGTTCTTACCGCGTTTTGGTATATTTGAGTTTCCGATATTTCGGCAGTGATACAACTGCCATGATCACGAGATGACTGAGGAACTGCAGGTGGATTTTAGATTTAGTCCGCCATCGCACAACATCTTCTCGAGGCGGGCTCTAACCATTGGATTGAGTTGCACAAACCACGGGTCCTCTCTACTGACCGCCATTACTATCCAAGAATGGTGAGAGAAGCGATTGAAATTAACACGTTCCGGGGCAGTGAACGAGACACAATAGAACTTTTATTGTTATCACTGCTATAGGCGGTCACTGTCCCGGAACGTGTTAAGAAACATCGAAATTTCAACAGAGAGGATGGTTTCAAATTGTCAAGTACGTGGAATCCAGTGGTTATAGGTGTTAGTGCTTCACCGTCATACTCGGGTTCGAACAAACGTCGGAGTGATACAGTCAGTGTATTTTGTCGGGCTGGACCAAGTGACAAAAGTGACAATGACAGTCGAGTGAGTTCCGATAGTGTGCAGAGCAAACAACGAAGAGTGAGGGTAGACAGATTTGTCTGCTCTTAAAAATCCACCTGCAGTTCCTCAGTCATCCCGTGATCATGGCAGTTGTAACACTGCCGAAATATCGGGAACTCAAATATACCAAAACGTCTGAGGAGAACTTATCACGACCAAAAAAGTGGTCTTCTCCGAAAAGGACAAGTGCGTAGCACCCTTAACCGCCCGAAGTGCGTAAAGAGATGTATGAAAGTGGATGAGGCGAAAGAAGTATGTTCGGATCGTAGTATGTGGCGAGCCGTAATCTCTGCCTACCCCTGTAGGATAATGGCGTGAGTATATAAGGTCTAACAAAATTAACTGAAACTATTTTAAGGGGATGATCAGACCATCAAACTAAACAACTTTCTCTATGGGACCAATATCGAAATCACGAAAAAAAAAACTGCTATCCCATACATTTGAGCCGAGTTATGTTTGCAGTTTTGTATGGGACAGCTGATTTTTTTTGCGATTTCTATATTAGTCCCATAGAGAAAGTTATTCAGATTGATGGTCTGATCATCCTCTTAAAGTAGTTTCACCTTATTTTTGTTAGACCTTATATGTATATTTATGTATTTAATAAAATAAAAAGAACTGTGAATCACACAACTTTATTAGAATGAAGAATTCAACCTAATTTTGAAAAATGCGTATAGATAGTTGAGAATTAATTTAATTAACAATCAGGATAACCACCCTTGTTTCATACTGTACTCAAAATAATAAAAGTATAGTAACACTATGCCAAGATCCTCTACACCTGAAACATCGCGTGCCCAACCAGCACTAACCAGAAATGTATGATACATTTCCACGGCATCAAGTGTGTGTCAACGCGCCACAACAAACAAAAATACAATCATGCTGACTTTGTCCACAGAGTACTGAACAAAATTTGCGTTCGCCTCTTATTTGAAATTACATCTTTCTTTCTATCTTCGCCAGTACCATACTTTTATCTATGGTGTTTTCTGGGTTTAGCGAGTTCTCTCGGCCTTGTAATTACTTATCTACCATAAGGAGAGACTGATGTCAAGGTCCATCAAACACTGTGTCCAAAGTCAACACGTACAAGCCATAGTATAGTATATTTTATGTTAATAAAGTATTAAGCTTTATAAGAAATATGATAAAACCTTGGATAAGTTATTAGATAGATAGATACATAGATAACTCATTTATTTCAGCAGAACAATACAGGATAAACAGTGACAGACAAAGGCAGTAGGTAGTTATTATGTCAAGATTGACAGTCGAAGCTACGAAAGCGTAGAAAAAAATTGCAACCAGTACTGGCTTCTATACCCTATCCATATACACCCACACATACATAATTTGTATGACGCCTCACGCACACCAATCTAAGAAAGTCGGCACCTTTTGTTTGGTACGGTAGAAACGTGAGGCTCCATCTAGACATATACTTTTTCTTAGGATAAAGCCTCCTCAAGTGACGTAATGAACCCCCGAGGGCAATCAGCAAGCTTCTAATACTGGTTGGCATATCTCTTCACCATGTTAGCAAATCAAACTCAAAACATGCCATCGACACCACAGAAGAAATCTGTTCTCATCTCAAGCGTATCTCAAGCCAGTCCAAACACAAAGTAGTACCTACATTGACATTTTTCTATCGGAGTTCGGAGCAAGCGTTATATTTTGTTAATTGCTCTGTGAAGTCTACTCTGTCTATATCGGTGACATGGTATGGCATGGTCGATGTCACGAATGTCGTGAAGCGTGTCGTTTCGTCGTCAGTTTTGGCGCCAGATATAGTGACTAACTTACGTTACAAGATTAATTTATAATTAGTTGAGCTTAGCTCAGATCTAATTCCTGCAATAAAACTGTGCGCCACGAAGCTAAAAGAATGATTCAATATTTCCTTATGCGTTAAAATAATTACTGGTCTTCCTTAACATGCTGACGGTTTTTAAGGAGATGATCAGACCATCAAACTGAACAACATTCTTTATGGGACAAACATCGAAAAAAAATATTTTGTCTATCGTATCTGTCACACATTGTCGTCGGGTTCGGCTACTTCGGACCTGTAGGGCTATTGTGCAAGTTTTCGATTATACATATATCGTTTACAAAATCGGTAACGTATTATGTATATATGTATTATATTTTTAAGCAATATTTTGTTGCTGTGATCATAAATATCCATTGTCTAAAATTAATTAACCACATATTAACACGTTCCGGGACAGTGACCGGCTATAGACGTGATAACAATAAAAGTTCTATTGTGTCTCATTCACTGCGCCGGAACGTGTTAAGAAGCAGAATAGCTTTCTACTGCCATAAAACACCATGTGATACACTGGGTATGCATAGTCAGTAAACCAGCTACATGCTTCAGTTTAGTTACCAATCGAGCCCACCGTTCAGTAAAAGTGATATAAATGATATCACTTTTACTGAAGGCAGACATGTAGAACATGAAATTTGAAACCTTTAATAAATGTCATTTCATGCTTACCTATTGTTTTATTTTACTTTCTAGGACTAAGGAGTAAATTTACACTTTTTCTTCTCCCCTGTCGCCTAAAAACTAAGTTTTTTTAATGAATTTAAATAAAACCCTAGATTGTTATACCTCGTTAGATAGCTGATGAAACGTAGATATTTTAAAGCTCATCTGCCGAACAACTGCCGTAATTATTTTTTAGATATTCCTTAGAAGAAAATAAACTTTCTAATTTTTTTTTGTTTTCTTAACTTTCACTCGTCTACTACGGCCTATTTAATTAACTTATGTTTGATTTTAATAACTGACGTCATAAAGCATCTTATCCTACATCTAAAAACCAAATAATAATAGTAGTAAGACACACAAAATTAAAAAAAAATAATTTAATAGCAAAAAAATCGGCAATTTTTATTAAAAAATTAAAATTAAAATATCTCGGAAACGGTTAAGTTTGGGGTAGGGTGTTTCATAGTGAAATAAGTCAGAAATGATGGGTACTACACGCCCTTAACGGATCTAGCACGACTTTTCCTGTAACCCTGTATAATATGTAATAATATATAATTTCACTATGAAACACCCTACCCCAAACTTAACCGTTTCCGAGATATTTGAATTTTAATTTTTTAATAAAAATTGCCGATTTTTTTTCTATTAAATTATTTTTTTTTTAATTTTATAAGTAAGTATTTAATTTAATCAGTTTTTGTTCGTTATTTCGTGTATAGAAGATGTTTGTTTTGTTTTAATAAATAATTATCCAGTATTTAGAATATCTCCGATTTTCCCTACATGACTAAAATACTTAGATCTAGTAGATACTTGAGGTCACAATTATGGCAAAACTTTTTAAAAACCTTTTCTGAATTTTTATGTTAATGTGCTAAAGGTCACAAATGGCATGCAGCTGGTAATTGCGAACCTTTAATTCGGTACTTTGTTCACCGATACGACAAAACGAATAGCAGTAGACTGAAACGCACTAATATCGAAATAACAACGTTTTATGTGTCATTAAAAGTTCGCGCCAGAAATGTTACGTTGGCCAAACCAATGTTACCAGGGTCGGAGCTAGGAATCATGTAGTAGGAGTCATAGATAGAATTTTATTATTACTTAATTTGTATTTATCTCAGGATCTCAGGGCTGCAATTGCGGTAAATATTTGGTGACTGAACCGTTATGGGACTACATACGAACCATAACTTTTGACACGTTTGGTATAATTGCGCTAATCGCGGTACAGCCGGTTAGAGCCGTTTTGACAGATCGCTCAGACGTTACTGGCTGTAAGTTACATACAGTTTAGCGCGATGCGGAATTCAGCACAGATAAATAGTAATTGGATTGCAATGTGATTAGAATTGAAATTTGATAAGAATAGAACTTCGACGTTTTAACTTAGCGTAATTGGGCACCAGGATAGGAACTCTTGTCTGAGGCACCAAGTATCCTACAAAGAAATCGCTTCAGCTTACGACGGCGGCGGCCGCAGTAGTACACCTCTACGCGCGCATCAATGTTTGTACCAAACTACCGCTCATTCTTTCTTTAACTCCTTTTGCAATACCTTAAAAGGTGGCTAAGTTGTAAGTGCACTGTAACATTATTTTTAAGATCATATTGTACACTTAGTATGCAAAATAAACATTTGATTTGATTTGATTTCACTTATGCGGGCAGTACATTTTCGCCGAGAACAGCCGAGAACGAGAGTGTGGATGCCCTTCATTGTTCTCGTTGCGTTCATAAGCAGTAGTAATTTTCTTTGAAAGGAAGTGCTCGCGAGAGTGAAGTGCCTGCTTTATACGTGAAAGTTCACGTACGGCCGCACTCTGTGCATGTAGGGGTGAACTGACCGTTGCGAGCTTGTATGAAGCTCTTTCTCTGTAGGACTATCTACTCGGTGTTTGAGGTCCACGATGAAAGCATCCCTGAGTGACGAAGGTACTGAACTCCGGATATGCCCAGCGCAGCCTGGGCTTTGACCATAGAAGACCCTGGGCAATCGACATGTTTCTAAAAGCTGATTGGCAAGTCTCCTCAACACGATCACGATGGAAGGCTTAATGACGTTACAGTATCTTTAACTTTCCCCTCGAGAGTGGCGTTGCAAGTCTTTTGTACGAGGCCGTCGCGTCGCTTGCTCTCCACCTTGCCACGGGATTCCACCTATTTTGTGGTGGCTCAAATTTGTTATTTTGTGCATTTCCACTACCTTTTTATGCTACCCAGGATAGCAGTCAAAGGCAAAGACTATGCAGAACCTTGGTAGAGCCCATACCGTTCCCAAGCGGTGACGGTACAGATCCCATAGCTACGACTCTGGCACCAACACGGCCCTCCTACCATCTCCTAACCGACGAGACGTAAACTCACTCACCACTTTATAAACAAACGTACCAGCATCAACGTCAATCGGACATTGGCGTGTTTGCCAAACATTGGCCATGACGTACGTTGCCACAAGTTGGCATCGGCCAGATTTCAGTGGCAACGTGCACGCCGGCCGGACCGCCCTCTAAATTTCCCGCCTAACCGCGAGTGACATTTCGAAATTCGAATTATTTTTCTTAAATCGGAAGTGTTGTTATGCCAGTGATGTGTTATTAAATCGATAGAAAAGATTTGTTTGTGATACGGAATCGATTTGTTGTCCCCTGCGCTTGAGTCGTCGTCCGTGGAAGATCTCGCACAGACAAGAAGGTAATTTTATTCTATTTAAAGATACTAAACGGCTAATGTATTTTTTCTCAGTTTAATTTTTTTCGTAAGTACTTACCCAGTTTTCTCTGTAAGCAAAATATTTTCAATTAAATGGTCGAAAAATAGTTCTGAGGTCATCCAACTAACTCGACTTAACTTTTTATCGTCACCTTGACAATTTACTTATGTAAGTTTTCTCAGACTCTTTTATGGGTTTTTCACGTGTCCGTGTAGTAGGTAATAAATTAAAAGAAAAGGGTTTAAATAATCAATAATGTAATATAGAAGGTTAAAGTTACTTTGTGACCTTAATATAATATAATAATTATAACTAAAGACGTTAAACAGGTCATACTCTTCCAATTTCCATTTCTTTTCATTAATTTTTCTAGGGTTCTCTATAAAAGAAAGATGGGTAACTGCCTCTAGTGAAAAAGGGTACTTACCTACATGTACAATTGGATACAATTTTACTTGTGCCCTTTCACTAGACGCGCTGAATAGTTTCCCAGCTATGTATCTAATTCCAAACAAACAATAAAAACATTCAATTTGCACGCAAAACATACAAAAATCTTTAAAAATAAAAAAAAACAAGCTACTTTTTAGTCTTTTTTTTCTGACAACTTACCAATGTAGAGAAAGCTCAAAAAAAAAAGAATTAAAAAAAAAAAAAAAAAAAAAAGATCCGATTATGATCTGATGTTAATAAGATATAAATATAATAGGCGATTTACAATTTACATGTCAATACAGTCCATCACGCATGCAGCTTGGTAGAGTAGACTTCAAATACACATAAAATTTTGCAGATATCCTTCACCGTTTGAAAGCAGTCCACACAGTACGCCCATAACGCCAATTTCTGTTTAGGGGTGCGATTTTTGAAACTCATTCGTTGAACTCAGCAGTTGAAAATGTCAAAATAACTATGGAGATATGCATCTGTCTACTGCTGACGTGACTTTCAAAAATCATACGTGAGGAGTGCGATTTTTGAAAATCAAATCAGCAGCAGAAAGATGCGTAACTCCATACATTTTCAACTGCTGAGTTCAACGTATGAGATTCAAAAATGGCACTCCTCGGGCACATGAGGCAAAAGATGATACTCAATAGAAAATCCTAAAACCAATAGCAAGTTCAAAGTACCCAAAGAGCTGTTTGAACTTTTGTTAAAGATTAAGTAACAAGTAAACATAATGTAGGATCAAAGGGGCAACAGCGGCAACATCCATTGGTCGGTCTCAATTTATAACCCAACTATAAACGCGTTGAAAGATTTATATTACGAACAGATTTCAATGGCATCGCGAAGCCGACCTAATACCTTTTTATGGGAAATTTATTTTGATCTAAGTATGTTTTTCGAGAGTTTTATAACGGGTAATAATTCTGAAAGATAATCTAAGCTCTCTTACTCACGTAAACATTTATTTCCTTAATAAAACTGACTCATCAATCATCCGTATTCTGAACGTGAGGTTGTGATATGAATTAATTTATCATAAATCGACCATAAACTCATCCCATACACACATGGTCCCATAAGAGGATAGGTGGGTATCGTTTTTTTCATACAAACGTATTCCCGTTTCCTCCCTGAATAATGTTAATGACACTAGAACATTTTTTTTTTACCAAACAATCTATGTTCCCTCTGCTATATCCATATATTTTGCTTTTTTGTATTAATTAATTACTGAAAGAACTGATGACCTTCGACAATTCTATGTTGCCTCTGCTATATCCATATATTTTGCTTTTTTGTATTAATTAATTATTGAAAGAACTGAGGACCTTCGAAAATGAAAAAAATTACCGCCCGTTTCCAGACATCTAGCAAACATATAACGTATTCCCGTTTCCTCCCTGAATAATGTTAATGACACTAGAACATTTATTTTTACCAAACAATCTATGTTGCCTCTGCTATATCCATATATTTTGCTTTTTTGTATTAATTAATTACTGAAAGAACTGAGGACCTTCGAAAATGAAAAAAATTACCGCCCGTTTCCAGACATCTAGCAAACATATTTGACGTATATAAATAACAAAAGCAAAACATACAGTTATAGCATAAGTGTTTCTCGTATTATTCTTGAAATAATTATTCAAATCGGTTTAGTTTTGGAGGAGGAAACGGTGGAATACGAAATCAGCATTTCGTATTCCACCGTTTCCTCCTCCAAATGCTGATTTCGTCGATTTTATGTAGATAAAATCGGTCCGAGCTGCAGTTTTTTCTTTCGCACTCTAGTCGGGGCGGGGTGTATGGGTGGGGTGTCTGACATCGTTTTTTCTAACATTTTCTGCCTTCTGCAAAGTCTAGTGTAGGTAAGTGTAGACCGCAGAACTCGAGAAATATCCCGTGGTTTATTGCGATCTTATTATTTATTAAAATAATTATAGCTAGAGATGCGCGTGCGACGGTCAACCGCTCCTTCATCTGTCATTGATTTATCTAAAAATATTACATGTTAGTCTGAGGATAGCTCTTTGACTACTTATATAGGGACTAGTTACGCGTGTAATTCTACTAACAAACAATTCTGCCACTTTTTGCGGGGGGCGAGGTAAAATGAAATCCGCAACTTTGGATTATATTCCAATAACTTTAGATTCTAATTTTGAACGTTAAAAATCATGAAAAGTAGTCTCGCGTGAACCCCAAACGTTTTAAGTTCAAAATTATTGTTTTGCAATTATAGGCTGTCTCGTTTAGTGATAAGGTATAAAATTGAATGTAAATGCACATGATTAATTGATCTTATACCGTGGCAGAGGGGAAAAGCTACCGCAAGGCTAGTCCTTATAATAAATAGTCAAAGGGATAGCTTTATTTTTCCATCGGAATTATTTTGTAAATCAAGAATCCATACTTCCATACTTAATTTAGTACGCGAAAATATCACCGCCCTTTACGTTTTCAGTGATGAAATTTGGTATAGAGCTTGAACCCTGATATAGCTTGAACCATAAAAATTTCAGACAGACGAAGTCGAACATTAGCAGGCAAGTAATAATTTTGAGTATGGAACAAAATGTGGATCAAGTCGAAATGGTGCTTTAACAGTAGTGTCTTTGTCTCTACCACACTATCCTATCTTATTTTACAGTGGGGTGTTGGACTCTATCACAGTCTTATCTAATTTTACAGTGGGTCTTTGACTCTACCACAATTTTAGGTTATTTTACTGTAGGATCTGTTACTCTACCACAGTCTTATAAAGGGTGTAAGTGACAGCCTAGAAAATACTGAAACTGTGAACTCAGATCATCAAACTGAACAACTTTCACTATGGAGCCTACCTCAGGAAACGCGAAAAAAATCATCTGTCCCATATAAAACTGTTGTTCCTACCCGACTAAAATGTATGGGACAGCTGTTTTATTTCGCGTTTCCTGAGGAAGGCTCCAAAGTGAAAGTTGTTCAATTTGATGGTCTAAGTTCACCGTTTCAGTATTTGCTAGGCTGTCACTTACACCCTGTATAATTTTACTGTAGGATCTTTGACCATATATATTAATAATTTTTTCATTTTTGGATTGGTACGAATGCTAGTTAGGTAATTGCAATGAAAATGGTTTCATCTTGACTGTAATCTGTACGTGTACCTATACAATAAAAATAAAAAAAAAAATTAAAAAAAATACGTGGACTCTACCTAAAGATGATCTCTAGATCCGGCTTATTATTAATTTTCTTTTTCCCTTTTTAGAAACTAGGGCTAAATTCAATGCGGGTTCTATCCAAGACGGAAATCTCTGGTTTTAGACTTAATTATTTAGTGTTGTGATATTGAGACCACCTATTTTTGTACCTTCTTTATTTCCTGTCTGTTTACTCTCTGTATACTATGTTTTTTTAGTGTAAAATAAGTATTATTGATTGATTGTGGTTGCAGAGGTGTCAATTTTATACAAAACTTTGACGCACAATACGCGTAGACGGCATTAATATAAGAAATATTTTACACATGGAAAAATAGTTTAGAAAATCTAAATGCCGCGTCACAAATAAAATTTGCAATTTATAAAATAATAACGAAGATATAAAGCTTTGAAATTTTGTATGAATAATTTCAAAGCTTAATATCTTCGTAATTATTTTATAAATTGCAAATGTTATTTGTAGGCAACTAGATTTTCTTAACTATTTTTCCATGTATAAAATATTACTTTTATTAATTCCGTCTACGCGTATTGTGCATCAAACTTAAACCACCGAAACCACCTTAAACATTATACAACATTTCGTAATTCGAGAAATCCCTTTACATCACCTCACTATAAAACGTCGTAATTCCTATTGCAATAGAGTTGAGAATAATTTCAGATGAGATTGTACCAAATGTGGGTTACATCAACATATCATCGACTAAAATCTTGGCCCGACAACGAACGGTTCGTCTCTTTGTAGATTGGTACTTCTAGTGGACACGGATATCTTGTGATCTACTTTCGTATTTACAGTTGAAACTGCTAATCTCCTAGATGTTGTTGCTATTTGGTTTTTCTACAGTATTTTGTTGCTTGTGACATAGTTTAAAATATTCGTGATTCACAACTTTGGATAGGAAGTTGAGATATTTCTTTAAATTATTGTTCTTTTTGTGTACCATTTTCAGATTTTCGGTTTATTTTCTCAAGGCATATCACGCTCACGACTATACACGGTGTAAGTGACAGCCTAGCAAATACTGAAACCGTGAATTCAGACCATCAAACTGAACAACTTTCACTATGGAACCAAACTCAGGAAACGCAAAAAAAAAATCTGCTGTCCCGTACATTTGAGTCGGGTATATAGGTAGGCAGTTTTGTATGGGACAGCTGATTTTTTTCGCGGTTCCTGAGGTAGGCTCAATAGTGAAAGTTGTTCAGTTGATGGTCTGAGTTCACCTTTTTAATATTTGCTAGGCTGTCACTTACACCCTGTATACCTCGAGGGGGATTCAGAGATATTCTGAAAATTCAGAATATCTGCGTTTCACTAGTTTCTCCTACCACCCCTTCTAAAATTACCCAACGATCTATCATATATTCGTGTAATATTAGTGTAGATCATCATGACTAAAGTGGAATAAAACATTGATAGTTCGGGTTTCAGTATAATTTAACCAGTCTGTACTTAGGGAACACCATCAACTCCTAGGACAGAATAACAGCGGTGGCATTCCCGTCAGCCATGCAGAGTCATTGGCCTTTTTGTCATCATATACAATTATTTTCTTTTCTTTTCACTTTGGTACATGTTCATGTTGCTTATGAGACAAATTATCAGTATCATAATAGTTCATTTGGTTAAAAGCCTGTAAATTCAGGACCATACCCAACTGAAGATGCGGATCAGCAACTTTGTGCAGTTTTAGTATGTAGTAATAGATACTCTTTCTTGAACTGTGGTTTTAGTCTCAACAATGAATCGAGACCACCCCTTCTAAAATTACCCAACGATCTATCATATATTCCTAGCACGATGAAAATGGATTAGAAATGAAAACATAACCAATCGACGGAGCACGGCCGCATATTTACAAAACATAGGTGTCAATTCCGCAGTTCGTAACTTGCGCTTGCGACCTGTTTAGTGTTACATAGCTATAACATTAACTGTGTAAATGTACTCATCAATACGCAAGGTTCAAAAAGTATGTATGTTTCCATACAGTTTTGTTAGTAATGTTACCTTCAGCGGTCGCAACAAGTCGGGCTTGGGGGTAAAGGAGCTGGACAAAGTTTCATTTTAGCTCAATGCGATGAGGTACACCACAGAAAATACATTCAAAGCTAACATCAAACCATCAGCTGAAACCTTCAATACCCATGCGAAAAGTGAACCTTGCAACGATTGCAATTTTAAAAAGATCAATAATAAATACAAATAACTAACGCCCACATGCACAATACATTGTTCCCAAATGTAAGCTACTACTAGGCTTTTTGTTGTGGAAACCATAAGTACAACAACGGCACAAACATATAACATCCATGAGCTAACCGGGATTCGAATCCAGGTCTTTTTTCGAGGTCAGGAGGTTTTGCAGTACGGCGTGGTAGCCATTACACCAACCGGGTCGTCAAAAGAAGGTCCTTGTTGTTGCAATGTTTATGATCTTTTGAAAGGAATACGGTTGTGAGTTTATGTAGGTATGTCCAATGACGTTTTATAAATAGACGCGTCATACGCTAACATTACTGCACTTTAAAATGGCGCGATACAGTGTAGCCCTTACACTAGACGGCGCGTGACTATTTTATTTATTTATTTTATTTTAACACTTTATTGTACACACGGAAATATACATGAAAACAACATAATAGACAATGCACCTTCCTTGAATGTTTTTAAGTCGAAAGTTAAGTCTCATTTCCTTGATCACTGAACTGACCCTCGATCTGTTTTCCATAGGTACATCTTTTCCTATGTCTGTGGTTCATGTTTTCCTATAGTATTTTGTTGTGTAGTACGCGTATTTATGTATGATGTATGTGTATATATATATATATATATATATATATATATTTATATGAGTGTGTATATTATATATGTATTTATAATAGGTTTTTTTTTTGTATACTTTCTTTTTGTTTTTACTAATAACTGCTGATTTTTGATAATTTTTTCTGGAAACACCGCCTACCTTTCTTCTTTTCACCGTTTCCTCTACCCTAAGGTTGTCTGGAAGAAATCGCGTCTTAGCGATAAGACCGCCTTATTTTGTGCCTCTTTTATTTTATTTCTGTATTTTACTGTTTATGTTTTTGGTGTAAAATAAAGTATATTTGATTGATTGATTGATAGACAATTACAAAGGGCGAGCTTATCTCTAAAGAGATTATGAGACCATGTTAAAGCCGGGCAATTTACCTTGCTTTTTATTGCCATTTTGGAGCGCGGACAACGAATTTACATATAAAAACATCTTAGGGTATGTCCTATTTCGCTATTCCTGCTTTTACTCTCATGGCGAAAATATACCTTCCTCACGTAGAAGCACCACAATTAGCTTTTCCGTAACCCTATTAATATCAAGTCACAGTGCATTTACGTTAACTCTGATCACACCCTCGGAAATGAAAGCAAATTGACTACAGCATTTGTTATTCGTTTCAGCGCATTGGGCAATGTTTATGGAACGTTCGCTAAATGAATGCGTGTTTATGCGCGCGCGCAGAATGCTAATGTGAGCTGAATTAACTGCCGCGCCACCAGTGATCTATGATTATGAATTGATATGATTGTGTTAAGTGACTTTTTAGACTGTGTAAGAATAAATAGTATGATCTTTTGACTCTAGGCACACTTTTAACACTTAGGTACGCTAAAATTTTTGCAACGTTTGAAAGAGAAGCAAGCTCGTTCTTCTTTTGTTGTGTTCAAACGAGCGAATTAATATTAAAATAATAGGTAATCTGACTTCTGACGCTAATGGGAAAAGAGTCATAATCGAAAATGGGCTTAGCGGCTAAGCCTTAGCCGGTGTGGCTATGGGGTCATGCATGAGAGGAGGCGTATGGTGTGATGTATATTGGCTGATGAACGGATGATTGTATTCTAGGATCCCCTTAAAAATAAATTAAAGTTCAAATAATTAGTTTTGGCCAATAGGTACGATAGATTCATTGCCCAGTCATTTTACGGAGTTTTGTTCGGCAGGGTAGGGAGTAATTACTAATTGGACTTTTAAATTGTAACCGGAACCATTAAGTGACAAAAGGACTATCTTAAAGCATATTAAAAAAAAGTTCGCTACGCAACATAGAAATCAAAATTATGTGTCCGAGAAGGATTTTAAATTATTAATATTAATACCAATGCACTCATTTGACTTAGATTTAACAATATACATTATTTTTGAGCAATAAAATAGGCATTGAAATTTAAAAAATGAGATATTTATTAGAAAATACGAATGTTTTTTTCAAAACCTTCTAAGTAGACAAAAATATTCACACCATGTTTTCAGTATGTGTAATGGTAAAGCGTTGAATATGTGCAAAAAAAATGTACCATCAGGTTTTTTAGAACGATATAATAGTTAAATTTTAAAATTGGAACTTGCTGACGTGATTTTTTTTTATTTTGTTACATTTCTAGGCTCAAATTGGCTCTTCAATATTATACCAAAAAAAAAACAATTATTAATTCGTCCCGGCTCAAACCGTAAAATGACTGGGCATTAGTACAGAACATTGGCATTGTCACAATAATAATTATGGTGTGCAATTCACAAAGCGTCACATCCCTGTCAAAAAAATCTTTAGATTTCGCGGAGATTTTATATGAGTTTGACAGATGAAATTGAAAACACATTGTCGTTTCAACGATGAATTTAAGGTTGTGACGATGTTTGCGCTTAGTGAATTGCAATGCAGGTTATTGTATGTGAATCATAATGTGTATCTGTTCGTTATGGTGGTGACTTGGCGACGGTTACCTAATTGTTAATATCATGAAATCTCTTTAGACCTGACCCAACCTTGGAAAACTCATAGATACGTCCATGCTAGCTATTAGGAATAGCAGGACCAAAAAGACCCATTTTTCCAGTTGACTAAAAGATAGACGGATCTTATGATCAGACTGATAGATGGTGGTTCAGCGATGACGACACGCTGCACCGGCGCGGGCGCATGATGTAGACGCTATTTCTGTTACGCTTGAGTTGACGCTGCGTTTCGTCGAACGCTGCGTGAATATATTTATAAATCTGTCTGTTTTATATTTAGGGTGCCATTGGTGAAGTCAGGACTTTTTTTCGCGCTGGTTATTTAGGGGTTTCTTAACTGAAGCTGCAGCAAATAAAAAGTACCTGATATGTTATGTACAAACATAGATAAGTAATTAATTCTAGAGTTAAGGAGGTAAATTAAATTAAATTAAAAATTGGTTATTTGTCTCATAAGCATTACAACATGAACATATATCACAGTGAAAAGAAGAGAAAATAATTGCATATGATTACAAAAAGGCATGCCTCATGCCAAAGGCATCATGACAGACGGGAATGCCGGCTACCGCTGTTAGGAGTTCTGTCCTAGGAGTTGAGTTAAGTACAGACTGGTTAAATTATACTGAAACACGAACTATCGACGTTTTATTCCACTTTAGTCATGATGATCTACACTTAATATTATAAAGAGGAAAGATTTGATTGTTTGTTTGTATTGAATAGGCTCCGAAACTACTGGACCGATCGGAATAATGACGACCCGGACTGCCAAAGCAGGGTCCTTGGTTCGAATCCCGGTTCGGTCATGGATGTTTATATGTTTGTGCCGTTGTTGTATGGTTTCCATAATAATCAGCCTATAGTGCTTGCTTGGGATGATTACAATGTATGTGCCTGTGAGCATTATTTATTTAATAATTTTGTCACCATTAGAATGCTACATTATCAGCGATGAACATAGGTTATGAAAAAAACGGCCAAGTGTGTGTCGGGAAAAAAGGGGCATTGCAACGCATACCACGCAATAGTTAGTCGCCAATATAATAGTTAATCTTCGACTTATTTATTAAATAAAAGCTGAAGCGAGCGAAGTGAGCTCTATACGATTACTCGACTGGATACCTACCTACTAGATATACAGTATATTCCTCTGATACAATAAGTTGATGCAAATTAAATTTCCGTGATGGTCCAGTGGCGAGTAACCTTGCCTGCCGCATGGTTCGATCCCCGTCCAGACTGACTTGTATCAATGAGTTTTTCGGAATTTATGTACGATTTGTAACACCACTGTCTTTTCGGTGAAGGAAAACATCGTGAAGAAACCTGCATGCTTCAATTTCGAGGCATGTATGACCACTGACCATTAAAAGTGGCGACGGGCTCACTACCCGTCACACAGGACAGAGTTTCGGTACTACTAGTGAAACTTGGATGTTCTGAAGTTTCAGAATATCTCTGACTACCCCCTCGCGGAATATAGTAGTGAGAATATATATATATATATATATATAAATTCAATTTATTTTTGATCTAAATTGTTAAATGTATTCTTAAGTACAGAAGCCCAGGGTTCTTTGGAGGAGTATATTATATCTGTGTGTTTTGTAGCCACCTCAGGTATGGAATTGGATGAACCAGATTTCCAACACTGTACAATGACCGAGATCTTCTAGTACGCAGTGTCGTCCAAAAGTATCATTTTCAGGAACTAATGTCATCACCAGCTATTAGTCAATCATGACTTACAAAATAGCACTCGCTTGCAGCGGGCAAATTGTCAACTCGTGACGTCACGACGGAGAGCCACAAAACATTTTATCAGCTGGGAGCGTTCGACGTACGACAGACAATGCAAAGTGACAGCACAGCCTGGACACTGCATACAAAACATTGAAATTGACAAGATGACGTCAGCACATGCGAAACGGAGTCTAGGGCTGCAACAACTTAAGCTGCGTGCGGTACAACTTGTGACGGGCAGATGGCGCGCGTGACATAATCGAAACATAGATATCCATAGTACTTACTATCTCTATGAGTCGAAAGCCCAAACAGTCAATTTTTTTTTCATTTATTTCTTTATCGTAAATAAAACGCATTGACACCCGTCTATTAAAAAAAGAGTTTTTATCCTTCACGTATACTCTTAGTTTCAAAAACATAAATTCTAGCGTGTCAATTATGGTGTCGGTCTAGGCTACAGGTAACTGCCCGTTGTAACCAGAAGGCGATAGAGGGGATGAGGTAAAAAGTTGGTGGGAGGAAGGGAGTGTCCGTGCTGTATCTAGTAATAGATACTCTTTCTTATACTGTGGTGACAGCTATTGTCCAGGATAGAACGCCCCCTCTACACAAACATACGTATACTCCACCACCATAATACTTTTCAGGGCGGTCAGAAGTTTAGCTACAAGCGTGCAGTTGAAGCAAGGTTCACTTTACACGTAGAGTATTAAACATCTCAAGATGGAGTAAGAAGTCAAGTTGTGATGGGTGACAGGCGAAACTGCAAAGCACCTATCACCGGAAATATTAACTGATCTGTTTAAAGGGTTATGCTGATGGTTGTTTGGATGAATTATGATCAGACTATCATACTGAAAATCTTTATCTATAAATGTCGAAATCAACCCAAATGTATGGGACAGATGATGGTTTTTCGCGTTTACGACGTTGGTTCGAGACTATCGAGACAGTTATTCAGTTTGATAGTCTCATCATCCCTTATTAATTATTTAGGGGGGTTTTAGGCCTTGACAAGCTTTCTAAGCCTGTGCCACGTAGACCATCGCTGGTCCTTTGTGAACGCCCTTTTTAAAGTTCCTTACCAATCCCCACTGCGGCCAGAAATAGCAGTAGATTCTTGATCGTGATAGTTTGTCTCTCATCTGATGTCAGTACCAACCTATCTAGATGAGTACTACGTTTGTACATCAGGGGCCACAGTCACATAGGAGGTGCAGAATAGTTTCCATCTCCTCCTTGCATAATCTGCAGCCGGTCGTGTCACTTAAATTTTGCATCATCCCTTAGACAATGGTCTAAGGATCATGCCTCTTAAGAAACCTATAGCATATTAAGAAAGACTCAGTATAATATCATACAATTTATTTATTTGAATGGGAAGTGTATAAAGAGCGGCCTTATCTTACTAAAAGTCTCAACCTTGAAAACGATCAGAAACTCGTTGGTTTTGCTAGTCCCATGGTGTTATGTTAACCACTCCTCAATAAACTGCCTAGCTAATTCAATCAGTGTTTGTTGATTTTAATTCCTTCCATTGCTTTTATTGAAATCGGTCCAATGGTTTACGAGATAATCTCGATACAGCGACCTTTATTTAGACTTCTATAAATATTCCCCTTCAGCCAGGCATGTAGCCAGGAGGGATCGGGTCAGGACCCCCCACATTCTTCCTGCCTGCAATTATGGGTAAGAATTTCAATCGCATCACCATATGGTCGAGAAGTATATCCCGACAACATTAGGCGAACCGAAGACAAGAGGATTTCCGAGTGGTTGAAAACACAGAACGTTATAAGAGGGGTTAGAAATGCAAAGAAGCGCTTTTGCTTCGGAGACGGCTGTCGCTACTTGATGCCTCTTGTTTTCCCACTAACGCTGCTACAACTACTTATATGCCCTATCTCGCTCGCATCACACCGTTAAGCAAATCATTTCTTGACCGTGTGGCACGCGTACCCCGTACTTTGCACTTCTAACCCATGTTATAATGCTCTGTGGTTGAAAATATATAGACTTTCACCCGTATTCTTGGCGCTTCCTCGAGTTTTTTTCCACTTAGTCAAATTGTATATCAAAAAAAGACTTCTTAGAATTTGAAGTCTTTGAATTCCACCATCGTGCCCACCTCAACCCCGTGGAAAAACCTCAAGATTATGACTTAGGATACAGATTTCAAGGATGAGTCAAGGAATTTTTCGACTTTTGTTGAGTCGAGGCAAAAGTTAAGGAAGTGACTGCGGATATGAGTGTCAATGTGTTAATGAAGTTGTTCTGATGTCATAAGAATAAATAAATAACGATCACAGGCACATACATCGTAATAATCCCAAGTAAGCCTCAGGCTATGGAAACCATACAATAACGGCACAAACATATAACATCCATGACAGAACTGGGATTTGAACCCAGGACCTTGGTTTGGCAGTACGGCGTGGCAACCATTACACCCAACGGGTCGTCAATTCGTCGTCAAAGATGTCGTGAATTCTTCTTCGTTTCAAGACCTTGTTCTTTTTCTTTTCATTTTGACATTGGTAGCATCTAACCAACAAAAATGCTCATCACCATCATCCACAGACTGAACCTCCCACTGCTGGGTATGGGCCTCCATTTACCTCTGTCCTGAACGTCTCGCATCCAACAAATATTTGGTTTACCGTATCCCCAATATAACCACCTACACCCACCCAAACTATCCCCTCGTCCATCCCTGCCTCCATCGTCTAATACGTACACAATGTGCATGAGCCGCAATTAGCAGTGTTCCGCACATTGGCTCTCAGCCCACCAGCTGATTTACTGCCGGCTGACCGAACCGTATGGACGACAGTGACGATGTGTCAAACCAAGCCCACGCTTCTATTTTCTAGCTTTCTATATGGAATTCGATCGCGGTTCCATACTGTAACTCACTCTAAATCGCAGAGGGTTACGAGATAAGGCAGTATTGTATAAGCTTCCGATTATATTTATGACTGTTCTGGCCAATTTTTAAGTAATATTGTGCTGTTCTGATCATCATATTCATTGTATGAATAACTAAATATTAAGAAGTAGAATCACCAAGAACTGCCAAAAAACACCATGTCGATTTGATACCGATATAATCGAGTACTTACACATTTAACAGCCCTGGTGGACGCTAGATAGACAGAAAGGCCAGGATTTGAAAGTAACAAAAGAAAAATCCATCAAGTGTAAACAGCCAAAGCACACAGAGCATTAAGCTCATTGACCCTGCGATTTTCACTCAAGCTGACTCTCAATTTTTTCTAGAAGTGCCGATACATAGATGGACGTATATATGGGGTCTGGGCATCGGTATAAAGTCTTCAAAACGCACACGTCAAGAATGCAATTGCTAAGGCACAGTTTGAAAAGTCTTCTGCGACAGCTGCAGAGGGCAGAGAAATGTTGATCATTGTATTGGTTTGTTTTGACAGCTGGCTCTGGATAGCCTTGAAGTGCTGGAATGCCTCGATGAAGAGCTTGCGTAGATACCGACTAACTCTTCGGGCCCTCATAGGCCTTCATTGGGGCAAATAAATGAATTCTTTTTCTGGGAGGCATGTTGTCTCCAGGTCTCTTGTTGTGCCTTAATCTTTTTCTGGGCCTGCTACAGCAACTAAGCGAATTTAAGAAAATTCATGATTTATGTTAGGCAAATTCTACCCATATTACATAACTTTACAATAATTATTGGAGATCTCTCCGGCGTACACGACATTGGCTAAAGAAAATAGCGTAAAAAAAGAAAATCGTTCAATTTACGATCACGCGATGCATTTCCTTCATACAACCTTGAGCTTCGTTGATGCCCCCATGAATTACAGCAAACTGTTATCCTCTAAAAACAAAATTATAACGGCGATCCTATCGAACCAAGGGAAAACCCTTTTCGCTAGCGCAGCGTACTAAATAGAAACATCAGTAAACTACTTTCTACTCTTTTTTTAGGTTTCGGGCCCTTTTTCTTGCAGCCGTTCTGACTGTCTGTAAACCCCGCCTTAATTATTCCATTATTCTTACTCCTATTGAATCTAAAGGCGTGAAGACAAATAACAGCCACTCAAAAAAAAAGTGGTAAGTATTTGAGAAACTTTTTTTTCTGAAGTAAAAAGATCAATACGTCATGAATGTTATAAAATTGTTTACGAATCCATGAAAGATCCAACGTTTACTTAAACAATAATTACAAACGGAAAGTCAGGAAAATCGACAGCATCTTTTATCGGGATCATCTTTAACTGCACTAAACACTGCAGAATGTCTGCCGCAATACACACAGTTCTGTAATGAGCACAAACGCGTGACGTCAAAGGATGTTTCTTGGAGTGCTGGAGAATAGGCGTGGTGCATGTGATAGCGGAAGGATGAGCGGAGCGGGAACTGTAACATGGACATTTTAGGCGAAAAAAAAGTCTTACAAGATCCTTCAAGAATCTGGCCAATGGATCTGCTGAGAAAGAAAGTTCGCAGTAGATCCACATAGCCATACCTTCAAAACTGGATTTAATGATAAAAAATAGTTTCCAGATCCATCATGGATCTGGCCAATAGATCTACTCAGATTGATAATTTTTATCGCTTTGGGATGAGACTTTTTTCAATTATAACTCTTGTATTAACCAGTATTCAGGACGGTAACCATTCACAACACTATATACAGGGTCCTTCTTAATATGCTGACACTTTTTTAAGGGGATGACCATCAAACTGAACAACTTTCTTTATGGGACCAACATAGAAATCGCGAAAAAAACCAGCTGTCCCATACATTTAGTTCGAGTAGATTTGCAGTTTTGTATGGAACACATGATATTTTATTCACGACTTCGATGTTGGTGTCATGGAGAAAGTTGTTCAGTTTGATGGTCTGATAATCCCCTTAAGATAGAGTCAGCATATTAAGAAGGACCCTATATAGGTAGTACCTGTCCAACTGATTTCGGTTATGGCGACTGCTGCACTCTATCATTCCGCACATGTGCTATCGAGTGGCTGTCGTAACCAATTTTCGCCTTAAACACTCGGCTGCTCACGTCGGAACTCTATCCACATAATCATAATGATAGGCCACAGGTAGCCAGGCCTTAGCTCGTCAAGCTTCCTATCCAGCGCGTCACGTCTGCGCTCCTCGAAGTCAAACACGCTATCTTGCACCAGTTACTTCCACTCGTCTCTGTTTCTAGCACGTCTTTCCCAATCTGAATCCCCAATGCTGCAATGTGCCACTTTTGCACATCCTTGAAGCGGAGTAGTTGGCCACCCTGCTTGCGCTTCCCATCTTGGAGTTTCGAGTACACGCTTAGCCATTCTCTCGTTCGGCATTCGAGACACATGACCCAGCATCAGCCATCAGGGTCCGGGGTCTCTGATTAAAATTGGTCAATTAGTAACTATTAAATAATCTGTGAATAGAGTGTTAAAATAAATATAGAAGCTAGGCTCTTCCAGTTACTCTTTCGAGTAATTAAAACTAATACCCCATTTCTCTCTTCTGCAGACGAGAGAGAGCTAGAAAAACAAGAAGCCGACTCAGAAAAGATCGCAGCTTTATACACAAAAGGAGATAATCACGCATAATCAAAATCCTTTTCGGGGCGGTGAGATTTATTTGCTATTAACTTGCCATCGTCAAAGGGATAACTTTTAGCATTTTCTGGATGATGAAGTCAAAATAGATTTCGTTCCCGCTTGCAGACGAGTCTAGCGTTTACTATTGCATACGGTTTATTGGCCAGTAAACCCATTTCACGACTATTGCGGGTTGTGAAAGACCTTCGAGTGTTTTTGATGTCTAAAACATTTGTCTTTATTTATATTCATTAGACATTATTACGCCGGCTGTTGAAACTGAGCTGGACCGTTTTCTTGCGGATGTTTTTATTTCACATTCAGGCTAAGGTTTTCCTGTTAATAGAATGTCCAGGCTTTCCTCTGGTCACGTGACTTTCCTTGGTAAGATCCCAAAACATCATCTTTATATGCTAGTTATATAAAAGTAGTTTTATAAAAACAGTCTTAAAGAAGGCATTATTTATGTACCTAGTTAATTAGTTTTAACTCGCGAAGTCGTTTGCACCGGCAACCGTCATCGTAGCGAGTTAAAATTAACTCCAGGTTTTTTAATAAAATAATAACTTAAAACCTAAAAAGTTTCATCAATATTCAGTTCAGTAATTTTTACGTGATGTTAGAAAAATCACACAAACAAATCCTAAAATCTGTGATCTTTTTGTAAATTTCTTAAATGTATAGACACACTTCTGTTACAGCTTTAAAATACCTAATGTAGAAAAAGAAAATTTATTTCCTGTTAATTTTCTGTTGATAGTCTAGTCTACAAAGCTTGTGTGTATAATAAAATTTGTTGATTTTTGTGTCGTTGGGAGTATTTTAAAGGGTATGGTCCGCCACATACATGCGGATTTCCGAATCAGGATTACGATTTCGTATGGAATTTTCCCCTCTATAATTCCGTTCGGAATTGCAGAGGTATCAAATCCTATACAAAATCGCAATCCCGATTCGGAATTCTGTATGCGAGTGGCAGGTCTAATAGTTAATAGGATTCTTTGGTGTAGGTAATTCCATTGAGCATGATGCCACTACTGTGGCACTGATCAAGCAATAACTTCAATAAAACGCCCTGTAATAAGCCCGTTGAAAACAGGATCTGTGGGAGTAGTTCGGTGCTACAACACACAGTAGCATTATAAATGGGAAAATGGGGTAGGTATCAGGAATTCAGGAATGGCGTGGAGGACTGTCCCAAAGAAGTTTCGAGGGGGTTCTACGGAAGCTGACGCCAAAAGCTTTTGAGTTCAAAATTTACATTAATATTTTGTAATGTTTATGTACGTTTTCTTGTTCTGAATTTATAGGAAATAAAAGGCATATATAGTATATATATATATATATACCTACGTACGTAAATTACTACACTACCCTATTGCAGGTACGTTCTACTCCACAGATAAGTACCGCTCCGCTAAACGGTCTTCTATGTTATTGCAAATATTTTAAGACTCCAGTGTATCACATGTGCTACACCTCCCATTGCTTACCTATTGTTTCTTTCTTAACATAATAAGGGTTTTCAATGTTAAGATAGGTTAAGGATAAGATGCAGTTGCGCGCATTTATCAACGTTTATGTGATCGCCGCGTCGCCCCATCGTTGTCATACTTTTGGTGCTGCTTTAAATAATGTATTGAGGCAGTGCCGACGGAAAATCGCTTATAAAACAATCTAAAACCCACAGACTGCTAGTGATTGTTTAAATAACATCTGCATCGGAAGTGAGATCTAAATATTACATTCTTGCGCAAAATTCATTCATTCGAGTGCAAGTGTTTTATATTAAGCTTCCTTGGTTTGATTCTGGATGCTAATGTTGTGGTTTTATGAATATGTTTAGATATACATGGTGTAAACCTAAATACGTTAAACACTTAGGGTGTTTCACACCGAAAAACAACTAAAAACGTTCACTATGGAATCAACATATCTCGAAACAAAAATCATCAGTTCCATAAAAAAACGTCAACACCGACTCGGCCCAAATATATGAAACATCTGATTTTCTTTTCGCGATATCAATGTTGGTCCCATAGTGAATGTTTTTCAGTTTGATGGTCTGAAGAACCCCCAAAAGCACATTTAAGGTAGATCCGAAGAAGATGAAGTAGAAAGAATAGGTGGCCATATCGTCATCATCAGCATGTCCTCTCATTCAATATTATTGTGTACGCTACTGAACATAGTAGGCTTCTCCCAAGGCGCGCCACAAAACTCTATCCTCGGCCTTCCTCATCCAGTCGCAGATCATCGGTCCAACGCGAAATTGCGTCCCACCACTCCCACACTAGGCCAGCCAGTTCGTAGTCTCCGTTCTAAATCTCTGAGATCCCTGTCGGTTATTAGTTCTTCGACAAATGAAATTATAACAGGAACATTTTTACAACAAACATTACAAGTGGCGACGGGCTCACTGCCCGTCACACTGGACAGAATGTCGGTACTAGTGAAACGTGGATGTTCTGAGGTTTCAGAATATCTCTGACTACCCCCTCGGGGAATATAGTCGTGAGCATATGCTTATGCTTACATTTTTAGAATCGACTATGAAAGGTCTTAGAGCCTTAGGGTGGCAAATCTATTTTTAGAGTAGGTATATCCTTAAACTATGAAATTTCCCTTCAGTGAAACCTTTACTGATATTGTCTAAAACATATTATAGGTATAGAAAAATTATAACAAGATCTTGGCATATTCAGCTTGCTAATAAGTTAAGTACGGGTTGATACTTTAGAAAAATTTCGTAAACTTCATTCGTTTGCCGTTTGCTAAAACGTTCTAATATTTCAGCATTTACCGCAACTTTTTTTAATGCGAGCAAGTTTGTCGCGACTAAAATAAGGCGTGATACACACGTGGGCCGGGTCGTTAATCGCGGTGAGTCATCAAGTGACGAATAGCCCCGTCGGTGTAGCTGTGACAATTCTTATTAATTTGTGGTGTCTAACAAGAGTGTCTGCTAGCCGTGTGAGATGGAATGACCTCACAGGCATGTACGTTATTCTGGTGTCATGATAATGATGGTACCTACTACATTTATCCAACCATCACAGTAGCCCTTGATCAGTCCGTCTTCGGACATAGGCTTTCTCCATATTTCTCCATGACGTTCTGTCCCTTGCCCTCTACATCCAGTTGGTACCCGCATATTTCCTGCTCGTACATTCCCAACTAACAATTTGGTCGTATAGGTGTCGCATAGTCGAACATCAGACGCATAAAGCACCAGTATATGACGAAATTACCGTAATATACCTTTTATAAGTCAAAATAGTCCTAGAAGTGTGGGCACTATGACCAAATTGTTTGCTGGGTATACATAAACTCCTCCTATCTTCTTTGATTAATTCATTGCGGGTTCCAAGACAGATTAGAGTCATCCCCCGGTCTCGCTGGACTTCATTGACTAGTTTTGTGAATGGTCGCCACTGTTGATCCTGGCTTACAGGAGTTACAGCGGTGGAAATGTGTGGTGGGCCTATGCCCGATTAAAAATACATAAACTCACGACCATATTGATCAATCGATCAATCAAAATATGTACATACAAAATGTTTATGTAAATTTACATATTTATATGTAATCGCCGTCTTGTCGTCATACGATCTTTTTCATTTGTTTCTTCTTATCTAGGAATATTCAGAAACTTTGCTTCAACTACCAACCATTTTTTAAGATTGTAATTCTAGAAATAACTTCAGCATATTATTGAAGGTTTCAGGATATAATGACGTGTGTGATGGTGATAGGTTGCTAGCTTCGCGCCTACTAAAACACTCTGCATTGCATTCTGCGGAATGGCATTAGACATTTTTATATTTTAATAGTCGTGTCTAACGACACCCTCCCACGGGAACAAAATGGGGTGGTCCATTCTAACGAACATGATGGCATCCTGACCTTACCGAAACATTTGAATAAATCAAAACTGACTTATATACTAAACAAATTAAATTATCAAAATGCATCAAAAGCAATTCGTGCGTGCCATTAATAAGAAGATTATTAAACTGCCAAGTTTGGAAGTTCCATAAATTACTTGCGCACTTTATGAACAATCAAAACATTTTGTTTATGGTCGGTTTACACAGTATTTGAGTTCTTTGTCTCGATTCTTGATACCCGTGTTATCCGATTTCAAGGAATGAGAATGGTAAACAGATGTTGTTCAGTGTTTGTGTTCTTTAATTGTAATTTAAGTTCAATTACTTACACATTAATTATAAGGTTCTTGGTATACTTGTAACATTACTTTTGTAATTAATTAGAAAGTTAAAGTATTTAGTTATTTTAAGTTCGAAGTTCGTAACCCCAAACTTTACATACACATACTTTACTTAACTACACACTTAACATACTTTACATTCCAGGCTTGCCTATGTCTGGGGATAATGGTTCCTACGACACAGTACACAGTTTGTATAATTACCAGATAATTACCGACAGAAATAATAGTAGATACCAACGCCCAGTTGACACGAGTTACGCCTACCTCCTTAACCCTATTAATACCCTTAAAAATAACAACTGTTTCTCTTTTGATTGAATATAAAAGACTAAAACATTGTTTTCTTGGCGACCGACGGAACCCTGCATGCTTCAATTTAGAGTAGTGTATTTAAGTCCAATAAAAAAGTCACACTGAAAATTTTAAGGAAGTTCTCGAAAAAATACAATTAGTCAAAGTTTTATGAAAGAATACATTTTTAACCCACTTTCAAACATTGACAAATCTAGTTTAGTGAGAAACTAATGGCTCCAAAGCTATTTATTAAGTGCTACAATATTTCAGTTAAACTACTGTTCTCTACTAAATTATTATAAACGGCCAAAACGACCGGAATCACGTACAATTTATTTAGTCACACTTCAACGAAAACTATTACAAAGTTAAATTTATACTAATAAAAGGACACCCAATTTTGATATCTATCTATCTATACTATTATAAAACTGTAACAAGAAGTTTGTCTGTACATTGAAGATATTAACAAAAAAAAAGTTACGATATGGTTTTTAGGTGTCCCTGATTCCATTTCACAAATTTTTGGATTTTTTGTCTGTCTGTTTGTTTGTGTGTTTGTTTGTTTGTTTGTTTGAACGAGTATCACGCAAAAACTACTGAACCGATTTTGATGAAACTTTGTTTGTTTCATAGCTTATGATCTGACTTAAAATCTGGTATATAATTTGTGCGGACGAAGTCGCGGGTTAACGCTCGATAATTATAAAAAAGAAAAATAGATATGTGATTCGATAGTAGGTATATTTATTTTGATTGTCTTAACTACTGCAAACCCCACACAGACTAATAGTAATTTAATGAAGAGACTACTGGATAGTTAAAGGTTTGGTACTTATAAGGCCCGCCATACCTACATGCGGAATTATTTCGGGTCGAATTACGATATCGTATGGATTTGCCCCCTCCAGAATTCACGTTGGAATTACGGAGACATAAAATGTTAATTCAGGGGGTCTTACCCGGACATTCGAACTTCGCAATTGCGTGAACGTTTTCAATCCAATGTCAACTCTACAGGGTGAAATTGAAATCATTAGCATCCTTTTAAATTAAGAGTCTACCCATCAAACTGAACAACTTTTACTATGGGAGCAAACCGATCGGAGCAAATAAAAATCAGCTGTTCCATACTATACTGCAATCTCGACGCGCGAGTTCGCGACTCAAATGTATGCAACAGATGATTTTTTTTGCTCCGATCGGTTTGCTCCCATCGTAAAAGTTGTTCAGTTCGATGTGTAGACTCTTAGTTTAAAAAGATGCTAATGATTTCAATTTCACCCTGTATGACAATGAAGTTCTGACCGAAACGGTCGCGTTATATCGAAAATCGAAAGTCCGTACAGGGCCTGATTTGGAATTCCGATTCGGAATTCTGTAGGTATGTGTACCTACCTATGGCAGGCGTTCTTAATAGTTTTAAATACGATTTTAGTATTAAATTATACGATAGGGTTTGCTGAACCAGTGGTATACTCGTATTAATAGCATTCTTTTGAGTTTGGAGATTAATCTTATAAGTAACTAATGTTTTATTTTTTGCAATTTTCTCGTTCTCTCATATACAGGGTGAAATTATCCTTTTAAACTAAGAGTCTACCCATCAAACTGAACAACTTTTACTATGGGAGCAAATGAATCGGAGTACAACAAAAATTTGCTGTTGCATATATTTGAGTCGAGTCGGCACGGCACGGCACTGTAGTTTAGTATGGAACATCTGATTTTTTTTTGATCCGATCAGTTTGCTCCCATAGTAAAAATTGTTCAGTTTGATGGGTAGACTCTTAGTTTAAAAGGATGCTAATGATATCAATTTCACCCTGTATATACTATTTCCATTTGTGTTTTAATAAATATTCAGAATCTTGCTTAGAAAGTAGAAGACCAGTAGAATTTTTTCGCTCTACATAAAAAATTCTAGGATATTGTCGTTATAGAGTTTCTAGCTGCATCTTCTATTTTAGCCATCCCTACTTAAAGATGGCAAAAAGAAGATGGACGAAGATTTAAAAAAAATCGTCTTTAAGATAACGAGATAATAGAATAGCTACTTCGAGATAGAATGCTGGATTAATGTGGCGGTAGACAGAACAGCAGCCAGGAAGGCTGATGATATTGCGAAGGCGATTGTAATGACTTGGATGTGACTAACATAAGACAGGAAAGAGTGGAATAATGGAGAGGAGATTCGTAACCTGCAGTGTGTGGACAATGGACATTTACCTGATGATGATACCTCTTGTGGAGTCTTGTCCATTAAGTAGCCTCTGCTAAATGCTTTTGCTCTATCATCAAAGGGCAGACCAGAAGTACACACCCTTCTTCGTTGAAATTTTGGCTCCTTCCTTCGTAAATGATGCCTCACCTACTTGCAGAACGAATGCAACTGAACATAGGCCAAACAATATTCCAAGCTAAAGGAAAATAGTAAGTATTAGTCACAACAAAAACACATTGTTGGCAGACAGAGACGTAGTAACTTCCTCGAATTGTAACAATTTTTCACGTCATTATACTCCGAAGACAGAACCAATCTGTCTGCGCAGGATTCCAAATATTTAACCAATTAGAACGTTAATTTATACGTACGTTTTCATTTGCGTCACGGATCGGGAAAGTGTCGCAGAAACGTTATTTATTTTGGCTTAGCTTTTAACTGAATTGGCGGTTTTGCAAATAAAATACTAGAATGGTTTCATTCAGCTATGAGTTATTATAATGCGTAGTTTAAAATTGACTTATTGTTAGCACTGTTTAATGTTTTTAACGAAAGCTTTATTTACTCTTTGTTATATGGCAGACAAAATTAAAGATCTTCTGGCAAAACAAAATGTTAATTGCAGTGCACTTACAGGGCTCATGTTGCGAACTGTTATTACCTGTATAAGATCTATGTACACCATATGAAGCATGAATGATTATGGAAATGAATATTAAACACTATTTCAAACGATGAGCTGTGCGGAGACGGACAAGTGAGCTACGAATAGAAAGTAATCTTTACTCGAAAGAGGCTAAAGGCTATGTATTAAATTAAGTATCCTGGAGCCTGATGATCACCCATCCAAGACAACCTTAGAATGACACAACGATAGAGGGACCGCCCTAAAATAACCTAGCGCCGCTCTGTGGAAGTAGAAGATAAAAATCTTAACATGACCTGTAGGCCTCGCATTCCAACCCCAAGAAAACGATAAAAATCGAAATATATATGCCTCCATCTTTTTTACTAAGCCAAAAGAGTGCGCGTGACATTTTTCTAGTTTTGTCGCTTTTTCGTGGGTGGCATGCTAGCCGTGCTTCGAGGCGATCTACAGTCTCAAGCTGCCAGAGGTCGCAACCGGTGGAGAGCTAATTATCCGAGCCCTATACTCCACGTAGGGGTCACAGGAAGAGAAGAAGAAATGCGGGCAACCTAGATCTCTATTGTTATGACGTCAATTTTATAATTGTTCGGTGGGGCAATCAGATACTTTTATAGGGCGCGTAATTTGCCACGATCTTTACACAATGCATGTTCATTTAGACAACAAAATAGATATAATGGAAGGTCAACTTCTCCATCGCCTGCCATCAACACGATTCCTTTCTAATTCCTTCCAAAATATTAATGTTATGTAATAAATATCCGTTCCGACATACCTACTCCACTGGAGTTTCGATACGGATTCCAGTGGCTCGCGATTGAATGAGATATATTTAGATTTGTCTCCATTCCTATGTCGTAACATGTTGGAATGCCACTAAATATTGAGATCTAAAATTGAAAGTGATTGACAAAAAAGGTAGGTTCCCAATGGTTTCAACTCTAGTTTCAACTGCATAAAACTAACAAACCTAAAATTTTCAAACACAAAAACTGAGAAGTGTTGTATTCACTCACAAAAAAAAAACAAATCGACTTTTCTATTGGCTTTTCTAATATTGTATTTATGAAAATGTATATTAAACACCATTTCAAACGATGAGATAGAAAATTTTAGGTTTGTTAGTTTTATTATGTAAGTTTGTTTGTATATTATATTATTTTGTCTACATCACTATCCTTGTTGGTTTTGGCAATAAAGCATTCACAAAAACATTGTCTTTGTCTATTTTGTAGCCTGAATGATTATCTAAGACAACTTTTAAATCATTATCTCTCACGGATATCAGATGAAAGGGCTAGTGACAAGGAAACCCGCTGAAAAAGTGTCAACAAAAAATAAAATAAATACTTTAGAGAACAGTTTGAAAGCCAACTAACTGAATCAAGGTAATTGGACACACGACGCGACACGGCTACTAATACTCACGGTCAAGTGTGAGTTTTGATAGATCTGTAGGGTTCCGTAATACTAAAAACGGTATTTAATCAGATAAAGGTTGTGATAGTTTAAAATAATGAAAACTATAATTCTATCCAGCTCTACAGTTTCAACAGCGCAGCGGCGGTTAGAATTGGGTAATTATTAGGTTTGGTTACGTTTGTAATTTTTAAGGTAAAAAAAGAATGATGTATTGCCATTGTCCAAGTCATAAAATAATTCCATGCTTTTACGAAATAAAAGAAAATAAAAACATTTTTTTTGTTTGCACATTTTAAAGTTATCTATCACAAATAGCTTGCTATTAGTTAGTGCTCATAGGCGCGCAATTAAGCATACGAATTAAACAAGCGCATTTTCAAAAAAATTAATGCATTCGGTGGAAAATTGTAAAGCAACAAAACGTTCAAAAGATTCCATCACACATTTTCGCAATACTGACAACAAACGTATTGTAATAAAATTGCAGTCACCCAGGAGAGTGTTTACGTAGGAGACATACGATCATGTTCTGAATGAATGATCAAAGACAGTACACAATAAATATTTGAACAAGTTGTCACAATTTGAACATTTCAATGTCGAAAACATCCGCTTATGTCAATGAGCGAAATAGATTTATCTCGCAAAAAGTTTTACTCGCCGCATATAACAATTTAAAAATCATCCTTCGCAGATTTATTCAATACAACTTCCGCTATAAATTCACCTGCGGATCCCCAAAAGTTATGATAGTATACGATGCTAAGATATTTTTTACATTTGTAATTGAGTGCTTGTGATATTATTTCGGTCGGTGAGACAGTTTTGTGCCAAACTGAGCTGGCATGGCTTCTGATGCGGGATAGTTGACCAATCAGTTGGCCAAGCTTTGTACGTTGAGAGCTTTGTAGGTTCAGGGGACGGCCTATGCGTATGTACGCTGACCAAAATGGTGACGTATAATAAGGCCAGGAGTGCGATTTTTTAATCTCATTCGCTGAGCTCAGCAGTTGAAAATGTCAAAATAAATATTGAGATATGCATCTTTCTACAGCTGATTTAACTTTCAAAAATCATACTTCAGGAGTGCGATTTTTGAAAGTCAAATCAGCAGTTGAAAGATGCATATCTCCATAGTAATTTTGACATTTTTAATTGCTGAGCTCAGCAAATGAGATTCAAAAATCGCACTCCAGGTCGAACGACCATTATCCCGTTTGGTGTTGTCAGAAACATTGCTACAACCCTTCGTTGTATTAATATAATATTCATAAAATATAATTATAATACTATACAGGATGTAAGTGACAGCCTAGCAAATACTGAAACGGTGAATTCAAACCATAAAACTGAACAACTTTCACTATGGAGCCTACCTCAGGAAACGCGAAAATAAATCTGCTGTCCCATACATTTTAGCCAGGTAGGTAAAGCAGTTTTATATGGGACAGCAGATTTTTTTTATAGTGAATGTTGTTCAATTTGATGGTCTGAGTTCACCGTTTCAGTATTTGCTAGGCTGTCACTTACATCCTGCATAAGTATCACATATTCTTGAAAAGTACCTACAAATCTTGTATGCAGTTGTAACTTTAAGCATATTGATCGTTTGGATAAATGTATCATTAGATAATAAGGTACAATATATAAATATTTAATTTATAGCATCAAATTGTAGGTATTTGTGACCTTCTTTCTATATTTTTGAATAATAAAACAACATTTTCATAAATATAATATTTTTAGGCTTTTACTTATTGAAACTTGCTTCTGCGGCCGTAGTATGGCAGCGTGATATGGCGCTATCGCGCCTTTAGCTCTCTTTCTATTTGCGCGAATTGACGAACGAGATAAAAGGCGTGCGTGATATACATAGTCCTTTGACTACTTATATAGGGACTAGCCACGCATGTAATTCTACTAACAAACATTTCTGCCACTTTTTGCGGGGGGCGAGGTAACATGAAATCTGCAACTTTGGATTTTATTCCCCATAACTTATGATTCTAATTTTGAACGTTAAAAATCATGAAAAGAAGTCTCGTGTGAACCCCAAACGTTCTAAGTTCGAAATTATTGTTTCGCAATTATAGGATGTCTCGTTTAGTGATAAGGTATAAAATTGAATGTAAATGCACATGATTAATTAATCTTATACCGTGGCAGAGGGGAAATGCTACCGCAAGGCTAGTCCTTATAATAAATAGTCAAAGACCCAGCCGTATCACGCGCAGCATGCTGCGGCTTCTGTTCATCTTATTAAAGTTGTTACGATTTGTGTGTAATCTAAATGCTGTCATCAATCGTAGGACTCAATCAGTGTTGATACTGCTTGTTCAGTGTATCGTGTTAGAGAGTAGCGTACCTACCTAGTCTATTTGAGGTTATGATTATCAAATATATACTTTATTTACACCAAACACATAAATACAGTACAGAGCAGGTCACAAAAATAATTATGGTACAAATAAGGCGGTCTTATCGCTAAAAAGCGATTTCTTCCTGACAACCTTGGAGTAGAGGAAATATCAACTAAGAATATGGGTCGGTGTTACAAAGAACAATTAAAAAGAAAAACAATGATCTAAATACCTAACATAAATAGATAAACATAAACATATAATTCTTATTTAAGTACATAACAAATAAATAGATATTTGTTATCATAAATACCTATTATAAACATAATATATAATTATATATATATGATATATCATACATGCTACAATACCACTTAATTTACTAGGACTGATTTAGAGGGATGGAGGATGGAGGGATTATGAGTGTAGATGCAGATACGATCCGTTATCAAGTGACGTAGCTCGATGATGGAAAACTAAAAATATATCACACACAGAGAAACGTTTACGTAATTTCAGATAGTTAAAATTCCAGTGATGAATTATTTGTTTCATAAATCTGTGTTAATATCAATGTTGAGTAAATTTTATTTTGATCAATCCTACTAAAATTTTAACTCAAGCATGAGATATAAGCTTTATTATAGCACCGTTGATGTGCCTATCAAATAGCACAATTTTTAGGGTTGTTAGCTTAGAAAAAGTATATGTAGAAACAGCCTCATGCTTCTACCGACCGTATAAAACAAAAGGGGCCAACGTTCTTAGGTTGGTGTGCGTGAGGTGCCATACTAATTATGTCTGTGTGCGTGTATATGGATAGGGTTTAAAGGCCAATACTAGTTAAAAAAAAATTCTACGTTTTTGTAGCTTCGACGTTCAATCTTGACATATAACTTATCCAAGGTTGGTAGGTCATCTGAACCAGTGACTAAGGCAAGGCACCTTGGAATTGGGCGTTGCTGAGACTATCCTGCGGATTGCAACTTGAACCAATCTCATGATTGAGTCGCTAGCTCTCTTCCATACATATGGACTATCATACTTTGCATACAGGTATATGCCAAAATGAGCGCGCATGACGGGTATTCTATTAGTAGTCTACTCAACAAAGGAGTTGTTGAGTGCGTGAGCTGGGACCTAAGCGATTTCTTCTGAAATGTTTCCTCCGGGACCTTTTTTTTTAGCGCAATACAGACACACACTTAGCTTGTTTTTATTATTTGTTGTTATACTGTAGAATTTGATCTATAATCACACCAAGCTTGTATGTGTTACCGTTTCAACGATAGAGCGATAAGAAAAAAAACGTAGATAAGAACTAGTTTCTTGTGTAGAATCCCCCTTAATTTTTAATTTTTTGAAATTTTTAGTATATGTTAGCAAAACCGCCATTGTAACGCTAATTTTGTGAAAATTTCAACTATATAGCAATTACGGTTCAAAAGATGTTTAGGTAATGCTCATCGCGCTTTATCACTTAATTTTTTTCTTTTCAGGAGCGTGTAGCTCGAAAACTATTGGAAAATAGGAAAAAGTGTATAGAATAAAAGGTGTAGAGAATTTTATAAAGTTTCATTTATTACCAGACCACTTTTCTCTACGACGCACAGTTTTGGATACATTCGCGAAAAACCCAAAAGTGGGAACATTAAACCCCTCCCCCCCTCCGGCGCGACTCCCAGAGGAGGGGATTTTTAATATGTTTACTCCCTAAGAACCCTGAGCCATTCATTGAGTGGACTATAGTCGCTATGTCGGTATGCACAAAACCACGACTCACTATATTTAATATGTATAAATAGCACTGACACTGACATTGTACTGTCACGTCCACGCCGGCATCTTTCAATTAATTAAATTAATTAATTCATTAATCAGTTATAATTAAAACATTGCTGGCATCTCTCGCCGCCGGAATATCTCCGCTAACTTATGGAGATGATATAGGTAAAATATAATAAAGTATTTAATGGTTTTACGGTTTTACCTACTTTTGTCTATTTTCGTAGAACTTCATAAAGCTAAGCATAAAATGCTGTAATTTTGACGTGAAACGTTTTCATTTCGGTCAGTAGTATTGGGGCACAGTAGTACAGTACGACCAGCGCGTAATTTCTCTATAACCAGGAAAATAATTCCGCTCGTCAATCTTCGTTTGCGCAGAGCAGTGCAAGATCGGGTATTCTCTATCTCGCTCCAACTCGAATAGCAGACTTATGGATGCTTCAGCAGCGAAAAGGACGCGAAAGCAATAAGCCAATAGCGGCAAGGTGCCACATTCTGATTGGTCAATATAATTTCGCGCGCTTTTAAAATTTGTCTACTGCGCAGGTACATCGGAGAGACTCATAAACCTGGTTCTACTGTAAAAGAAAGAGTATAAAAACTTGCAAAAACCATTATGATGATCTAACGAAATATGTTATAACAAGATAGCTTATAACTTTGGAAGCCTATTATAGCACCTATCGGCTTTATTTTACTATCATTATTTAGGGGATAGAAGCCATTACTCGGTACTAAGACGTTTCACGTACTCCACTGCGGCTGCGTCCCTGATACAGCCTACTCAACCTTGCTTCAACTACCACGCTCTAACAGAAATTTTATATTTGTATTAAAGCTTCTAGGTATGTATAAGTGTGTTAATCTATCAACACTTCATTATGACGTCCAGGAGGCAGAATCCGTCGACTACATATCGTCGTCACAACACAAAACCGTAAGGTCGGGTGAACTCGACCATTTAATGGCTCAAGAACGCAGCACGTTGAATACATTAATAATATCTGACATTCCTGAAAATGGCCACTCGTACGAGACAAGAGATTTAGTGATGTTCAAGAGCAGCTACAGATATATCCGATCTTGGACAAGTAGATCCGGGAGATTAGAGTACAGACTGATATAATTATCAGGGAGATGCAGAATTAGAGTTAAAAGAATAGATCTCGAAAAATATGTCAGTGGTCTAAAAAAACGTGCCAAATGTTTGGTCATATTTGCCAATTTCGTATAAGCTAAAAAATCGTCTTCCAGGTATTGTAGGTACTACCAACGCCAGTAGATGGCACCACGTCCCTTAAGATGGAACGGGTTAAAGAGATTAGTTCTCTGTCGTAGTAGACTCGGTGTGGCAGGTTGCGGGTTCAAGTCCCGTCACAGAACAAATTTATATCTTTAAATCTATAATAGAATTAAATCTTTAATGTCATGCAAAAATATCAACACAATCACCATTAACATCTATTTCAAATTGGGATGGCCAGAAACTTTATTTCTAAGTACCGTTTTAGTGTGCAGCTGTAGCAAGGCGCTTAAGGATGAAAAGGAGATAGAAAAACAAACAATTATTTTTATGTCTAAGTTATTTTATTGCTCATCAAAAATTCTGGCGCATTGAGACTTTTATATTTCAATTTATTCAGAGCCATCTAATGAATGGATATATTTAAATTTTTAAAGAATTGCGTTTCTTAACGTGTCTTCGAAAGTTCGAAATAGAAACACCAAAATATCCGTTATTAAATTACGGATTTTCCTAATTATGTCTTGGACGCATCACTAAACGTTGTTGAAGGTTTACGATGACAAGTCTATTGTGTTTTATGTGTGTGTTATGTTATGTTAAGAAGTTGACTATTTGCGTAAGTTATGTCTGTTCCGCGTCACGTACGCAAATCTTTACTGTCTTGTTATTGATCCGAATCATACGAAAATATGGCATGGTAATACACCATAGAAATATTTAAAATACCATCAAATTAAACAACTTTCATTTTGAACCCAACGTAGAGAAAAAACCTCAAAAGCTCAAAACCATGATCCTCGCGCAGTGCTAAAACTGACGCCTCTCGTGGGTCAGAAAGAAAGAAAAATTATTTTTTTGGATCTCCGGCATACATACAATCTACCATACCAATGCGGCTAACATCGTGGGTACCCGCACAGGCGTAAGGTTTGGGTGACTCACGCTGTAGGTCATGAGCATAGGCGAAATGTAATTGAATCGGCTCGTTACGTGGGTTCTTCAGCACAGCGGCCCATTTGTCGCCGACCTACGGCGTAAGTCGTCAGCAGCAAAGGTGTTAAATCAAGAGTTTTATACAAAACTGCAGTACCGACTCGACTCAGCAGATTTCGATATCAGCCCCGTTGTGAAAGTTGTTCAGTTTGATGGTCTAAACCACCCCTTTAAATATAAGCTATCCTATTTTGTTACCCCCAGTACAGACAGTACAGTGTACACAAAAATAGTATCATACAAATACTGACTATAATTACAGAGTGAAATTGATATCATTAGCATCCTTTTAAACTAAGAGTCTACCCATCAAACTGAACAACTTTCACGATGGGAGCAAACCGATCGGAGCAAAAAAATAATCAGCTGTTCCATCTTCATCAACTAAACTGCAATGCTAACGCGACTCAAATGTATGCAACAGCAGATTTTTTTTTACTCCGATCTGTTTGCTCCCATAGTGAGAGTTGTTCACGTTGATGGGTAGACACTTAGTTTAAAAGGATGCTAATGATATCAATATATTTGAACACCACAGCGCATCTGAATCACCTCATAGTTGAATAATAATATAATTTTCGCTTAAATACTCTGCTAATTAACTGTTATCTCATCTCGTCTTATTTAGTGAAACAAACCTTTACGTTACCTTCTATTTACGAGACAATAAAAGGGTTAAAAATATACCTTCATGTACGCCAGGGTTATATTTAGAAGTATATATTTGTATCTAGTTGTGTATTGTTGTTGTGCAGGGCAGTTACATGTATATAATATGAGCATGTGTATGATTATACTGTATTCCCCGAATATCTCTGACTCTAAGTCCCATATATCTATTCTATAGATAGAATATCTACATTTTACTATACTATAGTGTCCTTCTTAATATGCTGACACTTTTTTAAGGGGATATTCAGACCGTCAAACTGAACAACTCTCTCAATGGCACCAACATTGACATCGTAAAAAAAACCGGCTCTTCAATACAGAAGTGCAAACCTACTCGAGCCAAATGTATGGGACAGCAATAGAGAAAGTTGTTCAGTTTGATGGTCTGGTCATCCCCTTAAAAAAGTGTCAGCATATTAAGAAGGACCCTGTATAGCAGCACAACCTAAGGCATTTCTACTAAAGAGCGATGGTTGCCCATACGGTAGAGAGCTAGCGCCTCAATCATGAGGCTCCGGTTCGATTCCTGGCCTGTACCAGTTTTTTTTTTGTTACGTCTGGGTTTGTATGTATGTATTTTACTACTGAGTTCTTTGGACTTTATATACGGTTGTATTAATCATTTACTAGCACGGCGGTGAAGAAAAACATCGTGAGGAAACCTGCATTCCCGAGAATGAAAAGAAAATACCATAAGTTCAGAGGTATGCGTAAAATATGGGTGAGCTTGGGGCGAACACAAAGGATCAGCGCTGGTCTCAGTGTTACAACGACCCTTGCTTGCTATAGCCCAACCACAAATAAAAAAAGATATTTCTACAAACCAGATTTAGTAGTAAAATTCCACAGCTATTTCAGGGAGTTCGCTCACCGAAAAGAACGGCAGAAGAGACATCGACAATCCAGACCTAAATATTTCTCTTCCGCTACTAATTTTACTAATTTCTGTGGCCATTCCGCATTCCTGCCAAGTTCCGACCAAACTGGACCAAAATAGAAAATGTTTTGCTTTCTTCCCTCCTGTTCAAATCTATACTATTATAAAACTGTAACAGGAAGTTTGTCTGTACATTGAAGATATTAACAAAAAAAAAGTTACGATATGGTTTTTAAGTGTCCCTGATTCCATTTCACCAATTTTTGGATTTTTTGTCTGTCTGTTTTTTTGTGTGTTTGTTTGTTTGAACGAGTATCAAGCAAAAACTACTGAACCGATTTTGATGAAACTTTTTTGTTTGATAGCTTATGATCTGACTTAAAATCTGGTATATAATTAGTGCGGACGAAGTCGCGGGTTAACGCTCGTATTAACTAAAATTATTTTCGTATGCTCACGACTATATTGCCCGAGGAGGTGGGTTGGGTATTCAAGTCTGAGTTATTCTAAATATATACCATACTATTCAGGTTATCATCATTTCCAGCCACGCTCTGGCCAGTGTAACAAATACGGTCAGTGGACACATTATACAGGGTGTAAAATTAAATTAAGAGCGTTACATATTAAAAATAAATAATTCATTAATCATTAATTATTATTAATTGTTATTATTAGTAGCTTTTTAGCGATAAGACCGCCTGTTTTTGTGCCTTTTGTATTTCCTGATTGATTGCTCTCTGTATACTCTGTTTTTTTTGGTGTCAAATAAAGTATAATTGATTGATTGATTAAACAGGTTGGGTTCCAAACAAAACATCAATGTCTACTAGACTGAAACGTATGGAACAGCAGATCTTTTTGCGATTACGATGTTTGCCTCATAGTGAAAGTTGATCAGTTTGATTGTCTGAGCACCCTGTTTAATGTGGAATGTAAAAAATTTTACACCCCTTATATGCCTCTAAATTGAAAATATAGGTTTCCTCCAGAACAACACTTACAATTATGTTTTGATTGGTTTGTTTCGTATAAATAAATGAACGCAAGACCTTTGCCCAATAGGCCTACCAAGAGCTGGACAAATTATTTTACCACGGAATAAATACACCGTTTTACGCCAAATTTTGTTTTGGATTTGGGCACGCTTCTAGTGGTTGCTCTTACAACTCAAACTCAGTCTAAACACTGGAGTATTATTAATATATTATCAACTTATGGTAGGTCTACTGCAGAGGAACCCTACAGGATCTATGGTAAATGAAACTTGCTAATTTCCCTTACGTTCTTTTGGGAAAGTTGTTCAGCTTTAAAGTTGTGCAGTGGCCTTCGCTTTCACCTTAAAACCCGATAGCATAGCAAAATTAAACACCTCAGAAGTACTGTATTGTCAAAAACATGTTTCACTAATCGATAACATTTTCTTTTCAGATGCGCAGTGACATGTGCCGGGCGACGCGCGGTGGACGCGCGCTCTCACGCACGCATGCGTGAGCGCGCTGTAACATTCCAGTCGCTATCATGTGCGGATCTGTTTTGGCATTCACATACATTTTTAACTTTTTTTTGAGTCATTCACTATTATAATTTTTTGTGAGTTTGTGACATGAAAAGCAGACGATGTTTTTTTTTAAATTATTTTAGCGTACTACACACGTTACTTATTTGATGAATTAAAAAGTGTCTCTTTAAAATTACATTCTTTTCATTTTAATTTAATGATTTTAATTTGATGATCTATTTCATCGATTAATTTTATAAATATTTTCAGAGACATCGCTATTATAGTTACGACAAGTTAATAAATGTCATTTAAATTGTTGATAAAAATTGAACGCATCGAGTTTAGTATTTAAAACTAATAAGTAGCGACTAAAAAATGAAATTTTTATTTACCTACACCAAAATTTTGACTTTCAATTTCCTGTTATTCTTTACAAAGGACTACTTCAATGTGAATTTTTTCTTTAATTTTTAACAAATAGACATAAACAAGTATATTTATATTTACAAAAACACAATTCACAAACAAAAGTTCATTGATTGCAATTCAATCTTCTATGTTTAATCCTTAATCATATATAAATTTCCCAACAGTTAAATATCTGCGTGAATGAAAACAGACAAGTGAAATGTGATGATTTATAGTTAACACTGACAAATAATGTGACAGTGATGAAGTGAATCCATAGAAGGAAAAAGAGCGTTGTAGCGCTCTTAATAAGGAACAAAGTGACGTAAACAGCGGATCATGAAGTGATAGAATATCTAGTCAAGATTAAAAATGGGAATACAAATAGAGAATAGTGTCAATTACAATAGTGCATGTAAGTATTAAATTGAATAACACACTTAACAAAATTGGAAATCTGTTTTTGAAGACGATTTAACGTCCTAGCTACATTTTCATCGGAATGAACGTTTTTCTTTTATTTTTTAAATTTAGTTCCTAAAAAACTCGACAGATGACATGTTTATCGCTCCATAGAGAGGTAGGCGAGATCCTGTAATTTTTTTAAGGCCAAGTGATTGAGCTCATACAACCATTCAGACGTACACAGTTTCATATTTTCGATTAAAATTATTCGTAAACAATGAAATATTCAATCAAATTTTGATTATCTACTCCCTCTATTTTAAAGAAACACTTTTTGAAATTTTGACATTTATTTGCATAGACCGTAATGCCATCTATGGATCCACTAGAAAACCAAAAGAAAAACGCTCATTATTGTAAATCTTTATAACAAAACACTTCGTAACATTTAAGTGGGTAGTGTAGACGTAGACCGTCAAATTTTTTACTATGGTATGGAGACAACGTCGTGAAAATATAAAAAATCTGCTGTTTTATCTAAAACTGCACTGCATTACCTACACGACTCAAATGTATTGGACAGCAGATTTAAAAAAAAAATCTACTTTTTTTTTAAATCTTGAAAACGATCAAACATAGATTAATTGTTTATTTTTACCTGAACAGTTATAAGAGTAACCTGGTCAATCTTGTGTCTTCGGCTTGATGTTGAGTTTTGTGGACACCCTGTCTTGCTCTGCAAAATTCTATACAGGGTGTGACAGAAGTAAAAATAAAAATTGAAAACTTTTAAGACCGGGTGGTTTAGACCAACAAACTGAACAACTTTCACTATGGGACATACATCGAAATCGCGAAAAAAAATATCTTTTGTCCCATACATTTAGCTCGAGTAGATCTGTAGTTTAGTATTGAACATCGCAAACGCATCGCATCATGGCGATTATGGCAAATCTCCTCATTTTGGGAAGGCTTACGTCCTGCAGTGGACGTCTATCGGCTGATATGATGCTGATGATGGAACATCCGATTTTTTTTCGCGATTTCGATATTGGTCCCATAGTAAAAGTTGTTCAGTTTGATGGTCTTAACCACCCCCTTAAATGTTTATTTGTATTTTTGTAACACCCTACATAGTCTAGCAAGGAAAGTGCATAAACCAGTCAAAGTTATACGATTATTTGCCATTTCGACTAGAAAAGTTTCAAGAATGTATTCAAAAACAGATTTCCTTGATTTAGAAAAGTAATAAATGAAAAAGGTCACTCTCATAGAGTAAAATTTAACCGTCACGTCATAGCTGGAATTTTGTACCTAAATTAATGTTACACATAATTCTGCGATGACTAATCAGTAACTCAAGCACGAGTTGTCGGTCGTTACTATAACGACAACTCGTGCTCGAATGTATTTATTTCATAATTTGAGTAATTATTGTACTCTGTGATTTGAGTATAGTAGTCTCTTAGTCAGTAAATGGAACTGACAATTTGAAATAAATGAGTTGTTTGGGATCAAAAACGGACATAAAATCCAGACACAATAGATTTTCCACTGTGTCTGGATTTTATGTCCGTTTTTGATCCAAACAATTCAAATGTAATCTTGTCTTAAGCTTAGATGAAAGTAAAATTATTAATGGATAGTACCAAAGCATGTTTATGTTTAGTACAAGTGAAGCACACAAGTAGCACACTTGCTTGGTCTGTCATCTCAGTACGTATTTGAAGGTTTGTTTCGTCTTCTTTTTCTTGAAATGGTCGCGTAAGGCCCGGAGCTCATCCATAAATTTTACTTTCATCTAAGCATGTAAGTACCGATAGCTTTTTTTAGGTATTTATTTTGTAACCTATTTCGCATTCGATACAAAAATGAATGAAAACTCTACTCGAGCTACTTTATACAGTCTCTTCTCTTGAACTGAAGATAATTTTGACAAGAATGCATTATTTATAAAATCTTCTACTTTAAAATCTTTAGCTTTTGTTGACGAAATACCGTTTTGTTTGCGAAATACCAAAACTCTTGTTTCTTTTGATCGTAATCGTAAAATTTTACATCTTACTTACCTACCTACATAATATAAAAGTCATTGTGAAAAAAGCGATGACAGAGGAATCGAAAATAATTTCACCGGGAAATAAAGATCGTGCATCCTTGTCTGACTACACGTTAAAAGCTCATTTACACTATTCGAGAGCCAGTAAAACGTGTTTATATTTTATTTTTGTGTAAGTTCAATGTCGTATCGACCTAGAGAGAGAGGCAACTGCGCCGGCGACGATCGCTTCATTTGAAATTAGAATTGGGGATTATTCTAAACGTACTCGCACGCACGAGGTTTACACAGTTTATAACGATAGAAAACTGTGAAGAAGTGGAATGCGGATAATACTGACGGTCAAGAATAATGTTAAAGAGGTTGCTGAAGAAGAAAATGAGGTGTTTGAAGACGAACTCGGTGAGCTAGAAGTCGATGTTTAATGACACGACCTGAACAACTAAAATAAAAACAAATAAAGAAGAATCAGAGTAGAAGAGGAAAAGGCAAATGAACCTGGTGATGGGGGATCAATCTGTATAACAGAAAAGATAGTTGCAGAAAGAAATTACGCTGATTAGCTGCACATAGTACTCTGTGGTCAGAGTTAAAAGTTTTCCAATCTTAGTATGAGCACGGAGTCTCTGTTACGGTACTAATTACAGTACTCTGTAGCTGAACTAATATCAGTGGTTATAATTAACCTGGAAAAATTACTAAACGTACGACCATACGTGTGAATTGGGAATGAATAGTAGCAGAATTCTCTTATTAGCAATATTTTCTGAATAGAATATTTGCAGATAATTTTCTCATCCTACCATAATATATAGAGTATCTTTAACGGACATAGGCTCGACACTGTAACTCGTGTAAGCCCAGATTAACATACAACCCCATCGAGCCTGTGGGGGATGACTAATCTGTCTTGGAACCTGCATGTCTATATCTGCTCTGTGAACTCGTGATTCTGACTCTTTTGATCCCCAATAATTTCCGTTACTTATAATTATTTGCGCATTCTTTTGAATCCTTCAATCATCAGAGAACAGGTGTTTATGTTTCTCACGATAATGCGGACAGGTAATCAAACAACAAAAGTGAAAAGCTGAAAAGTTATGACAACCCGCTTGTTAGATATTTTGAGTTTCTCAGAAATAGGTCAAGATTATTGCTAGCCAACTAGGTCACAAGTTTTGTCTACGAATTATGCATCCTGCTTTGTGTATCGCCACAGATTCAATTAAATATCAAGGGCGGTATAAATTCTAGTTTACTATTCCATCTCATCGAATTTGTCTGCGTAGATGGATTCCGCTTCTGATAAAACCCGGAATAGGATTTCTAACAATGAAAATCGGTCGGAATTGGACGAAGTGGGACTTTTACAAAATACCAAGCAATTGAGAAATTGCTCTAACTTGTTCTAGCTACATCGCATGAAAATCACTCATGCCGAGATGTGGAAAGTTTATTCAGTCAGGTCAGCAATGATATTTTAACGACGCTGACTATCCAGGGTGCGCCAGACGAACTTAGGTTTCGTCACTTGTGAAGGCCCTTTCCTCCCACCCCTTGTATTTCTCCTACTAGCTCAGACAGAGAAAAAAATAATGTAAATGTTGTATTTCAAACCCTAGCTGGCAATTGAAACTGCTATTTAGATATAATGTTCATATTCGTGTTTCAAATCGTCAATGAAGTTTTTTTTACTTAATGATAAATGAGGATTGAAAGAACCAGCAGTAATAAGTACAAATACGTTAATTGGACAACATAACGTCTTTAATTGGATCACACGACTCAAAGGAACTGAAATATTTTATTTTCAGGAAAAACATATTGCAATTACCATTTTCCGTCATTTTGAGGCCGTAAAGTCACTGAACTATTAGGATTAATGAACTCTACCAATTTATATATTATCATTTTGCAATCGATAGAGACATCTTAACTATTTTAAAAACATTTTACGGATTTGGGAGAGATGATACCATTCATGTACAGGGTCCTTCTTTCGATTCTAACAGTTTTTTGGGGGATGGTAAGATCAAACAAACAAACAAACAAACAATAAAACTGAAACAAAAACAAACACTGACAAAACACAACAAACACTGAACACTGTCATCAAACTGCAAATTTTTGTCTACCTATGAGACCAAAATCGAAATGGCGTATAATAAAATCTGTCCCATACATTTGGTCGAGTAGCTTTTGCATGGAATAGCAAATTATTTTTTCCCATTTCGTTGTTGGTCCCATGGTAAAAGTTGTTCAATTTGATGGTCTGATCATCCCCTTAAAAAACCCTCAACGTATAAAACGATCCTGTAAATTCTTAAAACAGGAAGGCCAGGATAGAGTTTTGAGGTGAACCTTAGAAGAGGCTTATGTCCAGCAATGGATGATGACATCACAACCGATGCTAATGAAACTTTATTTTTTACTCTTCTATTAAATGATGATGATGAGGTTCAATTTCGAGGTGTCCACTGTCCATTTAAAGTAACGGGGCTCACTGTCTATAAAATCTGAGCTTTGTCTGTCCATTGACATGTGAATATTATAAATATGTTTTACTCGTATTTATAGAAAAGGTATACTAACACAGCTAATGATCTGGTAATCATGATGCTCTCTGTATCTTGTTAAAGTTTGCAGAAATCAATCATTTTTATACATCGCCGTTGTCAAATGGAATTCGGTTGCCGAACCTGAATTTATTGACGTTAGTGGCTTAACAACTAGGTACCTTCCGACAGACGCATTGACTAACATCACCTATTATGAATACCATAACAATGACATCAACACACAACAACAATGCAATCCAGTTATGGAATTGTAATAATTGGGCCGCACGACACAATGCAGGCAAGCACGCCAATAATTCGATTGTTACAGTCGCATTATGCATTACCGAGTAGCATTCTTGTTACTCTGTGGTTTGGTATTCGATGCCGTATCAATTTGAAGAGTTATTTTGTTTACAATCTGTCGTTATCAGCCTGTCTCCATCTACTGCACTCTCTTAATGTCTTCAGGTCCTGCTATCCACTGTAGTTCAATTCGTAATTGATGGATGCAGTTGCCTGCCAGAAGATATCTCTTCAGAGATTAGCTTGCCCTCTCTTCTCGTCTATTCTGCTCTATTTATAATTATTATGTCAAAGACAGTTCTGTTTATAATCTTACTTTCTGTTTTTTGATATCTATATTTTCAAATAGATCAATGAACTCGTAACGCCACCTAGCAGCTGAATCACAAACTTGAATGAAACGCAGACCCGAACCAAATATTCATAGCAGCTCAAATCAATGAAACTTTATTTGGCAAACTTCCAGCCCAATTCAAACGTCTACCGCAAGATGGCGGTCGCGGTCGATCCCAAACGTAAACCCGAGATAATGTTGTTTATGTTATAAAGCAGTTTATTTTTAATTCTGAGCGCTTTATAAGTGGCCTAGGAAGTTATGTATGACACGGCCCGCGTAGAATGTGGCGGTGCAATATAATCACTCTGTTTATATACCGCAAACTCCCTATGATATTTTGTGTATGCCGCTTAGCCATGTTGTTTCCAACTTAGAATCTCCTTCTTTGTTTTCGCCTCTTTCCGTTACTCGGGGTCGGCTTTCTTGAAGTTGAGATCTCAAGATCAACAGATAGGCCGAACCTATTCATGTCATTCTTTACATTCATCATCTAAGTAGTTTGCGGCATACTTCTCTCTTGTGTAGGTATGGAAAGGCCCTTCTTTCAACATGACCACACTATTTCTCCCAAAGCATTTCTTAGAAGGAAACTAATGGGAGGTCTTTGGAGACTTTAGTCGTTCTATTCTGAAATACAGCATGTACAAATTGTAATCCTTGCTTGTATTGCAGATACTTCTGAGCATCTTGAAATCGAGTTGTAAAGGTAGGATCTAAAAGGTAATGAAAGAATATGTAATGAAATTACTTACCAGTATCCTGATCTAGTACTAGTATGATCGTTTAATCGAGGAGAAATATGCTAACAGTTCCGTTGAAAATTTTATTTTATGAATTCGTTCTTAGATTTTTCAGTTTTTCATTCAGTTACTCGTTGTTTTTTATTCCTCATATCCTCATATACTGCCTCCGTGGTCTAATGGTTAAGAGCATTGGCTCTCGATACGGAAGTCGTGGGTTCGATTCCCATGGTGACATCTAGTAAAATGTCACTTTGTGCGTTGGTTGGTTGGTTGTTGGCCCCAGTTGGTTAGGACATTGCAGGCTGAATCACCTGATTGTCTGAAAAAGAAAAATTCGGATGGCACGTTAAGCCGTTGGTCCCGGCTACTATCTCTGGTCGTTACATAAAAACCTCTTCAGAGGCCGTAAGGCGGTCTGAAAAAACTCTGGGCTCTGCCCACACGATAAGAAGAAGATTCCTTATATCATGCTTCAAAGAACAACCATATTTTGATCTGTTTGTCTCAGTTTTGACACATTTGATCAGTATTTCTTCTCTTTTGTCTTCCTCTCACTGACTAGGGTCACGACAATAAAAGCATCAAATGCGCTGTTTCCATCTTTAGTCATGTGGACCACCCATGGGACCACCATATGTTCGTGTCACGACTAAACTGTAGAGGTACTAATTAGGAAACATTTAAACCCGTAAATAAAAAGTAAGGTACTTTAGTAATCTTGAATCCCTAATGTATACTCTAGCTTGATAGATATATATTTTCCTATTATGTTGGCTTATTCTTTACTGGTGGTCCACTTTTTTGAAGCGCGTACTCGAAAATCATTAGAATAGCAGTAATTCAATAGCTGATCAAAACGGGCATTTCTTATTTCGAGGAGTAGCTAGACTATTACTCGATTTTTCATCAGTTTATATACGGGCACAGGCTTACCCTCAAGGAGGATGTATGGGCGTTAGTTCACCACTGAATAGAAAACTTTATTTTGGACCAACTGAGATCAGAATATTGTTAGTAACACACTTAGCCTATTGTTAGTTTATACACGGCGACATACTTCATATTTCTTTTGAATTATAATTGTTTGTTTGTCACGTGAATCATACAGCAATGGTTCACGTACTAACTGTTAAACCTATTCGCAAACATGGTCAAGATGGTGTTTGTGCTAGCGCTTATCCTACGCACGAGAGATGTACACCTTTTACGCATAGTAGTGTAAGAAAAAATCTTCTCGCGCATCGGCGAACATCCCCGATGCACTACAGAATCGCAGCAGCCCCACCAGCACCCTGAACGCGTTATTGAACTGGACGCGCAAGGCTGTACTGTTTCTTCGCTTCCGCAGAAAGCGGATTGGTAGACTTCACATACCTACGCATCAGAATTTCTGCAGGTTTCCTCACGATGTTTGAGAGCAGTCGGTATTACGTACATAAGTTAGAGAAGCTCATTAGTATATGGTATGTCGTCCGTGGGGATTCGAACCCGGACCCCCATGACTGAGTGTCCATACAACTTCGCAACGTAGGACGATCTCATATTTTATGTATTGATTGCAACGAAGAAGTCAAACCAGAACTCGAACTGAATTATCATTAGTCAAATAGTAGTAGATGCTTTAGCTGCGAGAAATACCTAGTCAAGTACTATAAAAAGATTTATAACAGTTTTGATGGAAAAGTTTCATAGAATCAATTGTTTCTGATGGCCGGATGCGTGGGTGTCTAGTTTTGCAACAAAATATATCGTATTATTATTTTCGGACGGCTCATTTCTGTGATTGACAATCATCTTTCGCCTTTACAATTTTAAACATGTTTTTTATAACAGAGCAAAATTTATTTTTGGCCGTTTCTTCCCAGAAATAAAATAATTTAAGTATGCCGTAAGTTATTGTCAATTATTTAAAAATACATTTCTTTGATCTAATCGGTTACGTCCCTTAGAAAGGTGAGGTGCGGATTACTCAGAACCGGCGAGCAGGTGTAAGAAGATTGCGTTGATGCGCGCCCTATAGCTTCTGCCTACCCGACAGGCGGCGTGACGTTATAGAACTTGGGATATTAGTTGTTTTGATCAATCAAATAAATTCAAATAATGTGCAAAGACTAATCGAGACCGTAGCTACACCTTAGACGCAGTAGCGTCGCGTGCGGCGGCAAATGCCCCGGCGGCACTTTACTAGGGGCCGGGCGGCAAATTCGGGAAAATATGAATTGATTGAGCTCTGTCTATAACCAATTCGTAGAGCAGAGAAAAGTCGTAATCGCTCGCTATATTACTGTTAACATATAATCCTAAGGTTTCTGACCACAGTTAAGACGTGCCGTTGCTCTGCTTGATCCATAGCTTTGTGCCCTTGTTAACGAGACGGTTTCTACCCGGTCAGGCCCCGGGCTGGCGCCGTCTAAGCTTGTTCACGAGCTCGGTTTGTACCCGGCGGCTAGCCGGCTGAAGTCTGGCCTTATTCGGTCGTTTGTCGTTGTTATATGCGCACTCTTATCCAATCATGCTCTGCTAAGCAGAAAAAGTCATAATCGCTTGGTACATGTACAGGAAATTTTAATTAGGAAAAGTAAATCAAGTTTCACAAAAAACAGTATTGGATAGCGACAAGAATTTGCTGCGGTTCATGCTCTCATCTTCTTCTTCTTCTTCTATCGAGTCGATGGCAAGTCATTCTAAATTTTTTCGGACCTGTACTTTGTCACACGGATGGCACTGCCGCACCGGCAGCGTCCATAAGCTCCGTGCGCGTGCAGGTGTCAGGGCAGGAAGGGCAGGATATGAGATATGCTATATAAGCTTTATAAAGCTTGTGGGTTTGTAGGGCTCCGAAGTCAACAAGGAACCCTTATAGTTTCGCCATGTCCGTCCGCCTGTCCCTTCGTCCGTCCGACTGTCCGCGGCTTAGTTCAGAGACAATACAAAAATTGAGAGACAAAATCTGGAATAATATTTTTTTTAGGGTACCTCCCCTACTGGCGAAGCGGGAATGGCATTTTTTTTCTCGTCTACCTCATGGTGTGGGGTATCGTTAAATAGGTCGTTTAAAAATATTATTGGTGGGCTACGGTTAGGCATACGGATATCCTCTCAACAAATAGGAAAAGAGATTCTTTCATAATCCACTCTAGTCTAGTTCGAGTTTATAAAGGCAAATTAAGTGATAAATGTAGCCTCTTTTTTAATAGATAAAATATAAATTAATATGGTTATTTATTCGATTTTTTTTAACTTTGTGGTGTATATAGGCAAAAGACAGATTTCATTATTCATCAAAGTCGTGAGCACTAGTTAGGCACTTAAGTAAACATTTAAGGTTTTTGGTAAACAAAACTAATCGTAGTAATAAACGAGATTAAAAATAATAATTAATCGTCTTGTTAACAGTTTAATTGGCGAGTAACGTCTGCTGTTGCAAACATCTGTTCATAAAATTTTAGGAAGGTTAGGGGATGTGAAGGGGAAAAGGAGAGAGAGAGTGTTTGGAATTTTTTCCCTCGGAATCATCTCTCCGATCAGTCCGATCACGAGACGAATGTGGCCTGGCCAAAGTCCATAGACTGAATGAAGGACAGGTCCACGCCACCGGCAGTCACCTGTGTCGAGGCATGTCACCGCATAGGTCAAGGAAGGCTCGGGGCGGGCGCGGGCGGCGGGGGGCAGTGGGCGGGCGGTTTGTTTACGGGCGGCGCCGGCGACACGGCCGCAGTACGCGCCGCGCTCGCGCCGCCGCGCCGCTGCGCGCGCACCCTATATTCAGTTCACGGCCGCTCTATTACCGGACAGCTATTTCGGCGCATAATATTCCGAACGGTGCGCAGCAGTGTTCAGTTTCGCGCGGGCAGGTGCGCGGTCCGAGGTCGGAGATGCGACGAGCGCGCGAGCCCGCCTGACCCCCCCCTTCCCATGGAGCGCCGTCGCCGACCCGCGCGCCTGGACGTCGCGCCTGACCCCATGACGAAAGTGACGCGCCGCCGCGACAAGCCGCGAGAGCGATGGCTCCTCACGCGCAAGACCTGGAAGTACATGTCCGACGCCGGCCGCCGGCTCATACCGGACGGCGCCCAGAACCGGCCCGAGGACGTGCCCCGCATCGAGGCCTACTTCCAGGACGTGTGTCAGCGGGAGCCACGGTTCCTGCTGTGGCGCAAGAGCTCGTACCCCGGCGCGATCCCGGCGCGGCCGCGCCGCAAGAAGCGGCCGAGAGGAGGCTCCGTGCGGGCGCGCTCGCCCTCGGACGACGCGCCGCGACCGCCCGCGAGGCCCACCGACTTGTTTATCGGCCACACCTCGGGCGGTCGGTTCGACATCGCCAAGCTCCGGCGGGACTTCTTCGCCGCTCCGGCTCCGTCACTGGCGCCGAGCTTGGCGTCGAACGGCACGAAATCCTCACTAGCACCGACTGCGGGCCCTTCCACGCTCGTTGAGGATGAGGAGAACGATCTCGTTGATCTACTGAGAAAGTACCTGAAAGTGGAAGATGAGCTGGGTCCGGTTAGACTGTCGGAGTCGGATGAGTTAGTGCGCTCGCTGAGGAGGTATCTCATGCGGCAGTCAGAACGGGTGCCGACCGACTCAGACCGCGACCCCTCGCAGAGGACCCTGTTAGAGAACCTCGGCAGGTACTACTGCCGATCTCCAAACAGAGATAACATAGTGCAGGACTTGTTAACCGATAGAAATCTATTAAAAAGACTGTATCATGACTTGCGTAAAACTAAACCGTATAGAGGAGCCAGAAGTGGCGGTGGTGGCTCAGGTGGTGGTTATGGACCAAGTGCGTATGGAACCGGCGCCGGCGCCGGTGCCGCAAGCCGCAGCGTGTTGCGAAGGACTGTTAACATTGCGCGTGTGGACGATGGTGATGACCCGCTGCGGTCGCCGCCGATGTCCCCGCCGCCACTCATCGAAGTGTTCAGCGAATCGCTGGAAGACAAATATGTGGATTGCGGAACTCAGACAGTTCCGATTCCGGAGAAGGTGCTGCACGAGCTGGAGAGAGTTTATCGCGAGAAACAGGAGGCGGCCACGGCTCCGACGAGCCCAACGAGCCCGCCCCCTGACCGCAAACCGACGCGACGCCGCTCCAGCGTCGACCACGACGACGTATCAGAATCCGTCAGCAACACTATCAAGCGCTACCTGAGGATGGCGCGGAAAAAGAGCGTGGACGCTGATAAAGCAGACCGCTTCAAGCGTATCAACTATGACAAGAACTTGAGAAATATAAAGCCCAAGTCAACAGGCGATGTAGATGACGATGGACTTAACAAAGGCTGTCAGACGGAAGAGGGGTGGATTTTAACGTATAGGGAATTTCAATTCGCGTCGGTGGCGTCGACTCCGACGTCACCTCCGTCCCCGGTTTCTCCGACGCAGTCGCACTCGTTTCTCTCGACATTGCTGGCTAAAACGGCACCTACAGTGGCTCCCTCTGCAGGTGGCATGCAGAAGTCGAGGTCTTCGAGCAGCGTGGTGCAGAGTGTGAGCAAGAGGCTGTGGAGGACGAGGAGTCGCAGCTCCAGCCGCGTCTCCGCGTCATGGACGCCTCAGGTCAGTCGCATGATATTCCGCTTGTTGCTAACAATGCCAATTATTGTTTTCCTTCTCCTCTATCTTGCTAAAGAACAGGTTCAAAAAGAAAGTAATCACCGGTCTCACTGGACTTAAATGTCTAGTGTTCTAAATGCTCTCATCTTTCGACCCTGATTACAAAGGAGACTGTGGGCCAAAGCTCGATAAAAAATACTGTTTCTGTTTGTTATTAAAACAAATTACGTTCTAGATCAGACTTTGCACTATGCTATAATGTCTTGAATGTTTATATTCTCTTTATTTTATCTCAGTTTCTTAGAAACTAGTAAAATTTTTCAGTGCTGTTACGCCAACGCAATGCCACTAAGCTTTATTTCATTGAATTAGTTTTAGAACTTCAAATTTTCAGTCTACAAAATTGCATGGCGAATTGTTTAACGAACACAACATCTTGAGTTGGTCATTCAGCTTTATCATCATTCATCATCTATCTGAACTTTCACTTTCTCTCAGATTTCTTTAGATCTTTATTAGCTTTATAATGCCTTTCTTTTGTATATTTCAAAAATTTCTACCGATAAAGGAGGTGACGCTCCTTTCTAGTCATTTCCTCAACAACCTTTTCTTTAATAGCTTTATTATCGAAATGTTTAATGCTGTTAAGTATTGTATGAGCACTTTTATCTTAATTTCACTTATTAATTTCCATAAAAACAACCACACTGCCTGCGGAAAAGCGAGAAACACACAGATGTATCATGTATCTTTATTACGCTGCACGAGATGATTTCCGCGGTTTCTATCTTGTCCTAGAGTTCTCATCCGACATAAAAACACAGATCTAGCACATCAAAGCGTTCGACCGCTGCTAACATTATTTTCGGTGCAAATTGGCAAATAATTTCCGAAGAACGCATAAATCGTTATCGTAATGGGCTTCCGAGATAGAAATCGGTCGGATACTCAACGAGTGCCGACATAATATGTGTTTCAGCGTCTACGCTTTTACGGTGGATTAAGAGAAGAGAGGCTTCGCTAGTTTTGCTTGGATAGCTATGATTCTCTCAGGTGGTTCACTTATTTATGACATTAATTCTGTTGTGTCTAGTCGATTAATGTGATTGTAACAGTGAACACAAATTTGCGTTCACTGGATTGTAATTTATTTTAATCATTGTTTTTGCGCATCATAATCAAAATTCTTTATTTTTTTTAAATAAGTTTTTCCAAATGTATGTACACAGAATCGCATTAAAAATGGACCAATATATTTGTTGTTGCTGCAGGACATTGGGAAAAGTTTTCATTTTTGTCATCAACTTCGTTGACACAAATGAATAACTGTCAGTATTAGTGTTAGCTGTATCCTTCAATGTGGAAAGACCGGAGATCCTAAGAATATCTAAAGCATAGCCCCTGTCTGTATGAATGATATTATTTGAACAGTTTAACACAATCGCTAACCTCTCATTATTCGAATACCGAACATTTCATCTAACAACAGACGCGTTTAACGCAAAAATTATAACTAGCAAATATTTTGATGTTATTGTCAGTCCAAATAATTCATCTGATGGCTAAACCCGCTATCGTAAACATTGCTTCGTTTTCAACACGTGTTTTAGACTGAGTTTTTTAATATTTCGGTCTTCCAGAAATTTAACCTTTGATTTATCATCAACGTTTGCTATAATTTCAGTATTTGCTTCAAAAAGTAAACTAACCTCTGCATGTATCATTTCTTTCTTTCCACTCTAAGCTACTTTCTATGCCATATTTTGGAAATTGAAATCGGTTTGTGAAGACGTAACGTTTGTATTTAAAACTTTTATATTATGATGATGCTTGTAGTCGATTTTGACTACTTTAGTCTTTACTACTGTAATATCTGACTGCTTTTCTAATCAATCACTGTTACAGTGACTGCTTAGAAAAGTTGTCATGTATGCATATATTTAAGTGTAACATGAATACACTCTCTCCTCCTACCCTTTTCAGAGCGATGATAGCCCATACGGAAGAGAGCTAGCGCCTCAATCCTGAGGACGCGGTTCGATTCCTGGCCTGTACCACTTAGTTCTTCGGAATTTATGTACGGTTGTATTTATCATTTACTAGCTCGGCGGTGAAGGAAAACATCGTGAGGAAACCTGCATTCCCGAGGATGAAAAGAAAATACCATAAGTTCGGAGGTATGCGTAAAATATGGGTGAGCTTGGGGCGAACACAAAGGACCAGCGCTGGTCTCCGTGTTACATAACGACCCTTGCTTGCAATAGCCCAACCACAAATAATGATAATACCCTTTTCAATCCGCACAGCTAGCATGCCACCCACGACAAAGCGTTTAAACCAGAAAAATGTTAGGCGCGCCCTTTCTGGCATACGTAAAATAATAAAGATGGAGGCACATCTCGATTTTTATCGTTTTCTCGGGGGTGGCTTGCGAGGCCTACTGGTAGAATGAAAAAAATACTACAAATCGAGAAGGATTCAGTTGCAGTGACTCTAACATAGCCTCATCCGTGATCAGAAATGTTGACAATGCTTGAAGGGATTAGTCGTCTCTTACGACACCCGTCTAAGTTGGTACTAAGTCTAAGTCAACAGATAATATAAAATATAAGTCAAAGCGGTCAGCGAGGGGCGGGTGGTGTAGCGGCGAAGGGAGGCGTACGCAAGGCAGTCGCACGTGCTACCTCGCCTCTCCCTACGTCTGTGCCCCACGGGGCGGTCACGCACTAACTTGTCGTACGTACTATAGCCAGAGATCACTGGTTAAGTGGTATTGTTATAATGTGACTATGAAAGACATGCTTTCACTTCTCCATCAAGAGCATGAGGCAATGATAAACGCGCTTCCATTTGATTTAGATCCCAACATCCATCAAAACGTTGAGATCGAAAACCGAAACTATCACAATATTTTCTCCACAAGAACCGTCGCTAGAAAATATAAATAAAATTTTCAGCATCCAATCATTTTCTAGTTAAAAAGCGTCCGACGTAGGCGTCTTCACAGACGAAACACATATTTTATGATCATTGAGTGAGTCACTATTCTCCCGTTTTTCCACTGGATGTACTTTTATATTTGTAACGTGTGACAGACTGATAGCCGAACAAACCTATCCAGTTATATACATAGCTGTAATTATCGTAAATATTTGGAATGTCAACAACTTCATTTTCATCTAGTTAGAAGGCGTTATGGATGTTCAATTTATGAACTAACAAAACTTTCACGCTCCGCTGATTATTATTTTATTTTGTTTGGACTCCAGCCAAGTTTACCTGCAAATGGTGCATCCTGGTGACAAACAGACGACTACGTCTTTTTCTTTAATGTTTTCTTTCAATTATACAAACTGTTTATGAGTGGTTCATCGCCTGTGCCGTTTGGTTTTGAGTTGTGATAATTATTTGTAGCAAATATTAAATTTGTAGAGTGTCATCTATTGAAATACATCAAAAGAATTAACTGTAACTGTTTGCATCAAACAATTGAACCAGCTAAGCATAGGGATACTTTTAAATGCGCCACTTATGTCGGTTCTGAACAAATTTGGTCTATTGCAGACCCGTCCGCGCCCGCCTCATGTCATTCTGAGTTTTGGTCCCTACTAACCTTTGTTTCTCCCTTGGCTACTACTCTGATACTGCTTTAGGCCTTTGATCCACTGGCCGTCATCACTTCTAGTCGAAGTGTTCCACTCATTCCCACTATAATGTGGCTACTTCATGTTCTGTGCTTAATGCTTGACTTTGACCCTACTTCTTTGTAATCTCGGTCTAAATATGAACTAGACTATCATGATCTCACTTCAAAGCCATCAACCGAAACTCTCATTACTGTTTCTTTGGTTTCCATGCCACGTTAACCATTCAGTTCCAGAAAAATATTTGATTCAGTTCTAAGTATCTAGATCTGTGTGAATATCATCAATCCAGACCCTCTTATATGATTTCTCTATTTGCCCACGACTCAGCTTTTCTCCATTTTTCTATGTTGCGGCAACCGCGGCTTTCGTTCTCCAAAATATGCGGGAAAATGTCCTTTTCTATACAGCGAATGCGCGTCGCGCGCGTGGACGTAAGGAGAGGGTTACATGCTACTCTGTATATAAACCACTTGATACTATAAGGACTAATCTCATCAGGCATTGTCATTGATAATTTATATCTGCTGCCAATACCGTGTGGCTACCAGAAGTCATTGCATCTCTGATCGCCATGGTTTTTCGTTCCAACGAAATTCCGGAGGACAAAGACGAGAGAGTGCATTTGCATTGTTATGTCCAGCCCGAAATAAATTACTGAACGTAAGTTTATGTATAAAATAAATATATATATGTTTATAAATGATTTGTATTTGTATGCATGTTTACATGTATGACTATTGACTAGGCGATGTTCTATCAGTGGAGTGTATCGTGGTGTGATGACGACACGCATTATGTGCAGGGCAGCTGTTGCTGGACAGACGGTAGCGGGCGCTGCGTGCGTTTGACGGACACGTCGCTGCTGACCCTCAGCGAAGTGGAGAGGAGGGCGCTGCAGCAGGCCGCCCTCGCGAGGCTGCAGCAGATCAACCTTGGCACTGCTATCAAGATACCTGATGGTAAGGTTTTGTTATTTTTAGGGTTCACCCAGAGGGTGAAAACGGGACCCTAATTGTTACCTAAGTTGTCTGTCCGTCCGCCCACTTTTGAATAGTAAGAGCTAGCTAGATAGTTGAAACACACATTCACATAATGTGCGTTATTACGGCAGATTTGCTATCAAACAATAAAAATGCCAAAATATTAAAATTAAGGGGCCTCATACAAGAAACTAGTTTTTATCAACATTTTTCTCGTGGATGTTCTGAGGTTTCAGAATATCTCTGACTACCCCCTCGGGGAATATAGTCGTGAGCATATGCTATGCTTTTCTCGCTCCATCGTAAAAACGGTAACACATACAAGCGTCAAACTTGGTGTGATTATAGAGCAAACTCTACAGTATAACAAGAAATTATAAAAACCGGCCAAGTGTGAATCCGTCTCGTGCTAAAGGCCCAGGAGAAAAAAAAATGTAAGTTAATATGTTGTGTGGTGGCGGAACCGTCGGTGCGCGAGTAGCCCGACTCGCACTTGACCGGTTTTTATTATGTTATTGTGAATCCTAATGACCGTGTTCACTGTTCATCAACTCACGACAGGTGGCTGACAATAAATTTTTAGCTGAAATCTTATTCAATATGGATGATCTTATTCAATTTTGATAAAAATTACGTCGATCTAAAATTTGAAACTACTTTCAGAAGAAAATCTAGGAAGTCAATTTTAACTAATTTTCTAAATATTGTGTTCGGTTGTGATTGGTATTATATAGCTCACGTGTTTGTATGGATTTTGATTATAACGGGGCTAAAGCCTTAATTTTATTGATTCTTTAAAAGAAGAAAGCTGACATCAAAATCCTGAAAACTGTAACATAAAATTAACATTATATTGAGACAAACGTTATTGAGACAATCTCGAAATGGTTTTCAGCTCAGCCCTCCAAAAAAAACTTGATATACCGAATAAATACTTTTTAAATCAATTAGTACTAAAATTGCATTATAACTCATCGGTTAAAAATACATTTGCAAACAATAACCTCAAAAAAATAAATCCCCTTTATTACACCATTAATAATTAAACACAAAAGAAAACAAAATTAATTTTCTCCACTTAAACAACACACGACAGATAGCATCTCGTGAAGAAGCTATTGGCATGCCACCAAGTTTCACAACTAACGGTTTAATCTGAACCGGTATTCGTGAACTCTGAAATCAGTTAACCTCTTAACCGGCCTCTTGACACGGTCGTTATTGAAAGTGTTAAATTTACGGAGCCGTTAACAAATTTGCAGTTTGCGTATTAAATTTTATGATTTTGACTGTCTTTTGAAGTTTATGAAACATGCTGCAGGATATATCGGTTCAACAATATTAATTTTAAAGACAATGTTTTACATGGTAGTATACTATTTAGTATTTGTTCTGTGATTCTAGTAAAAAATAAATAAATGTGAACTTTGATAGCTAATCAGCTCAAATGGAGTTCATGTTATTTATGTAAGACCATAAATTTAAATATACTATCGTAATAGACCAACAATCTCCTCATGATCGCATCACCGAAACCGAAATGCCAATATGTGCGAAATTGATACGTTTTAGGTGGTTTTAGTGATAGATTTTGGAAATCGAAACGGTTTCTTCTTCACGTATACAATATTTTTTGATCTTACACATAAATATTTGAAATGATATATTATATAGAAAATAGGACGATTACTGCATGTAATCAATGTATTTTTTTTCTATTTCGGAAATAGTCAATAGACTATTTTTAACTTTAATGTTCTATTGTTTTATTATTATTTTTATTTGACATGGCTATTTTTATTTTATTATACAATTTGACGATCATGTTATGAATGTACAAATATTTATGTAAGAATGTGACACGTTGTAATATGAAATAATCTAATCTAATCTAATCTATCTAATCTATTACGAAATAATTTAAAGAATAACATATATGAAAAAAAATATTACGAAAGTAGTACTGTACTAATGTTATTTTTATTTACCTTTGAAAAATCTCTTTATTTGAGTTCCTGGTATAAGTTACACTGCATTCCAACACAAAAGATGATACCGTAACGATTTTTTAAATTTGTCTGATAAAACAAAATGAATTATAAAGAAAATAATAAGCGTAAATTTTTTGACAGGTTACCAACCGAGACTTCATTGTTCAAAAGTGGTTTTACGGCTATTATATTATAAACTCTTTCGCACGCGCAGGTTTTTCGGTAAGGTCGGAATCTCATTCGCACACTGTGTTGGTCTACTTACGGTAGTAATATTAAATTTATGTGTAAGACATAATAATTTAAAGACAAATACACCAAATAAATAACAGATTATTAACCTATATAGGTCAAAATGAACAATTTTCTCTATAGCACCAATATCTAAATAAATATCGAAATCGCGGAAAAAAAATCAGCTGTTTCATACAAAATTGCAAACCTACTTGAGCCAAATGTACTTGAACTAAATGATTTCAAATCCAAAATGGATTAAATCTTACCGATGCTTCTTAACCTCTGGAATATACTGGTAACTAGCAAACAGCTTACTTTACGACATTCTTGAGTTTGTATTACAGTAACAAAATGTCGAAATATCAACCTACAAAACACAAAAATAGATTCAGAAAATTAACTTATTTTCTAGGAGTGAAGGAGTCGTTTTTCTGGCGACCTCTCTGGCGGCAAACCAGGTTGCAATACGACTCTTTCACTCTCGCGCCGAGGGCGCCATCATCATCGCCACGACGGTATTTCGAGAACAAACTGTCAATTTTGTATCAATGTCTTTTATTCTGCTTTCATTTCAAACCTCACTTGTTTGTTATTTAATTTATCAATTTCTCTGGATCTGGAGTTATCCAATTTATAATATAGTCCACCATATAACCTTGCCATAAACTAATTACAGTTATTTAAAGAAATACCAGGAAAGAATGAATGAATGACATATACTTTTATTGACACCAAACACAAATATACTCTAGGGAACAGGAAATGAAACAAATAATGGTACAAATAAGGCGGTCTTATCGCAAAAGAGCAATTTCTTCCAGACGATTTAGTTTTTCTTCGCCGGATTAGTCAGGAGCAGAAATCATCTTGTATCTAAAATACCATTCAAACTTCAAACATTATTTATTAGTATTAAGCAACTACATCACAATTTTATAGATAACGAGCGTTAACCCGTGACTTTGTCCGCACAAATTATATACCAGATTTTAAGTCAGATTATAAGCTATCAAACAAAAAAGTTTCATCAAAATTGGTTCAGTAGTTCTTGCGTGATACTCGTTCAAACAAACAAACAGACACACAAACAAACAGACGGACAAAAAATCCAAAAATTGGCGAAATGGAATCAGGGACACCTAAAAACCATATCGTAACTTTTTTTTTGTTAATATCTTCAATGTACAGACAAACTTCCTGTTACAGTTTTATAATAGTATAGATAGATAATCTTTGAATACGAGACAGTACATTTGCGAGAAATTAACCAACTAAAGCCTAATTAGGCAAAAAAAAAGACTTATTAAGCGATAGTCCTCTTCCAGGATGTATTAAGTTGATCAAGTACAGAGAGATAAGTTAAATAAAGGTGTTACATTATTTGAGGCCTATTGCAAACAGAAAAATAAAAAATAAATAAAAAAATAATTGTTAACATACGATATAAGATTAGGTAGTTATGTGGTTAACTGATTACGCACCAAATTGATTGGTTTTTTAATTTTTTTTTATTACCTATGGTTTTGCTCTTCACCTCAATCTAATCCTCAGGACGAAGATGGGGTCGAAGATGTAGCGAGCTCACCCAGAAGAAGCCTATACGCACTATAGCGGTGTATGCACTATACAAGAAACATGCGAGCTAGTGAGTATGGGTGGGGGTGTGTGTATGTGTGTATGTGGGGAGGGGGGGGGGGGGCTTAAAATACATTTACATGTCCCAAAATTGTATGACATAAATGACTAAGGAACCCTGCGGCGTAGGAAAAGGTATCTTCTTAACGGTATTCTGAGCGTTAGATATATCTGAAGGCATTATTCGTCTCTCATGATAACCGTATGGGTTCGTTTTATTCGAAGCTGGACCACACCTTGGACACTTCATACAAACGAGGCTTCAGACAAGTAAAGGCTAGCATATGTATGCTGAGTAAGTGCGTGTGAGATTTTAGTTTTATTTTATTATGATAATCAACAGCGTAACAAGTAACATATAGAATAATGTAAACTGTTGAGTGAAGCCGAGTAAAACTATAACAATACACCAATGTTTACTATGGTCCACCTCCCGTACCACCAAGAGTACAAAATTGTTGGTGGGCAGGAACTCCCTTCCAGTGTCCGTACTATACATAAGAACTGTTTTATATTCTTATTTTATATAGACCAACTTAATAGATTGACGGTTTTTTAACAGGATGATCCTTTGACTATTTATTATAAGGACTAGCCTTGCAGTAGCATTTCCCCTCTGCCACGGTATAAGATCAATTAAACATGTGCATTTACATTCAATTTTATACCTTATGACTAAACGAGACAGCCTATAATTGCGTAACAATAATTTCGAACTTAGAACGTTTGGGGTTCACGCGAGACTACTTTTCATGATTTTTAACGTTCAAAATTAGAATCTAAAGTTATGAGAATAAAATCAAAAGTTGCGGATTTCATGTTACCTCGCCCCCCGCAAAAAGTGCCAGAAATGTTTGTTAGTAGAATTACAAGCGTAACTAGTCCCTATATAGTATATAAGTAGTCAAAGGGATGATCAGACCATCTCATACCGAACAAGTTTCGCTATGGCACCAACATCGAAATCTTTTGCTGTCCCATACACTTTGGTCGAATAGCATTCCAGTGTTGTATGGAATAGTTTTTTTTCTCTTGATTCTGACTTTGGTTCCATAGAAAAAGTTGTTCAGTATGATGGTCTGCTCATTCCCATAAAAACCATAAGGGTCCTTCTTAATAAACGGTTTTATAACAAATAATTGTATACCATAATCTTGCTAATAAATAAATCTTATCTTATCTTATCTTATCTTATCTAATAATCAGCTGTTACATACTAAACTGCAGACCCAAATGTATGTGGCAGCAGATTTCTTTTTTGCGATTTCGATGTTGGTCCCATAGAGAAAGTTGTTCAGTTTGATGGTCTGATTATCCTCTTATAAAACCGTCAGCATATCAAGTAGGACTCTATATACTATGGCTAGACTCTACATGGCACAAAATATAAATACCTACAGACAAATAATCAAATTATAAATAAAAGAAACATGCAAAAGAAGAAAGCGTAACCTCTCATGTGACCTACTCGATAATAACCTATAAATACATTGACACATTGCAAGACTTGCCGGCTATTTTCAATATGGCTACCCTAAATAAATACGTATGCGCGCGCGCAGTTACGCAAGCGTGACGCGCCGTGACGTCAGAGCTGACATCGCGGGCGCGGTGTGCGTGCAGGGGGTGCTGTGGTTACCCTAGGTCTGGAGAAGTCGCCTAGGTATTTAATCGCTCTTTAAACATGTACGTCTAAGGATGTATTTTCAGAAATGGTCAAGTGAGTCTGTTTTTTTACGTCTTCACGTCGATATCGTGAGAACCGCGCCTCCTTCTGTTGAATGCAATAAGTTCCAATTATTTATCGTAATATGCTTCGAAGCTATAGCTCGGAATGGTCTAAACAATACTTGAAATAAGCAATTTTTGCTTCTGCCTTTGCTGCATTTTTGTGTTTAAAATTAATAAATTTTTTCATAATAGAAGAATGGCGGATTCGCCTGCTTTTTTGTTGTCTCCGTCAATAAAAGAAAGCAATTCGGAGTTAAATAAACCAAACAAGTTAGTTGATTGTAACCTGTTTAAAGCCCTATGGTAGGACAAAACACCTTGGAGGCAACTTTTATTTTTCATTTTTCGACTAGATATTTATACAATTTATCGAAACTAAAGTCAAAGCTCAGTATTTTTGCACATTTTATCTAGTCATCATCATCATCATCATCATCAGCCTATAAACGTCCCACTGCAGGGCACAGGCCTACCCTCGAGGTGTATGGGCATTAGTCCACCACGCGTGCCCAATGCGGATTGGTAGACTTCACATTCACATCAGAATTTCTTCTCCAGTGTATGCAGATTTCCTCACGATGTTTTCCTTCACCGTTTGAGAGCAGTCGGTATTACGTACATAAGTTAGAAAAACTCATTGGTACATGGCATGTTGTCCGTGCGGATTCGAACCCGGACCCCCATGATTGGGTGTCCATACCTCTTCGCAACGCGCCACCGATGATCTATCACATTTTATGTAGTGAAATCATTAATTGAATCTCTAGAATTACTTCATTCAATAGAAAATCGTCACAAAGTTTCCTTGTATCTATACTATTATAAAACTGTAACAGGAAGTTTGTCTGTACATTGAAGATATTAACAAAAAAAGTTACGATATGGTTTTTAGGTGTCCCTGATTCCATATCACCAATTTTTGGATTTTTTGTCTGTCTGTTTGTTTGGGTGTTTGTTTGTTTGTTTGAACGAGCATCACGCAAAAAGTACTGAACCGATTTTGATGACACTTATTTTGTTTGATAGCTTATGATCTGACTTAAAATCTGGTATATAATGTCACGGATGCTGTGAAATGACGCAGCTATAGAAAGGCATTCAAAAATTCGGACGGTTTGTCAACAAGCTTCGTAGCTCAGCGGTCGAGGCGTGGACTCCCATGCCGGGGGTCGATGGTTCGAGACTCGTCGAAAATAATTCTAGATTTTATTGTTGTTGGAAATGTTCTAGAAAAGTAAGAGGGAGTAAGAATATTTGGAAAGAGACAAAAAAAATGGGCGTGTCTAGGAATGTTCTAGAAAACGGAGAGAGAAGGAATATTTGAAAAGAACCAAAAACAATAGGAATGTTCTAGAACGAAGAGAGAGAAGAAATATTTGTAAAGAAACAATAAAAGGGGGCGTGTTTAGGAAAATTCGAGAAGGAAGGCGGGATTAAGAAATATCCAGAAGGGAACAAAGGAATAAAGAAAAGACTAACGAAATTCGGCCATCTAGAAAATTCTAAGGGGTATATAAGGCCGCGAGTTTGCGGACGCAAGTCAGTATTGATTTAACAGTGAAAAGTGCGAAACAAAAAGGAAGAAAAGTAAAAGTGGAAAAGTACTAGTGAAAAGTAAAGTGCAAAGTAAAGTGGAACAGTGAGTAGACAAGTGTCAGTGTAGTGCCGTGACGTCATAGTGTCGCGTGTCGTTATAGTGTCGCGTGTCGTGACGTCATAGTAGTGACGTAGTGAACAGTGGTGTAAGGGGAAACCTCTGCGAGGAGGACTGTGTAGAGGGGAACCTCTGCGAGGTGGACCGTGTGTAAGTGTGCAACCTAATAAACTCTGTAAATAAATTGGACTTAGCGTTTCACTCCAATCCCGAAACCCGTCGCTCGTAACATTTGGTGCCAAAAGAGTTAAAGGGAGTCATCACGCGGGCCATGTCGGAAGCGCGCCAGGAAGGTGCGGGCCTTGCAACCGAGGTGCAGCGAACTCCGGAGAGAAGACCTGAAGGAGGCGAAGTGCAGCGCACTCCGGAGCAGAACCCAGGGAACTTCCTCTATCAAATCCAGCGCATGATGGAGGAACAACTGCGCGCACTGAAAGAGGAGCAGGCTCGCTGTCAGGAGGAACAAGCTCGCCGTCAGGAGGAGCAAGCTCGCCGTCAGGAAGAACAAGCTCGCTGTCAGGAGGAAAAGGCAGCTCGCCGCCAGGATGAACAGGCACGCATGATAAAAGAACAGGTTCAACGCCAGGAGGAACAGGCTCGCCGCCAGGAAGAACAGATGCGCACGATGCAGGAGGCGCTTCATAAAGATATTACGAAAGGCTTGCAGCAGGCGGTCGAGAGAGTCGAAGCTGTTGAAGGGGGTTGGATCGTGTGAAGGGTGAGGTCGAAGGGAGGTTTGAACGTATGGAGGGTGAGTTTGCCAAAATCCGGCGAGAAGTTGAGCAGAGCAAATCTCATAGTCGTGTTGCTGCTGTTTTTGACTCACCCATACAACCAAAAGGTGTCAAGACTCCGGTTTACGATGGACTGACGTCATGGGCCGCCTTTAAGCTACAATTTGAGACAGCAATGAAGGTTAATGGCTGGGGCAAGGAAGAGGCGCAGTCTGCGTTGACATTGGCACTCCAGGGACAGGCTCTCACCGTACTGGAAGCCGTAGGTGCTGGCGAAAATCTAACGTTCGACGGTCTCTTCGGAGCTCTGGAGGCTAGATTCGGCGAGGGACATCTCGAACACATGTATCGAGCGCGATTGAAGGAACGTAACCAACATGCTAATGAAAGTCTGCAACAATGGTCCGTGGAAGTGGAGAAGCTCGTGCGAAAGGCCTTCCAGTCATCACCAGCAGCCATCGATGACATGCTCCTGCAGGCCTTTACGGATGGAATACGGGACCCGGAGGTGCGAGCTGCAGTGCGACTTGGGCATCATGTTACACTCAGGGACGCTGTTGCTCATGCATTGGAGGTGGAAGCCGTACGCCAGGATCCTCGTTCCTCTCGCCTCAGGGAGATTGTGGTGACTAGAGCATCAGCGCCAAGAAATCGAAGCGTCAGTTATGTGTGCTACGAGTGTGGTGAACGAGGGCATATTCGCAGCTCCTGCCCGAAGCGCACAGGCCGTCGGGATGTTGGAGTCTCGACTGATGAGCAGCAGGAAAACTAAAACCAGCCAGGGCTGCGGGGTGGGCGCTGGCCGGGTATGCTGCAACCCCAACCATTAGAGTTCAAACAAACATCGGACGGAAACAGTCTGTTAGTTGAAGGAGAGGTCAATGGTAGAATCTGTCAACTAACCTTGGATACCGGAGCTTCGAGAACGGTGATCAATGCTCGACTGTTAAGCAAAATGGAAAGTTACCAGAAACGACTTCTGCAGCGAACCAATCTACAGTTGACATCAGCTACCGGCCAGCGCATACCTGTTAAGGGAGAGTTGGGAGTTTCAATTAAGATCGGGGAAACTCCTTTCAAACATGAGGTGATTGTAGCTGAAATAGTGGACGATTGCATCATTGGCTTAGATTTCTTACAAAATCACCAGTGTAATATAGACATGAAAAGTGGAGTGCTACGGTGTAACACAGAGGAGGTTCCGATGAAAGGTGGATCGTCGGGAAAGGTCTACTGTGTGAGAAAAACGGTTCTCAAGCCTAGATCACAGGATTACCTTGGTACCTGTTGTTTTGCCCAAGAGTACCGATGGGAGATTACCACGAAGATGTGCTGTGGTAGAGAAAGTTAATACTGAAACTTGTTGGATTCCGGCAAGGACAGTTGTCGGATCAGTTTCATCTACCTCAATCCCGATACTTAACGTTGGAGATGTGGACCTGACGATTGAGAAGGGGGAGGTTGTTGGTCACTGTGAGGAGGTTTTATGGTTGCGACAATGTGTGGCAAATCCTCCTAGGAAACATAAGTCCGAGGGGGATGTGGTATCGAAGGTTATGGGAGACTCCAGCAATGACCTGACTAGGCTACAGGCTATGAAAGCGAGGAACTTGCTGCTGCGTTTTTCAGACTTGTTCTCTAAGAACGACGCAGATATTGGCAGAACAGACCTGGTGAAGCACACGATTAATACAGGAGATGTAGCGCCAATTAAGCAACGACCTAGGCGCATTCCGTTTGCTCGTGAGAAGGAAGTGGAGGAAATAATAGAGGACATGAAGAGGAGTAACACCATCGAACCTTCATCGAGTCCCTGGTGTTCACCAGTAGTTCACGTCAAGAAAAAGGATGGCTCTACGAGATTTTGTGTGGATTATCGGCAGCTTAATGAAGTGACGAAGAAAGACAGCTACCCTTTGCCAAGAATCGACGACACCTTAGACACCTTGAGTGGAATGAAGTGGTTTTCAACGCTCGATCTGAAAAGTGGGTACTGGCAAGTGGACGTAGACCCCAAAGACAAGGAGAAAACCGCGTTTTCTACCGGGAAAGGACTGTGGCAGTTCAAGGTAATGCCGTTTGGATTGTGTAATGCCCCTGCGACTTTCGAAAGGTTGATGGAACATGTCCTAGCTGGAATTCTGGGTGATACGTGTCTGGTCTACTTGGACGACATCATCATTGTTGGTCGAGATTTCGATGATCATCTGAAGAAGTTAGAGAAAGTTTTCGAAAGACTGCGTGGAGCAAATCTCAAGTTAAGTCCAAAGAAATGTTCTTTCTTTAAACGGCAAGTCAATTACCTTGGACATGTAGTCTCTGAGAGAAGAGTCGAGACCGATCCTGCCAAAACTGCTGCTGTAAGAGAGTGGCCGACTCCGAGAGATAAGACACAAGTTAGAGCTTTCCTTGGGCTCTGTTCTTACTATCGTCGTTTTGTGAAAGGGTTTTCGGACATCGCAAAGCCACTACATCGACTTACGGAAGAAAAGAGGACGTTCACATGGGATTCGGAGTGTGAAGAGGCTTTTATGGAGTTAAAAGAACGTCTGAGTAAGGCGCCAATTCTTGGATATCCCGATGTTCAGGGGGAATTTGTTGTAGATGCGGACGCCAGCAACATCGGGATTGGAGGTGTGCTCTCACAGCGACATGGTGAACAGGAAACTGTAATAGCCTACTTCAGTAAGTCATTATCCAGACCTGAGAGAAACTATTGTGTAACTAGACGAGAATTATTGGCGGTGGTGAAGACTGTACAACACTTCAAGAAGTATCTGCTGGGACGTAAATTTCTAGTCAGGACTGACCACGCTGCATTGAAATGGTTGCTTCAATTTAAGAATCCGGAGGGTCAAGTTGCAAGATGGTTAGAGCAACTACAGGAATTCAACTTTGAAGTAGAACACCGAAGCGGAAGAGTTCATTCCAATGCAGATGCACTATCAAGAAGACCATGTCCAGAAGATTGTAAGCACTGTAGCAAGCAGGAGGGGAAGGAATCAGTTTCACTCAGGGTTATTAGAACTGATGCAATCAACGATGAGTGGGGCAACGAAGCGATGCGCCATGAACAGGAAAAGGACCCAGGAGTCGGGCCAATCCTGAACTGGTTAAGGAATGATGATTCCAAGCCTCAGTGGAGTGAGGTGGCAAGGTACGGGACAGACACGAAAGGACTTTGGGCTCAGTGGAAGAGTCTCGTCTTACATAATGGATTGCTCTGTAGGAAATGGGAGACATCGAATGGAAAAGACTCTTATCTACAGTTAGTGGTCCCACGAGCTAAGGTGAAAGAAATTCTGCGAGTTTTTCATGATGGAACTTCTGGAGGACATTTGGGTGTAAAGAAAACCCTGGAGAAAGTGAAGGAAATATTTTACTGGTTGCATTGTAGAGACGATGTAGAAGATTGGTGCCGCAAGTGTACAAGTTGTGCAGCTGTAAAGGGACCTCATACGAGGAGCAGGGCAGCAATGAAAATTTATAATGTTGGGGCGCCTTGGGAACGAATCGCTTTAGACGTTGCGGGACCATTTCCAGTCACTAAGTCAGGAAACCGGTATATACTTGTGGTAATGGATTACTTCACAAAGTGGCCTGAAGTATTTGCCATTCCAAATCAGGAAGCGATAACTGTGGCTACCAAGTTGGTAAACGAAGTTTTCTGCCGGTTTGGGGTTCCGCTAGAAATGCACAGTGATCAGGGCAGGAATTTTGAGTCACAGTTGTTCCAGGAAGTATGCAAGATTTTCGGAATTCATAAGACCCGTACTACTCCTTATCATCCTCAGTCCGACGGAATGGTGGAGCGGTTCAATCAAACCTTGGAACGGCATCTTGCGAAGGTCGTCGATAATCATCAGGATAACTGGGATGAGTACATACCTCTCTTCCTGTTGGCCTATCGAACCGCTGTTCATGAGAGTACTTCAGCAACACCAGCGATAGCAAACTTCGGGAGAGAATTGAAGCTTCCAGCGGATTTGCTATCAGGGTGCGTACCAGGCACCCCTAAAAGTATCAGTGATTATGTGAGCGAACTGCGGGAGAAAATGGTCGACATCTATGAACAACTTCGAGAAGCAGGTCAAAACTCCAGTGTCCGTTCGAAGACACGATATGACCGAAAGGCGAACTATACAGGGTTTGAGGAAGGAACATCAGTATGGTTGCATAATCCAGTCCGGAGGAAAGGGAAGTGCCCGAAGTTACAGGCAAGTTGGGAAGGGCCGTATGAGGAAGTGACCAAAATAAATGATGTCACATATCGAATCCGACGATCGCCAAGGAGCCCATTGAAGATAGTGCACGTTGACCGGTTAGCTCGTTATTTCGGAAGTAATGATGCTCGGGGCGAGCAGAACTAAGGGAGGGGCAGTGTCACGGATGCTGTGAAATGACGCAGCTATAGAAAGGCATTCAAAAATTCGGACGGTTTGTCAACAAGCTTCGTAGCTCAGCGGTCGAGGCGTGGACTCCCATGCCGGGGGTCGATGGTTCGAGACTCGTCGAAAATAATTCTAGATTTTATTGTTGTTGGAAATGTTCTAGAAAAGTAAGACGGAGTAAGAATATTTGGAAAGAGACAAAAAAAATGGGCGTGTCTAGGAATGTTCTAGAAAACAGAGAGAGAAGGAATATTTGAAAAGAACCAAAAACAATAGGAATGTTCTAGAACAAAGAGAGAGAAGAAATATATGTAAAAAAACAATAAAAGGGGGCGTGTTTAGGAAAATTCGAGAAAGAAGGCGGGATTAAGAAATATCCAGAAGGGAACAAAGGAATAAAGAAAAGACTAACGAAATTCGGCCATCTAGAAAATTCTAAGGGGTATATAAGGCCGCGAGTTTGCGGACGCAAGTCAGTATTGATTTAACAGTGAAAAGTGCGAAACAAAAAGGAAGAAAAGTAAAAGTGGAAAAGTACTAGTGAAAAGTAAAGTGCAAAGTAAAGTGGAACAGTGAGTAGACAAGTGTCAGTGTAGTGCCGTGACGTCATAGTGTCGCGTGTCGTTATAGTGTCGCGTGTCGTGACGTCATAGTAGTGACGTAGTGAACAGTGGTGTAAGGGGAAACCTCTGCGAGGAGGACTGTGTAGAGGGGAACCTCTGCGAGGTGGACCGTGTGTAAGTGTGCAACCTAATAAACTCTGTAAATAAATTGGACTTAGCGTTTCACTCCAATCCCGAAACCCGTCGCTCGTAACAATAATTTGTGCGGACGAAGTCGCGGGTTAACGCTCGTTTTTAAATATTTTTCTCGTTTCAGGCTGCTTTTCCACGAGAGATGTGCTGGGCGAAGTAGCAAGGCAGTGACCGAGGAAACAATCCGCCAATAGCACGCTCGCTCGATCACGTCATTGGGAAATTGAAGCACTCTCATTGGTCAATTTTTTCCTCTCTCACCGCCTCGCTACCTCGCACACCTCTGCTGGAAACGCAGCCTTAGAAGAACTTAAAATACACTGACCTGCAAAACTAAGAACTACACTTTTAATATTTCTTTTTTTTTTCTGAACTATAGAAATTAGAGATTTAAAATAAAAACATTTTAAAGCCAATGTTATCAGCTTCCTTTGTTACTATTCTTTGTAAATTAAACTCTTTTTGGAGACCTTTTTATTTCGGAAGTATATTTTGTGTACTTAAAAAGTTATTGCGATTTTAAAAGTGTGATACTTAGTTTTGCAGGCCAGTGTAGTTTCCGATTTTTGGTATTTGTACTAACATATTCACGATCACTTCATCTAGTGAAATCATTAAAAAAATCTATAAAAAGTTCTTTTGTTAATTCTTTTTAAATGAAAATACGGCACACGCACGCACTTTTCGGAGGGCTGGGCACATTCTAATGTTACCCTCTAGTAGTCGTAGTCAATTAAAACTAAAGATCTCAGATATAAAAACCTGTGATGGGAGGTTATTTATCATACGAACATTAATACAAAAAAGTCATTTAAATAATTTCAGGTGTAAAATCGTTTAGCCTTTTTGTACGGAGATTGACAGCTACTCAGTCCTCTTAAGGGTGCTTTGAAAAACCCGTAGTATTTATTACTATAGTGTTGGCAACATACTCACAACGTAAGAACCACAGGCCACTATCACATGATTTCGTACCGAAGAGTTTAGATATTTTAGATGAGGCATCCCGATGTGTGGGCTCGAATCGTCCACGCGTTCTGAGCCGTGTGCTCAATGGTTCAAGGTTCAGAATCACGTGCACCCAATAAATTGTACACGTATTTCGATTCGCGAAAAATGGATTTTAGAGATTTCTTCGATCGTTGTTTGTTTTTTTATTTGTGTATCTTGCAGACACTCAACATTTTTTCCAAATCTAATTTTGAAAACGTTTTGTCTTGGACGGGAACCCGAAACCTGCTAAACGATGGACAGTGGGTACAATACATGCATCGAAATTGAAACACGCAGGTTTCCTCATGTTATTTTCCTTTACCAAAAAGCCAGTGGTGCTTCAAAATAAATTCCGAAATACGAGTCGGTCTGGACAGGGATCGAACCATCGCCTCCTACACGGCAGGCAAGGTTACTCACCACTGGACCACCATGGCTGTCTCAGATAGAGAAGATATCAATGCAAAATAAGCCTCAATACTCCTTAGTCACCTCGTACGACACCCACGGAATGTTTATGTTCAACGCGATAACCGACGCACTATACTATAATACATTTAGTAGCCGCCAAAATGTTTTCGCGAAAGCGTTCCAGTAACGTTTTCGAAAAGCACAGTAAAGTTGTTGGAGATTATTCGCGAGAGGTTATTCTATAAATAGCTCGGAATGCGCGCGTTATTCTCTCGATCGCTATCTTAAATACGTTCGCATGTGACAATTTCGCTACAGGAATGCAACAGTGCATTCCAGTTCAGTTTCACTGCATTCTCGCTTTGCATGAATCTCTAATCTTACAAGATGTTAAAGATTTTTGTTAGGGAATTTACTCGGAGTACTATGAACATTGAAAGGTAAGATATATGATAAAATGAAGCAAGCAATGCAATTAGGCAATGCGGCTGGCATTTTGGGGATCTTCAATTTCAATTTATTTATCATAATGTTACAAAGGTGTTACAATCGAAAGCATCATCTTCTTATCGTGTGGGCAGAGACCTGGTGTCAGAGTTTTTTCAGACTGCCTTACGGCCTCTGACGTGGTTTTTATGTAACGACTACTACCACCAGAGATAGTAGCCATCTGAAGCACGGAATCATTTTTCTTTTTAGAAAATCAGGTGATTCAGGCTGCAATGTCCTAACCAACTGGAGAAAAACGCACAAAGTGACATTTCACTAGGTTTCATGGGAATCGTACCTACGACCTCCGTGTCGAGAGGCAATGTTCTTAATCATTAGAGTCGAAAACTGTTCATTATGAACCCTGTTTGTAGGGTATGGTAAATTAGTAGAGAGGAGGACCATTGGGTATTAATAAAATATTGTAATAGGATTTGATGAGTAAGAACTGTTTTAATTTTGTAAGAAATTGTTTATCTTGTTTTTCATCTTCGACCAGTCTTTGACCGGGTTGCGTAGGCCAGGGCTTTTTGTTTAAGTTGGTTGTGTTTTGACGAAGTTTGCATGAGGATTATGTTTTGTGCATTGCCTTTGGCAAAGTTTGCAGCGGATATAAAACATATTCTATTATTATTGTCATTTTAAGCAGAATCTCACTTTTTATACTCATGTTGTGTACTCATTTAATTGAGTCACAGTCTAGACTTCAAACATTTCATTCACGTTACTATAGGTTATAAAATTGATTGTGACTTGTTTGAGTACCTAATAAATAAATTAATAAATAAATATCAATATCACTAAGGAAAACGGTAATAACGGTAATATAAACGGTGCTCTGCATACCATTGTGGCTAGCCAATTAGTGTCCAAAAAGGCGCGACTTGCTATACAAAACGGTGTGTTGGTGCCTACACTTATGTATGGCAGTGAGTGCTGGGTATGGCAGAAGAAGCATGCAAGTAAAATTAATGCTGTTGAAATGCGTTCCTTGCGAAGTATGTGTGGTGTGACGCTGAAAGATAGAGTGAGAAATTGTTTAATAAGAGATCGATGTAAATTAATAGAAGATGTAGTGACAAGAATAGAGTAAGGTATGCTTCGTTGGTTTGGTCATGTGGAGAGGATGAGTGACAGCAGATGTACGAAAGAGATATATGTTGCTAATGTGAGTGGAAGCCTCTCGTCCTCGTAGGACGTATGCTGATCAAATCAGTTGCGTCCTACAAAAAGGGGAGGTGCGGAGTACTCGAAACCGACGGGCATGTATGAGGAGATTTATGGATGTGCATGAGGCAAAAGAAGTATTTAAGGATCGTAGTAAGTGGCGCGCCCTGGTCTCTGCCTACCCCAATGGGAAAGAGGCGTGGCGTTATAGATAGATAGATAGACTACGGAAAAAAATAAAATACGACAAATGTTTATTTATAATAACTTTTGCAACAATTACAATAAACGGTAGACTAAAACGAGAACTGGGTACGAGCACACGTGTGTGTGCCCGGTGTCCCAGAAACTCATAGATATTTGAATTGAATTGAATTAATTATTATTGTTCACGAATTTATTTTGTTGTTGTAAGTGAATTGTGTATGATTGTGTTGAATGATGTACCTAACTAACATAGTTTTTAAGTCATGAATGTATCTACTAACCACACTGTGGACATTGTCTGATATAAACTGATTTTATTTATTTACGAGCGTTAACCCGCGACTTCGTCCGCACAAATTATATACCAGATTTTAAGTCAGATCATAAGCTATCAAACAAAAAAGTTTCATCAAAATCGGTTCAGTAGTTTTTGCGTGATACTCGTTCAAACAAACAAACGAACAAACACACAAACAAACAGACAGACAAAAAATCCAAAAATTGGTGAAATGGAATCAGGGACAGCTTAAAACCATATCGTAACTTTTTTTTTGTTAATATCTTCAATGTACAGACAAACTTCCTGTTACAGTTTTATAATAGTATAGATTATTTTATTAAAAGCGAGGCAAGCCTGGTAAGCGAGGTCTACGATTGTATATTCTTATTGAAAGCGTAACATTGCTTGATAATTAGTAAAATAACAAAATGATTGGTCTTCTGATCATTCTTTTGCCCTCTGCAATTCCTATTATCTGCCAGAAAATGCCTAATGATATCCCACATATCCGCACTAAGCGCCTTTCTGATTCTTTTATAATGCGCACAGCCAAGGAGTGGAATGCCCTGCCTGCGTCAGTATTTCCGAGCGCTTACAACCCGAATTACTTAAAAAAACTAGTTAATAGGCTTCTTCTGGGTTAGCTCGCTACATCTTCGACCCCATCTTTGTCTTGAGGACTGGATTGAGGTCAAAAGCAATACTATTTTTAATAACAAAAAAAATGTCAAAAGTGTATCAACAAAATCCTTACCACTTCGTAAAGAGGGAGACATCTAGACCGTAATTATAGCCTAAGATGACTAAACACAACCGTTTAGCCGCACACATTCACCCATAGATCACTTGGATCGCCTCAGAATAAAGATAAACCAACATGCATGACAAGTTGAATCATTGGAGGTATTTTTATAGAGACTGATAGCATCGGTTCTCCCACGCTGCGCAGACTCCTGACGCTTGTGACGAATGATCGTCGACATCTAGACAGATCTCGTTGCGGAGTACGTTTGGTCTAATGCCATCGTAGTGGGGTGTAGAGTACAGTTTTTTGCATTTACGTGGTGACTTTTTGAGCATTTGGAAGCAGTCGGTTGAGTCCTACAATAATATCTCTGATACACCCTCCCTGATGGTAGGCCTGTGGGAGGTATAATAGGCTGATGATGATGATGACGTACCTACTTACTTACACTGGGGACCACCCCCCTGGCCTAGGGGGTATCACCCTCCCGCTGTTGCGCCGCAATAGTAATTTAAGATTAGGTTTTAAAATTTTTAAATTAGTATTTCTTGGTAACAAACAACGCATCTCTGCGGGGTGGAGGGAGGGGGGGGAGTGGTATTCGCGAGAAGCCCTCCCCTCCCCTTACCCTCCCCCAAAATCCTGCGCCTTATTTGTTAATTTTTTCTGCGTAAATCGCGTAATCTTCGAGCGCACCTACGAAAGTGCACGGCGGCCTAAAGTGAGAGTTATAACGTGACGTCACACTCAGCGAGCGCTGGCCGGCCGAATCTCGCAGCGCGCACCCATTTTCAAAATTCCATATCTCGGAAACTAATTGACGTGACATCTTAATAATTTTTTCACACTAATTTTTAATTTTTAGTAGAGATTACGATGAGCCATAAATCAAAATTTATGAGCATTCTTCATTATTTACATTTGGTGTGTTTACAATATTATCAGCCTATCATGTCAACTGGGGCACGGGCTTACCCCTGTATCGGTAATTCTCAGCAGCAGGTTCTTTTGCGCGTCCTGACTTATAAGACATACAAAAACTAAAATTTTCGCGTGTTTCATATTTTTTAACATTAAAAGGGGTTTATAGCTAGGTGTACACGAGATTATATGCACGTAATTTAAAAACTACTGGTTGAAATAAATTTTTGAAATCCCGTTCTCTAATTTCAACAACGTGTCCCTTTGCCGAAATCATTTACAAAAATTATTCTCCTCACTAAATTCCAAGAATTATATCAGTTTACTCCAATGATATTTAAAGCACATTAGATAAGTATACCATACAAAAAATATGAGTCGTATGAACTTGTTCGTTTTCGAGATATAAAATGTTTTTAACTTGTCCTGAGTTAAACACTAATTTCACCGACACGACAAAACATGGACATGTGCGCACAACACTATATATGAATTTGGTCCATCACTCATGCCCAATGTGCAGTTGTGGACTTCACATACGCCTGCGAATTTCTTCTGCACTCTATTTAATACAGGTTGCCTCCCGATGTTTTTTTACTGAAACTATATTGAGGAGACAAAAAAATCTCTTTTTATTATGCACATACTGTAAATGAGCTTGGATTTGACCGAAATCTCATCTGATGGTAGGCGATAACGAAGCCGAGAGTTAAACATCCTTACCAAGAAATTGCTCGTTCACTCTTGCCTTGAAGATACCAAGGATGTGGTAATCAAGAATCCAGAAGCAAGGAAGGTTTCTCCATCTTTTGCGGGCCAACCAGAAAAGACATGGCGTCCTGCTTGGTGTGAAGGAATTATGTTTATTGATCTATTCTGAATAAATCAAGGCTGAGATGGTATACGGCCCGTGATGAGGTGACCAGACGATCACGTCGTTAAGAAGTGCATTTCCATTGCTGCAAAGAAAAGGGTGAGAGGGAGATCTCAAACTACTTGGTGGACGAATGTCCAGAGAGACATTAAAGCGTTACTCTGCGAATAAGATGTCTACCAAAAGCGTGAATGGCGTCGCATGATTGGGAAAGCCGACCCCGTCTAACGGGACAAGGCGAGGCAGAAGAAGAAGAAGTACAAAACACTAAGACGTCATTCTCCGACTGTCTCGTGTGTAGTCGTGAGCTTCTTCTTCCATTGGGCACCTCTACATTTGTTACAGCGCGTCCCGCGAGTATCCCACAATAACTCAGATTTCCCAGTCCATCCAGTTTACTTTTCACAAGCTCTACTCTAAAGCATGGATTGTCTGTGAGTGCATTTATAGAGATAGAGCACGATTGCTGCAACCCAAAACATTTAGATAAAAGTGTTGCGAATGTACCTCTACGTCTACGTCATGGACCGATATCACCCAAGTCTTCTGAAGCTCTGGGCTTCCAAATAGGAAAAAATTTTGTATGACACTGATAACACTTATTACTATTCTATTTAGATTCTAATTTGATAATTGTGGCGTCTATATTATTGTTGATGATTTTCCCAGTGTCTAGTTTAAATAGCAAAAGTGCTTGACGTGGTATGGTAATAAATATTTGGTGACTTCAAGGGTAGTTTTTCTTGTAGACAAAAAAACACAATCTGGGTCTACCGTACGATTGGAGCTTCGTTGCAGGTCGGGGAGTGGCCACCGACACCCAATCACAGATCTGCAACACATATTATTAACTACTAATTTACCATTCTAATTGTACCACATAGCGAAACAGCAATAAATCTTAGTATCCAACTGTACGTACTTGCAAGAGTAGGTGGTGACATATGAACTTCAATTTGTTAATAGGAGCGGAGATAGCGCAATGATTTGTGAGGAAGTAATTATTTATAATTAGCCGTTGTGGGCAGTACTCGCCTGCCCACGTGCTTCTGTAAGCACCTGGAGATTACACTATGAAAAAAGTCAACTAAAATACTGTTAGAATTATTGTAACACAAGGAGTGCGATTCTTTAATCTCATACGTTGAACTTAGTAGTTGAAAATGTATGGGAGATACGCATCTTTCTACTGCAGATTTGACTTTTAAAAATCACACTCCTGGAATATGATTTTTGAATGTCAAATGAGCAGTAGACAGATGCATGAGTAATATTGACATTTTCAACTGCTGAGTTCAAGGAATTAGTTTCAAAAATCGCACTCCAATTCTTTATTCCCATAACAGTTAACTTAATATTATAACCGTTATTAGGGCTGACATAACCTCAGGGTTGAAAGCTCCAACAAAAAAAATTAATTAAAAAAAAACGTTATTGATTATAAAGTCATCATCGTCATCATCCTAGCTGCTTTCCCGCTGGGTAGCGAGGTCTGCTTTCCTATTCTGTTTTTTTTTCACTACGCTCTATCCTGAACATCGTCAATGGAGAGCTAGCAGCTGTTATCGATTATACAGTAAAAAATCAAAATTATAATACCGCACCGTCTCCGACAAGTTTTTCAATAGTATGGGTTTGGTTAGGGTGAGTTGCCTCTAGGTAAAGCAATTCTTGTCAAGCTGGCTTAATTTGACAGTCAGTCAGAATGTGCCCTCTTGTGGGGCAAAAACAAGTCTAGTTTTAATTAATTGAATCAGGCGTTACTTTGCGGAAATCCATGACTAATATGTAGATGACACGATTGTATCAAGACCTCCGCTTCCAAGTACCTAGTAGACAAAGTTGTATTACGTTATGCATTACAACCTGCCCACCAAATAATTTCTACTCTACACGTGTTTCGCTCCACCAAGGAGCATCCTCAGGAGTTAGACCGACGAACGTTCGAAACAGAGTTGTTACTCCGCCGAGCGTCGGACGGTTGGTCACTCGGTGTCGGACGACGGCGGAGTAACAACTCTGTTTCGAACGTTCGTCGGTCTAACTCCTGAGGATGCTCCTTGGTGGAGCGAAACACGTGTAGAGTAGAAATTATTTGGTGGGCTGGTTGTGTTGCATAACGTAATACAACTTTGTCTACTAGGTACTTGGAAGCGGAGGTCTTGATACAATCGTGTCATCTACATATTAGTCAAGTTTTTTTTATTGCATTATTTATGAAACAAATGAACATAATATATGTCTTGAAGACGTGTAATTCAGGTCAACATAAATTGTGGTTTAATTACTAAAGCAAGGTCATCAAAACATTCGCAACTATGTCGAGCATTCCTAGCTCCATGGGTGAAACCCTGGGTAAAACCACAGAGCATTAAATTATAGGTAGAAGTGCCATGTGAGTAGGATCCGCGGGCCATTATGGAGCATGAATTAGCATACGTTATTCATTATTATACTGTCATTTTTCTAAGTAATTTTACCAAAATGGACTTGTGGAGGAAGCATTTGGCGGAGGAAAGAGCTGTGCACGACGAAGCGTAGTTTGTTTCCTAGGCTGAAAAGCGGGAAAGGAGGCATAATCGAGTTGCTAACGCAATAGCGTTTTTGACAGCATGTGAAATAGATCCTAGTCTATTGATGGCATTGAATATGAATTTTGGAAACTAACTATTTAGTCAGTTAAGCGAAATTACTGGATATTTTAAGAGAAAATCGACAAAGAAAATATTGTTTTTGGCTACTATAGTCACGTGATCGTAAACGACTGTAATTGGCCGAATGGTTGATGACGTCAACTGCATGTAGACATTTGCGTGTAGAGTATGAGTGTCACATGGAGGTGACGTCTCGATGACGTCACTTGGGCCCTGTTTAATAAACGCGACAATGACAATTTGACATTGACAATTTAGAGTACATTGAACTGCAACTTTAGGGTCATTAGTAACCAGCAATGTACTCTGAATTGTCATTGTCGCGTTCATTAAACAGGGCCCTGCATGTAGACACGTATATATTGTCAAGAAAAGCGTTTTCGTCGGAAATTTAAATAATATTTGTTGTTTTCGTTTTTTCTTGCACTATAATATGTAATGGAAAGTAAAATAATCATTTTCTGTAGTCCTTCAACATCAGTGATTAACGCATGGAGTAAGCGCGTTTTTTTTTCTCTATGGATTAACGTAGAACAGTTTTTAAAAACCTGTCAAATACCCTATTCACACAGCTACGACGCTGCCGCTGCTTGAATCATCTTTTATAAACGCAAAGACCGATTGATGATGATGATGTCGATGATTATTACCATAATACTTTGACTTTTTATTATAAGGACTGGCCTTGCGGTAGCATTTCCCCTCTGCCACGGTATAAGAACAAATTGGTCATGTGCATTTACATTCAATTTTATACCTTATCACTAAACGAGACAGCCTATAATTGCGAAACAATAACAACGAACTTATGACGTTTGGGGTTCACACGACACTACTTTTCATGATTTTTAACATTCAAAATTAGAATCATAAGTTATGGGTAATAAAATCCAAAGCGCGGATTTCATGTTACCTCGCCCTCAGCAAAAAGTGGCAGAAATGTTTGTTAGCAGAATATCACGCGTAACTAGTCCCTATATAAGTAGTTAAAGCCACAATCAGTACATAAGTATCAGCAAAAATCCTTGTGATTTATAAAAAAAAAATATAATCAAACTTGGAAAATTACGTCTAGACTACGTGACCTATGGGCTTTTTCTCATATTAGTAGCGGTATGTTAGACCACTTCTAACTATTATTTAAAGTTCTGTGGGTAAACTAGAGTGAATATTAAAACGTCGCATGTCATTGAGTGTCAAATAAATCTTTATTAAACAAAATAAGAGCACGTGTTCTGAGTGGAAATTATTTTGAGATCGGCGCCGGACTTCACGCTTGTTTGGTTCGCTACACCTTGTCACTTCGTAGCTCTTATATTAGGGTTATAAGTGTTATATTAGCTTGGCGTGTACGCGAGTGATTTTCAATTAAATTAGATGACAAGTTTCGTGTTGGTAGAGCGAAGAAAACTCGTTTAGCGTTATGTTGAGTGTGATTGTGTTATTTTAACATACGAAGTAAACGCAATGGGAAAGTCTTGTAACATTAAAATATGTTCTATACTTAATCGCTTTAAGTTCAAATTTAAAAGTTCATTTCATCATCATCATCTCAGCCGATGGACGTCCACTGCTGGACATATGCCTTCCCCAAGGATCGCCATAACGACCGGTCCTGCGCTGGCCTCATCCAACGGGTTCCCACCGCCTTCACCAGGTCGTCGGTCCACCGTATGGAGGGCTTTCCGGTACGCGGTCGCCACATGAGAACTTTTCGTGCCCCATCGGCCATCGGTTCTGCGAGCAATGTTCAATTGCCAATTGCAATGTGCAAAAGTTCATTTGCCTGAACATATTATTAAGATAACAAAATATAAAAAGTCCTTTATGTTCTACCGCAGACAGGGCATGCAAAATATACCTAATTAAAAAAAGTTACATTTGACAATAAAACATTTAAAATTTCAAACATTATGTATGTATTTTTCTTATCTCGGGATATAAGTGTCCCGGATCTTTGGGAGGCGTGCATGGGGCCGAAGTCAACACGTAGAGGCACGACAGACAATTTGACCTAAATGTTGATGTGACACCAACCGACAACTGCACCATGGTATGCACTATACACTGAGGTTTCATCAAAACAGTCCCCGGTGAGTGTAGGACTTGAAAGGAAGGGACTATGGCGCCTAATCAATGCAATGTAAAAACACATTTATTTTCATTATTATTAAAAAATATAAACAAAGAAGAAATCGGCGTCGCGGCAGACCAAGAAAAAGGTGGCGAGACGAAATCGATAGCTTCCTAAAGAACTGGCCTAACGAAGCGCAAAACCGGGACGCATGGAGAGATCGGAGGGAGGCCTTTGCCCAACAATGGGACAGCGACGGCTGATATAATAATAATATAATAATCTTAAAGTGACTGCACTGTTAGTCAATTTATTTTACCGATAATTGTTGATAATAATCGATTAATAAAAAGTATAATAAAAATATATAAAAAGTTATAATTAAGTGCTCCATATTTTACTCTGACGTTAACATTATTCTTAAAAAAATATATAAATCTTACCTAATTAAAATCATATTTTATCTTACGCAATATTGATCGAGAAAGCTCGATCAAAATCATTATTATTATTATAACAATTTATTGTACACACTGACATAAAAATACAGAAAGTTGAGAAAACATGTACAAAGGGCGAGCTTATCTCTGAAGAGATTTCTGAATCATCTTCCTCTGAATAGCAAATTAATTTATCAACTGGGATCGCCAAAAATTTCCAAAAACGATTGAACGCTGCTTTTGCTGATCTTCTTCCACGTCTCTTCGTCCCTTTATTAAACGAAGATACAGGTACCTATGTAGATAAATCAATCAAAGTGTAGCATCACCGGCGCATGAGCAGGTGATCACGTGACAATCTCATTGCGCTACTAATGGCTTTATATAAATAGAAGACTCAGCTATGCGCGGTATGCCGCTCTATTTAAAGTTGTTTTTACTAAGTGTTAAATTTTTAGGGATTTTTTTCTGCAAAACTTTCAAGGTTTTTCAGAAGTCAATATTTGTCGTAAAGATTTCCGGCAAAATGGAAAGAAGATTTTTAATAAGCTGATAAAAATTGCAGTTTGGTTGTTACTAAAAGTTAATATTTTGAATCTTGCCACAGCTTCACACTTGAAAAGGTTGATAGTAGTTATAGTAAAGTTTCTGACCACTTCTAAATGTATGTATGGGAGTATGTGTACTTTTTAAACTTCATTCTATCGCATTTTTTTAAATTTTCTGAAATAAAAGTTAATTAAAGTTATTGATCAACCTGAAACCATGGGCGCCTGGATAGGTGTGCAAGTGCGTGTGCACTAATGGCTTGGAAGAAAAATAAAGCCAAAAAAACAGGTGCATTAATATTTACATAAATGCACAAACAGATATCAGGATCATTTTTTTTTTTTTTTTTTTTATGTCTGATAGGTAAGCATTTGACCCCGATCTCACATGATGTTAAGGGTTGAAACAGATAGACCGACTGCGAACAATGACGGGTCCGTACAAAACGCACTTTAATATGGGACACCGTCCGCATCCTCCCCCGTCGTCAAAGACGCGGCGAACGGCGCCGAACGCGTTTCCATACTAATCGTGGTTTTTTTGGCTCGCCGTCGTTCGCCGTCCGTCAATGTGACCTGACCTGACCCTATTCATCCATCATCCTGAAGTCATCAGGTGCACTGCTTAGAAGCTATATTTCTCGGGGAGTATTAAATCATGTGATGCGGGCGTCGGAGGTGTGTGTATGTGAGCTCATTCCACACACATTACAAAGTTACATTTTCAACCCGATTTAGAATTACTAAAAATAAAACGTTTAAAGCGCATTAATTAATTAATTGAAATGACGCGTAGATGCCTCGCCGTTAATTAGTGCATTTACCTACATCTGCATTTATTTGCATACCAACGGGGTGGTCAGAATGTGTCGCTACAACTACTAACTATCTTTAGAAATGTGCTTTTACTTCCCTCATAATATTAAAGGTTGAAATGAAGTGTCGAGTAATGGTTATAGTCGGGGAAATCTACGGATTTTTGAATGAAGTAGGTTGCATTATTTGCAATTTAGGTGATAGTTAGAAATATTAGTAGATACATACTAGAAAAACATAAATTCTCAACAATCCCCGATTTTTTATTGTGTATTATGGAATAATTAAGACATTTAGAAAACATTAAATTTAGATATGAACAAAAAGTGGAAAACTGGTGATTTTGTACAGGACGGCTTCGTTCAATACATTTTACTTATAGCTATGATAATCCCCGGTTAATATCGTAAATTTGAGTAGATATTCAATATTTTGTAAGTATTAAAAAAATATAACCTCAAAACCTAATTATTTACTTTTTGTTTGTACACAATAAATTTGCCTTGTGATAATTAACTGTCTCTTTTGCTGGTTGCTGGTGTGCTGGAAGAAATATCTTTAGAAATAAGCTTGCCCTTTGTACATTTATATCGATTTTAAGGTATTTCTCAGGGTCCTCAGCCTATATAACCACCAAATCTCGACAAAAGTGTGATAAACTAACAGTAAAATTAGTTCAAACACAATTTACTAAAGTGTCTTTAATGCAATCTCAAACCGTATTTTTCTAGACTATTAGCCTTTTGCGCACAAAAACACTGCATAAGAAACCTTAAATCCTTTAGTCGTCTCGTAGTACATCAAAGAAATGAGGTTTTCCAATTTAAGTGCGTTAAATATTTTATGTGGTGCTTTAGACCATCAAACTGAACAACTTTTACTATGGGACCAACTTTTAAAAAGATTTTTTTTGGAACAGCTGATTCTTTTTTCGCTATTTCATTGTTGGCTTCATAGTGAAAGTTGTTCAGTTCGATAGTCTGAAGCAATGACATATTCTATACTTCTGAAAGTACCCTGTTGGATATGTAACGCATTTAATTTTGCACCCTTTATAGCAATGACGAAACTGATAAAATCCAGGTTTTAAGAGGGATTTTAACGTGGAATAGTCCGTTTTCGCCTTGTTTGTATGTAGTTAAAAATCTTCAAAATATTATTCGCTACAGCAATGCACTTACGCACATTGTCGCGTCGTCGTCGCAATTTCCTATCAAAACAAGTGTCGTGTTACGCACTTCGGGTTACAAGCGTAAGCTTGTTTGTTTGTGAATGTTTGGCGAGTGGAAAATTTTGCGATTTCGTTAGAGTTCACATTGCAATGTCAATGCCGTCGGCTTCTTTTTCATTTGAGGATATTTTTTTTTATTTCCACGTGTAATCTGGCAAAAACACTTTTTTCAATGTTTCTCGAAGTCAGTTAACTTAAAAATTTTCATCATCATCATATCAGCCGATAGACGTCCACTGCTGGACATAGGCCTCCCCTAAAACGGGGGGATTTTCATAATCGCCGCGCTTGGCAGGCGGGTTGGCAGATCGCAGTTTCAATCCGAATGTGTTTACTCAGAGGATGCTGCTGCCCATCTTCCGGTAGACCCCTTAGTCACCTTTTACGACACCCACGGCAGGAAATGGGATGTTGCTATTCTTAGCCCACACGGAGAAAAAATAAAATTAAAATAATTAAAAAGTTTACTTTGTGAAAACGTCTAAGTAATATTTACATATAAATTACTGAACTGTAGCGGTGATTGTAGTATAAGGTGGTCAGAAACTTTGCTACAGTACGACTAGGAAAATAATTTACCTCGTCAATCTTCGTATGCGCAGTCCCCCGATAAAACCCTAAGTCGTTGATCAAAGGGTGCAAAGTCGGATAGCAGCGAAAAGGCCGCGAAAACAATTAGCCAATCGTGGCAAGGGAATCCTGATTAGTCAATAAAATTTTACGCACTATTAAAATTTGTCAACTGCGTAGGTACATCGGGGGAACTTATAAATCTGGTACAACTATTATCTTTTGACATTTGGAAATGTCTTCTAGTTCGCTCCAGTATAGGCTCCGATTTCACGAAAAAGTGCGATCCTCTTATATCTCGGAGAGTTGTGAAGATATTATATTCAAAAAAGTCTCAAGAGAAGAGTATTTACGAGAGCTGTAGGCCTCGCATGCCAGCCCCGAGAAAACGATAAAAATCGAGATAGAGAAAATAATAAAGATAGAGGCACATCTTTGAGAGAGCGGGAATTACGTTTTTCTCGTTTAACCGCTTTGTCGTGGGCATGCTAGCCGTGCTGTAAGGTGCAAAAGAGTTATAAGAGGAAGTCAAAAACGAATAAAGTTATGGCCGAAAAAGTGAAAAAAAAAATTTTTTTATTTTGGTGCTCGATATTTTGGAAACGAGGAATGATATCAAAAATTTCGGAAAAACTTCTCTGGACAATTTAGTTAGCAGCAATTTGAGCCTAAAACATAGACGATCGGGTTAAGGGTTTGCCCCTAACCTTTTTGGGACAATATTTTTTCGAATTCCTTAGATTCATTTCCAATGTGCTCGATAGTCGTGTGAGGCACGAAATATGTGAATTTTTTAAGCGTATTCGTAGGTATAGTTGTGATAAAGCTCACCTTTAGCAAATACGAAATACGAATAATTTAGCTGTTACCCGTAAGTTTTTCTGCGTGGATTTGTTATACCTATATCCATCTCTAGGCTCCAACATGAGTTCCACGACACCATGTATAATGTATGGGATTCATCAAAACAAACCAAACGAGTTCAAACTCGAGGGATTTACTAGTAGCCATTGAAGATTTTAACCAACCATCTCCTGGCTCCATCATCAAAACAACTCGATGGTACCAAATTATTGTACTATCATCGGAACTAGTAACCTGCAAAGTATTAAATCGATTTAATATGAATATGAATAATTAGTTATTCTATGTTAATAATTAAAAGTATTGTTGTATGTAACGTAAAAAAAAAAACAATTGAGTTAAATACATTTTTTTTATTTTTATGTTAAAAATTGACTTTCTTGATTTTCTAAAATACGTTATAATAAAAGTGTGTTAATAATAATAACACACAATCGACTCAATTTGATTTGAACCTTGTACTTCTAAAAATAACGTTGATATTTATCTGGCAGAGAACGCGGCAGCAGTCACCACCAAGCCTAAGAGAAGAGCCTACCTACTCAAGAGGAAGGCACTCACCACCGGCTTCTTCGACCAGAGTCGCACCAAGGACGACAAGGACAAGGGTTAGTGTACTAATTTATAACTTAAAAGTGTTACCATAAGGTTGATGTTTAAATTGTACATTTTGGTAACTTGAGGTAAGACTTGTGATATTGACGGTACTACGTAGACTGCTACGGTACGTAGCTGTAACTCTTAGCGGACCTTTGTTCGTAGGCGGATCGTAGCACAATGTCGATGTCAATAATGTTTAGGTTTGCATTTTCTAAAATTTCATACTCATTCGGTAGTTGTGAAACGGTCAGATGATACCTGCTCCTTTATTCATTTTTATTAAATAATCCCAGAATCATTTCGAAGTCGCGGAAATGCTACAAATTGTATATAATGTCGCAGACAGTGTTGCCAGACCTACGGATTTATCCGTAAATCTACGGATTTTTAGAAATATTCTAAATTCCGCCCTAAAATGTCAATTTACTGCATAAAATGATACCAAGTCGCAAATAAATCAATTCAATTTCACTTTTTTCATTTATTGGACTGTGTTTCCTGAAATATGGCTCATCCCTACTGTTTTTCATCTCCTGCCTTTTACTTACAGTTCATACACGACAGAAATATTTAACTGTAACAAGTATGAAAAGTGCTGACACAGGCGGTGATTATGAAAATATTGAAACAGTCAGGTGATTCACATACGATGACGCATGTCGGAGCGGCAGACGTCAGTCCGTCATTTGTGAAGCAAGGTGTTGTATGAAACCGCACGCAGAAGCACACACGTGCGGTTTCATACAACGTCTTCCGCTCCGACACGCGTCATCGTGTGTGATCCGTCAAAGTTAAGTTGGAACAGAAAAGGAGTCAATTTTATTTATTTTCATGTTGTCTGCGCTTAAACTTGTCAGTTTCTAATTTCTTCGTCAATTTAGAGCGATTTTTTGAATCAGTTCACTCCAAAATAGTCAAAAAAAGCATTTAAAAAAGTCTGTAGATCTACGGATTTTTCAAGAGGAAATCTACGGATTTCTACGGATGTTTCAACCTTGACCTACGAATTTCTAAAAATTGGACCTGGCAACACCGCAGACCGTCCAACACTCAATCCGATCTTATTTTGACGGGATTTTTATTATAATCTTTATTTAGAGAACATTATCCAAGTACTGAGTATCTTATAAATTCTTCAATAGTGTTAACTCTTTAAAAGTGTCATTATCATACTACAATAAGAAAAGAAAACAACACTTTTATTTGTAATGTTCATAGAGAAGAGTCGGGACTTCTATACTAAAAACTGGTCGTGACCGATGATCCAGAATGTATGAAACGTGTGCAACCGTTCAAAGAAATCTAATGGCGTGCATTTCATATAACGTTTTTTTCTTAGAGAGTTGCGCGAGTCTGGTAATGTCCTTCTGCCTTTGTATTACCTACTTCTGTTTGTGTACAAATGTGAAAGAGAAATAAAAGATTATTTAATTAAATTTAATATTACTAGAATAACACAGGTTAGGAGATTTAATGTTCTTTCTGTCTTGTATTATCAACTTCTGTTTGTGTACAGATGTAAAAGACTAATAAACGCTTTGTAATTTAATTTATAACTGATAATATAAATCCTTTCTTAACGCCTATGCTGATGGTTTATCTATGGAAATGATCAATCAGACCATAAAAATCAAACTGAACAGTTTTCTCTATGCGAATTAAAACCGAAAAGAAGAAAAAAAATGTGCTGTCCAATACACGTAGGCAGAAGATATTAATATTCTGTGCGAATAGTTAGTATACTGGAGTGCGATTTTTGTATCTCATTCGCTGAGCTCAGCAGCTGAAAATGTCAGAGTAACTATGGAGATGTGCATCTTTCTACTGCTGATATGACTTTCAAAAATCATACTTCAGGAGTGCGATTTTTGAAAGTCAAATTAGCAGTAGAAAAATGCATATCTCCATAGTAATTTTGACATTTTCAACTGCTGAGCTCAGCGAATGAGATTCAAAAATCGCACTCTTGATCGTACCAACTACTATAATCAATTGCACACTTAACAAAATGCAAACCAACTCATACGTAATGCATAAATAAAAATAATTACCCTACAGAACGATAGCTCGCCAAACGGATCCCGATGCTATGACACGACAAGAGTGACTAACAGACTGACGGAGTCTGCCAATATTGCATAAGTATAGTAATGTATATAGCCAATATGCAATACTATCGTCTCGCCAGGCGTTTAGTGCGGCGCGGCGTCCGTCGTCGGCGGTATGCGTGACTGGCATCTGCGGTATGCGGCAGTGTGTCAGATCATCATCAGCCTCTGTTTTCTCCACTACTGCGGCACAAACCTACCCTTATGATTAGGATGTGTCCACCACTTGTCCCTAAGCGGCTTGATGGACTTTTTTATTTATTTATTCATAATAGGCTTGCGCTTGGCTTTACCTCATCTGATGGAAAGTGTAGATGAAGCCGAGGATGTAGCGTGCTCGCCCAGAAAAAGCCTATTAACTCTTACTAACTTATTAGGCCTACTAACTTCATATTATCACCACTAGCTTACTCGTTTAAACGTCCCACTGCAGGGCGTAGACATGCCACGTAGGTATGTCGTATGGGTGTTAGTCCACCATGTGCACCAAGAGGCTTGGTGGACTTCGCATACGCATCAGAATACACTCACACACACATAACTATGCCAGTGACCGTAGATACAAAAATTGCATTAGGTCGCTATAAATGCATTGTAATTTAGTTATATGCAAACAGTTTATTATTATCGTCCTTGTGTTCGTTTACAAATAATACAGAGGCATCATCGGCATACATCCTACTACTATTATAAAGGCGAAAGTTTGTAAGTATGGATGTATGGATGTTTGTTACTCTTTCACGTAAAAACTACTGAATGGATTTGAATGAAACTTTACCACAATATAGCTTATACATCAGAATAACATATAGGCTACAATTTGAGGTTTCTAATGAATAACATATAGGCTACAATTTGAGGTTTCTAATGTGAGGTCGTAAAAAAACACATTTTTTGCGCTTACATTGCAAACGCTGACTGAATCCTACAAGATAGATCAAAACAATGTACTACAGTATTGTACAACTTAAAAAGGTCTCCAAAAAGTCCGTGATGGTATATGTTTGTCTCTTAGGAATAACCCACAATAACCATTTTTCATCCTTTACTTTGTACGAGAAATAATGGCTTATTTACGAAGCGATTTTAAGCAATACAGTATTAATCCTTATCCAATTAAGTATCTTAAATACATTGTGCATTTAATAAAGATCAATATGGCTTTTTACAGCATGTAAATTAAATAAATATTTTCGAAGATATCACAGATTTAAAATGCAGAGTCATAGCAATTTCGGCGATAAATACCGTTTCGGTGATAAATACCGGCAGCGGTGCCAGGCGAACGGGGCGTGGGGGGAGCGGGGTAGGTGCGGTGGGGAAGAAGTGGCTCATGAGCTCATCGCTGAGTGCGCGACCCGAACGCGGGCAGACGTGTGAGGGCAGACGTCGTTGACGGTTGTGTCCGTTTTGCGAATTTTGAAGGCACTAGCGATTTGATAAAAACGTATGGTCGCCTACTTTAAGTAATATAGGCCTAAGGTTAGTTATTGCCAGGTTTCTTTTTGGTTAGGAGTTACACGTACAAAAAGATACTTCATAAGGGAGACAATGTTCTTATACCGCGCATCCCAATCATACCCAACAACTTGCCATTCAATTTTAAACGCCTGCAGTTCCCATTAAAAGTCGCATTTTCAATGACGATCAACAAATCGCAGGGTCAAACCTTGAAGGTAGCAGGCCTACATTTGGGCACGCCATGTTTTTTTCACGGTCAGCTCTATGTGGCTTGCTCACGTGTTTCCAAAGCGAAGAATCTGCATGTTTATGCTGAAGGAAAAAGATCGTTAAATGTAGTTTATAGGAGCATACTGCAGTAGCTACCTATAGACCTTTGATTAGGGCTCTGCAGTGCTTAGTTACCGTATTTATTACTTATTACTAGACTAGACGGGACGAACCTGAAGTCCACGCGAACGAAGTCGCGGGCAAAAGCTAGTTACACATAAATGATCCGTAAGATTGGGCAATTCGTTTTCGTAAACTAAGAAGAGAAGTGGGCCTAGCACACTCCCTTGTGGAACTCCTAATCCTATTATAGATTTTTTGAGATAAATTCAATTATTGAACATTTCGATATTTTATAATTTTCTTTTTTTTATACGTGCATGCGTTCAAACATAACATTTAAATACATTTTAGTTACCTACCTTTTATTTATGTTGCCGTTCCCAGAGGGTATCATATGTAGATAAAAATTTGTTACATTTAAGACCTAACTGTACCATGTGATTGCAATAAATATATGAATGTGAATGATTTTTTTGGGATGTTGTTAGGATAGATTACCACTAGCGTAAAACCAAGTTCGCAGCTTCGAAGGACCTGTGCTAATAATAATAATCTAATCAGTTATTCAAGTGACCGGGAGGGTGATCGCGCTAATTTAAAACATCCAATTTCAATCCTAATCCAGTTTCAGTTCTAATCACATTGCAATCCAATTACTCTTCAACTGTACTGAATTCCGTATCGCGCTAAACTTGACTTATTTACTATGTGACTGACAGCCTTTAAACTCTGAGCGATCTGTCAAAACGGCTCTAACGACTGTCAAATGAATAGCGCAATACCGAATGTGTTAAATGTCGCGGTTCACTCGCGGTCCAATCATAGTTCAGTTGCGATTTATTTACCGCAATTGCCTCCCTGGACTCATTACTGTTAGTAATAACGACGCAAACTGCGTGGTGCTCGAAAAACATCGAAATTTTCCGTCATTTTTCATGTTTTGGCTTATAACTTCTAAACGATGTATTCTACAGAAAAGTAACCTAGTACACAAACCCCGAAACCCGAATCCCGTTATTGGAACTCGCGACTTTCGGATCAGCAAGCAGGTTCACTGACAACTGAGCTATCTGGCCGTCTAGATGCTAAACCTCATTTGAAAGATCATTGACGCTAAAACCCCAACACACTAACACACACACCCTCACTCACACTTTTTAATTTAAATTTCAAAATGTTTAAATGAATGGTTATGTTTCATTGCATGTCTTCGTTACCTATATTAGTTGTAATTTAATTTTCTGTAGGTACTAAAAATTTCTTTGTTAAATTGTTTCAAATGTTAAATCTCATAATCTTTTAACTTCGCTCACTCTGTACTAAAATTAGTAGGTAATGTTTTTTCCTGACAAATCGTAGAGGATTCCCGAGATTCTGGCTTGCCGCATGCGGGGTCCATTGTATCATGTGTACTGAATTTCTCTTTTGCTAATAAAGATATTTGTATTTGTATAAAAGTCAACCTCCAACGGCAAGGTTAAAATTGTACCAAAGTTTCAGACAGCCCTGAAAGTGAGAACAATGATCGTGAGCTTATACGTATGTACGTAGATTTCACAAGCTCCGAGTTTTTAATAGCCAATACTACTAAATCGCAACCCACGTACGGAACACTGTAACAAATTATAAATTATCGAGTACCCTGCGCGATGTGAGACGATGCAGATGCAACCTAACTGCTCGGACATAAAAATCATTATTCTTTACAACCGACATAAACTACTAAATCACTATGATGTATTCATTAGAACCTAAACCAGTCTATTAGCTGTCTTATTCCAGTTTTATTATAGTTCTAAATAGATAAATAAAATTGTGGTGTATTAAAATGTCTTTTAGCTGTTTGTGTTTAGGCTTTTGAATTATTTTATTGTACTGATTGGAGCTTTAATCTTAGTTGCGTAAGGTGCATATTTTAATCAAAGTCGATGTTAAAATGGTGTTTATTTACTGACCTAGCCAAACTGAGGTCTTATTGTATGACTACCCGATTCGAGCGGTATCAGGATATACAACAGAACAGAGTTTGTAAACTTCTTGACACAAAACATTATAGTGCGCCGTGCAAAATTCGAGATTAAGAACTGGTTGCAGACTTTGACTTACGATGGAACTGAAGACTTAATCAAGGATATATCTTAACATACAAGGCAAATACACACGCAAACAGACACACACCTACACAAATCCCCCCCACACACTTTTAACTTTGTTTCAACTGTACTAGTTCGTAACTAAATTATTTTGTTTATTGTTAAAGGCTTGCCTCGTTTTTGGTCTACCGTTTAATGTAGGTAGGTAGGTCGCACGAAGAAGTTTGTTTCTTCTTTTATAATGCAAACAGCTAAGGAGTGGAACGCACTGCCTGCTGACCTGCACTACTAGCATGCCACCCACGACAAAGCGTTTAAACGAGTAAAACGTCATGTGCGCTCTTTCTGGCATACGTAAAATAATAAAGATGGAGGCACATCTCGATTTTTGTCGTTTTCTCGGGGGTGGCATGCGAGGCCTACTGTTCCCTGAGCAATACAACCTGGGATTCTTCAAGGCTAGAGTGAATAGGCATTTTTCTAGGTAAACATGCTATATCTTCGGCCTTATCATCACTTAACATCAGGTGAGATTGGGGTCAAAAGTTTACCTATCACAAATAAAAATAAAGGTAATAGATTTAAGCAAAAGTTAAAATAAATATTTATCTTATATCTTATCTTATCTATCATATTGACACAGCGTTTTTTAATAGTTCTTTGCGATTCTGCTTCTCAATATTTAATCAATCATAATAAATTTCAGACAATTAATGATGATCACAAAAATAAAATATTATACTTAAAAATTGCATAATACAGTCACAATACGTTATGCGATCTTGTAAATGATAAACGGGAACGTACACAATAGCACTTATGGGTTTAAAAAAAATTGTATTGCTATCACGATGATTATCGGAAATATTGTATGGCAAACGCTGATTTCAAAAATGGTTTTAGAGAAAACCAATGACCCAAACTTATAATTTGGTACCTATCATGAAGGGAAAATTATTAGCTTTGTGAAGCTGAGTCACAGAATAAATAGGTAATGTAGATAGTGTACTACTGCCTCAATATCACAAACACAAACACTGTATATTTTACGATATGATAGACATTTAAAATTTCTGCCTACTCCACCAATACACCAAACTATTTAATAAACACAAAATCATTGCAAAATGTTGTACAAAGCGATGAAAAAGTTTAAATTTAAATGGGTGAGATTTGTGAAGTGGTACTAAGGCATCAGGAACCCTTTGAAGCCAAGCGTTTCGATGTTTAGCTCGTAACAACTACGTGGGAGGCGTGTTGATTGGACACACCAGAGGTTTTTGATCTCCAATCGCCTCTGGCTGGATACAATTTCTTTTCTTTTCGTCTATTTATATGAGTTTTATATAAATGAATAATACTGCCGACTGTTCTCAAACTGTGAAGGAAAATATCGTGAGGAAACCTGCATGCGCTGAAAAAGAAATCCTGCATAAAAATGCATATATGACGTCTACCAATCAACATTGTGCTCGCGTGGTGGACTTACGCCCATACACCCTCCCTGAGGCACCCTGACGTTAGGCCTGCGCCCTTCAGTGGGACGCATATACAGGGTGAAATTGATATCATTGGCATTCTTTTAAACCCATCAAACTGAACAACTTTCACTATGGGAGCAAACTGATCGGAGCAAATAAAAAATCAGCTGTTGCATACATTTGAGTCGAGTTGGCATTGCAGTTTAGTAAAATTAAAAATTAAAATAAAAAGTATTTATTTGTCTCTTATTTACACAAAAGTACATAATAAATATAGCACGGTTTTAAAAATAACAGAGACAAAATGGTAAAGGACTCAGTATAACAGTCGGGGTTGCCGACTGCCACTGCTATTCTGTCCCTCCCTTAAACATAAATAAATAATATATTCTTAATAACTAAAAACAAACATTCAATATTTACATTTTAGAACAATAAAATTTTAAATTAAAACACATGAAAAATATATACATATTCTGCGCGTCAGCTTGTGGGAGAGATAGAGAGGAGATTGTGTTTTACACAGTGAGTGCAAGAAGCATGCATATTTTAGACTTCTCGTGTGGTTCATATTAAGTACTCTCCTGTCGTTTAAGTACGGGGTGATATGATCCCTCCTAGGTATGTTGTAGCAGAAGCGCATACATGCATTTTGCACTCGCTGTATGCACTTCTCAGTCTTTTTAAAAATACATGGGCCGTACACTATATCGCAGTATTGAAGATGAGAGAGCACAAGACTACTACATAGTTGAAAACGGATTTCCGGTTTCACAAATGGGCGAAGCCTGTACAGCGTTTTTAGTATTGAAAAGCTGATTATTTTTTTGCTTCGATTGGTTTGCTCAGAATGTTGTTCAGTTTGATGGGTAGACTCTTAGTTTAAAATGATGCTAATGATATCAATTTCACCCTGTACAAGCTGATGATAATGAATTATGCTTTATTCATAACTACCTAAATAATTTGTTATCTGAAGTCAATGACTGATATTTTTTTTCTTTGACTGTTAAATTACGCATGTGGTGTTCACTTTTAAGTGGTTACATTTAGCTTAAGAAGTAGTTTAGTATCATTATGATTGTATTAGTGTAATAACGGTAAGTGAATCAAATAAATAAAAAATAGATGTAGTATGTTTGGTACATACAGTAACTGAAGTTAATTGAATAACTGTACCTATGCAGCAGTAAAAGTTCCAAGTTCATAATGAAACCGATTTCTTTCTGTTTTTTATGATAATAAATACCTCTTATTTATCATTCGTAACATACTTGTTACACACTAAAAATATACAAGATTAATTAAGATCGCAGGTAAGGAACAAAAAAAATAAAAAACAAAACAAAAAACGGGCAGAGAAAGGCTTTAGATTAGTTTCAAACTACATAAAATACTTACCTATTGATAGTTTAAACTAACGGACGGAAAGACAGACGGACGGAAGGCGTAGTCCTGTTGGTATCCTTTGCGTAAGGAACCCTAAAAACGCCAAATTAGAAACCAGTTGAGCGCCATATATTATTTTTCTGTATAAATAAGTTTAATAACGACAAAAAGAAGTAGTAAAGTCAAACCAATAAATCTTAGAAATATTTTCGAAGAGACAATTATTTTGGTTTAGACTAGTGTTGCTTAACAATCGTGAAACTATCGATAGTTTATCGACAGTATCGTGACCTCGAAAAATAGTAACTACGTTGATAGTATCGATATTTTCGAAAGTATCGATATTTTCGACAGTATCGATAGTTTTTACTTTAAGACAAATTGATATTGATACTATTGATAGTATCGGTATTATTGCATCTTATACTATAGATAATATTGTAATATGATAAAATTGAGTTGCAATCGATAATATCATTTTTTTTTTTGAAGCAATACTGTCGAAAATATAGATACTATCGATATTGTTACTATTTTTCAAGGTCTTATATCGATAGTTAGTCAAGAACTCAAGACTAGCTTAGAATGAAAAACTAACGTTTAAATAGCGAAAATTGGCAACACCACTTATCGAATGCCTTTCAAAAGTGGAACATGATTTTATTCTTATAGGTTAGTAGGGGAAAACAGTTTCAGAATCGGATCTATAAATGAAATGTATTCTGAGAATATTTTATTGTTGTCCAAAGTTTAAAATAGCTTTGGGGTAAAGCCGTAAAGGTGTTGATTGGTGTGGAAACGGTTATTAATTTTGCTATACATTCTTTGAAAATATTGGGATTTCGTTTTAAGTGGAATTAATCAACTTCACTCGTCAACTATTCGCATTTTATAGGAAGCCAGGCTTTACGTTCGTACTTTGGATTTTGGATTTTTTGACCTCAATCTAGTCCTCAGGACGAAGATGGGGTCGAAGATGTAGCGAGCTCATCCAGAAGATCCCAGAAGACTGACGCAGGCAGGGCATTCCACTCCTTGGCTGTGCGCATTGTAAAAGATTCAGAAAGGCGCTTGGTGCGGATATGTGGGATGTCAACCAAAAAGGGGTGATATCCCGCGGTGCGTCTGGAAGTCCGATAGTAGAAAGGGGAAGGCGGGATGAGCTCATGTAGCTCTTGGGCACACTCACCGAAGTACAATCTGTAGAAGACCGACAAGCAGGCTACTCTGCGGCGGTGGGATAGGCTATGAAGCTTGGTCTCCACCAGCTTACTGTCGCCAATGAGCCTCCTGGCTCTGCGCTCAACCGAGTCGAGCGTGGCAAGTTGATTCAACTATATCGCAATTTATTTCCAACAATTTCCATAAGCTCCCATAAGCTGGAGAAAAAATTCTGACGTGTATTTGAAGTCTACCAATCTGCATTGGGCACGCGTAGTGGACTAATGTCTATACACCTTCCTTGAGGGTATGCCTGTGCCCTGCAGTGGGAAGTATAGGTATCGGGTATAACAAAACACTATAATGTATTCTATTCTATTTTTATTTAATGGCGTCCGATGCGTTATCACAATTGTGCCAATGTCCTGTTATGTGGAGAGAACATGTAGGAAAATGATTAGTAGCATTTCTGCCAATGTCAAGTAGTTTATTATAATCTCAAGTTAACGTTTTATAGTCAAAACACAAAAGAGTTTACAAAATGGCGGCGGAGCCACGTGCAAGCCTAACAGATGCCAATACGCACGCGTCCGCCCTCCGTCAGACTTGCAGCGCGACTCCACTATAATGTAAAAGGGTGGTTTAATTCGACCGTCAAACTGAACAACTATTTACTATAAAGACAACAACAAAAAACATTAAACAAATCTACTACTAACGTAACCTACTAGGTACCAGGTTTTGTATCAAACAGCACATTTTATTTTTATTTTCACTCCGTATATAAGGTCTAACAAAATTAGGTGAAACTATGTTAAGGGGATGATCAGACCATCGAACTGAACAACTTTCGCTATGGGACCAATATCGAAATCGCGAAAAAAATCGGTTGTTCCATACAAACCTACTCGACCTAAATGTATGGGACAGCAGATTTTTGTTTCGCGATTTCAATATTGGTCCCATACAGAAAAATGTTCAGTTTGATGGTCTAATCATCCCCTTAAAATAGTTTCACCTAACTTTGTGAGACCTTATATACAACGTGTTAATGAATTAGCGCAAAATCTCATACAACTCAACTGATTTATAACAAAATAATTAGATTGAAACAATATAATTTCATTATTTTGATACTTACAATTTCAAGTTATTTGCATTTTAAGTTTTGAGGCAAAATTGATTTGTTATCATTTCAGCAATGAATGAAAGCGCTAACGTACTCATGGACATATTTTAATAATCTTGTTTTGGTAGTAAGTAGTAGTATGCCCGTGGGGTGGGTTGACATCGGGTTCAGTAAATTTTAAATTTTACCAACAAATTATTTAATATTTTGAAAAAAATTACCTATATTGAAACCATGATAATTCGATTCTGCTATCGATTCTAAACAAACTACTTTCTAGTTTTGCGTTAATTCATTAACACGTTGTATATACCTCGTTAAAAATATTACTAGAGTGTTTTTTTACACCATGTATAAGCTGATGATTTAATAAAAATTCTAATCTCTCATTGCATCATGTTTGCCACACATAAGACGAGACCAGACATTTCAACCTAATTCCATCACAGTAATCTATACAATAATCATAACAAACATATCTATTTAAAACACGACACGGTTAGAAACAAATAGAGTTACATTCCAAGAGATTCCTCGTCCGAAATTTTCGACGAAAAATATGAAATTGAAAACGGCGTAGGTGCCTCTTAGAGTATACAAACGATCAAAAATAGTTGGAAGTCTGCTCCGTACGTGAGATCTATCCGTCATCACGCGACGATATATTGTTCTGCAGCTAGTTGTAAGGTAAACATACTTACATGTTTGATGGCGGGGTTTCACTGCCATTTAGTCTACTAGCATCCTATTCAACAAAGTCTAAAGTACCTACCTTACCTACCGGTTATGTGGTTAAGTAGGTATTAAAAACATTGTTTTTTTTATTGTGGGTCGCGAACAAATCATAGACAACTCTGTTACTTAGTTTATTAGCGGGTGAATTTAGTTCTGACAAAATACATTTAATTGTTGTTCTTTTTCATTTAGTATTGACTGGAAGTGCAAGTCACTAAAGAGATTTTAATCCGTAGATTAAAACACGATCCGCTTTCACTGCTATTAAAAAGAACGAATGCCAATAAATAAAAAGGAAAAATATGTTTTGGTTTTTTTCTACTTAAAGGCTTTTTCTTCGATTTTTTCTAGGTTAATCAGCCAGAATTATCATATAAAAGTAATGCAAACTTTTTTGCATCTTAATTCTTTTAATAATTTTAACCATTTGGTTAAAATAGGAAGGGAAAGAATTTAAACTTTTTTTTATCTGTATTCTCAGGGTGGTTTTAAAAAAAAATTTCCATTCCGTGTTTCCTTAAATCTTTATTATTTCTGTAAATATAGATTGTAATTGTAATATATATTGGAACTGTAATATTTAATTTTACTGAGTAATACATCTTATTAATTAAGTACATTATTGTTCTATTTAATAAGAGTTGAAAAAGAACATATTATTAAATAATTAGCAAGAACCCAGCGTCTCAAAAGGACAGATCGCGGTACTTTCGACACTTCTCGAGGTTTTGAGACGCTGGGTCCTTGGGGCCCAGAAGCCAAAGCATTCCTTGCAGACCTATCCGGGCGTCTCAATGAGACCTCTGGTGACCGCAGAGCTGGCAGCTTCCTGGCACAAATAATCAGCCTCACCATCCAGAGGGGGAATGGTGCTAGCCTGTTGGGCACCATGTCTTGCGGCGACGCTCTGGAGTGTGTGTATTATTTGTAGGCTTTTATGTTTTGCGATAAGTTGTTGTTTATATCTGAAGATAGCTTATTAATTAGCAAGAGGCATTCAGAAGAAGCAATAATAAAGTTTATTGTATGTAAGTTTTAAGCAGATCCGATCTTTGGTGATATGATATATCAAAGATTTGAACTGATCTGAACATGTCCGATCCTTTTTTCCCCTCTTTGGTTGACATCCTTCACAATATATGGAAAATCTAGAGTTCGATGAGACTGCCGAATTAATAGAATATTCCTTACAGTGCGCTCCATACAAGCCAAGTTTAGTCCTATTTTCAATATTAACCAATTAAAGTAATGACATTTTTTAAACACGATCCAGAAACTAATATTTGTGTCTGTATTTTGTCAGATTTCCGTTCAAATATTTATAGTTTCGATGCTAGTAATAATTTAAGATTTGTATGGAACTCTAGTCGAATTAGATCCTAGTGTTAGATGTTTAAGACATTAAATTATTTGTTTACATTATTTTCTATTCTAATCGATTCTGTTACACGATTCAAGAACCGGACCTTGTGTATATTTCACTTCAATACAAAGTTTAATGTTTTTTTTAACGTTTGTATTGAATCCGCGCCAACTTTCCTTTGCATTCAAGAAAGTGGACTTTTCCTTATTATAACAAGTAACATTCAGGTCATGTTTGTTTTGTAAGACGTTTTTTTAATGTTATGTTTCCCCTATGGCGCTAATGTGAGTTTTCAGGGACTTTTACATTATTTGCTGTACAATAATATTGTTGTTCTGCTATAAAACTTTTGAGGAAAATACACAGAGAAAAATCTCGTAGTTTGTGAAAATTTGTTTTTATAAGTAGATTTTAGTTAAATCTATAAATATTTTCCGGTAAAGTCTGCCGAAATAAATATGTAACTACATAATGCTGATAGATTTATTTTTCTCCGTGTAAAATCTAACATCATACTTTAAGTAAAAGCCGTATCCTTCCGTCTTAGAATGGATCATCCAATTTCTTCCAGTAGGTGTCTAACGAGGCGACTAAGGGATAAAGTTTGTCATGCATTATTTTTTTGGATTTATCCTTTAGTTTCTACGTACGAAACTAATAAAGTATAATATTGATTGATTGATTCTTCTTATCGTGTGGGCAGAGCCCTAGTGTCAGAGTTTTTTCAGACCGCCTTACGGCCTCTGACGTGGTTTTTATGTAACGACTACTACCACCAGAGATAGTAGCCGGGACCAACGGCTTAAAGTGCCATCCGAAGCACGGAATCATTTTTCTTTTCAGACAATCAGGTGATTCAGGCTGCAATGTCCTAACCAACTGGGGAAAAACGCACAAAGTGAGATATCACTATGTGTCCCCCGTGGGAATCGAACTCACGACCTCCGTGTCGAGAGCCAATGCTCTTAACCATTATTAGACCACGGAGGCAGAGGATTGATTGATTGATTGACACTCAAGGCACAGTGTAAAAAAGAGTATCTAGAACTACATACAGTACGGAAACTCCATGCCCCCCACGATTTTTTTTTATCACCATCTCTGGTGTCCAATATGAACTTTTAATACTTATTGTTATTGAATATTTTCGGTGAGCAAATAAAGAGTATTTTTGTATTGTGTTCATGAGCACACCATGGGCTAATAGTCCATTCTAATCCGGGACCACACGGTTTATTAATACCTCTAGAAGAGTCAAAATTAAACCTCTCATAACAACAGATTGACAATTATACACGTGCCGTGTAAATATCGTCCGAACAATACAATAATTCAGAGCTACAGTACTATACGTCGGGCGTCACAGTCGTCATATTAAATAAACTTTATACGAAGACATGTGGCGGATGACGCGAACGAGGGCTTGCCAAGTGATCGCCGATTTCTTACGATGTTTGTTTGTAATAGTAAAATAGAATTAGGAAAGCTCCGAATGTTTCCCAACGGTGAAGGAAAATATCGTGAGGAATCTTGCGTACGCTGAAGAAGAAATTTTGATCTGAAGTCTATCAATCCGCGTACATAGACCCTCCATGAGCCCTGCAGTGTGACAGACCGGCTCTGCTCTCAACCAAGTTTCCTGCCGCCTTCACCAGGTCATCGGTCCACCTTTTGGGGGGATTATCAACGCTGCGCTTTCCGGTATGCAGTCCCCACTCGAGAACTTTTCTGATCCATCGGCCATCGGTTCTGCGAGAAATGTCCATTGCCACTTTTAGTTTAGCAATTCTTTGGGCTTTGTCAGCTACTCTGGTCCTTCTGCGAATTCCTTATTGTTATTTTTAAAATTATACTGTAATACCTACCCTATAGCCACGTTGCCGTTTATCTTCGCAATAACAAGACAGTTCTAATAAAAACCCCAAATAGAAACAGCAGGCTCCTTTATTTCTCTATTGTACTGTTAACATTAGCCACTCTGGTAATAGAACAACCAGAATAACTTGGCCTTTACGCGTTTAGAAATAGGATAAGTGACGAGTGCGTAGTTATTGCTGATCTAATGGTTTTATGATGGTTTAAATTTAACTGACGTTTGTGGCCAGTTTAATTTTGGATGCTATTATTATTACTGCCAAAAGATAGCGAAAAATGAAAATGAATTTATTGTGGATCATAGGTAAATTTATAGATGTTGTACATAGAAAATAAAACAGTTCAGCTATGTCCTGCCACATGGGCGTACAATATTATAAAAAATATATGCAAGCAAAAAAAAAATTTAAACAAGCACTAAAAATAACTAGTAATAAAAACAAATATTACAATTATACAATTTGGTGTATTTACAATGGCAAAAAATAATGATAATAAATTCACAAATCGTGACTAAGTATATTTTTAAATTACGGTAACTTACAAGTCAGCGATTTGACTAAGTTCATAATGAGTATAGGTTCTTTTGCCCATTGTTCTTTTTAATTAAATAAATAAATAACGCTCACAGGCACATACATTGTAATGATCCCAAGCAAGCACCATAGGCTGTTGATTATGGAAACCATACAACAACGGCACAAACATATACACATCCATGACCGAACCGGGATTCGAACCCAGGACCCTGGTTTGGCTGTCCGGCGTGGTAACCATTACACCAACCGGGTCGTCGGTATGTCAATATTTAATTGTTATTGCGACATTTTGTCGAAATGAATGAAAACTACCAATCTAATTCAACTAATATTTAGTGTATTACAAACATTATCCCGGTTTGATATAATCATCGGCTTGCATATCTACTGACTAATTTCAGTAATAAAGTAATAATTATTATTATAAAATAAATAAAAATTAAATAATTTTCTGCCTCTTATTGTGCTCGGTCAATTCCATCGTAGCAGCCTATATCCATTCTGCATGCTGTTTTTTTTTTCTTCTAATTGACATTTATAGCATTACTCAGGGAGTAGCTACTGCTTATTACTGCGGACTATTGGAGGGAAGACGTCCACGAAGGGTCTACCGAGCCACCCAGTGAATGAACTAAGTAACCGACCTAGGGGCACCCAGAATGAGCTGGAGGGGCTACGCGGCGAATTAGGTATCGGGGATCGGTGAGCGGTCCTGCCAACCGAATTAGTTTAACTCTTTTGATACCGATTATCGTGTGGGCAAGGCCCAGTGTCAGAATTTTTTCAGACCGCCTTATGGCCTCTGACGTAGTTTTTATGTAACGACTACCACCACCAGAGATAATAGCCGGGACCAACGGCTTTAACGTGCCATCCGAAGCACTGAATCATCTTTCTTTTCAGACAATTAGGTGATTCAGCCTGCAATGTCCTAACCAACTGGGGAAAAACGCACAAAGTGACATACCCCTAGGTGCCCCCCGTGGGAATCAAACCCACGACATCCGCGTTAAGAGCCCAATGCCATCTTAACCATTAGACCTCGGAGGCAGTTACCTTGATACCGTCAACCTGAGGCCACGTCTTTTGCCCAATAATTGAATTCTTTGGGCTAACTTATCTATTCTTTTCCGCAGAGTCAACTGGTTCGGGCAACATATTCGGAGTACCTCTAGCGCAGTGCGTGGAAGCTGAACGAGCTCTGCGGAGACAGCAGCACGGTGGCTCCAGAGCATCTCTTTCCTCACTCGGTGCTGTTGACAAGGGTGACGACGTAAGTAGTACAACATGAACATTATAGGTACTGGACAACCCAATCCTGTTTTACCTCCTTCTGTCGAGTTAATGGCGTCGTACACCTGTTCAAGTGGGGTTACATAGACCGGTTAGACCTCAGGTGTGAATGTGGCGATGCTCCTCAGACTATGGCCCATCTTGTATCCTGCATGTGAAACCTTTTGAATGACATGTCATCGACTCTATAGAATTAGAATTGCTTCATTGAATTTGACTTTATTTGCCAATCAGCATTAGACCGAAACTGCTTAAGAGGATGGCAAAATTAAAAGTAATAATTTCGGGATGTTTCGTACCTGCTTAGAGCTAAAAGTGAAGAAAGACTTGATAGGAGATATGAATGAGTCCTCCAGGTTCCACAGTTATCAAGGGACTGTTTGACAAACTAAGTGAAGAAAGTGCGAATGAACCTAGCTGTTTGGTCCGATAACTTCCAAAATCTCCCCTTCTGCCTTCTGCATTGGACAACCAGTTCCTTCATCTTTTGCCTAACTGTCGACTCCGATAAAGAATTCCACCTGTCTTCTACAGTAGATGCTAGGTACCTAACATCGCTCCCTAAGCAGTATACCAGGTTCTTCAATACGATTAATATAAACTAAACTGACAAGCTTTTAAAACGTATCTTGTTGTCTCAGGAATCTATTGTCTTCACTACAGGGGCATAGACCTACCATTCATGGTGAATTTATACGTCCCACTGCAGGGCACAGGCCTATCCTCAAGGAGATGGTATGAGCGTAAGTCCACCACGCGTCCACGCGGGCGATCGGTGGACTTCACATCATCATCACAGCCTATATACGTCCCACTGCTGGACACAGGTCAACCCTCAAGGAAGGTGTATGGGCGTTAGTTCACCACTCGTGCCCAATGCGGATTGGTAGACTTTACATACGCATCGGAATTTCATCTTCAGCGTATGCAGGTTTCCTCACGATGTTTTCCTTCACCGTTTGAGAGCAGTCGATATAACATAAATTAGAAGAACTAATTGGCTTATTTAGTTAGATTAAATTGTCCGTCGTGATTAAGTCACGGAGGTATGGCAATAACAATCAATAAGACAAACAGCAATAGACATTACATCCAAAAATAGACATCACGAATACCTATTCATAGACGACTTTGATGAATTAAAAGTTTCAATTATCAATCGGTCCATGCATGACATCTATTTTCTGCTCCTACCCAGTCTACAAGTCTATACAACTGACCAATATAAGATGATCTCTATAATGTTACTATAAATCCCCTCTGTAGCCGCTATTGTTAAGTGTAAGAGAGGTGCAGTAGGTCAACTTAGGTTGGTAGTGTCGCAGTGAGTGCGGTTTGGCATTCGGCATTTGAGAGCTCAGAAATAGTTCATGTGTTGGAGCCAAGACACGTAACGTTGAGTGTGACGCGGAGAGCACCTGGGCCTATCCATGCAGTGGGATTTGTCACTGCATGGTGCAGCTTTTTATTATAAAATCTACGGGAAAACCAGCCTATCTTTAATCCAGTTCTAGCTACTGCTTTTGTATGGCCAAACCGTCGATCGCCGTCGATCAAAGTTTCATAACTCTTATCGGGTAGTGATTGGTGGTTAGCCTTTTATTCGGTCAACTTGTATTATCTGTGGATCAACATAACAAAAACCACATACAGGGAGTTACTCTGCCTAAGATCTGCCTGTGATAAACTTTCCCGAACAAACATGTAGGAAATTCGCAAAAAAAATCAACTTTTCTAACAAACGTTCGATCAGCTGATTGCTTTTTGTATGGAAAGTGCAAAATTTTTGTTGAGGAATTCCTACAGGTTTCTTAGGGAAAGTTGTTCAGTATCATGGGTACAATAACCCCTTAAAGTAATGAAACTGTTTACCTTAACACCCTGTATATTGAACACTTTGTAAGCATGTTAGCACCCACGGCAAGAAAATGCAATGAATTTGCCTCCAGACATAATCACAGACAGTGATCGTAGGTGTCTACATACATACACAAGTTTGATGTGTTTGTATGACTTTTACATAGGGTTGTGAACTCGCAGGCTTTCCTCATGTCTGCCAAAGATAGTAGGGTTTCTGAAAGGCTAAATCAACGATAAAAAATATACAGGGTGTTAGGATAAACAGTTGCATTACTTTAAGGGGTGATTGTACCCATGATACTGACCAGCAACTTTCCTAAAGAAACGTATAGCAAAATCGAAAAACAAAATTTTGACTTTCCATACTAAATGCAATTAGCTGACCGAACGTTTGTGTGAAAAGTAGAAAAAAAATTGCGAATTTCCTGTAGGTTTCTTAGGGAAAGTTGTTCAGTATCATGGGTCATCACCCCTTAAAGTAATGCAACTGTTTACCCTAACACCCTGTATAGAAAGCCTTTTAAAAATGTCTTGTTAATCTATTTATTTCGAATAGTACCTCATTGAGAACGTCTGTGACACGTTGCGGAGAGCTACGGAAACTGAATTCTGAGGTCCAGGTTTGAATCCGCACGGATGACATGCCAACAATGTACCTCTACTACCATGATGCTCAAAATTATGATATCATGTAAAAGAGTGCATCTGTGTGCACGTACAAACCCGACTGCTTTTCTGCAAAAGCAGTCTTGTCAAAATGGGCAATGATTATTAGCCCAGTCATTTTACACAGTTTTGTTAGGCGGGGTAGGCAGTAATTATTAATTGGACTTTTAAACTGTAACCGGCACCATTTAGTGACAAATAAGACTATCTTAAAACATATTTAAAAAAAATCGCTACGAGACATATAAATCAAAATTGTGTGTCCCAGAAGGATTTAAATTAATAATATTAATACCAATGCACTCATTTGACTTAGATTTAACAATATACATTATTTTTGAGTAATAAAATAGGAATTGAAATTTAAGAAATGAGGTATTTATAAGAAAATGCGAATGTATTTCTCAAAACCTTCTAAGTAGACAAAAATATTCACACCATGTTTGCAGTATGTGTAATGGTAAAGCCTTAAATATGTGTAAAAAAAATTTCCTTCAGGTTTTTTAGAACGAGATAATAGCTAAATTTTAAATTTTGAACTGTTGCTAACGTGATTTTTTTTAAATTTTGGTACATTTCTAGGCTCAAATTGGCTCTTCAATAATATACCGAAAAAAATGACATTTATTAATTAGTCCCGGCTCAAACCGTAAAATGACTGGGCTATATCCTCATTTGTCTACTGGCAGCCCTACTTGTACATGACAAGAGCCAATAGTATGAAATGAGCCGATAAATCCACGGTAATGACAGCGAAATGGTTTACGTCTCGAACTATTATCTAATCCATTCTATAGGAGTTCGAAGTCTCGTGAGTCAAGCGATTCTATCACTAATAATAACAGTACTAACAGTTCTGTTTGGAGTCTACTTGTGTGGTATGTAATCGGTAGACTGATTGTTAGACAAGATGGTAGACTTGTAATCAAATCTGAGTTTGTGTCTGACTAATGTGTCTAGTATTTCATATGTTCTTAGCTTTGTATGTTGGGGTTTTACAGTAAATTAAGATACTAGTGAGCCAAGTTGGTCGTTACAGTCGAGGCTTGGGTTGCAGCACGAGCCGCAGGCGAGGGATGTAAACGAGCCGAGAGTGTAATGACCAACGCTCACTGTTTCTTACGCCTTTTAGAGAACGAAATATTCTTAGAAAGAACCATTATGAGCAAGAGACGTTTTTGTTAGGTACCAAAGGACATTTTTCAGTATAAAATAGAAACATACATTATGATCCTGAAACCATCAACGGTTTTGTTCAGTTTTGGAGGTCGATTTGCATGGATACCTTTAGACATGTTTGGCGAAGTAGAAAGACCTGATTACCACTATCTCCCTTTTTAAAGTGTAGCGTTCAAAGATAAAAGCAAGTAATAAATTCCGAATTGGGCTCTAAATTTAGAGTAGGTAGTGTATATTACTTCCCTTACAGGGTGTACGAAGGGTGTATCATAGTTCTTCACCACAAAAAATTCAAGCATACCTATTTAAATAGTATCAAATATTTTTCAGTGATTCATTAATATGATAATTAATAACATTGATTCAAATCTGTGATAGTGTTCTAAAAATGTAGTGTGGATAACTTAGCAAGTTTGGAACTTTTTGACTACCTACCCTTTCTCTATCAGTATTTCTAAAACCGTGACATTTCACCATCAGTTGTTTTTGAAGATACAATGTCTACAAAATCCCTCCCGGATAAGAGGACTGCGTATGAGTGGGGGAAAAGATCTTAATCGTTAAAACAACACGCTTTTCGTTCTATAAAAATCATCTTTATTTTATTTAGGTCATGCAACTTTCTTTCCTTCTACCAGACCTGAGCAAAGTTAATCTAAACAACGTCGACACGAATTACATAATAAAATCAATTAATGCTAGATGGATAGAGCACACAATCAGGGTCATTGGGTCAAAAATGACGTACGATATCGTCACGCTGACGTCAGGGGTGTCCGGTTACCTGCATGGCCTTCTATCAGCTTGCTTTCATTATGGCCGCGATAAATTTATCGCATGACGCGCCTCACGCACGCCTATACCGATATCTTTATCCAGAAATAGATGACTATAACTATTTGATTGGAATGGTTCGACTATTTATTCCCTATCGCTAACTGTGGTAACTTCTGTGCGTCCATGAACTCCTGGTAGTTCAATTGTTGGTGGAAAATTCTCCTGCTTGCTTGTTTGTTTTCCAAGTTCGACCCACTTTCTTTACGATCCCATCATAATTATTAGGTCCAAGAAATCTGAATCTACTCTTTTTTGCTGTTGTATTTTGTCTACCAAGGTGGTACATTTAGCATCCTTCTGATTAATGTAACACAGAAGATTTACAGGCAATAAAATATAGTAGCATTTGTTTATCCATAAATCACCGAAGCGTCTCCGACATGATGTATTGAGATATCCTACTAATAGCTTATTTACATCTAAAACTGTTTTGTCGTTATTAACTTTCAGATCTTTTCTTTGAATTCCGTCACCTTCCATGGTTTGTACAGAGTAACTTTAATAAGAGCAGAAAGCTTTCGAGGTATCTACAAAGCCCACAGTAAATCCAATAATTTATTGTACATTTAATGATAACGAATTATCCATAATCTTCTCGAAAGCTATATTGACTATTGACGCAGAAGAGAATCAAGTTTGCATCGAATTGCCATACTCTCCATGTTCTGATAGAATTTTCACACAATTTTCCACTTGTGTCCGTTTTATCTTAGATGCTGGTAAAATGTGTGCTAACGGTAAACTTCTTAAATTGCAGAGTGAATCCTGTGATTCCGGAGACTGGGGCTGGGCAGGTCTTGAGGAAGCGGGCGGTGGTGGGCCCAAAGTCCCCGGGCTCGTGTCAGCATGCCTAGCTCATCTGCGCAGACATGGTCTACGGACTCTTGGCCTATTCAGGGTCTCAGCTTCAAAGAAGAGAGTTAGACAGGTAGGTGGAAACGATGATTAGTAACTATTAAATACCTAATCTGTGATGAACAATGGTGATGAAAATTTGAAATGGCTTCATTACACTTTTGAGGACGTCACTTTTGTGACTAAGGAAAGGCATTGACTTTTTGCTTTTTGGCATTGACCATGAAGTTTTGCTCTGCGCATAGACGAAAAGACAAAAATTAAGGCTGTGCGCAAAAAGGTATGTAAATTTTTACAAAGATTGAAGTACAAAGACCACAGAAAAGACTGCAATCTATTATATATACAACTAGGAACTACAAGATGGATACCATTGGAAACATAGTTTATGGGTTAGGCTAAACAGTTGCATTACTTTAAGGGGTGATTGTACCCATGATACTTTATACGGGAAATTCGCAAAGAAAAATCGACTCTTCATACAAACGTTCGATCAGCTGATTGCATTTAGTATGGAAAGTCCACATTTTTTTTGCGCATTTCCAATATGTTTCTTAGGGAAAGTTGTTCAGTATCATGGTTACAATCACCCCTTAAAGTAATGCAACTGTTTAACCTAACCATGTCGCTTACACCCTGTATAATATTATGATTATGAATTTAAATATTTATATAGGTAAATAAACATGTTATTTATGCTTTTTAACCGACTTCAAAGGAAAGGAGGTTTATGAACCGATTTTGATGATTCTTTTTTTGTTAGAAAGAAGATATTCCAAGGGTGGTACCATGATAAGGAAACCAGGATCTGATGATGGCATCCCAGAGAAATCGAGGGGAACCTTTGAAATTTGTAGTGCCGGCTAGTGCGTTTGTTAATTTAAACCACTACTATTAAATTTAACTAATGAATTCACCACTGAAAATTGTGAAATAAACAAAATTTTAACAAAAAATTAAAATCTCCTTCAAAAAAACTAAATTTAATAAATAATATTGCAGCCGATGACTTTTTCGTTCGCATCATAAGAACATTAATTTGTTTTATAGAAGTCAGTGTCAAGCCAAGCCGAAAAACTAATGCAAGCCCTGTCGCGAATTGTACCGGCTTGACAGCGACTTCGATAAAACAAATTAATGTTCTTATGATGCGAACGAAAAAGTCATCGGCTGCAATTTTATTGTATTGTTTTTTAGTAATAAGTCCTATAGAACGAAAGAAGTCGAGATTTTAGAAAACCATGGCATTCCATGATACCCATACTGTCGCAAGGGCCCGCGGGGGGCACAGTTTAGGGAAATGTTGCCATTTAGATGCGACAGTTAAGGGGTTAAACTATACAGGGTATAACAAAACATCCTAGTAATACTTAAGGGGGTGCTTCAGACTATCAAACTGAACAACTTTTACTGTGGAGCGTAAAACCTTTGAAATCGTAAAATAAAAATCTTTAATTTCATTCAAAATGTATGGGACAGTTGTTTTTTTATTTTTCCTCGGTGTTGACTCCATAGTGAAAGTTGTTCAGTTTGATGGTCTGAAGCACACCCTTAAGCATTACTAGGGTGTTATGTCACCCTGTATTATGCTGGAAACTGAAAATAGGGGGCGATTAGAACACTTTTTATAATTGTAATTTACATGGCTTAAATTTACCATATTGAAGGTTTCAGCAAAGAATTATGCGTGAAATGTTGATATAAAGCTAGACTTTCACCCACAAACATACTGCACAAGAAACCTTATCCCTTAGCCGCTTCATACGACACCCACGGGAAGAAATGGTGTGGTCCATTCTAAGCCAACGAACATCAACGAACCACACGGCAGTAGATATTTGTGTGATTAAATTGAGCAGCATATATCATTCCAATAATTGAAACTGCTGAAGCACAACTTTGATGCTGAAACAAAGGTAATAGAGAAGTGTTGTTATGACAGACCCAACAACACTAAATCTAGTTCGACGCTAAGTTTACGGAGCGCCCGTCAGCGGGTCGAGTGCGAATAAAACATGGGTTCGACGAAATTAGATGTTTTCCCAAACGAACCGCTCGGGGCGTGCGCAGCTCACAGGCGCCGTTGACCCACTTCTTAGTCGATTTATTACAAACTCTTGAGTACCCTGGACTAGGTTATAAATGAGGAGCTGATGGTTTAAGGATTGATACATTGTTGTAAGGTTGTTTTAAATTTAGCGCGTGCTTCGGTTGCGAAGGCTGGTTAAGAATTTCGCTTCTAATTTGTTTTGAGATGCGGTATTCTTAGCGCAATGTTTTAGTTAAATGTAATAATATCTGCTGCGATTATGATTTTGTGCAAGGGCATTCTAACAGCTAACTTGTTATTGTTTATGCAACATTAGCTTTCGATCTCATCCACCCGATCCTGGGGGTCTACTCGGACTTTAAATTCAATTAGGTATACTTTATTGCTTACCAAAACAAAAGATACATTTGAATAAAGATAGAGAATTACAAATAGGTACAAATAAGGCGGTCTTGTCGCTAGAAAGCGAAGCGGGCCATTCGAGAATATGCCTCAGGAGAGAAAACAGTTTATAAAGTGTTGCCCTAATTTAATTTATTCATCTACTTTTCAACTAAGTTAAATCACTTGTTAAAGATAATTTGACACTGACAACTTTAGACTTTCTGGCCGCATCTTCTCTACAGCAGAATTTACGAAGCGGTGGTAAACATTGAAAATCGAAAGTCGGTCTTTAATCTGTATTAAAAACATCTGCTTCCATAAAATTATTATTATAAATTAAAGTGTCTTTAAAAGTGTAACATTAGAGCCATTGAATCCACTGTGATAATTCTTTCAAACCACAGGAGAACCTTTCACGAAAAAGATCAGCACAGCTATTACCAAAGACTTATATAATTATTAGTAATGTCGAAGTCTATGGCTAGTACCTAAGATGATATAATAAAGCAAAGAGAATATAACCACTACGTACCTTTTCATATGGGTAGGAAAGTCGTTTATCTTCAAGATCAATTTACCTATCCGTCGCCAGAACCATAAAACCCTTGATAGAACCCAATTCTCTTGGACCAGTCAAACTTCTATCACTCTATGACTGCAAGACGGATTCTCTCTTCCTGAAGTACCTAATCTGGACATAAATCACACCTACCTAAAGTATGATTTACGATTTCTTGACTAACGTACCACTTACATGATTCCAGTTACGAGAAGAATGGGAGCGGGGTCAGGAGGCGGCGTTAGATGCTGCAGCGTGTCCCCACGACGTGGCCACGTTACTAAAGGAGTTTCTGAGAGACCTTCCTGATCCTCTACTCTGCCGGGATCTTTATATGGCGTTCTTGCAGACACAAAGTAAGTTTTTTGGAGGTGGGGGAAAATTTGGTTGTTTGAAGTGGGATACAAAGGGTTAGAAACGTTTTTTACTGCTGTTAAATTGGCTTGTGCTGTCGGGTGTCAGACCTAGAAAATTCAGGACCTATCAATGTTTACATTCTGGTTTTAATTCCCTTTTCGTGTTCAAGAACAACCAGAAATCAAATACCAAATACAGAAGCAGCAAAAATACAGAGAAAATACGAGAAGCACTAAATAAGAACAAGAAATTGATGCTCTATTACTTGAAAGCTCAAGCAGAAATTGAAAGTTATGTATTTGAAGGCCTAGAACAACCAAGCAGCAAAGCAGTTTTAAAATATTGTGTACTTAGGTATCTCAAATGGTATCTAGATTTTGAACCGACCTGAATTAGGCTCTAAAGGTAAATAACGAATGCTAAAAAATACTACCATGATCTTTGCTGATATATTTCTGTATGATATTTGCGATACGCAAAGAAGAATCTTACTAGCAAAATAAATTCCAGAATTTTTTTCACCACCGCAACCCTCCAATTTCTTCCAGAAATCCGCAACCGTCGTCTCCAATGGGAAGCCCTCAAACTAATAGTGCAGCTATTACCAGCGGCACACCGAGATACCCTGAACGCGTTGCTATCGTTCCTGGCCGAACTGGCGACCCACTCCGATGACGACCATGAACCCGGCAACAAGATGGACGCGGCTAATCTCGCTACTGTCTTCGCACCTAACATTTTACATAGAAATAAACCAAATGAGGCTGCCAGGTCAGTAGTTGGTGTGTGGAAGAATGATGAATTGAATGTGGCATCAGTGTGGGGATGATTCAGGATGAATACAGGGATTATTCGATTGTTACTGCTCACTATCGATAGTGTAGTGTTGGGCAGAATGATGAGACTATGGGCACGTAGTGCTAGGGCCATTTTGTGGTAAAGATGCCGTCTTGGGCCGATATCTATCTATCTATCTATAACGTCACGCCTCTTTCCCAGTGGGGTAGGCAGAGACCAGGGCGCGCCACTTACTACGATCCTTACATACTTCTTTTGCCTCATGCACATCCATACATCTCTTTATACATGCCCGTCGGTTTCGAGTACTCCGCACCTCCCCTTTTTGTAGGACGCAACTGATTTGATCAGCATACGTCCTACGAGGGCGCCCTCTTCCGACGCTTTCACTCACATTAGCAACATATATCTCTTTCGTACATCTGCTATCACTCATCCTCTCCACATGACCAAACCAACGAAGCATACCTTTCTCTATTCTTGTCACTACATCTTCTTTTAATTTACATCTATCTCTTATTACACAATTTCTCACTCTATCTTTCAGCGTCACACCACACATACTTCGCAAGGAACGCATTTCAACAGCATTAATTTTACTTGCATGCTTCTTCTGCCATACCCAGCACTCACTGCCATACATAAGTGTAGGCACCAACACACCATTGTGTATAGCAAGTCGCGCCTTTTTGGACACTAATTGGCTAGCCACAATGGCATGTAGAGCACTTTGTTTCCCGCTGTTACTCGCCTATGCACATCACCCTCACATTTTCCATCTCTAGTAAACATGCATCCTAAATATACAAATTCATTCACTTGTTGCACTTTTTCATTCTCAATCATTATACAACAATCAGTCACACATTCATCCCTCTCCATTACCATTACTTTAGTTTTATTCACATTCACTTTCATTCCTTTTTTTACCATGTTGTTACCATGTCTTGTAACTCTCCCGCTGACGATGCAAGTATCACTTGATCATCAGCGTACAGGAGGCACTTGAGTAGTAACTCTCCCATTCTTAAACCGTTTTCGCATTGTTTTAGATCAGTCAGACAGCTATCCATATACAGGTTAAAAAGCCAAGGGGACGCAACACAACCCTGTCTAACACCACTGGTGATGTTAAACCATTTTGAGTGCGCCCCGTTGACCCTGACACAGGCACTAGAACCCGCGTAAAGAGATTTTAGTGCCTGCACCAAGTGGTCGTCAACACCGTATATAGATAGCGTAGACCACAATTCTTCCCTCCACACTCGATCATACGCCTTATCTAGGTCCACGAAGGCACAATATACCTTCGCGTGCTTTGCCAGGTATTTTTCGGCTATGCACCTTAGGGAAAAGATTTGGTCCATACATCCCATTCCCTTTGGAAATCCTGCCTGCACATCCCACATTTTTTCTTCACTAACATTTATCACTCTTTCAATCAATACCTTAGCATACAATTTGCCAACAACACTCAAAAGACTAATGCCGCGGTGGTTTTTGCACTCTTGCTTTGAGCCCTTTCCCTTATAAAGAGGAACGATAACGGCCTTGCCCCAGTCTCCAGGAACGTGACCGCTTCGCCAGCATTTATTAAAGATTTGGCAAAGCAAACTTGCCACCACCATGCCACCACTCTTCAGCATTTCGACGGACACTCCATCATACCCCGCACTCTTTCCTAATTTCATTCTTTTCATCGCTTTCATAATCTCATCCAAAGTTATCTCGCTGTTATCATTCTCATCTATGACCAAATTCTCCGATTCTTGGGCCGATATATTTGATGATATTTTTTTGATCGAATGTCCTATTGTTGTTATCATCCATACTTTCATCATTATTATCAGCTTCTGTCGTACCTAATGAAGGGACACAGGCCTACCCTCGATGTCTGGTCAACCACGCGTCTCCCTGCGGATTGGTGGACTTCACATTAATATTATTGTTTCGTATTGACGCGCATAATCATTTTAAATCTTTTCTTACTCAAAATTAAGTATACGTGGTTCTCGTAGGGTCAAATTGGTTATTGCGTTGGTTAAATAAATTTAGATGATTAAATCTATTGTCTCTCTTTTGGTTAAATAAATTTTAATAATCCTTCCATTCATTCCAGTGCGGAGCAGCTATCAGAGAGAGCGGACGTGATCAACGTGGTCCGTCAGTTGGTGGAGCGGCAGGGGGAGTTGTGGACACTCCCCGCAGAGCTCCTGCACGAGGCCTACATACATCTGTCCCACTCCGCGCCCGCACATCTAGACTCCTTGCTGCCGAGGAGAGCTGAGTGAGTTGCTTTTACTTTTTGTTTCTGGATTTTTTGGGAAAAGTTTAAGAAAAGAAAAGAAATTTCCCGGGCTGTTGGAAGGCCTGGGAATGCGGTCCAACGGTTCTTAGCTGGTTTTTGATATTTTACTTTCCTGCAAACTTCAATAGCGTATCCTCGTCGGGTCTGATTGGGATGGTAATAATGTTGCCCAAGCATATCGGCGATGTTTAGGGAAGCATACTTGTACAATCAATCCTGTCGCAGTAGAATATAGGTACCATAAATCCTGTCTACCACTTATAACCAGAGTAACTATAACTCCTATAATCATTGCAATAGATCGCTTACAGCTATTATACTCGCATTCAGACAAATCCCTCTCACTTTTTAAACATTAAACCAACATAAAACCAGGCCCTGTACCCGGACCTTCGATTTTCGAAATATTCATCGATACAGTTTCAATCCCCAATTCACACATTCACACAATCAATTGCGGAGTTCGAATGTCCTTGTAGAAGCACAGGGCAATTCAGAATTTAGAATTTCCGGTTTTGGTTGCAAAAAATTGTTTCACATACATTCGTGATCCCCTTCTTCCAGGGCCCACTCTTAATTCGTTTACGATTAGCCCATGTACATCGATGGACGCATTTATGATGTCTGGGCACCGCTACAAAGTCTGCAAAACATTCACACCTATGCGTCACCCACACGAATGTGTTAAACTTTGGACACTCACACGCAGTAACTCTGGTAATCAATAGATTTGAAATATATTGATTACCAGATACATACATCACTTCCTTAGAAATTGATAAATTCTTACACAGTAATTAGTTACCTACTGCCAGACGTCACGCCCTAGTGGAGCTTGCCACAGCGCGACAGATGCGACGTTACCGTCTACTTATCTCTATACCTACTACGACGGCCGATTGACGCAGCCCTGACGCAAAGGAATAGTAGATTACACACCGAGGGCAGGAAAGTAAGAAAGGTCTCAGATCTCATGTGATCTGAGGCTTTCTTGTTTACTGCCCGAGGTTAGAGGTTAGTATACTATTTTTCTCCTCGACGGAGGTGGAAAGCGGCAACTTCGTTTAGCGCCGCGGGACGAAAGTTGACGCTTTCCGCCCGGCGTGGTGAAAACATAATTATTAAAGCACGTCCCTGCTACAAACAGATGTGCAGCGACTGAGGCGGCGACGTCGAGCGCGGAGAGTGCTGCGCGGCGCGTCTGGTCGCGCGAACAGTTCCTGCATGGCGCCGCGGCCACCGGCGCCAGCAACGTCATGCCTAGGTAACGTTCTTCATTTCTTTGTGTTGGCTCTTCTTTGCTCCTGATCGCCTAGTAGGTCGTTCGCCACGCCAGCAACGTCATGCCTAGGTAACGTTCTTCATTTCTTTGTGTTGGCTCTTCTTTGCTCCTGATCGCCTAGTAGGTTGTTCGGCACGCCGGCAACGTCATGCCTAGGTAACGTTCTTCATTTCTGTGTTGGCTCTTCTTTGCTCCTGATCGCCTGGTTGGTCGTTCGCCACGCCGGCAACGTCATGCCTAGGTAACGTTCTTCGTTTCTGTGTTGGCTCTTCTTTGCTCCTGTTTGCCTGGCAGATAACTCCCTATCTTTCTCTGCATTAGTTGGTAAGTCAATGTCGATGAACAAAGTCTTGGAGCCGCCCGCAACATTTGTAAGTACAATATTTATTAACGAGACATTCCGGCAATGTCATTTCTAGGTATCGTATCGTTTATTACTCTTTGTGTTGGCTCTTCTTTGCTCCTGATCGCCTGGGTTGTTCACTACTTTGTGTAAAGTCTTCAGTTCGCCACTCCGGCAACGTAGAAACATGGCCTTGTTCACTCAGGAGCTTTACTTATTGTTGGCATGGGTCTTGTAGCTTTTGCATGTTTTTATGTGACACCATTTAAAACAAACTTGGAACCCAAGATTTCTTAATTCATCTCCTAGTATTAACAAATTCTTTGACAAATATTTTCGCACTCTAGAAATTAGATGAAGGGAGGAAGACCAAAAGGTTTGGTAATTAACAGACAGAGCCCTTAAAGTGATGCAAAGTGTCGCTAACTATCGAGCCGTAGAAACAAATACCTACCTACACATACCTCCAAGAACACTTCTAGATTATGCTTGTTGCTAATAATCTGACTGATAACTTTCTTAACCGATTGGCTGTTCAATTTCCAAAATTAATTTTCTCGTTTGAATGTTTTGCCTGGAGTTTTTCCCCAGTTGCTCGTATGATCGAAGCAAAACTTTAAGATCAAAGGGACCTTCTTTAATCCCTCTGCCTATTGCCGGCAGATGCAGTGAATACCCCCGCAGTAGAAGAGCTAGAGATACTGCCTCGGACACATCCTCTGGATCGCTCTCATCTGCTATGACCATTGTCACTAGGTGAGTGATCCACCCCTAGTGAGTGAATACCCTTCGTTGAAGTACCGTGCGTGGGTTGCTAGACCGTAGATGAATGACTAATATAAAATATGACTGTATAATTTTTATAAATTTTAAATGTGGTAGCATCGGAAGAGATGCATGAAATTATCTACAGCCGGTATCAAAATTACTTAATTCAAAATCGTATGCACATATAATAATGTTTCGTTCCTGGGTACTCTACCCAGTTCTTCTTCTGTCGGGTCGATGGCATGTCTTGCCAAAGTGGTAGAGATATTAGAATAAGAATAGAATAAGAATAATATTTATTAATCCACAAAAAGCCATTTTACAGACGGATTTTTAATAAAATAATGAAGCACTAAATGTTAGAATAGTAGGCTAGGAGTATTGAGGCCATGAAAGGTAGGAATTACCTGCGTGAGCAATTGACATCAGCTACAACTGTAGAACTTATTGCACATTATACAAGTACATTTGTACGTTTAATGTGCAATACGTTCTACAGTACTTCAAATGTACTTGTAAGATGTGTAATTTATATGTGTGTGTGAATAAGTAGGGGTGTGTTTATGTGTTTATGTGGAGGTGTGTGTGCGTGTGTGAAAGAGAGGGAGAGAGAGAGAGGGAGAGGGAGAGAGAGATTATTCGGGGGGGGGGAGAAGAAGAGTTTCTGTTTCGTTGTAGGATAGATTTTGTAATCAAGTTTTTAAGGAAGTTTTGCATAGTCTATTGTTAAGATTGTGTATGTTTAATACTCGCTTATATAGGAATGGGTCAAGAAAACAGAAGAATCTATGACTGAAACTTGTGTTGTATTGAACGGAACGTGCGCTTAGGTGGTTTCTTTTTGGAGCATTATTGTTGTTGTGTGGAGTCACAGAATGTTGGAGAAGGACAGTATGCAGAATGAAAAGCTGACGGACTGTGAGCACTTCACAGTACTCATAGAGCGATTTCGTAGGAAACAGTCTGGGCTTGAAGATGGCAACTTTTAGTAATGCACGTTGGGCACGCTCGATTTTTATAAAGTGGGTTTTTGGCGCACCACCCCACGTGGTGTTGCAATAATTAAGTATTGTCTGGAAGGGGGCTATGTATACCATCTTAACATATTAACACCAACCAGCATTAGGTTTGCTGGTTGCCTAGTAAATGTATCTGAAGTTCAGTACGTCAATCGGGGAGGCTGTTATCGTACACTCGACTCCAGTAAAGACCAGAGATTGCTGGTCAAGATACATAAAACTGGTTGTAAAGTTAAATACGAGGGCGCTTCAGACCGTCAAACTGAACAACTTTAACTTTACTATGGGACCGACATCGAAATCGTGAAAAATAAAGTCTGCTGTTCCATCCATATCCAGGGCATTTAACTTAGGGTGTATTTTTGGTTTACTCCGTGTATAACTTTCTCATTAGGAAGTTAATTAAGCATGGCAACCCGATCCCGAAATAATGCATGCAGAAAAAAGTTGTATCCTGGCTGAAAGCGAAAAGTTATAAGTTAACCAACACCTCTAGAAGATCCTACAAGACCTTTTTGAGGACATACGGCTGCCTTTTGCGGCGACTAGCGATTCACGGACGAAAAGTCATTGAGATTACATTTGGATACTGTAGGACCCATGATCAATGATTGCATTACCTTGGGAGTGAATCCAAAATGTATTACTGCAAAAATCCGCCTCTCCAGATTTTCTGTTTTGGACTCTCTTCCCAACAATTAAAGTGTAAATTCGTTGTCAGCAGCAGAGTGAGGAGCAGCGAGGAGTGTGGCAGTAGTGGAGTGGTGTGTTCTCCCTCTGCGCCCCGCACCGACTCCGCGCCGGACTCTAACGACTCCGCCAGCGATTACAATGAGGTAACTTTACATTAGTGATGATGCTGATGTTATCATCGTCGCCATTAATAACTTATAAACGTCCCACTGCATGGCACAGATTCTTTAGATTTGGATTGGTAGATTCACATACGCATCAGAATTTCTTCTTCAGCGTATGCAGGTTTCCTCACAATGTTTTCCTTCACCGTTTGAGAGCAGTCGGTATTACAACCATAAGTTAGAAAAACTCATTGGTACATGGCACGTCATCACGGCGCCGCGTGTCCATTCCTATCCACAACGCGCCACCGACAACGTTCTTGTTGACTGTTAATGATAATACCTGTAATTGGTTATGGACTTGTCGAGAAACAAATTAATTCATCAGCCCATAGTCTACTGCAGGTCTCTGCTTATTCGTATAAAGGTTACTTACTGTTAGAGATAGTAGGCTATACTTTAACAAGCCTGATTTTACTGGAAGAAAAAGTAAATCGGTCCACCGTATTTATTTTAGGCGCATTAAAATAAGCCTGGCGTTTGGTCGGTCGTAGACTTCGCAAAGGTGTTGAGAATGGAAACTACCAAAATTCTTATATTTAACGAGCGTTAACCCGCGACTTCGTCCGCACAAATTATATACCAGATTTTAAGTCAGATCATAAGCTATCAAACAAAAAAAGTTTCTTCAAAATCGGTTCAGTAGTTTTTGCGTGATACTCGTTCAAACAAACAAACAAACAAACACACAAACAAACAGACAGACAAAAAATCCAAAAATTGGTGAAATTGAATCAGGGACACCTAAAAACCATATCGTAACTTTTTTTTTGTTTATATCTTCAATGTACAGACAAATTTCCTGTTACAGTTTTATAATAGTATAGATTAAGTTACTTTAGTGCTTGGCTTTAGTGTACAGAACAGCCATGAGAAGAAGTGCTTCTCCAAAAACGCCTATGATGATGATAATGACCTATAAAATATGGCGTTCACGTATTCCTGATAACTGTTTTTTTATATTGAAAAACTACGGGACTGATTTTCATGAAACTTTTTGTTTATTAAGCTTATGATTAGACCTAAAAACTAGGGGTAAACTGAAACGCAGATGAAGATGCGGGCTAAAGCTCGTAAAAACGAATGACTAAGAATAATGTAAATACTTTTACTCAATTTAAAACAAACACTTCCACAGACGTTAGGCGGCTCAGATGACGACAGCTGCGTGATCACAGCGTCGCTCCACATCCCGGCCGCCTTCCCGCGGGACTCCCCCCGCGCGCACCCCTCCGCGCCCCCCCGCCGCCGCTCCACTTCCGGCTCCGAGTCCTCCGCTAAGAGAGACTCCGCCGTCGGCTCGTCCTCCCCGGCGTCCGCCTCCAACACGTCCAGTCCTCCGGCCAGTCCTCCGCCAGCACCCTTGAGGGTCACAATGACATCGACCGGGGAGATCAGGAGACCGCCGGACATTGACCGGCTTATGTCGCTTGGCAGGTCAGTTTTCAAAGCTTCAGCATAAGCATACGCCACGTCTATATTCTTCCTGTAGTAACGCTGTTGTGGACAGCTCCTCTGAGGAATACAATATATCTCAAATGAAGACATCAGGAGATCCTGCTGATGTAGATCGGTTCATATCGAATGACAAGAAGAGATTTTAAGGCAAAAGCCAAGGGCAAGGTGAACTGCTGTCATGAAGGTTGATTAAAATGATGACAATAGGGGGCCACAATACTGTATTTAATATATCAGGACGAAGCAAAGTAATTGAGCTATGAATTCTTTAGCAATAACTCTTGCAATAAATTGTATATCTCCACTTTCCAGAGAACGCAACACGTCAGATGCCCGAGCGGTCGTCCTGAGACAGCACGACGAAACCACCGTCCGAACAAGAGTCTCCTCACGACAAGAAACCAGTCGGAGAGAAGAAACCAGGACCGAACACATCCAGAGAAAAGATGAGCAGACCCAAAGAAAAGAGGAACAAAGCCAAAGAAAAGGAGATCAGAGTCAGACTCAGATAAGAAGAGAAAGGGAAGGCACCACGTTGTACAAGAGAGGAGAATTGATCTCCAGCGCGCGGTCGCCTCCCACATGACAGATTATTATACGTGTTTTTATACATAAACGTCTATTTATCATTTTTTGTTTGATTTAAGATTTCAACTAAAGTTTCAATCCTACGTTTAAATTAGGGCAGTGAAAACAGCCAATGTATAGACAGATGCTTAAAGCTGTTGTCTGAAATTGCCTATAATACCCGCAAATAAAATTATACTAGTGAAACAGATTATTCAACTACACTTTAACTTTTTAGTTTTTCAAAAACCTTAACTCCAGGAACGGACGTTAAGTCTTCCATTCTTGGTTTACCTTCATTCCACTCATTATTCTTATTTACAAAGTTGAGTTCAAAACACATTTCTGCTCGCTCTTGAAACAACTACTAAACTACGCAGCAAATATCTAGGAGCGCTTTCACCTACACATTTTCTGAGGAGCCAAGTTTTGTGAAAAGTTGTTTCTAGCTATTTTACTTGATATCTTGTGAAACATCCGGCAAACTCATCTAAACCAATGGAAGGCAATGCAGTTTTAAACATCTGTTTACCTAGGCTTAGAGCTATGTTGGGATCTACATATAAAGAAGCTAAAAAAAACGTTAAGTACCAGTGGACTGTCCATGTGATTGTGATGATGGCAATTGCAAAATTTGAGTAGGAGAAATCGTCAACCTTTTAGCAAGTAATAAAACCACAATCAAGGTTAAACAGTTTACTCCATGATTCTGTGTATTGTTCATATGTGCGTCTATTGTTTCCTGTGCAGCTTGTCGCGCATGATGATGGCTCCCAGCTTCGACACTCCGTCCTGGTACTCCGTCTTACCGAGAGGTGGCGTCGCTGAAGTTGTTTCTGAAGAAGACATGTTTTTGTCAGCTTTCAGACATTTGATTAACATACAAGGGAATACCCCTCAATACAAAAACACAGAACATTAAAGTAATAGAAGTGGTCTAAGGGTTACGACATATTGATCGACGGCGATCGACGGTTTGTTACAAAAGGCACGATTACTATGGGATGTCGTTCGCCACGTCGATGTGAAACGATGCATACGGCATCCCATACACATAGTGCTTTTTGTATGGCCAAACAGTCTATCGCCGTCGATGTACGGTAACCCTAATGCACCGCTATAGATACCAATCCCCACAAAGTGTCAACGAATTCCCACAAAAGCTTTATTTATTTATTACTAGCCCATTTCATCCCACTGCTGGGCAAAGGCGGCAGGCTTTAATCCTTGAACCACCATTGTCCTGGGCATGCTCTGGCCACGCGTCATCGAAAGCATCCAGATCGTCCCGCCACCTCTTCCTAGGACGACCTGGACGCCGACGACCCGTTTTCTGGGATCCAGGGCATGACAATTCTTGCCCACCTTTCCTGGTGCATTCGACAGACATTGCAGCAATGAATTTGACCACAGTATTTCCAAATCTTTACGATCGGTTTTTATTGGATGTCATTAACGATGTTTTAGATTTCACTTTACATAGTGACACCGATGCCGACGTAACTTTGTAAAGTATGTAGAAAAAGTCTAAGTATAATGTTGTCCATCCCGCAAGTTTTTCACTTGCATTGGTCTCAGCGGCGCGGAATCAGGTTGAAACGCAACTTCTACCTGAAATTTTTAATGGTCTGTGACCTCAGAAGATTGTGGAGATGAAATCAATGCTAATATGGTTAGTTAACAAACCCGATTAGCTCGATCATCAACTCTAATGTTACAGTAATAAAGTTCCTAATCTAAAACTTACCGCATTTGCCTCTCGGATCGGTCCCGCCTCCAGCACCACCTTGTTTGGAGATAGTCTTGGGAGTTGAGAACTTGGGCTTAGGTCCAACCCTGCATGGGTCTCCGGGTAGGCGCATTGGCTGAGCGCAGGGTCCTGTGCCGCTTTCGTCCGCCGCCCTTTGGAGACCTTCGAATTTAGCTCCGGGACCTGTGAATGGATAGATGGATGATATATTTTTTCTGCTTACTATGCGAACTATGTAGTTCGTCTCGTACGAAACTTAGAGAGGAAACAATAGAGAGGGGCTGGTCTATCCGAAGCCGGTACTACACGACAATGTATGTTTGTCATAGTATGAGGAATGTTTGAAACAGGAATTTTAGAGTTGAGTTTAGAATTGAGACCAAATTTTATCAGTAGAAAAGTTATGGTATTCCATATCATCATCATCATCTCAGCCGATGAACGTTCACTGCTGGACATAGGCCTCCCCCAAGGATCGCCATAACGACCGGTCCTGCGCTGTCCCGCCGCCTTTACCAGGTCGTCGATCCACCGTGAGGGGGGCCTACCCACGCTGCGCTTTCTGGTAAGCGGTCGTTTCCATATTCCATATCCTCCCACCGGAATTCATTACTGACCTGATTCACAATAGTCGACCTGGTAAGTAGTTTTGTTACGATCCCGATCTATTCTTTGCTTCAGTTCAGGCGACGCTTCGTTCTGCAGTATGCTGTACAGCATAGGGTATTTTGATTGGAGTTTGTCCAGGAATGCATTTGGCTGGTCATATCGAGACGTTGGTGTCTCGGGAGCTGCGCTGACTCTGACTGGGTATAGTTTCGGGTCCAAAAGAGGTCCCATTATCTGGAAAGTGAAGTAGAGAAACTGGTCATACTGAACAAAGTCAGCTTAGTGTGATTTGACGAAGACGTAGTGTCCAATTAGGCCAGCAAAAATTATTCAAATTGAGGTGTTGAAAAAAGGGAACACCTCTAGAGACTATGTTCTTAGTTGCGTCTTATATTTTTACATACTTAGTAGACATGTTGATAACTTCGAAAGTGTGTTGAAGGTTGTTCTGTCTTTTTGATAGCGCGGGTTAGATCCTTCTTCGTTATAGCATACCTATAGGCATGCTACCACTTGATTAAATATCTCTGTAGGGATATTTAATCATGTCGCATGCGCTGACTGAGGCTGTTGTTTACACGGCATCGGCAGCATGTCGCCATTATTTCCTAGTCAGCTCTGTTCTCCGCTACAGAAAATTTAGGTGTGAAATTCTATTTTATTAAAACACAAGGGAAGATCTTTCTAGGTGGGGCAGGGCTTCGTATATGACTTTGACGATACCTCATTGCGACTCCACCCGCCTTCCTTTCCGGGTGGCAGCTGGACTTCTGCCCCAGAATTCTGAGGACATCTGCAGTCAGGCGGCCTTGTGTGCTGCATGCAGGCTTGGTAGAAGGCTAGCTCCTGGCCTGAGAGGCGGGGTACCCTGCAATATGAAATAATAGGTAGCTATCCATTTTCAGTGGCAATGGACGGGACACATTGCTTGCAGAACCAATGGCCGATGGGGTCGAAGAGTTCTCGAGTACCGGAAGGCGCAGCGTGGGTAGGCTCATAAGGAGGGCCGACGACCTGGTGAAGGCGGCGGGAACCCGTTGGAGCGTAGGACCGCTCGTTGTGGCGATCCTTGGGGAACGCCTATGTCCAGCAGTGGACGTCTATCGGCTGAGATGATGATGATAAGTTACAGATAGTGAAAGTTTTAGAGCTGTGCATGAAGTTACGTACCTAATTAGGTAGATATTTTACAATCCAAGCCATGAAGAAAAAAATCTGCGTGCTAAATAATTGCAGAAAGTGCTGTAAGCATAACGAGTATTTTCGTTCAATAAGCTAGAAGGGGGGGGGGGGGGGGGGGGGGGGGGGGGGGGGGGGGGGGGGGGGGGGGGGGGGGGGGGGGCGAGGCCTTGAGGAGACAGGTGTTTGACGGCTTGCCGTCTCTTAATATCGGGCGTTGTAATTGTGCCTTGGCTGCACCTACGTCGGTTGCTGCCAAGGGACTGTACTCCATCTACAAAAAAACCTTAAATTTGTAGTTATTTATTTTTCTATTTCTTCACTGTGTAGTTACTAGTTTTTTATTGTTATTATTATGTTTGTGAACTTACCCAATAGAAAATCCCACAGAGCGACATAGCCTCAGGCCAAGCTCTTCAATAAAGATTTAAAAAAAAAAAAAAAAAAAAAAACTAGAAGCTAGGGTGATGATCATTATACCATACACCGTGCAGTAGGTGAATAGGACGGTAAAAAAATCCCAGTGCTGATCAGACCAATGAGTTTTAGAAACGATACGATTTGTAACATCACTTGGCTTTTCGGTAAAGGAAACATAGTGAGGAAACCATGCTTCAATGTCGAAGCGTGTATTGCGACAGTGGTGACGAACTTATTGTAGAGGCACTGCTATTGGGTACAGGGTACTTACTCAGCTGTCTTAGAGCCACCACCACCTTCGCTCCCCCCAGCCCCGGGTAGATTAGGCCATAAATAGTCCTTTCTATATGTAGTTAGGTAATGGTCCATGGTTATGGTGTTTTCTTATCTCTTAGATATTTCATATTAATATGAATTTTTTTTTGTTATTTATTAATTAAATAAATAGTTTTATAAAAAAATTATGCTAAGGACATCACTGTAAATTTTGATTAATGAAAAATGAAATTGACAGGTCATGGACAACCCGTTGAAGCCTCGATTTTAGGAAGGTTCGAATTCGTATTCAGGCTTCAGTCAAAGAGTTGTTACCAAGAAGTTTATAATTATAAACTATTTGGTTAGGTATAAAATTTTGGGCTTTGATATAAAGATATTAGATGGATTTTAGAAGGTACATGTATATTATTTTAGCTTTCTTCTTCTATCTTATCGTGTGGGCAGAGCCCTGGTGTCAGAGTTTTTTCAGACGGCCTCTGACATGGCTTTTATGTAACGACTACTACCACCAGAGATAGTAGCCGGGCCCAACGGCTAAATGTGCCATCCGACGCACGGAATTATTTTTCTTTTCAGATATTCACAATCACCCTGCAATGTCCTAACCAACTGGGGAAAAACGCACAAAGTGTCATTTCACTAGGTATCCCCCGTGGGATCGAACCCACGACCTCCGTGTCGAGAGCCAATGCTCTTAACCATTAGACCACGGAGGCAGTTTTAGCTTTTAGCATAGAATAGGTAATAATATAAGTATAGTTCTACTTTTAGCTCTCAGTAGATATATAAATATATCTCAAAGCGTAGGTAGTGATTCCATTTTCTTTGTCTCAGCATAGGTATAATACTACCTATATTAGCATATTTACCTGGATATGAATACATGCCACCTTCCTGTATACTTATTAATTGGATTTCAGCTAATATGAGCTACAAAATACATACCACAAACTATTTCAGCGCCATAATTCATAAGCTCCGGTTGCTTTATAATTTCAGTGATCATTTCCAATCTCCCGCCACGCCGCCAGGGAATGTTATAATTTATAAATTCCACAGACTTCTGTGTTACAATAGATAAATTCCTTGTTTCCAATTCCGAAGCTTTACCCTATTGGATATCTATGGCTTTACCACATCAACGAGTCTTTTCTTAGAGTAGGAAGCTGGGAAAGGTTTTATCCATAGACAAAGAATTTTTCGCTCTCTTTCTAAATTTTTATCCTTAGATGAAATTTATCTAAGGTTTTATTTAGATCTAGAGCCAACAACATAGGTTCTGGTAGGGACCTGGTTCTGGTTCTGGAAAGGCTAATAACTCTCTATATGGTGGACGTAACTGGAGAACGAAACAGAAGCTAACAAATAAGAGTAACAATCTGTAAATACAACAAATCAACAATTTATTAAAATAAAGAAAAAGATAACAAATCAAATGCGATAAGTATACATGTAGCGGTTCTTCCACCGGCCGTATTTGGGTTCCTCGCGCGGTGGCCCGAACGGATTCTGCTCTAGAACCACCTTGGCTAAAAGACCATGGACCACTCCGTACGTCGTCTCCCCGGTGTTGATGCGTAAGATGCGACGGAGCTCCTCTGTGGAATAAACGTTGTGGTTTTTAAGGGAAAGGTAAATAGGGACCAAGCCACAGCTTACTAGTTATCAGACACATCACTTCCTTAGAAAACGATTATTTCACACGATTTAATGATCTACTGCCAGAATATACCTACGTAACGTTGTTATTACTTAGTACAGCGCGATATGTATGCGACATTTCCATCTGAACCGAGTGGCAGAAATCAAGCAAGTGTATCGCTTGCGATGCGCCAAAGTGTAGGTACTTATCTCGGTCAAGCACGTATCCAAGGGGGGGATAGATGGGGATGGGATTTGTATGGAACAATGTTTACAGCTATAATTTTTTTCAGCGTTTTTCAATGGAAAATCCCCCACGAAAATGAATGTCCCCCCCCCCCCCCCCCCGGAACCAAAGTCTGGATACCTACGTGCTTGATCTCGGTACCTATGGCCGATGATGCGTTGCCGAGAGGTTTGGACACTTAATCACGAGGATCTGGGTTCACATCAGCACAGATTACATGCCATGTACCATGAGTTTTTCTAACTTATGTACGTAATACGGTAATACCGAAAACAGACGAAGGAAACCTGCATACGCTGAAGAAGACATTCTGATGCGTATGTGAAGTCTACCATTCCGTATTGGGCACGCATGGAGGACTGAAGCCCATACACATTCTTTGAGGGTAGGCCTATGCCCGGAAGCGGGACGTACAGGGTCCTTTTATAATATACTGGCACTTTTTAAGGGGATGACCAGACCATCAAACTGAACAACTTTCTCTATGGAACCAACATCGCAATCGCGAAAAATAATCTACTGTCCCATACATTTGGCTCGAGTATGTTTGCAGTTTTGTATTGAACATCAGATTTTTTCGCGATTTCGATATTGGTGCTATAGAGAAAGTTGTTCAGTTTGATGGTCTGATCATCCCTTTAAAAAGTGTCAGCATATTAAGAAGGACCCTATATAGACTGATAATGGTAATGCCATTGTTTACCCAAACCCTCTGTAACTTTTGAATTGCCTACCACGCGTTCCCGTTTATCCCGAACGCATGGTCGTGAGTTGATAATGTTATAATTATAAGTCCAATATACTTACTCTGCAAAGAATCGTCGAATATCGGTCTCATAGACAGTGCTGATGGTTTCTCCTTGTACTTCTCAGGTCGAGGGTGTCTGTAGGACCCGAGCTGGGTTGTATCGGGGATGTATATGTCGTCGGGTAGGCGTAGAGTTTGCAGGGCCTTTGCACGACGTGCCAGGTTCACCGACATGAACGGCAGTTCTGGGAATGGTATGTAGTTCCAGTTTAGGATATTGTTCAATAACTATTGGTGAGTGAAAATATTCTACAATCGTGTCGATGGACAATGTATGGTTACTTTCATGCCGACAAAATCATTTTATTTTGTAAGTTAAAGTAAGTTTAATTAAAAAACCTAAATGTTTTAAAAAGGACTAATACTTGCTACATATCAGTAATCTGTGAGACTTATTTCTATAACTTGTAATATCAAATCCATAGCAAGATTTTGTAAGACTTCTAAATCTTTTCCGATTGCTGGCTATACAGGGTGAAATTGATATCATTTACTATATAAGGTCTAACAAAATTAGGTGAAACTATTTTAAGGGGATGATCAGACCACCAAACTGGACAACTTTCTCTATGGGACCAATATTGAAATCGCGAAAAAAAATCAGCTGTTCCATACAAATCTACTCGACCTAAATCTATGGGACAGCAGATTTTTTTTTCGCGATTTCAATATTGGTCCCATAGAGAAAGTTGTTCAGTTTGGTGGTCTGATCATCCCCTTAAAATAGTTTCACCTAATTTTGTTAGACCTTATATATACAGACATAGCCAAAGTCTGTCTCATATTATTCTTGAAAGAATTATTAAAATCGGAAACAGGGGAATACGAAATGCTGATTCCGTCGATTTTATGCAGATAAAATCTGTGCGAGCTGCACTTGTCTCTTTCGCACTCTAGTCGGCGGGGTGTATGGGTGAGGAGGATCGGACAAATACGTTATACAGTCGGAAAAGTGACCTTTCTCCAAATTTTCGTGTCAGCCAGCCCGCCCGCCGCCGCGCCATGATATGAACCTAGCCTACGTTTATTGTTTACCTCTTGAACAATACTTTTGCAGATACTCGGTCCTCTTCATGTCCTGAATCTCATGTTCTATCGGAGTCGGGTCTAAGTCTTTAGGAAAGTACTTTTTTAGTGTCGGATAATCTTCGGAAAACTAAAAAGAAAGCAAACAGAGCATAAATATCTTATTTATATATTTTGTTTATTATGAAGCCAACATGACACATATAGTTTTACATTCACAATGGTACATTATAGTTTTGAGTGTATACATAAAATACTCATATTTTATGTATACACTCAAAACTAACTAACTCAGCATGCATAATAGTACATTATGGTACAAGTGTGTAATGTTGGTGATTACCGCTGAGGCGTAGGCGAGGGTCTTAAGAGAGCCGAGGACGGTAATCATCAATACACACGTGTATCATACGACGTTTTTCAACACACTTGTGAAGAAAATAATAATAAAAAATCATTTTATTTAGTAAATAAAAAGTTTATTTAGATAATTTATTTGTACGATTGAATATGATCTTTTTTGTATCGAAACTTTTTTAAGAACAAAGCAACTCAACCAAGAAGTTTAGATACCTACTATCTAAACTTCTTGAACTCAACCAATAAGAAAAAACCTATAACTCACTTGTGAATAATAGTAATGAAAAAGTCAGTTTGATTATAGGTTTCATTATGTGCTTAATTGCGGTGAAATAAGGGCCATTTTATGAGCAAGTGTGTTGAAAAAACCGCACCGTGCATACATTTCTTGTTTCTTTTTTTTTTATTGCAACAACGTGACCACTGATGGTTGTCACGCCATTATTTCTTGTTTTTAAGTCATTATTATACGATTGCTGACAAGTATGACCATAAAATATCACGATTATGGTTTTGAAAAGGACCTAGCATCTAGATTACATTAAATTACATTTTGGGTCTGAGGTAGTCAAAGATGTAAATTTTTCTCCGAGATCCTTAGCGCAACCTCGAAACACACTTGACACTTTTATTATTTGTTGTTTTCAGTGTTGGTCCCATAGTAAAAGTTGTTCAGTTTGATGGTCTGAAGCACCCTTTTAAGTGTCCCATTTAATTGTACACCCTGTATACCCTAAGAAGATAAAAGAAGCTGACCCGATCCGCGGCGTCCTTGTAATACTCGTGCTTCAGCGGGCACAGCATGTCGGGGAAGCGGCGGGGAGCCTCCGTGGCTCTCAGGGCGTCTCTACTCAGGCCCACGATGATGCAGTCGTCGTCCTTCGGTTTGCGGCGCGGGCTCTTACTGGAGGGTTAATTACATCAAAAGTTTTATTATCCAGGAAAGCTCCTCATCTCGAAACTTAGGGACTTAGCCAAAGTTTGTGAACGAACTGAGGCGGTCAGAACAGGTATTTTTTTAGTGTAAAACTGTTACTGTAATATAAGCCGTTTCTGCCACAGAAAAAATATTAGGTTGGGGAAAAAGTTTCTTCGCATATATTACGAATAAAGTGGATGCTATTTTTGAAAAAGTGGAGCAAGATCGTCGTACGACGTAGCTGAAGAACTGGTAATTGACCACAAAACAGTTTTGGCGCATTGGAAAAAAACTGGATACACAAAAAAGATATTTGATATTTGGGTACCTCACGAGCTCACTGAAAGAAACCTAATGAACCGTGTACTCATTTGTGATTCTTTATTACGACGTAATGAAACCGAGCCATTTTTGAAGAAGCTGATAACTGGTGATGAAAAGTGGATCACGTACGACAAGAACGTGCGAAAAAGGTCGTGGTCAAAGGCCGGTCAGGTTTCACAGACTGTGGCGAAACCCGGGTTAACTCGCAACAAGGTGATGCTGTGTATGTGGTGGGATTGGAAGGGCATTATTCATTATGAGCTGTTACTACCAGGCAGGACCATCGATTCTGAACTCTACTGCGAACAACTGATGAGATTAAAGCAAGAAGTTGAGAGAAAGCGGCCGGAATTAATCAACAGAAGGGGTGTGGTTTTTCATCATGATAACGCACATCTTTTAGCCACTCAGCAAAAATTAAGAGAGCTTGGCTGGGAGGTGTTAATGCATCCGCCGTATAGTCCTGACCTTGCACCTTCAGATTTCCACCTGTTTCGGTCTCTTCAGAATTCTTTAGGCAGTGTCAGGTTAACATCACGAGAGGACTGCCAAAACTACTTGTCGCGGTATTTTGATCAGAAGCCCTAAAATTTCTATAGCAATGGGATCATGATCATCTACAAGATGGCAAAAAGTTATCGAACAAAATGGTTCCTACCTACTTTAGTTAAATGTAAATAAACTATATTAAAAGTTTTGAATTTTCTTAAAAAATGCGAAGAAACTCGTACCATGTAAAAAAATGTATACCCATTTCGTAAACTACAGAGGCAGAGGCATTATTTATTTTACATGGGCACTAATTTTAGGCACTATTTGGGAATTATTTATTGGCACTAAAGTAATCCTGTTTCCCGGCATATGTACGCTATACTAGGTAGAATATTCCTTGTATTGCTAGCTATACAGACACAAAAACTGGTAGGTATATATTTAATATCTTACGGTTTATCTTTCTTCTTGAAGTCAACCATGTAAACGGATTGGTATTCAATTTCTCCATCGAATACTGACATTGTGGTGTTATTGGAGGTAAACTAAAAATTAATAATAAAACAATTTAATAGATTGATTATCCGTCTTTCCAGGTTATCCGTTGAATTTGACGCAAGGAATTGACGTGGCAGCCATCTTCTAATTAGTTTGTGGTGGCAGCCAAATACATAGACAAATATTTTTTGGTGTCACTTAGGCTGGACGATCGCGAACAGATGGAAAAAATTGGTATAGATGTCGACCCTTTGTAGACCCTTGCCACCGTAGTTCCCAGTCTAATAAAAGTTCATCAAAGATGTTGCAATCAAAGTTAAATAATTTACTAATTCTATTTCGGTCGCGAGGTTTTAAGAAGTTATGACTAACTTTTCTTGAACGAAAGTAATTGGCCGCGCGGCGTTGTATTTCCAAGTCTACGGGAACCACCCCAGCTAGAACGGGGAGTGCTTCGGTGCTGACCGTTCTATACGCTTTACACAGGAAAATCAAGGCTAAACGTTGACTTTGAAGTAACTTACGGCGCGCAGCGCCAATAGCCGACCTATCTGCCCAAACGGGGGCTCCATAACACATGCACCCGAGGTATGTTGCGGAATATATTATTTTAAGTGTTTTGTAACAAAGACCCCATGAAAATACTCCTTGGCGGTCGGTAATGTTCAACCCATGTTCAACCTTCTTCGTACGTTTTAATCGTAGAAAGAGAATGTACTAGAAGGAAGCACGTGTCTTGTCTTATTCACTCAATAAGAGATGCACATAGCAAATTCGCTCTAGTTAAAAAAAGAGATCGCTACCTTATTGCTGTCCTTATAGGCGTAAACACTTTTTTGTACTACGGCCTCCTGACTCCAAAATGTAATAAATTATCATTCTAACAATCAGTTTCTGAAACGCTCATAAGAGTTAATCCTCCATTAAATCTCTTGTTGGTTTACCTACGTCAACAAGACAAAAAGTGACAGCAAGAGATTTAATGGAGGATTAACCTTAATGAGCGTTTCTGCAACTGAGCGTAAATCCATGTATATCTATCTAAATACCATGATTTAGAATGATAAAGGATACCAATCCTCCATACAAGAACGAAAATTGGCCGTGCCGGTCGGTAATGCTCAACCTTCTTTCGTACGTCGATGTTTCAAATTATAGGTTTGTCCCTTTCTATCACAGAAACAATTTAATAAAAACATTTTTTTTTAATTTTCGGAGGAGGATTCTAAGGAGTATTTTCATCGGTAGAGAATGGTAAATTCCTTGATTTTCATGTTTCACCGCTTGTAAGGCAGTCTGTACTCCATACCAATTTCCAGCTTCTTGCCTTTATCATTCTAAATCTTAAGACTTTATGTTCTAAATCCATGAACACAATACAAGCATGGAGATTATACAGATTGTTTCTGAAAAAAAAATCATTGACTTTACACCATTCACACGTAAAAAATTTAAATCTATGAAAGTTATCTATCACAGACGGTCAATTTTCATCCCATAGTGCGCCGGGTCAGTATCAGTAGTACCAAATCGATTTGTACCATTGATGGTACTAGTGAGTAGTCACACAGATTTATGGTTATTATTCAAAATATAACCAGACTTCGTTTGTATGGAGCGCGCTCCGAAAACACAGCCCCACAGCGTATATTATTTTAAGACTTAATTGGGATTCGACCCCAAGACTAATTTACAAATTAAAATGAATCCGTTAGAAATTATATCACTTTATTTAATAGGTACATTAATAATGTGCATTATATAACAAAATAACTCATAGCTCTATAATAATATTTCGGAAATAAGTAATTAGAAAGGTACAAAATGATACTTGCACAGATAGAGAAAAGATTAAATCGAAACTAAGAAGTTTTAGGTGGGAGTGGGCCCCTGACAATGCAGGTTAGAAGAGTGCTTGATTAATACTAAACAATTAGGTTTACACGCATAACGATACTTACGCAGAATATGCCAGTTACGTAAAATACCAGACACGCAAAAAGTCGGACTTGCAAAAGGCCAGAAACGCAGCCAATCATATATATTATTATATTATATTGATCTTGTATCAATATAATAGACTAAGAGATAAGTGTACTTTTTGCAACCATCAGCAGCAAGGCTGATTCAGTGTTTATGGGGTGTAGAGCATCTCTGTGATAGGGATGGACTAGGTCTGCCTGTATTACTTCAGTCGGTTTAGGGGTTAGTGATGTTTAAAGGTCAGTAAAATATTAACGATCAGCTACAAGGCTAGGTACTGTTCACATAGCTACAGTGCATACTACAATAATATCATACGATCAGCCTTGTAGCTGATCGTTGATATTTTACTGACCTTTAAACATCAGTATCTCCTAAACCGACTGAAGTTATGCAGGCAGACCTAGACCATCCCTATCACAGAGATGCTCTACACCCCATAAACACTGAATCAGCCTTGCTGCTGACGGTTGCAAAAAGTACACTTATCTCTTAGTCTAAATCGGTAACTTACACAATAGCTTAAGTTAAGTTAAGTGGAATGCATGCAGAACTTGATGTTTTTAATAACAGATTAAACACTTTCAAAAGATGTGTCCGTACAATCCTCCTCTCCTCCTCTCATCACGGTACATAACTTGTACATATACTTTGTATTAATTAAGTACTCAAATTGGCCAATTTTTCTGTAATTGTTTAACTTGTAGCATATATTGTATTATTTATATTTTTCTTTTTATGTTCGTATGTTTAGTTCTAGATATTTGGTCTTTTAAAAATTGTATTTTTAATTTTAAGCATGTCTCACTTTTTATACTCATGTTGTGTACTCATTTAATTGAGTCACAGTCTAGACTTCAAACATTTCATTCATGTTACTATAGGTTATACAATTGATTGTGACTTGTTTGAGTACCTAATAAATAAATAAAAAAAAATAGCTCTGCCTCCATGGTCTAGTGTCAGATAAAGCATTGGGGTCTTGACACGGAGATCGTGGGTTCGATTCCCACGAAGGGCACCTAGTGAAATGTTACTTTGTGCGTTTTTCCCCAGTTGGTTAGGACATTGCAGGCTGAATTACCTGTCTGAAAAGAAAGATGATTTAGTGCTTCGGATGGCACGTTAAGCCGTTGGGCTACTATCTCTGGTGGTAGTAGTCGTTACATTAAAAAAAACCACGTCAGATGCCGTAAGGCGGTTTGAAAAATCTGACACCAGGGCTTACTGCTCACACGATAAGAAGACAATAGCTCTACAGGGGCGTAAAGAAGAGCTCATATATGGTTAACGCTCACACTTCTGCACTTAAATATATTTTGCGTTTCTGATAGTTTTTGTAACGAAGCAGTTGATGTAGTGGAAATCGACTAGGAGCATTATTATGTAACATAATCTTTAGTTCGCTGTTTCAATTTTCTCTAAATGCGCGGGTAACAGTAAAAATTCAGGCACAGCATCCGTCTTAAGAGATGTGATAAAAACAATCAAATACAAGCCTTAATCACTGGGTATTAAGTTAAATTCTTGTTGCGGAAACTAACGAATGAGAGCTTAATGTGAATTCAAATTATATTAGTGCTAAATTGGCGCTATATTGGATTTTATTTTTATTAAATTCTTAGAAGTGCCAATAACGCATATAAAAAGAAATCTTTTTTTAATGTTGATCAAAAGTATCAAAACAGAGATGTATCACACCTCTTAAGACACACTGTCTCTAAGAAAGTTAAGATTTTTAAATATTTGTTAGGACTATCTATACTAACACCTATGTTTAACTATTTGATGAATTATAAAATTATAATCAATCAATTACAAATTATAATTCAATCGAATAGTCTATCTCTTACACATATAGACCTGTCGCTTGTTTGATATTTAATAACATTAATTTATTACAGGCTTTTTTAAAGTTATTCGAATTTTAAAGTCCCCATACAATATATTATGTAACCAAGCAGCCTGAAAATTAACTGTAAGAAAAGGCATGATAGCATAGGGTCGTAAGATGTTCAATATGTAAGTATATTAAAAGATTTACTTAGGGGTTGTTTTTATTTGACTATATACTCCTATTTTTCAAATTAATAAAGTTTAACTTTTTAAATTGTTTTGCCGCTGTGTGAAGGGCTGTTACAAAAAATGTTATCAAATCTCGGGTGGGCGACAGGTCTTGTCTATTCTAGTACATATACAAGTGTAGAAAAAAATGGCAACAATAAGCTATGTTAATTAAGCTCTTTTTTATTCGCAAAACATTTAACATATGGCTACACCCTGTATATGTACGAAATAATAATATAATATACATATTTATTTATTTATGTCCATCCGCATAAAAAGGTACCTCCTTGCGCCGCTTACGAAGGTTTTTGGTTTTTCTATAAAATATGTATGTTGTTATTTAGACTTTATATTGAAGTACCGAAATCTACCCCAGACTTGTATAAAGATGCTTATACCTATACAGGGTGAAATTGATATCATTAGCATCCTTTTAAACTAAGAGTCTACCCATCAAACTGAACAACTTTTACTATGGGAGCAAACCGATCGGAGCAAAAAAAATCAGCTGTTCCATACTAAACTGTGGTGTCTACTCAAATGTACGCAACAGATGATTTTTTTTTGCTCCGATCGGTTTGCTATATAGAACACATATTTATAGATAAAAACATCCAAGACTTGGTTAATATATTTGTATCATCATAAAAATATTTTCCCCGTGCGGGATTCAAACACACGACCTGCGGTTCACCACATTCCACCTTCCCTATCAAGTAAAAAGCTACAAGCGCAATAAGGTCCCTTTTCATGCGCATTGACACATTATCTATTTACATTATTTATTCTCGATCAGTCATCGCATAACATACCTAGCGTATTATAATTCATTCCAAATCAAAATAGATAAGTTTGACACCGAGCCAACACTTTGTTAGATAGCTTCTTGTTACTTATTAATCTTAATAATGTAATTTTGTGTAAATGAATCCTTAGTCAATTCAGATTATGCAGAAAAATGCACGAGCATGTTCTTGGCTGCTATCCACATTTAGCGCAAAATGATGCTGCTGTCTGCTGGATTAGATTTTACTGTAGCATTATTTTTTTAGCTCTGTTTGAATAGAACAAGGTTGATATTAATTAGCACTTAAAAAGTGCTAGATAATTTTCCGCCTAATCTGAATTGAGCCAGTCTTAAAAGGCTGATTACCAGAGATCGGTAATCGGTGCAATTTAGGGTAATGTTGCGAATATTTGTGTGATGAATATTAATATTTGTATTCGATTCATGGGTGTTTGCATAGAGAGTTGACAAGAGTCACGTGACGCTCTACGGGTGTTTGTATCTATACAGGGCGTAAAATTTTATGCATTGTATATTAAACAGGGTGCACTCCCCATGTAGATACAAACACCCATGAATCGAATACAAATATTAATATTCATCACACAAATATTCGCAACTTTACCCTAAATTGCAACTACCTAAGCCGATCACAGCTGATTACACAATTTGCAAAAGTTCTAATCCATACTTGGCAAAAATGGTAGTTAATTAATTTGACGTAGAAGTCCCACAATTCGATCTATTTTCAGACCGATCTATGTCGTAGCCATAAGAGTTATATCACTGAGTTCATGTGAAATTAGCTTTTATTTAGTCACACTTTTAGTCCAGGACCGAAAAGGTCGTCATATTGACAGATTATACAAAACAACAATTTTCAACGGATAATTTTCTAAATTTTTAACTATGCAGAGGTTTTTAAAATAAAGATTTCACTTATTAAACATTATTAACGATAAAAATTACTACCACGTAAACTCGCTTGTTTTCGATCTATAATATTTCTTCTGGACATAATTAATTGAATCAGGCGTTATTTTGCGGAAATCCATGACTAATATGTAGATGACACGATTGTATCAAGACCTGCGCTTCCAAGTACCTAGTAGACAAAGTTGTATTACGTTATGCAATACAACCTGCCCACCAAATAATTTCTACTATACACGTGTTTCGCTCCACCAAGGAGCATCCTCAGGAGTTAGACTGACGGACGGACGGATGGCGCGCACAGGTCACTTGGTCTCGGACGCTCGGCGGAGTAACAAGTTTGTTTCGAACGTTCGTCGGTATAACCCCTGAGGATGCTCCTTGGTGCAGCAAAACACGTTTAGAGTAGAAATTATTTGGAGTGGTGGTTGTATTACGTTATGCAATACAACCTGTATTGCATAACGTAATACAACTTTGTCTACTAGGTACTTAGAAGCGGAGGTCTTGATACAATCGTGTCATCTACGTATTCGAAAAATATACCATAAAATGTCTTTTTTCTTTTTAATAACATCGCAAAATCACTTAGAGAAGAAAACAAGTTAATTATTAAATCAAACAACGTCAATAAATGTCTATGTCTATTTGTTCAGATTAAAAAGATATAGAAGCGTAAAGAATTACATAAGTAGATTTATTTATTGCATTAGAATTTACTCACTTGAAAGTTAACATGAAGTGTAACAACTTTACACAAGTTTCATCTAAAATGTCGTTAGTCAGGTTGTCTTAAAATTGACATCTGAGAAAATAATTTATTTGTATTGCAATTCGATAAACTCCCCTTGCTTATAAGCTGTTTTACAGTTTATTTCACAGGGCTAAAATGTCATTCTTCATCTTAAATAATATTATCTTCGAAAAAAAATATTAATAAGATTCGAAAGCGATAATTCTGTGAGTTACAATGGTACCAACTAAGTAATTGTGCTATATTTATTGTTAAACAAATACTGGTTTTAGATAATATATACTTAAACTATACATTAGTAAAGAGAGAAAATATGAAACTTAATGAAGAAACATTTTTTTGGTCCAATGCTTAATCAGTCCAATTTTTATCGAGACAAACATAATTACATAAATACCTTTTTACATTTTAACCTCATTGATGATCGAATCGAAGATTTTTTCATGCTGAAATAGAAAAATTATTAATAATTAGTAAAAGTAAAAGAGTTTCCGTGAGTGTCAGAAAATAGAACCTAAGGACCGTACCATTAAAGCGATTTTTGAGCGTAGACGTTGAAGATACTACATCGCCGCGGCATTTTCATCTCAGATATATCACGGTGGAATCGCGGTGATACTTATTCATCAACTTGTGATCTAACGGTACTAAACAGAGGCCAAGCTTCGCACCGCTGAAGAAACGAAAGACGACGCGATATTTCTGAGTTCAGAGCGATATAGCGAGATATGAGTTTCGCGGAAATATCGCGGCGATAACGCTCAGTCTACACCGGTGCTTAAAAATAGTGGCGATGCAGTTGCGACATCGCCTACGCTCAAAATTCGCTAGTGTGATAGGTCTCTTAACCCAGATGTTACTGAAACTATTTATTGTCTCCGATTCTCGCAAAGTAGTTTGTTTACTTATATGCATTATAAGACTAGGGCGTACCCCCGAGGCGACGCGCAGGGACAGCTCCGGCTCCTGCGGGAAATGGACCAGGGTTGTCGCATCAAACCGGGCCGGTGCGACGTAAGAAGCGAGCTCAGGGTGTAAGGGATGTAAGATTAAGGTGTACCAAAGAAAAGATGGATGGATTGTGTGAAAGATGACATGTGTAAAAAGGGAGTGTGCGCGGACATGACGGCTAAAAGAGATGAATGGAGGAAGACGACATATTGCGCTGACCCCAAATAATGGGATAAGGGCAGGAAGAAGAAGATGCATAATAAGACCCGAAAAAAAATACTGAAGAAATTCCAAACTACAAGAAAAACTTCAGCGTTATAACTAACGGTAGTATGAAAGTTAAACATAATATAACATAATCGGTAGTGGAAAGTACATATTTCTGCTCATCGAAAGTAATATTACGATAAACTTTTTGATGTACACTGATCTTGACGGTAACAGATAGTCGATGCATGGTTTAACCCTAGTAAGAAAGCCCTAGTCTTGTTCGGACATGATAATCTATCTATACTATTATAAAGCTGTAACAGGAAGTTTGTCTGTACATTGAAGATATTAACAAAAAAAAAGTTACGATATGGTTTTTAGGTGTCCCTGATTCCATTTCACCAATTTTTGGATTTTTTGTCTGTCTGTTTGTTTGTGTGTTTGTTTGTTTGTTTATTTGTTTGTTTGTTTGTTTGTTTGAACGAGTATCACGCAAGAACTACTGAACCAATTTTGATGAAACTTTTTTTGTTTGATAGCTTATGATCTGACTTAAAATCTGGTATATAATTTATCTCGCTACGTTGACGGGAGCCGGAGATATAAACATATAACCGCAAGTGCAACCAATGTACGGTACCATTTCAATTTCAACTAAGTAACACTAATTAAAATTAAAAGACTTGTAATAAAGTAAGCTAATTCTGAAGACTGTTTGATTTATAAATAACGAAAATAACAATAAATTACAAAATAAATACCAATAATTATAAATTTAATCATTGTCCAGTGCTGATGACTGCACCGGTATAACATTGTTTTTCTTTTTGGCTATAAAATCTTTCAAACTCCATGGAGAAAACCTTTGCATAACAAAAAAAACCTTAGTACTGGCCACAAGAAAACAAGATTCGAATTACAAATTTCTTGACATTTTGTAGAATTACAGTGCAAACAAAGCAGGAGTAATTATTTAAAAAAAAAACTGCACGCCAATTTCAAACAAAGAGGATATAATCATGATTTCAAATCAGCAGCCGAAAGATGTCTAAAACTCGATTTTTAATTCGGAATGTTTTTATTTACGGTGTAATCACACAGTTACGCAATACTGGATAATAGCTAATATTTTAAAGCAATTATAAGACAGGTAAGGAACTATTTTGAAATATCGTAAATTATTACTAAAATACAAACGAACAACTCTAACAAATTAATAAGGGTCGGTTTTTTATGCCGCCGATGCGATGTGCCGCCGTGCATTTTGCGCATTTTTCTACGGCGCTCCATACAAAACGAAGCTTAGTTTGAACATTTAGTAATTAAAGTAAAAAATGAATGGTTTTAAAACAATCTAGAAACCAATATCTGTGATTTCCTTTTTAATGTTTAGTTCTAAAGTTATCTTGACTCAATGTTTGTAGTCCGTGCTGCGGTCCGTCCGTGTCGTGTGTCGTCCACCATTTGGGCTCTCTCTGAGGAACCTGCCACAGCCCTACGGACTGTCGCTTGATATGAGCTTTACATAAATTAATGTAACATTCGGCAATAGCCGACTGCGTCCTTCCGGACGAAATTATTCGCTGGAATCCAGGCGCATACGTGCGCCTCAGCCGTTGTTTCAAATGCACGCAAATTGACAGCGAGTGCTGACCAGGCGACGTTGCAGTGGAATGCGGCCGTCACCGATTTCGCGCGCATCTGACCGGATTGCAAGATGTATATGGTCCTTCTTATATGCAGACAGTTTTTTAAGGGTATGATCAGACCATCATACTGAACAACTTTCTGTATGGGACCAAAGTCAAAATCACGAAAAAAAAATCAACTGTTCCATACAAAACTGCAATCCTACTCTACAAAAATGTATGGGGCAGAAGATTTTTTTTGTCATGACAGTCCCATAGAGAAAGCTGTTTGATGGTCTGATCATCCTCTTAAAAAAGTGTCAGCATATTAAGTTAAATATATAAAAAATAAAGTAATATATATATAATGCGCCCCGACGCGTTCCGTTCAGTGATAATCATACTTAAAAAATAATTTTGTATCTGCCAGTGCACTTGATTGTTTTCAATAATGAAAAATGCCATCACGAAGAAGAACTAATAATCTCACTAATATTATAAACGTGAAAGTTTGTGACGATGTTTGTAAAGTTGTAATGAGGTATGTTTGTGGCGCAATCACGCATAAACGGCTGAATGGATTTTGAATGTGTTCTGGATTAAGATATAGGATACTTTTTATCCTAGCAATGGGTTCCTGTGGGATAAATTACAATGTTTTATCATGCTGAAACATTTACCACGTTTTTATTCTATGCTTACTAGCGCCAATTTGACGCTGACAGATGCATTTCTGTAGATTGCAGTGGTAAAAATAGTATTTACTTTTTTCAACAGTTTTGACAACAGCTGTGTAGTATATTTGGTATATGGTTAGATTCGTGCATGAGGTGGAGGTTCGATTCTTGGTCGAGAATGTTTTTTTTTATTTTTTTTTAAATATATTCAACGACTATATCCATTTTTCACCGGATTAGACAGATGCAGTTAGGCTTGATATGTTAAGGGCCTGACCTTCAATCATAATAATATCCTGAGATCATATCAGATCTAATATTAGCGCAGGATGTTTTATTTTGGCTTTTTTCTAATTTTAATCCTACCATCCTACCAGGTATCTCACTAATATTAATATTATGTTTGTGGTTCTATCATCAACACGTCTCAGAAATTCGGTTTTACAGATTTGATTGTATAGGTACTGGGCGAATTGGAAAAATAATCTTCTTCTTATCGTGTCGACTTCAAATTCTGAACAAAGTCGCTAAATAGTAGCTTGCCAGAATCGGGCAACCGATACTGCACCGTCGCTAGCAGTCATGAGCTCCTCCTGCGTGCAGATGTTAGGGCACGCAGGGCACGATGTGAGATGGGCCATCGTTTGTGGAGTTCCACACAAGCAAGTCACATTTTGCGCATCCGAGTATCCCCACCTGACCATGTTGTCCTTACTGCGACCGACCTGGGTTCGAAGTCGGTTTAAAGACTTCCAGGTCGCCCAAGGCAAGTCATGTCTAGGCGTGAGGCTCTCAGACGGCGACACAAATTGAGTTGGGAGGGACACTTTTTGTCGCCATAGAGTACACCTTGCTTGCGGTTGGCCAGTATTCAGGGGGTCGACACACTTCATAAAGCTGCGTCGGCTTGGCAGCCTTTGCGGCGCAGGAATAAAGCCATGCATGGGATGTCGTGTGTCGTCCACCATTTGGGCTCTCTCTGAGGAACCTGCCACAGCCCTACTTACATCTGGGGGCGCTATGCCAGCCAGTGGGTAAAGCAACTCTACTGGAGTCGGTTTCAAGCAACCAGTTATAATCCGACACGTTTTGTTTAGTGCCGGTATCCACCAGCTTGGCGTGGGCAGATCGGCCCCACACCGGGCAAGCGTATTCTCCAGCGGAGAACGCGAGAAAAATAAATAAATAACGCTCACAGGCACAAACATTATTTTAATTATCCCAAGCAAGCATTATAGGCTTTTTATTGTGGAAACCATACAACAACGGCATAAACATATAACATCCAAGACCGAACCGGGACTCGAACCCAGGACTCTGGTTTGGCATTTTGGCGTGGTAACCATTACACCAACCGGGTCGGCAAATACTAATAATCCTCTTTCTTTTAACCTTTTCTAAAGTTAGTGTTCATAATTTTATCGTAGTATTGTTTTCATCTTAATAGATGGCGTTGCGTGTTTTTTTGAAGCAAGTACCATACTCAATTCACGCTCAAGACATCTCAGATATTCGGTCTTACAGATTTGATTGTATAGTTGCTTACCGGCTGAATTAGAAAAATAATTAAATAAATAAATAACGCTTACAGGAACATTGTTATGATTCCAAGCAAGCACTATAGGCTTTTTATTATAGAAACCATACAACAGCGGCACAAACATTTATAACATCCATGACCGAACCGGGTTTCGAACCCAGGACCCTGGTTTGGCAGTCCGGCGAGGTAACCATTACACCAACCGAGTCGTCAAATATTAAAAATCAAGTGTTCAAAAATTTAATCGTAGTATTGTTTTCATCTTAATAGATGGCGTTGGGAGTTTTTTTAAAGCAAGTGTGCTACAATTATTAATTCAAAAACCTAGCTATAGCAGGAGCTTACAAATTTAGTTGATTATATTATCGTTGTAATACATCGTTGTAAGTATATTGATTGTTTGAGTCCAATCTGAGCCAATGCTACCTTATTTTACAGAAAGGACGAATTTTGTTGCAGTAATTCTTGCCAAATTTTTGTTTTGTTTGATTTTCGGTCTCAATTATGATTTTTTGAGGGCTTGTGCAACTTAACTATAGAACATCATTCTACTATCTAAAAGGTCCTTATAATATAACACCACAGGTCGGTAATGTAGCTACTTACATAATTGAAAATCTTTTTTAGCAAATTGACCATTAACTTCCTAGAATATTATCGTTTTAGCTCTTGCCTTTACCATTTTACAGTAGCCCGCGTGGTAGAGTATCCTCTAACGTTTATACGTGAGTGGAGGTCTGTGACCCGCAGTGGGTCGTAAGATGATTATTATGCTGCTCGACATAAATAAAAAACTAATAAACGACGAACAGTAGAAAAATTAAAGTGATGGATCCAGTGAATGACTTTTAAATCTGATACCTACAGAATTACTTGGGGTACTTTCTGATTTTGATTTAGCTTAAGTTCATGACTTTCTTATCTTATTATGGGAAATGGCAAGCCAGCAACACTTCGACCCAATGGTATCTTTTGTATTGAACCCTACATATTATTTTCTTCATCCTTGAAAAACTTGGAAAATGAATATATATGGCAATAGCGTTCAGGGTAAGAAACCTGTAATGAATAACCATCCACATACGTTTACCCACCAAGACATCGCAGTCACACAGTACAAATGTTCCATGGTTTCCTCCTCCTCTCCACACGCTCGGCAACCGGGATCTAGAGTGAGCTTTATCGTGCCTGTTGCGTAGTGCCCGGTGAGGGCTCCGACGATGGCACGAGCTTTGCTCCTGCTGTTGTTCAGTATGAACTGTGGGATTCGTGGTGTTATATTGCTGTTATACTCTGACACCAGGGCTTTGCCCACACGATAATAAGAAGATTGCTGATGAATTTCCTGCAGTGTTGCAGACCCGAGAGGCCAGAGCATTCTAGCCTGTGTCTTTTAACAGCACATTCCTTAATCGCCATTCTAATGTTACATGCCAGGATCCCTAGACTTGGTTCGGACCATGACCTTCATGACCTTAGACGAGACATTAGACAAAATTACATGTCTACGCAGACGAAGTCGCGGGCAAAAGCTAGTAATGTATAAATTTAATTATATTTCTCAATGACCTTAATATTTGCATGCAAATAGGCGTGATCAAAATTTTATCTAATTACATCTGAATTGTACCTACCCTATTTATTGGCAAATAAATTATTTGTATTTGTATTTAAACTCTTGCTATTTCTTATTTATTTGCGTTGCCGGTGGTATCGTGCTTGAAAGGATAGTTGATGTTTCTTAATGTTTCTGACCACTACGAAGGGGGTATGTCCTAGATTAATGAATTAGTAAACTTCTTTTAACAGCACAATCTGGGACCAACTGCTTAGCATGCCTCCCGATGCACGGCCGTTTCTTTATGTTAGAATTAATGAACAAACCTATAATTATCAGTAGAAACTATAGCGTCCCTCACTCTGGGAGGAGGTCCGCTGCTATGGCACCCTGAACGGCACCACCAGGTCCTCGTGGTGTTCCACTCGGAGTTCAGATATGGCTGCGGCCGCTTTCTTCACTGCACTCGTTATCTGAAACGTTAAGACACGGAAAAATTAAATATTTATTAATGAAGCATTTCATTAAAAACACCGTTTACATTTGTTTTCTTACAATGTCAATGATGATTTTGCAATTTTATGAAGAATTTTGTGAAATAATAAATAAGATTACGATATTTCAAATCTAAACTATTACAAAACTGTAACAGAAAGTGTGTCTGTACATTGAAGATATTAACAAAAAAAATTGTTACGATGTGGTTTTTAGGTGTCCCTGATACCATATCACCAATTTTTGGATTTTTTGTCTGTCTGTTTGATCGAGCATCACGCAAAAACAACTGAACTGATTTTGATGAAACTTTTTTTGTTTGATAGCTTATTATCTGACTTAAAATCTGGTATATAATTTGTGCGGACGAAGTCGCGGGTTAACCCTCATCATCATCATCTCAGCCGATGGAAGTCCACTGCTACGTTAACCCTACTATGTTATAATCTTAGAGTATGTATAAGCAAGCTATAGTGCGCGCCTAACCGAGTGTGAACCGTAAGCACGGATATGAACAACAAAACGTGTCAATTTCTCGTACCAAACTAAAACGTTTCATTATTGTATCAGTGAGTATTTTCAAGAGCAATATTTAACCTTCTATATGTTTGCATATGCGTCTGTCTATCATGAAAATTTTAAAGAAAATTCTAGAATAGCGTTATTGACACACTATGAAATTTAACAAGCGTCGTGACCCTTGGCTGCTTTTAACCTGGCATTTTTTAATGACGTCCTTGAATTGGTCTAGGCAACCTACACTGGCCTGTAGAACTAAGTATCACACTTTTAAAATTGCAATAACTTTTTCAGTACACAAAATATACTTTCGAAATAAAAAGGACTCGAAAAAGAGTTTAATTTACAAAGAATAGTTACAAAGAAAGCTGACAACATTTGCTATAAAACGTTTTTTATTTTAAATCTCTATTTTTTATAGTTCAGAAAAAATTGAAATATTAAAAGTGTTGTACTTAGTTTTGCTGGTACCGAAGGAACCTTGCGTACCTGGTACGCATAGCACTAATCTGGAACCCCTGAACTAATCTATTCAGTACTCACAAACTCCTTGTCGTCCGCGCTGAGCGGCGGCCTGGCGAGCAGCGCGTTCCTGTCGGCGGCGGAGACATCCTGCAGCAGGCGCGCGCGGGGCGGCGGCGCGGGCGCGGGCGCGGCCGCCACGCGCGCCGTGTACGCGCGCACGCGCTCGCTGTACGCGCCCGGCTCCAGCGCGTACGGCCCCAGCGCGCCCACGTCTATCACGTTACTGGAAGGGGAGAAATGGTCAATTTATGAGTTTTAGTTAAGGTTGTTTCAGTCCATACAAAAGTTTGACGCACAATACGCGTAGACGGAGTTAATAAAAGTAATATCTTATATATGGAAAAAAAGTTTAGAAAATCTAGTTGCCGCGTCACAAATAACATTTGCAATTTATAATACAATTACGAAGATATAAAGCTTTTAAAATTTTGTATGATTATATCTTCGTAATTACTTTATAAATTGCAAATGTTATTTGTGACGCGGCATCTAGATTTTCTAAACTATTTTTCCATATATACAAAGTGACTTATATTAATACCGTCTACGCGTATTATGCGTCAAAGTTTTGTATAAAATTGACCCCTCTGCAACCACCTTAAGCGTTTTTTTACTTTTGAAATAAAATTAATTTATTTTTTTAACCTACTTCAAAAAAGGAGGAGGTTCTATTTGTCAGTACAATCAAGCCTTAGTCTAACTTATCTTTAAGACAATGCCAAATTCTCCCTCGTTAGCTACTATAAGCCGTGGTGGTCTAGTGGCGTCCTGTCAAATATCCTAACCCACCGCAATCCTTGTATGACGCCCACTATATAAGGTCTAAAAAAAGAGGTGAAACTATTTTAAGGGGATGATCAGACCATCACACTGAACAACTTTCTCTATGGGAAATCGCGAAAAAAAATCTGCTGTCCCATACATTTAGATCGAGTAGGTTTGTATAGAACAGCTGATTTTTTTTCGCGATTTCGATATTAGTCCAATAGAGAAAGTTGTTCAGTTTGATGGTCTGATCATCCCCTTAAAATAGTTCCCCTAATTTTGTTAGACCTTATAGAATTGAGGAGTTAACTGCATCAAATATATTTTTGTTTTATCTTCTCAGTAAAAGATACGTTTGAAAATAATGCTAGACTTACATTTTCAGTAATTCTGTGGCTTGAATACTATTTTTAATAAAAGGATAAACTATAAAAATTATCGAAACGACGACGAAAAACAATGAAGGAGTACAATTTTTCCAAGAAAGCTCGTGTTTTGACGTTTGATAAAGAGGTGCTGATTTGACTAGTTGGAAACTCACGGATTAAATGTATACCTACTCATATGGCAGTATCCTCTGCTCGTCGGGCTTCCTCGCTGGTCTTCTTGCTCCGACACTTCCAGCAACAGCCTCCGCTCATTTACTATACTCTCCTAGTAATCAACTATAGTGACAGATGTACTCACGTGGCAGTCTCATGCAGTATCCTGTTGAGCGCGCTCTGCTCGTCGGGCTTCCTCGGAGGTGTTGACGCGGAGGCGGTCGGCGCCGGCGTCTCTTGCTGCTGCTCCGCCACTTCCAACAGGTGCGTCCGCTCATTTACTATGTTTTCCTGGTAAGTAAAGTTTGAAATATATCAGTAAGCCGGATTTTTCTCAACCTAACAGTACCAGTAAAATATGGGATTCCATGCTAGCGTCTGTTTCCCGAAAGTTATAATGTAATGAAACTGAAAGTTACAACATAGTCTCTCATTAAATATAAATAAAATAGCGCTAAGGTTAGCAAAGTTGTGATTGAGAGGATAACACCATTGCTTATTGTTTGCCTCCTCCCGACACAAGGAGAGAGAGTGAGGTCAAAATTGGTGTACGTAGTTTAGTTACAAACTCTTTCTTAAACTGTGACGTAATGTAACTTTTACTTGAAGGTAAACGAACCTTCTACTACATAATTTTTTTGGCAGGTGAGATCGCAGTCAAATGCCTGCCTCTTGGTATAACAAAGAAGTCAGTAAATACTGAAATGATAGCCGATTGAAATGACATATTATGCTTACTTTTTTTTTTTTACTTATATTTAATGGACTCTTGCTTGTGCGTTAGCACTGCATTTCCGCCAGTGTCACGTGTTTATGGGAGAATCTATCCCAATCTCAGGGATTGTTTTTGGTCAAGAACAAGAAGAGATTGAGGATTACGGAGCCTCGTGGCAGGCAAAAACGCGCGAAATCCACGCGAGACGTGTGCTCGGGTCAGAACCTGCAACGTGACTCCTATGCTTACTTTAATAAGTGATTTAAAAGCGAATTAAAAAGTAAATATAGTTCCCAATGGCTCAATAGATAGAGATGATGCGAAATGCAGTTAATAAAATACAAATAAAATAATACATATTTTTTATGTAAGCAGAAAAATATGAAACATAGGTACTTCGTCAACGGATGCGTCTCACTTAGTGATATGAATAATTTTGTTAAACTTTTGACCTAAATTTCCGTTTTCGTATCCAAGCCACGTCACCGCCATGTATCGCGGCATTTTGAACTATTTTTTATTAGCTGTCAGAAAACTCCCCATTCAAAGAAGAAGGGGAGGAGGATGATGATGATAAATGTAAAGTATAAAAATGTTTTTAATGCTACGACAATAGTAAATTTATCATAATGTACATTAATAGTAACATTATCAGTGTAACAATGACATTCAGTTACTGTTATCTATCTAATAGCTGTTTGTCTAATAAACTATTGAATGTTATTGTTATAAGAGGAGTCGCGTTGAAGGTCTGCTATTGGATAGTCACTTGTCACTCGTCGATTGTTGGTTGCCCCTCCCGGGCCAACAACGAAGCTCAGTGATGACTCAAGGGTTCTATTCGAAAAACAATCCTTGAAGTCACCAAAATACATTAACTATCCAACAACATCAAGCATTTCTAGCGTCAATGGTACAATGGTATGCCCCTACACATTCTTGCTAATTAAACTAGACATTGGCAAAATCATCACAACCAAGATGGCAGCCATTTTTTTAAATATTATAGAATAGATATAAGAGCACTACTCTGAAATAGACCTTATTTTGTTCCACTTAGAGTAGGAAATTCAAAGAGCTGTCTTGAGTAGATTGAGATTTTCATGATTTAAGTCCAAGCTTTTGCCCTGTCTTCTTCAGATTGAATATTGAACTTAAAGTATTCCATGTGAGATTTCAGGATGTTCTTTTTCGTTTCACCAAAGGAAAAAGTCCAATCTCATATCGCCTTCAAAACTGGTAATTTTAAATTTGAATTTTATAAGAAATACTACAATAGAAAAGGATAATTTCCATTTCCTTGGGAAGCTTCCTTGCTTGCTTATTTTACTATTATTTTATCATACTATTTGTATGTGTTTTTAAATCATACTCATTTGTTGATTGCGAAACAATTGCCCACAAGTCAGTGGGCACTTTTAATCATCATATATCAGTACAGCCATTTCAGCATTTATCCGGAACAAACATCCAAAACTTTCACATTTACAATATTGGTAGAAATTGGAAAAGAAAAAATTTCAAAAAATAACTATTGCAATATTGCAAGTTTTTTTTTATTTCATTCATTTTCTTAATGTTTTGAGCATACAAAAAATGAATATTTAATCTTATTTGTGTATGTTGCATTTTTTGCCATGAATTTGGAAGGGCAAAGTAAGTTTTGCCTGTAAGATCCCCTTTCACTATGAAGGTGAGTGGGACTGGAATCGGCTCTGTCTACAAGGCCAAGCGCACTAGTTATTTATTTATAAAAAACTGTTGAAACCCAATTGGCTTACAACTTATTAAAATAAAAGCGGCGTCCACGACTACGTACGCGCGGACCACTGACTTTCAATAAGTACTAGCCGATTGCATTGAAATAAAGCCTATATGTTAAGTCAAACTAAGCCCTATGCTTTTGTGAAAATCCCATCGAAATCAGAAAAATAAACAAACAGAAAAAATTCTAAAAATGCTCTTAATGTACGTATCCTGAATCCCCAATTCATTTATTTGCAAATATCTTCAATGTACATCATCGCTAACTTTACAATTTTATTATATGTATGTTTAAATGACGTTTGCCATGTCAGTTCTACAGGATGTAAATTGAAATGAATTGACAAATTTTTAGGCGTTGTTCAGACCATCAAACAGAATAACATTTTCTATGGAAACAAATCTGAAATTGCAAAAAAATCAGAAATTGCAAAAAAAATCTGCTGTTTTATACTACTAATAATGTCTACTCGACTTAAATGTATGAAATCAGGTTTCAATACAGATTTTTTTTGTCTATTTCACGTTTGTGCCCATAGTAAGGGCAGGCACACATATAACTGTGAATTCTCAGCGCATCGTAAATATCGCTCCGATTGAAAATCATACAAGTCATCATAATGAGAATCGAGCGATATTTGTGATGCGATGCAAATTCGCAGTTATGTGTGGGAGCGCTAAAAGTTGATCAGTTTGATGGTCTGAATCATTCCTCAAAATTTGTCAATTCATTTCAATTACATCCTGTAGTATGTAATGTAATACCTACATAACTGAGATGTTTTTATATGTAGATGCGTTGTCTGCGCTCCAAAATGGCAATAAAAAAGCAAGGTAATTGCCCGGCTTTCACATAGTCAACCGCCGTCTAGTGTTCGGACTCCACGTCACTATACCGCACCATTTTTAAGTCCAGTGATGTTAGCGTATGACGCGTCTATTTGTAAAACATCTTTGCTACATAATAGTTCATTGACTGGAGGGGCTGTAAAGTCATACAGTTTTTGAGAGTTATACGGTTATTATTTAATCTAGAAATAAACATTATACATTACATCATATCGGGAACTCAAATATACCAAAACCCGGTAAGAACCCATTAAAATGTTTATTTCTGTTTAGTCATGTTGAAAAATGCAAATAAAATAGAAAACTCAAACCAATTGTAAGTGAACTTATTCATAAGTACATTTCAACATGATTGCATACATAAGTAACTAGTTCGCAATTTACGAAATGCATTAATTAAGTGTTATAATTATAATTTCAATATTTTAACTTACCGTAAAACAGAAAGTTAATTTCGATTGTAGAAATCTTAACATCCTCGGATTTTTTTAATTTGTAAAAAATAACAAAATACAGATAAGAACAAAGGAAAAAATACAGATTACATTAAAAAGGAAACTAACTGGCAACATAAACAAAACAAATAAAAAAATATAACATCAACTACGGACGATAACCAGATAATAAGGCAGTCTATAGGAATTAGCGATAATGATAAACAATAGCTACCTACTGAAAAGTTCATTGTGTCAGTGGAGTATTGACTTTGAGTAATTCAGGAAATCAACTTTTCAACTTGAAAAAACTCGCCATAAACCGATTTCACTGCATTTTTTTTACAATTATAGCACGAATAGTGATCCCTACGGATTATTATTCGATGATCTGACAAAATATTAATGCAATTACGAACAAAATTAGCTTATAATCGTCACCTGTGGATCACTTTCTTTGTGGCAAATACTATAACAGCAACCCATGACTGCGGTCTTCAGTGAATCGAAGCATGAATGCAGAAGATTTTCTTCGCCGTCCGACTGCATAAATATTTGTGTAAATCACTCTTGTTGCGGATAAAAATAGAAAATTCCGTATTCCGTAGCGGTGAAATGACAAATTGTCCAAGATGTGACACTTATTTTGACATTGACATTCATGACAACCAAGAACCAAGTAGTTGTGTTCAATGAGGGATTTTCCAGAAAAAAAAAAGTTTGTTCCTAATTTCTCAATAGATGGCGTTGACCAGAGAGGGGTCCAATAGGTATGAGCAAACATATTAATTAATATTAATAACAAAAATACACAGTACAAGTTATTAACAATCTGGGTGCTATTGACGACCCGGTTGGTGTAATGATTGCCACGCCGGACTGTCGAACCAGGGTCCTGTGTTCGAGTCCCGGTTCGGTCTTGTATGTTATATGTTAGTGCCGTTGTTAAATGGTTTACTTGGGATTATTACAAAGTATGTGCCTGTGAGCGTTATTTATTATTTATTTATTTTCTGTAAAAACGAATAAAGTATCAAACTTGGCTCTATGGGCTTCGTATCCATTTTTAATATACGAACAATTTAAATTGGTCACTTCACTTTTCAGTATAAAGAATATTGAAATTGCTTTGCTAATAAACAGCGAAATATTTCGTCTATGGCTTTGCTTTTCATTCACGGAATATGACGTACGATTTAAATATTTCGGGTTTATTTTTATTGAAATTCTCAGTTTCTGTTAGGTTTTTGCAATTTATTATTGTTTCTCGTTTATTGTTCGTATATTCAAAACGTTTACGTAATTACGTAGCCCATACAGCCACGTCCGATACTCGATTCGTTGTTGACGGACAATAACATCGAGATTGCTAAATAATAAACCAACAACAATAAGAAAGGGTTTGTACTGTGTATTTTTACTATTATTATTAATTAATATATTTGCAGATACCTATTGGACCCCTCTCTGGTCAACGCCATCTATCGAGAAATTAGGAACTAACTTTTTTGTTTTTTTTTTTTGCTTTTGGAAAATCCTCATTTACCCTTTCAAAAAGTCAGAGAAATTGAGCCCATGCAGGTCCAAAAGGAATAATGAGAGATTTTCAGAAAACCATTAAAAAAGAAAAAAAAAATAGTTATCGATGATCATAGATGGCGCGTTGATGTGCGAGATAAATGCACAAATCAGCAGTAGAAAAAATTTACCATGGAGACTACGCATCATATCGATCGTTATTTTGAACGTGTGACTTGACTTTCAAAAGTCACACTCATGTTAAAAACTTTATGCAAGCGCTTGAATCGACACAGCACACAGACGAGCGCTACGCACGCACGGCGACACATCAAGCTATACAAAACCAAAATAGTCTGGCCGCGCGTAGGACGAGTAACGTATAACGTCTCGCGATTGCGACCAGCTTATACAGGGTGAAATTGATATCATTAGCATCCTTTTAAACTAAGAGTCTACCCATCAAACTGAACAACTTTTACTATGGGAGCAAAGCGATCGGAGCAAATAAAAAAATCTGCTAACCTAACAGAACTACAAAAAACTTTATACTGAAAAGTGAAGTGGCCAATTTAAATATTGTTCGTATATTCAAAGTGGATACGAAACCAATAGAGCCAAGTCTGATACTTTATTCGTTATTGACAGAAAATAAATTAATAATAAATAACGCTCACAGGCACATACTTTATAATGATCCCAAGTAAGCCTTAGGCTTTTTGTTATGAAACATTCAACAACGGCACAAACATATAATATAACATCCATGACCGAACCGGGACTCGAACCAAGGACCCTGGTCCTGTACCCGAACTTTCGATGTTCGATATATCGCCACTGTTTCGGTCCGCACTTCATTGTAATAGAGTTGACATTGGAACGAAAACGTTCACGCAATTTCGAAGTTCGAATGTGCGGGTAGAGGCCCTGGTTCGACAGTCCGGCGTGGCGTGGCAATCATTACACCAACCGGGTCGTCAATAACACCCAGATTGTTAATAACTTGTACGCACGGCGACACATCAAGCTACCCAAAACCAACATAAGCTGGCCGCGCGACGTTATAAGTTACTCGACATACGCGCGGTCAGCTTATGTTGGTTTTGTATTGCTTGATGTGTCGCCGTGTGTACTGTGTATTTTTATTAATAATATTAATTAATATATTTGCACATACCTATTGGACCCCTCTCTGGTCAACGCCATCTATTGAGAAATTAGGAACTAACTTTTTTTTTCTTCTGAAAAATCCCTTATTACCGCATAATAATAATATATTAATAGGTACGTACCTAATCTTCGGACCCAGATTACATCAACGCCATCTATCGAAGTATGTTGAACTACGTGTAAACTAGCTGTTAGAAAAATTCCTATGAAATAAAATCTGCATGGACTATGTATTCTTTGCCTTTCCTTTCACGACGATAAAATGTCTAACAACAACAACAGCGGGACTAGTACGCCAACCCACGATAGCGACATTTAACTTAACACATCTATCTGTCAAATTTAGTCTTTTATCTCGTTCGTTCGCGCGCAAATAGGAAGAGAGCGGAATCGTGATAGCGCTATATCAAGGTATCGCAGCATATATATATATATATGTTTTTTTTATTTTGGTGTCTATGTATTTTCACAGGCTATGAAACGCATAGCCTATGAAAATACCTTGTCGTTTCTGTCCATACGAAAGAGAGAACGAATTACAAGATATATAAGCTAGAGTGAGATAGATAAACTTTCTAAACGGAAACGGACTCCAGCTGTCATTTTCTACGACTTGACAGTGAGTCAGTGAATAAAATTATTATTCTATTCACTGACTCACTGTCAAGTCAACATTCTTAATAATCTGTGGTCAAATGCAATTTTGACAAAAAAGCAAAAACACGTCAACGGCAAGATAGTTTTAATTAATTTTATCAATTTTCCTGTGTGATTATTAATCAAGAAACATGCTAAGATATCGTGGAAAAAAGAAGGTATTAGATAAAGTTAAGGAACTAGATGCATTCCCAAAAGTTCCCGAAGAATACGTGGACAGTACACCGGTAGGTGGAACGTTTTCCGTTATCACCTTTTTTATTATCATTTGGCTGATATACAGTGAAGTTACTTACTACCTCGACAGTAATTTAATATTCAAATTCATGCCCGATACGGACATGGATGAAAAATTACGGATTAATATAGATATTACTGTTGCAATGCCATGCTCTAACATAGGCGCCGATATTTTAGACTCAACGTCGCAAAGTGTGTTCGGATTCGGTGAATTACAGGAAGAGGACACTTGGTTTGAGCTCACACAGGAGCAACAAGACTCCTTTGACGCTGTAAAATACCTAAATTCATATTTGCGAGAGGAATACCATTCAGTATGGCAGCTGTTATGGAAGAAAGGTCACGGGTCCGTTCGCGCGACAATACCGGCTCGAAACACCAAACCGAATCGAAAACCAGATGCTTGTCGACTTCACGGCGTATTAACGTTAAACAAAGTAGCGGGTAATTTCCATATTACTGCTGGAAAAAGCCTGCATTTACCACGCGGCCATATTCACTTGAACATGCTGTTCGATGATACTCCGCAGAACTTTAGTCATCGTATTAACAGACTCAGCTTTGGAAGTCCAGCTAATGGAATTATATACCCTTTGGAAGGCGACGAAAAGATCACTAATGAAGAAAGCATGCTCTATCAATACATCGTTGAAGTCGTACCGACAGACGTTGACACAACATTTGAAACTATAAAAACGTTTCAGTACTCCGTTAAAGAACTGGAACGACCTATAAGCCATATGAAAGGATCGCACGGAGTACCAGGGATTTTCTTTAAATATGATATGGCCGCGCTAAAAGTCTATGTTTACCAGGAAAGAGAGAATCTGATAAAATTTATGTTAAGAATATTTGCTGTTATTGGCGGCATTTATTACATCGTTGGTTTTATCAATACTTTAGTTCTGACGTTAAAGAAGGCGTTTATGAAGAAAGCTGCACCTCATGTGATGCAGAAACATAAGCCTTATGAACATAATTCTAGGCCTCCGCAAACCAATCCGCTGTTAATAACACCGGATTTAAATGTTCCTTTAGAATTAATAAAGCAATGATAGCAGGAATTTCTTAGATTTAAGTTTAATTTGACGAACTGAGTTTGTATATAAAGTAAGTGTAAATTATTTTTGATTTGTAAATGTTATAGGCACGTTTTGTTTCATAATCAAAATTAAAAATTGAAAAATGTTGTGCAGTGGGACTCGAACCTGCAACCTACCTATCTGGGTAGGCTTTTAAAAATCTACCAAGAAAATTCAATTCTATACACAAGGACTTTGCATCAACGCACTGTTATCGTGACGACAGCAAAAGTGTGCTTGATTGTGACTGGAATGTCAGCGGCAATGTGTGGCAGCAAAACACAACTGAAGCATCTGCCGTTTTTGGGTTTTGTTATTGTATTGATGACTTGGTAAGTCCAGAATGTCCTTTTTCTTCTATCGTAGACAGAACGTCAGCATAACCACATATAGGATAGCAATAGATACATACAATATATACAGGGCGTCCCACGGCGATGCCACACGGAGGGAAAGTACCTTAAATATTAAAGATAGGATATTTTACTGAAAGAAGACATCGTTTAATTTTTAATAATAAGTAGAACTGCATTCACAGATTTTTTAAAAACGCCTACCTCAACCGGGAATCAAACCCGCCAAATGTGATAGTAAAATTACATGTATTTTATAATAGCGTTTGAAAGGGCTACTCATAAGCATTATTATTTCCTAAATAACCTAGCTTATTAAATGAAACTAAGATCATAAAATTTTACATTTTATTTAAAAAAAAAATAATTTATCAAATGCTCAAAATGTGATCCGTTCTGTTGTATACAAATTCTCACTCTTTTAATAATTTCTTTTAATAAATTAAAATGTAAAATTTTATGATCTTAGTTTCATTTAATAAGCCAGGTTATTTAGGAAAAAATAATGCTTATGAGTAGCCCTTTCAAACGCTATTATAAAATACATGTAATTTTACTATCACATTTGGCGGGTTTGATTCCCGGTTGAGGTAGGCGATTTTTAAAAAATCTGTGAATGCAGTTCTACTTATTATTAAAAATTAAACGATGTCTTCTTTCAGTAAAATATCCTATCTTTAATATTTAAGGTACTTTCCCTCCGTGTGGCATCGCCGTGAGACGCCCTGTATGCTAATTGTAGTACCATTTACAACCATAGTACAAAAATATGGTTAACATCTTATAAAGACAGCAATGAGGTAGCAATCTCCTTTTTGATCTAGCTAGAGCAAATTTGCTATATGCATCTCTTATTGAGTGAATGGGACAAAATAAATACTGAACTCTGCTTTTCCCTCTACACTTTTAAGGTGGTTGCAGAGAGGTCAATTTTATACAAAACTTTGACGCACAATACGCGTAGACGGTATTAATATAAGTAACTTTGTATATATGGAAAAATAGCTTAGAAAATATTAAAAAATTTATAATATAATTATGAAGATATAAAGCTTTGCAATTTTTCATACAAAATTTTAAACGCTTTATATCTTCGTAATTATATTATAAATTGCAAATGTTATTTGTGATGCGGCATCTAGATTTTCTAAACAATTTTTCCATATATATAAAATATTACTTTTATTAATTCCGTCTATGAGTATTGTGCGTCAAACTTTTGTATGGACTGAAACCACCATAAGCCAATTAACAAACAATAGATTTTTTTAACGAACGGTAGGTTCTGAGCTTGATTTTCACCTGCCACAAAATTTTATTGTAAAATAATTGTTTTTGTCATTTAATATGTTTTAAACGTATGTTGAACTCGAATTATTTAAATTAATTTCAATATATACGGTTCAAACAGTAGTTACAAGCGCCTCTCTGGATTTTCAAATTTTTTTTTTCTAACGTAATATGTAGTTAAATGTAGGAACATTATTTTCGTATAATTTTACTCACCATAAAGTAGCAAACCTTTAGTCACAGAATAAATAGTATCTGCTACATACAGAACTTCTTTCCAGGGCCCCAATTGCGTAAAATAAATCGCAACAGAACCATAATTGGACCGCATTGCGAAGCTTAGCTTTTTACATATTATTTTTTATTTATTTATAATTAATGGACTCTTGCTTGTGTGTTAGCACTGAATTTCCGCCAGTGTCAAATGTCTATGGGAGAATCTATCCCAATCTCAGGGATTGTTTTTGGTCAAGAACAAGAAGAGATTGAGGATTGCGGAGCCTCGTGGCAGGCAAAAACGCGACGCGCGAAATCCACGCGGGACGAGTGCTCGGGTTAGAACCTGCAACGTGACTCCCTTTTTTACAAATTTGGTATTGCACTAATCCCGGTACAGCTCATAACAGCCGTTACAGCCGTTTTGACAGATGGCTCAAACGTTAAAGGCCGTCAGTCACATAGTTTATAAGTCAAGTTTAGCGCAATACTGAATTAAAACAGTTGAATAGTAATTGGATTGCAATGTGATTAGAACTGAAATTGGATTAGGATTGAACTTGGATGTTTTAACTTCGCGATCGCTCTCCTTTTCCTGTTTAAAAATTGTAGGATTAGAGAAGCTGAAATATAGCTACGTTATTTCAATTTTCAAAAGTGTGCTATTTTATGTTCTAGATATTCCCCAAATGTATTTTTTTATGTTTAGGAAAAAAGGAAAACAAATGAATTTGTACACATATATATACATACATAATAGAATTATAACTAGAATTATAAATAATGAAAACCAGAGTAGCGTTAACATTAACATGTGTTTTATGTATTATGTACACACGGCGACACATCAAGCTATACAAAACCAACATAAGCTGGCCGCGCGACGTTATACGTTACTCGACCTACGCGCGGCCAGCTTATGTTGTTTTTGTATAGCTTGATGTGTCGCCGTGTGTACCTCTCCATTTTTGTTTTATGTAATCTATGTACCTAGTTGTATTCTATTTTATGTAAAATTTCCATTATTTGATATTATTGCACCCAAATATTTTATAAAAATTATGATGATCTGTAATAGAATTCTAGTTGTAGGAGTAATAAATACAAAATGAGATTGAGATCTATTTACAGTATTTTTATACATTTTATACACTTTAATAACAAAATATGAAATACAGTTTTTGAGAGTTACGCGGTTATTATTTAGTCTAGAACTAAACATCGGGAACTCAAATATACCAAAACGAGGTAAGAACCCGTTAAAATGTTTAGTTCTAGATTAAAATATGAAATACTTAGGTCATCTCATAATCATAATTGTTATGCTTTCTTGTTTTCAATTTTGTTATTTTTGTAGTTTTGAAATTAATTTTAATATTTTTTTTATGTATCTCAAATAAGTTAAAATGTTACCAGTTTTAAGGGACGTTCACTACTGCCGTGCAAATTAATAAAATAAATTAAATCTTGTGTAAAAGGCAGGTGTTTTACTTCCCCTTAATTTTGGCATGCGCTGCGCGGGGCGCGGGTTGGGGAGGGTTAGCAAACGGTCCATGTTTCTGTCTTCTTTCATCCCGCGAGCTCTGTGGATCGTCTGTCGCGCGCGCACGCTCCGCTTCTCTTTTTTTTTTGTCGTTTTGTTTTCGTCGCGGGCAGCCGGCTCTCATTCGCGCGGCGGGCTCGCCCCACGACGGACGTCCGGTCACGTTCGAAAACGAAATCGCAATCGAAAAGTTTTCCAACTTTTTTCTGTACCGGCCCTTGATACAGAACTTTTATCACAAATAAAGAAACAATAAGTGTGGTGCGTTAAAAGTGTTTACGAGTGTTCTGTGAAGTGTTTCTGTTGTTTTTTTGCGATAGCATTTACCGTTTCAATTGAACGTTACTGTTTCGTTCGATAAAAAAGCGCGTAAGTAAAGTCGCGTTCATCACAAGAGTGGGCCGTATATGGTAAAGTTGATTCTTTGGGCTGGGGTCGGTGAAAGTAGACCTTTGTTAAGTTCATAAGGACACGGGCACACCGGCCGCTTGCAACTAGCTCGGAACTACGCGTTTCGCTTGCAGTTCGCGAGAGGTGAGTGGCATTTCTGTTGAATTACCTACTTAGTTGCTCTTCAAACTACAGTTATCTTCTACGGAGATTTTTTTTTGTTATTGCATTCAAAATACAAGTTTCTTTCTCTCGAGATAAAGTAGGCTCCGTAGGTTGACGTACAGTCGCAATTATCTATGTAAATATTGCGCTAATTGCTATCTTATGCAGAGTTTCACAGTTATTAAAGTTTTGCACTTTTTTTTTGCCACATTCACAGCATTTCACTAGCTACTTTGAACGCAGCCGACCGTTTATTTTTGAATTCAGAAGTGTCCTTCAATCCTTCCGAAGTGCCGATTCCATTTTAAGCGTTGCTTATTCAGTAAACGATATTTCATTAAAGCTCGCCCATTCCATCAGCTGAACGAGGTAGAATGTTCAAACGATGCCATTCATAGTATGCACCGCGGACTGTGTAGGTCAGTGCCCTTATACCCTACCTGTTGCCGTTCCCCGCAAAGCCGGTTCTGCCTACGCCAACGGAACAACTGAAAAAATATGTCAGGTTTCCGAACTGACATTGACTAGGCTATTAAAAAAAACAAGTTTTTGTAACACTTCGCTAATTCCGTGCGACATGGAAGGAAACTTTGTTACAAACGATAAAAAAAGGTAAAAATACCAGTCAATCTTCATTTGTTGTTCCGTTATGTTTTATGATATAGTGACTGGTCTTGGTTTGTATTATTACCACCAACGGCGAGTTAGGTATTAACACATGTACTTACCACAGAGACGTGGTTTTTTTCGAACCTTAATTGCTTTATTAATGGCCAGTTTCATTATGTCCAACCATCAACACTCGACCACAATGAATGTTAATGTTAACTCTCTTTAAATTTGAATTTCTAATTTCATTAAACGATCAAAAAAATATTTCTGAAAGTTTGCCTATACTTTCGAGTAATTTAGGCATAAAAAACGGTGTAGTTGAGGGAAACTGTTTATTTAAGCCACCTGCAAGACATGCTAAGTGTAATATCAATAGGGAGGGGTTCGCCCCGCTTACATTTTACAACCTTTTTTACCTCGTCACTCGATAGGAGAAATCTGGAGAATCAACACGTGGTGTTTAAAAACCATTTTTATCGTCTTAGTTTGAATCTTACATACATACATTATACCCGCGCCAGGTCTAAATAAAGGATTGTCAGTTTATCACCATACCTACCGAAGTAATATTTAAGTCAGTAAAAAAAGTCCCTATCCTATCTATCAATCTACAGATTTGCACCTTGTTGAAAATCAGGGAGGAACGTAAAGAAGACCTCTGAGGACTAAGAGATTTGATGTTTATGAACGCGATTTTGAAACATCAAGCCAAAGCCAAAGAGATGAAATAGAAAGACTGGTTAGACTCAGAGCTCACCTCATTGCCACTGCCAAGGACTAATCATTAACACTCATGGGGAAGACTGTAGGATTCGACCCCATACTCCACAGAAAAGTAACAGGAATAGAGAGAGAGACTATTAAAAAATACTACAAACACATACATATCTAAACTAACGACCGAAATCCCCTTCGGGAGCTATTAAATACTATTATGCCTTTAAAAAGAATTGTCAAGCACAAGATAACACACAATCTCAGAAATAGAATGACGTGTAAATAAAGAAATTGAGATCACTGTGTCGATAAGAACGCGGCACACGTCACAATTTAACGATGAACCATTAAAGACCGTTCGTATCGTAACAATCAAAGACCGTTTCGTATCGTATGAATCATGGTGATGATAAATGCAGAGTACTAATCTTTATAGGAAAGCAGTCAGGTACGCAGGATGTTTTGAAGTGCATAAGTGTACGCGCTAAACACAGATGCACTCTCTCGTCCTTAACTTATGACTGATTGGACGGTAGACCGATACGATTAGAGGTGGAGGTCAGACACAGTGGCTATAACTGGCAGCCACACGGTTTGGGCGTCAAAAATGCGCTAATGCGATGAACCCAGAAAAGAAGTAGCAACTGTTATTTTAAATAAGATGGTAAATTTCATTTGCATCAGTTAAGATAAGGATTGTTTTGATGTAAACACCCGGATCGTAGCGGACTTGGCTTCAATTCCAATATTTCCAAAACAACACATACATCCGAAAACAGATATAATTTTATTGAAGACTTCAATAAGCATCGTTCAGTGGCGTATAATATTTATTGCAAATAAAACAAAAAGCCAAAAGGACTGCTCAAGGCGATAAGTACCATGAACAACTCTCGTCACATGTATCAACCAATCAAAACAAATCGTCACCCGAAATAGCGGCGTGGTATGATGTTTCTAATGAAATCGCCACCAATGTAGACCAGTTATTTGTGATACTCCCGCGGTAAAGGAAAGGTCTTCCGACAGGCTAGGAGCTAGGAGAAATGCTTCAACCACGACCGGGAAGCAAACACGGGAAGGAATAGCTGAGAAAGATCCCGAAATTACTTTTTGTACTCAACTAACTCTAAAGCCTTTTTTAAGATTCTTTCAAGAATAAAAATGCACTCGACAGATCTTCAGTTCTTTTCTTATCATAAGGACGATACCCATAACGTAGTAAAGACAAAATAGTAACCGGTGGTTTATTTACAGAGCGGATGCGGGTTGAATCGTTGTTGGGGCTTTTTAGTAATCCGATACACTTGTAGTTAACGAGCTTCCATTCCACCGTGAGGATGCATTGTTTTACTATTCTTATTATAGAAAAAAAAAATTAAAAATATCCTTTGTAACCGACTGATTTGAGCAGTCGCTTTAGTCGAAATCGGCTATGAGAAATCGAAATCAATAGGAAAAAAAATCTCAAGAAAATGTCTCAAAACAATTAAGTTACGGGAGAACACTGGTTTCTGATGTTGAATAGTTCCGATGAACTACTTATACTATACATACTTTTCTGAATCGTAAACTGAAACTATACGGCCTATTTTCGGACTCTGACATCAGCGCCAACAGAAAAACATCCATGACCGAATCGGGCATAGTAGCACATCTATGGAAATTGTCTGTCTGCGAATTGACTACTATCTTGCCTCCACCAGTCCATACTGTGCCCACGAGCAAGAGTATGTCCTATTCTCTCACCCTTATTCGTAAGAGGAAATCTTTTCCCTTCAGTGGGATCCTTATAATTATGGAACCGGGTTTCAAAAGCCTTCATTTTCAAGGTCCTTTGGGTCGAAAATGCAATTACAAAATGGAGTTCAAGTTATTTAGTCAACATTGTTTTATTTGCTTGTTTTGCCCTCTGCTGTTGATCTACGAGGAGGTACAAAAAGGTAATATCCCTTGTGATATTTTTGCCCGGATATCAGATCCAATATCGAGAGGCCAGAAATTATTTCTTCAGTGAAAGTAATGAAATAATATTTGGTGGTTACACAACACAGATCCATTAGATTTAGATTACTTTTCGTAGAAGCGAATCATCTAGTTTCTTTAGGTAGGTATTACCTTAAATACCTTAAATATCTTTTTCCTCCGACATCACATTTTTCAGAATCCAAACGTAGGTACAATTCACATTTCCATGCTATTAAAACTTGTGACGTACCTATTTTGAAAACAACAAACATGGTGTTATGTGGCGTTGGTATTACCGCACAGGTGGTGTTTGCGATACGAACAATGATATCAATTGAGAAGCTGATCGGCGTCATGGCTTCGGAATTTCTATCGGCTACAACTTCGAACAAACTTCCATTTGTTGCAGACTTGATTAAAACTGAATGAATAAGACCATCGCTACTGGACGATATAAATAAATATTATAATTTTATGCTATTTGGTTGACAGTCTGAATACAGTGCAGTAGAAATGGTAAACAAATTAAAAGCTTTCAAGCTGAGTATAAATTTGACCGAAACTGGCACCGAACAAATTTTAGCTTCTGGTTTAGGAGGACTAAATATTTGAGAAATCCAAACTGAATTCAATTTACTGATCCTTTTCCAACAATTTTATGAGTCGTACTCCGTGGCCACCCTACAATCCAGGGGAAAGTTAGGCCCTTATGACAGCAGGTTATCTTTTCGCCGATGTTTTGCCTTCGAAGCTAAATCCTACTATAATATAGCATTAACAAGCAGTAACTAGATGCGGTCTGAACTGCACGACAATTCTTAATCTATACTATTATAAAACTGTAACAGGAAATTTGTCTGTACATTGAAGATATTAACAAAAAAAAAGTTACGATATGGTTTTTAGGTGTCCCTGATTCCATTTCACCAATTTTTGGATTTTTTGTCTGTCTGTTTGTTTGTGTGTTTGTTTGTTTGAACGAGTATCACGCAAAAACTACTGAAACGATTTTGATGAAACTTTTTTTGTTTGATAGCTTATGATCTGACTTAAAATCTGGTATATAATTTGTGCGGACGAAGTCGCGGGTTAACGCTCGTAGAAAATAAGACTACTTTTTCAGACCTAGGAAGGACAGAAAAGAAGTCTAGGACCTATTTCTTAAACATGTTACTTATGGCATGTTGTGTCCTAATATATTTAGTACCTAGGTATGTATCTCATATTGTCCTTTGGACAACATTAAATTTTTTTAATCACTTGTTTTTATACGAAAATATAAAAATAGTTTAGAAAATATTTATTTTTGTTCGATATTTCTATTGTTAAAAAATATAGGATTCACGGCTAGAAATTAAAAAAAATTTTTTTAAATCAATAAAAAAGGCAGCTCGGCAAAGTAATCCGTCACGTTCAGAGTTCAGCGTAGCTTCAAAATTTTCAAATAAGTCTAGAAGTAATTTATAGAAAAATCCAAAATATTTTAAATAACGGTTTGAATTGTAACTTTGGAGATAAATGGTTTTAAAATTTTGGTCATCATCATCTTATTTAAGAGCTACTGTTGCCGAGCTACTCTTGTCGGTGGAGTTTTCGCCAATCCTGTCTCCTTTCCGCTAGTCTCTTGAGTTCTTGATACAATACGACATCAACCTTTTCCTTCACTTGGGCCAGATAACTCTGTCTAGGTCTTCCTCTGCCTCTCTTCCCCTCCTATCTTCCCTTCCAGTATGGTTTTAAAGAAATTGTCGTTTCGTATCAAGTGTTTTGGTACCTTTCATAAAATTGAATGTCCATTGTCATATTTATGAAATAGGCCCATGACTTCATAGGTTAGTAAGGTTTTTAATCACAATGTTTATGCTCCGTTACGTTTAACGATGCCTTTGGTAGATATCGTTTTTGGAGCATATCTAAAAGAGAAATTTTTAATCGAAAATAGATCTTGCATAATGCATGAGTATATGATTGATGCTCCAAAACTAAACAAGTGCAAAATAAGAACAAGCGATGCATTTATTAAACTAGCTAAACTAGTAGTGTTCGTGACAATATTTTGACGTTTTTACAAGCTAAGTGCGTTTTGAGTTGTGACATTTACATAAATTAACTGCTGTCGTAGATGTTTAACGCAGTTAAGTTAACGCTTGTAACAGACAATGATAGCCCAGTCATTTTACGGAGTTTTGTTAGGAGAGGTGAGAAGTAATTATTCATTGGACTTTTAAACTGTAACCGGTACCACTTAGTGACGAAAAGACTATCTGAATACATATTTAAAAAAAATCACTACGCAACATAGAAATCAAAATTGTAAGTCCCAGAAGGCTTTTCAATTAATAATATTAATACCAATGCACTCATTTGAATTAGATTTAACAATATAAATTATTTTTGAGCAGTAAAGTAGGCATTGAAATTTAAAAAATGAGATATTTAACAGAAAATACTAATGTATTTTTCAAAGCCTTATAAGCACACAAAAATATTAGCACCATGTTTGAAGTATGTATAAAAAGAATAATGTTAAAAAATGAGGTTTTTATTGGAAAATACGAATGTATTTTTCAAAACCTTCTAAGTAGATAAAAATGCCTTAAATATGCGCAAAAAAAAATACTGTCGGATTTTTTATAACGAGACAGTAGCTAAATTTTAAATTTGGAACTGTTGCCGACGGGATTTTTTTTTAATTTTGGTACATGTCTACGCTCAAATTGACTCTTAACTGCTATACCGAAAAAAACAATTATTAATTGGTCCCGGCTCAAACCGTAAAATGACTGGGCTATGACATGGAATTTGTGATTTATGGTGATTAGGACATGTGCATCGAGTAATACATAGGATTGTTATAGATTATACCTACATTGTTACATTGCGGAAGTGTTTTTATTGGCGAAAGACTACTTAGTCACATTTTATGACCTTCATTACAAAATAGGTAGGTATGAGTGTAAGGTAGGTGGTAGTTATTATATGATTGATTACATATCTATTCATATGGTTACATATATGAAGGTGTAACTATAATATCTACCCCAAATAAAAATGAATTGACAGGTTAACATGAAAGTTTTTCCTACATTTTTAATTATTATTTAAATTGGCTTTATATTGGTATTTCGCAAAGCTAAAACTTTTTGCGCAATATTTCTAAATAACAAATATAATTCAGCAAAACTCATAAATCTAAGATATTCGTTTTTGCAAACTAAACGCTTTTCCATAAAACGCTTACTTATCTGCTTAAAAGTTTACGCGATAAATCAACTTAAATGTCAACTCAAATACTTATTATCGCTAAGCTCTACGGGCATCGATAGCAAAAAGTTTTCCCAGAGAGAGTAACAAACTAGTTTCGGATCCTAGACCCTTTTCACAAAATCGGTGTAGGTAGGTTGTAGCTGCCAAAAAAAATTGTTTTTCTACTTAAATTTAGATTTACATACATCCCGTTATTTCGTGAACAAGATTTCCAATTTCAGATATTTAAAATAGTATGTTAAAAAGTTAAAATCCTCAAAAACTACTGGCTACTGGAGAACATTCATCTAGAACTGCGCGTTTGAACTGGTGCTTGTTTTAGCCAATTTTCTACGTAGGTAGGTAACTTAGGTACCCGTTTTCATCATCGATGGTCGTCTTATTAAGTCTTAATATTTTTAATATTCTTTTACGTCTTAATATTCTTAATATTTTACGTTTATCTTTTTAATTTTTTGGTTAAAGTCCGCCACATACATACGGAATTCAGATCCGGAATTCCGAATGAATTATGATTTCGTTCGAAATTGCGGATGTATCAAATCCTATACAAAATCACAATCCTGATTCGGTATTCCGCAGGTCTTAAGGTAGGTACAAGTTCGTAGCCGACTGCACGCAGCAGCAGCAGCAGCAGGTGACGACACTACAGTCGCCAGTGCAATATCTCTAGAAATATTTTAAGTTTAGGTTTAGTACTTGTGTGCGAGTGCGACTGCAGTGCATTCTGCAATGGCGGTCTGCACGGTCTGTAGTCAGCTACGAAACAGCACCTTAAGGGTTATCATTATTATTATTTTTTGGTTATAAGAGCTTGGTCAATGACCAATAGCTACTGCGACCTGGACAGATCTATTGTAGCTGTCACCCTAGACCTAAAGGTCATTTCCTAGGCCCACGGACTTCATGAACCGTGGTATGCTTTTGGAGAGGAGGTCCCTAATGTGGTGTGGTGTAGGTGTTATTATGTATCCACCTAGATGGCGACGCCTGCTAAGGGTTATCGATAACTTTCTTTCCATACGCAATGGAGGGAAGTCTGATATTTATCTTTCCTACTCCTGACGTCTTTGATAAAAAATTTTGCGGGTTCCAAGATAGATTAAAGTCATCCCCCGGGCTCGCTGGACTTTATTGTCTAGTGTCGTGAATGGTCGCCGCTGTTGATCCTGATTTACAGGAGTTCCAACGGTGGAACGGTGGGATTGTGTGGTGGGCGTATGCCTGAAAAAAAAGTTCATACCATTTCGTTCCAGAAAATTTAAACTCCCCCAAACCTCGTAAAAACGTTCTTGTAATGAATATGTAACCCGACTACAAATATGTAGCATGTGCGTGCTTTTAACAACAATACTAAGATCCAACTCAAAACAAAAGGTTTGTTTTAACAAAGCATTGAACACATGTTCCTCTGCATTGGTTACACTAAAAACCCCATAACGGAGATCGTATTCCATGGTCGTAAGTACGAAAATAGCTTGATTAGTCAGAATTCGTTTGCGGACGATATATACAATACAAAATATAAAACTTCTGTGTTTTGCGTGCGTAACTACTTGCTGAATGATGTTTTGTTATAGAAAAAAATAAATACTTTACGTGAAAACTTTTGTATTTTGTATAAAGGTTGACGCACAGTTTATCGGCTCGGCATCACATCAGACATCACAAACCCCCTACACCTAACTTTCAAATGTGAGCTTTAAATCGTGTTTCATAAACTAGATTGGTTTTGTGGATATCATAGTACCTAACTAGGTACAAGACTAAATAAAATATGTGCATTCGATAGTTTTTATCTCCATGTAAATAAATCCAAAGTCCTGTGATTAACACCAATTAATAGCCAGATTAAACAATCAGAAGGGGCATAATAAGATACCTGCTACATGTCTAGTGAGGAACATTATTTCGGTGGCGCTAGCTCGTCATTATCATAACTATACAACGTAGCATAGTAGTTATGTAAACAACGATAAGAATAATCATAACCCAACATAATTTATAAAAGAAAATATTTTAATTAGCTAACTTTAAATTTATACGGAAATATAATACATTCTGGGCCCATAACCTCTCATTTTCTAATATTTATATGCGTGGGTGTTTGATCCAACTTTGTTCGTAATTAACATAACGCAGTGTCCTCATTTCCGCGTTTCCTCTATCGTTTGACACATTCAGATTGTGAAACATCGAAGGCAAAACGTCTAATGTTATACAAATGGCTACTATTTGGGTAAATGGCCGATTTGTTTGTGGGAACAACGTCCACCATTGTACGCTTGGCGCTTGTGTCAATAGCTCTACAAAACGTACCTAATGATAGAACAAGTTTTGTAAATCGGTCACTCATGTCATGATATCTGTGAGCTACTAACTGTTGTGGTAAATACTAGGTAGTTACTTTATAACATACTGTTTTAGTCGGGTACCTTATTTACTGTTGTGTTAAAGCCAGAGCTTTACGGTTTGTAATTTGACTGATTGTTTGTAATAAAAGGTTTTGTTTGTACCATAAGCATAATAATTATGTTCGTGACCATAAACACTATAGGTAGATATTCTCCGAGGAGGTAGTCAGATATATTCTGAAAACTCAGAACATCCACGTTTCACTGGTAGTACCGAAAGTGTCCGGTTGTTTATAGTGAAATGTGTACAGGTATATTAAATATATGCTATGTCTAAAGTATCTCTGCCTCGGGAAAAGTAGAATAGAATAACGTTTATTGCTTCTATTGATAAGTTTGCTTGCAAAATAGGCGTCAACATCTGAATACTTCTGCTTTTACAAGCCTTTTATCTTTGTAGTCCCTTTGCTTATTTGCCGTTTTTCGATTAAATTGGTTATTATATTTATTGCTGATTAACGCTCAGTTGCAGAAACGTTCATTAAAGTTAATCCTCCATTAAATCTTTTGCTGTCACTTTTTGTCTTGTTGACGTAGTAAAGGCTAGCAAGAGATTTAATGGAGGATTAACTCTAATGAGCATTTCTGCACCTGAGTGTTAGTCATACATAATTATGTAGATGTACCAGGTATCAAATAGTTAGTGCCCTGAACATTGACCTTGTACATAATGTATCTATGGCTCTGAAGTCTGAAGGCCGTTTTTGAGTTTTAACAGAAGCAGACGCGCATGAAGATATCGTGGGTGCCTATCGCATCGCACTACCTAAGATTCTGCACCCCCATTTTGGGACAGCAAGAGCGTGTGTTAGGTGTAACTAATAACTAGTATAAATCATAAAATTGCATAAAATCTTCAAGAAATGCAGCATACTCGTACTCCTCAACATATAATCTTTAAACTAAACTGCTTATTAAAGATATTACCATACTAACGCGTCTATCTTAGTTTTTTTATTACCTATTTTACGCGCGATCAACTCGACTACACTTTCCGTCCAAGAATTCCGACCGACGTAAATGAATAGAGGAACGTGTTACAAAAAATCTCGGTCAAGTTTGAACGCCGCTCTTGACTTTATTGGGTTTGGCTTCATTAAGTTACCTACTTTGTAGATTTTAAACTTTATTTGATTTCTTATTGATTCGAGGAAGAAAGATTGTTGTTATTCTGATCGTAGACTAAAGAAGATCTAACAAATGTAATAAGAAAGAAGAAGAAGATAAGAAACTCTAAAATAGTCCTACCGCATTTTGACGAAGCTAAAAAATATAATAATTTTACCAAGAACTGGCAGCCGTAGCTTTCCGTCATTGGACCGACCAACCTGAGACCGACTGTATAAGGAACACCGAAAACAGAGTTTTTGCATTGCACGCTTATTCTGTAGTAGATGTTGACAGGCTGATGATGATGAAGTCCATTTCACTGACAAAAGCTCGGCTTAAACTTCACATAACAATATCCTTGGTAAAAAACAGCCTTATTACGTAAAAAAGTTATTTTAGCGAAGATCAAAAATACAGAAATAAGGTTATCAGGAAGGATTCGGTTACGCTCGTTACCTTCCCATCTTACGATCCGATAACTCGGATATATTCCTGTATCTTATTTATCTTGTTAGAAGGACCTACATAGGGTTATCGGAAAATGTTTTCGTATTTGGATTGTAGGTTTTGTATTTTTTTTCTGGTAAGTGTTTTGTTATAGTGACACTGTTTTACGTAACCTAACCTAACCCATGTTCAAACATAGTCTCAAAAGTATCAAGTTTTGCAGAGATTTTTTCGCAGGATTCTCTGATACTTTTCTCGTACGTACCTTACTTACTGATAGATTCAATCATCATCTACTTTGAAACTGTCCCGCTGGGTGCGAGGTCTGCTTTCCTTGTCTGTTTCCTCCAGTTCGCTCTATCCAGAACATCTTCGGTGGAGACCTCGTAGTTATCCATGTCCTTCTCACCCATTATGGGCGAAAGTCTGTAATAAACTATTATATTTTAACAACATTAGACCATCTAAGCAGATGTATTGCGTTCATTATCTAAAAATAACGAATTCCACTTTCGTGGCTTCGTGGCCTCTGAAACGAGAGAGTGCCACTTCTTCCAATCTTACGGAACATTTTGCCAGTTGCTGACTTGAAATTCACGCAGTCACTAAGTTGCTCCAGCGATATCTGGGGCCACCAGATATGCTCGCAAGCTCACATGTCGGTCCTTAGTTCCTCATTCATCCTTTTAAGGTGATCAAGCCCGGAGTAGGCGCCGTATCATGCCAATTATAATTGGAAAAGCCACGAATTCTTCAGTTTCGGCCATTTTTCCGAACCCTCCAACTGCCATCCACGTTTATAGGTACTGGGTCCAGGATTTTACGAAGCACTTTCCTCTTGGCGACCAAAAGTTTGAGTGTATATTATAAACTGTCATAGAATTGTCATGAATCGTCGTTCTGAGCGACTGAAGCTCAAATCTCTAAACGCAGTCGTCACTCGTCATGGCACATGGCACTGTAAGCACTATTTAGTTACAGACATGCCATCACGCTATGCTGTCTACCTTCGTTACTCACTTGTTTTTCACTTCTAGACACGTGAGAAATGTTAACACTGTCTGTTTGATAGGGCTATAATCATTTCTGATGAAAACTGAAGAACATGCGGCCTTGCCAAATATCATGGGTGGAACAGAAGCTGTGCTTTGGCTGGCTTAGCCACTTAGAACCTGGGTGAGGATAGGCATGTCAGGAGATCACATTTGGGCCAACCTACTGGCTGACGTTGCGTGAATCGAACCAGGTATCGCTGGATCGCCGTCTGGATCTACGTCGCCGTAGTGGAAACTAAACCACGTGAGTTTTTAGGTCAGCAGCTGTCGGGAGGTTGCGCAGGACAAGTTGCGCTCTCTCGTTTCGGTCACGAACCACTTTGGGTTCCCGGCGGAGTTAGTTTAGTTCTCATAGTATTTAGGTTTGATGTCGGAAGTTCGAACGACAGACGTAATCGAATTAAGCGTGAGAATCGTTCGAGTTACTATCGTAGTACCGCACCTGGTCATTGATTCCTTCACGGTCCACTGGCCTTCTTGGTTTGTCATCAAGGCCGGCGATAGTTGATTCGATTAATATCTAATTGTAGATGCAAGATTATCTTTATCGATTCCAATAAATCAAGTTTAAATCTAGTATCCACAATTTTATGCAGTGTGATGAAATTAACTCAAATATATTAACGTTTCTACCGAATGTGTCATCGTCAGTCTGCAATATAAGTCTAAGTCCCATTCTAAATCAAGACTTTCACGGGTATAGGGTCCTTCTTAATATGCTGTCACTTTTTTAAGAGGATGATCAGACCGTCAAACCATTATAATAATTTTTATTTTCTTTCAACAAATATTCAGCAAAAGTACTACCTAACTGAAGAACTTTCTCTATGAGTTTCTCACTTATGTGGGTACAATAAATGTCTCGAAATTGAATCATGCCGGTTTCTTTCCGATGTTTTCCTTCACCGAAAAGCCAGTGGTGTTACAAATCGTACACAAATTCAGAAAAACTCATTGGTACAGTACGACCAGGAAAATAATTCCGCTCGTCAATCTTCGTTTGCGCAGAGCAGTGCAAAATCGTGTATTCTCTCTCGCTCCAACTCGAATAGCAGACTAAGGGAAAAGCGAAAAGAGCGCGAAAGCAATAAGCCAATAGCGGCAAGGTGTCACATCCTGATTGGTCAATATAATTTCGCGTGCTTTTAAAATTTGTCAACTGCGCAGGTACATCGCCATCGGTGAGACTTATAAACCTGGTACTACTGTACGAGTCACCCTGGACTGGGATTCAACCGTAGGCTCCTGCACGGCAAGCAACCACTGGACCACCATGGCTATTAGGTTGTTATGACTCTGATATATAAACATTACATACATACATACACATTCTCCCGCCTGTCTCCCACTGGGGTAGGCAGCCACCTTGCTACGATCCTGACATACCTCTCTAGCTTCCTCCGCATTTATAAGTCCTTTCATGCATACTCGTCGGTTTCGGGTAGATCTGACCTGGCCCTTTTTAAGCACGTTGCTAATTTGGTTCATATATGTACGTCTAGGCCGTCCCCTTCCAACATTTCCACTTACGCTTGCCTTATAGATTGCCCTCGTCAATCTGCCCTCATCCATTCTTTCCACATGACCAAACCATCTCAATATACCTTTCTCTATTTTTGTCATTACATCCTCTTTCAAACCACAACGTTCTCTTATAACACTATTTTTCAATTCATCACAGTCTTATTTATATGTTATCTTGTTGTGGGGGCTGGCAAGCCAGCAACACTTCGATCCAGTGGGATCTTTTGTGTTAGCCCCAATACTTTTTGTTTTCTTCACCCTTCAAAATCCATCACAGTCACACCACACATACTTCTCAATGAGCGCATTTCCACTGCGTTAATCCTACTTTCAAATACCCACAATTATTAAGAAGAGCACTGAAAACTTAGGTACTCAGATTTTGGATTTTAATTTTAAAGGGATAGGCGTTTTTCTGCTTAGTTTGAAACGTCAACGTATAGTGTATAGTTTATTTTGTAAATAAACCGTGAGGTATTTAGGACAGCACTTTATTTAGAAATAACTCATTTGTCAAATGATTAGAAACCCATTAAAGTCCAATTTTCATTTAACCACAAGAGACAAACTGCTAGAAAACAACAAAAACGTAATATTGAATCTATCAAACATAGATTGGAATCTCATAAGAAGCTGCTTATCCCCCTAATCCGGGATGTTCCGGGTTTTCCAGGAATCCATGACTCATGTTGAACAAATTCGTATTCCAGGAATTATTCCTATTCCCTATTGCTTTCAAAAACTATGACTCATTGTTTTGTTTTATCGTTGTTAATTTCTTATAATAGGAAACAGATATACAAGAGGTGAAGCAAATAGGTATGTTACAATTAAAATGGTATGTCGAGGCCGCAGTCTCTGCTAATCCTTGTGGAACAATTCCTTGAGCATAATATTGTGGCATCATAAGTATTAAATATTATAACATTTAAACGCGGAGACAGACGTCTGTCTGTTTTTCTGTCTAGACAAACGCGCAAAGTTTACTGTTTTATATCCATTTACATAGAATAAGCGATGGGTTATAATAATTACAAGTCCAAAAACAAGTTTAATTTCAAATTGTTAGGTTTGACAAAGTAAATTCAATTAAAATGATCTAAGTATTTAGATTTATAATAAGGTTTCAGCATTTTCAAATTTGTTAAATCGGATCATGCCCGCCGTTTGTAATCCTCTTACGATATTAAGTTTCATTTCAATGAAACGCGCATCTTCGGGTGAATCATACCTAAGTAGGTATTAATATTCGTTCAATGTTGTTAGGTATTGAAGTAAAATTATTTTAAGCACTTTGTTGTTTGTATATTACAACCCTTTTTTTAAGACAACTGTTTTTAAGTAAATACACTGTATTTTACTATTTTGGTTAAGTGATTTGTTTTATACCCTAAAGGGAAAGAGATGTAACATTATGGTGTATAGACAGATTTTATTGACTTTTGTACTTGTTTTCATTTGTCGGGTAGTTGGCATTTCCACACAAGAGAGATCCCATGTAGGTTCAGCCCGCGTAACACTGATATGGTCGATATCTTTTCATTCATGGTCGTGTTCGACCACAGCGACTGATTATGGCTGCTTTGAAAGCTTCGTGGATATGCTCTTAGATGGCTTATGAAGCCTATCTTGGCTTTAAAAGTGCGTGCGCACAGGCTACAAACAATACAAGTCAATTTCCCATTAAGATAGTTGTATTGGATGGCCGCGGGTGGTCTGGTTCATCGCGCTTCGCGTGAAGTTCCACCCTACGCTTAACCTCAAAGTCGAACAGTTTATTCTGGACAGTGAGCCTCCCTTCCATCCCGGTCGATCATAAGTACTAAATAGTCCTCATGCGATTTCTACGTGTTCTCTTTTCTGTGCGCTGAATTTGACTTCCCATTTCATAATGACGTGATTTGCCAATCATTATCTGAATCATTAGCAATATTTGATAGGTTATCCGGTATTAGTTAGCCAAAGAGTCCTTTAATCATACCGGAAATACGTGTCAATTACTATTGTAAACACGTGGGTCACATATGACTCATCGGGGTGGTAGATTTTAGAAACTTGCAGATTACCCAGGCCTGCGCTGCCTGTGTAAAGTCATGGTTTAACTTACATAGTTCCACTATGATATCAGTAAGTAAGTAGTAAGTATAATAATGTTTCCTCTAGGAATATTTCAATATAATGTAGACGTAAAAGACCTCATTTACGGTAAATGTAATGCGATGACGTCACAGATCAGCTGTGATGGATGACAGATATTATCTCTCGGGCAGATAAGCGCCGCTTAATTTATTGCGAGGATAAAGACGCTCTATTGTTCATGTTTGACCTTGAACTTATGTAATTTTGAGGGTCAATTTGTAACATTTTATTTAGGTAAAGTAGAACAATTATACCTGTAACATATACCTGGTAGAAGACCCGAAAGGTGATTGGGGAGCGCCACTGGGTGATCCTTAAAATTCTAAGTGATTTGGATATACCGACTGTTTGAAGTCACCTCGTAACTTTCTGAATAGTCCTACATTTAATTTAGTACTAGCATAAATATTCCGTGGTACCAGGCCCTGTACCCAGACTTTCGATTTTCGATATATCGAGACCGTTTCGGTCCGAACTTCATTGTAATAGAGTTGACATTGGAACGAAAACGTTCACGCAATTGCGAAGTTCGAATGTCCGCGTAGACCCTCTGTCTCGTATGGTAGGTCGACATATCGGCCTACCAATAGATTTTACAAGTCTAGATTGTTCATTGTCTATGCGAGCATTACTTTCTCTATTACATTATTTAAATCGTAAAACATTTACGTAAGTAAAAATGTAAAGAGAAGTCGACATGGCCTTAAACATTTAGCGCCTCGTAGAATTTTAATTAATCTTTTCTATAGACAGGTTGGGTATAAAATTGTAAAGGCATGTCTGTTCTGTACGTTTGAAATATTAAATGAGCATAGGTAGGTTGTACCTACAAATACTTAACATTAAGCACTTAGATCTGTTTTATTTTTCTTTGTTTAAATCATCTAAATCACTTAAAAATGTCTGAACCAATTAAAATTGAGTTTTCAGAAAAGCTTAGAACGTAGTTCGGAGTTAAATTAAAATTTTATTTTATCGCGATCAGCTATCGCAATTAAACATAACATAAAAAATCCTTTATTGAAATTTTACAACATGTAAACCAACAATTGCGGCACTGGCTCCTAAACTAGTCAAGTCTGAAGGTCCGGAGCCAGTTCCTACCCACTACAGTGACAGTGAGTGTTAAAACAATTAATGGTTCTTAACACTAATAAAAACAAACTCAAAAAAAGAAATAAAAGAAAAACAAGCTCAATAAATATGCAGCTACAATTTTGGCGTAAACCGTTTTTTGACAATAGATAAAATCAGACATATTTAATGCAGATCAACATATATAGTCATAATCGCAAAGTACATTTCAGTCATCATCATCAGCCCATATTCATCCTATTTCTATCCGTAATTAAAAGCTATGAACATTTAAAGTTTTCAAGTAGTAGTTTGTCTACGCATACGAAGTCGCGGGCGTCACTTGTCTCAATATATTATTCAGTGTCGGAGATATATCGGGGGTACCCGTTATAAACTTACAACTTTATTGGAAGGTAACACGTATATGTTACCAGTAAGAACGTTTCCATGTTTTTTAATTCGCCTGATGGAGGTGTAACGTTTCGGTAAAAATAATTCTACCGTATTAGAAGGAATAACGGCAATATAAATTCTTATATTCTCCGTATATATAATTATATTCTCCTCGGCCTTACCACAATGCCTCAAAACGAAGGTGTTAAATCAGTGCGTCCTGCCAGTGATGACCTATGGTGGACCCTGACGATAGGACTAGTTCATCAATTCAAAGTCGCTCAGCGAGCTATGGAGAGAGCTATGTTCGGTGTTTCTCTGAGAGATCACATCACAAATGAAGTGATACGTCAGAGAACTAAAGTGGTTGACATTGCTCAGAAAATTACCAATCTAAAGTTGCAATGGGCTGGTCATATCTGCCGAAGAACTGACAACCGATGGGGTGTCAGTTCTATAGTGGAGACCACGAACTGGCAGGCGTAGTGTGGGACGCCCTGTTGCTCGCTGGACAGTAGCTTTTTCAGAAAAGTTTTTTTTTTTTTGGAGATGACAATTACAGCTCTGCTCAGGGAGCAAATACTGCTTTTTACTGCGGACTATTGGAGGGATCACGAAAGGTCTACCGAGCCAAATGAATGAACTTAAGCAACCGATTTAGGGGCACCCAGAGGGGTACGGACCACGGCATAGGACGTTGCTGGGGCTACGCGGCGGATTGGGTAGCGGGGATCGGTGATAAGCGGCCTGCGATTGGCCTGTAGGCTTCAGTAAAGTACGTAAGTATTTACGTAGTGGTCTGAGTTTGAGAAATGAAATGAGATTTGTACAACAGGTAAAATTACGTACCTACATAAAACATTTATGTGAAAAAATTACGTCTAGTGAGAAAACACAATTATTTTGTGATTATATCATCCACGGGTACTACATAAATTATCTAATACATATTAATGAGAGTACGTTCGTTGTACCAGGCAGGCCATCAACCCACGCTTCACAATAATTGCTTCGGTATAATGATTTTTATCTCCAATTAGGGTACAGTGAAAGGTAATGAAAGTCATCAAAGTATGATGCTTTTGGTTTTCAGAAAGATCTTCTAAAAGATAACAATTATGATAAATTGAATTGTCGATTCAAAAACATGAATAATATCTAAAATTATATTTATAACTGAGGATATTCTTTATTAACACAAATAACATATAAGGATATTGTAGGTGCATTAAAAAAAAAGTAAGAACTTAAAACTGAGTTCCTAAAATAACTAAAACGGTATTCCAGACAATAATAATACATACACATACATAAGCTCACGCCATTTTCCCCTGGGGGTAGGCAGAGACCACGGACCGCCACACGCTACGACTCTGACACACCTCTTTAGCCTCATTGACATTCATACATCTTTTCATGCACTTCCGTCGATTGAGGGTGCTACGCACTTGTCCTTTTCGGAAAAGATCATTGATTTGATCATGGTATGTTTTCCTCGGACGGCCTCTCCCAACATTTCCGCTCACCTTTGCTTAATAAATTTTATTCGTAAGTCTTCTTTCATTCATTCTCTCTACGTGACCGAGCCATCTAAGCATACCCCTCTCAATCCTTGTTACAATATCATCCTTCAACTTACACCAATCCCTTATCACACTGTTCTTGATTCGATCAACCAAAGTAATACCACACATACTTCGTAAGGAGCGCATTTCAACTGCATTCACTCGACTTTCATTCCTTTTATTCCATACCCAACATTCACTCCCATACATCAGTGTAGGCACCAACACACCGTTGTGACAATAATAATAATAGAAGAAAATTAGCTTGCTTTTAAATTAAGTATGTCATTTAATGACTGAAAAACGCATGTGCCTCCTGGGAGATGGATATCCAAAACCGGAAGTTCTTAGGTTTCTTCCCTTAATGATATTGTCTCCTTCATTGACCATGTATTTGAAGGGTGAAGAAAACAAAAAGTATTGGGGCTAACACAAAAGATCCCACTGGGTCGAAGTGTTGCTGGCTCGCCAGCCCCCACAACAATATAACGTTTTGTTTTTTAGAGAATAATCAAACTCTAAATAGTTAGGTAAAGTTTTCTCAATTTTAACAACACTGCCTTGTAATTGTTAACTGTCTCTTTTACGGGTCTGCTGGAAGAAATCTCTTCAGAGATAAGCTCGCCCTTTGTAAATGTTTTTTCAACTTTGTGTATTATTATGTCCGTGTGTAGAATAAAGTGTTATAATAATAACACTGAAATCGCGAAAAAAATATCTGCTGTTCCATACTTAGGTACCTACATGAAATTACAATCCTACTCGAACCGAATTTTATGGGACAGGTGATTTTTTATCGCGGTTTCGGTGTAGGTCCCATGATAAAAGTGGTTCAGTTTGATGGTCTGAAGCACCCAGCTGCTATACTTTGTACTTAAATGTCATTCTTGCCTAAAATGTCTAAAAACACTACGTGGTTTACCTGCATGTGATTCAGCTCCACGATCATTCCGACCGTAACACTTTCTTCACCCATACATTACGAGCTACTACGATTGCATCACAGACATACAACAACAATAGCGAGTAGAACATAAATCCCAATTTAGTGAATCCCCGCGTCGTTTCGTAAGCGTCGACAGTCGAATTAAATGGCCGACACTGCTACATAATTTAGTTTGTCCGTACACTGTGATTGGTATGATTATTCTGTGGGACATCGACTATACAATAGCGATATGGCTAGTAGGACGCTGACATTCGGAGACATAATATTCTCTGCCCGAGTGTAGCGACATAACGGTTGATGAAAGTAGTAGGTAATTTGTTGGTAGTTTTATCTTCTTTCATGGTAAGTACAGTATTCGGCAAACATTTTAAGCAATGCGGAGCTAGTGGTGAGGAGGATGCTCAGTAGCAGTATCGCTTCCGCCTTCAACAAATTTTGTTCTGCTTAGTCAATGCCATGGGGCCCAAGATGTTTGCCGGCCATTGTACGCACGGCGACACATCAAGCTATACAAAACCAACATAAGCTGGTCGCGCGATGTCATATGTTACTCGACCTACGCGCGGCCAGCTTATGTTGGTTTTGTATAGCTTGATGTGTCGCCGTGTGTACCTTTGGTCAAAAATATGGGATCATTTCATAAACCTAAATATTTCTTGATGATAATTTTTCCTTCAGTCAAAAGGGCGAAAGGGTTACATTGACCTGCATTTATGTAGTCACTTGTATTATAGTGGTCGTTATTTGGGGTCGCTTCGTTATCCTCTTTGACCAGTCTATAGTAGTAATATACTAGTTTAAGAAAGTACTAGGTATAAAATTAATAAGTTTTAACGTTCTTCAATAAGATTATGTCTAGGTACCTACGTCTAGCTAACCAATAGAAATTGAAGCAGCTCCAAGTATAGTACCTATTCAATCTTTATAACTTCATAGTTTTATCAGAATACTCCTTTCCATACAAACACTCAGCTGATGTGTTTGACATTCAATTTTCAACTTTAACATTGGAGTTTAAGTTCCGTCGTAAGCAAATAACATTTGAGCTCGAAAATCAGGTCACATTTCTATTAAATTCTGATAACAATTTTCATTTTATGAAATTCTGTTTTTGGTAATGTAATTTGTACGTACTTTATTGTAATAAAGGAGGTTGATCAGCATGGTTATTTGATAATTCACACTCTTGTTATTTAGATTAGACAACCAACGTAAGTTAAGATTGTCTTTGACTTGTATTTTCTTTACCATATAATCGAATTTAAGGTTGTTTCAGTCCATCCAAAAGTTTGACGCACAATACGCATAGACGGTATTAATATAAGTAACTTTGTATATATGGAAAAATAGTTTAGAAAATCTAGATGCCGCGTAACAAATAACATTTGCAATTTATAAAATAATTACGAAGATATAAATTGCAAATGTTATTTGGTACGCGGCAACTAGATTTTCTAAACTATTTTTCCATATATAAAATATTACTTTTATTAATTCCGTCTACGCGTATTGTGCGTCAAACTTTTGTATGGACTGAAACCACCTTAAGATTTGCTATTACTAAGTTCGATTTGAATTTTGCACCATGCCATATTTGACTGGAGATTTCCATTCTGTTTCCACTGACTGGTTCGACTGCGACCGAGCGCTTATCCGACGAAGCAGACTCAGTGGCAGTGTCCCACCAACCACCAAAACAGGTCAGACAAGAGTTAGTCAGAAATGGCCATATCGGTTTATTAAAGACCGATATGGCCATTTCTGACTGACTGACTCTGAAACCCGCCCAATTGACCGATTGATTGATACAGATGTAAACTAAAATGTGTTACATAGGTACGCACGGCGACACATCAAGCTATACAAAACCAACATAAGCTGGCCGTGCGACGTTATACGTTAACCGACCCTACGCGCGACCAGCTTATGTTGGTTTTGTGTAGCTTGATGTGTCGCCGTGTGTACCTTAGAGGGTGCTTTCACTGAACAACTTTCACTATATGGACCCAACATCGATATTGCACAAAAAAAATCGGCTGTTTCAATCATGGCTAATCAGTATTCATGAAAACGTTTGGATCTATAATATAGTAGCCACTGACGTTTTCCATGCAACAAAATATATTTTTTTCGGTCTTTTGATGTTGAGTCCATAGAAAAAGTTGTTCAGTTTAATGTTCTGAAGCACCCCCAGCATTAGAAGATGCTCCCTGAGCGTAACAACAAGTCCTTAAAAACATGAAATATTTTTTAACCTGTTTTGTACCACTGCTGGGCAAAGGTCTCCCGCCACTCATTGCAGTAGGCATCCAGCTCGCCTCTCCACCTTTTCCGGGGTCTGCCTCGACCTCGGCTCCCGTCGTGAGGCACCCATTGTGTGACGATTGATGCCCACCGCTCAGTGTAAATAAATAAATAAATGAATTATAACAACACCTATTCACAAAATAATGATTGTAGGTAGGTAAATGTGTACAGCGTCAATCAGCACTATTGTTTCAATTAACATTTCCTAGATAAGCTAATTTGCAGTCTACTGTTTATTCAATGAATCCTATCAATATCACGATGTGCTATTGATTTACGTATAGCTGGCGAAAAAGTGCTTTTCAAATAAATAATTTGACACTGAAATGTTACCGAACAAAATCGGTAGGTATTAATAGGTAGGTACTGGACGATTTTAGAAACACTTTCAACATTTTTGGGGTGTTTCAGACTAGACCATAAAACTGAACAAGTTTTACTGCAGGAGCAACCCTGAAATCGTAAAAATTTGTGTTTCATACATTTGAGTCAAGTGGACATTGCAGCACGGCTAGCGTACCACCCACGACAAAGCGTTTAAACGAGAAAAACGTCATGCGCGCTCTTTCTGGCATACGTAAAATAATAAAGACGGAGGCACATCTCGATTTTTATCGTTATCTCGGGGGTGGCATGCTAGACCTACAGTTTAGTGTGGAATAGTACAGTTCATTTACCAAAACTACCTAAGTAAGATAAAACAATGAAGATTACTGGTTCTAAGTGGGATCACTCACGATGACGTGACGCATTGACGGAGCGGCAGACGTCAGTCCGTCATTTGTGAAGCAAAGAGTTTTTCACTTTAGAAACCATATGTAGAAGCACACACGGTGACGGATTGACGCACCGTGTTTGCTTCTACGTGCGGTTTCAATTTCATACAACTCCTTGCTTCACAAATGACGGACTGACGTCTGCCGCTTCGTCAATGCGTCATCGTGTGTGATGCCACTTAATAGGTATCTTTGTTTTACCCGGGTAGATGACTTCGAACCAGTGGAATTTTATTGTGGTAATATGTACTTTGTTTTCGGCAAATATTATACTAATCAGAGGAAAAGTTATGTATTCTTCTAGATTCGGGTAGACTAAACCCATCAGACAAAATTTCTTCAGGGGCTAAATTAAATTAGGTAAGACGACTTCGATCCCTGTTTGACCCATTTCAATAACTTTACCGTTAAGTGGTTTCGCTTCTAAGTAACAATGTTTAACACCACTTATAGTGAGAGGATGGACATTGCGCTAGAAGCTTTTTAGCCAACATTGCGTATAGATAGGCTAGTATTTCAGCAACAAAGTTAGAAGAATGCAACGGATGTCAGTATGGTGTAACTTTATTGCTCTTCGCTTGGTTTTGAGGCCAATGCATTTAGTCGATTGTTGTGGCCTCGCCATAGTTACGTCATGTCTATTGTTAAATAGTTACATTTTTGTTTGTAATGGATTAGGACAGATTTTGGACGAGATTGCTTCTTCTAATCAGATCTTTGATAGGTATCTCTTTGAGTAGGTACAGTTGCGGATCAATTAGGTTTGTGTGTTTACAATAAGGTAAGAATGATTTGTTATAGTGGATGAATTTCAGAATCAGAATGCTTGTTTTTGCAATGCAAAGAAATTTGAGTTTTTCTTTACGTGGCAAAGCAATCAAGAATTGGGTGACGTTTCTTTAGATGGACACAGGTAATATAGGATTTTGGTACTTTCAGAATACGATAATCCATATCTTATACTGCATATTAGCTCTTGAAAAGAGTATCGAGAAAAAGAAATTTTCTTTATTAACTACATATAAAGAAAATTTCTTTGTCTGCAGTCCAATCCAATCCTTTTCAGATATCCTCGGGTAAAATCGATTGCATTATGCAACTTATCTTCGGCTGTTGTGTAGGTCATAAGTGCATGAAGTTTTATAAATCTCTAATGCCTGTATTAATAAAACAGAACTCAAAGAGGTCGTTCACAAGCACCTTCTAACACATAGTAAAAAGCAATATTTTGAATTTTGTTATTTATCCGGGGTTTACTTATTCGAAAAAATATAGACCAGGATCTCAGCCCGTTCCAAAAGAATTGGGTATTTGACTACATGCAATATATTTAATTTTTATCTTCTCAATAAAAAAAAGGTTAGAAAATAACGCTAAACTCCCATTTTCATTTACTTTTTAGCTTGAATACTATTTTTAATAACAAGGAAAACTTTAAAAAATAATGAAATGTAAATGACGTCACAACTCAATATTTAGTACAACGAAGCGCCATAGAGATAGTAAGTACTAATATCTATGCGAAGCGCACGTTTTGACGTCCGATAAAGAGCTGATCTGACTAGTTGTCAAATAGACTTTTGAGACTTCAGAGGAAGCAAAGCACCTTCAAATCCTTCTATGTTTATAAGGTTAAGAATTTAATAGCCCATGAATTCTTGTGTGGGACATTACAAGGTTGTTCCACAGTATTATCGGTGCGCAACAAAAAAAAACTTTTATAGTCAAAGTCGTTAAATCAATCACGATCCAATTTTATGGTGTTTTATCAGATATAGCGTTTTATGTAGTACAAGAGTTTCCGGATTTACATTAAGGTTACGATTTTGGAATTTATGCGTTCAGGGAGCCGATCACGCTAAATAAAAGTAATTTTTTTAAATTAAAAATTGGTTTGCTCTTGACCTCAAACCAGTCCTCAAGACAAATATGGGGTCGAAGATGTAGCGAGCTAACCCAGAAGAAGCCTATTAACTCGTACTTTAAAGTAATTCGGGTTGTAAGCGCTCGGAAATACTGACGCAGGCAGGACATTCCACTCCTTGGCTGTGCGCATTATAAAAGAATCAGAAAGGCGCTTAGTGCGGATTTGTGGGATATCAACCAAGAAGGGGTGGTATCCCGCGGTGCGTCTGGAAGTCCGAGAGTAGAAAGGGGAAGGCGGGATGAGCTCATGCAGCTCATGGGCACACTCACCGAATTACAATCTGTAGAATGTCCACTGAATCAATGCTCAATTACAACTTTTTGCACATTCGCTATCGCGCTAATTATTTGACAGTCATTTGTAAATTAGTTAAGTTTAGCGCGATACCAAATTCAGTACAGCTGAATTGACACTGGAACACAACCAAAACTGAATCTGCACCGAACGTTAATGTTTTAAATTACCGCGATTGGCCCCCAGTACTTTTATGTTATCGATTTAAGTGATTAATGCGTTGTTTTAATGCAAGACGCTATATTTAGAACTGACTGTGTCTGCAGTATCCTACTTGTAACAATTAGTCTTTATTGCTAACACCTTTTAATTCAAAATCCGTGATTTGTGAACTGGTTATTAATGAAACCTGTTCCTATTCGAGTAGTATAACGAAAAAATACAAAATAACCATTGCCCAAGAGTTTCTTTAAATGCAGTTCATTAGTTATCACTTAGTGGCCCCTATAAGTCCATATAAGACGTGTAAAATTTGCATTCAGCTGGTTCACTACTTGCTGAAGACTTATAGTAATCAAAGCAAGCCACAAAGTTTTCGGATATGTCGTGATCCTGACATATTAAGATAATCTGTTCCAGTATTTGAGGTGGCATGTCATTTTGAAATCTGCTTGGTCACATGTCTTCAGTCTGGTAATCTATTCAGGCTCAACAGTCAACAATTAAGTTCCACATCTTGCAGTTTTGCAAAAACTATATCATACATACGTATACTATATCATAAAATGATCGATTCTGTCGCGTAGCTCGCGCAGTTTCCATACCTCTCGCTAATAAGGAAATTGATAATGACACACATTTGCACGTGGCTGACTTCCTTGTGTTTTTCCGTGTCTCCTTATATCATCGTTTGCTCGTTGATACAATAGGCTATTTGACTAGTCAAATCAGCAACACTTTAGCGGACATAAAACGCTCGCTTTACGTATAAACAATGATATCTACTAAATACAGACTTGTGATGTCATATACATTTTGTTACTTTTTATCATGGTTTATTCTGTTATTAAAATATATTAATTAGAGAAGCTTTTAAATTTATTGAAAATGTGACGTTTTTTTACGGAGGAATAGTGTGATTAGAGAAAGATGTAGTCTGAAAGAAGATGTGGTGACTAGTATTGAAAAAGGTATGTTGAGGTGGTTTGGACATGTGGAAAGAATGAGCGAAAGTTGGTTGACGTATGAAATTTACAAGGCAAGTGTGAATGGAAAGGTTGAAAGGGGTCGCCCTTGGCGCACGTATGCTGACCAAATCGGATGCGTACTAAAGAAGGGCCAAATAAAATGTACCCGGAACCGATGTGCTTGTATGAAGAAACTTATGGATGTTGAGGAGGCGAAAGATGTGTGTCAGAATCGTAGCATGTGGCGATCTGTTGTCTCTGCCTACCCCAGTAGTGGGACATAGGCGTGAGCATATGTATGTAAAATAAACAAAAGTGTATATGTTGTTAGAATATTTTATTATAGTTAGTGGCGCTCGTCTGTAAGAGCAGAGCGCTTAGATGTATTTTTCAACTTGATATCAGCTTGTTCCTAGCTTGATATAAATTGTTAGATCTTTCAAAAGGACAGAACAATCATTCATGGATTCTTTCTTGTCTATTAGTGGGATTCCGTTTTAATCTTTTTTAGTGATCGTTCGCCTTTTAGTTATTTCCAACTAGCTCACATCTTTATCGCTTCTTCGTGTGTCATTTTCTTTGTGTTTTGCTTTTATTATCAAATGTTTTTTTGTCATTGTGTTTGTAATAATGAACTTGTCGATATGGATTCCCGGAACACAATTAGGTAAACTGCCTACTTTGTTCGGGGTCACTTTGTAACTGGCCCTATTTTCTGTGATATTGCGTTGTAGATTTTTCAGTTTGAAGACATCGTAAGACATTTTTTTTACATTTTCTATGGACATAAATTTCTAGACAGTCCCTATTTTTATGGCAGTGCGACATAGCGTCCTTCCACCTTGGTTTGCTCACTTTGAGCGCACGTATAAGGTCCGCCACACACAGATGGAATTGCGATCCGGAATCCTGATTCAGGATTCAGTGTTGTCAACTATGGTTACAAAAAATACTAGTGTTGTTTAAAAAATGTCTTAAATAAAAATGTATGAAACGTCAAATGAATGACAATAATTGCAATTTTAGGTATTTATTAAAACGGAAAAAACAATTTCTATACATGATAATTACTATCATTCAGGTCATGACGTTACGAATGTTACGATGATGGTTTGTAAATTGTATTCCAATATTAATGCAACTATATCAAAAGACTATCGATAGTTTTAACATTAGATCTGCATACAAAATGGCATGAACCATTATCACACAAGCGGTTTTTGGGCGATTTTGAAACTATGCCGCAACGACGTCGCAACTGCACCATCACGATACGGTATCGTTTCATCAACGCCTACGCTCAAAAATCACTTTAAAATAGCAAACACCTAAGACATCAAAAAATCACTAGATCTAGTGAAAAAGTCTCTGAAAGCGGCAACACTCCATACGGAATCTAATTCAGAATCAGGTTTATTCCGGATGTATGTGGCGGACCTATGTGAGTTAGGAAGGTACACGACACAATTGTATTTTCATTTCGTCTAGGAATTATACAATATTACTACAAGTCGTAGGCTGCAACTGCTGCAATGTAATATGAAGTATAGACCAAATTGCACGGTGTTGAAAATTTACAATAGCTACGTTGTAAAGCGAAGAGCATTGTTCGTCGACACAATAATATGGAATCTCTGCAGTATGTTGAACTGATAATGTCCGTTATGGTTCTGCTATGAATAAGATTTCCATGCACTTTGCATGTATCGTAGTTAGTATATTTCACTGTTGTAAAGCGTCCGCAATGAAGGTGATCTAAAATGTAATATGATTTTACTTGATTTGCAAAACATTCACATTCTTTTACACAATCCATTCGTCTTTTCTTCGGCCTTCCTCTGCTACTACAGTCATCCACATTCATACTTAAAACTCGTCTCGTAATATGACACTCGTCTCTCCGTATCACATGTCAGCGATAATCTATTACCCCGCAATTTTTCCGTCATACTTGCACATAGTTATTTATTCCACATTGAATCAAGAAACCTTTGACCTTAACTGAACGAGGTATAATTAATAAGTGTGAGTAAAATGACACTTAACGAGATAAATAATTGTGTAGGTACCTACAGCCTTACCTACAGAGAATAATGCGTAGGTTGGTGCAAAATGCCATTAAGATCGTGGGTGGTAATTGCGAAATTCTCTATAGAATCGAGTTATCGATTGATGTGCGGAATGAAGAGAATTTGACGCAATCCAATTGAAATGGTTTGAATAACCTCTCTTTTTCTCAACAATTATATTAGCAATCAAAAGGTAAATTCATTTGTAGGTAAAGTATAAGAATACAATTTGGCGGAAAAGTAGCTTGTGTGAAATAACATCATCATCATCATGGGCCTTGCTGTCAATGCCAGACGAAATCGTCTGGCACTTGGCTTCTGGTACCGCAACTTCTGAGAGACTCGTATAACCATAAAGTACTATATCGTTCCAATGTTTTTTTTTAAACATTATGTTTATGAACAATTTGGTGTACGTAATTACTATCTCTATGACAATTTGTAATCTAAATCCATAGAGGAGCATGCTCAAATCTGACGTCCCCTCGAACTTAATCTTTTTACCACGATGTCGGATACCACCGACATAACAGAAGAAGAAGAAGAAGAAGAAGAATATCATAGTTTCTCTCAAAGAGAATGTAACTCAATAAGTTATAGTTTCTCTTTGTATCCAAACAAAATTCTACGCTTGCGAAGCTATGGGCATAAGCTAGTAAATTTTAAGACATTGTCTATCCCTAGTGTTAAAAAAGTTCGCAAGAATCTCAAGGTCGTCTCTTCCAATCTTGACTAAACTTCAACGGACATTGTACCAAGAATCCGGCAGCTGAAGCAATTTTCAACCCGTAATCAAAGACAGACTCTATTGCCCGACAATAAGAAGCAATTTCTATGCATATGCAAATTAATTCGCATCTTAAGCAGAGCGCGACGATGCGATGTCTAACTTTCGTGTTTGGAACACTCTTGTAGTGTTGTTTTGTAGAAAATAATGTGTCTTCCTTGGTTTAACATGGATACGGGACCCGATTTTGTAAGGCTGAGAAGTTGGGTTAAGTTCATGGTAATTGATTGGCACTTGCCAGTAAGTTGACAAAATCCATTTATTACCTATTCAAATGATGTAGAGCTTGATTTATTTAAGTAGATATACGAAATAGCGAACAAGAACTGATTAGCATTCCTTGGCGACAGGGGAAAAGCTTGGTGTGGGATGTGACCTGCGTGGACACCCTAGCTCCATCTCACGTCCAGGCCACTTCCGAGCGCGCTGGTGCTGCTGCTGCGGGTGCTGAGGTCGAAAAGTGTCGAAAGTACCGCGATCTGGCCGGCAGCTACATATTCACGCCAATAGGTTTTGAGACGCTAAGTCCTTGGGGCCCAGAGGCCAAAGCATTCCTTGCAGACCTATCCGGGTGTCTCAATGAGACCTCTGGTGACCGCAGAGCTGGCAGCTTCCTGGCACAAAGAATCAGCATCACCATCCAGAGGGGGAATGCTGCTAGCCTGTTGGGCACCATGTCTTGCGGCGACGCTCTGGAGTGTGTGTATTATTTGTAGGCTTTTATGTTCTGAGATAAGATGTTTATATTTGAAGATAGCTTATTAGCCTGCCAGTAAGTATTACCATAAAACTTGATTACAGTTGTCAAAGATTACCTCGTTGTTTCTTGGTAGCAAGGTTACCCATCCACCCTCCCACATTTTTCCCGTGTGTCTTATAAGGCAAGAATCCTATCCCTTCATCTTATTGAGGAGTCATCTCCAGCTCCTAACGCATGTTGACTATCATTAGGGCTATTCGGACCCTGGAGACTGCAGCCCTGAATAGTGAGGTGGGAACCATTCGCACAGGTTCTTAAGTTAGGAAGTCCTACCAGGCATTCGTCTCCCCAATAGTTTCCTGTGCAAAATAATTTGTAGAAGTCGTAACGTCGCGCGGCCAGCTTATGTTGGTTTTGTATAGCTTGATGTGTCGCCGTGCGTACATCTATCACACGTTATTTCTCATATCCTTAACCCTTTAATGTTCGATTACCGGGCTGCGGGTTCAGCTCCCGTCTGATGCGGATCCCTTATTGGTATAGGATCTCCTATACAGGGTTAAATTGATATCATTAGCATCTTTTTAAACTAAGAGTCTAACCATCATTCTGAACAAATTTTACTATAGAAACAAACCAATCGGAGTAAAAAAAAATTCTGCTGTTCCATACTAGACTGCAGTGCCTACTCGACTCAAATGTATGGAACAGCAGATTTTTTTTTGCTCCGATCTGTTGAAAAGTTGTTCAGTTTGATAGGTAGACTCTTAGTTTAAAAGAATGCTAATGATATCAATTTCACCCTGTATAGCTATTCCTATTTTCGTAAGTTGGGCGTTTAAAACTTACAATCTGTGTTATTTTAAGACTATTCACGCAGCTATAAAAAGCTCATATTGTTTGTTCAACTTAGTTATGTTTTAACAAGTTACCCACCCAAATGTGGCGTAGTTTAATCCACTTACGGACAGACAGACAGACAGTTCCTACGTGATGCAGATTGAACAATAGATTAGGGACATGTGCAGCATTGACAATGAGACCGATGAATGCAACACGCGTTTGTTGACTTAGTTTATCTAACTAGGTTGGTTTTAACTGGATTTGTTTATTTTTATTGAGGGTTCACTTCACTACTTCCTGCACTGCTAATGATCTGTAGGTACATATACATATATACAAACAAGAATTTATGAAATCTCTTCGTCCTACCGTAAAAAAGAAACATTTGCGTCATGGATATCAAGTTACCAGTAAATCTGGAGGGACTTATTCAAACCTTGAACCAAATGAAACATAAATCAGAGTCGAGAATTTAATGCCGGGCTTTTCCTTTGACTCACATACCAACGTGTCTTATTTTTATACAATTAGGTAGCTACGTACCTTCTCTATTTCACATCCATCATAATATAAACACAATACATAAACTCACAAATAAAATCCCTTTCAGGATACTCAGAAATATTGCTATAACTAAGAACTACAGGTAGTTTTACGTGTCAAGTGTTTTATTTTGATTGGTATAGTCTCCAGGAAGCTGGAAAAAGGTATTGGGTGTAGCCTCTCACATCTTTGACGCCCCATGCCGTGTGGCTGCCGGTTATAGCCACTGCATCCCGTTCCATCAGCCATAGGAGGGTGAGGACGAAAGAGTGTCTGTGTTTAGCGCGTACACTTATGAACTTTAAAATATCCTGTGTACCTCACTGGTTTTCTCAAAAGTCGCCGTAGTCGAAATCGACTAGGAATCCATCATAATCAAGTAGCTAGCCTCACAAAAACATTGCAAAGGAATTAATGGGGGTCCATTCTTAGCCGGAATCACTGCCTCCGTGGTCTAATGGTTAAGAGCATTGGCTCTCGACACGGAGGTCGTGGGTTCAATTCCCACGGGGGACACCTAGTGATATGTCACTTTGTCCGTTTTTCCCCAGTTGAATAGGACATTGCAGGCTAAATAACCTGATTGTCTGAAAAGAAAAAAAAGATTCCGTGCTTCGGATGGCACGTTAAGCCGTTGGTCCCGGCTACTATATCTGGTGGTAGTAGTAGTTACATAAAAACCACGTCAGAGGCCGTAAGGCGGTCTGAAAAAACTCTGACACCAGGGCTCTGCCCACACGATAAGAAGCAATAATACAAAAACATAATCCAAGCCCAGCCTCGTTATCCGTTTATCATGCATCACTTAACCTTGTGACCCTGAAATCGGTCTGTTTTCGCACAAAAATAGACTAAAGTATGACTTCATCAGTTCACATAATAACAGTCATAAACAAAACAATAAGTCTATATGTAGAGGAGTCTGGTCGCCCGTAACACATCAGGGGCCTATTTCATAAACATGACAATACTAATTTACGATGATAATAAAACACCATAAGAAACAGTAACTTCATTCTATGGGATTGTGATGCAAGACCAGCATCAGTATTTCCGAGCGCTTACAACCGGAATTACTTTAAAGTACGAGTGTATAGGCGTCTTCTGGGTAAGCTGGCTACATCTTCGACCCCATCTTTGTCCTGAGGACTGGATTGAGGTCAAGAGCTAACCCATTTGGAATTAAAAAAAAATCTCTTTTTAGAAACAGAACAGATTTAATAAGTATTTCTCAAATTTTTATAGGCAATGGGTAGGTAAATACTTGAAGAAGTGTGTGCAAATGACTGACTACCTAGTCAGGCAGTGGTGTATTCCAATAACTTTGTCCCCCTGATCAGTTCTTGTCAATTGGATGCAAGGTCACATCGATTTGTTTTGACCGCGGCTTCCTTGCTATAATTTATTTTTGTAGCCCATTGTGTGCAATATATATAATTACAATTTTTTTCTTTTTTTTTTAATTTGATCTGGGTTTACGTATGGCCTTATCTCACCTGATGAAAAGTATAGATGAAGCTGTGTATGTGTCGGCACTCACACAAAGAAAACTTTTTGTTTCTCTTGAAATTATCCTGATTGTATTTTCTTGGAAAAACAGATGAAGGGATATTGAAATCTTGTACCATTTATTGGATAATTTCATTTAGTTACCACGTTTATTTATTGTTTTTCTTTTATTTTCAGGTAAGAGCTGTTCTAAATAGTTTTGACATTTTGGAAATCATCAATCTGAAGAATAGAATCACCGCGCAGTAAGTCACATAACAAATTTACAACAATGCATAACTTTTATACTTAGTAATAAAAATACTACTCAATAAAAGTATCGGAAAATGCGTCGATTTTTCTGACATAGAATAACTCACTTCCATCCTTCCAGTGAGTGTACGACGCGTCTTAGGGATGTCTTTTGTGTTTTAAGGACGAAAACAGAAACGTAAAAAGATCTTCTTTGATTGTAGAACCTCGAAATGGATTATGGTCGTGAATTTATTTGAGTACAAAATGAGTAAGCATTTAAAATGATAATGATAACTGAAACTAGAAGCGAGATACAAAGCCATTCATACTACATACTGAAACATAAATAAACAAACATCTATGAGTAACGCCTCGCCTTAATGAGGGCAAGGTTAAGGCGCATGAGTCATTAACTCTATACTTTGTCGGTACACATCGTACTATTAGACCAAGATCCCACTGCAACAATTCTATGCCTATTTGTTTATGAAAGATATTAACAGTTAAAAAACAGTTTTTGAAATAGTGAATTCGTGTTGCTTCAATTTCGGCAACTCTTAATTGCTATGCAATGCATATTTGTAGGTTACCATCTTGGTATTTATTATTATAATAATATAAAACAAATGATCGTAGTAAATAACGGGAACTTTATGGTAGCAGACTGCTGTAATTGTGTGATGTTTATTGGGTTCCATAGATACCTATATTATAAACTTGTTGCAGCCATGTTGTGCTATTTTCAATCAAACTAAAGATTGAAAAAAAATTAACCCAGGTTTTTTTCCTCATGTTCTGTCCGATACAAATTTTTCAATCTTTAATTCCATAAACTATATTCAAAATTCAAATTCAAAATTTTTTCATTCAAAATAATATCACATAGATAGCTTTTTGACGTCATTTTTTGAATCTACCACCGCGTCGGAAGGTGTTCCGTTGAGAGAAGATGCGGCCAGAAACTCTACAACACACATCTTTTTAACACATATATTTTGATTGCCCCAAATTATATGAACGTAATTGTTAAAAAATATTTTTCTTGGTAGATAACACTAATATAATTGCTTTTATTTTTTTAAGCAATTCTACTAAAAAGTATTTTATTCAATGGTGACTCTTTTATGTTAACTGCAAATTGATAGCATGACAGATGAACCTGCAAATGTTGCAGTTGGATCTTGGTCTACATACTCATACATCGGAGGAAACAGTCGTTCTTTGTTGGTCTTCGAAGAATTTCGTAAACCGATTTTACTTGATTAGATAAGGTTTTTGTAATTAGAGTAGCGATTACAAAATGGCGGGGTCCGCCATTTTGATGGACGGAAATCCTTTGCGAGATCTAGATGGTGTTCATGTTCATGAAACTGATATACATATTATATTCAATGTAACATTAGCTCACGACGGTATTTATTTCGTGAAGGTCAGAAGCATTGCCATAAATACTAGGTAATCATAGTTTTAGAAAGAAATGTCACTGCAAACGAAACGACGATACAAGGCGATTATGGCTATAATGTTCCATAAAAAACGATTTTATTTCGATTTAACAACCAATCCCTATTATAGATTACAGTTGAAATAGGTTGAAACATGGAGACATGACATGTCTTCAGACCAAGATGGGAATAGTCTTTCAAATACTATTGATTTTTAAACAATGTTACAGCCATGTTATGCTATTTCGAATAAAATTAAAGATCTACCTTAAGACGCAACAGATTGAAAATTTCGTTTTCTGGGTAGTGGGCTCGGTGGCGAAATTGGATATCGCAGTTCCCCGGTTTGGAAAAGTACGGGTTCAAGTCCCGCCCGAGACAAATTTTTCAATCTTTAATTTGTTTCTGTTTTCAATTTTAATAAACTCTATAATAATAAACAATGACTCTCTTCCAGAGCCCCTCAATCCTTCTTCTGATCTGATTTTCGGGGGTTGATCGCGCTAATCTAAAACATCGACGTTTCGTGCAAAGTCAGTTTTGGTTATGAGCCAGTGTCGAGTCAACTGTGAGGATTTTAGAATTGTTCTATACTTGACATCTTTACTAGGTATATTGATTGGCAGTGTTACAAATTCAGTGATGATCGAGCTACAAGTCTTGAGCTTGACCAAGATTTGCCGAACCTTGATTTTCGCTTGAAGAGGCTTGCTGATTGCCCAGGACGACCTACGTATACTTGGGATTCAGTATGTCACTGCAACTCTCTTCGTAGGGTCAAGTCTGAAGGACTTAGTCAAGAATGAGCATTCTTGCAATGCCTGCAATGCATTTTCAAGCGCCCATTCGAATCGTGCATTTTATCAATCACATGATCACCGACTAGGATATCCAATAAAGCTCCCCTTCTCGTCAAAATTATGTCGTCTGACGTTTAACTCTGCCAATTACGTGCTCAAGTGTTTGTTTTAGATTAATTTTATTTACTCTATCTGGTGATAATTGCTTCATTTTAATTTTTAACGAGTGGATTCGTGGTAATTGGTGAAGTCAATGTTTACGGAATGGGCTTGCTTTGTTTTCAATACGGTTTCTTCATTGTCATCACTTGAATTTCATTGGGCAGTTGGGGGCCCTCGTTGGCATAGAGGAGCTTCTATATTGAAAACGATCACCGTAATTATAACACCTAGAATAGAATCTTTGGATGTACGTCCCTTTCAGTGATATTCCATCTGGGACGCCTCTGCTTTGGACGGCACGTTAAACAGTTAGTCCTGACTGAATAGATTAAATGACGGTGAATTGATTCATTAAACAAGATTAGGCCTATCAAAGCGGCTTGCAAATTATCTTACGTGGACAACAAAATTGCCTACGTACCTATGTAAAAAATGCAGTAGGAATCCTACAGATTGTAAATTACATTATCATCAAATCAAAAAAATAGGGCAGGGCTGCCTGTGATGGACCGGTGCAATAGAAAAATGTTTGAAAACGGTCCACCGTAAACTTTGTCGATAGTACGTCCTACTGCAGGGCACAGGTCTCCTCTTAAGATTAGATGTTAGCAAGAACGCACCATACTGCAGCACGCGTCCCAGTGCCAATAAGTGTAAGCACTTTCGGAAAAATTGGCTCATCACTCTTCACATTAAAGTCCATAACATTCCAACTATATCAAAAGATTTACCTACCGAGCGAGCGAGCTACTTTAAAAAACAACGAGAAAGTAACATTATTGAGCTCATCATCTTGTCTACTCTTTTCCATTCATCATTCAATTATCCCCCTTTCGTAAAGCTCCAAAAACCATCAAAAAAGAAACGCAAACTGCGTTAGTTGCACTAAATCCTAAATCCGATTTGCTCGTGAACCAAATGGCCGTTGGCGTGTGAAATTCGTGCGATGCGGAGCTACGATATTTCGGAAAGACATTTACTAACCTTGGCATTATCTGCTGCTAGTATCTACTGGTATTTGTGGTCTTGTTTTGTTTACACGGACACGTAACTATCTTGTCATTTTTGTTGGTTTTTTGCTGTTGTTGATATTGTTAAAGTTAGTTGAATTTGACCGATGACCTGAGAAAGAAAGCGCAGCTTCTGGATGAGGAGGGCTGAGGGCAGTTTTGTGGTGCGCCTTGAAAGAAGCCTATATTCAGCAACGGACTAAATTAGGCTGATGATGATCATCATCTCAGCCGATGGACGTCCACTGCTGGACATAGGCCTCCCCCAAGCATCGCCATGACGACCGGTCCTGCGCTGCCCTCATCCAACGGGTTCCCGCCGCCTTCATCAGGTCGTCGGTTCACCGTGTGTGGGGCCTATACCCACGCTGCGCTTTCCGGTACGCGATTGCCACTCGAGAACTTTTCGGCCCCATCGACCATCGGTTCTGCGAGTAATGTGCCCCGCCCAATGCTTTGGGCTATAGAATAGAATAGAAAACTTTATTTTCGACCAACTAAGATCCTCTGGTTCTTCTGCGAATGATGATGATGAGTTGAATTTGCAGCAACGATAACCACTATTTACTTTGACGATATGAGGACTGACACGACAATTCCATATGAAAAGAAGAAGTTGGACTTTGAAAAACTGACTGAAAATGATTTTTTCAACAGCGTCAATATTCAAATTAAATATCACTATTTGTCTACAGGAGGTTACAGAAATGGGCACATATTAAAGCGTTGCTTCAGACAACCAAACTGAGAAACTTTCACTATGGAGACGACATCAATAGAAATCGAGAAAAGAAATCAGTGTTCAGTTTGTTGATCTGAAGCGCCTCACCTTCATCATCAATCATCACCAACCATATACATAATGGTTCCACTGCAGGGCACAGGTTCTACCCTCAGGGATGGTGTATGAGCGTCAGTCCACCGTGCGTGACCAATGTGGATGGGTAGACTTCACACACACATCAGAATATTCTCTTCAGCGTGTGCAGGTTTCCTCACGATGTTTTCTTTCACCATTTGAAAGCTTATTGACACATGGCATGTAATCCGAGCGGATTTGAAACCGCACCCTCATGATTAAGTGTTTATACCTCTCCACAATTCGCCACTGATCGACCCTCTCTTGTAACCTACCTTCATTTCCAAAAATGCAGGTCTAGCTACCGGCCCTGCACTGACTTGATCAGAGTAGGTTAATCAACTATTTAAAACATTGTTACAACCAAAAGCATTGTTATCCGGTAAACAGCTACCTATCTAAATCAAAGTCATGTGAATATTCAATCGGGCGGCAAATTGGACGAATTTAACGGTTCGCTTGGTATCAGTAACCTATTTCTGTGTTAATGTGACATATTAGTTTGTTTTGCATTACAATGCAACTGGTTGTAGCTACTCACGATTGTTTTCGGTTTAGGGGTGTTCAGGAACATTGCTACAACTGCAAGCTATATTTTTAAACAGTGTCATTTCCTATAATGAATAGACTGTAAGGCGACTTAAGGAAGGGGTTCTGGCTTCACCGGTCATCAAAATAAAATTAAAAAAAAATGTGTGATACAGGTTTACAGGAGAAAACGTTTCATGAAACTTTATGATTATCTAAATTAGATTGCCCATACATAACACATTAGATAGATAACACTTGCGATGTTGGGACCGTCGTCCCACGCTGGGCCTTGACTTGAAGTGTCATTTCCACAGATCACAAAAACTAAAGGGAGATGTGCAAAGGGGACGGGTTCAGTGTCACAGCAATATGCGCAAAAACGGAACACATTGCTCGCGACAGTAATGATTCAATATATTATGAGGCTGAAAGCCAGTCGAGATATTATGTGTAAATAGTTTGCAATGCTTGCGTAGTACTAAAGATTATTCGAACGTTGAGTTCTGATACCGCAATGGATAATGAGCACATTCAAGCTAACAAAATACTTTCTATCGCGTGGTACTGGTGGTGATGCGACACTAGGTTTCGTACTCAGCGCGTTGGTTGGCATCTCTCTAGATCTCTATGGTCATTTCATACCTAGGTACTGTCTAAGTGATACTATAAATAATTATGACTCTCAATGCTCATGAGGGTTATCATCTCAAAGCTCATGGTCTATATCAATCCATCAGCAGCAGACAGTTAAGAGCAGAAAGGCACCGTTGGTAGTTCGCACCGTTCTGATAATTGTCATACGATCATCCTGAAAATGAAAACTAATTCATTTAACGTATCGTTTTGGTGGCTCTCCAGCCTCACCAATAGTAATTTATCAGGTTCGTTGCGAGATTTAAAAGGATTAGATGTAAGGAAACAATCGTCCTTTTGGTGTTTTCTCAAAAATTTACCATAGATCATTTTTATTTCTTAAATATCACAAACGCCATAGACAACGTTTTTCGATCACAGGTTTCGATACATGTACGATATTCTTTACATGCTCCAGGCCCAGAAAGAAGATCTAATCATAGATAACGTAGTACTCCCTATCTCTATGGATCTAATTACATTTTGTAAACACTGGTTCTTAAATTAATTACAATTAAACTATTGGGTAACTTATCCGAGAAACATTGCATCAGGAGTGCGATTTTTGAATCTCATTCGCTGAGCTCAGCAATTGAAAATGTCAAAATTACTATGGAGATATGCATCTTTCTACTGCTGATGTGACTTTCAAAAATCATACTCCAGCAGTGCGATTTTTGAAAGTCAAATTTTCAACTGCTGAGTTATATATATTATTCGTATGGCTTTCCATTCCTGCGGAAATCACAAGTTTAAGTCAATAGTTTTAAGCCATAGTTTGGCTCTCAGGGTCAGTTCGTTGCAGTTTCGGGTTGCAAAGACGTCCTTCTTCGTCACCGCTGCCGGGAGTTCGGTGCGAGGACTCTTTTCGTCACCCTTACTATATCCGGGTTCCGGAGACACCCAGACTTCCACGACTCTTCGTGCGTCCACTTCACTGGATTGCTGCCGCGGGAAGTACCTGCTGTTCGGGAGTGAAATCAGACGGGCCCTTTTGCCCACGACCTGTAGTTACCTATATTTATTAAATTTTATATCTTACCGTTAACTTGGGCGTTTTTACTAATATCCCAAAACCCCAACGTTACATTAGCCCCCGAAAACCGAGGGCTTGCCTGAATAGAATTAGAACAGGAGTCGCTCGGTGTAACTACCATCTTCACAAATGGGGCATCAAAAGCTCACCCGAGTGCGACTGTGGTGCTCTGGAGCAGACTATCGAGCACATAGTGAATGAGTGACCTGGCAGAAGATTTGACGGTGGAACTCGGGAACAAAATGAACTGACCCCGAGAGCTTAACTGCTGAGTTCAACGTATGAGATTCAAAAATTGCACTCCTGGTAACTATTGTTAACGCTTTACGTCAGTTAATTATACAGCAAAACATTATACAAGTCTGGGTCTGGGACAATCTGGTCAAGTTTGTCCTAGTCTTGTCTTTACAATCATATCTAAAGAATTCAAAAGCCCCTACTATGTACATTTTCAGGATTCCATTTGTCAGTCACGTGCTGAAATGAGATGAGAACCCCGTTTAGGCCGTAAACTTTTATTTTTATCTTCATTATTAGATCCCTAATGAAACTTAATTGCAAGCAGTAAATTCTGTACTTAGTAATGGTAATTATTTTATCAGTTAATAGCTTTTTACGTTTTCCTACTAAACGAATTTAGGGGTTGGGGGATATCTTAATTAGGTACTGTTATTTACCCTCAAAATGTGTTTGTCTCTGTAATAAGAAATAAGTGTTCGTATTAGTGGTATCTGGCCCTGTACCAGGACTTTCGAATTTCGATATATCGAGACCCTTTTGGTCCGAACTTCACTGTAATAGAGTTGACATTGGAACGAAAACGTTCACGCCATGAGCGTATTTCTTTTCTTTTTTAATTTTAGTTCATAAAATCTCAACAGATGGCATGATTATTGTTCCATAGAGACGTTCGTGAGATTCTGTCAAAATCATGTCAAGACTGTGCCTGCCATTTTTTAAGGCCAAGGGATCGAGCCCATACAACCATGTTAGAAGTAAACAGTTTCAAATTTTCGATCAAAATGATTCGCAAATAATGAAACATTCCCTGCCGTATCACGTCCGCAACCGCATCAGCAGAAAAGCAGGGTCACTCGAAGAAAAACACACTTGCCGCCACGGATAAGACGCAAAGAAGTGACGTATCGCCACACTCGCCTCGTGCCCTTAGGGCTGTCATCGGGAGGAGAGCAGATCGACACGGATTTCACCAGACAGTGATCGGACGTTCCCAGTGGGGCAGAGACCGATAGTGAGTGCCTGTCTGGATCTGATGTCAGCAGAAGATCCAAACAATTGGGCGTATGGCCATCAACATCAGGTACCCGCGTTGCTTGATTCACCAGCTGGGTGAGATCTAGCGATAACGCAAACTTACGCGCCTCTCTCCCAGCATGGTCAGTTTTCTGGAACGGGAACAGCCACTCGATATGGTGGGCATTGAAGTCCCCCAGAAAAACAAGCTCCGCCGTTGGATACCTTCGTTGGGCTGTATCTGCCGACTCAGTGAGATACTCCATGAGCCTGGTTGTCTCCTGGTCACCGCTGTGCGATCGATAGACACCGACGTAGAGAGATTTTTCAACTCCGGTGTCCACCAAAAGCCATAGTACAGAGAACCCGGAATCTTCAAAGCAACGGAGACGCCGACAGCAAATGTCGTCGCGGACGTACACACAGACCCCAGCTCGCTTCTTGAACTTATGTTCCAACGAGTATCCTGGGTAGTTGAGGTACGCCGTATCAGACGGGGTTACTATCTGCGTCTCCGTTAAGAAGAATAGGTGTGGCCTTTCGGTCTCAAGGTGGTGGTGGACCGGATCGATATTTGAGTGCAAACCTCGTATGTTACTGAGGTGCACTTTGAGTGGGAGGAAGTGCAGCCGTTGTTTAACCTTTTTCTTCTTTTTGACTTTACGATTCATAGTTTTGTAGTGAATGGTAGTGAAGTGGGAAGATAGTGGAGGCGCTCCTCAGATAACCCTGATGGACCTCTTGGGCTCAACCGACTAATGGGAAACTCACTCGGAGACTGCGGGGACGCCCGAACCCCCCCCCCCCCCCCCCCCCCCGCAATAGCCACCGGGTCCTCCCTTCCAGTCGCCAACTGGCACGGTGGAGCATTGCGGGATTTTTCGCTAGTTGTGTGGGGCAGCCTTTTACACTTGGCTAGCGCACTACTTGGGCCCCCTACTAACTGCGGTCGGCCAACGACTGTCACCGTGTTTCGTATCCCGCTACCCTCCAGAATGAGTTTCCCGGTACAGTATTGCTCAGAGGCCTAGACCGGTTCCGAGAGTGCAACTGACTTTCTCCCATTCCCCAATGGCACTGGCACTCCTGCACACCGACGGAACGCAGCAAGCTGCTTAGCGCCAGACTCCAGCAGGAGGGTGGTCGCGAGCCAGGCGGCTCCTTGCGGAGCCTACCACCGCTTTGGGGGATCATTCAGCCGTCACCACAAACTTGGTAGTCTGTGGAGGCGTTGCCCGGGGTGAACCGCTAGGAGGTAGATCCCTAACCACTCCAAATTAGAAGATTGAAGAATGATTTGACTTTCAAAAATTGCACGCCTTGTGTATGATTTTTTAAAGCCAAATATGCGTATCTCTCTACATTTTTAACTGCTGTGTTCAACGTATAAGATTCAAAAATTGCACTCCTGATGCGAGAGAAAGAGATGGGGCGGCGCTCGCGCCTGTAACGACGCAAGCGTAAAACAAACATTATTTAATTGTGATTGTACTATTTATGTAAGTTCAATTCTGCTCTTATCAAAATTTGTTAAATATCAATCTCTTTCTTTTAAATCAAGTCTCGTGTTTCTATTATTCACCGTTTAGCAGTTCCAAGCGTTTATAAATAAAACGAAGGCTACTTGGGCTTGTTTTTCTATCGAGAAAATGTGTCTTAATCGTGTTTTGGCTCTTGTCTAAACTTCAATTATATGTTCAATTTACACATATCCACTAATCATACTCCTACTGTTAGTACTTCATGATATAAGACGCTTTGAAGAATCCTATTTTTTTCACATAGCCTCTTAGCTTCGAGAAAAATTTAGCGTTGATTTAATGGCATTCCACTCACGAATTTAAAAATGTCAAAAATACCTACTTCAAATTTGAAGAATACTTTATTAAATGCCATAAGAATCTATAAAATCCTAAGATGGATGTCACAATAACAATATAAACATTGGATCACTTTAAGTGCGTCTCTTGGGGATTTACAGTCACCTCGTCAATCTTCGCCGATCTGCTACTCTTGACTGTCAACGTCCTGAGAGTAGGGTGACCAGTTCACACTTCGAATTGGGACAACTCGTTGCCGAGATGCAGCAAAGCTTATATTATTGACTATTTAAGAACTAGCCTTGCGGTAGCCTTTCCCCTCTGCCACGGTATAAGAACAATTGTTTATGTGCATTTACATTCAATTTTATACCTTCACTCATCACTAAACGAGACAGCCTATAATTGCGAAACAATAACTTCGAACTTAGAACGTTTGGGGTCCACACGAGACTACTTTTCATGATTTTTAACAATCAAAATTAGAATCTAAAGTTTTAGGGAATAAATTCCAAAGTTGCGGATTTCATGTAACCTCATCCCCCGCAAAAAGTGGCAGAAATGTTTGTTAGTAGAATTACACGCGTAACTAGTCGCAAGTAGTCTAAGCAGCAAAGGGATGGGGAGATTTTACTGGAATGACAAATTAGTCGGGGTTTTTTTATGAGATATGCCGTCAATCTTTTTACTTTTCTATAAGTCTTAGAGCTTCTTACAATACAGCTCGAAAAATGGAGCAATTTTATATACTTAACTCATTGACCGTTTGCTGTGGATGGAGTTCCGAAATAGACAAAAGCAACTATCCGCTCTTCCATTACACTAGCTAGATTCTTGTATATAGGTACTTCATTTGTTAGGAAAGAAGCTTGTATAAGTCACCAAAATAATCAAAACATCATGGAATTGCAAATATTAACATTTTCGACAAATAAATTGTTAGATACCTGACACGTTGACCTCTAGACCTCATCTGTAAATTAATTTCATCACGTGTTACGACTAGCTACTAATTTGACCTGATTACATGCATAAGCATATGCTTACGACTATATTCCCCAAGGGTATATGTCAGTCAGTCAAATCACATTTCACAGGCCATTGCTAGTGAAATGTGCGCTGGCTTACTAGTAATGCCTAACTTTTAGCCCAGTCATTTTACGGTTTGAGCTGGGACTAATTAATAATTGATATTTTTTTCGGTGTAGTATTTAAGAGCCAATTTGAGCTTAGAAATGTACCAAAATTATAAAAATATCACTTCAGCAACTGACCCAAATTTTAAATTTAACATTTATCTCGTCCCAAAAGAAACGAATGATAAAATTTTTTTTTCAAGCTTTTAAGAGCTTACCGAGCCTATAGTGTTGCACTCAATTGTATTTATTTTATTTCTAAACAATTAAACAACATTTTCAAAAAAACAAGTATGTCACATTGTATTCCTGATTGGCTTTCAATTTATCGAAACATTACGAATTATAATGTTTTATGCTTGTAGCTTTTATCGTTAAAAACCGCCAAAAGCGGCCACTTTTGGCGGTTCAAAGATAATAACCACAAACATTATTAAAAACAAATCTACAGTGAAAATCGGCAATGACTACAATGTGACATTCTTGTTTTTTTGAAAATATTGTTTAATTGTTAAGGAATCAAAAAATACGATTGGGGCAGCACAATAGGCTCGGTGCAGCCTGAAGGCTTTACCATTATACATACTTCAAACATGGTGTTAATAATATTTTTGTCTACACGGAAGGCTTTGAAAAATACATTAGTATTTTCTATTAAATATCTCTTTTTCTTTTTCATTTTTAAATTTCAATGCCTATTTTATTGATCAGAAATAATTTATATTGTTAAATCTAATTAAAGTCACTCAGCATTGGTATTAATATTATTAATTTAAAAGCCTTCTGGGTGATACAATTTTGATTTCTATGTTGCGTTGCGAATTTTTTTTTAATGTGTTTTCAGACAGTCTTTCTATCACTAAGTGGTGCCGGTTACAGTTTGAAAGTCCAATTCATAATTACTTCCCATCCTTCCTAACAAAACTCCGTAAAATGACTTGGCTTTTTTGACTGGTTGTTCAAGTGGGGTTACGTAGACGGGCTGGATCTCAAGTGCGAATGCTGTGTTGCTCCTCAGACTATGGCCCATCTTGTACCCAGACACCTGCACGCGAACGGAGCTTATGGACGATACAAAGTAAAATACTGGACTGGAAAAATTTAGAATGACTTGCCATCAACTCAATAGAAGAAGACGTGTAATGATCCCTTCGCTCTTTGTTAAATATTGTGGACAAACACGCCTCGAAATTGGAACATGCAGACCGAAAAGCCAGAGGTGTTATAAATCATACTAAAGAGGGCATCTGTGTTTAGTGTGTTTTGCACTCTTAAATAATTAGTATGCGAATCTGGCTGCTTTTACGTACAAAAGCTCGTGACCATTTTTAGGGTTCCGTACCAAAAGGGTGAAAACGGGACCCTATTACTAAGCCTACGTTGTCCATCCGTCCGTCCGTCCGTTCGTCTGTCCTACCTTTTTATGTGGATTTGCTAACAAATAATAAAAATTGAGGTCAAGATCAAATCCACACGTAATAAAAAAAAATCCATAAGTTAAAAATTGACGACCCGGTTGGTGTAATGGTTACCACACCGGACTGCCAAACCAGGGTCCTGGGTTCGAATCCCGGTTCGGTCATGGATGTTTATATGTTTGTGCCGTTGTTGTATGGTTTCCATAATAAACAGCCTATTAGTGCTTGCTTGGGATCATTACAATGTATGTGCATGTGAGCGTTATTTATTATTATTATTTATTAAGGGGGGTCCTCATACAAGGAGTAGTAGTAGGAGGAATAGTTTTTATCAACGTTTTTTCTTCTCGCTCTATGGTAAAAACGGTAATACATACAAGCGTCAAACTTGGTGTGATTATAGAGCAAACTCTACAGTATAACAACAAATAATAAAAACCGGCCAAGTGTGAGTAGGTCTCGTGAGAAGGTCCCGGAGTAAAAAAAAATTTTTTTACCCTAATATGTACTGTAATTGTGTGGGTACGGAACCCTCGGCCTCGGTGCGCGAGTAGCCCGACTCGCACTTGACCGATTTAAAAAAAAATGTATCTTACAGATTTTTTGATCGATTTCTTAGATGATTCTTTTTTTCTCAATAAAGATTTACTTCACTGTAATTTGTTTTGAATGAGTTACCCTCGAGTAAGATAATTCGGAGATAGTAAATGGAACCCCTCAAAAGTTGATAGCAATTCATCGGCGATTAGAGATTGTGTCGTGTAAGTTTATTAAACATTAGTTTTAACAAAAAATTTAAACCGACTTCGAAACTAAAAATTACTAAATAAATAAAAATAGAACCAACGTCGTTTAAATTCGAATTTACAAGAAGATTAATTTGTCTTCAGAGTAGCTGTCGAGACGATATATTTTTTTTGCTTTACCACACATGTGTTGTTTTGTAGTAAAACTCCCACAGTTTAGCATATTTAAGGTTTCAGGACTGAATAACTAGTCGACTAGTAGCTAGCTATAAAAACGTAATTTAAAATGCATATCCCAGTCTTACCAAAATAGCGGACACAACAGTTCTCGCTCGCGAACGCGAAGGGATCTTCATATTCCTAGATATCCAGTACCAATATAAACTTCGGTCGTTCACCTCTCTAGCAGTTTCTGAAACGGATGAGTGACAGTAATTGGACAGTTCTTACTTTAGCTAAAAGATTAACAGCTGGGTTTATTTACGATGTTAACTGCAGGATTGGGAGACCTAGGATTCCTTGTGTGTTAAGTTTTTAAATGTTTATTGACGTGGATATCAATTGTGCATGCAAGGGGTACATCGATACGAAGCCTAGAATTTGCTATACATTTTTTATGAGTTTCATTGTCTATCTCCGAAGCCCTTCATCAGATCTTCACCTAATTACCAGCGACCAACTCTTGAGTTACTTCTTCAGAACAAAAAAGAGTAATCCAAAATGGCCAAAAAATGTTGAAAGATGAAGTGTAACATACCTACATAAAAAAGGGAAAAAAGGGACATAGTACGAACGAATTGAGATCCTCCTCCTTTTCTTGAAGTCGGTTAAAAAGGGCTCACACTGGCAAAGAATAGGCATTGATATAGTATACTAGGGTTAACCAGCGACTTCGTCCGCATAAATTATATACCAGATTTTAAGTCAGATAATAAGCTATCAAACAAAAAAGTTTCATCAAAATCGGTTCAGTAGTTTTTGCGTGATGCTCGATCAAACAAACAAACACACAAACAAACAGACACACAAAAATCCAAAAATTTATGATATGGAATCAGGGACACCTAAAACCATACCGTAACTTTTTTTTTTGTTAATATCTTCAATGTACAGACAAACTTTCTGTTACAGTATTATAATAGTTTAGATTGCTATGTGAATCCTAGAGAGAGAGGAATACACCGCAGCTTATAAATATCAACAACCTGTACCACAGAGAGGGGGTGAAGTCAAAATTGGTATGGGGTATGGAGTTTCCGTACCTATACTGTACTGTTTCTAGTACTTATTACTGTGGGAATTAGTACTGTCTCTTGTACTGTGGTCACGTGGTAGCTATCATACAAGAAAACTTGTAGGTACGTCAGTTATTTGAAACGTATTAATCTAGCACACTACCTACTTTCTTCGCCGAATTTAGCAAAGAGTTTTCGAAAAAATGGACCAAAGATATCGATTAGTATTCACAAATCGTACAGAACGTTCGGCCCGTGATAAATGTACGCGCCTTGATTGATATTTCGTGCCCTAAGCCTTCTAATCCATGTGAAAGAGTGTCTGGGATCTTTATTGGGGTATTTCCAAGGTCTATTAAAGACCAATGAGCTTAGGCTTTGGAATGTGAATGAATTTTAACGGGTTATTGATATATGATGTGCGTAGCTAGAATTAACAAAATGAAATAGTTATTTTCTTAGAAAAAGTATATGTCTAGAAAGAGCCTTATGCTTCTACCGTATAAAACAAAAGGGGCCAACTTTCTTAGGTTGGTGTGCGTGAGGCGCCATACAAATTATGTCTGTGTGCATGTATATGGATAGGGTTTAGAGGCCAATACTGGTTTCAATTTTTTTCTACGCTTTTGTAGTTTCGGCTGTCAATCTTGACATCTAACTTATCCCAGAGGTATTTTATTTCCGAATAAAAATTATAATGGACAATGGGGCCTTGTGAAAAATCTAGGTAGCCCAGCCATTTTACGGAGTTTTGTTAGACAGGGTAGGGAGTGATTATTAATTGGACTTTTAAACTGTAACCGACACCATTTTGTGACAAAAAGACTATCTTAAACATATTAAAATAAAAATCGCTACGCAACATAGAAATCAAAATTGTTTGGCCCAGAATGCTTGTTAATTAATAATATTAATACCAATGCACTCATTTGACTTACATTTAACAATATACATTATTTTTGAGCAATAAAATAGGCATTGAAATATAAAAAATTAGGTTTTTATTAAAAAAAATACGAATGTATTTTTCAAAATCTTCGAAGTAGCCAAAAATATTTACACCATGTTTGAAGTATGTAATAATGGTAACGCCTTAAATATGTGCAAAAAAAAATTTACCATCAGGTTTTTTAGAACGAGATAACAGCTAAATTTTAAAATTGGAACTGTTGTTGACGTGATTTTTTTTTATTTTAGTTCATTTTAGGCTTAAATTGGCTCTTCAATATTATACCGAAAAAAATATCAATTATTAATTACTCCCGACTCAAACCGTAAAATGACTGGGCTATAGGGATTTTGGTAGTATCCCAAAAGTTTTTTCAAAATGATCATTCATTAGGGAATGGGGATGAGGGGATGGAGAAACAGGATGGAAATAAATTGAATATTAATATTTGTACCGGAGTTTTAGGTGTTTGTTACGTATCTGTGGTAAGTATTTCAGTCATCTATTGCACTGCCTTAATGGAAATAAAGTTCGCTTCCGGATACCAGCACCAAATTTTTGTATGTTGTTAGGTATGTTCTTTAGACCCTGAAACTACCGGGAGACAGCCTTTAAGGTGTCAGGGTCTCAAATTATGAAGTCATAAAATTTTGTATGTAATTAAAAAAAAATTTGTTCTGAAACCTATCGTGTGGGGTATCATATGAAAGTGCTTCATGAGCCGGTTCTTAAAATATACTACACCATTACCTGTCAGCCAATTATTTTTTAAAAATCCATAAAGTATTTTCAGAAAACATACCAAGTTTGGGCTCCTCCAGGTAGGAAACGGCTGAATAAATTTTTGTAAAACATACGTCAAACGACTTATGATATCCTCATATCAAACGTCAATGAAGCAATTTCAAAAATGTTTATGTTTACTATTTTTTATTAATTTTTTCATTACATTTAAAGTTGAAAAATAATAAAAAAAAGTAAACATAAACATTTTTGAAATTGCTTTATTGACGTTTGATATGAAGATATTATAAGTCATTCGGCGTATGTTTGACAAAAATTTACTCAGCCGTTTCCTACCTGGAGGAACCCAAACTTGATATGTTTTGAAAATACTTTTCGGATTATTTTTTTAAAAGTGGCTGACTTGTAACGGTGCAGTATATTTTTAGAACCGGCTTATGAAGCCCTTTCATTTGATACCCCACACGATAGGTTTCAGAACAATTTTACTTTAAATCCCATACACAAAATTAATGACGTCATAACTGAAGACCCTGACACCTCAAAGACTGTCTCCCGGTCTAGAGAACATACCTAACAACATACTAAAACTTGGTGCTGGTATCCAAAAGTGAACTTTTTCAGCCTTTTTTGACCGTAAAAATGACTTTAAATGTTTTTAGAAGAATCATAGCTCGTAAAAGTAATTAAACATGTAAATAACTTAGATTATCCGTCTGGAAGTAATTCTGCAATGTTGAGATCGCAATATGTACGGTCTAGACTGCAGACGATATGCAGATCGGGCCGCAGATGCGAAATATGGACTATTCAAATATTTAGTATTCCCTCCTTCTATTTCGCTTCGAGATCCTTTACGATGACATTCTTCCAGATACGGGTAAATACTTTAATTTGAATTTTAAATGATGTCCATAAAGATTAGGTACCTTACCTAGGTCTCTATAACAAATTGAAAAACCATAAAAAGTTTCTATACCTAATTGAGAATCGATAACGAAGCCACTCAGATCTCACCGATCCCCGCTACCCAATCCGCCGCGTAGCCCCAGCAACGTCCTATGCCGAGGTCCTGGTCCTTCCAATAGCAGAGCTGTAATAGACATCTACAAAAAAAAAACGATGCCACATTTGTGTATTTTGAATTTTTAAACCTGGGCGTACACATTCTAATCCTGGAACCACACGGCTTATATAAATTTGGTTATTAAAAAATTATCTTGGAATTTGTCACACATTCCATTCTGGTTCCATTTAAAGTAGGTACCGGAATTTAGTCCAGAATGGACTCGGGACCCTCGGCAGGCGGCACAGCAGACATGTTCAGGCCGTTAAATATTCATAATCATAGCAACTTTTTCCTAATTTCAATCGTTACTTTAGATAGATAGATAGATAGATAAACAATTCATTTGCATAAGTAACACACACATAATATTACAGTTCACAAGTTTACAAAACAAGAACTTTCACCTACTTACTGTGCTGACTCAGGGACTCAAAGTGAGGCTTTGCCTCCGACAACAACACACGTTATTCTTCTCTTTTCTGTACCATTTCAGTCTAATTGAGCACCTCCAGCTCCTCGAGATCCTTGGTTTGTTTGTAGGGGACGTCCAGCAGCTGAGATTATGATACATACATATACATACATACATATGCTCACGCCTATGTCCCACTACTGGGGTAGGCAGAGACAACAGATCGCCACATGCTACGATTCTAAAACGCATCTTTCGCCTCCTCAACATCCATAAGTTTCTTCATACAAGCTCGTCGGTTCCGGTTACATTTTATTTGGCCCTTCTTCAGTAGGTACGCATCCGATTTGGTCAGCATACGTGCGCCTAGGGCGACCCCTTTCAACCGTTCCATTCACACTTGCCTTGTAAATTTCATACGTCAACCTATGACGATAATAATGAGATGATTATGATGATTGTTATCCCGATCCATATTGGTATCAACTCGACATGGTGTTTTTGGCAGTTCTAAGAAGTTAGTTAAAATTCATTTATTCGTTGTTTTCATGGGTAGGTACATATAGGTTCTTAATAACAAACATAGGTAGTTAATTTCAGACACTGGATATCATGATCACAGAAACAAAATGCTTAAACATTCTAGGCAATTTTTAAGTAATATTTCGTTAGCTGTAGTTAGTACGTAGTACGTAAGTCATAAATACGTTATCGATCTTGTAAACGATATTATCGGAAACTTACACAACCGCCTTGTTCAATTGAAAAACAAAGCTTATTCATAGAATCATTAATTAATTAACTAAGTTTGGTACTATAATTTCTGAATGGTTTTGAATTTGAACGGCTTTATCGTTTCCATGAAACTTATGATTTAATGACCTATTCCGAGGTTTCACTTGTGAAACTGCTCGAGTACTTTTATGTTCTATTGTTCAGGTACTTGTTTTATTTTACGGTCTAAAACAGGTTTAGTTCTAATCGGATAACACAGTTTACGGTTCCGTATCTTATTCTTGATGCTATTCTCCCATATTTTTGAGGGCGAAGAAAACATGCACATGACCATATCGCCCATATTAGTCAGAGTTATTCTATAAATATGACATTCAGAATATTCACATTTTAATTCTTTCCAGTGAGACATGTAGTGAGCCCGTTTCACATTTAGTAAACAGTGCAGTGGACTAAACACAATACGTCTCAAACTTGAAGCTAAGTAGGTTCCAAAAATATATTTTCCGAGTATAAAATTAATAACAATTGCCTCAAGGAAATAGTTTTGTAGTATACACGTCAGTTGCATTACTTTAAGTGGTGATTGGACCCATGATACTGAACAACTTTCCCTTAGAAACCTAAAGGAAATTCGCAAAAAAAAATCCACTTTTCATACAAACCTTGGATCAGCTGATTGCATTTAGTATGGAAAGTCCAAAATTTTTTTTGCGAATTTCCAGATTTCTTAGGGAAAGTTGTTCCGTATCATGTGTACAATCACCCCTTAAAGTAATGCAACTGTTTACCCCAACACCTTGTATTTTTGACAATTGACAAGAATCCGCCTAAAAACAAAAAATATCATATCTGAAATTTTTTTGTAAGTTCGTGCGCATTCGCGGTTTTTTTTCGACCGACAGTCGCGTCGAAGTTTCAATATAAAACCTCTCTCTGCCCACATTTCGCTCATCCGACCCACAAACCAGGTCACACATGCCCTCGATACCTGAACAAAGGCTCGTATAGGATGTGTCGCAACACTTGCAACATTTAGCCGAGTGTACTAATGACTGCTTTTGTCAGCGATGAGTTAATGGCGTGGCCCTGAGCTTATGTCCTGTTGTCTAATTTTGTATTGATACCATAAACTTTATATTGCGAGCTTAGTAATATTAAGTTTATGGTTGATACATAGGTACATAAACTCTCTACCATTTCCGGGTGGTCAGAAACTTAGTTACTTGGTTATTGGTTAATTATAGTTACCATACGTATTTTTAAGCGTGCGTGAACAAGGCTTACTTTAATAGTTTCTTTAGAGTGCCACTTTAGTTTAGAGACCTTTCCACAAGATATGTACGAGGAAGCTAAGCTGTGAGCAAGGAAAAAATCCACCAATAGAATTGCTGCATGTTCTTAGTCTCGCACAGTGCAGCTTTGGTGGAAAAGGGCTTAGCAGTGCGAAATTTTTTACATACATTCGAGATGTCTGCTAGGGATGCAAGCGATCATTATCATCATTTCCAGCCCGCATCTCCCACTGCAGGGCATAAGCCTCCATTTTGCCATCCTTCTCGGTCCTGTGCCACTCGCATCCAGGTCTTGCTGATACTTTTCCTGATGCCGTCAACACACCTGGCTGCCGGACGACCTCTTCTTTTTTGCCTAATCTCGGCCACCACTCTGTTAAGGCTTTGCTCCACCTGCCATGGATGGGTGGCAATAATTTATTCAATATACAAACGTGAAGCCTACATATTATTTGTCAAAACTTTCTTTGAAGCTACCATGTATCCACATCCTCGCTCAGCTTTGGTAGAACAGGGCACAGTTTCACAGCTCCGCTACGCATATCCTTGAACATCCCAGCTTCCTCGTCAGCTCTAGTGGAAAGGCACACTTACGTGGTGATAGGAGGTGGACTTTCATGTGCTATAATTTTGATATGCTTTTTTAAATTTATAAATTAATGGCCCTTTGCTTGTTTCCGCCAGTTATGAACAGCCATATTTTATGTTGTTCTTCACAGGTAGATAAGTACCAGTTATAAATATACGTGGCTTGGATAGAAGATACTTATAATTACGATCATAATTTCAATCATGAACGTGAACAAAAAACGTGAATAAATAATAAGAAAGCAGAGCATAGTCATGTTTAACCTAAAAAAACAGGCAAAGTGCGAGTCGGAATAGCCATAAATGAGTTCCGTAGCTGTACTTAACGTGTAAATCAAAATATTTGTTTCTTTCTAAATATTTTTGGGTTCAGTAAGATGACAATTTCAAAACGGCATTCTCATTTTACTGGACACGATTTTCATTGCAATTATTCTGTACATTTTATCATTTCTTACACAATTATCACTGATATAAGGAACGTTATCTTATATTATCTTGTTGTGGGGGCTAGCAAGTCAGCAAAACTTCGACTCAGTGGGATTTTTTGTGCTAACCCCAATATTTCTTGCTTTCTTCACCCTTCAAATACACGGTCAATGAAGGAGGCGATACCATTGAGAGGAAGAAACATAAGATCTCCCGGTTTTGGATATCCATCTCCGAGGAGGTTCATGGTTCAAGGAACGTTAACATTACATCAAAATATCATAGATAATGCCAATATACCCCGAAATATTTTAAACAAATACCATATTCAAAATAGTGCCAAAACACAAAATGGACGGACATTGTGGCAATCCTTGAAATTGAAACGTGCTGAATGAAAAGACACAACGAAGTCAAAAGCATTCCTATTTGGTTGCGGATCCCTAAAAAGTAGCACGACTGGGTACAAACCAGTACAAGCGAATAATTGGTATGCAGTATGGTACAAGGAAAATAGGTAGATGCTTATAATGCGTGAGAGGCAAAAGATCATCGGAGTGGTTGCAATCTTGTCTGCAATGTTAAAATATGTTCGGTATAGGTTACTAAATAAAATGCAATAAGCACCTATACGCATCTCTGTTAAGTAATGTTAATAAGTAATGGTTAATATAAAACTGTGTGGAATTGAATTATATTGGAGATACCTCTGGGAATCTAAAATCTATTTACCATAAGACCACCCCATTTCTTCCCGTGGGTGTCGTATGAGGCAAATAAGGGATAATGCTATGCTGTATTTTTGTGAGCGAAAGGGCCACCTATTCTGGAACGTTTAATATGCCAAAAATGAGTCACCTGAGTTCGTCTGGCGCTCCCTGGGCAGTCAGCCTCGATACGACCATCCATCATTCTTCTTCTAAGTCGTAACCTCATGGCTTAGGGACGTGACCATTGTGGACAGCTGGTGTCACCACAGGTCTCCAGCAGGCCGCTCGATCCTGGGCCCGGTGTATGCTGGCCTGTAGTATTGTATCGGTAATTTCTTTTACGACAAAGGTCCATCTCGTAGGCATGCGTCCTCTACCTCTCTTACCATCCATACAGCCGGTGATCATGAGTTTTTCCAAACTATCTGATCTCCTGACAGTATGCCCAAAGAATTTTAGGACTCGTTGCGTACAAGATGGTGGAGAGCCTCGTCTTGATGCTTCATCATTCAGCAACTGCCTGTATACGTTTCACTGCAGGGACAGGCCCACCCTCACGGAAGGCCGTATGGGCGGTAGTTCAACATGCGTGCCCAATGCGGATTGGCGGGTTGACGACCCGGTTGGTGTAATGGTTACCACGCCGAATTCCGAATCGAATCCCGGTTCGGTCATAGATGTTATATGTTCGTGCCGTTGTTGTATGGTTCCCATAATAAAAAAGCCCATAGTGCTTACTTGGGATCATTACAATGTATGTGCCTGTGAGCGTTATTTATTTATTTATTGGTAGACATGACATACGCTTCATAATTTCTTCTTCAGCGTATGCAGGTTTCTTCACCATTTGAGAGCAGTCGGAATTACGTACATAAGATATATTAGAAAAACTCATTGGTAGATGGCGTGCCGTCCGTGTGGATTCGAACCCGGACCCTCAAGATTGAGTGTCCGTGTACGACCATTGCTGATTTCCATATCGTTCCACTACAGCATGAGTGATTGTCATTCGATATGGCTCATGCTGTCACGAAAGAAGTTGTTGTTGTTGTTGTTGTTGTTGTTGTTGTTGTTGTTGTGAGTTGTTGTCATGTTTTCTCAACTTTGTGTATTATTATGTCCGTGTGTACAATAAAGTGTTATATTATAATAATAAATAAGTTCACGCTTAAAAAGATAGTTTTAGTGAACTTTTTTACCACCCTGAAAGGGATTATGGTCGCTATGTAGGTAGGTATGTCATCAATTCAAGCACCAATCATGTAAACTGCGATTCTAATCTGTGCAGTCAATAAACAAATAAACGAAGCAACATTATCTATTCTCTAACTTTATACTCTATTTGTATTGGCTTTGAGTTCAGAATCGTCCAAAGTTAGATTTGTTAGATTGGAATAGGAAATTAGAACGGTTCAACGTTTTTTTGCTTGTGTATGTTTAGGATAAGCAATCGAGTGCGAAGGCAAATCAAATAGTAAAGTTAAATCTTCTAGCTCATTGATTGTAAAGGTGTTGATGATGAATTGATGAGAGTTACTTCAATGCCTTATAATGTCAAGACCGATGTGACCATGATCCTTTTAAGGGTGTTCAGAAATAATCTTTGATGCAACATGGATGCAACTATAAAATAAAAATAAGAAGTTATGTTACAGTGAGTCCAACACCCGACTACACAAAATTGATTGCTGAAGTTTGTTAATTCTGTCAATTTGATAGATTTAAAGAACGGTGTACATCTCACCATTATTTTAAAAAGTCACGGATTGATGTTACAACATTATACAAGAACACTGTATAATTCTAAACATTTTTTATCATATACCAATATAACAGGTCTCCAGTAAGTAATGGACAACTCTTTAGCTGAAAACTTGGCTGAAAATGAGCAGTTTTCATGTAGTAATCGACACTAAGAGGAAGGATCTCTTTATTCTAATAAAGAGAATTCTTAGAATAAACATGAATGTCTATTTTCTAGTTCTCTATCTCTCTCTAAGTCTCAAGTTTTTCGAGATATAGTGACTTCTAATTTTGTTCTTTAATTTGGTATGTATATTAGTAATTTTTTTGGCAATGAAGACATTTTTGTGATATTTACATAACATTCTCTAATAGTGGCACAGATTAATTAACAATAAGTTAATAAGACATGGCATTAGAATCTCCAACAATGTAACTCGTATGAAACATCAGTGTTTATTCTTGTTTTATTTACTTTCTTAAAAACCCTTTGATAACCTCTCCAAGAATACTTTCAGAAAAACCAATACATAACTTTTTATTCCCATCCTTTCGAGTTCATTGTTCTGAAAAAGTTTTTGTTGATTTTCTTCCATTCCCCATTGTCGAAAGGTCTTCTTTATTTCAGCTTTTATTTGCATTTGAGTTCCAAAATTAAAGCCCTTTTCTTTTTTTATTTTATTTTCATTACGTTCAATCCTTTCCTTCCTTCTTTCGAATTTAATGAATTTCTATTTATATGTGGGTACATATATCTGAAGACAACATTTTGAAATTTTCTTTGATTTCTCTTCAAATAGGCTAAGAGTTTGCCACGATTGCATTAAAAGTTGGATAGGTAGCATGTACCAACGTTTTTGAAACCTGTGACTCTATTATCAGTTTCCTTTGTGTTGTGTTATGTAGTTGCATGTAGTTGTTCAAATAAAAGATACAAAAGACGGCAAATAGAAAAGGAAATCGTGTATTCTTCTAGTTTTCATGTAGAATCGTAATGTGTCTCACAGATCGTCCATTTCGTTTATAAACGTTGTAAGAAAACACCCTAGTATTAAATAAAAGGGGTAGTAAAACCACCCCACCCGAAGAAAAGAAGTATTTCACATATAAACTATTATAAAACTGTAGCAGAAAGTTTGTCTGTACATTGAAGATATTAACAAAAAAAAAGTTACGATATGGTTTATAGGTGTCCCTGATTCCATATCACCAATTTTTTGATTTTTTGTCTGTCTGTTTGTTTGAACGAGCATCACGCAAAAACTACTGAACTGATTTTGATGAAACTTTTTTTGTTTGATAGCTAATGATCTGACTTAAAATCTGGTATATGATTAGTGCGGACAAAGTCGCGGGTTAACGCTCGTTAAAAGATAAAATTGTTACATGAACCTAAAACCTCTTTTTCATCAGTAATTATATTCCTACACCTACTACGGTACGGCGTTGACTGGCACATTTCTCCAGACTTACATATTCATGAGGGTCGCTCGACGATTTTAGCTACACATAACATCCTCCAATTTTATCTTTGTGACACTAACAAACAATGTTTTTTTGAATTTACAAATACGTTACGTACGACTACCTCATTTTAGCCATGTTATTCCCGGAATTGGGAATAAACCACCCCTATTTCTACCGGTGTCGTATGACGCAATTAAAGGATATCATCATCATCCTCTCAGCCATTAAACGTCCACTGCTGGACATAAGCCTCCCCCAAAACGGGGGGACTTGCCATAGTCGCCACGCTTGGCAGGCGGGTTGGCGATCGCAGTTGGATCGAATCAATGTGAGTACTCATAGGATGCTGCTGCCCATCCTTCAGTAGATCCCCTAGTCGCCTATTACGACACCCACGGGAGGAAATGGAATGAATAATTAAAGGATATGGTGTTTTTCAATAGGTATGATTCAAATGCCTCGTAGAAGAAGGTCGTGCTGACTTAAAAAACCCTATGAGAATAGTTCGATATGAACACCACCTCGCTGTTTAGGGCTGCAGTTTCCAGGGTCCGAGTAGCCCTAATAATAGCCAACCTCCGATAGGAGATGTTACTACAAGAAGATGATTCAACTGGTGATAGGTAGGCTAACCTTTTGACTACGAAATACTCTGCAAAATGATCTTTATCACTCAGTCTCATATTCTAATCAAATTTTTGTGTAATGGCGTTTCCTTGATGATTTCGCCAGTGTCAAGTGTTTATGGGAGAATCTATCCCATTCTCAGGGATGTTTTTTGGTCAAGAACAAGAAGAGATTGAGGATTGCGGAGCCTCGTGGCAGGCAAAAACGCGACGCGCGAAATCCACGCGAGACGAGTGCTCGGGTCAGTACCTGCAAGGTGACTCAGTCTCATAAGACACACACGAGAAAATGTTTTTGTATCTGTAATGTTTTATGTCTAATAATTTAGTTTTAATTCTTATAGTTTAATCCACCATTTCAAAGACCATTTACATACTTTTAAATGAAAGGAAGTTGAGAGGGAACAACGGGATATGAAGCAGACATATAAAAGGCGTAAAGTACTTTCAAGTGTCTGTAATTACTTTTGAACTCGCCAATAAAACTTATTACAGTTACAACCAATTCGCAGAAACGAGTTTGACAATATTTATTAATTAGTGAAGCCACATCATCATTCATCAGACTATACACGTCCTACTGCAGGGCGCAAGCAGTCAACCCTCAAGGAGGGTTGTATCCATCAGTCCACAACGCGTGCCCATTCAACAGAATTTCTTCTAATTTCTTTGCATACGCTAAATGCATGCAGGTTTCCTCACGATGTTTTCCTTCACCGTTTGGGAGCAGTCGGTGTTACCTACATAAATTAGAAAAACTCCTTGATATACAGGGTGTTACAAAAATACAAATAAACATTTAAGGGGGTGGTTAAGACCATCGAACTGAACAACTTTCACTATGGGACCAATATCGAAATCGCGAAAAAAAATTCGGATGTTCCATCATCATCATCATCATATCAGCCGATAGACGTCCACTGCTGGACATAGGGCCTCCCCCAAAATGGGGAGATTTGCCATAATCGCCATGATGCGATGCGTTTGCGATGTTCCGTACTAAACTACAGATCAGATTTTTGTCGCGATTTCGATGTTGGTCCCATAGTGAAAGTTGTTCAGTTTGATGGTTTTAAAAGTTTTAAATGTTTATTTTTACTTTTGTAACACCCTGTATAATGGCATGTCGTCTGAGCGGATTCGAACCCGGACCTGAATTCACAAATGTAATTATTAATTAAGTTTGTTAAATTAATAAACTCACACCACTAACTATCACTATCCAACCAACCAACTGTCACTATCAACTCGGATTAATAATTCGACTACCAACCTTTAGCCAACTTATGCACAATTACGCCAAAATCGCCAAAATCATTCAAAGGTAACGTGGTCATTGTTGGCCCAATTATCTAAACTGGTTAGTATTTTCGAGAAACAGCCTGAAATCTCTATGTCTTTTAATACAATTTAAATTTACTGTTTGAGGTGCAATTGTCCAGTGTGACTGGTACCTACGAAGTACGTCGCCACTTATAATGGGCAGAGTTTCGGTACTACCTACTATGGAACGTGGATGTTCTGAGTTTTCAGAATATCTCTGACTATCTCCTCGCAGAATATATCACCTTTATTGCTCGTTTTCTCAAGGTAACAAGATAGCCCAGTCATTTTACGGTTTGAGCCGGGACTACTTAATTAATAATTGATTTTTTTTCGGTATAATATTGAAGAGGCAATTTGAGCCTAGAAATGTACCAAAATTAAAAAAATCCGGTCAGCAGCAGTTCCAGTTTTAAAATTTAGCTATTATCTCGTTCTAAAAAACCTGATAGTAATTTTTTTTTGCACATATTTAAGGCTTTACTATTATACATACTTACTTCAAACTTAGTGTAAATTTTTTTGACTAGGTACTGAGAAGGTTTAGAAAAATACATTCGTATTTTCAAATAAATACTAAATTTTAAATTTAAAAGTCACACAACTCCGTAAAATGACTGGGCTAAGCCATACAGTTGCCAAGACTCATCACCGCGACCTCTGACACCTCTATATTGCCGACATTGTCGTGATTAACCTCTCAATGGATCGTTCACACCAACTAACTGTTGCCAGCTGGAGGCACAATCAGTCTGTCTCCTGAATTACGCCAGTTTAACCTTTATTTCCAAGGCTTAAGAGTTTGAAAGGGGCCTTGTTACGAGGGACAGACGGTAACTGTAAAGTGTAAACAAGAGAGACAAGTAAATTGCAACTGTAATGAAAAGGGGTGAGAGTTTATTTGTATTTGTTTTTTAGAAGATATAAATAAGGAGTTAGTTGTGTATAGAGAAGGCACACTTTTACATGAAAACGCATATTTATTTCAGGCTTCATGTTTATTTTGGACTCAAAACAATCGAATGTAAATTATAATCATCATCATTCTCTTGCCCATTTCCCATTATTAGTGGTCGGCGCAATATGTCATCCTCTTCCATTCATCTCTCTTAGCCATCGTTTCAACACTCACGCCTTTTTCACACATATCATCCTTTACACAATCCATCCATCTTTTCTTCGGCCTCCCTCTCCTACTACAGCCATCCACATTCATACTTAACACTCGTCTCGTCTCTCCGCATTACATGCCCATACCACGATAATATATTACCCTGCATTTTTTCCGTCCTAAGACTATAACGCAATAAGATTTATTTTAGCCCATTTTTTGAGCCTCGATTGTGTATCCACATAACAAACCTTGTCCCTTAGTCACCTCCTATAAGACAATTAAGGCAAGTAACGGGGAAAACACGGCAAGAAAAATAAATGCGAGACAATAATGAGAAATAGGCTCTTGGTAGGTATCTACGTTAAGGTAGGTACGTATGAAAAATAAAACACACGCTTTTAAAGAGCAAAGCGTGATCTACATAGCAAAGCTTTTTCGCCTGATGAGTATTGGAAAAAGAACACGACGATATCTAGAACAGAGAACGACTGCAGAGCAAAGACAATGTAGGCAAACTTAAAAAAAAAAACTTTAGTTAGACGTAAATCGTAATACAGAATCAATTGTTTAATAGTCATGATTCCTAATAAACTATGCAATCAATGCTGGTCTGCTGGAAGAAATCTCTTAAGAGATAAGCTCGCCCTTTGTACATGTCTATACAATAAATTTTTATAAGTCAATCAATACTTAAATCTATATTAATATTAATATTTTCATTGTCAATGCGATAGTGTCTCTATTTGCGTGTCTGTCTGTCTCTATGGGACCAACATCGAATGGCGAAAAAAACAGCTGTTCCATACAAAACTGAAAACTTACTCGACCCAAATGTATGGGACACGTGATTTTTTTCGTGATTTTGATAATGGTCCCGTAGAGAAAGTTATTCAGCTTGATGATCCGATCATCCCCTTAAAAATCGTTAGAAGGTATATTAAGTTTGATTCGGTATAAGTATTAGAATAATTATTTTATTTAGACAATCTACATGGTGTAAGTTATTTCATCAACATCTCATAACATCAGTAGCTTGTTATAATTACAAACGTCCTAAATTGTAAACATTTCCACCAAATAACAACAACATTCATAATTATACACTTTCATAAAATGTTTACCTTTGTTTATCTCTCATCCTTCTTCCATTCTCACTATTTTGTATAAGGCTGTCTCACTCTATCGTCCCATATCGCGCTCGCCTTGAACTCGTACGTAACATTTGTACGATATCGTGACGTGTCGGTACGATGCAAGTTCCGTACATATATACATATTAACACGCTATGTTTGATTGACAACACAGAGCAATAACTTAATGGATGGATACATACAGACTAAATACAACAGACTCAATATCTCTGACTACCCCCTCGGGGAATATAGTCGTGAGCATATGCTATGCTATGCTATATACAGGGAACGATATTGCTTGGTAAAAATCGGTCAGGTGAACCTTTTGAATGATGCTTTTAGGAGCAGAGGCTCTTGGTATTTTCTTTGTATTTAGTTGCAATATTTTTTAAACCAGTGAAAAGTAAAAACTATTAATAACAAGTGATATAATTACTATGTTTATAATAGCCTGCTACCAAGTACAAATGAACAAATCGTGGTGTAGCTATAAGGTAAAGTAGGGTAACGGTAAGTAAAATTATTGAATAAGCAAAGGTATCTTTACTTTTCTTGGGTTGAGCCGATCCTAATAATCATGTGATATTTGCAGCGCGTTTATTCTTATCAATTATAATTTTAATTACAATTAAAAGCGGTCATGAGTGGGATTTTTAAATCTCATACGTTGAACTCAGCCGTTGAAAATGTATGGAGATACGCATCTTTCTACTGCTGATTTGACTTTTAAAAATCGCTCACCTGGCGTATGATTTTTGAAAGCTAAATCAGCAGTAGAAAGATGCATAACTGCTGAGCTCAGCGAATGAGATTCAAAAATCGCACTCCAGAGTCCTATCAAGACGGCTTGAAAATTCTCTGACAGCAAGTAGGACCACTCACTTGCCTCCACAAACCCGCACTGGGCCCGCGTGGCGAAGTATGGCTGTATGGCCCACCATCTCTCACCCTTATGACACTCTCACCCGTGAGAGGAGGCCTTTGCTCTGCAGTAGGATCCTACAGGCTATAACTTTACTAACCTACATCTATGCTACATCTATGGCGTTATTGATCTGAGACCGAAGTGTGTTTACGGATGCATTCGAAAGACAATTAGAAAGAATAATTTAGTTTGCATGTAACTCGCATGCTACCCTCGAGAAAACGATAAAAATCGAGATGTGCCTCCATCCTTATAATTTTACGTATGCCAGAAAAAGCGCGCATGACGTTTTTCGCGTTTAAACTCTTTGTCGTGGGTGGCATGCTAGCCGTGCAGGCATTATTGTGGTAGTATTGTTTTATTTACATTCAAAATACAAGTAATCTATACTATTATAAAACTGTAACAGGAAGTTTGTCTGTACATTGAAGATATTAACAAAAAAAAAGTTACGATATGGTTTTTAGGTGTCCCTGATTCCATTTCACCAATTATTGGATTTTTTGTCTGTCTGTTTGTGTGTTTGTTTGGGTGTTTGTTTGTTTGTTTGTTTGTTTGAACGAGTATCACGCAAAAACTACTGAGCCGATTTTGATGAAACTTTTTTTGTTTGATAGCTTATGATCTGACTTAAAATCTGGTATATAATTTGTGCGGACGAAGTCGCGGGTTAACGCTCGTAATTTTATAAAAGTACCTTCTTACATAAATACCTAGGTACCTATGGCCTAATTGATCTATGTTTTGATACGTGTAGTATGGTTCATCTCTGTTTTATTTTAAGGCTGTTTGTTTTCTTAATATATAAAATAAAATAAATAAATAAGTTATAGCTCAGTGCCACACCAATCAATGAAATAGTTGAACCGTGAATCGGATTTTCGACATGCTTTTTGTCTGTTTGTTTGTTCGAGTATCAACCTTCTTGTTCGTGTTTATTGTTGTTGTTTTTTGTGTATTTTGGTGTGCAAATAAAGAATATCTTATCTTATCTTATTTTATTTTATCACCCAAAAACTATTGAACCCATTTTGATGAAACTTTTTGTATTTAAAAGTTTATGGTTAGAATAAAAAGCTGCTAATTATATTTTATCTCTTATTATTCTAAGTTTCCAGACTTTGCGATCATTCATCTATAGTATTACCTATATTAAAAACTGTATCAGAAGTGTGTCCATTGAATATTAACAAAAAAAAGTTACGATATGTTTTTTAGGTGTCCCTGATTCCATATCAGCAATTTTTGGATTTTTTGTCTGTCTATTTGGTGTGTTTGTTTGTTTGAACGAGCATCACGCAAAAACTGCTAAACCGATGTCGGTGACATTTTTTTTGTTTGATAGCTAATGATCTGGTATATAATTTGTGCCGGACAAAGTAGTGGGTTAACGCTAGTTACTAATAAAATAAATTATTTCAAACATGGTTCAAACTTAAAGCGTTTCCAAGGACACAAATAACTTAATGATATCGTTGCAATAGTAAACTATATTAAGAAGGTGATATAAATAATACAATGAGTACCAGATGCTGCGGAAACCGGTTTTAAAATAAACCAGAACAAACCGGTGAGATCTAGATCGTATTGATGTTGTTTATAGCATTTTACACATTTGTTCTATGAAGCTAAAATTTGTGCTAAACACTATTATTTTACCTACCTACCTAACATACGCACTTTAGTACTACGACGTGGAACAAGTGATCATCGTTTCGTTGCAGATTGTACTACATTTGAAGAAATAAGTATACTTCGTTTACATCATCATCATCAGCCTATAAAAGTATTTATTTATTTTATTTTATTTTTATTTATTTATTTGATTCACTTACAGTTATTACACTCATACAATCCTTGTGATTCTTAACTACGTCTTAAGCTAAATGCATAACCACTTAAAAGTGAACACAACATGCGTAATTTACAGTCACAAAAGGAAAAAAAACAGAACGTTTCACCCAATGAAAGAGAAACATTGACCTCAGATGACAAATAACTTAGGTACTGTTTATTATTATATTTTAGAAAATTAAAAAGTAAAATACATGAAATGAGAAAGTGACAAATAACAATTGCACTGATAACGTGGTGGAGACAATACAATGAGCAAACTACCTTCCGTTATCCTTCTCCTATTTTTCCCTTTCTTCCTTCAAACTATGTTCCTTCTGAACCTAGCGAGAGAGTCAGAGTAGATGTCTGCCGACTTATCGCAATTATTATTATACAGTCTACAAAGACGTGCCACGACAGAAACAAAGCCTAAGACTGTTCTTCGGAATGGCGGTGCAAGTGGTGTTGATACGAGCTATCTCGGGTATCTGGCAGGAACCCTAAGATTAAATCTGCGTAATAACTGTACCACAGCATGGCACCGGCCTCCCATTAAGAATGTATTTAGTAACCTATGTAAGTTTAGCGACTTCTTTCAAATGATGACGGAAAAACATCGTGAGGAAACCAGGCCCTGTACCCGGACTTTCGATTTTGGATATATCGCGACCGTTACAGTCCGAACTTCATTGTAATAGGGTTGGAACATTGCAGGTAAGTTGGTAGGTAACATTGGAACGAAAACGTTCACGCAATTGCGAAGTTCGAATATCCGGGTAGAGGCCCTGTATACGCTGAAGAAGAAATTCTGATGCGAATGTAGACCCTACCAATCTGCATTGAGCACGCGTGGTGGACTAATGCCCATACACACACCCTCTATGAGAATAGGCCTGCGCCCAACAGTGGGACGTATACAGGGTCCTTCTTAATATGCTGACACTTTTTTAAAGCGATGATCAGACCGCCATACTGAACAACTTTCTCTATGGCATCAACAACGAAATCGCAAAAAAAAACAGCTCGTCCATACCAAACGAGCCAAATGTATGGAATGATTTTTTTCGCGATATCGATGTTGGTCCCGTATACAGGGTGAAATTGATATCATTAGCATCCTCGGTCGGCGGCGAACGCGCTGGCTAATAGTTGATATCAAAATGTTCAACCATTCGATCGAATGCAATGTACACACGATCCAATCTGGAATTCAGTCATCCAGATTAATCCAGTCTCTTGAGATAGGTCTAATCCACGTGATGGACACAATGTTAGATTGAATTTGATTGAAAGCAAATTGAATACAACGATATCAATCAGGGTTGATAAAAATCATGATTTAAAAAAAAAAAAAAAATCGGAGTTATTTGATTTAAATCGGATTTTTTTGATTTTTTTAAATTCTGATCTTTTTTGAATTTGGAATTCAGTTATTAATTAAAGAAAACACTTTATATTTTTTTTATCCACATGTTCACACGGGGCGACACCATCGAGCTACGCAAAACTAAAATAAGCTGGCTGGCCTGGCCGCGCATACGTAGAATAATGTATAACGTCGCACGGCCAGCTTATGTTTGTTTTGCCTAGCTAGATGTTTCGCCGTGTGTATTTGGAATATGTAACAAACAATATTATAAAAATATCAAAAATCAAAAAGTTCTTCTAAAATCAAATCACTTTTTATTAAAAATCACACTGTCATTTGAATAAGCAAAGTTAAGTTTTTTCAAAAGGAAGACTAATTTGGCTGCCTTCTCGGTGCCTAATGGCCGATTTGGTCGCAGTAAAAAAGTATTGATTTAAATCATTGATTTTTATAAAAAAATCACTTGATTTTAATCACGATTTAAATCACTGATTTTAATCAAGTGATTTAAATCATATCAACCCTGATATCATTTATGTGAAACATATCTATTCTGTCAGAATATAATCCTAATCAGTTAATAGAGTTAGTAAACGTTCTTGTTTAGGTAAATAAATATCATATCTGACTTTCATCATCACCCTTTATAGACAGGGTCCTTCTTTAATATGCTGACACTTTTTTAAGGAGATGATCAGATTATCAAACTGAAAAGTGAACAACGTTCTACAGGGTGAAATTGTTATCATTAGCGGCCTTTTTAACTAAGAGTCAACCCATCAAACTGAACATCTTTTGCTATGGGAGCAAAACGATCGGAGCAACTAAAAAATCTGCTGCTATGTGTGCATACATTTGAGTGAGTCGAGTAGCCACTGCAGTTTAGTATGGAACAACAGATTTTTTATTTGCTCCGATCGGTTTGCTCCCATAGTAAAAGTTGTTCAGTTTGATGGGTAGACTGTTACTTTACAAGGATGCTAATGATATCCATTTCACCCTGTATATGCAAACATACATAGGTACCTAAGTTATACTCACGTCTCCTATTGGGTTAGGCAGAACCACCTGCTATGATCCTGACAAATTTTCCTCGCTTCTTGGTCATGAATTTGTCTCTTCATGCATGCTCCTCGATTTCTGGTACGTATGGTATGTATGTGATGTGGCTCTTTTTAAGTACGTCGCATGCATGCTCCTCGATTTCTGGTACATGTATGTGATGTGGCCCTTTTTAAGTAGGTACGTCGCCAATTTGGTCAGTGTAAGTCCACTTCCGAGAACCTTGGGTTTTATTTACGAGTAACTGCCCGATTCAATTATATTAGGTACTTAAAAATGCACTAGTAAAATGCGTTCCATTTAACTGAAGGTATAGTACATCGTGAGGAAACCTACATGCTTCATTTTCGAGGTATGTATTGTACCTACTGTCCATTACAAGTGGCGACGGGCTCACTCCCTGTAACACTGGACAGAGTTTCGGTACTACTTGTGAAACGTGGATGTTCTGAGGTTTCAGAATATCTCTGACTACCCCCTCGGAAAATATAGTCGTGAGCATATGCTTATGCCTAAAGTATAAACTCTTCTTTTAAATTAAAGTGTTCATTTAAATAGAGGAGCAAAAATCCTTCATTGAAATAAAAGTGTTCCTTTGCGTTCCTCCCTGACCTATTACTTCCAGGTTCTGCCACGTCCTTGCGCTGGAAGGCTGTAAGTGAGAGGAATATGTAAAAGGGCATAAGTGAAGCACCCTCCAGTCACTTAACCCGTTTCCATATTTAAGGGCGCGTGTACACGAGCCTCTAAGCCGCAACTTGCAGTTGATTACCGCACAAAATGTTGTATATACCTAGTCATCACACGTTCTTATGAGGAGCCCAATATCTGAAAACTGTAGTTTTGTAGCCGAAAACTGTAGTTAGAACTGTGTTCTGAAATTAACTTACTAAATATTAAGTAGCGGAATCGCCAAAAACGCTCAAAAATATTATATAAGGTCTATCAAAATTAGGTGAAACTATTTTAAGGGGATGATCAGATCATCAAACTGAACAACTTTCTCTATAGGACCAATAGTGAAATCGCGAAAAAAAAATCTGCTGTCCCATACATTTAGGTCGAGTAGGTTTGTATGGAACAGCTGATTTTTTTTAGCGATTTCGATATTGGTCCCATAGAGAAAGTTATTCAGTTTGATGGTCTGATCATCCCCTTAAAATAGTTTCACCTAATTTTGTTAGACCTTATATAGATTTAATACCGATTGAATCAGGTAGTTTTAGAAGTTAGTTAGTTACACAAGAATATACCCCTGTTCATATCCGATCGGAGTTGGATCGACTGCTGGACAAAATTTGAAATAGGAAGCGTTTTGAAACTCATGCAATGGGTTTGCCGCATAATATGTTTGACACAACTGCACTACAGCCCCGGTCGTATGCTGCTTTCCGAAAGGACTCCTTTCGTGTCTCGTGTGCACAGCCTTTTACTATTTTTTGTCTAGCTAATGTAGCGTTTATTACTTTGCCATAAACATTAGTAGAAAAATATATATGTAAATTTTATTTAAAGAGGTGTCGACGGCAAAAAAGCGATATAAATCGTGTCCAATTATATTTTTGTCGTAGCAGATGAAAATTGAATTAAAAGTTTGTGTTTGCGGCGAGGAAGTTGAACGAATCAAAAGTTTTGTAGAATTTCAACTGAGATCAAAGCTAACGGAGAAACTTTAAGTAAAGTTTTATTGATATAATAAAATTAATCAATCTGTTTATTTCGAAACGTTAGGTTCTCGTCTCTTACTTATTTCGTACTCGTCTGGAAAATGCTATCATCTGGCAGCAAAGTCACAAAAAATTTACCCCTATCTTGCGTTGTCAAGCACTAATTTGCTCCTTACTAGGCCTAGTTAATTTTCTCGAGCAGGTTAAAAAAAAAAAACTATTTCCAAAACTTTACCTACTTATGAAGGATGCATAGTGCATACATAAGAAAGTCTCACAAACATAAAGTACGACCAGGAAAATAAATCCGCTCGTCAATCTTCGTTTGCGCAGAGCTTTACCGAGTCCCCGACAAAACCGTAATCAATGGGTGCAAAGTCGTATAGCAACGAAAAGGACGCGAAAAAAAATTTGCCAATAGCGTAAACGGATTGAAGGTGGCGCATCCTGATTGGTGAATATAATTTCGCGCGGTATAAAAATTTGTCGACTGCGCAGGTACATCGGTAAGACTTATAAACCTGTACCCCTTAAAGATTCCCCTAGAACGAGAATTCTCAAACACAAAATTAACTCAGAGAATTATAGTAGATTCTTAGATTCTTTATTGTTCACAAAAAACAACATAATTATGAAACATTATAATAAGTCATTTGCCGTGTGGTGTCGGCTATGAATAGCACCATCCCATTTCCTCCCGTGGGTGTCGTAAAAGGCGACTAAGGGATCTACTGAAGGATGGGCAGCAGCATTCTCTGAGTACACACATTGATTCGATCCAACTGGCATCGCCAACCCGCCTGCCAAGCGTGGCGATTATGGCAAATCCCCTCCCCCCCCCCCCCCCCATTTTGGGGAAGGCATATGTTCAGCAGTGGATGTTTAATGGCTGATATGATGATGATGACAATAAGTCATGATGTACAAAGGCGAGCTTAACAAAATTGTATTAAACAGTAACCTCGGAGCTAGTGAATGATTCTTTTTAACAGTCAACTTTGTATACAAAATAGTCCTATTGAATAGTAAACAAAAAGTAGTAAACTACAGATAATAATGCAGACAATGAGTGGAAGTGACATAAGTTTAACAATAGTTAAAATGTGTAAATTACCCATTTACTTACTTGAATTGTTCGATAGAAACTTAGCCATTGAATTATTCTATGACGACCATTGCGCAAGACTGGTCATCTCCAAAACCAAACTTTTACGCCAAAAAGTACCCAGCAAACAAGTCGGTCGTATTTGGCCCCCATTTATATAACTATTTTGACTTATAAAAGTTATATTACTGTAATTTCGTCATATACTGGTGCTTTATGCGTCTAATGTTCGACTATACGACACCTATACGACCAAATTGTTAGTTGGGTAACCATTAAAACTTTGCAACAATTTGTGTTCAACTACAAAAAAAATGCAACGCAATGTGGGAAGTTACGAAGATGTTGAAAAGTTAATGGCTTACTCCAAGAAAGGCCAGAAAGGCCTCGACTGACGCAAAGAAACAAACTTGCACTCAACGGCCTTGTTATATACTTTTCGCTTACCCAACTTTACTTGGCTTTGCAGGGACGGATGTAAGATTGTTATTTGTTATAGTAGGACATTAATTTTATGTGTGGCTGTTTAGCTGCTTATCGCCTTTCTCATTCTTCTTCTGTCCATTGGGTCATTTTATATTATTCTACGTATTTGCGGGCAAGTGTCCAGGCAACGCCACCTCTTTATTTTCGAATGTAATGAAATGAGCCAGGCTTGCAAACGATGCAAAAAAACTTTCCAAAAAGTCTGAATACGACACGCTACGACCTATAGAAGAAAATCTTGCTCAGAGCCCCAGAATCGAAATAGTGAAGTTGCAAATTTGGAAAGTTTTAATCAACTCTTACTTGCACCGATCGGACTGAAAATTAGTCCCCCAGGGATCATAGGGGTCGCTGCTTAAAAATATTTGTTTATTATCACTCAAACAACATCCCCAACTGTACCCCGACCATTTTAAAAATTTTTCCCTTTTGCAGACCATTTATGAATGAATGAATGAAATGAATGAAATATACTTTATTTACACCAAAAGAAAATACAATGCACAATTGGAAACATAAACTGAATATGGTACAAATAAGGCGGTCTTATCGCTAAAAAGCGATTGACATTTTCAGGCTAAATTGTGCACGTATATGTATCAGGAATTCACCTTTGGCTGTTCATATAACTTCACGCTTCCAAATCCGACCCATGCTACACGTGTTTATTCCGCGCAAAAGTGTCCAAACTTGGTTCTGCTTTCAAATTAACACGCCCGCCAAATGTGACCATTATCACGTTCCTAAGGGTGCAGTGAAAATGTTGCATTGTTTTGTTTGTCGTTTGCGATGTGCGTTTGTTTAATTGTGGTTCTTTTGTTTACAGGTAAGAAGTTGTGTCGTGTTGGAAGATGCTGAGACAGGTAGAATGAACAAAGTAACGTACTAGTTGTAAAGATACCACTTCTCATAACTGGAAAGGTAATTGCGACTTGTCAGAAGCTGGTGGCCGGAGATGGAGGAAGATAAACATATTTTTATACATGTAGGTGGATGTATCGTGCACGTAAATATATTAATATAGATAATCTGACTACCGTAATCTCTTTTGAGGTAGTAAGGAACTAGGCTATTTAAAAGGTATATGATATATCATGCTCAAATCAAAATAAATAATTTAATGCTATTTCATCATTTTTAAAGTTACATCAAAAGTACTGAACCGATTTTCATGAAACATAGCTAAGAATACTCGGAATAAAATTATCTATGACACAAAAAAAACTAAACGAAAATCGGTTCATCCGTTTGGGAACTACGATACCACAGACAGATACACAGACAGACACTTTAAACTTATAACACCCCTCTTTTAGCGTCGGACGTTAAAAATTAGGTGGTCAGTTCAGAAACCGGTGAATTACTTTCCATTGCCTCTGGTTGGTGTCGTAACATATTAGTCCCAAATTTCTAAATACCACAATTTGATACCTGTGTTGAATATACAATTGTTTGACCCTTGTTACAAACGGCAAGCGAAAAAAATATAGTTAAGGCCTAATTATTGTACTTATACTACAGGACGACCAGGAAAATAATTACGCTCATCAATCTTCGTTTGCGCAGAGGCCCGAGTCCCCGACAAAACCCGAAGTCATGTAGTAATCAAAGGGTGCAAAGTCAAATAGCAGCGAAAAGGGCGCGAAAACAAATAAGCCAATAGCGTGAACGGATTGGAGGTGGCGCATCCTGATTGGTGAATATAATTTCGCGCGGTTTAAAAAGTCAACTGCGTCGGTAAGACTTATAAACCTGGTACTATAAGCCTTAACCTTAAAAATAGAAAACATAAACATTTTTGAAACAGCTTTATTGACGTTTGATATGACGATATTATAAGTCGTTTGGCGTATGTTTTACAAAAACTTATTCAGCCGTTTCCTACCTGGAGGAGCCCAAACTTGGTATGTTTTGAAAATAATTTTCGGATTATTTTTTTAAAAGTGGCTGACTTGTAACGGTGCAGTATATTATAACAATTGGCTGAAAGGTAATAGTGTAGTATATTTTTAGAACCGGCTCATGGAGCCCTTTCATTTGATACCCCACACAATAGGTTTCAGAACAAAAAAATTTTTGATCCCATACAAAAATTTTATGACGTCATAACTGGAGACCCTGACACCTTAGAGACTGTCCCCCGGTAGTTTTAGGGTCTAGAGAACATACCTAACAACATACAAAAATTTGGTGCTGGTATCCGGAAGCGAACTTTATTTCCATTAAGGCAGTACACTAATAATTTATAGGGTCTGTATTATATGTTGGTTCAGTTATTTAAAAGTCGAATCCTACTCTTATAATTGTACCAGACTGTATCCATCAAATAGAAAAATCATTCCGATATCTGATACGAAAGAAGCAGACATTTTTTTAATGAATCTAGATTGATATCTCAGATTCAAGTTTTTTTCTGATTCAAACAACGACTCTATCAGCTATGAAATAAGGTGCTAGTTATAACAGGTATATTTTTTCGGCCTTGACAAGTTCATTGGGTTTAGTTGAGCATACTTATTCTGATTGCATTGGACATATTAACGCGTCTCGTGTGGTATAAAAATGTTCTCACGATCAGGTTAATTGGGTATTCTTTACTTTTTTATATGTTTTAATAAGTCTTGTTTAAATAGAGTGAGATATAAAATAACTTAAAAGAACATTTCACGTATTCTGTAATTTGATGTATTATGGAAGATAAAATTGAGGAATATTTTAACTATCTTGTATTTTATAAATACAATTTTAATAGGAATTACATTCACACATAAACTCATGACTTTAGTCTCATTCAGGGTGTTCAAAAACTTTGCTACAAATCAATCGAATCAGCCTACTTGAACCCAATAGCTGGGCATAGGCTTTCTCTTATTTATACAGGGTGAAATTGATGTCATTAGCATCCTTTTAAACTAAGAGTCTACCCATCAAACTGAACAACTTTTACGATGGGAGCAAACTGCGCCATTCCACACGGATTGCATTGGTCCTTTGCTAATCTGATCTATTTCTGACCCGTGACGTGACACTTTAAATGTCTTCCGTTCCGACCAAAACGCGGTGCTGGTCTGCTTAAAGACCTCCGTACCTTCGTTAGGCATCATTTGGCCTGATATCAAAAGCTTTGGCCTACCAACCGCTTCCCGCCAAGTGTAGTCTATCTCCGCAAAAACGTTGTGATCCGTTTACCAACGTCTTCCACTCGTTTTCGTCGGTTACTAAATCTAGGTACCTATAAGTATACCTACTTACCAACAATATTTGTAAGCACGCAGTTGAAGCAAGGTTTTCTTAAGGTGGTTTCAGTCCATACAAACGTTTGACGCACAATACGCGTAGACGGAATTAATAAAAGTAATATTTTATATATGGAAAAATAGTTTAGAAAATCTAGTTGCCGCGTAACAAATAACATTTGCAATTTATAATATAATTACGAAGATATAAAGCTTTTAAAATTTTGTATGAAAAATTTCAAAGCTTTATATCTTCGTAATTATTTTATAAATTGCAAATGTTATTTGTTACGCGGCATCTAGATTTTCTTAACTATTTTTCCATATATACAAAGTTACTCATAATAATACCGTCTACGCGTATTGTGCGTCAAAGTTTTGTATAAAATTAACCCCTCTCCAACCGCCATAGGCATATTCTTCGCCCACTAAATTCCTGATATATAGGTTAGTAGTCCCATAGGCCATCCAAAGTAAGAAACGCGATGGTATATTCATGGTATATTCTTGGTTATAAGTGCCTTTTCAATGTTTATCAACTAGTAGAGCCAAAAGGGCTTTTCTTCTTTAATAAAAATTGGATTAGATTGTAATTTGTGAAGAGTTAAGCGAGGGTTAAGCAAAGTGGCAGGTGTTGAGATTAAGCGAGGGAGGCACGAAGTTTAAGTGCAGTGGAAATGTGATTTAATCCGCGGTGACACTGGCCTCGAAACAACCCTGGATTTGACTTGAAAAATTAATTACATCATGATGCCTTCAATATTCTAAATTGCTATTGGTAGTTGTAGTAAAGCTTCTGACCACCGTCAAACTGAACAACTTTCTCTATGGGACCAAAATGGAAATCGTGCTGCTGCTGCTGTACCATACAAAATTGAAAAGCTGCTCGACTCAGATGGGAACTTGTTGTCAGTATCTGATCATCAACTTGTCTTTGTAGAGACCAAACTGTTATTTAGCTGTAAGTTCTCCGAAAAGAAAAAAAAAAATATAAATAAAATAAAAAATAATAAATAAATTAATAATAAATATATGGGATAGCAGATTTTTATGCGTTTTCGAGAAAGTTGTTCAGTTTGATCGTCTGGTCATCCCCTAAAAACCGTCAGCATATTCAGTTGGACCCTGTATATCTATGCATTTGGTATATTTCTGGCTACCTCTTTGAGAAATTTAGTCAGTAATATGCATGCAATTAAAAATAATTTTCGATTTGGTTTTTGTGCAATTAAAATTCATTAAAGACTTTGTGCTCGTCTGTCTCGTCCATTATATGGCGAAAGCGGTTAGCCGATAAGTTTTTGATATCTTCAAATCATTCAGAAGCAATTAAAGTGAGATCAAGTTGCTGTCAAGGCGTCTTGATAGATTGGGGCCAGGGAAATGGCGACGCAAATCTTATGAATATTGTTGATAAATTATTTTATTTTGACTATATAAGGTCTAACAAAACTAGCTGAAACTATTTTAAGGGGATGATCAGACCATCAAACTGAACAACTTTCTCTATGGGACCAATATCGAAATCGAAAAAAAAACATCAGCTGTTCCATACAATCGTACTCGACCTAAATGTAACAGCGGATTTTTTTTCGCGATTTCGATATTGGTCCCATAGAGAAAGTTGTTCAGTTTGATGGTCTAAGCATCCCTTAAAAATTGTTTCAGCTAATTTTGTTAGACCTTATATAGAACTACATTGCGATTGCGTTATTATTTGTAGGCAAATTACAAACATCTTCATCATTTAAGAATCTCAATATCTACTATTACTATTTTCTCAGTGATTGAACGTCATATACCCAGTTATTTCTTTTAAAAGGACCTAGTATTAATCATTTGCAAACATTAAATTAAAGTTGTTGGGTTGGTGTTTAATAAATAATAATAAATAAATAACGCTCACAAGCACATACATAATGGTCCCAAGCAAGCACTAGGCTGTTTATTATGGAAACTATACAACAACGGCACAAACATACAAACATCCATGACCGAACCGGGATTCGAACCCGAGGACCCTGGTTTGGCAGTCCGGCGTGGTAACCATTACACCAACTGGGTCGTTTGTAAGTTTTCTTTTTTTTTTTAAATAAACCTACCAGTTGTTCTGTAAGTTTTGACTTCATTATTAGATCGATTTCTATCACGCAGACCCTGGAAACGAAAGAAATAACTATTAATCAACTGATAAGCGGTATTTGCGTTCACTGGCATAAGAATTATTCCATGTCACTGGCTAAGCGTCTCTGGGAAGTTATAAAAGTCAACTTAGGGAGGCAACTATGTTGGCAAATAGTGTTTAATGGTTTATAACAAAAGTACCCATTTATAAGCGGTACGCCAACGATTTGTCGTTTGTTGATTTGTCAATTTGATTTGATAAGCGCAGTGCATAAAATATTACATTAACCCTCCCTCCCTACGGACGGTACGTGTGTGTATAGATATTTCCGCGACCGCTCAGCTCATCGACCCGCTTCTGTCGTGGCCTCGGTCTTTAAACTGGAGGCTTACCAATAGCGACACCATCACGGCTTTTGACGGCTTTACCAAGGCTAGACGGTATCAGATACTTTTAGCTGTTTATTAACACTTTGCTAAAGCCGATTTATTCGTGGAAGTTATATTAAAATAAAATTAAATATTTTTTAGAATTAATCATTTTGTGACAACTTTTGATCAAATAAGTAAAATATCTATGCCCTCCTACTCTCCGACCGACAATTTTTATCTTCTTTATTCGAAATTGGCTTCATAGCTGACCTGATGGAATGCGTTGATGAAGCTGAGAATGTAACGCGTTCATCCAGAATAAGAAAAATAACCTGATTTGTTTGCTTGGAAAATCATTAAAAAGAGAATGTGAATCTTTTTGTGAATTAATTATTTACTTATAAACTTATAAAGCAGTTCCGTGAATGACTGACAGACAACGCACAGCTAAAACCGCTGAAGATAGAAATATTAAATTCGGAATGTACATTCTATGTAGGATGTATAGGAGTGTACTAAGAAAGGTATTTTCGATATTATAATTTTAGGTATACGAAGTCGCGGGCAAAAGCTAGTATTGAACATTAACAACCAAATACAGTGCAATATTCAGTCAGAGGTATTCTAAAGATAAATGAAGGTCAAAGGCGGTACCATAGATTGTGGTACTTCAAGAATCTCAACAAAAGTATCAACAGTAACTAGTTTAGTTTAATTGTTTGAGTAGATAAATACAGTGGACTAACAAACAGATGGTCTGTCAAGGTTAAATACGTAAAGAGGATGGGCAGGAAATAGGAGCAGCTGTCAATCAATGAATCACTATTGCTTCGTATTATGTTTGTACTTATGCGTGTTTTGTTTGCTATTGTATATATTTGCAATAGTGTTGGTGAATGAATTTGGCAATAACCTTGATTGTGAGTAAGTAATTAGTGAGGTTTTAAATGATCATTGACGGTCAGATAGCTCATTTGGTAGTGAATCTGCCTGCTGATCCGAAGGTCGTGGGTTCAGATCCCATAAGAAACAAATACAGGGTACTTCTTAGTAAGCTGACACCTTTTTAAGGGGTTGATCAGACCATCAAACAACTTTCTCTATGGAACCAACATCGAATTCGCGAAGAAAAAAATCTGCTGTCCCATACATTGTGGCTCGAGTAGGTTTGCATTTTTTTCGCGATTTCGATACTGGTGCCATAGAGAAAGTTGTTCAGTTTGACTGTCTGATCATCCCCTTAAAACAGTGTCAGCATATTAAGCAGTTAGCAGGACCCTATACATTTCGTGTGATGAATATGAATATTTGTACCTGAGTCATAGACATTTGTATCTATATGTATCATAATGTATTCTATATCTTTATCTAGGCATCATTAGGTATACAAGTCCAGGCTATATTTTGGTAGTTTTAATGGTACTAGATAATCTTAAGACAATATACAAGATATATTTTATGCTAGGTGATTTTTAAATACTTACTAAATCAGGGGTGGTTCAGACCATCAAACTTCAATAATGGGAGCAAATCTGAAATCACAAAAAAAAACTGCTGTTCCATACTAAACTGCAATGCTTACTCGACTCAAATGTAAAATTCACCCAGTATATTACATCATCATCAGCCTATAAACGTCCCACTGCAGGGCACATGCCTACCCTCAGGGAGGGTATATGGGCATTAGTCCACCACGCGTGCCCAATGCGGATTGGTAGACTTCACATACACATCAGAATTTCTTCTTCAGTGTATGCAGGTTTCTCACGATGTTTTCCTTCACCGTTTGAGGGCAGTCGGTATTACGTACCTAAGATAGAAAAACACATTGGTACATGGCATGTTGTCCGTGCGGGTTCGAACCCGGACCCCCATAATTGGGTGTCCATGCCTCTTCGCAACGCGCCACCGACGCTCTTATTTTATATTATTCCTCTTTCAAAAAAACCACAGAGCTACAAACTTGAGACATGAACAATAATTTAATTTAGTTAAATCTAGTTAGAAGTCCAATAAGGTATTACCGTAACAATCGAATGTTTGGGCTTTCATACGATTACTGTCCACCCCCTCATTAAGGGAAGACTTAGTCATGTTGGCTTTATTTATTATAAGTAGGAAGACTTATAGCATTTTAGTTATTTAATACCTATAGGTATTAGCAGAACGATTTATGGTTAATAAGATTTTAGTTCAGACCACTTCCCGTTCTTTATGTACAATTCGATTGGATATACTTGTTGTTGATACATAGCGTACTTTTGGTAACCATCAGCTGCAAGGCTGATTCAGGGTTCATAGGGTGTAGATCATCTCTGTGATGCGGATGGACCAGGTCTGCCTTCATAACTCCAGGCGGTTTAGGAGCTACTGATATTTAAAAGTCAGCAAAAAATTTACGATCGTATGATATTACTGTAGTATGCGCTGTAGCTATGTGAACAGTACAAAAACTGGCATGAACTGCCAGTCGGTTTAGGAGATACAGGCGTTCGGATGTCGGATCAATGAACGGCTGTATCTCCTAAACCGACGGGTAGGTCATGCCAGTTTTTATACTTACAAAATTGCACCCATTTGGTTCAATGTAGGATGTGTCGTGATGTGCCTAACAATAGACACTACGCGAGGTTAAAGCACAGATTCCAGATTCTGACCTGTAGGCCCATGCAGCCTAGCAAATACTGAGACAGTGAACTCAGACCATCAAACTGAACAACTTTCACAATGGAGCCTACCTCAGGAAAGGCGAAAAAAAATCAGCTGTCCCATACAAAACTGCTATACCTACCCGACTAAATGTATGGGACAGCTGATTTTTTTTTCGCTTTTCCTGAGGTGGGCTCCATAGTGAAAGTTGTCAGTTAGATGGCCTGAGTTCACCGTTTCAGTATTTGCTAGGCTGTCACTTACACCTACACTTACAAAATTTGTAGCGTATTTATGACTGTTCTGGTCATTTTTAAGTAATACAGTGTTCTCCAAATTCTCCGAATTTAATTATTTTAATTATTAGTTTAAGAAGCAGAATCACGAAGAACTGCCCAAAAGAACTATATCGATTTGATACCGATATAATCGGGTAGTTACACAATAAGATCCCTGATCAGAAAATGGCTGTGAATTTATATTAGTAATCAAATTAATAAAAGCATGTAAAAATATAAAAATAGACATCACAAAACGCACGCAGTCAACAAAACTTGTCTAGCCACTTCCCGTTCCAAAACAACCGTCCACTCGCACTTTCCAAATGGATTTCCAATGTTTCCACAATCAGCCCTGCAATATTGCAACAGACTGACAGGCATGGAGAGAAAGTCTGGCGAAATGCCAATCCGAACTGGGATACAAGGAAACACGGTTATACGGATTCACGGCTTTTGACTGCCTTTTAACTGGGGTACTATTCTGGAAACATGACAGTTTTTCCGATACTTACTGAAAACTTATAAGCAAGGTTCTGTACTGCAAACCGTTTGAGAGAGTTTTTGTTCACCGAATATCTCATACTGACACAAAAAGAAAAGAAGAACATGTTTTCAGTTCTTCGGCAGATATAAAATATGACCAGCCCTTTGCCACTTCACCTAATTTTCAGAGCTATGTCAACCGCTTTAGCTGTCTGAGATACCTAATTCCATGCATGCATCGATGACTTGAAGAGCATTCTAAAGGAATGAAGAACATGGAACACAGCTTCACAACCCCTATGAGATCAACGCTCTTGTAGGTGGAAGACTTGGATGGAATTCCGATTGAATTAACAGTTTTAAGCAAGATTTTTTTTATTTTACCCAAGCGACACAGAATCGCCTCCTACAGAAATGCAAATTGCAACGTGAATCGAGCTCCGATCTCGCTTGACGTGCGATTTGGGTCGGCGAGTGTTGAATTTCAATTTCAAAATCTACTCTGGAATGTGATTCCTCGCTTGTTCTGAGTGCATCAGTGATGTCAGATATGTTGTAAAAATATCTGATGAAGTTCTAATTAAATGTTTCATCAGGTTTGTGGACTAGATTCTTGTAATGAGGAAGCCATGAAAAATCTTTTTTATTTTGACATGAACAAGCGTTATAAATTCGAATTGTCACATGTTATGTAGACCGTTTTTGTGGTATTTTATCTCAAATGCATTCGTGCGTTGGAAGCTATGTTAAATAACCGTTAGATGGCGATGCCTATTTTTAAGTCAGATAGACAGGTATTGAGCCCGTTTTAAAGATTTCTGATTCTCGTCGAACCCCGCTTCTCAATCCGCGTAGTCCCAAGGTCCGTACCCCATCGGGTTTCCCTTGCACTGGCTCGGTGGACCCTTTATGATCCCACCGATTTTCCGCAGTAATATGCTTTCTGACCAATTTAGTCATTACGTCATCGTGGTCGTTTTTTTTTATTTTTTTTAAAGTTTCTCTGACTGTATACATACCACTAACTGCACGAGCCCGCTCTGTGTCTGCGTGGAGTATTGCCCGTTCTTTCTCACCCTTTTTGGCGAGAGGAGGCCTTTGCCCCGCACTGGAATCCTACAGGTTATAATTTTGATGTGATACATCTGTTGATACTACTACTATACTTCCAAAATCCGGGCTTAAAAATAATCTAGCAGCAACTTGCCTCCACCAAACCGCACTGGACCCACATGGTGGAGGATGAACCACTCCCTCTTACTATTCTACTTATTATCTTAAAAGCCATAACTTACTAACAGTTGATGCATTAATCTTGTTCTAGTTTGTACCGTCGGCAGCAAAAGTTAATTACCATTTGTCACGTTTATTTCTATAAGGTTCAGAAGTATTTTCAACTTTCGTTGCTGGCCGTACAGAGTAGGCGGAACCAGCTCCGTGAGAATGGACCACGTCTCCTTGTTTGGTAGATTATTTGGAAATAGCAATAATATACTTACTACGTAGTTCCTTTGATAGCTTTGTTTGTTTTGAGTTTGTATTATTTGTCTCTTTCTGAGTGTTAGTTGTTTGCGTATGAGGGAACGAGTTGGGACTTTTAATTAGACCTTTGTTAGAAAATTCTCGGAAGCGTAGGATGTAGGGAATTGCAAAATCCTTTTAAAAAAATTGAACCTATGGTTGGTGTGATGGTTATCGCAAGTCGCAACGGACTACCAGGTTCTGGACCTGAGGTCTATTATACAGGGTGAAATTGAAATCATTAGCATCCTTTTAAACTAAGAGTCTACCCTCAAACTGAACAACTTTTAATATGGCAGCAAACCGATAGGAGCAAAAAAAAATTTGCTGTTGCATACATTTGACTCAAATCATTTGAGTCAAATGTATGCAACAGCTGATTTCATTTGCGTCGCGAAATCCCGCTTCGACATTGCAGTTTAGTATGGAACAGCAGATTTTTTATTCTCTCCGATCGGTTTGCTCAGTTCAATGGGTAGACTCTTAGTTTAAAAGGATGCTAATGATATCAATATCACCCTGTATAATTATTATTAATCTTATTTGCATATAGCTAGCAACTTTCAAAGAACTAGTAAGTACTAATACTACTAATTCTTTGAAAGGTGTTTGTTCTGAAGTAATGTAATATAATGTAAACAACATAATAAGTCCTTTTGGTTACCTTTGCTATTGAATACCAACAAATCTTTTATGGGCTTATACAGGGTGAAATTGATATCATTAGCATCCTTTTAAACTAAGAATCTACCCATGAAACTGAACAACTTTCACTATGGGAGCAAACCGATCGAAGCAAAAAAGAAAATCTGCTGTTGCATACATTTGAGTCGAGTTGGCATTGCAGTTTAGTATGAAACAGCTGATTATTTTTTTGCTCCGATCAGTTTGCTCCCATAGAGAAAGTTGTTCAGTTTGATGCGTAGACTCTTAATGATATCAATTTCACCCTGTAGTTATTATGCAAACAAGGATCTTATATCTTTAGAAATAATGTCCATCTTCCACTTTGACGATTAAAAGCTTCCTGTGTTTGTCATAATTTATCTACACCATTAACACTCAGTTGCGGAAACGCTCATTAGAGTTAATCCTCCATCAAATCTCTTGCTAGCTTTTACTACGTCAGCAAGACAAAAAGTGACAGCAAGAGATTTAATGGAGGCTTAACTTTAATGAGCGTGTCCGCAACTACGATTAAACTGTTATTTGTACAATAACATTTTCTTAACTATCATTCTTTTCTGTCTTCATTTTCTTATGTTTTTTTTAATATTTGCATAAAAAAGACTAAAACAAATAATTGTTTTTGTCCTTCGACTTATTTATTAAAGCGACGCGTTAGAAACACTCGTATAACTTCCCCCAGCTCGGTTCAACTCCAATCAATAGTTCTCTTCGGACAAGTTCACTTCGATACGATGACTCATTGTCTATGGAGAACCCTTCACAACGTCATGAAATAATAAACCAGCTGTTGATTTGAAGTGAGGTCAAACTTTAAAGGGTGGTTGGCACTGTAGTACCATCCGGCATTTTCGTAATTTGGGTGGTGGTATAATCTAGCCTAGTGAATGTTGCAGGTTTTATAAAAATGGTATAAACCCTGTATAAATTCTTCAAAGTTGCGAGTTAAAAAATTGATTTCTACAGGATCGGTTTTCGGTTGACTTGTCATTTTTTCTATGAAACAGCTGATTTCTTTTTTTCTTGATGGTAAGAAGGAAAGGAACCCCCTAAAGTATGTAACGCATTTAAGTTTACACCCGGTACCTATATACAGGGTCCTTCTTTAATATGCTCCGCACTTTTTTTAAAGGGGATGACCAGACCATTAAACCGAAAAACTTTCGCTATGGGACCAACATCGAAATACATTTAGCTCGAGTAAAATTGCAGTTTTTTTATGGAAGAGCTAATTTTTTTTTACCCGATTTCGATGTTGGTGCCATAGAGAAAGTTGTTCAGATTGACGGTCTGATCACCGCTGACCTTAAAACAGTGTCAGCATATTCAGAAGGACCCTATATAGGTCTTATTTGCTTCCCCTCGGGGAATTACTCGGGAGCGTATTCTTATATTCTTATAAAATAAGGTCCGCCACATACATACGGAATAAACCTGATTCGGAGTTGGTTCCGGATTGAGTGTTGCCGCTTTCAGAGACATTTTCACTATATCTAGTGATTTTTTTATGTCGTAGGTGGCATTTTTTAAAGATTTATCTTATTTATTTATATAGTCATATCACACAAGTGATTTTTGAGCGAAGGTGTTGATAGAACGATACCGTATCGTGATTGTGCAGTTGCGACGTCGTCGTTGCGGTATAGTTGCGAAATCGACTTTGCTCAAAAATATCTTGTGTGATAATAGTTCATGCCATTTTGTATGCAGATTATATCTAATGTTAAAACTATCGATAGTCTTTTGATATAGCTGCATAATATTGAAATACAATTTACAAATCATCATCGTAACGTCATTAACTCATCACATGATAGAAATTATCATGTATAGAAATTGTTTGTTTCGTTTTAATAAATACTTAAAAATGCAATTGTCATTCTTTTCGCGTTTCCTACATTTTTATTTAAGGCATTTTTTAAACAGCATTCCAGTATTTTTTGTAACCATAGTTGACAACACTGAATCCTGAATCAGGATTCCGGATTGCAATTCCGCCACACACAGTGGCGGACCTAAGTAAACAGTTGTCAACTTGTCAGTATGAGAGGTTCTTTATCGTGTACGGTCATGTGATAACTAAAACAATTAGATACAGTTCTTAGAACATACCCAGCGATATGAAATGACTTACTCGTGATTCATACTCCTTCGTACAACTTCCTATAATATTATGTGTCTGTGTACAAGTTATTTTGTAAATTATATTTTGTGTTTTTGGCTTCTTTTTTGGATGACTAATAAAAAACTCTTCAGAAATAGCAGATTGAAAGATCTGTTGTTCCATAGAAAACGTGGCTACTATAAACTCTTCAAACCAATGATCACAAAAACTAAAGGGAGATGTGAAAAGGGGGCGGGGCCAGTGTCGCAGCAATATGCGCAAAAACGGAACACATTGCTCGCGACAGTAATGATTCATTATTAGGCTGAAAGCCAGTCGAGATATTATGTGTAAATAGTTTACAATGCTTGCGTAGTACTAAAGATTATTCGAACGTTGAGTTCTGATACCGCAATGGATAAAGAGCACATTCAAGGTAACAAAATACTTTGTATCACGTGGTACTGGTGGTAATGCGACACTGGGTTTTGTACTCAGCGCGTTGGTTGGCATCTCTCTAGATCTCTTTGCTTCAAATGAAAAGCCATGCCTACCCAAGTGTATGGAACAGCTGTTTTTTTTTCGTGATTTCAATGTTGGCTCCATAACCACGGAATATATAAGAGTCCATAACGAAAGTTGTTCAGTTTGATAGTCTGAAGCACCCTATGATATGTAACGTTTTTAATTGTACACCGCGTAATTACGTATAATATGAACATCTCTCCCTCCGTGAATACAGTCGAGTTACTGTTGTCGAGTTGTTATCTATACCATGGTTGGTATTGGTAGAACGGCACTAATTACCTCAATCGTGATATGTCACAGTTCCGTAACCAACGATAGCCAATAGCTAAAAGAAAATCAAACAGTTCGTGCCTAAACCTTCTGTCGTAACGAAAGATCAAATATTTCGTAACTAATTGAAACAAAGGGCTAACGGTTAGGGTAACAAAATCTTGCTTAACAGACTTCATGGATATTAAAAATACAGTTATCTAAGTTTTGAAAGATTCTTTTAATATTTTCAAGACTGCAAATCAAGCTTGCAAATTTCAAGGCTAGTATAGGATACATAAATTATAATAATATGCCGAAATTAAAGAACTTGTAGTCTTCTAAAACATACACAGCGAGATAAAAACACCGCCGGCCGCCGCTCTGGCTTGGCCTCTCATAAAAAGGTACCCATGTAAAATTTCTTGTAATCTTAAATGTACATATTTTGCCATCTTATTTTAAGAATACATGCCTAATAGTTTTCAGTTCCTTATTTTTGTTTATTTCAGTACTTAATAGTATGTAGATATGATATCGACGACGATGCCGCAAACAAAATGTATGGAAGAAGTTTTGCGATTTCTGACATTTCTGATCTCGTAGACTTTTTTGATCAAACAAATCTCAAATCAATCAATCAATCAATTTTTTTGATCTTTTTTTTATTTTTTGTTTTTTGAAGAAACAGTATCAATTGACATATAAAAAAAGTTGTTGTGTAAATGGTCTATTATCTTGCTGACTGTAAATTTTTTTTCAAAATCTGTAAATGGGGGTAAAACTGTCTCAAAAAGTTAAGGACAGTCTCTTAAGAACGTTTCCCTCTAGTTGCAACGGTTAAGGTACCTGCCCTTACTGCTCCGTCTCAAAAATCCACCCTTTACAACCATACGGGTGTACTGGCCGCGCTGCGAGCTTGTATGAAGCTGTTTTTCTGGTAGGATATATTATCTATTCTGTACCTTAATTGACATGTCAAATTGTCAAGTTATCATTTACTTCTTAAGAACGTGACTGTAACCTTTCCTCACCTTCTCATCCTAACAAAATAATATTAAGCAAACTGTCAACTTATTTCACGGTACCGAACGGTTGCCGAACTATCGATAGATTTCATCTAAAAACAAACACACTGTCGATAATATCGATATTATAGATAGTGTAGTACTATCTAAAAGTAAATGCTTACCTATAGTTATTCAATAAATTCTTCTTATCGTGTGGGCAGAGCCCTGGTGTTAGAGTTTTTTAGACCGCCTTACGGCCTCTGACGTGGTTACGGCCTCAATAAATTGCTTTAACATTGACTTTGACTTTAAGCTTGGATCGTGACAATCTTAGATCAAAGTAATTTGATCTAAAGTGAAAATAGGTACTGTTGACAGAGTGCAAGACCTACTATCGATTGTTTTGCTGCTCCTGAATTGCAAACTATCGATAGTATTGATACTATCGATTGTTTTGGACTATCGATACTTTCGATACTGTTGTTTTTAAGAACGTCGATACTATCGATAGTATTGCACTACGTCAATAAATAGTATTGTTACGATCCGAACTATTGATAGAATCGATAAGCTGATCTATGGACTTGCTATCGATAAAAATCGATGTAGTGTCGCTTGCCACCTATTGATTCGCAACACTATTTCACGGGCGGAATAAGCCTTGACGAAGCATTCAGCCACGGTCCTCCGAACTCCTCGAACCGTGAGGGAAAGCGACCGAATCAAGGTGGCCATTCGCCTCGCCGATCAGTGACGATTTGTCATGTATTTTCCAATCGTTGCGGCTGTAGGGTTTATAATTTTGATTTGATGTGACCGGACTTTTGATGATGATTTCTTTTATGTATATAACTAAACATAATTTATGATTCGAATAGAGCAAACAACATTAATTTGATATAATGCAGCTGTGAATTATTTAATACTCAGTCAAAATTAATAAAGAATGCTGCTGCCTCATCATCATCATATCAGCCGAAAAATACGCTAGCAATATTCATGGTACACAGCCCATGAAGGATAAGTATCTTCTGTTGTCATTATCTATTTGTTGAAAGCCTTTGGTAATGGATGTGCTACTCACTTGTTTATATTGAGAATTTGTTTTTTATATATTCAGGCATATTTCGTTTCATTGCTTAATATTCACATTCACATTCGATGCGTGTTGTTCAACAATAGACAGATTGTTTCTGTGTGTTTATTTTCTAAAAGGCTTGCTACAAATTCTTAAAAAGATAGTTGGTTGTATTTACGAGTATGGTCTTGTTTAGCATGTAATGTAGCCGTTTCTTTTTTTATATGCTTCGTTGGAATCTGATAAAAAAAAAAATAATTGTTCAATATAATTACGAGTAAGCATCATTTAATTGAATGATTTAATTTCCTTATCGAATTGTTTAGCAAAGCTATAATATAAGGTTTACTTAAAGCATTAAAATATTAAGAATGGGATAACAGCAAGAAGTTGCATGCATAAGCATAAGCATATGCTCTCGACTATATTCCCCGAGGGGGTATACAGAGATATTCTGAAACCTCAGAACATCCACTTTTCACTAGAACCGAAATTGTGTCCAGTGTGACGAAGTAGCTATACAACGTTTTAGGGTAGACAGGGTAATTCCGTGATTGTTGGTACTCCTGATACTGAACAACTTTCCCAAAGGAACAAAAATTAACAATAAAAATTATACTTTTCATATTTTAGATTTAAAATGGAAAGTTCAAAATTTTATTTGAAAAAAACGAAGTTCGAATACTGTAGGTTTCTTAGGGAAAGTTGTTCAGTATCATGGGTACAATTACACCTTTAAATAATGCAACTGTTTACCCTTAACAAGTTAACACCCTGAATAAGCCTCACCATCAACAACAAAAACACTACAAAAGAACCCTTATCCAAGCAAAAATAAGACCAACCTAGCTGTCAAGACGCAACATCAGACCGTAAAACAATGAATGACGGCAAAAACGTAGGCATTTTCAATTAAATGTGCGTTACTATGAATTCTCGAAGAAACTATAATGTCACGTCACGCCGCGTTGACTTGATAATGAGCGAATTACGTTCAAAGAGTGTGATGACCGAGGGGAAACGAGGTTAGGGTGAGTTCTTAGTAGAAGCTATATACTATTGTTTATCAGAATTTTGGGAAAGATAATTAAATTAAAGTTTTACCACTTAATCCTCGTGTAGTGGGGGACAAACCACAACAATTTGCTTTCCCAGGCAGATCTTTTACAAATTATTAGTATTTAAGCTTACAAGAGACCAAGATAGTATTAAAGTGGTGGCACCACGGCACCAGCACGTTTTGGTCCGACAACATTGTTTTATTTTAGGGGAAACTGATCATGATCATGGGATGCATCAACCAAGTGTGCCCAATGCGGATTGGGGACGACACATAAGGTAGTATTATTATTATTTAGGGGGGTTTTGGCCCGTGACAGGCTTGCCAAGCCTGTGCCACGTAGACCATCGCTGGTCCTTTGTGAACGCCCTTTTTAAAGTCCCTTACCAATTCCCACTGCGGCCAGAAATAGCAGTAGATTCTTGATCGGGACAGTTTGTGTCTCATCTGGTGTCAGTACCTGCCTACCTAAATGAGTACTACGTTTGTACATCAGGGGGCTACAGTCACATAGGAACTATTAAAATAATCTGTGACATAAGTAAGTACGGATCAGAACTTCTTCGCCTTAGCAGCGTATGCAGGTTTCCTCATGATGTAGGTTTTATCCCACTGCAAGATGCAGTCGGTATTACGTTCATAAATTAGAAAAACTCATTGGTGTCCACGGCATGTTGTCCATGCTGATTCGAACACGGACCCTCATGACATGACTGAGTGTCCTATGCGCTACCGACTTCATTGATTCATTGATTGAAGCTGACAGATATAGTTATAGCAAAGTAAAGCATGGTTTTAGCACAGGTGTTTATTTACGGTTTCATTATGTTAATAGTAATATAATTATATAATAGGGTAGGTATATTATATTATAGAAAAACGATAGAAAAACGATTCCGTGCTTCGAACGGCACGTTAAGCCGTTGGTCCCGGCTACTATCTCTGGTGGTAGTAGTCGTTATATAAAAACCACGTCAGAGGCCGTAAGGCGGTCTGGAAAAACTCTGACACCAGGGCTCTGCCCACACGATAAGAAGAAGATAGCGTCCTTCTTAATATGCTGACACTTTTTTATCAGACCGTTAAACTGAACAACTTTCGCTATGGCACCAACATCGAAATCGCGAAAAAAAACCTGCTGTCCCATACAAAACTGCGAACCTACTCGAGCCAAATGTATGGGACAGCTGATTTTTTTTCGCGATTTCTATTTTGGTCCCATAGAGAAAGTTCTTCAGTATGACGGTCTGATCATCTTCTTAAAAAAGTGTCAGCATATTAAGAAGGACCCTGTAGATAGCGTTTTGCCTAGTCACCACTAACGTTACAGGTTATTGTAGACGAAAGGCTATAATTTTATCGTTTCGTATAGCTTCCACTGGATCTATATCTTTTTGCAAATTATTTTTAGTTTGTGTTAACGTCACGGAAATCAAACAATCTACTTTGATTGACATTAAGTTTATATTTTTGTGTGCAATATTTCCTACTACCGCAGACATTTTGCACTAAATTAAAATAACAACAATTATAATTAGTATAATTAATAGATTATATAGATTTATATATTAGGTTGCGGAAAAAGTTTCTTCGCATTTTTGAAGAAAATTCAAAACATTTTTAATATAGTTTATTTACATTTAACTAAAGTATGTAGGTAGGTACCATTTTGTTCGATAACTTTTTGCCATCTTATAGGTAGGGACATGATCCCATTGCTATAGAAATTTTGGGGCTTCTGATCAAAATACCGCGACAAGTAGTTTTGGCAGTCCTCTCGTGATGTTAACCTGACACTGCCTAAAGAATTCTGAAGAGACCGAAACAGGTGGAAATCTGAAGGTGCAAGGTCAGGACTATACGGCAGATGCATTAAAACCTCCCAGGCAAGCTCTTAATTTTTGCTGAGTGGCTAAAGATGTGTGAGGTCTAGCGTTATCATGATGAAAAACCACACCCCTTCTGTTGATTAATTCCGGCTTTCTCTCAACTTCTTGCTTTAATCTCATCAGTTGTTCGCAGTAGTTCCGAATCGATGGTCCATGGTGGTAACAGCTCATAATGAATAATGCCCTTCCAATCCTACCACAAACACTTGCTCCAGTTTTTCAAAAATGGCATCCATTTTTCATACATACTATAATGCGAAAAGACTTTTTCCCCAACCTATTAGATTAAGAGATTATATAGAAATCACATCAAATCCATCAAATGGACATTATAACTAATATTATTTGCCAAGTAGCCACATGTTTAGTTTTTTGGAGTGTTAATATTCGATTTATTTGACAGATCCATAATATAGTAACATTAAATAAAATTAAAAAAAAAGTGACTTAAAACTAAACTAACCTAGGATGTGGTGCAGGTTCGGTCCTTGTTGGGAGGGTACCCAGAACGCTGGCCGCATTTCCTCGCTGAATTTTTAGGCAGGGTGTATGGGCCACCAGGCGTGCTAAATGCGGGTTGGTAGACTTCACACACGCATCGGAATTTCTTCTTCAGCGTATGCAGGTTACCTCCCGATGTTTTCCTTCACCGTTTGAGAGCATTCGGTATTACGTTACATAAGTTAGAACAACTCATTGGTAGGTACATAGCAATTCCAAAAACGATTAAAACTATTACCAGATAGCCATTATACCATTTCATATATAAGGTCTAACAAAATTAGGTGAAACTATTTTATGGAGTTGATCAGATCATCAACCTGAAAAACTTTCTCTATGGGACCAACATCGAAATCGCTCAAAAAAAATCAGCTGTTCCATATAAACCTACCCGACAAAAATGTATGGGACAGCAGATTTTTTTCTCGCGATTTCGATATTGGTACCATAGAGAAAGTTGTTCAGTTTGATAGACTGATCATACCCTTAAAATAGTTTCATCTAAACTTTAATACCATTTCATTTAAAATACATTCAAAATATTGTTTTGTTCAGTAGTTGTTTATCATTAAGGTTTTTATTAAGTTAAAGGTACCTACATACTTAACATGCAGTCTGTACCAACTGGAGGGGTATCTATTTGTGGCTGAGACAGGAATGTTTCTTTATACTGTAGTATGGAATATTGGTTGGAGTGTTGCTATATTGGTTACTGGAACTATGTTGGTTTTGATTTCGCGGGTTGTTACATTTTGTGGCAAAAAACGTCCACTTCTGGGCACAGTCCTCCCCCAATCATTGTCCTTAGATCAAAATCGAAGTTGTGGTCTGAAAGAGGATGTAGTGACAAAGATAGAGAAAGGTATGTTGATTTTGATTGATTGATTGATGGTTTGGTCATATGGAAAGAATGGATGAGAGCAGATTGACGAGTGCAATCTACAGGATGAAATTGATATCTTTAGCATTTTAAACTAAGAGTCTACCCATCAACAAGTCTACCGAGCAAACCGATCGGAGCAAAAAAAATAATCAGCTGTTCCATACTAAACTGCAATGCCAACTCGACTCAAATGTATGCAACAGCTGATTTTTTTTTGTTTCGATCGGTTTGCTCCCATAGTGAAAGTTGTTCAGTTTGATGGGTAGACTCTTAGTTTAAAAGGATGCTAATGATATCAATTTCATCCTGTATAAGGCAAGCGTAAGCAGAAATCTTGGAAGCGGACGGCGTAGATGTACATATTATTATACTTACCAAATTGGTGACGTGCTTAAAAAGTGCCAGATCAGTCTACTCGAAACCGATGAAGGGACTAATGAATGTGGAGGAAGCTAGAGAGGTTTGTCAGGATCGTAGCAGGTGGTTTTCCGTTGTCTCTGCCTACCCCAGTGGGACACAGGCGTGACAATATGTATGAAAGTATAAATGTTTATTATATTATATGTATAGCCCAATAATGGCCGACTGATTTTCTCACTCAATACGTTTCTTTCAGCTTAAATGCTGAAAGCTATAAGCTACGCTATAAGAAGTTTTTCGAAACTCAACTCCTTAAAAGGTGAAAACCGAGGTGGAAGATTGTACGGAAATTTGAAGAGAAGCTATTCCTATTCATAACATAATTCAATTATGCCACATCACTTTGTATTCTCTCATATTACCCTCATCACGTCAAAACAAGTGAATTGCACAATTTACATTTGTAATTCGTAACACATACTCTGTTTATAGTTACATACGAGCGTTAACCCGCGACTTTGTCCGCACAAATTATCCACCAGATTTTAAGTCAGATAATAAGTTATCAAACAAAACAGTTTCATCGAAATCGGTTCAGTAGTTTTTGTGTGATGCTCGTTCAAACAAACAAACACACAAACAAACAAACAGACAGACAAAAAATCCAAAAATTGGTGATATGGAATCAGGGATACCTAATAGCCATATCGTAACTTTTTTTTGTTAATATCTTCAATGTACAGACAAACATCCTGTTACAGTTTTATAATAGTTTAGATTATTATGTAGGTATTACGAAGGTGTGTGCTAAAATATAACCGGCGGAAATTGAATCTGCGAAAATCGATTCCATTTCCGTTCTATCATCGAAACGTAGCGTACGATCGAATTAAATGTGTCGTGTTTATTTTCTACTTTTGATTTTGACACCTTATTTTATTAATATAATCTATCATTATATATGTATACAATGCTTATCTATACGTAAACTTATATAAAAAATTTCCTTGACTGGGACTGGCTGACTGACAGGCAATGCATAGCTTAACAAACCCACTAAAGATAGAAACATGTGGAATACAGTCAAATTCTACAGAGGAATAAGGGTGCTAAGAAATAATTTTTCAGAAATCAATCCATAAAGAGTTGCAAGTATTTTTCGAAATCCACCTAGACGAAGACGCGGGCAAAAGCCATTTATTAATTTATACCTACGTGTATCTCTTTGTCCGTTATGTTTTCATGGCTGAACCGCTGTACCGTTTTCGATGAAATACAGAGATACCTTGAACAATGAGGGAGGGAGGACGAGATATTAAAAATTTTTCACAGACGAAGTACCACGTGAATAAATAAATAAATAACGTATTACAAAGTCGCAGGTAACACAAACATCAGAATGCCTGTGTGCACAAAGGTCAATCAATCAATCAATTATACTTTATAAAAGATCGTAACTTATTACTGAAGATATTTTACAATTTAAGTAGGTAGGTAACTTAATTTTCGGAATGTTGATGGGCAGTTAAAGTTATAGATGAAAAACGACTGCATGCAGCTGAGATGCGAATGTTGGGATGGATGTGTGGTGTAATTAAAATGGATATTAGCAGGGACCGAAAATTTTCGGTTATCTTTATTTAAATGTTACCTTTATCCAGGTAATAACCGATATTAATGCCGGTAACCTAAATAAGACCTTCAAGAGAATGCGAATGAGTGCGGGTAAGGGTCAGTAGAGACGGAGCGGCCAAAAGCGCGCGTGGTTTTTAATAACACTGAAAAATGATCTTTAATTTCTACTAATCAAAAGTACAAAATTGTTTGAACAACGTCGTTGTTGTAGCGGGTGACGCAAATTTTGGAGCACCCAACGAGGGACGCGCGCTCTATTTTCAGTGTTGCTACAGCATTGGACAGGTCGAGATGATAAAGGACATGATTATTTACATTTTATTGAACCCAAATGGTTTAAGTTTACGTTCACGTTTGAGTTTAAGTTTGTTATTATAATTGATTTAATTTGTATTTAGTAACGACTAACGAGGTACTTACTTAAAATTGAATACTTACTATATTTATAAAGAAACAATTTTTTATTTAAACATATCTCTGTGTACGCGGACCGTTAATAGGATGATATAAAGGTTACCTCTAAAAATACCTGTAAAAAAAATAAAGGTTGTAACCAAAAAATACCGCTATTATCGATACCTGTTTCGGTCCCTGGATATTAGGATTAGGAATATTAGAGGGAGTTTGAAATTATAGCTCTTGTGACTGCAAAACAGCGCGGTAATCGATTACCTATCTTGGTATGGGCATGATGTGATGCGGAGAGATGAGTGATCATGAGTGTCATATTACAAGAAGAGTGGTAAATATGAATGTGGATGACTGCATGAAGAAAGGACTTCCAAAGAAAAGATGGATGGATTGAGCGAAAGATGACATGTGTAAAAAAGGAGTGAGCGCTGAAATGAAGGCTAAAAGAGATGAATGGAGGAGGACGACATATTGCGCCGACCCCAAGTACCTAATGGGATAAGGGCAGAAAGATGATGAGGTAACTTAATTTGCAAAAAATCTGTAGATACTTATTGTATGAATTATAGTGAAAAAAATATAACAAACACTGTCTTTATTTAGTACGTGGTGCAATTCGCAAGGTTTGCAAATTAAACAATGCGTTTTACTTAATTGTTTTGTGTTTCGTTGCGTATGTCGTGGGAACCGCGTAATTTATACTTAAATGCTGTCAATATTTTTTATTCAGATAATGTGACATAGCAACAAGCTATAACCTGATTGTAATTGACACACTAGCCTTCAGAACCCCTGATATGCTCATAATAAAATCTCTGATCAGAATTTCAGAGGTAATTGAGACTATCAAACCGAATTTCTTTTAAAAATATCGTAAATAAACAGTTGTTTTATTAAAAGTTTATTAAACATTCCATTATGACATCAAAATATTGTTCTCTATTTACTCAGTCAATGACATTCTATACAAGTACTCGATCAATCAATCAATCAAAATCGTTATTTGTGACACACAGGTATTACAGTTGTTGTAAGTACAAAATATAAAAGTTCTCTGTGATCTACCATTAGGCATACAAACAATCGGTGATAAAATTATAGGACGTAACAAAGGTTTAGATAGACGTGCAAAGTTATGAAGTACATGCTCATTGTAAGTATAATAGTTAATTATGGTCAATTCGATTTATAAATTAGGTATAGTAAAATGTCAAGTCAAATTTAGGAAATATTCAATGTCAGTAAATTAATTATAATTACCGTCTAGAAATTCATTAAGTGTGTAAAATGTTTTGTCAATAAGAAAAAAATGTTTGTTTTTTTTGTGAAAATGTTTATTGATATTTTACTCAGTAATAAATTTCTTTGCAAAGTAAGGATATGCCTATTTGGAGATTTTGGAGAGGAGTAAAACTACCGAGTGCATGATTGATACCTACTGGATAACAATTGGTTAAGTATTCTTAAATTTAGGTTACATAGGACTTACCTACCACACTACAGTATGCTTCTAATCTGAGTGCTATATTTTATTGATTATTATATGACACAAGATGGATCTTACTTCTGGCTTTGCTTCTGGGCTTCTGGCTCCTACACTATAAGGACTCAGACTACTGAATCTTTAAACAATTCGAAAGCCTACGAATAGAATGACTGACGTTGAATATCAGCAATGTCGCACAAAACAAACCATTTTCGTACTTACAACACTAGGAAATAAGTTCTTCGAGAAGCCTTCTTTTATACTTTAGCGAACTGACACTATTTCGTTATTCCATGCTCCTTGCTTACGTAACTAAAGTCCCATGTCAAAACTCGAATGTTTATGTGATAAAGACGAAAATGGCTTGAAGATCAGGACTTCGTAGACGGGTCCTTTGGGCATAGTCGTGGAGCTAGTGCAAGTTGGAAATTCAGTCTCTTGAGATAAGTTGAGATGCTGTCTGTTAGAAGTATTGTATCTCTTATAGTGGCGATGGGCGGGATAGACATAGACAATGATCATGTAAAATTAAACAAATGTAACAAATCAGGCGCTATGGGTAACATACGTCGTTGATCGAAAGATATCGAATAAATATCATGTTTTTTCAAACTGATCTGGGATTTATAATAGTTCTTGATATATATACGCAATTTCAGACAATAGACACGGGAAACGATGATCGGGAAAATACAACACAACCTGGCCTAGAATAACATATAAGTACTAGTTAAGGCGGTTGCAGAGGGGTCAATTTTATACAAAACTTTGACGCACAATACGCGTAGACGGTATTAATATAAGTAAGTTTGTATATACAAAAAAATAGTTTAGAAAATCTAGATGCCGCGTAACAAATAACATTTGCAATTTATAAAACAATTACGAAGATATAAAGCTTTGAAATTCATACAATATTTTAAAAGCTTTATATCTTCGTAATTATATTATAAATTGCAAATGTTATTTGTGACGCGGCAACTAGATTTTCTAAACTATTTTTCCATATATAAAATACGAGCGTTAACCGGCGACTTCGTCCGCACAAATTATATACCAGATTTTAAGTCAGATCATAAGCTATCAAACAAAAAAAGTTTCATCAAAATCGGTTCAGTAGTTTTTGCGTGATACTCGTTCAAACAAACAAACAGACAGACAAAAAATTCAAAAATTGGTGAAATGGAATCAGGGACACCTAAATACCATATCGTAACTTTTTTTTTGTTAATATCTTCAATGTACAGACAAACTTCCTGTTACATTTTTATAATAGTATAGATAGATAGATTACTTTTATTAATTCCGTCTACGCGTATTGTGCGTCAAGCTTTTGTATGGACTGAAACCAACTTAATAGACTTCTATTAACTAGTATTTAATTGGTCTAATCAAGTCCTTCGAACTTCTACTACAACTGAAAGTCAATGTCAAGCAATTATCACAAATTCTTTCTCCAATTTAATAATCTTTAACAACGTAATTAATACTGTATGTTTCTTTACGAATCACAATCACAAAATTTTTTGGTAATATTGTATAGTGGTATGGTCCGACTCGCACTTAGCCGATTTTTTAAACAATAATCTATACTATTATAAAACTGTAACAGGAAGTTTGTCTGTACATTGAAGATATTAACAAAAAAAAAGTTACGATATGGTTTTTAGGTGTCCCTGATTCCATTTCACCAATTTTTGGATTTTTTGTCTGTCTGTTTGTTTGTGTGTTTGTTTGTTTGAACGAGTATCACGCAAAAACTACTGAACCGATTTTGATGAAACTTTTTTTGTTTGATAGCTTATGATCTGACTTAAAATCTGGTATATAATTTGTGCGGACGAAGTTGCGGGTTAACGCTCGTATTGAATAATGTCTTACATTCGGGTCTCCAGTTTTCACGTACGTAATTTGTTAGAACTTTTTCTCGTGTATAAAGCGACTCCATTCCATCCTCCCGGGTACAGTATCCTTACAGACAATTTGTGGGATCTAATACGATTAATTTATTTTATTTTCTTTCCCTACGGCCTGTTTATTTCGGTCACTAAATGGAAGGAAACAAATGTATTGTATCGCGACCAACAGATTACCGTTTTAAGAAACAATTTGTTTAAAAGGCACTGGATTAGTTTTATTTATTTGGCACAGTAACAAAGTACAAACTAATACACCGATCTAACAAATAATAAATTGTTAAATTAAACTTTGAAACTGTATTAATTGTTTATTCGAAAGATCCATAAAATAGTAACATTAAATAAAATTATAAATAAAGAGACTTAAAACTAAACTAACCTAGAATGTGGTGCAGGTTCGGTCCTTGTGGGAGGGTACCCAGAACGCTAGCCGCATTTCCTCGCTGAATGGCTATGCTGATCCGTTGAGCGAGGAAAGTGCCAGCTCTTGGGTCCCCTGTCGAGTCTATCAGGCGCTTTGACAGGTCTTTAAAAAGCGCCTGCGCATTAGGTCCCCAGGGCCCAAGAGTTTCGACACCAAAACCCATAAAATGGTATTGGGACCCAATTAAACTTTTAAACATAAGAGGTATGAATGCATGATTTAATTTTATTTGGTGAGAAAAGGAAAGAAAATAAAATAAGAAAGCAAAAACGTCGTACTAACGTGTAGTGGTTTATTAAGGGAATAAAATAGTAAAAGCACGAATAAAACTTACCCTAAACTTAAACCATTCTAAGCATTCTAAAATACAAATTTCACTAATTCTACTTAGTCGAAAAGCCCGCCCCAGGTCATACCTGGCCCGAAGGTGACCATAATGCTGGCCGCATTTCCGCGTTGAATCGCTAATGATATGCTATAGGCCAGTTATGACCCAGCACTAGCACTAACTAATAGTATACATATATAAAGAGTAATAATTTATAGGCGTTACCAATGAGTTTTTGTCATTGTGCGTTACAGATATTATGGGGTGTTTCAGACCGTCAAACTGAACTGAACTGGGACAACTTTCACTAGCGAGACAACATCAAACACGTTAAAAAACAGCTGTTGGGTAGAAGATTTCTATGACACAACACTTTTTTTTTTTTTTAGCAATTTCGATGTTGTTTCATTGTGACTTTCTTCCATAAAGACACAGCAAAAAGAAACCTTATATTTTCCTTTGATCGTTTCATAAGACACACACGACAAGAAAAAATATGATATAACTTGAGTATGCTATTCTAAGCCTTTTTATCTCTTAAGAGTCTCAAGAAAACCTGAAACTTTACCTAATTATTGTTTACGTTTTCAAGATCTACCAGAGTTTCTTATGTACCTAAATACTTGATGCCGGTAAATAATGGCAGTTTTCTGAGGAAATTACTTTGTTGTTTATTATCTTTGTCCTTGTTTAGAAGTTTAAGATTAGATCGTAGCTAATATTATAAAAGTTTGGTCTTAATTTAAAATAATATAAGTACTTAAATAAGGAGTAAAGTTATTCGATTAGGTATAGTATCGAACTGAAAATTGAGTTAATCTTCCTTACAATGAGATGCGGTGGTCAAAATAAAACGAGTCGAGCTACTCGCGCACCGAGGGTTCCTTACCTCACCACCACCACCACACAAATTGTTTTTTCTTCGGGACCTTTAGCACGAGACCGACTCACACTTGGCCGGTTTTTATTATTTGTTGTTATACTCACACCAAGTTTGACGCTTGTGTGTATTGTCGTTTTTTTTTTTTTCAGAGCGAGAAGAAAAAAGCGTTGATAAAATCTAGTTTCTTGTGTAATGTAATAATTTAAAATTTTTATTATTAATTTGTTAATAAATCCGCCGCAATAACGCATATTTTGTGAAAAATTCAATTGTCTATTAGCTATTACGGTTCAAACGCCCAACAGGATAATGGACAGACAGACAACGTAGGCTTAGTAATAGGGTCCCGTTTTCACCCTTTGGGTACGGAAAAATTACGCCTATACTACGAAATAGCATCTATTCCATACGCACGTTAGTCTGACGATCTCTGATGACATTGTGAGGGTGACGGGTTCGCATTGGATCAGATCAGTACGGGACCCTGAGGAATGGCGCAATAAAAGGGAGGCCTACGCCCAGCAGTGGGTCGAAATGGGCTGATTTGATTGATCGATAGATTCTACACGCGGTCAAATGCTAGTTTCCTCTATCTAAACTGTTATAAAACTGGTAAAGAAGTGTGTCTGTACATTGAAGATATTAACAAAAAAAAAGTGACGATATGGTTTTTTGGTGTCCCTGATATCCCATATCACCAATTTTTTGATTTTTTGTCTGTCTTTTTGTTTGTGTGTTTGTTTATGTGTATGTTTGTTTGAACGAGCATCACGCAAAAACTACTAAACGGACTTTGATGAAACTTTTTTGTTTGATAGCTTATTATCTGACTTAAAATCTGGTATATAATTTGTGCGGACGAAGTCGCGGGTTAACGCTCGTAAATTAATAATTGCTGTTAACATGTGAAGTAATTTGTTTACACGTTGTTACAGGTCGAACCGGGGCCGCCGGTTACCATGGCGACCGGTGTTAAAACAAACCCCTGAAAATACCTGGTGAGTACTAAACTAACCAAGATTCTAATGAAAGCCAGAGTTGAAGGCTTATCGTTTACGGATTTAGTGTTATTGAACTCACAAATATACGATCAGCGGTGGGACCTGCAACCACGCGGTGTGAGCATCAACATCATCTCAGCCAATGGCCGTCCATTGCTGGACATAGGCCTCCCCCTAGGATCGCCATAACGATCGGTCCTGCACTGCCATCATGCAACGGGTTCCCGCCGCCTTCACCAGGTTGTCGGTCCACCTTGTGGGGACCTACGCTGCGCTTTCCGGTATCTTTATCGGTTCTGCGTCCAATGTGCCCTGTCCGCGGTGTGAGCACCAGCCTGGATTGGTGCTATTAAAAGTCCCATTCTATAGGTACGGCAACTATCTACACTAGTTCTCTTAAGCAGTGTTTTTGGTGGCTAAATCTTTCAACTCAGACAGACACAGTGATAGCCACAGAACATTATAAGAGGGACAAGTGGCGACAGCCGTCCCCGAAGCCAAAGCGCTACTTTGCATTTCTAACCCCTCTTATAATAAACTAAGAGATAAGTGTACTTTTTGCAACCATCAGCAGCAAGGCTGACTTAGTTTTTATAGGGTGAAGAGCATCTCTGTGATGGGGATGGACTAGGTCTGCCTGCATAACTTCAGTCGGTTTAGGAGTTACTGATGTTTAAAGGGCAGTAAAAATTAACGATCAGCTACAAGGCTGATCGTATGATATTATTGTAGTATGAACTGTAGCTATGTGAACAGTACAAAAACTGACAGGGTTCATCAGTCGGTTTAGGAGATACAGCCGTTCAAAGGTCAGGTCTGTAACTCCTAAACCGACTGGCAGTTCATGTCACTTTTTGTACTGTTCACGTAGTTACAGTGCATACTACAATAATATCATACGATCAGCCTTGCAGCTGATCGTTAATTTTTTACTGACCTTTAAACATCAGTAACTCCTAAACCGACTGAAGTTATGCAGGCAGACCTAGTCCATCCCCATCACAGAAATGCTCTACATCCCATAAAAACTGAATCAGCCTTGCTGCTGATGGTTGCAAAAAGTACACTTATCTCTTATAATATAATGTTCTGTAGTGATAGCAACATAAGTGGTTTACCTTTAATCTATTTGAAATGTGCTGGTCAAGAAGCAAACCAAAGGCTTTTAATTAAAAGCAGTTGAAAAGTTATACCAATTTGAAACGGAGTTAGTTACTTAGCTATCTCCCATGCTATCTAGAACTTCAAAATTAGTCGAATAATAGTGCCACTGGTTAAGGGAAAATAGGGTCAGTTTATGAATGTATGAATAAACTGAATTGAAGACCAAAATTTAACAAAATCCACTGACAGTCCAGCTGTGTAAACACTGACATACATTTTAGTAATGTTTACAAATGATTTTAAAACTTATGGCCCAATTCACGAGGTTGTACGACGGCCTAGCAATGCCGAATAACCAGTTGTACAAATATGCTTGTTTTTATAAAATTACACTTGAATAATAGTGTGCGTTTCTTGGTCATAACGATCGAGTTTGTTGATATTCCGAACAGTTCCGAACACTAATTGATTTTCTTTTAGTATCTATCTATAACGTCACGCCTCTTTCCCAGTGGGGTAGGCAGAGACCAGGGCGCGCCACTTACTACGATCCTTACATACTTCTTTTGCCTCATGCACATCCATACATCTCTTCATACATGCCCGTCGGTTTCGAGTACTCCGCACCTCCCCTTTTTGTAGGACGCAACTGATTTGATCAGCATACGTCCTACAAGGGCGCCCTCTGCCGACGCTTCCACTCACATTAGCAACATATATCTCTTTCGTACATGTGCTGTCACTCATCCTTTCCACATGACCAAACCAACGAAGCATACCTTTCTCTATTCTTGTCACTACATCTTCTTTTAATTTACATCTATCTCTTATTACACAATTTCTCACTCTATCTTTCAGCGTCACACCACACATACTTCGCATGGAACGCATTTCAACAGCATTAATTTTACTTGCATGCTTCTTCTGCCATACCCAGCACTCACTGCCATACATTAGAGAAACTCACACTTTTTTCTCAGAGCAGGCATAGATGCATGCTATGCATCTTCAATTCGAGTGGTCTCATCAATACATTTGCCAGGTTCCTGAGTGTACCTGACCAGGTCATACCTTTCTCGTTTCCTCTAGAATTGTACAATATTCGATGGATTCATTACTCCATAAAATATTTTTGCGTTATATTGCTACCTAATAAGCTGGCTTTTTATAACGGGCATAGGCCCACCACACATTCCCACGGCTGTAACTCATGTAAGCCAGGATCAACAGCGGCGACCATTCACAATACTAGACAATGAAGTCCAGCGAGCCCGGGGGAAACTCTAATCTGTCTTGGAACCCGCAATTAATTAATCAAAGAAGATAGGCGGAGTAAGAAAACGAAATATCCGATTTCCCTCCATTGCAAACGGGAGACAGCAATAAGAAGGAAAAAATATGGCAGTGTTGAAGACACTACCGCAAAAGCACCAAAAATACAAAATAAAATAATAGGAACCTAACACTGTACCGACTGAAACTATGACCTACCATTAAGCTGGCTTGTCCTTATATGAGACATTATAATTATCTTGGGATTAAGGTCGTCCAGTTCTGGGAAATAAATATCGGAATAGCTTTTTTCATAATATGGTTTGACCTAAAAAAACATTAAAGGAAAATATAGCTCTTTAGCAGGCATAGTGATAACGGAGAAAAGTTTTCAGAAATAATAATTCAAGGAAATTTAAGAGTAAGAATTACGAAAATATGGTCAAGAAACGAAATTCGTTTGAAAAGGGGAAGATTTAGTACCTAACTACAACAAACAAAAACCAAGAAAATCAAAGATTCTCAGTAATTTGTAAAACTTTTTAGTCTCATTATTCTATATTTGTATACCTATATACTTTTTACCCGTTAAATAATATAGTAGGTGAAGTTAATATTAATTGAATTTCAAACACAATGTAAGTTGTTCATAAATAGGTAGGTATACAATATTGTTTTATGTTATAAATAAAATATTATTGAGACTCGATCCAGACAAACCGTGGGAACGAACGGTTTTGTGAGACTTTCTATTGTACGCAAACTTCATGAATAAAGTATTTAAATATGCAGCCCTTCAGTGGGACGTATTATAGGCTGAGGACTAGAACGTTTAACCACGCTGAAGTTGATGATTTGACACGTTGTGTGTGACTTCAGGAGCGTAAAGAATGAATAATGGGAGGGAGGTGAATGAACACAAGGCTGATGACGAGAATGAGATAGGAGAGGATAGGAGCTTCAAAGAATTTCCCAAAGAATTTCTTTAGTAGGGAATGATTAAATTCTCGTTGTTTATTTAGACTGAAGCTAATGTCCTAAAGCAGGTATAGGTACACTAGTCCAGTCATTTTACGGAGTTTTGTTAGGCGGGGTAGGGAGTAATTATTAAATATAAATAAATATCTTGGACATTGTCACACAAATTATCTAGTCACATTTAAAGTACCTGGACTTGTATTATGATGACTAGACAACGATATAGAATACATATGTACATACAAACATCCATGACTCGGGTACAAATATTCATATTCATCATATAAATATTTGTCCCTTACGGGATTCGAACCCGCAACCCTCGGCACAGCAGGCAGGTTCACTACAGACTGTGCTAGCGGGCCGTCATTATTAATTGTACTTTTAAACTGTAACCGGCACCATTTAATGACAAAAAGACTATCTTAAAACATATTAAAAAAAAATTTGCTACGCAACATAGAAATCAAAATTGTGTGTCCAAGAAGGCTTTTAAATTAACAATATTAATGCCATGTGACTTAGATTTAACAATATAAATAATTTTTAAGCAATAAAATAGGCATTAAAATTTAAAATATGAGGTATTCCTTAGTAAATACTAATGTACTTTTCAAAGCCTTCTAAGTAGAGAAAAATATTTACATCATGTTTGAAGTATGTATAATGGTAAAGCCTTAAAAATGTGTAAATAAAAAATGTACCATCAGGTTTTTTCGAACGAGATAAATGCTAAATTTGAAATTTGGAGCTGTTGCTGACGTGATTTTTTTTTTAAATTTTGGTATATTTCTAAGCTCAAATTGGCTCATAAATGCAATACCGAAAAAAACATCAATTAGTAATTAGTTCCGGCTCAAACCGTAAAATGACTGGGCTAATGATTAAATTCTCGTAGTTTGATTAGATCATTTACGAAAGCAGGTATAGGTATACAGGGTAAAAAGTAGGCAGATTACATAATACTAGTAATACTAAAAGTAGGCAAATAAAAACTGCTGTTCCACACAAAACGTTAACGGCTATTCTACCCCCTGCATGGAGCAGTTGTTTCCGCGATTTCGATGGTGGCTAAGTGTTGGCTCCATTGTGAATTTTTTTTCAGTTTAGGTCCCCTTTTGATATGAATAACGTATTATACAGGGTGTTACATAATTAACCAAAAAAAATATCCTTTATCGAAGCCAATTATTAAAAAATCCCAGCTCTAGTGTGACATTTGAAACATAGACTATTTTTTCAGAAGGGTAGTGTTTGTAAGTCATTTGTAACCTACACTTCAGTAAGAGACGAAGAACCTTTCTTTAAGATAATTTTATTATCTTGCATGATGACAAATATAAATAATTTATTGAAATTATTCTTTATTTTTAATTTTGTATTGTCAATCTGTTATTTATTGTTTTTTTGTGCAATAAATAGGTCTTAATATTCAAGTTGGCTTTAGAAATAAAGATAACTTACAGTAAAATTATCTTCTAAATTAAGTTCTTACAAGATAGGTAGTGACATCGCGGTGACCTTACGACGTATCTGGCTGCCGTTTAGTCTTGAACTACCGGCAGTGCGTAAAATAGTGCTGCGCTTCAACGATGACTGTTTTAGTATCGATAATACATTTTTCGGTAAATAATAATATTATACTACGGTTGTCATACATTGTCAATAGACTCTTTACAAGGGCCCAAGTTTCCCTTTAACACTCTTTTTTCTTTAGGGGTATTTTTGTAACACCCTGTATTTTGTTTTATCTGTATTGCAGGATGCATGTACGTACACAGAATAATTTTAAGTGCATTAGTGTTTGCGCTAAATAGATGCACTCTCTCATCTCCCTACATCAATAGGAAATTTTCTTGAGGAAATATGATTTTCTCGACATTAAATGCCATTATAACATCCTATCTACAAAGTGACGTTGAAATAAAAAATGCATGTAAAGGTAAGTAAATATTCTTTTTAAAATATTCACAAGCTCAGGTGCTCAGTGCAGATGTCTGGCGTGTCCCTTAATGGTAGTACTTATTTATAGGCACTTTGTAAGAAAACGTTTAAAGTCTTTATAAATTTTGAATTAATGGGCCTGTTAAGAAAATGGTTTGGAATAACCTGTTTTAAGTAAATAGGTTTTAGGGGGCTCAATTTGGGAAAATTTTACCGTAGCGAATATGTCTGTAGAATCTTGGAACAGGTTTTAAGAAGCTCATTCGTTAGTTGAGGTGAATATGTCATAATATTTGGGTATCATCATCAACATCATCTCTGTGCCCGTATACCATTACTTGGGGTCGACGCAATATGGTGTCTTCCTCCATCCATCTCTTGTAGCCGTCATTTCAGCACTCACTATCCTTTTCAACACATGTCACCCTTCATACAACCCAACCATCTATTCTTTGTTCGTCCTCTCTTCATGCAACTATCCACATCCATAATATTTATATATATGGTGATGATATAATGATATCTCTTCGCATCGCATGCCCATACAATGATACTTAATTGATTGCGTATTTTTTCATCAAACTTCCTCTTATTTATACTCATTCCAAATGCTGTTCATTCTAGTAACCCTACACGTCCATCTCAAAATTCGCATATTTAGGTATATATTGGTCCGTACTTATTTTGTAAAATTTTTGAAAACCCACGCGTATAAAAACTTCACAAACACGTTGAAATCTCAACCAAAACAACTAAAAGTCATCTCAGACACAAAATTTATTGTAAATGAAGAAAAATTAACGTTATGCCACACACAATAGGTGTCGCAATCGGCTATCACGACCGCAGGCCTAGTTCCCATGGTTTGTGGAGTAATGAAGCAATATTTTGTGGCCAGGCCAGTATATGCGGGATATGAGCATGATTACATTGGGAATTAAATGTGTTACATAATTTTGTGTTTTGTTCAGACATTAATGAACTAGCAACAATTAGAGATAGTTGGGATAAATCATCAGCAGTCTCTAATTGTCTCCACTGGCTGGGGTGCCAGCCTTAGCCTACCCTCTGGTGAAGGGTATAAATGGGTGTTATTCCACGCTGAAATTTGGATTGGTGGACAACTATGGGAAATAGGACCAAGACCGCAATCCGTTACGGGGGAAGAACCCTTAGGCAGTGAAAAACTTTGCTACAACTACTTACTACACGGAGAAAAATGTCTACCAGGACCAGCAAGCAAAAAATCAAAAAATATATGTATTTAGCTTAATTTACAATTTAGGTAGTGCCTTTAAAATCAACCAATCGGACTATTTTTTTTGTTGTTGAGAGAATAATAAAAAATTGCAAAAAATTTATACAAAAATTGTAAATGAAAGAATTTAATAAAATTATGTTCCTCAAGATAGAGATAAATAAAAAATCTTTTGTGAAATCTAAAAAGTATTTTATATCCATCTGGTCTGGACGCGATTTCGATATTGGTTTCATAGAGAAAGTTGTGCAGTTTAATGGTTTGGTCATCCTCTTAAACACATAGTAAGAACGACCCAATATGTACCTGGCGCAATAAAAAGGAGTCCTATGCCCAGCACTGGGTTGATGTGGGCTGATTTGATTGGTACCTGGCCATGTCCAACAGTAGCAACGTCTAAACTTATTCCAAAAATTGCCTATTTTCTAAGGTAAATCGTTGTCTTTTATAAAGACGAGCTAAGGTCGAAATAGGCAGTGTTGAGTGTCGCAAAAAAGGGTACAACTTGATTGATAGAGGTTATTTCGTGACATAACTGGGGCGGAACATGAGAAGATCCTTGGAGAGGTTCATCTTAATAAATTCCTCGTGGATTTAGTAGGGCCCATGTAGAACTTAAGTTAAAGAAGATTATGCTTTGTTCTGAGAGATTTAAAGAACAAAGTTGTGGATTGAAACAAATGAACAGTAAGCGTAAACACAATCTACAAAAAACTAAAAGTGAACCCAGCAAGGATAGATCAGCATATTAAAAGTTGGATGCTTCGGATGGCATGATAAGCCGTTGGTTCCAGCTACTATCTCTGGTGGTAGTAGTCGTTACATAAAAACCGTAAGGCGGTTTGAAAAAAACTCTCACAACAGCTTGCCGAAGAAAGAAGATGAAGAAGCAAAAATGCATTATATTCTTTTGGAGGTGCTTCCGATCATTAAACTGAACAACTTTTACTATCGGCCCAACATTGAAATCGCGGAAAAAAATGTTATTTCATAGAAGATGTCTGTACCCTAATGTATTGGAACAGAAGATTTTTTTTCTGAAGCACGATGTTGACAAAAAAAACTATCATAGGTCTTTACAATTTTTAGATTATGTTTGTGTGTCCCTTCCAACTCCATTGTTGTCGCCGTCTGAGAGCCTCCCGCCTGGGCATGAGTTGCCTTGGGTGACCTGGAAGTCCTTAAACCGACTTCGAACCCAGGTCGGTCGCAGTAAGGACAACATGGTCAGGTGGGAATTCTCGGATGCGCAAAATGTAACTTGCTTGTGTTAACGATGGCCTATCTCACATCGTGCCCTGCGTGCCCTAACACCTGCACGCGGTAGGAGCTCATGACCGCTAGCGACGGTGCAGTATCGGTTGCCAAATTCGGGCAAGGTACTATTTAGCGACTTTGTTCAGAATTTGAAGTCGACACGATAAGAAGAAGAATTATGTTTGTGTAAACCATCATTGGTCTTTACGATTTCTTGATTATGTGTGTATGGGTGTGTGTTGTTGTGATATGTGTTGTGTTGTTGTTATTGTTATAAGATTCTGGAGAAACTGTTTATAAGTTTAGCGTTAATCGTAGTTAACATTCAATACCCACGGTTAAGTAAAACAATTTAACTGAGTATAACTTCTCGTCTTACAATTAAGTTGGATCTGACAAGACAAAACTTTGGGTCGTTAAACATTTGGTTAGGAAAACACTAAGCAAGTTAACTTGTAGATAAGTAATAAGCACGGTACATTGTGCAAGTTTAGTGGGTTGATTTTAATTGACTTAGGGCCTATTTCACCACTTCTGGATAAGTTCTTAATAGCTTATCTGAAAGATCGTTTGCCTTATTTGGTATGAAAGATGTGTCAAACCTATTACGAACTTAAGTGATAAAATATGACCTCCGTTTTTCTGGAGTGGTTACAGATTTGCTACTGTCGCCAATAAGGGGGAGGGGTCCACATACAACATCCGTACAGAAATTCATGACCGTAATCCCTTTTTGGGGCGATCAGTAATCATTGCTACAACAAAGAACTATTACAGGAGAAATCTTCTCTAGTCGCTTCAGGGTCAGCATTGTTATTGAGTTATTTATTAAATTGTCAATGACTACTGCTTGAGCATTTTTCCGCTGAGAAAGAACTGTGTTGATTCATTCACAGTCGGAACCAAACCGTTTCGTTACTTAAAGAGGATGGGCGGGCTGAAATGCTACTTTGAAGAATAGGTCACTTTTCCGACTGTGTATTTATCAGATCCGCCCATACACCCTGCCGACTGGAGTGCGAAAGAGACAACTGCAGCTCGGACCGATTTTATATACAAAAATCGACGAAATCAGCATTTCGTATTCCCCTGTTTCCTACTCCAAAATTAAATCGATTTTAATAATTCTTTCAAAAATAATATGAAAAAGACTTTGGCTATGTCCGTATGTTTTGCTTTTTTTGTTTAATATTCTTCAAATTTCTTAACTAAATGTCTGAAAACGGTCGGTAGAATTGGTCATTTTCGAAGGTCCCTAAGTTCCAACAGTAATTAATTAATGCAAAGAAGCAAAACATAGGGACATGGCAGAAGTGACATAGATTATAAGGTAAAAAAATATTTGGTCTAGTGTTATTAATATCCAGGGAGAAAACAGGGGAATACGTTTGCATCGAGTAAACCGTACTGGTCCATCCTCTTAATTCTCAAGATACTGAACAACTGATGACCGACTTTTGTATTTCCTGATTGTTTGCTCTCTGTATACTCTGTTTTTTTTTGGTGTCAAATAAAGTATAATTGATTGATTGATTGAACTTTCCCTATTTACACCCTGTATAACGATCTAAAAATCTAAATAAATTAACTGGAGACCTTTTATCTACCTCATTCCATATTTTATTTTCCTAACACGTGCTACAATCGCAATAGATAGATTCTTACCTATAACAATAACTTTCTTATCTCTATTTACTATAGGTCAAGAACAGTGAATATACAGAGTGAAATTGATATTGCCTTATTTAGTGCCTCTTGTATTTTTATTTCTGTATTTTACTGTTTATGTTTTGGTGTAAAATAAAGTATATTTGATTGATTGATATCATTAGCATCCTTATAAACTAAGAGTCTACCCATCAAACTGAACCACTTTTACTATGGGAGCAAACCGATCGGAGCAAAAAAAATCTGCTGTTCCATACTAAACTGCGACTCAAAAAATCTATGCAACAGCTGATTTTTTTTGCTCCGATCTGTTTGCTCCCATAGTAAAAATTGTTCAGTTTGATGGATAGACTCCTCGTTTAAAAGGATGCTAATGATATCAATTGCACCCTGTATAGGTACATTCTAAAAACCATCGACCAAAACAATCATTGAGGCAACAACATTTCAACCATTCATCTCAACCCTTACCAACTCCTGAAAAAAAAAACAAGGAATCCTTCAAAAATCACCATTTACGACGTACCTTCTATCCTTATCCCCCCTTTCGAACCCACTGTATCTGCCATCTCGTTCGCACCACAGCATCCGTATCGATCAGCTCGGTAACCTTGACCTCTAGCGGATGGCTGACCTTGTACCATGAAAGCTTTGTTATATCGTTTTGCTTGTAAGTTTACATTTCGTTTGATTTCGTGGTAACGGAGTGTTTGTAGTGGATTTTATTATTCAAATGTTTTTATTTAGGAGTAACTAGTTTAGCAAATATGGGGGTGATCAACCTGAACAACTTTTACATTAGGAGCAAACAGAAATCGCGAATAAAATAACTGCTGATCCATATAAAACTGCAAACCTACTCGACCTGAATGTATGGGGCAGCTGATTTTTTTGCGATTTCGATGTTTGTCCCATGGATAAAGTTGTACAGTTTGATGGTTTGATCAACCCCTTAAAATCGTCAACATATTAAGAAGGACCCTATCAATGACATCCTTTTAAACTAACAGTCTACTCATCAAACTGAACAACTTTTACTACGGGGGCAAAAAGATCGTAGCAAAAAAAATACAGTTGTTCCATACTATAACTGCAAATGTATACAACAACCGAATTCTTTTTTTTTGTTTTAAAAGTTGTTCCATTTGATGGGCAGACTTCTGGTTTAATGGGATGCCAATGAAAATTTACTCTGTACATAGGCACAAAATTAATAAAACCAAATAAATATATTAAATTGAGTACAAGATCCATGTGGGAAGAAGAAGTGTAGTGTCCATATGGGCGTACAAAATTAAAAGGAAGTGTGTCTGTACATTGAAGATATTAACAAAAAAAAAGTTACGGTATGGTTTTTAGGTGTCCCTGATTCGATATCACCAATTTTTGGATTTTTTGTCAGTCTGTTTGTTTGTTTGTGTGTTTGTTTGGTTGTTTGATTGATTGAGCATCACGCAAAAACTGCTAAACCGATTTTGATGAAACTTTTTTTGTTTGATATCTGATGATCTGACTCAAAATCTGGTATAATTTTTGCGGACGAAGTCGCAGGTTCACTCTAGTTATAGTTAAAGCCATAGCGTAAATATGTAAAGCTTTCTAAAAGTAGGTCACTTTACTTTTTCGTGCTGTGAAATGTTGAATACCTAGTAAGCATGGTTTATCTCCCCTTTCATGATATGAAAAAAGCGGTAAAAAGTTTCTTTAAATTTATCTTCTTATGGAGCTTTAGGTATCACAGGCTCAAATGCGAGATAAAACTGAAGCCTTATTGGTCGAGTGTTTACCTACGCTGTCGACAGGGTTTGTGTACATTGCATTAAAACTAAACTAATTGATTAATGACCTCTATTTACAACCACGATAAGTTACATTTTGCTACAAACTTTAAAGGTGCTTTCGTAGTAAGCTGAAGGCGACCTCGCATCAAAGCAGGCGACCTCGACCCGGCCAGATGTCGAGAGCTATCTCCTTTTGAGATCCTTTTGTTAATTAATGAAGCCTCTTTGAATAGTAATTGATAACTGATGTAAGCCTTATCTGTTAGATCCAGCTATACTGAATAATTTTCAATGATAGTTACAAGCGGACTGACTCCAAGTTCACTACTACACCTTCAAGCTGTCAAAATCTAGCCCAGTCATTTTACGGAGTTTTGTTGGAAGGGGTGGGGAGTAATTATGAATTAGACTTTTAAACTAGGTATAACTGGCACCATTTAGTGACAAAAAGACTATCTGAAAACATATTTAAAAAAATTTCGCTACTCAACATAGAAGTCAAAATTGTATCTCCCAGAAGGTTTTTAAATTAATAATATTAATATCGATGCACTAATTTTGATTAGTTTTAACAATATAGATTATTTTCGAACAATAAAATAGGCATTGAATTTAAACAAATGAGATATTTAATAGAATATACTAACGTATTTTTCAAAGCCTTGTAAGTAGACAAAAATATTAACACCATATTTGAAGTATGTATACTATGTATATATGTGTAAGCCTTAAAAGCTTGCAAAAAAAAAACCCTAAAAGCTTGGTTTATTTTTTATTTTAGGTCATTTTTAAGCTCAAATTTTCTCCTTAATCCTGTACCGAAAAAAATATCAATTATTTATTAGTCCCGGCCCCCAGCTCAAACCGTAAAATGACTGGGCTATAGGAAGAGGTGTGGTCGATCGAAGCGGGATGATCTAGATTCTAGATGCTTTTGGTGACCAGTGGCCAGAGCTTGCCCAAAATAGAGACGGTTGAAGTATTAGGCGAGGCCCTTTGTCCAGCAGATATCAATCAATCAATCAATTATACTTTATTGCTCACCAAAACAGAACATACATTATGTTATAGGCTGATTAAAAAATATTTGATGCCATTTTTCTAACTCTGCCACACCCTAGAAAGATGTTTCGTTGTAGAGAAGATGTGGCCAGAAATCTACAAAAAAACATATTTTAAACGAAAACCTAATTTACAAAGTAAAACTATAAAATAAATACAATATTTGCATAATAGCCGAGAGAGGGCGTCCGAGGAGAACTTACCATGACGAAATAAATGGTCTTCTCTGAAAAGGACAAGTGCGCAGTACCCTCAACCGACGGAAGTGTGTGAAGAGATATATGTATGAAAGTAGATGAGGTTAGAGAAGTATGTCAGGATCGGAGTGTGTGGCGAGCCGTAGTCTCTGCCTACCCCTGTGGGATGATGACGTGAGTATATGATTAATGATTGGTCTTCGCAGCGAATACTAATCATTTATCTAAGTCGTCAAGTTACAATACGCTTTGTACAGAGGATTTGCTTAACATGGGACTTTGTTTTTATCAGACATGTTCCGGTATTTAATTATAATACCTGTCAATGGACCGACGGCGTGGTGAAGTCGGCGGGAACCCGTTTCATGAGGGCAGCGCAGGACCGGTCCTTATGGCGATCATTGGGGGAGGCCTATGTCCAACAGTGGACGTCCATTGGCTGAGATGATGATGACCTGTGACTCTCTGATGACTCTGTTTAAAATAAACAGAATGGCGGTTGATGACAGTTCTATTTGTACTATGGATATTATCCATAGCTTGCCTTTCGATTTAAAGTAACACTTTTTAATATTGAGGATGTATTTTTTCAAGTTCTCAATCCAGATGTTTGACAAGAACTTCCCATGTCTTTAACAGATATGTCTTGTTGTATTGCAGACGGGAGGCGGATGTCGGCAGGCGGCGGGGCGGGCCTGATGTCGTGCGTGCGCGAGGGCTCGTTGGAGCCGCCTTACCGACCGCCGCATCCAGACACCCACAACCATGGTCAGTATTCAGTATACACCGAGTCTTTACCTTCCTTACTGCAAGCCACCTTACCGACCGCCGCATCCAGACTCCCACAACCATTATCAGTTTTCAGTAAATACACCCAGTCTTGACCGTCCTTACTGCAAGCCGCCTTACCGACCGCCGCATCCAGTCACCCACAACCATGGTCAGTATTCAGTATACACCCAGTCTTGACCTTCCTTACTGCAAGCCGCCTTACCGACCACCGCATCACGACACCCACAACCATGTTCAGTACTCAGTATATACACGTCTTCACCTTCCTTACTGCGAGCTGCCTTACTGACGGCTGCATCCTTCCTTACTGGAACAGGCCTTAAGCAGCCGTCATATACCTACAACTTTTTGAACGGTGTGTTGACGTCCGAAATGCGCCCGAATATATGTGCACCGTGGGTTAGTGACATCTTCACACGTATTCGACATCTCGCAACTGCACCACCCGATAGCTTAATGTCGACAAGAAAGTGCGGTGTTGCTCGTCAAACTATGGTCCATCTTGTATCTTGCCTTTCCTGTTCGGACACCTGCACGCGAATGGAGCTTATGGATCTGAGCTGGAAAAGTTTATAATGACTTGACATCGACTCGATAGAAGAAGACAAGAAAGTGAGGACGCTCGAAAATTTAATAAAACTTCAGTAGCTTATTTTATAGTGGTATTCAAGACATGATTCTTGGAAAAGCAGCTTATTCACTTTATTGCAGCACAGATGATAGGTGTCCGATAAAGCTATAAAATAATGGTCTCTCTATATAATCTAATACAGTTTTCTTCCCAAATTCATCGTTTCAAATCATCGTACCTATCTAATGTATTTTTTTAAATCCTGATAATGGTTACCATATGTAATGAACATCATGATTCTACAATGCACAATTTGAAATGTTCCAGGCGAAGGCCGCACCGGGCGCTTCCTGCGCGGACTCCGGCGCATGTTCAAGCGCCGCGGGAGCGGTGCGCGCGCAGACGCCTCGCCAGACCCCAAGAGTAGCTCCACCAGTGAACTGTTGGACACCGAGAGACATGCCAGAAGAAAGTTAGTATTCTTTACGTCTATGGTAACCTGGTAAAATTTTATTTGTCTATTCTTGGTGTGCAAATAAAGTTAATATTTATGTTATGTTATGTTATGTTACCGTGGTCCTAGGAGAGTTTGAAAGACACAAGTGTGACCAAATAGCAATAGTTGGTGACAACAAGCGAGCTTTTAGACAAGTTCTTTGGAGAGAAGCTAGCTAGGTGGAGTTAGTGTTCTTTATGTTTATGATAGCCTGGTACTTGGTTGTGTGCGAGTAAACTCTTCATCATACACAAGAGCCGCTCCTATAGCGAGCGCCGAGTCATGACAGGAGAAGCTGATCTTCACGCATTGTGGTAGCCTGGTAGTTCAAACCCAGAATAGTATGAGAAAGATGCGTAATAAAAAGAAGCTAGTATTATACCTGCGAGCTTCCAAAAAATGTTTTGTTTGAGTTTGTGAGAACCTGCCTATTTAAAAGAGCACATCCGAAATTCTTACTTAACCACAGATTACGTTCCAACTCTGAGTAGAAAACTATTAGACGCTGAGGGAAATACTAACGAAGAAGAATATCATTAAAATTATTATATTCTTGAGACTGGGCAAGACCGGAATGATTATTATCACGTCCTGCTATGTGCGGGCAAAAATCTACAGCTTTCAAGTTGTCTGAAGTGCTAGAAAACAAAAAAAACTACCTACTTCGCTTCTACCTTTATTGCTTCTGTTCAGTAGGGCTATTGTGTAAGTTTCCGATTATATTGTTTTGTTAACAAGATCGATAACGTGTTATTTATGACTGTACTAAGTAATTTTTAAGCAATGTTTTGTATCTGTGATCAGATCATCATAATATCCACTGTCTGAAATTAATTACCTAACTATATACTACGATTCTGCTATATCTGCCAAAAACAACAGTGGAATCTGGATTTACACAATAAGAACCCAGATCTTTTGAAAAAATAAAATAAAATAGTTATTTTGGATTTAGGAAATTATTTAAAGGATTAAATAAAATAGTTATTTTAGATTCAAGGAATTAAATTTCAATCTGTTTAAAAAGAGGGTGCGAATGTACTTTTTGGAAATGTCCTATTACTCAGTGCAAGAATTTTTAAACGAATCTAATGTCGCGCGTTATTAATATTTGACTAGGTTTTGTGGTTATGTGACATGTATCTAAATGATCTGACATTATTAATTATTGTATTTAATACCTTTTAATTTTTTTTGATTATTATTATTATTTTTTGTTTCATGTATTAATTGTTATAATTCGTTGTTTATATAAATTATTAGATCATGACTGAATGTAAAATTTTACTATAAATATTTTCACGCCTGTAATGGCAGAATATGCTGGACTTTGAATACTATTATAGCTATGTTTGTACCATATTCCAGAAAATAAATTATTCTATTCTATTCTATTCAATTCTAGGAGGTTACAATCGAATTATTTGGATCAATTCACCAATCCACATCTCTCACATGCAGATCATCTTTAAGGTCGAAGACCCACTGATTTCCAGATTATCTTTGCCAATATCCGTGTCTCATTTTCACCTTCTTATGATCTGTGTGACAGGGAAGGCGCATACGGCAGCGGGTTGTCAGTGTCCCACGACTCTGTGTTCACGGGCGAGAGATCCGGCGATGAGTCGAGCGACGAGCGGCAGGCTGCCCATCACCAGGCTTCTTCACATCGGGTATGTTTACTATACTGCATTTTACATAGGAACTGTTCTGACTGGACTCTTATGCCAACAATATAAGTACGAAAATTGCTTGTTTTACGCACCACGGTTACTTGATACCTACTTACTGTGCTGACTTAGACCCGAGTTGCGTGATGGCTTTCGACAACAAAGCACGCCACTTATCTCTCCTCGGTACCATCTCAATCTAGCTCTTTATGATCTTTGGGGATACAAACAAACTACCTAACACAATAGATTGATACAAAGGCTCGTTAAATTTAAAAAGTTGTTAGACAGCGCATACCAGGTGAAGTAGAATCATCGATTGTAACGAATCAGCTTAAAATGGGGCGGTTTTTGATCCCAGCCTTGATCATACTCCTGCAAATGCAATGTTTGTAGGAGGTATAAATATATATGATTTGTAACAATACTAGCTTCGTAAGGAACCATTAATTTCGTTCTCTGGGTAGTATATGTAGTAGATTTTGACCACGACAACTGCTTGGCCCACAAATATACATAAACTTACGGGGTAGTCAGTAACATTATTAGAACTAAGTATAACAACTATATAAGGTCTAACAAAAATAGCTGAAACTATTTTAAGGGGATCATCAGACAATCAAACTAAACATCTTTCTCTATGGTACCAATATCGAAATCGTGAAAAAAAAACAGCTGTTCCATTCAAACCTACTCGACCTAAATGTATTGGACAACAGATTTTTTTTCACGATTTCGATATTGGTCCCATAGAGAAAGTTGTTCAGTTTGATGGTCTGATCATACCCTTAAAATAGTTTCAGCTAATTTTGTTAGACCTTATATTTCTAAGCATAGGTACAGTTGTAGCATGGTATGTCTTTAGCATATTGAAGAGTTGATACAGTATGATGGTACTGCTTAGTTATAAAACCAATCAAGATTAATTTATATTTAAGTGCATAAGTGTTTGTGCTAAAAAGCAGATGCACACTTCTTCAATCTTCTGGAACAGTATCCTCATCAATCTTCTGGAACAAAATCGCTGCGATCAGAAAAGATCCGACGCTGTGTCTAGCGGGTAGCCAAAACAAATGGACAATGCCTAAAAGGACGATGGTAATTACCACCAGTTTTGTAAAGCATAATTGGTCCTACCTTTTGTTAATCTAACAAGTCATAAAATCTTCGAAAACTAGTTACCTTATCTCCGCTCGTAAGCAAAACAATTGTCACTTCTCTTTGTTGAGGGTACAATGTAGGTAAGTGAGCACAACGTAGTAGTATTGTCCTGACCGGAAGGGATGATTCATTCATCGGTTTCCATAATAACTTTACAAGTTAGTTATAAAATGTATTCCTATTATCTATTCGCATACTTATTAGAAACGGATATTTAAAACTTCTAAATACCTGTTGTTTAAAGTCAGTGAGTAACTAAATGTGAGTTTGAATTTGAACTCCCAGCACTGAAAAAAATGTTTTGTTAAATATAACCGAACTTTAGTGACTTCCAAACTGTTTTGTAGCACATAACCAAACGTTTGTATATAAATAGCAAAAAGTTATGTTATTTATAACCAAACGATTGTTTATGTGCTACAAAACAGTTTGGAAGTCACTAAAGTTCGGTTGTATTTAACAAAACATTTTTTTCAGTGCATATGTCGAAATTCATACGGTTTCGTGGTCGGCAGGTAAAAATGAATCGAGATTCGAGAATTTGTGACTCGATGCTGGAAAAGTTACCGACACTGAACTACTGAAAATCTGATACCTTTTCTAGAATTTGGTGGTTCATCACCATCATCATCTCAGCCGATGGACGTCCACTGCTGGACATAGGCCTCCCCCAAGGATCGCCATTACGACCGGTCCTGCGCTGCCTTTGGTGGTTAATTTAATCTATACTATTATAAAACTGTAACAGGAAGTTTGTCTGTACATTGAAGATATTAATAAAAAAAAGTTACGATATGGTTTTTAGGTGTCCCTGATTCCATTTCACCAAATTTTTGGATTTTTTGTCTGTCTGTTTGTTTGGGTGTTTGTTTGTTTGAACGAGTATCACGCAAAAACTACTGAACCGATTTTGATGAAACTTTTTTTGTTTGATAGCTTATGATCTGACTTAAAATCTGGTATAATTTGTGCGGACGAAGTCGCGGATTAACGCTCGTTATATTATAATAACACTGACATCCAAAATCTTTGATAATACGGCGTGGTCAGATCGATAACGTGGTTTTACCGCTTGCATGTATCTGGCTTGCATGAGTGTAGTGGTGTGATTACATAAATGGCAGTCTATAATTGTCTATTATAGACTGCCACAGGGTACACCCCTAACAAACAAGGGGAAAAGGCTGGATAGTAAGCTGGTAGTAAATTATATTTTTAACTTTCTAGGTCAACTAGCAACACGTCATATTTAAACGCATTTGGGATTGACCTCGGCTCTGGTCTGTTGAGACGAAGATCTGATTCCGACAATAGATTTTCTATTGTGTTTCTAATATGTTAAAAAAATATATATAACGAAGTCGTCACTGTCATCCGTATGAGCAAAGTAAGTGACAGAGAGTCACGTTCTTCTACTAAAATATAATTTACTTGGACATTGGACATCATAAACTTATATCCATCGACAATAGAGATGAGCGGCCGTAGCATGGCAGCGTGGTATAGCGCTTTCGTACCTTATTTCTTTTTCTGTTTGCGAGGGAACAAACGAGATATAAGACTTTTTATAACCTTATCGCGTCCACCATGCTACAGCCGCTGCTTGGAAAAAGAATCTAGTTTGTTATGTCTATTGATAATCAACGAAATAAAAATATTGAACCGTACCATTTGTTCATACAATAGGTACCTACTAAATAAATAAATTACCTACTTATTCCTTGTTCCTATTAGTGTACTTACTAATAGGTAGTTATTTTGCGTGCTAATGAAAGGAAAATTTATTTACTTCAAACAAATAGGTACTTCTAAAAAATAAACGAAATTATAAAAATCTGTTTGGTAAGTAAGTTCCTACAAAAAAAGAATTTGTAACACATTGTACCCGTTACTGGATATTTATAAACAAATATCCTGGACTTTAAAACTACTAATCTTGAATAAGTTATATGTCAAGATGGACAGTCGATGCTACAAAAACGTAGAAAAAAATTGTAACCAGTACTGGCCTCTAAACCCTATCCATATACACGCACACAGACATAATTAGTATGGCGCCTCACGCACACCAACCTAAGAAAGTTGGCCCCTTTTGTTTTTTACGGTAGAAGCATGAGACTCTTTTTAGACATATACTTTTTCTAAGCTACTAATATTTGTTACACATTATATTAAAATACTTTAACGAGAAGTTCCCACAAACTTAAGCACCTAATAACAATTCCACAGATTGCTCCAACGAATTCCTGGAAAGCTAATCCAGAAACGATTAATGTTTTGATAACGATACCAAAAAAATTTTTTGAGTACTTTGAATTATTATCTACTGCTTAATTCATCATCATCATCATCATCATCATCATCATCAGCCTATCATCGTCCACTGCTGAACATAGGCCTCTCCCAAGGTGCGCCACAAAACTCTGTCCTCGGCCTTCCTCATCCAGTCACTCCCCGCTACCTTTTTTAGGTCGTCTGTCCAGCGGGCAACAGGACGTCCCACACTACGTCTACCAGTTCGCGGTCTCCACTCCAGAACCCTGACACCCCACCGGTTGTCTGTTCTTCGGCAGATATGACCAGCCCATTGCCACTTCAGCTTGCTAATTTTCTGAGCTATGTCAACCACTTTCGTTCTCTGACGTATCACTTCATTTCTGATGTGATCTCTCAGAGAAACACCGAGCATAGCTCTCTCCATAGCTCGCTGCGCGACCTTGAATTTATGAACTAGTCCTATCGTCAGGGTCCATGTTTCCGCACCATAGGTCATTACTGGCAGGACGCACTGATCGAACACCTTCGTTTTGAGGCATTGTGGTAGAGCCGAGGAAAATATATGGCGAAGTTTCCCGAAAGCAGCCCATCCTAGTTGGATGCGCCTAGCGGCCTCCTTGTCGAAGTTGTTTCTACCTAGTCTTATATGATAAGACTAGGTAGAAACTGCTTAATTATAATTCTCGAATCCTACAAGAAGATTACTAAAATAATAACAGTTTTTGAAATCTCGAAAATATGCAGAGTCAGAAATAAACAACATTTAAATAGAAAGTCAACTTCAGAATGACCAAGTCATTCTTGTAGAAATTATTGCGTAAGTCTTATTGAAGAAGTTTGCAAGCAATACTTGGTGGAGAAATTATTTTGTTGAGCTCTTTATGATGTAAGCATGACTTGGCTAAATTAGATAGATGGAAAACACTTTGGGCATATATTTCAAAGCACAGTTGCAAAGAAAATAACAATGGGTCTTACAGGTCTTACATGGATTGGCCATTATTCCAAATTTTACAAAGGGTTTTTGAAGGACTGTAACTCAATTTCGGATTGATACAATGGTATTAATTAATTTGAAATAAACATAAGGCTTTTGTCTTTTTTCTAGCCTATCGTCCACAAAATCCGCAAAGGATCCTCATCACTTAGTCGCCTCGTATGACACCCACGACGGGAAAAAAATGGGGTGGTCCATTCTGACCCGGAACGGAACCAGACGACAATTATTTATTTTCAGTCAAAAACTCAAAAGTATTGCGAGCATTTTTCATATTATACACTTCCTGAAAAAAAAGCGACCAAAGATATTTCACGCATTTGGCTTGACTGATATGTACAGTAACCCCCTTAAACTTCTAGTCTTTCGCAATTCCAAACACAATAGAAAATCTATTGTGTCTGAACCAGATCTGAGTCTCAACATATCAGAGAGGTTAAATAGATAGACAAACATGCTGATTATTCGTAGCAATTCCAAGAATAGTTATTTCTACCAATAGATGTCTCTCCTACGTGTTTTTTTCATCAAAACAAGAAGAAAATTAAGCTAGTTTTAACTCGGAACTTCTCCATTTTCTAAAACTAAACGGTATTGTCCAATACATTTGATAAACAGTAGCGAAATTGTTTGCATTCAAATGTAGCGTTCACGTTTGAGTAATTTCTGAGTTTCAGAGTGCACCGCTTTCATGACACAGGCAATGAATAAGTCGTGGTGGTTGTGAGTTTCTCATAAGGACTTGTAACCCAACCTCTGGTACAGAAAGCAGTAAACGTCTATATCAGACTCTTAGATGCGTTTTTAGGATGAAATTATTATGCAATAAGACTGAAAGAACTGGGTGCAATATGCACAGGACAGGACAGGACCGAACGAGGTGGCATTGTAAATAACGTTAACAAGCTACATGATAAAATAAAGCCGGTAGGTGCTATAACTTCCAAAGTAATAAGCTATCTTATCATAGCATATTTTTAGCTGCATAACTGACCTAAATGAAAGACTTTTTACGTTAAAATATTTTGAATTTTTGAATTATGTGGGGTACCAGCGTAGACAACTATTTTGATGACGTTACAGTAGTACCAGGTTTATAAGTCTTACCGATGTACCTGCGCAGTTGAAAAATTTTAATAGCGCGCGAAATTATATTGACCAATCAGGATGCGCCACCTGCAATCCGTTTACGCTATTGGCTAATTTGTTTTCGCGCCCTTGTCGCTGCTATCCGACTTTGCACCCTTTGATTACTAAATGACTTCGGGTTTTGTCGGGTCCTGCTCTGCGCAAACGAAGATTGACGAGCGGAATTATTTTCCTGGTCGTACTGTACTTAGGTATTAACTACGTATTACTACTGCTCGATGAGTATACTAGGGGTTATAGCGTGCGATCAACTTTGCAGAGGCTAAATTAGAATTAGCTTCTGTATTCCGTTAAATCTGCACGTTCTTGCAAGAAGTCTTCGGTTTAAACTATTAAGTGTTCGGAATAAAGATGTTAATAGCTTGAGAGACAGGACTTTATAGATCGAACAGGTCGAAGGGTGGATCGGGCTAAAACTATTTGTGGAGCATGCCAGTTCAGTTTTTGTCCTTTTGTGTTTGAATCGGTGGATGAAGTTTGTGCAGTTTGAGCTAATGGAGTTGTAACACCAATGAGGGTTTCGGTAGATAGCTAGGCTTCGGAGGGTAGTCAGTGTTTAAAATAAAGGATTTTAAGTGCGCAAATACCTATGTACATAAAATAATTATACTGGGCGTAAACATAAATGCGAAAAGTTGTTCAGTTTAATGGTCTGAAGCACCCCCTAAAGTATACCCCTTTAGGGGTGGGGGTGCTGGATCCAAATATACCTAGGGTCCTTCTTAATATGCTGATAGCTTTTTAAGGGGATGATCAAACCATCATACTGAACAACTTTCTCTGTGGGACCAAGGACGAAATAGCAAAAAAATTTGCTGTTCCATACAAAACTGCAATCCTACTCGACCAAAATGTAAAGGACAGCAGATTTTTTTCTTGAGATTTTGATGTTGGTTCGACAGAGTTGTTCAGTTTGATGGTCTGATCATCCTCTTAAAAAACTGTCAGCATATTAAGTTGGATCCTTCCTGTATATGAAACAGGTGATTTCTTTTTCGTGAGTTCGAATTCGAAGTTGGCCCCATAGTAAAAGTTGTTCAGTATGTAACGCATTTTCGTTAACACCATGGTATATGATTGCTTTTGTAATCAAGCAGTCGTCTAATTTTACAATCTGCATAAGCAAGTGTAGGAATTGACGTAATAACCTTCAAATTTAATTAATCCAGATTCAATTATCGAAACCTCAAAAGTACAAGTAACGTAGGTAGGTATTCTAATTTGGTGTGCTGTTTTGCATACAGATTGGCTTATTTCTACCTACAAATCTTTGATTAACGTAAAAGCTTTACTTACATCAGTTTGAATTTTCGGCACAAAATATTATATAGGATTTCAATCATTATTGATTTTAAACATGTTACAGGCATGTTGTGCTATTTCGAATCAAATTAAAGATTGAAAAATTTGTCTCGGGCGGGACTTGAACCCGCACTCTTCCAAACCGGGGAACTGCGTTATCCAATTTCGCCACCGAGCCCACTACCCAGAGAACGAAATTTTCAATCTCTTGCGTCTTAAGGGGACGTGAGCGAATAACTACCATGAGATGGCTCGGTGGCGAAAATGGCGTTCTTCAATCTCTAATTTTCATTATATAAGGTCTAACAAAATTAGGTGAAACTATTTTAAGGGGATGATCAGACCATCAACCTGAACAACTTTCTCTATGGGACCAATATCGAAATCGCGAAAAAAAAATCAGCTGTTCCATACAAACCGACCTAAATGTATGGGACAGCAGATTTTTTTTTTCGCGTTTTCACTATTGGTCCCATAGAGAAAGTTGTTCAGTTTGATGGTCTGATCATCCCCTTAAAATAGTTTCACCTAATTTTGTTAGACCTTATATAGGATAGTACAAAACCTGTAACTTAATTGATAATTTTAGATTTGATGCGTATGTGATGCTTTGAATCATTTTCTAATGCGTATGTGCTCTGTGTAGTCCACCAAGCCGCATCGGGCACGTATGCTGTCGTGCTTATCAACAAGTTTTAGAATCCTTGTAACGCGCTCTGTCATGAAACTTTGATCCTTATTTTAATATCATGTGCAGTAAGTTCCTATCATCATTCTCTTGCCCATTTCCCATTAGTAGTGGTCGGCGCAATATGTCAACCTCTTCCATTCATCTCTCTTAACCGTCGTTTCAACACTCACTCCTTACACATATCATCCTTCACACAATCCATCCATCTTTTTTTCGGCCTCCCATCTCCTACCACACCCATCCACATTCATACTTAACACTCGTCTCGTATCATGACACTCGTCTCTCCCTATCACATGACCATACCATGAACTTTTGACTGACTGAACTTTTTCGTCGCACTTTCAAACTTCCTCTAATATACTCATTCCTAATCCTGTCCAATGGAGTGGAGTAAGTATGTTCGTCACAAAGATTCCGAAATTGGTGTGGCCGAAAAATACTTGCTGCAGTCTTGATAAGCATTATAGACTCACGCCCATATACTGTCCCTGAGGGTAAGCCTGTGCCCTGCAGTGGGACGTATATAGACGTTCTGATAATACTCCATCGAATTTATTATACCTACTCCTTTGACTACTTATATAGGGACTAGTTACGCGTGATATTCTTCTAACAAACATTTCTGCGACTTTTTGCGGGGGGCGAGGTAACATGAAATCCGCAACTTTGTATTTTATTCCCCATATCTTTAGATTCTAATTTTGAATCTTAGAAAAGTATGTCTAGAAAAAGCCTCATGCTTCTACCGTATAAAAGAAAAGGGGCCAACTTTCTTGGGCTGGTGTGCGTGAGGCGCCATACTAATTATGTCTGTGTGCGTGTATATGGATAGGGTTTAGACGCCAATACTGGTTACAATTTTTTTCTACGTTTTTGTATCTTCGACTGTCAATCTTGACATATAACTTATCCAAGTTCTGAATGTTAAAAATCATGAAAAGTAGTCTCGCGTGAACCCCAAACGTCATAAGTTCGTAGTTATTGTTTCGCAATTATAGGCTGTCTCGTTTAGTGATAAGGTCTAACATTGAATGTAAATGCACATGATCAATTGTTCTTATAAATGCTACCGCTAGGCCAGTCAGGCCAAAGACCTACTCAAATAAGATAAAGTTAACTAGGCCTGTGTAATGTTTATCTTTAGATGCAAATGAATCAGCCACGTAATGTGATTGCGCTGCGCACTTACGAATGTCTGGCCTTCGATAATGCAGAGCTTTTAAACGATCCTTAAGGTAAAATCATATCAACATTATTCGATGATTCATAAATTCGGTTACTATGCTCATATAAACACCTATGCAATGAAAGTAGCCGGTTTCCTGGCGCGCAGGATTTTGCCGCCGGATTTTATCACGCGAGCATAATTTTATTTTAATTCCCAACAGCATGTTTGTTTTCGAAATTACAACTTTGCTCCTTTGACTATTTATTATAAGGTATAGCCTTGCGGTAGCATTTCCCCTCTGCCACGGTATAAGATCAATTAATCTTGTGCATTTACATTCAATTTTATACCTTATCACTAAACGAGACAGCCAATAATTGCGAAACAGTAATTTCGAACTTAGAACGTTTGGGATTCACACGAATGATACGATACGATACTTTTCATGATTTTTAACGTTCAAAATTAGAATCTAAAGTTATGGGAATAAAATCCAATGTTGCGGATTTCATGTTACCTCGCACCTCGCAAAAAGTGGCAGAAATGTTTGTTAGTAGAATTACACGCGTAACTAGTCCCTATATAAGTAGTCAAAGCTTTGCTTAGAAAGCAGCTACTGCTTATTACTGCGGAAAATTAGAGGGACCACGAAGGGTCTACCGAGCCAGGGAATGAACTTAAGCAACCGACCTAGGGGCACCCAGAATAGGTATGGACTTCGGCTTAGGACGTTGCTGGGACTACGCGGCGGATTGGGTAGCGGAGATCGGTGAGAAGCGGCCTGGGATGTGCCTAGCGTCTGTTGATGTTAGAAGAAAAAGGAGTGGGCAGTCGCGGATGTGGGGACGGTCAAGAGGAGGATGCTGCGCCAGTCGGTTGTTCGGGTGCATTGTATAAAGGCTAGTCATATCTATAGACGGCGGGTAAAACCACCGCAGCGATATAATGTGAAGGAGCTTTTAGAAATAGACCACCAAATATTTCTTAGAAATCGCTTTTTAGCGATAAGACCGCCTGTTTTTGTGCCTTTTGTATTTCCTGATTGTTTGCTCTCTGTATACTCTGTTTTTTTGGTGTCAAATAAAGTATAATTGATTGATTGATTGATAGAATACCATTTTCTATTCGTGTACAATACTTACGCAATTTTGATCGCGAAATCGCTACCACCGTACAGAATCGTCTATTTGTGTTAACAATTACCTTTAACTACAGGGTGTTCGGAAAAGTATCATCTTTAAACCACTACCCATCAAACTGAACAACTTTTATTATGGGAGCAAACCTGAAAGCGCAAAAAACAGCTGTTTCATACATTGCAGTTTAGTATGGAACTATGGAACAGCGGAGTTTTATTTGGCGCTGACAGGTTTGCTCCCGTAGTAAAAGCTTTTTATTTAATTTTATTCAGGATAGCAACCTTAGTTACATAATTTTAAATAATGTTTACATTTTTAATGGCCAATTATAGCTAAGTTATCCATAAGGTAACTTATCAATTAACAGGCAGACGTACATACAGGGAGCGAAAAAGATGAGGAAACGATAGGGCTGCTCAGTTTGATGAGTAGAGTATGTGGTTTAAAGTTTAATGATACTATTCCTTACACCCTGTATAAAACAAACGTTACCTACCATTAGAGACTAAATAAAACTATTGTAAAGACTAAAATTCCATTTTCAAATTACATTAAATCACTAGCCAAGTATGCTACGAGTTTCGTTCGAACCGGAATGTTTTGATACATAAATTCACCCACAAGATAATTCCGATATGCTAGACGTGAAGACATCACCGTTGCTTGCCCGGCCGGTTCTGCTCTCGTGCCCACGACTCAGTTTTTACTGCCACAATTCTGCGAGCCAGTGTGTTATTTTACTTGACTTTTTTGTACACTTTTTATTTTTCATCGGATCGGGCGGGATGAATCACGCGCTAGTCTCTGTCCTCGTGCGAACGTGTCCTCACGTCAATTTGAATTTAGAATCGTTGCTTTTTAAGTTTTATCGGGCTTGAACTTTTGTTTTTATAGCCGAGTGTTTTTATTGTGCCAGTGCGTGGAAAAAGTTTGTGTTTGTTTTTGGTGAAAAGTTGCTTTTTAACGTCAAGGTTGATATTGAGTTTTCGTGTTCTAAGTTTTAATTGGCCACATGGATTTCTTCTAGGATCAAAGCAATATTTAAAGTTAAATCTTGAACAATACATAAGGTCCATTTTTGGTGCTTTGACTATCAAAAGACAATGCGCGTTTTGTGAGAAAGGTTGGCGCCTTATTTTTCGACGTTGTTTTTAGCGCGGCTATCAACGGCTATCAAACCCAAATATTTTAGTTCAGAATAAAGTAACGAACAAAACTTGTTATTACATGTATATCCCTAAACTCAGTCTGAACGGAGATATAGAGGCTTGAAGTTGAATATATATTCATTACGTTTACTTCAAGCCTTTATATATCCGTTCGGACTGAGTTTAGAGATATACTTGTCATAAAATTTTGTTTAGTAACTTTATTCTGAACTATAATATTCAAGTTTGATTCCGAAAAAAAAAGGCGAAAGTAAAAAAGGCGCCATTTTTAGTCATTGGCTTTTCTAAGCATTACTCTAAGAGATAAACGTAATTGGAAGTGCAAAAACATGATTAAGAGATCTTAACGGTACAATAATTGCGGTTGTCTTAAATACCGTGTGGATAAAGTAGTGTTTTCAAATAAGGCAGTTCTGGGTTCGGCTTTGCCTCTGACTCATGTGAGCCTTCAAATCAATAACAGACTGAATAACTGTTGGCATTGGAGCTTACGAGCTATATCTATATACTATTATAAAACTGTAACAGAAATTTTGTCTGTACATTGAAGATATTAACAAAAAAAAAGTTACGATATGGTTTTTAGGTGTCCCTGATTCCATTTCACCAATTTTTGGATTTTTTGTCTGTCTGTTTGTTAGTGTGTTTGTTTGTTTGTTTGTTTGAACGAGTATCACGCAAAAACTACTTAACCGATTTTGATGAAACTTTTTTTGTTTGATAGCTTATGATCTGACTTAAAATCTGGTATATAATTTGTGCGGACGAAGTCGCGGGTTAACGCTCGTACTTTTTAAAAGTAAAATACTCTACATAATTAAAAAAAAGATGTTCAATCATCATTCGAGAACTAATTACTTTCGATTCCAAATACGAAATTTTAAAAGAAGATTTTTTTCTTTTTGCAGATTTTATCCAGTCGCTCTTTAGTATTAAAGTGAATGTGGTCTTAACTAATTGAGTAATTTAAATTACTTCCTAAGTATAACTATAATCTGTGGTTATATACAATTTTGTATAACATTATCAAATCATCAACATATTTATCCGTCCCATACACCACCACGCATAGGCAGGCATAGAGTTTGCTTACTGTTTTGTAATCAGGCTGCAAAACTGATATACCTAACTTACACAAAATATTTACACGTATTAAAGGCATCCATTATTAATTTACTTAATAGCATATGCACTTATACCTATTCATTAAAATGCTCTTAAAAATAATAACCAAAATGTACCCCAAAGTACGGTAGTATTAGTATTTATGATGTGCTAAAGGGTAACCCAGGCGGAGGTCAGTCGCCTTTTGGTGGCTTTTTCCGATTCAGTTTGCATAGAATGTGCTGCCATCTGTTAAATATTTCGCAGAACTATGAAAACAAAAAGATTTTATTGTCTATGTCAATGTCAAATTGACAAAATCGTAAAATGGCTACCTATCTTGCGTAATGTACGGGTTGTTTGTAGTTTTCGTTCAATTTCGTGCCAATTTAGTGATGTTCTAGAGTTTCTGTTGTTCTCTTACCAATGTTTAGATTACAGGAATAGTAAGGATACTGGAATTTCACTCGATCGGTGCGGGATTGAACGAAAACTAGCATTAAGAACAATAATATCCATTGGTATGAGTAGATATAAGTAGGTATGTATAGTATAGGTTGAATTATTGTCGGTGAAACATAGATGGCGCTAGCTAGCCTTCAATTTGACATAAGGTGGATGCATAATGTTGCCACGAGTGGGTTCTCTTTTCTAATATACTTATATTACTCTTTGGGGTAACCCGTCAATCACTCAAAAGATTTAAACGGAAATATGTCACATAGATAGATTTTTGATGACTTTTTTTGACTCTACCACCACATCGGAAGTTGTTATGTTGTAGAGACGAGGCGGCAAGAAACTCTACAACTTACATCTAAACAAAACAAAATATACAAATTACAATTACAAAATAAATACCACACTGAATTACATTACGTAAACATAACATTGTAAGGACCAGGCAGGTCAGTTTTACGCTTTGAAAATTTTAATTTGATTTAGAATTTCACTATTCTATGAAAATACTCGGTGTTTCTCTGAGAGATCACATCAGAAATGAAGTGATACGTCAGAGAACTAAAGTGGTAGACATAGCTCAGAAAATTAGCAAGCTGAAGTGGCAATGGGCTGGTCATATCTGCCGAAGAACTGACAACCGATGGGGTGTCAAGTTCTAGAGTGGAGACCGCGAACTGGTAGACGTAGTGTGGGACGTCCTGCTGCCCTCTGGACAGACGACCTAAAAAAGGTAGCGGGGAGCGACTGGATGAGGAAGGCCGAGGACAGAGTTTTGTGGCGCGCCTTGAGAGATGCCTATGTTCAGCAGTGGACGATGATAGGCTGATGATGATGATGATGAAAATACTATATAATAATTCCTATTGACGACGCATGTTGCTGAAGTGGTATTTGTAAGCAATTTCGACGACGCATGTTGCTGAGGCAGATTTTGTTTCATTCCGAGGTTAAAAAAAAAATAACTGGCAATGAGTTGCAATTTGCAATAAGCTTTCAAGTTCATCCGGTTGATTGTCAAAATGTCACAGTATTATTACCATTTGTAAAGCCGAATTAATTTCTTCTTCGTGTTTTCTGTACTTACTAGCTTTTGCCTGCAACTTGGTTTGAGTAGAATCTAAGAGCAAGGATCTCCTTTATTCTAAAGCATATAGACCGCATCAATTTACTATTGTAGATTGTAGTTAGTCTCTTTTGTCTTATGATGTACCTTTAATATACAGGGTGGAAAAAAAAGGCCGTGGTTGCAGGGAAAGTACCCTTAATATTTATGATGGCAAATTTTACTGAAAGGAAACATTCCTTTATTTTCAAAAATAATTAAAACTGCATTTAAAGATTTTTGAAAAATCATCTGCTTGAGCCGGGAATCGAACCGGTGAAATGTGAAAAAAAAACATCCTGTATTATTATGATACCAACCGAAAGAGTCATTCATAAGGATCAATTTCTTTTAAACAACATAGTATCTTAAATTAAAGAAAGACCAAGAAAAAATGATTTTTTCATTGTTAAACTTACTCACTATCTAAAGAAAATACTTTAAAGTATGTATTCTACGACTGAATTCTCTACGAGTCGTCTTTTATATCGAATTGATTGAATATTTAAAATATCAAGTTCAAAGTTTCTGTAAATAGATCATAATTGATGATCATAAGGTCCTGACTCTCAAACTGGTCGTGACCGAAGATCCAGAATGTATGAAACATGTGCAACCGTTCAAAGAAATTTAATGGCGGCGGTGCACGATTCATATAACGTTTTTTTGTTAGAGAGTTGCGCGAGCCTGTTTCTACCTTTCAATTACATGAATAATGATTAATGATGTATTCATACAAAATGAATAAACATATTCACCTACTGACATCTAAATGTCAAATTCGACATGACATTTTGTCTAACTCCGAATGTAATTTATCGTGTCTAATAAATAATAAGACAGAATCGCAGACAGTGTCATGCTAGACCGGTTTTTTATCGATTGAAATCGCAATAAGTTCACGGTTAGTTTCCGATTGACCGGTAAATGTTTTAGTATGGTGTGGATTTTTGATATAATAATGTCACTTTACTTATACACGGTGTAAAATTTAATGGGACACTTACTTCAAGGGGTGCTTCAGATCATCAAACTGAACAACTTTTACTATGGGACCAGGAGTGCGATTTTTGAAACTCCTTCTTTGAACTCGCAGTTTTCAATATTACTATGGAGATATGCATCTTTCTACTGCTTATTTTTTTTTCTTCAGTTTCTCCATTATGTAAACTCCTTTGTTAATAAAGACAGGATTTGGAATGATTTCTGTCTGTTACGTTTCCACGGCTAAATCGATGAACCTAATTACAAACGCACAAAGTTACTTATCACTATGTAACTTTGTGCGTTTTTCCCCAGTTTGTTAGGAAATTGCAGGTTGAATCACCTGATTGTCTCAAAAGAAAAATGATTTCGTGCTTTGTTCCCGGCTACATCTCTGTTGGTAGTACGCCGTCGTTACATAAAAACGACGTGAGAGGCCGTAAGGCGGTCTGAAAAAAACTGACACCAGGGCTCTTCGTGTGGGCAGACACGATAAGAAAGAAAGAACCCCAAGAGGGAGTTTATTTACGTAAATTATAATCATTATACGGTATATTCTCAAGGACTAAATAGTCCGCCTCGTCGTCTACAAAAAGCTACTAAATCATTGTAGATTAATTACCCATAATTATATATTTACATAAACGAAGACAATAGCGTATTTTAAACCCAAGCTTAGAAAGTAAAACTAAAATTCGGTCCAGAAATACGTTAATTTTAATGTTCAGTAGGTGCCGTTTCGCTTTGTTAGGCTGACTTTCCAAAATTCTCTTGCTTGAGTAAAATGTACTTTAACAATTAAATTCTAGTGTTTTTGGAGCACTCGCGCGGCTCGACTGTTTGTGTTCCGACTTATTTGCCAATTAAAAAATATATAGTATTCGGAATTTGAATAAAGAAAAAAAAAACCGTGTTTAGAACTTGTGTTTTCGTAGTGTTTGTATTTGGAATAGTGTTTTTTTTAATAATGGCGCGAAGTTTGACAGGTGCATTGAAAACTTTTTGGAATTTCGCATGGTTGCTTGCCACGAAAGTGTTTTTGGTTTGTAATTAATTACTTTTTTTTTTGTAATTTTATTAATTTAGGAATGCGGTTAAATTAAATAAGATGTGATGATTACATTATCATTACTATGTGCAGAAATATTATGTTGTTCATAAATTTTTTAGTAGGTACTCAGATAGCCATTGAGGTACCTATTAGAGGGGACACCCAGAGTAATTTTTTTGAAACACTCGTTTAATCTAATGAGCGTTTATCTTCCATGCATCCCTGTTTTGGGCCAGCTCCAAGGTCCTGCAGAATGATGATCATGATGGGATACGCGAATCCTAGGATGCTGGGACTTATAATTATTATAACTAATTATCAAATACTCTTGCCTTCATTTCCATCCACACTTAATATTATAAATGCTAAAGTAGCTGTGCCTGTCTGTAACGTTTCCACGGCTAAATCGATGAACCTAATTTGATGTAATTTGGTGTAGAGATAGCTTGAATTGCAGACAACGGAGTAGAGGGCTAACAACAATGACAATGTAGGTAAAATAAAACAACAAAAAGTGGTTTTCCTTATAGTGTCACATTCGGCTGTAGGTGGAAAATATGGGCAGACTGACACATCGACAAACCAACCGGTTTCTATGTAGCGTTTGAGACAGGACAATAACGTACTGTTAAACAACATGAGGAATTTTTATTTTTGGTTGTTTAAATTATGGAAATTAATTTTTTTATTGGTTTTTAAAATAGGTAAGTATATCCGGTTGCAATAATTTTTTTAGCTATAGGATGTCAAAAGAAAATTCGTTCGTCTACAATTATTATCTTCTATACTTATTAAACAGTTCTGAGACAGACAACGAACGGCCTAAAACTGCTGAAGATAGAAACATGAAAATTCTACAGAGGACGTAAGACACGTTGCACTAAGAAAGGATGTTTTTTTTTAAATTAAAAATGGGTTTGTTCTTGACCTCAATCCAGTCCTTAGGACAATGAAGGGGTCTAAGATGTAGCGAGCTAGCCCAGAGTATTGAAAATCTACCCCTAAAGGCGTACAACGGGGTTTTGGAGTTTTTAAACTGGTATTAGATATGTCATGTTGATTTTGTTGGTAAGTAAGTACCTAATTAAAAAAAAAAACAACATTTATTTCTGGAAACAGTCCCAATACACAAGCATTACAATAGGTAGTTTGAGTTTAACTTTCGTGTCACAACATAGGTATTAAAAATTATATCGTTAAATATACAGTTTCTCGTTTCATCTAGAGTTTGATCTCGCAAATTGCTCAATAAAAATCGTTGACCCGTTTGACCAACTTTTATAATCTTTATGAATCGTGACATTCAATTTGGTTGGATTTCGCGAAGGATTTACAAAGCGAGTTAACTTTATTTACATATTTTAACGAGCCTGTCCGTTTTAGTCGGTATTATGTATTCTTACGTTTGATTCCTTATATTTATTATTCCTTTTTGAAAACGTTTTGAGTTGATTATTCTTTTGTACGAGAGCTTTACAAAATTATAATATTATGATTTGAATTTGTTTTCACCTGTACTGTAGATTAAAAGGCGGATAGGACCAAGTGCTAATAGGTCGTCTATAATCTGACCAAATATAATTAAAAACCGCGCCGTTCAGTGAAATGTAAAAATAACTTATTTACTGCTCGTCCCATCGTTACTTCATCTGACAAGTCAATTTCCGACTGCTGTCATATTAGCTGCAGCATACCACTTCGTCTGCGTGGAATTTTTATGACTATGTCCTTTAGGGTTAAGTTTGTGGTAAAGACTGTATATATACCAAATAAGGGTTCCGTCTTGCCAATTATGGTACGGAACACTAAAAACATCAAAGTAGGTTGAGCGGTTCTTTACCCCTGAATCCCTGAACAGACAGACACTTTTGCATTTATAATCGGTATTACATGGATGTTTTGTCAAAAAGAAATTATAATCGGTTACGCAGTATTACTCACCCTGTTATGCTGCTTATCACGAAACACAGCAGAGTGAAACAAAACACTCTATTAATACTTAAGGGTGCTTCAGACCATCAATCAGAACAACTTTCATTATGGAGCCAACTTCGAAATTGCGAAAAGAACAGCGATTTCATACTAAACTGCAGTACCGATCGACTCGATTCAAATAATAATACTTAACAATAATATCTTGGACATAGGCACACAAATTATCTAGTCACATTTAAAGTAGCTGGACTTGTATTATGATGACTAGACAACGATATAGAATACATATATAGATACAAACATCCATGACTCGGGTACAAATATTCATATTCATCATATAAATATTGGTCCGTTACGGGATTCGAACCCGCTACCCTCGGCACAGCAGGTTCACTACAGAATGTGCTACCGGGCCGTCGTGTATGCGACAGCTGATTTTTTTTCATGATTTCGAATTTACGGGCATAGGCCCACCACACATTCCCACCGCTGTAACTCCTGTAAGCCAGGATCAACAGCGGCGACCATTCACAACACTGGACAATGAAGTCCAGCGAGTCATCCTCTAATCTGTCTTGGAACCCGCAATGAATTAATCAAAGAAGATAGGAGGAGTAGGAAACCGAAATATCCGACTTCCCTCCATTGCAAACGGGAGACAGCAATAAGAAGGAAAAAACATGGCTATTAGAGAGCCAATTCCAGAGATCATTTATGGCAGTGTTGAAGACACGACCGCAAAAGCACCAAAAATACAAAATAAAACAATAGGAACCTAACATTGTACTGAAACTATGACCTATTTTGCTTCCAGTAATAAGTATGGCAAAAACATGTGAATTCAGATGTTTTATGATTTCGCATTTGGCTCCATAGTGAAAGTTATTCAGTTTGATGGTCTGAAGCACTAGGGTGTTTTATTACACCTGTATATTGTTTTTTTCTAGTTGAAGAATTTAAAAAATTACTTCTATATGTGCAGTCACTAAACATTATTTCGAAAGTGAAGACATTGACGGTGCTTCACAATGAGCCGGTGTATAACTAATTATTAAGTCTCAAGTAATTAATTAGGTATTATAATATGGAGCAAGGCTCGCGGTTGCGGCGGAGTGCATCATTTGATACTTAGAGGTTATAATTAGCAGTCCAGTCAGTAATGTACCGGGAAAATAGACTAATTATTAAAATCGTCGTCGTCGTACCTAATTTAAGAATACATTATTTTGTATATTTTCCTTGATTTATTCATTTGGTTGAAACCTATAAGGCCAAGAAAGTCTAGCGCTTACTTTCCTATAGGCCTCGGGGGGTGCGCGCGGCGGCAAGTTGGCAAAACGCTTGAAAACTGATAGTTATTTTGTAATTTTATTAAGTACGAGCGTTAACCCGCGACTTTGTCCGCACAAATTACATACCAGATTTTAAGTTAAATCATTAGCTATCAAACAAAAAACGTTTCATCAAAATCGGTTCAGTAGTTTTTGCGTGATGCTCGTTCAAACAAACAAACACACAAACAAACAAACAAACAGACAGACAAAAAATCCAAAAATTTTTGATATAGAATCAGGGACACCTAAAAACCATATCTTAACTTTTTTTTTGTTAATATCTTCAATGTACAGACAAACTTTCAGCTACAGTTTTATAATAGTTTAGAAGTATAAACCTAATGTTTATTACACAAAAACCTAGGTGCATAGCTTATGTTGTGACCAAGATAATAGTAAGAATCTAAATCTAATCTATATTTTTTTCGGGAAAACACAGTTTCTTCTAGCTATAAAATGAGATTAAAAGTGAGAAATTGTTATTCCAATCGTATTTTTAAATGTCCTTTGTGACAAGGAAATATTCCTACATAAGCATTCATATATAAAAAAAGTGTCAGCATAAGAAGGACCCTGTATACAAGTACACACGGCGACACATCAAGCTATACAAAACCAACATAAGCTGGCCGCGCGTAGGTCGAGTAACGTATAACGTCGCGCAGCCACCTTATGTTGGTTTTGTATAGCTTGATGTGTCGCCGTGCGTACATAATTACTTTTCGTGATTTTAATTTTGGTCCCATTGTGAAAGATGTTCAGTTTGATGGATTAAGCAAGCAGATTAGGTGCATTTCATTTAATATCCTGTATAAATAATGTCCACTATGAAATCGCGGACAAGTGCTAGTTTTAGTGGGATCACATACAACTACTTGATTCACAAATGACGGACTGACGTCTGCCCCTCCGTCAATGCATCATCGTGTGTGATCCCACTTATAGACCTGGGCCTTAAGAGGTTAAATCCTTTCGCAACTCTCCGCACATTTTCAAAAGACGCACATTAACAAAACCGGAATCGAACACACAAACAAGCCGTAACAATGAGAAACGAGATAGTTTGATAAACCTCCATTGTTGTGTTGCAAAATGCGTTACGAATGCAACTGTTACCATTTTATGCAACGCTGTCGCTAAATTTTGTTTACGGATGTTCTGGGTCGCGTGCTTATTGTGACTGACGGACCTCCTTTCAGTCAGAAAGTTGGTAAATGTACAGTACAAAATGTTCACAATCATATTCACTTCTATGATGGTCAACAACACATTACTATGAAGGTCAATGAGGTAAGAGGATGACTCTAATCTGTCTCGGACGGAACCATTGAACTATTAGACAGGGTGTAATTGATATCCTTGCCATCCTTTTAAACTAAGAGTCTACCCATCAAATTGAACATCTTTTAGTATGGGAGCAAACCGGTCGTAGCAAAAAAAATCTGTTTTATCGTCTCAACCAACAGATTTTTTTGCCGATTGGTTTGCTCCCATAGTAAAAGTTGTTCAGTTTGATGGGTAGACTCTAAGTTTAAAAGGATGCAAATGATATCAATTTCACCCTGTAGAGTATAATACTATAATATGTTCATGGTCGTATTCCCTTTTGGGATGGTCAAGAATTTTAAACTCTCAATTCACAGCATATGTCTATGAAATCGGTTTCTGTGTCTGTTCTGAAGGAGTTCCAGGTTCCTACCAAGTTTGATCAATTTAAATTTGGTAAATATCTGATGAAGTGCTTCGGAGATAGACTCTTTAAAGTTTTTGTTAAAATTTTCAATGGTGTATGGGACTCACGCCTGTGTCCCATTCACATCGGGGTAGGCAGAGACAATTGATTACAATCTGATACGATCCTGACATACCTCTTCTGCCACTTCCACAGTCATAAGTTGTTTCACTATCGGTTTCGGGTTCATTTAATCTGAAATGCTATTTTTGAATTGTGAGATTCTAAATTGGGTTCGAATGGTGCAGAATCTAATAGTAATTTTGGTATTTGAAATTGAAATTGTGACTTTCAAAAAGGTGCAACTTTGGTCGGTTGGTCCGCATACCTTACGTCTAGCTGGGGCGACCTCTTTCGACTGTTCCACTCAAAGATACGAAAGAAACGTCAAAGATAGGAGTAGGAAAAATTAACATCAGTTTTCCTATCCCTTGCAAACGGGACACAGGACACAGCAATGGGAAAAGCATTGACCTAAAATTGAATTTAAAAAAGTCAGACTTTTGGAAGCTAGGTATTATGAAGCTCAAAATATTTTTTGTTACTTTTTTCTCTGTTGAGCCTGTCTACGTCTATTAATTAAAACATGCTACAACTACAACTAACCTAATTGGTAGTTGTGACAAAACAATAGACAATTGATGTGAAATTCGCCATTCTTTGTCGATTGATCTAGTAGGTATCCAATATTTAACTAATTCATTTGTACTTGTTCATAGTGTGTATTTTAATAACTAAATAGCTAGTTAATGTTTATGAATATTACTACTAACTACTGTGAATTATTGTTATTCTAAATAACAAGTACAGAGCATTATTCACCATGTTTACGTATAGGTTTTCCGCAAATTAAATTATTACGAGCGTTAACCCGCGACTTCGTCCGCACAAATTATATACCAGATTTTAAGTCAGATCATAAGCTATCAAACAAAAAAAGTTTCATCAAAACCGGTTCAGTACTTTTTGCGTGATGCTCGTTCAAACAAACAAACACCCAAACAAACACACAAACAAACAGACAGACAAAAAATCCAAAAATTAGTGATATGGAATCAGGGATACCTAAAAACCATATCGTAACTTATTTTTTGTTAATATCTTCAATGTACAGACACACTTCTGTTACAGCTTTATAATAGTATAGATTAGGCTACTGACTCACTTTAATATGGTCATTGTATTAGTTTCAGTTTGGTATTCGTTGTTAAAGGACGTGCCCTATATTATATTTCAAAAATAAAAACCTGACAAACATTTTAAAATTACAGGATTAGACCACGGAAAAAGATCCAAGTGCGGGAGTGGTCACAATTTCGTTTTCAACATTGCTAGATTATTTATAGGTACAATATAGCGGTCTCAATAAATGTAGGGGTGATCAGAAACTTACTTCTTTTATTTTTCACCAAGTTCAAGATAAGTTCAAGTAAAACTTAGTGACCTAGTGTTATAATTATAAATATAAAGCAACATTTTACCAGAAAATTGAATAGATACGTAAGTGAAAGTAAAGTGATAATGCTGAGGTAGCAAGTGAAATGTGCCGAGGATGAGTCGAGGATGGAAGAGAAGGTTCTGTTGGGTGACAGAAGGAAAACTTAACAAATTATGGGTTTGTTTCTTGCTATTTTATTGTTTATATGGTGTGGCAAAGACGTATGCAGGAGGCCCTCCCCTTTAGATTAGGGGGTTCAAAAATAAACGTATCCACCATCACAACTACTTTACTTCAACGCTGACAATGAACGTTTTCGCTATAAAATAAAGGGTGTAAAATTAAATTGGTTTCATCATTGTTTCATACGTAAAAGGGTGCTTCAAACCATCAAACTGAACAACTTTCTCTATGTCAAATTGAAGATTGAAAAATTCGTCTTGGGTGGGACTTGAACCCGCAGTCTTCCAAACCGGGGAACTGCTTTAAAATCAATAATATTTGAAACTTTCTCTATGGACCTAACACCAAAATAGCGAAGAGAAAATTGGTTGTTCCATTGAAGATAGCAATGTCTTGTCTGCTCGTCCCAACCAAATGTATGGAACGGCAGATTTTTAGCAAACCGAAATAGCAACGGAAAAAATTGGTTATAACCATAGACGAAGAATTTTTCGCTTACGTTATTGCATAGAAGATGGCAATGTCTTGTCTGCTCGACCCAACCAAATGTATAGAACGGCAGATTTTTTTCTCGAATTCCATGTTAATCCCATAGTGACAGTTGTTCAATTTGAAGGCCTGACGCACCTCCTTAATTAAGTATTGTAACGCATTTCAGTTTGCACCCTTGTACATATAAACGACAAGACCACAAAATATTTTCCTCATTGATGAATAATGCATGACTGAAACAATTTTCTTCGAAAATACTTATAGGTACAACGTGTTAATGAATAAGCGCAAAACCTCATACAGTAATAGCCTTATAAGTCTTACCGATGTACCTATGCGCAGTCGACAAAATTTAATAGCGCGCGAAATTATATTCACCAATCAGGATGCGCCACCTTCAATCCGTTTACGATTTGCTTATTTGTTTTCGCGCTCTTTTCGTTGCTATCCGACTTTGCATCCTTTGAGTACTATATGACTTCGGGTTTTATCGGGGACTCGGGCCTGTAGGCCTCGCATGTCACCCCCGAGAAAACGAAAAAAATCGAGATGTGCCTCCATCTTTATTATTTTACGTAGGCCAAAAAGAGCGCGCATGACGTTTTTCTCGTTTAAACGCTTTGTGTTGGCTGGCATGCTAGCCGTGCTGCTCTGCACAAACGAAGATTGACGAGCGGAATTATTTTCCTGGTCGTACCTCAACTGATTTATGACGAAATAATTGCATTGAAACAAGTTTTTCATTAACTATTTCATTAATTCATAATTTAAACTTATTCGCATTTTAAGTATTCATGCAAAATTTTTTTGTTATTATTTCAGCAACGAATGAAAGCGCTAGCGTGCTCATGGATACATTTTAAGAATCTTGTTTTGGTAGTAAGACGAGTGAGTGTGCCCGAGCAGTGGTTTGCCATCGAGTTCAGTAAATTTTAAATTATACAAACAAATTATTTAACATTTTGAAAAAGTGTAACGTATTTTGAAACTTTGATAATTCAATTCTGAACCAACTATTTTCTAGTTTTGCGTTTATTCATTAACACGTTGTATATCTTACTCATTTATCTCACTATGAAATACAGAGAAGTTGAACAACGAACTATAGTACTTGAAACAAACGTTTTGATATGGGAGGAAGGATACTGCGCTCGCGTCACTTTTGATACGTGTTATCATTTCCCGTTGTTGGTAAATAAATGAGTTCATTATTTTGTTTTGATCAAAGTACAAGTCCTCCTTTCCTTATACCATAGTCGGCTTATACGACACTTTTGGAACAAATAGGGTTGTTTATTCAAAGCTGGATCTAAGTGCCTATATCAAACTCTATAACATGGCCAAGTATGGCATAGCATCATAATGTTCACAAAGTCATCACACGGAGGCGTCAATTTCTGAATATCCAAACACTAGAAGTGCTCAAACTTTGTCCCGTCTCCAGTGTGAGTGTGAAAGGGAGATAGCTCTTCGCAATACGCATCGAAATCTTGGACGGTATTCGTCCAAGATCGAAATTGAAGAATGCAGGTTTCCTCGATGTTTTCCTTCACTGAAAAGCCAGTAGTAGGTAGTGTTACAAATCGCATACCAGAGAAAAAAAAATGTATCTACAGGTTGTTACGGTTTTAAAACAGTTGCATGACTTTAATGGATGATGTACCCGTGCTACTGATCAACTTCCCTTAAGAAACGTACAGGAAATGAAAAAAAAATTTGCACTAAATTTAATCAGCTGATCGAACGTTTGTATTTGATTTCGTTGTAAGTTGATCAGTAGCATGGTTATAATCACCCCTTTAAAGTAATGCAACTGTTTACCCTAAACACCCTGTGTACTTGTTTACATGGTGAATCCAAATCGCTGGGGTGCTTGAAAATACTTTTACAGGAAGTCCACCAATACGTACTGGGCCTGCGTTGTCCTTGCGCCTGTTGTTGTATGTATGGCACACCCTCAAACCCTTGTCTGTGCCCTGCAGTGGGATGTTTATAGTCTGATGATGATATTAACAAGTTGTAACTCTCCACCAGGCGGAGCTAGTGGCGGCGGTGCGCAGACGCGGACGCGGCGACGGTTCAGATGACGACGAGGACCTCGGCCTGCCGCGGAGCCCCCCTGCCTCCCCGCCCACTGATAAGGCTGACAAGGTAATATTTTATTAATAGGTATTACAAATAATTAGGTGTATGTCAGACAATCTAGTTCTTCTGCGAATCTCTCCATTTCTGATTAAATCTCTCAGGGAAACTCCGAGCATAGTCCTCTCCGTTGCCCTTTGTGTGACTTTCAGCCTTTTTATATTGAGTGAGCGACCACGTTTCTGTTCCATATGTCATCACTCGCAACAAACACTGGTCAAATAGGTACTTTCGTCTCGAGACACTGCTGTATTTGAGCCTAAAGAATTGCTAAACTAAAGTGGCGGTGGGCGAGGCACATTGCTCGCAGAATCGATGGCCGATGGGGCGCAGAGCGAAGGCCTGGTGTAAACGGGACCCGTTCAATGAGGGCAGCGCAGGACTGGTCGTTGCGGCGATCTTTGGGGGAGGCCTATATGTCAGTAGTGGTCGTCCAGAGGCTGAGATGATGATGAATAATGAGGTTCAGAAGTACAATGGAGTGGAGAACCAGAGAAACCACGCGGTGTAAAGGCCGCCCACCAGAAAGATGGGTGATACGAGGAGACTCGCGGGTCCCAACTGAATGCAGAGGCCGAGGGACAGAACGTTATGGAGAAATATGGAAGAGGCCTATGTCTAAAGACGGACTGATCAAGGACTGTGATTGATGGATGAATTAGGTACATAGTTTACGTATACACGGTGTAAACATAAATATTTCGGTGAAAACTGAAAAGCTTTATCAGGCACCCCCTCAAAATATGTACCTACCTGGTACATATTTTGAGGGGGTGCCTGATAAAGCTTTTCAGTTTTCACCGAAAAACAAAACCACATCGAAAACTAAGAGTCACCCATCAAACTGAACCACTTTAACTATGGGAGCAAAAACATCGGAGCAAAAAAAAATCTGCTGTTGCATACATTTTAGTCCTGTAGGCATTGCAGTTTAGTAAGCTAAACAGCTGATTTTTTTTTGCTCCGATCGTTTTGCTCCCATAGTAAAAGTTGTTCAGTTCGATGGGTAGACTTTTAGTTTTAGAAGATGCTTATGATATCAATTTCACCCTGTATAGATTGCCTTAGAATTCTTGGATTCATAAAAATTTCTAAACTTCTTGAAGAAAGAAGGACTTTTCAAAAAGAAAAAAATTCCTTTCCTTTGAATAAAGCTTCAGAAATCCAACTAGCGACATCTATCGTTTGTTACTTTAACATTTTAACTTCATGTATCGTGTTGGTGTAGCTAGCGAAGTTAATAGTTTGTTGTTATACCACGCTTAGCTACAGATGGCATTAGCAGGTATAAATAAAAAAAATTCTTTAGAAAATGAATTATCGCCAATAATAGAGTAGACATTGCAGTTTTGTCAGGAACAGCAGATTTTTATGCGATTTCAAGTTTGCTCCAATAATAAAAGTTGTTTAGTTTGATGGTCTGCACCACCCCTGAAAATTTGTCGACTCATTTCAATTACCTACATCCTGTAGAGCAGTAACGTTTTTCTAGAATATCAAAACAATGGATCCGAACTTTATTAAAAACGAGCGTTAACCCGCGACTTCGTCCGCACAATTTATATACCAGATTTTAAGTCAGATCATAAGCTATCAAACAAAAAAAGTTTCATCAAAATCGGTTCAGTAGTTTTTGCGTGATACTCGTTCAAACAAACAAACAAACACCCAAACAAACACACAAACAAACACACAAACAAACAAACAGACAGACAAAAATCCAAAAATTGGTGAAATGGAATCAGGGACACCTAAAAACCATATCGTAACTTTTTTTTTGTTAATATCTTCAATGTACAGACAAACTTCCTGTTACAGATTTATAATAGTACGAGCGCTAACCCGCGACTTCGTCCGCACAAATTATATACCAGATTTTAAGTCAGATCATAAGCTATCAAACAAAAAAAGTTTCATCAAAATAGGTACAGTAGTTTTTGCGTGATACTCGTTCAAACAAACAAACAAACACCCAAACAAACAGACGGACAAAAAATCCAATAATTGGTGAAATGGAATCAGGGACACCTAAAAACCATATCGTAACTTTTTTTTTGTTAATATCTTCAATGTACAGACAAACGTTCTGCTACAGTTTTATAATAGTTTAGATACATATTAAAACCTAGGTACCTAATCTAAATATGACCTAGAATTATAATCTTTCGTCAACGATAAGATTATATTGTATAACGATAGCTATTTAGCAGGATTAAGGTAAGACGGAAGCTTTATTTACATTATGTATAAGGTATATATTTGCATAAGATAATGCTATTAAAATATTTGCATATCTTCGGCAATTGGGTACCTAAACCTATATCCTATTAGGAACATTTTTAGAGTCATGTTACTTCTACAACGCGGCAAGTGATCTTCGATCTTCGATCACTAATAAAAAACCGGCCAAGTGCGTGTGGGACTACTCGCGCACCGAGGGTCCGTAGATACAACGGATTTATAAATGTACGAGTATTAACCCGCGACTTTGTTCGCACAAATTACATACCAGATTTTAAGTCAGATAATAAGCTATCAAATAAAAAAAAGTTTCATCGAAATTGGTTCAGTAGTTTCTGCGTGATGCTCGTTCAAACTAACAGACAGACAAAAAATCCAAAAATTGGTGATATGTAATCAGGGATATCTAAAAACCATATCGTAACTTTTTTTTTGTTAATTTCTTCAATGTACAGACAAACTTCCTGTTACAGTTTTATAACAGTTTAGATTATTTAAAAAAATATATATTTTCTCTTAGCGCGAGACAGACTCAAACTTGGACTGTTTTTATTATTTATGTTGTAGAATTTGCATTATAATTATTAATCACACAAATTTTGACGCTTGTACGTTTTTTTTTTTAATTTTTTTTTTTTGAGCTTTTAACCCTGAGGTTACGTCAGCCCGACGCTTGTATGTTGTATTATTATTTTTAGTTTTTACGACCAAGTAAGAACAAAAAACGTTGAAAAAAAAACTAGTTTCTTGTATAAGGTCCCTATACAATTTATTACTTTTTGTTTTTAAATGTTTTGTCATCAAATCCAATATAATGACAATAATTCTCTGAAAATATCAACCAGCTACCTTTTACGATTTAAAAGATACACAGTCAGTTGCAGAAACGCTCATTAGATTTAATCCTCCATTAAATCTCTTGCTAGCTTTTACTACGTCAACAAGACGAAAAGTGACAGCAAGAGATTTAATGGAGGATTAACTTTGAGCGTTTCTGCAACTGAGCGTTAGCCGTTTAAAGTTGGGACGGACGGGCTGCTGGCAGCAGCGTAGACTAAATGGGGTCCCGTTGGCACCCTTTGTGTGTAGTTATGACTAACAGTACTAACATCGTCCACTGATGGACGTCCACTGCTGGACATAGGCCTCCCCCAAAGGATCGCCATAACGACCGGTCCTGCGCTGCCCTCATCCAACGGGTTCCCGCCGCCTTCTCAAGGTCGTCGGTCCACCGTGTGCGGGGCCTACCCACGCTGCGCCTTCCGGTACGCGGTCGCCACTCGAGAACTTTTCGGCCCCATCGGCCATCGGTTCTGCGAGCAATATGCCCCGCCCACTGCCACTTTAATTTAGCAATTCTTTGGGCTATGTCAGTTACTCTGGTTCTTCTGCGGATCTGTTCATTTCTGATTCGATCTCGCAGGGAAACTCCGAGCATAGCCCTCTCCATTGCTCTTTGGGTGACTTTCAGCATTTTTATGAGGTCTTGAGTGAACGACCACGTCTCCGTTCCATATGTCATCACTGTACGATACAGTAACAGTATTAGGTATGCACCAGTTAAAACCGAATGAAATAAAATAATACTCCGTGTCGTATGCACCGACCTCGACACTGATGCACTTTCACCGCTGCATGTGGGTGCAATCTACACAGATATCAGTGGACTGAATGCGCCTTTGGATAGCTTGCTAGATTAACTTGCCTTGTTAGTTAGTTTGTAAGTTAGTTATAATATTAGTAATGTTTAGTACAAATCTTGCAAGTGAATTTTGACCCACTTATATTGTCTTTGTCATGTTTACTTCATAAACTGGATACTTCATTCAAATGGGCAAACATTGGCAACAGTGTTGCTAACACCAAATTTTTATTTTCCCCTTTCAGAAATTTCCCTAAATTGGACAATTTTCTATAATCGAAAAAAAAACGATGAAAAATTGTGTTCTTCTTTTTATTTCTTATCATTTTCATAAGGTAGGTTCGGATAAAGATGTTATAGTAATTTAGTCGTGTTTTGTAGATAGGGAAATACCCTAAACTGGCAACACTGATTGGCGAGTAGGTGCTAGCAGCTAGCATAACATAATCTGAATCAGTGCGAGTGAAAGAAGACTACACACGTATGGAAGTGCTACTAGTTATGTTCCTCCATTGAAAAGGGAAGATCTTCCACCAGGCTATGTGTGAAGCCTAGAGACCGGCCGTGGTCCAACAGTTCTTAGTTGGACCTTGTATATGTATCGAATCTCTGTGATTATTTCTCTTGCGCGATGTATGTCTTTCATTCGATTGTGAACCTTATTTGTAGTGTGTTACGAGTTACGTATTCACTGTGAACGTTGTCTATGTATGGAGCATATTTCCGAGAGCGACGGTATCGCCATCTGTTGGCATCTTTGCTATAACTTGGGGGTGCTGACATCTGTAGCAAGTCCCCACACACGTGTATACGTAGTCGTAGTTTAATGCTTACAGTCTCATCCAGTACGTAACTAAGTCAACAATCAATGCAACTGCGCTTTACTATTGTTAACTCTAACAAACCGTTGTTTTGTAACGGTCTTTCTAATAGACATACTTTTTCCGATATCTGTACATACCTACATATTTATAAGGTCTAACAAAACTAGCTGAAACTATTTTAAGGGGATGATCAGACCATCAAACTGAACAACTTTCTCTATGGGACCAATATCGAAATCGAAAAAAAAAACATCAGCTGTTCCATACAATCGTACTCGACCTAAATGTATGGGACAGCGGATTTTTTTTCGCAATTTCGATATTGGTCCCATAGAGAAAGTTGTTCAGTTTGATGGTCTAAGCATCCCTTTAAAATTGTTTCAGCTAATTTTGTTAGACCTTATATAAACGTACGACTATAGTCCCTTTCGGAGTGAACGAAAGCCTTGCTACAACAACCAATGACATTTTTAAGCTCGCAATTATGGCAAGGCTCTTTTTGGTTTCACTTCACGATATCTGTTTTTTTATTTATTTCATAAAGAAAAAGTGACACGTTTGTTTTCTTCCTGCCTACATCAAACTGCACTATTATTTTATTTTATTTTATTATACTACTAGAGTTTACCCGCGACTTCGTCAGCACAAATTATACCTATACCAGATGTTAAGTCAAATCATAAGCTATCAAACAAAAAGGTTTCATCTAAATCGGTTGAGTAGTTTTTTCGTGATGCTCGAAATAACAAACAGATACAGATAGACAAAAAATCAAAAAATTTGTGATTTGGTGCCATGGACACCTCATCATATCAGCCATTAAACGTCCACTGCTGGTCCTAAGCCTCCCACCAAAATGGGGGGATTTGCCATAATCGCCACGCTTGGCAGGCGGGTTGGCGATCGCAGTTTGATCTAATCAACGTGTGTACTCAGAGGATGCTGCTGCCCATCCTTCAGTAGATCCCTTAGTCGCCTTATAACAATACCAAAACCAAAACCAAATCGCAAGAACCCGTTAAAATGTTTAATTCTAGAGTAAGATTCTTAGGAAGATTTACAGCATTGATTAACTTCCTTGACGACCCGGTTGATGTAATGGTTACCACGCCGGACTGCCAAACCAGGGTCCTGGGTTCGAATCCCGGTTCGGTTATGGATGTTTATATGTTTGTGCCGTTGTTGTATGGTTTTCATAATAAACAGCCTATAGTGCTTGCTTGGGATCACTATAATGTACGAGCGTTAACCCGCGACTGCGTCCGCACAAATTATATACCAGATTTTAAGTCAGATCATAAGCTATCAAACAAAAAAAGTTTCATCAAAATCGGTTCAGTAGTTTCTGCGTGATACTCGTTCAAACAAACAAACACCCAAACAAACACACAAACAAACACACAAACAAACAGACAGACAAACAGACAGACAAAAAATCCAAAAATTGGTGAAATGGAATCAGGGACACCTAAAAACCATATCGTAACTTTTTTTTTGTTAATATCTTCAATGTACAGACAAACTTCCTGTTACAGCTTTATAATAGTATAGATAGATAGATAGATGTGCCTGTGAGCGTTATTTATTTATTTATCCTTAAATAACTGTAAGCTAATTACAAATCTATACTATTATAAAACTGTAACAGGAAGTTTGTCTGTACATTGAAGATATTAACAAAAAAAAAGTTACGATATGGTTTTTAGGTGTCCCTGATTCCATTTCACCAATTTTTGGATTTTTTGTCTGTCTGTTTGTTTGTGTGTTTGTTTGTGTGTTTGTTTGTTTGTTTGTTTGTTTGTTTGTTTGAACGAGTATCACGCAAAAACCACTGAACCGATTTTGATGAAACTTTTGTTTGTTTGTTAGCTTATGATCTGACTTAAAATCTGGTATATAATTTGTGCGGACGAAGTCGCGGGTTAACGCTCGTCACCTATAAAAGTATCTAATCTACTCTACCTACAGGATAAAAATTGAAATCAAGCATTTTTTTTACTAACAACAATGAAATTGTAATTAGTGACATCGTTATGGAATTTATGTTCTAAAATAAATGACTTGATTAGATTGCATATTTTACAATGTAATTTTTTTTTATTTTTCTTACAAAGTGGATGTCAGTGCAGTTTGTATGGAAACTGTTTTTTTAACTAAACTGAAATATATTTTTTGCAGTAATCAATACAGTAATTATCTTTATGATCAGAAGATCAATTTCGACTTGGGTTTCCTAGCTAGATAAGATAAGATAAAAGATACCTAAATGTTTATTTTTAACTAACAAAGTAAAAAATAAAAATTAATAAATAATAAAAAAAAAATAATGCAAAGCATAGCTAATTAATTTAGTTTGAAAACTTAAGTAGAACTTTTTAACCGAAGTGAAGGAAAGTCTGTATTTTAGTTCTATTTTACGTGGCTACTCTTTTTTCATAGATAATTAGCTCATAACAGCGTTTAGGAAAGACTACGTAAATGTAATTAAGTAAAGTTTAAAAAAAACTAAGCATTCAATTAAGCTGTTACTAGAAACAATCAGTTATTTATATTTTTACCAATCATTGAACAAATTGAAGCCGCAACTACTGAATTATGCAATTATATGAATTATGATTAAGTGTCTATTCTACAGGATGAAATTGATATCACTAGCTTCCTTTTAATCTAAGAGTCTACCCATCAAACTGAACAACTTTTACTATGGGAGCAAACCGATCAGATAAAAAAAAATAAGCTGTTGCATACATTTGAGTCGAGTAGGCAGCGGCGGCGGGTGCAGTTTAGTATGGAACAGCTGATTTTTTTTGCTCCGGTCGGTTTGCTCCCAAGTTGCTCAAAAGTTGTTTAGTTTGATGGGTAGACTCTTAGTTTAAAAGGATGCTAATATTATCAATTTCACCCTGTATATCGTTCGTATGCAATGTGCAAAGAAAAAGAGTTAGGTACAAGGAGGTCATATATGATAGGGTACTGTAGTGATAAGGTAACCGGAGTTTCAGGTAGCAGGGACCGAGAGCGACTGAATGAGGAAGGCCGAGGGTTGAGTTTTGTGGCGCGCCTTGGGAGAGGCATATTATGTTCAGCAGTGGACGATGATAGGCTGATGCCTATCAAATCTGGTATCTGGTTTTTGGTATCTAATAAGATACCAAAAACCTCTGGTCTGTTTAGATCTGTAGACATAGATATGAATGGCAACAGACGAACGTATAAATTAGAGTTTCAAGGTAAAATATTCGTTCGTTCCATTGACGTTGAATACTATGGACGCCGGGATCTAGTTCAAAATTCTCGAAAAAAGTAACCGAGACTGTTCTACTACACAAACTTATGTACGTGTAGTAAGGCAGCGATTATTTTGCCCAACATTTAGGGCCGATTTCGGCATACATTGCTGGCTTTGATCGCTACACTTAAAAATAGAGAGAACAAATCCGGCAATATATGCCGAAATCGGCCCTAAATAGACATAGATATGAATGGCAACAGACGAACGTATAAATTAGAGTTTCAAGGTAAAATATTCGTTCGTTCCATTGACGTTGAATACTATGGACGCCGGGATCTAGTTCAAAATTCTCGAAAAAAGTAACCGAGACTGTTCTACTACACAAACTTATGTACGTGTAGTAAGGCAGCGATTATTTTGCCCAACATTTAGGGCCGATTTCGGCATACATTGCTGGCTTTGATCGCTACACTTAAAAATAGAGAGAACAAATCCGGCAATATATGCCGAAATCGGCTCTAAATGTTGGGTAATGTAATCGCTGCTTAAATAATACAGGGTGTTAGTGACAGCCTAGCAAATACTGAAACGGTGAACTCAGACCATCAAACTGAACAACTTTCACTATGGAGCCTACCTCAGGAGACGCGAAAAAAAATCAGCTGTCCCATAAATTTGAGTCGGGTAGGTACTGTATATGTAATGTAAAATTTGATCTGTATAACTCGTGTGCGCGTAGTCGGCCGATCAAACTAAGACTGTCGCGTAATTGGTTCTCTTTTTACGTTTTGCTCTTTTGGTTCGGACACTTTTGAGCGCGGACCCTACGTCCAATAGTTGGTAAGTCAATGGTTCGTGCTCCTAACAAAACAATAGAGAAAACAAATAACACTGAGATGTTAAAAGATAATCCGCTTGAAGTTCGATAATGTTGATAAACCGTCTTACGTCTACATCTCATGTTGCCAAGAGCTATGTTTTCACGGTAATATTTTATATCCAAATCTTACAATATCTACCTAAATATCAGGCCTACCTAAATATCGCCACTGTTTCGGTCCGCACTTCATTGTAATAGAGTTGACATTGGAACGAAAACGTTCACGCAATTGCGAAGTTCGAATGTGCGGGTAGAGGCCCTGTGTAGTGAAAACTATTTTAAGGGGATGATCAGACCATCAAACTGAACAACTTTCTCTATGGGACCAATATCGAAATCGCGAAAAAAAATCTGCTGTTCCATACAAACCTACTCGACCTAAATGTATGGGACAGCAGATTTTTTTTTCGCGATTTCAATATTGGTCCCATAGAGCAAATTGTTCAGTTTGATTGTCTGATCATCCCCTTAAAATAGTTTCACCTAATTTTGTTAGACCTTATATATTCTTTGACCAGACGTTGTACACGGTGATGTGAGTGCGTTAGTTTACGTACACTATGTATGAAATAAATCAATAAAACATTAACGTAGGAGTTAATTATGGCTACACTTTCTGTCTTATGTAAATTCGAACAAAAGGCGAGACGTATCAATAGTCTATCGGAAATCCAAACATTACCTATTAAGGCTTCAACACACTCAGAAACGCAATAATCTAACAGCAACAGCAGTCTTTGCGCGACCTTAGCCATCGATACACGCGTTCGCGATAAAAAAAAAATTGTGGAACGCCATTTGAATACGATAAAAAAACATTAATTTAAAATTGGAACTGTATTTTATTTAATTAGAAACGCTATAAGAATATGCGCGAAAAGAAATTCAAAATTAGAACTGTGAAGTAAACTTTTAAATAAACGGTGTTTTATCGTAGGACGTTTAGTGTAAGTGTAAAATAAAAATTGGGACAGTGATGTGATTTAAGTTTTTATAGTGTAAAATATTATTGGTAACATTATTCTAGGAAATCCCGCATAAAAGAAACATCATCCACATAAATAATCTTCTTTGAGATCGTCTTAGTAGAGTGAAAATTAATACCTAGATGCTAGATGTAACTTTTATAATATTTTGAATTTATAAATAATTATGACACGCTCATGTTGATTTCAACTACAGCAGCGACAGCATAAATCGAATTGAAGTGCATTAATCGATCAAATACTAGCATTTTCTCATTTTACTTTTGTATCACAAAGCAATATAAACATCCTTTGCAGTTTCCGTCTTCACATGACACACAAATAAATCAACGGCTCACTTACAGTTTACTGTTAATCTCACCGAAACATTTCATCCAAGTCATTTAAAAAAAAAAAAACTCACACGCGCCTGTGATTTTCGCACCTCGGAAACGAGCATCGTAAAAAACCTTAAAAAGTGACAAATGGAAAGTTGATTCCTAACATTTCCCGCTTTGATTTATTACTATTTTAACGAACTTCACAATTCAAATTGTTAATTACGGTTTAAATTAGTGTAGCTATGTTGTCAATTATTGTCGTATTTGCGTTCGAACTTAGCATTGTCACCAGTCAGTTATTTGCTGTCGGAATTGGTTTCACACGTGTTAATTAGTCTAAGAAATTTTTATTACAAAATGAGGAAATATTGATTTAGGTACTCAGCTACTTTAAGATTTTTTTTTATAAAATGATGAAATATTTGTATAACAGTTATTTTAATTATCAATTGGTAAGGAATCTAGTGATTATTCTAGAGTATTTAAATCTTCGTAAAGTCAGAAAACTAAACTTTTTAATTTTAATTTTTTTTTCCTTTTATTTATGTTTATGACAACAATAATTACCTTTGCCATACTTGACTAAAGATTTAAACGATATAAAGCGCTGCCGATTTGTATGAAACGTCCGTTTTATTTATGACCAATTCAAAAAGGCCATAGGACAGAAGTGGAATAGGTAGTAAACCGCGATCTTACTTTCGTGATTTTGAGGTCACCGTCAAAACCTGGAAAAATCGTTATCTAGAAGGGATGAAACTAAACTTAAAATCTCCTTAAACGTCGCCAACCGGAGCTATCCATGGTCAAAGCCAGAACTACGAGATTGATCTCGATTTTGGCTCCATACAAAAATGCCTTTCTTGTATTTAGAAAAAAATTAAAAAGAATAAATATATATTTTCTTGTATATTATGGCTAAAACAAGTTGTAAGATAGGTAAGGTACTACGCTGTTTGTTTGGATATTAGGCATAGGATGTAAAGGAAACTTTATCTATCATTGCATTGAAGATATTAACAAAAAAAATATTTCGATTTAGTTTTTTGTTTGTTTGTTTGTTTAATCGAGCATCACGCACAAACTACTAAATCGATTTTGATGAAACTTTTTTTGTTTTATAGCTTATGATCTGACTTAGAATCTGGTATATAATTTGTGCGGACGAAGTCGCGGGTTAACTCTAGTAGTTATCTATAGGTAATTGCATTCGAATTTAAAATGAACGCCCAAACTCAATGCTACTGTCGATTTAATATCGAATAATGCTTAAAGTTACGACTCATTTCGCAACATCACGATTTCATAAAGAAAGAGATCCTTTGGTATCCCTAATTGTTAGAAACACAATAGTACATTATGGTACAAGTGTGTAATGTTGGTGATTACCGCTGAGGCGCCATTGAGACCCGAGGACGGTAATCATCAATACACACGTGTATCATACGACGTTTTTCAACACACTTGTGAAGAAAATAATAATAAAAAATCATTTTATTTAGTAAATAAAAAGTTTATTTAGAGAATGTATTTGTACTATTGAATATGATCTTTTTTGTATCGAAACTTTTTTAAGAACAAAGCAACTCAAGAACTCAACCAAGAAGTTTAGATACCTACTATAAAAAACCTATAACTCCCTTGTGAATAATAGTAATGAAAAAGTCACAGTTTGATTATAGGTGTCATTATGTGCCTAATTGCGGTGAAATAAGGGCCATTTTATGAGCAAGTGTGTTGAAAATAAAATAAGAATGCGTTATATAGACAGAAGCACTTGTAATGTCCGACTTATATTCTATCAGAAATTGGTTTAGTGTCACGTAGGAATAATCTCTTTAGCACACGTCAATACATTATCTAACTACGTAGGAAGCAGTTTTGCTTGTAATATTTAATCAAAGTGAGTAATACAGCTAGAATCTTTCTTTATTGTGTTTTCTTAGAGCATGGTGTCTTCCAACGCGTCACCATGAGCTTGAATAGACGCGTTCTAGCTTATGATATCATAGAATTGAATTATATTAATGTTTTTAGAACTGGTGCATATATCGTGATATTTTTTTGAAATTGAAAATGGAAAAAGTTTTATTGTGCAAACAGAATGTACAGTAATTGTTATAGTAATTACAATAATTATACTTAAAGAGTCTACTGGCGACATAAGGGATCAGCTCAGTATTGTGCCGGCCGAATGATCTGATCAGAGATCACAGCGAGCGCAGCCCTGATTTTCAGCTGTACCCTGTTCTCACTTTCTATCATTGTTCACTAAGAAAACATTGCTGGAAACAATTTTGGTAAAAACATTGAAGTAAAATGACGTATCAAGTGGTGAGAGATACACCCTGTATACATTAAGGATACATTTTGCGGTCATACCAGTCCCTTTAGTATAATATGATGAGTTGATGAGTATATGATTACTATACTTAACATTGACATTGATTTTAGATAAGGAGTTGATCATACCAGTACAGGAATTCAAGAAATATGGAACTAGGTTTAGGGCTTGCTGGGCATTTCTCTTAGCCGATTTCAACTAAGCTACTGTTCATTTACAACAGCAGTTACAGGTATAAATATAATGTGAATGCGCTAAACACACTCGCTCCTTGTTCTTTCCTACTGTAACATATCTCCTTGATTCTGTCTCACCGATCCCCGCTACCCAATCCGCCGCGTAGCCCCAGCAACGTCCTATGCCGAGGTCCATACCCCTAGGTTCCCCTAGGTGCTTTTAGGTCGGTTGCTTAAGTTCATTCATTTGGCTCGGTAGACCGTCATTCCCTCCAATAGTCCGCAGTAAAAAGCAGTAGTTGCTCCCTGAGCAGAGCTGTAATAGTCATCTCCAAAAAAAAAAACTTGATTCTGATAGAACGGGAAAACGCCATCGCCACGATCAGAGGTGGGATCAGATACTGTATTAGCCACACGGTGTAGGCATCAGATATGTTGACGATTTAGATAAGTCTCCTCCAACGACACCCATCTAGGTTGGTGGTGTTCGAAGCCGGACACTACACGGCATCGGATCGGAGTAATACATTCCTGACGTAGATGCATCTATATAAATGTGAATGTCAAAGCTGACTGCTTGTAACTGTCCTAGACATACATTTGGAATTGTTCATTGTTTCCGTTAGACTTAGGGGTATAAGTTTAAGATTTTATGCGATAATTAAAGAACCGTTTTGACAGATTTAAAGACGTCATTTAATACTTACCTAGTTCTACTCTTCGCACATAATGAAGAATAAGGATTGGTTTAAAACGTAAGAATAGAATAGCTGTGTATGTTACAAGAGTAAACGGTTTTTAATGTGTGAGCAAGATAGATCATCATCAATAGCTTCTATTTATTAGCCCTAACTCCTAACCTCATAATAATCTGTCTCTTTTTTTTTTTAATTTATAAATGTTTTTTGTATTTTTTTGACCTAAATTCCAATTATACCTAACATTTCAAAACTGATTATAAATCTGGGTTAGTTTGTTTCCTCCGATAAACTTGTAACTAACAATTTATTTAATTAAACGCTGTTAAGTGTATAATTTGTTGGCAGTAGTTAACTCGTACAGACAATTTAACTTAACTGTTCGAATAACATAGTAAAATTAACATTTAGACTATAATTTATTGGGAATGTGTGGTGGACCTTAGCCCAAAAGAGAAGGTACCTATAATATTATTTTTTAATCTTTTTCGTCTGGTGATAAGTACAATTGATTCTTTTTTCCTTTAGTATTCCAAAATAAACAATTGTGTATTCAAAGTATCATGACAATTCTAATTATGAATGAATAAAATAGTAAAAGCACAAATAAAACTTACCCTAAACTTAAACCATTCTAAACATTCTAAACTACAAATTTAACTAATCCTACTTAGTCGAAAAGCCCGCCCCAGGTCATACCTGGCCCGAAGGTGCCCATAATGCTGGCCGCATTTCCGCGTTGAATCGCTAATGATATGCGTTGGGCTAGGTATGACCCGGCACGAGGACCGTTACGAATGTATTTTTTTAATTTGTAACTCTACCATCATGTCGAAGTGTCAAGTGATATAACTATAGGGAAGACGCGGCCAGTAACTCTTCAGCAACACATCTTTCCTATGTCTATTTTCACATCAAGGACTAGGTATCTAACAAAAATCCACCAAATTCATTAATATAAGGTCTAACAAAATTAGCTGAAACTATTTTAAGGGGATGATCAGACCATCAAACTGAACAACTTTCTCTATGACACCAATACTGAAATCGCGAAAAAAAAATCTGCTGATCCTTACACGTACGTACTCGACCTAAATGTATGGGACAGCAGATTTTTTTTTCGCGATTTCGATATTGGTCCCATAGAGAAAGTTGTTTGGTTTGATGGTCTGATCATCCCCTTAAAATAGTTTCAGCTAGTTTTGTTAGACCTTATATAAGGAAAAAGAGAGAATTTTTTTATTGATTTTTTTATAATAATATAATTTTTGTTAGGAATAAAGAATATTTCAGATCGTCTAAAAATATTTGTGATTTTTTTGATACAACAAAAACCTTTTGTTTTCCAAGACACGATTTAACTCTTAAGATTTGCTTGACTTATTTGCGAATGTTAGGTACATTAATAATGTCTGATTACTTCATCTATTTCAACCGTCCGTCGGTCGTCGTTAAAATACTAGGCATCATTTAACCTAGGTATACGCAACGTGTACTAAAAAACACCCAATTTCGCTGGCCGGTAAGCGTGCAAGTTTTAAATTTCGAATGTTCCAATTTAGGCAGCTCGTTCCATTTTGAATTCAAGTAGCGTTTAGTTATTGCATAATGCGCTCGGTGGCGCGGCAAGCTTAAACGGACGTGCTTCCGAGTGTGCCAATGTATTGTTTATCATTTTGTATTTGACATAGACATATTATAACATACATGAACTCACGACCATAATTCCTATAGGGTGGTTAGACAGTTTGCTACAACAATTGAATAATTATGTATAGAACAGACAACGCGAATAAAATCTGTGCACCGCGATCAGCAGGGCGCGCACCGGGAGCGTCGCGGTGCAGCACGCGCCCGGCACATGCTAAGTAAGTTAGAGCCCATCAGCTCAAACGAGTGTTACAAAAAATTAAGTCTGGGTGTCGCCTCTAGTAGGTAAGTACCCCAATGGCTACAACTATCTTGATTAATGCGCAGTTGTAGCACGGCTCACTTTTAGCATACTAATCAAAGGTTTCAGGATGAAATGACTTCACGGTTGGCCAATTATGAGTCACGACTTGACACTAGTGGTAAAAATGTGATAATTAGCGTAAAGGCCTAGTAAAAAGGCTAAAAGTCACCCAAAAGACAATGACAGAAATGAGAGGGCTATGTTAGGAGTTTCCCTGTGAGATCAAAAATATAGCTAGGTAAGAAATAAAGAGATTCACCGGAGAACCAACCAGGGTAGCCGACATAAAATAATTGCTAAACTAAAGAGGCAATGGGCTGAGCACATTGTTCGTAGAACCGATGGCCGATGGGGCCGAAGAGGTATCGAGTGGTGTCACCACTAGAACTGAAAGAAAAAATAAAATGACGTGTCAAGTGGTGAGAGATACACCCTTTATACTCTAAGGATATATTGTTGAGGTCATACACGTCCCTTTGCTTTGAGTCGGAGATCGAATCAGAAATGAAGAGATCAGCAGAAGAACCCGAGTAACTGACATAGCCCAAAGAATTGCTAAACTAAAGTGGCAGTGGGCGGGCACATTGCTCGCAGAACCGACGGCCGATGGGGCGAAGGTAGATGAGGACACCGCAGAACCAGTCGTTATGGCGATCCTCGGGGGATGTCTATGTCTAGCAGTGGACGTCAGTGACAGTCAGCTGATATATAATGATAATCATTAGCCAAACATAACCATGAAAATAATAAGTACAAAATACAACATAACGATAGGGACGAGTGGAGAAAAGTAATAGCTGACGGTCGACCAGCCCACGATGAAGTCTGGATCGAATCTCTGGCCGTAAAACGAACAAAAAGGCACAGGGACGAACAGGCTCCTGCACCAACCAACACACGGCACAAATACCGTAAATGCGGCAGGCATTGCCGCTCCCGAATTGGTTTATACAGCCATGAACGTCGGTGTCTTAACAAAGCAGACGCTGTTTGAAACATCTAATTTAGATGAAACAGGGCCCATGATTGATGAGATTTTCACTTAGATTTCAATGTCCCCAACCGTTTTATAAACAGCCAATGAAACAGACAGTGATTCAATAGTTTTCATAAACAATTATCTTTGCCATAATCTCTGATGACATGATCTCATGTCGCCGTCATTAACAACTTTTCCTACTTTCTACTTCCAATATCAACTGAACTGGCAGTGCGTTTGACATTGATGCAGTCACAATGAGTGGAATAGTAGTCAAACTTAACGAGGCTTCGGTAAAATGTTGGCATTTCAATTAGCATTAAAAGTTAATTGGAACCTCGTAAATCCGAGTTATTCTAATAGAATGACTAACGATTATCTTTGTTTATTTATAACTGTCCTAGCCTAAACAATTCAGTTTACAAATCGGGAGTGGATTGTTCAGGCCTCCTTTCTTTAGTAAGGCTGCTACACAAATAATCAGGTCGGCTCTATCAATTGGGGTTTTTTCTAATTCTTGAGTTTTTCATAAATGTCATTTAATTTTGTCAGCTTCGATCGCAACTAAAAAATTTGATACACAATCCCGTAAATGTTTAATATCTTAGTGCACTTTCTCGCTGTCAGAAAACGGACAAAAATTTGCAAAATTTCACATGAGATTGCATATTACTATAGTTCTTTTATTTATTTTCGATGTTCATTGTAAGAGAAAAAACAAACTGAATATCTACGTCGGGTTACTAGACAAAAGTCTGAAAGATGCCAGTCAATATTTATTTTTAACCAAAGAAATTGAAATATCTATGTAAAAACCGCATTGATTTACTGCCATGTTATAGAAAATCTTCTACAACAAAACTAGTCTAACATGACCCCTCATCGTTTCGTGCTACATGAAAGCTGAAGTTCAAGTTACGTTCGTTGTGGATTCAACTCCCGCGCACGCTTTCTATACTTTCCACGGTTCAATTGTTTCGCAGTTAACTATTACGATTAGTTATCTCTTGTGTTGTAACAGATTAGTCGATGTTTGTTGGAAGTGTTAAACTCTTTTTTTTTACTTTCTTCTAAATGAGGAAATGTCTTGTGTTAATTTCGAAATAAGAACTAGTCACGTTTCTCAAAATAATTATACAACCATAGATTAATAATAAGTTACCTACTACGTGTACAACTACCAATGAAAAGCAGGCATGCAAAGGAAATACCTCTTAATAATCCTAACTTTGCATTATTCAGTATTTTTCAAGCAGCTCAAGGAGTATTGGATAGAAAAATAGTATTTCCTTAAATGAAATGTCGTCCATGTTAATGTTTTTGGCCGAAATAAGAATCTGTCTATAAGGGGATATATAATTCGGAGCTCGCTCCATACAAACGATGTCTGTATATCTATATATATACTATTATAAAACTGTAACAGGAAGTTTGTCTGTACATTGAAGATATTAACAAAAAAAAAGTTACGATATGGTTTTTAGGTGTCCCTGATTCCATTTCACCAATTTTTGGATTTTTTGTCTGTCTGTTTGTTTGTGTGTTTGTTTGTGTGTTTGTTTGTGTGTTTGTTTGTGTGTTTGTTTGGGTGTTTATTTGTTTGTTTGTTTGAACGAGTATCACGCAAAAACTACTGAACCGATTTTGATGAAACTTTTTTTTTTGATAGCTTATGATCTGAATTAAAATCTGGTATATAATTTGTGCGGACGAAGTCGCGGGTTAACGCTCGTTTTCAATAATAACCAATTAAAGTCAATGATTTTTTTTTTCAGAAACAATCTACAAACTAATCTCTATGCTTGTAATGAGTCCGATTTTTGTTAAAATGTAGTTTTAATGTTACAGTGCCTCAAAGATTAGTAAATAAAAAAAAAAATCAAATCTTAATGTGATCCTAGCATTGAAACTGTATATTTTGACGAAAATCTGATTCATTATAAGCATAGAGATTAGTTTCTAGATTGTTTCTGAAAAAATCATAGACTTTAATTGGTTAATATTGAAACTCCTACCAAAACTTCGTTTGTATGCAGCGCGCATTAGCGCTTTAGGAATAAACTTCTCTGTCACACAATCCTTCCAACTTTTCTTTTGCTTTCCTCTCATATAGCCATCCCTTTGACTATTTATTATAAGGACTAGCCTTGCGGTAGCATTTCCCCTCTGCCACTTATAAGATCAATTAATCATGTGCATTTTATACCTTATCACTAAACGAGACAGCCTATAATTGCGAAACAATAATGCTGATTGCGTTGCGGATTTCATGTTACCTCGCCCCCCGCAAAATGTGGCAGAAATGTTTGTTAGTAGAATTCCACGCGTAACTAGTCCCTATATAAGTAGTCAAAGAGCCATCCACATTGTTACGTCGTTAACATAAGTATACTAATTCGTCTTCACTTAGGTACCTATAGATTACTAATTCGTCGTTAAGTGTTAGTTTTAACGCTTTGTTTACATTGTCTACTTCGCTCTAATCTTCAACGATTTAGTAATTGAAGAAGATAATGGGATTTCCCTTTATTTTAATTATATATATATAATCTATACTTATATAAATGTATACAGGGTGTAAAAAACCCCGGTTGGGGCCTTAAAGGGTTGCTTCAGACTATCAAACTGAACAACTTCCATTATGGAGCCTTGAAATCGCGGCAAAAAGTCAGCTGTTCCTTACAAAGCTGCAATTCTACTCGAGCCAAATGTATGGGACAGCATTTTTTTTCACGGCTGCATCTCCTAAACCGACTGGAGTTATGCAGGCTGACTTGGTCTATTCCAGATATGCTCTTCACCCCATGAATACTGTATCAGCCTTGCAGCTGATGATAACAAAAAGTACGTCTATCTCTCGTAATACACAGGGTGAAATTGATATAATTATCATCCTTTTAAACTAAGAGTCTACCCATCGAACTGAACAACTTTTAGAAACAAAAAAAAATCTGCTGTTGCATACATTTGAATCGCGACCTCGCGCGTCGACATTGTCGACAACGTATGGAACAGTTGAATTTTTTTTTGCTCCGATCGGATTGCTCCCATATTAAAAAAAATTTTTTTATTCAAAATGTAAACTCATAGTAAAAGTTGTTCAGTTTGATGGGTAGACTCTTAGTTTAACAGGATGCTAATGATATCAATTTCACCCTATAGAGTCACTGCATCCAACCCTTTTTACTGAATCGGAGTGGACCTGTCCAATCAAGCACTAAGATAAGATAAGATAAAAGAAATGCACCATTAAGGGTACCACACACTAAACCGTGCCGGGTCCGAGCTGAGCGTCAGCCATAGGCAACCGACCCGGCCCGGCTCGGACCCGGTCCTATCGTATCGTATTGTTGATCCAGAAAGGTAAAGGATAAGGAGAGAGGATATCTGTGTTTAGCATGTACACTTGTGGATCTTACATATCTAGCTGCTTTGGTAACAAAGCAGACGATGTAGTCGAAATCGACTATGAGCATGGGTCGTCACCATCCATTATGCATGAATAGGATTGCAAGATTCAGTTTCAACATAAATTGAACCCAATCAGCTGGTAATAGAGCGGAAGAGGGGTGACTGGAGACAGTAATAACATCATTAAGGTATCAGCTGTTGCAACGCGGATGTTTGACAGACATAAATACATATTTATGCCCTGGCGACCTCTATACCATGTCACCGATCCCCGCTACCCAATCCGCCGGGTAGTCCCAGCAACACACACAACACCCAATGCCGAATTCCATACTCCTTCTGAGTGCCCTTAGGCCGGTTGCTTAAGTTCTTTCACTGGTTCGGTCGAACTACTAGGCCACTTCAGCTTCAGCAGTCTGGTCCATAGGCTGAACTCCGTAATAATAAGCAGTTTATGTCCCTGAGTAATGCCATATCATAACCAGCAAAATAATAGTGCAAGCTACAATAGATCTATTCAGGGCTGCAATCGCGGTAAATATTCGACGATTGAACCGTTATGGGACTACGTACAAACCATAACTTTTGACACATTTGGTATTGCGCTAATCGCGGTACTGCTCTTGACAGCTGTTAGAACCGTTTTGACAGATCGCTCAGACGTTAAGGGCTGTCAGTTACATAGAGTTTAGCGCAATGTGGAATTCAGCACAGTTGAATATTAAATGGATTGCAATGTAATTAGAACTGAAATTGGATAAGAATAGAACTTCGATGTTTTAACTTAGCGCAATCGGGCACCAGGTCACAGTAGCTATTGGTTCATTGACCAAGCCCTTTCAACCAAAATAATAATGCCATATCATTGGTCAATTCGAAAAAGAAAAAAAACGTATCCCACACGCGGCATCATAAATGCTGTAGCGAGGTTCTTAGATTCCAACTAAAAGGCTTACTTTGCATGTGATACTGATTTTCGAATATAGCTACGTCTTCATGCGGTAGGGCCGTTCGTAGTTGGGGCCGTTCGCGCTGGTAAAATTTCTACTGAATTGTCACTGGACTGTTAAACTGAGAAGATACTGACTATTTAATAGACAAAAAGTCAAGTGTAGCCCTATACCAAATTGCACCGCAAGGGACTGGTAAATCATGTTGAATCGACACTTGGATCTCAACCAAGACTGACTGTCAACTGATTCTGCATAGAGCGTTAATGTTTTTAATTAATTACCGCGATTGGCCCCCTGATTATTGTTATAATATTATAACTCATAATATTAAGCTTTTATTTAACTTGCCTTGTTAGTTAGTTAATTTGTTTAGTACAAATCTTGCTAGTAAACTGTGACCCACTTCTAGGTATTCCATCGAGTTGAAACTTAATATAGGAACTTGATAACAATGCAATAATATGGTAACAACGACCTGGTGCTGAAGCCAGGACCGTGTCCGTACGAGGGTACTCCTCAATGGTTAATAGCATTGACTTGCAATTTTGTATGCACATTCAATTTAGATTAAAAACATATTTTGACCAAAATCTGGTTTTACTTCTGTTATAAGTGCATGTCGGGTTAGCTTATAAGGTGTAACATTAATGTTACAATCAATTGCAAAGTTAGCCGGCTGATTTGTAGGCACGCCTCATTGCGTCACCAGGTGTGTGGTGTATATTTAATTTTGCAACGACTCGCAACCCCAAGCGTGTACTTTCGCCGCGCCTGTTACACTGGCAGACAATTAAATTACGCAATTGTTTCGTTTTTGTACTTAATTTTAATAATTATTTGAAATTGATGTTGTACGAGATTGATTTCTTTATTTCCTTTTTGTATACGTAAGTGGTTAATATAGATCACATTTTTTAAATTCTAGACGAAAATTTAGGTGTGGCATAATGTTAAAGCATTTGTGGTATAGGCACATTAGTTTTGCTAATTGATTTGTTCATACATGCGACCCATGTACTTAGCTAAATTTGCAATCATTTTCTATTTTATTTAGCCTTGTGGTTTCGGCTTTGAATGAACTACCCCATTTCTTCTCGGGGGTATCGTACGAGGCAACTAAGGGATACGGTTTCTTCTCATTCATAATTTTTGTGGGCGAAAGACTAGCCACTTGTCACTATTTGATGTCATTCCATCCTGAAACCATCTTCAGGGTGAAATTGAAAGCATCCCTCTAGGTCCGCCACATTCATCCGGAATAAACCTGATTCGGAATTTGATTCCGTATGGAGTGTTGCCGCTTTCAGAGACTTTTTCACTAGATCTAGTGATTTTTTGATGTCTTAAGTGCCATATTTTAAAGTGATTTTTGAACGTAGGCGTTGATGGAACGATACCGTTTCGTGACGGTGCAGTTGCGACGTCGTTGCGGCATAGTTGCGAAATCGCCTACGCTCAAAAACCACTTGTGTGATAATGGTTCATGCCATTTTGTATGCAAATTACGTCTAATGTTAAAACTATCGATAGTCTTTTGATATAGTTGCATTAATATTGGAATACAATCAACAAAGCCATGACCTCATCACATGATAGTAATTATCATGTATAGAAATTGTTGGTTTTGTTTTGATAAATACCTAAAAATGCAATTATTGTCATTCATTTGGCGTTACATACATTTTTATTTTAGGAATTTTTTTAAACAGCACTCTAGTATTTTTTGTAACCATAGTTGACAACACTGAATCCTGAATCAGTATTCCGGATCGCAATTCCGTCTGTGTGTGGCGGACCTTAAACTCAGAGTCTGCCCATCACACTGAACAACTTTCACTATGGGAGCAAACCGATCGGAGCAAAAAAATAATCAGCTGTTCCATATTAAACTGCAATGCCTACTCGACTCAAATGTATGCAACAGCTGATTATTTTTTGCTCCGATCTATTTGCTACCATAGTGAAAGTTGTTCAGTTTGATGGGTAGACTCTTAGTTTAAAAGGATGCTAGTGATATCATTTTCATTCTGTATAATAACAAAAAGTGAACCTTGCTACATCTGCCCGCTTTAAAGATGGTTAGTAATAATAGCAATGTTTCTGACCGTAGCAAGGGATTATGGTCGTGAGTATGGCTATTCTGCATTGACTTAAAGTACACAATTTTCTCGTACACAATAGAGAACAGTGGCATTTTCATTATGTCAGATAGATACCAATTCGATACTCTGAGCTAACTTCTAAATAAGTATACCTATATTTCTTTAGTATCTTTGAGTTTCTACTCAAGGGTTCATCATCATCATCATCTCAGCCGATGGACGTCCACTGCTGGACATAGGCCTCCCCCAAGGATCGCCATAACGACCGGTCCTGCGCTGCCCTCATCCAACGGTTCCCGCCGCCTTCACCAGGTCGTCGGTCCACCGTTTGGGGGGCCTACCCACGCTGCGCTTTCCGGTACGCAGTCGCCACTCGAGAACTTTTCGGCCTCATCGGCCATCGGTTCTGCGAGCAATGTGCCCCGCCCACTGCCACTTTAGTTTAGCAATTCTTTGGGCTATGTCAGTTGCTCTGGTTCTTCTGCGGATCTCTTCATTTCTGATTCGATCTCGCAGGGAAACTCCGAGCATAGCCCTCTCTATTGCTCTCCATTGCTCCATTCTTTGCTTTTTCAGCCTTTTTATGAGGCCTTGAGTGAACGACCACTCAAGGGTTACAGGAAGTATTTCTCAAGTAAACGGAATCACTCCTACTGGAGTAACAAACATCAATCTCAATTTATTATGCCCAAGAGATTTCCAGGACTTTCCTAAATTCAATTTATTGCGTCTTTGTCTCAGAAGTGATATAAATGTCTCTGGTATTTACTAAAGGCTTGGGAATTTGATTTTAGCTTTTGTATTACATTGAGGGTAGTTTATCTTTCTTTACGAAAATATTCTGACACATACATTCACGATTGTGGTGGAGACACTATCAGTAACTGCAGGTAGTTGGTTTTACAGGGAAGGGATCTAATATTTATCACCTTTTTATATGGTTTAATTTTAATAACTGGACAAGTGCGTGTCGGACCAGGCGCAGGGTAGGGTTCCGTAGTTGCCCGTCACAATCTCGAGAAGGAGGCCTTTTGTTTTGTAGTTAGTTTTCCATTTAATTTCGTTATATATATATACTACCATGCCATGCCATGAATTTTTTCACATAGATATCACATAAAGAAACATCCGTTTAGCTGGCAGGGGGGGGTACACTTGACTCTAACAAAAATTGTCACTTTAAAGCTTAATATTTCGCTAACGGATACTTAAACCGAAAAATGGGTTTTCCACACCAATAATATTTTTAAACCACCTATCCAACAATACCCCACATCATGTGATAGACGAGAAAAAAATCCATTCCCACTTCGCGTGTAGGTACCCTAAAAAAAAATATTTTTCAAGATTTTATTTTACCACTTTGTCGGCGTGATGAATATGTATGCCCATTCCAAATTACAGCATTCTAGTACTAAGCGTCTCTGAGCTAGGCCGCGGACAGACGGACGAACAGACGGACTTGGCGAAACTACAGGGTGAAATTGATATCATTAAATCCGTTTAAACTTAGAGTCTACCCTTCAAACTGAACAACTTTTACTATGACAGCATACCGATCGGAGAAAAAAAAATCTGCTGTTGCATACATTTGAGTCGCGAACTCGCGCGTCTATATTGCAGTTTAGTATGGAAAAGCAGATTTTTTTGTTTGCTCCGATCGGTTTGCTTGATGGGTAGACTCTTAGTTGTATAAGGGTTCCTTGTTGACTTCGAAACCCTCAAAATTGATATTCTGAGTTTTCAGATTATCTCGGACTATGCCTTGGGGGAAAATAGTCGTGAGCATATGCTATGCTATGCTATTTTTACCCTAGTATCACTTCAACTAGATATCAACTATATTCTATAATCGTACTTACTCATGTAGCACGGCTCACTTCGCATTTTGAAATGACCTAATAAGTTATTTTTTAAAGCGACATAAAAAATAGTACCTATATCTTTTTATGTTTGCGTGTTTATCTTTACAGTAACATTAAAGATAAGGACTAAAATCTAGGTCTAGGTATAGAGATTTTGAAATCTAGATAATAAATTGGCTGTATACTGCATTTTGATAGCATGTGTACTAGATTTATTTAATTACGTATATAGCTCGCAAGGTTACTGGTTTCACTTTTAACTAATTGATAAATCTTGTATCCAATTATATATTATAACTACCACAGAACTAAGAGGGGTTAGAAGTGCAAAGTAGGCGTGGAACGTGTCGCCTCCGGTTATGCAATGATTTGTATAATACCACTAGAGTTAACCCGCGACTTTGTCCGCACAAATTATATACCAGATTTTAAGTCAGATCATTAGCTATCAAACAAAAAATTCTAAATCGGTTCAGTAGTTTTTGCGTGATACTCGTTCAAACAAACAAACACCCAAACAAACAAACAGACAGATAAAAAATAAAAAAATTGGTGATATGGAATCAGGAACACCTTGAAACCATATCGTAAATTTTTTTTTGGTTAATATCTTCAATGTACCGACAAACTTTCTGCTACAGTTTTATAATAGTTTAGATATGGCGCGCGGCGTGATGCGAGCGAGAGGGCATGAGTAATTGTAGCAGCGTGAGCGGGAAGACAAGTGGCGACAGCCGTCTCCGAAGCAAAAGCGCTACTTTGCATTTCTAACCCTTCTTATTATGTTCTGTGATATACGATTCAATCAATTGAGAACGATTCATTTTTGACTGCCCTATAGCTCAGTTGGTAATGAACCTGCCTGCTGATCTGAGGGTCGCAGGTTCGAATCCCGCTAGAGGCAAATATTGTGATGATGGTAGATTCCGGTGCAATTTCGACTACGGAGTCTGCTAATCTTTTTAAAGAGATGATACAGGATGTAAGGGACAGCCCCCCGCAGTCTGAAACGGTGAACTCAGACCATCAAACTCAACAACTTTTACTATGAAGACTTTTACCTCAAGAAACGCGAATAAAAATCAGCTTTCCCATACATTTGAGTCGGGTAGGCACAGCAGTTGTGTATGAAACAGCAGATTTTTTTCGAGTTTCCTGAGGTAGGCTCCATGGTGAAAGTTGTTCAGTTCGATAGTCATTCACTCAGTCGCAGAAACGCTCATTAAAGTTAATCCTCCATTAAATCTCTTGCTGTCACTTTTTGTCTTGTTGACGTAGTAAAAGCAAGCAAGAGGTTTAATAGAGGATTAACTCAACAACTGAGGCTGAGTTCACCGTGCTGAGTGCTGATTTAAAATATATTTTTCATCAATTACCTATAAATAACAGGAACCTCTTTATAATCCTCTATAAATCCTTATTAACGTAATCCTTCTCATCTAAATATACTTTGTGCATATACAACATAGATAAGCTTATCAGTTTTGTATATCTACGACACTGACATTGATACTTCACAGTATTACGTAGGAGATTATGTTTTATCTATCTAATATCTAATAATAACACAATAGACTAAGATATAAGTGTACTTTTTGCAACCATCAGCTGCAAGGCTGATTTATTGTTTATGGGACGTAGAGTAATCTCTGTGATGGAGATGGATCAGGACTGCCTGCATAACTCCAGTCGGTTTAAAAGTTACAGACGTTCAAAGGTCTTTTTCAGCTTCCAGAGCGGATCGTATGATATTATTATAGTGCGCACTGTAGCTATGTGAACAGTACAAAAACTGACATGGTTCATCAGTTGGTTTAGGAGTTACAACCGTTCAAAGGTCCGACCTTTGTACTGTTCACTTAGCTAGAGTGCGCACTACAATAATATCATACGATCCGTCTTGCAGCTGATCGTAATTTTTTTACTGACCTTTAAACGTCTGTAACTCCTAAACTGACTGAAGTTATGCAGGTAGACCTGATCCATCCTCATCACAGAGATACTCTACACCCCATAAACACTGAATCAGCCTTGCTGCTGATGGTTGCAAAAAGTACACTTATCTCTTATAATACAAGTTTTATCACCACTCGCTGTAATCTTTAATCATGATCGCACTTAATGTTTACATTGTGCCGATTTTAAGCCACTGGTATTATTATTGAAGGGCTAATGTTATTTTTAACCGACTTCAAAAAAGGAGGTTTCTCAATTCGACCGTATATTATATATATATTTTTTTTATGTGTGTTCGCGGATAACTTCGTCGTTTGTGAACCGATTTTGATTCTTTTTTGTTGGAAAGAAAATAATCCAAGGGTGGTACCATGATAAGGAAACCAGGATCTGATGATGGCATCCCAGAGAAATCGAGGGGAACTTTTGAAAATCGTAGTGCCGGCTAGTGCGTTTGTTAATTTAAAGAACTGCTATTAAGGCGGTTGCAGAGGGGTCAATTTTATACAAAACTTTGACGCACAATACGCGTAGACGGTATTAATATAAGTAACTTTGTATATATGGAAAAATAGTTTAGAAAATCTAGATACCGCGTAACAAATAACATTTGCAATTTATAAAATAATTACGAAGATATAAAGCTTTGAAATTTTTCATACAAATCTTTAAAAGCTTTATATCTTCGTAATTATATTATAAATTGCAAAAGTTATTTGTTACGCGGCAACTAGATTTTCTAAACTATTTTTGCATATGTAAAATATTACTTTTATTAATTACGTCTACGCGTATTGTGCGTCAAAGTTTTGTATGGACTGAAACCACCTTAAATTGAACTAATGAATTCACCACTGAAAATTGTGAAATAAACAAAATTAAAAAAAAATTAAAGCAGCCTTCAAAAAAACTAAAAAGTTAAAAAATCGATCATAAGAACATTAATTTGTTTTAAAGAAGTCGGTATCAAGACAAGCCAAAAAACTTGCAAGCCCTCTCGCGAATCATACCGGCTTGACAGCGACTTCGATATAACAAATTAATGTTCTTATGATGCGAACGAAAAAGTCATCGGCTGCAATATTATTTTTTAACTGTTTAGTTTTTTAAAGGCGGTTTAAATTTTTTGTTATTCATAAAGTTACTATACCTTACAGTAATAGAGGAACTGACATGAGTAGTCAAATGAAACCGTTTTTGGAGGTTTTCAGGAGATTATCGGCAGGCAAAAATTCGAGAACTGTCTGTAATACGGAGTCAAACGTGAAATCGTGGATTATTTAATGCAATAGTGTTAGTATATTTCACAAAATTATCTACGATTTCACTTTCGATTCGCAATTATTCACAGAAACCACAGACTTGTGTATAACACGGAAACTGAATTTTTACCCTTCGCTAAGATCTCCAAAAACGGTTCTATCGACTTAGTGGTGCAGCTAGGTACATCTCCCTCTCTCAGCTGTCCGTTCCTCTATTCCGTAAGGTAATGTTCTTGGTAAGGTATAATTAGGGTAAAATAACTTTTTTTTTTCCTTGCTTTGCCTAACTTTATGGTTATTTTATAGTTTACGAGCGTTAACCCGCGACTTCGTCCGCACAAATTATATACCAGATTTTAAGTCAGATCATAAGCTATCAAACAAAAAAGTTTCATTAAAATCGGTTCAGTAGTTTTTGCGTGATACTCATTCAAACAAACAAACACACAAACAAACAGACAGACAAAAATTCCAAAATTTGGTGAAATGGAATCAGGGACACCTAAAAACGATATCGTAACTTTTTTTTTTGTTAATATCTTCAATGTACAGACAAACTTCCTGTTACAGTTTTATAATAGTATAGATAAACAAGTCAGCGTAAGCGAAACATTTTTCGTCTATGCTTACAAGAGAATGCATTTGTTGTCATTGTCACAAATATCTTGCGTGCAGTCAGCAGCAAAAACATGTATACAGTTAAGTACTACGACGACGCAGAACAAAAGTGTATACATCTTCTGCTGACTGTATCTGACTGCTTTTCTATCATGATTAGCAGTCGCCGTTGATGAAATCATCATCATCATTTTATCTCTCTCTCTTATCGTGTGGGCAGAGCCCTGGTGTCAGAGTTTTTTCAGACCGCCTTACGGCCTCTGACGTGGTTTTTATGTAACGACTACTACCACCAGAGATAGTAGCCGGGACCAGCGGCTGGACGTGCCATCCGAAGCACGGAATCATTTCAGACAATCAGGTGATTCAGCCTGCAATGTCCTAACCAACTGGGGAAAAACGCACAAAGTGACATTTCACTAGGTGTCCCCCGTGGGAATCGAACCCACGACTCCGTGTCGAGAGCCAATGCTCTTAACCATTAGACCACGGAGGCAGTTGGCATCATTTTATAGTCGACCATCATTAACCCGCGACTTCGTCCGCACAAATTATATACCAGATTTTGAGTCAGATCATAAGCTATAAAAAAAAAAGTTTTATCAAAATCGGTTCAGTAGTTGTCGCGTGATGCTCAATCAAACAAACAAACTTCGTTTTTTTTTTAATTTATAGTTTTACAATAGTATAGACAGATACACAATCTATCTATCTAGGCTATCGACAGCGATTGGGGGGTTTTCGTACAAAACGGGGCGCGAATTTGACCCGTTTTATGCGATAAAACTTCTAGAAAATTCCTTTAGGCAAACTTCATAACATCAGACCATATACGAGCAATAAAGAACAGTAAAAGCTATCAATCGCCATCACACGTCTAATATTGATAGCGATCGACATTTTATGATGGATATACTTATCTAAGCGATATTGCATACTGATACATCAAGTGCAATATGAATATATTTATTGAAACTCAATCATCATAAAACAAAATACATACACTCACCCTGATGATCTAGCATGCCACGTACAACAAATGGCTGGTCATATCTGCCGAAGAACTGACAACTGGTGGGGTGTCAGGGTTCTGGAGTGGAGACCGCGAACTGGTAGACGTAGTGTGGGACGTCCTGCTGCCCGCTGGATAGACGACCTAAAAAAGGTAGCGGGGAGCGACTGGATGAGGAAGGCCGAGGACAGAGTTTTGTGGCGCGCCTTGGGAGAGGCCTATGTTCAGCAGTGGACGATGATAGGCTGATGATGATGATGATGACGTACGACAAAGCGACAAAACTACGAACTGTCATGCGCACGTAGGTATAGGGTGATTATAATCTTTTTGGGTATCGGTAACCAAGACAGAGGCACGTCTCGATTTTTTGACATTGGAAATGTCTTTTCGTTCGCTCCAGTATAGGCCCCGATTTCACGAAAAAGTGCGATCCCTTTATATCTCGGAGAGATCATAGAGAGTACTTACGAGAGATGTAGGCCTCACATGCCACCCCTGAGAAAACGACAAAAATCGAGATGTGCCTCCATCTTTATTATTTTACATATGCCAGAAAGAGCGCGCATGAAGTTTTACTCGTTTAAACGCTTTGTCGTGGGTGGCATGCTAGCAGTGCTGTAAGGTGTAAAAAGAATTATTCGAGAAAATCAAACACGAAAAAAGTTATGGCCAAAATAGTGAAAAAAAAAACATATATTTCCGAATTTTTGATTTTGGCGCTCGATATTTTGGAAACTCTGGAGGCCTATGTCCAGCAGTGGACGTCCATCGGCTGAGATGATGATGATGATGATGATTTTGGAAACTAAGAATGATACCAAAAATTTGAGTAAAGCACCTCTGGACAATTTAGTCAGCTACAATTTGAGCCTAAAACAAAGACGATCGGGTTAAGGGTTTGCCCTGTAGCCTAACCTTTTTGAGACAATATTTTTTCGAATTCCGTTGATTCATTTCCAATGTGGTCGATAGTCGTCTGAAACACGAAACCTGTGAATTTTTGTACTACAGCAGCGATTAAATTACCCTACATTTAGGGCCGGTTTCGGCATACAACATTGCCTGATTTGTTCTCTCTATTTTGAAGTGTAGCGAACAAAGCTAGGAATGTATTCCGAAATTGGCTCTTAATGTAGGTTATCGCTGCTTCATCGACAAAACTGAATTGCGAATTGATATGCGACTAGGCTTAAATGTATTTTTATCCTATTATTATAGAAATAGACAAAAACGTATTTAACATAAAATAGTAACAAATACAATGGACATAACAAAACATAAGTGCAACAAAAACTGTGATACAAATATAGTGCTGTGATGTGACTCGCTGAACTGATATATCGATAGTCGATAAAATGATGCTTTATGTGACAACTACGGGGCAGGAGGTAGTTAAACGCCCACCGAGGAGGAGGCATGTTAGTGCCAATATCAAGGTAACAGATATTTTAACTAAACGGTTAAATTTAAAAAATATATATAATGTTCTTTCCAGCCATTCTACTCAAGAATTAACTTATGGTGGTTTCAGTCCATACAAAAGCTTGACGCACAATACGCGTAGACGCAATTAATAAAAGTAATATTTTATATATGGAAAAATAGTTTAGAAAATCTAGTTGCCGCGTAACAAATAACATTTGCAATTTATAATATAATTACGAAGATATAAAGCTTTTAAAATTTTGTATGGAAAACTTCAAAGCTTTATATCTTCGTAATTATTTTATAAATTGCAAATGTTATTTGTTACGCGGCATCTAGATTTTCTAAACTATTTTGCCATATATACAAAGTTACTTATATTAATACCATCTACGCGTATTGTGCGTCAAAGTTTTGTATAAAATTGACCCCTCTGCAACCGCCTTAATGAGCTCATGAACAACTTCGTCATCATCATCAGCGTCTCCCCTCTCCCACTGCTGAGGTACAAACGTACGCTCATGGTGAAGGTATATGGGCGTTTGTCCACTACGGGTATAAGTCGTGGCACGAATCTCTAGCGCTGACCTTGAATGCGCTGACCGTATGTACAAGGCACTATGCACTATTTTCGCCTAAATTCACTGATTCGAGCGCTAGTTTCGTACCGCGAGGTATACTAGCATAATATGGAAGGTTTCAGGATGATATGACGCTATATCCAGAGATATTGGTAGATCCTCGAGCTAGATGTGACCTCTGACGAAGAAAGAGCACGCTACCCGACCCGTTTGTCCCCCTCTCGGAAAGCCTTCCCCCAGGACATGAACTACCCAGGCCGGTTTGGAGGTCTTTAAACAGGCTCCGAACTCAAGTCGGCCGGAGTAAGGAGAACCTGTCCAAATGGGGTTTTATCCATGGATCAGACCTGAGGTGTGAATGTGGTGTTGCCCCTCAGACTATGGCCCATCTCATATCATGCCATTCCTGCCCGCAAACTTGCACGCGAATGGAGCTTATGGACGCTGCTGGTAGTGCTATCCGTGTGCAAAATACTGGGTTGGAAAAATATAAAATGACATGCCATCGACTCGATAGAAGAAGAATATCCAGAGGTGTTAGCTGGCTAGCATTTTGCACAAAAAGCACAGCTTAAGATACTTTATCCCTTAGTCCACTCGTAGTCCAACCCTTAGTAAACGTAAGATGCCCATGAAAATGGTAGTGTGGTTCATTTTAAGCCGGAACCATACGGCTATAATCGATTAATATAACTCAATGATTTGTATCATTAAGCAAGCTGGAAGTGATATAACATAAGAACTATGGTCTGTAGAATCAGATCACGAACGGATGTGGGTAAACAATTAATTAAACTATTTATAAGTTAAGGAGCCACTCGAGCGTGGACATTGTGTAAGCATCTTTTGTTGGCTGTATGCAAAACTTGTTAGATGATTGAAAGTATATGAATTACGTTGAATGAATCATGATTTACTTCGAGCATCGTACTTCCTATCAATTTTTCCTCACTGATAAAGTGATTAATTTTTATTGTTGAAATAACACAATTATCGTATCCTAAAATTCTGTATTACATCGTAGGTCTAGATCTGACACTTCGTTACTGCTTTCTTTCTTATCATGTGAGCCCTGGTGTCAGAGTTTTTTCAGACTGCCTTTTTATGTAACGAATACTACCACCAGAGATAGTAGCCGGGACCAACGGCATAATGTGCCATCCGACTTTTCAGACAATCTGGTGATTCAGCCTGCTATGTCTTACCTTAGAAAAAGTATACGCCTGAAATGAGCCTCACGTTTTTACCATATAAAACAAAAGGAACCGACTTTGTTAGGTCGGTGTGCGTGAGGCGTCACACAAATTATGTCTGTGTGCTTGTATATGGATAGGGTTTAGATGCCAGTTCTGGTTGCAATTTTTTTCTACGCTTTCGTAGCTTCGACTGTCTATTTTGATGTATAACTTATCCAAGGTCCTAACCAACTGGGGGAAAACGCACAAAGTGACATATCACTAGGTGTCCCACGTGGGAATCGAACCCACGACCTCTGTCGAGAGCCTAATGCACCACGGAGGCACTTCGTTACAACAAAATGATGTGATTTTCTTATCTTCTTCTATCGATTCGATGGCATTCTAAATTTCTAAATTTCAGTCATTCAAAATTTTTACAGCCTAGTAATGTTCTATGACAAAAAACATCGACTACTTAGTTGTAACATCCAGTATCTAGTAACTTTATGCTAAGAAGATTCATTCCTGTAATGCTAGTATTTGCAGCTACAAAGTGTGAGCTCTAGGCCGACGATATGCTGAAAGAAAACTTTAAAAAAACACAGCTGGAAATTGTAGCAAAGCTTTTGATCACCCCGAAACGGTAGTTAGTTTTGTATATAAGGTCTAACAAAATTAGCTGAAACAATTTTAAGGGGATGATCAGACCATCAAACTGAACAACTTTCTCTATGGGACCAATATCGAAATAGCGAAAAAAAAATCTGCTGTCCCATACATTTAGGTCGAGTAGGTTTGTATGGAACAGCAGATTTTTTTTTCGCGATTTCTATATTGGTCCCATAGAGAAAGTTGTTCAGTTTAATGGTCTGATCATCCCCTTAAAATAGTTTCAGTTAATTTTGTTAGACCTTATATAGGGTCCCTCTTAATATGATGACGGTTTTTCAAAAGGATACCTAATCTCTTCTCTATGGGACCAAAACATGGTAACCGTGATAAAAAACTGCTGTTCCATACAAAACTACAATCCTAATCGTAATCGACCTACTTTGTGCGCTCCTTAGAAGCTTTGTCTCTTTAGGGATTTACTCTCAGCCTTCATCGATTGACTTCAATAAACTAATGGTTAAGAGCATTGGCTCTCGACACGGAGGTCGTGGGTTCGATTCCCACGGGGGATACCTAGTGATATGTCACTTTGTGCGTTTTTCCCCAGTTGGTTAGGACATTGCAGGCTGAATCACCTGATTGTCTGAAAAGAAAAATGATTCCGTGCTTCGGATGGCACGTTAAGCCGTTGGTCCCGGCTACTATCTCTGGTAGTAGTAGTCGTTACATAAAAACCACTTTAGAGGCCGTAAGGTGGTCTGAAAAAACTCTGACACTAGGGTTTTGCCCACACGATAAGAAGAATACGTCAATCGATGAACTCCTGTGCCTTCATCGAATGACTTCAATACGTCAATCGATGAACTCATGTGCCTTCATCGAATGACTTCGAATGACATATGAGTAAATCCCTACAGAGACTCCCCTGAGACGAGCAGCGCACCCTGGGCAATCAGCTAACCCTTAAGGTGGTTGCAGAGGGGTCAATTTTATACAAAACTTTGACGCACAATACGCGTAGACGGTATAAATACAATTAACTTTGTATATATGGAAAAATAGTTAAGAAAATCTAGATGTCGCGTCACTAATAACATTTGCTATTTATAAAATAATTACGAAGATATAAAGCTTTGAAATTTTTCATACAAAATTTTAAAAGCGTTATATCTTCGTAATTATATTATAAATTGCAAATGTTATTTGTTACGCGGCAACTAGATTTTCTTAACTATTTTTCCAAATAAAAAATATTCCTTTTATTAATTCCGTCTACGCGTATTGTGCGTCAAACTTTTGTATGGACTGAAACCACCTTAAAGCTTTTAGGCAAATCATGATAATAATTCTCAATGCCATAGAGTCGACGGAACAATAAAGTCTTCCCTGTCTAAACTTCCGCTCTCGTTGTCCACAGCGGCACCATGCGGGTATCTCGCAGTCCTCCTGCAGCGACGGGTCCCTCCTCAGCGTGGGCTCCTCCGAGATGGACGAAGACAGCAGCAGCGGTCACCATCACTCCCACGACCACTCCAACAGGAGCGACCAGTCGGATTTCTACAGTATGTTTTACTTTTCGAATGTCAAAGAGATAATAGCTAACGCAGGTGTTTTCTTATTTAGAAAATGAAACGCAAACTTGAACTCATATTTTTTTATTCTTAATAATATACAACGTGTTAATGAATTAACGCAAAACTAGAAAGTAGTTTGTTTAGAATCGAGAGCAGAATCGAATTATCATGGTTTCAACATAGGTAATTTTTTTAAACTAATTTTCTTGTAAAATTTAAAATTTACTGAACCCGATGTCAACTCACCGCACAGGCACACTCAGGGTGAGTGACTTACTACCAAAACAAGATTATTAAAATGTATCCATGAGTACGTAAGCGCTTTCATTCATTGCTGAAATGATAAAAAATCATTTTTGCCTCAAAACATAAAATGCGAATAACTTAAATGAAATTATAATAACAAAATAATGAAATTATTGTTTAAATCTAATTATTTTGTTATAAATCAGTTGAGGTGTATTAGGTTTTGCGGTAATTCATTAACACGTTGTATAGGTAGATAGCTTTATGAGGTACATTTTTTTTTGACTGCCACCGTGTCAGAAGGTGTTCCGTAGAGAAAATGCGGCTGAAAACTCTACAAGAAAGAAACTTTGCAATTGAAATTAAAAACTTTAATTGTGTTGAATAATGGTAATGTGAACTAATGTGTAATAGATTGTTAACATTTTACCTACTTTATTCCAAATAGCAACAAAATTTTAAAGCTATTTTGAATTACAGAAACTAGGGATTCGAAACACTTACTCTCACTTATTCTTAGAATAGATAGTATTATGTCGGATAGTATATCTTTCTGATAAATACATTATATTTCCACTGACCAGAAAACATTATCATTGAATGTGTGTAAAACTAGTGCGTGCATAAAGTAAAGACTTCATTCTTTTTTGGGATGTTCGGAAACTTAGCTAAAACAGGCGGTTGCAGAGGGGTCAATTTTATACAAAACTTTGACGCACAATACGCTTAGACGGTATTAATATAAGTTACTTTGTATATATAGAAAAATAGTTTAGGAAATCTAGTTGCCGCGTCACAAATAACATTTGCAATTTATAAAATAATTACGAAGATATAAAGTTTTGAAATTTTTCATACAAAATTTGTGACGCGGCAACTAGATTTTCTAAACTATTTTTCCATATATAAAGTATTAGTTTTATTAATTCCGTCTACGCGTATTGTGCGTCAAACTTTTGTATGGACTGAAACCACCTTAACTTGAACAGTTGCAGATTAATCACATCGTTAGCCTGGAATATGTGAAAGTACTAAATAAATAATTTACAGAAAAGAAACTGTCAAAATGTAAATTATATTTGCTGAGTATCTACATAACAATTAGTAGCCCAGTCATTTTACGATTTGAGCCGGGACTAATTAATAATTGATTTTTTTTTCGGTATAATATGCCAATTTAAGCCTAGAAATGTAACAAAATTAAAAAAAAAATCTCGTCAGCAACTGTTGCACATTTGAAACTTAGCTACTTCGTTCTAAAAATCCTGATAGAACATTTGCACATATTTAAGGTTTTACCATTATACATACTTCTAACTTGGTGTAAATATTTTTGTCTACTTAGAAGGTTTTGAAAAATACGTTCGTATTTTAGAAAATACATTTATTTTTATACATTTATATTTATTAGAATAAATACCTCATTTTTTAAATTTCAATGCCTTTTTTATTGCTCAAAAATAATTTATATTGTTAAATCTAATTCAAATGAGTGTATTGGTATTAATATTATTAATTTTAAAACCTTCTGAGACACAATTTTCATTTCTATATTGCGTAGCAAATTTTTTTTAAATATGTTTTAAGATTTGCCTGTAAACACAGTTTAAGTAGTCTCGTGTGAACCCCAAACGTTCTAAGTTCGAAATTATTGTTTCGCAATCATAGGCTGTCTCGTTTAGCGATAGCGTATAAAATTTAATGTAAATGCACATGATTAATTGATCTTATACCGTGGCAGAGGGGAAATGCTACCGCAAGGCTAGTCCTTATAATAATTAGTAAAAGGTTACTCCCTATACCGCCTAACAAAACTCCGTAAAATGACTGGGCTATAGGTATACATAATGTACCTGACAAGTATGTATTACACAGTAGGCACCTAATATAGAAATATCAGGCGTGCAAATTTTGCCGTTATTTTTCCTTGACATGCAACCAACAACTAACTCTATTTATAAAACGTTTAGTCATAAATTAGCTAATCACTTTATGTCTGACGATTGCACAAATAGCATGTTACAGTTACAGTAATCCAATCAATCCGCGCGACTCTATTAATTTCCACTATGGCTTCATAAAGAACGTTGGATTTATTCCACAGTACCATCATCATAGATTAACCAGGAGTGCAATTTTTGAATCTCATTTATTGAACTCGGCAATTGCAAATGTCAATATTACTAAGGAGATATTCATCTTTCTACTGCTGATTTGGCTTTCAAAAATCGCACTCCTGTAGTATAATTTTTGAATGTCAAATCGTAAGTAGAAAGATGGATATCTCCATAGAAATTTCGACATTTTTAACTACTGAGCTCAGCGAATGAGTTTCAAAAATCGCACTCCTGAGGTTTGTGTACCTGTCGCAGCCAAATTGTAGAATACGCCACGTTACATTACGGCTAACCGTTTTAAAAAAAAGTAGCTGTTTTGTACAACGGCGGATCAAAGAACGTTTAGCCGGAATGTATTACTGCTGATCGAAAACCCTCCGCATTGTATTAGCTCTTCGCGTTCTTTAAAACAGCTAAAACACGCTAGCCGTAATGTAATTTAGCGGGATATAAAGAGCCGTTTTATTAGTTTTTAGTTTCAATATCGAACACTAGCGGCGCTCTGCCTACCATAACAACAATGCATAAATCACTTTAAATTTACAAGTGATTAGGGGATGCAAAACAGTGGAGGTCGAATCGACTTTGATCACGTGGAAGGTCAGATCATACGACTAGTCTAACCGTTTTACTTTGTTTGGCACACAAGCCTGGATCAGATTAGTCGATTGGCGAGTATATTAGTCGATTGGCGGGTTTTTTAATCGGTTGGCGAGTATTTTAGTCGATTGGCGAGTATTTTAGTCAAATACCGAGTATTTTAGTCGATTGGCGAGTATTTTAGTCGAATGCCGAGTTTATTAGTCGATTGGCGAGTATTTTAGTCGATTGACGAGTATTTTTGTCAAATGCCGAGTACTTTACTCGATTGGCTAGTATTTTAGTCGAATGCCGAGTTTTTTAGTCGATTGGCGAGTATTTTAGTAGCTTAGTTTAATAGTTATGAATATGAACCACAACCATTTTTAAGTACCGAGTTTAGAGAGTGCTTTAATTTGGCTACTAAATAACTCCCTGGCGTAATTCAAACTAGGCTTTACTACAGGTTAGTTCGACTTGCATGATCATCACACGTCCCACTACGTCCTATATAAGGTCTAACAAAATTAGCTGAAACAATTTTAATGCGATGATCAGCCCATCAAACTGAACAACTTTCTCTATGGGACCAATATCGAAATCAATCGAAAAAAATCAGCTGTCCCATACAAAACTGCAAACAAAACTCGACTCAAATGTATGAGACAGCAGATTTTTTTTTCGCGATTTCGATATTGGTCCCATAGAGAAAGTTGTTCAGTTTGATTGTCTGAGCATACCCTTAAAATAGTTTCAGCTAATTTTGATAGATCTTATATACGTCCCACTCCAGGGCACAGGCTTACCCTCAAGGAGGTTGGTATAGGCGTTAGCCCACCACGCGTGTCAAATACCTACGGATTGGTAGACTTCACATATCTACGTATCTGAATTTCTTCTTCAGCGTATGAAGGTTTCCTCACGATGTTTTCCTTCACCGAAAAGCCAGTGGTGTTACAAATCGTACATAAATTCAGAAAACCTCACTGGTATGAGTCGGCCCGGACGGGGATCGAACCATCGCCTCCTGCACGGCAGGCAAGGTTACTCGCCACTGGACCACAACGGCTTTGTCTCTGGTTTATTTACTGATCTTCTACTAGACTAGAACGGCTTCTTTTTCGGTAACCTTATTAATTTCCACTTGTTTAAAAACTTGCAGATTCATCGGAGCCGCCGACGGGCGTGGCGCCACTGTCACACTCGGCCGCCAAGCACAAGATGGCGGTGCGCCCGCGACGCACGCACGGCGCTCCTAGGCGGAAGAAAAACATCCCTGTTAGTATTATGTATTTTCTTTTTAAGACACTTGTTTTAGGACGTAGTTACTGTGATGTTACGTCATAATCATAAGCCTTTATTATATCCCACTGCACTGTTCTGTCCCATGTCCTGCAGTACATGGACATCCTCTCATGAATAAGACAGGAAAGCTTGAGGCGATTCGATCACATGTTGTGTTGATATTAATTGAGTTTATCCTAGAAACAAAACTACTCCTCCTTCACCTCGCTCGATGAAGGAGATTTTCAACCAACGTTAGAGGCTTGATTGCATATGGTGCGCCAGACATATATCGTAATTTTGATTACACTTTGAATACATTGATTAATAGCTAAATATTAAAGAATTACATATTTGATCACCGTTCCACTATACTTAGTTCTTATAGCTCCAAATTGAGTAAAATCGGACTAAAACATAAATGCATTGACTTATTGCAGATTGCCGCATCAGCCTTGCCGATAACGCCCGAACTGAACGAAGAAATGATACGAAGCACAACTCCTGACGTCACGCACAAGACCTCAGAAGTTGTTACTGGTAAATAATACAGTATATTTTACATAAATACATAAACTGATCATAGGTCCTGTAGCTACACGAGTCATTTTCGGAGGGTGTTTTGGGTTCAGGGTCCATTACAAGTGACAAAGGGCTTACTAGCTGTCAGGCTATACAGATTTTAGGGACTTGTGAGGGCTTATATTAATTATTTACTTTCATTACCGCTACAAGAACTGGCTACAGGTCTACATCCGGTCTCGAAGGACCAAAATGTAAGGGCAGTTTCTTAAACACAATAGTTCTCGTAGCCAGTTCTTGTAGCGGCAACGTAAAGTAAGAGATGATGGAGTCAGTGAATTGTATTCAAATTAAACCTAGCTAATGTACATGTATTTAATAGCAGTGCGTTGTGCGAATAGGTACCCTTTCTTTGGAATATTCCTGACTTTCTCCTCGTAGGCTATAGGTACAAAAAACCTCATCTCTCTGTTGCCTGTATATGAAGTCTATTCTAAACATTATAAACTATTCCTTACAGCATTAAAAATAAACTCACACATTATAACTAGGTTTCATAACAATATGACCTATTAGTTATAAAAGTTGTATTGTTCTTGGGCCATTGTCTCTATGAAAGGCATGTACTGTACATACTATAAAGCGATGTTGTTTTCCTGCTCAATTTTAATAATCTCTACCGGACTACATTATCCTGTGGTTAGATTGAACAAGGTTTAAATTATAAACATCCTTTAGATTGATCCCATTTTCATGTAATGTTTCTCGACGGTATTATTTTAAATGTAGGTTCTTTATTAGCAAGGTTCAAATGGTTCAATATTTCTATTATCCCATGAATAGAACCAGATAATAATTTAATATTATTTACACTACGATTTATCTCATTTCAGAATCATTCTCTTCATCGACGACTACGAAACATGTGATCGTGAAGGAGCAGCAACAGCAACTGAATCGAGAACTCCATAGAGTACTCGAGACCCCAAGCGATACCAAATTGAAGTCCTCGTCATTGCCTCCCGGACTCGCCCTGAGCCAACTAGTCGGTCAATCACCAACTAAACTGAGCATAGCAGAGTCAAACACCCCCAGATCTTCGATAAAACGAAGCAAATCCAGCACACAAGATCAATCCTTACGAGACTCCCCAAAAGTACATACCAGAAACGAAAATCAAATGCAAACTTACCATTCAGAAGAAAGGATGACGAAATATCGTTCAGAAAAAAAATACGTTGAAGAATCTTGCCTTGAAAAGAAATCTAAGTCAGACAAAAAAATTGAAAACGAAGTCATAAAATCTACTAAGAAAGAGGAATCGTTTTTCAGTAGATTGCTTCTAAGAAAGAGCGGGAAGAAATCAAAGAAGGATCAGACAGATGGCGATGGACAGCAAGAAGTCAAAAAGTCTAAGACAGAGAAATCTTCAGCTCAATATAAACCTGTAGATGGGGAACGAAGTGGGTTTTCTGTCCCAGAAGGACAAGGGTACAAACCGGTGCCTGCAGAGAGAACCCACAAATCTACTGGACAGAAAGTATTTGCCAACCAAATGCATAAGCGTTTAGACAACAAAGGTGCTTATGTCCAAGACGGTGCGTACAAAGACGTATACAGTGCTGCCAAAGTTTCAGGAGTCGAATACAACATTACTGATCTCAAAATAGCTGAAGAAACCGATAAAATGTTGAACCTTGAAATGAAAAGCCGATTCAGCAGACGTGACGAATTCTGCGAAAAAATAGAGAAGACTAAAAGATCGTCGTCGAAAGAAGCTATAGATGACAAACGAGACTCTTTCAGTTTGCATCACGATAAATCTAAAAGACCCACATCGGTCCAGAGATTGGTAGATCCATTCTCGTCCAAGGGATTTATTAACAATGAGCAAGCTATGAGAGCTCAGGAAGACAATCTATCTCCGACGCTTGTGATTTCAGATGACGAACCTCCGATCAGAGCAAGGCGAATAAAGAACCACAACGACTACGTGTTTCATAGTGGAAGTATGCCTAAAAACATCCCATACTTCAACCCGAGTATTGTAGTATCAGAATCAGCTCCGATCAAAACCGTTAGACACCAGAGCTCTGAGAACGTCAAACATCTGAACAGATCTTCTGAACACGTTTCGGATTTTATCGAGAAAATAGTAGAGAAACGTGATATGCACCATGTTAAAAAAACAGAAGATTCTTACGTTACATCTGGTCTAAGATCTCTTGGAGACGAATACGTTGAAAGCAGAAGCAGTATCGGGAAATCTCACAGCTTCCGTTACGCTTCAGAAACGACTTCCATAAGTTCTCAGGAAAGTCAAATGCCTAGTCTTCCTGCTATTGTTGGCATTTCAGAACCACTGCTAGAAAGTTGGGAAGTGAATTACAGAAGAAACGTCAGTGAAAGACACGATTTCTCTAAGAGAGTTTCTGCTAGGAACCATAATATACTTCACAGTAACACAGAAGGTTACGACAGTTTGCCAAGTACTGACAGCAGTTACTTAGACAGTCTTAAAACAGATGTGAATGAAGACAGAAAACTGTTTACAAACAGCATTCATATAACGATTGATAGTCATAAACGAGATAGTGATATATCTCAAATAGAGGCCAAAATCGACGATATTATTAGCTCCCCTAAGCCTATTATTGCTTCAATACTCAAGTCTAGTTCTTTAGATAGCGTTAAGAGTAGCCCAGAAAAGCCAATGGATGACAGAAGAAAAACTATTTCAGTAGAAAGCGCTTTGAGCCACAGCATTAAGAATCAAAAAGATAAGCAAGAAACTGATAATTTTATATCAGTTACTCATATTAATAAAGAACAAACTCCTGTGAAAAATACAGAAGTACCTAAATTGAATAAAAGCGATGAAAAGGTACAAAAGGCAGGAACAACAAAGCCAGGAATACCAGAATTTATGAATATACAGCTAAACAGAGTTGACGCTAAACCGACGACAAACGTCGTATTGACTGCAAATGTAACACCAAAGAAACTCGACAGTCCACCAGCTGAGAAAGAACCAGACATGGAATTTATAAAAGCTACAGATCTAAATCAAACTAAAATCCTAAGCGTTCAACCAAAAAAGGAACCAATCATTAAAGAGCATTCAGTTGAAAATTCAGTTGAAGACTCACCTGTCATCGTTCGAAAGTCTACCGTTCAGAACGCGCCACTAAGTCCATCTACGCCAAAAGCGTTCTTCAAACGAAAGGCGATGAGTGTCGAACTGCAAGACCGGCCAGAGAAACCAAGAACAAACTCACTAAGTACAGAAGGAAGTACAGAAAAAATATACGACAGCATATCCATGGATCAAAAATCACATTCTAGTTTCGGAAGTAAAAGTTCGATTCAAAGTTCAGATAGCAACGACATAAGAACCCCGGACAGACATGAAGAAACAGTTATTTATCGCAAAAAACATGTACTATCAAAGGAATTGCGTAGCGATAGGAAAAACGACGACGAGCCGGAATTGATGAAAGTTTTCGCTCGACGTTCTCTAAAAATCAAAGATTCCGAAGCTGATAACATTGCCCAAGAAATTGCTGAAGCAAATAATACAAATGAAGAAACTACAGACAACATAACAGCTACACGATCAAAAATACTCAAGAATGAATTTAACGCTTCAATAAAATCCAGGGACAGTGACAAAGAAAATGAAGAGACAAAAGAACAATTAGAGGAGAAACGTTTAGTTGATATAGCAGCTCGGGTCAGCCAATTCGGAGTACCGCATTATCAGCGAAGCGTTAGCATTAGCAGTGTTGTAAACACGAAAAGAGACAGTGCCCCAACGTACAGAAGTGAAGTGAACAAATACAAAAAAGACGTATCAGATTCTACACCAGAAAAACGACTTAGAAACAGAACATTTCCCGACCCTTCGAACGATAGACAGGAAATAAACATAGCTAAAAACGAAGCTATGGCTTACAAAGCTGATACGTTATCAAAAAGACCTTGGCAAAGGAAAGATGATGAGAAATTCAGGAAATCTGTTGAGGAAAAACGTGAGAGTGCTGTGATAGAGAAAGATGGGGATAAGGAGAAGGAGACGGGTGGGAAAGAGAAGGATGGTGGAGAAGTGGAGGCGGATGCATCGCCGCAGTATAAGGGGATTTTGCAGATGAGAGCCGAGTGGGAGCGGAGGGCGAAGCAAGGCATGACCAAATAAATACTGGTGCTAGGTACGAAATGATAATTATTTAATTTTTTTCTTGTTTTAAACTTTTTCATTACTTTGTACAGTAATACATAATTATAATATTTATTGCACAATCATATGGTAAATAAGGTCTTAAATGCTACATAATTATGTTTGAGAACCGAAAGTATTCAGGGCCAATATGCAATGGAGTTTATAACTATTTGCAAAGAGAAATGTCGATGACCTACCTATACAAGGTATAAGGCGACTGCTCCCTTAAACTCAAAGGCGTGAAAGTACCCATCAATATGAAAAATGTTTACTATGGGACTAACTATGAGAAATCGAAAGAAAATCATTTATCTCGTACTAAAATTAAATACTTAGGTACCTAAACTGAAATATTGCCGGAATACTTACCTAATAATAATTTTGTTTTATTATATTTCAGATAGACGGAGGGTACCACGCTGTATACAATCGCGTATAAACCTAGATATTATTAACATAGTGATACTTGTAGGCTAGACATATCGACATCTGTCGAAATTTAATGTTATTATTAAATAATTAATATAGAAATTTATCTAACGTTGTTAAGACAATGTATTTTTGAGTGTTATTGCAATGAAATAGCGAATAGTTCTATTTTATTAAAGAATACTATAATGTATTAAACATTTCAACTGTGAAATACAAAATTTTATTCATATAGTTTTGTGTTGTTTTATTTTGAGTGATATTTAAAGGTGCGAGACGCATAAAGTTGGATCTAAGAAATTAAGATCTTTGAAAATACACTGTAATTTTTTTGGTAACGTAAAAGCTGTGGTAAAACTACTGATTAGCAAGGAATAGAAATACTAGGGAGTATTACTCATAAAAAGCGATAGATTTCTAGACAGGAAAAATTTCGCTTTGTGTATCGAAACTTGGTATTTGTCGTAAGTTCAGATCCGACCTTATGCGACTTGTGTTGAGTTGAAGAAGTCAGGAAGTTTACTCAGAATCACCGCCAATTGCAGTTAAAGATGAAGAATCCTTCATGAAATCTGTTGCTAGCTTTTATTATGCCAATAACACAAAAAGTGACAGCATGGGATTTAATGGACCTTTAAAGAATGTACGTGCAACTGGCAGTCAATCAATCAATCAAATATTCTTTATTTTACACCAAAGTAAATAATGCAAGAGACACAAAATAAGGCAGTCTAAGACGGTGGCGGTAAGATTCCTGATTTTCTTCTGTTCGCATCTTTCTGCTGTTGATTTGACTTTCAAAAATCATACTTCAGGAGTGCGATTTTTGAAAGTCAAATCAGCAGTAGAAAGCTGCATATCTCCATAGTATTTTGACATTTTAAACGGCTAAGTTCAACGAATGAGTTTCAAAAATGCGGTGGAACGTAAAAAACCGGAGAGAAGAAATTAATGTGAAATTGTTCAAGTACTTAAATATCGTTTGCAGAAAGGTAATGCAGGGCAGCGCAAGACCGGTCGTTATGGTGATCCAGACGTATATCGGCTGAGATGATGATGATGATGACATATCTCGTAAATAGCCGTCAGCTCATAACGTGGTCAGAGAAATTACAACTCTCCCTAACAAGTAACAATAAGCTTGCAAGGCGTTGACTCAACCACAAAGAAATAACGCGGTCATAACTCTCTTGGCCGCCATCTATTGAATGTTTTAAGTTACTTCCACTAGGATAAATAAGACCGTAGGTTTGTGCCAACAGTGCCTATTTTGGTCTGTTAGTGCGACCCAATATTATATCAAGTTTAGTTTGTTAGAAAACCACACACGAAAAGCAAGTCCAACAATAGATGGCGTTAGCTTGCTAGGAAATATGGCAAGAGATCTAAAACGGTACAACGATAGATGGCATTGAAAGTCTTAGAAAACTTACAAAAGGCACATTCAAGCAAAGATGGTGCAATAATAAAAAATACCCATTCCTATACCTACAGACACCACAGAGTCTAGCTTAATATGCTGACGGTTTTTTAAGAGGATGATCGGACCATCAAACTGTACAACTTTCTCCATGGGACCAAAATCGAAAATGCAAAACAAAAAACTGTCAGCATAATTAAGAAGGATCATTACCTACCTACTTCTTCTTTCTCTTTGCTCCATCCCTCATCAGGTCGGGGTCGGCTCTCCTATTTTTTCGGCGCCGAGACAGCTTGACTTTGGTTGTCAGATCGGGTATATTCCCTTTTGGATACGATCGGTCATATCATAACATAATGGTCCACAGCGTTAAAAATGGACTTCTCCTGTCTCTATTGTTTTCTGCAAGGCATAAATCTTTCTTAGCCACGATCCATCCATCTTGGCTCTTCATCTCTGCGCATCATGTGGCCATACCACCTCATGCTACTTTTTGTTAGTTTTTCTGGAATGGAATTGAATTAAATGCACTTTCAAGCTACCACGGATATACTCATTTTGTTATGGGCATATCAGGAGAGCATATTTGGGCCCCACCAGGTATCGCTGGAACGACGTAGTGGAGGCTGACCTACGTGTGACTACTGGTGTTAGATCCCTGCAGTGACAACCTCTCAAATGCACGCGTTTTTCTATCCAACATAACGCCGAGTACTGTGAAAACCTAGCAAGTGGCTACCAAAAATTCTCTCAAGTCACACAACTTTTACGCTTGTAGGTAAGAAATACCTACTAATCCGAAATTTTTGAGCTGCGCTTTAGAGAATTATTCCGAAATTTATAGGTAGTTATAAAAAAACAATCAAACGATAGAAGGCGCTTCATACAAAGAAAACATAAGACCCGCATGGGTCTGATGTTCATACGAAGTTTTCACAGTACGCCAACGATAAATAAAAAACATCGAATTTGTGCTTTACGAGGTTTTCACTGCAGGGCGATGATATTCGCAACCACGAACGTTGGCAAACAAACAGACAAGGGACCCCAGAATACATTTGTGTAAAAAGGACGCGATATTAAAAAATAAGAGAGGATTTTGTACGTAGTAGGTAAAGAACCATTCAAACGAATTCTATTTTATTAGAAAAAAAAATTTGGTACCTAGCTATCTTTTGCTTGCTGCTGCTGCATGCTGCTGCATGGGACCCATTTATTCGTTTCGTTTTTAGGACTGAGGAAACGTAAGTAAAGTAATAAAAGCCTTATAATTATTAAACTGGTTCAATCTGTATAAGTACCTAAGTCTTGGTTAAAAAGAGTAAAGAGTTGGTGTTCTTATTGATAGGTAAGCACTTAATTCTTTATTGGTTTATCATTGTTGCCTTAGGTTATGATTATAGTGTAGTGTACTAAGGTGTGCAAAACACAATACATCTGTGTTTTGCACACCTTACCTGAACTGTCAGTTGGTGACGTCATGACGGCATGTAGGTATTTTACGACGGTTAGATAGGTAGTTTTTTTTTTGTATATGTACATATAAATATAAACAAGCATAATTTTGGTGTTCTTTACTTGGCTATTAATCTTATTTTTATTCTAGAACTAGATAGGTATAGCTCTATCTAACTAATAACAGATAAAAAAATTATATGACTGGTTGTAAAAAAAACTCTGTAAAATATAAAATTGATATGATACAAGAAATCTGGAAATAAAATTACCATCACTCAATAAGACAGTAAAAGTTATCTTTTAACACCCTACAAAATGATTTTAACATTTCGCCTCCCCTAAAAACAAGGGTAGTAAAGGAACGCATCGAAAAACATGGGGGATGATCAACGCATGCGCGTAACACAACCAAATATCTAACCCCAATAGTTGGAAGCGTTACGCCTCCATTTTATTTTTCATTTATTTCCTATTTTTCCATACAAACGTTTCACATAACTGCTAGTATATGAACTGAGAGACATTAAAAAATCATCTTGTTAAAGTGAAGTGTTAATTAATTGACAATTCGAAATAAAAAGCCCGAAAGGACTGCGTGCTTACGTAATTATCTATTTTATCGTGTTTCAAGATTGTATAATTTTTCTGGATCAGTAGAAAGGTAAGAGAAATAATTATATATCTAAATTAAACAGCAATTGAGTATGGATTCGTAAAAAGATAGCTATAAGTGCGCTTATTAGATTTGTTTTTGGGTCACACATCGATTTTCGCTTAAGTTTCGTTCGGGAAACGAAAGTCAAAGACACAACATCTTAGCAATACATACTTGCTATAAATGCAAAGGTATTACTATACCTACTTATGTAATAAAATTGTAAGCTATTGCTAAGTTGGGTCAATAGAATTGTAGATAGAAATAAGTCGTAACAAATACGCACTAGCTATACGAGTACGTCACTAAACGCATGTTTTCCCTATTGAATAAAAACATGAGCATGTCAGGTATAGAAAAGACTATCTCATTTCTTCCTTTGTAAGGGAGTTATCCAAGATTCAGAGAGAGATTCCCGTATCTACGAGTAAAATCCATATTTTTTCGACCCTTTTAGACTCAACTCTCAACTCACGCTCAAAAGGCATCTCTGAATCGCCTGAGAGATAAGGTTTGTTTTGCAGTGTCTTTATAGGCAAACGCTTGGCCTATCACCACACGTCATTTCATCCTGAAACCCTAGGTCTTCAATCTCCTATAGAAAGGCTGACCGAAATTGGGCTGAATTTCCTTAAATTATCCCTTGATAAGAAAAATGTATAATAATAATGGATGACTTACGCATTATGGAAGGTTATACCTATTCAAGCTAAGGCAAAGATGAATAAGACTTAGTCATTAATCACCACACTGGCCAATTTGGCCATAGACGAGCATGGAGAAGCCGGCTGTCAGCCCCAAATCACAGATTCGAAAGGTCAAGAAGGCTAGATAACTGGATCAATAGAGTCATAATACTTACATAGTATGGTCAAAGAGCCTGAAAGTACCTTCAGTTTGAAAATAATTAAGCTAGCCGGCTGTTCATTGATCTGCCTTGCCATATTATGTCCGAGTTTGTCCGGCTTTGAATAGCACCAAACTAGACAGATGACATGAGAGGCGACTGGTTTCTTCGTACTTTAGGCATCTTAACGTCTCCGTCACCGTGTAGGCTGTCTTGTGTAATGCAATGTTATACTTATTCGTGAAATACCCTATTCGCGTAAGATTAACATCAAATTTACAAAAGGATAAAAAACTCTTAATTTAGTAAACAATATTGTTTTACAGTTAAAAGTGTCCTCAGAAACAAATATATAAGGCCTTTTGAGAATGGGATCTTTTGCCAATTGGACCAATTATGAATGGGACCTCTTTCACGGTGACTCTTTTGATAGGACCTTTTCTTCATATCGAAAATGATTTGAAAAGGTCATCAGCCTATATACGTCCCACTGCAGGGCACAGGCCTACCCTCAAGAGTGCATGGGCGGTAGTCCACCACGCGTGCACTATGTGGATTGGTACACTTCACATATGCATCGGAATTAAATATCTTCATCAGCGAATGCAGGTTTCTTTACGATGCTTTCCTTGACCGTTCGAGAGCAGTATGTAATTACATACACACTCGGTAGTTAGGAAAACTCATTGGCACATGGCTTGTTGTCCGCGCGGATTCGAACCCGGACCATAATAATACCAATTAGTTAATAATAGCCCGCACCTCCAAATTGAGTTTCCATACCTCTCCGCATAGCGCCACCGACTAGCCCAGTCATTTTACGGTTTGAGCCGGGATTAATTAATAATAGATTTTTTTTTCGGTGTAATATTGAAGAGCCAATTAAAGCCTAGAAATGTACCAAAATTAAAAAAAAATCACTTCAGCAACAGTTCCAATTTTAAAATTTAGTTATTATCTCGTTCTAAAAAACCTGATGGTAAATTTTTTCACATATTTAAGGCTTTACCATATACATACTTCAAACATGGTGTAAATATTGTTGGCTACTTAGAAAGTTTTGAAAAATCCGTTCGCATTTTCTAATAAATACCTACCTCATTTTTAAAATTTCAATGCCTATTTTATTGCTAAAAAATTATGTATATTGTTAAATCTAAGTCAAATGAGTGCATTTGTATTAATATTATTAATTAACAAGCATTCTGGGACACACAATTTTGATTTCTATGTTGCGTAGCGATTTTTATTTTAATATGTTTTAAGGTAGTCTTTTTGTCTAAATGGTGCCGGTTACAGTTTAAAAGTCCAATTAATTTTTACTCCCTACCCCGCCTAACAAAAATCCGGAAAATGACTGGACTAGACCTTTTCATAGACCTTTCCAAAATTGTATTCCTTGATTACTGCGCCTTTAACAAAACAAATTAAACGAAGACCGCAGTGAATAGCAACGAAACGATAACCTAATTAAAGGACAAAACAACGGCACTTTTAAAAGAGGCCGACCTATTTCACATTAACTTCTTTGAGTACGGTTGACACATAACGACTCGTGTTGGGACCAATTATGCCTACACTTCGCTGCTGTCTCTACACATGTCTATGAGGGAGTGAGTTGATCTCTTGTATTTTATTACTCTACTACACTTCAGAAAGACATGGTTATGTTTTTCTATCTTTGTTTATCATTTGTTGCGGTTTCCTGTTCGTATCATCATCTCAGCCGATGGACGTCTACTGCTGGACATAGGCCTCCCCCAAGGATCGCCATAACGTCCGGTCCTGCGCTGCCCTCGGGCCCTCATCCAACGTTCATTTGTTTTATTGAAGTTGGTGTCAAGCTTAGCCCAAAAAATTACCTACTCTATGGTCCAAGCTCGAACTTTAGGTATGTGTTTAAAAGGAGTCAATTTTGTTTTAGGCCCACAAATGGTAATGTTTATATAGTTTAATTTATTATAGTAATCGGACGAAAGATTAGGTAAAAATGCAAACGGAAAAAATTCACCGATTTGACTTTTTAGCTAAAATTAAAACCTGTTAAAACGGCACAAGTAAAGCAATGCGTGTATAGGAATATCTTAGATGTTCATAAAAAAAAATATAAATAAAAAACCAGCATATTTTACCAAGACAAGATGTGCGCCAACTGCGATTACGCGATACTCCGTTTAGATGAGGTATAGCTAATATTACCACTATAATCTGGATATTATGAGAAACAAATCGACTCGAGTTCCATAACTATATGCCAACTATACGCTAGAACATAACTATATGCCAACTATACGCTAGAACATAACTATATGCCAACTATACGCTAGAACATAACTATATGCCAACTATACGCTAGAACATAACTATATGCCAACTATACGCTAGAACATAACTATATGCCAACTATACGCTAGAACATAACTATATGCCAACTATACGCTAGAACATAACTATATGCCAACTATACGCTAGAACATTTTTTGGGGGCCTTTTTCAATAGCTGGAGTGCGATTTTTGAATCTCATTCGCTGAGCTCAGCAGTTGAAAATGTACGGCGATACGCATCTTTCTACTGCTGATTTGACTTTAAAAATCGCACCTCTGCAGTACGATTTTTGAAAGTCAAATCAGCAGTAAAAAGATCCATAATAATTTTGACATTTTCAACTGCTTAGCTCAGCGAATGAGATTCAAAAATCGCACTCCTGGAGAAATTATCTTCTTTGTTCACATAATTTATAGTATCTGTTTAAAATATGGTGCCAAATTCTGTTGCAGCACCTTCAAGTGATCAATTTAACTGAAGAAAATCGACCATAAATTAAGGAGGCTTCACTACACGAGCGAAGTATTCCGCTCTGTTTTACATAATGAGCAGCCATCAATAATCATTTTGTTTCTTATTAAAATTTATTGGCAGCCCTAACATTCGGCTTGAAAGGAACACAGGTGTGAGTTTAAGATATTTTACGAGACAAGAGAACATGAGTTTTTACGTATTTCCGTTCTTACCTATATACATATAATATATGTTACTATACAACGTGTTAATGAATTAACGCAAAACTTGAAAGTAGTTTGTTTAGAATCGAGAGCAAAATCGAATTATCATAGTTTCAAAAAAGGTAATTTTTTTTTAAATATTATATAATTTGTTTGTAAAATTTAAAATTTATTGAACCCGATGTCAACTCACCGCACGGTTACTCTCACCCTACTTACTACCAAAACAAGCTTCTTAAAATGTATCCATGAGTACGTTAGCGCTTTCATTCATTCCTGCCTAGCTAGCATGCCACCCCCGAGAAAACGACAAAAATCGAGATGTGCCTCCATCTTTATTATTTTACGTATGCTAGAAACAGCGCGCATGACGTTTTTCTCGTTTAAACGCTTTGTCGTGGGTGGCATGCTAGCTAGGCTGAAATGATAACAAATCATATTTCCCTCAAAACTAAAAATGCGAATAACTTTAAATTTTAACCATTAAAATAATGAAATTATTGTTACAATCTAATTATTTTGTTATAAATCAATTGGGGTGTTTGAGTTTTTGCGTTAATTCATTAACACGTTGTATACTACTTCGATTTTAACATGTTATTAACCTAACGGGTAGGTTAGGTTAATAACATGTTAAAATCGAAGAATACCTGCGCATACTAAATTATTTTCTTAAGACGTAGTAGAGGCAAAAACTACAGGTATTGATGTTTTTTAACAGTAGGTATGATGAGACGCTTGAAAACATAGATTAAAAGAAAGACATACAAAACATACGTACCTTTACTTCTTAATTGCTGTCAGACAATTTCTGTTATTAAGTCTAAGTTCATCATCATCATCATCTCAGCCGATGGACGTCCACTGCTGGACATAGGCCTCCCCCAAGGATCGCCATAACGACCGGTCCTGCGCTGCCCTCATCCAACAGGTTCCCCCCGCCTTCACAAGGTCGTTGGTCCACCGTGTGCGGGGCCTACCCACGCTGCGCTTTCCGGTACGCGGTCGCCACTCGAGAACTTTTCGGCCCCATCGGCCATCGGTTCTGCGAGCAATATGCCCCGCCCACTGCCACTTTAATTTAGCAATTCTTTGGGCTATGTCAGTTACTCTGGTTCTTCTGCGGATCTCTTCATTTCTGATTCGATCTCGCAGGGAAACTCCGAGCATAGCCCTCTCCATTGCTCTTTGGGTGACTTTCAGCCTTTTTATGAGGCCTTGAGTGAACGACCACGTCTCTGTTCCATATGTCATCACTGGCAACACACACTGATCGAAGACTTTCGTTTTAAGACACTGCGGTATTTGGGACGTGAAGATACTACGTAGCTTCCCGAACGCTGCCCAAGTCTAAGTTAGGTTTAACTAAAATCTTTAAATTATTTACAATTATTAGCAATCTTTTTTTTCTCCGTGAACTCTGCAGTACGTAAATAACATGCATCATAAGTACACACAGCGACACATCAGGCTATACAAAACCAACATAAGCTGGCCGCGCGATGCTATACGTCACTCGATCTACGCGCGGTCAGCTTATGTTGGTTTTGTCGCCGTGTGAACATTCAACATAGTTAACATTTTTAAAATAAAATCACCAAATACATATACAATAGTAGGTAACTACATATACTCACGCCTTTGTTCCGTTGGGGGTAGGCAGATACAATTAATAGCCATCAGTCTGCTAATCGATCCTCGACCATAGAATAACATCGACACCTCTTTTGACTCTTCCATAGTCATACTCCTAAATAAGTTGTTTTATACACGCTCCTCGGTTTCGGTTGATTTGGTCCTTTTTAAGTACGTGGCCCATTATCATAATTATGTATGTATCCGAAACATAACATATAGATTTACGGTAATCTCAAAAACTTTTCGCCCTGATTTGGTAGGAATCACGTTTTTTAATGCCTCTAGGCGCTCCTACCAAGATATATCATCAAGCTAACGATGTAATGTATTTTACGGCTCAACGTCCAAATATCTATGGCCGTAAAGCCATCGGTCTCTGGGACCACACCGTATGTCTCCGGTAGGAAACGGCTCGTTCGCTCGCCGCGACCGCAACCGCAGCTGCTTTATGAGTTCACAGTTAGAACGATGTTTTGTTACCCTTTACTGCCATTATTAGTTTTGTTTTATTAGCACTTAGGTAGTTTATAATATTATAAACTTTCATACATAATTATGTACGTAAGTATGTAAGTTTCTGATAGGAGCCCCGTCCCCAGTGAACGGGGCGGTTACAGATTTCAAAAAAGAACAAAAAATTGCAGCAATGCGCGCAGCTATCACTTTTTCCGCCCTGTTTTTGCACCGCAAGATGCACCACACCTCTATACTCCCTTAGAAAAACAAATGACCTCCTTGTCTTTGCCCACCACCTTGGTGAAAGAAAACATCTTAAGGATCTAATGTAGGGCATCCTACAAGGTGGCGACGGGCTCACTATTTGGCATATTGGCAGACATTTTGGGCACTGCTGGTGCTGGTGGTTTTTCTGTGGATATTCTGAATATAGAAGGAATATTTAGAATATCTTTGACTCCCTCGGAGAATATAGTCTTGGGCATAATTAGTTAAGTTTGACGGAAAGAGACGTGGTAGTTTAGTGGCGAAGTAATCATGCCTGCTTGCACGGCGAAGGTTGATGGTCGATTCCCGTCCAGGCCGACTCGAATCAAAAAGTTTTTTGAAAGAAGATCCTTCCTCTTAGTACGGGAAATAGGCTACCAAAAAATGTTAGCGTGTAGTTGTCGTATAGTAATGGAACTCATGTCGATTTGTTTCTCATAATCTCTAGATTAGTGGCAAATATTAGCTATACCTCATCTGAACGGAGTGTCGCGTAATCGTAGATGGCGCACATCTTATCTTGGTAAAATATGCTGGTTATTTATTTTTATTTTCGCATTGCATTACTTGTGCCGTTTACGTAGGTTCGTACGATATGTAACACTACTGTCTTTTCGGTGAAAACCTGCATGCTTCGATTTCGAGACATGTATTGTACCTACCCACTGACCACATGGGCTCACTTCTAAGTTTTCAGAATATCTCTGACACCCCCTTGGGAAAATAGTCGTAAGTATTATACAAGCATAATTTGTAAACTTGTTGCAAGATGTAGGTACCAAGTCTACTTGTAAATTATAAAACAGAAAGGCATTATCAACTAAGTTAACTGCTCAACAAAATGCAAAGACGCAAGAAAAAGGAATTTATTCGATGTAGATGTATGACTAGAATACTAAAGAGCTTACATAAGTCTTTCATACATACGTCCTTGCAAGGGAGAGGTCACAGGGGACGAGTAAACACTTTCCATACCAACTCGACAACTACGTTGATACTGTGATCTCTAGTTCAGTAGAAATAGAGCATGTAATAGTTTTAACACACTCACGTATTGACCATATTTTTTGGATCCGCTTCAAAAGATAACGTTACGATTACCCTAAGTCAGTAAATTTAAGTCAGATCATTAGCTATCAAACAAAAAAAGTTTCATCAAAATTGGTATAGTAGTTTTTGCGTGATGCTCGATCAAATATAGAAATAAACAGACGGACAAAAAATCCAAAAATTGGTGATATGGAATCAGGGACACCTAAAAACCATATCGTAACTTTTTTTTGTTAATATCTTCAATGTACAGACACACTCCTGTTACAGTTTTATAATAGTTAAGATAATTATTTGTCTCCTACTCCTAATCAACTCCAAAACAATGGTGCTCCTGACCTTTACTCGACAGTCTGGCAGTCTACAATACAATGCAATACAGAGTGGTACAGGCAAATGTTTTGTTTGATTAAACGTGGAAATACTAGGTATGCTTCCATTATCGATTTTATAGCCTTAATTATAGAGTTGGCTTCTAATTGGTGGTTTAATTTGGTTCTATGGGATATGATTTTGATTTTAAAACACAAAATGGTTCGGTCTCCTACTAACTTATTTATATAGGATAGGGTCCTGTTTTTTAAGGCAATGATCAGACCATGAAACTGAACAACTTTCACTGTGACCAACGATTTTTTTTCTCGATTTCGATGTTCTTCGAAGAGAAAGGTCTTTTCTGTTTCCTTTTAGAAACTTTTCTCCTCAATACGAATCGGTTGGAGCTAGAGCTTTTTTCATACAAAACATGTTCAAAGTAACTTAAGTAAAAGCTATGGATAGAGCGAAGCAAGCTCGAAATTTTTAGCGCTATTTGCTGTGGTCAGAAGTCTTTTGGAATATGTTTAAGGTCTAATTAAAACAGAAACGTAGAGCGAGGGAAGCTTTTTTCTGCTCTACGAATTGGTTGCAGACAAAGCTCAATTAATATAAGTCTTTGACTACTTATATAGGGACTAGTTACGCGCGTACTAACACACATTTCTGCCACTTTTTGCGGGGGGGCGAGTTAACATGAAATCCGCAACTTTGGATTTTATTCCACATTAACTTTAGATTCTAATTTTGAATGTTAAAAATCATGAAAAGTATTCTCGTGGGAACTCCAAACGTTCTAAGTTCGAAATTATTGTTTCGCAATTATGGGTTGTCTCGTTTAGTGATAAGGTTTAAAATTGAATGTAAATGCACATGATCAATTGTTCTTATACCGTGGCAGAGGGGAAATCCCACCACAAGGCTAGTCCTGAATTTTTTTCCTGAATTTGCCGCCCCCTAGTAAAGTGCATTTTCCTCCACTTACTACGCTACTGCCAGAGCCCAGTGTAAAAGCCAGGACGGACAGGTCCCTTTTGAATGGAGGTGCAATCCATCTCATTTCATCATAGATGTTGATGACCATTGTTTGTTATCAGGTGACGGCAGTGATGCGCAGCGTGCGCTAGGTGATGCTTTGCGGCGCCATCTGGTCCGCCGCGCCGGTATCCCTGCGAGGGCTGGCGCCCGCTCTGCCGCCTGCGCGCCCGGCACTCCTCGCCGCCCTCGTCATGCATGCGCTCCATGACCACCGCATCGACGATGACTCCAGCTTTATAGGTGAGTACTTTAAATACCTAGTAACTTTCCAGAGTAGGTAATTAAAGAAATGTGATTGGTTAGAAAATACAGATCCAATACTTATCGATGGAAAATTGGGCTAATCATGGGCGTACTATAGTTGCTCGCTCCTGCCGACCTGGACCTGGTCTTCTCTTCCCTGGAGCACACTGCATCCCGTATCTCCCGTAGACAATCCATCTGAACACTTTCTCTATGGGACCAACATCGAAATCGCGGAAAAAATCAGCTGTTCCATACAAAATTGCAAACCTACTCGGCTCATTTTGTATGGGACAGTTTATTTTCTTTTCGCAATTTTTTGATATTAGTCCCACATAGATAGTTGTTCTGTTTGATTATATAATCCTTATAAAATCGTCAGCGCCCATGCGCACTCAATTTTGTTCCCAGTCGTTCCACATAGCGGAAATAGTGACTCTTTTTCCCCAGTGGTTCCGCGAAACTAAGTATGATTTAAATTTTCTTTTTTAAGCATGTAGTTATATTATTATTCCCAATTATTCGTGACATAAAACAGTTAGGATCCTACTTATAAGAAAAATTAAGAATAACATAATACATAATTAACGATGTTTATAAAAAAAACGACCTTATAGGTATACTCCAGTAAAAGATAAAATATAAAGGAGAAAGTTGCATACTGACATGTGACTTCTTAAAATGCATCAAATGTAACGAAATGTGCAATTTGTTAGCTACTCAGACTTGCGTTTTCGAAAATTTGCATGTCAAGAGTCCGCGGGTTCAGAATTATAATGTAAAACGTTTTCTTGTCATATAAGTATAGTTACCGTAATACAGGGTGTAAAGGACAGCCGAGAAAATACTGAACTGGTGAATTCAACAGACTACCGAACTGAACAACTTTCATAAAGGTTCAAAATAGCGAAAAAGATCAAATGTGTTTCATATAAAACTTTAGTTACCTTCCTTCCCGATTCAAATGTATGAAACATCTGAATTCACTGTTTCAATATTTGCTCGGCTCTCCCTTGCACCCTGTATAAGTTGCATCCCTTTTGGACTGGTCAGAAACTTCGCTATAATGCAACTACTACGTAGGTACATTTTTGGACACTATTTAGGGTTTCAGAATGAAAAGACAGTTCATGTGCAATAATAAAAATTAACTCTAAAACAACAGTCGACTCCAACTAATTTTTATGACACCAAAAACAAAAAGCCTTAACCCCAAAAAGAGCTCTAATTAGATAAAGAACACAGATGTTATCATTTAGCACGCAATATTCGCGGAGTGCTCCCGTTTCTACCACGAGGGGGCGCTATCAAAAGATCTGGTGTCGACGTACGTACTGGCCAACAATATTAAATTTATTTTGTTAGGTTGAACGAGGTTATTTTGTTCGTCTACCCCAAACCATACCATAAACCAGGCATGTCAAACTCAAAGTCGTTGGTGGGCCAAATGCATAATGATAGTAGAATAAGTGGGCCGCAACGAACTTAGAGAAATTGTATCGGTCATAGAAAAGGACTGTTAATCGTTTATTTTACTGTCGAATAAATCTCTTCTCAGGAATGTGCCTTTAACTATATGTTGTTTATTTTGGGTTGGTGGTATTTCTATGTGCACAAATCAAGTTCCAAACTTCATCTAAATCCAGGCCGTAGCTAGAACTGAATTTATGGAAAAGACTAAGGTAGGGCAGAAGAAAAAGGCTACAGTTATTGGAACTTCAAAATTAATTTGATAAAATCATTTTTCTGTAGTAGAAGGTACTTATAACATTTTCGGGATCCTTGTCTCTGCTCGGCATACCATTTAAAAAAAGTGAGCGAGCGAAGCAAGCTCGAAATTTTTCACATCGTGATTTAAAACAGTATTAGGTATTACCTAATGAGAACCTAAGTTGTACTTGTAAAAGTCTGAACGCTTTCGGGCCGCATCAGGAAGATGTTCTTAAATTTGGATCAGACCGCAAGAAAGTGTAGTGTGGGCCGCATGCGGCCTGCGGGCTGCATGTTTGACATGCCTGCCATATACCTTTGTTTCACGTTAGTCCTGTTTTTGCAACATTATGGGGATTTAATATGCAATGATGTGTCAAATTAAGTGGTCATAGGTGACAGTATTTCACGCGGTCTGTCTTATGAGGCTTTTTACTGCCTCTCGAGCGCCTCCGTCTTCGGAAGGCACAATATCAGGTAGTGCCGTTACGTGGTGTTGTAACCCTTCTTGGAAATATACTCTTGATAGGTGAACAATAACTATGCGAATTATTGATTTTTAAAAAATCACCGTGTATTTTATATTCTAATTTTGATCATAATAATAAATCAATATTTTTATTTGTCTGCTACGGTTTTCGCATCAAAACCCATTGTCGAAGCCAATAACTGGCAAGTGGCAACCCTACGGTGGTATTTCAGCCGAAATAGTCGCTTTAGTCACGCGAGCCAGCCCTATCTGCAGACATCTTGGCGCCTCCCCCTCCGCGGTGAGGCACCCACCCCCGCAGCCTTGTGGTGCATTGTATATCGCTTCAACGTTGACTACCTCATTAGATATGAACTCCTGGTACCTATTTTACATGCAGTCATACACTTACACCGCTGTATTGCCTTTTCAGAGTGGTTAAAAACATACTACCCGGTCACATTTGTTGACCTAACGTCGATACGTTATATCGGCGACGTGTGAGACCGTGTGTACCAAATTATCGAGACGTGTATGAGCAACGATGATGCTAACCGTATTGACGCGATTATTAAGTAACTGACGCGAAGGGGGAAGCGATGTGACTTTGCACATAGAATAATTAATGCATTCCAGAAAAGAGCAGAGATAATATGACCAGGTTGTATCCACCTTTTAAGGGTTCAGTTAAAAGAATGATGGAGGTCAGTAGACAGACCACCAGCTCGTTGGTCCGTTGACATTCTAAGGTTTCGCATCGGAACAGATTAGGGAATGTGAGGAATGGCGCAGTGACAATGAGGCGTATGTTCAGCAGTGGGTTGATGTGGGCAGATTTGATTGATTGATAGCTTGAAGCAGACTTGAAGGTGATATGTCAAATGGAAAGGAGGACAAGAATTGTCACGCCTTGGATCCCAGAAAACGATCGTCGGCGTCCAGGTCGTCCTAAGGAAGAGGTGGCGGGACGAATTGGATGTTTTTGATGACACGTGGCCAGAGCATGCCACACACAAAGACACTGCAAAAGAAATATGGCATACATCCTTACTTATACTCACGACTATAATCCCTTTCGAGGTGGCCAGAAATCTAATTTATCGAACATTAAGACACTACAAAAGAAATAATAAACCCAATAGTCGTCTAGCATAAACAAAAACAAACACAAACTCACGTTTGAAAATCCCTTCCTGTATGGTCTAGAAGACTTGTCAAAAGTGCATTCAGGCAATCAATGACGTATCAAGTGGTTTCTGCAGTAGGTAGCTTAAAGAATCAGAAGAAAATAAGAAGCCACGACATGTTGCTATAGTTCTAAAAGCCTTCAACATTCATTAACTAGGCTTTTCTGAGCAGTTACGTAGATATATGTAAAGAACATAAGCGTAGGGCAGGAAGCAATGAGTCCATTAGTTTCCATTAACATCTCACTTTACCTTACCTCAGAATTAGAGGTTATATGTACTTAGCAGCTCAAAGAAAGGTTTGAAACCATAAAGGTACCTCTTCTATATGAAATATATCCTGGAGGAGTTCTGGAATTGTCCTGTCTTTTAAATGGGGCCCTGATGGCAGCAAATTGACAACTCATTTGCCCGATTTGTTTTGAAAGCATCCACGCCTTCTCTACCACTCCGCCATCGCCACCTCTTTCTGTGACGACTAAGATGCGACTAGTTTCTGGGATCCAGGGCGTAAAAATTCTCTACCCACGACTTGTGTCTTGTTAGTAACTTAATTCTTTTCCCGAGGTATAAGGTACACGAACTTGCTCCGTCTACGCACCTAACCTTAACTAAATTCTTTTTTACTCCAAGACTGTCAAAAATCTCATTTATTCTTCGCTATTCAGGTCAATATTTCTAGCATAGCGCATTCCATGCAGTATTGTTACAGTAGGTAATAAAAACACTTATCTAAACAATCGAGGTCACTCCATTCAGCTACTTACATTGTGATCTTATTGAAATAGACACAAAAATGTAGAGCGGTACATAGAGGTCAGACTGTATAATCCCAAAGTCGTGGGTCTCACGAATTTTGAGTCACAGGAATTCATTAAGGCACTTACGGAATGACATTCCAAATTATAATCGATTTCTTTCTGTTAAGTTCTTTGTCGTGTGAAGTCCAGCACGGCTAGCATGCTACCTACGACAAAGCGACAAAACGAGAAAAACGTCATGCGGGCTCTTTTTGCCATACATCACATCTCGATTTTTGTCGTGTTCTCGGGGGTGGCATGCTAGCTAGGCTGGACAGGTTGGTGCTACTCGAAGCTATAGGGCTCGCATGCCACCCCCAAGTAAACGACAAAAATCGTGATGCGCCTCCATCTTTTTTATTTTACGTAGGCCAGAAAGAGCGCGCATGACGTTTTTCTCGTTTAAACGCTTTGTCGTGGGTGGCATGCTAGCTAGGCAGCACGGCTACCCATGACAAAGCGTTTAAACGAGTAAAACGGGAAGAAACGGTGTACTGTTCCATTGTTTTCCAAGGCGTTCGCTCATTCATTCGCGATTCAGTGGGCCTAGCATGCCACCCCGACAAAACGAGAAAAATCGAGATGTGCCTGTGTCTTTGTTACCTACTTTACGCATGCAAAAATGAGAGAGAGAGAGAGCTAGCCCTACTGGAGTGGAGGTTAAAGACTATAGAGTGATCGGTACAATAAGTTCAAATCATTTATTCAAAACAACTTACACTAACTATAAAAACACTACAAAATAATGTAAGTTAGTCATTTAGTAGAATTGCATTTAAATCATCAGAATTTAGATGAAATTATACAGGTTGAAATTGATATCATTAGAATTCTTTTCAACTAAGAGTGTTTCCATCAAACTGAACTGAACATTTACTATGAGAGCAAACCGATCGGAGCAAAAAAAAAAATCTGCTGTCTCATACATTTGAGTCGAGTAGGCACAGCAGTTTAGTATGGAACAGCAGATTTTTTGCTCCGATCGGTTTGCTCCCATGGTAAAAGTTGTTCAGTTAGATGGGCAGACTCTTAGTTTAAAAGGATGCTAAATGATATCAATTTCACCATGTATAAGATACAGTCACATATTATGTCTAAGAATAATAGAATTAAGAGTCTACCCATCGTCAAGAGAAATGTGGGGTGGGGGGGGGGGGGGGATATCCACCACAGAGCTTCTAGCTGAGGCCGAGCCTCGTCTGATAGCAGGACCTTATATGGACCTTATATAACAAAATTAGGTGAAACTATTTTAAGTGGATGATCAGACCATCAAACTGAACAACTTTCTCTATGGGACCAATATCGAAATCGCGAAACAAAAATGTGCTGTCCCATACATTTAGGTCGAGTACGTTTGTATGCGACAGCTGATTTTTTTTTTCGCGATTTCGATGTTGGTCCCATAGAGAAAGCTTTTCTGTTTGACGGTCTTATCATCCACTAAAAAAAGTGTCAGCATATTAAGAAGGACCCTGTATAGATTGAGAGTCCGCAAAAATAATAAAAAAATAAATAAAAAAAAATAAAAATAAAAAAAATATATAATAAAATCAGTTTATTTCAGACAATGTCCATAATGAGAATCGTTGTCATTTCATTTACATATTACCTAAATGAACATTACTAGAGAACCGACTGAATGAAAAATATGGTCAAACGTAAACAAGGGTAGTGTGTCGGTTTAGCAGAAGTGACGTCAACTTAATTGGTTTCCAAGAATATTTGTCGTACCTGGAAGTTTAAAAGTTGGATTATTTTTTTTACCTCAGGAAAAAAAGCATAGGTATTTATTTTTATTTGTTCATTGGAATACTATTTTTGAAGACAGACAGTAGAGCCAATGTAGGTGGCATTGAGTCATACCTTATGCGGCGTCAGCTTCGGTGGTGCGGTCACGTGTCACGTATGGTAGAGGAGCGAGTAGCGAAGCGCATCTTCTATTCGGAACTTGAGGAGGGCAAGCGTAAGCATGGCGGACAACTCCTCAGGTACAAAGATGTGCTGACTTCACGTCTGACGTCACTTGAAAAAAATGCAACATTGCATCTGATCAGTGGGAGCAGCTGGCTGTCAAGCGGCCAGAATGGAGAGCCTTAGTCAAATCGAATGTATTTGACTTTGAAGCTCAACGCCGCTCTGACCTTGACTCAAAGCGCAACGAATTGAAAGCCCGACCACCTGCGGCGATCAATTACACATATATTAATGGTGTACTCTCGTGTCCGCAATGTGCGAGGACCTTTACTTACAAAATAGGCTTCGTGAGTCACATTCGAGCACATGAGCGCCAAAATCGGAGCTGAAGCAGTCGCCGTGGCCGAAATCGGTCAGGAGCTCATCATTTTTGAATGCCTCCACAACTTATAGTCGAATATTATGACAAAAAATCCATAGAGTTGGTCATCAATTTTGTAATCGAATTGGGATGTGCGACTCCCAAAAATAACACTCTAGGACTTTAACATTAAACTAAATGCATAGACATAGACAGAATTTATTTCCAAATATGAGTACAATTAATATGATAATATTAATAACAGATCTTACAATAAAACAATCAATCAAGTTCAAATCATATTCTACCATTTTGGCATGCAAAAATATTATTATTGTGTAAAGATAGGTTAACTTAAAGTTAGAGCAATTTAATTATTCGAGTTCAATATAAATAATAAAAAATATCGACCAATATGATTTGTCACGATACATAATGGCTCTAAATCATAGAATAACTAATAAGCGAATTATTCTTATGCTAGAATAACAATACTGTTACGAGCGACGGGTTACGGGACTGGAGTGAAACGCTAAGTCCAATTTATTTACAGAGTTTATTGGGTTACACACTTACACACGGACCACCTCGCAGAGGTTCCCCTTTTCACAGTCCTCCTCACAGGGGTTTCCCCTCTCACCACTTTCACTGTTACACGCGAGACACGCTATGACGTCACGACGCACGGCACTATGACGTCACGACACGCGACACTATTACTTCACGACACGCGACACACACTACACTGCACTAGACTGACACTTGTCTACTCACTGTTCCACTTTACTTTTCACTAGTACTTTTCCACTTTTACTTTTCTTCCTTTTTGTTCCGCACTTTTCACTGTTAAATCAATACTGACTCGCGTCCGCAAACTCGCGGCCTTATATACCCCTTAGAATTTTCTAGATGCCCGAATTTCGTTAGTCTTTTCTTTATTCCGGATATTTCTTAATCCTGCCTTCCTTCTCGAATTTTCCTAAACACGCCCCCTTTTATTGTTTCTTTACAAATACTTCTTCTCTCTCTTCGTTCTAGAACATTCCTATTGTTTTTGGTTCTTTTCAAATATTCCTTCTCTCTCTGTTTTCTAGAACATTTCTAAACACGCCCATTTTCTGTCTCCTTCCAAATATTCTTACTCCCTCTTACTTTTCTAGAACATTTCCAACAACAATAAAATCTAGAATTATTTTCGACGAGTCTCGAACCATCGACCCCCGGCACGGGAGTCCATGCGTCGACCGCCGAGCTACGAAGCTTGTTGACAAACTGGCCGAATTTTTGAATGCCCTTCTATAGCTGCGTCATTTCACAGCATCCGTGACAATACTTTACGTTTCTCAAAATGTCAAAACAAAACAACATAAATGCTATCTATTACAGGTACTTTTTCATTAGAAGTAGCATTAGTGAATATTATCGCATTAGATATGTTGACATTTCAATCTCCCCTATTTTACAAAAGTAAGGGGAAGGGCTAGCATTCCTAAAGTTTCTGGGTGCAGTGCATTTTTCCCCTTTCAACGATTTGCATATAACGCATGGGGTGGTTTTTGGAAAAGCCATTTGTTTCGGGATGCTCACCAAGTGTGAATAAGCTTCTGAGTAATCATAGATTTTGACCATTTTTCAATTTCTATACGTTCTTACAGTTTCTTTATAACTAAGTATATTGGAACATTGGAAGGGAACATAGAGGGGAAGTGTGGCAGACGAAGACCTACACAGGCACAGATTAGAAAAGAAGGAGAACGTACGCAGTCATCGGCGAACAACTATTTCACTATGGAGCCTAACTTAGGAAACGCGAAAAAAAATCAGCTGTCCCATACATTTTAGTCGGGTACGTACAGCAGTTTCGTATGGGACAGCTGATTTTTTTTTCGCGTTTCCTGAGGAAGGCTCCATAGTGGAAATTCTTCAGTTTGATGGTCTGAGTTCACCGTTTCAGTATTTGCTAGGCTGTCACTTACACCCTGTATAAAATATATCGTCGAGGAGCTATGGAATTCGAAACTGTCATCAGACAAACCTATTTTAGAGAGGTAACCAAATTATTAACTTTTTTAGAAGCTGAAAAAGATTTTCCAGACAATAAATAAATAAAATGCACTTTATTGCCACACAAAAATACAAAAAAGGTACAGAAACAATAAACAGAAAATCAGTCAAAATCAAACAGAAAAATTAAAATAACAACAGATTATGACATGGCTGTACCGTACAATACTTTTTCCAGCTTCTTGGCTGGGCCCTTTTTAATTAATAAACAGTGTAAATTGGTGGTTACTAATGACTGTCATCGGCGAATTCGCCAATCCTGTCTCTTGCCCTGAGTTCTTCATACGATACGACATCAACCTTCTTTCACCTGCTCTAGATAACTCTCTCTAGGTCTTCCTCTGCCTCTTCTCCCCTCTATTTTTCATTCTTATCTCTTAAATAAGATGATGATAAATTTTCTTCCGCTCGTGGTCGAGTATGTAAAGGTTTTTTTATTTGAACACTATTTTTCAAACGGATTCACAGTCCCACATAACAATTTCTCTCAAAAGTAATGGACATTGTCCATTATAATTTAATTAAAGACTTTGTCATAACAGTACAGTTCGGTTCAGAAGAAAATTAATTTTCCGAAACTATAATAAAACAAAATGGCGCTGAAGATAAAAATTACAAAAGAAAATTGTTTCAAATTCTGAAAATGGAACGTAAAATCTAACAGTTAGTTTATAAAAGGTGATTTAATTTAATCTTTACTGTTATTGTGACGTAGAGTCCTCTTTCAACGTGATAAGACATGAATATGATAAGAATTTCTTACAAAATTATTTTTCTTTTCAAAGAAAGACATGTTTTATGATATTAAATTACGGAGTACGAAAAATGTACATAAAAGTAAATTACATGATTATCTTTGATTAGTTTTATATGTCAAGATAGACAGTCGACGCTGCGAAAGCGTCGAAAAAATTGCAACCAGTACTGGCCTCTAAACCCTATCGATATACAAGCACACAGACATAATTTGTATGACCTAAGAAAGTGGGCCCCTTTTGTTTTATACTGTAAAAGCGTGAGGCTCATTCTGGACACATACTTTTTCTCAGATGATTATGTATATAAAGGGTGTAAGATTAAAAAAGTTGTATTAGGTACATTAAAAATTGATTATACTCATGATACTGAACAACATTCCCCAAGGAACTTAAGGAAAAATAGCACAAAAAAAATTCACAGGTTTCGTGCCTCACACGACTATCGAGCACATTGGAAATGAATCTACGGAATTCGAAAAAATATTGTCTCAAAAAGGTTAGGCTACAGGCCAAACCCTTAACCCGATCGTCTTTGTTTTAGGCTCAAATTGTAGCTGACTAAATTATCCAGAGGAGTTTTAATCAAAATGATATCATTCTTCGTTTCCAAAATATCGTTTTTTTTTTTCCACTATTACACACCATACTTTTTTCGTGTTTGATTTTCTCGAATAATTCTGTTTGCACCTCACAGCTCTCGTAAATACGCGTCTTTTGAGCCTTTTTTGAATATCATATCTTTACAACTCTCCGAGATATAATGGGATCGCACTTTTTCGTGAAATCGGGGCCTATACTGGAGCGAACGAAAAGACATTTCCAATGTCAAAAACAACTTCGCATAAAAACAAAAATATTCAAATTCTGTATCGATAACCCTCCTTCTGGCGCAGTTGGGCAAAAAGAAGAAGCAGGTTTATTGGCTTCACCGATAATGCGGTTGAGATTTAAGTGCTCTCACTCTTTTAAAGATCCATTGGTAGTCACTACGCATCAGAATTTCTTTTTCAGCGTATGCAGATTTCATCACTATGTTTTCCTTCACCGTTTGAGAGGCAGTCAGTATTTCGTACATAAGTTAAAAAATATAGAGTCCTTCTTTATATGCTGACACTTTTTTAAGGGGATGATCAGACTGTGAAACTGAACAACTTTCTCTATGGCACCAACATCCAAATCGCGAAAAAAAAATGCTCTTCCATACAAAACTCCAAATCTACTCCAGCCGAATGTATGGGATAGCTGTTTTTTCTATATTATTATATTATACTATTATAAAACTGTAACAGGAAATTTGTCTGTACATTGAAGATATTAACAAAAAAAAAGTTACGATATGGTTTTTAGGTGACCCTGATTCCATTTCACCAATTTTTGGATTTTTTGTCTGTCTGTTTGTTTGTGTGTTTGTTTGTTTGTTTGAACGAGTATCACGCAAAAACTACTGAACCGATTTTGATGAAACTTTTTTGTTTGATAGCTTATGATCTGACTTAAAATCTGGTATATAATTTGTGCGGACGAAGTCGCGGGTTAACGCTCGTTTTTATATAGAGCCCCTTAGAGAAAATTGTTCAGATGGATGGTCTGACCATCCCCTAAAAAAAGAGCCAGTATATTAAGAAGGACCCTGTATGTAAATGATATGGTCCATGACATGTCCGTGTGGTTTCGAACCCGAACCCCTTATATTAAATGTAGTAATGTGCCACGCTCTTAGAACATTTATTAAGTCAAATAATAATCAGTAAACACATAAATTGGCGCCACTTTACCTCATTTCAGTTTCAGGTAGTTTCAGTGACTCATACCTTATTACAGCGGGATTTCCAACCTCTATCGATCCCAAATAACGTCGTAACCACCGCACAAATACCAAAGGAAAATTAACTTTATAATTCTTCTAATAAAGCTGACGGTTTTAGGTTGGATTTGAATGTTGTTAAAGTCTACTTTGGATTGTTATAAAATGAGTCCATGCTAAGACTTCATTCATGCAAGCGAAGTTAGATTAGTAGGTGTTTTTGTGTTTTCGAATCGAGTTTAATTTGTAGAGGAGTTGTTTTGTTTTTTTATTGGACTGTGAACTTTCTCATGTGTAGATTGACTATTTCGTGGGGCATACTCATTTTCGCTTTTAAGAAATCGTGCGTGGTATCTACAGTGCGAAGTGAGTATAAGTACTTATGAAAAAAAGTGTATTTTTTCTGTGAGCATATCAGCTAATGCTTTTCCAAAGTTTGGCAAAGGCCAATTGGTTTCCAATTTAAAAAAAAAACAATTGGCGTCGAGAAAGACCTAAGGTCCGCCACATGCATACAGAATTCCGAATCAGGATTACGATATCGTATGGATTTTACCCCTCCATAATTGCGTTCGGAATGAGCGTTTTTCTTTTGGTTTTCTAGGGGAACGATAGATGGCGCTACGATCTGTGCGGGGTCAACATTTCAAAAAGGGTTTCTTTAAAACAATAAAGAAGGAAAAGACGATCAAAAAGATGCCAACGCATCTTTCGGTGGAATATTTCATTATTTGCGAATCATTTTCAATTTGAAACTGTTTACGTCTCACATGGTTCTATGGGCTCGATCCCTTGGCCTTAAAAAAAATGGCAGGCACAGTCTTGACAGGATCTTACGAACGTCTCTATGGAGCGGTAAACTTGACATCTGCCGAGTTTTTTAGGAACTAAAATTAAAAAAGATAAGTAAAATGCTCATTGCAGAGGTATCAAGTCCTATTTAAAATCACAATCCTTATTCAGAATTCTGTATGTCTGTGGCACGTCTAACATAGTTGACAGGACGAAATTGATAGCAGGCCAATCGAAGTTATCTATTAAATTATAAGAATGCAACTTATTAGCGTGTATTATTCACTATGCATAATCTAACTGAAAAAAGTATTTAGTATCTCAATTGACGGTATTTTCTCTTTATTTTTGAGTTTTGATTTATGTTAGGAATTTAATTTGAAGATTATTCTGATGCTCAGACGAACAAACTGAACGAGAGAAAGTTGTTTAATTTGATGGTCTGTTCTTAAAAGTCACTAAGGCCCGATTCGACCAAACGAGAGTAAATTTTAATCTTAGATTAAGTCGTCGTTTACTCTAGAGTAAACTGCTTTTGAGTTTTACTAACCATAATCTATGAACAAGTTGAGAGTAAATTTTATACGGCCACATATGATGGTGTAAAACTTATAACAAGACTAAAGAAATGTCAATGTCACATACTTAACCTCACGATGCAATAAGTACGGATACAACGACCTCTTTCTTTAGGTGGATTATACATTCGTTCTTTTAGTAAGGGTTTAGTGTAGTAGCAGACTAATGAAGTTATTTCGGAGTACACACTAGGAGTAAAATTGTTCCTTATATAGTTACTCTTTATAAATCAAAGTTTGGTCGAATCCAGCCTAAGTATAACTGTTATGTATAGGATCAGGTGTTGTTGTTGTTGTTGTTGTCCTATGGTACCCTGATGGTACAGAGGGCCCTCGTGAGACGCCGCCACCTCTCCCTGTCCTGCGCCTGGGATCAGGTACCATAGTATTATTTATTTATTTCCTTTTTGGAAAACTTACAGCTAAATAACAGTTTTGTGACAAAGACAAATTGATCCTCAGATGCTGACCACAAGTTCCTTATTCTTTGATATCATTAATGTCTATCTATCTATCTATAACGTCACGCTTCTTTCCCAGTGGGGTAGGCAGAGACCAGGGCGCGCCACTTACTACGATCCTTATATTATAAGCTACTATAAGTTAAACGATTATTTTGATGAATAATAACCACATGTTATTAGAGCCTACCTACTATATGTAATAGTTTCATAGTCATAGAGATCGTAGTCTAAATACATTTTATTGTAATATTGTATATATAGCATAGTTGTTGACATTCAAATATTTTATTGTGGTTTACAATGTAAGCCACCTAAATATTGTACGTCCGTGCTGCGGACCAAACTGTTGATTCTGTTTTATTTTATTGTAACATCTTTTGTACACAGTTTGAACAATAAATATTCTTATTCTTATTCCTTAAATAATTCTTTTGCCTCATGCACATCCATACATCTCTTCATAAATGCCCGTCGGTTTCGAGTACTCCGCACCTCCCCTTTTTGTAGGACGCAACTGATTTGATCAGCATACGTCCTACGAGGGCGCCCTCTGCCGACGCTTCCACTCATATTAGCTACATCTCTTTCGTACATCTGCTGTCACTCATCCTCTCCACATGACCAAACCAACGAAGCATACCTTTCTCTATTCTTGTCACTAAATCTTCTTTTGATTTACATCTATCTCTTATTACACAATTTCTCACTCTATCTTTCAGCGTCACACCACACATACTTCGCATGGAACGCATTTCAACAGCATTAATTTTACTTGCATGCTTCTTCTGCCATACCATTAATGTATTGAACCTATTACAATCCATACTAATGACTATCTACCTACTTATAATATAACATGTGTAATGCTTTTTAAAGTTGTTTACTGCTTACCCCTACACTTTAGTTATAAATATTATGTTAGCACTTTTACAGATTGAAAACTTTTATTTCACGATGAAAGGGCTTGTACCTAATCGTTCTTTCACCGTGTTGCCAGTGCCGGATTTACCGCAATGGAAATTGCCTTAGGGCCACAAATTACTTAGGCCCTTAGAGTAATTTTAGGCAATAGAGAGCGCGCGCATCTGTCACTTATCGCCAATATTGTTTAGTTTCTTAGCGTTTCACTAACTTGGTGTAGAATTATCTTTAAAATGTCCATGATAGAGAGACTGTTATGCTAAAATATAGATGGTTGAATATTGCTCTTGAATATTTTCACTGACACAATCAGGGCCCGTTTAATTTTAGTACTGAAATTTTGAAATTGTGTAATTGAACGAACAATTGACACATTTTATTGTTCATACCCTGTGATGTGATCCCAGTTCATACTAGATAAAGGCACCCTATACTGCGCTTGGTTATACACACTCTAAGTTTGGGCCCCAATGAACTAGAAAAAAATCTTTTCTTTACAAATCCACACTGTTTGTACGTTTAGTTGCTTATTATTTTCGTGAACCTACTAAGATTGGAAAACGGTAGGCACTCTTCTTTAATCGCCTCTCATCTGGATTCTATATTTAACCCGAATTTATTCACAGTATTGATTATATTTCACTTTAACCCACTGTGGACAGCAATTGTTCGCCAAATTCCACACGTTTGCGTTGTGATATGAGTAAAGGGTCCTCAAGACTTGATTTCTCAGGGGTCTCTATGGGCCTCACTCCGGCACTGCGCGTTGCTTAGTATGCGCCCTTCGTCGCGAATCGGCTTAAAACTTATTTATTTTTTAGCTTTGAACATTTTTTAGGAGATAATTTTATCGGGTACGAGCGACGATAGAAAGTTTTTTCTTTCGGACTTTACTTGATCTTTGGGAAGTGAGGTTGTGCTTATGAGGACTGCCAGATTTTCTAGATTTTCCTTAACTCTGAGACAAGCTCTACCAAAACGAATAGTATGTCACATCATTATACAAAATTCTAGTAAATTATTCTCCGCAGCATATTCCACAGACTATTCTACGACCTTATTGTTCCTTTAGTTTACTCTGACCTGAACATTAATAAGTAATACTAATTGTTAGTTGAATGAATAAGCAATAACTCGAAGGGTCGTCGGATATTGATTCTCCATTACTGTATTGATTCAGACCTAAATTCAGACTCGCTTATAAGTTAAGTTATACAAGACAAAGAGATACCTTGTAGGAGAAGTCAAATAAACGTTATGGTAGTAGTTTTGAATTTTGGGAGGGTATCATCATGGGTGTCTATGGGCATTTTTGAGAGCTAATATGCAATGATCATACAGGGTCATTTTTAATATGACAACTTTTTTAAGGGGAGGATCAGACCGTCAAACTGAACAACTTTCTCTATGGAACCAACATCGAAATCGCGAAAAAAAATCTGCTGTACCATACCTACAAAACTGCAAACTTACTCGACCCAAATTTATGGGACAGCTGAATTTTTTTCGCGATTTCGATGTTGGTTCCATAGAGAAAGTTGTTAAGTTTAACGGTCTGATCATCTCCTTAAAAATGTGTCAGCATATTAAGAAGGACCCCATATAAAATCATGTATGAACATTTTATGATAGCGAGTGACATAATTATAGCCAATAATAATTTTAATCAAATATACTTACATCAACTAACTACTGAGTTTCTTTTTTATCCGAAAAAGGGATATGGTAACGAGTTTCATATCAAATCCATGTAACATCACAGTCATTTAATAACCCTCCTTCTGGCGCAGTCGGGTAAAAACAAAGACGTTAATACTAATAACAACGCACAATCAAAGTCATAAATCAAAGGCAGTCGAACATTGTGATGCAATTATGTTGTGCAACCCACGCTTGATGGTCTACTGGCCATCGAGTGCAGTTGCACTGTCCTAGGTACTTCACGTGTGCGTTGGAAATATGGATTATGGAACTGCAAAGGACATAATTAAAAAGATTAGCTAGAACCTAATGTTCTAGCCTATCTTTTTAATTATTTCCTTAGGTTGAAATTGCTTTAAAATAAGGAATTCAGCGGCCGTAGCATGATGCGTGCGATAAGGCTTTATCACGCCTTTATCTCGTTCGTTAGCGCGTAAATATAAAGAAAGCCAAGGCGCGACAGCGCTTTATCACGTTGCCATGCTAAGGCCGCTATTGTGTACAGCGAAGTAAATTTTCAAAACCTATTTCGACTATCAATCGGAGTGACAGGACATTTAGTAAGTGTGATTGCTAATTACTAAACCCACATCGTGTCGTGGTCGTCATTACCCTCTTGAAAGGAATGGATAGATTTCCTTCAGGAGGGTAGGTAATGACGAGGAGTACGATTTTTGAAAGTCACACGTTCACTTTCAAAAATCGCCCTCTCACGGCTAGCATGCCACCCACGAAAAAGCGTTTAAACAAGAAAAACGTCATGCGCGTTCTTTCTGGCATACGTAAAATAATAATTCTTTCTGCACCCGTCTATAGGTTCGTCTTAGAATAGCACCGACCTAGACAGGTGTCATAAGAGGCAACCACAGACCATTAAGCCTATAGTAGCCTAAGTCTGTGAAGGCAACTAATTCCTTTTCTTTCTTATCGTGTGGGCAGAGCTTGAGCAGAGCCCTGGTGTCAGAGTTTTTGCAGACCGCATTACGGCCTCTGACGTGGTTTTTATGTAACGACTACTACCACCAGAGATAGTAGCCGGGACCAACGGCTTAACGTGCCATCCGAAGGACGGAATCATTTTCCTTTTCAGACAATCAGGTGATTCCTTGAAGCAGCGTCAACATCTCTAATACCCTGATAACTGTATGCTCCGTCTCCGACAGCATCGGTTTCCCGTTCCATTAGAATCAGGGAGGGTATATAATAATGACGAGAGAGTGGACTTGCGTTTTAAAAATATCCGGCCTACCGGACTGTTTTCATGAAATCGTAACTAAACAGACAGTCTGGGTTCGAATCCGGGACTCCCGGTTCGGTCATGGATGTTATATGTTTGTGCCGTTGTTGTATGGTACCCATGACAAAAAACCTAGGTTTACTTGGGATCATTATAATGTATTGCCTGTGAGCGTTATTTATTTAGTGTTGTCGAATTCGGCTATGAGTTACTACTAATGGAACATAATATTAAACCCGCGACTTCGTCCGCTCAAATTATACACCAGATTTTAAGTCAGATCATAAGCTATCAAACCAAAAAAGTTTCATCAAAATCGGTTCAGCACTTTTTGCGTGATGCTCGATCAAACAAACAAACCGACAGACAAAAATCCAAAAGTTGGTGATTTGGAATCAGGGACACCTAAAAACCATATTATTATTATTATTATATCGGCTGATATAATTGAATTGCCTGTGAGCGTTATTTATTTATTATTATAATTTTTTTAGTGTTGTCGAATTCGGCTATGAGTTACTACTAATGGAACATAATATTAAACCCGCGACTTCGTCCGCTCAAATTATACACCAGATATTAAGTCAGATCATAAGCTATCAAATTCGTATAGATTTTACCCCTCCATAATTGCGTTCGGAATGAGCGTTTTTCTTTTGGTTTTCTAGGGGATCGATGGATACTTTCTGCGCGAATAAAAGTCAAAATTTCAAAAAAGGTTTCTTTAAAACAGTAAAGAAGGAAAAGACGATCAAAAAGATGCCAACGCATCTTTTGGTGGAATATTTCATTATTTGCGAATCATTTTCAATTTGAAACTGTTTACGTCTCACATGGTTCTATGGGCTCGATCCCTTGGCCTTAAAAAGAATGGCAGGCACAGTCTTGACATGATTTTGACAGGATCTCACGAACGTCTCTATGGAGCGGTAAACTTGACATCTGCCGAGTTTTTTAGGAACTAAAATTAAAAAAGATAAGAAAAATGCTCATTGCAGGGGTATCAAATCCTATTTAAAATCACAATCCTTATTCGGAATTCTGTATGTGTGTGGCACGTTTAACATAGTTGACAGGACGAAATTGATAGCAGGCCAATCGAAGTTATCTATTAAATTATAAGAATGCAACTTATTAGCGTTTATTATTCACTATGCATTATCTAACTGAAAAAAGTAGTTAGTATCTGAATTGACGGTATTTTCTCTTTATTTTTGAGTTTTGATTTATGTTAGGAATTTAATTAGAAGATGATCCTGATGCTCAGACGAACAAACTGAACGAGAGAAAGTTGTTTAATTTGATGGTCTGTTCTTAAAAATCACTAAGGCCCGATTCGACCAAACGAGAGTAAATTTTAATCTTAGATTAAGTCGTCGTTTACTCTAGAGTAAACTGCTTTTGAGTTTTACTAACCATAATCTATGAACAAGTTGAGAGTAACACGGCCACATTTGATGGTGTAAAACTTATAACAAGACTAATGAAATGTCAATGTCACATACTTAAAAAAAATTAAATAAAAAGAAATATAACAAATTAAAACTGTATAACCTCACAATGCAATAAGTACGGATACAACGACCTCTTTCTTTAGGTGGATTATAAATTCGTTCTTTTAGTATGGGTTTACTGTAGTAGCAGACAAATGAAGTTATTTCAGAGTAAACACTAGGAGTAAAATTGTTCCTTATATAGTTACTCTTCTATAAATTCTACCGGACTGTTTTCATGAAATCGTAACTAAACAGACAGTCTGGGTTCGAATCCGGGACTCCCGGTTCGGTCATGGATGTTATATGTTTGTGCCGTTGTTGTATGGTACCCATGACAAAAAACCTAGGTTTACTTGGGATCATTATAATGTATTGCCTGTGAGCGTTATTTATTTAGTGTTGTCGAATTCGGCTATGAGTTACTACTAATGGAACATAATATTAAACCCGCGACTTCGTCCGATCAAATTATACACCAGATTTTAAATCAGATCATAAGCTATCAAAACAAAAAAGTTTCATCAAAATCGGTTCAGCACTTTTTGCGTGATGCTCGATCAAACAAAAAACCGACAGACAAAAATCCAAAAGTTGGTGATTTGGAATCAGGGACACCTAAAAACCATATTATTATTATTATTATATCGGCTGATATAATTGAATTGCCTGTGAGCGTTATTTATTTATTATTATAATTTTTTTAGTGTTGTCGAATTCGGCTATGAGTTACTACTAATGGAACATAATATTAAACCCGCGACTTCGTCCGCTCAAATTATACACCAGATATTAAGTCAGATCATAAGCTATCAAAACAAAAAAGTTTCATCAAAATCGGTTCAGCACTTTTTGCGTGATGCTCGACACAAACAAACACAAACAAACAAACCGACAGACTAAAAATCCAAAAGTTGGTGATTTGGAATCAGGTACACCTAAAAACCTTATCGTAACTTTTTTTTTGTTAATATCTTCAATGTACAGACATGTTACTTCTGTTACAGTTTTATAATAGTTATAAGATAATAGCAGTATAATAGTAAAATGACGTTGCTTTTACTTTACTGCATCTGGCATATCATAAGAAAGATATCAGTTTCTGATTAAAACAAATATTAGTCACGTAAGTGACGCATAGAAGTGAGGTTAAGATCTTATGTGATACTATAGTCATAAAAAGACGCTCAGTAAACGTTTACTCAGCATCATAATATGACTAGACCAAGTGAAGGAAAAGGTTGACGTCGTGTCGTATCTAGAACTCAAAAGACTAGCGGAAAGGAGACAGGATTGGCGAATACTCCACCGACAAGAGCGTAGCTCTTAAATAAGATGATGATGATGATAATATGACTATAATATTGAATAACTAAAATACTGAATAAGATGGTTTTATATGACATGGCAGGTTCTATAATTATATATTTCGCGTTAACACGACTTTTATACCATGTATTTGCTGAACAAGCTCAACCTTATATGACTATTTTGCTTGTAGTTAAGGCTTGTAGTAATCAAGTCAAGTAATCGTGCAGAGAACACAAGCATTATTTAGGGTATTACTGCAAAGAGCTGTAGTAGAGTGGAGTACCCGCCGTTAACTCAATCTATCCAAAAGACCTAGACTTTAAATGAACAAGAGTCAAAATACGAAACACTGGCCACTTATGCATCGTACTTTCTAACCAAGGTTTCGAGAGCCATCCAAATAAAATAAACGATTTGTCTGGTCAAAGAACTCTAGGCCAGTGTTGTTCAAAGTGTGGGTCGCGAACCCCCCATGGGACGCTCTCGATCGATGTAGTTCAAACGAGGTCGCGAACTCGCAAGTATTTCAGTGTTTGGTACATAAGGAAAGTATTAAATAAATTAAATTAATCCGATGAGATAAGTGTGCTTGTTTTGCCTTTATTGCATTATAAGTCAATTATGACTTATGACTGTACAGGTTGAGAAATTAAACGATTTTAATTTATTACTAATTACATGATGAAATTGATAGTTTGATATTTTTGCTCCGATCGCTTTGCTCCCGTAGTAAAAGTTGTTCAGTTTGATGGGTAGACTTTAGTTTTAAAGGATGCTAATGACATTAATTTCACCCTGTATATCTTAGCGGGTGCTTCGGATCATCGAACTGAACAAGTTTTACTATGGAGCCAACCACGAAATCGTGAAATAAAAATCTGCTGTTCCATACATTTAGGTCTAGTATGTCCGATGAAGTTTTCTATGGGACAGATCGATATTGGATGTGTAGTGAAAGTTGTTCAGTTTGATGGTCTGAAGTATCCCGTTTAATAATGTTACGAATTTAATTTTACACCCTGTAGGGAATACACTACTAATAGGTATTGTTGATAAAGATTTTCTGAGACGCGTTCAGAATATCTACATTTCACTGGTAGTACTTAAACTGTGTGCACCCGTAGCAGCATGACACTAGTGAGTAGTGAGCTCGTCTCGCTACGGCTACGCTGCTACGGCTGTCATTACTTTGGTTCGGTCCGGCCGGAGCCGTAGCCGGAGGGTCGCGTAAGATTTTCTGATACCTTTGAGAAGCACTGCCCTAGACAATTTGTATTTGTTGCAAACGATTTTACGCAGTGTCGTCGGCAATGTTCTCTTTATTGCAGTTAAAGAAATGTCACGATCATTTTCTTGTGCTTATGATAGCCTGGTAACTTGTTATCGAGTTCCCTTTCCTTATGGCCGATGACATCCGTTTGTTTTCTTTCATAATGGAATAAGGAGGCTTTTTAAATGGCATTCTTTTTATAAGTCTTGTGGTTTTCTTTTGAACTGACTGACGCCCTTTTCTTTATCTTCGACATCCAGACACAAAAATTATGCTGCCGATAAATAGTACAATCACAATTAAATAAAGTTTGTTTTACGCTTGCGTCGTTAAAGGCGCGCGCGCCGCCCCATCTCTTTCTCTCGCATCAGGCAGTAATGTAAGCTATCACATGCCCATTTTGCTTCAATTATTTTTCGGACTTTTTAAGGGTCTATGCCCTTAAAAAGTTTATCGATAAAGACGGAAGCTACTTCGGCTTGTTTTTCTATCGAGAAAATGTGTCTTAATCGTGTTTTGGCTCTAATCAAAACTTCAATTATATGTTCAATTTACACATATCCGCAAATCATACTCCTACTGTTAGTACTTCATGATATATGACGCTTTGAAGAATCCTATTTGGTTGTATCCTAGGTGGTTTCAGTCCATACAAAAGTTTGACGCACAATACGCGTAGACGGAATTAATAAAAGAAATATTTTATATATGAAAAAATAGTTTAGAAAATCTAGTTGCCGCGTCACAAATAACATTTGCAATTTATAATATATGACGACGATAGCTTTTAAAATTTTTTATGAAAAATTTCAAAGCTTTATCTTCGTAATTTTATAATTCCATATATACAAAGTTACTTATATTAATAACGTCTACGCGTATTGTGCGTCAAAGTTTCGTTTAAAATTTGACCCCTCTGCAACCACCTTAAGGGGATGATTTAAAGCATAAAAAGTGTTATTCACTTCTGTCACATTATCTATGGTCTATGGGACCAATGCAGAAATCGCGACAAAATATTAGTTGTTCCACACAAAACTGCAATACTACTCAACCCACTCGTAGCCACTCGTAGGTATAAGGGGCAGCTGATTTGTTTCTCGATTTTGATGTTCGAACCAAAGAGAAATAAAAAAAAAAAAAAAAAATTCAGTTTGATGGTCTGATCATCCCATTAAAAACTGTCAGCATATTAAGAAGGACCCTACCTTCTTATCTTATCTTGTTATGAGGGCTGGCAAGCCAGCAACACTTCGGCCCAGTGGGATCTTTTGTGTTAGCCCCCTTACTGAACAGTTAGCAATATACATATTAATCTATGACTGTTAGTTTATTCAATAAAATTAATAAATCAATAAAATTTATACTGTATTTTTTAAGCAAATTTTCAATCGTTTTAATATTTAATTATATATTTTTATAACTACAAAGTAACATGAATTATTGTGACCTTTACGTGAATCAAATTGTTAGTATTCAACGAGTGATTCAGTAAATAGCTATAGTTAGTCACCTTGGACATGATCAATTTAACCTGCAATCAGTAAGATTACTTATTTCATAAAAATATATCGAGCCTTTTCGGGAATAACATAGATATAGTAAGCGCCAAAACCTAATGCCTGTAATACAGCCCGGCTATGAATTCGTGCGACCATATATGGGTGGTGGTCAGACAGAACAGTTGATATAACTACCGCCAGAAAGAATAACTTTTAGCATAATCAAAAAGTCAAAAAAAAAATTATTGTCTATTTGGAAATTCGTTTTTTGTTCACTAACAGCCATTTGACGGTCTGGTAGCTCAGTTGAAAGTGTACCTGCGTATTGATCCGGGCGTCACGGGTTCGATTCGAATGCAGCAAGGGGAAACTTGTATAAAAATATGAATATTCTGGTCTTGATTCTGGTACTTCAAACGGGAACAGATAGTTTTTATGACAATGTCCAAGATCATCATCATCATCATCACAATGTTACGTCCCACTGTAGGGCAAAGGCCTACCTTCAGGGAGGGTGTATACTGCATAGACGTTAGTCCACCACGCGCCCAATGTACGCATTGGTTTGACTTCACAATACGCATCGGAATTTCTTATTCAGCGTATGCAGGTTTCCTTACGATATTTATTTAATATTTTATTCCCAATGGAATTATAATGCCTGCAGGCCTCGCCTGCCACCCACGAAAAAACGGCAAAAATCGAGATGTGCCTCCATCCTTAGGTATAGCCCAGTCATTTTACGGTTTGAGCCGGGACTAATTAATAATTGAATTTTTTTTTCGGTATAATATCGATGAGCCAATTTGAGCCTAGAAATGTATCAAAATTAAAAAAAAAAAACACGTCAGTAACAGCCCCAAATTTTAAATTTAGCTATTATCTCGTTCTAAAAAACCTGATGGTAATTTTTTTTACATATTTTAAGGTTTACCATTAAGTATACATACTACAAACATGGTGTGAATATTTTTGTCTACTTAGAAGATTTCGAAAAATACATTCGTATTTTCTAATGAATACCTCATTTTTTAAATTTCAATGCCTATTTTATTGCTCAAAAATAATTTATATTGTAAAATCTAAGTCAAATGAGTGCATTGGTATTAATATTATGAATTTTAAAGCATTCTGGGATACACAATTTTGATTTCTATGTTTCGTAGCGATTTTTTAAAAATATGTTTTAAGATAGTCTTTTTGTCACTAAATGGTGCCGGTTACAGTTTAAAGTCCAATTAATAAATACTCCCTACCCCGCCTAACAAACCACCGTAAAATAACTGGGCTAGTATGCCAGAAAGAGCGCGCACGACATTTTTCTCGTCTAAACGCTTTGTCGTGGGTGGCATGCTAGCCGTGCTGACTTATACAGACAAAGGTAACATAGTAAATATGCAGACACGAGTCAGAATTTCGTTTCTGCAGAGTTCTTCGTTATTATTAAGAACGCCGAAAGTTTTTCCTCAAGCGAAAACTTTTCTTGTTTATCAAACTTCTTTGGATGGATCGAATTAAATTAACTTTTGTGCGATTATATTTTTTTTCTTTTATTTTAATGCAGTTCCTTTTTGTTTGGAAGAAAAAAAAATGTTTTTTTTTCCTTTTTATTAGAGTATTTAATTTATAAATACTAAGTAGATTCAATAGGTAAAAACAGAGACAAGGTAATTACGGAAGGCTATTATGGTTCAAACGGTACAGCCCTTTATAAGTAGGACCATAGAATTCTGTGGGTAGGACAGACGGACGGACGAACGGACAGCGTTGGCTTCGTAATAGTGTCCCGTTGGCATCCTTTGGGTAAGCAAAACCCTAAAGCTCTAAAAATGAAAATATAAGCATCAATAACAATTACTAACCTAGTTCTAATAATACGCTGCTAATATGGCAAAAGAATAGCCCAGTCTTTTTACGGTTTGAGCCGGGACTAATTAATAATTTCCTTTTTTTTCGGTATAGTATTTAAGAGCCAATTTAATCTTAGATATGTGCAGAAATAAAGAAAAATCACTTCAGCAACAGCCCCAAATTTAAAATTTAGCATTTATCTCGTTCTAAAAAAACGAACGGAAAATTTTGTTTTGCAAGCTTTTAAGGCTTTACCATACTTACATAAGTACTTCAAACATAGTGTCAATATTTTTGTCTACTTGAAGGCTTTAAAAAATATATTAGTATTTTCTATTGAATATCTATATTTTTTTTTTAATTTAAATGCCTATTTTATTGCTCAAAAATAATTTATATTGTTAAATGTAATTGATAAGTGCATTGGTATTAATATTGTTAATTTAAAATCCTTCTGGGAGATACAATTTTGATTTCTATGTAGCGTAGAGATTTTTTGAAATATGTTTTAAGATAGTCTTTTTGTCACTAAATGATGCTGCTTACAGTTTAAAAGTCCAATTCATAATTACTCCCCACCCCTCCTAACAAAAATCCGTAAAATGACTAAGCTAAGAAGGCCTATTTAAAATAAAGTGCAACCACAGACTTATTATAAGTCTGTGAGTGTAACTTAATTTCAAGACTGCATAAAGGTTACATTAGACAATAAGGCCTTATGAACCTAATAAAAAAACAAAGCTTGTCTCTGGCAGTCTAGGGCGCCCCTTCACCCCACCTTTAACCCCTCTCTCGCCAGTCAGTCTGTGGCGAGCCGTAGTCGGTCTATCGCGTACGTTCGAAACCCATTCCGTGTAAAAAAAATAAAGTGTTAAAATTGTGCGGAGCGTTCGAATTTCGAAAAGTGACACTTAATATTTGACATAAACTTTTTAAAAGGTTTGTTTAATATGCTAGGTGTTTAATAAAGCCCAAGGTATGCGTATCGAAAGAATTAATTCGATATTGATTGAAAAATCATGATTTTTTTACATAAAGGTTACACTTAGAGGTTGGTGCGTGTTTAGGATTTTTATCGTTAGGGGTGTTAAAAGGAAAAATGTATTTTGCAAGCTATTATTAAAGTTAGTTACTTACTAATTTACGAGGTAGAAATTATTCAATATTATACAGTAAGTAACTAAGTAATAACAAGGTAGAAGGCCTATAATGATATCCAAAGAATATATACGACAAAATGTAAAGTCACCTAATTTAGTATTATTAAGTATTTACTTACAATACAACTTCATATCCCATTGAAATAAATACTATTCATTTTGTATTTTACGTACCATTAAGAATATAATTCTAGATATAAAAAAAATCAGGTAAAAGTACTGCTGCGTGCTTTTTCTACTATCTAAAGTAAAATACAGATAGAGTAGGTGATATCTAAAAAAAAAATTTCAATGCAGAGTTTTCTTAAACACATAAATTTTTTACACCTGCATCATAATTTATAATCATAAGAGAACGAACGCTACCACGTAGAAAAGTAAATCAGTCATAAATTAAAAAACGCAAGTCCTAAAAACTACCTATTTACACACAATTGATAAACAACCAATGTTTTATTTGACGGCTAGATAGCTAAGGCCCCATTTATAGTGGTCCAACAATTTTTTAGGTAGATAACGAGGTAAAGACTAATTTAAACAACCATCAAAAGTCAAACTACTTCCTTACATATTTTTTTCCCTCATGGTTTTATGAAACTAGAGTAGAGAGCAAAAAAAATATATCTCTTAAACTATTGATTTTCGTGGAGCTAAAGTTAATGTTTATTCTAATGAGTCGTTAAGTACCATGTTCTCTAGCTAAAAAAAAAAAAGAAAATTGTCTCTGTAATCGGGACACCCTGTATACATATAGACTGATTATGATGATTAAGTTGTATATTTAATAGTATCAATACTGTCAACAACAGTCTTTATATAAAATGAGACATTAACTTCGCAAACTCGAAGGCACTGAAATTGGCTAGGTAACCAAACGAAATTTAAAATAACAGTCCCGTCTGGTGTTTTCCTTTGAAATTACTTTTTACAGTCATTCAAATAAAAAGCTGTTGCCGTATTTTGTCTTTGCGATTGAACCATTGGGAATATTAATGTATTCTTTGTTCAGTAGTTTGGATACCTATGCGTTTTTTTACTTTATATCGTGATATGTAACACCCTGGCTTTTCTGTAAAGGAAAACATCGTGAGGAAACCTGCATACTTCAATTTCGAGACATGTATTGTACCCATTATCCATTACAAGTGGCGACGGGCTCACTTCCCGTCACCCTAGACAGAGTTTCGGTGCTACTAGTGAAACGTGGATGTTCTGAGGTTTCAGAAGATCTCTGACTACTCCCTCGGCGAATATAGTCGTGAGCATATGCTATGCTATAGTATGAATGAAATTGTTTATTTGGACTAAACACAAAAATAAACTGAAATAAGTAATTAGTAGGCTTCGCATGCCACCCCGAAAAAACTATAAAAATCTAAATTTACCTACCATCTTTGTTTCTTTGAACGCGCACGACATTTTTCTCGACTAAACGCTTTGTGGGTGGCATGCTAGCCATGCTGCATGGTTAGCATGCCACCCACAAAGCGTTTAGTCGAAAACTGATGGTGGTTAGGTTAGCTACACTACACTAAAACCAAATCTCTGCATTGCATTGATGGGTATTTTTGACAACCCGATATACTGCCTAATGTACATAGTTTGAGTAAGTCTTTGTTTTATAAAGTACAATAAAGTGTAAAAGTAAACAGGGTAGATATCGCAGCCCCATGGCTCTTGCAATTCAATTAGGGTTAAGCCGAGGTTAAACTGAGATTAAGCGGCTCACAACCGTCAGTGCCACCGGCCTGGAGACTACAGGTTTTGCACGAGTACAATGGTAAAAAAAGTTATCTTGATTTATTTTGAAACTGGTTGAAAAAAATCAATTCAGATTAGTAAGCGAAAAAAATATGGTTCAATACATTTTTATGTTTACATGTACAATCAATTTTGATATCCTACAAATGACAACAAATAGGTCTAATTAAAATTAAGATTATATTGTGAATCATATCCTCACGTCAGAGGATTTAATTTGAAAAGATAAGGTACGGGTATAATTTATTGCCTAAACGTAATATAATATTTATAATTTAAAAAGATGGGCCTTAATACAACGAGATCATTAATTAACGCAACTGTCAATTTTGACGACTTTTTAGGTTATGTTATTAGGTTATGGTTATAATAATCTTTCATATTTTAATCTTGAACATGTCCATGATTAGACACCAAACAGTTATGCTAGAGTAAATTTAAAATGATCCTATAAAATATTTATCAAGATTAAAACTTATGAAATGAACACTACAGAGCAACATAATAGCCTAAGCCCTGCAGTGGGACGTATAAAGGATGATGATGATGATCATAATGACACTAACATAAAACTAAACAAACACAAAATTACGAAAAAGGAAGTAAGTAAACTGATGGATCACTTAACGTAAATAGAGTGCGTAGAACAAAAAATGTAGCGTATCGTGAATTCGTGATTGATCACACTCCTGCGGCCTGCCTGACCCCAATGTAGTGGGGCGTGCAGAGCGTTGCCCTTACTGACTAGGGCCATATTAGATCCATGGTAAATAAAGCCATGACAATGCCAGTTTTGTGCATTTTCGAGTAGTATGCAGCAACCTGCTACGCTCTTCAATCTGAGCAGCGTATGAAAAAAGTTATTTATCTTTTAAGCTACTCGTAGGTACGTACGGCGACACATCAAGCTATACAAAACCAACATAAGCTGGCCGCGCGACGTTATACGTTACGCGACCTACGAGTGGCCAGCTTATTTTGGTTTTGTATAGCATGATGTGTCGCTGTGTGTACATATAAAACATTATGCTAGGTTCCTTTTTTACTATTTGTAATAAATTCTTCTAATCGGATCTTAAAAGTGGTGATGCTTGAATGACACTATAAACAAAAAAATGATTAAAAATAATCCTTAACTAAAGGATTATTTGTATCTTTTTTGGCTTATTACGTATTTTTTAAGTCCGTCAATATTATTATTATCTTGTATATTGTTGTGAAAAAACTTTTTTCGTCCTTTTTAATGCCGTTAATCTATACTATTATAAAACTGTAACAGGAAGTTTGTCTGTACATTGAAGATATTAACAAAAAAAAAGTTACGATATGGTTTTTAGGTGTCCCTGATTCCATTTCACCAATTTTTGGATTTTTTGTCTGTCGGTTTGTTTGTTTGTTTGAACGAGTATCACGCAAAAACTACTGAACCGATTTTGATGAAACTTTTTTTGTTTGATAGCTTATGATCTGACTTAAAATCTGGTATATAATTTGTGCGGACGAAGTCGCGGGTTAGCGCTCGTTAATTATATAATATAACAATAACTGCGTTATTTATTTTATCTTCTGGATAAGTAGGTAGAATCTTAGATCTAGGTTATGAAGGCTATGCCTATGCTATGCGTTACTTTGGAAAAAAAATAAAACTACTATTTTGTAAACATCGCCACTGTTGAATACTATTGTATTATATGTACTCGTATGTGTTCTGAATCCTTCCCAGAGCAACAGAGTAGAGCAGGAGGATATTCCATTATATGACAGAATCATCCAAATCTATCCAGTAGTTTTCGAGAAAATTGCGAACATTCAAACACACACGGGCCAAACACATAGAAACACATTTTTTTAAACCTATAGACCAGTCAAAAATTTTTTTCGCTTTCAGTAAGACATTACGCCAAAAAACTTGTACTTCTTTATTGATTGCATGACTACTGAAAACAATATGCCTATAATACCATCCTACATTAGTCATTCGGAATCGTCCCATAACAAAATGGTGTTCGCAATAAAATCTGAAATAAGTGGGACAACATAGTAATCTCGGGATAGGGGGCGTTGACCTCCTGAAATAACATGGCGTAAACATATGCTGGAATATTTATGCCTGGCATCTTCGTTCCGTACGTGGTAGAAAGGACATAGGGAGTTTAATATCAGTAGGGAAAAAACTATTTATTGTTTTTTGTTGGTTCCAGTCCATACAAAAGTTTGACGCACAATACGCGTAGACGGAATTAATAAAAGTAATATTTTATATATGGCAAAATTGTTTAGAAAATCTAGTTGCCGCGACACAAATAACATTTCCAATTTATAAAATAATTACGAAAATATAAAGCTTTTAAAATTTTGTATGAAAATTTTCAAAGCTTTATTTCTTCGTAATTATTTTATAAATTGCAAATGTTATTTGTGACTCGGCATCTAGATTTTCTAAACTATTTTTCCATATATACAAAGTTACTTATATTTATGCCGTCTACGCGTATTGTGCGTCAAAGTTTTGTATAAAATTGACCCCTCTGCAACCACCTTAATATGATATTAAGAACATAAAATATAACACTTTATTTCTAAAGTACCTATATTGTGTTCAAAATTTAAGTAAGATTTGTTTCTTTTGTTTTGACTTGTATAAAATTTCCAACTTTTCTTAAAATGTTTTCCAAGTTCACATTTTGTTTTACGATATTAAAGAAAACAGACGTCATGTAGAGAACTGATAACATTATTTTCAGTCGGTTCATCAAAGCCTAGGGTTATCTATTAAGAGGATATGTGAAAAAAATAGGATTCTTCAAAGCGTCATATATCATGAAGTACTAACAGTAGGAGTATGATTAGCGGATATGTGTAAATTCAACATATAATTGAAGTTTTGATTAGAGCCAAAACACGATTAAGACACATTTTCTCGATAGAAAAACAAGCCAGAGTAGCCTCCGTTTTTATTTATAAACGCTTGGAACTGCTAAACGGTAAATAATAGAAACACGAGACTTGATTAAAAAAAAGAGATTGATATTTTACAAATTATGATTAGAGCAGAATTGAACTTACATAAATAGTACAATCACAATTAAATAAAGTGTGTTTTACGCTTGCGTCGTTTCAGTCGCGCGCGCCGCCCCATCTCTTTCTCTCGCATCAGGCAGTAATATAAGCTATCACACGCCCATTTCGCTTCAATTATTTTTCGACACAGGCCCTTTACTTTTTGATTACGAAATAAAACAGAAGAATTAGAAGTAACCTTTTGCAGTGACAAATCTTTTTTAAATGCTAATTCTTAATAATGCCAAGGACATTCGTTCTCATCTTTTTGATGTTTTATTAATTTGCATGCAGCATTCAATAAAAGTTATATCAACTTGTTTTAATTAACATAATTTATATTTATTGTGAAATGAATCATAGATTGAACAGAGAATAGATTAATAAAACAATTTATACATACTGGTTTACGTACACACGACACACGACAGTAATTCGTTTAGGAGTTTTCCGAAGCTTTACTACAACTACCAGCTATCTTTGATATACAGGGTCTTTCTTAATATGCTGACCCTTTTTTAAGGGATCAGACCATCAAACCGAACAACGGGATCAACATCGAAATCGCGGAAAAAAATTAGCTATCCCATAAATTTGGCTCGAGTAGGTTTACGGTTTTGTATGGAACAGCAGATTTTTTTTTCGCGATTTCGATCTTTGTGCCATAGAGAAAGTTATTATTATTATTATAACATTTTACTGTACACACAGACACATTGATACAGACAATAGAAAAGACGTACTTACAAAGGGCGAGCTTATCTCTTTAAGAGATTTCTTCCAGCAAACCCGCAACAGTGAAATTTAATAAAAGAAGAGAGACAGACATAAAGTGTACATACAATCAGTGACAAATAAGATAATACGAAGCATTTAAACAAAAACAACAAAAAATTCTTCAAAGTTGTTCAGTTTGACGGTCTGATCATCCCCTTAAAAAAGTGGCAGCATATTAAGAAGGACCATATAGGTTTCAAGATTGAATGGCGTGTCAAGTTGAGATAGGGGTGGCTAGCTTTACAGCAACAAAAACACAAAGTACATGAGAAATCGTATCCGTTAGTCGTCTCGTACGTCACCCACGAGAAGGGTGGTTCATTTTAAGTTGGAACCTCATGGCAACACAGCACTCTAAATACGCTCGTGCTAATACCATGATGCTGCCCGCTTGGGTGTTTGATAGTTGTTCAAATTGACCATCCCTAAAGGGAAAATCGTCGTGAGTTTAGGCATAGTAGTTAGCCAACTTTGTAATAAACATGCAGCAGTAAAATGCTGGCCTTGTATTATAAAAACAGTGTCCGATATCTAACTACTCGGAAATGCTAAATTAGAAGTACAGTCGGCGAAAATATCAGAACGTCAGAGTACGTAGAGTATGTATGCACGAATCCAAGTAACAGGATACTACAATATTATTGTGATTGACCTGTAAATAGGTATACCTAGAGTGAGAGAAGAGGGGGTTCGTAACTAATGTTAAATATTTTGACGGGCTCTTTAAGGGGAGTATGAAGTAGGTATAATTCGGAGCGCGCTGCATACAAACGAAGTCTGGTTATATTATCAATACTGTGAGGAGGCATAGCACAGAGATTAATTAAACGACGTATTCTTATCGAGTCCGAAAAAGCGATCTTCTGTTGAATAATAAAAGAATAGCGCCCGGGATTCCATAAAACAACAATAAAATAAAATCCATTTATTTCAGACAAATGTCCATAGTGTTGTTAGTAGATACATTAATGGCTTAAAATTATGTTAGTACACATCATTACACAAGCTAATTTAATTTAATTTTAATTTAATTTACATAATTAAAATAGATGTTCTCAAATTATTTCAAATCGAAACCAGCCTGAAAGCTTTAGCTACATTATAAGACCTACGTCGTTATGATACGAACTAATTAAAGTCAAATGAAATTTTTCGAATTTATTTTAAACAATCTAGAAACTCCATGCTTGTATGTTGTCAGATTTTCATTAAAATGTAAACCTAGTTTTGAAGTGCCTCAAAGATTTCCATACAAATCTTAAATTAATCCTAGCATTGAAACTGTATATATCAACGATAATCTGACAACATAACAAGCATAGAGATTAGTTTCTAGATCCGAAGTATATCCTCTTAATAAGTGCCCCAGGTTTTGGTCTAGGTTTTGTTTATTTTACATCGTACCAACTATTTTTTCTCTGCCCAGTGTGACACGTAACGAACCTGTTGAATTGACATTATTCAAATCAAATCAAATAAATAAATATTTTATTCGAAATAATGCCACATAGCTTTTTGACGTCATTTTTTGACTCTACCACCGCGTCGGAAGGTGTTCCGTTGAGAGAAGATGTGGCCAGTAACTTCACACATCTCTTAAACAAAACAAAATATAGAAAGTATAATTTTTTTTTTTTTTTAATTAAAATTGTTTATTCGAAAGATCCATAAAATAGTAACATTAAATAAAACTATAAATAAAGAGACTTAAAACTAAACTAACCTAGGATGTGGTGCAGGTTCGGTCCTTGTGGGAGGGTACCCAGAACGCTGGCCGCATTTCCTCGCTGAATGGCTATGCTGATCCGTTGAGCGAGGAAAGTGCCAGCTCTTGGCACTTGCTTTGACAGGTCTTTAAAAAGCGCCTGCGCATTAGGTCCCCACGGCCCAAGAGTTTCGACACCAAAACCCATAAAATGGTATTGGGGGCCGATATCCCGGTACCAGCAGGCAAAGTATAATTAAAATACAATATTGCATTACATAGAGTAATATTGTCAAGACCAGACATTTTGGTCATTCAAATAGTCATCGAGTTTAAAGTAACCTTTTTTTACAGAGGACTTGTTTAACATGGGACTTAAACCGAAGCTTCGGCCATCTTCGGCCAAAAAAACACCGTTGACCACACACTCGGCTTCGGCCAATATCAGTATACACGTCCACGACAAAAAATTAGTATAGATTTTGCATTGTTTCGGTACTTTTTAGTCAGGAAATTTAGTATTTCTTTTCTTCGGCAAGAGCCGAACAATCGGCTTCAGTTTCGGCAATTGACAGACACTATTTTTATCCTTCTGTCGAGTCGATGTCATTGAGCTTTTACTTGCCTTCGTGGTCAAGAGATTTGGCAATAAACGTAAGAGGCTTGCTGCATTCATTGACATTGAATCTCGATCTTCAGCTCTGTGATAATGTCTACGGTTTGTGTCTATTTATTTCGCCCACTGTACCTACTAATCAAGTGAATCTCATTTCAATATGTCAGATCGGGCATTAGAAATCCTTGAAGAGGAAACATGCCTATTCATAACTAAGATTTCATTATACCTAATAGGTACCTTACCTAACTTATACATCCAGGTAGATTTAAATCTATGAATGTAAAATATTTTCAAAAGTAAGGGACAGTCTCCTATGAACGTATTCTTGTAGTTATTCTTATTATTCTAACAATTTAGTTAGCTGCCCTTACTGCATTTCTTTACACCCAGTAAACGCTTGTTATAATAGTATTTACACAATGACTACAACGTATTTGATCAGATAATCGTTGATTACTCGACCAAATGCAAGGTTATGTGACGTCACCCCTTGAGAGCAGACCTCCAAAACCTTCAGTTGAACTGAGTAATGAAATTTCTATCTGGTAGCGTTTGCCTGCTGCTTTGCCCGCATAGAATTCTTTTTGTTTTAGAATATAAGCCATAGGTATAGCCCAGTCATTTTACGGTTTGAGCCGGGACTAATTAATAATTGATATTTATTTTCGGTATAATATTGAAGAGCCAATTTGAGCCTCGAAATGTACCAAAATTTTAAAAAATCACGTCAGCAACAGTTCCAATTTTAAAATTTAGCTATTATCTCGTTCTAAAAAAACCTGGTGGTAATTTTTTTTTCACATATTTAAGACACTATTATACAGACTTTAAACATATTGTAAATATTTTTGTCTACTTAGAAGGTTTTGCAAAATACATTCGTATTTTCTAATAAAAATAATTTTTTTTTAAATTTCAATGCCTATTTTTTTGCTCAAAAATAATTTATGTTGTCAAATCTAATTCAAATGAGAGCATTAGTATTAATATATTTAATTTAAAAGCCTTCTGGGGCTTTCAGTTTGAAATTCCAATTAATAATTACTTCCCACCTCTCCTAACAAAACTCCGTAAAATGACTGGGCTACTATCTGCATTCTCAATGTCATTGCGATTCGTTGAACAGTTGAGACATGAAAGTAGAACGAACAAACATATGTCTACACATAATATGTAGGTACCAACCTACTTATATTATAGGTAATTATTTAGCTATTAATGTTTCCCTAAATCTACAGTATACCTACCCTATGTGTTATTTCAGGATGTAGGTAAATTTCCTCAGTAAATACATTTTAGCGAGAATCAGTTGCAAACATTCAACCTTTTATACGATTGGTAGGAAATAGGGTAAGATAGGATAGTTAAAATTCAATGTAGGCACTTAAGTAAATGTACCTTTAACTATTTTTATATTTGACTGAAATACTTCATTTTAACCTAAGAATATTTTCATACATCTAAACTATTATAAAACTGTAGCAGAAAGTTTGTTTGTATGTTGAAGATATTAACAAAAAAAAAGTTACGATATGGTTTTTAGGTGTCCCTGATTCCATATCACCAATTTTTGGATTTTTTGTCTGTCTGTTTGTTTGTTTTGTTTGTGTGTTTGTTTGTTTGAACGAGCATCACGCAAAAACTACTGAACCGATTTTGATGAAATTTTTTTTGTTTGATAGCTTATTATCTGACTTAAAATCTGGTATATAATTTGTGCGGACAAAGTCGCGGGTTAACGCTTGTTGTGTATAAAATATAAATCGCCCCGATGGCAGACTCTGAAAGCGGTGCGTGGGAAAAGGCTCAAAAAGAGAAGAGCACACTTCAACACTTTATTCATAATCTCATTTCTTATACAGGGTGTTCGAGTAAACAGTTGCATTACTTTAAAGGGTGGTTGTATCCACGATACTGAACAACTTTCCCTAAGAAACATATAGGAAATAAAAAAAAAATGATTTTTCATACTAAATGCAATCTGCTGATCGAGCGTTTGTATGAAAAATCTTTAAAAAAAAGGGAATTTCCTCTAGGTTTCTTAGTGAAAGTTGTTCAGTATCATGGGTACAATCACAAATTAAATTAGTGCAACAAGGAATGCACGTGTCCAATCCTAGTGACCGAAATGATTACGTTACCGTGCACCGATGTGAATACATTCTTCACGCACCGTGTTCCTCATTCAGTGATGCATTACAACCTCTTGTGACGAAATGTATTGTGTCATACTTTTTTCATCATTCGTAATTAACTATTGACCAAGAAATTTACGTTCAGTTATGATGAACGTACATAGCTTTGTTTTAACACTTTGATAGTCTTGCAATGGTGCAGACGTCGTCGTGGTCGTTTTTAGGGTTCCGTACTTAAGGTGGTTTCAGTCCATACAAAAGTTTGACGCACAATACGCGTAGACGGAATTAATAAAAGTAATATTTTATACATGGAAAAATTGTTTAGAAAATCTAGTTGCCGCGTCACAAATAACATTTGCAATTTATAATATAATTACGAAGATATAAAGCTTTTAAAATTTTGTCTGAAAAATTTCAAAGCTTTATATCTTCGTAATTATTTTATAAATTTCAAATGTTGTTTGTGACGCGGCATCTAGATTTTATATACTATTTTTCCATATATACAAAGTGACTTATATTAATACCGTCAACGCGTATTGTGCATCAAAGTTTTGTAAAAAATTGACCCCTCTGCAAGAAATATGTCCCTGTGTATAAATTAACAATAGGCTAAGTGTGTTACTAACAGTATTGTGATCTCAGTTGGTCGAAAATAAAGTTTTCTATTCTATTCTGCAACCACCTGAAAGGGTGACGACGAGGCCCTAGTACTAAGCCTACACTGTCCCTTTAACATTCGTTTATTTGCCTTTATTTACACAAAAATAACATCTATCTATCTATACTATTATAAAACTGTAACAGGAAGTTTGTCTGTACATTGAAGATATTAACAAAAAAAAAGTTACGATATGGTTTTTAGGTGTCCCTGATTCCATTTCACCAATTTTTGGATTTTTTGTCTGTCTGTTTGTTTGTGTGTTTGTTTGGGTGTTTGTTTGTTTGTTTGTTTGAACGAGTATCACGCAAAAACTACTGAACCGATTTTGATGAAACTTTTTTTGTTTGATAGCTTATGATCTGACTTAAAATCTGGTATATAATTTGTGCGGACGAAGTCGCGGGTTAACGCTCGTTCATAATAAAAAACATAATTAATGAACAGGGGGTTTATAGGTTACCTATATAGGCCTTTTTTATATTTTTATATGGAAGTTGACGAAGCTTGTTGCAGATATTCAGTATGTATTTATTGACGAAACGAGTTGTGGATCTGAGTGATGTATTTTCTTTGACGAAGCCTGTTGTGGATGTGAGTGATCTATTTTGTTTGAACAGGGTACCGACAAAATAAAAGCAATATAATTTTTGGTGTATACTTATATTTTAATGTACATAAATAAACTATATTTATTTATTTATTTATCTTTATTGGTTATCAAACAGCAAATTACTTAATCTCTTATACAGCAACATTTAAATTTTACAGCGCCAATTACATGATAACACGTTTTAAAAACTGTTTAAGGTACAAAGGACAAAACGTAAAAAATATGAAAGATTTTGACAAATAAAAAGACTAATGTGCTTCTACTTAATGACCGAATTGTTTGTCGAGTATGTTAATGTTATTTAGTATTATAAAAAAAAACACAATTTAATATCATCCCTTTGATACAATTTTGTATTAATCTCAGATCAGAATGTTTTATGGCTGTAGACAAGAGGCTGTCAAAAATTTTGCAAACATTGATAAAAATGTTTATATACTTTTTTTCATAAAATTACAATGAATTTATTTAGGTAGGTAGGTATACAATATAACAATTTTTAGTGTATTTCACTAAGTAAAGTAGACAAGTAGAGACGTTCTAGTCATTTTTATAATACGAGAACTAAAAATATAAGCCTCTAAATTAAAAAACTTTAATACGAAGGCTTTTATTTTTGTAACGCTCGATAAAAGTTTGAAATGTTCTTTTTTCTTTCTATTCTTTTAATAAGCTATTTAAAAGCTTAATTTTTTAAAATACTTTTTAACTATAGGTGGATCTGTAATTAAAAGTTTTATGTATTAAACTGACTTTAGAAAAATAACCTTCTATGTAAGGTAACTGTTTTATTTATTTTTAATGTACGTAGTCTCTTTTGTGTGAGTTAATATTAATAAGTAAGTTTGTATGTATAAAATTGTGCCGTACCGTTGTGGTCCAGTGGCGAATAACCTTGCCTGCCGTGCAGGTGGTTCGATCCCCGTCCAGGCCGACTCGTACCAATGAGTTTTTCGGAATTTATGTACGATTTGTACTTAACACCATTGGCTTTTCGGTGAAGGAAAACATCGTGAGGAAACCTGCATGCTTCAATTTCAAGGCATGTATTGTACCCACCGTATTTCGGTACTAGTGAAACGTGGATGTTCTGAGGTTTCAGAATATCTCTGACTACCCCCTCGGGGAATATAGTCGTGAGCATATGCTAAAAAAAATATTAGAAAGTAGTAAAATTATTTTCTGTAACAATAAGCACAAATAAGTTCAAAAATTCAAATTAATCTCTCTTAAACATCTCTAAAATAATAACAACGGTATGTTTTCACGCTCATTAACGTTAGAACTATGTTAATTAAAAATGTGAAGAAGAATAATATTTTTGAAACATCACTTTCGAAACGAAAGTAAAGCTAAAATTCTCACCTAGCTCACATATAAGTGTGAAAACGAAACAAAAACTTTACTACTTGCGTAATACGATTTAAAGCAATTTCCAGACTGTGCTATAATTTAAACATAAATACTTATTATATCAACCTGTTTAATATACAATACAGGGTGTTAGGGTAAACAGGTGCATTACTTTAAGGGGTGATTTTACCCATGATACTAACCAACTTTCCCTAACAAATTCATAGGAAATTTGCGAAAAAAATGTTGGTCTTTCCATACTAAATGCAATCAGCTCGCCGCCCGCGGCACATACAGCCGTATCTCATAAAAAGTCTAAAATGAGTTAAAAATACCCAAATGTTTACCTATTTCTGCTTTATGGCACAACAAAGATTCAAATCTCTAACTAATTTAGTTTTTTAAATACTCATGAGGCTTATCTCAATAAGCTATGAAAAGAGTTGTCACTGACTGGTACTTTTTGGCACTACTGAAAATTATTATTTTTGCGAATTTGCCTTTATTCCTTTGGGAAAGTTGTTCAGTGTTATCAGTACTATCCTCCATCAAAGTAATGTCTACCCTAACATCCTGTATAATAGAAGAAAGAAAAAGTAAACAAACAGTACCTACCTAATTAAAGTGTATTAATTTTGTAACAGCTGATCAAACTCTGGCTATGAAATAATAGATACTTTTTTATAACATACTTAATAGTTTTGTAGACAATATAATAATTATAACTAGTTCGTTTCCTTTTCACAAAATCGTTTTTTTTTTCAATAAAATCAATAAGAAAAAAGTTCACAAATATAACATCCTTCTTGCATCCTCCAGATCGTCGACGTTTTTATATGAGTTTGACACATGACATGTCATAACCTCAGCGAATACCGAATTGACAGCTCGCCGATATTTCAGTTAAGATTGTGACGACTGACGATGTTTGTCATTGCATTGCAGCTGACAAGAGCACGGCTCTAAGATGATGATAATATGATTAACAGTGACATACATACAGACAGACGGACAGCGAAGTCTCACTCAACTGTATAATTAACACATTAGGAAGCATAAGAACTCGTCAACATGACTACATAATTTATAATTTTTACATTACTAACTATTTTCAATAGGCCTTTATTAATACCTTATTTAATTTGTACCTTTTTTAAACAGCCATAAACTAAAGAGACTTTCACACGAATTCGAGTTTGGAATTTAAATTTTAAATTCATCCAGTGCATACGAACGAAGTTAAGAAACAAACTTGGAATAGTGATGCTAAAAGTGAAATGTGAACGAAAGTGAATCACTAAGTGATATGTGCCAGTGACTCTTAGGTCACTAAACATGGGACTTCATAAGCGGGGAAGTGAGTATGAATAACATATTTTAAAACCTTGATGGCTTGAAAATACTATGACTGCAAGTTGAGCACTAACTTGCCTCCACCAAACCACACAGGGAACGTTGGAGGATGGCTCACTCTCTCCAACCCTAATATTTGTGACAGGAGGCCTGTACCCTTTAGTGGGACGTTTATAACACCTACGCTCTATGTATACCAACTGCTCTCAAACGGTGAAGGAAAACATCGTGAAGAAACCTGCATACACTGAAGAAGAAATTCTGATGTGTATGTGAAGTCCAACCCGATTGCGGGTTGCCCATTGGAACCCGAGTGCCCATTGGGGCACGCGTGGTGGACTAATGCCCATACACCCTCCCTGAGGGTAGGCCTGTGCCCTGCAGTGGGACGTTTATAGGCTTATGATGATGCTCTATGGTACATGAATGCAAATAAATAACTATGAAACTATAAGCTGGTTATGATGATGATTATGTAACCTTTTTAAAGCGACTTTGCCACTTTGTGCGTTTTTTCCTAGTTGGTTAGGACATTGCAGGCTGCATCACCTGATTCCGTGCTTCGGATGGCACGTTAAGCCGTTGGTCCCGGCTACTATCTCTGGTGGTTAGTAAAACCACGTCGGTGGCCATAAGGCGGTCTGAGAAAACTCTGACACCAGGGCTCTGCCCACACGATAAGAAGAAGAAGAATGCGACTTTTTAAAGAAGATCCTCGGAGTAGAAGTTTTTTCTTGCGGAGTGTTGGTATTTCTATTTTAGTAACAAGAACATGCCTTATTAAATTTATATTATATCACGTGACACATGATGATACAAAAAGATAACTTGCACTAGCAAACATAGAATTTATCAAAAAGAAAATGCAATATTATTTTTTGCTATTTATTAGCAAACGTATGTTTCCTCACGATGTTTTCTTTCCCCGAAAAGCCAGTTGTGCTACATATTGTATTATGTATAAGTTCCTACAAACTGAAGAATGTGAAGGAAATGATAAAGGTCTGTCGAAAAGAAACACACATTTTGTACTAATATGTAGATGACACGATTGTACCAAGACCTCCGTTTCCAAGCAACTTTACGCAATACAACCTGCCCACTAAATAATCGGTGTCGGACGCTCCGCGGAGTAACAACTGTGTTTCGAACGTTCGTCGGTCTAACTCCTGAGGATGCTCCTTGGTGGAGCGAAACACGAGTAGAGTAGAAATTATTTGGTGGGCAGGTTGTATTGCAGAACGTAATACAACTTTGTCTGGTAGGTCCTTGGAAGCAGAGGTCTTGGTACAATCGTGTCATCTACATATTAGTCATGAATTTCCGCAAAGTAACGCCTGATTCAATTAGTTACATTTTGTACCCTCAACTAAAAGTTATAGGAAGGTAATTGTAGCGCACCAAAATATTTTTTTTTGTCTAATCAAGCTTTACCTATTCCATACTGGTATCGAATCAAAGCTGGCATAAGGCTGGTATAAGGTGCTTCTGGCCTAGAGAGAGACCAGCTACAAAATGAGTCAATTATTTATGCTAAAGTCTGTCTCTGTCAACTACTAGTCATAATACCAACTAATAACGTAGGTATCACGCTGTGAATTGAACTCTGTATCATAATGCAGTGAGCCTAATTTCCCTGATTACATAAAGGCAAGGTCCACGACCTCTGCTTTGAATGAATCAACTCATTTTGTCAACCAAAATTAATGACCGACTGAGTTTTTCAATTTGTAAACTACGTAAAGGCGTAAGTTGAGTTTTATTTGGTTGGAATTTCGCCCTTATGTCTCTGAAGTTAACAATCGTTAATTTGACCATGTTACTTGTTACGAATTTGGAATAGTTTTAATTTAATTTCATTGCGTGCTAGTAAATATGCGAATGGAAAAAAGAAAATTGGCATTTGTAATTTAGCACTAACTAGAAGAAGCTTTTTTAGAAACTTAAAAATAAAACTGAATTGCACTCCTAAGCAGAAATTTTAGTTGTAGCAATGTTTCTGACCACCCCCAAAGAGATTACGGTCTTGAGCTTATGCATGTATATATGCAAAAATTAAACAAGAAGGATTTCTATGAGACAGTTAATTTTTGTGCAATTAAATGAAAGTTAATGAAACTGGCACAGCATTAATTTTTTTAATGGATTTAATGAATGAATATTTAGTAGGGACGTCCAGTAAACTTTTTAATCATCGTTATTCTCCGTTCAAAAATAAGGACGAGAGAGTTTTTTTCAGATATAGCGTTGTTATTCCTATTTTTAAATGCAAGCTGGAAATAGGTGGTAGGTACTTAGGTGCCTAATGCCTATACATTTTAAAATTGTTCGATTTACCAAAGTTTTTAGCTTTTCCTAGACCTAATTTCTAGAAAAAATTTATCAAATATTTCAAAGATTTATGATTTGAACGAACCATCCTAAAAAATTGGCTAGTAATCAAAATAATACACATACACCGCATTTTTATGATTAACAATCTGAAAGTCTTTTTTCTAACGATAAAATAAACTAGTTGAAAGTTCTAGAAGCTCATTAAACTATGTAGCATCAATTTGTACAAAATTACGTGAAAGTTCTACGCTCAAATTGTGATGTGTACTCAAACACATAAGTACGGCGTAACTAGATTTTTGTTTGTCATTCTCATAATTATCTCACAGTTAAACCGTTTTTACTTTAACGGTCATAATGTTGGGAGAAATTGTGGAGAAACTTCGATAGTTTAAGTTTATAGGGTTGATGATTGTGATGCTATGATCACTAAATTAAAAAAAAAACTACATAGATGCACTAAAGTAAAGTCTTAACAATATTTGTCTGTACGATATAGTTTTTGAATTTTGTTATTAGGTACGCTTACATAAGTAAGTTATGATGACGATGATGATAATCTATACTATTATAAAGCTGTAACAGAAGTGTGTCTGTACATTGAAGATATTAACAAACAAAAAGTTACGATATGGTTGTTAGGTTTCCCTGATTCCATTTCACCAATTTTTGGATTTTTTGTCTGACTGTTTGTTTGTGTGTTTATTTGTTTGAACGAGTATCACGCAAAAACTACTGAACCGATTTTGATGAAACTTTTTTTGTTTGATAGCTTATGATCTGACTTAAAATCTGGTATATAATGTCTAACAAAATTAGGTGAAACTATTTTAATGGGATGATCAGACCATCAAACTGAACAACTTTCTCTATGGGACCAATATTGAAATCGCGAAAAAAAAAATCTGCTGTCCCATACATTTAGGTCGAGTAGGTTTGTATGGAACAGCTGATTTTTTTTTCGCGATTTCTATATTGGTCCCATAGAGAAAGTTGTTCAGTTTGATGGTCTGATCATCCCCTTAAAATAGTTTCAGCTGATTTTGTTAGACCTTATATAATTTGTGCGGACGAAGTCGCGGGTTAACGCTCGTGATATAATAAATTTAAGTTAAACGATGGACTCCTGGCTTATAAGTTATAACATAATAACCATTTTTGAGTTGGGATCTTATTGTGTAAATTCAATCAATCCCGAATCGATATAGTGTTTTAGATATTGGCGATTCGCATCTTAATCATTTTCAGACAATGGATACGATCGAAAAACACGATATTACTTAAATATTGTACTGTATAGTGTATACTAATGCGTTATCGATGTTTTATCGATATATTCGGAAAAATACCTACACGGAGGCAGATTGGAGGCAGTTAGCATCCCGAATATCTTAAAATAAATAAATTACTGCATTTACTGCAACTTGGTACCACATTATTATTTCGTGCCTCTGGCCTTTGAGACCACGGGCTGCTGGGGGTCTGAAGCTTTGAGTTTTGTCAAAGACCTTGGTCGTCAACTCCAGGAGAGGGGGAACGACGCTCGCTCCGGGTACTACTTGATGCAAAGGTTGTCCATCGCCATCCAACGCGGAAACGCGAGAAGCGTCATGGGAACCTTTGCATCCGGTATGACCCGGGGCGGGCTTTTTGACTGATAAAACAGATTGTTAGTTTTAATTTTATTTTAATTACTTATTGTATATTTTATTAAGATAGTTTTACTGATAGTTCATTATGTTCAAATAAATAAATAAATAAATAATAGCCCCACATACCTACTGGTGTCGATAGCTCTATATGATTCTATCGTATAAACTGGTATAAACCGATGAGTTGTAGCCATCGTTCATTTGTAGCGGTAACAAATGTACGTAACCTATTGATTGACCAATATCAATATTTATAAACACATAAATTATACGCGTTTAAAAAAACTAAAGAATCTATCGTCTTGAACCATTAGCATGCGTTACGTTTTAGTTTCCCTTTAGCAAGTTGCGCAATATCCGAATTATTATAATTTATGTTAGTTAGTTATCGTTTAACCTGTGTAGACTTAACCCACTTTTAACCTACTTTGCTGAAAGGGTTTACGTGTTTTACTTTTTTCACGTGTGGCCAATCTCTGTTATAACCTTGGTCTGATTTAGTTCCTTTATTTATTATTTTGTTTATTTTTAAAATTAGGCTTGTGCGTGCTGCGTGTGTTTGAATTGAAGAGCGATTTCTTTTAGTATTTAGGTAATATTTGTTCTATATGGGGTTTAAGATGCAATGCATGTCGATGATTTTTATTTTGGTAGATTCACCTCATAAGGGTTTTTAAGTGTGTGATACTTATTTATAAGAAAATTTAAAATAAGTTATTAAAAAACCAACACCAGGTAGCTATAAAATGGTGTATCTTTTTATTATTTAATATTGTTTTGTATTATCCATCAGTCATCATGGACATTATACAACTTACGTGCCTATATTGTATATTCCATTCCGATAGAACTGGATTAAGATAAAAAAAACAAAACTAAAGAGTAAAAAAATATATCAGTTTTTCTTTGAAAGTCATCCAAAAAATAGTAGCACTTTGATAAAGACTTTTTACTTGTACCTACATGTAGATTAAATAGAAAACTAAGACATAATTTTTTCTATTTTTTTTAGGGCATGTTTTTTCTGGAATATGCTAGAGAAGTCGAGAAGCCTTTTTCGTTAATTTACGCAATTATTTTTAAATATATTAGCATATATTTATAACAATGACGGTCATCCTTGCTAAGACAGCTCTAGGCATTTACTTAGTTTAATCATAGAGCTAAATTATTCTCAAAATAAAATAGCAAAAAACAAAGAGCCAGGAAACCAAAAACCCATCAGAAAAGTCTATTGTTTACACACAATACATTAATTAGGCCGTCGAGTGAATGGTGCTATGACGTCACAAGATATGGAGCAAACCGAGAGCTATCGATTTTTTTAACCTTCAAGGCAGACGGTCGCGGCGCCGACTCTTCGACCTTACGTCGCAATGATATTGGTCTCTATTGCTATTGGTGCAGTATTCATTTTTGCTAAAACCTAAGAGTTCTTTTTGTAGGTGACACTTGTTTTTGTAATAATTCAGACTGAATTTACACAAATATAAATGAAAATCGAAAAACAGCCAAATAAAATACTAGAGTTTGCCTGTGACTTCGGCCGCACTGGTTCCCGGCATCTTAGCGAAATAAAAAATATACCAGGTTTTAAGTCTAATCATAAGCTTTTAGATACAAAAAGTTTCATCAAAATCGGTTCAGTAGTTTTTACGTGAAGCTTGAACAAAGAAACAAACAGATAAAAAATTCCACAAATCTGTAATTTGGTTTCAGGGACACCTAAAAACCATATCGGAATTATTTTTGTAAATATCTTCAATATGACATAGCACACTTCTGTTACAGTTTTATAAAAGGTAGAAGTATCTTGTGCTCTCGAGGATATCCAAGATGCTGACGGCATTTTCCTCGATGACTAAGTAGTTAATCTAGAAATAAACATTTTAACGGGTTCTTACCGCGTTTTGGTATATTTGAGTTGCCGAAGGTAAGAACCCGTTAAAATGTTTATTTCTAGATTAAATAATAACCGCGTAACTCTCAAAAACTGTATGACTAAGTAGTTGAGGATTCACCAGTTCGTTTGGGTCTTCTCAATTTAGGTTGAATCTGCTACTCGAATCTGAATAGTTGATTTGATTCAAACTCTATCTCATCTGGTTTTCACAAATATCAATATATTTCTTTCTATAAACATACCTAGTACTGTACCTGTAGTACCTGGGTGTTTCTCCTCGGCGTTTGAACGTCATTTACCTCGCCAAATATTTTCGCCATGTTTAGCGCTGTTACAAGGGACCAGCGGGCTTTATAACAGCGTTATAAAATTGTATACCTTTTCTTATAAACAAAGTGAAAATATTTGGTGAGGATAATGACGGCGTTCGAACGCCGAGGAGTAACACCCACCTACATTCATGAATCATGATTTTTGTTTAAAGATTTTATTATGAGGTTCGAGAACTACGTGATAAGATTTTCTGTATTTACGTTATGTTGTAAAATCAGAGGCTTTAGCAATAAACATTTTGATTTATGACGTCGGTTACTGTAAAATTTATCTTACCTTTTGCGTCTGGCTTTTACTGCAATTTGAATCATAAGTTAATACAAATAGGGCCTTACAAGGTACTTAGTTTGAATTTATTACAAGCAATAAGCTGACCCAGAGTTATTTAAAAAGATTTTTATTTTCTCGTGACTTCGTTTTATAATTGGAATAAAAAAAACAATGCCGAATGCATACCATCATGCATCAATCCCCATTCAATGGGTGCCTTGCCTAATGATGGTAGTCGAGGTCGAGGCAACCCCGGAACAGGTGGCGCGATGAGTTGGATGCCTATTGCAACAAACGGAGGGATACCACATTGGATAGAGATATATGGAAGAGTTTAGGGGAGACCTTTGCCCAGCAGTGGGACGAAGTAGGTTAAAAAAATGTCCTTTCGCTTGCATCCTAGGCTACCTCTCCAACAATTTTCAGAAGGTGTGAATAATGTCAGGAATTAGAAAGAAACGGGTAGATTGACAAACACATTTTTGTTGATTTTATTTTCATCATAAAACATTATTTATGTATACTAAACAAAAAATAATACTACTACTGTAGGATATCCTACAACTTGCCTACAACACTTTGTCAGCCTCATACTTAAAAATTGTCACAGTCGAGGGTCTACTGGAAGAAAACATCTTCAGTGATTATCTTGCCCTTACCATATTACGCATCTATACTAGGTACTCCTACCATTTAATTGTTAATATTTCCATGTGTTCATGGAAATATTCGTTTCATCATGTTTGACGACCCGGTTGGTGTAATGGTTACCACGCCGGACTGCCAAACCAGGGTCCTGGGTTCGAATCCCGGTTCGGTCATGGATGTTTATATGTTAGTGCCGTTGTTGTATGGTTTCCATAATAAACAGCCTATTAGTGCTTGCTTGGGATCATTACAATGTATGTGCCTATGTATCAAACTCAATCATAGAAGAGCAAATGAAAGAATCTGAACAATCTATTAGTGAGCCTATAACCACAAGTCCCAAACCGTCGACAAGTTCTGCTCCCGATCTTGTTCAGATACTAATCCATAACTTATCACCGTTGCCTGACGCAGCAAAAAAACGAACAGCAGCTCGAAAAAGAAAGAGTGAACGAAGTGAAATTTTAACTTCATCGCCATACAAAAAACTGGCAGAAGAAAAAGAAAATGAAAAGAACATGAAAGATAAAAAGAAGGAAATAAAATCTAAGTTTGAAGTAGCAATGGGAGGTAAAGGAAAGCAAACCAAAGGAATTAAAACTAAAGGAAAGAGCGTAGACAAGGGAAAAGAAGCGACAAACGTGAAACCTAAAGGAAAGAAAGGAAGTGAAGTACGACCATTAACTGAAACATCTAACACAAACATAACAATTTGCGTAGTTTGCTTAGAAGACACTGACGAAGACTGGATCCAGTGCTCATCCTGTCGTGGGTGGGTACATGAAGCATGTGCAGACATTCCAGAGTGTGGAGATGGCTACATATGTGATCGATGCAGGTTATTTTGAAATGTCCGGTGCTAGGGGTATGGCACAAATATTCGTCCGGTACTAGGTGCCACTTTTTAAAATTATATTTTTTGTTACCAAAGTTTGATTGATAGTATTAATTATATTTTAGCAGAGGTTGCATTTTTGTTAATTTAATTTGATTTCTAACTTTGTTATCTAACATAAGTCATAATTTAATAAACATTTCGTAAAATATTTTTTATTTTATTTATAAATAACCTTAGGTGTCCGCCACTAGGGGACTTCCCCCTATAATAAAGTGTTACACAATACAAATATCCTTTACGACCAAGTTCAAAGCTAATGGCCGCAGTAAGTCGTACAAAAAGTAATAAATACTGACATTCCTTACATTACCGTGCAGTCTAATGGTTACAATGTGGTGCATTCCATAAACTAATGGTTAGCGGCACGAAGCACTGCTTTTAATCTGGCCGTCCATCAGAACCAAGCGGGAATGCCGAGAGATGAACAAAAATTTTGTTAAAAAGAGGTTGAGACGGGTGGTCCCTGGAGCGCTGAGGCAAAGAATCTGGCTCGAGAGTTAGGTCGCCGGATGCGGGACAGGGGCTGCGATCCCCGGTCTGGTTCGTTTCTGGTTCAACATATTGCTTTAGCCATCCAACGGGGTTACGCCGCAAGCGTCTTAGGCTCGTTTAGGCCAGAAACGAACCGCGGCGGATTCTCTGAATAGTTTAGATTTTTATACATATTTATGTTTTTTATACTGCCCGGCCCTGCTTTTTGACGGCCCGGTAGTTCAGTCGTTAGTGAACCTGCCTGCTGTGCCGAGGGTCGCGGGTTCGAATCCCGTAAGGGGCAAATATTTGTATGATGAATATGAATATTTGTACCCGAGTCATGGATGTTTGTATCTATTTATGTATTCTATATCGTTGTCTAGTCATCATAACACAAGTTCAGGCTAGATTCTGGTACTTTAAAATGTGACTAGATAATTTGTGTGACAATGTCCAAGATATTTATATTTATACTATTACTTTTAACCATTACTGTCTTTTCCTTCAATAAATATATTCCACTTAAAAAAGAGGTTTGTTGTACTTAGACCTGCACTTAGACTGGACTTAAGAGGCATGGGCCTCTAACCAACTTTTATTTCTCTACCTCAGTTCTTTTAAAAAGTACGTAACTAGTGACCTCGTTAAATGTAAAGAATTTTTGCTGTAACCACTTTAACCACCCCATGAAGTTTCAGTAGCCAGCTACAAGCTGCAAATAAAAGTTCCCCTGGGAAAGGCGCGGACTGGTTTGAAATGTCTTCCTTTCTTCCAGAAGTTTTTAAAACTTAGTTCTTGAGTTGTCTGGTGACCTTTTTTAGAGCCCCGTACCAAAATACAGGGTGTTACAGAAGTAAAAATTGTAAACTTTTAAGGGGGTAATTTTCACTATGGGACCAACATCGAAATCGCGAAAAAAATCGAAATCTTTTGTCCCATACATAGCTCGAGTAGATCTGTAGTTAAGTATGGAACATCGCAAATGCATCGCATCATGGCGATTATGGCAAATCTCCTCATTTTGGGGAGGCATATGTCCAGCAGTGGACGTCTATCGGCTGATATGATGATGATGATGATGATGGAACATCCGATTTTTTTTTTCGCGATTTCGATATTGGCCCCATAGTGAAAGTTGTTCAGTTTGATGGTCTTAGTTCATAATTATTCGTAATCATTTATTGAACTTGACTTAACCACCCCCTTAAATGTTTATTTGTATTTTTTGTAACACCCTGTATAACAGAACATTCACGAAATGATACTTTGTAATTCGTCTGTCTGCCTCAGAAAATGCTAATGGAATTTGAATTTACATTTCATAAGCGAATATTCTTTCCCGTGAATTTTTTATTTAATTGCCAGTCTAAGGCAAAGGGAAGGGATGCAATGGGAAGGGAAGCAATGTTTTAATTTTTCATAAGGAGGATCCTCCATTTTCGGCTTATCAAAAATACCTAATGTGGAAGAAGACGACGATACTGTACCGTGATTTTTTTAATTTTAATTATGCTAGAGAAAGCGCAGCCAATATGTTAATTTTGACCTGAAAATTTAACTTTAGTACCTACTAAACTACATAATGGAGGGAGAAAAAGTCAAGTATTGTATCATGGACCTAGACAGAAACTATTTTGGATTGGCAGTTTACGTTATGAACCTATTTATGACCAAAATACAATTTTGCCATTTTTAGGAACTTACAACTACCTATTTACAATTTAAATAAGTAGTTATACGTTCTTAAAATTCCGATATCTGAAGTTCCGGTGAACACTTCATTCAAACTCTAAACCTAGCAATTCAGTTCCATTTCCACCAGATCCACAAAACAGAAAACTCTATCACTTTTATACAACATTTATACATCTATTCACATGCTACCCATACCTGCTGCGATGACCCACATAAAAGAAAACACCTCAAAAAACATGAAAAGCTAACCCAGATGTTGTCAAACCTTTATTGATCACATTGACCCAAAGTAGGGAAAACTATCAATTATTTATTCTCCATTTTCCCTCCATTCTCCAACGGAAGTGGATAGCTTTGGTCCCACGTACGTGGTCTCGTAGATGAAAGGAATGTGGTACTTATGGTGTGGGAATAGGACTTTTTGAAGACTCTTTCGTATGCGGAATGAACTGTAGTTGGGTAGGGCGATCGTAACCGTTAGGTTTTGTTACACACGGCCTGCGCTCGTGTGGACAAGCCTTTATTTTGGGTGCGGTTCAATTTATAGGAGTTTGGAGATACCTATACGTTAAGTAATATTCTTTCATTATGTACTGTACGTTATATCTAGACACAAATCCTTGAAACTGGATTATTATTACTAGACACTCTTTCTTCTACTGTGTTATTACTTATTATTGAGAAAATTTGTGGCTCCAAACCCAAGAGAGTACGGTAGAAAGCACTGTCGTTCCCTTTTGTAATTTTCTTGGCATCTTTTTGATTAATACATCTTTAAACTTGTCCTACTAGAATCCAGTACCTTAATAATACATATAGATCCAACATTTTATAGGATAGTTTTTTTATACGTAAATGTCCTTGATCGTGCCTATACTTTGTGATTGCCAAGATGTTTGCCGTCCACTATACCGTACCTGATGGGCTTGCGTTTGGCTTCACTCCAAATGATAAGCGATGATTAGGCCGAGAATGCGATATAACAAGCTTACCCAGAATATGTCTGTGGGGACTTGCTACAGATGTCAGCACCCACAAGTTATAGATTAAGATGCCAACAGATGGCGACACCGTTGCCCTCGGAAATATGCTCCATAAAAAGACAATGTTCACCGTAAATACCTAACTCGTGAACTACTACAAATAAGGTTCACAATCGAATGCAAGACATACATCGCGCAATAATCACAGAGATTCGATATTATAATATATACAAGGTCCTACTAAGAACTTTTGGACCACGGTAGGTCCCCAGGCTTCACACATATAGCCTGGTGGAAGATCTTCCCTTTGCAATGGAGGAACATTCCCAGTAGCACCTCCATAATGTCTCCTCTTTACTTTATTACTCTGATGCATCGCTCTGTCGCTGAATCCTGTAATTTGGACCAAACTCATTACGGTTGTAACGCGTGCATTATGTTCGTACGAGTGTTATGTGGCGTTATAACCATTTATGTTTAGTGTTGTTCGACTTGTTTCGGCTTGTTACGGCTCGTTACGGGTTGTTACGGGGTCCTGGTTCTGAGTCGAGTTGGTTCCGGCTTTGTATTCATGCGATATCAATATTGCTACGGTCCGGAGTCCGGGCCGGATATATTTCCGGCTTGAATGGCCAAGGATTAGATAAAAATCTGACCCTTATGTTCGATTATTTTCTACAATACAGCTCTTACTAATACTTATCTTTATAAATTGTAGCCTATGTGTTATTCTTATGTATAAGCTATATTATTGTAAAGTTTCATTAACATCCATTCAGTAGTTTTTACATGAAAGAGTAACAAACATCCATCCATACTTACAAACTTTCGCGTTTATAATATTAGTAGGATGCTGTGGCGCAAACAGTGTCGGTAAAGACCCGTAACATCATCATCACTACAGAGTATAAAACAAAGTCTCTTCCCGCTGTCTGTCTGTCCCTATGTATGCTTAGATCTTTAAAACTACGCAACGGATTTTGATGCGTTTTTTTTTAATAGATAGAGTGATTCAAGAGGAAGGTTTAAATATCAGCATTGCACCCGTGCGAAGCCGGGGCGGGTCGCTAGTAAATATTAAAAATTGATTTTATGCCTGTTGCTAGAGGGTGCTGAGCTGACTACTGCTGACCCAAATAAACGCGCTATCGTTAGGGAGCCCGACACGCTCTTGACCTTATTTTTTTTTAATATTGTCAATGTAGGTACAGACACATTTATGTTACAATTTTATAATAGTGTAGATTATACTCGTATGTAAGTCTCCATCTTCTTTTAGGTAGATAGCATAGCATATGCTCACGACTATATTCCGTGAGGGGGTAGTCAGATATATTATGAAACCGCAGAATATCCACGTAGCCATCCATTTAGGTAGACATGCCTAAAAAAATGCGAATTATATTTTATTTTTTCATAAAATTTTTGTTCAGTCCTATTTTCATATTTTGCGTTCATTTGTATGCATGCACTACACGTGTTTGTAACACAATTTAGCCCTGAAATGAGTTGTCTAGTCTCGTCGGAACCAAATTGGTCCTTCGTAAGGCTTCGGACTCGGTTTACCGGAGCCCCATCAAGTGCTGTTACTAAGTGTCCGTGACCACCCGTGACTCAGCTACGTATGGGCATTTTGATTACCTCTATATCATTTTATATAATTTGGTTTTGATTATAAATGTTGGGTTGATAAAACGTAAATTTTGTGAAGTCATTGAATTAGATGATGGAATAGAGTTTCGTAAGTTTAACAAGTTCTGGATTAAAAGAAGCACATTGATGCTTTTTATATCGGGATTGAAGTAACTAACAAATTAGTTAGGTCAGTCAGATTCAGTGGCCGGATCTAACATTGATGATACCTGACGGTCGGTCGTCTTACGATACAAGAGTTAGTAAGTACTACGTACAATACGGATAGCCCAGTCATTTTACGGTTTGAGCCGGGACTAATTAATAATTGTCATTTTTTTTCGGTATAATATTGAAGAGCCAATTTGAGCCTAGAAATATACCAAAATTAAAAAATCACGTCAGCAACAACCCCAAATTTTAAATTTAGCTGTTATCTCGTTCTAAAAATTAATTAAAGTAAATTTTTTTTGCACATATTTAAGACTACCATTATACATACTACAAACATGGCGTGAATATTTTTGTCTAGTTAGAAGGTTTTGGAAAATACATTCATATTTTCTAAAAATACCTCATTTTTTAAATTTCAATGCCTATTTTATTGCTCAAAAATAATTTATATTGTTAAATCTAAGTCAAATGAGTTCATTGGTATTAATATTATTAATTTAAAAGTCTTCTGGGACACACAATTCTGATTTCTATGTTGCGTAGCGAATTTTTTTTAAACTGTTTTCAGATAGGTACTCTTTGTGTCACTAAATGGTGCCGGTTAACACTTTCGCGGACACTGAACGAGACACAATAGAACTTTTATTGTTATCACTGCTATAGCATGTCACTGTCCGCGAACGTGTTAAAGATAAAAGTCCTAGTAATAATTACTCCCTACCCCGCCTAACAAAACTCCGTAAAATGACCGGGCTAAGAGTTCAGTACAGTCCAGAGTACAGACTGATAATATCATTGCACACCTCTAAAGGTATATATGGCACAATAATGTTAATTCTCTCAACACCTTGTAAAAACTTACCAATAGTAATTATATAAATTACTTTGACTACGACTCTCCTTTGTCCCATACTAGCTTTTATTCCACCCCCTCTGGGTGGTACAGGAGGTGGCAGGCATCAGCTTTTCTTCACCCACTGACAGGGTATAATATTCTCCCCATTATGCCACTCTTTCCTGTCTTGTGCCAGTCTCCTCCAGTTCATTTCAGCTGCCTTCGCAATATCATCAGCTCATCTGGCTGCCACTCGGCAGTCAGCAGTGGTGTAATTCTCTGTCCCTCGCACTCACTCGATATAACATGTGCTAACTTCTTCTCAAGCGCGAGCCTATTGGGTGGTCCCGAAGTAAGACAGATAGGGAGCTCTTTGCCACTTTTAATGGACAACACAAGCATCGAAACTAAAACATTTACGTAAACCTGTAACCTGTTCTGCGTTTTTAGAATAACTCGGACTACAACCTCGGGGAATATAGTCGTGAGCAAATGCTATACTATGCTACGTAAACCTTCACTATTCACTCATCCAATTCCTACAGGTCTGAAATACGTTTTTAGTAGCGCATGAAATTACAACCCCATTCTGTTTTGTCCACAGAGAATGGTCTTCTCTCATACGAGAACCCGAACTACCACTTGGACCCGTCACGCCTTGAGTCGGCCATCTACAGCGACCTGTACGACATGCACGACGACAAGACACTTCCCGACGAGTACGACAACTACCTAGACAACAGGAGGTGAGTACTATACGAGTTATACAATAATACGGTTACCAGTTGCACAGCGGTTGCGAGTTGTACAATAATATGGTTACAAGTTATACAATACAGCCATCCGGTTACGACTTGTACAACGGTTACGAGTTATACAGTAGTACGCGGTTACCACTTATACGACGATATGGTAGCGACAAATTCAACGATACTGTTGCGACTCTAACGATAATAAGGCTATGACTTCTACGTAAATACGTTTACGTCTTATACATATTATAAATATCATCATCAGCCTATAAACGTTCCATTAAAGGGCACAGACCTACCCTCACCTCAGGGAGGGTGTATGGGCATTAGTCCACCACGCGTGCCCAATGCGGATTGGTAGACTTCACATGCACATCAGAATTTCTTCTTCAGTGTATGCAGGTTTCCTCACGATGTTTCCTTCACCGTTTGAGAGCAGTCGGTATTTCGTACATAAGTTAGAAAAACTCATTGTTACATGGCATGTTGTCCGTGCGGATTCGAACCCGGTCCCCCATAATTGGGTGTCCATACCTCTCCACAACGCGCCACCGATGCTCTCGTTAAAAATATTATATATTATAAATATATCTACTTATAATAATAAAAAGGCTTGCGACCTATATTTAAAGTGGAACTTATAGAGTGGTTGGATCTTACGAAATAAATACTAGAATCAGAAATATACAACGATCTGTACCGTAGAAATGGAATTGTACAGCAATACGATTACGAGTTATACATAGACACGGTTACAACAAATATTATATACTATGGCTACTACGACGACTTATACAACGTGTTAATGAATTAGCGCAAAACCTCATACACCACAACTGATTAATAACAAAATAATTGGATTGAAACAATAATTTCATTATTTTGATATTCAACATTTTAAGTTATTCACATTTAAAGTTTAGAGGCAAAAATGATTTGTTATCATTTCAGCAATGAATGAAAGCGCTAACATACTTAAGGATATATTTTAATAATCTTGTTTTGGTAGTAAGTAGGTTGAGTATGCCCGTGGGGTGGGTTGACATCGGGTTAAGAAAATTAAAACATTTTCTTACAATTTATTTAATATTTTGAAAAAAATTACCTATGTTAAAACCATGATAATTCGGTTCTGCTCTCGATTCTAAACAAACTACTTTATAGTTTTGCGTTAATTCATTAGCACGTTGTATAAAACGGTAACCATTTCTACAAGCGCACAATAATTTGACTTATAGCTACTTAAACAATTATTTCAATCAGCAATAAATTACCTAGTGTTGTGCTAATGCAAATTCTGTTTCAAACTGCCGCGTTAACCGTTATTACTAACACAAAAACGGTTAGTTAACAAGCAGGCAAAATTAAACCGATTTATGTCTAACACCGTCAACCATAACATTATTTTATCTGACGCACCAACATCCCGTTGAAACGCCAATAAAAATGTGCTAAAATCTAAAATTACTACCATTTGGTACTACAAGTATATACTATACATATAAAGTTAATGCTCTACGTTACGTCACGGGCGCCAGATGACGGGTGCAACGACCTGCATACAGCGCAGTCGCTGCATCGATCCTATGCATCGCTTCCGCGTTGGGTCTCTCAACTAGCGGGTGTGGTAGCGAGTGACATTTTTGAATTTTATATCAAAAATAGCGTTTTGGCGCTATTATTTTCAAGATGCCCATGTATCAGTATTTATTTGTAAAGATGAAGCATTATTTTATTCGAGTGATTATTATTAGATCATGGTCAACATTTAACCTATACCTAGTGTCTATTCTAACAGTATTGAAATGACGTTCAATTTAAAATGTTACTGAAAAAATAGATATTTTAGAACTAATTCCCCTCTCTTTGAGAAATTGCTATTAGGGTTGATTAGTTGAGCTTGGTTCTTAGTCACAATATTTCTTTGAAGATTCTATTCCATTACTAGCTGTAGCTACATAATGGAGGTACTGATGAGTCAAATGATCAACGTATTTAATGGCCCCACATACATCCGACCTATTAAAGCGGGAGCGGAACCATGAGCGGAACAACATCCGCTGCGACTTAAAAGATAATAACGCGATTGTTAATAGAAGTACAAGTTATGAACTTACAGTCTTTTCTTGTTTTGCTTGTTAGGAATGAATATATAAATAAATAATAAAATTGCAATTCTTATAGCACAAAACAGCACAGCGCATCGCTTTTTTTGGATTGCTATTTTCCAAATGTTAAAGGAAATAATTTTACAATCGTTTTACAAATGTTAATACAATTCGTATTGACAATTTGAGTAAAATTCAGTAATTTATACGTGAGAACTTGTCGTCAGTATCTGACCATCAATTTGTCTTTGTAGAGACCAAACTGTTATTTAGCTGTAAGTTCTTAAAAAAAGAAATAAATAAGGTAATGTAAACTATTATAAAACTGTAACAGAAGTGTGTATGTACATTGAAGATATTAACAAAAAAAAAGTTACGATATTGTTTTTAGGTGTCCCTGATTCCATATCACCAAATGTTGGATTTTTTGTCTCTGTTTGTTTGTGTGTTTGTTTGTTTGTTTGAACGAGCATCACACATTCAAAAAATGATGAACCGATTTTGATGAAACTTTTTTGTTTGATTGCTTATGATCTGACTTAAAATCTGGTATATAATTTGTGCGGACGAACGCGGGTTAACGCTCGTTTTTAATAAAGTTCGGATCCATTCCATCCAATAATAAAATTATGAACAACACAGTATAGATATCTTACATCTTATAATCTTCTTCTATGGTACTTATAAAACAGTTTCGTGACGGACTGACTGACAGACAAGGCACAACCTAAACCTCTGAAAATGAAAACATGCAATTTGGAATACATATTCTACAGAGCATGTAAGTAAGGGTACACTAAGAAAGGATTTTTCGAAAATCAATTCAAAAGGGGTGTTGATGTTTTCCGAAAAAATTTCACCTTTAAAAATATGAATGTATACTATACTTACCATTATTCTTTGAATAAATATTGATTGATTGAAATACCTTTTCTAAAAATCCTACCGTGCAGGAGGCGATGGTTCGATCCCAGTCCAGGCCGACTCGTACCAATGAGTTTTTCGGAATTTATGTACGATTTGTAACACCACTGGCTTTTTCGGTGAAGGTAAACATCGTGAGGAAACCTGCATGCTTCAATATCGAGGCATGTATTGTACCCACTGTCCATTAAAAGTGGCGAGGGGTCACTACCCGTCACACTGGACAGAGTTTCGGTACTACTAGTGAAACGTGGATGTTCTGCGGTTTCAGAATATCTCTGACTACCCCCTCGGGGAATATAGTCGTGAGCATATGCTTATGCTTTTCTAAAAATAATTCATAAATTTGTCATTTACAAAATGTTTTTAAAATAAGACACATTTTATTAAATCGCTTCCGCCTACGTTCTTCGCTTGTACAAAAGCAATAACTCTATAACGTTTCTCGTGACTTACTGCAACACAAAAGTTACAAAACATGAGCTCTATTCCTATAGTTATAAGGCTTATAGTGTTTTCAAACTGATGCGGGGATTGGGGATTTTCAGCGACTCTAACTAGAACATGACGTTGTACGTGCCTTTTAAAGTTTAAACTGCAATCGTGATTCTTTTAACGATAGAAATAAAGTCGTTTTTGGATTAAACTTCTAGAAGAAGTTAGAGTTTAACTAAAGAAAGAAGACATTGCTGGGACAGGTAATTGAACAAATGGATCACAAAGTCAAAGTCAAAGTCAAATACATTTATTGCAAAACTGTAGGTGCGTCAGGGTGACTAGTAAGATAGGTACAAAAGAGCGCTACAATTTACCGGTTAAGGTGTACAATGCTTAATATAGATACCTAATAACATAAAATTAATACATGAATGTCAACTACAAATTAATTATTTTAATCGGATTACACAATGTCAAAAACAAAAATACATTTAGCGAATTCTGTCAAAATTGAGTACACAATGCTCCAATAATTCTTATTAACTACATTTTTGTCAAAAAACTCATTCACACTGTAAAATAATTTTGTCATAAGCCACAAACTATGTAAGCAGAGATCTCAAGCATACAGGGTCCAACGTGATAATTATGTTGACAGTTTTTAAAGAAGATGATCAGATCACCAAACTGAACAACTTTTTTTTTTGGATCAACGTCGAAAACGTGAGAAAAAATCAAGCTGTTCAATACATTTGGGTCGAGTAAGTTTGCAGTTCTGTATGGGATAGCCATTCGCTGTTATTTTTGCCGTTTTTACGTATTCATTTTGATGGCCTGACCATCCCTAAAGCATATTAAACCTGTATATTTTAGTAATTACGATTGTTTTTCGACTTAAGGTGGTTGCAGAGGGGTCAATTTTATACAAAACTTTAGACGGTATTAATATAAGTAACTTTGCATATTATATGGAAAAATAGTTTAGAAAATCTAGATGCCGCGTCACAAAAAATACATTTGCAATGTATATAATAATTACGGAGATATAAAGCTTTGAAATTTTTCATACAAAATTTTAAAAGCTTCTTAATTTTATTATAAACTAGCTTTTGCCCGCGACTTCGTCTGCGTAGACATGTAATTTTGTCTAATGTCTCGTCTAAGGTCATGAAGGTCATGGTCCGAACCAAGTCTAGGGATCCTGGCATGTAACATTAGAATGGCGATTAAGGAATGTGCTGTTAAAAGACACAGGCTAGAATGCTCTGGCCTCTCGGGTCTGCAACACTGCAGGAAATTCATCAGCAATCTTCTTATTATCGTGTGGGCAAAGCCCTGGTGTCAGAGTATAACAGCAATATAACACCACGAATCCCACAGTTCATACTGAACAACAGCAGGAGCAAAGCTCGTGCCATCGTCGGAGCCCTCACCGGGCACTACGCAACAGGCACGATAAAGCTCACTCTAGATCCCGGTTGCCGAGCGTGTGGAGAGGAGGAGGAAACCATGGAACATTTGTACTGTGTGACTGCGATGTCTTGGTGGGTAAACGTATGTGGATGGTTATTCATTACAGGTTTCTTACCCTGAACGCTATTGCCATATATATTCATTTTCCAAGTTTTTCAAGGATGAAGAAAATAATATGTAGGGTTCAATACAAAAGATACCATTGGGTCGAAGTGTTGCTGGCTTGCCATTTCCCATAATAAGATAAGAAAGTCATGAACTTAAGCTAAATCAAAATCAGAAAGTACCCCAAGTAATTCTGTAGGTATCAGATTTAAAAGTCATTCACTGGATCCATCACTTTAATTTTTCTACTGTTCGTCGTTTATTAGTTTTTTATTTATGTCGAGCAGCATAATAATCATCTTACGACCCACTGCGGGTCACAGACCTCCACTCACGTATAAACGTTAGAGGATACTCTACCACGCGGGCTACTGTAAAATGGTAAAGGCAAGAGCTAAAACGATAATATTCTAGGAAGTTAATGGTCAATTTGCTAAAAAAGATTTTCAATTATGTAAGTAGCTACATTACCGACCTGTGGTGTTATATTATAAGGACCTTTTAGATAGTAGAATGATGTTCTATAGTTAAGTTGCACAAGCCCTCAAAAAATCATAATTGAGACCGAAAATCAAACAAAACAAAAATTTGGCAAGAATTACTGCAACAAAATTCGTCCTTTCTGTAAAATAAGGTAGCATTGGCTCAGATTGGACTCAAACAATCAATATACTTACAACGATGTATTACAACGATAATATAATCAACTAAATTTGTAAGCTCCTGCTATAGCTAGGTTTTTGAATTAATAATTGTAGCACACTTGCTTTAAAAAACTCCCAACGCCATCTATTAAGATGAAAACAATACTACGATTAAATTTTTGAACACTTGATTTTTAATATTTGACGACTCGGTTGGTGTAATGGTTACCTCGCCGGACTGCCAAACCAGGGTCCTGGGTTCGAAACCCGGTTCGGTCATGGATGTTATAAATGTTTGTGCCGCTGTTGTATGGTTTCTATAATAAAAAGCCTATAGTGCTTGCTTGGAATCATAACAATGTTCCTGTAAGCGTTATTTATTTATTTAATTATTTTTCTAATTCAGCCGGTAAGCAACTATACAATCAAATCTGTAAGACCGAATATCTGAGATGTCTTGAGCGTGAATTGAGTATGGTACTTGCTTCAAAAAAACACGCAACGCCATCTATTAAGATGAAAACAATACTACGATAAAATTATGAACACTAACTTTAGAAAAGGTTAAAAGAAAGAGGATTATTAGTATTTGCCGACCCGGTTGGTGTAATGGTTACCACGCCAAAATGCCAAACCAGAGTCCTGGGTTCGAGTCCCGGTTCGGTCTTGGATGTTATATGTTTATGCCGTTGTTGTATGGTTTCCACAATAAAAAGCCTATAATGCTTGCTTGGGATAATTAAAATAATGTTTGTGCCTGTGAGCGTTATTTATTTATTTTTCTCGCGTTCTCCGCTGGAGAATACGCTTGCCCGGTGTGGGGCCGATCTGCCCACGCCAAGCTGGTGGATACCGGCACTAAACAAAACGTGTCGGATTATAACTGGTTGCTTGAAACCGACTCCAGTAGAGTTGCTTTACCCACTGGCTGGCATAGCGCCCCCAGATGTAAGTAGGGCTGTGGCAGGTTCCTCAGAGAGAGCCCAAATGGTGGACGACACACGACATCCCATGCATGGCTTTATTCCTGCGCCGCAAAGGCTGCCAAGCCGACGCAGCTTTATGAAGTGTGTCGACCCCCTGAATACTGGCCAACCGCAAGCAAGGTGTACTCTATGGCGACAAAAAGTGTCCCTCCCAACTCAATTTGTGTCGCCGTCTGAGAGCCTCACGCCTAGACATGACTTGCCTTGGGCGACCTGGAAGTCTTTAAACCGACTTCGAACCCAGGTCGGTCGCAGTAAGGACAACATGGTCAGGTGGGGATACTCGGATGCGCAAAATGTGACTTGCTTGTGTGGAACTCCACAAACGATGGCCCATCTCACATCGTGCCCTGCGTGCCCTAACATCTGCACGCAGGAGGAGCTCATGACTGCTAGCGACGGTGCAGTATCGGTTGCCCGATTCTGGCAAGCTACTATTTAGCGACTTTGTTCAGAATTTGAAGTCGACACGATAAGAAGAAGATTATTTTTCCAATTCGCCCAGTACCTATACAATCAAATCTGTAAAACCGAATTTCTGAGACGTGTTGATGATAGAACCACAAACATAATATTAATATTAGTGAGATACCTGGTAGGATGGTAGGATTAAAATTAGAAAAAAGCCAAAATAAAACATCCTGCGCTAATATTAGATCTGATATGATCTCAGGATATTATTATGATTGAAGGTCAGGCCCTTAACATATCAAGCCTAACTGCATCTGTCTAATCCGGTGAAAAATGGATATAGTCGTTGAATATATTTAAAAAAAAATAAAAAAAAACATTCTCGACCAAGAATCGAACCTCCACCTCATGCACGAATCTAACCATATACCAAATATACTACACAGCTGTTGTCAAAACTGTTGAAAAAAGTAAATACTATTTTTACCACTGCAATCTACAGAAATGCATCTGTCAGCGTCAAATTGGCGCTAGTGAGCATAGAATAAAAACGTGGTAAATGTTTCAGCATGATAAAACATTGTAATTTATCCCACAGGAACCCATTGCTAGGATAAAAAGTATCCTATATCTTAATCCAGAACACATTCAAAATCCATTCAGCCGTTTATGCGTGATTGCGCCACAAACATACCTCATTACAACTTTACAAACATCGTCACAAACTTTCACGTTTATAATATTAGTGAGATTATTAGTTCTTCTTCGTGATGGCATTTTTCATTATTGAAAACAATCAAGTGCACTGGCAGATACAAAATTATTTTTTAAGTATGATTATCACTGAACGGAACGCGTCGGGGCGCATTATATATATATTACTTTATTTTTTATATATTTAACTTAATATGCTGACACTTTTTTAAGAGGATGATCAGACCATCGAACAGCTTTCTCTATGGGACTGTCATGACAAAAAAAATCTTCTGCCCCATACATTTTTGTAGAGTAGGATTGCAGTTTTGTATGGAACAGTTGATTTTTTTTTCGTGATTTTGACTTTGGTCCCATACAGAAAGTTGTTCAGTATGATGGTCTGATCATACCCTTAAAAAACTGTCTGCATATAAGAAGGACCATATACATCTTGCAATCCGGTCAGATGCGCGCGAAATCGGTGACGGCCGCATTCCACTGCAACGTCGCCTGGTCAGCACTCGCTGTCAATTCGCGTGCATTTGAAACAACGGCTGAGGCGCACGTATGCGCCTGGATTCCAGCGAATAATTTCGTCCGGAAGGACGCAGTCGGCTATTGCCGAATGTTACATTAATTTATGTAAAGCTCATATCAAGCGACAGTCCGTAGGGCTGTGGCAGGTTCCTCAGAGAGAGCCCAAATGGTGGACGACACACGACACGGACGGACCGCAGCACGGACTACAAACTTTGAGTCAAGATAACTTTAGAACTAAACATTAAAAAGGAAATCACAGATATTGGTTTCTAGATTGTTTTAAAACCATTCATTTTTTACTTTAATTACTAAATGTTCAAACTAAGCTTCGTTTTGTATGGAGCGCCGTAGAAAAATGCGCAAAATGCACGGCGGCACATCGCATCGGCGGCATAAAAAACCGACCCTTATTAATTTGTTAGAGTTGTTCGTTTGTATTTTAGTAATAATTTACGATATTTCAAAATAGTTCCTTACCTGTCTTATAATTGCTTTAAAATATTAGCTATTATCCAGTATTGCGTAACTGTGTGATTACACCGTAAATAAAAACATTCCGAATTAAAAATCGAGTTTTAGACATCTTTCGGCTGCTGATTTGAAATCATGATTATATCCTCTTTGTTTGAAATTGGCGTGCAGTTTTTTTTTTAAATAATTACTCCTGCTTTGTTTGCACTGTAATTCTACAAAATGTCAAGAAATTTGTAATTCGAATCTTGTTTTCTTGTGGCCAGTACTAAGGTTTTTTTTGTTATGCAAAGGTTTTCTCCATGGAGTTTGAAAGATTTTATAGCCAAAAAGAAAAACAATGTTATACCGGTGCAGTCATCAGCACTGGACAATGATTAAATTTATAATTATTGGTATTTATTTTGTAATTTATTGTTATTTTCGTTATTTATAAATCAAACAGTCTTCAGAATTAGCTTACTCTATTACAAGTCTTTTAATTTTAATTAGTGTTACTTAGTTGAAATTGAAATGGTACCGTACATTGGTTGCACTTGCGGTTATATGTTTATATCTCCGGCTCCCGTCAACGTAGCGAGATAAATTATATACCAGATTTTAAGTCAGATCATAAGCTATCAAACAAAAAAAGTTTCATCAAAATTGGTTTAGTAGTTCTTGCGTGATACTCGTTCAAACAAACAAACAAACAAACAAACAAATAAACAAACAAACAAACACACAAACAAACAGACAGACAAAAAATCCAAAAATTGGTGAAATGGAATCAGGGACACCTAAAAACCATATCGTAACTTTTTTTTTGTTAATATCTTCAATGTACAGACAAACTTCCTGTTACAGCTTTATAATAGTATAGATATAGATTGCAAATGTTATTTGTGACGCGGCAACTAGATTTTCTAAACTATTTTCCCATATATAAAATATTACTTTTATTAATTCCGTCTACGCGTATTGTGCGTCAAACTTTTGTATGGACTGAAACCACCTTATTTCCAAAACCAATAAAAATGTTTAAACATCTAAATGGACGCAATCCAAGACGCAATCGCAACATTGCTGTAGTGTCACAGATTATATAATAGTTACTACTGTAAGTAGTGTCCTACAAAGAGGTTTTGTGGATCGGAAATAAGAGTGAAACAAATCATTTTTTTATATTTTACGTGACAACCAATCTTTTTTTCTATCTCTATGTTGGCCAATGCCAATCACTGGACTTCAACAAAGTAGTAAAACTTGGTAACATAATATACTTGGTAACCTGAGTGACTAACTACATGTTGTAAAAATAGCGGTTCAAAAAGTGATTTAGCGCAGTTTGTTTGTACTAAAGTTAAGCTTAACTTTGACAACAACATTATATTCGTATTTTTACGATGTGCCGAACTGAGTTAAGGCTTTGAGTATATAGGTAGTAGCTTTCATAGTTACACGAGTTCAGTATTAAATTTAAAAAATTGTGTTCTTTATTTGTTGTCATGGAGGGTGTCTCATGGACGAATCAGTAGGTGTCCTGTAAGTAACTCAGGTCCTTCGTTCATCAATTTTTTTTTGGGATAGGTAATGACATGAAATTTTCTTGTCAACTGAGCAATGCAAATGAATTTAAATATTTTTGGTGTTATATACTGAACATTGTTTTATGTTCTACTTCCTACATAAAAATAGAAAGTTCATGAGAAATCATAACATCATAATATTTTGTATCTTAACAAAATTACATTTCATACCATACCCCCCCCAATGCAATGAAGAAAAGGCAATGAACCATGTCCCAATACTATACCTATACTTACTAATTTTATGTTCTAACAAAACCAAAGACAATGAAACTAAATAACTTTCCCTAATGAAAATGGGTCGAAAAACTCTCTGAATACACCCTCAAAATTTTGATTAATTAAAAACTAGTGGTTTATTCTTTATTTTTTTAATAAAATAAAACGATGACTATTTTTCATAATCAACGACAACGCTGCCATTGAGAGAACGTAGGGCGTTGGCTGTCCGCTGCAATATGCTGGCTCGTAGATTTGCACGATGTACAAATGAGGTAAAGTTGACACTTTTTAAAGCATTCTGCCAATCCTTCTACACGTACAGTCTATGGGTCAGTTATACACAGAGGGCATACAGAGCGCTCCGGGTCCAATACAACAGCAGTTTTAGAGTGCTGTTCGGGCTGCCTCGTTTTTGTAGCGCGTCTGCTATGTTCGCTGAGGCTCGAACTGACGATTTTTATGCTATTATGCGAAAACGTTGTGCCTCCCTACTCCACAGAGTACGAACAAGTCGGAACATCGTTCTGCAAACTGTTGTTGAAAGTTGGGAGAGCCCCATAATGAAATGGTGGGTGCAGCTGCACACCAGCCTCTAGACCTTCCCAATGTTAGGTAAGGTCCCATAATTAAAAAATGAGCTGTTTTACTAACAATACTCTCTGTTACTAAGTTTCTCTGTTACTAACACTTTTATGGACTAACTGTCCGAAATAAAGAATTTAATTTCAATTTAATTTTATAATACATAGCAAAGAATCTACAGCAAACTGCTAATAATGTAACACCGCCTACCTTTCTTCTTTTCACCGTTTCCTCTACCCTAAGGTTGTATGGAAGAAATCGCTTCTTAGCGATAAGACCGCCTTATTTTGTGCCTCTTGTATTTTATTTCTGTATTTTACTGTTTATGTTTTTGGTGTAAAATAAAGTATATTTGATTGATTGATGTTTTAACTCATCTGATTTTATAGTCATTTGGGCTATATTTTCTAGAGTGTAAGCTTTGCTAGCTTTCTATTTGATTATCTCTATTCAACTAATCTTCCTACCTTGTAATAAGGTCCAGTTTTGCATTTAGAACGTCTCCAAGAATTTCCACTAGGATCGTATTTCAAGAATGCAATTTGTTTTTAATCTAATAATATGCAATGGTTCGCTTTAGAACCCGTGTCACGTAGAGGTTTCATTTCTCAATGCAACCGTGCGACTACCCCTTGACAATGGCTCTTCTTTGTCAATGAAATATAGACCTTATTAGCGAACGAGAAGGCTGAGTTTGGGTTGTCGTTTGGAAAGTAATTTAAAGATTGGTTTGATACTTTAGTTAACGATTATTGCGATTTTTACCCAAAGGAAAAGAGAATAATGTGAAGTACCTATTTGGGGCAAAGAGGTTGTACAGTTTCATAATACATTCACGACCACCTCTCGGGGTGGTCTGAAACGTTATGGATGAAAGGTCTATGGATGGAATTGCATGTCAAGTCTATGACCATAGATGGATAGCCTTTCGACGGTAAAAACCCTGCACCGCACAAGCAACCTTATTTAATATCCTCGTTAGAAGAAATATGTACCTCAGTAGGTCATCATCACAGCCTACAAACGTCCCACTGCTGGGCACAGGCCTACCCTCAGGGAGGGTCATAGATTAATATGTATATTGGATATAGATAGGTAAGTCGCCTTGAATTTTAGGACGTCCTAATTGCGTTGCCGCTTATTAGCACTAGGGGGCGCCCATTATGAAATCAATTGAAAAAGACGATCGGCCGACACGAGGATCGAACCATAGCTACCCGGACCGGTTGTCTAGACCGCTAGACCAACAATAGAGTGATTGATATCTCTCACTACTACAGCACAGCGGTGAGGTGTAGCGCGCTGTCACTCCGATATGAACCTTAGTTCAACACATAGTGCTTCGAAACATAACCGATAGATGGCGGAAGCTGTCTATGGAAAATCGGCGTTCCACTTAGTTTGTACTAAGATAACATAGCATAGCATGTATCGGCATTAGTCCACCAAGCGTGCGCAATGCGCATTGGTAGATTTCTTCTTCAGCGTATGCAGGTTTCCTCACGATGTTTTCCTTCACCGTTCTAAGATAGGTATGTGATTGAATTTCTTCCAATACCAATTTTCAAAAAAAGCAACTGCTTCCAATACTGTATATAAAAAAAATGGCACATAATTCTTTTTCACCAAAACAAAAGTTTTCTAAACAAAGATGAAAACCACCCGCTTGGTTCAGAACCATTTGTGTGTTTATCACACGTAGTGCAGCAAAGTCCGGGTTGATACCGTAAATCCGGATGCATTTTTGTAACAAAGCGAGCTCGGAGTGCATGCTCGCACTGTTTGTTTGTTTGCACGACGGAAACAATTTAGCGCAGTGGACTGTGCTGGACAAATAAATAGCGAAGAGCTATCGCCTTTTGTTTAGTTTGTGAATGCACGACTTTTGGTCGCAATGGGAGTTTAGTTTGAAATTTTTTTCATATACCTACGCTCAAAACTTTACCTTACCTTTTTGAGGCTACAACTTTATAGTACTCTGTGCTACAACCAAAGAGTAATATAAGTATATTAGAAACGAGAACCCACTCGTGGCAAAATTATGCATCCTATGCACCTTATGTCAAATTGAAGGCTAGCTAGCGCCATCTATGTTTCACCGACAATAATTCAACCTATACTATACATACCTACTTATATCCATCGGTATGATGGATATTATTGATTTGAATGCTAGTTTTCGTCCAATCCCGCACCGATCGAGTGAAATTCCATTATCCTTACTATTCCTGTAATCTAAACATTGGTAAGAGAACAACAGAAACTCAGAACATCACTAAATCGTCACGAAATTGAAAACGAAAACTACAAACAACCCGCACATTACGCAAGATAGGTAGCCATTTTGTGAATTTGTCAATTTGACATTGACATAGACAATAAAATCTTTTTTTCATAGTTCTGCGAAATATTTAATAGATGGCAGCACATTCTATGCAAACTGAAACGGAAAAAGCCACCAAAAGGCGACTGTCCTCCGCCTGGCTACAACTATCATTTTTAAACCGACTTCAAAAAAGGAGTCAGCATCAATTCGACTGTTTTATTTGTAAGTATATGGGGGTCAAATTGATATCATTAGCATCCTTTTAAACTAAGAGTCTACTCATCGAACTGAACAACATTTACTATGGGAGCAAACCGATCAGAGCAAAAAAAATCAGCTGTTGCATACATTTTGAGTCGCGAACTCGCGCGTCGATATTGCAGATTAGTATGGAACAGCAGATTTTTTATTTGCTCCGATCGGTTTGCTCTCATAGTAAAAGTTGTTCAGTTCGATGGGTAGACTCTTAGTTTAAAAGGATGCTAATGATATCAATTGCACCCGGTATAGGTAGGTTACGCGATAAACATGACCACAAACAAGATTTTTTTGATCGATTTTGATGATTATTTTTTCTGTTCTGAAGTATTATTCTATCATTTGCCTGCATAACTGCTGGTGCTGTCTGAGTTGAACTACATACCTAACACATTTTTATCACTGAAAAACCTTAAGGGTTAAATTAACAACGACTTTCAAACTAAAAGGTTGAAAAAGGTTCAAGCTACAAAAGTTCTTAAAATTGAAGATTTGACAGATAAGACAAGGGATTGCGGTCTTGAGTTTATAATGTTAAAGAGCAATGGCTGCAACAATAAAACCTTTTAAAGCTCAAAATTAAAAGCTAACAAAAAATTTTCGATCAATCTATCATTCCCGACCGAACGCTCGCGTGCATCTATTTCCAATGGGTTTGCGTTTATTGATTTGTTCCGAAATAACCCCAGGTCGTACACCTCACTGAAACTATGCTCGATGCTCGGATAACAGACCGGAAATATATTTACGATCAAATAACAACAGTTAAATGTATGTGTATTTCTCGGATTTATTTAGTTCAACAATAGGAACGCGTAAAAATCATTCAAATTCTTAAAGTTAGTGGCGATCCTTTTATAATACGCAGTCGCGTATTCAAATTAATCAATCAGTCAAAAGTATTATTTAAAACTAGCGTTAACCCGCGACTTCGTCCGCACAAATTATATACCAGATTTTAATTCAGATCATAAGCTATCAAACAACAAAAGATTAATCAAAATCGGTTCAGTAGTTTTTGCGTGATGCTCGTTCGAACAAACAAACAAACAGACAAACAAAAAATCCAAAAATTGGTGATATGGAATCAGGGACCCCTAAAAACCATATCGTAATTTTTTTTTTATTAATATCTTCAATGTACACACGGCGACACATCAAGCTGTACAAAACCAATATAAACTGGTCGCGAGACGTTATACGTTACTCGTCCTACGCGCGGCCAGCTTATTTTGGTTTTGTATAGCTCACTATGGATATATTCACTATATCCATAGTGAAAGTAGTTCAGTTTGTTGATCACCGTTTCAGTCAGATGAAGGCTATCCCTTACATCTATATTATCCAAAACCATAAACAAAGATACTTAAGAAATATACAACCCATTTCATATGTGCAGGATTAAAATTCAAGTAGTGCACACATATGCATTCAGTTTACGACGAGTAGGTACCTATGTATGCAAACATGGACATAAAAGTACGCGCGTTAACCCGGAGGGACCGGTGTATTATGTACACGTACCTATATGTACATTATGTACAGTGAAGCGGACTTCAAAGCGGTCTTTATAAAAAAAAACAAAAGACTACCATTTGAGAGTCAGACAGCTACTTGTATGTACTAAAGTAGATATACAGGGTGTTAGTGTAGAAAGTTACTTTACTTTAAAGAGTTATCATAATCATGATACTGAACAATTTTCCCCAAGGAACCTATAGCCCAGTCATTTTACAGTTTGAGCCGGGACTAATTAATAATTGATTTTTTTTCCGTATAGTATTTAAGAGCCTATTTGAGCTTGTACCATAATTAAAAAAAATCCCGTCAGCAACAGTCCCAAATTGAAAATTTTGCTATTATCTCGTTATAAAAAACCTGATGGTAATTTTTTTTGCACATATTTAAGGCATTACCATTATACATACTTCAAAAATGGAGTAAATATTTTTATCTAAGTACTTAGAAGGTTTTTTTTTAATTTAATTTATTAGGGATTACAAACAGTCAAATATGAACTTATAAACAAACACTGTAACAAACAGACCTAGAGACCCACAACTTAATAACAAAAACTTATAAAATTTTGAAAAATACATTCGTATTTTCTAACAAAAATCTAATTTTTTAAATTTCAATGCCTATTTTATTGCTCAAAAATAATTTACATTGTTAAATCTAATCTCTAATTGCAAAATCAAATCAGTGCATTGGTATTAAAATATTATTAATTTAAAAGCCTTCTGGGACTCACAATTTTGATTTCTATGTTGCATAGCGAATTTTTTTTTAATATGTTTTCAGATAGTCTGTTTGTCACTGAATGGTCGGCACCATTACAGTTTAAAAGTCCAATTAATAATTCCCACCTCTCCTAACAAAACTTCGTAAAATGACTGGGCTACTATAGTAGCCCAGTAATTTTACGAAGTTTTGTTTCCTATAGGAAAGTAGTTAAAAATTATTTGGACCTAAATGCAACTGTAGCTGACCGAACGTTTGTATAAAGAGTTGAAATCAGATACAGGGTGTATCCTCCTTGAAGGTTTCAAAAAATCGGCCTATTTCTGTATAAAAAATAACAGTTATGGTGACCATAGCCATGCAAAGGTAAATAAGATATAGGTATATAAGGTCTAACAAAATTAGGTGAAATTATTTTAAGGGGATGATCAGACCATCAAACTGAACAACTTTCTCTATGGGACCAATATCGAAATCACGAAAAAAAATCAGCTGTTCCATACAAACCTACTCGACCTAAATGTATGGGACAGCAGATTTTTTTTTCGCGATTTCATTATTGGTGTCATAAAGAAAGTTGTTCAGTTTGATGGTCTGATCATCAGACCATCAAACTGAATAACTTTTTCTATGGGACCAATATCGAAATCATAAAAAAAATATCTGCTGTCCCATACATTTAGGTCGCGTAGGTTTGTATGGAACAGCTAATTTTTTTTTCGCGATTTCGATATTGGTCCAATAGAGAAAGTTGTGCAGTTTGATGGTCTGATCATCCCCTTAAAATAGTTTCACCTAATTTTGTTAGACCTTATATATTATACAGAATGTTACAGAAGTCAAAATAAAAATTGAAAACTTTTAAGGAGGTGGTTTAGACCAACAAACTGAACAACTTACACTATGGGACCAACACCGAAATCGCGAAAAAAAAATCTTTTGTCCCATACATTTGCATCATCGCATCATGGCGATTATGGCAAATATTTTCATTTCGGGGGAGGCCCACGTCCAGCAGTGGACGTCTATCGGCTGATATGATGATAATGGTGATGATGGAATATCCGATTTTTTTTTTCGCGATTTTGATATTGGTTCCGTAGTGAAAGTTGTTCAGTTTGATTGTCTTCACCAGCTCCTTAAGCGCTTATAAGGTTTAAAGAATTTTTATTCTCATTAAAAACATACAGTCACTTACATGAGAACAGTTTTTAGATAATAAGAAAAAATCGATCGTTATACAATCTTTTTAAAATACTTGCTAAACAATAATATCTTACACTATTATTAGCAGAGTTATGTGGTACAACAACGGACAAAGGCGCAACGTAGGTACGTAATTTTTTGTAGGTTTTTTAATGTTTTATTAAACTAGTAAAGCAAGACAGCTGGTAGTTGTAGCAATGCTTCCGACAACCCTGAAAAGGATTATGGTCGTGAGTTTATGTATGTAGGTATTGTTTGCTATTATTAAAGTTATTAAATCGTTGTCCTTTGTACATCGTCGCCCTTACATTGTTATACATTTTATTTAGTGGCATTACATTAATTGAGAACCTACTCTGTACTTATTTAAAATACCTACGAAGACATAGCAAAAACATAAAGACTGACACAGCAAAAACCAAAGTCTGATAAATATTATTGAGGAGGGCTATAATATATAAGGTACCACATCTATGGAAGGAAATAAATTATTTAAGCAGTGAATAGTCTTCGAGAATGTATTTCATAAGTTTATTTGTATTTTTGTAACATCCTGTATAGGTAACATACATAACATACAGTCTCATACATAAAACGCAATATGGTCACAGTGAAATTGCATTGTTCAGGATTTGTACCGGTGCATTTATGGAAATTTGTAAAAGCTGTTCTCTAGAAATAGAAAACGTACGAGATCCGTTTTGGATATTTACTGCGAATATAGAAATTTAATGGTTTGCACGTTTTGTTTTCGACACGTTCATCTGTTGCGATAGCATTGTGTCCATGTTTTTATAAACGTAGATACCTTAGGTACGTATTTTAGATTTACTTAGAACTTTTTACACTTGTAAAAGATCTAATTAAATTGAAGGAAAACCGTTTGACGTGTGACAATTTTATTTTAGACGAGCGTTAACCCGCGACTTTGTCCGCAAAAATTATATACCAGATTTTAAGTCAGATAATAAGCTATCAAACAAAAAAAGTTTCATCAAAATCGGTTCAGTAGTTTTCGCGTGATACTCGTTCAAACAAACAAACAAACACACAAACAAACAGACGGACAAAAAATCCAAAAATTGGTGATATGGAATCAGGGATACCTAAAAACCATATCGTAACCTTTTTTTTTGTTAATATCTTTAATGTACAGACAAACTTCCTTTTACAGTTTTATAATAGTTTAGACTTTGTTTTGACACGGCCGATGTACGTTTGGCACAATAAATATTAAATAGAGTCCTTATGGATTTTTAAGGAGATGATCAGATCAAATCAAACTGAACAACTTACAGTACGAAAAAGAAACAGCAAATCCATGGGACAGCTGATATTTTTATGCGATTTCGATGTTGGTATAATAGAGAAAGTTGTTCAGTTTGATGGTCTGATAATGCCCTTTAAAAAACCGTCAGCATATTAATAAGAACCCTGGAGTGCGATTTTTGAATCTCATACGTTGAACTCAGCAGTTGAAAAAGTACGGAGATACGCATCTTTCTCTGAAAAATCGCACTCCTGGAGTAAGATTTTTGAATGTCAAATCAGCAGAAGAAAGATGCATATTTCCATATTGACATTTTCAACTGCTGAGTTCACAGAATGAGTTTAAAAAATCGCACTCCAGTACCTAAATATTCTTACTGAAATGTTTAAAATGCAAAAAATCGCTTTTAAAGCGACCAGAGAAATAAAAGCCTTTGCAATGTTGCGGATAATAATTGGAACTCTGACATTTAATGTTATATTCGATTGCAGCGTCCCCAAATCAGATTTTTTATATTTTTGGTCAGGCTTTATGATCTTTATCCAATCAACAATTTATCGAAACAGATAATTTAAAAAAAAAAATTGCATAGCACATCAGATGCTCATTCCCTAAGGGGCTACCCACAGGATGGGAGGAGTCACCCACATTTCATATAAAATGTCAAAATAAAAAAAATCTAGTACTTAACTAGTAATAAGTTATATGTAAAACTCGAAATATCTTCAAACCAGTCCAGCATGCCACGTAATTAAGTCTACCAAAAAAGCAGACTTCAAAAGCTCCTCACTGCATAAAGCCGGCAACTTGGCAATATTAGCAGAGAAGATAGGCAGTAAAGCATACATTTTGCGGCCGAACTTCCCTCAATTGAGTGCTAACTGCCGAAACTTTAGCCAAGAGAGGGGCACCGACTCGCCTCCTAAGATTTGTTAAGTATTTCCGGGCTGGTTCTTTAAAATAAAGTTTAACTTACACGCGTAGGTACGAAATATACCTACTAAATTGTTGTTCATGAGGATTTTCCTAAATTAAGTTTAGTAGATTGGTTTTTTGGTTGATTGGGTAGACCAAATTACTTGACAGCATGCTTGAGAGATAGGAAGGTATTTCATAGGTAGGGAATTATAATATACGAGCGTTAACCCGCGACTTCGTCCGCACAAATTATATACCAGATTTTAAGTAAGATCATAAGCTATCAAACAAAAAAGTTTCATCCAAATCGGTTCAGTAGTTTTTGCGTGATACTCGTTCAAACAAACAAACAAACAAACAAACAGACAGACAAAAAATCCAAAAATTGGTGAAATGGAATCAGGGACACCTAAAAACCATATCGTAACTTTTTTTTTGTTAATATCTTAATGTACAGACAAACTTCCTGTTACAGTTTTATAATAGTATAGATAGATACGATCTATAAAATGAAGCATATTATTTCGTGGTGATCAGAATCGTTAACAAACGTTCACTATTCTATTAAGTCTACTAACCCACCTTTAGTGCAATATCGTAGGACATAGATAGGCAAGTCGCCCTTGGATTCTAGTACCAAATCACCCTGGAATTTAGCAATATAATTTTTTTGTTATGGTTTTCACTGGTAGCGGTTTTTCAGTATAACTAACGCTCACAGGCACATACATTGTAATGAACCAAAGCAAGCACTATAGGCTTTTTATTATGGAAACCATACAATAACGGCACAAACATATAACATCCATGACCGAACCGGAATGCGAACCCAGGACCCTGGATTGACAGTCCGGCATGGTAACCATTACACCAACCGGGTCGTCGTAGTATAGAATGATAATTATTATGTCAAGCCGAAAGTCAAAATATAGGCTCATAAAAGGTGATATTTTTATTAATAGAAGAATGGAGACTAGGAATAAAAAGAAGGGCCTCATATCAAAATCATCGTCTAAAAATAACGAGAGAACTGTATCACCTTCATCATCATTGTCTTGCCCATTTCCCATTATTTGGGGTCGGTCACCTTAAATAACATTAAAATATTATTTAAATTTTATTAACAAACCACAGGACAAGATATTTATCGCGATAGCGTCTACAAAATGGCATTGATTTTTTTTATTTTACTGAACATTTAATGACTACACATTACATTTTCATACAAAACAATACTACTTACTTGAACATTTAATTTTGATAGGTAACGTACCTAACCTTTTTATAATTATCTTGAATTAACATTAAATTTTTGCGTATACCTACGGAAAAGACGAGATTAGTTTCTCTGTAAAATAATCAAGTTGAAACTACTGACACTTTACCGGACATTTTACCGGTTAAATTGGTGTAAACTTTAAAGTCCGCCACACACAGACGAAATTCCGATCCGGAATCCTGATTCAGGATTCAGTGTTGTCAACTATGGTTGCAAAAAATACTAGAGTGCTGTTTAAAAAATACCTAAAATAAAAATGTATGAAACGCCAAATGAATGACAATAATTGCATTTTTAGGTATTTATTAAAACAAAACAAACAATTTCTATACATGATAATTACTATCATGTGATGAGGTCATGACGTTACGAATGTTACGATGGTGGTTTGTAAATTGTATTCCAATATTAATGCAACTATATCAAAAGACTATCGATAGTTTTAACATTAGTCATAATCTGCATACAAAATGGCATGAACCATTATCACACAAGCGGTTTTTGAGTGTAAGCGATTTCGCAACTATGCCGCAACGACGTCGCAGCTGCACCGTCACGATACGGTATCGTTTCATCAACGCCTACGCTCAAACATCAATTTAAAATATGCCACCTAAGACATCAATAAATCACTAGATCTAGTGAAAAAGTCTCTGAAAGCGGCAACACTCCAAACGGAATCTAATTCCGAATCAGGTTTATTTCGGATGTATGAGGCGACTTAATTCGTAAGCCCAAAGCAATCAGAGCAAGTCATACCGGTAAATCATAATAATATGTAAATATTCATAACATTATTTTCATAAGTTTCACTGCCCCAGTTTTACTTTCTACACAAACTTTAATCTTTTGGTGAATTATGAATGAGCTTCAAATTGTTTTTTCTTTCGTTTCAGAGTCGAGGATGAGGCCTCGTCGCCAGTAACCAAAACAAAGTAAGTGTATTTAATAATAAATAAGGAAGTTCAGGTAAATCCCTGTTACCAGTATGACCTGGACTTCCTTAGCTATTGCTTACAGCGACACTAATATTGGAAATGCAAAATTTGGTATGTTTGTTCCATTTCCAGGGCTAAATCGCTAAACCGATCATAAGGTGGTTTCAGTCCATACAAAAGTTTGACGCACAATACGCGTAGACGGAATATGGAAAAATATTTTAGAAAGTCTAGTTGCCGCGTCACAAATAACATTTGCAATTTATAATATAATTACGAAGATATAAACCTTTTAAAATTTTGTATGAAAAATTTCAAAGCTTCGTAATTATTTTATAAATTGCAAATGTTATTTGTGACGCGGCATCTAGATTTTCTAAACTATTTTTTCATGTATACAAAGTTACTTATATTAATACCGTCTACGCGTATTGTGCGTCAAAGTTTTGTATAAAATTGACCCCTCTGCAACCACCTTAAGAGGCTATCGAGCCTGTAGTGCTGCCCTCAATCGTATTTTATTATTTCTTAACAATTACCAAAAAACATTATTGTCATTGTTGGTTTTTGAATTTAAAAAACATTTCGAATAAATATGCTTTAATATTTGTAGTTATTATTTTTAAAACCGCCAGAAGTGGCCACTTTAGCGGTTTTAATCGACCCGATAAATTGCAAATCAGCATTGACCTATCTATAATGTGTGTTGCGTGTGTGTATTCTTATCAAGAAAAAAATACTATTGAGGCACTAGAGGCTTGGTGCTCCCTTAATGTTTGGCAGTGAGACGAACATAAAAATGAAAATTTAAAATAATTAATGAATTCGTCATAAAAAATAAATATAAAGAAGACTGTTTCAATAAGTACTTAATTGTTACAAGCAATTAACTCCAATAATTAAACAAATATAGTTATAAGTACAAACGTCTTCAAGAATCCGGCTCAAATGATTAATTAATATTGTTTAATTACTAAGAACCGGCGTAATTTAGTTTTACTTGTTTTTGCCATTTGGATTAATTTCAGTTTAATTCATTTAGTCTGTTATTCGTCTGATTTGTGAACGTCTGTTACAAATGTTATATTTCAATAACGTCATAATATTTTTTTAATTAAGTACTTATTTGTTTTAAATATTCAGTTTGTTTAAATAAATTGTGAAAGAAAATGCCGGAGTTGAAAAAGAGAAGACACCGTCGGCAACGGTTAGTTTAAAATTGAACTTTATGATTTTGATTTAATGTTGCTTGTATAGGCTCAGTATATCCTATAGTTTGGTAAGTAGCCAGGTAATTTAGATAGCGGTTATTGCATAAAAGGGCATTTAAAAGACTATAATAGGCCAAATTGCGCCTCTATTCAAGTAGTTGCAATTTAAAGTAAGTTATAGTTATAGCACAATATAAGATAGAGTATCTAGTACTATATACGGTTCGTAACACTCCCTGCCTCCCATCAGGCAGGTAACCAGGGGGGGGGGGGGGATAGGCGGGTTTAATCCCCCCCCCCAAATCCGAATATAATGTCTGGATACGTGCTCGCCCCCCACCAATTTATACTCACCCCCGATTGGGTGTGGCGGAAAATGTAGGACATGGTCTCGAACTCACTCATACTCATATCGCTCATGCTTACGAAATGACAGGTCACACTGCAGGGCAAAGGCCTCTCACGAATAATGGTGAAAGGGAGTGGGCCATACTCCACCACACGGTCCCAGTGCTGAGTGGTTGACGACCCGATTGGTGTAATGGTTACCACGCCGGACTGCCAAGCCAGGGTCTTGGGTTCGAATCCCGGTTCGGTCATGGATGTTATAATGTGTGTGCCGTTGTTGTATATGGTTCCCATAACAAAAAGCCTAAGGCTTAATTTGAGATCATTACAATGTATGTGCCTATGAGCGTTATTTATTATTAAGCAGTGGTATGGCAGTGGTCAACTTGTTGTCAGAGAATCTTCAAGCCGCCTTTATACATATAGGCATATGTGGCCTGGATTGACGACTTCACCGCCATCTGACGGAACTATCGTGAAATTTAAAACATTCTAAAAAATTACACGGTAGTCGGGTAAAATCCACGTCAACTTTCGATGGAGATTTTAATGTAGGTAATAAAAACATAAAATCTATACGACAAATTGGCGAACAGAATAAAAGAAATAGGTAACTAACAGTATAACAAGCGACTAGCTTTGGCTTCCATGCGAAGCAAGGCTTCTGGTAACTTATACAAAAAATACAATAGACGTAATACAATACGCTTTATCTCTATTATTATATTAAACACAAGACATGACTAATATGGGATACCTATTATTTATTTACCTACAGTATGATGTGGTTACGTGTAACTCTCATTCACGATTTAAAATGCAGCGATCAGCGATCCCTTTATTAGAAAAGCAGTTAGTTACGCAGGATATTTTATGATAATAAGATTTGGAGGATATTATTATGCCCTTTAGCATACATTTTGGAGAGGATAGCGTATATCGTATATTTTAGATATAAACGGATTAAATCATTGACCATACGAGAGAACTCTGCCTCAATAATGGTCATATTTTCGACGGGGGACAGCTCATAAAGCTTGTACCGATCTTTTTGCTTTTCAATTAAGTTAATTCAATTTTTATAAACACGGTCTTCAAACTAATCTCTTTGTCTGTGGCAAGCCTTTGATGAACTTTTATTAGACTGGGAACTACGGTGGCAAGGGTCTACAAAGGGTCGACATCTATACCAATTTTTCCCATCTGTTCGCGATCGTCTTGACAAAGCGTGGCTAGAGGTGGATCACTGCGTAGCCCAATTTCTTACTGGACATGGTAACTTTAAGGGAAAGCTATTTTATTTTAAATTGGTTGCGTCACCTTTATGTGAATGTTCTGTTGACAGTAACGAGTTCGAACAGACCGCTCATCATATTCTTTGGGAGTGTGAGCTCTGGTACGCCGAGCGCCAGACCATGCTTGACTCAATAAAATCGTTTTCTGGTGTCCCTTACTACATGGATCTTGTTGCGACTAGGGATAACTTCCGTGCGTTCAGATGTTTTTGCCATACTTATTACTGGAAGCAAAATAGGTCATAGTTTCAGTACAATGTTAGGTTCCTATTGTTTTATTTTGTATTTTTGGTGCTTTTGCGGTCGTGTCTTCAACACTGCCATAAATGATCTCTTGAATTGGCTCTCTAATAGCCATGTTTTTTCCTTCTTATTGCTGTCTCCCGTTTGCAATGGAGGGAAGTCGGATATTTCGTTTTCCTACTCCTCCTATCTTCTTTGATTAATTCATTGCGGGTTCCAAGACAGATTAGAGTCATCCCCCGGGCTCGCTGGACTTCATTGTCCGCTGTTGTGAATGGTCGCCGCTGTTGATCCTGGCTTACAGGAGTTACAGCGGTGGGAATGTGTGGTGGGCCTATGCCCGAAAAAAAAAAAAAAAAAAGCCTGTGGTTTGTTAGATTTAACTCGGACGTCCTGCAATGACTAAATAAAGCAAGGGTCATAATTTGCAAAAATTGCGACCACCATGACGGGCTCACTACCTGTCACACGGGGCAGAGTTTGGGCACTGCTAGTGATGTGAATATTCAGAATATCGTACGTTATTTAGTACACCGCTGGCTGTCCTGGCTGGCTGGGGAAATACTTAGTTGTGTCCTTACGTTTATGCACGCTATTGCATATTAATAAACGGCTTAATAGATTTTGATACTGTTTATACATCTTGGATTTTTCAATCAGATCCGTAATAGATCAGGCTAACCAAGGAATGTTGGTTGATCGGGCAGACCGATCAAAATTCTTTCATGAGTCAATCGTTTGTACAGAGAAATATCATTCGTGTTATGCGGCATAGTGAGGTTGGTGCGTAGAAAGTAGCGGAAAGCGGACTTGTCTATCCGTTATTGACAATATCTACTGTGTATGAATAAAGTTAGAAACAATGAGCAGCGGCGGATCCAGAACTTATTTTCGGGGCTGAGGGTCAGTTTCGTCGAGCTATTTTAGTCAGACTGGTCAGGAAAAATATAAAATAATATGCTAACGATTCGATAGAAAAAGATGTTAATCTGACTATCCAGTTCTGGTTTAGGGAGCTTCATTTAGAAATTCCCTTAAATACAACCTTTCAATTTAAAAAACTTAAGAATCCCTATTTGCCAAATTTCTATTTTGTATCATATAAGGCTGCGTAGACGAGGGACATTTTTGCCCGCGGGCACGTTTTGTCTGCACGATGAAAATCTTAGGAAGTGTGCTTAAAGTTCCGTAAAAACTAAATAGATTTAACTTAGCTGAAAGCGTTTTAAATCGCGCCCGCTTCTAGTTAGCTGAAGCCTTAACGGTATGATTCACAAAACATTCGTGACGCATTCCGTGTAGGCAAGTATAATGTCAGCCTTTGTGTGCTTCACATCATGCATAGTTGTTTTTGAGATTTTATAAAGGTTAAAGATTTAATCAAGTTAAAGTAAAAAACGTAAACAAAAACATCTCTTTTCAAGGTAGGTGCTTTTTGTATCTTGAGACGTGGAGTAAGGAAATAATAAAGTTAAGTTTTTAATCTCTTTTACAACAATATGGATCCTATATAAGGTCTAACAAAATTAGCTGAAACTATTTTAAGGGGATGAACAGACCATCAAACTGAACAACTTTTTCTATGGGACCAATATCGAAATCGCGAAAAAAAAATCAGCTGTTCCATACAAACCTACTCGACCTAAATGTATGGGACAGTAGATTTTTTATTCGCGATTTCAATATTGGTGCTATAGAGAAAGTTATTCAGTTTGATGGTCTGATCATCCCCTTAAAATAGTTTCACCTAATTTTGTTAGACCTTATATTATTCGGCCAGTGTTTATGAATTGCTATTGAATTATAGATCTTGTGAAGATGGTATATTTAGTCGTCAGCATAATGCTTTGATACACAAATATCAAACAATCAATCAATAAAATATTCTTTATTTTACACCAAAAGATAAATAGTAAAATACAGAGAAAAAAAATGTTTGTTCCCAATAACATTTTGCGGTTTTGAGACATACTTAAGTACCTACATCAAAATCTACAACATAGGCACAGGGTGTAAACTTAAATGAGGACCTACTTTCGGGGGTGCTTCAGACATATGGAACAAACAAATTTTTTCTAGATTTCAATGTTGGTCATATAGTGAAAGTTGTTCAGTTTGATGTTCTGAAGCATCCTCTGAAGAATGTAACGTAGGTATTTAATATTACACCTAAACAATATACAGGTATAACTGAAATATCAATATCTATTTTAACTTATTACAATATTCTCTTTCAGGGTAGTAGACATTGTGCTACACCTGTATATCAATCAAGTTTATGCCTATTCATATTTTCAAGATAACGTGTATAAATTGCGATATTTACCATCATTTCGCGCATTGCCAAACATACCTAATACGTTAGCCGGTTCAATCGATACCCAAGAAAAGAGCTGAGGTGATCTATTTTCCGGGAAACTAACAATAACTTATGGATTGATCCACACTATATAAGGTCTAACAAAATTAGGTGAAACTATTTTAAGGGGATGATCACACCATCAAACTGAACAACTTTCTCTATGGCACCAATATTGAAATAGCGAAAAAAAAATATGCTATCCCATACATTCAGGTCGAGTAGGTTTGTATGGAACAGCTGATTTTTTTTCGCGATTTCAATATCGGTCCCATAGAGAAAGTTGTTCAGTTTGATAGTCTGATCATCCCCTTAAAATAGTTTCACTTAATTTTGTTAGACCTTATATAAGCTCACGCCATTATCCTATGTAGGTAGGCATAGACCACGGACCGCCACACACTACGACTTAGACACACCTCTTTAGCCTCATTCACATTCATACATCTTTTCATACACTTCCGTCGAATGAGGGTGCTACGCACTTGCCTTTTTCGGAAAAGATCATTGATTTGATCGTGGTATTGTTTTCGTCAGGCGACCTCTCCAACATTTCCGCTCACCTGTGCATGATATATTTTAACCACACTGAATTTTCCAAATTGTTGCAGTGAAAAAAGCGGCCTCATCACGCCTCAACAGAATGGAGGAGAGGAATCTCCTCCCCCCGAGAAGGAGAGGGCGGACCAGGAGGACACTGAGAAGAGTCACTCCGGACCAGTGCCCCACCAGGCCGGGCCCAATGATGACCTGTACGCCATACCTGTGAAGCTTAGACCTAAGAAGGAGCCCCAGCTTCCACCAGGGTGGGAGAAACACGAAGGTATATGGATCACGAATATAGGGTCCTTTAGACTGAATAACTTTCTACGTGGGGCCAACAAACGTCGAAATCGCAAAAAAACATCAGTTTCCGTAGAAAACTGCAAATCTGCTCGACCCCAAATGTATGGGATAGATTGTGATTTCGATGCTAGCCCCATAGAGAAAGATATTCACTTTGATGTTCTCATCATCCCCTTAACAATGAACCTTGTATAAATACTTACATAAACTGCCCAGGATGCGTCGAGACCAAAGAGATTATACGTAAAAATAAAGAGATGCTTCCTCTGTGGTCGAGATGAACTCAGGTTTCGTCACTCGATGAGGCTATTTTCATGTACAGTCATCCTTGATACGACCATAGTTGACTGGATAATCTTTCCACTATAGCATGAGTGGCTAGCCTTTCGGCAACAAAAACACTGCTTAGGAAACATAACACCATGTACCATAGTAATGTAAATTGTTATTTGTTAAGCTAACATTGCCCTCAAACTTTTAGGTGTTTAGGTGGCTTTTAGGGTTAAAATCAAACTTTCTTTTTACTTTTTGAGAGTATGATCCATTTCGTCTCACAATTTATCCGTGATAGGAGGCCTTTGCCCTGCAGTAAGAGCTTACAGGCTTAATAAATTACTTAAGTACACATTTTATGAAAACCATGTGAGATTGCTTTCTAGCCAGATTCCCAGAAGGCTTGGGACTAATTAAGTAATCACCTTTTAGATTCAGATTCCCAAGGGAAAGATCGAAATAAAAGCGCTCAAAAAAGCTACCTACACAGTTCTTATTTAAGAATATCTACTTACTTTTAGACTTAATTAAATTAAAAGTCCTATATTTCCCCTGAGCAAACAAAGGAATTCCAAAAACTTTTTTCCGCTTCGCAGATAATGACGGGCCCTACTACTGGCACATAAAAAGCGGGACTATCCAAAGAGAAATACCGAAGATGCCCCCGATCGAAGCTAAGGAGTCCCGTATCTCCATGGTACGGGACTGCTCGAATCTGTCCGAAGTCAACAAATACGAAGGGGTCATGACTTCTTCAGTCACCAGAAGTACGACAAGCGGGGCCCTGGACCATGTTGACCAGGATGCTGAGAGGAAACGGAAAGAGGAGATGTCCTACAAGTAAGCAGACTTTTGAATTATAAAAGAACAAGCACAGGGAACTAAAATGCTGGAAAATATGCGTACACCCACGTAGCTAGACCTGACTCAACTGTTTGTAACGTTGAGACACATTATATTTGAACTGTAATACCTGGACTTTCAAGACACGATGAACAACTGTTTGAATTTTCAAGTCACTGGTTTCTTGAGTTCTACTGTAAACATTTCAACGTTTTTCTCAATATTCTATAGTCTTCAACAATTTTACCCGTGACAGAAGAACATCTACTTATTTGACGCATGTCGCAGAATTGTGATACTTTGTGCATTCATCAACATTTACTAAGCTAAATCATATAACTCCTGTAAAACCAGGGTTGACAGCGGCGACTATTCAAAACAACAGGCAAATGAATTGATGATGACTCTAATCTGTCTTGGGAGCCGTAGAGAATTTAATCGAAAAAACAAATATTCGGATTCCATCTTTTGTAAATGGGAGAGACAGCTTTAGGTATAGCAAGGCTATTAGTAAAGGTCCTGCAAACAGTGTTCAACGTAACTTTTTTGTTCCCCAGACGCCGAAGCTACCCAGCCCGCCCAGAACCAGATAATGGACGTGCAGTGCGATTCTTCGTCCGCTCCCTAGGTTGGGTGGAGATAGCGGAATCAGACCTGACTCCTGAACGCTCCAGTCGCGCCGTCAACAAATGTATCGTGGATCTCAGCCTGGGTCGCAACGATCTGCTCGATCAGGTCGGGCGGTGGGGTGATGTAAGTATAGGAGGATTTCTATCGAGGTTATAGTAGAATTTCGTTCAAAGGCTGTGGTTGTTTTCTGGTCATCATCGATGACTCAGAACGAATTAGTCAGTATTTGTTAGTAGAAAAGAGAAGGTGGGTCGTTATATACGATTAGTGTAGGAACTGTAGGATCAAGACGAATAAATCATAAATGGGGAGGCTCGTTACCTCGCGAGGACTTTTTTCACCACGATGGCAAATCAAACTTAATGCCATGTCGTTAACTAGAAAGAAGACCTCGCAGCGGGTCCATACTGGCTGACGATTGGTTCAGGATAAAACAAGTAAATTCTCGTCTCGAAACTGTAATATTTCCATATTCGCCATAAATTTTCATTTACATCGAAATAGAGCAAACGTGTAACGTGATGATACGTTTCATAGATCTAAACGTATGTGCATGACAAGAAAAAGCGATTTGAAGATAACCTCATGTGAATACAAGATAACGTACCTGATTGTTAGTCTTCAGACAAATGACTTTCGTTTTCGCCTGAGAACGAAAGTCTTACGTATTAGATGCTAAATAGTGAGATCAGAGGTGATAGGTACCTATTGTTTTTTTATCAAGGTTATAACTTAGATCTCCACACCATGTATCCAGTGTTTCTAAAGCGAGTAAAAAAACAGCTAAGATGAGAGATAAAACAGGTCCTGATTTTCATCTTGCAACACGTCGTCAAAAGCTGATGTCTTTTTCCAGGGCAAGGACCTATTCATGGACTTGGACGATGGGGCTCTGAAACTGATTGACCCTGAAAGTTTGACGACACTTCACACACAGCCCATTCACACCATACGCGTATGGGGTGTAGGCAGAGACAACGGACGGTAAGTTCAAATCACAACAAGATTTCGTACTTATTTCTTGGATTCCTGTGACACTTGTTTGATATTGAACTGGATTGTTAAAGTTAAATGACAGTTTGGTTACACTAAATGTTACTAAATGAATATTTTCTCTCATCTTTTCTTTGCGGTCTGGAACAGTGAAAGGTATGGACACAGAAGTAGCTGCAGAGTAGTTAGTTTAGTATTATAGTTTCACGCTTTATGAATCAGGAAGGCTCCTTGATCATTACGTATCTTTGCTAAAAGTCCTCTTCATTTGGTACAGGATTACAAATGATTTAAAGACAAAAGTAATAAGGATCCAACAAGATTTAACAAAATATTATTTTAAGCATCTAAGACGGCTCTTAGATGCTCTGCGGTCAAACCTGCATAGCCGATTTGGCTACTGTACCGCCTCGACATAGCAACTGAATCACCGCAATTTTTACTGAACGTTATCGCCGTGATATTGTCATGATTCCGCCGCGAGCCGCGACACTGATTGATCTCAGCAATATCGCGGCGGTGTCCTTCCGTCAACGCTTACGAACATAGTGTAGATAATGTTTTGGCTCAGTCGTCAGAATATTTGTTGGGACAGACTGTGCAAGCTTTGGGATTCCAGGGGTGACTTCGTAACCAGTCGGAACCAAATCATAAATAGCCTCAAAAAATAAGACTTGTTGGATCTTCATTAACTTCATTTGTATTGTGGCTCTAAACTTCATGCCTTTCTCCAGGGACTTCGCGTACGTAGCTCGTGATCGTCTCACGCGCAAGCACATGTGCCACGTGTTCCGCTGCGAGGCGCCCGCGCGTACCATAGCCAACGCTTTGCGGGATATATGCAAGAGGATCATGATCGAGCGCTCGCTACAGCCGCCGCCTCGTCCGACCGACTTGCCAGCCGCCAGACGCCCTCGTCCACTCTCTGGTAAGGATGATAATGAGGAGTCTGATGATTTATTGATTTTGCATTTTTAAATTCCTTAGCATTGAAATGATAGTAGAGAGGCTAATGGAATTCGAACCTTTGACCCTAGGTTTTGCAAGCATGCTCATTAGCAATCGGGCCCATCAATCACCGGCTTAAAGTTAATAATTAACTTAAATAAAAAGGGTCAGGTCAGAATAACTGAACCTTCAAAGCTCACTATAGCCGGGTATATACCCGAAATCGAAGAGCATGCGTACAGAGACTAATAAATGTCGAGGATCGTTCAGATCTCTTGTCAGGATCGTAGCAGGTGGCGTTCTGTTATGCCTGTTGCCTAACTGAATGTAAGGACGTAATAAATATATTTGCCACCTGCAGGTGCATCATTCCCGACGCCAATGGAGGAGCCGCGCAAGACGGTGCGGGCGCGGTACCTGGGCAGCGCGGAGGTGCCGCGCGCGACCGGCATGGACGTGCTCAACGACGCGCTCGAGAGACTGGCCGCCGCGCGCGCGCCCTCCGCCTGGCGACCCGTCGCCGTGGCCGTCGCACCTTCTATGATCACTATCACTGACGAAGGAGTAAGTACTTACGTGCTGAAACAATTTAATTAAGAAGACCGTCAGCTGATTGACTTTAAATACAAAGTAGTTGATAGAGGTCACATGTCTCTGTGCACAAAAGTCTTGTCATCAAGTCCTGTCATTGTTCGTCAGAGACAGACTCCATCTCAGTTGATACAGCAAAATCTTTTCCCAATTAACCACGGCAATAATGATGAGGTGGTTAACCACCTTATCACGAGATTGCCTCGTTGCAAACAGGTATCGTAATTGGAGACCTCCAAGGGAATCCTTCAAGCATACTTCATCCCATCCCACCTCTGATGATATTAGTTTCCTATTCCATCAGATTCAGGAGGGTAATAAGAATGAGAGGAGTTCACATTTTTGATTAGCGCACTCACTTATGCATCTAAAACTATCCAGCATATCTGACCACTTTTTCAACAAAGCATTCACTAAATCGTTTATCATCATCAGCCTATTCATCTTCCGCTCGACCTTCCTCATCCAGTCGCCCCTACTTACCCTTTTTTGTATAAATCGGCTATGAGAATTAATAAACTCAATGTTACTCCCAGGAATCAACGCCGATAGTGGAGTGCCGAGTGCGGTACCTGTCGTTCCTGGGCATCGGGCGCGATGTGCGGCGCTGCGCGTTCATAGTGCACACGGCGCAGGACCTGTTCGTCGCGCACGCCTTCCACGCAGAGCCCTCCTCGGGCGCGCTCTGTAAGACCATCGAGGCAGCTTGTAAGGTACGTACTCCAGTTATTCCTGGGCATTGGGCGCGATGTTCGAAGTTGCACGTTTATAGTGCACACGGCACAATACCTGTACGTCGCGCACGCCTCCCACGCAGAGCCCTCCACCGGAGCTCTTTGTAAGACCATCGAGATAGCTTGTAAGGTACGTAGTAAGTTGTTCCTGGGCATTGGGCGCGACGTTCGAAGCAGCGCGTTCATAGCACACTAGAAGAGGTACTAGTTAGAGGCTGCTGATTGCCTCGAGTGGTCCGGATGCTTCGTGCACCTGCTTTTATTGGATGAAGTTTCTTCATAAACAAAACCTGACATCTCGTTTTGGGCGTACCTTGGCTACTACGAAGAAATAAATTCTTGGCTAGGACTTCCAACAATAGATTCTCAGTAACAGAATAGAGGTGTTGCTCCTCAGACTAAAGCCAATCTTGCCCTTCCTGATCTCAAACTTGCACCGCAGCCGCCGATATCGGTAGTGCTATCCGTGATCCGTGTTGCAAAATATTGGGATTTAAAAATATAAAATGACACGCCATTGCCACTCTATAGAATTAGTAACAGAACAAGTGACTGACGTTCCAGCTCCGTTACCAGAAATGCCTGGACGCGCACGGCGGGGCCGCCTCGCTGGCAAGCGCGGGCAGCATGGGCAGCGCGGGCAGCGCCGCGAGCGACGCCAGCCGCGCCTCCATCGGGCAGGCCCTCAAGTCCTTCGTGGGCTCGCTGACAGGCCGCCGCGCCTCCTGAATATAGCGGCCTGACTTGGTAGAGAGGTGGGCAACGTTATTTTATTATATTCAACGTATTCCGGGTTTCCGCACACGACCGACATTTTTTTTTCAGTATTGACAATACATCCTACAGTTGACATTCTAACGGTGGACCAAGGGTAGAAAACACTTCCTATAGTACTTACACTTTGGTCCACCTGGGTGAACAACGGGTAAAAATGTCTGCCCATAGTCCACCAGGTGGACTGAATTGGTCGACCACGGAAATGCCCGGACAAACAAAGACAGTACGAAAATCGGGCCTAAACAGTCGTCTGCGGAAACCATTAGGTAAACCTTTTGTACCTACTTAGAACCCGGTTACATTATTTCTGCTCCTCGCTGGAATGCGATGCCCCTATAGCTTTCCCCTTCGCGTGTTTAAATTACCTGTAAATAGAATGAATGAATGAAATATACTTCCTACACTACTTAACTACTTTATACTACTTTAATAGACAATCTTCTTGCATAGAACATTAGATTCATATTTGCATATAACTCTGCTATACATGCAAATATGAATCTAATTATTGAACGGGTGGTCGTTTATCTATTGTTATCTAAAAGGCGGATTACGAGCGGTTAATATCTGTGAACAAAACGCAATGAATTAATAAGATTTTACTTAACAATTTCAGATAATCCTCTTCGATGGCCGCACGACATACGCGGGGTCGTATCATCGCTACTACAGCTTTCTTTTCCATTTCGTTACAAGTTGATTTTCTGCAGTCTCTCATTACTGGACGTACACAAGATCTTTCTGTTATTTATTTAATGCATGTACAAAAAAAAATCTCCGCCATTTTGTGGCAGATAAACGAACTAATATTAGTTCTTGTTTCATCCGCAAAATGGCGGACATGTTTTTTCAAAACTCCGCCATTTTGCATAAGAAATACGAACTAATATTAGTTCATGTTTCTTCCGCAAAATAGCGGAATTGTTATTTCGTTTTACTCTCGATTTTTTCTAGTCGGGTATTTGAGAAGCGGTTTAGACCTTTGAAACAAGGCTTACCAGCTATGTACTTTCTTTTTTTCTCTCATTGTACAAAGTTATGAACCGCTTTCTCAGAATAAATTGTGGCAAAGGAAAAATCACTTAAATATTCCGTTTTTTGACAAGGATGAGTACTTGCGAAGTTTGAAGTGTTTTACCTACCGATGATTATTAAATTTGAACCTTAAGGTAAAGCGCAAATAGATTGAATTGAGATCTCGAATTATTTTAGTTGTAATTTGCAAAGCGTGGATCTTGAAAAAATAATAATTAAAGGCTATAATTGTATGAACCATAATAGCAGTATAAAAGATAAAACTCAGCAAATATTTCAAAATGGTTCTTTAGATTATTATGTAAAATTTTTGCCGTTTTTTTTTAAGTGTTTGTTTTCCACAGATTCTAGTGTGCTATTTACGCATCAACATACATATCTATTAGTTTTTATACTTAAAACTCATATAGATCATAGCAAAGCAAGTAGCATTGTAAAATTTAAACATACTTTAAAATGTAATTTAAAAATTAATTTGTGCATATTCATTAATAACCCCATTTTAGATCTCAATTTCAGGAAAGGTGGAAGAGTTAAAAATAAATGTTAAGATTTGAATGTATAGTCATCATCATCAATCACTGCAAATTAAACTGTAGTCAAATAAAAATAAAGTCTACATTTAACTTTAATGTATAAGTTGACAACTTTAGGGTAAGGTATCACCAAAGAATTCTGGGCTAGAAGTGAAGGCAGAGTTGTACGTTTATACACAATTGAGTTGAAAGATAATGATTTCTAATGTAAAAATAAAAGCAATATAAAATGTGCTAAAATTGATTTTTTTTATAATTTCCTTCAATTCTTCATATTTAATTTCTAACGTCAGATACAGTTTTAAGGTTGATTACTGATTATTTTGGGTCACCTAAATGTTAAAGTTACCTTATAAATTCCTAGTCCATAGTAGTTTAAATGCTTATGTAAATTTGACGCCATATTTATAAAAAAAAACTAAATAATTATCTCTGACTTTCTCAGTTAAGTCAAAAGATATTGGTGTTAACTTAGAATTTGATGTAAAATTAGTTAAGTTAAAGAGATAGAACTAATAAATGGCTAGGCGTTACGGTGTGGGAGTTTGTAAATAATTTGTATTAATTTGATTATTGAAATTGTAGATTTGATGGGGTGTTATTCGGCAGAGCGATGTTAAAATATCTTAGCTAATTTCCAGCTAGTTTAAAGCAACACGATTCAAAGGGATCTCCTTGGTGTAAAAATCACGTGATGAGTGACCAATAGGAAGCGACTGCCAAGCGTTCCTATTGGTCAAAGATGACGTGCATTTGCTACTACTGCAAAAGCTTCTTATAAAACTCTAATTCTAAAGATTGCTATTGGCTGGAAAGCGATTTCGGTGTTGAGCACGGTATGAACTAGTGTTAAGATCAATAATTTTTGAAAACTAAGTTCTACGCGTTGGGTATAAAGTAGATAAATGAATATATTCGGATAGAACCCTACGATAGATGAAGAGTTTATTTTTGCTTTAGCTTGTAATAAATATAAAATTCGATTGCGAGAGATAAATAATATATTTTGTATGTCACCGCATTGAATAACATATAACTATTTATATGTAGTATCTATATATTAAGCTTTTGGGGTAAAATTGTGGTACCAAATTGTGTTAAAGCATTTTAAGATTATTCTGTTTATCGAGTTCTTTCAATGCAATTTTTATACTTTTTGAGTTACGAAAGCTTTTTTCAGGTTAATGTACTGATTTCAATTGTAAACCTTATCGTTACAAGGGTGTTAGAAACACATTGAGCTTTGGAATAACTGTACAATGTAATAATCCTTAAATAGACCCGCATATTTAAAAAAATAGAGAAACGATAACTGGTCCAAAAAGACGCCATTTTGTCGTGTGAAACAAAATGGCGGCTTGGTAAAACTTGTGTATAAAACTTAAGCATTTTAACGGCAACTTAAATAGCTGAGCGTAGACAGATATTTGGTTGCCTTTTTGGCAGCTTATAGTTGTATAGTTTTCACAAAGCAAAATTGATGTTATAGCTGTATAAGTCAGCGCAAATTTTTGTTTCTGAGTACCTGAATACCATCATCTGGGTACCCCATGTAACTGTTTGAAACTACGGTGAAGGCGCACTTTATACCATCTAGCAAGCAAATATTATCGAGCCAGCCAAAGTAGTTCCACAACATGTCTGGTAGCTGTATAGTAGCTGGTTAAAGGTAATTAAATTACTCTCACCTGTAACCAGCTACCTAGGGGAGGGGCGTTATTTTTTTATTTCACATTTGAATTCCAATACGAAAATATACCTTAACACGTTCCGGGACAGTGACCGGCTATAGCAGTGATAACAATATAAGTTCTATTGTGTCTCGTTCACCGCCCCGGAACGTGTTGAATCGATTAGGTTTACGTTCGTATACGAATTAGAATGTGTGAAATACAAAAATAACAGCCATAACATCATAGCAGTGCCATTTTAATAAAGGGAAAACACAGTAAGCACTCAAAGATCTATCTCGTCGTTTATACGATGATTTGCGCTGACCTTTTTAAATGGTGTACGGCTGATGCAATAAAAAGCAAATCCTTCTATTCTGAAGATTTGTCATTGAATCAGCTGTCATTAATCACATAAAATAATGTATAGAGCTATCTGGGACCCTAAACCAAAAGAATTCGAATTATAAAGAGTTCCAAAGTGAAATGAAAGGGTAGGTAATAAAAGTGTTTTTGTGTCTGTAACACTTCAAACAAATATGATATAGGTAATTGTAATTTTGGGGGAAAGTGACCTTTATTTTTATGACTATTATGGTCGCAAGTCGCAAATAATTAGAATCTAGACTGGGAAATTAATATGGCCTATAGGGCAAGAGATATTCAGTCAACATCGGTAATTCAGCGTATGAAAAAGTTTGACAATTCTGAAACTTAGTATCATAAAAATAAAGTTCATTACACCTCCACTTAGACTAAGGCGTTCGAGTTAGAAATCACAAACTAGCTTCAAAGTATATTTCAAAAATATTAGAATCAGTGTCGCTTCTCACTCTATATAAATAATAATCAGTATAAAAAATTACACTGAGCTGTTCTATTATACGTAAAATGATAGTGTTAATCACACGTTAAAATTAAGTAATAAAAAAAATCATTATTTATACAAGATATAATAGACTAAGAGATAAGTGTACTTTTTGCGACCATCAGCTGCAAGGCTGATTCAGTGTTTATGAGGTGTAGAGCATCTCTGTGATGGGGATAGACCAGGTCTGCCTACATAACTCCAGTCGGTTTAGAAGTTACTGATGTTTAAAGGTCAGTAAAAAATTAATTATTATGATATTATTGTAGTATGCACTCTAGCTATATGAACAGTACTAAAACTGACATGGTTTATCAGTCGGTTTAGGAGATACAGCCGTTCAAAGGTCCGACCTTTGAACGGCTGTATCTCCTAAACCGACTGGCAGTTCATGTCAGTTTTTGTACTTTTTACATAAGTACAATGCATACAATAATATCATACGACCAGCCTTGCAGCTGATCGTCAATTTTGTACTGATCTTTAAACGTCTGTAACTCCTCAACCGACTGAAGTTATGCAGGCAGACATAGTTCATCCCCATCGTAGAGATGCTCTACATTCTATTAACACTGAATCAGCCTTGCTGCTGATGGTTGCAAAAAGTACACTTATCTCTTAGTCTATAATGAAATCGATGATATTTAGTGTTGCGCAAGCGGTTATATACGGTCATGGATTTAAGTTTCCGTTTTCAGTTGGCTACTCTAAACCGCCAGGCATTCATGATGTTTTTTACCCAACTGCGCCAGAAGGCGGGTAATGTTTTCGCAATATATTTTTTTTGGGAAATGGACGTTTTGGCTGGTGGTCATTATGTTGGGAGTGATCGTTTCGAGTATTTTTGTTATGTATTGCCCGGAAGGTTATACGATCGATCGGCATCCAGCTCTAGGCCGTTCTAGCAAAAGGTGGCGGGACGATCTGAATGCTTTAATTGCCGCGTGGCCAGAGCATTCCCAGGACAAAGATGGTTGGAAGATAAAAGGGGAGGCCTTTGCCCAGCAGTGGGATGAGGTAGATAACACAAAAAAAAAGATCGACACTGGTGGGGTTTCAAACGAACTAAATTAACCAATTCAGTAATGGTCACTGAATAATCAAGCGAGATTCTTGGAGCTAATTTCACTGGTCACTTGTTCTGTTTTGCTATTTTAGTACGAAAGGAACATAAAAAACGAGTTTTTAGAGAGCCAATTTCAAACATAACAGACTATGACCGTACAATACCGTTTCGCGTGATCCCTAGACGCAACAGATATGACAATTGCAAGCTTTGACTGCCTTCTATCGGGTGAAGTATATGTCAATATTTTCTATATGATATAAACGTTTATAATGTAGTTACTAGATAGCTTCTGAATCTGTTTTCTAGCAACTGTTGAATGAATATACCGATGGGAAAATAATGTTATATACCGTCATCGCTTAAACAGCTTAAAAGCCTTCAAACTGTGGCTTTTAATGAAATACTTTTGTGAAATTAATAAAAAAATATTCATAAACAAACATTCATGTGTTTTAATTTAATCTGGAAGTACATAGTACGTACCTACGCTATACACCACTAGTTTTTAAAGCCTGACCAGAAATATAAAAAAAACCTGCGCTGCAATCGACTATAACCTTTAATGTCAGTGATCCAAGTACAAAAATTAGTTATTCAGACAACGAAACTAAAAACAACTTTCCCTAAGAAACATAGGTGGAAAACGAGAAATTTTATTTGGATTTTCCATTCAAAAGTGTGGATCAACGACTACAGTTTAATATACGGGTGTGGATCAGCCGATCGATTTACTACGGGAAGCAAATGTTTTTTTTGGACTTCCCAAAGCATAGCATAGCATATCGTGCACGATATACTATGCTATGCTTTGAGAAACACAACTATATCGTGAGCATATGCTATGCTATGCTATGCAGATGGGAAGTCCAAAAAAATAATCTCGTTTTCCGTCTCTAGCCCTTAGTGTTTAGTTTTATTGTCTTGAAGTTATGTTATTAATTAAAAACTAATGGTGTATAAATGATAAAAAAGAAAAAAATAAATAATTGATAATTTATAATTTTATATTGCAACGATGACACATGAATAAATATCCCCACAGAACAAAAGCTTTATTCAGTCGGGGTATTTGTGCACCTGTTTGTAAGTACTCTAACGCGCGCTATGTGTGAGTGCACTGACAGCGGCTTGTATGTAGCTTTCGTTCTGTAGGAATATTTATTCATTTGCTGATGATACCGGTTAGTTTCTTTTTTGGTGCGATTATGTAATTTTTTGCTGCGAAATCAGATGTCGGATAGGACTCCTTCCCGGTGCTGGAAAGATGCAAAACTCATTTACAGTAAAATGAACTAGGATGTTTAAAAGTTGAAAATTGGCAGTGTTATAACCATGAGCTATCCTTTGACGATACAAAGGATAGCTCAACAGGTCAACAGCTGTTGCTCTTTCAAAGAATAGAAAATAAAATTAAATGAGCTAATTATAGTGAGTACAGAAATGAGATCGAAATGTTGACGTTTGCTACAATTCGAATAATTAAAACTATCTATTATCTTTATTACCTTGCCACCGATTAGATATCCAACCAGAAAAACAGCGTAATAAAGCTTGCACCGGCCGGTACGCATACCTCGACACATTCACGTACGAGAATGAGCGGCATTTTGGTAGAAACGTCGCTGCGCATGTACGGATTGTATGGGTATATTGGCCGCCGGCCGGCAGCTTGATCAGCAGATCTGTTTTTCTGGTAGGACATCTATTCTGTGGCGTTTCTACTTGCTTTTGCAGCAATTTTGGTATGAATTACTGCCGGTTAACGGCTTATTTGGAACTAGGCTTAACACATTCGTGTTCCCTGACACATGTGCGCGTTTTGCTGTATTTATAGCGATGCCCAGGCGCATCCATCGCGTCCATCTATGTATGGGCGTATCAAAGACTAATTGAGTGGGTACTGAGTGAACATCTCGAATTGTAGAGGGTCGCAAGTGTGTTAATAACAAGAAAATAACCCAAGCAACATATAAGCTGTATAGTAGCTGGATAATTACCTTTATTCAGCTACTGTACAGCTTACGTGTTGCTCGGGAACAGTAAGCCTTAGAAACAATTTGGCAGTGATTTTCACAAAACAAACGCAGAAATATCTATTCATTATAAATATTTATTCATAATTATACATTGGGCGTAATTTGGAATTTCCGATTTAAAAAAACAAATACTTTTAAAACATACATCTTCATAATTTACAAACTGAACTGTCTATTTTTCGACATCTTAGGTACATAAAAACTAACGTTAACTATTTTTTTTTCACAGTTACTTTGATATATTAAAAATAAATTACTGCTCCAGTAAGTAATCATAATTTTTGCTTGCTCAAAACGACTACTATTTTGAAGAGAGAATCAAAGCGTAAAATTATTTTACATAACATCGGTAAGGTGGAGTCTTCTAATTGCAACTATGGAGCAATTGCACTTATAAGAATCACAATCCAGTCCTTCTCTTTATACCAACACCTTCCTTCTAAATGACTAGACATAAGTCTATTGAGAGAAGAACTGAATCGTGATTCTTATAAGTGCAACTGCTCCATAGTTGCAATAACCAGATAGTTGCAATTACAAGACTCCACCTTAATTAAAATCTTATATGGGATGTACAATAAAATGGAACAGTTACTTAAAGGTCAGACGATCAAACTTTTTTTTATCGCGATTTCGATATTTGTCCCACAGAGAAAGTTGTTCAGTTTGATGGTCTAAAGCACCCCTTTAATTAATAAAATTCGGTTTTGGTTTTTAATTTTCTTAATTCCGTAATTGTCCCATTTTATTGTACACCCTGTATAAGGTCTAACAAAATCAGTTGAAACAATTTTGAAGGGGATGATCAGATCATCAAACTGAACAACTTTCTCTATGGGACCGATATCAAAATTACGAAAAAAAAATCTACTGTCCCATACAATACTGCAAGTATCATGTCTAACCAAATTTTTTTCGCGATTTCGATATCGGTCCCATAGAGAAAGTTTTCAGCGATGCTATTTTTGAACAACACTCGTTCAAATCAGCAGTAGATAGATGGCCTGATCATCCCCTTAAAATATTTTCAACTGATTTTGTTAGACCTTATATAATATCACGGAAATATCAAAAGCTTGTATCATTACTTCTGAATTTGTATAACATTTTAAATCATTCTTAAACAATGGAGCAGCACATATTATTTCAGTATCCAAAGCCTATGTTTACAACCAGCAAAAAAAGTTGATCACGTGATTTCGTGTAACAATTTGCTCATAACACAACTTCTGTCGTAGATTGTATAGGCTTGGAATAATGTGGGGAAAGGAACGTGTAAAACTATTATAATAATTTATACAAAATACGTGTTCTATACAATACAAACCTATTTATATATAAAATAAATTGAATCATCGTATTATCAAACTAAAATGGTGTTTGTACATGCTCTTTATTTATAAATGCAGATTGTTATGTTTACTTATTGATTTAAATATTAAAACATAGCGATTACAGACAATATGTCTTGTCAAATTTTTGAATATTTATTTCACATAACGACGCCTTAGAGTGAAGAACTCGTAAGTGAAAAACTGATAATTTTTCAGCAGAAAGAAAAAACTGCGCCCTATATCGGGATAAGTTCTGGAGTATTTGCGAGGTTCGTATTACTCGCTATAGATGGCATAACGAGTATCATACTATTTTTTGAGTGAAATTAGGACACGGTTTGTGAGATTTTCTTTCTGTAAACGTACTTAAGGTGGTTGCAGAGGGGTCAATTTTATACAAAACTTTGACGCACAATACGCGTAGACGGTATTAATATAAGTAACTTTGTATACATGGAAAAATAGTTTAGAAAATCTAGGTGCCGCGTCACAAATAACATTTGCCATTTATAAAATAATTACGAAGATATAAAGCTTTGAAATTTTTCATACAAAATTTTAAAAGCTTTATATCTTCGTAATTATATTATAAATTGCAAATGTTATTTGAGACGCGGCACCAAGATTTGCTAAACTATTTTTCCATACATAAAATATTAATTTTATTAATTCCGTCTACGCGTATTGTGCGTCAAACTTTTGTATGGACTGAAACCACCTTAACACGTTCCGGGGCAGTGAACGAGACACAATAGAACTTTTATTGTTATCACTGCTATAGCCGGTCACTGTCCAGGAACGTGTTAATAAAAAAATACCAAAGTTCAAAGTTTCATTCCCGAGTTCTTCTCTCTAAGGCGACGATAATGATATTGATATAATACAACGAATTTGATTGACTTGATGATTTATATAGATACTGGAAAACATATTAATCGATTGCTCTCGATCTACTATAATATGAGTCGTTAAACGACATACATAAGGTCTAACAAAATTAGGTAAAACTATTTTAAGGGGATGATCAGACTATCAAACTGAACAACTTTCTCTATGGGACCAATATCGAAATCGCGAAAAAAAAATACCAGCTTATCCATACAAACCTCTCGACTGTTTGTATGGGACAGCAAATTTTTTTTCGCGATTTCAATATTGGTCCCATAGAGAAAGTTGTTCAGTTTGATGGTTTGATCATCCTTTTAAAATAGTTTCACCTAATTTTGTTAGACCTTATATTATATTATATTATGAAGTACAAAGGCAACAACACAATTTGACGTATTTGGGATTTTTTCGGAATACCTACCCAGTATATTATTGAATTGATTAATAAAAGCTTACCCAAGTCTATCCAAGCGTCCCTTGAGATTGATGCATCAAAACGTCCATCGAAATTTATTAAGAATAAAAAACAAACACTAAAATAAAAGTCACCAAATAAAACACTAAATTCCCAAATATCGTTTTTTTGTGAACGATCAAACGAGGTAAAATTTTAACAGCTACCCAATCTAGTTTCCTATTTAGAATAAAAGCTCCTTTTAAGAAACCAGTTGTCCATCAAAGAATATTGTTTCTTTGTTCGTAGGCAATAAGTTATCTTCGGGGTGGCGTAAATTATTCAGGCTTCATTGACATACCAAATAATGGACGGCGGGTCTAGTACAAAATTCTCGAAAGGAAGTGTCCGAGACTAACCTACACAAACCTAAGTACGTGTAGTAATAATAAACCAACTAAAACATTGAAAATACTGAAATTCTTTTTCATTTTGCTTGCGTAGTCTTTACCCTATCCATCGCGGCACGGCATAACATACGGGCGCGTAGTCGGTCGATCAAAGACAATTCGTTGTCACGTAATTAGTTCTTATGCTCTTTTGGTTCTAACACTTTTGAGCGCGGACCCTACGTCCAGGTAGTTGGTAAGTCAATGGCTTTAAGGCGGTTGCAGAGGGGTCAATTTTATACAAAACTTTGACGCCCAATACACGTAGATGGTATTAAATATAAGTAACTTTGTATATATGGAAAAAAATAATTACGAAGCTTTGAAATTTTTCATACAAAATTTTAAAGCTTTATATCTTCCTAATTATATTATAAATTGCAAATGTTATTTGTTACGCGGCAACTAGATTTTCTAAACTATTTTTCCACATATAAAATATTACTTTTATTAATTCCGTCTACGCGTATTGTGCGTCAAACTTTTGTATGGAATGAAACCACCTTAATAATTGGTACTGTCACTGTTATTACATGAGCAGTGTGAGACAGTGCAGTCACTAAATGCGTTTAAGCTTAAATGTGTTGGTACATGCCAGGCTCAGTATCCTAGAGCAAGTGAAAACAATTGCATTTATAAATAACGAGCAATCAGGCCGTCAGTGAATGGAATAAATAGACTATGATCAATTTAACAACCTCCATCCTAATATCTCGACAGTTAAACTGCGGCTGTAGTGACCTCAACCTGCAAGGAAATAACATTTATGTTTATATTTCATTTAACATACCTTCAAACAAATACCGAGAGTAGAAATAGTAGATTACACGCCGAGGGCAGGAAAGTAAGAAAGGTCTCAGATCTCATGTAACAAACAAGTGATCTAAGGCTTTCTTATTTACTGCCCGAGGTTAGTATACTATTTACTCCACGACAGAGGCGGAAAGCGGCAACTTAGTTTAGCGCAGCGGGATGAAAGTTGACGCTTTCCGCCCGGAGGGGTGAAAAAAATTTTTTTTTTGTAGTTTCTGGCCGCATTTACGTGACAAAAAATTACGTCATAAAGCTATTTTTGTGAAATTACTTTAAATAAATAACTTTCGATTGATTGATTGGAATGAGCGGGCTCATTTTCCGCAACGCGACGACTTAGGCGCCTAGTTTGCGTTAGGTGGGAATGACTACTCCTTGCACCAGCTTGTTAATGCTACCGAAGACTTCTGGAAGACCCCGGTGATCCGAGGTGTTTTAGATTGAAAGATTGATTTGACAAGCACATTTGATTTTTTTTAATCTCTTTCGTTCCATTGTTGGGCAAGAGTCTCCCCCATGCTTTTCCATTCCATCATTTGCCATTCTAGTTCTACTTTATGGGACCATGAAGTATGTCGTCGCGCCATCTTTTTCTTGGTCTTAATCGTATAGGGAATATCTTTAAAGATACAGTTGCCGGCAAACTTCTTGAGCAAAGCCTTGGCTGCGCAGAATAAAATTTATACGTGAAACCGCTCCTACGCATACAGCTCACCCCCGCCCGTTTTTCAAGATGGCCGGGTACTGTATTAAATTTAATTCAGGGAGCGAGCGTAGCGTCAGTGGAGTGTTGGCCGTATTGCGAAGTATGGAGCCAGATTCAAGCGCTAGTGTCCTGGTTCGAAGATGCACGGATGATATGGAATCGTACCAATTAGTTTTTTCTTATCTAGGTTCCGAATACCGACTGCTCTCAAACGTTGAAGGAAAACTTCGTGAGGAAACCTGAATACGCTGAAGAAGAAATTCGGATGCGTATGTGAAATATAAGGTCTAACAAAAGTAGCTGAAACTATTTTAAGGGTATTGATGGTCTGCATCAAAGTGAACAACTTTCCCTATGGGACCAATGTCGAAATCGCGAAAAAAAATCAGCTATTCCATACAAACGTACTCGACCTAAATGTATGGGACAGCAGATTTTTTTTCGCGATTTCGATATTGGTCCCATAGAGAATGTTGGTCAGTTTGATGGTCCGATCATCCCCTTAAAATAGTTTCACCTAATTTTGTTAGACCTTATATACCAAACCGCAATGGGCACGCTTGGTATTTCATACAACCTTCCAAGGGAAAGCCTGTGGCCTGCAGCGGGAATTAGGTATCTATACAGGGTCCTACTGACACTTTTTTAAGAGGATGACCAGACCATCAAACTGAACAACTTTCGCTATGGCACCAATATGGAAATCGCGAAAAAAAACAACTGTCCCATACATTTGACTCGAGTAGGTTCGCAGTTTTGTATGGAACATCTGAATTTTTTTTCGCGATTTCGATGTTGGTCCCATAGAGAAAGTTGTTCAGTTTGACGGTCTGATTATCTCCTTAAAAAAGTGTCAGCTTATTAAGAAGGACCCTGTATAGGCTGATGATGATGATGATGAATCCACGCGAGACGTAACGTAACGGTCGACGTCGCGAAAACTACTGAACCGATTTTAATTCAGTGTTCACTGTTCGAAAGCCTATGAACCAACTTTATACAGCGACAAAAAAAATCTTGAATAATATTCCTAGCATTGGCTACTAAGGCACCCTTGATTCTAAGTGGACAATGCCGTGGTCAGATACTAGTACTATGTGAAAAGCTTCCTTTTACTCACCAGTGACGGCACTACATCCATCCATTTTGTTCAAAGAAGTTCGTTCTGTGCTGAAACAAACGTATGTATTATAGAAAACTGATGTTTATTTTATAAATTTACATTTAGTGGCCCATCATATGACGACCTTCCAGACACTAGGTAATAAGATCCGGATTTACTTTTTCATGGATCTTAGACCAAATCATACGAGATTAAAAAGATAAAAAGTTTGCGCCATTTTTTTATCGGTAGGGACTTTCCATTTAAACTTCAAAACGTCACCGTGACGAGACCAATTTACGTACATGAACATAAATTTTTATAGATAAGTTTAGTTAGAAATTGAGGAAAAATTGTTTTAACTTTGGCTTTTATTTATTATAACACGTTATATAAGAATGTGCACTTGTTACAACCAAATACTTAAATGATAATAAATAGCTTGATATGAGAGAGAATAGTATGAAAAGTGCCATCACCATATTGCATGAATAGTTGTTATAAATTAATAGGTTATTATAAATCAAACAAGAATGTAACTGAAAAAAAGTGTAAGGGTGAAAATCTGCTAATGACATGGACTGAGTATTTAGTGGAATGCAAAAATTAATTGAAGCAGTGAGAGAAATACCGTTTATATACAGGGTGTAATTAAAAGGGACACCTTCTTTAAAGGGTGCTTCAGATTATCAAACTGAACAACTTTTACTATGGGTCACTGAAATCGCGAAAAAAAATCCGCTGTCCCATGCAAAACTGCAAAGATAACTTGACTGAAATGTATGGGACAGCAGATTTTTTTTTCGCCATTTCGATATTGGTCACATAGAGAAGGTTGTTCGGTTTGTTTGTCTGAAACACTCCTTTAAGTAAGTGTCCTATTTAATTGTACACCCTGTATACCGTTTTTGTATGAGACACAAAGAGTTAAACAAAAAAAAATTGTAATTTTTTTTTAAAACATTAGCTTGGACAGATATTGCTAATGAAGTAGAACATGCTATTTATTTTATAATTCTGTGATTCGGTCCGCATCCGGTGTACCGTTCAGACACGTTTACTACGCGAAAGTGATACGAAAGCGTACCGAACATTCCGTTACGTTATCGCTCCGCTTTCGTATCGCAGTGCGCTACAGGCGTTATTAGTTGAAAGAAAATTATCAAAAAAACATAAAAGACATTACCCACGTATTCTTTCTGTCTAACTGTATTCGTTTCACAACTAACGAATCAGTACGATCAAAGAACAAATACAAAGAGTATGATAGCTAAAATTATATACAAAATAGGAGGAATATCATGTCTCTTATAAGAATTTGTATTTAAGGCGGTTGCAGAGGGGCCAATTTTAAACAAAACTTTGACGCACAATACGCGTAGACGGTATTAATATAAGTAACTTTGTATATATGGAAAAATAGTTTAGAAAATCTAGATGCCGCGTAACAAATAACATTTGCCATTTATAAAATAATTACGAAGATATAAAGCTTTGAAATTTGTCATACAAAATTTTAAAAGCTTTATATCTTCGTAATTATATTATAAATTGCAAATGTTATTTGTTACGCGGCAACTAGATTTTCTCAACTATTTTTCCATATATAAAATATTACTTTTATTAATTCCGTCTACGCGTATTGTGCGTCAAACTTTTGTATGGACTGAAACCACCTTAAGTCATAAACGCGTCCAGTATAACTTGATACCTATCACAGCTTATTACATGAATGATAAAGGCACTTTTTCTTTCAGATGCCAAATTAAACTGGACAGCGGCCGCCTAGGCTAAGGTTGAACTATAAATATTTAAAAGCTGGATACACCTTCGAGAAAGCAAGAAAAGACAGTATAAAATTATGGTAGGGAAATACTAAATTATTAAAAAGAATGAGTGTCGTCATAAGGGCACCATGAACCGTGAGTGATAAATAGTGATAATGAAATAAAACATAGTTTGTATGTGGACAGTTTTTAGTTGGGCTACAATTGTCACTACTTATTCTTGCGATTTTTGAAAGTCACACGTTGAAATCAGCAGTAGAAAATTACGTGAACAGTATGAAGTTTGTGTATTTATTCGGTCATGATTTCGAATCTTACACATTTTTGGAGCCCAAACCGTGTGATCATCTCTGATCGTATACATAATACTTAAGGAGGTGCTTCAGACCATCAAACTGAACAACTTTCGCTATGGAGCCAAAATCGGGAAAAAATAAAAAAAAATCTGCTTTCCCATACATTTGAGTCGAGCCGGTTGTAGTGTTTGGGAAAGGAGTACAGGACGTAAGCACACCGTGTGCTAGTTAAACAACAACTGATTTATTTCATAAGTACCTACATGTTATGAAAATGCATATACACCACCGGTATTGCAGTTCTGTATGAAACAGCCGATTTTTATTTCGCGATTTCGAAGTTGGCTCCATAGTGAAAGTTGTTAAGTTTAATGATATGAAGCAACCCCTTAAGTATTAGGGTGTTTTGTTACACCCTGTATTCAGGAGGGTATATCGTGCGAGAGAGTGCATATCTGAGTTTAGTGCGACTACTGACTGACTTAAGTTATGATGCATATTATGTACTTCCTGATACCCGACTGCCTTTCTATAATTAATTGAATTGAATTGATTTAAATTATGTAAATTAAATATTATAATAATGAAATTATTATTTCAATACAATTATTTATTTGGTAAAAAAAACGATAACATATGAATTAATTATAAATTAAATGAATTTATTGTAAATTAAATTGTGTTGAATGATGTGTATCTACTAACTTAGATTTTAATTCATTAATGTATCTAAACACACTATGGACATTGTCTGAAATAAATTGATTTAATTTAATTTTATTTATTTATAAAGATTTACGGTCGCCATCGCCATAGTCGAAACAGACTACGAATCCACCATCATCATCACGTCATTAACACCAGAATAAAGGTGAATTTTCAATAAAATGTGTAAAGAGGAAAGCATAATAGTACAACCACATAACGCTGACTTCACAAGAGCATTGCTTAACTGAGATGTGACGGGGTTATTGAAATTAAAACTGTATCTTCCATAATTTGTTTATATTCAGTATTACAACAATTTCGCTGTCACATGTGTCGCCGAGTGCGTACGGAAACAGTCTGCCCTCGGGTCGGGCTAAGGGCCCGCCCGGTAGAATGCATCTTGAGATATTTAAAATACAATATACTTGTAACTTTGTTACTATAGGTACGAGTATAAACCTTGGTAAAGCTCACAGAACATTAAATAATATAAATATTTAAATGCATAGGTATTAAAAATAATATAAGTATAAATAAATAATGTCAAGCATTAACCAAGAAATCGCCTACTTTATTTGTTTTTATGTTATTAATATTAGCCATATTTAGCCATAAGTTGTACATAATGTTTTAGTTGTAAATACCTATACCGTCAATTAAGAAAATTTAATAAATCTGTCTTACCTCAAAAATAGAAATAGTAGACAGAATGTCAATCTAACCGCGTATGAGATAGCGATCGATAGTAATAGAATTGCAAATAATTTATATAAAGTGACATTTCTCGGTCAGTGAACGTTCTCCCGTCCTTCTGACAAACCCTGTAGATCCCACATCCGTACCCTCCTTAATATCCCATCCCACACTACTGACTTCTATTCCTATTCCTTCACTGTCCATGCAGTCCGGCTCTGGAACTCTCTCCCATTTAATATAAGAGACTGTGAAACAATTGCTTCATTTAAAAAACAAGTCAAAGATCACTATCTCTCTCTTCATTCAATAAACTAGTATATTTATTTGTTTATCATTCTTTATAAATATATATATATATATGTGTATGTATGTATGTATGTATATACCTGTATCTTTATATAATCATATCTATTTATTAGTGTTAAATACTGTTTTATTTGTTAAATGTGCACACTATGCCTGCCTCACTTAATATGCTCTCTCTCTTTCACGGGTTTGCTGGAAGAAATCTCTTTAGAGATAAGCTCGCCCTTTGTAATTGTCTATTATGCTGTTTTCATTTATATTTCCGTGTGTACAATAAAGTGTTAAAATAACAAAAAAATAAATTTTTAACTAGAGCGAATTTGCTATACTGCATCTGTTATTCAGTTAATATGACAAAACACGTCCCGACCAAACTGGTTACGTCCTACTGAAAGGTGAGGTACGGAGGAGTACTTAAAACCATGTAGTGAATGTGGCGAAAGAGGTATGTAAGGACCGTAGTAAGTGGCCCTCCCTAGTCTGTACCTACCCCACTGCGATAAAGGCGTGACGTTTTAAACAGATAAGATACTTTGACTATTTATTATAAGGACTAGCCTTGCGGTAGCATTTCCCCTCTGCCACGGTATAAGATAAATTAATCATGTGCATCTACATTCAATTTTATACCTTATCACTAAACGAGACAGCCTATAATTGCGAAACAATAATTTCGAACTTAGAACGTTTGGGGTTCACGCCAAACTACTTTTCATGATTTTTAACGTTCAGAATTAGAATCTAAAGTTATGGGAATAAAATCCATAATCATAATCATAATCATAAACTTTATTGCATCCTTGAGGTATTTACAGATCTTAAAAATAGGTTACAGCGCATCTCAGGGACCCTGTTAGGGCACAGCAATTATGGCAACAGTGCATTTTATAATTAGATTAAATGTAATTGAATTTAATTAAAATTATTGGAAATAATGTCAACTTAAAATATAATAGAACAAAATATAGTCAAAAATTAAAACATAGTCAACAATTAAAGCATAGTCATAAATTAAACATAGTCAAAAATTAAATAGTTGTTATGAGTAGACCGAGATATTTTCATGTAAGTTTAGATAGCTAGGAAATAGGGATTTTATAGTTCGTCGTCCAGGTATTCTTGTGTTTTATAATACGATTTTTGATATAATATGTCCTTTAGTTGTTTTTCCAAAGTTGCGGATTTCATGTTACCTCGCAAAAAGTGGCAGAAATGTTTGTTAGTAGAATTACACGCGTAACTAGTCCGTATATCAGTAGTCAAAGGATAGACAGAAAAAAACAGTGTAAAAACCTTTAAAGCGTTTTACGACTAATTTGGTAGGTCAAGTTAATAGACTTGTTAAATTGTATAAGTATAACCAAGTAGCCACTATAACTATCCACATACAAACAGTATAACACCTAGAAGCGGTAAGTGGTGTGCAAAGCGTTAAGTTCGCACTTACAACTTGTCTTTGTCAGAGCGCGTGTCCTGAAATACGTTACTTCGGGAGCTGAACGATGACTGACTGGAAGACTTCTCGCGCTTCGCTAGTTGAAACAAACCATTGTTGTAGTGCATTCAAGGACCATTTGGATTATCCTACTTAAGATCAAAGGTCCTAAAGATGTTTATCTACTATTTATTGGACTTGTGTGTCTCCCTGTTTTATCTCTACGATTGATAACTTACTAACAAATAGTTAAATGAAATCTTAAATTTTTTTCGACATTATGCCAATTGTTCATCATAAAATTAATTACTTACTTAAAAAGTGCACGTGGCTACCACAATTAAAAAAAATGCTAATGAACCGAAATATAATTTGAATCATCAATCAGTGAAAATGCATGTTTTAGTACGTCAAAATCGTTATTCACCTCTAGGTACTATACTCTAGTGGTTGACTTGTACCATAGAGAGATAACTCGATAACTTTGACGTTACATCACAAGAGGTATTTTGGGGTGAATTGTTAAATATTACTTTTAACACAAGCGTTTTCGTGATTGAAAATGTAAATTAAAACAGATAAATCTTTACAGGGGTTGTCAACTTGCCAGGGACATTTTATACACGGGAATTTTAAATTCTGCTTGTCCTATCATCAGTCTATAGGGTAATATGTATATTAGAACTACGATTTCAAAATCGTTTAAAATAATCAATCCAAAGGAAAAACTACTTTGATTACATAAAGTAAAGTTCTTAAGGTGGTTGCAGAGGGGTCAATTTTATACAAAACTTTGACGCACAATACGCGTAGACGGTATTAATATAAGTAACTTTGTATGTATGGAAATATAGTTTAGAAAATCTAGATGCCGCGTCACAAATAACATTTGCAATTTATAAAATAATTACGAAGATATAAAGCTTTGAAATTTTTCATACAATCTTTATATCTTCGTAATTACATTATAAATTGCAAATGTTATTTGTGACGCAGCAACTAGATTTTTTAAACTGTTTTTCCATCTACGCGTATTGTGCGTCAAACTTTTGTTTGGACTGAAACAACCTTAAGCCTGTTCGAACAGAACCAATAATAGCAGTCACTAATCGTAAAAAAATAAGAAAAAAAACTCACCACTGGTTATGACTCCTCCATAGGAATTACTGCTGAACTTTGGTTCTTGAGAATGCTGAAAAGTGAAAAAGTTTTGGCTTATATTTCAAGCACATATTTTGTTACATTTAACATCGAAAATTCAGTCAACTGCATATAGGTAATATTATTTTTCATTGCAGGACATAGGCACCGAATATATATCCTACCAGAAGAACAGCTTCATACAAGCTCGCAGTGACCGGTACACCCATAAATGAGTGTATGGATGTACTATCTCATTATTATTTATGTGCAAATTACTTTTCATATTAATATGCATATATGTGCCTGTGAGCGTTATTTATTATAAATATATATAAGGTCTAACAAAATTAGCTGAAACTATTTTAAGGGGATGATCAGATCATCAAACTGAACAACTTTCTCTATGGGACCAATATCGAAATAGCGAAAAAAAAATCTGCCGTCTCATACATTTGAGTCGAGTTGTTTGCAGTTTTGTATGGGACAGCTAAATTTTTTTTCGCTATTTCGATATTGGTCCCACAGAGAAAGTTGTTCAGCTTGATGGTCTGATCCTCCCCTTAAAATAGTTTCAGCTAATTTTGTTAGACCTTATATATATATAACATATATATATATATATATATACACATATATATATATATATATACATATGTATATATATATCTCCAAAGATTAGCAGTGTTTTACATTTATATGAGAGTATCTGGAAAGGAAAAGCAAAATTAGACTGGATTTACCTATATCAAAGTATAAGAAAGAGTATCTGTTAGCACATATAGTATGGACACTCCTTGCCTCCCACCAACTTTTTACATCACCCCCTCTATCGCCCTCCAGTTACCCGGCAGTTACCTAAGAAGAAGACTAAAGGTTCAATTTCTTTGGTTTCGCATGTGCTGACTTCATCTTTTCAATTAAAACTCTTTGTATGCAGTGTCCGGTCTGTGCCTATATCCAGCATAAACTTCTTGGTTTTTAAAATAGCTATTATGTGACGAAGGTAAAGGTTTGTGACAAAGCAGAAAAAGTAATGTTTTCTTTCATAGTCGTTGCTTAGTCGTCAAATGAAGGTGTACGATCTGTAACACCTGTTACATGGAATGACCTCTAAACTAAAGTGGCAATGGACCACAGAACAGCATAGACTGATGGCCGATGGGGCTGCAGAGTTCTCGAGTGGCAACTGAGTACCGGAAAGCGCAGCGTTGGTAGGCCCCCCACACGGTGGACCGACGACCTGGTGAAGGCAGCGTGAACCCATCGGATGAGGTCAGCGCAGGACTTGCCTCCGTGGTCTAATAGTTAAGAGCATTGAGCTCTTGACACGGAGGTTGTGGGTTCGATTCCCATGGGGGGCACCTAGTGAAATGATACTTTGTGCGTTTTTCCCCAGTTGGTTAAGACATTGCGGGCTAAATCACCCGATTGTCTGGAAAGAAAGATGATTTCATGCTTCAAATGTGCATGTTAAGCTGTTGGTCTTAGCTACTATCTCTGGTGGTAGAGTAGTAGTTACATAAAAACCAAGTCAGAGGCCGTAAGGCGGTTTGAAAAAACTGTTGACACCAGAAGAAGCACAGGACCAGTTGTTGTGCGATCCTTGGGGGAGGCTTATGTCCAGCAGTGGATGTCCAACGGCTGAAATTATGATGAATAAGAAAGAACTCACCTCCATATCCCTCAGATTCTTCATTAGTGAATCAAAATCCTCCTTTGTAGCTTCATCCAACTTATCACTTTTCTTCTCACCATCCTTCCTAACCTCCGGCACGTCTTTAGAATGTCTCGCACTGTCATTCATATTACTTGATTCACGCACAATCACTTTGTCTTTAGAAGGCACTGAATCACTTATTACACTTGGTTTTTCACTTTTATTGTCTTCAACCAATTCTACGTCACTGCTACTATCGTCTATTGCAACTGGTTCTTGTTGTATGTCACTTAGAGGGTCTACATCGGAGACTATAACTAGGTCTTTCTTCTTTTTCTGCTCTGGAGGTCGTTTATCAGGTTTTGCGAAGGTTGGAGAGAGATGCGCTGGGATTAAGGCTGGCCTAGGGATGTTGTTTTCAGCTACTCTCATGGACTCTATTTGCTGTCGACTGATTTCTTCAATTATGCTCTTCGGACTAGGCGTTGGTTCTTTCAGTTGGTTTTGGTAACTTGTGTCTATGTGTAACGGTGAATGAACTCTCTTCTCTTTGCTATTAGGTTGAATTTTGTCAAATTTTTTGTGTTTATCCTTATCGATTTTAATGAAGTCTATCTTCTGTATAGTTTTTAGAGCTTTCTGACTATCTTTTTTGACCATTTCGTTTAAGGCTGCCGGTGATTTAACTCTGATTAACGCTTCTTTATGTTTTGTTTCTGTGATGATGACATTGTTAACTTTTTTCTCTACCTTCGGTTGGTTGTTAGGCACAGGAGTGATAGTTATACTGCCAATGTTGTTTGGTGGAATGTAGAGATCGTCTTTACCTTTATCGATGACAATAACTGATTCTTTCCTTCTATCGTCTTGTTTTTCTACGACTAAGTCTTTGCTTAGGGAGAATGTGTTGATTATGCTACCGAATACTGTGGAGTTGTATTTGGATTCTTTCTCATGGTTCTCAATGACTTCAGTCTTGTCAGGGGAAGTCTTCATGGTAGTGACAGTGAGTGAGCTAGGGAATTGTATGGGTTCAGTGAACTGCATGCTTTGGGCTGTTTGCGGTGTCGGCTGTGATTGTGAACCCAAACGCTGTCGTTTTATTTCATTCACTTTGATTTCCTTGCTGAGGCTGAAATAGAAAAAGTAAAATATTAGCTATGAATATCATAAGTGATTTTTTTTGTTGTTTCGTAATAAACTTACTAAATGGCAGGTAACATATGAAAAGTAGAAGTAAGCAGTCAAAGTATAAGAAAGAGTACACCAATAATGAAGTTAATATCACCCCGTTTCTGTAGTACAGAAGGTGGACGACAGTATAAGCAGTGGTGTACTTCTCTCTCACTCACACTCGCTCAGTACACATGTTGCATGGAGGTTGCCGCAGTGATATGTGAGGAGTGTTGTCACAGCGGCAGCCCCTGTTATCTAGTAGTAAAGCGGCCGCCTGACCGTTGCCTGCTAGTATAGTCTGTCTAGTCAAAGTAGGCCCTGCACAGACTGTGACTTTTTGCAGCAATAAAAACTAGCTCTTGTTAATCGCGTGATTGTATAGCTAGGTCGACGAGAATTACAAAAAAAGAATAAAAATAGATTTTCACATGGCAGTGTCAAACTGTCATCTGCCTTATCAAAGTAGGCCCTGTACAGACTGCGACTTTTTGCAGCTATAAAAACGCGCTCTTGTCAATCGCGTGACTTTATAACTAGCAATTAACGGCACACATATGTTTGCATCGATGCTGCTTCACGACTGAATCGATGGAGCTGAAAAAAGTCGCAATGTGTAAAGGGTCCTAATCTAATTACCCCAGAGTTGCTTATTGTAATAGTACATTATGGTACAAGTGTGTAATGTTGGTGATTACCGCTGAGGCGCCATTGAGACCTGAGCCGCAGGCGAGGGTCTTAAGAGAGCCGAGGACGGTAATCATCAATACACATGTGTATCATACGACGTTTTTCAACACACTTGTGAAGAAAATAATAATAAAAAATCATTTTATTTAGTAAATAAAAAGTTTATTTAGAGAATTTATTTTTACTATTGAATATGATCTTTTTTGTATCGAAACTTTTTTAAGAACAAAGCAACTCAAGAACTCAACCAAGAAGTTTAGATACCTACTACTCTAACCTATAACTCACTTGTGAATAATAGTAATGAAAAAGTCACAGTTTGATTATAGGTGTCATTATGTGCCTAATTGCGGTGAAATAAGGGCCATTTTATGAGCAAGTGTGTTGAAAAATTATATTTCCTCATTTGCGATCAGATTCTGGTCCACGTATAATAGACTAGATATTATGTACTTACTCGGCCTGCCTCAGCAATGTAGGCATCCTGACGAAGCCGTTAGGGAAAAGTGGCAGCGCCCTGTCAGCCAGCAGTACGGCGGCCGCCTGACCGTTGCCTGCTAGAACCCTCAGCCTAGCAAGCAAACTCCTGGTGCGTGCACACCACGGGAACCTTCGCTTGGGGAGTCTCTTCTCTATGTGAGGAGCGCCGTCGGCTGACGCTATTTGGATTTTCTTTCTGTAATTATAAAATGAAACTAAGTAAGGTGGTTATGTGATACGTAAGGTAGTCGAAGATATTCTTCATAATATTTTAGCATTTAAAATATTCTACATTTTACGAGAAATAGTCAAAACCCTGCCCTAGAGTAACCATGTAGAGTAGAGTAAGCATGCCACGACAAAGCGAGAAAACCTTCATGCGCGCTCGCTTTTGCATACAAAAAGTCACAAGACAGAGGCATGTCTCGATTTTTGACTTTTGTGTGACAGGCAGGTTGTGACATACATTTTAATTTTTAACTTTAATATAAGTAGGTATTAGAAAGAAGTATGAAGTTACAACAATAAACGTTACCTCTCCTCCTGCACTCGTTCACATTCCGCGTTGTAATTCGCCATCATCCCAGGCTTGCGCTCGTCGATCAAAGCTTTTAACCTGTCACATTTCAATATTGTTTTTTTTTAATTATTGTTAACGAATCCAAAATAATAAATACGGATATTCTGTGAAAATTTAAACTCACTACCTATTACGGTTCAAAAGATTTCGATAAAGGGTAGCCCTTTAGAGCTAGGACAGATAGACGGATAGCGAAGACTTAGTATTAGGTACCCATTGGCATTCTTTGGTTACGGAACCCTAAAAACACTGCTGAGCACTTAGATGAAAGTAAAATTAATGGATATGCCCAAAGCACGTTTAGTTGAAACACGCAACTACTAGATTTGGTCCATGCAAACTTCTATGTCATCTCGGTACTGTGGTACAAATTTGAAGTATACCAAATATAAGTAAGTATAATAAGATAATTCTGCTAACATATTTAATCTCGCAGTATGGTCAATGACATTTAAAGCAGCATTAGTTTTGATTTATTTTTCTGGTTTGAAATGTTCGCGTAAGGCCAATCCCTTAATTTTACTTTGATCTGAGGTTGACCATCTGTCAGCGATGTCAGTTAGATATAAATAAATTTAGACGTACCTCTGTAAAGTGTCGACAATCTTCACCTCTCTCTGCTCGTCGCTCATGGAGCTGACGTTCAGATCTTCGAGGTCATCCTCACATTTGCGCTTGTTGTTTGTTGTTGATGTATTGGACGTTGTTGTTGTGGCAGTGTTGGTTGCTTGAGCATTATTGGCAGTTATGGGTGCTGTTGAAAATATTCTTATTAGAAAGAGGATCGAGCATTTGTCGCACAAATGATGTAGGCTATTTACCAACACGTAGGCTATTTTCACAAGATGATGTTGAAACAGTGCCTACTACTATTTAATTATTTCTTCACTACTTTCCATTTTTCTAAAGGGGGGGGGGGGGGGGCAACGAGCTTCCAGATGTGGGCGCCTCTGTCCCCCCAACCATCTTGCTACGCCAATGATTAGCACAATAAGTAATACTAACGTGTGTCGGTACGGGCAGTGTGTGGGGCAGTGTGTGGGGCGGTGCTGCACAGAGCGCGCGCGCGCTGCAGCAGCTTGACGCGCGACACGTGCAGGCAGCGCGCCGCACGCCCCCACGCGCCGCGACGGATCTGCGCCGACCCACACCCCAATAGCGACGTCTCCAGTCTGTGGGGAGACAATCACTAGTGTTATTATAAATGTACGCTCGGCTGCAACTTTAGCTAGCAAGCTGACGTAATGCACAACATTTTCAGAGGATGATCCGACCATAAAACTGAACAACACATAAAAATACCCTGCAGACCCAACTGATTCTCTAAAGAGCGACTCGATTGTGACGCGGCGTTTCGATTCCTGACCTGTACCACTAAATTCTACGGAATTTGTGTACGGTTATATTTACCACTAGCGTTAACCCGCGACTTCGTCCGCACAAATTATATATCAGATTTTAAGTCAGATCATAAACTATCCAACAAAAAAAGTTCCATCAAAATCGGTTTAGTAGTTTTTGCGTGATGCTCGTTAAAACAAACAAACAAACATACAAACAGACAGACAAAAAATCTAAAAGTTGGTGATATGGAATCAGGGACACCTAAAAACCATATCGTAACTTTTTTTGTTAATATCTTCAATGTACAGACACACTTCTGTTACAGTTTTAAGATTATCAATAGCTCGTGAAGGAAAATATCGTGAGGATACCAGCATTCCCGAGAATAAAAAGAAAATACCATAAGTTCAAATGAAATGAAAACATGGGTGAGCTTGGGGCATACACAAAGGACCAGCGACAGTTTCAGTGTTACATAACGACCCTTGCTTGCTATTGCAAAACTATTGCAATTGTAATTTTAATTTTGTTAATTATATTAAGGCCTCCTCTCTTCTACTTGTTTGCAGTGCCCTACAATACAGGGTCCATAATGATCTCTTAGCTTTTAAGTTTACCATCTCATGTAATGAATGCTAAAATTTTATGGAAAGCACTAAAATATGTTGTATCAAACTTTATTTAACTAGACATACGAAATAACGAACAAACTGATTAAACTAAAATATCCTAAAACTAAAATATAACTAGACTAATAAGCTATCTTCAGATATAAACAACATCTTATCTCAAAACATAAAAGCCTACAAATAATACACACACTCCAGAGCGTCGCCGCAAGACATGATGCAAAAATATTGAGTATGCCCAACTTAATATTTTTGCACCATGTCTTGCGGCGTTTATTGCCCAACCACGAATAATACAGGGTACTGTGGAGACGCAACTCAGATGGTAGTTTAAAGAAAAGCTTTACTGTTGGTTTAGTAATTTATTATTTCGTATTATTTTGCTTTTCGCCCTCAGAACCATTGTTTAACTCTCGACCCCCCAAGAATAATTGAAATCCACCACGGGATTCCATGACGTTCCAAATTTAATTCAAATAAAAACCAGCCAGCAAGCTATGGCTGCACAACCTCCTTACAGTACTTAGTACTTACCTAACAATGTAGACGTCGGTCTTAGTCTCCATCTCCTTGGCAGTGGTGTTAGGGTTGTCCATCAGCTGTCTGGGGACAACTGTTTCCAGCTCCTCCAGTATCTGTGCTACGGGCGCCGGCAGTTTTACCTCCTTTGATTCTACGTCCCTGCGAATTTATATTACGTTTTTAGGGGTGCTGAAATGAAACTTACCCTGGATCCCAGCTGCCGAGCATGCGGAGAGGATGAAGAGACTATGGAGCATGTTCTTTGTGACTGTGATGTCCAGGTGGCAAAACGCATGTGCCTCCTCGGAGATGGATACCCAAAACCGGGAGATCTTAGGTTTCTTCATTGACCATGTATTTGAAGGGTGAAGAAAACAAAAAGTATTGGGGCTAACACAAAAGATCCCACTGGGTCGAAGTGTTGCTGGCTTGCCAGCCCCCACAACAAGATAAGATAGGGGTGCTGGTGTTGTTGTTGTAGGGGTATACAGGTGGTAACAAAACACCCTAGTAATATTTATTTTAAAAAGTGGTTTAGACCATCAAACTGAATAACTTTGATTATGGAACCAACATCGAGAAAAAAAAGTAAAAATCTGCTGTTTGATACAAAACTGTTGTACCTACCTTGTTGTGTATTGGGTATATGAAATTGTAAGTGTATTAAGTTTGTTGACATGTGAAATTGGTTGTAATGTAACTAGGTAATAATAAGTAATTTAATGTAAGTAAGTATTGAACACCTTTACCGGTAAACTGTGGCGCTCTTATATTAATAACACCTTGTCGCACCTATAGTTTTACTATAAATGCTTTTGACTTTGACTTTACCTACTCGATGTTGAGTCTAGTAGGTACAACGGATTTTTTTTTCAATGTTCGCTCCTTATTGAATGTTGTTCAGTTTGTATGGTCTAAATCACTCCTTTAAATATTACTAGGGTGTTATTACACCTTGTATATTAAAATTTGGACAATTTTAAATTTTAAACAAGTGCACTTAATTCTGCTAACATATTTAAACTTGCAGTATGGTCAATGACATTTAAAGCAAAGACTTATAATATCATTAGGTACGGTGGTATCGGAGCGACTGGCGAACATTCTAGTCTCTGCGTGGCGTGGGACCGATGTAAAACTGCAGAATAAGGTATTTGCCAACCTAGTCAAATCAGCAACTCTTTATGGAACCACACTACGCGCGCTTTGTATGACAATTGCACAAAAATGAGTATTATGACGTCATATTAACCCTTTCACTCTAGAGGGTTTTGCGAGGGTGTCATGGCAAATTTCGCAAAAATAAGAAAGAAAAAGAAGTTTTGAACGATTTTTTTTTCAACATTTTATTTCAGAACGAATGTAAGGTTACGATGCCAAATTGAAGAGCCATTCATGATCTCTTTTCTTCTCATAAAGGAATAGAGAATAATAACCATATTTTTTTTATTTGTAGTGGTTCTTCAATCAGTTTAGTCTTAATTTCAACGTTTTTAATGCGTACTTATTATTACTAGGGTATTATAGGGTAATAGGTATAGGGTATAAGTATAACGTTCCGTCGAACACGCGCGCAACGCTTTTCCCTATACTACTGGCGACACACCAGTACGCGTGATTACGCGCCATTTTTCCTAGTAGACGCGTATTCAACCGAACGTTCGGCGCGGAACGTTCCGCAAGTGTGCCGTAACACAAAGTCACACTTCACATTAAATTCCAATTGACTAAAACAAATTGTAGCTAACTCAGCATTCGTTGCTGCTTATAATGAAATTGAAACTTGATACAAGTGTTTATCGTTAGTGATATAAGTTACTGCAACACAATACGTGAATGAATGAAATATACTTTAATTTATAAAAATCGCTTCTAGCGATGAGACCGCCTTATTTTGTGCCTCTAGTATTTTTGTTTCTGTATTTTACTATTTATGTTTTGGTGTAAAATAAAGTATAATTGATTGATAGATTGATTATACCAAACGTACGTGATTTCTTATTTTAAAGGACATCAAGCTACTTTTGGACATCAAACTTTGAAGTAGAAAGAATTTAGCGCTGGCGAATATAATTGCTACCAAATATTAACTTATGATTTCAACTATATTTTGCCCGCGACTTCGTCCGCGTGGATTACCCCTTTAGGAGAAGATTTTCTAAATATCTTTTTTTAGTAGAATATACAGGGTGTTACAAAAGTAAAAATAAACATTCAAACCTTTAAAGAGGGTTGTTGAGACCATCAAACGGAACAACTTTTACAATGGAACCAAAATCGAAATCTCGAAAAAAAAATCTTGTCCCATACATTTAGCTCGAGTAGATCTGTAGTTTAGTATGGAACATCGCAAACGCATTGCATCATGATGATTATGGCAAATCTGCCCACTTTGGGGGAGGCCTATGTCCAGCAGTGGACGTCTATCGGCTGATATGATGATGATAATTTAACATCCGATTTTTTTTCGCGATTTAGATATTGGTCTCATAGTGAAAGTTGTTCAGTTTAATGGTATTAACCACCCACTTAAATGTTTATTTGTATTTTTGTAACACCCTGCATATGGATAATTAAAGATAAGATACAGCTGCCGAGCATGCGGAGAGGATGAAGAGACCATGGAGCATATTCTTTGTGACTGTGATGTCTTGGCGGCAAAACGCATGTGCCTCCTCGGAGATGGATATTTTTTTGTATTTTTGTAACACCTTGTATAGGGTCCTTCTTAATATGCTGGCACTTTTCTTAGGGGATGATCATACCGTCAAACTGAACAACTTTCTCTAAGGCACCAACATCGAAATCGCGAAAAAAAATCACCTGTTCCATACAAAACTGCAAACCTACTCGAGCCAAATGTATGGGACAACTGATTCTTTTTCGCGTTTTCGATGTTTGTCCAATAGAGAAAGTTGTTCAGTTTGATGGTATGATCATCCTCTTAAAAAACTGTCAGCATCACAGAACATTATAAGAGGGAGAGGGGTTAGAAATGCAAAGTAGCGCTTTTGCTTCGGAGACGGCTGTCGCCTCTTGTCTTCCCGCTCACGCTGCTACAATTACTCATGCCCTCTCGCTCGCACCACGCCGCGCGCCTTATGGTGTTATGCAAATCATTGCATAACCTGTGGCGACACGTTCCACGTCTATTTTGCACTTCTAACCCCTCTTATAATGTTCAGTGGTCAGCATATAAAGTATTCAAAATTCAGTGGTTTAGGCTGTGCATTGTCAGTCAGTCATTCTGTCAGTCACAGAACTCTTTTATAAGTATAGAAGATAGATAACAAATAAGGCTTGAGCCTCATCCAGCAGCACGGAATAGCATTTTTTTCACGCTCTATCCAGATGGCATGGGAAGGCTAGAAAAGCTTGGGGGAGACCTTTGCCAAACAATATAAAAAAAATCCTTTTCTGTCGCTCAGGCACGTCATTGGCTAGAGCGAGAAAGGTCGCAGCACTGCCGATGCTGTCGCTTTATCGTTTTGTTTCTCAAATGACTTTCATGAGCGACAGAAAAGGATAGAGCGGGAAAAAACGCAATTTCGTGCTGCCAGATGAGCCTCAACCTTTGACTACTTATATGACTAGTTACGCGTGTAATTCTACTAACAAACATTTCTGCCACTTTTTGCGGGGGGCGAGGTAACATGAAATCCGCAACTTTGGATTTTATTCCCCATAACTTTAGATTCTAATTTTGAATGATAAAAATCATGAAAAGTAGTTTCGTGTGAACCCCAAACGTTCTAAGTTCGAAATTATTGATTCACAATTATAGGCTGTCTCGTTTAGTGATAAGGTATAAAATTGAATGTAAATTCACATGATCAATTGATGTCATACCGTGGCAGAGGGGAAATACTACAGCAAGGCCAGTCCTTATAATAAATAGTCAAAGGGCTCAACCCTTATTTATAGCATCCGGGTCATTCCGGGTAACTAGGTATGTAGATAGTGGCTATTAACCAAATGACACAAACCTAGAGCTATCTGATGTGATGGCGTTTTCCGAGCTTGGTGCGGGCTTGGAAGTCAACGAGTCCGACTGTGACGTCCTGGAATCAGCACTCTCCGCGTCACCGTGCCCGTTGTCTGCAACAGATAAGATAAGATAAGATAAATGTTTATTTTTAACTTTTGCTTAAAACTATTACATTAAACGGTAGACCAAAAACGAGGCAAGCCTGATACGCGAGGTCTACGATTGGGAATCCTTAACAATAAACAATAATTTAGTTACGAACTAGTACAATTGAAACAAAGTGAGAGGGTGTGAGTGGGGGGAGGGGGGAAGGGGGGGGGGGGGTTGTGTAGGTGTGTGTCTGTTTGCGTGTGTATATGCCTTGTATGTTAAGATATATCCTTGATTAAGTCTTCAGTTCCATCGTAAGTCAAAGTCTGCAACCAGTTCTTAATCTCGAATTTTAACAGAAGTGTGTCTGTACATTGAAGATTTTAACAATAAAAAAGTCACGATATGGTTTTTAGGTGTCCCTGATTCCATATCACCACCTTTTAGATTTTTTGTCTGGTTGTTTGTTTGTGTTTGTTTGTTTAAACGAGCATCACGCAAAAACTACTGAACCGATTTTGATGAAACTTTTTTTGTTTGTAGCTTATGATCTGACTTAAAATCTGGTATATAATTTGTGCGGACGAAGTCACGGGTTAACTCTAGTAATATAATAAAAACAAAGTGAACCATACCGTCAGAAGTCTGCTTCCCAGACGTGGCGGCCGAAGAGTCCGTCCTACGGATTTTCTTCGCTTTCTGCTTATCATTCTTTTTGCTTTTCTGTTAACACAATAACATGCTATAAATTTCGGCATTTCTTACAGCTTGCTTTAAGTATGCATAATATAGGACTCCAGTACATAATACCGACTGCTCTCAAACGGTGAAGGAAAACATTGTGAAGGTTTCCTCATTCCGCATTCGCTGAAGATGAAATTCCGATGCGCATGTGAAGTGTACCAATCGGCATTTGGCACGCGCTCGCGTTGTGAACTAACGCCCATACACCCTCCATGAGGGTAGGCCTGCACAGGCCTACCCTATATAAGGTGTAACAAAATTAGGTGAAACTATTTTAAGGGGATGATCAGACCATCAAACTGAACAACTTTCTCTATGGGACCAACATCGAAATCGCGAAAAAAAAACAGCTGTCCCATACATATAGGTCGAGTAGATTAGTATGGAACAGATGATTTTTTTTCGCGATTTCGATTTTGGTCCCATAGAGAAAGTTGTTCAGTTTGATGGTCTGATCATCCCCTTAAATTAGTTACACCTAATTTTGTTACACCTTATATACGTCTATTACATCATATATCACACATACATCACATATAAATCATAGCCTATATATGTCCCACCACACTGGGTGGACGTATATAGGCTAAGATGATGATAGGACTCCAGAGCATAGCAACCGCTTACTATAATAAGTAGTGGCCAATCCAATACTAATGCTTTCAAATTTAAAAGTAGTGGCAAATACTTGACTGAAAATGCCTAGTTGGTAGAGGCAAAAAAGTAGTCAACAAAACTTTGACGGACAATACGCGTAGACGCTATTAATACAAGTAACTTTGTATACATGAAAAAATAGTTTAGAAAATCTAGATGCCGCGTCACAAATAACAACACTTTTCACTCGTAATCGTAAGTACATGAAAAACAGATCCATTGTTTGAGTACGTAATTCAAGAGCGTCATCTATCTTCCGCTATTTTAATGGAATCAAAGCCTGGTCGTACTGTACTTCAACCATACCTTCTTCCGATGTTCAGTCTTGTGTGAATCCACGTCCCCGTTGGTGATGACCTTCGGATCCTTCTCGTCTTGACTCTCAGACTCCGAGGAACTCTCTGATGACTCATCCTCGCTGCTGCTTGATGATATACGTCTCTGTTGAAGAGAACAAGAGTTAGCTAACACTTTCCAGGTTCAATACGCTTTTGAAAGTGGAAAAAGTTTATGCATCCACAGTAGCATAAGTAATGGAGACTGTTCACAAATTTTTTGGTGTCCGTACCCATATTACCCGAAGGGTGAAAACGGAACCTTAGGATTGAAAGGCAGCACGAAATTGCATGTTTAACGCTCTATCCTTTTCTGTCGCTCAGGAACGCCATTGGCTAGAGCGAGAAAGGTCGCAGCACTGCCGGTGCTGCCGCGTGCAATCGAATTCCCGCTATCTTTCTCGCCCTAGCAAATGACGTTTCTGAGTGACAGAAAAGAATGGAACGACGGAAAAATGCGATGCGGTGCTAAGTCTACATTGTCCGTCCGTCCGTCTGTCTGACTGTGTGTCCTAAATATTTAGGGCTGTATCTCTTGAACCGTAATAGCTAGCATATGACATTTTCACAGAATGTGCGATATTAAGGCGGATTTGCTAACAAATAAGTAAAATAAGTAAAAATGTCAAAAAGTTAAAATTAAGCCTGTCCTCATACTAGAAACTAGTTTTTTGGAGTCACGTTACAGGTTCTGACCCGAGCACATTTCTCGCGTAGATTTCGCGCGTCGCGTTTTTGCCTGCCACGAGCCTCCGCAATCCTCAATCTCTTCTTGTTCTTGACCAAAAACAATCCCTGAGATTGTGATAGATTATGCTGTTTTCATTTATATTTCCGTGTGTACAATAAAGTGTTAAAATAAATAAATAGATTCTCCCATAAACTCTTGACACTGGCGAAATCATCAAGGAAACGCCATTACACAAAAAATAGAATAGAATAGGAACTAGTTTTTTCAAAAAATATTCTTCAGTTTGAGTCGGTCGACTAAGGTGTAAGTTAATATGTTGTGTGGTGATGTGGTATGGAACCCTCGGTGCGCGAGTACCCCGACTCGCACTTGGCCGGTTTTATTATTCTTAGCTAACTTCACTACTTTTAGTTTATCATGTTATTAAACAAAATTATGAGTTTAGCTTTATTTTCTAAGATAAAAATAAAATATATTGTATGCAGACAAATAACCTATTATAGTGTTTTACGTAATTTTTGTTAATATCCTCATTTCAGTGGAATGTTTTCGTGAGCGAAAGACTAGCCTAGGAAGACACTGTAGACACTGCTTGATACGACATTATGTCCGTCAATTGCACAAAAGATGATTTGCAGTTGTAACAATCTTTCTTACCCCAAAAAGGTATTACAAAGCAAGGTTATACAAAAACAAACCTTATTCCTCCTGCCAGCGCCGGGCTCGGCATCAGACAGCTCCTCCCTGTGGTTCTGTACATTCTTGAACTCCAGGGATCCACTGTTGATGTAGAAGCCGCCGTAGAACGTGTCGCATTCCGGCGGGATCATCTCGTCGTACTGCAAGTTATGGGGAAATATTAAACACGAGCTTTTACCGGCGGTGGCGGACGCGTGCGTATTGGCACCTGTTAGGCTTGCACGTGGCTCCGCCATTTTGTTAACTCTTTTGTGTTTTAACTATAAAACTCTAACTTGAGATTATGATAATATCTTCAACACTTGATACTGGCGAAATCATCAAGGAAACACCATTAAATAAAAATAGAATAGAATACTTAAATTATAAGCTTTCAAACAAAAAAGTTTCAACAAAATCGGTTCAGTAGTTTTGGCGTGATGCTCGAACAAACAGAACAAAAAAATTAAAAAATTTGTGATTTGCAGTCAGGGACACCTAAAAACTACACTGGCCTGCAAAACTAAGTATCACACTTTTAAAATTGCAATAACTTTTTAAGTACACAAGATACACTTTTGAAATAAAAAGGACTCGAAAAAGAGTTTAATTTATAAAGAATAGTTACAAAGAAAGCTGATAACCTTTACTATAAAACGTTTTTTATTTTAAATCTCTAATTTCTATAGTTAAGAAAAAATTGAAATATTAAAGGTGTAGTACTTAGTATTGCAGGTCAGTGTATATCGTATATCGCAGATATTTAAAAAAAATTATGATATACTTCTTTTACAGTTTTATAATAGTTTAAATAGCAGATTTTTTTTTGCTCCGATCGGTTTGCTGCCATAGTAAAAGTTGTTCAGTTTGATGGGTAGACTCTTAGTTTAAAAGGATGCTAATGATATCAATTTCACCCTGTATATATAAAGTGGATTGGTGAACACTCCACCGAAAAGACGTAGCTCTTAAAAACATAACCCTCTTTCTGGTGCAGTCGGGTATCTTATCTTATCTTGTTGTGGGGGCTGGCAAGCCACCAACACTTCGACCCAATGGGATCTTTTGTGTTAGCCCCAATACTTTTTGTTGTCTTCACCCTTCAAATACATGGTCAATGAAGGAGGCAACACCATTGAGGGGAAGAAACCTAAGATCTCCCGGTTTCGGGTATCCATCTCCGAGGAGGCACATGCGTTTTACCGCCAGGACATCACAGTCACAAAGAACATGCTCCATAGTCTCTTCATCCTCTCCGCACGCTCTGCAGCTAGGATCCAGGGTGAGTTTCATTTTGAGCATCATTGCGCCTGTAGCGTAGTGCCCAGTGAGGGCTCCGACTATGGCACGAGCCTTGCTCCTGCTATTATTCAGTATGAATCTTGAGACGCGAGTTGTCACATTGCTGATAAAGTTTTTGGAGTGTTGTAGGCCTACGAGGCTAGACCACTCCAGTTTGTGTGCTTTATCAGCCCAATCCCTAATGGCCATTCTTATACTGCATGCCGGGATTCCCACACTTGGTTCTGGGCCAACCATCTTTCGTTCTGACCCAGCCCTCGCCAGCTCGTCAGCATTCTCATTACCCTGGACCCCAAACTAATCTTACGGTATTGTGAAGACCAAGCTTGTTGAGGGTCTTCACTCCGTTCAGAATTAGCCTGGAATTCACATAGTAGGAGTTCAAGGCTTTGAGAGCTGCTTGGCTGTCACTGAGGATATATATAGTCTTGTTGGTTACCTTCCTGTATATATTCTCCTGCGCACATGCTATGATAGCATATGTCTCTGTTTGAAAGACAGTTGCAAATTCTCCTAGACTAACACTTTCGTTATAGTCTTTGGAGTGTATGCCTGCACCCGTACCTGATTCGGTTTTTGAACCATCAGTGTACCAAACAAGAGTGTTCGCGTCCGGGGTACGCATTCCACGTTTCCATTCATCCCTTGTTGGGACATATATTTTATAGTTTCTTTTGAAGATTCGTGCAGTCGGGTAATATAACCATACCCTACTTGCAAGAATAATGTCGAGGGGTGTAAGCCATACTACACGCCGGCCCGGTGCGAATAATTAATGAAAAAAAAAATACAACTTACACCATCAGTGTTATCAATAAATGAGTCATTCTCATCATATCCTGCCCCGATGTCTGCGAAATCATCGTGTTTTGATCTGCCTTTTCTTCCGTACGTGCTTTTTCCGCCCTGAAATAATATTAAAACATTATTTAAAACCATATCTATTGATAAGAGAGTAGGTATGTTTGTGACTAGTTGGGTAATAAACATTTTTGTCAGTGTTAGGGTTTTTGTAGTTTTGGGTGTGGCTGTAATATTAATATGTATACTATAGCATAGATAGTAAATATTATGATTATTTATTATTATTTGGTTATAAGGGTCTTGGTCAATGACCAAATAGCTACTGCGACCTAGATAGATCTATTGTAGCTGTCACCCTAGACCAAAAGGTCATTTCCTAGGCCCACGGACTTCATGAACCGTGTTATGCTTTTGGAGGGGAGGTCCCTAATGTCAGTAGGTGTTATTATGTATCCACCTAGATGGCGACTCCTGCTGTGAATGAGCACTTCGCATTCGCAGAGGAGATGTATGGGCGTTTCCTCTGCTTCACAGCAAAATCTGCAAGTGGGTGAGTCTACAAGCCCCATTCTGTGTAGGTGTTTGTTTAACTTGCAGTGTCCTGTTAAGGCTCGTACTAAGAGCCTTAAGTCGTTGCGGTTTGAATTGATGGCATCTGAGGTATGTCTGTTTGACATAATTTTAAATTTAATAAATAAATACAGAATTTTACAAAAACCGAACAATAGTTCAAATTGCACAAAAATGTTAATCACCTAAGTGTTACGAATCTTTTTGTTGACAACAATTACAATATTGTATTTTTTTATAGCAACTATGACTAGTAGTATTATAACAATTTCTTTGAAATTTCCATACATAAAGATAGCTCAGTCTACGGAAAGTTCAAATTACCTATATTTTTGTCATGCATTCATTCATGTAAAGTACACTCGACAGCAAAGTCTTGTGACCATTTGAGAAATTGAAAATTACATTATTGTTACTATAAGTTTTCTTTTTCTTTTGGGTTTTGAACAGGGTCCAACTTAGGCCCGATTCGACCAAACGCGAGTAAATTTTATTCTTATATTAAGTCACCGGTTACTCTAAACTAATCTATGTATAAGTTGAGAGTAAATTTTACACGGCCAATTTTGACGGTTTGAAACTTATAACGAGACTAATGAAATGACAATAAAACATAATTCAAAAAATTAAAATATAAAGAAACCTACCAATTAAAACTGTATAACCTCACATTGCAATAAGTACGCATACAACGACCTCGTTCTTTAGGTGGATTATACATTCGTTCTTTTAGTATGGGTTTAGTGTGGTAGAAGACCAATGAAGTTATTTCGGAGTAAACACTAGGAGTGAAATTGTTCCTTGTATAGTTACTCTTCTATAAATCAAAGTTTGGTCGAATCCGGCCTTAATATGCTAACATTTTTGTAAGAGGATGATCAGACCATCAAACTGATCAAATTTCTCTAAAGGACCAATTTCGAAATACGCGAAATAAATAAATAACCCTCACAGGCACATACTTTTTAATGATCCCAAGCAAGCACTATTGGCTGTTTATTATGGAAACCATACAACAACGGCACAAACATATAAACATCCATGACCGAACCGGGATTCAAACCCAGGACCCTGGTTTGGCAATCCGGCGTGGTAACCATTACACCAACCAGGTCGTCTAAAAAAAATCTGCTATCCCATACATTTGGGTCGAGTAGGATTGCAGATATGTATGATATTTCGATTATTAGTATATGTTTCGATTTCGATATTGGTCCCATAGAGAAAGTTGTTCAGTTTGATGATCTGATCATCCCCTTAAAAACCGTCAGCATATTAAGGATTAATGTGAAAAACAATACTAAAACGTACATATTTCTGTTCAAACTTCTTTGCTACTCTTTCGATATCCTCATCATTGTCTGAAAACGGGTTCAATCCTGCTTCAGTCTTCCCATTCTCTACTTTTTTCTTTCTCTGAAAAAAAAAAACAAACATATGTTTAATTCGACAGGATTAAAGAGGAGGTGAGGAGTGGGGCAGTAGCGCTTTCGCCGACAAATTTTGTTCTGTACAGTCAAGGTTTTCTGTCAATTTGTTTGCTGGCTATTACACATAATCATGTGGTTAAATAAAATAGCTGGCAAATCGCAGCGCAGAGCATTTATCACTGCCAAACCATTATCGACTTTGCTAGAGTTGAAATAACTTAGAAAATCAATTAACACAACTTTTGCCTCAATTCGCTTCGATCCTTTGTGCGACTAGTGGCTTTGTTCATTGATTTTTGATGTTATTTCAACACCAGCACAGTAGGTACCTAGATCATGGTTTGGAAAAGAAAAATGTTCTGTGCTGAGCATCGCCAATTGTGGGCCAGCCCTTAGGCATAAATCCTGCAAGGGAACTACAAAATAATTTAGTTTTAATTCATTTTATTAGGTATCTACTTATTATGCTTAGTCTAAAAAACACTTGCAGAGAATAAAAGCACATCTTAACATAATATTAATAAAAATTGAGTACATAGGTAGAAAAAGTATTTGAAAAAGAATGTGACTAATTCATCTGGATGTTTCATACAAAATGCCTGAGTGAATAATCTTATTCATCATGAATTGTTTAACTTAATAACTTGTGGATTTAAAAATATGTTATTAAGTAGGATAATATCATATCATATCATCATATCATATCATTTATTGCGTTATGTGGTTACAAAAGATCTTATAAATATGGTACAGCACACACATAAACCCTGAAAGGGCACGGCAATATCTTAATAATAATAATTCATGATGTTGATCCCTTCAGATAAATTGTAAAAAAAATTACATCCAGATGAATTACTTAAAGGCAATTTCAAATATTATTGATTACTAGCTGGTGCCCGCGACTTCGTCTGCGCTTCGTCTGGACAATTCACACAATATCTTTATAAATTGTAGCCTATGTTGTATTCTGATGTATAAGCTATATTATTGTAAAGTTTCATTAAAATCCATTCAGTAGTTTTAACGTGAAAGAGTAACATCCATCCATACTTACAAACTTTCGCGTTTATAATATTAGTAGGATAAACATGTTACAGCCATGTTGTGCTATTTCAAATCAAAATGAAGATCGGAAATTGAATATGATTGAATGTTTCAAATTTAATTTGATTAGACAAAGGCAGTCTTTTTCAAATATTCATCCAATTATGGTATGTTCCTGAGGTTACTGTACTACGAACAAAGTGTAAATTGTACAAACAGAAAAAAGAATCAGAAGAAATACTAATAGCATTTACCTAGCGCGACCGAAGAAACAAAAAACTAAATTAAATCCAACCCTATCGTCATGTCTTTATGACTGAATTTTTGAAAATTGTCATAGTGACATACCTTTTTGTGAATGAAATGTATGAACAGATATGTCATATCCAATTATCCAGCGATCGGAATAGGTAGTGCAATTTAGGGTAAAGTTGCGAATATTTGTGTGATGAATATTAATATTTGTATTCAATTCATGGGTGTTTGTATATAAGGTCTAACAAAATTAGGTGAAACTATTTTAAGGGGATGATCAGACCATCAAACTGAACAACTTTCTCTATGGGACCAATATCGAAATCGCGAAAAAAAAATCAGCTGTCCCATACATTTAGGTCGAGTACGTTTGTATGGAACAGCTGATTTTATTTCGCGATTTCGATATTGGTCCCATAGAGAAAGTTGTTCAGTTTGATGGTCTGATCATACCCTTAAAATAGTTTCACCTAATTTTTTTAGACCTTATATACACGGTGCGTGCACCCTGTTTAATATACAATGCATAAAATTTTTCGCCTTGTATTGATACAAACACCCATGAATCGAATACAAATATTAATATTCATCACACAAACATTCGCAACATAACCCTAAATAGCACTACCTATGCCGATCATATTGATCGTTACTTATATTAAGGCGAACCTGGTTTACTCTTCTCATTACATACATAAATTAAATCTGAAGCAAAAAGGCAGTTTTAACTCATAGGTTATAGGAGAGGTGATAAGCCTATATATGGAAGAGCTTGTGACTCAATCACGAGGTGGCGGTTCAATTCTTAGCCTATACCACAAATTTCTATGGAATTTATGTATGGTTGTTTGTCATGATCACTAGCTAGGCGGTGAAGGAAAAATATCTTAAGGAAACCTATATAACTCGAGAAGGAAAAGAAAATAAGTAAGTACCATCATAAGTTTGAATATAATAGGTTGGGAAAAACATCTTTTCGCATTATAGTATGTATGAAAAATGGATGCCATTTTTGAAAAAGTGGAGCCAGATCGGCATATCAGTAGTTACGACGTAGCTGAAGAACTGGAAATTGACCACAAAACAGTTTCGCCGCATTTGAAACACACAAACGCTCGATATTTGGGTACACAAAAAAGCTCGATATTTGGGTACCTCATGAGCTCATTGAAAGAAACCTAATGAACCGTGTACTCATTTGTGATTCTTTATTAGGACGTAATGAAACCGAACCATTTTTGAAGAAGCTGATAACTGGTGACAAAAAGTGGATCACGTACGACAAGAACGTGCAAAAAAGGTCATGGTCAAATATGGCCGGTCAGGCTTCACAGACTGTGGCGAAACCCAGGTTAACTCGCAACAAGGTGATGCTGTGTGTGTGTGGTGGGATTGGAAGGGCATTATTCATTATGAGCTGTTACCACCAGGCAGGACCATCGATTCTGAACTCTATTGCGAACAACTGATGAGATTAAAGCAAGAAGTTGAGAGAAAGTGGCCGGAATTAATCAACAGAAGGGGTGTGGTTTTTCATAATGATAATGCTAGACCTCACACATCTTTAGTCACTCAGCAAAAATTAAGAGTCGCAGTGTCAGGTTAACATCACGAGAGGACTGCCAAAACTACTTGTCCCGGTATTTTGATCAGAAGCCCCAAAATTTCTATAGCAATGGGATCATGTCCCTACCTACAAGATGGCAAAAAGTTATCGAACAAAATGGTACCTACCTACATACTTTAGTTAAATTTAAATAAACTATATTAAAAAATGTTTTGAATTTTCTTAAAAAATGCGAAGAAACTTTTTCCCCAACCTAATATGTTGTGCAATAAATATGGGCAATCACAGAATCTCAGCACTGGTTGCAGTGTTACAGGCTTAAAGGTTACTATTACGGTTACCAGCACGTTCTTAAAGGTTACCAGCACGGCTAGCATGCCACCCACGACATAGCGTTTAAACGAGAAAAAAGTCGTGCGCGCTCTTTTTGGCATACGTAAAATAATAAAGATGGAGGCACATCTCGATTTTTGTCGTTTTCTCGGGGGTGGCATGCGAGGCCTACAGGAATAGAGAAACTGACAGAGTGAGCGTGATGTACCCAGCGGCACCAAGGCATAATAGAAAGAGATATGCAGGGTTCGAAAGGATAATTTTCTTTGATAATTATGACAATAATTACCATGATAATTATACATTGATAATAATTTTCATTATGATAAGAAATGTAAGGCAGGGTAAAAATTCGAGCTCTGTATTAAATGTGAATCTAAAGTGAAATCGTTGATAATTTTGTGAAATATCCTAACACTGTTTTATTAAATTATCCACGATTTCACGTTACATTCACAATCATGCAGAGCACGAAATTTTAGCTTCTATATTCCACCGAAAAGTTTCCAAAAACGGTTTCATTTGACAACTCACGCCAGTTCCTCTATTCCTGTAAGGTATAGTAACATTATGGTTACAAGCAAGGACCTACAGCCACCCCCAAAATCCCTTTAAGGCCATGAGGGGTCCATAAATTACGTGACTCATATTCGGGTGAATCATAACCTCGAGAAATCTTGGTGGCATTCTTATCGACATGTCACATTATTCCTCTCTCCCTCTACGTGACTCTGACGATAACTCCCCCCCCCCTAATTGGCATACGTAATTTATATAAGCCCCCTAAGTTAGTAAATAGTTGAAGTCTCTGATCACCCCTTCAGGAAATTAAGTCGTGAGTTTATGTGAGTGAGTACCTAGTACCTATAGTAATTATTTTGCTACAAATAGGTAGGCAGGTAACTTCAGACCACCCCAAATGTGATTATGGTCATTAGTTGACTTAAAGTACCTACCTATAGTTCCTGTTCCTATACATAGTTCAAAATTAGCAAAAAAGTACATTTTGCGTTATTCATTCTTGTATTACCTAATTAGGCACCTATTTAAATAAACACTAGATTACATTTTTAAAAAGTACACTTAAGGCGCTAACGCTACTCCGAACTGCGCCTTAAGTTCACCGCCCGCATGGCGAATTTACGCGCCATCCACACATTGTCGTAATTGTGGGCGATTATCAACTCTAAAGTCACGAGTTACGCGCCATAATGACGCACAAGCAACTTTCGACCTAGCGACAACGTGCATTTAAATCATAAGACGGAATAAGAAAAAAGATATAAAAATTAATTAATATTCATGCCAAAATGGTCCTTATGTCAATAGACCGACCTATCATCACCTTTCTAATTCATAAGTTGACTTTATTATCTCTTATAATAAGGTTACAATTCATATCTCAAAAAAGTAAATACTAAAAATATTCAAAAACAAAAGGCAAGAAAAGTTACTTTCGATAGCTGAATAGAGAAAGAACAACTTGAATCCAAAGTCAAACCTATAAATAACTACCAACACATACATAATTAACCCCAGACTAAAACAATTCTACGACAAAAAACACCATTGCTAAACGCCGCGCCGTGTGTCCAAAAACACACATATTTATCAGCCACTCACACAAACGCAAGTATATAGCATATACAATACATAACGGACAATACTGTACATTATATACTCTGTGCAATCGATAAAAGAGGACCACAAGAAAAAAAATCACGCTGCAAGTCGCAAAGGTCGCGATTATGTTCTGCCAAACAGCTGCATTTTGCAACCGAATCCACTTGGCACAACAAAACAAGTTTTCAAACAAATACATAACCAAACAATGTATAGATTTAACTAATACATAAGCAATAATCCTTGCATTATAGCAAGAATTAATTCTATGTCCTTTTACCGAGTCAGAGCAGTGCAACGATAGTTGCTATTCAACATAACGATGCACACATACTATGATCAACTTCGTTATGTACGATTAAACATATGGCTCTCTTATGTACCTACGCTAATTAAAGATCGTGAATTAATACTTTCATTGCAAATTGATTATAAAGATCAAGTTAGAAAGTAACCTAAAATTACTTGCGATACCGGAAACATGAAGCGAAATAGGTAGGGTAACCTAGGTCATTTAGGTCTACTTTCGTATCTATTTTCTTATCAAAGGCGTTGCACTCGTCATCAATAATTCAATAAGCTATTATAAACGGCTTAATAAATGGAAAAACTATAATATTTGCGCGCAAAAACAACCACAGTCGGATGATCAACAATCAAAACATTGGGTTCAGAAAACGATGTCCCAGGTTGACAACGATGTTCTAAAGATTGTTGCAAACATGGCGACCGATATCTGGGATTCTCGCACTGTCCACGGACGCAAATTCACATTACAAACCTAATACAAAGCTGTGAAACGTAAGCAAAAAGTATCCTAAAATGATCTCGATAGGGCAAGGTTGAAAACATTCCGTTGCCGCCTGACGTACAAAGTGCATGCTTGGAGGGATTTTTAGCAGATTCCCTGCATCACAAAGAGCTGGAAAACCAGTATGGTTGCGTAAATTGCTATGATTTTCTGTTATAACTTACCTCTTCTGCTTTGACTAGTTCCTTGTAATTCAGCTCCGGATATTTACTTTCGTTGCTTTCATCCAAATTTATAGTTAATCTCACTGTTTTATTCACTTTAGTCTTTTCACTTTTTGTATTACCCACTGTTATAAATGTAGCACGTTTAGGGTCCGACATTTTCCACCAAATTCGAGTATAAAATGATTTTTTTCAAAGCATGACACGACCTGCATTTTCAAACCGTGTAGCACATTGCCACCATGTTGGAATTTATTGTTTGGGTCGTGAGCGCCACGGAAGGAATGTGAACTTCGTGAAAGTTGTTAAAGTTTTACGATAGATGGCAGTGATTTAGTCAAAAATTTGCAACAGATGACGCTACTTTTAAACAAATTAATATTTTTCGGAATTATTATTTTTATGCAAAAACTCAAAATTACAAAAAAATGTTTTATTTCAACGTAAAAAAAATAACCAGTTTAGTTTTAAACAATTAAATTGAACCTGGTTTCCGATAAAAAATTGCTGAACTGAACGATGTTTTCTATTCCTTCGAAAAGGCTTGTCTCCATTATAATTTTAAGCGTTCTTCATAGATGGCGCTTTCAATAATAAACTGCTTTATCGACAGTGCAAAATGTTTCTACTACTAAAAAGTCAAAACAACTCCTTATTTCGTGCTAAGCGAAGTTTTTAATCTAAAAAATATGCAAAATCATTGTTTTTTTCGACTGCATTGAAAAAAATGTTTCTTTTTATTTTACGTTGATGAAGGTGCAGTCAGTAATTTTAAATGAAAAATTATGTTATTAATTTAATGACAACGACATCTATTGCCGCAATGACGTTACATCTTAATATTGCTGTGTTTATGCAAACAAAACTTCCTTAGCTAGGACTGTGAAAAAAAAAATTATTAAAAATAATATCCGCTGTCCCACAAACAGGTCCCACTTTTGGACAAAAGTGAGACTGGACCTTTTCCAGCTCTCTCTATTCCAGTTATAGAACATGGTAATTACATACCTAGTAGTTAGTTAGGTATGACACAAAAATATAAAGATGGGTAACTAACCTAGTAACTAACCCACAAGTTATAATTACCTAAATAACCTACCTAATTTCATGTTTTTCATATGGCAGTCAAGAGCAAGACTTCTTTGGCCATTTTAAACTTAGTTTTTAAGTTCACCATTTTAAAATTAGGGAGGTACAAATAAAGCAGTCTTATAGCTAAGGAAGCCATTCCTTCAGACAACCTTAGGTCTGAGAAATAAAAACAAAAATAGGTTGGTAGGCGGTGTAAGGAAAGGTAACAAGAATAATTTGGTTGTCTAACTGATATCACTGCCATCCTTTTAAACTTTGAGTCTCTGAACAACTTTTACTATGGGAGCAAACCGATCGCAGCAAAAAAATATCTGCCTCTCCATATAGGTACTAAACAGCACTTTTGACTAGACTCAATTGTATGAAGCAGCGGTTTTTTTTTGTTCCGATCTGTTTGCTTGTTTGCTCCCATAGTAAAAGTTGTTCAGTTTGATGGGCAGACTCTTAGATTAAAAGGATGCTAATGATATCAATATTTCATCCTGTATATCTTCAACAATGTTGAATAGGTAAGGTACCTATTATCATCATCATCTCAGCCGATGGACATCCTCTGCTGGACATAGGCAAGTCCCCCAAGGATCGCCATAACGACCGGTCCTGCGCTGCCCTCATCCAACGGGTTCCCGCCGCCTTCACCAGGTCGTCGTCGGTCCACCGTGTGGGAGGCCTACCCACGCTGCGCTTTCCGGTAAGCGGTCGCCACTCGAGAACTTATTGGCCACATCGGCAATCGGTTCTGCGAGCAATGTGCCCCGCCCACTGCCACTTCAGTTTAGCAATTCTTTAGGCTATTCTGTTTCTTCTGCGGATCTCTTCATTTCTGATTCGATCTCACAGGGAAACTCCGAGCAGAGCCCTCTCCATTGCCCTTTGGGATTATTATCCCAAAGGGCTAATTCAGCTGACAGTAAAACATTTTTTTGGTATTTTCAGGTTTTCTGCCATCGTAAAAGTTTTTCAGTTTGATGTGTCGGAATCTTAGTCTCTCCATTGCCCTTTGGGTGACTTTCAGCCTTTTTATGAGACCTGAGTGAACGACCACGTCTCTGTTCCATATGTCATCACTGGCAACACACACTGATCGAAGACTTTCGTTTTAAGACACTGCTTCTTCTTATCGTGTGGGCAGAGCTCTGGTGTCAGAGTTTTGTCAGACCGCCTTACGGCCTCTGATGGGTTTTTATGTAACGACTACTACCACCAGAGATAGTAGTAGCCAACGGCTTAAAGTGCCATCCGAAGCACGGAATCATTTTTCTTTTCAGACAATTAGGTGATGCAGCCTGCAATGTCCTAACCAACTGGGGAAAAACACACAAAGTGACATTTCACTAGGTGTCCCCCGTGGGAATCGAACCCACGACCTCCTTGTCGAGAGCCAATGCTCTTGACCATTAGACCACGGAGGCAGTCACTGACACTGCTGTACCTATATGAATTATATTGTAATTTGACCTAAGATTGCAAAGGCACTCAAGTAAAACAAAAATTTAATTATTCCGGCGGCCATCTTTGCTAGCTCTTCCAACTGGAACAATCACGGGGACAATTTAGATTTAACTAAATTATTAAAAAAATGAAGCTATCAGCAAAAACAGGGTTGATAGTCCTTAAGAAGGGTATTTTCGGAAAACGCTGATGACTTGGACATTATGAGACCGAGATTCCTATTAAGATACGGGACATTAGTCTCACTAGAGGTCCGTTTAGACCTTCCCACTTATCTTTTTTTTTAAATATGAAAGATGGTTTTTGCTCTTGGCCTCAATTCAGCCACAAAGATGAGGTCGACGATGTATCGAGCTTACCCAGAAGAAGCCTATTCACTCGTAGTAGGAATTCGGGTTGTAAGCGTTCGGAAATACTGACGCAGGCAGAGCATTCCATCCCTTGGCTGGATCCATTGTGCGCATTGTAAAAGATTCTAAAAGGCGCTTAGAGAGAATATGTGGGATGTCAACACAATGATATCCCGCGGTGCGCCTGGATGTCCGATAGTAAAAGGGGAAGGCGGAATGAGCTCATGTAGTACACTCTGTAGAAGACCGACAAGCAGACTACTCAGCGGCGGCGGGCTAGGCTATGAAGCTTGGTCTCCACCAGCTTACTGTTGTTAATGAGGTTCCTGGCTCTGCGTTCAATCTATTAGCGTCTTTAAGAAAAAGAATAGATTACAACAAGATAAGTAGCTATTTATATTTATTCCTTACCACAGATTTTTTTACCTGGAAGGTACCCAGTATCACAACTATTATTAGTCCTTTATGCCTCGCGGCACGAAACTCTAGTCTTCGAATGAGTAAATTTAGACGAAAATAGTACATAGGCACTATGCCTTGTACGTTCGGTCAGCGCATTCAAGGTCAGCGCTAGAGATTCGTCAGCGATAGCCTCCCCGGCGCAGTACCTATACTTGGCCTATCAGCAAGCCAAATCTATTCACAACGATGGCAAGTCCAACTTTCATATAGAATGACATAGTAATAGAATCGACAGAGGGAGAACAAGGGGACAAGAGGAGGTGTTGGCCTGTTAGAGACAGAGGTTGCAATTGCAACTCAATCACGAGGCGGTAGTTACGATTCTTGACCTGTTTTACAAAGTTCTACGATATTTATGTACCTATTTTATTTATTAATTGGCGGTGAAGGTAAAAACCGTGACGCAGGTCTCCTTACATCATGCAACGGTGTGCAAGCGAAAGACGATCCTAGGTGTTTTTCCAACGGCCAGAGGGCAAGTCAGGCCAAGAAACTTATTGAAAAATGTGTTGCGAATATTTCTCACGACTTCTCATATTGTATGTGGAATTTGGCTTAAAAAAAGTACGAAATACGACGCATAAAAAGTGTAGTAATTCCGTGTTTCGTTGTTTCAAAGACTTAGGCGTGGATTTTCCGCCGCGTGTGGAACCAACTTCTTTTTTTTTTTGTCAAAGCAAACAAACAGTAAATCATTTCTTGCAAGTTTCAACGCAAGCGTTTACTAATCTCCCTGTCAATTAGACTAAAGGTCTGGAACCGCGCCAATGCGGATCAATCGAGTATAATTCAGCGAAGATGCACACTATGTAACTATAACCTATCTGTGGAACATAATCATCTTCAGTTGATATATTATGGACGAGTTCCTGTGCTTCTAGAATATTTCGCTAAATGAATAAAATTCGTTCTTTTTAACATCGACGCAAGAAGAGGGGTGTTATTCTTGATAGCCACCTTAATCCCTCATTTAAAACCGTACCGAGGTACGTTTTGACCCCTTGGCCACAGATAATTTCAATAACAGATAACGCACTCTCCCGGTTTCGCGCGTTTTTTAGAATTGCGAACTTTGCGCTACAGAAACGACCAAACTAAAATGCGCCTTATGCGTCAATGCGCGACAGCCTGTGTGTGTCTCATGAGATACACGGCGCCGCTCGTAGGTACTTAACGCAGCTGTCAAACGGAGCACTGCCTTACTGCCCAGGATCACACTTTATTTCTAGAATATACAGTTTTTAGGAACATAAAATGCACCACCACCGTTAGGTTGAACGCAGTGACTCGGCAGATAACTTCAAACCTTTGACTACTTATTGCCACTTTTTGCGGGGGGCGAGGTAACACGAAATCCGCAACGTTGGAATTTATTCCCGATAACTTTAGATTCTAATTTTTGAACGTTAAAAATCATGAAAATTGGTCTGGTCTCGTGTGAACCCCAAACGGTCTAAGTTCGAAATTATTGTTTCGCAAGGCTATCTCGTTTAGTGATAAGGTAAAAAATTAAATGTAAATGCACATGATTAATTAATCTTATACCGTGGCAGAGGGGAAATGCTACCGCAAGGCTAGTCCTTATAATAAATAGTCAAAGCTTCAAATGGTATTTTTCACTAGCCTAGCCACTAGCTTCCATACTTATGACGTAACATTCAAGTAGTCTAAACGAGCCTCTAAGTGGATATTATTTCTTGAATCCTAAGATATATGACCACAGTTCAAGAATATTATTCATTAGAGAAAATGAAATTTGACCTCTCCACTGAAGGAGCTTAACAAAATGGTTTTTTGGTGAAACTGGGCTTTTGGATAATTTGCACAAGTGAATTTGAAATGAAAATATAAACTGGGCCAAATTATTTTGGGGCCGTTTGTTTTGATAGGCTATTTTAGGGTTTTGAATTGCTTTCGGTAAAGGGAGCACTATCCCTTCCTCACAATGAGTTTTGAAAACTCTCTCGCACCAGTCTCATGGAAATGATTTGCGTTATACAAGGTGTAAGGAATAGTATTATCATATCAACCATTAAACGTCCACTGCTGGACATAAGCCTCCCCCAAAATGGGGGGGATTTGCCATAATCGCCACGCTTGGCAGGCGGGTTGGCGATCGCAGTTGGATCGAATCAATGTGTGTACTCAGAAGATGCTGCTGCCCATCCTTCAGTAGATCCCTTAGTCGCCTTTTACGACACCCACGAGAGGAAATGGGATGGTGCTATTCATAGCCACCACACGGCAAGGAATGGTATCACTAATCTTTAAACCACATACTCTATAGGGTGAAATTGATATCAGTAGCATACTTTTAAACTAAGAGTCTACCCATCAAACTGAACAACTTTTATTATGGGAGCAAACCGATCGGAGAAAAAAAATCAGCTGTTTGCATACACTTGAGTCGAGTAGGCATTGCAGTTTAGTATGTAGAACAGCTGATTATTTTTTTGCTCCGATCGGTTTGCTCCCATAATGAAAGTTGTTCAGTTTGTTGGTCTAAACCACCCCTTAAAAGTTTTCAATTTTTATTTTTACTTCTGTAACACCCTGTATAGGCTGATGATGATGATGATCAGCCTAGCTAGCATGCCACCCACGACAAAGCGTTTAAACGAGAAAAACGTCATGCGCGCTCTTTCTGGCCTACGTAAAATAATAAAGATGGAGGCACATCTCGAGTTTTGTCGTTTTCTCGGGGGTGGCATGCTAGCTAGGTAGGTATGTATGTGTGCAGCGATTATCATAATAAAAACGAAATCTTTTCACAACGGCAACATTTTTATCTCTCGGAATAAAATAACAGTCAATATCCAATAAGTCGGTTAGCTATTTAAATAAATTTCATCAGTGAATGAAACACACTTGGCTGAATTACAATATTTATGAGCGTTTCCTTAGTTGGGGCGTGAGTGAAATTTTACCCTTTCTTCGGATTCACAATTACTATGGATCCAATAAGGTATAAGTGGAGGTGGTACCTAAGTGCAGTTAGAGAATAGTGTTGATGGTAAAAAAAAAAACCATTGACATTGCACACAATCGATCGATAATATACTTACGATGTGTAAAATTAAAATTTAATGCGTTCCTTCACTCGTTTTCAGCAGCGGTCGCCTTACACCCTGTATAAAGCAGGGTGCTTCAGTCCATCAAACTGAACAACTTTTAGGATCGGACCAACTATGAGAACTTAACTAACTTAACAAAACCTGATGTTTCATACATTTCGGTCGGTATTGACGTTTTCAATGAAACAAGAAAAAATAATAGCTATTTCGATATTTGGTTTACTGAAACTTTTTAGGTTTGACGGTCTGAAGCACCACTTAAGTCAGCAGTGACTACATCGTGACATGATCTTGTTTTTTGGAAATACTCTTTAATTGTTAAGAAATAAAAAAAATACGATTGAGGGCAGCACAATAGGCTCGGCGCAGCCTTAAAGAATGTTGTTAATGCATTTGAGTTTACTTTACACCCTGTATAAAAGAACTATATAAGGTCTAACAAAACTAGCTGAAACTATTTTAAGGGGATGATCAGACCATCAAACTGAACAACTTTCTCTATGGGACCAATATCAAAATCGCGAAAAAAAATCAGCTGTTCCATGCAAACGTACTCGACCTAAATGTATGGGACAGCAGATTTTTTTTTCGTGATTTCTATATTGGTCCCATAGAGAAAGTTGTTCAGTTTGATGGTCTGATCATCCCCTTAAAATAGTTTCACCTAATTTTTGTAGACCTTATATAGAAGAGGGATCGACTATCTCATAGAAAATAAAATTATCAGTGCCCCTATCTTTTGTGTCCCGTAGTAAGTATAGACTAACTATTTAGTGATAGAGATCTACAATTTTCTTAATTACCATGCAAGATGCAACATACCCCTGCATGGCTAGCATGCTACCCACGACAAAGCGTTTAAACGAGAAAAACGTACGTCTTTTTGGCGTACATAAAATAATAAAGACGGAGGCACATCTCGATTTTTGTCGTTTTCTCGGGGGCGGCATGCGAGGCCTACAGTACTATGAAGTTGATATTTTCCACGACTCTCGAGCTCTAAAGCTGTTTACCGCATCCTCAGATTCCTGACTTCCTACTCCTAAAATCTCACGGCAGGAATATTTGCATTGGATATTTTCCAGTTCAATCCAGTCGGTTCGAGATAGGTGCTGTGCTCTTTTGATCAATTTTACCTCTATATTTCTACCGATTTACTCTATTTTATTTTAGTCTGCGATTTCAAAGGCACCTTGTGTAAAGGCACACTACGACGGCATTCCATACGGCAATAAAGAATATGAATATGAATATATACAACAATCTGGGCCTCTACCCAGACATTCAAATTTCGCAATTGCGTGAACGTTTTCGTTCCAATGTCAACTCTATTACAATGAAGTCCGGACCGAAACGGTTGCGATATATCGAAAGTCCGGGTACAGGGCCAGACGATGCTTCAATAGTACTGCAACAGAAACAAGATGGCGTCTGCACATGCACCGTCCTGCTCGCACGCGCGCGTTGGCTGTATTATTCTTCTTGCTCGGCCCCCTAAAGTTACCCTCGAAGTGCGGAGTGAGGTGCGGTATCTGAAGTTAGAGAGGGGCAGGGAATGGCCGTTCTGTACGTAATGTAGTTATTTATTTATCTACCAACTACTAGACTGGGTGATTTTTGAAACAGCTTCCAAATTTTCAGGGGTCGTTCAGACTATCAAACTGAACAACTTTTAATATGGGAACAAAACTGAAAAAATTAAAAAAATCTGCTGTTTCATTCATTTGAGTCGAGTAAGTATTGCAGTAGCTGAATTATTTTGCGATTTCAGATTGTTCTCTTAGTAAAATTCGTTCAGTGCTGCAGCTGCAGCTCAGTATACATACATATGTTTGTAGTATACGTATATAAGGAGTAAGGCGATTGTACATCTGTTTGCAGTTAAGACCCTTGATTCTATTGGTTCAAGGGTTTTAGAAAGTACGTTCAAAGTCTTTGCGATCTATTCGATGCAGAAGCGAGATGTGGAACTATACCTATAAATGTATACAATATTGAAAAGGGTGACCTTTTGTCAGGCTACATTATAAATAATAAATAAATAAATATCATGGACATTGTCACACAAATTATCTAGTCACATTTAAAGTACCTGGACTTATATTATGATGACTAGACAACGATATAGAATACATAATATAGATACAAACATCCATGACTCGGGTACAAATATTCATATTCATCATATAAATATTTGTCCCTTGCGGGATTCGAACCCGTGACCCTCGGCACAGCAGGCAGGTTCACTACAGACTGTGCTACCGGGCCGTCGCTACAGACTGTGCTACCGGGCTGTGCTACTGTGCTACCATTTTTATTGCTATCATGCATACGAAGCAGGAAGCAGCCCTGATATGTATTAGTATCTCTTTGTTTAGCATAGAATTCTCTATGCTACGATGTCGATGACTTTTCGCTGTCATACAAATAAACCAACTAGAAATGGTTTCATGTTTTATTTCCCACTCGTAAAACGTATTATTTGGCGACGAGCAGTAATCCACGGTACGGAAACATTTATTCCCTATGTCTTTCCTCGGACACCTAGCGGTCTTTGACCACAAAACATGTGAGTGGGCGATATTCAGAAACCGGCTGGAACAGTTCGTAAATCTGAATGGGGTGCGTGATGCAGATAAGAAGACGGCATTGCTCATCACACATTTTTCGGATGAGTCGTACCGGCTTTTGCGGGATTTAGCGCATCCGACCGATCTGACGACGAAAACGTACGACTAGTTGGTAGCATTACTAAATGACCATTTTAAGCCCAAAGAGGGTTCATACGCCGATAAAGCTAAATTTTATGGAGCCACGCGTAGTCCAGGCGAATCGTTGGAGGACTGGGCGGCGCGACTTCGATGTCTAGCAAGCTACTGTGACTTCGGCATCGCGATATTTTACACACAACTATGTGTATAGCATATTATGCTGACGGTTTTCAAGGGGATAATAAGACCATCAAACCAAACAACTTTCTATAGGGTGTTAGGGTAGACAGTTGTACTTTAATAGGTGATTTGTACTGAACAACATTCCCAAAGGAACAATGGGAACACAAAAAGAATCCCAAAGGACACAAAAAAACATCGCCGACGTGACGAAGTGTACTCGTTTTGGGTCGTGTATGGTCAAAGAACAAATACAAATCTATTCTTTGACTATTTATTATAAGGACTAGCCTTGCGGTAGCATTTCCCCTCTGCCACGGTATAAGATTAATTAATCATGTGCATTTACATTCAATTTTATACCTTATCACTAAACGAGACAGCCTATAATTGCGAAACAATAATTTCGAACTTAGAACGTTTGGGGTTCGCACGAGACTTCTTTTCATGATTTTTAAAGTTCAAAATTAGAACCTTGGCCATGTATGGGGTGAATGGTAACTTGATACGGGCACTGAAATCTCTATACGAGGGTTCCAGTGCATGTGTCAGGATAAACGGGGCACATACCGATTGGTTTGGTATCTCCAGAGGTGTCAGACAAGGTTGTGTAGCGTCACCGTGGCTATTCAACCTATTCATGGACAGTTGTTTGAGTGATTTGAAAGAAAGAGTGTGTGGTCTAAGGATGAATGGGTTATTAGTCAAGTGTCTGTTGTATGCCGATGACCAAGTTCTGCTTGCGTCATCGGTAAATGACTTGCAGGAGATGGTAACATGTATGAATGAATCATTTAAGAAGAAGGGAATGAATGTTAATGTGAAGAAGACGAAAGTTATGGTTATCGAGCGCGATGAAACAGTGACTGAATGTAAGATTATGATAGGTGATGAAAGGCTGGAGCAAGTCAGTGAGTTTGTGTACTTGGGTTGTATGTTCACAAGAGACGGAAAGTACGACGGAGATATAGAGAGAAGAGTGAAAGCAGGAAATATGCTTAATGGAGCCTTGCACACCGTCATGAAAAGTCAAAATATGTCTAAAAAGGCTCGTTTGGCGGTTCACGACGGTGTGTTGGCACCAACTTTAATGTATGGAAGTGAGAGTTGGGTGTGGCAGAAGAAGCATGAATCTAGAATAAATGCGGTTGAAATGCGCTCCCTCCGTAGTATGTGTGGTGTAACTTTGAATGACCGGTTACGGAATAGTGTGATTAGAGAAAGATGTGGTATGAAAGAAGATATAGTGACTAGGATTGAAAAAGGTATGTTGAGGTGGTTTGGCCATGTGGAAAGAATGAGCGAAAGTAGGTTGACGTATGAAATTTACAAGGCAAGTGTGAATGGAAGGGTTGAAAGGGGTCGCCCTAGGCGCACGTATGCTGACCAAATCGGATGCGTACTGAAGAAGGGCCAAATAAAATGTACCCGGAACCGACGAGCTTGCATGAAGAAACTTATGGATGTTGAGGAAGCTAAAGATGTGTGTCAGAATCGTAGCATGTGGCGATCTGTTGTCTCTGCCTACCCCAGTAGTGGGACATAGGCGTGAGCATATGTATGTATGTATGTATGTAAAATTAGAATCTAAAGTTATGGGGAATAAAATCCAAAGTTGCAGATTTCATATTACCTCGCCCCCCGCAAAAAGTGGCAGAAATGTTTGTTAGTAGAATTACGCGCGGCTAGTCCCTATATAAGTAGTCAAAGCTGAAATTATACACAGGATAGGAGGAATATCGTGCTTCCCAAGGATATGGAAATTATCGTTTTCTACAGTGGCATTTCTTATCAAATCCAAATTTACCAGTTTTGTAAACGAAACTGGATTGGGCAATGTATTTTTGCTTTTCATACAAACGTGCGATCTGATGCATGAGCTGATTGCATTTAGTATGGAAAGTCCAAAAATTCTTTAGCTAATTTCTATAGGTTTCATAGGGAAACTTGTTCAGTATCATCGGCATAATAATTCATAAAAGTAATGCAACTGTTTACACTAACACCCTGTATTGTGTGTGTGTATGGGACTAACATCAAAATCGAGAAAAACTGTTTTTCCATATAAAACTGCAAACTCACTCAATCCTTTTTTATTAAAGCACAAAAACATGGCATTATTTTAAGGTTTTATCATGGAATGATATGCATGTTGTGTTGTTTAGCAGTGTTCATAGCTATTATTTCTATGAACATGTTGTTAGTACATAATAATGAGTATCGTTATCAATAAACTATTTACCGCAGTGGGTACTCACAAACAATGGAGTGGTAAAGCAGGTAATGCTATGTAAATCCCTGCAGCCAGCCCCCGTGTTCCAATCTGCTGCATATTGCACCTGCACACGGACAGGCTAGCTGCGGGGTGAGAGAGTGCATCTGTTTGTCATGTCATCATACGAAACTAGCGATGCCCGATATTTTGCTTTGTATCGATATATCGTATCGCAATGTATCGTCACTACTTGTATCGATACGCGATATTATCGCATGGCTTTGTATCGATACTGTGAATATCGATATAATATTGTATCAAATTTTTAAAATAAAACTACCAACTCCAACGCTTTTTTTCTTTCGGTTCCTCCCTTTGACTACTTATATTTATTTATTTATTTGTAAGACAACAAAAATACAAGACACAATATTATGCAGGTGTTGCAGTAACAACCCAAAAAGACCGAAGTCTATATCGGGACTAGTTACGCGTGACCTACTAACAAACATTTCTGTCACTTTTTGCGGGAGGCGAGGTAACATGAAATCCGCAACTTTGGATTTTATTCTAATAACTTTAGATTCTAATTTTGAACGTTAAAAATCATGAAAAGTAGTCTCGCGTGAACCCCAAACGTTTTAAGTTCGAAATTTTTGTTTTGCAATTATAGGTTGTCTCGTTTAGTGATAAGGTATAAAATTGAATGTAAATGCACATGATTAAATGATCTTATACCGTGGCAGAGGGGAAATGCTACCGCAAGGCTAGTCCTTATAATAAATAGTCAAAGGTTCCTCCCCATTACCTACTAAAGGTTGGCAGTCAGCTCTGCAAATCTCTACATTGAGAATGCGGTATGCCTACAATTTAATAATATAAAGATAATAGGATGTTAAAAAAAAAGTTAGGACATCAAACAATGACATTAGTCTGTTTCGATTTTCTGTAAAAGAAATATGAGCTGAAGAAAACAATCGCTCTGACAGCAATGATGTAACCACTAACAAATATTTAATTAATATGTATGTATAAATAACAAATATGTATGTATTTATGTATTTGTTGTATTCACTTCTTTTTCACCTATAATTTTGTTTTTTATAACACCGACCCGTTCTTTGTTATATTTCCTCTACCCTAAGGTTGTCTGGAAGAAATCGCTTTTTAGCGATAAGACCGCCTTATTTGTACCATATTCAGTTTATGTTTCCTATTGTGCATTGTATTTTCTTTTGGTGTAAATAAAGTATATTTCATTCATTCATTCATTCATTCAAATATTTTAGAGCTAAATTCCTGTATCAAAGTAAGTTTTACTGTCCAAATATTACTATAATTTAATTGATTTTTAATGCGATATTTTTGATACGATATACCTGGGAAGCGATACGATACCGCCACATATCGAATAGGCGTGTATCGATACAAAATATCGCGATATCGCATTGCGTTGTATCGATATACCAAAATATCGATACGTATCGGGCATCGTTGTACGAAACGGAACACTAGAACCATTTGTATTTTGTATGGAATTACTTATTTCTGGCCTAGAATATACAGAGGTATCATTTTTCCCGTGGATATCTCATTGATTTTCAAGATACACGAGGCTAGCAGTTTTTCTTTGAATAAAAAAACTCCAAGTTCTAATTAGATGCTGAAATTTAATATTGTTACATTTTCATGCTTAAGGCAGTTGCAGAGGGGTCAATTTTATACAAAACTTTGACGCACAATACGCGTAGACGTTATTATTATAAGTAACTTTGTATATAAGGTCTAACAAAATTAGGTGAAACTATTTTAAGGCGGTGATCCGACCATCAAACTGAACAACTTTCTCTATGGGACCAATATCGAAATCACGAAAAAATAACAGCTGTTCCATACAAACCTACTCGACCTAAATGTATGGGACAGCAGCATTTTTTTTCTCGATTTTAATATTGGTCCCATAGAGAAAGTTGTTCAGTTTGATGGTCTGATCATCCCCTTAAAATAGTTTCACCTAATTTTGTTAGACCTTATATATGGAAAAATAGTTTCGAAAATCTAGTTGCCGCGTAACAAATAACATTTGCAATTTATAAAATAATTACGAAGATATAAAACTTTGAAATTTTTCATACAACATTTTAAAAGCTTTATATCTTCTTAATTATATTATAAATTGCAAATGTTATTTGTGACGCGGCAACTAGATTTTCTAAACTATTTTTCCATATATAAAATATTACTTTTATTAATTCCGTCTACGCGTATTGTGTGTCAAAGTTTTGTATGGACTGAAACCACCTTAAAAGTTTAATATAGTAGCAAATTTTGATTGACATTTCATAAAAACTTTACACGTTCCGTCCTAATGTTTTTTAGGGTTCCGTACCCAAAGGGTGAAAACGGGACCCTATTACTAAGCCTACGTTGTCCGTCCGTCCGTCTGTCCTACCTACCTATTTAGAGCTGTAACTTTTGAACCGTAAGAGCTAGATAGTTGAAAATTGCGAAGGTGATTGCAGAATGTGCGTTGCTATGGCGGAAAAAATAATAAAAATTTCAAAAAGTTACAAATTAAGGGGGTCCTCATACAAGGAACTAGTTTTTATCAACGTTTTTTCTTCGCGCTCTATGGTAAAAACCACAGACTTCTGTATTACTACAGAAGTCTGTGGTCAACCGGTCAAGTGTGAGCCGGTCTCGTGATAAAGGTCCCGGAATAAAAATTTTTTTTTTTTACTTTAATATTTTGTGGTAGTGTGGTACGGAACCCTCGGCCTCGGTGCGCGAGTAGCCGGACTCGCACTTGACCGATTTTTTATTAAAAACAGGCATGAAAAGGCTTAGAGTTGAGACACATTTACAATGAGTCACTGAGACATGCCGGTGGCGCGTTGCGGAGTGGTATGGACACCCAATTATGTGAGTCCGGGTTCAAATCCGCACGGATGACAGGCCATGGACCAATGAGTTTTTCTAACTTATGTACGTAATACCGATTGCTCTCAAACGGTGAAGGAAAACATCGTGAGGAAACCTGCATACGCTGAAGAAGAAATTCTGATGTGTATGAGCAGTCTACCAATCCGCATTGGGCACGCGTGGTGGACTAATGCCCATACACCCTTCTTGAGGGTAGGCATGTGCCCTGCAGTGGGACATTTATAGGCGGATGATAAATAAGAGATGCGAGATGTTGTTGCTGTAGGGATGAAAAGTTGGATGAAAAGAAGGGAAGGATCCAGTCGCTCTTGCGCACCGGTAGTTACCTATAGAATATCTAAATAAACAAAATCTATATATACTATTATAAAACTGTAAGAGGAAGTTTGTCTGTACATTGAAGATATTAAAAAAAAAAAGTTACGATATGGTTTTTAGGTGTCCTTGATTCCATTTCACCAATTTTTGGATTTTTTGTCTGTCTGTTTCTTTGTGTGTTTGTTTGTTTGTTTGAACGAGTATCACGCAAAAACTACTGAACCGATTTTGAGGAAACTTTTTTTATTTGATAGCTTATGATCTGACTTAAAATCTGGTATATAATTTATGCGGACGTAGTCGCGGGTTAACGCTCGTATATAATAATACAATGGAAAAATGTCCCTACACGGTAAAATATTTTAGAGTAAGTACTTAATAACTTGCCGGTACCACAGCCGGCCAAGAATATTGCACCACCCCAGCTCATCCCATGGGTGTCGTAAAAGGCGACTTAAAAGGATTAACCGGAGGATGGCCAGCAGCGTTCTCCAAGCATTATTCAGACCCAACTGCGATCGCCAACCCGCCTGCCAAGCGTGGCGATTATGGCAAAACCTCCCTTTTGGGGGAGGCCTATGTCCAACAGTGGATGTATAAAAAAGGCTGAAATGAAATGAAGTACTTAATAAACTAATCTCGTTTGTTTGTAGATTGTATTACCTAAATTGTTAAAATGTTGAAATTTTCAATTTTATAAGATACGAGCGTTAACCCGCGACTTCGTCCGCACAAATTATATACCAGATTTTAAGTCGGATCATTTTCTATCAAACAAAAAAAGTTTCATCAAAATCGGTTCAGTAGTTTTTGCGTGATACTCGTTCAAACAAACAAACAAACAAACAAACAGACAGACAAAAAATCCAAAAATTGGTAAAATGGAATCAGGGACATCTAAAAACCATATCGCAACTTTTTTTTTGTTAATATCTTCAATGTACAGACAAACTTCCTGTTTCAGTTTTATAATAGTATAGATTGATTGATTTATTTATTGACTACTTGTGTAACTGGCAAATGCTGTGTGCGCCTGTTAGATGTATATGTATTAGAGATAGATTTTTAGCGTTCCTATGTTATTCTAAATGTTTATATATGTATACTGTTGGTGTGCCATATTAAATAAAATAAAATAAAATTCTCTCTGAGTCGCACACTACTCTACACTGAACACCGGAACGAGTTCGAAGGCTATCGGCAATAAGCATACGATTTCCTTTAACGCCCCCCCCCCCCCCCCCCCGATATATGAACATAGCACGTTATCTACACAAATATTACATTACACCAGTCATCTCCGTATGGCGCCGGCGTCGCATACAAATTACATTCGGCTCGAGAAGCCTTCAACTCGTTGCGTTTAGAATACCTATCTAGATCTTGTGATTCTGAACTGCATTTAGGCCCATGCGATTCGGTCGCGAGGGTGAATTAACGAAACAACTGTCGAAGTTCCGTAAATGCTACGACACAATGGTTAAGCTGTATGCTGCTTCTATAGTGTCACATTACTATTTAGATCAAATTGTCTGACACTTATGTCCCGAGATAAGGAAAAGACATACAAATAATAATAATTGTGGCGAGCTGTTGGTGAGTGGCGACACCACGGGCCCGAGTGCTCCCGGGGGAAGTCCCTGATCCTCGTGTTCGACTTGCCTTTACTGGCCGGTCGGAGTGGACCCCAAGAGGATCAGATCCCCCACCTCTGTGCTTGCCTTAATTGGCCGGCCTTAGCTTGGAGTCGCAAGAGCTATATGCTCGAAGAGTGGATGTGTTGCGTAAGTGGCGAGTGGGCACCTGATTAGCCGTTGGAGACTGAAATGATGGTCGTTTAAAGTCCAGAAGCACCTCTCCACTCTAAGCCGCTCAGGAAATGTTGCCCCCTTGTCGCTCCGTGCGAGCGGCCATTTTCGGGGGCCCATTCATTTTGAGTTGGCGAGTCACCGTCTGCCATTTTTTCCGTGTTTATACATTGGTCAGGCAGGCGCCATAGTCTCGTTCAAATCCTAGTTACCTGTTCCATTAGCACCCCACCCCAATAGCCCAGATTTTGTTTCTTTCCACTCCTTGCAATAGTCCTACACTGACCGGGGGCTGTTTTGGATGCACTTCTATAGTGTATACTGGGATAGTTGCCGGTTAGTGTCACATTACTATTTAGATCAAATTGTCTGACGGGCCTCTACGTGTTGGCTTCGGCCCCACGCACGCCTCCCAAAGGTCCGGGACACTTATGTCCCGAGATAAGGAAAAGACATACAAATAATAATAATAAATATCTTGGACATTGTCACACAAATTATCTAGTCACATTTAAAGTACCTGGACTTGTATTATGATGACTAGACAACGATATAGAATACATATATTTATAGATACAAACATCCATGACTTGGGTACAAATATTCATATTCATCATATAAATATTTGTCCGTTACGGGATTCGAACCCGCGACCCTCGGCACAGCAGGCAGGTTCACTACAGACTGTGCTACCGGGCCGTCTCGATCGGCAAAGCTTCTGTAAGTGTGTCGTTGATGTGTCCACACATTAGATACTTTTTGTGCAAGCTGGGTGCAATTATGCTTCAATTTTTTTCTGTGTCGACTCTTTCCCATTTTTAATCGGGGCGACAAACACGTGTCGAGTCTCCGACCAAAAAATGTTTTGAGAACAAATTAGAGTCTACCTCAAATGGCTTTATGGGGGAAGATACAGGTGAGAATATTAACTGTCTATAAACACAAACTAGCCCAGTCTTTTTACGGTTTGAGCCGGGACTAATTAATAATTGATATACTTTTTCGGTATAGTATTTAATTTAAGGGCCGATTTGAGCTTAGAAATGTACCAAAATTAAAAAAATATTACTTCAGCAACAGCCCCAAATTTTAAATTTATCATTTATCTCATTCTAAAAAAACGAATGGTAATTTGATTTTTGCATGCTTTTAAGTCTTTACCATATACATACTTCAAACATGGTGTTAATATTTTTGTCTACTTAGAAGGTTTTGAAATATACATTAGTATTTTCACGAAGAAAAGAAGAGAGTCCTTTTGTTTTCTCCATGAGTATTTTCTATTAAATATCTAATTTTTTAAATTTTATTGCCTATTTTATTGCTCAAAAATAATTTATATTGTTAAATCTTATTAAAATGAGTGCATTGGTATTAATATTATTATTTTAAAAGCCTTCTGGGACATACAATTTTGATTTCTATGTTGCGTACCGAATTTTTTAAAATATGTTTTTTGGTAGTCTTTTTGTCACTAAATGGTACCTGTTATAATTAAAGGCCAATTTATAATTACTCCCCACCCCTCCTAACAAAACCCTGTATAATGACTGGGCTTCACGTTCTATGTAGTATAGTAGCTCTATAGTTTACTTCGAACCAGCTTTTAGGTATACAGGTACTATTGAGCTTTTGCCGCTACTTGGGCTATCTAGTCAGATGGCATTACGTCTCGTAAAGACGAAGAGATTGTAAGTTAATTAATTGAATCAGGCGTTACTTTGCGGAAATCCATGACTAATATGTAGATGACACGATTGTATCAAGACCTCCGCTTCCAAGTTCCTAGTAGACAAAGTTGTATTACGTTATGCAACACAACCTGCCAACCAAATAATTTCTACTCTACACGTGTTTCGCTCCACCAAGGAGCATCCTCAGGAGTTAGACCGACGAACGTTCGAAACAGAGTTGTTACTCCGCCGAGCGTCGCGGACTCCTTGTCGGACGCTCGGCGGAGTAACAACTCTGTTTCGAAGGTCTTGATACTCTCTATCGTATACGTATTGAACTCTGCGGAGGTCTTGTTACAATCGTGTCATCTACATATTAGATTGTAAGTTGAAAGATCAGCTGTTAGATATATTTAGGTAGGTATTCGCACAGCTACTCGAGCTGTAGACTTTTTCTATGGAAAAACAAAATTTTTCGCAAAGGAAAACGCCTAATCCCGTTTCTCTTCAAAACTGGTAAATTTGAATTTTATAAGAAATGCCACGATAGAAAAGGATACTTTCCATTTCCTTGGGACTTTGACTACTTATATAGGGACTAGTTACGCGTGTAATTCGACTAACAAACATTTCTGCCACTTTTTGTGGGGGGCGAGGTATTTGTGGTAGTTAGGATTTTAGAGCCCTTTCACAGGAGCGATTTTATTCGGCGATTTCTCGGCGGAGCGAGATCGCAGCGAGCACGTGGCATAATAAAGTGCTCGCTCCGCCGAGAAATCGCCGAATAAAATCGCTTCTGTGAAAGGGCGTTTATTCCCGTACTTTAGATTCTAATTTTGAACGTTAGAAATCATGAATGTAGTCTCGCGTGAACCCCAAACGTTCTAAGTTCGAAATTATTGTTTCGCAATTATAGGCTGTCTCGTTTAGTGATATAAGGTATAAAATTGAATGTAAATGCACATGATTAATTGATCTTACACCGTGGCAGAGGGGAAATGGTACCGCAAGGCTAGTCCTTATAATAAATAGTCAAAGCCTTAGGAAGTATAATATTCCTCCTATTTTTTGTATAATTTAAGCTATCATACTATTTGTATATGTTCTTTGATCACACTCATTTGTTAGTTGTGAAACGATTTCTTCCGTCACTTGGGCAATGTCTTTTGCTATTGTATTCATAGTGAAAGTTATTCAGTTGGAAGGCCTGAAGCACTTAAAATATTAAACGAATTTAAATTTACATCCTGTATTCCAAAGAGTAATATAAGTATATAAGAAAAGAGAACCCACTCGTGGCAACATTATGCATCCACCTTATGTCAAATTGAAAGCTAGCTAGCGCCATCTATGTTTCAACGATAATAATTCAACCTATACTATACATACCTACTTATATCTACTTATACCGATGGATATTATTGTTTTGAATGCTAGTTTTCGTTCAATCCAGCACCGATCGAGTGAAATTCCAGTATCCTTACTATTCCTGTAATCTAAACATTGGTAAGAGAACAACAGAAACTCCAGAACATCACTAAGTCGTCACGAAATTGAACGAAAACTACAAACAACCCGCACATTACGCAAGATAGGTAGCCATTTTGTGAATTAGTCAATTTGACATTGACATAGACAATAAAATCCTTTTTTTTTAATATTTCTGCGAAATATTTAATAGATGGCAGCACATTCTATGCAAACTGAATCGGAAAAAGCCACCAAAAGGCGACTGTCCTCCGCCTGCTGTATTCCCTGTCCTGTAGAGTTACTTTATGTTTGGAGTTGATAAAGCAAGCCAAACAATTCTCAAAATTTCTGTCCTTGCAAACCTCAACACAACAAAGTATTCCAAAATAAACCAAAACTAGTTAGCTTTTCATTACTGGGTCAGTTGACCACAAATGTCCTTTATACTGTCCGAAACAATTCCTTTATCACAATTTAATAACAACATCCAACCGCTAACAAGCTACATGACAAATAGACAAACTTGTACAAAAACATTGTTTATCGGTCATTAGATCTCATCTAACTGCAATATGTTACAAGATCCCGTTACTAGTTTTTTATCCCCATATGTTGAGGCAATGATACATATTCCAGGTATTTTACACCTTACCAGGCGTACCTTCACACTCCGAGAGTTATAGTTTAATGATCCTAAAAAAAATAGCAATCCTTATTCCAGTCGCAAGCAACTGGCAGGAGGGGTCATTTTGTTCCTTGTTGATTGTGCTTGTGTGTTGGATATTAAAAATATCCCAGATCGGAGGAGATTTCATATGTGAAACTATCATTAAAATCAGTCAAATTGTTTTCGGGTAAATATGTCCGATTCGCACGACCGAAACCCTACCGAAACGTCGTGACGTCGATCCCAATTAAACGACCATATTCAAGCAAGCAAACCCTATTTTTTTGTATATTTGCTTCAATTCGACATACAATACGTAAAAAATGAGCTAATAAAAATAATCAACGCGAGCACCATGTTTGCACTCGGCTGTCAGGGTCTAAGGTTGACAATTTGTCAGTCTTAGACCTGTTATAACCCCCCTGACAATTAAATTGTTAAGATCCCTAAACTATGACATTTCCACACGAATATAATATTGTATCATTACCTAAACATATGAGTGTAGAGATCTTGTAACGGGATCTTACTCTAACAGAGGTTACAATAAAAACACATATTGTTTCTGCGACATTAACTCCGGCAATAACAAGGGAATTCGACCGTTAGACGAAATATTGCTCGAAATAACATGTTTTGGGTACTTATGGCGATATCTGTAATCTGCAGAATGTACTTGTATGGAACCGGTGGAACTGGTTAGGTTTTATCTTTTACTACTACTAATACGATTAGAGATGGATTAGCGATCCCATTTACAAAAATGCATTTCATTAGTTCAGGCACATATCATATTATGTCAATAAAAATCTATAATAAATTACCTTCAAACATAAGAAATATTGAAAAACAACCAGGTTTCCATCAAAAACTAAAAGAATTCCTTATTACGAGATGCTTTTATTCCCTGCAGGAGTTTTTCGATTGCGTACAGTAAGTAAAATAAATATGTCAATAATGAATAAGATAAATGCCTATTGCCCTTGATGGCGTGCCTTTGCCAGTCTGCTCCGACTTCCGGTACCTCGGGTCACTCATACAAAATGATGGAGAGATAGACCGGGACGTGAAGCACTGAATCAACTCAGGGTGGATGAAGTGGCGGCAGGTTACAGGAACGATCTGCGACTCCCGAATCCCCCTCAAATTGAAGGGGAAAATATATAAGACCGTAATACGACCTGTCGTTATGTACGGATCAGAGTGTTGGGCCACAAAAGGGATGGATGAGAAACGATTGCATGCAGCTGAGATGAGAATGTTGAGATGGATGTGTGGTGTAACTAGAATGGACAAGATTAGGAATGAGTATATTAGAGGAAGTTTGAAAGTAGCACCTATAACGGAAAAATTGCAGGGTAATAGATTATCGTGGTATGGGCATGTAATGCGGAGAGAAGAGTGTCATGTTACGAGACGAGTGTTAAGTATGAATGTGGATGGCTGTAGTAGGAGAGGGAGGCCGAAGAAAAGATGGATGGATTGTGTGAAGGATGATATGTGTAAAAAAGGAGTGAGTGTTGAAACGACGGCTAAGAGAGATGAATGGAAGAGGATGACATATTGCGCCGACCCCAAATAATGGGAAATGGGCAAGACAATGATGAATAATGAATAAGATAAATATTGTAATAAGTTAATAATGAATAAGTTATAACTACACTTAGTTTGCAGTGCCCTTACAGGGTTCATGTGCGCCCTACTTTTATATGTGTCCACCTTATGTGAAGCAATAAACTATTATGTCTAGGGGGAGAGCGACTGTGGTACGTAGCAGAATCATGGGCTTTTAATCCAGGTTTGTATCTAGGTACCATACATATAGGAAGTACTTACTAACTACGTCTAAGCTAGGCACCTACACGCACAACATGCCATGTCTTGATGCATTGACTGATTCAAACGATGAAAAAAAAACATCGCGAGGCAACCTGCATAAGCTGAAGAAGACATTCTGATGCGTGTGTGAAGTCTACCAATCCACAGCAAATTATTTAGATGTGTGGGGACTTGCTACAGATGTCAACACCCACAAGTTATAGCAAAGATGCCAACAGGTGGCGATACCGTCGCCCTCGAAAATATGCTCCATACAAAGACAACGTTGAACGTGAATACATAACTCGTAACCTACTACAAATAAGGTTCACAATCGAATGCAAGACATACATCGCGCAAGAGAAAATAATTACAGAGATTCGATACATATACAAGGTCCAACTAAGAACTGTTGGACCACGGCCGGTCCCCAGGCTTCACACATAGCCTGGTGGAAGATCTTCCCTTTTCAATGGAGGAACATTCCCTGTAGCACCTCCATAGATGGATTGATGCTGTTTTAAAACTACGATGATTTAACGACCACACAGGGCTCGAAAGTTTCTTTGGATTTTCAGTTGCATGTTCTTTGCTTAGCCTACCTACCTATTTTTCTAATTGTTGGATATTGTAAGGAAAAATTTTATACATAATTATTTTAATAATAAATTAAATGTTTGCATACCTGGAGTGCGATTTTTGAATTTCATTCTTTGAGCTCAGAAGTTGAAAATGTCAAAATTACTTTGGAGATACGCATCTTTCTACTCTGCTGATTTTATCTTCAAAAATCACAATCATGAAGTATGATTTTTGAAAGTCAAATCAGCAGTAGAAAGATGTATATTATCTCCATAGTCCATAGTAATTTTGACATTTTCGTCTGCTGAGTTCAACGTATGAGTTTCAAAAATCGCACTCCTGATCTGAAGACACGAAGCGAAGTAGTCATCACATAGTCAAGGAAATATTTTTTCATGCATTATTTGTTTAGGGACCCAGTGCAGATAGTCCACAAGAAAGAATGTTCCCAGTACCGCCCGGGGGTGGCCTGTCGCCATTAATTACCGCCTGTACAAAGCCGCGACACTGATTGGAAAACTTCGCCTTTTGATGAAAGTTTTCATATTAATTTCGTACCATATATTGTCATTTCCCCCTAATATTGCCGTCGGGTAACCTTCATTTTATCTGCATTTTGACTTATGTTCTTTATGAAAGTATTACCCTATAATATGTAGATCTACGTATGGAGTGTCGGTTGTGCGCATTGTGGAGGTCATCATCATCATCATCATCTCAGCCGATGGACGTTCACTGCTGGACATAGGCCTCCCCCAAGGATCGCCATAACGACCGGTCCTGCGCTGCCCTCATCCAACGGGATCCCGCCGCCTTCACAAGGTCGTCGGTCCACCGTGTGCGGGGCCTACCCACGCTGCGCTTTCCGGTACGCGGTCGCCACTCGAGAACTTTTCGGCCCCATCGGCCATCGGTTCTGCGAGCAATATGCCCCGCCCACTGCCACTTTAATTTAGCAATTCTTTGGGCTATGTCAGTTACTCTGGTTCTTCTGCGGATCTCTTCATTTCTGATTCGATCTCGCAGGGAAACTCCGAGCATAGCCCTCTCCATTGCTCTTTGGGTGACTTTCAGCCTTTTTATGAGGCCTTGAGTGAACGACCACGTCTCTGTTCCATATGTCATCACTGGCAACACACACTGATCGAAGACTTTCGTTTTAAGACAATGCGGTATTTGGGACGTGAAGATACTACGTAGCTTCCCGAACGCTGCCCAACCGAGTTGGATTCGACGGTTGATCTCTTTCTCGAAGTTGGACCTACCTAACTGAATAGTTTGTCCCAGGTAAACATAATCGTCAACAATTTCGAGCGCCGAGTTTCCGATCATAACAGGAGTAGGTACAACATGGGCATTTGACATGATCTTCGTTTTGTCCATGTTCATCTTCAGACCAACTCGTTCGGAGACTCTGCTAAGATCATCGAGCATTCGACTGAGCTCCTCCATAGTCTCCGCCATGATGACTATATCATCGGCAAACCGAAGGTGACTGATGTACTCGCCGTTTACATTGATGCCTAGGCCTTTCCAGTCCAGAACCTTGGAAACATCTTCCAGTGCAGCTGTGAACAGTTTCGGAGATATAACGTCTCCCTGCCTCACACCTCGCTGCAGTAGGATAGGTTTCGAGTTCTGGTCCTGTAGTCGGACTGACATAGTGGCGTTTTTGTACAAGCATTTCAGCACTTCGATGTACCGGTAATCTACTTGGCATGGACACTATTGTGGAGGTATGGACACTCAATCACGAGGGTCTGAGTTCGAATGCGAACGGATGGCTTGCCATCACAGATCACAAAAACTAAAGGGAGATGTGAAAACGGGGCGGGGCCAGTGTCGCAGCAATATGCGCAAAAACGGAGCACATTGCTCGCGACAGTAATATTCAATATATTATGAGGCTGAAAGCCAGTCGAGATATTATGAGAAAATAGTTTACAATGCTTGCGTAGCACTAAAGATTATTCGAACGTTGGGTTCTGATATCGCAATGGATAATGAGCACATTCAAGGTAACAAAATACTTTCTATCGCGTGGTACTGGTGGTAATGCGACACTCGGTTTCGTACTCAGCGCGTTGGTTGGCATCTCTCTAGATCTCTGTGCTTGCCATGTACCAATGAGTTTTTCTAACTTATGTAAGTAACACCGACTGCTCCCAAATTGTGATGGAAAACATCGCGAGGAAACCTGCATACGCTGAAGAAGAAATTCTGATGCATATGTGAAGATTGGGCACGCGTGGTGTTCTTAGGACTTTGCCTTGCAGTGGGACGTATATACCCAGATGATGATGATATAGATCTGTGGAAGCGGGAAAATCTTTCAAGGGCTTCCTCCTGCTAATCATTCCTAATGTTCTTAGTTGGATCTTGTATTTATGCAAACTTGTAAACTTCGATAGTGCGATTTAGCCCTAGTCATCTGATTGGTTATGTGTGACATCACGTGCTTTGAGGCGAATCCTACGATTAATTCAAGAAAAGGATCAAGATACCTATCTTCGGTCTAGTTTTATTTTATTTTATTTATTTAGGCTCACCAACAGATTACATATTATAACACTCACATGTACATCTTACTTAGGTATAGTTCTGATACATAACCCAGTTACAGGTGGGCACAACATTCACTACAACTAGACAAAATCATCATTTAAAGGTGACAGTTACAGTATAATACACACAGTTTCTTTTTCTACGCCATATATAAGGGACACAGGACACAGAAATTAAAAGAAATTACAAAAAAATAAAATAATAAAATAAAAATAATACTTAATAATAACAATAAAAACAAATATACCCAAAAATGAAACAGAGCAGAGCAAAATTTAATTAGTTCCATTGTATTGCATGCTGAGATCAGCAAGTTGCATAGATCCATACTATATTTTTATTATATTATACACCTTTTTAACACCTGTGATTGTGCAATAAATATATTTGATTTGATTTAAGATCAAGCAAAAACAAAAATCCTAGAAAAATACACGTTTCTTGTAATTCGGTTAATTTTTAGGGTTCCGAAGTCAAATAGGAACCCTTATAGTTTCGCCATGTCCGTCCGTCTGTACGTCCGTCTGTCCGCGGCTTAGCTCCGAGACGCTTAGTACTAGAAAACTGTAATTTGGCATGGATATACATATTAACCACGCCGACAAAGTGATAAAATAAAACCTTGAAAAATACTTTTTTTTATTGTACCTCCCCTACACATGAAGTGAGGATGACATTTTTTTTTCTCGTCTATCCCATGTTGTGGGGTATCGTTAAATAGGTCTTTTAAAAGTATTGTGGGTGTGGGAAAACCATTTTTCGATTTAGGGATCCGTTAGCGAAATATTAAGCTATAAAGCGAAATATTCAACTCGCTTAATTACGCTTAAACCTAGGACGGACGGACGGACAGCGTAGGCTTATGAATAGGGACCCTATTCATAAGCCGCTATGGGTACGCAACCCTAAAAAAGATCTGTCAATCTATATAGACCATTATTATTTCCCCCTTGGTGAGATTTTCAGATTCTCTCATGCGTGAAGTAGGTCACAGTGTTGTACTTTCAATCTAATCCAGCTAAAGGTCTTCTGCACGTGACGTGTGATTGACGTCGACTGCGCATAGGGAAGTCTTACTTACCCTTCTGCCATTGCCTAATAGAAAACATTTCTACTTATTTTGTGAGTTTATATAAATTTTTGCCCTTTATAGGATTTATCTACAAATCAAATGTTATAGAGCTTATCTCAAAATATTTAATGCTGTGCTAAGCCAGCGAATTCGACCATGACCCTCATGATCGAAAGAGCGCGGTTCTTCCACAACGCATGACTGAAGTTACCTAATCACCATAAATTCACCAGTGTATCAACGCAACTACGTAATCATCGAGTGGGCATTATACATTTATAACTCACGAGCGTTAACCCGCTACTTCGTCGGCACAAATTATATACCAGATTTTAAGTCAGATCATAAGCTATCAAACAAAAAAAGTTTCATCAAAATCGGTTCAGTAGTTTTTGCGTGATACTCGTTCAAACAAACTAACAAACAATCAAACAAACAGACAGACAAAAAATCCAAAAATTGGTGAAATGGAATCAGGGACACCTAAAAACCATATAGTAACATTTTTTTTGTTAATATCTTCAATGTACAGACAAACTTCCTGTTACAGTTTTATAATAACTCATATAGGACTGGCGGAAACGGCCAGGTGGCATGTTAGCCCAGTCATTTTAGGGATTTTTGTTAGGAGAGGTGGGAAGTAATTATTAATTGGACTTTTAAAGTGTAACCGGCATCATTTAGTGACAAAAAGACTGTATGAAAACATATTAAAAATAAATTCGCTACGCAACATAGAAATCAAAATTGTGAGTCCCAGAAGGCTTTTAAATTAATAATATTAATGTCAATACACTCATTTGACTTAGATTTAACAATATAAATTATTTTTGAACAATAAAATAGGCATCGAAATTTAAAAAAAATGGTATTTATTAGAAAATTCGAACGTATTTTTCAAAACCTTCTAAGTAGACAAAAATATTAACGCCATGTTTGAAGTATGTATAATGGTCAAGGCCTTAAATATGTGCAAAAAAAAATTACCATCAGGTTTTTTTATAACGAGATAATAGCAAAATTTTAAATTTGGAACTTTTGCTGAAGGGATTTTTATTAAATTTTGGTACATTTCAAAGCAAAATTGGCTCTTAAATACTACCGAAACAAATTATCAATTATGAATTAGTCTCGGCTCAAACCGTGTAATGACTGGGCTATGTCCCGCATTGCAACAAGCGTTTGTTTTGTGAATTTGCTGTGTTACCTATTGACCGATTGTCCATTAAGGCTAGTGCAATTAGTGGATGATTTCCTTGGTTTCATTGGCTCTCGACACGGAGGTCGTGGGTTCGATCACCACGGGGGACACCTATTGAAATGTCACTTTGTGCGTTTTTCCCCAGTTGGTCCCGGCTACCATCTCTGGTGGTAGTAGTCGTTACATAAAAAACAACGTCAGAGGCCGTAAGGCGGTCTGAAAAAACTCTGACACCAGGGCTCTGCCCACACGATTAGAAGAAGAATAGGGCTCTGATCTGGCTAAACGATTAGTACCTTCCGAAGCACGGAGAAGTTTGAGACAAACTACCACAGCCTGATATGACCTGACGTTGTGCCAATAAGAACGAGCGAGAGAAATATTTTGATTTCTGAATGCGCGTTTAGACATCCTCTATGGGAACAGGATGAATTGGATATCATTAGCATCCTTTTAGAGGGATCACACACGATGACGCATGTCGGAGCGGCAGACCTCAGTCCGTCATTTGTGAAGCAAGGAGTTGCACGTAGAAGCACACACGGTTCGTCAATCCGTCACCGGTCACTAAGAGTTTACCCATCAAGCTGAACAACTTTAACTATGGGACCAAACCGATAGGTGCAAAAAAAAATCTACTGTTTCATACTAAACTGCAATGCCTACTCGACTCAAATTTATGCAACAGCTGTTTTTTTTTTGCTCCGATCGGTTCGCTCCCATATTAAAAATTTTTCATTTTGATGGGTCGACTCTTAGTTTAAAAGGATGCTAATGATATCAATTTCGCCCTGTAAATATGAGAATAGTCTAATGAAATGAAATGAAATGAAATGAAATTGTATTTATTTCAGGTCACAATGAACCCATATAAAAGCACAAACATGGTACATTAATTAATAATATAAAACTAGAGTCATCTCAACATTAGATTAGGTACATTACATTACAAGACAAGACAAAATGGAATTACATACATATACATTTTAGCTGGCGATTTTAGAGGCCGCATATAGTGAACTTACATGCATTATATACGGCCTCTATTATCCCATTGTCAGACGATCTTATTCTAAACATGAACGAAGCGTGTCTTTTTCGCATAATTGCATGAAAGTCATCCACCCTGCTCAGGGCAAACATGGCAGAAGCGCTACACCGCCAAGGCAGCCGCAGCATGCAGCGGTATGCGTTATTGTACTGCACACGCAGCGCGTTGTATGCACGCCGCGTGAACTGACTCCATAGCTGGCTGGTGTAAAACGACTGACAGAATGCCCTGAACAGGGTGATCTTGACTTGTACCGAGCATTGTGCAAACCGGCGCGCAAGCATATTGCTTTTTGTAGCAATAGCCCTGCGCTGTCCCTGCGCTCTAATAATGAAATAAAAGCTAGAATATGATGCGAAGGAAAGTACGTACCTATAGTATAGAGAAATAAGATTTGAGACAAGTATAAAAATATACGAAAGAAATGCAAAACGTAAGAACCATTAGTTTTCCAGCTTTAAATTTACTTGGAGCCCAATTTATTTCACTTTACAGCATTATCAAGATTCTTTCGTGGGGTCTCTGATCCTCACTGCCTCTTTGCATATTTATCGCTTTTTTTGTCAAGATTTCGACTAAAAGGACCGCTGTAGTTACGGACATTGTTTTTTGTGGGACTTCTGATTTGAATCTGAAATATTATGATGGTTGTAAAATGTTTTTAAAGTTATAAAATATGTGGGAGTCACGTTGCAGGTTCTGACCCGAGCACTCGTCTCGCGTGGATTTTGCGCGTCGCGTTTTTGCCTGCCACGAGGCTCCGCAATCCTCAATCTCTTCTTGTTCTTGACCAAAAACAATCCGTGAGATTGTGATAGTTTCTCCCATAAACACTTGACACTGGCAAAATCATCAAGGAAACGCCATTCCACAAAAATAGAATATAATAAAATATTAAATATAATATTTTGATAAATAAATGGTGATCCACCCCTAAAGGGACCATGAGATGATACTGAACAACTTTCCAAAACGAAAAAAGGGAAATTCGCAAAAAAATACTTTACATCAACTTTTCATACTAAACGTTCGATCAGCTCATAGATCACAAAAACTAAAGGGAGATGTGAAAAGGGGGCGGGGCCAGTGTCGCAGCAATATGCGCAAAAACGGAACACATTGCTCGCGACAGTAAGTCTATTTATTATGAGGCTGAAAGCCAGTCGAGATATTATGTGTGAATAGTTTACAATGCTTGCGTAGTACTAAAGATTATTCGACGTTGAGTTCTGATAACGCAATGGATATTGAGCACATTCAAGCTAACAAAATACTTTCTTTTGCGTGGTACTGGTGGTAATGCGACAATAGGTTTCGTACTCAGCGCGTTGGTTGGCATCTCTCTAGATCTCTATGGATCAGCTGATTGCGTTTAGTATGAAAGTTCAAAATCGTTTTTGCGAATTCGCTACAGGTTTCTCAGGGAAAGTTGATCAGTATCATGGGTATAATCGAAAGATCCCCTTAAAGAAATGCATCTGTTTACCCTAACACCCTGTATATGCTGACGGTTATGATGATCCAAAAATTCACACCGACTTCAAATTCAATGAGTAAAAGAACCAAATTAAAGATTGAAAAATTTGTCTCGGGCGGGACTTGAACCCGCACTTTTCCAAACCGGGGAACTGCGATATCAAATTTCGCCACCGAGCCCACTACCCAGAGAATTTCAGAGAAAATTCCAATCTGGTGCGTCTTAAGGGGACGTCTTAATTTAATTCGAAATAGCACAACATGGCTGTAACATGTTTACAAATCAATAATATTTAAAAAAGAGTAAAAGAACATCTGTTTTCTTAACCAATAACAAAAAAACCGCCATGTTGCCAATTTTATTATTAACGAGCGTTAACCCGCGACTTCGTCCGCACAAATTATATACCAGATTTTAAGTCAGATCATAAGCTATCAAACAAAAAAAGTTTCATTAAAATCGGTTCAGTACTTTTTGCGTGATACTCGTTCAAACAAACAAACAAACACACAAACAAACAGACAGACAAAAAATCCAAAAATTGGTGAAATGGAATCAGGGACACCTAAAAACCATACCGTAACTTTTTTTTTGTTAATATCTTCAATGTACAGACAAACTTCCTGTTACAGTTTTATAATAGTACGAGCGTTAACCCGCGACTTCGTCCGCACAAATTATATACCAGATTTTAAGTCAGATCATAAGCTATCAAACAAAAAAAGTTTCATCAAAATCGGTTCATTAGTTTTTGCGTGATACTCGTTCAAACAAACAAACAAACACACAAACAAACAGACAGACAAAAAATCCAAAAATTGGTGAAATGGAATCAGGGACACCTAAAAACCATATCATAACTTTTTTTTTGTTAATATCTTCAATGTACAGACAAACTTCCTGTTACAGTTTTATAATAGTATACATAGATAGATTTAGTAATGCTTAATATTTTGTAATTTTGTTAACATTTAGTATTGTAAGAAAAAACTCTTCTGTGTAACACATAATAATTCTGCCTGTTCTAATAGTAAGGACATTTTAAAAGCCTTCCATCTTATGATCTTACTATTTTAGAGTTGTGTGTGTACGCACACCGCGACTTGTAGCACTTTGACTCTGCCATCTGCGAGATACCGTGACGAGTCGTGAATATACTGCAGTAGAATGGATGCGTTAGTTATTGAAGTTATCAGAAAATTTTCGTGAAAATAAAAATAAAAAGACAACTGCCTAACCTGGTTCACAGATGGATCCAAGAAAGGCAATGACGTCGGCAGTGGAATATACGGCGAAAACCCAAGAATAAGGCAGACCCAAAATCTTGGCAATTACGCCTCCATATTCCAGGCGGAGGTATACGCCATCACAGCCTGCGCTGAAATTAATTTGAGCAAGCGCTACGTCAATCAACATATCACTATTAACTCCGATAGCCAAGCAGCCTTGCTAGCCATAGACTCTCCGATCATAAAGTCTAGGCTAGTACAGGACTGCGTATCACAACTGAATGCTCTAGGCAATAACAATCAGCTTGTGCTACAATGGGTGCCAAGACACTCAGACATAGAAGGTAACGAAAAGGCGGACGAGTTGGCCAGAAGAGGAACAGAAAACCACTTCATAGGCCCCGAACCCTTTCTTGGAGTACCTGGCAGTCTAACACGCGATTCTTTGAACAAGGTCAGCTTTGGAGAGGCAATAAAGCTTTGGTGCAACACCCCAGGCATGGGCCACTCCAAAGCACTTATCAAAGGCTACAATCGCAAACTTGCGAACGGTCTCCTTGCCCTCAGCAAAGATCAAATTTGTACAGTAGCAAGGTCACTCACAGGCCACTGCAAATTAAATAAGCACATGCACACACTGAAACTAAGTGACACCACCGGCTGCAGATTCTGCAAGGAGGAAATGGAGACTCCTCTGCACCTCCTATGTGACTGTGGCCCCCTGATGTACAAACGTAGTACTCATCTAGGTAGGCAGGTTCTGTCACCAGATGAGATACAAACTATCCCTATCAAGAATCTACTGCGTTTTCTGGCCGCAGTGGGGATTGGTAAGGAACTTTAAAAAAAGGGCGTTCACAAAGGACCAGCGATGGTCTACGTGGCACAGGCTCAGCAAGCCTGTCAAGGCCCAAAAACCCCCCCTAATAATAATAAATAATAAGACCATCAAACTGAAAAATTTCGAAATCGCGAAAAAAAAAAACAGATTTTCCATCATCATCATCATCATATCAGCCGATAGACGTCCACTGCTGGACAGGTCTCCCCCAAAATGAGGAGATTTGCCATAATCGCCATGATGCGATGCGTTTGCGATATTCCATAATAACCTACAGATCTATTCCAGCTAAATGTATGGGACAAAAGATTTATTTTTTCGCGATTTTTATGTTCTAAACCACCCCCTTAAAAGTTTTCAATTGTTATTCTTACTTCTGTAACACCCTGTATAAGGTCTAACAAAATTAGGTGAAACTATTTTAAGGGGATGATCAGACCACGAAACTGAAAAAAATTCTCTATGGGCCAAAATCGAAATCGCGAAAAAAAATCAGCTGTCCCATATATTTAGGTCCAGTAGGTTTGTATGGAACAGCTGATTTTTGTTTCGAGATTTCGATATTGATCCCATAGAGAAAGTTGTTCAGTTTGATGGTCTGATCATCCCCTTAAAATAGTTTCAGCTAATTTTGTTAGACCTTATATAATGCTAAAATACAAATTTAAAAAGGTTTAGTTCATTTGTATTGAAGTCACTAATTGAATTTCTAAATTTTAATTATAACTCTAATAACAATAAATTTTTAATTAACAGTACAAATGTATAGACACAAATTAATAATAAAACTGAAATATCCTAAAACTAAAATATAACTAGACTAAACAAAATAATCAGTCAAAGCCCGCCTCGAGTCGAACCCGGTTGAAATGTGCCCATCACGCTCGTGGCGTTTCCATGCTGTATGGCTAGGGAAATGTGTTGAACCAGGTACGACCCGGAGCGGGGGCCTCAGCCCCTCTCCCTCAAACGACGGCCAATGGATTTAATGAAGTTTTTGGCTTCGGTACCCCAGGGCCCTGCGGTCTCGACCGCTACTGGCACAAATAGGTACGTTGCCTCTAAAAGTGAGTACGTGGTGTGTTTTACCCGTGCCGCACTTTCCGCCGCCGATCCTGGCACCCGCGTAGTTCCCTGAAGATGCGATCGCGCAAAGGTTTTGGTTATTACAGAATGATTACAAAAGACATGCTGTCCGTGTAACTACCACATTCAATCGGTATCAAATCTACATTGTGTTTTCTAGCAGTTCTTAGCGATTCTGCTTCTTTATTATTATTTAATTACATAATTTCAACGATAGATATGAAGATCACAGAAAAAAAATATTACTTAAAAATTATACCTAAAATAGTATTGTCATATAGTTCTCGCAGTGATGACATATGGAACAGAGACGTTGTCGTTCACTCAAGGCCTCATAAAAAGGCTGAAAGTCACCCAGAGAGCAATGGAGAGGGCTATGCTCGGAGTTTCCCTGCGAGATCGAATCAGAAATGAAGAGATCCGCAGAAGAACCAGAGTAACTGACATAGCCCAAAGAGTTGCTAAATTGAAGTGGCAGTGGGCGGGGCATATTGCTCGCAGAACCGATGGCCGATGGGTCCGAAAAGTTCTCGAGTGGCGACCGCGTACCGGAAAGCGCAGCGTGGGTAGGCCCCGCACACGGTGGACCGACGACCTTGTGAAGGCGGCGGGAACCCGTTGGATGAGGGCAGCGCAGGACCGGTCGTTATGGCGTTCCTTGGGGGAGGCCTATTTCCAGCAGTGGACGTCCATCGGCTGAGATGATGATGATGATGATGATGAGTCCTCGCATGAAATTCGAGAACAGATTCAGTTTTGTTTGTTTTGCCTTCTCTAATTTCAAACCTAACTCGCATGCGGTGCAACCATCGCTGCAAACACAAATATAAAACATTCCCCGAGCACGAGCACTACCCCGCGTCGATCTCGGGAACGACTCTCCCCTGCGACCCTGTGCATCCCGACTTATTTGTTGCAATACGATATTTGCTTTTATCGTCTCACTGATGGAAGTTGAAGACAAGATGGTATTTATCTAGTTTCTGTTACTTAGAGAGCTCAATTGTGTTGGTATTCAAAATCAACATCGATCATGTAAACTATGTAAAACTGCGCGTTCCATACAAAAGAAGTTTGGGTATATTTTCAATACTTTTGTACACGATCTAGCAACCAATATCTGTGCTTTATATTTGTCAGATTTTCGTTAAAATATATAGTTTCAATGCTAGGATTAATTAAACAATTGTATGGAAAACTTTGAGTCCCGGTAACTTTGAAATTATATATTTCAACGAAAATCTGACAAATGTTAAAGCAGAGATATTGGTTTCTAACTCGTGCCTAAAAAAATCGTTGACTTTAAGTGTTTAGCATTGAAAATATAACCAGACTTCGTTTTTATAGAGCGCGCGTCAAAAACTATTTTAACTATTTCTTAATCTTGCATTATACTGTGTATGGTGGGCTTCAGAGAAACCAGACTCCTTCATCTAAATCTTTATAAGCACAAGGGGCTAGATTTCTCTGAAGCTGACTGTACCTATCTAATTCTTGCATTTGATTTCGATTGTTAGAGAAATAGAACAATTCATATCGGGCATAGGCCCCCCACATATTCCCACCGCTGTAACTCCCGTAAGCCAGGATCAACAGCGGCGTCCATTCACAACACTGGACAATGAAGTCCAGCGAGCCCGGGGGATGACTCTAATCTGTCTTGGAACCCGCAATGAATTAATCAAAGAAGATAGGAGGAGTAGGAAAACGAAATATCCGACTTCCCTCCATTGCAAACGGGAGACAGCAATAAGAAGGAAAAAAAATACTTATTAATTCTATTCTTTTAGCAGAAGCAACGTTTCACGCTGGAATCAAGAGGCGATGGATTCTTTCGCCCACAAAAACACAGAATGAAAAACCTTAATACATACAGTCGCCTTGTACTGTAGGAACGATATCCACGAGAAGAAATGCCTGCATTCTAAGCCTGAAGCATGCATAGCATATGCTTACATACGTATAACATATTCTGCCTACGCACATAACTGCCTCCGTAGTCTAATGGGTAAGAGCATTGGCTCTCGACACGGAGGTCGTGGGTTCGATTCCCAAGGGTGAAATGTCACTTTGTGCGTTTTCCCCCAGTTGGTTAGGACATTGCAGAGTCTGAAAAGAAAATGATTCCGTGGTTCGGATGGCACGTTAAGCCTTGGTCTCGGCTACTATCTCTGAGTAGTCATTACATAAAAACCACGTCAGAGGCTGTAACGCGGTCTGAAAAAGCTCTGACACCAGGGCTCTGCCCACACGATAAGAAGAAGAAGACATATTCTTACGCCTGTCTTCCATTGGGGTAGGCTCGTAGACTTCTTCCGCTTCCTACACATCCGCATCATAATCATCATCAGCCCATGTAAGTCCCACTTCAGGCCACAGACCTACCCTCAGGGAGAGTATATAGGTGTTAGTCTATCACGCGTGCACAATGCGGATTGGTAGACTTCACATCTGCATCAGAATTTCTTCTTCAGCGTATGCAGATTTCTTGACAATGATTTCCTACACTGTTTGATAGCAGTCGGTATTACGTACATAAGTTAGAAAACCTCATTGGAACATGGCATATGGTCCGACTGGATTCGAACTCGAACCATCCTGATTGAGTGTCCATACCGAGATTTTAGAACAATAAAGTATGCCACTCCTTCTCACAAGCATAGAAACAAAAAAATTGGTCATAGCAGTCGGTAATGTTCGACCTTCTTTCGTACGTATCCATCGTTCATATTTCCAAATTTCTAACGTTTTTGTGTCCCTTTCTATCCAATGACGTAACGTCATGTATGACAGGAGCTACAATTTTTGTCGTTGGATTAGAAAGGGACAAAGTAACGCCGAAAACATAGACGGGAATTTACGAAAGAAGAACGATCGTTACCGACCACCAAGGAGTTATGTTTCACCGCTTGTTAGACAATCTGTACTCCAAGGTATAGACAATACCTATGCCAGCTTCCTGGTCCACACCTATCCGCAACGCGTCAAACATTAGGAAATATAATTTGGACTTCTTGGTAGGCGAATCAGTTCAATACCTGCCATATAAAAGTATACGACAAAATACTCAATGCATGTTTCAAAATTATTTTCCTCGCAAAGGAAGTTGATCTTTACGACATGTTTGGAAAGGAGGTCGTTACCTCTTTCCCCTCGCTTCACATTTAGGGCGAGAGTCGCTTGCTACTCGCTTGGCAGACAGTCCTATTTCGCTAACATTCAAAACCATTATGAAGTTGGACAATTTTCGTTGAGATACGAAATTGTTTCGAATAAATTTTGAATGGAAATATCTGCTTACACATTCAATAAAACTATACATGGTGTACCAAAAAACCCTAGTAATACTTAAGAGGGTGCTTCAGCCCATCAAACTGAACAACTTTCTCTATGGAGCCAACTTCGAAAATCGCGAAAAAATATTAGCTATTTCATACAAAACTGCAGTACCGCGTTTAGACTAAAATAGGAACACCCGTTTTTGTTTCGCGTTGTCCTCTTAGCGTAAGTTGTTCAGTTTGATGGTCCGAAGCGCCCCCTTAAGTATTACTAGTGTGTTTTCTTACATCCTGTATAATCTTCAATGTTAAAGTCGAGGTGGCAAGTGGCGAATATCCTCGCCTTTTGTGCAGGGAGCGACGATTCGGTCCCCGTTCATAACAACTTAGATTTTTCCTTTATAGATTTGTTAACTAAAAAATAAAATATGCTACCTGGCTTACACCAGTGTTAATTTAGCACTGTAAAATAAACTTTAATGACACTTTAAACCCCTAAATAAACGTCTTGCGTACAAGATATTCTTGCAACAGCCATTTCATGAACTTCTTTATGGATATATTATGCAACAATGCATCTCGTATGCAAAACAGATAGCGCCTCAGCTATAATGTTGCGAAACTGAGAGATTCCCTGAGATATCAGCCTAGGAAGTACATAAGTTTTGTCATAAAGTGCAAATAAAGTGTGCGGTATTATGGAGGTGCTACCTCCATTGAAAAGGGAAGATCTTCCACCAGGCTATGTGTGAAGCCTAGGGACCGGCCGTGGTCCAACAGTTCTTAGTTGGACCTTGTATATGTATCGAATCTCTGTGATTATTTCTCTTGCGCGATGTATGTCTTGCATTCGATTGTGAACCTTATTTGTAGTAGGTTACGAGTTACGTATTCACGGTGAACGTTGTCTATGTATGGAGCATATTTCCGAGAGCGACGGTATCGCCATCTGTTGGCATCTTTGCTATAACTTGTGGGTGCTGACATCTGTAGCATGTCCCCACAGTATTATTATTATTAGTGTTTCGGAAAATCAAGAGGACTAGACGCTAGCAGTCTTCACACAGAAAGCGAATACTGTTTTCCACGTCTAAACCTACTATAATTTCACATACAACGAGAAAAAAAAACAGTTAACTTACAATTTTACTTACAATTTCAATTAATAAATAAAATGTAGATTTTAATAAAATCAGTTTATTTGAATTAAATTAAGTGTTTATTATGATATGATAAATGAATTAATATGTTATATTCTTATTTTTTGGTACGTAACTTTCCTACGCCATAGTCTAGCCTCCCTACACGTTCGCGACAGTACAATGGTATATAATGTTTTGCATTGTTTAAGTACTTTTTAGTCAGGTAGTCTAGTCATCGTCATCATCATCTCAGCCGATGGACGTCCACTGCTGTACATAGGTCTCCCCCAAGGATCGCCATAACGACCGGTAGGTAGTCTAGTATTTCTAAGTTATTATTGAAAGTTAGTCGGTTCTTATGTTGTGCCCGCGTGCTGGAGTACATTATTATTTAAATCTTGGATAAGTTATATGTCAAGATTGACAGTCGAAGCTACGAAAACGTAGAAAAAAATTGCAACTAGTACAGGCCGCTAAACCCTATCCATATATACACGCACAGTAACATAATTTGTATGACGCCTCACGCACACCAACCTAAGAAAGTTGGTCCCTTTTGTTTTATACGGTAGAAACGTGATGCTCATTCTAGACGTATACTTTTTCTAAGGTTTAAATTAAAAAAAAAATATTTTAAATACAACAAACAATAAACCGAAACAAACCGTTCATACTAAACCAATCTCAATGTCTCAATTGCAGCATAACACGGTACAATTGACGGACGCAACACGAACCTGCGCAATAAATACCCGATTACCCGGACCATTACCCGTTAGAACCGGATGTTATGGCAGAAGCCGGATATGTTGGCAACATGTGTGCTGTCCGTTAATTGGCTTTGTGGAGATTAAATTCAATAGGTTCTGCCAGGTAATCGTTTGGGCGGTCGTGATGGTGGGAAATTAATGAGAGATTGGTGCCGGATATTGTCGGTAGATGGCGGTTATTGGCTAAGCTGACATTGGAGATGTGTGAATAGACAATACCTTTTCCAGCTTCCTGTGTTTGAATGAGGAGATTTCATTAAAAAAAAATCCAGTGACACTGCAAAGATGGCTACAATCGTGCCAATTTAGCTGTCAGATCAAACGTGTTTCGTGTTTTTCTCGATTCATTAGATAATAATTTATAAATAAATAAAAATATATACAAGACATGACATGATGACAAGAAGAGGTTGAGACATGTTGAAAGTTCCGACACGAGCACTTGTCTCCGCGTGTTGTTCGCGCGGTTCACTTTTTGCTTGCCACGAGGCCCCGCAATCAGCAATCTCTTCTTGTTCTTGATCAAAAACCATCCGTGAGATTTGGATAAATACCACAAACTTCTTGATACTGGCGGAAATGCAGTGCTAACGCACAAGCAAGAGTTCATTAATTATAAATAAAAAATAAGAGGTTAACACGTTTATGCCAAGTGAGTTCCCGGGAGAGAGGAATACACCATCGTATACTGTCGTCTACCTGCCGTACCACCGACAGGAGGTGAGGCTGAAATTGGTAGGGGCAGGGAGTGTCCGTAAGTATACTGACTGTACCACGTATATGCGTATAGTCATTACTCTTTCTTATACTGTATAGTATTATCTTAGGGTAGGTACACTATGGCCATGTGATTCCGGTTTAGACTACCTCCTTCTTCCGTGGGTATCGTACGATGCGACTAAGGGATAAAGTACCTGATGCAGCATTTTATGGGTAAAAGGCACAGATTACCCCCAATAGATACCGCATACAAGGCCGCCGACGCGCACCACACATCTATGATTTTGCACTGAAATAAGCAACGCGAGTGACGGTAGTAGCTAATGCATCACTTAGTCCGAGAAAGCAAAATATAGTTTAATTAATATATTTAATGACTAACGTGCAAGTGAGTCAGAGTGAAAAGGGGTATTGTAAAATATTAGTGTTGAAAACTTCGATCTCTGATAAAGATACTTTTTTTATTCTTTTTTATTTTCTTATTCTTAGGAAGATTTAGAGCATTGATATCATACTAAACGAGCTCGAAGTAGTGCGACCTTGAAATGGCCAATCATGTTGCATTGTTCCGTGCCCCGCTACCCGCACCTACCGCCAAAAATGGTGACTTCGGGCCTGTACAAAATGTTCATCATGCGGTATCTATTGGGGGTAATCTATGGTAAAAGGCTATCCATCTATTATCAGTTGACTTGCATAACATCGATCGTGAAACCTTAAATATGCTAAAGATCATAGTTTCGTTACAACTACTGCATGCTTGAAAAAATACTTAGGTAGGTACTACTTAGTTCTTTTTTACCCGAAGGCGCGACGCAAAGGAAGGGTAATGTGTTTATCAGCCTATGTATGTAAGTTTGTTCCTTTGTGGCACTCTAGAGACCAAACGCGTTGGCCGATTTTGATGATTCTTACGTCAATCGATTTGTCTTTGATTTATACAGCCGCCATATTGTGAAAAATAAAAAAAATTAAGTTGACAGACTGTGTTGAGTGGGGTATCATTGAATAAGTATTTTTGAACAAGTAAGCAAGTCCAGTAGTCTAGAATTCTGTTAAGTAATATTAAACCAACTTTAACAGTCGGGACCCATTAAGAATTCTAAACCGGATCAAATTTTCCCAGTAATGGGTCTCGACTGTTAAAGTTGCTTCGATATTACTTAACAGTATTCTAGACTACTGATTTTAGACTACTGGACTTGTTTTTTTCTTTTTCTTTTCAGTTTATATTTAAAGTTCACTTTTTATTGATGGTTCAAGTTAAGTGTCTGACCACCCCAAAAGGGGTGTAAGTTTATGCTATGTATCATTCATTCAAAGTAAAGTATAATTACTAATTTTAAAGATTTAGTAGATGAAACAACAAAAAAGTATAAAAATGAGATCTTAAAGATGAAATAAAAGTAGAAACCTGGTGCAATTCCATTGCGTAATAAGTACTATAGATCATCGTATGCGTTGGAAGACCTATTTTAACTGTCTAGATCGCGACTACACGAGTAGGGAGGTGTACAGCAAGAACGCGTCAAACTAAATTACCAAATAGTAATTTTCCTACTTCAAAACGCAAAAGTTGAAAATTATAATACAAATTGATGACTTTAAGACACGCGTCTATGTGCGCGGCTGTATCCCCTAAACCGACCGGATAGACTAAGAGATAAGTGTACTTTTTGCAACCATCAGCTGCAGGGCTGATTCAGTGTTTATGTGGTGTAGAACATCTCTGTGATGGGGATGGACTAGGTCTGCCTGCATAACTTCAGTCCGTTTAAGAGTTACAAACGTTCTTCTTCTTCTTATCGTGTCGACTTTAAATTCTGAACAAAGTCGCTAAATAGTAGCTGTCAGTACAAATACAAAATACAAAATACAAAATCATTTATTTGTGAAACACAGGTTACAAAAAGTTGGTACATAAATTAAGGAAGACCTCTGTGATCAGCCTATTAGGCGTACAAATTTACAAATCATTATTATGGGTAAAACTATGAGTTTTTGTACTGTTCACATAGCTACAGTGCACACTACAATAATATCATACGATCAGCTTTGCAGCTAATCGTTAATTTTACTGACCTTTAAACATCAGTAACTTTTAAACCGACTGGAATTATGCAGGCAGACCTGGTCCATCCCCGTCACAGAGATATTCTACACCCCATAAACACTGAATCAGTCTTGCAGTACGTCACGATAACAAAAAGTACGTCTATCTCTTATATTACAAGAGGTACCTGTGGATTTTTCTAAATGATGTAGAATGTCATGAATATTCTGCAAGCCTCTCTCTTCTCACAATACTCTCTGGAGTCAATTACTCGTAAAGACTTTGGCTTTGGCAAGGTTCAATTCGTATTTCAGAGTAGATTTGAATGGGGCGCAATATGCAGCCCGGAATATAAGCCCGTGTGTAAATCTGCCTCTACCCGGATAATATCCAGCCTGTTATATACGGTGGATTTAGGGCTGCCTCTTACTTTAAATTAATAGATAAATGTTTTTTCTACAATTCGTACTCATAAGCTGTTTGGAATGCCCGGTAAATGCTATAAACCAGCAGCAACAACGGCCTCTACTCGCAGCACTAGACATTGAAGTCCAGTGAGCCCTAGAATAACTTTAATCTCTCTTGGGAACAGCACCGAATTTAATCAAAGAAAATTGAGTACCTACCTACTTATACTGAGAATTTTTTTTCCAAATTTTAATTGGTTGTTCAGACCATAACAGAACAACTTTTACTTTTGGAGAAAACAAAAAAAATATTGAGTCGAGATTGCAATTTAGTATGGAACAACGCATTTTTTTTCGATTTCAGGTTTACTCCCATTACCATTGTAAAACCCGCCTACCCCAATGGGAGACTGGCGTGAGAATATGTATATGTATGTAACATTGTAAAAGTTGTACAGTTTGATTGTATGAACCACTCCTGAAAATTTGGAAAGTGTGTACAAAATCACATAGTAGATTTTTTTTTAAATTAACTGGTTTTTGTTGTGACTGCACAGCATGTCGAGATGGTTTGAAAGTATCTAAATCTCAAAATATTGTTTTATAAACAAAATATACCTGCAATGAAGCTAGTAAATGTCGGAAATCCACGAACTCACAGTGATATTAAATATTTTAACTCACTTATTCAACGTTAAAACTTCAGACACATTTCAAAGAAGAGGCAACCCTACTTAAAAGCACAAATGCAGCGGGTACTAGGTGTTATAAGGTTTATTGATATGCTTTGCAACTAGGTAGAAACTTAGGATGCTATTTTAGTGGGATTAGAACCGTGGGAACTGCTGTAGACCACCTGCCGGTGATGATGTCATAGTAAATTGGAGAGTTGTTTTTGATAGAATTACCTATTACCTAATTACCGCAAGTTACCTATCTTTTGACGTCAATTTTGACGTACACACGGCGACACATCAAGCTATATAAAAACCAATATAAGCTGGTCGCGTGACGTTATACATTACTCGTCCTACGCGCGGCCAGCTTATTTTGGTTTTGATTAGCTTGATGTGTCGCCGTGTGTACGTAATTTTGTGAGTTGTGAGTTGCGTATTTTGAGAGATATCTATAATTTTGAGTCCGTTTCATATAAAGGCTGAGGTCATAGACAATGTATTCCCGGTTTTTATATGAAACGGACTCAAAATACACGACTCATAACTCACAACATTACGCTCTTTTGGTTTCACCCTAAATCTAAAATGTATGATGTTTTAAATATTTTTGTTTGCATATTGCTCGCAGAACCGATTGCCGATGGGGCCGAAGATTTCTGAGTGGCGACCGAGTACCGGAAAGCGCAGCGTGGGTAGACCCCCCACAAGGTGGACCGACGACCTTGTGAAGGCGGCGGGAACCCGTTGATGAGGGCAGCGCTGGACTGGTTGTTATAGCGATCCTTGGGGGAGGCCTATATCCAGCAGCGGACGTCTATCGGCTCATATGATGATGATGATGATGAAACATATTTGTTGGAATAAAAACATCAGTAATTTTTTTACAGACCTCCATAAACACTCGACCTTATTCCCTGTAGGGATAGTCAGAAACTTTGCTAGAACTAAACTACCATCAATCATACAAAACTGCAGTACCTACTAAACCAAAATACAGGGTTTTAATAAAATGTTTATTTAGCTAAATTTTCATATGTGTGCTGTTCAGACCATCAAACTGAACAACTTTTACTATTGAAATCGCAAAAAAAAACTGCCATTTCATACATTATTATTGTCTGTGTGAAAGAACAAATAAAGTATTTTTTTTTTGTATTTTGAGTCGTGCGATTTCAGGTTTGCTCAAATGGTAAAATTTTTTCAGTTTGATGATCTGAACCACCCCTGAAAATATAGCTAAACATTTTATAATAACCCTGTATACAGGGTAAATTTTATATCACTGCGGATAACTTCAGCATGTATTCTACTCATCAAACTGAACAACTTTCACTATGGAGCCAACTTCGAAATCGCGAAAAAAAATCAGCTGTCCCATACAAAACTGCATTACCTGTTGGACTCAAATGTATGGGACAGCTGATTTTTTTTCCCGATTTCGAAGGTGGCTCCATAGTGAAAGTTGTTCAGTTTGATCATCATCATCAGATGATATAAAATTTACCATTTATAAGGACGTCCAATTTTTTTTCGACGTTCTCTACTGTGAAAGTTGTTCAGTTTGATAAACCACCCCTTTAAATATGATTAGGGTGTTTTGTTACACATTTACGTAAAATAGAATAAAATCGTTAATCAAAATATCTCTGGTCAATAAACTTTTACTTTGGCATCTAATGAAATATCCCTGTGCTGAAACTTTGTTAGGTATGTGAACCTTCAGACACAAGTTCACACGACTCTAGAGCCTTGAACATGTTCATAAGCGAAGCGGTTGTCCAAGATCATGCAAAGATTGACGCACGAAGTTTAATTCTATTTTAAATTTTTAACCAATTTAATTCAATGAAATGTTAAACAAGAAACTAATATCTGTGTCTGTGATTTGACAGATTTTCGTAATGATCGGTTTTAGAGTTACTGTAAAAAGAATTAATCCTAGCATTGAAACCATATTTAAACTAATTTTTTAAAGGAAATCTGACAATAAATTCGTTTTTACCTCTTGTTTTACTCACAAGACTTTCATAGATTAAATTACCCAAAATTGTTTTTTCCTAGTAGAAAAATTCCATACGCGTTTTTCCCCAAACTTTTTTTTACCAATTCGCATATTTTCTTATTCGTTTTATTCCACACATGCGTAAATTCCCAGTCGCGAAACGTAAAAATAATATCTATTATATTGAAAATAGGATCTAACTTCGTTTGTAGGAATATTGTCCTAATTATTAGGAGGCCGGTTTACCTCTGCATTTACTTTAAGGTGGTTTCAGTCCATACAAAAGTTTCACGCACAATACGCGTAGACGGAATTAATAAAAGTAATATTTTATATATGGATAAATAGTTTAGAAAATCTTGGTGCCGCGTAACAAATAACATTTGCAATGTATAATATAATCACGAAGATATAAAGCTTTTAACATTTTGTATGAAAAATTTCAAAGCTTTATATCTTCGTTTTTATTTTATAAATTGCAAATGTTATTTGTTACGCGGCATCTAGATTTTCTAAACTATTTTTCTATATATACAAAGTTACTTATATTAATACCGTCTACTCGTATTGTGCGTCAAAGTTTTGTATAAAATTGACCCCTCTGCAACCGCCTTAATCATTATTTGTAACACAACGGAAAAAAAATCATAAGTATTTAATCAAGTAATTTAATATACCACTGTGATTACTCGTGTATTTTTTGCTTACTGATGAATACATTTCTTTATCATTAAAAATAAAATAATCTTAAGAAGTTATTCCGTTATTCCTGAAACAAAATGTCTTTTTGCCGTTTTTGCCCGATTCCTCAGTAATTAAATTACACAAAATGAAATCGAAAAACGTTTTCCTATTCTTTTTTCAAATTGAATTTATTTAAAAAAATTTATTATAAAAAATATATTTAGCCATTAGCATAAAAGAATAATAAAATTTGTATTCTTTAAAATAAAAAATGGCGATTACAGTTTTTTTGACGTATTGCGGCCAGTAGTTGAAACACTTTAATACCATCTTTTTGGTAAAGCGATTTAAACAAATAATACAGTAAAGTCTCTTTGCTATGTTTAAATTAAATCAGTAAGATTTTGCAAGCCAAGTATGCATAATACTAATAAAATTTATTTTTCGTTCAGCTCTTGACTGTGTAAGCTTGCCAAAGCATTCTCGATAACATCCTCGCAAGGGTCAGTCCAATCAACATGGGACTGTCCCGAATAGTTCTATTTAGAGTTGCTTGTTACTTTCTACATTACATATTTGTGGATCGTTTGAAAAGCATGACTGTGGAACTGGCTGTAAGACCGAGAGGGAACCCTCCGTCATGGAGTATCAGCATAAAGCTGCTAGATGGCGTGCGTGGCGTGAAAATAATCAACAAATAGGTAGATTATTTCCACGCCACCTCGACGCCACCTCATCGCTTAAGCTCATCGCTGGTGGCCTGAAACTGCCCTGGGGAGGACAATTTAAAAAAAATATTCACATAAGTATAGCATAAACATAAGCTCATTGCTAATAATCCCCGAATCTATACTATTATAAAACTGTAACTGGAAGTTTGTCTGTACATTGAAGATATTAACAAAAAAAAAGTTACGATATGGTTTTTAGGTGTCCCTGATTCCATTTCACCAATTTTTGGATTTTTTGTCTGTCTGTTTGTTTGTTTGTTTGAACGAGTATCACGCAAAAACTACTGAACCGATTTTGATGAAACTTTTTTTGTTTGATAGCTTATGATCTGACTTAAAATCTGGTATATAATTTGTGCGGACGAAGTCGCGGGTTAACGCTCGTTACATATATTTTCCGTGACTAATTGACAAGGCAGCATGAACCACTGAAGATAGAAACATGAAGTTTGAAATATTATAATAATACTCCAGTGCTACATGCACTGTAGAATATATAGTATTTCAAATTACACTAAGAAAGGATGTTGAAATCAACCCCTAAGTTCATAATCCAAGCGAACGAAGTAGGAAGGCAAAAGCTAGTAATGTGATAAAGGTAATTTAGTCGTGCATTTTTGTAATATAATAAAGATGATCACTTCCAGCCATCGTTGTACATCTCGGGATTGCCTTTGACTTCCACTTAGTCACTCTGAAACAAAATTAAAATGTAAATTTCTTTTCTTGAGTCACGAGTCAATGTACAAGACGATTCACAAATTGAAGAATTCATATTTCACCAGGAAGCAAGGACCTAATGAAACCGAGAACCGCTAGGATCAGAGCAGAGATCGCAGTGACTCTATCTCAATCCAGTTGGCATCTGAGATTTCGACGATATACCTGACGAGCGTTAACCCGCGACTTCGTCCGCACAAATTATATACCAGATTTTAAGTCAGATCATAAGCTATGAAACAAAAGAGTTTCATCAAAATCGGTTCAGTAGTTTTTGCGTGATACTCGTTCAAACAAACAAACACACAAACAAACAGACAGACAAAAATCCAAAAATTGGTGAAATGGAATCAGGGACATCTAAAAACCATATCGTAACTTTTTTTTTGTTAATATCTTCAATGTACAGACAAACTTCCTGTTACAGTTTTATAATAGTATAGATAGATAAGATTAGTTGCGTGAACATAAACACATCGAAATGGATAACTTTTGTTATGACAGGAAACATCAAAATAAAAAAAACGGTTTTAGTGTCAGCTGAGTTAGTTCTGGGCCAGTCAATTTACGACATTTTGAATGGAGGAATGGAAAGAAATAATGTATGAGGGACGGGCGATGGACATACTTTCTCTGTCAATATTATTATGTTCTCTACCAGTATAAAATATTTTACCTTTAGCGCGAGACCGACTCACACTTGGTCGATTTTTATTATTTTTTGTTATACTGTAGAGTTTGTTCTATAATCTCACAAGATTGTCGCTTGTATGTATTACCGTTTTTACGATAGAGCGAGAAGAAAAAAAACGTTGATAAAAATTAGCTTCTTGTGTAGGACCCCCCTTAATTATTTGTTAGCAAACCCGCCATAGTAACGCTGGTTTTGTGAAAATTTCAACTATATAGCTTACGGTTCAAAAGATGTTCAGGTAATGCTCATCGCGCTGAATAACTTTAATTTTTAATATTCCGGCGCGTGTAGCTCGAAACTATTGGGAAATAGGAAAAAGTATATAGAATAATAGGTGTTGAGAATTTTATAAAGTTTCATTTATTACCAGACTACTTTTCTCGATGACGCACCATTTTGGATATATTCGCGAAAAACCCAAAAGTGAGGACATTGAGGTAACACAGTGCGATTTTGTTCGCGTTGTCTGTTCTATACATAATTATTCAATACGAGCGTTAACCCGCGACTTCGTCCGCACAAATTATATACCAGATTTTAAGTCAGATCATAAGCTATCAAACAAAAAAAGTTTCATCAAAATCGGTTCAGTAGTTTTTGTGTGATACTCGTTCAAACAAGCAAACAAACAAACACACAAAAAAACAGACAGACAAAAAATCCAAAAATTGGTGAAATTGAATCAGGGACACCTAAAAACCATATCGTAACTTTTTTTTGTTAATATCTTCAATGTACAGACAAACTTACTGTTACAGTTTTATAATAGTATAGATGTTGAAATCATATCCTCGATCACCGCTGATCGTTTGGTTTATTTGGTCAGCAAAAAGTAAACTGAGATCAACTTGTGAACCCCAGAGCACTTAATTTCAGTCGCAAGATTGCAAAGTCAACGTTTTTATCCAAAACAAACCGACGGATAACTGATTGCCTTATTTTTTCACAGCCACCATCCTCCCTCTTTGTAAACAAAACTTTTTTTTGAAACTCCTTCGAAACGAAGATGATTGTTCTTATTTTTGTCAAGTTGTAATTGTATAGAACAGTCTGTGTATAGAACTAACTAGAAACTACACTTTTCCCGCGACTTCGTTCGCCCATTGTAAGTCAAACCATAAGCTATCAAACAATACAAAATTCATCAAAAACGGTTTAGTAATTTTTGCGTGATGCTGTTACAAACAAACATACATTTGCAGTTTTATAATAGTACTAGAGTTTACCCGTGACTTCGTCCGCATAAGTTATTTACCAGACTTTAAGTTCTGACTTAAAAGCTAAGCTTTTTAAGCTAAGCGTTCAGTAGTTTTTGCGTGATGCTCGAACAAACAAACAGGCAAACATAAATTCTAAATAAAGAGGTCGATTTGGAGTCGGGGACACCTAAAAACCATATCGTGATGTTTTTCTTGTAAATATCTTCAATGTACAGACAGACTTCTATTAAAATTTAATAATAGTTTAGATAGATAGATATGGGATGTAAGACAATAGGAATAACATTTTTATTATAACAAGAAAAATATAAATAAGTCACATGGCAAGTCTTTTTGCAGGTCGTCGTGTATCGATCGGGCGCTTTTTGACTTGCCGCAAGGCTTCTGCACTTTGTCTCAAATGTGTGTGTACTTCCATAAACCACTTGAAATTGGCTGAAATGCGGTGATATACACTTTTAGTACCGGACGGGTCTAGAACCCGTACCGTGCCATATAATATGAGTATAAAGGGTGTTAATGTAAACAGATGCATTACTTTAAGGGGTGATTGTACTTATTAATTTATTTATTAAGTATTTGAACAAGTCACAATCAATTTTATAACCTACGAGCGTTAACCCGCGACTTCGTCCGCACAAATTATATACCAGATTTTAAGTCAGATCATAAGCTATCAAACAAAAAAAGTTTCATCAAAATCGGTTCAGTAGTTTTTGCGTGATACTCGTTCAAACAAGCAAACAAACACACAAACAAACAGACAGACAAAAAATCCAAAAATTGGTGAAATGGAATCAGGGACACCTAAAAACCATATCGTAACTTTTTTTTGTTAATATCTTCAATGTACAGACAAACTTCCTGTTACAGTTTTATAATAGTATAGATAGTCATCATCATTTCTTCTTCAGCGTATTCAGGTTTCCTCACGATGTTTTCCTTCAACGTTTGAGAGCAGTCGGTATTACGTACATAAGTTAGAAAAACTCATTGGTACATGGCATGTTGTCCGTGCGGATTCGAACCCGGACCCCCATAATTGGGTGTCCATACCTCTCTGCAACGCGCCACCGACGCTCTCATAACCTATAGTAACATGAATGAAATATTTTAAGTCCAGACAGATTGTCTGTCTGATTTGTCTTGTCTGATTGTACCCAAGATACTGAACAACATTGATTAATTTAATGAACACATTTGTTTTGTCTCGAACGTCAAAATGTGAAATCGGTAGAGTTGCCCATAAATATCGGTAGATTTGTACCAAAATCGGTAAATGTTTAAAAAACAATATTCAATCAAATTTGTATCTTTAACACACACACATACACACTATCTCATTAACGTGGTTAGATGTAAGTCTCCAAATCACAAATTTTTGGATTTTTTGTCTGTCTGTTGGTTTGCTTGAGCATCGCGCAAAAACCATTTTTTTTCACGAATAAAAAAGAAGAAATACATCTATAAAACAGATGTTGTTAGAGAAAGTAGGCAGTTGGCAGTACAAACCAACATAAAGAAATCGGTTTTTACTTATTTAAAGAGTTAAGGTTATCTTAATTTATCCATACATTAATCAACTTTTCTCAACGTAGGGGTAAAACATACACAAAACGAACAGAGTTTGTCGTTCAGAAACGTTTCTCAGAAATTGTGGAAAAATGTATACATTTCGGTATTTCGGTAGAAGAGACCCCATATCGGTAGAAATACCGAAACATCGGTAGGTTCGAGACCAGTGGTCTTGTCTGATTGTACCCAAGATACTGAACAATTTTCTCAAAGAGACCTATAGGAAATTCACAAATTTTTTTTTAACTTTCTTTACTTAATGCAAACTGGTAATCAAACGTTTCTAGGAAAAGTCGAAAAAAAAAATTCATTTCCTGTAGGTTTCTTAGGGAAAATCGTTTAGTATCACGGGTACAATCACCCCTTAAAGTTGTGCAACTGTTTACCCTAACTCTCTGTATAAGTATAATTGATTGATTGATTAATATTTGGAAACTAAGTTTTTGTTTGACATTTCGATATTAACATACATATATTCACGACCGTAATCCAATTTGGGGCTGGTCAGATGCTTCGCTACAACTAACAACTATCCTTCAATCATGCAGTTTTAGCATGGATCACAATTGGTATTTTAAATTGCTTTCAAATCCGTAGTGAATAATATGCTACGCATATCGATGCTACGCCAAGCAATGTAGCGTTGCTACGTATTGCTACGACTTAGCAGCATAATAATCTTATAGTGCCACACAGATTATAATTTACGAGCGTTAACCCGCGACTTCGTCCGCACAAATTATATACCAGATTTTAAGTCAGATCATAAGCTATCAAACAAAAAAGTTTCATCAAAATCGGTTCAGTAGTTTTTGCGTGATACTCGTTCAAACAAACAAACAAACAAACAAACAAACACACAAACAAACAAACACACAAACAAACAGACAGACAAAAAATCCAAAAATTGGTGAAATGGAATCAGGGACACCTAAAAACCATATCGTATTTTTTTGTTGTTAATATCTTCAATGTACAGACAAAATCCTGTTACAGTTTTATAATAGTATATAGATTAAAAAAATGTACAGGGTGTATATTTACATGCATTAAGCACTCCTTTAAGTATGTAACGCATTTAAGTTTACACCGTCCAGATTCAAAAGTAGAAATTACTAGTAAAATAGACAAATCATCTAAAAAGCAGTACCAAAACGCAACCATGACAGCTATTTTCATCGAATATTATCACTGAGGTATGTTTTGGACGTTACGGAACGTATTTGGCTTGGTTGAACTGATAGTTCGTGATTTCGTTTCCTTCCATTATCATAATATCAATCAATCAATCAATTATACTTTATTTGACACCAAAAAAACAGAGTATACAGAGAGCAAACAATCAGGAAATACAAAAGGCACTAAAACAGGCGGTCTTATCGCTAAAAAGCGATTTCTTCCAGGCAACCTTAGGGTAGAGGTAATAGTGAAAGAAGATTGGTAGGCGGTGTAGATCATAACACAATATAGATAACATACACAAATAATGTTATACAAATACAAACATACTGTAATATAAAAATATATATATAATATAAATACCTATAATAAATACATATTCATACCTACAAATACATATCATACATAAAAGAGTACTAAAACAACAATTATTTATCAAAGAGAGAAAAACATGAACCAGAGAGGTGACCATTCAGGATAGGTAGACCTTCGACTTAAAAACATTCAAGGAGGGTGCACGTCTGATCGGCTCCGGCAACAAGTTCCAGAGCCGAACGGCATGAACAGAAAATGAATGGGTGCAGAAGTTAGTGGAGTGCGTGGGCATAAGGAGGGAAAGGTTTTCAGAGGAACGCAATTTACGACCAGTGGTGGAGGAAATGGAGGAATAAAAAGTCATAATATTATCGTGAATTTGCATTAAACCAAACACACTGAATCCGTAGAAGATCGAGTGGACTATCTAATAAGGAAGACTATGAGTTTCATACACTTGCTACAAAAGGTATCATAAGGAGAAATACATTTCCCCCAACTTCTACAGGTTACAACTAATTTACTTTTTTTGTTAGTTTTGTTTCACTCTACACGTATATGTACTAAGTTTCATTCATGTACGGGACCTATAAGTCTGGGTCTCAAATTACATGGCCGTCCGCCAAACTCCTTTGGAATATGTTCTACAAAGGACATAGAAGTTGCAATAAGAAAGGATATTTTGAAAATCTACCCCTAAAGGGGTACAACACGTTATTAAAGTTTCCACGCGTATGAAGTCACGGGCAAAAGCTAGTAGAAACATTAACATGCATATGCTCTCGACTATATTCCCCGAAAATTCTGAAAACTCAGAACATCCCTCCTGCACGCCAGGGTCACCAGGCAAGGTCACTCGCCCCTGGGCCTCCCCGGCTTCTTCAATAACATAAGAAAGCATTTATTGAAATTAATTTCTAACAAATGCGCCACTGGATTCTAAATAGCATGCATATGCACACGACTATATTCCCCGAGGGGTAGTCAGAGATATTCTGAAACCTCAGAACATCCACGTTTCACTAGTAGTACCGAAACTCTGTCCAGTGTGACGGGGAGTGAGCCCGTCGCCACTTGTAATGGACAGTAGGTACAATACATGTCTCGAAATTGAAGCATGCAGGTTTTCCTCACGATGTTTTCCTTCACCGAAAAAGCCAGTGGTGTTACAAATCGTACATAAATTCCGAAAAACTCATTGGTACGAGTCGGCCTGGACGGGGATCGAACCATCGCCTCCTGCACTGCAGGCAAGGTTACTCGCCACTGGACCACCACGGCTTTTACGGATTCTAAATAGGTATGTCATTAATAATTGTATTACAAAAGAAATGTACAGTTTTTCGTTGCCTCCTTTTATTTTGGGGGTATAAACATGGGAAAACCTCTTGTCAATAAACTCAGTTGATTCATTCACGTCAATTTGCCGCTGGGTTCCACTCCCTACTAATATTTATTTGCATCTCCCTAGCACTGTAAATAGTGTTTTACTTGTCGAAGATATAAACTAGATGGATACCCTTTGACTATTTATTATAAGGACTAGCCTTGCGGTAGCATTTCCCCTCTGCCACGGTATAAGAACAATTAACCATGTGAATTTACAATCAATTTTATACCTTATCACTAAATGAGACTGACGTTCCAGTATTCGAGCGATACGCTCGAATACTGGAACGTCATTTAAAAATTTAGAGGCCCACTTAGCTTAAAGCCTAACTTTAAATCCAAAAATGGCATACCTGAAAGAACAGTAATGTGACATTTAAATTTTAAGTATTTCCTTTAAGTGAATGCTTAAGGTGGTTTCAGTCCATACAAACGTTTGACGCACAATACGCGTAGACGGAATTAATAAAAGTAATATTTTATATGTGGAAAAATAGTTTAGAAAATCTAGTTGCCGCGTAACAAATAACATTCGCAATTTATTATATAATTACGAAGATATAAAGCTTTTACTATTTTGTATGAAAAATTTCAAAGCTTTATATCTTCGTAATTATTTTATAAATTGCAAATGTTATTTGTTACGCGGCAACTGGATTTTCTAAACTATTTTTCCATATATACAAAGTAACTTATATTAATACCGTCTTCGCGTATTGTGCGACAAAGTTTTGTGTAAAATTGACCCCTCTGCAACCGCCTTAACTCTACACTTATCCATAAAATCTCTATACTCGAAACCCACTTAGCGATAAATGTCACTTTAAAATAAAAAACCAACTGCCAAATTTTAAGGGAGTGTCAGAGTTCCCTAAAACTTTTTTCCTTTCTGTACTACTACTTTCCGTAGGAAAATTTTGCATTTTCTTTGTTATTGTGTGAAAATGTCGATGTCCTCATTATCGTCACTATCGGATCATGAGGATCATCACAGAAGACGATTTAATGAAAGGCAAGATCAATTCGAAAAATTCGACGATGACTCTTTCAAAAAACGTTTTCGTTTAAACAAACTGTATATTTGCGAAACAATAACTTCAAACTTAGAACGTTTTGGGGTTTACACGAGACTACTTTTTATGATTTTTATCATTCAAAATTGGAATCTAAGGTTATGAGGATTAAAATCCAAAGTTGCGGATTTCATGTTACCTCGCTCCCCGCAAAAAGTGGCAGGAATGTTTGTTAGTAGAATTACACGCGTAACTACCGCATGGCTAGTCCTTATAATAGGTCAAAGGTTTCTGATGATTTAAGCAAAGTTTACACAAAACTATTAATTTAATTTTGTCTGAAATTGGCGTACATTTTATGCCTGACCCAAAACCTGTAAAAAAAAGACAGATTAGAACTTTATGAGGTACAGTACGACCAGGAATATAATTCTGCTCGTCAATCTTCGTTTGCGCAGAGCAGACCCTAGTCCAGGCGGAGGACAGTCGCCTTTTGGTGGCTTTTTCCAATTCAGTTTGCATAGAATGTGCTGCCATCTATTAACTATTTCGCAGAATTATGAAAAAAAAAACATTTTATTGTCTATGTCAATGTCTAATAGACAGATGACAGATTCACAAAATGGCTACCTATCTTGCGTAATGCGCGAATTGTATGTAGTTTTCGTTCAATTTCGTGCCGATTTAGTGATGTTCTGGAGTTTCTGTTTTTCTCTTACCAATGTTTAGATTACAGGAATAGTACAGATACTGGAATTTCACTCAATCGGTTCGGGATTGAACTAAATCTAGCATTCAAAACAATAATATGCATCGGTATGAGTAGATATAAGTAGGTATGTATAGTATAGGTTGAATTATTGTCAGTGGAACATAGATGGCGCTAGCTAGCCTTCATTTGACATAAGTGGATGCATAATGTTGCCACGAGTGGGTTCTCTTTTCTAATATACTTATATTACTCTTTGCCCGAGTCCCCGACAAAACCTGAAGTCATTTAGTAATCAAAGTGACAAAGTCGGATACTGGTCGGATAGCAGCGAAAAGGGCGCCAACACAATATAGCGGCAAGGTATTGAAAGTGGCATATTATCCTGATTTGTCAATATAATTCCGCGCGCTATTAAAATTTGTCAACTGTTGTACATCGGAGAGACTTATAAACCTGGTACTACTGTAACCCCAATGAGTTTTCATAACCATAGAGTCATCATGTCATACAATAACAAAGCCTAAACATGGCACATGTCATAATCATTCATAATCATTTATTTATTGCTTTCACATGTCTTACAGATGTTGTAACAGTTATGGTCCTATGTGAAACCCTGAACGGGCACTGCAAAAAACTCTTTGACAAATATATATATATATATACAAATTATTTCCTTATAATTATAAGTAAGAATTTACATTATACACACAAAAATAATAATACAATAACAAAAAGAATCCCCAAGTATACCTATGCTTTATGTCGTCTATAATAATTATGTAACAAGTATTATTGTACAGTGCAGTACCTACCTAGATTTATTATTATTTATTAATGCTCATCAAAAAACTCCTTTGTCTCTCATGTCACCTTTGTATGCGTCAGTTATGCCCAGCTGTCATACATTGCCGCTGACATTCCAGTCCTTTTAAATGTATTCGGTTACAAAGCAGTAATGTAAAACAACTGGGTATAACTTACCCAGCAAACCTTTATAGGACGATTTTGACTTATAAAAGTTATATTACGGTAATTTCGTCATATACTGGTGCTTTATGCGTCATAAATTGACTATACAACACCTATACGACCAATTTGTTAATTGGAATAGTGGTCCCGTTAAAATCGCACTGATGCAAAGTCCTCTTTGTATAGAATGTCATTGTGTAACACAGACTAAACTGAGGTAACGAACTAACGTATCTAGTTTAATCTTAACAAAACTGACCAATTTGTTAGTTGGGTAGTGGTCCCGTTAAAAGCGCACTGATGCAAAGTCCTCTATGTATAGAATGTCATTGTGTAACACAGACTAAACTGAGGTAACGAACTAACGTATCTAGTTTAATCTTAACAAAACTACATCGCTGGCAGCGAGACAAGAATCTTCAAATTAAACGCACCCCTTTGTTTACACAGGGTGTAGTGTGTTTGATCACCTGAGTTCTACTCGTCTAGGCACAGTCACGAACAAAAACGTTTATCCAATAGTTAATACAACAACACAACGTGAACCGACGACCTATTGAAGGTGGTGAACCCGTTGGATGAGGGCAACGCATGACCGGTCTTTGTGGCGGTCCTTGTGGGAGGCCTATGTCCAGCGAAGCAGGTTTTTTCAGCTGAGATAATGATGATAAATATCGAATAAATACATACATAATCTTAAGACAATATTCATGTTCGAGGTAACCGAAAATATTGCTTAAAATAGGTACAGTGTGCAAGAATCTAAGTCATCTATTTTTCCTAACTTATATCGTGATACCCACTCCTCTCATGTGAACTCACATGTTCCTCTCATGTGAACTGTGAACTCTCATGTGAACTCCGGTGAAGGAAAACAACATCTGGAAACCAGCATTCGCTGAAGAAGAAATTCTGACGCGTATGTGAAGTCTACTAATCCGCATTGGGCAGGCATGGTGGACTAACGCTTATGCGAGTGACCTGCAGTGGGACGGTTATAGGAGGCTGATCATCATCATCATCATCTCAGCCGATGGACGTCCACTGCTGGACATAGGCCTCCCCCAAGGATCGCCACAACGACCGGTCCTGCGCTGCCCTCATCCAACGGGTTCCCGCCGCCTTCACAAGGTCATTGATGATTAGGAGGCTGATGATGTAGGTTTATGATGATCTGTGATCTGAATATATTAAGTGCATACTTCTGTTCGTGACTGTACAGGGTGTCTATTTATTATTTTATTCGTTTTAATTAAGCGATGACGTTTGTTTTGCGTGTGAAATCGTCAAATGTTTTGTGCTCTTTTAATTACTTAGTGTATATATGTTTTGTTTTATTTAAACGCAAAACTGCATTGAAGCTCTAAAGTACCTTATTACACTTTTAAAAAAGTAACTATTTTATATACAGTGTGTTCTGAGTTAACCATTTCAGTATTTGCTAGGCTGTCTCTTACACCCTGTATATTATCATGAATACAGAATGAAGCATAGATGCACATCAGCTTATAGCTAATTGTTTGATGTGCTTGCGTTTTGGCCTCGCCGTTTAGGTAGGGGACGTTGACGGGCTCACTACTTGTCACACTGGATTGAGCCTGAGTACCTACTGATAATGAACTGTGGAATATTATTGCACTTGACTTTATATCCAAGATGTACGTACATATTGGAATGCGTGTTTGACGAAATTCGTATAGACAATTAAACTACATGTTGGTCGATACTCTGAAAAACTATATCTCACTACGCCAGCTGGGTATACAGGGTCGTTCTTGATATGCTGACACTTTTTTAAGGCGATGACTAAAACATCAAACTGAACAACTTTCTCTATGGGACCAAAATCAGAATCGCGATAAAAACATCTGCTGTCCCATGTATTTGCCTCGAGTAGGTTTGCAGTTTTGTATGGAAGAGCTAATTCTTTTTTCGCGTTTTCGATGTCGGTGCCGTAAAGAAAGTTGTTCAGTTTAACGGTCTGATCATCCCCTTAAAAAGTGTCGGAATATTAAGAAAGATACAGTTGCTATGCGTATGCAATGTTAATTGTTCATAATTTATGCGTTTTTTATGTACGCAGAGTAAGCTCTAGAACAATTTTTCTAAGCCAAGGCAATAAACTTAAATATACATAAACTATTTTCAACACTAACGTTAGCTTTTAAATATTTTTGTGAACAAATGGTGCTATAAATGTCTTCATACATCTTAGTGGAGACCGGGCACTCCGCTTAAATATGTTTTGTATGAAAGATGACAAATTCTTGCTTACTATGCACATGCAAAGTCATTGTGTTTAGTTATTTATTCATGAACCCATAAACAACTTTGCTACATGCATTTTTATTGCACAGAAATCTTCTTTAAGGTGGTTTCAGTCCATACAAAAGTTTGACGCACAATACGCGTAGACGGAATTAATAAAAGTAATATTTTATACATGGAAAAATAGTTTAGAAAATCTAGTTGCCGCGTAACAAATAACATTTGCATTTTATAATATAATTACGAAGATATAAAGTTTTTAAAATTTTGAATGAAAAATTTCAAAGCTTTATATCTTCGTAATTATTTTATAAATTGCAAATGTTATTTGTTACGCGGCAACTAGATTTTCCAAACTATTTTCTCTCTGCAACCACCTTAAGGCGGTTGCAGAGGGGTCAATTTTATACAAAACTTTGACGCACAATACGCGTAGACGGTATTAATATAAGTAACTTTGTATATAAGGTCTAACAAAATTAGGTGAAACTATTTTAAGGAGAGGATCAGACCATCAAACTGAACAACTTTCTCTATGAAACTAATATCGAAATCGCGAAAAAAAATCAGCTGTTTCATACAAACCGGCTCGACCTAAATGTATGGGACAGCAGATTTTTTTTTCGCGATTTCGATATTGGTCCCATAGAGAAAGTTGTTCAGTTTGATGGTCTAAGCATCCCTTTAAAATAGTTTCAGCTAATTTTGTTAGACCTTATATATGGAAAAATAGTTTAGGAAATCTAGATGCCGCGTCACAAATAACATTTGCAATTTATAAAATAATTACGAATTGCAAATGTTATTTGTGACGCGGCAACTAGATTTTCTAAACTATTTTTCCATATGTAAAATATTACTTTTATTAATTCCGTCTACGCGTATTGTGGGTTAAACTTTTGTATGGACTGAAACCACCTTAAGGTGACTGTGAACAAACATAACCATGTATTAGTTGCTTCGTAGTACATAACATACATACAGGATGTAACAAAGCACCCTAGTAATACTTAAGGGGGTGCTTCAGACCATCAAACTGAACAACTTTCATTATGAAGCCAAGAGACAGAAAAAAATCCGCTGTCCCATACATTTGATTCGAGCCGGTAGGTAGTAGGTACCTATTGCAGTTTTGTATGGGACATCAGAATTTTTTTATTTTTTCTCAATACTCAATGCTTTATTGCATTTCACAATGGTATATGTACAATAGGTAATGTAATTTTAATAACAGTACAGCATGGGCACAGCAATTTTAAAACAGAGGAGGACTTGAATAGACAATAAGTTATCCAAAATAATTTATATTCTTTATTTTAAATGATAATACGAGGTCAGAGTTTCCGTACTAGTGAAACGTGGATGTTCTAAAGTTTCAGAATATCTCTGATTACCCCCACGTGTATAGTCGTGAGCATAATCTTATGCTTTATTTTAAATATAAAAAGTATTTTATTATTATGGTATCTACTAGTAAGTATATTTAAGTACTTTTTTCTCGGTGTCGGCTTCATAGTGAAAGTTGTTCAATTTGATGGTCTGAAGTATTACTAGGGTGTTTTGTTACACCCTGTATAGAAACTTACAGCCATAACCCCGTTCGGGGTGGTCAAAAATGTTTCTGGAACTACCAGCACCGGAAGCATGGCAGCGTTATATAGCTCTATTGCGCTTTAGATCTCTTTCTCGTTTCTTATCGCGCGTATCATGCTACAGCCGCAGCTGTCTGTAAAGTGGTGATAGTTGACTGGCCTTTTGTCCACAAATAACTTGTGAAAATTTAACTGGCTACATATTGCGGTTCAAAAGAGGTAGGACGGACGGAGGAGAAGGCAGCGTAGGCGTAGTAAGGTCCTGTTCTCACCCTTTGTGAACGAAACCTGAGAAAAAATCAACTGTCGAAATACAACGAATTTTACATAAATTGACGAAAAGAAAGAACAGTTTCGAAGCATGAACTTCAAAGAACAGTAGGTACTGTGGAGGCGTAAAACGGATGGTAGATTAAAATAAAAGCTTTATTTCTTGTTTAGTAATTTATTTTATGATATTTTCTTTTTGAACCCGATCTTCGACTGTCATTGCGTAATCTATATACTCTATATACTATTATAAAACTGTAACAGGAAATTTGTCTGTACATTGAAGATATTAACAAAAAAAAATTACGATATGGTTTTTAGGTGTCCCTGATTCCATTTCACCAATTTTTGGATTTTTTGTCTGTCTGTTTGTTTGTGTGTTTGTTTGTTTGTTTGAACGAGTATCACGCAAAAACTGCTGAACTGATTTTGATGAAACTTTTTTTGTTTGATAGCTTATGATCTGACTTAAAATCTGGTATATAATTTGTGCGGACGAAGTCGCGGGTTAACGCTCGTAATAATTGAAATCCACCACGGGATTCGACAACGTTCCAAATTTAATTTAAATAAAAACCAGCCAGCAAGCTATGGCTACAAAACCTCCTTACAGTACTGTACAGTAACTTCATGCCCTTAAGGGTTGCCAACTCTCTTTATATGCGTGGAAGCAACATAAAATCGATATTGCCTATAAATGTTCTTATTGCGCATTAAATTGTTAATGGACTATCTCTAAGGCGCATATTGTTTACGCTTTATTATGTGAATTTATTTATAGGAAACATATAATTTACAGTTTTATTTCCTGTCGTATAAGGTTGAAATTAAGTTCTGTTTATTAAAGAAAATGAGATTCTTGGATATTGTCCATAAAAAAATATGTGAATGCCCTAATAAATTATCTAAAGTTGTGATGGTCTAGTGGCTAGTTGCTCTTCTGCCTCCGTGCCTGTGTGCCTCACAGCCTCCGTGTTCTAATGGTTAAGAGCATTGGCTGTCGACACGGAGGTCGTGGATTCCCATGGGGGACACCTAGTGATATGTCACTTTGTGCGTTTTTCCCTAGTTGGTTAGGGCATTGCAGACTGAATCACCTGATTGTCTGAAAAGAAAAATGATTCCGTGCTTCGGATGGCACGTTAAGCCGTTGGTCTCGGCTACTATTTCTGGTGCTAGTAGTCGTTACATAAAAACCACGTCAGAGGCCGTAAGGCGGTCTGAGAAAACACTGACATCAGGGCTCTGCCCACACGATAAGAAGAAGTAGCTCTTTTCCTACATGAGATGGTGGTGTAATTCCTATATGTACCTACCACTGGCTTTTTGTTGAAAAGAAGACTTCATAAGGAAACCTAAAAGCTTTCATTTCGCGTATTGTGTTCATGGTCCATTATAAGTGGCTATGTGCTCACCGTCTATCATGTGGACACGGCTAGATATATTTGGATATTCTATATTTCACAACCTCCTCAGAAAATGTAACGGAGTGCATAATAAGTTATTAGTAAGTTATAAAGCCTATCTCTGTCCGTGTGGTGTCGGCTAAGAATAGCACCATCCCATTTCCTCCCGTGGGTGTCGTAAGAGGCGACTAAGGGATCTACCGGAGGATGGGCAGCAGCATTCTCTGAGTACACACATTCAATCCAACTGCGATCGCCAACCCGCCTGCCAAGCGTGGCGATTATGGCAAATCCCCCTATTTTGGGGGAGGCTTATGTCCAGCAGTGGACGTCTATCGGCTGATATGATGATGATGAAAGCCTATCTCGGTTACAATAAGCATAATTATCAGCATGTAGAACAGAGACGTGGTCGCTCACTCCAGGCCTCATAAAAAGGCAATGAATAGGGCTATACTCGGTGTTTCCCTGAGCGTTCGAATCAGAAATGAAGAGTTCCGCAGAAGAAACAGAGTAACTGACATAGCCCAAAGAATTGTTAAACTAAAGTGGTAGTGGGCGGGGCACATTGCTCACAGAACCGATGGCCGATCCAGTAACTGTGAAATTAAAATAAACACGGTACCTGTGCTAGGTCACTATCTTAGAATTTCTTCAAGTATTAATCATCATCATAATATTGTAATAACGCTATATCTTCCTGCATGGATACGGGAGGATTATATCTTTAAGTAAACCTTACAAAGTTTCGCGAAATCGCGTTTTGAAAACGCGAGTATCTGACTAGAATGTCAGCCTTAAATCTAGACCATCTTGAGATAGTAGTCGGTAATATTTCACCAGAAATGTATAAACTTGTTCTCAAATGTTGGAGAATAGTTGCGCGGTCGCGGTCGGGACAAAGAGGGTTACAGTTCCAGGAATTAATTAATTTGGAACAAATTAAATTGCACAGTGGATTAGTGGTGCTAGTGATACAATGGCACTCGTTCGGGTACTGCGGTTACCGTTAGTTGAAAAGATTGTTTCGATGACAGAGAAATGACACACTTTTGACTAGGGATTGCAATCCAGTGCGATTTTCGATCCATCCAGCCCTCAGATAAATTAACAGGAATGGATTGGAAACGATCGCTCAATTCTACGCGAAAAAGTCTGTCACTTTTGCCGGGGGGCGAGGTAACGCACACAAAGAAATTGTTCATTACTAATGCATTTCTCGATCACGTCGCTATGCACGCAAACGACGACATTTACAAACACTAGCTTGAACTGTACACAAACAATTACATTCGCACACATAGACGTGTATTAAATACGTAAACAGAAGGCCAAAAGGCCAGAAGGTAAGTTAAACCACATATTCACGCAAAGTATTTGAAAATAGAGGTCTAGTTATGCTGGCTAGTTGAAATGGACTCATAAAAGTGCTAGTGCTTGACACTATCGATACCTTATTTATCGATAAGTTTGGCAATCATGAATAATCGTGTATGACTATCAAATGAAATGAATATAATATTTTTCACGGTCGGGATGTCGCAAAGAGGGTCCCATACAAAATTAGGACTTAGAACATTTTCAACAAAGAGAAGATATTTAATCAATTCTAAATACTGGGAAAGCGGCTAAATAAAAACACGTATACCCTCATGTTTACCAGATGTATTTAAAATAAGTAATTGTAATTACAACAAAATTATGTAATAGAATACAATGCACTATAAAATAATAGTTCAGCTATTTATTAAAAGATGTTACGAATTTAAAGTAGGTATGTTATGTTCGCAGCAATAAATAATAATGATTTATTCATAGAAAGATACACTATACTGAAAAATATTACAGTATTGATTTAGTGAATTGAAACACCACAACATGGCTATATTATAGGTTACCTTATATGTTTGTTTAAGATTCTTTTTTAATGATTTAGTTAGAGAATTATTAAGTTATTTGAATAAAAAGGTTAAATAATAAAAAGGATTTTATTTTAAGATGACCCCTATTGATTGACCAAGCAACCCGGATACTGGGTTCTTTTGGAAATCTGTAAAGATATACAGCTATTAAAATACTAACAAGTAGCGAAATATCGATATCGATATTTAATATGTGCAGGCCCTTTACTAATTTCGTAGCGGTGTGGCCAGCCACATTTAAATAAAATAATTATTTGGATCGAATTAAGAATAAAACATACACATTTTTATAAAAATACTAACACTATTATTGTACATTTAAACAATAGTTTTAATTCTAAAAAGTGACATGTAAAGAATTGTTCATGGGTTATATTATGATGGTTTTTCAGATTACCAAATATACCAAGTAAGTTTAATAAGTGCAAGCAGTATTTACTCTATTATTTTATTATACAGGTAGAGTAATAATAACATCACAAGTAATATACGGTAAAATGTAGTAATGTTCATACAACTTCAAAATCGTACAAATATGGACTTATACGGTCAACCGGCAACACTTATTTATTGGAAATATTTTTCTATTTTATGGTAGTTTATTGCATTATTTGATAATATTTGGACAAAAAATACTCACAAGTGAAAGGTAGTGTTATCCTTTTGTACGCTTGAAGTTCCTGACCTTTTTTTTGCACTGATAAACACTACAGACAGGCATTTTTGCGAGATGTCGTGCCACGAGAACAAACACTTGGCGACTGGCGCGAGACGCGCGGGGACTAGTTTTATATAACGGGTATGCTCACTGAGCGCATGCCTTTGGCAGAGGGGTACGCGCGTAATATCGCATCCATTCCTGTTAATTTATCTGAGATCCAGCCGGATCCGAACGGATTGGTGATATCCATAAAAATTGTTATTTCATTTTAAAATCAACTGTTTATTTATAAGGATGTTTCCATAAATTGTGAAAAAAATAGTATTGGCAATAGTTTCTAAATAATAATGATACATTTTTTTTTAATATTTCTTTAAAATCGATAATAAAGAAACGAATTAAAAAGTCGATAGATTTGAGGATCTATCAGTATCTATAGTTAATAAATATTTGTCACATAATCCTACATCGATATAATTTCTCCGTGATCTTTCCTCCAGTCAATAGTATAGCTTTGTACACCTAGACCTTTTGTAGACGTAGCCCAAAGAAGGCATTCTCAACTATGTGCAGCCGAGGTTGTATGGGAGTCTGGAAATTGATGTTGGTAACAAAATCAACTTTTTGCAACGCCGCCAGTTATGCTGTGCTAATAATTACCACTATGATCTATACAAAATCCGCGTAGAGATCTCCGCAGTCTTTGCAAAAGCTGCCAGTACTGTAGGCCCATCTTTGTCCTGAGGACTGGATTGAGGTCAAGAGCAAGCCCATTTAAAATAATAAAACAAAAGGTACAATGTCAATAATTTTTAAAATTCCTGACTATACGGGTTTGCGGATATTGCTAAGTAACATTATTAAAAGTACTAAAAGCCGCCGAAACATTCGATAAATCTAGTAAAAGCTACTAAAATATTTAGCAGTATTGACGTCTCTGTGACCCTCTCAAAAATGAATAAAATACCTTTTCTCAATATTGTGTGCAGACAGACAGAGATACGTGAGAGAACCATTTTATATTAACTGCATACCGATATGTCTCACAGCAATACACTTATCAAACAGTAGTGACAATAGACAATACCCATTAAAAGCAGATGCAGCACAGATATGCGCGCTATACGCATAACTCTCTAGCTCTGAATTTTCTGCACGAGTTATGGATACTGCCTCAGTGTCCTCAGAGCTTTGACCAAGAATTTTGATCCGAAGATTGATATTAATTTAACTTATGACAAATCTATCTCATTATTAGTGTAATGATGACTATTAATGAGAGAGAAGCAAGGAAGCAGAACATAAGATGATTAGTCTCGAAAACGCTAGTAGAGTTTTGGTCCTGCTTGAATATAGTGCTGGGATGCCAAGTTCCGTCGGTGTCCTTTTCCTTTTGGTATTTATTTAATAAATTATTTGATTATTGGAGCATATTAGAATACCTAAGTAAAATATGAAATTACAATTTTTTTTATCAAAAAGTTAATGTGAAATCCTAGTTAATCTTGGTTTTCGATGATGTTGATTCTTGCACTAATATGCCAGTCTACAAAAAAAAAAAAAAAAATTTTCACCTCAAAATAATATTGCACTGAATATATCTAGTAAGATAAAAGTTGTTACCTTAACCTTTAAAAAAGTTAAATAAACCTAAATCCTCAGATGACACCACAAGAGGAAGATGCTGCACTTCATTGAACCTGCACCTGTAAAATTAATTAGTAATTAGAATTACTGTAAACTGTGTTAAGTGACAATAGTTTACCACCAATATCCATATAACATAGCTTTCTTCGGGGTCCGAAAAATTGCTACAACTACCAGCTGTCTCGTATACAGTTGTTGTTAGTAAGGCTCATTTATAGCAAACTAAAGTTTACCAGCGACTTCGTACGCACAAATTATATACCAAATTTAAATTCAAATCATAAGCTATCAAACAAAAAAGTTTGATTAAAATCGGTTCAGAAGTTTTTGCGTGATGCTGTTACAAACAAAAAACAAAAATTTACAGTTTTATAATAGTATAGATATATTGAAGATTTCAAGATGAAAAATAACCTAGAAGTAAACATTTTAACGGGTTCATACCGCGTTTTGGTACGAAAACCAAACCTTACTAAATACCAAACTTTATACCAAAACGCGGTGAGAACCCGTTAAAATGTTTACTTCTAGATTAAATAATAACCGCGTAACTCTCAAAAACTATGAAAAATAACGTTTAAAATAGTGAAAGGTTGTATCATTTCGCCTACAAATACACTGCATCAGGATCCCAAATAATAATAAGTTTATTAACTTCGTAAGGTTTAGAGAGAAGTCTTCCAAAGAGTGATGGAGCGCAGAATCGTAAGTGTGTAGCTAACCGATCGCGTTAGAAACACAGAACTATGCTCCAGAACTGGTCTGGCCGACGTAGGACGTAAAACAGCTCAGCTGAGTAGAACTGGTCATCTGTTTCATGCGTTCGAAGAGTTGTGTCAAAATCATCACAGACTAGGCCCCGCAGATCGGTTCTCGTCGTTGAGGAAGGCACAGAAAAAGATGGAGAGATAACCTGGATTCCTTCCTGGAGGGTTGGCCAAGGTATGCAAATAATAGAGAAATAAATGGGATGCCTATGCCCAGTAGTGGAATACTGAACAGGCTACAGGCGTCCGGGTCTTTTTGGTTATATCTAAGCCTAAACCGCACTATACGTTATACGGAGCACAAATTATTATAAAGCTTAGTACCTACGCCGGTGTTTGCGCTATGAAATTGAGTCGTGCACTCATTGTTTGCTAGCGAGCGAGTGCTGCTAGTGTACACACTGCTTTGTCATGGAGCACAGGTTTAAATATACTGGATGTGGCTAGTCTTTCGCAGTTCAAAAAAAAATATTTTTTTAAATTTTTTACGGTTCACTTTGTTGTCTATCTATCTAGCTGTCTGTCCTTCTGTCAAAACCCTTTTTCTCAGGAACGGGTAGAGGTATCGCGTTGAAATTAATACCAAATACTAATGTCTGAGGTCCTTTGGAGGCAGGGCCGGAATGATATACCAAAACCAAAACCTCAAGGTACAAACCTCAGGTAGGCAAGGTAAGTATATAGGGTGTTAGGGTAAACAGTTGCATTACTTTAAGGGGTAATTGTACCCATGATACTGAACCACTTTCCAAAAGAAACCTATAGGAAACAATAACTTTTTCAACGAATTTATTCTAGTTTTTGACCTGCTCCTTAAATTATTAATTTACGACTAACATTGTACTAAATATGGGACATTGGGCCTGAAGAACCAATAGCCCAGTCATTTTACGCTTTGAGCCGGGACTAATTAGTAATTGTAATTTTTTTTCGGTATAATACTGAAGAGCCAATTTGAGCCTTGAAATGTACCAAAATAAAAAAAAATCACGTCAGTAAAAGTTCAAATTTTAAAATGTAGCTATTTTCTCGTTCTAAAAAACCTGATGGTAAATTTTATTTTTGCACATATTTAAGGCTTTACTGTTATACATACTACAAACATGGTGTGAATATTTTTGTCTACTTAGAAGGTTTTGAAAAATACATTCTTATTTTCTAATAAATAACTCATTTTTTAAATTTCGATGCCTATCTTATTGCTCAAAAATAATTTATATTGTTAAATCTGCGTCAAATGAGTGTATTGGTATTAATATTATTAATTTAAAAGCCTTCTGGGACACAAAATTTTGATTTCTATGTTGCGTAGCGAATTATTTTTTAATATGTTTCAAGATTGTCTTTTTGCCGAGACACTAAATGGTGCCGGTTACAGTTTAAAAGTCCAATTAATAATTACTCCCTACCCTGCCTAAGAAAATTCCGTAAAATGACTGGGCTACTAAAAATAATTCTCAAACAAACGTAGATCTTTTGATGTTATGTATGCCACTTCCGTCGACTCTACATCCGCTTTGCCAGGTTAAAGTGCTTCAGATGGGAGTATAATAAAAGTTAAACATTGTAAAAATCTAGACAAAGACAAAACTCACACTGTTATCCAAAAGTAAAAGAACTGCAATATTTCTATGTATACATACGTTTCTATAAACTTCTTTGCTTTTATTCTGAACGAGCGTTAACTCGCGACTTTGTCCGCACAAATTACACACCAGATTTTAAGTTAGATCATTAGCTATCAAACAAAAAAATTTTCATCAAAATCGGTTCAGTAGTTTTTGCGTGAAACAAACAAACAAACACACAAACAAACAAACAGACAGACAAAAAAATCCAAAAATTGCTGATATGGAATCAGGGACACCTAAAAACCATATCGTAATTTTTTTTTGTTAATCTCTTCAATGTACAGACAAACTTTCTGCTACCGTTTTATAATAGTTTAGATATTATGTTATATTTAGAATAACTGTATAACATCAGCAAACACTGCAGTTAAGTGATTAGTTAGAATGTAAAATAAGCAGTCTGACGTGATTTATTTAATTTAGTACAGCTTATTACTAAGAAAAACATAATGTATTTATTTAATCATCATCATCATCATATCAGCCGACAGACGTCCACTGCTGGACATAAGCCTCCCCCAAAATGGGGGAATTTGCCATAATCGCTAATCGCTACACTTGGCAGGCGGGTTGGCGATCGCAGTTGGATTGAATGTGTATACTCAGAGGATGCTGCTGCCCATCCTCCGGTAGATCCCTTAGTCACCTTTTACGACACCCACCAGAGGAAATGGGATGGTGCTAATCAAAGCCGACACCACACGGCAATTTTTTACACGGCAGGTATTTATTTAACCAACTAAAAAGTTCTCGCCTTTAAAAAGGACATCAGGCAGAACTGAAATTTAACCTTTTCTAAGCGTTACTAGAAGGCTGTTCCGAAATAACTAAATCGTATCTATAATTTATGCATATAAAACAATTCCGTGACTGAACCGACTGACACAGACAACAGACAGCCTAAACTATACAGGGTGTAACAAAACACCCTAGTAATACTTAAGGGGGTGCTTTAGACCATCAAACTGAACAACTTTCAATATGGAGCCAACATCGAAATCGCGAAAATAAAATCCGGTTTTTCATACAAAGCTGCAGTACCGTACCGACTCGACTCAAATGTATGGGAAAGCTGATTTTTTTTCGCGATTTCGATGTTGGCTTCATAGTGAAAGTTGTTCAATTTGATGGTCCGAAGCACTCCCTATACAAAAAACACCAATTGTTAGCTGTCACCACGGCAAACTTTTTACGTATAAGTATGTATATAAGGTCTAACAAAACTAGCTGAAACTATTTTAAGGGGATGATCAGACCATCAAACTGAACAACTTTCTCTATGGGACCAATATCGAAATCGCGAAAAAAACTCTGCTGTTTCATACAAACCTACTCAACCTAAATGTATGGGACAGCAGATTTTTTTTTCGCGATTTCGATATTGGTCCCATAGAGAAAGTTGTTCAGTTTGATGCTCTGATCATCCCCTTAAAATTGTTTCACCTAATTTTGTTAGACCTTATATTTAGTACTGTTTCCAAACCGCTAACAAACCGCCCTACATCCGGGAGGCTCTTGAGGAAATGTAAAGGGCCGGGAAAGTGCCCGAGGGTGCCTTAACGACATGCACTTGGGCGAGGGAGATCCACCCTTCGGGCTCCGGGGTTCAGGGAAGGTGAGCCTATTATGTGGTTTCGACATGAGAAAATTGGCGCTTTTCTGCAAACTTTCGTGGGTTTTCGAGAGTGCTTGTCGGTTTTTTGTTCGATCTACTAATCGTTTCGTAAATCTTCTCATATAATAAAACATTAGAATTACCTATCATATAGCTTAAGCATACATTCACGATAATTAAAATTTCCGAGGGGGTTGTAAGAGATATTCTACCTTCGCTATGCCAGTGGTGGTTATTTTAAATTGAAAGTAATTACCGATTGACTTTTGACTGAATTTAAGACAATGTCTTACCCATTTTTATTTTGGGTCGGCGCAATATATCATCCTCTTCCATTCATCTCTCTTAGCCGTCGTTTCAGCACTTCCTTTCTTACATATATCATCTTTCAATCCATCCATCTTTTTTTCGGCTTATGATGCCAAACGATTCAATAGGTGCAAAAATGAGGTGGTAATTGAGTCCAGGCATATATGGATTCCTTGTTTGATTACGGAATCCCAAAAAGTGGACACGGTACCTCAAAATTGGAGCATGTAGGTTTCCTCACGATGTTTTCCTTAACCCTCGGCATGCCTGGTTGGGTCTGACAGACCCACCGCAGCAGTTAAACCGCTATAATCCATTGTTATTTGAATTTCGCGCGTAACTGCTCTCAGTAGCTGACCGTAGTGAACTAATTGACGCCCTCCGCCCGCTACCTCAGACCGGGGCCCGCTCCAGTAGTGATAGGACGTGTGTAAAGTGCGCTCGGGTCTCGCAGACCCGACCAGGCATACGGCGTGACGTTTTCATGTAAGTATTTATTTTTTGCTATTAGTGGTTTTGTGTCTAATTTGTTAAAAATAAACATTAAATTTTAACTGGGAACTCATTTTTTATATAATACGCTAGATTTTGATTGTTATAATTTGGTATATTAAAGTTTTTTACGAATTTGATGGGTTTTATTCATGAAGGTCGTATTCTTTTATAGTTCAAAATGGAGAGGCCCTTACGGGACCGTGAAATCGCTAGATTGCTACTCGAGGAGGTGGACGAAGATCATGAAGATGATATTGTATTCAACTCCAGCGACGAAGAGTATCATGAGGTCACAGAAGAAACCCATGAAACCGATTCGATCGATTCAGAGGAAGACCTCTTCGAAATAGCCGCTGATGAGAACTCTTCAGGTCCACCGGTAAAAAAAACAGCTCCAGGTGTAAGGCGTAGATGTCACGTTTGTCCATCAAAGAAAGACCGCAAAACACAATACATCTGTGAGATGTGCAAGAGCCCCGTGTGCCTAGATCATGCAATTTTCCAGTGCGAAAATTGCTTCAAAAACAAAGCTCTTGAACATGATGTCGGAAATGAAGAAGACTAAATATTTTAGCTTACAATATAAGATAACATATGTGCCTAATGATCCCCAAAGTCTGATTGAGATCTCTTTCGTTTTAGTTGATTTTGCATGTTTATAAACATAAGATGTTTAATTTTACGTTAAAAAACGAGGTATAAGTTTAATTAAAAATTCTATTAAAAATATTGTTGACTCCAACACGTATTTTATTTAAAATCCTAATAAACATGTTTAATTTAATTATAAAATCATAAATTATACTAATTGATACCAATTCATAGGAGAAAAATATATTTAAAATTTAGGGTCTCACAGACCCACCAGGCACGCCATGTAACTTTTTTCCACCAGGCATGCCGAGGGTTAACCGAAAAGTATGTGCTACCATCTATAGCTACTTATGTTATGTACACTCTTTCTTATAATGTACTTATGTATAACGCTCACATACATACATTGTAATGATCCCAAATTAAGCCTTGGGCTTTTTGTTATGGGAACCATTTACCACAACGGCACACACATATAACATCCATAACCGAACCGAGATTCGAACCCAGGACCCTGGCTTGGCAGTCCGGCGTGGTAACCATTACACCAATCGGGTCGTCGTAGATTTGTAGCACTGGCTAAGTGGGATCACACACGATGACGCATTGACGGAGCGGCAGACGTCAGTCCGTCATTTGTGAAGCAAGGAGTTGTATGAAACCGCACGTAGGAACACACACAGTGACGGATTGACACACCGTGTATGCTTCTACGTGCGGTCCCAACTAACAATTTGGTCGTACAGGTGTCGTAGAGTCGAACACATAGCACCAGTATATGACCAAATTACCGTAATATTACTTTTATAAGTGAAAATAGTCATATAAATGTGGGCCTTACACGATCAAATTGTTTGCTGGGGTGTCATACAACTCCTTGCTTCACTAATGACGGACTGACGTCTGCCGCGCCGTCATGCGTCATCGTGTGTGATCCCACTAAGTAAGAGAAAGAAAAAATCAAAATAAAAAGAGTCCATCAAAGAATATCAATCTAACATTACACTTCATGCCAAAATAACACAGCTAAACTGACAGTATAAAATGCACCCGAATATTATGTAAGCGAATCACGCCAGTGTATCCAGCTGTGAATTATTACGTCTGTCCAATGATTTATTTGCTACCAGATTGGACGATATATTTTTTTTCGGTCGCCATTGACATTTTTGTAATATTCTGTCCATATTGGTTGAATTCGGTAGTAAATTATTCATTTTGTGCCTCTTTTACAAGGATTGTAAATGGATCTGCGACCTTTTTTATGGAGTCGTGTTATGTTACTTGGTTTAGAAAGTATTTTATGCGCGAGCGGATGCAATAAGTTCATTAATAATGCAGTATTTTGATGCCGTCGGAGGAAAACATAATTATATTATTAAATAAATTACCTTTTCTAAGTATTCCAACATGAATCAACTGAAGTGATATTATATAAGGTCTAACAAAATTAGCTGAAACTATTTTAAGGGTATGCTCAGACCATCAAACTGAACAACTTTCTCTATGGCACCAATATTGAAATCGCGAAAAAAAATACGTATTGGGCCGGTATCCTGTCATTTGTAGCCGAGCAGAGGGGGATATCCTCTATTGCATTATTGACAATTTTAGCGTGTGGGACACCAGTGTTTCTCCAGAGGTTAAGTGTGCTCATGCGGATCGCAGAGCTGGCTGCCTCTTGTTGTATGAATAGCTGTAACGGCGGAATGTCTAGCATTGATTCTAGGGCGGCAGTGGGTGCCGTCCGCATGCATCCCGTCGCTGCCGTGCAGACGGCTCTCTGGAGCTTGCTAATGGTAGTAGCGAGCTTCGTCCGTGTCCACCAGACTACTGCTCCATAGCTAACCATCGGTCTTATTACTGCAGTATAGAGCCACAGCGTTATTTTTCGAGATAGGCCCCACTTTTTACCCATCATCCTTCGGCATTGCCAAAAGGCAATGCCCGCTTTGTTTATTTTATTGTTCAGGTGGCTGTTCCAATTCAGCTTGCTGTCTAATATTATGCCGAGATATTTTACTTCAGGCGATAGCCTTAGCTCGGTGTTGAAAAGTCTGGGCAGTTGATAATTGCCTAAATTTCGTTTATTAGTGAACATGACTAGTTCCGTCTTGGCCGGATTGACTGTCAGCTCGTGCCACACACGACAAAGCGTTTAAACGAGAAAAACGTCATACACGCTCTTTCTGGCATACGTAAAATAATAAGCGCAGCTCGATTTTTGTCGTTTTCTCGGGGGTGGCATGCGAGGCCTACTGCTCTGCGCAAACGAAGATTGCCGAGCGGAATTATTTTCCTGGTCGGTCGTACTGTAACAGAGTCGTTGTGTGTGGAGGACTGTAGTCTCTGCCTAGCCCCATGGGACAGTGGCGTGAGCTTATTTATGTATTTACCTACCTATTTTCTATTTAACGATACTACATTACTAAACCTGCACTACAGAGGTCTTAAATACAGCTACATGGTGCACATATAGCGCTATCAAGCTTTTCAAATACCTGGCAATTCAAAATACATCCCTATTTTTTCCATACCTATAAAATTGTAAGGATGTCTTTAGATAATGAAACTAAGAGGAAAATGTTTGGATCTCCCATAAAAAATCGATCGGCTGGTCCACACTTTTGTATGGAAGGTCCAAAAGTCTAATGCTGGCTGCAACTATTATATAACAAAGATTGAAACCCACCAAAAATACAATAAATACGAGTAATCTAAAAATAACACCAATTTCAAAAACTAAACTTTCTTATAACAAGGAAACAATTATTTTGTAACCAATTGATACTAAACAAAGCGAAAACACCGGGCGACAGGCGACCGTTCAATTTGTTCACGATCCATTTCAGAGCGATCCTGTCATGCCACTGATCGATGACATTTGAGTAAAACATCTTTCATTGGAACAATACTCACTGCGACAAAAAAACGACGTGGTTTTTTGTGGCTGAAGCAACAGGTTCTCAAGAATACAAAACTACAGAATTTTACACTAAAACATTATTTGATTATTAAATAGAAAATCTTTCAGTAAATGCTAGTCATCCTAGTCATCTACCACACCCCTTTGCACATTATAACTAAAAGTGAACTAAGTTGCAACTGCAAGCTTTACGATTTGTAAGTAAGTAGTTATGGTAAAGTTTCTGACTATCCAGAAATGTTCTATGGTCGTGAATAAGTGTCGATAGTGCATGCATGCATATGCTCACGACTATATTCCCCGAGGGGGTAGTCAGAGATATTCTGAAACTTCAGAACATCAACGTTTCACTAGTAGGGTAGACTGGGGGCCACAGTAACAGAGGACAATTGTAACATTGGCCATATTTCCACTACTAAGCCAACTGCGCGTGTGTGCGTGAGTAAGGATACGTGCAGGACGCGTCCCGACTTGCTCACTAGTCGGCGGCACGCCAGTTGCGAAACGGACGTGTCCGGCAACGGATTTATGTTTGTACACCACCAAAGTAAGTTTTTTCCTTTTAATTAATTGCTTGTTATTCACTCAAAATGTCTTACTTTATCGAGATTTTTCATTTAATCGTTTCTTTAGCCATCATACTTTGCGTAGTCAAGAGTTTGTTTGTTAATATTTAGTACATTTTGAGATATTTACAATTTTCTGTAGATTGTCTGTTACGGACAGTTGTAACAACGGCAATGGGGTCAATTGTACCGTTACAATTGTCCCCGTGTTACAATTGTCCACATGCTTTTTTTATCAATCTAAAACTACATCATCATCAAAATCATACTAGCTAGTAGTCGTGCACTGATGTGTATAGGCTTCTCCTTTAGATTTCTATGAAAAACTGACACAAGCTGCTTCCATCCACCGTCTATCCGCAACCTTTGATATGCCATCGGTCTATCAGATCCTATACTGCGTCCGGTTTCTATTCGCCATTCGATTACTTATAATTCTCATCGCTCGTCGGTTCTATTTTAGTTATACTGATATTTTTTTCTTCCAGATGCCTCGAACCAGGATAAGAAAGACTGAACGTGGAACCAAAGATGTTTTTCTTTTTGAAGAGGCGTACAAAGAAATTCAAGCTGGCCGTTCCATTCGGGCTGCAGCAAGTATGTTTGGTCTGTGTCATGTTTCTTTAATGAGATACAAACGCAAAAGAGAACTAAATCCTGAGAGCGAGGTTACACTGGGTTATAACTCTGCAAAAAAAATATTTACAACAGAACAAGAAAAAGAGATCTCAAGGTATCTAGTAAGGACCGCCAACATATATTTTGGACTGTCACCGACCGAAGTCAGACGTTTAGCTTATGACTTGGCAGTTCGTTACAATTTGAAAAGACCTACTACATGGGATGAAAACCAAACTGCTGGAGTGGAGTGGTTTCTAGCATTTATGAAAAGAAATCCGGAACTTTCTGTAAGGTGCGCTGAAGCCACCAGCCTTTCGAGGGCCACATCCTTTAATAGAACAAATGTCAACGCATTTTTTGATAATCTTGAGAATGTCATAGAGCGGTACCATTTTGAGCCCAAAGACATCTATAACATGGATGAAACTGGAATAACCACTGTTCAGAAGCCGGATCGCATAGTCGCTAGAAAAGGATCACGACATGTCGGAGCAATCACATCAGCGGAGCGTGGAGTCCTTGTGACAGTGGCAATGGCCGTAAATGCTTTGGGGAATGCTCTCCCTCCATTTTTTGTGTTTCCACGCATAAGATACCAGGACCATTTCGTGAGAGATGGGCCAGCAGGCTCTGTAGGATCGGGAAACAGTTCAGGGTGGATGGAATCACGTCAATTTTTAATTTTTCTAGAGCATTTCAAACACAACACGCGAGTGACGCACGATAACAAAGTGTTACTCCTTTTGGACAATCATCCATCTCACATAACGATTGAAGCTTTAGACTTCTGCAAAGCCAATGGCATTGTTGTGCTGTCTTTTCCACCTCATTGTTCCCACAAGCTCCAGCCCCTTGACTGCTCAGTACATGGCCCTCTGAAAAGGCTAGTAAACTCAGCGTGCGACGCTTGGATAAGGAACAATCCAGGGCAGACGATGACCATCTATAATATTCCGTCCATTGTTGGTGCTTCTTTTTCACAAGCCTTTACGCCCAGAAATATTCAAGCTGGATTCCGTTGTACAGGCATTTGTCCTTACAATCGTAATATTTTTGAAAACTCTGATTTTGGACCTTCTTACGTTACTGATCGACCAATGCCTGTTTCAACTAACCAGTCAAGTGAACTAGTTTCGGCTGTAACTGTTCAAGACAATCCCCGCAATGCAATGATGACACAAGAAATAGCACCAGCGGCAGGAAATACCACTCCGGAAGTGCGCGCTGATCCTTTGGAACAAAATTATATCACCCAAAATTCGGCACAGGAAAATTCACGTGAAATGACACCTTTTGTATCACTACCAGGTTTTAGATCTCCATCTATTTTAGCATCGGCACCAGTAGAAGATGCTCCAGAAGAGCTCGCTGATCCATTGATGCTAAATGATCCGACTCAGTATCCAACACAGGAACATTCATCTGAAATATCGCCTACGAGATTACCACCACATGTTATATCACCTCTTCAAGAAATTACAAACAATCATCAAAACATTTTACCACTTGAGCCTATACCATCGACTTCAAGAGCACCAAACGTTTTTTCGCCCGAAACAGTACGACCACTACCAAAGGCACCGCCACGCAAAATGGCTAACCGAGGTGGCAGAAAAAAAAGAAAAACGGCTATTTACACAGATACTCCTGAAAAACAGGCTATACAGAAAAAGCTGAAGAAATAGAAAAAAAGAAAAAGGCGAAACTAATAAAAAAGAATCTAAGTACAGAAAATACAAAAGGAAAGGGCAAAGGCAAAAGCAGAGGGAAATGTAAGGGAAAGCAACTTATGAAGAAAACTGACAATACTGCTGAATCTGACGAAGATAGAAACAGTACAGAGGAAGAATGTTATTGTCTGGTTTGCTTAGAACCTTACAGTGCCAGTCGGCCGAATGAGATCTGGATACAATGCACTCAATGTAGAATGTGGGCACACGAGGAGTGTTCTCCACAAGAGGCAAATTATATTTGTCATAATTGCGAAAGTAATTAAATTGTTATTTCATCTTTAATTTAATACATTTCTTTTAGTTTGTTGCAAAGTTTATGTTTAATATTTTGTTGTTTATAATGTGCGTTTATGTCAAAGAACGTGGCCCTAGAAGTTTGGGGTCAATTGTAACGTCGGACAATTGTAACACCATACAATTAAAAAATGTTGATTATTTTGAATTTGATTAATGTTTTATAGTTAATAGTATGCTAGAAAACAATGATATACCTAGAATTATCACCTGTTAAGAAATATATTGTTTTTGTTTGTTAATTAAGCTAGAAAAGCTAATTTATTTTTAGTTCGAAACATTGTGTTAACTTTAATTATTTTTGTGTAACATCTAGTTCCTGTGATTAAAGACTGATTCGTTACTAATAAGACTGCAATTATAAAATAGTTCAGCTATCGCTACTCAGCGCATTTGTGTTTTATTTCTAGTAAAACTTTTGTTACAATTGACCACATTATGGGAACAATTGTAACACTCGTCTTCGTTCAGATAAATCTCGATTTTGACCCTGTTTCTTATAAAATAGGTAAATTCTAAGTAGAAAATATTGCAGATAAAGAGCCTATGTTCCTAAATTCACTGATTTATTCTATAAAAACTTAATAGATTTGGCACCAGAGTCCGTCAAATAAAAAGTGTTACTTTGACCCCCAGTCTACTAGTACCGAAACTCTGTCCAGTGTGAAGGTCACTATCCATGGCCCGTCGCCACTTACTTTAGTCGTAGATAGTGTTCATCGATATTGACCACAACAACCACACTAAGTTACAAGATCACAAAAAAGTTACTCAATTCTTTTTAGAGAAACTATTAAAAGTTTAGAGTAATCCTAACAAGTACGAAATTTTAGCCGAATTATAAACTTTTAAAATGCAGTAAGGTGCAACCGTGTATTTTTATTATATCGTCAAGTCATCTATCGACGCGTGGTTCGATAATTTTATTTTACAAAATTAAGTTCATGATTGGTAGCCGAACCGCCTGATCTCATAGCAATCATTTTCATACTACCATAAATCAGTAAATTAAAAAAACTCTTTTATCATATTATCGGTATTTTCAATTACTTTCAACTATCATTATCAACTACGGGTGTAGCCCGTACAAATGCTGCGTTATCTCAAAAGCAGAAATAGGCTATCGACGTTTTTACTGTACTAAAAAAAACTATGTAGAGTTTTAGTTTACTTAATAATATCAATTATTATATGTATTATTGTATACATAATCTTAGCTTAAGAATTTATATTGTTTAGTTAGTAAGTCGTGTTATGTTAAAGAGTTTCTGGCCGCATCTTCTCTACAGCATGTTCCGACTCGGTGGTAGCTTCAAAAATAATGTTGAATTAATTATGTTGACTTTGACTTAAGTCCATAACGATAATATCCTTGTTCTTGGTACACGTTTAAAAAACGCTGCAGTTATTTTAATAAGTGCGTTTAAACTAGCAACTGGTGATTTGTCTTACTTATTTCTGTGGACAGAGTTTGAGAAGCGAAATAATGAAAAATAATCAAACAAATAGATATTTGTGTTTACTAACCTTTTAATGCAGTAACGAAGAAAATACCAGCGGAGATATTGAACGATTTGAAACAAGCAAATACAAAAGAAAATTTTGTTTTTGTTTTTTTTATTCAATTATTAATCGACACGTGAGGTTCAGCTGCATAGAATGGACAACCTCATTTTTATTCGTGGAGGCAACTAAGGGTTTCTTCTGCAGTATTTTTGTGGCTAGCAAATCAATATCAATATCTTGAAGAAGGTAAGAAGGTACCGGGATATCGGCCCCCAATACCTAATAATTTTATGTAACGACTACTACCGCCAGAGATAGTAGCCCGGACCAACGGCTTAACGTGGCATCTGAAGCACGGAATCATCTTTTTTCAAACCAAGCCATAGGCCGTAAGGCAGTTTGAATAACTCTGACACCAGGGCTTGCTGCCCACACGATAAGAAGAATACCATTTTATGGGATTTGGTGTCGAAACCCACGAGCCGTAGGGACCTCCTTAGCAGGCTCCTTTTAACGACCTATCAAAGCCTAATATACTCCAAGAAATAATGCGAAATCTCAAAAAAGAAATCAGCTATCTCATACATTTCAGCCAAGTATAATTGCAGTTTATGAAACAGTTGATATTTTTTTTGGCGATTTCATCTTTGGTCCCTTAGAGAAAGTTGTTCAGTTTGATGGTCTGATCATTCAATATCTTAAAAACTAACAGTATATTACGAAGGACCCTATATACCCTTTTTTCTACGTAAATCTAAATACCACAAATTCAAACGTTTCCTTGAAACTCAGAAGAAGCAGTTAGTATTTAAGGCGATTAAACCAAAGCTCTCGAGGTCAAAGCGGGTTCGGTTTCAGTGAATTAAATTCCTTTAGCTTGTCTTATCCGGGCTTAGTTTACAAAGATTGATGGAGTGACGACTGTCCTAGTTTAATTTGCGATTTATTGTCTTTTAAAACGGCGCGGATGTTCTTTTAGCGGATAGCGGAAACCTTAACTTTAAATATTATAAAATTGTTACAAGGTTTGTTCTAAGTTGCGACGGGAATGCGCTTGGCTTCGTGTCACCTGATAGAAAGAGCGAAAACTGAAGCGAATTCGTACATAAAATGATTTTTGTTCCAGTGCGTGAGTGCGAGCACCACTCTCTGCTTAGAAATTATTTGTCAAGCGGTATTATCTGACATGTTCCTAGAGTAAAAACGCTTCGTGATCATGTTTGGCAATAAAATTATACATTAAATAAACTATTTTTAGTCTTTATTCTACTATTCGTGCAAAAAATTTAAAAATGTACAAGTAAACAATTATTATTTTGTATTTCATGCTTACAATCATACAATAGGTATATATAATACAAATTATTATCCTCGCTATTCCCGTCCTAGCGCTTTCAGAGCCGCTTCGCTGTCTGATAAAATAACAATATGTTTCCCCTTTGGGTATCTTTGTAGATTCTCATGTACGCAATCTATGATAGCGTACATTTCTGTCGGGAATACTGTCGCATTTTTAATCCTTGGATTACCAACACAATATACTCCGGCTTCAGCACGGTTGTCCTTCCTGGAGCCGTCTGTAAACCAGACGTGGTCTGCAGCGCTGAAGGATTGTGGAGTATTCCCAGTCCTGTCTTTGGGGTAGGATTGCCCTGTATAACCTGTTAAAGTCTTTGTTCATGGTGTCTTTTGGCATACAAATGATGGAAATTGTTATGAGAGTTGACTTCCATTTGGGATCTCCTCATTCCAAGGCTATTTTTGCCTCTTTTTGTAGTGGAGGCAAGCCTAATATTGCCTCTATAGCAACCGTGGGTGTAGATGCTTCACCATACATTTAGCAGTGTCTTCAGAATTGAAAAGATGTCTAAATCAAAATTTTTTGGTAACTATTAAAGTATTTTTGCTATTCTGGACAAACTAGTAAAATCGCTAACATTCGCACCACACATAAACTTGATCTCAATGTATTTACTCAAGAAAGAGCAATCTACTAAGTACTCCTTGAGGTACGGAATAATTTAATTCACTTTGTTTCGAGAACAATGCAACGGAGAAATTAAAAGACACCATTTTGTTTTCATTATAACTGCTAACTACGATTCTTTTCAACATCTATAATGCTCTACACCAAAGAAGAGCCAAGTAAAAAGACGAGTGGGTAAACTAGGAATAAATCCGTAATGTAGAGGGAAGTAGAGGAAAATTTTGTACGTATTTATGTAAATACCAAGGCTTTTTACCTGCATTAAAATGTCAGGTGTTATTAATAATGTCAAAAATGTTTTTTGGAATCAAAAAAGAGAGGTGGAATTAATTAAAAGAGGTGGGTTTAATTACTTTTTGTGATATGTACAGGCTTGCGTTGCACATATGTAATAAATTGTATATTATTCTGTACCTGATAATGTTGAATTTAAAATCAAAATTGTAAAAATGTAAAGGGTGGAATGCTAAAATGTAAATGTAAATATAAATATAAATGTAATGTAATATGGAACCTGGTTCTGAAATAAAGATATATTATTATTATTAATAAAACATTACAGGCCGGAATTACAATTATTACTGGCGGGGGCAAAACAGTAACCAACCAAATGTGTGGTACACTGAGAAAAAAATATTGTCGGGCAAAACAAAGTAGCATAAACGCCACATAACCTACACAGGTGAGTTGCCAATATAAAAACGTTTTACTATTATTGTAGCTAACATCGCCACAGTTTGGCAAACTTTGTTAAATCTGCAAAATTATATCATTCACACAAATTTATTTGCCGTGGCAAAGGGCAAGTTGTTTGTACCGCAATAGATGTCTAACAATAAAAACGTTGCTTTAAAGCAACGTGCGCGTGCGTGTAGCTATTAATAGCTCATCTATCCATGAAGATTTAGTTACTAGAACAACAAAAAAATGACAAAGCATTTATTGTGACTTTGTCAGCCTACATTTTTCTCAGTGTATGTTTCATAATTTTAAGATAACAATAGTGAAAGAATAATAAAAATAGTAGAGAAAATCGCGAAAATACTTACTAACACAATACTTACCTTCTTAAGCGGAAAACGCAGACACGGATCTGTGAAAAACTAGTTTTTAATTACTATAAAACTTTCAGGGTGTATTCAGACAAACTTATACTAGAGTAACTAAATAACTTTCCCTAAGGAACATGGGTCGAAAACGATAAAAAATGTTGCACCTCCCATCGAAAATCGATCGGCTAATCTACACTTATGTATATTAAAATGAGAAGTAAAAAAAAATATCGTTTTTCGACCCATGTTCCTTAGGGAAATTGTTTAGTTTCATTGTTTGAATACACCCTTTATTTTAGTAACTATAATTTAAAAACTAGTTGTGTATATTCTAGCTAGAAACATACCTACCAGGCATATTTTTATCTTTTAATGTTTCCTGTATCCTTAAAATTATAGTCACGTCTTCACTATAATTATTTTAAAACAAGAAGCAATTTGACAACCCTACTTTCCTCTTTAACTAAGGCTCTGGACACACAATACTAGAATCAAGTACCTATTAATTATTATCCTCGCTTCAATATTTTCCAAATATTGTTAGTTAAATTCGTCTATTAATTAGACGGCTAGGATAATCGTTAAATGGCGCCATTTAATAAATAGACATGTTAGTAAGATTCATCTGAAAATTGTCTCCTGCTATCGGACAAGGCATATATTGAGCTGGGATCTATAGAGGGTGTAAGTGACGGCCTAGCAAATACTGAAACGGTGAACTCAGACCATCAAACTGAACAACTTTCACTATGGAGCCTACTTCAGGAGACGCGAAAAAAAATCAACTGTTCCATACATTTGAGTCGAGTAGGTACTGCAGTTTTGTATGGGACAGCTGATTTTTTTTCGCGTCTCCTAAGATAGGCTCCATAGTGAAAGTTGTTCAGTTTGATAATCTGAGTTCACCGTTTCAGTATTTGCTAGGCTGTCACTTACACCCTGTATTTGCTGCTGTAGTCAACTGTAATATTTGTGTGTATTACAAATATATTATTACAATTTATTATAAACGTTTATTCTTCTCCACACAGTTTTCAATATACAAAATGTTCTTTAGAAACTAGGAATTGTGCTACAGCCACCAGGCCTCCATCCGGACGTAATTGAAACTCAGAAGGAGATTTAAAACAATAGAGAAACAAAAGAAAAGAGCAATCAGGGTACTTAAAAATGAAATTATGTATAAATGTGTGTGTGTGTGTATGTGTCTGTGTGTGTGCGTGTGTGTGTGTGTGTGTGTGTGTGTGTGTGTGTGTGTGTGTGTGTGTGTGTGTGTGTGTGAAAACCGAAACATACTGGAATTTAGCCTAGCCAAAACTATTTCAATAGTGTTTCACTCTCTGCGTAATCTTGTGCAAGAAGCCAATTCGTTACTCTACGCTTACATTCCAATTTGCAAAGAGGGTATATACTTAAAATTCTATTACATAAATTATATAAATGTGGGCCTAGAAAGCAGACAAATCCTTTGGAAAAAGAAGTCCTAACTTTATGGTGGATACATACTATGTCGTGACGTCTTTTCTTTTCTTTTATTGTAGGATCGTATACAGTTTTGCTGTGTTGTTTTAGTATGCAGCTCAATATAAATAACTGGCGAATAGTAAGTACTTTACTGCTAGTATAGAGGTCCTTTGTAGGAAACAGAAATGGTCGAAAAGTTGCCACTTTTAATATAGCTCGCTGTGCTACCTCCAAAGGCTTCAATTGTATTTTAGCTCCGCCACCCCAAGAAGTAATACAGTAAGTGAAGATCGATTGACATAGGGCCTGGTATACAGATCTGATAATTTTAGAATCAGCTATGTGCCGGAGAGTTTTGAAAACATATATCAATTTCCGTGTTCGGCTGACAAGACTCTCAATGTGAGGTTTAAAGTTCAAATTCTGATCAATTACCACCCCTAGGTATCGAATATTTGACACATTCTGCAGTGGAGGACAATTGCATACATCTCTCAAAAAGCACGAGTGGGCTGTTAACATATTATTGGCCATACTTTGAAGGGAAATATTACGAATGCAAAAGGTAAGAAATTTGGTTTTATCAGTGTTTATCGTTAGAAGGTTCCCGCTCAGCCATTTCAGTACAGTATTAAGTCCTCTTTGTGCATGAGCAAAAGTTTCATCCCAGTCATCTCCAGTAAAAACAAGGGCCGTATCATCCGCAAAAGATAAAATTTTTCCGTTTTGCAACTGTGTTGAACAAAGATCATTGACGTATATCAAAAACAGTGTAGGTCCCAGTATACTTCCTTGTGGAATTCCGAACGTTATAAGTTCCTCACTGCTCACATAATCGTCAACCTTCACCCTTTGCGTTCTTCCCGAAAGATAACTTTTAAAAAGGTCTAGTTGCAAATCTCTTACACCCAACGCTTCCATTTTTTTAATCAAGAGGGGAATAGAGACCGTGTCGAATGCCTTAGCTAGGTCAAGAAAGATGGACAGACACTTTTTCCCACCATCCAAGTTTCGAACTAAATGATCGGTTAATTCATGCACTGCATCATCAGTAGATTTGCCAGTGCGAAAACCATATTGCTGGTCAGAGAGAAGTAAGTTTGACTCCAGGTAATTGACTATTCTTTTATTAATAATTCGTTCTAAAATTTTTGACATGGATGGTAAAATTGAAATGGGGCGATAATTACTGACACGGTCTCTATTTCCGTTCTTAAAGATTGGGCGAATAATCGATTTCTTAAATGCATCAGGGAAGATACCGCTGGAGAGACTAATATTACAAAGGTGAGTAATTGGAGGGACAAGTATTTCCTTATATTGTTTTAGGACACTACTGGGTATTTTATCCCAGCCCTTTGCACAGTCATTTTTAAGAGACATTATTATCCCTTCTACTTCCTGGATGTCAGTTTCTAACAATACGAAGGAGCTCTGAGATGTTACAGTGATTTTCGGTTCAATGTAATGGTTGGCCAAGATTTTTTCAACCAGTGTTGGACCAATATTCACGAAATATTTGTTAACGGCATCAACCGAGGACTCCGGAGACAACGATTGCGTAAGTAGTTCACTGGTATGTATTGTAGGTTTATTTAAATTTGTTGATTTTTTGATAACTTCCCAGATTTTTTTACTGTTATTGCCTGCGTTTTGTAACATACTTCTTTCATATTGCCTTTTAACCTTTTTTAGTAGTTTAGTACAAAAGTTCCTGTATCTTCGATAGGTAAGTTTCAATATTTCATCATGGGGTTTAATCTTTAACTTTTTGTGCATATTGTCACGGTTACGTAAGCATCGAAGAATACCTAGAGTAATCCAAGGCTTAATTGTTACTTTACGATGAGACAAGCGAAGAATTTTTGTATTTGATGTAAGTGCACCCGATATAATCTCGATAAGATAGTTTGCTGCCTCATTTGGATTTTTTAAATTGTAATATTGAGTAAAATTTATCTCTGACATGGTGTTTTGGAGTCCAACATGATCAATTTTGGCAACAGATCGAGGCATATAACATTTATCTTGTTTTATTTGGAGGCTAAGGGACACAGCATCGTGGTCCGTAAGTGCAGATTGTATGATGAATGATTTTGCTAGTTTCTTAGTTTTAAGTAAGATATGGTCCAGACAAGTCCTGGATCTAGTTGCTGTAACGAAAGCTGGCAAAAGACCATGTGATGCAGTCAAATTTAAGTATTCGTCGCTGTACTTATCTATGTTATTTGGTGCGATATCGATATTTATGTCTCCCATGATAATTATATTTTGATAAGATTTTAATTTTGTGAGAAGCTGGTTTAGAGATGTTAGAAATCGGGTTGCGTCATGTTTAAAACAATGTGGGCGATAAATTGCAACTACTACAGTATGAAATCCAAATTTAACAGTTATACAATTTGCATCTAATAAAGTGGGTTCCTCTACGGAGTGTATTAGGCTGTTCTTAACATATATCACAACACCATCGTTCTTATTATATGATTCCGTGGTAGTATACAACTCATATGACTCAATAGACGGTAAGTTACCGGAACAAGACAACCAACACTCTGTGAGGACTATCAAATCCAGGTCCACATCCATTCTGTTTATTAGTGTTAGTAGTCCATCATAATTACGTTTGATGCTTCGAATGTTTTGACATAGCATATTAGTGTATTTATTTGGGTGTATTATTATTGATCGAACATTTTCAGGGTCACATATGTGTGAATCTGCCACCTTGATGTCATCCAAATTTTTTAAAAGTGTGTTAATGTCAGCGAATTTTGTTGTTAATTATAAAGGGGGAAACATAAAACTGGGATAGATAGAATTCATGATTGATATCCATATTAAAGAAAATGTAATAAATGTAAAAGAATTGTATCGCCATAATGATCACTGGTGCGTTAAATTTTTGTTGATTATAAATGATAGATAAACAATTGATAATACGCCGCCAGCATAATGGGCACTTTCGGTCCAGGTACGGCCAGAAGCGACATTTGAAAATAATCTTTTTTCCTAATGTTGGTTATTTTTATGTTGTTCTTTGTTTAGTCTAGTTATATTTTAGTTTTAGGACGTTTTAGTTTTATCATTTGCTTTATTACTGTTTTAATAAATAGATGAACAATTTTTTTGCAATTTATTCTATGAAGGAATGTTTTTATAAGCAGCCTAATCCGTTGGTCATTTATAAATATAAGACACATGGGAAGAAATGGGGTGGTCCATTCAACCACACGGTCGATAAATCTGTGTTAACTCTCTTTCGTCTGTACAAAACCTTACCCAAAGTACATCCTCTCTCCCTCAAAGTAATGTCCAACATCTGCCTATAGAGGGCGCTGTACAACGTAATGGACAAAAGTTTTGGCGCCGCGTGTTCACTATACCCGCAACTACAATATGAATAATTGTTTTAATAAAATGTTTAGATTTATCTTTCGTTTCTGGTGAAGATATGAGGAATAGTAACTTGTTTAAACTTTGTAAACTATTGGTGTTTCGAAGAAAACTTTTTTATGCTGTTTACTTTTTAACCCCTGACGCAATAAGAGGGTTGTTTAAGATAATGAGTGGGGTGCTGAGACAGGTAACCTCCACGTGTGGCCGCCTGCTTCTGGTCTCTTTGGATGAGTTCAGAAGGAACAGATGTGGGTAGGTATTGGCCGGTGCATCCTGGGTGTTTGTCAGTGACTTCTACAGTAAAACTCCAGGGAGCGTGACATTTCTCTGTGGGTCACCAGGGCGACATATCCTGGTGGGATCTCACTGGCTTACCGCGAACAACCGGACACGAGAGTTGGACGTTTCTGTATGTGATCTCTAAATGAGAAGAAGTGTCTAATTAACAGAGGGCATAATGGAGGAATTTGTCCTTCTCTCAAACACATTTATTTTGTACTTTAAAATTAGTGTAGAAGATGATGAGGGTTCTGATGATAACCAGATAAAAAAATGTGATTCCGAGAAGGCGTCATTTTGAAAGTTAAATGTATTTCTCCAATTACATCCATAGAAATCAAAATACCGACTAAATGGAACAAACAGTGCTAAAGTAGACTTTGATATAACAAAGTGAATATTGAATCTGAAGGTCGCTTTACACTTCACTGTGTATTAAATAAATTTTACTATTAACGTGCTAAATTAATGAATTACTGATGTATGAAGAAATCTACACGCTTCAACTTTGAGGCGTATATTATGACAATTAAAAAAAGTGGCGGCAGGCCATCTCACTGGAGTTTACTGGACTGAGTTTGGACACTGGTAATTGAATGTAGATATTTTGAATGTATTTTTAGAATGTCTGTTTTGCTCTCGTAAGATACTGTATACGATTTGTATTCAGAAAGGGTTTACCTAATTTTTGAAAAAATGTCCGTGTGGTGTCGGCTAAGAATAGCACCATCCCATTTCCTCCTGTGGGTGTCGTAAAAGGCGTCTAAGGGATCTACTGAAGGATGGGCACCAGCATCCTCTGAGTACACACATTGATTCGATCCAACTGCCATCGCCAACCCGCCTGCCAAGCGTGGCGATTATGGCAAATCCCCCCATTTTGGGGGAGGCTTATGTCCAGCAGTGGACGTTTAATGGCTGATATGATGATGAATAAAACGTTTTCACACAAAGTGTAATTTTTTGTTGATTCCGGGCGGGGCAAATTGCTCGCAGAACCGATGGCCGTTGGGGCCGAAGAATTCTCAAGTGGTGACCGCGTACCGGAAAGCGCAGCGTGGGTCCCCCAAAAGGTGGAACGACGATCTGGTGAAGGCGGCGGGAACCCGTTGGATGAGGGCAGCGAAGGACCGGTCGTTGTGGCGATCCTTGGGGAGGTCTATGTCCAGCAGTAGAAGTCCATAGGCTGAGATGATGACGATGCAATAATTCAACTTAAAATTAGGTGTCGTGCCATTGTCGTTTCGTCTCGTACAAACCGTCCTTACTTCGACAAAGCCAATCCGCAAAACTTTGGTTAATACAGACCGATCGAAACAGGAAACTCTAGTAGCCAAATGGCTCCAACAAAATTGGTGCAACCATGCGAACAGCGAGTTCCGAATTATTTACTAATTTCGTCTTGACACCGCCGCATTTACACCGCATCGTATAGAACGTGCTACGCAGAAGGCACTTTGAACAAGCTATGCAGCTAGCGTGCCTTTTTGACAAAGCGACAAAACGAGAAAACCGTCATGCACGCATACGCAAACTACAGATTACTATGGAACAGCTGATTTCGTTTTTCGCATTTTTGACATTTGATCCATACAGATATGTATGGTCTGATCACTACCTTAAAATAGCTTCAGCAGATTTTTTTGGACATCATATTATAAGCTGATGATGATGTTGTACAGAAATAAGTATAATACATACAGCGTTACTATTGTGTAGTTATTACTGAGTATCTACAGGGTGTATGTGACAGCCTAGCAAATACTGAAACGGTGAACTCAGATCATTAAACTAAACAACTTTGACTATGGAGCCTATCTCAGGAAACGCGAAAAAAAATCTGCTGTCCCATACAAAACTGCTGTACCTACCCGATTAAAATGTATGGGACCGCTGATTTTTTTTCGCATATCCTGAGGTAGGCTCTATAGTGAAAGTTGTTCAGTTTGATGGCCTGAGTTCACCGTTTCAGTATTTGCTAGGCTGTCACTTACACCCCGTATAATAGTTCACAATTCTACAATTCTACAACTTCTCTATTGGTATTTATACAAATATTTGTATGATGAATATGAATATTTTATATGAATATATGTATCTATATATATATATATATAACTATATATATATATATATATATATATATATAATATATATATATATATATATATATATATATATATATATGTTGTCTAGTCATCATAATACAAGTCTGGGCTAGATTCTCGTACTTTAAATATGATTAGATAATTTGTGTGACAGTGTCCAAGATATTAATTAATTAATTTAATGGGATGTTGTAATACCAATCTTGGAAAACTGCTCAATACCTAAAACACATTTGGAGTACGGTGAAACTGACGCCCACAAATGCATTACGTTCACAAGAAAGTCCCTTGTTTAGTACACAACGAGTGCATTTGCTTTGAGACGCAAGATGAGCTTGGAGCAATTAACCTTTGTCGAGTGGCGTACGTTGTGTTCTGGCGTAATTTGAATTTTAGAAGAGCTTCAAAGATAATGGGGTTATGAGATAATACCATAAGTTTTGTTCAGAAAATATAAAATGCTTATCAAAAATTTTCTCTTTTGAGAATATCATAGAACTTAAATTACCTAATGTTGCTTCGGCTTCGACTGGCGAGAAGTTGCAAAGGATTTTGCAAAAGTGATGCTCTCTTTTTTCGATGACCAAGACCAGCCAGGGCCAGCCAGCGGACTGAAATTTTAGCTATAGCCTTTTTCTCCTAAAGACGAAAGGATTGCAAAATAGAGTTGGCCAAACAAAAGTGTCTGTAGCTTAATTGGAACAAAATTGCCGGTCAGAATCAGAACTGACGTCTGAGATTTTTTTTTATCGATGTTTTTTTTTATAATCATGATTGGACATTTAAACTCATCTGCAGTGGATAGTGACAAGCAGTGATGATGATGATGGTATTATAAGATCTTTTAGTACTAACGCGTATCTGCCAAAGTGCACCCCTAGTAAACAAAAGTGAATACTTCGACGGATTGGACATATCGAAAAGATGAATGAGAGTCAACTTACGAAACAGAATTGTTTTAGGGTGAACGTGGAAGGAAATATTGGTAAAGGCAGATTTAAATGGACGTAATCTAGACTTTATTGGGGACGGTATTAAAAATTCCAACTTAAAAGTAAACAAAACAGACTAAAATGCATGACAAGGTATAAGAATCTGGGGCAAGCCAGAAGAGGTATGGCAGGACCGCCCCAAGGTAATAGTACGACGGTATTTGGAGGCTTCGTTGTTATGCCTATGTTCTGGTAGGATGTTGAACAGTGAAATCTAGAGAATTTGCTGAGTCAAAATAATTGTTTTTGAAGTAAATTGCGGAGAGAACAATACACGTTAATTACAGCGCCATAATAGAGAGAAAAAAACAGTTGCTACAGTTTACAGTGTCAAATTACTATTAATTAATGCTAGCAATGTTCCAATATTCTTCTTTAGGCAAAAAGGCGATAGATTATGTATGTATATAATTTTGTCAAAATAAATGTATAGCTGTCCTATTGCAAGCAGATGTGGTAACGAAAATCTGATGGCACTATCCAAGACCAACTAGGTGCTTAGCGTGCCTTCCTAAGAAAGAAGCAATTTATTCCAAGTCCCATCCTTGTAAATTGCACATCTCAATGCAAGCTCTGCATCGAAGAACGATGCTAAAGGATAACCTTAAGTTATTATCTTTTATATTAAAAATCTGTCGCTACTATAACTTAGAAGAGAAAATTTAATAGTGAACATGAAAGTAGCCACAAGCGCCGGCGCCTCCTGACTCTAATATCTTATGCATACATACAACTTATATAAAACTGAAACTAATTTAAAAGTAAACTACTTTTTAGGTTTTGTGTTTATTTATTTGAATATTTGTGTTCTAGTCACAACTATTATTTCCGGGGGTAAGTCTGAATTATATTCTAAAGCAAATTGAAGATATAGATTCCAACTTAATAATATTGTCACGGATGCTGTGAAATGACGCAGCTATAGAAAGGCATTCAAAAATTCGGCCAATTTGTCAACAAGCTTCGTAGCTCGGCGGTCGACGCATGGACTTCCGTGCCGGGGGTCGATGGTTCGAGACTCGTCGAAAATTATTCTAGATTTTATTGTTGTTGGAAATGTTCTAGAAAAGTAAGAGGGAGTAAGAATATTTGGAAAGAGACAGAAAATGGGCGTGTTTAGGAATGTTCTAGAACGAAGAGAGAGAAGAAATATTTGTAAAGAAACAATAAAATGGGACGTGTTTAGGAAGATTCGAGAAAGAAGGCGGGACTAGGAATATCCGGATAAAGAAAAGAGTAACGAAATTCGGGCATCTAGAAAATTCTAAGGGGTATATAAGGCCGCGAGTTTGTGGACGCGAGTCAGTATTGATTTAACAGTGAAAAGTGCGAAACAAAAAGGAAGAAAAGTAAAAGTGGAAAAGTACTAGTGAAAAGTAAAGTGCAAAGTAAAGTGGAACAGTGAGTAGACAAGTGTCAGTGTAGTGCCGTGACGTCATAGTGTCGCGTAAATAAATTGGACTTAGCGTTTCACTCCAATCCCGAAACCCGTCGCTCGTAACAATATCATCATCATCATCTCAGCCGATGGACGTCCACTGCTGGACATAGGCCTCCCCAAGGATCGCCATAACGACCGGTCCTGCGCTGCCCTCATCCAACGGGTTCCCGCCGCCTTCACAAGGTTGTCGGTCCACCGTGTGCGGGGCCTACCCACGCTGCGCTTTCCGGTACGCGGTCGCCACTCGAGAACTTTTTGGCCACATCGGCCATCGGTTCTGCGAGCTATATGCCCCGCCCACTGCCACTTTAATTTAGCAATTCTTTGGGCTATGTCAGTTACTCTGGTTCTTCTGCGGATCTCTTCATTTCTGATTCGATCTCGCAGGGAAACTCCGAGCATAGCCCTCTCCATTACTCTTTGGGTGACTTTCAGCCTTTTTATGAGGCCTTGAGTGAACGACCACGTCTCTGTTCCATATGTCATCACTGGCAACACACACTGATCGAAGACTTTCGTTTTACTTAACAATATGCTGACGGTTTTTAAGGAGATGATCAGACCGTCAAACTAAAAGACTTTTTCAACAGAAACAACGTCAAAATCGCGAATAAAAAACAAAATATTAGCAAAAAATTAAAACCGCCTTCAAAAAAACTAAAAAGTTAAAAAAAAGTCATCTTGCGGCAATATTATTTTTTAACTTTTTAGTTTTTTTGAAGACTGTTTTAATTGTTTGTTAAAATTTTTGTTTATTTCACAATCTTCAGTGGTGAATTCATTAGTTCAATTTAATAGTAGTGCTTTAAATTAACAAACGCACTAGCCGGCACTACGATTTTCAAAGGTTCCCCTCGATTTCTCTGGGATGCCACCATCAGATCCTGGTTTCATCATCATGGTACCACCCTTGGAATATCTTCATCATCAAAATCGGTTCAGAAACGACGAAGTTATCCGCGAATAAACATAAAAAAGGCCGTGGTTGGAGGGAAAGTACCCTTAATATTTATTATGGCAAATTTTACTGAAAGGAAACATTCCTTTATTTTCAAATTTAATTAAAACTGCATTTTTGAAAAATCATCTGCTTGAGCCGGGAATCGAACCGGTGAAATGTGAAAAAAAAACATTCTGTATTTTATTATACCAACCGAAAGAGTCATTCATAAGGATCAATTTCTTTTAAACAACATAGTATCTTAAATTAAAGAAAGACCAAGTAAAAATGATTTTTTTATTGTTAAACTTACTATCTAAAGAAAAACTTATACTCATACTTTATTTTCTCCAGATAGTGAGAAAGTTTAACAATGAAAAAATCATTTTTTCTTGGTCTTTCTTTAATTTAAGATACTATATTGTTTAAAAGAAATTGATCCTTATGAATGACTCTTTCGGTTGGTATCATAAAATACAGGATGTTTTTTTTTCACATTTCACCGGTTCGATTCCCGGCTCAAGCAGGTGATTTTTCAAAAATCTTTAAATGCAGTTTTAATTAAATTTGAAAATAAAGGAATGTTTCCTTTCAGTAAAATTTGCCATCATAAATATTAAGGGTACTTTCCCTCCAACTACGGCCTTTTTTTTCCACTCTGTATATAAGGTCTAACAAAATTAGGTGAAACTATTTTAAGGGGATGATCAGACCACCAAACTGAACAACTTTCTCTATGGGACCAATATTGAAATCGCGAAAAAAAAATCTGCTGTCCCATAGATTTAGGTCGAGTAGGTTTGTATGGAACAGCTGATTTTTTTTTTCGCGATTTCAATATTGGTCCCATAGAGAAAGTTGTTCAGTTTGGTGGTCTGATCATCCCCTTAAAATAGTTTCACCTAATTTTGTTAGACCTTATATACGGTCGAATTGAGAAACCTCCTCCTTTTTTGAAGTCGGTTAAAAATCAACTGTCCCTAATACAGCAGAATAGCAGTTTTGTTTGGAACGTACCCGATGCGGATTGATAGACTTTACATACGCATTAGAATCGCAAAAGAAATCTTTTTTTATAAGTTTTTCATAAATAAATACTCATAATTTACGAAACCCAAACTTTGAACAAAAAATAGTTTCTCTCTCCCGCACTACTACAATTCACAAAGGGTCTAAATTGCAAGTGTTAACTTTGTGCATCCCACCCGTGGGCAATGGAGGAGAATGCTTAAACAGCCTCTTGCAAAACTTTAACTGTACCAACGTTAACAAGGAACTAGTTGATATTGAAGCGGCTTTAGCGAAAAATCTTCCCAGACTATGAACGTTATTTGGTTTAGATTTTTTTTTAAATTAGACCTATTAAAAGTATATCTATGATTAAGGAAACTAGCAAAGCCTCTGCAAGGAAAACGAATGTGATGCCTATAATAAAATACTCTAAGTTCCAGACCATAACGACCCTTGCCTACCTACCTACTGCATTTAAAAGACTTGAATATATTAGGTCACAAAAGTGCCCAGAGCATGCCAAGACCAGAAATGGGTGGAAGAGAAAATAGGAGGCCTTTACTTAACAGTGGGTACATAGTCCCACAGGCCATTTACCTACATCAACTGGTAGCGTTGGCATGGTAGCCTTATCTCTTTTTCATTTGGCGCGTTACAGAGCGAGAGAAAAGCCGCGGGATAAAGGTGTCGCGCGCATCACGCTAGGCCCTCTGGATGCTTTCAATTATGATTGGATTGAGATGGCTGAAGACATGGATGCAAAGAGGATGAAGGCGGAGGCTTTTTCCTGGAGTGGAATGAAAAAGACTGAGGAAAAAATGTAAAGCATGGCTACTAGAGGTACAATGAAGGATTTCTGGTTAGCAGTGGGATGAACAAGGTCAAGAAAAAATGTGCCTCTACTTCCAGTAATTCTGCATCTCTGTTCCTCCCCAGCGTAGAATGTATTACTTTTTTATTTCCTATCTCTTTATGTCGCCTCGCGCCGCGCCGTCGTCCAGCACTTTAAATAGCACGGCTAATTTTAGACTTTAACAATATGCATTTTAAAACTAGTACACATTTTATAGTAGCGCAGTGGCTTGCATAATTAGTGGAATGTTTAAATTTGTTCTTATTATTTTTCACAAAGACGAATTATAACGGCAGGGTAATAATTATGGGTATAGAAACATACTCTTTATTATAATTTGGCCTAGGTACAAAATTAAACATTGAAAAATTGAGCGTAAGACGTTACTCGAACCCGCAATTAGCCAATTTGGGGTTTTGCCTTCATCATTCTATCAATAAGAATAAATTAAAGAGTTTACAAGCATGATGTTCATACTACAGGTTGTTAGGGTAAACAGCTGCATTACTTTAATGGGTGATTGTACCCATGATACTGAACAATTTTTCCTAAGAAACCTATAGGAAGTACGCAATTTTTTTTTTAACTTTCGAATTCGAAAAGTCGAAAATTTATTTTGCGAATTCCCTATAGGTTTCTTAGGGAAAGTTGTTCAGTATCATGGGTACAATCACCCCTTAAAGTAATGCAACTGTTTACCTTATCACTCTGTATTTTCCCCGTCGGGGATCGAGTGTAGACAGACATAATACAACATGGCTGTAACATGTTTAAAAATCAATAATATTTAATAATATAACATGTTTTAATATACATTTCATTAGCAGCAGTGTTCAAACACACTGTCCAGTGTGACAGATATTGATCCTGTCCTTTTTCCTTTGATGGTGGATACAAGACAGGCCTCAAAATATAAGTGTTGGAGGGATGCACTTTCTTTGATAAATAAACTAATCTTTAACCAAAAGCATCCCACATGGATATTCTCCCGCGCTACCTACCACCGTAAAAAGTTACTGTCCGTACAACTATGTCTAGAATTAATTGCACTTCAATTGGGACTAAATAAAGCATAGCATATGCTCACGACTATAATCCCCGAGGGGGTAGTCAGAGATATTCTGAAACCTCAGAACATCCACGTTTTCACTATAGTACCGAAACTCTGCCCAGTGTGACGGGGAGTGAGCCCGTCGCCACTTGTTAATGGACAGTAGGTACAATACATGCCTCGAAATCGAAGCATGCAGGTTTCCTCACGATGTTTTCCTTCACCGAAAAGCCAGTGGTGTATAATAAATAATGTAATGGTGTATAATTTATGTGTGGTGGTGACTAAATAATCCATAAAAATATCCAAAACATTGATTTAACTCATTCGTTGCTGAGGTATCACTGCTGGCAGTGTTTTATTAACCCACTTAAAACCTACACGGATATTACTAAATACAAAGTATTTCAGTTCCCACTAGGCTATTATCCAAAACGCCACTTAGTTGGATTGACCAAGCTTTTGTACTAAGCTGACCTATTTGATACTGCGAATCTAATCACCTTTACATCAATCCTGATTTCCTGACACACCAGTGAATGACGCGATTCAATATCGATCCATGTTTACATTTAAGTATCATACTAATACTTTTGTCCTAATGAAACTACTAGCCTGTTTAGTTTTCTAAACACACGAAAAATTCACAGATTTCGTGCTGCACACGACTATTGAACACATTGGAAAATGAATCTACATCTACGTCGTTTGGTTGTCTGGAAGAAATCGCTTCTTAGCGATAAGACCGCCTTATTTTGTGCCTCTTGTATTTTATTTCTGTATTTTACTGTTTATGTTTTGGTGTAAAATAAAGTATATTTCATTTGATTTGATTTGAATCTACGGAATTCGAAAAAATATCGTCTCAAAAAGGTTAGGCTATGTTTAAGGCTCAAATTGTAGCTGGCTAAATTGTCCCGAGGAGTTTTGCTCAAATTTTTGATATCATTATTCGTTTCCAAAATATCGAGCGCCAAAATAAAAAATTGGGAAAAATTTGATTTTTTTTACACCATTTCAGCCATAACTTTTTTCGGTTTTGATTTTCTCGAATAATTCTTTTTGCACCTTACAGTTCTTGTAAATACGTGTCTTTTGAGCTCTTTTGTTTTTTTTAATATCATATCTTCACAACTCTCCGAGTTAAAAGGGGATCGCACTTTTTCGTGAAATCGAGGCCTCTACTGGAGCGAATGAAAAGACATTTCCAATGTCCAAAATCCAAGGCAAGTAGATACGAAAGACCACTAAATTATCGCAGTGCTACAATTAACTACGGCATGCTATCGGTGCAGACTATTTCTTCTCAAAAAATTACTCCCCTAGATAATAAAATATTACAATTTAGTGGCCAGTAAGTGGCTGACAACATACTTATGGTGACCGTGATTTTGCACGGAAACCACAAACTGGGTGATGTAGTGTCGGCTCGCTGGAATGGTGGTGACTGGATGAGAAAGGTCAACGATAGAGTTGAGGTGCGCCTTGAAAGAGGCCTATGTACAGCAGTGGACATTGACACGCAAGTGGTCAACGTGTTGCCAGAGTATTATCACAGCATAACTATGTAGTCCTTATTATACAGGATGTAAGGAAATGTCCATCAAACTGAACAATTTTAACTATGGGAGCAAACCGATCGAAGCAAAAAAAATCTTTTGTCCCATACTAAACTCCAATACCTACTCGACTCGAAGGTATGCAACAGCAGATATTTTTTTTTTGCTCCGACCGGTTTGCTCCCATGGTAAAAGTTGTTTAGTTTGATTGGTAGAGTATGTGGTTTAAAGGTTAATGATACTTTTCCTAATACCCTCTATAGTTATGCTATGGTATTATCAAGGCTTTAAAAATGCCCGCGACGCAGCTTCACAACTAACTTTATTGGCTATCCCTTCTATGACAATGCCAGAATACAACTATACTTGGGGTCACCTATCCGAATAATACCTATAAGAAGCTCGGCTTGACATTAATAAAATTTGTTGATTGTTTCGAATGGTTACCTAAGCCATTCTAGCCCTCATTAGTGAGAGCAAGCCTTTGCTCTTCACTTGTATCCTACACAATATTAATTTGAATGCCTATTTTTTTTTAATTTTAAATATCTTGGACATTGTCACACAAATTATCTAGTCACATTTAAAGTACCTGGACTTGTATAATGATGACTAGACAACGATATAGAATACATATATATATACAAACATCCATGACTCGGGTACAAATATTCATATTCATCATATAAATATTTGTCCCTTACGGGATTCGAACCCGCGACCCTCGGCACAGCAGGCAGGTTCACTACAGACTGTGCTACCGGGCCGTCAATTCCGTAATAAATCATTCTTAGTAGTTCCATTCGCGTTGGCAACTCCGTCAGAAGTCACACGGCTAAAGCCATCCTAATCGTCTAATTTGTCAGGCAGAATCCAGCAATAGTAGTCGTTTCAATCAAATGACCGCGTTTTAGAGGCTTTTGTCCGATAGAGCCACGCTTCGATTGTATACGGAGTGACCGTAGATATAAGAAAACTGTAGATGTGCTCGCATTACCTTGTTTACACAAGAATTATAATAGCTGTGTCATAATTTTGAATTCTTGTAGCCGATTTCTAGTACAGCAAAGCAGTACGCATGTACGCAGGATATTTATAACTGCAAAAGTGTGAGTGCGAGTTAAACAATTAAAAATTGAAAAAAAAAACGAATATTAACAAGGCCCTCTCTTGACGTCGTCTAAGCTCTTGACTGACTTGTTAATTAAATTCTTTGCGGGTTCCAAGACAGATTAGAGTTAAATCCCCTAGACTCGCTAGGTAGTAGCTGGACTTCATTGTTGCCGGTCTTGCTTGCTTATCGTGTCGACTTCAAATTCTGAACAAAGTCACTAAATAGTACCTTTTCAGAATTGGGGAACCGATACTGCACCGTCACTAGCGGTCATGAGCTCCTCCTGCGTGCAGGTGTTAGGGTCTTGATCCTGGGTTACAGGAAAGCGAAAATTCAATTTTCTATTGGAATGAAAGTTGTAATTTCCATTTATGGATAAAATGTAAGAGATGCACCTCTTGAATTGTCATTAAATATAATATTAAAAGTAGTTATAATATTAACATACCTCCATATCCGTACATGAAAAGGGTATGTTATTACGTTATGATTTTGATAATTTAAGGTCAATATACCTAAACTTTCTATGTGTAGAATGGCAAATGAGACGGATTTTGTTGTTGTTAGAATATAGTGCATTTGACGAAGTATGTTGCAGATGCGTTGATAATGTTTTACTGATTTTGACAAAGCCTACCTTGCTGATTCGGACATTTTTGTAAATTTAGTAGTGTTTTTTATATTTTTTCGAATAAATGTATTATTTTTTTTAAAACGTACTTTTGGGTCTTCCTCGATTCTCAAATGGGTTTTTTAAAGCTTTTTAGACTAGTTATAGTACAGTCAATCTCACCTTTTTCACCTTACTTGCTCAGCTTCGAAAGACTGACTGATCTACTGTTTTCGGACATCAATGGGATGGACAAATTAAAGTGATTTGTAAAAGGCATAGAAATCACTGGCGTAATCATTCCGCATTCCTCTTCCGGGTTTCGTCGGTCCGGTTTTTGTCTGGAAATAGAAGCTTGTTTCCCGAAAAGACAATTGCAGGGAATTAGGGGAGGGTATTAATTAATTATATTTAGTTAGATCTCTTTTGGTAAAGGGCAGTGGAATAACAACGGGGTACCATTTGTGTTTGAGACATAATTGTTTATGAGAGAGAATTTTATGAAAATGTTGGCTTTCCTAGATTTCCCAGATTTCCCGATGTTCTTGGTCTTGGAACCATTAAATTTTTCAAACTAGTTTTGGTCATTCACACTGAACCGAAATTGGTGTGTTGGATCAGACGATCACACTTTGATCGTCTGACCAGTCACGATGTATTATTGTTATTGAATGAATAAATGAAATGACTAACTTTCACACCTCTTATTGCGTGGGCAGCAAGCCAATTAAAAACATAACAGGTAATACAGAAAAAAGAGAACAGTAAGAAAATGCAGAAAATACAAAATTTAGCAGTCTTATCGAGAAAAAAAATGTTTTCTTCCACACAAACTTATTAGAGAAATCATCAAAAACCTTTCTAAACCATCGATCAGTAATGAATGAATGAATAATTAAGCCCTTTATTCAGACTGTTTACATTTTCACTTATAAAATATATCGTACAAAATAAGGTGCCAATAATATTTCTTAATAGATTAAATTATTAATTTATTATTTGTTTACACATTGAAATTATTCTTGCATGCAATTTTACATCAGATTAAATTTATATTATTCCATTACATTATACAATTTATACAAATTGTCCGCACTGATGGCAGGAGGCCCGACGGGTTAACGCTCATTCCTTGGCGAAAGGGGTAAAGCTTGGTGTGGGATGTGACCTGCGTGGACACCCTAGCTCCATCTCACGTCCAGGCCACTTCTGAGCGCGCTGGTGCTGCTGCTGCGGGTGCTGAGGTCGACAAGTGTCGAAAGTACCGCGATCTGGCCGGCAGCTACATATTCACGCCAATAGGTTTTGAGACGCTAGGTCCTTGGGGCCCAGAGGCCAAAGCATTTCTTGCAGACCTATCCGGTCGTCTCAATGAGACCTCTGGTGACCGCAGAGCTGGCAGCTTCCTGGCACAAAGAATCAGCCTCACCATCCAGAGGGGGAATGCTGCTAGCCTGTTGGGCACCATGTCTTGCGGCGACGCTCTAGAGTGTGTGTATTATTTGTAGGCTTTTATGTTTTGAGATAAGATGTTGTTTATATAATTTAGTCTAGTTAGGATAGTTTTAGGATATTTTAGTTTAATCAGTTGTTGTTCTTTATTTCGTTAATAACTCACTTTATACTTCATTATAATAATAATAAAGTTAATTTATACAAATTAAATTATCATTAATATACATAATATTTAGTGTCGATCAGTAAAGAGAAATCTAAATCCTAAACTTTAGTCGCATTAAAAGATGCAAAAGCTTCTCCAAAAAAGCCAAACAGTTGCTAAGGAAATAACGAGATCTTGAAAGGCGAGCACCTCGCCTTCAGATGCAAAAAATGAAAAATGCAAGCGTAATTTATGAGGACGACGGGGCGCAGGAAACTCTGGGGGAGTGTTCCCTTGCAGTCGCATATTTTGTTATGTTAATGCTATTGTAGCTACTGCTGCCAAAACTCTATCTTTGTGAAGAGAAGAAAAATATTAAATGATTTCGCTTGGAGCTTTCCAAGCAATCTGCTTTAATAAGAAGTAAAAATATGCTCTCGACGCATAATGCCCTAAAACCATTTTTTTTCTTAAACTCATAATGATATACATACTTTCAAATGCGTACATAGAGTTTAACTTTTTATAAAGTATTTCGAAATAAAAAATTAAACAAAATTTTAGGACATGATTTTATTGCGTGGCTAAATAATTATTATTTAATTAGCCTATTTCATGAGTTTATTTATTATTTATTACATTACATTTAAATGTTTTTTTTACTATCTTTTTAAAATGGTATAAGGTGTTGAATGATGAGAAAAACTACAAAAACTTTAACCCACAATTAAAAACTGCAAAAAAACTTCTCGGAGCGCGCTCCAAACAAACAAAGTCCGGTTATATTTTCAATACTAATCAATAAGCATATGCTCACGACTATATTCCCCGAGGGGGTAGTCAGAGATATTCTGAAACTTCAGAACATCCACGTTTCACTAGTAGTACCGAAACTCTGTCCAGTGTGACGGGGAGTGAGCCCGTCGCCACTTGTAATGGACAGTAGGTACAATACATACCTCGATATTGAAGCATGCAGGTTTCCTCACGATGTTTTCCTTCACCGAAAAGCCAGTGGTTTTACAAATCGTACATAAATTCCGAAAAACTCATTGGTACGAGTCGGCCTGGACGGGGATCGAACCATCGCCTCCTGCACGGCAGGCAAGGTTACTCGCCACTGAACCACCACGGCTATTGAACCACCACGGCTATTACTATACGGATACTAATCAATTAAAGTCAATAAATTTTTTCAGAAACAATCTAGAAATGATGAAATCTGTATGCTTGTTTGTTGTCAGATTTTCGTTAAAATTCATGTATAGTTTTAAAGTTATAGTGCAGGTTTCCATACTAAATTTAAATGATTACTATCGTTGAAACTGTGTATTTAACGAAAGTCTGGTTAGTATTGAAAATATAAACAGACTTCGTTTGTATGGAGCGCGGTCCGAATTATATCACCAGGGTCGAAAATGGATGAATTTTGACACTACATACGGGAGTTGATTGATTTGTGGTAGGGCTATTGCAAGCAAGGGTCGTTATGTAACTCTGATACCATCGGTGGTCGCATTAGCCCCAAACTCACTCATATTTTACGCATACCTGAACTTATATGGTATTTTCATTTCGTTCTCGGGAATGCAGGTTTCTTCACGATGTTTTCCTTCACCGCTGAGCCAGTAAATGACAAATACATGACATATATAATGTGGGATGGCTCAGCCAAGTATCAACTAGACGCACTCGACTCGGTTGAACGCAGAGCCAGGAGACTCATTGGCGACAGTAAGCTGGTTGAGACCAAGCTTCAAAGCCTAGCCCACCGCCGCAGAGTAGCGTGCTTGTTGGTCTTCTACAGATTGTAATTCGGTGAGTGTGCCCAAGAGCTGCATGAGCTCATCCCGCCTATCTCCCTTCTACTATCGGACTTCCAGACGCACCGCGGGATACCACCCCTTCTTGGTTGATATCCCACAAATCCGCACTAAGCGCCTTTCTGATTCTTTCATAATGCGCACAGCCAAGGAGTAGAATGCCCTGCCTGCGTCAGTATTTCCGAGCGTTTACAACCCGAATTACTTTAAAGTACGAGTGAATAGGCACCTTCTGGGTAAGCTCGCTACATCTTCGACCCCATCTTTGTCCTGAGGACTGGATTGAGGTCAAGAGCAAACCCATTTGAAATAAAAAAAATACAACCCATCATAAATTTCGAAGAACTTAGTGGTGAAGGCCAGGAATCGAGCAGGAACCGCCGCCTCATGAATGAGGCGCTAGCTCTCTTCCGTATGGGCTATCATAGCTCTTTAAAATTGTAACTCATTTAACTCATACAGGATTTAAAACATCTCAAACAAAAATACAGTTATTTAGGTAACTATCTATTTGTACCTTATTAATCAAATTCATCCGCAAAACCAACTCCTGAAGCCCGCAGACCAACTTAGTACCTACATCAATAAAAGTTATATACAATTTACATTATCTAACATTATAATATATTTGTCACAAACGAGCTGTTAGTAACACGTGCGTGTAATGTCACATTCCAAATGACATACTGCCATTAGGTATAAATTATTACTAAAACATTATCATTATATCACTAATGTAGGTATATAAGTGTCGATTTGAATGAAGATTGATAGAATTGATGGAAACATTTGCTTTTTTGTAGAGTTTTTGTAAGTGAAAGTTTGAAACCAATACAATTTATGAAAAGTTTTGAATTGGGTAGAAAAGGTTAAATGCCTTTTATTAGCCACGAGCGTTAACCCGCGACTTCGTCCGCACAAATTATATACTAGATTTTAAGTCAGATCATAAGCTATCAAACAAAAAAAGTTTCATCAAAATCGGTTCAGTAATTTTTGCGTGATACTCGTTCAAACAAACAAACAAACAAACACACAAACAAACAGACAGACAAAAAATCCAAAAATTGGTGAAATGGAATCAGGGACACCTAAAAACCATATCGTAACTTTTTTTTTGTTAATATCTTCAATGTACAGACAAACTTCCTGTTACAGTTTTATAATAGTATAGATTGGCCCATACTGACTGCTTTCAAACGGTGAAGGACAACATCATTAGGAAACCTGGATACGGTGAAGAAGAAATTCTGATGCGTTTGTGAAGTCTACAAATCCGTGTGTCGACTTACATTTCTACTATAGAACTATGTACTATTAACTATTCTGTGTTTCATACACCTATGAACCCAGCATGATTGAAGGCCGTACCCTGCAGTGGGTAGTATACAGGGTGTAAGTGACAGCCTAGCAAATACTGAAACAGTGAACTCAAGCCATCAAACTGAACAACTTTCACTATGGAGCCTACCTCAAGAAAAGTGAAAAAAAAATCATTTATCCCATACAAAACTGCTGTACCTACCCGACTAAAATGTATGGGACAGCTGATGTTTTTCGTGTTTCTTGAGGTAGGCTCCATAGTGAAAGTTGTTCAGTTTGATGGTCTGAGTTCACCGTTTCAGTATTTGCTAGGCTGTCACTTACACCCTGTATAGCTTAGTGCTTAGGTTACTAGGTGTTTTGAAAAAAAAATAGTAAGTCAAAAGCTATCTGGCTCCAACCGATTTGTATTGAGGAGAAAAGTCGAGCTCGTTTCGCTCGATATGGAGCAGGTCCGCAGTTAAAAAGCAGTAGTTGCTCTCTGAGCAGAGCTGTATTAGTCATCTCAAAAATAAAATTATTAAATTAAATGCTTCAGACTATTATACTATATATATTATCTTTTTTTTTCGTGTGAGCTTAAGTTATATCGCACGTGTTAGAATATTAAAACTGTATGTAAATAAACCTTGTTCAAAATATTTAGAAATAGAAGTTCTCATTAAGGTGAATGAGTTGTGAGTCGAGTCTTGAGTCGTATCATGAGTTCTTATGGGGCATCTGGTCCAACATACACAACATACACATAATATGATAGATTCGATACGATGTAGGAACACTATCAGAATATATTTAGCCTTGATGTGCTTTAATTATATTAAATTATATGATAAATTGGTCGAATAGTTTATGAACCTAATCCTGACAATATGCCATGAATATTATAGCCCCTAGCTCTCCCTATAATCTGACACACGCATGCTGCAGTGAAATGATCGTCCATCATACTGAACAACTTTTACTATTGAGCCGACATCACAATCGCGAAAAAACAGCATTCGGTAAGCAGATTTTTTTATCTTTTCTATATTGTCTCCATGAATCGGTTAAGCTTAACCCAGGTCTTACGGTCCTTTTCAAAACCAGCCGGCTCGACAGTCGGGTCACGCACTAGGCTTCGTCCGATTCAGAACCAACCATGGAAGAACCAACTACCACCTCCACAAGTGGGGTTTGAGGGAGTCTCCGACGTGCGACTGCGGGGCACCTGACCAGACCCTCTCCCATGTGGTAAATGAGTGCACTCTGCGATGTTTCCCCGGTGGAATCGAAGAACTTCACAGGCTAACCCCGGCAGCGGAAGACTGGCTGAAACACCTCGATCTCGAAATCTGACCCCCCCCCCCCCCCCCCCCCCCCCCCGGATCCAAGCAGAAAGATAAAAATGCCATACGATATGATGATGATTGTCTCCATGGTAAAAGTTGTTCAATTTGTTGGTCTAAATCACCACTATAAATCCCTAATATAGAGTATTTCATCATCCCGTGTATAGTAATTCAAGTGTTTAAACAATACGCTATACCTATACCCATTATGAATAAAAAAAAATACCTGAGAATATTTTTTTTTATTAATGATGGGTTTGTTCTTGACCTCAAGTAAGTATAAGTTATGTAAACCACAATATAGACCCACAAATAATTGTAATTAGTTGTTATAGTCTAAATTCCCTAGACCTTTAAAATACTATAGCTTACAAGTAGCCTAGCCAAACTTTGAACAACCACATTTGCTAAAACTTGCAACATTTGGGCAAAATATAATACGGGCATCTTCCCTACCAACTTTGCCCACTTAGCTGGCGGATCTTGGCTAAACTAGGGATGAAAAGATACCAGAGTACACTCGATACTTTTGTTTATGTTTTACAAGGTGATATCAAATTAACGGTACTCGGCAGAAAAGTATCGATACCAATATGAAAAGTCTAAAAAAATTACCGCAAAACCAAAAACCCGCCAAGTCCAACTCGGACTCATGCTCGGAAGGTTCCATAGCACCATTTTACCAGAAAAAAAATAAGATCCTTTGCGCGACCCCGACACACAATAAGCTGGTCCAGTCATTTCACGGAGTTTTGTTAGAAGCGATGGGAAGTAATTATGAATTGGACTTTTAAATTGTAACTGGCACCATTTAGTGACAAAAAGACTACCTGAAAACATATTTAAAAAAATTGTCTACGCAACACAGTAATCAAAATTGTATTCCCCAGTAGGCTTTTAACTAAATAATATTAATACCAATGCACTCGTTTTAATTAGATTTAACAATATACATTATTTTTGAGCAATAAAATAGGCACGAAAATTTAAAAAATTAGGTATTCCTTAGAAAATACTAATTTATTTCTAGCCTTCTAAGTAGAGAAAAATATTTACACCATGTTTGAAGTATGTATAATGGTAAAGCCTTAAAAATGTGTGAAAAAAAATTACTATCAGATTTTTTTAGAACGAGATAAATGTTACTTGCTTGTTGCTTTTTAGCGATAAGACCGCCTGTTTCTGTGCCTTTTTTATTTCCTGATTGTTTGCTCTCTGTATACTCTGTTTTTTTGGTGTCAAATAAAGTATAATTGATTGATAAATGCTAAATTTTAAATTTGGAGTTGTTGCTGACGAGATTTTTTTTTAATTTTTTATATTTCTAAGCTCAAATTGGCTCTTAAATGATATATCGAAAAAAAAAAGAATTATTAATTAGTCCCGGCTCAAACCGTAAAATGACTGGGCTAATTGCTTTGTAGTTTTACTTTAGAGTATGCTGTTTAATCACACCTATTTTGACGCTTGTGTATGTATTTTCAATCGGGGTATGTGTGCACCTGTTCGTACGACGTCTAACGCTTTCTATGTGTGTGCACCGACAGCGGCCGCTTGTATGAATGAAGCTTTCGATCTGTAGGGATATTTAATCTATAAATAAAAACAATATGTACGATTTGTAACACCATTGGCTTTTCGGTGAAGGAAAACATCCTGAGGAAACCTGCATGCTTCGATTTCGAAGCATATATTGTATCTACTGTCCATTACAAGTGGCAATTGGCTCACTACCCATCACACTGGATATAGTTTCCCCTCGGGGAATATAGTCGTGAGCATATATATTTAAAATTTTTCGACTTACCGATACCGATAGACTATCGAGGGGCAACACTAATCCAGGCTAAACTTGTGAAATGAACGTCACAACTATTAAGCGGTGTTCTCCACGTTTCCTTACGGCTCCTGGTAGATGAAAATTTAATAGAAACCGAGGCGCTTAACTAAGCTGCTTTGGTAATTGGGAATCAATATACAGGGTTTTACATAAAGTAAGATTCAAAGATAGTATCTGTTACGCTTTGTGGAGTTTTTTTTCGAATTGACAATTAAAGCATTGCTCAGGCAGCAGCTACTGTACTGTAGGCTAATGTAGGGATCACGAAAGGTCTACCGAGCCAGTGAATGAACTTAAGCAACCGCCCTAGGATCTTCCGTACCCATTCTGGGTACGGACCACGGTACAGGACGCTGCTGGGGCTACGCGGTGGATTGGGCGATTGGTAAGAAGCAGCCTGAGATGTGCCGGTAGCGTCTGTCGACACAGAAGAAAAAGGGACGGTCAGAGGTTGCTGCTGCCCCCCCCCCCCCCCCCCCCCCGCGGAAACAAAAGTCTGGACACGTGCTTGGTGTTACCGGTCGTGTTGTGTGAGTTTGCGATTGCGATTCGTGTTTGATGGGCTTTTTGTGGAAAGGTCTTCAAGGCTTAATTGCTTATTGTTCATGTCTAGGGTCGGGTGTGCCGGTTGTATCGGATGTGCAGAAGCATGAACTCAATCCCGAAGTGTTTGAGTTCAAATCGTGTTTGTTATTTATATACGTTATACCAATGTCTCAAACGATGAATAAAAACATTGTTAGGAAACTTGCATACGCTGAAGTAGAAATTCCGATGGGTGTCTTTTCTATTTGAACATGATTTGCCATCGTGATGAAAGATTTGAATTTGATCGTTGTGATGCGGATGTGAAGTCTATACCGATCCGCAAAGGGCAAGCGTGGTGGACTAACGTCCCCGCCCTCTTTCTTCTAACCTACTAGGCCTAGCTAGCATGCCACCCACGACAAAGCGGTTAAACGAGAAAAACGTCATGCGCGCTCTTTTTGGCCTATGTAAAATAATAAAGATGGAGGCACATCTCGATTTTTGTCGTTTTCTCGGGGATGGCATGCGCAAGCTAGGCTGGTTACATACCTTGGTGATATACCTTTTTATTCAGACTTGCCGTCGTTGGTTCGCCAATGTCCGTATAGAATGATTGAGATTTCGCATTTTTTTGTATGTACAAGAGTATCAGTATCTTATTTCCAAAAATATCACTCAACATCTAGTGTTTACCTTTGACGGGCTCAGTAATAAATTTTGTGTGAAAACAGATTATTCGTTCCGCTTTAAAGTATTAGCTACGGGCTGAGTATTTTGTACGGCACGGGGATGGCTTTTATCGTGAATCATGACCGCGTATGGCCATAGAAATGACGGCCGGTAAAACTGAGCTGCGGAAAGAAATCGCCTTATCCTATTGCCACAATTTCCATTTTTCTACGGATTATTTTTTTTTATTAAATCCGCGACAAATTTCATCAAGAGAGATAGAAAAATTGTAGAAATTAGATATCCGACAACATTGCTCTGTAAACCGCAGGCAAAGGCGCGGTTTATATAGAAGAGACGTGGCGCGGCCGTGGCGTGGGCGTTGCGCAGGCGTGGCGCGGGCGGGGTGCGACAATATAAACCTTATAGTACGTAGCGTAGCGTCGTTTGGAGAATTACGTCCGCGCCTCCAGGCGACGTAGCCTGGTGGCGCGGACGCGATTTTCCTTTACGACAATTTAAAACGACGCTATGCTAAGTACTATAAGGTTTATATTGGTATTACTTTGACAATCCGCTACCGCCACACATCTCTTCTGTATAAACAGCACCTAAAGATGCCTGGCTCAAACATTCTATTATCGATATAATGTGATCGTTTTTTGTCCAAACTTCATTGCAATAGAGTTGACTTTTGAATGAAAATGTTCACAATATATTGAAAGACCAATAAGACCCCATCCATCCATCGGTGAGATTCTTGCACCTATAGAAGCGGCAGACCGTTTTTAAAATCATGGCTGTCTACAAATAAGTAATATCGCTATATCTATGTGATAACCTGTACTTTTAATAATACATTACGGCTGCAATTAGTGTGACGATGTTATTGTTAAGGACATACCGGGTTGCAATGCGTCCTTTAATCAGGATGTGTAGTTTTTTTAATCACACCACAATATTGTTTATTGTAAATCGCTTTTAATTTTATTCCAAACATACAGTAAATTCACAGCCATATTCCTGTCAGGGTGGTCAGAATCCATGCTAACCACCTTTTTATGCATGCAACTGTAACATATTTAGGGTTCCATATTGAAACCCTGAGAAAATATAAAATTTAATTTTCCAACCCGCGCTTTTCCTGGCCCCTCACTGAAAAATGAGCACAAATATTTGCTTATATCTTTCCCATTTTGCCGCCAACGTAAAGTGACACGAGACGCCTGGATTTCAAGGGGGATATTAAAAAAAAGTCGCCCAAAATTTTGGGCAGCAAAGGTTTTTCTAAACCATTGTTAAACAGGCTTTAAAAATACAATAAGGATCGCAAACAATAGTGGTCTGGTCGTTAATCATAGAAAATTTGACGGGGCATCAACATAAAAAAAAGATGTTGTTCTTTAGGGTTTCGTGCCCAAACGGTGTCAACGTGCCTTATTACTAAGCCTACCCTGTTCGTCCTTCCGTCTTAACTCTAAAGGATGATGATAGATTCTAAAGGGTGTTAGGGTAAACAGTTGCATTACTTTAAGGGGTGATTGCACCCATGATACTGAAAAACATTCCCTAAGAAACCTATAGGAAATTCACAATAAAATTGTTGGACTTTCAGTACCAAATGCAATCAGCGGATCAAACGTTTGTATGAAAAGTCGAAATATTTTTTTGCTTATTTCTTTATCATCCCTTAAAGTAATGAAACTGTTTGTTTACCCTAACACCCTGTAGAATCTTTTAAACCTTAACAACGGTAGTGGATTGAAATTTTCATTGAATATTGTGTTATTTTGGATAAAAAAACAAAAAGTAAAAATTTCATAAAGAAACGTTCTTTTTTTCAAGGTATTTTGTTGTTGCTCTATAGTCTATACTATAGTAAAGACGGCAAAATACAAGCATCAAACATGGTGTGATTATAGAACATACTCTAAAGTAAAACACAATCAATCAATCAATCAATTTATTTGACACCAAAAAAAACAGAGTATACAGAGAGCAATCAATCAGGAAATACAAAAGGCACAAAAACAGGCGGTCTTAACGAAATATTAAAACCGGCTAAGTGCGTGTCGGGCTCGCGCTTAGGACCACAGATATTTTTTTTAAAGCAAATATTGTGGTGCGGAACCCTCGGTGACCGAGTCCGAGGCGCACGGCCGGTTTTATTGACATATTTTCCTTCGAGTGGACAAGAAAAGGCTTCGGAGGTTTTTCGGGGTGACAAATAGGCCGATACGCGCTTAAATTAGATAGTCAAACACGGTTTTTGTGTTTTGATATTTAATCCGATATGACATTTTATACAATTAGTATATACAGGGTGTTACAAAAATACAAATGAACATTAAAGGGGGTGGTTAAAACCATCAAACTGAACAACTTTCACTATAGGACCAATATAGAAATCGCGAAAAAAAAAACGTTGTTACATTATTATCATCATATCAGCCGATAGACGTCCACTGCTGGACATAGGCCTCCCCCAAAATGAGGAGATTTGCCATAATCGCCATGATGCGATGCGTTTGCTATGTTCCATACTAAACTACAGATCTACTCGAGCTAAATGTATGGGACAAAAAAATGTTTTTTTGCGATTTCGACAACTTTCACTATGGGACCAATGTCCCATAGTGAAAGTTGTTCAGTTTGTTGGTCTAAACCACCCCCTTAAAATTTTCAATTTTTATTTTTACTTCTGTAACACCCTGTATAATTAATTCAATCAGGCGTTACATTGCCGAAATCCATGACTAATAGGTAGATAACACGGTTGTATCGGGACCTTCTAAATACATAGTAGACAAAATTGTGTTACGTTATGCAATACAACCTGCCCACCAAACAATGTCTACTCTACACGTGTTTCGCTCCCGCTGTTACTTACTGGCAGGGACCGAAACCGGTATCGATGATACCGGTACTTTTTTAAATATAACCTTTATTTTCTTACATGTATTTTTAGACGTAACCTTAATTTCTCTACGTAACGGTCCGCGTACACAGAGATATGTTTAAATAAAAAATTGTTTCTTCATAAATATATTAAGTATTCAATTTTTAAGTAATTGTACCTCGTTAGTCGTTTCTAAATACACATTAAATCAATTATAATAGCAAACTTAAACTCAAACGTGAACATAAACTTAAACCATTCTATGTTTTTGTGTTCAATTAAAATTTTAATAATCATCTCCATTATTATCTCGACCTGTACAATGCTGTAATAACACTGAAAATAGAGCGCGCGTTGCTCATCGGGTGCTCCAGAATTTGCGTCACCCGCTACAACAACGACGTTGTTCAATCAATTTTGTACCATTGATTGGTAGATATTAAAGCCAATTTTTTTATATTATTAAAAAACACGCGCGCTTTTGCTGCTCCGTCTACACTGACTCTCACTCGAACTAGCTTTCTATTGAAGGTCATATTTAGGTTCCCGGTATTAAAATCGATTGTTACCTGGATAAAGGTAACATTTAAATAAAGGTAACCGAAAATTTTCGGTGTCTGCTTACTGGTACTCCGTTTTTGGTAGTCGGACCGAAGATCTGGTCAAGGTAGCAGGCACCCGTAGGATGAGGGCAGCGCAGAACCGGTCGTTGTGGTAGGCATATGTCCAGCGGCGGACGTTTATCGGCGGAGATGATGATGATGGAACTATGTATTTGTGGGCGATAAGCTGGCCACTTATCATCACTTGACACATCATTCTATCCTGAACCTTGAACATACTAAAAGCGAGCTTTGCTACAATTGAATGCTTAAAATAGGTATTTGATAGTTATACTAAAGCTTCTAACCACCCAAAGAACTTATTTCCTGCAACAGGAAACTCTACCTTAAATATAGCTTATAGCGGTATATTCCCGAAGGGTGGAGACAATTAACTTTAAAATTAAAAGCGTGTGAATAAAATATTCTACCTGATGAGTTGTGCCCTTAATAACGTAACTTTTTAACATGTATTTTGATACTCGATTAAAAATTATAGTTAAATATTAGTTATGCAGAGTGAAAAATAAATATGCGTTACATATCAAAGGGACGATGGTTAAGACTTTTAGATCATCAAACTGAACAACTTTTACTACGTGACCAACATTTAAATCGCGACGTTTTCAATGAAACAGCTGATTTTCTTTCGCTATTTCAAATGTTAGTCCCATAGTAAAAGTTTTTCAGTTTAATGCACCTCTAATTTTTAACGAATTTCAGTTTACACCCTGTATAACACGGTTACATGAAGAGGCGATCGATCCGTAGTGAAGCTTTTATACGTAAAAACTGAGGATTAGTCAGAATCAGAAATCCCAAGGTTGTATGGAAGAAATAGCTTTTTAGCGATAAGACCTTATTTGTACCGTAATTACTTTTGTTTCCTACTCCATACTGTATTTATTAAACATACACGTTTCACTGGTAGTTACTTTAAAAAGTAGGTAGTCAAAATGAATAATCATAGGTGTTTGGACGAATGACCGTTTTAGTTATATTTGGTCTCTAGTGCCTCCGTGGTTCGAAAGGCATGTTAAGCAGTTGATCCTAAATAGAAGGTAGGACTTAAAGTTCATATTTATGTATGATATTGCCCGTGGACGTAGACATAGTTGCATTACGTTATGCAATAAAACCTGACCACCAAATAATGTCTACTCTACACTTATGTCGCTCCACCAAGGTGCATCTTGTTATCTATTAATCATGGATTTCGGCAAAGTAACGCCTGGTTCAATTCATTTAATTTCACTCGCATAAAACGCATTATCATAAGAAATAATGCATGCAAAGAGATTTTTTTTAAACCGACTTCAAAAAAGGAGGAGGTTTCTCAATTCGACCGTATATATGTTTTTTTTTGTTTATGTGTGTTCTCGGATAACTTCGTCGTTTGTGAACCGATTTTGATGATTCTTTTTTTGTTGGAAAGAAGCTATTTCAACGGTGGTACCATAATAAGGAAACCAGGATCTGATGATGGAATCCCAGAGAAATCGAGGGGAGCCTTTGAAAATCGTAGTGCCGGCTAGTGCGTGTGTTAATTTAAAGCACTTCTATTAAATTGAACTAATGAATTCACCACTGAAAATTGTGAAATAAACAAAATTTTAATAAAAAGTCAAATTTTAATAAGCTGTCAAGCTGGTACGATTCGAGACAGGGCTTGCATTAGTTTTTTGGCTTGGCTTGACATCGACTTCTATAAAACACATTAATGTTCTTATGATGCGAACGAAAAAGTCATCGGCTGCAATATTATTTTTTAACTTTTTAGTTTTTTTGAAGGCGGTTTTAGTTTTTTGTTAAAATGTTGTTTTTACTTCTAAAAAAAAATAATGAGAAAGCAAAATTATGAAACACTGTCGCGCTTCAGAAACAAAATATTTCTGGACAAGCCAAAACATTTTTGTGCCTTTGTTTTTTGAGTTAAGTACAATAATGTTATCACTGGCTCCCATTTAGCATAAGGCCGTAACAAAAACATAAATTTCACCTGAGTGACAAAAATCTGCTTACACGCAGTGTACCCATAAATTGATGGCGGCGTTTTATGGAACAGGGTTGTTACTAGATGCGGCACGGATTCAATTTATTGATGTGAAACATCTGTTGGGACGCCTTGGCAGTTCAGAGCCCTGGTGTCAGAGTTTTTTTCAGACCGCCTTACGGCCTCTGTCGTAGTTTTTATGTAACGACTACTACCACCATAGATAGTAGCCTGGACCAACGGCTTAACGTGCCGTCCGAAGCACGAAATCATCTTTCTTTTCAGATATTCAGGTGCTTCAGCCTGCAACGTCCTAACCAACTGGGGAATAACGCACAAAGTGACATATGACTGGGTGTCCCCCGTCGGAATCGAACCCACGACCTCCGTGTCGAGAGCTTAATGCTCTTAACCATTAAACCACGGAGACACGGGGGCGCCTTGGCAGTAAAACCGACTCGATAATCGTGACGGAAATGGTATGACGCTCTTACGGTAAGCAAGGTACGCTCTTCATCTGTTTCACATCTGCCGGGCGTCCCACAAAGTTCGAAATTCGAAAAAAGTGCGCGAAATCGGGAGATTGCGGTTTTTTGATGTTTCACATCTTTAATATTTTAATTGTATTTTAATGCTCTACTAGTATCGACAAAGCAGGCATGTGAATATTGTGAATACAATACTTTAAAATAGTCCCAGGTAGGCAGGTATATAAGGTCTAACAAAACTAGCTGAAACTATTTTAAGGGGATGATCAGACCATCAAACTGAACAACTTTCTCTATGGGACCAATATCGAAATCGCGAAAAAAAATCAGCTGTTCCATACAAACATACTTGACCTAAATGTATGGGACAGCAGATTTTTTTTCGCGATTTCGATATTGGTCCCATAGAGAAAGTTGTTCAGTTTGATGGTCTGATCATCCCCTTAAAATAGTTTCATCTAATTTTGTTAGACCTTATAGACAACACAAATGATTGCATATAAATGTATGAAAACCTCTTATTTTAAAGCCTTTTCTGAGGTTGCGCTCACGCTTCACGTGGGAAGAATTTTGAGTGATTTCACACAGTGAGCGTTTTTCATGTAGTTTTTTGTTGGATCGCTAGATAGCGCCACGGTGTTCGCGAGTAAAGGTCAAGATTTCAAAATGTGTGAAGGATAGATGATCAAAAAGGTAGATCCTCGATCCTCCATAGCCTTTAAAAAGGCAGCCAACATTTAAGGCATGATTTGACACACTTTTCTACGAACTTTAACATGCCATCTGTGGAGTTTTTTAGGAACCTAATTTTTTTTATGTATGATTACGCATAACTTTTTACAGATTAGTCCGATGTTTATAATTCTTTTTTTGTTTGGTAGTTCATACTTTTATTATTTTTTTTAATTTATTTATTGTAAGAAAAATGACAAAGATTTGGACAATTGAACTTCCAAAAACCATCGGAGGTTTATCCGGAAGTGCAACATAAACAGTACAGTTACATCAATCAGAAGACAATTTTAGGTACTACTTATACATGCAATACAAAGATTTACTTCGTTAGGTAGGTACTTAAAAAAGTAATTTGTCAAAATACAAACAGAATTTAATCTGATATATAAATATTCAAAGGTACAGTCAGCAGCAACAACCTGCATACACCTTAGCACTACTGCGTATAACAAAAGCGTACTCAATCCATTGCTGCCGACTGTACATTACTACCCAGTGATATACATAAGAAATAATTACTAAACAAGTCTCCACAATAATCAGAAGCTACTATGTAGGATTAGTTTGAACAAAGTTATTCACATCCACCCACAGTTACTCAGTACATTTTTATTGTTGTTAGAGTTTTAATATACAGAGGTGGTTCCATTTTAATTAGGTGAAGATTTTCGCAGGGTTTCACAGATAGACAATGAACCTCCTCAAAATGTATAGCATATCATCGGCGATCGAAATAAATGATTCGTGTTGATATTCCCCTTGGATGTAAAACGGATATGTCATCTAAAAAAAAATTAAAACTGACTTCAAAACAATAAATTACTAAAATAATAATATAACCAGCGTATTTTAAATTTGCATCTTTCAGAATATTAATTTGTTTAAATAGAGCCGGTGTCAAGCTAAGCCCAAATAATTTATCTCTAAGCCCTATCGCGAATCATACCGGCTTGACAGCGACCCCAAAAATAAAATAACGCACATTCTGTAAAAATTTCAACTATCCAGCTCTTACGGTTCAAAAGTTACAGCCCTAAATAGGTAAGACAGACGGACGGATGGACGGACGGACGGACAACGTAAGCTTAGTAATAGGGTTTCACCCTTTGGGTACGGAACCTTAAAAATATACCTACGCGTCGACTTGAGAACCTACTCCGTTTTTTTTCGTCAGTTAAAAACAAAAGAAAAACGATCAGTACCTATTATGTAAAAGCATACGCCACGTCACCGACACGAAGCATACGCCACGTCACCGACACGAAGCATACGCCACGTCACCGACACGAAGCATACGCCACGTCACCGACACGAAGCATACGCCACGTCACCGACACGAAGCATACGCCACGTCACCGACACGAAGCATACGCCACGTCACCGACACGAAGCGAAGCTGAAATCGTCACGTCGAAAACTCACATAGTGCGGAATATTTCCGCATTGCTGCTGCGGTGCGTGTCACATTCAGTAAAACTCTACATCGCAGCACGGACGTACCGCGGTCTAATGAACTTTTTAAATTAAAAAAGGGCCAGAATAACATATTATTCAGTCCCACGCATATTTTGCGTCCACGGAGACTGTAATTTAATTACAAGTTCCGCTCGCACGTGGACGGTTAGACGACGAATTTTCATGGGTTTTTTAATAGCTTATTAGCTTTTTTGTTCGGTAGGTAACATACTTTAATGATCACTTTGTTAAGAAAACATTGTTTTAGTATGAAGTAATAGATACTCTTTCTTATACTGTGGTTTTAGGAAATAAAATATAAATTGCGATCTGTGCTATACATACATTATACAGGCTCCTTCTTAATATGCTGACACTTTTTTAAGGGGATGCTCAGACCATGAAACTGAACAACTTTCTCTATGGGACCAAAATCGAAATCGCGAAAAAAAAATCTGCTGTGAGTAGGTTTGCGGTTTTGTATGGACGAGTTGATTTTTTTTCGCGATTTCGAGAAAAGAGAAAGTTGCTCAGTTTGATGGTCGGATCATTCCCTTAAAAAAGTGTCAGCATATTAAGAAGGACCCTATATACAGGATGTAAACTTAAATACGTTACATACTTAAAGGGGCGCTTAATGTATATAAGATTACAGCCTGTATATTTTTTTAATAGTCAACTACTACTTGGCTGTTACGTCGTAGCAATCCGTAGCAACGCTACAATTGCTTGTTGTAGCATAGATATGCGTAGCATTTTATACACTACACGGATCTGAAACCGATTTCAAATACCAAAGGTGATCCATGCTGAAACTGCAAGCTTGAAAATATTGTTGTTAGTTGTAGCGAAGCTTCTGACCAGCCCCGAATCTGATCGTGAATTTATGTACGTTAATAATAAAATGTCAAACAACTGCTTTAGACCATCAAACTGAACAACTTTGACTATGGAACCAACGTTGAAATCGCGAATAAAAACTTGCTATTACCGTATAGAAAAGTCAACAGCTACTAGAATTTTTTTTAAAGTTGGTAAATATTGTAAAAGTTGTTCAGTTTGATGGTCTGAAGCACCCCTTTGAGTTTGTAGCGCATTTAAGTTTACACCCACCCGTTTAAGAACACCGCACCAATTTTGACCTCACCCCCTCTCTGTGACAGTAAGTAGTAGTATATTCTTCTCTACAGGGTGCTAGGGTAAACAGTTGCACTACTTAAAGGGGTGATTGTACCCATAATACTGAACAACTTTCCATAAGAAACCTATATCAAATTCGCAAAATTTTTTTTTTCGTCTTTTTATACAAACGTTCGGTCAGCTCATTGCATTTAGTATGGTAAGTCGAAATTTTTTTTCGAATTTCTGTAGATTACTTTGGGAAAGTTGTTTAGTATCTATCATTTGAGCTGAAGAATAACAGAGCCTCGTGGCATGCCGGAGAGTACCTGGTACACGACGCTCGCAACCGCCCACTAACAGACTTGCAACGCGACTCTTTAGCACGATTTCAACCTACCTCTCTGAGTTGGGTACCTCTTGGTATCTCCTCATTAATCAGATCAAATCATCAATACATTCATCAAGTGTCGACGCTTCCTGATTAGACATGGGTAAGCTGGTAAAGGCTGGCAAGGGAATGCTGATTTATTTTCCGCGGGTTATTGGTATTGGGTTCTTTCAATTATTAGATGCCTCCGTGGTCTAATGGTTCAGAGCATTGGCTCTCGATACGGAGGTCGTGGGTTCGATTCCCACGGGGGACACCTAGTGATATATCACTTTGCGCGTTTTTCCCCAGTTGGTTAGGACATTGCAGGCTGAATCACCTGAAAAGAAAAATGATTCAGTGCATCGGATGGCACGTTAAGCCGTTGGTCCCGGCTACTATCTCTGGTGGTAGTAGTCGTTACATAAAAATCACGTCAGAGGCCGTAAGGCGGTCTGAAAAAACTCTGACACTAGGGCTCTGCCCACACGATAAGAAGAAGAAGAATTTGTTAGATAAGGGCAAGGCATCCAAAATTGGCATTGGGGCGAAAAAAATTTAATTTAACATTATTAATCGTATGGCTTTTTTCTGTTCATTCCAGCGGAGACTACAAATTGATGTCTATGGTTTCAACCCATAGTTTGGCCTTCGGGTTTAACTCCCGGATTCCACCGTCGAATCTTCTGAAATTTTTCAGGAACAATCTAGAACCTAATCTTTATATTTGTTTGAAGTCAGATTTTAGTTAAAATATGCAGTTTTAATGCTAGGATTAATTTAAGATTTGTATGGAAATCTTTGAGGCACTTTAAAACATGCTTTTTAACGAAAATCTGATTTCATACAAACATAGAGATTAGTTTCTAGATTGTTTCTGAAAAATTTCATTGCATTTAATTGGTTAGTACTGAAAATATCACCAGACTTCATTTGTATGGAGCCCGCTCAGAATTATATCCCCTAGATTTAAAAAAAATACTTTTCTGAATAATCTTGGACATAAATACCAAAAGTCAAAACCGTATTTTCCTATCGGGGTGCACAGAACGTTTGCTACAAGCACACACGGTGCGTCATAGCCCAGTCATTTTACGGAGTTTTGTTAGAAGGGGTGGGGAGTAATTATGAATTGAACTTTTAAACAGTAACCGGTATCATTTAGTGACAAAAAGACTATCTGAAAACATATTAAAATAAAATTCGCTACACAACATAGAAATCATAAATGTATCTCCCAGAAGGCTTTTAAATTAGTCATATTAATACCAATGCACTCATTTTAATTAGATTTAACAATATCAATTATTTTTGAGCAATAAAATATGCATTGAATATTAAAGATGAGATGTTTAATAGAAAATAATAATGTATTTTTCAAAACCTTGTAAGTAGACAAAAATATTAACAGCATGTTCGAAGTATGTATAATGGTAAAGCTTTAAAAGCTTGCAAAAAAGAATTACCATTCGTTCTGTTAGAACAAGATAAATGTAAAATTTAAAATTTTGTAAAAAAAGTGATATTTTTTAAATTTTGGTACATTTCTAAGCTCAAATCGGCTCTTAAATACGACACCGAAAAAAATATCAATTATTAATTAGTCCCGGCTCATACCGTAAAATGACTGGGCTATCAATCCGTCACCGTGTGTGCTTCTACGTGCGGTTTCATACAACTGCGGCGCTTTCTTCACAAATGACGGGACAACGTCTGCCGCTCCGTCAATGCGTCATCGTGTGTGATCTCACTTATATCTTTATAAATTGGTAACACAATAATTTAGCCCTAGACATACTATAGGTATTTATAACATACTCTAGGTATTTTTTGTATCTACAACAGCAATCTATTAAACTTGCTGGTAGAAGCTGCCACTAATTAAACCCAAACATACATGTCGTTGCATAATTAAACCCTATTTGACTTACACGTTTCTTAATCTATGCACCTGGTAGCTTAAATAAATAGACTGCAAAACTTTGCCTTCATAAAGCAAAGGCTGGCCACGTGAAAAAGTAAAAAAATGAAATTTACACCAGAAATGAAGTGCGCGGGAAAGCAATTTCCCTGTGAGAATACCGTTAGGGCTACTTTTTGCTAGATGTAAGAATAAATATGGCGCAGGACGTTAGATGAGGCAGTGGAGGAGATTAGTTATGATTACCACTCTGGGATAAGTAAATCCATACATCAAAATATAAACTATTATCATCTTGTTTAAGAGCTACGCTCTTGTCGGTGGAGTATTCTTCAATCCTGTCTCTTTTCCGCTAGTCTCTTGACTTCTTGATACGACACGACATCAACCTTTTCCTTCACTTGGGCTAGATAACTCTGTCTAGGTCTTCCTCTGCCTCCCTTCCACTCTATCTTCCCTTCCAGTATGGTTTTAAAGTTTAAAGTCAAGGTTTTTTCAAAATATAAACTAGATGCACATAGCAGTCTCATGTAAGATCATGGAGCAGCATTAAGGCAAACATGCCCTCAGATATTCGTTTTATTTTCAGGCACTTTGAAATCTTTTATTTTTAGAGCGTTGGTTTTGTCTAGTATTTTATTCTTGAGCAAAAGATAATCCCATTGTTGTATTTCATATTTTCGTATCGTGTTGAATAAGGTAACCAAGAATAAACAATTGTTTCTGTTACAGTGTTTTTGTGGGCGAAAAAAGCCGCCTACGCGTTATAGAATAATGCGTAGGTGGCTTTTCTAAACGTAAGTATGACAAAAAGCGGATCTTGTTATAACTGCGCACCTCAAAAGGTATAGGGTTACTATTTTATGAACTAATGCTGAGATTCATAGACGTTTTTTAAGTTGTTCGTACTCACCACTGACATAAACTCAGTACTCCCAGTATGTCAAAATCTTTACATTTTCGACCCTACTTTAGAAGCTTACGCTAAAAAGAAGTTTCTAAAATAATCTCGACATGAAGTGCTATTTTTGAAAGTTAGAAATTTTTTAATCGTTCAAATCAAAAGAAGAAAGTTTCCAAATTACTATGTATATTATACATCATTTGCGGCTTTGACATTGACTTTGAATTTGACCACGATTTTGAATTGAACGAGTCAAAAATAGCACTTCTGACTCTCTCAAAATAAACATCCGAAGCATATGCTCACGACTATACTCCCCGAGGGGGTAGTCAGAGATATTCGGAAACTTCAGAACATCCACGTTTCACTAGTAGTACCGAAACTCTGTCCAGTGTGACGGTCACTACCCGTGGCCCGTCGCCACTTACTTTAGTCGTAGATAGTGTTCATCGATATTGACCACAACAACCACACTAAGTTACAAGATCACAAAAAAGTTACTCAATTCTTTTTAGAGAAACTATTAAAAGTTTAGAGTAATCCTAACAAGCACGAAATTTTAGCCGAATTATAAACTTTTAAAATGCTGTAAGGTGCAACCGTGTATTTTTATTATATCGTCAAGTCATCTATCGACGCGTGGTTCGATAATTTTATTTTACAAAATTAAGTTCATGATTGGTAGCCGAACCGCCTGATCTCATAGCAATCATTTTCATACTACCATAAATCAGTAAATTAAATAAACTCTTTTATCATATTATCATTTTATATTATTATATGCAGGTTTCCTCACGATATTTTCCTTCATCGAAAAGCCAGTGGTGTTACAAATCATACATAAATTCCGAAAAACTCATTGGTAAGAGTTGGCCTGGACGGGGATCGAACCATCGCCTCCTGCACGGCAGGCTAGGTTACTCGCCACTGGACCACCGCGACTACTATCTATCTAACTACTAGCTATCCGAATAGAATCAAAATTTAGTTTTTTCGCCGCGTAAATAAATACAATGATGATGATGATATTATTAGGATAATCAGATATGAACCTGTAGCCAGCGCAATAGCAGCCACGTTATCACCAGACCATAAATGACAAGTCTTTCCATATTTGCCCTTTCCACTTACATTTCTACATTGTAGTTTCTTCAGCAGTTGCGGTTCACAGAGCGCTGTGTAGAAAATTGCGTCGAAGCCTCTTCCTGTGCTTCCTTTAATTTGAAACTGGCTACTTTCACAAACTACTTTTACGGCAACTCTTTATTTTACTCAGGATTTTATGAAAGTTTGTTTATACTTGAAGTAGGAGACTATTATGAAAGTGGATAGTAAAAAATTGTAAGTAAGTATAACAACTTTGTCTTTGTAATAGAACAACATGTTTAAGTAGAATAATAAATCGTTTCTTTCTAAACAAATTCTTGAACAACAAAACCGGCGTGCATGTGAAATGACTAACGAAATTTTGAAGAAACCAAAAAGGTTTCTTGTTTGTAAAAACAAATATCAACTTGCATACTTTGAACTTTAAAATTCATAAAACCTGGGCTATAGCCTTGAGTATGGTAAAAATGGGTCTTGGGTGGGTATTTCATTTCTTTCATTGGATTTAATTTCTTGATACCTACATACCAATATAAAAACTTATGATAATTATCCATTTCATTAAGGTACCAGGTAGTCAGAAACATTGCTACAACAACAGAACATTATAAGATGGGTTAGGAGTGCAAAGTAGGCGTGGAACACGTGCCACACGGTTATGCAATGATTGCATAACAACAACCAAGAAACAAACAACAGTTTTTACAAACAAGAAACCAAAAAGGTTTCTTGTTTGTAAAAACAAATATCAACTTGCATACTTTGAACTTTAAAATTCATAAAACCTGGGCTATTTTTGAAAATCACCGAATTTAAATCCATGGTTGTTATATGTTTTTTGTACATTTTATTTTGATCCCTAAAGTCCGCCACATATCGCCGAATCAGGATTACGATTTCGTATGGATTTCCCCCCTCCATAATTGCGTTCGGAATTACAGAGGTATCAAATCCAATACAAAATTACAATCCTGATTCGGAATTCCGTATGTGTGTCACCCGTCTAAGTGGGATCATATACGATGACTCATGACGGAGCGGCAGACGTCAGTCCGTCATTTGTGAAGCAAATAGTAGTATGAAACCGCACGTAGAAGCACACACGACGGACTGACGGGACGTCTGCCGTTCCGTCAATGCGTCATCGAGTATGATCCCACTTAGTAAAACGGTCCTAACCTAAATATAGATAAAACTTGCCTACGTGAATTGTTAGAGCTTGTTGGGATATTATCGCTTCCAATTTCGAAGCTCTAAGCTAAAGTGAAGTGAGCTTTTACAATCAACGTCAACATTCTTCATATTTTCTTTAGCGAAACACACAAAGTGCTATCTTGATGGATTGCAGTTTAAAACAATAACGTATCGAAGTCATTTTTCGTTATGATTATAAATAATCTATCATTCATGAGTATAGATGAGTGATGTTCTTGTTCTTGGGTGCCTTGAAAAAGTTATTACTACGTACAATTTTATCTGGGCTGTTTTAAGAAGAAAACTTCATGATCTTCATTTTACATACATACGTACACTCACTACGATAATCCCTTTTGGGGAGGGTGACCAGAAACATCGATACAACCAACTACCTTTTTTTAGCGGGTTGGAGCTCAATTTCTTCAAGACCCCGACAATCCCATTTCATCCCTTGGGTGTCATACGAGGGGATTTCTTCTTATCGTGTGGGCAAGCCTGGTGTCAGAGTTTTTTCGGACTGCCTTACGGCCTCTGACGTGGTATTTATGTAACGACTACTACCACCAGAGATAGTAGCCGTGATCAACGGCTTAACGTGCCAGCACAAAATCATTTTTCTTTGTGCGAGGGGACTAAGGGTATCTTATGCAATGTTGTAGGCGATAGGCTAGCTACCTATCAGCACACTTGAAACCATCAAAATTCTAAAAGTGAACCTTGCTAACATTGCCTTGCCACAAATCATTATAAGAGGGGTTGGAAATGAAAATTAGCGCTTTTGCTTCGGAGACGACTGTCGCCACTTCCCACTCACGCTGCTACTACTATTTATCCTCCGCCCTCTCGCTCGCACCACGCCGCGCGCCTTAAGGTGTTATGCAATCATTGCATAACCGTGTGGCACGTGTTCCACGCCTACTTTGCACTTCTAACCCATCTTATAATGTTCTGTTGTTGTAGCAATGTTTCTGACTACCTGGTACCTTAATGAAATTGATAATTATCATAAGTTTTTATATTGGTATGTAGGTATCAATAAATTAAATCCAATGAAAGAAATGAAATACCCACCCAAGACCCATTTTACCATACTCAAGGCTATAGAATAATAATGGTATATGACGTATCTAGATTTCTAATTCGTATCTTTGAATTGAACAGATATTATAAATAATAGTCTTTCATCATCATCACCCTCCACACGTCCTTTTATACAGGGTGAAATTGATATCTTTAGCATCCTTTTAAACTAAGAGTTTACCCATCCAACTGAACAACTTTTACTATGGGAGCAAACCAATCGGAGCAAATAAAAAATCAGCCGTTCCATACTAAACTTCAATGTCGACGCGCGAGTTCGCAACTCAAATGTATGCAACAGCCAATTTTTCTTTTGCTCCGATCGGTTTTCTGCCATAGTAAAAGATGTTCAGTTTGATGGGTAGACTCTTAGTTTAAAAGGATGCTAATGATTTCAATTTCACCCTGTATAAGATACCTACAGCTCTTCACGAAATGTTGTTAAGGTAGATAAGATGGGACAGATTGGTGTCTTGTAAAGTTAGTGTTCGACTCAATATTTCCAATCGAAACTTCAAATAAGTAAGACACTGTTGTATCCCCACTTGCACCTAACAATGTAGGTATTTAGTTAAGTACTCAAGCTAGCTGAAGGAGCAACACAGCTGGGGAATAACTGTACTATAATTATAATGGACAGTGGGTACAAGACATGCCTCGAAATTGAAGCATGCAGATTTCGTCACAATGTTTTCCTTCACCGAAAAGCCGAAACCACCGACGAGATATTCGGAGTTTTCAGAATATAATATATATCTATCTCCACTAATATATAGCTGTAATAGAAGTGTGTCTGTACATTGAAGATATTAAAAAAAAAAAGTTACGATATGGTTTTTAGGTATCCCTGATTCCATATCACCAATTTTTGGATTTTTTGTCTGTCTGTTAGTGTGTTTGTTTGTTTGTTTGAACGAGCATCACGCATAAACTACTGAACCGAATTTGATGAAACTTTTTTTGTTTGATAGCTTATGATCTGACTTAAAATCTGGTATATAATTTGTGCGGACGAAGTCGCGGGTACGCTCGTATAATATATAATCATTATTGTATTGTATCAATAAAAGTTTGTTACATAGTGGGTGTACACTAGACTTCACACGAGGATTCCCTGTAAAAGTATGTATACAGTTATAAAACACATATAGGTAAAATTGATATCATTAGCATCCTTTTAAACTAAGAATCTACCCATCAAACTGAACAACTTTTACTATGGGAGCAAAAAAAAAACCTACTGTTGCATACATTTGAGTCGAGTAGGCAGCGGCGGCGCGGTGCAATTTAGTATGGAACAGCAAATTTTTTTTGTGCTTCGATCGGTTTGCTCTCATAGTAAAAGTTGTTCAGTTTGATGGGTAGACTCGTAGTTTAAAAGGATGCTAATGATATCAATTTCACCAAGTAGATATTCAACTGAAACAAATAACTAACTATTTAACTAAAACAAATAACTGGCATCAATGCGAGTCAATCAAAAACTTCACCATCGAATCGATAAAGAAATAATGAAGTCGATGGCGATTTTCTGTGCATCACTAATTTATGCTGTACAGAATGTTGTAGCAATGTTACTTACCACCCCAAAAGGAATTACTGTCGCGAGTTTATATATGTGTGTGTGTGTACTTATTTATGTGTCAACGAGTTGACAAGGTATATATGAGTGACTCACAGTCAAAATGTTCTTGGCAAACATTATTTTTGTCTTCGCTGCGCACCAAAAAAAATCTTTGGTTCTGCACACAGTAAACAATCCTATTTTTTTTGTATTTGTGATGTCTATGGGCAAAGATATGGAGACCATACAGCCTTGTCAGTTATTAAATATTACATGTAATTTGCATCTTTTTTATTACCATTTCATACTTTTTATTTTAGGAAATAATATTTTGAAAGTTAATTAGTACAGCTCTGTGGCACCACAGAGCACTGGCAATCTGGCGATCCCCTATTAAAATTGCTGGACAAATGCTCATTTACCAACTAAGTGTACGGGAAGCAGGGGATCCAGAGGCTTCAGCCCTCCCCTGCCTCCTGGGTACCCCCATGGACCACCCTGTATAATCTTCTTTCTCACTATCGCATCGGAGCTAGAGCAGAATCGGGAAACTTAGTTATTATCAGATTTGAGGTCAGGTGTAAGCGACAGGGGTCACTCCTGAGGATCTATTGACCGGATAATTGTTATGTTAATCTGTGGCGGCTTGAAGTAAAGCCGTGCAACTCAAGAAATACTATTTATGAGTAAGTAAAAATTAATTGTATTGAAATGTTATTTTTGAGTACTTAAGTAAAAAAATACAACTTTTAAGTAAGTACAATACATTTTTGACTAAGTATAATTTAAAGCACCCGAAATCGGGTCTTCGACGAAAAACTGACGAGCTTTTATGAAATGATTTATGAATATGGAAGAGGCAAAAGAGGTTTCTCAGGATCATAGCCGTTGGCCATCAATTCAACCTACCCCAATGTGACACAGGCGTGTCTGTATTTATGTACAATTAATTTGCAGAAAAGTTAGTCATGTACCTTTACTGTAGGTACCCAATTGCTCTTAATTCAGTCCCTCCCTTCCAGTGAAGAGCAAGCTATAACTTACTTTATACTTCAATATCACGAATAAGAAGAAGAATTATCGTCAACAAATTAAATGTGAACGTTTATACATGACAATTCAAGTAGCTTCTCTTTATAGCAGTGCAAAAACCCCTTTGCAGAAACAGTACATTCTTTACGACAACTATACGGTAAAAACGTGAGGTTTAAGCTATGTGTACATAATAATACCTTTTACTTCCCCATAACACACCTTTCTGTGGGAAATTAAGTTACGAACTTTTCGATTTAGGTGACACACCCTGCACCCTACTTGAGACCTAATGTGCAAGGATAAGAGGCCATTTTGCAAAGTACAGGGTTTTTTGTCACATACTCCAAGTCTTGTTAACATGGGCTAATAAAATGGTGACAAGGGTTCTGTATTAATTTATTTTTAGCTATTTTTAAGATAAATTATTGCTTGGGTCCAAAAGTGAATGATGAAGGGTTTTGAAAATAAAAATCTACAGGGTGTTAAGGTAAACAATTGCATTGCTTTAAGGATTGATTGTACCTATGATACTGAACAACTTTACCTACAGAAAATGCGCATTTTTTTTTCGGCTTTTCTTACAAACGTTCGGTCAGCTGATTGCATATGGTATGAAAAGTCCAAAAAAATTTTTGCGCATTTCGTCTATGTTTCTATAGGAAAATTGTTCAGTATCATGGGTACACCCATGATACTGAACAATTTTCCTAAACTAGCTGGATCATGCGATCTAGCATTTTGTCCATCATCTTGTCCATCATGGTCATCATTGTCTGTTGTAATTTTTCTAGTATTGTTTCCATCAGTTCTGACACATCATTCAGGTTAGTGTTTCCTTCCTTCGGCTGTGGTCTCGGTCTTTCATATTTAGTTGCTTCAGCGTATGATCTGTTTTGGTTGTTTCCATTAGGAGGCACGTTGTCTTCTTTGTCATTCTTGGTCTCTAGGTTCTGGCTCGGATGAGGCTTAGGTGTTATCTTTAGTATTTATCTTTATACTGTTTGTAGGTTTTGCATCCTTTATAGCTGGCTGGGTGTTTTTCTTGGCAGTTCGCGCAAGTAGCCTCGGTGTCTGGTTTTTTCAAACATGTCGTGGTTGGATGGTCGTCGCCACACTTGACGCATCGGAAAGGTCTGTAGCATTGGTTCTTGGAGTGACCAAATCTCTGGCATCTTTTGCATTGGAGGATTTCTTTTTTCTTATATGGAGCTTCAAAAGTGATTGACATATCTACAAGGTCACACCCTACATCACCCCTTAAAGTAATGCAACTGTTTACCCTAACACCCTGTATAGGTCTGATTGACAAGTACCAAGTATATTTTCTATACACCTACGCGTATGCTTATGCGCCTACGATATATTCCTTCACGACTATGTTCTCCGAGGGGGTAATCAGATGTATATTCTATAATACCTGTCGTACTTTGGGTTGATCCTGTTTTAACTGCGTCTTCAAAAATGTTTACTACTAACGAACGCTTTCTGTTGTATTTAAAAAAACAAATTCAGCAACAGAAAAATTCCCAATAATAATAAAAAATACCACTATTATAATGAAAATATCATCATCTTCACAGGGATAGCTTAAATGGGTTCTTCAAACCATCAAACTGAACAATTTTCACTATAAATTTCGGTTTTCTATGGAACAGCAGATTTTTTTGCGATCTCAATGTTGGCCCTATAATGAATGTTGTTCAGTTTGATGGTTTTAAGCACTTTCTAAAGTATGTAACACATTTAATTTACACCCCGTATATAATAATATAATATAATATAATAATTTATTGTATCAAAAAAGTTTGTTACATAGTGGGTGTACACTAGACTTCACACGAGGATTCCCTGGTGTGTGAAGGCTAGGCTCTTTCGTGAGTACACGTGATACATAATTATAAAATATATTAACAAGAAGAAATTGATATTAAGTTATGTGTGTGAGGGTGTGTGTGGGGGGGGGGGGGGAGGGGGGCCGTGTGTGTGTGTGACTTCGTGTTTTCATTGTCATCGTGTTACAATTCTGCAATTTCTATTATGCATCTATCAATCATTAAGTTTTTAGGCATCTATGGCGAGAAAGAGCCATTCGCGGATGTTATATATTTGTACCACTGCAGGTCACGGGCCTACCCAGGGAGGCTGTATGGACATCAGAAACGATAGGCACGAAAATGTAATACCTACATAACGCGTGGAACATAACATACCATCTGCGGGGACATTTTAATATTCGGTTACACGGCCAAGCCAAGGTGAAGGATATTAAAAATTCTTACCGCCGCCCCGTACATTTCAATTCGCCAAGTTTAGCCGTTACTGCGTGGCTATAGGCGGTGCTCACACTGAACGCGTATCGCAGCGACATGCCACTTTTTATTATTAACCGACTTCAAACGTAACTATGTTTAAGAGAAAATTAAAACAATTTTTAGTAAACAAATCCTAATACTCCGTGACTGAATTTATGGACGACAATTTGAACTAGATATCTAAATAAGTAATTTAATTGTAGGTATAAATTATTGATTGACATTGTGAAATTAATATTAACTTTTGACATTTGAAATATTTTGCAAACTTGAATCAAATGTATTATTTTGTAATGATTTATTTAATATTAATTGTAATTACCTTATTGAATTGTATAAATTATATTACATATTTGTATATATGTTAACATCTATTGTAAAAACTACCTACATTGACAAATAAAAACTATTTCTATTTCTATTTCAAAAAAAGGAGCAGGTTTTTCAATTCGACCGTATTATATATATTTTTTTATGTGTGTTCGCGGATAACTTCGTCGTTTATGAACCGATTTTGATGATTCTTTTTTTGTTGGAAAGAAAATATTTCAAGGGTGGTACCATGATAAGGAAACCAGGATCTGATGATATCATCCCAGAGAAATCGAGGGGACCCTTTTAAAATCGTAGTGCCCGGCTAGTGCGTTTGTTAATTTAAAGCACTACTATGAAATTGAACTAATGAATTTACCACTGAAAATTGTAAAATAAACAAAATTTTAAGAAAAAATTTAAACCGCCTTCAAAAAAACTATAAGGTTAAAAAATAATATTGCAGCCGATGACTTTTTCGTTCGCATCATAAGAACATTAATTTGTTTTATAGAAGTCGGCGTCAAGCCAAGTCCAAAAACCAATGAAAGCCCTGTCACGGATCGTACCGGCTTGACAGCGACTTCGATAAAACAAATTAATGTTCTTATGATGCAAACAAAAAAGTCATCGGCTGCAATATTATTATTTTTTTTAAGGTGGTTTTATAGTTTCCGTTAACGCAGAAGGGTGTCTATTAAAAAGGCGGGGGAATAATGCTGAACCTAACCCATAACACAATAACTATGTAACTCACAACACGTTCTAGCAAATAAATATCATTTCATTTCATTTCACGCTGTCGCATGCATGACTGATATAACCAAACGTAGACTCTGTTTAAAACCGTATAAACTAAACTAAACAATTTTACGTATTTTTACGAAAGTTAAATATAGAATTATGTAAAATTTTACATAGATAATTAATTATATCAATGTGGTACAATTAATATATACAACTGTAGGGTGGCTGAGAGAAAGAGGGTGATGGTTTAACTATTTATTGATGAGCATACAATATTGGTACATAAAGACACATACAAACATCCCTAGCTATGCATCAGAGTGGACTGCGTGGCTATCTCACTCTTCTGCTTTGAAGACATAGGTTTTGGAACGGACTGCGTGGCTATCTCGATCCTCGACCTGGCCAGCACCTGAGGACTGCAGTGGCTATCTCTCAGGCGAAGCCGCCTAGCTAAGTGACAGTCGCTGGCCGCGTCGGGTCTTATATACGATCCTCGGAGCGCGTGCCGCGTGCATAACGATGGAGAGGGCGGTGACAAGGGCAGCTAGAAAGCAAGATGTGTGCGAGCGAGAAAGCACTCGGGTCCGTGCGCCTCTCGCTACATTCTCCCCCTCTGGTACTCTTGTCAACGTCCCGTGAGAGTACCAGCTCTAAGCAGGTAGGTTCTTCCTTGGTCGTCCTCGTCCTCGGATTGGAAGAATGGGTTTTGGGGCTTCATCATCTCTAATCTCGAACTTGGTGATAGCCGAGGTGTGATATGTGCCCACAACTTTTTCAGGTTCGTCAATATTTGCGATTTGGTATATTGAGCTTCCCACTTTCTTGATTATAACGTAAGGTCCATCTCTGCGAGGTGCTAGTTTCGCAGAGAAATCTTTATCTTGACGGCTTATTGGATGCGTTTCAATTAGAACTAACTCTCCAATATTGTAGCCAGGATCAGGACGTCGTTTCTGGTTGGCTCTTGTTCTATTGTTGTCTTGCATGATTTCAACATTATCTTTTGCAATAGCCAAATCTCTTGCCAAGTTTTTTAGGTGCGGTGTGATTTCAGGCACAAAGTTTTCTGATTGTACAATTTCACTGAAGTTATGTACAACATCGTATGGAGTTCTCATTTCTCTTCCATAGGTCAAGTATGCGGCGGTGAATCCAGTACTTTGATTGAATGCAGAATTCATTGAGAATCGTATGGCAGGTAAGGTATCTGGCCATCGATTATGATTTTCTTTGACTAAAATTGCAATTTGTGTTTTCAGGTCTCTGTTTTTTCGTTCCACAATATTGGGTTCTGGATGATACACAGGACTAAGTAAGTGTTGTATATTCAAGCAAAAGGTAAGTTGTTGCATCACTGCAGAAATGAATTGTGTTCCATTATCACTTGTTATTCGACGTGGGATTCCATATCGTAGAAATACATCATTCAGAAGAGTTAGGGCGCATTGTTGTGCTGTTGCTTCTGTTAATGCAAATAATTCTATCCAACGCGAAGCAGTATCTTCAATAGCAAAAATCCATCGTTCACCCTTGGTACCTTTACATGCCTTGTGAAAAGCTTTTAGTATGTCGTTAATTTCATGTTGTGGTACTAATAATTTAGCATTTTCATCTTCTTGGTCTGGAGTAAATCTGTATAAGACTCCCATATTTAGCATATATCCCCTCTTTGACCATTGTATGTAGTCTTCTGTTTCATCTTTATCTTCTAATGCTGAAATAATTTTTCTTAGTTCTTCATCTTTTAGTTGTTCAGTGCGAATATTCTTTTCACCTCGTTTCGGAAAGTCTAATTCAATGAGGCAGATTGTACATTCATCTGTGTGACTTTCACATGGTGGTCTTGATAGGTTATCGGCTAATACATTCGTTTTTCCAGGAATATATTTTGTGTCAAAATCGTAAGGTTGTAATTGCAGTGCCCAACGAGCTAACCGTCCGGTCGGCGATTTTAAATTCATTAACCACTTCAATGGCTGGTGGTCAGTAATTGTTAGAAATTTAGTTCCTTCGATATAACCTCTGAAGCGTGATACTGCCCAAACGATGGCTAGAGCTTCCTTTTCAGTGACAGAGTAGTTACATTCTGCTGGTGTAAGTAGTCGACTTGCATATTCGATAGGGTGTTCGTTTGCTCCCTCCCCCTGCACTAAAGCTGCTCCAATTGCATAATTACTGGCATCCGTTTTTATTATGAAGGGTAGGTTGCAATCTAATTGTTTCAGTACAGGAGCCGTAGTCAGTGCTATTTTAAGGCTTTCGAAAGCTGACTCCTGTTGTTCTTCCCATTTCCAAATAACTGCCTTCTTTGTTAGGTTTGTTAATGGTCTTGCGATTTCTGCGAAGTTTTTGATAAATCTTCTGTACCAGGATGCTGTTTGTAGGAATGAAATCAGCTGTTTAAGTGTCTTTGGTGCCTTCATTTCAGCGATTGCCCTGGATTTTTCAGGATCTGTGGTGATACCTTCAGGCGTAATGATATGACCTAGGTATTTAATTGATTGACACCCAAAATAGCACTTTGATCTGTTTGCTCTTAGTCTGTAGTAGTTTAATTTTGTGAAAATTTCTCGTAAATCTTCTAGATGTTGCTCGAAACTGCATGATCTACAGATCAAATCATCTAGATATACCAGTACGGACTCCGCTTTTAGCTCTCTGCAGAATTTATCCATCAATCTTTGAAAAGTACTTGGTGCATTTCGTAATCCAAATGGCATACGTTTGAAACGAAATGTTCCGAATGGCGTTACAAATGTAGTTTTATCTAGATCATTGTCACATATTTTTATTTGATAATAACCAGATTGTAAATCTATAGTGGTCATATATGGCATTGCTTTAGCCTGTTGTAATAAATCGTCCATTCGTGGTAAGGGGTATCTGTCTGGTGTTGTAATGGCATTCAAACGTCTGTAGTCTATGCATACTCTAATGTCTGATTCTCCTTTGGGCACTAGGACCACTGGTGCTGTCCATGGACTTTCGTTTTCTTCTATAATATCCATTTCAAGCATTTCATCTAACTTTACTTGTAATTGTTGTTGTCTAATTGGTGACATTCGGTATGGTTTTACTGCAATAGGCATGTGATTGCCCGTGTCTATTTTATGTTCAGCAAATGGTGTAGACTCACCATGTTTATTGAATATGTAATGAAATTCTGATAACAAGGTATTTAGTTGTTCTCTTTGTATCATATTAAGGTTTGTAGCTTCATGGGGTTCTAATAAAATATCAAGTGAGTACAATTGAATATTATTTATTGGTATATAGGTCACTCGAGGATCAGGCAAGGACTCGTCATTAACTTCTCGTGGTACACGTTGACGTGAAGGTTGTGGCGGTAGCTCGATCTTCTTTAACGTGAAACTCGGTGTAATATCGCAGGGAGATTCTTCAGATTCATCTGGTGGAGTGCTGGGAATCGGCGACAACATTTTCAGATCTCTGGCCCATGTGAGAAAGGATGGTAGATCTTCTTCTTGAGTAACATTCTCAAACTCAATTTTCTTTACTGCAATGCTGTTTACCAGATTTATTTTTGGTTGAACAAACTGGTAAATTTGGTCAGTATTTTGAATGAAACTCCAGCATTTTTGACCTAGATTCAAAATCATACCGCTCTTCTCCAAAAAATCGATTCCTAGGAGCGTGCGATTGTCTCCACCGTCGGGGAATACCGAGAAAGAAATAGGTAACATTCGGTTTTCAATAGATATTTCCACCGTCGTGGTTTACAGCTTGATGGTCTTTGCTGAGCCATCTGCGAGTCCCACAGTGGTATCATGCTCCGTAAACACCGCGCCGTTGCTTTTCATCAATTTATATAACCGTTCCCCGGCGATGCTGGTGCGTGCGCAGGTGTCCAAGTGGGCTTGACCCACAATATTATTATATTTGATCTGTATTGTTGGCAGTCTAATTTGGTTTTGTATCTTAGCCTCCATAGAAAAAAATTGTATAGGTTTCGGCGGTGACTCCTTTTCCTTACAGGTAGCACAGTTACTACGGAACACTCCAACAGCGCCACAACCATAGCAGGTGATAGGTGGTTTCGGTTTAACGTAGTCTCTTTTGTGGCGGTAAGCTGCGACAAGCGGATCCTGCAGGCTTCAATTAGGTGTCCTCTGCGTCCACAGTAAAGGCAACGTACTATAGGTATATTACGAGTCTCATTTCGTCCCTTAGTAGAAGATGAAGACGCTGGTGTTGAGCTGGACGGTTGATTATCCAAACTTTCCAAATGACGGGCCTTCTCTAATAAGTCCGTAAAGGATTTTATATCTGTACGGGCTATTTTCTTCTTTACGTCTAATTTCAATAGACCGTAAATAAAGTCTATTTGTTCTTCTTTCTTGTGACGTTTTTGAGGCAACATTCCGATTAATGCTCGTTTTCTGCCGATGAAGGAATCAATAGGCTCGTGCACTCCTTGACAGTCGGCGAACAACTGAATATAAATTTCGTATGGTTGCAGTTTAGGTGCAAATGCTGCGTAAATAGCTTTCAATGCGGCGGACCACGTTTTTATCTCTGATTTAATACCCAACCAACAAACACTTGCTGTCTCTTTCAGAAGCAAAGGTAAGCCGGATAGTGCATGTTCGTCTGATATCTGCTCGATTTGCTTGTATATAGTTACGTTATTAATGAATTCATCTACTTTGTCATAGTCTCGTTCACCATTGAACTTGAAAGTACATCGAGTAAAATTCTTGTTTGTTGATGAACCAGGAATGCGGTTCAATATTGCGTGAAATTGTTCATCAGTTAGTTGAAAAGCCATTTTGTCTTCTTCAGCCATTTCTATCAATTTTAACGTTGGGCGTCACTATGTAGGGTGGCTGAGAGAAAGAGGGTGATGGTTTAACTATTTATTGATGAGCATACAATATTGGTACATAAAGACACATACAAACATCCCTAGCTATGCATCAGAGTGGACTGCGTGGCTATCTCACTCTTCTGCTTTGAAGACATAGGTTTTGGAACGGACTGCGTGGCTATCTCGATCCTCGACCTGGCCAGCACCTGAGGACTGCAGTGGCTATCTCTCAGGTGAAGCCGCCTAGCTAAGTGACAGTCGCTTTTTTTTTTTTTTTTTTTTTTTTTTTTTTGAAAGTGACTATTACAGCTTTGCTCCGGGAGCAACTACTGCTTTTTACTGCGGGCTATTGGGGGGACCACGAAGGGTCACCGAGCCAATTGAATGAACTTAAGCAACCGACCTAGGGGCACCCAGCGGGGTACGGACCTCGGCCAAGGACGTTGCTGGGGCTACGCGGCGGATTGTGTAGCTGGGATAGGTGAGAAGCGGCCTGGGATTGGCCTATAGCGTCTGTAGGCGCCTGAATTGAAGGGAGTGTGCAGTGGTCGCGGCTGTCTCCGCCGGCGGGGACGTCGATTACTGTGTCGGCGTGTTGTTGTCGTGTGTTGTGAATTTGCGATTGTTAGTCGTGTCTGTTGGGCCGCCTGTACGGCAACCGTGATCTCATCGTCTGGATCGACCAGTACATTGCGGGGTCGACGTCTATTCGTCCTAGTAGTATCACAGTGACAGTCGCTGGCCGCGTCGGGTCTTATATACGATCCTCGGAGCGCGTGCCGCGTGCATAACGATGGAGAGGGCGGTGACAAGGGCAGCTAGATGTGTGCGAGCGAGAAAGCACTCGGGTCCGTGCGCCTCTCGCTACACAACGTCATTTAGATTTCTATATTAAGGCTCGTTGGCTAGCAATGGCGAGAAAGGATCATTGAACGTCAGTCGATCAAAATCACGTTTTTTTTTTGGTCGGTCGTGGATTTTTCAGCGCAGAATTCTATTTGAAATAAATATCTGTGAAATAAATGACAACTTTACCTTCCCCATGAGACGAGGAGGTGCTGATACGGTGTCGAGGCGAGAATTGTGTGTAACCTTTATGTTTGACGTTTTTTTGAATGGACTTGACAGTCTTGTCGCTTAGACATGCGTTAGCGTGTGCGGACCGCCTAAAGCAAAAATGTGATTTGTTTTTTGTAGGCGTTTTTTGGAGTATGTGTTTTTTAATAAAAGTGTTAGGATTGTGACGTAAACTTTGCAAATAAAACATGCGAGATTCATGTTATTGTGGCGTAATAACTAACTTTTTATTTCATGACTGTTCACTTTATTTTCATTGAAAAACAAGACAAGTATAATAAGTAAGTAGCTAGTAGCTACGTACTTTACTCAGAGCAACAATGGTATTCAGCGAATTAAATACAGGGTGTAAGTGACAGCCTAGCAAATACTGATCCTCAGGAACACAGCAGTACAGCAGTTTTGTATGGCGCAGGTGATTTTTTCGCGTTTCCTGAGGTAGGCTCCATAGTGAAAGTTGTTCAGTTTGATGGTCTGAATTCACCGTTTCAGAATTTGCTAGGCTGTCACTTACACCCTGTATACAGGGTGTAAACTTAAATTGTGTTACATACTTAAACGGGTGCTTCAGGCTATCAGACTGAACAACTTTCACTATGTGACCAATTTTAAACGAAAACGCCAATGGTGACTCGACCCAAATGTATGAATCAGCCGTTTTTTTCGCGATTTCAATAATGATCCCATTGTGAACGTTGTTTAGTTTGATGATCTGAAGCACCCTCTTCAGTATACAGGGTGTAAGGAAAAGTATCATTAACCTTTAAACCACATACCCATCAAACTTTTACTATGGGAGCAAAGAGATCGGAGCAAAAAAAAATCTGCTGTCCCATACTAAACTCCAATACCTACTCCACTCAAATTAATGTATGCAACAGCAGATTTTTTTTGCTTCGATCGGTTTGCTCCCATAGTAAAAGTTGTATCGAACAGTGAGCTTTCAACAAACTGAACAACTTTTACAATGGGACCAACATGCAAATCGTGAAAAAAAAATAGTCGTTTCGTAATTTTTTTTCGAGTAGCTATACAGACATTTTCTGCCCCCTTATTGTAAGTAACGTAATTAGTTTTGTTTCTTAGTTTGTTTTTGGTGTAAAATACAGTACCTACCTATATATGTATTTTATTCATTTATTCAGTTTCTGGAATATTTTTTTCATGCTATTTCGATGTTGGCTCCACAGGGAAAGTTGTTATGTTAAATAGTCTGAAGCAGCCTCTTAACCCTCGGTTGGTCGCGCATTGATAATAACGTAGTTGGTCGCGTGGGGTTTTTAAAAACCCCAAATTTCAAAAGCATACAAAACACCCAATGTTTATCATTTTTTAATTTATTTTATCATATTATTATTCACCTATTTTAGATAAATGAAAAAAACTAATTTTTTAAAAGAAATATTTATTTGTTATCCCTCAAAACTTAAAACTACCAAATAGGAACTTAAATTTCAGTCTTCAACACATCCTAGTAAACAAAATCAAATAATTGGTAACAATAGTTGGTCGCGTGGGGTCTTTGAGAGCCCGCGCGCCAAAAATACGTCTATATCTCACGGCGTCGGCGCGCACACTGAAGTTAGCAGCGATCTACGTCAACTATAGTCAAAATTAGGAAGCTACCTAACGTTTCGCGTTGCTATGCCAGTTTTTAAAGTAGGAAATTTGCAAATTAAAAACATCTAGGCTTTTAAAGACCCCACGCGACCAACCGAGGGTTAAGAGGCTATGTGAAAAAAATAGGATTCTTCAAAGCGTCATATATCATGAAGTACTAACAGTAGGAGTATGATTAGTGGATATGTGTAAATTGAACATATAATATAATTGAAGTTTTGATTAGAGCCAAAACACGATTAAGACACATTTTCTCGATAGAAAAACAAGCCAAAGTAGCCTCCGTCTTTATCGATAAACGCTTGGAACTGCTAAACGGTGAATAATAGAAACACGAGACTTGATTTTAAAAAAAAGATTGATATTTTATAAATTTTGATTACAGCAGAATTGAACTTAAATAAATAGTACAATCACAATTAAATAAAGTCTGTTTTACGCTTGCGTCGTTTCAGGCGCGCGCGCCGCCCCATCTCTTTCTCTCGCATCAGGCAGTAATATAAGCTATCACACGCCCATTTCGCTTCAATTATTTTTCGACATAGGCCCTTAAGTATGTAACGCATTTAAGTTCACACCCTGTATATTTATACACTGGCCTGCATAACTAAGTATCACACTTTTAAAATTGCAATAACATTTGAAGTACATAAAATATACTTTCGAAATAAAAAGGACTCGAAAAAGAGTTTAATTTAAAAAGAATAGTTACAAAGAAAGCTGATAAATTTGCTATAAAACGTTTTTTATTTTAAATCTCTAATTTCTATAGTTTAGAAAAAAAAATTAGTACATTATGGTACAAGTGTGTAATGTTGGTGATTACAGCTGAGGCGCCATTGAGACCCGAGCCGTAGGCGAGGGTCTTAAGAGAGCCGATGACGGTAATCATCAATACACACGTGTATCATACGACGTTTTTCAACACACTTGTGAAGAAAATAATAATAAATCATTTTATTTAGTAAATAAAAAGTTTATTTAGAGAATTTATTTGTACTATTGAATATGATCTTTTTTGTATCGAAACTTTTTTAAGAACAAAGCAACTCAAGAACTCAACCAAGAAGTTTAGATACCTTCTATCTAAACTTCTTGAACTCAACCAATAAGAAAAAACCTATAACCTATAATGAAAAAGTCACAGTTTGATTATAGGTGTCATTATGTGCCTAATTGCCTTGAAATAAGGGCCATTTTATGAGCAAGTGTGTTGAAAAAATATTAAAAGTGTAGTACTTAGTTTTGCAGGTCAGTGTATATGTCACATATTACTATATTTTTCTCTGTGTCCCGGAGTACCGCTAACTCAATTAGTTAGCGGTCTCGAATGTAAAAGGCTGTCGGTTATCTAACTACCCTTGTTTCTTTCTTTAATGTTTTTTTAGGTATTTCATTTCGTTAAACTTATCACAAAGAGCATAATCAACCACCGAACCTAATTTACTTTATAAAACAATTTTTAAAACATGTATTCAACGTTTAAAGTTAATTTTCTATATAAGGTCTAACAAAATTAGCTGAAACTATTTTAAGGGGATGATCAGACCACCAAACTGAACAACTTTCTCTATGGGACCAATATCGAAATCGCAAAAAAAAAATCTGCTGTTCCATACATTTAGGTCGAGTACGTTTGTACGGAACAGCTGATTTTTTTTTCGCGATTTCGGTATTGGTCCCATAGAGAAAGTCAAAGTCAAAGTCAAAGTCAAAGTCAAAGATCATTTATTGCATAACTACAGGTTTATAAAAGGTCTTAATTTTCAGTTTGATGGTCTGAGCATACCCTTTATAAGGTCTAACAAAATTAGCTGAAACTATTTTAAAGGGTATGCTCAGACCATCAAACTGAACAACTTTCTCTATGGGACCAATATCGAAATCTCGAAAAAAGAATCTGCTGCCCCATACATTTGAGTCAAGTAGTGTTGGCAGTTTTGTATGGGAAATCAATTTTTTTTTTCGCTATTTCGATGTTGGTCCCATTGAGAAAGTTGTTCAGTTTGATGGTCTGAGCATACCCTTAAAATAGTTTCAGCTAATTTTGTTAGACCTTATATACAAATAGAAATTTTATTATCGACATTAAGCACAACTCAAAAGTTTTAACAACCAAGAATTTCACTGCTAATTTGAACTTAAACTAGTCTCATTTTAAAGATCATTTTCATTTACTACTAGAAATAAATTAAGAGATGAAAAAACTGCAGTAGCACACGGTATAAAATATTTAAACTTCATTTTCAGTACAGCAAACAAAGCATTTTAACTTGGACATTCCTCATTTCAGCTTCAAATTGTTGGGGCGTTATACGTTTCTGTGGTCACCTTTGACTACTTATATAGGGACTAGTTACGCGTGTAATTCTACTAACAAACATTTCTGCTTTTGCGGGGGGCGGGGCGAGGTAACATGAAATCCGCAACATTGGATTTTATTCCCATAACTATAGATTCTAATTTTGAACGTTAAAAATCATGAAAAGTAGTCTCGTGTGTACCCTAAACGTTTTAAGTTCGAAATCATTGTTTCGCAATTATAGGCTGTCTCGTTTAATGATAAGGTATAAAATGGAATGTAAATGCACATGATTCATTGATCTTATACCGTGGCAGAGGGGAAATGCTACCGCAAGGCTAGTCCTTATAATAAATAGTCAAAGGTGGTCACATATTAGCTGCGGGTTTTTAATTATATTTTTAAGGTGGGGTTGTCCTACTTCATACTAGAAGCTAAGTAGGTCAAAGTATCTGTAGGCATACTATTTAAACTCGAACCACAGCCCGGACACTGCATACAAATAATTGAAATTGACAAGATGACTTCAGCACATGCGAAACCAAAGAAATTGAACCTTAAGTCTTCTTCTTAGGCATCTGCCGGGTAACTGGAGGGCGATAGAGGGGGTGAGGTAAAAAGTTGGTGGGAGGAAGGGAGTGTCCGTACGTCTAGTAATAAATACTCTTTCTTATACTGTGCTCGAACTTAACAATTTTTTATTCAGCTGAGGTGAGTGAAACGCGCACTTATTGACAAACTTTTTTAGTCTACCACTGTGTCGGAACAATAAACTTAATATTACTACCGATCGGAACGTTTTTTCGTCATAGACAAGATAGGTAGAACAACATCAAAAACGGAAGCTATTAATTTTTTTTTTTTGATTCCATAGTCAAACAAAGGATTCATAGTTTCGTCATGTCTGACTGTGTGCTTCACCTCAAAAACTACACTAAAACTAAACTAACAAAAAAATTCTCCTAACGAAATAACCAACCAACGAGATGGCGGCGGTTGAAAAAAAGTAACACTCAACTAGAAATAAATAATAATAAGTAGCTAACATAATTCATCAAATTCCTCATCCAATGCGGGTGCGGCGGCGGCTACCGCGGAAAACCTCAAACGGCGCTTATATGTAAACCTCGGCGAGGCTTACATATTTGCACCGTTTGGGGTCGAGACATTGGGTCCGTGGGGGCCAGAGGCGCGCCGATTATTTAAAGAATTATCGGCGCGCCTAATCGAGGTCTCCGGTGATCAGAGGGCTACCTCGGTCAACGCATCAGCCTGGCCATACAAAGAGGTAACGCTGCCAGCCTCCTGGGCACCTTGCCGCCAAGCGGCGGCAATTTCGAGGACATTTTTTATTTGTAAGTAGTATTAGTTTTGTTTTTTTTTTTTTGTTTTTATTTTAGGTTAATGGTTATTGATGTAGTGCTTTAATATGTGTATAATAAATTGAAATTATAAAACAACTGTTAAAATTCATCAAAAACTCGCCTATAGTTGCAAATTTGTAGATACTATAGTCCCGTATTATAAATATAACGCCGAACCGGTACTAGAATATAACACAACAAAATTATACTTTGACAGAGCAATACTTACAGACCGAACAGTTCACTTTAACAGACCAGATATCACATTGATAAACAAGACAAACAAAACAGGATTACTAATCGATATAGCCGTACCTAACACACACAATGTACAAAACACAATAGCAGAAAAGCTCTCCAAATACATCGAGCTTAAGGTGGTTTCAGTCCATACAAACGTTTGACGCACAATACGCGTAGACGGAATTAATAAAAGTAATATTTTATATATGGAAAAATAGTTTAAAAAATCTAGTTGCCGCGTAACAAATAACATTTGCAATTTATAATATAATTACGAAGATATAAAGCTTTTAAAATTTTGTATGAAAAATTTCAAAGCTTGATATCTCCGTAATTATTTTTTAAATTGCGAATGTTATTTGTGACGCGGCATTTAGATATTTCAAACTATTTTTCCATATATACAAAGTTATATATATTAATACCGTCTACTCGTATTGTGCGTCAAAGTTTTGTATAAAATTGACCCCTCTGCAACCGCCTTAAAGATGAAATATCCCGCCTGTGGCACTTGGAAAAGGTAACAATAGTCCCCATAGTCATATCTACAACAGGTGTTATCCCTAAACAACTACACCAATCCCTCAGCACTTTACATTTGCCTGCTAATATTTACCATCTATTACAGAAGGCTGTAATTCTCAACATTTTTCGGATTGTAAGAAAATTCTTACAGATTGATCAAAACAGCAGTCAATCACTAACTCAACCACCCTCACCACCTACAACTACCAGTTTCACACAGCCGCACTCACACTCACACCACAACCAACCACCACTTTCTCAAACAACAAACACAGAAACTCTTCCCCAAGACATACACTCCACCATCATTAGCAACACTAACACTGGTGAACAGTTGGCTTAGGCCCGTGCCATCAGAACTCCGGTTACGTAAAACGGAGAAAGAAAAAGGAAGAATAAAAATAATAATAAATTCTTTATTGTCTAGGAAATTCAGATACAAGTTGGCAGTTTACATTGATTCTTACATAGTTTCACCGAACTCTGTCTTTTCAGACACATACACAAATAGTATCTTAGTAAGATAATTATGTAGTCTAGGAAAAATAAAGTTAAGTAGGTACATTATTTCATTAATTCATAGTGAGACTTCTAGTAAAATAAAATTATTAAAATGTCAGACAATTTACAATAACAATAAGTAATAATACACAAACAAGAAAGAGAGAATCCCTATACTAAAATGTCAAATATACGTACAATTATATTTCTTTCTTATAGTCTAAGTATTCTTTTATACTGTAAAAACATTTCTCTGACAGCCACAAATGTAACATTTTCCTAAAATTGCAAATTTTACAATCTTTAAAGTGATCAGGAAGCTCATCTATACTATTATAAAACTGTAACAGGAAGTTTGTCTGTACATTGAAGATATTAACAAAAAATAAGTTACGATATGGTTTTTAGATGTCCCTGATTCCATTTCACCAATTTTTGGATTTTTTGTCTGTCTGTTTGTTTGCGTGTTTGTTTGTTTGAACGAGTATCACGCAAAAACCACTGAACCGATTTTGATGAAACTTTTTTTGTTTGATAGCTTATGATCTGACTTAAAATCTGGTATATAATTTGTGCGGACGAAGTCGCGGGTTAACGCTCGTTATATATAGTTATGCTCATAATGTAGCTATTTGATTGATTGATTGAATTATATGAGGTATTATTATATTTGTACTTAGAATCCACTTCCCAAATCTGACTAAAACAAAATTTGTCGCAAAACAAAATTTCTATTGAAATACGAATTCCAAAACAAAATCTAACCATATTTTAGTACAACGTTAAATTATACCCCATTTATACACCTCAGCCAGCAGCTGTTGTTGCCCGCAAGTGTACATTTGATTGTTACACGCACGTTACATTTTGCACGACAGTGTACACAGCTATTACACTGTCGGGCAATGTTAGCGGGTTAGCAAGACGCATAGCGTAACCGCCTGAAGCGATTTTAGTTTCAGAATTTGGGTGAGATTTGTAGTCTTTCAAATTGTAGTGGGTGTTTAAAACATTGTTAGTAACTGGAAAGGCTTTTAAGAGGATTGCGATAGCAGTTTCCATACAAAAAACGTTAAATGTTCATAACCTATTGGAGCTATACAGAACTAACCACGGTTTTGGTGTCATTTGATTCAATGCCTAGTGCATTTTGTATTAAATTTATGAGTTATAATAAATGATTTTACATTACAATTCGAAAGACAAATGGCGAGACTGAACCCAGTCTTTGTTACAAGAACTTTATGTTGTACAGGGTTATAATTATCTCAAACAAGTTAATACATCATCATCATGATATACGTTAGCCCAGTCATTTTACGGTTTGAACAGGGACTAATTAAAAATTGAAATTTTTGTCGGAATTTAAGAGCCAATTTGAGCCTAGAAAAATAACAAAAAAAAAATATCTCAGCAACAGCCGCAAATTTAAAATTTAGCATTTATCTCGTTCTAAAAAACCTAGTCGTAAATTTTTTTTTCACCTTTTTCAGTCTTTATACATACTTCAAACGTGGTGTTAATATTTTTGTCTGCTTCGAAGGCTTTGAAAAATACATTAGTATTTTCTAATGAATACCTCATTTTTCAATGCTTATTTTATTGCTCAAAAATAATTTACATTGCTAAATCTAATTAAAATGAGTGTGTCAGATTATAGGGAGAGCTAGGGGCTATAATATTCATGGCATATTGTCAGGATTAGGTTCATAAACTATTCGACCAATTTATCATATAATTTAATATAATTAAAGCACATCAAGGCTAAATATATTTTGATAGTGTTCCTACATCGTATCGAACCTATCATATTATGTGTATGTGTATGTTGTGTATGTTGGACCAGATGCCCCATAAGAAAAGGAAAGGTTATCATGATACCATCGTCATCCCATCTGCCTTCCCCAGTTTAGGACACTGGTCTACAATGAGGATGAGGAAAGTATATGTACAGAAATGATTTCAAATGAAAGGCCAGAATCAGAATAGTCGAATATTATTTAATTCTTTGACTATCCTTAATATATCTTTGAATATATTTTATATCTTTGATTCTACATTACTTCTGGTTCACTAGTGTCCTCCTATCTAAACCATAGGGCATATGGAGAAGAACCAGACAAAGAAACTCCATATAGGACAACCAAAACACATTATAGAAAATCACACATAAGAATTAGGTATTATAAATTAACCATAATTATTACTGTAGCAAACACAAGTTACTTATACTGAACAAATAATAAATATGGCGTAACACTTACACTTGGGCAGCGTGACCACCTCTGTGATCTTTGATAGAATTCCTCACTTTATGACAAACCACCTCTTTTATAGATTTACCACCACACTTCACGATGGTTCGGAATGGCGGCAAATCCATCCAGGAAATGAAGTTTGTTTACAATATTATAATACGTACTTAATCATTTCTAAATTATAATTATTACTTCACAAATTATACTATGATTTTAGGATGATTATAACTGTATAATTAATATCACAATTACAACAAGATTCACCATAATAAGTTACTAAACATTGTCAACAATGGTTTGGTTTTTAATAGATGTTGCCAGTCTAAAATAGAAATGTAGATGACTCGATTAACGTAAATAATTTAGATTCAAACTCATGATACGACTCAAGACTCGACTCACAAATCATTCAATTAAATAAAGTCTAATATTCTAACACGGCCATACTGACAAATACTTCGTTCTCGAAGTATATAATTAAATAAAGATAAATATATACAATGACCATATTGATTCTAATAAAAAATATTGTCAACCAAAATACAAACTGATAAAATAATTGTAAACCAAAGCATAACAAAACAGCAATACCAAACATGACCAAAAAACTTCTTATCTAAAACATTTAGAGAAATAAGCAAGACATAATTAGCCACATTACTGATTCTATAACAATGTTTCGTAAGTTACGATAAACAAAAAACAGTAATTGAAATTATTTGAATTTAAAGTCTGACATTGCCCAGTTGGTCATAAACGGAGGTTTTATCATTAAAAAAAGTCCGCTTTACACCAAGGGGGCACTAGTCAGTTAAGTCACCTAGTCAGTTCATGATCAAATCATAATATAGCTAATTTCTACCACTTCGCATTGTTATTGTTATAATAGCATTTGTAATTTACTGTCATCTTAAAGCTATGTATTTCATTTTAGCATTGCTACAGCTACGTTATACCTACATTTAGTTTGCAGTGCCCTTACAGGGTTCATGTGCGCCCTATCTTATGTGTTCCACCTTATGTAACAACATGAAGCAATAAACTACTATGACTATGAGTACACATCTTACATTATGGTGACAAGTAACATCGGTCAATTTGGGCATCTCAGAACATTGGGCCAACTCACACCATTTGGGTCAACTCACACCCTTGTGTCAACTCAGACCATTGGGTCAACTCAGACCATTGGGTCAACTCGGACCATTGGGTCAACTCAGACCATCGGGTCAACTGAGACCATTTTAACTACAGACTGCTTGAAAAACATGAACAGTTGAACAAAATAAGTAGCTGTATCACTTTTAAACTAATTTGACTACTAGTCATGATCAAAACAGAAAGCTGGATTAAAATACACTCGAATCTTTTCAATTTACAAAATTTCAAGATTGAATTACGTAATAGTGATAATCGAAAAACATAAGACGAAATAAAATTACAAAAAACCGCTCGGCCATACTGATTTATAATCTAACTTTACTACCCACTTAATTTTTTTTTTTAGAAACAAAAATCTTATTCGGCTTTTGCCGTTACCTCGCAAAATGTTCAAATCTTCATCTTGGATTCTTGTGGTTTTCAATGGTTTCTGGATGGTTCTTTGCGGGTTGTCTCCAGACGACCAGAGTCATCATCGTGATGCATTTTCCTTTTGCAGCTGGAGCAGCGGTCCTCATGATGATACCATGAAAAACAAAAAGTATGTGAGCATGGAAGTCATGGATAAGATCCTAGACCGGATCCCACTTCTGATGTCAGATTATAGGGAGAGCTAGGGGCTATAATATTCATGGCATATTGTCAGGATTAGGTTCATAAACTATTCGACCAATTTATCATATAATTTAATATAATTAAAGCACATCAAGGCTAAATATATTTTGATAGTGTTCCTACATCGTATCGAACCTATCATATTATGTGTATGTGTATGTTGTGTATGTTGGACCAGATGCCCCATAAGAAAAGGAAAGGTTATCATGATACCATCGTCATCCCATCTGCCTTCCCCAGTTTAGGACACTGGTCTACAATGAGGATGAGGAAAGTATATGTACAGAAATGATTTCAAATGAAAGGCCAGAATCAGAATAGTCGAATATTATTTAATTCTTTGACTATCCTTAATATATCTTTGAATATATTTTATATCTTTGATTCTACATTACTTCTGGTTCACTAGTGTCCTCCTATCTAAACCATAGGGCATATGGAGAAGAACCAGACAAAGAAACTCCATATAGGACAACCAAAACACATTATAGAAAATCACACATAAGAATTAGGTATTATAAATTAACCATAATTATTACTGTAGCAAACACAAGTTACTTATACTGAACAAATAATAAATATGGCGTAACACTTACACTTGGGCAGCGTGACCACCTCTGTGATCTTTGATAGAATTCCTCACTTTATGACAAACCACCTCTTTTATAGATTTACCACCACACTTCACGATGGTTCGGAATGGCGGCAAATCCATCCAGGAAATGAAGTTTGTTTACAATATTATAATACGTACTTAATCATTTCTAAATTATAATTATTACTTCACAAATTATACTATGATTTTAGGATGATTATAACTGTATAATTAATATCACAATTACAACAAGATTCACCATAATAAGTTACTAAACATTGTCAACAATGGTTTGGTTTTTAATAGATGTTGCCAGTCTAAAATAGAAATGTAGATGACTCGATTAACGTAAATAATTTAGATTCAAACTCATGATACGACTCAAGACTCGACTCACAAATCATTCAATTAAATAAAGTCTAATATTCTAACAAGTGCATTGCTAATAATATTATTAAGTTAAAAGCCTTCTGGGTCTGGGAGATACAATTTAGATTTCTATATGTTGCCTAACGATTTTTTAAAAATATGTTTTCAGATAGTCTTTTTCTCACTAAATGTTGCCGGTTACAGTTTAAAAGTTCAATTGATAATTACTCCCCACCACCCCTCCTAACAAAACTCCGTAAAATCACTGGGCTACGTCCCACTGCAGGGCACAGGCTTACCCTCAGGGCTCTGCATGAGCATCAGTCCACCACGCGTTCCCAATGCGGTTTGGTGGACTTCACATACGCATCAGAATTTCTTCTTCAGCGTATGCAGGTTTCCTCGCGATGTTTTAAGCAGTCGGCTACCTTTACACACTTGAAAAAAAAACATTAGTACATTGATACACGTCATGTTTTCCGTGCAGATTCGAACACAATTTTCTAAAGCAAAACGCAAACATGATAACTACTCGTATTTTCTGTTATGTATTTAATGTAATTTAATAGATGAAACAAATAAAGGTAGGTAAGTTCATTAAAAATATTAAGAACATAAAACTAACTTCATTCATTACATAAAAACTGTTAGGTTTTGCGTGAAATACAATAAATTTTTAGAAATAAAGTAACGAATTTACATAATTCCCGGGGTTATTTGGTGGGATGGTACGGGCAACACTGGGCATTGTTTGGAAAAAAATTGAAACGAACGGTTGGATTCGGGATTCTTGATCCAGCCAGCATCGAGTACGAACCTGTTCTTTGAAGAAAGTGTATCCAGATCAAGTATTAGTAGCCCACCTGTGGGCCTTAAGTGAAAGTGTCGTTTTGAAGAAGAAATTACAGTCGTTTGAGTGAATATCACGTGAGTTTCATTGTTACATAATACCTGATTATAACGATAGGACTAAAGATTAAACATTCCTGGTAGAACTGAGGTAGATTCTTACACTTCAGAAGTGGTAAAAACCTGCATTTTTTTTCAGCTAATTAATTAATGTAAATTTACTTGCTGATTGCCCATGTAATCTGTAACAAAGACTACCTATATAACCGGCACAGTCTACACTGTTCTGATGGTCTTTGTACCTAGATATCTGTACCAGAATGATTTACAATATCATTACGCAATTACACTTCTAGCGTTAGGTATGTTATATGGTCAACGCAATCATTTTACACGTATGGTTTTATAGTGTATAAATACATTTTGTAGTGCCAGTTTGACTGCTTTGATATTATACAGAAAACAAAGAGTTTGATTCGTGCAGTTAGCGTATTACGTTGAATAGTTACATAGATTTCGTTTTCAAGTTTCAGAATCATGCAACGCGAAGATGTACGCCATCAATTGGCAACGCCAGATCGACTAGAAGCAGGCACGAGTCGCGACTCAGAACGGCGAAGCCGCAGCCGTACCCGTCGAGAAAGTCGTGAAGTTCGCAGTCGGAGCCGCTTGGGGGAACGAGAACTCGAGTTAGTACGGCAACGGGAAAGACTTCGTATCCTAGAGGGTGAACTACGTGACGAGCGTAGTCGGTCCAGACGTTCACCTACAAGGGAGACCCGCAAGGTACGTCACGAGCAGCATCTGCATGAGCATAGGGTGTTTGCCACAGAGCTGCCTCGCGATGAGAGCAGTCGCCAGGCGCGCAGCTCCGCCGTGCGGCGCTCGCGCAGCCCTGTGCCGCGTCACTATCGCAACCCTCTGCCCCAACGCTCTCGCAGCCCTATGGCACGACAGTCACGTGGTCCCGTCGTGCGACCTTCACGCAGCCCCACGATGTCCAATCACCAACATCAGAGGCCTGACACTCCTACGTTTACTTCTAAAGATTTATTGAACATCATTAAAACATTGACTAATGTGACTAAGAACCCTGAATCTCAGCCGTTGCCATTTGCGACTCCACTGAATTCTAGTACTAGCATGAATCATAAAAATATCCTACCGGATTTTAACCCTTCTACAAAAAGCCAACGGATTGACATCTGGTTAAAAAAGGTGAATGAGTGCGCAACTGTCTACGGTTGGGACGAGAGAACTATTATTCACTTTGCTATGCAGAAACTCCAAGGATTGGCCAAAACTTGGTACGAAAGCTTAAATTCAATTCTGTTTACATGGACTGAGTGGCAACAAAAATTAACGAATGCTTTTCCGTATGAAGAAAATTATGGCCAATCCTTGGAGGATATGTTAAAGAGAAAAAATTACATTTAATGAACCTCTCGAGGTAGGTATACTATTATGAAAAATTGGCCCTATTGAACCGCTGTGACATTGAAGGCAAACGCGCGGTGGACTGCATTATTCATGGGTTAAGTGACAAAACTATGAGATCTAGCGCTAATGCATTACGTTGTACTCATCCAGATCAGCTACTACAGTTCCTCATTAGTAATAAAGAGGCCCCACAATCTTTTGATCGCAACTTCCACAAGGGTAAAACTTTAACCCCAATTAATTATACTAATAATAACACTCTAAATCGAACTAGGACTAGTGGCAATACGCAAAGCGAGTTGTTTTGTTTTAACTGCAAGGAAAAAGGCCACCCTTACTTGAAGTGTCCTAAACCTTTGATTGCCATGCGTATTTCAAATTCAGAGTTAAATTCAAAATTTATTAAAGAAAGTAGGGTTAAAACACAGACAACTATTCGTGTTCTGGAAGACATCTTCTACGTTTTTAGGAATCCCGACAGTATTATTAGTGACCGTGGCACGTCCTTTACGTCGCACGCGTTCAAGCGATTTTGTCTTGATAAGGGGATACGACATATTTTGAACGCGGTCGCTAGTCCGCGATCAAACGGACAGGTCGAAAGGTACAACCGCACGATTCTGAACTCTCTGACTGCACAAAATTTGAATGGTAACGAGAAAGACTGGGATGATAAAGTAGGTAGAGTCCAATGGGGTATAAACAATACTTCACAAAAGACTACGGGTAGGACACCGGTTGAAGTTATGTTTGGTTCTAGCATGAAGTCAGAAATAGATCCAAGATTGAATGAAGTAGTTCACAAAACTCTCGAGAGCACTGATTTGGAGACTATTCGTGAGACAGTTAAAGATAAAATAGATGAAGAGCAACAGAAGCAAAAACAAAATTATGATAAGAACCGGCGTCCTGCCCGAGTATACGGTGGAGGGGAACTCGTTAAGATTACCCGGACATCCTTTAGTAACGACGGAAAGAGCAAGAAGCTTATTCCGTCCTACATGGGGCCGTATCGCGTTATTTCAGTGTTGGGTAATGACCGACATAGATTAGCAGCTATACCTGGATTGAGTAGTACCAAAAACAAGTGCAAAACCACTGTGGCTACCGATAGAATGTTACCGTGGGTTCATATAGCGGCCTTGAATGTAAATGAGTCTAACGATGATAATACTAATGCTGATGAAATCTCTAGTGACGATGATGAAGATGATACGAGAAATTAATTATTTTATAACTGTTTATGAAATAAAATAAATATTGATAATTGTACTGAATAAATTAATTTACAGCCTAACATAAATATTCGTGATATTAATGTGTTTAAAATGAGAGAATCAAAAGTAATATAATTATGATAAATGAATTGTTAGGAAATAGTTATAGTTAAAAAAATTACTGTTTATCGATAAACTGTGAGAAGGAAGGGTTCACAGACATTCTAATAATTTGTATATATGTAATTTTAATGAAACTATGGCGTTGTCACTTGTGAAAAGGATGGTTCACAAGATTATCGTAATTGTATGTGAGAAGGAAGGTTCACAAGATTATCATGGTGGTATGTGAGAAGGAGGGTTCACAGCCATTATGATAGTTAATTATGTTACTTGTGAGAAGGAGGGTTCACAAAATTTACATTATTGCAAGTGAGAAGGAAAGCTCACAGCGTTTATGCTACATATTATTGTAATTAAAAATTATTGTATCTAAGAAGCTTATATGAAGGAAACGTTTTCAAATATTTAAGAAATTGTGAGTAATACACAGTCATATATAAATATATTTCTGAAATATTCTGAATATATTAATATTGTTTAAAATATAAAATGTTATTTTATAGATATTTTATAAATAATGAAGCATTACAATTTGTTCCATTTACTTAAATATTTCACAGTTACAACTTAGTAGTCTGTTTAATTTTAATGTTTCAAATCTGTTTGTGTAATTGAAAATATAGCTATAAAATTGTATTGTTATTTGGACCAAACTTTAATTTAATGTAAGTTTTAACTCGATGCAGATATTTAGGAATTTATTTGGCCTAGTGTTAGGTTCATTGAGAGCACTCTGCCTGCGCACATGGGGACATGTGCGAGGTCAGGATGGTCGAGTGTTAGGTTTTGCGTAAAATACAATCAATTTTTAGAAATAAAGTAACGAATTTACATAACTCCCGGGGGTATTTGGTGGGATGATACGGGCAACACTGGGCATTGTTTGGAAAAAAATTGAAAAGAACGGTTGGATTCGGGATTCTTGATCCAGCCAGCATCGAGTACGAACCTGTTCTTTGAAGAAAGTGTATCCAGATCAAGTATTAGTAGCCCACCTGTGGGCCTTAAGTGAAAGTGTCGTTTTGAAGAAGAAATTACAGTCGTTTGAGTGAATATCACGTGAGTTTCATTGTTACATAATACCTGATTATAACGATAGGACTAAACTTAAACATTCCTGTTAGAACTGAGGTAGATTCTTACAAAACATTAAAAGTTACTCATGCTTCGCATTCAAACAACTCTTTATTATAATTTCATTACAAATACAACACAAACAATAGCCCATAGAGTCCAGTTTATAACAACAATATGGCTACTTTATCGTCCAGCGAATGTGTTTTATGTCTTTCCCCTTATTTACAATTACATTTTCCGTATGATTTTATCTGAACTTTGTCTGTCTGTGAATTAATTTGACTATAGGCGGTCTTTTTGTAACAACCCAATTCAATAGGTATCAAATCGACAGTTCTTATCGATTTTGCTTTTTAATATTTTACACTCAGTTTCAGAAACGCTCATTAGAGTTAGTTAAATTTAATCTAGCAATATGTCAACAAGACAAAAGTGACAGCAAGATATTTAATGGAGGATTAACTTTAATGAGCGTTTCTGCAACTGAGTGTAAAAGGCAGAATCACTAAGAACTGCCAAACACACCATATTGTTTTGACACTGATTGAATCGAGTAGTTACACAACAAGACTCCTGAACATAATTTGATAATAATTATGTTATACCTACCTATTTTTCTGAGGGAATTAGTCGAAAAACCAGTAGTAGTTCACCTAAATAAACCAAGCAATTTTTTTAAGAAATGAAAATTAATAACCACTACGTCAGAAGTCGAGAACATTTTCTAGCTAGTTAAATAACACGATAAAGCATTGTGTAGTGCAAGTTAAATGTTATAATAACCTAGGAAAAGTATCATTTCTCAGTCTTCATTACCTTAGGGAGAGAGAAGTTGCAATAATTTGTATCCTTCTAAGTTTCTCAACGGTGTTTCTTATTGTTAGACAGAGATTAATAAATGAGAGAAGTGTTTGCTTTTTTATTTTATTAACGTTGTATTTCATTAGTATCTTTAGTGTCATTGTTTAAAACATTAAAATAAAGTAATTTTTTTTTAATTTATTTATCTTCATTCTTAAGACTGCTGTAGATAAAATGCAAATTCGCCAAATTGCAGACATTTTGTTGGCGATACGTTCTTAGTTATAATTACACATAGTTATTTTTTTTACATTCCTGAAAATTTATGTTATTGTTTGCTTTAAGTGAAGTTTGACTGACACTCTTTCATTTTAGATTAATACATAAGTACATATATAAACTCACGACCATAATCCCTTACGAGGTGGTCTAGAACCTACATCATTTTATATCTACAATATTACTATTATTATAATTATCAAACAAACATTTCTAACACTTACATTATGTTGGAAATTCAATTAATATTAACTTAACCTACTATATTATTTATCGGGTAAAAAGTATAAATATATACAAATATAGAATATTGAGACTAAAAAGCTTACTTTATAAGTATAGTGCCACCAACTTATCTGTGGAATGGCCAAAAGCGGAACTACTGATGCCATTTTGAAAACGTCATTTCGTTGCTGTCAGTCGATGTAGTCCAGTGTTGCCAGATCCACACTTAAGAATTATCCCAGATTAACAGCAAAATTATTGTGTTTTTATCGTATCAAAAATTCCAAAAAGTCTCTCTTAGAACCTAAAAGAGTGAAATGATGCGTGAAATTCAATCATTTTTGACCTATTTGTAGGTAGGCAAGTACGAGGTTTTTAGGGAATTTTAGTAAAAACTCTTGATTGAAACGACACAGTGAGGAAATATTTTCTATCTCAATTGTTCTCATTAGAACTTAAATTTTTGTATTAGGTATTTGAAAACTGTTTTACGCGATAATTAACGCCAAAATGATGTATATTATTGGAATTTGACGGATAATTTGGTTGAAAATAATGATTTGATACACAGATTTCATTAAATTACAAAATTATCGTGGATTATCCTGGAATTTTTGTGAATTATCGTGCGATACCCGACTTTTATTTTCTATCGCATGCCCTTCAAAAATATCGTGGGTCTAGGATAATTATTCACGTCTGGCAACATTGTTGTAGTCTCTCATTCTTTGATACAGAAAGTGGCGCCATCGCTCATTCTACAGATAAGTTGGTGACACTGTAAGTACAAATTTTCTTAATAGTAGGTAAGTATAATATACATATTTACAGGGGGCCACCGCACAGTCGAATCAAGTCTTTACTTTTATTTTTAGGGTACATTTATTTAGTTTTTTATTGTTGTTATCTCTACCTCTTAATAGTGATATAGTATTACATAGTTTGGGAGTTAAGTATTTTCTTGTTCTTTCTCCATAGTAGTTTATGGCAGTTGGTTGTGCCAGTTTCTTTTCTCTGACTGACCTAGTACTATATAAATAAATATCTTTGACATTGTCACACAAATTATCTAGTCACATTTAAAGTACCTGGACTTGTATTATGATGACTGGACAACGATATAGAATACATATATAGATACAAACATCCATGACTCGGGTACAAATATTCATATTCATCATATAAATATTTGCCCCTTACGGGATTCGAACCCGCGACCCTCGGCACAGCAGGCAGGTTCACTACAGACTGTGCTACCGGGCTGTCATTACTGGGATTACTGGGATTCGGATATCGGTGATTACTGGGAATTTTGAAACTACTTATATGTTTCAATGGCAAGAAGGTACACACCGCGACACATCAAGCTATACAAAACCAACATAAGCTGGCCGCGCGTAGGTCGAGTAACGTATAGCGTCGTGCGTGTGCGTAGCGCAGCTTATGTTGGTTTTGTATAGTTTGACGTGTCGCCGTGCGTACTTAACTTTATTATTTATTTGTACTTGTATTTGTATTTTTCTTAAATATATTTTGACATTGTAGCAATTTTATTGCATTTTATTTTATAATGACAACCGGTATAAATTAATATTTTTTTAAAATAGGTAGCTACTTCAGAAAAACTATTTTTTATTTTCTTTATCTGATATTTTTTATCAAAACTTGCTCGCGAAACCAGCCTCCCCTATGTTTTCCGAAACCATTATTGTACTTCACTTTATCGCGTTATTCTTTCCATAAACCAAACACACTTAACTTTTATAGTGTTTCGTATTTAGTGGCACTATAAAACATCGTCGAGTTACTTGTCACTATATTGTCATAACATTCATCTTTGTGTCACTTAGTTGTCACTTTACTGCTTGAATACAATGTTTGATAATTTTGATTCAATTGTGAGTGTGGCGCATATGGTGACATTAACCACATTTTCTTATCTTGTCCACTTTTTGGCCGTTCCTTCTTTTTTGATTGAGCTGAGTTATCCGTTCCATTTCCTTTGTCTATGTCTTCCATACTTGTTTCTAATGATCTTAATATTTACAAATCTATTTCTTCATTTATATATATAAATAATATAAAAAAATAAAAAATGTTGTCCTTCATCTTGTCCAGATTATCCTCTCCTTTTTTCTTTGTCCATAATATAAGGTCTAACAAAATTAGATGAAACTGTTTTAAGACGATGATCAGACCATCAAACTGAACAACTTTCTCTATGGGACCAATAACGAAATCACGAAAAAAAAAATCGGCTGTCCCATACAAAACTGCAAACATGACTCGACTCGAAATGTATGAGTACAACTGATTTTTTTTTCGCGATTTCGTTATCGGTCTCATAGAGAAAGTTGTTCAGTTTGATGGTCTGACTATCCCCTTAAAATAGTTTCAGCTAATTTTGTTAGACCTTATATAAGTTTTGTAACTATTCGTTTGCCTACCTTTGAAAGTGGCAAATGCACTTATTTTTATTTTATTTATTTTATATTCCGAGATTTACAGCATTACAATTTTGTAAGTATTCTTATATCAACCTAGACGCCAATTAAATTAACATTAACCATGCACAACAACCATCTGTGGATGTCACAAATGAGGCTACTGGGGATACGAATTCTTTGGCAGTGTTTGATAATTCTGAAACTCCAACTAAAATTTTCATTTCAGTTTAGGTAAAGTTTAATATCAAGGTAAATGTTTCGTAGTAGAATCGACTTTAATACAGGGTGTAAGTGACAGCCTAGCAAATACTGAAACGTTGAACTCAGACCATCAAACTGAACAACTTTCACTATGGAGCCTACCTCAGGAAACTACAACAACTTGGGCCTCTTCAAGGCGAGAGTGAATAGGCACATTTCTAGGTAAGCATGCTACATCTTCGGCCTCATCGTCACTTAACATCAGGTGAGATCGGGGTCAAATGCTTACCTATCAGACATACAAAAAAAAAAAAAAAACGCGAAAAAAAAAAATCTGCTGTCCCATACATTTTAGGCGGGTAGGTACATAAGTTTTGTATGGGACAGCTGATTTTTTTTCGCGATTCCTGAGTTAGGCTCCATAGTGAAAGTTGTTCGGTTTGATGGTCTGAGTTCACCGTTTCAGTATTTGCTAGGCTATCACTAACACTCTGTATATTAGAGACACAAGACACCTCTATCCATCTCTATTTCATTTAAAAACCCATCTACAACTAACTCAAAGGAATCTCGACTTTACCGATATTTCAGTACAGTAAGTTTTAATTTGAAAAACTTCTTTGTTCACCTTTTATTGTAATTTACGCGTAAAAAAAAGGAAAAGAAAAGCTTAGCCTTAACATGGATTTACAAAAAACGGACCAAACCGGACAGAATAAAAAAATTTAATATTGTACCAAAAAATCCGTTTTCTCCGGGATTCCGACATACACTTGACTGGTTTTTATTTTTGTCATTATATCTTAGCGTATGCTATGCACTATAATCAATCGCACCAAGTTTGACTTTTGTATAACACCTTTCCTGTAACCACCCCCCCCCCCCCCCCACCCCTTAATTTTAACTCTATATATAAGGTCCTAACAAAATTAGCTGAAACTATTTTAAGGGGATGATCAGACCATAAAACTGAACAACATTCGAAATCGCGAAAAAAAAATCAGCTCTCCCATACATTTGAGTCGAGTTATGTTTGCAGATTTGTATGGAACAGCAGATTTTTTTTTTCGCGACTTCGATATTGGTCCCATAGAGAAAGTTGTTCAGTTTGATGGTATGAGCATCCCCTTAAAGTAGTTTCAGCTGATTTTGTTAGACCTGATACAGTGTGTCCATTTAGCGTTACATATTTTAGGTGGTGGACTAAAATGTATGGAACAGCAGATTTTTTCCAGTTAGTCAAAATAACTAGTTCATTTTGATATGTCCAAAGCACTCTATACAATAATGTAACCCATTTAATACACCCTGTATATTCTCCTGTATCTCACAGCATAAGGAGTCTATTCATAGCCATGCTAGGCTCTCAAATATTAACCTAAGGCTTTTATGATCAAATTTATTACCGTCTCTCTCCGTACCACGAACACTGCTTTAATTAAAAATGCATGAGAACAATATGGACGATTTAATAGCCTATTTACCGTCTGAATATTATAACATAGGTTTTGTTATTTATTGGATTGTTCATTTATGTTTATTTATTTTAAAAAGTGCTCTATATATGAGCTGATGCGTGGCAACGATACTACAATTATGTTAACTTTAAATCGCGTCGAATGAAGCTGTTCACATAATTGTGATCGAACTTACGTACGTACAGGTAAGTTCGTTTGATCTTCAATAAACTTACTTACAATAATATTCCTTCTGATCATCAAACTAAATAATTTTCAGTATGATACCAAAATTTACATTACAAAAAATCTGCTGTTCTATACAACCTGAGTATAAAGTAGTCATTGAAGTGTTCTATGGAACAAATACATTTTTGATATAGGAAATGTCTTTTCGTTCGCTCCAGTATAGGCCCCGATTTCACGAAAAAGTGCGATCCCCTTATATCTCGGAGAGTTGTAAAGATATGATATTCAAAAAAGGCTCAAAAGACGCGTATTTATGAGAGCTGTAATAAGGTGTAAGGTGCAAAAGAATTATTCGAGAAAATTAAACAGGAAAAAGGATACATACATACATACATATACTCACGCCTGTGTCCCATTGGGGTAGGTAGAGACAACGGATCGCCATCGGCTACGATCCTGACACACCTTTTTCGCCTCTTCCACTGTCGCTTCATACACGCTCGTCGGTTTCGGGTACATTTGATCTGACCTTTCTTAAGTACGCTGCCAATTTGGTCCGCATACGTACGTCTAGGGCGACCTTTTTTGACTTGTCCATTTACACTCGCTTTATATATTTCATTCGTCAGTCTGCTATCACTCATTCTTTCCACATGACCAAACCATCTCAGCATTCCCTTTTCAATCCTTGCTACTATATCCTCTTTCAATCCACATCTATCTCTAATTACACTGTTTCGTATTCTGTCCGATCTGTCAATTATTTCCGAATTTTTGATTTTGGCACTCGATATTTTGGAAACGAAGAATGATATCAAAAATTTAAGAAAAACTCCTCTGGACAATATAGTCAGCTACAAACAAAGACGATCGGGTTAAGAGTTTGCCCTGTAGCCTAACCTTTTTGATACAATATTTTTTCGAATTCCGTAGAATCATTTCCAATGTGCTCGATAGTCGTGTGAGGCACGAAATCTGTGAATTTTTTAATGTTGATGTTAGCTGTAAAATGTTTTTCACCCCTCCAATTACATGAGATCTGAGACCTTTCTTACTTTCCTGCCCTCAGTATATAATCTACTATAATAGCATGATCTTGATGCTGGTCTGAAGCAACCCTTATTTAAATTTAACCCTGTAGAAGATCATTGTTTCGTTTTCAAATCATTATAGAAGAATATTTCAAGATCTGTCAGTAATGTCCGAGTGTTAAATAAATATATCAAACGCTATTAATCCTGTCAATAATCTATCAAGAACGCTATAACGTGCAATTAATTTCAATATGGGTGGTACATTACATATTATAATTGGCTTTTAATAACCGATTTTCAGAAAATATTCGCCATTTTCAAATTTTGCAGCAATTTCTCTCCAATTAACTCGACACACGAAGTCTCGTGCTATATGCAATTATAACTCTTATGACTTAAGAATAAGAGTAATGGAAATGGACGTGTTATGTAGAAAGAACAGCATTGTTAGTGAAACGGATATTAGTTTATGTTTACTTTCGTTCAACCGATGCTTCGAAATTACGGTTGCTGATCTATCGATAGTTTAATTATCGATAATTGACCTCGAAAATCTGTTAGATTGTCGATAGTGTCGATAGTTTCATAAAAACAATACTTTTACTGAACTGCATTATCTTATCACACGGAAGAAATAAATTGAATAATAAACCATTATCGATAGAAGGTATTGAACTTTTGATTGATTTGATTAGAAACATTGCCTTATTCCAAACCATCGATAGTATTAAATTGTCCTATCGATAATACATACTTTAACATCAAAAAGCTATCGATATACTATCGAGTAGCGTCAACACTTTTATCAGAAGCTTTTAAACTAAAGTTAACCATAATTGTTTAACTCCTGTTTAGTTTTGTTTATGACCGTAATTATAACAGTACCTGACTACATAAACTTACGACCATAATACTTTTCGGGGTTGTCATACTCAGTTAGAACTTCCGACCACCTGATAGGCAAAAAAATAGGGATTAGAAAAATGGTGGATACGCCTGTTGGTCTCCGTCTTAGAAGGACCGTACATAAATGAAACCTGGCAATAAGTATAGAGTGACATAAAACTAACAATAAAGTTAGTTGGTTGTTACCGTGAAGTTTGAGGAAAGGTGTTGTTCATACCTGTGGCTCCAGGGTGTGGGATGCCGTCGGTTGGTTGAGTTGAAATGCACTTGTAATCCAAAAGGTCGTTCTCTTGAAGTACCTGGGTTTCTTGCCAGCACGGCCGTGCTGATAAAGTCCGGAGACACGTATGTACGATGCACCCAATCTGAATGCTTCTATTCTATTTTTGTGTGATGGAGTTTCCTTGCTGAATGCTTCTTGTCATAATTTGATCCCGGAAAAGGAACTGTCAAACATGACGTTGACAGTTGTGGTTACGTTTTGGATGCGTTCTATATTAGTTAAATGTTGCAATGCGATGCATTCGCAACAGGTGTTTTCTCTGTATTTTAGCGTTTTGTACTACTTTTTCGCTGATTTCTTAATATGAATACAAACTTCTAGAGATGTAAAATTTTAAATTTTTTCTGTTTCTTATAATATGAATCCGGCACTAGTAGGTCTGTCTTTTAGTTTTCCTAAAAAAAGACTGGGTCAAAATTCGCCATCGTTCTATTTATAAAACATACTTAGACATTCGTATAAAACATGCCTCAGGCTGCGAGTTCGAGTCCCGTCCGCCAAGAAAATGTTTTAATCATTTTAGTTAAAACAGCTAGTAAATAATAAAATCCATAAAACTGACAAATACTTCACATTATGCCTCTCATAAATCTGAAACCAACGTGAAGCTAGATGACGGCGCTCTCCATTCATTGAAGAGCTGTTGGGAGAGTACGAGAGGGCCCCATTTTATCGGCTTCTAACATATACTACTCAGAGATGAGAAGGGACACTTTCTACAAATTCCAGATCTATGCCTTTAGACACTGTCAAACAGATTACTATCAGTTTAAAATTAAAATAACAATGTACATGACCTTGAAGGGCCGTTGGATAACTTCACTCGGTTGATAAAGGAATGTAGACTCCATGCAAAGAAAACAATCATTTGAATGAAAGGAGGGAAGTTCGTGTCAACGCATGAACACCCGTTCATGCGTTTGCTTGGGTGGGAGGTCATGCACATTGTTATTTTAAAGTGATACTATACTTTGAGATGATGATGGATTCCAAGTCGATTTCGACTTTGGCGACAGTCAAATCTTTATAGAAAAGCAGTCACGTATGCGGGAGATTTTGAAGCTCGCGCGAAACCTTCCGTCTTCCGCTGATAAAAGTCGTAAGCACGAAGTGTGTACCAGTGTACACTTCTCCACGAGTAACTATTAAGATATAGAGTATGATTTAACAGAAATACATGGGTAGAACAGAGAACCTTATTTTATACCTCATTGTACATCTAGACACAGCCTACATCAATCATTATCCGTATTGTAGGTACAACTGACGTTGGACGATATCCGAAATAAATGAAACGAATCAACTTTGTACAACGCTAGCTTAGCAGTGCTGCCGAAGCCTGCCAATGCAACTTATGATCTGAAAAGATCCGCAGATACTGCGGAAGTTTCAAAAGCTGCCAGAATAATGTTGACAAAGTGTAGACACTGCTGACATACCGATTTTGCGGACATTGTACGTAACATAATGTACCTACTGGGCAAAAGACTTGATAAATGCGGGGTGGTGAGGGCCTGTGCAAAAGCGGTTTCGCCTACAAATTTTGTTTCTGCGCAGTCAAGGCATTGATCAAGATGTTTCCCGTCCATTATTATTATTCATCCGAGCCAATATATAGGTACTATCGAGCCCGATGAAGCGAATGAATAAAGTAAACCATCTGCACTTCTCTATTCTATGCTCTTGTCGTGTAAAGAAGGCCCTTGTTCGTGTTAGGGCCCCATTAGAGATCGAGTGCGGCCCCTCAGTGTTTTGATGTCGCCACTTGACATATTTTTCGTGTAATTTGCATTGTGGATGGCTGGTCGTCGCGTTAGAAAATTTTTTACTCAAAAAGTTGTTTGTTTTTGTTAAAATAGCAATTTTAAAAATAAAATGTTGATGGTTAAACAAAATGTAGGTATACCTGCCTACATTTTTGTAAATAATGAGGTACCTACTTGTTTCATTGATTTAAAATGTGGTGTGAAAACACAAAAGAACTAATAATTATAATGTTTGTGCAGATGAAGTATACAAACATGTAATAGTGTATACTTTGTTGGCAGTCCTTAAGGTGGTTTCAGTCCATACAAAAGTTTGACGCACAATACGCGAAGAGTCGCTTTTGGGGTGGTCACAACTATCAACCACATTTTATGGATGTGATCGAGCAAGATCGAAGTATCGTATATCAAGATACGACACGAATGAACCCATAATGATGTCCACCAATTCAGGTTGGCAGAACCACCGTAACGGCAAAGATATAACCCATAGAGTTCTAATAATATCATTTCGCAACATTAGATGCTTTTTGCTTTTAGGTTTCACATGAATCAGTAAAACTTTTTACAAATTGGTCAGCGTTACTACTTATGTTCACCTAGGCTGTCAGTTTCCAGACGTAGGTGCCTTTAACAGATTTGCGCATGCTTTAATTTCATGGCGTGTATTGGGCCCACTGTCCATTTAAATATACGAAGTTATTACTGCCTGTTATGCGGGACAGATTTTGAGCAGTACTCATCAACAGCCTACATACGCGTCCCCCTGCAGGGCACAGGCCTACCATCAAGGAGCTGTATTGGCGCTCTACCACGCGTGCCCAATGCAGATCGGTGGACTACAAATACGCTTCAGATCTTCTTTAGCGTATGCAGGTTTCCTCACCAGATGTATTCCTTCACCGTTTGAGAGCATTTGGTATTACGCCTTGATTACGCCTACATAAGTTAGAAAACTTATCACTACATTAGTATAAAACAAAGTCACTTCCCGCTGTCTGTCTGTCCCTATGTATGCTTAGATCTTTAAATCTACGCAACAGGTTTTGATGCGGTTTTTTTAAATAAATAGAGTGATTCAAGAGGAAGGTTTATACAACGTGTTAATGAATTAACGCAAAACTAGAAAGTAGTTTGTTTAGAATCGAGAGCAGAATCGAATTATCACGGTTTCATCATGGGTATTTTTTTTCAAAACATTAAATAATTTATTTGTAAAATTTAAAATTTACTGAACCCGATGTCAGCACGTGCACACTCACCCTATTTACTACCAAAACAAGATTATTAAAATGTATCCATGAGTGCGTTAGAGCTTTCATTCATTGCTGAAATGATAACAAATCATTTTTGCCCCAAAACTTAAAATGCGAATAACTTTAAATTTTAACTATCAAAATAATGAAATTATTGTTTTAATCTATTTATTTTGTTATAAATCAGTTGGGGTCTATGAGGTTTTGCGCTAATTTATTAACACGTTGTATATCAGCATTGAACCCATGCGCCGGGGCGGGTCGCTAGTTTATCATAATCAAATCTGCCCACATTAACATTACTGCTGTGTATCGTGTGCATAATAGCGTCTTTTTTACTCTACTGCGCCAGAAGGAGGGTATTATTTTAATTGCACCATTCCTAACGGTTTGGTGCTAACCTGGTTCATTTCTGACTCGACTTTTGGGGCGAGATTTAAAGACGTTTTTTTTAGTTTGAGTATAGGTACCTATATTTTTGAACCTACTTAGACTCAACCACGCAAATCACGCTCTTAAATTAGATATTTTTGAAAATCGGATGTCGTCGGACAAACGTGTTGGTGGTACTACTACTAACATAACAAAACCATTAATAATACTCGTATAACTTAAGCCAAAATATGTGTGTAGAATGGAGTACAAAATTTTAATCAAGAATAATAATAAGTGGTTTGAAAATAAAGAGCTACTCATCTACTAAATTTATTATCCGACCAAAGATGAAAGTGAATCAAAAATTCCTAACAAAGGCCTAATTATCGCCCTTTGAATGAACTTTCCAACTTTCCCGACTAATTTATACCGAGCTTCATTATACTTAGCCTAAAGTCATTTTGGTTCCGATTTCTTTGTTGGAAGCTAAACTTTTTAATTCGAAAGAAAGTGTTTCAAAAACAAAAGTTAATTTGGTTCCTTTCAGGGCTTAAAGTGGTAGGCAGGACTGGAAGGAATTCCAATAGCTTTGTCCTTTATATTTTTTCTCATTAGTAGAAAGTTGTGAAGTCAGATTTACTGCGGACTCATTATGTTTCTGAATACAAGTTTTTTTCCGCTTTTCATGTCGTACATATTAATCTGACATTGGATAACACCAAAATGTACTTAAAAATAACAAACTAAAAATGTATTTCAGATATAAATAAAGAAAAAAATCATAATACACCACAGAGGCCAAGCTATTATACATACAATTGCGCTAAGATAAGTACCTACACTACTACATGGTGCAGTGATGTGTGCGTAACCTTTCACAGATGAGTACACCTACACGCTGTCCGTGGACAAAACCGGCTCAGCCAGTGGAAAAAATTTGGAGGAGTATGTCACGTGATCATTTTGTGCGCTCCTGGAGGTGGATTTAGACAAAACGAACGTAGAGCTAAAGTGAGAATCAGAACATTCTTTTTCGACTATTCGTTTTCACCGTTCAGAGTATGGGTGGGACGCAGTAAGCCTTCCCGAAGAACACCCGCGTAGAGCCAACATAGTGTTCGGGCCCCTCCCGTGAGTAACGGCGCACAGAAAATAGCCGTGAAACCAATTGCTGCAAATCGGAAACGTAAACGTCAACGTCAACCGTTCAGAGTGGGTTTTATTCTTTTTTCGGCTCCTCTCCACTGGAGGTAGTAGCTCTGCATATCCCAGTCTATGTCTCGCCAAACGGAACAGTTCTTCGACGACGCTATGGATGCCTGTCTACTCTTTTTCCTCAAGATATGACCAAAGTACTTAAGTAAGACTTTCCTCCTTTTAATGGTTTGCAACAGCTCCAGGGACTTCCTGACACGTCGTAGAACTCCCACAGTTTCTGGCGAGTAGCTTCCGCCTCCATGCCTCGCAACCGTATAGAACTTTTGGCCATAAATGTAACACTGGAGCATTGGTCGAGACATGGTTTAGACCAAAGGAAAATAGAGCTGGAGCATTCTTTCCAGAGCCCTAGAAGCAACTGTTCGGGCGTTCTTGTGGCGTTTTCATCAAAACGAGCGAACATTCTACCAAAATTGTTGCGAACAATTTCGAACAAACAGAGCAACGAAATTATGCTTGGTCTTAGGTTAAACCAAAAATTTGCGGTGCGAGAATAAGCATTCGCTTGTTTAGTCTAAACCCACCTTTAGAAGCTTTGTCTCTACAGGATCACTCTTAGTGTGTTGAGGGTTTTTTAAGGGGACGATCAGATTATCAACCTGAAATACTTTTCCTATGGGACCAAAGTTAAAGTAGAGAAAAGAAGATCAGCGGTTCCATACAAAACCGCAAACTCAACCCAAATGTATAACCATCCCCATAAAAAAACTGCCAGCATTTAAGAAGGACCTTGTGAACTTTAATGCCCTTTTTTATTATTTTTTTTTATTCAAGCTTTTATCCCTAACGTTATATCAGCCCTTACAATTATATTGAAGAGGGTACTTCAGACTTTAAGACCATCAATCTATCAAACTGAAAAACTTTTACTACTGCACCAGCTATGAAATCGCGAAAAAAAAAACTAGCTGTTTCATTATAGTCGAGTACCTATACAACGTGTTAATGAATTAGCGCAAAACCTCATACACTCCAACAGATTTATACCAAATAATTAGATTGAAACAATAATTTCATTATTTTTATACTTAAAGTTTTAAGTTATTCGCATTTTAAGTTTTGAGGCAAAAATGATTTTTTATCATTTCAGCAATGAATGAAAGCGCTAACATACTCATGGATACATTTTAATAATCTTGTTTTGGTTGTAAGTAGGGTAAGTGTGCCCTTGTGGTGGGTTGACATCGGGTTCAGTAAATTTCAAATTTTACCAACATGATATTTAATATTTTGAAAAAAAAATACCTATGTTGAAACCATGATAATTCGATTCTGCTTTCGATTCTAAACAAACTACTTTCTAGTTTTGCGTTAATTCATCAACACGTTGTATAGCTATTGACGTCTTCTATGGAACACCTGATTTTCTTTTTGTGATTTAGATTTTTGCTCTATATTGAAAGTTGTTCAGTTTGATGGTCCGAAATACATCATTAGATATGTAACGTATTTAAGTTTACACCTTTTATATGGGGTACTTACTAATACCGCTCATCTATACTATTATAAAACTGTAACAGGAAGTTTGTCTGTACATTGAAGATATTGTCACGGATGCTGTAAAATGACGCAGCTATAGAAGGGCATTCAAAAATTCGGCCGGTTTGTCAACAAGCTTCGTAGCTCGGCGGTCGACGCATGGACTCCCGTGCCGGGGGTCGATGGTTCGAGACTCGTCGAAAATAATTCTAGATTTTATTGTTGTTGGAAATGTTCTAGAAAAGTAAGAGGGAGTAAGAATATTTGGAAGGAGACAGAAAATGGGCGTGTTTAGAAATGTTCTAGAAAACAGAGAGAGAAGGAATATTTGAAAAAGAACCAAAAACAATAGGAATGTTCTAGAACGAAGAGAGAGAAGAAATATTTGTAAAGAAACAATAAAAGGGGGGCGTGTTTAGGAAACTTCGAGAAGGAAGGCGGGATTAAGAAATATCCGGAAGGGAACAAAGGAATAAAGAAAAGACTAACGAAATTCGGGCATCTAGAAAATTCTAAGGGGTATATAAGGCCGCGAGTTTGCGGACGCGAGTCAGTATTGATTTCACAGTGAAAAGTGCGAAACAAAAAGGAAAGTAAAAGTGGAAAAGTACTAGTGAAAAGTAAAGTGCAAAGTAAAGTGGAACAGTGAGTAGACAAGTGTCAGTGTAGTGCAGTATAGTGTGTGTCGCGTGTCGTGACATCATAGTGTCGCGTGTCGTGACGTCATAGCGTGTCGCGCGTCGTGACGTAGTGAACAGTGAAAGTGGTGAGAGGGGAAACCCCTGCGAGGAGGACTGTTAAAAGGGTAACCTCTGCGAGGTGGTCCGTGTGTAAGTGTGTAACTCAATAAACTCTGTAAATAAATTGGACTTAGCGTTTCACTCCAATCCCGAAACCCGTCGCTCGTAACATTTGGTGTCAGAAGTGGGATTGGAGTAAGATGCCGCTGGTGCCAAAGGAGTTAAAGGGAGTCACCACCCGGGCCATGTCGGAAGCCCAGCAGGAAGGTGCGGCCCTCGCAACTGATGTGCAGCGCACCCCAGAGAAAAGACCTGCGGGAGGTGAAGTGCAGCGCACTCCAGAGCAGAACCCGGGAAACTTCCTCTATCAAATCCAGTGCATGATGGAGGAGCAGGCTCGCCGGCAGGAGGAACAACTGCGTACGATGATGGAAGAACAAGCTCGCCGTCAAGAGGAACAAGCAGCTCGCCGTCAGGAGAAGCAGGCACACATGATGGAAGGACAAATGCGCACGATGCAGGAGGCCCTTCATAAAGATATTACGAAAGGCTTGCAGCAGGCAGTAGAGAGAGTCGAAGCCGTAGAAGGGAGGTTGGATCGTGTGAAGGGTGAGTTCGAAGGGAGGTTGGATCATGTGAAGGGCGAGTTCGAAGGGAGGTTGGATCATGTGAAGGGTGAGTTCGGAGGGAGGCTGGATCGTGTGGAGGGTGAGTTTGCCAAAATCCGGCGAGAAGTTGAGCAGAGTAAATCTCTTAGTCGTGTCGCTGCTGTTTTTGACTCACCCATACTACCAAAAGGCGTCAAGACTCCGGTTTACGATGGACTGACGTCATGGGCCTCCTTTAAGCTACAATTTGAGACAGCAATGAAGGTTAATGGCTGGGGCAAAGAGGAGGCGGAGCCTGCGTTGATATTAGCACTCCAGGGACAGGCTCTCACCGTACTGGAAGCCGTAGGAGCTAGCGGAAACCTGACGTTCGACAATCTTTTCGGAGCTCTGGAGGTTAGATTTGGCGATGGACATCTTGAACACGTGTATAGGGCGCGGTTGAGGGAACGTAATCAAAATGCTAACGAGAGTCTGCAACAATGGTCCGTGGAAGTGGAAAAGCTCGTGCGAAAGGCTTTTCAGTCGTCACCGGCAGTCATCGATAACATGCTCCTGCAGACCTTTACGGATGGGATACGGGACCCGGAGGTACGAGCTGCAGTGCGACTTGGGCACCATGTTACACTCAGGGACGCTGTTGCACATGCATTGGAAGTTGAAGCCGTACGTCAGGATCCTCATTCCGCTCGCCTTAGGGGGATTGTGGCGACTGGAGCATCAGCGCTGAGAAATCGAAGCGTCAATTATGTGTGCTACGAGTGTGGTGAACGAGGGCATATTCGCAGCTCCTGCCTGAAGCGTACAGGCCGTCGTTATGTGTGCTACGAGTGTGGTGAACTGGGGCATATTCGCAGCTCTTGCCCGATGCATACAGGCCGTCGGGATATAGGAGTCTCGACTGATGAGCAGCAGGAAAACTGGAGGGCGCTGGGTGGTTATGTTGCAAATCCAACCATTGGAGTCAAACAAACATCGGACGGAAATAGTCTGTTAGTTGAAGGAGAGGTCAATGGTAAAAGCTGTCAATTAACTTTGGATACCGGAGCTTCGAGGACGGTGATCAATGCTCGACTGATAAGCGATATGGAAAGTTATCAGAAACGAGTTGTGCAGCAAACCAACCTACAATTAACAACAGCTACTGGCCAGCGCATACCTGTTAGGGGAGAGTTGGGAGTTTCGATTAAGATCGGGAAAACTTCTTTCAAACATGAGGTGATTGTAGCTGAAATAGTGGACGATTGCATCATTGGCTTAGATTTCTTACAAAGTCACCAGTGCAATATAGACATGAAGAACGGAGTGCTACGGTGTTACACAGAGGAGGTTCCGATGAAAGATGGATCATCGGGAAAGGTCTACTGTGTGAGAAGAACAGTTTGCCAGCCTAGATCACAGACCTTGGTACCTGTTGTTTTGCCCAAGAGTAACGATGGGAGATTACCACGGAGATGTGCTGTGATGGAAAAGGTTAAAACTGAAAATTGTTGGATTCCGGCGAGGAAAGTTGTTGGATCAGTTTCTTCTACTTCGATTCCGATACTTAACGTTGGAGATGTGAACCTGACGATTGAGAAGGAGGAGGTTGTTGATCACTATGAGGATGATGTAGTATCGGAAGTTATGGAAGACCCCAGCAAGGACTTGACTAAGTCACCGATTGAGATAGCGAAGAACTGGCTCCCTAAGAACGGCGCAGATATTGGTAGAAAAGACCTGGTGAAGCTCACGATTAATACAGGAGATGTGGCACCAATCAAGCAACGACCTGGGCACATTCCGTTTGTTTGTGAGAAGGAGGAAGGAACACCGGTTTGGCTGTATAATCCTGTTCGTAAGAAAGGGAAGGGCCCGAAGTTACAGGCAAGTTGGGAAGGGCCGTTTGAGGAAGTGGCCAAAACAAATGACGTCACATATCGAATCCAACGATCGCCGAGGAGCCCGTTGAAGATAGTGTACGTAGATCGGTTAGCTCGTTATTTCGGAAGTAATGATGCTCGGGACGAGCAGAACTAAGGGAGGGGCAGTGTCACGGATGCTGTAAAATGACGCAGCTATAGAAGGGCATTCAAAAATTCGGCCGGTTTGTCAACAAGCTTCGTAGCTCGGCGGTCGACGCATGGACTCCCGTGCCGGGGGTCGATGGTTCGAGACTCGTCGAAAATAATTCTAGATTTTATTGTTGTTGGAAATGTTCTAGAAAAGTAAGAGGGAGTAAGAATATTTGGAAGGAGACAGAAAATGGGCGTGTTTAGAAATGTTCTAGAAAACAGAGAGAGAAGGAATATTTGAAAAAGAACCAAAAACAATAGGAATGTTCTAGAACGAAGAGAGAGAAGAAATATTTGTAAAGAAACAATAAAAGGGGGGCGTGTTTAGGAAACTTCGAGAAGGAAGGCGGGATTAAGAAATATCCGGAAGGGAACAAAGGAATAAAGAAAAGACTAACGAAATTCGGGCATCTAGAAAATTCTAAGGGGTATATAAGGCCGCGAGTTTGCGGACGCGAGTCAGTATTGATTTCACAGTGAAAAGTGCGAAACAAAAAGGAAAGTAAAAGTGGAAAAGTACTAGTGAAAAGTAAAGTGCAAAGTAAAGTGGAACAGTGAGTAGACAAGTGTCAGTGTAGTGCAGTATAGTGTGTGTCGCGTGTCGTGACGTCATAGTGTCGCGTGTCGTGACGTCATAGCGTGTCGCGCGTCGTGACGTAGTGAACAGTGAAAGTGGTGAGAGGGGAAACCCCTGCGAGGAGGACTGTTAAAAGGGTAACCTCTGCGAGGTGGTCCGTGTGTAAGTGTGTAACTCAATAAACTCTGTAAATAAATTGGACTTAGCGTTTCACTCCAATCCCGAAACCCGTCGCTCGTAACAATATTAACAAAAAAAAAGTTACGATATGGTTTTTAGGTTTCCCTGATTCCATTTCACCAATTTTTGGATTTTTTGTCTGTCTGTTTGTTTGTGTGTTTGTTTGAACGAGTATCACGCAAAAACTACTGAACCGATTTTGATGAAACTTTTTTTGTTTTATAGCTTATGATCTGACTTAAAATCTGGTATATAATTTGTGCGGACGAAGTCGCGGGGTAACGCTCATGCTACTAATAAAATCCTAATCAACATTTTATAATATAATCACTAAAGCCAGGCTTTAATCTTCAAACCCTAACATTTATGTAGGCACTGAGTAGTATCCAGGCTGTAATTCTGTTGGTCTAGACTTAGGCTCTAGGCACAGCCTAGGTTCTAGCCAGCTCTTAATTAAGGGGCGAGCGTCCTGCGGCGGCGCGTTAGTGCTTGTTTATATGCACCGCTGTCGCTTTATTAAGGGGAAGACTGCTAATAGTATTCTATCATAAAAATGCTAATGACATATTGAACTGTTAGCCCAGTCATTTTACGGAGTTTTGTTAGGCGGGGTAGGGAGTAATTATCAATGGGACTTTTAAACAACATAACCGGCACCATTTACCTAGTGACAAAAAAACTATTTTAAAACATATTAAAATAAAAATCGGTACGCAACATAGAAATCAAAATTGTGTTAAACAGAATGCTTTTTAATTAATAATATTAACCCGTTTCGTGTCGACCTCCCGCGCAAAAAAAGTGCCCCAAATGTCTGGGAATATTACGTCATTTGTTTTATTTTCGACTACCTTTAGAAAATAATTATTTGTGGAGGTTATGTTTGACCCTATGGTATAAAAAAAATATCAATGGAAAGCTCACAATATTTGCCACAGTGATATTATGTTATATGAGAGCTAAATTACGTACCTGATATTCAAATAGAATTATCAATTTTTTTGATTCAAATCAAATTTTGATTTCGAGTTTTTTCCGACATGACCTCGAACGAAATTTACAATCACATTAACTTTTTTCACTGTTTGCACTTCACAGATCACACTAACTACACGATAATATAATAAGCTCTTATTTTATCACTTTATAGTAACAATACTTTGTTTCTAAACACTAGAATTACGCCACAATAACTAAATAACAAAACAAAAACCGGCCGCCATTGCCGCACGTCGGCACTGCCCGCGAACCACATTTTTATTTTTTATTGCGTTTCGTTTTTCCCAAACCACACTCCAAAAAATTAAGTGACATCCCAACAGTACACTAAGTCTATAAAAAATATAAAACGTGAGGTGGAACGAAACGCGCCTGCACAACCGCCCAACCAATGGCGGCACTATGCTTATGGGTCCGACGTAGGACCCACAGACTCTCTACGTATAAAAATGTTTGGGTCCGACGTCGGACCCACAGACATGGGACGGGTTAATACCAATGCACTCATTTGACTTAGATTTAACAATATAAATTATTTTTTAGCAATAAAATAGGCATTGAAATTTAAAAAATGAGTTATTTATTAGAAAATACGAATGGATTTTTCAAAACCTTCTAAGTAGACAAAAATATTCACACCATGTTTGAAGTATGTACTAATAATGGTAAAGCCTTGAATATTTGCAAAAAAAAAATTACCATTAGGTTTTTTAGAACGAGATAATAGCTAAATATTAAAATTGGAACTGTTGCTGACGTGATTTTTTTTTAATTTTGGTACATTTCTAGGCTTAAATTGGCTCTTCAATATTATACCGAAAAAAATATCAATTATTAATTAGTCCCGGCTCAAACCGTAAAATGACTGGGCTATGTGTTCATATTTTGTCAATGAAACTCCTGGCAATTAAAACTCAGGAAAAGGGTAGGGATGTCTCTATTTTTGCCTTTTTTTTCTAGCATCAATTTCGAGATTCGGTTTCGTTCGAAGCGTACATAAAAACTTTATAATGTAGTGTTCCAATATCCTTGGAATATTTCCTCCTCTCCGCACGTTCGGCAGCTAGGCTCTAAGAAGTCTAGGATGAGCTTCATGCAGTGTAGTGCCCGGTGAGGGCTCTGACGATGGAACGAATTTTGCTCCTGCAGTTGTTCAGTATCAACTTTGGGTTTCGTAGCCTTACCCTTAACTATGCGAGAGCACGCGGCGAGCAATTAAGAGTCTAAATGCAACCGGCGACGCAAATTAATTCCTTCTTTTTGATTATGTACTTACTACGTACTTTACAAATGTTTATTCACATGCTTTGCCCACGGTTTCGTTCCCATTTCCTTTGTTTGTTTATTTTTTGTTATTCCTGTAAAGGTCCAACTTAATATGCTAATGGTTTTTTAAGAGAATGATCAGATCATAAAACTGAACAACATTTTCTATGGAACCAAAAGGGAAATAGCAAAAAAAATCAGCTGTCCCATACGAAAAGGAAAGGGTCGAAAAGGGTTGCAGTTTTGTATGAAACAGCAGATTATAAGAAGATTTATTATACACGAGCGTTAACCCGCGACTTCGTCCGCACAAATTATATACCAGATTTTAAGTCAGATAATAAGCTATTAAATTAAAAAGTTTCATCAAAATCGGTTCAGTAGTTTTTGCGTGATGCTCGTTCAAACAAACAAACACACAAACAAACAAACAGACAGACAAAAAATTCAAAAATTGATGATATGGAATCAGGGATACCTAAAAGCCATATCTTAACTTTTTTTTTGTTAATATCTTCAATGTACAGACAAACTTCCTGTTACAGTTTTATAATAGTATAGATTTGTCCAAAAGGGCAAAAGAGCTAGCAATACAGATAATAAGCATACTATTAAGGTACGAATTTTAAGGAAACTGCTTTTTGCCAGTGCGTTATGTGTCCAGTGAAAGGTTTTGAGTTAGATATTCCGAACATATATGATGGAAACAAACAAAGCGCCGCATTGCCGACGCGATGCTGAAAGCACTGCGTAGGACAAGGCTGCAACAGCTTTTTTACCCGACTGCACCAGAAGGAGGGCTATTTACCCAGTCAGTATAACTCCTGGGTCCCGCTTTCTTTTGCTGCGTCCCTCATTAATCTGTGCACTACGTTGGCAACCCTATTAACTCCCGTTGTCAATTTTACATTTCTTTCAACTTTTCATACGAACTCTAAAAACTACTATCGACACGGGTTTTGTGGAGGGTGCACAGTCATTGATGTTTTATAGCTATAATTAATACAAACTCTAAAAGATTGTAAGATTCAATTTTGCTGATTTTAAAATTTCTCATATATTATTTGCTCTCGGTTTATCGACAGATACAATATGTCTAGACGCTGTAAATTGGACGATTGATAGAGAAATTCAACAGATCACGCTGTAAGTTGAAAACTGAACAACTTTCTTTGTGGAAATAACAGAAAAATCCCAAAAAAACGTCAGCTATTCCATACAAAACTGCAAACCTACTTGTACCAAATATATTTGTTGCAATATAGTTATTCCAGTAGAAAAATTTGTTCAGGTGGTCTGATCTTCCCCTTTAAAAACCTTCATCATATAAGGAAAGACCTTGTATCAACAGGGTGAAATCGATATCATTAGTATTATCCTTTTAAACTAAAAGTCATAAAAAGTAAAGTAATTAAGTAAGTAAGTATAGTATTTTACTATGGGAGCAAACCGATCGGAGCACAAAAAAAATCAGCTGTTGCGTATATTTGAGTTGAGTAAGCATTGCAGTTTAGTATGGAACAGCAGATTTTTTTTCCTCCGATCGGTTTGCTCCCATAGTAAAAGTTGTTCAATTTGATGAGTAGTTTCTTAGTTTAAAAAGATGCCAATGATGTCAATTTCACCTGTATATTTCCGTCTTCAGAATGCAAGCTAATTTTAATCACTATCGATCTAATAATTTAGCATTTGGAACGCTGCTGTTTGGAATTCCATCAAACGAGCTAACTGATGGTCTATCTCCTAGTACATCTCAAGTTTTTCCTAGCCTAGCCTTCAGAGAGATTGAAGAACGAAAAGCAGAGAAGAGAAAAGCCAGTGCAAACTAAAACAAAGAAAGTATCAAGCACATAACACGCACGTACTGCGCGAGTGTCTTCCTAGCGACACAGCGCAATGCACTATTCATAACACCCTCTACGTGCGTGCAATACTACGTACTTACTTATAGTATGTTAGCACACGTCCATTTGTTTTTTACACTCGGTACCGAGATTTGATTAAATTAAATTCATTTATTATATGTCAGATTATTAATCCACAGTAGTTAGTAACAATGACTTAAAATTATGTTAGTGACAACAATTTTACATTAATAAATTAAATAAAAAATCTTGGACATTGTCACACAAATTATCCAGACACATTTAAAGTACCTGGACTTGTATTATGATGACTAGACAACGATATAGAATACATATATAGATACAAACAATAATATAAACATAACAATATTAATGAAATGAATGAAATGAAATATACTTTATTTACACCAAAAGAAAATACAATGCACAATAGGAAACATAAACTGAATATGGTACAAATAAGGCGGTCTTATCGCTAAAAAGCTATTTCTTCCATACAACCTTAGGGTAGAGATTAATATTTTATTTATTTTCATTTAACTTTAACAAAAGGTGGCCTAAAGACCATAATACAATAGCCATTCCAATGCCCAAGAATGGGACACTGGAACCGCTCTGAAATGGGGTCGAGGAGCGCGTTGGTGATTTAATTAAATTAGTTATTGTAACATTTAAACTTCGGAAAAATAACTTTTCTCCGCAGCTTTCTGTCCGTGTTTGGTTTCCGCTACGTATCCCTTTATTGGGCTACCCCAAATATTGTTTGTTCGGTAGTTAAAATCTGCGTTAGAAAACGCCATAAAAGTACTTTCATTATAAGGGAGGATAAAATTCTAAATATACGAAATTCAGATCAAATTCTGCACTTTGCAGTACGTACTAAGAACAGTGTAGATGCTTGCTACTGTAACTACTAAGTTAAGAATTACGTAGGTAAGCGAATGTGTCACATAATTGGACATAGGCTGGCGTACTATAACGATATATTGAGATATCGTGAGTCTGTGCTGTTTGGTTCGCTATTGTGTGATTTAAAATCGTTATACATTATTAAAATAGACCAGGAATAAATATAACAAACGATAGAGCTCATGACGCAGCTTAGTTGTACTGTAAACTTTTGAACATGTGTTTAATCAATGTTGGATGTCAAGAATGGAACTGGGTTGAAAGAACCCACTCTAATATTTTAGAGCTCGTTTCATTAATTGAGCGTAACAACATCAAATTAACGACCTCGATGGATGGATGAATGGATTGATTCCCTTACTTGTGCTGTGAGGCCTTGCTTCTTGCCAAAGGACACTGGGCAAAATGTATGGCCACTGGTCCAAGAGCCCCCGCTATGACACAGGTATGGATAGTTAGAGGATACCCAAACGTACAGGGCACCCAAGGGACATCAAAATATTTTTGAGGAAAAATAAAGATACAGAGTGTTTTATTTTGACGAAGTCGTTTTAGGGGGTAGTCGTTTTGATATTATGGCCCCAAAAGGTGTAATGTCTTACGGGGTGATTAGACACTTAGCTATAAAATTACTAAAAGTTATTATATAGCGAGCAAAATTAATAAGGCTCACGTTTACTATACCGGTAATTTCAAGATGAGATAACGATTTTCTCGTTTTAAGTGTTGTGTGTTTTGAGCGCTAAAGATTATTTTGCATTAATAATAATCAAAAACAATAATACTATCCACATGACAGAAGGAATTCAAGAAACAGATGCAAATAGCAGCTACATGCTGACAGTAGTATGAAAAACCGCTAAACAATACATCCTGTATCTTTTTTCTCTCAAAAAGATATTGGTGCCGCATATACAAAAATGTTCTATATTAAACCCCCTTTCAAACGTAGTATGCCACTTATGGGGGCTGTTGAACCACTTCTGCTCACTGCCCTATCATGATTCTAATATATGTCCCGTCAAGGAAACCTATAGGTTTTAATGAGTTAGTTCAGTATCAAAATAAATATATCATAAATGGCCATTATCTTTTGATTGCGTTGATGATGTTTTTTTCACCTCCAAAGGAAAGGATTATTCAACTTGACGCCCTAACCGCTCCTGAGAAAATAGGACAGAACCAATTGACAGACGGTACGACAGACAGGTAGAAAGACGGACAACAAAGTGATCCTATAAGGGTTCCGTTTTTGCATTTACAGTACGAAACCCTAAAACATTGTTAGGGGACATAAGATGATGATGATGACGACGCCATACATTAGCAGAAGACCGTATCCACTTTCCGAAACTAATTTAAATTACTTGAATATCTGGTAGTAAAGTCTTTACTAAACTAAATAACTAGGAAATTGCCGCAGTGCCTAGATTAAATCTAGATAACGATATAGTCTAGACGTCTTTTGTTTGCAATTTCAGGAAGCCTAGTTTGCATGTGAAAGCTTTACCTAAAAGTTAATGAATATTCGGGTCGATGTTGTAGTCTCTCTTCACTTCATATAGGTAAGGTACTGCACTGAAATGCACTAAAATTGTTATCTAATTTGAATAAACAAACTCCAACTCACGTAGTTTTTGACGTATCGTCGTATCGAATTCGTCAAAAAATAGTCTACTGTTATGAAAATATCGATTTGACTAGCCTAGTTTTTTGTAACGATTTTCGATCCGCTGATACTGATATAAAGGGTGAAATTGATATCATTAGCATCCTTTTATACTAAGAGTCTACCCATCAAACTGAACAACTTTTACTACGGGAGCAAACTGATCGGAGCAAAAAAAAATCTGCTGTTCCGTACTAAACTGCACCCGCCGCCGCTGCCTACTCGACTCAAATGTATGCAACAGCAGATTTTTTTTTGCCCCGATTGGTTTGCTGCCATACTATTATAAAGCTGTAGCAGAAAGTTTGTCTGTACATGACCTTCATGACCTTAGACGAGACATTAGACAAAATTACATGTCTACGCAGACGAAGTCGCGGGCAAAAGCTAGTACTATTATAAAACTGTAACAGGAAGTTTGTCTGTACATTGAAGATATTAACAAAAAAAAAGTTACGATATGGTTTTTAGGTGTACCTGATTCCATTTCACCAATTTTTGGATTTTTTGTCTGTCTGTTTGTGTTTGTTTGTTTGTTTGTTTGTTTGAACGAGTATCACGCAAAAACTACTGAACCGATTTTGATGAAACTTTTTTTGTTTGATAGCTTATGATCTGACTTAAAATCTGGTATATAATTTGTGCGGACGAAGTCGCGGGTTAACGCTCGTATAAATATAATTTGAATGTTATTAAATAGGTATTGCAGAAAGACCAAACATCAACAAATATATATGTATGTTTTGTAATGTAAAAATTATATTTGCTTAGTTGATTAATGATGAGGTATAGAGCTTTTTTTCTCTTTTCAGTTATTATTTATTAACCACCGTTTCAAAAAGAGGGATGTTATTAAGCGACCCTCTGCAGTCTGCACCAAGCTTTTACAACTCACAAAAATCATGACAGGCTAATACGTTTCTCAAATCGTGGTTAATTTCGGACAGAGTGGACGTAACTGTCACAACGTCAAGGAAATGAAGTCGGACGCAAAGTGACAGGATTATCATGATGTGACGAGGGTCGGTGCACGTCGGTCGGGTCCCAGACCCTGATGATTAAGATCTGCTGGAACCGATTGTTACTCCATGTACTGAGTAACACAGGCTAGAGTTTGCTTCAGTCACCGAATAGATACTAGTTTTAAGTTCTGCACACCACAAAGTTGAAGTATAGATGGGCAGGACACTTAGCTAGACGGGAATACGCGGCCAGTTGAGGAAAGCAGTATCAGAGTTGTGGCAAAGATAGTGATGGAGGTCAGTAGGCAGACCACCAGCACATTGATCTGATGACGTTGTGAGAGTGACGGTTCGCGCTGGATCAGATTTAGCACGGGATCGTGAGGAATGGCGCAATAAACGGGAGGCCTATGCCCAGCATTGTGTTGATGTCGGCTGATTTTATTGATTGATTGATAAAAGGCCAATCCCTGCTCCTCACCTTCTTCAGATACCGCATTTCGAGGGAAATTTAAAGCAGGAAGGAAACATCAGATTTTTAAACATTTGGCTCGCGATAACATCAACGTTTTCTATGAAATGGAATACCAATTATTTTTAATTAAGTTACTGTATTTATTTATTTAAAGGAATAAAAAAGCACAAATAAAACTTACCCTAAACTTAAACCATTAAGTTACTTATTTTTTAAAGTCTTTCAGTTTGATGGTCTGAAGCACTCCCTTTAATATGAAACGCATTTAAGTCTTTAATCTGTCTGTATAAATAAATAGATTTGATACATCATCATCAGCCATATACGTCCCACTGCAGGGCAGAGGCCTACCCTCAGGGAGGGTTTATGGGCGTCAGTCCACCACGCGTGCCCATTGCGGATTGGTAGACTTCACATTCACATACGCATTGGATTTCTTCTTCAGCGTATGCAGGTTTCCTAACGATGTTTTCACATAATTTAGAAAAACTCATTGGGACATGGCATGACGTCCGTCCGTGCAAATTCGAACCCGGACCTTATGGTTGAGAACTTGACATTACCACCATTAGAACTCTTCGCAACGCGCCACCGAGACCTTGTGAATTTTAAATTTGAATTGATCTTGAGAATGTTAACAATTAGCCTAATATATTTTGATAACCTCTGACCTCACAAGTCCCAGCATGAAGCAATCGTTTCCAGCAGTTAACAGAGGCATTAAAACGCCGGCTTTAACGATGCCATTAAAATCTCTTCCAGCACTTTAATTCTTGTACTGTTACAGCTTAATACTTGACCTAATTTTCGTTGAGTGTGCATCAATGTCTGGTTAGGTTTACAGCGGCTACCAGTGTCCGGAACGGCTCAGTAAATATGCAAATCAGTGACTATTTTCCAAATTAACTGAAATCTTTATTGCTTTCAAAATGGACTATTATGGCAATGAAAAGGGAAAAGACAAAATGAATTTTCCAATTTATTTGAATGTGCATATAATCAAATGCATTCTTAACGAATAGTTTTCAGAGTTTGCTAATAGTACGAGCTTGCGCAAGAATCTATGGCAAGAATAGCCGGAATTAACCCGAATAAACAAAAGAAATATATTTTGTTGGTGATGTTTTTTTTTTTATTATTGATGGGTTTGCTCTTGACCTTAATCCAGTCCTTAGGACAAAGATGGGATCGAAGATGAAGCGAGCTTACCAAGAAGAAGCCTATTCACTCGTACTTTAAAGAAATTCGAGTTGTAAGCGCTCGGAAATACTGACGCAGGCAGGGCATTCCACTCCTTGGCTGTGCGCATTATAAAAGATTCAGAGAGGCGCTTGGAGCGGATATGTGAGATGTCAACCAAGTTGATAATGATGATAATATGCGTCTTGACAATTCTACAATTCAATTCTATTCAATTCAATTCTTGACAATAGTCATATTGTTGATGATGATGATAATATGCTTCTTGACGTATTCGTCATAGACGATACCTAGGTTTTGCCTTTTGAAATCACATATTGAGAGAAAGATATTGACGAAAGGCTGTGAAGGAGGAAGATACAACAAGAGTAGCCTTAAAACTTTGACAGACATAAATTATTTAGCAAAGCAAAGTTGCAGACGCTACATTATGAAGCTAGTCTCAGATTGTTATTACAACAAAATAAGCTCTCGTTGCAATGCAAATTTCCATTTCTCTATAATTTAGGTGGTAGCTAGGGTCTGTACTTGGGTATTCCTGCTTTACTTCGTTGGTTTTAGCATCTACCTATGTTCTTACAGGTAAGTGAGTAAATTTTATCATTTGTTCTGTATCTCACTGCTTAGGAAAGGCCTCCCATCTTCTTACCTACTCGTTCCTATGCAACGCCAGCTCGTCAAGAAGACCTCCATGCCATCACTTGTTATTGTCTGAAAAGAAAAATGATTCAGTGCTTCGGATGGCACGTTAAGCCGTTGGTACCGGCTACTATCTCTGGCCGAAAGGCGGTCTGAAAAAACTCTGACACCAGGGCTTTCCCCACACGATAAGAAGAAGAAGAATAAATATTTTTGTAGCCAAGTGTTCGGCAACCAGTAATGGACAGTGGGAACAATACATACCTCGAAATCGAAGCATGAAGGCTTCCTCACGATGTTTTACTTCACCGAAAAGCCCAGGAGGTGGTTCAAATGGAACATAAATTCCGTAACAACTCATTGGTACGAGTCAGCTTGGATGTGAATCGGATTATCGATTCCTGCACAGCAGGCATGGTTGCCACCACGGCTTATTTTAAAAATAAACTTATAAAATAAACAGACAAAACAATTTCCAAGTTGTATATTTAATATAGAGTAATAAATTAAATTTGCCCAGAAGCTTCCTCTTCCCAAGAATAATATACAAAACCCCTAGATTCTATGCTAATTTACTTTATGCTAGTTGTAATAAGGTAAATTCTTGCTTGTACATTTTGATAAGATGCAGGTGGTCTACAGTTGAGTAAATCGACATGGTAACATTGTTTGAACATCTTGCGAATTTCTGTAGTACAGAGGTAAAGCTGCTTAAGGCGACGAGATAGGCAAGGCATATAATAAATGAAATACGTAGTATAAAATTGTTATTAGATTAAATTTTGTTAGTAATAAGATGTAAATGCCTATCTATGTTGCCGTGCCCTTGCAGGGCTCATGTACCCACTTTTGCTACTAACTGATAAGAACTATGCTGTATCGTACATGGATGCAAATAAATAAATAAATAAATGTACAAGAATGGTGATTTGGTGCAAGTTTTGGTGGCAAAATAAAGCTTAGAAGGTGGTTAAAATTGGTTTTATCATCATCATGACACTATTCTAAAATAATAAATAAGTGGTAAGTTATTAGTTTTTGACTTCTGTAATGTATTATTTTACAAGGATGTATAGTTTTTATGTTGTCGGCAAGTTATGTGCTCGAAAATGTTTTTGTGACGTCATATTTTTTTTGTTCCACACAAAATTTTAAACATTTCTTTTTTCTAAAACCTATCATGGGCTTCAATAAATAAAATGAATTGAATTGAATTGAATTGAGCTTTAAATAAGACTGTTGGTTTTCTCAATAAAATAAAATACAAGGACCATCTAAAAGTGGGCTTTTAAATTTTTCTTAGCGTAATGAAGACATAATATCATGAAATAAATGCTAATTACTTGGATAAAAGAAAGGTAAGCATAATTTTTTTTCAAATACTGGAATTTTTCCATAACAAATTGAGTTAAGGGCCTATGTCGAAAAATAATTGAAGCGAAATGGGCGTGTGATAGCTTATATTACTGCCTGGTGTGAGAGAAAGAGATGGGGCGGCGCGCGCGCCGTGAAACGACGCAAGCGTAAAACAAACTTTATTTAATTGTGATTGTACTATTTATGTAAGTTGTGTGTCTTAATCGTGTTTTGGCTCTAATCAAAACTTCAATTTATACATATCCGCTAATCATACTCCTACTGTTAGTACTTTGTGATATATGACGCTTTGAAGAATCCTATTTTTTTTACACATAAAAATCATTTTCATTACGATGCAAAATAAATGAATTAAGAGATTCATTTATTTTGCATCGTAATGAAAATGATTTTTTTTCAAATAATGTCCACTGAAGAACAAATATTAAGATAAGAGTTAAGCAGCATATTTGAATGATCGATAATGCTAAGAGTGAGCATTGCAGCAACTGCATCGTGATGGTGATAGTAGTCTGACCACGCCAATAGGGATTATGGTCGTAAGTTTATTAATGTTGAAAAAAATATCTGTAACAAATCCTACTAATAATAAATGCGAAAGTTTGTGTGGATGTATGTTTGTAACTCTTTCACGCAAAAACTACTGAACGGATTTCGATGAAATTTAGCATACAGATAGACCATAGCCTGGATTAACACATAGGGTATTTATGATATTTAAAGACATAGTTGTCTTTCTTCATCGCTTTAAGTAAGTAAATCTTGAAATCTAAAATACTTTAAAAGCTTTCGTTTTGCAGAACGACTGACGCTCTTTTTAAAAATTTAGCTATATAGTAGCTCCTTTTTGAAAATTTCAAGAAAAGTAACTTTTATTAGCACATTATTTTAATTGCAGGCTACATTTTTCTTTTCTGTAATATTATTGAGACTACATTTAAACGTAATAATTTGTCTTAATTATTTTATTTTCTTTGGACGACCAAACAGCGATCGAAAAAGTTATTGCACCGACCGCTACAAGGTGTAACAAAACACCCTAGTAATTTAGACCATCAAACTGAACAACTTTCACTATGGAGAAAAGGTCGAAGAAATAATTAAAAATCCAATATTTTATCGATGGTGTCTCCATAGTAAAATATGTTCAGTTTGATGGTCTAAACCACCCTTTTAATTAATACTAGGGTGTTTTTTTACTCCCCGTATAGTTTACGGAAATTCATCATCATCATCATATCAGCCGATAGACGTCCACTGCTGGACATAGGCCTCCCCCAAAATGGGGGGATTTGCCATAATCGCCACGCTTGGCAGGCGGGTTGGCGATCGCAGTTAGATTTAATGTACTCAGAAGATGCTGCTACCCATGCTCCGGTAGATCCCTTAGTCGCCTTTTACGACACCCACGGGAGGAAATGGGATGGTGCTATTCTTAGCCGACACCACATCATGGCCATGGCCATGTTACGGAAATTATTCTGAATTATTTCACACAGGCTCAAACAGCAATGAATATATAAACGAGAGAGCCTCATTCAATCTCAACCCTTAGACCATTAAAAATCTATCCTTTCAAAAATACGCCAAGTCATTTCCCCAAAAGCCAGATTGTTCGTACCCGTGACCGTTCGGTGGCCCATAAATAAAATAGCTGTAAACGACACCCGAGTTTGAATTCATTCACGTAACACCATTAAAAGTACATTAGCTTACATCGCATTATTATTTAGGACCCTACGGTAAACGGTATTCGCTTTTTAAAAGTTATTTTGTAAAGAGCATCTTCGTATTTGGGAGGAAATGTATTTTTGTGCAAGGAATTTTCTGGTGCGAATTTTTCCCGTTTCGTTTGAATATTTTGTTATTAAAGTCTTGCTTGAACAATCGTTATTGTTGAATTTCTTCAAGTTATTTTAGTACAATTATTTTGAATCCTTTTATTAAATTTGTTTCGATTTGGGGAAATAAATTTTTACAAAACATGCTATATAGTCGTTTCAATACTTTCTTCTATTAGTATATGGACTGCAGAAAGTTTTAATCGGTTTGAAAAAGGATGAAGTAATTGCGAGCGGCTAATAGTCTATAAGCATAAAATTATTTGGACCTCATATGGTCCATTTCTTAATAAATTGTGGACTTTTTTTGGGTATTATCAGACCTTCAAACTAAACAACTTTCTCTATTTGGGACTAACAGCGAAATCGCGAAAAAAGAATCTTCTCCTCCATACAAAATTGCTAACCTTTAACCTTTGTACCTATAAGTCGGCAGATATTTTTTCGCAATTTCGCAATAGTCCCTCAGACAAAAAAAAAAGTTATTCAGTTTGATACTTTGACCATCCCCTTAAAATACTGTTAGCATTATAAAGAAAGATCATATTATTTTGTATTTTTGGTAATCAATTATCATTATTCTCTTGCCCATTTCCCATTATTTGGGGTCGGCACAATATGTCATCTTCTTCCATTCATCTCTTTTAGCCGTTGTTTCAATACTCACGCCTTTTTCACACATATCATCCTTCACACAATCCATCCATCTTTTCTCCGGCCTTCCTCTCCTACCAAAATGGTAATAAATTAAAAGAAGATAATTTATGCGGTCGAGTTAGGGTCGAATAGTGAAAAGTGCACCACAACCGACTAAGACGCTTTCGTGTCATGGTCAAAATTAAAACTGTCAGAGAAATATGGATATTCGGAATATTTAGAATCATCTACCCTTGACTACTCGGGCGAGGAACATAGAGTCGTGACGTGACTTATGTGTTATATGACAACCAAAGATCCCATTCCATCTCTTACGGTTGCTTGCGCCCATCGATTTCAATTTACCCCCAGTATGTATCCGTAAGCCTTCCGGTTTTTCCCGCTGGCTACTTGCCAAGGGCTTTCGCAGAATTTATTGCAATAAAAAAATTGGTCAAGTGTAAAGTTACCCCATGTCTAAGGCCATTAACGTCTAATGTTTTTTTTTCTCTTTTTTGTAGTGATTAGTGAGTGTGGAATCAAGAGAAATTTTGTAGCTGTAAAGAGAGATGAATGGAAGAGGATGTCATATGGCGCTGAACCTAAATAATGGAAAATGGTCAAGAGAATGGTGATGCTTTCCATGTATGCCACCAGGTCATAAAGGATCTCGAGGAAGTGGAGAAAAAAAATGAGTCATGTGAATTTCGGGTGCTTTGTTTTGGTGCCCAAGACCACCTTTGGTGCCCTACCGAGCCAACGCAGTAACTAAAAAATATGTCTTCCAAACTCTAAGATGTTTTTATACGTAGATGTGTTGCCCACGCTCCAAAATTAGTCTAATGTATGGGCTACACGTCACTGTATCGCACCGTTTTAAAATACGTGTCTATTTTTTAAAACGACATTGTCCAAACTGTAGTCTGACCACAAGGTCTGTACCTACCTATCTCTCATTGGGTGTGACAGAGCTCAGTATATTTTGTCTCATGTGCGTATGATATACCTACACAGTCCGGTGCAAATACACCTAGATAGCTTCTGCAGAAGTCTGCGACGGAATGGCAGAGCCGAGCTGGCTTCTCTGCCCCGGCATGTCGCCGATAGCTTCCTATGGAAAGGTCAGACTATACCCAATTTGCCTCCATCAAAAGGTATGTTACCTTAATAGAAAATGGCCAGTGAAATTGTACCGTGCCACAGCCATCTCCCTCGTAGCATTGCTTGAAACGTAGTTGCGTACTATTGAAAGATGGTTATCCCATTGGGTCTTTTTCGAGTCTTCACTTTGCGCGCTAGTAACGTATTTGCTTCTATTTGGTATAAAGCCTCTACCAATTTGCACTGGGTCTGTTTGAAGGAGTATAACCCTTGTTCCTGAGAAAAGGTTTGTACTCTGCAGTGCGACGTTTATTTATGATCAGCATAATAAATATTCGGATGATAGATAAAAACGACGTAATAGAAAAGCATCAGGTTTATTTAATAAATCACGATACGTGAATAATTTTGATCATAGCCAATAAATTCAGCTATGAAATTCCTATCCCCTAACCAAAATATAGCAACAATAAACCAGTCTAGAATTTTCTAGAACAGGAACAAAATACCGACTCGTACAAAAGTTATCACAGGCTATGGTTTCTATTTACATGGCACGTTTCATTTTTTATAGTACACGGTCGTGTGTAGATCTTGCAACGAGTTCTGGCAACGAAATACAATAGTTTTTTTTGTAAATAGATTTTTTAAGTCCTCGTCATCATCTTCTCAACTGATAGACGTCCACTGCTGGACATAGGCCTCCCACAACGATCGCAACAACGACCGTTCCTGCGCTGCCCTCATCCAACGGGTCCCACCGTCTTCACCACAAGAATATAATTAAAAATGCCAGGTTTACACTCAGTTGCAGAAACGTTCATTAGAGTTAATCCTCCATTAAATCCCTTGCTAGCTTTTACAACGTCATCAATACAAAAAGTGACTGCAAGAGATTTAATGGATGATTAACTTTAATGAGCGTTTCTGCAACTGGCAGCAAAAGCAGCCGATATCGACGGGAATGTATTACAAGATGTATGGACCTAGAGGAAGACAGAGAGGTGTGTCAGAATCGCCCAAAATGGAGATCCATAGTCTCTGCCTACCCCTCTGGGAAAAAAGTTTATGTATTGTTTCTGGTTTTCACAGCCACTACTTGCCGTGCTATACAAACGATTCATTTTTTACAACACACGTACGTACGTGACAAAGATTGATACAGCGTCGAATGTATCGACAATCGGCGGAGAATTGAAATTTCACCAAATAAATGGAAAAATTGTTCGAAGCTCGTAAAATAGACGGAAACATAAAAATGTATGCGAGAAAGTATTGCATTGGGTTCCCGTGTTCGCGTGTGTTCGATTTTATATCTTTTGCGGTTTGTTGGTACAAGTTACAACTGATGGTTGGTACATTGAATTTGTACAGGGTGTTCCGTAAAAAGACGGATGCTTCAAGGTTACCTCATGTTTAACCAGATTATCAAAATTTGATTCATAGATTCTTTATTGTACACAAAAACATAATTATGAAACAATTACAGCAAGTCGTTATGTATAAAGGCGAGCTTGACTTTAGTAAGTCTCTGACAGTTTGAAATCTTTACATTACTCACTGTTTTGAGTGCCACAGCTAAAAATATTGTTATTTAATGATTCTGTTTTCTGCTGAATATTAGGGACCGACCAGTCCATCAAAATGTAACCTACGAATGTCCCAACTCCCAGGGCAACTATGGTGTGCTCACAAAAACAAAATTATTCCCACTATATAACATACGCTGGAAAAACCTTCAGAATGAAAGTCTTCTATCCTTTCAGAAAATAAAATACCCATTGGTATTCCGAAAGACCGGATCACCATATTATAATTGTTGCAAACACCGAATTCTAATTGCATCCTTTTAACGTCCGCTTTGAAATCAAAGAATGGTGCAAAAACGAAATGCACATGCACATGCAATGAAAGTAGAAATTAGATTACGATTTCAACTGATACAAAATGCAAGCGTGAATGTTCCGGGAAATTGGCGGAGCATCTAAATTACGTGTTTCGGAAAATAGATTCTGCTGGTTATCCCAGGCATCAGTGTAAGACAAATTAAAGGCTTTGGGTATTTGACAATTATTAGACAATCAATCGGTATTGATAAACGCTTTTTGCGATTTCTGATATTTTTATTACCCCTCGAAACTCAGTACGCCATAGAGACCTTTGATCCTTGTGAGATTAAACGTTTCTTGTTGCATAAAAGGAGAGTCACTAATAGACATCTGTTTTTTTTTGTCAGTAATGAAACACTGGCCGACGCCTTGGTGGAAGTGGCGATAGCGGGAACCCGTTGGATGAGGGCAGAAGGACTGGTCGTTGTGATGATCTTTGGAGTAGGCATATGTCTGGCCGTGGACGTTTAATCGATACCTACTCCTTCTATCTTCTTTTATTAATTCATTGCGGGTTCCAAGACTGATTAGAGTCATCCCCCGGGCTCGCTGGACTTCATTGTCTAGTGGTAGTGAATGGTCGCCGCTGTTGATCCTGGCTTACAGGAGTTACAACGGTGGGAATGTGTGGTGGGCCTATGCCTGAAAAAAAAATCTAGAATAGTGGTATATTTATGACGAATTACATCGTTAAATTAAATACCTCTTTTAATATTAGACACAACACTCAAAGTCCAAACTTTTGATAATTCGATACGGCCCATCACAACGCTTCTGTACAAATTTGCTGATGCTCAAAGGGGATGAAAAAACCGCGAGATAAATCGAAAAAAACCCGTTAATATGCCAGTGCCCATTCGAACGGCTCGCTAGCACTTGCCAAAACGCTACTCCGCGTCGACGAAACCGGATTATTCCGGATAATACCGGATCGCGTTGGACCCGGAGTGCCTATAAAGTGCTAAAATGAAACAAAAGAATGAAAAACAGGGTAAGTACCAGTCGAACTTGCGTAGTTAGTGTTCCGTAACAAACGACGAAAAAAATAATTTTTTTTACCGACAAAAAATTAAGTGGTCGGTGGGACTCGAACGTGCAACCTGTGCTTTATAGTAAATATTTGGAAAATTCTCCGTCTATATCATCACATCATATAGTCATTAGCATTTAAAATATGCTATCCATGATTATGGTAGCATAGCATCATGTATTTCTTTTTTTTTATTAAGGCTGTTTGTTTGTGTCTGCATTTCTGCCAATACTGTCGAGTCGTTTTGGGAGTACTGCAATGCCAAGGATAATTTTTTGGAATAAAGTTAATATTTGAGAAAAATTATTGAGTCTCGTAGCGTGGCAGGCTCGAATGTGAACAACACACCTTAGCTATGCTTGTAAAATGAATGTAAGAGTTTAAAAAAACACGAAAAGATGTAATATAAAATATTAGACATCCTTTCATCTTTTCATCCTTTCATTACCTTTCTATCAATACCTTTAGGCGATGATTTTTTTTGTGTTGTGGCGGACCGACATACCTACGAAGCGATTCCATATAATCTACCGGTTTTGTAATTTAAGGCAGGAAACCCTAAAAAAATCAGGAACAAAAGGGAATTAAGCTTAAACTTTAGTTTGGCCGAAGTCCGCTTAGAGGATTCGTTAACTTTATGCATCTACATTTATTTATACAGGGTGTGAACTTAAATGCATTAAATACTTAAGAGGGTGCTTCAGACCATCAAACTCAAAAATTGTCTCTATGAGAATTTAATAATGGGAAATGGCAAATAAAAACAAAAACATCTGTGCCATATGGCATATGCCATATCGTCAATGTCGACACCACCCTTTGACTACTTAAATAGGTTACGCGTGATATTCTAGTAACAAACATTTCTGCCACTTTTTGCGAGGGGCGAGGTAACATGAAATCTGCAACTTTTGATTTTATTCCCCATAACTTTAGATTCTAATTTTGATTGTTAAAAATCATGAAAGTAGTCTCGTGTGAACCCCAAACGTTCTAAATTCGAAGTTATTGTTTCGCAATTATAGGCTGTCTCGTTTAGTGATAAGGTATAAAATTGAATATAAATGCACATGATCAATTGTTCTTATACCGTGGCTGAGGGGAAATGCTACCGAAAGGCTAGTCCTTATAATAAACAGTCAAAGATGGTGTCGCGTTGGCGTTTTCATTGAAACAGCCAGATTTTATTTCGCGTCTCCTATTGTGGTCATAGAGTAGTGCTTTGAATCAAACCCTTAAGTATGTAACGCATTTAACTTTACACCCTGTATAGGTTCATAGTTTTATGTTTAAAACTTCGAGTGGTTAGAGTTAGTTTGGGTATGTTGAACAACGTAGCTATTTCGCTTTAACTATTCCCAAGAAGCTAGTGTCGTATCACTAAACCATATCCATATGCTCTCGACTATGTATATAGGGTGAAATTGATATCATTAGCATCCTTTTAAACTAAGAGTCTACCTATCGAACTGAACAACTTTTACTATGGCAGCAAACCGAACGGGGAAAAAAAACGGCTGTTCCATACTAAACTGCAATCTCGACGCGCGAGTTCGCGACTCAATTGTATGCAACAGCAGATTTTTTTTATGCTCCGATCGGTTTGCATAATCTCCCATAATAAAAGTTGTTCAGTTCGATGGGTAGACTTTTAGTTTTATGCTAATGATATCAATTTTACCCTTTGTACTGAACGTACCATATTCAGATTATTCACATTTAACTAGCTGTCCCCAAAGTTCTGCCCAGTGACAGATAGTGAGCTTATCTCTCTTCCTGGCAGATTAATCCCTTATGATGGTGTTGGAGTCAGCCTTGCGCGTCTGTTGTCTCTACCACAGAGAACTACTCTCTACCTTGCCTCTACTTAGTAACGACATCTTCAAAACCATTGATCCGAGACATATCACTGCGAACTGTCCCAACTAACAATTTGGACGTATAGGTGTCGTATAGTCGAACGTTATACGCGTAAAGCACCAGTCAGTGGCGTGCACTCAGGGTAGACACAAATACAGTAAAACCCTAATAATTTCTAAACTAAAAGCATTTTATTTACTAAATAACTTTTAATTGTTTAATTACCTGTATTTAAACAAATCAAAGTCATTTAGTAAACAAAATGCTTTTTATTTTAGAAATTATTAGTATTTTGCACTCCGGTTAGGCAAAAGACAGTGAAACCCTAATCATTTCTAAACTAAAGAGCATTTAGTTTACTAAATGACTTTAATTTGTTCAAATACAGGTAGTTAGAAATTATTAGAGTTTTACTGTATTTGTGTCTAACCTGAGTGCACGCACCTGGCACCAGTATATGACAAAATTACCTTAATATATAGTTTATAAGTCAAAATAGTCAGATTCAGATTCAGATTCAGATATTTTATTGCATCGCTACATTATAATGTGCATAGTAATGAAGTAGTCGTACAGGATGTTAAACGTTTTTACAATGTAGCACCCCGTCAGGGCATAACAATATAAAAATGACATTAATTAATTGGGAATTAAATTCAAATTAACAATATAATTATCAAACAATTATAACATAACTAATTATTACAAAATTAATGTCCAGTTTAAATAAACATAAAAAATCTAAATTAAACAACACTACTAAAAATAATACATTTGTTAAAACATTCAAACAATTAAATTAAAGTTGTCAGTAATAATTACAATATTCAATATTATATATAAGACATGCAAGTAATTCGGACATGATAGTATCTTACAAAACTTCTTCTGATAAAAATTCATTTAAAGAATAGTAGGCTTTGTTTACTAGCAACCCAAATAAAGCTCTCTTAAACTCATTTATGTTGCTGCAGTTCCGTATAGTTTTCGGTATATTATTATAGATTTTTGGAGCTATGGCAAATATACTTTGATGCATGAACTTTGTTCTAGTTGATATTATTCTCAACATGTCACAGCGGCGGCGTCTACTTTTTACATATTCAAATAAATGTATATTGGTCTTTATAAATATTGCAGTCTCGTAAATGTAAAGAGCTGGCATAGTTAATAGTTATATGAATGTGGGCCTAGTAAGACCAAATTGTTTGCTGCGGTGTTAGTCCATCTTCGGAAGTCCTTCTGGGTCTCTAGTGAGGTAGTGAGCCAATCGCCATCTTAAAAGTAGATACAATAATACTCGCCTCAAATTGAAGTAGAATTATGCAAGTTTCCTCACGATGTTTTCCTTCACTGAAAAGCCAGTGGTGTGTTACAAATTTTCCATTAATTGCAAAAAACTAATGGAAGAATGAAGTGGAATGTTCCTCCATTGCAATAGTAGGTTAATGGAATTCTGGAATACATAATTCAACAGAGGATATAGGGGTGCATTTCCGAAAAGATTTTCCAAAAAGAGAAACGAAAGGGGTTGACCCTTTTCCTAAAGGAGTGCAACGGCCTGTACAAGTTTCTGAAATCAACAAGGACGAATTCACGGGCAAAAGCTAGTGTTTTATATTAGTAGAAAATACTATTGCGAGGGCAATACACTGGAGGCTTGGTACTCTCTTAACAAACACGGCATTCACTTTACAATGACCCTCAAATCAACCAGTTTTCGTACTCATCATATCAGCCGACAAACGTCCACTACTGGATATAAGCCTCCCCCGAAATGGGGGGATTTGCCATAATCGCCACGCTTGGCAGGCGGGTTGGCGATCGCAGTTCTCAGAGGATGCTGCTGCCCATCCTCCGGTAGATCCCTTAGTCGCCTTTTACGAAACCCACGGGAGGAAATGGGATGGTGCTATTCTTAGCCGACACCACACGGCTTTTTCGTACTTACCACCCAGGAAATTACAGTTACGTTACGAAGACATCTGTTCTCCAATATCTCACAAAGTCACTCAAATCAGCCCATTTTTGTTCCTCCGTCCTTACACTAACAACGTATGTCGTGAGACTTCTGTGAGTAGTAGAATGAAGTGTAAATACGTAGTAAAACGGTCATTTCACAAACCCATTCCAGCTAATTTCACTGGTCCACTAACTGCTGGAGCGTCGTGTTTATGGTTTTAAAGTTCTGTGCAAAAACCCTGTTATGGTTTGTTGTAAGTTCGTTTTCGTGAACACATGCTGCAGTTCCGGGTTGAAATACAACACCTCATTTCTTCCAGTTTATGTCGTTCTATCCCAAGATCTACACCCTTTGTTTAGGCACTGATTCATAATTCCAGTGGAAAGGTTATTGTTTAAAAGTCCTAAAAAAATTGGCCATTCTAAAGCCTGTCGCAACCTGGCAGTAGGATGCAAAAAATGTGTTCCTATTGATTTTCTATATCTATGACCTCATTTGGTTTAGTTTAGTCAATAAAGTTTCAACAAAATTAAAGCTAAATGCATCAGCTGGCGACCGCGTACCGGAAAGCGCAGCGTAGGTAGGCCTCCTATAAGGTTGACCGACGACTTGGTGAAGGTGGCGTGAATCCGTTCGGTAAGGGCAGCGCAGGACCGGTTGTTATGGCGATCCTTAGGGGAGGCCTATGTCCAGCAGTGGACGTCCATTGGCTGAGATGTTGATGATGATGCATCAGCTACTCGAAAAAATTAGATTGCCTGCGTAATGATGGTCGAAACGTAGGCTTTCCACATTATTTTCGGTCGTACGAATGGGGAGGATGTACTCAAAAACGATCGGACTGAATTTAATGATTCTTTCTCATACGAAATCTCATCTTTTCTGGGAAGGCTTTATTGCATAATAAAATAGCACAACAGGAACAACATTTCTGCATGTATAAAAGGGTTGCGACAGGCTTCAGAATGGTAGTACATTTACGTCTTGAAATATTTACTACAATTGCACGCTAAAAAGAGCGTCTTCTTGTGCAGAATGTGCAATAGGTAAAACGTTCAAAACGCAAAATACGCAAAGTGTACAATTTCGCGAAATGATCAAAACGCAAAACGTCCAAAACACAAAACGTTCAAGACGCAAAGAGCGAGATGGTAGTAGATAGTAGCTTTTCTGACTTCTTCGAACCCCAACTGGTTTTCCCTTCGTCGCCTAATCCAACATTCACACATACGTAATCCCCTTGAATACCATAAACAGTTAAAAAAAGACAAAAATGTCTATCCTTTTAACCTGTCTCGCATTGCACTCGCTTAGAGTACGGTCAGCAAATGGCGCGTAAAACACCTTCACCCTAAAAGCTGTAACAAATGTCTTTGCCGACCTTACTGCGCCTGATGGATTTATTTGCTTAACCATATTATGCTATAAGTAGGTAGTTGTCTGTTTTACTGACTACGGAAAAAGGAAGGGTTGTGATTTTGGGTATAGTAATCTCACGAGAAGTGTTGTGACAAAATACTAATCATATTAAATTCAACCTGGAATAAAATAGTAAAAGCACAAATAAAACTTACCCTAAACTTAAACCATTCTAAACATTCTAAACTACAAATTTAACTAATCCTATTTAGTCGAAAAGCCCGCCCCAGGTCATACCTGGCCCGAAGGTGCCCATAATGCTGGCTGCATTTCCGCGTTGAATCGCTAATGATATGCGTTGGGCTAGGTATGACCCGGCACGAGGACCGTTACCCGCATCCCGTAAACGTTTGCCCAGGTTCCTCATAAAAGTTTTTGCTTCATGACCCCACGGGCCCGCCGTCTCCACAGCGAAGGGCACGAATAAGTAGCTCTGCTCCAAAGTTGTGTAACATTGGTGTTTACGTACTGCTGCCCTTTCCGCTGCCGACCCTGCTACTCGAATGGAACCTCTCAAGTAAGATGCAGCGTACGTACATACTCCCATTCAACCTTATTTTCATCAGTGTTATGACTGAATTTTCATAAAAATACCACGATCGATGGACATCAAACTGAATGAAATAATAATAATGCCATCGACTCGACAGAAGAAGGGAGTCGCATTGTAGGCAAAGAGTAAAGTAGTATAACGTAAAAAGAGAGCCCTCTAGTGCAATTTTAATGCAAATATATTTGAAAGAACAACACTCAAAAACGAATAAATAATCACAAAATGGGCGCAAAACACAAACAAGTGTAAGCGCAAGTTGCAACGGCAGCCATATTGTGACAACTTATGTAGCTGGTGTTGCTAGGTGAAAATAATATGGTACAAAGAAAAAGCTATTTTTGTTTTAGTTAAATTGTTTACTAATTATAATTAAAACTGTTTTGAAATATAATATGCATTGCGTAAAATAGGATCAACGTTTTTTAATAATTTTAGTAATAATGTTGCTTTAATGTTGAGTTTGAAGAGACATCTATCGGAAGTTTGAGACAATATTTTTTTAGTTACACGTTACTCAAAAAAGGTGCCGCTGGTTTCTTTGCGTTTTTCCTCAAAGTTCCGTCTGTCCCCCCTCTGATTGTAGGTCTGTCTAAAAACAACCCTGGAAGTCACCAAAATACCTATAGGTATGTATAACCATACAACGCTAAGCACTTTAGCTACATAAACTATAGACATTGGGTCTAATCATCTAAAACTACGATTTTTTATTAGCCTATTTCATCCCACTGCTGGGCAAAGGCCTCTCCCCTGCTCTTCCACTCGTTCCTCTTTTGGGCAACCTCTGGCCATTGGTCGTCCAATTTGTCCAGATCATCACGCCACCTCTTCCTGGGTCGACCTTGACGCCGCCGACCGTTTTCGAGAATCTAGGGCTTGATGATTTTTGCCCATCTCTCAGGATGCATCCGACAGAAATAACCGGCCCACTCCCATTTAAGTTTGGCGCTTTTCTCTCCGACGTCGGCTATTTGAGTTTTGGAGCGCAATTTGGTGTTTCTGACCCGGTCGGTTCGTGCTGGACTCCATCGCTCTCTGAAAAACCTTAAGCTATGACTTAGTTTGAAACTAAGATGGACGCCATAATTTTGAAATTAGAATAGAATTCTTGTATAGAATGTCATTAAATAGAATAGACAGAAGAAGAGCAAAGTATGTTAAGATGCCTGTTTAGTGTTTCGTACCAAAATTGGCAAAATGGAACACTTACGGAAGTCTATCTGTCCATCTGTCCGTCAGCCTCTCAGTCACACATACCACTTTTCTCTGAGATAAGACCGTTAGATATAGAAAGCTGATACTTGGCGTAGTTATAGCAACGTAAATATAAAAGAAAAGATAGACAGAAAGGGTAATTTAATTACATTATCACGTAATAATTTTTTTACATTATCACGTACTTTTAATTTTACGTGGGTCCAAAACATACTTAAAATTTTTAATGATTTTAAAAAAAGTCACAAAGACCTGTAATTCGAAAGAATCCCAATAAAAAATGTGAAAAGAAAAATCGTGACCAATTGGAAATGAGTACATTGTATAACTAGGTAGGTAAGTACTTAAATACAAAACTTTAATCTTTGTAATTATATTATAAATTGCAAATGTTATTTGTGACGCGGCAACTAGATTTTCTAAACTATTTTTCCATATATAAAATAATACTTTTATTAATTCTGTCTACGCGTATTAATCACTAACAGATAGCGGATAGTTCATGGCCGTGAAAATAATCTTTCGTAATTTGCTTCAATCTACCTTTTTACAAGCAACTATTTTAACTTCCTTGTAAGCTATCAAACATTGAATAAACCACAGTAGGTGAATGTTTACTTCCAATCAAAACAAGCAAATCAGTCCATTCAACAGACATGAATAGGCTTAATTGAGTAAGTCTCTGCATCGATACGTCACTGATATTATGACCAATTTGTTCGCAGGAAATCCCTTCAAAGCGACCCTAACTGCCATATCTTATGGAGGAAATTTGTTCGATTGACGAGACTTACAAGTTAATGCTTTGTAGACCGTGAACGATTGCCGGCGATTCCTTTAATCCATGAGCTGAATTTCTAATTTAGGGGCGGTGTTAATGATATCAGAACGTTTTGGGATAGATATTGAGATCTGAATGGCTTTGGTATTGTACAAAATGTTGAGATTTGTATTTGCTTTCAGCTGTTTCTTTCGAATTTGTAAGCTCTTAGACGTGGGTAGGTCTTATTTAAAGATGGACACAACACGATAATATAGAGTATAAAATAAATGTTTATCTCGTCTTAAAAAATAAATTATTTAATGTATAAATAATTTATCACAAATGAAAAAATATATAGCATATGCTCACGACTATATTCCCCGAGGAGGTAGTCAGAGATATTCTGAAAGTTCAGAACATCCACGTTTCACTAGTAGTACCGAAACTCTGTCCAGTGTGACGGGGAGTGAGCCCGTCGCCACTTATAATGGACAGTAGATACAATACATGCCTCGATATTGAAGCATGCAGGTTTCCTCACGATGTTTTCCTTCACCGAGAAGCCAGTGGTGTTACAAATCGTACATAAATTCCGAAAAACTCATTGGTACGTGTCGGCCTGGACGGGGATCGAACCATCGCCTCCTGCACGGCAGGCAAGGTTACTCGCCACTGAAAAAATATATAGAAATGTATAAAGGCGAGAAACTATAAGAAACGCGGTAGCCCAGTGCTATAAAAGCGGTTGCACGTGTCGTATAAATAGCAAATAAAATCAAAAGATAAACTAATTATGGAAAAATTCCAATAATTGTAAACGAAAGTTAAATCTAGTCTGAGAAAATGATATTAAAAATATGTTATTTTCGTAAATTTTTAATTTTTTTTCCCTATCAGATGAAGTAATTCCAATCGTGTATTCAATTTATAATCTCACCAGATACCTAACCAAGAAAACTGTGATTTTTTTTCGTTTCGGTAACTTGTATTTATCATGAAAAATAAAATAGACCCCTAGATAGATGAAGTTAAAAATAGACATCTTAATTTATCTTACATCCTTTACGTCCCATTTATTTTCCAATTACAATTAAATATGGCTTAAAAATTTTAATTTCTAATTCATGATATATTTATTTGTGAAACATAGGTCAAGTGCATATGGAAACACAGATGTAACATAGTATTATAAGTAGGTAGGTACGCTATGTTCTGCTGTTGAGCGTACAAATTTTTACACGCATGTTTTAGTACAATTTTTAACAAAAGAAGACAATAAAAATGTATTTGATTAAATAGATCGGACACGCTTATTGAAATATTTAGTATGGTTACGCCAGGGGTTACGCATTAAAGATTAAATAATGTCATCGAAGTAAATGTCAAGAGAGATAATTAAGTCAAAATACAAACAACAAAACGTGAATATGATATACTTAAATGTCATATTATGGATTAAATCTAAACTGTTGGCATGCAAAGAAGAAGAATCAAAATAATTGGAATGAATGAATTTAACGGGTCACAAATTATCGATGTAAAAATCCTATCTATCCAAATACCTACCTACCTACCTACCTTTCTTCCTTTTCACCGTTTCCTCTACCCTAAGGTTGTCTGGAAGAAATCGCTTCTTAGCGATAAGACCGCCTTATTTTGTGCCTCTTGTATTTTATTTCTGTATTTTACTGTTTATGTTTTTGGTGTAAAATAAAGTATATTTGATTGATTGATCTATCTATCTATAACGTCACGCCTCTTTTCCAGTGGGGTAGGCAGAGACCAGGGCGCGCCACTTACTACGATCCTTACATACTTCTTTTGCCTCATGCACATCCATACATCTCTTCATACATGCCCGTCGGTTTCAAGTACTCCGCACCTCCCCTTTTTGTAGGACGCAACTGATTTGATCAGCATACGTCCTACCATATTTTTTTTTTTTTTACGGGCATAGGCCCACCACACATTCCCACCGCTGTAACTCCTGTAAGCCAGGATCAACAGCGGCGACCATTCACAACACTGGACAATGAAGTCCAGCGAGCCCGGGGGATGACTCTAATCTGTCTTGGAACCCGCAATGAATTAATCAAAGAAGATAGGAGGAGTAGGAAAACGAAATATCCGACTTCCCTCCATTGCAAACGGGAGACAGCAATAAGAAGGAAAAAACATGGCTATTAGAGAGCCAATTCAAGAGATCTTTTATGGCAGTGCTGAAGACACGACCGCAAAAGCACCAAAAATACAAAATAAAACAATAGGAACCTAACATTGTACTGAAACTATGACCTATTTTGCTTCCAGTAATAAGTATGGCAAAAACATCTGAACGCACGGAAGTTATCCCTAGTCGCAACAAGATCCATGTAGTAAGGGACACCAGAAAACGATTTTATTGAGTCAAGCATGGTCTGGCGCTCGGCGTACCAGAGCTCACACTCCCAAAGAATATGATGAGCGGTCTGTTCGAACTCGTTACTGTCAACAGAACATTCACATAAAGGTGACGCAACCAATTTAAAATAAAATAGCTTTCCCTTAAAGTTACCATGTCCAGTAAGAAATTGGGCTACGCAGTGATCTACCTCTAGCCACGCTTTGTCTAGACGATCGCGAACAGATGGAAAAAATTGGTATAGATGTCGACCCTTTGTAGACCCTTGCCACCGTAGTTCCCAGTCTAATAAAAGTTCATCAAAGATGTTGCAATCAAAGTTAAATAATTTACTAATTCTATTTCGGTCGCGAGGTTTTAAGAAGTTATGACTAACTTTTCTTGAACGAAAGTAATTGGCCGCGCGGCGTTGTATTTCCAAGTCTACGGGAACCACCCCCGCTAGAACGGGGAGTGCTTCGGTGCTGACCGTTCTATACGCTTTACACAGGAAAATCAAGGCTAAACGTTGACTTTGAAGTAACTTACGGCGCGCAGCGCCAATAGCCGACCTATCTGCCCAAACGGGGGCTCCATAACACATGCACCCGAGGTATGTTGCGGAATATATTATTTTAAGTGTTTTGTAACAAAGACCCCATGTCGAGGTGGAAATACGCGCTAAACTCAAAAAATTACTTTTGGCTCCTATTGTCTTGATATGATTTACGAAGCTAAAATTACGTTCCAAATGAAAGCCTAAATAGGAAACAGAATCTTTACTTTTAATATTAATGCCTTGAAATTTTATTCGTGGTGGTACTTTCAGGTTCCCTTTGAGCAATAGTTGGAATGTTTTATGCGGGGCGAACTGAAGACGATTTCTGTATCCCCAATCTGTTATTTGCTGCAGGCAGTTGCTAGCCAGTCTTTCGATACCTACTCTAGTATTGGAATGTATGAGCAGGAGACCATCATCGGCATATCCTATTAGCGAGCAGCTTTGAGGGAAAGGAAGTGTCAGAAAATCATCAAAACCTATATTCCATAAATAGGGTCCAAGGACAGAGCCCTGAGGACAGCCCTGTGTCAGCACTTTGGACACTACATGGTGACCAAGCCTCAACTTTGAAACTCCGTTCGTAAAGTAAGAATAAATAAGCGAGTAGATGTTCCGATGACAACCTCTATTTTTGAGCTTTAGGAGAAGCATTGGCCACCATGCGTTGTCAAAGGCACCCGATATATCAAGAAATATACCGACGATATAGCTATATTCAGAGAGCTCTACCGCCTCTCTCACAAGTAAGCACGCGTCTGAAGTCGATTTCCCTATGGTAAAGCCAAATTGCCTGTCACTGAACTTAGGTCCTCCTGGAATTAACCGAGGGACAACGAGGCGTTCCAAGAGTTTACCCAAAGATGGAAGAAGGGTAATAGGTCGATAAGACTTCGGATCATCAGGGGGCCTATCACCGGCTTTGGGGATTATTTTAATGCAACCACGTCGCCATAAATTAGGAAAAACTCCCCCAGCAATGCAACGGTTGAAAACTGTTAGAATAGACTCACCGGCAACTTTAAAAGCCTCCTTGATCATCCGATTCGAAATCTTATCCTCACCGGAAGCCTTACCCGCCGGCAGAGATCCCACGACATTTCGCAGTTCATCAAGAGACGGTAAACAAGAAGATGGTGTTTCAGGCAATTCAGCAGCTCTCTTTCTTATTTCACGATGATAATCGCTGTCGTTTTCAGGTGAATCATCCGGAATTAGTGAACCTAAAAGAGCAGCCGCCGTCTCCTCGACCCCGATAGTATGGGTGTCATTTACTTTTATATTTGAAAAATATGTAGAAGCAGGTGTTTTGCTAGTTTTACATTCGTGATAAAGAGGAGACCACGGCCCCTCCCTCTCGAGTGCTGCTACCATACGCTGCAGTAATTGTTTCTTAGACAGTTGAACGGCAGCACGATAGTGAGACCTAGCAGTTCTAAGGTCCCCAATCGCATTTACCAGTTGATCCTCCGAGGTAGCATCCGATTTACGTACTTTATTATATTTTCTACGAGCTTGCCTAAACACTCTACGAAGTCTAACTAAGTCATCGTTCCACCAATCACATCTACGTGTTAAGGTTGCACTTGTACGTCCCAAAGCTACGTCAGCACAAAATGTAAATGTTTCAGTCATAACTTCGGCGCACTCAATCGGAGTCAATTCCGACCGAGTAAAACCATCAGCAAGCGAGACAAAGAGTGAGCCAAACAATGACCAATCAGCATTTCTAGTCTTATAACTATAGTAAGGTAATGAAGCAGGCAGAACTTGTTGCGACCGCGGAATATACTCGTACACGATCAGGCGATGATCACTACAAGACGCATCAGGAATGACGCGCCAACAATCTATGCGAACGTCCACATTAGAAAATGTGACGTCAATAGAGGACTCGCCTGAAGGGCTGCTGTATGTAGGTGGTGCATCAGGGGTGTTATACGTATAGAGGTTGAGCTCAGCGATGAACTCTTCCACAGCTGTGCGACGCACAGCGTCAAAGGTACGCAGTTTGCCATGCCATAAGGGAGATGAAGCATTGGTATCAGCTCCTATGATGACCCTACGGCCATCCAAGGAGTGTAGGACGGATCGCAAATGGTGGAGGTAAGGAGTAGCAGGATCGGCGTGTTGGAAATAACAGCTAACAAGGTAAATTGTAAAGGAAGGGCAGGATACCTCCGCAACGGCGCAGTGCGTAGTAGAGAGATTGTTTAAGGCTGTGACTGTGAAGTTAGCGCGCGGAATGTAAATGCCAGCGAGAGCCGACTTAGATACTTGTAAAAGTTTATTTTTTAAAGCAGTAAGCTGGTACTGTTCCTGAACTAAGACTACGTCTATGTTATAATCAATAACGAGCCTATCTAACTCTAAAGTTGCAATCTTATTGTTATGAAGATTTAATTGGCCTATTATTAGCTTATCCATAGTTGATGCGGGATACAAGATTATCTACTCTAATTTTATACATAGGACAATTTGATGAACCCGAAGCGTGATCTGATGGTTTTTTAAAACATTTGCAAGATGCGTAGACAGGCTTAAAATCACTAGCGCCTTTAGCCATGCATGACCTAGACTCATGAGGCCCCGCGCAGTAGGCACAACAAACGGGTTGAGTACAATGTTTAATTATATGACCGTACTGTTGACAATTAAAACAACGCGAGACGTCTACTTGATCATCGAAGTGACACGTGTCCCAATCGATGAACAATTTTTGCTTGGTATCGATCAAGTGTTTACGAACGGTCGCTGAGACTTCAACTGTTAACCATTTAAATTTCGAGTCACCCCAACGTTTAGTACGCACTATTTTAGTCGTTTTATTAAACTCATCCTCAGTAACGGGTGTTTCTTCTAAAATGTTTTGCTGAAAAAGGCACTTAAGAAAAAAGTTATCGTCCATTTCAACCGGAACGTGTTTAACTAAAATGCGAGGGTTGATTTTCTTTGGCTGTTCTATACGGAGACCAGCCTTCGCGATCGCGACATCAGACGAAAGTTTTTTAACCTGCTCTTGATTTGTAACACGCAGAACTACACCAGCCTTAGCAGTCTTTTTCAAACCAACAATCTGGAACCCGTCGGTAGGATCAATAACCTCTTTCAATGCCTTCTTAGTAGCAGAAGACGTCTGCAACTCACCCGCCCTCTCATTAGATGGGTACGCGATGACACAGGGAAGCGGCGTGCGCGACTCACGAACGGCTGGCTGCGCTTTAGGCGCGACCCTGAGGTTCAGCGTTTCCGCATACGAGAGCTTCGGCTTGTTGGCATCTAATGTGGCACGGGTTGATTGGTACGTCCTACCATATGTAAAAATCCACAAGATTAATAAGAAACCATTATAGTCATACCTCGCTGACTCGCTCAAATGGATCTTCTTACATCCTAGTCTACATACTGTAGGTACATTAAAAACCGCCAACGCTGCAAGTAGACAGCAGATGCAAACCAAATGCCTGGAAGGTGCTTACAATGCAGAATTTCAGTACGAATATGAATATGAAATAAGCCTTTACATTTTATATCCGCGGCATGTGTTACCTTAGAGACAAAGCAAGCGATGGGTCGCGGTGAAATCGCTTTGGGAACGATTTCGAATGACGTTTGCTTATGGTGTAGTACATGAACTTAAGATGCTAGCAGTTACTGAATATACTATACAAGGGTGTAACAAAGCACCGCATATGTACTTACTGATTACTGATTCTGATTTGAAAACCTGCAATACATTCATTTGCTAATCATCAATCAATCAATCAAAAATATTCGATTAATGGTCACCGCTATTGATCATGGTTGTATTGAGTGGCAATGGCTTGTGAAAAAGCTTGTTCAGTACTGTTTTAAAAAAGCTGTGCGTGGCTTAGTCCCAATTCCCATCCTTTCTCAAGGGTGGGCCTCGTACATGGTGATTCGCAGCTGTCATCCGTTTGACACAAATATTTCCACCCCAAAACCCAAAATAGGCTAATAGTTAAAACCTTGCTTCAGCTCTGCACTCTTAAGTTAGTTGGTCTTCTTATCGTGTGGGCAGAGCCCTGGTGTCAGAGTTTTTTCAGACCGCCTTACGGCCTCTGAAGTTTTTATGTAACGACTACTACGACCAGAGATAGTAGCCGGGACCAACGGCTTAACGTGCCATCCGAAGCACGGAATCATTTTTCTTTTCAGACAATCAGGTGATTCAGCCTGCAATGTCCTAACCAACTGGGGAAAAATGCACAAAGTGACATTTCACTAGGTGTCCCCCGTGGGAATCGAACCCACGACCTCCATGTCGAGAGCCAATGCTCTTAACCATTAGACCACGGAGGCAGTGGAACGTTAGTTGGTAATTGTAGCGGAATTTGTTTCTTCATTTTGGGGATACTTTGATTAAAACTGACATGACGCTAATTTAAAATTTTGGATAAAATAATCCGGATTATCTTGGCTCCTTCGATAAATCAGAGAAAATACTCTGTCTTCTGTCAAATCGATCGCACGTTGGTTAAGAAATGCTAATTGCATTATAGAAACTGTTCATGGTCTTCTTCTATCGAGTCCACGACATTTCATTGGGATTGACTTGCCATCATCGTCTTAGCCGATAGACGTCAACTGCTGGTCACAGGCCTCCCCCAAGGATCGCCGTAACGACCAGTCCTGCGCTACCCTCATCAATGGCCTTCACCAGGTCTTCGGTCCACCTTGTGGGGTGTCTGTCTATGTACCTATACTGCGCTTTCAGGTACGCGGTAGAACTCAAGAACACTTCAGTCCCACCAGCCTTCTATTCTGCGACCAATCTTGCTTGCTTATTGCTTGCTATTAACACGTTCGCGGACAGTGACATGCTATAGCAGTGATAACAATAAAAGTTCTATTGTGTCTCGTTCAGTGTCCGCGAAAGTGTTAATATGGTGAAGAAATCCAATCAGCGAAGGGCTTGTTGATTGCCTATAAAAACGCCAAAGTTCATGTCTTAACCCAGACCCAACATTTTGCATTCAAAATGCTTAAATTGAAGACGACGTAACTTTAACAGGATTTATTTATCTTTGAGTGCACGATTTGTCCTTTGATGTCGTAATGCCGTCTGAGCTTAGATATGTAAATATTGTTGTTAAATCCTATGACTCGGCAATTCACTTTTGAATTTCAAATGAATCGAGAAATAACTCTTTGATGTTGAACGTTTTAACGTCAGTAATTTGATTTTTCTCTGATTTGGTTATGTATATAAAAATATTATACTTTGCTCACACCAAACACAAAAATGGCATACATGTACAGTGTGCACATGCCATTTTTGTTACTCACATTTGTACACGACTATGTTTCACGAGGGGAAGTCAGAGATATTGTTCTAAATAGCCACATGAATCTAACAGTGCCATTAAAATGTCAAATTTGACAAGTAGGACAAAAAATTCTACTTCCTACTAAAATGTAGGTATGATTCGTAACGTCATAGGGCTTTTTGGTGATGGAAAATTATCGTAAGGAAAACCCACATGCTTCAATTTCGAGGAATGAATTGTTTCCAATGTCTATTATAATTCATAAGTGACGATGGGCTCACTACAATCAACCAATCAATCAATTATACTTTATTTTACACGAAAAAAACATAATGTATAATTGTATACTATGTTTTTTTTAAATATACTGTGTATGTACTGTTTTTTTGGTGTAAAATAAAGTATAATTGATTGATTGACTGATTGTAGTGAGTAAACAGACACTACCAGTTATACTGGATGTATTTTAGGCACTGTTTAGTTGTGAGCATGACTTATTTATTTTAAACATACAATTTTTATCATCATCAACCACACTATACGTCCCACTGCATGACACTCTGAGAGGGTGTAGGTATGCCAGTGTTGGGCAAAATGTAATTAACTACTAATTACTCTTTGTAATTGTTAATTACAATTACTCAATGACTTTTTTGGGTTCCGATTATAAATGTATGCTTTTTTTTATTATAATATAAAGGATTGCATTTTAGATTTGGAAGGATTGATATTTAATAGTATTATAAATAATAATTATAAGATATTATTATGGATAAATGCAATACCTACATAAAAACCACGTCAGAGGCCGTAAGGCGGTCTGAAAAAACTCTGACACCAGCGCTCGCGGCATGGCGCCTCGATAAACGTATAATCGCGCCTGATGGCTCGTTCGTTAGCGCGCAAAAAGAAAGAGAGGTAGGGCGCGATAGATATGTATCGCGCCGTCATGCCGCGGGGGCAGGGCTCTGCCCACGCGATAAGAAAGAAAATGCAATCATTCTTTATTTTCAAAAAGCATACATTTATAATCGTAAACAAAATAGTAATTGAGAACTTAATTGCAATTAACAATAACAAAAAGTAATAAGTAGTTAATTACATTTTGCCCAACACTGGTGTATGGATATAACAATGCGGATTGGTAGACTTTACATACGCATCGGAATTTCTTTTTCAGCGTTTGCAGGATTTCTCACGATGTCATCATAATAAAGATCCAATTTGAATAGTCTTAAATATAAGGTCTAACAAAATTAGGTCGAACTATTTTAAGGCGGTGATCAGACCATCAAACTGAACAACTTTCTCTATGGGACCAATATCGAAATCACGAAAAAAAACAGCTGTTCCATACAAACCTACTCGACCCAAATGTATGGGACAGCAGCATTTTTTTTCTCGATTTTAATATTGGTCCCATAGAGAAAGTTGTTCAGTTTGATGGTCTGATCATCCCCTTCAAATAGTTTCACCTAATTTTGTTAGACCTTATATAGTATCAGAAAGTACCTATCACTTAACGGTTAAGTTAACCAATAAACTCAATCTATCTACTGCGAAATTTCTATTTTAAACTTAACTAAGAAGGTTAGGTACCTACTTAAAATACAAATCAAGTTATACCAACTCAGAAAGCACTGTAAGTAAAATTTATGTCGAAGCCTGAAGCCGAATAAAAACTTTACGTGTAAAATGATTTAGGTTTATTTTACTTAAGCTTAGAAGTTGCTTAATGGTACGTAGTTATACGTATTTTAAGACTGTCTTTTTGTATGTAAAAATTTATCTCTTCATTTATTAAATCACGTATTTAATTTTAAAGGCTGGACTTTTATCACACCTGTCCAGTAAACATTTTTTGTATTTTTTGGCTCACATAGTATACATGGGCATTTACTCTCTTTGTGGGAGACTAGCGTCGGGGGCAAATGGACCTGTATCTCAGATAACCAGGCTCCTACCTCGGAACAAGAATACAAGGTAATTAGAAGTCTGCATGGTTACCTTAAAAGAAGTAATATAATAGGTTGATAATTGAATTGATAATTCTTGATAATTGAATTGTTTTTAGGGTTCTGTACCTAAAGGGTGCCAACGGAACCTCGTTAATAAGTCTGCCCGTCTGTCTATATAGCCCAGTCATTTTACGGTTTGAGCCGGGACTAATTCATAATTGATATTTTTTTTCGGTACAATTTTAGCCTCGAAATTTCCTGAATTTTAGCCTGAAAAAAAAATCACGTCAGCAACAGTTCCAATTTTGAAATTTAGCTATTATCTCATTTTAAAAAATCTGATAGTAAATATTCAATCAAATAAAAACCAGCTGTTGCATACATTTGAGTCTAGTAGGCATTGCAGTTTAGTATGGAACAGCTGATAATTTTTTTGCTCCGATCGATTTGCTGCAATAGTAAAAGTTGTTCAGTTTGATGGGTAGACTCTAAGTTTAAAAGGATGCTAATGATATAAATTTCATCCTATAGATTGAATTGACTGATTCACGAGCAAAGTTCCGGCTGTAGATATAGTCAGTGTTACCCCTGCGAAGCCGGGGCGGGTTGGTAGTCTTGAATAATTTTACTTTTCATGATTATACACACGCCATACAATAGACCTTATAGGTCCCACATGCTATACCATTCTGACATACATCTCTCGTCACTTCAACATCCATAAGTCTCTTCATACAATGCTCGTCGGTTTCGCTCGTATTATTCTAACGAAAAATTTTAATGTATCGCTGAGACTGATATAAAAGAGCAAATCTAGCTAACTTCAGAATGATGAAAGGTTTAATTGTTCTACAAAAGCATAGTAAAGTTAATGGCGGATTTCATTCGTTTTACGTCGGCTTGTCGTAATCGTGGTGTTACGAGACTTCTTCATTGTCATCGCTTACGGTTTGATCTTATAGCTTGCGTACGTTTATTTATTTTGGAAACTAGCTGAATAAAACATTGCTTGCAGAGTAAATAATATATTTACAAAATTAATAATAAACAATATTAAATTAAATTAATTAAATGATCATATGGTTGACACCGCATTTTGATTTCAATAAATATTTTTCACCATTGAACAAATTATTATACACATTTATTTTAATTTAACTAAACAATAATTACTAATAAATGCAATAGGAGCAGTCGTAGAGGTACGCACGGCGACATTCAAGCTATATAAAACCAAAATAAGCTGGCCGCGCGACCGTCGAGCAACGTATAACGTCGTGCGGACAGCTTATGTTGGTCGCTTAGCTTGATGTGTCGCCGTTTGTACATACACACGTAATACTCACGCCATTGTCCGATGTGGATGTCCGCCACACGCTATGATTCGGACATAACTCTCGACTCATCCACTTTTTTACTTCTCTTCATGCATTTCTGTAGATTCAGAAGATTCAGACACACTTTTCGGAGAAAACTATTTGTGGTATTCGCGGTCGATGGTGGTAAGTTCTCCTCAGACGCCTTTTCTCGACTAAAAGAAAAAGTAAGAAAGGTAAATAATTTCTTTGAATCTCCGACACACATACAATCATAAAGAGATCGTTTCTGCTCCACAGCGACAAAAAGGTCCCAACTCAGCAAAATGCTCGTCGAATAGATTTTTTTTCGTATTGGTTGAGCGGGCTCATTTTCCGTAACTCGACGACTTAGGCGCCTATTTTGCGTTACCCCAGCTCCTCTAGGAAGCCCACCAGGTGGCTAATGCTGCCAAAGATTGCCATAGAATTTCCTAAGTGCGGAGAAGTCACCGAAAGAAAATTGAGAAAAGCTTATCGTAATAAGCTTGTACTTCCGCCACAAAACCTCCAGGTGTATAACAAAAGCTCATACTGTATGGCTATCAAAATATATAACAGGTTGCCAAATATGCTTAACACATTGAATACAAGTTCTTTTAAAAATCATTTACATAAATTTTTAATCAATAAATGTTATTACTCTGTAAACGAATATATGGTCGATGTTCTCGTTTAACCTAACAGACTTGATGTAAATTTTATTTTGTGTTTGTCTTCCGTTTTCAAAATTTGCACGCCATCCTGTGTGGCAGATTATGTCCTTATGTTAAGATCTTACTGTATACCATAATCTTGCAAATAAATAAATCTTATCTTATCTTATCTTAAGACTTCTGAGAGACCATGATCCGAGATGTTGTGCCCGATAGTGTGCTAGCCCGTTATATTCCAAAAGAAGGTGCGCAGCCATTTCTTCAACCTCCATGCTCACCCTACACAGAGGACTGTTAGTAACACCAGTATTATAAAATTATTGTTAAAAGGACCGTGACTAGTCAGGGCTCCAGTAACTAGGTGTAGTTGAGCTCTCCTGAGACGCAAGAGGCTCCTGGTGAGGCGAGGGTTAACCCTTGGTAGAACACTCGTCGACTAGAATAGAATAGAATAGTTAGACTAAGAGGTTAGTTAGGTAGACTAAGAGGTAGCAAAAGCATAATGCTCACGACTGTATGAAAACTCAGAACATCCACGAGACGGACTAAAAGGTGATGACTCTAATTCAGTGATGTTACAAAGCTTTTTAGTAATAACTGTACTTTTACAGCGTCTGGCACTAATTGGCGCAATCTCGCAAATTACCGATCTCTCATTAAAAGTCTGTTTTTTTAGCGCAAGTACAAAATGGACCTTAATCTCTTGATAATTGAATTGTTTTTAGGGTTCTGTACCCAAAGGGTGCCAACGGAACCTCGTTCATAAGTCTACGCTCTCCGTCTGTCCATCTGTCTATATATTTGAGTCGAGTTATGTTTGCAGTTTTGTATGAGACAGCTGATTTTTTTCTCGCGATTCCGGTATTGGTCCAATATAGAAAGTTGTTCCATGTAAAATAGTTCCGGCTAATTTTGTTAGACCTTATATAATGGTAAAACAACAAATAATAAAAATCGGTAAAGTGTATGTCGGGCTTTCGCTAAGGACCCCAGAGAAAACCATATTATTTAGCAATATTGTATGGTGGTACGGACCCCTATGTACCTGAATCCGAATCGCACTTGGCCTGTTTTTAAATTTCTTTGTAGTACTCTGGTGTTTGTTCCTGTAAGTTTATGGTAGGGAAATGACATTATAAACGGTGCTCTTGGTACATTATAATACTAATTGTATTTTTATTGTAGTCTGTACTTTATCATACTGAAAACAATAATTTTTAATTTTGTACATTTAGCTGGACTTTTAGGGTAAATGGAATAATTTTGGACTCTGAATATACCATTCCATTTTCAAGGTGTCGTTTGAAGTTACTGAATGTAAAGGGTCGTTCTTTATGCTGACGGTTTTTTAACCGGATGATCCGGATGATCAGACCATCAAACAACTTTCTCTATGGGACTCATGGCTAAACTTGGGTTGAGTAGATTTGCGTTATTAGCTCCATAGAGAAAATTGTTCAGTTTGATGGTCTAATCATTGCCTTAAAACACCGTCGGCATATAAAGAAAGAACCTGTGCATACAATTTTTGTACACAGATTTCATAGAATTCAGTAATAATGATAGTAATTATCCCAAACATTCCAATGCTGATGTCTCCGAAATCAATGTATGGTTAATGCATAACAGAAATATCTCAGTAATTCAGATTCCTATGTTAATGAGTTTGTCATCTAGTCTAGATTCTTGAGATGATTGCAAATTACATTCCTACGGCTACGTGAAATCACGTCTGTTTTCTCTGTGACCTATGTACCTATATATGTATACTTTGTACTTCAAAATGGTATAAATACATTTATTATTATTTGGTTACAAGGGCTTGGTCAATGACCAAATAGCTACTGCGACCTGGATAGATCTATTGTAGCTGTCTCCCTAGAGCTAAAGGTCATTTCCTAGGCCCACGGACTTCATGAACCGTGTTATGCTTTTGGAGGGAAGGTCCCTAATGTCAGTAGGTGTTATTCTGTATCCACCTAGATGGCGACTTCTGCTGTGAATGAGCACTTCGCATTCGCAGAGGAGGTGTATGGGCGTTTCCTCTGCTTCACAGCAGAATCTGCAAGTGGGTGAATCTACAAGCCCCATTCTGTGTAGGTGAAAAATACATACTTCAAAACCTACTTTGAAAATTTATACAAGACCACACAGTCTCCGCTGGCTTGACCAAAGAAAGATTGGGTGAGGACTGGCATGTCAGGAAAGCATATCTGGGTCGACCTCCTGGCCGACGTTCTTTGGGTCGCCCCGCTATAGCTGGAACGACGTTGTGGAAGCTGACCTTCGCTAGCTTCAAGCCAGCTGGGCTGGGCTGGCGAAAGGTTGGGGAAGAGGAGCTCATATATATATATTTTTTAAAATTAAAAATGGATTTGCTCTTGACCTCAATCCAATCTGCAGGACAAAGATGGGGTCGAAGATGTAGCGAGCTAACCCAGAAGAAGCCTATTCACTCATACCTATCACACTGAACAGAGATTGGGCTCTGCTAATAATACGTTGGTATATTCTGAATATGGTATATTAAGAATGGAAGTTCGAGGAAAAAGTCTGGGACTTCGAGAAATGAACAGAATTTTTAAATATTTTAAAGTTTTGCGATTAAAAAACATTTCCCATCAAATTGATAAATGCATAAGGAAATAAACAAACAAGTTAATTGCGTACATACACCATAGTCATTAGTCAACTGTCCAAAAGTTTCATAATACAAGCAATATAAGGCATAATTTACATGAACAAACTCACTGGGTTCATGCAATATGCAGAGCGTATGCAAAAGAGTGACGTTGCGATCGCCTTCAGCTCTTTAATATTTGCCTGTGAGTAAATATCATACATATAAGCTCGTTCGTTTCGAGACCGTTTTAAAAAGAATAATATTTTATTTATTTGACGGTCAATTTCAGGTCAAAGCACAGAGAGAAATGTCTAGTAGTAAGTTTTAACTTTTTTTAAACATTGAAAATGTTTTTTTTGTCGCTTCGGTATAGGCCCGATTTTCAGCGAAAGTGCAACATCGCCCTGGTGTCTTGGGTTTAGGGACTACGTGGTTGAATGGGGTGTTAAAGGAAGTACAAAAAAAAAATTTGTTGTTGAAAGAACTCAAAATATTTTGTCCAAAATCGAAAAAATTAAAAAAGTCGTAGTCGCCCGGAAAAAAATCATATCTCGAAAATGAAATGAGATATCGAAAAAAAAAATTAAAAAATCCTAGTGATAATACGACTTTCGGCTCTATTTAAAAAATTATTGAAGGTGCGTGTCATTGATGGGTTATTCAGAAGTTTTACCTTTGTAACGACGAATTCAGTTAATTTGACAGATTAATTTTCAATGTAACCGAAGGTCGTGGAAGATACGAGATCTATGCATTTTTTTATTCGACATGGGTTGCGCTTGGATTCAGCTCACCTGATAGAAAGTGTAGATGAAGCCGAGGATGTAACGAGTTCACCCAGAAAAAGCCTATTAACTCTTCCTTTAAATATATCCTGATTGTATTTGCTTAGAAAAACAGGGAGAGAGTTCCAAAAAGAAGATATATTATTATAAGATAAATTACGTATAAATGCAAAAAAAATAAAAGCTTAAATTTTCTACTCTCCCAAGAGGCCATAAACGGTTTAAGTATTTGATATTAATTTCAACAATGATTCGTTCCTGACAATAACGGGTATTAATTGATGGACAACTAAGTGATGATCCTATAAGGATTCCCTTTCTTCCTCTGATTCGTTCCTAACCAAAAAGGGTCTTGACAGACGGACAACATAGTGATCTTATAAAAGTGCAATTCTTTTATAAGATCCTTTTTTACGGAACCCTAAAAAGACCAATTTCAAGTCACTGTTGCATTACAAATATGAAACAATGTTAAAATCATGTTTTCCCGCCAAAAAACATTAACATTTCTGACGCGATGTTCCTGAACAAACATTCCTCTACATAATTAGAAGGAGAGGTGAGGGACCCACGTAGACGTTATTACAGCGAAATTACAGTTGTAATTACGCATGTAATTGTGTCAATTCAAATAAAAATATGCTTTAGGGAATCTTAGTGACTCATTCTCAGTTTTTATTTAGGTACTACATTTTGTTCCAGGTAGAAATCAAAATTTTGATTCACAGGAATAATGATTTGAAACATGTACTTACTCTCATCTTTTCTTATAACGGCTTTATAAGATACGAGCGTTAACCCGCGACTTTGTCCGCACAAATTATATACCAGATTTTAAGTCAGATAATAAGCTATCAAACAAAAAAAGTTTCATCAAAATCGGTTCAGTAGTTTTTGCGTGATGCTCGTTCAAACAAACAAACAAACAAACAGACAGACAAAAAATCCAAAAATTGGTGATATGGAATCAGGGATATCTAAAAACCATATCGGTAGTGAACCTGCCTGCTGTGCCGAGTGTCGCGGGTTCGAATCCCGTAAGGGGCAAATATTTGTATGATGAATATGAATATTTGTACCCGAGTCATGGATGTTTGTATCTATATATGTATTCTATATCGTTGTCTAGTCATAATAACACAAGTTCAGGCTAGATTCTGGTACTTTAAAATGTGACTAGATAATTTGTGTGACAATGTCCAAGATATTTATTTATTTATTTATCTTCAATGTACAGACAAACTTCCTGTTACAGTTTTATATTATAATATATAAGATATATATAAGATATGCCGAGACTTTCATATAATTTTGTCCACTATGCTGGTGGTATTTCTTCCTCTCTCTCTCTCTCTCTGTGTTACTTTCTATCTCACTCTTTCGTCCCTATCTCTCTTTTGTGCAAGGAGGCAATATAATATTATCAATCTAAGGCTAAATCCAAGGTCCAAATATACATAGAACGAAACCTACGCGAAGGAGGTATGTAGGAATAGTTGTAAGTTTGGGAAAGAGCCGTGATGTTATAGATAGATAGAGGACATTGCGATGTACAAAAAGATAGAAAAATCTACTCGTGGTGAGAATTTCATTTTATGATAAATGACAATCGGAACGTTATCAACGAAAAGACATCAGCGGATTTGGTTCAAAATGTGAAAGGCCAAAAAAAATTTTATATTCTGTTAGGACTTGTCCAGTCCAAACATTTATTATTATGGCACCAAAGCTGCAGGTCCATTGTCCTTGGTTTTATTTGGGTTCGAAAATCTGGTTTTTCATACACATTTTCGATGAAATTAGCTAAGGCTTATATTCTGTTAGAACTAGTTGGTCTCAGCATTTTTTAGTATAGCACCAAAGCTGTAGGGCTATTTTCCTTGGTTTTATTAAAGTTTGAAAAATCTTATTTTCATACATTTTTGATAAAATAAAACTTACAGCTACAGCTTTCATGCCATAATAATAAATGCTTAGATGGACAAGTTCTAACAGAATATAGCATTAGTTTTTGATGGCTGGCACTTTCACATTTGGACCAAAAATGTATGAAACACCGATGATGTCCTTTACATATAATACATACATACATACATAAGCTCACGCTATTGTCCCATGGGGGTAGGCAGAGACCACGGACCGCCACACGCTACGACTCTGACACACCTCTTTAGCCTCATTGACATTCATACATCTTTTCATGCACTTCCGTCGATAAATTTCATTCGTAAATCTTCGTTCATTCATTCTCTCTACGTGACCGAACCATCTAAGCATACCCCTCTCAATCCTTGTTACAGTATTATCCTTCAACTTACACCAATCCCTTATCACAATGTTCTTGATTCGATCAACCAAAGTAATACCACACATACTTCGTAAGGAGCGCATTTCAAATGCATTCACTCGACTTTCATTCCTTTTATTCCATACCCAACATTCACTCCCATACATCAGGGTAGGCACCAACACACCGTTGTAAATAGCCAGACGTGCCCTTTTTGACACAGACCGGCTACTCACCACGGCGTGCAGGGCCCCATTTACCTTATTTCCCGCAGTCACTCTTCGCTCTACATCCCCATCACACTTTCCATGTCTTTTAAACAAACTTCCCAAATACACAAATTCATTCACCTGTTCCACTCTGTCTCCTTCCAATATCTATTTTATCTTATAAACAATTATATTTCTAATTTAAATAAAAAACTATACACATGTATTGTCTAAACTACAATTAAAACGTTGCTTAAACAGCAACGAAACTAAATAGCATTTTTAAAATTCTAGCAGAAATTCATTCAAAACTTTCCTCTATTTCGCCCAGGGACAGATTTATCTTACTTTGTTGTTAATTATCTCGGGGAAAGGTTGATGTCCCTTAGTTAAGTCTGCTTTAATTGAACTAATATTACTAGAAAAGGTTTTACTTTTTAAATACAATGCAGCTAACAAAGTTGTATTGTCATTGTGTAATTGCTTAGATTTTTGTTGAGATACCAGAATTTAAAAAGGTTATACTTAGATGGTTCGGTCACGTACAGAGGATAAATGAGAGTAGAGTTATATTACTAGGGAGATTTCCAATATGTGCGGATCCGTCGAGAGAGGGCGTTCGAGGAGAACTTACCTCGACCAAAAAAATGGTCTTCTTTTTCTTATCGTGTGGGCAGAGGGGCCTTTGACGTGGTTTTTATGTAACGACCCCTAGACCGACGTTAGTGTATGAAGAGATGTATGAAATAGCATGAGGTGAGAGAAGTGTGTCAGAATCGTAGTGCATTATCTTTTAGATCTAGCCCAAAATTATATGAAAGTTAACTGAACTTACGTCTGGTAAATTTTCACCTAAAGATAGGAAATGTACTAAGCATTATTATAACGAGAAAATTGTTAAATATTTGACGGGAAAATATTTAAAAAATCCAAATTTAAAAAAAATGCATAAAAAAACAAAAGCATTCATTTCTTACAAAAAACTACTATCTTATTGTATTTTATTATTTTTAAACTCCAATTTCCACAGGGCTAAAGATATAATGCAATACCAAACCTAATATTTTTGGTAAATTAATGATCATGACGCATTTATGACGCATCTTTAGCCTGGTTTCGGGCATTGTCTTTAGGCTCACTGAATAATATTCTGTAGATTTATACACTGCAGGGCACAGGCATACACTCAAGAAGGGTGTTTGGGCGTTAGTCCACCACGCGTCCCCAATAAGGATTGGTGGACTTCACATACGCATCAGATGCTTCACAGCGTATGCAGATTTCCTCACGATATTTTCCTTCGCCGTTTGAAAGCAGTCGGTACGGTATTATGTACATAAGTTAGAAAAACTCATTGGTACATGGCATGTCTTCTGTGCAGATTTGAACCCGGACCTTCATTGTTGAGTGTCCATACCTCTCCGCAACGCAACACCGAGACGTCCTCAAAATTATATGCTTGGATACTTTTTTTAAATCAACGTGGAAGAAGTCCTGACGACTTCTCGACCCGAGCGAAAGCTACCAAGAAATAATTCAAAAACATAATTGTCAAAGTGCAAGTAGATACAAATATTTTAGGTAAATGTTTATAAATAGCACACGTACCTTTGGTCCCAAATAACCTTTCAACCCCATAATGACTGGACAGTCTGCTCGAGACATTCCTACTCTGATTACATGCGTCGGAATGCCACTGATGAGATGACTGACCCTTGGATGATTGTGGCTTTAACATTTTTGTTAGAAAAGGGTAGGACTGAGTATCGTAGTAGTGTGGTTGAAATTGGTTATTGAACTGTTCAGATTTTCTGCACTTTTTCTAATATAAAGGCTTTCACACACAAAAAACTGCACCGGAATAATATTTATACTTAATACCTTACCTGCCTTATACCTAGCAGAATAGCAAAGGATGGTATGGGATAGAAAAGGCGGGAAAAGCTTGGGGAGACCTTTGTCCAAGAGTTATACAAAATACAAGACAAAATGAGTTAAAAAGAACGCGAAATTGAAACACCATCGAATATTGTCAAAGAGTGGGACAACATATATTTTAAAACAAAAGTAATTTTCTAAAGAAAAATCTTCTATATTTTTCTGCAATACTTGAATTCACATTTGTTTAAAGATTTTTTAAACGATAATTGGCTTTCAACGCTGAATAAATCGCATTTATAGTTCACTGGCTTGAAATCAAACAACAAATTGTATATCAACCAAAACCACACTCGAAACCAAAACGCTAAATCCATATTGTGTGTTTAACTAAGTTATTCCACTAATCAGTGAGCAAAGCACGCCAGGCTGTTTTGTGTACATTGCAGTATATATTGGTGCAGTTGGTTACACGTGATCGACAGGCATTCGCTTGCGGTTGATACGGGGAAAGCGTTCGATTTTGGAGTACGGCTGTAGCGTTTGTGGATCGATTTAAAAAGTGCTTTGCAGTAGGATGCATACTAATGCAGTCTGATGATAACTCACGAAAATATTCCATGGTCATTTCATCAATAACAGTTTATCGCGAGTTCCAATCAAATCTAGAGCGAGAGAAGCGAAGTGTACAACTCTGCATCAACAGTAGCCGGTAATTTTCTCGATGTTACGATTTGGCTGTCTCCAGAATTATGTCTGTAAATCGGGTACTTTTAGTACGTAGGTTTAGAAGGCAGGATACTCCAGGATAGGGTAGGCCAGATCCAGTGGGGGCTGCTGCCTTTCCCTGCCTTTACATAATCCCATTCGAGGCGGTCAAAAGGTTTACCACCAGCTATCTAAAGCGTGAAGTCATAGCAAGGCTCACTTTTAGCATATTGTCAAGGTTTCAGGATTGAATGACGAGTAATTAGTAATATGTGGCTAGCCTTTCACCGACGAAAATAGTGAATAATAACACTTTTCTCTTAGTGGCCCCTTAAGATACCGGCAGGAAGAAATGGAGGGGTCAATTTTAAGCTAGCGATTTTTCTTTAAAATATTTTGATCCTGTCTATCTTGCGCGATGTGCACTAGGTCTGCAAATTACTCAAGAAGCAATAATTATGTTACATCATTCCAGTGCTCAAACCGCTGTCTCCTACCACTATGACCCCCTGAAGATTCTCAATTAAGCCGCGGTTTCTAATTACGCCGGACGCTTGTCACATTATTAACGGCGGTTAATGGCAACATTCGTATTCTAATTTACGATTATTTACTCTCTGTGGTTCTATCTTAGGTAATGATAAACACTGAATGATGAAGGAGTTGTGAGTGATTGAAAATCTACCTAGACTGAACTGAGATTTGAATCTGGAATTTTGATTTCGGTATCCATCAGTAGTAACAATAATATATAATCTCCTGTTTGTGAGACAGGTGCTTGGTAAATTTCAAAGATTAGAAGCTGACCTTGCGAGGCTGAACAATTTGGAATATAGCCATCCGTTGTCGGTCGATCACATTTTATATTGATTAGGGAGACGTTCAGCTTTAGTTATACATTTAGTGATCTATTAGTCTTCTAATTGCCAAGAATGTTCTTGCCTCCCGGGTGTGCAACACTGCAAACAATTTATCTGCAATATGACAGCTCGAATCCCAAAGTTCATGCTGAACTTCGTCGAAGCCCTCACTGGGCACTACGCCACAGGTACGATGATGCGCAAGATAAAGCTCACCCTAGACCCTCAGGTGTTGGCGACTAGGCGCATGTGCCTCCTTGAAGATGGAGTTGGTTGGCTTGATGGAGATTCTTGCCTCTCTCATTTACCATGGTTCTGAAGGGTGAAGAGTAAAAATTGGCTCTATAGTAAAAGTTGTTTAGTTTGATGGTCTGAAGCACCCTGTTCAATAAGTATGTAACGCATTTAAGTTTACACCTAAGAGGCTTTCGCCATAATCCCAATTAGGTATTAAAAGGTATTTTGTTTGTATGGACCCAAAAGTTACCCCGTGTAAATACAAAACAAAAATAGCCAAGACTTTGAAAGAAACCTAAAACCCAAACAAACTGGGAAGTACTTAGATCTGCACACAAGAAGCAAACTGCATTTCCTTTCAACGGTCCCCACTATTAATTAAGTTGAGATTTGGTCTCTCACAAAGTCGGTTTACACGCAAACAGCTCTAAAACAAAATGGCTGCCTTCCCAAGAACAAATTTCAAAGCACTTTTTAATTATCAAGACGAAAGCACTATTGTCGACAAGGAAGCCGGTAGACACCGACGCTAAAGCGATCTCATATTTCCCGGAACCCTCGGGGCCAGAAATTAATTAGAACTACCACTGGCAAGAAAACGGTTATTGGGGTTTACACAAAAATTTATTGGACAACTATTACTTGGTGCATGGGATGAGCGGAAAGCGATTTATTCGTAAAAAATAGTTTTTTTCTATGTATCGAGCGGTACAAAATCTATCAGTTGCATTATTCAATCAATCAATCAATCAATCAAATATACTTTATTTTACACCAAAACATAAACAGTAAAATACAGAAATAAAAATACAAGAGGCACAAAATAAGGCGGTCTTATCGCTAAGAAGCGATTTCTTTTCTTTTTTATTATTATTTTTTTTTATTATTATTGTTATATCAGTCAGTGCTGTCCCACTGTTGGGAAAAGGCCTCGTACTGCACCAAGAGTCTCTGTTTAGCATTTCCAAAGGTCATTTCTTTAAGGAGTCATCGATTTTGGCCAACCACCGCCACCATCTCCTAGATGTCAACTTTGTTTTGCTGAAGAGTTGTTGCTCAATTACGTAGAGCACGATAAAAGTGATATTTATTGTTTTTCGCTAAAAATAACTTCATAAAAATGGAAAATATTGTTAGCAATAATCCGGATAAAATATTTAGTATTATTACCTTTTAGTAAAGGCCTTCAAGTGAATAAGCCGAATTAAGTAGGATTTAGTCCATACAAAAGTTTAACGCACAATACGCGTAGACGGAATTAATAAAAGTAATATTTTATATATGAAGAAATAGTTTAGAAAATCTAGTTGCCGCGTCACAAATAACATTTCCAATTTATAATATAATTACGAAGATATAAAGCTTTTAAAATTTGGTATGAAACATTGCAAACCTTTATTTCTTCGTAAGTATTTTATAAAATGCAAATGTTATTTGTGGACGCGGCATCTAGATTTTCTAAACTATTTTTCCAATTATATACAAAGTTACTTATATTAATACCGTCTACGCGTATTGTGCGTCAAAGTTTTGTATAAAATTGACCCCTCTGCAACCACCTTAAGCTTGTTGTTTGTCCATCTGTTGAATATCTTGACATACAAATTTAATTTGCAGAATCCATAATAGTGTCTTGACTCTGGTTACAGAAGTGTCTCAAATCGTTCAGGGAATACAAACTTTTCCCGCTCGCTACAACCAAAGACTTGAACCGAGCGCTATAGTGGTTACTTCTTGAGACAGTGTGATAGTGAGGATGGCAGTAATTGTTTTGAAGTGTTCTAGAATGTACAAGGAAAAGATTTTCCTAATTTTTTCCCTTCATCCTGAGGGGCTTAGATGCTGTGTTAACTTTTGTTCTGGTATTACTTTATTAAACTTTATCTAGAGACGAGGTGTTTTTGGCAAAAAGTAGACCACAGTATTTTTGTTCACTGGTTTCGTAAAATGTGACTAAATGATAAAAATATTTCGTATATTCTCAGTAATTACGTTACGCTATTATAATAAGATGCCAGAGGATATTTTAAAACTTGTCAGAGCAAGACCTCAATAAGAAACCTTTTTAAAAACTCGATGACTATATGAATGAGCAAAATATCGGAAGTGCTATTTTATCGTGTTCGAATGATACATAATCTCTATAGTAATTTTATCATTTTCCATTACTACGCTACTGGTCCTTACAATGTTACGCTGTGTAATTCAGTATTGTATTTGAAACTGTACTTTGTATTGTTTGTTTTGTTTAAAAGGAGTTTACTTAAGATCTACATCTAAAATAAAAAGTTCGACTAAGACTAATAGCCCAGTCATTTTGCGGAGTTTTGTTAGGCGGGGTAGGGAGTAATTACTAATTGGACTTTTAAACTGTAACCGGAACCATTAAGTGACAAAAGGACTATCTTAAAGGATATTATACATAGAAATCAAAATTACGTGTCCCAGAAGGATTTTAAATTATTAATATTAATACCAATGCACTCATTTGACTTAGATTTAACAATATAAATTATTTTTCAGCAATAATATAGGCAATGAAATTTAAAAAATGAGGTATTTATTAGAAAATACGAATGTATTTTTCAAAACCTTCTAAGTAGACAAAAATATTCACACCATGTTTGTAGTATGAATAATGGTAATGGTAAGTGGTAATATGTGCAAAAAAAAATTCCGTCAGGTTTTTTAGAACGAGATAATAACAAAATTTTAAAATTGCAACTGTTGTTGACGTGATTTTATTTTTATTTTGGTACATTTCTAGGCTCAAATTGGCTCTTCAATATTATACCGAAAAAAAATGTCAATTACTAATTGGTCCCGGCTCAAACCGTAAAATGACTGGGCTATAAGGAATCAGAATCTTCGAGCTTCTAAATCTTTTAGAGATTCAAAACAAAATTTCAATTCATATCTTTACAGTCAAAACTTGATATTAAATAGTCAGGAAGTCAGTAATAACAAACGAATAACATTTTCATCTGACAAATGATTCGAGAAGTAATTTATTAATCTGATAGAAGAAATATGAAAGGAATTGTCGTCGATGTTTTCGTTCAGTAAGATTGAAAAGACTGGCGTTCGTATTAAAATTGAACGGAGGTACATCTGAGTGGAGCGACAGTTCCTGTGATTAATTTCTGCTGAATTTTTTACAGTTTTTGTAGAGTCGTTATACAAGATTTGTAGCTTGTCAAAATTCAAGAGATTGGATAAGACCATCAAACTTCTTCTTCTTCCCGTGTGGGCAGAGCCGTGCTTCGACCATCAAACAGAACAACTTTCACTATGGGAAAATTTAAAAATCTGATACGTTTTTAATACGACTTTATTTCGCACTAAAAACATTTTGATAATTTTCGCACTTTCCTATAAAATTTTCTTCAGCAACATGCCTCGTCAAAAACTTAATCGAAAAGTCTGCCCCTAGCCGTACCTGGCCCAAACGTACCCATAATGCTTACTGCGTTTCCGCGTGTATTGCTAAAGACACGCGTTGGACCAAGTACGACCCAACACGGACATCATTTCCCCTTTCTCTTATACGTTTACCCAGATCCCTCACAAAATCCCTCAAAAAATTTTGCCTCATATCCCTATGGGACTGCCGTCTCCACTGCGAATGGCACAAATAAATAATTATGTTTCAAAACGGCGTATTTATTGTGCTACAGCACCGCCGCTGCCTCCGTTCCTGACCCTGCTATTCTCACCGTTCCACTCATATGGGACGCTGCATAACGCACGTTGCGTCCCACAGACATTGTCTCTTTCGCCACGGCACAAGAGTCAAACCGTCTGGTCTCTTCCCATCCGTACGGCTCAAACCAGGCGGTTCCACCACGCAGGGCACATTGTCGAACACGAGCGCTCGACGAATAATCTCATTTATTGCATGGTGCCGCGAGAACCCCAGCCATGATAGCCGTTCATCTCCACTGGCGCACCATAAACACAAGTGTGCGGCAGACAAACCCAAGCCTTAAAGCCACCGCCACTCTGAGGGAATCATTATCCAAAAGAATCCCTAAGTTTGGCGATGGTAGGGCACGCAGCCAAGCGCCATACTCCACCTCCGAAGCAGCTCTCAAGCGTGCCAAATTTGAGCCCGTTGCATTTGACATGAGGTCTTGCAGGATTAACTTACACCTCACATCATCCCATTCCCTCTGGACAGTTGGTGCAGACGGACAGTTGGTTGTTTCTCATTCTCATAAAATTTCTGAATCAATGTCATTGTGATTGATGAATTCACTAGTAGCATTCTCGATACGGTTTTTGCATTTAAAGGCATGCGAAAATAATCCATTAATTAAACCAGAATCTGTCTCTTCAATTATTAAACTAAGTACATTGAATACATTGTTTCGTCACAATAAATGTAATTAAGATTAATGATAGCCGTAGAAGCACTCTTAAAAAGATGATTTTGTATGTGAAACTGATATAAATTTTTCTTAATAGCAGCCATAACTTCCGTGACTAAATGAATGACTAACTAACTGACTGACTGACAGACTTCGTAGCCTAAACGCTGAAGATAGAAATAGATTTGGAAAATATATTCTAGAGGTGAGGGGTTACCTAAAGGAAGAATCACCCCTAATGGCATACAACACGGTTTTGATGTTTTCCGAAATCTAATCTCTGTTTGAAACAAACATTTCTACATTGTATTGTTTCTCGAAATAAGGTTAGTATCAAAGCTAACGTAAAAAAAAATCGGCCAAGAGCATGTCGGTCTCTCCCAAGATAGGGTTCCGTTCCGTCGTCATCAAAAGCTGCAATTTTATTTCGTTCAGCGCCATCTATTGACAGCCGCCGACCGCCGACTGCGAATATTTTATGTTACAGGTTCTTATTAGATTTTTCCGACACTGATTGTGCTGTTCGTTATAATTAATTTTTATTGAAAGTAGTGAGTAAGTAAGTGAGCTACATTCTCGAATAGTTTCAGATTATTAACTCTAATATAGGGGGGCGTACGCTTTGTTTTTTTTACTTTAAGAGACGTAGTTTGTATGGGTGTTTTGTTCCACGTTCCTTAAGTAAAAAAAACTACTTTTTTCCCATTCTTTTCAGTGTATCACAAATTTTTGGATTTTGGGGATCGACAAAAAATTGTTTCTTCACATTTCTGTTTAGTTTGAAGTCGATCATAACTTCGGAGGTATGAGATTTCTCTCAAGGACATGATACGAAAGTAACCATCAAGACAAATTACTGTCATAACTTACGTACCCCTTCCCTTACGTTCAGTAGAGTAGGAATTTAGACAGAATATCAAGATCCGTTACTGTCACAAATGCTCGACATAAAGAGTGACTCGCGCATTGAAGATTCCAAAAAATATTAATCGTAGGTAATTTATGTTTTCATGCGTATGCGAAAAAAAATCTTGCTCTATGGTTTCCATAGTGATTTCTGAACTATTTTTTTTCCGTAGATATATTTTTCTTAAGGCGGTTGCAGAGGGGTCAATTTTATACAAAACTTTGACGCACAATACGCGTAGACGGTGTTAATATAAGTAACTTTATATATATGGAAAAATATTCTAAAAAACTAGATGCCGCGTAACAAATAACATTTGCAATTTATAAAATGATTACGAAGATATAAAGCTTTGAAATTTTTCATACCAAATTTTAAAAGCTTTATATCTTCGTAATTATATTATAAATTGCAAATGTTATTTGTTACGCGGCAACTAGATTTTTTAAACTATTTTTCCATATATAAAATATTACTTATATTAATTCCGTCTACGCATATTGTGCGTCAAACTTTTGTATGGACTGAAACCACCTTAAGACATGACTTTCCTTTTAGATAGGCAAATACTTCAATTTTCCTGTAATATTAACACAAAATTCATTAATCTAGCTTCCTTTATCCCATTATTCAGAGATGGTGTATGTAGGTACGTCGTACAACTATTCTTATTTTATAATACTACAAAATCATTATTAATAATTGTCTTTGCAGTATTCGAAATCAATCAATCAATCAATCAAAAATAATTTATTCAAAGTATTATCCTAGAGACAACTTCCTGAAGTCATTTTTGTGATTCTACTGCGTTGGAAGAGGTTATTGTACTTATTAATATATTCTATTGCTATTCTATTTCTACAGGGTGTAACAAACCACCCTAGTAATACTAAAAAGTTTCAGACCATCAAACGGTCACTATGGAGCCAACACCGAGAAAAAATAAAAAAATCAGCTGTACCATACATTTGAGTCTAGCAGTTTTTTTTTAAACAGCTGATTTTTTTTTTGCTATTTCGCAGTTGGCATCTATATTGAAAGCTGTTCAGTTTGATGGTCTGAACTCTGAATAGCTACGATGTTTTGTTAAACCCTTTATGTTATAATCTATTCGAATATTTATATTTCTATCTTTACAGCTGGCAGGTTCACTAACCGAGTTATCACCGGTCGTGGTCTTCGTCATAAAAATCCTTTGTAGCATATTTATTAATATTCATGATCATCTTACATTACCTATTGCATTTCTCACGACTATATAAGGTCTAACAAAATTAGCTGAAACTATTTTAAGGGGATGATCAGACCATCCAACTGAATAACTTTCTCTATGGGTCTGAGCATCCCCTTAAAATAATTTTAGCTAATTTTGTTAGACCTTATATACGAGAGGGAGGGTAGTTAGGGATATTTTCAGAACATTCACGATATTCTATGGATTTTTATTAAGATATCTACAAACTAACTCCTCGACATCCATTCGTACTTGTACCACTGTATCTCCTACTCTTCTCCCAGCATACGCACGGAAGAGTTCATTACGCTGACAATTATCCCTTTAACAGGCAACGTAAAAGTTAATGCCCTCAGTGTACCCCAGAGAGCTGCGAACTGCTGATAATCTATTTTTATTAACTGAAACATGAGTCGATGTTCCCTAGAAGTTACAGATAATTTCTATCAAACAGTGAAGGAAAACATTGGGAGGAAATCTGCATTCGCTCAAGAGGAAATTCTGATGTGTAGTCTACTAATCTGCATTAGGCACGTGTGACGGACTAAAGCCCAGATAACCTTCTTGAGGTTAGAGGTCTGTGGCGTGCATCACCATCATCAGCCTATTTAGGTCCTTCTTAATATGCTGACACTTTTCAAGGCGATAATCAGACCGTCAAACTGAACAACTTTCTCTATGGGACCAACATCGAAATCGCACAAAAAAATCAGCTGTCCCATAGAAAACTGCAAACCTACCCAAGCAATTGATAGATTTGAGTTAGAGAAAGTTGTTCAGTTTGACGGTCTGATCATCCTCTCAAAAAAGTGTCAGCATATTTAAGAAGGACCCTATACAACGCGTTAATGAATTAGCGCAAAACCTCATACACCCCAACTGATTTATAACAAAATAATTATTTTGAAACAATAATTTCATTATTTTGATAGTTAAAATTTAAAGTTATTCGCATTTTAAGTTTTGAGGCAAAAATTATTTGTTATCATTTCAGCAATGAATGAAAGCGCTAACGTACTCATGGATACATTTTAATAATCTTGTTATGGGTGAGTGAGAGTTCAGTAAATTTTAAATTTCATTTAAAATTTGAAAAATATTACCTATATTGAAACCATGATAATTCGATTCTGCTCTCGATTCTAAACAAACTACTTTCTAGTTTTGCGTTAATTCATTAACACGTTGTATAGGGTCTTATTGCAGGGCACAGACCCACATCTTCCACGTAACTAGGCATCTTTTGACTTCGTATTTGATTGTTTTTTATTAATTAAATTAAATATTAGCAGGCGGTATATTTTAAGTTTCAACAATTAAGGTGGTTTCAGTCCATACCAACGTTTGACGCACAATACGCGTAGACGGAATTAATAAAAGTAATATTTTATATATGGAAAAATAGTTAAGAAAATCTAGTTGCCGCGTCACAAATAACATTTGCAATTTATTATATAATTACGAAGATATAAAGCTTTCAAAATTTTGTATAAAAACTTTCAAAGCTTTATATCTTCCTAATTATTTTATAACTTGCAAATGTTATTTTTGACGCGGCATCTAGATTTTCTAAACTATTTTTCCTTATATACAAAGTTACTTATATGAATACCGTCTACGCGTATTTTGCGTCAAAGTTTTGTATAAAATTGACCCCTCTGCAACCGCCTTAAGGCTATTTATTTTGAAAAAAAAAAACAGAATGTCAGAGCGTATACTTTAAATTATAACAACTGACAACCTTACTTGATTACATTGACACTGATCTGAGAAGATCATACAAGGCATACGTTATAAACAGCGGTAGATATATATGGAGCCTTGGTTTAACTTTGATAAAGTATTTTGCATGTATTTAGAAGAGTAACTTCTGTTAATGACTTTAAACTGGGTTTATTGGCAGGGCTCTGTATTCGTAGACGATGTATCTAAATATACGACAGGGTACAAACCAAACACTAGCCGCTGGTTGTCGTGCACTTTTAGACGAATCACTCTGGGAGCTTTGTTGGCCTCGCATGCCACAAATTGTCACAAACTCGCATGTCCCGACAAAAAAAGATAAAAATCGAAATGTGCCTCCATCTTTGTTACTTTACGTAACAAAGCGCGCACGACTTTTTTCTCGTTTTGTCGCTTTGTCGTGATTGGCATGCTAGTCACGAAAGTCTGAAATAATCGAATTGTACTATATTTTTTGTTATTATTTTCAAACCACTTTCGAACCCTGCACATTTTGGTAGAGTGAATCTTTCTACAATATCACGCTTGTTCATAAGATAGTATGTCAGCAACTTTGTTACAATCGCCAACTATTTTTAGGGTTCCGTACTTAAAGAGTAAAAACGGGACCCTATTACTAAAGCCTAGTCTGTTCTTCCGTCCACCGCATAATAAATAAATTCCCATTTCCATAAACCATTTTTTCAACGTTTTTTCCTTTTTCTCTATCGTAAAAACGGTAATAGTAATTACGGTCATACAAATGTCAAACTTAGTGTGATTATAGTGCAAATTCGATAGTAAAATAAGTAATAATAAAAATAGTTCAAATGCAAGTCGGACTCGCGTTAAAGTTCCCAGATTTTTTTGGTAAATAAATTGTGTGATAGTACGGAACCCTCAGTGCGTGAATAGTCCGACTCACGCTTGGTCAGTTTTTTTAAACGGAGTCCGTTAAATTAGGCATCTTCGTATTTTGATTGACTTCCGCTAAATAAAAGTAATAAAATATTTATGAGTATCTAAAAGTGGAAATGCGGAACGATTCAAGTCCAATCAAAATAAACTCCAGTTTGCTATTCATTTAAAGAGATTTTAATTGACTTCTCAGTTTACTGAGGAACCGAATCTGATCCCAGTAAGTGACGAGTAATTTCAACTTATTATTAGCAAGAAGAGCTAACTTATTTTTATGAAGTCTTTCAGGTATTTCAAAATTATGGCGACCCTATAGACATGATAGTTACGAGTCGGTGATATATTTTATCAGTATGATATTCAGTACAATATCTCTATCATATCAGCCGGGAGACGTCCACTGCTGGGCATAAGCCTCCCTCAAAATGGGGGGATTTGCCATAATCGCCACGCTTGGCAGGCGGGTTGGCGATCGCAGTTGGATTGAATGTGTGTACTCAAAGGATGCTGCCGCCCGTCCTCCGGCAGATCCCTTAGTCGCCTTTTACGACACCCACGGGAGGAAATGGGATGGTGCTATTCTTAGCCGACACCATACGGCACAATATCTCTGTACAGGGTGAATTTGATATCATTAGCATCCTTTTAAACTAAGAGTCTACTCATCGAACTAAACATCTTTTACTATGAGAGCAAACCGATCGTAGCAAAAAAAAATCAGCTGTTGCATACATTTGAGTCGCGAACTCGCGAGTCGAGATTGCAGTTTAGTATGGAACAGCAGATTTTTTATTTGCTCCGATCGGTTTGCTCCCATAGTAAAAGTTGTTCAGTTTGATGGATAGACTCTTAGTTTAAAAGGATGCTAATGATATCAATTTCACCCTGTAGATAAAATGTTTATTCAGTGCGGAAGTAGTGGTAAGAACAATGTAGTAGTAGTAACAACTACGGATCAAACTGAACAACTTTCGTTATGGAGCCAACATAGAAAATGCGAAAAAGTCTGCTGTGCACTTTTTTTTAACGAAAATCTGACAATCAGGCACAGATATTATAAAAACCTAGAAATAAACATTTTAACTGTATTACAGATATTATAATCTAGACCGTGTTTTTTTTTTTATAGAAAATAGAATCTAACTTCGATTAGATTTGCGCGCTCGATGCAATTTCATTAATAATCTATATCTAGCTATCGACGCTCCAGTTTCCGGTACATACGCGGTCGCCTGTCGAGAACTCTTCGGCCCCATCGGTCAGATATTCGAATATGATAAGTATAATAAGCAATATGGGTATCTTCGTTTTTCTTAGAGGTTGCCTCAAGTATTGTTTTAAAGGAAAAATGGCGAAGCCCACGGGCGGTGGCGGTGCGGGTTAGGGAGCCACGTGGCTACCTAACCTATACGCCGAAAACACGGCAGCTCGCTAATCCTCTAGCCACGCGACTAGAATAAGTAGGTACCTACTTGCATTATAATATCTCTGTCAGTCATTAAATTTCAGCCATCATGAGTCAAGTGCGTACTCCACTCTGTGTCTGCAAGAATAATTTGTTTCGAGAGCTGAGGCGAAAATAAAATAAAAGAAATAATATCTCGTCCACTTATTCTGGCTTATTTGGGACATACGGGGTTTTCATTTGACGAGTAAAGTCTAAGCCCTTTTTCCGTTGTTTGCGGGCGGTATTATCTTGTCTTACATTGCATGCTTTGTATAATGTTATCTTTTGATACATTGAATGTACCCGCCATGTATGTAAAATGCGTGCCGCCACATGCCCGCGTGATTGGAAAATGGCTCTTAGGTCCGGTTCTCTGGAATTTATGTGCATTTGTTTTTGTCATTATCATTAGCTCGGCGGTTAAGGAAAACATCGTGAGGAAACCTGCTTTCACGAGAACGGACACGAAACACCATAAGTTCAAAGCTATGTGTAAAAATGGTCAAGAATGGGGCGAACACAATAGGCCAGCAATGCTCGCAGTGTTATAAACCTCGGCTATTGCATGTGTTTGCAATAGGCCTCCCAAATAATATAATTCCTCCAATTCGCACTGGGCCCGCTTGGTAGTGGTAGTGGTCCAATCCCTCTTACCCATATTCGGAAAAGGAGGTCTTTGCCCTTCAGTGGAATCCTTTAGGGCCTAAAGTTAAGGCAATAACTTATAAACTTAAGAGCGACGATAGCCCATACGGAAGAGAGCTAGCGCCTCAATCATAAGGCCGCGGTTCGATTCCTGGTCTGTACCACAAAGTCCTTCGGAATTCATGTACGGTTGTATTTATCATTTACTAGCTCGGCGGTGAAGGAAAAAATCGTGAGGAAACCTGCATTCCCGAGAATGAAAAGAAAATACCATAAGTTCGGAGGTATGCGTAAAATATGGGTGAGTTTGGGGCGAACACAAAAGACCAGCGATGGTCGCAATAGCCGAACCACAAACAATGATCATCATATCAGCCATTAAACGTCCACTGCTGGACATAAGCCTCCCCCAAAATGGGGGGATTTGCCAAAATCGCCACGCTTGGCAGGCGGGTTGGGGATCGCAGTTGGATTGAATGTGTGTACTACTCAGAGGATGCTGCTGCCCATCTTCCGGTAGATCAATTACTCGCCTTTTACGATACCCACGGGAGGAAATGGGATGGTGCTATTCTTAGCCGACACCACACGGACGCACAAATAATAATAATACAAACTTATTCGACAATAGCAAACACCGTGTGTCCACCACATCACACTCACCGGATTATTGTTTCTGACGGATTGATCTCTGGATATTACACGGATTTACGTCGCTTCGCCTTTTTATTGACGTAATTCTGGCGCACGTGACATATTGCCTGTGGCGTGTTTATATCCGAAGCTTCCACGAAGAAAATATAGTAAATACAAATAAGTTCAGTAGCCCAGTCATTTTACGGAGTTTTGTTAGGCGGGGTAGGGAGTAATTACTAATTGGACTTTTAAACTGTAACCGGAACTATTAAGTGAAAAAAGGACTATCTTAAAGCATGTTAAAAAAAATCGCTACGCAACATAGAAATCAAAACTTTGTGTCCCAGAAGGATTTTAAATTATTAATATTAATACCAATGCACTCATTTGACTTAGATTTAACAATATAAATTATTTTTGAGCAATAAAATATGAAATGAAATTTGAGGTATTTATTAGAAAATACGAATGTATTTTTCAAAACCTTCACGAGAACCTTCACCAGACAAAAATATACACACCATGTTTGTAGTGTGTATAATGGTAAAGCCTTAAATATTTGCAATAAAAAATTTACCATCAGGTTTTTTAGAACGAGATAATACCTACATTTTAAAACTCGAACTGTTGCTGAAGTGATTTTTTTTTTGGTACATTTCTAGGCTCAAATTGGCTCTTCAATATTATACCGAAAAAAATGACAATTACTAATTATTCCCGGCTCAAACCGTAAAATGACTGAGCTACAGGGAATTACTACAAAAATAAAAAGATTGGACGTTATTTTTGTGAATGGCGACGTACGTGGGGTGGCGGTTGTGAACGACACGTTCTGGGTGAAAATCTACGTTTAACTTTCTTAGATTATTTTTGAGTTCGTATCACTTGATGTGACTGTGTTATTTTGGTTGAAAACTGCTGATGTCTGTCCCTGATATGTTTATATTTAGAATAATTGCGTCATAAAACGGTGACTGGTCTGGACCGAGCGTTCTGAGATAAAGTGGAAAAATACTAAGTTACCAAACTTTGTATTTTTCACCCCCGATGCAAAAAGAGGGCAATTTTATAAACTGTTATATTTACAATACAATTATTAGATATTTACAAAGCTGGCTTATTGATATTATTATAATAATACAGAATCCAACTTAAACTAGGAAGATTTTTCATTAAAACAAATGCTTTGCATACCTTGAAGGTAAGCGCAGATTACCCCCAATAGATACCGCATGATGAAAATTTTGTACACGCCCGAAGTCACCATTTTTGGCGGTAGGTGCGGGTAGCGGGGCACGAAACAATGGAACATGATTGGCCATTTAAAGGTCGCACTACTTTCACTCTCGCTGCTTGTATCAGTGCAAAATCATAGATGTGTGGCGAGCGTCGGCGGCCTTGTATACGGTATCTATTGGGGGTAATCTGTGAAGGTAAGCTATTATAAGTAAGTTATTTTGCGAAAGTACTCGATAACAGCTTTTATTCGACAATAAATCCCAATGATTGTGCTACTATGATCTTATGCCAATTTGCTTTATCAATAAATACTGAGCGAAGTGAAGTGTTGGATCCCTCAAGGGGCAAGTTGGTGAATAAAAAGATTTGTACCCTATTCAATGTTGTACGAGTATGTATTTTCGTCCTCGTGGAATGTTAGGGGTCGATTTTCGAAAAATCCTTTCTTGGTGCACCCCTACCTACAGGCCTACATCCTCTGTAGAATATACAGGGTGTCCCGTAAACCGACGTCAACCCGGTGGATGCTGATAGGTTAGTTCATGCCTAACCAGAATATACTAAAATAAAAAAAATAAAAAGAAATCTGTTAGTCAATCAATCAATCTGTCAACATTTTTCTTTAGGAAAAGGTTTTTAGTTTTCGAGATAAGGACAGTTTTATTAAATTCGTGAAACTCTTTACCTTAGTCACTATTTTGTGTGCCACGGCTACAAATGTTCTATGCAGTATCTGTGGTAAAACTTTCAAAATCTCGAAAACTAAGACACTTTTACTAAAGTCAAATTTTGATATTCTGCTTAGTCTTGACCTAACCTATCAGCATCCGCCGGGTTGACGTCGGTTTACGGGACACCCTGAATATATTTCTTTCATGTTTCATCAAAGTAGTCTAGTTGCATAAGTATGCACTAGAGTGTGACGATGTCAAAAATACGTATTACATAATAAAAAAAAAACTCTTTTTTTTTAATTGGCTTCAGTCCTTTAAACTAAAGAATAAAGTTCCAAACTTCACTTCAACAAGATTCAAGATAAACTTAACCAAAAAAACAACTTGAAGCTAACATAATAACGAACTCACCCTACATTTTCTTCACTTTTTCCGGTAGAACAAACGCCAAGATTTATAACTATCCGCGTAATTCAGTGGACGTCTTGTTAAGGAGAAGTTTTCCTGTAATAATTTATGTCAGTGGATAAATTTACATTTTGTGTCCGGTACGGATGCGATGTGTGGAGCTGACCCTTAGTTCTATATCTTACGATTTCAAATGTTTTTAAGATTTACGATGGTTTTGGTACTTTGGTACTTTTAAGCTTTGCCATGGGCTGACGTAACCTCAGGGTTAAAAGCTCCAAAAAAACAAAAGAATTAAAAAAAAATAAAAAGCTTTGCCATGAAATGATACGTTCCGTATACGTTTAGGATTCGTGTTATTTTGTTAACACTTTTGTCACATCTGCTGTAAGTCCATAGAAAGTGTTACTGTATTCCATTTTGGGGTGGTAAGAATTGTTGAGAAATACAAGTATGAACCTCATTTTTATATGAGGACGGTCAAGGAAATATCACTTTAAGCATAATTATTTAGGATGATTAATTCGTTTTTATTTTATTTATAATTAATGGACTCTTGCTTGTGCACTGCATTTCCGCCAGTGTCAAGTGTTTATGGAAGAATCTATCCCAATCTCAGGGATTGTTTTAGGTCAAGAACAGGAAGAGATTGAGGATTGCGGAGCCTCGTGGCAGGCAAGAACGCGACGCGCGAAATCCACGCGAGACGAGTGCTCGGGTCAGAACCTGCAACGTGACTCCTAATTAGGATTTATGGTTTTATGCTGAATGCCACATGGAGACATTTTTTATTTCCCGTGCTTTTGTATCCCACTGCTGAGCAAAGGTCTCTCCTTTTCTCCTCTAATATTCCTTGTTTAGAACGTATTCAGTTTATGAAGGTATTCAGGGTAGTTTAAACTTTTAAAATTATTAAATAAGAAAATATAAAAAGCATGTATTTTTGCAACCATTAAAAACCAACATTATAAAAGTTATACGTTTAGGGAGATTGCAGAGGGGTCAATTTTATACAAACCTTTGACGCACAATACGCGTAGACGGTATTAATATAAGTAACTTTGTATATATGGAAAAATAGTTTAGAAAATGTAGATGCCGAGTCACAAGTAACATTTGCAATTTATAAAATAGTTACGAAGATATAAAGCTTTGAAATGTTTCATACAAAATTTATATTATAAATTGCAAATGTTATTTGTGACGCGGCAACAAGATTTTCTATACTATTTTTCCATATATCAAATATCACTTTTATTAATTCCGTCTACGCGTATTGTGCGTGAAACCTTCTTAAAGCATAAATATTATACTTATTACTCAAAAAAAGTACAATGAAAAAAAAACATTAACGATAAAAACAACAGCTCCAATTACCCTTAATTATCGGCTTTTAAAAGCGTGTCCCCGAAATTTTTACCCGCAAACATTAACAAAGCTGGGCTGTACCCATAAATTGTGTTAGCCATATTAAATGACAGTTCAATAGGAAAATGTATGCCATTAAAAACACATTAGGGACAGAATCAGTAAAGGTTCATAGACCATTAACTTAAGCTCGTGTGTTGAATTAAACTTAAAGATAATATTTTCGTTAAAATGATTAGTTAAAATCATCATGATCATAGGCCTTAACATCTGTTGCGGATGATTTAAGTTTGCAGTGTTAGGAAAAGCATTTTCTCAAGGCTGTATAGTCCTATACGAGAGCAGCATACACGTCCACAGACTCTACAACGGAACTGTACTCCGGTGGATGAAGGCGAGATTGTGACAGCATTATGTCTTCTGCCAGGTGTGCGAACCAGACTTCTTCACGAGTAGTCCGCCCATCTCTTGTTTTCTTTCTCCACCCTTCTCCCTGATTTTCGTTTCCCAACGTGTCTGTAACACTCAGAAACGCTCGATAAAGTTATAAAAACTATAATAAGCGTTTCTGCAACTGAGTGTCAGTCAGCCCTGCATAATTTCCTTTCATCCATCGCGATGCGAGGATTGCTAAATTAAAGTGGAAATCGGTGGAAATTTGCAAATTTTGGTTAGGTTAGGCTCTGCCCACACGATAAGAAGAAGAAGATTTACCGATGACCGATAGGGCAAAGAGTTCTCGAGTGGCCATCGCGTAACGGATAGCACAGCGTGGATAGGGTGGACAAGGTCCCTACAAGGTGGACCGACGACCTGGTGAAGGCGGCGGAAACATGTTATGGCGATCCTTGGGGGAGGACTATGTCCAGCAGTGGACGTCTATTAACTGAGATGATAAATGGTCGTAATGCTCATCTGCTCTCTAATTTTGCGCAGGCAAACCTTTCTACGGTTTGCACCATTATTTTCGATTACTTTACCTTCTCTTTTTCTTGCTGACTCGTCGCAAAATTTCTTTGTTAGTGACCTTCTGAATCTAAAGTAAAGCACAGCAGTAGTGTAATATTGGGCACTCTAGGCCACTTCGTTTCCTTCAGGCTCACCCTGTTCGCCTTCAGTCACTCGTTGACCTAGAGTGCCCAATATTACAAAGATATTTTTCGTTCAATCATTTACTCAGACATTCTAATTTAAATTCAACCTGTGTCGTTATAACGCGATCAGATGAGAGCCATGGTAAGATCACTCCTTGAACGCACTGTCATCTAGGATGTTAAATCGTTTATTTAACAAGAACAGGAACTCGTTTTATCTGTCTATTTGTCGAACTGAAAACATTATTTTAATCAAAAGAAGCAAAAACCTCGTGCTTTGAGCTTTCAGGTACCTTGCTCGGTCTCGTCGGCTAGTGTCGGAAGTTGTGCAAGGTACCTTAATTGCTCATCGCACATTAGAGGAAACCCCTAAGGGTTTTTTTAGTATCCATTTGAGGTTCGACATTACAGTGTCAGTTCTCAGGTAGGATTTCAGGGTTTTTGGTATCCATTTGAGGTTCGACATTACAGTGTCAGTTCTCAGGTAGGATTTCAGTTCATAGAGATATTACTTTATCAAGTTTCAGATTGGCCAGATCGATACTAATTGATATTTCATATCACAGGCATGTTTGAAGTTATGGAGTGTAGTCAAGTCGGCCAAGCTTAACTAACACCACATGGTCTCAACCAGCCCAGAGGAAACTGTTTCACTCTGGTATATATACTAACATCGTTGAAAACTTTAATAGCGCGATTTAGAAATCGTTATTTTAATGCGCGAGTTTTCGCTAGGCCGCTGTACACTAACGTCTTTAGTAAACAGAACCAGTAACAATACCTTTATAAAAGAGTCGATGTACCTCATACAGCTGGATTAAAGACGCGGCATTAAATAAAAACTGAATTCCCCGGTTAGTATTTGATTACCGTAATATGATACTAAGGATGTCGTCATTGCGATTATACAAGGTGTTAATTTTAATATTTTGTTAGGTATCCACTGAAATATACGATAATATAAGAAGGATATTATTATTAAGTTGATTACATCACAATACTAAAGGGATTAACTCAAGTCTGTAATAAGATAATGTAACCAAAAATTCTTCTTGTTATTTTATCAACTAAGTTGTGTACTAGTTCGTATTTAGTAGTGAACTTACGTAAGTTTAGGTGTGTTTATATACCTACTTAGTTTTATTCAGTATGGTTTTATTTAACGAATTTCGTTATCATTTTATTATTAAATAATAAATAAGTAAGTATAATAAGTAGGTAGGTAGGTAGGTATAATAGGTAGGCAGTTATTGTCTGAAATATATGCGTGATAAAATTAAATATGTTTATATCTTAATTAATAATATTATATACCTAGATATAATTTATAGTGATGACAAAGATATTTAATTAGCTACATAACACGTTAAGCTTCTTACCTACCTACAAAATAGATATTATCTTTCTTCAATATTTATCAAAATGACACACTGTATTTTTTTCGAATGTTGATTCATACTGTGAAACCGAAGAAAACCTAAGTAAGCATTTTTATCGTAATAAATCAGAATGTATTATGTGATAAAAGTGACTCGTAGAATGTTACATAGTATTTACTTGAATTTAAGGTTCAAATTACATTGATTAGAACCTTTACATTACGTTTTTAGATGGAGACTTAAGAGTAAAAAAGCTTACCTAATTATTGCAATCCATAATTTGTAACATACTTATTTTGAATTTGCTCAACAGTAGTCGCAGTATAAATTATCGTGAGTGATTTTTAATAAATTCAGTTTCTTCAAGAAAAAATGTAAGTAGGTATGAGAACAATTATTTAATCATGCAATCATTAACATTATGGTTATGATTTAATACCTACAACATGGGTTCGAATCCTAGTTGAAACTTATTTTGATATGCCTAGTTGCAATTATAGTACTTATATTTTAAACACATTAGGTACAGTTTAACGTTCGAGATCTGAAGGTAGATAATTTATTAATTTTTGCTTAATAGTTTTATTAACTTTCAGGTCTGACTCCGAGTATGAAATTGTAAGTGAAGAGGAGAGAGAAAAGGTTGATAAAACGAAAAAGAAGACCTCTAAGAAATCTACGTCGTTGAGTAGTAGCAGCGTGGGGAAGCGAAAAACGTCATCGACTAATTTAGCTAGGTAATTTGATTTTTAACTCGCACCTACACCATAATTTTTTTTTGATTGATTTTTCTTAATAAACAAAATGTTATGTTATAGCTATTTGTTTGCTTTTACAGTGCGCGCAAGAAGACAGCCCCAGCAGCGCTCGACGTGTTTGGGTTGACCAAGGATCAACCGCAACCGTCATCTTCAAAGCCAACAAAGCGGAACGGGACTCTGGAGTCCTGCTTCGTAAACCGGGTAGCAACAGGCAACCAACGACGGGTGACCGAACAAAGTGGTGAATACTATATTGATCTTAAAGTATATAATACTACCGACGCCGAAGGTTCTAAGCCAGAGGAACGTTGGAAGAAGGCTCTCGTAAGGGTGAAGTTCTTTACGAATGACGACTGTCCGCAGTGGCAAAATGTCCAAAATCTTGTGAGATCGGCTCATGAGCTGTTTGAGGACATTCCACCTTCTTTTTATAATAATTTTAATAACTAGTCACATCATTTTTTGATTTGTTGAATTTTGATAAAAAATAGTAGGTAGGTACAGTTAAACCGTATCTATAAATACTTAGCGTTAATTATAGTTAATACGTACTGTTGATAAAAAACTACAAGAGTTAAATTATTCTAACATGCCTTTTTGTTCAAGCTGCGGTATTTTAGTTGTAAGAAACAAATGGACAGGTCATTTACGAAGTAACGTACACAAAAATAATGCCGCTGCATCTGTTTACGATAACGTACAGATAATAAAATCCGCTTTCCGGGGTCGTATCGCGAGCTATAGGATTTTAGCAGTGACTGAAGAGGAAGTAAATTCTATAAATACGTTTTTTGTCAGAACTAGTTTCAAAATCAAGTCACTTTTAGATCGATCACTTAAAAGTCATATATGTGTTAAAGTTAATATTGAACTTTTTTCTATGTTTTTGATGTTCAAAAATGATACCCAGGAAGTGAAGTCTTTTGGAACAAAAAATTTTACACTTCATTTAAATTATGACTTCGATTCATTATTTTTAGATGTCAAAAGTAATTTGATAAAGAAGATTGAAGAATTTCAAGAGAGGGACAGTGGGTGGACATTTTTGAACAATTTACACTTAGAACTGAACATAAATAAATGTCAACCATTACGAGGATCAAATTATATAGACTTACCTAAATTTATCAAAAACAAAAAGGCATGCCTGAATATTCAGAATAATGACGAATACTGTTTCTTATATTGCGTGATGGCGGCCCTATATCCTACCACAAAACACTCCGTAAGACCTTTATCATATGCAAATTTCCGGGATATGTTGCAAATTAAAGATATGTCGTTTCCAGTCAGCTTTAGGGACATTTCAATTTTCGAGAAAAATAATCCTGCTTTAAGCATTTATGTTTATGGTCTGAAAGACAAAAAGATTATAACTGGACCATTGTACAAATCGGAGTCAAGTAGCTATAAAAAACGTATTCATTTGTTGCTTCTTGAAAATGGTGAATCATCGCATTATTGTTTAATCAAAGATCTGCCGCGTCTTGTTAGACGACAAATAACAAAACATCACGGCAAGTTATACTATTGTGATACTTGTTTACAATTTTTTACATCAGCTGCTAAACTTGATGAACACATTTGTGGAGGCGTCGTTACTGTGCTGCCTGAGAAAGGGTCAGTTATACAGTTTAAAAATTATGAACGAAAACAAAATGTTCCTTTCGTTATTTACGCTGACTTTGAAACTATGCTACAACCTTTTCAGGGCTGTGAACCTGATCCAAATAATGCAAGTACAACAGACTTACAGCGTCATGTGCCCGTTGCGTTTGCTTATCAAGTCGTTTGTTCAGTTGATGAACGTTATAATCGGTTTGTTAGTTATCGCGGTAAAGATTGTGTGCCAAAGTTTGTTAGCTCACTGCATAGAGATGTCGCGGAAATTCATGAAGTTCTAGGTACTATTATCCCTATTATATTCAGTAAACAGGATGCTAAAGATTTCGAGTCATCTACTCGTTGTCATATTTGTCATAATTTTTTATGGAATGATAGAGTAAAGGATCATTGTCATATCACAGGACGATATCGCGGTGCTGTCCATCAGTACTGTAATTTACAGTATCGGCTTCCTAAATTTATTCCAATTTTTTTTCACAATCTTGCAGGATATGACTGTCACCTGTTTATCAAAGAATTGGGAGTAACTCCCGGCATGATCAAAATCATACCAAAGTCTAAAGAAAACTATATTTCATTCACTAAATTTATTCAAGTTACAAACGAAGAGTATATTCAGTTAAGATTCGTAGATTCATTTAAATTTTTAGGAACAAGTTTAGGAAAGTTAGCGAAAACAATGAAGAAAGATGAATTTACTAGTCTCCACTATTTCTTTCCAAATAAAGACGAGTTTAGTTTACTAACAAGAAAAGGTATATATCCCTATGATTATATGACTGACTGGAAATGTTATGAAGAAAACTCTTTACCGCCGCAAAGTAAATTTTACAACTCACTGACGGGTGAAAACATATCATGCGAAGATTATAAGCATGCGCAATCGGTATGGTACCAATTTAAAATAAAAAGTTTAGGGGAATACACGGACTTATATCTGAAAACTGACGTTCTTCTGTTAACGGATATATTTGAAAATTTTCGGCAAACGTGTAAACGTCATTACCAGCTCGATCCTGCATTTTATATCACTGCACCAAGCTTATCTTTCGATGCGATGTTGCTCAAAACCGGTGTACAACTAGAACTTATTGATGATTTGTCTATCATTCGAATGCTACAAAATGGAATCAGAGGCGGTGTATGTATGTGCTCTCATCGATACGCAAAAGCAAATCATAAATATCTAGATGACTATGACTCTTCCCAACCAAATTCATTCATAGTTTATTTAGATTGTAATAATTTGTATGGGTATAGTATGTGTCAAACATTACCCCTCTCTAATTTTAGATTTTTAGAGCAGAACGAAATTGATGGTTTATGCGTTTCGGATATACGAGATGACGCTGATTACGGTTTCATACTCGAGGTTGATCTGCTATATCCTGAAAACGTACATTGTGATCATAACGATTTCCCGTTTTGTCCAGAGAAATGTATACCACCTGGTGGGAAGAATGTAAAGCTTGTACCAAACTTGTACAATAAATACAACTACGTGATCCATTACGTTCATTTGAAAAAATGTCTAGAGCATGGGTTAGTATTGCGTAAAATTCACAGGGCTATCACATTCAAACAAAGTGCTTATTTGAGACAATACATAGAGTTTAACACAGAGCTACGGCAAAAAGCACAGTCTGAGTTCGAACAAGATTTTTTTAAACTGTTGAATAACAGCGTTTTTGGTAAAACTCTGGAAAACAATGAGCGAAGGGTTAACGTACAATTGATAAACCAATGGAATGATACAAAAAATATAACCAAAAAGGAAACTAGTGCCGATAAACTCATAGCTAGTCCTTACTTCCATAGTGTATCAATTTTTAATGATAGTTTGGTTGCAATACAAATGAAACCAGATAGAGTCATCTTAGATAAGCCAATTTACATAGGCTTTTCGGTATTGGAATTATCCAAGGCTCACATGTACGATTTTCACTATAATGTAGTGAAACCCTTCTATGGAGATCGAGTTCAGCTATGTTATACTGACACAGATAGTTTCATCTATAATATTACCACAGATGATTTTTATCGAGACATGAAAAACAAATTCTTACCTTACTTAGATACAAGCAATTATAGCGAAAATAATAAATTTAATTTACCACTTAAAAACAAAAAGATACCTGGTTTGTTTAAGGATGAGATGGGAGGGAAAATTATAACGGACTTTGTTGGTTTAAGGTCAAAGTTATATTGCATTAAAACCAAAGAAAAAACAATAAAAAAGGCAAAGGGTGTTAAAGCAAACATTGTGCGAGAATTGAGTTTAACAGATTACGAGAAAGTTCTTATTAATAAAGATGTCATTCGCAAAAAAAATATTTTATTTAAATCAATCAAACATGAAATATTTACTAGAAGTGTTAACAAAGTTGCACTCTCAGCGAATGATGACAAACGTTCAATTTCTCAAGATAAAATATCTACCAAGGCGTGGGGTAGCGAATGTATCTTAAAATCTTAAATTTTTGTAGTTTATTATCAACAGTAACAGTACGAGTGTAGACATTATCCTAAATTGATAGTTTCTAATACCTTGCGCACAAAACCTAATCTCCGCCTGAGGCAAGGGAGGTGGGACGTAGAATAAACGCATGCAAGCGATCGTCGCGTCATCAATTCGGAGCTTCACGCCATCCCATGTCTCAGGCGGTGACTAGTCAGTTGCGAGCGGGCTATAATATTAAGTATAATAATGAAGAAATAGATAGGTTGATTACTCATCGACTGTTAGGTGGTATTGTAAAAAGATTGTGTGAATTATATTTCAATGAATAAAACTGATTATAATACTAAATTTATATGTATAGCAGACAACATTATTTTATGTTTAACTTCAAAATGATATAATATTAATTTCTTACTTACCTATTGTATAAGTTACGCTAGCCTAAATGTCTCAGCTAGCACTTTTATAGCGTGCTAATAATAAAATTTTTTCTACTTCATATCATTTTTTATTTATAGTACCCTACTTCCCTACATAGACATAATGTCTATCACACAAAAATATGGTGAGGTAAAACCAGTAGGCGTCGCATGCCAGCCCCGAGAAAACGATAAAAATCGAGATGTGCCTCCATCCTTATTATTTTACGTATGTCGGAAAGAGCGCGCATGACATTTTTCTCGTTTAAGCGCTTTGGCATGCTAGCTGTGCTGACAGATAATAAAATATTATGATAAAGATATATATGTATACTTAACTTTATTAGCTTATTAGTAATTCGACTCATACTCAGACTTCAATTAACTATAATTGTTTCACTTTAGAATTTGGAGGAAGAAGGAATTTGTAAATAATTTGAAAGTTCATTTTCATTTTACTGTTTATTAAACTTAACAGAAACAATTTTACAGTGTCCATAAATCTGATCATTTAAATATTAATTATTTTACAAAGTGTAATTTGTCAACTTTTTAGAAATCTTATTAATAACACTCTCTGTCTGATCCATAATCTCGTCCATTCTTTCGGTGACAACATATTGCGCATTAAGTATTGCACTATCTTCTCTAACACAATCAATTTCGCTCACATCATAGACTAATATTTTTATTAACCGCAGAGGTCTGTCCGGTTTCTTGCAAATTACAAAGGATGTAGGTGAAATAATTGACTTCTTTTTGTTAACACGCTTATTTGATTTCTTTTGTTCCTTAAATTTTGTTTTTCCATGATCGCGTTTGTTTCTTAGCTCAGGGTAATCTACATCAAATCTATTCAAGAGATCTTGATTATAAAAGTAAGGAACGGTAGTTTCCTCCATGATCTGAAAACAAAAAAATGTAAAAGTAAAATCATTAGATAACTGTAATTAAGCAGGATTAATGAGGTACTTACCTATACAGGATGCAAGTGACAGCCTAGCAAATACTGAAACGATGAACTCAGACCATCAAACTGAACAACTTTCACAATGAAGTCTACCTCAGGAAACGCGAAAAAAAATTTAGCTGTCCCATTTCCATTTTAGTCGTGAAGGTACAGCAGTTTTGTATGAGACAGCAGATTTTTTTTTTGCGTTTCCTGAGGTAGACTCCATAGTGAAAGTTATTCAGTTTGATGGTCTGCGTTCACAGTTTCAGTATTTGCTAGGCTGTCACTTACACCCAGTATAGTTTAAATATTTTATAAAGAGATGAATTAAACTTACCGAAATGCCTGATTACCTATAATATTTTAATTCAATAACAAATTAAGTGACCTCTCCAAATGCTTATGTGCAAGTGACTAAAGAGTTGTTTACCTAAAAAGATCACGTCTAAGCCTCAGGTTCTATGAAAAAAATATTCAATTCATCTCAAGAATGAAACAAGATCAAACTTGATTTAAATTTCTTAGATAGGTACTTACATTACTATTTATATATTTCCTTAATTAAACAAAAATAGTTTTATCATTTTCACATAGGTAGGTATAGGTAGTGATTACACGTGTTAAACCATTCCCGTAATGAAAAATTGCATGGAAAGCAAATTCAAGTTCATACTTGTCGGTCATGTGAAGCTACCGATTATGATGACATAGATCGTTTTGCAGTTTTTAAGTTTCAAATTTCCATGCCTCAAGTTATTTATTTCATAATTAAATTATTCGTCATTCATTAAGTAACCTTAGTACGGAGCATCCACATTTTTATTTCATACTTAAAGTTCAAAAACATAATCAGAATGTCTAGACCAGTGAATCCAGTCATCACTAGCTACCTTGCAACTGATACGTTTGGTGTTCCTAAATTTACCATCAAGATAGAAGTAAATCAAATAGTTGAACGAGATTCAATAATTGAGGGTCGACCAATGCTGAGATCCATTTATGCAGCGCAAGATGAAGAAGATCCTGTGATGAAATCAGTGTCACACACATTGTTTTTGATTTCGAGAGAATTGGGAGACCGCTCAGATACAAGTAAATAGGTTAGTACATAATTATACTCTTTTATTTTCTTTTCTTATTGTTTCATAGGTCTCAACCTACCCACGGTGCGACGTAGGTGTAGGCATTATGTATCTATGTATTTTTTCAACCTTACAGCTCGATACTGCGTTGTTATTAATAGTGTAAAAATCATTTTATATTTTCTTTTTCAGGTACTACCGTTTGGAGCGAATAAAATGCAAGAGGAATACTTACTTTAGTACTTATTAAATACATTTAATTTAATTTTAGTTTATGTAATTCATGTTCATTAATAAATTAAAAAAAAATTAAAGAAGAAATATACACAAAAAAAAAAAAAAAGTAATTAAATAATTCTAATTTTGTATAATTTTAGTGCTTTTATAATCTGTAATTTAATATATTCAGTAATAATTTAGACCTAAGTATTATTATTTTATGAAATTACTCTCAGACTTGTAAGACAGAGCGATTAAAATAAAAAAATGTATCATGCTATTATCAATTAAAATTTGTTTAAATAATTTCACTAAGGTTTTAAAATAAGTGATAAGATGTTAGGTATAAATAAAAAAAAATGTTTTTGTTCACAAAGAAATGATTTATTATTTACTATTTTTATATCATATATCTAATTCTAACATGCAATTTAACATTTTATATTTTTAACATTATTTGCTTAATTAAATTTTAATAAAGAGAATAAAAAAAAATATTACAATTAATCAAACAAAGAGAACTTGTACATATAATTGTCTTCGTACCATTTTTTAATACATATTACATTATTTAAAGCACATTCTTTTGTATGATTTATACAATTAAAATTAATATTGTTTTTACAATAATCATTACGTAATTTTAGAATATTAGGACATCCTTTTTCTCCTATATCTACTATTTGACATGTTGAACACAGTTCTTTAATCCATTTAATTTTTTCCAAGCCTTTTGTCAATATTTTTTTATTTTCTAAATATGGTATGATCACACGTTTAAATTCACGATAGTCAATAAAACCTTCACTCCATCGAATTCCTCGGTTTTTCTCTAACCATATGATTTGTTTCTTTTCAAAATTCGATAAATTATGAAATGAATATGGAGATTTTATAAGAAACGTTTGTGTAAATTCGATAGTAGCTATAGATAGTTCTTTAACAATAAAATCATTTTTAAAATTTTTAAAGCCTTGAATATCTACGAAAATAATATCCTTATTCATGATATCTTTTTGACTGTATTGCTCAACGGTTTATATTCCACAATGCAATCGTTTAGGATAAGGCAGTATGCAGAAGTTTGATCAGGTATTTCTGTGTTGCTCTCGAGTTCAACTCGCACGTTAACGACAGGTCCCGACTTGAGATTATCAGTTTGCCTCGAGCAATCGATGACAAACAGAGGTGCTTTTTCTTTAAATTCTTCTAAATTCAACAACGGTTCTGTTCTACGACCGAAATAAGACTGCTGAAATCTTGCGTATTGTTCATATAATAAAGCAATTTTGCCATCGGTAAAATTAACATTTAAACTTTCGTATGGGAAGTAAGTTGAATTGAGATAGACTTTTACATCTCGCATAGTACAATGGTCGAATTGGGTCATATCTGCTGCGGCATTATTTTTTCTGTTCGTTTGAAATCCTATAATAACGTATCTGGGTTTTTCTATTTGAGATGAGGTTTTTATAGACCATGTATGTTTAGTAGTTTTTGGTAATAATGGATATTCATATAAATCCCAGTTTCGAAATAATAACTGAAGTGATCGATCTTTTTCTAATAATTTAAGGAAGTTTAGCCTTTCTCTATCGGACACTTTTACATGCGGAACACGCCAAACTATTTTATGTATTTCAACATCATCCACAACTTCTCCCGAACCTAATTTCAATGCGTTAAGGTTAGTATTGCTCCGTAAGAGTATCAGTTCATGCTTACAGTTTATTATTACTTTTTTGTAGTCTTCTGCAAAACCAAGAATATTACAAAGGGGTATAGATGCAGAGAAACCACCACTCTGTTTGTTCTTTGTTCCGTTAATATCCCAACCCCAAGCTTTAGACATCTTTGCTTCACTTTCGTTCATCGATATTAATGACTTCATCGTTGTTGTTATTCCAGCATTTTTTATTTTATCTATTTCTACACCATTTAATTCATAGCGAATGTCTTGGAATAAGTAAAGTAAGGGATTATTGGTAAATTGCACGCTCTGTGACCTTACTTTCGTTTCTCTGTGGTGAACTTTTACAACCCCCTCCAAATATAAAGTACTTGCTGATGGTAGTACGTACAAATCTTGCTGATTTATAGGAATACGAATTTCATCATTTCTATTAAAAGTGATAACGTAAGGTTTATATGAATGTATTTCAACACTGTCGATAGTGTTATCGTACGAAGGAATACTAGATATGTCTAGAATGCTCATTTTAACAATCCAATTAGTTTAAGGAATTTCTTATTTTCTTTTGTCAGTTTTATTTTCTTTCTTGGTGTTTCTTTACCGATAGATCGAATGGTACTGATGTTTTTGGTTAGCGGCGATATATATTTATTGTATTCAATCATTTTTTGTTTAGGTGTAGATATAACTGAATTTCTTCTCCACGTAAATTAATCAAATTATTATTTATATCTAACAATCGAATGTTAATACAATTTACGTTGTTTTGATTTACTGGGAAGTAAATAATGTTTTTAGGTATTTCTATAATTCTATAGCCTGGTGGTACATTCGGCGCAAATTCATGGATAATATGGCTTGATATTCCATTAATATAAGATCCTGTCACTATGTCACATTCAACCCTCACAACTGTCGTTGATAGAATGTTGACTGTATGCTGTGACTCGTGTAATATATTTGCTTTGAGTGTTTCATTTCCAAATCCCAAAAGTTGACCGAAAGAAGTTTCTCTTTCAAAATGAATTTCTTTTGTACAAAAAATTGATGTTTTTAATGTATTATTGTTACAGTGTAATTTGAAAACTGCATCTTTTATATTGGCCTTCAAATAATCGCAGATGTCCTGGAGTTCGTAGGCTCCCTCGGGTATTTCGATAACTTCATTATTGCCGTAATGAAATTTGTTATTTCTAACATCAATATTAGGAATAGAATTAAAGGTTGATAGATACAATAAAGCGCATTCATATTGACCTTCTAATTGTAAAGTTGGATAATAATTATTAGATAAAATCGATTTATTACCAGTTATTGATACAGTGAAAGACATTATATTAATGTTGAATATTAAACCAGCTTTCTCATTTTATATGTTTATTCCAAAAATTTATAAGATATGAAATACATAAATGACCACAATTTACTGTATTAAACTCTTGATAACTTTTGTAGTTGTAAAAAATGTCGAAGAGATTAAAATAATTAACAATCTCTAAAGGAGGTTTCAAATCACCATAACTGTTATAATATTCACAATAATTATTTAATTTCGCATAGGCTACCCAATGAGTTCCATCACCATCAGAATTATCTAAATTAACAATACCACATTCGATAGGTTTAGGCGTTTTAGGTAATCGATCTTTCATAAAAACACCTCTAAAGTACGGTATATCTCTAGCAAATTTTATAATATCTAAGTTGGTAAGGGCTCGTTTAGGTAACCTTTCGTTTAGTTTTTTGAACTCGCAATAAACAGTCCAGCGCCTTTCTTGTGTGATTTAATGTATAAACCTTTTCCCAATGAAATAGATTCCATCACTTTGTTGTGACGTTTAGATTCACTTAGATTTTGTTGAGCAGATTTATAATCGTTCACAGTTTTTGCAATGCCAGCTGCTCCTCCTGCCAGTGTACCTAAGGCTGAAAGGCCTGCAAAGATTGGTAGTAAAGGTAGAATTCCGCCTGTCTTTGGGAGTGGTATTACGCGTGGTAAACGAACTCTCTTGTTATTAGCGAGAAATTTTTTAGCTGCAAAATAAGCACATTTGATTGCAGCCTTCGTGTTCTTAGGTTTTGACCTTTTGAGGTGAGACTTGATTTTTGAAACAGCTTTATTAAAACCCTTTACTCCTGCTCCTGATTTCAATTTAGCTTTCATGGCTTTAGTTACTATCCAAGAAGCAAGTTTTTCTCCCCGCGAACCATCCTTTGATCTAAGTCTTTGCTTAGCCATGTTTAACAACACTGTATCTGCTTTATGTCGATTTTCCAAATCTTGATGGTTAGAATAAGCTATATCGTGATGCATACAAGCGTTGTCTAGCTCATTAACACCTTTATCACCTCGCAATAATCGCTTTTGTAGTTTAGTACCAGGTCCACAAAAATTATATCCAGGTAAGTGTAACTCGAATGGAAGATTATTTATTAATTTATTAATAAGACCTCCTCCTTGCATATCTCATTAGGTAATGAATACTAAGTTCATACCATTTCCTTTTTATCAATCCAACTATTTTCATCATCACTGAGACCTAACCACTTAACCAATATCTTATTTCCCTTTTTCCGAATAATTTTCTCAATTAAATATACATCAGGATATTTGGTTTTTTGAAGTTCTTGTTTATAAAATGTTCCTAGAATAGGTTGTTTACGTAAATCTTCAATAATGTATGTTATAGGAATAGTATTATTAACTTTTTTAATTGTAAAAATTTCTGTCGACCAATTTGGAGTGTACCCTTTTTGAAAAATACTTTTATATTTACTTATTCTAACGTAATCACCTGCAAAGAGCTTCTGTCTATCAGGTTTTGATATAAAAATTTGTGATTTTTTAATGTTACCCATTACTATATTTTCACTAGCCTGAGTAACTTCAATTGGTTTATATTTTGTAATACGATGTTTTGTATTATTATACAGCCTTACTACATCATCTAGCGGTCCTTGGATCCATTTATAACTACCATTCAAGCAAAAGGTTTGATACAAATTGTTTTTTAAAGTTCTGATTAATCTCTCAACAATTGAAGCTTTTTTTATAGAAAATGTAGAATAATGGTTGATGGTAAATAATTTCATTAATTGTTCAAACTCATCGTTATAAAACTCAGTACCCATATCAGTTTGTAAATTTTTTGGACGGCGATGACTCGTACACAATACATGATGAAACGCCTTTGTTATTTCAGATTTTGTCTTGGTTTTGACTGGAACTGCCCATGAATATTTAGAAACACAGTCTATTACAACTAAGATAAACTTGAAACCCTTGTTATGGGTTTTTAATGAACAAAAGTCTATTAGATCAGCTTGCCATAGATCATCAATTCCTTTTAGAATCACAGATCTTCGTATAAAATTTTTTCGAGCTGCTTTATGAAGTTCTTTCACTATTTGCTGCTTTATCATTTTGTTTTTACAATTTTATCGACTTCAGTTTTAGTATAGTACTCCTTTTTGAAGTGATTTAAAACCTTGTTTACGTCTGCTTTTATACTTTTAAGGAGTGCCGAAGCATCATCCTTGCTACAACATAATTTAATAACAGTATCAACATATTCTTTATTAGCTGCATCATCAGCTGACGAAGGTATTTTAACACCTCTTAGTCTTGTTTTTTTCAAATCGAATTCTCCTCCTTCTGTTTTCATCAAAGTTTTATCGGTTAAATCAAATATTTCAGATAACCGCATTCGTTTATGAACATGATGACCAAATTTATCAATATTCATGATGAGAACCTATCAATTGAAAAGTTAATATACAAATGAAACAAAACAAATATGATGACTTTATTTATTATACAATAATTCCACTTTCACGCAACTCTTCTAGAACCGATATTATTTCATTATCCAGTCCAGTGTTACCTGCATCTCGAGATGCAATTAATATCTTTAGTCTTTCCACTAATTCGTTAGGATCATCCCAGTAAACGTAATCCACATCTTTGTTCCACTTTTTCATAGACGGTAAGCCAGATCCTTGAGCAACACTACCGTCAGTACTTACAGAAACTTTACGAAGTTTGAATAATGGTTTGATAATATTCAAGTATTTTCGTCCTTTATTGCTCTTTATTGGTTTAGTTGAATCAAAATCGCGTCTATGCGCATTTGTATCCATCAACATGGTTTTATAATTTTGTATGTCTTCGGAAGTTATCAAGTTCGTATCAGGTACTTTCTTGAATATCAGTTCACGTATTCCTACAGTGTTATCATACGTATGCCCACCTATTGTTATATATTCTCCATTTGTAGTTACACGAGCTGAACCCATCATAAGTTTTCCACGTTCATTCCTAACACCATACGGAACATCTTCATAAAACTCTGAAGATAAAGACCATGATGATGCATTACGTGCAGGACTATTCTGAGCTGAATCAACAGTTTTAAAGGACATATTGCTAATATCATGGTCATTAAAACTGTTATTATTGTCATTATCATCTTCATCTGTGTTTACATCTGATAAATCTTTTTCATTATTTATAATGTCAGATTTCCTTTTCATGATTGTTTTATCCAGATACGGTTCACTAGATGACGATGCATCGGAATAGCTATCTCTCAAAGACTTAATCTTTTTAACTTTATTTTTTTTTGACTGTGTGCTTTGTTTCTTTGTTGCCAACATTTGATTAAGGGGATTTATTATTGGTTTAAAAACGTTTTCAAGTGTTTTATCTCTATCAGTTTCAATATTACGCATTTTTCGTACCTTTCTTTTTACAGCTTCAGCTGCATTAACAACTTGTCTTTTTATAGATTTTTCCATTTTAATTCAGTGTAACGTGTCTAAGCTTTGAATAATTTCCACGTAATGATAAACGTAAGAAAGCAATACACTTATATACTATTAATGTATTATCAACTAGTCGAATACCACGAATGTGTCAAATTTCTTTCTATAGCACCCTTTATTTTTATCACAATCTTTATTAATCACTAAGTAGCTGTACGACTTATTCCATATTTTTGAACACATTTTTCGAAAATCGAACCACGTCATATCTGTATTAACATGCTCATCATAAATGTGTTTTAAATTCACATCGTCTTGCTTGAAGATAACCAAAAGGTTCGCATTATCTCTTACAAGCTGTTTGGGAATTTTGGTATATGTCTGGTTAAGGTAAAAACAATCTATGTTTTTATGACGACCCATTGCAAAATAATCTCTTATATTATTTTGATTTTCACATGCAACATCATCAAATATTATAACAGAGTTAGGTTTAGCATTTTGAGGACTTAAGACTGTCTCATTTTCGTGGTATTTTGCGAAAGATATACCTGGAACCATATTTAAAACTTTCTCCAAGAATCTGTACTTAGGCTGATGAAGAGTCTTGGAATAAACATACACATTTCGATAATTTAACCCATTTTCATGTAGAAGAAGTCCAATGACTAAATTAGTTTTTCCGCAGTTTGATGGTCCACAAATTAAGCACCTTATTGTATTCGGTAGGAGATTTCCATGACGAGAAGTAATATTCTTAGAATTTATACATAGGTTTTCAACTTTTAAAGATTGTGCTTGTTTCACAAATTTCATTTTGGTGCAAATAAGGATGCTGTCTTTATAAGAATGAAAGTAATGTAAGAAAACAACGTTTATTTATATTCCTGTCGTTGTAGGTAATAACTAATACCTTATTTGCTCGTTCACGGTTTGGGTACTTCCTCGAAATCTATAAATTTATTGTTCATTCTAATCACACGAGCAGGTACCCTGAGTCCTTCATAATAAATTCCACTCCATGTACCATATTGGTTTTTGTGTAGAATTGGTATTAAAATACCTTCGTAATAGTCTGAACCGATTATTTGAACATTATGAATTCCATATTCATTGCGTTTAACAATAACTACTTCCACAACATCATCTATTTTTAAAGACATTATTACTTATTTATTTATAACGTCTGTCGTGTTCGATGTCAACGTGGTATCTGCTACTATAATCTTGTATCTGCACAGACTACATGCGAGTCTTTCAGATTGCTCTCACAGCTGACTGATACATTAGGAAAGCGTTTGATCGGAAAGGTTTTGAATTAGAATTAAGCATCGTGGATGCAAGAGTAAACGATTTCACGAAAGATATCTTTGTAATATTGGGACACTCTAGGTCACCTCGTTTCCTTCAAGCTCGTAGTATAATATTGGGCACTCTAGGTCAACGAGTGACTGAAGGCGAACAGGGTGAGCCTGAAGGAAACGAGGTGGCCTAGAGTGCCCAATATTATACTACTCACAGCTCTGATATAAACGTCTTGAAAGCTTATGAATCAGCTTATAGGTAGCAAGTTGTAGAAGTGAGGAGAAATAACCTCTTTGAAAAAGCATAAAAGAATCCTTAAAAGGATTTAGATTCTTTCAAATATCAAAGACGTAAGTCTGTGCAATTGGAATGAAATTTATAAATGAACTGACTTCATAAGTTCATACTAAAAGACCAAAGAAATTATTGCTCTTTGAGGATTATTTTATGGTTTCTATTCATCAAGCTATAGGTGCGACATGTTTAGGGGGGAAAATGCATAATATGTATAAATAAATAAAAAAGGTATTTATTTTCATCTCGCATATAGGGACAATGAACCGTATTATTGTTTCAAATTAAGCTAAGCTTAGTACTATATGTGAGAAACTGGTAAACCGGTAAACTATATATGTATAGAGAGCCGAGATTAGAGAAGCCATGGTGGTCCAATGGCGAGTAACCTTTCCTGTCGTGCAGGAGGCAATGATTTGATCTCCGTCCATGCCGACTCGTACCAACGAGCTTTTCGGATTTTATTTATGATTTGTAACACCACGGGCTTTTTGGTGAAGGAAAACATCGTCAGGAAACCTGCATGCTTCAATTTTGAGGCATGCATTGTACGCACTGTCACAGACAGAGACAGATGGACAGAGTGTCGGTGCTAATGAAACGTGGATGTTCTGAGGTTTCAGATATATCTGACTACCCCCTCACGGGGAATATAGTCCTGTGCATATGCTTATGCTTAATATACTGACATTTTTTTCAAGAGGATGTTCCGAAAAATTTCTCTATGGGTCTAACAAAACAAAAAAAGAATCTGCTGTTCCATACAAAACTACAAACCTATCCAAGCCAAATGTATATTATTTTTCACAATTATACCATTTTGGTCATTATAGATAGTTTTTGAGTTTGATGGTCTCATCATCCTAAAAAAAACCGAGGCTGTATGAATATAAGTGCTCGTGTTTGTAATATAGGTACCTATTGAGATGGTTTTCCAATACATTTAACCACATATTCGACATCTCAAGCATAGCTAGTCAAAAACCGCATATCACCCACAAGATTACCTTTCAAGACTTTTCATATATCATTCCTGCAATTTCCTAGAAGGCAAACGACAAAAATATAGAATTTCCGTGCATTACTCGTATGATATTTTATACCGTCGTGTAGAACGCAAGTGCCTGTCCATTCTGGTTGTGTGAGGAACGCTCCTCGACAAAGCTGGCTTACTTTACTTGTCAAGTATTGTGGCTTTGTACAATTTGCAGTCAACTTGTGTTATTTCAGCTGTTTTGATGTGGCTTTTTAAGTTTTGATACTGGAAGTTTTCTTTTTAAACTTATTTTTTTTCGTGTTGGTCGCTTGAAAGTTAACGAAACACTAACCACTAAACAGACATTTTTCTTACAGAAAAACCACGACCTTCTTTCCCTTTACGGATTTGAAGAAACAGTTTAGACATATACAGTTTTAGTCAATTTCAGTTTTAAAAAATTTCGCCTCAGTATTTTTAAAGACCGACTGCTCTTAAACGGTGAAGGAAAACATCGTGAGGAAACCTGCATACCCTGAAGAAGAAATACTGATGTGTATGTGAAGTCTACCAATACGCATTGGGCACGTGTGGTGGACTAATTCCCATACACCCTCCCTGAGGGTAGGTCTGTGCCCTGCAGTAGTACGTTTATAGGCTGACGATGATGATGATGATTTTTATAGATATAAGTTCTTACCCCATTGACCAATTTAACGAACCTTATGCGAAAATACTTAGCTGTAGAAAATGTCGGCCCAGTGTTTCATCATCATTAACATCATCGGCCTATAAATGTCACACTGCAAGGCGCAGGCCTACCCTCAAGGAATGTATGGGTAGTGATAACTTCCAGCAGGGAATTCGCCTGAACTGGTGCAGGTCGTCGAGTATAGTACGCACAGAATGTGAATCAAAAGTCAGACTTTCAGTACTTTAGTCTTTATTCGATCTTTTCACAATGAATTACGAAGTCAGACTGAACTGAAGCTAATCACTCGCTTTTATACGTTCTCGGTTCAACCCCACTTTTACAATTGTTCAAGTTGTAAACAGGTACAATGAAATCAATCCGACAACTGTATTCATAAGCGTTATTTAAATATCAAATCTAAGTAAAAGCAAATGTATCTAATAATGCTGGGAATATTTATATACCTAATTTATACACATATCTAACAGTAGGTAGTACCTAAAGGCACGCCTGGTGAATTTATTCAATGCGGATTTGTAGAATTCGCCGTATGTAGAAGTCGTCGTATTGTTTGTCGATTTAAACTAAGGTGAAACTGTACCCTTCTTTATGTAAAAGTTTAAGTAGAATAAAACTATATATTTTACGAGAGGATTCAAGTAGAATTTGATTGGTGTGCGGTAGCTATCCCATTGGATCGTCGTTTAGTCCGCGATACCGATGAATTATTGCACAAAATGTTTTTTTTATTCACTTTGTAATCGTAATCCATTATATGGGGCTGATTTATTTTACATTGTTGAAGCTTATCATAGCTTGCCAAATCGTGCATTTATAAGAGATTTTTAGAAAACATAAGAAATTTTCTTTTTTTAGAATAATATTATCTTCGGCATTGTTATAATTACTATAGTTAGATTATAGTAGACTATAGTTGCTTTAAGGACACCACCGTAACGATATGATACGTGTATAGAAATCTTTTCTCGAAGTAAAATTACGTGTACTTTAACTTAGAAAAGACATCAAAATCTAGATAGGTATGATCTTGAAATAAAATTTATCACTTTAACACTTTCGCTGGTAAGCTCAAAACCATAATCCTCGCGCAGGTGCTAAAACTGACGCCCCTCGTGTGTCGTGCGCACAGTCGTAACCTAAAAAACCAATGCGGCTCACCTCGTGGGTCACCCGCGCAGGCATAAGGTTTTCGGTGACTCGCGCGGTAGGTCATAAGGATAGGCGAAATGCAATTGAACCGGCTCGTTACGTGGGTTCTTCAGCATTGCGGCCCATTTGTCGCTGACCTACGGCGTAGGTCATCAGCAGCGAAATTCGTAAAGGGATTGTACCTTGCCTCTTAGAATTAAGACTGCTTACACAGTTTTAATTTAAAACTATTGAGTGGAAGATAGTGTCCGAGATAATTATAAATTTCTCTTCACATAAGAATTTATTGTTATTGTTGCATGTTTCTGACCACCCCGAAAGGGATTACAGTTGTGAGTGTGAGTTTTGAAAGAATTGTTTGAATTTTTTCCAATAAACCTCTACAAAAAAAATTATTCATTTGGAACAGCAGAATTTTCTTCGCGATATAAAAATAAGTTCCAAAGATATTCAGTTTGACTCTTTTAGTTTACACCCTGTATAAGTATGTATTGTAATAAATAGTTGTTTATTTATCACCACAATACAAGTAAGGACTAGATTTGTACAGGCCAGGAATCGAACCGCCGCCTCATGATTGAATCGGTAACTCTCTTCCGTAAGGACTATCGTTGCTCTATGGGACTATACTCTGGACTGATAATCTGTATATGACACTTTCGAGTTATTTATTTTCTTTATTATACTTTCAATCGCTTGCGTGTTAATATCCCCGCCAAAAATTTGCGAACTCACTTTGAATCTCTGGTGAAGACCTCCTCTAAAATAAACATCTAAAAAACCTAATTACTTTGTCTTTTCACCGAAACAAATGATAAAACTTTTCTGAGCATTGCCTCCAGCTCGTTTATGAAGACATTAAGACAAATTGGATTTGTTTCGAAAGGGAAGAAAGCTATAAAAATAAGCTACACGTCATAGGCCATGTTGTTTCTCTCTTAATCATTCGGGACAAACATTTGTTTTTGTTTTGTTAGAGTAATGGATTATGACGTTATGTTGTTTGATTTCTGGATATATCCATATTTATGCCGTGTGGTTCGAATGGACCACCCTATTTCTTCCCGTGGGTGACGTACGAGGCACCTAAGGGATAATGTTTCTTGTGCATTTTTGTGGGCAAAAGGCTTAGCCCCCTGTCACCACCTCCCACGTCATTCGATCGTGAAACATTCAATGACCTAAAAGTGTGTCTGGCTATATACTGCATGCTTAAACATTTTGTCGATAGTTTGGTAGTCGATTGTAGCAGAGCTTCTGACCTCTCCGAAAGGGATTATGGTCGTGAGTTTATGTGTGTAAGTTTAAGTCCCATGTTAAACAAGTCCTCTGTGAAAAAGGCTACTATAAACTCGATGACTATTTGAATGACCAAAATGTCTGGTCTTGACAATGTTACTCTACGTAATGCAATATTGTATTTTAATTGTACTTTGTATATTTTGTTTTGTTTAAAAGATGTGTGTTGTAGAGTTTCTGGCCGCATCTTCTCTCAATGGAACACCTTCCGACGCGGTGGTAAGGTCAAAAAATGACGTCTAAAAGCTATCTATGTGATATTATTTTGAATAAAAAAATTTTGATTTGATTTGATTTGATTTGTATGTGTCCGGCTTAGATTTCCGGGTGTTGTACATCGTACGAGTCGGACTGAGCAAGAATCGAACTTTTGGTAGCCTGAAGGCAAGGCTACTCACCACTAGGTTACTACGAAGTGCCAGTTTTAAATGAAACCCCATTAATTTAAATTAAACACGTACCTAATAGTCGAAACTAAAATTTAACTAAACTAAAATGCCATTTAGTGAGGAGGGTCTACATTATTAACATTATTACGTCTACCAAATTAATGGGAATTTCTCTCGTTAGCTGTAGTTTTGGTTAATTTTCAGTTTGTACAAAGCTTTTTCGTTAAATATTTAGTTGTATTTAAACATTTTCGCTTGAAGGCGTCTTGAAGGCTAATAAATATAGTTTTAAAGGCCCTTTAAATTATAGTTAGCGTCGAGGAGCTTCGGTAGGTATTAGAAATAATAATCGACTGTTTTTTCTATAAATTACTGGACTTTTTCTTATGCCTTAGCACTACATTCCACCAGTATAAAGTAGATAGTGGTATTGATCTCAATCTCAGAGATTGATTTTGATAAAAAACAAGAAGAGATTGCGGATTACGGAGCAACGTGGCAAACAAATACGCGAACCGCGCGAACACCACGCAAAAGACAAGCGCTTGCGGCAAAACTTGCAACGTGACTACATCCAACGAAGTTAAGCGACAGATCCTGTCAGTCTTTGGTGACCATTTTATTGGTATCAATTTCAATTTGAGTTGAGTGTACAATTTGTTGTCAGAAAGATAATTTCGTTAACTTACCACCACCAATGCGCACTGGGACCTTGTGGTCGATTTGTATGACCCACTTGAAGTGTAAGGAAGGAAGTGGGCCAATTCCTTTCACCATTATTTGTGAGACGAGTTATTTGCTCTACAGTTGGGATCTTTCAGGCTATAACTTGACTTAATGAACTTTAGAAATAAGTGTTACACTTAAAGAACGGTCATACTTATCGGTCAGTGCCAGTATTTTATATTCTAGAATATTTTTTTTATTGTATTGCACTTTTAGAGTAAAGTGGGCGGAGACAAATTCCCTTAAATGCAAAAAAGGTCATGAAAATTATACCATTCACTTACCTAAATTCTTCGTGCGACTCGTATCGCGTTTCGATTTTGAAAATTCGTTACAGAACACTAATAAGGACTATAATTACTCTACTAATAATAAGGACTAAAAATATAACTTTTTTTTTTTTTTTTTTTTTGTTTAGCCTGTTTCATCCCACTGCTGGGCAAAGGCCTCCCCTTTTATCCTCCATGCATCCCTGTTCTGAGCCAGTTCCATCCACTCTTCGTCGAATGTATCAAGGTCGTCCTTCCATCTCTTTCGGGGTCGACCCTGACGGCGACGCCCATTCTCCGGAATCCAAGGTGTTAATACTTTGGCCCATCTTTCCGGGTGCAATCGACAGACATGGCCGGCCCAATCCCATTTCAACTTGGCGGTTTTCTCACCGACATCGGCTAATTTCGTTTTTTGGCGTATTGTGGTGTTTCTGACGCGATCTGTCCGTTTGATTCCCAATATGCTACGCTCCATCGCCCTTTGGCAAACCTTGAGTTTGGACTTCTGTGATTCTGTTAAAGACCATGTTTGAGCACCGTAGGTTAGGATAGGCAGGATACACATGTCGACGAGTCTGCGTTTGAGTGATAAAGGAAGGTCACCCTTCATCAACTCTTTCATGGACCAGTAGCTCTTCCAGGCGTTGTCAAAAAAATATAACTACTTAATCTTAATTAAAGAATCTACATATATTTATTTATTTAATAGGTACACCAACAGCTTAACGTATTTCGCATTTCAAATAAAAATTTCCATATAAATCTAGTCGCTAAAGGCCAATTAAAGGTATATCATATATCGACGTAGTATACTAACTTGATGATTGATCCTTAATCAAATTCGACTCCATCTTTATAGAAAAGCAATCAGTCAGGTACGCACGATATTTTGAAGTGCATAAGTGTACGCGCTAAACACAGATACACTCCCTCGTCCTCACCCTCCTATGTCTGATGGAACGTGAGACTGATACGATCAGAGGTGGGGTCAGATGCAGAGGCTATAACCGGCAGCCAAACTAGTTATCAAATATATGCATGACGCCTGAAGAAATTAATCTCTCCTCACGACACCCGACTAGGTTGGTGCTTTCGAAGCCGGATACTACACGGCCCAGTATGGCACCTACTTAATAGTTAGTCCTACGAAGATAGTCTCTAATAAACAACAATATCTCAACACAATTCTTTCCTCAAACACTAAATACGTATTACGAAATTAATGTCACCAATTCAGTGTCTCCTAAAGTCATACTATCACTTGAGAGTAAGCCCCGGTAAAATGCGGTTTAAGTGAAAAGCGGAAACAAGTGTTATGTTTAGTGCCTTAAAATTGTTTATTCGTTAGGTTTTGTACCGACGTTTCATTTGCAATTTTTTTTAACTTATACTTGCTATCAAGTTTGTTTTAATTAGTTGCATGTTTCTTGACCAATGAGATTCACAATAGTTTCTCCTTCTCCCGCCCTTCTGACAAACCTTGCCGATCCCACATCCGTACCCAACTTAGTATCCCATCCCACTCCACCGACTTCTACTCCTACTCCTTCACCATCCATGCTGCTCGGTTGTGGAACTCACTCCCCGCCGACATTCGCGACTCCAAGACTATAGCTGTATTTAAAAAGAAAACGAAAGAGCACTACCTTTCTCTATCTTTAGTGATATTCATATATATAATTATATACATATATTAATATATATTGTATGTTGTAGGTATATATTACATTTATTTATTTATTTATACTGTTTGTTTGTACACAATAAGTTTGCCTTGTAATTGTTAACTGTCTCTTCTACGGGTCTGCTGGAAGAAATCTCTTCAGAGATAAGCTCGCCCTTTGTACATGTTTTCTCAACTTTGTGTATTATTATGTCCGTGTGTACAATAAAGTGTTATAATTAATTAATGCAGGCTGGCCCAGGGTCATTTTTTATGAGTCTATGAAAATACTTATTGATAATCCCTGGAAATGGCTTACTTATTTACTATATGTTTAAATTTACCTTCTCTTCCTATATTCTTTTGAATACATTTTTTGCGGGTTCCATGACAAATGGGTGACCCATTTGACTTCTCATAGCCGATTTCAATTACTGTTTATTTAGGAAAGTAATTTACCAGGTCCTAGGATACTTTTAAGTGCAAAGTGTGTGCGCTAAAAACAATTGAATTTACTTGTCATTAGTTCATTACACTCCTTAACCTGTCACATCCCGAATTTAAAATAACAATTGATAAACAATGGACGACGGTCGATATCGCGTCGCCGGGATGTGACAGGTTAATCCGATGAAATGGGAAATCGCTGTCGTGGTGCCTATATTTAGGCAATACCTTGGCAGCGAAAAAATCCATCAGTGTGCCTTGACCCTCACTTTCCTAAAAGCTACAAAATATTTAAGGCGAACTGTTCTCATAAATATTTGTCCGAATTAATTCTTCCTCTCGTCCCCTCGAAGATGGGTCGGGTGCTGGTGTGGGATGCCACCTGTGTGGAGACTCTGGCGCCGTCCCATTAACGGGGAACGAGCAAAAGAGTTGGCTCGGTGGCGGAATCTGCCGAAAAGGCAAAAGAGCGTAAATACAATGGTATCGGCACCCAATACAAATTCATAGCATTTGGTGTCGAAACTCTTGGTCCGTGGGGTCCCGGCACCTAGGCGCTTTTTAAAGATCTGGCAAAGCGCCTGGTAGACTCGACCGGGGATCCAAGGGTTGGCGCTTTCCTCGCTCAACGGATCAGTTTAGCTGTTCAGCGAGGAAACGCTGCCAGCATCTTGGCTACCCTCCCGCGCGGTCCAAACCTGCACCATATTTTAGGTAAAGTTAGTTTTATTTTCTCAATATTTTTATTTATTTTTAATGTACATATTATACTTACCTTCCTTTATTTGTCTTTAATAAAATTATTTTATGAAACGAGCGTTAACCCGCGACTTCGTCCGCACAAATTATATACCAGATTTTAAGTCAGATCATAAGCTATCAAACAAAAAAAGTTTCATCAAAATCGGTTCAGTAGTTTTTGCGTGATACTCGTTCAAACAAACAAACAAACAAACACACAAACAAACAGACAGACAAAAAATCCAAAAATTGGTGAAATGGAATCAGGGACACCTAAAAACCATATCGTAACTTTTTTTTTGTTAATATCTTCAATGTACAGACAAACTTCCTGTTACAGTTTTATAATAGTATAGATAGATAAACTATGTAATGAATATGTGGTCGTAATAATAAAGGCTATTGTATTCTTCCACTTGCCTTCTATTCGGTCTTGACTTTGCCCATAGAAAAGATTCTCACTTTGGCGGCACGGAGTAGAAATTAATTAGAAGAGGCTGGCAAACTTGGCCGTAGCTCGCTTATTGGGCTTTAGGCAAAAATATGGGACAGCCGAAACGGCGGGGTGCCGGCGTGAATCGCCTGTTATGGCTGACACAGTTCAATAAGTGTGCAGTAGGTGAACTATCTTAACACACCGTAAGTGACATTTTTGTCCTGCAATTTATTGGCTTAAGGTGGTTTCAGTCCATACAAAAGCTTGACGCACAATACGGGTAGACGGAATTAATAAAAGTAATATTTTATATATGGAAAAATAGTTTAGAAAATCTAGTTGCCGCGTAACAAATAACATTTGCAATTTATTATATAATTACGAAGATATAAAGCTTTCAAAATTTTGTATGAAAAACTTCAAAGCTTTATATCTTCGTAATTATTTTATAAATTTGCAAATGTCATTTGTGATGCGGCATCTAGATATTCCAAACTATTTTTCCATATATACAAAGTTATATATATTACTACCGTCTACGCGTATTGTGCGTCAACGTTTTGTATAAAATTGACCCCTCTGCAACCGCCTTAAGGCAAAAGCATTGGGACAGCGGTGGGTGGCGTTCTGGAGTATACGCTCCCTACTCACTCTTACTCTTTTTGGTGAGAGAAGACCTTTGCCCCGCGTGGGGTTTTATATCGGTTATTACTTATTACTTACTGAAATTTTTTTTATAAGCAATGATTGAATTTTATTAACGATATTTGCAAATGAAAATTATTATAATTAAATAGAGTACATTACATAACAATAAGCTATCTTCAGATATAAACAATAACTTATCGCAAAACATAAAAGCCTACAAATAATACACACACTGCAACAGGCTAGCAGCATTCCCCCTCTGGATGGTGAGGCTGATTCTTTGTGCCAGGAAGCTGGCAGCACTGCGGATAGGTTTGCAAGGAATGCTTTTGCTTCTGGGCCCCAAGGAACCAGCTTACTTACTTGTTTAATTTATTGAAATCACAGTAAAATAATTTTACACCCCTTACTTTTAGGGAAAAAAAACTAATACTACTACTTTTAGGGTGTATTCATGTAGTAAATAACATGAGTCGAAAAACGAAAAAATAAATTTGAGCCTTCCATAGAAAATCGATCAGCTGATCCGCACTTTTGTATGGGATATCCAAACGTTTCGTTTACGAAAAGTTTTCGTTTTTCGACCCATGTCCCTAAGGGAAAGTTGTTTAGTTTCATTGTCTGAATACACCCTTAAAATTATGTAGTAATTAAAAACTTGTGGTATATAAGGTCTAACAAAATTAGCTGAAACTATTTTAAGTGGATGATCAGACCATCAAACTGAACAACTTTCTCTATGGGACCAATATCGAAATCGCGAAAAAAAATCTGCTGACTCATACAACATTGCAAAAAAAACTCGACTCAAATGTATGGGACAGCCGGTTTTTTTTTCGCGATTTCGATATTGGTCCCATAGAGAAAGTTGTTCAGTTTGATGGTCTGATCATCCCCTTAAAATAGTTTCACCTAATTTTGTTAGACCTTATATAGAAACATACATACATAAATAAATTCACTCCCAGAAGGGTAGGCAGAGACTATGGATCTCCATTTTGGGTGGTTCAGACACACCTCTTGTCATACATTCCCGTCGATTTCGGCTGCTTTTAACCTTACACTTTTTAAAGACGTCCTTGATCTAATAGTTAATTTTACGAAACCACAAAATCTAACTGTTGTTGTTGTCTAAAATTGATTTTTATTGGTGTGTTCATTTGGTTTTCATCTTGTATTTTGCCCTTCCTGCCCGGACACCTGCACGCTGCCGGTAATGCTGAACGTGTGGCGAAATTCTAGGCTGGAAATTTTTTGAATGAAATGCCATCGACTGAATAGAAGAAGATATTCAAAGAGAAAATTGTATAATAAAAGAATTTCTAAATTATTTTAGGGGATGAGGCACAGACGAAAACGTTAATTAGTATAAAATTAAGCTTTATTCCTTCTACAAGTAAAAATAACTCGTCAGCCATGTGCAGAGCAACTAAAATTTGCATTTAAATATTGCGAATTTAACACAGCGACGCAAGAATTGCCGCGTTGCTTAGTGGTGATTAGTGGGTAGCTTTTGGCTCATAAAAACTCAGCAAAAGAAAAAAATTCGTTGCCTAATACGGAATGCAAGAGAAATTGGGGTAATTTATAAACTTTAGCTGGAAATACATATAACAAAATAAATACCTACCAACTATATATAGTCATAAACTCACGTTTGTAATACCGTTGATTTTAGTGTATATATTTTTATGTTTATAGATTTAGAGATAATACTATTTTAATCTTTTTTTTTATTTATATGTTTTCAGAATTACAAAAGGTACAAATTGCTTTACTTTTTTCCAAACTGCAGAACAGTTTGTTGGAGAAAGATTACTCTAAATTACTCAATTTAAAAAAAAATTGTCCTTAATCTTACCTATACAATATAGTTTAGTAAATAAAATTAGTTAAAGTATTATGATAAAGTATAAAGATAATATCACAAACACAAAACAGTAAGATTGTTATATCACATATTATACTCAGACACCTACTAACAGTGATTGTGAACAATATTCATCTAATTAGGTACTCTATTAAATTTAAGTGATTCAAGAATAGTTCTTTTTAGTTTAGCTTTTAAGGATATTTTACAAAGATTCTGTTTTTGCCTTAGCCATTCAAAACTGTTAAATATTTTTGGAGTTAAGTACTTAGTGGTTCATTTACCATAGTAAGTTTTAGCCGATGGTTGGATCTAAAATAACAAATTATTAACTAAATAATTTACCTATTCATATTATATTTAATGCAATCGCAATGGTACAGTAAGGTCTTAATTCTAACAAAGGAGTCAATTTATTTTAGGCCAACAAACAGTAACGTTTAACGATTTGTGATAGTATACACTCTAATAACGTAATTTAATTTATTGTATTAATCGGACGAAAGATTAGCAAAAAAACAAAATACAAAATGCACCGTGTTTTGCTAAGACTCTTATTGCCTGTTAAAACGGCACATCTTAAGCAATGCGTGTATAGGAACGTCTTAGATGTTCCTACGACAATAAAAATAAATTTTACCAAGACAAGATGTGCGCCAACTGTGATTTCGCGACACTCCGTTTAGATGAGGTAAAGCTAATATTATCATTATAATCTAGAGATTATGAGAATCAAATCGACATGAGTTCCATAACTATACTCCAAATATACGCTATTTTTAGGGGCCTTTTTCCTATAGCTGGAGAAATAATATTTTCAATTTTCTTTTCTTAATCAAAATTATTAGGTAAGATTGGCTACTGCCTCTTTCTATACTGTATAAAAGATGCCCCTAGAACTATGTCGAACTTGAAATTATTATTGTATAAGTTTTATGTGTTTAACTTTGAGTTAAGATGTCGCCACTGCAGGTTATGGTGTCATAAAACTGGTCTTACTTTAGTTTAACTTTCGAACGATATGTATGGGGTTCCGGGAAAACAAAAAGTTTTAAAAGTTTGTTTGCTTTCCAAGTTTTAAGTTGATTGTTCTTATAGTTTAAATCATCATCAGCTACGTGAAGGAGTTTGGCTTGTATGTCAAGCACTCTTACATACAAAATGTGCTGTGACTGATCATATGGAAGCTTTCTCCTCAGTACCTACTGGGAATCCCTATGTCATTTTTAGGTGCTTATTTTGTGTACTTTACTATTTCTCATGTGATTATATTAACTTTATGTGATAATATTAATGGAACTTTACTAGGTACTTATTTGCTAATTCAGTGGTTTTGTGATAATAACTGGTAACTTATAGTCTTTTGGTCACTTTTTGTTCGGTAGTGAATGAAAACATCGTGTGAGAAACGCATGGAAGTCCGAAAAGCTCACTACCTGCCTGTCATGCCGGAAAAAGTTGGATCTCTTAATGAAATTTGGTTATTTTGGACATGCTGCTATTCACAATACCATATTGAACTATCCTGTCGAAAAGTACATAACACTCGTGAGCATTTTTTTCTAGTGGCGAGTAATCATGCCGATTCCTAAAAGACGATTATTCCATCCCTGTCTAACACGCCTGGTTTTTCGGTGAAGGGAAACATCGTGAGGAAACCTGCGTGCTTAAATTTCAAGGCATGTGCTCCTTCCACACTGGACAGAGTTTCAGTACTGACTAGTGAAAGGTGGAAATTCTGAGTTTTTAGAATATCTCTGACTATCGACCTCATATGCATGCCTGCGGTTTGCTAGCACTTTTGTACAAAATTATATAAGGTCTAATAAAATTAGCTGAAAAGAGATGATCAGACCATCAAAATGATGAGGGGTGCGCAGGACCGGTCGTTATGGCGATCCTTGGGGGAGGCCTATGTCCAGCAGTGGACGTCCATCGGCTGAGATGATGATGATGATGAGACTAATATCAAAAACCACAAAAAAATCTGCTGTCTCATACATTTCACTTGCGTTATGTTTGCAGTTTGATGGTCTGATCATCCCTTTAAAACAGTTTAAGCTAATTTTGCTAGACTTTATAATTGTCAAAAATACAAATTTTAATTTGAATGTTTCAGTTTCACCGAACAAGTCTTTCAACAATATGGGTCATTTAACGCTAACTCTACAAAACGTAGGGGTCCGGTAATTACTATGCGAGTCACACGATGGCTCAGTCGACTCAAATTTATGTTACTTGGTAGTTGCATTACGTATAGTAGCAGTTTGAAACGTGGAAGATAATTTATGCTTTCATATTTGGAAAAGGTGGCAGATGTGAGAATTGGGGAGTTGACTGCATCAAATATATTTTAGTTTTATCTTCTCAGTAAAAAATACGTTTGAAAATAATGCTAAATTGCTATTCTGTACCTTGAATAATATTTTAAATAAAAGGATAAACTATAAAAAGTATCGAAACGACGACGAGAAACAATGACTCACTATTCATCATTCAGTACAACTTTTCATACAAAGCTCGTGTTTTGACGTTTGATAAAGAGTTGCTGATTTGACTAGTAGGAAATTCGCGGATTAAGGATAAGTTTTTATTCAGTGTGGGTTTAACCATTCATTCTGCTAGTCAATTTGAACAACTTTCCAATGCAGTCAACAGGGATATCACGAAAAAAAAATCGGTACCACTATTTCTAATTACCATAAAAATGCTTATCTAACAGAGTAGGCAGGAAATCAATGGCTGATAATCTCATATCACAAATATTATAATTTGTGACGATGTTTGTTTGCTTACTGCAACCGATACTGCACCGTCGCTAGCGGTCATGAGCTCCTCCTGCGTGCAGGTGTTAGTGCACGCAGGGCACGATGTGAGATGGGCCATCGTTTGTGGAGCTCCACACAAGCAAGTCACATTTTGCGCATCCGAGAATCCCCACCTGACCATTTTTATTATTATTTGGTTATAAGGGCTTGGTCTATGACCAAATAGCTACTGCGACCTGGACAGATCTATTGTTACTGTCACCCTAGACCTAAAGGTCATTTCCTAGGTATAGTATTATTTTATCTGTGCCTAGGCCCACGGACTTCATGAACCGTGTTATGCTTTTGGAGGGGAGGTCCCGAATGTCAGTAGGTGTTATTATATATCCACCTAGATGGCGACTCCTGCTGTGAATGAGCACTTCGTATTCGCAGAGGAGGTGTATGGGCGTTTCCTCTGCTTCACAGCAGAATCTGCAAGTGGGTGAATCTACAAGCCCCATTCTGTGTAGGTGTTTGTTTAACTTGCAGTGTCCTGTTAATGCTCGTACTAAGAGCCTTAAGTCGTTGCGGTTTGAATTGATGGCATCCGAGGTATGTCTGTTTGAAAAGCCCACCTGACCATGTTGTCCTTACTGCGACCGACCTTGGTTCGTATGTTTGCTATTTTTATGTTTGGATGTTTGTGACTCAATCACGAATCGACTGAACAGATTTGGAAGAAATTTGGACAACATAGGATACTTTTTTAGAGTCAACGCTGACGAAGTCTCGGGCAACACCTTGTATAAAAAATATATATAAATATACACATAGGTACCAGTTTTGTATGTTGTAACAGCTGTTTTGTAAAACTACCGTAGTAGGTACATTATTTTATTTAAGACATCTTCACACTTTTTTCCCTTAGTGCTTAAGTGTCCTTTATACAGGGTGTAACAAAACACCCTAGTAATACTTAAGGGGTTGCTTCAGACCATCAATCTGAAAAACTTTCACTATGGAGACGACATCGAGAAAAAAAAATCTGCAGTCCCATATAAAACTGCAATACCACCTCGACTAAATTGTATGGTAAGCTGATTTTTTAAATTTTTTCTCGATGTCGGCTCCATAGTGAAAGTTGTTCAGTTTGATGGTCTAAACCACCCCTTTAAGTGTTACTAGGGTGTTTTGTTACACCCTGTAGAGAGAAGTAAATTAATTGCATACCTATTTTTATTTCTTACTTTAAGCTTCTATTCTAAGTAGCGGAAATTGTTACGTCAGCGTTTTGAAGACGATGACTTTGTGATGAAGCCACTAAATACGAGATTGTTTATCCTTTAAATTAAAAAAGCGTAAGGAAATGAACATAAAATAAATAAAATATTATATTCTTCCTAGTACTTAGAATACTTACAGGGTGTAAACATACTTTATGGGATGCTTCAGATCATTCTATTCTATTTTTATTTAATGGCGTCCGGTGCGTTATCACAATTGTGCCAATGTCCCGTTATGTAGAGAGTACACGTAGGAAAATGATTAGTAGCATTTCTGCCAATGTCAAGTAGTTTATTATAATCTCAAGTTAACGTTTTATAGTTAAAACACAAAAGAGTTTACAAAATGGCAGAGCCACGTGCAAGCCTAACAGATGCCAATACGCACGTGTCAGATTATAGGGAGAGCTAGGGGCTATAATATTCATGGCATATTGTCAGGATTAGGTTCATAAACTATTCGACCAATTTATCATATAATTTAATATAATTAAAGCACATCAAGGCTAAATATATTCTGATAGTGTTCCTACATCGTATCGAACCTATCATATTATGTGTATGTGTATGTTGTGTATGTTGGACCAGATGCCCCATAAGAAAAGGAAAGGTTATCATGATACCATCGTCATCCCATCTGCCGTCCCCAGTTCAGGACACTGGTCTACAATGAGGATGAGGAAAGTATATGTACAGAAATGATTTCAAATGAAAGGCGAGAATCAGAATAGTCGAATATTATTTAATTCTTTGACTATCCTTAATATATCTTTGAATATATTTTATATCTTTGATTCTACATTACTTCTGGTTCACTAGTGTCCTCCTATCTAAACCATAGGGCATATGGAGAAGAACCAGACAAAGAAACTCCATATAGGACAACCAAAACACATTATAGAAAATCACACATAAGAATTAGGTATTATAAATTAACCATAATTATTCGGTACCAAACACAAGTTACTTATACTGAACAAATAATAAATATGGCGTAACACTTACACTTGGGCAGCGTGACCACCTCTGTGATCTTTGGTAGAATTCCTCCTTTTATGACAAACCACCTCTTTTATAGATTTACCACCACACTTCACGATGGTTCGGAATGGCGGCAAATCCATCCAGGAAATGAAGTTTGTTTACAGTATTATAATACGTACTTAATCATTTCTAAATTATAATTATTACTTCACAAATTATACTATGATTTTAGGATGATTATAACTGTATAATTAATATCACAATTACAACAAGATTCACCAAAATAAGTTACTAAACATTGTCAACAATGGTTTGGTTTTTAATAGATGTTGCCAGTCTAAAAATGAAACGTAGATGACTAGATTAATATTAATAATTTAGATTCAAACTCATGATACGACTCATGACTCGACTCACGAATCATTCAATTAAATAAAATCTAATATTCTAACACGGCCATACTGACAAATACTTCGTTCTCGAAGTATATAATTAAAGAAAGATAAATATATACAATGACCATATTGATTCTAATAAAAAATATTGTCAACCAAAATACAAACTGATAAAATAATTGTAAACCAAAGCATAACAAAACAGCAATACCAAACATTACCAAAAAACTTCTTATCTAAAACATTTAGAGAAATAAGCAAGACATAATTAGCCACATTACTGATTCTATAACAATGTTTCGTAAGTTACGATAAACAAAAAACAGTAATTGAAATTATTTGAATTTAAAGTCTGTCATTGCCCAGTTGGTCATAAACGGAGGTTTTATCATTAAAAAAAGACCGCTTTATACCAAGAGGGTACTAGTTAGTTAAGTCACTTAATCAGTTCATGATCAAATCATAATATAGCTAATTATCTACCAAATAGCATTGTTATTGTCATAATAGCATTTGTAATTTACTGTAATCTTAAAGCAATGTATCACATTTTAGCATTGCTACAGCCACACATCTTACATTATGGTGACAAGTAACAACGGTCAATTTGGGCATCTTAGAACATTGGGTCATCTCACACCATTGGGTCAATTCACACTATTTGGGTCAACTCATACCCTTGGGTCATCTTACACCCTTGGGTCTATTCACGCCCTTGGGTCTACTCACACCCTTAGGTCTACTCACACCTTAGGTCTACTCACACCTTAGGTCAACTCACACCCTTCGGTCAACTCAAACCTTTCGGTCAACTCACATCATTTTGACAACAGACCGCTTGAAAAACATGGAACAGCTTGGACATATTAAGTCGGTATCACTTTTAAACTAATTTGACTACCAGTCGTGATCAAAACAGAAAGCTAGATTAAAATATACTCGAATCCTTTCAAATTACAAAATTTTAAGATTGAATTACGTAAGTTTTACGATTATAACAATCGTAAAACTTTAGATTTAATAAAATTACTAAAAAAAACCGCTCGGCCATACTGATTTATAATCTGACTAAAGTACCCACTTAAGTTTTTTTAACAAACAAAAATCTTATTCAGCATTTGCCGTTACCTCGCAAAATTTTCAAATCTTCATCTTGGATTCTTGTGGTTTTCAATGGTTTCTGGATGGTTCTTTGCGGGTTGTCTCCAGACGACCAGGGTCATCATCGTGATGCATTTTCCTTTTGCAGCTGGAGCAGCGGTCCTCATGATGATACCATGAAAAACAAAAAGTATGTGAGCATGGAAGTCATGGATAAGATCCTAGACCGGATCCCACTTCTGATGTCAGATTATAGAGAGAGCTAGGGGCTATAATATTCATGGCATATTGTCAGGATTAGGTTCATAAACTATTCGACCAATTTATCATATAATTTAATATAATTAAAGCACATCAAGGCTAAATATATTCTGATAGTGTTCCTACATCGTATCGAACCTATCATATTATGTGTATGTGTATGTTGTGTATGTTGGACCAGATGCCCCATAAGAAAAGGAAAGGTTATCATGATACCATCGTCATCCCATCTGCCGTCCCCAGTTCAGGACACTGGTCTACAATGAGGATGAGGAAAGTATATGTACAGAAATGATTTCAAATGAAAGGCGAGAATCAGAATAGTCGAATATTATTTAATTCTTTGACTATCCTTAATATATCTTTGAATATATTTTATATCTTTGATTCTACATTACTTCTGGTTCACTAGTGTCCTCCTATCTAAACCATAGGGCATATGGAGAAGAACCAGACAAAGAAACTCCATATAGGACAACCAAAACACATTATAGAAAATCACACATAAGAATTAGGTATTATAAATTAACCATAATTATTCGGTACCAAACACAAGTTACTTATACTGAACAAATAATAAATATGGCGTAACACTTACACTTGGGCAGCGTGACCACCTCTGTGATCTTTGGTAGAATTCCTCCTTTTATGACAAACCACCTCTTTTATAGATTTACCACCACACTTCACGATGGTTCGGAATGGCGGCAAATCCATCCAGGAAATGAAGTTTGTTTACAGTATTATAATACGTACTTAATCATTTCTAAATTATAATTATTACTTCACAAATTATACTATGATTTTAGGATGATTATAACTGTATAATTAATATCACAATTACAACAAGATTCACCAAAATAAGTTACTAAACATTGTCAACAATGGTTTGGTTTTTAATAGATGTTGCCAGTCTAAAAATGAAACGTAGATGACTAGATTAATATTAATAATTTAGATTCAAACTCATGATACGACTCATGACTCGACTCACGAATCATTCAATTAAATAAAATCTAATATTCTAACACGGCCATACTGACAAATACTTCGTTCTCGAAGTATATAATTAAAGAAAGATAAATATATACAATGACCATATTGATTCTAATAAAAAATATTGTCAACCAAAATACAAACTGATAAAATAATTGTAAACCAAAGCATAACAAAACAGCAATACCAAACATTACCAAAAAACTTCTTATCTAAAACATTTAGAGAAATAAGCAAGACATAATTAGCCACATTACTGATTCTATAACAATGTTTCGTAAGTTACGATAAACAAAAAACAGTAATTGAAATTATTTGAATTTAAAGTCTGTCATTGCCCAGTTGGTCATAAACGGAGGTTTTATCATTAAAAAAAGACCGCTTTATACCAAGAGGGTACTAGTTAGTTAAGTCACTTAATCAGTTCATGATCAAATCATAATATAGCTAATTATCTACCAAATAGCATTGTTATTGTCATAATAGCATTTGTAAATTACTAAAAAAAACCGCTCGGCCATACTGATTTATAATCTGACTAAAGTACCCACTTAAGTTTTTTTAACAAACAAAAATCTTATTCAGCATTTGCCGTTACCTCGCAAAATTTTCAAATCTTCATCTTGGATTCTTGTGGTTTTCAATGGTTTCTGGATGGTTCTTTGCGGGTTGTCTCCAGACGACCAGGGTCATCATCGTGATGCATTTTCCTTTTGCAGCTGGAGCAGCGGTCCTCATGATGATACCATGAAAAACAAAAAGTATGTGAGCATGGAAGTCATGGATAAGATCCTAGACCGGATCCCACTTCTGATGTCAGATTATAGAGAGAGCTAGGGGCTATAATATTCATGGCATATTGTCAGGATTAGGTTCATAAACTATTCGACCAATTTATCATATAATTTAATATAATTAAAGCACATCAAGGCTAAATATATTCTGATAGTGTTCCTACATCGTATCGAACCTATCATATTATGTGTATGTGTATGTTGTGTATGTTGGACCAGATGCCCCATAAGAAAAGGAAAGGTTATCATGATACCATCGTCATCCCATCTGCCGTCCCCAGTTCAGGACACTGGTCTACAATGAGGATGAGGAAAGTATATGTACAGAAATGATTTCAAATGAAAGGCGAGAATCAGAATAGTCGAATATTATTTAATTCTTTGACTATCCTTAATATATCTTTGAATATATTTTATATCTTTGATTCTACATTACTTCTGGTTCACTAGTGTCCTCCTATCTAAACCATAGGGCATATGGAGAAGAACCAGACAAAGAAACTCCATATAGGACAACCAAAACACATTATAGAAAATCACACATAAGAATTAGGTATTATAAATTAACCATAATTATTCGGTACCAAACACAAGTTACTTATACTGAACAAATAATAAATATGGCGTAACACTTACACTTGGGCAGCGTGACCACCTCTGTGATCTTTGGTAGAATTCCTCCTTTTATGACAAACCACCTCTTTTATAGATTTACCACCACACTTCACGATGGTTCGGAATGGCGGCAAATCCATCCAGGAAATGAAGTTTGTTTACAGTATTATAATACGTACTTAATCATTTCTAAATTATAATTATTACTTCACAAATTATACTATGATTTTAGGATGATTATAACTGTATAATTAATATCACAATTACAACAAGATTCACCAAAATAAGTTACTAAACATTGTCAACAATGGTTTGGTTTTTAATAGATGTTGCCAGTCTAAAAATGAAACGTAGATGACTAGATTAATATTAATAATTTAGATTCAAACTCATGATACGACTCATGACTCGACTCACGAATCATTCAATTAAATAAAATCTAATATTCTAACACACGCGTCTGACCTCCCCCAGACTTGCAGCGCGACTCTCTGCTTCAGATCATCAAATTGAACAACTCTGAATATAGAAGGTAATAGTAAAAAAAATTTAAAAACGGAATTAAAAAAAAAAGTATTACGCATACATAAATAAACTCACAATCGTAATACCATTCGGGGTGATCAGAAACATTGCTACAATTACTAACTTTCATTCTAAAAAAAAAGAGTTGTTCCATAGAAAACGTCCATGATGACTCGACTCAAATATGTATTTAACAGCTGATGTTTTTTTCATGATATCTAATTTATCTAAGTTGGTCCCATATTAAAAGTTGTTCAGTTTGATGTTCCAAAAAAATTATAAAATTGATATCATTAGCATCCTTTTAGACTCTAAAGTCTACCTATCAATCTGAACAACTTTTACTATGTTAGCAAACTAATCGGAGCTTAAAAATCGGGTGTTGCATACATTTGTGTCGCGTAGGCATTGCAGTTTAGTATGGAACAGCAGATTTTTTTGTTGCTCCGATCGGTTTGCTCCCATAGTGAAAGTTGTTCAGTTTGATGGGTGATATTAATTTCAGACTCGAATGATATTAATTTCACCCTGTATTATACTCTTGTCTGTGTGGTCGTGATATAAAATTTTGTGTTTTTTGTAAATCGTTATAAAATATAAATTACCAGAATTATGCACCTACCCTATTTTTACCATCCACGCGTATTTTAATTTTCCTTAACTATTATAAAACCGTAACATAAGTGTGTCTGTACATAGAAGATATTAAAAAATAAAATTATGGTTTTTTTGTTGTCCCTAATTCCAAGTCACCAATTTTTTTATTTTTGCATGTCAGTTTGTTTGTTTGATCGGGCATCACGCAAAAACTACTGAACCGATTTTGATGAAACTTTTTTTGTTTGATAGCTTATGATCTGACTTAAATCTGATCTATAATGTGTGCGGTCGTGTGTTAACTCTAGCTTGTTATAAAGATAATAATTTGAATATCCAACATTAGGCGTCTACCTTAAAGTCTTACCTTTTACGCTTGTTTTAAAGCCATACCCACTGAATAGAAATACGGTCAGCGTTTCTCAAAGATGTTCGGATTAATGATCTCTTCAGTACACCTTAAGTGAGCTATCGGCACATTAATATCACGGAGGATATCGACACACTGGTTGCACAGTCTTCCAATATTTCACGTTATGAGACCTAATTTCACTAGACGAGTTTTTTTCTAGCTTATGTACGTAACACCGACTGCTCTCAAATAGTGAACTGAAACATTGTGAGGAAACCTGTAAGCGATGGAAAAGAAATTCTGATGCATGAATATAAAACTATTTTAAGGGGATGATCAGACCATCAAACTGAACAACTTTCACTATGAAACTACCTCAGGAAACGCGAAGAAAAATCAGCTATCCCATACAAAACTGCTGTACCCGACTAAAATGTATGGGATGGCTGATTTTTTTTCACTTTTCCTGAGGTAGGCTTCATAGTGAAAGTTATTCAGTGTTAGTTTTCCGTTTCAGTATTTGCTAGGCTGTATATCTGAACTAGAGACAAATGTTGGATGCTGCCACAGAAATAGCCAAATACATCAAGCCTACGCGTAATATATACCCTAGATTGGAAGGAGGCAAATACGTAGCGACGACCTACGAGTCTCAGCATACCTAATATAGGCAAACATTACCTGCTACGATTCGCTACGTTTACTACGCCGTAGCATCTACGTGGCACTGATTGGTAGATATCTGTCTTAGCCGAGACGAGATACTAAACAGGTTTTGAACTATAAATGTTGGTCTTTAGAGTTTATCGTCATTTGAAAGTGTTTTCTTTTACCTTTGTGTACATAGGTAAAAGATATAACAAAACACCCTAGTAATACTTAAAGGGTTGCTTTAGACCATAAAACTGAACAACTTTTACTATGGAGGCAACGTAGAAATCGCGAATTCAAAATCTGTTGTTTCGTACAAAACTGCAGTACCAGCTCGACTCAAATGTACAACAGATTGTTGACATTGGAAATGTCTTTTCGTTCGATCCAGTATAGGCTCTGATTTCACGAAAAAGTGCGATCCCCTTATATCTCGGAGAGTTGTGAAGATATGATATTCAAATAAAGCTCAAAAGACGCGTATTTACGAGAGCTGAAAGGTGCAAAAAGAATTATTCGAGAAAATCAAACATGAAAAAAGTTATGACCGAAATAGTGAAAAAAAAAAACAATTTTTCCGAATTTTTGATTTTGGCGCTCGATATTTTGGAAACGAAGAATGATATAAAAAATTTGAGCAAAACACCTCTGGACAATTTATGTAAGCGTTAATTATAATTATGCATATTATTTAATTAATAGTTGCATAAATTCAATATTTATTTCGGTATTTATTGGTCATGAGTACAGTACTCAGCTTGATCGCACCGTCGGGTTTGTGGAGGAGGAAATTGTCAATCCCCACCACAAACCCTAGTTGAGGTGGTGGTCAGTAGAATAATAGTCGGTTGTCTGTTGAGAGTGTTCAGTGTATAATTGTGTCTTACGAAGAAATATACGATCAAGAGAAGGAATCGCATTTTCAGTTCTGGAACCGTACAATATTTATTCAGCTACAATTTGAGCTTAAAACAAAGACGATCGGGTTAAGGGTTTGCCCTGTAGCCTAACCTTTTTGAGACAATATTTTTTCGAATTCCGCAGATTAATTTCCAATGTGCTCGATAGTCGTGTGAGGCACGAAATCTGATTTTTATTTTTTCTCTGTGTTGACTCCATAGTGAAAGTTGTTCAGATTGATGATCTGAAGCAGCATTACTAGGGTGTTTTTTACATCCTGTATAATAAATATTTGAAAATAATTTGATAGGTTATAAGTCCTTTCACTACGAACACATAATTAAGTATGGGACGCCGTACGCATCTTTTCACATCGACGTGGCGAACGGCGTCCCATACTAATCCTGCTTTTTATATGGACAAACCGTACATCAATGTGTCATAACCCTCAGTGTTACGGCACACCTGCTGAACGTTCCGCGCCGAACGTTCCGTCGAACACGCGCGCAACGCTTTTCCCTATACCGGCGACACACCAGTACGCGCCATTACGCGCCATTTTTTCTAGTAGACGCGTATTCGACGGAAAATTCGGCGCGGAACGTTCCGCAAGTGTGCCGTAACACTAAGGTCCGCCACATATATAAGGAATAAACCTGATTCGGAATTTGTTTCTGATGGAGTGTTGCCTCTTTCAGAGACTTTTTCACTAGATCTAGAGATATTTTTATGAATTTGGTGGCATTTTTTAAACATTCACAGTCATACCACACAAGTGATTTTTGAGCGTAGGCGTTGATGGAACGATACCGTATCGTGATGGTGCCGTTGCGACGTCGTTGCGGTATAGTTACGAAATCGCCTACGCTAAAAAATAGCTTGTGTGATAATGGTTCATGCCATTTTATATGCAGATTATGTCTAATGCTAAAACTATACTTGCATAATATTAAAATACAATTTACAAATTATCATCGTAACGTCTCATGACCTCATCACATATACGTAATTATCATGTATAGAAATTGTTTGTTTCGTTAAAAAGAAAAAAATAAATACCTAAAAATGCAATTGTCATTCATTTGGCATTTTATACATTTTTATTTTAGGCATTTCTTAAACAGCACTATTATTTTTTGTAACCATAGTTGACAACACTGAATCCTGAATCAGGATTCCGGATCGCAATTCCGTCTGTGTGTGGCGGACCTAACAGAGTGAGAGATAACGCGCGGCGTTGTCACGCGCATTTTATGAGGCTCTCTGGTTATCACATAAAACTAAACGCAAAGTACAGGTGCTAAGAGTTAAATTAGCTCGTAAACCATCACGGCCGTGTGTCTCAAACGCGCAGGCTGATCGTTGCAAGCGAAAATTTTCCGATAAAATTATCATAATGATGCCTAGCAACGAGTCTGCAGGCGACGACGTCCTAATCCCGCTAAGTGTACTTCTAATACGTGTTAAATACGACGCTTTTTGCTTTTAAACTAAGCTTTTTCTGACCGAGCTTGGCTTGAAACAATTTGTTGTGCGCAAATCATTATACTTACTGTGCTAGCTAAGGAATAGTACGAGTGAAGCCTATTCTTTTGGGTGAGCTCGCTACATCTTCGACCCCATCTTCGTCCTGAGGACTAGATTGAGGTCAAGAGCAAACCCATACGTAATAAAAAAAAAAAGGAGCCTTTTATCTCTTTTCTGTGCCATCTCAACTCAGTTGGGCACCTCCAGCTCCTCGAGATCATTCATCACCTGGTCTTTCTTGCGATACCTGGGTCTGCTCTCGGCGACGCTCGACAATGTAAATCACTTTCCAGTATTAGCCCAGTCATTTTACGGAGTTTTGTTAGGAGGGATAGGGAGTAATTATTAATGGGACTTTTAAACTGTAACCGGCACCATTTAGTGACAAAAAGACTACCTGAAATTTTTTTTAAAGAAAATTCGCTACGCAACATAGAAATCAAAATTGTATATCCCAGAAGGCTAACTTAATAATATTAATACCAATGGACTCATTTTAATTAGATTTAACAATATAAATTATTTTTGAATAATAAAATAGGCACTGAATTTTTTTAAATTAGGTATTCATTAGGAAATTCTAGTGTATTTTTCAAAGCCTTCTAAGTAGACAAAAATATTAACACCTTGTTTAAAGTATGTACAATGGTAAAGACTTAAAAATTTGCAAAAAAAAATTTCACATCTGGTTTTTCAGAACGAGATACATGGTTAATTTTAAATTTGGGGATGTTGCTGACGTAATTTCTTTTTAATTTTGGTATATTTCTAGGCTCAAATTGACTATTAAATGCTATACCGAAAATATCAAATATTAATTAGTCCCGTCTCAAACCGTAAAATTACTGGGCTATATGAATTAGCACTCCAGGAACGCGATTTTTGAACATCACCGGTGATATTGAGATTCGACTTCGATTATGAGATTTTCGTTTCGGGTTGAGTGTTTTCTTATTTTTGAAACCAGTAGAAAAATAATTTATTGTTTCTTTTCACGAAGAAAAAAGATAAAACCGCTACTGAATTTCGAATAGGTACTGAAGATTAAAGGGAAAGGACCGTCAGAAAAACAACACTATCCAATATTTGTATTTTTACGTGATTCGTATTGATACAATCTATTTTATTATTGTTTTATTGACAATTTATACCATAGACAGTTTCAATGACGTAATTGTTTGATAAAATAAATATTTTTGGTTATTATCCAGTAAAAAAGCGCTCACATTTATAATAGCCAAAAAAAAAATTACTAGACCTAATGAAAGAAAGGCCACATCTGTGAAATGGAAAATTTATAGCCAACTTCACATTAAATAAAGTCCAAGTGGAGTGGAATCAATAAGCAGAGGTGGTCAACGCAATTCGAATCTAACTCAAATCTTGATTCAACAACGGTCCAATCCAATGACCGCTGAGGTTCTGTCATCAGTGGCAAAAGCTCCTCAATGAGACTTATAGCCACATCTTTTGATAGACTATAATAATATGTAGATGACACGATTGTATCAAGATCTCCGCTTCTAAGTACCTAGTAGACAAAGTTGTATTACGTTATGCAATGCAACGTTCTCACCAAATAATTTCTACTCTACACGTGTTTCGCTCCACCAAGGAGCATCCTCAGGAGTTAGACCGACGAACGTTCGAAACAGAGTTGTTACTCCACAATAATCGTGTCATCTACATATTAGTCATGGATTTCCGCAAAGTAACGCCTGATTCAATTAATAGCCTATAATACATTTTTTAAACTTTATTCCCCTATGAAAGCACAGCCGACAAGACTTCGAAGCCGAATACACCGGCACCGGGTTGGAACCCTTTCGGAACAATCAGAATCAGTCGTCATAAGATAATTTCTAAATTTGCCATGTTTAAATCAGGAACCCAAAAATTATTTGCAATTTGCATGAACCTAATGTTTTAATATTTGACAGTTTGACACTTTTGACAGTTGCTGTCAAACATTCGAGTGATAACTTCAAATAAGAGTGGTTCGGAGCACTCGTTGCAAAAGTCAAGGATGAGGAATTCAAAAATGGCAAATCACTTATTCAACGTCATTTTCTACTGCTGATTTGTGCGATGTTAGAAAATCGCACTTCAGAGGTAAAAATATACTCGGTAAATGTCAAAATCCATAATGTCGAATTGTTCATTTGTAAATCAATGAAACGCAAGAACTATTATAACTTGACCTACATTTTGTAGTTTTCAGAGAATCGTATTTCTTTTGAGATTTTCGGAAAATCAAAAATCGTCGAGTGACATTTTTATGACAAGAGAATTTACACCTACAGGATGTAAACTTAAATGCGTTACATACTTTATGGGGTGCTTCAGACCATCAAACTGAACAACTTTTACTATGGGACCAACTATGAAATCGCGAAAATTATTGTTCTAATAGCTATTTACAATTTCTATGGAAGAGCTGATTTTTGTTTTGGCGATTTCGATAATGACTCCATAGTGAAAGTTGTTCAGTTTGATGGTCTGAACAGGGTGTGTTCATTATGTAACGCTTTTAATTTTACACCCTGTATAATAATTATCTTTCATTTGCAAAGTCGTAAAATTAAGTTTCAGATTCAGACATATACTCCATTCCAAATTTTCAAGCCATTTTCGATTACAGAAACAAAGATTTGAAACACTAAGGGCTCTTAGAGACGAGTGACACTTTGCGATCGCCGTGAGTCACAGAGGCTCGCGCCCTTAGACTTTACTGTCGCCGTGGGTCTGACCCTCTACGACCGCAAAGTGTCGCTCGTCTGTAAGAGCGCTTACTCTCACTTTTTCTTAGAACAGCTTTAGTAACGACCAAGATCATATCGGACGGTATATCTTTTAGATAAATAAACTATATTTGCTAATCAGAACAGGCCAGAAAGCTGAATCGGAAAATCTTTTCGTTCTTATATATGGATGAAGTATAGGTTTACTTGTTCCACGCGGACAGAGTTTCTTTAAAAATAATTAACATTCCCACTCCCAGTGTAAATAAATATAGAAATAGTAATAATGCAGAAGCCCATAGGTCTTCAAAGCAAGTAGATACTTCAGTAGGGCTCCGTAATGGCGAATGCGTCAGCATCATTAGTTCATTACGTCCGTGGTTACGCCCAGTGACAGTGGTTAGGGCACGGATTTGTTCTTGGGCTGATTGTGTAGCGAGTAGCGATTTACCATAGAAATTACAGAATCTGGGCAAATTAAGCCTCTATTTACCATCTTTACTTAGAAAAGAGTTCCGTTTCTAAATTAATAACTGAGTCACTGCCTGATAGACAACGCACAGCCTACACCGCTGAAGATAAAAACATGAAATTTGATATATATATTTTACAGACGACGTAGAAGTGCACCAAGAAAGGATTTTAACGGATTTTCGGAGTGATCTTTAAAACGCAACCTGTCATCTTATGTACCTGAATTCTATGCACAATAAAGAATTATATTATTATTATTATTATTATTTAAGAAATTCGACCCGTAAAGGGGTCATCTATGCGGACGAAGTCGCAGGCAAAAGCTTCGTCAGCCTGTATAGGGTCCTTTTAAAATGCTGACGGTTTTTAAGGGCATGATTATACCATTGATGGTATATGTCGTTAACAACTTTCGCTATGGGACCAAGTTCCAAGTCGAGAAAAAGATCAGCTGTCTCATACATTTGTCTCGAGTAGAATTGCAGTTCTACATAAAACAGTTCTGTTGTTTGTTTTGCGCTTTTCAAGTTGGTCCCATGGTCTAGTCCTTATGGTCTGATCATCCCATCATCAGCATTATTAAGTTGGACCCTGTATACGTCCCACTGTATGGTTCAGGCCCACTCTTAGGGAGGGTCTAATGAGCGTTAAGTCCAGCAAGCGTGCCCAAAAAACAGCGCCGTTTTTTTATTGCCAAACCAGTGCCCTGGGTCGAATCCCGGTTCGGTCATGGATGTTATATGTTTGTGCCGTTGTTGTATGGTGTCCATAATATTTTTTTTATGGACACCATACAAAAACGGCGCCTATAGTGCTTGCTTGGGATCATTACAATGTGCGCCTGTGAGCGTTATTTATTTATTATTCGATATAGCTCGTGGCGGCCTGACCTGCATGCGCAGCGATGTTTGTACCAATCTGCCAGTCAGTCTAGTCATCGTCATCATCATCATCATCTCAGCCGATGGACGTCCACTGCTGGACATAGGCCTCCCCCAAGGATCGCCATAACGATCGGTCCTGCGCTGCCTTCATCCAACGGGTTCCGGCCGCCCTCACCAGGTCGTTGGTCCACCTACCCACGCTGCGCTTTCCGGTACGACACACTCGACAACTTTTCGGCCCCATTGGCCATCGGTTCTGCGAGCAATGTGCGAGTCAGTCTAGTACGTCTAGGTATTGCCGTAAATATTGGCAGCCGCGAGCTTGTCTAAAGCTTCTTCTGATATCTCTTGGATGTCTGGAGTTCGTTGTATGGAGGGCCAGGGTTTAAAACCGCGATCGCTCATCACCAAACGTCCACCGCAACAAGTTAATGGGGCCTGTTCGTCTGAGATACGCCGGGGAGCCTCAACAAAACACCCACTCACTGTGACGCACACTATTTGTTACCAATCCGCTTTTGACTAGTTATAGTCTAGATTTGGTTTGACTTAATCCTTTATTTACATTTTCATGTGGCTTTAATTAGTGGCTAGAATTTAGTAACTTTTCGCATAGACTGTTAAATATTATGTTAAATATTATTGATTTTAAACATGTTACAGCCATGTTGTGCTATTTCGAATAAAATTAAAGATTGAAAAATTAAGTCTCGGGCGGGACTTGAACCCGAACTCTTCCAAACCGGGGGAATGGGGCACGTCTCCTATAGATTGAAAATTTCGATCTATGGGTAGTGGGTTCGGTGGCGAAATTGAATAACGCAATTCCCCGGTTTGGAAGAGTGCTGGTTCAAGCGCCGCCCTAGACTTAATTTTTCAATATTTAATTTGATTTGTTTGATGTTATATACTTACTTTTCGTTTTAAATTTTGAGTGCATATTTTTTGTGCTTTGGGTGACAAGATTTCGGCGAAGCGACAGACCAGGAACTTATGGCCTGTTTTTTATTATTATTTGGGGTATTTTGGCCTTTGCTTTTTACCTGTTTTACTGTGACCATCACTGGTCTTTTGTGAATGCCTCTTTTATATTTCCCTATTAATCACTACGGCAGTCAAGAATCGTTTTAGGTTTATATCTCATCTGGTGTCAAAACTTGTCTACCTGGATCAGTACTTCGTTTGTACACGGGTCCACAGTCATATACAGGGTGTCCCGTAAACCGACGTCAACCTGGTGGATGCTGATAAGTTAGTTCATGCCTAACCAGAATATACTAAAATTAAAAAAAAATCAGTCAATCAATCAATCAATCAATCAATATTTTACTTTAGGAAAAGGTTCTTAGTTTTCGAGATTAGGACAGTTTTATAAAATTCGTGAAACTCTTTACCTTAGTCTCTATTTTGAGTGCCATGGCTACTAATGTTCTATGCAGTATCTGTGTTAAAACTAAGACACTTTTACTAAAGTCAAATTTTGATAATCTGCTTAGTCATGACCTAACCTATCAGCATCCGCCAGGTTGACGTCGGTTTACGGGACACCCTGTATAAGGTGCAGAGGAGTTTCCATTTCTAGAAAAATCTGCAGTCGTTTGTATTAGTTAGTTCTTAGTTTCACCGAGTCTGTTGTACTTGTGACCTGCCTAGCTTGAGCTGATGATGATTATGGTTACAAAAAGAAACCAGGGATTTAATCCCTGATCTAATCTTCGATCAAAGTACAATAAATAGTCCAAAGTGCATTTATTTGAAGCACACAAAGTGTCAGTATTCGAGGTCGCGCAGCGAGCTATGGAGAAAGCTATGCTCGGTGTTTCTCTGAGAGATCACATCAGAAATGAAGTGATACGTCAGAGAACGAAAGAGGTTGACATAGCTCAGAAAATTTGCAAGATGAAGTGGCAATGGGCTGGTCATATCTGCCGAAGAACTGACAACCGGTGGGGTGTCAGGGTTCTGGAGTGGAGAACGCGAACTGGTAGACGTAGTGTGGGTAGTCCTGCTGCCCTCTGGACAGACGACCTAAAAAAGGTAGCGGGGAGCGACTGGATGAGGAAGGCCGAGGACAGAGTTTTGTGGCGCGGCTTGGGAGAGGCCTATGTTCAGCAGTGGACGATGATAGGCTGATGATGATGATGACGACGATGATGATGATGATGACGATGATGACGATGATGACGATGATGACACAAAGTGCGGTACACTCGGTACGTAGGTATTTGAAGTATAGGTACTAAAACATTATTGCCTTTACTTTGACGAAAAGTCAGGTCTTCGAAACATTGTTTTAACTTATTGTTCTAGTTCTAAAAGTCCATTCATTTTACGTTGATCGAAGTGTTCATATCCATTATTAAACATATTATATAATTTCTAGCCACAGTCATCTTCTTTACATCCATAACACGGTGGAAATGGTGGTACACACGGCGACACATCAAGCTATACAAATCCAACAAAAGATGGTCGTGCGACCAACGTTACTCGGCCTACCCGCGGCAAGCTTATTTTGGTTTCGCATAGCTTGGTGTGTCGCCGTGTGTACATAACCCATCCATAGAATGGCGGTAGAATCAGGCTATCCCGGCCCGGTAGCACAGTCTGTAGTGAACCTGCCTGCTGTGCCGAGGGTCGCGGGTTCGAATCCCGAAAGGGATAAATATTTATATGATGAATATGAATATTTGTACCCGAGTCATGGATGTTTGTATCTATATATGTATTATTTATATCGTTGTCTAGTCATCATAATAAAAGTCCGGGTACTTTAAGTGACAATGTCTAAGATATTGTCTATTTTTATTTTTATTTATCAAATATACGAAGTTAGATTTTTGGTCAAAAATCGCCATCTTGCTCAAAAGCACCACGTTCTAACACATAACCCAGTTTAGGTTTAGTGTCATTAGATCAGTAAAGTTAACAACTAACTTAGTTCTCAAGCCCAGCGACTAACTGTCATTTAGAGGCAGTAGCGTAATTAAGATCATTTCGCAGAGTAATTTAATGTAAGACGTGCCAACCCTACTAGCATCCTCTACTTTGAACGACGCGACAAATTATTGTACGTAATTGGATACGAAATGCAGAATCATGATATTTGCTGCGATTTTGCTGAAATATACGAGATTTAAGGTTTCTAGATGAATAGATTTAGGGAATAGGTATCTGTATTTAGTCTTATTTTTATATTTGATATAAATAAAGTACTTATTTTCTATTAATTTCCGTTTGATTCCCGCAATACAGGTGTTTCCTAATACAGCGATCGAAGTAATAATATGCAATTGCAATGTATCTTTGACTGGCAAATAAATACAATATATCCAGGTCGTCCTAGGAAGAGGTGGCGGGACGACCTGGATGCTTTCGATGACGCGTGGCCAGAGCATGCCCAGGACAGAGATGGTTGGAGGATGAAAGGGGGAGGCATTTGCCAAGCAGTGGGATGAAGTGGGCTAGTACAAAAAATTCATTATCTTCTTTGATTAATCTTTTTTTCGTTATTTCATAATCCATTTAGTCAACACGAAAATTAAGAAAAAACTGGTGTTGGTAAAAGATGTCCATAATTATTAGGAGAATTGGTTTAGGGAAAGTGAATAAAGTCTTACGGTAAGTGAGTTTACAGACTGTAGTGTGATCGTGATAGGTAAGCCTCTTGAACGGATGCCGAGGCTACTCGTCATTACTGTTTTCGAAATAAAAACTGATTAAAATCATAAAAAAATTAAAGTCACACTAGTGATAACGTATCAGTATGAATATACAGGGTGAAAACATAAATGCCATACATACTTAAGAAAAAGAATAATAAAAGTGTTGGTCTAGCGGTCTAGACAACTCACGATCTGAGTAGCTGTGGTTCGATCCTCGTGTCTGCCGATCGTCTTTTTCAATTTTATTTCATAATGTAGCTCCCCCCGGTGCTAATAAGCGACCACGCTAATAAGTAGGACGTCATAAAATTCAAGCAGGTAACTTATCTATGTACAGGGTGAAATTGATATCATTAGCATCCTTTTAAACTAAGAGTCTACCCATCAAACGGAACAACTTTTACTATGGGAGCAAACCGATTGAAGCAAAAAAAAATCAGCTGTTCCATATTAAACTGCAATCTCGACGGGCGAGTTCGCGACTCAAATGTATGCAACAACCGATATTTTTTTTTGCTTCGATCGGTTTGCTTCTACAGTAAAAGTTGTTCAGTTCGATGGGTAGACTCTTAGTTTAAAAGGATGCTAATGATATCAATTTCACCCTGTATAACAAACATACATCTATGCTTCAAACTGAAAAACTTTCATTTTGGACTCAACGTTGAAATTGCGATAAAATAATCAGTTGATCCAGTCATACAGGTTGAGTAGGCATTGTCATTTCTTATAAAATTTTCTAATCATCTTGTTGGCATATTCTATGGCCATGTAGTAAAATGCGTTCAGTGCGATGGTCTTAAGGTATCGCATTTAAGTTTATACCCTACATTTTCAGCCTCCAAAAACAAAACACTTAAGAATGTTCACGTAACCAAGAAGGATGTAAAAATAAAAGTTAGAGCGAAGCCATTCATTTGTTTAATATTCGTCTCATTAGCTATAATTCAGTGCGAGTAGGCATTTCGTTTGGAATTTCTACCATATTTTAGCTCCCAAGAGGTCGTTTCAGTTCACTTTTGGCCCGAGTGTTGAACTATCAGCGTATCCTTTAGTTTTATTTTATTATTTCTTCATTATTTTTGCTGTGTCATGACCCCAAAAGGTCTTTGAATAGTATATACAGACACGTTTACCGCCGGAGTCATGCTGCTTTAGGGAAGCAAGGATAGTAAACCATACGGTACCAGTAACTCCATTGTTCAAATATATAAGTATATATAGTTTGTACTGTTGCCTGAATAAAATAAATAAAAATCGTGAGGGTACTTTTGTACGCACGTAAGAGGTAGGTAACCTACCTAATACTTCTTTAGCGAGAATCAAACAAATTTGAACTGAATGAAATATGTATATTGTATAAACTATCTATGATTCTTATTCTCTTTAGTAGGTACTCTATCCATAAAACATATTCGAACTTGATTCGGACCTATCTTCACTGCATAGAACACTAAAAACGAACTTCATGGTGCGTGACGCGGCGTGCGAAACTTCTGTCACAATCATGCTAAAAATACACTCTGATCCGTTTTTCCCAAAGTTCCAATAGAAGTATAACTTAAAAATGTTAAAGAATATTACAACGTGTTAAACAGAGCTATCCTGTGTCTTAATTTCTGGGATGTAAATTAGCCCGGACGCTTTAGGAAAGTTTGGGACATAAAACATACCATACGCTTTGATCGAACCGTGATAACATAAAAACTAATACAAATAAACCTTTAAGGGAATAGACATAAGAGGCTTTGCTCTCCTCCTACTGCTTAATCCCTACCGTTACGCCTGCTCGCCTGTGTTTGAGAAGATAATTTTCTTCTTAATTAACCCTCCGTTGAATGGCGTATTTAATTGGGCCATCGGAACGTGTGCTAAGTGTGATGGTATGCGAGTCTGATATGTGGACGTTTTTGTTATTGGAATAAGGTTCATTATAAAATTAACTTCGAGCTGGTTAGTCGGGATCCACTTGAATTTTTTTATCTTCAATTTAGAATTTAATTAGTTGGGAAGTCATAGGAGGGTAATATTCTATTCTCAGGGTGTCAAGTTATCGTGTCTGACTATCGTCGTAAATTATGAAAATTAATTGTCTTCATTTGTTCAAAGAGTTCTGAAATGGAGACCACGAACTGACAGGCGAATTGTGGCGATCTCCGGCTGGCTGGACCATCAATCTGAATAATATAGAGGGAGAGACTGTATGAGGAAGGCTGAGGACAGTTTTGTGGCTCGCTCTGGGAGAGGCTACTCGAGAACTCTTCGGCCCCAACAGCCATCTGTTCCGCGAGCAATCTGCCCAGCCCAATGTCACTTTAATGTAGCATTTCTTCGGGCTGTAGCATTTATTTCGATTATAACAACTGCTTATTTTGGAAAGCAGTCTAGCAAGCAGATTATTTTTAAGTGACGAGTACGTGATGATACCTAATTTTTCCAAAATAAAATATTAGAAAATGGCTCATTGTAAAACAACGTTTGTGTATTACGTTTTGTATATTATTTATTAATTAATGAGTAAGCCGTAACTAACATTTACTTAGTAACTTAATTGAATAACATTTTTTTTTACTTAATTAACTTCATCCCATTAAAGTCTTATAACTGATTTTATCTCTATTTATTCATTAATTGTTTATCTTATATTAAGTGAATGTGTATGGTTAAAAGTAGTTACACAGCAGAGCAACATATTATCTTCAACAACCTATTATTGTAACTAGCTTAGTTTTACATAATTTTATATAATCTACGGTCTTTGATGTACGTAATATTGTGTCCTGACCGCTTCGATCAATAATAAATATACAGACTTTAAACTTAACTTCGTTACATATTTTATTTTACGGGGTGCTTCAGTTCTGACCATCAACAACTGAACAACCGGGTATTGTATACATTTGGGTCGGGGTAACTATTGACATTTTCTATGGAACAGCAGTTTTTTTTCGCGATTTCCACGTTGGTCCCATAGAGAAAGTTGTTTGTTTAGTTAAGTAGTTTGATGGTCTGATTATCACCTTAAAAATCGTCAGCATAATAAAAAACACTCTTAGGCCCGATTCGACCAAACGCGAGTAAATCTTATTCTTAGATTAAGTCGCCGTTTACTCTAGAGTAAACTGATTTTACGTTTTACCAACCCTAATCTATGAATAAGTTGAGAGTAAATTTTACACGGCCAATTTTGACAATGTAAAGCTTTTTTTTATTTATAATTAATTGACTCTTGCTTGTGCGTTAGCACTGCATTTCCGCCAGTGTCAAATAGTTTAAGAGAAAATCTATCCCAATCTCAGGGATTGTTTTCGGTCAAGAGTAAGATTGAGGATTGTGGAGCCAGGCAAAAACGCGACGCGCGAAAACCACGCGAGACAAGTGCTCGGGTCAGCACTTGCAACGTGACTCCGTGTAAAGCTTATACCAAGACTAATGAAATGTCGATGCCACATAATTTTTTTTTATATCACGTAATTAAAAAAAATTTATAAAAAGAAACCTAACAAATTAAAACTGTACAACCTCATATTGCAATAAGTACGGATACCAACGACCTCGTTCTTTAGGTGGATATACATAAATTTTTTTAAGTATGGGTTTAGTGTGGTAGAAGACAAATGAAGTTATTTCGGAGTAAACACTAGGAGTAGAATTGTTCTTTGTATAGTAACTCTTCTATAAATTAAAGTTTGGTCGAATCCGGCCTTAGTTTATTTATTACTCTCTCTTCTCTTCAAGTCAAAATACATGTCTATAAGTATTTATAATATACCGTTGAACAAAATCAAGCTAGAAAACCAGTCCAAATCGTGTCCCTAACGTAACGTAAAATTTGAACTCAAATATCAAACCTAACTTTCTTTCTCATCAACATTATTCCAACAATCGACCAAACGGAAACAATCCAAATATTCTGAATCAAATAAACAATATGATTCGTGATGTTTATCTGCCAATTTAAAGGAACAGAGTCGGAAAAGAGAAGATGTCCAGTTAAAATGGCTATGGAAGTCGCTCCCATGGATATCAGGGTCGAACTGGTGACCTTCCAGACTTCAGTGACCACGTAGGTGATGATGAAAGTGTAGAGAGTAGTTGTTGAAGTCAGAAGTATTGTTGTTATTGGCCTGAAACACATACAAAGAAATGTGAATTTTTGTGATTCGGTAAGCGAGACAAGACAAGACGGTATCGACATTGTTTTCTTGTTCTTGGATCTGACAGTTGAGCTGACATTTTGTTTCGATATTTCTCAAAAACTACTTTTGAGATTCTCGCTCGATCTCGCTTGTCAGACAATTATTATTATTATTATTAATTTATTTAACTTCATTCTTCACAAGCACAAGACGAAACGAGTTTTTAGAGTAAAAGACATTCGCGAGAAAACTCGAGCAAGATGCTCGACATACACCACTAGTTTTAAATTACTAACAAAATTTTTAAGTGTGCAGGTATTCAGACAATGAAACGAATTATTATTGCTATTGCAAGCAAGCTTCGTTATATAACACTGCGACCATTGCTGGTCTATTGTGTTCGCGCCAAGCTCACCCTTATTTTACACATACATCCGAACAAGTTTTTTTCCATTCTCCAGTATACAGGTTTCCTCAAGATGTTATTGATTTTTAAACATGTTACAGCCATGTTGTGCTATTTCGAATCAAATTAAAGATTGAAAATATTGTCTCGGGCGGGACTTGAACCCGCACTTTGCCAAACCGGGGAACTGCGTTATCCTATTTCGCCACCGAGCCCACTACCCAGAGAACGACATTTTCAATCTGTTGCGTCTTAAGGGGACGTGAGTGCCATCTACTGGTAGTTATTACAAACTAACCAACCCGCAAGTCCAGCATTACAACTGAAATTCAGACGATATAGATGACACACCCTGTTCCAATTTCAAATATTATTGATTTTTAAACATGTTACAGCCATGTTGTGCTATTTCGAATCAAATTAAAGAACGTCCCCTTAAGACGCAACAGATTGATCTTTGTATCTTTGGATGGACTAAGAACACTTTCATATTCTGGAATGAAAACTATCCGAGTCAGGTACAGTTAGTAGCCCAATTTACTGTCAACTTGTTTTCGTGGCTCTTCTTGACTCATTTAACCAATCAATAATTCTTTTATCTAACTTACCTTACCTGTAACGAATACTCTCACATAACGGCAGAATCCTGAATAAACTGCTCACCGATGGATGGGAATTAGTCGTTAGGGTCAAAACAGATAAATCGAAAATAACATGCCTCATATTCATAAGTAACCAAAGGAGTTACAACAAATAATGTAAAGCAAAACAATCGGACATCGAACTCACCATAGATTAAATTTGGTCAAATGCGACGCGATGCCGAACAATACTCCACCTACACCGAACAGTGTCCCCCAGAAGGTCCACAGTTCTATTCTGTCTGCATGAGATTCATGATAGTGGTACACAATACCAGCTTTTAATCCAATCATTATGTGTAATATCGTTGACATAATACCTGAAAAAAAGTTATTAACAATTTATCCTTGTTGTGTTTGAATGTTCAAAAACAATGTATCCAACATTATTTTTGAACATTTAAACAAAATATAATTTTACCTGTTTCTAATTGATTTTAATCGTAAATTAAGACAAATTAAACTCTAAAATAATTCAATGAAACTGGTTTATATTTTTGAAATTGCTTTATTGACGTTAGATATGAGGATATTACGAGATATTTGATGCTTTTCAAAAATTTACTCAGCCGTTTCTGACTGGAGGAGCCCAAACTTGATAATAAAGTATTTTGAAAATGCCTTTTGCATTTTTAGAAAACAGTGGCTAAAAGGAAATGGTGTAGTATATTTCTGGAACGGGCTCATGAAGCCACTCATTTGACACTCCATACGTTTCAATTCACAAGTTACGTCAGTAGAATAGAATTAGTCAGTGTATTATTCAGTGTTAGAATATATTTACCCAAAACGCCTCGACTAAATCCAAAATAACTGTTGACATCGATAGTTTTCTCTGGATCGGCCACAAATACTTTATTAATTTGCTGAGTGATTGCATTATTACAATTATCTGACCCATCTGGCATTATATCAGAATAATCTTCAGTCTTTTCTAAATTTGCATTACTGAAAAAAAGAATCCAATCGCAACTTTGAACAAGTTTTTAAAATAACGAAATATTTAATAGGTTTATGAAAAGATGTTTCTATGAGTTCAAAGTCTTTAAAGTATCTTAAAGGATAACAATATTTTATTTTACTCTAGACTATTAAATTAAACTGTACTTATAACGCTATTTTCTTTTAGTAGAGAATAATTTGGTTTGTGCCGTAGTGTAAGGGTGATGCCAAACGAGCTTATTTTGAATCTTTTTTATATAAAATCCGGGAATGCATTGTCTATGACGTCAGCCTTTATATGAACGGACTCAAAAAACGCGACTCATAACTCACAAAATTACGTTCATCTGGCTTCACCCTAAATTGTACGGTTTAATGTTCTAAACTTGGTCTAAAGAACCCCCAAAGTATGTAACATAATATTTAAGTTCAAGACAGTGGATCGGTTCCATTCTTGAAAAGACTATACAGGGTGAAATTGATATTATAAGCATCCTTTTAAACTAAGAGTCTACCCATCAAAGAGATGGGGGTAAAAAAAAATCTGCTGTTGCATACATTTGAGTCGAGTAGGCATTGCAGTTTAGTATGGAACAGCAGACTTTTCTTTTGCTCCGATTGTTTTGCACCCATTGTAAAAGTTGTTCGTTTTGATGGATAGACTCTTAGTTTAAAAGGATGGTGATGATATCAATTTCACCCTGCATATCAGTGTACTTTTAGGAACTAACAGTTTGTTAAGTTCCTAAAACCATAATGATATGAGTTTGATCAAGATTGGGATAGAACCACTGCTCCCAGTAACAAACCACATAAAACATAACTTACGACAAACAATTGAAAGAAATCAATGTAGACATCAAGGTAATCATAATTGCTAACAAGAAAGCAGCAGTTATCCAGCACCACATCAAAGTTATCATGTTCCTCGCTATCTTGCTGATTATTGACTGGAAAACAATTCAAGCAATTTAATAAATAATGTTCATTATGTTACGTTAATATCCATGCTGGGCGTATCGCTTATGGACCTCGTACCTTATTTAATTTTGTAGAAAGAAGAATGGCGGATGCACCTGTTATTTCGGTCTCAGTCTTAGAGGGAATGAACATAAATGAAACTTAGCAATCGTGTAGAATAAAACAAAACAAACAAACAAATAAATTGGTTGTGATCTGCAGAAGTTGGGGGGAAAGGTCTTTCTCCTTTAGAATCAAGTAAGTGAACCTGATAACCCTTCTTATAAGATAGTCCGCTCGTACATTTTACTTTACATTTATTTCTTTTATTTTAAAGAACATTCACGATGACAGTAAAATTATTATGATAATAAAGTGGACAAGTTTGTGTTGAATGCTTCATTATGCTTCAATCTAAAGGTACTTATGTATTGACATGCCTTGAAATTAGTTAAACCTTAAAAATACTAAAAGCGAGCATGCAGTTCTACTGCATCCTTGGAAAGATAGTAGTTAGTTTGAAGAAAACGAAATGAGTGCCACTATTAGTTCAATCAAACTAAAGACGTTTCGTAACGACAAAAAAATACTTAAGTAAGGAAGGAAGCGTTTTCTACTGCTTTTTGACTGACTGGTCCAATTTACTAGTAATTTTTTATATTTGAATTCCAACTTTTGAGGATTATTTTTTTATAAAATTCCTTAAATAAATTCTTCTGCTTAGTCTAATTAGAACCAGAAACCAGTAGAGCTGGTAGATTTCGTAAAAAAGACGGTGTCCAGATTCGCCATCCTTCTTTGTTGAAGAACTCAGGTCGAAGACTTTGGTAAGTTAATCAACTTATGTTTTAAGTTGATTAACAAAGTGGAGATGGGGCACTTAACTAGAGGGAAGACCAAAGCAGTATCAGAGGTAGTGGCCTCCACTCGTGAATAAGCGCCACCACGCGGGAAAACTTTAGATTAGGGGAGGTAAGTTAAAATAGAGTAAAATTGGCTCCGTCTTACCTTAGGTTTTATTTCAGATTTCTGTACAGTTAGGACATAAGCCGAAGCGGCTATAAAATACGCTATGCCTATCCTTTGCAGCGGGCACCAGATGTTTAAATGGATCACATGACGATTATTTCCAACTGTCGAGTCTATGACTGTACCCAGAACTATAAGGAGCAAGGATCTCTGAAATATACAAAGTTATGGCTAATAACTATCTACCGCCGCATCGGTGTAACGTTGTAGAGAAGATGCCAGATTGTCAGAAACATAAAAAAACGAAAGGCTACCTATCACCCCTTGATTTTGTATACCATCCTGAAACCTTCGATCGAAGTAAGTAAGTAAGTTGGTCTGTTATCTCCGTACATATTTCAAGTACCTATACTGACGTTTCTTCAAAGTAAAGGCAATATTTAGTAGCTCGTTTGAAATATTCACGTAAGGCCCATCTAGTTAATTGAATCCCGAGACCATAAATGATGATAAAGAGGATAAGTTTATCTCAAAGTCCCCTCGGGCTCCCTCGCTACTTTAGTGCCTCCGGAATCCTTGCTGATGCAAGTACAGATGATTTTTAGCGAAAGAAACTTGCATCAGTGGTACACCGTGTTCGTGCGAGCTCGAACGAGGTGCTGAAGATGATTGCTGACAGAATGGACCTGCTTGGCAGAATTACATGTTTTGGGAATGCGGTAGATCTGCCAGGGTGCCAGGCAGGGAAGTAATTAGCTGGGTCATTATTTTATTCAGGTTACCATAATCCGGACCCCTTCAAAGGCAACGGAACAAAGGTGATAATGTTAGTAAAATTGATAAATTCCAAAATAAAAGTGTTATCGGTAGCTACCGAATAAGAAATCAGTCTTAGAAAAACGTAGGAATTAAAGTAAAATGCTATACTTTTTTGCAAATTACGGTAACTCAGTTGTTTGTGCAAGCAACGCAATATAATTTTGAGGGACGGTAACGCAGTGGTTATTTTACTGAAAAAAACATAAATAAATGAAAGGAGTAGCTAGATAAGATCGCTGCAAATATCTTTAATGATTACTATAAACAATGATGAACAAAAATCTGCATAAAACGGTAAAAAAGACTTATACAATTTATACAGTAAAAGAAAAGAAAATTTTATCCAAATTGTACCCTGAATAAAATAATGGCCCAGCTACTGTCTGTCTATCTACTATTGGTAGTTTAATAATTAATTAATTTATTTATTAATGTTGTAATCTACTAACATAGTTTATAAGTTCTCCAATACCAACTAACATTTTTTGTATGGACTATCTATAAGTCGTCTGAAATAAAAGATTTTTATTTTTATTTATTTATAAAGTCTATGATTTGTACAGAAACGGTACAGAAACATTGAATATTTATGTATAGATCATACAAGATCAGTTGAGCCAATTAGCTTTTTTCAAGACCATTTGAAAAGTCGATACATTTTCCTACTAAGTCTAACATACAATATTGTTTAGCAGGGCTAGTACGGACAAAACGAGAAAAAAAGCGCTTTTATGTAAAGGCATATCTCGAATTTTCTCACACTGTTACCGAATCAGTAGATTTTGCGATACCTTACATTATTCACAAACTCAAACAATACAAAGAAAAACACAAATAATGCTTACCACAACAATATCCCGAATAATACAGCACTTCGTTTGTTGAGCAAACGCTTTCTTCATAACAAAAGGTATATTGACCCCGATGGTCCATACATAGCCGAAGAATAGACACTCGGCCCAAGATAAGCCTTTCCATTCATTGTTGAACACCGGGTAGCCCCCGCCCCCCGATGTCACAAAGATTATAAGAGATAGGAGTAAGCTGGAATAAAGGTTTTTGTTATTGAGATCTAAAGTTTTAAGGCTTTGAATTCGAAGAAGGACACACTACCACACATTAATATGTTACTTAGATACATCACTTCTTTAGAAAACGATAAATTGTCATGCTATAATTACCTACTGCTAGTACGCGCAAGAACGTACCCAGGGAAGCTTGCCACAACGTTGGTTTTACGCCTTTTGGGGCGAGTGGCAGAAATCATGCAAGCGCATAGCTTACGATAGGCCACAGTGTCAATGACGTTTTACAAATAGACGCGTCATATGTCATACGCTAATGACTCTGCATTTTAAAACGGCACGATTTAGTGACGTGTAGCCCGTACACTAGACGGCGCGTGTCTATGTGAATGCCGGGCAATTACCTTACATTTTTGTTGAAATTTTCAAGCGCGGGCAACGAATCTACATATAAAAACATCTTAGTAAAGTGTAGGTGCTAATCTCGGTACCTACGGCCGAGTGACGGAGGCTGCATACAAATATATCGAGTGATGAGCTTCGTTTTGGGGGAAATCTCGAGTTTTCTAGCTTTACACGGTGAGGCTTTCTTAATTCACCCCCTGCTTATGTTTTCTATAATAAAAAAAATCAAAGGTCTTTGAGATATAAATAATACAAATACTTCAATGAAATAATACAAAAAAAAATGAGAGATAACTTTTGAGTAGCTAATTATCAAGAGTGGCACAATAACAAAATGTTCTTTAAGATAAGAAAAGTGGGTTACATTTACATTAATGTTTATGATAGTTCTGTTGAAATTCTAAAGAGATTGTTATTGATAGGCCAAACGAGTGCTTTGTAGTTTTGTCTCTGACTGTGATGAGCAAAATTACTTTGTTTTGTAACAAAATAGAAATCGAAATCTTAGGAATGACAAGAATCCCAATATCAATAAGCGTGGAAGCGTTTTGGCGTTATTCCTGGGGTTCTGCCTACGATTTCACTGAATCTGCGGGGCTAGTACGCCAACCCGCGATAGCGTGATATAGCGCTATCACGCTTCCACTCTCTTTCTACTTGCGCGCGACCGAACGAGATAAAAAACTAAATTTGACCGATGGATGTTGTGTTAAAATGTCGCTATCGCGGGTTGGCTTACTATCCCCGCTGGACTTGTTTGCCGACTCGAAAACACCACGCTCAAAAAATGTTATTCTCCTATTTTTATAATTATTCCTGATATTCAAATTAAAGATTGAAAAATTTGTCTCGGGCGGGACTTGAACCCGCACTTTAATAGCACAACATGGCTGTAACATGTTGAAAAATCAATAATATTCCTGATATTTCTTTTTTTTTCTATAAAATGTTATTATTTAAGAAGCAATAAAATAAAACTAACTTAATAAAATATCTACAATAAATAATTATAATCATAACTTGTCTTTTGTTACCTATCGCATAATGACTATCTCGAGTGGAATCCGGTCATCCTACAATTCCTACATTGAATGAACTATGCCACAGTATAAGAAAGAGTGTCTATCTACTATCAAGGTATCATTGTATCTATGAGTGTAAATAATAATGTGTTACTTACCCTCTAAAAACTGATAGGAAATCAGTATTAACATCACTTCTCTTCTCCATATTTATTTGCAGCGGCTTATCATTTTCTTTTTCAATTTGACTTTTCCTGCGATTTAGCATAAATTTGATGAAAGCGTAAATTGAAGCAGACATCAGCAATATAAGACTGCATAAAAGCAGAGCTGTAAAAAAGTTGAAGATAGTATTAAATAAAAAATAAAATAAACATCATTTATTTCAGAATTTCGCCCATATAAGTTAAGAGGTAGGATAGGAACACGAACACAATTCAGATTAAAATTACATAAAAAACCAATGTCAATTATTACTACTATATAAATATAGTAGTTTCGGCGGACACCCGATTTTCCATAGTACGTTCGTCATAAAACCCCTGTCTGCTAACGGTATCGAAGGCCTTGTTTAGGTCAACGAAAGCAATGCATAAGGGGGTTCTCTGCTCACGACACTTCTCTTGCAGTTGCCGGAGAGTAAATATCATGTCCACAGTGGACCTTTTCGCGCGAAATCCGCACTGGGCCTCAGGATATACGCGTTCGGCTAGTTTCTGCAGTCTGGCCAAAATGACTCTGCCAAAAAGTTTGCCGACTATGCTTAAAAGGGATACCACGGAAGCAGTTACAATTGCCGCGGTCACCTTTTCCCTTATACAAAGTCACGGCTATGCGGATCTCGTATAGGACTTTACAGCCATGAGAAAAAGTTCCTCTCCAAAAACACTGCTTAAACCATCTGTAACAGATGTAAAGGCCGATGATGATGATGATGATAAATATAGTACCCACTCTGTTCACCAGTTTGACCCAGTGAGCCAGAAAGGGACAGTCAAATTTATCAACAATAGCCTTCAGAATGGTGTTGTTGCCCCCGCGTCCTGCCCAGCAGAGAGGCCGTCTTCTTCCGCGTGATCGCGTGGAAGCCATCAGTACGCATTTCCGCGAACATGATTGACGCACTGCAGAAGCGTGGGAGCCTCAACAGCATCCTGAAGGCGTTGTTATATTGGACACGCAAAGCATTGTAGGCTCGTTGCGTATACTTAACCCATAGGCTGCTAGAGTAAAAGGATTGGCAGAATGCTTTAAAAAGCGTAACTTTTACCTCGGTCGAACATCGAGCAAACCTACGAGCCAGCATGTTGCTTCTCACCGACAATTATTACACCCTGTACATTTTTTTTAACCTATTTGCTCCCTGTACATTAAGTAAAGAAGTAGAAGAATTAGTACTTACGTAGATATGAATGAACCGGTTCGATCTCTGGTCTGACTTCACATTCGCCGACATTTAAACGATAAACACCAAATTCGTGAAATGTTGGCCTCATAATGCATAGCAGCCCTCTGAAATTTATACAAAAATTATAATAATAATATTGAAAATACAGTTTCGTTTACAACAAACCATTTCAAAAAATGAAACGGTAAACGAAAAAAATTACAAATGGATAGCCCAATGAACACAAAATACCAGCACTAGTCTTTATGTAACTTTGTAATGAATAAGCGCAAAACCTCATACACCCCAACTGATTTATAACAAAATAATTAGATTGAAACTATAATTTCATTATTTTGATAGTTAAAATTTAAAGTTATTCGCATTTTATGTTTTGAGGCAAAAATTATTTATTATCATTTCAGTAATGAATGAAAGCGCTAACGTATAACGCACTTATGGATAATTTTAATAATCTTGTTTTGGTAGCAAGTAGGGTGAGTGTGCCGATGCCGGTGCGGTGGGTTGACATCGGGTTCAGTAAATTTCGATTCTACACAAACTGCTTTCTAGTTTTGCGTTAATTCATTAACACGTTGTGTTACAAAAAGGAATAAACAAACTAATAATATTCCTCATGAAAATAAACCATAAAATTAATAAGCCCAATGATAATATTTAAATATATATTTGTATAATCATTGCAATGGTAACTAGTCCAATGAACACAATATAAACTTCGGCTTGAAATAACGCTCCCGAAGTAGGTAATAATAAAAAAAAATTGCCAAAAACAATTTTTTTTGTTTTTTTAAACTTAGCTTTATCGCACATTTTTGGTCGAGTTATCCTGAGACGGCCTATGTCTCCAAACAAATAATAAGCGCAATGAAAATATTTAAACAAGTCTCTATCTTAAAAAATATCTAAGAGTAAGAGAGAACTACTCTTAAATAGTTTAGGTATAAAGGTCATATAGACAAAGTAACATTTCTATTGGCGTCAACGTTAGTAGAAATAACAGAATGTATGGATTTGACATTGGTGATCGAAACATTTTGACGTTTACTTTCTCCACCATACGTCAAGTCCATACATGTTTCATGTTTTCTTCTGTCGTTAACGCTAATCGAAAGTACTTTTTCTAAGGTCCCGGAGATGTTGACGATACCTAATGCCATTAGTCGCCTATTAAATAATCTGTCGTGCAGATCTGCACGAAGAACAATGCATTTTCTATTGAGTCTGCGATTGGCGCGGGGTTAAAATTATTCAAAGCCCGACACCACATGCCACTAAATAAATACAAAGGTAATCAAACAAACTTGGGATGGTTCCTGTCCATGTATTCCTTTGGTTCCGTCCTCAATATCGTCCATGTTGTTTTCACAGAGGTGTCTACTTGCCACGATACTTCTTTGTGAGCTGGCAATTGTTTTTGTAATTTGTAGGGACACTAAAAATACAACATTGTTTTGGTTAGGTTTGTAACAATGAATGGAAGGATCTTCTCATCACAGTAGTCTCACCGACAGAAGCGGATAGGTAGCTCTTAAAAACGAAAAAAAAAATTATTTTAAATTGGTTCAAAATTGACGAATATATCGGTGAACAGACAAACATAGAACCTCCTCCTTTTATAAGGTTACTGACTGTGGAATATATTTTTTTTTTTTTAATATTGTAGTCATTAAAAACACATTTTGTAATAGTTAAAGCGATTCAACAATTAACCACAATAATTATGCGTCAATATTTTGTACGTAACAAAACAATAATAAATCTCATAACTGTTATATATGAGGAAGACAATTAAATTTCTTATCTTTATTTATGATATTATACGGAACTAGCCATCGATATTATTTATTTGTTTACTCCAGTTTCTTTTTTTTATTTATTTATACATACATACATACATACATATACTCACGCCTGTGTCCCATTGGGGTAGGCAGAGACAACGGATCGCCATCGGCTACGATCCTGACACACCTTTTTCGCCTCTTCCACAGTCATAAGTCGCTTCATACACGCTCGTCGGTTTCGGGTACATTTGATCTGACCCCTCTTAAGTACGCTGCCAATTTGGTCCGCATACGTACGTCTAGGGCGACCTTTTTTGACTGTCCCATTCACACTCGCTTTATATATTTCATTCGTCAGTCTGCTATCACTCATTCTTTCCACATGACCAAACCATCTCAGCATTCCCTTTTCAATCCTTGTTTTTTTGTTTTTGTTGTATTGTAAGAAAAATGACAAAGATTTGGACAATTGAACTTCCAAAAACCATCGGAGGTTAATCCGGAAGTGCAACATAAACAGTACAGTTACATCAATCAGAGGACAACTTTGTAGGTACTACTTATACATGCAATACAAAGATTTACTTCGTTAGGTAGGTACTCAAAAAAGTAATTTGTCAAAATACAAACAGAATTTAATCTGATATATAAATATTCAAAGGTACAGTCAGCAGCAACAACCTGCATACACCTTAGCACTACTGCGTATAACAAAAGCGTACTCAATCCATTGCTGCCGACTGTACATTACTACCCAGTGATATACATAACAAATAATTACTATTAACAAGGATAAACAAGGAAGTAATTGAGCGTATATGTATATAGATAAATAAAGAGACTAACTTTTATTTAAAAAAAAAATGTGGTGCTTTCTGCTCGGGTTAGTATCGAAATTAAATGCTTGGATAAGTTATATGTCAAGATTGACATTCGAAGCTACAAAAAGTAGAAAAAAATTGTAGCCAGTATTGCCGTCTAAACCCTATCCATATACACGCACACAGACATAATTAGTATGGCGCCACAAGCACACCAACCTAAGAAAGCTGAAACATCGCTCATTCAACAGATAAGTTGGTGACACACTAGTTATGCATCCAGGATCACGCTCTATCACAGTGCAGGCCTGAGCTTCTTGCTGAATTGCAATTAGGATGTTTATGTCTAGCGGTTGGCGTCCCGGCCACCGGCTAACAAGAATGCATAGCTCTACATTTTTGTAACTCTAGGTTTAAAGCTTTGAATTGTTAGTCCCTAAATCGGCTCCGAGTTGTAAGCTTGTGTAATTTTACGTAAAAATAAATTAAGTTTAAAGTTTTTTCGTCTTTTTTAAAATATCCTCACGCGGCTCCCGAATTTATCTGGCGCAGCCGGTAGGATGTCTGCAGTGTAAAAGTTCGCGAAAGGACACTAAAATCGGAACTAGCGCGAACCGCGGATATCCTCGAACCAAATAAATAAGAGACATTCTGGGTGACGTAAGTGACGTGAGGTGATACAAGGCGGCACTACGACGACGGCAGCTGGAGTCATGAGAACGAGCGGTTTGTGAGTAGACCTTTTCACTTTCCTGTCTTATCCGTGATATTCCTTTTTAGTTGTCTAAATATTACGTAGGATTCTGGTCAAAATCGTCGGAGTCCCTAACGAAAACGTTATCTTAATTAGGTTAAACAGCCCGTTACACTACATTGGTAGCGCGCTCTATATAATAGGTACATAGAGTAAGGAAATATAATACGATTTTTAAAATTTCTTTTTATTATTACAATTATTAAATTAATTTTGGTTTCAATTAATTAAAATGGCACAATTACAAGTGATACCGAGGGAAATTTTGGAAATTGTCCCCAAATTCGACGGGGATGATAAACAATTAAATTTATTTTTGAGAAAAGCCCAATATGTCATAGATAGATTCAGCTTCGAAGATATTCCTGGTCAGGATATTTATGTGTTTCATACTATTACGAGTAGACTCGTAGGGAAAGCCGCATGCCTTTTAAGTGAAAGAGAAGATATACAAACGTGGGCTTCTCTCAGAACAGTATTACGCCAACATTTCGGTGACCCTCGGTCAGAAGAATGCATCGCTATCGAACTTGAAAATCTTAAAATAAAGCAGGGTGAAACGTATACGCAATTTTGCAACCGTATACAATACGTTCGAAGCACCCTTATTGCTAAAGTAAATGAAATAGAAGACATCGCAGTCAGGAACGCTAAAGTGATTATTTACACTAACACATCGTTGAATACCTTTTTATATAATCTCCCGGAAAATATGATTAGGGTTGTGCGTCTTAGAGATTGCAATACATTAGAGGAGGCATTGAGTGTGGTAACTGAGGAGGTGAACTTTCAGTTTCAATATGAATCAAAACATCAGTCCAAGACAGTTTCGCAACAACCAAAGGCACCCCAGCCGATGCTTCCGCTATATCAAAATAATATCCTAATTTTAAATTTGGATATCCTCAACCTAATTTTGGCCCTCAATATAAATTCGGTACACCCAATCAAGGGTTCAAACCATTGCAGCACCAACCACAGGGTTTTAGATTTCCACAAAATCAAGCACCGCAAGGATTCAAATTTAATCAAGGACCTCAAGGTCAGGGATTTAAATTTGGTATCCCAAATCAACAAACAAATTTCAAATTCGGTATTCCCCAGCAACAGCAAGGATTTAGACCTCAGTTTAATAATTTTTATAAGCCACAAACAGGATTCGTAGGCAATCAGCCGCAACAATTCCGGTTCGGAATCCCGAATGCTCAAGGTCAAGCTCGAAGACCTTATGAGCCTAATGATGTCTCTATGCGCACTGTGAAACAGCACACTTTAACAGTTCCCCATGAGATGGACAATTTATTTTACGATTTAGACTCACCCTTTGACGACCAATGCTCGTATTATGAGGACCCTTACTTTTATTGTGAGGAGCCTGACTCCACAGTACTTCCGATCGCAGCCGAGGCTTATGTAGAGTCTGAAAATAAAACAGCTGACTCACACAGCGTCTCTGAAAATGAAAATTTTCGGCAACCGGCCTCAGAGAAACAGGACCGGAAGTGATACACCTAAATTGTGATAGTCTGTTAAAACTCCCTCATATCGAAATTCCGGAAATAGACGCACGTTTCATGATAGACACAGGGAGCATGCGATCATTTATAAGTCCTGCAAAAGCTAATCAGTTTTTTTCCAAATTTAAATATAACGAGCCTTTTGAAGTAATCAGTACGCACGCGCGAAGTGTGCATAACGAAGTTATACATATTCCTCTATTCAGGACATTTAAAAGCACGGACTACCACAAGTTCTATGTCTACGATGTGGACAACAGATATGACGGCTTAATAGGAACAGATTTACTTAAACAATTAGATGCTACAGTAGATATGAAACACCAGATACTGTGCACACGTGACACCAAAATTCCGATCCTTTACAGACCACCATGCGAAATATATCTTGAACCACGAACCGAAACAAGAGTTAAAATTCCAACCGATTTAGCTAACGGTACGGCACTCATAGAGTTCAAAGATTTCGGTCAGGGTATCAGAATGCCAACTGCATTAGTAACTTGTGAAAATCATTATGCAACTACTATTATGCAGAACGCATCGAATGAAAAAGTTGTCATTACATTCTCAAAGCCCATTAAGGTGACAAAATTTGAATCTGGTAAAGAGGAAATTTTTACAAATGCCATTAACATGGCAAATTGTGAAATAGATGCTCTATTAAAACAAAATTTGAATAAATTACGTTTAGACCACACAAACTCTGAAGAACGCGAAGCCATGCGTAGGCTCTGCTACGAATACCGTGACATTTTCTACTGTGATGACTTACCACTCAGTTTTACGAGCAGTGTAAAGCATTGCATTAGAACTAAAAACGAGGACCCAATTTATATCCGACCTTTTCGACAACCACCTTCACAAAACGAGGAAATTCAACGTCAAGTTGACAAACTTCTGGCTAACGATGTGATCCGCGAATCGCACTCACCGTGGAGTGCCCCGGTACATCTCGTGCCTAAAAAAATGGACGCTACGGGCGAAAGAAAATATCGTATGGTCGTAGACTATCGACGTCTTAACGACATTACAACCGATGACAAATACCCACTACCTAATATAACGGATCTTTTTGACAAACTAGGTAAATCGAACTACTTCAGTACCATTGACCTAGCAAGTGGCTACCATCAAATAGAAGTAGAGGAATCAGATAGGGCAAAAACAGCCTTTACTACGCAGTCTGGTCACTATGAATTCAAACGGATGCCATTTGGGCTGAAAACCGCGCCCGCCACGTTCCAACGGGCCATGGACAACGTGCTGAGGGGTCTTCAAGGTATACATTGTATGGTATATCTTGATGACATCATAGTTTACTCGTCCAGCCTACAAGAACACATCGATAAACTGCGCTTAGTCTTCGATAGACTGAGACAAACCAATTTGAAGGTAACCTTAGACAAAAGTGAATTCTTGCGTAAAGAGGTTCTATACCTGGGTCATCAGATCACCAAAGATGGCCTTAAGCCGAACGATGATAAGATCAAGGCTGTTCTTGACTTCCCACTGCCCAAAACACCCACGGAAATTAAAAGCTTTCTGGGCTTAGTAGGCTACTATAGAAAATTCATACGAGATTTTTCAAAAATTACCCAGCCTCTTACAGCTTGTCTGAAAAAAGGAAGGAAAGTAGAGCTATCAGACGAATATAGAGCTGCATTCCAAAAATGTAAGGAGCTACTGGTCAACGCTCCATTGCTTCAATTCCCGGACTTTTCAAAACCCTTTGTGCTCACTACGGACGCGTCGAATGTTGCTATAGGCGCCGTTTTGTCACAAGGCCAGATAGGTAGTGACAAACCTATAGCCTATGCTAGTCGGACGTTGAATGACGCCGAGACCCGTTACAGCACAATCGAAAAAGAGTTACTGGCGATTGTCTGGGCGGCAAAACATTTTCGACCATATCTCTATGGTCGGAAATTCACCATCTATACGGACCACAGACCATTGGCCTGGCTTAAAGCTATCAAAGAGCCAAACAGCAAGCTTACACGATGGAAATTAAGACTGGAAGAGTTCGATTATGACATTGTGTATAAAAACGGTAAGCAGAATACAAACGCCGATGCACTGTCCCGCATAAAATTGAACGTCTTAGGTCAAGATGACAATATATCGATGCAGGTGAATGTTGATAAAAACGAACAGAGCTTACAGGACTATATTCAAGAAATTACTAATGAAATTGACAGACTAGCGGCAGAAGACCAGCCGGCAGCGGCAGTGTCCCCCAATCGTGCAGACACCCCTATTTTAATATCAGACGATAGCCATAGTGTACATTCAGGAATGTACGTCGACTCTTACCCAGTGCGATCTCCCTCTACAAGTACTCTAACAGCCTCCGAAAAACGCAGTAACTCCAGCACTGAAACTGCACACTCTGCAGAAGATGTAGATGTCGAAGGAATACCAATCCTCAGAGAGGCTATTGACACGAAACCCAATCAAATACTTGTATTTGATTGGAACCGGAGTGAACTATCAGTTAAAGATCTCTCGAGAGATAAGCAAAGGATTTTAGAAGTCCATCTACCATTCAACAGACCCGACTTAGTAAAACAATTTTTAAAAGAATATATTCGGCCCAAAATAAAACACTTCATTTACTTTGAGCATAGAGCCCATAGAGAGCAGTTTGCCGAAGCAGTTATAGCTCTATTTAGAAAAGACGCAGTGAAAATTTTGGAATGTACTGAAAGAGTCGTGTATATAGAAGACGAAAATGAGCAGCGTGCCATTGTGAAAAAGTACCATCAAGGGAAAACTTCTCACCGCGGTATTAGAGAGACTTTGTTACATCTAAAACGGACCTATTTTTGGAATAATATGCAATTAACTGTCGCGAGTATAATAAATTCATGCGAAACTTGTAAATTAATGAAATACGACCGAAAACCTTTTAATCCGAAACTACAGCTTACTCAAACACAAACTAAGCCATTTGAGGAGATTTTCATCGATCTCTTCAGCATAGAGGGAAAATACTTTCTCACGATAGTTGACGCGTTCAGTAAGCTTGGCCAAGCTTTCGAAATTCCCGACCGTACAACACCAGAGGTTGTTAAAGCGCTCATAAAATACTTTTCAATTTACGGAATTCCCAAAAAAATCAGTTCAGACCCCGGTGTAGAGTTTAACAATGCTCTATTAAAAGAAATGCTGGCCTTCTACAAAGTAGAAATACATATTGGCACACGGCGCTTCACAGCGCTTCCACTCTACTATATTAGAGATATATAGAATTGCGAAGTACGAGCAAAAGCACGGTGACGCGGCGTCCGTCATGACATACGCTATTATGTCCTACAATCAAACGATACATTCATCTACAGGCCTCACCCCTTTCGAGGTTGCATTTGGTCATACAGATGCCAACGAAGCGTTTGAGGTAGATTTTGACAGATTATACACCCAAAAATTGGTACGTGATCATGCCCGAAAGACTAAATACCTTTATAAGTATTTAACTGACAGAATGATAGAGAGGAAAGAAAGAGTGAGGGAAAAACGTGGAGGTGAAACAGAGTTTAACGTAGCAGAAGGTGACACCTTGTTTATGAAAGGAGCCAATACCAGGAGAAGTAAGGATAAACCGCGATATCAAAAAGCCCAAGCTAGAGATACAGTATTTAGGAACACCTTGCCGGTAACGACGCGTGGTAGGGACACACAAGTTCCAATTAAAGATGTAAAACGCCCTTCGCAGGTTCGCCCTCCTACTCTTGATCCAAGGGATGGAGATCCAGGCCCTTCAACTTCAAGAGATCGAAAGTGACCGCGGTATCCTGCCTGTTAAAGAAGGTAGAGCAGTTTTAGCATACGATAAATGGACTCTAGTAAAGACATTAGATCTAAATTTGGTATGTGAAGATTTAGAATTCAACATTAACAGATATGCAAACCTGAATAAGCATGTTTCAAACTTTTATCGTAAAAAAACAATTAACTCTCAATTACTTAATCTGAAAATTCAAGCGGACCATCTGAAAAACATAACCATAGAGAAAATAGAGCAAATAGTCCCGGTGCATAGAGTCAAACGTGGAATTCTAAATCCCTTAGGTTCATTGATTAAAGTTGTAACTGGAAACCTAGACAATGAGGACGCTCTTAGGTATGATAGATTAATAAGCGGGATAAACTCACGACAAGATGCGGTTTCTAAAAAGTTCACCTTGGTTGCCGAAATGGTGGAGTCCTTTGTAAATATCACAAACTCTACTAGATTAAATTTCATCCAGTTAGACAAGGAAATTTGGGAAATTAGAAAGCAGTTTAATGACACAAAAGCTAACGAAATCGTTAATCAAATTATTAACGTGTATAACCTATTCATACATAATTTCTTACTACTCTATGTCAGACTGGACGAAATTGAAAATGCCATAGCATTAAGTAAGCTAAAGATATTACATCAGAGTGTTATAAATAGAGATGAGTTGCTTAAAATCCTGAAAAACATTGAAACAAACGAAAAATTAGTGTATCCAGTCAATTATGAAAACTTATTAAAGATAGAACAATGTATAGAGTTAAAGGTGTATTTAAAAGGAAGCAAGGTAACGTTTTTGCTAGATATTCCGATCGTTCGTAATGCAGTTTATACTTATTATAAAATCTTACCCCTACCAACCATAAACTCCCTCAACCAAACCACCCTTGTTATTCCTAAATATCCATATGTCCTAGTGAAAGGGTTGAAATCAAAACCAGTGGCTCAACCATGCAACGAGATTGATGAAGACTTCTTTCTCTGTCACGAAGACGAGATTCTTACCTTGACTGAAGATAGCTGCATTGCAGGGCTGATGAAGTTCAGCACAAACACCAGCTCATGTCATCCGGTTCCAGTAGACATCCGTGATCTGAAAATAGAGAATCTGCAGCGTAATCAATGGTTAATTTTCACAAAACTGAAATTAATACTTACAAAATTTTGCGAAACTGAAGTAACTCGCCAGAATATCCTTGGTACTTACATTATTACTCTGGATGACAGCTGCGAGGTAAAGGTCAACGGAATAACTTTGAGAAGACATCAAACGATTGAAGGAAAAGAAATAGTGCCAACCCTACCGATCATCAACCTGCCTGAAATTGTAACGTTATCTCCTACTACAGAACGACGACCGCTAAATCTGGATGGAATCAGTTTAGCTGATCTTCGACTCTTGCAGTACGAGCTGAGAAAAAGTGATAGTGAAAAAGTGGAAATGGGCAATGATAGTGTAGTGAATGTGAAAACCATCAGTGTTGGAACTGTAGGGCTATATGTAATCCTAATTTTAATCATTTGTATTTTAGTGGTAATTAAATATAAGAAAATTGTATGTTTTCAAAATCATCAGGCTACTGAAAACGTCCCTGACGATTTTGAATCCAGGGGGGGAAGAGTTATGCATCCAGGATCACGCTCTATCACAGTGCAGGCCTGAGCTTCTTGCTGAATTGCAATTAGGATGTTTATGTCTAGCGGTTGGCGTCCCGGCCACCGGCTAACAAGAATGCATAGCTCTACATTTTTGTAACTCTAGGTTTAAAGCTTTGAATTGTTAGTCCCTAAATCGGCTCCGAGTTGTAAGCTTGTGTAATTTTACGTAAAAATAAATTAAGTTTAAAGTTTTTTCGTCTTTTTTAAAATATCCTCACGCGGCTCCCGAATTTATCTCACTTGCTATTATTGCTATGATTGTCAATGAGAATGCTTGACTTTCAGATAATGTTATGATAATTTTAAAATTTTTGCTGTGTTGTTTGTTTAATGAAGAAATGTGAAATGATAAACTGACTTTATAAATACCTATAACGAAATAAAAAAAAATCTGCTATTCATAGATTTGAGTCGAGTATGCATAGTGGATTAATACGCTAACGAACGCCTCCGACGAAGGTATTCCATCATCATCAGCCTATATAAGTCCCACAGCACGTCACAGGCCTACTCTCAAGGAGGGCGTCGGTCTACCACGCGTGCCAAATGCGGATTAGCACACTTCATAAGCACATCAGACTTCTTCAGCGAGTGCAGGTTTCCTCACGATGTTTTCCTTCTCCGTTTGAGAGCAGTCGGTATTACGTTCATAAGTTAGAAAAACTCATTGGTACATGGCATGTCGTCCGTACAGATTCGAACCTGGACCCTCAAGATTGAGTGTCCATACTTCTCCGGAACGCTTCACCGACGGTCTTATACAGGGTGAAATTGATATCATTAGCATCCTTTTAAACTAAGAGTCTACCCATCAAACTGAACAACTTTCACTATGGGAGCAAACCGATCGGAGCAAAAAAAAATCTGCTGTTGCATACATTTGAGTAGAGTTGGCATTGCAATTTAGTATGGAACAGCTGATTATTTTTTTGCACCGATCGGTTTGCTCCCATAGTTTTCAGTTTGATGGATAGACACTCTTAGGTTAAAAGGATGCTAATGATATCAATTTGACCCTGTATAAACACTAGCGACTTCGTCTGTACAAATTATATACCCAATTTTAAGTCAGATCATACATAAGCTATCAAACAAAAAAGTTTCATTAAAAACGGTTCTCGGTTTTTGCGTGATTATCAATCAAACAAACAAGATCAAACAAACAGACAAATAAAAATCTTAAAATTGGTGATTTGGAACCAGGGACACCTAAAAACCATATCGTTACTTTTTTTGTTAATATCTTCAATGTACACACGGCGATACATCAAGCTATACAAAACCAACATAACCTGGCCGCGCGACGTTATACGTTACTCGACCTGCGCGCGGCCAGCTTATTTTGGTTTTGTATAGCTTTATGTGTCGCCGTGCGTACAAACACACTTCATTTACAGTTTTATAACAGTTAAGATAATTAGGTACTTACATTAAAACAATTATCATTAACTCCATAAACTGACACATTATCCACTGTTGTATTAACAATCACATAAGCATGATTTAAGGGTAGTTCCCTTAAATCCAAATCTTTATAATTATCCACTCTAGGAAGACCCATCCACTCGACCATTTTAAAAAAAATATTTCTTCCACGAACGACAGTTAAAACTTTCTCAGACGAAGTACACCGTTAAACTGAACGTTTAAAGTTGAGTTTATCTCTGAACCTGACCCTTTAGATAACGCGCTCTTTTGCCTTATTTACTAAGCAATTAAGTTGGTAGTTATTGTGTGTCAACAAATAATTAGTTTATTGCTGTAGATAAGTTCCAAATATTCCAAATAACATTATCGTTCTAGACTTGTTCTAGGTAAATGAATAATAATATTAAATTCTACACATTTCGTTATGTTATTTATATGATGCGCCGACCACTGAATTTATACACAACTTTTGATTGAGAAACGCTTTTCTCAATCAAAAGTTGTGTATAAATTCAGTGGTCGGCGCATTGCGATGAAACATAGCCTTAATTTTAATCCAAACTAAGCCCTATGCTTCTGTGAAAAACCCATCCAAATCGATTCAATAGTTTTAAGCGATGCGTGCACAGAGAAACAGACAAAGAGGCAAAAAATCTAAAAATGGCCTCAATGTTATTATTCCATTACGATTACGTTACGTATCCTTAACGCCCCCAATTAATATTTTTGCAATTATCAACCAATCAATCAATCAATCAATTATACTTCAGCAATTATCTTCAATGTTAATCCACGCTAAGTTTACCGTTTTTTTTATATGTAGTTATATACAGGGTGTCCCAGAAATGGTGAATCAAACTGCTATGGGAGGCAGCTTGACTAATGTCCTATCCATAAAAAATAAAAAAATAAATAAAACGCACATGACCATTAAAAAAAAAAAGATTCGAAAAAAAAATTTCGGTTCAGAAAAAACAATTAAACTAAGTGGTCTGTGCTCGAAGTGCAGATATTTTTTTTTGTAAAATGTTAACAATCAGTCGAAGCAACCTCTAACAATTAATATTAGCAGAAAAAAATTACAAATTATCCCAAAACGCGATAATTAGAGCTGGAAACTTAGAAAAATTTGATGATTTTCCCGTTTTTTTGGATATTGTTTTTTTTTATGGTCATGTGCGTTTTATTTTTTTTTATATTTTTTATGGATAGGACATTAGTCAAGCTGCCTCCCGTAGCAGTTTGATTCACCATTTCTGGGACACCCTGTATATAGGTCACACCTGCACGCAGGAGGAGCTCATGACCGCTGGCAACTGTGCAGTATCGGTTGCCCAATTCTGTCAATAGCGACTTTGTTCAGAATTTGAAGTCGACAAGATAAGCAAGCAAGCAACTACTGTAATGAAATAAAAAATATCATCAAAATCCAAAATAAGAGTGCACCAAGCACTTCTATTGCCTTGTCCATAGCAATCTAGAGAGATGCCAACCTACGCGCTGAGTACGAAACCTAGTGTCGCATTAGAAATTCACACACACAAAGTAATCTTAATAAAAACAATAGGTACTTCGCGTTGAGTGTGTGCCACGCCACGCACACATTGCATTCAGTGCGAATATTCGTTCGCATACCAGGCTACGATAAACCAATTGTCGTAAACTTTCGATATTTTAGTTATAAAAATGGATTGTTTGTAATACTTACTGATGGTATGTGGTTCCATTTGACTTAAAGTTGCTAGATCACTTCTACTCGTATTTTTGCTGATTACCACGGCACAACACGGCATTTTGAAAACATATTCCGCTGACGTTCGGAAATGAATTGAATGGACTTGAGCAATGTGTTCCGTTTTTGCGCATATTGCTGTGACACTGGCCCCGCCCGCTTTTCACATCTCCCTTTAGTTTTTGTGATCTGTGGCCTTGTCAAATAGAAATATCTAAATGGCTCTATTATTCTATGCTACAAAGCGGAACAAAACAGGAAAATAATAATCGACGGAACAATTATAATTGCATAATAGGTAGCTAGTTTGATGACATTGGTAGGAAACACGTTTAATCGGTAAACAGTACGAGTATTGCAGTCTTTACTTAGATAATAAATAATGGAATCATAGCCAATTATAAAGGAAAGGACAATGGGCAAAAATGTATGAAATGTGGTACCCGCCCCAATAGACATAATATATATCAGATTTTAAAGGTTACTTTATGTACATCAATGTGTACTAGGACGCTTGTCATCATTCGCTGTGGGAACGGAGCTATTCGTGATGATTCTTTAATTATTTTTTTTGGTTTTTCGACATTATTAGGCAATTATTTTTTTAATGTCATTATTACAATTATATATACATATTATATACATAATATGCTTATTATATATTATTTTTTTAATGTATTTTATTTAATATATTAAAAATAATATGTTAAATGTGGAGATTTTTTAAATGGCGTTTAGATTTATATAAGAACGTTTATTAAAATGTAATGCTGTAAATCTTCCTAAAATAAATAAATAAATAAATGTACTATAATATTACACTAATTGCTACGAACTTTTAATTAAACTACTATTTTTTTGTAAACTTATGTAATTAACCATGTAACGTCTATTGTCTGTTTTTACCAAATAAATAAAATAGAACTGCATATATTCTTAAAATAATTCCTATTATATTTATTACATTGACGACAACCGACGGTTATAAGAAGAGGAATGTGAGCGCGCGGCTATATCCCAGCTAGGAGTGGTGGGGAGCGATGCGCTTGGGCAGTTTAGCGCGTCATCGGATCGGCTCCTTCACTCCAGTCGTTCAATCGTACCGTACGAAAGACGACGTCCCGCTGCTGTTCATCAGAATACGTTCTCATCTCGCTTTTATCACCGACCCCTGCACCTCTTTTTGGACATTTTCTACCTGCTTTAAACGTTGACCTCGGCTTGTGAAGTGTTTTTGTGAATTTCGTTACCGATTTGGACTGTTGCAATGGAACAACATAGCAATTGTGTGGTGTGCCGGCGAGGCCTACATAATGCAAGATACCAGCGACATGTTTTGACCGATGACCTCCCAAGGACACGACCAGCGTTTGCGGCGTACATACAAGAACATGCTGAATTGGAGGTTAGTACCCACTTCGTTATACTATTTAAATGTGTCACAGGTGATTCTCCTTATTACGAAATTGTTAGCAGTGTTAGAAAATGACGCTCTTTTGAAAAGCGTGTGATTGTCATACCGCATTAACAACGAACGCCATAACATATCTTCTCTTAGCTTCACTTTTTCATGTTAGAAAATAGCGCTCTTTTGAAAAGCGTATGATTGTCAACTGTCATGCAGCTTGAATGTAATTGGTCTTAAACTACAAACGCCATACCATATCTTCTCTAAGCTTTACTTTTTCAATGTTTCTAAGCTACGTTTAGCAACATTAAATAACGGATTACAATAAGACTCATGAACATTTCACTGGATAAACACGTATTACCTATTAAGTTTTGGAAGTATGTTTTAGAGTGTTATCAAAAACGTTTCCTAATATAGTGTATGGATAGGGCAATCCGCCTGCGTACGAAACACCAACCTCGTTTTATCAGTTCACGGAATTCAGGTGTTCTGTCCGTACCAGTAGTGATTCACTAAATAACAAAACATTTTGGCATTTATTGTGCACGTGGACAGTAAAACAAATGAAGGACGGAAATATGCGCCGACCGATGCGTGAACCGGTTCTGATAAGCACAAGAAGGGTCAACATTTTCTACCTGCTTACATTATTGTTTCGAATTATTACGATTATGTGGCATCGTTCTATACTATTATCTCGCTGGAAACTCGGTCATAAATCATCGGAGTATGCACCGAGTAAATAATCCTACTATAGATACCTACTGACCGGACCGAATTAGGTTTTTATGACAAAACGTTATCAAGCCAGAGTAAATAAAAAAACATCTACATCGTATTTTACCCTTTTCAGGTGGCGTTCAACAATACTCGATGTGTCTGTCATCGATGTTGGCAGAGAATTGAGAACGCTGTTAGACACAATGACGACGTGGTACCTGCTATACCAGAAGCAGAACCAAATGCCCAGGAACTTCAGGTTCCAGACTACGTTCGAGCCCCAAACACACCAAGGCATTGTATATTCAACGATTGCCGAAACCCAACCCGTAATCGCATACCTGAGACTATCAAACTTAATATGTTTTGTGAACATAAGTTATATATTCCTGAGGGCGCTAGAGTGTGCAGCCAACACCTTGAGAGCAACATCTGGGATGAACTGCCTCAATCTTGCAATGTCACTCATCATTTCAATGCACAACAATTTACAGACGTCTGTGACATGATGAGAAGGGCTTTAGAACGTGGACCTAGGCTCGACTTTAACACAAGAGGTTCATTGAGCAATGAAGAAATGCATTTTTGGACCGGACGTAATGGCGAACAGTTCGATGCCATACTGGATCAGGTGCCTTCTCTAAGTGAGAGATGCAAGGAACCAAGAACTGCATTAGGTATATACCTTACAAAACTACGTACCGGAGATTCCGATGAGAGATTGGCAACATTATTTAATGTGTCTCGAAGAAAACTGGAGCGTTTATTAGCTATTGTGCGTGAATGCCTAGCTAATGAATATGTAATATTACATTTGGGACTGGACCACATCAATAGAAATGAGGTATTAGAAAGAAACCTCACAATTCCTAAAGCTTTGTTTGGTAACGAAGAAAATGATAAAGTGATACTAATATATGATGGCACTTATATTTACATAAACAAAAGCTCGAACTTTTTATTTCAAAGACAATCATACAGTTTGCACAAATTCCAAAATCTTTTAAAACCTTTTTTGATAGTATGCACTGATGGATACATTCTTGACGTACTGGGTCCATACGCTGCAACAAAGACTGATGCAAATATAATGAGTGATATAATGAACAATGGAGAGAATCCTTTACATTTCTTCCTGCAAGCAAACGATGTGTTTATATTGGACCGAGGATTCAGAGATAGTTTGAACGATATTGAAGCATGTGGCTATGAATCATACATGCCTCCAACAAAAGATAGAAACAAGACACAGCTGACTACTGAGCAGGCCAATGAAGCTAGATCGGTGACGATATGTCGATGGGTTGTGGAAGTAGTGAATGGAAAGTTCAAGCGAGATTTTAAGCTCTTACGGCAAAAATATTTCAATAGAGCTCTTCCACACATGTTCACTGATTTTAAAATCGCCGCTGCTATTATAAATCATTTTCACGAACCCATCGCCGATAGTAATAATGTAGAATCCTATTTAAATATCATCCGAAACAAAATGGATTCCCCAAACCTTCTGCACAATTATGTAGAGAGGAAAAGATTAAACAACAGAAGAGCAGATTTTCTAAGAATAGAAGCAAATAATGTTCAGAATTTCCCACATCTAACAGAAGAGCATGTCATTTTGCTTTCTTTAGGTACATACCAATTAAAGCTTGCGAGATCATATTGCAGTGAGGATTTAAGGAATGGCTTATATTCAATCGAAATATACAGAGAAAACGCTCTGGAAGACTTGCCAGACTACGGCATTAACGAAGATGTTTGGCTGTTACGTGGGCGCGTACAGTCACGCCACAGGAGATCGAAAACGTACTATTGTTATGTTTTAGTAAAAAACAATAACACAAATAATGACAACGATATCGTGCAACATTATTGTACTTGCCTCACTGGACGACGTACAATGGGCACTTGTGCTCATATTATTTCAATTATCTGGTATCTTGGATATGCGAGACATGAAGGTTTTACTGCCCCTGCATCATTTCTAAATGATGTAATTGTAGATGGTCTTGAATGAAAATAAATGTCATTTCGAATTAAATCTTTAGTTTTTTTTTATTTTCAATAATATTACTCGAACATAGTACTGCAACGTATTATTTAGTGTACCACAACAATACGATAATACAATGTTGGTATACCACATAATTAATATATATTACTAGTGGACCCGTGCGGCTTCGCCCGCTGCCCAACTCCCTTTATAATATGTAGCCTATATTCCAAGTTTCATCGAAATCGGTCCAGCCGTTTTCGAGTTATAAGTGTTCGAACCAACCCGGCTGTTTTATATATATATATAAATATATTGATTTTTTATTTTCAATAGTATTACTCGAGCATAGTATTGAGCATAGTATTGCAACGTATTATTTAGAGTACCACAACAACACAATAATACAATGTTAGTATACCACATAATTAATATATATTACTAGTGGACCCGTGCGGCTTCGCCCGCTACCCAGCTCTCTTTATAATATGTAGCCTATATGTTAATCCAGGTAATGAACTATCTATATTCCAAGTTTCATCGAAATCGGTTCAGCCGTTTTCGAGTTATAAGTGTTCGAACCAACCCGGCTGTTTTATATATATAATAGATTGTTATTAACTATTATTATATATTTTTTATTGTTATCATATTGTTTTATTATTATTATATAACATTCTGGCATAAAAGTATTTTATTACAAATATAAATAGCAATAATAGACACCATGTGCCATTTTAATTAATTTTTTTTTCTATAAAACTTGTCATTTTCATATTGGTATATCTCCGAACTCACAATGATTTGGATCAAGCGGTCTTATTAAACATTGGTGGTCATAAAAAGACCCATCGAACGTAACTACAGTCATTGCTATTGGAGCGGGTACCAAAATGCCCATTCTCCTTTATGCTCACTTCTTGGTCCACGTGGATTTCGCGTACAAACTTTGATTGATGTAAGACGGAATTTAATTTTATTTTTTTGATGAGTTGTATAACAGTATGTTTCTTAAAAAGTTAAAACACACAGGGAATACTATTTTCCATACAAATTTTTAAACTCAAGTCTCTATTACCGTCTTGGGGGTTAATTTTAATAAACATTATTTTTTAGATGGTTACTCCCATTTAGCATTCTTCGTAAATAAAATTTACAAGATAATGTACACACGGCGACACATCAAGCTATACAAAACCAACATAAGCTGGCCGCGCGACGGTATACGTTACTCGACCTACGCGCGCCCAGCTTATGTTGGTTTTGTATAGCTTGATGTGTCGCCGTGTGTACTATCACAAAAAAATTTTTTATTTGTAAATTGATGTACTTTTGATCGTGCATTGCATTTCCGCCAGTGTCAATTAGTATGTGGATGTGTGGGATTATCTATCCCAATCTCGACGACTTTTTTTGAGTTAAAAACACAGCTGAGAGAGATTGCGGAACCTCGTGGCAAGCTCAAACGGGAACCACGCGAAAGAGAAATGATCGCGGCAAAAATTGCAACGTAGGTAACTCCATATAAAACCTTAAAAAATATATACAGTAGGTAAATGAACAGCACCCAGCCACTTCTGGATGATAGTTGTACTCTTATATATTCCGTGATGATAGTCTACCCATCACACGGGACAACTTTTACCATGGGAGCAAACCGATCTTAGCAAATATTTTTTTTGTTCTGTTGTGTGGTGGCTGGGTGCTGTTCATTTACAAACTATATATTACATAGCGTTACAGAAGTTCTAACCCCAATACGCGCTGACAGCTGTAAAATCAATATAAAGTCAGTTTATAAATCAAAGAAAAAAAAATCTCTTTATAATCAAACATACATACATGTACTCTCTAATCGCATTTGATACATCTAGAAAAAGCACAAAGAGTAATACTAAAAGTGTGCCTTTTCAAACCGATACTCTTCCCAACGGTCGAATTGTATAGACAGAGTGAAGTACTTTCGTTTCGACAGATTGTTGTTCTACTTACTATTTTATTTAAAACAGCACTCCTTGTCGTCCTACGATAGCGATCACAAATACGCAAATACTCGTCGTCATTACACGATATGTAGCTCGGAACCAGCCAGAACTACTTTCAAACAAAGATTTTTCTGATTTCAGGGAGGTAGACTGTATAACCAAGTAAATAAGAACCTTAGTATATACATAACATGTAAAGCAGAATGCAAGAGACTAGTCTCACAGTGGCTCCTTTCACTTAACTATAGTGACACTGAAAAGCTTCTACATATAGTATCATAGGTGAAGTTACATGAATGTAAACCCTCGTAACCCAAACACACACACATACACACATACACACACCCCACACATAAAAACAATTTAATGTACTTACCAACATGCTTACCTTTCTTATTAAATCCCAGGATAACAGCTAGGTAGATAGTAGGACAAAGCTAATAGTTTGTAATTATCTTATGTACCTAATACACTTAGTAGTATGCTCAAAAATGTGACCAACTGCTTCAAAATTATGTAATTTCCAAAGAGGGGGGGGGGGGGGGGGGCGGGCGGTTTGACTGACAGGTTTTTTATTCTAAAAAACCCAAATCGGGCACCAGTTCTCACCCACAGACATATAGACATGTAAACATATTTATAAGGGCTATTTAATTTGTACCTACCTAATGTTTGTGGACTGGGAAAAATAAACAAATTTTTATTTATTATTATTATTACTCACGCTTGTATCCCATTGGGGTAGGCAGAGACAATGGATTGCCATATAAACAAACAACACAGCAAAAACTCTAAAATTACAACCACAAGCTCAAAACATTATCTGAAAGTCAAGCATTTTAAAGGTCAGGAAAAACAAAAACTTGGGTGAGTGTTGCATCAGAGTTGTGTGACATTAGTACCTAGGTAGTAGGTTCAATAAGAAAATATGTGTCTTTTACTCCACATGTTCAATTAAAAGATTTATACTGTGAACGTCAACTGATAGCAGACCACGGATAGCTCAAGATAATAACAGAAAAATATAGTAGATAAACTATCACATCCATATTAATTTAATGTTATCATGACGTAGCATTGTCATTGTTATCAGTGCTTGATAAAAGTATAAAATAAAAAGCAGATTGATAAAAAATTCATTATCTCTTTGAATTTACTGCAGCTATTCGCAATACTGTCATAACAAAGAATAACAGCGATAAAGCTATTATTGTTGTTACAAACATGGCTGATCTGCATTTCGAAGGTAACCTTGATGGTACAAGTGAAGTTCAATTAAATTACATAAGAAGTGTATTAGAAAATCTTGGTTACAAAAACGAAAAAGTTGTATTTCAAGCCGTTGGTAAAGCAGGTGACAATTATGTGGCTAATGTTAAAAGAATTGTCGTAGAAAAAGATGGTCAAACTTTCAAAATGATAGCTAAAATTGCTCCTACATCAAAAGTGATGCGTTCTATGACAAATACTTACAAGATGTTTCAAAACGAGCATTATATGTACACTAAAGTTCTGCCGAAAATATCAGAGATGCCGATATTTGCAGATGTGCCCAAAGCGGAAAGGCTCAGATATGCGACATGTTACGGCACATTCATGGAAGCACCGAACGAAGTCATACTACTCGAAGACCTTGCAGAAGCAGATTTTAAAATGCTTGACCGGTTTAAACCTATTTCGAGTGAAACTATAAAATTAGTACTCAAAAACTTTGCCATTCTGCATTCCGCATCGTTTGTACTAAAGCAACGAGAACCAGAAACATACGAAGAATTTGATAGAAATCTCCAAAACATGTTACTGGTAACGCAAGAAGCTGATCATTTACAAAAGTTATTCCAAAAGTTTGAAGAAGAATCTCTACCGATGTTAGATGATGAGAAATACAAGAAGTTGCTTAGAGGATCATTTAGTCAAATGAAAGAGAACGTTATTGAGAATGCTAATATGGATAGTAAATCTAGATACTCAGTTATACTACAGGGAGACCCGTGGACAAATAATATCATGTTCAGACTGGAGGCAAGTATATAAGGCCTGTTTTTAATTTCAAACTGGTTTGCTACTGGTTTGCTTTGTTTTATAGTTTGAAAAAAATTATAAACCAGCAAGCACAGCTAGTAAAGTTATTCGCTCCAAATCCTCTTTACAGGCATTAGCTTTTAAAAGTAATATTTTTCATAAATTTATTTGAAATTAACATTTATTGGTTATATTATTTACGTTAACATTTATTGTTTGTGTAAATAACAATGCATACCATTTACTAATTATAAAATAACTCCAAAAAAACACCCCATTCTCAATTCCGTCATCAGTCTTACATTTTATTTTATTTATTTCAGGGTGATAAAGCGTTGGAGTGCTGTATGATTGACTACCAAGGCTCTAGATCTGGGACTCCAGTGGGCGACATCCACTACATGATCTTCAACTGCTCCGACTACGACACCAGAGCGAAACACTTTAAGGGATGGATTGACTACTATCACTCGGAATTAGACAAGAATCTGGCCAACTATGGTCTTAAGGCCCAGAATATTTATTCAAGAGAACAACTTGACACTGATATGAAGAGATATGCAAAGTTGTCTTTTAATATAGCAATACTGATGTCAGTTACGATGGTTATCGAATCAGAAGCTATTGCAAAAATTATGAGTAGTGCTACGGAAAACGAATCACCTATTGACGCCGTTATGAAACAAACTAAAGTTTTTCCGTTCAATGAAGAAACTATTTTGAAGTACAAGAAAAGGATTACGGGTGTAATGGACAGTTTCCTTGAATTGGGGTTCTTGGTTTAAAAGAAGACTTTTGTTCTTTTAAAACAAAAGTCTTCTTTTAAATCGTATCTTGTATTTGAGTGTGCAAATTATATTTTTTGTACAAATATTTTATTTATTGAGTAAGAATAAATTAATAACGTTGCACATAACTTAACTTGAGCTTGTTTGTTTGCATAAACCTACTTCTTTCTATGATAGTTCATGTTATTGTAATTTTCTACGATCACTTCGGTATTTCTTGACCGATTTAGACGATTCTTTTTTGTTCTGAATGAGTTATTATACAGGGTGTAAGTGACAGCCTAGCAAATACTGAAACGGTAACTCAGACCATCAAACTGAAATACTTTCACTATGGAGCCTACCTCAGGATACGAGAAAAAAAATCAGCTCTCCCATACATTTATGTCGGGTAGGTACAGCAGTTTTGTATGGGACAGCTGATTTTTTTCGCGTCTCCTGAGGTAGGCTCCAAAGTGAAAGTTGTTCAGTTTGTTGGTCTGAGTTCACCGTTTCAGTATTTGCTAGGCCGTCACTTACACCCTGTATAGTTTAGGAAATATAACTTCTTTTATATAATTTTGTTTGAAATAATGGACACTTGCTATAATAAACGTTAGATACAAATTTAAGACCTATAATTTGATAAAGTATAAAACACATCGGGTATAATGAACATTAAGTACTTGTATAACCATCACATGTTATACAATCCAATCCAGCATAAAATATAGCATTGATGTCTACTAATCAATGCTCATAATTTATAAATGTTTAGAACAAGTTAAAATTTTAAAAAGAAACTTTATGAATAGTAAGCAATAGATACCCAAATGAGTCGGAAGCGGTATGTGGGGGACCTCGCAAAGGTCACTGACCTTGACCTAGACCTTGATATTTATGAAAAAATAGGACCGCTCTCTAAGTGGTCTTACATACCTAACCTAACCAATAGTTTTGAAGCTTTCTGCCCCTCAAATAAAAAGCAAGCTAGCATGCAGCGAGCAAACAAGCATACAGCAAGCAAGCAAGTATGCAGCCTGCAGGCAAGCAAGATGATGCTCCGCTCGCTTCGCTCGCTCCGCTAAGTGTGATTTATGTTCTAACCTAACCTAACCAAGAATTTTGAAACATCGGTTTGTGTTTCTCGGGGATCCCCATCGCGGGGGGCGCAGCCCCCTACACCCCACCCAACATGAATCAAAGCAAACAAGCAAGCAAGCACACATGCAACCAAGCATTCACACAAGCAAAGATGCAAGCAACATGCACACAAGAATGCAGCAAGCAAGCATGAGGTATAAAAAAAAAGCAGGCAAGTAATCATGTTGATGCTCTGCTCGTTTCGCTCGCTCCGATAAGTGTGCAACATGTTCTAGCCTAACTGTGGTGTTCTGTTATTTAAATAAATCGATATTATTAATTATAAATATATATTACGTTGAGTAATAGTGTATTGTGATAATAATAGTTATTGTATTGATCTTAAATAAATGTATACATTGTAAGTGGTGGGGGCAACACCCGCCATCATTACTAATCTACTCCTCGTACCGAGCGGACGTTGCATCCACCAGTTGCCGTGTGTAACTTAAATTAATAACATATTGAGTAATTATTTACCCACCTCACGCAGTGAACACCACACTAACCTAACCTAGAATTTTAAAAACACTTATATGTTTTTCTCAGGGTGGGGATGGGTGGTGCATGTGACATGTTTCGCCTGATCCGTGGTCACACTACCGAAATTAACCAAACCTTTAGTTTAGATGGCAATTTACTAGACATATATAGGGTCCTTCTTAACTAGTATGCTGACACTTTTTTAAGGTGAGATCAGACTGTCAAACTGGGCAACTTTCTCTGTGAACCAACATCGAAATGGCGAAAAGAAAATCAGCTCTTCCATACAAAACTACAAACCTACTTTAGCCATTTTTTTTTCTCGACTTAGATGTTATTCCCATAGAGAAACTTGTTCAGTTTGATGATCTGATCATGTCCTTAAAAAAGTGTCAGCATATTAAGAAGGACCCTGTATAATCGTTTAAAAAAATATTTTTTTAGTTTTATCTTACTAATTGTGGGCCGTCTAAAATTTTAATCCGTAGGTAAGTACATTTAGTCCTATAATGTACATTAGATACTATATAAGTACTAAGAGAAAATCCACAATACGATCATGTCGTGAAATCTATAAATTATTGGACATAACCTTGGTATAATGAAATATTGTGTTCAGTAGACTGTGTGAATGTTGTGCTTCGGGGAATATGAACTAAATTAGTTTGTTAATTATTGTTTAATTTTGGGACACATTCATGGGGTATTTAAGGGTTCTAGACTAATGAACCATTGACATGGCCAATATGTTAGTACTGGTATGTAGAAGTAACTAGACCAGTATCCATGCATTAGCTTAGTATAAGATGTTCCTGCCAAGGAAGTCGTATTAGGCAGGAGTTTCATATGTAATCATATGTAATCCGAATTAATAGTAGGGAGGGATGATGTAAGGAGGCTGTTTGAACGACCGCGGCGACTAGCAGTTTCGGTTTGAATTCGGATTACATAATATAAAAAAAGAAGATTAGATTTGTTCGGAAGACGGTGACAGGACATAATTTTCTCTATAAATAAAAATATATTTTAAAACTTAATAAACTTTTAATATTTGCACTGCCTCCACTGATCCACGTCCCAACAGTAGATCAGATAAGATAAATATTCTTAGGAGGTATGTTATAATATAAATTACAAAATACAACCATACTAAAATTCTTTATTTTTTTCACCACAAAACGAAATGAATAAAAAGAAATAAAAATGTTAAATTGAGTTCAAGAGTTTGTGGGTGAAGACTGGTGCTTGGTAAGTATGTGTACTTAGGTACACATACCTGTACTTCAAGTCACCGGGTCTTCTCCCGCCAGAAGTAAGAATTAGGAAGTAGGTACATTAATTTTGAAGTTTAAACTAAAGTTAATTTACAAATCAATGTAATAGAATGTAGGAAAACTTGTGTATTATGTAAATAAGTGTATTTATGTAAGTCGTGTATTTTATGTATTTTGTATTAACATGTACATAGCATAACTGATGAATTGGTGTGTTTGTTGGATGAGTGTTTTTAACTCACGACAGTAGTAAGCAAAGCTTCATTCTCACCATAATCTAGAGTTATCAGCCATCTTGAGACTAAGGATTTACACTAGTAGATGTTTAGTGAATATAAATCTATACGTTATGATGCAGAATTATAGAGATAACCACCGAGAAAACACAGATGCCTTTGCGCCAGGTTAGTATTAAGACTCATCGATGGAAAAACCATATCTTTGTGTCTCTTCTTCAAGAATGGAGCGTTAAAATTAAAGTGGAGTCTCCTAACAGAATAGATGTATTATTATTTTGAATTTACAAAAAAATAATAAAAATACAAAAAGTAAAACATTAGGGCGTGTATAGCGAAACGGTTTATCAATTTTTTTTGACGCGTTCGTACCTTATACTGTCTATCTAGATATATAACTTATCAAAGGTGAAATCATTTAGTGTTGCGGGCAGTTTTAGGAACTGTCACGATTATCGATCGTGACTGACTGATCTTGGTTCAACGAACCTTACGAGTTATCGTTAAAAGTAATCAAGTCATTTTGAATGGTCACATTGGTATTATAATATATCTCCTAAGAATATTAATCTTATCTTATCTACCAACCTTATGAACACAATATCTTGGTTCAACGAACCTTACGAGTTATCGCTAAAAATAATCGAGTCATTTATTATTATCAATTTTATTAAGGTTACATTGGTATTATTACATGGGGTGGAGCATGCAAAACCCACCTTTTACCCCTAGAAAGAGCCCAAAGAGCGACTTTAAAGGTGGCTATTTTTCGCAGTTGGTGATATCCAACAACGCTACTGTGTAAAAATTGCCAAGTACTCACAATTAGACAGCTTTTCGTAATGCTGGTGATCCTGAGACAACATAGTAGATTCCACTTTAATGCTAAAGCTCCATTGTTGAAGAAGAAACGCAAAGATATGGTTTTCCCATCGATGAGTCCTAATACGAACCTGGCACGAAGACATCTGTGTTTTCTCGGCGGTTATCTTTATAATTCTGCATCATAACATATGGATTTATATTCACTAAACATCTACCAGTGTAAATCCTTAGTCTCAAGATGGCCATTAACTCTAGATTATGATGAGACTGAAGCTTTGCTTACTGTCGTGAGTTAAAAACACCCATCCAACAAACACACAAATTCCTCAGTTATGCTATATGGTACATGCTTATACAAAATACATACAATATACTACTTACATGAATACACTTATTTACACAATACAATACACAGGTTTTCCTAGTTTAAACTTTAAAATTAATGTACCTACTTCTTAATTCTTACTTCTGGCGGGATAAGACCCGGTGACTTAAAGTACACGTATGTGCACCTAAGCACACATACTTACCAAGCACCAGTCTCCACCCATAAACTCTTGTACTCAATTTAACATTTTTGTTTCTTTTTATTCATTTTGTGTTTGTGGTCAAAGAGAATGGAATCACTACGTTTTAAGAGTCGGCACTGCCTAACTAGCTTCGAAATCCAAAATAGTATGAAGCTAGTGTAGAGCTAGGGTATTAAATCTTTGGAGCCCATACAATCTAGTGTAGTTCATAAAATTACGATTTTGTTTTGAGTGTATGGTTGTATTTTGTATTATAATAAACCTCCTAACAATGCAAGCGCTGTCGCGAATCGTACCGGCTTGACAGCGACTTCGATAAGACAAATTAATGTTCTTATGATGCAAGCGATAATGTCATCGGATGCAATATTATTTTTTAACTTTTTAGTTTTTTTTAAGGTGGTTTTAATTTTTTGTTAAAATTTTTTAACTAGAGTTTACCCACGACTTCGTTCTCACCGGTTCCCGCCATCGTACTGAGATAAATGATTTTAAGTTTAATAATAAGCTTTTAAACACAAAAAGTTTCATCATAATTGGTCCAGTAGTGTCCGCGTGCGCGAACAATCAAGCAGACAGACAAAAAATTTGTGGTTTGGTGTCAAGGAAACCTAAAAACCATTATCGTAATTATTTTTTTGTAAATATCATCAATGCACAGATACAATTCTGTAACAGTTTTATAATAGTACTAGCGTTAACCCCCGACTTCGTCCGCACAAATTATATAACAGATTTTAAGTCAGATCATAAGCTATCAAAAAAAAAGTATCATCAAAATCGGTTGAGTAGTTTTCGCGTGATGCTCGATCAAACAAACAAACTTCTTTTTTTAATTTACAGTTTTATAATAGTACTAGCGTTAACCCGCGACTTCGTCCGCACAAATTATATACCAGAATTTAAGTCAGATCATAAGCTATCATCCAAAAATAGTTTCATCAAAATCGGTTCAGTAGTTTTTGCGTGATGCTCGATCAAACAAACAAACTTCTTTTTTTTAATTTACAGTTTTATAATTAAAAAAATAAAAAATAATACCGCATGAATTATATACCAGATTTTAAGTCAGATGATAAGCTCAGCTAAGATCAAACAAAAAAAGTTTCATCAAAATCGGTTCAGTAGTTTTCGCGTGACGCTCGATCAAACAAACTTCTTTTTTTTATTTACAGTTTTATAATAGTATAAACAGATATAAATATACTACCGAAGTAATAGCGTCTCAACACACTGATGCAACACTCACCCCAGTTTTTGTTTTTCCTGACCTTTGTCAATTAGAATGCTTGGGTGTCACAAAAGATTTGCATTCTTCGTAAAATAAAATCAACAAGATGAATGTAGGTACTGTAATGAATACAATCTCCTTTTTTTGTTTTTTTTTTTTTCAATTTATTGTTTTTTTTGTGCCTGTGCGTAAGCATTGCATTTCCGTCAGTGTCAAGAAGTTTGTGAGAGTGTGGGAGTATCTATCCCAATCTCGAAGACTATTTTGAGTAAAAACACAGCTGAGGCTCTGCCTCGTGGCAAGCTCAAACACGAATCACGCGAACACCACGCGAAAGACAAATGCTCCCGGCAAAACTTGCAATGTAACTTCATATATGTACATCATTAAAAATATATAAAAGGCCCGTCATAATCGAACATTAAAATCGCAAACTAACGTCTAGTTCTATTTTTTAATATGTAGGTCCTTTACAAGTAGCGTATATCCAAGTTTGCAGCTTCGAAAGATCTGTGCTAACTTTGCAGAACTCGAAAAACCATCCCGTTTTTTTGGTTTTTTGCTTACATCTCGAAGTCGTATCGAAAAGTTTTGTAAGTACAAATTCTTCTTCTTCTTCTTCCTGCCCTTATCCCATTATTAGGGGTCGGCGCAATATGTCGTCCTCTGTCATGAAAGTACAAATTAAACCTGATAAAATTTCCTACAAAACAAATGCAATGGTATGTGGTATGTATGTATGTAATGGTGTAGTATATGAATGGTGTGTAAAAATGTATATATCATATGAACGCCTTGGTGATACAGGGAAAACTTTGACTTCCTCGGAAGGTCGACTCCTGATGGATGAGGTCAACAGCCCGCGGAAACTATGATAGATAGGGTTATGGACCTCGAACAAATGTCATAGAAGACTCTAGTCAGATTTGGTTGGCGGTGAAAAATATCCAAAATTGCGATATCTTAGATGGCTGCCATTGAAATTTCAAACGCCAACGTAGCTTTTAAAGGTTCACCTAACCGACTGATTTTAGGGATCGCTGATTAAGAATATGGAATCATTTTGTTTTTATCTTCAACTTTTATGATGGTCGCCATACTAATTTCATGATCTTTAAAATGCTGTTACTTTCTTGGCCCTGCAGATCTCAAAGGTTAACAGTCAGTCAGTCCAATGACAAAAATACATTTTTGTAGGAAATTTTTTCAGGTGTAATTTGTACTTACATACCTTTTCGATACGACTAATAGACTTCGAGATGTAAGCAAAAAACCAAAAAACGGGATGGTTTTTTGAGTGCTGCAAAGTTAGCACAAGTCTTTCAAAGCTGCAATCTTGGATATCTGCTACTGGTAGTAGTCTGAACAACGTATTTAAAAATCAGACGTTATTCTGCGATTTTCACGATTTATAATGTAAGATATGACTGACCTATATAATTACATAGCGTTATATAAGTTCTTACCCCAATACGCGTTAACAGTTGTAAAATCAATGAAAAGTGAGTTTATAAATCAAAGAAAACTGTCGTGAGACGTTATTACTTTGTTGGTAGTAATATAATAAGAAAAAAAGTGTCGTTTACTCAACATGTTCAATTAAAGTATTCAGATGCAATGCCGATTGTAACGTAGGAAAAATAAGTAAGAACTGTAAACGTCAAACTGATAGCAGAACACGGAAAGCTTAAGATATTAACCGAAAAATAATGTAGATCAACCTATCAAATTAACATTACCGAACTTAATGTCGGATATCATTGTTATCAGTGCTTGATAAAAGTATAAAATGAAAAGCAGATTGAAAATCAATTCAATATCTCTTTAAACTATTCGAAATACTGTCTTAAAAGTAACAGCGATAAAGTTATTATTGTTATAAGAAAAATGGCTGGTCTGCATTTCGAAGGTAACCTTGATGGTATAAGTGAAGTTCAATTAAATTTCATGAGAAGTGTATTAGAAAATCTTGGTTACAAAAACGAAAAAGTTATATTTGAAGCCGTTGGTAAAGTAGGCGATAATTATGTGGCTAATGTTAAAAGAATTGTCGTAGAAAAAGATGGTAAAACGTTTAAAATTATAGCTAAAATTGCTCCAACATTAGAAGGGTTGCGTTCTATGTCAAATACTCACATGATGTTTCAAAACGAGCACTATATGTACACTAAAGTTCTGCCAAAAATATCTGAGATGACGATATTCGCAGATGTGCCCAAAGCGGAAAGACTCGGATATGCGACGTGTTACGGCACATTCATGGAAGCACCGAACGAAGTCATTCTACTCGAAGACCTAGCAGAAACAGATTTTAAAATGCTCGACCGGTTCAAACCTCTTTCGAGTGAAAATATAAAATTAGTACTCAAAAACTTTGCCATTCTTCATTCCGCTTCGTTTGTATTGAAGCAACGAGAACCAGAAACATACGAAGAATTTGATAGAAATCTCCAAAATACGTTACTGTTGATGCAAGAAACTAATCATATTCTAGAATTATTCCAAAAGTATGAAGAAGAAACGCTAACGATTTTAGATGATGAGAAACACAAGAAATTGCTTAGAGGATCCTTTAGTCAAATGAAAGAGAACGTTATTAAGAATGCTTATATGGACAGTAAATCTGAATACTCAGTCATACTACATGGAGACCCATGGACAAATAATATCTTGTTCAGAATGGAGGCAAGTATCTAAGGCCTGTTTACAAAGTTATTAATTTCAAACTGGTTTGCTACAGGTTTGATTTGTTTTATACTCGTAGTTAGAAAAATAATATATACGAGTATCTGTGCTTGCTGGTTAAGTTAATCGCTCCACGTCCTCGTTTAACGCATTAGCATTTAATATTCATATTATTCATTAATTTTAATTATATATTACTTATGTTAACATTGATTGTTTATGTGAATAACAAATTACTTCAAAAACCCAGCCCATTCTCTTTTCCTTTACTAATGATGAGATCATTAGTCTAACAATTCCTTTTATTTATTTCAGGGTGATGAAGCGGTGGAGTGCTGTATGATTGACTATCAAGGCTCCAGATCAGGGACTCCAGTCGGCGACATCCACTATATGATCTTCAACTGCTCCGACTACGAAACCAGAGCGAAACACTTTAACGAATGGATTGACTACTATCACTCGGAATTAGACAAGAATCTGGCCAACTTTGGTCTTAAGGCCCAAAATATTTATTCAAGAGAACAACTTGATACTGATATGAGGAGATTTGCAAAGTTGTCTTTTAATATAGCATTAATGATGTCAACTATGATTGTTATGGAATCAGAATTTATTTCGGAAGTTATGAGTAATGCTATGGAAAATAATGAATCACCTTTTGTCGCCGTTATGAAACAACCTAAAGTTTTTTCATCCAATGATGAAACTATTTTGAAGTACAAGAAGAGGATTACGGGTATAATAGATAGTTTCCTTGAATTGGGGTTCTTGGTTGTCATGTAAGCTTTGTCATTTATAAAGAGAATTTGTTGGGTTTTCATGTGTGCCGTCTTCCCTTGTTTTTTATTCTGTTAGTTCAAGAAAACAAACGTAAATTTGTCTTCTTTCAAAATTGTATCTTGTATTTGAGTGTGCAAATTATATTTTATGTACAAATATTATATGTTTTATTGAATAAGATTAAATTAATAACGTTAAACATAACTTAACTTGTTTTCATAAACCTACTGCTTTCTACAATAGTCAATGTTATTGTAATTTTCTACTATAACTTCGGGATCTCTTGACTGATTTAGATAATTCTTTTTTTGTCCTGAAAGAGTTTTGTCTGAAAGAATTTGGTAAACATTTGATGAAGCTTTTTGGAGGTAGACGATGAAATTCCTCAAACGTTGATAGCAAATCATCGGTGATTGAAAAAATTGATTCATGTGGACATACCCCTTGCATGTGATATCAATGTTAATCCAATATGATATTACCACTGAAAATCTTAAAAATATAATTACAATATTACAAATTATATAATGTGACTTTAAAACTAAAGAGCATAAGCATAAGCATATGCTCACGACTATATTCCCCGAGGGGGTAGACAGAGATATTCTGAATCTTTAGAACATCCACGTTTCACTAGTAGTACCGAAACTCTGTCAAAACTATCGATCTATTTATAAGTTATAACCTCACGCCTCTTTCCCAGTGGGGTAGGCAGAGACCAGGGCGCGTCATCTACTACGATCCTTACATAACTCTTTCGCCTCATTCGCAAGCAGTATCGGTCAGTTTGTTTGTTTGTTAGTTTGCGCATTACGCGAAAACTACGGAACCGATTTTGATAAATCTTTTTGTGTTTGAAAGCTTATGATTAAACATAAAATATGATAATTACTATTCATCTCACTACCATAATATCGTAGTCATATTATGACGGGAACCCGTGCGGACAAAGTCGCGGTTAACTGACGTATAAATATAAGTGTCGTGCACTCCACACGTTTAATTAAAGTCTTTAGACTCAATGCTGGTTGTAACTTAGGAATAGTAAATGAAGAACTGTGACCGTCAAACTGATAGCAAAGCACGGATGTAGGTTGGCATTAAAAATAGCACAAGATAATAACAGAAGCATAAATTAGATCAAATATCACATCGATACCATATTAATTTGATGTTGGATATCATTGTTATTGTATCACTTATCAGTTATCATCCATTGATATCAGTATAAAATGATAAGCAGATTAATAAACACTTCATTATGTCTTTGAATTTACTACAGCTATTCGCAATACTATCGTAATCAAACTAACAGTAGTGATTATTGTTATAACAAACATGGGTGATCTACATTTCGAAGGTTGCCTTGATGGTACAAGTAAAGTTCAATTAAATTACATAAGAAGTGTATTAGAAAATCTTGGTTACAAAAACGAAAAAGTTGTATTTCAAGCCGTTGGTAAAGCAGGTGATAATTATGTGGCTAATGTTAAAAGAATTGTCGTAGAAAAAGATGGCCAAACGTTGAAAATGATAACTAAAATTGCTCCTAAATCAGTTGTATTTTCTTTTGGTGTAAATAAAGTATATTTCATTCATTTATTCAAGTGATGCCTTCTATGACAAATACTTACAAGATGTTTCAAAACGAGCATTATATGTACACTAAAGTTCTGCCGAAAATATCGGAGATGCCGGTATTTGCAGATGTGCCCAAAGCGGAAAGGCTCAGATATGCGACATGTTACGGCACATTCATGGAAGCACCGAACGAAGTCATACTGCTAGAAGACCTTGCAGAAGCAGATTTTAAAATGCTTGACCGGTTTAAACCTATTTCGAGTGAAACTATAAAATTAGTACTCAAAAACTTTGCCATTCTGCATTCCACATCGTTTGTATTGAAGCAACGAGAACCAGAAACATACGAAGAATTTGATAGGAATCTCCAAAACATGTTACTGGTAACGCAAGACGCTGATCATTTACAAAAGTTATTCCAAAAGTTTGAAGAAGAATTTCTACCGATGTTAGATGATGAGAAATACAAGAAGTTGCTTAGAGGATCATTTAGTCAAATGAAAGAGAACGTTAATGAGAATGCTAATATGGATAGTAAATCTAGAAACTCAGTTATACTACAGGGAGACCCGTGGACAAATATTATCATGTTCAGACTGGAGGCAAGTATCTAAGGCCTGTTTTTAATTTCAAACTGGTTTGCTACTGCTTTGCTTTGTTTTATAGTTAAAAAAAATTATAAACCAGCAAGCACAGCTGGTAAAGTTATTCGCTCCAAATCCTTTTTACAGACATTAGCTTTTAAAAGTAATATTTTTCGTAAATTTATTTGAAATTAACATTTATTGGTTATATTATTTATGTTAACATTTATTGTTTGTGTAAATAACAATGCATAACTTTTACTAATTATAAAATAACTCCAAAAAAACACCCCATTCTCAATTCCGTCATCAGTCTTACATTTTATTTTATTTATTTCAGGGTGATAAAGCGTTGGAGTGCTGTATGATTGACTACCAAGGCTCTAGATCAGGGACTCCAGTGGGCGACATCCACTACATGATCTTCAACTGTTCCGACTACGACACCAGAGCGAAACACTTTAAGGGATGGATTGATTACTATCACTCGCAATTAGACAAAAATCTGGCCAACTTTGGTCTTAAGGCCCACAATATTTATTCAAGAGACCAACTTGATACTGATATGAAGAGATATGCAAAGTTGTCTTTTAATATAGCAATACTGATGTCAGATGATCTCTGAGCAAGCGGAAGCCCCCCGTGCTCCCAGGAGTAATGACCAGAAGCCCGTGGTCGACAAATTTATCAAGCTGTCTAACGAGATAGCTCATCTAAAAGCTGAAGCTGTGCAGCGGCGGATGCAGCTACAAGCTCAAAAAGAGCAGCTGAACGTGCGGTTGTCCCTCATGCAGCAGCTGCTGCACTAATGTGAGGCTATGCTGTCAGGCTTGCCGCTTCCAGATACAAGTGCTGCTGCCATTCCCAGCCGAATGCCAGCTGATCATATTAATGATCAATCGTCGATGGCTTGTAGTGCGCAACAACGGTGCCCTGGCAGGACTGCCTCTCTCTCTCCCTCGCCCTCTGGGCGGACTCAAGGAGATTGGCGTCGAAGGGTTGCCTGGGCCAACATTGACCGGCAGCGTGGGTTCCGCGCCTGGCAGCACCCTGCCACCCCGGCCCGAGGCCAGGGCTTGCACGGGCGCGGCCTTTGTGGGATCGCCCGCCAACACCAGCGGCACCCGATGACCAGGGAGCAGCTGGACGCGGAGTTGGACCAGTACATGTCGAGCAACAGGGCCAAACACTAACTAAGAAAACAGTGACACAAATAATCTCATGAAAATACGAAATAGCTAGTAAGATAGTAATAATGTTTTGAGTACTCAAACAATGGAATGCATTTCTATTTGAGTTAAAAAATTGTCTAAAGTTATATCGTTATAATATTTTCATGATATCTTTTCGTTTACGAAAAGATAGAAGATATCATTTTTTCTAAAAAATCAAAAATAAAAAAACCATAAGCATAAGCATAAGCATATAAGCATATGCTCACGACTATATTCCCCGAGGGGTAGTCAGAGACATGATTAAAAAAAATATATAATAAAAAAAAAAGTTACGATGGTTATCGAATCAGAAGCTATTGCAAAAATTATGAGTAGTGCTACGGAAAACGAATGACCTATTGACGCCGTTATGAAACAAACTCAGATATGCGACATGTTACGGCAAATTCATGGAAGCACCGAACGAAGTCATACTGCTAGAAGACCTTGCAGAAGCAGATTTTAAAATGCTTGACCGGTTTAAACCTCTTTCAAGTGAAACTATAAAATTAGTACTAAAAAACTTCGCCATTCTGCATTCCACATGTTTTGTATTGAAGCAACGAGAACCAGAAAAATACGAAGAATTTGATAGGAATCTCCAAAACATGTTACTGGTAACGCAAGAAGCTGATCATTTACAAAAGTTATTCCAAAAGTTTGAAGAAGAATTTCTACCGATGTTAGATGATGAGAAATACAAGAAGTTGCTTAGAGGATCATTTAGTCAAATGAAAGAGAACGTTAATGAGAATGCTAATATGGATAGTAAATCTAGAAACTCAGTTATACTACAGGGAGACCCGTGGACAAATATTATCATGTTCAGACTGGAGGCAAGTATCTAAGGCCTGTTTTTAATTTCAAACTGGTTTGCTACTGCTTTGCTTTGTTTTATAGTTAAAAAAAATTATAAACCAGCAAGCACAGCTGGTAAAGTTATTCGCTCCAAATCCTCTTTACAGACATTAGCTTTTAAAAGTAATATTTTTCGTAAATTTATTTGAAATTAACATTTATTGGTTATATTATTTATGTTAACATTTATTGTTTGTCTAAATAACAATGCATAACTTTTACTAATTATAAAATAACTCCAAAAAAACACCTCATTCTCAATTCCGTCATCAGTCTTACATTTTATTTTATTTATTTCAGGGTGATAAAGCGTTGGAGTGCTGTATGATTGACTACCAAGGCTCTAGATCAGGGACTCCAGTGGGCGACATCCACTACATGATCTTCAACTGTTCCGACTACGACACCAGAGCGAAACACTTTAAGGGATGGATTGATTACTATCACTCGCAATTAGACAAAAATCTGGCCAACTTTGGTCTTAATGCCCACAATATTTATTCAAGAGACCAACTTGATACTGATATGAAGAGATATGCAAAGTTGTCTTTTAATATAGCAATACTGATGTCAGATGATCTCTGAGCAAGCGGAAGCCCCCCGTGCTCCCAGGAGTAATGACCAGAAGCCCGTGGTCGACAAATTTATCAAGCTGTCTAACGAGATAGCTCATTTAAAAGCTGAAGCTGTGCAGCGGCGGATGCAGCTACAAGCTCAAAAAGAGCAGCTGAACGTGCGGTTGTCCCTCATGCAGCAGCTGCTGCACTAACGTGAGGCTATGCTGTCAGGCTTGCCGCTTCCAGATACAAGTGCTGCTGCCATTCCCAGCCGAATGCCAGCTGATCATATTAATGATCAATCGTCGATGGCTTGTAGTGCGCAACAACGGTGCCCTGGCAGGACTGCCTCTCTCTCTCCCTCGCCCTCTGGGCGGACTCAAGGAGATTGGCGTCGAAGGGTTGCCTGGGCCAACATTGACCGGCAGCGTGGGTTCCGCGCCTGGCAGCACCCTGCCACCCCGGCCCGAGGCCAGGGCTTGCACGGGCGCGGCCGTGGTGGGATCGCCCGCCAACACCAGCGGCGCCCGATGACCAGGGAGCAGCTGGACGCGGAGTTGGACCAGTACATGTCGAGCAACAAGGCCAAACACTAACTAAGAAAACAGTGACACAAATAATCTCATGAAAATACAAAATAGCTAGAAAGATAGCAATAATGTTTTGAGTACTCAAATAATGGAATGCATTTCTATTTGAGTTAAAAAATTGTCTAAAGTTAAATCGTTATAATATTTTCATAATATCTTTTCGTTTACGAAAAGATAGAAGATATAATTTTTTCTAAAAAATCAAAAATAAAAAAAGCATAAGCATAAGCATATAAGCATATGCTCACGACTATATACCCCGAGGGGGTAGTCAGAGATATGATAAAAAAAATAATAAAAAATAAAAAAAAAGTTACGATGGTTATCGAATCAGAAGCTATTGCAAAAATTATGAGTGGTGCTACGGAAAACGAATGACCTATTGACGCCGTTATGAAACAAACTAAAGTTTTTCCGTTTAATGAAGAAAAAATTTTGAAGTACAAGAAAAGGACAGTTTCCTTGAATTAGGGTTCTTGGTTGTTACGTAAAGCATCATCACGTTTTGGCATCGTTGAAGAGAATTTGTGTTGTTTTTATTATGTGTGCCGTCTTGTTTTTTTAATCTGTTAATTCAAGAAATTTAATGACTGCTTTCTATGATGGTTCATGTTATTGTAATTTTCTACGATCACTTCGGTATTTCTTGACCGATTTAGACGATTCTTTTTTTAACTGAATGAGTTATTATATAGTTAAAAATAACTTCTTTTTTATAATTTTGTTTGAAATAATGGACACTTGCTATAATAAACGTTAGATACAAATTTAAGACCTATAATTTGATAAAGTATAAAACACATCGCGTATAATGAACCTTAAGTACTCGTATAACCATCACATGTTATACAATCCATAAAGCATAAAATAAAGCATTGATGTCATCTTATTTTAGAATGTCTGTCTCATAATTTATAAAAGTTTATAACAAGTTAAAATTTTAAAAAGAAACTTTATGAATAGTAAGAAATAGATAACCCAATGAGTCGGAAAAGGTATGATGTAGATGGAGACTGGTGCTTGGTAAGTATGTGTACTTAAGTACACATACCTGTTCTTCAAGTCACCGGATCTTCTCCCGCCAGAAATAAGAATTAAGAAGTAGGTAAATTAATTTTAATGTTTAAACTAAAATTTATTTACAAATCAACGTAATAGAATGTAGGAAAACCTGTGTATTGTGTAAATAAGTGTATTTATGTAAGTAGTGTATTGTATGTATTTTGTATTAGCATGTACCATAAAGCATAACTGATAAATTGGTGTGTTTGTTGGATGAGTGTTTTTAACTCACGACAGTAAGCAAAGCTTCAGTCTCATCATAATCTAGAGTTAGTGGCCATCATGAGACTAAGGATTTACACTGGTAGATGTTTAGTGAATATAAATCCATAGGTTATGATGCAGAATTATAGAGATAACCACAGAGAAAACACAGATGCCTTTAAGCCAGGTTAGTATTAAGAATCATCGATGGGAAAACCATATCTTTGCGTCTCTTCTTCAAGAATGGAGCAATTAAAGTGAAGTCTACTAACAGAATAGATGTATTATTATTTTGAATTTACAAAAAAATTATAAAAAAACAAAAAGCAAAACATTGAAACGATTTATTAATTTTTTTTTGACGCGTTCGTACCTTATACTGTCTATCTAGATATATAACTTATCAAAGGTGAAATCATTTAGTGTTGCGAGCAGTTTAAGGAACTGTCACGATTATCGATCCTGACTTACTTATCTTGGTTCAACGAACCTTACGAGTTATCGCTAAAAGTAATCAAGTTATTTATCATTATCAATTTTATTAAGGTCACATTGGTATTATAATATATCTCCTAAGAATATTAATCTTATCTTATCTACCTACCTAGTGAACACATTATCTTGGTTCAACGAACCTTACGAGTAATCGCTAAAATAATTAAGTCATTTATCATTATCAATTTTATTAAGGTCACATTGGTACTATTATCTCTTCATGGGGTGGAGCATGCAAAATCCACCTTTTACCTCTAGAAAGAGCCGAAAGAGCGACTTTAAAGGTGGCTACTTTTCGCAGGTGGCGATATCCAACAACGCTACTGTACAAAAATTGCCAAGTACTCACAATTAGACAGCTTTTCGTAATGCAGGTGATCCTGAGACAACATAGTAGACTCCACTTCAATGCTAATGTTCCATTCTTGAAGAAGAGACGCAAAGATATGGTTTTCCCATCGATGAGTCTTAATACTTACTTGGCGCAACGGCATCTGTGTTTTCTCGGTGGTTATCTCTATAATTCTGCATCACAACGTATAGATTTATATTCACTATACATCTACCAGTGTAAATCCTTAGTCTCAAGATGGCTACTAACTCTAGATTATGATGAGACTGAAGCTTTGCTTACTGGCGTGAGTTAAAAATTCACTCAACCAACAAACACACCAATTTATCATTTATGCTTTATGGTACATGCTAATACAAAAAACATACAATACACTACTTACATAAATACACTTATTTAAATAATACACAGGTTTTCCTACATTCTATTACATTGATTTGTAAATTAACTTTAGATTAAACTTTAAAATTAATGTACCTACTTCTTAATTCTTACTTCTGGCGGGAGAAGACCCTGTGACTTGAAGTACAGATATGTGCACCTAAGCACACATACTTACCAAGCACCAGTCTCCACCCATAAACTCTTGTACTCAATTTAACATTTTTATTTCTTTTTATTCATTTTGTGTTTGTGGTGAGAAAAATAAAGTGTTTTTGTATGGTTGTATTTTGTATTATAATATACCTCCTAAGAATGTAAGCGCTGCTGTCGCGAATCGTACTGGCTTGACAGCGACTTCGATAAAACAAATTAATGTTCTTATGACGCGAACGAAAAAGTCATCGGCTGCAATATTATTTTTTAACTTTTTAGTTTTTTTTTAAGGTGGTTTTAATTTTTTGTTAAGATTTTTTTACTAGAATTTACCCACGTCTTCGTTCTCACGGGTTCCCGTCATCGTAGTGAGATAAATGATTTTAAGATTAATCATAAGCTTTTAAACACAAGAAGTTTCATCAAATTTTGTCCATTAGAGTAGTTTCCGCGTGCGCGAACAATCAACTGTTTGATTTGACCAAACCACAGATGTATGTATCATATTATGAATGCCTTGGTGATGCAGGGAAAACTTTGACTTCCTCGGAAGGTCGACTCCTGATGGGTTAGGTCAACGGCCCGCGGGACTATGGCAGATTGGGTTATGGACCTCGAACAAATGTCATAGATCTCTACTCTAGTCAAATGTGGTTGGCGGTGAAAAATATCCAAAATTGCGATATCCAAGATGGCTGCCATGGAAATTTCAAACGCCAATGTAGCTTTTAAAGGTTCACCTAACCGACAAAAAATTTGAATATAGGGATTTTAGGGATCGCTGATTAAGTATATGGAATCATTTCGTTTTTATCTTCAACTTTTATGAAGGTCGCCATACTAATTTCATAATTTTTAAAATGCTATTACTTTCTTTGCCCTGTAGCTCTCAAAGTTTAAGTCCTATGACGAAAATACATATAACTTGTTTTGTAGGAAATTTTATCAGATTTAATTTGTACTTAAAAAACTTTTTGGAACGACTAATAGACTTTGGAGACGTAAGCAAAAAACCAAAACTCGAGATGGTTTTTCGAGTGCTGCAAAGATAGCACAGGTCTTTCGAAGCTGTTAACTTGGATATACTCTACTGGTAGTGGTCCTAACAACGTATTAAAAAATCAGACCTGGAAGTTATTTTGCGATTTTCGCGCTTTATAATGTAAGATATGACTGACCTATATAATTACATAGCGTTATATAAGTTCTAACCTGAATACGCGTTGACAGTAGTAAAATCAATAAAAAGTCTATCTATCTATCTATAACGTCACGCCTCTTTCCCAGTGGGGTAGGCAGAGACCAGGGCGCGCCACTTACAACGATCCTTACATACAATATGTACTTCTTTTGCCTCATGCACATCCATACATCTCTTCATACATGCCCGTCGGTTTCGAGTACTCCGCACCTCCCCTTTTTGTAGGACGCAACTGATTTGATCAGCATACGTCCTACGAGGGCGCCCTCTGCCGACGCTTCCACTCACATTAGCAACATACTACTCTGTGTAAAAAGTATCGGGAATATGTCAATAAAAAGACCCGCGTAAAAGAGGTCGTTCTAATTTTTTTACTGCATGTTGGTAGCACTGTACTGATTTAGCGCGCAAAATTTGAGCGGGATCTGTCATTTAATTTGTTTTAAACTACACTTTTTGTTGGTCATAGTTTTGAGTCCTCGGCGATTTTTAGAATGGAAAATATTGTTGAACAAAGAGTGTGCCTTAAATTTTGTGTTTCAAATGATATTTCATGTGGTGAATCACTAAAAATGTTGCGAAATACCTACGGCGAATCGTGTATATCGAAAACAAGGGCTTATGAATGGTATAAGGCTTTTAAAGAAGGCCGAGAAGTAGTAGTAGACTTGCCTCGTTCTGGTAGACCTTCAATTTTTATTTTATTTATTTTAACACTTTATTGTACACACGGAAATATAAATGAAAACAGCATAATAGACAATTACAAAGGGCGAGCTTATCTCTAAAGAGATTTCTTCCAGCAAACCCGTGAAAGAGAGAGAGCATATTAAGTGAGGCAGGCATAGTGTGCACATTTAACAAATAAAACAGTATTTAACACTAATAAATAGATATGATTATATAAAGATACAGGTATATACATACATACATACATACACATATATATATATATATTTATAAAGAATGATAAACAAATAAATATACTAGTTTATTGAATGAAGAGAGAGATAGTGATCTTTGACTTGTTTTTTAAATGAAGCAATTGTTTCACAGTCTCTTATATTAAATGGGAGAGAGTTCCAGAGCCGGACTGCATGGACAGTGAAGGAATAGGAATAGAAGTCAGTAGTGTGGGATGGGATATTAAGGAGGGTACGGATGTGGGATCTACAGGGTTTGTCAGAAGGACGGGAGAAGGAGAAGCGTTCGCGGAGGTAACTAGGAGCAGACGGATTGTGGAGGGTGTTGTACAGGAGAGAGACGATATGACAATTTCTGCGATCACGTATAGGAAGCCATTTTAACTGCTTCCTGTATTCGGATACGTGATCATATTTACGCAATCCAAAAATAAAACGGATACACAAGTTTTGGAGCCTCTCTAATTTGTTAATGAGTTCCTCTGTGGCATCCAAATAACATACATCAGCATAATCGATGATAGGTAGGATGAGGGATTGGGCTAAGGAGATTTTGGTTTTAAGGGGAAGGAAATTTTGGAGATGTTTGAGGGAATGAAATGAAAAATGCACCTTCTGACTAACCTTGTTTATGTGGGCCGACCAAGATAGGTTGGAATCGAAAATTACCCCAAGATTTTTTGCAGTAGTAGTAAAAGGAATGATGACACCATTATAGAGAACTGGAGGAACGATATACTCACGGAGACAGTTGGACATATATCTACTTCCAATAAACATAGACTGTGACTTGGCGGGGTTGACCATTAGACCAAACGAGTCAGCCTAGGTACTAATACGCTCTAAGTCTTTGTTTATCTCTTCGATGGTATTTGAGATATCATCAACCTTGAAGTGGCGATAGAGCTGGAGATCATCGGCGTATAGATGAAAATTTGAAGAAATTACAGAGGTGATAGTATTAATGAAAATAGAGAAAAGAAGAGGAGATAGGACGCCACCCTGAGGAACGCCTGCAGTGAGATCACACCATTCAGAGGAGACCCCTTCGGAGCGGACACACTGCGAGCGTCCTTGAAGATATGAACTAAACCAAGCATTTGCTGGCGGAGAAATATTAAGAGATTGAAGGATACCAAGGAGTACATCGAAGTCAACAGAGTTAAATGCACTGCTGAAATCAAGAAGGATAAGTATTGAAAGCATTTTATTTTCCATTGCCAGACGAATGTCATCAGAGACTTTAAGGAGAGCTGAAACGGTGCTATGTCCAGGGCGGAAGCCAGATTGTAGCGGATTTAGCAAGTGGTTGGAGCAAAGGAATGATGCTAATTGCCTGTGGACAATTAGCTCAAGCACTTTGGAGAGGAAAGGAAGAATAGAGATAGGACGAAAGTGTGAAGACAAGGTAGGGTTGGAGATTTTAGGCAAAGGAAGCACCAATGCTTGTTTCCAAGCAGAAGGGAAGGAACCAGTAGTCAAGGAAAAGTTGAAGACGTGAGTTAGGATGGGTAGTAGTTCGGGTAGGATAAGGGTGATCATGCGTGAGCACACTGTGTCGTTACCTTCTGCAGAAGAGGAGATGGAGAGGATGTACTTTTCACGTCATGCTCAGTTGCCGCAGAAAAGCTGAACGGTGAACAGTTTGGCAGGGGAAGTTGTGAAAGTTCGCGAAGAGTATTCAATTTAGATGGAGAATTGATACAGACAGGAGGGAGAGAGAAGTGTATATTAAGTGAAGAGAGATTGATAGATACAGGATCAGAAACAGAAGATTTTCAACCGCTACGACCAAAGAAAACATCGACAGAATCAAGAAGCTAGTGCTCGAAAATCGACGTATGAGTCTGAGAGAGTTGGCTAGTGAGGTGAACATATCTTTTAAGTCCGTCCACAACATTCTCATTGACATTTTAGGCATGAAACGCGTCGCCGCTCGACTAGTTCCAAAAGAGCTCAATTTTTTTCAAAAAGCGCAGCGAAAGCATGTCGCTGAAGACATGGTTTCCCGAGCTTCTACGGATCCGACCTTTATGAAACGTATAATAACTGGCGACGAGACATGGGTTTATGAGTACGACATGCAAACAAGCCAACAGTCTTCAGAATGGCGTCTCGAAAACGAGCCGAAACCCAAAAAACCGCGGCAAAGTCGCTCCAAAATCAAGGTGATGTTGACAGTTTTTTTTGACTACCGTGGTGTGGTTCACTCCGAATTACTTCCAGAGGGAGAAACAGTGAATAAAGAATATTATTTAGGCGTCAAGAAGCGTTTGGGTGAGAGTATCCGCCGAAAACTCCAGATTTGTGGCAACACAACTCATGGATGCTGCACCATGATAATGCACCATCACACACAGCCATTATAGTGAAAGAGTTTTTAGCGAAAAATTCAACAAAAGTTCTCGACCAAGCACCGTATTCACCTGATATGACTCCGTCTGACTTTTTTTTATTTACCAAGTTAAAATTACCACTTCGAGGAAAACGTTTTGAGTCGATAGAAGCCATAAAAGAAAATTCGCTGAATGAGCTAAAGGCCATACCGCAAATAGCCTATGAAAAATGTATGGAAGACTGGGTGAAGCGGTGGAGATGTTGTATTGCAAGCGATGGGGCCTACTTTGAAGGCGATAAAATAAATTTAGATGAATAATTTGTATTTTTTGTTTTATTGACAAATTCCCGATACTTAGTACACAGAATGTATATCTCTTTCGTACATCTACTGTCACTCATTCTCTCCACATGACCAAACCAACGAAGCATACCTTTCTCTATTCTTGTCACTACATCTTCTTTTAATTTACATATATCTCTTATTAATACACAATTTCTCATAGCAAGTTTTTTTACTTAAGAGTTCGTCCATCCCATGGTTGTATGGAAGAAATCGCTTTTAGTGATAAGACCGCAATTTGTACCCTTACGTTCTTTTTATTAGTTTTTGTTACTGTATATTTTGGTGTGCAAATAAAGAATATTTATGTTATGTTATGTTATGTTCTCACTCTATCTTGCAGCGTCACACCACACATACTTCGCAAGGAACGCATTTCAACAGCATTAACTTTACTTGCATGCATCTTCTGCCATACCCAGCACTCACTGCCATACATAAGTGTAGGCACCAACACACCATTGTGTATAGCAAGTCGCGCTTTTTTGGACACTAATAAAAGTGAGTTTATAAATCAAAGAAAACAGTCGTGAGACGTTATTACTTTGGTAGTAATATAATAAGAAAATAAGTGTTGTTTACTCCACATGTTTAAAATTAAAGCATTAAGACGCAATACCAATTGTAAAGTAGGAATAATAAATAAAAACTGTGAAGGTCAAGCTGATAGCAGAACACGGAAAGCTCAAGGTAATAACCGAAAAATAAAGTAGATCAACCTATCAGATTAACATTACCTAACTTGATGTCGGATATCATTGTTATCAGTGCTTGATAATAGTATAAAATAAAAAGCAGATTGAAAATAAATTCAATATATCTTTAAACTCAGTAACTATTCGAAATACTGTATAAAGTAACAGCGATAAAGTTATTATTGTTATTACAAGCATGGCTGGTCTGCATTTCGAAGGTAACCTTGATGGTATAAGTGAAGTTCAATTAAATTACATAAGAAGTGTTTTAGAAAATCTTGGTTACAAAAACGAAAAAGTTATATTTGAAGCCGTTGGTAAAGCAGGTGACAATTATGTGGCTAATGTTAAAAGAATTGTCGTAGAAAAGGATGGCCAAACATTGAAAATGATAGCTAAAATTGCTCCAACATTAGAAGGTTTGCGTTCTATGTCAAATACTCACATGATGTTTCAAAACGAGCATTATGTGTACACTAAAGTTCTGCCTAAAATATCTGAGATGACGATATTCGCAGATGTGCCCAAAGCGGAAAGACTCGGATATGCGACATGTTACGGCACATTCATGGAAGCACCGAACGAAGTCATTCTACTCGAAGACCTAGCAGAAGCAGATTTTAAAATGCTTGACCGGTTCAAACCTCTTTCGAGTGAAACTATAAAATTAGTACTCAAAAACTTTGCCATTCTTCATTCCGCTTCGTTTGCATTGAAGCACCGAGAACCAGAAACATACGAAGAATTTGATAGAAATCTCCAAAATATGTTACTGATGACGCAAGAAACTAAACATATTCTAGAATTATTCCAAAAGTATGAAGAAGAAACTCTAACGATTTTAGATGATGAGAAATACAAGAATTTGCTTAGAGGATCCTTTAGTCAAATGAAAGAGAATGTTATTAAGAATGCTTATATAGACAGTAAATCTGGATACTCAGTCATACTACATGCAGACCCATGGACAAATAATATCATGTTCAGACTGGAGGCAAGTATCTTAGGCCTGTTTACAAAGTTTTTAATTTCAAACTGGTTTGCTACATGTTTGCTTTGTTTTGTAGTTAGAAAAAAATATATGCCTGTGCTTGCTGGTTAAGTTAATCGCTCCAAATCCTCATTAAACGCATTAGCATTTAATAGTAATATTATTCTTTAATTTTAATTTACATTAACATTTGTTGGTTATATTATTTATGTTAACATTTATTGTTTATTCGAGTAACAATGAATAAAATTTACGAATTATCAAATTACTCCAAAAACACACCATTCTCTATTCCTTTTCCAATGATGAGATCATTAGTCTAACAATTCCTTTTATTTATTTAAGGGTGATAAAGCGTTGGAGTGCTGTATGATTGACTACCAATGCTCCAGGTCAGGGTCTCCTGTCGGCGACATCCACTATATGATCTTCAACTGCTCCGACCACGAGACCAGAGCGAAACACTTTAACGAATGGATTGACTACTATCACTCGGAATTAGACAAGAATCTGGCCAACTTTGGTCTTAAGGCCCAAAATATTTATTCAAGAGAACAACTTGATACTGATATGAGGAGATTTGCAAAGTTGTCTTTTAACATAGCAATAATGATGTCAACTATGATTGTTATGGAATCAGAATTTATGGCAAAAATTGTAAGTAATGCTATGGAAAAAAATGAATCACCTTTTGTCGCCGTTATGAAACAACCTAAAGTTTTTTCGTCCAACAAAGAAACTATTTTGAAGTACAAGAAGAGGATTACGGGTGTAATGGATAGTTTCCTTGAATTAGGGTTCTTGGTTGTTATGTAAACTTAATCACGTTTTGTCATCGTTGAAGAGAATCTGTGTGGTTTTTATGTGTGCCGTCTTCACTTGTTTTTTATTCTGTTAGTTTAAGAAATATTATTTATATTGCTTGCTTGCTTGTCGCGTAGAGAGCTCGCTGATTGCCCAGGGTGCGGCTGACGTATAAGTTACAGTAGATACGTCACTCGGGGGGTGGGGGGGGGGGCTTCTTTTGACTGTACAAATGCGCATTTTCATATAATATATTAATGTGGATCGCTTAGGTATAAGCCCACAAACATAAATTTGTCTTCTTTTAAAATTGTATTGTATTTGATTGTGCAAATTATATTTTATGTACAAATATTACATATTTTATTGAATAAGATTAAATTAATAACGTTAAACATAACTTGTTTTCATAAACCTACTACTTTCTATCATAGTCAAAGTTATTGTACTTTTCTACGATAACTTCGGTATATCTTGACCGATTTAGATGATTCTTTTTTGTCCTGAAAGAGTTACCCATTTGAATTTGGTAAACATTTGATGAAGCTTTTTGGAGGTAGACGATGAAATTCCTCAAACGTTGATAGCAAATCATCGGCAATTGAAGAAATTGATTCATGTGAGTGGGGTAAGTATTGCATCAGTGTGGTGAGACGTTGTTACCTAGGTAATAATAATTATAATCTCTACTATTATAAAACTATAACATAAGTGTGTTTTTACACTGACGATATTAGAAAAAAAAATTACGATATGGTTTTTAGGTGTCCCTGACTCCAAAACACAAATTTTCGATTTTTTGTCAGTTTGTTTGTTAGCTCGCGCATTACGCGAAAACTACTAAACCGATTTTAATAAAGCTTTTTGAGTCTGAAAGCTTATGATTAAACTTAAAATATGGTATATTACTCATATCACTACAATATGACGGGAACCCGTGCGGACAAAGTCTCTCTCTAGTATAAATATAAGTTTCGTGCACTCCATACGTTTATTTAAAGTATTTATGCTCAATTCTGGTTGTAACGTATGAATAGCAACTTAAGAACTTTGACCGTCAAATTAACAAAATACGGATGTAGGTTGGCATTAAAAATAGGATAAAATATAACAGAAAAATAAATTGAATAACCTATCACATCACTATTAATTTCATGTTGGATAACATTGTTATTATTTATATAACTTATCAGTTATCCAGTTTATCATAATATCCATTGATGACAGTATAAAATGAAAAGCAGATTAATAAACACTTCATTATCACTTTGAATTTACTGCAGCTATTCGCAATACTATTTTAATTAAACTAACAGCGATATATATTATATAGTGATTATATTGTTATAACAAACATGGCGGACCTTAATTTCGAAGGTTGCCTTGATGGTACAAGTGAAGTTCAATTAAATTACATAAGAAGTGTGTTAGAAAATCTTGGTTACAAAAATGAAAAAGTTGTATTTGAAGCCGTTGGTAAAGCAGGTGATAATTATGTGGCTAGTGTTAAAAGAATTGTCGTAGAAAAAGATGGTCAAACATTTAAAATGATAGCTAAAATTGCTCCAACATTAGAAGCGATGCGTGCTATGACAAATACTCACAAGCTGTTTCAAAACGAGCATTATATGTACACTAAGGTTTTGCTGAAAATATCTGAGATGCTGTTATCTGCAGATGTGCCCGAAGCGGAAAGGCTCAGATATGCAACATGTTACGGCACATTCTTGGAAGCACCGAACGAAGTCATACTACTCGAAGATCTAGCAGATGCAGATTTTAAAATGCTTGACCGATTTAAACCTCTTTCAAGTGAAACTATAAAATTAGTACTAAAAAACTTCGCCATTCTGCATTCCGCTTCGTTTGCATTGAAGCAAAAAGAACCAGAAACATACGAAGAATTCGATAGAAATCTCCAAAACATATTTCTGATGACGCAAGAACATAATCCTATGATAGGATTATTCCAAAAATTTGAAGAAGATGCTCTATCGATATTAGATGATGAGAAATACAAGAAGTTGCTTAGAGGATCCTTTAGTCAAATGGGAGTGAACATCATTAAGAATGCTAATATTGACAAAAAATCTAGATACTCAGTCATACTACAGGGAGACCCATGGACAAATAATATCATGTTCAGACTGGAGGCAAGTACCTAAGACCTGTTTACAACGTTTTTAATTTCAAACTGATTTGCTTTGTTGTATAGTTCGACAAAAGTTATAGAACTGTGCTTGCTGGTAAGTAATTATTCGCTTCAAATCCTCATTAAACTCATTAGCGCCTCTAGCGAAATCTTGATGATGTTTATAAACTTTTCTACGTGCCACAGTCTTACCTAACTAATTACATCCTATTCGATAACTTATCTGTAAAAATTCTTCAAACAAAAAGCATACGACTAGATAATCTTATGTAACAATATCCGTTATATTTATTTATTTATTTTATTCTCAATATCAGAAACAGTCCAATACCAGGCAAATAAGGCGTCTTGAAAAATCTTTGCACATTTTTTTGTTATTATTTATTGACAAAAACATAAAAAATATACACGGGAATAATATTAACACAAAATTAAGTATTATTAATTTAGTTATTTTAAAAGAGTAACATTATCCATTCCTTTACATTCTCGTCATCAGTCTTACATTTAATTTTATTTATTTCAGGGTGATAAAGCGTTGGAGTGCTGTATGATTGACTACCAAGGCTCCAGATCAGGGTCTCCAGTCGGCGACATCCACTATATGATCTTTAACTGTTCTGACTACGACACCAGAGCTAAACACTTTAACGAATGGATTGACTACTATCACTCGGAATTAGACAAGAATCTGGCCAACTTTGGTCTTAAGGCCCACTATGTTTATTCAAGAGAACAACTTGATACTGATATGAGGAGATATGCAAAGTTGTCTTTTAATATAGCAACAATAATGTCAGGAATGATGGTTATGGAATCAGAAGCTGCTGCAAAAATGATGAGTGCTTTGGAAAATGAAGCACCTATTGACGCCATGATGGAACAAACTAAAGTATCTTCGTTCAATGAAGAAACTATTCTGAGATACAAGAAAAGGATAATGGGTGTAATGGACAGTTTCCTTGAATTGGGGTTCTTGGTTCTTATGTAAGCTCGGAGATGGATACCCGAAACCGGGAGATCTTAGGTTTCTTCCCCTCAATGGTGTTGCCTCCTTCATTGAACATGTATTTGAAGGGTGAAGAAAACAAAAAGTATTGGGGCTAACACAAAAGATCCCACTGGGTCGAAGTATTGCTGGCTTGCCAGCCCCCACAACAAGATAAGATAAGAAGAAGCATCATTCACGTTTCATCATCGTCGAAGAGAATCAATGGGCTATTGTTTAGTCATTTTCTATAATTTGAAGTCTGCAATGATTCGTGAGCTTTTGGTGTGGTTGTTGTGTTACCTTATGTTTAAGAAATTTTATTTATATTAATAAATTTATATGATAGTACAAAGGCGCATTTTCACAAAATTATAAGCCCATAAACGAAATTTTGTCTTACACGCTTTATCTTTTATTAAAATTTACAAATTATATTTTTCAAATATTATTGATTTTAAACATGATACAGCCATGTAGTTAAGATGCAACAGATTGAAAATTTCGTTCTCTGGGTAGTGGGCTCGGTGGCGAAATTATATAACGCAGTTCCCCGGTTTGGAAAAGTGCGGGTTCAAGTCCCGCCCGAGACAAATTTTTCAATCTTTAATTTGATTCGAAATTATGTTTTACCTGTATAATACGTGTATGCTGACAGTTTTTAAGGGGATGATCAGACCATCAAACTGAACAACTTTCTCTATGGGACCAACATCGAAATAACGAAAAAACATGTATGGTGTCGGACGCTCGGCGGAGTAACAACTCTGTTTCGAACGTTCGTCGGTCTAACTCCTGAGGATGCTCCTTGGTGGAGCGAAACACGTGTAGAGTAGAAATTATTTTGTGGGCAGGTTGTGTTGCATAACGTAATACAACTTTGTCTACTAGGTACTTGGAAGCGGAGGTCTTGATACAATCGTGTCATCTACATATTAGTCATGGATTTCCGCAAAGTAACGCCTGATTCAATTAAGTATAATGTATATGTTATGTAGTAACTAGTAATATGTGACGAGGCGCTTTTGGCGTGAGATAAAACAAAAAGTAGATACATAAATAAAAAGTTATTTTCATAGATTATGCATTCTTTGTAATAAACTACTAAAAGAGACCTGATTAGTAATTAGTTGTTCTACAAATGAAAACGTTAATTACTAAATAGCTAACATTATTTTAGTTAATCACCGGCCATAAAATTTTAATTGAATATCGTTTGTTCGCATTAAAAAAGAAATTACCATACATATTTAACTAACTAGATTATTTTAGCTGAAGAAGTTTATTTATTTATTTATTTTAACACTTTATTGTACACACGGAAATATACATGAAAACAACATAATAGACAATTACAAAGGGCGAGCTTATCTCTAAAGAGATTTCTTCCAGCAAACCCGAGACAGAGAGAGAGCATAGAAAGTGAGGCAGGCATATGCACATTACGAAGTTCACTGTAATTTAAATTTCGAATAATAGTTTTAAAACATTAAAGAACGGGTCTTGTCAGCATCATTGTACTACCGGTCACACTAACTCTGCACCTCACTAGAATGCGATGCTTACCCTTCGCGTCAGTAAGGACTTCATAATCGTGATATGGCTATATCACGCCTTTTATCTCGTTCGTTTGCGCGTAAATAGAATGAGAATAGCGATAGCGCAGTACCACCTCGCCATAATACGGCCTCAGCACGGCTAGCATGCCACCCACGACAAAGCGTGTAAACGAGAAAAATGTCAAGCGCGCTCTTTCTGGCATATGTAAAATAATAAAGACGGAGGCACATCTCGATTTTTATCGTTTTCTCGGGGGTGGCATGCGAGGGCTACTGGTCAGGCCTCCGTCACTCGACCGTACTATAAGCACATGAGTAGTCCATACAGAGGACAAGCTCGGCCAAATGTGATGTGAGTCGTGTTTTACATGAGTCGGTCACAAACATACTACCCACCATAGATAGTGTAGGGTATATGAATAATATAAAGCAAAACATAAAAACGCTACTTGACATGCATTCGCACTTATGAATCTTATGATAACCGTCCATTAGAATAAGCGAGATGTCAATAGTAAATAGATTCCATCTTAAAACCTTGTGTCACCACGGACGGATCCAGCTGGAGGACTGTGTTATGTCCTTATTTTAAGCACAGAGTACCTACTAGATTGAAATTTGCTTGATTGTCAAATTTTTTAAGCAAATTCTTCAAAAACAAATTATGTTTGTTTAGACTTAGAGAATATAACAAGCTAATGTTGCCGGTCTTTATTTGATAAGTTATTGCTACCAACCGACCGTAACCTAGGTGGGTAGGGGTACAATGGGTAGCAATAACTTATCAATTAAATTGTATTCGTAAAAGGTACTTACCTAGTCACTACACAGAATATCTAGGATTAAAAAAAATCTAGATTTTTTTTAAAAACGTTCAATGCTTACTTTGCAAATTGTGAGTATTTTTAATTTTTATATTTATCAACCATTATCAACACTAATCACAAAATCATTCACTTTTGCCCGTCAATTTCCTCGAATGCGCGTGACGCAGCCCTTGTGTCTCGCAATGGAACCGGTTCGTTGAGCTCGCGCCAACCAAAGAAGTTCCTACGACAAAAGCTTAATCCATTGCACTAAGTATCAAAATCGCGTGTATATGGGCTAGCGGCTACTACTTGTTCATTTACACGGGCTGAGAGTCGGTGAGAGGCTTTGACTACTTATTATAAGGACGAGCCTTGCGGTAGCATTTCAATTTGATCAATTTGATCGTTATCACTAAACGAGACGGCCTGTAATTGCGAAACAACAATTTCGAACTTAGAACGTTTGGGTTTCACACGAGAGTAGTTTTCATGATTTTTATCATTCAAAATTAGAATCTAAAGTTATGGGAATAAAATCCAAAGTTGCGGATTTCATGTTACCTCGCCCCCCGCAAAAAGAGGCAGAAATGTTTGTTAGTAGAATACGCGAACTAGTTCTATATACGTAGTCAAAGGTGAGAGGTCACGCACACATCGCCTCGCTATGTATGGGTATACCTATAGTTTCCGCTTAGTATGAAGCTTCCGATCTGTAGGAATATGTAATCATGTGCTATAAGTACCCAGCCCAACTATGCACCGGCGCTGGTCTAGTCGATTGCCACGAGCGCAAGCGAGAGCGCCGAACAAAATGTCGCAGTGAGAAAGAGACGTAATTAAAGCGTGGAAATTTATCGTTTTCTAAGGCAGTACCTATCTATTGTATAGTAAGTATTCAGTAATCTGTGGCCAGGTGCACAGATACTGGTCACACCGGGTTGTAGTATACCTACGTATGAAAAGACTTAAGTTAACCTACCCGCATCTGAAATTAATTTGAAACGTATCAAAATCCTTTACCAGCCTGACGCAAATATTCTGTAACAAACTAATAATCCGCAGCCCGAATCTGGCTAAAGATTGCGGAAGTGAACGCAAACTTGTGAGAACATCAAGCCGCCTTGACGCTCTATGGACTTTGTTATACCGAAGGTGCGTGTTTCCATTTTATTGACAACATTTCTTACAGAGAGCCTCCCTCCAGGCCAAGAGCTGCCCAGGCCTATATGGAGGTGCTTGAATAGACTCTGAACTCTGGTCGGCCGGAGTACTTAGAACTTGTTCTTGTAGACGACCCGGTTGGTGTAATGGTTACCACGCCGGACTGCCAAACTAGGGTCCTGGGTTTGAATCCCGGTTCGGTCATGGCAGTTTGATTTTCTAAACCGCCTTTTTAAATATTAGAAGGGTATTTTGTTACGCCGTGTAGATACAATTATAATATCGTATCGTATCGTATATAACAATGGAACAAACCCAGAGGTTTGTTTCCACACTAAAGAGTCGAAAGGCGTGCAAACTTCAGGACTCGGCTTTAACTTTACTTATGACAATGTTGACAGCTTGCCTACAAGATAAGTTAATTTACGCTATAAATAACCGGTAATATCAATTTTGTTTAAATAGACTTGTATTGTTAGAAACAACCCTGCTGTATGATATTTCAATCGAGGCGAGTCATGTCATAGAGTTTGACATGCCTTTATATCATCATCATCATCATTCGCCTATAACCACCCACTGAAGAGCATAAGCCACTCGACTCGGTTGAACGCAGAGCCAGTAGGCTCATTGGCAACAGTGAGCTAGTGGAAACCAAGCTTCATAGCCTAGCCCACCGCCGCAGAGTGGCCTGCTTTTCGGTCTTCTACAAATTGTACTTCGGTGAGTGTGCCCAACAGCTACATGAGCTCATCCCACCTTCCCCTTTTGTACTATCGGACTTCCAGAGGCACCGCGGGATATCACCCCTTCTTGGTTGACATCCCATATATCCGCACCAAGCGCCTTTCTGAATCTTTTATAGTGCGCACAGCCAAGGAGTGGAACGCCCTGCCCGTGTCAGTATTTCCGAGCGCTTACAACTCGAATTCCTTTAAAGTACTAGTGAATAGGCTTCTTCTGGGTAAGCTCGAGGTCAAGAGCAAACCCATATTTAATAAAAAAAAGGCCTTTTGAGCGTATGCAGGTTTCCTCACGAACTCACGATGTTTTCTTTCAACGTTTGACAGCAGTCGATACTAGATTCTTTATTGTTTGGTACTTGTTTTGTACACAAAAACAACATAATTATGAAAAAATACAATATGGTAAAACCATCAATACCTCCCAGCTTCCTGGGTATTGTACATAAGCTAGAAAAACTCATTGGTACTTGGTGACTTGGCATATATTGCCACCTACAATGACGTTATTGGCCACCAATACCCAATGCCAATGTCATAAAAAAATAACACTCAAAATCCCAATACTAACGGATATTGGTGTACAAAATCTCCTCCGATTTGATGCGACAATTATTGACGCGTTTACCTCCTACGTTTCACATTTCAAGTAGACTTGAAAAAGAAACCATTTCATTTCAACCATCGTAGAGACTTCATATATTAAATAAACGGTAATATTACACGTTTAAGGGTAGTTACGGTGATACGGGGTATTTTGCTGAGACCTTTTAATGTTTTGTACAATGAAAATAGAAAGAGGATTTTTGTAAGTGGGCTTACGTTGAGACTAGAACGGTTTTAACAGACTTTTAGTTTTGTACGTGAGAATTTAAATAGGTAGGCAATGATCTTAAGGTATAACCTCTCCGTTATTTAAGAATTTTGTACACAATGTAAGTCTTAGGTTTTTTTTATGAAACCCGCCTTAAATAGCCAGGGGATTTTTCCGTAAGGCTGGACAAAAATTAGGACATTTAAGGCAAAATCTCATGTAACCACATAATGCAATAAACTGTTACTCATGAATTATTATTATGACATGAGTGTAGACTTTGCCAAACTTTTAGAGCTGTGGGAACTAGCTTGATCAAATTTTCGTGAATCGATGGAGCCGCGCAAATTTCAGTTTCACTTTACCTCACTCGCTCAGTGCAACGTGATTGGAAGCGAATCTTGTTAGATAGAACCTGCAATTTCATTGACAAAAAGCCTTAGAAAAGTCGGACAGACTTGTAAACAGAGAGTGAAAGATATCGAACTAACGTGTTTATATATGTTTAAATAATTTGGTTGATTGATTAGTAAATATTAGGTTAATATTGTTAAGCAAGTGTTTTAGGTTTATTCTTGCTGCTTTTCTTGACACCATCTGAATCACCTTTCGCAACCCTCTTCTGAACCAAGTGTACGCACGGCGACACATCAAGCTATACAAAACCAATATAAGCTGGCCGCGCGACGCTATACGTTACTCGACCTACGCGCGGCCAGCTTATGTTCGTTTTGTATAGGTTGATGTGTCGCCGTGTGTACATGGTTACGGAACCCTATACATGGGCAACTCTGACACGGTCTTGGCCTTGGTTTTTTGCGAGGGTGTCGTGATTAAGGGATATCATTTCTTTTGTAGTATTTTTGTGGAATGAAGGCTAGCCAAAATCTAACTAACACTACGTGACTCCATCTCGAGACTCGTGATTTCATCCTGAAACATTAATATGCTATATTAGCGACCCACCCCAGCTTCGTCCGTGTAGGATTTATATGAATAAGTAAATAATTATAATATACCTACCTCACATAAATTAACAGGAATGGATTGGAAACGATCGCTCAATTCTACGCAAAAAAGTCTGTCACTTTTGCGGGGGGGCGAGGTAACGCACACAAAGCAATTGTTCATTACTAATGCATTTCTCGATCACGTCGCTATGCACGCAAACGACGACATTTACAAACACTAGCTTGAACTGTACACATAGACGTGTATTAAATACGTAAACAGAAAGACCATATAAACTGAACCACATATTCACGCAAAGTATTTCCAAATAGAGGTCTAGTTATGCTGACTAGTTGAAATGGACTCATAAAAGTGCTAGTGCTTGACACTATCGATAAGTTTGGCAATCATGAATAATCGTATATGAGTATCAAATGAAATGAATATAATATTTTTCACGGTCGGGGTGTCGCAAAGAGGGTCCCATACAAAATTAGGACTTAGAAAATTTTCAACAAAAAACAATCGTCAAATGTAACATTCGGGATCCGGGGGATGTGGGAGTATTAGGGTGGAGGAACACCACCTCTGGTGACCTTCAAGGTCATTGACCTTGACCTTGAACATGAAATGGAGGGTTCAATTAAAGGGAATGTTTTTGGGTAGACTGGGTAAATAGTAGCAATTCGGTTCTGGCACTCGCCGACCGCTGCCGCGGCACGCTCGCTCCACGTACTGCGATTACCACAGGCTTGAATCCAAGCAACCCGGATACTGGGTTCTTTTGGAAATCTGTAAAGATATACAGCTATTAACAATACTAACAAGTAGCGAAATATCGATATCGATATTTAATATGTGCAGGCCCTTCACTAATTTCGTAGCGGTGTGGCCAGCCACATTTAAATAAAATAATTATTTGGATCGAATTAAGAATAAAACATACACATTTTTATAAAAATACTAACACTATTATTGTACATTTACACACTAGTTTTAATTCTAAAAAGTGACATGTAAAGAATTGTTCATGGGTTATATTATGATGGTTTTTCCGATTACCAAATATACCAAGTAAGTTTAATAAAATGCAAGCAGTATTTACTCTATTATTTTATTATACAGGTAGAGTAATAATAAAATCACAAGTAATATACGGTAAAATGTAGTAATGTTCATACAACTTCAAAATCGTACAAATATGGACTTATACGGGTAACCGGCAACACTTATTTATTGGAAATATTTTTCTATTTTATGGTAGTTTATTGCATTATTTGATAATATTTGGACAAAAAAATACTCACAAGTGAAAGGTAGTGTTATCCTTTTGTACGCTTGAAGTTCCTGACCTTTTTTTGCACTGATAAACACTACAGACAGGCATTTTTGCGGGATGTCGTGCCACGAGAACAAACACTTGGCGACTGGCGCGGGACGCGCGGCGACTAGTTTTATATAACGGGTATGCTCACTGAGCGCATGCCTTTGGCAGAGGGGTACGCGCGTAATATCGCATCCATTCCTGTTAATTTATCTGAGATACCTACACACAAACTCTCCGGAGAAATTTTATAAATTACTCTGAAAACTGTATCAAAATCCGTTGCATGGTTTAGAAGAAGTAAGCGAAGAAACAGACAGACAGACACGAATAGCGATTTGTTTTATACTATTTCGAGAAAGAATTTACGTGAAAAAGATAGTACTGACAACCCCGAAAGGAATTAAGGTCGTGAGATTTTTAGAACGTATGTCAAAAGAATTACGTAAATCCGATTCAATAAGAAAATAATAAAGAGAACGTAATGACGAAAATGTATCGCTTTCAATATTCTCTCAGACTTCCGAAATATAACTTTTTCGATTAAAAACCAGGCTATTATTCAGTGTGAATTTTAATATGCAGCATGTCCAATTTAATATCACCGACGTTATATCTCAGCGTCGAAGCCGGGATGCTGCGCAATCAGTCGGAAGGGATTATATGATAAATAATTTATCAGATATCTTTTGGGAGTCATCGCCGTTACATGTTCGGATATTTGGCTTCTCTCTTATTACTGAAATGTATTGGCAAGATCGTGAAGTACGAGTATTTCTTTTACAAAGGAACTAGCTTTTGCCTACGACTGTGTCCGTACCGACTCTTGCCTGTCCATTTCCCATTATTTGGGGTAGTGGCAATATACGCGTGATAAAAAAATACAGAGTGTAATAAAAAGAATCATTACCAAACCCTTCGGAGAGAAGAGGATAACTCCGCCAGAGTCGCCTTCACGTGGAAGCCTGGCGGAAGCAGGCGGCGGCGGGGGCGACCCGCACACACGTGGCGACGCACCGTCGACGCCGAGCTACGAGCAGCCGGGTTGAGTTGGCGCGACATAGAACACCAAGCGCAGGACAGGGAGAGGTGGCGGCGTCTCACGAGGGCCCTCTGTACCATCGGGGTACCATAGGACAACAAAATTACCAAACCAGTCAGAATATAAAATAAATCAGCTGTCTCATACTTTCAAGTCGACTAGGCGCAGTTTAGTATGGAACAGCAGATTTTTTTTTGCGCTGTCAGATTTGGTCCCATAGTACAAGTTGTTCAGATTGATGGGTAGAGTATGTGGTTTAAAGGTTAATGATACTATTCGTTTATACATAAGGTGTAAAATTAAATGCGTTTCATACTTAAAGGGGTTGCTTCAGACCATCGAATTGAATAACTTTCACTATGAAGCCAACATCAAAATAGCGAAAAAACACGGCTGTTCCATAGAAAACGTCAATGGCTACTCGACCCAAATGTATGGGACTGAGCTGTTTTTTTAGCAATTTTGATGTCGGTTTCATAGTAAAAGTTGTTCAGTTTGAAGGTTTGAAGCTCGAAGCACAACTTCTTGACAACAGGCACATAATAAATCGTTTTCTATTTTTATTTCATGTTTAATATGTAACGCATTTCAGTTTTCACCCTCCTGTATAACCTACAAAACCAAATTGCTATCGTAAATTTTTACTAGTAAAAGTTTCAAATTGCTTCTATTATGTAACAATGATTGTACTTCATAAAATTACATAAAACAAACTGTTTAAACATGCACAAGCACACTCAGTTTAAAACTAACGCCATCCAATTAAAAACCTCAATTCCCTTAAGACAACTTCTCCTTAATTAACCATGCATAACCCAAAGTACATCACGATGTTAAATTTAACAGCTAATTAATTCATAGTTAAGCTCGGTCACCTTTTTAAGTAGAAAATTGTGTCTGCCCTGTACAGAGCCGGATTAAACATAAAAGGTTGCCCCCGCAGAAAAAAATTCTTGTCCCAATATGTCATGGATTAATATCTACAAGCATTAGACAAATAACAGGTTAAATAGGTAGAAGAATCTTCACTTTCGGTGACATTGAGAAGCTCACTTCTTATTTCCTCGCAAAAAAATATCTTGAAATTAGTGTCTGTAAATTTAAATGTTTTGACAATCTTGTCTGCTGTGAATTTTTACGCCGCACAATAAAATATTACACGAAAAGATTACAAGAAACAAACAAAAATTTTATGAAATGCAAACATCTGACTGGAGCCGAGTACACCCGATTCAGCGTCACCGACCCGATCGTGACGGTTCAGTTTCTTACGGTGGTCACCAGTCACCCTTTCAAGAGACAAAATAAAGGTTTTGACTTTATAAAATTAATAAGCCATTGGAATAAACCACATAGTTTTTTTGGAAAAATCAAAATCATTTTAGTTCAGACACATTCGAAACGATATCGACACAATGGTCTTATCACTGGATTCCAGCTACAATTTTTTACTCCATTGTCCTCTCCTGAATTGGTATCTGTGCAAGTGAAATTAAGTTCACAGAATTAAATCTGAAGTTGGCTGCAGAAGCGTCAGCGAGAGCTAATTAATGTATTATTTGCATTAATCTGGATTATTCTCAGGATAGTCTTACCGGAGTCAGGAGTTCAGTTTCATTGATACTTGTGCTTTCAATGGTTTACTAAAGAGTTCAAAGTTACCAGTATAGGTCTATATACTAGTACCTATGTACTATGTAGTATATAGACCCCGCTCCCCGTCTCCCTCTGACTTCAGAAACCCCACCTCACCTCACACTTTCTGAGGACACTTTATGAGAGCCGAGCAAGGGAATGCAGTCAGGCGCGTGCACCCGTTAGATTTGACTACATAAAATTGTGTCTTTTCAGTGCATAAAAAACGTTGAAAAATAACGCAAAATTCACATTTTCTGTAATTCTTTAGCTCAAATACTATTTTTAATAACTGTAGAAGACGTTAAATGCAAAGCGCGGCTTTCAACCATAGAGGAAGGCGTAACTCGTGTCATCGGGGCGTTGACACGAGTTGGGTCCGCCACATACATACATACACACAATAAACCTGATACGGAATTAGTTCCGGATAGACTGTTGCCGCTTTCAGAGACTTTTTCACTAGATCTAGTGATTTTTTGATGTCTTAGGTGGCATTTTTTAAAGATTTACAGTCATATCAAACAAGTTATTTTTGAGCGTAGGCATTGATGGAACGATACTGTATCGTGTCATGGCCGTGTGGTCCCGGCAGAGCAGAATAGTACCACTCCATTCCATCTATTATGTTGGATGTCGTAGAAGGCGACTAATGGATAGGGACCGTAGTCTTGTGTTCCTTCTTCGGGCGATAGGCTGGCAACCTGTCGATATCTTACTTACGGCCTCATCTGACCCCTTCTCTGGTCGTAGCGGTTCTCCGTTCCACTGGGCTCAGTAGGGGGAGGACGGGTGTGTGCACTTGCGTTTGCGCGTACGTTTGTGCATCTAAATATCTCCTGCGCACTTGACTGCTTCCGACAATGGATTCCGAGTAACGAAAGTCCTGTGGCGATGGACTGAGGTAGAGAGGTCTGGTTTGATGCAAGCCAGGCTTTGTCTGAAGCCTGCACATGGGCGGCTCTGGGGGTGTTGTATTACGCCGTGGTCGTTTTCACTCTGCATAGGGGGGACGGAGTGGATTCGGTAGCACCTAGAGTGACAAAGCAGCCCTGTTTAGGGTCTCCGCATCTTTCAATTCGTGGTCGAAGTCACAAGAAAAAAATATATATAAATACACCTGACATGACGTTCGGCGCGTGGAACGTTCGAACGCTCCTGGATCGCGATGACAACGCTTGCCCTGAACGGAAAACTGCCATTGTTGCTCGGGAGCTTCATCGGTATAACGTGGATGTGGCTGCACTCATCGAAACACATCTTGCCGATGAAGGTGAGGTCGTGGAACATGGTGGAGGGTATACTTTCTTTTGGAAAGGGCTCTCCTCCTCAGAACCGAGACGGTCGGGCGTAGGATTTGCAATCAAGAACCAGCTAGTTCAGCGTCTTCAGGAGTGTCCTGTACATATATCGGACCGCGTCACCACCCTGCGCCTCCATTTGAAAAATAGAAACTACCTTAACGTCATCAGTGTGTATGCCCCGACGCTAGACAAATCTGATGACGTCAAGGGTAAGTTTTACGAGGAATTGACACAATGCATCGAGAGCATACGTCCGAGAGAGCAGATCCTTTTACTTGGGGACTTCAATGCCAGAGTCGGGCGGGACTATGAAGCCTGGCCTAAAGTTCTGGGCAGACACGGAGTTGGTAATATGAACAACAATGGTCAGCTGCTGCTCAGTCTATGTGCACAGTTTGATCTAGCGATAACGAACACCATGTTCAGACTTCCCGCTAAATACAAGACGAAGTGGATGCATCCTAGGTCCAAGCACTGGCATCTGATAGACTATGCAATCGTCAGACAAAAAATGTTTCTCAAGTCCAAATTACCCGCGTAATGCGCGGCGCACACTGCTGGACTGACCATCGGCTTGTAATCACCAAAGTGCGTCTCTGCCTTCGTCGGCCTCGTAGATCTGGAAGATCAAAGCTTGCGTGTTTAAACGTAGATAGGCTAAAAAGCCTTGAGGTCCGAAAGAAATATGCCGAAGCCTTAGCAAATACGCTGCCGCCTACATGTGTAGGGACTGGTGATATCGAAGCAGACTGGGGGTCCCTTTCTTCTCACATTTTGGACTCTGCCTCGACTACATTGGGTCCAAAAGTCCGAGTGAACGAGGACTGGTACGATGAGAATGATGGAACCCTAACGCAAGCAATTGATAGGCACCGCCGTCTCCTGCGGCAACACAGTGGGAGAAAACAAGGTGGGTGTGTTGTAGACGTCATTAAAAAGAGTTATTTGGAGCTACGGAAACTTACTCGAGAAATTAAAGACAAGTGGTGGCAGGACAAAGCTCGTCGCGTACAGTGGCTTGCCGACACGAACCAGCTTGGTGAATTTTACGTTGAGGTTCGAAAACTTATAGGAACATCTAATCTTGCAAAGGTGCCTCTGAGATCAGCAGATGGTGAAGCCCTTTTGAAAAGCAAGGAAGACGTGCTGAACCGTTGGTCAGAACATTTCAACGATCTGCTCAACGTCGATCGGTCAGCAAACCTACAACACGTCCGTTCGATTCCTCAACTCCCAATTGCCATTAAGCTGGATGCTCCGCTGTCACGTGGCGAGGTTGGTCGTGCCATCAAGCAACAGCCAAACAAACGTGCGGTTGGCATAGACTTTATACCGGGAGAACTGCTCAAATACGGTGGTGAGGAGCTGCACTCATGGGTATGGGAGCTTTTTGTTCGAATGTGGGAGGAACAACGAGTCCCCTACACCTTTAAAGTGTCACGTATTAGGGCCCTATATAAGAACAAAGGCGATCGTTCTGATTGCGCCCTCTTATCGGTCCCTGGAAAAGTCTTTGCCAGAGTTCTTCTAAACCGCCTTACGGAATTATCGGAAAAACTTTTGCCAGAAACACAGTTTGGCTTCCGACCTGACCGAGGCACATGTGAAGCTATTTACTCAGTACGTCAACTTCAAGAAAAGAGCAGGGAACAGGATCGTCAGTTGTATCTTTGCTTCGTTGACCTAGAAAAGGCTTTTGACAGCGTGCCTCGAGACGCCCTGTGGACGGTACTGGGGAAACTCGGATGCACAGAGAAATTTGTGAGACTTTTGAGACTCCTGCATGACGATATGCAGTGTTGCGTCGCAGCCGACGGCGAACAATCTGGCTTTTTCCCCGTTACTTGTGGGGTGAAGCAGGGGTGCGTCCTGGCACCCACACTTTTCGCCTTATACTTTGCAGTCGTAGTCCGGGAAGTTTTACAAACTGTGCGTGAAGGAGTTCGCATCCGTTTCCGCACTGCTGGCAACGTTTTTCATTTGGCCAGATTTAAGGCCCGCACAAAAGTGACCTGTACAATGATCTCTGAGATCATGTATGCAGACGATCTGTGCTTTGTGGCTGAATCCCCTGATGGCCTACAGAAGCAGATGTCCGCTCTTCACGAGGTTTGCCGTAAATTCGGTTTAAAAATTAGCGTCAAGAAGACGGAAGTAATGTCTCTAGACATTTATGGTCATCGGACGCTAAATATCAAACTCGATGAGGGCGTGCTGAAGCAGGCTGATAAATTCCGTTATTTGGGGAGCACTATAACGTCAAAGTGCGATCTAGACGCTGAAATTAATAGCCGAATTGGTGCTGCTGCCGCAGCTTTCGGCAAATTGGATGCGAAGGTCTTCAGCACACATGACCTGAAAATGGCTACAAAAATATCGATTTACATGGCGATTGTATTGCCTAACATCCTTTACTCCGCTGAAACGTGGACAGTGTACCGCCGACACATTCTTATGCTGGACCGTTTCCACCTGAAATGTATTAGGAAAATATTGAAAATCAAATGGTCCGACCGTGTGCGGAACACTGAAGTACTGCGAAGGGCTAATGTTGGTGGTATTGTAGCCTATCTTATACGTCGACAGCTTCGGTGGTGCGGTCACGTGTCACGAATGGCGGAGGAACGAGTGGCGAAGCACATATTTTATTCCGAGCTTGAGGAGGGCAAGCGTAAGCTAGGTGGGCAACTTCTCCGATACAAGGATGTGCTAAAACGCCACATGAAACGGTGTTGCATTGACCCCGCACAATGGGAAAAGCTCGCATCTCAACGCCAGGAGTGGAGGACCCTTGTCAGAGACTTTTTGATTTTGAGAGTTTTTGACTTTGAGGCAGTCCGGCGTTCTGAGCTTGATGCCAAGCGCGATGAATTGAAGGCCCGACCACCAGCGACCATCAATTATGTCTATGAGAATGGTGTCCTGACGTGCACTCACTGTGCACGTACTTTCTCGAATAAAATCGGCTATATAAGCCACATTAGGGCGCACGAGCGCCAACAACGACGGAATCAGAGGCAGTCGCCGTAGCCGAAATCGGCTAGGAGGAGTAGCGTAGCACTGTATCGTGACGGTGCAGTTGCGACGTCGTTGCGGTATACTTGCGAAATCACCGTGCAAAAATCGCTTGTGTTCTAATGATTCATGCCATTTTGTATGCAGATTATATCTAATGTTAAAATTATGCATAGTCTTTTGATATTGTTGCATAATATTGAAATACAATTAACAAATCATCATCGTAACGTCAGCACATGATAGTAATTATCATGTATAGAAATTGTTTGTTTCGTTTTAATAAATGCCTAAAAATGCAATTGTCATTCATTTGGCGTTTCATACTTTTTTATTTTAAGCATTTTTTAAACAGCACTCTAGTATTTTTTGTAACCATAGTGGACAACACTGAATCCTGAATCAGGATTCCAGATCGCAATTTTGTCTGTGTGTGGCGGACCTTACGCTTTCCTCTATGCTTTCAACCCTACACGCAATGTCATTGACGGCTTGACGACCACATGCTATCCTTAAAATCCAAGCTTACAGGTGAGCTCCAGACCGAGGTTATGAGTGCTCAAAAATACGCCGAATCTCTTCAAGAAAGGTACGGTATTGCACCGCTTTTTTGGCTTATCTTGGTGATCCAGTCAAGGAAATTGGTGGTGGTTCCACAACCTGTAGGCCTCGCATGCCACCCTCCGAGTAAACGACAAAAATCGAGATGTGCCTCCAGCTTTATTATTTTACGTATGCCAGGAAGAGCGCGCGTGACGTTTTTCTCGCTTAAACGCTTTGTCGTGAGTGGCATGTTAGCCGTGCTGGTCGAGTGGCGCAGGAGCGAATGTCAGGCCGATGCCGCTTGTTGACGGGACAGGTTCCTTTACGGTCTTTGGTGGAGGTGGAGGTGGCGCAGGCGCAGTGTTCGGGTTGGTGCTGTCTTCCAAACACGGTTCGGGATTTAATAAATCACCTTGAACGTTCTCCGCCTCCGATTCTAATTATATGCCGTCTGAAATAACAATTTTTATGATTCTTTACCCAAAGGATGAAAACTTTTGAACTTTAGACAGCTAGACAGTTGAAAAATTCATAGAATGTGTGTTATTATGGTGAATTTGCTAACAAATAATAAAAGTGTTAAAAATTTATAAATTAAGGCTCATACAAGAAACTAGTTTTTATCAACGTTTTTTCTTCTCGCTTTTATATTAAAGACTGTAATAGCTACATACACGCGTCAAACTTGGTGTGATTATAGAGCAAATTCTACAGTATAACCACAAATAATAAAAACCGGCCAAGTGTGAGTCGGTCTCGTGCTAAAGGTCACGGAGCGGAGAAAACAATATTTTTTGTAAGTTAATATGTTGTTGTGTGGTACAGAACCCTCGGTGCGCGAGTAGCCCAACTCGCACTAGACCGGTTCTATTAATCTGTAGGTAAGTACATTAAGTACTATAATGTACATTAGTTACTATACAAGGTGTTACAAAAATACAAATTAACATTTAAGGGTGTGGTTTAGACCATCAAACTGAACAACTTTCACTATGATCTAACAACCCCCTTAAAAGTTTTAAATGTTTACTTTAACTTTTTTAACACCTACACGGTAGGTATAAGTAACTAATAATCCGCAATGCAAATCTGCAGTAAAATCTAACAACAAATTGGTCATAACCATAACAATATTGAAATGTTGTTGTCAGTCGGTAGGCGATAAGAAAAAATAAATGTTATTTAAGGTAGATAATAATAATAATAATCAATAATCATTTATTTCATAAAAATATTTTTATATGTCAAATGCACTCCTTAACTACTTATAATTATATTATTTATATTACAGTCCGGTTACATTCCAATAACATTAGGTACAAAGTTATAAAATTCATCAATGTCATAGAAAGCACGATCCAAAATCCACACGAAGCCATGTTTTTAATTTACGTTCAAAGGCACAATTTTCTTTGCACTGTTTGATATCGGGGAGTTGAGTTGGGGAGTTTATTGTAGATTTTAGGGCCTATTTATGGAGATATTTTTGGATTTAGTCGATTTTTCTAGTCTACAATTTGTAACTATTAAGTCCGATTGTATGTCCGATTGTCCGTTATTTCGAAGTGAATACTTGTTAAACCCAGTTTTATCTGGAAATTTGTCTATGTTTTGTCTCACAAATTTAGAAATGTCTAGTATGTACTGAGAGGTGAGTGTTAGAATTTTTTTACTAACAAAAATACTTTTGGCCGGTGTACGCGTTGGTACACGTGATACTATGCGGACAGCACGCTTCTGCAGTATAAACACGCGCTTCCACTCGGCGGCAGTGCCCCAGAGCTCGAGCCCGTAGCACAGCAGCGAGTGGAAGAGTGAGAAATAGCATGAACGTAGCGCGGTGGGTGGCAGGACTGCCGCGAGCCTGCCCAGAGCGAAGCACGCGCCACTAAGTTTGCCACACAACGTGTCTATGTGGACATCCCATTTGAGTGCGGGGTCTATTGTAACACCCAGGAATTTTTGATTCAAAGATTGTGGTACGATCTCGCCATTCACACAAACTGAGAGTGGTCTAGGTGGCCGTCCGCCTAGATTGAAATAGAGAATTTGAGTTTTAGATAAATTTAATAATAAGCCGTTAGCTACAAACCATTTTTGGAGTATATGGATATCCGATGTCATACTCCGTTCCAATTCAGCAATACTATTACTGGTTAATATGTCACACGCATCGTCCGCAAATAAAAAATGTACATATCGCCATCCACAATGTCAGGCATATCATTCACTTGTAACAGGAATGACAAGTTAGCTAGGGCGGACCCCTGAGGAACTCCTATGCTGGTGCTGCCCTCTGAGGACTTAGTTTGGCCGTTATTAATGTAGACGGCTGCTTTCTACCAACAAGAAATTCCTTCATTGATTGAAGAGCAGGGCCCCTTATTCCCGTATGTTCAAATTTGCATGCGAGTACTTCATGATAGATAGGTAGGTAGGTAGGTATAATACAAAACCAATGTGACCTTAATTTGATAATGTCCAAAAGTACTGTCATCGATTATCTTTAACGATAACTCGTAACTTCGTAAGGTTCGTTGAACCAAGATAAGTATGTCAAGATCCGCGATGCGAATCTGACGTAAAAGTGATTGGAAATAACCTTGGTAATTGACATTTTGTATTCAGTTGGTAGTTAGAGAAGATAAGATAAAATGTTAATAAAGGTAGGTTAGGTAAGTAGGTATAATACCAATGTGATTATAAATTGATAATGATAGTACAAACGTCTCTCGTCATTGATTATGTGATTATCTATAGCTTTACCTCGTAAGGTTCATTGAACCACGATAAGTAAGTCACGATTGCAGATCGTGAAACTCGTGAAACTAGATCGTTTCCTGAAACTGCCCGTAACACTAAATGATATTTAGGGTTAGGATCGGGACCCTATTACTATATTGTCCCCTATGTTGTCCGTCCGTCAGACGGTTTTTTCTTCTCGCTCCATTGTAGAAACAGTTATACATACAAGCGTCAAACTTGGTGTGATTATAGAGCAAATTCTACAGTATAACAATAAATAATATAAAGCGGCCAAGTGTGAGTCAGTCTCGTGCAAAAGGTCGCGAAAAAAAATGTTTGTAAGTTAATTTGTTGTGTGGTGGTGTGGTACGGAACCCTCAGTGCACGAGTAGCTGGACTCGCACTTGACCGGTTTTTTATTCACTTATATTATCTAACTGAAAACCTTTCAGGCAATCCGCACAGCTCTAATTCATACACGTGTATGTAAATAATTAATGTTATGATTATTGTTGTATTGTATCTCGAAAGGCATTTATTATTACCTATATTTATATACTACGTCTGTCCATGAAGTATTGAAGTGACAACCCAAATGTTTGCCCGCCGCAAGAATTGCATACGTAATGCAAGGGGGCGTCCATTAATCACGTGAGGCGATTTTGGCGATTTTTCCTATCCACATGAGCAGTAGTCGAGCGATGAAAACACATCGAGCTGACAAAGTTGTTTTAATAAAAAAAAGTAATTATGATTCATTGGAATTGCAACAGCCAGACTGAATATCAGAAAATTAAATATCAGATTATATCAAGTGAATCAGAGTTTCTTTTGACAAATATATGGTAAACCTGTGGGGACTTGCTACAGATGTCAGCACCCACAAGTTATAGCAAAGATGCCAACAGATGGCGATACCGTCGCTCTCGGAAATATGTTCAATACATAGACAATGTATAAATAAGGTTCACAATCGAATGCAAGACATACATCGCGCAAAAGAAATAATCACAGAGATTTGATACATATACAAGGTCCAACTAAGAACTGTTGGACCACGGCCGGTCCCTAGGCTTCACACATAGCCTGGTGGAAGATCTTCCCTTTTCAATGAAGGAACATTCCCAGTAGCTCCTCCATAGACCTTTCATAATGTATGGGAGAACATTTATCTTTCCACTACAAAATTAAGTTTCACGGAACCCTGAGGGTTCGAGTTCTAATCGGACTTGGCTGGTTTTTTAATAATATAATGAGACCTTCGCCCACAATATATTACAAAGGAAAGCTTATCTCATTGCCACTCGATACGATCCCCGTGTGGCAAATCGGTGTGGTTCCACTAAATAAGCCAAAAATAACACAGCAGTCTGTAATAATACAAATAGATATATCTAACACACACAACCCAGCCGTGTTCCATAATTCGTAACTAAAATTTACTACAGCAAATGGCAAAACAGAATCCGCAGAAGCCAACATAAATATTCCATTAAACCGAACCCAGTATTTCACTTACGACTCGAAACTCGAGAAAATCCATTCTAGAAAATTCCAAACAAATTCATGTACGTCGATAGCACGCCCATTTTGAGTTGTCGGGTCATCTATCAACAAAATGTACGATGTAGCTCGTTTTCGCTCCTAACCTAGTGCCCCTATTTCAAATTCTAATCTGCATACAGCCAGTGAAGTATTGGCCTACAGTGACAAATTACGTACATACATACATATTCTCACGCCTGTCTCCCTCTGGGGTAGGCAGAGACAACGGAACGCCACCTGCTACGATCCTGACAAATTATGTTGTGTGAAAACCTCAAAATTTTGCCTGTTTTATGCTTTAATTACCAATCCACCTTAATCCAATGCTAAATAATGAAGGACTTTTAACAGTATGGCCTACCAGTCTTACAGTGCAGAAGCGTGGGCCCTTATTATAAGTAGAATAGTTCATCTATTGAAACTATAATTAATGTTGATGGGAGTTGATTACATACAAAACAAGCGGTTTTTTAAGCGGATTCCTCTAATGATGACCATAAATGTGAACAACTTTCTCTATGGGACAAAAGCCATACATTTGGGGCAAATCATCGCCGCCGCCGCACTCAATTTTTTACTTTTAAGTGAAAATATTTTGTCAGAAAAAATATTATGTTGTCCAAGCATTTATTCTAAACATTCATTTTTACTTCATTTTTCTTGTGTAATGTAGTATAGAAAGAGAATGAAAAATAAAAATCAGATATAAAATTTTTTCATTCAGTTTGGTTCAATAAGTTAACAAATATGCTCGATAGAACATTTTTAGCTATCGGGGGTTACTGGTCGTAGAACAGATATGTGGGATCAGTAAAACGCGCCGTTGAGTTTTGATATGGAAAAGCTGATTTTTGGTCCCATAGTGAAAGTTGTTCAGTTTGATGGTGTTAAATTTACACCCTGTATAGTTAGGCCTAGAATGGTATAGTTTTATATCTTAGGTGCAAAGTTAGTCAGTTTTATGGTCACTGGTCGTCATCATAAAGCTCACTGGAACGAAATGAGCTCCAGATAATGCTTTATGGCTTTTACGTGGTTTAAAAAGCCTTTACACTCGGTCGTTTTATTAACATTTCCATCAGAGAGATTTGTGTCATCTTAGTGTTAATGTTTTTTTATTTATTTAATGTACTGTACTGAGTACATTTTATTCACATTTATATAAGCTTTCTATTTTGGAAACTGGATAAAAACAAAAAAAATATCCCAATATATAATGATGATGATGAGATAAACTCCAATGAGTAGTGATTCGAACCCTGAACTTCTTGTTTAGCTTGTTTATCATTTCATAAATAACGCTCGCAGGCACTCTACATTGTTCTGATGCCAAACGTAAGCTACTAGGGTTTTTACTATGGAAACCATACAACAACGACACAAACATGTAACATCCATAACCGAACCAGGACTCGAACCCAGGACCTCTGGTTTAACAGTCCGGTGATAACAACAACCAGTAGGCCTCGCATGCCACCCCCGAGAAAACGATAAAAATCGAGATATGCCTCCATCTTTATTATTTTACGTATGCCAGAAAAATCGCGCATGACGTTTTTCTTGTTTAAACGCTTTGTCATGGGTGGCATGCTAGCCGTGCAGGTCGTCAACTGAACAATATTCTGTTTCTTCACAAGTTATAATGGAAACGATATTTCTCCTAAGTAAATCTAGCATCACTATAATAGCCTGAATCTGTCTAAAATACTAACCAAAAAAAATTCCAACAAATATAGTCAATATTATGGTAAGAAAAGGGAAATGTAATATATGAGATCAGTACAAATCCAGCCATGGACAATGACGAACATTTGCCTAGATACATCATGTGTAAAGCCACAAATGCCGCGGGCAGCTTACGAGCTACACACTGCGGTTTAGAATAACAAGCATAGCAAAAGCAGTAAGCAATGACCACACATTTTTAAGTGTGTACTATAGCTCAAAATTATGCGAGACATTTACAACAAATACGTGAACGAATACGTATATTGTACTCATGATAGTGAACAACTTTCTCCAAGGAACATAAGATTAGTATCGTAAGTAAGTAAAAAGTTTAGTATTAACGAGACGTTGACTGAGTTATCCCACCTATCTCCCGCTCCTGGATACGTGCTCGACGATTTGCAACTCAATAACAATTAGTAATCAAGTTTAATGATAAACCTTTTGAGTATGACATTCACGACAGATATGTATATATGATATACAGTATATGCCGCAATTCGGAATGGCCAGACACTTCACTATATCGGCAAATAACATTTCCAGAGCTGTCATATTACACATAAAAGGATCTTCTTCATGTTTGATGTTCGTACACCATATTCGTTATTCTCCACGACATTGTGTATCCCGTCCTCTTCGACCTCTGTCCCTGACTTTGATTGATGTCCATGGACTTAGCAGAGACTGCGAGTGTTGCCCTCACGGGATTTTGTGACCATAAACTAGCCATGAATCTTGAATGATGAGTAGGTATCGATCCTAATGCTGTGGCCTGTGATTGAATAGCTGTCAAACGTCACAATTGGCGATTTATTAGGCTTGTTGATGCGATTTGAGTGTACACGGCAGACTAATATGAATAGAGAAGGAATGAAACTGTCAGTCTGCTTTATATGATCAATTATTGTATTCCACCTTGTGTTCAGGGCTTAAGGTGCATTTTATCTGAGACAATAGTTATTGTTAATGACTCTATTCGTAAAGCTTTCATTTAGACCTCGTAAAAGGTAAAAGTCAATGACTAAAAATGGCGCCTTTTTTCTTTTGGTCTATTTTTTTAGCGCCGCCATCAAACTTGAATATATAATATTCAAGTTCGGAGTAAAGTAACAAACTAAACTTGTTATGACAAGTATATCTCTTAACTCAGTCCGAACGGAGATATAAAGACTTGAAGTAAACGTAATGAATATATTTTCAACGGATATATATATTTATTTAATACCAAGTTTTGTTTGTTACTTTATTCTAAAATATTTAAGTTTGGTTAAAGGCCAAGCCAAAAATAACAACATAAGGCGCCAAACTTCCATTCAAAACCCGCATTGTCTTTTCTTTTCTAAATAAATAATTTACTTTGGTAGATAAGATATACGTATGTACAGTGTCCTCCTTAACTTACTGATGGATTTTAAGACCCTGAGAAAAACATTTTGTAAGTTTCTTCGCGGAATATTAGACTAGTTAGTTAAATTATACTACTTAGTTTCCTTTTTGCTTACAACACTATAATGTAAGCAGCCACTAAAGTACTAACAAGTAAAAACAAAACTAATTCAGACTTCTTCCAACGAAGTTGTAATTGCTACGAGTACTACCTACTACGAAGGAAATGAGATAAAAATATTTGATAATTAAATGTCACAAAATGGTAGGAAATAGTAGCCATGCTATTTCGACAAAAATGTTATTGACCTGTACAATGCGTACAAAATTGGATACCTTACACTTGCAGTCACCTTACACTATACAGTGGTCATCATCACCCTATAAACATTATACTGCACCGTTTGAGAGCATTCGATATTAAATGTAGATAAGCTAGAAATGCGTTGTAGTGTGCACTTCTAAATATTTGCAAACAATGATTCTGAATCATTTATTCAGAATCGATAACTGAACCAAGGTAATGGAATGCCATATACTTTTTTCTAACGGGCCCATCACACATTCACACTTTAACACCTGTAAACCAAGATCAATAGCGGCAACCACTCACAATACTAGAAAAAAAAGAAGTCCAGCGAACCCGGAAGATGACTCTAATCTGCCTAGGAAACCGCAAAAAAGAAAAGAAGGAGAAACAGCCATAAGATAAACATTGCTATTACTATGCCAAGTCCAGATATCATTTTTCAGAGTTGAAGATCCTACATGATCATTTCAGCCTTTTTTATACGTCCACTGCTGGACATAGGCCTTCCCCAAAAGGGAGTTGTTTCCATAATCGCCACGCTTGGCAGGCGGATTGGCGATCGCAGTTGGGTATATACTCGGAGAACGGTACTGCCCATCCTCAGGTTAATCCCTTAAGTCACTTTTTACGACACCCACGGGATGGGCTGGGGTAGTGTAATATTCTTGGCCGGCACCACCCTACAGCAAAAGTAGTAATAAAATAGCAAAACAAAACTAAAATGTCATAGACTTGACAAATGAAGAAGTTGGATTCTGAACTGTTTCACGTTTCGCATTCATTTGTTAACATTAGCACCTAGCACGTTCTGTTCTGAGTAACTGTTCATGTGCGGTTACATCGACGGGTCTTCAGTGTGAATGCGGTATTGCCGCATAGGCAATGGCCCACCTCATATCCTGCCCTTCCTGCCCTGACACCTGCACGGGAACGGAGCTTATGGACACTGCCGGCAATGCTATCCGTGTGGCGAAATACTGCCACAGACTTGCCATTGCCATTGACCTTAGCACCTTATAAAAACAAAACTAATTGCGACTTCGTCCAACGAACATTGGCGTAATTACTCGGAAACACAACGCGCAGCACGAAGGGGATGAGACTGAAATATTCATAGACAATTAGATCTGCACTGAGGTTGAATGTGCTGAAATTTATCTTGGACGGATTCGGACAGGCGTGGAGACTGTCGTCAAATATAAATGTTTAATTTTCTATTGCTTTCTTACGCATTCAAATTGAAAGATATTTAGAAAATCTACAGGGCGAAATGGATATCATTAGCATCCTTCGAAACTAAGAGTCTACCCATCAAACTGAAAAACTTTTCCTATGGGAGCAAACCGATCGGCGCACAAAAAAATCAGCCGTTGCCTACATTTGAGTCGAGTAGTTTGTTCAGTTTGATAGGTAGACTCTTAGTTTAAAAGGATGCTAATGATATCAATTTCACCCTGTCTAGTATTGCCGGCTTTACCCATATCTCACCTGGCGTAGTGGAATAATGTTTGTCATTTTCATTAATGAAAAGATGTGGTGCGGAACCGATGGATGTGAGGTGCACAAAATCGATCGTGCCTAGTCATTCATTGAGGAAGATTTATGCCCAGCAGTGGACTATATGGATATTAATAATGAATGAATGAAGAACTTCAGTGCCTACAGGCTAATAGTAGAAACTAATATTTATAATAGAATAGCGACTCCACAGTTTTACGTCCCGTCCATTGTTAGGGTTCATCTCTTTAATATTCTATGACTCTAATCTATCTAGCTAGAGTATCATTCATTAGTTTGACACGGAAGATCCGTAATTTGTATCACAGAATATACTAGACCTAACCCATTTGCACCTTGTACATTTATATCAGAAATTGACTGCGACGCTTACTCAATAAAATTAGATAAAGGTAACGTCATTCATTGAGGAAGATTTACGCCCAGCAGTGGACTATATGGATATTAATAATGAATGAAAGAAGAACTTCAGTGGCAGAACAAGCTAATAGTAGAAACTAATATTTACAACAGAATAGCGACTCCACAGTTTTTCTTCCCGTCCATTGTTAGGGTTCATCTCTTTAATATTCTATGACTCCAATCTATCTAGCTAGAGTATCATTCATTAGTTTCACACGGTAGATCCGTAATTTGTATCACAGAATATACTAGACCTAACCCATTTGCACCTTGTAAATTGTTATCAGAAATTGACTGCGACACTTACTAAATAAATTAGATAAAGGTAACAAATCGATATTTTTTACAGGTGTCCTAAAACGAATAAGTGTGATCAGTATGGGCCTTTTTCCACCACTAGGGCCCAATGTTGGCGGCAAGCCAATGTTCGACATGCGATCTGAAAGTTTTTAAACTGCCTCAATAACCTGTACCAAATAACCGTAATTATTGAAAATAGCAGTTTTGATTGCATGAAAAGAAAATAGAACAAGATTATAAATATTATCCCATAGAGACTCAGACAAGTGGATTTTTCTTTTCTTTAAAATTTAATGAAAAGGAAAATCTGCTTTTTAGTTCTTTTTAGTAGCTATACGGGATAAGACTATGGCACTTAACTGTTACGACTATTCTTACTACCACGATTTTGGTATAAAACATACCTAGTTTTAACCCCCAAAAAGCACAGAATTTATGACAGAACCAGGGTTAGCCGAAGATTTATTAGTTCAGAAATGCAACGTGGAATCGATCTTACTAACCGAGTAGTGCTACATTCTTGTCTAGTCAGGACGATTTAATTAGTGACACCAGATGCTGAAACCAAGAAAGCTACGGAATTAATCTGAAACTGCATTTTCTGCAACGACTTTAATCAAAATGTTACAAGGAGGTAGGAAAATGAAGTTATACAGGGGCATATTATTATTTGGGAGACTAGTCCAATCACCGAGAGGTTTGACCCTGACAGTAATTCACCGATCGCTGAAACTTTGCAGTGTGATAAAGTGAAGTATAAAGATTACGGTTGACAAAATATCTAATATTTTTTTTATTCGGAAGTTAGGTATTTGTACCTAATCATAAAAATCACTCGTAGCTCGCGGTGAAATATACTAATCAGCATAGATATGTAACAGTGTATAGGAATATTTCGGTTTCACGAAAGGAGTAATATAAAACTAGCGTTTTTGTTCCATAACTACTTCAGGAATATTAGTCGATCAATTTTTGTCTTTTTGTGCGTATTAATTACTTTAAATACATCGTCTTGCACAATTATCTAGAAGATTTTCGTTTTCGATCGTAGTTTTTTTATTTTTGGGCTATAACTTACTTTGGAAAACGATTCGATCCATTTTAATGAATTTATGTGTTACAGTACACCTAAATAAAACGAGTTTTTAAAGTATCTAATAAAATGTCGGCCCCATTTACATTTTGTAACAAATTTTTATACCGCGCGCGCATAGCCTCGATGAGTCGCAATGAGAGGGGGGTGCGATAGGGTAGAGGGAGCAGGCACCGCGCTGCACAGTGGCGCACGGACGGAAAGCGTCAACCATTAGGTGATAAAAAGACTATCTGAAAACATATTTTTAAAAAATCGCTACGCAACATAGAAATCAAAACTGTGTCTCCTAGAAGGCTTTTAAATAAATAATATTAATACCAATGCACTCATTTTAGTTAGATTTAACAATATAAATTATTTTTGAGCAATAAAATAGGCATTGAAATTTAAAAAATGACATATTTAATAGAAAATACTAATGTATTTTTCAAAGCCTTGTAAGTAGACAAAAATATTAACACCATGTTTAAAGTATGTACAATGGTAAAGCCTTAAAAGCTTGCAAAAAAAACCATTAGTTTTTTTAGACTGAGATAAATGCTAAATTTAAAATTTGTAAAGTTGCTGACGTGATATTTTTTTAATTTTGATACATTTCCAAGCTCAAATAGGCTCTTAAATATTATACCGAAAAAAAAATACCAATTAGTAATTAGTCCCGGCTCAAACCGTAAAATGACAGGGCCATTGCGCAAGAGCCGTGGTGGTCCAGTGGCGAGTAACCTTGCCTGCCGTGCAGGAGGCGATGGTTCGATCCCCGTCCAGGCCGACTCGTGTTTTTCGGAATTTATGTACTATTTGTAACACCACTGGCTTTTTCGGTGAAGGAAAACATCGTGAGGAAACCTGCATGCTTCAATTTCGAGGCATGACTGTATTGTACCTACCGTCCATTACAAGTGGCGACTCTGACTGACTGGGCTATATGTTGTTTTTGTGTACAATATATTTTGTGTATAATATATAGAATCTAATACCGACTGCTCTCGAACGGTGAAGGAAAACATCGTGAGGAAACCTGCATACGCTCAAGAAGTAATTCCCTACCAATCCGCATTGGGCACCCGTTGTTGACTGACGCCCATACTCCATAGACCTGTGCCCAAAAGTGGGACGTATATAGGCTGATGATGGTGATTGGTATTTGCAGTGTTATTTTATAAAGTAGTCTTACTTTTTGATGAAAAATGTTATGCGTCGGATGTGATTGGAGCAGGACCGAGAAGGATGGTAAAATAGAGAAGAGGCTTTTTCATTGACAAAAAGCCTAAGAAAAGCCGGATAGATTTGTAACCAGATGGTGGAACATATCAAACTAACGTGTTTATATAACGTGTCGGGTAACGAGCGTTAACCCGCGACTTCGTCCGCACAAATTATATACCAGATCCAGCTATATAAAAAAACATGACATCATCAGTAAACTACAATTTAGCTTTCAAGATAAAAAGTCAACACAACATGCTCTCGATGAGCTGACTCAATTTGTATTTTTAGACTTTGCTAAAGCCTTCGATACCGTTTCAATAAAACTACTTCTGAAAAAAATGGAACACCTGATATCAGAGGAAATGCCTTACATTGGTTCGAAACATACCTGGAAGGACGTAAGCAGATAGTACACGTGAAAGATACATTCAGTAGCGAATTAACAGTGAAATTTGGCGTCCCACAGGGCAGTGTACTAGGACCAATACTATTCATATCGTATGTAGACGAATTAGTTAGACTACCCATTAACGGGAAAAGCATCTGCTCTGCCGACGAAACAGTTCTGCTTTTTACTGCTGACTTGAGGGATGACCTATACGCAAAAGCCAACAAGGGTATGGCCTGTGTCAAAACCTGGTTAGATACCAAACTGCTAACGCTTAATACGAAAAAAACTAAATACGTAAGTTTTGCCATAACTGCTCGAACAGCTGACCCTTTAACTCAAGTTATTAAGGTTCATGAATGCGGAGATAGTGTTAACACCGAGTGTCAATGTGATGTCATAGATAATGTTAAAGTTGCCACATACCTTGGGGTGAAAGTGGATGAGAGACTTTCTTGGAGTGATCATATCAAAACCCTATCTGGCAGAGTGAGGAAGTTGATGTTCTTTTTTAGAAGAGTTAGAAACATCTTAGATAGAAATCTTCTGAAAACTGTGTACTATGCCCTCTGCCAGAGTATATTAGCATATGGCATATCAGCCTGGGGTGCGGTGGGGCCTGCAAATCCAGACTCATAAAACTAGAGCGATCCCAAAGAATGGTCCTAAAGATGATGTTAAATAAAAGTTTTCATTACAGCACGGAGCTTCTGCTCATAGAAGCAGGGGTTCTTACAGTGAGACAACTGTATATCTCGTCAATCCTGTGTGAACTTAATTTGATCAACACGCAAAAGAAGCCTGCACGAAGACCACCGGCCATTTTAGCCCCTCGCATCTATACATCATTTGCTAGCAGGCACAAATCTTTCCTGTCAGTATCCGTGTATAACAAACTTAACAAAAAAATACAATTTTACAGTTGCACAAAGGTAAAAATGAAAAGTCAAATAAATAACTACCTAAAAAGCCTGAACTATGAAGAGACGGAAAAACTTGTGGAGGAAATAAAGTAGCTGGTTATTAAACACACCCTATTATGTTCAGAGCGGCTGAATAATCAACCGAACCCAAGGACGTTGACCGTAGGGCTCTGAACAAATAGGCACACAAAACGTTTTCAAATCAGTACACACACACACACACACACACACACACACACACACACACACACACGCACACGAACAAACAAACAGTATAACTTATAATGTACAACATATAGCATGGTAGAAATAGTATTTCCTTCTTTGCACACTGAAAACAAACAAATTTAACAAATTTACTATACTTACTTGTTATTCTTTATTTTTTTTTTTTAATTTGATGGTGATCATCATCGGCACACCGATATGCCTAGTTTTAGTAAAATTACTGTTAAGGAACCACTGTTACCACTATAATGTAAAAAAATTGTAAAGCAGTCTGTGTGGCAGAAAACTCCAGTACAGATTCTGTAAATGCATGCGTTATTGGAAATAAATAAATAAAAAGATTTTAAGTCAGATTATTAGCTATCAAATAAAAAAAGTTTCATCAAAATCGGCTCAGTTGTTTTTGCGTTATACTCGTTCAAACAAACAAACACACAAACAAACACCCAAACAAAGACACAAACAAACAAACAGACAGACAAAAATTCCAAAAATTGCTGATATGGAATCAGGGACACCTAAAAACCATACCGTAACTTTTTTTTTTAGTAGCTTAAGACAAACTTTCTGCTACAGTTTTATAATAGTTTAGATATGTTTAAATAATTTGATTGATTTATTACTAAATATTAGGTTGATATTGTTAAGCAAGTTTTTTAGGTTTATTCTTGCTGCTTTCCATTGATTTTCTTCAACGATGATGAAACGTGATGATGCTTACATAACAACCAAGAACCTCAATTCAAGGAAACTGTCCATTACACCCATAATCCTTTTCTTGTACCTCAGAATAGTTTCATCATTGAACGAAGAAACTTTAGTTTGTTCCATCATGGCGTCAATAGGTGCTTCATTTTCCAAAGCACTTGCGGCGAACTCTTTAGTCCACTGTACTTAAATATCTATGCGCGTTTCGCGGTGTTTCCTGGACAACGGAACCGACAGTAAAATAACAGATATATTTTTTCTCTCGCAAAACGCGAATCAATTAATTTGTTGTATATTTCATTTGCCGTTTGGTGTCGGCTAAGAATAGCACTACCCCATTTCCTCCCGTGGGTGTCGTAAAAGTCGACTAAGGGATCTACCGGAGGATGGGCAGCAGCATCCTCTGAGTACACACATTCAATCCAACTGCGATCGCCAACCCGCCTGCCAAGCGTGGCGATTATGCCAAATCCCCCCATTTTAGGGGAGGCTTATGTCCAGCAGTGGACGTCTGTCGGCTGATATTGATGATATTTCATTTATCATTATAATTTTTAGTTCTCAAAACGTAAAGCATTATTTATTCAGAATATCGTCAGCTCCTCCGAGTTTCGTCTGCACATACCGACTGTGGAGTTGATACAAGTAGTATCAACTCCACAGTGGTGACTCGCGACACCCCGAATAATGGACGGGGAGACAAAGGAAACATTCTCAGTAGCGGTAAAGCTCCCAATGTTCTGGCCGGAGGAACCGGAGCTTTGGTTCGTGCAGGCCGACGCCCAGTTTACACTCTCAGGTATCACTAGGGATGCGACCAAGTATCATCATCTAATCGCTCAGTTTGATCATCGCTACGCGCAGAAAGTCAAAGATATAATAACAAAACCGCTTGACACCGGAAAATACGATAAGCTTCAGGAAGAACTCATTAAACGATTATCAATGTCCAGTGAAAAACGAGTGCGTCAGTTATTAATGCACAATTAGATAGGCGATAGATAGGAAGCCGTCCCAATTTATCAAACACCTTCAAAATAATATAATAACTGATATTATGATAAACTGGGTAACTTATCTAAACTATTATAAAAATGTAACAGGAAGTTTGTCTGTACATTGAAGATATTAACAAAAAAAAAGTTACGATATGGTTTTTAGGTATCCCTGATTCCATATCACCAATTTTTGGATTTTTTGTCTGTCTGTTTGTTTGTTTGAATTTTGCAGAGTACTCCAAACCAACGGGCATGTATGAAGAGATGACATTGTATGCATGTGAATGAGGTAAATGAGGTATGTAAGGATCGTAGTAGATGACAAGCCCTGGTCTCTGCCTACCCCATTGGGAAAGAGGTGAGGTTATAACTTATAAATAGATCGATAGTCTTAAGTTTGGACAGAGTTTCGGTACTACTAGTGAAACGTGGATGTTCTGAAGATTCAGAATATCTCTGTCTACCCCTTCGGGGAATATTTTCGTAAGCATATGCTTATGCTCTTTAATTTTAAAGTCACATTATAAAATTTGTAAAAGTGTTTTTATATTTTTAAGATTTTCAGTGGTGATATCATATTGGATTAACATTGATAAAAGTTTTACATGCAAGGGGTATGTCCACATGAATCAGTTTCTTCAATCGCCGATGATTTGCTATCAACGTTTGAGGAATATCATCGTCTACCTCCAATAAGCTTTATCAAATGTTCGCCAAATGGGTAACTCTCTCAGGACAAAAAAGAATCATCAAAATCGGTCAAGAGATACCGAAGTTATCGTAGAAAAGTACAATAACATTGACTATGATAGAAAGCAGTAGGTTTATGAAAACAAGTTAAGTTATGTTTTACGTTATTAATTTAATCTTATTAAATAAAACATATTATATTTATACATAAAATATAATTGGCACACTCAAATACAAGATACAATTTTGAAAGAAGACAACTTTATGTTTGTTTTCTTGAACTAATGGAATAAAAAAACAAGGGAAGACGGCACACATGTTAACCTACAGATTCTCTTTATAAATGACAAAACGTGATTAAGCTTACATGACAACCAAGAACCCCAATTCAAGGAAACTATCTATTACACCCGTAATCCTCTTCTTGTACTTCAAAATAGTTTCATGATTGGATGAAAAAACTTTAGGTTGTTTCATAACGGCGACAAAAGGTGATTCATTATTTTCCATAGCACTACTCATAACTTCCGAAATAAATTCTGATTCCATAACAATCATAGTTGACATCAATATTGCTATATTAAAAGACAACATTGCAAATCTCCTCATATCAGTATCAAGTTGTTCTCTTGAATAAATATTTTGGACCTTAAGACCAAAGTTGGCCAGATTCTTGTCTAATTCCGAGTGATAGTAGTCAATCCATTCGTTAAAGTGTTTCGCTCTGGTCTCGTAGTCGGAGCAGTTGAAGATCATGTAGTGGATGTCGCCGACTGGAGACCCTGACCTGGAGCATTGGTAGTCAATCATACAGCACTCCAACGCTTTATCACCCTGAAATAAATAAAAGGAATTGTTAGACAAATGATCTCATCATTAGTAAAGGAATAGAGAATGGTGTGTTTTTGGAGTAATTTGATAATTAGTAAATTTTATTCATTGTTATTCACATAAACAATCAATGTTAACATAAATAATATAACCAACAAATGTTAATGTAAATTAAAATTAATGAATAATATTACTATTAAATGCTAATGCATTTCATGAGGATTTGGAGCGATTAACTTAACCAGCAAGCACAGGCATATATTTTTTTCTAACTATAAAACAAAGCAAACCTGTAGCAAACCAGTTTGAAATTAATAACTTTGTAAACAGGCCTTAGATACTTGCCTCCATTCTGAACAAGATATTATTTGTCCATGGGTCTGCATGTAGTATGACTGAGTATTTAGATTTACTGTCTATATAAGCATTCTTAATAACGTTCTCTTTCATTTGACTAAAGGATCCTCTAAGCAATTTCTTGTGTTTCTCATCATCTAAAATCGTTAGCGTTTCTTCTTCATACTTTTGGAATAATTCTAGAATATGATTAGTTTCTTGCATCAACAGTAACGTATTTTGGAGATTTCTATCAAATTCTTCGTATGTTTCTGGTTCTCGTTGCTTCAATACAAACGAAGCGGAATGAAGAATGGCAAAGTTTTTGAGTACTAATTTTATATTTTCACTGGAAAGAGGTTTGAACCGGTCGAGCATTTGAAAATCTGTTTCTGCTAGGTCTTCGAGTAGAATGACTTCGTTCGGTGCTTCCATGAATGTGCCGTAACATGTCGCATATCCGAGTCTTTCCGCTTTGGGCACATCTGCGAATATCGTCATCTCAGATATTTTTGGCAGAACTTTAGTGTACATATAGTGCTCGTTTTGAAACATCATGTGAGTATTTGACATAGAACGCAATCCTTCTAATGTTGGAGCAATTTTAGCTATCATTTTAAACGTTTTACCATCTTTTTCTACGACAATTCTTTTAACATTAGCCACATAATTATCACCTACTTTACCAACGGCTTCAAATATAACATTTTCGTTTTTGTAACCAAGATTTTCTAATACACTTCTCATGAAATTTAATTGAACTTCACTTATACCATCAAGGTTACCTTCGAAATGCAGACCAGCCATTTTTCTTATAACTATAATAACTTTATCGCTGTTACTTTTAAGACAGTATTTCGAATAGTTTAAAGAGATATTGAATTGATTTTCAATCTGCTTTTCATTTTATACTATTATCAAGCACTGATAACAATGATATCCGACATTAAGGTAATGTTAATCTGATACGTTGATCTACATTATTTTTCGGTTATTATCTTAAGTTTTCCGGGTTCTGCTATCAGCTTGACCTTCACAGTTCTTATTTATTATTCCTACGTTACAATCGGTATTGCGTCTAAATACTTTAATTTTAAACATGTGGAATAAACGACACTTATTTTCTTATTACTACCAAAGTAATAACGTCTCACGACAGATTTCTTTGATTTATAAACTCACGTCGTATTGAATTTACAACTGTCAACGCTTATTGGGGTTAGAAATTATATAACTCTATGTAATATACAGCGTGTTACAAAAATACAAATAAAGATTTAAGGGGGTGGTTAAGACCATCAAACTGAAAAACTTTCACTAAAGGGCCAATATCGAAATCGCGAAAATTAATGTTGTATTACGTTGCAAATTTTGCCGCGAGCATTTGTCTTTCGCGTGGTGTTCGTGTGGTTCGTGTTTGAGCTTGCCATGAGGCAGAGCCTCAGCTGTGTTTCAACTCAAAAAAAGTCTTCGAGATTGGGATAGATACTCCCACACTCTCACAAACTTCATGACACTGACAGCTGAGGTCGCTGCTATACAAATAGGTTGATGCAATACGAGGCCAAAAATGACTGGAGCGAGCGTAACATGGTATAAAATTCAGTAATACGACAATAGATCGTTCCAAAATACTATAAAACCAGGAGCAAGCGAAGCGAGCTAGAGCTTTCACTACAATAGCTATATGACTGAAATATGATCGAAGTCCTGGATTATTTACAGTGTGTCTAGGCAGTAGCGATACAATCACATCAAAGAGTGGAGCGAAGTGAGTTTGAGATTTTACTGCAGTATAATCCGGCCATGGTAATCTATACTATTATGAAACTGTAACAGAAGTGTGTCTGTACATTGAAGACATTAACAAAAAAAAGGCTACGATATGGTTTTTAGGTGTTCCTGATTCCATATCACCAATTTTTGGATTTTTGTATGTCTGTTTGTGTGTTTGTTTGTGTGTTTGATCGAGCATCACGCAAAAACTACTGAACCAATTTTGATGAAACTTTTTTATTTGATAGCTTATGATCTGACTTAAAATCTGGTATATAATTTGTGCGGACGAAGTCGCGGGTTAACCCTAGTACTATTATATAACTGTAAATTTAAAAAAAGAAGTTTGTTTGTTTGAACGAGCATCACGCGAAAACGACTAAACCGATTTTGATGATTTTTTTTTGTTTGATAGCTTATGATCTGACTTAAAATCTGGTATATGATTTGTGCGGACGAAGTCACGGGTTAACGCTTTTACTATTTTTTTTCTTTTACTACTCTTGATCTCAATCTAGTCCTCAGGACGAAGATGGGGTCGAAGATGTAGCGAGCTCACCCAGAAGAAGCCTATTCACTCGTGCTTTAAAGGAATTCGGGTTGTAAGCACTCGGAAATACTGACGCAGGCAGGGCGTTCCACTCCTTGGCTGTGCGCATTATAAAAGATTCAGAAAGGCGCTTGGTGCGGATATGTGGCATGTCAACCAAAAAGGGGTGATATCCCGCGGTGCGTCTGGAAGTCCGATAATAGAAAGGGGAAGGCGGGTTGAGCTCATGTAGCTCTTGGGCACACTCACCGAAGTACAATCTGTAGAAGACCGACAAGCAGGCTACTCTGCGGCGGTGAGATAGGCTATGAAGCTTGGTCTTCACCAGCCTACTGTCGCCAATGAGCCTTCTGGCTCTGCGTTCAACCGAGTCGAGTGCGGCAAGTTGATACTATTATAAAACTGTAACAGAATTGTATTTGTGCATCTAGAACGATTTACCCACTGGACCAGTAATGATGCCCGCTCTCGCCTGTACCCCGCTGTCGCGAACCAAGCTTTTTAGCTAGTTCGGGGTTTTTTCTCTATCAGTTTGACTTACAAGCTCGGTGAGAAAACATCAAGGAAAAATGACTAAATGCACGATTATTGGATGTAAAAGCTATAGTTGACTGGTGAGAGTTGCTGATGATGACTTTTTCGTTCGCATGATAAGAACATTCATTTGTTTTATCGTAGTCGCTGCCAAGCCGGTACGATCCGCAACAGCGCTTACATTCTTATGAGGTATATTATAATACAAAATACAACCATACAAAAATTCTTTATTTTTCTCACCACAAACACAAAATGAATAAAAAGAAATTAAAATGTTAAATTGAGTACAAGAATTTGTGTGTGGAGACTGGTGCTTGGTAAGTATGTGTGCGTAGGTCACTATATACCTGTACTTCAAGTCACCGGGTCTTCTCCCGCCAGAAGTAAGAATTAAGAAGTAGGTACATTAATTTTAAAGTTTAAACTAAAGTTAATTTACAAATCAATGTAATAGAACGTAGGAAAACCTGTGTATTGTGTAAATAAGTGTATTCATGTAAGTAGTATATTGTATGTATTTTGTATTAGCATGTATCATAAAGCATAACTGATGAATTTGTGTGTTTTTTGGATGAGTGTTTTTAACTAACGACAGTAAGCAAAGCTTCAGTCTCAATCTAGAATTAGTAGCCATCTTGAGACTAAGGATTTACACTGGTAGATGTTTAGTGAATATAAATCCATACGTTGCGATGCAGAATTATAGAGATAACCACCGAGAAAACACAGATGCCGTTGCGCCAGGTAAGTATTAAGACTCATCGATGAGAAAACCATATCTTTGCATCTCTTCTTCAAGAATGGAGCATTAGCATTAAAGTGGAGTTTACTATGTTGTCTCAGGATTACCTGCATTACGAAAAGTTGTCTAATTATAAGTAGTTGGCCAGAGTTTTGTGGCGCACCTTGGGAGAGGCCTATGTTCAGCAGTGGACGATGATAGGCTGATGATGATGAAGTAGTTGGCAATGTTTGTACAGTAGCTTTGTTAGATATCGCCACCTGCGAAAAGTAGGCACCTTTAAATTTGCTCTTTCGGCTCTTTCTAGAGGTAAAAGGTGGATTTTGCATGCTCCACCCCATGTAGAGATAATAGTACCAACTGCAATGTCCTAACCAACTGGGGAAAATGATAAATGACTTGATTATTTTTAGCGATAACTCGTAAGGTTCGTTGAACCAAGATATTGTGTTCAGTAGGTTGGTAGATAAGATAAGATTAATATTCTTAGGAGATATATTATAATACCAATGTGACCTTAATAAAATTGATAATGATAAAAGACTTGATTATTATTAGCGATAACTCGTAAGGTTCGTTGAACCAAGATAAGTAAGCCAGGATCAATAATCCTGACAGTTCCTTAAACTGCTCGCAACACTAAATGATTTCACCTTTGATAAGTTATATATCGAGATAGACAGTATAAGGTACGAAAGCGTCAAAAAAAAAATAGATAAACCGTTTCAATGTTTTACTTTTTTTTATTTTATTTCTTTGTAAATTCAAAATAATAATACATCTATTCTGTTAGTAGACTCCACTTTAATGCTAATGCTCCATTCTTGAAGAAGAGACGCAAAGATATGGTTTTCCCATCGATGAGTCTTAATACTAACCTGGCGCAAAGGCATCTGTGTTTTCTCGGTGGTTATCTCTATAATTCTGCATCATAACGTATGGATTTGTATGCACTAAAGATCTACCAGTGTAAATCTTTAGTCTCAAGATGGCTACTAACTCTAGATTATGGTGAGACTGAAGCTTCGCTCACTGTCGTGAGTTAAAAACACTCATTTTTATTTTCATTATTGATTTCCCAACAGTTGTTACACTAATACAATACAACAATATATATCTTCAGAAACATTTAAGCTAAATGTACAACTACTTATAGGGAAATACAGCATGCACTGAAACAAACATATTAACAAGTTTACTTAGATTAATGATACATTTATCATTAAAAAGAATTATACTGAGCCGATCTATCCTATTAATACAGTCCACCCTTTCCTCTCTGTAACGTTTTGGTCAATTCGTCCGGCAAAATTTTCTTCTATCTGTCATAATTTTTCATTTGTAAGTATTTTAAATCGTGTTTTTTCGCAACCATGATCACTCGTGCTCAGTATGAAACTTTAGGGTCGAGCGCGGCCAAGGCCTCGTTGCCGGACCCCGGATCCGGCACGCCTCCCGTCGCCGTGCCCGCACCCCCTCGCCCTCGTCTCGTCTGTCTCCGCGGCGGACAGAGTATCTGTTTTAGGATCAGGATCTCCCGGATCTTCGGCAACAATTCGTGCCCGTACTCTCGCCGTGCAAGCTGCGTACGCGCGAAGAATTGCCAACGCATAAGGGAGAGCGCTCGAATTAGAAATGCAAGCAGAAATAGCCGAAATAGAAGCGGAGACCAACAGTCAGCGTGGAGTAATCACGCCTCTAGCCACGCCTCTTCTCGTGGTAAGGTACAAGCCTAGCTCCAGACGTCAGCGCCTATTAATCAGTGCCCTTTAAACCTTGGTGAGACTTCCACAGTGGCCGCATCCTCATTTCTGTTGCGTCCCGGAAGTCCCATTGTCGTTATGCCTGTTTTAGAGCAGCCTGCCGGAGCTGCCCCTTTGGACGCACTTCCCTTTGTGTGTCCAGGCGGCCCCTACCCTACGGTTGCTGCGCTTCATCCCTCTGGCCAGAACGGTACCCCTTTTGTTCTCAATAATAGCTTTTTTAGCACAAGCCATTCAAAACTTACCAAAACGTTCAGAAAGTCGTCTCCCTGGGTTTGACGACAAAGCCATTGAGTGGCTCGCCTTTAAATGCCTACGATGCCTTATAGGCATCCTCTTCTATGGACAACCTCTCACGTATGAAACGCGGCGCTCTATGGCCTGGCCCGAGAGGCGGTCGGTGCCCTTATGTTTACAGCGCACGAACCTAATGAGGTTTTAGCTATGTTGGAACTACAATTTGGTAGGCCTGAACTGATTGTCCTCCAGGAGGTAGCCGCAGTGAGAGCTTTACTAAAGATACATGTTGAATCCAAGGATATATACTCATTTGCCTGCCGAGTACGTAGTTGCATATCGGCAATGAAGTTTTTAAATAATAAGTCGTATTTACCTGAACTCTTTAATTCTCTCCTTATTAAATTAAATCCTGCAATGCGTGCACAGTGGAAGGACTACGCGAAGTCTCGCTACCACCCTAGCGTTGGAACGAAGCTAGACCTTTTGTCTGACTTCCTAACAGAGGAAGTGACTTCGGAGCTTCAGTTTGGTGCAGTAACGGGGGTGAGTTCATGGGTTCAGCCGCACGGTTCCAAAGTGTTCCAAATTAATGTCAATAACGACAACATTTAAAAAAAACCTGTAAATTAAAATCATAATTCAAACAATTCTTGTTTATATTGTCAACAATGGCACTCAATTGACAGCTGTGACAAATTTATTCGTCTTGACGTTTCTGCCAGACTAAACTGGGTTCTTAAACAAAACGTTTGTAATCGTTGTTTGAAAAAAGGTTCACATCGTTATAGGTCGTGTTATCCTAAAACTTTATGTCAAGTAGCTGGCTGTAAATACAGACAACATAAACTATTACATAAAAATTTTGACCCCGTACAACTACGTACGACTCAGCAATAACAGGGCCTCAGGTCCCTTGTCCTCCAGTAATAACGGGGCCCGAGGTTTCTCATCCTCTTGCTATAATGGGGCCTAAGGTTCCTAACCTTCCTCCCAAGCCCGAAAATTCAAACCCCGAGACGGCAGCCACATTCCCGTCCGTTCCGTTTTCCGAAATAAGTTATAGCCCAAAAATAAAAAAACTACGATCGAAAACGAAAAACTTCTGGATAATTGTGCAAGAAGATGTATTTAAAGTAATTAATACGTACAAAAAGACAAAAATTGATCGACTAATATTCTTGAAGTAGTTTTGAAACAAAAACGGTAGTTTTATATTTCTTCTTTCCTGAAATCAAAATATCCCTAGATACCGTTACATATCTATGCTAATTAGTATATACTGACATATACCAAAGAAATTTTGGATCGAACAATTTTCCACCGAGAGCTACGAGTGATTTTTATGTTTAGGTACAAATACCTAACTTCAAGTCTTAAAGTCTTAGATATTTTGTCAACCATAATCTTTATACTTCACTTTATCACTCTGCAAAGTTTCGGCGATCGATGAATTATTGTTAGGGTGTCCATACAAGAAAACTCCTCGATGACTGGACTAGACCTATTTCAAGCCGAGGCTTATACACTGCGACCTTTGCCTGTTTTATTGTGTTCCCCCTTGCTTGCCCATATTCTACACGTACCTCCGAACTTATGGTATTTTCTTTTGGTACTCAGTTATAAATTCCGGAAAACTTAGTGGTTCATCCCTGAAACTGAAATATGTATCCGATATAATATCCGAAATGTTTTGCTCATTTCAAAACTTAATATAAATGTTGATTGACAAATCTCTTCACTACGATCGCAAGTCAAATTCAATGATATATTCCATCCATGACCATAATCCCTTCGATATTAAACTTTGTCACAACTAGCAAGAATCCTATGATAAACCTTATTTCCTTCGTCGCCTTGAATGAGACTCGCCGGAATCCAGAAAATGTTTGGAACTAAATAAATATTTTTTCAGGACTTTGGTATTGCTTTTTCATTGAGATGGAGACTCTACAATGTCCACTCTTTGACCAAAACAAGTATTAAGTACACGCCAAGATATATTCTCCGTGCCGGATTATTTTCTAAAAATAGCACATACAAAATATCTACATTTCAAAAAAGTTTGGGTACCCAATTGGACTCGATCTAGCAATGGAGCAGTACCCAAACTGTCCAGTGTCATAGAACCTAAATAACAACTTAAAAAACCACAAATCAACACTCCCATCCTGCTATCACGAAAAACACCCCACTACCCATGTCACCTATTTAATATTTAAAGAGGGCAACACCAATTCTGATGTAAATCTTACTTAAGGGACCCTTGTCCACCTTGTGATTACAACTGGGTCATTTACTGGCGTTTTGATGTAGGTTCTCCCTTTTATATTAACTAGTTTTTAACTAACTGTTCAGGTGAATCGGGAGAGGTCAAGGTTGGGTCAACGTGGAAATGCTTCTTCCTGGTTAGTATAAGACATAAAAAATAAATAGTAAAGTCAAATTATATACCTTATAAGTTAATCATTTCAGGGGATGAAAACGTCGATGGCGCGTTGCAAAGAAGCATGGAATTTCCAACTTAAGTGTCCAGGTTCGAGTCCGTACATCTTGAGAAGCTTTTAGGTTTTATCACGATGTTTAAAGCCCAAGAGTGTAACAAACAGTTCATAACTGTTTTTCTAAAAACTCATTCGTGCGAGAGTTGAAACGTCTCAACCTGCAAGGAAGGTGAGACTAAATGCCACAAAACTACCACGTAGAAGAAGACGATATGATGTTTTTAAAGACCGAATTCCTTTCTCTTGCAACAATAATTAAGGTAAATACAATCATTTTAGCGGGTTCTCGCCGCATTTTTTTTTTTTTGCTTTGGAGTTACCGATATTAGTTGGTCCGGTTTTCCGGTTCTTTTAGCTTAATTAATAATCACATAACTGTCAAAAACTGTATTTTATACTTTGATGGTAAAATAGTCACATTCGATAAGATGACTCAATAAGTCGTGCTAGAGTTGAATGGTTTGAGACATGAGATATTTTATATAAGCTTAAGAACGAGCTTAAGTTTTCATTCGATCTAGAAACGTGACTGTTTCTTTTTCTTTGATAAGATTTCTATGTAATATGAGTTCAAAAATAGTGAAATGTTGAAAGTTATCTATCTCGGCTTTATATTGCGATGTTGAAAGGTAAAAATATTTATTGAAGGGAAAGACAGTACCATGGTTAATACAGGGTGTTACGGTTAACAGCTGCATTACTTTAAGCGGTGATTGTATCTATGATAATGAACAACTTTCCCTAAGATACCTAATTTTTGGACTTTCCATATGCAATCAGTTGATCGAACGTGCATGAAAAGTAGTTTTTTTTTGCCAATTTCCTTTAGGTTTCTTAGGGAAAGTTGTACAATCGTGGGTACAATCAACCCTTAAAGTGCTTGCTTAATGCACCTGGTTACCCTAATACCCTGTATATAAAAATAGTTGAAGTATAAAAACATAAATATGTATAAACATCTAAACTATTCAGAGAATCGGGGCGGTTCGTTGTTAAAAGAGTTCATTCCTCGTGAAAGCTAGATCATTGGGCAAACGACCGTAATAAATAATATTAAAAAAATACATTTCAATTATAATATTTATTTTTCCTTAATTAAATAACAAAATATGCTCACGACTATATTTCCCAGGGATTCCTCTGAATTTCTTTAAATCTTAATATACCATTTATTAAGAATAAACACATATAATTTCGCATGTATGGCATCTCTGATACCTGTGTGCTACCAAGAGTCACTAGATCTGATCCCTTCAATACTATTCAATTCAATTATACTACATTATTATAATAAACCTGACCTGTATAATATGACCTTTAATTCGTATTCTTCTTCATATTTGAATAACTTTCATTATTGGAACAAACTAGAATTCACAAATAAATATAAAAGGCCATCTGAGTAGCTTTCTTACATGCGAATCAATGAGCGTTTTACTTTTCTTTTTTTTTATTTTAGTTCCTAAAAAACTCAACAGATGGCATGTTTATTGCTCCATAGAGACGTTCGTGAGATTCTGTCTGTGCCTGCGTGCCTGACATTTTTAAGGCTAAGGGATCAAGCCCATACAATCATGTCAGAAGTAAACAATTTCAAATTTTCGATCTAAATGATTCGCAAATAATGAAATATTCCATCAAAAGATGCGTTGGCATCTTTTTGATCATCTTTTCGCTCTTTATTATTTTAAAGAAACTCTTTTTCAAATGTTGACCTTCATTCGCACAGACGGTAGCGCCATCTATCGATCCCCTAGAAAACCAAAAGGAACTCGCTCTTTGTTAGTGTAAAGAATATCTCCCTTGTTGATGAAAATTGTATGACAGCCCTATGTTATGGTTGTTAGCTGATCGTTTTGATAATATACTGGGTGCCACAGAACGAAGGACTTTCCCGAAAATTTCACATTCCATAGCATTTGTACAAAATTCTACTCCAAGGAACTATGTTAAAGTTATCAACCGTTTTAATGGTTTCAAGGCATGCCTATGCTATACTGGACATAATACCTGACTAAGAACATTTGTAGAGGAGGTTAAACTGAGCTTAAATTTTATCAGGCATCCGTCACTCAGCCGTAGGACCTAAACTTTGGCGCATCAAAACGTAAGCGATGCGTCTTGGTATAAGCGTTACACCGTCAAAATTTGCCGTTTAAAATTTACTCTCAACTTATTTATAGATTAGGGCTGGTAAAACGCAAAATCAGTTTACTCTAGAGTAACCGGCGACTTGATCTAAGAATAAAATTTACTCGCGTTTGGTCGAATCGGGCCTAGTCTTAGAATACCTTATATACATTTTTGCTTAGATCTGGCAGCGGGAAAGAGTAACACGGCTGCTCCAAAATAAAACAGTGAATGTTGTTCTTTTTTTTACACATTGATGTACCTTGTTCGAATGTATCTGAATTGAGGATCCTTTTTTAAATATTTGGAAAATATAATTATTAACATAACTATCCACAAATAGTTTAACTTGTCGTATATAGTAAGTAATTGATACACAATAAATTCTTAAAAGTAGGTCTGGTGTAAAATTAGTAAGTGGCGTATTCTGCGTTTTATTTTAGAACAGCCGAGCAGTAGGTAATTAAAGCTGGGAATTTATCGTTTTCATGGCAGTGAGGTATCTATTAGGTAGTAACTATTCAACTATTTCTTATTACGTAGTAAATATAATCTAATCTAAACTATTATTAAAACTGTAACAGGAAGTTTGTCTGTACATTGAAGATATTAACCAAAAAAAAGTTACGATATGGTTTTTAGGTATCCCTGATTCCATATCACCAATTTTTGGATTTTTTGTCTGTCTGTTTGTTTGTTTGTTTGTGTGTTTGTTTGTGTGTTTGTTGTTTGTTTGAACGAGCATCACGCAAAAACTACTGAACCGATTTTGATGAAACTTTTTTGTTTGATAGCTAATGATCTGACTTAAAATCATTAGCTATAAGTTGTTAACGAGCTAGACAGAAAGCGTGACGAGCTAAAGGCCCGCCCACCTGTGGCCTATCATTATAATTATGTGGATGGAGTGCTGACGTGTGCTCTGTGCAGCCGAACATTCAAGGCAAAAATTGGTTACACTAGCCACATGAGAGCACATGTGCGGCGTGAAAGAGCACAGCGGTCGCCATAACCGAAATCGGTTGGACTACTATATATATATATATATTATATTTTTGAGCTTTAACGCAAATAAATATTGGATTAATACAGTCACTATTTTTTTATTCGCTGTCTTAAGCACCTTCGACCAACCCTTACTAAATAAAATACCTATATAAGGTCTTACAAAACTAGCTGAAACTATTTAAAGCGGATGATCAAACCATCAAACTGAACAACTTTCTCTATGGGACCAGTATCGAAATCGTGAAAAAATGTATAGGACAGCCGATTTTTTTTTTCGCGATTTCGATATTGGTCCCATAGAGAAAGTTGTTCAGTATGATGGTCTGATCATCCCCTTAAAATAGTTTCACCTAATTTTGGTACACCTTATATAGAGAATCAAACGACGTAGCCTCGAAATTATCTTTCCCCGTGCATATACCTCAAACATTTCACGTAGTAAGTAAAGTGTACCCATGTAATATACCCACAGTAAAACGACTACGTTTAAACACTTGTTGAGTTGGAACCCGGGTCCCGGAGACCAGACTGTAAGTGGATTCACCGGGGAGATTGAAGTCTGATTCGATTACACAGCTGTCTGGAAAAAAAAGCAAGAATTTCACCTCCGGGTAACTGCTTCATGTCAAATAATGACTTTCTTCCCTAGTATCGTAAAACGTGTAAAAATATACCGAAGAGAAGTAGAAAATTTGTAATTTGTAGGAAATCGATTTATTTTCAGTAGAGCATCCTTTGTCTCCTCTTATGGTCATGACTAAGAAGCAAAAAAAAAATCATATGACACATGCAAGGTACGGGGAGTTTGCTCCCATTGTAAAAGTTGTTCAGTTCGATGGGTAGATTGAATTGATTGCAATAATATAGCTATAAATAAAGTCGTATTGTGTTACAAAATATTGAAATTAAATATTATGACAGCTCGAAGTAATTACAGTAAACGTTTATTTTTAAGTTGGCATTTAAAAAAAAATAAACAATCTTTCCACTAAATAGGTGCCTTACTATTTCTTTATTCGTAGCTTTGGAATAAAAATATCCATCGTGAAATTAATTATTAAATTATTTTTATTATTATTATTTATTGTTGGATATTTTGTATGTATATATATATATATATATATACCTGAAATGTATTGTAAGCTATATATTTTATATCTTATTACACCGCCATAGCAAGTTTTTTTACTTAAGAGTTCGTCCATCCCATGGTTGTCTGGAAGAAATCGCTTTTAGTGATAAGACCGCCATTTGTACTCTTACGTTCTTTTTATTCGTTTTTGTTACTGTATATTTTGGTGTGCAAATAAAGAATATTTATGTTATGTTATAGAAATCTCGTTTTTGTACGATAAAATATACAGTTGAAATAGAAAATTTTAGTGGGCAATATGTTTGCAAACTATTATTACCTACTATATTTTTATGACACCATGTATAACATTCGGTAGTAAAAAACTAGCCCGATTTGTATGATATCAATTGATTAACGTCAATATCGTTTATGAATATCACTTGACATAAATACAAGACCTTGAAAATGTCAAACCGACTTGAAAACATTCTTCAAAATGATATCATATCAAAATGTTGGTCATTCAATGTTTATGCTTACTGATAAATTTTCTTATACCTACCAATGACATTAATAAACAATAGCCCAGTCATTTTACGGAGTTTTGTTAGGAGAGGTGGGAAGTAATTATTAATTGGTCTTTTAAACTGTAACCGGCACCATTTAGTGACAAAAAGACTATCTGAAACATATTAAAAAAAAATCACTACACGAAATAGAAATCAAAATTGTGAGCCCAGAAGGCTTTTAAATTAATAATATTAATACCAATGCACTCATTTGAATAAGATTTAACAATATAAATTATTTTTGAGCAATAAAATAGGCATTGAAATTAAAAAAAATGGTTTTTATTAAAAAATAGGAATGTATTTTTCAAAGCATTCTAAGTAGACAAAAATATTTACAACATGTTTGAAGTATGTATAATGGTAATGCCTTAAATATGTGCAAAAAAATTACCCTCAGGTTTTTTATAGCGTGATAATAGATAAATTTAAAATTTGGAACTGTTGCTGACGGAATTTTTTTTATTTTGGTACATTTTTAAGCTCAAATTGGCTCTTAAATACTATACCGAAAAAAAATATCAATTATTAATTAGTTCCGGCTCAAACCGTAAAATGACTGGGCTAAAGTTACTAATGTCATTGCTACCTACACGTTGTAGCTTATAATCTTGTGTCTTATAATCTGTTTGAGAAAAATATATTGAAGAATTTTCCGAGCAGCTTTTTTGTTTCCCGGGATCATTGACCTAAAATTTTCTCTACCCGCAATGATAGCACAAAAACACAGCAATAGCTGCAACTAATTAAATAAGATAAGGAGAGACATATAGCCCATTTCGCTCTTAACACGACTTTTTTTAGGAAAAAGGCATAGGCACAGAAAAGATATATACAGTAAAGCAACTTCATATAGACCCACATACAGGCCCGCTAAGGTACATCAGCACTTCTGGTATGATTTCTTTATACGTGAACGACGCGCCTTCGCTGCACAGAGAATAGCGTGGCCCTGTACCCGGACTTTCGAATTTCGATATATCGCGACCATTTCGGTCCCAACTTCATTGTCATAGAGTTGACTTTGGAACGAAAACGTTCTCGCAATTGCGAAGTTCGAATGTCCGGGTAGACGCCCAGTTTTCGCACTTTTCGGAGAGCGAAAGCAGCGCTTGCCGTGACTGAAGGATGGGAAAAAGCCGAGTCGAGCAAATAGAGAAATCATGCTGGAGGGTCAAAACTGTCAAAAAAAATATATTCTTTAATTTGGTTAAACGCTCGGCTGAAAACTGACAGTGCACGTCTAGTATGATTTCTCTACTTACGCGCGACTCTGTTTTTTTTCCACGCCACATGTCGCGGCAAGCGTGGCTTTAGCTCACCGAAAATCTCGGGAAGAGGTATTTTCAATAGAGATGGCGCGTCGTGCGTGTAGAGAAATCATACTAGACGTGATGACTGGTACTCTTGCGTCCCGAAGTACCATAACGGGTCGTGTACGTGGCCATCTCGTCGCTTGCGTCAATTCGAGCGATTGCATTAAGATGATATACTGTATATTTCTTTTCTGTGACAACGGTACGAGCATGGGGGCAAAAATTAAATTTAGGGATGCCTCTCTAAGTGCCTCCTTTTAAGCGACGTAATTAAGAATTTCTCTTCGTTACCTCCGTTCTACTGATTTACTGCTTGAATTATGGGAGCACGGCACTTGTTTTTTTTTACGCTACAAAAAAAAAATGTGGTGTCAGTAGAGAGTTGTATTTAATGATAAAGGGTTCCGCATTCGTTCACGATAACGTTTAATAAAAATCAGATATAAGGCTAGTTATTAAAATGAGTCTTTCTTGACTCGGAAAATGATACAAAATAATTCCGATGACCGAATCGTTGGATGATTTTGTAAACACTTTCAAAATTTTCAGGGGTGGTTCAGACCATCCAACAGATTTTTTTGGTATAGGAACAAATCAGAAATCGCAAAAAAGAAATCAGCAGCTGTTCCATAATAAATTGCAATGCTTTCTCGACTCTGTGGATAGGTAGGCAAATATAAAGCTGACAGTTTATTAAGGGCATATTTCTTTGGCACCAACATCGAAATCGCGAAATAAAAATCAACTGTGGCATCATTTGGCTCGAGTAGTTTTACAGTTTTGTATGGAAGAGCTGTTTCCTTTTTCGCGATTTCGATGTTGGTGCCATAGAGAAAGTTGTTCAGTTTGACGGTCTGATCATCCTCTAAAAAAGTGTCAGCATATTAAGAAGGACCCTATGTAATTTTATTGTAGTCATGATCATTATTCATAAGTCTAATTTAAAAAAATAAATAAAGTTATCAGTGGCGCATTACGGAGAAGATGAGGGTCCGGGTTCGAATCTGCATGGACGACAGGTTTGCCATGTACCAATAAGTTTTTCTAACTTATGTTCGTAATACCGACTGCTCTCCAACGGTGAAGGAAAACATCAAGAAATTCTTATGTGTATTGCAAAGTCCCAACCCGCATTGGGCACGCGCCAAGCCTGCCTCCTCTTACGAATAATCCTACTTCTGATTAAAACCTTTTTCGGTGGAACCCTAAAAAAGACCAAATTATTTTCAGTCCCTAGTTAATTTAAAAACGGTTCTTATCACTTAACTCGTTTCTAGAGAATAATTTGGATTCGCACTTTACTGGCGAGAATTTTAATTAATAACGTGTTTTTTTTTTATATTTTTCACTGAATAGATACGCTGAATCAACTGAAGTTTTATGAAACAGAATGTCATGATTTTGCTACTGTGATATAATCTGCGAATTAATTTTTAGAAGCGTTCTTCCGTCTTTTGCACTAAAGAAGACTTATTTTATTATAAATTTAAAAATAAGTAATTTAATTTTGGTATATTTACAAAAATGATGTGAAATTTAAAACTTATTTGTAAAAAAGGTGGATGTTTGGAATAGAAGAGAAAAGTACAAGTATAAACTATGCGTACCGGTTCAGAGAAAGCAAGTATTCTCAAATAATTCATTCTGTATGGCCATCAAAATATATAACAGTTTATTTGACCACTTTAAGGATCTTAATCTCCACCTGTTTAAAAAGAGGCTGCAAATGTATTTGGTGGAAAAATGTTATTACTCTGTGCAGGAATTTTTGAATGATAATGATAAAATATATTAAATTAACTAAGTATGTATACCTTCTAACTGATGTAATTAAATAATTCAAATAATCATTATAATGCATTTTGATAAATATTTAACCTGACATTGTATAATTTGTAAATTTTGTAAATGTTTGTGTATTTGTTTATAATTGACATTAGCGATTTAGCGAGAAATATAATAAGATTTGTGTAAGTATTTTAATGTATCAAAAATTCATAACTTATTGTCTGTAATTTTGTTTTGGTTTATTGCTGCTAGTTGTTGATTAATTAATTACCTTACCTACTAATATTTTCACGCCGTTAGGGGCAGAATATGTTGGATAAACTGAATTTTTGTGAACATTTGTACCATATTCCTGAAAATAAACTATTCTATTCTATTCTATTCTATAAAAGTAAGCAGGTATTTATTATATAGGACGGAAATTATATCAATTGTATCTTGATGCTAAAACTTCGAACTTGCATAGAAACTACGTTTTCTGATTTTCTAACACTTTAGAACTAGATAACTTACCTACAAATAAATATTTTTGTTACTAGCATAATTATGTTAATTTGTGTCAATTCGGATAAACGTTTGCTACAATTTTAACTGTCATCAATCATCATTTTATTATTATACGAGCGTTAACCCGCGACTTCGTCCGCACAAATTATATACCAGATTTCAAGTCAGATCATAAGCTATCAAACAAAAAAAGTTTCATGAAAATCGGTTCAGTAGTTTTTGCGTGATACTCGTTCAAACAAACAAACAAACAGACAGACAAAAAATCCAAAAATTGGTGAAATGGAATCAGGGACACCTAAAAACCATATAGTAACTTTTTTTTTGTTAATATCTTCAATGTACAGACAAACTTCCTGTTACAGTTTTATAATAGTATAGATTCATATCATAATACAAACACGAAAATAATTACATATACAGGATGTAAACTTAATTGCGTTACGTAGGTACTTTACAGTGTGTTTCAGATTATCAACCTGAACAACTTTTACTAAGGGACCGATATTGAAATCGCGAGAAATAAAAATGCTCTTCCATATATTGACATCTTCTATGGAACAACCATTTTTTTCGTATTTCTAATATTATGAAATAAGTTGCATACCAATTCTGTTTCGTTTAATTTCCAGGCGCACTAGCAACGTTGTTAATTAATACCTAAGTAGTGTGTTTAACAAAAGAGAAATGCTTCTATTCATAGTAAATTCGGTCGTACTAGATTAGGTAGTAAACCTAGGTAATGTACTTGAGAACATAGTGCTCAACTGACTAACTGTAGATGTCACAGAGTAAATTTTACTAGAAGTATCATTCCAACAATATAATGTAAAACTTACTTATACAAAAATATAATAAAGAATACTTATCTTACCGCCTTAAAGCTCGTTGTCTGTCCGTCCGTCTATCCGTCTGTCACAGCCTTTTTTCTCAGAGACCGTATTATTTATTATTTAGGGGGGTTTTGGGCCTTGACAGGCTTGCTGAGCCTGTGCCAGGTAGACCATAGCTGGTCCTTTGTGAACGCCCTTTTTAAAGTTACTTACCAATCCCCAATACGGCCAGAAAACGCAGTAGATTCTTGATAATAGCAAATGAATATTAATTATAGCAAATGAAGTCAAAAAAGCTGAATTTTTATATTGGGTTTTGGGAGATAGAAAGGGTAAACAAAAACTTTTTTTTTCTGGAATATTGTTAAAGCTTATGAAAATTCGAGTCTTAAAATATATTTGTCATTTTGTTGAATTGTGGGGAACAGCCAGCAATTCAAATATTTAAATCCTCCAAAGATTCCAAAATAACGTCTTCAGAACAATAACCAATGCCCCTTGGCTAGTCAAAACATCAGAAGTCCATGAATATTTGGAAATGCCGACTATAAAGCAAGAAATATCAAATATTTCAAAACGATATCAGAATAGACTAGCCAATCATGTTAATGAGCTAGCAGTTGCGCTAACAGACCGCAGTAATGACGTAAAAAGGCTAAAGCGACTCAACATATATGATCTAGACATTCCTAGAAGGCAACAGTAAAGGAATACCCTCCACTGGGAGCTGGTTCATTCCACAAATAAACATCCTCATTCTAATGATCTGCTTATAGTGTCAGCATTGATTGCAGATAGTTAATAAATAACAAAAAAAAAAAAAAAAAAATTTTTTAAATTAAAACTTTGTTTAAAAATTTCTTCAATTAATGAAAAAATCCTGTCCCCACCTCTATTTAAAGAAATATAGCAATAAAATTTATGATAATAAAAACAATGAACATTAGAAATAACGTGCAGATGGCGGGAAAATTGTCAGGCAGATTGTTTTATTTCTATACCCAAAAAACTATCACCAGTGTAATTATTTGTATTTGTATTTTTTTTTGTATATTCAGTTACTATGTGACCACATACTTAGTAAGTGTCCGTTTATGATGGTTGTTATCAACGACCCATGTTATACAACTGGTAATACGGTACCCGGTCCCGACTCGCACTTGGCCGGTTTTTTTAAGTGTGATAACACACCTAGGTGTATCTCCTCGGCGTTTGAACGCCGTCATTATCCTCACCAAAAATTTTCGCCTTATTTATAAGAAAAGGTATATTTTTTTAGCGCTGTTACAAGGGGCCAGCGGGCTTTATAACTGCGTTATAAAATTGTATATCTTTTCTTATAAACAAAGCGAAAATATTTGTTGAGGATAATGACGGCGTTCAAACGCTGAGGAGAAACACCCATCTGCAGAATTTTTCGCGTCTACTAAGAAAAATAGCGCGTACTGCCGTCGTAGTAAGCCAGCCAGCGTGATTTTTCTATTTGCGCGTGAACGAACGAGACAAAAGACGTGATATAGCCGTATCAAGTGCAACATGCTAGCCCAGCGGGTGTGTTGCCGGTATAGCGAAGCATTGCACGAGTAATTTCGACGCGTAAATTCGGTAGATGTTTAGCTACACTGAGTGACTTTCGGAAAACCCTCATTAAGGGCCTATGTCGAAAAATAATTCAAGCGAAATGGGCGTGTGATAGCTTATATTACTGCCTGATGCGAGAGAAAGAGATGGGGCGGCGCGCGCGACTGAAACGACGCAAGAGTAAAAAATAACTTTATTTAATTGTGATTGTACTATTTATGTAAGTTCAATTCTGCTCTGATCAAAATTTGTAAAATATCAATCTCTTTTTTTTAAATCAAGTCTCTTGTTTCTATTATTCACCGTTTAGCAGTTCGAAGCGTTTATAAATAAAAACGGAGGCTATTTTGGCTTGTTTTTCTATCGAGAAAATGTGTCTTAATCGTGTTTTGGCTCTAATCAAAACTTCAATTATATGTTCAATTTACACATATCCGCAATTCATACTCCTACTGTTAGTACGTAACGAAGTGATACGTCAGAGAACGAAAGTGATTGACATAGCTCAGAAAATTAGCAACCTGAAGTGGCAATAGGCTGGTCATATCTGCCGAAGAACTGACAACCGGTGGGGTGTCAGGGTTCTGGAGTGGAGACCGCGAACTGGTAGACGTAGTGTGGGTCGTCCTGCTGCCCGCTGGACAAACGACATAAAAAAGGTAACGGGGAGAGCCTGGATGAGGAAGGCCGAGGACAGAGTTTTGTGGCGCGCTTTGGGAGAGGCCTATGTCCAGCAGTGGACGATGATAGGCTGATGATGATGATGATGATGACTGTTAGTACTTCATGATATACGACGCTTTGAAGAATCCTATTTTTTTCACATATCCTCTTAAATAGAGGAATGACTGCACTGCTTACAATCAACCTGTGTCTAAAGCACTACATTCATTGGACTGTAGCAAACGTAATTGCCCAATGCAAATGTTTATGTATCCGGACACAGCGGACTCGGAACGGACCCGTCCGTGTTATTTACTGGCTGCATAATTGTATTATCATTTTACAAGGACTACACTGATAAAGCATTTAATTTAATTTCGGATACATTAGTACGAATGTTAGCCACTAACCTAACAACATATATTACAAACAATAATAATCTATTCTATTCTTCTATATACGTATAAAACAATTGTTAACTTGGCGTGGACTTACATTAAAGATATTTCCAAAAATATTCATTGGGGGCGTTTTGGATTCGTAATGCAAACATTAAGACCATTTTTAGAATTTTTCTGTTTGTCTGTTTGTTTGTGCACGGATCACTTAAAAACTGCTAAACCTATTTGGATGGCATAATAAGAACATAGGGCTTAGTTTGAATTAACATATAGGCTTTATTTCATCGCAATTAGTTAACCCAATCAAAAGTTATGAGTATTTAAATTTAGTAGTCTGCGCGTACGAGTAAGTAGTTATACAATAAAAACTGCTCAAGCATAGGTGTGCGCTGACATTTAGGGAACGAATGTTGGAACCATAGAGACATTACGCGCTTAGGGTTGGAACGCAATTTATAAATAGTGTAATAACTGTAAGTGAATCAAATAAGTACTTAACCATAAAATAAAAATAAATAAAATAAAACGACAAGAAATATGGATCGATACTTTATAGCTCAGATTATTACCTATGTAAGTTTCAGCCTCAGCCAATTTTACAACTATCTTGCATTAAAGTAATAATTTACAACACGATTCAGTTATCGCGACACGAAGAATCGCGTGTCTTAATGACATCAAGTGTAAGCAGAAGTGGTTTGATAATATCGGTCGATCCAAATTAAAAGGGACCGTACGCGGGCGCAACTTAAGTCCTTGTCGAAAGTTCGATTATTATTTTTTTTAATAATTAATGGACTTTTGCGTACGTTAGCACTGCATTTCCACCAGTATTTTGTGGGAGCATCTATCCCAATCACGGGGATTGTTTTTGATCAAGAACAGGAAGAGATTGCGGATCGCGGACCCTCGTGGCAGACAGAATGGCGAACCGCGCGAACACCACGCGTGACAATTAATACTTTTCGTGTCAGAACCTGCAACCTGACTCCACGATCACTATAAAGGTACCAATATTGTTTTAAATTGAAACAGATCAAGATCTTGATAAACAACAGATCTATTTTTTTTTTAAATAAGTTCAATGTTAATGGTTTGGTTAAAACAAAGGCTTACATCTTGGGAAATACAGTCAAACATACACACATAAACTCACGACTGTAATTCCTTTAAGAAAAAGTCAGAAAAATTGATACAACGACCAACTTTCTGTTCAAGAATGTAGTTATAGCAATGCTCTCATTTAGCAATTTACGTTTCAGGATGGAATGACCGATGGGGCCGAAAAGTTCTGAAAGTCACCCAAAGGGCAATGGAGAGGGCTATGCTCGGAGTTTCTCTGCGAGATCGAATCAGAAATGAAGAGATCCGCAGAAGAACCAGAGTAACTGACATAGCCCAAAGAATTGCTAAACTAAAGTGGTAGTGGGCGGGGTACATTGCTCGCAGAAATGATGGCCGATGGGGCCGAAAAGTTCTCGAGTGGCGACCGCGTACTGGAAAGCGCAGAGTGGGTAGGCCCCCCTACATGGTGGACCGACGACCTGGTGAAGGCGGCGGGAACCCGTTGGATGAAGGCAGCGCAGGACCGGTCGTTATGGCGATCCTTGGGGGAGGCCTATGTCCAGCAGTGGACGTCCATAGGCTGAGATGATGATGACGGAATGACGTGTCAAGTGGTGAGAGGTGCCTATACTTTCGCCCACATAAACACTACGCAGGAACCTTTAATCCCTTAGTCACCTCGTATGACACCGACGGAAAGAATTGGGATGGTCCGTTCTAAGCCGGAACTACACGGCCAATGGCCACATATGAATGATTAATTAATTACATATTTGTTTTTTGGGTAAGGGTTATTTTAGGTTGGATGTTGTAACGTACAGGGTAAACTTAAGAGGAAAGGCGGGTTCCATTTCGTCCATACAAACGTATTCCCTTGTTTCCTTCCTGGATAATGACTCTCGAGAAAAATATTGTTTACCATACAATCTATGTTACCTCTGCCTAGTCCCTATGTTTTGATATTTTCCATTAATTAATTACTATAAAAAATAGGAGCCTTTGAAAATGTAGAAAAAATAACTCAATTTTACCGCTGTGTTCAGAAATCCAGTAACAAAATTTGACGAATATAATCAATAAAAAGAAAACATACAGTCGTCTTTCATGAAAATAATTATTAAAATCGGTTTAGTTTTTGAGGAGGAAAAATGAGAATTCGAAAGTCCATGTTGGTAAAATCGGTCCGAGCTGTTGCCACTTTCGCACCTACCTATACTTTGAATTTCTTACAGACTGCCTTTCCCCTTAATAATGGAGTACCAGCCCTACTTACATTGATATGGATACGTTCTGGACAAACCACGGAAATTAACATGAATCTAAAATTGTTTTTAATTAAAATTTGACAGAGATACATCATAAGCAGGCTTTGTATAAAGTTGATTAGATAATGTTCAAAGTAAGGATGTAACGAATAGGTTACCAAAGTACTACAAAAACTTGTTGCTAAGTTTTAAAACTAGTACCTAACTCTAAGAGCAAAACTCTTAAATAAAGAAGCTGCCACCGCTTCGGAACGTGTTTTCGTTGTAGAGAAGATTCTGCTAGAAAGTACAAAATAACACTTGTTATAAACTTTTAAAATTATTAATTATTAAACTTGCCGTCTCTTAATATCGGGCGTTGTAATTGTGCCTTGGCTGCACCCTCGTCGGTTGCTGCCAAGGCACTGTACTTCATCTACAAAAAAACCTTAAATTTGTAGTTATTTATTTTTCTATCTCATCACTGTGTAGTTAATCGTTTTTTTTTATTGGTATTATAATGTCTGTGAACTCACCCAATAGAAAATCTCACAGAGCGACATGGCATCAGGCCAAGATCTTCAATAAAAATAAAAAAAATAAAATGATTAAACTAAGGTTATGTATGTATACAATAATACATGCATTAATAATACAGGGTGTAAGGAAAAGTATAATCGGAGCAGAGTTGAGTCGAGTAGATATATTGCAGTTTAGTATGGAATAGCTGATTTTTTTTTTGCTCCGATCCGTTGCCGTTTGTTTGTTTGTCTGTTTTCCGTGATTGTACTCATTATACTGAAAAAATTTCATAAAGGAACATAAAGGAAATTCAGAAAAAATAGACTTTTCATACAAACGTTCGATAGCTGATTGCGTATAATATAGAAAGTCAAAATTTTGCTTGCGAATTTCCTATACTTTTCTTGGGGAAAGTTGTTCACAACCTTTGACTACTTATATAAGGACTAGTTACGCATGTAATTTTAGTAACAAACATTTCTGACACTTTTTGCGGGGGGTGAGGTAACATTTTATTCCCCATAACTTTGAAAATGATAAAAAATATGAAAAGTAGTCTCGCGTGGACCCCAAACCTGATAAGTTCGAAGTTATTGTATCGCAATTATAGGCTGTCTCGTTTAGTGATAAGATATAAAAATGAATGTTACCGCAAGGAAATGCTACCGCAAGGCTAGTCCTTATAATAAATAGTCAAAGTTCATAACCCTTATGCAACTGTTTACCCTTAGACCCTGTATAGATAGTACATTATTCAGGCTAGTGATTCTCATACCCGCATTTTGATCATTCGAATAAAAAATAAAGCAACTAATACTAATTAAAGTGGTAAATAAAAAATAATGATAGAAAATATCTATGTACAGGTGTTAAAAGATATATTAACAAATAAAAAATTCACAACCATAACACGAAATGTTACGAACCATAAAAATAAAGCGGTGAAAAATTCAGTTAATTTGCAATAATTCCATAAGTTCATTCGAGCAATAATGACGTTCGATGCGACTCGACGAGCGATTGTGGCACGATAAAATAAATCCAATTAAAATGGCAATACTTTGCAAAGATAAACAAAAAACAGATGCGACAAACGAGACGCGAAAAGAGAAATTAAAATTTCCGACGTTTTTAATTAGCGAGAACAGAATTCTGACACCGTTTTTATTACTGTTGATTTCGAGATAACTGGTCTTACAAAGAGGAGCTGAAATATTATTTTCGAATAATTTTGAGTTCACACTTGACTACACGTCAAGCTTTACAGTGTTACAAAAATAAATAATAATAAATAAAAATAAATATCTTGGACATTGTCACACAAATTATCTAGTCACATTTAAAGTACTTGGACTTGTATTATGATGACTAGACAACGATATAGAATACATATATAGATACAAACATCCATGACTCGGGTACAAATGTTCATATTCATCATAAAAATATTTGTCTCTTACGGGATTCAAACCCGCGACCCTCGGCACAGTAGACAAGTTCACTACAGACTGTGCTACCGGGCCGTCAAATTACAAATAAAAATAAACATTTAAGGGGGTGGTTAAGACCATCAAACTGAACAACTTTCACTGTGGGACCAATATCGAAATCGCGAAAAAAAAATCGGATGTTCCATCATCATCATATCAACCGATAGACGTCCACTGCTGGACATAGGCCTCCCCCAAAATGGGGAGATTTGCCATAATCGCCATGATGTGATGCGTTTGCGATGTTCCATACTAAACTACAAATCTACTGAAGCTAAATGTTTTTTTTTTGACGAAAGATTATTTTTTTCGCGATTTCGATGTTGGTACCATAGTGAAAGTTATTCAGTGTCTCAACAACCCCTTAAAAGATTTAAATGTTTATTTTTACTTTTGTAACACCCTGTACAAAAATAAGCTGGCCACGCATAGTTTTGAACCACGGATACCGTTGCGTGGCCAGCTTATTAAGCTGTTTATGTATAGGTTGACGTGCATATTTGACCAATATCAGATTTGATCCACATCGAGTAACCCTTCTTCTAATATGCTGACGGTTTTGGAATGAGAGAGAAAAAAAAAAGAAAAAAAAAGGAGATAACGTCAGATCACGACACAACTTTCTCTATACATCGAAAGCAGGAAAAAAATGTCATATGCATTATTATTGCATTTAGATAATATCAAAAATGACCTCTTTTTATTAAGATTATAATCTACAGGGTGTAAGTGACAGCCTAGAAAATACTGAAACGGTGAACTCAGTCCATCAAACTGAACAACTTTCACTATGGAGCCTACCTCAGGAAACGCGAAAAAAATCTGCTGTCCCATTTCGCGTTTCCTGAGTTAGGCTCCATACTGAAAGTTGATCAGTTTGATAGCCTGAGTTCATCGTTTCAGTAAGTATTCGCTAGGCTGTCACTAACACCCTGTATAATAAAAATATACTATACACTTATCGTAGCTTCTATCTCCATCATGCAAAGTCTTTACCTAAAATGTTCCCAAAAGGATAACATTTTCCAATGTTATTTTCCAGCAAAATAACAAGAGCATTTTTTAAAAATAGGTAAAGGATAACTACCCCATCATCCTTGGTTAGTATTCATCCCTTACATCCCAGTCGCTTGACCGACTCCCACGATTTCTATACGTTTACACGCGCCCTGAATGTTTAATATAACTAAAGTGAAAAATGAAGCAACTTTTACAAAATATCTAGAGTTTTTGATGCGGTTGAAACTTGTTCAGTAGGCCTGTTCCTTACATTTCAAGAAGAAATTTAATCAAATTCTCGATATTTTCGACACATTCTTGCGGCCTTGGTATGGCAGCGTGATATTATAGCCCAGTCATTTTACGATTTGAGCCGGAACTAATTAATAATTGATATTTTTTTTCGGTATAGTATTTAAGAGCCAATTTGATCTTAAAAAATGTAACAAAATTTAAAAAAAAAATCCCGTCAGCAACAGTTCCAAATTTAAAATTTTGCTATTATCTCGTTATAAAAAAACCTTATGGTAATTTTTTTTATGACATTTTATTAGGGCATTACCATTATACATACTTCAAACACGGTGTAAATATTTTTGTCTACTTAGAAGGTTTTGAAAAATACATTCGTATTTCCTAATAAAAACCTCATTTTTTTAAATTTAAATGCGTATCTTATTGCTCAAAAATAATGTATAATGTTAAATCTAATTTAAATGAGTGCATAGGTATTAATATTATTACTTTAAAAGCCTTCTGGGACTTGCAATTTTGATTTCTATGTTGCGTAGCGATTTTTTTAATACGTTTTCAGATAGTCTTTTTGTCACTAAATGGTGCCGGTTACAGTTTAAAAGTCCAATTAATAATTACTTTCCACCTCTCCTAACAAAACTCCGTAAAATGACTGGGCTATTAGCTCTTTTAGCGTCATCATACTACAGCCGCTGTATGCAATGAATTATACAAATATCGGTTAACTTGAATTAAGCGATACGAGACAGACAACCAATGAAAAAGGAATGGTCCCATTTGGACCCAGGACTCATTTTCATTCTCGCTGTAAATATGTATTATTATTATTGAGTCAACTACAGAACTAAACAAAAAATTTTTTTAACTTTTCAGTCATCTGTTCGATAGTGCTTAAGGTGGTTGCAGAGGGGTAAATTTTTTACCAAACCATGACCCTAAATAATTACGGAGAGATATAAAGCTTTGAAATTTTTCATACATAATTTTGAAAGCTTTATCTTCGTAATTATATTATAAATTGCAAATGTTATTAGTGACGCGGCAACTAGATTTTCTAAACTATTTTTCCATATATAAAATATTACTTTTATTAATTCCGTCTACGCGTATTGTGCGTCAAACTTTTGTTTGGACTGAAACCACCTTAATCTTCTTTCTGTTTTTTACGTGGACCATCTAAAGCCTCGTTAACAAATACATACAGACATACTACTACATCGGGGTGGTTATTTCACTCTTTATAATTCAAGGAAAAAATACAGTACTTATTACAATTTTTACTATCTACCAATGTATTGCGCAATTTCATAGGACGAGAACCTATGTATGATAACTTTTGGTTTGTGTGTTGGTTTACAGCGCACGAGCTGAGCGGCGCGGCGTGCGAAGCAAGCATGCCGCGGCAGAGTCCAGCGACTGCCAAAGCCAAATTCTACATATCAGCAAATTGTAACTAACTTTAGGCCCGATTCGATCAAACGCGAGTAAATTTTATTCTCAGATGAAGTCGCCGGTTACTCTAGAGTAAACAGATTTTTCGTTTTACCAACCTTAATATATGAATAAGTAGAGAGTAAATTTTACACTGCCAATTTTGACGGTGTTAAGCTTATACCGAGACTAATGAAATGTCAATGTCACATAATTAAAAAAATTATTATAAAAAGAAACCTAACAAATTAAAACTGTATAGCCTTACATTGCAATAAGTATGGATACAACGACCTCTTTCTTTAGATGGATTATACATTCGTTCTTTTAGTACGGGTTTAGTGTGGTAGAAGACAAATGAAGTTATTTCGGAGTAAATACAAGAAGTGAAAATTGTTCCTTGTATAGACTACTCTTATATATATCAAAGTTTGGTCGAATCCGGCCTAAATCAGTTAATTCGTTTTTATTTACTCTCATCATCATCATCTCCCTGCCTTTATCCCATTTTTCGGGGTAGGCGCAATATGTCGTCTTCCAATCATCTCTTTTAGCCGTAATTTCAACGCACACTCTCTTTTGTACACATCTTTAACACAATCTATCCATCTTTCCTTTGGTCGTCTTCTCTTCATGCAGCCATCTACATTTTATTGACTTGTCTATAGAAATTAAATAGTGTTGAATTTCCGCCCTCTCAAAGTATAATTGTCAAAGTTCAGACTTGCCAACTAACGTCTGTTCAAATTTAATCAGACAGTCAACTGTTTTAGTTGAAAACGACTTAATTACTGCAACACTAGTGACAAGTCAAATAAATCTGTTGGATTTATTTGGGAATCTCGATTTAATTTAATTCAATTAGTAGATACAAATCACGCAGCCAAGCCGGCGTGTAGTCAATTAATTGCCATGGAAATCCCTCAGTATTTAACCGAAACAGTATTAATTTGTTTTGCATTCAAACAAAATAATTTGGCTTTTATTTATGATCAAATTATTTTAATAACGTGTGATTTATGTCACTTGATATGATTACAATTGATTATTTGATACAGAGTCGAACTCAGGTATCTTAACTTAATAACTCTTTTAACATTTTTAGTTCAATATTTGAAACTATTTAGCGCAGCTTTGTATTTCCTGCCTACGTGAATTTAATTCCTAATTACCTACTAAATAATTTAGAGCTGCAATCCAGGTCATTGGGCTTCATTTTTTTTTGTAGAGATTGCTTAAATTTAGTAACTTAAGGTGATTGCAGAGGGGTCAATTTTACACAAAACTTTGACGCACGATACGCGTAGACGGTATTAATATAAGTAACTTTGTATATATGAAAAAATAGTTTAGAAAATCTAGTTGCCGCGTTACAAATAACATTTGCAATTTATAATATAATTACGAAGATATAAAGCTTTTAAAATTTTGTATGAAAAATTTCAAAGCTTTATATCTCCGTAATTATTTAGGGTCATGGTTTGGTAAAAAAATTACCCCTCTGCAACGAAGAGGGGCGGAAGAGGACGCCATAGGCCCCGAGCCTTATTGCGGCATCTCTCGCAACACCTCTAGACGTGTGCTAAAGGAATGGGCTGTGAACCAAAGCCGCAGGCTCTGATCGGATACACCAGGACTGAGGCATGCGAAAGAACTTGTGACCGGCTTTTCAAACAGACATACCTCGGATGCCATCAATTCAAACCGCAACGACTTAAGGCTCTTAGTACGAGCCTTAACAGGACACTGCAAGTTAAACAAACACCTACACAGAATTGGGCTTGTAGAATTTGCATTTGCAATTTATATCTTCGTAATTATTTTATAAATTGCAAATGTTATTTGTGACGCGGCATCTAGATTTACTAAACTATTTTTCCATATATAAAATATTACTTTTATTAATTCCGTCTACGCGTATTGTGCGTCAAACTTTTGTATGGACTGAAACCACCTTAAGTTTAATAGCTTAAATATTAAATTATATGCTGCCTTGCACCAAAAGAGTAGTTTAGGCTTGAACGAATTTTCTGATCGCTCTGTCTCTAACACTGCTCATACTAAAGACAGTGACAACATCATTATTAAAACATGTTTAAGCCTAAATACTTCATGGCGAACTTTTCTACAATTCGACATGCATTTCTTGTTGAAAATTACATTATTATTATAGTTACTGTTAGCCTATTGAATGTGTTATAACAGGGATAAATCGGGAGAGTATACTTTCGAAGTGTCATTGGTATTGGTAGGCACGGTACATATCTACTTACGTATTATAGGTAGCTAGACAATAATAGTGAAGCTACATACTAGTTAAGATGCAGTCAATTTTTTTTATTCATAATTGGTTTGCGCTTGGCTTCAGCTCACCTGATGGAAAGTGTAGATGAAGCCGAGGATGTAGCGCGCTCGCCCAGAAAAAGCCTATTAAATCTTCTTTTAAAAATATCCTGATTATATTTGCCCGGGAAAACAAACGCAGGAAGAGAGTTCCAAACCTTACCGGTTCTCATTATAAAAGAGGATGCAAACCTATTTGTGCGGATTGTTGGAATGTCGACTACGTATGGATACAGTCTCGCACTACGTCTTGTCGTACGTTGGTGGAAGGGGGATGATGGAATCAGTTCATGTAGCTCCTGGGCACATTCACCGAAGTGTAGCTGATAAAACACCGACAGACAAGCGACCAATCGTCGGTGTTCCAGACTATGTATCTTAGCCTCGACGAGTGCATCATCATCGATGAGTCTCTTGGCTTGACGCTCAACTGAGTCTAGTGCGTCCAGTTGGTATTTCGCAGAGCCGTCCCAGAGGTGACAGTACTTCATGCAAGAGAGTAAGAAGCTGTGCAGGCGTGAAGTACCGCTTAACCTTGTTCAGGATACCAAGTTTTTTAGCTGCTGTTTTAGCTTTGGGCTCAATCGAGCGTTCAGGTCCGACGTGAGTTCAAGACCCAACAACTCAAGACTTTCGGAGATCGGAATGGAGACACCCCGGAAAGTAGGAGACACATTATAATGTTACCTTTTTGTTGGCATTGAATTCAACCAAGTTGGCAGTACCCCATTCGGACACTGCCGCCAAGGTCGAATTTGTACGCTCTATAACCTTATTAGCTATCTGTTTATATAACTACAATAGACTGCTCTCAAACGGTGAAGGAAAACATTCTATGGAAACTGTTTACGCTGAAGAAATACTGATGGAAAGTCCACCAACTCTCACAATTACGTACTACGATTCACAAGGAAGGTTTAATTTACCGCTAGTAATTTACAAGTTCTCATTTTTCTTACTCAAACAAATTTTTGTTTTAATAACAACTTTACCCGTCTCAAAGTAAACCCCGAGCAAGGAAAATAAAACGGCCTGACACAAATAGCATTCAACATTCACGAACCCAAAGGTCACAACTACAGAACTATGGGGGGAAAGTTATGCAAATCAGCCCCGGACAGGCACCTTACAGCGCCACCTGACGGTTACACCGTATTTACATAAATATTGTAACGCAAGTAGGCAGTTACACTGTGGCCGCCATTTTACTTTGTTCCACTGTTAAAGTTAACAAGCTTTTTTATGGTAATTCGTTGGTAAAAAATTTTTGGTTGGAATTTCTGTGTAAATTGTTAATAAATAATATTGTGTTGTGCTGTAAATTGAAAATGAAGTTATATTCTTGCTGAACTAATTGATTTTATTAAATCTTTTAATCAAAAAACAAATAAGGTGTACATTAAAAATAAATGAAAAGAAAGTAAGAATTTTTAACTAACTACATACATACATAAGCTCACGTCATTGTCCCATGGGGTTAGGCCACAGATTACCCCCAATAGATACCGTATACAAGGCCGCCGATGCGCGCCACACATACTGATATAAGCAACGCGAGCGAGCTCGAAGTAGTACGACCTTGAATTGGCCAATCATGTTGCATTGCTTCGTGTCCCGCTGCCCGCACCTACCGCCAAAAATGGTGACTTCAGGCCTGTACAAAATGTTCATCATACGGTATCTATTGGGGGTAATCTGTGGGGTAGGCAGAGACCACGGGCCGCCACACGCTACGACTCTGACACACCTCTTTAGCCTCATTCACATTCATGAATACATCTTTTCATGCACTTCCGTCGATTGAGGGTATTACGGACTAGTCCTTTTCGGAAAAGATCATTGATTTGATCATGGTATGTTTTCCTCGGACGGCCTCTCCCAACACTTCCGCTCACCTTTGCTTGATAAATTTCATTCGTATAAATTTAATTCATACGAATGTATGGTCTCTCAAATTATCATCTCAAAGTATTGTGTTGTAAATTTTAAACAAGACATTAAAACGCCTATTCGTTTAAAAACTTAGAAGGGCTTTTAAATTAAACTTTATTAATTTAATTAATTTAGAAAGCTTATCTGGCCTAACATTTATTTCCATAAAATTGTTAGAAAAATTTTAAAAGTACATACATACATACATATGCTCACGCCTATGTCCCACTACTGGGGTAGGCAGAGACAACAGATCGCCACATGCTACGATTCTGACACACATCTTTAGCTTCCTCAACATCCATAAGTTTCTTCATGCAAGCTCGTCGGTTCCGGGTACATTTTATTTGGCCCTTCTTCAGTACGCATCCGATTTGGTCAGCATACGTGCGCCTAGGGCGACCCCTTTCAACCCTTCCTTTTAAAAGTGCCGAGGTTTATTTTTACTGTTTCTTTAATCGTTAATATAATGGGGTTTTTATAATCTTTTGTTTCAAAATAGACCCTAAAATAAGACCTAAGAATAAAACAACCAAACTTAACTCAAAAAGACACAATTTTTTTTCTTTGTTTCGTAAAGCATTAGGAGTTTCTCTTCCAGTCATGTAACGCTGCTAAAGGAAAACCATAAAAATATAAGAAATTTCCAATATTATGCGCGGACGTGATAGCAGAGGGTGTGGGGAAGTTCTGTGTACACTGGCGGCCGAGAAAAAGTATAAAGTTCTAATCGAAGATCACGACTTTCAGTCATAATTGGGCTTGGTGCTTATTGGTCAGTTATAGTTAAGCACTCCTGATTTTACTTATAAAATTTACAGATTAGCTAACTAGTAAATTAAGCTTTTATGAGTAGATTGGTCGATGTAAATCGAAAAGGTTTACTACAGAAAAAGTTTAGAAAATTTAACTAGAGTCTAGTAATTCAATATTGTCAATTTCTTATAACTAAAAAACCGCCTTAAAAACGATTAATCAAATAAGTAATACTTTTAAAGTAAATTAACTTACATGGCGTCACCGCAGTGAAAACCTCGTAAATCACAATTTTAATGTTTTGATTACATGTTATAATTTGTTGGGTAGAAAAACACTTTTTACTTATCACGTTGCATGTATTTTCTACTGCAGAGCCGGTAGGAAGATTTTGGTAACAAAACTATACTTTTCTCGGCCGCCATTTTATAACCAACGATTCAATGGGCTTAGTGTATAGCTATTTTCATAAAGGGTATCGCAAGAGGCCTTCATTTGAAATTAGGCCCGCACCTGTTTACCCAAACATCCAGCTTTTTGTTACGTGAGCCTCCAAATGAATACGAAAAAACCGGTCAACCTTCTTGAGGTAAAAAAGATTATGGCTGTGGTGTTCTGCTATTTAAATAAATAGATATTATTATATTATTAATTATAAATATATATTACGTTCAGTAATAGTGTATTGTGATAACAATAGTTATTGTATTGATCTTAAATAAATGTATGCATTGTAGGTGGTGGGGGCAACACCCGCCATCATTACTAATCTACTCCTCGTAGCGAGCGGACGTTGCATCCACCAGTTGCCGTGTGTAACTTAACGAATAACATATTGTGTAATTATTTACTTACCTCACGCAGTGAATACCACAATGGCTATAGACACGATGAAAGTTCTTCACTCTCCTTAATAAATGACGGAACTGATATTTTGTGAATTTATTTACTGACGAATGAATTTTATCTTTTTTTATTTTACGAGAGCGTTGCATTAATTTGTCGGTGATTTCTGTAAAAAATTTAACAAAATATTCAATGCCTGAAAACTATTTGTCTACATTCTTGAACCAACCGGCTTAAGCCGCACAGACGGCAAAAGGCCGGACGGCCTAACCCTCATCCTATGGGAAAGGGGCCGCTGCCTCCTATGGGATGCGACCTGCGTTTGCACCTTTGCGCGATCGCATCTTCAGGGAACTACGCGGGTGCCAGGATCGGCGGCGGAGAGTGCTGCACGGGTAAAACACACCACGTACTCACTTTTAGAGGCAACGTACCTGTTTGTGCCAGTGGCGGTCGAGACCGCAGGGCCCTGGGGTGCCGAAGCCAAAAACTTCATTAAATCTATTGGCCGTCGTTTGAGGGAGAGGGGCCGAGACGCCCGCTCCGGGTCGTACCTGGTTCATCACATTTCCCTAGCCATACAGCGTGGAAACGCCACGAGCGTGATGGGCACATTTCAACCGGGTTCGACTCGAGGCGGGCTCTTTGACTGATTATTTTGTTTAGTCTAGTTATATTTTAGTTTTAGGATATTTCAGTTTTATTATGGATTTGTGTCTATACATTTGTACTGTTAATTAATTACAACCAATTTTTAATAAATTACTATTTGTCTACATTAAATAACAGTTTTTTTAACTGAATTAAATTGGATTGTAAATAATACAGAAATTAAAAAAAAAAAATACATATCGTCCGCGTCCATTTCTGAGTTTGTTATTGATTTCAATGTCTTTTGAATGTCAGAGACGTATAAAATCAAGCTATGCCAAATGTGCCGGTTTGAATAAATAGAATTTGAATAGCTAATTTAATTTATTAGGTTTGAATAAATTAAAATAGCGGAATATGGGTGACGTTCTTGCATTACGTACTCGAAAAATAGACTTGCTTTTCATTTACTTACGAGTGAAAAGTAATACTGTAAGATTAGTTTTTTTTTTCTTTTTGAATGATTTGGACAACGAGTTTTAAGCACGCGAAGACATTGTGGCACCTTCATCTATCTATACTATTATAAAACTGTAACAGGAAGTTTGTCTGTACATTGAAGATATTAACAAAAAAAAAGTTACGATATGGTTTTTAGGTGTCCCTGATTCCATTTCACCAATTTTTGGATTTTTTGTCTGTCTGTTAGTTTGTGTGTTTGTTTGTTTTGTCGAGCATCACGTAAAAACTACTGAACCGATTTTGATGAAACTTTTTTTGTTTGATAGCTTATTATCTGACTTAAAATCTGGTATATAATTTGTGCGGACAAAGGCGCAGGTTAACGCTCGTTATTAATAAAAATAAATAGCAGTCAGAACACATGCTCCGTCAATCACAACAGCCAGTAATCAGCAAAGAAAGATAATAGAATATATTCTTGATTTAAGCAGGAAAATTTATAGGTAGACAAAATGGCGGGCAAAACCATATTTTTAGGTGTCCCTGATTCCATTTCACCAATTTTTGGATTTTTTGTCTGTCTGTTTGTTTGTGTGTTTGTTTGTTTGTTTGAACGAGTATCACGCAAAAACTACTGACCCGATTTTGATGAAACTTTTTTCGTTTGATAGCTTATGATCTGACTTAAAATCTGGTATATAATTTGTGCGGGCCAAGTCGCGGGTTAACGATCGTACAGCCTAAAATAAAAAAATATCTCAATCACGCAATGCCGCTACTAAGTGAATTAGGCGATGGGGCTCAATTTATGCGCTATGGGCTAGTCACCTATCTTGCTATTTTAATTTAATCAATGGTTACACCCGTTTGAAAGAGAACCGGAGAATTTAGTTTTAAGAAGACTTTCAAATGAGAGCAGAGTAGGTTTACGAAGTTATTGTATAGTACTTGTACGCACGGCGACACATCAAGCTATACAAAACCAACATAAGCTGGCCGCGCGATGCTATACGTCACTGGACCTACGCGCGGCCAGCTTATGTTGGTTTTGTATAGCTTGATGTGTCGCCGTGTGTACGTAGTAGTCGAGTAGGTACTATTGTTTTGTATGAAACAGCTGATATTAAAAAAAATCTCGATCGGCTACATAGTTCAGTTTGATGGTCTAAACCACCCCTTCAGATATTACTAGGGTGTTTTGTTACACCCTAGTAATATTTGAAGGGGTGGTTTAGACCATCAAACTGAACTGAATTTTAAGATAGAATTACTATAGCTGTAGTATACATCAGTTTCATCATCATCATCAAAACAATTATAAAACTGTAACAGAAGTGTGTCTGTACATTGAAGATTTTAACAACAAAAAAGTTACGATATGGTTTTTAGGTGTCCCTGATTCCATATCACCACCTTTTAGATTTTTTGTCTGGCTGTTTGTTTGTGTGTAGCTGTTGGTTTTGTATAGCTTGATGTGTCGCCGTGTGTACCTAATTACCTACCAGCCGCTGTTATTTGGTGTCAGTATATTTATCAGATTCTTCTTCTTTTCGTGTCATTGGTTCGACGACAAAGTTCCTTAAGTTTACTTAGTATTATTATGATTATTAAGAAAAATATAGTAATATCAAGTCTCCAAATATTATTCTGTAACTTTTTAGAAATATAATGGGTCTTAGAAGTGTATGGATACTAATATGTATCAAAATATGAACAATATAACAAAATTATATTACGTAAAGCGAGCAAACATAAACAACTATTTACATCATTCGTTGTGAGCAGACGTGTTTCGGGTTGAATTTATATTTTTATATTATAAATATTTTCTGTTAGAAGCGATTTTGACCCTTGTCTGTGATTAAAGTTTGTGAAAACTCGTCAATTATCGTGTGATTGATAATTGACTGTATTCCGGTGCATAGTGCAATCACTCTCCCCCCGCACACCTCGGGGGAAAGAGACAGTTCACATAATTCGTCCCTGTCTCCGTGTTATTGTGCATGCGGTACATACGTAAGTGCAAGCTACGTTATGTTGGTTTTGCGGTCGCCTTCACAGAAAAGCTCTTCGACTTCGAACCTTACGCCTCAAGGATTAAACACCAACTCTGAGGAAAACATAAACACAGTTCCCCGCAAACGTAAATTTGGCGATATGGACTCCGTATTCTTAGATGCCCTCAAATCATTTAAGGAGGAAATTATTGAGTCCGTGAATGGTATACGCAATCAAATTACAGCACAGGACGATAAGATTAACAAACTTAATGATAACATTAATGCATGCGTAAAGGAAGAAATCAACAAGCTCGCAACCTGTTTTGAGGATTTGAAAACCTCATTGGAACATACCGATGTGGAACTATGCAACACAAATAAAAGAGTTACTACAATCGAAAAACGTTTGTCCCACACGGAAAGCCTTGAAATAAAAATAAATGAAATGCACTCGACCATATCAGAACTCAAGCGCGATTTTGGTAAGCAGCAGCAGCAGGCTAGACATCTCAATGTTGAGCTGGTCGGTCTCCCCGAAAATAGCAACGAAAACCTAACACATATTATACTTCGTATAGCGGAAATTGCTGGTGTAACCTTACTCGCTGAGAATATCGATTACGCAACTAGGGTGCAGTCCATGAATCCGGCAAAGGGACGTCCACGCAACGTCATAGTCAAGATGAAGGCGCGTATTTTTAAAGATAACTTTATTTCGAGTGCTCGGAAACTCCGCAAGATTACGTCTGATCAGCTGGGTTTCGTCGGTGAACCGGTACCTATATATGTAAACGAACATCTTACTCCAGATAATAAACAGCTATATAACAAGTGCCGCATTAAGGCGGCGGTACTCGATTATAAATACGTCTGGATTAAAAACTGTAAAATTTATGTACGCAAGAATGATATTTCGCCCGCTTTTTTAATCGACTCGGTAGAAGATCTAGAAAAGAAGCTTGCCTAACTTATTTAATTATAAGCACACAAAGTCAGGCATACCTACTTTTTTTCAATTCCGTATTTTTTACACACTTACTATATTGCTATATTACAATACTTGAATATATCTTTTTACTTGCTACGGGCACAAAAACACAAGCATACCTACACTTTTACAATTCTGTATTTCTTACACACCTATCTCATTCTCTTTTACCCACTAACATGACAGTACAAACAACACATACTAAAAAACATATAACACAGGTATTTAACACATTTAATTTTACTTTTGCATCTTCAAACGAAATATTGTTGCATTATGCAAGTCATGACTTGCATTTTTTATTGTTCGCCGATCGAGTCTCAGTCATAGTGACCGATAACTATAGGTATACGAAGCTGGACATAGATGGTTGTTCTTATCTGTTATCTATACTCAGGCATACTGAACAAAGCATTTTAATCTTTATTATTCGGTCATTAGGTACAAATTGCTTGTTTATGAATCGGTCACAGGGATTTTTGGCCTACTGCTTGAATTACAGTCATTCACTTCAGATTCATGTATCGTTTTTTATGGCTGTTTATACTTACTTTAACATTCGATCGTAATAAAATTAGTATTTTTTATCAAAACGTGCGTGGTTTACGCACCAAAGTGAATGATCTGTATTCAGCAGTCTTAAATAATAACTACGACATTATCGTCTTAACGGAAACATGGTTATGTGATAGTGTTCTGGACACTGAATTGTGTGACGATCGGTATTTAGTATTTCGTCAGGATAGGGACTTCTCTGAGACAGGTAAATTGACTGGTGGCGGAGTGTTGTTAATGGTTCGTCGTGATTTTAGTCCTAGCAGAATGGCTTCGTGGCAGCCGCCTGCGCCTTTTGAAACTATTTGGGTTACTGTACCTGGCACGCTGCAACAAGGACGTTTGCGGCCGTCGCGCAGTGATTCTTACCACTGCCGTCCCGCTGCAGCTGGTGTAAACCTGCACATTATAGCTACCTACGTACCAGGTAAATCTACAAAACATCATCGTTCGGATGATACTCACGCTCAGGATATCGATACATTTTTGCGAGCACTTTCTGATAGAATAACATCTCTCCCTCATGATAAGTATATTATTCTTGGCGACTTCAATCTGTTTACCATTCAGTGGAGTGATAGCAAGCCTACGTTTTTAAGGGTAGGGTCTTCTCTTTTACAGGGTGCTGGAGTCAAACTTGTTAATGAGTTGTCTGTTTTAGGAATGAAACAAGTAAATAACCTTAAAAACTCTTGTGACAACACATTAGACCTAGCTTTTACTAATGTGGACCTGGAAGTGACTCGTGAGCTACCTCTAACGCGTGAAGATCTTTTTCATCCCCCCTTTTTATTAATATCAGATCACATGGCGCCCCCACTTCGCGAAATGTCACGTAACCGTTTTACTTTCAGAAAAGCTAATTTCGAAGCAATTAATTCATTCCTTAATGAGGTCACCTGGTCGAATGAACTTACCAATGTTTCTCTAGACGATGCAGTTGACTTTCTTTACAATAAAATTAATTATTGTTTAAAAAGTTATGTACCCACTACCGCTATTAACAAGCAGCATAGTCCTCCGTGGTTCAATAGGGCCTTGAATAAACTATTAAAGGAAAAACACGCTGCTCATAGGAACTGGAAAAAATATGGTAATAAAGTTGACTATGACACTTTTTCATTGCTGCGTAAACGCGCATCTGCTCTTCAAACTAAATGCTATAAAGACTACATTAAAACTACAGAAGATAATATAATAAAAAATCCGAAATATTTTTGGAAATATATTAAATCTAAGCGTGGCCGTGCCTCCAATTACCCAGAAAAAGTTTCGTATCTAAATAATACTTTTGCTGAAGGACCCTGTATTGCCGATGCTTTTAACTCATTTTTTCAAAGTGTCTTCTCTAAACCTGCATCTTTATATATAGATAATAGCTTACCTATCCCAGCTTCCAGTGATACACATTACATACACCATCTTCAGGTTTCCAGGGCGCAAGTTTATAGGGCTCTTCAGCAGGTGAATGCTGAAAAGGGACCTGGTAGTGATGGGATCCCATCTGTCTTTATTCTTAGGTGTGCCATGTCACTGACAACACCATTACATATCATATTTAACCGATCTCTGAGCGAAGGATATTTTCCTAAGATATGGAAACAAGCTCACATCGTCCCTATTTTTAAGAAAGGCTTGCACACTAAGGTTGAGAACTATAGACCCATATCGATACTTAATGTTTTCGCTAAGATGCTGGAAAAATTTGTGTACAATGCTATTTATAACACCATCTACTACGGTATACCGACCAATCAACATGGTTTTCTCAGGGGCCGGTCGACTGTTAGTAATTTGACGGAATTCTTATCTCGCATTCTAAAAGACATGGACGGCGGCGGGCAGGTTGACGTGATCTACACTGACTTCGAGAAAGCTTTCGATCGTGTGGATCACGTCATCCTGCTCCGCAAATTGGAATGCCTAGGCATCAGTGGTGATCTTTTGCGTTGGTTGGATTCATACCTGCGTAACCGAAGTCAAGCTGTTGTGATTGGGGGGTTCCGTTCCAACTTCGTTCAGATTTCCTCAGGGGTTCCTCAAGGTTCCCATCTAGGCCCTCTCCTTTATAACGCCTACCTATATGACATTTATACTTGCTTCAAATATGCATCCTTCATCATGTATGCGGACGATACTAAAATATATTATAATATCAACAATGTCACGGACTGTTTTAAATTACAAGATGATTTAGACAGATTATCTAACTATTACATCACAAACAATATAACTATCAATGTAGGTAAATGTCAATTCATCCGGTTTACTCGTAAAACGAAACCCATACCGTATGCATACATGATGAATGGAACCATTTTGGTAAAGACGGAGGTGGTTAGAGATTTGGGCATATTACTTGATAGTAAGTTGACTTTCGGCCGGCACTTTGACTCAATCATTAATAAAGCCTATAAAAATCTGGGATTCGTAATTCGTACAAGCAAACCTTTTTCTAACATTCATTGTATAAAACTTTTATACTACGCATTTGTTCGTAGTGTGCTTGAGTACGGAAGCAGCTTATGGAACCCACAGTATCATACTCATATAGATAGTATTGAAAAAATACAAAAACGTTTTTTAAGATATTTAGACTACAAAACACGCTCTAGAAATAACAACTATGTAAATAGATGTGCCTACCACAATCTTCTTCCCCTGACCGATCGTAGATTGCTGTTGGATCAAATGTTTCTTCATGACATCCTTCATGGTCATCTAGATAGCCATAATTTACTATCTGAAATAATGCTTTTTACTCCTGGTCGTCGGACGAGACATACGAGTACTCGGCTTTTTGGTACTTCTCTTAGTCGAACTAATTACGCACAGAACTCCACTATATCTAGAGTTTGTAGCACATACAATAATTTATTTAGTGATGTAGACATATTTTGCCTGTCAAAAAATAGGTATAAAAGTAAAATTATTCATCAACTCAGAGTGGGGTGAATGAATGGTCTTAATGCAGTTATTATAATAATAGCATTGGGGTTGTGTGTTCATTCCACTTTATCTTATAATATTATAATCGCACACACTCACACATCACACACACACACACACATACACACACACATGCACACGCACCCCGTACATTAAGTAAGTTAATACATATTATTTAGATTGATGATTAATTGTGTTGGAGTGGTTGTGCTTGCTTGTGTTGTTATTATATAGGCACTTTTGTTCATTTCTATATAATATATATCTATGTTATATACCTTAAAACTATCTTCTTAATTGCTCACATCCTTATGATGTGATGTTTTTCAACTAATTATGTACTAGTACTCTAGGGAAACCTATAATTGGCTTATGTTACAGTTAGTTAATTTTAAGTACTATGTTTAAATATGGCTGTTGGTTTTCTCAATAAATGAAAATAAAAAAAATAAAAATAAACTAGGTTTCTTTTGCTAGCCTTTTTTTAAATAAAAGAAACAAATTAAGTAAACTTTAATGTTTTCCCAGCTAAGTTAAAGTAAATTCAACACAAAACTGGATAAAAATAAAACACCAAGTTTATTTAACTTGGCGTTAGGTTAGGTTGAATCGCTTGATTTACCTGGTCGTAGATTTTTTATATCTCCACCGAATAGAATGTTCGTATAGGAAAATTAAATTTGCATAGCCGGGTAAAAGGTTGAGTTATGGTGGGGGAGAGCCTGTATTTTCTTAAAAAAAGAAATATTACTTCGGAGTTTGGTGTAACAAGTTTATGTATTTTTAAGAAAGCCCTGGTGGTTTAGTACCTAGCTTACCTTCCGTTTCGGTAGCAGCTCGATCCCAGCTATTTTTATGGTGTTAAAATTCGGATATGTATGTGAAGTCTGAGTGTCCATTTAGCATTTAGTCAAGTGTGATCTAGCGCCCATACACTATGTGCTTTTTTAAACACTTTCCAAATGTTCAGGGGTGGTTCAGATCAGACCATCAAACGGATCAACTTTCATTATGGGAGCAAACCTAAAATGTCAAAATAAATTTGAGACTCGACTAGACTCAAATGTATGAAAATATTCTATACATTTGAGTCGAGTCGAGTCTCAATTTTTTTGTTTCAATTGAGTAGGCATTGCAGTTTAGTATGAAACAGCGATTCTTTTTTGTGATTTAAGGTCTGTTCCCATACTAAAAATTGTTCAGATTGAACACTTGAACCACCCATAAAAATTTGGAAAGTGTTTAAAAATCACCTAATTATACCTATATCATATGTGTAGGCATGTGCCCCGGCAGTGGGGACGTAACTGTACAGGGTGTAAGGAAAAGTTTCATTAACCTTTAAACCACATACTCTACCCATCAAACTGAACAGCAAATCTGTCAGTCAGTCAGAAAAGTCATGTCAGTCTAAAAATATGAGCTGTTCCATACGTTTGAGTCGAGTAAGTATTGCAGTTTTATGCAGATATTTTTTTCGCTGACATTTTTGTTCCCATAAAGTTGTTCAATTTGACGGCTAGAGTTTGTGGTTTAAAGGTAAATGATGCTTTTTCTTACACCCTGTATAAGTTAAAGTGGGGACGTATATACTTGTTCCTTAAAATTGTTGTTATCCCTTAATTGGCCAATTTTGAAATACATTCACTGTCTAAAATAAAAACACGACAACAATTATAATCAGAATGCTACGGAAACACAAACACGGTACACAAAAAAAAACATTGTATATTATGGAAAGAAAATATTTGTTTCCCAATACAATTCCCAACAAAACAAAACAAGAAATATTTACGGAGGTGGTTTAGACCATCAAACTAAACAGCTTTTATACCACGTAGACAACATCGAAAAAATGCAGGTGTCCCATAAAGAGTCGATTAGGTTTGGTTATGTATGAAACAGCCGACAAACTTCGCAGCCCGCGGAGTCGCCGCGTATGGTGGGAGTGCTGGGCTATAGTTTCGAGGGTCTGATTAAATCTTTCGGGTAAAGGAAAAGAGGGGGGGGGGGGGGGGGAGACTGCAGTTTAGCGCATGGCGAAGGTGTCGGAATTGTACCGCGGACCCTGACGTTAGGGAGTGGAGGCGCCACCTCTCAACCGGTTACGGTTTAGGCGGGCCCTAATGGAATTTAAAAAAAAATTCAAATAAATGTTGATGATGATGCACAAATAATACATTACCTATTTGTTTTTACTAAAAAAAAGTATAAGTGATGATTGAATGATGGAAGGAATGATGATGATGAAATTTCGACGATTATAATCAGTTTTAATGCTACCAAAATACACGAACCTCGAACAAACACAGTAAGAAACTACAATTTAAAACCAAGTTTAGTTTCTATCTCAATCTAAAAACATATAGTTGTTAACAAAGCTTGTACCCTGATGTAATTGGAACTCTAAAGCAACGTCCGTAGTCCTGAACTAAAACATCGAATAAACTTCAAGTCTAAGATCTAGCCTCTCTGTTCGTAGTCTAGACTGAAAACTAGTTAACAAGATCGGGCTTCATTATCTTCAAGAACGATAAGATTGAAAGATGGTTGAATTATAAGTATTTTCAATGTATTTTTTCTTTGTTAATTTAATTACGTTAAATTAATTTTACAAATTCAATTTATTGAAATTCTTTGAGTATTTGAATATAAATTTTACTGCATTATTTATTTGCTTTCGACGTGGATTTTAGAATAATAGAAATCATAAAGTAGCAGAGGGCCAAACAGGTAATACATAAACATAATTATGTTTTTTTGAGAGAAACAGTCCGATGTAATGATGAGATAACGTAAGATAAAGATTAAACCATTTGTTATTTTAATTGTTAATTAGGAGTAAGTAGTAGTTTAGAATTTAAGAATAACAGCGATATCCTTCGTCTGCAAATAAACTGTTTTCACAATTTGGTATAGCGTTTTGTGATGATGATGATGTTGATGATTTCCTTGCCAATACGGCTACGGCGGCGACTGCTGCTAGTATAATGGGTTTCGGCGATGTGCCTGGATGTGGATAATGTAGCCAATCTTTGCGGTGAAAATACGTCCGCATATGGCACACTTGAGCGAGCCATTCTGACCAAACTTCTTTCTAGGTACTATTTTTATCAATTAAGTAAATATTTAAAAAAAAACAGCTTTGTTGTAGACCCTGTGAGGCGTGTCATTTCTCTTTGGTGGAACCGAATCACTGACTACTGAAAGAAGGCCTTTCTTTTTCCAAAACTCTCAATTAAAATGAATGGGTTACTCTTAAGGATGATCGGTATTTTACAATGAATAACGAATTATAAAACTATAAAATTGTTGCTATTTGTTTTGACGATCTCTAGACTTAAGACCCTTTTGCTTTGGTTTGATAGTTTTCAACAACTTCGTGCCTTTCGGGTTTTAAATTGATAAGAAATTTTATAGAAATACGCCAAGAGTACCATAACCAGTTTTTGTTTCCTGTACAATGTATTTTATGTTTGGTGTAAATAAATTATATTTCATTCATTCATTCATTCAAGAGTTGAACTCTTGAATCTATAATATTTCATAATAAGGCGGCGGGTACACGTTGGATGAGGGCAGCGCAGGATCGGTCGTTGTGGCGATTCTAAGGAGAGGCCTATGTCCAGCAGTGAGTTGATGATTTCATAATTCGTTAAACCGATAACTTCTAGAATTTTATCTTAAAAACCCCGTCAAGTCACGTATCAACTCGCTCCTTTACTCGGGCACTAAGTTAATTCGCCGTATAAATTTTCTATTAATAAGCGGGTTTTGTCCTCGGACGGTTGTTTCTGAAATAAAATGGTAATTTATTCTGCCTATAAGTCTCGGGCGCAAACAGGGCCCTTAACGAGTAGCGTTGAGACCTTCATTTTTCCTTCCAATTTACTGTAATAAATAGAGTGTGCTGCCTCCCTTAAGTTGTTTGTTACTTGTGTCGACTTGGGAGGTACCAGGCCTTTTGTGATAATTTTAAAAAAGGTCTAATCAGAGGTCAAAACCTTTTACTCAGTAGGCATTAGGACTTTTAGCAGTACTGTTTCTTTTTTTTTTGGGTGGATCTACAATCGGATGTTAATATTATCATTAAGGGTTATTTGAATCTTGGATACAGCAGCCTTGAACAGGTGGAGGATGATTTTATTTGTATTTCAAATGTAGAAGGTTTTACGCAAGGAATTTCTACTACCAGGCCAGAGTATTACCAGAATACAACCAATATTGCAATGAGCATCAAGTTATTAAGCCGTGGTGGTTCAGTGGCGAGTAACCTTGCCTGCCGTGCAGGCCGACTCGTACCAATGAGTTTTTCGGAATTTATGTACGATTTGTAACACCACTGGCTTTTTCGGTGAAGGAAAACATCGTGAGGAACCCTGCATGCTTCAATTTCGAGGTATGTATTGTACCTACTATCCATTACAAGTGGAGACGGGCTTACTCCCTGTCACACTGGACAGAGTTTCGGTACTACTAGTGAAACGTGGATGTTGTGAGGTTTCAGAATATCTCTGACTACCCCCTCGGGGAATATAGTCGTGAGCATATTATGCTATGCTATGCTATCAAGTTATTAGGGTTGTGCAAACAGGTAGCGTACTTAGGTTTGTTTAATTAGTTGCATATATTTAGTTAGGTGACCAAGTGGAGGACATCCGAAAATGGCGATGGATAAACTCAGATTGCAATGAAATTACATTGCGATATCGTCAAAGGGGACGTCAGGAATTTAGAAGTGAAGAACAAATATGCAAAAGGCGAAACCCGACATATAAATACCTTTATTTTTATTTTCGTGGGGATCCTCATAGATACTGGTTGCCTTAGGGTCGAGGATTATGCCGGACTCATACCGGCTAAAATGCCACCATGTTCTTATTCATTGTCCTTATCCCGGAGATACGGGAACCCCCGAAGGGTACGCTTCACATCCCCAGCTGCGACAACTTTATTATAAAAATCGATGTCGATAAAATTCTTGTCGTTCCCATCTCTCATCGAACCTGACCTCTTACCGTCCAGCGTTTAACTTAACCACAACACCGAAGAACCTTTAAATAATAAAACAAAAAGTTTGTCTCCCCCCCAAAAACACGTTAAATCTTAATTTTAATTTACCAACTTTCCAAACATTTTCGCCAACTCTTCCCTTTTTGATGCAAATTACTTTAACTCTTGGCGTTTTCATTAAGAAATACGAATTAATGTTCTAGTAGTCTAGCGGTTTTTCTTTGATTAGAACCGAAGTGGGTAAAAAATTGATTAAGGTTCGGAATAATTACAGAGGAGGTTTTTGACCCGTCTGTTTTCGTGTCAATGAACTTTGTTCGACGTTTTTCACTTTTTCTTTTCATGTTTCTCGAAAAAAGAGTAGCTACCAGATCCTACAAAATGTGATCTTTTAAATAACTTTAACAAAAGACTAAATATAACTTAATTTAAGTAGAGAGCTGGCGTATAGTATGAGATAGGATACAGTTTTATTTAGAAAAGAAACCGTCGTGGATTCTTCAGCTATAGGTATACCGTTTATCTTACAATATTTATATGGGCTGCAACCTTGACGCCTTGAGGTTATCTCTTGACAAATTAGTCCAGAACCCTCTTCGTATTAATTTCTTTGTAAAAAAAAACTAAAAACAAAAAAAAAATGGTGTGGAATCGTATGACTTAACCTCACATAAAAAAATACAGGATTGATCGTTGTGGCGATCCTTTTCCTGCTATATCCAGCAGTGGACGTTTATTGGCTGAGATGATGATGATGAAATATTGAAAAATTTAGTGGCGGACAGGAATCATATACGTAATCTATCCTAGGTATGCTTTAATAGTAGATTGCACACCAAGGGCAGGAAAGTAAGAAAGGTCTCAGATCTCATGTAATTAAAACATATGATCTGGGGCTTTCTTATTTACTGCCCGAGGTGTGTATACTATTTTTCTCCGGCGGAAAGCGGCAACTTCGTTTAGCGCAGCCGGATGAAAGTTGACGCTTTCCGCCCGAGGGGAGAAAAATAAATTAAGCTACAGTTAGCAAGCTGTACATTTTTATAGAGCACGATCTCATTTTTAATTTGATTTAAAAAGAATAAACGATATAAGTAAAAATCGACAACGTAAATAAATTGACTTTATGTTTGTTTAAAGTATTAGCTTTTAGTAATAGCTTTTACCTCAGCATTCACCGAAGCATAAGCTGGTGCTCAGATAGTTTAAAATTCCTACCGCTCTAATAAACTAAACAAATTACAATTCAAAACAACACCTGAAACTCCGAAACTGGTAACAAAACTGCCGACAAAGCACGTACAAAACCGGTACGGAACAGTACTAAACGGGGTTGTCCAAACTAGAACTGTAGAATTGAATTACTGAAAAAAAAGATAAGTAAAAAGTTATCTGTTATTGTTGTTCATTTACAAGCATGCACTACAGTATGTAGTAGTAGGCCCCCCACACGGTGAACCGACGGCCTGGCGAAGGCGGCGGAAACCCGTTGGTGAGGGCAGCGCAGGACCGGCCATTATGGCGATTCTTGGGGGAGGCCTATGTCCATCGGCTAAGATGATGCTGATGACTACAGTATGTATGTAGTATTAACTAAAGAGGGTAAGAACCCTGTAGTTGGTTGGCCTTCTATCATGAATTAGCGTAAGAGCTGGTCTTGCACGAGAATGCGGGCCAAATGCTATATAAAACCTACTGAAAAATCACGCTCTTAAAAGTACAAAACCAGAAAATTTTCTCATCTGAAATTGTTAGTCCTACTTAATATGCTGTCACTTTTTTAAGGGGATGATCAGACCGTCAAACTGAACAACATTCTCTGTGGCACAAAATTCGAAACGGCGAAAAAAAAATCAGCTGCTCCATACAAACCTACTAGAGCCAAATGTATGGGACAGCTGATATTTATTTCGCGATTTCGATGTTGGTCCCAAAGTTGTTCAGTTTGATGGTCTGGTCCCTTAAAAAACTGTCGGCATATTAAGAAGAACCCTGTATGTATCGTTTATTAAATAAAAAAACTTGCACGTAATATTTATTGTAATGTAGGTATTTAATAAATATTCATTGTGGTGTTCAGAAGATAGCCGTGGCTATGTGACTTTGCCCTAAAGTTCATGATCACTTACTACTGTTATAACGTATTATTTATTTAGGGTAGTTGGCATACGACCACGGCTATCTTCTGAACATCATGAATATTTAAAAATATGTCGGTTGATGCCTAGTTACTAGCAGCAGAGGGCCTAGCATGCCACCCCCGAGAAAACGAAAAAACAGAGACGTGCCTCTGTCTCTGTTACTTTGCGTATGCGAACTCGAGCGCGCAAGATTGTTTTCTCGTTTTGTCGCTTTGTCGTGGTTGGCATGATAGCCCTACTGGGTTGAATTGGAGCTATATAGTACTCCAGGCTTAGGTGAGGGCTCATCTAGGTAGGCAGGTACTGACACCAGATGAGATACAAACTGTCCCTCAACTGCGATTTCTGTCCGCAGTGGGGATTGGTAAGGAACTTTAAAACGGGAGTTTAAAAAGGACCAGCGATGGTCTACGTGGCACAGGCTCAGCCTGTCAAAACCCCCCTAATAATAATAGCTGAGGGCTCAAGGGTACCATTCTCTGTACCATTGGGATACCCTAGGACAACCACAAACTGCCCATACCGTAATTTATATCGACATGTGAAGATATCAGGAGTAGACAGCCCTAGCACACAGCAGCAGAAATACCGGTAACGCTGACCAGGCGCACCGCAAACCTGCAAGAGTGCAGTCTGCCTAACTACGTAATAAAATCCGTGGCTAGGACCCGTGGACAGAGCTCGGCGTCAACCAGGATTTGTAGGGAAGATAAGTGAAATGCTGGTCGTTTGTTTTAGGGCATTAAACATAGTAATTGTGTGGTCGAGTTTCTAGTTGAGAAAATACACAAAATAACGCTATAAAGTGGTTGCTTTGGTTAGTGAGAGAAAATTTGTTAATATGCTGAATTTAAAAAAAACACTGCAACCAGCTTTACGGTCTCTCTTGCTAATTCAAGACTGTATTATGAGGGAGGTGTCAGAGACATTTTAAAATATAGGGTACTTTTTAATATGCCGACGGGTTTTAAGGGGATGATAAGACCATGAAACTGAACAACTTTCTCTATAGGACCAAGGACCAAGGTAGGAAATCGCAAAAAAGAAATCAGCGTTCCATAAAAAACTGCAATTCTCCTCGAGCCAATAATGTATGGGACAGTTGATTATTTTTGCGATTTCGATGTTGGTACCATAGAGAAAGTTGTTCAGTTTGAATGAATGAATGAAATGAATGATTTCTTTATCTTCTGGTGTCTACAGAAGGCGCATCCCAGTCTTCTCATCGATCTCCGCTACCTAATCCGCCGTGTAGCCCCAGCACAGATTACCCCCAATAGATACCGCATACAAGGCCGCCGACGCGCGCCACACATCTATGATTTTGCACTAATATAAGCAACGCGAGTGAGTGAGCTCGAAGTAGTGTGACCTTGAAATGGCCAATCATATTGCATTATTTCGTAGCTAGTATCTAGCGCACCCTAGGCACTCAGTCTCGATCATTGTTGACTGGCTAATGTTTTTATTATATCATGAGAAATGCAACTGCCTCCGTGGTCTAATGGTTAAGAGCATTGGCTCTCGAAACGGAGGTCGTGGGTTCGTTTTTCCCCAGTTGGCTAGGACATTGCAGGCTGAATCACCTGATTGTCTGGAATGAAAAAACGATTCCGTGCTTCGGATGGCACGTCAAGGCGTTAGTCCCGGCTACTATCTCTGGTGGTAGTAGTCGTTACATAAAAACCACGTCAGAGGCCGTAAGGCGGTCTGAAAAAACTCTGACACCAGGGCTCTGCCCACACGATAAGAAGAAGAATGAGAGATTGTCATGCGATATCGCTTAAGATGACACGAAAGAATAATAATAGCGTGTTCAGAACATCAATGTTCCACAGGCAGTGCCTAAGCTATATCTTGTACTCAGAACACGGGACAGGTTGTCAGTAGTGTTGCCTAACAAAAGTGAAACTATCGATAATCTTTCGATACTCTCACGACCTCGAAAAATAGTAACAATATGGATAGTGCTATCGATAGTATCGTTGTCTCCGATAATATCTATGGGCCAATAGACAAAGTACTTTTGATTAGCGTTAACGACTGTAGAAAACATAAAAAATGTATGGACTTGACGTATTGTGGCGAAAGAAAACGTCAAAATGTTTCGATCGCCAATGTCAAATCCATACATTCTGTCATTTCTACTAGCGTCTACCCCAACAGAAATGTTACTTTGTCTATAGGCCATGGTATTGTATAGACAATTTTCACTTTAAGACAATGTATTAAGTTGAAATAGAATTAATATATCGATATTGACGATACTGTTGCATCTAAATACTATCCTTATTTAGTATCGATAGTAATGCATCTTCAATTGTTTTAAAGCAATATTATCGATAGTATCGATATCGATATTGTTACTATTTTAAGGTCAACTATCGACATTCAATCTATCGATAGTTAGGCAGGACTAGTTGTCAGCCCATCGCCACTTTTAATAAACACAATGAATACAATTTACGCTTCAAAATTAAAGCCTGTTGTTTTCCTTTCACCTTTCACAGCCAGTGGTGTTACAAATTGTTCATAAATTGTCTGAAAACTCATTAGTTCTATATTCTAGGCTGAGATGGGCATAGTCATTAGTTCTATATTCTAGCCAGACCACAACGGCTTACCTATACAAAACTAAGCAGTAAGTTTACCAATTTATACTAGATCAGTATAAATTATCTAGTAACATAAAAATTTTTGTACTACTCGTTTAAGCTAATTGGCTTATTTAGCATGTGCCGGGCGCGTGCCCCCAGTGCGCTCCCCGCACTGCTGATCGTGGTGCACAGATTTTGTTCGCGTTGTCTGTTCTATACATAATTATTCAATGGTATTACTAGGTGATTTTGTAAAAGGGCCGTGGACGCACATTGCTTCCCCATGGCCCTTCGACATGCGCTGAGGTGACCACCGGGGGGGTTTTAGTGGACAAAAATCCCACATAACCCGACTCTTCCCCTAAGGAGCCGGGTATCTTTTGAAGATTTCCCCCCCGACACCAAAAAAAAAAAAAAAAAAAGGTGATATTGTGAACTTTCCAAATTTTCAAGGGTGGTTATAACCTTCAAACTGTTAACTATGGGAGTAAACCGTGGGTAGGCTGTATTAGGGACACAGCCACAGTGGAGTACGCGAAACGTCTTGTACCAAGTGATGGCTTCAATCCCCTAACTAAATAATGGTAATAAAATAATGCCATTATAAGCGATCTTGGCATATTTCGTTAGAATATGGTTTTTCTAGTGACCGACGGAAATGAAAGACGATTCACGTCAAAAAATCTGCTATTACATACTAAACTGCATTGCCTATTTGACTCAATGTACGAACAGCGGATTTTCTTACGAATATGTGTTCGCTCCTATACCAACATATATTCAGTTATTCAGTTTGTGGGTCTATATTACCCCTGAAAATTAGGAAAGTGTTAAAATAATCACCCAGTTTTTATCGAAGAAATCATTCAACCATATTTGAATGATTAATTATACCGTTCCAGTTAACCCGACTTATTAAAATAACTGACCAATTCAATTCTCGTGACCCATATCACATGGGCCATAGATTAAATAGTAATTACCCCAAAACTCTACCGTCCAATTATTCCACCTACATTTTGTTTCGACGTTTTTAGGGTTCATTAGGAAAGAAACAAAAACGCCGATAGCAAATTTACTTTAGATAGAAATACAGTAAAAACTGTATAACACATGATACAAACAATATACAGGGTGTCCCAAAACTCAATGTCAAGCCGAATACTCTAATGTAAGCTCTTAATGTAAGCTGGTGTCTAGATACTAGAAAATATTAAATATTAATATTGAATTATGTTTTTATAGATATACAACTCGAATACCGATATATACCGTCGAATCCAACTCGGTTGGGCAGCGTTCGGGAAGCTACGTAGTATCTTCACGTCCCAAATACCGCAGTGTCTTAAAACGGAAGTCTTCGATCTGTGTGTGTTGCCAGTGATGACATATGGAACAGAGCCGTGGTCGTTCACTCAAGGCCTCATAAAAAGGCTGAAAGTCACCCAAAGAGCAATGGAGAGGGCTATGCTCGGAGTTTCCCTGCGAGATCGAATCAGAACTGACATAGCCCAAAGAGTTGCTAAATTGAAGTAGCAGTGGGCGGGGCATATTGCTCGCAGAACCAATGGCCGATGGGGCCGAAAAGTTCTCGAGTGGCGACCGCGTACCGGAAAGCGCAGCGTGGGTAGGCCCCGCACACGGTGGACCGACGACCTTGTGAAGGCGGCGGGAACCCGTTGGATGAGGGCAGCGCAGGACCGGTCGTTATGGCGATCCTTGGGGGAGGCCTATGTCCAGCAGTGGACGTCCATCGGCTGAGATGATGATGATGATGATGATGAGATATACAACTATAAAAACGTAGATCCCAGTAAATGTTTTGGTTGCATTTTTGCCAATTTCACTTCTTTTATGCGCGTTGAAAACCAACGGACGGACGTCGGGAAACGCGTATTAATCACGTGCGATAATTGCCAAATACTGGATGTATGGGTGTTAATCTATCCCGCGTACCTTATGATGGTACTTCAGATGGCCTATTTGGCAAATATCCATGCAAATTTTTGAATGATTTTAAAAATACAACTTCATGCGATACGTACATTTTTAGCCGTATCGCCTCTACAGCCTCGAAACCGAAAACGGGGAGACGAAAGGTAGAAGGAAAATAGTAGAAGAAGGACTTCCTGGCTTAAGAACCTGTGTAAATGGTTTGGTATGAACACCACCAGGGCTTCCTTCTCTTGGGTCTAAATATCCTTGCATCTGGGCACCACAAAAAGAAGAAAGCTGCAGCAGACTCATATTCTCACTCACTCAAAAAATTTGCTAGAACAAAATTTGGATGCAATGAATATAAAATGTAAGTCTGGTTTACAAGTTACAATATTTAATTAATCTTAGCCTTTGACTACTTATATAGGGACTAGTTACGCGTGTTATTCTACTAACAAACATTTCTGCCACTTTTTGCGGGGTGCGAGGTAACATGAAATCCGCAACTTTGGATTTTATTCTCCATAACTTTAGATTCTAATTTTGAATGATAAAAATCATGAAAGTAGTCTTGTGCGAACCCGAAACGTACTAAGTTCGAAATTATTGTTTCGGAATTAAAGGCTGTCTCGTTTAGTGATAAGGTATAAAATTGAATGTAAATGCACATGATCAATTGATCTTATACCGTGGCAGAGGGGAAATGCTACCGCAAGCCTAGTCCTTATAATAAATAGTCAAAACTAAAACAAAAATAGTTGTCCCACCACGGAACTACTCGCAAATTCAGACTCACACTTGACCGGTTTTTATCCGTCACAAATCACTGGTATCAACGATTGCGTGCATTTTATTTGTTTCCCGCACGCCCGCATCGGTCGCCCCCTTTTAAATATTCACTGAAAACCGGTCCTTTCCGAACAAATACTGGTAAAATGCCGGTAAAACCGGTAATAAAATGAAAGAGATAAATGCTGACGGGGAGATTTAATAAATAAGGTGATCATTGTATTTATCGTGGAGTTTGGCAATAGGTCCTATGGGGACTGTCAATGAAGGTAGGATCTCGGAATTTTAAAAATGAGAATTTTTCGATGTAACATTTTTCTCATTCCGTTACAAAAAATTGGGACGAAATTGCGAAAATACTGCCTAAATCCAGGTAGGTAGAACAAAATTGACGGAGCAATAATAATGTACTAAAGATCCCTTATACTGTGGTTATTATTATAAACATAAACATAAATATTCTTTATTTGCACACCAAGAATAGACAAATATAATTCATCGTGATTGCTTTCTTGGATTATTACCTTTTTTATAAAATGAAAAAAGTATGCGCTATGCTTGTGGCAAACAAATAAAATCTCCTCACTATATGGCATGTTGCTCATGTCAAAAATTCTATGATGTAAATTGTCTAAATATAGACTTGTTAACCTACGATAATTACCCAGATGGCTACAAAGATTCCTGGGTCTGTCCATCGTGCATCTGCGCCAGACCAAAAGTAAATGACACTAAGACTCCTATATAAATATTCCTATCATATATATATACTGAGCGTAAATGTATTTTTAAGATGACGATCTTAAAAATACATTTACGCTCAGGAACGAAGATGAAAACAACATAACTTTGACTCGCGGAAGTTGGAATCCTCGGAATAATAATATACAGCCTCCACTGAATGCAAGCCCTGATGAGGTACTAGAACCAACCATGGCAGAATTATACCGTGTAGTCACACTCATGAGGACAGACATCCTAGATCTAAAATCCCAGCTTTCTTCTGAAACCTCATTTTTTTCACAAAAACTTAACGACTACGAGAAATTTCTGGCCGCAAAAGATCTCGAAATAGACCACCTCAAAACGTCAACGACGAACGAGCGACGCAACGTAACGCATAGAAAAACGTGTCTTGACCATATATTCATTCCGGGAAAGGCCACAGCCGAATCAGCTATATATCGCATAGATCTAACAGATCACGATCTCTCGGCATGGTTGGCGTTCTTTTAGAAAGCCATCATAAAACAATGAAACCAGGCAGGACTTAGAAAGGACCTAGAATTAATAGACTGGTCACCCGTCATTAATAATTATTCGCTAGTCCATAAGGCGCATCACTCCTCAAATGGTAAACAACCCCCCTGCGGAGGATCTGGCAAAAATCAAGACATCTGTTGACGAATCCCTTGACCACTGCAACGAATATCTCTCGCCGATAGGCGAGGAACTGGTCGCTTAGATATTGTGAAAAGTCAAGTCAACACAACTAAACCTGGCCAGCCAGTTTAAGTATGGGGGAAATGCGTCTACTAACTCCCTATTTCTAAACCCTACTGATGCTTCTGAAGTTAAATCGCTAATTCAAAATCGCAAACCAGACTGCTCTCCTGGCCTAGATGGTGTAAATAACAAACTAGTTAAAAAGATTTGTGATACTGTATCGGAACCACTTGCTGCAATTTTTAACTTAGGCATCTCCTTAGGACTCTTTCCGGACCAGTGGAAGACAGCAGCGGTAATTCCCATCCACAAAGCAGGACCTAAAGACTTACCCAGTAATTACCGCCCAATTTCACTTCTATGTACCTATTCCAAAATTCTTGAGCGTTTAGTCAGCAACAGACTCGTCCAATTCTTAGAGAGTCAAAGAGAGAAATAGGTACCAACGTGTTAAAATAGGTGACAGTATCAGTAGTCCACGACCCGTAACCTTTGGTGTCCCTCAGGGCAGTATACTGGGTCCAACGCTCTTCATAATGTATATGAACGATATTACAAATCTGCCCTTAGAAAATGCAGATTTGCTATGTTACGCGGACGATACGGCTGTGGTTTTTCATGGTAGAAACTGGCATGAGGCCCACCTCGCCCGCATCGCCTCTGAAAGAGGCCTTGAGTTCTTATCTCACTGGCTTGACCAAAATCTTTTAAGTCTGAATTTAAAAAAAACTCAGTTCCTCTGCTTTCACAAAACAACAGCGTCTCCTCCCCCAGCCTGCCTGACATACCTGAAAATTCATGATACCACCTGCTCGGCTCATAACCACCAGAACCATCAGAACCTTACTAGCCAGGTAGTCCCAGACTGTTACGGTGTAGCAATAAACAGAATCAAGGCACTTAAATACCCGGGTGTCATGATAGATGATAAGTTATGCTTTAAATGTCTGTTACCTCGGCCAGGCTGCACAAATTAATTTACACAATGAAACTTTTACGAGAAGCTACCGATGGCGAACTACTGAAATCTCTGTACCTGGCGCTCTGTCAATCAATACTTAACTACTGCGTGCTAGCCTGGGGAGGTGCTGCAGCTTCTGCTCTCATCATGCTTGAGCGAGCTCAACGTGTAATTCTCAAGGTATCACTGAGCAAGCCCCGCCGATACTCCACTACCTTGCTCTATGAGAATGCGCAGGTCCTAACTGTTCGGCAACTTTACTTCATGAGAGTTGCAGTGTACAAGAAGCCAAGAAAATAATCTACAACATACTACTGGGTTGGACTTATGATGAAGGAGAGGAACTGCTGAGGATCGTTATATGACGATCGTACTCAGTCACACACAAATAATTATCCATACACTCACGCACTCACCCTCGCACACACCTCCCCACACACACCTACATACGCACAGCGTCATCATCATCATCATCTCACGCACATCCATTTATTCGTCTCATTTTTTAAATATGCGTTTTAACATTAATGTTATTGCTTTAATTAAGTACAATTTATCACTTTTAGTGATAAGGCCGCCTTTTGTACCCTTCTTGTTCATATTGTTGTTGTTTTTTTGTTTATTTTGGTGTGCAAATAAAGAATATTTATCTTATCTTATCTTACAATTTTGTACTATATTGTTTGATTCCCGCGATACAGGCGTTGCCTTGTGCAGTGGTCCATGTAACAAATGCAATGTATCTTTGGCTGGCAAATAAATATTACTATTACATAAGCACTACATACATATTTAACCTATAGAAAAAACAAATAAGAAATAAAACTAATACTACTTACAAATAAAAAATGTCTTCTAAATTGCCGTCGCTTGGCGGCAAGGTGCCCAGGAGGCTAGCAGCGTTACCTCTTTGTATGGCCAGGCTGATGCGCTGACCGAGGTTGCTGCCAGCCCTCTGGTCACCGGAGACCTCGATTAGGCGCGCCGATAATTGTTTAAATAATCGGTGCGCCTCTGGCCCCCATGGACCCAATGTCTCAAACCCCAAACGGTGCAATTATGTAAGCCTCGCCGATTTATTTTGTCGTTAGTATGTCGTTTATATCTAGCATAGCACATTAGTAGGTAAGCTAAAATAAGAAAATCTATACACATACAAAAATACACGACTAATAAAGTTATGTATTTTTGTATGTTTATCAATCCATTCGGCGTGATCAGAATTTAAATCATACTTTCTAAATCTTTTTCATGTACTACATTAATATTATTATAGAGAGTTTCACATCACCAATTTCGTTGATTCCATAATAAAAATGACTTCTCAGGCGAGCGGTGACTATTAGTATTTCTACAAAAATTCACAGATCTCGTCTCTTCCAGATTTGAAAGATTCATTTTCAATGTTACGTCATTGAAAATGAATCTTTCAAATGAACTGAATTAAATAATGCTCCGTGTCACAAAGGTATAACTTCTGAATAACCCATTAGTGATACACACCTCCAATTTTTTTAAATATAGCCCAAGACACTAGGTTCTTTTTAAATTTTTTCGATATCTCATTTATTTATTGAACCGAGTGGAAAAATTTAAATACCTCGGACATTGGTTGACCTCCGACTTGAAGGACAATGAAGACATTGAGAGGGAGCGCAGGGCGTTGTCTGTACGAGCCAATATGATAGCCCGCAGGTTTGCTCGTTGTTCCACACCAGTCAAGATAACACTATTTAGAGCATACTGCACTTCCTTTTATACGAGCAGCCTGTGGCTAAACTATAGGCCTGTGGCTAATATATAAACCGCGTCCAGTTCAATAACGCGTACAAGGTGTACATCCCTCGTGCGTAGGATAAGCGCCAGCACCAACTGCATCTTGACCATGTTTGTAAGTAGGTTTGACTGTCAGTAAGTGAACCATTACTGTATGATTCACTTGCTGACAAACACACAATTATAATTAAAAAGAAATATGTCGCTGTGTATAAACTAACAATAGGCTAAGTGTGTTACTAACAATATTGCGATCTTTGTTGGTCGAAAATAAAGTTTTCTATTCTATTCTATTTCATTTTCGAGATATGCATTTTTTTTTACTAAAACCGGGCGAAAAACAACCGCATTTTTCAAATTTTTTCGATTTTTTTCATTTTTTTTTTTTTTGCTTTTTGTACCCTTGTTAACTAAACGCGTCTTTTGATACGCCAATCGCAGTCACGTAGTCCCAAAACCAACGACACCATGTCGATATCGCACTTTCACTGAAAATCGGGTCTATACCGAAGCGACAATGACAACGACAACGACATAGTCGCTTCGTACAACAGCAACGACAATAACTTTGTGGTAATATCCAACCCGGAAACCCTACAGCATTTTCATCAGAAATTTAAGAAAAAAAAAACAAATTCAGAAGACTTTCCGATAAATTTTAATACAGCGAAAGTAAACAAAAACTGTACACTACGAAACAACGTCATAACTCACTGACATACAACTAAAATGTTTCGCTAAGTAGCAGTCAAAACTTTGTGAAAACATTCGAGATAAAACAAAAAACCAGGGCAGGGCAAGATGGCCATGGCTGCCAAGAAAACTATGCCAAATAAAGCGGGCATATAAAGTGAACGATAAAGGTTCGTACAGTATTACCACTACGTTAGAAACTCACTGTTGATTCGCTTTAAGACATTGACGTAGAATACTTTGGACGCCGGGTCTAGTATATAGCATAAGCATATGAAGCACGACTATATTCCCCGAGGGGGTAGTCAGAGATATTCTGAAACCTCAGAACATTCACGTTTCTAGTACATAATTCTCAAATAAAATGTCCGAGACTACACAAACCTAAGAGCGTGTAGTAAACCAACTAAAAACATTGAAAATGCTGAAATTATTTTCCATCCCACTGAGAGCACGGTCGGTCGATCAAACGAAGACTGTCGCGTAATTGGTTCTCTTTTTTGTATGTTTTGGTGCTTTTTTGGTTCGGACACTTTTAAGCGCGTACCCTACGTCCAGTAGTTGGAAAGTCAATGCTTTAAGAGGATATCATTCTTAAAACGAAGTTCCGGCCTAGTTTAAAGATTTAGTAATTTTTTTAACCCCATATAGAAACCAATATCGATGCTTTGCATTTGTCAGATTATGACCTTAAGATTGGAAATGTACTAAGTTATAAAAAATCAATAAATATTTGATGGTAAATATTTAAAAAATAGATAGGATATAAAAACAAAAGCATTCATTCCATACAAAAAATTACTACAAAATTGTATTTTATTTTTAAATCCCCATACATATTACGAAAAAATTCATAATTCAGACCAAATATTTTTGGTAAATTAATGATGATGAGTTGATGACGCATCTTTAGCCTGCTTTTGGGCATGGTCTTTTTATTGAAACAATGGTAGTGGTAAAAGTCAAAGTTTCGTACTTCCGCACAGTGTTTCAGATAAGCAAAACCAACTACTCGGTCCGTTTATGGAGCGACTGGACCTCAATTTACTCGAATTTTTCCTTATAAGTGTAGTGTAAGTACTTACATGAAGTGTAAGTGTAAGACTTTCCGACGTTTAACGTATATTATGTACAGGCGTGATTACTTCTATCGGAAAACCTTTAGTTTGATGACCAGTTTGGGTTAATCTTATCTCTTGAATACAGCTTTTCAGACTCTATTATAGAGACTGGGTACTTGACACAAAGTTGACAATAAAAAGAGATATTTTGACTCTAAAAGAGATAATTTTTATATTCTTCTTCTTATCGTGTGGGCAGAGCCTTGGGGTCAACGTTTTTTCAGACCGCCTTACGGCCTCTGACGTGTTTGTTATTTTTATATTCAATGAGCGAGTGTATTAAAATTTTGTCAACGTTTTTTTTTTATTTTGTGTTCCATTGGTTTTCTTGACCTTTTAGTCGAGAAAACATTTAATCACTACATTAAGTTAATATAAATAAAATTTAATCAAGACTTGCATTATGGTGATTTGTAAATATAGGGTGGCTATGAACGAGGGTCTTTCCTTGTAAGGCTGTATTCAGACAATGAAACTAAACATCGTTCCCCGAGGAACAACTAATCTATACTATTATAAAACTGTAACAGGAAGTTTGTCTGTACATTGAAGATATTAACAAAAAAAAAGTTACGATATGGTTTTTAGGTGTCCCTGATTCCATTTCACCAATTTTTGGATTTTTTGTCTGTCTGTTTGTTTGTTTGTTTGAACGAGTATCACGCAAAAACTACTGAACGGATTTTAATGAAACTTTTTTTGTTTGATAGCTTATGATCTGACTTAAAATCTGGTATATAATTTGTGCGGACGAAGTCGCGGGTTAACGCTCGTTTCTTGAATAAAGTTATTTTGTAGTCAAAAATTAAACTAAGCCCTGTAACTGTACTTTTTATTGCACTGTAATTAGTGTGTGATGACTAACGTCACGCAGCAACTGTGGATCTCCCGCTAAACTCCTAAAGGAGTTTTGGAGAGACATTGTGTATTCTAGATTATAATTTTTTTTGTAAAATATGAATAAATAAAAAAAAACTTGGGTCGAAAAACTATTTTTTTGACCTCCTCTAGAAAAAATATATCGGCTGATCCGCAATTTTGTATGAGAGGTCTAATTTTTTTTCAAGTCATCACTTTAATAAACTGTCAGCAAATTAAGATGGCCCCTAGAGAGTGAAATTTGTATCCTTTTAAACTAAGAGTCTACCCATCAAACTGAACAACTTTCACTATGGGACCAAAAAAATTTCAGCCGTTCCGTACTAAACTGCAATGCCTACTTGACTCAAATGTATGCAACAGCTGATTATTATTTTTGCTCCCATCGGATTGCTCCCATAGTAAAATTTGTTTAGTTTTATGGGTAGACTCTTAGTTTAAAAGGATACTTATGATATCAATATCTCTAACTACCCCCTATAGCCCAGTCATTTTACGGAGTTATGTTAGGAGGGGTGGGGAGTAATTATGAATTGGACTTTTAAACTGTAACTGGCACCATTTAGTGACAAAAAGACTATCTAAAACATATTTTAAAAAAATTTGCTACGCAACATAGAAATCAAAATTGTATCTCCCAAAAGGCTTTTAAATTAATAATATGAATACCAATGCACTCATTTTAATTAGATTTAACAATATAAATTATTTTTGAGCAATAGAATAGACATTGAAATTTAAAAAATTAGATAGTTAATAGAAAATACTAATGTATTTTTCAAAGCCTTGTAAGTAGACAAAAATATTAACACCATGTTTAAAGTATGTATAATGGTAAAGCCTTAAAAGCATGAAAAAAAAATTACTATTCGGTTTTTAGAATGAGATAAATGCTACATTTAAAATTTGGGGCTATTGCTGAAGTGATATTTTTTTAAATTTTGGTACATTTCTAAGCTCAAATTGGCTCTTCAATATTATACCGAAAAAAAATATCAATTACTAATTAGTCCCGGCTCAAACCGTAAAATGACTGAGCTACTAGGGGAGCATAGTCGCGTGAGCATATCCATGCATGCATGTCGCGTCGACTTCTCAGGTAAAATCACGGTAAAATCTTTTAGTTTCCTTGATAAAGTAACAATTACAACAAATAACCGAGATTCGAAACAAAATCGCTGCCAAACTGGAACTCAGTCCCGAGATAAAAAGAGATAGTATATGAGATAGACGTACTTTTTGTTATCATCAACTGCAAGGCTGATTCAGTATTCATACGGTGTAGAGCATCTCTGTGATGGTGATGGACCAGGTCTGCCTGCACAACTCCAGTCGGTTTTGAAGCTACAGCCGTTCAAAGGTCGGTCAAAGTCAAAGCTGATGTGGTCGTTAAAAATAAATAAACCTAAATATGCAGATATTATTGTAATATGCACTGAAGTTCCGACCTTTGAACGGCGGTATCCCCTAAACCGACTGACAGAACATGTCAGTTTTTGTACTGTTTGCATAGCTACAGTAGATATTACAATAATACCGGCGTATTCATGCATATTCATATTTAGCAACCATACCAGAACTTTGAACGGCTGTATCTCCTAAACCGACTGGAGTTATGCAGGCAGACGTGGTCCATCCCCATCACAGAGATGCTCTACACCCTATGAATGATGAATCAGCCTTGCAGCTGATGATAACCAAAAGTACGTCTATCTCTTATACTAAGATATCCAGCTCACGTAAATAACAGTTGTCGTCGATTTAAGCGATTTCCTAGAAATGTTACCTCAGCTGGTTTCGGACTTATTCGGTCGCAGGAACCAAGGGGTCGTTTGGTAACGAATGCAGGTGTCGATTGGTTTCGAATTCCTATTTTGTCTTATTTTGCATCAAATGGAATAGCTATTCTATTTTATTTTCCGCATGAATTAAAGTTCATTAATGGAACCTTTAAATCTAAAGAGCTTCCTTTAATGAACATCTTTAGGCACGTATCCCAAAAATTACTATGTTTAATAACCTGGTGGCGGGGTCACTCGCATTTATTACACCAGTCAAATTCTAGACATTTGCTGGTAAAACGTGGATTTTCCGATTAGACTAACACATTATACAGGGTGCAACAAAACAACCTATTAAATTTTAAAGTAAAAAATCAAACATTTACAAACATTCATTATAGAGCCAATATAGAAACCGTGTAAAAGAAATCTGCGGTTTCATACAAAACAACTTTTTTTATGGATGTTATCCCCGTAGTGAAAGTTATTCAGTTTGATGGACTAAACCCCGTAAAATTCCTTTTACATGGTAGTTATGTTACACCTTGTATTTAAAACATTTCTAGCTACTTTCTCGGAGAATGTAGTAAAGTTAAGTCGAGTAGGACATCATCATCATCATCTCAGCCGATGGACGTCCACTGCTGGACATAGGCCTCCCCCAAGGATCGCCATAACGACCGGTCCTAGGACATAAAATAAAATATTATAATGAACAAACAAAATTATGTATCATAAACAAACCTTATTTTTACCCGACTATGCCAGAAGGATGATTATGTTTTTCGAGTGTATGTTTGTATGTCTATTTATTTGGCACGCCCTACAGCCTAAACGGCTTGATGGATTTAAACGTATGAGGTGTTGTTAGATTCGTAAAATCGTGAGAGTGACATAGGCTATATTATTTTAATATCGCGTCTGCGAATAAAAAAAAAGAGGGGGTATAAATATGTTTTTTTCTTACAAAATTACAGTATGGGTATCAAATAAAAGCTAGTGAAAAGAATATATATATTATAGTACCTACCTTTATGCTACCATTTCGATACAAGACTAATAAGTATGAATTAAACTAAATTATTACGAAAAACAAAAAACCCGACTGTTATATTTGTTTTTAATTATATTTGCTCAAAAAAAGTTGTTATAGCTGATTAGTGATTATACTGGGTGAAATTGGTATTATTAGCATCCTTTTAAACTAAGAGTCTTCTAACTTTTACTATGGCAGCCAAACCGATCGGAGCAAATAAAAAATCAGCAAAAAATTAGTAAGGAACTAAACTGCAATGTCGATGCGCGACTTTGCGACTCAAATGTATGCAACAGCAGATTTTTTTTGCTCCTATCGGTTTGCTCCCATGGTAAAAGTTGTTCAGTTTCTTAGTTTAAAAGGATGCTAATGATATCAATTTCACCCTGTAGAGCTTGTTTTTCTCTTTTCAGTTAATATTTTTTTTCATGCATTCGGGGTTTTTTTTTATTTCTTTTCGAATGCTTTAGGTGAAAAGGCAAAGGAGTCGTAATTAAAAATAAGAAAGATTTAAAAGAAAAGTAACTTTCAACATCAGCATCAAGGAATTAATTTCATAAACTGCCTTCTTTTAAAAAAAAAATACAACAAATTAGACACCATTCGTTAAGATGTTTGCCGTGAAATTTAATAATGCTGTAAAAACGTCGTTTAGCCGTTAATTGCTAAGTTAATTAGTTGAGACAGCCTGCGACATCAATCTCACCTGTTCCACGTTTAAGGTGATTTATCTTCAGGGTCTCACTATTACAAACTAATCCATTCACGACCGTAATCCAGGGCTTGTCAGAGACTTTGCTACAACACCTTTAGGGGTGAAATTTTATATGTAAGATGATAAACTTTTTGCATTTTCATGTTTTCAGGTTCATGGTATGATGTTGTCATTTCCAGAGGTGATTTTTTAGGGTTCCGCATCCAGAGGTTGCCGACGGGACGGTACGTCCGTTCGTCCTAAATTTAAAAGCCTGCATATTTTGAACCGTAATAGATAGCGAGTTGACATTTTCATGTAATAAGATGTTATTATTTTGGATTTGCCATCAAATAATAATAAAAAAAAAACAAATTATACTTACAAGAAACGAGTTTTTTTTTAAGGATTTTTATTTTTGCTCTATCGTAAAAACGACAATTCGTACAAGCGTCAAACTTAAAATAATAATAAATAACGCTCACAGGCACATACATTGTAATGATCCCAAGCAAGCACTATAAGGCTGTTTATTATGGAAACCATACAACAACGGCACAAACATATAAACATCCATGACCGAACCAGGATCCGAACCCAGGACCCTGGTTTGGCAGTGCGGTGTGGTAGCCATTACACCAACCGGTTCGTCAATAATAACATCAATGTGATCTTCCATTCATCTGAGTAGTTTGAAGAGATTGACGTTTTCTATGCGACAACCAGTTTTCTTTGCGTTTACAATATTGAACCTTTACATACATACATATGCTCACGCCTACGTCCCACTACTGGGGTAGGCAGAGACAACGATCGCCACATGCTATGATTCTGACACACATCTTTCGCCCCCTCAACATCCATAAGTCTCTTCATACAAGCTCGTCGGTTCCGGGTACATTTTATTTGGCCCTTCTTCAGTACGCATCTGATTTGGCCAAAGTATTTCAGTTTGATGTTCTGAAACACCCTCTAAGTTGCTGTACATCCTTGTATAATACTTTTGACACTCGCCATGATTTCCTACGAATTTAATTTTATCTTCCATTTCATGAGAGGTCCGTATTCAAACGGATTTATAGGGTAAATCCGCCATTTACCTCGATCAGTACCGAATGTTGATAGCCTCTCGGTATCGGAAACTGCACTTAGCCAATGGTAGATAAGTGGTCGGTCCGGAAAACTGCGAGCAAGCCGAGTAGGCTTTAATGTTCTGCTTGTATAGGTTTTTGTGCTGCTAATATAGAAAGACTACAGGTTTTTGGCGCGGTTTATCTAATATTTTGAGAGTTTTATAACCTAAGCAAACAAGCAAACTCAAACTCAAAATTTATTCGATAAAAAAACCTTGAGTTGTCGCTTGAAGCCCACTTAGCCTTAAGCCCACCTCAGATCTTTTGTTTAAGTTGCCACAGCGTCGGAACGTGTTGTCGCCGCTACATGATGAAATTGTGCACTTTGTGATAGAAGCATGAAATTTTTACGATGGTTAGTATGTACCAGAAGGTTTATTTTAAAATGAAGAAGGAAGTCAGATTTGACCTCTGAGGCAGGTTAGATATCCAAATATTGATCTGGTCTCATGTATCAAAATACATTATTTGGAGACCAAACACTACAAAAAAATTATTGTTTGGATTATATTACCCCATCTAAACTTAAATTGCTATTAAGTTAAGTAGTTTTGTCAGGAGGTCTGCCAAAACAATAGGAATGGTTTGATTCTGCGACAAAAATCGAAAATATTTTCTACCAGTCATAAAAGCTGTATTTCCAACATTTTAAGAAATAAACAACTAAATCATTGATATTTAAACATATAACGGCCAAGTGCGAGCCGGACTGGTGCATGGAGGGTTCCGTACTACAATACAATATTACAAAAAAAGTGTTTTCTCCGGGATCCTTAGCGCAAGCCGTCTGGCTTGCACACACTTGGCCGGTTTTTATTATCTTTTCTTTTACATTAGAGTACGCACTATAATCACAGTAAGTTTTTTGGCTTACACGTGTTACCATTTTTACGATAGAGCAAAAACAAAAAATCCTAAAAAACGTTGAAAAATACGTTTTTTGTATGGGGAACCCCATTTACCTCTAGCCTCACAGGTCAAATCTGACTTCCCTCCTCATCTTAAAATAAACTTTCTGGTACATACTAACCATGGTAAAAATTTCATGCTTCTGTCACGAAGTGCACAATTCCGGCCAAAATGGCAATGTAGCGGCCTAGCTACTATAACAAATCACGACTTAATAACTATTACAAAATAAATTCCTATGCTAAGGTTCCATCCATTATGACCCTCTGTTTGTATGTCTGTGTGCCCCACCTCAATTACTCGCTCTTTGTTGTACCTATTGAATCGTAATTGAGAATGAAAATAGATATAAAATATTTCATTTTATTTCATATCATAACAGTATCCAAAAACATTTTTTTTTTTATTCTTCTCAAAGAGAAAAGGGGATGGAAAAAAATAAGATTTTTCTACTATATCAAGTAAGGTGTCGTTAGAAAGGTCTTAGAAAAACATCCATACAAACTACTTAAGTCAAAAATAGAGCGATACAAAGTTTAAAAGTTATCAACATTTTGGAAATAAAACGTATGAGATGTATTACCATCTTAATTATTTCTAGCATCTTTTGGAACTTATCCTGAGGTGATTTTCGCCTATTTCTTAGAACACATGAGATCATAAAGTACAAGCAAGGAAGTCAATTTTATGGACATAAGTTTTTAACAAGCACTTCAAATAATATAATCATAACGAGAGCCATCATTCATTCAGTTTATTAAATAACAAATTCCCCTAACTCTTGAACTCGTCATCTCATGGATCAACACTCGAATGGTTCTTGAAAGGATTACAAGCAAGGGTTATACCTACATCCGGAACACCGATAATCCCTCAGGTCAATTATCGGTACAGGAAGGAAAGGGGTAAACCTCTTGAGAGCATAAATGAAGAGTTACTTAGGTGAGGTGAGAAAATTATAGATTTACTTCGAGTTTAAAAGGGTATCGATGCTGAATGCATTGCATAATGTATGACTTGTTCCTATTGCATTACATTAAGGTATGTATTTATCAGGAGAACGTCGGTGGCGCGTTGCAGAGAAGTATGGACACTCAGCACTGAGGGTCCGGGTTCGAATCCGAGCCGACGACATTATATGCAGTGAGACGTATCAAATCAGGAATGAATCAGGATGAATAAATCGTCATCATCAGTATATATACGTCCCACTGCAGGGCACGAGCCTTCCCTCATGGAGGGTGTATGGGCGTAGGCCCACCACGCGTGCCAAATGCGGATTGGTAAACTTCAAATACGCATTAGAATTTCTTAAGCGTATACAGGTTTCCTCGCGATGTTTTCCTTCACCGTTTGAGAGTAGTCGATATTACGTACAGAAGTTAGAAAAACTCATTGGTACATGGCATGTCGTCCATGCCGATTTGACCCTGGCCCTCAAGATTGAGTGTCTAAACATCTAATCGTCCAAACATCCAGATAAACCCATATAGGTTTTCGTGGGACGGGTTTTATCATTGTATTGTGTTATTGTAAATTTATTTATTCAATAAAATAAAAAAAATAAAAAATTCTCCGCAACGCGCCACCGACGCTCTTTAAAGTATGTATAGATTGCCTTTAGGAAATTTCGCGGATTAATAAAAATTAAATACTGTAGTATTTAAAAATATTTTTATTAATCCGCGAAATAAACGTATTGCTTATTATATAGCATTGGGTAGATAAGAAAGTAACGTCGCTTAATCTTAAAACTGAAATTTTTACATGAGAAGGAATAGAGATCTTCTCTACAATGACAAAACGTTCTGACGCGGTGGTAGCTTCAAAGAAAGATTTGACGTTTAATAGGTGGGCTTCAAGCTCCTATATTGAATAAATTATAGACAAGAAAGGAGAACAAGGATTACAATTATAAGGCTAGGGAAAAGGGGAAGATAGAATTGGTATCATCATCATCGTCACAGCCATTAGACGTCCACGGCTGGACATAGGCCTCCCTCCTCATCCTCTGCTGGGTATCACACTGGCTTGGTATCGAGTCATACAAACTAGGAAAAGATATGTACAGTTATTACAAAATCAAAATAATATAGCTGAAATCAAATGCATAAATTGATTAAAAATCCGGGAACATACTCATAACTCAATTCAAACATCTAAAAATGAATCAAAGGCTACTTGAAATACACGCAATAATTTAAAAAAATACATTCATATTTTCCTTTATGAAAATTCGAAGAATCACAATTTCTTTCTTCAAGGATGAAGTTGTCGAGTCCTTAACTGCTCACGCTTCATCAAATGTTAAATGAAATGGCGCGAGTTTTTTTTTCAATGTTTTCATATCATTTCATGTCAGGGAGCTATGATAGCTAGCGCCTCAATCATGAGGCCGCAGTTCGATTCCTGGCTTGTACCACTAAGTTCTTCGAAATTTATGTACGGTTGTATTTATCATTTACTAGCTCGGCGGTGAAGGAAACATCGTGAGGAAACCTGCATTCCCGAGGATGAAAGAAAATACTATAAGTTCGGAGGTATGCGTAAAATATGGGTAAGCTTGGGGCGAACACAAAGGACCAGCGCTGGTCTCAGTGTTACAACGACCCTTGCTAGCAATAGCCCAACCACAAATAAACAATATCTTTTCATTGGTTTAACTGTGTTTTGATTGTTGAACGCTTATCCGTTTACGATAAAAAAGTTTTGGTTGTGTTTCGTTCATGGAACTTGTAACGTTTGAACGTTCATGGATATTTTGAAATGTAATAAACAAAATTTGTTTGTACGAATGTACGAATTAAATTATAGATTGAAAAATCTTATACAAATGCATACAACATAATATAAGGTCTAACAAAATTAGGTGAAACTAATTTAAGGGGATGATCAGACCATCAAACTGAACAACATTCTCTATAGGACCAATATCGAAATCGCGAAAAAAAAATCAAATGTTCCATACAAATCTAATCGACCTAAATGTATGGGACAGCTGTTTTTTTTTCGCGATTTCGATATTGGTCCCATAGAGAAAGTTGTTCAGATTGAGGGTCTGATCATCCCTTTAAAATAGTTTCACCTAATTTTGTTAGATCTTATATAGCTATAACCACTTGCTATACAGGGTGTAAGTGACAGCCTAGCGAATACTGAAACGGTGAATTTAGACTACCAAACAGAACAACTTTCACTATGGAGTCTACCAGAGGAAACGTGAAAAAAAAAATCAGCTATCCCATACATTTTAGTCGGGTAAGTACAGAAGTTTGGTACGAGACAGCTGATTTTTTTTAGCGTTTCATGAGATTTTTTTTTGCGTTTTGGTCCAAAAAATTTTCTTGTTCTTCGACCCACGTTCTTTAGGAAAAGTAATTTAAGTTTCAATGTTTGAATACACCTTTAAAATTGATGTATAGTGAAAATTGTTATGTTCGATGGGCAAAAGCACCCCCTAAAGGACGCATTTAAACTTACGCCCTTGTATTATCATTATTTCATTTTGTTGCAAGTATTTGCATCTAACATAAACGTACTAAAGTTCCTCTCATTACAGTTAGTCTACTTTTACTTTAAGTGTTAAAGTTTATACCGTCTTCCCTAGGGTCATATAATACAAACTAAGGTTAAGGTCACTATGTGAGTTAGATAAAACGCCGCATTAGGCACCTCTGCCTTATGAAGCGTTGTGATTCCGGGTTAGAATGGGCCACCATTTTCCTGTGGGTGTCGTACGAAGCGAATAAGAAATATAGTTTCATCTGGGGATCAAAAGATCAAGATCAAGATCCTGGACACTTCACCGTCTCTTCATACAAATTAGCTCACATTGACAAGAACAGGTAACCATGTGCAATACTGAGTGAGTGAAAGTGGAAAGATCTTCCATCTTGCACGAGTGGGTGAGGTATAAATTGATGGGAGGCTGGGATTACCCGTACCAAGCTCTTTTCTTATACTGTGGATCAACTTTGGATCTTAAAGGTTATAACTAAAAACGAATAAAAATATTCTTCTGCTATCAGTTTCTTCTTTGTTAGTACAGCTACGTAAGAAGATTTAAATCAAACACATTTATTTAAATAACGGATTAGAAGTCATTATAATTTAAGCCGATAGATGTCCATTGCTGGACATAGGCCTCCTCGGCGATCCTCGGTCGCCACAACGACCGGTCCTGCATTGCCCTCATCCAACGGATTCCCGCTACCTTTACCTGTCGTCAGTTCACCTTGTAGTGTAGAGGGTCTACGCATGCTGCGCCTTCTGGTACACGGTCACCACTCGAGAACTCTTCGGCCTCATCGGTCATATGTTCTGCGAGCAATATGCCAGATACTATGGTACGGATATTAATAACTCAACATCCACTTACTCTTTGAAACAAAATGCATGTAATCTAATACATTCACTCAATTTTCCATCTAAAGTGCCATCTAAGTGTAAGAGTCGCTTAACTTAAGGGCGCCTAGCAATTTAGCTAATTGCCTTTATTAACGATGAAGCGAGCCTATCAAAATGAGAAATATTATTCATCTTATTTTCTTTGTCTTAGGTACGTTCACGGGTTTGCTTGAGTGTCCATTTGTACCGATATAATCTACTATTACTTATATAGGGACTAGTTACGCGTGATATTCTACTAACAAACATTTCTGCCACTTTTTGCAGGGGGCGAGGTAACATGAAATCCGCAACTTTGGATTTTATTCCCCATAACTTTAGATTCTAATTTTGAATGTTAAAAATCATGAAAAGTAGTCTCGTATGAACCCCAAACGTCATAAGTTCGTAGTTATTGTTTTGCAATTATATAGGCTGTCTTGTTGGCCGTACCGTTACCGTGGCAAAAGAGAAATGGTACCGCAAGACCAGTCCTTATAATAAATAGTCAAAGGGCCTGCAACATACCTCCGGAATTTCATATTCGGGATTACGATTTCGTATGGATTTTTCCCCTCTTACGTTCCGTTCGGAATAACGAAGGCATTCTAATTCTGATTCGGAATTCCGTATGTGTATGTCAGACGGTATATTACCTATTCATAGCAAATAAATATTCATTTCATTTCATAGGTTTAATTTATTTGCAAACGTACTCATTGATAATCGGTAAATCCTTGGTTACGGTTGTCCACGTGGCTACATGATTAAATATCCCTTCAGATCGAAAGCTTCATACAAGCAGCCGGAGCACTCACACATAGCAAGTACAAACAGGTGCACACACTGGGGTCATCAGAGTCTTCTGCTTTTCTTTCTCTGGGATTGCCAACGACTTTTTCAGGGTATTCTAGTCTTAAAACTTGCCCAAACCATCGCATTCGTATCTCTGCCATCTTTAAAATTTGAGCTACTTTGAAGGAGCCTCTGATATGCTCGCCGTGTCTAGCCACGTTGCCGCATGCTCCTGATTTTCATTTCATTTGAGTGAAATTTCCGTTCCTGAGTTTTCTTGGATGATGGCGCGAGGCCCCCATTTAAAAAGTCGATTAATATGCGTCAGAGATGAGGCCTACGGTTTCGCCTTAAAAAATATTGTGAAGGATATCATACTCATCATTTGCAACATTGATACGATCCCCTTTATAGTACCTAGTTGAAGGAATTCTGTCAGCAAGCCTTGCTTGTACCTTCGAACAATCAACACTAGGCTTGCGAAGTAACCCAAAACTTCAAAATTAAACTAGCACCTAGTGCTAAAGCGAGACAATAGATACACCAGCTTTATTGTGTCGGGCTGTGAAAAAACCGGCCAAGCGCGAGTCGGACTGGCATACGGAGGGTTCCGTACCCCATGCAATATAACCAAAAAACTTTTTTCTCTCTGGGACCCTTAGTGTGAGCCCGACACACACTTGACCTTTTTTTTATTTGTTGTTAAAACAACAGAAGGTAAGAATAATATGAATAAAGAATAATATGCACTAGAATCACACCAATTTTTACAATTGTATTGTATACATTGAACTCTAAAAAAGACGTTTTTTGTAGGGGGTACTACGTAGTTATTATAACCACTTGATATTTTACTTTTTGTTTTTTTTATTGTTTGTTATCTTTGCCATAATAATACATAATATTCTGTGAAAATTTCAACCGTTTACCTATTACGGTTCAAAAGATACAGCCACCTGAAGCTAGGTCGGACGGACGACATGCATATGTCCCGTTTTCACCCTTTGGGTACGGAACATCAGCATGTCAGCCGGTAGACGTCCGCTGCTGGACATATGCCTCCCCCTGGATCGCTACAACAACCAGTCCAGCGCTGCCCTCATCCAAAGGCGTTCCCACCGCCTTCATCTGGTCATCAGTCCACTTTGTGGTACGGACGAACCTTGTGGTACGGACCCCTAAAAAGTAAATTCGTGTCCTCAAGTCCTACCGTTTCAGCTCTGAAAGTTTAATTCAGGCACCTTGATCTTCTGCCGTGCAATTGATTTAATTTTGCATTCCTTGCGCAGGTGGGCAAGAGGTGCCCAGGGGAGCTACGAATATTTGGATTTTTCTACATTGAACTATTATGTACTATGTTTAGAACCAACTTGGGAAATAAATGTCATGCACCACGTGAGATTAGTACGAGTGCGGGCCGGTGAAAGAGATAGATATTTAGTAAGTGTGGCGATATCGCCACAATTGAATGGTACGGCATAATGAAGCGCTGTGTTCAATCTAGTAAGTCAATTATTACTCAATGTTTTTCTATGCGGAATTCATAGATAAATTCATATATATTCATAGATTAAATTAGTGCCAGTTAATTATTTGTTTTGGAACTCGTCCTACGTTTGGTTGCAATGCTGGTTGATTAGTGATTTCAAAGTTGGCTCCATAGTGAAAGTTGTGTAATCTGAAACACCTTTATTAGAGAATAAAAACGAGAAAAATAAAGAGTAGGTTTCATTTTAAGTATGTTACATACAAAACAAACAGTCAGCATTATGCTTCGCACAAGTATTAATGCATGGTTATAGTTTCGACACTGATAAAAGAATTTACCCTTTGTAGAATTTGTGTTCATATTTTGAGATGTTAGTTTTGAATAGAAATGATCAAGCGGTAAATTGTTTACATATTAATATGAGCTCTCAAGAAAATGTTTTTTTGTCTATTCCTTCTTTCGTTTTTAAATAGAAAGAACAACCCTTTCGTAGCTCCAAGACGCTAAAGGGATATTTCGCCTCGGTTACCAAGTTTTTAGATTTGAATTTTAGATCGGCAAGATCTCCGTTTATTTTAGCATGGAATTAGGATCGCGTCTATTCCGCGCTTCAGTTGAAAACTCTTTTGAAAATCAGCACCTTGATTGATGGCATTAATTATTCTCCGAGTTTAACATTAAGAAGTTTGTTTCTTGTAAGTGGACTCATTAGTGGCATATAAATCTGTAATATGCTTCAATTGATTTACAAAACTTCTTAAAATCATTTGTGAAATTAGAGTTTCAAGCTAAAGATCATCATGTTAACGAGTTTTTACCGCGTTATTATTGTTTTGTTGAATAAGGATTGTTATACACATAAGCGGGCCGGCATTAATCAACACAGCGGGGCGGTAAAATCGAATATGTGTAGATGAATGTTCGGGAAAAAAGCCGCTCGTCTTTGCCGCACGAATACAGTGGCCGGACAAAGCCGGATGGAGCAATCGGCAAAAGCGGGCAAATCAAATGTATGCAGATGAATGTTCGAATGATGGGTCTACTCGAACGAACTACCCGATCGGCACAAGATCGGCACAAGCTGAATGAAGCCGAACAAGTGCAGTGATTGCTTCGGGCTGGCTTTGTTGATCGACAAATACTGCCGAAACGACAGTGCCGACCCGCTTATTTGTGTATAGCAACCCTAACCGCGTAACTCCCAAAAACTATTAGATTTTCTTGTTATTTTAAGGGAAAAATTACACAGGGTGTGACAAAAGTAGTAGTATGATGATACATTTATTTGAGTCGAGTATGTAGTTTTGCAAGGAACAGTTGTTTTTTTCGTAATTTCGATATTGGCTTCATAATAAAAGTTGTCCAGTTTGACGAAAAGAATGCATGGTTAAAATTTCCGCGCTGACCATTGATATATAAATAAATAAAAATATACATTAAATCACTACATCATACATAACCATTTGTATGGCCAGGCTGATGCGCTGACCGAGGTAGCTGCCAGCCCTCTGATCACCGGAGACCTCGATTAGGCGCGCCGATAATTCTTTAAATAATCGGACCCAATGTCTCGACCCCAAACGGTGCAAATATGTAAGCCTCGCCGAGGTTTACATATAAGCGCCGTTTGAGGTTTTCCGCAGTAGCCACCGCCGCATTGATATATTAAATTAATTATTCAAAGGCACTGACTAAAAATTTATCCTGTATGTACTAAAAGGTACAAAATAATAAAGTTGAGATGAGATGCAATTTGTTCGGTAAAAGGCTAAAAAACACTCTTGCAACCTATGAAAGACAATTTGTATCAAATATTAAATTACAAATCTCACTGTAAATCTGTAGTACCGAGAACACAGCTCCAACTTTAGTATTAAAGTATTATGAAATAATAATACCACGGAAGTTTCTACCCGAACGCTGTCGAGTCGTTTTTCAAGAATTTCAATTTCCTATGCAACAAAGCGCTTGGGAAAATATTTTTTCTCCCAGCCTCGGTTGGAGGTTATCTCTATTGGATTTCCGTGCAATTTACCATCCCGCCTACAGCCATAACTGTGTAACCAGAAAACATGACTTTTTCTACCTTCCTTTGCTCAGTAACCGGCAAGTTTCACGAGTCACTTCGTTACGGATGGATGAACTTTTTCACCTTATGGCCTGTCCTCACTGGGTTTTTTTAGCTTCGTTACAAATACCGGGGATTTGTGCAGATGTTTGTAGGTACCGTCTTAAATTCGTCAAAGAAATTTTTTGAAAGGGTATTTCGCAACAAGTACGGTATACGGTAAGTCTTTGGATGTGGTAGGTTCAGGTGGCTATTTCGTATCGAGTTCGCTTTGCGGTTTTTCTTGCTTTTTTCAATTTATTTTGTTGGTAAGCCCAAATTATACAGAGTAGAACGTAACGAGGGTCTTATCTTTTGAGGGTGTATTCAGACAATGAAACTAAACAACTTTCCCTAAGGAACATGGGTCGAAAAAAAATAAAAAATGTTGGACCTCCCATACTAAAGTGCAGATCAGCCGGACTATTTTCTATGGGAGGTAAAAAGTTGTTTAGTCTCATTGTCTGAGCATGCCCTTAAAAGGAAAGAACCTCATTACGTTCCACCCAGTATATAAGTTCAGTTTTATTGTAAACTTTATTACATAAAATATCGTTGTTAAAATATTTTAGTAAATAAATAAATAACGCTCACAGGCACATACATTGTAATAATCCCACGTGTAAGCTCTAACAGGCTTTTTGTTGTGGAAACCATACAACAACGGCACAAACATATAACATCCATGACCGAACCGATTATTATTAATTTTTAAGTTTTCAAAATATCTCTGACTACCGCCTCGAAGAATATAGTTGTGACGATTTATGTATTTATGTCTATCAAGTCAGGTAGCATGGGCATTTCAGCTTAATGCAATAACCTGACCTGAGCAAGGCGTTAGATCTTGTTAACTATGAAGTTCTCTGGAACAAACTGCTAAGCTCAGGGGTTGAGGAAAGTGTCGTAAGTCTGTTGAGATTCTGGTACGGCGGCCAAACTAACGTAGTGAATTGGGATGACGCGACTTCTAGCAGCTATAGGCTAGAATGCGGTGTGCGCCAAGGAGGGCTCACTTCTCTGGACCTTTTCAATATTTACATCAACGATTTGATCGGGGAGCTGAGCACTAGAATCGGCTGTCATGTGGGTGGGGTTTGTATGAACAACCTCAGTTACGCTGACGATATGGTGCTGCTCAGTCCCTCGATCAAAGGTCTATGAAAGTTTATTTCGGTTTGTGAGCACTATATAAAGACTCACGGACTGAAATACAATGTTTCCAAAACGGAACTGATGATTTTTAGTGCGGGAAGGGGTCCGGAGAATGTTCCCAAAGTCTGGTTAAATGGTTCGGCAGTTCGGTTTGTGCAGACGTTTAGATATTTGGGCCACATTCTTACACCAGAGCTAACGAACGATCAGGACATGGAGCGGGAGAGAAGAGCACTGTCGGTCCGGTGCAACATGCTCGCGCGTAGATTGGGTAGGTGTAGCGATGAGGTAAAATTGACACTTTTTAATGCTTACTTAATGTTTCTACACCTGCCAACTCTGGGGCAATTTTAAACGTAAGTCTTACAGTACCATGAGGGTGCAATACAATGATGCTTTTCGTATCCTCATGCGACTACCACGTTACAGTAGCGCGTCGAGTATGTTTGCCGGAGCAGGGGTGCCCGACTTTTTCGCAGTGATGTGGTCATGCGTAGCCTCGTTCTGGGATAGACTGAGCTGCTCTAGCAACAGCATATTGCGGGCAGTCAGCAGTGGGCTAGACAGTCCTATATTCAAATATTGGCTGTCTGTGCATCGGAGCGAGAATCGAAAGTGAAGACGTAATTTTATAATTTTAAAAATAAAATTAATTAACATTTTTAACTTTACTTTTATTTTTACATTTTAATTAATATGTATGTTTGTGATTTTTGATATGATATGTATTGTACAAATATGGGTTTTTTGCCTCCAAATAAAGGAATTATTATTATATATATTATTATTAATGCTACCTCAATTTAGACACCAATGAAAAAAATATTAGAAGAAATTATTTTGTGTGTGTGAAAATGAAAATAGATTTTCTCACGGATGAAACCTATCTAGATTAAGTTAGAAGACGCCGAGGAAGCTCAATCCAATAAATTATATCACAATGAATGATTATTGTATTCAATTTTTAAATAATTATATGGATAAACACAGAATATTGTATTGTATTGTGGATAAGTCAAGCATGAGGATGTTGCTAAGTATGTCATAGTCTGTAGGATCCCACGGCTGGCCTCAAGAATAAGAGTGGGAGAGAGTGGGCAATATTTAACCACGCAAACTCTGTACGAATATGTAGAGGCTAATTATAGTGGTCAGTTTGACTGGCAGATAATTTTCAAACAACATTTTGGATTAGGCGAATAAAGCACTAAGAATTTTGTGAAAACGTATACGAGAAATATGAACCAGAAATATCAAATTTAATAACATGTACTTACGTAGAATAGGTATTAGGCGAATAAACGACTAAGAATTTTGCGAAAATTTATACGAGAAATATGAACCAGAAAATGGCAATTATTCAAATTTAATAAACGTGCGCTACAGCATTTCGCTTTTATGCGAAAATAAAGTAAACTTTCTTTATTCACCTACAATAGCCTAAAGAACACGGTGACATAAAGTAAGTAATATCCAGCGGAACTGAGACGGCGCAAATCCGATATGACGGCGTGGTAACACAGTCGTCACATCGCTGAGAATTGGGTTTGTAACCGATAAAGTTTGAGAGGTAATTGAAAATCTTTGTGACTTTAAAATAGAGTTTTTATTGCCACTTAAATGAGCGTTTTTCTTTTGGTTTTCTAGGAGGTCGATAGATGGCGCTACGGTCTGTGCTAATGAAGGTCAAAATTTCAAAAAGGGTTTCTTTAAAATAATAAAAAGGGGAGGGATGATCAAAAAGATGCCAACGCACCTTTTGATGGAATATTTTATTATTTGCGAATCATTTTGATCGAAAATTTGAAACTGTATACTTCTGACTTTGTTGTATGGGCTCAATCCCTTGGCCTTAAAAAAATGGCAGGCACAGTCTTGACAGGATTTTGACAGAATCTTACGAACGTCTCTATGGAGCAATAAATATGCTGGAGTCACGTTGCAGGTTCTGACCCGAGCACACGTCTCGCGTGGATTTCGCGCGTCGCGTTTTTGCCTGGCACGAGGCTCCGTAATCCTCAATCTCTTCTTGTTCTTGACCAAAAACAATCCCTGAGATTGAGATAGATTCTCCCATAAACACGTGACACTGGCGGAAATACAGTGCTAACGCACAAGCAAGAGTCCAATAAATATAAGTTAAAAAAAAATAAACATGCTATCTTTTTAATTTTTTTAGGAACTAAAATTAAAAAAGAAAAGAAAATCGCTCATTGGCAAAGATAAAGAGCTATTTTGTGTAATGTACGACAGTTTATAGCTCGCTCTATATTCCATTCCACAACAAGCTGCGTCGATCACTAATAAAAACAGATTCACAATCAACGTTCAATAAATGGCAGAACCAAAAGTGCACTCAAACGAATATCTGAGTACACCATGGTCTTAGAGACTTATCACACAAGCGATTTTTGCGCGTAGGCTATATCACAACTGCACTAACGCGAGACGTCGGTCGCAATGAATCGAATAGCGATTTTAGTGATCGTGATCGCCGCGATTCGAAACTCTGACAGATCTCTGAAATATCGCTGCGATATAGCGGCTATGTATTTTTATCTTCTCAGTAAAAAATAAGTTTGAAAATAATGCTACACATAAATTTTCAGTAATTACGTAGCTTGAATACTATTTAACTAAAAGGATAAACTATAAAAAGTATCGAAACGATAACAAAAAACAATGACGTCACTATTCATTATTTAACACGTTCCGGGACAGTGACCGCCTATAGCCGTGATAACAATAAAAGTTCTATTGTGTCTCGTTCACTGTCCCGGAACGTGTTAAGCAATTTTTCATTCAGAGCTCGTGTTTTGACGATTGATAAAGAGTTGCTGATTTGACTAGTTGGGAACTCGCGGATTGAGTATAAGTGTTATTTTTACGCGATGATATCGCGTCGATACCGTTTCGTCAACGCAACGTCAGACATAGCTTATGTAATATGGCCTAAGTATCGCGCCATCTCTTTGACACATGTTTATCAGACAAAAATTTTACAGGAAATTACGCATCTGGTTTTTTATTTGTATGTGAACGAGAACTTTCATAGATTCAAAGTGATTTTAAAAGACAGTTTTACTTTAGCCAAAGCATTCCTTGTTTTAGTTGTGCTTGCGTGTTTTAAGGCTATCTATTATTATATGGCATTTTCAGTTAAGCAACCGATTACCATTGCATTCGGAAGGGTATAGGAAACTGATGATTAAACACATTTATTAGCGATGAGACCGCCTTATTTTGTCTCTTGTATTTTTTCTCTGTATTTTACCGTTTATGTTTTGGTGTAAAATAAAGTATATTTGATTTATTTTGATATTTTTTTCTATGACAGTTTAAAGCGAATTTCCGCATTACGTTCATTTATGTAAGAGCAGGCCTGTATCCCGCAAGGAGACGTACATAGACAAATGGTGATGATGATGATAAAACTGCAGCTTATCGTATTCGATTTTCATTATGAGATTTTAATTTGTTTAAACTTTAAATCATGCTCTGGTTTTGCATATGCATTTTTTCAGTCTTTAATATGTATGAAAGATCATATAGAACATTTCTTTCTACGACACTCGTGTATTTGAACAAATTGTATTTTTCTATTACATACATTTTCTTCCATAGTTCGACGTCATCTTGTATTATTCTCTCTATATGGAAAATTTACTGAAAGAGGCTTTGTGAGCGAAAAACAAGTTTGAATAAAAAAAGAATTCAATGAACACGGTCGAAGTTGGTGAAAGGAGGCGCATAATTATAGTATTCATGCGTGCGTCGAATTTTGTGATCCTCATTTGGACTGTGTCTTTTCAGAATCTGCAAAGTTATTACTGTTAGAGGAAAAAAACGGGGTAAAACTATGGGAAATTCGATTTCAACTTTTCTTTTTCACTCGAGTAAGTAAAATAGTTCGTTGGATAGACCACTGAAGAAGTTGAGGGAAAAATAATATTAATAAATGTACCTGCATAAAATTACACTAAGTGCAATTATTATTACTAAAAAAGCCTTTCAGTATAGTGTTATTTGGATGCCTTGAAAACCAGCCATGCTTATCAGTGATGCACCTATTACCTCGAAATTCAACCTAGACCTAGTCGAAATTCGAAGAAAAACCAAGGTCGAAGTGGATAAGCGGATCGCACTGAAGTGGAGTTGGACAGGACTCTTACCGGTGGACCGCGGCGTTATCAGAGTGGTGGCCAAGAGATGGAGGACAGTAGTCAGACCACCAGCACGTTGGTCTAATGTCATTGTGAGGGTGATGGGTTCACATTGGATCAGAATAGTACAGGACCGTGAGGAGTGGCGCAATAAAAGGGAGGCCTATGCCCAGCAGTGGGTTGGTGTGGGTTGGTTTGATTGATTGATTGATTAGATTTTATGAATCCTGTTTTTTTTTTCAAATGCTACTTTTCTCGCTGTATACTTACTATTGATGAATCTTACTATAATAATCTTGAATATACAGGGTGTAAGGGAACCTCTTCCGAAAACTCAAAAGGGGTGAAAGTACCCATCAATATAAACAACTTTTTCTACGGAACCAACTGTGACATCTCAAAAAAAATCTGCTCCTCCATACATTTTGCGCGGTAGGAATTTAATGTTAGTATGGGATAGCAGATTTTTTTGAGATCTCATTGTTGGTCCCATAGTAAAAGTTGTTCATATTGATGGGTACTTTTGCCCCTTGTTTTTGGAAGCGGTTCCCTTAAACCCTATATTATTGGAAACTGTAGTAACTCCGAAGGAAAAATGTGTTCATTGATTTATGTGACACATTATAATTTTGTGGACCACGGATATTGACCCTTCGTTAAGATTAGATTTGACTGTCTTAGTTTGGGTGATTCTAACAGGGGTAATGTTTGCATTCGGCAAACTAAAACACACAATCTGTACACACCAGCATATTGGTAAACAATCCAATATTATTCACGTTCCTAAGACAAGTTGACCCTTGTCAGGACTCTAGTTAACATGTAAATATCGCAAACATACAATATTAGGTAAAAGCCTTCGTCAGTGCACGTAAACATAAATATTAGTATAGGATTTATGTATGAAACTGCTTAAATTTTCTACTTTGTTTTCGGACTAACATATAGAATCATTTGTACATTCGGTAGCAACGGGCTTACTCCCCGTCACTACTAGTGAAACGTGGATGTTCTGAGGTTTCAGAATATCTCTGACTACCTCCAAGGGGAATACACAGCATAACACACACAATACACATACATACATAATACAGAGACTAAAGAGGCTGCTTGTGTACAAAAATCAGTCAGGCATTATCATCACCATCATCACCCTATCACCATCTACTGCTGAATATAGGCCTCATCCAAGGCGCGACATAAAATTCTATCCCCGACCTTCCTTCTCCAGTCACTCTCCGCTACCTTTCTCAGTCAGTCTTCGGTCTAGCGGGTCGCGGCGTGCCACAATACCTACGCCTGTAGGCCTAGCATGCCACCCCCAAGAAAACGACAAAAATCGAGATGTGCCTCCATCTTTATTATTTTACGCCAAAAAGAGCGCGCACGACGTTTTTCTCGTTTGAATGCTTTGCCGTGGGTGGCATGCTAGCCATGCTGAGTTAAAGATGCTGACACAGCATCCGACATCCAGTTCAAGTAAAGAAGATCATTACGAAACTGGTGATGCACGTGATGCACTTTGAATCTTTGCCTATTGATCCGGGCCGGGCATGCTCAGTTAACATTAAAGTAGTTTCTAATTAGTATTTAAGCTATTTGTAATCAATTATAAGACCTCTTGCTCTTGACGGACGATCTCCGACCCACAATTAACTATACTCCAGTAAGTCTGCGTATCATTCTTAATTCCTGCCAGTTCATGGTCTCCATTCTAGAACTCGGATTTCCGATCGGTTGTCAGTTCTTGGAAAGATATGACCAGCCCATTGCCACTTCAGTTTGCTAGATTTTTTTGTTTTAAATTTATTTATCAAATGCATAAACAAACATCTTATGAACTAAAAGCATTGATAAACCTGATATTAGGTTTGTCCCAATGCAGAAACATCAGTCATAATAGCATCGATAGCAAAAGTAGGCAAACAGGTAGATAGGTACATAACTACAGTTCAGAGCTATGTCAACTACTTTAGTTCTCTGACGTATCAACGCAGTCCTCATTGTGATAAACACCGAGCATAGCTCGCTGAACTTTGAATTTATGAACGAGTAATCATACACATTATGTGCTTTTAAGTATTGATAAAAACCGACACGCTATAGATACAGGATAGAACTCTTCTTTGACTCTTTTCTTATTTTCTTATCTAATCTGGCCAAGATTCTTTTTTTTTAAGAGAGAAAAGGTGTAATAAATACAATTACAATACATTTAAAGGGACTTAAATTTTTTTGCAAAATCCGAAGTCGAATCCGAAACTGATGAACTGAACGGATTTTTACCAAAAACTTATGATTTTTTTTAAATAACAACATAACTAGAGCTGAAACTTTAGTTTTCTCTTCTTTCCTTTTCTCGTGCAAAGGCAAAATAATTATGGTATCCATTAGCATTGGCAGCGGTTTTGAAATAATAATAAATTTCCATTGATGTATAATATCACAAAAGTATTTGCATTATTTATTGGGGCAGTAAGTAGAAATGGCAGTTGATTTCTGTTTTAGCTGAGTGAGATTCAGAATCCAACCAGCCAGGGAAGTTTAATAAAGTTTTGAGTTCGTAATTAGAGTAGTACCCAAAAACTTTAACTAACCCAGTTTTAGTTCATGATTGTACATTTTAGTTTATTCTCATTAAAGTATTCGTTATATTAAGGTTATAATATTTATTTTATTACGTAAGTATATTGTTATATCCTATCCGGCAGCGCAAATAACCGCTTGCTTTTCTTTTGTGGGGACTTGCTACAGATGTCAGCACCCACAAGTTCTAGCAAAAGATGCCAACAGATGGTGATACCGTCGCTCTCGGAAATATGCAACATACGAAGACAACGTTCACTGTGAATACGTAACTCGTAACCTACTACAAAATAAGGTTCACAATCGAATGCAAGACATACGTCGCGCAAGAGAAATAATCACAGAGATTCGATACATATACAAGGTCTAACTAAGAACTGTTGGACCACGGCCGGTCCCCAGGCTTCACACATAACCTGGTGGAAGAACTTCCCTTTTCAATGCAGGAACATTCCCAAGTAGCACCTCCCAACTCCATATGATCACTAATCTAATAATAAAATTCCTCAACTTGTATTTTTGTACTTAAGTGCCTTTTCACATGCTCCTGTTTCCATGTGTCCGGGGCCAGGAACCTGGCAGCCAAGTATATGGATGGTTGATAGATTTATACGTAGGTACTGGTGCAATGAGCGTGTTTCCAGCTACGAATAAGAATAAATAGTTTCCATCAACTTTTCGGGGATCGCTAGGTTTCGCCACATATCTTTGCCAATCTAAATCGAACTATCAAAATGTTGTTCCATAAAATAAAGAGGGAAAAAAAAATAATCAAAAAGATGCTAACATAATTATTATTTTCTAACATTTTAAATCTTTCCGAGAGCGACGGTATCGCCATCTGTTGGCATCTTTGCTATAACTTGTGGGTGCTGACATCTGTAGCAAGTCCCCACAATCATAATAATTGTATAGAAGTATCATAACGGCGGCATCATCACTGCACACATTATCGACGCGAAAGAAGACGGATACTTGACTACAGCGCAGGCGAGCAGCAGCGGCGCCAACATCGGCATCAAACCTGTGGCTGCAACGAAGACCGCACATCATCAATCGCTAGATAAAAATCTTTTTCGTGTACAATAGATTATTCATATTGCATCAAAATATTAATGGCCTATTGAATAAATCTGACATGTTTACAGTATGTTTAGATGAACTAGCTAGTAATCGTAAGTCAATACATGTTTTATGTTTCACAGAACACAATATAACAAAGAATGATTTAACACTTATCAACGTTCCCAATTTCAAGTTAGCATCATCATTTACCAGACACAATCGAAGAGGCGGGTCGTGCATACTCGTCCGCAGAGATATACAATTTAAACTATTGCAAGACATTACAAAATACAGCGTCCCAAATGTAATTGAAATATCCGCCATACATCTACTTTACCACAAACTCACATTGATCTGCATTTATAGACCACCGAAAAACAAAAACATTGACGAATTATTTAATGTATTTTTTTATAAGTTGGATGACGTTTTGTATAGTATAACACAGAATAATAAACACAAAATCATAATTTGCGGAGACTTTAACATTAATTTGTTAAATAGAAATAAATACACAACACGTTTGCGAAACATGATATCGGCTTTCAATCTCAAATTTGCAATTAATGAACCAACCAGAATTAGAAGTGGCACATGCATAGACAATTTTATACATAACATACGCGGAAGTAAAGGTGTGGTTTTAGAACTTGCAATCTCAGATCATACAGCACAAATATTAGACTGTCCAACGAAAGCAACCTATGTTCACTCTAACTGGTATATAGAACGGTCTGACTACTCTGAAGAAAATATGTCTAAATTCAAGGAATGCATAAATAGACATTTGACATTTAGTGATGTATTTAAATCAGATGACGCTAACAAGGCTTTTAATTACTTTCACAATACTTTTAAATTATTTTATGACCTTTGCTTCCCAATAATAAAAGTTAAAATAAATACTAAAGTAAGACCCCGTTGGATAACAAACGGAATTAAGATATGCAGCAAAAATAAGCGGAAACTTTTGTGGCAACTCAGATTAAAACAAAACAATCATACAAAAAAAGCTTTTCAAGTATATTCTAAGAAATATGACAAGATTGTCAAACTAACACAGCAAGCACAAAATAATAACTACATATATAAATCTACGAATAAATCAAAGGCGACATGGAAAATCATAAATTCTACCAAAACAAAGATACCATATGAAAATATAAATAAAATCAAAAAATCTCAAACTATTATTTCGGAACCACAAGAAATCGCAAATTCTTTCAATGACTTTTTTATTGATCAGATTAGATATAAGGAAAATGAATTTGTTGATACCATTATTCACAAGGGGCATAATTCAATATATATGGAACCAACTACCCCAGAGGAAGTAGCTAAAATTATAAGCAACCTCAAAAACACGTATAGTACCGGTAATGATAATATAAGTACAAAGATATTAAAAAGTGTGACGCAAACCGTAATATGTCATGTACTATGTCATATAATAAATCTCTGTATTGAACAGGGTATTTACCCGGACAAACTAAAAACATCAATTATCAAACCCTTATACAAGAAAGGCGACAGGGAAGAAATGACAAACTACAGACCTATTGCACTCATTCCTGTTATTTCTAAAGTGTTTGAGAAAATAATATACACCAGATTAAATTGCTATTTTGAGAAAAATCACATACTATGTGATCAGCAGAAAGGTTTTAGGGAAAATAGAACCATAAGTATGGCAATATAAGGCTTCTGCATAATATTTATACCAAGATCGAAAATAAATTGCCAGTAATAGCCCTATATATGGACATGACAAAGGCCTTTGACTACGTAAACCATAAAATATTATTAAGAAAATTAGAATCATACGGCATTAGAGGTAATATCTTAAAACTCATTGAATCATATTTGAGCAATAGAATACAAATGACGCAAATAAATCACATCAATGAAATAGGAAAAGAAATAGTTTATACGTCCCGACCTAGGATGGTTAAAAATGGAGTGCCACAGGGAAGCGTCTTGGGGCCATTGTTATTTTTGATCTACATTAATGATTTTCCGAAATCGATAAAACACCCAATGGTCTTATTCGCAGATGACAGTACAGCCATTATAATGGAAGACAATCTTTTAAATCTTGAAAGTGAAATAAATAATACGCTTAGAGCATTGATTCAATGGCTACAATCTAATAATCTACAAATCAATCTAAGCAAAACAAAAATAATGCACTTCAAACTAAGAGGCAGTGACCTGCTAAATTTTGACATTAATTATGAAGGACAAAATGTAGCAGAGACGCAGGACATTAAATTTCTAGGTTTAGAAATTGACAAAAATTTAAGATGGACAAGGCATATAGAAACTGTCTGCAATAAACTTTTACAGTTCTCTTACGCCCTATATAGGTTAAATAAAATTGTAAGTCCGGAAGCAACTCTTGTAGCATATCATGGCTATGTCTCATCTGCACTGAGATACGGAATTATTTTTTGGGGAAACGCAACCGAAAGAAACAGGATCTTTAGAGCACAAAAGCGATGCGTCAGGTCAATGTGTAAACTACAGCGAACAACTAGTTGCAAACCACATTTTATTAGGTTAAATCTTCTTACAGTACCTTCCCTCTACATCTACGAAATGGCAATTTTCGTTAAAAAAAAACCCAAAGTTATTTACACACGTAAAAAGTTTAAGACGATGTGATCAGCTTTGCGTTCCACGGGCCAATACGACCGCATTCCAAAAAAGCGTCTTTATAATGGCGCCAAAGTTGTACAATAAAATTCCCTACTCAATTCGAGCGTCAGTCACATTGAATTCTTATAAGCACAAGCTGCACGAATTATTAATTAGGAAATGCTATTATACCGTAGACGAATTCTTAAATGACACACAACTGTAATTATATTATAACTCTTGACATATTCTACTTCAATTACATTTTTAAAATTTTTCTTTTGTTTTATTGTAATGTTATTTTGACAGCGTGGAAAAAAATTATGTGATAATTGACATTAATTATAATTAAAAACAACAACTATTGACATTATTTCTTAACAATTTCCATTTACATATGTTGCTTGAATTTTATATCGAATCCTATTGTGAGTCTGCATGTCTGTAAACAACATTTATCAATTTTAAAATATATTTTGTTGAAATTTAAATATCATTTGACACATTATGTAATCATTATCCCTGTTTTGTAGCATGTTGTAAAATTATGTGTTTTTTTTCTTTTTTGTGTAAAATTCAATTTGTATGCTTAGCGGCAGAATACAGCGTACTGTTTAATCTCCCACTGTAAAACCATCTAATAATGTAAACCTGTATTCACAAATTAATAAATGAATGAATGAATGAATAATAATGCGTCCCAATTTAATTATTTTACTATAATGTTTGTCTGTAACTGCTATTTCAAGTCAAATAGGTTGACAAAGCCATACAAGTACGTTTGGTAAGGTAGAGCGTCTTCATCGGCAGCTAAAGGCAGCCCTCATGTGCCACGCCACTAAGTGGAGCCAAGCGTTACCGCTCGTCTTGCTCGGCATCCGCACAGTACTGAAGGAGGACCTGCAATGCTCTTCCGCAGAAATCTTGTATGGCGAACCCCTTTGGCTCTCTGGAGAGCTCGTCGTACCTGCATCGGAGAACTATGATAGAAGTCCACAGGACTTTGTGACTCAGTTACGCAACAGAATGGCCAGCCTTCGCCCCATTCCAGCGACTCGTCATGCCTTCGACATTCATCTACAAGGACCTGCCGACTGCAACTCATGTTTTCCTGCGGGATGATACCGTGAGAAGATCCCTTCAACCATCGTACACCAGACCCTATAAGACCTTGGCCAAAAGCCCTAAGATACTCACCTTAGATGTCAGAGGCAAAAAACACGAGGTTAGCATCGACCGTGTCAAACCAGCACACTTAGAGGTCGAGCCCGATACAACAGCTCCTGTCTCGCCGGTGTTACCAGAATCAGTAGGACCCACGTCTGATGTTTCACCTCCTGCGCCCTCAGCATCAAAATCCAATACCCCCTTCCTTTCCCCTCCTGTCGTTACACGAGCCGGTCGTAGAGTCCGGTTTCGTGATATTTTAAGTAAAATAAATAAAAAATAAAAACGTTTATTATTTCTCAAATTTATAATTAAATAGCATTATGTCTAGTTGAGTCTTATATTTTTACACCAATAGCATTATAATCCAAATAAATGAAGTAAACTTTAAATATCCTACTTCATTCTACACTTATTATTATTATAATAACTATTAAATAAAGCTGTGCCATTAAATAACATAATAAACATAAAAGCAGATTATTTACAAACTTTGGGGCTGCTTAATGAAGCGAGCTACATATTCATGGAGCCCTGTTTACTACCAAAATGTCTTGATGTTTTTACCCAAATCGCACGATTATTTAATGGTCCGAAAAGGGATGGACGGATTTGAGTTTTTGTTTCGAATTTTAGGCCCTTTGTTGGTAAGGTAGTTAAGTTTTTGTTTGGATCATGGGCGGCCCTCAAAACTCTAGTAGATTGAATATTTGACGTACAAATATAGATTAGGGGTCCTTGTTTTATCCTATTGCTCCAAAAGGATGTTCTTTGAGTGTATTGTATGTAAGTATGTCTAATTTTGCCTAAACGGCTTGATAGATTTTAACAATTATGCGGTGTCGTTACATTCGTCTTCGTTGTAGAGATTTGCCGTCTATTACATTCAAGTTGTATGTGCTCAAAAAAAATTATATAGATTAACAAGCTTGTTTTTCTCTTTTCAGTGTTTTTTTTAACCTACTTCGTCCCACTGCTGGGCAAAGGTTGCTGCTCTTTTCAGTTAAGTAATAATTTTTTAAAGTCGGTTTTTTATTATCATATTTGAATGCAGGGAGAGTTATACTTACATGACAAGGTTTTTCGCAACTGGGATTAACCTACGGGTGATATCAGCTGTTCTTTAGGTACATGAATGGTTATTATGATATTTTGTGCTACTGCTTGAGTGCTGAAGTCGGATACGGCTGAAGGAATTAATCTGCTGAGAGTTATTATGGTCCTATCCATGTATATAGATACATACATACATATGCTTATGCCTATTTCCCACTACTGGGGTAGGCAGAGACAATAGATCGCCATATGCTACGATTCTGACACACATCTTTCGCCTATTCAACATTCATAAGTTTCTTCATACAAGTTCGTCGGTTCCGGTATAAATAAATCAATGTATATTCGAACACTAAAGTATAAATGCACTTATAAGGTAATTTTTTTTTTTACTTATTTATTCAATACATTACTTTATATCTGTATATAAATATTAACCACACTGTCAGAAACCACAGGATTTATATGAAGTATGTTGAGCGCTCTGCGTCCGATGTAATTTGAGGCTATATTGCTGCACCGCGGTGTAAGGGTCCAATGCCTAAAATCGTGTTCAATCAATGTTTGCCGAAATAATCATCTAGCGATTGACCCAGGCCCTGTACCCGGACTTTCGATTTTCTATATAAGGAGACAGTTTCGGACCGAACTTCATTGGAATAGAGTTCATATTGAAACGAAAACGTTCACGCAATTGCGGATTTCGAATGTCCGGGTAGACACGTCGTACAGGTACACACGGCGACACAAAGCTACGCAAAACCAAAAAAAGCTGGCCGCGCGTAGGTAGAGTAAAGTATAACGTCGCGCGGCCAGCTTATAATTGTTTTGCGTAGCTTGATGTGTCGCCGTATGTACATTTCGGTCGAGTAGCCATTGAAGTTTTGTATGGAGCAACCCATTTTTCCCCGAATTTAATTCCACCGTAGTCTAATCCAACCTCTAAAGATTATCTACGCTTCAAATCAATAGTATGTATTTTAAAAAACAGTTTTTCCGAGACTAAGTCGTTTATCCTAGTTTAGTTATTTATTGTTAAAGAAATATTTTACAGAACTAGCCAAAAATATACACTTACTTACACCTCATGAAACCTTTTGTATAAAATTGTTTGATAAATCACAAAACGACTCCTACTCTCACTACTCTAAAAAGTTATTATTCATTCGAGAACGGTTTGAACAACATTTTCTTTAATGCATGATCAAACGTTTCGGCCAACAATTGTTATTATTTTCCTAAATCCCACGATTTTACTAAACTCAGGGGTCGTTTAAGGGTCTGCCAATGGTTCCCAAAGTGTGCCCGGCAAATTCGTTCGTAAATAGATAATAAGCCTTAACCAAAAGCAGTACAGTGCTAAGTCGAAATTAACAGAAATAATTTTAATTCTAGATTTAAGTTTTGCAGTGCCCTAGCAAGGTCCATGTATACTGGAATCACAATGTAAAATCTTTTAAATCCATGGTTGCAATGAATTATTTATATTTGTAGTATTTTGTTTCTGATAATATACTGGATATATCGTATTCAGGATTTTTAAAGCACTTGCCACAAGTTAAGCCACAGAAAATTTTACACTGCCCCCAAAAACATGCCAACATGCCTAGGTAAAGGCTGTGGCTCGCCAAACGCTACAATTTGTGCTTTTACATTTTGTAGAAGAAAATTATGTGATGATGAGCCAAAAGCTTTCCGTAAAATTGTCATGGTTTTGTCGGAAATTGATGTCAAAAAGAATAAATTATTTTAGTGTAGAGTTTGTGGTTCACACAAATAATCTCTATCTTTTGTTTGCAATCAAAGATGATAGAAGCGCACTAGGAACCGAAAAAATGTGTCACTTCCTTGTAAAAATATTGATTTGCTATTCTAAATACATTGTTTTTTTTTAAATCAAACTTACACAATTCACATTATTTTTATGTATATAACACAAAATATCTTCCAATTTCCTTTTAGTAAAGAATCTTCCTCAACAGCGAAATAAGCTGTGGTTGCTAAGAAAACAGATCGGACCAGAAACTCAAAATATTGGTCAGCTATTTTTTTTTCTCGTAAAATAGGCTAGAAAACTTTGAGAGCCACTGTTGGAAACTATTGGAGTGATAAATCAATCAGTGAGAATATTATCATAAGCATTAACCGGAAAATCGATGGCCTACATACGAATCAACTATGTAAGGCTTCCCTCACCCGACGCTCTGGTCTAGAGACTGGTACTGGTAGTTGTAGATTGTGTTTAAATGCGAATCGTTTGCTTACTTTATAACAACAGCACAGATTTTACAGTAGGTATACAAGCATATTAACCAGCAAAAAGTAGATAATATTTCATTTCATTTTTTTATAGAAGATACCTAGATACATAACAGGGATGATGAAAAAAAGAATTCATTATTTTTTTTAAAACTCAGCAAAGAGTTTTTAAAAACGTAATCTTAGACACTAAAGTGAAATATATTTTTAAATATCTTTAAAAATTTGTGAAATATATGTGGTCAAAATCTACGATTAGAGAAATCATGACGACGACGTGTCTTACAAAAACCAGTTTTGCATGAAAGAGATAGAAGATGATAAAAAACATTTTTCAATAGCTTTTTTATTTTCTATTCATTTGTAATTTCGTTTGAACATTTTGCTATTAAATTTAGCTTATTTCTGTAATTCATCACAATATATGGATTTCCAGGATCAGTCATCATCTCTATTAGATAATATCGAAAATTTTAACTCCATTGCAAAATGAACCTTTATCTACCCTTTAGTACGATACTATTCGGGACCAACTATTTACCATGCCTACCGAAGCACGAAGATGCTTGATGAAATATGTAGGTACCACTAAAACGGCCGTCCATCCAAAAACATGCAGCGTTGCTTAAATTTGATGATCGCTATAATCACTAAAGCGTAACAATGCAAAGCTAAGACCATTTCCTGTGAATCATCGGCTTTAAACCATTCTCTATCTTGAGATTGAGTTATATTATGGGATATCGTCAATATGAAGTACGTAGGTAAATGACTATTAGTATTGAAACTAACAGGGTCAACACCAAGTCAGCATTGCAGATCTGGTAAGTCCTATACGTCAGACGGAACACCTAATGAGAAACCAAATCCTTGTAACCTCTGCTTTTAGTCGATTTACAGTTGTTACAGTACAGAAATACACCCTGTAAAATATATTGAAGAAATCGTTTTGAAATGTTTGTTAAAATTCGATGCTTTTAGGAGCAGCATATTAAAACAAACTTAAACGTACGCGTTAGCTTAAATTGTAAAGTGTACAGCTCTCAAACACTGTAATATTATGATTGTTTTACTGAGTATAATATCTACTTGGGCTAATTAGTTTCCTTTCAGATTAGACAGGAAAAAAAAAGTTGCACGACGCACCGAAAATGCCTGGAAGAGCTTTTGGGTCGTGAAAGAACACATGGAAGGAGACCTCCTATAGTACTCAAGCGGAAGCTCATGAACATGTGCATTCTTTCGATTCACACCTATGGTGCCCATCAAAAGTGGTCTTTGACAAAAGATCAGAAGTCAAGCCTCAAGTCGACCAAGTCAGGAATGATATTATTTACTCCATCACCCGTGACACCGCTGGGCTGGACTTAGGTTGGGCATGTCTGACGCATGCCAGATGACCTATGGTCCAAAACCACTATCTACTGCTCCCCAGCAAAACGAAATCGGCTTCGAAGCACACCTAGAAAAGGAGGCGGGACGAAATCGATAGCTTCTTAAAGAACTGGCCTACCGAAGCGCAAAACCGGAACGAATGGAATGAACGGAGGGAGGTCATTGCCCAACAATGAGACAGCGATGGTTAATATAATAATACCGCTTAACTCATCATCATCTACCCGGTAAACCAATCTGCTGGGTATAGGCCTCTTCATTTTCACACCAACCAGAACGGTACCACGTTAGTCTCATCCACTGTTTGCCGGCTACTGTACAAAGATCATCCGACCACCTGGCTGCTGGTCTGCCCACTGACCGTTCCCCCTCCTACGGCTGCAACTCAGTCACTGCCCTCTTCCATCTCCATTATTTCGCCTACCTCCACTTCAGAGTCGAAATCTCCTTTGTTCGGCGCCTGATATCGACATTAGGAATGCGATCCAGAAGTGTGATTCCTAGCATAGCTCTTTCCATTGCTCTTTGTGCGACTTTGGATTTGTGCGCTGCGTCCTTAGTCAGAGTCCATGTTTAGAAACTATTCGTTCTCATCTACTCATGTATGGGCAAAACACTTAACCACTGAGTAGTAACTCGGCGGTGATTCAGTCTGTAGTAAACCTAACACACACACGGGTCATTGCACGTGCGTTTGGCGTTTGATGATGAATCGACAAAACTTTCTCCCTAATAGACGTTATGTATGGGTAGTCAAATTATTGTCGGTAGAACGATTTCGGTTCAGCGAAGTTTCCGAAAACCACGCAACGTAAGCAAGTACAAACGTATTACTACTACGTACTTGTAAGGAAGGCTTACATTAGAACCTGTGGCAAATAGTTTCATATAGTTAGCAATATTTTTCATTTATTAGTACGCCGGGGGCAAATGTAGCCAACTGCAAAGCAATCAAAGTCAAGGGCCATGTGCTGGCGACGCCCTTGTTAGTAGGTACACGAAGAGAGCGTCTCGTCTGAGTGACAAACTGGCCTCCCCTAAGGAACGTGAGTCGAACAAATTAAAAAAAACTATACTGTCCGATTCATTTGAGTCGAGTAGGTAGGCACTGCAGTTTAATTCTTCGTATGGATCTTTAATTTAATTTTTTACTGCAGTTTATCGATTTTTTATCAATTTCCATAGTGAAAGTTGTTCAGTTTGATGGTAGGTACCGCGCATTAGCAATATGAAAAAGATTTCACTGAAAATTTATAAAAAACATTTTTTTTACTTAATTAAAAAACCAACATTTCATAATAGAATAAAACAGAAACGTGAAAAATTTGATACGAATATGAAATAAATTCAACAAAAAAACGGCTCACAAATTTTTATTTTCAGTCTTTTATTTTCAAAACATAAAATAGACAAACACCCGAAATTTCGTTTTGAATTCACAGTCGTTTCAGTACCAGTATTTTTGTAATTAAAAGATTCATGGAAAATTTGATAGACAATTCAAACAGTAATTCTATCGCAGAAACGTTGGAAAACTGAATATCCATGTTTCAATGCTCTCAAATTACTGTTATTTTAACAAGAGAATGATTTTACAAATATATTTTACGAGTTTACCAAGAGTATTTCATTTTACTTCCTCTCATTTAATTCATAAAAATAATATTGCAAGGAAGCTATCGCAACGAGTTTGTATTTTATTTCAAATTAGTATTGAACAGAAATGGACATTTGAACTGTTCATATTTTTTGTATCTTTTTGGTGTGAAACTTTTTTAAAAGGGGTGATACCGTTTTGACAACTTGATTAAATGCGCCTACTTTTGAAATAACTTGCCAGGTAAGCGCCATACATTTTTATGCAGGGTACAGTCTCAAAGTTGCCAAAGAAAAAATGTTAGGTACGGTCGAAGTCTGTCCGTGCTGGGTATACATTTTAAAATTGTGCTAGGCAAGTAAAATGTTGTAATATTGCGCTCTAGATTAACACTCTTATTCTTAGTTGTTTCCTTGAGGTTTCTTCACTCGAGTTGACATACGCTCAAATTTGACGTCAAAAAATGACATAAGCGTTCTGGACTTCAGGAATTTTGTGAGTGGAGTTGAGGAAGAGTGGAGGAAAGAAATGTCAAATTTAAGGTAACTCGCGACCTATATTAAGGTTTCCACGAGATACGTTAAGCTAAACGTCGTTGAAGCATAGTTTTTAGTAAAATTATGGCACGTATGTTTCTTTTGCTTTTCCAAACACAGTGAAAATAAGGAACAAAGGACCTTAAACCACCATTATTGCAACTTTGTTGACTTGACCTCACTGGAGGAACCTAGAGATTATACTGTGAATACAGATTTTGATTTTTTTAGATGGGTTGAGGAAAACTTTAAGTTATCATTGAAATAAAGAAATTAAATTATATAGGACATTGTCACAAAAAAAATCTAGTCACATTTAAAGTACCAGAATCTAGCTTGGACTTGTATAATTATGACTAGACAACGATACAAATATCCATGACTAGGGTACGAATATAATTCATCAATCATCATACAAACATTTGTCCCTTACGGGATTCGAACCTGCGACTCTCGGCACAGGAGACAGGTTCACCGACTGTGCTATCGGGCAGTCGAAGTCAGATCAAAGAGTGAGGTTTAGTCGATGAAGCTTTTGAGGAAGCGACACAGAATATGGGTGTTAACCCCTGTCACTGTATATAGTCTTTATATTTATAAATGTGTAATGTAACTATGGCCAGATTCCGCACATTGCTGGAATATCTAATAGCCCACTTAAAAGGTAATTGCCTGGTGGTTATGAATACATAAACGAAATATTATACAAAATCGTGGGCGATGTTGTGTACGAACTGACAATGGTATTGAAAGATAGATTTCAGAGAAATCTCTAATAGGGCCTAACCCTATTAGAGATTAATATTCGTGAAAATTTTACGAATATTATATTAAATTGTAAGATAAAGTTGTATAGTTTTCTTTATTGTATACTACATAGTGATGCTTTAAGAAAGTATTTAGAAGGAAAAAACATAAATTATAGAGATTATTGACGTTAGGAATTATATTTTCAGATTGCAAACCAAGAAAATATAGCTACTAAAAAATTAAAAAAATCTAAAAAAAGAAATAAATTTTTTTTTTAATCAGTCTGACTTGGTTTATATATTAACACAACGCATAGATACAATAATTAATTGTTTATAATTAAAAATAATGTTTTATCAACCCTGCAGGTACTTAACTAAATTATAAACAAGTAATTATTGTGTGTAAATAAATAAACCAAATCGATATATAGATAGATATAGATTAAACAAAATTTTTACTGCTTTTTTATTTTTTAGTACCCATATTTTCTTGGTTTGCAATTTGAAAATATTACAATGCATGGTAAGATGTGAATTAAGATTGTGTATCATAACACTGTGGGGGCTTTAGGACTTGCATTATTTTTTTAACATTTGAGAATCTCCACATCCCAACTTTTTATGTACGCATCGTGTAGAACTCATCCACAAAAAAAAAACGATTAATTATGTTGTTTTGGCGTGCGACGCATTACGACCCAGATATGGAACTTTTAATACTAAAGTAACTTTTAGCCTCAGAGTTAACCTAGTAGAACTGAACTAGGTAAAGCGTAATCACTTGGTTTTGGCAATTTAGTAACCATGGCTGGCAATAGCACGGTATTATACCTACTTAGTAATAAAGAAAGTCTAGTTTCATTCATAATTTTTCTTAAACTTTAAGATTTTGATTTAAATCGGAGACATTTTTCAATAAAAATAAGTGTCCCAACATCTTGATTTACTCGTATATTTCTCCACCCTGCTGTGCATTATAAGTGTACCTATAAGCATTGGTTTTACTTGAACACCAAAACAGCAGTGCTAATAGGTATAAAAACTAGAAAACACAAAACTGCAGCCGTTTTGAACTCTCCGTTTAATTTAAATCACAGAGTTGAACTGAATGAACATCGCTAACACTTGTGAAATATTTTTGTACAGGATTTTTGTGCAATGGAATGTTTGTTCTAATTATAAAACAACATGCGAAAAGCCCTTTGATAGCAAAAATTTTGAAAAATACCTATGGAAAAATGTTATTTCATTTTTAGAAAAAAAAAACCAACACCTAGCTAGCGGAGCCGAGCGGTAACGAGTCATCGTTTAGTTTTTCATGAAGTATTTTGAAAATAAAAAAAATGCTCATTGACTCGCACAGACTTGCATACAAAATTGCAGTATCTAACGTGCTCTCAAATGTATGGATCAGCCATTTTCACTGTCGCGATACTGAAAGTTGTTCAGTTTGATGGTCTAAACCTCCTTTATAAACATTACAACACAATAGATAGTAATATTATAATTAATATGTGGTTTTCTTCCTCCCAAATATGTACAGGGTGTACCTGGAAGTGTGGATCAAATCAAGCAGATGCATGGTGGAGGTCATTCTCAAACTTTTAGCCCTAGTGAATTGTGGTTCCATTATCAACGGTTCAAATGTTAACTTATTTGTTTTTTTTTTATAATATCGCGTACCTAGTCCTTGAGCAAAAAGTTATTAAACAAAAAACGAACGACGAAGGTCATCGGCTTCTTTTTTATGAATGAATGAATGAATGAATGAAATATACTTTATTTACACCAAACGCATAAATACAGTACAGAGCAGGTCACAAAAATAATTATGGTACAAATAAGGCGGTCTTATCGCTAAAAAGCGATTTCTTCCAGACAACCTTTTATGATGGAGGTTTAAGTAAGATTCGCCAGATACTTTTATTTATTTATTAGACATGCTAACGGTACACAAGTAAAACAGTATATAAATAAATGAAGAGGACAGTATTCTAACTTATGTACTAATAACAGGCATGCGACAACTTTGACAATGTTGTCAGTATCAAAACATGTATATTAATTTAGGTAGAAACATTTTAGAAGAACATTTCCAGACAAAAGAATATTAAAACAAGGTGAACAAAGACTGATTGGTACACCGTTTAGAGATGACCCTGGTTGCAGCATCTTACGCTTCCACGATGATGCCGTATCATTAAGTATGTCTAGCTTGAGATTATTGCCGATTGTATTATATAGTTTTTGCATTCTGTGAAGGGTCGGGGAAGAAGGGACTTTTGTTCAGCGATTACACATAAATCCCACCTATCATACGTCCCTTGCATACGTGCTTGTACAGGAAAGCCAAATCTTCCTTAAAAACCTCCTGCTAAAAAAATAAGCCGAAAATCTTGATCGTTTTTACTTTTTGTCTAAGCACTGCGAAATTATGAAAAAAAAAAACAAAAAGTTATCATAACTTTTGAACCGTTGAGAATGGAACCATCATTCAGTAGGGCTAAAAGTTTAGAAATGACCTCCGCCATACGCCTTGATTTGATCCACACTTCCCGGGACACCCTGTATTAAACAATGGGTTTATTTGTTTAAGGTCCACCACATATATACGGAATAAACCTGATTCTGAATTCAGTGTTGTCAACTATGGTTACAAAAAATACTAGCGCTGTGTAGAAAATGCCTAAAATAAAAATGTATGAAATGCCAAATCAAATGACAATAGCAGTTTTAGGTATTTATTAAAACGAAACACACAATTTCTATACATGATAATTATTATCATGTGATGAGGTCATAAATTATATTTCAATACTATGCAACTTTATCAAAAGACTATCGATAGTTTTAACATTAGAAATAATCTGCATACAAAATGGCATGAAACAATATCACACGATTTTTGAGCTTAGGCGATTTCGCAACCATACCGCAACGACGTCGCAACTGCACCGTCACGATACGGTATCGTTCTCTCAAAAATCACTTGTGTGATATGACTGTAAATGTTTAAAAAATGCCACCTAAGACGTCAAAAAATACTAGATCTAGTGTAAAAGCGGCAACACTCCATCCGGAACTAATTCCGAATCAGTTTTATTCCGTATGTATAGGCGGATCTAAATCGTGGTACAATATAACATCTTATCACATTACCTATTTGACACCACCAACAACTCAATTCGGAAGTAACATTGAGTTAGTCATAGACTAAATAAATAATAGTGCAGATGCGTCATGTTGCCTTGACGTAAAATATTTCCTTCCTAGTTAGTAACCTGTAATACTAGGCAGGTGACTTTTTAGTAACTTTCTAAATTGGCAAGGGTGGTTCAGACTATCTAACTGAACAACTTTTACCATGGGCGAAAACCGTGAACACGGAAAAAAATGCTGTTTCTTTCATTTGATTCAGGTAGGCATTGCTGATTAGTGTGGAACAGCTGTTTTTTTTTGCAATTCCATATTTGCTCATGTAGTAAAAGTTGTTCAGTTTGATGGTCTGATCCACCCCTGGAAATGTGGAAAGTTTATTATAAAATCACCCAGTAGTGGCAATCACAAAGACCTGCTTAGGTCAAAATGACATTAGTATTCTGCAGGAGATTCAAGAAAAAATCCTGGACATTGACCTTTTTCCTTTCAAAATTTTTTCCGAAATATGATACTGAACCTTTAAAACCACTTTCATTCACAGTTAAAGCAAAATGCGCAATGCGATTTTTTAAATTTGAATTGATAGCGTGATTTTATTAAATTTAGTAAAACGTCATATCTACTCAACAAAAATCCTTTGTTCTATGACAGCCATGGCTGACAAAGCCATTTTCTCGTCATCGGGAAGAAAAGAAGTGAAGAAAATGTAGTCGCACAGATATCGCCTCCGATATCGAAAACAAATGAGTTTCGTTAGCGAGCGAGCCCCAAGGCTTTTCGGAATTTATAAGTTGACGTTCCAACGAAAAATGTCTCCCTTCCGTAGTGTGCTTTAGAAGCGGCTTAGAGAACAGTGTACTATCTATAAATTTGAGTTATTAAGGGTTCGATTTTTGGACACAAAAAACAAAAAAGAAATACAGTTCAAAGGCTAATTGAAAACGTATGATAATAATCTGGGACTTGGAAAGTATGTTGACTACTAACATGCCTCCACGAATTCGCATAGGGCATGACGGCATGAGTGGAGAATTATTGCTCGCTCCTCTTCAAATTTATTCATGTGAGGAGCTCCGTGCACTGTACATTTGCAAAGGCTGAAAATAGAAAATGAATCCTTCTTAGACTCTATTACTAAATAACAACAGTTTCAAATATTATCGAAAAGCTTAAAAACAAACTTTAGTATGGAAAAGTTTCTTATGTCAGTAAAATGAACGTCATTCTGACGGAAACATCGAAAAAGACGTAGGAATTCTGTAAAAGTAGCAGAAATCTATATCTGCAAAAATAAACAAGGAAAATTTTAGGCGGTAAAATTCGAGCGCAAAACATTGGTATAAAAAAATGCGATAAATTTGAAATTAATCACCAATACACTTTATTGCACATAAGAATTTTCTGTAGTTCCCAACAAGTGCTCGTGTATGATAACTTGATAACAAGCGTGTTGCCGTGTCCGAGTATGTACCACAGCCGCACTCAACTCGGGCCTCATGATCCAAAATCACCCCGCAAATATCATTGATACAGCGGAGATGGACCCGTCACATCAGCGCAGCGTACCCGGACCAAAGCCTCGGCTAAAAAATAAGCGCTCGACATTTGTCATTTACTTATGGAGCTCCTTGGCGCACCCCACATGCAGCAAATATAACACGCGCATCCATTTCAGTAGTTAAATATTGGGCATTCTACCCCATCTCGTTCCTTCAAGCTCACGCTGTTCGCTTTCAGTCACTCGCTGATGTAGATTGCCCAATATTTAAGAAAGATACCATTCGTTCAATCATTCCCGATCGAACGCTTCCCTAATGTAGGTATCGGTCAGTTGTGAAAGCAAAGCTCAATCATCTATATTATGGTTAATTTTCATAAAAGTTTCAGATTAGTAGTATAAAGTGTTAAAATTTCTATGGAATAGATTATGCATCATTAAATCATGATTTTGAAAATAGCACATCAGGTTAACCTATCCAAAGATGTCTATGATGTTATGTCCTCTACAAACAATGCTAAGCGAAGTTGATAGTGACCGACTAACTTGATTGTCATAATTAGGAAAATACCTATGTTCTCCACAAACAATGCACAAGCAAACTTCAAAGTGAGTAACGATCATGAATATTGTGAATCAAAACAGCCGCAGAAATTCATGAACTACACCAGATTAGCAAAGGCCTTTACGAAACATATCGATGCTCGTGACCTGTTATGCTCAATGAGTCATGATTCTGATTGGCTACCTATTTTCTTCACAAACAATACTCGGACAAACTTTTAAGAGTGAGCTAGAGACATGAATATTGTGAATTGAGGTAGCTCGTAGTAGCAGAAATCATGGACCAGATTGGCAAAAGTCTTTATGAAGCATATCGATGCTCATGACCTGTTATGCTCAAGGTAGCCATGATTCTGATTAGCATAGACCTTCCATAAACAATGTTTAGTCAGACACACTCAACTCAACTTACCTATCTTTCCTGCCTTTTTTACCTCCAGTAATAGCACATACTTATAAATCGTTAGATATTATAGGTATTTGTTATTGCTGTAAAAGATTACCTTACCTTATTTAAACTGAAATCAGACCCAGGTTCCACTTACAGCTGCTTTTTTCTTTATGGGTGTTAATTAGTTACATACCTGTAAAACGCAAATTCAAAATTTGTACTATAGGTATTTATCTATAAATAACTATATAAATTATATTTATTTTGCAATACACAGAACATTGTATTTCTAACAGAAATTTTTAAGTACTTATAGGTAATTAGGTAGTTTTATTAAAATTGTAGCAAAAATAGCAACTATAAAATATAAAATTTCGACATAACCTACTTTTATGATGCAATAATTTATTGTTCCAATAAATAATCGATAAGACAAGAGTTTTAGGGCTAAATTTTTAATTAATCAAATATTAATTATATAGGTACTTACGATTTCTTATTTTTCACACATAGCTTTGGTCACTTACATCTCACTTAAACCTTTTAACTTTAATTTTATTGAAATTAACCAGGTATTTTGGAGATATTTCAAAGGACAAAGACGATGCACGTGTTCTTGTGAGTTGCGTCACTATGTATTGTGTGGGAACAAAATTTCTAGCGGAAGCATGATCGGGCGTTATTCACGGTCACAATATTGTGGTTTAGCGATATGGTCTTTTTATTCACTTCTTTATGTTTTTATGGTGACTGTGCAAATAAAGTAAGTATATTTATGTTTAAAGGAATTAGATTTTACGTGGAAATATATAATTTAATTAATAAATTAGAATTATTGTGTACCTACCCCCTTGTGGAATATAGTCGTGAGCATAATGTTGTAACCTGTTGTATTGTAAACTACTTATATTGAGATACGTTTGTTAGGTGTCTAAGTAAAATATTTATTCATTTAACATTAATACATGACAACTATATTGCAGGCAATTCTAGTAAGGCTAACGTTTAGCATATTGTAGGTTTGCAATTATGAGTCTTTACTTAGTAAACTGCATATGAAATCCCTTAGTCGCCTCGTACAATAACAACTAAGCCTGAACCACCCGGTATTGTGTCGATACTATGTATATCGAAACAAGATCGCTTTCATCCAACTCTGCTAGAACAGAATACGCGGACTCGCGAATAGTGCAGATTTAGCACTTCATAGGCACTTTTGTTCATCGATTTTAATTAGAATTATTTTATAAAGGGGCCGCGGTATTTATAATTCAAAAGGTTATATGTACAAAGTGCAGGTAGCATTTCTTTTTCTTTTATTACTAATAGCTGCGCCTATATGGTTTATAATCCTATTGCTGAATAAGGATCTTTCGTGATTACAAATAAAGAATGGAGGAAGTTGATGTTGTTATATTTCAAAACGTATTAAGTACATGTGCATTGTTGTTATTTTAATATTAATAATTATACGTATCTAAGGTCTATATTAGCATTATTCAATTTGGTTGGTCTGCTATATAGAAACGGCAATGAAGTCGTTTAAAAAGCCTGTTTTCCAACGAAATTTCATTGTTTTTCAATAATTTCCCTCACGGTAGGAAGTGCTTCAGAGTTACCTACAGTAATCAATTAAAATAAAGTGAAAAGTGAAGCTGCAGTTCATTTAAAATGTTAGTGAGTATTTTATTTTATTTATGAATTTTTATAACAACATTGTGTTTAGTGTTTTCAGTCCTCTGATACTAGATTTATTAATCTTTCAGGTCTGACTCTGAATTCTCTGACTGCTCGCGTTCCTCATCGCTTGCCCCTGTGCCGCAGCAAACACAGCCTAAAGTCAAGGCTGTCAAATCATCAGGCGCGAGCAGAGACAGCAAGCGCAAGCAAAGGTAATAACCATTCCTTAGTTTATGTGTTTCACAACTTTACTTACCTATCGTGCTAATGAAATTTACCAAGGATTAATACAAACCACAATATCACCACTAATTTTTTTTTTAAGTTTCGTGTTGTTAAATTACAGTCGTACATAATATTTAACTTTTTGACTTAAACAATACAATGTTAATAATGTAATTTAATGTTTCAGGTCTGACTCCGAATGTTCTGTTGGTTCGCGCTCCTCGTCGCCAACACCGCAGAAAAAGAAAGCTGGGAAGTTGTCGGTTGTAAGCAGCAAGGATAAGGGAAAAAAGAGCTCAAGGTAATAAATTACCTATACTATCACCCATATAGATTCCATATCACCAATGATTTTTTGGTCTGTTTGTTTGTTTGATCGAGCATCACGCGAAAACTACTAAACCGATTTTGATGAAACTTTTTTGATTTATAGCTTATGATCTGACTTAAAATCTGGTATATAATTTGTGCGGACGAAGTCGCGGGTTAACGCTAGTACTATTATAAAAATGTAAATTTAAAATAAGTAGTTTGATCGAGCATCACGCAAAAACAACTGAACCGATTTTGATGAAACTTTTTTGTTTGATAGCTTATGATCGGACTTAAAATCTGGTATATATATATATATATATGTGTGTTACCTTTAAATTAAGTTGTGCTAGCATCTTTATAAAGTGAACAATTTATCATTGTTTATATTTTTTTTCAGATCGGAGTGGGAACAGGAGAGGCGCGCGCATTCTCCAACTCCAGTGCCTATCCCAACGCTTGCGACTGCACCACCGAAAAAGGAATCGAAAGCGAGTGGTTCCTCTAAGACGTCGGCAAGCAAGCGCAAAACCAGCTCGAGGTACCATTCTTTATACTAATACTTTTTACTTGATTACTTATAGGAATAAACTATTTTATGTTTATAATATTAAAAATATATATTTTTGAACGTTGTTCAATTATAGACAGGCCTCATAAAATAGGAATATACTATTTTACACGTTCCGTATTGTATTGTAAATATATGTATTGTAAATGTATGGATATTGAGGAGGCGAGAGATGTGTGTTAGAATCGTGAATCGTGGGACATAGGCGTGAGCGTATGTATTGTATTTCCTTCATTGTAGAGGTCTACGCAATTGGGTAGAAATTTTCAGTTAATTAAGTATGAATTTTCTTTTTGTTTACAGTGCATTGAAAAAGTCCGGAAGCGTCGATATTTTTAAAATTATTCGGGAGGAAGAGAAGCTCTCGAAAGATTCCTCAAAATCGACGTCGACAACATCGACGTTTACGAGCAGAGTATCGTCGGGGCAGTCTCGTCGCACGACCGTCAGTACCGGAGACTATTTTGTAGATCTCAAAATCTACAAAATAGAAGACTGGGAAGGCAGCGCGGGGCTCGAGCGCTACAAAAAGGCGTTGGCGACTGTAAAGTTACAGTGCGACGAGAAGTCGTCGCAGTGGGACAGTATCCAACAATTTTTGGGGCAGGCTTTCACCGTCTTTGAAAATAGTGAGCCTGTCCATTTTTCCAATGTAAAAAAATAAGTAATTCTAAGGTACCTACCTATAATAAATACTATTATAGTTATAAGTATTGTTTTCCAAACTCATCTCCTATACACAAATATCCATCATCTTTAGTTTTTTAAAATGCCTTTTTGTGTAACGTGTAGCAAATCTGTAGAAAAAAAGGCATGGGTAGGTCATTTGCGAAGTAATGAACATAAAAGGAAAAATAAATGTACTCAGATTCATAGTGAAGGTATTGAAATGATAGAATCAGCGTTTCGTAATCGTATAGCGACATACAGAATATCAGCTGTTAATGAATCTGATCTCGGATCTTTAGATACGTTTTTGAACTCTTTTCGTTATAAAATAAAGGCACTGTTAGATGAATCTCTTAAAAAACATACTTGTTTAAAAATTAACTTCGAACTTTTTGCAATCTTTTTATTGTTTAAAAATAATAGCCAATCAATGAAGTCCTTTGGAACTAAAAATGAAACTATATTCCAAAGCTATAATTTCGATTCGATGATCACCAAGGCTTTAAATACTTTGAAAAAGAAAATCGAAGAATTCCAAGAGCGCGACAGTGGTTGGGCTTTTTTGAATAATTCGCATTTGGAAATTAATGTTAATAAATATCAGCCATTACGAGGCTCTAGCTTTATCGAACTGCCGAAAACTATTAAAAACAAAAAAGCGTGTCTAAACATCAAGAACAAAGATCAATGCTGTTTTCTTTGGTGTGTAACCGCGTTTCTTTGTCCGACAAAGAACCACCCTGAAAGGGTTGGTTCGTATCCCAACTATTGGGACATAGTAAACGTTTCTGATATATCTTTTCCGATAACATTTTCTGATATAAAAATATTCGAAAAACACAACCCAACGTTGTCATTCATTATTTATGGATTAAAAAATAATAAAACAGTTGTTGGCCCTCTTTATAAATCTGAGAGTAATAATAAACAACATAGAAAAACTATACACTTGTTGTTACTAGACAACGGTGATGGCGGTACACATTACTGTTTGATCAAAGATTTGTCTCGACTTGTTAGGTGTCAAATAACCTCTCACCATGGCAAGTTGTATTTTTGCGATACTTGTTTAGTGTTTTTCCCGAAAGAAGAAGAACTAAGTAATCATTTGTGTAGTGGCATAGTCACCGTGTTACCGGAAAAGGGCTCAGTTATTAAATTCAAAAATTATGATCGAAAACAAAATACCCCCTTTGTTATTTATGCCGATTTCGAATCGCTTTTACGACGCTGTGATGATTGTGATGAAACTACCAATAAAAATACAAATATTCTGAACCATCATATACCAGCCGCTTTTGCGTATCATATTGTTTGTTCTGCTGATCCAAGTTACAATAGATATGTCTCACATCGCGGTCCTGACTGTGTTGATAAGTTTATTGAATCAATTTATGAAGATGTTGCAAAAATTAATAAAATTTTGTGTAAAGATATCCCTATAATTTTTAGTGAAAATGATGCTATAAATTTTCAAAGTGCTAGTCGATGTCATATCTGCAATCATTTCCTTTTTTCAGATAGGGTTAGAGATCACTGTCATATAACAGGTCGTTATCGGGGTGCAGCACATAGCCTTTGTAATTTGCACTATAAACAGCCATCTTTCGTACCGATTTTTTTTCACAATTTATCTGGCTACGACTGTCATTTGTTTATAAAAAAACTAGGTGAAGCACCTGGTCCGGTGAAAATCATTCCGAAAACAAAGGAGAACTATGTTTCTTTTACAAAATTTATACCAATTGAAAAAGAATTCTTTCAGCTTCGTTTCGTAGATTCATTAAAATTTTTAGGAACTAGCCTAGAGAAGCTAACGAAGACAATGCAAAAAGGTGACTTCACGTACTTGCGCGACTACTTTCCTAATGATAACAAGTTTCAGTTACTTACGCGTAAGGGCGTTTACCCTTATGAATACATGGACGGATGGGAACGTTACCAAGAACAGTTTCTTCCATCCCAGAAAGATTTTTACAGTACTCTCACCAATGAGAACATTTCTAGAGAGGACTATGACCATGCAAAATTAATTTGGAAAGAGTTTAATATTTTTGATTTAGGCGAATATACCGACCTTTACCTAAAAACGGACGTTCTGCTCCTTACAGATATTTTCGAGAAATTTAGAATCACCTGTAAAACACATTATCAATTAGATCCGGCTTTCTATCTCACTGCTCCAAGTTTGTCATTTGATGCTATGTTGTTACAGACAGGCGTAGAACTAGAGCTCATTGATAATTTAGCTATATTGAGGATGATTCAGAGCGGTATCAGAGGCGGCGTGTGCTTGTGTTCTCACAGGCACGCGAAAGCGAATAATAAATTTTTGCCAGATTATGACTCATCACAGCCAGATACGTACGTAGTTTATATAGACTGCAATAACTTATACGGTTATAGCATGTGCCAGTCTCTACCATTATCAGACTTTAGGTTTTTAGAACCAATTGAAATTGATGCTTTGGATATCACACTAGTTCCAAATAACTCTCCAATCGGTTTTATACTCGAAGTAGATATAATTTATCCGAAAGACCTGCATAACAAACATAATGATCTTCCGTTTTGCCCTGAAAAATGCATACCACCAGGAGGAAAAGATCATAAACTTGTACCAAATTTATATGACAAATATTCGTATGTCATTCATTATATTCATTTGAAAACCTGTTTGAAACATGGTCTTTTACTAAAAAAAATTCATAGGGTAATTAAGTTCAACCAAAGCCCTTATTTGAAAGAATACATTGATCTAAACACAAGGTTACGCCAAAAGGCTACCTCAACTTTTGAACAAGACTTTTTCAAATTACTCAATAATAGCATTTTTGGTAAAACTTTAGAAAATAACGAAAAAAAAGTTAATGTGCAACTGGTTAATCAATGGAATGATAGTGAAAACGTTACAAAAAAGAAAACTACAGCAGACAAGCTGATTGCAAGCCCTAATTTTCACAGCGCGTCGGTGTTTACCGAAAACTTGGTAGCAGTACAATTAAAGCCAGATCGCATTATTTTAGACAAGCCAATATACATCGGGTTTACAGTACTGGAGTTATCGAAAAGTCATATGTATGACTTCCACTATTCGGTATTTAAACCTTTCTATGACACTAACATACAGATGTGCTACACGGACACAGATAGTTTCATTTATCATATAAGAACTAAAGATTATTACAGGGATTTAAAAAAAGTATTTTTACCATATTTTGACACGAGTAACTATCTTGTTGATAACGAGTATGGCTTGCCTTTGAAAAGCAAAAAAGTACCGGGTCTCTTCAAGGATGAAATGGGAGGGAAAATGATCATTGAATTTGTAGGTCTTCGCTCTAAGCTCTATTGTATTAAAACCACTGATGATGTAATAAAAAAAGCAAAAGGGGTTAAAACATCAGTTATTCGCGAAATGGATATTTCTGATTATGAAAATACACTATTACAGGGGCATATTATCAGAAAAACTAACGTTTTATTTAAATCTATAAAACACGAAATATTTACACAATGTGTAAATAAAGTGGCCCTATCAGGAAATGATGACAAGCGCTTGATTTCTGCTGACAAAGTGTGTACTAGAGCATGGGGTCACACTTCAATACTGAATTTTTAAATAAAAATTGTTTATCTATAAGTAGGTACCTTAGCTTAGTATTGTACTCTAACTTTAAGTTTGTAAACTTATATTTTTATTTGCAATAAAATATTATTTTTCTTATTAGTTACTTTTTTCATTTAACCTCCTATGTAATTTTAAAACCATCAATCAATACAATAAATAAAAACTATTGCAATTTTTTTATAGCAGGCGTTATGAATGAACGGCTCGTTTTCATTCTCTTGTCTTGAATGGTTAAGGTATAATTTAACCACTATTTTGGTTTGATTTGATAACGAAAGATACTTTATTTAAGCACTCGAACCGTACAGAGGTGAAACACAGTACAAAACAATGATTAGACCATCAAACTGAACAACTTTGTATTGAGACATCTGATGGTCTGATTATCCCCTTAAAAAGTGTCAGTATATTAAGAAGGACCCTGTATATCTTAATCAACTCTTAAAATTAATTTATTTGTTTTGTATTATTAGTTTGACATTGAACTGTTACCTACACTTTCTGTTAACATAATAGCATGACCACAATATTAAAAATACATAAAAATATGTAATATTGCATTTATTAAGTAATAAACTATTACAAAATTAATATTAAATTTATTAACAAATTGAACTTAAAATATAGGTCTTACGAAAAGCATTATTTCATTTACACAATAATAAATGTCTTAAATTATGACTCGCAACTAATCTATTATACGTATTATTAACTTCAAAAATTATAATCTGTTAGTTTTTTCGAAATCTTAGTGATTAAGCTTTCCGTCTGATCCATGATGTCATCTATTTCTTCAGTGACAACGTACTGCGCGCTTAAAAGAGGACTGTCTTCATTACTGCAGAGAGTTCCGCTAATATCATGGACTTGTATTTTAACCAACCGAAGTGGTCTATTTAGTCTCGTGGTAATCACATATGATTTTGGCAGATTACACGGTTTCTTTTTGGTAATTTCTCGTTTATTTGTTTTTTTTCTCTCCTTCGGTTGTTCCGGTTCCTCAACGACTCGATTTCTTAACTCCGGGTAATCCTCATCGAATCTGGCGAAGGGGTCTTGAGCATGGTAGTATGGGTTAGCAATGTCATCCATGATCTGAAATAAAAAACAGATAAAATGAAAACCTTTACGTACAAATAAGTACTTATGAAAATTTTAATTTAATAAACTTACCTATTTGATAAAATATTAGACGGAAAAATCAAGCTACTTCTTCATGTGCTTCTGTACAAATGACTGTTTATTTACCTTTTTATGAATTAGACGACCTGTATGAGTTTTATTAAAAATAATCACTATTACAATAACACACGGTACAAATTGAAATAATCTCTAACTGAATAGCAAACTTACATTATGCCAAAATTCTAGTACAAATGTAATTTAACACCAAATAGACAAGCTTGAACTTGCTTTTAGGCACGTGTCCATTAAGTGATAGAGCATTCCAGCGTCTGAGAAATTGCATACACTGCAAATCTACAAGTCTATACTAGTTCAGAATATGCAGGTGGGTACCGGTGTTTCCTTCAAAAATATCGTATTACATGTAAGTATCAAATTAAATGCCACGAGGTGACATGTTAATTCAATAAATTAACGTCATTCGATCGACTGTTCTTTTCTACGGAGCATCACAATATTGTAACATGTCGACTAGCGCAGTTAAAGCTAGTTACCTTGCAAGAGGTTTTGATAAGGGCTTGCCCAAATTCACCATCAAGATTGAGATGCATAAAATAGTGGAACGAGAAACAACTGTAGAAAGTCGGGAAATAGTAAGATTATTTTATGCAGTGCACCATTACGAGGATCCAGTGTTGAAATCCATGTCACAAACCATACATTGTATTTCGAGAGGACTAAGAGATTGCTCAGAGTTCTACCAGTAAATTTAACAGGTTAGTATTATTATGCGGGCATAATAATATATTTTATTATCAATTTTGCTGAACTACTAGGAAATTATTATACTTACCTATCATTTACTATTTTTCAGATACCTACCTACCTAAACTGATGCGAGTTATCACCAGGGAGCAGGTGATGGGGAGCAGGTGATGATGATGAATGCATTGAAGACACAAGAAATTTCATAATTAATTATTATTTTGATTTAATGTTTTTTAGTTACTTAATGTTAATAATTAATTAAAAATGATATCGTACTGTAAAATGTAATTAGGTTAAGAAATAAAAAGTTATAGTTATGATACAAAATTGAATTCAAATGAATGTCTTAATTATAATGTTTCTTTTGTATTTTATTCTGTACGTAATAATCGGAAAACAAAAATGTTTCATTAATATGTAAAGTTTTCTATTAATATTATAAGTAAACCAAGTTTGTAAATGAAGTAAGTAGGTGTGTAATAAAAATCATGTTATAAAATAAATTTTTTATCATTTATTCCTTAAATTAAGTTAAAATAATTACATTATATTTTTATATAAATAAACAAAAAAAATTGCTTATCAATCAAATAGAGAAAACTTATAAATATAATTATCAATATACCATTTTTTTATACATACAACATTATTTAAGGCACATTCCTTTGTATGATTTATACAATTAAAATTACTATTGATATTACAATATTCTTTATGTAACTTTAAAATATTAGGACAACCTTTTTCACCAACATCTACTACTTGACAATTTGAACACAGTTCTCTAATCCACTTAATCTTTTCCAAACCTTTTGTTAATATTTTCTTTTTATCTAAATAAGGGATAATAACACGTTTAAATTCACGATAGTCAATAAACCCTTCACTCCATCGAATCCCTCGGTTTTTCTCTAACCATATGATTTGTTTCTTTTCAAAATTCGATAAGCTTTGAAATGAATGTGGAGGTTTTATAAGAAACGTTTGTGTATATTCATTACTGGCGATAGCGACCTCTTTTACAATAAAATTATTTTCATAATTTTTAAATCCCTGAATATCCACGATAATAATATCCGTATTCATGATATTTTTTTGACTGTATTGCTTAGGGGTTTATATTCCACAATGCAGTCGTTTAGAATAAGGCAGTATGCTGATGTTTGATCAGGTATTTCTGAGTTGCTCTCGAGTTCAACTCGCACGTTAACGACAGGTCCTGACTTGAGATTATCAATTTGCCTCGAGCAATCGATGACGAACAGAGGTGCTTTTTCTTTAAATTCTTCTAAATTCAACAATGGTTCTGTTCTGCGACCAAAATACGACTGCTGAAATCTTGCATATTGTTCGTATAATAAAGCAATTTTGCCATCGGTAAAATTTACATTTAAACTTTCGTATGGGAAGTAAGTTGAATTGAGATAAACTTTTACATCACGCATAGTACAATGGTCGAATTGAGTCATATCTGCTGCTGCGTTATTTTTTCTCTTTGTTTGAAATCCTATAATAACGTATCTAGGTTTTTCTATTTGAGATGAGGTTTTTATGGACCATGTATGTTTAGTAGTTTTTGGTAATAATGGATATTCATATAAATCCCAGTTTCGAAATACTAATTGAAGTGCTCGATCTTTTTCCAATAGTTTAAGGAAGTTTAGCCTTTCTCTATCGGATACTTTGACATGTGGAACACGCCAAACTATTTTATGTATTTCAACATCATCCACAACTTCTCCCGTTCTTAATTTCAATGCGTTAAGGTTAGTATTGCTCCGTAAAAGTATCAGTTCGTGCTTACAGTTTATTATTACTTTTTTGTAGTCTTCTGCAAAACCAAGAATATTACAAAGGGGTATTGATGCAGAGAAACTACCACTGTGTGTGTTCTTTGTTCCGTTAATATCCCAACCCCAAGCTTTAGACATCTTAGCTTCACTTTCGTTCATAGATATTAATGACTTCATCGTTGTTGTTATTCCTGCATTTTTTATTTTATCTATTTCTACACCATTTAATTCATAGCGAATGTCTTGGAATAAGTAAAGTAATGGATTATTGGTGAATTGCACGCTCTCAGACCTTACTTTCGTTTCCCTATTGTGAACTTTTACAACACCTTCCAAATATAAAGTACTAGCTGATGGTAGTACGTACAAATCTTGTTGATTTATAGGTATGCGAATTTCATCATTCCTATTAAAAGTGATAACGTAAGGTTTATAGGAATGTATTTCAACACTGTCTATAGTGTTATCGTACGAAGGAATACTAGATATGTCTAGAATGCTCATTTTAACAATCCAATTAGTTTAAGAAATTTTTTATTTTCTTTAGTCAGCTTAATTTTCTTTCTTGGTGTTTCTTTACCGATAGATTGAATGGTACTGATGTTTTTCGTTACCGGTGATACATATTTATTGTATTCAATCATTTTTTGTTTAGATGTAGATATAACTGAATTTCTTCTCCACGTAAATTAATCAAATTATTATTTATATCCAACAATCGAATGTTGATACAATTTATGTTGTTTTGATTTACTGGAAAGTAAATAACGTTTTTAGGTATTTCTATAATTCTATAGCCTGGTGGTACATTTGGCGCAAATTCGTGAATAATATGGCTTGATATTCCATTAATATAAGATCCGCTCACTATGTCACATTCAACCCTCACAACTGTTGTCGATAAAATGTTGACTGTATGCTGTGACTCGTGTAATATATTTGCTTTGAGTGTTTCATTACCAAATCCTAAAAGTTGACCGAAAGAGGTCTCTCTTTCAAAATGGATTTCTTTTGTACAAAAAATTGATGTTTTTAATGTATTATTATTGCAGAATAATTTGAAATCTGCATCTTTTATATTAGCCTTTAAATAATCGCAGATGTCCTGGAGTTCGTAGGCTCCCTCGGGTATTTCGATAACTTCATTATTACCGTAATAAAATTTGTTATTTCTAATATCAATATTAGGAATAGAATTAAAGGTTGATAGATACAATAGAGCGCATTCATATTGACCTTCTAGTTGCAAAGTGGGATAATAATGATTTGATAAAATCGATTTATTGCCAGTTATTGATACTGTGAAAGACATTATGTGAATGTTGAATATTAAACCAGCTGTCTCATTTTATATGTTTATTCCAAAAATTTTTAAGGTATGAAATACACAAATGACCACAATTTACTGTATTAAACTCTTGATAACATTTATAGTTGTAAAAAATTTCGAAGAGCTTAAAATAATTAACAATCTCCAAAGGAGGTTTCAAATCACCATAACTATTATAATATTCACAATAATTATTTAACTTCGCATAGGCTACCCAATGAGTTCCATCACCATCAGAATTATCTAAATTAACAATACCACATTCGATAGGTTTTGGTGTTCTAGGTAATCGATCTTTCATAAAAACGCCTCTAAAGTATGGTATATCGCTGGCATACTTTAGAATATCTAAGTTGGTAAGGGCTCGTTTAGGTAACCTATTGTTTAGTTTTTTGAACTCCTAATAAACAGTCCAGCGCCTTTCTTGTGTGATTTAATGTATAAACCCTTTCCCAAAGAAATCGATTCCATCATTTTGTTATGACGTTGAGATTCACTTAGATTTTGTTGAGCAGACTTATAATCGTTTACAGTTTTTGCAATGCCAGCTGCTCCTCCTGCTAGTGTACCTAAGGCTGAAAGGCCTGCAAAGATTGGTAGTAAAGGTAGAATTCCACCTGTTTTTGGGAGTGGTATTACGCGTGGTAATCGAACACTTTTCTTATTTAAGAGAAATTTTTTTGCAGCTAAATAAGCACATTTTATTGCAGCCTTTGTATTCTTAGGTTTCGACTTTTTGAGGTGAGACTTGATTTTCGAAACAGCGTTTTTAAACCCATTTACTCCTGCTCCTGATTTTAATTTAGCTTTCATGGCTTTGGTTACTATCCAAGAAGCAAGTTTTTCTCCCCGGGCACCATCCTTTGATCGAAGTCTTTGTTTAGCCATGCTTAACAACTCTCTATCAGCTTTATGACGATTTTCTAAATCTTGATGGTTGGAATAAGCTATATCGTGATGCATACAAGCGTTGTCTAAATCATTAATACCTTTATCACCTCGCAATAATCGCTTTTGTAGTTTAGTACCAGGTCCGCAAAAATTATATCCAGGTAAGTGTAACTCGAATGGAAGATTATTTATTAAGTTATTAATAAGACCGCCTCCTTTCATATCTCAGTAGCTAATGAATACTAAATTCATACTATTTCCTTTTTATCAATCCAACTATTTTCATCATCACTGAGACCTAACCACTTAACCAATATCTTATCTCCCTTTTTCTGAATAATTTTCTCTATTAAATATACATCTGGATATTTAGTTTTTTGAATTTCTTGTGTATAAAATGTTCCTAGAATAGGTTGTTTACGTAAATCTTCAATAATGTATGTTATAGGATTAGTATTATTAACTTTTTTAATTGTAAAAACTTCCGTCGACCAATTTGGAGTGTACCCTTTTTGAAAAACACTTTTATATTTACTTATTCTAACGTAATCACCCTCTGAGAGCATTTGTTTATCAGGTTTTGATAACAAAATCTGTGATTTTTTAATGTTACCCATTACTATATTTTCATTAGCTTGAGTAACTTCAATCGGTTTATGTTTTGTAATACGATGTTTTGTATTATTGTATGCCCTTACTACATCATCTAGCGGTCCTTTGATCCACATGTAACTACCATTCAAGCTAAAAGTTTGATACAACTTGTTTTTTAATGTTCTGATTAATCTCTCAACAATTGAAGCTTTTTTTATAGAAAATGTAGAATAATGATTGATGGTACATAATTTCATTAATTGTTCAAACTCATCGTTATAAAACTCATTACCCATATCAGTTTGTAAATTTTTTGGACAACGTTGACTTGTACGCAATACATGATGGAACGCCTGTGTTATTTCAGATTTTGTTTTGGTTTTAACTGGAACTGCCCATGTATATTTAGAAACACAGTCTATTACTACTAAGATAAACTTGAAACCCTTGTTATGGGTTTTTAATGAACAAAAATCTATTAAATCAACTTGCCATAGATCATCAATTCCTTTTAGAATCACAGATCGCCGAATAAAATTTTTTCGAGCTGCTTTATGGAGTTCTTTTACAATTTGTTGTTTTATCATTTTGCTTTTACAATTTTATCTACTTCAGTTTTAGTATAGAGCTCCTTTTTGAAGTGACTTAAAACCTTGTTTACGTCTGCTTTTATAGTTTTAAGGAGTGCTTGAATATCATCCTTGCTATAATATAATTTAGCAACATTATCAACATATTCTTTATTAGCTACATCATCATCTGACGAAGGTATTTTAACACCTCTCAGTCTTGCTTTTTTCAAATCAAATTCTCCTCCTTCTGTTTTAAACAAAGTTTTATCAGTGAAATCAAATATTTCCGATAAACGCATTCGTTTATGGATATGATGTCCGAATTTATCAATATTCATGATGAACCTATCAATTGAAAAGTTGATATACAAATGAAAGAAATCAGCTATGATTATTATATTTATTATACAATAATTCCACTTTCACGCAATTCCTCTATGACTGATATTATTTCATTATCCAACCCAGTGTTACCTGCATCTCGAGATGCAATTAATATCTTCAGTCTTTCCACTAATTCGTTAGGATCGTCCCAGTAAACATAGTCCACATCTTTGTTCCACTTTTTCATTGAAGGTAGACCAGATCCTTGAGCAACACTACCATCAGTACTTACAGAAACTTTACGAAGCTTGAATAGTGGCCTGATAATATTCAAATATTTTCGTCCTTTATTGCTCTTTATTGGTTTATTTGAATCAAAATCTCGTCTATGCGCATTTGTATCTATCAACATGGTTTTATAATTTTGTGTGTCTTCGGAAGTTATCAAGTTCGTGTCGGGTAGTTTTTTGAATATCAGTTCGCGTATTCCTACAGTGTTATCATACTTATGCCCACCTATTGATATATATTCTCCATTTGTTGTTACACGAGCTGAACCCATCATAAGTTTTCCACGTTCATTCCTAACACCATATGGAACATCTTCATAAAATTCTGGAGATAAAGACCACGATGATGCATTATGTGTAGGGCTATTCTGAACTGAATCAACAGTTTTAAATGACATATTGCTAATATCATGATCATTAAAACTGCTGTGATGATCAATATCATCTTCATCTGTGTTTGAAAATGATAAATCTTTTTCATTATTCATAATGTTCGATTTCCTTTTCATAATTGTTTTATCCATATATGATTCACTAGATGACGTTTCATCGGAATAGCTTTCTTTCAAAGACTTATTCTTTTTAACCTTCGCCTTTTTTTTGTGAGTGCTTTGTTTGTTTGTTTCCAATATTTGGTTGAGGGGATTTATTATAGGTTTAAAAACATTTTCAAATATTTTTTCTTTATCAGTTTCAATGTTACGCATTTTTCGTACCTTTCTTTTTACAGCTTCAGCTGCATTAACAACTTGTCTTTTTATTGATTTTTCCATTTTAATTCTGTCTAACGTCTCTTGGCTTTGAAAAATTTGCACGTAATGATAAACGAAAGAAAACAATACACTTATATATTAATTTACTATCAACTACCTAGTCAAATACCACGAATGTGTCAAATTTCTTCCTATAACACCCTTTGTTTTTATCACAATCTTTATTAATCACTAAGTAGCTATACGACTCATTCCATATTTTTGAACACATCTTTCGAAAATCGAACCACGTCATATCTGTATTGACATGCTCATCATAAATGTGTTTTAAATTAACGTCGTCTTGTTTGAAGATAACTAAAAGGTTCGCATTATCTCTTATAAGCTGTTTGGGAATTTTGGTATAAGTCTGGTTAAGGTAAAAACAATCTATGTGTTTATGACGGCCCATTGCAAAATAATCTCTAATATTATTTTGGTTCTCACATGCAACGTCGTCAAATATTATAATAGAGTTAGATTTTGCATTTTGAGGACTCAATACTTTCTCATTTTCATGATATTTTGCGAAAGATATACCTGGAACCATATTTAAAACTTTCTCTAAGAATCTGTACTTGGGTTGATGAAGGGTCTTGGAATAAACATACACATTTCGATAATTTAATCCATTTTCATGTAGAAGAAGACCAATGACTAAATTAGTTTTTCCACAGTTTGACGGTCCACAAATTAAGCACCTTATAGTATTTGGTAGGAGACTTCCATGACGAGAAGTAACATTCTCAGAATTTATACCCAGGTTTTCAACTTTTAAAGTTTGCGGTTGTTTCACGAATTTCATTTTGGTGCAAATAAGGATAATGTCTCTATAAGAATGAAAGTATTGTTGGAAAACAATGTTTATTTATATTCTTGTCTTGGTAGATAATACCCTATTTTTTCTTTCATCGTTTTGCTACTTCTGCAAAATCCACAAATTGATTGTTCATTCTAATCACACGAGCAGGTACCTTGAGTCCTTCATAATAAATTCCAGTCCATGTACCATATTGGTTTTTGTGGCGAATCGGTATTAAAATACCTTCGTAATAGTCCAAACCAATTATTCTAACATTATGAATTCCATATTCATTCCGTTTAACAATAACCACTTCCACAACATCATCTATTTTTAAAGACATTATTGAAATTATTACTTATTTAATTTTAACGTCATTCGTGTTCGGTTGCAACGTGGTATCTGATATTATAATCATGTATCTGCACCGGCTGTCGCCTGATATAGCGCTCGCTATAGCGCCTCAGCTCTCGTTCTTTTTGCATGCGAACGAATGAGATAAAAGGCGTAACCATACCTAACTGTATAAATTTCAATTTGTGTTCAGATGACCTTCACAACAGTTCACAACAAACCGATACATTGGGAAAGCGTTCGACCGGGAATGATTGAACGAAAGGTATCTTTGTAAATATTGGGCGATCTACATCAGCGAGTGACTGAAAGCGAACAGCGTGAGCTTGAAGGAACGAGATGGAGTAGAATGCCCAATATTTAACTACTCATTTCTATCCCCACTGGACGCACAACAGTGAGTTCGCGATTCCCGTTTGAACGTTTTGAAAGTATATAGTGCTCGACTCCAGCTCAAGAATCGCCGGACCTAAGCCTAGAAAACCTACATCTAGATAGAAACAATGTACGTGACCTCAGGCATGTCCCCAAGGGCGCGAGAAGTTTAGCGGCAGGCAAGCTCACCACTCTCATCGACAAATGTCTGCAATCGAACGAGGCTAGAGATTGGAGATCCCTAATTTCCTTTGCTTTTACAGCATGACTTACACATTGACCAGACCAGCCCAGATCGATGCAACCAGCATTCTCTCACATCCAAAGTGAAAAAAACTATTGACACCGCGTATTTTTTCCAGGCAAACCGGTTGCAGAGGTCGTACAATCTGTATACGGCAGTGGAGTCAAAGGTACACGATGGTGATTTGAGAGGCGCCGTTCGCCTTATGACATCTGATTGTGCTATAGCACCAAGTAATGTGGATACCTTAATTCTTTACGTGCAATTACGTGAAAAGCACCCTGCTCCATCGCGGTCTATGTCATTTCCGCCTACTAAAACTGAACCATTCCTATCGGTGATGGCTTCGGACGTCTCTCGGCTCGTTTTTTAATGAATCGGTTTCTGATTTGGATGGGATCCGACCTGCACACCTAAAAGAGCTAACTTCGACTACTGCTGGGGATAATGGACGTGGATTACTGCAATCCCTTTTCAATGTGTGCCACTTCTTGCTGCGTAGAATATTGAATCCTCGAGTATGTCCTTATCTCTATAGTGCCATCCTTTGCGCCCTTAATAAAAAAGACGGTAGCATAAGACGGCGGTTGGCAATACCATCCGCCTGCTGGTAGGAAAGCTCGGCTGTTACGCTGTAAAAGAGGAGGCCTCAAATGACCTGCAGCGTCACCAGCTTGGGTATGAGACGGCACTTGGGTGTGAAGCCGTAATACATGCCTCTCGTATGGGTGAACTTACCTTCACGCTTGATGAGCTCAATAGGGATGCGGTAATCATCAAATTGGATCTAAAAAAATGCATTCAATAGCGTAGAGGGGCGTAATAGGGACTCTATCTTGTCAAAGGTTAGGGAGAGAGTACCCTTTTTTGCACCAGTGCTACTCTAAACCTAGCAATCTTTACTATGATACTGACGAAAACACGACAGGTATTCGGTGCTGGAGCAGAACTACCTGTTCGTACCTTTCAAAGACAGCAGGACCATAGGGATCCGAAGACAAAGTCTTCTTTAGGGACCTGGAACGTCGCTTAAAAGAAAAAGGTTGCGACCCCTGCTCTGGTTCATATCTTCAAGTTAGGTTCAGGTTCAGGTTCAACAAGTTTCCTTAGCTGTGCAGCGGAGAAACGCTGCCAGCATAATTGACACTTTTGGTCCAGGTACGGCCAGAAGCGACCTTTTAGAATAATCTTTTTACCTTATGTTAGTTATTTTGTTCTCTGTTTAGTCTAGTTATACAGGGTGTAAGGTAAAGTAGACCATATACCCTACCCATAAAACTGAACAATTTTTACTATGGGAGCAAACCAATCAGAGCAAAAAAAAAATCAGCTGCTCCATACTAAACTGCAATACCTACTCGACTCAAAATATGTATGACAGCAGATTTTTATTCTTCTGACAGGTTTGCTCCCATAAGAAAAGTTATTCAGTTTAATGCGTAGAGTATGTGGTTTAAAGGTTAACTGCCTCCGTGGTCTAATGGTTAAGAGCATTGACTCTCGACACGGAGGTCATGGGTTCGATTCCCACGGGGGACACCCAGTAATATGTCACTTTGTGCGTTTTTCCCCAGTTGGTTAGGACATTGCAGGCTGAATCACCTGATTGTCTGAAAAGGAAAATGATTCCGTGCTTCGGATGGCACGTTAAGCCGTTGGTCCCGGCTACTATCTCTGGTGGTAGTAGTCGTTACATAAAACCACGTCAGAGGCCGTAAGGCGGTCTGAGAAAACTCTGACACCAGGGCTCTGCCCACACGATAAGAAGAAAGGTTAATGATACTTTTCCTTAAACCCTGTATTTTAGATTAAGGATATTACTCATATTACCTATGTTCATTTGCTTTATAACTGTTTTAAGAAATAAATAACTATTTTCAATTTGTAGAAATTTCAAATCAATAAAATTCGTCAAATCAGAATTACCTACATCACACTTTACATCCGCAAAGTATAACTTACCTAAACACTAATACAACACTGTAATTAGCAACTTGGTCCGTCAACTGATAAATTGACGTCTTCGCCCTGTAACGAGATAGGCTATCATGCTAGCTATTCGTTCGGTTCACAAATATAACATTAGTCAGATATAGTTTCTAAGAACATAAATCTAATAATAGAAATTAACTTTAAAAAGAATAAAAATCCTTGAATAAATTAAATAAGTGGGAAAGCCGCATGATCTAAGTAGTATGTTTTACGAAGTAATACTAATACTGCATTATCTTAAGGCGGAACGTAACAATCTTATTTCTATAGTTATAGAGATCATTATCGTTGAAAGAATAAATATCTTCAGAATTAACTGGACACGACCTTATTTTCATCGAGTTAAGGTTCAATTTTGTTTGTTAAAATTTCGCCCACTTTGCACACTTCGGCCACTTTGCCCATATTGCCCATATCGACCACCTTTTGATGAGCATAAATAGGCGGGTTCGAGAGGGGGACGGGTCATTCAACGATTAACATTCTTTGAGCTCACTCGCTGCCGGTTGGTGTTTTGATTTTACTTAAATTTTCTACGTACCTACATTTGGGAGATTTTGTTGATAATTTGTAAAGTAATTCAAGGGGAAGCGATAAACTTTCTTTATTGATTTTTGGGATAAATTCTGGGGTTTTCATATCTTTAATTATTTACTAAATTCATTTATTTGGGGTTAATGTTTAAATTGTGAGCTTGAAGGGTATTACGGAACACGATGAAGTATCGTGGGTTATAGGCTCCTTTTACACCTTGCGGTGTTAAAGGTGAAAGCGCTTATAGCTTCCATTGTTTAGCCTGGTCTTGTGGTGTGCCAGGGATTGTTCTTTACCGACATAACAATCTATAGCCACATAGGTTTCGTAAGCTGGGTGTATTGTTACGGGGTATCCCACCGTCGAAGTGGAGGGAGTCCTTTAGGGGGCCTTAGTACCTTATGCTCGGCGTGCGAAATCTAGTCCCCTTAACATATGACACTTTTACTGTAGGGACCGTTCATATCACAACTTATGGCTTCGGCCGTGATATGAGCATTACACATGGAATAGGGTTAGGTACACTTAGAGGGCTCCACCCTCGAACCTTTTAACTTAGCTAGTCAGAAGGTTTCTTCCCTAGACAATCACGGGAAAACCTACATTACACACCTACACAATTAAATGTAAATGTGAGGCCTGCCTCTAGTATTGCGGAATACTCTTACACCGGAGTGTTTCAAACCTTAGGGAAACTTCTTTAGAATAGGAATATTTTAGACATTGGTTAGTTTATTAAATTCACGTTTATTGTAGGAATAGGCTAGGATAGGATAGGTATCATAGCTACTTAGATTAATATTGGGGATAATTGATGTTAGAATTCATAGGAAAATAATATTATCTTGATCTTAATTAATTAGGGAGGTAATTTTAAACTCTAACAATATCTTCTCTTTACAATATTGGTTTTATAGTAGATTGGTACTAAGTTGAGAAATTAGTATGAACTTATCTTCAAAGTTGCTGACTATTTAATAGAGAATGTTAAGCATATTAAAGAAAGACACATCCACTGAATTTGCTCAGATTCATAGTTTATTTTCCTAGTATTATATTGACTGTCTCAATGACTCTGACAAACTGACTAGAACTACAAATAAAAGTAATCATTATAGTCCTCTATTTTAATATTAAATACTTACTCATACTTACTGATTTCATACTAAAGTTGTTGAATACTTGAAGGTATCACTGTAGAGGTTCTGGCCACATCTTCTCTGCAGTTAGGTCCCTAGTGACGTGGTAGTAGAATCCTTTTTTTAAGGCCATACCCTATCCAATAGAAGTATTTGAGAAGGAACTTTATTTATAAGATTTACATAAGAAGTCCTAATTAAGAAATCTAAATATTAATAATATAACATAATAAACCTCTTGAAAAAGTCAACTTGAGGTCCTGATAGTTTTTGCTTGTCTTTGGGTGAGCAGAGAGCAGCCCGTAGCTAATCTCCATACAAAAATGATTGGAGACGTTACACTTCAAAAGATAAAGCTGAAAATATCATTAATTCTACTCATATTCCAAATGTCTACCAAATGATGACATTCACAACATAAATATTTAATATTCTTCTCTGATAATTCTAGTATCCGGCCACATGGTTGGGGTCTCCCCTAAAAAACAATCACAATGTTGTCTAAATCAATTTATGCTTACCATTTTCTTATGATATTATCTAATTCAGACCTACGCCCTGTATACTTGGTTAGGTTAGGTATTATTCAGGATAGAATTATTTTGGGTACATTGCAAATAAGATCTAAGTCACTAAGTCCTTCTAAAAGAATCTGAGTTTCTACTACATAATGTGGGTTCCTAGACGATCACTCCTTCTGGCCAATTTTTAGTTTAAGTTTAGATAATTAGGTAGATTTAAGTTTAGATGTAAATTAAGTCTGTTGTTATGGAATAGTTCTTTGGATAACTTAAAGATTAGGTATTACATATCATTAGGTTATTAGAATCGATTAAACAAGATAGTCTTAGTTATGTAATAAATAATATAGTAAGTAGTAGGTATATAGGATCTAGAATAGTTAGATAAGGTTAGGTTAGGTCCTTTACAATTTGGTGCCGATAGCCCAGGATTATTGAATTAGATTCAAATTGTTTCTTAGTTAACATAGGATAATACAATTTAGTACTAGTACAAATTGGAGCCGAGTAACCAGTATGAGAGTTTTACCTTTGGTTGGTCTCGACCAGTATTCGTTACATTTCGTTGACCGAGACCAAGATTTCATTACACTTAATATTCTGTAGATTGGGTTGAATAGGTTAAATAGTTAAAAGAATTCTGGCTTGTTACTATTTGGTTTGCATGTCCAAGTTTAGAAATATTTACATTTTGCTGGCAAAATTTGTCAAATTCTTTTCACTATCTATTTTATGAATAGGAAATATAATTAGTACTAGTACATAGTGTTTAGGATAGCTAAAGGAGATTTATGGTTTCTATTAGTCCCTTATGGCATGAGTCGTGAGGTTATTAATGTATGTTTGTTGTGTATGTATCAAGTATGTATGTTAAAGTGGCTTGGCCACAATTTGTTGCCTCGTGAAATGGAAAGAAGGACTTAGTTTTGTCTATTTGTAATGATCAGACCCTCTGGCATGATGTCACAATTAGCGTGCGGCTCGACTATTCTCTATATAACATGTTTCGGTAATTGTGGTTTTCAATCTTTGAAAAGAGTGGGAATAATTTATTTTGTAGCAAAGGAGCGTCGCGCACATAGAAAAATGTCGCTCGTGTGTGGGGAATCATGCTAGACGTTTTAAAGTAAGCTAGTTGTAGGTAGGTAAAGGAAAACTCAAAGAATTCAAGAATAAAATGGTTTAATTTTTACAATAAGATAAACATTGTACCCACCACCTGATATAGCACTACTTAAAAATAATTAGGAGTTCACTCACAGTTTCACTTTATCGCACTTTCCTAGGCAGGTTTTCTGATAAGACACTAATAGGAAATCAGTTTCTCAGTTCCGGGCCTTCCTTGGACTATTTCCGTAGCAATAAAGCAATGGTTGTAACTTCAGTAGTAGTTTTTAGATCTTGCGGCCGCCATATCCAATGTTTACTCAATTGCTGTATTGGAGTTGGGAAACGGTGATTGGTTTTGAATCAAGTTGTAGCTTTCGTGTCTTGATAGTTTTAGATGGTTTATTTTTCCAGTGAAGCTTCCATGGAAATAGTTGAATTTTTTTCCTGAATATAAACACTACGTTGTTGAATAATTTCAATTTTTAACGCCATTGTCAGGCCTATGACAGTTTTAGTTCCGATATTTCCATTGAGGCGCTGAAGTCGCATTTTCTTTTATGACATGAAACGTTATCATTGGTCAATGGTAGAACATCTTATAAAGTTACATAGATAGTAGCGCCATAGTGGAAATTCTGGAACTAAGAGTAAATTTTACCGTCGCATCTGAAGCTTGCTACATATTAATGATCTGTGGTCGTAGGAAAGAATATCACAGATAACAAAAATTTATTGGATTGTAGGAGACATAAGGAAAAGTTTTTATTCTAACGTTCGGATACAGTAATCGTGGTTTTTACGTTTTAGTAGCATTATTTACTTATGGATTTAGGAAATAATATGATGATTATGTTTCAATGAGAGTTTTAAAAGTATAAGAAAAGGGGGGGTGTATGTTTGTTAAGTTAGTTAATATTTTATAATACCTAGAATAGTAAATATAGGGGTAGAAATATAATTATGATATCAGTATACTACTATCAAGTGACAAGGCATCTGGTGAAGAGTTGTAAGAATTGGAGGTGAGAGTAATCCTACTAATATTATAAACGCGAAAGTTTGTAGGTATGGATGTTTGTTGCTCTTTCACGTAAAAACTGCTGAACGGATTTCGATGAAATTTGGCATACAGATGGGCCATGGCCTGGATAACACATAGGGTACATATTATCCGGGTAACGCAGACGAAGTCGCGGGCGACAGCTGATAGATTAATAAAGTTGTAAACGTGGGGGGGTGAGAGTGTATAGATTGCTGAAGTTGTAAATATGGGGGGGTGTATAGAATGAAATGAATAGAGTTTTGATGGGTTTGATTTAATAACTTGTTTATGTTATTAATAGAATATTTATTTACATAAGAAGTAATATAATTCTAAGAAATTGATGATTAAAGATACCGAGGTAGAAACTAGAAAATAATTTGTCATGCGGTCTTATGATCATGATATAAATCAATGAAAATGAAATAGCTTTTAAGTAAATAAGAGATTAAGTAAAAGGATGGAGGAACACGGAATTGTTACCAGCTGCATCTTGCTGTAGCTAGTCCACTGACTTTTACTCTAAAATCAGTCGGTTCTTTCAAGAGAGATTAATAAAATCACAATAGTTGAAACAGAAAAATCAACTTTACTTTTAGTTAGATGTAATGAATTCGTTTCATGGAGCAAAGTTCATGTGTTATTAATCTACATAATGCATATTTCCAAATAGCCTAGTAAGAAGTAACAGGGTTCTCTTTGAATGGGAAATCAAATGTTTGCAATGTAGGTATTACCATCATCATCATCTTAAGAGCTATACTCTTGTCGGTGGATTGTTCACCAATCCTAATGGCTAATATGTATTTTCACAAGGTCTGAAAACATCAGTAAGTAGCTTTGGTGGAGCCATAGATGTTATTTCAGGACATGAGGCCAGTGATTAATGTATGAAAAAAAACACAAAAATATAATTGGTGCAGTTGCTTATTTATTACAAAACACTAACTTATTCCTTAAGAATAATGGATTGAAAAGATCTTAATTGGAAGTACCTAAATGAGTGAATGATAAGAAAAACTTACACATGACACACATTGTGTTTTATGAAGATGAATTTTTATATTTGTAAAGTTTTCCATAGTAATTTGAAAAGAAGCATCTTATATTTTATTCCATGGCTGAATGCAGAAATCAATTATTAGATTTAGCTTTCCTTTTATGGTTTCAAAAATAAAAATCAATACGATTCCGTAATCAAGGGGTATCTACCTAAGGTTTAGATAAATATTATAGTTAAGAGTCAACTTTAATAAGTAGAAAATAATTCAGAATCTACTTTTGACATGAGCATGAATTTGTAGAATCAACTCTAATAATGGTAAATAATATTTGAGATAGGAAATGTGGGAAAATAAAAATTTTCAAACAAAATAATAAGTTTACTTATTTAATTTATGTAAGAGAAAGGAGATACATTTAATTTATATTTTAAATTGGTAGGGTAAATTCACTAACTAATTTTTATAGCAGTTGTTTTCGGCATTCTAGTTTTCCTAAGGAATCTAAAATAGTCATGATGATACAAACTAATAGAAATACTCATAGTCATTATGATCCGAATCATCAGATTTAAATAAATTTAAGTAATTGTAAATTTAAAACATAAGTAGTTGTAGTATTATCATTGAATTTATAACAGATCTGTTTCTGCAATCCTTAACCAGATTAACTAAGAGTCCTGAAATGTAGATTGTAATATGAGAATTGTATTAATCTAAAGGGCGGTTCAAAATCGATGCCATCAATGTTTCGATCTCTCCGTCAATGATTTCTTCATTTTCATGGATATGATAATCATATCATAGTTATTTATAGGTACAGCTCCGGTTTATAATTTTGACTGGTACGTTGGTTTCTTGAGTCTGAAACAATAGACATAATATTATTCTTCAAGAAATTTGGACTCAAATATAATAGTCAAAATAATGCTTTATTGACAGGAGTTAAGGATTACTTTCAGTTAAAAAGTCAACATAGAATTAAACCTTAAGTCATATAGAGAGGAAATAAAATTAACTATCACCATCGTCGCACGGCAATTCAATATTAAGAAAATTAAGATTAACCTTATTTTGTTATGTGTCATATATGGTTATTGAGTAGGTAGATATGTATTTAAGTTGGTTCATGCTTCATTACAATAATGCTGGCAGTGGATGGGTGAATCATACAGTACGCTAGAATTAAAAGTATAGTACTACTTTATAGGATACTAACGTTCCAGGTACTGGGCTGAGTAGTAGCAGTCTCCGTTGTAGTTTTAGATTTTTCTCTGTTTTCACAGTTAGGTCTGACAACGCATGGTCTTCACTCCGTATCTTTTCCTTCAGGAATTATGCTGGATTCATGGATACTTTCTTTTTATTCTGTAAATAATAATGTATACATAATGTAAGTAACTTGCGTTGAAATTAAAATAAGGCTAAAAAGATTTCTTAGTGGAAAAATCTTTGCCGAATGCGTGTCTGGAATTTTGCACTGGTATGTGAAGGGTCAAATGGGGACTCATAACAATAAATAATTAGATAGTTTACAAGTTTACAAAATAATGACATTCTTTATTGGTTTTATGTAACTCATCATCACCAGCCTATTATTATCATCATCATCATCAGCCTATTATCATCATCAGCTGCAGAACATAGGATTCTCTTAGGGCGCGCCATAAGACTCTGTCCGTTTAGGTTGTCTGTCTGGTGGACAGCGGGGTAGTCCACCCTACTGCTGCTAGTTCGCGGTCTCAGTTTCAGAACTTTGACACCACACCTGTTGTCAGGTCTTCGGCAAATCTGACCAACCTTTGCCATTTCAGCTTGCTAATTTTCCGAGTTAAGTCGACTACTTTAGATCTCTGACGTATCTTTTCGTATCAGATGTGATTTCTCAGTTAAACACCGAACATAGCTCTCTCCAAACATATAATATGTAATGAAAAACAGTTTAAACAATTTGTCTCCCGGCGAGAGATTTACTTACCGATATAACGACAATCCGGGTCTTCTTTTATGTTAAGTACTCTGTCACACTTGTACGCGTTATATTTCAGCATAGTTTAGTCGGGGAGTTCATACACTGCTTTAGTTTTGTTTTTAGAGAAATTTTTTACGAAATACGGCGGTCGGCGGTTTGAAAATATTTCCCGGAGGAACATTGTGACATTGACAGCAAGTACTCTTTGACTGACAGTCGATGGTCACATTGTTTATGGTTTTTACTTTTTAATCATTTTTTACGGCTCTGGATTTCTTCCTTTTGAGCCAATCTCAGAGTTCGAGATCTTTGAGATGTCTTTGAGTATCAGATTATTTCTATTTTCTTGAATATGGTCTTCTAATTGAATTTATCTGTTAAAAGTTGTTGTACAGCTGACGGTGCGTGTGGCAATGCAACAATAGAAAAAAAGGATAGCGCTATATGAGATCTCCCAGAACTATTAGAGAAATGGTTTCATCCTCTTTCTTATACTGTGCTTCTGTTTTGGCCTCGGACAAGGAGATTTTAAAATAACTTCTTATCATCATCTCAGCCTGTAAGCGTTACACTGTGGGGTACCGGCTTGTCCTCGGGGAGGGCGTTGGTCCGTCACGCGTGCTCGGTGTGGATTGGTGGACTTCACATGTCATCTTATTCTTCTTCAGTGTATGAGGGTTTCCTTATGATTATGTTTTCCTTCACTGTTTGAGAGCGATCGATATTACGTGCATGGGTTGGAGGGACACATTGGTACATGGCGTGTTGTCTGTGTATATTCGAATCCGGGATCCCCGTAAATGGGTATCCATGTCTCTCCGCAGCACGCCACCGACGCTCTTTCTTAATTGATATAAATAAATTGAAAAAAAAAGGAATAATTTAGTTTACGGTTTAGAATAAAGATAGAAGTTTCTATTTGATTCAGATTGATTCTCGCGTAAAATTCCCTTGGAATAAAGTTGTGTCATGGTTGGATTCCTTCTTAGTGAATAACTTTATGTGTCCCAATGACTTTCTTTTGATATATTATAATATCAATTGATGTGTTCATTAGAATGTAAAAAAAAAAAAAATAATTATAATAATAATAACTAAAGTCAACGGTTGTAGAGACTAGTTTCATTGCCTTTCCGAATTGACGAATGAAAAAAAAGGGTTAGTTTTGGGGAAAGTTTTGACGTTTTGGCTTTTTTTACTTTGCATATTGCTGAAATTATTTATCGAAAGAGAACAGTTTAGTTTAGTATTAAATTCATAGAAATTTCATGGCTGTGAACTGTTGCATTGTTAAAGTCGAATGAATCTGAGTTTGGGGAAGGATGAATATTATCTGTTTTATATTTGTACATTGTGGAGAAATGAAAGAGAAGTATAAAGTGAGTATGGAATGTTTTCAATCATGTTTATCATATGTAGCTGGGCGTTAACGGTGTACCAGACCATGTAGCCATGGGATAAGTTTATTTGCGCTTTGTTCTAAAGACTCCATACACACAACGAGATTCCTTAATGAATTGGTGTTAGGTTAGATGAAAAAAAAAAAAAAAGAATTCAGTTTGAACTGGTAGTTAAGGAATTCTCATACTCCACTGGCAGCAATGATATCTTCTGGGCGACCACTACACACTCTCCAAACAATTAATGATTGCAGTAGATGTTGGAAAGTTTCAGATAGGGTATGTACTATTCAAACGATGATTATTGGTTTAACCCTGATGAGGATCTGGATTATGGTAGAATGTATTATGGAGTTCTATTAGATTGAAAAATTGAATCAGATAGATTGACATAGTACATAATTCCTCTAATTGGCTAGTCTCACAACCTAGTTTCTGCACATGAACCAGATGTTTTAGTGAAGGCTACTAATTGATCTTGAATTTTATGTTATTAATTAGAGACTTTTCTCACTATTGGGATTGTTTCTTCTTTGGTTTTAAAGACACACCACACACAAAAAAAAAAAAAAAAAAAAATACTTTGGGACAAAGCATTAATAAACTCTTTTCTTTTATATTTGTGAAAGATTTGAAAATATCTTCCGGCATCAGACCAGCAGTTATTTTCATGGGGGTGACTGTAACGAGATAGGCTATCATGCTAGCTATTCGTTCGGTTCACAAATATAACATTAGTCAGATATAGTTTCTAAGAACATAAATCTAATAATAGAAATTAACTTTAAAAAGAATAAAAATCCTTGAATAAATTAAATAAGTGGGAAAGCCGCATGATCTAAGTAGTATGTTTTACGAAGTAATACTAATACTGCATTATCTTAAGGCGGAACGTAACAATCTTATTTCTATAGTTATAGAGATCATTATCGTTGAAAGAATAAATATCTTCAGAATTAACTGGACACGACCTTATTTTCATCGAGTTAAGGTTCAATTTTGTTTGTTAAAATTTCGCCCACTTTGCACACTTCGGCCACTTTGCCCATATTGCCCATATCGACCACCTTTTGATGAGCATAAATAGGCGGGTTCGAGAGGGGGACGGGTCATTCAACGATTAACATTCTTTGAGCTCACTCGCTGCCGGTTGGTGTTTTGATTTTACTTAAATTTTCTACGTACCTACATTTGGGAGATTTTGTTGATAATTTGTAAAGTAATTCAAGGGGAAGCGATAAACTTTCTTTATTGATTTTTGGGATAAATTCTGGGGTTTTCATATCTTTAATTATTTACTAAATTCATTTATTTGGGGTTAATGTTTAAATTGTGAGCTTGAAGGGTATTACGGAACACGATGAAGTATCGTGGGTTATAGGCTCCTTTTACACCTTGCGGTGTTAAAGGTGAAAGCGCTTATAGCTTCCATTGTTTAGCCTGGTCTTGTGGTGTGCCAGGGATTGTTCTTTACCGACATAACAATCTATAGCCACATAGGTTTCGTAAGCTGGGTGTATTGTTACGGGGTATCCCACCGTCGAAGTGGAGGGAGTCCTTTAGGGGGCCTTAGTACCTTATGCTCGGCGTGCGAAATCTAGTCCCCTTAACATATGACACTTTTACTGTAGGGACCGTTCATATCACAACTTATGGCTTCGGCCGTGATATGAGCATTACACATGGAATAGGGTTAGGTACACTTAGAGGGCTCCACCCTCGAACCTTTTAACTTAGCTAGTCAGAAGGTTTCTTCCCTAGACAATCACGGGAAAACCTACATTACACACCTACACAATTAAATGTAAATGTGAGGCCTGCCTCTAGTATTGCGGAATACTCTTACACCGGAGTGTTTCAAACCTTAGGGAAACTTCTTTAGAATAGGAATATTTTAGACATTGGTTAGTTTATTAAATTCACGTTTATTGTAGGAATAGGCTAGGATAGGATAGGTATCATAGCTACTTAGATTAATATTGGGGATAATTGATGTTAGAATTCATAGGAAAATAATATTATCTTGATCTTAATTAATTAGGGAGGTAATTTTAAACTCTAACAATATCTTCTCTTTACAATATTGGTTTTATAGTAGATTGGTACTAAGTTGAGAAATTAGTATGAACTTATCTTCAAAGTTGCTGACTATTTAATAGAGAATGTTAAGCATATTAAAGAAAGACACATCCACTGAATTTGCTCAGATTCATAGTTTATTTTCCTAGTATTATATTGACTGTCTCAATGACTCTGACAAACTGACTAGAACTACAAATAAAAGTAATCATTATAGTCCTCTATTTTAATATTAAATACTTACTCATACTTACTGATTTCATACTAAAGTTGTTGAATACTTGAAGGTATCACTGTAGAGGTTCTGGCCACATCTTCTCTGCAGTTAGGTCCCTAGTGACGTGGTAGTAGAATCCTTTTTTTAAGGCCATACCCTATCCAATAGAAGTATTTGAGAAGGAACTTTATTTATAAGATTTACATAAGAAGTCCTAATTAAGAAATCTAAATATTAATAATATAACATAATAAACCTCTTGAAAAAGTCAACTTGAGGTCCTGATAGTTTTTGCTTGTCTTTGGGTGAGCAGAGAGCAGCCCGTAGCTAATCTCCATACAAAAATGATTGGAGACGTTACACTTCAAAAGATAAAGCTGAAAATATCATTAATTCTACTCATATTCCAAATGTCTACCAAATGATGACATTCACAACATAAATATTTAATATTCTTCTCTGATAATTCTAGTATCCGGCCACATGGTTGGGGTCTCCCCTAAAAAACAATCACAATGTTGTCTAAATCAATTTATGCTTACCATTTTCTTATGATATTATCTAATTCAGACCTACGCCCTGTATACTTGGTTAGGTTAGGTATTATTCAGGATAGAATTATTTTGGGTACATTGCAAATAAGATCTAAGTCACTAAGTCCTTCTAAAAGAATCTGAGTTTCTACTACATAATGTGGGTTCCTAGACGATCACTCCTTCTGGCCAATTTTTAGTTTAAGTTTAGATAATTAGGTAGATTTAAGTTTAGATGTAAATTAAGTCTGTTGTTATGGAATAGTTCTTTGGATAACTTAAAGATTAGGTATTACATATCATTAGGTTATTAGAATCGATTAAACAAGATAGTCTTAGTTATGTAATAAATAATATAGTAAGTAGTAGGTATATAGGATCTAGAATAGTTAGATAAGGTTAGGTTAGGTCCTTTACAGCCCTTCGTTGCTTAATTTTAATTAAACCTGTATATTTTTTAGGCTTATCTTTATACAAGATTACCATCTCTTAAATAAATTTTCAGACCTAAGCCGCTTTGCCTCTAAACCTAAGTTCACTAGACGCAGAATTCAGTGAGATTGTGGTCTCTCTGAGAAAAACACTTTCGCTCTGATTATTCCTTTCATGAATTATTCCTGTCTCAATTGTACTTTATATTCTTTGTTTGCCAGACTGCTCTTTACTCGTGCGTTAAAAATAACAAAAACGAACGATTATTCTAGAAAAATATTTTAACAAGTGATACGATATACTGTACACAACATTGTGAAATTGTGTTTTACTATTAACTCATTTACTTTACTATTTATTAACATAACGAACAGGGTGCTGCCATGTTTCACATTTTGCTTATGTAGCTATTGAGATTTTGTATCGAACAGCCGTTTTCTTTTTAGCTATTTCAATGTTCGTTTTGGGATTTCAAAGTGAAAGTTGTTCAGTTTGATGGTCCAAAGTACTCTGAAGCACCCCCCACCCCCCCTCCCCCATGTATGTAGTTAACGGATTTAAAACGCTCCTACTAGGTAAACGCTGGGACTGGCCATATTTTGCTGGTTTTTAGAAGCTACCATAGCCATAGACATATACCAAGCTTTCATTATTACACATACAAATTTATGAAAAATATAGCAACGATATATGATCTTACTTATATGATCTTTAACATGTCCATGTGTCCAAAGGAAAGAAAAATTTGGAAAATTCTGTATTACGTGAACTTTTTTACTTGCGACAAAAACCTTGCACAGTACACCATTGTATAGACAACATTATGATCTAAAAATTTTACTTTAAAAAAAAGACCATTTTTTAATGAGTTAATCCTCCGTGATGGTTAAAAGCATTGGGCTCTCCTCTCACGGAGGTCGTGGCTTCGATACCCACGGGAGACACCTAGTGATATGTCACTTTGTGTGTTTTTCCCCAGTTGTTTAGGACATTGCAGGCTGAATCACCTTATTGTCTGAAAAGAAAGATGATTCTGTGCTTCGGATGGCACGTTAAGCCGTTGGTCTCGGCTACTATTTCTGGTGGTAGTAATCGTTACATAAAAACCACGTCAAAGACCGTAAGGGGGTCTGAAAAAACTCTGAAACAAGGGCTAGCTGCCCATACGATAAGAAGAAATGAGTTAATTAGATAATTTTAGAATTTGGTGGTAATTTGGTTTCCTTGGATTAGAAGGCAAAACAGTGACATAACGAAGGACTAGTCAGTCAAGAATACTCTCAATAAAACACGTCCTACTACGTCATACTTACTTAAATGACGTATGGCTTAGTAGAGGTGAGGCGGCTCTGAATAGACTAAGAGATAAGTGTACTTTTTGCAACCATCAGCAGCAAGGCTGATTCAGTGTTTATGGGGTGTAGATCATCTCTGTGATGGGGATGAACTAGGTCTACCTGCATAACTTCAGTCGGTTTAGGAGTAACAGACTTTTAAAGGTAAGTAAAAAATTAACGACCGTATCATATTATTGTAGTATGCGCTGTAGCTATGTGAACAGTACTAAAACTGACATGGTTCAGCAATCGGTTTAGGAGATCCAGCCTATATCTCCTAAACCGACTGGCAGTTCATGTCAGTGAATCGCAGTGAAGACGCTCTGTAAAGAGAAGTGGCTGTATAATGGTCAATGTATTATATAACACGCAATTAATCAATTATTTTTGTTAATGTATAACACGCAACAAACGGTGTTGCATATTTACCGGTGCTCAAATACCAACTTTACATTACATTAGCTGAAACTATTTTATATAGCTATTAATCTATGCTATTTTAAGGGGATGATAAGACCATCAAACTTTGGACCGTATACAGTATAACATGATACGCGATTTACACTACTAGTTTTTAATAACCTACTAAAAAAATTCAGACAAAAAACTAAAAACTTTCCCTAAGGAACAGGACTCGAAAAACGAGGAATTTTGTTGGACTTCCCATACAAAATTGCGGATACAAAATTAATTTTCTTTGAGAGGTCGAATTTTTTTCCGTTTTTGACCTATCCTTTCATTGTCTGAATACAGCCTTAACATTTTGTTAGAAATTAAAAACTAGTGGTGCATAAAGGGGGTAAAATTAAATGCGTTACATACAGATCAAAGCTTTAGAAGTTTGGACCATAAAATGAAAAACTTTCAATATATGGAACCAACATCTAAATAGCAAAAACAAAATCAGCTGTTCCTTAAAAATGTCGTGTAAATGGATTTTGCACACAACAGAGAGGATTGGAGAGTAGAAGGGGAGGCCTTTGCCCAGCAGTGGGACATTGAACAGGCTACGTAAAAAAAATTATTTACGTTTTAACGAAAATCTGACAAGATACATGTTTCTTTTTTAGATTGTTTTTGAAAAATTTTATCGACTTTAATTGGTGAGTATTGAAATTATAACCAAACTTCGTTTGTATGGAGCGCACACCAAAAACTATCCTTTTAGGTTAAACGCTGTGTGACACTTTTTATTTTATTTTAATTTTATAACACAAATCTAATCCCGCTACCGCACTATCCACTGCCACAGACCACAAATAGCCCAGCCATTTTACGGTTTGAGCCGGGACTAATTAATAATTGATATTTTTTCCGTATAATATTGAAGAGCCAATTTAAGCCTAGAAATGTACTAAAATTGAAAAAATATCACTTCAGCAACAGTTCCAATTTTATAATTTAGCTATTATCTCGTTCTAAAAAACCTGATGGTAAATTTTTTTTCACATATTTAAGGCTTTGCCATTATTACATACTTAAAACATGGTGTAAATATTTTTGGCTACTTAGAAGGTTTTAAAAAATCCATTCGTATTTTCTAATAAATACCTAATTTTTCAACCTAAAAAATAATTTATGTTGTTTAATCTAAGTCAAATGAGTGCATTGGTATTAATATTATTAATTAAAAAGCATTCTGGGAAACACAATTTTGATTTTTATGTTGCGTAGCAATTTTTATTTTAACATGTTTTAAGATAGTCTTTTTGTCACTAAATGGTGCCGGTTACAGTTTAAAAGTCCAATTAATAATTACTCCCTACCCCGCCTAACAAAACTCCGTAAAATGACTGGGCTAAAAATAACATATTCAGCTAACAAGCAACGCAACAGGTGCAAATGTAAATATTTTTTCAACGCTCACTCAATTTGCGATGGTTTGCTCTGTGACATTTTTTTGTATAAAAATCGTTATAGCGACACTAACAATAACCGATGGCTTAATCCAAGCTGTATAAAACGTGCTGTTGCTAAATTTTACCTAAAAAAAAAAAACTTTTTGAAAAATCATTCGTGTTTTGAGAGACGAGTGTTATTATTTAACGGTGTTCTTACCACTTTATTTTGTAATACAAAACAATACAATAGTCTTTATTTGCACACCAAAAACATAAAATAACAATATTAAAAGTAAACAAAAAGGGTACAAATCACTAAAAGCGAATTGGAGTCGCGTGGCTAGAGGTCTCTCGACGTAGACGTCTTTCGTTCGGCTCGCTTTTAGGTAGCCACGCGGCTCCGCCATTTTATGGCGGTTTCGGGTGTGTGTTTTTGTATAAAAACAGGGCTTTGAGATCGCTATATCAATTACCGTACAATGAACGTTAACTTGAATTATAATAATATCTTCAACACTTGATACTGGCGAAATCTTTAAGGAAACGCCATTTAATAAAAATAGAATAGAATAGAATAAAAGCGAATTGTAATATAATTGTATAGTATAAAAAAAAAACATAATTTTATTGACCAAGTATGCATCACTTTTAGTATTATAGGTATAGGTTTTGAAGGTACCTAATTGAAGAAACCTTTTGATGTGAAACATCGACGAGACTAAAAATTGGCATGACGCTCTCATGCCACGTTCGACATTTTCGAAAGAAGTGCGTGGAATTGGGAGAAAATGAGACATAACCCATAATGGAAAACATTTTAGGGAAGATGCCTACTAAAATTTTAAAACCATTTAGGATTTTATGTCCTACAAAGTTTTTACAAAACTTAACACATTTTTGTATCCATTATTTCTTGAGTTATTTAAAAACCTCAGAAAATTTTATTTTACCTGGAAATGAGTGTATTATATTTTCATTTGCCTGAATTTGAATCTAATCATCGTTTGACATTTCTAAACATATTACTGAAATTTTCTGGATCAACTTTCATCACCATATCCGGCCAAGGTAACAATGACCATAATGCTACCAGAAAAATTCTAAATTCATGAAAAAAATTGATGAAAATGAAATTTAAAAAATACGTGCTGCTTATTTTTTATTTATTCAATAAAAATGGGTGATAAAAAATGCAATGCAGTCAATTGTAATAATTTATTAATGAAATAGATGAAATCATATTTGTTGTTTCCACCAACCTACTCTATTGAAAGGTATAAAATAAGTACTCACTAGTACATTACAATTTATTATAATTAAATGCTGTGTATCATATTCAATATGCAAACAAAATAACAATCACAAACAGACGTCCTTTCCCACAAATATGTATCGAAATTCGGGAATAATAACAATGGTAGGACTGTACTGGATACTATTGCCTTTCGTAACAAAGACAGGAGAGTGGGGGACATTTCTATAAATTCTGGCCCCAGCCCAAATATTCCCGGCTACATCTGGCCCTGATGATGTTAGTTAGGTCCCCCCTTTAATTAATTTCAAGATGAGTGTTAATAGGGATGCAATGATGTGACTCATTTTGTGATCTGCTTCAGCATAATAGACACATGATTATCAGACAAAACCTACTTTTATATTGTAGCGCCTTTACAGGGTATATATTGATCATATAACTAGCCTCTTCAAGCAACTTGACTGCAATAAATATATTGAGTATTGAGAACCGAAAACAATATTAGATGAGATCAAAATAATCTATCAAATAAATAAATATCAAATAAATGCTGCGCGTGCTAATGAAATTAAAATTATATGAAATAAACTGCACGTTTTTAAATTAAAAGATATAGTTATGGCATAATTGTTTTTCACTCCGAAAGTGATTATGGTAATTTTGTAATCTCATTTGGGGATGTTTGTAAAGTTAAAACATGCGGTATAATTACCAGTAAATATTAAGGACCGTAACCAAACGAAACTAAAATAAACTTTGCGAATAGAATAGATGATTTGGAAAAATTATAGGATAAATGAGAAAAGCTTTTTTAATCTAGAATTAAACTTATTAACGGGTTCTTACCGCGTTTCGGTATTTTTGATTTCCCGATATTTCGGCAGTGTTACAACCGCCATGATCACGGGATGACAAATATACCAAAACGCGGTAAAAACCCATTAAAGTAGCTAATTCAAGATTAAATAATAACCGCGTAACTCTCTAAAACTATAAAGCTTTTTAGTTGATTAAATAAATAATAAAGTAAATTGAATAAAGGTACCTAAATAAAACTTATGCAAATTTTGCAAATGAAATAAAAGACTGATTCAAATCAAATGATTCAAACTCTAACAAAACTAGCCCCATCCTTATCAGAGGGGCATAAAGTTGGAAATGATGGTTCCCGGGGAATATTTTAATGCTACGGTTGGACTGTCTGTTCTCATTAGTGTACTGGAACTTCTGATTTCTCTTCAGACGATTTACGTTCAAATATTTTTGAGAAATGACTGAAGTAAATTATACGTCGGAATTTGTGAAGTAAAGAAGTATGATTGCAAGAAATAATATGCTAACTTTTTATTTTTGTAACAGGACTTTGAAAACATGATTTGTATTAAATTGTAAGTAACACAACAAACTTCCACAAATTGCCTATTGTGAGATTTAAAAGTAACATTCCTGGGACGATGACTATTTCTTATAGTCGATTTCGACTACACCGACTACTTATACTTACAATAGTAGTCAGATACGCAGTATAAGGTGCGCTAAATGATTACGTGCTTCGGATGGCACGTTAAGCCGTTGGTCCCGGTTACTATCTCTGGTGGTAGTAGTCGTTACATAAAAACCACATCAGAGGCCGTAAGGCGGTCTGAAAAAACTCTGACACCAGGGCTCTGCCCACACGATAAGAAAGAAAGGTGCGCTAAACACAGGAGCACTCTCTCGTCTTTACCCTTCTGATTCTGATGGAACAGGAACCCGCTACGATCAGAGGGTTAGATGTAGTAACTCTTAACGGCAGGTGAGGGCATCAGAGATTTTGAAGATGCACATAGGAGTTAGTAGTAGAGTTAGTGCAATTTGAAGCCGGCAACCACAAGTAACGCTCCGAGATACTACGTATAATAATATAGAAATAAAAAGAAAAAACCTTATTCACTTCACAACAACATAGACAACAAAGAAAAAATTTAAAACAACTTAATTTTGTCTGTGATTCAGGGTGTGTGCCGGGAAATTGAATAGGTTAATTCCGGCTTAATAATAATAATGATTTCGTCTATACTACTAAAGAGGAAAGATTCGATCTTTGTTTGTTTGTAGTGAATAGGCTCCGAAACTACTCGACCGATCTGAATAATTCTTACTACATTATCCGTGACGAACATAGGCTAAATAAACGGCCAAGTGTGTGTCGGGAAGATTCTAAGTCGGTACGCACTTCGCGACGGTCACCTATCTATCTATAACGTCATATAGATCTATCATAATAGATCTATCCAGGTCGCAGTAGCTTTTGGTCATCGACCAAGCCCTTATAACCAAATCTATAACGTCACGCCTCTTTCCCAGTGGGGAAGGCAGAGACCAGGGCGCGCCACTTACTACGATCCTTACATACTTCTTTTGCCTCATGCACATCCATAAATCTCTTCATACATGCCCGTCGGTTTCGAGTACTCCGCACCTCCCCTTTTTGTAAGACGCAACTGATTTGATCACCATACGTCCTACGAGGGCGCCCTCTGCCGACGCTTTCACTCACATTAGCAACATATATCTCTTTCGTACATCTGTTATCACTCATCCTCTCCACACGGTCATCTAGTGTTAAAAAAATTAAATAAATAACGCTCACAGGCACATACATTGTAATGATCCCAAGAAAGCACTATAGGCTTTTTTATTATGGAAACCATACAACAACGGCACAAACATATAACATCCATGACCGAAGCGGGATTCGAAACCAGGACCCTGGTAAGACAGAAAAGTAATTATTATCCAAGAAGCAGACTAATGTTCCTAAAGAATTACGAAACGAGATTTTGAAAAGAAATAAAATACAGCTGTTAAAACTTTAAGAATTCTCTTTACATTTGAATCAGATTAGCTTAGATCTTAGGACGTCTATAATTTTGTTCCAACTGAAACTTAATTAGTAAAGACAAAGACATTCTACCAGACTTAGCGTTATATTTAAGTCATTATAGCAATCCTTATCGAATTTAGTATCGTTCATTTAAACTATAGTTTTGTAATGAATCGGACATTTTAAGGGTAGGTATGTATTAAAGTAACAAATAAGAAAGTAACAGGGAAAAGATTCACAAATAAAGGTGAGAGGGAGTGGGCCAGAGTCGGAATGATTGATTGAACGGAATTCCAGAAGAAACAAAAATTATGATTTTGTATCGGATTTGACTTCTCCATAATACCAAACGAACGGAATTCTGGAGGGGCAGATCCATATAAAATCGTAATTTTGATTCGGAATAAAATTCCGTATGTGGGTTGTAGGCGTATAACACCCATCTGCGTTAAAGCTACGGAGGAGGCGGCATTGCATTGCTTCTTACTATTCTTTGGTAAACCCTTAGTCACATCGAAAACATGTTTGCTCGCATGAGAGCTTATCTCCTTAAGAGACTCTTAATCTAGAATCAATTATGGAGCGCCTTCAATTTTCACTACTAGCATCACAACAGTGAATAGGTCCAACTTAGGACAATTAATTCCTAATCCCGCCCTACTTCAAAGTTACAAATCAGGGTTCCGCAGGCTCGCCTAATGTCATTTGCCGGGATTCCGTACAAAGTTTGGCCGTTCAAAAGGGCCACGACAGATATAAGGTATTTGATGAATATTTAACTTGCTAAGTTTAGGATTATTCGAGTTGTAACAATATGGGTAGACAAAAGCTATTGTTGTTGCGAATTTACTCGCTGAGGTATTTTGTTTAGGGAAAAGTTATGGATAATAAATTGTAACAAAATCTGTAGAAGGTTAAGGTGAAAAATTGAACAAAAATAATACTTTTTCTAAGGGCCAAGGCCCACTGCATCGATTGAATAGCGCCTTTTGTGAACACGCTTCTGCATATATGCATTGTCACAGAAACGCGCTCCTCGCATTTGCAACGCGCTATTGTATCGATGCAAACACGCGATAGTAGCGACATAGAGATATAGAATCATGACTGCATATGCGAAGCTATTCCGTAAATGGATGGCGGCGATTTTGCGACTGTATCGATGCTGCAATGCCACTGTACCGATGCATCCATGGAAATGCGCGGTAGTAACTACACATAATCGTGATGACTTCATGCCAATTTCTTTATTAACTCTTCACTGCAGGAGCATCTCTCCTGTAGTGACCTAACCTAACCAAGCATGGCTCATCCACGCTTGCTACTTACGATATCTATTTTTCTGCTTGATCGTCTCTCATAAGTTTTACGTGTTCGCCAGAAAATTCGTGCTGTGCCGCTTTGATCTCCACGAAGTTTTTCAGCTCTACTAGACTAGTTTAGATTGCCAAATCGTTATCGTCGCAGAAAACCTAGACTTTACTTTTAAAACTTTGTTCTACGTCTCCAAAATCTTTAATTGGCTGCCCCAGAAACGAACTGCAGTAGATAAAATAAACTTTCTTACTGCGCTAGTAAAATCCATTTGGCAATAGGCGATAAACATACTTTCCAATAATTTTAAAACCGCACTCTCGAACTAAAGCGTTTCTAAAGTGTAGCAGTTACGTTAAGGCGGGCTGAAATACGTGTAGGAAGTTGGCCTGTCTGTTTTACTACTGCCGTTTCAAATCTAGGGCCCTTAAATGAGCGTCTTTTATACTGCTTAGGTAGCATTCAGAACAATATTCAAAAATATCAAAGACTATTTCGAAATTACTATAATTGGGATCACACACGATGAAGCATGACGGAGTGGCAGACGTCAGTCCGTCCATTAGTGAAGCAAGGAGTTGTATGAAACCGCACGTAGAAGCAAACACTGTGACGGATTGACGCACCGTGTGTGCTTCTACGTGCGGTTTCATACAACTCCTTGCTTTACAAATGACGGACTGACGTCTGCCGCTCCGTCATCTGTAATCGTGTGTGATTCCACTTAGGTACAGCATTGCTCAAGGAGCAGCAGAGCTACTGCTTATTATAAAGATACCACGAAGGGTCTACCCAGCAAGTGAATGAACATAAGAAACCGACCTAGGGGCGCCCAGGAGGCATGGGACTTCGGAAGACGTTGCTAGGGCTAGGCGGCGGATTGGGTAGCGTAGATTAGTAAATAGCTGCCTGGGATATACCTGTAGCGTCTGTAGATATACAAACCGTTATTCACCCAAGGTGGGCTAATTTCCTCCCTTTGATGGTTTGCAAAAGCTCTAGGAACTTCCTTCTACGTACGCAAACAAAACAGCTGAATTAAAAGCCCAACATCTTACCCCAGAGTTTCCACGACAATTAATTAGTTGATACCCCTTTAAGGAACCGACGATAAGTGAAGTTTTTATGAAACCGTCACTAGCATAAAAGACTGGGAAGTTTGAACGTTGGAAAATTGCCTCATTAAACCATAAATTCTTTTACGTTGTTAAATGGTTTCGACATGTCGCGTGTTTTATAGGAGAAAATATTATAGTTATTAGTGCATTGAAAGTTTTAAATTATGTTTGAGAAATGGAATGTTCTCATGCACAGAACATCATAAAAATCTGCAGCCGCGCCATACTGGTATTTTGATCACAGCACACTTAAAGAACATAATAATTATCAGAAACCTAATCGATGCTATAGTGTCTTCAGTATCGGATTCTTCAGCCAAATCCGAGCTCACACCAGGAACTGATGAGGGATGGCGTCGTTCGTTCATCGTACAGATTCAATGATAAAATGCTGCTACTCAGAAGAAAGAAAACCTGCATAGAAGACCAGGTATCCCAACCAACCGAAATTCTTACAAGCAAACTTTTACAATTAGCCATCCCGCTTCAATTGAATGCAAGAACGCAAAAAAAAAAATTGTCAATATCTTTTCTCTTGGGTGTTTGGGGTAAAAACCATCGGGTCGAATCGGTGCTATAATTAATTACCTTTCAAATGGTGGTATATTCAAAAGAAATGGTGTGTGGTGATTCTTGTAAATCTATACTATTATAAAACTGTAACAGGATGTTTGTCTGTACATTGAAGATATTAACAAAAAAAAGTTACGATATGGTTTTTAGGTGTCCCTGATTCCATTTCACTAATTTTTGGATTTTTTGTCTGTCTGTTTGTTTGTGTGTTAGTTTGTGTGTTTGTTTGTTTGAACGAGTATCACGCAAAAACTACTGAACCGATTTTGATGAAACTTTTTTGTTTGATAGCTTAGATCTGACTTAAAATCTGGTATACAATTTGTGCGGACGAAGTCGCGGGTTAACGCTCGTCTGGTTATAAATCTGAAATCGAACTTACTTTGGTCCACTTTTCTATCGAGAAAATTGAATAGAATCGTGTTTTTATCTACACTGTTATTTGAACTACATATATTTTAAATGTAATAATTTGGTTATTAAAAACCGGTTCGTAAACAGACAAAATAGGTTCAGAAGAAATTCTGATGCGTATGTGAAGTCTACCAATCCGTAGGTATTAGGCACGCGTGGTGGACTAATGCTCCCACACTGTCCATGAGAGTAGGCGGCCTGTGCCCTGGGACGTATATTGGCTGATGATGGTGAAGAATGATAAAATCATTTTTATTCTTCGTCACATTAAATTTTTATTTTACTTTTAAAAACTCAAGTATTTGCGTTATATAATACATGCAAAGTCTATTTTAGTTCACATTCAAATCGAAGACTTTAAATTGAACTCTAACTGAATAACCATTCGTTCTAAATTTCAATCAAGAACAGCCCAAACTTATGATATAATTGGAACTCTCTTAAGCCCAATTTAGTTATATTTATCTAACATCTCGTAGACAAACGTCACAAATTAATCCTTGCCTAGTTAGGAAGTGAAACAAGTCATTAATTGCTGCGAACTTGGTCTGCGCGAGACTTGTAATTAAGTCTTTATAGTTAGTTCGTTGCATCGAATCATATCACGCGCTTAGTAGTTTGAATTAACACGTTTATTGTTTACTTTTTGAACGCACATTCTGAATTATTTAAAATTATCATTGAATTATTAGATTGAACACAAGCGGCACTTGGAACAACGGAATTAATAATAGATTACAGAATAGGACATATGAAACCAATCACTGGCTTTTCGGTGAAGTAACAAATTATCGCTATAACTTAAAACATCCAAGTACAATCCTAATCCAATTGCAGTTCTTATCTCGTTGCAATGCAATACTATTCAACTGTGCTGAATTTCGCACCGCGCTAAAGTCTGTGACTGACAGCCTTTAACGTCTAAGCGGTCTGTCAAAACGGCTCTAACGATTGTCAAATGAAAAGCAATAGAAGTTGTGGTTCGCACGGGGTCCAATCATGGTTCAGTTGCGACTTATTTAGCGCAATTGCTCTCCTGTATGCTTCCAGTCCACTTTACATTATATGTGGCAACAAACTCACTCTCCGTCACACTAGACAGAGATTCGGTGACCTGCTATAAAACGTGAATGTTCTATGTTTCAGAAAATCTCAGACTACCCTCTCGGGGAAAATAGTCGTGAACGGATGCTATGTAATCAAATTAAACGTAGACTGACAGATTGGTGGTGCTCTCAGACCGGTATGTTGGCTGGCGGGCCGTAGTTTGGGCACGCCTGACCTTTTCAAAACGATAAATCACTTGGTGACCTAGGCCTGATCTGGCATTCTTGCTTACTAGATACGAAATATACATGATCAGAAAGCTGTGTATATCTTTATGTACGAGATCAATTGGGTTGACCCCAACTCCCACGTGTAGGAAAATATTTGCTGTGTCAGTTCTTTGCAGACTGGATTTAGCAATAAAGTTCTGTGATATACTAGACCGGTAGGCCTACCATGAGTTTTCACTGTCCGTTACTACTTTAGTTGCGGCGCCAATTTTGTATGACAGAATTAGTTCTCAACGTAACCACTAGGAGCGCTGTACGAAATTCGATACAAAAACTGACGTTTACTACCGTAGTTTTACTGTAGTTTACTACAGTAATAATAAATAATAATAAATATCTTGGACATTGTCACACAAATTATCTAGTCACATTTAAAGTACCTGGACTTGTATTATGATGACTAGACAACGATATAGAATACATATATAGATACAAACATCCATGACTCGGGTACAAATATTCATATTCATCATATAAATATTTGTCTCTTGCGGGATTCGAACCCTCAGCACAGCAGGCAGGTTCACTACAGACTGTGCTACCGGGCCGTCAGTGTAAACTCATGGTAGGCCTACTGAATTCACTTGGACATTTTCTAATAGGAAACTACTAGGTACTAAAAATATGAATGTGAAATCAGAGTGGCTGATAAAACATGTTTTATTTAGTTAATTATCACAAGGAAAAATAAATAAACATAAAATTGTTATCACACTATTTAGAAATTTTCCATGGCATAAACAAATGGAGGTATATATCCAGCAGTAGATAGTGTTAGGCTGTAAATGATGATGATAATGAATTAGTCATATATTGGCATTCCTTTTTTGATCGGTACTACTTTTTATTTTATTTATAATTAATGGACTATTGCTTGTGCGTCAGCACTGCATTTCCGCCAGTGTCAAGTGTTTATGGGAGAATCTATTCCAATCTCAGGGATTGTTTTTAGTCAAGAACAAGAAGAGATTGAGGATTGCGGAGCCTCGTGGCAGGCAAAAACGCGACGCGCCAAATCCACGCGAGACGAGTGCTCGGGTCAGAACCTGCAACGTGACTCCATTCGGTACTACTAGTGAAACGTCGATGTCCTGAAGTTTCAGAATATCTCTGACTACCCTCTCGGGGAATATAGTCGTGAGCATATGCTTATGCTATGCCTTTTTTCATCCCGTAAATGTAAGCCAACATTTAATTTTATTAAAAAACAAAAGTCAAAGTTCAGTAGATCGGATCGCATCGAGCCGAAATGGCGTTAAAAATGAAATTCCCATTTCTAGATCTGATAGGTACTTTGGATTATTCAATCAATCAATCAATCAATTATACTTTATTTGACACCAAAAAAACAGAGTATACAGAGAGCAAACAATCAGGAAATACAACAGGCACAAAAACAGGCGGTCTAATCGCTAAAAAGCGATTTCTTCCAGACAACCTGAGGGTAGAGGAAATAGTGAAAGAAGATTATTCACGACTGAAGGTAATTATTAATGCATCAATGATTTTTATTTCCTTATTTAATTCGAATTAATAAACTGCCTAAATATGCAATGATAATATATAAAAAATTCAGATGAAAAGAAATGGTGAAAATATTTTGTGTTTTAAATACACTATTTCAACCGTTGTTGCGTCGTTGCATTAATATACTATAATACATACAACCGGTTGTTGCCCGCGACTTCATCTGCATTGTCTTTATAAAAGTAAGAGCGTTAACCCGCGACTTTGTCCGCACAAATTATATACCAGATTTTAAGTCAGATCATAAGCTATCAAACAAAAAAAGTTATATCAAAATCGGTTCAGTAGTTTTTGCGTGATGCTCGTTGAAACAAACACACAAACAATCAAACAAACAAACAGACAGACAAAAAATCCAAAAATTGATGATATGGTATCAGGGATACCTAAAAACCGTATCGTAACTTTTTTTTGTTAATATCTTCAATGTACAGACAAACTTCCTGTTACAGTTTTATAATAGTAGATAGATTCTGTCTGTAGGTATGCCAAATTTCATCCAAATCCAATCAGCTGTTTATGCGTCATTGAGTCAATCACAAAAATCCAAACATCGTTTATGAATTAAAATATTAGTAAGAATAGTTGATTTGAAAAAAAGGCCATCCTTTATACAACATGTTAATGAATAAGCTCAAAACATGTACCCACGGCGACACATCAAGCAACGCAAAACCAAATAAGCTGGCCGCGCGTACGCGTTGTTAGAGTAATGTATAACATCGCGCGGCCAGCTTATGTTTGTTTCGTGTAGCTTGATTTGTCGCCGTGTGAACACCCCAACTGATTTAAAACGAAATAATTGCATTGAAACAATCATCATCATCATCTCAGCTGATGGACGTCCACTGCTGGACATAGGCCTCCCCCAAGGATTGCCATAACGACCGGTCCTGCGCTGCCCTCATCCAACGGGATCCCGCCGCCTTCACAAGGTCGTCGGTCCACTGTGTGCGGGACCTACCCACGCTGCGCTTTCTGGTACGCGGTCGCCACTCGAGAACTTTTCGGCCCCATCGGCCATCGGTTCTGCGAGCAATATGCCCCGCCCACTGCCACTTTAATTTAGCAATTCTTTGGGCTATGTCAGTTACTCTGGTTCTTCTGCGGATCTCTTCATTTCTGATTCGATCTCGCAGGGAATGAATATTATGTAAGTATCACTGTTATTTGGGTAAATGTACGAGTTTTCACTGATTCTTACATTTTTCGTTCATTTCTTTTTTTAGGGTTCCGTTCCCAAAGGGTGAAAACGGGACCTAGTATAGGGTCCCATTTTCACCCTTTGTTGTCCGTCCGTCCGTCTGTCCTACCTATTTAGGGCTATAACTTTTAAACCGTAAGAGCTAGATAGTTGAAATTTTCACAGAATGCGCGGTATTAAGGCGGATTTGCTAAAAATTAAGAGGGGTCCTCATACAAGGAGCTAATTTTTATCAACGTTTTTTCTTCTCGCTCTATCGTAAAAACGGCAATACATACAAGCGTCAAACTTGATGTAATTATAGAGCAGACTCTACAGGATAACAACAAATAATAAAAACTGGTTAAGTGTGAGTCGGTCTCATGCTAAAGGTCCGTTTTTGTAAGTTAATGTTTAGTGGTGGTGTGGTACGGAACCCTCGGTGCGCGATTAGCCCGTCTCACACTTGACCAATTTTATCGTTAAATTGGTAGAAATATTTATATTTGAGCAGAACAACACCCGTGATAATCCATTTTAAATTGAACGTCAAAACAAATCTGACCTAAAAACTATTGCGTAACAAACAATACAGAATTCTTCGGCCGTTCATCCAATTAATTCTATCTGACATTAGTGTTGTCTCTCGATATGCGACAATCGATAGTATACCGATTTTCTAACGATGAGAAGATCGGCCTATCGATAGTGTATTGATATATAATACTTCAGAACGTGACAAATACTTACTACGTACTTTGGATCATTGTTGTCCTTCAAAAGTTTTTTTTTACTTCTTTTGACGGATTGCAATACTAGAAAGAAATAAAGAAAGAAAGAAAGAAAGAAAGAAAGAAAGAAAATACTTTTATTTGCAAACACCAAAAAAAAACACTGACATAATTATACATAAAAACTATACTAACACACAATTTAAAATATTACACAATTAAGAGCAGTGTGTGCCGCAGCAGCAAACAAGGATGCGCAGATTTTCAGTCGCACCCCAGAAGTGCCATTTCTGAAACTCACACCCCCAAAGTTGTGATCAAATGATGCATAAAATATGACATTTTCACTGCTGATTTTTGTGCTTACTGTAGTCGATACTATCGAAATTCTGAAAAAGAATGGTATCGGTAGTCCTAAACCATCGATATTATGGTTTTTGAGTATATCGATAGTATCGATAGTTTATAATTTATGGGCTGCAATACTATCGGTAGTACACTAGAGACAACTTTTACTATGGGAGTAAACAGTACGGAGCAAAAAAAATAGCTGTGCCATACTAAACTGGAACGCCTACTCGATTCAAATGTATGCAACAGCGGTTTTTTTATCCAATCTATTTGTTCCCATAGTAAAAGTTGTTCAATTTCATGTCATATCAATTTCAACCTGTATATACCTATAGTATTGCAATGCGTCAAAAAAATATTGTCACGATCCGGGCAATCGATAATATCGATACCGTAACGATAGTGTGGCCGTTTTTAGATGGAAACTATCGATTGTTTGGCAACACTATCTGACATGACTATAAACAGAGTTGTAAATTAAAAAATCACATCAGTCTACGAAGCTTTGATGTTCACACCACTATCTTTAGAAATGTTTATTTTTGTTAGACGCGCGATTGATATGTGGGTAAATATTTATTTTATTGGACTGTGGTCTTTTATTGGTACATACTTCAAAGGTGTGAAATGTTATGTCAAAACCTTCGCTTCATTTATAGATTTATCTACCAGTGTTGTAGTGTTGATTTTAATGTTAGTCTCGATGTTGTAATTTTGCCAGTCAGTTACCAGAATCGCTACAATATAAATATAATATAATCTAAACTATTATACAACTGTAGTAGAAAGTTTGTCTGTACATTAAAGATATTTACAAAAAAAAGTTACGATATGGTTTTTAGGTGTCCCTGATTCCATATCACCGATTTTTGGATTTTTTGTCCGTCTGTTTGTTTGTGTGTTTGTTTGTTTGAACGAGCATCACGCAAAAACTACTGAACCGATTTTGTTTGATAGCTCATTATCTGACTTAAAATCTGGTATATAATTTGTGCGGACAAAGTCGCGGGTTAACGCTCGTATAAATATAATATAATTTAAAAAACATTAATAATTTATATTATTAATGTTTTTTTAAATAATTTAAGGGGGCACCGAGCCACCAATTTTATTTTTTTTACAATTATACAACATTTCTAAAAAAAAGAGTGACTCATTCTAGTCATTGCTGATATTCAATTTATGCTTATGATGCTTATAAAACATAGTCATCCGTAATATTTGGATAAATTGAAAGACAATAATTACTACAATGGGCATTCTTGTTTTCGGAAATGTTGTATAATTGTCTAGAAATAAAAATAAGAAACGATAAAGCACTTGTGGCTCAGTTCCCTCCTAAGGAACGCACACAATTAAAAAGTATACGATTTGTCAGCAAAGAATAAGGTACGGGTAAACAGATTCCGCCGATTACTTTTACGGACTATTGTATCCATTCTAACTACAGAGAAAAAAAATACTTGAGGGAAGATATTTTCGCATTTCGATATAAGGAAACTCGAAAATGTCTTCGTTTGAAAAATAAAATGTTTCGTATTATAGTTTTTGGGCCAAGAACTAATTTCTTGTATCAAAATTCACATCATCATAATAAAAGAAACTCTCTTATTCATGATGCGAGAAACAAATCTGTTTTGATTCAAGATATCAATTTCGAACCCAGTAATACAATTCTCGTCACAAGAAATTCATTCTTGAATTTTGAGAATTGTACATTCTTCAAACTTTAGTGAGATTATCTTAGTCCAAGACATTTATATGTAAGAAGAACTGTTCGTTTCTTGATTAAGAAATGTCAAGTTGAGAATTAAGAAATATTTAAGATATAAGGTACTTAAGATATAATAATATTTAAGATATAAGTATTAAGAAATATTTGGTTCTTGTTTCCAGAAGGTATTTTTTTCTGTGTAATTTGTTTCAAAACTATTAATCGAGAATTTTCGGTAAGAGCAAAGGTGAACTGGAAAAATAATATAACTAATTTCGTCAAAAACGCTACCAAGTAGTCCAGTCAAGATCTGTCAAAAACACAAATAGAATGGTGTTCAGCAAATTCCACTATTTACACGGAGAGAAATATCTAGTAATTGTGACAATTTTTTATATTAACCGACGTTTGTAGAAAATTATTATGTTGTTATAAATAGAATTGACTTTTTCGAGTACTTGACCTGCGATTATGATTAATTGCGATAAATTGACGAAACTTTTAAAATCATAAAGGTTTCCTTCCTCGAGTAAGTCCATCATTGCACGGAATTTATAGCATCCTAACTGCGCTCGGGCGCTAACTTTACGCTATACAATTTAATGGACTAATTAAGTCACACGGATCGAAATGTACTATTATTAGACACAATGACTTGAGTATGTTAAAATTGCACGTTTTTATGCAATGAACACCTATATCTAAAACTACAAACATGCTATATTCGTAACAATCAAAACAATATTGGCAGTTATCCAACTGCAGATAGGTTCTAATTTTGAACAAACAGAAATACCTTCCTTTAATAGACGACTATAACTTGTGCTCATTCCTTCCGTCTTTCTGTCATAGATTAGTTTATTTTTGGAGACGCTCTTGTTAATATACATGCAAATGAAACTAAGACAATACGAACATCTAAATCAACATAATTTAAAAAGCGTAAAGCCAAAATCATTCACCTAATCAAAGTAGGAATTTTATGATCTGTTCAACGCTTACGGCTAAATAAATATCCTCTGAGCGAGTCTTAAAAAAAAAGATAATATAACCAGCATATATCTACATTTCACTACCCACAGTGCCCAATCTTGGTCCAGTATAAAAGGTAATTTAAAAATTAAAAGCCGTGGTGGTCCAGTGGCGAGTAACCTTGCCTGTTGTGCAGAAGGCGACATTCCTGTCCAGGAAGACTCGTGCCAATGAGTTTTTAAAACACCACTGGCTTTTTGATGAAGGAAAACATCGTGAGGAAACCTGCATGCTTCAATTTCGGGGCATTGTCCATTAGAGGTGGCGACGCAGACGGGCTCACTCCCCGACACATTGGCTGGACAGAGTTTCGGTACTAGTGAAACGTGGATGTTCTTAGTTTTTAGAATATCTCTGACGGGTAGTCAGACTCTGACTACCCTCTCAGTAAATAAGTATAGTCGTGAGCATATGTTAAAATAAAAGTTTATCGTATTAAAAAGAAATAATATAAAATAGGAACCCAAGATCGTCAGACGTTTAAAACAATTATTATAAAATTTATTTCAATACACCCTTTTGTAAACACAAATTTTACTGTATATAATTTGAAAAGGAATTTCGCAAACAGTTCCTTTAGATGTTTACAATTTCAGTTCAATGTCGTGTCTGTCAATATTGTCACTTTATTCTTTAAATTTCTTTGACACGTTGTAAAATGAATGTCGGTTATGATACGAGGGTTTGAAACGTAGCTTTCTATATTAAGAAATTTTTATTATAAATTTTGCGTTATATTCATGACTTTGTTGTCGTTCCAGTTTTAGAAATTGGTGTCTGTGTCTCTAATAAAAAATAAGGATCAAAGTTTTTATAACAAATCAACTCAAGAAAACAAAAACCGGCCAAATACTAGTTTCTTGTGTAGATGTGTACGAAAATACTAGGTCAAAACAAGGTATTAAAAGTTCTGACAATTTGATTCTACTTCAATATCCAACAAAGAACAAACCTGTACGCAAATAAGAGAAGACAAGAGTTATTGTTGCAAAAAGAAGACCTGCTTAGCTCTTTTTGATGTCTTCAAGTTTAGCACTTATGTGACATTGTTCTACCTCGTTACCTCGTGTATACAGGGTGTAAAAAAACTTCTCCCAAAAACTCAAAACGGTCAAAGTACCCATCAATATGTACAACTTTTACTATGAGACCAACTACACTTACCACTTTGAGTTCCTGGTTGAGGTTTCTTACACCCTGTATTATTTTTATTAGCACCATTGTTACATCCAAACTGAAAAAAAAAACGTTAAATTATTAAATTACTTTCTGATTGAGCTGGAAAAATTGAAAATTACATTTCGATTATGAGTTATTTTCCAGCCCAGTTTGCAGGGGGATGAAGCCAGCTATAACTTAAAAAAAGTTAAACCTGTATGGGCGTTAGATTTATCAGTGTCTACAAATTTGGCATACGAGGTTTGGTCACAAAATACACTTATGGTATTGTGCCAAATATACAGTATTACTGCCATGCCAACTCTCTAGTCACCCGTGGGGACCACAAGGCGCTTATCAAGGTCTGTGCAAACAGTTAGTGCATGAAAACTCCGGTCAAGGTTATGTGATACGCACCACTGATATTAAGTAACAAATGATATCTAGTATTTTTTTGACTTAGGTTATATTTTCTCGTGATACTTTTCTTTTTATGTCTGAAAAATGTAGCCTAAAGATATTGAAATATGCTATGTCCCAACACTGGCAACTTCAAAAACCAAGACCAATTTTACCGCCCGTTCAGACATCAAGCAAACAAATTTGACGAATATAAACAAAAAAGCAAAAACAAGCAGACATAGCAATAGTAAACTCAGAAATTGAAAATAAGTATATTATTTTCAAGTAATACAACGTACAGCTGAAACGCTTTGTATACGACCAAACATCCCATGCCCATTGTAATCTTTCGGTTCAAGGTAATAAAACGATATTTGTAAGAGGGATGATGGTTATTATAGAGGTATTGGGTAACCCTCGGTCGCCCTCGGTGCTTTAATTCCTTTTAAGAAGGACAAGTATTTTGTAAGAGCGAACATAAAATTTATAGGGTATTGTGATTTGAAAATCCTGTGTGATTCGCGGCTTTGAATGGAAGCCCATTTTGTTCTGTTGAATATCGTATTAGGCGATTTGGGAAAAGATTTCTTTTGCGTTGTTTTTATTATGATTCAAGGCCACTTTCAACGTGAATACGTAACCAACATCAAATAAGGTTCACAATCAACTGCAGTACCTGCATCGCACTATAGAGAAATTATCACACGAATTCCCTACAATGTACAAAGTCCAACTAACAACCGTTGGACTACAACCGGTCCCCAGGCATCACGCCTATCCTGGCGGAAGATCTTCCCATTTCAATGGAATTTTCACCTAGTTCCAAACACTTTAAACAAGTGACCTCAGAACATCCACGTGTCATTAGTAGTACCGAAACTCTGTCCAGTGTGATGGTTAGTGAGCCCGTCACAACTTATAATGGACAAGGTACAATACGTACCATGAAATGGAAGCATGCATGTTTCCTTCACCGAAAAGCCAGTGGTGTAATCGTATGTAAATTACGAAAAACTCATTGGTACGAGTAGGCCTGGGCAGGGATCGAACCATCGCCTCATGAACGGTAGCATGGTTACTCGTCACTCCATGGCTCATTTCAACCTACATGGTGACTTTTACCCTATCGGCCGAATTGAGACTTTCGCAAGTTTTATTAAAAATATAGTTACAAGAAAGTATGTACCTCAATCCTCACCAAAGAACTGCTAAAAGCCAGTCTACGTATTCACCGCAGCAATTACCCAAACATCAAGAATTAGCAGAAAAAACGTTACCTTTTCGCGTGACACTTATTTTTTAACGAAATTCGTTTCAGCATTTTCTTCACGTTCTTTTTTAAGCCCTTTTTCACGCGACGTTTCTTTTAATTAATCCCTTTTATACGTTTTTTGTTGCCTTCTCTCGATGTTCGACGGATATCTTGCTGGAAACATGCTTAATTAAGCGTTTTAATCGTTACTTCACGCTTATTTTACTAAAGAAAATATTTCGAAAGGATATTGAAGATCACATTAACGTAACCAAATGTTTAAGACTTGATTAAAACGTAGTTTTGTACCTTCTGTATTACCTGTCTCTTTACTCTCTGTATGCTATACTTTTGGTGTAAAATAAAGTATAATTGATTAAATTGATTGATTGATTAAAGGAACGGAAACAGATACGGTCTTTATCATTTTTAATTTATTCCAAACAAGGTAAGATGGAAGAACTTTTTATAAGAATTATAATAACAAGGACTGGCGCTTTCCTCGCTCAACGGATCAGTTTAGCCGTTCAGCGAGGAAACGCTGCCAGCATCTTGGGTACCCTCCCGCGCGGTCCAAACCTGCACCATATTTTAGGTTAAGTTAGTATCTCAATATTTTTATTTATTTTTAATGTACATACTTACCTTCCTTTATTTGTATTTAATAAAAAACTAATTTAATTTTATGATGAATATATCATATAAAATAATTATATGATATATTTATAATAAAAATAATTTTATTACTGTCACTAAATATAGAACCGGGCTCACTACCTGTAAGACTGGACAATATTGGCACTGCCACTGAAATGTGGATGTTTAGAATATGGTTTAAGTTAAAAAAAATCACAATAATCATAATCATTTATTGCTTCAACAATACGTTCCTACGTACTAACCTAAAGGTCATAACTTAGTTACTTATTAGGTATAATTAACTAATACTAAGTTATAAGCCTTACTTGTAAAATAAATTTGACTCCGCCGTTGTGAAATATAGTCGTGAGATAGATAAACAATTTATTTGCATAAGTTACACACACATAATATTACAGTTCACAACAAGTTAACAAAACAAGAATACAACGAAACATCAATAGAACAACATGTAATTTATTGTATGCTACAGCAGCAAATAGGTCCCAGCTCAACATAGACCTTGCCCGAAAGCAGGGTGTTGATTTTCAGATGAATCCTTTTTAGTAGTAGTCAGACGCAGCAACCAATGAAATGAGAGATAATAAATAAGTAAGTGTAAGTTCAAATGAAATATAGTCTTGGAAGAAAGTGTAAAAAGAATTTGAATAATATTATAAGTAAGTATTAATACATAAATAAAATGTTTATTATATTGTAAATTATTATTATAATTATGTATAGCCTAAAATTGGGTACCTAGTGAAACTATGACACAAAAGGTACGTTAGCGTACCTATCAGCCAATAATTTGTTTTTTTCAGGATAAATTCCCTTAATTTTCTCTTGAACGTGAAACCTGACTTGAGTCACAGAATAAATCTAGTACTACCCGTACCGAAGGATCACTTCCAAAACAGATTTAAATAAATAACGACTCTCTCTTCACAGCAATAAGGTGTAAAGTTATTTGCGCCCGTCCTATCGTACAACTCGCGAATAACCTACCAACTGTCACAACGGCGTGCGTGCAAACCAAAATGAACCGAATCATTAGGCATGAAAGCTTCCTTTACAAAGTCTCCCTCTTTCATTCTTTCACGTGCTGGCAGCGTGACATCGCTAGGGTTTTCAAGTCTCGCATTGACAACTCATAAAATGGCGGCAAGTCTAATGAGATTTGACCAAGAAGTTTAAACGGTAGCTATAGATTATGGCCTTTTTGGCCAAGCTGTACCTTATTTTAATCTTTTTGGTGACCACCGAGGGGTGAATGACAACCTATTGCCTTTGACCCCTCGCTGGGGGCCGGTTGTCAAACGTACCTGAGCTGTGGAGTGAGACAGGCCTGCTTGAATGATCGCAGTGGTGGGGGAATATTGTTCTAGCACTTGGTTGCCTGATAGCGAAAGCTACCGTTTTGTGTATTTGACACGATAATAAGAACCTTGTCGGCCTTGTGGGATATTTGTTATGAAAGGGTGATCGTTTGAGCTTTGAGAATAGTTGGTCCGGTTTCTGACTCTTTAGCGTACTGAAAACAATTCAATACCCAATTGTGATCAACAGTTTTACAAAAATACTAAACAATTTAATACATCACCCGTTGAAAGAAAGACCGTGCCGACGGTCGCCGTTGTTCTTTTCAATCAAGTAAGCTCCTTTTATTTCTACCCGACTACCTACAAAATTATACAACGAAAAACAAAAAAATAATTAATTTAATTTGCTACAATAGGCTACTTGACAACTAGTCAAATCAGCTACTCTTTATTGGACGTCAAAACGTGCGCTTTGTATGAACATTTGTATGAGTTATGACGTCATCAAATTTTCATTACTTTGTAAAGTTTATTTTGTTAGTAAAAATAGTATTCAAGCTAAAAACTAAATTAAAATGGGAGTGTAGCGTTATTTTCTAACCTTTTTTTTTTGAGAAGATAAAAATGAAATATATTTGATGTAGTCAAATACCCAATTTTGTCGGTCGAAAAACTTTGTGATAAATCCGTCAATGTCAGTATGTCTTATTGAGGATCGTTTTTCAACTTTTAAGCTTCGAATTTACAACCTAAATTCTTGATTTTCTCTAGAAAATTTTGTGATCCTATATAAACGAATAGTAAAACTTGACATGAAAGCTGTTTCTTCTTTATTTTTTTATGAAATGCATCAAAACAATCATTTCAAAACTTTCCTTCTAAAATACAGGGTGTAAGAGTTAACCCTCCATAGACTGAAACAGTGAACTCAGACCATCAAACTGAACAACTTTCACTATGGAGCCTACCTCAGGAAACGCGAAAAAAACAGCTGTCCTTATGTGATATTTGGGTCGGGTAGGTACAGCAGTTTTGTAAAATGCCAGAGTATCTTCTAAACTTGCCATAAAAGTTTAAGTTCCATGTAAAGCAAGTACTCTGCAAAAAAGGTTACTATAAACTCGATGATTATTATGCATGACCAAAATGGTCTTGACAATGTTACGCTATGTAATTTAATATTGTATTTATTATAATTGTACTTGAGTTTTTAATGTTAATTCTTTCGTCAAAATGACAAAATTACAAATAGCGTGCGTTTCAGCAACATGCGTCGTCAAAACAAAACACTATTCAGCAACATGCCATGTCCAACACTTAATCGAAAAGTCCGCCCCTAGTGGTACCTGGCCCAAACGTGCCCATTGTACTTTGTATATATTGTTTTGTTTAAGAGATGTGTGTTGTAGAGTCATCTTCATTTCAACGGAACTGCTTCTGACGCGGTGGTAGAGTCAAAAAAAAATTCTTCAGAAATTTATCTATGTGATATTATTTTGAATGAAAAAATGTCGAGTTTGATAAATTAAATGAAAAAGAAAAAAATTGTTCTAAATTGCATTAAATCATCCCATTTTTCAATCCGTTTTTCCCGTTACGCATGACAGTAAACTTCAAATCGCAAAGCAACAGCCATTCCTCAAAAACGTGCATGTGTCCACAATTTATGCATTGCGCAATATGCCAGAGAAATAAATATTTTTATGGGAAATTTCTGGCTAAAATTATGGCACCATGGTAAGGAGGGGGGGAGGTAGGGACCACGCACGCTCTGCGTCCACAACCCGCCTGGGTGGCGTCCCGATCAACCGCGTATACCGCTTGCGTCTACAATTCTCATTCTGTAATTCGAAAATTTAAAGTTCATCTTAGTGTTGTGAACGTGATGTGTAATAAAAACGTATATAAGGACAAATGGTTTAATACAGTGATATTGTAAGACTATGGAATGCAAAAGTGTTTTTCTCTAGGAATCTTTGATTCCTTCCATGGTGAGTTAATTTTGGAAGTATTTTTTTGCTGTTTTATATATTTTTAAGGATTTCCCTCATGATTAAATAACTTCTTGGGTCTGTGTTATCGTTATCTGTCTTTTTTATACTTTGTAAAATAATGAACTGTTTGGAATTTATTCTGGTTACATTTTCTTAAGACATTTTCCGGGAAATTAAATTAAAAAAGTGCCTAAATATTTTTTCAAAGAAAAAGACCGGGAGAGAGAGTAAAGACAGAGGATACCTATAGAGCTTTTATGTTTTCGGCAAAGTATGACAAAAAAAAAATTAATACGTTTATTTGGACCACCAAAGTGAAATACTTTTACCATGGTTCCAACATTTAAATCGTGAAAAAAATATTCTATTCCATTCATTTGGGTAGAGTAACCCCTTACTTATTTATATAGAGAAAAATAGATCAATACGTACATAATTTTATCGCTATTTAGATGTTGGCTCCATGTGAAAGTTGTTCAGCTTGAAGTGTGCCCAAAAATATGTGACGCATTTGAGTTTACACCTGTATATTATAACTTTTATTTATAATTATAATGGACGTCCAATGTTTTGAATTTTCTTTTGGAAAATTCGGTTGAATTCTTCAACATGGAAAGGTTTTTTCACGCTATGAATACGAGATCGTACCTACATTCAAATTTGGTTTTTATCTTGAACCAAGTGTTCGATTTCATCGATTGCAGTAAAACCTTGTAAAGAGGAAAATGTTTAGAGGCTTATATAAATATATTTATCCGTACATGATGTGACGGGATCATTGATGCTTTTTCTAACTCTTCTTGCTTTTAATTAGTTCTTTATCATCAATGATCCTTTGGTACGTTGGATCTTACTTAGTATTTTATTTATTGTAGTTTAGTATTTTGATAAACATTATACATAATTTTTTATATTCTTTTGTTCCTTTATGGTAAATTAATTTACTTTAAGTATTTTAACTTACAACTTGCCATAATTTGGAAATGTTTCCCCTTCAGTCTTTCCAATCTTATCTATTCCGCTATTCCGGTATTTTACGAATATACAAATTGAGCTTTTAAACAAAACTCACATTTATTAGTTTCTGTTATTAGGTATTATGTTAAAAAGTTTTTTTTTAAGTGAATAATTACTATAACAAAGCATTCATAAACAATCACAGATATTTTCTCTAATATCCTAGAATCTTTTAAACACACTCTTGCTTGACATATAAAACATAAAAGTAACTATACCTTATTTACTTATTTATATTACCTGATAGTGAGGAATGTTTGAGGTATGATATTCTAAATATAAGTATTTCTCAAACTCTCTAAGGAAATAAACGAATAGCAAAATTACAAAACTATACTAATTAACAAAACCCTTGAACCGTAAAATACTACGTACCTTGTAACTTCAAATCAAAATCCTTAAACAGATAAATAGTTAACCTTTGATCATTTACCTCAAAAGCAAACAAAAAGGGCTCTTAATTTCAGGAAGTTTCAAGCGTTTTTCAGTTCAAACGGCTTTCCATCGAATAATCCTCTACAGTTAGAATTTCAGGGCTGTTTGATTCAAGCCATCGTCCGTTATTGGCGATTACGGGTTTTAGTTTTCAATCTAAAAACTGTTAGTCTCTACTGACAACTTTGATATAATTCGTAAACAATATAGGCAGGTCATGAGCACGCACAACATGCCATGTACCAAAGAGTTTTTCTGACTTATGTTACCTAATACCGACTGCTTTCAAACGGTGAAGGAAAATATCGTAAGGAAACTTGCATACTCTGAAGGAGAAATTCTGATACGTATGTGAAGTCTACCAATCCGCATTTTGCAGGCCTGGACTAACGTCCAATCGCGCTCCACGGCCTATGCCGTGTGCCCTGCAGTTGGACGTATATAGGCTGATGATGAATATAGATAGGGATATGTAGTAGTACGTACACTTGTTATATTTAAAAGAGTACCTAGTTCTAGATTAGTTGAGGTTGACCCATGTTCGTTAGTTAGCAAATACAGTTGTACACACTATGATTATACGTAAGTATTAAACCACATAATAAATAACATTTTTTTAAACAAATTTCATTTCATTTCAGTATCTTTTTATTATACACATACACACAAATACAATTGTTTACACACATAATACATTAACATACTCGACAAACAATTCGGTCATTCAGTAGAAGCACATTAAAATCTTTTTATTTGTCCAAATTTTTCATATTTTTTACCTTTTGTCTTGCCTTTGCCAAGGTACAAAACCTTAAACAGTTTTTAAAACGTGTTGTCACGTAATTGGCGCTGTAAAATTTAAATGTTGTTGTATTAGAGATTAAGTAATTTGCTGTCTGATAACCAATAAAGATAAATAAATAAATAAGTAAGTTTTACTGCCATTCCTAAATACTTCAAAACACTACATTCCTGCTTCAAACACCGCCACGCAGGGCCTGCGCAGGTCGGTGGAGGAGAGTTAGTAGACAACTTGCTGTTAAAAAATTATCAAGCCTCCTGTCCCTATCACACACATAAAACACGCACATAAAGTGTGACATTTTGCAAGTGTAACATTTTGCGTCAAGATGACATTTAATAAATGTGACATTGTGCACATACTACCTTTTAGTTAGCACTATGTACATGATCCTTAGAATTTGATATGCGGATTTGGGGATCACGATGAACAGATGAGGTTCACAGTGATCCTGGTGGCCGAACCTCCTTATATGACCCTGATCTTTACAGTTAGTATTTCATGGCATTGAAATAGAATAGACATAAACTGACGACCCCAAAGGTACTTATTGAAGTAAAAAAGTAGCAGTTGTAAAAAGTACCTCACATTTTACCGCGACTATTTTATTAACATTTTAGCAAACTTTTACGGTTTTTTCCGACATAAACAAAAATATGTCAGGGTAACGGTGAAATGTCTCACAAACAATGTCCCTATGGGATAGTTAACTTTTACCGCTTGGGTAATCGGAGTAAACAAACACCTTTACCTTTTCTTCTTATTTTTATTTTCAACTAATAACATTCTGATGAAACTAACAAAAATGTATGACGGAGAAGGACGTTTTCAGCGATAAATAAATAAAATAATTTTAGTTACAAGCCCGATTGGCATTACGCTGTCTAAAAAAACCGGTCAAGTGCGAGTCTGATACGCGGAATGGGGGGTTCCGTATCAACATACAATATTACAAAAAAAAAATGTGTTTTCTACGGGATCTTTAGCGCAAACCCGACAAACACTTCGTTGTTATACTGTAGAGGTTGCACTATAACCACACCAAGTTTGACGCTTGTATGTATTACAGTTTTTAAGTGAAAAGAAGAAACATTGATAATAATTAGTTTATTGTATGGAGACCGCCCGTAATTTTTTACTTTTTGTTTTCTTATTATTTGTCATTAAATCTACATAATATTATATGTAAAAATTTTAACTGGCTACCTAATACAGTTCAGAAGACACAACCTTGTGAAGCTAGGACGCGCGGACGGATGGACGGACGGACGGACAGCATAGGCTTATGAATATGGTCCCGTTTTCGCGTACGGAATTCTAAAAACAGCTAATTGCTTTAAATATCTCTATAAAACCATACAAATACCATGTAAAATGTGTCAGTACAACATGCTATATTTCCTCGGCAAAGCTATGACTTGTTGATATCCAAACTACGCTTGGGAAGAGGCAACTAAACGAGGAAGGCTGCATCTGACTTTGTAAAGCGAAACGACTGTAGCTGAAACGTTTGAAACAAACACATTATTGTAGGTTTTAGTCCAGAGTAATTTAAAGGATCATGGCAAATTGAAAACCTAATCTTTACCTAAATAGGTCATAGTTTAGGATTCAGAAATACGAGATCCTACTTAATATGCTAAAGGCTTCTTATGAGGATGATCAGACCATTAGTCTGAACAACTTTTCTGCTACCAATATCGAGATCGAGAAAAAATATCTGCTCTCCCATACATTTGGGTCGAGTAGGATTGCAGTTTTGTATGAAACAGGATACAGTTGTATCGAATTTTCCACGTTATTCTCTTTGAGACAGCTGTTTAGTTTAATGGCCTTAAAAACCGTAAGTATATTAAGAAGATGGTTTGGAGGACGAAAGATAAGTTGTAAAAAGAAATTTGAAAATTTTCGGAAATATTGTCTGTTGTCAAGTAAAAACTGCATACCCCAGTTAGACAGAAGTTACGTAGAGAACTTCAGAACTTCAAATACTTATCAAATTACTTTCTAGTTCATCGCAATCAGTTAAAAAGTGCGTACCTATCCGAAGTTTTTTAAAAGACGTCTACGACGGGATAATCTACGTCTTCTAAGTCCGGATTCGACCAAACTTTGATTTATAGAAGAGTAACTATACAATGATCAATTTAACTCTTAGCGTTTTCTTCGAAATAACTTCATTTGTCTTCTACCACACTAAACCCATACTAAAAGAACGAATGTATAATCCACCTACAGAAAGAAGTCATTGTATCCATACTTATTCCAATGTGAGGTTATACAGTTTTAATTTGTTAGGTTTCCTTTTATTAATTTTTTTTTAATTATGTGACATTGACATTTCATTAGTCTCGGTATAAGCTATACACCGTCAAAATTGGCCGTGTAAAATTTACTTTGAACTTATTCATGGATTAGGGTTGGTAAAACGCAAAATCTGTTTACTCTAGAGTAACCGGCGAATTAATCTAAGAAAAAAATTTACTCGCGTTTGGTCGAATCCGGCCTAAATCACAAAACTAGTTCAATCAATAAAAACAAATATTACTCAGCATAACGTAAGTCAAATTAACTAGGGAATGTCGGATATACTAAAATATTTCAAAAGCGGTAAGAAGAACTCGCTGTAAAAACTAATAACTTAGGTATTTTCCGTTTTAATACTCATTTTTATCTTAACACGTTCCGGGGCAGTGAACGAGACACAATAGAACTTTTATTGTTATCACGCCTATAGCCGGTCACTGTCCCGGAACGTGTTAACATCACGACCTTTTTTACTTCAACACATCAAATGGTAACCTTTCAACAAAAATTAGAAATTACATATCCCAGTCATGACAAATTATAGCTTTAAATTAATTTTGTAAAACATAATCCGCCCAAACGATCCTTAGGGGAATTTTGGTTTCACTCGAATAAAGTAACGTTGCCCAATAAAATACATCCAGTGGAAGCCTTTGATTAATTACAAAACTTTGTTAATGTTGACAGGGTCGCAGCGTAACGACAAGCGTGCGGTAATTATTTTTAGGGAAGGAAATTTTAGGCGAATTCCACGGAAATACATCTTATTGCGGAGTTACTTGGCGTTTGAATAATTTAAAACGTATGGAATGTGTGTGTGAGATGTGAGCTTGTGTACCCGATAAACGTGTGTGTATTAGAATAATACTGTTAATTGTTTATTCGAAAGATCCATAAAATAGTAATGACAAGTGTTTCAAAGGTGATTTTGCTAGTAATGTCGTCCCAGCTCCTCTGTATTTTCGGATTGGAAGGGAAATTTTGATTCGGGCCAGCAGTAACCCAGGCTTGTCTTGCCTCATCCAAACACGCGACCTCATAGTTTGAGGATACACCTAGGATATTTCCTATGAGGTCTGACGTGCTGTGGATGGAGGAAAGAAAGGCTGGCAGTGCGATGCTACTGGTGTTGCGCATCCCTATGCCGCCGTGTCTTATGGGAAGGGATGCCTGCGTCCAAGAACGATCACTGAACTGAATATTGAGAATTTTTTCCACTTGTGTTTTGAGCGTTTGATCTACAAAAAGGATTAAACTTTGAAATTTCCATACAGGACAGCAGCGCAGTAGGTACGTAAATTTCGGAACCAAAAGACAGAATTTTAATAGAAAGATAGCCGAGTGTGTGTTAATTTTAATTGTAATTGATAGTTTCATTAATGAAACTGTTTTAGGTCGCATAAAAAACAAACAACCTTGTCTATTTCTTATTATTTAGTTTGGTTTGGTTTGTTCTTATTAGTTACATGGTATAATAAAAGAACCTAGTTATATTTTAAGAGGTGGTTTATACTATCAAACTGTACCACTTTACCAACAGGGACAACATAAAAATCGCGAAAAAAAAATCTGCACTTTCATATAAACCTGAAGTAGGTACTCGACTCAAATGTTATTGTTTATAAATTATAGTTTCCAGCAAATTTTCTCAAACATTTTTTCGACATTGTCACCGAGAACAAACAACAAACTGAGAAACTCACTAGTTTCTCAGTTTGTTGGTCTAAATCAGCCCTTTCAATATTACTAGGGTATACAATTAAATCAAAGTAATTTATTAATGATGATTTTATTTGCTTAAACAGTTTTTTACGCTATAAAATGCAACTAAATCATTTGGGCCTTTGTAGACAATCATTGAGTGATATTGTAATTCGCACATCACCATCTTTTTAAAGTTAATATTATAAGACAATTTAAAATGAAATGTTAGTAAATGAAACAAAATAGTACATAATCTCCATCCTCTTAAATTGCCATCAAATCTATTACGATCTAGACTCGCCAAAATTTTTCGATAAAACACTAATTCAAAATAAAACATAAAATTATATATTCAGAGACGTTCACGTCACAAATTCTGACGTATTCAGAGTAATTCTAAATTTGCTTTATTCAATATATTCAACTTTCACCAACAGCCAGTGCTAAAACTTTCACTGCTCAGATCTTGAACGGAATCGGTGCGGGTACAAAAAGAAGGACAAAATTAATCAGAAGCGAAGTGTACCTTTCCGCTTCGCACCTCTAATGTTGGTTTTTTTTTAAATTTGCCGGACATTTTACGAGAAGAAAAAAATTAAAAAGGAATGTTGATGAAGAATAATGATACTTGTTCAGGTTAAAATAATGTTTTGCAGGAATAAATAATGTAAAACGAATGAAAATGTACCCGGAACCGACGAGCTTGCATGAAGAAACTTATGGATGTTGAGGAAGCTAAAGATGTGTGTCAGAATCGTAGCATGTGGCGATCTGTTGTCTCTGCCTACCCCAGTAGTGGGACATAGGCGTGAGCATATGTATGTATGTATGTATGAATGCAAATGCTGTTGTCGTTTATTTTCCACAGCTGTAAATTCAAGGAGCTGTTGTAGAAATAAGTAATACTTCGTAAAATAAAGACTTATTTATTCAAAAAAAATCACTTCTATATTTACACAATGTTCGCTTCTTAGCGAAAAGACCGCCTTATTTGTACCATATTCAGTTTATTTTTCCTATTGTGCATTGTATTTTCTTTTGGTGTAAATAAAGTATATTTCATTCATTCATTCATTCAATGTTTTTTTTTTCTACAGCAGTGTTAATTTTTCATAAATAAATAAATAAAAATATACATGAAATCACTATATAAGGTCTAACAAAATTAGGTGAAACTATTTTAAGGGGATGATCAGACCATCAAACTGAACAACTTTCTCTATGGGACTAATATTGAAATCGCGAAAAAAAATGCTGCCGTCCCATACATTTAGGTCGAGTAGGTTTGTATGGAACAGCTAATTTTTTTTCGCGATTTCGCTATTGGTTTCATAGAGAAAGTTGTTCAGTTTGATGGTCTGATCATCCCCTTAAAATAGTTTCACCTAATTTTGTTAGACCTTATATACATAACACAATGTTTTAAATGTTTATTTATATTTATTTATTTAAAGGAATAAAATAGTAAAAGCACAAATAAAACTTACCCTAAACTTAAACCATTCTAAACATTCTAAACTACAAATTTAACTAATCCTATTTAGTCGAAAAGCCCGCCCCAGGTCATACCTGGCCCGAAGGTGCCCATAATGCTGGCTGCATTTCCGCGTTGAATAGCTAATGATATGCGTTGGGCTAGGTATGACCCGGTACGAGGACCGTTACCCGCATCCCGTAAACGTTTGCCCAGGTTCCTCATAAAAGATTTTGCTTCATGACCCCACGGGCCCGCCGTCTCCACAGCGAAGGGCACGAATAAGTAGCTCTGCTCCAAAGAAGTTTTATTTTTGGTTTGTTAATTGTTTTTTCTTTAGTTTGTAAAAGAGTAGAGTTTAAGCTTGAACAACATAGCTACTGTAATTTTACTGTAGTAGTAAAAACTGTTTTGGATAATCGTTTCGTAAGTTTTGTAATCCAAGTGTAATTGTTACCGCTGTACATATCTCCAATGCAATAAAATAAAATAAAAATGAATCGCATCTACATTTACCGAATAAGTACTCTTTTTATTTCTCCATTGTTTCATATTTTTTACGTTTTGTCCTTTGTACCCTAAACAGTTTTTAAAACGTGTTATCATGTAATTGGCGCTGTAAAATTTAAATTAGTAATTTCTTGCTTGATAAACAATAAAAATAAATTAAATTAAATTAAAGTACATCTTCTACACGACAAATTGAATTTTTTTCGCAATAATCATCTACATGATAACTAAAAACAACTTTGCTATGTAAACTTTAACTTACGACCAAACAAGTCTAGCCGAAGCCAACTAAAAGTTTTTGAATTTAATCAAAGTTCTGAAATTTAAACAAACTTGACCAGGTTATGTTAACATTGAATTTAAAAGTATATACTGGTAGAAATGAGGTAAAAGTCTCAACTACGTACATTCTTTTGTAACTGATTACTTATTCAGTTATTAAGCATCTAGAACTCATTTAGTATGAATTATTTTCGAGACTAAACTAAGAACCGTGTTCTGAAGTAGGTAGAAAAACAGACCTTGAAGATATTTTTATGAAATATTTGAAAACATTTAAGTCACAACGTCAGTAGAAGAAAATCCATTGATAATACGTAATAAATACAATTCACAGTGTATTTACAGGGCATGATTAAATATTTGTGCCATTGGCTGTACAATAATATTATCAGTTGGAGCATGAGAACCTGTAAGTATCCCATGCTTCACCCAGGTGGAAAAAATTGGTAGAACACGGGTCCGGACCCATAATAATCATACAATGGAGCTTATGGACGCTGTTGGTATTGCTGTCCATGTGACAAACTACTGGGCTGGAAAAATACAGAATAACATGCCATCGATATTACATCATCGTGTTCTTCTTCTATCGGGTCAATGGCATGTCATTTTATATTACATGGTATTATGGTGACACGATAAACATTTTTATAACATAAATTATCATCTACCAGATTTTGCTGTGAATTCTTCTTCGTTAATTTAAAAAAGTATCTTATGTGTTAGTCCAGAATATATTATATCCGCGTGCCTTATCAAAATACTTTTTACGTTTATTTTATTTAGCCTCAGAAATTCAGCCTGAACATACAAGCATATTTTCTTCTTTCTTTGCGTATTTTCTTATTTTTTAAACAATTGACATTGTGTTAACTATTTTGTATTTCCTATTATGCATCTATTATCAATGTTCATATGAGAATAGGAAAATTACTATCGTAAAATTGTTATTTATCGTGATTTACATTACATTTGTAAATGAAATTTAAAATTAGTAGAATAGGATTCTTAACCATAACCATTATAAAACTTGTCTGTCAATTATGTCGAGCAGCATGCAAAAATAACTGAACAAAATAATGTTGATGTTTGATGATTCGAGGTTTGACATAAAAAAATTATCATATCGATTGATTATCGATACTATAAAAGATAATTACACATACGACTAATCGAAAATAGCAATTATCGTATTTTTAAAGTGTAAGGAAAAAAACGTTAGTAGTTTTAAATTTCTAAAGCAAACAGACCCAATTCCTTCCTACCCGCATCCCATGTGGGATCACCCATAACGATTTAATCCACTTTCCAATTTTCGAAGTGATGCGAAACGATCTATTTATTGAAATCGCTGCGTAGGAGATCCCCCTAAGCCTTATAAAGCATGGGGAGAAATATCACGTCTTAGGGGATTTTCATATTTTTTGTTGAAAGAAAATTCTTTAGATTTTAATTTTCAATAATAATTTAATTTCAATAATAATACAACTTACGTAGTAACTGATTAATGCAGCAGTTCATTTAATATAACTATGGAGTCAGTACAGATACGTATTTTGTGAACAAAAATTATTTTAAATAATAAATTCCATTAAAGATGACAAATACAATATAGTAGGTACGAAAAGTCGAATAAATAATGTAAAGGATACGAAAAATATAATGCAGCCTATTACCGCTCAGTGGCGCCCTCATCACTAAATTTTAGATTTCTCAATCAAGGAAACCTAAATAAAAAACTGCAACACCAACTAACTACAAAAGCCTACTTTTATAGGATTAAAACATTCCACTTTTATATAAAAACGAGCGTTAATTTGTGCGGACGAAGTCGCGGGCGACTTATACCACCGCGTTATATACCAGATTTTAAGTCAGATCATAAGCTATCAAACAAAAAAAAGTTTTATCAAAATCGGTTCAGTAGTTTTTGCGTGATACTCGTTCAAACAAACAAACACACAAACAAACACAAACAAACAGACAGACAAAAAATCCAAAAATTGGTGAAATGGAATCAGGGACACCTAAAAACCATATCGTAACTTTTTTTTTTTTTGTTTGTCTGTACATTGAAGATATTAATCTTCAATGTACAGACAAACTTCCTGTTACAGTTTTATAATAGTATAGATAGATAGATCACATTGAGTATATATTTTCTTGAAAGTCTAGGTACGACTTTAAACATCCAAAAGTATTGTTTTGGGCTTTAGTAGTATGTTGGTTTTGCATATTTTGTTTTAGCTTTTCTGGATGGGGAAATCGTAACTTTGGTGGCCAATGATCAGTGAAAGGCCTCTTAAGTGTTTCGTAGATAGATAACTTTCATTCACACTTTGTTTTTTTTCCAAATAGGCTCTGACTCAGCATGTTGCTGCAGCATTAACTACAGCGCTGTTAATTCTGCAAGAATCTGATTGACACTCGAGAACTTGGTAGTGTCATAACATAACATAAATATTCTTTATTTGCACACCAAAATATACAGTAACAAAAACGAATAAAAAGAACGTAAGAGTACAAATGGCGGTCTTATCACTAAAAGCGATTTTGTAGTGTCATAACTTATGTTCACTTAGGAATAGTGGTAGCTACGTATTGTCAAAATAAACAATTTCTTTAAACTCGTCTGACCCCGTCAAAGTCGAGGAGACATAAGTCTGTCACAAACTTACGCACATTTTATCCATATTCATAAATCATTGCATAAAACGCTCGTCAGTTTGGGGACTTGGGCGTCTACATACCATTTTCTCTTATAAGATTTTGTGTATTATACTGTAGCCTACTATATTATTATTGGTATATAAAACGATTGGTAGGTTAACCTTTTCAACATCAACGACGGATATAACCTAGAATTTATGTAAGTCATGTCAGTAAAAGGGAAAGTTTAGGGTGGGTTTCACAGAAACGTATTTTATGGTTACACATGTTTAAAATATGATGCTGTTACTATCATCAGTATGCGAAATGTGGGAGACAGCGACACTAGTACGTTTAAGACATATCCTTTACTGAACGACCTTGACCCTTTCAGAACCGGCCCATCTACTAAACTACGTCATTTTAGTAGGTTTACCTATTTTTGATTGGCTTGTCCTTCATTATGTCACTGTGCCTTCTTATATTTTTTTGTGACGACCATTGACCATATGAGCCTTTACTGAAAAAAATAGTTGTTGTAACTATAATTTTAGTTGATGTAACTAAAATATACTTAAAACAAAAAAAAAACTCATAAAGTCTACTTATAAAAATAGTTGTCACAGATTTTTTTTTATTCGTAGACTTTACTAGAAAAGTTGTTCTAGGTGTATTTTAGTTATATCGACACGAATTATAATTACAACAACAAATTTTCTTAGTAAAGTCAACAAAATAAGAGGGTCACTACAGAAATTTCTTTCCATGCCACCGTTTCCACAACAGACATTTTCCTACTGGATCCTCCTACTTGTAGAAGCACAAGGTCTAATATGCAAGCATGCATATGCCAAGGACTATATTCCCCGAGGGGGTAGTCAGAGATATTCTGAAACCCCAGGACATCAACGTTTCACTAGTAGTACCTAAACTCTGTCTCAGTGTGACTGGGAGTGGGCTCGACGACGAAGGACTGATATGTCCTCCAAAATTAGACACAAAGGTCAAAGTAACTGAAATTACTAAATGCACATACGTCCATAAATGTTTACGTTCCTGTCTGTACCATAACTCGCGTCCGTGAAGCTCTGGCCAACAATAAATCTGTTTTTATGGTCTGTAATAAATTATATCGACCTCGCCTCTCTTATTGCTAGTGATCGCTTTGTTATTACAGCTTTTATTTTTTAATAATTTAAAAACTCTTTCTCGTTATGCTTGATGGACAGGCCTTTAATAACTGTAGACTATTTTAATCGTCGTCCATCACGTCCCGTAAAGACGAAAGAGAAAAATTCAGTAGCAATCGGTTTGTACGGATAGCTTAATTGGATGAACACACAGCCTCGGATTGGCAGATGGTGGGTTCAAGCCCAGTCCATTACTGAATTTTTCACTATTTAATTTGAATTGTTTTAATTGCATTGTTTAGGACTGTTTTTTTTTTTCTTGACAGTTTCGACATTGCTACTCTTTCAGACGACAACTTATAAATCAACACAAGTTCTTTCTTCGATGATGATTTTTTTATATTCACAAACAAAATCTCAAGTAACATAAGCGTGTGACGTCCGAGTTTTCATGTTTTGTCATCAAACAGGCTTAAAAAGGTAAAAACCATTTGGGGGAGGCCTATGTTCATGAAGAGCGATGATAGTCCATACGTAAGAGAGCTAGCGACTCAATCATGAGGAGGTCGGTGGTTCAATTCCTGGCATGTACCACTAAGTTCTACGGAATTTATATACGGTTGTATTTATCATTATCACTAGTTCGGCGGTGAAGGAAAACATCGTGAGGAAACCTGCATGCCCGAGAATGAAAAAAAAAACGTTCGGATGTATATGTAAAATATTATGAGCTTGGGGCGAACACAATAGACCAGCCAACGGTCAAAGAGTTACATAATGAACCTTGTTTGCAAATAGCCCAGTCAACAATAATATAATATTTTCATCAGTGGACGCTGATAGGCTGATGATGATGATGAAATATTTGTAATATACAATCAAATATTCGCCGAAATTGCGATCGGCTATAAGTAATTAATAATTATTATACGAGCTGAAGCCACTCAAGGCTTTGGAAAATTGGCCCAACACGTAGATGACTACAGTTACTTTATTTAAATGCAAAGAGATGGACTAATCGGGACATAATTATCTATGAACGCAATACGAAAGTAGACTCACAGGCAAACACTCTGTGACAGTTTACATTATAAATGACAATATATTTTAGTAAGTTCCTATAGCGTAAACCAAATGTAACTAGTTCATGAAGCTCCTTAGTTTAATCCGATAAGAGAAAGGTTAAGGCCATTGTTATCGAATTCAGTATAATTATAATACCTACGTGTAACTTAAATTGAACCTATATCAATTGCCCCCAGCCTGGATATGATTTGTATAAATGATTATTTAGGAACTTATTTATAATGATTTGACCATTTTGGCTTTTCGGAATGAACTATAATTTTAGAGTCAGAAATATTTTTAAAGATATTTGTAGCACGCTCTTAGACCATATATTAAATACTAACCAATTTAAGTCAATGACATTTTTTAAACACGATCTAAATACTAATTTCTGTGCCTTTCGTTTGTCAGATTTCCGTTAAAACATACAGTTTAAATGCTAGAATTAATTAAAAATTTGTATGGAAATCTTTGAAGCACTGTAACTTTGAAACTATAAAATTTTTAAGAAAATCTGACAAATCACAGGCATATAGATTCGTTTAGGAACTAATCTATTAGAATAGATTTTAAAAAATTTAATTAGTTAATACATAAAACATATTAAACTTCGATCGCATAATTTCGTTCTCTTAATTTTGCATATTCAACAAAATACTTACATTTTACTAGCAATGGAACTCTGTCCTACTGTAACATGTTTTTCTTCATAAAATCTAGTGTCATCAACTGATATACGACTTTTGAAGGGGATGATCAAACAGACAAACTTCATATTTCGCTATAAGTCTCATAGAGAAAGTTGTTCAGTTTGATGGTCTGATCAACACCTAAAAAAATTAAAAAGGTCTCAATATAAGTTCATAAACTCGACATAAGTGTGAACCAGGGTGGAATCAAACTTGCATACGTATGGAGGGAAGGCTACTAGCCTCTATATTACCACGGCTTTTAATGTAAATATTTCCAACTTTAATTAGGAAATTTTTGTATTTGATTCTGTAAATTTAAGTAATTTCAAAGAAGCTTTAAGCATTACGAAACTCGTTAACAAAACACAATTTTAAGTACCTTAGTTATTCTAAAATGAAAAGGAAGCGCTACTTAAAATCTAACTAACTTCTACTGTCAGGTAAAAGGATCTCTTTAGGTAGATATCTTAGATAATACGATTATATTATTGTTCCAGATTCTTCCATTATCTCGACCGGCTCGATTCTCGTAATCTGATAGTCCCTATTATTTTGGTAGGTTTCTATTTAGTCTGAGACGAGTTCAAAGAAGATTTTCTTTAGCTATTTTATTATGTACAGAATTGTGGGGTTATTGTTTTGATTGTAATATGTGTTTTCTTTTTCTGTTGTCGATAAAGTCTATAATCCAACGGCTATTGTTATCTCTGAATAAATAAATTGAATTTGAAACAGAACAAATTCTTAAATATAATCTGTGATAATAAAATTAAAGATTTAATAATTCAGGTTGGCTGCTAAACCTTAAGGATGTGTTTTGGTCTAATTAAGCTACCAAGCCTATACAGTGAACTAAATTCTTCAACCTACAAAGAAATATAATTTAATTCACTAACGTAATACGCTCGCTAGCTTAAGGGTTAACGATACATTGATCGACGGCTTGTCCATACAAAAAGAACGATTATTATAGGACGCCGTTCGCGAGGAGTCGATGTGAAAGTCGATCAACGTGTGTACAGCCTCGGTTTAGCTAGTTGCGGGTTCAAGTCCCGCCTAAGACTAACTTATTCAAACGTTGATTCGACATATAACACATAGATGTAACATGTTAATAATCAAAAATATTAGAATACTGCTTGCTTCACAGAACAATGATAAAGATATTTTATCACGTTAAATGTCGAAAAGTGAACCTGTCTACGTCAGCATGATTGAAAAGTTATTTAATAGGAAAAGAAATATCTTCTAAGACTTCGTAAAGGAGTCTTGATTTTTATCTTCTACTCCAATTTCCACACCATGAGACGTCGAAGAAAAAAATATTTTCTTAATGGCATAATTACATAACATAACCTTATTTATTTGCAAATCGAAAATACGCAAACATTATTGTAGAAGTATTATGTGTTCAATCAATAGGTAAAGGAGATTTCTTTTAGAAAACCAGTTGAAGGACACTTGTTAATGAAATAACATTGCTATTGTGGTGTACAAGAAGCACCACCACCTAGACTAGATGCTAAAAGGAACATAATAAGTACGTTGAATTTAAATTTGTGGTCTTCATACTTTTAAAGATGAGACTTCGTGCAAGTTTCCATTCATTTTCCGATCTCACAGTAATATACCGTCAATTTTACACACTTCCTGATCATAGGTCAAATCATAAAATTCCAATCAACTCGTACTTTAATCAAAGAACCCTATCAGTCCATCACAAAGGGTCTCCAGACCCATTTTTCCTGGTCGTAAACACTTCCGACCATAAATTTTCTACTAATCTAATCTACTTTACTACTAAGGCACCAGGATAACCAATCTGCAGGCCCATAATTGTACAATTCAGCCGTAACCAAAAGGCTGACGAAGATTTTCAAATGGCACGTCAAAATCGTTACGTTTGATCCACATCCAAAATCCCGGTAACCAAGCCATTTTCACGCTTATAACTGGGGAATAACAGTTCTGAAAGAAGACTTCTTTGTGTTGTGTGGACTGTAAAAGCGATTCAGTCGATATGAAAGGCAGATTTATGGAGTCAATAAAAGATTAAGCTCGTTTGGTGGATGTTGGGTGGCCGGGCAGGATTCTAATTGGCTGGAGCGTAGAGTCACACGTATCACTACGACCGCAGTTTGGTGTATTCTAGGGGACGTAGAGGTGAAGTTTTGAACATAGATCATGATTGGGAATAAAACTATGGGTATGAAACAAATACTATTCTAACTGCGTTAAATTTGAAAGATATTTTTCTATAGTTTATTTGTTTTTACTTTGGGTGTTGATCTAGCGGAGTTCGATCTATTAGCCCAGTCATTTTACGGTTTGAGCCGGAACTAATTAATAATTAACATTTTTTTTCGCAACAGTTCCAATTTTAAAATTTAGCAATTATCTCGTTCTAAAAAACCTGGTAGTAAATTTTTTTTAGCACATATTTCTGGCTTTACCATTATACATACTACAAACATGGTGTGATTTTTTTGTCTACTTAGAAGGTTTTGAAAAATACATTCATATTTTCTAATAAATACCCCATTTTTTAAATTTCAATGCCTATTTTATTGATCAAAAATAACTTATATTGTTAAATCTAAGTCAAATGAACGCATTGGTATTAATATAATTCATTTAAAAGCTTTCTGGGACATATAATACAATTTTGATTTCAAGGTTGCGTAGAAAATTTTTGTTTCATATGTTTTAAGATAGTCTTTTTGTCACTAAATGGTGCCGGTTACAGTTTATCAGTCCAATTAATAATTACTTCCTACCCCGCCTAACAAAACTCAGTAAAATGACTGGACGATATTAGAAAATTTATTATTAAAATTATTTTATACAAGAAGAAATTTATGAATGAAATCAGAAATGATATCCCGACTGAAAAAATGTGAAATTGAAATGATCCACGGAAAAAATGTGAAATTATGTCTACACGATTTTAATTCTATCGAATTTACTAAAACGATGAATCTTGTTATAAAGTACCAGTAACAGTGCCAGTTCGATTACCATGAGACACCAGGTTAACATCTAGGTGGTCGGAGCTATGAACTAAATAAAAAATGCGATGAAAGATTTTCACCACTCTAAAAACTGGCGAGAAGAATTTTTTACTCAGTATATTGTAAGAAAGTTGTCGAACTAATTTATTACTTCTATTTTTCCTGGATTTTAAGAAGTACAAAGTTTTTAAATTAGACCAAACCCAATCAGTGGTTTGTGGTAGCGTAGGGAAACCGGGTCAATTATTATAGATATTTTATAAATTTAGTAAAGGCTATTAATTAGTGTCTTTTAACTAAATTTATAGTAGAAAGCAACAGATTTTTTGCTGAAATCATCTCAAAATATCGTGACATGTTGACATGTGATGAAAGAACATAAAATCTATTTTATACGATGTACAAGGCAAACACAAAAGTGTTTTGTTAATAAACCGTTAAATAGCGACCTAGTTTCGAAACATAAATGCTTTTAGACGATACGTAACAAAAGAAAAACTTAGAATGCATCAGTTGCTTATCATATCGTCTAAAAGTCCTGAATTATGACTTAGGGACCTCGCGCAATAGACGACCACGACCATGACTACAACCAGTGGCTGTAGCGACCACGTAAACTATAGAATCGGGTCAGGTACGACCAGATTCTATGTATAATTTCCTTGGTCGGGTCATGGTAATTTAGTGCTCGAGGTCCCTAATGCTCAGAAAACTGAGAGAATGGGCAATAATTTTCTTAATTATAGGAGACGGTCTGACAAATTCTCACTACAGGTTGAAATTTACATCATTAGCATCCTTTTAAACTAAGAGTCTACTCATCAAACTGTACAACTTTTACTATGGGGGCGAACCGACTTAAATGTATGCAACAGCAGATTTTTTTTACTCTGATTTGTTTGCTCCCATAGTAAAAGTTGTTCAGTTTGATGGGTAGACTCTTAGTTTAGAAGGATGGTAATGATATCAATTTCACTCTGTATAAAGGACGTTTATAACGACTTTCTAATCTATACCAATTTTTCAAAAGTAGTTTTGGTGTGCACTCTGTGTTCTGTGTACCTATAAATTAGCATTATTACGAGCATGAAAATATTACGAAAAAAAAGAATGCAATATGATTTATTTGGAGTTCCGGCATACAAACAATGTTTTAAACTCTAACTACAGCTCGGATTATCACAACAACTCTTATCATTCTTATCTCTAGGCAAAAAAATTTATAATTGTCAACATAAACACGAATACTTAGAACTTAGAACTTGATATCAAAAGCTGACAGGGCGCGCATCCGGGGCACTGTTCAGATAAAAATGTTAGCCCAGTCATTTTACGGAGTTTTGTTAGGCGGGGTAGGGAGTAGTTATTAATTGGACTTTTAAACTGTAACCGGCACCATTTATTGACAAAAAGACTATCTTATAACATATAAAAATAAAAATCGCTACGCGACATAGAAATCAAAATTGTGTGTCCCAGAATGCTTTTTAATTAATAATTTTAATATCAATGCTCTTGTTAGAATATTAGATTTTATTTAATTGAATGATTCGTGAGTCGAGTCATGAGTCGTATCATGAGTTTGAATCTAAATTATTAATATTAATCTAGTCATCTACATTTCATTTTTTGACTGGCAACATCTATTAAAAACCAAACCATTGTTGACAATGTTTAGTAACTTATTTTGGTGAATCTTGTTGTAATTGTGATATTAATTATACAGTTATAATCATCCTAAAATCATAGTATAATTTGTGAAGTAATAATTATAATTTAGAAATGATTAAGTACGTATTATAATACTGTAAACAAACTTCATTTCCTGGATGGATTTGCCGCCATTCCGAACCATCGTGAAGTGTGGTGGTAAATCTATAAAAGAGGGTTTGTAATAAAAGTGAGGAATTCTACCAAAGATCACAGAGGTGGTCACGCTGCCCAAGTGTAAGTGTTACGCCATATTTATTATTTGTTCAGTTTAAGTAACTTGTGTTTGCTACCGTATAATTATGGTAAATTTATAATACCTAATTCTTATGTGTGATTTTCTATAATGTGTTTTGGTTGTCCTATATGGAGTTTCTTTGTCTGGTTCTTCTCCATATGCCCTATGGTTTAGATAGGAGGACACTAGTGAACCAGAAGTAATGTAGAATCAAAGATATAAAATATATTCAAAGATATATTAAGGATAGTCAAAGAATTAAATAATATTCGACTATTCTGATTCTGGCCTTTCATTTGAAATCATTTCTGTGCATATACTTTCCTCATCCTCATTGTAGACCACTGTCCTGAACTGGGGACGGCAGATGGGATGACGATGGTATCATGATAACCTTTCCTTTTCTTATGGGGCATCTGGTCCAACATACACAACATACACATACACATAATATGTTAGGTTCGATACGATGTAGGAACACTATCAGAATATATTTAGCCTTGATGTGCTTTAATTATATTAAATTATATGATAAATTGGTCGAATAGTTTATGAACCTAATCCTGACAATATGCCATGAATATTATAGCCCCTAGCTCTCCCTATAATCTGACACACTCATTTGATTTAGATTTAACAATATAAATTATTTTTGAGCAGTAAGATAGGCATAGAAATTAAAAAATTAGGTATTTATTAGAAAATACGAATGTATTTTTCGAAATCTTCTAAGTAGCAAAAATATTTACACCATTATTGAAGTATGTAATAATGATAGAGCCTTAATATGTGCAAAAAAAATTTACCATCAGGTTTGTAGAACGAGATAATAGCTAAATTTAAGATTGGAACTGTTGCCGACGTGATTTTTTTTTATTTTGGTACATTTCTAGGCTTAAATTGGCTCATCACTATTATACCGAAAAAAAAATCAATTATTAAGTAGTCCCGGCTCATACCGTAAAATGGCTGGACTGTATGAAAACTTTGATAGCCCGATTTAGGTTTCAGATATTATGCGCGATCTGAATGGTTGAAATTGTGGCGACTCTCTCTTGTGCGTTTAATGGACACACATGACGTCATTATAGCACCCATAAAATACAAAAATTATATAGCTTAAAAGGAAAATACAATGCATGTAGGAAATGCTACACTGCGTTGCCAACGGTCTACAATAACCTTGTTAGTATCTGTCCAGGTCGATAAGTTCATTTTGTTCATTCAAGAGACAAGACTACTATTGGCGTCCGACCAAAAACTCTAGATTGTAATGCCAGAATTTACTGATTGTGTGCCTACATACAGTTGGGTAAAATAAAAAGGAATGTAATAATATAAGATGCCTTTAGCTACGTGACTGGCAATTGTTATGTTGCATTGTTGTGAACATCCGTATATTATGTTAAGTTAAAATATATTACGGGGGCCGTCGGAATCACCACTTTGAAGATCTCTCGTGTGCGGAGAGACTCTTCTTTCCGTGGTCTACCTCCTCCTTTGCAGGGGTGGTTAGGGCAGAGTAGTGAAACCTTTTAAGTCTCAGTGGGTACTGGCTTATTTGTTGATTGGAGCCTTGTTAATATACAAATCCGAAGTTCCGTATTCGTTGGTGTACCGCCGAGTTAATGCACATGTGGTTAACCCCAGTTACCTACTCCGCTCATCTTTTGTTCTCGTAATATTACATTAAAAAAAAATAAAAAAGATTCTACAATCCTGAATCTGGAGCGGAAAACTATCCTATGTAGACATTGCAGTTTCGTATGGGACATGTTTTTTCATGTCCCAGAAAGTTGTATTTTTATTATGGTCTGATCATCCCCTGAAAATGTTGTGCATTATTCAGAAAGATTATTCAGGATCAGACTTAATATGCTGACGGTTTTTTGAAAGGATGATCAGACCATCAAACTATATTTAGGGACAAACATCAAATTCACGAAAAAAAAAACAACTGCCTCATACATTTGGGTGGTACAAGGATTACAGTTGTGTATGGAACAGCTGATATTTTTTTTCACAAATTCGACTTTGGTCCCATAGAGTAAGTTGTTCAGTTTGATGATCTGATCATCCCCTTAAAAACCACTAGCATTTTAAGAAGGATTATTTACATCTTGTAAATATAATGTGTACCATCAAATCATACAGTTGAATGAAGTTCTTTATAAAATATTTTCTATTTTCAACACAATACTGTCAATATTATTAGTTCTTTTAAATTCTTTTCTTTTATCTGTTTACAATGTAGACATGCAGGAAATTGAACATGAGACTTGGGTTCCCTAAAAGTAATCTTGCGATGCGCATCATCATATTTCGATGCGCATCGGTGTTTGTTTACGACATGTCCTTTACGTTTAAGTGCTTTCTACCTTGTCGCGTCGTACATTGAGTCACACTTAATGCCAGGTTATCCCAGTTTAAGCGTCTCTTTCTTTCAAGCATAAGTTTACAATTAGCCATCCCACTTCAATAGAAATCATGATCGCAAAAAGACGTATTGTCCATCAGTATATTTTATCTTGGGTGTTTGAGCTAAAAACTAGCCTCAGAGTAATGTAGACAATGACATTTTCTATTTATCAGTGCATTTTTTTATTTATAGTGTTAATAATCTTTAATAATAATAATATAATAAAATCATTTATTTCAGATATAAATCCATATTTGTGTTAGTATTTCTTAAAAACTATATTAGGACACAGAAGCAAAAACAGTTTTTATTTAATATTAAATAAATAAATGCTGTTTTTGCTTCTGTGTACTAATTTTAAGTAAAACTTAAAAAAAATCATAAAATCACCTGTCTTTGCATGGTTTTATGAGCAATAACTATCGTGTTTTGAGCCTAAAAATAATCAAGAACAGTTTATGAACAACAACATATTTTTTCTGGATTAAAACAGAAAATAAAATAAAATAAAGACGACGACGACGAAGACTAAATCGACTGAAGTTATGCAGGCAGACCTAGTTCGTCCCCATCACAGAGATGCTTTACACCCCATAAACTCTGATTCAGCCTTGCTGCTGATGGTTGCAAAAAGTACACTTATCTCTAATAATAAAATAGCTTTACTATCTGCACGCAACTTGCTTTCAGATAATTTTAAATTCACCTGAATAGGACTGTGACCTGGCTTATTACATTACAAAATTAAATTTACATACATACTTGAAGGTCAGACCATCAATCTGAACCACTTTAACTTTGTCACCAACATTGAAATCGCGAAAAAAATTTAGCTGTTTCATAAATTGTGATCCAGTGGGACTTCCTTGGAATGTACATTGACATTTTCTATAGAACAACTGTTTTCTTTCCGCGATTTTCATGTTATCTCCATGGTTTTCTTCTTATCGTGTAGGCCCTGGTATCAGAGTTTCCATGGCGAAAGTTGTTCAGTTTGATGGTCTAAAGCACCGTGTTCGATATGTAATGCATATTTAATTTTAAGCCCTGTATAAACCAACATCTAATATATTTATCCGCGCCCAACTGCTTGACGAAACTTTCAAACCCCAGAGAAGCTCGAGAGGAAATCCCAACAAATTTTCATTTCGAGTATAATACCAGTCTTAGAAGCGGTAGCTTCAAAAAATATTTTAAGTGTTCCTACATTGAATAAATTATTTTGACTCTCACTTTCATACGAAAATTAGAAAAAAACATTATTCTTGAACAATTCTTCCAGTATCTTTATTTCATTGTCCAAAGCATGCATATATAAACAATATTGACCCAAAAGAAGTAGGTATTTCATAATAAAAGAAAAACGGAAACAAAGGGAGAGAGAGAACACGTAATTGTGGTATTGTGTGAGGGAGCGAGATATTCTATTATCTGATTTGATGCCCAAAACGGGATATGTGTGCCCTTGACATAAACAATCTAATAGACATTCTGAGATAATGTTACATTTAAACAGACAGTCAATTTAGAATTTAAAATTATGTTTCATCGTGGTGTCGATGATTTTTCCAATATTCAGTTTAAATAGCAAATGTGCTTATCGTTGTTCGGTAATAGATATTTGGGTGATCTCAAAGCTTTCTATGGCACCAAAATATCGAAATCGCAAAATCTGTTGTTCTAACACTCAGTTGCAGAAACGCTCATTAGAGTTAGTCCTCCATTAAATCTCTTGCTGTCACTTTTTGTCTTGTTGACGTAGTATAAAAGCTAGCAAGAGATTTAATGGAGGATTAACTCTAATGAGCGTTTCTGCAACTGACTTTAAGTATACTACTCAAGCGAACCTACAAACCTACTCAAGCGAAATGTATAGGACAGCAGATTTTTGCATCGCAATTTCGATGTTGGTCCTATAGAGAAAATTGTTTAGTTTGATGGTCTGAAGCACCCCCTTAGATATGTGACGCATTTAATTTTACACCCTGTATATCGAACAATCTACCTCATCTTACAGTTCATGAGAATTAAATATTCAAAAGTGAAAAAACCAACGAATTTAAACTGAAATTGATAAAACAAAAATCCTGAAAATTTCGGGGTTACATTTTGTATGTAGCCCATTAAAAATGGAATTTTCGCAAACTCGACAAGAACAATAGAAGGTTAACGAGCGACGGATGACAGATCCACTTGATAAATACGCCGTTGATATTTCAAAGGATGGGGGAAAATAGCACACTTTTTGTTAGGTAAGGAGTTCTCAAAAGAACGCAAAGTTTTAACAGATTCGATAACGCTCAGTCAGTTATCGATTTTTATATGTAACTTTTCTAAATTCGCAGAAAAACAAATTGTCTTTTCGTACAAATCCACATCGATCAATTTGCATGAAATGACGACAAAATAGCTTTGCAAAAGTGAAGAGATAAATTTAATTGTTACATCAACAATTAAATTTATCTTTTCACTTTTGCAAAGCTATTTTGTGTTATGTAGTATTTGATTCTGTACAAAATATTGAGTTTCACGTTTTGGGTATATTTGATAACCACTTGAATTTGTCAATCCCTAAACACGATTCCTGTAAACAATAGGGGATTGGACAATTAGTCAAATTAGCAACTTGTAATCGAATGTCAAAACGCGCGCGATGTATGAAAAATTGTACTAAATACCCACAAGTGACGTCATCAACATTTCATTAATTTTTAGTATTCTAGCTAAAAAATAACTAACAATGTGAGTATAGCGTTATTTTCAGATGTTTTTTTTACTAAGAAGATAAAACTAAAATATATTTTATGCAGTCCGCTCCCCTATTCCTGTAATACAAAGTGACTGTTAACAACAATAATTTATACAAGATCAGTGATTTTGGGAGAGCATTCTTATGAACGAAAACAAAATTATTCATCTTTTGCAAAGGATTTGCGGAATTATTACAGCAATGGAGTTATTGCAATTGCAACTACTTATTACAACAACTACAAATCTGCCTGCATCATATAACGGCAGGTGTTATTAAAAAAAAGAGACGTAGTTTATAAGTGGATGTGCTCTATATAGGGTGAAATTGATATCATTAGCATCCTCTTAAACTAAAAGTCTACCCATCAAACCGAACAACTTTTACTATGGGAGCACACCGATCGGAGCAAATAAAAAATCTGCTGTTCCATACTAAACTACAATCTCGACGCGCGAGTTCGCGACTCAAATTATTAAATACTACATTTGAGGCGAGTAGGCATCGGCGCGGCGGCGGGTGCAGTTTAGTATGCAACAGCAGAATTTTTTTTGCTCCGATCGGTTTGCTGCCATAGTTAAAGTTGTTCAGTTTGATGGGTAGACTCATAGTTTAAAAGGATGCTAATTATATCAATTTCACCCTGTAGTTGCAAGTGCAAGAGTTTACCCAGGGAGAGCATACACAAAAGAAAGCAGGCGTGTTATGCCAATCAAATAAAAAAAAAAACAACAAAAAATTTGGTTTAAAAAGACTTACGTACCAGGGACAACCTCAATTATTTTTCCAAACCTGACCCAAAACTTATAATGACCAGTTAAAGAAACAAAGTCACTTTATCCGATAACACTAATTTTCTTTCTGGCTGTATCTTGCGACGTACGTGATTCAATTAAGCAATTAATTTGACCGCCGCTGGCCGCAGGGCTCCCGTTTCTGTGGAGTCATGTCATTCATTATTATAGTCCAGTTTAGCCGTCTTGTGGTGAAAATTTGGGTCTAGAGGTCTAGATAGATTTTGTGTTGACATTATTGTAATTGATAGTTTGTTTATTGATAGGCAAAAAATACTGAGCAAATGATAAAACTAAAATACAGGGTGAAATTGATACCATTAGCATCCTTTTAAACTAAGAGTCTACCCATCAAACTGAACAACTTTCCCTATGGGAGCAAACCGATCGGAGCAACAAAATAATCAGCCGTTCTATACTAAACTGTATGAATGAATGAATGAATGAAATATACTTTATTTACACCAAAAGAAAATACAATGCACAATTGGAAACATAAACTGAATATGGTACAAATAAGGCGGTTTTATCGCTAAAAAGCGATTTCTTCCATACAACCTTAGGGTATATATATATCTATATATATATATATATACTGTAATGCCTACTCGACTCAAATGCATGCAACAGCTGATTATTTTTTTGCTCCGATCTGTTTGCTCCCATAGTGAAAGTTGTTCAGTTTGATGGGTAGACTCTTAGTTTAAAAGGATGCTAGTGATATCAATTTTACCCCGTATAACTATATTAATAAGCTATCTTCAGATATAAACAACATCTTATCGCAAAACGTAAAAGCCTACAAATAATACACACACTCCAGAGCGTCGCCGCAAGACATGGTGCCCAACAGGCTAGCACCATTCCCCCTCTGGATGGTAAGGCTGATTCTTTGTGCCAGATAGTTTTAATAAATATGTATGTACACCTGAGTACATCGATTGTCTAGACCAAATCAAAGCACCATAATGAGGAGACCATGTCATTCATTATTATAGCCCAGTCCAGTTTAGCTGTGTTGTATAGGGGTGAAAATTTGAGTCTGGGGTGTGTGTTGATCATTGTATTGATAGTTTTAATAAATACACGGATTAACTAGTCTCAATAAAAGTCTCAGAATGTTGTCCAGACTTGTATTGTTACTAGACAATCATAAAATTGGACTACATTTAGAGTTGAGACACATTTACCGACGGCGACCGGCGGCCGGCCCATACAAAACTGTCATTTACTATGGGAAGCCGTCAGCCGTCGACGCGACAACGATGGCTGACAGTTTTCTATACTAAATGACATTTTTGTATGGGCCCGCCGTCTGTCGCTGTCCTTAACGCTCAACCCTTATTTAGGTATACCAATTCAATTAAAATTATTTATTTCAGGCTTCTTGCCCGTATTGTGTTTATAACAATTGTTTTATAACAAAGATAGTCCACAAATTAATTAATCAAATCAAATAAATCACACAATAAATAACTTAATTAATTCAATATCTCGGAAAATATGAATGATTTATAATTATAATATTGAACGTCCTTGGTCTATCGCTAGAGTCTATGTCTATGGCTTGGATAAGTTATATGTCAAGATTGACAGTCGAAGCTACAAAAACGTAGAAAAAAATTGTAACCAGTATTGGCCTCTAAACCCTATCCATATACACGCACACAGACATAATTAGTATGGCGCCTCACGCACACCAACCGAAGAAAGTTGGCCCCTTTTGTTTTATACGGTAGAAACATGAGGCTCTTTCTAGACATATACTTATTCTAAGGTCTATGTGCTTAAACCTTTATTTAAATATGATGCTGTCACTGGAATTAGTAAAAATAGTGTGAAGATTTAAAATAAGATACTAACAATGAAACGTACTTACCAAAAGACTTAGACCAAAAGTCTTATTGAAAAAACTTTTATTTATTTTAGTCTGATTATCCGCAGTGACCCAGTGCCGCGACACTCAGAACAAAATCGTAATTGTAGGAACTACACTAGATTGTATGGGCTTCAAAGATTTAATACCCTAGTTCTACACTAGCTTCATACTTTTTTGGATTTAGAAGCTAGTTAGGCAGTGCCGACTCTTAAAACGTAGTGATTCCATTCTCTTTGCAGTGACCTTCTACAAAGGTTTTTTGAATAACAGCTGTCTAGATTAGCTTTTGTTTTATTAAATTGTAATTTATTTCTTTTTTATTATTCAGCCAGTATTTCAATTAGTTCGTATAAAATCTTTTTAAGTCAATACGATTTAAAACAATTTATATAAAAAACTCCATGCATATCAGAAAACTTTGTAAAAAAGTTTATCAATTTTATTTTATAAATAATAATTATATTTAATAATTAATTACTTTAAAATACGAAATGGAAATGTTTGATTTCGATGTTGGTCCCATAGAGAAAGTTGTTCGGTTTGATGGTCTGATCATCCCCTTAAAAAAGTATCAGCATATAAAGAAGGATCCTGTATAATGATATATTATACGAAAGGAAACTAAAATAAACGTGTAATATACCTATATCCTAATTACATCTTCAACTCACTTCTGGGGAGAGGTATGGAAACTCTTTCTTGAGTTCCGGGTTCGAATTCACACAGAAAACATGACCAATGTTTTTTTCTAAATTATGTAGTACCGACTGCTCTCAAAAGGTGAAGGAAAACATCGTGAGGAAACCTGATTTTTTTTTAGAAGAACAAATTCCGATTCGTACGTGAATTCAACCAATTGTTTCTTGTTTGATGTATATACGAGTTTCTGCCGAAATTCAATTGTGTTAACTTTTCGTTGCAATGAAAAAAAATTAAAAGCTATTTATGCAACGAACATTTTAGTCAACTACACAAGAGTAGCAAATTTTTCAAACATTGGCCATTATATTCCTTTTCAGTTCAATAAACGGTTAATAAAATTTTTTTATATACTATATAATACTCTCGTAACTTCTCAACATTAAAGGAACTTTCATACTTGAATTTTGAAATGAAAATGCTGTCACGCATCACCGATCGCCTTTGCCTTTGACCGTTTTTTTTTCTCGTAAAAGGTCGCACCTACGTATTTTCGAAGATTTTCTTTCGATTTCTTACTATTGTCGGAATGTGGGGATTTGACGAAGCGATTCAGAACCAAGACAGGTTCAAATTGAATGCGGGTTGAGATGAAATTCGAGATAAATAAAAGTGGGTTGGATATTTCGTGAGATGGATATCGTTTTAAGCGTTCTTTTGTTTCTGGGGGTCGTTGGGTTTTGAGCACCGACCCAGATGCTAAGCCCATATCTATGTCGTAGGAGACAACTAATCTCATCTATCAAAATCAAAAACGCTTATGTTTGTGCGAATTGTGTATGTACAACATCAAATACACGAATAAACTTTTCTCTGTACAGATTTCCTTCAGCAATCTCGCAATATGTGATGATTGACTCAACACCATCTCTTCCGAATGTCGTCCGCTGTTGAGCACCAGATCCTACCATGACGATTTCTATCCCTAAAGAAATATTAGAATATTCGTTTTCTCTCTTTAAAAGCTCTCAGTGAAGACAGGTCTTTAGTCTAAATCAAAATAAAACCGATAAGCGAGAGAAGGAAAACATTTATTCTATTGTCGGCATTCCTGAATGGTATTTTCATTAAATCTGAACTCACTGAACAAATAATGACTTTTCCAATCGAGATTGAACACTTTCAGAATTATTACTAAGGTATTCATACATTTTTCTTTCATAACCATTCATTTTATTTCATTTTCTTCGAGATAAATTGTATCTTGGTCAGAAGAAAATGAGTACGATACATTTTTAGAGTACTCTACTCCGCTTTTGTAAAAAGAGCTGTTATGCGACGTTTGATGCGTTTTAAAAGGAACAAATTAAGGCAAATTCTAAATTAAAATACAACACCTACATTTAACTAACACTATGGAGTAGCAGAAGTATTGCTACAGCTAACTTCTACAGCCATGTACCAATGAGCTTTTCTAACTTATGTACGTAACCGACTGCTCTTAAACGGGGAAGGAAACCTGCATATGCTGAAGAAGAAATTCTGATGTGTATGTGAAGTCTACCAATCAGCATTGGGCACGCGTGGTGGATAAATGCCCATACACCCTACCTGAGAGTAGTCCCGTGCCCTGCAGTGGGACGTTTATAGGCTGATGATGATGATGACAGTTTTAGGATAGAATTATGTATATAATGATGATTGACCACTTACGTTTAAAAAAAAAACAAAGTAGGTGTAAGAGCAAAAACGGGTTTAAAATATTCCATTTAATTCATTCATTCATATATTTTATTGCAGATCATAGATCCATAGTGTTAGTAACAATGACTTAAAACTATGTTAGTGACGACATTTTTTAACACTTATTTAACATTAACAAAAGGGGGCCTAGAGCCCCTATGCAGGCTATTCCAATGCCCAATGATGGGACATTGGAACCGCTCTGCAATGGGCTCGAGGAGGGTGTTGGTGCTGCCCCGTACCCTGCGCAGCAGGGAGGCGGCTCGTTTGCGTATGATGGCTGCAAAGCTATCTACTCGCGCCGCCGCAAACATGCCCGATAATAAAAACACCGCAGATTGATTAAAGGAAACTCGTAAAAAATTTCAAACAATCTATAAATTCCGAAAACTTGTAAAATGTCGTAAAGAAAGTCGTAGAGTTAATAAACTTTTTACGGGCTTTCGTAAAATTGATTTACTAAATATTTTAAAGCGATTCTCAGAATGTTTTTCCGTCAGTTTTATTCAGACTGTCTTAATTTTAATGTTAATTTTACCAAGTAATTTTTGACTCACTTTTTATACTTACCCGACTGTGCCAGAAGGAGGGCAGTGTTTTTCGAGGCTATGCAATAAGTATGTATGTCTATTTCTTTGACACCCTTTAGTAGCATTTATGCTACAAGGCGGCTTGATGGATTTGAACATTCGAAGTGTCGTTAAATTCGTCTTAATTATGAGAGAGACATATCAGTATCAGGGTACTTTTAAACGACTTCAAAAAAGGAGGAGGTTCTCAATTCGACTGTTTATTTAATGCATAATTCTAAAAAGAATGTTGAAGTGCTGTAAAAATCAATGCATTTAACTTAATGAGAAATAAATGGCTATTTTATTCCATTTATTTATTTATTTTTATAGGGTATCAAATCTCCTTGGTGTTTTTTTTTACTGTTCCTGGCGATTCTAGTTTTTAATATTTTGGTAATGCAGTTCAGAAAATGGAGATGATAAGCGCAGAAACAAAATAATAATTAAAATTGCCGAGTACACACGGCGACACATCAAGCTACGCAAAACAAACATAAGTTGGCCGCGCGACGTTATACATTACTTTACCATCTACCTATACGCGCGGCCAGTTTATTTTGGTTTTGCGTAGCTTGATGTGTCGGCGTATGAACAGTCATAATTACGTTATCGATCCTGTATTGATATAATCGGAAACTTACACAATATCTGACGGTATTTTTACATACATCATCATCCTTTTTGCTCATTTCCCATTATTTGGGGTCGGCGCAATATGTCATCCTCTTCCATTCATCTCTCTTAGCCGTTGTTTTAACACTCACCCCTTTTAACACATATCATCCTTCACACAATCCATCCATCTTTTCTTCGGCTTGCCTCTCCGGCCTTATTTTTACAAACATATTATCGTGTATCAAATCAGATTTTCCTTCAATACTTTTTATAACACGCTAGTATTGATCTGCTACTTTAAATCAAGGTAGGACAACAAATTTTTCATTAGACAACGAAATGACAAAAACTATGATCCTTCTAAATATGACTGAACATTAAGGTGGTTTCAGTCCAGTCCAGTTTCAGTACAGTCATACAAAAGTTTGTCGCACAATACGCGTAGACGGAATTAATAAAAGTAATATTTTATATATTGAAAAATAGTTAAGAAAATCTAGTTGCCGCGTCACAAATAACATTTGCAATTTATAATATAATTACGAAGACATAAAGCTTTTAAAATTTTGTATGAAAAATTTCAAAGCTTTATAACTTCGTAATTATTTTATAAATTGCAAATGTTATTAGTGACGCGGCATCTAGATTTTCTAAACAATTTTTCTATATATACAAAGTTACTTATATTAATACCGTCTATACGTATTGTGCTGCAACCACTTTAAGTAACAATTTGTTATTGTTACTAAAAGAATAAATGAATAAAAAGCTTCAGCATTATATTTTGTTGCGAGCGGTAGGTACTTCAACTTTTGCAGACGAGGGTTTTAGAACCTTTAGTAAAAAAAAATCTATCAAGTGAGCTTCGCTCCATTAGTTGGTGTTTGCTTTGAGAACTAAGTTAACGTTGGAAAAATGCTCGCAAAGTAAAAATGTCGGTGAGAGTATTCGTGAGAACTGCTTTTATATCAAGTTCTCGTTCTTTTACTTTTTATTTCTTAATCGTTTTAGTTATTATTTAGTTTTGAATGCTATTGTAGTTTAGTTGAAATTTTTAAGTGCGCTGTTCTCAGCTATATTTTTTAAACAGAGTAGAATTTTTCTATAATATTTATTATGTAGTGAGACAAAGAAGGTTCATCAATGAAATACTATATTATTAACTTTATATAAATTAATATGTAATTATTTGATAATTGTATAAATTTATTTTTAACCTTATACTTATTATGTATTATATTGCGACAAGTTGTTTTTTTATATTTTATATCTGAAGATAGCTTATTATTATGTAATAAAAATTTATATTATTTTAAGTCATTTGAATAATAAATTTTTTATTATATTATATATTATATAAATTTGATAATTGTATTTTGTGCTGCTCTTTCTAAATGTTATGTAGTTTATAAACTACTAATATATAAGGTCTAACAAAATTAGGTGAAACTATTTTAAGGGGATGATCAGACCATCAAACTGAACAACTTTCTCTATGGGACCAATATTGAAATCGCGAAAAAAAATCTGCTGTCCCATACATTTAGGTCGAGTAGGTTTGTATGGAACAGCTGATTTTTTTTCGCGATTTCAATATCGGTCCCATAGAGAAAATTTTTCAGTTTGATGGTCTGATCATCCCCTTAAAATAGTTTCACCTAATTTTGTTAGACCTTATATATATATTTATTTTATTGTTAAAGATATGGAAAACGTAAATAACAAAATGCAAGGGGGAAAATGCATTGTTGCTTACTTTTATTACATACTGACCCTATATTTGCATATGTATATATTTTTTAATTTCTGTGCCATCTGAAGCTAAATTAATGGATGGACTTTCAATCGAACTGATATTTGAGTAAATACTACATACCGGTAAATATTAAAGTGAGTTTATTCGTTTTACTTACATGTAACGTTCAATCATTTTTCATCATCATTATTTTCAGCCCGTAAGGGCATAACCCTCCTCCCCATTTTTACTTACTTCTCGGTCCTGTGCCAGTTGCATCCAGGTCTTGCCAATATTTTTTCAGATGTCGTCTACCCACCCGGCTGCCAGACAACCCATACTCCTCTAACAATCATCGTATGAAAATTGGTATAGGCTCATTTAGGCTCTGTTCCTAATTTATATTATGTTTATTTATATTCCTAATCGATGTCTCTGTATAAAATAGATATTATAAGAGACCTTCCAAATTACGAAACAAATTCAAATTCAAATAATTTATTTCAGACAAGATGTCCATATAGTGTTAGTACACATTTATCTTAAAGCTAGTGTTAGTAACATAAAAAACATTTTATTTTAAAAATCCGGTATGGAGCTTCACCCAGTGATGCAACAACGGGGAGTACCACCAGGAGACCGTTAGTGCTGGCTCGGAGTCTGCCCAACATGGAGGCGCATCGTTTTCTCAATATAGCATAGAAGTCGTCCGTGTGCGCCTCCGCAAACATTCCCGATGCACAATCAACACAAAATTTTAAAGTAAATAAAAATATACCTACCGTGAACACAGGAATACACCACAATCCCAAGTAATAACTAATTCTAGATAACCCGCGGACTTTCATTGCTCCCAAGGGCCCAGGTTCGATGCCCAAATAGGGTTCCGTATCTATTCCATTGTTATCCGCTCTTATTTGTTAATCTAAAGGGAGTTATATCTGTATTCGTAAACTGATAGCCCATCTCTATTAAGGGACTTGGGATAGATTTCATACATAGGTTAGGTATTATTATACTCTCGAGTATCTGTATATTTCATACAAAGAGGCATTTCATCCTTGACTTTTAAAGGTTACACTTCGATCAAGAATAAAAAACCGGCCAAGTGCGAGCCGGAATCGCGCATGGACTTCTTCCGCACCACCATACAAAATTACTAAAAGTTTTAGTTTTTTTGGGATCCTTAGTGCAAGCCCAGCAAACGCTTGATTGGTGGTTATTATTTGTTCTATTACCTTAAACCATTATTCACTCTTATCACATGCATTACCGTTTTTGAGGAAAGAACAAAAAACTTTGAATTAATTTGGGGAGTGAATAAATTTTAATTTTTTACTTTTTGTTCTTTTTTTTAATTTTTTTTGTTAGCAAATGCGAGCTAAAAACGCTTATTCTTTTAATTTCAACAGTCTAACTATTATACAGGGTGTTAGGGTAAACAGTTGCATTACTTTAAGGGGTGATTGTACCCATTATACTGAACAACTTTCCCTAAGAATCCTATAGTATATCGCAAAATCAAAATGGCATGAACCATTATCACAAAATCGCTTGTGTGATAATGGTTCATGCCATTTTGTATGCAGATTATCTCTAATGTTAAAACTATCGATAGTCTTTTGATATTGTTGCATAATATTGAAATACAATTTACAAATCATCATCGTAACGTCATTACCTCATCACATGATAGAAATTATCATGTATAGAAATTGTTTGTTTCGTTTTAATAAATACTTAAAAATGCAATTGTCATTCTTTTCGCGTTTCCTACATTTTTATTTTAGGCATTTTTTAAACAGCACTCCAGTATTTTTTGTAACCATAGTTGACAACATTGAATCCTGAATCAGGATTCCGGATTGCAATTCCGTCTGTGTGTAGTGGAACATAAGGTTTTGAGATGGCCTATATTTCAAGTAGGTTGACTATACATGCCACACCTTTGCCTTTTTTTTAGTACCATCTCTCAGTTACCGGGCCTATTTATCTAAATTGCGTGTGGGTGGAAAACTTGGCCAATATGGGAAGATTTATCATCTAATCCAAGTTACCGTATCTAGTTATGACGGAGAAAAAGTTAAAAACTTATTTTTGAAGATAAGTCGAAGTAAAATATGAAATATATCTTTTTAGGGTGTTTTGAATAACGTGCAGTGACGATGCAATTAAGTTCAAATCTGTTTAAGTTGTATTCATGTTTGACATTTAAATAAAATTGTTATAAAAACTAAGTCAAAAATTATACATTTACTAGCTGACCCGGCGAACATCGAACCGCCTCAGAATCAGTTTTAACCGACACACACTTGGCCGTTTTTTGTTTATAAACCTTCCTTGGACATGCCAACAACCCTCCAAAGTTTCATCGCAATCGGTCCTGCCGTTCTCGAGTGATGACCAAGGGAAATAGGGATTCATTTTTATATAATAAATATATAGATGAAGACACGAGAGTGTTTATTTTCGTAGGGGGTCGATGGATGATGACAATGATGACTATGATAATGATGTGTCAAGTGGTGATCAATGACTTCTCTTCCGTTAGAAAAAAGCTTCAAAAGTCATACATTCCAAACCTTTAACCACTCAACATTGTTCAAAACCTTAAAATACAAGTAAATCTGTCTTTAGATACAAGAAATATGAATTTCACAGAGAGAGACCAAAATGTCGGAAAATGCCTGACGCCACATCGATTTAATCTTTACTTATTGAAAAAAAAACAAACAAAAACATTAACAAAACTCTGTCGGAAATAAATGTAATCGAATAAACATGTGGACCCCATTGTCCCCAGTTGGCCATAACTTAGCCCCAGAGGGGAAGAGCGTGAGTGTGAGTATGTTTGATACCACGTGAACTGGATTACAAATAGGAGAGGTTATGTTTCTCGAAATATAGACGACCGTATGAGACCCGTAACTCAAGGATCGAATTGAGCAACTATTCCGACATTATTTTTTATAGATCTTATGATGCAAAGCTTTTATTAAGTAGTAGCCTTTAGTAGCAAATTATACCTATACGACGATAATCCCTTTGGTGTAGTAAGAAGCTTTGCTACAACTACCTTATCTATACCTCCATTTAAAATTCAACCAGCGACGCTTACGTTACCAGGCACTTCAACGAATCCGATGATTGGATCAATTTGGAGGACGCACGGATTGACAGGTGCCTCGTTACGATATACACAGTCAAGTTGTTTGTTCCAGTTGTTAATAAAATTTGATATTTATGTGGATTTTTCTTTAAATTTTCTTACCAAGAACTAAGTAGGTACATACTAATCCAATTCAGAGCGTTTACCAAGCGTCCACTTTTTGTCTTTCCATACTTATACTAAAGGTATAAAATCACTTATAACATAACCTTTCCCAAGTGATGTTTTATGTGCGTTAAATTGCCAACGCGAATCTGAAAGCGCTGCATGGAAAAGGCTTTCAGGGTAGTCTATCGATTATAAGAGATTGTTTTGTTCAGGTTTTGCTCACCTTTAGCCCAATTTTAGTCTGTTTCAACAAAGAGCAGTCATCATTGTCATCTCAGCCGATAGACGTCTATATACAGCTGGACATAGGTTTCCCCCACAGATTGCAACAGCAACCGGTCCTGCACTGCCCTCATCAAACGGGTGCCCCTTTCCTTCACCAGGTTCGCTGTCCACCTCGGGCCTACCCACTCTAAGCTTTTCGATACGCGGTCGCCACTCGAGAACTCTTTGGCCCTATCGGATATTGGTTCTACGAGCAATGTGCCTCGCCTATTGCCACTTTAGTTTAGTTACTCTTTGGGCTATGTCAGCTACCCTGGTTCTTCTGCACATCTTTCCATTTCAGATTCAATCTCGCAGGGAAACTCCGGGCATAGCCTTCTCCATTGTACTTTGGGTGACTTTCAGCCTTTTTTTTGAGGCCTTGAGTGAGCGACCACGTCTAAGTTCCGTATGTCATCCCTGGCAGTATTTTCGTCGATTTCTTAGCAAATTCATTCAGATTGCCGCCACGTCTCGCCGGCCGAGAAATCGCCGATCAAAACGCTAGTGTGGAAGGGCTCTTAATCTGCAAAAAAAATATTATCCCTTATCATTTGCTTGGCAATAAATGAGGTGGTCAATTCTAAACCAGAAACCACAGTGCTAAGCTTAAACATTTATATTCCAAAAGCGTTCTAATTCCTTAACAAATGACCTACGTTCTTACCTATTGTATTGAATTCTATCCATTTAATTCGTGTTTGATTTCACCCTAAACCTTATGTGAATAGGAACAGAGTTCACAATTCTACCTTTTTGGTTGCTGACTAGATGGCTACAATAATTTTCTCTGAAAATTGGGTGAGCATCTGCTATATTTATTGAGGGTTATTCAAATCAAATATACGGATCCCAATTTGTACAAATTTACCAAACCATTTCATTCTTTTCAGTGTCTATATTTTTCTCTGTAATAAAATAATAGGTACCTATTATACAGGGTGTTATATTAAATGAGTTAAAAATCGAACAGGGACCTTCGGACCATCAAACTGAATAACTTTCTTAATGGAGCAAACACCGAAATCGTGAAAAAAAAGATCAGCTATTCCACAGAACATCTCAATAGCTACTCGACCAATATTTATGAAACAGTTATTTTTTTCGTGATTTCGAATATTTTAAGTCAAAAGTTCAATATCAGCTGTTCCATACATATGGATCGAGTAGCTATTGATGTTTGCAGTCTTCTTCTTCTTATCGTGTGGGCAGAGCCCTGGTGTCAGAGTTTTTTCAGACCTCCTTTTACGGCCTCTGACGTGGTTTTTATGTAACGACTACCACCAGAGATAGTAGCCGTGCCATCCGCAACACGGAATAATTTTTCTTTTCAGAGAATCGGGTGATTCAGCCTGCAATGTCCTAACCAACTGGGGAAAAACGCACAAAGTGACATATCACTAGGTATCCCCGTGGGAATCGAATCCACGACCTCCGTGTCGAGAGCCAATACTCTTAACCATTAGACCACGGAGGCAGTTTGCAGTGAAACAACAACAAAAAATTTCGCCATTTCGATATTGGTTCCAGTGAAAGTTATTTAGTGTAATATTCTGAAGCACCCCTGCACGTATAGTATGATTTCACGCGCGCGACGCGCCTTCGCTGCATACAAAATAACCTGCTCTCGCGCTTTTCGGAGAGCGAACGCCGCGCTTGCCGCGACTTGTAGCGTGACAAAAAGCCCCAAGAGTCGCGCCCAAGTAGAGAAATCATGCTACAGGGTCTGAAGTATGTAACGCATTTAATATCACTCCCTGTTGTGATCGAATCACATAATGAGTATCGTTCATCTTTCACTTGTTAAATCAAATGTAGCACTAAAATAGTTATAAACTTACTAGCTTTTTAACAACTCGTTATCTTAAACAAAGATTCCTTTTCAATAGAAAAACGATAGCGCTTTACGTGAAATACCTACCAGGGACGAAAAGATTTGTTTCCATAGAGATTTTTATTAGCTGGCGTGGAGGTATAAACTCGTTTCATTGTTGTTACTGTAGGCTCCTAAAAGAAGGTCACGGCTATTTATTTAGGTCCGGGATTTCGTCATCGATCTTTACTTAAACCCTAGTTCTTCAATCTGAGTTTAGTCATTATGGCGCAAATGAAAGTTTGACCTATGTTGGACATTCAACTATAAAATTAAAAGATAGTGTGTAGACAAAATGAAAAAAATAATTTACACTCTGTATACCGTCCAGCCAGTGAAAAATACAATAAAAATAAGTTTAACAAATACATTTATTTATGTAAACATAAGGGGCCAGAAACGCGCCGATTATTTAAAGAAATATCGGCGCGCCTAATCGAGGTCTCCGGTGACCAGAGGGCTGGCAGCTACCTCGGTCAGCGCATCAGCCTGGCCATACAGAGTGGTAACGCTGCCAGCCTCCTGGGCACCTTGCCGCCAAGCGGCGGTAAAGAAGAAATTTTTTATTTGTAAGTATCATAAGTTTTGATTCTTTTCTGTTTTTCTTTAGGTTAATGGTTATGTATACAGGTGTCCCGTAAACCGACGTCAACCCAATGGATGCTGATAGGTTAATTCATGCCTAACCAGAATATCTATATATACTATTATAAAACTGTAACAGGAAGTTTGTCTGTACATTGAAGATATTAACAAAAAAAAAGTTACGATATGGTTTTTAGGTGTCCCTGATTCCATTTCACCAATTTTTGGATTTTTTGTCTGTCTCTTTGTTTGTGTGTTTGTTTGTTTGTTTGTTTGAACGAGTATCACGCAAAAACTACTGAACCGATTTTGATGAAACTTTTTTTGTTTGATAGCTTATGATCTGACTTAAAATCAAAAAAATGGTATATAATTTGTGCGGACGAAGTCGCGGGTTAACGCTCGTACTAAAATAAAAATAAAAAAAATCTGTCAATTAATCAATCAATCTGTCAACATTTTACTTTAGGGAAAGGTTCTTAGTTTTAGAGATAAGGACAGTTTTATTAAAATTCGTGAAACTCTTTACCTTAGTCACTATTTTGAGTGCCACGGCTACAAAGGTTCTATGCAGTGTCTGTGTTAAAACTGTCAATATCTCAAAAACTAAGACACTTTTACTAAAGTCAAATTTTGATACTCTGCTTCGTCATGACCTGACCTATCTGCATCCGCTGGGTTGACGTCGGTTTACGGGACTCCCTGTATACATAACAATCAACCTAAAGAAAAATAAAGAATGTTATGTTATGTCAACATGTTCAAAAAAAAAACAAATGAAACAAAACTTATACTACTTACAAATAAAAAATGTCTTCGAAATCGCCGCCGCTTGGCGGCAAGGTGCCCAGGAGGCTGGCAGCGTTACCACTCTGTATGGCCAGGCTGATGCGCTGACCGAGGTAGCTGCCAGCCCTCTGGTCACCGGAGACCTCGATTAGGCGCGCCGATATTTCTATAAATAATCGGCGCGATTCTGGCCCCCACGGACCCTATGTCTCAACCCCAAACGATGCAAATATGTAAGCCTCGCCGAGGTTTACATATAAGCGCCGTTCGAGGTTTTCCGCGGTAGCCGCCGCCGCACCCGCATTGGATGAGGTCGCATGGACGTGGAAACGGTGCCAGTGTATCTACACAGGTAGTGTCCCAGACCAGCGACCTCCCCAATTTCAATGAAACGAGCGTCATTCCGTCAAGCCTCTTCCCATCGCTCCGTATTAAGCCTCTAGGTTCTGGAATCGCGGGTACACTGACGGTAACAAGGGCCCGAAGGATGACGTCGTTCAATGTTGCGTGGTGCGACCAGTTTAAATTTATTTTTGGATCGTATGTGATCATATGACTCCTTGATACACAAATGACGGACTGACGTCTGCCGCTCCGTCAATGCGTCAACGTGTGTGATCTGTGATCCCACTTACTGCACTTTATACAGGATGTAACGAAAAGTATCATTAACCTTTTAACCACATACTCTATCGATCAAACTAAACAACTTTGACTATAGGAGCAAACCTGTTAGACCAAAAAAATCTAGGTACTGTTCCATACTAAACTGCAATACCTACTCGACTCAAATGTTTTTTTTTGTTCTGACAGGTTTGCTCCAATAGTAAAAGTTGTTCAGTTTGATGGGTGGAGTATGTATTTAAAGGTTAACGATACTTTTCCTTACACCCTGTATACATACCTATATCTAACATATTCTAATTAAAATAAAGCTACGAAAAACAAACTCCCTTGTGTCTGTCTTTTCATCATGTTCTCTTAAAACCATTAAACCGTTTTATTATAAAATTCCTATTTCAATCTATTTTCCTTGTCTTATAAATTGGCTTGCGAATTAAAAAAAAGTTTATTCTGTAGAAATCGTTTAAAAGTGTTTTGCGTTTATTAGTTAACAGGTTCTTCAGTTTAGTCTAGAAACTTTAAATTGAATATGGCTTTAATTTACGACTTGGTGGACCGCCGAGAAGAAACTAACTCTATCTGTATCCCGCTGAGGGCTAGTGTAAATTAATGGTTCAATTTGCAACGCAAATAAGACTTGCTTTTATTCATTACACTAAGCTCAGTATAATACAAGCAGAATTACAACACGAGGAACTGGGACAACTTGACTTAGACAACTCAGTTGTCCGAATCGTTCATGTTGTCCGAGTTGACGAAGTAATCAGAGTTTTTCATATTGTTCATGTGTTCAGGTGCAGATAATATAATGTATAACATTAAAAAAAACAACAACAAAAAACATTTTTATTCAGTTTTAATAAAATTATTTAAAAAAACATTTATTTATAAAAATATTTTTACTGACTGTACAATATGCTTAAATATTTGACGAAATGCTTACTTGACGAAATGCGTATTGGACCAAGTGCTACTAGGCCGCAAAAACAACTTGTAAGGAAAGAAAGAAAACTGTTCATCAATTCTAAAATAAATGAACAATTTACAGAGCAAACTGTCAGAGCAAACTTCTTAAATGTTCGAATTACTTAGTAAAATATCAAGCGCTTAAAACATTTCCAAGTTACCTACTTTCTTATAAGCCTCTTTTCAAAGTATAGGTACATAACAAGAAAATATATCTCGCGTAAACTAAAGTTTTATCTCTCGTTTCAAGCCAGTCTATCTTTTCATTCATTCTTAAAGAAGAAAACGACATTTTGGCAGCAGTAAACAACTCTTTTCAACTCCTCAGTCAAATTTAGGTCACCGCTTAATTTCCAGTTGTATCTGTTGGTTATAAAAACGCATTGTTCCAGAGGTAGGAAGATGTTAAAGAGGTCAACGCCCGAAATAGTCAGCGAAATGGCGCAGTGCCAACTGGAGATGTCGAACTCGGAATCTGTATCCGAAACAATCGGATATACTTATAACTGTCAGTAATACAAATATTATTATTATTTAGTTATTCTTCATTCGGCATTAAATAAATAAATATCTTGGACATTATCACACAAATTATCTATTCACATTTAAAGTACCAGAATCTAGCCTTGACTTGTATTATGATGACTAGACTACGATATAGAATACAAACATCCACGACTCGGGTACCAATATTCATATTCATCATACAAATATTTGTTCACTACCTACTGAGCTATCTGGCCGTCAATTAGATTTTGATCATCGGCATAACCTCTCCTAAACTGAACATTCCTAACTAACACCATAAAACTCTGTTCTCATATAGTTCCGTTTATTGTTGGAGCGTCTCGGTGGCGTGCTGCGGAGATGTATTGACAATCAATAATGAAGTCTGGGTTCGAATCCTCACGGACGACATGTTGTACCAATGAGTTTTTCTAACTTAGGTGTGTCCGTATTACCTGCGGTATTATCGAATACTCTCAAACGGTGAAAGAAAACATCGACAGAACCTGCATACGTATATGAAATCTATATACGTATGTGTTTTATGACAGTAAAGAATTGAAACTGAAACCAATTCGCATTGGGCTCGCATGGTGGATTAAGCTGCCTGTCTATTAACGCGGGGCTAGGCGGCGGAGCGGACCGAGCGAGTATTGCGGAGCGGAGTTGCGGACTGTGTCAGTTGACGCGGAGCGAGGCGGCGGAGCGGAACGAGCGAGTATTGCGGAGCGGAGTTGCGGACTGTGGATGCCTGTTCACTGATTTGGAGCGAGACTGTTAAGCGGAGAAACGAAGAAATATCAATCAATAGGCTCCGCTTCGCCGCCTCGCTCCGCTGCCCCATTCCACCGCGCCGTCTCGCAACGCTGCCTCGCACCGCTGCCACGCGCTGCCTCCGGAAATGTATGAATTTTTAAACTAACTCGCTAATCCCTGTCCACTGAAACGGAACGGAGATTTTATGCAATGCTATTGGTTAATATTTCCCCGTTTCTCCGCTCCGCAGTCTCGCTCCGCATCAGTGGACAGGCACCCTTAACGCCCACTCTCTATGAGGGTAGGCCTGTGCCCTGCAGTGGGTGCTGATAATTAAGTTCGTGGGTGGTCGTTATTATTTCGGATTATTCCCGTTTCTTGTGACTATCAGCACTTGAACGTCAATCCATTCTGCAAATCCGATATGCTAAAATGACCGTCGCTCTAACCGGATAAGATAGTACGATTTTTTGAAGCATTTTGCTTATGCTTGCTTTGCTTTGCACTGAGTTTATGTATTTAATGCATGTTATTTTGCCGGAAAACTAAATATTATTTTGAATTCGCGCTTTCTGTTTTGCAAGGCGTACTTTTTATTATTGTTAAGAATATGCGTTTTTTCTGCAGTGTTAGTATAACTGACAGCTAGATTTTCAAAGATAATATTACGCCTGCATTTTTGTGAATTTGTTCAGAGGGTAAAGAATATAAAGTAATATACATTTAGCCTCTCTATCCCATCCCTAGCGTAAGCACTGGAACTAATATTACGCATTAGGAGTACTGTTGCGTAATGTAGGGTTTAAATAGTCCGAATAATTTATTATTCATTGCGGAAGGATTCATTAATAACTAAGAACTGTTAATTAACATTTTAATCATTGTTTGATATAATGGTTGAGTTTAGCAGCAAATATTTAACAGTATTTATTGAAGCGTAAAAGGTTACAATAATCATTTTCTTCCTTCCGCCCGCTGTGTGATGGAAAAGGCAACTCCGTTTCTTCCAGTGGATGTCGACAAGGCGACTTCAGAATGTTTGTTATGCAGTATTTTATGGTCGTAATACTTGCCACCTATCACGACTTGATAAGTCATTCCATCCTAAAATCTTATATACATTGTGCATTCACCAGGGAGGTAGTCCAAGAATGGGTATATAAGAATGGGTAGAAGTTTATTCGTAGATTAAGTCGCCGGTTACCCTAGAGTAAACTGATTTTGCGTTTTACCAACCCTAATCTATGAATAAGTAAGTAATAATTTTGACGGTGTAAAGTTTATACCGAGACTAATGAAATATCAATGTTACATAATTAAAAAAATTAGAATAAAAAGAAACCTAACAAATAAAAACTGTATAAACTCACATTGCATTAAGGACGGATACAACAACCTCTTTCTTTGGGTGGCTTATACATTCGTTCTTTTAGTACGGGTTTAGTGTGGTAGGAGACAAATGAAGTTATTTCGGAGTATACGCTAAGAGTAAAATTGTTCCTTGTATAGTTACTCTTCTATAAATCAAAGTTTGTTCGAATCCGGCCTAAGAGTGATTCAGTGGCAACATAATCAAGGAACTGTAAATAATTGACTTTATCTACTTGCTATTTAAGATCTTTCAGGTTACCTTTCCTGTACAGAAAGGAAGACTGAAGAATACTGAAAAGAATTTGGTAGTTGTATATGACCGGTGTAGGTAGTCCGGGGAGAGTGTATGTAAACTATAGCTACAATATTTCGAAGTAAATAAAGCATCACATTAGATGCAATATGAAAACCAGCGTGTAACAAAAAAAGTTTCATCTTTTACAAAATTACGGCTAAGAAAAATTTGTAGGCAAAAATCTTGTACGGAATTTTATATTCTGACTTCCAGTTAATATTTTACAAAATAGGAGAAAGAGGCAAAAAGTTAAGAAGGCTTGTGTATGTGCCAGATAAGTAAGCGCTACCTGCCGCTTTTCATTATAAGCATTTGTAAGTTTTTTGCTTTTAGTATTAATTTATCAATCAAAGAATGAAACTTAAAAATTAGGGATATCATAAGTAATCAATTTTTATAACCCTACTTAAATGCGGGTGTTTTGAGTACGAGTATTAGTAATAAAATACAGCAGGACGCACCTTTATGTCATGTTCATTAATATACGACTGCAATAAAAAGCTTTTTTTGATAAATTGTGTATTATAGTCAAGTGTTAAAAGGTTTTTTATAATCTATAATCTCTAATCTCGTTTATACTAAACAAAGTTGTTATCAGTGTCTGTCTGTCTGTTTCTGCGCTCGGATTTTGATGCTGTTTCACTCTCATTTTGAGAATTTCATACGGAAAGTTTATGTGTAGGATAATATGTTTTACTTATATTATATAGATGCCACCCGAGTCATGTATATTTGTTAAAATCGAATCCCGAATTATTCCAAACCCCATTATTCCAAATTCCCGAAGTATTGGCACCAGGTTTCAATTTACATCCTAGAAAAATAATGATACAAACTAATATTTGCAAAACGGCTTTAAGGCCAGGCCACACAGAGGCGGTTTTGCGGGAAAGCGAGCCGGAGGCGGACCTGCGGGAAGCGAATATCTCCGGTCCGCGCGTATTTCTGTGTGGTAGGGTACGTACAAATTCGAACATTACCACCACACCACACCATATACAACAAAACACACAGAAAACTGAGCGGGTCCGGAGATATTCGCTTCCCGCAGGTCCGCCTCCGGCCCGCTTTCCCGCAAAACCGCCTCTGTGTGGCCTGGCCTTTAATGCGAAAAAGCGTAATTGATATGGCTCCGAGAATTTATAATAAGCTACCAGAATCGTTAAATAATATAATAATAAGGGAACGTTCAAGAATGTGCTAACAAGTTAACTGATTAATAAATGTTACTTTACTTCAAATGAATATTTCAATGACAATTTATAGCATAGGATTTCTTTTAATTTCTTTTTATTTTGTGAGTAGACATGTTGACATTTTAATAAATTGTGACAGTAATTTTTATGCATTCATCAATTTCATTTTATTATGTAATCTTTCTTATGTATAAATTATTGACAATGTTGTTACAAAAATTTTGATATCTTATAAATATTATATACCTATAAGGTCTAACAAAATTAGGTGAAACTATTTTAAGGGGATGATCAGACCATCAAACTGAACAACTTTCTCTATGGGACCAATATTGAAATCGCGAAAAAAAATCTACTGTCCCATACATTTAGGTCGAGTAGGTTTGTATGGAACAGCTGATTTTTTTTTCGCGATTTCGATATTGGTCCCATAGAGAAAGTTGTTCAGTTTGATGGTCTGATCATCCCCTTAAAATAGTTTCACCTAATTTTGTTAGACCTTATATAATAACATAATAATTATCATATAATCATAATAAATAAGAATAATAATTGTTTTTTTATATTTGTATGCCTCATGGTACATCATAGTGGTCCTGTAAAACTAAACTCCAACTATTGTATAATTTGTCTATTGTACTTTTTTACGTATGATGACGAATAAATGTTTCTGATTTCTGATTTCCGAGTGAAGTTGGGGCAGTTCGCTAGTAATAAAAAAACACAAATTTAAATTCTGACTTTGCTTCAAAATTTAATAGAAAATCTCTATAAATTTCCTGTATTACTCTATTACGGTGTCACTAACCTATTAAGCACGACCCGATCGTACCTCTACCGTGCACGGTGCACCGTACACCTAATTAAGCTCTACTAAGCTGGGATACTATACTATACACGGATCCGTGCAAGCTAGGAGAATCGAGTGTCCAAAGTGTATAAAGCTTTAAAGCTTCGTCTGTGTTAATTTATTTACGTATTATACACTAGCGTTAACCCACGACTTTGTCCGCACAAATTATATACCAGATTTTAAGACAATTCATTAGCTATCAAAGAAAAAAAGTTTCATCAAAATCGGTTCAGAAGTTTTTGCGTGATGCTCGTTCAAACAAATAAACACACAAACAAACAGACACACAAAAAATCCAAAAATTGCTGATATGGAATCAGGGACTCCTAAAAACCATATCGTATTTATGTTAATATCTTCAATGTACAGACAAACTTCCTGTTACAGTTTTATATTAGTATAGATTACACACACAAATAGAAGCAGACCATAATATCTTCATGATATTAGATGGATATTTTCAGGGTTATTTGGTCTAAAGCACCCCATTAAATTTACTGTATACTGATGCCACCCAAAATTTATGAAAGAGTAGATTTTTTTTCATTCTTTCAATGTCGGTCCCCATAATAAAAATTAATTGCTGCGTATTTATTTGAACATCCTGTATAGCACTAGGCAATATAACAAAATGAAAGGAGTCAATTTATTGTAGCCCCACAAACGGTAACGTTTATTGATGGTATTACACTAATAATTTAATTTATAATGGTAATCGGACGAAAGATTAGGTAAAAATGCAAACGGAATTGTGAAATCAATATTTTATAAAATATGCATCCTTTTGACTTTTTTTGATAAGATTATTTTTTCCTGTTAAAACGGCACATTGCGTATCTAGGAACGACTTAGATGTCCATAGGAAAATAAAAAGCCATCATATTTTACGCGGCTTTCCTTTTCGATGAGGTATAGCTAATATTACCACTATGATCTAGAGATTATGAGAAACAAATCGACATGAGTTCCATAACTATACGCTAACTAAAACCCATAAAACTGAACAACTTTTACTATGGGAGCAAACCGATCGGTGCAATTAAAAAACCTGCTGTTGCATACTAAACTGCAATGTCGACGCGCGAGTTTGCGAATCAAATTTATGCAAAAGCTGATTTTTTTTTGCTCCGATCTGTTTGCTCCCATAGTAAAAGTTGTTCAGTTTGATGGGTAGACTCTTAGTTTTAAAGGATGCTAATGATATCAATTCCACCCCGTATACGCCAACTATAAGCTAACATTTTTTTGTTTCCCATTCTCACAGGGTGAAGATCCTTCAATTCTTCTGATTAAAGAAGATCCTTCTTTAATGAACATTTCTTTTTCTTTGAATGAGAATAAAATTTCATGTCAGAATGAGCTAATTTCACACAATAATTTACTCATGCTGTAGTGTACTGTACAGTAAAGTTACTTTACGGTAAAGTTGGTACCTAGAATGTCACCGTAAAAACTGTATCAACTCGATGACTATTTGAATAACCAAAATGTCTGGTCATGACGATGTTACTCTATGCAATGCAATGTAAATGCAATGCAAATTGTATGTTTTGTTTTGTTTAAAAGATGTATGTTGTAGAGTTTCTGGCCGCATCTTCTCTCTACGGAACAGCTTCCGACGCGGTGGTAGGGTCAAAAGATGAAAACCTATCTATGTGACATTATTATGAATAAAAATTTTTGATTAGATTTGATTTGATCAGTATGAGCAGTAAGTAATAACTAATAAGAATATTTATTGTTCAAACTGTAAAATTAAAATATTTTAAGCCTCCGCCTTAAACGATTAAAATTGTCATGATCTAGTATGTTTTCTGACATAATATTCTAAGCACCTTTTTGCTACAGCCCTTGACACTACAAAACCATAGCTTCAAAGGTTCAACACCTAAACAAACATAATTCACGCGGCCCCTGGGCCATAGTGTTTGTAGGTCGAGCGAATATTTTGATAGAGGTGTGCTCGGTGCCTACAGTAATATAGCGGAGGACATACGAGAGACATGCGTATTTCATTTATTTTTAAACGTAGTAGGTAAGCTAGCTGTATGTATTACACTATTTTGAAATTATTTGGTAGGTTAGATTGGTAAGACTCTAACCAATCTAACCGTTAGAGCAAACCTATAAAAGTGTAAATGCTTTGTTTTTATTATTATACGAGCGTTAACCCGCGACTTCGTCCGCACAAATTATATACCAGATTTTAAGTCAGATCATAAGCTATCAAACAAAAAAAGTTTCATCAAAATCGGTTCAGTAGTTTTTGCGTGATACTCGTTCAAACAAACACACAAACAAACAGACAGACAAAAAATCCAAAAATTGGTGAAATGGAATCAGGGACACCTAAAAACCATATCGTAACTTTTTTTTTGTTAATATCTTCAATGTACAGACAAACTTCCTGTTACAGTTTTATAATAGTTTAGATTGTTTCTATTGTGCATCAATATTGGTGACACGAGACGGATTCAGTTAGTTTTAGGGCTAGTATGCCATGTCATGCATGCTAAAGCGACAAAACCATCACGCTCGTTCGCTTTCGCATACATAGAGTAGGTACAAAAAACCGAGTTGCCGCACAGCACAGCACAGTTATAGCATGCCACCTACGACAAAGCGACATAATGAGAAAAAACGTCCGCTTTTTTTGGCACACAATGGCAATAACAGAGATAGAGGCATATCTCGATTTTGAACAATAATTTTTTTTCGCGAGTAACACACTTTTGTTAATAATACCTTTTCCTTTGTCTTTCTACTAATGAAATCTATAAGACGGAAAACAAGAGTAGGTAAACCCAAGACATCAATGCATTAAAAATTTAACTTCAATTGTTTCATTCTCGCTACGTCAGTGGTATATTTAGCTAATCTAGTGTGAACGCACCTTTATCTTTTCTTTCATACGCACGTTTCCCTGTAAATGTGCGATTCTCTACCTAATTTGAATACTCGCAAGATTTTCGGCATCAAATTTTAAATGGTGGTCGGAGGTGCCGTGGTGGTCCAGTGGCGAGTAACCTTGCCTGCCGTGCAGGACGCGATGGTTCGATCCCCGTCCAGGCCGACTCGTACCAATGAGTTTTCCGGATTTTATCTACGAATTGTAACACCACTGGATTTTTCGGTGGAAACCTGCATGCTTCAATTTCGAGGCATGTATTGTACCTACTGTCCATTACAAGTGGTCACCACGGGCTCACTCCCCGTCACACTGGACAGAGTTTCGGTACTACTAGTGAAACGTGAATGTTCTGAGGTTTCAGAATATCTCTGACTACCCCATCGGGGCTTATAGTCGTGAGCATATGCATGCATATGCATGCATGCAAATTTTAAATGCATAATTATACTCATAACTATACCGTATGATTTATTTTTTATCGTGTCTAAATTTTCAGTGGTGGTTCAGACGATAAAACTGAACATGTTTTACTATGGAAGCATATATAAATCCTCAAAAAAAATCTGCTGTCTCATACATTTGAATTGAGTAGGCATTGCAATTTATATGGAACAGCTGTTATTTTTTGCGATTTCAGGTTTGGTCCCTTAATAAAAGTTGTTCAGTTTGATGGTCCGGACCACCCCTGAATGTTTCGGAACGATGAAAAAAATCATACATACATACATATTCTCACGCCTGTCTCCCACTGGGGTAGGCAGAGACAACGGAACGCCACCTGCTACGATCCTGACATACCTCTCTGGCTTCCTCCACATTCATAAGTCCTTTCATGCATGCTCGTCGGTTTGGGGTAGATCTGACCTGGCCCTTTTTAAGCACGTCGCCAATTTGGTTCGTATATGTACGTCTAGGCCGTCCCCTTCCAACACTTCCACTTACGCTTGCCTTATAGATTGCCCTCGTCAATCTGCTCTCATCCATTCTTTCCACATGACCAAACCATCTCAACATACCTTTCTCTATTTTTGTCACTACATCCTCTTTCAAACCACAACGTTCTCTAATAAAACTATTTTTCAATTTGTCCATCACAGTCACACCACACATACTTCTCAGAGAGCGCATTTCCACTGCGTTAATCCTACTTTCATGCGTCTTCTGCCATACCCAAGATTCACTTCCATACATCAATGTCGGGACTAACACTCCATTATGAACTGCCATCCGTGCCTTTTTGGACACGTGTTGGCTTTTCACAAAGGAATTCAGAGCTCCATTTACCCTATTTCCTGCTTTCACTCTTCTCTCAATATACTCTGACACTAAAAAAAATCATCCGGTATATTATTCAATTTCTTATTTATATGGTACCTAACTACTTTGTGAAACAAAGAGTGTACTACAATATGAAACAGTAGCTTTCTTTTAAACGTTTAATTTAAAAAAGTTTTAAAAACGCAGAAAAATCCGTGAGTGGTCCGGGCATCTGAAAACAAATATTGAACCTTTTATTTTACAATTGTACCAAAACAATAAAATTTGCCTTTGGTGTTTTTTGGGAAAATCATAAATAATTATATATCTTTTTTTAAATATCAACAGCAACAATACATTAACAAAATTATAATATTGGCATGCGGTATTTTATCAAATGTACATTCATCAGTTTAAGATCACGACAATACATCAGTCACACATACACAATAATATTTAACTAGAATTTGACATTGAAATTTGACATTAATAATAATTTGATTTATTAATAAGAGGAAAGGCGGGCTGAAATGCTAATTTGGAGAATTTTTTCGACTGTATACGTATTTATCAGATCCGCTCACCTATACACCTCGCCGACTATAGTGCGAAAGAGACAACTGCAGCTCGGACCGATTTCATATACAAAAATTCGACGAAATCAGCATTTCGTATTCCCCTGTTTCCTCCTCCAAAACTTAATAATTCTTTCGAAAATAATATGAGAAAGACTTTGGGTATGTCCGTCTGTTATGTTTTTTTTTGTTTATATTCTTCAAGTTTGTTTACTGGATGTCTGAAAATGAGCGGTAAAATTGATCATTTTCGAAGGTCCCTAGTTCTTACAGTAATTAATTAATGCAAAAAAAACAAAACATAGGGACATGGCAGAGGTGACATAGATTGTATGATAAAAATATTTGCTCTAGTGTTATTACCCAGGGACAAAAAAGGGGAAAACGTTTGTATGGAGTAAACCGTACTGGTCTTTCCTCTTAAGAAGGACCCAATAATACCAGGTATTAAGGTATTCTCTGCCATTTCAGTTAATTAGATAGATTTAAGTTACTATGTAACAGACCAACATAATCAGATTAGAAGGAGTGGGTAGAATAATACTTAATAGACTTTGTAGAAAATACTAGCAATATTATTTTAGTTGAGTGGGAATTATAATTAGCTTGAGATGTTAGTGCTCTTCATTCTAGAGGTAAAATTATGAGAACTATATTTCATTTACTTACGGCATAATAATTTACATACTTAGTTGATTATGTTTGTGGAATAAATAAGACAAATAAGGCTTAAGAGGCTATGTGAAAAAAATAGGATTCTTCAAAGCGTCATATATCATGAAGTACTAACAGTAGGGGTATGATTAGCAGATATGTGTAAATTGAACATATAATTGAAGTTTTGATTAGAGCCAAAACACGATTAAGACACATTTTCTCGTTAGAAAAACAAGCCAAAGTAGCCTCCGTCTTTATCGATAAACGCTTGGAACTGCTAAACGGTGAATAATAGAAACACGACTGTTGTTTTAAAAAAGAGATTGATATTTTACAAATTTTGATTAGAGCAGAATTAAACTTACGTAAATAGTACAATCACAATTAAATAAAGTGTGTTTTACGCTTGCGTCGTTTCAAGCGCGCCATATCTTTCTCTCGCATTAGGCAGTAATATAAGCTATCACGTGCCCATTTCGCTTTAATTATTTTTCGACATAGGCCCTTAAATAATTAGCGTAGTTTTGAAAATTTGTGCAGATGTTTTATTACGTAGAAGTAGTTAGTGTTAATCCTGAAGGCTGCCGGCATACTGTTTAATGTTTAATATTTTATTTCTAAAAAAGAATGCATTACACTACGGGAAAATTCATGATTCATTTTAAAAGTAACAAGAACTAAAGATAGAAAATAAAAGAGAAAAAAGAAAGAAAAAAGGAGGAAAGAAGAAAAGATAAAACGTAAAGAATATTAATCTTTATCTAAAGAATTTAAGACTGCCAGAATAGACTTAGATTATATCAACGAGATGCAGCGAAAAAGGGAATTTTCAATCTAACTCCGACTCATTCCTTAGAATATACTCTATTTCTTCTATCTTCTTCTTCTTGTCGTATAATGCTACTAAAGGAGCGACACATTCGCCTTCCTAAAAAACTTTTCAAAAAAAGATTAAAAAAAGATAAAGAATAAGGTATCTTTTGTAGTGTTTATTTACTCTAAAAACAATAGCGAATTATCAATTCAACGTATTATTAGAGCTCACCAACGACACTAACAACGGAGTTGAAGCAGTCACCGTGGAAAAAAATCGGTCATAAAAAATACAGGGTGTAACAAAACACCCTAGTCATACTTAAAAAGGTGATTCTGACCATCAAACTGAAAAACTCTGTGTGACCAAAGTCGAAATCGTGAAAAAAAATTCTGCTGTTCCATACAAAACTGCAATTCTACTCGACTCAAATGTATGGGACATCTATTTTTCCACGATTTTGATGTTGGTCCCATAGAGAAAGTTGTTCAATTTGATGATCTGATCGTTCTCTTAAAATACCGTCAGCATAAATGAGTTTAGTGCTTTAAGCAAAAGCTAGTCGAAGTTAAAAAGCTGTACAAGAGCAACTCAAGAGCAGTTTAGATAAACCCCTCATCCTCACGGTCTTGCTTCCACTTGAAATTCAACACTTTATGCTGCACAAAACAAAGAGCTACAATATAACAAGATACATTGTATCGAAGTGCACGCTGCAAAACAGTTTTCAACTATCTTTTATCAGTTGTTGAAAATAGCATTTTATTGTTTCTATATTTCATGTCATCTCAAACCCGACAAGGAGAGCGATTATTGAGAGTCGTAAGTTCAAATCAGCAGTAGAAAATATGAAAATTATAGTAATTTTAGATTATACATCATTCAATCACGATTTTGAAAGTGTTTGTATTCAAAAATAGCACCTCTGATCTACTTTTAAGAAGAGTTTTAAACATTAGAAGACATTGCCCACGTGACGAAATGTATTCGTTTCAATTGAGTATGATCAAAGAACACATACAAATAGTACGATAGCTAAAATTATCACACAAAATAGTAGGAATATCATACTTCCCAAGTAAATGGAAATTATACTTTTCTATTGTAGCATTTCTTATAAATGTCAAATTCAAATTTACCAGCTTTGAGGTGAAACGGGATTAGACGTTTTCCTTTGCGAATTTTAAAGCGAGAGGGATAGCAAAATGGGGAGGAGATTTAAGTTCTGCAGTACATAAGGCTGATGATTATTATTATTATTATAGTATTATAATGAAAACGTTAGTGTTTTTTTAAATCTTTATTTAAAGAGCTTAGTCAATAGATGACTATGCCGCTCTGTAAGTAATACAAATTTTAGTACATCTACTATCTACGACTAACACCCCTTTTTACCAGTTTGTATAGTGCTTTTGCCAGATCCGACAGAGGAAAGGCCAAAGCACTATTAGATCCACCTACATACCACAAACAATAATTGTTATAGAAAAGCTCACGCCTATGAGCCCCGTTCCGGACACATTCCATTACGATATGGTATACGTCTTCAACATCACATTTAGTGCAATTTGGTGATTGAACTTTCCCCATCAAAAATGCAAATGTATTTAATGGGATGTGTCCGGAACGCAAGCTCACCGCCGTGATTATATCCTGTCTACTTATAGAGCAATCATTAAAACGTTAGTGTTATGAACTTATGAAGTTGTTCAGTTAATGACAAACAGAAAAGTTTCTTCTTTTTAGTTTTTTCTGCTTAATAACTATTATATCTAATATTATTTTGGATGTCCCACCCCCTGCCACCCTTATTCGTAATAGAATAAGCCGTACGCTCTGAAGTAGGATCCTATAGCCTATAATTTACTTACTTTTATTATCTTTCGTATGAGCACTAAAAAAAAACAATTCTCTAAAAGTTTAGGTACCATAATATCAGAACATAGAAACGCGGTTTTCAGGTTTTGAACATTGTTTAACGCCTTGTATGTCTTCATGAAATCTACATTATCTGGAAAAAGTGACCTTGTTGTCGGTTTAAGTTTCCGAGATATCTGTAGGTACTCTGATTTTGGATCCATTAATAATTCCATACCGACAACAAGGTCCCTTTGCCCTGAGAATGTCACGAATTTTTGCCCTTAATTTTTTGTCAGTCAGTACTTGTTAAACGTGGTCGTACGACAACATCGATACGATTGTGCTGTGTTCTGACTAAACAGGGTGCATCTTATTACACAGACTTCACTCTCGCTTACTTTGTACCTTGGCGCCATTTCAGTAGATGGCTTTCAGTAGTAAAATAAACTAAAGAACGCACAATTCAAATAGCAGCAAACAAGAAATGTCAAATTCTGTGTGTAAACCACAGAGAAATGACACGCTGCCTTTGATTAAATTAAAAAACCGGAAGATAGGTGACGTTCTTGCATTTCGTACTCGAAAAATGGACCTGCTTTTCATGTATCTTACGAGTGAAAAGTAATGATATGTGATTAGATTTTTCTTTTGGAATGATTTGTACAACAAGTTAAAGCAAACAGAGGCATTGTGGTACCTTTATCCAGCCTAAAATAAAAAAATATATCTTAATCACGCGATGACGCTCTATTAGGCGACGGGGGATAAATTTATGCGGTCCACACGCCGTAGGCTAGTCAGTCACCTATCTACTTTATTTTAATGTGATAAATAAATAAATAAATATCTTGGACGTAGTAACACAAATTATCTAGTCACATTTAAAGTACCTGGACTTGTATTATGATGTCTAGACAACGTTATAGAATACATATATAGATAGAAACATCCATGACTCGGGTACAAATATTCATATTCATCATATAAATATTTGTCCTTTACGGGATTCGAACCCGCGACCCTCGGCACAGTAGGCAGGTTCACTACAGACTGTGCAAACAGACAGACAGACTGTTGAATGTAATCAAACGCTTGACTACAGAATACATCTACTGCTACGACGTTGAAACATAGTTCTAAGACGTGCCCTAGTCTCTCTCTACCTACTCCAATAGAAAAGAGGCGTGACGATATAGATGAATTGTGTTCTGCTGAAATCAAAACGAGCTGGGCAAAGTAATATAACAAATAACTAAAGAATATTTTCAACACAAAGATAACATTATAAGTCTAAGGCCGGATTCGTCCAAACTTTGATTTATAGAAGAGTAAACTATACACGGAACAATGTAACTCCTAGTATTTACTACGAAATAACGTCCCTTGTCTCCTACCACTCAAAACCCATACTAAAAGAACGAATGTATAATCCACCTAAAGAAAGACTAAATGCAATGTGAGGTTATATAGTTTTAATTTGTTAGGATGTTTTACTTTAATTTTTTTAATTATGTGTCATTGACATTTCATTAGTCTCGTTATAAGGTTACACCGTCAAAGTTGGCGGTGTAAAATTTACTCTCAACTTATTCAAAGATTAGGGTTGGTAAAACGCAAAATCAGTTTACTCTAGAGTAACCGGCGACTTAATCTAAGATCAAAATTTACTCGCGTTTGGTCGAATCGGGCCTAAATCAACGAAATACAATACAAATATTTTAGACGCGTTCACTTTAGACAGCTGGATTTCAATGCTACAGCTACAGGCTGTAGGCTGCTGAAACTAAAAGCATAAACAGAGTTCAAGGTTCTAAAATAGTTTTCCAGGAATTCCCTCGCAGACGCGACTTAGTGAAATTGTCAACGTAAGCCCTGTAAAGTAGAATTTGTGTCTTGTAAGTTGTATTCGCTGAGATAATGTCTGTGTTAGTCTTGGGAAGTAGTCATAGATAAAACATTACCAGTAACCATATATCTTGTTAACAGTTAGTTTTATGGGTAGTTTATGTATTTCAGAGAACATTTTGTACTTTGACTATTGTTGAATGTGAGAATTTTTCTAGAATTACTGAATATCGGAACTTTATTATTATAATTTCTTACATTCAATGGCTTAAACATTCCAAAATCAAGGTGCGGTATAAAGTTTTACGCGCATAAAAAACGTAGTGATTCCATTCTCTTTGGTGCGTAAAGCGCCACGGCGCGGCGTGGAAAAGACATTTCGGAAACGTTTAAAAATAAAAGTCGGTAAAAACTTTTGACTGTGTTAAGAATTCCAATAATAGTAGAGTTAGCGAAACAATAATACTTTGAATTAAGACAATATGGGATGGTGAAATCTGGGGAAAGCCCAAAAAACAGAGCTTTATCAAAAAGGAGATTTTCAAGTCGCATACAGGATGGTTGACAATGTCAAACAGCAATTTGTTACTAAATAATTACTCAAAATTTGATCAACAAAAAAAAAAATAATAAAACAAGAAAAAAATCAAACAAAATGAGTTTTTTAATTTTCTAACCGACATAAATTGCGTCATATTCATTCAATACCACTACATCGAAAGCATTTTTAATTTATGATATATTGTGAAGTGTCTGTAGTTTAGTGTCTGTAGTTTTTTGTCTGTGGTCTGAAGCCGCGGTTTCAATCCTAGCTTAATGGAATGAGGTTGTCGGAACTAAGTGAATATTTATTGCTGTTTTGTTTGTTATACATTATATTTTTATAAACAACGAGCGTTAACCCGCGACTTCGTCCGCACAAATTATATACCAGATTTTAAGTCAGATCATAAGCTATCAAACAAAAAAAGTTTCATCAAAATCGGTTCAGTAGTTTTTGCGTGATACTCGTTCAAACAAACAAACAAACAAACACACAAACAAACAGACAGACAAAAAATCCAAAAATTGGTGAAATGGAATCAGGGACACCTAAAAACCATATCGTAACTTTTTTTTTGTTAATATCTTCAATGTACAGACAAACTTCCTGTTACAGTTTTATAATAGTATAGATAGAGACGACGTAGTGATATATTATCAGTGTGTGATCACTTTTTTTCCGAAATTATCATCGGTAACGCAGGATTTTCTTAATTGTTTTACAATTTCAGCCTCCAGCGAACATATTACAGATATGTCTTCGTTGGAGGGCTTACAATGAGTTTGCACTATAGTATATTAAAGTAGTTTTACTCCCATAACTGCCTTCGTGGTCTAATGGTTAAGAGCATTGGCTACACGGAGGTCGTGGGTTCGATTCCCACGGGGTGATATGTAACTTTGTGCGTTTTTCCCCAGTTGGTTAGGACATTGCAGGCTGAATCACCTGATTGTCTGAAAATAAAAATGATTCCGTGCTTCGGATGGCACGTTAAGCCATTGGTCCATGCTACTTTCTCTTTTGGTAGTAGTCGTTAAATAAAAAACCACGTCAGAGGCCGTAAGGCGGTTTGAAAAAATTCTGACACCAGGGCTTTGCCCATACGATAAGAAGAAGAAGAACTCCCATTTTCATATTGAAATTCGTACAGCGCTCCTAATTACTTTAAAAACTAATTTTTTAACTAACAAAATGCGCACTATACCTAATTATAGTAGGTACTATACTACAGAATCAAGTCACGGTAGGCCTACAGAGCTTATTATTAAGATAACTAAGTACACAACTTATATTTGCCGGATTTACTTCTTAAAGTACATTTTTGAAAACCTAACAGGTACAAAAATGATAGTTAAAACTGTTGGGTTTAAATTTTTTTTTGTAATAAACGTATAAGTTTTGTTTTTAAAGACAAAGCTAATCTAAATAATGTTACAAATAATCCAATGAAGTATTTAATGGAAATCAACGGAAAATAACTAGGTACCTACTGTAATTCGAACTGAATTTTCATAAACGTGACGCGATAAATTCAATTACTTAATCACTTTTAAGCAAAGAGAATAGAGAATAACGTCAATCATTAGCTCTAATAAACATTCATGATTTTAATCAAAGAGCTTCAGTAGTGGTGTTGTTGAAACAAGATAGTAGGTAGGTACTAATATTTATCTAAACAAGGAAAACTAATTAACGCGAAGCTTGGAAATAAAAATAATGTTGTGCATAATCTATAGTTCAATAAATGTTTTTGCTGGAATGGACGAACATAGCTTAGCCCCGGTAGCAGAAGAATGGGTGCACTTTTACCTCGAAATTGGATATGATACAACTCATACTTGCTGGATGTTATGATGTCCAAGGAATTCAAGATATATACCGGATGAACCAGAACCAAAATCTCAGAGGTCACTCTCTCATAATTGATGGCACGTTTTGTACAAGCAACCCCCGGAAACATTTTTTGCCCAACCGTATAGTTCGCGAGTGGAAAAAATTGCCTGAGACTGTAATAAGTGCGCCTTCAGTGAACTCTTTCAAAAATAGACTGGACAAATATTTAAAAAACTAAACAAGTGCAGTGATATACACGCATCAGCTTTGAGCTGCTAGTGTATCATATATAATAATAATAAAAATTGAACCCGCCCTAAATCCAGGCTGGAAGACAAAATTATTCCATACGATACGATAATGATTAAATAAGATTTACTCTTGTCATCTTTCACACAGTAATTCATTCATCTATTCTTTGGCCATCCTCTCTTCATGCAGCCATCCCCGTTCTAAGTATTATAAGTCGTGAGATACGTTGGATACTACTTACTACTTATTATTGCAGTTCTAATACATATATGCACTAATGATTGTGCTAAATTGTCATTAAAGGTACAATAATACATAAAACTTATAAAATACTTAACCTAAACTAAATAATAATTGGTATAAGCCTACACAACCACAAAAAACAGGGTTAAAGTAAATCGACCATTTAAGCTTGGGAGTTGTCCCCCGTCGGAAATGTGCCCCTTATAGAGGCTGCGTTTCCTCGTTGTATGGCCAAAGATATTCTTTGTAACAGAAACGAGCCGGAACGAGAGTCGCAGCCTTTTTTTTTTAAGCGTCGTCCTAGGTCCCTGATGAATTCTTTCGCCTCAGAGCCCCAAGGCCCAGCCGTCTCAACAGCGACCGGTATAAAGTAGTACATTGGTTCCAGGTTAGTGTACCTGTCGTGCTTCAGCCTGGCTGCATTCTCGGCCGATGAGACGGCAGCGCGTATGGTGTGGCTCAAGTGAGAGGATGCGAATGTGCTGACGCACGTTGCATCCCACAACAGGCTACGGCCTCTCTTCCATGGAACCAATGTAAGGCCATACGGTCTTTTACCGTCGGTGCGACTCAGGCCAGGGGGCTCCATCAGACAGGGAACATCAGCAGAGACCAAGGCGCGTCAAATTATATCGTTAGATATGTTTTTGAAATTCATTACCTATTAGATACGTTTCAGAGCACTAGCCTCTTCGTTCTATCACAAACAAGTGTTTTACAAAATTGCTAAATAATTGGGTAACTAAAAACGGGAATCTCATAAACGATTATTAAATTTGCATAATCGGCAATCGTTTTTTCCATTTCTACTTACTTAACAATTGCTCAGCAATAGTTAAATTAAACTACGTACTAAAACCCATTATGCAAACCTTCCCCTTTACGATTGTTTATTAAAATCTTTTTATTTGTTTTTCTTTCAAAACTTCCGTTTCATTTACCTTCAGAAAAAGTGGGAAAAGCTTTGAGGGTAATACCAGTAATGCGACTGCTTATGAAATAAAGAAATCGGCGCCAACTTTCCGAGTACATTTTGTTCTTAGGGGTCCGTTTAATATACAGTCGAACCAATGCGGTATGCGACCGAGAGGTAGCGAATTTGTAACTTTCTGAAGTTTGAGATTCCTAGTGCGGGTTGGCGAGTTAGTAGACAACTTGTGTCAGAATATATTGTTGACTTAACTTATCGAGTAACGTTGAAAGTGAACGAGAACCCCTGATAATTATTTGAATACGCCGTCGCTTACGTCTGTTTAAGATTCACATTGTAGTCTAAATTACATAAAATTGTAGCAAACGAAAACAAAGTCCGTGTTTATAGGTTCGAAGCCTCCTTTCACGCATTTCAGCCAAGGAAACAAACCACGCCCTGTCGTGCCCAGCTCTTCCCTCCGCTAAATGTTTCCTTTACAAGTAGCGGCTCTCAGCGAGATCCTCCCAGCCACTGGTGTTGATCGAAAACATGGTCATGTCATGTCTCGCTTTACGCAGTTCTTGAAGCGAAGCCGTCGTCTCCCGACTTTTTTGGCATTCGCATTGTCATGAGTGAGAGGGTTTCCATAGTTTAGTTTGTGGCTTTTATCATATCCTAGCCTATTTTCATGTCGAGCTCAAAATCGGCCGTCCATCGTCAAAGTCATTGATTTGAAATAATTATTAATATCTTATTAAGTTTTTGTCGAAATTTTTCGAGCACCGTTCTTCTTCTGTTGCCGCTTTTCTTGTTTTTTTTATTCATACTGGCTTTTGCTCGCGACTTGGTCTGCTTTGACTTTAAAAATTTTACCTATACAGGGTAAAATTGATATCACTAGCATCCTTTTAAACTAAGAGTCTACCATCAAATTGAACAACTTTTATTATGTGGGAAAACCGATCGGAGCAAAACAAAAATCTGATGTTGCATCAGATTTTTGTTTTGCTCCGATCGGTTTTCCCTCATACTAAAAGTTGTTCAATTCATTCGACTCGAGCAGGCATTGCAGTTCATTATGAAACAGCTGATTCAGTTTTTGCTCCGATCGGTTTGCTCCCATAGTAAAAGTTGTTCAGTTTGATGGGTAGAATCTTAGTTTAAAAGGATGCTAACGATATCAATTTCACCCTGTATATTAATCTAGAACATTATTCTATCTATGTGAGAAATGTCAGTCAAATCCGTTCAGCAGTTTATGCGTTATTGAGTTACAAACATCGTCACAAACTCAAACTTGCACATTTATAATATGGGAAGGATTACCATAATGTAGCGAGCACATGCAAAACTATCTTCAAACAGCCATACAAGAAAATAGCTGCGGAACCTCTAACAAACAACTGTAACGAACTAACCCATACAAAACAGAATTCTCTCAAGTAACAGAACAAGTATGCCGATTGCTTTACCCAAGTTCCTTTTAACTTGAGAATTTATGCATCATTTGTTCACAGGGAACTTACGTAGAAATGCACAGAGCATTGTTTTTATTTCGTACGGGTCTTGGAGTGGTTGGAATTTATCGGAACCAAAGTTTTGCGCACCTGCGACTTATTGTTCGAATTTAGTTTTGTTTTTAATAAATTTGCATGCGTACCTACATAAAATCCAATCAATAGCGTCAGTGCAGTGGCGAGAGCGACGGTGGCGCATTCGGAGAGTTATAGAAACTCAATCGCGAGGTCCGGGTTCGAATCCATACGGAAGATAGACCAATGAGTTTGTCAAACGTATGTAGGTAATATCGACTGGTCTCAAACGGTGAATAAAACATGGTGAGGGCAGATGCTGAAGAAAAAATTCCAATGCGTATGTGAAGTGTACCAATAAGCATTGGGCACGCGTGGTGGTTTAACGCCCATATTACTCCTTGAGGGTAGGCCTGTGCCCTGCAGTGGAACGTATAATACGCTGGGTGATGATGATGATATAAAATCACTTGTGTTGATTCAGAGTGCCGGCAGAATTTCATACAGACAGAAAGGCATCCTGGAATCAATAATATTATGAAGCTTGCAAAAATTTTTTTTACGTTGTCTTCATTCCATATTGAAAAATGGTTCAGTTTGATAGTCTAAACTACCCCTTTAAATATTACTGGGGTGTTTTGTTACACCCTGTAAATGGTTAAAATATATTTATTGGTTTTAGTAAAGTTTTAACCACCCCGAAAGGAATCTTTACGTATGCATTTAAAAATTAGCATAAGCATATGCTCACGACTATAATCTCAGAAATATTCTGAAACCTCAGAACATCCACGTTTCACTATAGTACCGAAACTCCGCCCAGTGTGACGGGGAGTGAGCCCGTCGCCACTTGTAAATGGATAGTAGGTACAATACATGCCTCGAAATTGAAGCATGCAGGTTTCCTCACGATGTTTTCCTTCACCGAAAAGCCAGTGGTGTCGGGGAGTGAGCCCGTCGCCACTTGTAAATGGACAGTAGGTACAATACATGATATCTCTGACTATCCGTCAGAGATATTCTGAAACCTCAGAACATCCACGTTTCACTATAGTACCGACATTCTGCCCAGTGTGACGGGGAGTGAGCCCGTCGCCACTTGTTAATGGACAGTAGGTACAATACATGCCTCGAAATTGAAGCATGCAGGTTTCCTCACGATGTTTTCCTTCACCGAAAAGCCAGTGGTGTTATAAATCGTACATAAATTCCGGAAAACTCATTGGTACAAGTCGGCCCGGACGGGGATCGAACCATCGCCTCCTGCACAGCAGGCAAGGTTACTCGCCACAGGACCGCCACGGCTTTAATAATTTAATAATTATAATGATAATAATAATCATCATCAGCCTATAAACATCCCACTGCAGGGCACAGGCAAGGAGTAGTCTTCGTCTTTTAGTCCATCACGCGTGCCCAATGCGGATTGGTAGACTTCACATACACATCAGAATTTCTTCTTCAGTGTATGCAAATTTCCTCATGATGTTTTCCTTAACCGTTTGAGAGCATCCGGTATTACGTACATAAGTGAGAAAAACTCATTGGTACATGGCATATTGTATGTGCGGGTTTGAACCCGGACCCACATAATTGCGTGTCTATATCTCTATCTTCTCTATCGATGATAAAAATATTATGCGTAAAACTTAACTACTTACAGCTTTATAATACCGCATCCAGAATTGATTGGTAAACAATACAAATTTAATTGAAGATAGAATTGATCGAATTTAACCCCTGGTATCCCCGCTTCGGACTGTTAATTAATAAGGGTTCAGAATATTTGTACGTACAAATTAGGTGATAAATGCTGTTTGTAATACAAAAGGGATACATCGGAACTTTATTAAACGTTCCGTATTGACATTTAGAAAAAACGAGTTTACATTTTATTTTAAATTGGTAGGTTATTGAATTTCATTGCATGTCGTTGTAGTTGTAATTTCATTTTCTGTAGGTACTTAAAATGTCTTTATCACTATTAGTGGAATGTTAAATCTCATAATCATTTTAACTTCGCTCACTCTGTTCTAAAATTGTTATTTTTTGTCTGATTAATCGTAAAGGATTCCCGAGATTCTAGCTTGCGGCATGCGGGGTCTATTGTGATACAATGGACATGTCGTGTACCTACTGACTTACTATTTTTGTTTCTGTGAATAAATCTAATGCAACAATAAGTTTACTCAAATAACGCTATTGCAACAGCAAGTTTGAATGAACTCTAGTGGATTTTGTATGAATAACGCCAGTGCGACTGCATGTTTGTGCGAATAACGCAAGTGCAACAGCATTTTTGTGTAAATAACACTAGTGCAACAGCATGTTTGTGTGAATAACGCCAGTGCAACAGCATAATTGTGAGAATAACGCTAGTGCAACAGCATGTTTGTGAGAATAACGCTAGTTCGATAGTATGTTTGTTCAAATAACTATGAAACCTAAAAAAAAGTGCATAACCATGATGCTGCAACTGCATGCTTAAAAATCGTTAGTAAATCTACTAAGGTTTCTGACTACCCCGTGATAGAGCAGTCAGCTGTCAATGTCCTCTGTTAGTAGTCATTTCACTGTCTGGAGCCTCGATGAAGGAAGACGTAACAATGTAAACTAAAATATATGTATTAAATATTAAGCAGCTAATGAGATAATTAATAAATAGTGGATCATGATTCAAGCTGACAGGAAAGAAGAAAAAGAAAAGTTACATTACAAGAAGACTATTTTTAATTCACTATAATTGTATCTGCACAAAAACATTCTGAAATTAAATTAACCGCCAGCTAAAAACAAAAAAAAAATCTCTAGTAAATATTACAAACAGCTCCATAACAAACAAATTCCGCTACAAGCGAACTCCAAAGGTAAATCCAGTTCCTCCGCCCATCCGGAACCATGGACAAGACAAATATCCCATCTCGAAACCATTAATCCTTCTAATCTCGACAGAAAACCTCCGGGGACGTACAGGCGCAATGGGAAACGAATTTATCAAAACAATCATTGGGGATGGGAGGTGATGGGTGAGAGAAATGTAATGTTGCCACTTGTCTGCGTATGTTGATAGATTTTTTTGTTACTTGCGGTTAGGAAAGGAACTTTTTCCTCCTTCAAATAAATGGCTATTTTAAGGTGAATAGTTTGTTTCCATTCATGATTTTAAACATTTATCTTCTTCATGAAAGCAACTCTAGAAATAGAGAAAAAAATTATCAGTATTTCCTACTACCCTTCCTGATGATGATGATGAATACTATAGCTCAGAAAATTTGCAAGCTGAAGTGGCAATGGGCTGGTCATATCTGCCGAAGAACTGACAACCGGTGTCAGAGTTCTGGTAGGGGACCGCGATCTGGTAGTGGTAGTGTGAGATGCCTTGCTGCCCGCTGGACAGACGACCTAAAAAAAGCAGCGGGAATCGACTGGATGAGGAAGACCGAGGATAGAGTTTTGTGGCGCGCCTTGGGAGAGGCCTATGTTCAGCAGTGGACAATGATGGGCTGATGATGATGATGATGACTTACCTACCTGGATTAAGAGCACTAAGAGCATTGTTCTTTATTTAGTTACTATATAATGTATACTGACATGACTAAGGTATCAAAATACAAAAGAAGGAAGGAAGCTTCTTGCAATATAATATCACTTGTTTGTATTTTTTGGTCCCCAATTTATAATTTATAATGAAGTTACCTGCGTAATGCTAAAATTGAGCATTGTTACAATTGCATGCTTCATTTTAGTAGTTGTAGCAAAGCTTTTGACCACCGCAATAAGGATTATGGTCGTGACTTTATCAATCAATCATTCAATCCAAATATTTTACACTAAAACATAATTTATATCTGTTCGTTCGCATATTTTACTTGCAGGGTGTAATAAAACATCCTGGTAATATTTAAGAGGGTGATTCAGACCATCAAACTGAACAACTTTTACTATGGAGCCAACTTCGAAATCGCGAAATAAAAATCTGTTGTTTCATACAAAACTGCAGCACCGGCTCGGCTCAAATGTATGGGAGAGCTGATTTTTGTTTTTTTTTTTGGTGCTGGCTCCATAGTGAAAGTTGTTCAATTTGATGGTCTGACGCACCCCCTTACGTATTACTAGGGTGTTTTGTTACACCCTGTATATGAAAATGCATCATTAAACGTCTTTTACGGAACTTACAGAACAATACACAACATTAGGTTCATTGATTTTTAATTTTGGTCAACAATTCATTTCAAAATATTTTGGCTTTGTTTCAAATTATTTCGCTATTTAACTTGTTAAACCCAATCCTTGAACGTATCATAATGTAATCAAATCACACACACAGGGGTTTATTATGTTACTATTTGCTTTACAAATTTCTACTACATTAGAAAAAAAAGTTCATCCAGTACCTACCTACGTTTTTTAATCTAAATTGAAAAAGGGAAGAAGAAAGATATCATAGCTAATGACATGAAAATCATTATTCCTTGACGAAATGAGGAAACGTTAGCTTTGTCCTTTATCGCCGAACGAACGGTACAAAAGGTGATTTATGTTACAAAATGTTTTCGCTCCTACGAAACTTGACTTGATTGATTTTCCATGAAAATGTAGGCGATTTGTAAATTTTTTTTTTAATACTCTTCCGAATTACCTGCCTATCATTGCACTCCTTTCTATTTCATAGAAGATTTCTAATTGTTTTGTCTATTATAAAAATTACAATTAGAAAAAAACACATAATAAAAAAATAATGATTAAAAAAAATTAAAAAGAGCGAAATACTTAATTATAATCATTAAAAATAAATAAAAATATTGAGAAAATAAAACTAACTTAACCAGAAATATGGTGCAGGTTTGGACCGCGCGGGAGGGTAGCAAAGATGCTGGCAGCGTTTCCTCGCTAAACGGTTAAACTGATCCGTTGAGCGAGCTTACCTGCTTACCTTCCTTTTTTTGTCTTTAATAAAATAATTATAATCATTTAGTTTAGTTCCATAGGATATTAATTTAATGTGCCAATTTAGGTTTTGTTTCAAGTATGATTTTTAAAATGAAATAAATTGTCATCTGTTAACAAAATTATATGTGGCTTTTCGCCCTGAATCAGAAACCAAATTCCTATAACGCCTCGCATAACATCAATATAATTCCATGCCAGTTAATTACTCGGCAAATACAGTATTTACCTTCCTAACGTCAAACTTTGGAATACACTCTCTTGTAGACGCAATTCATTAGACTGGCCACTAATAAAACCGTTGGATCTCGACATGGCAACTGCAAACACCAATTTCAGGTGAAATTAATCTCTCAACACTGCAGTTTCTCTTGAGGTTTCTAGCCACAAAGGGGGGTTTGCAGGTATGCAACAGGGTCGTTCTGGGGCGTAGAGATCTACTCTATAAGAGATTTCTGACTTCTCGTTATAATATTGAAAGGGTGACAATATTTTCTATGTTCTTTAATATTGCTGCTGATCATAATGATTGCTGTGATATTATTATAGTTATCATCATCATCAGCATTGACATCATGTATATTTTTGTAGGTAAATTGTGACATTTAAATCTAATAATTTGTGAATTTAATTGTACTTCACATGTTTATTAATATTTGCACGCCTGCAAGCAGGCTGGGTGGATACTGTTGTACTAAATAATAACGATGACAAGATCTACTGTAAGAAAACTGTATTCATGCAAATAAATGTGTTCTATTCTGTTCTGTTCTGTTCTATAAACGTACCACTGCAGGGCGCAGGCCTTCCCTCAGAGAGAGTGTCAGGATGCCCAATGCGGATTGATGGACTTCACATACGCATTGGAATTTCTTCTTCATCGTATACCGGGTTCCTCACTATGTTTTCCTTCATCATTTGAGAGCAGTCTCTATTTTATTATTGTTTTGATATTTTATCTAATTCACTGTTCTCTTAATAATTATTTGTGATGTGATGTGATATCATCACGTTATGAATGTTTTTTTTTCAGTGGTTTACCGATTAATATCGAACCAAAATGGTATATGAAAGTTTGCCACTTTGAATAAAGGCACACATAAACTAAATTTGCTACCCTAATCACCACCATTAACTTCCCCTTTACACGCGGGTAAGATCCTAGAGCTAGCGACTCCGACGTGAAAATGGAAGGCTCCCGAAAATATGTTTAGTTCCATTTACACACAAGATGTGATTAATAGTCATAAACATGGATGCATTCCATAAGCGGTAATCATAATCATAATCATAATCATAATCATTTATTTCATAAAGATTATGATTACGATACGATACGATTTAATTATTTGTTGATGAATTTCGAAGTCATCCTATTTTCACTAGTTTACGATACATAACCCACATATTATTTAATAGTAACTACGTAACAGATACTGCACTGCCTAAGAAGTCTGCAGTCTTCCTTCCGAAAAAGCTCAGGATATACGTTATACGTGGCAGGCATACATATGGTGCCGTTTCGGTGCAGTGTGCTTGCGCGCGCTAGCGTACCACAACCCAATGATAGTGGTATCTGCATGACGGAGCACTGCATAAAATTCCAGTTTACGTTTCATCTATAGAAGCCCAGTAAACCCCTCTGCTGGACATTTACCCAGTTTGAATTTTGAAATATTTCACTAAAGTCAGAACTGCATGAAAATCCGTTCCCTCACTACATGCCTGTGGTCCTGTTGATGCTACCAGTCCTTAAATGGCCGGCAGTAGTGGCAAACTAATTTAATTAAAGGTAGATTAATTACTTTAGCAAGCAAGTTGTTGAATTTTCCCCCTTTAGAGAGATTTCCTGCAAATTAAGATTAAGAGACGTTATCTTAGCCTTGGTCGCTCAGTTTAGCTTCGCATCAAAAGTTTTTGTTCGTTCCGCGAATTGTTTTCGCGAAAGGTCTCCTTTTGTCATATTTCCAAATACTACTTTAGAAATACAATAAAAATTAAGAAGATTATTTTGTTTTAAATGTGAATTTATTTAATTTCTATCTTAAAGCTTATTATATAGGTGATAAAATGATTAATATTCATTATTGTCTATACTTATACACTCTCAGAAATAAGATATTGATGAATAGACAATCGATCGGTATAGCAGTAAACTTCTTCAAGAAACGTCATGTATGGTAGGGGTACCAAAATTTAATATTGATATTGATAAGTACTATTATAGAACTCTATAGTACCCATAGAGAGGCGTTGACACGAGTTACGCCTACCTCTATGATAATACCCATCTATATAACATACAATCATTAATATGCCGACACTTATTTAAGGGGATGATCAGACTATCAAACTCAACAACTTTCTCTATGGGACCAACAACGAAATTGTGAAAAAAAACGGTTGTTCCATCCAAAACTGCAAACATACTCGAGCCAAAATATGTATGGGACAGGTGTTGTTTTTTTTTCGCGATTTGGGTGTTGGGTCCCTGAGAGAAAGATGTTAAGTAAAAAACTGTAAGGATTATCAAGAAGGATCCTGTATACAAATATTATGTACAATTTATTGTAGAAGATTTATATATGAAATTTATGTAAGAAATGTTATTACAAAAATCATTTGTAAAAACATTTCTTTTTCCATTATACTTTTTACAGAGGTTTTCCCATCCATTAACGGAGAAGCAATATTACTACGAATCCGGGTACATCTCGTACATCCCGTCACATAAACAATTTATCACTGCTAATGACTCGAAAACTATGATAATTAGGCGCTTCAATTTACTACGTTAATTCTCAAGCTACTCACTCAACCGAAGCACAAATGGGCCGACTTAAACTATAACATGAAAATGAAGCCAAATTTATTACTCCATATCACGAACTACGTCTAATGCGTTCACAGATACGATAACCAGACCCATTGTATTTTCTCCGACGCATTGTTTAGGTAATCTCATGTGATTAACGTTCCCCTTGTTGTTTCAGGCAGACCGCCGATGTAAACACAAAGCCGAAATGAGATGAGTATGCGCGTGGCGTGGGCCCGATGGTACTGGATTGTTATATTCACGACGTGCGCCGCGAGGACTGCCAGCGACTGGCTGGACTGTGCCCACATCTCCACCTGCCACTGTAAGTGGTCCTCGGGGAAGAAGACAGCCACGTGTGCCTCCAGCGACCTGCGCCGCCCGCCAGCTCTCTCATCCGACGTGCAAGTCCTCGATCTCCATGACAACCCTCTAAGAAATCTCCCTCAAGAAGTTTTCGCCAATATCGGTCTATTAAACTTACAACGGATTAATTTAAGAGCGACGAAATTGCGGTCCATTCACGCTGATGCATTTTTACAGTTGAGGATTTTAGTAGAAGTGGACTTGGCGGATAACGATCTCTCAAATCTGCCGAGGGATTTGTTCAGAGGCAACGAAAGACTGCGCTTAGTAATACTGAGCAACAATCCGCTAACGACGCTCGTCGCAGACCAATTTCCACCATTACCGTATTTGCGGATGCTTCTGTTAGATGGTTGCAGATTACGTTCGATACATACGAACGCTTTGCGAAATTTAAAGTCTCTAGAGACGATTGATTTGCGTAGAAATCAGCTTACATTCCTCCGTTTAATTACGTTTTCTCTGCCGGCGTTGAAAACGATTTCCCTGTCGGGAAATCCGTGGAGATGCGACTGCCGTCTACGTGAATTCAAGGATTGGTTTCTGGAAAGCACTTTGGGTAACGAAGACTTAGTTTGCGTAGAACCCTCGACTCAAGCAGGAAACAAGTGGAGAAGTTTGCCCAGTGAGAGCATGGCGTGTGCACCAGAGGTACGATCAAGCACGTTAGTAGTACGAGCTGAAGTTGGAGTAGCTACTTCATTCGGATGCTGGGTGCACGGAGTTCCGAAACCTCGAGTAGCATGGTTGTTCGAAGGTGTTGATGTACATAATAGTACTATAGATTGTGAGACAGAAGAAATAGAAACAGACGTCGAAGATGATTCAGAAGATAGAGTTCCTGGTAGTGTCAGATGGGTGAATATAACTCTATTGAATGTGACATCGAGTGCTGCTGGAGAATGGACGTGTGTAGCCCAAAGTGTGGCGGGTGAGGCTAGGGCAATTATCAGCTTAGTTTTACCTAGATCCCAGACAGCAACCGCACGTACAGCTCCTGGAATCCCTCAGCTGTTAGGAGTAGTCTTCGGCGCACTAGGCGTCTTAGCATCCCTTGGCTTTATAGGTGCTGTAGCTTGTTGGCATATGAAAAAACGTACAGTACCGCCCAGTAGAAGTTTCACAGACCAAGAGAAACGGTTGATAGATGCGTCAGTTGTTGTGAGCTGCGACCGCTCTATAGGAGATATGGCATTACCGTGTGACTTTGAGCTGTCTGAAAGAGGCAGTGACGACCAACCGAGAGGATGCGGTTTTGATCCAGTCCATATAACTATAGAAGGGACTCCAGGAGCATTTCCTCCGCCACCCGCAGAGTTTGCCGTACCAGTTCCTTATGGGAATATCTTCATATCAGTCCAGGTGGCTGGGAGAGGTGAACCCGGTAAATATCCAGATTTACTAAGCGGTGGGGCGACTTTACCACGCAGGACTAGGACGTGTTGTGGTACTCCTGCTTATGATAATATGGGTCCTAGAGTGACTGCAGCTGGTAGTTCGACATGGTCGTTGCCAGGAGCCAGCGGTGACAACGCTGAAGTATCAGAGACCCCAGTTTTAACTTTACCACCTCCGCCGCCTGAATTTGTCTCCCTTTAGCCTCGGCCCTTGGTACTAGATGCTTCAACCCTGAGGTGACCTGGTACCTATATAACTTTTCGAGTCAATTAGACTATTCCCAAATTTTATTATAACTATGATAATTTTCACGTGATTAATTAGTTAAAAAGTGTAAATAGTGAGTGTGCGGATACGATGTGTGACATCCTGTGAGATATAAATACGTAAGGTTGTTATCAATATAAAAATTTAAAACATTATGATTAAGCATTAATTTAAGTGGATACTTGTTAATCGTATGTTGGGATTGAAGTGAGAATGTTAGTCTACGTATTTTTAATTTCCATAGATTATTCCTTTTGAGTCTATTGCATATGTGTCTTCCCAACTTTTGTAAATATTATTTAAACTATTATACAAACTTCCCAAACATAAGACTGACCCTTTTGTCTTGTTTTTGTCTCTCTATATATAATTATAATGAATATGTATAAAGCTATACACTCTACTTAGTGTCAGACAGGATAGCTTAAACATTTTATTTAAAAGCAAATACCTAATGTAAACAAAATAAACCAATTACTTAACTACAAAACTGCAGTTTCATTGTTTATCGTTTGTTTCAAGAATGCTCTTTAGCTACGAAAGTTTAATTAAAACATTTTCTACAAACAATTTTGTAGAAGAAAATTAATTAATGATGAATGTAACAATATTAAATATGTTTTATGGGATTAAAGTATTTTGCGATTGTTCCCGATATATAAATATATATAGTAATAATATAAATAGATATAGTAAATGTCACATCTGAAGTACAACAGAAAAGATACAAATATACAAAACCTTTAAGAGGATATGTGAAAAAAATAGGATTCTTCAAAGCGTCATACATCATGAAGTACTAACAGTAGGAGTATGATTAGCGGATATGTGTAAATTGAACATATAATTGAAGTTTTGATTAGAGCCAAAACACGATTAACACGTTCCGGGACAGTGACCGGCTATAGACGTGATAACAATAAAAGTTCTATTGTGTCTCGTTCACTGCCCCGGAACGTGTTAAGACACATTTTCTCGATAGAAAAACAAGCCAAAGTAGCCTCCGTCTTTATCGATAAACGCATGGAACTGCTAAACGGTGAATAATAGAAACACGAGATTTGATTTAAAAAAAGAGATTGATATTTTCTAAAGTTTGATTAGAGTAGAATTGAACTTACATAAATAGTACAATTACAATTAAATAAAGTGTTTTACGCTTGCGTCGTTTCAGGCGCGCGCGCCGCCCCATCTCTTTCTCTCGCATCAGGCAGTAGCATAGGCGCTTAACCTAAAAAACGAACCTTTAGTACAAAAGTAGCGAAATTTGACTTTAGTAGCAGGTTTCATCATTTAAGTAATTTCGCGCTTGTTTGGATTTAGGTTTCTAATAAGAAAGGCTATTTTTGATGTACCTAGTTACCTTCCTTTATTTTTCTTTAATACAATAATTATAACTCTGTCTGTTCATAAAAAAGGCTTGCTTTGAACGAAAATTGTATTTGTGAAGCCCTGAACCTAAATTATCTTAAATTCTATGCCAATACGAGAACCTAATATTTGAATATTGCTATTTAATTTAAAATATCTCTCTACATACTCCGTTTATTTAAAAGGCATACAATTTTACTGGAATCACAATAAGAACGATATTAAATTAGCAGAATAGCAGAATGGAAAACGAAATACGAATAAATAAACAAAGAGGAATCCCTTTTACCATTCTAAGAAATAAAAATAAAATGTAAAACGAAACCGTTTCAAAATCAGTAAGAGACAGGAGTTTCTAATAATTGAGGCAATTAATAACGTTAATTTGGAAATCGTTTGGAAAAGGAAAATCGGTCAGACAGATAATGTTGAGAACGAATTGTTTTGGCAGGCCAGCAATGATCGGTTGCTTAGAATTCCGTTAAGTTCCGAGTCATTGTTTGGAAGAGATTTATAATACAGGAGTTACGTAATGCCAATGCCCGGCATTTTGCTGTTAATATCGTGCTGAATATTTCTTAGCACCCGTTGAATAAATATGGACGTAATTTGTTAAAATGTATGAATGACATGTTGTATGGGTATTATGTTAATTCGAAAGTCAGTACTTAGATCGATGTATAAAAGCCAATGCCTAAAAATGGTGCCTTTTGTTTTACCGCATATTTTATTTATTACTAGGGTTAACCCGCGACTTCGTCCGCACAAATTATATACCCACCAGATTTTAAGTCCGCTATCAAACAAAAAAAGTTTCATCAAAATCAGTTCAGTCGTTTTTGGGTGATGCTCGATCAAACAAACAAACAAGTCAGACAAAAAAATCCAAAAATTGGTGATATCGAATCAGGGACACCTAAAAACCATATCGTAACTTTTTTTTGTTAATATCTTTAATGTACAGACACACTTCTGTTACAGTTTTGTAATCTTTATTCTGAACTAAAATATTTAAGTTTGGTTAACGGCCGCGCTAAAAAAAATTGTCGAAATATAAAGCGCCACCTACCATACAAAATCTCGCATTGTCTTTTATTCGAAAAATAAAATGACTACCGAAATTCTGAATCAGCAACGTAGGCTTCGTCAAATACAATAACATTATTTTCACATACGCAACATACTAAATCGCACACACACACACACTTATATTATTGTCTCTTCATCGAGCACTGCAAGGAAAAGATACATACAGACAAATTGAGAATCTACAACTTTTTTTTTTTAAGTCTGAGGAACATACCAGTCGGGCTCCTGTTACCGTCAAACTGATACTGATTTTCCCTTCACTTAGGATAAAAATAAAAAATCATCATTAACTTCCACTGCTGATGGATCACCACAACGACCAGTCCTGCGCTGCCCTTATCCAACGGGTGCCCGCTACCTTCACCAGCATTGCAGTTTACTTAGCGCAAAAATCGTCACAACCTTAAATTCGTCGTTGAAACATCAGCGAGCTGACAATTCGGTATTCACTATGGTTATGTCATGTGTAAAACTCATATTAAAAACCCCGACGATCTGAAGGATGCAAGAAGGATGTTACATTTGTGAGCTCGTCGAGGTTATTCACAGAAATGTGACGTTTAGTGAATTGCACTCCGGATCGTCGGTCCACCCACGCTGCGCTTTCCGGTAGGTATGCGGTTGTCATTCGAGAACTTGTCTTCGGCTTCATCGGCCATCTGTTCTGAGAGCAATTGTACCCAGCGCAATATCGAAGAATATTAACTAACTCTTTGTCTTTTTTCATGTTTTCCCTCTTCTCTTTATAATCTAAAATCATAAAATCTTTCCACTATAATAGCAAAAGGAACGGCTTCATTGAAAACCAGTTAAAAAACGTATGATTTTAAATGTTAACCCAATTTCCAATATCATTGTTTTCATTCGATTCAGATTTTTTTTTAAATGAAACCTTTTAGCTCTTGGTTTTGCTAAGTCAATTGAATCGAAACAAAACGAATGATTGCAGATAAATTAAACTTCTTAAATGCTTCATTCACTTTGGTCGAGTAGCTATGGAAATTTACTTTGGAACAGCAGATGGATTCGCGGTTTCGATAATGGTTCCATAGTGAAAGTTGTTCAGTTTGATGATCAGCGGCCCTAGTATGGCAGCGGGGTTATTTGCGTCGTCCCTCACGGCTACGGTCCAAGTGGGGGCCAATGGGTAAAAATTCTCGCGGTCCCCGCTTGTCCTCCTCTGGGGCCAACGAGAAAATATGTTATCTTTGTCCCCCACTAAAATAGAATTAATGGATTTTTAATGAAAACACTGTAAATAGTTTAGTTATCAACTGTGTTTTGTTTTTTCAACGTCGGGAATAACCCAAGTATTTGACAAAGCGCTAAGGCGCCTTCGCTCTCTTTCTATTTGCGCGTACGCGCAACATGCTACGGCTTCTGAAGCGCTTTGGTGTGATTTTACATCCTGTATAGTCATGATTTTACGTATGCTGGGTGTAAACTTAAATGCATTACTTACATATTTTGAGGAATGTCGAATGCACAAGGAGAGGTGGGAAAAAACGGATACGCCACTTATTCCAGAAAATGGTCGTTGTTGCCCAGGTCATCATAAGAAGAGGTGGTGGGATGATGTGGATGCTTTCAAAGACAAATGGCCAGAACTTGCCCAGAACAGAGACGGTTGGAGAATTAATGTATGAAGATCGAGTCGCATTTAAGTTTACACCCTGTATATTATATGCTTTTAACGTGTGGAAGAATTTGCTGTAATTTATATTGAGTGACGAAGTATGAATACATGACAGTCTTCAAAAAATTTCTTTGTCTATTTGCTATGCCCACGTGCTACGATTTAAAAGAAATCTGTCAGAGTAACGTGAGAAAGAACAGATGCTACTTTTTATCTCGAAAACAAAAAAAAATCTACACGACTAAAGCTGCGTGCAAAAGCTATTTCGTGTATAGAACACTCTATACCAGTCTACAAAACAAACATCACTGAAAATCCTGTCCAGATTAAGTTAAAAGTACCAAAACACTTTTTATCGCAAAATAAAAAATAAAAGAACAAATTGAAGGAAATCCTCGAAACGGGGAGAGTCGTAATGAGTAAGCCAAAGTAAACTTTTGTATGGTATAATTGAAATTGTTACTGTGGAACGAGAGGTAGTTCGTATAAATGGGCGGACTTAGGCAGTGTTCAATTTTTCGGACGTAGACGCTATGAGAGAGTAAGAGAGTAAGAGCGCAAGTATTTATTGGCTTTAAGTACTTATGAGCCAATATATTTATTTACAGTGATAAAGTAAATTTGATATAATAGAAGTGAAAAAATTTCAAAATGAAAACAACAAAAAGGTATAAAAATGAGATCTCAGGGATAAAACAGGTCGTCGGGTGCATCCCCGCGAGACATGGTGCAAAGCATGCTGGCAGCGTTCCCCCTTTGAATGGTCAAGCTGAGTCGTTGACCAAGGAAGCTGCCAGCTCTACAGTCAACGGTCGTCTCGCGGAGACGCATCGACAACTCTTTAATGAAATTTTTGGCTTCTGGGCCCCAAGGACGTTTCGAAGCCAATCGGTGCAAACATGAAGCATCCTGAGATTCCTTTATACTTCCGAACCTTGGCAATCTCAGCCCCCATAGCCGCGGCACCCGCGGCTCGTGTGTTTACCCAGAGTTATTTATAAAAAGAATACCGTTGACTTTGGGAGCATACTTACAATCCCAAAAAAAAAAAACAGCTGTTCCAACATATAATGCCTACTCGATTCTATATATCGCTAATGCGACAGCAATTTTTTTTTCCACAATATTATGTTGCTAGTAAAGCAAGACAATTCGCTAGGCCCTGCCAATTTTGTAGATGGTGGTGTACACCTGATATTTTTGTCGCCCCATTGAGGGGTAATGAGCATGAGTATGATTATGCGAGAATTTAAGTTCCTTCAGATCTATGACGTGTAGGGTATTGAAAATTGTTACTATTTGAAGATGCTTGACAAGTGTGACTGCTTTCCTATCAAGATTAGCAGTCGCCGTAGTCGAAATCGACTAAGAATTTAATCTAATCATATCACGTTTTTAGATTTCGATAATTATCTTGGCATCACGTTGTAGCACCGAGCGTCGGGTGCTGCAGTGCAATTGGGGAGTTGACTGCATCAATACAGGGTGTAAGTGACAGCCTAGCAAATACTAAAACGGTGAACTCAGACCATCAAACTGAACAACTTTCACTATGGAGACCACCTCAGGAAACGCGAAAAAAAATCATCTGTCCCATACATTTTAGTCGGGTAGGTACAGCAGTTTTGTATGGGACAGCAGATTTTTTTTCGCGTTTCCTAAGGTAGGCTCCATAGTGAATGTTGTTCAGTTTGATGGTCTGAGTTCACCGTTTCTTTTTTCACTTACACCCTGTATCAATCAATCAATCAATCTTCTTCTCAATAAAAAATACGTTTGAAAATAATGCTAAACTTACATTTTCAGTAATTCTGTAGCTTGTATACTATTTTTAGTAAAAGGATAACCAATAAAAAGTATGGGAATGACGACGTAAAACAATGACGTCACTATTCATGATTCAGTACAACTTTTTATACAAAGCTCGTGTTTTGACGTTTGATAAAGAGTTGCTGATTTGACTAGTTGGAATCTCGCGGATTCTCTAAGCCCAAACATCGGTGAGCTGTCAATTCGGTATGCGTTGTGTCAAACTTAATATGAAATCTCAGACGATCTGAAAGATGCAAGAAGGATGGTACCTTAGAGAATTGCACTCCTGAACGCAACCGAATTTCTTAACAATTACACAATATTTTAAAAATACACGAATGTCACATTGAAGATTTTCAATTTCAGGGTCATTACGGTTTTAGGGCAGCACGTCATAGCAAATGTCCATAGACACTGAATAATGATATTTTAGCTGACTACCCAAAGACATTCTATGCTTGTGACTTCCGCAAAACTTCTCTACATTAATGTAAATTGTAAAGTGGCTTGTTTTATTTCACCAGCAGGACGATTTGTCTCTTAAATTTACGATGAAGATATTACTCAGTGTGTCGCAGACCGTTTTAGCCGCAAGCATCGTGTCGTTTTACACGACAAATGTGGAAATCTGGTTGGAGGATGTACAGAACAATTTAACAATACAATTCAAGTGTTTATGTCTACCTACGTTGTTTTAGATTTACTTTGGATTAAGTTTCAATTAGTAAGTTTACAAATGAAAATAAACGAAAATTAAATCTTCTGGTCAGGTCCTTACCACGTCCAGTCCATCCATCTTGTCCGTGTGGTGTCGGGTAAGAATAGCACCGTCCCATTTCCTCCCGTGGGTGACGTAAAAGGCGACTAAAGGATCTACTGAAGGATGGGCAGCAGCATCCTCTGAGTACACACATTGATTCGATCCAACTGCGATCGCCAACCCGCCTGCCAAGCGTGGCGATTATGGCAAATCCCCCCATTTTGGGGGAGGCTTATCCAGCAGTGGACGTTTAATGGCTGATATGATGACCATACATCCACAAAGACACATCTCCTAAAGAGTGCATAAAATGACCAAGCACATGATGCTATCGTCTATAGATAGTCCACTAGTCGAGCCAGTTTTTCAAAGTATACGCCAAATGCATGATAATAAAAATAATTATCTGACGGGCCTCTATGTGTTGGCTTCCGAGATCCGGGACACTTATGTCCCGAGATATAAAATAAATAATAAAAATCCGTGACTGACATAGCAAAATAGTCCCTTAAGAATTAAGAATCGTAAACAATTAGAATGCAATATAATCTTGCTGGCACAACAAAACAGCAATACAAAAAAGATCACAGTGTTCGCTTTCCGTATCATGTTATGCCCATATGAAAATAACTTATTTTGTACGTATAGTGTATTCGAACAGGCACGTAGTTAGGGTTATGAAGGACCCACAAAAAAAGGGTACAAATACTTATGACTATTATGTATGTATCATATATGATAATAATAATAATAATATTTTGCAAACATTAATCCATCTTTTCCTTTTGGATAGGTCAGTAATTTTCTAAGGAAGTGATTTGGTTAGGTCAACTAAATCCTTAAAACAAGTGAAAAAATTGTTTGAAATTTTTAATTCATCATCACCTTTGGCCTATTTACGTCCGACTGCAGGGCACAGACCTAGGTACCCTCAGTGATAGTATATGGGCGTAAGACCTTTACGAGTGTCCAATGCGGATTAGTAGATTCACATATGCATCAGAATTTCTTCCCGAGCGTATACAGGTTTCCTCACGATGTTTTCCTTCACCGTTTGAGAGCAGTCGGTATTACGTTAATAAGTTGGGAAAACTCATTGGTACATGACATGTCGTCCTTGCAGATGCGAATCCGGATGCTCTTGATTGAGTGTCCATACCTGTATGCAAAGCGCCACCGGCGCTCTCGTTTTATTCCTTGTGGTTTGTTCTCAAAACCATTTGAAACCTGATATGATATCTGAGTCTTCTGATCTTAGACTACATTTTAAAATTGCTTTTTTTGCGCCTAATTAAAAAAATTACATCATGCGAGAAGTACGGGGAATTCGGTCATATTTTGATTTGATTTACCCTTTATAATATAGATTAATATGATAGAAATACAAACCAATTGCAATAATAGCAAATAAATAAACCGTTTCGTGTTACAAAATATTTAACGTAATATTATGATAGCTCGAACTAACAAATAATAGCGCAGTTAGCAATATTAAAAAAAAAAAACGATCTTTCCATGGGCTGATATGAATGATTAATATTAAAATTATTTACAGTTCTCAACATCTTCTGTCAAGTCGATGCCATTTAATTATACATTGTTATTTCACAATTATGATGAATCCCTTTTTTCTGTGGAAAAAAGACAAAACAATGCACAGAAATAATAAATTTTTGAAATAATGGATTGTTCCGGTGCATTGATAGGCCCAATTCAAAAACCTTAAGCCCTCCCTGTTTCCACATCTCGTATAAGGGCACTTCTGCTGATACGCACAGAGGAATATATATTGTTTACCCTGGTTATGGACTGCTCATTTCAAGAGCTTCGAAGTCGTAGCCGTCAGTTGGTGGGGCCAAGGACGTTCTTCAAGGATAGTTCGTTCCAGTTTTTGAATTGTTTCTATGTATGAATAAAGTTAGGAATATTGTTTGGTTAATCGAGTCGTGTTGTCTTCGTACATAATTAATATATGTGTATGGTATATAGGGTATTAGTTATATTAGAACTAACGAGTATAAATTATTTCGTGATGGATAGAAGCTTTGCTACAAGTACTTTTCTTTTTAGTGTGTCGTTTACCAAAACTCACTTTAAGCATGTTGAAGGTTTCTGGGAGATAAGTATTGGAATATTTTGCTTGACCAAGTGCAACGCTGAGGATTGTCTCTACTATGAAATTTATTGATTACGAGCGTTAACCCGCGACTTCGTCCGCACAAATTATATACCAGATTCAGTCAGATCATAAGCTATCAAACAAAGAAAGTTTCATCAAAATCGGTTTAGTAGCTTTTGCGTGATACTCGTTCAAACAAAAACACAAACAAACAGACAGACAAAAAATCCAAAAATTGGTGAAATGGAATCAGGGACACCTAAAAACCATATCGTAACTTTTTTTTGTTAATATCTTCAATGTACAGACAAACTTCCTGTTACAGTTTTATAGTAGTATAGATTACTTCTACAGGATCTTTCTTAATTATCCTGAATAATTTATTCTATGGCTGAAGGTTTCTAGTGCAATGTTATGTTGGCAAAAGACTAGCCATCTAGGAAACTACTTTTTTAATGGAATAAGACCACCACACATTCCCACCATTGTCACCTTTGTAAACCAGTATAACAGCGGCGAACAATCTCAACACTTGACAATGAAGTCAAGCGAGCGGGGAATGTTTCTTATATATCTTGGAACCCGCAATGAATTTTGGTAAGCTTATTTTTCTACGTAACTAACTGTTTGACACATCATTTCATCCTGAATCCTTCAATATACCAAAGGTGAACCTTATTACAACTGCAAACTTAAAATATCATCATTATCCCCCACTGTAGGTCCCACTGTACCTACTGTAGGGCACAGGCCTACCCTCTAGGACAGTGCATAGATTAGTCCACCAAGAGTCTCCAATGCGGATTGGTGGACTTCACATACGCATCAGAATATATTCTTCAGCATTATGCAGGATTTCTAACCAGACACGTATCCAGGGGGGGATTTATCTCCTCTTCCGAATCCGAATATTTGTATGGAATACAGCACTTACTTTTTCATTATTTTTCTATGAATTGTATCCCCCCAACCGAAAATTAAATGTCCCCCCCTTCCCAAAACTAACGGTGTTTTCCTTCACCGTTTGAGAATAGCCGGTATTACCAAGTTATAAAAACTCATTGGTAGATTGCATATCGTCCGCGGATTCGAACCTGCATCGTCATGATTGAGTATCTATACCTCTCCGCATTGCGCCACCGACGTTCTCTATCTCATCATGCATGTTCGTGTCAGTTAATTTTAAAAGTCAATTAAAAATAATCCAGTCGCGGTTTTGGCTCATTACCACAACTGGATTTAATTATAATCGTAATTAAATAAGCCCAATTGTTTCGCAAATATTAAAACGGTACATGGAGGCTATAAAGCTTTACAAAGCGGCACGTTAACCGAAATATAAATTGAGAAAACCAATTTGGTAGACGTTTCATTGTGATACAAAATTTTTATTGCAAAAGTTTCCCTTTGATGTTTTATATTTTGTGTGGATGTAGAAACAAAACCTAGGAATTATTGCTGTAAAATTGGCAGCAAAATCTACCAGATTAGCAATGCTATTGATATTTTATTATCAACTCTTGAAATTATATGCATTCGGCTCGGTAGAAAATGATTTTGCCTAAAATATTAAAGACACTAGTCAAAACACACAGAACAACATAGAGACACTAACCCCTACACATACAGACACACATGACACATCACACACAAATAAATACACAGAGACAGACAGACACAAACACACAAACAGAGAGAATCACAGATAGAACAACAGACAGATGTATTAGAACTAACATACATACATTAGCTGACGACACCGTCCATGTGGGTAGACAGAGATAACGGACCACCACACCCTAAGATTCTGCCAAACCTCTTTAGCCTCATTCACATTCATACATCTTTTCATGCACTTCAGTCGATTGAGGGTGCTACGCACTTGTCCTTTTCGCAAATGATGATTAGTTTGATCATGGTATGTTTTCCTCTGACGGCCTTTCTCAACACTTCCGATCACCTTCGCTTGATATATTTCATTCGTAAGTCTTCTTTTTCTTTATTATGAATTATTGTGTCTACGTAAACGCGTAAGAACTTAGTAATTTAGTAAGCGATTTGATGTTTTTTAATTTAAAATCCAAATAAGGTGTGACTGCTGACTCAACCTCCAGCAAGCATAGCATAAGAATATGCTCACAACTATATTCCCCGAAGAGGTAGTCAGAGATATTCTAAAAACTCAGATTATCCACGTTTCACTAGTAGTACCGAAACTCTGTCCATTGTCACAGAATAGGTAATAGTATACAACGTGTTAATGAATTAGTGCAAAACCTCATACACCCCAACTGATTTATAAAATAGATTGAAAGAATCATTTCATTATTTTGATAGTTAAAATTTAAAGTTTTTCGCATTTTAAGTTTTGTGTCAAAAACGATTGTTGAAAGCAATGAATGAAAGCTACTCATGTATGCATTTTAAGAATCTTGTTTTGGTAGTAAGTGTGCCCATGCGGTGGGTTGACATCGAGTTCAGTAAATTTTAAATTTTACAAATAAATTTTTTTTTTATTAACTTTATTACTGTAAATAACAAATTATTTAATATTTTGAAAAAAAAATTACCTTTGCTGAAACCATAATAATTCGATTCTGCTCTCGATTCCAAACTACTTTCTAGTTTTGCGTTAATTCATTAACACGTTGTGTAGTCCATTTGTGACAGGTGACAATCGGGTGACGGTGGGTGTGATTTAAAAAGCAATACCTACAGGAATAAAATCTTACAACCAGTAAAGAAAAGAGTGAACAAATCTTGTGCAGCATTAAAACGAGTTAAATAAAACAATATTACGTGCTAACCGGTACCCAAATCACAAATGTACGCATTGCAGAACAACGAGAGTACTGTTATTTAGTTGGTTATTTTCATGTTTGCTGAGTTGGGTTTTTGGTTTAGCGAATTTCATGTGAATGTGTCTTCTAATACTGCTTCTTGCATTCTTTAAGTACTTATTACTTGTTGGTACGTACCTACCTACATAAATGCAGGGTGTAAGTGAAAGCCTAGCAAATACTGAAACGGTGAACTCAGAATATTAAACTGAACAACTTTTACTATGGAGCCTACCTCAGGAAACGCCAAAAAAACTCACCTGTCCTATACATAACTGCTTTATCTACTCGACTAAAATGTATGTGACAGCAGATTTTTTTCGCGTTTCCTAAAGGTAGACTTCATAGTGAAATTTGTTCACTTTGATAGTCTGAGTTCATCGTTTCAGTATTTGATAGGGTGTCACTTACACCCTGTATAGAAGCATAAAACTGTATTGACAGCTAATAGAGAAGGAATAGAAGATGTCTATTTGCGCTGACTCTAAATAATGTAACAAAGGCAGAAGATGGCATACATAAATCATCATCACGACTATAATACAATTCGGTGCCACTGGGAAAGAGCCGTGAGGTTAAAGATAGAGCGTAGTAACAAAATTTTTAGTTTTCGCTATTTTATAGTACGAAAGTTTTGTAATGACTGAAGTACTCTGAATAAAGAAAGAAAGAACATACTTTTATTTGCAAACACCACGAAACACACTGACATAATTATACATAAAAACTAAACTAACACAAAATTTAAAAATTTTATAATTAAGAGCAGTGTGTGCCGCAGCAGCAAACAAGGATACGACTCAGCATTATGCTGGACTGAACGAGCCCAGCGCTGATTTTCAGTCGCACCCCAGAAGTGCCATTAAGGCGGTTGCAGAGGGGTCAATTTTATACAAAACTTTTACGCACAATACGCGTAGACGGTAGTAATATATATAACTTTGTATATATGGAAAAATAGTTTGGAATATCTAGATGCCGCGTAACGAATAACATTTGCAATTTATAAAATAATTACGAAGATATAAAGCTTTGAAGTTTTTCATACAAAATTTTAAAAACTTTATATCTTCGTAATTATATTATAAATTGCAAATGTTATTCGTTACGCGGCATCTAGATTTTCTAAACTATTTTTCCATATATAAAATATTACTTTTATTAATTCCGTCTACGCGTATTGTGCGTCAAACGTTTGTATGGACTGAAACCACCTTAAGTATATCTTCTTGTTATATGTACAAAAATTCTTATTGTTAAGTTCAAAAGAATAAAGGTATTATTATTTAGAAAACCAAATACAACAGGATTAGAACTTTTATAGAAGAAACTTCCAACATAAATAAAGTAAAGTAAAAGTTTATTTGTATATAATTACAAGTTACGGAAAAAACTTAAAATATTATAAGTGGTACATATTTTTGTTTTCATAAATGAAGCAAGTTGATATTTAATTTACAACAGTTACTATATGCGTACATAAACAATAAACACTATAAAATTAGTCTAAACTATTATAAAACTGTAGCAGAAAGTTTGTCTGTACATTGAAGATATTAACAAATAAACAAATAAAAACGAAAAAAAAAAGAGATTAAACAAATAAAAACAAAAAAAAAGTTACGATATGGTTTTTAGGTGTCCCTAATTCCATTTCACCAATTTTTGGATTTTTTGTCTGTCTGTTTGTTTGTGTGTTTGTTTGTTTGTTTGAACGAGTATCACGCAAGAACTACTGAACCGATTTTGATGAAACTTTTTTTGTTTGATAGCTGACTTAAAATCTGGTATATAATTTGTGCGGACAAAGACGCGGGTTAATGCTCGTCTTTTATACATTAAGTTTTAATTATTCCATTAATGTTTAAAAAATAACTATTTGCTCTTTATACTATATATATATATACAGGGTGACTGGTAATTCGACCTATTCCTTGAAAGGGGTTATACTAGAGTTCATTTGCAACAATTTTGCCCCAGTTAACTGGGGGTCGAAAATCGCTTGTTTTCGAGTTATGTCATTTTTAAGATTTTTTTGAAAAAATCCATTTTTCCACCTAAAACTGACAATTGTGAAAAAAATACTCCACTCTCTGCACTAAGTAAGCATTTTTCTAATAGCTGATGAATGAGCGACTACATTAAACTAAAATACATGTGTAAAATACCCGAAACCACTGAAATAAAAGGTTATAAACCGCACGACAAAATTTTTATATTTGGATTTCGTTTCAATCCAAAGAGGATTACTTAAAAAAAATGTGATTCGATTGGATCACTAACGCTAGGTCTACCAGCGTCGGTTTGGCGACGTCGAACCGATCCCGTTTCTCGAATGCGCCGATATGTCGTACCAAACACGCTGACATCAGGTAAACGGCGGGTAGGAAAACGTCTTTGATAGTCTCTTCGAGCAGCAGCAGCGTCACCATCACAAAACCCGTAACAATACATGATATCCGCGTATTCTTCATTTTGGTAAGCAGCCATTTGAAAAGGAAGCTGTTTTAGCGCAGAATTTAAGTTAGTTAACAACGACACGTCCGAACTCCAAGATGGTTGAAACTAACTGATTACTTAATGAATTGAGCGAATGAGTGGGCCTCGATTGTGAACCTTAGTACAAACATTCCCGAATACTTACAAAAGAGAAACAATGTAAGCAATAAAATGAAAGAGACAAAAGCAAATCGGCATCTTGTAAGGTTCGCTTCTAGGAAATCCGCTACCTGCTCTGCCATTGTTAACAATTTTTTTCAAACTCTTGTCAAAGTAGACAACATTTGCATCTTTTTGGAAAGCTTAGGAATTGAGGAAGTTATTTTCGCAATTTGTACGCCAAGTGTCATAAATTTTTTTTGAGTAATCCTCTTTGGATTGAAACAAAATCCAAATAAAAAATTGTTGTCTTGCGGTTTATAACCTTTTATTTCGGTGGTTTTGGGTATTTTTCACATGTATTTTAGTTTAAAGTAGTCGCTCATTCATCAGCTACTAGAAAAATGCTTACAGAGTGCAGAGAGTGGAGTATTTTTTTCACAATTGTCATTTTTAGGTCGAAAAACGGAAATATTCAAAAAATTCTTAAAAATGAGAGAACTCGAAAACAAGCGATTTTCGACCCCCAGTTAACTGGGGAAAAATTGTTGCAAATGAACTCTAGTATAACCCCTTTCAAGGAATAGGTCGAATTACCAGTCACCCTGTATAGTTACCTAAGCGGAAGGGTGAAGAAGATTTTCGGTTTCAAGTTTGTCTACTCATATACAGGGTGAAATTGATATCATGAGCATCCCTTTAAACTACGAGTCTACCCATCAAACTGAACAACTTTTACTATGGGAGCAAACCGATCGGAGCAAAAAAAAAATCAGCTGTTCCGTACTAAACTGCACCCGCCGCCGCTGCCTACTCGCCTCAAATGTATGCAACAGTTGATTTTTTTTTTGCTCCGATCGGTTTGCTCTCATAGTAAAGTTGTTCAGTTTGTTGACTAGAGTCTTAGTTCAAAAGAATGATATCAATTTCACCCTTTATAAATCGTTCTGTGACTGATTGACTGACAATCAACGCACAACCTAAACCGCCGATGGAAACATTCAATTTGGAATACATAATGAATTAATTATTCTATACAGGGTGTAAGGAAAATTGTCATTAACCTTTAAACCATAGACTTTACCCATCAAACTGAACAACTTTTAGTATGGAAGCAAACCTGTCACAACAAAAAAGAAATCAACTCTCCCATACTGAACTGCAATACCTACTGGATTCAAACGTATGGGACAGCTGTTTTTTTGTTTTGACAGGTTTGCTCACTCAGTAAAAGTTGTTCAGTTTGATGGGTAGAGTATGTGGTTTAAAGGTTAACGATACTTTTCCTTACACCCCCTGTAGAGTATATAGAGGAACTTTAATAATTGATTTTTTAAAAATTCACCTCTAAAGTCTAAAGGGATGCAACAGGGTGTGGAAGTTTTCCAAAATCTATGCGAACGAAATCGCAAGCAAAACCTAGTTCTTCATAAACCAAGAAACGGTATGAAACGAAAAATTCATATTTTTCCGCCGCCCTACTTACTTCGAAGCTAGTTTACCGGGATGCTTGCTTGCGATGCAGTATTTCATACAATATGCAAGACGTTCACAAGTCTAAACTCGTGGCTCGTGACTTGTGATGTCAGAGGAAACGAGACTCGAGTTTTGACATCCGAAATTGGAGGAAGCTTGTATTACGTCAATTTGAGTCGGTATTTGAGGTTCGGGGAGATTTAGAGCTGAATATAGCGATATATTGGGAATTTGGGAAGCTTGAGATATGACTGGGTTTGATTTGAAATATTAACAGTGGGCGAGTTGTCTTCAAATAAGATTGTAACTGCACGATCTACTTCAACTAACGTGACGTACCTACCTTTAAAAGATAGCCGTTTAGGGGACGCCCGGCAGACGTGAAACCTCGCAACTTTCGTCACACGTGACGTTGCAGATCCGAATACCAAAGCCCTCCCAGAAAAAGTTTGACTTCAATAATATAATGTTATGAAGAAATAACTGTATAGGTACCTGATTGTTACTACAATTTCACATTACAAGAATCGAATACAGTACGGAAACTATCCCTGCTCTCCACAAATTTTGATCAAATTTGTTCAGTATGATGAGTACGATCACACTTTATAATAATACAATTATGTACTTAATTGTCTAAACAATTTTAACTCTAATAATATTAAACAGAGGAATGGCAGACCCCTGGTGTGGGACGCTACGTGTGTTGACACTGTGGCGCCCTCACACCTCGGGCGCGCTGCGCGGGCGCGGCTGCGGCTGCTGCAGAGGGTATCAAGCGGCGCACATATTTCACCCTGGGTGACGGCTACATTCTCGCGCCATTCGGCCGTGGGGGCCGGACGCCCAACAGCTCTTCAAAGAGTTGTCGTCGCGCTTGATTGAGGTGTCCGGTGACCGAAGGGCTGGCGCGTACCTCGGGCAACGAATATCCATTGCCATCTAGGTAACGCAGCCAGCGTCCTGGGCACCCTCCCGCAGGACGGTGGCCTCGAGCACGTCTTTTGTTTAGAGTCGAACGGAAGTCGTGCTCGATATAGTGGCTCATTACTTCTTCGCCTATTTTATTTGATTTTATTTTTATTTTTAATTATAGCCATATTTAGCCATAAGTTGTACATAATGTTGTAATTGTAAATACCTATACCGTTAATAAAGTATACATCACCCTTAAACAGAAAATATGTTTATTTGTCTATCTGTATGTTTGTAGCTTCATAATTAATTTTCTAAACTACCGAAGTATTTAAAAATTGTTTGTTATTATTTTATAGGACCAACGATATCAATGTGTATAACGTGAACGAACTTCTTATGAAGAAAACAAAAATAAATCTATGAGAAACCATAAGGAAAAGGTAGTTTTCAAGTTAATAAATATTTAACTAACGTATTCGTAAGGTATACACACTAGATGAAGTGCCTAAACCGATGTAAGTTGTCAGTTCACCCCATTCTCGCTACTTCGGTTGATGAACAGTCGTGTACGATTTACCCCTTAGGGGATATCGTACGTGCGTAGGTACATGGTGCGCAGACGTTTTGCTTTACATGCTTATCTATAGGTATAGTTTGTTAAAGATTTTACTCAGTGAAGATTGGATTAAGTACTGTTTCACAGAACGCTGGGCCCATTCTAGACCTTTATAGTAACTACATAAACAACAGATGGCCTGATTGTGAAATTAGGTTTATTTAGGTTACACCAACTTTACTGTCTTAGTTTCATGAAGCTTCGTCCATGAAGCAATCAGTTTAGTACTGAGTTTGTGTTATTATTATGAATAGATAACTTCGCGCTTAGTATCTCTAGTGAGAAGAAGAGCTTCCATCGGAGCAAAAAAATATCAACTGTTCCATACTAAACTCCAATACCTACTCGACTCAAATATGTATGCAACAGCTGTTTTTTTTTTCTCAGATCGGTTTGCTCCCATAGTAAAAGTTGTTCAGTTTGATGGGTGGAGTATATGGTTTAAAGGTTAATGATACTTTTCCTTACAACCCCTATACCATATTTTAGGACAAATCATAAACTTTCAAACAAAAATAGTTTCATCAAAATCGGTTCAGCAGTTTTTGGGTGATGCTCGAACAAACAAACGTAAACAAACAGACAGACAAAATATTTAAAAAATAGTTGATTTGGAGTCAGGGATATTTAAAAACCATATCGTAATCTTTTTCTTATCTTTGTCTTTTTCTTCTTCAATGTACAAACACACTTCTGTTACAGATTTATAATAGTTTAGATTAGATTTTTTTATATCTTTATTAGTAGAGCTTTGTCGCTGGGCGACAATAGTTTAGTTTAGCGTCAAAAAAAACAATACGATTGAGAGCAATATAATGTCCCTCTATAACACATTCGCCTCGAGGCAAAATGCTTGTCAGGCTTCCAGTCGTTCATTTTCCGAACCAAAGTGCAAAACGAGGCGTCCCCGAAATCCTGCAATGCGTGTTTCCGCCGCGTAATAATAAATGAAAAAGTGGTACAAAACATTGTACATTGTTGTACAGTTATTTTATTCTTGTTTACGTTAAATATGGATACTGAGTGTTTTTAATAGAATTTCTGTTATTAAAATACACGAATTTACCGTTGGAATGGTGCATGATTCTTTAAACGTCGGTCAGCATGTGATAAATCTACGCCTCCTTTTCGCTCCACCTTTACGCTTATAAAGATTTAGATAGAGGGGTCAGGCTTGTCTGAAGTTGACTGTACATACGAGATCAAGGCTTTTTTCAACCCGTAATGGCGCCCTCATCGCAATATGAAATAAATCTCAATAAAAAATCCAACATTATACTAACACCACACAACATAATTGCATAATTATCTGGGGGCATGGCAGTGTCCCCCGCCAAGACGAGCCAAAAAAGCGGCGCACTACAGTTACCTGTTCTCGAAGAGATTCGGCGTATTTTTGAGCGATCATAACTTTATTCGGTCTGGATAGTAGCTGTGGGCTCAAATTTTCAGGACAGTATTTGGTCGTCACTCTAATAAAATGTACGTAATTTCATATTTATAGCCCTGCTATTTTAGATTGTAAAAATACGCAAAACTTCGTGGATTTCGTCACTCACTCACTCACTTACACACTGTTGATCATCAAAACCTAACTGGTACTTCCCGAAGTCATAGAAAGCTGAAATTTGGCATGCTGGCTGGGTTTAGCGTAAAACTAAATAAAAACCTCAAAAAATTTTAATTTCCTCCCTCCAACCTCTTAAAGTGGGGGGTGCAAATATGTATAGGTAGATAAAATGGTTCTGGAACTTTGCATTTCTCATGAAACTTTGCATACGTGTGCAGTATCTATGGTACTATAACAAAATGTCAATTTCAACCTTCGATCCTCAAATCCTGATGCTGCCTACCTAAACAGTGAGATTTGAGAATATGCTGATTTTGAATTAGTATTGTTGGTTTCAAACTGAGACTACTTCATCAAATTTCAAGTCCCAACTCTTCAGTCCTGATGCTGCAGGGGTACTGCCTATCTAAACCGTGATACATGTGAATCTGCTGATTTTGAATTCACATTGTGGGTATTAGGCAAATGCTTTTGCATAAATTTCGGGTTCCAATTCCCCAAGGAGTTGCCTGATGCTGCAGAATGATGCTAACTTTATTAGGTCGAGATCACATATTACCCCCAATAGATACCGCATGATGAAAATTTTGTACACACGGCGACACATCAAGCTATACAAAACCAACATAAGCTGGCCGCGCGTAGGTCGAGTAACGTATAGCGTCGCGCGGCCAGCTTATGTTGGTTTTGTATAGCTTGATGTGTCGCCGTGCGTACAAGCCCGAAGTCACAATTTTTGGCGGTAGGTGCGGGTAGCGGGGCACGAAACAAATGCAGCATGATTGGCTATTTCAAGGTCGCACTACTCCGAGCGTGTAGACTAGTGATGCGACAGTGTAATAAAAAACATCGATAAATTTTGTCATGATTAATGATTATTCAGCCTAAGGCAGGTGTTTAAATTATTATTAATACACAACAATTAACTTATTTGATTATTTAAAAATAATTATTATTTCACTTTAATTCAGAAAGGTACTACGTGCACCGATGTACAGATAGCGTATTATACAGGGTGGATTTTTGAGACGTGGCAGTAAGGGCACCTTAACCGTTGTAGCTACAGCGAAACGTTTGTAAGAGACTATCTTTAACTTTTTGAGAAATTTTGAACTGCATTCACAGATTTTGAAAAAAATGTACAGTCAGCAAGAAAATGGACAATTTACACAAAAACTTTTTTTGATGCCAATCTATCCTGGTTCTTATAAGGATCAATAAACCCTATCGAACAAACCGAGGATAGAGTTCTAGAAAAGTTAGAAATCGCAAAAAAACTGTTCCCATACATTTTTTAGGAAACGAGAATCCAATTTACTTTTATACTTGAGTCGATTGGTATCAAAAATTCATTCATTTCATTCATTCAAAAACGGCTATCTTGTCAGACACAATGGAAAAATCTATTGTGTCTTGATTTATGACCGTTTTTGATACCAAACAACATACTTAACAAAACTTTTTATTATGGAGAGACTGGCCGCTAAAATGAAGACTGGAATGTAATTTTTTAAAATCACACGTTCAAAATCATGATCGAGTGATGCATAATCTCCATACTGATTTTGATATTTTCTACTGCTGATTAGAACGTGTGACTTTCAAAAATAGCGCTGTATTTAATAATCAATGTATTTTTCCATACAGTTTTTTTCCACGCTAATAAAATAATTACAAGTAGGTTCTTTCGAAATTTTAGGTATGTACATTTTTTATTCTTTTTGTTTATTTTCGACCAGGAGTGCGATTTTTGAATCTCATACGTTGAACTCAGTAGTTGAAAATGTATGGAATTACGCATCTTTCTACTGCTGATTTGACTTTCAAAAATTGCACTCCTGGAGTATGATTTTGTAATGTCAAATCAGCAGTAGAAAGATGCACGTCTCGATAGTAATATTGACATTTTCAACTGCTAAGTTCAAAGAATGATTTTCAAAAATCGCACTCAAGGAGTGCGATTTTCGAAGGTCACACGTTCAAATCAGCAGTACAAAATATCAACATTACTATGAAGATTTCATTCGATCATGATTTTGAACGTGTGGCGTTCAAAAATCGCATTCCAGTCCTTGTATGCGGTATCTATTGGGGGTAACCTGTGGTTAAACCGGATTTGCCCAGGACTACCTAAGTAGTTTGGCCTGAAATCGAGTTTGACCGGTGACATTATTAATATATTATAGACAACATAATTTGTACACTCTAATAATAAATAAAGTATATAAGACAAAACTTCGTTTATATGCTTATACTGAAGCGATCCATATTAACATAATTTTGTGAAAATGCGAATTTGTAATATCATATTCATTTTCAATATAAATCAAATATCTTACAAATATCGGTAACACAACAACCACACCAAAAACTCACATATTATGTAAAATGACTAAACAATAGCCCATTGATTCTCTTCAACGATGACGAAACGTGATGATGCTTACATAACAACCAAGAACCCCAATTCAAGGAAACTGTCTATTACACCCGTAATCCTTTTCTTGTACCTCAGAATAGTTTCATCATTGAACGAAGAAACTTTAGTTTGTTCCATCATGGCGTCAATAGGTGCTTCATTTTGCATAGCACTTATCACTTTTGCAGCAGCTTCTGATTCCATAACCATCATACCTGACATCATTGTTGCTATATTAAAAGACAACTTTGCATATCTCTTCATATCGGTATCAAGTTGTTCTCTTGAATAAACATAGTGGGCCTTAAGACCAAAGTTGGCCAGATTCTTGTCTAATTCCGAGTGATAGTAGTCAATCCATTCGTTAAAGTGTTTCGCTCTGGTGTCGTAGTCAGTACAGTTGAAGATCATATAATGGATGTCGCCGACTGGAGTCCCTGATCTGGAGCCTTGGTAGTCAATCATACAGCACTCCAACGCTTTATCACCCTGAAATAAATAAAATTAAATGTAAGACTGATGACGAGAATGTAAAGGAATGGATAATGGGGTGTTTTTTTGTAGTAATTTTATAATTAGTAAATGTTATGCATTGTTATTCACATAAACAATAAAAAATTGCATAAACATAACCAATAAATGATACTCTTTAAAAACAAATGTTACTCTTTTAAAATAAATGGAAAACATAACTATCAAAAGAAACACAACCTGAATAATAACAAAAAAAAAGTACAAAGATTTTTCAAGATGTCATATTTGCCTGGTCTTCGACTGTTACTGATACTGAGAATAAAATAAATAACTAAATTAAAAACACAAGTTGAACAAATTTTAAACATCCGCTTTTCCTTAAATCGTGGACTCAAGCATCCCTCCCCATTAGACATGGCGGCACAGGAATCGGTAAAATTAGCAGCTTGTGTTTACCAGCCTTCCTCTCCTCCATCTATAGCACGTCCGACCTGATAGGAAGTATCCTCGGGCCCTACTTTTCACACTATGAGGTTGCATGTTTTGATGAAGCGAGAAAAGCCTGGTTCGATTCTGTCCCGAGCCAGAATTTACCCACAGACCCAAAAATGCAGAGGAGCTGGGATGACATCACCTTCAAATACACATTCGACTCACTACTTTCCGCTTCGTCAGGCTCCGACCGCGCTAGGCTCCTTGCTGCAGATACGAAGGAGTCGGGGCACTGACTATGTGCCTACCCGTCCGCCAACACCGGGACATACCTGGACCCTGAAACCCTTCGCATAGCAATGGGCCTCCGAGTCGGCGCGGAACTTGCACCCACCACCAGTGCCCCTATGGCATGATTGTCGATTGCCTGGGACACCACGGGCTCTCATGCCAATGAAGTAACGGCAGGTTTCCTCACCACTCCACTCTTACGACATCATACACAGGTCTCTTGCCACTGTCAACGTACCGGCCACCCTTGAGCCGAAAAGTATTGTACGGGAGGATGGCAAGAGACCAGACGGGATGTCTCTCGTCCCCTGGAAGATGGGTCGGGTGCTGGTGATGCCGCTGATGCCACCTGTGTGGACACTCTGGGGCCGTCTCATTTACGGGGAACGAGCAAGAGAGTGGGCTCAGCGGCGGAATCTGCCGAAAAGGCAAAAGAGGGTAAATACAATGGTATCGGCACCTAATACAAATTCATAGCATTCGGTGTCGAAACCCTTGGTTCGTGGGGTCCCAGCGCCCAGGCGCTTTTTAAAGATCTGGCAAAGCACCTGGTAGATTCGACCGGGGATCCAAGGGCTGGCGCTTTCCTCGCTCAACGGATCAGTTTAGCCGTTCAGCGAGAAAAAACTGCCAGCATCTTGGCTACCCTCCCGCGCGGTCCAAACCTGCACCATATTTTAGGTTGTTAGTTTTTTTTCAATATTTTTATTTATTTTTAATGTACATACTTACCTTCCTTTATTTGTCTTTAATAAAATTATTTAACCGATAAATATCTTGGACACTGTTACATAAGATAATCTAGTCGTATGCTTGTTGTTTGAAGAATTCTTAGTGATCTAAGTTATCGAGTAGGATGTAATGAGTTAGGTAAGACTGTGGCACGTAGAAAGGTTGTTAAAACATCAACAAGATTTCGCTAGTAGATGAGTTTGATAAGGATTTGGAGAAAATTGCTTAACCAGCAAGCACAGTTTTATAACTTTTGTCTAAATATAACAAAAAACAGTAGGCAAACCAGTTTGAAATTAAAAACGTTGTAAACAGGTCTTAGGTACTTGCCTCTAGTCTGAACATGATATTATTTGTCCACGGGTCTCCCTGTAGGATGACTGAGTATCTAGACTTACGGTCAATATTAGCATTCTTATTGATATTCTCTCCCATTTGACTAAAGGATCCTCTAAGCAACTTCTTGTATTTCTCATCATCTAATATCGATAGAGCATCTTCTTCAAATTTTTTGAATAATTCTATCATAGGATTAGGTTCTTGCATCATCAGTAATATGTTTTGGAGATTTCTATCAAATTCTTTGTATGTTTCAGGTTCATTTTGCTTCAATGCAAACGAAGCGGAATGCAGAATGGCAAAGTTTTTGAGTACTAATGTTATAGTTTCACTCGAAAGAGGTTTGAACCGGTCAAGCATTTTAAAATCTGCTTCTGCTAGGTCTTCGAGCAGTATGACTTCATTCGGTGTTTCCATGAATGTGCCGTAACATGTCGCATATCTGAGCCTTTCCGATTCGGGCACATCTGCAGATATCAGCATCTTAGATATTTTCGGCAAAACTTTAGTGTACATATAATGCTCGTTTTGAAACAGCTTGTGAGTATTTGCCATAGCACGCATCGCTTCAAATGTAGGAGCAATTTTAGCTATCATTTTAAACGTTTTACCATCTTTTTCTACGACAATTCTTTTAACATTAGCCACATAATTATCACCTGCTTTACCAACGGCTTCAAATATAACTTTTTCGTTTTTGTAACCAAGATTTTCTAACACATTTCTTATGTAATTTAATTGAACTTGACTTGTACCATCATGGCAACCTTCGAAATGTAGGTCAACCATGTTTGTTATAACAAAATAATCACTATATATCGCTGTAAGTTTAATTAAAATAGTATTGCGAATAGCTGCAGTAAATTCAAAGTGATAATGAAGTGTTTATTAATCTGCTTGTCATTTTATACTATCATCAATGGATATTATGATAAACTGGATAACTGATATGTTATATAAGCAATAACAATGTTATCCAACATGACATTAATATGGATGTCATAGTTGATTTAATTTATTTTTCTGTTATTATCTTATCCTATTTTTAATGCCAACCTACGTCCGTATTTTGCTATCAGTTTGACGGACAAAGTTCTTAAGTTGCTATTCCTACGTTACAACTTGCATTGAGTCTAAATACTTTAATTAAACGTATGGAGTGCACGACACTTATATTTATACTAGAGTTAACCGCGACTACTCAAACACTTCCTCTCACTTATTATTAAAAACAGCTTTTGTACCGTCCAAGATATGTCGGACAAATTATGTACCAGATTTTAAGTCAGATAATAAGCTATCAACAAAAAAAAGTTTCATCAAAATCGGCAGTAGTTTTCACGTGATGCTCGATCAAACAAACAAACAAACTTCTTTTTTTAAATTTACAGTTTTATAATAGTACTAGAGTTAACCCGCGACTTTGTCCGCACAAATTATATACCAGATTTTAAGTCAGATCATTAGATATCAAACAAAAAACGTTTCATCAAAATCTGTTCAGTAGTTTTTGCGTGTTACTAGTTCAAACAAACAAACAAACACACAAACAAACAGACAGACAAAAAATCCAAAAATTGGTGATATGGAATCAGGGATACCTAAAAACCATATCGTAACTTTTTTTTTGTTAATATCTGCAATGTACAGACAAACTTCCTGCTACAGTTTTATAATAGTTTTGATACATATACAATAGTTGCGTACAGAAGGACAATTCTATCGTATGGTCTTTTGTCTCTGCCTACCCCAGTGGGACATAAGCGTAAGTATAGTGTATCTATATACCTATTTACACACGGCGACACATCAAGCTATGCAAAACAAACATAAGCTGGCCGTCTGACGTTATACATTACTCTACCTACGCGCGACCAGCTTATTTTGGTTTTGCGTAGCTTGATGTCTCGCCGTGTGTACAATACAAAACAAATATGGCTTATATTGCAGACCAAAAATGAATGAATTTTACACTCGAATACAATACAAAGAAATACATGTACCTAGGCACAAATAAAGCGGTCTTAAAAGCGGTCTTAAAAGCTCCCTTGAAAGCTATTTCTTCCATGCAATCTTAATAATATGATCAATAAAAATAAAATATTTAAATTGGTCAAAGAAACAGAAGCAAGGCCGCAGGCCAGCTACAATAGATCTATCTAGGTCGCAGTAGCTATTTGGTCATTGACCAAGCCCTTATAACCAAATAAGGCCGCAGGCCGAACCAAATAAAAAAAATTCCAAAAAAAGTCTACATTTCTTGAACACCAAAGAGACTTATAACAAGAAGGTTATCTGCTTGGATCATTCGCAAAAAAAAAATTACAGAGTGAATTTATTTTACTAAAGAGTTTTATACACTTTTTTAGTAGCCATTTGCAATTTTTTCTAAACTCAAATTTCTTTCTTTCTATATCAATGTCAAAAAATTTTTCATTCAAAATGAATTTTTATTTGCCGAATTTATAGAAACATTTTGTTATAAATAATAATTAGGGTAAGAAATGTGGTATAATTAATCTAATTATGAACGAATTATGATGTGCTCAACGGTTGTTGTGGTTCGCTTGCTTTTTCTTTTCAACTTTTGTCTTTTGTGGTAAATGTATTTAGAAATAGTTTTTTCTGCATCGTATTGTTTGTTCTCTAATTTTATTATGGATCTGATGCCTATCCGGGTTTTAATTACACTCTTAGCAGCGAACAGATCATATGCTCGTTATAACCGCTAATCGCGAGTGCTCACGCGCTTGTAAGCTAAGGCTCGGCGCAACGGGTCACCGTCTACAGCCACCGGCAAGCAGTTCTCACATTTTCATAACATTTTGTAGGCGAGTCCCTACACGTGTGGTCGGTCGCCGCTACTCGCAACAGCAGTGTCCATGACCGCAGCAGGCACCGTTGGCTGCGGCTGGTGTGGCTCGTTTGCTCCGAGCCTAATTGGCAACGCATTATTTTTTATTATGCAATACCGTTTAGTCTTGTCGAAGTTTAGTATTTTCGATATTTTGTCTATCGAAGTAGCTTGGCGTAGTCTGTCTAAGTAATTGTCGGCTTATTTTGATTCGCTTCGAGTCGAAGCAGTTTCTGTCAAACTTCTATTGGCTTGAAGTTCAGTTCCAACCTGATCTTTTCACACAAAGGGGCTCGCATTGACAAGATACGTATGCACATGCGTTAGCGAGTTTAGACCTTGTATCCCATACCTACAAAAGGCCGAAAGTTGTCCTATTGATCAAGATAATTATGAAAACATTTTAATTCCAGTGTAGCAAAGTGTAAAAGACGTAGTTTTCAGAAACTAATTAAGGTAGAATGAGGAGAATAACCCGAACCGAAGTTGAGAATAAGTGTAAAATCTATGTGGCCAATAGCAGTATAAAATCTAGGTGGCTCATAAAAGTGTTAAATCTAGGTTGATGTAAATAAGCCGTGTATGATGACTATGAAACGGTTGTCATCACGCACGGCTTGATCACGGCTACGTCGCCATCGTCATCAAAACCATAACATTTTTAAAAACAAAATTTGGTTATGGTGATGATGAAGAAATTTCATAAAACAGTTATGGACTCTGTTTGTCCAAGGGATGAAGTTTGTAATTTTTTCTTGTCGTTCGAATGGCGGCGCTTTTGGCGAACCGTATTTAATTATTTGAAAAATGCACGTTTCAATTTAGTACGAAGTTTCTCTCGAATACTAGTATTGTTTCGAGTCAAGTGTGAGGCAATCCAGTAGACGTCAAAGGTCATCATAGCGCGATATCGACTTTACGATAACGCGATATACTTATATCTGTGCCGTCTGTTGCAAAAATGTGTCATGAAACGGATGATTTATAACAAAAATCATCGATTGAAATGGCAGGCAAAAAATAAGCTTCGTTATTATAGATATTGATGTCCCGTTAAACCATGTTTTAATTCAACTAATCTAGTCTTAAAATCATTGTCAGTTGATAAACCTAGCTAGCAATTTGATTGATTTACTTTCTTACCTATGTCATCAAGTTTACTGTTTGGGTTGAATTTGTTGTCGTTACATAATATACAGGGTGTAAGTAACAGCCTAGCAAATACTGAAACGGTGAAATTAGACTAATAAACTGAACAACTTTCACTACGGAGCATACCTCAGGGAACGCGAAAAAAAATCGGCTGTCTCATACAAAACTGTTGTACCCGACTAAAATGTATGGGACTGCAGGTTTTATTTCGCGTTTCCTGAGATAGGCTCCATAGTGAAAGTTGTTCAATTTGATGGTCTAAGTTCACCGTTTCAGTATTTGCTAGGCTGTCACTGCCCTGTATTTGACTTTGTCAAGCTTACGACACATAATACTAATAAAAAAAAACACGTTGTGAATCCGCGAAAAACACGGAAGGTGAATTTAAAGACAAGGAAGGATACGTTAACTTTTTTATTTGCCATTTATGTTGCAGAGTTTATTGGTATCTTTGGTCTTCTTATACAAAGGGGAACAAGAATAAAATATGAAGATTGTATTGATTTTAAACAGTATTTAAAAGCGACAGCTTTGTAAAACCAGCCTTAAACATTAAGTTTAAATTAAACATAATTTAACAGAAAAATTATTGGTTTACTATAGAATATACTAAAAGTAATTCCAGTAATTTTTCTGAGCGCAGCCTGGGATCACATTTTTGGTGTCGAAAATGTGATCCCAGGCCATTATTTTGAGGGGGTGAAATGCAATAAATACTGAATTGCCATGATTCTTGTTTGATATTTATTACTACAATAGCCCTATTACAGTATTTCTATCTTACAGTCTCACCTTCCTAGTTGTTTTTGAAGTGAGATAATTAGCCTCAAATTAACTAGGTATTTATTTGTATTTGGCAATAAACTGATTTTATTTGATTTGATCTACAGGGTGAAATTGATGTCATTAGCATCCTTTTAAACTAAGATTCCCATCAAACTCAACAGCTTTTACTATGTGAGCAAACGGATCGGAGCAAAAAAATAAGCAGATGTTCCTCACTCGACACAAATGTATGCAACTGCAGATTTTTTGTGCCCCGATTGGTTTGCTCCAATAGTAAAAGTTGTTCAGTTTGATGGGTAGACTCTTAGTTTAAGAGGATGCTAATGATATCAATTTCACCCTGTATAAGTACCTTGTGATTAGCAGCTGTGTAACTGTACTGGCAAGTAACTTAATGGTACCTTATATATACCTGTAGATGTAGGTATGCTTAAAGTTGCAGGCGACTGGTACACTTTCTATACTCTTTTATTGATTCTCTGTACAACGTTTTTTCATTTGTTAACGCCATGTATATCCCCGGAAATTTAACATAACCCCAGATAATAAAATAGTAGGTACAATTGTTTCACTCACCTTTTCTTTCACCCAGGCTCGCGTGACATCGTTGTCTTACGCAAAAAGTCAAGTCTTTACGTTCCATTTTAAGGCGCCTTAAATTTATTATGTTATGTATCTCGGAAGAGATTTGCGTGCTTAGTACTTTTGTATTGGTAAATGTTTGTTTCGTTGAGTTTCTTTGGTAGAATGATTTTGTTCTATCGAGTAGATGGCATGTCATTTCAATATTTTTCCATCCAGTTTTGTCATATGGACAAAATACTGGGCTGAAAATATAGAACCGCACAACGTCCATAGTCAATACCGATGGACGTGGTGCGGTTCAATATTTTTGCCACGCGAACTGCCGCGTGCCACTCTCTTATATTTTCGTTTAAAATTGTTTGAAACTGAACGGTCTTTGGGGAAATGAAAAAGGAAAAAAATATAACAAGTAGTTTTGTTTCAAGCCGTGGTGGTCCAGTGGCGATTAACCTTGCCTGCCGTGTAGGAGGCGATGGTTCGATCCCCGTTTAGGCCGACTCGTACCAATGAATTTTTCGGAATTTATATACGATTTATAACACCACTGGCTTTTCGGTGAAGGAAAACATCGTGAGGAAACCTGCATGCTTCAATTTCGAGGCATGTATTGTACCTACTGTCCATTTACAAGTGGCGACGGGCTCACTCCCCGTCACACTGAGCAGAGTTTCGGTACTATAGTGAAACGTGGATGTTTTTAGTGCATAAGAGTGTTTTTTAGTTTTTTAAACTATAATATTTTTTAATAATAATAATAATAACTCTCACATACATTGTAATGATCCCAAGCAAGCATTCATCATCATCATCATATCCGCCATTAAACCTCCACTGCTGGACATAAGCCTCCCTCAAAATGGGGGGATTTGCCATAATCGCCACGCTTGGCAGGCGGGTTGGCGATCGCAGTTGGATCGATTCAATGAGTGTACTCAGAAGATGCTGCTGCCCATCCAGTAGATCCCTTAGTCGCATTTTACGACACCCATGGGAGGAAATGGGATGGTGCTATTCATAGCCGACACCACACGGCAAGCAAGCATTATAGGCTGTTTATTATGGAAACCATACAACAACCGGCACAAACATATAAACATCCATGACGGAACCGGGATTCGAACCCAGGACCCTTTTAAAAAGGTTTTAAATATAGTTACTGGAAAAATTATAAAAACATTCGTAATGACTCGATTAATTGAAAATCACGAATGACTACAATGTGACATTCTAGTTTTTTTTTTTTAAGTTGTATAATTGTTAAGAAATTACAATAAATAGGATTGAGGGCAGCACTGGAGGCTCGGTGCCCTCTTAATGTGCCACTCTCTTAATATAGCTTAATATAGCTTATGCCTTTAAATGTAATTCAGGTGCATATTTAAATATGCATATAACAACTTCATTCCCCAGTTGACACGTTGACAGCGCATGGTGGTTGATCTGAAATTAATTAAAACATGATTTTAAACGGGTTTTCAATCTCAACACTTTACTAGTGCAGGTCTACCCAATATCAAACTGTACAAAACATGTATAGTCATTCCTTACAAGTCGCACACAGATTTCCATAAGAGTGACTGAGCTAGATTAGACGTAAATTTGTTACGTCTGTTAAACAAATGTCACCACTTTTTAAGCAAATTCAAGCAAAATTCGTCCTTAACGTAAGGAAATAGTGCAGTCCTCCAGCTGGAGGCCTGGTGGCAAAATGGTTCAAGACGGTATCTGTTTACTACTGATATTTATCTTATTCTAATGGACGGTTGTCATAATTTTGAATAGATGTCAAGCAATCTTCTGATCGTGTGGACAGAGCCCTGGTGTCAAGAGTTTTTTCAAACTGCCTTACGGCCTCTGACGTGAATGTCAAGTAGTGTTTTTATCTCTTGCTTTATAATATTTATCTACCCCCTATACTATATCTATGTAGTATAATTTTTAATGGCTCACTACTCATTCCCCATCACTGGTACTTATGTAAACCAGGATCACCACCATAAACAATGATATCCAGCGAGCCCAGGAGATTGCTTCTAATCTGTCTTGGTACCCGCAATGAATTTAATCAAAGAAAATAGAGAAACAAGCATTCGATTTCCCTCCATTGCAATCTGGGGTCAAACGTATTGAAGAGGCCTGCTTACCCTCTTGCACTTTATAGGTATCGCAAGGGAATCGAACCCGTTGCGATTTGTGTAGGTAAGTATTGACGTAGCGGAAGCGAGTTAAATGAGAGATGCGAAACAACAAAGGAATGATTTTACTTTAGCCGAAATGTTAGGTTATTTAATTTGGATCACAATAATTAAAAACTTAGAATAAAAACAATGAAATAGCTAAATAGTGAAGTAAGCGCGAAAGCTGATGCGAGAGGAATGCCTGCGGGTCTACTGTGTAACTGTAGACCGCTTTTGGTTCGCTGTTGGCTTCACCACCTCCAGGCTCGCGCCATCACATTGGTCGTCCGTCGTGCAGTCGTCCAAACACCAATCACGGTGCGTCGTGCCCTGCCGTGTGCCCCACCAGCGGCAGGAACGATAGCCGCTTCCCCGCGTCGGGTGGCGTGATGTTACGTCACGAATCACGATCGCCTGATTCCTCTGCGTGGTGTAAGCGCATGAGTGGTGGCGGAGGCGGTAGCGGATTGAGCCACCACATCACTCCCCCGCTGAGATCGTGGCTACGGTCGATAGTAGTCTGGAAGTCTAACGACACGCCCGGTTTTTGTACTTCGTAGATTTCTCGTACTTTCTGGAGGAGTAGTGGTTGACTTCGGTGTCGTCTTCGCAATGTCGTCTTTGGTGATGTAGGCAGGTTTCAGGCGGTCGATTGTTACCGTGATGACTTTTCCTTTAGCCTTTAGTGGTGGCGGAGGCGGTAGCGGATTGAGCCACCACAGTATAAAAACAATTTAACTGTTGTACAGTTTGTGAGGAAACCTTCATATGCTGAGGAGGAAATTCAGATGAGCATGTGAATTCTACCAATCCGCATTGAGCTCGCGTGGTGGACTAACACCCAAACACCTTCCATGATGGTAAGTCTGTGTCCTGAAGTGGTCGTATACGCTGATGATGATGATGAATCTACAATTTATCATTAGGCTATACAGGGTCTTCTATGATCAGACCATCATACTGAACAACTTTCTCTGTGAGACTAACATCAAAAACTGCAATCCTACTTGACTAAAACGTATGGGACAATTTCATAGGGGTTTTCTGGCGTTTTCTAAAGATATAGTATATTTTAATTACAATCTATTTTAATCGCCGATCTAAAAATATCAGTTTTTTAACTTCTGGGCCCCAGAAACTCATCGTTTCGAAGCATACTGGTGCAAGTTTGAAACTCCCCGAAAAAATCTCCCCGAAATAAATCTTCATCAAGGGTGCGGAAAACCGTGGCAATTTCAGTGCCCATGGCCCTAAGGCCAGTACTTGTAATGTTCAAGCTAAAAGCACGCGTGCGGAGGCTAACCTCCGCACGCACGCTTTTAGCTTGAACATGAGATTGAACCATTGTTGTCTACGCATGTTTTATCCCATACCTTACTTTCGTTGTCTCTTAAACATGATCGTTCAAGTTAGTTCTTTTTTGTTACTATTTATTAGTTTTGGAAGCTTCACAGCTTCACATATAGGTTTCTAATTCTAACCTCTTTGTCGCAATTCTCGGAAACGGCTTTCATATGTTCCAATTTCTTCTTACTGGTTAAGACGAGCGGTGAAACTGCTGCCATGAAGCCCATCTTTGAATACTTATGATTTTTCACGACGCCAATCTGCGGAATTTTAAATTAGTCTTTATTTTATTTCTCCCATCTATATTCAAACAATTCCGTAATTGACTGACAGACAGATAACGCACAGCCTTGAACCTGTGTAGTGTACGGAGGATGTAGGGGTGCACTGAGAAAGGATTTCTTGAACTTATCTAGTGTACGGAGGATGTAGGGGTGCACTCGGAAAGGATTTTTCTCGTCCCATGATAGCTATATTACGTGATTTCTGATTTGCTCAAAGCAATTTATTCTCATTTTATTTTTTTTTATTTATTTAGGCTCTAATTTAAGATGTAAATGTGAGTGTTATAATATGTAATCTGTTGGTAGATTACATATTATAACACTCACATTTACATCTTTATTTAGGTATAATTCTGATACATAACCCGGTTACAGATGGGCACAACATTCACTGCAACTAGACAAAATAATTATTTAAAGGGACAGTTATACACAGTTTCTTTTTCTACACCATATACAGGGTGTAAGTGACAGCCTAGCAAATACTGAAACGGTGAACTCATACCATCATACTGAACAACTCTCACTATGGAGCCTACCTCAGGAGACGCGAATAAGAATCAGCTCTCCTATACATTTAAGTCGGGTAGGTACAGCAGTTTTGTATGGGACAGCTGATTTTTTTTTCGCGTCTCCTGAGGTAGGCTCCATAGTGAAAGTCGTTCAGTTAGTTGGTCCGAGTTCACCGTTTCAGTATTTGCTAGGCTGTCACAAAAATTACCGAAAATAAAACAGAGCAGAACATAATCTTTTTTATTCATCACTAGCTGGTGCCCGCGACTTCGTCTGCGCTTCGTCTGGACAATTCACACAATCTGTTATCTTTATAAATTTTAGCCTTTGTGTTATTCTGATGTATAAGCTATATTATTGTAAAGTTTCATTAAAATCCATTCAGTAGTTTTTACGTGAAAGAGTAACAAACATCCATCCATACTTACAAACTTTCGCATTTATAATATCAGTAGGATTTTGATCGATGATCATAAGCATAAGTACTACTATCTTTTCACGCTTCTAGTTGTGTTACCCAAATTACGGGGATGTAATGGCGGCTTCGAAAGTTTGTTGATCATCAATTCTATTCGTTCATTTTATATGGTAACTATTGTTAGCAAACTGATTATTAGTGGCAATAAACTTTATTTTTCTTCTTAACAATTTTGCAGTGGAATATCAAAAGCTTAGTTTTACAATAAAGTAATATTCCTCCCTTCCTATAAATCAATTACAATTTGCATTAACATTTTCCTCGATATCATTTCTCACAAACGATTCTCAATTATTCAAATCTTAACCATTATACCATCACAATTAGTCACCTTTTCCAATAAACACTGGAGAATGCAGGCAGCTTTCTCTGGATAAGGGGGGTCATTACGCAGATGCTCCAGGTCTGACTCCGTGGCATTGACGTGATTCATGCAGCCTCGCGCCGTTTTAACTAGGGTACGATGAACCACCTCTGTGAATGGGTTTTCTGAAAAACGAAAAAGATTGCATTATGCACATTGATCTAGAATACTATGGATTAGGTCTAGTACAAAATTCTCGAAAAAAATGTCCGAGACGAAACTTCACAAACCTAAGTACACACGGTGACACATCAAGCTATACAAAACCAATATAAGCTGGCCTCGCGACGTTATGCGTTACACGACCTACGCGCGGCTAGCTTATATTAGTTTTGTATAGCTTGATGTGTCGCCGTGCATTGAAAATGCAGAAATTCTTTTCCATGCCACTCGGGCATCGGGGCACGACACGCGCAGCGCTCGCGCGTCCGCGTAGTCGGCCGACCAAACGAATACTGTCGCGTAATTGGTTCTCTTTTAACGTTTGGGTGCTCTTTTGAGCGCGGACCCTACGTCCAGTATTAGTTGCTAGGTCAATGTTTATGCGCGATACAATACTCCGAAAACATACAAAATAACAATAGATATGACACTACACACTGCACTTTTCCTTGAACATTTTGAGATGTTCTGAATAATCATGTTCAGAATATACAACGTGTTAATGAATTAACGCAAAACTAGAAAGTAGTTTGTTTAGAATTGAGAGTAGAATCGAATTATCATATTTTTAACATAGGTAATTTTTTCAAAATATTAAATAATTTTTTTGTAAAATTTAAAATTTACTGAACACGATGTCAACGTGCATACTTACTACCAAAACATGATTATTAAAATGTATTCATGAGTACGTTAGCGCTTTCATTCATTGCTGAAATGATAACAAATCATTTTTGTCTTAAAACTTAAAATGCGATTAATTTTAAATTTTAACCATCAAAATAATGAAATTATTGTTTCAATCTAATTATTTTGTCATAAATCAGTTGGGGTGTATGATATGTGTATGGGGTGTTTTGCGCTAATTCATTAACACGTAGTATAGGCCAGTCATTTCACGACATTTACGGTACGGAGGGGTGGAAAGTAATGTATTGTTTGGAACTTTTAATCCGTAATCAGCACCAATAAATGATGAAAGCTGATCTGAAACAAAATTTAAAAAATCCCTCTACGCAACTTAAGTCAAACTTATGTCTCTGGGGCGGCTGGTAACTCGGTAATATAATAAATAATATAATACAAAAGTGCTCATGTACCTGCATACTTCAATTTTGAGGCATGTACCTACCCACCGTCCATTATTATAAATATGTGGCAACGGGCTCATTCCCCGTCACACTGGACAGAGTTTCAGTACTCTACTACTAAGTAACAGCTCTTTTTGTACCAGCACTTGCCACTGCATTTTCCCACTCCATTCCCTGATCTCTTGAACTACTAGCCATTTTTAGTATTTGGTCTTCTATCTATTTTTAAGCTCTCTGCTCAAATAAACGTTTTATTTATAGTGAGTACTACTAGTGAGACGTTTTCAGAATATCTCTGACTATTCTCTCGGGGAACAAGGTCGTAAGAATATAGGTAATGCTTTGCTAATACTAATAATGTAATTGATTTTGAGACAAATTCTAAACATCAAATTTGATGCCGACGTATTTCTTCTTGAATGTTGGTCGATTTATAAGAGATTTTGTTTCTAAACTAATTTGGCCGAAAATTATTTCAATCGTTAATTAGATCCGGATCAGACCGTAATTTGTCTGGCCTAATATTTCACTATCATTGGCCACACCCTGAGAGTGTGACAGGTTTTCCTTCTCTACTCGGATACGGCAATATAAGTTGTTCAAACATTCGTGATTTTTTTCCAGTATACAGAATACAGAAATAGCTACCACGATTTGAAAAATGATACGAAAACATAGTACATTAGCTTCCAAAGTCAAATGTTACCTAGAATTTTATTATCATTTCGAAGTTTTATTTGAATTCACTAAAGTGTGACGTTTAACGAAAACTAAGAGATAGATAGGTACGAGATAAATAAGAGATAAAGGTTTGAAAATATTTTTATGGACCTTATGTACGGTTTCAGGATTGAAAATGCTTTTCCAGTTATCTTTTTGTATTTATAAAACATGTTACAGTTATGTTATATCGACATTTTGGATTAAGGACATTGGTCATAACAAAGGGAAATTAGTTTCACGACATTTTCGATTGTTATTCAGTGTCGTAATTTGAAATTAATAACTCACCGTCGTCGTGCGCGGCAACCCAGAAAATTAAAATGAGCACGTAGAAAAGTTTAAAACACGGCACGGCCATTTTCGACGTTTCCACACGTAAAATAATACTGAAATAATAACATAACGATTTTGTGGCAGTTACCCGCAGTTGGGCGATTAAATCTTTACGCAACTCTGATTTTAATCCATGGTTTTAAAGTGTTTTGTCAGTCGATCACTTTTGGTTGAGTCGTAATTTAAAAATAATGTTCATATGTGCATTTCGATTTATCTAGATTGGAAACGTGGTGTTCGAAAGGATACAAGTAATTTTGTTTATCAGTGATCATAATTTATTTTAGATTTTTTTTTTAATTCTAAATTGGCTTGCGCTTGGCTTCAGCCCATCTGATATAAAGTGTGGATGATGCTGATGATGTAATGCACTTATTAAAAAGAAAGTCTTATAACTCTTCTTTTAAAAATATGCTTATGTCTTTGCTTGGAAAAACAGATGTAGGGAAAGAGTTCCGAACCTCCGCCGTTCTCATTTTAAAAGCGATCCGAAAATATTTGCGTGGATTACTGGAACATTCGCTACAATACTTACAACTTACAATAAGATAAAATTTTAAATCGGTGCTGCATTAAAGGTGTTGTGGGTCCGGCACATTGCCACTTTCTATAAGCAGCTACATGATAATTGAAGCATACCAGAGCTATAAATTATAGCTTCATAGCACTGTTTAACATAATCAGACATCGTTAATTCATAACGCATTGTGCCAGTGTCAACTATGTTAACCTCAGAAATAATTACCGTGTGACAAGGGAATTCGGCTCAAATTATTGAGCTGTGCGAAAATCTTCAGGATAATTTAAGCATTACTATACTGCGATTCAAAATTTAAACATCTGATGTTGTGGAGAAAAAACGCCACATAAAATTCCATAAATAGACTCAATAATAAAATAACGTAAATGCCATCTACTACAGGCTTTAGAAACTAGCAATTCGCAAGTCGAATACTGTTCTGAAACGTATTCACGTTTCAAGTTAGAAGTTAGAACAACCGTTCCCGCGAACGCGAACGGTTACGGTTGTGTCATTCGTGCGGTGTTCGTTCGGTTCGTGTTCTCCCACAAACTACTTGACATTGGCTATATGAATAGATAAAAATAGTACTATTAATATCTAATCATAATTATTATTAATTATGCATTGGCAGCAATGCAGTGCTAGTCACAAGCAAAACACAATTAATTTATAAATAAATAATGTTCCAAGCAACCAAATATCCTGATCCCTCCTCATTATTACTCATAAACCACGACAGCCTGTGCTTTCCTGCTGTGACTTCTAATAGACTAAGAGATAAGTGTACTTTTTGCTACCATCAGCTGCAAGGCTGATTCTGTGTCTATGAGGTATAGAGCATCTCTGTGATGGGGATGGACCAGGTCTGCCTGCATAACTTCAGTCGGTTTAGAAGTTACTGATATTTAAAGGTCAGTAAAAAATTAACGATCAGCTGCAAGGCTGATCGTATCATATTATTGTAGTATGCACTGTAGCTATGTCAACAGTACTAAAACTGACATGGTTCATTAGTCAGTTTAGGAGATACAGCCGTTCAAAGGTCCAACCTTTGAACGGCTGTATCTCCTAAACCGACTGGCAGTTCAAGCCAGTTTTTGTACTTTTTACAAAGCTACAGTGCACACTACAATAATATCATACGATCAGCTTTGCAGCTGATCGTTAATTTTTTACTGACCTTTAAACGTCTGTAACTCCTAAACCGACTGAAGTTATGCAGGCAGACCTAGTTCATCCCCATCACAGAGAAGCTCTACACCCCATAAACACTGAATCAGTCTTGCTGCTGATGGTTTCAAAAAGTACACTTATCTCTTAGTCTATAAAGAATACTTCATGAAATTTCTATGATGATAGTTAATTTAAGGTTCATAATTGCAGCTAATTTTCAAAATGAAGGGAATTTGACGCTGGCGTTACATGAAAATCAATCCATTGAAATCAAGCCTAGCTCGAACAAGAGCGTTAAATAAACCATTAATTAAGTTAACAACGTAACTAAATAGATGCGGTCTGTAATAAATTGGACAGTTCAGTTTGTACTACAGCCCTATTCATCAAAGTCTAGTCTACCAAAACTAGATGTTAATAAATGAACCAAGTTGGAATAACCTGAAAACCTTTTCTCCAGAATCTATGACTACATAGACAAAACCAAAAAATCTTACCATACGCTCTTTGCTATGAGGCCTTCTGAATATGCTGACGGTTCTCTATGGTATATACTCAGACCGACAAACTGAACAATTTTCTCTATGGAAACAATATTAAGATCGCCAAAAAAAAATCTTCTGCTCTATACTCGACCCGAATGTATAGGACAGTTGTTTTTTTTCCGTCAGTATATTATTAAGTAGGACCTTATATTTCCAGAGATAATATAAAAAATAATACATTATCATTTCAGGCTTCATCTAAGAATTCTAAGAGGTGCTCGTTTGCGTAGTAGAGTTTTTGTATTGGAAACGGTCAATCAATCAATTATAACTGATTATACATATTGCAGACCAACAATCACCGAATAGACTAAGAGATAAGTGTACTTTTTGCAACAATCAGCAGCAAGGCTGATTCAGTGTTTACGGGGTGTAGAGCATCTCTGTGATGGGGATGGACCAGGTTTGACTCCTAAACCGACTGGACTTATGTGGGCAGACCTTTTAGTCTAGAAGTTAAGCAACATTACATCCGGTCTGTCTTTGGATGGGTGAACGTTTAGTAATTTCATCTCTAGTAGTCAGCGTGCCTTCCGAGCTTTGGAAGGCACGCTGAGTACTAGAGATGAAATTACTAAACGTTCAGCAGCTGATGGTAGCAAAAAGTACACTTATCTCTTAGTCTATTAGAAGTCACAGCAGGAAAGCACAGGCTGTCGTGGTTTATGAGTAATAATGAGGAGGGATCAGGATATTTGGTTGCTTGGAACATTATTTATTTATAAATTAATTGTGTTTTGCTTGTGACTAGCACTGCATTGCTGCCAATGCATAATTAATAATAATTATGATTAGATATTAATAGTACTATTTTTATCTATTCATATAGCCAATGTCAAGTAGTTTGTGGGAGAACACGAACCGCGCGAACACCGCACGAATGACACAACCGTAACCGTTCGCGTTCGCGGGAACGGTTGTTCTAACTTCTAACTTGAAACGTGAATACGTTTCAGAACAGTATTCGACTTGCGAATTGCTAGTTTCTAAAGCCTGCAGTAGATGGCATTTACGTTATTTTATTATTGAGTCTATTTATGGAATTTTATGTGGCGTTAGTAGTTCATTCCGGATAGTTTTTCTATTTTTTTCATTTTATGTTTTGGTTTTTCATTGATGGTTTGCGTATTGAAATGATCGCGTGTTGGATGGTTTGCAATTATGCTGTTCTATTTGGACGGATTTTTTGCGGTCGTCACGTTAGTATGAGATAGAGGTTGATTTTCTATCAGTTCTTTTTCTTCAGTCGTATTCTTCAGATTCTTCAGTATGGTCCAAGAGCCCGTGACGATCAGACCTTCGTTATTTTATAAAAACTGAAAGTTTCTCAGCGCATGCTCCCAACACAGAAAAGAATGATGGGCAACTATGAAGTTTGAGTCATGGTTGCTTTGGCAGATAGCAGGTTAAAATTGTCTGGCCAGGGGTTGGAAGTATCAAAACTGTCGGGCTCACAGATCACAAAAACTAAAGGGAGATATGAAAAGGGGGCGGGGCCAGTGTCGCTGCAATATGCGCAAAAACGGAACACATTGCTTGCGACAGTAAGGATTCAATATATTATGAGGCTGAAAGCCAGTCGAGATATTATGTGTAAATAGTTTACAATGCTTGCGTAGTACTAAAGATTATCGAACGTTGAGTTCTGATACCGCAATGGACAATGAGCACATTCAAGCTAACAAAATACTTTTTATCGCGTGGTACTGGTGGTGATGAGACACTCGGTTTCGTACTCAGCGCGTTGGTTGGCATCTCTCTAGATCTCTATGGTCGAGCTACTGAGGAAACATCTTTAATATTAACCCAAGTAACATTTATAAAGTCAAGGGCTCTTGTTCTAGTAGCATGAAGTTCTCTTTTCCGTACCCAGCTTTGACTACTTATATAGGGACTAGTTACGCGTGTAATTCTACGAACAAACATTTCTGCCACTTTTTGCGGGGGGCGAGGTAACATGAAATCTGCATCTTTGGATTATATTCCCCATAACTTTAGATCCTAATTTTAAACGTTAAATATCATGAAAAGAAGTCTCGTTTGAACCCCAAACGTTCTAAGTTCGAAATTACACTATTTCTATTTTCGCAATTATAGGCTGTCTCGTTTAGTGATAAGGTATAAAATTGAATGTAAATGCACATGATTAGTTAATCTTACACCGTGGCAGAGGGAAAATGCTACCGTAAGGCGGCTAGTCCTTACAATAAATAGTCAAAGGTACCCAGTATGGAAAATACTATGACTTAGCGCTAACGATAGACACCACAACTTTTCTTATGAAAGTAAATAATAATGCGGCGGGATTTCGCTAAAGTTTGCTCGTATGAATTCATTTTTGTAACGGTTACCTTGCCGTTAGACCCCATTTAAAACTTTGCCTATTTCAAACTAAAGCTCTCGGTATTAAAATCACTTTTTTTTACTTTTATGATAAATTGTTTGCATTGTTTTTGTTTCTCGGCTGAATAAGTATTATTCTTGGTAAAGAGATTGTGAAAACTTGGTGTTCGGAATAAATGCCCAGGCAGATCACGATCGGCCTGAATTTACGATCGGACTACGACATAATACAATACAATTCATCGTGTAATATGATATACACAAATATAATTGGATATATCCAATCAAAAACACAGATATCTGCCAATCTGACTCTTTCGGATTTCATAAATAATTAAAAAAACAACCATTTGTATAATAATAATTTGCATTGTGCTTTTTCCGGTTGCATTGAATTTAAAATAAATCCATATAATCCCACAGGAAAATAGCCCGGGAACTATGAAAATTATTTACATGCAAGAGTACGCTCGACAAAGAAATTTCGGAAATGAAAAACACTGATGTAATCACTCCAGGATATTGCCATGCTCTTTTTGACGGGACGGATTTAGGGCTGGGTAAATATATTGGACCGTGATTAATCAGCTACCTATCATAAGTAACATATTTCTTTTCCTTCTGTGTTTACGAGCCTGTAATAGTGTTGCCCTCAATCGTAGTTGATGCTAAATAGTTACAGTATAATAATAAGTGTTTATTAGATTCGTTGCACATAATATAATGTTTGATTCAAAGCTTAAGTCAGGCCCCGACATAAATTCAGAGTTCGACTTCCGAGCCGAGCAGTTTGCTGAGTTGGGACCTTTTTGCCACTGCGGCGCACAAACAATCTCTTTTATTAATAGGTATTCTGTTTTAAATATTTTACAAAAATGTATCCGTGATAATGTAAAAGATTGAATGTGTGTCGGAGATCCAAATAAATAATTTTTCTTTCTTTTTTTCTTTCTAGTTTTTTTTATTTCCAAACCATCATACAACCTTTCCAAGAATCAACGAATGTCACATTTTAATCATTGTTGGTTTTCAATTTATCAAAACATTACTGATTATTATGTTCAATGCTTGTCATTATTATCGTGAAAAACCGTCAAAAGTGGCCACTTTTGACGGTTTTAAAGATAATAACTACAAACATTATAAAAACAAATCCGTCATGACCCGATAAATTGAAAATTAACAGTGAAAGCAATGAGAAATTTTTTGGAAATGTTGTATAATTTGTTTGGAAAAAATAATGCGATTCAGAGCAGGACTATACAACGTGTTAATGAATTAACGCAAAACTAGAAAGAAGTTTGTGCATTTCAATCGAGAGCAGAATCGAATTATCATGGTTTCAACATGGGAATTTTTTTTTCAAAACATTAAATAATTTGTTTGTAAAATTTATAATGTACTGAACCCGATGTCAACCCACCGCACGGGCACACTACCAAACTTACTACCAAAACAAGATTATTAAAATGTATCCATGAGTACGTTAGCGCTTTCATTCATTGCTTCTTCTTTTTCTTATCGTGTGGGCAGAGCCCTGGTGTCAAAGTTTTTTCAGACCGCCTTACGGCCTCTAACGTGGTTTTTATGTAACGACTACTCCAGAGATAGTAGCCGGGGCCAACGGCTTAACGTGCCATCCGAAGGACGGAATCATTTTTCTTTTCAGACAATCAGGTGATTCAGCCTGCAATGTCCTAACCAACTGGGGAAAAACGCACAAGGTGACCCCCGTGGGAATCGAACCCACGACCTCCGTGTCGAGAGCCAATGCTCTTTTAACCATTAGACCACGGAGGCAGTCATTGCTAAAATGATAATAAATCATAACTTAAAATGCTATTCGCATTTCAAGCTTTCAATTTTAACTATCAAAATAATGAAATTATTGTTTCATTCTCATTATTTTGTTATAAATCAGTTGGGGTGTATGAGGTTTTGCGCTAATTTATTAACACGTTGTATAGGCTCGGGGCCCCCTTATTTTTATTTTTATTTTGTTTATTAGGAAGCCAATATGACACATATAGTTTTACATTCACAATGGTACAATATAATTTTGAAGTGTATACGTGTCCTACAGCTATCTCAGCATGCATAAAAAATTAATTTAAAGAAGGTGCATACATTTCTTGTTTCCTTTTTTAATTTTTTATTAAAATAACGTGACCACTGATGGTTGTCACGCCAATTCTAAATATAGGTACATACTGATTTACAGTATAACTATTTAAAAAGTACTTTCTTACTCATTATTAAATACAGCTAAAGAGTAGTAAAAAATATCCTCATCCACTTGCTTACTAATAGTATCTGAGTACCCCCTCGGGGAATATAGTCGTGAGTATATGATATGCTATGCTATGCTACTATTATAAGTTTTCAGCAGTTTTCAGTTTTCTTGCTAATGGGGCTGAAATTCTCAAATTGGTTCTTGCGAGCCGATTTTTAAGTGGCGCATAATTGACAAGTCTACTGTTTTGCCGGGGCACTACTAGACCAACACGACTCACCAGCTGCGGTGAATCAACATTTCCTTTTATAATTTTGTGTAAAAAAGACAAATTGAGCAGGATTCTACGGTCAGACAAAGAAAATGTTTTATATTTATGCGACATCTGGTTGTAACTTGTATGACTTTTCAAAATTTTGTCCCTAAAGCAAAGATGACGTAAGAATTATTTCGGACTCTTTCTATTCGCAACTGATGGATTGTATAGTACGGGTTCCAGACCACAGAACAATATTCAAGAATAAAAAGTTATATAAAGCCAGTCTAGTACTTGTTTTTTTTTTAATTCTTTGTCGATCTAATTATAAGAGCAGTAATCCTAAAAGCCTTCCTTATCATTTTGTCGATGTGAGGGACAAAACATAACCTGCTATCGACCAAAACACCCAAATCCTAGGTTTTCTTTTATCGATTTCAGAGTGTTACCATTTATATTGAAATGACATCTCTTGAACGAAACGTGGTAACACTTTAGCTAATACCTTTTTCATCGGCGCAATACAGGTCGCACGCATATTCCAACACCTACATAATTATACAAAATATTGTTGTTTTTTTTTTATTGTTTGGTCCGTCATGGGAGCTCCTTGTTGCTGCTGCGGCTTTACACGGACCTCCTTATGCGGACTCTAAAATGTTACCTACTGCCTTTGTCTGTCACTGTTTATCCTGTATTGTTCTGGTGAAATAAATGTGTTATCTATCTATCTATCTAATTTAAAAACAATTACCCTTACTCCCTTAATCCCTGCCTGTCGATTCGAATCGTGAATGCGTCCGGTCAGCGATAGTTGGCAGCGCTATGTTTATTTTATGACGTCATTATGGTGCGTAACGACGTCCTGGGTGACAGGAGATTGAGGTCCATTACTATCTTGTACCATGTATTAGGGAGTGATGATCGTCATACTTTAAGCCTACGTTAGAATGGATTGGTGGGATAGAAAAGTGTGTTATGACCAATATACAATACACCCCTTGGTAGTTGATATCCCACAAATCCGCACTAAGCGCCTTTCTGGTTCTTTTATAATGCGTACAGTCAAGGAGTGGAATGCCCTGCCGGCGCCGGCGTCAGTATTTCCGAGCGCTTACAACCCGAATTGCTTTAAAGTACGAGTTAATAGGCATCTTCTGGGTAAGCTCGCTACATCTTCGACCCCATCTTTATCCTGAGGACTGGATTGCGGTGAGATTGAGGAAGAGCAAACTCATTTGAAATAAAAAAAAAAACAAGCTCATGCTTATCCCTAGTTAAATGGAGATGCGTCTTAACATGAACATTTCAAACGAGAAAAATAAGCTAATCAATAATTACAATCACTTTCACGAAACAATCAATCAATCAATTATACTTTATTTGACACCAAAAAACAAGAGTATACGTAGCAAACAATCAGGAAATACAAAAACAGGCGGTCTTATCGCGAAACGAAACGAAACCGAAACGAAACGTCAGTTAAACTTCAAATACGTATCGAGATGACAGACCAAGTGCGCCAAACCAAGTATATTTTTCTTCAAGACTATAACTATTGAGAATCAAAACTATAAATGAAACCTTTTTGAATCGGAAGATATTTTTTACAATTTCGAACTCCTATTTCAAAATAGTTCATATATCACTTTACTATAAAGCCTTTCCGTTACCGCAGTGTGCACAGGGGTTATAAATTAGATAATTAATAATAGACCGGATTGGATGTCGACAAGCATTACAAACTACTAGGTACACTGCAGGACACTATAAATAGCCTACCACGTTCTCTGTGATATATGAGTTATTCTGTCGATGTGTAGTTTCTTCGAAGATGTTATAATGTTTTGTTAGTGATTTATTTAGCAATTGAAATTGATCGAACAGTTAATGGGTTGTTATAAAATGATTTCTTTGTTAAATTTTCATGAGAATGCGAATGCTAATCTTACTAAAATGCATTTGTAAAATTGTTGACATCTTGACATAATGTTTAATTTTTTATTTTTTCACAAAAATCAAATTAATCAATTAGGTAGTCTCATGTTGCATAAATTTATCATTAAAGTATATTGTACTTAATTGCTAGTCTGCTTACACCCTAGGGTAAAATTACATTGAATCATTCCGTACTGTTTCCATCCTTGTACCTATCTGTCTATTTACACTGACCTACATGTAATTTATGGCAATAAATAATTGAATTGAATTGACTACCAACAATTCGTTCATCTTATGCGATTTTGCAGCATTATAATTGTTTTGAGATAGTAATTATGACAGACAATATTTTCCTTGATAATGTTTTGCATTGATTAACGATTCCACTGAATTTTATCCGAAATTAGTTAATAAGTAATTTTACTATGTTTTTTTTTACATTTGGCACACACAGTTTAACGTTATTAAATTCCGACGATAGGTACCAAAAAGTAATTATCTGACAATGAATTTCAGATAAATTTACCATTTATTATTGACAGTACGTGTACCATAAAGTAGCAAATTGAAACACGTGTCAACACGGTACTGTCAAATACGCAATATTATGTGTAGTATCACCCAATAGTGTGGTTTAATTAATTATTTGAGTAATTTGAGAATTTGATTATTATGTTTCATGGTATTTAATCAGTATTGTATTGCGTCATAATTATCTATTAATTATTGTGAACGTAATAATAACACATTCCAATAAATTGGGATGATTTATTGTTCATTTTTATTGTCTTTTTGTGTACCTAAATGGAATTTATTAAGGTGGTTGCAGAGGGGTCAATTTTATACAAATCTTTGACGCACAATACGCATAGACGGTATTAATATAAGTAAGTTACTTTGTACCTATATATGGAAAAATAGATTAGAAAATCTAGTTGCCCGTCACAAATAAAATTTGCAATTTATAAAATAATTACGAAGATATAAAGCTTTGAAATTTTTCATACAAAATTTTTAAAGCTTGATATTTTCGTAATTATATAATAAATTGCAAACGGCAACTAGATTTTCTAAACTATTTTACCATATATACAAAGTAACTGTTATTAATTCCGTCTACGCGTATTGTGCGTCAAACTTTTGTATGGACTGAAACCACCTTAAGGAAATCAAGTTAGGTAGGCAAGCAATTCATTTTTTTAAAGATTTATTCCCTGTTGATTTTAATAACTAGTCACCATCTTACATATTCATGCCGTGTCAAGAGTCACAACCGATTTGAACATTATTCACTAGATTTTCTAAAATATTTTACCATATATACAAAGTAACTGTTATTAATTCCGTCTACGCGTATTGTGCGTCAAACTTTTGTATGGACTGAAACCACCTTAAGGAAATCAAGTTAGGTAGGCAAGCAATTCATTTTTTTAAAGATTTATTCCCTGTTGATTTTAATAACTAGTCACCATCTTACATATTCATGCCGTGTCAAGAGTCACAACCGATTTGAACATTATTCAACTATTCACTTTATTTATAATTTTATTCAATGTTACTATTTTATGGATCTTTCGAATAAACAGTAATACGTATAATAATAAACAATTTGTTACGAAGGTGCCGCTTATGCACAGATTATTTAATATTTACTACGAAACAGATAGTATACTGTCCCGATTTCACTCGCTTAATTACACTTAACCGCGACGAACAACGAACTAAAACGTAGACGTTATTACAATGCGCGACAGCCGCGGATCGAGACCGATACCCGTAGGCATAGAGAAACACGTACTCTTGACAGGAAGGAGCGGGCTTACGCATAATTTCCCATACTTTCCCGCGATCGAATCTCGGCCTCGATCTAACCCCGATGGGCTACTAATTCGATGCGTTTTACTGTTATTGTCATAGCAACGGTCCAGCCGTACTCCCCCCCCCCCCCACCCTCCCGCAAAAAATTTTCTATGGAAATATAGGGACATTGTCTGTTTATGCTGCAGTTTTATATTGATGCCACGAAGCGATTAATAAGTAACTCTGAATAAGTGCACTTAATTAAATATGTATTATCAAGAACTCTTTCCCATCATCCCACTGCAACACAATCCGTCACCCTTACACAGAAATAAACAATAGTTACTCCTCTCCGGGCATTGACAGGAGACACGTTTTTCAGGAGACGCGTTTTTCTCTATGCCCGTAGGTTTATCTCAACTGTCAAATGAGAGTGACGGAGTACTGACTTATATTTAAAAAAATGTGGAACTATAAGCGAAAGTTTTTTTTAACTTTCCACTTGATATTCTAGATGTGACTTTGATAAGACTTTTATTTTCCAACTTCCTAACAGTCAATTATGAGTTTTTGCTGACTAGCTGCCATTGTTTGTGCTTTTGTCACAAACTTTCCTTTGCTACATTTTGTTTTGTTTCGCCACAGACAATGTAAAGGCTTGAGCTTGACTTTTGCCCTCGTTCTCTTTCAAGAAAACTATCTGCGTCTTTGTGTTTTGTTTGCCAATTGTGAATGGAACAGTTTTTGTCGGATTATAGGGTTGGAGTTTAAATTGGAAAGCTATTGTTTTGTTAGCATTCTTTTGCATAGTACATTGCTCAAGAATTTATTTCTCGTGGGACTCTATAAATGTAGCGTAAACTGAACATCCAATAAACCTGAGTGTAGTATCGATGATCTATAGGCAACTATTGATAGTATATCATTTCTGTCGACAGCCAACGATAGACTATACAGAGTGGATTTTTGAGACGGGGCAGTAAGGGCAGGTACCTTAACCGTTGCAACTAGAGGGATACGTTCTTAAGAGATTGTCCTTAACTTTTTGAGACAGTTTTACCCCCATTTATAGATTTTGAAAAAAATGTACAGTCAGCAAGAAAATAGACCATTTACACAAACTTTTTTTTATGTCAATCGATCCTGTTTCTTATAAAGATCAAAAAAGTCTACGAGACCAACTGAGCTTAGAGTACTAGAAATGTCAGAAATCGCAAAAAACTTCTCCCATACATTTTGTTTGTGGCGTCGTCGTCGATATGATATCTACATACTATTACTTAAGTACTGAAATAAACAAAAAGAAGGAACTGAAAACGATTAGGCATGTATTCTTAAAATAACATGGCAAAATATGTACTTTTAAGATTACAAGAAATTTTACATAGGTACCTTTTTATGTTTTAAGATATGAGGTGCTCAAAATGTGAGCTGTGTTTACTGAGCGGGTAGCAGCCGATAATGTACTTGGATTAATTCCATACAGAATCGTTGTTAGTGCCTCTTTCAGCTCCTCAACACCGTCGTAGTTCTTTTTTTAGACTTCATTTTTTAAATAGCCCCACATAAAGAAATCTAGAGGCGTAAGATCCGAACTCCGAGACTCCGAGGTGGCCACTGAATAGAGCCATGTGTTTTATCCACTATATCCCAAAATGCTGGTTCAGATTAGAACGTGTATGGCGGCTGTTGTGTGGCGGAGCGCCATCTTGTTGGAAATAAACTTTCCTTGATTCAAGCAGTGGCAATTCTTGATTTTGGAGATTCTCGAGAATTATGTTGTTATAAGTGTCGGAATTCAGGGTGCCTTCATAGGTATTTTTTTCGAAGCAGATTACTAACTATTTAAGAAAAGTTCGAAGAAATTTCATTCGAAATTCATAATTATTTTCGACCAGTACCTCATCTTTATCGATCAGTCTATCCATGCATCGTAAAAAGTTTTGTCAGGTATTAAATGAGTCTTATTTTTGCAAAATGTATGGGAGAAGTTTTTTGCGATTTCTGACATTTCTAGTACTCTAAGCTCAGTTGGTCTCGTAGTCTTTTTTGATCTTTATAAGAAACAGGATCGATTGACATAAAAGAAATTTTTTGTGTAAATGGTCTATTTTCTTACATACATTTTTATTAAAATCTGTGAATAATCAATAGTAAAACTATCTCAAAAAGTTAAGGACAGTCTCTTAAGAACGTTTCCCTCTAGTTGCAACGGTTAAGGTACCTGCCCTTACTGCCCCGTCTCAAAAATCCACCCGGTATAAAGTAAAACTTGTATTAGTATAAACTTTTACGTTAATCGGTGAAGATAATACTAGACTAATATAATACCACAGTATAAGAAAGAGTATCTGTTACTACATACAGTACGGACACTCTCTGTCTCCCACCAACTTTGTACCTCACCCCCTCTATTGCCCTCTGATTTCCTCGGCAGTTACCAATGTTAAGCAAATGCGTACTCCTTTCTCGTTTGCACTCACTCAGTATCTACATGCTTACATCTTCTTTTAAATTTTTCCATTTGTATGAAATTACAGCTAAGTGCCCAAGGTGTGCTAATACTTGAGGTTACTGATGATATCTGCAAAGTTTACTTAAAAAATAGAATTAATTTATCCATTTCAGTATAGTGTTGCCAGTTATTGGGGGGCGGCTAGTTATTAACGATTTACCCTATTGTTTTTTAAAAATTTGATAGCATCGATATTATCGATACTTCTGCATTGTGTATTGCCTGAGCTATCGATAGAAATGTTTTTTTAGATGAAAACTATCGATAGCGATAACAATACCCGAGCACACTGGGCAGTCCACCTCGACATGAATCATTGCTGGCTTATCTTTTCAGTACAGTATGAGTGATTGTCACTCATGCTGATACAAAAGAAGAAGAATATCCACTTAGCAGTTTTGTTACACTTTGTATAGCTCATGCTGACATGAATAAAGAAGTATCCAAACTACAGGATCTAAGGAAAAGTATCATTAACCTTTGAACTACATACTCTACCCATCAAACTGTATTTTCTAGTGTTTTAAGTTTAATATGGAATAATTTTTTTTTTATTATTATTATATATCTCTTTAAATGGCTTACTCACAGGCCGTAGCCCGGACCTTTGGAAGGCTTGCGTGGGCACACAGGTCCAACACGTAGAAGCCCCTTTGAGACACTTTTATCTAAATGCGATGGGATGCACCAAGCATGGTCTATCTCTGAAATGCACCAGAATACATACCACATTCGGTGCAGAGAATATTGTAGAAAGGACAAAAAACTACTAGGGTTATGGGGGGTGAACTGGGTGGGCCGGGAAATCTGGGTTATTGCGGAGAGGCTCGGGACGCCTGCCGTAACAAATGTCTCTCAAAAATGGCAGACGGTGACTTGCCAACTCATTTGATGGGCCTCCCAAAATAGCCGCTCGCAAGGAGCGACCAGGTGGCAACATCTAGTGAGCGGCTAAGGTTGTAGAGAGGTGAATCTGTGGGCGCCAGTTCCCGATGCTAAGCGTACCAGTCAGCAGGCCCCCGACGTTATGACATTTTACACTTCCAACCTGAAGCATAGGTTCCGCTCTTGCGACTCCACTCCTGGCCGGTTAAGGCAAGATAGGAGGTGAGGGCCAAATCAATCCGGGCCCTCTGGAGAATCGGGTCCGTGGTGTCGCCAATCACAAATTTTTTGTTCCATACATTTGAGTCGAGTAGGCGTTGCAGTTAAGTATCAAACAGCAATTTTTTTTTTGCTCCGATCGGTTTGTTCCCTGAGTAAATTGTTCAGTTTGATGGGTAGAGTGTGTGGTTTGAACGTTAATGATACTTTTCCTTACACCCAGTATATCCAATGTGACAGGCTGTGAAGTGTAGGCCATGAAGAGTAAAACAAAACAGTATATTTTATATAATAAAGAACATTCATCACTTCGACAATGTTTCCATCTATTTCCATCCGAAATTTTCTCACATCACATTTCAAATTTGAAAATTGCGAAGTGGCAATCAATATTGTATGGCACAAGTCCAAGTGCAAAGTGAGAGGGTCATATTTCAAAGGATATAGCTGCCTCCATTTTGTAAGTTACGCTTAGTAGGAAAACTTTACCTGGCCTTCTAGAAATAATGCCATCTTATGTTAGCATTAAGATTTTACACCGATTGTTAAAATACTTGTTTTGAAATGGATTGGTTTTTGTTCAGTAAAACATTCGCTTTTCATTGAGGAATACCTCAAGGAGCACCGAATCAACTTATACAGCTTTTTGTTGAGCTTAACGGTTGAACCCTCAGATAAATTAACAGGAATGGATGCGATATTACGCGCGTACCCCTCTGCCAAAGGCATGCGCTCAGTGAGCATACCCGTTATATAAAACTAGTCGCCGCGCGTCCCGCGCCAGTCGCCAAGTGTTTGTTCTCGTGGCACGACATCTCGCAAAAATGCCTGTCTGTAGTGTTTATCAGTGCAAAAAAAGGTCAGGAACTTCAAGCGTACAAAAGGATAACACTACCTTTCACTTGTGAGTATTTTTTTGTCCAAATATTATCAAATAATGCAATAAACTACCATAAAATAGAAAAATATTTCCAATAAATAAGTGTTGCCGGTTAACCGTATAAGTCCATATTTATACGATTTTGAAGTTGTATGAACATTACTACATTTTACCGTATATTACTTGTGACGTTACTATTACTCTACCTGTATAATAAAATAATAGAGTAAATACTGCTTGCATTTTATTAAACTTACTTGGTATATTTGGTAATCAGAAAAACCATCATAATATAACCCATGAACAATTCTTTACATGTCACTTTTTAGAATTAAAACTATTGTTTAAATGTACAATAATAGTGTTAGTATTTTTATAAAAATGTGTATGTTTTATTCTTAATTCGATCCAAATAATTATTTTATTTAAATGTGGCTGGCCACACCGCTACGAAATTAGTGAAGGGCCTGCACATATTAAATATCGATATCGATATTTCGCTACTTGTTAGTATTTTAATAGCTGTATATCTTTACGGATTTCCAAAAGAAACCAGTATCCGGATTGCTTGGATTCAAGCCTGTGGTAATCACAGTACGTGGAGCCAGCGTGCCGCGGCAGCGGTCGGATTGCTACTATTTACCCAGTCTACCCAAAAACATTCCCTTTAATTGAATGTCAATGACCTTGAAGGTAACCCGAGGTCACGCGTGGTGACAATTGAAACCAGTAAACAAAAGCAACCATTTCATGTTTAAGGTCAAGGTCCTTGAAGGTCACCAGAGGTGGTGTTCCTCCACCCTAATACTCCCACATCCCCCGGATCCCGAATGTTACATTTGGCGATTTTGTTGAAAATTTTCTAAGTCCTAATTGGAACCCTCTTTCCAATTAGGACCTGGGACCCTCTTTGCGACACCCCGACCGTGAAAAATATTATATTCATTTCATTTGATAGTCATATACGATTGTTCATGATTGCCAAACTTATCGATAACTAAGGTATCGATAGTGTCAAGCACTAGCACTTTTATGAGTCCATTTCAACTAGCCAGCATAACTAGACCTCTATTTTGAAATACTTTGCGTGAATATGTGGTTCAATTTATATGGTCTTCTGTTTACGTATTTAATACACGTCTATGTGTGCGAATGTAATTGTTTATGTACAGTTCAAGCTAGTGTTTGTAAATGTCGTCGTTTGCGTGCATAGCGACGTGATCGAGAAATGCATTAGTAATGAACAATTGCTTTGTGTGCGTTACCTCGCCCCCTCGCAAAAGTGACAGACTTTTTTGCGTAGAATTGAGCGATCGTTTCCAATCCATTCCTGTTAATTTATCTGAGGTTGAACCTCATCTAGCAGCACGGTATTAGGTGTACAACACTAGTGTAACGTCACCTCACTATGCCGCGTCCTGTCAGCTTCCTTGTGTAATGGCGGCCGGCTCATGTTGATCTATACTATTATAAAACTGTAACAGGAAGTTTGTCTGTACATTGAAGATATTAACAAAAAAAAAGTTACGATATGGTTTTTAGGTGTCCCTAATTCCATTTCACCAATTTTTGGATTTTTTGTCTGTCTGTTTGTTTGTTTGTTTGTTTGTTTGAACGAGTATCACGCAAGAACTACTGAACCGATTTTGATAAAACTTTTTTTGTTTGATAGCTTATGATCTGACTTAAAATCTGGTATATAATTTGTGCGGACGAAGTCGCGGGTTAACGCTCGTATCTAATAAAGTCGTCTACAATCACGATAAGCCTTTGCCTTACCTATCTGATATGGTGTCAGAAGTTTAAACAAGAATGACGTCGAAGCATGGAAAAACGAAAGACAGTGAAATTGCATTTTTTCTATCTCTATTTTTTCTATCGCTCAGGAAAGTCGTTTACTATAGCGGGAAAGAAGCGGGAATGCGACTGCATGCGGCCGCACCGGCAGTGACCGTTTTGGCTCTAGCAAATGACGTTCCTAAGCGACAGAAAAGGATAGAGCGTGAAAAAATGCGATTCCGTGCTATCAAATGAGGCTCAACCCTAAAGTGTCATAAAAGGGTTATTAAAGCTTATTTGCTTCTACTCTAGCTGTATACAAGCGAATTGCAGAACTGACGGTAACGCTGGCTGGACAACAGTCGTATGTTGGTAACTTATAATTATAACCCTTTTTCATAATGTTGGAGTTATTCTTTAGCTCAGTCATTTTAAGGTTTGAGCCTGAACTAATTAATAATCGACATTTTTTTTCGGTATAATATTGAAGAGCCAATTTGAGCTTAGAAATGTACCAAAATTGAAAAAAAATCACGTCAGCAACAGTTCCAATTTTAAAATTTAGCTATTATCTCGTTCTAAAAAACCTGATAGTAAATTTTTTTTGCACATATTTAAGGCTTTACCATTATACTTACTACAAACATAGTGTGAATATTTTTGTCTTCTTAGAAGGTTTTGAAAATTACATTCGTATTTTCAAATAAATATCTCATTTTTTAAATTTCAATGCCTATTTTATTGCTCAACAATAATTTATATTGTTAAATCTAAGTCAAATGAGTGCATTGGTATTCATCATTGTCTTGCCTATTTCCCATTATTTGGGGTCGGCGCAATATGTCATCCTCTTCCATTCATCTCTCTTAGCCGTCGTTTCAACACTCACTCCTTTGGTATTAATATTATTTAAAAACCATCTGGGACTCACATTTTGATTTCTATGTTGCGTAGCGATCTTTTTTTAAATATGTTTTAAGATAGTCTTTTTGTCACTAAATGGTGCCGGTTACAGTTTAAAAGTCCAATTAATAATTACTCCCTACCCCGCCTAACAAAACTCCGTAAAATGACTGGGCTTCTTCCTTCGTATACAAATCTTTTTTAAATTAATCTTTTTACTTTGTCCTTGGTTCTCGCCTGATATGTAGTCGGGGAAATTTTGAATAACATTACTTTTCCCTTATTACTATGATGGGACTACGTTCACTTCCTCGCGGTGATAGTCGTAGTCGGGGAAATCTACGGATTTTTGTATGGAGTAGGTTGCATTAATTGCACTTTAAGTGATAATTTGGAATATAGTACATACCTACCTAAAAAAAAATCTCAATAATCCCCGATTTTGTATTGCGTATTATTGAATAACTAAGAAATTTACAAAACACTATATTTAAGTATGAACAAAAAATAGAAAACAGGAGATTTTGTACAGGACGGCTCGTTCAATACGTTTTACTTATAACAATAATAATACCCGGTTAATATCGAAAATTTGAGGAGATATTTCATATTTTGTAAATAAATTCTTTATTGTGTATTTGGCCTACAGTGAACACATATAAAACTATATGGAAATATTAGTATGTAGTGGCAGTTATTAAATTAGCAAAGAAAAAGGTTTAATAGAAGTTCGTGGTTTACAAATTATACTTTACGAAATTACCTATACAGGGTATAAAAATCACCCATTAAGAGTGCTGCAGCCCATGAAACTGAACTACTTTCACTATGGAGCCTAGGTCAAATTCGCTGTCCCATACAAAACTGCTGTACCGATTCGACTAAAACGTATGGGACAGCAGATTTTTTTTTTATTATCTCCATGGTGAAAGTTGTTCAGTTTGATGGTCTGAAGCACCCCCAACCCCCTTTTTTTTTTTTTTTTTTTTTTTTTGACGCTGGGAAAAAATGCTTTACGCATCCCCCCCCGTTGGGGGACAGGGGGGGTATGTGGGACTCCCCGGTGCGAGTCACCGGTATACCCACTAAAATAACCCAGCGGCATTCCCGCTTCGCCCGGATGGCAGGGAACTGGGAGACCAGCAGAGCCTTTACATCCAGTCCCCCACCGGCGATGTCCCGCCGCTCCTCCAGGAGGGAGGAGTCAGAGAATGTCTTCCCGCGAGGGTAGTGAGTAGTGCAATGCGGGCGGAGGCGCCCCCGCACCTGTCGCCCGCTACTCACCACCGGGAGGCTGAAGGCGGTTATGATACCGCCGACCGCCGCCGTCGGTTTTAACGACTTCACTGTCGGGTGTTATTGACTTTTCCTTGTCTCGGTGGTGGCGGGGAAGGAAATCCTTCCCAGCCTGCTCTGCGGTACGGTGAGTACACGCAGAGCCCGCCCTTGCTCCTCCACTGTGCCCTCTGATACGCAGAGGGACACGTGGAGAAACGAACGCAGCCGAGCCACGCTGACCCGCCGCCCTCCTGTGGTCACATCTCAGTGATGCGACCACCCCGCTTTGGGTTGGTTCACGCCGGCAAGCCGGTACCCCCCATATCTGGGGGGCATTCCCCTATCCACCACCCGGGGGACGCGCCCGATAGCAGACCCACCTGCCACGGGACCCCCAACCCCCTGAAGTATTACTAGGATTTTTTTGTTACACCCTGTATTGGAGTTTTACCCGTTTTAAGAGCATTGGCTCTCGACACGGAGGTCGTGGGTTCGATTCCCACGGGGGACACCTAGTGAAATGTCACTTTGTGCGTTTTTCCCCAGTTGGTTAGGACATTGCTGGCTGAATCACCTGATTGTCTGAAAAGAAAAATGATTCCGTGCTTCGGATGGCATGTTAAGCCGTTGGTCCCGGCTACTATCTCTGGTGGTAGTAGTCGTTAGATAAAAATCACGTCAGAGGCCGTAAGGCGGTCTGAAAAAACTCTGACACCAGGGCTCTGCCCAAACGATAAGAAGAAGACCTGTTTTCGAGATCCGTTGGCAATAATAGATATTATTTAGTTCACAATTTCATAATGAACCAGGAAACAGTTGATCCCCAAAAAAAACGGTAGCCTACAGTGAACACATATAAAACTACATGGAAATAGTAGTATGTAATTTAAGTTAATTTATCTTTATTGGTTATCAAACAGCAAATTACTTAATTTCTAATACAACAACATTTTAATTTTACAGCGCCAATTACATGATAACACGTTTTAAAAACTGTTTAAGGTATAAAGGACAAAACGTAAAAAATATGATACTATGGAGAAATAAAAAGATAACCAAACATTTAAACTAACTGCGTCTACAGGATACATTATCCCGTTTTTTACAAAGAACAAAACGTACAAGTTATAAAAAATTTGGATAAATAACAAGACTGCCTAACATTATCATTTTAATCTATGTGCTTCTACGGGATACATTAACATTCTCGACAAATACTTCGGTCATACAGTCAAACATTAGACGCATTTAAAGTACCAGTACAAAAGAGGCAAAAATTACTGTAATATAACATAAATAAATCTCAATAGTCATATAAATGGTGGACTATACGACCAAATCGCTTCCCGAGACACCAATTATTAATATACAGTTTGTTTGTTTGTCGTAACTGTTGACCAGATGATGTATTATGTGTGTAAACAATTGTGTTTGTGAATGGGTGTCAATACTATAAAAAGATACTGAAATTAAATGAAATTTGTTTAAAGAATTGTTATTTATATTTGGTTAAATAGGCTGCATTCTTTACTGCGTACTTCGCTCTTTTGGTATACTGTCCCAACGACATGAAGAAGACATCAGAATTTCACATAAGGTCCTAGTGAGCGTCAATAAATCGGTTCAAAACAGAATTCCTGGCATAATTAATTTGTGCATGCGGATAGTGCAGAAGGCGAGGCCGCCGCAAACGAGAGGTGTTCGTACGCAACCCCATAATGCTAGTTATTAAATGTTTTTTTTTCTTAGCCTATTTCATCCCACTGCTGAGAAAAGGCCTCCCCTTTAATCTTCCAAACATCTCTATCCTGGGCAAGCTCTGGCCACTTGTCGTTAAATGCATCCAGATCATCCCGCCACCTCTTCCTGGGACGACCCGGGCGCCGACGTCCGTTTTCTGGGATCCAGGGCGTAACAATTTTGACTACTGGCTGACTGACGTGACATATCAACCCACAGCCCGAACCGCTGGGTCTAGCGATTCCAAATTTGGCAAGTAGTTTCCTTATGAAGTCTAGGGGTTCAATAAGAAAGGATGAAACGGGGGTCCAAAGTTTGTATGGGGAAATAACATTAGTTAGACTATTTTATTCGAAACTTCACAGGAGTACTCCTATTAATAAATGAATAAACACGTGTTTCAGACTTTTTCAGAATTCAACCCTTGAAAGAGTGACAAAGTCTAAAAATCGAGATGGGTATTGTTTGTATGGTTTATCGGGCCGCTGATTACGAAACCAACAATGATGTTAAAATCCAACGTGGCGGACAAGAAATACCATCTGTTAGCGACACGTTCTTTCATATAAAAAGTGTGTGAAATACTTTAAAATGTAATTTTGTAATTTTTTGGTTTTTATTAAATGTAGGTAAGTGCGAGTAGTAGTGGCCTGCATGCATGGCGACAGAGGGGTAGGACGCGGGACGAGAGGGGTTTAGCTGCAGGGGCAGCGCGCGCGGCTCATAGAAAAAACAGGCTTCATCTAACATCCGCACTCGATGCACGTCGCGCTCTCGCACTTCCCTCACCTAGTTCAAAATCAGTGTTCGAATTTCATCCCTCGCCTACACCATCATCGCTGTTGGGGTGCGATGGGGTTGGATTGTCTAAATGTCATTATGGGTGTCATTTTTATGTTTTTTGGGACGTTAATTACTTACCTACGCCCTACTCACCTCCTACTCTGCTAAATAGGGGATAACTACAGTGTGAGTAGGAGAAGCGTAGGGGTGAGTAGGGAATGCGTAAGTGGTGAGTAGGGACTGCGTAGAGTGGATGAGTAGAGGGTGCGTAGGGGGTGAGTAGGGGGTGCGTAGGGAGTGAAAAGTACCTATTGATTGTGATTTCGATATATTAACAAGTCGTGGTTTATTCACCGATAAACAAGTCCTAAGTACACGCGTACGAAGTCGCGGGCAACAGCTGTTAGGTACAAAAAATCATAGGAGTGTTCAACATGGTGTTGGAATTGGTCATACCTAAAATTATTATATTGTCAACTCCAACCGTAACTTTCAAATAATATTCTGTATTTAGACCGCCCATTGCTGTGTCTTTTGTATTTCCTGATTGTTTGCTCTCTGTATACTATTTTTTTTGGTATCAAGTAAAGTATTGATTGATTGATGGAAGCTCTTTAAAATGAAACGTTTGCTCCAAACCGGCCGGCTGCTTTCAATACCGAATTTATATTGCACCGCAAGTATTTAGTTTAATTATATCCTTGGTTGCAGATACATGCTACATCACCATCCAACTTAGCAACATATTCAACATTTACTCTCAGTGACCCTTTCAAGGCAGGGAGCGTAGCTAGAACCCTTTCAGCTGGCTGAAATTCCGCTTCTATACTAGTGGTGGAACCTAGTATTATAGTGTACGATTTAGTCATTTCTTGTCCCATCGTATAAGAAAAAGTGCCGCCGAGATTTAGTAATATTACTTTGATAATTGAATTTGGTGGTACTGTTTTTAATTTTGCAGATGCTTCTTCCTGGGCATCTATCGTGTGGAATGACAAAATTTTTGTTGACACTATCTATTTGACAACACGCTGCATTTCAAGTTCATGTGTCATATTTACTGAACTGCTATTATTTATGTATTCTTGGGTTGCTAATATTACCGCATTGGCTTTTATTTCAGCTATTCTAGCATTTTTGGGGTAAACAATTCTTCTGATCTGGTTCCAACCAGATTTATTGTACAGACATTGGCCTTTTAGGTAAAAAAATTTTAATGACATCTTTTAAATGCCCATCTTGGATTTTAAAGATTTTTCTCTCGTTTTCTGTTATAAGATTTATGACTGAACCAAATTAGTTTGCACGATTTATGTTTGCCATATTTGAATGATGTAGAGGGCGTACCTCTATTTTATTCCTCGCGGTCCTTGGATGTCTTGTTGCTATTAATTTAAAATTATATAAATGTTCTTTTACAAATACACAAGCTTCATAAATATACAATGAAGATAAAGTTAATATTTTCAGTTTTTTTAAATACGGAATCCTGTTTCTTTTTCTGGCGCCAAACATAGCCCTGATACATTTTTTCTGAATTCTGAATAAAAGCAAAATATAGGTTCCAGGGGCATTTCAACATAGCAATAATCCATATCTTAAACTAGAGCACACATATGCGTGGTAAGCACAAAGTGCTGTTCCTAATATTACCGGTTTGGCTTTCATTTCAGCTATTCTTGCATTTTGGGGTAAACAATTCTTCTGATCTGGTATTTATTATTATTATTATTTATGGTATTTATTGTACAAATCAGGCGTCAGGCGTTGGTCTGCGTACATAGACATCATCTGGCCTTTTAGTTAAAAAAATTTTAACGGCATCTTTTAAATGACCATCTTGGATTTTAAAGATTTTTCTCTCGTTATCTGTTATAAGATTTATGACTGAACCAAATTAGTTTGCACGATTTATGTTTGCCATATTTGAATGATGTAGAGGACGTACCTCTATTTTATTCCTTGTGCTCCTTGGATGTCTTGTTGCTATTAATATAAAATTATGTAAATGTTCTTTTACAAATACACAAGCTTCATAAATATACAATGAAGATGATTTACAACTTACGAGCTCCTATTACCAACTACACGTTTGTCGATTACGAGCTCCTCTGATTTCCTGCTACCCTAATAACATTGCGGCGTCTGGTATGGATACCTCACTAGAGAAGTCGCTCTCTGAGGCGGACATTAGTCAGCTAACTGATAAGACGCCGCCTAACTTTGTCTTCACTCGCATCAAAAGGAAGAGGGATGATGATATATCTGCTGAACTGAAAAGCATGAAAGATGAAATCATGAAGAACTTGGTGTCAATGTTCGCTACTCAAGAACAGAAAATAAATAACATCACCCCGGCCCTAAAAGAGATACAGGAAACAAACCACAACATTGAATATTCTCTCGCTTTCCTTACTGAACAAAACACACAACTAAAAGATAAAATTGATTGATTAGAGACTCTGAGAAAGGAGGATAGAGACTATATTATATTGCTAGAAAATAAAATTGAAGATATGCAGATGTCAAGTCGGAAAACTAACTTTGAGATAAAAAATGTACCAAAAATTGAAAATGAAAATACAGAAAATCTTGTTGAAATGGTTATCTGCCTCTCTAACACTGTAGGCTGTGATTTGAGCAAGAAGGATATCAAAGACATATATAGAGTAAGAGGTAAAAAAGATGGCACCTCTAACACGCCAATCATCGTGGAAACCACATTCGCACTTACAAAAACCAGCCTGTTGAAAGCATGTAAAGATTTCAATCTTAAGCAGAAAAATAAACTGAGAGCCAAGAATTTGGGCTTCCGCAAATATGAGGACACTCCCATCTACGTCTCCGAAAACCTGACGCAAAAAGGAGCACGCTTGCACTTCCTTGCAAGAGATTTAACCAAAACGAATAGATTTAAGTTCTGCTGGACAGCTTATGGCAAAGTATTCGTTAGGAAAGATGAGAACTCGCCCGTTATACTAATTAAATCTGAAGCCCAATGCCACCAACTTATGAACACCACGCCATGACTGCTTCTATGCATAAGATGTCAACTACTGCATGTTATAATCGATACAAAGTTTTTAATTTATCTAATTGTTAATCTAATATGTAGCCTACACTTTATATACAAAACCGTTTTAATTTCACATTGTCAACCTGTATACACTCAAATACACAATCGACTCTCACAAAATACCTATCACACAAACGATCCTTATTCATATATTCTCTCTTTCAAAATCCACATTTATACTTCTGCTTTCAAAAACTCAACCACTCAATCTGAAGTAAAAGCCCTACCTTATTGCTTGGCAAACTCTATAGTAAAATCTCCCGATAAAAAGTCCAGTCGCTACACCATCAGATTCCATGCTGCCTCAATATGAATAACACACTTAATACGTTAACTGAAATGGACAATATAAATATCGCGACTGCCAATGCCTGTGATATTAACGACCTCTATAAGCATATTCACACCACAAGAAAAGATCTAACAATTATTACTCAGAATATCAGAAGTGTATACTGTAATCTCGATGACTTGAACCTAACCTTACATTCGCTCAATAACTATCCAGACATAATTATTCTGACTGAGTGTAGATTGGATCCTAATAAGTCTATACCTAGTCTGACAGACTACACTTCTTTTGCATCGACACATCATCTAAATCAGAATGATGGCGTTGTAACCTACATAAAAAACACGACCACAGCAAACATAAAAGAAATAAGACTTGACCATGCATCTTGCCTGCAAATTAACGTGAATGACAACATAATTCTTGGAATTTACAGATCTCCGTCAAATACTAATGCTGAACCTTTTATACACTCTTTAAGCTCACATTTAGACACATTTAAGTCCAAAAAAACTCTAATCGTAACTGGAGATCTTAACATAAATTTAATACCGAGAGAAGGTGAACAAAGATTTGAAGTAAATAACAGAAATAATTATCTCAACATGTTAACAATGTATGGCATTATGCAAGGCCATTGCTTACCTACGAGGCTGGATGCAAGTCTAGACCATTTTATGCTAAAAATAGATAACTCTAAAGTAAAAGCGCAAATTGCGGTCCTAAACACGACCGTTACAGATCACTCCATGGTTTTATTAAGCTTATCTAATATTACACCGAAGTCTAATCAAACAAAAACTAAAACCACCATAGACTATGAAAAGGCACTAATAAGTCTCAAAGAAAGGAAACTAAATGAAATGTTGCTTTTTTGTGAGGATCCTAATTTTCTAATAGACATGCTGATAAGTATTATTAAAGAATCGCTACAAGATAATACACAATTAACTCAGGTCCCAAAAAGTAAACGTATAATAAAACCATGGATTACCCCGGAAATATTACGGTGCATACGTAATAGAAATAGATTATATAAAGAAGTTCGCAAAGATCCTTATAATGATGTGCTAAGAATAAGTTACAAAAGGTACCGTATTTTTTGTAATAAATTACTAAAGAAATTGAAAAGAACTAACGAGAGACAACAGCTAACAATATCCACAAAGGATCCGAAAAACCTATGGAATTAAATTAAAAATATAACGCACATGAAACAAACAACATCGGACAACACGAAACTTTTAACATCAAAATCATCAGCTATAGAATCAGTTAATTACATTAATGAGTCTCAAATATAGGGCGATCTCTAGCTGATAAAATAGAACCCCCTCTAAATGCACTAGGAAGTGAATCTATGCATACTGATATCAATCACATGTCATCTTTTGTTCTGCTGGATACAGATCCAACTGAAGTACGCGATATAATAGCAAACCTTAAATATGACAGTGCCCCTGGCTGGGTCAATATCCCTACTACGAATTATTTTATGAAGCTTGCTTGCGACGAGATTGCCCCAGTTATTAGTTATTTTGCTAACCTTTGTTTCAAAAAAGGAGTTTTCCCTCCGGCCCTAAAGAAAGCTATTATAACTCCGGTATACAAGAGCGGGGATGGGGATGATGTTAACAATTACAGGCCAATTTCAGTGCTACCAGCGATCTCTAAGGTAATTGAAAGGCTCTTGAATAAAAGATTAATGAGTTATCTTAATAAATACCACATTCTTTCAGAGTCTCAATACGGTTTTAGGACAGGGAAATCAACCGAAGATGCTGTAGCTGCCTTAAGCACTTTAGTGACTGACCAACTAGACAAAGGTAACAGGTGTCTCTCTGTCTTTCTTGACCTGAAAAAAGCCTTTGACACGGTCTCCGTTCCTGCTCTTGTTCAAAAATTGGAAAAAATAGGTGTCAGAGGAATGCCCTTAGCAATTTTCAGGGATTATTTGAGTGACAGGAAACAGTGTGTTAAGATTGACTCTTACCTTAGCAGGGATGCAAACGTAACTTACGGCGTCCCTCAGGGAAGCGTCCTGGGACCAACACAATTCCTGGTCTATATCAACGACCTTCTAAATCTAAAACTGCACAACGCGCGTATTTTTTCTTACGCCGATGATACTGCACTCGTCTTCAAAGGAAAAACCTGGGATGATGTTCGAAGGTCAACGGAGGATGGGCTTGTCAAGGTAGATTGCTGGCTCCGGGAAAACTTATTAACATTAAACGCCCAAAAAACTAACTTTGTATGCTTTTCTATCTATAATCGTACCCAGCCTAAACCAGACTTCAAGATAACTATACATAGTTGTGACACGAGAGCAGGTAACTGTGAATGTCCCAATATTTGCAAAGTTGCTAATGTGAAATATCTGGGTGTTGTTTTGGATCAAAGGTTGTCTTGGCATGGACATATAGATCAAATCTCGAAAAGAATAAGAAAGCTTATTTGGATCTTTAATACGTTGAGACATGTAGCAACACCATTTCTGCTAAATAAAATATACATCGCTTTGGCCCAGTCAGTCATATGTATATCAATATGGGGTGGTGCAATCAAAACCAGGGTTATAGAGACAGAAAGAGCACAAAGAGCATTGCTGAAGGTCATGTTCCTGGCTCGACCCTGGCTATGACCCTGGTATTGAAAATAAAAGAAGAAAAGATATAGTAGCTGATACTAAAAGGATACATACAAGTTTTGCTAGAAATCAGAATAACCACCAATCTGCATACCTATGTAATAAAATTAATAAAACTTTAAAAATTCATGTAATGAAGCCGCATGATTGTAAAAAATGTGTTGTAAATTGGCTAAAAAACCAAAACTATGAAGATATTGAGGATTTATTGAAGCATTTAGAATAAAATATAATAATATGTGATATAACCCCATACACACACTCTCACTCCTACACACCACACACACACACACTCACACACACACAATCTATCTTATATATTCTTAGGATACTTACCTCCATTGCACTTAAACATAAATTCTGGCATGTTTTTCTAAATAGTATTATTGTAAATTAACTGTAGCACTTGCTGTATCTTTATCAACATATTAGGATTACTTAAACTTAAATTTGTACAAATTATTTATGTAACTAGTACTATGTTTACATTTCCTTGGGAAGAGCGGTACCTTCTGGCACAGGTGTTTTTATAACATTTTTTCAGAAGATTCCAACCACAAGACAAAATTATGTACTTTTAAGAAAGCGAAATAAACTATTTTTATTTTATTTTTTTTTTAAGATAAAGTTAATATTTTCAGTTTTTTTTTAATACGGAATCCTGTTTCTTTTTCTTGCGCCAAACATAGCCCTGATACATTTTTTCTGAATTCTGAATAAAAGCAAAATATAGGTTCCAGGGGCATTTCAACATAGCAATAATCCATATCTTAAATTAGAGCCCACATATGCGTGGTAAGCACAAAGTGCTGTTCCTAATATTACCGGTTTGGCTTTCATTTCAGCTATTCTTGCATTTTTGGGGTAAACAATTCTTCTGATCTGGTTCCAACCAGATTTATTATACAAATCGTCAGACGTTGGTCTGCGTACATAGACATCATCTGACCTTTTAGTTAAAAATTTTTTAACGGTATCTTTTAAATGCTCATTTTGAATTTTAAAGTTTTTTCATTCGTTATCTGTTATAAGATTTATGACTGAACCAAATTAGTTTGCACGATTTATGTTTGCCATATTTGCATGATGTAGAGGGCGTACCTCTATTTTATTCCTCGTGGTCCTTGGATGTCTTGTTGCTATTAATTTAAAATTATATAAATGTTCTTTTACAAATACACAAGCTTCATAAATATACAATGAAGATAAAGTTAATATTTTCAGTTTTTTTTAAATACGGAATCCTGTTTCTTTTTCTGGCGCCAAACATAGCCCTGATACATTTTTTCTGAATTCCGAATAAAAGCAAAATATAGGTTCCAGGGGCATTTCAACATAGCAATAATCCATATCTTAAACTAGAGCCCACATATGCGTGGTAAGCAAAAAGTGCTGTTCCTAATATTACCGGTTTGGCTTTCATTTCAGCTATTCTTGCATTTTTGGGGTAAACAATTCTTCTGATCTGGTTCCAACCAACTCATTTTGAATTTTAAAGTTTTTTCATTCGTTATCTGTTATAAGATTTATGACTGAACCAAATTAGTTTGCACGATTTATGTTTGCCATATTTGAATGATGTAGAGGACGTACCTCTATTTTATTCATTGTGCTCCTTGGATGTCTTGTTGCTATTAATATAAAATTATATAAATGTTCTTTTACATATAAACAAGCTTCATAAATATACAATGAAGATAAATTTAATATTTTCAGTTTTTTAAAATATGGAATGCAACTGTTTCTTTTTCTGACGATAAAAACATAGCCCTGATACATTTTTCTGAATTCTAAATAAAAGCAAAATATAGATTCCAGAGAAATTTTCCCATAGCAATAATCCATATCTTAAAATAGAGTCCACATATGCGTGGTAAGCACAAAGTGCTGTTTTCTGTGAAGCTGGTTTGGTCAAATTTTTTAGAACAAAAATATATTTGCTTAATCAGAAAGTTATCAATATATAGCTTCCAATTCAGGTGACATTCAAGTATAATTCCTTAAAACCTTATCTCATGTACTTGTTCAATTGTTTGTCCATTACAATTAACAGTTGTTGTCTAGGTCGCGATTGTAACAGATTAAATTACGAACCTTGAAAAAACTAAATGCATGTAGCAAGCAATTAAATTGCTTGCTTGAAGTCATCTGACCATATCATTTAGAACTTTATTTATATTTCTTTCGTATTCATCAGAATTAGTGCATCTAATCAGTAGTGATGAGTCGTCTGCAAATAACACCATCTTGCGTTCAAACAGTCCGGTGGGTCATTAATGTACGCTAGTAAAAGAAGGGGTCCTAAGATGCTTCCTTGTGGTACGCTACTTTCTACTAATCATGTGTTCGATTTTGGTATCCTTTCACTTTTTAATTTTTTTGAAATTTGTCGTTTGCTCAAACTTCAGACGTCAATAATTTAATTTAAAAATAACAAAACTGGCGACATTTTATTTTAATTTTAATCTAGGGTAATAGTAAAATCTTATAAGAGTAGTATTTGATGCAGATAATTGCTAGACGATGGTACACACGGCGACACATCAAGCTATACAAAACCAATATAAGCTGGTCGCGTGACGTTATACATTACTCGTCCTACGCGCGACTAGCTTATTTTGGTTTTGTATAGCTTGATGTATCGCCGTGTGTACACGATGCCTTAAACTACAAACAAATTGAAAAAAAAAAACTAAAGGCCCGACTTTGAACTGCGTTTTAAAAAATCTAAGAGTGGTAGAGCAGTTCTTATTCTAGGAAAACATCTTTGGTTCTTGCCCGTTCTAACTTTATCGAATTTCCTTTAAAACAACAACAGTTATTTGTAGATTTTAACTGCACGGGCATTTATTCACGGAACTCAACATTTGCAAAAAGTTAAATTAATTACATGCAAAACTGTCAAAATGGTTAAAGGAGTGAATCAAAGAGCAAATAAACATTAAAAATTAAATTAAATCCTTTTTTTTCATTTATTTAAATTTGCATTTTGTTTAAAAATTAATACAATTTTTCCCAAAACTCCGTTGGGAGCTCTATAGTTACTGCGCTTCATAACAAAAATTTCAAAACTTGCCTAATTCTTATTTTAAGATTTCCATGCAAACAAAAACAATTGCATAGCAAGGTATACTATTGAGAACAAAATATTATATTATCTTTATAATTATCGTTCCTCCTACCTAGGTAGCCCTACGACAATGTCTTGGGGTCAGATTGCACAAAGTTAATAACTAGAACACTTGGTAGGAGAAGCAATACACCACTTAAATAATTACCACGGGCCAAGTGTGAGTCGGTCTCGCGCTATAGGTCCCGGAGACAACATCATTTTGTTGTAAATTAATATGTTGTTTGGTGGTGTGGTTCGGAACCCTCAGTGCGCAAGTACCCCGACTCGCACTTGACCGGTTTTATTAATGTTTGTTTGCACTTTAATTCAATCACACTTCACTCCTTTAACCATTTTGACAGTTTTACATTATTTATTGAAATAATATTTGTATTTGTAGCAAAGGCCCTACGCGACCGTGTTGCCTTGGGATCGGGCCAGCACTGTGTGTTTAGCACGGTACTGGATTATAATGTGTAGTAGACCGATGGATGCCTTAACTATCCAAGGATCTCGGAGGACATATTTTAGCAGGGAATGATTATATTATATTTCAGAATTTAAGCGTCACCTAGGAACCTCGAGTAGGTTTTCCGTTTAGTCCAGTTGCTTTAAACAAGTCTGGACTTTCAACTACAAAAAGTCGAATGTCAACTCAGTTTTATTTCTTTTCTAAACGCGCATGGAACTCGCGTCACGTCTTCCAATTTCCTGCCTCCGTAAGGTCTGTGCTCGTACGCGTTATTGCACCCTTATTACAAGGATTTTCGTTTTCCTTTTAGCTTTTACGTGTCCCTGGTATCTCGTAATTAACGTCTTAAGTATTTTGAATGTTGACAACAGAGTATGAGTCTCATAATTTGTGGCTTTTATATTTTATGATTATGTTGGGTTGGTAATATCTTTGTAGGTATCCCAATACAGGTCTTTTTCAATTTTACTTTGGTGCGATCCTAAAAGTACAAGTAATGTATCACTTATGTTTTTCTTCTTATGTTTTTCAATTACAACGCCATGAATTCCTCGTTTTCTTCTTATTTAAATACTAGCTGTTGCCCGTGACTTCTTACGCGTGGACTTAGGACTTGTTTGTTTTTTTTTGTGGCACTGACTTGTTTTTGTGACTTCTAAAAGAACACCCCCTATTCACCCCCTCTACTCATCCCTACTCACCCCCTCTACGCACCCCTACTCACTACTTACGCACCCCCTACTCAACCCTTCGCACCCCCTACTCACCCCTACGTACCCCCTACTCGCCCCTACGTACCCCCTATGTACCCCTACGTACCCCCTACGTACCGCCTATGTAACCCCTACGTACCCCTATGTACTCACGGCGACACATCAAGCTATACAAAACCAACATAAGCTGGCCGCGCGACGTTATACGTCACTCGACCTACGCGCGGCCAGCTTACGTTGGTTTTGTATAGCTTGATGTGGCGCCGTGTGTACTGCCTACACAACCCTACGCACCCACTACTCACCTCCCAAGCACCCCTACGTACCTTCTACCCACCCCTACTCATCCCCTACTCACCCCTACTCATCCCCTACTCATCCCCTACTCATCCCCTACTCCAACCATATCTTATCTTAACTTTTTTTTTGTTAATATCTTCAATGTACAAACACACTTCTGTTACAGTTTTATAATAGTATAGATAAAAACTGTTCCCTTTTTAATTGAGGATCATTCATTTTATTTTGTTGAACAGATTAGTTCCGATCTTATAGCAAATTTTCAACTTAAAATTGATGATCATGCATGTTTATGAATGGTTTTTCCAGTCACAAATTTTACTACCAATTTAATTTTTCACAGTTATCTGAAACCATCGTATGAGACATAAATATATCTGAAATATAAATTTCACGATAACAAGACCTATAATGGAAGACGTCGATTTTTCTGTGTGACGTTACGGTACATCAATTTTGTATCACCTGCAGAGAGCCAGATGGCTCGACTATTAGTCAGCCAATGCGGTTTCAAGCTGAAACATACTCTATTGACGTAGAGTAATCTAATATATATTTTCTAACGATTTTGATGATTATCTTGATAGGGCAGAAACTCTTATACAACTTCTTAATATGCTGAAGGTTTAAGAGGATGATCAGACCATCAAACTGAACAAATGTCTATATGGGACCAATGTCGAAATCGGGGAAAAATTAGCTGTTCTATACCAAACTGCAATCCTACTTGAACCAAATGATTTCAAAGTTGGTCTCATAGAAAAAGTTGTTCAATTTGATTGTCTTATCATCCTCTTAAAAAACCGTCAGCATGTTAAGAAGGATTATACGTATAATAATTATTTCAACTTTTGATAAATTAAATATAATTATAAATATAATTAAATATAAATAAAATAAAATTAAATTTCATTTATTTTTATTTATTTAGAAAATCGACAGCGTTATAAATGTGATTGTGCTAACTTACAGTGCTAACAGAATGGCCAATTACAGATTTTCACTTTTATACAATAAAAACATCTCGGTCTTTTGTGTTTATAGACCCATGAATTGTTGACGAAGTATTAATAATTAAAAAAAATATTCTTATCCGATTTAATAAAAGATGTAGTTTCAATGGATGTTTCATTATTCGACTTACACTATAATATTTACTTTTCCTTAGACCCTGTACAAAAAAGAAGATTTCCTCCAATAAATTCTACTTCGTATTGCATGCAAAATTTATAAAACATATTTATTGTGTATCTCTTACTAAATACTTTAATCCTACATCATCTGAAGACTTTATTTTAGTGTTTCCTAAAATAATTTCAACAGCATTTTGAATGCAATAAAAAAAACATAATGTTCATAAAAATTTATGAATTCTTTCATTCGATTATTCAAAATGAAAATTTTCATATTACGAACACATGATTTTGCAGCGGTGGAATCGTAGCGATTGAAATCAATTTCCTGAAATCAGGTCGCATTGAATTTATAGATGTTGAATGACATTTCAATGTGTGAAATGTTATCCATTCTTTATTATTTTAAATCAAATAGGAAAAGTGTTTTCGGTGATTATGATAAGATGGGGTTCAAAGATTCAAAGATAGTCACTGGTAAAAGTTTGTACTTTTTAGACGAAGTCGCCTTTTATAAGGACTTTCAAGACTAATTACAATTTAGTCACTTTTACTTATTGAACCAAGTCAGCTTTTAAAAAAGTTTCCGTTACCATCACACAAGCCATGGCGGGTTGATGATGGCAAAGCCAAAGCCGATTTGGATGTTAACCATCCTCGGGAACGGGTAGTCCCTTTTCCGAACTTTCTTCTCTCGACGAGGTCCGCTTGAAGAAGACTAAAGGAAGAGGCCTATTTCAAAAGACGGACTGATCAAGGGCTGTGATAGACGTTATAACAATGGACGTGGCAAAGGCGGGTGTACCCCTCAGCCAAAGTACGTGGCCATTTTTGTCCATGCGCTATATATAAAACTAGTTCACCCTCTGGCCCGCTACCATTCGGTATCGGTGTCCCAAAACAGTGCTCCCAGGAAAATGGTTGATTGTGTAGTTTCTAACCGACTTCAAAAAAGGAGGAGGTTTCTCAATTCGACCGTATACATTAAGTATACAATATAAAAGGCGATCCGCCACTTGAAATCCGTAGGAATATGGCGTTTCTAACGAACGGTCCGGCGCTGCCCTCATCTAACGTGTCCCTGTCGTCTACGCTGCACTTTCCGATACGCGGCACGCAAGACAGTATAAACATTTTTTTTTCCATGAATTGGACAAATAAATAGCGCTTTTATTGGTCCAATATAGTAATAACCCACACGAACACAATTCAAACTAACATCAAACCTCGATGTAGCAAATACGTCAGTAAAGCATTTTGTTTCCTATTCGACTGTCATTATGTCACAGTGTAGTCACACGGCTATTTCTCATTTCCCGTTCTGATGTTTGTCTACACATTTGCGGCTTGCTCTGCGTCAGTACAAATAAAACATATCGAGTTGCCCTCGTGTATAGGTTTGTTATTAAAGCTATCTACTTACTCACTAGCAATTTATTTTCGTGTTTGCGAGGCAATAGTTTGTTGATTTACAAGGCTAGTATTGAGGCAGCGATGTCAATCAATTAAGTTTAAATGGTTTTTTTTATTCTAATTATGAAGTCAAATTTTATAAATAATTTTTAACTGGCTTTTCTGGCTACTTTTACTGATGTACCTACCTTCACACTAACACCCCCCCCTCCCCGCACGAACACACACCCCACCCCCCATACACACACACCCCCAACCCCCAAACACACACACACCCCACCCCCCATACACACACACACACACCCGCACACAGTTACAGTCATTCCTACACACATGCTGCATGCACAAACCACAGTAACCACAGATTCCATATACCTTGTTTTATTTTAAGTAATATTTTCGAGTAATTTTATTTAATTAGGTGTTTATTGCTATCTGTCAATTTATTGACTCATTAATGAGACTATGATGGACTTAACTATGAATGACGTTTTGATACTTTGAATTCATCAACTTTTTATGCAGTTCGTTTATGTACCTATAGCAAATAGCTTTTTGTTTTACTGGTTGGAAAAGATCTCATTGAAAATGTGTATTCTCTAATATTTCATTTTGGCTAAAGTTTGTTTTCTCAAAAATTCATATACCTAAAAATATTCGTTGTACAAACCGATTTCCTTTTTTTTTATCTCTTTTTATGTTTCGCATGTTCATTCAATAGCAAACTAGCATGTACTTCCTACTAAGTTCAATTGTTAAACTGGGGAAGTCTCTGGTTCCTGAGTCACAGTACTACTACTTGTAGTATGTACAATATCGGGAGACAGGGACTTAACAGTAAATGCAAAATGGTTGTAACATATTACCTATGTTGTATATTACTGTTAAGGGAAATAAATAAATATTATATTATTATTATTAAACATGTTTGCATTTATGGCATATCTTAAATATTGAAAATATTATCATATAGCTAGCTTTTTGGCGTCATTTCTTTCGTCCATTCTGTCTGTCTGTTCGTCTGTATATCCTGGCTCAATTACTCCCTCATTTTTTAAACCTATTGAATATAAAGGCATGAAGATAATAGTTACCCAAAAAATAGAAACGTGGTATTTAAGGAGAAACATTTTTTTCGACCCTTCCATACAACGCAAAGGGGATTGGTAAAAATTAGATTTTTTTCTAAAATATTGAATAAGGTGTCATTGGATAGCTCTTGTAACGTAACAGAAAAGAGTTGTTACTGCGCTCAAAGTAAAAAACAGAGCGTAAAGTTTTTAAACTGAAATTTCAAACATCATTGTAATTTTGTGATTTGTGTTTTTCACCGATGGCAATAACCTCTTTCTAGCAATTTCTTGTTTGCTGTTAGATTTTCGAATAAACTGATGCTGTATTGGATATTTTTCTTTTCAGGCAAAATGATTCTCATAGCCTTTGAAATCTGTCATGAATGGGGAAATTTTGACGCTTTTGAATAGGCTACCTACTTATGTGCCACAAATGGGACAATTTTCCGCAAATGTTTCCGTTGTCAGTAAATGCCATCACATTCGGCTTTATGTCATCCGCTGCGAATTTTTTGTTACATGCTTATATAAGATATAACTTTCGATCTTGATATAGGCGCCATCCGTCGGATTATTAAGAATTGTAGCACTCACATTGTTGGGGTGAATATTCGAAGAAACCGGCCAAGAGCGTGTCAGGCTCACCTTTGATAGGGTTCCGTAGTCATTGTATAAGATGTGACTGATGCAGACGCCAGCCAACCAAATACTCGGTAGCCTAAATTATTTAAAGATAAAACGATACGATAGCGGCGCCTATTTTTGACTTTAAGCGCATATATCTCGAGTTACAAGCATAACTACTTATTTTGTTTCGGTGTTTTGTTTCATTTTATTTTACATCAGCTCTCCAAGGACACCTTATTGATTGAATAGACAAAACTATTTTTTTCCAAGCCACTTTTCGTTTAGGATATTTTTGTGGGTCGCATATTTCTATTTTTGGGAAGTTTAAAATTAGGGTGTAATTGAGGCCGGCATATATGCAGACAGAAAGATAGAATAGACGAAAGTGTAAGGGTTTCTTGTTTGAATACGGAACCCAAAAAAAAAACAGTTCAATTGCCGAGCACAATTTTCGTGATGGAGACTTCCCTATGAGGGCTATTCCGATAAGAGGAAAGAAAGTCATAGATTATTTTTTAACTACCCCTTCACTGGATAACATTATGCTCGTAAATGTTCTCACAAAGCGCTTCGCCAATATTTGTATTTATCGATTATTCGGCATTAATTTTTTTTCTTAGATATGTAATAATGTCATGGTGACCAAGGCGCTTGGTTATTCGACCATTGAGTTGCTTCATCTCCATGGCCAAGTGACTAGTCTCCTGAAAGAGCAGCGGCCGGTAGCGTGCGGTATATTTTTCAAGCATTTTTTTAAGACTTAGGTTTTTACGTTCTTTTTATTCGTTTTTGTTACTGTATATTTTTGGTGTGCAAATAAAGAATATGTTATGTTATGTTAGTCATTTTGTACCTTAAAACAATTTCTAATCGGTATTCGGTTATCTTTTTGGTAATTAAGTAGTCTAAGTACTAAGTGAGATATGATAAAATGTCAGTTGAGGTGACAGAACCGGTAACCGACCGCGCTCTAAGGGCTCTTACAGAGGAGCGAAACTTTGTGGCCGCCGTGGGTTGCAGAGGGTCACGCTCTGAGACTTTACGGTTCCCGTGAGTCGCGCGATCGTGCGAAGTGTCGCTCGTCTGTAAGAGCGCCTTAGCGCCTTACACCTTAGCGTATAGCATACAGAAGGAGTCGCGGCAGCGTCGTGACCCAGGCGCGCGCCTTGGCTACCCTGACTTACGGTCGGTAATTGTATATCATACCAATCGCTCGGATTTGTTCTTGGTATACAATTATCGACCGTATGTCAAGGTCGCCAAGGCGCGCCCGCACCTTGACGCCGCCTCAACTCCTTCTGTATGCGATACGCTTTAAAGTGGGAATTGATTCTCACACGCTACAAGCATACCTTGAAGTCAGCAGTAAATAACATTATATTTAGACGGCTTAAAGGTATCCTGTTTTATCAAGCTCTCTTTACACTCGCTATAAAGTGTCAAAATGTACATAAAAACGCTCAACCTCGTAACGGGCCATATAAAAATTTTGTTGGTCATACACTTTGAGGTTTTACGTTTTGCGCACAACAAAACTCTGAATATACTTGGGGTTATAAAAGCTAAGTGTTTTCTTTGAATATTTATTTTTTACCTGACGTTTGCTTTTGAGGGTAAATAACTATAAAATTTTGACCGGTTGAAGTGGTCAGGGTTCAGTAATTAATATGTCAGCTTTCAAAATTGGAATATCAGATCAAATTAAATGTTAAACTTTTTTTAAATGGCCTGCGTGAGAACTCTATGCTTCACACTGAAATACAATTAAAGTCATTTCATTTTATGAAACACTAGCTTTGAAACTTAATCCGCATGCATAAGCATAAAAAACACAATCATTTCCCCATCTAGAAAATAAAATTTAGACTTTCAAGACTTTTAGCAACTTACTGCCAGTTGCACGTACGTTCATTAAAGTTAATCGATCATTATATCTCTTGCTATCACTTTCTGTCTTGTTGACGTAGTAAAAGCTAGCAAGAAATTTAATGGAGGATTAACTTTAATGAACGTACCTGCAACTGGCAGTATCTTTCCATGTAAGTTCGTCTGTTATTCAATCGTCAACATCGACGTTGCCACTGAATTGCTACGATTTTTACTAAAAATTATCGCTGCGATATCGCCGCGGACACTGATTGATCTTAAAAATAACGTGGCGATATCGCGACGATATGTAGGGGCGGAATCGCAGCAATATGGCGACGATATCGTTGCATCAAAGCCTATGCTCCAAAATAGCTTGTATGATATAGCTTCCAATAAAACGTCTACGATGTAAATTAAGTCGATCTCTTAAATTTCTACCTCTATAACATGAATGAAGTTACATTCATTACAGGCTTTCTTCTTTTGTTTTTATTGTAAAAAATGTTTAACTAACAACTGTAGGACATCCAGCCTTTTCATTCAAATTACAGACGAGTCAAAGTTAAACCCATTTACATAATTCCTTACGTACCACAATGAGACTTTTAACAAATATCTCCTATCCAATAAAAGAACTCGGCCATCGGAAAAACATTAAAAAGCGCTTATGGCGCGGCTAAAAAATGGATTGCACTTTTAATCAGCAGGTTAAATTAAAAGGCGCGATTAATGCATCTCGCCTGATTAATTCTAATACGGAACCCGGTGCTTATTAAGACAAATTGCCTTCGGCCCGGCCTGTGTTACGGTACAGAGGTTGTATAATATTATGGAGGTATGTAACGTGTTGCAGTGGAAGTCGGAACTAGTTGGTTTGTTTCAAGAATACCTAAAGACTAAAAAATATTATAACCTATTTTTATTTCGCGTCCAAATTTTTTCTGCTTTCATAAGGCTTCATGGGTATAAAATTTTTTCTGTGTAGTGAATTTATGTATGTATTTGTAGGTACATTAATAAAATATACAATAAATAATAAAAATCTAATTTCCTAAAAGCGTTAATAAACAAATAAGGACGACAAGATTTTCCGATTCCTATTTAGCTTTCTGGCCAATTCTGATCACCAAATATAATTTATTTACCAGAAAGATGTAGTATCCGACATATCTTGGACGTACTAAAGCTGTTCTAAGAATCAGTGTTTTAAATCTCTGTTTCGGTAATGCAAAATAGCCTTAAAATTTTGTTGCTATTTGGAATGCAGTATAGGATGCAGGCAAAAGAAATTAATAACAAAAACCGGTCATACCGGACACAAAGGTTCCCATGACGCTTCTCGCGTTTCCGCGTTGGATGGCGATGGACAACCTTTGCATCAAGTAGTACCCGGAGCGAGCGGCGTCGTTCCTCCTCTCCTTAAGTCGACGACCAAGTTCTTTGACGAAGCTCAAAGGTTCCGACCCCCATCAGCCTGTGGTCATCACAATTGAATTTTTAGGTATTTATTGAAACGAAACAAACAATATCTATGTGCCTACATGATATTATCATGTAATGATATGATGACGATTTGTAAATTTTATGCAGATTACTACATACTAAAATCAAATGTCGAAATAATCATCTTCATCAACTGCTGCTGTTCCTTTTCCTGGTGCTGATGGAGATTAGGTTTAATGTAACATGGTGATTCTGCACGGTTGAGAGTGGTCTTGCCTTATATCGATAAATAGTAACTATATGAGGGGCGTCGCATTTGGAGGGCAGGGTTAGTAAGTATAATTCGAGATAAATACTATATCGATACTATCGATAGTATTGCATACAATAATTTTTATTTTTATTTTTTTTATTGATTTCCCAACAGTTGTTACACTATATCTTCAGAAACATTTAAGCTTATACAGGGTCCTTTTCTGAATCTATACTATTATAAAACTGTAACAGGAAGTTTGTCTGTACATTGAAGATATTAATAAAAAAAAGTTACGATATGGTTTTTAGTTGTCCCTGATTCCATTTCACCAAATTTTGGATTTTTTGTCTGTCTGTTTGTTTGTGTGTTTGTTTGTTTGTGTGTTTGTTTGTTTGTTTGTTTGTTTGAACGAGTATCACGCAAAAACTACTGAACCGATTTTGATGAAACTTTTTTTGTTTGATAGCTTATGATCTGACTTAAAATCTGATATATAATTTGTGCGGACGAAGTCGCGGGTTAACGCTCGTAAATAAATAAAAATATACATTAAAGCACTATATAAGGTCTAACAAAATTAGCTGAAACCTTTTTAAGGGGATGATCAGACCATCAAACTGAACAACTTTCTCTATGGGACCAATATCGAAACCGCGAAAAAAAAATCTGCTGTCCCATACATTTAGGTCGAGTAGGTTTGTATGGACCAGCTGATTTTTTTTCGCGATTTCAATATCGTTCCCATAGAGAAAGTTGTTCAGTTTGATGGTCTGATCATCCCCTTAAAATAGTTTCACCTAATTTTGTTAGACCTTATATACATAACCATTAACCTAAAGAAAAAACAAAAAAGAAACAAAACTAATACTACTTACAAATAAAAAATGTCTTCGAAATTGCCGCCGCTTGGCGGCAAGGTGCCCAGGAGGCTGGCAGCGTTACCTCTTTGTATGGCCAGGCTGATGCGCTGACCAAGGTAGCTGCCAACCCTCTGGTCACCGGAGACCTCGATTAGGCGCGCCGATAATTCTTTAAATAATCGGCGCGCCTCTGGCCCCAACGGACCCAATGTCTCGACCCCAGACGGTGCATATATGTAAGCCTCGCCGAGGTTTACATATAAGCGCCGTTTGAGATTTTCCGCGGTAGCCGCCGCCGCACCCGCATTGGATGAGGTCGCATGGACGTGGGACGGTGCCAGTGTATCTACACTGGTAGCGTCCCAGACCAGCGACCTCCCCAATTTCCATGGAACGAGCGTTAGTCGCTCTGCGAGTCTGACGGAGGCGGACGCGTGCGTATTGGCATCTGTTAGGCTTGCACGTGGCTCCGCCATTTTGTAAACTCTTTTATGTTTTAACTATAAAACGTTAACTTGAGATTATAATAATATCTTTAACACTTGATACTGGCAAAATCTTTAAGGAAACGACATTAAATAAATAAAAATAGAATACGGAAATACAGCATGCACAAAAACAAACATATTAAAAAGTTTACTTAGATTAATGATACATTTACTTACTTACTTACTTACTATTAATTAAATTACATACACAGTATAACTGTTCCGATCCCAAAAGTCTTTTTGAGAGCTTATTCGTCCCAATCAAGACACAATCTGGAAATCGATCTGAACCACTAGTTTTTAAAACACTTTGATAATATAGATTCTGTCAGTTAGACGACGTTAGTATGGGAAGAATGTTTTTAAGGAAATTTAAAGTCATGTTTTTCAGGGAAAGTTGTTATGTTTCATTATTTGAACACACCCTTGAAATTATTCTACCAATTAAAAAATAGGGATGTAGATCATAAGAAAAGTGTGAAAACTATTATTTTTCATTATTCCCGTAACATAGGGACACCTGACGCTAACGTCAGATATTAATTACAAGTTTAATAATAAAACTGAATCAATTTCACAAAATTTCGTCGAAGTTCAAACATTAAACTCGAAGTATGCAAGTAATTATTCTACTGAGCGATACTTAGTTAATTACTTTTCACCTAAATACAGCTGTGATTTATGTTCTTGTATTGTATGTATGTATTTCGTCCCAATCAAGACACAATCTGGAAATCGATCTGAACCACTAGTTTTTAAAACACTTTGATAATATAGATTCTGTCAGTTAGACGACGTTAGTATGGGAAGAATGTTTTTAAGGAAATTTAAAGTCATGTTTTTCAGGGAAAGTTGTTATGTTTCATTATTTGAACACACCCTTGAAATTATTCTACCAATTAAAAAATAGGGATGTAGATCATAAGAAAAGTGTGAAAACTATTATTTTTCATTATTCCCGTAACATAGGGACACCTGACGCTAACGTCAGATATTAATTACAAGTTTAATAATAAAACTGAATCAATTTCACAAAATTTCGTCGAAGTTCAAACATTAAACTCGAAGTATGCAAGTAAATTATTCTACTGAGCGATACTTAGTTAATTACTTTTCACCTAAATACAGCTGTGATTTATGTTCTTGTATTGTATGTATGTATTGCTACTGACCGATTCCGGCCACGGCGACTGCTTCAACTCCGTTGTTGGCGTTGATGGGCTCTCATGTCGCTAACATAGTCAATTTTCTCAGAGAAGATCCTCGCAAATAAGGGCATGTAAGCCCGTCGTTCTCATAGTGATATTGTATAACCGCTGGTGGTTCTTGAATTATTTAACTTAGCAGTACTTATAAGTTAGTAAGCGTTAGTTGCGCTTGCTTGATTTCTGCCATTTGGGACAGACGGCAACGCAACGTCGCATACCGCGCTGTACGAAATACTAACAACGCTGACTCTAGCTTCATTAGACACAAATGTTTGCGCGTATCGTCTCGGCCCTATTTAATAAACGTGACAAGTGACAATTCAGAGTACATTGCCGAGAATGCTAGGACACATGAAGCACTGCAAGTTTAGCGTCATTAGTAACCAAAAATGTACTCTGAATTGCCATTGTCAAATTGTCACTGTCGCTTTTATTAAACAGGGCCCAGGTCGGTCAATCGAGATGGTTTGAAAATACTCTGACAACAGGTTGACGACCATTCCTGCATCATCACGCACTGGTCTTACTTGCTCGTAATTTTGCTTTTCTCCATACGTTTCTTACCCAATGATAATAACAAGCTCATAAGAGCTTGACGTATTTCCCTCTATGACAATAATGTCATAGAGGGAAATACGTCAGTTATCGCATTTATTATTGCGATTTCAAAATCACAATGAATTTTCTCGACCTGCCATTCTGGAATTATACTTTTTTTGAGTCAGACACAGTTCAGTTTGATGGTTTGAATCACCCATAGAGATCTGATCTGTAGAATCACCCTATTCTAGCTTCGAAACGACCCCGATTCCATGGTGTATTAACCTTTCGTCTGAGCTTGTCACGGATCCGTGCAAAAGACAATGCCAATTCTATTGTGTCTGGAGTGTCAACAGACGAAAGGTTAATAATCTATATCCATACTAATCTATATCTATACTATCTACAGGATGAAATTGATATAAATGATAATAGCGCAACTTTATGACTAATTTTCGTCCATCCACGTCTCAGTATCTGCTGTGTCCTCCATACCTTCCCCAGAGTAGTGTCCGTAACTGTACTCATTGCCACATTCTATCCTGACAGTGTCGTCCACCCGTTTCTTCTTTATGGTGACCTCATCTTCTTCATCTTCAGAGCCCCTACCTGCCTGAAACCAAGATCTTTTACCCATGATGATTTGTTCACCCCCTGTGATGTGTCTGTCAAGGATTTCTTGTAGATGTCTGTTGATTGTAGAAGTCATCGTATATTTGATAGAGGAATCCTTTACTGCTTGATAGCAATCACCTGCTAAATAAAGACAACGTTCTTCTCCTTCTTCTAACTCACCCCGAATCTCTTCAAGCTTTCTCACACTGATTACCTTTTGTCCTCTTCCCTCATATCATTAGTATCCTTTTAAACTACCAATCAAATTGAACAACTTGAAAAAAAACAGCTATTGCATACATTTGAGTCAAGTACCCAGGCATGAAAGTTTAGTATGGAACAGCTGATTTTTTTTTGCTTCCATAGTAAAAGTTGTTCATGATATTAATTTCACCCTGTATATCTAACTGCAGTAATATCAAAGAGGCAAAATTTGTTTGTTTGTATGAAGGGGGATAATAATCTGGAACTACTGAAAAATTCACTCACTACTAGAAAGCTTAACTAATCCTGAGTAAAAAATAGGCTATATTTTATTTTGATACGCAAATGAAGTCGCGGGCAAAAGCTAGTATTATTATATAAACTTCGTTTCATAAACTGTTTTGTGCCTACCTAATTTAGCACAAAAACAATGATCGGAACATACGTTAGGGTATGGTAAACATATTTCCCTTGCCCGGGGTGGCCGCTTGCCAACTATTATTGATTTCACTATGAGAGCGACAGTTTTCTAAGGATTTTCGGTGGGACTTCAACCTTACTGCACTCTTTTTATTCTTCATCTATTAATGAGCTCATTGGAGTCTTCATTGTTTAGTTTCCAAATTTTTTTATTATAGTGAGTTTTAGGGTAAACAGTTGCTTACGAATATAAAATACTATGATCTAACACCTACAATTCCCTTGTCATTATCACGTATTTATCCCTTGGATTTTTGGTACTTGGCCCCACTCTAGATAAACCCAACCGCTGTCGCCAGCCAGACTTTGACGTAAGTAACTGTAACTAGATTTAGATTACGCAGAAGCACACAATTTTCATTACTTAAATCATGTGTTATTTTATTTATCGCCTCCTAGACAGTGGGGTTTATTTCCCCCCAACAAAATGTGTTCGCTTTGCCCGAACTTACCTACGGGTTGGCAATCGCAGTTGGATTAGATGTGTGTTGTCAGAGGAAGCTGCTGCCCATCCTCTTGTAGATCCCTTAGTCGCCTTTTACGACACCCACACGAAGAAATGGGATGGTGTTATTTTTAGCCGGCACCACACGGACACGGTTCACAAATTAATGTTTATTCTTTATTTATACATTTTTGATGTTGTTGCCGTCTATAGTTCTTGTCTGTATTATTTTCCTGGCTATTAAGTTATTATTTCGACTGTTTTTAGACGACTTATTATTTTAGTCGGATAATAGTGGCCGCTAACTTTTTGGCCGCTAACTTCACACCGGTCACAATATGATGCCATATCTCAAATTGGACGATACAAACCCGTGGTATGCTGTAAGGACTGGTGCTTCTTTGTTGGTTATAGTAAGTGTGAGCCTATTCAATGCAGTTCAAAGTCGATAGATTTTTATTTCCAATGAGAGTTTTCGCAGCGATTTGTTGGTTGGGATCATATTTTGAACATGTCATTCTTCTATTTCTTAATGATTTCTTCTTGTATTCAGCATGCAATTTTGAATAACATTACTTTTCCCTTATTACTATGATGGGACTACGTTCACTTCCTCGCGGTGATAGTCGTAGTCGGGGAAATCTACGGATTTTTGTATGGAGTAGGTTGCATTAATTGCACTTTAGGTGATAATTTGGAATATAGAAGATACATACCTAATAAAAAGTTAAAAAACAATATTGCAGCCGATGACTTTTTTGTTCGCATCATAAAAAAAAATACGGTCGGATTGAGAAACCTCCTTTTTTGAAGTCGGTTAAAAAACATAAATTCTCAATAATCCCCGAATTTTTATTGTGTATTACTGAATAATTAAGATATTTACAAATCATTAAAATTAAATATGAACAAAAAATTTAAAACTAGTGATTTTGTACAGGACGGCTTCGTTTAATACGTTTTACTTATTACAATAATAATCCCTGGTACAATTTACAATGTTATTGTAAATTAGAGTAGATATTTAATATTTTGTAAGTATTCAAAAATGATAACCTCAAAACTAAGTTATTTACTTACTATTTGTTTGTACACATTAAATTTGCCTTGTGATAGTTAACTGTCTCTTTTGCTGGTATGCTGGAAGAATTATTTGCCCCTTGCGCATTTATATCTATTTAAAGGTATTTCTCAGGGTCCTGAGCCTATATAACCACGAAATCCCGACAAAAGTGTTGTAGACTAACAGTAATATTAGTTCAAATACAATTTACTAAAGTGTGCAATCTCAATCCGTATTTTTCCTGACTATCATTCTTTTACAGAATACAATTCTGTAATTATTTTGTAAATACCTATAATTAAGAGAAACGAAAACGAAAAAGATAAAATCACAAATAAACTTAATCAAATAATCTGCCCCATATTGATCCATGTGCAAAGGTGCCACCAACGCTAGCTCAACCTTTGCACCAGGAACGACCTGGAGTAAGTTATTTCCTCTCCCAAGTCGACGCCCAATTTCAGCAATGAAGCTTTTAACTTCGGCTTCCCACACCCCTCTGTGGTCTCCCCGGTAACGGGAACAAAGAAATGGAAGCTCCAAGGCTGAGTACCAGACTTTCTTTTTATGGCAGCAAGTTCTGTGGCTACCCCAGGAGTCCTTGACGTGCGACTGAGGTAACTGGCGGCGAAAGTGCTTATGTGGCTATATTAACATCCCACAGGAGGTGCTGGTCATTCTCTCAGGACACCAAAGTTAGGCCATCGGCCTCTTACCGTCGGTCAGTGCGGTTGAGTCCTACATACTCGAGCACGCATGGTACGTTTGCTGAAATGAGAGCTCTTCATGTCGATGTCTCTTCACGATGTCATTAAGAGCGTCGTGATGAAGAAACCATCCCGAACGGCGACGGCAGCTTAATGCGTGGTGACCATTGGCCTCCACCATGGAACCGCAACCGTTCATGTTTCGTATTAAATATAAAAAGCACTTTTAGCGATTTTTCGCAGGAATATTATATGGTCTACTCTAGGTACTAAAGTTTTAATTTTTTCTATCAAAGATAGTTTAATGATTGACATGATTATTATTAACAGTATTTCGGTCGCAAAAGTATGCTAGTCACATGGTGAGGATGATAATGAATGATGAACACAAAATAACTTTAAACACATGGCGGTACACTGGGAGTACAGGGCTCCGACAGGCCAAACTGCCGTATTTATAATCTAATATTTATTTACATATTTGACATTGACATTCCAGATAATTTTCAGTGCCAAACATAGAGTTATCCAGCCATAGAGTTTGTCGAAAAGATAGTTTTTTTCTTTTTTTTTCGAATTCAAACTGAATTATGGACTGTCACGTTAGAAATGGTATTAAAAATATCACTTGCAACTTTACACGGTGAAAAATAAAAGAACTTTTAGGGGTTCTAGGGTTCTTCAATATAGACAGTCACACGATGAGGATGATGATGAATGATGAACACTAGGTACGAGGGTTCTTTAATATAGACAGTGTAATGTGCCTACCATACATACCCTCATCATTCGTTTTATAGCATTTTTATATCATCCATCTCCCAGTTTCATCGTATTTTATCTATATGAATAATCGCATAATTATTTACATACTTGACATTGACATTCCTCGTAATTTTCAGCTTCTGGCCATGTGGTTTGTTATCTACTTGTTCCCTAACTGGCGAAAAGATAGTGAAGTATAATTCTTGATTGGATATTCTGAGGTTCCAAAATATCTCTGATTACCCTCTCGTGGAATATAGTCGTGAGCATATGCATGCATGCATGCATACTAAGAAATCGTGGCCGCGTATCTCTGCGTTACTTTGCTCATTGTTCAAAATTAAAATTGGATTAGGCACTGTCTCGTTAAAAATAGTAGGGAAAATAGCACTTGCTGTACCTTAATTCTTATTATTATGATCTTATTTCGAATTGTAATTCAGTAATCTAGATTACGTCAGTCGAAGAAAGGTTTCGTTGCGATCAGCTGGAAGGCGTAAGATTCGAACGACAAACACAAGTCGAAGATGTTTTCCGATACATATTTTGTGAATATTATGTGCAAGAATATGGGACTGCTGCATCTCACTATGCTCAGGCACAAACCAATGCCTCGTCTATTGGACGATGATTCAATGGGTTTGCAAAATCACAAGGAGCGGACTGTGCGGAGCAGAAATGCATTGTGACGGACTGCGCTGTGTCACAATTATAAGCCTCAGAGCCTTCACCTTTAGAGGCTCTCGCACGTTCGGAAGTCAGCAGTACCCAAGGCCAGCCTGGCCCCGACAAGCTCAAGTTTCCATCTTTCAGAGTTGCACCAGATCCACACAAGTTTCCGCCGGACCTACGTCCGTCCTCTACAGTTTTTTCTCCAGGTCCCCTGTCTCTCAATAAGAAATCACATTCCTAAAGGTACTGTAGCCACGGGACATTCTAATTATAAAATAGGTTACCTATTGCCGTTTTGATATTGTTGTAAGTTTTTTCATTACAAAGATAAAAACCCCCAGTCTAAAATATCACAACACGCCGAACAGAAATCAAATATTTTTTTTTTTTTTAATTTCCATGTTACCGTCATATTCTTCACCTAAGTTACCCATACGCTATAGTAAAACTGTCTAATATTGCCATCCAAAGATGAAAAAGTCAATTTTGATCGATCTTATAGCTTTGTGTGGAAACTTTAAACAGTGTCACTTTTACGTATGGCTATTGAACTAAGGAAAAGACTAAGGTGAAGAATAAGGTATAGAAAAAAAAACGGTAACCTGTAAATTTAAAAATGTTTATGCAAATTCTTTAACTTTTTTTAGTTCGGCGGGTTGTGATCTTTAAGACTGGGGTTTTTATATTAGTAATGTTGTACCTTACAACGATATCAAAACGGCAATAATCGGTTACCTTTTTGGTAGTTATAATGTTCCGTGGCTAAAGTAGGTAATATAATAATACCTAACTTAATCAAACTAGAGAAAATAAACTTTTAAAACTAAAAATAAAGAGAAAGGCAAAATGAGTCTCCGTCGAGCACATCTTCCACTTCTTCTTATCGTGTGGGCAGAGCCCTGTTGTCAGTTTTTTCAGACCTCTGACGTGGTATATAGTATACAGGAAGCACTGAATCATTTTTCTTTTCAGACAATCAGGTGATTCAGCCTGCAATGTCCTAACCAACTGGGGAAAAATGCAAAAAGTGACATATCACTAGGTGTCCCCGTGGGAAGCGAACCCACGACCTCCTTCGACATCTTGTTCGAATCTACCAGGCACTTTGCAAGGTCTTTAAAAAGGGCCCTAAGGTAAAAAGGTTTCGACACCGAATGCTACAAATTTGTATTGGGTGCCGATACTCTTGTATTTAACCTTTTGCCTTTTCGGCAAATTATATAGATACAATCAATCAATCAATTTCACTTTTTTTTGTGCCTTAGAACTGGTGTTACCAAGAAGTGGTCGAATCCAGAACGGCTCATATCTAGAAGGCATTTTAAGAAATGGACACCGAACGCTTGAACGCTTGATCGTTCTCGGATTGTTGCTGAATTTTTATGTAGATTTTTTCGATTGTTGACATTTTGGTTGCTGATCATTTTGAACTGTTGATAATAATATAAGGTGTTGAGTTTTTGAACCATTGATCATTTGATTTGCTGATCCTTATGTGTTTGATATTTTAAACTTCAGTATCATTTCTTCTTCCTTAGGACGAGAACGATCTCGAATATATTTCTGTTTTACATTGCGACATTTATCATACCGTACTTTCTTCCATTCTGCAACAGATCTCTTTTTTTTGCTCATAAGGTTCAGATTAAGGTTCATATTTTAAATGCTGATTATATGACTGTTGAACTTGAGTATCAATCCCGTATACTAAACACCCCAACTGATTTATAACATAATAATTAAATTGAGGCCTTTGCCCAGCAGTGGGATGAAGAGGGCTAGTAAAAAAAAAAAAAAAAAATTAAATTGAAACAATAACTTCATTATTTTGATAGTTAAAATTTAAAGTTATTCGCATCTTAAGTTTTGAGACAAAAATGATTTGTTATCATTTAAGCAATAAATGAAAGCGCTAGCGTACTCATGGATACATTTTAATAATCTTGTTTTGGTAGTAAGTATGGTCAGTGGGCCCGTGCGATGGGTTGACATCGGGTTCAGTAAAGTTTAAATTTTGCTAACAAATTATTTAATATTTTGAAAAAAATGACCTATGTTGAAACCATGATAATTCGATTCTGCTCTCGATTCTAAACAAACTACTTTCTAGTTTTGCGTTAATTCATTAACACGTTGTATAACGAAGTGGTCAAATCCAGAAATGGCCCTCATTAGAACTGGTGTTAACAAGAACTGTTTGAATCCAGAACTGGTCACATCTAGAAGAATGGGGCAATGACCCTCGCTCTGGGGCGTTTCTAGTCAAACGTATCTCTTTAGCCAACCAACGTGGCAATGCCGCCTGCGTTATGGGTACGTTCGGTATAAACAACCCGGGCGGGTTATTCGAGTAAGCAGGTTTGTATTTGAAATTTGTTTTTCTAAAGTTTCTTTTAGTTTGAAAATAATCGTTGCTCCAGAAGAAGGCATTTTAAGAAATGGACACCGAACGCCTGAACACTTGATGGTTCTCGGATTGCTGCTGAATTTAATGTAGATTTTTTCGACTGTTGAAAATGTTGATTATATGACTGTTGAACTTGAGTATCAATCCCGTATACAATATGACGAAGTGGTCAAATCCAGAAATGGTCATATCTAGAACAAGGCATCTTAAGAAATGGACACCGAACGCCTGAACGCTTGATCGAATCCTGAATCCTTAGAACTGGTGTTACCAAGAAGTGGTCGAATCTAGAACTAGTCATATCTAGAAGAAGGCATTTTTAAGAAATGGACTTGCGCCTGAGCGCTTGATGTCGCTGAATTAAATGTTTTTATATGAAGATGCGTTGTCCGCGCTCCAAAATGGCAATAAAAGAGGAAGGTAATTGCCTGGCTTTCACATAGTCACGCGCCGTCTAGTGTACGGGCCACACGTCACTGTACCATGCCATTTTACAGTGCAGTGATGTTAGCGTATGACGCGTCTATTTGTAAAACGTCATTGGTTTTACCCAACTTTTGCTGCTTGCTGTCATTGAGGTATGTACCTACCTACTAGAGGCGACACCCTGACTAAATTTCTTGTAACACTCGTTTAAGTTAATTGGCTCATCCTTACTAAGCATGTGCCGGGCGCGTGCCCCCAGTGCGCGCCCCACACTGCTGATCGTGGTGCACGGATTTTGTTCGCGTTGTCTGTTATATTCTTAATTATTCATTCGTCTTTCGTTTAATGAAGTGTACAATAGTGAATATACAACAAATCAAGCTTTTAACGTATTTTATGAACTATATACAACATTTTACAACTTGTGTTTTCCAGTTATTAAAGTGAAATTATCAGTTAAAAAATTTAAATCTAAATGGCTAACTAAAGGCATCCGGAAATGTGTTAACAAGAAACGACAGTTATATTTGAGTAGTCGTCATAATAAAGACAATTCATAATTTTACCGTCAATATACACGAATTTTGAGACGGTGCATGATATCTTCCCAAAAACATTTTAATTTAAACTTCATAAATAAGGCCTCTAATAAATGTAAAGCTGCTTGGAACATAATCAAAAAATATACAGTAATGGATGTTCAGAGAAATTCAATCACCAAAATCCGTAATAACAATACAGATATCTATGATCCACAGGTCATTTCTGAGTCGTTTAATAACTACTTCGTAGACATTGTATCCAGCAATAGCTCTAAGGGCCTAAACTTATTAAATATTGACGAATACGTCAAGTCGGTAGAGTCGACTATTTTCTTAACTCCATTAAGTATTGGAGAGCTAAAATTGATTGTTAAATCATTAAATAATTCTAAGGCAGTTGGCTTTGATGACATTTGTACCAATATTATAAAAATGAGTATTAATATGATTGCACGTCCACTTACATATATTCTCAACCTATCACTAAGTCAAGCTATATTTCCAGAAATACTAAAGAAATCAATTATAAAACCTATTTTTAAAAAAGGAGATAGAAACCTTATGGAAAATTATAGACCTATCGCATTAATACCCATTTTCTTTTTTAAAAAAATTTTGAAAAAGTTATGTATAAAAGGCTAATAAGCTTTATTGATAAAAACAATATCCTAGCAGAGGAACAAAATGGATTCAGAAAGCGTAAAAGTACCTCATTAGCTGCTTTTCATTTAATTAAAAACGTAACTGACTGCATGAACAATAAAATACCAGCCACGGTCCTCTTTATGGACATGAGCAAAGCATTCGATTTTGTTTGTCATAAAAGATTGCTAGCCAAATTGTATAAATATGGGATCAGAGGACCAGCTCATGACTGGCTTAACTCTTACTTAAATCAAAGAGAAGTTTGTGTTGAAATCCAAAGATATTGTGCTACTAGTAAAAGTGTAGAAAAGGTTAGATCTTCTTATGCACTTAATGCGTATGGTGTCCCTCAAGGCAGCTTATTGGGACCCCTATTATTTTTGATCTATATTAACGACTTGCCAAATGCATTATCACAGAATTGTATACTGTTTGCTGATGACACAACCATTATTGTGAAAGGAAATAACCTATCCACATACGAGCAGGAAATCAATAAAGCTCTTGCTGCTTCTATTAATTGGTTAACAGTTAATAATCTAAAGGTTAATGTAAATAAAACTAAATGCTTGCAATTTCATACCCCTCAAGGAAGACCTCAGATACTAAAAATTCATTTTGAAGGACAACAAATTGAACAAGTTACAAGTACAAAGTTCTTGGGTATTACTTTGGATTGTTTTTGCAACTGGAAAGAACATGTGGCAAATATCAGTACTAAGGTTAATAGTTTTGTTTACGCTCTACGGCAGGTGAGCCAAAACTTGTCTAAAGAAGCGGCAGTCACTGCTTACAATGGTTACATAAACTCTGCTCTCCGGTATGGAATTGTATTATGGGGAAACTCAACAGAATTGGAAAGTTTATTTAAAATGCAGAAAAAATGTATCCGAGCTATTTGGGGTCTAAAACAAATAGACTCATGTAGACCACTTTTTAGACAATATAGTATTCTGACCTTACCATGTTTGTATATAATGGATATGTGTATGTTTGCCTATAACAATAGAGACCTCTTTCAGCAAAACCACGAAGTAAGTTCTCGCCAGTTACGTTCACAATACCGGAACAAACTATATAAACCTGCGTCTAAGCTTGCTGTAGCTAGTAAAAATAGTTATATCATGTGCGTCAAAATATATAACAAGCTCCCGGACCATTTTAAACAATACAACTATAATAGATTTAGAAAGACGGTTAAGAAATGGCTTGCTGACAGATGTTTCTACACTATCAATGAATATTTTGACTATAAATGTTGACTACAATAATAATTATCTACTTGACAATAATTTAACAATGACTAAATACAATTCTAATTCAATTTGACATGCAACGTATTGTAATCAAAATTATTCATTTTAAATCATTATTCTCATTTTAAATTTTGTGATTATTTACATGACATTGAATAATATCTGTATCTTGTATTGACTGTAATAATATTTAAATGTGACATACACCTGTAAAGGTAGAAGTTAGAGGCTCTGTTAACTCTGCGCTATGATCTGCAAAATGTACCTAATTTTCATGCACAATAAATGATTCTATTCTATTCTATTCTATTCTATTCTATTCAATGCTGGCTGTATTAATTTTTGAAATCTTTAATTTTGTACCTCTTTTTAATTTTTTTAATTGTGGCGTCAATCTTAATGTTGATGACTTTGCCAATCTTTAGTTTGAATATCAATTAAATGATTGACGGCACGCCTACACCACACATCTTCCCACAATTAAATAGTGAAATGGATTTAAAAATTGATACAGCAGATTCAGAGCCCGTCGATCCGCCCGATCCAAATAATAATCTTTTCAACACAATCAGAAGCTTTAATAAAATGTCCCCAACTATGTTTAAAATAAATTATTTTGTCTCTTTCATAAACTCCCTTTCCCCAAACGCTACCCTCATAATGACGAAAGTTAGTAAAACTAATTTCTAATTGAGGTTTCAGCACGTACACAATCTCCGCTCAAATTAATTAATCATGTCCAAACAATTTATAAATTAAATTAGACCCAGAATCAGTGAAACAAGCAATTACCTGGGATGGCCAACGTTTGGACGCCGGCGCCGGTGAATGCAGATAAGATTCATACAAAAGGTTTTCGGACCGGTCTTACGATGCCATTTAGGGGACGTAGGTACCCAGGATATTATACTCATATAGGTTCTCTCTTACACTGTACCGTTTTTTGAAAGATATTTTAAGCAGGGACCGAAAATTTTCGGTTACCTTTATTTAAATGTTACCTTTATCCAGGTAACAACCGATTTTAATACCGGTAACCTAAATATGACCTTCGAGAGAATGCGAGTGAGTGCGGGTAATGGTCAGTATCGACGGAGCGGCCAAAAGCGCGCGTGGTTTTTAATAACACTGAAAAATGAACTTTAATTTCTACTAATCAAAATTACAAAATTGTTTGAACAACGTCGTTGTTGTAGCGGGTGACGCAAATTTTGGAGCACCCAACGAGGGACGCGCCCACTATTTTCAGTGTTGCTACAGCATTGCACAGGTCGAGATGATAAAGGAAATGATTACTTACATTTTATTGAACCCAAATGGTTTATGTTTACGTTCACGTTTAAGTTTAAGTTTGTTATTATAATTGATTTAATTTGTATTTAGTAACGATTAACGAGGTACTTACTTTAAATTGAATACTTACTATATTTATAAAGAGACCATTTTTTATTTAAACATATATCTGTGTACGCGGACCGTTAGTAGAATGATATAACGGTTACCTCTAAAAATACCTGTAAAAAAAATAAAGGTTGTAACCAAAAAATACCGGTATTATCGATACCGGTTTTGGTCCCTGATTTTAAGATTCATACAAAAGGTTTTCGGACCGATCTTAAGATGCAATTTAGGGGACGTACTCTTCCCGGACATTATAATGTTATAAATTATTATTATTATAATCTTTATTTCAGACCGGAGTCCATAGTAGGGTTAGTAATACAAAAACAAACTAAGAACTATGTTAGTAAATACATTTGTAAAGACAAACAATAACTATTTGTTCATTTTGTTCCCTCCTGAGTCACCGGATACGTGGCAATTGATCCAGTGCCTCAAAAAGGAACTATCTAGCCTATCCACTGTGTTCAGGAGACTGTTGGTGCTGCCCCGCACGCGGCACATCAGGGAGGCCACTCTCTTATTTTATGGGTTTATGGGGGGAAGAGAATCTCTGTAATAGGGATGGACCAGGTCTGCCTGCATAACTCCAGTCGGTTTAGAAGTTACTGAAGTTTAAAGGTCAGTCAAAAATTTACGTAGTTTTTCTACTCTTCACATAGTTACAGTGCATACTACAATAATATCATACGATCAGCCTTGCAGCTGATCGTTAATTTTTTACTGAACTTTAAACCTCAGTAACTTCTAAACCGACTGGAGTTATGCAGGCAGACCTGGTCCATCCCCATTACAGAGATGCTCTACACCCCATAAACACTGAATCAGCCTTGCAGCTGATGGTTGCAAAAAGTGCACTTATCTCTTAGTCTATAATGGCATAAAGTGGCATGATGGACAGGAGGCTTATACCTTGCAGTAAGTAGACAGAAGTTGTGACGATGTTGCTGTTGTTTTTGTTTTTCATTTCGGTGTGAGCTGCGATCGTCGTAGCGATACTATAAAAGTGGGCATACCCCTCGATTACGCGGGCCGCCGTGATGATATCATTATGGTCGTTGAAAACATCGAGCTCATTTTCATTGTGTGTCTACGTAAACATTACAAAATATGGCTGGCAACGATAATTTTTATCTGACAATGAAAATATCTAATGGGAATTTTTAACCTTTTTATCCAAGAATGTGAAAATATCTTTCACTTTTCAACGTTTTCTTAGCGTTTGTTGTGTAACATGAATGTCATTAATTGGGCAAATATGTGTCGAACACTCATTTGCAGAAACGCTAATTAGAGTTAATCCTCCATTAAATCTCCTGCTAGCTTTTACTACAGCAAGAGATTTAATGGAGGATTAACTTTAATGAGCGTTTCTGCAATTGACAGAAAGTTTGGCAATCCTATACAGGGTGTACGATTAAATGCTATACATGCTTAAAAGACAGCTTAAGATCATGAAACTGAACAACTTCCACTATGGGACCAATATTGAAACCGAGAAAAAAATAAGCAGTTCCATAGAAAAAGTTAAACTGCTCGACCCAAATGTATGAAACAGCTGACTTTTTTGCGATTTCGATGTTGGTCCCACACTGAAAGTTATTTCTGTTAGATTGTCTGAAGCACCCCTTTAACCATTTATTACACTTTATTGTACATACAGACATAATAAAGGGTACACAAAGTTGAGAAAACATGTACAAAGGACGAGCTTATCTCTGAAGAGATTTCTTCCAGCAGACCCGCAAAAATACAGTATAACGTATTTGTAACGTCGGTATTTATGTTTACACCATCTGTATACAGGGTCCTTCTTATGCTATCACTTTTTTATGGGGATGACAAGACCATCATTCTGAACAACTTTCTCTATGGCACCAACAATGAAATCGCGAAAAAAAACTGTTGTCCCATACATTTCGCTCGAGCAGGTTTGCTGTTTTGTATTAAAGAGCAGATTTTTTTCGCGTTTTCGTTGTTGGTGCCTTAGAGAAAGTTGTTCAGTTTGATAGTCTGATCATCCCCAAAAGTGTCAGCATATTAAGAAGAACCCTGTATAAGTATGATTTGCATTTTGTTTTTTTTCTCCATAAAATAATCATCATATCAGCCGATAGACGTCCCCTGCTGGACATAGGCCTTCCCCGAAATTTGAGGATTTGCACTAATCGCCACGCTTGGCAGGCGGGTTGGCGATCGCAGTTGGATTGAATGTGTGTACTTAGAGGATGCTGCTGCCCATCCTCCAGTAGATCCCTTAGTCGCCTTTTACGACACCACACGGACATGGACACACAAAGACCATAAAATAATATGTATCTTTAATCAAGAATGAATAAATTTTACTTCATTGGTTTTTTTAACTTTTATTATTAGTATTAAACTAGCGGTAGGTACTCACGACTTTACTGACTTTGAATACTCATAACATTTGAATGAATGTACCGAATATACCTTATGTATGTATCGCATTCGGTACTATTCAAATTCTCGGATTGTTGCTGAATTTAATGTAATTTGTTGTTTGGTGTGCTTAAAGTGTTCAGATTTTAAACCATTGATCATTTGATTTGCTGATCTTGCAGGTTTGATATTTCAAATGTTGATTATATGACTGTTGAACTTGAATATCAATCCCCTTTAAATACGTCTTCGATTGCTTGTTACCCTGAACATTATTCTTCCGTTCGTTATTTTCAGTTTTTACCCAAGATGTTTTTATATGTAGATGCGTTGTCCGCACTCCAAAATGACAATAAAAAAGCAAGGTAATTGCCCGGCTTTCACATAGTCACGCGACGTCTAGTGTACGGGCTACACGTCACTGTACCGTGCCATTTTACAGTGCAGTGATTTTAGCGTATGACGCGTCTATTTGTAAAACGTCATTGGTTTTACCCAACTTTGGCTGCTTGCTGTCATTGAGGTATGTACCTACTAGAGGCGACACCCAGACAAAATTTTTTGTAACACTCGTTTGAGCTGATGGGCTCTAACTTACTAAGCATGTGCCGGGCGCGTGATGCACCATTTGAATGAATGTACAGAATATACCTTTGACTATTTATTATAAGGACTCGCCTTGCGGTAGCATTTCCCCTCTGCCACGGTATAAGATCAATTAATCATGTGCATTTACATTCAATTTTATACCTTATCACTAAATGAGACAGCCTATAATTGCGAACCTATAATTTTGAACTTAGAACGTTTGGAGTTCACCCGAGACTTCTTTCAGGATTTTTAACGTTCAAAATTAGATTCTAAAGTTATGGGAATAAAATCCAAAGTTGCGGATTTCATGTTAACTCGCCCCCCGCAAAAAGTGGCAGAAATGTTTGTTAGTAGAATTACACGCGTAACTAGTCCCTATATAAGTAGTCAAAGGAATATACCTTATGTATGTATCGCGTTCGGTACTATTCAAATCGGATCAGTTATTTCGGTTCGTTTTAAGTAATGCGTTCACATACAATTATGATGCGAACGAAATCATCGGCAACTTTTTAGTTTTTTTGAAGGCTGTCGTGTTACGGGGGCCCGGGGTCTCAGAGGGCTCCGACCCCCGTACACTCCATTACAAATCGAGAGAAGAATAGAAAAGAGAGCTTGCGGGTACGTAGGGTTCTTTAATCTGACAGTCACACGATGAGGGTGATGATGAGCGATGATAACAAAATAGTTTAAAAAAAGCACGTCTTCTTAAAAGATCTAAAATATATCAATGTAAAAGTCACTTGTCAGAACATAATATAGAACGGATAGGGAGAAATTTTAGGGTCCGGAATCATCATACCCGTGATCTTGCACGTGGCCCATTAAGTCGTCATTCCATTAAACGAGGCATTCCTGTAGACGAGACGTTCCTGTAGACTAGACATTCCTGTAGACGAGACGTTCCTGTAGACTAGTCATTTCTGTAGACGAAACATTCCTGTGGACTAGACGTTCCTTTAGATGGGACATTCCAGTAGACGAGGCATTGGTTCGAGATGTAGCGGTCTAGTATACTTGCTCATAGAACGTACGGGCAGTGAAATCCTTCCCATCGGTCGTATCTGCAGACATCTTCGACTTGTATGTAAAATCTATATTCATAAAGCTATTTCTTCGGTGCCGTACATCACGCTTTTAATTACCGTTTTGACTATTACACTTTAGACTGGAGTGGTTAGACTTTAACTTTAGGCTTTTAAATGTATATTTGCAAGATCACGGTGATATAAAAGTAAAATTATCAAAAAAACAATCTTTCTTCCCCATTTTTCAAGTGACAGTCCTTGTTTTCCGAATTTTTAATAACATTTAGAAAAATAAATCCTATCATAAAGATACGCGGCCAGGATTTCTTAGTAAGGGAAATATACTCCAACCTCCATGGTCGGGTAACTCTATACTTTACACTGCAAATCAAAGGTTACCTATGACAGATGACAATGTTTACATAAATACTTATCTATATCTAAACTATTATAAAACTGTAGCAGAACGTTTGTCTGTACATTGAAGATATTAACAAAAAATAAGTTACGATATGGTTTTTAGGTGTCCCTGATTCCATTTCACCAATTTTTGGATTTTTTGTCTGTCTGTTTGTTTGTGTGTTTGTTTGTTTGTTTATTTGTTTGTTTGTTTGTTTGTTTGAACGAGTATCACGCAAGAACTACTGAACCGATTTTGATGAAACTTTTTTTGTTTGATAGCTTATGATTTGACTTAAAATCTGGTATATAATTTATCTCGCTACGTTGACGGGAGCCGGAGATATAAACATATAACCGCAAGTGCAACCAATGTACGGTACCATTTCAATTTCAACTAAGTAACACTAATTGTAATAAAGTAAGCTAATCGACTTGTAATAAAGTAAGCTAATTCTGAAGACTGTTTGATTTATAAATAACGTAAATAACAATAAATTACAAAATAAATACCAATAATTATAAATTTTATCATTGTCCAGTGCTGATGACTGCACCGGTATAACATTGTTTTTCTTTTTGGCTATAAAATCTTTCAAACTCCATGGAGAAAACCTATGCATAACAAAAAAAAAACCTTAGTACTGGCAACAAGAAAACAAGATTCGAATTACAAATTTCTTGACATTTTGTAGAATTACAGTGCAAACAAAGCAGGAGTAATTATTTAAAAAAAACTGCACGCCAATTTCAAACAAAGAGAATATAATCATGATTTCAGCAGCCGAAAGATGTCTAAAACTCGATTTTTAATTCGGAATGTTTTTATTTACGGTGTAATCACACAGTTCCGCAAGACTGGATAATAGCTAATATTTTAAAGCAATTATAAGACAGGTAAGGAACTATTTTGAAATACCGTAAATTATTACTAAAATACAAACGAACAAATCTAACGAATTAATAAGGGTCGGTTTTTTATGCCGCCGATGCGATGTGCCGCCGTGCATTTTGCGCATTTTTCTACGGCGCTCCATACAAAACGAAGCTTAGTTTGAACATTTAGTAATTAAAGTAAAAAATGAATGGTTTTAAAACAATCTAGAAACCAATATCTGTGATTTCCTTTTAAATGTTTAGTTCTAAAGTTATCTTGACTCAAAGTTTGTAGTCCGTGCTGCGGACCAAAGTCAAAATCACGAAAAAAAATCAACTGTTCCATACAAAACTGCAATCCTACTCTACAAAAATGTATGGGGCAGAAGATTTTTTTTCGCGATATCGATGACAGTCCCATAGAGAAAGCTGTTTGATGGTCTGATCATCCTCTTAAAAAAGTGTCAGCATATTAAGTTAAATATTTAAAAAATAAAGTAATATATATATAATGCGCCCCGACGCGTTCCGTTCAGTGATAATCATACTTAAAAAATCCAGTACACTTGATTGTTTTCAATAATGAAAGATGCCATCACGAAGAAGAACTAATAATCTCACTAATATTATAAACGTGAAAGTTTGTGACGATGTTTGTAAAGTTGTAATGTTGTATGTTTGTGGCGCAATCACGCATAAACGGCTGAATGGATTTTGATGAAATTTGGCACGCAGATAGAATGTGTTCTGGATTAAGATATAGGATACTTTTTATCCTAGCAATGGGTTCCTGTGGGATAAATTACAATGTTTTATCATGCTGAAACATGTACCACGTTTTTATTCTATGCTCACTAGCGCCAATTTGACGCTGACAGATGCATTTGTGTAGATTGCAGTGATAAAAATAGTATTTACTTTTTTCAACAGTTTTGACAACAGCTGTGTAGTATATTTGGTATATGGTTAGATTTTCGTGCATGAGGTGGATGTTCGATTCTTGGTCGAGAATGTTTTTTTTTATTTTTTTTTAAATACATTCAACGACTATATCCATTTTTCACCGGATTAGACAGAAGCAGTTAGGCTTGATATGTTAAGGGCCTGATCTTCAATCATAATAATATCCTGAGATCATATCAGATCTAATATTAGCGCAGGATGTTTTATTTTGGCTTTTTTCTAATTTTAATCCTACCATCCTACCAGGTATCTCACTAATATTAATATTATGTTTGTGGTTCTATCATCAACACGTCTCAGAAATTCGGTTTTACAGATTTGATTGTATAGGTACTGGGCGAATTGGAAAAATAATCTTCTTCTTATCGTGTCGACTTCAAATTCTGAACAAAGTCGCTAAATAGCAGCTTGCCAGAATCAAACAACCGATACTGCACCGTCGCTAGCAGTCATGAGCTCCTCCTGCGTGCAGATGTTAGGGCACGCAGGCCATCGTTTGTGGAGTTCCACACAAGCAAGTCACATTTTGCGCATCCGAGATCCCCACCTGACCATGTTGTCCTTACTGCGACCGACCTGGGTTCGAAGTCGGTTTAAAGACTTCCAGGTCGCCCAAGGCAAGTCATGTCTAGGCGTGAGGCTCTCAGACGGCGACACAAATGGAGTTGGGAGGGACACTTTTTGTCGCCATAGAGTACACCTTGCTTGCGCTGGGCCAGTATTCAGGGGGTCGACACACTTCATAAAGCTGCGTCGGCTTGGCAGCCTTTGCGGCGCAGGAATAAAGCCATGCATGGGATGTCGTGTGTCGTCCACCATTTGGGCTCTCTCTGAGGAACCTGCCACAGCCCTACTTACATCTGGGGGCGCTATGCCAGCCAGTGGGTAAAGCATCTGTACCGGAGTCGGTTTCAAGCATCCAGTTATAATCCAACACGTTTTGTTTAGTGCCGGTATCCACCAGCTTGGCGTGGGCAGAGCGGCCCCACACCGGGCAAGCGTATTCTCGCGTAAATAATTAAACAAATAAATAAATAATGCTCACAGGCACAAACATTATTTTAATTATCCCAAGCAAGCATTATAGGCTTTTTATTATAGAAACCATACAACAACGGTAACCATTACACCAACCGGGTCGGCAAATACTAAAAATCCTCTTTCTTTTAACCTTTTCTAAAGTTAGTGTTCATAATTTTATCGTAGTATTGTTGTCATCTTAATAGATGGCGTTGGGTGTTTTTTTGAAGCAAGTACCATACTCAATTCACGCTCAAGACATCTCAGATATTCGGTCTTACAGATTTGATTGTATAGTTACTTACCGGCTGAATTAGAAAAATAATTAAATAAATAAATAACGCTTACAGGAACATTGTTATGATTCCAAGCAAGCACTATAGGCTTTTTATTATAGAAACCATACAACAACGGCACAAACATTTATAACATCCATGACCGAACCGGGTTTCGAACCCAGGACCCTGGTTTGGCAGTCCGGCGAGGTAACCATTACACCAACCGGGTCGTCAAATATTAAAAATCAAGTGTTCAAAAATTTTATCGTAGTATTGTTTTCATCTTAATAGATGGCGTTGGGAGTTTTTTTAAAGCAAGTGTGCTACAATTATTAATTCAAAAACCTAGCTATAGATTATCGTTTTAATACATCGTTGTAAGTATATTGATTGTTTGAGTCCAATCTGAGCCAATGCTACGGAATGATAACCTTATTTTACAGAAAGGACGAATTTTGTTGCAGTAATTCTTGCCAAATTTTTGTTTTGTTTGATTTTCGGTCTCAATTATGATTTTTTGAGGGCTTGTGCAACTTAACTATAGAACATCATTCTACCACAACGTATAAAAAGGTACCTACGTATCTAAAAGGTCCTTATAATATAACACCACAGGTCGGTAATGTAGCTACTTACATAATTAAAAATCGTTTTTAGCAAATTGACCATTAGCTTCCTAGAATATTATCGTTTTAGCTCTTGCCTTCACCATTTTACAGTAGCCCGCGTGGTAGAGTATACTCTAACGTTTATACGTGAGTGGAGGTCTGTGACTTGCAGTGGGTCGTAAGATGATTATTATGCTGCTCGACATAAATAAAAAACTAATAAACGACGAACAGTAGAAAAATTAAAGTGATGGATCCAGTGAATGACTTTTAAATCTGATACCTACAGAATTACTTGGGGTACTTTCTGATTTTGATTTAGCTTAAGTTCATGACTTTCTTATCTTATTATGGGAAATGGCAAGCCAGCAACACGACCCAATGGTATCTTTTGTATTGAACCCTACATATTATTTTCTTTATCCTTGAAAAACTTGGAAAATGAGGGAGGCAATAGCGTTCAGGGTAAGAAACCTGTAATGAATAACCATCTCTCAGGAGTCACATACGTTTACCCACCAAGACATCGCAGTCACACAGTACAAATGTTCCATGGTTTCCTCCTCCTCTCCACACGCTTGGCAACCGGGATCTAGAGTGAGCTTTATCGTGCCTGTTGCGTAGTGCCCGGTGAGGGCTCCGACGATGGCACGAGCTTTACTCCTGCTGTTGTTCAGTATGAACTGTGGGATTCGTGGTGTTATATTGCTGTTATACTCTGACACCAGTGCTTTGCCCACACGATAATAAGAAGATTGCTGATGAATTTCCTGCAGTGTTGCAGACCCGAGAGGCCAGAGCATTCTAGCCTGTGTCTTTTATCAGCCCATTCCTTAATCGCCATTGTAATGTTACATGCCAGGATTCCTAGACTTGGTTCGGATCATGACCTTCATGACCTTAGACGAGACATTAGACAAAATTACATGTCTACGCAGACGAAGTCGCGGGCAAAAGCTAGTACTATTATAAAACTGTAACACGAAGTTTGTCTGTACATTGAAGATATTAACAAAAAAAAAGTTACGATATGGTTTTTAGGTGTCCCTGATTCCATTTCACCAATTTTTGGATTTTTTGTCTGTCTGTTTGTTTGTGTGTTTGTTTGTTTGTTTGTTTGAACGAGTATCACGCAAAAACTACTGAACCGATTTTGATGAAACTTTTTTTGTTTGATAGCTTATGATTTGACTTAAAATCTGGTATATAATTTGTGCGGACGAAGTCGCGGGTTAACGCTCGTTAGATTATAAAACAGATAAAATAGTGATAAAATACGATGGAACTGGAAGATGTATGTTATAAAATGACATAAACGAGTGATAATAGTAATTATTGATGATACAAAGATGCTATGAAACAAATTACGAGGGTAAACCCCGTGGATATAAAGATGCTATGGAAGCAAATCTATGTTTGGAAGTGATGATGCTGGTAAGGATGGTAGACATAGATATTGTTAAAATTTTGTTTATTTCACAATTTTCAGTGGTGAATTCGTTAGTTCAATTTAATAGTAGTGCTTTAAATAAACAAAACACTAGCCGGCACTACGATTTTCAAAGGTTCCCCTCAATTTCTCTGGGATGCCAACATCAGATCATAGTTTCCTTATCAGGTACCACCCTTGGAATATCTTCTTTCCAACAAAAAAAGAATCATCAAAATCGGTCCTTAAACGATGAAGTTCTCCGCGAACAAACGTAAAAAATATATATATATACGAATTGAGAAACCTCCTCCTTTTTTGAAGTCGGTTAAAAACCTCCTTTTGTGAAGTCGGTTAAAAAGGCAAACAGACAAAATTAAAAAAATTGTCTTAATGTAATCTATTACGTATCCCGAACCGCCCCAATTATATATATTTTTTTTTTTCAAATATCTTCAATGTACATCATCGCTAAGTTTACAATTTTATTGCATGTATAGATATAGATAGATGTATGCTAAAGACAAAGTAAAGTGTCCATAAACACAAAAACGCCTATAAAAAAGTGTAGACAAAGAATTAATAACAGCATTAAGGTCCGCCACATACATCCGGAATAAATCTGATTCGGCATTAGATTCCGTATGGAGTGTTGCCGCTTTCAGAGACTTTTTCACTAGATCTAGTGATTTTTTGATATCTTAGGTGGCATATTTTAAAGTAATTTTTGAGCGTAGGCGTTGATGGAACAATACTGTATCGTGACGGTGCAGTTGCGACGTCTTTGCGGCATAGTTGCGAAATCGCCTACGCTAAAAAAACCGCTTGTGTGATAAAGGTTCATGTCAGATTATGTCTAATGTTAAAACTATCGATAGTCTTTTGATACAGTTGCATTAATATTGGAATACAATTTACAAACTATCATCGTAACATTCGTAACGTCATGACCTCATCACATGATAGTAATTATCATGCATAGAAATTGTTTGTTTTGTTTTAATAAATAACTGAAAATGCAATTATTGTCATTCATTTGGCGTTTCATACATTTTTATTTTAGTCATTTTTTAAACAGCACTCCCGTATTTTTTGTAACCATAGTTGACAACACTGAATCCTGAATCAGGATTCCGGATCGTAATTCCGTCTGTGTGTGGCGGACCTAAAACAGTGTAGACAAAGAATGAATAACAGCATTAAAACGAAGGGCGATGTTATGGACCTATTCAATGGGTTTTTCTGCTTCAGAGTTAAGTACCTCTTTTAGCATGGTCAAGCTACTTTCATGGCGATAAAATATTTATTTCAATGTTAGTGTCAGGATGTGGGGTGAGATAAAACATAACGTAATGCTTGTATTTGAGACACCACGTTTAATAAAAACACACACATTATCCTTTGACTAATTATATTAACAACAACAAAAAAGTAATTCTACTAACAAAGATGTCTGCCACTTTTTGCGGGGGGCGAGGTAACATGATATCTGAAACTTTGGATTTTATTCCCCATAACTTTAGATTCTAATTTTGAACGTTAAAAATCATGAAAAGTAGTCTCTTGTGAACCCCAAATGTTCTAAGTTCGAAATTAATGTTTCGCAATTATAGGCTGTCTCGTTTAGTGATAAGGTATAAAATTGAATGTAAATGCACATAATTAATTGATCTTATACCGTGGCAGAGGGGAAATGCTACCGCAAGGCTAGTCCTTATAATAAATAGTCAAAGACATTAAATTTTAACCCCCTGACATTAAATTTTTCAGGGTAATAAATTTACTGCCTTACATATTAAACGTAGTGCTTCATACCACAAAACTAAACAACTTTACAATATGAAACTAATATCGAAATATCGAATAAAAACATCAGCTGCTCCATACATTTGTGTCGAGTAGATTTTTCGCTATTTCAGTTTGTCTGAACCCCTAAGATACGTATTTAATTTTGCACCCAAGTTTACCTGTTCGACTTCTAGTGGTCCGGTCTTAGACTGAATGATGAATGGTATTTTCGATTTACGGACGAGACCGGTGTATTCCAAAAGACTAGAAAATTGGATAATTTCAGATTTACCTTTAATCATGATAAAAACTGAATGCTTTATGAACACATTCGCGGACAGTGACGAGCTATAGCAGTGATAACAATAAAAGTTCTACTGTGTCTCGTTCACTGTCCACGAACGTGTTAAATAAATCTTCTATGTAATGATTTGGTGCCGGTGAAAAAAAAAATGCGATAATCTGTTAGGACTTATCCGTCTAAACATTTATTATTATGGCACCAAAGCTGTAGGTCCATTGTTCTTGGTTTTATTTGGGTTCGAAAATCTGTCTTTTCATATTCATTTTCGATGAAATTAGCTAAGGCTTATATTCTGTTAGAACTAGACATCTCAGCATTTTTTAGTATGGCACCAAAGCTGTAGGGCTATTTTCCTTGGTTTTATTAAGGTTTGAAAAAATCTTATTTTCATACATTTTTGATGAAATAAAACTTACAGCTACAGTTTTCGTGCCATGTCACTTTTGTCAAGTACGTGGAATCCAGTGGTTATACGTGTTAGTGCTTCACCGTCATACTCGGGTTCGAACAAACGTCGGAGTGACACAGTCAGTGTATTTTGTCGGGCTGGACCAAGTGACAAAAGTGACAATGACAATCGAGTGAGTTCCGATAGTGTGCAGAGCAAACGACGAAGAGTGAGGGTAGACAGATTTGTCTGCTCTTAAAAATCTACATGGCAGTTGTAACACTGCCGAAATATCGGGAACTCAAATATACCAAAACGCGGTAAGAACCCGTTAAAATGTTTATTTTAAACTGCTCACTTTTATGATCGGACATTGATTTATGAATTAAAATTCAAATCGACGCCATAGAATAAGGCATTTTTTTTTCATTTAGGAAAAAAATTAAAAAGTGGGTTTTTTTGGTAAAAACCTTAAATTCCAAATATCTCGAAAACTATACATTTCCGACCCCACTTATGGGGGTTCACATAATTGCATTTAGGCTAGCCTTTAACGTTCTGAAAGGAATACGTTAAATTACAAGTAACCCTGTATGAAGGACCTTGAGATCTTGTATGCAGTGCATAAACCCCCTTATTATAATGTAAAACTTATTGAATGTTTTTCTCCGTCGCCTTTAGTCTTTGGGCTTAACCAGTAGACTGGTATTGGTCACATGTGCCTACTTTGCATACTAGTCCCACAATTTAACCTCACATTACCATAATGCTATTAAATAGTATTGGCACACGATTGCTAAGGTATTTCCATGGTACGCTTCATAAAGGCTTTCGCGACACTCGTCGTTTCGTCCAAGAAGGTTTGACCATGTGGTTGCACCAACACAACACAATACAATTTATTGGCTATTTTTGTCAAAGTATTCATTTACCTACTCCTGCCATTTGCGATTTGTAGCGTAATCTACAGAGTGTAATTAAAATAGCGTAATCTACAGAGTCGGAAAAATCTGGAGTTTCGGGAACACTGCCGAATTTTACGAACAATACTTTAGTTTACTACATTACTTTAGAATGAAATTTGCAATTCGAAAAGGCCGCATGGAGCAAAGTGACACTTGCCGTTTTCTAACATCATCACTGTAGTACGGCCGTGTATTTCACTGATATTGTAGCATCGGGCAAAGCGGCTCTCATTGTGTAAACTTGCAATGCTAAATTAAGTTCAGTATAAATTCCATCTCGAAGGATTATTGAACACAAAGCAATGAAAGGTAGCAGCAGAATATTTTTTCTATTTATAAATAGTGAACAAATGAATACAAATAATAAGGACGCCGGTTTTCTTTAATTATCGTTTTTTTTATTTAACTTTTTGACAGGCTTGGGTAGAAGCATCTTGGACACTTAGCTGTTGGGGGGCCTTCGCCGATTCGCCGAATCGCCGATGATTTGCTTTACATTATTGAGGAGTTTAAGTGTCTATCTCCGATGCCCTTCACCAGATCTTCACCAAATTAAAACTACCTCTAAAGTATGACCTACCAAGCAAAAAAAGAATTATAAAAAAAAAACATTTAAAAAATATAGTCCTTCGTATCGAGAACCTCTCCCTCCTTTTTTTCAAGTCGGTTAAAAATTAATATCACTTTTTATAATATTATTAACACTTCTAAAAAACTAAGGCAGCAAGTGTTGGCGCGGTAACAGGTACAAAAAGGCGCTTTAATTATAAAAGCGATTTCTTAGCCTTTTATTTTATGCACATTCTTGACATTTCACTTTAGACTCTTTACGTTCAGGCACATTGTTCTTTTTACTTTTGCTGGTGTCTTGATGACAGAAAACATAGTCAGTTTAGACACAAATTGGCTAAGATTTTACTTGAGACTGCTTCTTATTCTTTTTAGGGTTCCGTACCTCAGCAGGAAAAAACGGAATCCTTATAAGATCACTTTGTTGTCCGTCTGTCTGTCTGTCTGTCAAGACTCTTTATCTCCGAAACGGGTGGAGGGTATCAAGTTGAAATTTATAAATTAAATAAAAACTCTTTAATTTTCGTCAGATTACAATACAAAAGACAGTTTGTATTTTGTGAGTCAATAAAATAAAAAATAAGATGTCTATAAAAATGTTTACTAATTACAATTACTATAGTACAGTTTTTGGGAATTTATTTCATAAAAATATTATCGTCTTAAATGTAAACCTTCGCGGTAGAACGGTAAAATTTCCAATATTTGAGGTTTTCACCAGCCGTGATGGACCAGTGGCGAGTAACCTTGCCTGCCGTGCAGGTTGAGTTCGATTGTTCGATCCCCGTCCAGACCGACTCGTACCAATCAGTTTTTCGGAATTTATGTACGATTTATAACACCAAAGGCTTGTCGGTGAAGGAAAACATAGTGAGGAAACCTGCTTGCTTCAATTTCGAAGCATGTTTTTTACCTACTGTCCGTTACAAGTGGCGACGGGCTCACTCCCCGTCACACTGGACAGAGTTTTGGTACTACTAGTGAAACGTTGATGTTCCTCTTTGGGGAATATAGTCGTGAGCATATGCTTATGCTTATGTTTTGTAAATACAAACCATAATTATATACTATGTTACTACGGAACCCTCAGTGCGCGAGTCCGATTCGCACTTGGCCGGTTTTTTTATGAGCGTTGAAAAATTCACTCACTAATTAGGAGCAGAGAAGAGTATGAGTGGGACATTATAAGAAAGGTTAACACAACTTTGTTTGATAAATTGTTATAAAAAAATGAGATGACTGAAGAAGTCGACTGTTACGTTCAGTTTGTGATTAAACTTTTTCATTAATTTATTCTTTCTGTTGAACGGAATTTCTGAGTTTCGTTTCTGATTTCATTTCATTAACAGTATAATGTCGTGAAAACTTTGCAAATTATTAAATTGTAACTATATCATAATGGAGAATTTTCATGGGTTCTTCATTTCTTTTATGCAACTCAACTTCGGCGCTGACATCGAGTCTAAGGCACAAACTGCGGCCAAAAAGCTGGGCATCTTAAACAAGGTGAAGCGGTACTTCACTCCTGGACAGCTCTTAATGTTGTATAAAGCTCAGCTCCGATCCTGTATGGAGTACTGCTGCCACCTGTGGCATGGCTCAGCCAAGTATCAACTTGCCGCACTCGACTCGGTTGAACGCAGAGCCAGGAGGCTCATTGGCGACAGTAAGCTGGTGGAGACCAAGCTTCATAGCCTAGCCCACCGCCGCAGTGGCCTGCTTGTAGGTCTTCTACAGATTGTACTTCGGTGAGTGTGCCCAAGAGCTCATCCCGTCTTCCCTTTTCTACAATCGGAATGCCAGACGCACCGCGGGATATCACACCTTTTTGGTTGACATCCAAGCGCCTTTCTGAATCTTTTATAATGTGCACAGCCAAGTAGTGGAACGCCCTGCCTGCGTCAGTATTTCCGAGCGCTTACAACCCGAATTCCTTTAAAGTACGAGTGAATAGGCTTCTTCTGGGTGAGCTCGCTACATCTTTGACCCCATCTTCGTCCTGAGGACTAGATTGAGGTCAAGAGCAAACCCATAAATTATGTATTAATTGTATGCGACTGTTGTTTCTGGGTCTTCAAAACCGCTTATCGCGTAATAAGTCTCCGGGTTCGTATTAATTGTTATTTACTTTTTCATGATTAATTGCATAATTGGTTTTTAATTTCCTAATCGGGAACATGGACTTCGGATAAAATTACAACGCTTAGTGAGTCATAATTGAATTTTCAAAACTTCCTTGACCGAATTTGTCCTTCTAAAAGTTTATTATTAGTTGGAAAACTCGAGATACGCCTCCGTTCACTTTAGATTAATATAAAGATGTTCAATTATCATTCATAATAACTCTTATTAGGTGCTTTATTCCAAACTGTTATCTTTACTAATTGAGTTTTGTAACTGACTCTTTGGGAATGTTACAAGTCGGTTTCTTTGGAAAGCCGTCTTTGCTTTCAATTTTGCTGTCTTAATTTTTCGGAAAATTCACATTTGACTTACATTTTTCCTCACATTGATATTATTAACATTTTGATTTCAAATAAAGATTTTGGATTTAACTATGCCCACCTTAGTAAAAACAAATCGTAATTGTCTCAGTGGTAAGGTTTTGCATGACAGGAAATATTTGTTTGTCTTTAACAACATCTTTTGGTCGCTTTGACTACTTATATATGGACTAGTTACGCGTGTAATTCTACGAACAAACATTTCTGCCACTTTTTGCGGGGGGCGAGGTAACACGAAATCCGCAACTTTGGATTTTATTTCCCATAACTTTAGATTCTAATTTTGAACGTTAAAAATCATGAAAAGAAGTCTCGTGTGAACCCCAAACGTTCTAAGTTCGAAATAATTGTTTCGCAATTTGTCTGTATATTGAACATATTATCAAAATAAAAGTTACGATATGGTTTTTAGGTATCCCTGATTCCATATCACCAATTTTTGGATATTTTGTCTGTCTGTTTGTTTGTGTGTTTGTTTGTTTGTCCGAACGAGGATCACGCAAAAACTACTGAACCGATTATGATGAAACTTTTTTTGGTTGATAGCTTATTATCTGACTTAAAATCTGGTATATAAATTGTGCGGACAAAGTCGCGGGTTAACGCTCGTAAGGTATAAAATTTAATGTAAATGCACATGATCAATTATTCTTATACCGTGGCAAGGCTAGTCATTATAATAAATAGTCAAAGTTTTGTCGCCTTTTCTCTGCCGGTCCATGCAATGAGCGTTGTGTAGGGTTTTCTAACTTTTCTAGCGGTGTTAAGTGAACAAAGGTCAACATTTAAAAATGTAGTAACAAAGAGGGAAAGATAGGTATAATTTTTTTTTTAATGGAATTTTTTATTATTACAAATGGAATATTCATTATTACTAATGGAATACAGTTTTTGAGAGTTTGCGGTTATTATTTAATCTAGAATTATAAACATTTTAACGGGTTCTTTCCAACCAAACGCGGTAAGAACCCGTTAAAATGTTTAATTCTATACTAATGGAATATTTCATTATTACTAATGGAATATTTCATTATATTCAAATTGTGTCGTTTATTATGTAGATTAGACAAATAAAGGAAGGTAAGTAGGTACATTAGAAATAAATAAAAATAATGAGAAAATAATATAGTGCAGGTTTCGACCGCGCGGGAGGGTACTCAAGATCCTGGCAGCGTTTCCATTATTACTAATGGAATATTTCATTATTACGAAAACACCGATACCGCATGACTCGGTCGAGGCGGTGCGTGTGTTTTCCTCGGGCGAGGCGAGTCTACACAGGTTAAGCAACTTCGCCCTGCAAATGCTTCGCTAGGCTTCTCGATCTGTGTGGCCTATTTACGAATAATTTTAATCGAAAATTTGAACTGTTCACGTTTGACATGGCTGTGTAGACTCAATCCCTTTCATGAGAAATATTTCAATGGTTAAACGGGGATATTAATTCCAAGGCAAATTATAATAATATCCTATCTATTGAAGTGTAAAATTTCAGAATGTTTGTATGCCACCATGAAACATTATTAATATTCGAGTAATTAATAATTTTATATTAATATTCGAGTAAAAGATGAAATAATCATACAAAAGTTGTTTTTTGTCAGGACCGGACTCAATAACGAATACGTTTGATTGATACTTTTTAATTGAAAAACATGTTTCGTAGTTGCAATAACATACATTGGGTTGTAAAATATTTTTAAATTTTATGTCAGGATTTCAATATTTTTGCAAATATACAAAGCCAGTTTTATTTTTTGCCAATGTTTTATTAAAGATTCGATAAGTCGCTTGTTCTGATTCCAAATGATATTTGTGGTACACCTTTATTTCTTTGTTTGTTCCTTTTCTACTTGTGGTGCGGGATCACTCTCCGTCACAATGGACAGAGTTTCGGTATTGCTAGTGAAACGTGGATATTCTGAGGTCTCTACCCCCTCGGGGAATATAGACGTGGGCATATGCTCACGACTATATTCCCCGAGGGGGTAGTAGCTTCTGCTTATGCTTCTCATTTCTTTGTTATTTCGTATTGTAAGAGAAAAACTGTATTCTTTCAAACCGAAGACAATAGAATCAACGAAATTGTATTTATCTCGCGAGAGGGCACGCACGGCGCTCGTCGCTTGCATTCCAACCTCCAGTAATGGAGAGGAACCCGAAGAAGACCCCCTGCCATGGACACAACCGAAATTCAGCATGTCGCCTTCGTATGCTCTTGCAGGTCTTCATGTCGATAACTCTCTACAACTCCCATCAGGGCTTGGATACAATTTATCTACCTTGCCCATGACCCCCTAAAGCAGCGTCTACATTACCCTACATTTAGGGCAGATTTCGGCATACATTGCTTGCTTTGATCGCCACACTTTAAAATAGACAGAAAAAATCAGGCAATGTATGCTGAAATAGGCATCAAGGGTAATGTAGTCACTGCTGTAGGATCGGTAACTTTATTTGTTTTCAGAAACCGCGGGAGTACTCCATGACGGGGGGCGCAAACTTCTTTGATCCCTTCAAAACAAAGCTCTGTGAAGGAAAGCATTGAGAAACCTTAACCAGTTAGTAAAATTGGAGGGGGTGCCACAAAATCAACTTATTTCAACTACACCCTGTAGTTTTGACCAATGAGTAAGTTGTATGAGTAGCTCCGAAAACGCTCCAGTTTCATTCACTCACTAGCTGATGACGTCTAATAGAGCTGTTTGCAATTAATTCGCGAGGTGCAAAAAACATATTAATTAGAATTGAGCAAATATTTGAACTGGTAGACTTTATGGCCGCATCTTTTCTACAACGGAACACACTTCCGACACGGTGGTAGAGTCAAAAATGACGTCAGAAACTTGGACATTTTTCTCACTCGACGCCGTGAAAGTGAAATTTTTATTATTGCGTTGGACACAGTACCAATAATGGGCATTTTTCCTGTTGAAATGGGCAAGACAATGATGATGATGATTCACCATTAGTTTAAAGAGTGAAATAAAAAAAAATCTATAAAAAATACTTTTATTATTTCGAATATAGGGCACATGCACGCACTTTTCGGAGGCAATCGCGTTTCTCATAGAAAATATTCGCCCTTTTCTAACTTTTTTATAGCTTTATTTTAAATCTCGACAAAAAGATTTCACGTAAAGTAAATATTCAACCATTTTTCTGAATAACTAAACGGTTTTAATTGAAATATGATAAATAAATGTTTCATTTCATCAAACAAATTATTTTTGTCAACAAATTAACATTAATTTGATTTATAAATACTTAAATATTCAGTTTATCATATTTCTATATTAGGTTGTTTGCAACAAATTCACGTTGGTTGTAGATTCAATGAATAGGTACCTAAGTTGTAAAGTTGAGATCAAGTTGCCTATATGTTCAGTGGTTCGACCTATTAAAGGTTCTACCTGTTGTCAATCGACGATTTGACTAAGTGAAGATTTAGTACTTCAACTTTTTAAGGTACATTTAGTATACCGACAAATTGTATTATCTACATATTGATACTTTGACCAATTATTTTGTTAACATTTTGATCATTTAAAAATTAGATTTCGACCTATCGGTGTTCGACTATTTAACTTTCGGTGTTAAGAACTACACTCTTCCTGCATTGGGATCCTACAGACTATAACATAACTGATTATTAAGTATACTTAATAAAACAATCAATTCAGTAGATAAGACAGTTGCTTATCATTTCTGCAGGGCTAGCATGCCACCCACGACAAAGCGTTTAAACAAGAAAATCGTTATGCGCGCTCTTTCTGGCATACGTAAAATAATAAAGATGGAGGCACATCTCGATTTTTGTCGTTTTCTCGGGGGTGGCATGCGAAGCCTGCTGTTTGCTCATTATCACCTTTGTCATCATGAATAGCATGATTAAACTAGACAGATTTACCTTAATAACGTGGCCTCAGGTTCTGATTGATTCGTTTGATTTGTGTATTGGGATAATACTTTCCCTATCGCGGGAATATGTTGTCGAAACTTAATGGAAACTTCTCATTGAGTAGCGCCTTAGTTCAATTTCGCTTTGTTAAATAAGTTTTCAACTAAATTATAGCTTGTTGGTTATTAGATTCTGAGTGTTGGCACATGAAGTGCAATATAGGGTAATACAATTAGGAAGTTAACTTTGTGTAGTGTTGGTTATGGTAAGGTAACTTTGAAAAGTAAAGTCAATTAATTATAAAGAAAAACAGAAAACCCGACTAACCGAAAATATTAGTAAGTGAAAAGAGAAAAAAAGCTCTATAATCTTTAATCAGCTATAACTACTTTGTTTTTGCAAATATAATTTTAATGTTATCAGGTAGGTATCGCAAACGGGGACAAAGAAAAACCTAACTGTTTGGTGGTTATTGCAATACCTACCTAATCAATCAATCAATCAATTATACTTTATTTGACACAAAAAAAACAGAGTATACAGAGAGCAAACAACCAGGAAATACAAAAGGCACAAAAACAGGCGGTCTTATCGCTAAAAAGCGATTTCTTCCAGATAACCTTAGGGTAGAGGAAATAGTGAAAGAAGATTGGTAGGCGGTGTAGATCACAATAACACAATATAGATAACATACACAAATAATGTTATACAAATACAAACATACTAGGTACCTAATAACATTCAAATTATATTTGGATAAACAAAGTTGGTATAGCAGTAGCAGATTTATGATTTTAGAGCTGGTTTCAGTAGAGTTTTTTGTTTTAATAATTTCGTTTATTTCATACTTTTTACTCTTGTTTCAAAATGGGAGCATATAAAAGTACAATTATATACAGGGTGGAAAGTTAAGATTGAACACAAAGGGCAGCTACCAGAAGCATTATAGCTAAAAGAAAACGTTCTTAGGAGAATAACCCTAACTTTTGGAGTGTTTTACAAAAAAAATATTCTTTATTCCCCCCTCTCTTTTTTAAATCGCAGAAGCCATCTTAAACATACATACCTACATACATACTCTGGAAAAACATATCCCTCCTTCTGGCGCAGTCTGGTAAAATGGTATTTTCGTTGTCGCTTTCGTCTTGAGACGGCCGGCATGTGGCCGATTAGCATAGTTCACCGAGGGGGTAGTCTGAGATATTCTAAAAATCCAGAACATCTACGTTTCCACTGTTAATTTATTCAAGTTCAAGGCATTAATTGTACCCATACAATAAATGCCTCGAAATTGAAACTTTAGGTTTCCTTACAATACAGAGTAGGTTCTGTGGAGGGCTAAATTAGTCTAGCTTGGCTAGCGAGAGGTGAAATGAATACTCGTTGCAAAGCTTAAATCGAATTATATTTCTTTGGATGAAAATGATTATAACACAACACGTCAATTTCTCTTTTTTCCCACGGACGTAACGAAAAACCTATCAACTCGAATCTTTGCTTTTTCTCAGATACGTATGCAATCTCTACAGTACACTAACAAAAAGGTTTTCATTTCGTGCTTCTTTAAATATAATATCAGACATAAATTGACATAACATATACAAATCGTACAAAATAGTAGAACATACGGAAATTGTTTCGGTTTAAGATTATGTTCTATTACGTTTTATAATAATTCTTAAATAATTTTTTCGGACCGGTATGCTGGTCCGAAAAAATTGTCATATAAAGTAGGTATGTCCCAAGATTAATTGATTATTTAACTGTTTCCCATAACCTACCAATGGGCGGTCTACCGTGAAATAAATTGCAAACATCAAATTTAAATTTCGACGTCAAAACATTAAAGTCCAAAGCAGTGCCGATGTATCAACAGTAGAAGAGGACGGTTGAACGATTTATGCGTCGCCAATCACGCCCATATGTGAGTTGAGTTACGTACCGACAAACATTCTGTTTGAGTTGAAAATTGCGCTTCTGTTGAACTGGGATTCGCAAACTCCGGATGTCATACTTTCTGATAGAACATCCTTCCTTCGTCAATGGGTTATGATGGATTTGGTTTTATTGAATTTGTGTCAGTTTGCGCGCATAATTTCTCATGTCCTATTTTTATTCACTACATAAGGTCCAACAAAAGCTGACACTATTTTAAGAGGATGATCAGATCATCAAACTGAACAAATTACTTTATGGGGCCAAGGTCGAAATCGCGAAAAAATCTGCAAGTGCAATGTGCAAACCTACTCGACCCGAATTTATTGGACAGCAAATTTTTATGTTATCAGTTTCTATGTTGATCTTCTAGACAAAACTGTATGGCCTGCTCATCCCCTTATAATAGTTTCAGCTAGTTTTGTTAACTTATATATTTAAGTATACTGTGTGGATTAAAGTTTTCTATAGATTGGTGGTTTTTTAATTTGAAACAACATTATTTGTTTTTCTTTTGCTCACTTTCTAAAAAAATGTGTCTGGTAGGATCTAACAAACATGCTCTTGTATGGCTCCTTCAAATTACACATATTTTTTCTTTGCTGCCTAACTTAACTAAAAAGGCTAAAGCGGCCTAGAGAACCTATTAAACAGGTAGGCCGACGTGTTTAAGAATAAAATATTATTATTATTTAGTATGTAAGATCGTAAATGTACCAATTTCAAGCAAATAAATATTATTCTATTCGATTATATTCTTATAAAACGCAAATGTACAACCAAAGAACCAACTATAAAATAAAAGAGCAAAGTGACACAGCACATAATAACGCTTCTATACAGACGCAAATTTAGAGAAAGCCAGTACCAATAAGGTTACAATTCGCAAAAGAGGCCTTAATCTAGATAAATAACAGCGCTTATTTCCCGCTACTTTCAACCTCACCATTTCCCAGTCTTAATAAGACTAGGAAACTAGAATGCAAAGTTCCACCGACAAGTCTTGAACTATAAAGGGTTTATTAGCTGAAATCTCTCACATGAGCTGAGGCTGAGTCGGCGGAACGTGAGCCGGCGACGGTACGTGACTCGAAGCCAGTCGGCCATCGCCGATACGAGACCTTTGGCGTGCATGAGTGATGCGACCAGGAATGACTTGTTTGGTCATATTATTGATTTTAACATAACAAATTTTAATGGGCGGGGCACATTGCTCGCAGAACCGAAAATTCCTCGAGTGGCAACCGCGTCGGTAAGGTGGACCGACGACCTGGTGAAGGCGGCGGGAACCCGTTGGATGAGGGCAGGACCGGTCGTTGGGGCGATCCTTGGGGAAGGCCTATATCCAGCAGAGGACGTCCATCGGCTGAGATGATGATGAAATTTTAATGTTCTTTATTTGGACACCGGAATAAACAAAGAAATACAACAAGTTAGGAGGTGATTTTGGATGGTCTGGATACATTTATTTTGAATAATTCTTCGTCAACGCGAAGTCTAGGCGAATTTCAAACGTTGTTAAAATTTTGTTTATCATGCATTTTATCATCATAATTCAGCATCACTACAATGTGACATTCTTGTTTTTTGGAAAGGTTTATACTTGTATAGAAATGGGAAAGTTTAGAAAAGTGGTCATTATGGGATAGTAGGCTTTTTTATAAAGTACTCTTGGGGCAGCAGGGGTTCCTTAAAAAGAATACAATTGTTTCTGATTCTTGGATTTTCCTGACCTTAGTATTTATGATAATAAATGAGGGCTCGGATATTTAAATTTTTATCTCATCTAATGAAATTCATCTGATCTAATTTAGAAAACGCATGAACACTTTTTTTATATCAACATTTGTGTCAATCATTTTGTTTCTCTAATATCTTCGTAACAGGAATTTTAGACAATTATATTGCACACCCCTAGTCTCTGACGTCAGCAAGTTTGAAGCGGACTTGCCTTGTTGACTGAGGTTGTGACGTGACGAATTAGGTTATGTTTTGTAGTACTCACTACGAAGTAATTCGTAGTAGGGCTAGTAGTCTCACAACCATTCACAACACTGGACAATGAAGTCCATCGAGCCCGGGGGATGACTCTAATCTGTCTTGGAACCCGCAATAAATTAATCAAAAAAGATAGGAGGAGTAGGAAAACGACATATCCGATTTCCGGATCCATTGCAAACGAGAGACTGCAATAAAAATGAAAAAAAACATGGCTATTAGAGAGCCAATTCCAGAGATCATTTATGGCAGTGTTGAAGACACTACCGCAAAAGCACCAAAATACAAAATAAAACAATAGGAACCTAACATTGTACTGAAACTATGACCTATTTTGCTTCCAGTAATAAGTATGGCAAAAACATCTGAACGCACGGAAGTTATCCCTAGTCGCAACAAGATCCATGTATTAAGGGACACCAGAAAACGATTTTATTGATGTTACTTGGGTGACTCTCGTAAAAGATGTTTCTTCACTAGCCCGACAGTTTTGATACTACCCACCCCTGGCCTGAAAATTTTAACCAGCTACTTGTCAAAGCAACCATGACTCAAATTTCATAGTTGCCCATCATTCCTATCTGTGTTGGGAGCATGCGCTGAGAAACTTTCGGCTTTTATAAAAAAACGAAGGTCTGATCGTCGTGGGCTCTTACTCTATATGTTGAGCATTTAAAAAAGGTAGCGGGGAGCGACTAGATGAGGAAGGCCGAGGATAGACGTTAGAGTTTTGTGGCGTGCCTTGGGAGAGGCCTATGTTCAGCAGTGAACGATGATAGGGTGGTGATGAATATAAGACAAATATAGCAAAATATCCTATTAAATAAACTTATGACCATAATCTCTTTCTGTTAAGCAGGCAGTTGTAGGAAGGCTCTCGTAAACTGGCGATAAGTAGCTATCTTTTCGCCCTCAAAATCACTGCGTAAGAATTCCTTATATCTTAGTCGTTTCGTACGAGATCCACAGAAAGAAATAGGGTTGGCCATTCTAAGCCATACGGCATCTAAAATCGTATTAATACTTGTGTATCTCGTAATACAAAACCATCGGATAAAATGTTTGTCTGGTATTTTAAAATCACATTAAAAGTTTGAACAATTCCAATTCAACGAGCATTTCTGTTTCAACAGCAGTTTTCTAAAACAAATGCTCGGCACGCGTTCGCACAACGAATGCAATATAATGAACATAACTTTATTAGCACTTTGTTTTCTTGTTGTACTTACATTTTTATGGATCTTTAAATATACCTGGAAAACGGATACGGAATAATTCAATTCAATTCAATTCATTTATTTTATTGCAGATCATAGATCCATAGTGTTAGTAACAATGACTTAAAATAAATAATAATGCAGCATAACCACAGTATAAGAAAGAGTATCTATTACTAGGTACAGTACGGACACTCCCTTCCCACCAACTTTTTACCTCACCCCCTCTATCGCCCTCTGGTTACAACGGGCAGTCACCTGTAGCCTAGAATGACACCATACCTGACACGCAAAAATTTATTTTTTCGAAACAAAGAGTATATAATCTCAGGACGAAGTATAAAACTCTTTTTGAATAGACAGGTGTCAAAGCGTTTTATTTACGAAAAAGTCATTATACCGCACGCAGCTAAAGTTATTGCAGCCCTAGACTCCGTTTCGCATGTGCTGACGTTTTTGTCAATTTCAATTTTTTGTATGCATTGTCCGGGCTGCGGCATAACGTCAGTGTAGAAACTATTAAAAAGGACAGGCCTTCGTGTTATGAAAAAAAACACAGACCAGTCTGTGGGAAAAAATAAATTATAAGACGTAAAAATGATGATAAAGGAAGATAGGAGAATGATTGGATAAAGGAAGATAGGAAACTACCCAAACAAAAATGTGAAGTGACAGGGCGCATTATTACGCTTCTATTCTTCTACTTGTGGTGCCATCACCATTTGGAGCTTGGCAACGCTATTTTTACCCTGGAGACTACAGACCTGAAAACGGAGCTCGAGTTCATATTGAACCATTGACACAAGTTCCTAAGCCACGAAGTCCTTCTTCTACCAGGCATTAGTTTCTCCAAAATTTTCCCGAAATGTGACCGAGATACTGGCGTATGAGAGTTTTTATAGATTTCTACTCTCTTATTCATCTTCTATTGGACCACCTCGTTGCTAATTCTGTCTAACCTATATCATGTTTCTACAAACACGATATCTTCAACATCGTCATGTTGTATACAAATCTCAAAAGCCTCAAGTCGTTTGCACACATGTTTGAGTACAGTTGAAAACGCTTATACAGAGGCAAATCAGAAGGCCAAAAAGGAACAAATAAGGTTAAACTTCCCAACAGTCAGCCCCCTTGAGCTTATAAAGATTTAGACAGAGCAGTCAGGTTTCTCAGAAGCTAACTATACACGTGGTACCTGTGGTAGTAATGCCTAGGAAACAAAACAAAAAATGCCAAATATCAAAAATTGAAACCAGTGTATTTACTAAACTTACACAGGCATAAAAAGCTCACCCAAGTGCGACTGCGGTGCTACTGAGCCTGTCGAGAACATTGTTAACGAGTGCTGGTAGAAGATTCAACAGTGGAATCCGGGAGTTAACGAACTTACCCCAAGAGCCAAAGTACACATACCTATAATTATGAAAAATTACAATTAAGTCGTTAGTTTATTATTATACTTCAACTCATATTTACCTAACTACTTAATTGTTATAAACAACAACTTATAGCAAAACACAAAAGCTTACAAATATACACACACTCCAGAGCATCGCCGCATGGTGCCCAACAGGCTAGGAGCATCCCCCCTCTGGATGGTATGACTGATTCTTTGTGCCAGGAAGCTCCCAGCTCTGCGGTCACCAGAGGTCTCATTGAGATGCCCGGACAGGTCTGCAAAGAATATTCGCTGAGACAAGAGCCCGACGAATAACGTCATTCAGACCATTATGGCGCTTCTCCGGCAAGAAAGCACGTGGTGGCCTAGCCTGTTTAAATCCAGCATCTTCTACATGGACTTGGAGATAAATCATGCAGTTTGGTCTTCTTGGACTTCCACGACTATAATTTCGCAGCCGTGAACAGCGTCCTCACCGATCTGTAGCAAACGACCGCAGCTACAAGCCTGTTTGTTACGGAGGGCGTATCAAAGCAATGATAGGTAAGGCAAAAACTTTGGGATCACAGAAAGTGCACAGACACTCAGACCGTATTTATGGTTTTGGGTATATCTGTCCGCTTTTACACAACGGCAATCGCATATGATTAACAATCACGGGTAGGTTTAAAATAATTTTTCTTTAAATTTTACACACAATTTTTATTCTGACATGACATTGACGTTTTTTGCTTAAAACCATATCAATTTGTAATCTCCGCAGGAATGAAAAAGAAAAAAGCCCTACTAATAATAACCGAACTTACTCTGTTGTTGGCATTGTTACATTGCCAACTTATAATTAATCCCAAATCTGTATACAGAACCCGTTTCATACAATATATTTATTCTTGACCAATCCATGTGAAAATATAAAACTGTAAACATCCGGAAAAGTGCTTTTACAGCTCTGTTTAATGTCTCAACAAAGGTTATAGGATAATAATAGGTCTTCTTCTCGCGGCCCCGAAGGGGCCGCGGGGAGACGTTATCGAGGCATTGGCCTCTTGGACGTGGCATCTATCGCCGACCGTTGATGCGGCCGGGTCCTTGGGGTGGCACCTGGTGGTGCCTGCCGGTGCGATCGAGCCCACCGAGTGGGACCCCGTTGGGGGAGGCCCGGTGAGCGATCATCAGCCGGTATTGTGGTAAGTCCTGGGGGTTGTTTGGCTGCGGAGTGGCCCACGATCCTGCGTCTCGACCCACAGACCCCCACAGTCCGTAGGGATCGGCGGACGCGAGCTGATTCCGCAGCGAGGCGAGTCACTTAAGTGACTCGGGCATCATATGTCGGTCCGGGGGTGCAGCTGCCGGCGGTAGACCGGCAGTGAGGTCAGTCTAGGGGTGCTGTGGAGGGCACACGATCCCGGTGACACACCAGGCGTGTGCAGCCTCCATTTCAGCGGTCGATCTGGGGGGGGTCTGCCAGCGGGATCAAGCCCACCGAGGGGAGGCTCGGTGAGCGACCCACTCACTGGCAGTGAGGTCATCTCTGGGGGGCTTGCGGAGGGGCTCACAGTCCTGACGATTCGCTGCGGAGTCGTGGACGTGAGCAGGCTCGGCTGCAGCGAGGGGTGCGGCACGGTGGATGCGCCGCTGGTCTCAGTGTGGGCGTGTGGATGCTCGAACGTTGTTTCCTTTTTATTACTATTAGGTGGGTAGACCACAATAATAATAATAAAAAGGAAATGAAGGTGGTTTAATTAGATTGTGCAGGCGGCACAATAATCAACTTACCCGAGGGTAAGTTGAGAAAATCTTCGTTTTTAGCCCTGAGAAGGGCTGTTTGGATGCTGTGAGGGGCTGCCGGCGAGTTCAAACCCACCGAGTGAGACCCCGTTGGGGGAGGCTCGGTGAGCGATCTTCGAACCGGCAGTTGGGTCATCGGATGGACGGCTGCGGGGGGGCCCACGGTCCTAGCGACTCGACGGGGAGTCGTGGACGTGAGCGGGCTCCGCAGCGGGATGAGGATCTTCCCTCAGGCATCTTCGCGGGGTTCCGCGGGTGGGCGACGTGGCGGTGGTCGCGGGCGCAGTTCGGTGCGCTTACGGGCGCTTTCGCGTTCGCGGGCGCAGCGTCGAACTGCGCGGAGCCCTGCGCACGTACGATACTTCGTACGGGCAGGGGGAAGCTGTGAGGTGTTCGCTGCGGCTCGATCGCGAAAGCGCGGCGCCGGTTTAAACTGCACACGGGCAGCCGGCGCCGCGCTGGGGTTCACTGGGGTGCGCGGGACGCGCAGGGGGTGCGATCGCGGAGCCGTTGGCGGCGTTCCACGACTATAATTTCGCAGCCGTGAACAGCGTCCTCACCGATCTGTAGCAAACGACCGCAGCTACAAGCCTGTTTGTTACGGAGGGCGTATCAAAGCAATGATAGGTAAGGCAAAAACTTTGGGATCACAGAAAGTGCACAGACACTCAGACTGTATTTATGGTTTTGGGTATATCTGTCCGCTTTTACACAACGGCAATCGCATATGATTAACAATCACGGGTAGGTTTAAAATAATTTTTCTTTAAATTTTACACACAATTTTTATTCTGACATGACATTGACGTTTTTTGCTTAAAACCATATCAATTTGTAATCTCCGCAGGAATGAAAAAGAAAAAAGCCCTACTAATAATAACCGAACTTACTCTGTTGTTGGCATTGTTACATTGCCAACTTATAATTAATCCCAAATCTGTATACAGAACCCGTTTCATACAATATATTTATTCTTGACCAATCCATGTGAAAATATAAAACTGTAAACATCCGGAAAAGTGCTTTTACAGCTCTGTTTAATGTCTCAACAAAGGTTATAGGATAATATATTTTGAAGCTTAAAGAGCTTAATAGCCTTAGAGGATAACCTGAATCAAGAAATGTTAGTCTTAAAATCTTTTTAAAACGAGTACATTGTTTTACGGCCGGCCGCGCGGTTCTTCAAAAAGTTTTATGTCTTTTTAGTAGATTTTGTCGAAATTTGTATTCAAATTCAAATATTTTGTGGTCACATTAGCTTTACTACCTGAATACTTTAGCGCCACACATATTTACATTTAAGGGCAGGTTATCCCAGAGCGTCTCTTTCTTACAAGCATACGTTTTCAATTAGTCATCCCACTTCAATAGAAAGCAGGATCGCTAAAAAACGTGTTTTTCATCAACATCTTTTCTCTTGGGTGTTTGGGGTAAAAACTTGTCTATAATGTTGACAATGTCATTTCCTATTTTTCAGTGTATTTTTTTTATTTATATTGTTAATAATCTTTGAGTAAATCTTGAAAAATAGTCATAAACTTACCTATCTTTGCATGGTTTCATGATTAAGACTCAAGACTCAACCAAAAACAGGTCGATATGAAAGAACCTGCCCTTAGGACAGATTCTACTAGTTACGACAGATTCTTTTAGGTAAGGGCAGAAGTACACGTAACAATTTTTCAGTCCTGGGGAAATATGCTTCGGTGCGCTGATCGTAGCGAATATTTGAACAGCGATTTTCTTTTTTTTTAATTTATTTATGGGGCGCAGCGCCACAAGGCCGACGACCTGGTGAAGACGGCAGGAACCCATTGGATGAGGGCAGCGCAGGACCGGTTGTTGTCGTGGCGATCCTTGGAGGAGGCCTATGTCCAGCTGTGGATGTCTATCGGCTGAGAAGATCATGATGACGATAACTGAGCTTTAAAGAACAAATCACTAAATGTTTACACATTTTATTAACGTACATTTAAACCTTTTATAACTTGACAGGAACATAAAGTATTATTTGCAACTCGCTGCACCTTCGCCGTTTCACTTTTTGCTTTATAAGCTTTTTAATTGAGATTTTGCTTGGCGCTTAAAGGAAATACTTCAACGTTTCAAACACCTGCTGTTAGTGGCTTTATTTCTCATTTTAAAGCTTGTTTATGGAAATGTTTGCACTGTTTTAATAATTGTATCGAAATGCAATCAAATTCGACTTGAATATACATTTCTATAAACTCACAACCATTAGTATCTTTTGAGGTTGCACAATCTTTCTTTTGAAAGAACAGCAACGCGCGTGGACCAGGTTTCAGTAGAAAATAAGTGAAAAAAAGGAAAGGTATCTCATAATATGATACCTTTTTGAATGAAGTGCCTGAACCTCTTATTCAATCTCATTAGATAGTCAATTTAATTTTCTATGGTGTTTAAAAAGAAAATTTACGATAAAAAACCTCCCGTAACAACTAAAAAATACCATAGCTCCACTTGCGTTAACCTGGGTTACCAATAAACGCCAGGTTTAGTTTGTAACCCATGATTTTTTGCATAGAAAAACAACTGAGTGAGCTGTTTACCCTGAACTGACTTGTCCAGTTAAGATGTGGAATTTAAAAAATAAACAGAAGCCTTCGCCAGTTCGATTTCATATCATGTCTCTCGCTCCCTTTTTTCTGATCAATAAAATTATTATTTCATTATCAAAATACCGTAACAGACACCTGCATACGCTGAAGAAGAAATTTCGATACGACCGATACGTATGTGAAGTCTACAAAATACTCATTGGACACGCGTGGTGGACTGCAGCCCATACACCCTCCCTGAGGGTAGGCCGAGGCTGTGCCCTGCAGTGGGACCTATAATAGGCAGATAATGATGATGAATATCAAAATATGGAAGATACGAACCTAATATAAATTTACACTCTGTACCTAGACAATTCTCAAAACAAGACAAGACCAACACACAAGACTTAACTCGCTACTATATTATTTAAAAGAAAATCATGATTGGGCAACTTTTGAGGGTGCAATTATTATTGTAGTAGTTCCAAAACCAATGCTTGAATCTCGGCAACAGAATTTTTCAATTTTTATATTTTAATTAGATATGCAGAAACCAGGTGAAGTTTTGAGCGTAACAGGGTTTGCCAGGAATCTGCGATAATAAAATAAAGCAATGAAATCTTTACAGCCCGAAGGTATTTCACCTTTTACGACTCGCCATACAAATGGAACAGGCAAATTGGGGATTTATGGTATTATCTAAGACACGTTTTGTTGAACCAATTAGGGTTTTGGAAATGTTGATTTATGTTCAGTGCAAAGCACAAGCAACCGGCCATATACAGGGTTTAAGTGTAGACAGTTGCATTACTTAAATGGGTGATTTTACTCGTGATACTAAACAACTTTTTTTATAAAAAAGCTGAAAGTCACCCAAAGGGCAATGGAGAGGGCTATGCTCAAAGTTTCCCTGCGAGATCGAATCAGAAACGAAGAGATCCGCAGAAGAACCAGAGTAACTGACATAGCCCAAAGAATTTCATACGTATTATATATTTTAACGTTCATGGTTTTATTAACACACTAAAAATATATAAGATTAATTAATATCGTAGGTAAGGAACAAAAAAATAAAAAATAAATTAAAACAAAAACAAAACAAAAAAACGGCAGAGAAAGGCGTAGACGGGTCAGGTAGGTGATGGGAGTTCAGCCTGCAGATGGAATGCCGATCGTAGATTCGTCGGCAGACCATCTACAGGTAGAACACTCCATCAAAGCTGCTGCCGTGCGGGATTGTGCCAAGAAGGCCGGGCGATGCTATAATTCGCTGCCCGAGGTACGCGCCAGCCCTCGTGTCGCCTGTGGCGTTCATCAGCCTGGGAGATATTTCTTTGAATAGCTTCCTGGCATCTGGACCCCAGGTTCCCATGGTCTCTACTCAAAAAGGCGCAAATATTTAGTTCTGACCGAGGGCTGCATATTTGCGTCTTTTCGAGTTTTCGGCGAAGGCCGCCGCTGCACCGGCTCCCGTGGATGATCTCTGGAGATGAGACGGTGCCAGAATGTCAACGCAGGTATATTTCGTATGGAAAGTCTAATCTTTTTCTTCTAATTTTATACGTGTTAATGAATAAACGCAAAACTACAAAATAGTTTGTTTAAAATCGAAAGCAGCATTACGTATCCAAAACGCCTCCATTTAATCTTCAATGTACATCCACGCCAAGTTTTATTATTTTATTATAATGATTATGTACTTATAGAAAACACGTAAACCTAAGTAAGTAACACAGGATACAGGTGAATCAATTATAATGAGTGGGAAATGCCCCGTGCCATCAATTTGCAATGAAAGGGAGAACCATTTTAGCTGAAATAAAAGCAATTCAATTTGAGGTTTTAATTAAATTTTTAAAAGAAATGCATTCAGGAACAGGAAATAAATAACATCACCCCGGCCCTAAAAGAGATACAGGAAACTAACCACAACATCGAATATTCTCTCGCTTTCTTACTGAACAAAACACACAACTAAAAGATAAAATTGATAGATTAGAGACTCTGAGAAAGGAGGATAGAGACTATATTATATTGCTAGAAAATAAAATTGAAGATATGCAGATGTCAAGTCGGAAAACTAACTTTGAAATATTAAATGTACCAAAAATTGAAAATGAAAATACAGAAAATCTTGTTGAAATGGTTATCTGTCTCTCTAACACTGTAGGCTGTGATTTGAGCAAGAAGGATATCAAAGACATATATAGAGTAAGAGGTAAAAAAGATGGACCTCTAACACGCCAATCATCGTGGAAACCACATCCGCACTTACAAAAACCAGCCTGTTGAAAGCATGTAAAGATTTCAATCTTAAGCAGAAAAATAAACTGAGAGCCAAGAATTTGGGCTTCCGCAAACCACAGCCAATGACACACTTCGCTTCCGCAGTCCAATGACACACCCATCTACGTCTCCGAAAACCTGACGCAAAAAGGAGCACGCTTGCACTTCCTTGCAAGAGATTTAACCAAAACGAATAGATTTAAGTTCTGCTGGACAGCCTATGGCAAAGTATTCGTTAGGAAAGATGAGAACTCGCCCGTTATACTAATTAAATCTGAAGCCCAATGCCATCAACTTATGAACACCACGCCATGACCGCTTCTATGCATAAGATGTCAACTACTGCATGTTATAATCGATACAAAGTTTTTAATTTATCTAATTGTTAATCTAATATGTAGCCTACACTTTATATACAAAACCGTTTTAATTTCATATTGCCAACCTGTATACACTCAAATACACAATCGACTCTCACAAAATACCTATCACACAAACGATCCTTATTCATATATTCTCTCTTTCAAAATCCACATTTATTCTTCTGCTTCCAAAAACTCAACCACTCAGTCTGAAGTAAAAGCCCTACCTTACTGCTTGGCAAACTTTATAGTAAAATCTCCCGATAATAAGACCAGTCTCTACACCATCAGATTCCATGCTGCCTCAATATGAATAACACACTTAATACGTTAACTGAAATCGACAATATAAATATCGCGACTGCCAATGCCTGTGATATTAATGATCTCTATAAGCATTTTCACACCACAAGAAAAGATCTAACAATTAGTACTCAGAATATCAGAAGTGTATACTGTAATCTCGATGACTTGAACCTAACCCTACATTCGCTCAATAACTATCCAGACATAATTATTCTGACTGAGTGTAGATTGGATCCTAATAAGTCTATACCTAGTCTGACAGACTACGCTTCTTTTGCATTGACACATCATCTAAATCAGAATGATGGCGTTGTAACCTACATAAAAAACACGACCACAGCAAACATAAAAGAAATAAAACTTGACCATGCATCTTGCCTGCAAATTAACGTGAATGACAACATAATTCTTGGAATTTACAGATCTCCGTCAAATACTATATAAAGATATAGTAGATGATACTAAAAGGATACATACAAGTTTTGCTAGAAATCAGTATAACCACCAATCTGCATACGTATATAATAATATTAATAAAACTTTAAAAATTCATGTAATGAAGCCGCATGATTGTAAAAAATGTGTTGTAAATTGGCTAAAAAGCCAAAACTATGAAGATATTGAGGATTTATTGAAGCATTTAGAATAAAATATAATAATATGTGATATAACCCCATACACACACACACACACACACACACACACACACACACACACACACACACACACACACACACCCACACAGTCTATCTTATATATTCTTAGGATACTTACCTCCATGCACTTAAACTTAAATTCTGGCATGTTTTTCTAAATAGTATTATTGTAAATTAACTGTAGCACTTGTTGTATCTTTATCAACTTATGAGGATTACTTAAACTTAATTTTTGTACAAATTAGTTATGTAACTAGTACTATGTTTACATTTCCTTGGAAAGAGCGGTACCTTCTGGCACAGGTGTTTTTATAACATTTTTTCAGAAGATTCCAACCACAAGATAAAATTATGTACTTTTAAGAAAGCGAAATAAACTATTTTTATTTTATTTATTTAATGCAGAGATCGTTTCGTCAGTAAATTAAAGATATTTCTATGATCTCTTGACTCATTGTTACTGAGTTTATAAAAATCTTGTTTGAAAAGTTACGTAAGTTTCCTAAATGGATGAATAATCTACAATAAATTATTTAATTTATTTTAAATCCTAATTCTAATATTTTACTATATCAGGTCTAACAAAAGTAGCTGAAATTATTTTAAGGGGATGATTAACAATCAAAGTGAACAACTTTCTCTATGGGTCCAATATCGAAACCGCGAAAAAAAACAGCTTGTTCAGTTTGATGGTCTGATCATCCCCTTAAAATAGTTCCAGCTAAATATAGCTGACTCGTTATGGCTAGTTGTATCTAGATTTTACAGTAAAATAAAGCTTTACAAAATAAGACGAACAAAAGCGGTGACAGCAGGAACTAAATATTTTAGTACAAAATCTGGAACAGTCTTGCAGGTTATGCGCGATATTGACGTTCTAATAAGGGAAGTAGCGCCCTAAATGTTTGCCCATCCATTTATGTCACACTATAGTTTAGTAGTTCTAATTCCGAAAACTAAATTGAGTAAAATAATAAATAAATAATAAATAACGCTCACAGGCACATACATTGTAATGATCCCAAGCAAGCACTATAGGCTGTTTATTATGGAAACCATACAACAACGGCACAAACATATAAACATCCCAGGACCCAGGACCCTGGTTTGGCAGTCCGGCGTGGTAACCATTACACCAAGCGGGTCGTCAACATAAAATGCACACAACTATTATTCCAAGAAGGGGTTACTCAGGGGCATTATATTATATGGCACGCTACGCAAATTCACATTTTACTAATAGTACACAAATTGTAGCTAATGTATTGGGTACATACCTGCGTAACTATAATGTCCGGGACGTTAATCGCTCGCCTTATACTTCACTCGCTAATGCGAGACGAGATTGGTACCTAAACCTTGTAATATATATATTTTTTTAATCTTTCACTACCTACATAATTTGGTCCGATTATATAATTTGTAGTTTTGCATACTATTGAGTTGTATGTACACAAACCAAAACGTTTCTGTTCCTACTCTTAAGAAAAATCTGTAATTGGCCTGTGTTATATTTCTTTATATTACATATTCTATAGAATGTTTGTTATAGGCTGTAGATTTTTCTAAAAAAAAAAAGAAAAAAGAAAAAAATTGTAGGATATTATTTCGATCCGGCCTACGGACCGCAGTTGGAGAACGCTGGTTTATAGCATGTTATATCGTGGTTATATCATATATCTTCAAGTTTCCGCGTATTTTATATATTTTATAATATAATATTTATTTACATACTAGCGTTAACCCGCGACTTCATCCACACAAATTATATACCAGATTTTAAGTCAGATCATAAGCTATCAAACAAAGTAGGTTTAAGGCGGGTGCAGAGGGGTCAATTTTATACAAAACTTTGACGCACAAAACGCGTAGACGGTATTAATATAAGTAACTTTGTATATATGGAAAAATAGTTTAGAAAATCTAGATGCCGCGTAACAAATAACATTTGCAATTTATAAAATAATTACGAAGATATAAAGCTTTGAAATTTTTCATACAACATTTTAAAAGCTTTATATCTTCGTAATTATATTATAAATTGCAAATGTTATTTGTTACGCGGCGACTAGATTTTCTAAACTATTTTTCCATAAATAAAATATTACTTTTATTAATTCCGTCTACGCGTATTGTGCGTCAAACTTTTGTATGGACTGAAACCACCTTAACGGCTAATAAAGTCTATTAAGTAATTTTTTTAAGTTGGTTGACTTACTTGGTTGCTCGTAAACTTGTAAAGCCTACTTAGCGGTGACAGCTTTCCTTTTAATTTCGTTATAATATATCTACTACTGTTGTGAATTTTCGGAGCATTGTAGCCACCAGGTATCTGTCATCCCTGGCCGTTGTACATCTTGGCCTGCCATTTCCTGGTCTCCGAAAGTGCGATCCGGTCTCTCGGTACCGCTGGACTACCCGCTGAACTGTCGACAAAGATACATCAATGTTTCTTGCTGTTTCACGCTGGCTCCGCCCAAGTTCCAAGAAAGTCAGGGTTCTGGTACATTCATCTAACGTAACTGCCATGCTCCACCTCACAGAATACTGATTACGCACGTGGAAGTCGTTCACAATATTTTTTTTGTGACAGAATAGAAATGGAAAGAAACCATAATGACAACAATTTTGTTTTCAAAAATTTCCATTTTTCAAATTTTGTTTTTTGTAAATAAGTTTCATTCATCAGCCAGTATAAAAAGTATGTAATAAGAAGCTCAACTAAATAGTCTTTATTCTGTTTTTTTATTTCATTGATCTAACTCTTACAGTTTTTTAGATATTCGAACTTATGTGACTGACTCGTTATTTTTGGAACCGAGTGTATTTAAAGTCAGTGATCTGCGCTACCCCAACAAAATAAAATTAAAACAGTTTTACCTACATAATAGAATAAGATATCAAAACATTCAAACAAATACAAGACAAAAAATAATTAAGGACATCACCGAAACAGGGCACGCAACAAGTCCAAAGAACAACAAAGCAGAAGATCAATTCTTTTGATAACGAAACTCCATTCTCTTTGTACACAAGAGCCTTCAGCCAACGAAATTGTTTCTTAACTCTGTGCGCCGGAAAATGACATTAGCGGCTTTGACAATAGAAATCAAATTAGAAAAGTCACTATTGTTGACCGAGAAATAGAAGTGGCTTATCGACGGACGGCACCAAAGAAACGTCATGGCAGTTTTCAACTTCAGAGCTTTGTGTTGTTCATCTCTGTAGACTTTATTTATTTGACACAGCAGTTTATATTTGCTTGTATTACTGAAAAAAAAAACTCGAATGATCCTGCCTACCTCACGCGAATGGAGCTTTTAAGGACGTCATGTCTCTAGCTTTTCCAGTCTCATTATAATCATCAGCCTACATACGTCCCAATGCTGGGCACAGGCCTACCCTGAGGGAGGGTGTATGGGCATTTGTCCACCACGCGTATCCAATGCTGATTGGTAGACTTCACATTCGCATCAGAATTTCTTCTTCACCGTATGCAGGTTTCCTCAAGACCTTCCTGTACCGATTTGAGACCAGAGAAAGTTATTTAATCGATTTTATTTTACAAATTATTTATAAATTAAATGCATAAGCAAGAACAAACTTCAAATCTGAAAAACACTTCGTCAAAAATTATGATTATTAATTTATTACTGTCAAAATGTCTGTTTCTGCAACTTGCTTTGTCAAAAATAAATCTATACTATTATAAAACTGTAACAGGAAGTTTGTCTGTACATTGAAGATATTAACAAAAAAAAAGTTACGATATGGTTTTTAGGTGTCCCTGATTCCATTTCACCAATTTTTGGATTTTTTGTCTGTCTGTTTGTTTGTTTGAACGAGTATCACGCAAAAACTACTGAACCGATTTTGATGAAACTTTTTTTGTTTGATAGTTTATGATCTGACTTAAAATTTGGTATATAGTTTATGCGGACGAAGTCGCGGGTTAACGCTCGTAATTATATAAACAGGATCTCAAAGTTAAGTTGTGGTCTGTGCGGATTCGAACCTGAACTGGACTCAAGATTGAGTTTTCATAGCACTCTGCGAAGCGCTACCGATGCTCAGCTTATGTTTACAGCCTGTTAATTAAATACTACTATAAGTCATGTATGTCTTCGAAAAACATCTAACCATTAAGCCTAAGTCTACGTGGGTGAAAGTTCGAAACTTGTAACTCTACTTACGGTTCATTGGTCGAACTGAAAAATCGTATCTTACAGAGTAATATTTCTATTTTTATAATCTCTATCTCCAAAGATTGCCAACATCCATGGCCACGAAGAAATACCAATTATATCTTTCTTAGCTGTATTCCAATTATTTTTAAGTCGGCTTTAGGAATTTTTTCCAGGAAATTATTTAGGGATTTGAATTTTTTTCGTTACCTGCAAAGTTGGCGAAAATGAGTCTAGAATTCTTTATATTCCTCGGATTATTAAACGTTTCCTTTGAATTTTTAAATAGATTTGTCTATTTTGTTTCAAAGGAAAGAATTTAATTTCTGTCTACCTTTTATTTAGTTTTTTTGGTTTAGAATATACTACTAAAAATCCTTTTGGTTTCACGCGTAGACAGAATTAATAAAAGTAATATTTTATATATGGAAAAATAGTTTAGAAAATCTAGATGCCGCGTCACAAATAACATTTGCAATTTATAAAATAATTACGAAGATATAAAGCTTTGAAATTTTTCATACAAAATTTTACCATATATACAAAGTTACTTATATTAATACCGTCTACGCGTATTGTGCGTCAAAGTTTTGTATAAAATTGACCCCTCTGCAACCACCTTAACTTTCAAGCATGCTTGGAGTATTTTTAGTATTACATTTCGAAATGAAACTATGTATACATATGAAGTGCAAAGAATATATTAGTTATGAATAGTTTTACCTGCATTCTTATATCTGTACTACCAATCATGATTTTCTTTCTAGAAGATTGCATGATCGAGAACTCTTTTTATCTTGTTATTGCAAAGAAATTGGGTTTTTGACCTCGCTATACCATTTTAAATTGAGCAGCCGAGCTTACAAATTGTCTAATATGTTTAACATTATTTTAAAGAAAAGAAAATAAAAAATCTGGTACTCTATATCAGGGACGCAGCCTCACGCAGTAGAGTACGTAAAACGTCTTGTACCGAGTAATGACTTCTATCCTCCAAATCATGGTAATAAAATAATGCCGGTAAATACTATACCATGTGAATGGATGATAATAGTAGCAAAACTATGGTTAATCCAACATGAGATTGGTAGGTGTATCTTGACTAGGCGAATCTTGATGTGATGTGGTGGGCCTATGCCTGATTTTAAGAATCTCGTTTCCAAAGTAAAAAGCGATCTTGTTATAACATATTGCGTTTATATTTGCAAGTGACCTCTACTGATCGAAATGAAAGACGTTCCACGAAAAAATATTTGAATGAAAGAAACTGGGTATAAAACATTTTCTTAACAATAACTACGCAATATTTTTCTGTATTTATATTCTCTAGTTCACAAGTTATCTAGTATCACGATACGACAGCTAAAGCCGATCGGAGGGTCCCAAATTGATTAAACTTTTTCAATCATAACTGTCAGATATTGTTGGCTAAAACAACACGGTGTTCCGTTGCGGCGTATTTCGTCGAAATCGAATGTCATCTTAATTTAACTTTTTGTTTGTTTTGAATTGAACATTTTATTACACTTTTTTGTGATGGGTCCAACTTTTTATCAAGCGGTTAATCAAGCTTTAAATTTACTAATTAGAAGGTAAAGGGCCACTTGATACACTGTTCGGTAGGTGACTGAAAACGAAGGCGGCTGAAGGGAAGCTGATGAGGAAAACAACAGGAATCAATTTATTTACTGTTTGCTGGACACATCTAGCTCCGCACATTGATAGATTGAACTGGTGTTTACAATCATCTATCCATCCATTCATGCAACACACCCTTTGCACCCTTTGATCAGTCCGTCTTTGGACATGGCCTCCTCCATATTCCTCCATGACGTTCTGTCCCTCGCCCTCTGCACCAAGGTTGAACCCGCGTGTCCCCTTATATCACTAAGCCATCGTTCTAGTGGGTGGCCTCTACCTCTCCCTGCATGGTTTCCCTGGTCCTCCACTCCAGTGTTTTTGTAGAGGCGAGCATCAGCTACCTACTGGGTCCACAGGCGGCGAATAGTGGAACATCCTATCGTTATGAAGGATAGCTGCGAATAAGATCTTGCCAAATAAGCAGTCGTGGACTGAGGTGGCATGGTTACCCGGGTGCTTTAGGGTGCCTAGTAGCACCCATGGCACTCCCTGCCCGCCACTGATTTTTTTACCTCACCCTCTCTGGTTGATTCGTGGTAAGCTGTAGTCTAGATTGACACCACAATTGACACGCGAGAATTTATGTTTTCGAAACAAAAGAGAATATAATCTCAGAACGAAGGATAAAAACTATTTTTGAATAGACGGATGACATGCGTTTTATTTATGAAAAGTCATGTACCGCACGCAGCTAAACTTATTGCATTGCAGCCCTAGACTAGGTTTCGCATGTGCTGACGTCATCTTGTCAATTTGTTTTTTGTAAGCAGTGACCGGGGTGTGGTTAGTTGGTCGGGAAGTTGCCAACACAATCCTATTATTATTTAAAACGTCATTTTGAACTATACTACAAAAACACGCCTTGCTACAACTACAAGCTTTAAATATAGTTGGTAGTACAACTGATGTAAATATTCTGTCCTCCCCGACAAGGAACACCGACTCGTACGTTACACTAAGTTTCATTTTAAGTAGTGTATTTGCTTTCCTAAGTAAATACCTTTGTAGCTTAGAGTTTATTAACTTATGTGCTTTAGATAAAACCTTCGTCCTATCCAAACATGAACTCTTATTTGGAAAACCATAATCGTTATTTACTCTATACCATACTAATTTAATTGAGATGTTAAGAAAAACATAATAATGAACCACACTTTTTAAAGCCGCTTTAGATTATGCAACCGATTACACGGAATCAATGCAATGGTTAATTTGATTTCAACTTGGAATACCTATAACACGGTCAATGCTTTTGATTTTAAAAATATTAAGCTGGAGTCTTGTAATTGCAACTATCTGGTAATTGCAACTATGGAGCAATTAAGTGCAATTGCTAATTAAGAATCACGATTCAGTTCTTCTCTCAATAGACTTATGTCTAGTCATCTAGAAGGCAGGTGTTGATATAAAGAGAAGGACTGAATTGTGATTCATATAAGTGCAATTGCTCCATAGTTGAAATTACCAGATAGTTGCAATTACAAGACTCCACCTTATAGTAAGAAAATTATCTCCTTCTTTCTTTTGACGATATCGGGAGAGTTTTTTTTGAATTTCTCTTATCCTAATTAATATTCGAAAGTGATTTATACCGTACGTAATTACGTAGTCTGAGTACTGAGTCAAAATAAATAATTGCATTCCTGAGCGTGCTAATCAACAAAAAGTCTTACTTTGTTAAAATTTATCATCAATTAGAACTAAATAAACATCTGAACTTCCTCAGTTGTAAAGAAAAACCAGAGCATGGTTGCTAAAACCTAATGTGAAGAGTCTTACTTTGTTAACATTTTTCATCTAACAAACACAGTCTTAAGACAGTCTCTGAAAATATAAAATTAAGTTAGTACGTAGCACGATGCTCAGGTGTGCTACTCTTAACGTTTATTAAGACAAAGCCCCACTTTCGCGGGCCCATTAGCCGCAACTGCAGCTTTCAGCGAATTTAGAAATTGCTCTGTATATGGCATTATGTAAGCTTTAGGCTGTCAAAAAGTTTTGTTTGAAAATAGATATTGTTTTGCGCAAAGAATGGACTGGCTTTTTTGGTTTAAGGCTCACGTAATCAAAATTGTGATTTTTTGTTCACAGGAGTAATTTTCGAGTTCAAATACAGTCACACCTTAGTTCTAACATACATATTATTCTATACTTGTAACCTGACAGGAATTATACACGGATCTGAAAAAAAGACAGACGGAATCTCGTCTGATGAAAAGTGAAGCACGGATTGTCGGTCCTGCGCCTAGGACTGGTGCGTCTGTGTGAGTTTAGGTCCCTTGTAGAACAAACGAAATTGTAGGACCTTGCATGCTTCACCTCTTTTTAGTGTTGACATTATGTCCGTCTTTTTTTCAGGGTCCGTTATTATATTAAAAATTCCGTTTGGAGCAGTTTAGTACACAAAAATTGTCATACTATCTTTATTAGCTTTTTTGAAGGGGTTGCAACCTAATTTGGAAATATGTCGTATGTTTTTAATAAGTGAATATTTCATTACTAAATTCCTGTGAATTATACAGGGTCCTTCCTAATAAATGCTGACACTTTTTTAAGGGGATGATCAGACCATCAAACTGAACAAATTTCTCAATGGGACCAAAATCGAAATCGCGAAATAAAAATCAGCTCTCCCATGCATTTGGCTAAAGTAGGTTTGTAGTTTTGTATGGAACAGTTTTTTTTTTCGCGATTTTGATGTTGGTGCTATAGAGAAAGTTGTTCAGTTCCCCTTAAAAAAGTGTCAGCATGTTAAGAAGGACCCTATACAATCTTTATAACAACAAAGGCTACTTATGAATAACATCATCTATAAAATCTATGTGCATATTATGGTGCATGTCTACACATACTATCTTCTTCTATGTCTATACATCCCAATAGTTTGTGAGTGATGTTTGTACACAGACAAACAGGCAAAAATTCTAAAAATTGTCCTAATGCACTACATTGAATATCCTAAACGCCCGTAACATCTTCATACAACGTGTTAATAAATTAGCGCAATACCTCATTCACCCCAACTGATTTATAACAAAATAATTAGAATGAAACAATAATTTCATTATTTTGATAGTTGAAATTTTAATTTAAAGTTATTCGCATTTTAAGTTTTGAGGCAAAAATGACTTGTTATCATTTCAGCAATGAATAAAAGCGCTATCGTACTCATGGATACATTTTAATAATCTTGTTTTGGTAGTAAGTAGGGTGAGTATGACAGTGCGGTGGGTTGACATCGGGTTCAGTAAATTTTAAATTTTACAAACAAATTATTTAATGTTTTGAAAAAAATTACCCATCTTGAAACCATGATAATTCGATTCTGGTCTCGATTCTAAACAAACTACTTTCTAGTTTTGCGTTAATTCATTAACACGTTGTATAAATAGTTCTACCAAGTATCAACGTGCAATGTTACCACAAATCCCAAAGGGGCTACCCTAAAGCTCCTAAACGTAATGGCCCTTAATTACATCCGCGAAAGTGCAAACTTCTCATTCACTTACCTGTGTTATTTTAGGTGACGAAAAAGGTTTTGGGTCAGGAAAAAGAGAGTAAAAGGCTTTAAAAGACGTTGCCCGCGTGACGAAATGTATTCGTTTCAAATCGTTCCACGGCTAAGGCACGAGTATGATCAAGGAACACATACAAATAGCATGATACTAAAATTATACACAAAATAGGAGGAATATCATACTTCCCAGGGAAATGGAAATTACCCTTTTCCATCGCAGCATTTCTTATAAAATTCAAATTTAACAGTTTTGGAGGCGAAACGGGATTGGGCGTTTTCCTTTGGAAAAATGGACATTTCTTTGTCATTAAAATAATTAATAATTTTGGTCAGTTTGTCTCTGGGGCAAGGCAGTGCTCCCGCCAAGACGAGCTAAAACAGCGGCGCATTCCTTTTCTCGAAGAGATTTTGCGTATTTTTGAGCGCTCATAACTTCGGTCTGGATAGTACCTGTGAGCTCAAATTTTCAGGATAGCATGGGGTTGTCACTCTTATAAATATGTACTTAATTTGATATTTACAGCCCTGCTGCTTTAGATTTTATTAATACGCAAACTTCGTGGATTTAGTCTCTCAATCACTCACTTACACACTGTTGATCATTGAAACCTAACAGGTACTTCCTGAAGTCGTAGAAAGCTGAAATTTGGCATGCAGACCGGGTTTGGCGTAAAACAAAACAAAACACTCAAAAATTTGTAATTTCCCCCCTCCAACCGCTTAACTTGGAACCTGCAAATATGTATAGGTAGGTAAAATGGCCCTGGAACCCATTTTCTTGAAACTTTGCATACGATGTCGGCCAAGCCTTCTAACTTTATATGACTGAGATAAACTGATGACCTTACTCAAGACTTGGCTTGAAAATTGAGATCTCATAACTTTTTAAGAGTAAAAAATTTTGAGTCTTGGGATTTTATATAAGGTCTAACAAAATTAGGTGAAACTATTTTAAGGGGATGATCAGACCATCGAACTGAAGAACTATTTCTCTGGGACCAATATCGAAATCGCGAACAAAAATCAGCTGTCCCATACATTTAGGTCGAGTACGTTTGTATGGAACAGCTGATTTTTTTTCGCGATTTCGATATTGGTCCCATAGAGAAAGTTGTTCAGTTTGATGGTCTGATCATCCCCTTAAAATAGTTTCAGTTAGTTTTGTTAGACCTTATATATTAGAGTAATACCTACATTTTCTGTAAATCTGCTGCCACCAGTCTTGTCTTTATTGCCTTGTGCAGGGTCTGCCAGGAATCTTATAATTTGTAACACTTTTATTGTACCTATACAGGATGTAAAAGTAAATGAGACAATTACTTAAAGAAGTGCTTCAGGCCATCAAACGGACCACCTTGCACTACGGGACCAACACTGAAATCGCGAAAAAAAATCAGCTGTCCCATACAAAACTGCAAACATAACTCGACTGAAATGTATGGAACCGCAGTTTTTTTTTTCGCAATTTTGATATTTGTCCCATAGAGAAAGTTGTTCAGTTTGATGGTCTGAAGTACCCCTTTAAGTAAGTGTACTATTTAATTCTACACCCTGTATATAAACGAATTATTCTATCTTTCTTTTGTTTATTGTTATTATATTATCTGTTGTTTTAGGTGTTCTTTTGTCTTTTGTCTCCCCAAAATTTTATCCTTTCTTCGTTCATTCGATGTTGGTTGGCCATAGTAAAATCTGGACAGTTTGATAGTCTGAAGTACCCTAACGTATTAAATTGTAGACCCTGTATATTGCAGTTTCGTTTTGTTTAAAAATATTACCGCATTTGTACTACAAAAGATTATAATTCAGCGGATATTAAGTATGGCGTTTTGATCAAAATCACCTACTCTAAATAGTTACAAACAAAGTTACATACATTTTGAAGCTCGCGCTCTTTTCCTAAAATCATACAAACAGGAAAAACTTAAAAGAAAAATAAAATATTGTATACATTCTAAACATTAAAAGCCTTAGCGGAAAAATTATATAAAAGAAGAAGAATCTTCATTCAATAAAAAATATGTTTCTTTTAAAAGGGTATAGAGCCTATTCGCGAAGCCTTGCGATTTTTATTTTAATAAATTCCCCTAATGTTTTGCTACTTACCTTATGATCTCATTAATTATGGTTTATTTTGGGAATAAATGAAAGCGGGATGAGCGGCCGGCATTAGCATTTTAATTTTGAATTTTTTTGAGAGAACAAAAAAGTGTTATATTTTAACAAGTTAATGATTTTACGAGGTTTTTATTTAATTTAATTCCTTCTAAAAATTAAAGGTGTGTATTAAATCTTTTGTAATGTACGTAGTACGCGGTTACCCGCCATTTTGTCTACCTTTAAAGTTTCCTGTTTAAATCAAGAATATATTCTATTATCTTTCTTTGCTGATTACTGGCTGTTGTGATTGACGGAGCATGTGTTCTGACTGCTATTTATTTTTATTAATACCGAGCGTTAACCTGCGACTTTGTCCGCACAAATTATATACCAGATTTTAAGTCAGATAATAAGCTATGAAACAAAAAAAGTTTCTTCAAAATCGGTTCAGTAGTTTTTACGTGATGCTCGACAAAACAAACAAACAAAAAACAAACAGACAGACATAAAATCCAAAAATTGGTGATATGGAATCAGGGACACCTATAAACCATATCGTAACTTTTTTTTTGTAAATATCTCCAATGTACAGATACACATAGTTTAGACGATTCGTCCTTACTCTTTTCCATCTCTTTCCTTCTACTTTATGTCGCTATACAGACATGACAGAAATATGATAACATGTATGATAAAAGGACTGACTCAGGTTGATTTTCACGTGGTCTGGAAATTATTCTCGCTTAAACTTCTCTTAGTTTCCATTTTCTGCGCCAAATTAGAGGGATGTTTCGGTTTAAAATAGTCAGATAAGGCATTAAAGTCTGAAATCTACGGATTTTTCAAGAGGTCATCTACGGATTTCTCCTGATTTTCGGATTTCTAAAAATTTGATCTAGCAACACTGCTTGTACGTGAGGTCCGCCTGCGGGCGCTGTCCTTTGGCGAGGATAGAGATGATAGCAATTCATATGCCGGATCCATTACAGTGATCAACGTCGGCAACTTGCATTCTTCTCGAATCGAATTAGCTTTGAAAGACATGTGCAAAAGTTTGATTTACACTTCCCAACGTCCCACTTCTGCATTAAATTCGTTAATTTTTCCCACCGACATTGTGATTTCGGTCGAGTATTTACGTTATTTGCTGTGTGGTGTCGGCTAAGAATAGCACCATCCCATTTCCTCCCGTGAGTGTCGTAAAAGGCGACTAAGGGATCTACCGGAGGATGGGCAGCAGCATCCTCTGAGTACACACATTCAATCCAACTGCGATCGCCAACCCGCCTGCCAAGCGTGGCGATTATGGCAAATCCCCCCATTTTGGGGGAGGCTTATGTCCAGCAGTGGACGTCTGTCGGCTGATATGATTTACGTCAACACGACAGTGTGATAATGATGACGAAACCCACGGTTATAATCTGTATCAAGATGGTCAGAATATTTTCCAAAACTAGCAACAACTTCTTAAACTTTTACTTTCCGAGAAAAATCTGCTGTTTTCTATCTAGTCTATAGTGAAAGTTAAGATAAGATAAATGTTTATTATTAACTTTTGCTTAAAACGATGACATTAAACGGTAGACCAGAAACGAGGCAAGCCTGATACACGAGGTCTACGATTGGGAATAAAATAGTGAAAGCACTAAAATAAACAAAACTTACCCTAAACTTAAATAAATCTAAACAGAGCCAGTACTGATTCTACCGTCATCGACAGGTCCTCAATTGAAAAGCCCGCCCCTGGTCATACCTGGCCCGAAGGTGCCCATATTGCCGGCTGCGTTTCCGCATTGAATTGCTAATGATAACAATGCCTTGGGCCAGGTATGACCCAGCACATTACCCGCATCCCGTAAACGTTTGCCCAGCCTAGCTAGCATGCCACTCCCGAGTAAACGACAAAAATCGAGATGTGCCTCCATCTTTATTATTTTACGTAGGCCAGAAAAAGCGCGCATGACGTTTTTCTCGTTTAAACGCTTTGTCGTGGGTGGCATGCTAGCTAGGCTGGTCCCTCACCAAAATCGGAATCGCGGAAAAAAATTAGCTGTCTCATACATTTGGATTACAGCTTTGTATGGAGCATCAGGTTTTTCACAATTTATTGTTGGTGCCATAGAGAAAGTCGTTTTGTTTCATGATCTGATCATCCTAATAAAAAAGCTGTCAGCATATTAAGGTGGTTGCAGAGTGGTCAATTTTATACAAAACTTTGACGCACAATACGCGTAGACGGTAATAATATAAGTAACTTTCTATATAATATAATTACGAAGATATAAAGCTTTGAACTTTGTCATAAAAAACATTTTTAAAGTGTTATATCTTCGTAATTATAGTATAAATTGCAAATTTTATTTGTGACGCGGCAACTAGATTTTCTAAACTATTTTTCCATATATAAGGTCTAACAAAATTAGCTGAAACTATTTTAACGGGATGATCAGAAATGTTCCATAAAAACCTACTCGACCTATATGTATGGGACAGCAGATTTTTTTTTCGTGATTTCAATATTGGTCCCATAGAGAAGTTGTTCAGTTTGATGGTCTGATCATCCCCTTAAAATAGTTTCACCTAATTTTGTTATACCTTATATAAAATATTACTTTTATTAATTCCGTCTACGCGTATTGTGCGTCAAACTTTTGGATGGAAAGTGGACTGAAACCACCTTAAGTTGGATCCTATATTAATTATACAGAAAATGTTGCCCAAATAATGTAAATACGAGTAACTCTTGATATTACGATCAATACGGCATGAGTGCCAACTAGGACGATGTTTTTTGATGTATCCCGAACAAGTGACTAGCGGATGTAATAAATCTCGAGTAGCAATGATACTTTCCCTTCTTTGAGATACTGTTTTTTGGAGCGAAAGATATGAATTTGTTCATGACTGTTGCTATTTCGCTCATTGTGTGAGGGTTAAATATAGAAACGACAAACTAATAAATAACAACAGAACACATTTTATGCTATACCTACTTTAGTATGGTATATTATGGTAAAAAAAAAATGTTTTTTTGCGTAGCCTATTTTGTGTCCCAAAGCCCTGCCCTCTTTTCCTCCAATCCTCTCTATGCAACGCAAAATCGGCCCAACCGTTCAGGAAGGTATTCAAATCGTCGCTCCATCTTCTCTTGGGTCTTCCTCGAGGTCGGAAACCGTCTTGTGGAACCCATTCTGTGGCCATCTTGGTCCATCTCTCCGGGTGCATAAGGCAGATATGTCCCGCCAAGTCCCACTTCAGTCGAGCTGTTTTTAGGCCCAGGTCTGCTATACCGGTTTTGGAGCGCAGATCTGTGTTTCGCACCCGATACCTCGTTGGCAAATCTTGAAACGTGATTTCTGATGTTCAGTCAAATACCAAGTCTGAGCACCGTACGTTAAGGTGGGCAAGATGCACATGTCTACGAGTTTTTGCTTGAGTGTCAGAGGAAAGTCACCCTTCATAAGCTCTTTCATGGACCAGTAGCTCTTCTAGGCATTTTGAATCCATCTTTCGACTTCTTTATCGTGTCTGTTCTCAAAAGAGACTATATGGCCCAAGTAGATAAATATTCGTCGACGAATTGTATCACCCGCCCTACGATTCATGCTATTGGTCAAACATATTGATTGAGGTCAAGAGCAAACCCATACGTAATAAAAAAAATATATATATAAGGTGTAACAAAATTAGGTGAAACTATTTTAAGGGGATGATCAGACCATAAAACTGAACAACTTTCTCTATGGGACCAATATTGAAATCGCGAAAAAAAATCTGTTTTTCGCGATTGTTTGACCTTATATATATACCATACTAAATTTGTAATTAGCTGATCGAACATTTGTATACAAAGCAGTAATTTTTTAAATCAAATTAAACATTGAATAAATTAAGTCTCGGGCGGGACTTGAACCCACACTCTTCCAAACCGGGGAATATCACAACATAAATAAATAAATAAATAAATAACGCTCGCAGGTACATACATTGTAATGATCCTAAGCAAGCACTATAGGTGTTTTTTTAAACCATACAACAACGGCACAAACATATAAACATCCAAGACCGAACCGGGATTCGAACCCAGGTTTGTCGTCGACCCGGGTCGTCATGACTGTAACATGTATATAATCAGTATTTTTTTTGCGTTTTTCTCTTTTTTTCTAATCCAGTTGGTTCTTATGGAAAGTTGTTCAGCATCATGAGTACCATCACCCATTAAAGTAATGCAACTGTCTACCGTAAGACTCTGTGTAGTGTAACTTAAGTTCTAACAAAATTAGCTGAGTATTTTCAGGGTATGATCAGACCATCAAACTGAACAACTTTCACTACGGAGCCAAATTAGAAATCGCAAAAAAAGAGTTTTTTCATGCATTTGAGTCAAGTAGTTACTGCAGTATTATAACACAGGACAGCTGATATTTTTAAATTAAATAAATTAAATTTTTTATACAGGGTGTTAGGCTAAACAGTTCCATTACTTTACGGGGTGATCATACCCATGATACTAAACAACTTTGCCTAAGAAACCTATATTCGCATAAAAAAATGACTTTTCATACAAAAGTTCGATCAGCTGATTGCATTTTCAGTATCATGGGTACAATCATCCCTTAAAGTAATGCAACTGTTTACCCTAACAACCTGTATATAAAATTTAAGATAAAACCAAAAAGATTCGCTTGGTCAAACAGTTATATTAACGTATATTAATATCAATTTGAATAAAGAATAATATCTAGAAAAGCTACCTGCGTAACAATGCTAGTAAAATATAAAAAAAAGACATCCTCCAAATCGGGCCATTTTTGTACTACCAATGTTTTGTACGGCGTCATAAAAATACGGTAATAATAGTTCGCATACTCATATTACTAAAACGTATTATTTCACCGTTATATTTTGTCGTACAAACGAGATATCTTGAATTTATTATTGATATTTTAGTTTAAAAAGGCGAAAAAAACACTGAACAAGTAATCACAAACTTTTTGAAAAAATAAGACAATAAATTGACAGAGATTTGACACTGACGACTTGACATTTGACATAGACATAAAAAAAATTTTCAACACACTTGCTCATAAAATGGCCCTTATTTCACCGCAATTAGGCACATAATGACACCTATAATCAAACTGTGACTTTTTCATTACTATTATTCACAAGTGAGTTATAGGTTTTTTTCTTATTGATTGAGTTCAAGAAGTTTAGATAGTAGGTATCTAAACTTCTTGGTTGAGTTCTTGAGTTGCTTTGTTCTTAAAAAAGTTTCGATACAAAAAAGATCATATTCAATAGTACAAATAAATTCTCTAAATAAACTTTTTATTTACTAAATAAAATGATTTTTTATTATTATTTTCTTCACAAGTGTGTTGAAAAAGTGACATATCACTAGGTGTCCCCCGTGGGAATCATAAACTCACAACCATAATTCCTTGCGGGGTGGTCAGGAATCGTATTATAAATGGTACATAGTTTATTTATTTCCCGCGACATCCATCTATGGAATAATATGGTGAAAGCGACCTGGTTCTGCTTCCAGAATCGGCTCCATAAGAGGAAACTCCTCAACGGTTACTAGCACTGACTTGCCATTTGGGTTCAGTTTTGATAGCAAAACACATATTCAACCAAGATCTGGTGCTGAAGCCAGGAATTTCTCCATATGAGGGAACTCTTTCTTTTTAGGAAAGCCTTTCTAGCAATAGTTACCAAAAGTATATCTATTGGTGGGGCGGACGCGTGACGCGGATCACAAAATCGCACCTGTGTGGAAGGATACGCGATGCAGTCACTAAGTCGCCGCGATATTATCGCTCGATTAAATTGCACCTGTGTGGTGGAGCCTTTAATATAAATATCTATGACCGTCATTCCAGGATTCTAGCTCTGCAAACTGAGATTTCTTTGTATGAAACTGAGAGTGAATACACCATTTACTTCTTTCACTTTCCAGCAGCAGTATTATCATGGCTATTGTGTGCATGACGTGATGGATGATATTGTGATGATAATAATATTTGATATACCAACACTTGACAAACACAATACCAACACCTACAAAACCTAAATTCCTACCTACATGTTGGTTGAAAAGGGTGAAATAAAACAGTATTTGATTAATAAACATATTATTCATTTTCCACATATTCTCTAACAATTATATCATCCAGAAATGCAGCAGGAGGCTCAATATTTGTCTGGTATTGTGCCCAACCCATGTACCAGACTATCGTCATTATAATCATGTGCACAACACCCCATAGTCCTTTTACCACTAACACAGCTACAATAATAACCACAAATGCTGTCTTCCCACGTATTGTATCACACTTTCATTAATAAGTACTATATAAAGCAGAAAAGCACAGAAAAACTGAAGCGCAGCCGAATCGAACGAAAACATTGACCAAAACATTGACATCAAAAAATATACTCAAAGAAAATAATATACTTCTCTAAAATGACATACTGTAGTCCAAAGAATATAATACTCCAAAGAAATCTTATTTCTTTGGTGTAAAAGATCGTTTTTTTATATTGCTAACTGCGCTATTTGTAATTACTTCGAGTTGTCATAATATTACTTTAAATATTTTGTAACACGAAACGACTTTATTTATAGCTATTATTGCAATTGGTTTGTACTTATATCGTACGAGCGTTAACCCGCGACTTCGTCTGCACAAATTATATACCAGATTTTAAGTCAGATCATAAGCTATCAAAATCGGTTTAGTAGTTTTTGCGTGATACTCGTTCAAAAAAACAAACAAACACCCAAACAAACACACAAACAAACACACAACTAAACAGACAGACAAAAAATCCAAAAATTGGTGAAATGGACTTTTAAACAATAACCGGCACCATTTAGTGACAAAAAGACTGTGTGAAAACATTAATTAATTAAGCCATTTATTTCGAGATAATTAATAAATACATATCATTCAAATTCATTATAAATAGTACATTAAAACATTATCTTTATAAATTATTCATTACCTAACTTACTTCACTCTCGAGTACCGATTTGCGGGCAAATGCCTCCTCCATCCTTTTCCACCTAGTAGTCCGTCGCTTGTCTGGTCCACGTCGCGCCCGCCGTCGCCACGATGTCGTCGCGCCAGCGTGAAAACATATTTAAAAAAAATCGTTACGCGACATAGAAATAAAAATTGTTATGTAATGTTATTGTGGCTTTTAACTTAATAATATAATATTATTACCAATGCACACATTTTAATTAGATTTAACAATATAAATTATTTTTGAGCAATAAAATAGGCATTTAAATTTAAAAAATTAAGTATTCTTTAGAAAATACTAATGCATTTTTCAAAGCCTTATAAGTAGACAAAAATATTAACACTATGTTTGAAGTATGAATGATGGTAAAGCCTTAAAAATGCGAAAAAATATTCTATCTGGTTTTTTAGAACGAGATAAATGCTAAATTATAAATTTGGAGCTGGTGCTAACGTAATTTTTTTTTTAATCCTCTGGCTCTTAAATAGGTACTACACCGAAAAAAAAAAACAATAATTAATAATTCCCGGCTCAAATCGTAAAATGACTGGGCTAATACGGGCTTGACGTCACTTGATCTTTGCCTCTACGCCATAAACATGGTAACTCTGTTCTTCCGCATAAAGCCGACGAAAGGTTGAATCGTCGGACACGCCACAACCTCGGGTTGGTTTAATTATAGCCACGGGATTAGGCCGGGACATATTTGCGTTGCCTGCTCAAAATTAGGGCACGCTAGGGATTTCTTATTTAAGGCGACAAGATTTTTGTTACAAAATAAATCTAAACTATTATAAAACTGTAAAAGGAAGTGTGTCTGTACATTGAAGATAGTAACAAAAAAAAAAGTTACGATATGGTTTTTAGGTATCCCTGATTCCATATCACCAATTTTTTGTCTGTCTGTTTGTTTGTTTGTGTGTTTGTTTGTTTGAACGAGCATCACGCAAAAACTACTGAACCGATTTTGATGAAACTTTTTTTGTTTGAGAGCTTATTATCTGACTTAAAATCTGGTATATAATTTGTGCGGACAGTCGCGGGTTAACGCTCGTAATAAATAAAAATTTAATAAAAAAAGGTTTTTATTTTCATCTCACATATAGGGGACAATAAAACTATCAAATGAACTTCTGGGGAATATTTTATTTAATTTTCATCATTTGAAACGCCTTATATGATCAATGATTCCAAAATTGCCAACACACCGGTTTTATTTAATTTTATTGCCATAATTGACGATTGACGACGCGGTAGCACAATCTGTAGTGAACCTGCCTGCTGTGCCGAGGGTCGCGGGTTCGAATCCCGTAAGGGACAAATATTTATATGATGAATATGAATATTTGTACCCGAGTCATGGATGTTTGTATCTATATCGTTGTCTAGTCATCATAATACAAGTCCAGGTACTTTAAATGTGACTAGATAATTTGTGTGACAATGTCCAAGATTTAAAAAAAAAATCTGATCTATGACCAAAACTACATAATCCCAGAATTTCGTACATATCTTGCCCTTAAAATTAGGGCACGCCAGGGATTTCTTATTTAATTTATTCACGCCGTGAAGAACGTGGGTGTTGGTGTTGGCAGTTCGTGCGGTGATGAGCTTTTTTATGAAGTTGCAAACGTAAACTGTAATTGGTACACATATGTTATTTTATGGCTTAACACATAATGTCTTGAGTGTCGCACCATGGAAATTTATGTCAGATATTATGTGGGCTTGGAAACGAAACAGTTATGAAACGAGAGGTCAAATCTTTATGTATACTCGTTTAATAGCTGTAGAAGCTTTTAGCATGGTCCGGTACACCACAAAGTATTCACGACGTTCATCGTGGATACAGCATGGAAAAATCAAAAATTAAAATTTATTCTTCATTATTTTCTTGGCAAAATACCACATGTCACCGGGGATAGTGCAATAGTGCACTAGCATTTGCGGAAACCCGCGTAAGTGCACAACGAAAAAATTTACACAGGAAATTTTTAAACCTCCTACCTATGTATTTGATACAAGATTTTATGCTAATAAGTTCAAAGTTTAAGAAGTTATATAGTTTTTCTATTTCCTGTATAATGTTTTTCGTAGGCACTTACGCGGTTTTTACAAACGTAACTAACGCGCTATTGCACTATCCCCGACGATATAACGAACTATGCTTCAAATCAAGGCAAGATAGTGCCTGGTTGTACCAAGCTTTCATGTGTCATTTATTCTTGTAAGGGGGTCAAACGAAAAACTCAAAAGAAAAATGCACGATACTTAATCCCGTTGACTTTCCTTCCTACCTTATTCATTCTTTGGCGATAATTTAAATAGCATCCCCGGTGCCTGTTTCCTCCCAAAACTTTTCGATAAAGCCTCTTTTCTTAATTAACTTCCTTAATGATATAAGTTTGCAAGCGATTCCGTTTTTCCTTCTATTTACGATCTATCGGCTGTTTTGTTTGCTATCTCTTGTTTTTTTATTGAAAAGAATTCGAGTTGTTTTGTGTTTGTTATCTATAAATCTGTTTTTTCGCGACATTTATTTGCCTCTTATAAATGGTACTTGATTTTCTAAAGTGTCTCGCCAACGAGCCAAACAAGACTGGAATATTACAACTATCTCTACTTTAAGTACAGAAGGTGGAATGATGGAGGAGGAAGAGAAATGAAATTAAATTTAGGTGTTTGATTGACGACCCGGTTGGTGTAATGGTTACCACGCCGGACTGCCAAACCAGGGTCCTGGGTTTAAATCCCGGTTCGGTCATGGATGTATGATAAATATGTTTGTGCCGTTGTTGTATGGTTTCCATAATAAACAGCCTTTAGTGCTTGCTTGTAGCCCAGTCATTTTACGGAGTTTTGTTAGGAGAGGTGGGAAGTAATTATTAATTGAACTTTTAAACTGTCACCCGCAACATTTAGTGATAAAAAGACTATCTGAAAACATATTTAAAAAAAATTCACTAGAAATCAAAATTATGAGTCCCAGAAGGCTTTTAAATTAATAACATTTATACCAATGCAATCATTTGAATTAGATTTAACAAAATAAATAAATTTTAAAAATAATCAAAAATATCAATTACTAATTAGTTCCGGCTCAAACCATAAAATGACTGAGCTATTGGGATCATTACAATGTATGCGCCTGTGAGCGTTATTCATTTCTTTATTTATTGTAGATGATATTGCAAATTAATTGATTTTATAGAAAGTAAAGCAGCTATGTCCTGCCATATGGGCAGACGGGCAATATTATGATTAGTAAACAAATATGCAAGGAAAAAAAATTTAAACAATCAATAAAAAATAATTGGAGTCACGCACGTTGCGGGTTCTGACACGAACACTTGTCTCGCGTGGTGTTCGCGCGTCGCGTTTTTGCCTGCCACGAGGCTCCGCAATCCTCAATCTCTTCTTGTTCTTGATCAAAAACAATCCCTGAAATTGGGATAGATGCTCCTACTTGACACTGGCGGAAATGAAGTGCTAACGCAGAAGCAAGAGTCCTTTTATTATAAATACAAAAAAAATGAGTAATACATACAATTTTGTAAATATATATGATGGTAAAATAAATAAGTAAATCTCTCTTAAGGCTTCAGTCATCCACTGGAAAAAAATAGCAATCAATTTTAAAGCCGATAACTAAACGGCATTTATTTTATTTTTATTAAAAAAATAAAGTCAGCAATAACAAGCCCTGACGTGACCGATTTCCGGGCTCACCTCAATCCGCTTAATAAGGCTTCGCACTTCACGCGATCGCCTTTGAATATAGAACGTAATGGATATTTTTTTTTTCCATTTTGTATGGACTCCACACGCAGGTTTTAGATAAGGTAAACGCTTTAATGGCATAGCTGTTCACGATATCCAACACATTATATTGTCAATAGAGGCACCTACAGTTAACTACCTATAGTCCAATAGCTAAAGGTAGGTATATGTTTCGTAACATAATTATGTAATACGTAGGTAGGTGTTACAAAAGTGGGTAGTAATGATTGATCGAAGGTATTTATATTAATGAGGTTGTTTAGAATGGTAGACTATCAATGTGAACAACATTCATTATAGAACCAACATAGAAATCACAGAACTAATCGACTCAAATGTTTCGTAGTTTGTGTCATAGTGAAAGTTGTCCAATTTGATATTATAAACCACCCCTTTAAAAACAACTACCTACTGTAATACCCTGTATTTGAAACTTAGTACCACACAGTTATTAAACTTTACTGTAAAATTGAATTAATGTATAATTAATTTCATTTAATTAACTGTTTGCAATGATTTCACTGATTATGCTAAATCGTTTTCAAAATGGTCTAATTTTACCACGATTTAATTTATAAACATTAGATTTTCTGAAACTAATGTGTAAATGATTGAGTAATTATGAAACAACTCATTTATTAAAATTAAAAGCAAACATTTAAAAAGTGAAAAATAATTCAGTCTCCTATTATTTTTGATGTAAACAAATGTACTTATGTTTAAATTTTTAGCTCTCTTTAAGATATTTTAGGTCAATAAATGCTTAGGGAACTATGAAATGACTATTGATTTTTTATTCGACAATCACTTGTGGCCAATGAAGTGGTCTCTACTTGCTACTATAACGAGATATTTCTTGAATTATGAACCTATTTGTGTAAGAAAAGGACAAGGCATACGGTAAATAGCGCTTTTAAAGGCGTTATCTGAAAAATCTGGTTTCGGACTTAACACGTTCTTCACGCGATGCGTCCACAAACTCTTCGTCATCATAATTTATCGTATAGAATTTTATGTCTTCCTGCTTGGGTTAAATTTCAAATTCTTATTATGGAGGCAATCGATTTATTTATAAATACGTCTTGCTCCCAAAAATGTTAAGTTACAGGAAATAAAACTAGATTTTCGTCAGTAAATTATAATTGTCTTCACCAACGAACCGTGACACTGTCAACATTCAGAAATAATAATAATAAAAGGACTAAAGAGACTAACAATTTATATTGCAGTTGCGTAAACATCCTGGCCCCCTGCAAGGGTCACAGCCGGAAAACAGCGCGTTTTATGTCGCCCTTGCAGGTCTTTAGGTCTACAACTCTGCACACTCCATCTGGTCCAGGATATAATTTAGTTATCCTGCCCAAGATCCATTTCAGGACAGGTCGTAGTCGTAGTCGTAGTCGTAGTCGTAGTCTTCCTTTACCAAGACGTCGTCTCCAACTTGCACGTGATTTTGACGTTTCTTCCATTTGACACGACTCTGTACTTCAGAGACGTAGAGGCAGCAGCAATAAGTTGTATACACTTTAGTACTACGACGTATAACAAAAGTGTATGTAACTTATTGCTGCTGACTGTACTAGCGTTTTCCATCTTTTTTGCAAAATAAAATTTTATTATTGTTCCAACTGTCGTGTTACGGCGCCGGCGGCCAGGGGGTCCCAGAGGGCCCCGACCCCCGTACACTTCATAAGGAATTTCGAGAGAAAAGAAAAGAGAGCTTACGGGTACGTAGGATTCTTTAATCTAGACAATCACACGATGAGGGCGATGATGAGATATGATAACAAAATAGAAATAAAAAACACTTCTTCCAAAGAAAGTCCTAAATATAACGGACGAGGCCGCTATTAAAAGTCACTTGTCAGAACATGTAGCAACAGATACGGAGAATCATGGGGTCCTGAGTTATCATTCCCGTGATCTTGCACATGGCCCATTACATCCTCATTCCAATAAGCGAGTCATTCAAATAGACGAGGCATTACTGTAAACCAGGCATTCCAGTAGACGAGGCATTGGTTTGAGATGCAGCAGTCCAGTATTTTTGCGCAAAGTACGTACGGGCGGTGAAACGCTTCCCACCGGTCGCATCTAAAGACATCTTCGACTTGTGCATAAAATCTTAGGCCTTCTAAGGTGGAAGATCGGAGGATCGGCTGATCTATCCGATAGCAATGACTTCTCTTAACGTGGCTCCTTCGGCTATCTCCTCGGTGCTGTTCATTACGTTTTTAGTTATAGTTTAGACTATTTAAGACTATTAAACTTTAACTTTAGGCCATAAAAATTACATTTACAAGATCACGATGATAAAAAATAAAGTTATCCGAATAACAATCTTTCTTCCCCATTTTTCAAGTGACATTTTGTCGACTTCATTGGTAAGCGTCTTTTGTTTTTCTAGAGATAATCTGTAGCAGCGTTGTTTTATAGGTGGGTTACTGCCGGTATCGATCTTGTGACAAATTAAGTGTGCTCGGCCAAGTACGCCTCGTTGCTCGAAAGAAATGCTCTTGAAGCGTAGTATCAGGTCGTCGTAGCCTTTTGAGAGTCTTGAAGGTTCTCGTAAGGGAGGACTCTTTTATCTGCATCAATGTTCAATGAAGCTTACGGGTACGTAGGATTCATTAAACTAGACAATCACACGATGAGGGTGATGATGAGATATGATAACAAAATAGACATAAAAAACACTTCTTCCAAAGAAAGTCTTAAATATTACGGACGAGGCCGCTATTAAAAGTCACTTGTCAGAACATGTAGCAACAGATACGGAGAATCATGGGGTCCTGAGATATCATTCCCGTGATTTTGCACATGGCCCATTACATCGTCATTCCAATAAGCGAGTCATTCAAATAGACGAGGCATTACTGTAGACCAGGCATTCCAGTAGACGAGGCATTGGTTTGAGATGCAGCAGTCTAGTATTCTTGCGCAAAGTACGTGCTTGCGAAAAATTATAAAAAAAATAGTTTTGAATTGATTAGGTATCTAATCTAAGTATTTTATTTACATGTTTGAAGCCAAACTGCTGAAACATAGTTAACAAAGTAACCGTTTAGTTGGGGGACCGAGCTTTATACAGCTTGTTACAAAAGTAAAAATAGAATTTTAAAACTTTTAAGCGGGTTTTTTAGACAATCACACTAAACAACTTTCGCTATGGGCCAACATCGAAAACGCGAAAAAAAAAAGCTCGAGTAGATTTTTTTTTCGCGTTCATTCGGGATTTCGATATTGGTCAAGACCATTGTTCCATGGTCTTAACCACCCCCTTAAATTTTTATTTGTATTTTTGTAACACCTTGGATAGTATAATAACTATTATTACTTATGTTTTAGAAACAGGTTTAAGTGGTGACTAACCAAAAACAGATTAAAATGATTGCTTAAGTATTTAACCGTAATTTGTAATTGGTGGCTGAAAATAGAATGAATAGTACCGCATTGTATATTATCGATGTTGGGAAAAACGTTATTGATAGCTGTTATGTTAGTTCTTGTAGTGCTTCTACTTATTAAGGGTATCATGCCTATGAGAAGAAATATAGTGAAATGTCATTTTGGTTTTAAAATCAATGTCTACAATTGTCAACAATTAGACGAGAAATAAAATCTTTGTCGTTGTTATCGTAAATCGCGGTGTCTATGCATTATATGGCAACATTAAATCTTGGCGACCTATACAGGGTATAAGTGACAGCCTAGCAAATACTGAAACGGTGAGCTCAGACCATCAAACTGAACAACTTTCACTATAACCTACCTCAGGAATCAGCTGTCCCATGTAAAATAATGTATTTTACAAATTTTATTGAATTGAAACAACGTGGCGACGGGCTCACTCCCCGTCACACTGGACAGAGTTTCGGTACTACTAGTGAAACGTGGATGTTCTGAAGTTTCAGAATATCTCTGACTACCCCCTCGGGGAATATAGTCGTGAGTATATGCTATGAAACAACGTTCGTAGATTATGGCAGAGTGACCAAAAAACTACTTTTATTATTTTATATGGCTGTCATACAACATCTTCCTTTTTAAAACAAAAATTAAAATAAAATATACTATCTTTTGACAGAAAAGAAAACTTAAGAAAAACCGTAACGAACAGGGGGTTTAACAACTCTACCCGAAGATGTAACAACAAAGCCTTGTGTGTTAACATGAGAACCTTGCATGCATGCTCTCTGCATTTGCACATTGCCTGACGAAGATTGAGATATGGGAGAGTGACCATGAGAAGCAGAAGGCGATACATTATCGTCAGGAATATAATATGGAATAAAACTTAATGGTTTAATGTAAAATCTGTTTCTGATATAACACCTATTGCTTTTTAAACAATATTTTCTCACCAATGACTAACGGCCTCAAATTTTTCTTATTTCTATTATAATATGCCTCACTTATTATTATTACCTGTTTTTCTCTAGGAGATTTTTCGTACGAACGTATAGGTAATATACCTCTTATCGTTCTTTTAAAGAAGTTTTCAGCTGGAGACGGAATTTCATGTGAAATTGGCGTATTTTTGAACTGAAGCATAACCAAATATGGGTCTCGGTTTTCATGAATGGCTTTTTTCAGTAAATTTTTAACAGTTTGAATAGTTCGTTCAACCATGACATTAGACTGGGGGTATTCTGGACTCGAAAATATATTAGTTACATCCCATTCCCCACAACATACAGCGAATCGGTCGCTTGAATGTAACTCTAATCAGGACTTTAAAAAAAATAAAAAATAAATATCTTTGACATTGTCACACAAATTATCTCGGCACATTTAAAGTACCTGGACTTGTATTATGATGACTAGACAACGATATACAATACATATATAGATACAAACATCCATGACTCGGGTACAAATATTCATATTCACTTTGTTTTATTAATGTTAATTACTGAGCTGTTCTTTGTTTTGTATGCCTGTTGGCGGATCACAGCGGAAACTCGACTGTCAAAGTTTATTCTACCTCTGTATTACCTGTGATATACAAATAAATAATTTTGATTGATTGATTGATTGAAAACTGCGGACCACCATCACTAACAAACCTTTTAGGTATTCCGTTTCTACTAAAAATTATCTTTAAATTATTAATCACGCATTCACTGCAAGCATTGGAAAGTAAAGAAATTTCAGGAAACTTCGAAAAGTAATCTACGACAAGAAAATAAGATTTTCCATTTAATTCGAATAAATCTGCCGCAATTTTTTTTCCAAACAAAGGAAAGAACTTCGTGAGAAATCAAAGTCTCTTTAATGAGCGTTTCTGCAACTGAGTGTAAATCTACTATAAAAATTCTGGTAGATTTGATTAAAATGTTTTGTAACATAAAATTTTCTAGTAAAAACTGCGAATAGTAGTAATAGTAATATTTATTTGCCAGCCAAAGATACATTGCATTTGTTACATGGACCACTGCACAAGGCAACGCCTGTATCGCGGGAATCAAACAATGTAGTACAAAATTGTACTTAATTAAAGCAATAACATTAATGTTAAAACGCATATTTAAAAAATGAGACGAATATCTGGATGTGCATTCTTGGATGTTCATTAACAAATTAGAGAGGCTCCAAAACTTGTGTATCCGTTTTATTTTTGGATTGCGTAAATATGATCACGTATCCGAATACAGGAAGCAGTTAAAATGGCTTCCTATACGTGATCGCAGAAATTGTCATATCGTCTCTCTCCTGTACAACACCCTCCACAATCCGTCTGCTCCTAGTTACCTCCGCGAACGCTTCTCCTTCTCCCGTCCTTCTGACAAACCCTGTAGATCCCACATCCGTACCCTCCTTAATATCCCATCCCACACTACTGACTTCTATTCCTATTCCTTCACTGTCCATGCAGTCCGGCTCTGGAACTCTCTCCCATTTAATATAAGAGACTGTGAAACAATTGCTTCATTTAAAAAACGAGTCAAAGATCACTATCTCTCTCTTCATTCAATAAACTAGTATATTTATTTGTTTATCATTCTTTATAAATATATATATATATATGTGTATGTATGTATGTATGTATATACCTGTATCTTTATATAATCATATCTATTTATTAGTGTTAAATACTGTTTTATTTGTTAAATGTGCACACTATGCCTGCCTCACTTATGCTCTCTCTCTTTCACGGGTTTGCTGGAAGAAATCTCTTTAGAGATAAGCTCGCCCTTTGTAATTGTCTATTATGCTGTTTTCATTTATATTTCCGTGTGTACAATAAAGTGTTAAAGATGTGCGTGAGATGATGATGATGACGCTGTGCGTATGTAGGTGTGTGTACATACTCGTATAAGTAGTTGTCAAATACTACCTACATATCTTTCTTCGCGTGCAAGCCAAACTAACCAGCTGACACCCTTTTCAAAAGTAAGTAAACATTCATTTCACTTCAAAAACAGTACATGATTGTCTTACCTATTTTACAGTTACTATGAAACACTTCTACCTAAATAGATCCTTAGTCAAGTCAATCTAACATAACAAAAGCACTCTCAACGTAAAGAGAACATGAAAGGGAAGTAAACTTGACGGTTTACGAGTTTGAACATGTTTACACCTGATGCCTCTGATCTTTAAACGCATCTTTAATGCTGTAAGATACGATAATGATCTTTACATAATTGTTTTACGTTTTAGGAATTTCAGGGGGTATGCTTTTGTATCCCCTTTTATCCTGTTTAAAGAAGTGACCTGGTACTTAAGATGCATGTGGATGGAAGTGTTCATAAAATAGAAATTTGTGTCGACGGTAAATACTATCCTAAATATTTATTGGTTAGCCATTGAGACTTAAAGAGTTTTACAAATACATTGTTTTCTTTAGGTGTCCGCAATTTCGTTCCGGAATTTCAAATTTGAATGAGGATTTTGTATAGAATTTGATGCTTCCGTAATTTCAAACGGAATTGTAAATCTGGATAGGAATTCCGTATTTTTTTTTTTTTTTTTTTTTTCGGGCATAGGCCCACCACACATTCCCACCGCTGTAACTCCTGTAAGCCAGGATCAACAGCGGCGACCATTCACAACACTGGACAATGAAGTCCAGCGAGCCCGGGGGATGACTCTAATCTGTCTTGGAACCCGCAATGAATTAATCAAAGAAGATAGGAGGAGTAGGAAAACGAAATATCCGACTTCCCTCCATTGCAAACGGGAGACAGCAATAAGAAGGAAAAAACATGGCTATTAGAGAGCCAATTCAAGAGATCATTTATGGCAGTGTTGAAGACACGACCGCAAAAGCACCAAAAATACAAAATAAAACAATAGGAACCTAACATTGTACTGAAACTATGACCTATTTTGCTTCCAGTAATAAGTATGGCAAAAACATCTGAACGCACGGAAGTTATCCCTAGTCGCAACAAGATCCATGTAGTAAGGGACACCAGAAAACGATTTTATTGAGTCAAGCATGGTCTGGCGCTCGGCGTACCAGAGCTCACACTCCCAAAGAATATGATGAGCGGTCTGTTCGAACTCGTTACTGTCAACAGAACATTCACATAAAGGTGACGCAACCAATTTAAAATAAAATAGCTTTCCCTTAAAGTTACCATGTCCAGTAAGAAATTGGGCTACGCAGTGATCTACCTCTAGCCACGCTTTGTCTAGACGATCGCGAACAGATGGAAAAAATTGGTATAGATGTCGACCCTTTGTAGACCCTTGCCACCGTAGTTCCCAGTCTAATAAAAGTTCATCAAAGATGTTGCAATCAAAGTTAAATAATTTACTAATTCTATTTCGGTCGCGAGGTTGTAAGAAGTTATGACTAACTTTTCTTGAACGAAAGTAATTGGCCGCGCGGCGTTGTATTTCCAAGTCTACGGGAACCACCCCCGCTAGAACGGGGAGTGCTTCGGTGCTGACCGTTCTATACGCTTTACACAGGAAAATCAAGGCTAAACGTTGACTTTGAAGTAACTTACGGCGCGCAGCGCCAATAGCCGACCTATCTGCCCAAACGGGGGCTCCATAACACATGCACCCGAGGTATGTTGCGGAATATATTATTTTAAGTGTTTTGTAACAAAGACCCCATGTCGAGGTGGAAATACGCGCTAAACTCAAAAAATTACTTTTGGCTTTCTCTCCTATTGTCTTGATATGATTTACGAAGCTAAAATTACGTTCCAAATGAAAGCCTAAATAGGAAACAGAATCTTTACTTTTAATATTAATGCCTTGAAATTTTATTCGTGGTGGTACTTTCAGGTTCCCTTTGAGCAATAGTTGGAATGTTTTATGGGGGGCGAACTGAAGACGATTTCTGTATCCCCAATCTGTTATTTGCTGCAGGCAGTTGCTAGCCAGTCTTTCGATACCTACTCTAGTATTGGAATGTATGAGCAGGAGACCATCATCGGCGTATCCTATTAGCGAGCAGCTTTGAGGGAAAGGAAGTGTCAGAAAATCATCAAAACCTATATTCCATAAATAGGGTCCAAGGACAGAGCCCTGAGGACAGCCCTGTGTCAGCACTTTGGACACTACATGGTGACCAAGCCTCAACTTTGAAACTCCGTTCGTAAAGTAAGAATAAATAAGCGAGTAGATGTTCCGATGACAACCTCTATTTTTGAGCTTTAGGAGAAGCATTGGCCACCATGCGTTGTCAAAGGCACCCGATATATCAAGAAATATACCGACGATATAGCTATATTCAGAGAGCTCTACCGCCTCTCTCACAAGTAAGCACGCGTCTGAAGTCGATTTCCCTATGGTAAAGCCAAATTGCCTGTCACTGAACTTAGGTCCTCCTGGAATTAACCGAGGGACAACGAGGCGTTCCAAGAGTTTACCCAAAGATGGAAGAAGGGTAATAGGTCGATAAGACTTCGGATCATCAGGGGGCTTATCACCGGCTTTGGGGATTATTTTAATGCAACCACGTCGCCATAAGTTTGGAAAAACTCCCCTAGCAATGCAACGGTTGAAAACTGTTAGAATAGACTCACCGGCAACTTTAAAAGCCTCCTTGATCATCCGATTCGAAATCTTATCCTCACCGGAAGCCTTACCCGCCGGCAGAGATCCCACGACATTTCGCAGTTCATCAAGAGACGGTAAACAAGAAGATGGTGTTTCAGGCAATTCAGCAGCTCTCTTTCTTATTTCACGATGATAATCGCTGTCGTTTTCAGGTGAATCATCCGGAATTAGTGAACCTAAAAGAGCAGCCGCCGTCTCCTCGACCCCGATAGTATGGGTGTCATTTACTTTTATATTTGAAAAATATGTAGAAGCAGGTGTTTTGCTAGTTTTACCTTCGTGATAAAGAGGAGACCACGGCCCCTCCCTCTCGAGTGCTGCTACCATACGCTGCAGTAATTGTTTCTTAGACAGTTGAACGGCAGCACGATAGTGAGACCTAGCAGTTCTAAGGTCCCCAATCGCATTTACCAGTTGATCCTCCGAGGTAGCATCCGATTTACGTACTTTATTATATTTTCTACGAGCTTGCCTAAACACTCTACGAAGTCTAACTAAGTCATCGTTCCACCAATCACATCTACGTGTTAAGGTTGCACTTGTACGTCCCAAAGCTACGTCAGCACAAAATGTAAATGTTTCAGTCATAACTTCGGCGCACTCAATCGGAGTCAATTCCGACCGAGTAAAACCATCAGCAAGCGAGACAAAGAGTGAGCCAAACAATGACCAATCAGCATTTCTAGTCTTATAACTATAGTTAGGTAATGAAGCAGGCAGATCTTGTTGCGACCGCGGAATATACTCGTACACGATCAGGCGATGATCACTACAAGACGCATCAGGAATGACGCGCCAACAATCTATGCGAACGTCCACATTAGAAAATGTGACGTCAATAGAGGACTCGCCTGAAGGGCTGCTGTATGTAGGTGGTGCATCAGGGGTGTTATACGTATAGAGGTTGAGCTCAGCGATGAACTCTTCCACAGCTGTGCGACGCACAGCGTCAAAGGTACGCAGTTTGAATTCCGTATGTGTGTACTAGGTGTTTGTTATTTGGTGTAATAGTAGCGTTCTTTAATTGAATTTAAAATTATTACATTAATTGAAGAGAGAACCCGACTTTGCCTTAAATAAGTAGCATGCAGGTGCATCTCGCGTGTCACTGATATGGTCGATAATTTATTAGGACATTATCTGTATAAACCCTGTTTCTTAGACACTAGAAAATTTAATTAAGATTCTGCTATGAGAAATTAAATTACTTATAAAGGTGAGCTTGAATTTAATTTGATTAGCTTTTTTGTTTTTCTGGTCACGTTAGTTCTCGAATTAAATAGTCCTCATGCGATTCCTACTGGTTTTCTTTTCTTTGATTGCATTAATTAAGATTCAGGAGCTAGGAGTTAGGGACGAGAGAGTGTAGGTAATCTTTGTTAAGGCGGTTGCAGAGGGGTCAATTTTATACAAAACTTTGACGCACAATACGCGTACACGGTATTAATATAAGTAACTTTGTATATGTGGAAAAATAGTTCGAAAAATCTAGATGCCGCGTAACAAATAACATTTGCAATTTATAAAATCATTACGAAGATATAAAGCTTTGAAATTTTTCATACAAAAGTTTAAAAGCTTTATATCTTCGTAATTATATTATAAATTGCAAATGTTATTTGTTACGCGGCAACTAGATTTTCTAAACTATTTTTCTATATATAAAATATTAATTTTATTAATTCCGTCTACGCGTATTGTGCGTCAAACTTTTGTATGGACTGAAACCACCTTAAGCACGCACATTCATGTACTTAAATAATTATAAGTACCCTGTGTAAACACGGCGACACATCAAGCTATGCAAAACAAACATAAGCTGGCGGCGCGACCTTTTACATTACCTACGCGCGGCCAGCTTATTTTGGTTTTGCGTAGCTTGATGTGTCGCCATGTGTACCTAACCGCTTTTGCAGTAGCAATAGTTATAATTTTCTATCATAAATCTATTAAAAAATTTCAAGTTAAAGGTTAAAAAAACTTTTTTGCACATATTTAAGGCTTTACCATTATTACATACTTCAAACATGGTGTAAATATTTTTGTCTACTTAGAAGGTTTTGAAAAATACATTCTTATTTTCTAATAAATACCTCATTTTTTAAATTTCAATGCCTATTTTCTTGCTCAAAAATAATTTATATTGTTAAATGATGATCAGATGAGTGCATTGATATTAATATTATTAATTTAAAAACCTTCTGGAACACACAATTTGACTTCTATGTTGCGTAGCGAATTTTTTTTTAATATGTTTTAAGATAATCTTTTTGTCACTAAATGGTGCCGGTTACAGTTTAACTTTAACCGGCACCATTTAACTCCGTAAAAAGACTGGGCTATTATTCGCATTTTAAGTTTTGGGGCAAAAATGATTTGTTATCATTTCAGCAATGAATAAAAGCGCTAAAGTACTCATGGATACATTTTAATAATCTTGTTTTGTTAGTTAGTAGGGTGAGTGTGCCCATGCGGTGGGTTGACATCGGGTTCAGCAAATTTTAAATTTTACAAACAAATTATTTGGTATTAATATTATTAATTTAAAAGCCTTCTGAGACACACAATTTTGATTTCTATGTTGCGTAGCAAATTTTTTGTAAATATGTTTTAAGATAGTCTTTTTGTCACTAAATGGTTCCGGTTACAGTTTAAAAGTCCAAATAATAATGACTCCCTACTCCGCCTAAAAAAACTCCGTAAAATGACTGGGCTATTTAGTCAGTTAGATGGTCTGAAACATCCCCCAAGATATGTAACGTATTAAATTTTACACCCCGTATAATTTTAAAGTCAAATAAATCAATGTCAATCAATAAGTCATTTAAATGTACACAGTGTTGAAAAATGTTGTAAGACTACGTTATTTAAATAAACAAAACAAAACAGAAAAATGTTCATAGATTCGCCAATGTAATATTGTAAATACTGTCAGTCGATAGCATTTCAATTTCTCTACTATTCCCTAAAGTAAACGGGAAACAAAAATACGATTCCCGCACGATAAAACTGCAGACACTGCATAACGATGCCATAGCCCTATTATCCCTATAATGTATTGTAATGCTATACCGTCCTACGGTGCTCACTTCAGATTGGCGCGAGGCTGCGTCGAGGTCGCCCGCGTCTACTCGAGCGTTACCTTAAAGACAAGACCACCTACACGTTTTCAGACTGCATTGTACCGGTTATTTGTGAAATTAACGTGAAAATGAAACTGTGCTACGGATTCGAATGAATATTTGTTGAAATGGACTGTGTTTGTGCTCTGCGGATTTTGACGATCAAATAGTAAGTATCGAAGTTTAAGTTAACGTTTAACAATTTCAGTAATCTCATAAAGATTTTCCTTCTCAATTGTGTATGTATAAACACGTTATTCTAGTCGAATAATACACTGTTTTTTTCTTTTTTTTTACAAACAAGTTCACAATTTTAGAAATTTCGATGACTAATAATAATAACGAATTCTTGTTAATAAGTATTTTTTTAGAAAAAAATAGACAACAGCTTTGTTGAATATTTAATACTAAATTACTATAATTTCATCTTCAAAAGCGCTCTAGAACTTTTAATAAATAATTTATATTTTTTAAATATTCTCAAAGATAACCTAAGTAATTATCTTTGAGAATATTTCATGAATATGAATTCGCAGCCTAAATTGTATTCTCCATAAGTAGATTTTCTAGATCGTTCATCGTTGGTATAAATACTAAAATAATAAATGGACCACAGACTTCAATCGTCGTATTTCGGTCTACCTACTGTACTCAACGCAGTCGACCCATGTCCCCAAAAGTATTGACGCGAGAAATTGAATTGTAGATGAGTATGTACCTTCCTGACTGAGATGAAAATGACAAGAGCAATTGCCTTAAGTAATACGAAAGAAAACTGGGAAATATTTTCGGTTCTTTTCGAAAAGTACTTGATACAGAGATGTGAAATTTTTAGTAAATAATTTGCACTGAAGTATAATTACCTATCACTAGGATTTTCAGTGCTCTGAATAAACATGGTGTAAGTGACAGCCTGGTAAATACTGAAACGGTGAATCCAGATCATCAAACTGAACAACTTTCACTATGGACTACATAATCAGCTGCTCCATAAAAAATAGCTGTACCTACTCGACTCAAATTTATAAATCAGCCGATTTTTTTTAACCTTTCCTGATGGTGGCTCCATAGTGACAGTTGTTCGGTTCATCATCATCTCAGCCGATGGACGTCCACTGCTGGACATAGGCCTCCCCCAAGGATCGCCATAACGACCGGTCCTACGCTGCCCTCATCCAACGGGATCCCGCCGCCTTCACAAGGTCGTCGGTCCACCGTGTGCGGGGCCTACCCACGCTACGCTTTCCGGTACGCGGTCGCCACTCGAGAACTTTTCGGCCCCATCGGCCATCGGTTCTGCGAGCAATATGCCCCGCCCACTGCCACTTTAATTTAGCAATTCTTTGGGCTATGTCAGTTACATAGTAGTTCGTATATAGTTATATTAGTTATATATAGTTATATAGTTGTTCGGTTCCATGGTCTGAATTCATCGTTTCAGTACCTATTTACGAGCTGTCATTTACACCCTCTAGAGCAGTTTTGACTACAATTCTGACCTTTAGACAGTTGTTACATTTGAGTAGAGTAGGATTACAGCAGATTTTTTTGCGATTTCAGGTTTGCTCCTTTAGTAAAAGTTGTTCAGTTTGATGGTCTGAACCACCTCTGAAAGTTTCGGATACAAACAAAAAATTAATTTTTTTGTACTTATTTGTTTCTGTTCACTATTATCTTGCTTGACATCATCTTTATATTACCGTGTCCTTATGTTACCATCGTAATAAAATATAAAAAGCTTTCATTTTATATTTACGTTTTTATGAAGATTTTTCCTTGTTTATTATTTTATGTATCTTTTTTCCCCAGTCATATTTTTGACGTCCCAAAATGTAATGACGAAAGTAATAATACAGTTCATATTATGGCAGTTGAAAATTACTTTTCTAATTGTGTCAAAAACAAACGCTCGCGTTAATTTCTTTGCGAGCAGGAAGGTAATTTGTTACGTTAGTAAAAGCTTTTCTTTCAAAAAGAAAATGATATATGAGAAACGCCAAAATATCAACGTTTTATACAACATGGAAAAATCCCTTTTGTTTTGTATTATTTACTAGAATATTTGTTTTTATAAATATAATTTTCTAGTAAAGTCTACTAAAATAAAATAGTTGTCTATTTTTTGCCGTGTACTTCTTTTTCAGATTCTTCTTCAGTTTCAGTTCTGAAGACACAATTTTTTGTCGACCCCTTGCAACGAAATGGGGGTTGGAAAAAATTATTGCTTTTACCGTTTTTAATATTCCTTGGGATAGTCGGAATTTTTCTAAATGAACCATTTTGAAAATACCCAAATTCCATCCAGAGAGACGGGTAGTGAGCCTGTCGCCATTTTTAGGGGTTTAATAAGTGAACATTTTAAGTTTGGATTGTTATAATTCAGTCAAACGTTTAATCGCATTCAGCAGTACAACAATAATTAGTAGCACAAATTAAACAAGCACAAAGGAATAATCAGCAACCGTAGAGTTCGTGAACATTACTTGATAAATAACTTTGACAAACTTTGATCGAAGCTTTTCTTGGAAATCTTAAACAAAGTTTAAGCTTGCGATTTGTTTAGAGTTAGACAATTCTTGGTAAATAATGCCGATTTTCTGCTCTAAGGAAAATACCTACATTGCAGCGTAGAATAATTTCTTTCGAAACAAATTAAACCGTGCTAACAAGTGAATGCAAGCCCTAGAAGTCATTTTGGAATTTAATAACAGATCAACTTTTGATATTATACTATTTAAATATCGCAAATCATTTTTTAACTTCGGTTCGACTTGGCTGGTATTTTTACTTAATATAACCTCAGCATGACCATAGTTCCTTTCGCATAAAATAACATAAATATCTAAAAATAGGGACAGAAAATAAGCCACCACTACCAACCGCCTTAGGTCAAAAGTTGGTTACAACTGTACAATCAGCAGCAATAAGTTATATATCACTTTAGTTCTACGGCGTAGAACAAAAGTGTTTACAACTTATTGCTGCTGACTGTACACTTAAAAAAATATAGTTGTTATGAGTTGTATCACCACCCATTTTTTTGATTCACACAACCCCGAGAGAGTTATGTTCATGTGTCTCCATGAACATAGACTCAGATAATTAGTTATGGATTCAGTAGAAGCAGTTTAATTTTTTTTCGTATTCTAAGTAAGCAAATATGACACCTACTTAAATATAATGAAATCTAAAATAAGACATAATATGCAATTGAAGTGAAGGCGGCGGGAACCCGTTGGATGAAGGCAGCGCAGGACCGGTCGTTGTGGCGATCCTTTCTATCGGCTGAGATGATGATACAATTATTGTCTTGGATAAAGGGTGTATATTGGTGTGATAACCATACAATACTCTTTATTTGCACACCGAAAACATTAAATAACAAAAAGGGTACCAACAAATGGTGATGGTTTACTTTGTTTTTTTTTTACATTAAATTTTTTTGGTGAAATTTTGTGTGCTACAATGTGTGTACAATAAAGTGTTAAAATAAATAACATATATTATAATATATTATATATATATATACGGTCGAATTGAGAAACCTCCTCCTTTTTTGAAGTCGGTTAAAAAGAAGATACGGCCAAAAACTTGTAAGGAATGTCAATGTTTATGTTATGTCCACCAGAAGGGTACTACTATGCAGTAGGAGACAGGAATAAAAGAAAGAGTCAGTTAATCACTGTATTGTTCGACAGAAACTACAGAAATTGTGTAAATACAAGAATTACGTCTCATTACAATGGGGACTCGAGACCGACAGCCCTAGCCTCGTAATATCAAAGCCACCTAATCTTGTTAAAATAAAGTACTTTGTACATAAGGAATACAATATAAAAGAGACATTAAATAACATAAAGTAACAAAGTCAAGACTGTCAAGAATATCAGAATGAAGTCTTTATGTAACTGTGTAATATGGAAAAGATAATAACATGCCAACTTTGTAAAATTTGGTTTCCTGAAAATTTACTTTGAATTAAGTCTAGTTAGAAGATCAACAAAGTAAGCTTCAAGTATTTTGATGTTCTTCTGAACTTTCGAAACTTCTTTAAAATCTATCTTCTATACATATAAAAACAGTTTCATGACTTACAACGCACAACCTAAACCGCTGAAAATAGTAACATTAAATTTGTAATACATATTCTTAGGAGCATAAAGGGATGTATTTACTTATAATGGACTTTTCAAAATTCTCCCCTAAAGATTAATGGGGCGTGTTAAAGTGTTTCAAAATCTACGATGATTTTGACATAATTTAATAAGTTCTCACCAAATCAGCCAAAACTATTTTAAAGGGATGAAACCATGAAACTGAACAACTTTCTCTATGGGACCAACTTTGAAAACGCGAAATAAAATCAGCTGCCCCATACATTCGGATCGAGTAAGGTTTGTAAGGAACAGCTAATATTTTTTCGCGTTTTGATCTTGGTACCATCGAGAAATTTTTTAGACCTTACCATCATCATCGTTGTCTTGCCCATTTCCCATTATTTGGGGTCGGCGCAATATGTCAATTTTGTTAGACCTTACAAGTATTATATTATATATCAAGAAGATTCCTAAAAAAATGGGATGATAATGCTGCTGGAACCCTACCAACCATGTCGAGGACTAGTAATTTGGGCTTAAATTAAGGCTTTCTAGTATCACAATGACATGCTATCGACTCTACAGAAGAAGATTCCACCACTTCACAATTCACATAACTTAGCATGAGCTTGATTCCCCACGGTGTTTTCCTTCAACGAAAAAAACCAGTGTTACAATTCCTACTTTAGCTGTCAATAATGTTTCATGACATGTTGGTTTAAACTCAAAGTAATGTAAAATTAATGGATATGCCCAAAGCGAGTTTATTTGAAGCACACATCTATAGTACACTTGGTCAATACAACTAGCACACTTGTCTGTCATCTCGGTACATAATTTAAAGTATAACCTAAGTTATTTGTATTGACTTGTTTTTCTGGTTTGAAATGTTCGCGGAAGGCCAATTCCTTAATTTTACTTAGATCTAAGGATTTAGATGCATAAGGGTTGAGACACATTTGCCGACTGACGGCGGGCCTACGCAAAAATGACATTTAGAATGGGAAGCTATCCGCCATCATCACCGCGTCGACGGCGGACTGCTTCCCATACTAAAGACATTTTTTATGGGCCGGACGCCGGTCGCCGTCGGTAAATGTGTCTCAACCCTAATATCTCATTTAAAAAAAAGTCACATTCCCAAGATATCATTGCATGAGATGCTGCGTTTCTAACCACTAGACCACCACGACTGACCAGTGTAATAATTTGCCTTAATTGAATTAAAAATTTATCTTTTTACAAAACATGTTTCACAATTTTAAATTATGTTTTTCGTTTAAGCGAGAATGAAGAATGAGGGTTAAGGTAATGTTTGTGCATAATTTCCATAAAAACACTGACGCAAATGAGGTTATTTTTTACCGCGAATTTATTTATAGGCACCTCGTAATCAACTGCTTTGTTTTTCCATTTAAAAGTGTTTGTTTGAATTAAGTCTTTAAGCAGTAAATATTTTTATTTTTTGTACTTACAACAACAGTTTTTAATTAGGTACTAGAAACATTTAAAGAGTGTATTCATATAATGAAATTAAACCACTTTCCCTATTGAACATGGATCGAAAAACAAGTTTTTTAGCATAGGATAGCATATGCTCACGACTATATTCCCCGAGGGGGTAGTCAGAGATATTCTGAAACCTCGGAACAGCCACGTTTCACTAGTACCGAAACTCTGTCCAGCCCGTTGCCACTTGTATAGCAGGCACTTCACTCTCGCGAGAACTTCTCGGCGAATTACTTATGACAATGACGCCACGAGAACATTGAAGGGCATCAACACTCTCGTTCTTGGCTGTTCTCGGCGAGAATGTAGTGCCCGCATAGTGGACAGTGGGTACAATACATGCCTTGAAACTGAAGCATGCAGGTTTAGGCAGGTCCTCACGATGTTTTCCTTCACCAAAAACCCAGTGATCAGTTTTTTTTTTTAAGTTTTAATTTCTTAAATTAAGTTTTAATTATTCCATTCGAACTTGTCATTAAAAAAAGTACTTATGGACTCATGGAAGTCCGAGCCTTTTCGGAACACGCCAGCAACAGAAGGTAAACCAAAAGGGTACAAATTAAAGCTTAACGCCACTGGCATCTAAAATGTATAATACCCGTTAAATTACAAGCTTTCCAGTAACCAATATCGAATAACAACTAACTCTTAGGATTGGGAAAGCTCTTGTTTCCCATGTTAATTTCCTTTCGGGTTGAAAACGTCCCATCTGTTACTAATTTGTCCCTAATTTATCCGGTAACTTGTAAAGTTGACTTTAATTAAAATTTTCAGAATGAGAAAGGTATCTACATCATAAATGGAATGCGGGTACATGTTTGGGAAGACATTGGTATTTCTAAAATACAGTCACAATAAATATACAAGTTGTAAACTTAAATGCGTTAAATATCGAACAGAGTGCTTCAGACCATCAAACTGAACAACCCACCATGGGAATTCCCACAGCACTTATAAAGCAGAAACATCTAAAGAAATAAATTTCGTAAGAATATTGAAAAAAAAACCTTAACTTATTTCGCTCACTAATACAGGCTGTATAACTCACCAGTGCCGTCTTAATCTTATTGGGGGCCGGGTGCGAAAATCCGCCCCCCTTTCCGACAAATATAAATGAAAAAAATATAAATGTATCTTCCATTTTTCACCTCACGCTCTCTGAATTTGCTGCACATGAATTTAGTTCTTGCAGTATCTTATAAGATTTAAATTCGCTTCCACATCGCCAGTCGCAACTGAGCAAACAGAATGTGTCGAAACGTCCAAAGGCGTATTTCTAAATAATATGCCTATACATTATATAATATTAACCTATAAAAATATTGTGCGTATATTTAAGTAATTTTCAAAACTAGCAGATTACGCATAGTATGTGTATAAGGCGATCGGCTTGCGCCCCCTTAGGTCCATGCGCCCGGGTGCCACGCACCCTTTGCACGGGTAAAGACGGCCCTGTAACTCACAAACCGAAAAACACTAATTCCATTTAAGCTAGTGACTTAACAAAACTTTTTGCAAATAAATACGAGTCTGGAAGAAAACAATTGAATTATCGTCTGTTTTTTTTTTTTACAATTTCTTATGAGGGTAATCCTCAGGCAGTATGCCAAGTTAGCTTGCACTCTCTAGGGAGGAGTAGGAAGCTGCGACAGAGGCCAGCTTGAAAAAAACTCGTTATGAAATTCCTTCGTATTTTTAAAAGTGGCATGTTTTTTAAGCCCTGGCACAGAGAGGGTTGTAAGTTTTTTTTATCTACGTAAGTGTGTTATAAAAGATTAAGGCGACGTTATAGGTCAAACAGTTTTTGTGTGCTACAGGATGTGGATGTAAAGAGACATAAAAACTCAGAGGGTGAAAGTACCCTTCAATATGAACAACCTTTAGTATAGGACCAATTAAGAGAATTTAAAAAATCTGATCGACATATTTTGCGCGGTAGCTATTTAATTTTAGTATGAAATAGCTATTTTTTTTTTCGAGTTCTCATTTTTGGTCTCATATTAAAAATTGCATTCATGTTTATGAATACTTTCAGTTTTCGGGAGATGTCTTTTTACACCGTTTTTTTTTTTTAATTCTTTTGTTTTTTTTTTTAAAGCTTTTAACCCTGAGGTTACGTCAGCCCGTTACCCTTTTTACACCGTGTGCTGTATTATTAATTTGGATTAAAACTTAATTGTAAACTGTAAGTTATAACAATGTGGAAATCTACTATTGTTTTCGACCAAACATAATTACACTTACCGACTGCGATTTCTGTTTTCTTCTATCGCGTGAGCGCAGGTTTTAATTCTCAGCTCAGCCAAGTGACAAATACAATTGCCAGAAACAAAACCGCCGCATCGCCATTTACGTGCAAACTCTCTTCTATGTGCAGAGTAAATAGTTGTAGTTGTAACCTATGATACTGAACAACTTTCCCTAAGAAACCCATAGGAAATTTTCAAAAAAATAATGTTTGACTATCTATACCTAAAATCTGATCTAATTTTTGGATGATAAAATGTTAAAAAATAATATTGCAGCCGATGACTTTTTCATTCGCGTCTTCAGATGATTAATTTGTTTTATCGAAGTCACTGTCAAGCCGGTACGATTCGCGACAGGGCTTATAGTTTTTTGGCTTGGCTTGACATCGACTTCTATAAAAAAAAAATGTTCTAATGATGCGAACGAAAAATTCATCGGCTGCAATATTATTTTTTAACATTTTAGTTTTTTTGAAGGCGGTTTTAAGTTGTTGTAAAAATTTTCTTTACTTCGTAATTTTCAGTGGTGAATTCATTAGTTCAATTTAATAGTAGTGCTTTAAATTAACAAACGCACTAGCCGGCACTACGATTTTCAAAGGTTTCCCTTGATTTCTCTGGGATACCATCATCAGATTCTGGTTTCTTGATCATGGTACCACCCTTGAAATATGTTCTTTCCAACACAAAAAGAATCATCAAAATCGGTTCATAAACGACGAAGTTATCCGCGAACACACATAAAAAAAAATATATGTCTAACAAAACTAGCTGAAACTATTTTAAGGGGATGATCAGAGCATCAAACTGAACAACTTTCTCTATGGGACCAATAACGAAATCGCGAAAAAAATATCAGCTGTTCCATACAAACCTACTATACGACCCAAACGACCTAAATATATGGGACAGCAAATATTTTTCGCGATTTCAATATTGGTCCCATAGAGAAAGTTGTTCAGTTCGATGGTCTGATCATCCCTTTAAAATAGTTTCACTTAATTTTGTTAGACCTTATACCAAATTGAGAAACCTCCTTCTTTTTAATTTGAAGTCAATTTATAATTTTTTTGGGAATTTTCTATAGGTTTCTTAGCGAAAGTTGCTCAGTGTCATGGGTACAATCGCCCCTTAATCTTAGTCAGGGTGCCATATAATGTAGTAAACTGTAGCTACTTTTTACTCGGAAAATCAAACTTATTTACTCAAGGCAGGCGACGCTGTAGGTGAAAGCTTGTATCTCCGAAACAAATATAATTGAATACTAATATTATCGTTTAAGTCCCTTATTTTATATGAGGAAGATGTCTTACCAATCAAGCAAAAAATATACTCAAATCTCAAATGAAATATTCCGGTTTTCCTTGATATGTCTTTCTTTGAAGTGATTCTTGACATACGAGTACGGGGATATATTTGCATATTCATCAGTATATTCTGTTCTTTCTTCTTTCTCCATTTCTTACGCATGCCTTCTATTGAATTTTATTGTGGGCTACCAAGGTCAAATAAAAAGGAATTTACGATCTAAAGTTTATTTATACATAAATAAGGTAACGATCGTATTACTCTTTGAGTTGGTCAAAAAGTTTGCTATAACAACCATCTTCCTTTATAAGCGTGTATTGCGCGAAAAGAACTCACATGAGGCTACTGGCTAAGGTCGTAGGCTGGGGAGGGGTCTTGGGGGTTCAAACCCCCCGAATTTAGCGTTTTCAATATTGGTTCCGTTTTCAAATTTGTTCAGTTTGAGTTTGATGGTCTAAAGCACACCCTTAAGTATGTAACCCTGTATACAGGGTGTTAGGGTAAACAGTTGCATTACTTTAATTGGTTTGTGTGCACATTGTTCAAGTTGCTCAAGCTGATTTGTATCTGATTAACTTTCTCAAAAACTCGCAAAATAAATTCTACTTTTTTTAACCGACTTCAAAAAAGGAGGAGGTTTCTCAATTTGACCGTATACATTTTTTTAATTTTTTTATTTGTGTTCGCGGATAACTTCGTCGTTTATGAACCGATTTTGATGATTATTTTGTTGTTGGAAAGAAGATATTCCAATGGTGGTACCATGATAAGGAAACCAGGATCTGATGATGGCATCCCAGAAAAATCGAGGGGAACCTTTGAAAATCGTATTGCTGGCTAGTGCGTTTGTAAATTTAAAGCACTACTATTAAATTGAACTAACGAATTCACCACTAAAAATTGTGAAATAAACAAAATTCTACAAAAAAAATTAAAAAAACTAAAAAGTTAAAAAATAATATTGCAGCCGATAAATTTTTCGTTCGCATCATAAGAACATTAATTTGTTTTTATAGAAGCTTTAAGATTAATGTATACTAACCCTATATGGACATCTTGTCTGAAATAAATTATTTGAATTTGAATTTGAATTTTTAATTCTTCTTTAGATAGAATTAATATGGGATTCATGTGAGGATGAGGCTTAGTTGAGATGAGATCTCAACAATAAAGTTTTATTTCCTATTTTCCATTAACCCAGACCCAGCATACTCAAAATGTTCTCATCAAAAAGTCCCTATGAAATGGTTCCACAGATCCTCACAAACGCCTATCACAAAGGGAGTTTAACACGTAAGCTGCCACGTGCCTTCGTTACGATTATGACCTCAATATATTTCCTGCTTGCTTAAATTGATATCTTTCAGAAGAATGAAAATAGTGGAAAAAACATTGTCTGCCAGTGTTTCTCCGAGGTGTTATGGATTATTTCTTTGAGCTTTATTTCTGACCTCTTTATTTCTTTTATGTTCTAAGATCATCAGATAACGAAGCTATGAAATTATTCTTTTCACTCACGATCATAATCCATTGCGGGGAGGTCAGAATCCTTGCTATAACTACCAACCATCTTTTGAAGCGTTTTTAGCAAGGCTCTACTTAATAGGAAGGCATAGCATAAGCATATGCTCACGACTATATTCCTCGAGGGGGTAGTCATAGATATTCTGAAACCTCAGAACATCCACGTTTCACTAGTAGTACCGAAACTCTGTCCAGTGTGACGGGGTAGTACAATATATGCTTCGAAATTGAAGCATGCAGGTTTCCTCACGATGTTTTCCTTAACCGAAAAGCCAGTGGTGTTAATAAATCGTACATAAATTCCGAAAAACTCATTGGTACGAATCGGCCTGGACGGGGATCGAACCATCGCCACCTGTACGGCAGGCAAGGTTACTCGCCACTGGACCACCACGGCTTTAATGAATAACTTCTTTCATCTCTACAATACTTTTGTATATTTGGATTTCTGAGTTTAGCGCGTACGTTTATATACTTTAAAATATCCTGCGGACCAGGAAAATAATTCCGCTCGTCAGGCGCTGCGCTGCGCACAGAGCAGGCCCGAGACATTTTATAAAAGAGTGTAAAGTCGGATACGAGGGCGTGAAAAAAAAATTGCCAATCGCGGCAAGGGATTAAAGGTGGCACATACTGATTGGTCAACATTATTTCGCGCGCTATTAAAATTTGTACACCGCGTAGGTACGTAGCCACATCGGTAAGACTTATAAATCTGGTACTACTGTACTTAACTACTTTTCTGTGAACATAATTGCAGTCGCCGTAGTCAAAATCGACTAGCAATCCATCATTATCTTAATTAAGATTTGATTTTAATATAAAATTTTAGACTTGAATTTTAATAAAAGTAGGTGACTTACAGAAAAATTGTCTGGCTTTTTTTACAATCAGTAGACATTTAATTTTCAGTCATTCAATTCGATTTATATTTGTTTTAAACTAGACGCCACAATTTTAAAATTAGAATAAAATAGAAAGGTTTCTAAATCAATCTTCGTGATTTTTAATAAATGTATTATTTCGAAGCAATTTAAAAAGTTTAGAGTTTTCATGTTTCATTCGTAATTCACCTAAAAGATAGCAGTATTCAAATAATTTTACAATGGTATCTTGTTTGAATATTAAATATTCAATCTTTCACAGACGCAAAGTATTAAACAGTAGAGCAGCGATGTATAAGACCATCACAAAAGGGAGTTTCACGCAAGCTGGTGTGCGGTCGTTATGACCTCACACGTTCGCATTCTTTACGTTGAAAGTACGAGTTGCGTTTTATTGCTCTGTGCACTGAGCTGTGAAAGCAACAATGGCAGGGATGTTTCTTCTAAGGTTTAAGACGTATTTATGTGTTTATCGGCCTTCAAGAATGTTTTACAAAGGAAAATAGTGTGTAATTTCGTAACCAAAGGGTGAAAACGGGGCCCTATTACTAAGTCTTCATTGTCCGTCCGTCCTTCCGTCTGTCTGTCTGTCCTACCTATTTTGGGCTGTAACGTTTGAACCGTAATAGTTAGACAGTTGAAATTTTCGTAGAATGTGCGTTATTATGGGGGATTTTTAACAAATAATAAAAATTTCAAAAAGTTTAACAAGCCTCATACAAGAAACTCGTTTTTATCCGTTTTTTCATCTTACTCTATCGTAAAAACGTTAATACATACAAGCAATACAATGTCTTTGCATACAAGCGTCAAACTTGGTGTGATTATAGAGCCAACTCTACAGTACAATAACAAATAATAAAAACCGCCCTGTGTAATTCGGCCTTCGCACTAAAGGTCCCGGAGAAATCAACACTTTTTATGGAAGTTAACGTTAATGTTGTGTGGTGGTGTGGTACGGATGCCTCGGTGCGCGAGTAACCCGACTCACACTTGACCGGTTTTTACCATTATGGAATGTAAAAGGTAAATTTCAACATTCATTTTAATTATTTTTATCATAGTTGTAAAATAATGCTGCCAATTTCAAAAGCACGTTGAAAAGGTAATTGCAGACAGAGCTACTGAAATACGTGGTAAATAGTAGTAGTAGCTTATAAAAAGAAGCGGTACTTTTTCACGGCTTCAGAAATTGCTACCTATGATTTGCTTTGCAATGAGTTTTTTAACTTATGTACGTAATAAATTCCTTTTAAGTACGAGTGAATAGGATTCTTCTGGGTGAGCTCGCTACACCTTCGACCCCATCTTTGTCCTGAGGACTAGATCGAGATCAAGAGCAAACCCATAAGTAATTAAAAAAAAAACGGAATTTAGCCAAGTCATTTTACGGTTGAGCCGGGACTAATTAATAATTGAATTTTTTTTTTCGTTATAATATTGAAGAGCCAATTTTATCCTAAACTTGTACCAAAATTAAAAAAAAACCACGTCAGCAACAGTTTCAATTTTAAAATTCAACTATTATCTCGTTCTAAAAAACCTGATGGTAAATTTTTTTTTGCACATATTTAAGGCTTTACCATTATACAAATATTCACACCATGCTTGTAACATGGTGTGAATATTTTTGTTTACTTAGAAGGTTTAGAAAAATACGTAAATACCTCATTTTTAAAATTTCAATGCCTATTTTATTGCTCAAAAATAACGTATATTGTTAAATCTTAGTCAAATGAATGCATTGGTATTAATATTGTTAATTTAATAGCCTTCTGGGACACACAATTTTGATTTCTATGTGGCGTAGCAAATTTTTTTTAATATGTTTAGAAATAGTCATTTTGTCACTAAATGGTGCCGGTTACTGTTTAAAAGTCTAATTAATAATTACTCCCTACCCCGTCTAACAAAACTCCGTATAATGACTGGGCTAATGCTCTCGAAACAGGGAAGGAAAACATCGTGAGCAAACCTGCGTACGCTGAAGAAAAATAAAAGATGTATAAGAGAAATCTGTAATGCATGGTTCCTTGAAAACTGTAAACCATTGTTCTAGAATTCTTCTTCTAGACATTTCACAATGAATTTGTCTCAAGTTCAAGTAGTATAATGTTTCCGCAACAAATCCAGAACAAGAAATTGTGCGAGTACTGTGTAGGCGTATGTAGACATCTCAAAATGAATTTGTCTCTAGTTCTAGTACTAAGAATAATAATTACGCAACAAATGACAACATGAAATGGTGCGATTACGAAATATTAGTAGCAAAAAACATAAATTACTTAAATCATAATTTTCGAAGAATCAAAATAACGGCTTAGATAGTGTTGCCAAATCAAAATTACACAATACTGCTATATTTAGTGGTGAAGATCGATCTCTACAGAGCTCCCGTATTTTGTTAAAGTATATATATAAAAATGACCAATATCACGGTAGAAAGTGTTGAAAAGTTATTAGCGAAATGTCTCGCACCGATGGAGAAACAAATTACGACACTCACATTAACGGTACAGAAATTAGAGGAGAAATTAGGTCTTCTGCAAAGGAACAAAGAAGAATCTAAAGTAAATATGGCTGCTCAACCGTCATCGAAAACATCCGAAAATCACGACAAAGAACCGAAGACAACACGAACGCGAGCGGTGACACCGATTGTGACAGCGAAAGGTACGTCAACAACTGTTCTACAACCTACCGCGCGAGATCAACTTGCCGACGCTAGGAGAACCCGAGTCGTGCAAACACTCGGCAATACTCGTACACTTTCAGCGACTCCACCGTCAGCATCGAATGTCACCCCGACCCCCACTGTCTCTAACCCCCTGATGCTTAAAGACGAACCAAAACAAACCCCCTCCCCCTCCTAGCAGCCTCCCCAGTGAGTGGCACCGATACGACTTCGACTGCCAATGGTTTATTAAATGAGTGCTATACGCAAACTATTGTATCTAATAATGAAGACACTGTACTTCAAAATGATACACCATGGCAGATAGTTGGTAAGCGCAAACGCCAGCAGCATTGGTCGAGGGAGCTGATTCGGGGTACGGGATTCATAGACACTGATCTTCAGACTGTCGAGAGAGTGAGGAAACTCCAGACACTGTACCTCAAAATGATACACCATGGCAGATAGTTGGTAAGCGCAAACGCCAGCAGCGTTCGTCGAGGGAGCTGATCCGGGGTACGAGATCCATAGACACTGATCTTCAGACTGTAGAGAGAGTGAGGAAAATCCAGACACTGTACCTCAAAATGATACACCATGGCAGATAGTTGGTAAGCGCAAACGCCAGCAGCGTTGGTCGAGGGAGCTGATCCGGGGTACGGGATCCATAGACACTGATCTTCAGACTGTCGAGAGAGTGAGGAAACTCCAGACACTTTACCTCAAAATGATACACCATGGCAGATAGTTGGTAAGCGCAAACGCCAGCAGCGTTGGTCGAGGGAGCTGATCCGGGGTACGGGATCCATAGACACTGATCTTCAGACTGTCGAGAGAGTGAGGAAACTCCAGACACTTTACCTCAAAATGATACACCATGGCAGATAGTTGGTAAGCGCAAACGCCAGCAGCGTTGGTCGAGGGAGCTGATCCGGGGTACGGGATCCATAGACACTGATCTTTAGACTGTCGAGAGAGTGAAGAAAATCCAGACACTGTACCTCAAAATGATACACCATGGCAGATAGTTGGTAAGCGCAAACGCCAGAAGCGTTGGTCGAGGGAGCTGATCCGGGGTACGGGATCCATAGACACTGATCTTCAGACTGTCGAGAGAGTGAGGAAACTCCAGACACTGTACCTCAAAATGATACACCATGGCAGATAGTTGGTAAGCGCAAACGCCAGCAGCATTGGTCGAGGGAGCTGATCCGGGATACGGGATCCATAGACACTGATCTTCAGACTGTCGAGAGAATGAGGAAAATTCATGCATGTATTTTCAAGCCGGACGCTTCACCACAGGCGTTAAGACCATACATGGATAAGAAAACCCTTCCGGGAATTACCACGCTGAGAAGCTAAAACTGAAGCATGAACACTAAGCATCATTTTTAATCACAGTTTCGACGGCTCCCCGAGTCTACCCACCACAGAAGAAAAACAAGCCAAAGAATAAAAAAATTGTTGTAAGCTTGCAAAATATGCAATCCCTAAAGAGTAAAACGAGACAGCTAGAAGTTTTACTTCAAAATGATTTACAATGTGACGTTCTAGCTTTGACAGAGCATTGGCTCAAAACTAGTGAATTAGATTGCATAAATATCGAAAATTATTCTTTAATTTCTAAATATTGTCGTACAGATTTTCAACATGGTGGATCTTGTATATTTGTTAAATCTGGATTAAAACCAATAGAAAATGTAGACATTTGTAAACTGTCGGTTGAACGTTGTTGCTGTGAAATATCTGCCATAGAACTTACCGAGTACAAGTTGTTAATTGTATGTTTTTACAGATCCAATCATAACACTAATAAAGACTCAGACTTTCTGTACGTACTAGATGGACTTCTCGATAGGATAAACTCAACTTGTCTTGACTGCATTGTTGTGGGCGATGCTAACATTGATTACATAACGTCGAGCTCGGCGCGTAAAAATCTTAATGATACTCTCACCGTACATAATTTTCAAATTGAGACAGATTTCCAAACTCGTGTGACTCCTACTTCTGCTACATGTCTTGATCACTTATATACTAACATAACCAACGGCTTTCAATGTGTCACTCCCGTCGCGACAAATATTAGCGATCACTATAGTATAATAAACATAACTTGAAAAGCACGCTCAAGAAATGGCTTAAAAATTTAACCTATCTGGAAACGGAAATATTGTTAAACACAAACTTTTAAAGTTTTAAATTGTCCGTATATTTGTAAAAAATCGAAACATAAAATGCACATAATTATATTCCACACAGAAACACAAACACACACACACACACACACACACACACACACACACACACACATACGCACACATATATATATATATATATAAAAAACATAAGTCCCCTAGTGGTTGACCCAAAAGGTCACCCGACACCAAGAGGTTGTTACGCATCGTAGGTCTAGGTAGGACACACATTCACGCACCCCTCTCTGATATTCATACCCTTATAAATTCCATCGCACACATAACACACTCACCCGAACATACACACACAAACACACGCACAATTTTTGTTATTTTTCTTTAACTTCTCATTTGTTTTTAATTTTAATTTTTTATGTTTTGCTACTCATTGTTGTCATGTATCACACAACTTTGATTTCCTACCACAAACTATTTTATCTATAAAATGTGAAGAGCGCTGACTCTCATAGATCAGATTTTCTTTGTTTGAGAGTCAGAGTTCCCCTAATTACTGTCACAGCTGTCTACTAAAATACCTAACATTTTGAATTATGTAATGTAAGGCTAAGTGAGTGAAATAAACATTTTTTTTATTTATTTATTTATTTATTTATAGTGTGCGCAGCCACTTTCTATGCGAGTCCCGCCTGACTCCTTCACAGACACGTCTAGTACGTAATTACAATAAATCAACACTGTCTTCTTTTGTCGTTGCAGTAGATAGTGTTGACTGGGAAAATGTCTGCTCGCAAGCCACATCCGCCCAAAAGCTAGCTGAATCCATTACTAATATTTTATCAAATAAAATTGACATCTGTTTTCCTTATAAGAGAAAACAAATGTTAAATAAAAAGAACCCATAGATATCGCAAGACATCCATAATATCAAATCCTACCTATTTGACTTAATTGACATTAAAAATAAATTCCCGAATGAAATATTAATAAAAAAAAAATTTATTGACATATCACAATATTATAAAAACCTACTAAAGAAGGAAAGAACTGATTATTGTGTCAATATGATGAATATGAGCCAAAACACAGACAAGACAGGCATATTGTCAACATCGAAACATGTAAAAGTAGGACCACTGCAATTGACTATACGGATGTTATAAAGACTAGCGACGGCCAAGATTTTACCTCGAAGCAATAGGTGGTTAACAGCCTTAACAAACAGTTCATGAGTGCAGCGGAGCCCCCCAAGCCTCGCTTGAATCTGCGCGTACCGGTGTTTGTAACAAAACTCCTCCGAAACGGCTTGATTGTGTGTATATTTAGTAGCTCTGAGAATAAGACGTAGTAGGTGTAGGGTAGGTGTAGGGTACATTTCCTTGTTGACTTCGGAACCCTGAAATACTGTACTTTTTGCTTCGAAAATTGCTAGTTATATTTTGCTTTCAAAACAATTTCAATGACCGGGAGTGTAAGTATATGGCTGGCTGAAAGTAGTCAGTAGATAACATGATATTAAATCAAGGATTGGGCAACAGAATCTTTTTAAAAGGCAGAGTGTTAACAGATTATGCTCGGAGTGGCTGCTTACTCCTTAGTCCTCGAATTGTCGGATAGATCACGATACATTTTGACTTAGTTCTAGTCGATAATTCATTGTACAAAATTTTATCAATATATAGCTTTACACGCTTCAAATATTAAGGTCACAATATCGTTCCTAGGATTAGGAAGGATAGGCTTAGTTACAAATGCCGCCGGTATCATGAGATTTGACAGATATTATGGTCCTTAAGCTTCCGTTAGTATCGGATAAATTTCGAGATTTAGAATAGTATAAACTGATAAATCATTCCACAAATCTAAAAATTTATACAAAGTTTTAAGTCACTTATTTAAATATACATACATAAACTCACGACGATTATCCCTTTCGGGGTGAACAGAAACATTGCTACAACTTCCAGCTATCTTGCAGGTAGAGTCTCACTTTTAGCAAATTGTAGGTTTCAAAATGAAATGTCGTGCAAAGTAGTCATAGGTGGCCTTTCATGCAAAAATATAGTGCATAAGAAACCATTATCCCTTAGTTGCCTCGTACGACACCTACGTGAAGAAATAGGGTGGTTCACCACCAGAACACGGCTACATCAGCTTTATGATATTTTATGTCTATTACCACGCAGCGCGCGGACTGTGGAATAGATTTTATACAAGGCGTATTAACGTGCAAAGGCGTTATATTTTAAAAATTAATAGACATCTACAGTAAAGCCCAACGTTACAGTAATCTAGTATCTAGGACAAGCTTATAAGACGCCCAGTTTCAAAGGCTAGCACGAATGTTAACAGATAATGCCTCGAGGTAGAACCTAAGCTCTTGGAGTGGCACGTAGTATAGATGGAACTGTTACTACGCGCTGATAAATCGCTCGACCTGATCTGCACAGCCGGTACATAGTAGACTGTTTATTTGTAAAGATATACTTGCTGAGGTACCTTATAGCGCCTGTGATTTACGACGACGTTTACGGTTTGATAGAAAATTGACGTGATCCCAGCTCGAATTTTCAAACAGGTACGCACGGCGACACATCAAGCGAAGATCTTATTAAAATCTTTGCTACAGAACATAACTTTTGTAACGTTTATTGAAATCATCCTTCTGGGGCAGTCGGGTAAAAACAATCAAATCAGCCCACATTAACCCATAGGCCTCCCTTTTATTGCGCCACTCCTCACGGTCCTGTGCCAATGTGATCCATGTCCGATCCGCAACCCTTACAGTTTCGTCTGACCCACGCATCGGTGGTCTACCCACTGACCTCCTTCTTTCTCGGGCAAAAACAAAGTAACAAAAAATTTTAATCCCCAACGCAGGCTTCGTCAAACCAAAATCACATCCATCTTTATACGCTAAAAGTTTCGTCAATGGCAACACACCGAATTCATCTAAACCCGTGCTTCTTCTCATCGTGTGGGCAGAGCCCTGGTGTCAGAGTTTTTTCAGACCGCCTTACGGCCTCTGACGTGGTTTTTATGTAACGACTACTACCACCAGAGATAGTAGCGGGGCCCAACGGCTTAACATGCCATCCGAAGCACGTAATCATTTTTTTTTCAGTCAATCAGACGATTCACTCTGTAATGTCCTAACCAACTGGGGAAAAACGCACAAAGTGACATTTCACTAGGTGTCCCCCTGGGAATCGAACCTACGACCTCCGTGTCGAGAGCCAATGCTGCAGCCGTGCTGAGACCACGGAGGCAGTCGCAGTCGAACCCGTGCTATTTCTAAAAGATATTAAGTTAGTTTAGAAGAATATTATGGAGCCAACAAATCCTTAGGATTATCCGCACAGGTCGGCGTCGGCAGTAGATTCGTTACATTGAGAGATGGCTTAAACTGAAGTTTGGCAGTCGGCCGAACATTTTGAACATCCGATTCTGTAAAAACAAGTTTGTTCTTCTCTAGGGATTAGAAGGGAGTATTATTCACTTTGCAGCTTGATTTTTGTTCGAAGTTTGCGTTTCAGTGAATGAAACTGTTTTAAAAATAAAGTTAGGACTTTTTGTTGACGTGAAGTAGATGTATTACAACTTGGATTACACTCCTTTTTTTATAGGGAGCGTTTGTCCTGCAGTTGAATCTTACAAGTGTAATAAAACACCATAGTCTTAATTTAAAGGGTTGGTTATTATGTGCGTATGTGTTTATCTCCTCGAAATATATAAAAAACAAAGCACTGGCATTCTTCTTTTGACAAAACAAATATAAAACTTATCCAAGGTTTGAATTAAAACATCAAACTGGACGACTTTCACTATACAGGGTGTAAGTGGAAGCCTAGCAAATACAGAAACGGTGAACTCAGACAATCAAACCGAACAAATTTCACTGCGGAACCTACCTCAGCACCTCAAAATCTGCTGTCCCATACAAAACTGCTGTACCTACCCGACTAAAATGTATAGGATAGCAGATTTCTTTTCGTGTTTCCTGAGTTAGGCTCCATAGCGAACGTTGTTCAGTTTGACTTTACTGTTTCAGTATTTTCTAGGCTGACAATTACACCCTGTATAGGTAGAGCCAATATCGAAAAAAAAATCTGCTGTTTCATACAAAATTGCAGTACCTACTCGACTCAAATATTTGTGGGAGCAGATTTTTTTAAATGTATTTTCGACCTTGTCTGCATAGTGAAAGTTGTTCTGTTTGATGTTCGAAATCATGCCTTTCAATAGTACTAAGGTGTTTACACCCTTTATGACTTTTTATGTCGTATGAATTGTTTTACCAACAGGTAATCTCAAAAAAGGCATAAAAAAGCCATATCCTCAACATTTAGACTAATTAAAACTTTCTCACACAACTCCAACGCCAGCTAAAAGCAAGCAAAAAATCGAATCACTTCATTTTAACCCACTTTGAAACACTAGCAAATTTTCCGTGACTGAAAATGGTAGGCGATCTCTGAAATGTGAACGGTGCCTTTTTGCACGTTATCGTATAGTGTGGATGGCGCTTAACGATGTTAGCTCCTCGCTGGAGGGTCCAATTATCTCCAGGAGGTAGAAATATTATCCACGTTGAGTAAGTGACTTACTTTGCTTTGATTTTACAACGTGTAAGGCTGCTTGTCAACCAGAGATTTGCGAGGTAGCGAGGCGGTGAACGAGGAAACAATCAGCCAATAGCGTGCTCGCTCGATCACGTCATTGGGAAATTGAAGCACTCTCATTGGTCGATTTTTTCCTCGCTACCTCGCACATCTCTGGTGGAATTCGCCTTAACGGAATAACCTAAACTGAGATAATAGTATAAGAGATTAAGCGTACTTTTGGTATTCATCAGCTGCAAGGCTGATTCAGTGTTCATAGGATTTAGAGCATCTCTGTGATGGTGAAGGACCAGGTCTGCCTGCATAATTCCAGTCGGTTTAGGAGTTACAGCCGTTCAAAGGTCTGGTATGGTTGCTATAAATTAATATGCATGAACATGCGGGTATTATTGATAGAAATCAAAATTATGTGTCCCAGAAGGATTTTAAATTATTAATATTAATACCAATGCGCTCATTTGACTTAGATTTAACAATATCAATTATTTTTGAGCAATAAAATATGCAATGAAATTAAAAAAATGAGGTATTTATTACAAAATACGATGGCATTTTTCAAAATTTTAAAATTGGAACTGATGCTGACGTGATTTTTTTTAAATTTTTGTACATTTCTGGGCTAAAATTGACTCTACAATATTATACCGCAAAAAATGTCTATTACCAATTAGTCCTGGCTCAAACAGTAAAATGACTGGGCTAGTAGTGAGTAGTCGGGGCGCGGTGGCGAAGGACGGGTCTGAGCTATCCAGTCCCTCAGGGAAGTAAAATACGAGTATCTCAAAGGATATTGGTTTTGTTCATGTTTATATTTTTCCTCATTTATTTGTGTGTAGTTAAATACAAGTGTTTACTCTGCATAGAGTATAACTATTAAATTAACAGTAGCTAAAGCTTTAGTTTAACCTTTAGCCATTTTAATTAATGTTGTACCAAAGCGGCAAATGGCATTTTAATGAGCTGCCAAAACAGTGAAATTATTTGCCAGATATAGACTATATCTGATCAAATAATTAATCTGCACTACCTGACCTGCGTTATTTCTAGATAAATAAAATAAATAAAATGAAAAAGCCTTTTATTTCTTGCTCCTTATTAAATTCGTTAACAAAGATATTATAATTCAATTAGGTACTATACTAATACTAAACTCACATTAATTTTTAGTTTAAAAAAATACTATTTGAAATTCATAATGTGTAAGTATTATTAATAATTTGATATTACATTTAACCTAATTTATTGCATGCTTCTCTTAGTTATTTATTCTTAATATCTAATATTTTTATTCATTTTTACAATTGCATTTCTTTATTTTCTTTCTTTCTTCCTTCTTTCTTTCTTCTTTCTTTTTTCCTTTATTGTATATTTATCTAGTTTCTATACAGTATAATATCAATATAGCTTTATTAATTTTAATATATTTTACTTTAGTATTGATATTTATGTTTTTACTTGCGTATTAGATTTTTAGTTATAGAATATTTATATTTCTACTGATTATTTATATTTCAGCAAGAACCCCTTCCCGGGTGAAGGCCTCCTCCAAAGATAGCTTTCTAGATACTCAGTATATATCTATGTATCTTCTACACTCATAGAACAGTTCCGTAACTGACTGACTGACAACAAAAAACCAAACAACTTTAAATTTGTTATATAATTTAATACTACAGAGGATGTACGAGTACACTAAGAAATGATTTTTCGAAAATCTGAAAGCCACGCCGACGAAGGCATGGACAAAAGCTAATACACATAAACTAACGACCATAATCCCTTACGGGGTGGTCAGAAACATTGCGACAATCACCAACAACGATCCATTGAAGAGCGCCGTAGTAGCTAGGCTCACTTTTGGCATATTGAAAGTTTCAGGATGGAATATCGTGTCAAGTAGTGATAGGTGGCTAACCTTTCGCGCATACAAAACAAACAAACAAACAAGCAAACACTGCATAAGAAGAAACATTATACTTTAGTCGCCTCATACGGCACCCACAGGAAGAAATGGGATAGTTCATTCTAAGCCGGAACCACACGGCTAGATGTTTAGCATTTACATACATAAACATAACCATACTCTCTTTTGAAGTGGTCTAGATATTAGGCTTACTAAAATATTTGGGTTTTAATAAAGCTACATTTATTTTATCATTTTCCCGCGGCTGTCTATAAGTATGAGGTGGCTGAGAAGAATTTCTTTTGCACTGTGTTTTGGGGGCAAAAGGCTACATTATGGGTCCTGGTCAGTAGTACCATCGATTTGTTCCATTGATGGTACTAGTGACATAGATTTATGACGCGAGTACCACTGTCAATACTAGCGATACTACCTGGGCAGAGTGATAAGTCTGGTAAAAATCTACTTAGGAATAAAGTTATCGCAAATTGCATAAAATCCTTTTCTTGAAAACTCTTTTGAGAGACTAAATAAGAATTTTCAGCCAGTTCTGTCAGTTTCTTTTTTTTTACGGCCATAAAAAAAAATTTCGTGTGTTGAGAATTTTTTGCGTAAAAATCTATTATGGAAACGAAACAAAGACGTTGTATGTTAATTTTAAATACGAGGACTACAATAATGTAACGTAATAAAAGAAAAAAAATCTTGTTTACCAGAAAAAAGGTCTTACGGCGTACAATTTTTACGATTACCCTTATCAACGTCTTGGTCCAATGGATCGGGAAGCCAGCGATCTAAAACAATATTAATGTGGCCAGGTCGCGAGTCTGGACTCATGCCAGTCGCACTGCCGTATCGGCCTGGCTGATTTAATTTGGCCTAAATTTAGCAAAGTGGCTTGAAAGGTGCCTTAATGAAACAGCGGGAAAGGGCGGCCGGCGGTATTAAATTAATACGTAAGGTACATTCAACTACATTTTGTTTTGAGAATATTTTATTTGTGCCTATTTTCTTTCTTTAGAAAAAAGAATGGTGTTATGTTTTTTGTTTCTATAATTTTATTGGACTACGTAGCATAATTATACAAACTGTAACAAAAGACCCTGTACTCCATTTCAAATAGCAACGAAAATTTAAGGCTATTTTGAATTACAGAAACAGAGATTTGAAACACTTCCGCTCACTTATTCTTAGAACAGCTTTAGTAACCTCCAAGATATGTCGGATAGTGAGATATATCTTTCTGCTAAATAAATTATATTTGCTAATCAGAATTGGACAGAAAGATAGATAGGAATCAGAAAATCGTCTTCATTTGAAATGAAGTATAGTTATATACTTATAAACAGGTTGTTTAGACCATCAAATTGAACAACTTTCACAATGGAGACATTATCGAAATAAAATTAAATAAATCTGCTGTTGATCCATACATTACAGTTGAGGCAGTGCCTCCTGTAGTTTTCTATGAAACACCTAATAGGAAGGTATATTTAATTTTATCTCGATGTTGGCCCCGCAGTGAAAGTTGTTCAGTTTGATGGTCTAATCCACCCCTTCAAATACTACTAGGATGTTTTCATATACTCTGTAAGAAACATGAAAAAATTACGTAGATGATAAACCACATTTATTCTATTTATTTTCTGTTTTCACAAAAGTAGTTTCATTCTCAGTTTTCCACCTCAAACAGTACAATTTTTAAGACCTCCGGGAAATATTTTCTCATCGACAATGTTATTTATGACATCGGATATATACTTGCACCTTTGCTTCATCCATTTCAGTCCCTGTTCACTAATAAAAAGGCTTGTAACTATTGGCTACTGTGTTAATTCAATCTACAGAAAATGATTTTAATTTTTGGTTACTTGTCAGGTGTTTGAGTTAACATTTCTGGATTTTCAGCAGAATATTTTTCGAGCATCGTAAGCTCATGCCCATGCATATTTTTTGAAATTGACAATGACACAATGTTTTCTTCGTATCTAAGTGAATCTTCTGAGTTTTAGGAACAACTGAACAACTTTAACGAAAGGACTAACACAGAAATTGCGAAAAAAAAACCGCTGCCCCATACAAAACCGCAAACATAACCTGACTGAAATGTGTGCGACAGATGATTTTTTTTTCGCGATTTCGATATTGGTTCCATAGAAAAAGTTGTTCAGTTTGATGGTCTGAAGCACTCCTTTAAGTAAGTGTCCACATTTAATTTGAATATTTAATGTTCCTATACGTTTAGAAAGTTAGGCAAACATGGTTTATAAGTAAAAATAATCAACATCAAAATGTAATAACATAATTTGGTTGTATCTGCTTTCGTAGTTTTTTTTATCATCTTGAAAATAAAATGTACAACAACTTACAGTATGTAGGTACAACTTGTACCTACACTTGCTTGTACCGTACAAGCAATCATAATAATAATACGCGTATACATATTCTAAGACCTAAAATTTATGGCAGTTAATTACCGGGAATAAAATGAAATGATATCACCGTCGGAAGGAAAATACGTCTACTTAAGGCGGTTGCAGAGGGGTCCATTTTATACAAAACTTTGATGCACAATACGCGTAGACGGCATTAATAAAAGTAATATTTTATATATGGAAAAATAGTTTAGAAAATCTAGATGCCTCGTAACAAATAACATTTGCAATTTATAATATAATTACGAAGATATAAAGCTTTTAAAATTTTGTATGAAAAATTTCAAAGCCTTATATCTTCGTAATTATTTTATAAATAGCAAATGTTATTTGTTACGCGGCAACTAGATTTTCTAAACTATTTTTCCATATATAAAATATTACTTTTATAATGCCGTCTACGCGTATTGTGCGTCAAACGTTTGTATGGACTGAAACCACCTTAACAGTTACTTTCAATGTGGACATTTTAATTATACATATTTTTATTTATTATGTTTATGTGAATAAAGTTTTCGATTAAAACATATGTTATAATTATCCCAATGTTCATTCATAATTACGGGCATATCTATACTATTATAAAACTGTAACAGGAAGTTTGTCTGTACATTGAAGATATTAACAAAAAAAAAGTTACGATATGGTTTTTAGGTGTCCCTGATTCCATTTCACCAATTTTTGGATTTTTTGTCTGTCTGTTTGTTTGTGTGTTTGTTTGTTTGTTTGTTTGTTTGTTTGAACGAGTATCACGCAAAAACTACTGAACCGATTTTGATGAAACTTTTTTGTTTGATAGCTTATGATCTGACTTGAAATCTGGTATATAATTTGTGCGGACGAAGTCGCGGGTTAACGCTCGTATTAAATATATTAAATTAAATAGACTACGTATTATACTGTATACATAACTATAGCTTAAGAATTTATAATTGTAGTTGTAGTTGTAGTCGTGTTATGTTGTAGAGTTTCTGCCGACGTCCATGCTATGTTATCTTAGTATAAACTAAATGGAACTCTGATTTTCCATAGACAGCTTCCGCCATCTATCGGTTATGTTTCGAAGCACTATGTGTTGAACTAGGGTTCATATCGGAGCGACAGTGTGCTACACCTCAACGCTCCGCTGTAGTAGTGCGAGATTTCGCCCACATGAATCAATGTCTTGTTGGTCTAGAGGTCTAGACAACCGGCTCACGATCCGGGTACCTATGGTTCGATCCTCGTGTCGGCCGATCGTCTTTTTCAATTTTATTTCATAATGTGGCTTCCCTCGGTGCTAATAAGTGACAACGCTAATGACGTCCTAAAATTCAAGGCCACTTACCTATCTATATTATACATATTAATCTATGGCCACGTTTTCTCTACAGGGACAATACGTTCCGACGCGGTGATAGCTTCTAAATAAAATTTTACGTTTAATAAGTAGGCTTCAAGCTCCTATATATTGAATAAATGAATTTGACTTTATAATGCCAGTGTTTTAAGTGGCCAGTACCTACATCTTTATTTTCTTTAGTCTGAAATTTATTATTTATTTCGTAAAGCACCCAATAAGACACCGATGAGTACTTAGATATTTTAATGAAGTAAGCACTGATGCACCATAATAATAATGATGTGAACTGTACCACTATTCTTGCTAAAAGCTATTTAGCAGAACGTCTTTGAAGCTGAAGTACGGAAGAGAAAAGAAAATAAGTAATTGCCCTAGTGTAAGTTTCTTTTTTATGAAGGAAAAGCTAGAGCAAGATCTTTGGTAGTTATGGCAATGTTTCTGGCCACCTTGTAATAAAACCCCACCCACGGGAAGAAATGGGGTGTACATTTTAAGCCACTAGAAACCACCACCTAGCTACATCTTCAAATAATGAAATTAATGACAAAATTTTAATACAAGAATGTCAAAAGTTAATTTCTTAGCACATTTCAATTAATTTTCATAACAACAAATTTTAATTTTTTAATTAAAACTTCAAAGAAGTTAGCAAGTTAAGTTAATATTTGCTTTCTTTTTTCATGATCTTGTGCATATTAAAGGTGGCTTCTAATTCTATCTATCTAAGAATTTGTGAGAAATTGTTATAAATGTTTTAGTTATGAGATACATACGATCTTCAGGATCAACTAATATTAGCCGAGTCATTTTACGGAGTTTTGTTAGGAGGGGTAGGAAGTAATTATGAATCTCCTAAACTGTAACCGGCACCATTTAGTAACAAAAAGACTACCTATCTAAAAATATTTAAAAAATTCGCTAACTAACATAGAAATAAAAACTTTAAAGGCTTTTAACTTAATAATATTAGTACCAATGCACTTTTAAATTCGATTTAACTATCTTAGGGCCTTTGATGAAATTAAAATATCGGAAGATAAGTTACGTTCTGACATTAAGTACTCGAACAATCCATCTGCTTTTCATATACTTACGAGTGAGTAGTGTAGTGTAATTTATTTCTTTCTTTTTGAATGATTTTTACGAGTAAAAGAACACAAAGGCATTGCGGTATCTTTATTCCGCCTAAAATTAAAAAACATTGTAATCATCCTTTTACTTTTAACTGGTTCCCATAACATGTTAGAGGAACGCTGACTCCTAATGCACAGGACTTAAGTTACCCAGACATAGGGAGTTAGAGGTCCATTACAATGTTATTATGTACAACTTTATAAAGATTTCTGTTGCATAACTTGTAAATGAAAATCTATGTACTTCTTTTTGAATAAAAAAAATTATTTATTATTAATTTATTAATTGCGACTAAGTAAATTAGGCGACGGGGGCTCAATTTATGCGGACCATGCGTTTATATACTCACCGGCACATCTACCGCCCACCCTTCTCAAATGTCACTGTAAAATAACCAAAATTTCACATTATTCATATATTATTTGACCCTAAATTAAACATTTCACACTTAATTAATTAATGATACGTTTATTTTCAAAAAGTTTTTTTTTTATTTTTTTACAGGAAGATTTACAGAAAAAATATTATCTATTGATAAAATTTGTCTGTTACTATTGTTAAAGATATAAGTTTACATATGCTATTAACTAATCTTCACATTCAGGTGACAACATTCTTTGCTAGTACAAAGAGATAAGAGTATAAACAAGGTAATTACCGGCTACTAAAGTTATAATAATACTTCGTTGCAATAACATTTTCCAACTATATAACCAAACATAAATTAAAAACAAACCTAATTTAATAGTGTACCAAGAATTCAATTACAAAAATGCATTTTGAAGAAATTGAGAAAATGTAAGTGGGCGGTTAGATGTGCCGGTGTGTGTGTAATTATAGTCTAGTCACCTATCTTCCATATTTTAATTTAATCAAAGTTGAGGGCTGATATTTTAGGGGTAAATATCATTGAACCATCGGCGTCGGTACACAGAAAGCGTCAGTGGTGCGTAGCGGAGAGGTTTAGAAACACAATCTTAGGCGCGGTTTTTACAGAAGAGACGTGTGGCGGTGGCGGATAGTCAAAGTAACAATATAAACCGCGCCTTAAGGTCCGAGTTCGAATCCGCACTGACAAAATGCCATGTACCAATGAGTTTTTTCTAACTAATGAACGTATATCTGACTGCTCTTAAACGGTGAAGGAAATATCGTGAGGAAACCTGCATAAGAAATTTCGATGCGTATGTGAAGTCTACCAATCCGCATTGGGCCCGCGTTGGTGGACTAACGCCCATCCCTGAGGGCAGGCTTATGCATTTGGACGTATACAGGGTGAAATTGATATCATTAGCATCCTTTTTAACTAAGAGTCTACCCATCTAACTAAACAACTTTTACTATGGGAGCAAACCAATCGGAGCAAAAAAAATCAGCTGTTGCATACATTTGAGACGCGAACTCGCGCGTCGACATTGCAGTTTAATATGGAACAGCTGATTTTTATTTGCTCCGATCGGTTTGCTCCCATAGTAAAAGTTGTTCATTTTGATGGGTAGACTCTTATTTTAAAAGGATCTTAATGATATCAATTTCACCCTGTATAGGATGATATTGATTACGTTCTTACGTACTAAAAATATCAATGACATTCAATTCAATTCATTTATTCAAAGACAACAATAGCTGCATAGAATATTAACAAAAAAACATAAAAAATTTACAATCATTACAAGTAATAGCATTAATAATAATAATTCATCAGACATGGTAATGCACCTCACGAAAGACCGCATGGCACTTTGGTCCCAAAGTGAAAGTTGTTCAGTTTGATAGTTTGAAGCATACTGTTTGATACATAACGCATTTAATGTTTCCCTCTGCATAATTGTATGAATAAACAAATCAAATGTTACCAGAAAATATTTTCTTTTTTCGTCGGTAGTGGCATAACGAAGTAACCTCAAAACGTGAGTGTATCCGTCATACGACCTCCCCTAGCAGATGCCAACTAATGACATTACAGCTCAAATTAATGACGCTGCCATCCAATTAGCTAACGTTCTACATCAGAGATGATACACCCGGAGGCTTGTTTCGCTTTTACGGATACATTTTTAGGGTTTGGGTAAGCCAATCTCAATGACATGACAACAACATCTATACTTCATTCCCTCGTATTAAGGACAAAAAGATTTTCCGATTCCCATTTTGCTTTCTGGCCAATTCTGATTAGCAAATATAATTATTTATCTTTTTTTTTACAATCCAACAACGTCGGTGGCGAAGCTGCAAAGTCTTGAGTATCGTCGCAAGGTAGCCTGTCTGTTTTTTACAGGATACATTTCCGAGTGTGCGACGGAATTACATGAACTAATACCTCCGTCTCCCTTTCATCTGCGAGGGACGAGACACAGGCTGGGTTTCCACCCTTATGTCGTTGATCTACCAGCAATTCGCACGAAGAAGTTTGCTTCTTCTTTTATAATGCGCACGGCTAAAGAGTGGAACGCACTGCCTGCGGACCTGTTCCCTGAGCAATACAACCTGGGCCTCTTCAAGGCGAGAGTGAATAGGCATTTTTCTAGGTAAGCATGCTACATCTTCGGCCTCATCGTCACTTAACATCAGGTGAGATTGGGGTCAAATGTTTACCTATCAAACATAAAAAAATATCGTGAGACATGCTTCCATTCTGAGGCATGTATTGTACCCACTTTCCATTATAAGTTGATGACGGGCTCGCTCCCCGTCACACTGGACAGAGTTTCGGTACTACCAAGTGAAACGTGGATGTTCTGAGATTTCAGAATATATCTGACTATCCCCTTGGGGAATATAGTCGTGAGCATAATGCTTATGCATTTATCAGAATGATAAACTATCCGATATATCTTGGACGTTACTAAAGCTGTTCTAAAAATAAGTGAGAGTAAGCGTTTCGAATCTCTGTTTCTGGAATTCAAAATAGCCGTAAAGTTTCGTTGCTATTTGCAATTGATATAGTTAGACAGAAAGAACGGTGCTATAAGATCTCCCGGTAAAAAACTCATCGACATTAATTCCAAAAGTTTAGTTTTGGACCAGTCCAGAAAACAATTTTTGGGTTTTACTTTTTGTAGGTTCAAATCCTAATTTGAATCCGCAAAATGCCATTTTGGGGTATGCCGTCACCCAATTAAGATACTGGTACTATACCGATAGGTTTTAAAATCTTCAACCTCTTCCGTTTTTAACCCTCAAACTCCCACGGACGCGATATTATTGAACCACTCAATATTTACCTATTTGTTATTTCACAACCGGGAAAGTTAGACTCTCATACAAGATTAAAGATTTTTTTTAACCCATTGCATGAGAGCAGCTAAGGACCAGTCGTTACGGTAATCCTTGGAAGAGCATAATGTCCTGCAATGGAAGTATGCTGGCTGAGATGATGATGATGACGATACATTTAAGGAACATAAAAACATATTTCACTCTTAGATAGGATAAGTGACTGATTATATTCATTATTAACTACGATAATAAAGAGATGAAATTAAAACTCTTAAAATATTCTCAGACATGCTAAAGTTTTTCGTTTTATATTTTAATAGGTTCTAACCTTAATCACAGAAAGCTTTTAATCTCCTAGACTAATTAATTAGAAGGTTTGCTTACTTTAACCTCTAGAGAGTTTATTATATTTCATCATAACATTGTATGCAGTTTTCTACTTAGCAGGACTGGTTGAAGGATGCATACGGGGCTTTAATTATGTACAAGGGGCGCTTAATAAAATGCACTGAACATTTTTATAATCTGGGGGCACGGCCATGTCGAGCAATATCATTAACTGCTATTATTTTTAAACGATCAGAGAAAAGACAGCAAGGAAAATACCTACTGCAGCGGTGAAGACCATCAAACTATACAACTGAAAGTTGTTTGGACTATAGAACTAACGTTTGGAATTGCGAAAAAATCTTCTGTTTCATTAATTATTTGAGTCGGGTAGGTAGGTATTGCCACTTTTTAACACGGCGTCAGATAAACATAATTTTGACAATCTTTGCCTAGTTAGATTAATGCTTATGAAAATCCATTGGCCCGTATTAAAACAACTCCTTTAAAACCTTCTTAGAGTTTTAAAAAGAAACAATTACAGCTGTCTCTATGTGACAAAAAGATCTTTACAAAAGCAAGGAGGTAAAAAGACGACCTTCCAGCGGTTCTAAAATGAACCAGGATCTTGTCTAAACACGACCCAACAAAAGCAAATAGAATTCGGAATCACTTTGCACAGACATGACGTCGGCTTTATCTTGGAGTCGCTAAAATCCGCCGAGCTAACCAAATTGTTATCTCGTCTCACGCAAGGCGCCGCCCAGTCTAAACCCGTCACTGTTGCTTTCACCAGCGTAAACTAATTTCATTTAAGGGGTGGACAGTTAATAATATTCTGGTATATATTATGCTTGAGCTTAACTCGGGTCACATTTACCAATTAGTCTTGCCGACCGAGCCGAACGTAGGTGGTTCGGTTTACCGCAGAACGCGGTTTATCTCATACATCTTCAAAGCTTTTGCTTTGCTAAGAATAAATTTATGTTTGTGAACTTACACGAGGAAGTTGAAGAGTTGTTATAATGGGAGAAATTATCTGGATTTCGCTTACAACAATATGAATTTGGATGGCTGTATGAAGAGAGGAAGATTAAAGGAAAGATGGATGGATTGTGTGAAAGATGTCATCTTCGTGTAAAAAAGGAGTGTGCGCTGAAATGACGGTTAAAAGAGATGAATGGAGGAAGACGACATATTGCGCCGACCTAAAATAATCGGATAAGGGCAGGAGGATTAAGGCCAGAGTTTCCAATTTTTGGTTATATTCCGTCGGATTTTTTCACAAAATTAATCAGCTTATTCAATTTTAAAATTATACTAATACCACATAAATATTTGATCCATTATCTAATGTCTTTTTTTTTTATTCAATTTTTTTTAAAGGGACTTTTATACAAAATGTTATATATATGTCAGTCCCATCGTACCTTATGTCTAGATTTTCCTACTTTCTAATTTACTTAACGAGACACTGATGAGTTTGCAAAGGCGAACACTTTTCTAGCAGCATCAGAACTTGGTGATGCCAGGATGTCATGAAATATGCCCACATCAAGCCTATTCACTCGCTCATTTCTCGGTGTAAAAAAACACGATGGTAATAATTTGACTCGATAGAAATAATTTTTGAAATTACTTCGTTTCAACATTTTTAGACCAATTTTCTGGAAAGATTTAAAATGATACGGTTCTAAAAAAATTGAACAATTTATTAGAGATCTGAATTTTCTAGTGTCTCGATGTTAGAAAAAATAAAATTTGGAACTTAGAAACACCCATGAGCAAAGATATTGATGAAAAAAACTCGTTTTTTGCGATACTGCTTTCAATTGGAGCGGGATGGCTAATTGCAAACTTATGCTTACAAGAAAGAGACGCTTGCACTCGGATACCCTGGCCTTAAATAAAATTAATACCAATCTGTAAATCACGCAGGTACAGGGTAATTAGCAATCCTCTAATTTCGATTGGCAAAAAAACTAAGGTCGCAGGTCAATCTTAAGAGGACAGTCAGAGACAGCATATAAACGAAATTTCATCCTATTTAAAATATGCATAATATGCACACGACTATATTTCCACGAGGGGATAGTCAGAGATATTCTGTTAACTCGGAACACGCACGTTTCACTAGTAGTACTGATACTCTGTCCGGAAAATGTTTTGTTTTAGTAGGATTTACAAGACATTTTTTGTAACTAAGGAAGTTGTGAGATAACAACACATTTTCAAGTGTACAAAATTAAAAGGGTTGTCACAAATATTTTGTTCCCTGAAAAACAGTTAAATCTCCAGAAACCAATCAAAATTTTCACCAACTTCCACATTTAGATTTATAGTTAAAATCTCAATATTGCTGATGTTTTCATGGTGATTCGAAAATATTCAGGTCTTGCCTTGGTTTACCTATTTCGGACACCAGTCTCCCACAATACTACCTGTGCCTATTTATTGTAAGCTGCTATAATTTCTACTTGTGGAGAAAACAAATGATTTTTATTATTAGAATAGAAATCATTTATTTGCATGATACAGATGATGATGTTTGAAGTCTTTCGTCAAAGCCTAATAATACTGAAACCATAAATATTCTTCATAATTATGAACTTGATTCGCTTAGCCTACATGACTGATATAGCCATTCCCAAAATACGCACTATCTCAAATGTCCTATATTACAAAACCACTCAAGCGTTTACGTATAACCACAACTCAACCCTTTGAGTTATTAGTCAGTGTAGACAATATCTTTGCGTTAAATGGTAGTAGTTAGTAGGGTACAGTCGCAATCAGATATATCGAAGCATACGATCTTATGACGAGCTGTTCAAATATTTCTGAGCAGTGCTAATTTTCAATAAATTCTTTACAGTAAATATTACCAATTATATCTGAACGTGTATTTTGTCATAAATATCGGAACAACTTATTTTCAATAATTTCTTTACAATGTTCTTTAAAATTGAAACGTATAACAACGGATTAAGGTCTTTTTTCCTAAACTGCTCAAATGTTTATGATCACCCTGGCTGTTAGATTAGTTATTTTTGATTTGTTATGTGTAAAGAACTTATTGAAAATTAGAACTGCTTCGAAATATTTGACCACCTTGTTTGCTTATATGTGATGGCGACTGTACACACGGTCAGAACAGGAGAAATTCCAATAAAATTGTCATTAATTTTACTTCGAGTCACCATGCAACCATATTTAAAAAAATTACTGAAGACAATATCCGTTTAAACTAATAACTGAATATTGTTTCTGTTATTAATATCAATCATTATCATTTCATTATTAATAAATTTATTATATTACATGATGTAAATGTCAAATTTTAATAAGAAACGATAAGCTTTATAAGCTGGCGATGACTACTCAAAATAAAAATAAATTCTAAAAAGCAATTGTCTGAACTGATCAAAGTGACTGATCTCTGTAAAATAGATTGTATCAAAGAATCACTCCAATTTCTTTAAAAAACAATCTTGAAAAAACAGTTTACCTTATTTAATAATAACAATAAAATACTTTAATAACGAATACGAAACATACTGGGCTTATGTTAGCTAATATCAGAAAAAAATCATTAATAATAAAAAATCGAATATTCCATATTTTGATTTTAACACCGTGTCATAAAACTCAAAAGGTTCCTGTGATGTCTTGAGTCCTTTATGTTCCCGTCAATAGTAATTTAAACACAACTCTGTATCTGAGGTCTCATCTTCATTAAGCACGTTTCGGGTAGATAGGTCAGTATGATACGACATGGTTAAGTGACTACTATTAATTACTACCAACATCTATTACGCCAAATAAGCTCACATACATCTTTGGGTTTACTTCAAATGACTACCCAAAGCGTAGCCAATTATTGTAACCAATTGAATGTGTAATAAAATCGGCATGTTTTGTTCCAGGTAAACAAACAAGATACCGTCTCTGATATGAAATGGGCATTCGAGAACAATGGAGCACTTATTGGCTGATCTGCGTGTTGTTTGTGAGCCAGACTGGAAGCGATTGGTCAAAATGCGCCCACATTGCAGAATGTCAATGCAAATGGTCGTCAGGGAAGAAAACTGCTACGTGTGTAACCGCAGGGCTAAAACAGATTCCACATCTGGCTTCAGATATCCAAGTTCTCGACCTACACGGGAACCCGTTAAAGATATTAGAGCAAGACGCGTTTGCGAGTATAGAATTACTAAACTTGCAGCGTTTGAATCTCAGTTCAACAAACCTCCGTACGCTGCATTCCGACGCTTTCAGAGAACTTCGCATATTAATAGAATTAGATCTCTCTCAGAACGAGCTGTTGCAACTGTCACCTGACACATTCAGAGGCAACGACAGACTAAGACTTTTGGTCCTTAATGACAACCCATTAAGTACACTAGTTGCAGAACAGTTCCCACCCTTGCAACACTTAAAGAAACTCGAACTTTCAAGATGTAAACTACGAAGTGTGCATCCATTTGCTTTCGTCAACTTACGAGCGTTGGAAACTGTGCATGTACATCAAAACTTACTAAAGTACCTTCACGCAGACACATTTAACCTTCCAGTTTTGAAAACCTTGACATTGTCTGACAACCCTTGGTATTGCGATTGTAGACTGAGGAACTTTCACGAATGGTTTCTGACAAGTAACTTAGGAAATGAAGAGGTATTCTGTGGCGGTCCAGATAAGATGGTAGAAATATCCTGGCGTTCCATAAAAGGAGATGACATGGTTTGTCCACCAACTGCTGTTTCTACTCCAACCGTCATAAGAACAGAAACTGGAGCAGATATAACATTTGGATGTTTCGCTCGCGGTGATCCTGTGCCAACGGTAATTTGGTCGTTCCATCATTTCGAAGTCCACAATAACACAAACTTGAACAGTGAAATTATTATACAAAAATACCAAACTGACAATTTTGATGAATATCGAGACGATTTTTTGAACAAAAGTGCTCAGTGGGTCAACGTGACCATAACTAATGTGACTAGTGACTTATCAGGTGAATGGAAATGTAGTGCGAAAAGTCTAGTAGGTGAATCGAAAGCGTACTTAACTTTGTTTTTACCAAAAGCTCGGACAGCGACCGCTCGCGTTGCACCAGATTATTCAACTTTCATCATCTTAGCTGCTTCTATGTTAGCTATGACTGCTGTAGGCTTCATAGCCGCATGCGTTTGTTGGAAAACTAGACGCCGAAGAGTTCCCCCAAGTAGAAGCTTCACTGACCAAGAAAAGAAACTTTTAGATACATCGTTGGCAGTCAGTTGCGACAGAACTAGCGGCGACTTGGGATCGTCATATGGGTTTGAAATGTTAGATCGCTCAATGTCAATGGAGAGCGAAGATACCCAACGATGTTTAGAACCTGTACAGATTACAATAGAAGGTCCACCAGGTTCTTTTCCTCCGCCTCCAGCAGAATTTGCATTGCCTGCTCCGTATGGAAATATTTTTATATCGGTTCAAGTTTCTGGTCATAATGAAAAGTACCCAGATTTGTTGGGTGGTGGTGCTACTCTTCCAAGGCGGAGCAGAACTTGTTTCTTGAAGTCAACGTATGATAACATGGGTCCTAGGATTACAGCAGCGGGAAGTTCGACTTGGTCACTACCAGGCGCAAATGGTGAGAATAAAAATGTAGACAATGATACTCCGTTAACTATGCCATTGTCTACGTTTTCAACGGAGTTTACCGCTCTTTAAGTAGTTTTAAGAGATTATTAATTAGTTAATCTTTGTGAAGTAAATTTATGGTTGAACAGATTAAGTTTTATTTTGCATTTAAATGAGTGAATTCTATTAAATAACATATCAATTTAGTAGTTTATAGTTAATAATTTATGTATTTAAATTATGATTGTTGCATTTTTTCATAAATATTTTATCGTGTAAGTAAAATAGGACTGAAGATGTAGTTAGTATACGAAATCCGACTCTTTTATATTCCGTACCAAACGAGATGTATAACTATTTAACATGGTTTTTGTTGCTTTAGGATTTTGAACTTTTTGATAATGAATTCAAGGTAGAATTAACCGCACAGGCCTAACCGATAAAGTTTATACTAGCTTTTTTAACAGTCAAGGACAGTTCATAGATTTTATCATTAGACATACAGAATTGTTCAATAAATTGTAAATTTATATCTATGCTCTTAATTGTAATTCTATTTTTAAGGTTTTTAATTCAAAACTGTTGCTTTTGAATTGAAAGAGAGAATAAAAAGATTGTACTAAATGCTAGTTTTTTTGTTTTATTGCTAACGAACCTACATTTTTCAATGACAAGAAGTATTAAGGCCTAGAAATCTTATTAGAATGCTTAGCCCAGAAGATATCTCGATTAAAACTAATAGCTCTAAACCCATTACCTACCATATAAACCTAAAATACTATAGACTCGAAGTCTCATATAAAATCAAAGTAAATTTCATCCGAATTGACACAATAATCCGAACAAATCAAATATACATACTGTTGGGTTGCACTAATCCGTTGTATTTGATTAATAGACTTAGGCCCGATTCGACCAAACGCGAGTAAATTTTATTCTTAGATTAAGTCGCCGGTTACTCTAGAGTAAACTGATTTTGCGTTTTACCAACCCTAATCTATGAATAAGTTGAGAGTAAATCTTACCAAGACTAATGAAATGACAATGGCACATAGTTAAAAAATTTTAAGAAAGAAGAAAACTAACAAATTAAAACTATAAAACCTCACAATGCAATAAGTACTGATACCACGACCTCTTTCTTAAGGTGGATTATACATTCGTTCTCTTAGTATGAGGTAGAAGACAAATGAACTTTTTTGGGAGAAAACGCTAAGAGTAAAATTGTTCCTTGTATAGTTAGTCTTCTATAAATCAAAGTTTGGTCGAATCCGGCCTTAGGGGTATTTGGTATGTTTACTGTCAGATAAACAGAAAAAGAGCTCTTATGGAGCTCTGTTTTGGAGCTAATAAGATATCTATGTTTAAACTGTTTTATTATATTTACAACAGATATAAAATAATATTATTTTTAGGCTGAAACTGAAAATACAATCGCAAATTCTTTTAGATTAACCAGCAGCTCAAGAATTCGACATCAGTAATCTTCAGTTCTCGTGACTGAGGTAAGTTGAGAGATGATAAAAAACAGTAATCACAATGTCAACGATCACGAAACTTATCGATGAACATTGATGTATCGTATTATACTCCGAACAGGTCAATGGTGAAGCGCTTCTTGCTACAAAAGTGCATGAAAAAATGTAGGAATGTGGGTGAGATCAAAGAAGTATCTGAATTGTAGCGTATAGCGAGCAATAGACAGATACCACCCGGGGATAATGGTGTGAACATTTGTGAATCTTAGTTGGGACAATAGGATTTTAAATAAAATTACTAAATTACTGTGAACTAAGATGGCACCCACCTAATTAGCGCAATAGTGTTAAGGAGAAGCTGTATTAGAGCTGCATATTAGTAGTTAATTCTTGAAGTTTCTAAATTCAATTAGAACCTTAACATACTTTAGAGGGTACTTCAGACCATCAAACTGAAAAACTTTTACTAATAGACCCACAAGGTGGACTGACGACCTGGAGAAGAAAGCGGGAGCACGTTGGATGAGGGCAGCGCAGGACCGGTCATTGTGGTGATCCTTGGGGAGCCCTTTTTTCAGCAGTGGAGGTGGACGTTCATCGGCTCATATGATGATGATGATGAGACCAGTATTAAAGACGCAAAACATTTGTGTTGTTCTATAGAAAATATAAATGGCTACTTAACCCAAATGTATAGAACAGCGTTTTTGTTTTCGCGATTTGAATCATGATTCCACGCCTAGTTAAAGTTCTTTGGTTTGATGAAACCTCCTATGCCACGCTTTAAAGTTTACACCCTGCTTTATAGAATAGAAAACGTATTCTTCAGTGCAGCTTTTATTAAATGGAATAAAATTTAAAAATAACCAATTCCTAACCATATTTTACGTCATACACTCTTCTTTAAATTTTCTCTCGTGTCGAAGGGTGAAATACTGTAAAATCTGAACGTTTATCCGCGTTGCCAATCGAAGGAATGGACGGAGAAAATAAGTGATAAAAAGAAATAGGAAATAAGTCTTGACTTAACTTATTTCGCATCGTTTAAAGTCCATTGGAAACGAATTGAGATTAAATCATTGTGGATTAGTAGTTTAAGGGAAGATTGAGAGCTCAATTTCATTATTTGAAAGCATATTCTCAAGACTATATTCCAAATGGGAGTAGTGAGATATATTGTTCAATGTTCATCGTCAGCCTTTGTCCACCTATTGCAGGGTATAAGCCTCCTCCCCCTTATGCCACTCTAACCTGTGTTGTGCCGGTCTCATCCAAGCTTAGACCATATAACTAGGGACACGCCTCGCGTTAGTATTTCTCCTCTGCCACGTTACAAGATCAATTAATCATGTGCATTTAGATACGATTTAATACCTTATCACTAAAAGAGAAAGCCTATAATTGCGGAATAATATCGTTTGGGGTACACGCGAGACTATTTTTAACAATTAAAATTAGAATCGAATTAATGGAATAAAAACCAAAGTTGTGCATTTCATGCCACCTCGTCCCCCGCAAAAAGTGGCCTTGTTGAATTGTTATAGTTTACTATGTGTCCAAACTCTGTCTGAATGTCTGTCGGGCAGTAGAGTAGGTGTAGGAGAGATGTGGAGCTTAAAGCCTTATTTTCCTTCAATTTTATATTAATTTCTGATTTATGAGACATACACGATCGTGGTCATAAATTGTCAGATTCAAAGTAAACCTGAGATGAAAGAGATAAAAAACATCACTTTGCGTTGGGTTGCCAACGCCCAGTATTAGTGGACAGGGATTAATAAATAGCTTACAATCGAAGCATTAGGTTTCCTTGCAATGATTTTTAAACATGTTGCACGAGAAGTCCAAGACCAAGTCGTGGGTTAACTCTTGTATATCATAAAATCGTAAACGCAAGTCTATTTGAACGCTCATCTCGCAAAAACCACTGAACGGATTTGAATGAAATTTGGCACACAGATAGATTATGATCTGGATTATGACATAGGATACTTTTCTACGCAGACGGAGTCGCATGAACAGCTAGTTACAAATAAACAAAGGCAGACAAATAAAGAAATTCTATTCTATTCCGTCGTAGAAAAAATGCGACTAGTACCTCTAAAACATTTCAACAATCTGAAATGTTGTTTAGTCAAAAAATGGTTTTCACGTTTTGAATTTTTTTACACCTTTTAAATCTATGAGCTTTGCTTGGCGTGAAATATGTTATCAGCTATCATGTTAACTATTAATTAATAACCAGAGTTTATTAGGTAAAAAAACAATTTATCATAAAACATGCCATAAATTAATTTAATAAAACAACAAAGCAACAATATTTTGCTGGCTCCGCCAAACAATAACACTGGTCAGCCTCGTCAAGACAAACAACCTGAGAATACGTGTTTATTCTCCCTTCATTGTTACGAGGGTTTACATACAAACTTCTCAAACTAACCGTTAAATATCAAGTAAGGGCGGTATCAGATTGGTCGGTAAGGAAATTACGGGTGTGAGATTTTCTTGTGTAAACTATTCGAATACTGGAAAGAAAATGTAGGGTATATTTTTTCCTCGTCTTAACTTCTAGAATAGAGCGGAGCTAAAAGAGAATTACCGGATCACAATGGTTCACCACTTTGGAGTAGAAATGACGCTCAGAGAAAAACTTCGACAACTTTGAAAAAGAGATCAACCGTCGAATCCAATTCGGCTGGGCAGCGTTCGGGAAGCTACGTAGTATCTTCACGTCCAAAATACCATAGTCTCTTAAAACGAAAGTCTTCGATCAGTGTGTGTTGCTAGTGATGACATATGGAACAGAGACATGGTCGTTCACTCAAGGCCTCATAAAAAGGCTGAAAGTCACCCAAAGGGCAATGGAGAGGTCTATGCTCGGAGTTTCCCTGCGAGATCGAATCAGAAATGAAGAGATCCGCAGAAGAACCAGAGTAACTGACATAGCCCAAAGAATTGGCGGGGCACATTGCTTGCAGAACCGATGGCCGATGGGGCCGAAAAGTTCTCGAGTGGCGACCGCGTACCAGAAAGCGCAGCGTGGGTAGGCCCCGCACACGGTGGACCGACGACCTGGTGAAGGCGGTGGGAACCCGTTGGATGAGGGCAGCGCAGGACCGGCCGTTATGGCGATCCTTGGGGAGGCCTATGTCCAGCAGTGGACGTCCATCGGCTGAGATGATGATGATGATAGAAAAAACTTTTTTCATTTAATGATGGCAAAGACATTAGTCGTCGTCTTGGTAACAACACAGGGTCTGAAATTAAATGTGTTACATATTAAGAGCGATATCACATGGAGCTATTTTTGAGCAAAGGCGACAGCACCGCAACGACGTCGCAACTGAAGAAGTGGTTGTTCAGTTTGATGGTTTGAATCTAACCCACCCCTTTACATATTACTAGGGTGTTTTGTTATACCTTTAATAATTCTGCTGCTGTTTCGCTGTGGCTGTGAAGTAGTATTGCCCTTCAGACGGTATAGTCCAAACTTTGGTGACAGCCGTCGATATCGACTATGAAGTTTGGTTGTAATAACGTGTCAAGTGGAATAAGACTTGAAAAACAATTTGGCTTTATAGCCAATAAGACCAATTCTTTAATACGGGGTCCAACTTAATATGCTTTTAAAGAACTATCAGACCATAGAATTGAATATCTATGGGTCAAAACCGAAAATGCAAAAAAAAGGCTGTCCCATACATTTGGGTCGAGTAGAGTTTCAGTTTGGATGGAACAGCTGATTTTTTTCCGCATTTCGACATTGGTCCCGTGGACAAAGTTGTTTAGTTCGATGTTCTGCACCCGCGGCATGACGGCGCGATATATATCTATCGCACCCTACCTCTCTTTCTTTTTGCGCGCGAACTAACGAGCCAGCAGGCGTGATAAAACGTTTATCGAGGCGCCATGCCGCGGGCGCAGATCATCACTACATTTGTGGACTTCATCTTTGGGTCAAAACCGAAAACGCGAAAAAAAGTCTGTCTTATACATTTGGGTCGAGTAGGATTACAGTTTTGTACGGAACAAACGATTTTTTTTTCGATTTTGTCATTGGTCCTGTGGACAAAGATGTTTAGTTCGATGTTCTGATCCTCCCCAAATTTTTGGACCTTCCATACAAAAGTACGGATCAGTCGATCGATTTTCCATAGGAGGATATTCCTTAAGGGAAGTTGGTTAGTTTCATTATCTAAATACCTACACCCTTAAAATAATGCAGAGATTTCGGTACTACTAATAGTGAAACGCGGATGTTCTGAAGTTTCAGAATATCTCTGACTACCCCCTCGGGGAATGAAGTCGTGAGCATATGCTTTTTTTTATTAGCGGATTTCATCCCACTGCTGGGCAAAGGCCTCTCCCCTGCTCTTCCACTCGTTCCTGTTTTGGGCATCATCTGGCCATTGCTCGTCAAAGAACAGGTTATCACACCACCTCTTCCTCGGTCGACCTGGACGCCGCCGACCGTTTTCGGGGATCCAGGGCATAATGATTTTTGCCCATCTCTTAGGATTCATCCGACAGACATGACCGGCCCACTCCCATTTAAGTTTGTCAATTAAGCATATGCTTAAAATATTGGTAAATATTCGTGTGTTTCGTCGTAAGGTGTTGAGATCATTTCGTCCTTAAATTTAAATCAATTGTTAAATTATGCTCTGCTCTGTTTCATTTTTGGTTATTTTTGTTTTTATTGTTATTATTAAGTATTATTTTAATTTTATTATTTTATTTTTTTGTTATTTCTTTTAATTTCTGTGTCCTGTGTCCTTTATATATGGCGTAGAAAAAGAAACTGTGTGTATTATACTGTAACTGTCCCTTTAAATGATGATTTTGTCTAGTTGTAGTGAATGTTGTGCCCACCTGTAACTGGGTTATGTATCAGAACTATACCTAACTAAAGATGTACATGTGAGTGTTATAATATGACTACATAACTCGATATACTCGATGACTATTTGAATGACCAAAATGTCTGGTCTTGACAATGTTAACACTATGTAATGCAATATTGTAATTTAATTGTACTTTGTATATTTTGTTTTGTTTAAAAGATGTGTGTTGTAGAGTTTCTGGCCGCATCTTCTCTCAACGAAACACCTTCCGACGCGGTGGTAGACTCAAAAAATGAACTCAAAAAGCAATCTATGTGATATTGTTTTGAATAAAAAAATTTTGAATTTGGTATGTAATCTGTTGGTGAGCCTAAATAAATAAATAAATAAAATAAATAAAAATTGGTATTACAAATTAAAAAAATGAGGATATAAATCCAGTCTGATAAGGCCTTAAGTTTACAGGTCAACGAGGTCGTGGTTTATACACCCGTGTCAAGTGAAACAGATTAATTTGCATGTTGTTGTAATCAAATGTGAGATTCCTTGGTTGATGATTAGTTTAGGTTCCCGTGGGGTTGAGAGACATTAATCAATTGCAGAGGTTTATTTTGGGGTCGATTTAATGGGGTTAAGCTTTTTGTGTAGGTAAGGTTTAAGGTTAATCAGTTGTTTAAATTTGAAAGTGAATTTGTATGAACCTCTTTTCAAATTATGCAATGTTATCTGGATAGAAAAAAAATTTCTACTGTACCATGCGCTGCAAGAGTACACACGCAGTGAATATAAAATACCTATAAAATATAATCATCCCACCAGAAAAGCAGCGCAGGGTAGCCTTAAGGTGTGCAAAACCAAAAATGTATACGGAAAAAGGACAAAAGAATGTATAAAAGGGACTAAAAAGCTAAAATAAAAAGATATATATATATATATATATTGGATTACTAAGCTTATAATTACTGTACAACACTGTGATGTTACCCTGTATTAAAGTGCATATACATACATGTATGTATGTATTATATAAGGTCTAACAAAACTAGCTGAAACTATTTTAAGGGGATGATCAGACCATCAAACTGAACAACTTTCTCTATGGGACCAATATCGAAATCGCGAAAAAAAAATCAGCTGTTCTATGCAAACGTACACAACCTAAATGTATCGGACAGCAGATTTTTTTTTCGCGATTTCGATATTGGTCCCATAGAGAATGTTGTTCAGTTTGATGGTCTGATCATCTCCTTAAAATAGTTTCACCTAATTTTGTTAGACCTTATATATGTGTATGTGTATGTATATGCATTATTATGCCCTATTTGAATTATTTCTTCTGCCTAGTGGTCCAGTAAAACCCCCTTGTGAAATCCGAACCCGAGACTCCGTCGAAGGGCTAGTCAGAAGGATTGATATCACAAAATTAAATCTGTAATTTTTACTGTAACCATAAATATACGAAAGTAATACATGATTAGCCCTTGGCAGATAGTGGTTATGTGGTTATTTATTATTGTGTGCATGCACTCATTATTGTTATTGGTGAGAATTAAATTAATTTCTTAAATAATGTTATTTCGTAGTCAAAAACGATACTGTATTTTTTATTGCACTGTAATTATTGTGTGACGACTAACGTCACGCAGCAACTGTGGATCTCCCTCTAGGAGAGAAATTGTATATTCTAGATTATAAAAATTTTGTAAAATTTAAATAAATTAAAAAAAAAGTTTTACCCAACTTTAGTATAAATAAGATGTTTTTTGTTTATGCTCTTGAGTTTTAGTAGATTTATCAATTTCAATATAGCACCAATGACGCTTCATTGTATAGTACATGAATTCATCGTCATCTCCGTCATATACAACATGTAAACTTAAAATAGGTTACAATATTTCAAGGGTAGCTTCACCAAAAAACTAAACAACTTTTTCTTTTTAACTGAAGTCACTCACGAAAAGAAAATTTATTGTTTCATTGAAAACGTCAATAAATGTATCTCTCTTAACATTCTTTATGAAAGGAGGCATTTTCCCTACAGTGGGATCTTACAGGCTATAATATACATACATAGAAAACGTCAGTAATAGAAAATTTATTTTCCCATTCAGTTTGATGGTCTGAACCACCCCTATAAATACAGGGTGTAAGTGATAACCTACCAAATGCTGAAACGGTGTACTCAGACTATCAAACTGAACAACTTTCACTATGGAGCCTACCTAAGGAAACGAGAAAAAAATCTGCTGTCCCATACAAAACTGCTGTACCTATCCGACTAAAATGTATGGGACAGCTGATTTTTTTTCGCGTTTCCTGATGCAGGCTCCATAGTGAAAGTTGTTAAGTTTGATGGTGTGAGTTCACCGTTTCAGTATTTGCTAGGATGTCACTTACACCCTGTATACAAGGTATTACAAAAATATAAATAAACACTTAACAACAACTTTCACTACGGGACCAATATCGAAACGGCGAAAAAAAAATCGGATGTCCCATACTAAACTACAAATCTACTCGATCTAAATGTAAAGGACCGATGATTTTTTTTTTCGCGATCGATGTTGGTCCCATAGTGAAAGTTGTTCAGTTTGATGGTCTAAAGTTTTTAATGTTTATTTTTACTTTCGTAACATCCTGTATAACGCATTTAAGTTTCTACCCTTAATATAGGTACCTCCACTACTGTAATGGCCATAGGGCCTGACTCCAACATGCGAGCCTAATGTGAAATAGTTTAGAAGGCATTTTAGCAGTAATATTAAAGACATCTGGGACCCAAAGTTTAAGGTGCCTTCTGTACTACAAATGCGGCCCTATGGTAGGACGAAACAATTTGGAGGCATCTTTTATTTTTCATTTTTCGACTAGATTTATACAATTTATCGAAACCAAAGTCAAACCTCAGTATTTTTTTTTATTTATCTAGTGAAAGTACAAATGAAGTAGATTTTATTATTTACAATATAAGAATAAGAAGAAATGTACACAGCATCCTAAGACTAACTACTAAGAAAAGAACAAACAAAGCAACAAAACTAGTGAAATCATCAATTGAACACATGATTGGAATTACTTCACTTGATAGCAAATCGTCACAAAGATGACGTATTTTCTGGTATTTTTAAACATTTTTCTCGTTTTAGAAGAACTCAAAATAGTTTCAGATTGTTGGTATTTATACTCACATATTCGCCATTAGTTTATCTAGTGAAATCATAAAAAAAATCTATGAAAGTACTTTTGTTAATTCTTTTTAATCGGAACGGTACACGCACGCACTTTTCGGAGGGCTGGGCAATCGCATTTCTCATAGAAAATATTCGTCTGAACATAGGTTCAGTCCCCTTAAGATGAAAATGCCAACAGGGTATCTATCCTATCATATCATATCATATCAATCTTGTTACATGCAATCCAATTACAGGCATGATGCATTCAGTTGATAATTTATAAGAAATAGATAACGGAATTGGTATCAATTACCCTACGCAAATAAGAAAGTTTGTGACGATGTTTGGATGTTTGAACCTAGAGTCGCTCAGGGGGCAGCTACTGTTTATTTTGGCGGACAATTGGAGAGAATGCTAAAGGTCTAGTGAATGAACTAAAGCAAAGTACTAGTGTTTAATATGTGTGTGTGTTTGTATATTCGTTAGGTAGTGTTAGGTTATTATTTCATTGTAAAATTGTTTCATTTTGTAGAGTCTTAAGGGTTAAGGCACGATGGGGCTGACGTAACCTCAGGGTTAAAAGCTAAAAAAAAACAAAAGAATTAAAGAAAAAACCCTACCTAGAGGCTTCCAGACGGGTATGGACCTCAGCATATGACGTAGCTGGGACTAAGTGCCGGATTAGGTAGCGGGAATAATCGCATGCTTATACATACGGATTGAGATGGAATTTGGTATAAAGATTACTTGAACACCGGGAAAGGAGAAAGTCGCGGATAGCAGCTACTACACTGACAAAAATGTTTCGTTAAATACAACCAAACTTTTATGATTTTCAAACTGTTTTATAGCATATATTCAAACGTTTGTTTATGTGCAACAAAAAGTTTGAAAGTCGCTAAAGTTAAATTATATATTTAACCAAACACTGTTTTCAGTGTAACAGATTGCTTTCCAATGAACGTTACGATTATTGATTGTTTATATATCATAACTATTTTTGTGACCTGCTCTGTACTGTATTTATGTGTTTGGTGTAAATAAAGCATATTTCATTCATTCATTCATTCATACTCGTAACATAACATAACATAAATATTCTTTATTTGCACACCAAAAATATACAGTAACAAAGACGAATAAAAAGAACGTAAGGATACAAATGGCGGTCTTATCACTAAAAGCGATTTCTTCCACACAACCACGGAATAGACGAACTCTTAAGTAAAAAAACTTGCTATGGCGGTGTAATAAGATATAAAATATATAGCTTGCAATACATTATAGGTATATTATAATATATACACACACATATATAATTATATATTTATATATAAACGAGCGTTAACCCGCGACTTCGTCCGCACAAATTATATACTAGATTTTAAGTCAGATCATAAGCTATCAAACAAAAAAAGTTTCATCAAAATCGGTTCAGTAGTTTTTGCGTGATACTCGTTCAAACAAACAAACAAACAAACACACAAACAAACAGACAGACAAAAAATCCAAAAATTGGTGAAATGGAATCAGGGACACCTAAAAACCATATCGTAACTTTTTTTTTGTTAATTTCTTCAATGTACAGACAAACTTCCTGTTACAGTTTTATAATAGTATAGATTTATACATACAAAATATCTAACAATAAAACGGGCAGGGAGGGAGCTTGTCTTATAGTAAGAGGCAGGTCATTCCATAATCGAACAGACTGTTAACCTATACAGGCCCGTATAATGTCCTATTGCAGGTGACAGGCCTACCCTGAAAGGAGAGTGGGTGAATGGACATCAGTCCACCTAATTCGGATTGTTAGACTTCCCATATGCATCAAAATTGTTTGAATACTGAATATGTGTTAGCTCTCTTTAAATTCTGCCGCATAGAACACGTTTTTATAGCTGTTAATTCACAAACTTTTTTTCACAGGTGAAAAGAGTCAGTAATTTTTCATTGTTTCGAAAACACGCGCGAAGCATGATTCGATATAACACCAGCCCCATTCGATACGCAAATTCGGTTACTTGGCATTTTGTATTCCAGACACATCTCGGTGCGTCGCCCCCTGAATTACAATGACGCCATTATTTTATACAAATTGAAATGTCAACGGGCTGATTTTAGTATCCGATGTTACAAGGTGCTGAGCCCTTTGGGATGGCTGTTTAATCGTCTAGAATGTTCCAGAAAATGCAGTTTATAGACAACAGATATTCGGGAGTATTTATATTCATCACACAAAACGAATATTTGTCCCTTTCGAGATTCAAACCTGCGACTATCGGCTTGGCAGGCACGCTCACTACAGACTTACCGTTTTACTCAATACTCATTGTTTTATTGCGTTTTACAATGGTATATACAATAGATGGTGTAATCTTAATAATAGTACAACATAGTAAAGGTAGGTAGGGCACATCAATTTTAAAAGAGACGAGGACTTGAATAGACAACTTATCCAAGATATTTAATATTTTTTTATTTAAATGAAAAGAAAAAGTATTTTAGATACGATAAATATAACTAAACGATAAATAAAACTCGCGTATCAGGCTTGCCTCGTTTTTGGTCTACCGTTTAATATGTTATAGTTTTAAGCAAAAGTTAAAAATAAACATTTATATTTATCGTAGGTATCTAAAATACGCGAGGTCTACGATAAAATATGAAATAAAATTATACAAATAAAAATTATACAATAAAATTGTATTAGTATGGTATTTAATAGTAAGTATGTTTACATCAATTGATTTGCAGTTAGAGGTTTATTCTATGTTTATTTTATTTTGTCAAGTGTTGAGTATGGTTGGTTGGCAAGAAATCAACTATTAGTAACCATGTCGCTGGTAAAATTATATGTATGTAATATTTATTCTACGGATCAATCCTTCACTTACGTATACAAGAAGTTAATTTCTGTACAAGAAGTAAGATTAATTACCTTTTAAATTTACTTACATTTAAACTAATTAGATTATATTAGCATCAAAGGAAAATGTTTGTGTGGTCAGAATAGCGAAATGGTATGTTATTTGAATGCAATGTGGTTAATATCACCTGTATATAAAATTGTCACCTTAAGAAGAAATGTGTATATCTTCAAAGGAGCTGGGACGACATTACTAGCAAAATCACCTTTGAAACACTTGTCACCAACACAGAAGGCCACGACCGCGCCAGACTCCTAGCATCGACCACAAAGGAGTCCGGGTATTGGCTACACGCCTATCCTTCGGTCAACACAGGAACCTACCTGGACTCCAACACTTTGCGCGTGGCAATCGGGCTTCGAGTCGGCGCAGAAATTTGCATCCGCCACCAATGTCCTTGTGGGGCGGCCGTCGATCGCTTGGGTCACCACGGACTCTCGTGTCAAAAGAGTGCCGGCAGATTCCCTCGCCATGTCACCCTTAACGACATCATACGTAGGTCTCTTGCCACAGTCAACGTTCCTGCCATTCTCGAGCCGACTGGCATCATACGGAGCGATGGCAAGAGACCAGACGGGATGTCTCTCGTCCCCTGGAAGATGGGTCGGGCGCTAGTGTGCGACGCTACCTGCGTGGACACACTGGCCCCGTCTCACTTACAGGGCACGAGTCGAAGGGCTGGCGCAGCGGCGGAGGCGGCCGAAAAACGAAAGGCCTACTGGTACCGGAATATCGGCCCCCAATACCATTTTATGTGTTTTGGTGTCGAAACTCTTGGACCGTGGGGACCTAATGCGCAGGCGCTTTTTAAAGACCTGTCAAAGCGCCTGATAGACTCGACAGGGGACCCAAGAGCTGGCACTTTCCTCGCTCAACGGATCAGCATAGTCATTCAGCGAGGAAATGCGGCCAGCGTTCTGGGTACCCTCCCACAAGGACCGAACCTGCACCACATCCTAGGTTAGTTTAGTTTTAAGTCTCTTTATTTATAATTTTATTTAATGTTACTATTTTATGGATCTTTCGAATAAACTAGACACTGTCATATCTTCAAATATAAGCGTTTGCAGTAGAGATACGTGACTAAAATAAGTTCACAAATTGAAACGCGTGAATGCAACGCTCTGCTGCCAAGTGCAGTCGTCCACGTCAGTTAGAACTTTAAAGTTTGAATTTGAATATCACTCTATCGCAACTTACGCCTTAGCTATCGTGTTTTTTAATTTGATTTTTGAGTGTAGGTGTGGGTCGAAACGTTTCTTACATTTAAATGTGGAAAGAATTAATAAATGCCGACAGACGGTTAGGCGTACGTACTCTCTGACCAAACCCACTTTAACACGTTCGCGGACAGTGACCGGCTATAGCAGTGATAACAATAAAAGTTCTATTGTGTCTCGTTCAGTGTCCGCGAAAGTGTTAAACTGACGAGCATGCATGAAGAGGTGATGGACGTCTGTTAGAATCATAAAACTCTTTTGTCGCCATCATAAATCCCGAATGTTAAGTATTTTCAATTGATGAACATTATTTAAACTAAAATTTAAAAGATGTACGAGAAAAATGGTTGGACCTCCTATAGAAAATCGATTGGCACATCTGTACTTGTATGTCATCCTTAAATTTTTCTCGTTTTACAACCCCTCGGTTCTATAGGGAACTGCCTTAAAATATGTTTGGTAATTGAAAAATAGGTGTGTTTAAAAACAATAAGAAACTAGTTTTTAAATTGTTTAATTTCACTCTTACACCAGCTTTAAATAAAACACAAGTTCGTCAGACTGTAGAACAGTTTGTTAGCAATACGCTCTTACGTAAGTATACCTATAGTCATGTCTGTTTTTAAGGTTTCTTCAATAAATGACTTATTGAGCAGCAAAAACAAAATTTTTACAAAAAAATAAAACCGCCTTAAAAAAAACTAAAAAGTTAAAAAATAATATTGGCAATATTGCAGCCGATGACTTTTTCGTTCGCATTTGTTTTATCGAAGTCGCTGTCAAGCCGGTACGATTCGCGATAGGGCTTGCATTAGTTTTTTGGCTTGGCTTGACACCGACTTCTATAAAACAAATTAATGTTCTTATGATGCCAACGAAAAAGTCATCGGCTGCAATATTATTTTTTTAACTTTTTAGTTTTTTTTAAGGCGATTTTATTTTTTTGTTACATGTTTATTTCACAATTTTCAGTGGTGAATTCATTAATTCAATGTAATAGTAGTGCTTTAAATTAACAAACGCACTAGTCGGCACTACGGTTTTCAAAGGTTTCCTTTGATTTCTCTGGGATCCTGGTTTCCTTATCATGGTACCACCCTTAGGATATCTCCTTTCCAACAAAAAAAGAATCATCAAAATCGATTCGTAAACGACGAAGTTATACGCGAAAACACATTAAAAAAAATATATATATATATACGGTCAAATTGAGAAACCTCTTTTTTGAAGTCGGTTAAAAACTTTAACACTCTCATATCAGACAAAGAAAGCATCGTCGTCTAAATTAATAGTATTAAAAGAAAAATCCAATTAAGAGCTGCTACTAAGCAGGTGTTAACAGGAATTAATCCAATTGTATCACCTCTAAATGAGGTATCCTTGATTGTGTAGCGTATTCTGTAAGGTGTCTATTAGAACAAGTGAAGTAGAAACGAGGAATCTTGTCCGGTTTTATCCGACTTGAGGAATCTAGTCCGGTTTTGTTTCGGTTGCTTTGGATTAGCTCACTATTTTGTGCTTTTAATTTAGGAACTGATTTACGGACTAATTTTGCAAATGCAGTTTATTGCTTCCAAGTTTTGTTCTTTAAATATTGACACTGCTTAAAATCTGAACTAGGTAAGACTAGTAAATTATTTCAAAATCCGTGATTCGGCCTAATAAATAAAGAAGACCATAAATGAGTTTAGTGGACAAAAGGCATATTCGCCAAATGGCCAATTCTTAAAATGCCTAAAAAGTCAAGTTTTTAAGTTGTCGAGGCTTTATTTATAATATTAGTATGGTATAGATAAAAATATCGGGCAATAAATTATATTGATCCTATGTTCAGGAGTGCGATTTTTGAAACTCATTCGCTGAGCTCAGCAGTTGAAAATGTTAAAATTACTATGGAGATATGCATCTTTCTACTGTTGATTTGACTTTCAAAAATCGCACTCTCGAAGTATGATTTTTTAAAGTCAAATCAGCAGTAGAAAGATGCATATCTCCGTAGTAATTTTGACATTTTCAACTGCTGAGCTCAGCGAATGAGTTTCAAAAATCGCACTACAGAAAAAATTTATACTCCGTATCAATATTTATGAAAAAAAAATAACATGAGATTATAAACTTAAAAGCTATAGAAGACCATAGAAAAAGTACCTATAAATAAATTATGAAGAAGTGAAATATAACTCAAGTTACTGTACTTTATTCCAGAGAATGTTTTACAGTATAACTTGCAAAACCAAACCAAATCCCTTTATAAATAACATCTGAAATAGTTTGATACTGAAAATAGTTTTCTTAAAAAGAATGCTTTCCTTTCCAATACTTTTGTAGCAATTCTCGTTCGTTTTTTCTATCAACTTTTTTCTAAGTAATACAGAGTTTCGACTCAAAAACTTTTATAGTTTAGAAGTTGTCACAAAGTCCGACCAGAAGGGTTTTTGTTTCCTTTTCTATAAGTATCCTTAAGTAACTTTTGTGAGAGATCGGTCAGAAAATACTTATCGCTTTTTGTGTTTTTTTGATCCCAATATTCTTTCTATTGCCACGGATCAATTGACTTTTGGGTGATTTAGGTATGGATTTCTGGAATTATTTATTAAAACATTACTGCTTATTGACTGAAAGGACTGGACGTGTGATAAATGTCAGCGACTTTATATGACAAGCAAGCACAACGACATTATAGACGAGTCATTTTTGGGTTTGGTTATTGGATGACGTGGTGAGTCCCTGTGTATACAGGGTGAAATTGATATCATTAGCATCCTTTTAAACTAAGAGTCTATCCATCAAACTGAACAACTTTTACTATGGGAGCAAACCAGTCGGAGCAAAAAAAAATCAGCTGTGGCATACATTTGAGTCGAGTAGGCACTAGGCAGCGGCGGCGGGTGCAGTTTAGTATGGAACAGCTCTTTCTTCACTGAAACTAAGTGACACCACCGGCTGCAGATTCTGCAAGGAGGAAATGGAGACTCCTCTGCACCTCCTATGTGACTGTGGCCCCCTGATGTACAAACGTAGTACTCATCTAGGTAGGCAGGTTCTGTCACCAGATGAGATACAAACTATCCCTATCAAGAATCTACTGTGTTTTCTGGCCGCAGTGGGGATTGGTAAGGAACTTTAAAAAGAGCGATCACAAAGGACCAGCGATGGTCTACGTGGCACAGGCTCAGCAAGCCTGTCAAGGCCCAAAAACCCCCCCTAATAATAATAATAATGGAACAGCTGATTTTGTTTTTGCTCCGTTTGGCTTGCTCCTATAGTAAAAGTTGTTCAGTTTGATAAGTAGACTCTTAGTTTAAAAGGATGCTAATGATATCAATTTCACCCTGTAAAATGTTATTGTTGAAAACCATAGTAAATATAGGTAATACATAAGTGCAAAAAGCGTAATAGCGACTACACTTTTCTTAGAGACCGGTGCAACGCGGACGACCGACCCAGCAATATGGCCGATAAGCTCACCACTATTTGATACTCATATTCGTTTCTCACGTAACTATTTACCGGGTACGACTCGCAAGCAGAGCACGGACGCGAAGACCCCTTCCAGCGCATCCGTGTTCGATTGACATAATCCTAACTGCATGAAATCTCTTTAGCATATGCTTACGACTATTTAACTTTAGGGGGAGTAGTTAGAGACATTCTGAAAACTCACAACATCCTCGTTTCACTAGTAATACCGAAACTCCGTCTAATTTTACGGGGAGCCCATGACAACTTATAATTGATTGTGGATACAAAACCTGCCTTGAAATTGAAGCATGCAGTTTCCTCATGATATTTTTCTTCACCAAAAAGCCTGTGGTGTTACAAATCGTACTTACATAAATTCCGAAAATAAAACGATTTGTTACGAATCTGCCTGGACGGGGATCGAATCTTCGCATCTTGCACGAAATGCATGGTTACTCGCCATAAGACCAAAATAATTTCATTATTCCAATTCTCTAGGCTCTAGAAAAGAATGATAGTACAATTTTTAGGAACAACACGTTTTTTGGCTGACAAATGCCTTAATTTTTCCGTCTCGTATTCATCAGTCACTGTTAATTGGTCCGAATAAGTACAATTTATATTCTCACTTAATAAACTGCTTTGATTTCCCTAGGCGGTACATTTCATTATGAACGTTTTCTCTCGAGAACGAATCTTATTCCCGGGTCTCGTTTACGACCTATTGTCACTATAAATAAAGTTGAAAAAGCTTTAACCTCTTTCTGTGTTCGTTTTGAGGTTCCAGGTATATTTTTAAGCAATCAATACTAGTACGCACGGCGACACATCAAGCTGTACAAAACCAATATAAGCTGGCCGCTTGACGCTATACGTTACTCGACCTACGCGCGGCCAGTTTATGTTGGTTTTGTATAGCTTGATGTGTCGCCGTGTGTATACCTAAACGATCTAGATGACAAAATTTGTTCTTGACGCTCTTGCAATTTGGTGCCTTTCTTCTGTACATCTAGACTGGATGCCGTTCTCCAGTAGAGTATCAATTTCTTCCTGGGTATGAATGATCCGAAGGTTATAATAGGGGAGCGTACTGCATAAAATATAGTTAAGTTTTATCTTCTTAGTAAAAAAATTGTATATCCGTATGGAACGGTGATTAAATCAAAATTTGAGTGTTTGTTTTAGTTGAGCCAACGCACACAACATAAAAAACCTGATCCCTTAGTCGCCTTATACGGTGCCTATGAGAAAATATAGGTGGTTCGTTCTGAGCTGGACGCTTTGCGATACTATAATATTAGCATGACTTTTGGTCTATTAACGAGTACTGCATGCCACCTCCGACAAAACGAGAAAAATCAAGATGAGTGTTTTTTATTACTTTACGCATGTCCAAAAGAGCGCGCATTTGTCGCTTTCTCGTGCATGCTAGCCTTACTGTAATGTTCTAATTTGGTAAGTTCTTGCAGGTTCCGAAGATATCGTATTGATCTCGTTTTAACTCTCCCCTTCAAAGGGATTAGGAACTTTATCAGGTTAGTAGCGACCTTGTGTAAGTATTTCGTTTTCAGCGGGGAAATTATTTGTTTAATTTCGACTGTTATGTATTTTCTAATACCGGCTGAATGTTGGGTTTGATTTTAGAAAGTACTGAACCGTTCATTGATTTATATTTGTTTTATACGGGGTTAAATTTCGATGCGTTATAAAGTTACTTAATGGTGCTTTAGTCCATCAAACTGAACCACTTTTACTATGGGACCAACAACATTGAAATAGTTGATTTTTTTCGCGATTTCAATTTTGTAGCCCAGTCATTTTACGGAGTTTTGTTAGGCGGGGTAGAGAGTAATTATTAATTGGACTTTTAAACTGTAACCGGCACCATTTAGTGACAAAAAGACTATTTTAAAACATAATTAAAAAAAATCGCTACGCAACATAGAAGTCAAAATTGTGTGTCCCAGAAGGCTTTTAAATTAATAATATTAATGCCAATGTACTCATTTGACTTAGATTTAACAATACAAGTTATTTTTGGGCAATAAAATAGTCATTGAAATTTAAAAAATGAGGTATTTATTAGAAAATTCTAATGTACTAAGTAGACGAAAATATTTACACCATATTTCAAGTATGTATAAAGCCTTAAATAAGTGCAAAAAAATTACTATCAGGTTTTTTAGAACGAGATAATACCTAAATTTTAAAATTGGAACTGTTGCTGACGTGATTTTTTTTAATTTTGATACATTTCCAGGCTCAAATTGGCTTTTCAATATTATACCGAAAAAAAAAAACAATTATTAATTAGTCCCGGTTCAAACCGTAAAATGAATGGGCTAGTTGGTTCCATAGTGAAAGTGGTTCAGTTTGATAGTCTGACGCATTTAAGTTTATACCATGTATTGTAATGATATTCTAACTTTGACTTGTATAGCCGTCAAAGAATAAATTTTTTAAGTAAAATATTGATATTCAAACCGTCTTTTTAAACATTTATTAGGAATGAAAAACTGAAGGTTTATTCTAGCTGAAAGATTTATTTCAAGGTCAACCCGTCACTGCAAATTAGAAAGCAAAACATTAGTCGTGAAATCTTCAATTTCTCTTTGAAAGAAAATTCTTCAGACTTGGTTCATTTATTGAATTTCGGCGCGACATTGATATTGACGTGACAAATGATTGACTATTGAACTGTTTGCGGCTGGAAACTTAAGTTTAGATTAAAAACCGATGAAGTGCAAGTTTGACTCGCGCAGGGAGGGTTCCGTACTACAAAACAATTTTACAAAAAAAAAATTTTCTCCGGGATCCTTAGCGCGAGTCTGATACACATTTGACCGGTTTTTATTATTATTGTTTTACCTGACGATTTTATGAAAAAATATTTTTTTCTTTAACTTTGTAATTTTTTTATTATTTTTAGCAAATCCGCCATAAATTTTAACCATCTAGCTATTACGGTTCATATAATTATGGCCCTGAAGTCAAACGAGCGTAATTTTGTGAGTTGTGAGTCGCGTATTTTGGGTCCGTTTCATATAAAAGCTGAGGTCATAGACAATGCATTCCCGGATTTTATATGAAACGGACTCAAAATACGCGACTCACAACTCACAAAATTACACTCGTTTGCCTTCAGTTAGGACAGACAGACAGACGAACGGACAGCGTAGGCCTATGAATAGGATCCCGTTGTCATCCTTTGGGTTCGAAATCCTTAAAATATCTCAAGTTTCTCAAGTGGGAATAGAATTCAATTGAAGTCAGCTCATTCATCATCGATCTCAGAATATCAGATTCGGGTCATTTATCTTGTTATTCGTGAACTTGACCCCGTGTGACCTTGGCATTGTAAAGGTTAACGTATTTGGTCCTAGTCGTTCTGAAGTCAATCCCTTTATGCAAAACGTCAATCTTAGAATAGGACCGAGACGGGGGTTGTTTTGAAATTCACATTTAGTTGACTTTTTTAAACAAATCGTCTGCTTCAACTATCGAACTTGTAGGTACTTCGTCTACATGTTTTTTTTGGTTAGACTAAAATGGGAATGGGCCACCCATGTCCGTCGAACGCACCAGGAGAGGTGGAAAAAATACGCCCTGGATCCTAGAAAAGGATCGTCGGCGTCCAGGTCGTCCTATGAAGAGGTGGCGGGATGATCTGGATACGTTTGACGTTAAGTGACCTGCCTAGCTAGCATGCCACCCACGACAAAGCGTTTAAACGAGAAAAACGTCATGCGCGCTCTTTCTGGCCTACGTAAAATAATAAAGATGGAGGCACATCTCGATTTTTGTCGTTTTCTCGGGGGTGACATGCTAGGTAGGCAGAGCTTGGCCAGGATAGAGATAGTTGGAAGATTAAAGGGGAACCTTGGCCCAGCAGTAGGATGAAAAGGCAAAAAAAAGGTAGCTTTGGTCGTCGACGTAGTGTAGTCGGACTGTTGAGGGGTGACCATTTTAATGGTATACAATCTGCTGTCCCATACATTTTAGTCGAGTTAAGTTTGCAGTTTTGTATTGGACCGTGGATTTTATTTCGCGATTTCAGTGTTGGTCCCATGATAAATTTTGTTCAGTTTGATGGGTTGATTGTCCCTTTAAGTAAGTGTCCCATTTAATTTTAAGCCACTTTAACAGGACGTAGTTACACATAAGGTTTGGTGATGATGATGATAATTAATTCTGCATTGCTTTGGTTTGAAGAAAGGGGTGACAATTAAAAAATAAAAACTATCCTAAAGGTAGTTTACCATTATGGTTGTTTTTGGGGTTTCGTATTTCCGTAAGCCTCCGCTGTACGTCGGTTGTTCGTCCATCCTTCTTCCTGTCCTTCCTATAAAGGGTTTTATCTGTTGATCAATATAATAGACTGATAGACGGCTGAAAACTATTATAACTAAACCGGTATAAAAGGTATCGTCATAAGAGAAGGGTTGAACCTCATCTACCAGCACAGCATCGCATTTTTCCGTCGCTCCATTCTTTTCTGTCACTCAGGAACGTCATATGCTACAGCAAATAATATAGCGGGAATGCAACCGCATGCGGCAGCACCGGCAATGCTGCGAGCTTTCTCGCTCTAGCAAATGACTTCCCTGAGCGACAGAACCTTTTCTATCGCTCAGGAAAGTCATTTGCTAGAGCGAGAAAGCTCAGAATATCAGAAAAGCTCAGAAAGCTCAGGATAGATCGTAAAAAAATGCGATTCTTCTTCTTCTTATCGTGTGGGCAGATAGCCCAGTCATTTAACTGAGTTTTGTTAGGCGGGGTAGGGAGTAATTACCAATTGGACTTTTAAACTGTAACCGGAACCATTAAGTGACAAAAGGACGCATTAAAGCATATTAAAAAAAATCGCTACGCTAAACATAGAAATCAAAATTATGTGTCCCAGAAGGATTTTAAGTTATTAATATTAATACCAATGCACTCATTTGACTTAGTTTTAACACTATAAATTATTTTTGAGCAATAAAATAGGCAATGAAATTTAAAAAATGAGGTATTTATTAGAAAATACGAATGTATTTTTCAAGACCTTCTAAGTAGACAAAAATATTCACACCATGTTTGTAGTATGTATAATCGTAAAGCCTTAAATATGTGCAAAAAAAAATTACCGTCAGGTTTTTTAGAACAAGATAATAGCTAAATTTTAAAATTGGAACTGTTGCTGACGTGATTTTTTTTTTATTTGGTACATTTCTATGCTCGAATTGGCTCTTCAATATTATACCGAAAGAAAAAGTCAATTAACAAATAGCCCCGGCTTTGTTAATATTTTCAATGTACAGACAAACTTCATGTTACAGTTTTATAATAGTTTAGATTACATGGTATCAACAAAGCAACGATAAAAGGAGCCAATTTATTGTAGGCCCACAAACGGTAACGTTTATTGATGGTATTACACTCTAAAAACATAATTTAATTTACCATAGTAATCGGACGAAAGATTAGGTAAAAATGCAAATGGAATTATGAAAAAAATATTTAAAATGCGTCGTTTTGACTTTTTTCGTTAAGATTCTTTTTTACTGTTAAAACGGCACCTGTAAAGCAATGCGTGTATAGAAACGTCTTAGATGGTCATTCGAAAATAAAAATAAAAAACCAACATATCTTACCAAGACAAGATGTGCGCCAACTGCGATTACGCGACTCTCCGTTTATATGAGGTATAGCTAATATTACCGCTATAATCTAGAGATTATGAGAAAGAAATCGACATGAGTTCCATAACTATACGCCAACAATACGCTAACATTTTTTGTTAGCCTATTTCCCATACTAACAAAAAGGGTCTTTTTTACATCTGGGTGAGGAAGCCAACGTGATTTTTATAACATAAGCTGTGGCTCAAATCCAGTATAAACAAAGCTTTGCAATGCTTTTCCGATCGGGATTTAGATTACTATCAATCAGCTCGTATGAAATTCGTTAAAAGCTGAATTTGAAATGAATGGCCGAATTTCAATTTAGGTCCATCAATTATTGTGACGGTTTCATGATTTATTTTGCAATATGCGCATTTTAATGGCTTTGAATTGTTTTTTTGGTTTTAAAATTGAGCAGCTTTAAATATAATATCATTAGAGTTTATTTCTTTAATGGAAAATATATTACAGAGAGTATGAAATACTTGCTCTATTTTCACATTAAAATAGAGGGAAAGTGCGTAAAACACTTTAAGTGCACAACAATTTGGTTTTAGGAAGGGTAGCTCCACAACCCATGCATACTTTTCGTTGATCGATCATCACAGAGGCTTTGAATGATGGCAGTCGTATAGCTTCCATATTCTTAGACATGAGTAAAGCTTTTGATTTTGTTTCGCATACTATCTTGTTAGAAAAATTGACGTATTTTGGAATTAGAGGCACAGCTCATGACTGGATACAAAGTTATCTTTGGATAACTATTTGGTACATATTTGGATCGATGTATGTTCTAAGGATATAATATATCGATCCAAATATGTACCAAATAACTGTGGCGTCCCACAGGGAAGCGTGCTTGGTCCAATGCTCTTCCTTTTCTATATTAACAACTTGCCAACCATTATGAAACAAGAATGTGTCCTATTTGCAGATGACGCCACACTTATTATCAAATCCAAAGATAGGGAAAACTTTCAGACACAAATAAATACTGCCCTACAGGAAATAGTAGACTGGCTAAGGAACAATAATTTGTATGTTAATAGCGCTAAGACAAAAGCCATTGAATTTTTGACATATAATAGTGTATCTTTGAATTTCAATTTGACCCTTAATAATAAAAAAAATACATTATAAAAAACACTTCGTTTTTAGGAATAATAATCGACAAATATTGTAATTGGAAAGAACATGTGAATAGTTTGTGTTCCAAATTGGATAGATATGTTTACGTATTAAATAAATTACGACGTGTGACGACTAAAGAAGAAATACTAACAGCCTACCATGGACTTTTATCTTCAATCTTGCGGTATGGTATTGTTCTATGGGGCTGCTCTGTAGACTCTGATAGAGCATTTAAAGCACAAAAGCGATGTATTAGAGACTTATGTGGGGCGGACTTTCTTGACAGTTGTAGACCGCTTTTTATGGGGCTGAATATCTTGCCCATGCCCTGTCTTTACATTTACGAAATATGCAAATTTGTACACAAGAATGGTGGGCTATGTCCTAAGTGCGGAGAAGTCACCGAAAGAAAATTGAGAAAAGCGTATCGTAATAAGCTTGTACTTCCGCCACAAAACCTCCAGGTGTATAACAAAAGCTCATACTGTATGGCTATCAAAATATATAACAGGTTGCCAAATATGCTTAAAACATTGAATACAAGTTCTTTTAAAAATCATTTACATAAATTTTTAATCAATAAATGTTATTACTCTGTAAACGAATATATGGTCGATGTTATCGTTTAACCTAACAGACTTGATGTAAATTTTATTTTGTGTGTTTGTCTTCTGTTTTTAAAATTTGCACGCCATCCTGTGTGGCAGATTATATCCTTATGTTAAGATCTTACTGTATACCATAATCTTGCAAATAAATAAATCTTATCTTAACAGATTTCTGAAAAAAATTAGATACTTAAATGTTTATGTTATTATATTCATTATCATCAGCCTATACAGGATTTTTTAAATATGCTGACAGTCTTTAAGGGGATGATCAGACCATCAAACTGAACTTTGAGCTTTCTCTAAGGCACCAACATCGAAATCGCGAAAATAAAATCAGCTATCCCATACGTGTTTAGTATGGAATAGCAGATTTTTTTTCGCGATTTCGACGTTTGAATCATCGTTTCTGTAAAAAACCATCAAGGATCCTATATGCGTCTCACTGCAAGACACAAATGGGTGTATGGGCGTTAGTCCACCGCGTGCCCAATGCGGATTGGTGAACTATACATACGCATCAGAACTTTTTTTTCAACGTATGTAGGTTTCTCTACATAAGTTATAAAAACTCATGGCATGTCGTCCATATAAATAAATATAATAATTCTTTTGGTTTTAGAGCTATCGTGAACCACCAAACGAACCTTTTTGTATTTGAACTTTTCATGGAGGTGTGCCAAGTTTAATTAACCATATTTCTTGCTTTCCGTCTATTACAACTCAATCGTAATCTCTTTGCAAAAAACAATTCCCGTCAGCATGAGTTAGTTATTTCGTATGACAACCACGTCAGTAATGCTCGTATCGAGGCTGACTGCCCAGGGTGCGCGGTGCGCCTGACGTACTCAGGCTTCGTCACAAAGGGAGACTCTTTCCTTGCACCCTCTTTGAATTACTTTTAAGACATTTATTTAAGACGTATCCCCCACTGAACCTGACTCTTTCAGAACCGCCCCACCTCTACTAAACTACGTCATTTTAGTAGGTATGCCTATTTTTGACTGGCTTGTCCTTCATTATGTCACAGTTGTGCCTTCTAATCCAAGGAAATCAAATTCGAAGATCATAAAAATGCGTACCAAATTTTAAAATTATTCAATTAACTCATAAATATTGGTCTCTAAAGAAAATACATTTTTGATCATAATTATTGTCTACACAATGGTGTGTGTCGCAAGTAAAAGTGACTTTAAGTTATAAAGAAGATGCACATAATACAGACTTTTTCAAATACTTAGGCTTTCCTCTGACCACAGGTTTCATAAAATAAGTAGCTAAGTATTTTATAGAAAAATAAGAAATATACTTTAAAGCAAATAAACCCGAGATGTTGAAGATCATTGCTATATTTTTCATTAATTTGTATGTCTTTCAAATAACAAGTAGATAAGTTCTAAAAACCAGCAAAATATGGCCCAGCCTTAACTAGTGGGAGCGTATGCCAGAATCATTATTGAAAGAAAGGTAATTATTATTTTTACAATGAGTAACAATGTTTATCGAGAAAGCTTTCCAAGAAGACGCCATATATATTTTAAACCGTTGCTACGTCGTAACAAGCAATTCATTTCCTTAATAGCTTTTTGCTATTCTCTCTTTAACGAACAAAGTTGTACACAGCATAAGCACTATCTAAATAATTGCTCGATAGTTTGTGAAAATTATTTTTGTCTTCAGAATAGAGTTACACACGGATGTTCATTATCGATATTTCATCGACTTTTTACGATAATCAGTCGAGTTTATGTGACATTTTTTAGAAACGGTTACATACATTTTGTACAATTTTGTAAAGTTGATACATTATTTACAATGCATCATCATTCTCTCAGCCGATAGTCGTTCACTGCTGGCCATAGGCCTCCCACCAAGGATCACCACAACGACCGGTCCTGCGCTGCCCAACGGGTACTGCCACCTTCATCAGATCGTCGGTCCACTATGTGGGAAGCATATCTAAGCTGTGCATTTCGGCTCGCGGTCGTCACTCGAGGACTTTTCGGCCCTATATCGCGCATTGCCACTAGCAATTCTTCGGGCTATGTCAGCTACCCTAGTTCTTGTGCGAATCTCTTAATTTCCCTGGTGATCATGGTGTCTGAAAATAAATATTTTTATTTTATTTATTTCTGACTCGATCGCGCATTAGAAACTGAGTCAATCTCGCAGGAAAACTGTTCACAGACTACCAACCATCTTTTAAGGCTGGAAAGAAGTATTTTGCTGGCTTGCACTCAGTTGCAGAAACGCTCATTAGAGTTAATCCTCCATTAAATCTCTTGCCGGCTTTTACTACGTCAACAAGACACAAAAAGACAGCAAGAAATTGAATGGACGATTAACTTTAATGAGCGTTCCTGCAACTGACCGTTACGAAGGTAAAATATTGCGATTGTTTTGCAACTTGCAGACGAATTTTCATCGTGTCTCATCTTTTCATCGACAACTTCTGAACACATAACACAAGATTAGTTGCACCTCTAGCAAACTGATGGAATTGTTAGAAAGGAATCCAATAACGGTAGAATCTGAGACTTGGCCGCGATCGGTTGACACTGCAAATTGGATTAATGGTTTGCTGGATACTTTCACTTTGTCTTTGGTGTCATTGCTCCCACTTCAGTAAATCTTAAGGTTCGTAATGTCTTAGAAATAGAAATGTAATTTCTAGAGGAATACAACTTGAGTGTTGAAACTAAGAATAAGAAAATACCTACGATTGTTATGCTAATGTGGAGTCACGTTGCAGGTTCTGGCCCGAGCACTCGTCTCGCGTGGATTTCACGCGTCGCGTTTTTGCCTGCCACGAGGCTCCGCTATCCTCAATCTGTTCTTGTTCTTGACCAAAAAAACCCCTGAGATTGGGATAGATTCTCCCATAAACATTTTACAGTAACGAAATCATCAAGGAGACGCCATTATACAAAAATATAATAGAATATGCTAATGTGGATAGAACAAGGCTTACTTAGCTTAATACAGATTTTAAGTCAGATCAAACAAAAAAAGTTTTATCAAAATCGGTTCAGTCGTTTTTGCGTGATACTCGTTCAAACAAACAAACTAACACAGAAACAAACACACAAACAAACAGACAGACAAACAATCCAAAAATTGGTGATATGGAATCGGGGACACCTAAAAACCATATCGTAACTTTTTTTTGCTAATATCTTCAATGTACAGACACACTTCTGTTACAGTTTTATAATAGTTTAGATTAAAAACGTTAAGATTATGCACTGTTCGATTGTTGGACCGATCGCTTCCGTCATCTTCAATGCTACAGAAGAATCTAAAACTGTGATTGTTTTGTATAATAGTGATTGACGAATTTTTATAATATTAGTGACATTGTATAGTTGATATTGTATAAATATTTTCACAATACATGGTTGACATTGCATCCTAATTTAATTGTTTAAATTCAAAAATTCAAGAAATCAAATTTATCAGTTGTACTTAATTATTTGCATGCTATTTAAAATGGCTAGATAGACATGATCTTAATGTATTGTTAAGTGATATATTATTTGATAACACCTAATGGAAAGGGAAATAAATGATTTCTATTTCTAGAATTTTTAATAAAGATTGCGTAGTCTCGATAGTCGTGCCCCGATCCCGCTCTTCTTCTCAGCTTCGAAGACTTTGAAACTACGTACCTATAACTTTTCAGATTGGTTTTAAACTTAAGTATTTATACGGACATGTTTATTTTCAATAAACATTACCTATGATGACAAATCGAAAGTAAACTTAACCCTTCGACGCCAAGATGGAGTAAGACATTTCACAACCGAATCCAGTAAGCGTGGGTTTTGCGTCAACATAATAATATCTTATGATAGATAGCCCAGTCATTTTACGGTTTGAGTCGGGACTAATTAATAATTGATATTTTTTTCGGTATAATATTGAAGAGCCAATTTGAGTATAGAAATGTACCAAAATAAAATAAAAATCACGTCAGCAACAGTTCCAATTCCATTTTGGGCTATTTAGAAGGTTTTGAAAAATACATTCGTATTTTCTAATAAAAACCTCATTTTTAAAATTTCAATGCCTATTTTATAGCTCAAAAATAATTTATATTGTTAAATCTAATTTAAATGAGTGCATTGGTATTAATATTATTAAATAAAAAGGATTCTGGGACACACAATTTTGATTTCTATGTTGCGTAGCGATTTTTATTGTAATATGTTTTAAGATAGTGTTTTTGTCACTAAAATAATGGTGCCGGTTACAGTTTAAAAGTCCAATTAATAATTACTCCCTACCCCGCCTAACAAAACTCCGTAAAATGACTGGGCTATGAGATTTGCGATAGAATCTGTAAACACGTATCTAGAGCACACCTCTTCAATATGTCACTTTATTACTCTGCCGTCGAAATCGCTATTTTGTTTGCTTACACAAATGTTGACTCTGTAAGTTTGAAAGTAAAGTTGAAAATGCTTTGGACCATGACATGAGTTGATTTAGACTATGCGTACTAAAATGTTAACAAAGTTACAGGTAAATGTTATTGTTACGAAATAAACAGAATAGTAAAGGAAATGGAATAGTTATATCATGTATGTTTAATGTTATTACTTGCTTTGTTTGTGCTTGAGGAAGGATATTTTAGGAGAGTTTTATTAGATTAGTAGGTAAAAGACTTAAATATTGGAGTAACATCACATTAAATTTTTCCATTGCATTGGCAAGGTTTGGTACCAAATAGTACCATAATTAATATCACAAGAGAAAGAGTAGAACTCTACAGGGTGTTAGGGTAAACAGTTGTATTACTTTAAGGGGTGATTGTAACGTGAACTTCGTAAAAAAATATTGGTAAAAAATATTCGTAAAAAATATTGTAAAAAATATTCGTAAAAAATATTCGTAAAAAATACTAAATGCAACTAGCTGATCGAAGTTTTGTGTGAAAAGTCGATTTATTTTTTTGTGAATTTCGTATAGGTTTCTTAGGGAAAGTTGTTCAGTATCACGGGTTCAATCACCCCTTAAAGTAATGTAGCTGTTTACCCTAACATCCTGTATATGTGCACAACTGAATTCAGAATATTTACAGTAGGTATAGAAGAAATTACTGAACTCTGTCCAGTATTGTAGGTAATGTTACTTATTGGTCCAGAAAGTTCGAGTTTAGAAGAAAGCAATAAGTGAATTTGGTCACAAATCATAACCATTTAAATTTAATAAGTCCGACTTATATTTTCAAACACCCAAGACTTCAAAAATATTCCTCCTCTGAGAGCAAAGTTAGCGAAATAGGGGCGCAAAGTAGTTTTATCATACAACTTATGAATGGTACCGCGAGGAACGTTTAAGGTTGATGTATGGCAACATTATAGCATGGTCCGATGCTTCGCCGCGCCGGTAACGACGAGGGAAAACATGGTAAGTGGCAGTTTTTAGTTCAAATTTGAAATGATTTTTTCGTAGAATTACAACCCAACGTAAGAGAGCGTCGTCGGTGGCGCGGTGCAGAGAGGTATGAAATCTCAATCTAAAGGTCAGAGTTCGAATCCGCATCGACGACATGCCATGTACCTATGGGAATGTTCCTCCATTGAAAAGGGAACATCTTCCACCAGGCTATGTGTGAAGCCTGGGGACCAGCCGTGGTCCAACAGTTCTTAGTTGGACCTTGTATATGTATCGAATCTCTGTGATTATTTCTCTTGCGCAATGTATGTCTTGCATTCGATTGTGAACCTTATTTATAGTAAGTTACGAGTTACGTATTCACGGTGAACGATGTCTATGTCTGGAGCATATTTCCGAGAGCGACGGTATCGCCATCTGTTGGCATCTTTGCTATAACTTGTGGGTGCTGACATCTGTAGCAAGTACCGACATACCCACAGAACATTATAAGAGGGGTAAGAAGTGCAAAATAGGCGTGGAACGTGTCGCCACAAGTTTTACAATGATTTGCATAACACCATAAGGCGCGCGGCGTGGTGCGAGCGAGAGGGCATGTGTAATTGTAGCAGCGTGAGCGGGAAAACAAGTGGCGACAGCCGTCTCCGAAGCAAAAGCACTACTTTGCATTTCTACCCTTCTTATAATGTTCTGTTCATGTACCAATGAGTTTTTCTGATTTATTTACGTAATGCCGACTCCTCTCTCCGAAATAATGAAGGAATTGTTAGGAAATCTGCATACGCTGAAGAAGAAATTCCGATGCGAATGTGAATTCTTCCGATTCGAATCGAGCACGCGTGGTGGTCGGACGCCCATACTCTTTCCCTAAGGGCCCTGCAGTGGGACGTAGGTATATATAGGCTGATGATGATAATGGCTAAATAATGTTCATCCTGTTCTTCAGTCATAGGCCTTTTTACATCAATTTTGTCGTTTAAGATTGATATTTGTTTCCAATATCAGAAGCTGTTCTATGACCTATCATAATCATCAGCCCGTATCTACCTACACGACGTAAGCCTCGTCTCAATTTTGCCATTCGTTTCGGTCCTGTATCTATCGCATCTAGGTCTTACGGCGCTTCTATTGATGTCATCAACCCAACTCTTCTTTTGCCTAATCTAATATCGGCCACCACTGTGTTAAGGCTTTACTCCATCTATGATCGTTTCGCCCATGTAAGTTCCTGCGTGGGTAGCATGCCACCGGCACCGTGACACAGCGCTATCACACCTTCGCTCTCTTTCTATTTGCGCTAGAACGAACGAGATAAAAGACGTGATACAGCCGTATCACATGTAGCATGCTACGGCTTCAGATGTCTTTGTATTCTCCTATTTAGACCCTCCCCCTCCCTCCCGGATACAAGCAGCATGATATAATGATGAGCATGCATTCGAGGCATAGGGATGGATAAAACTGGTTTAGTCTTTGTACTATTTCAGATTATTTCGCTGTATTTAATTTAAACGAACCAAAAATTGCCGATGCTGGGTTTTCATTTTGAACAGTAAAGAGCCTGTTCCACCTTGTTGACTTTGCAGTTATGAATGAATAGCACTGTTTGAACTAGGAAATAAAATATTTAAAAAGTACCCGTTAATATTGAGATTTTAGTTCGTTCCTGTATTTTTACTGTTGTAAAGAAACCGTTGAATAATTTAATTTGGCAAAATGTATTTCATAATTATTTTGTTGCTGAAAAATGTTTAAAATTGCGAGGTTTAGTATTTTCGTTTGTAAATTTAGTTAGTTTTGATTTTATGCATACACTTATAGTTTTGTCTATTCGGTCTATGCGTCTGTTTGTATAATTATGGGGCGTCAATTAGTGACACAAAATTTTGCATGAAGTCGGATAATAATAATAACCCAAAATCTGAAATGTGATAATTAAGAAATAATTTTTTTTCACTAAAAGTACGATGAAAAGGATGCCGAGAAAATCTTTTACGTAACCTATTGTGAGTGAGTTTTCGATGGATACGTACCTAGTACCGAGGGTCTTATAAAATGGAACGAAACGTTGCTGCTATTACGGGAGAACATTTATTAACATCCATGATTTAGCTTCTTTTTGTTTTTAAGAACTTTCTTGAGAGTGAGAACTAGTTTTCGCACTAATAGCGTACCAAAACAAGTCTCCAAATACACAACTTTAAACTCCAATTCAGTGGCAAACAAAACATTGAATTTCCAAACATTTTCCTTCAAGTTTTAAAAAGAAAACTCGCCAACCGTAAACATTCGATTCCAAACTATTCAAATTTAACATTCAAAAACCAATAAAGGTGATTTATTATTTTCACTTTTGCCGAGTTAGCACTATGTTTTCCGAATAGTATGCGAAAGGAGAATTTCTAGATCCGCACGAATCTGGATGAAACTGGTTCCAAGCAACAAAACTGATTTAACTTTTGCCGTAATAGTTTCTGCGGCAGGCCCAGGTCGCCTGGATGGAGTATTTTGAGAAACGAGACTATTTCGATGCGTTCTAGATGAGATATCATCATTGATAAACGTTCACTGGGCATAGGCCTCCTCCAAGGATCGCCAGAAGCCTAGTCCTCCGCTGCTGTCATCATGATCTCAGCCGATAGACGTCTACTGTTGATCATAATGCATCCCACAAGGATCACCAGAACGATCGGTCTTTCGCTCCCCTCATCCAATCGGTTCCGGCTGCCTTCACCACGATGCGCGTTCCAGTACCTACGCGGTCGCCACTCGAGAATTCGTCTGCCCCATCGGTCATATTCTATTCTGCGAGGAAAATGTGCCCCACCTATAGCTCGAGTTTAGCAATTCTTGTATAAGATTTAACTAAATGAAAAAATACCTTCCTTCCTCCACCTTCGACCACATCGACACTTTTTATCACGTGAGATCGTTGTCAAGCGCCTACCGAATACGGAAATAAAATTGAAATACCAGAATCCTTCTATCCTTCTTATCTGGCAAGTGGCATCGTGGTAAAGAAATTTCCAACGCCTATGTAGTGTTCATGTCGGATTACTTATAACGTCTTGTATCCTAGTGAAACTCCCTGATTTAATATAATACTAAATCAAAATTGACACCTTTGTCCAAATCGGTTGAAGTGTTTAGGCTAAATACAAACTTAAAATCATTAATTTGAGTTAAAACATTACACTCATTTTGGTTTTTCTATAGACAGGAAAAAACAGCTAAATTATTTTAAAACGATCTGAACTCTTTCGGCCATCAGTCGTAATAAGCCCAATGGTGCATTCTCCAAGGAATATACAAGGGTAGCAACAAAGATTGCTACTTCTTGAGAGTTGCACAACTTAATCTGTCTAAGTGACGTTGATAGATCACGCTTTTGCTTTTGTATAATTTTGAATTGTTTTATGTCTTTTTATTGTATCAAAGATTATTATACAGAAGATGTATGTAGTTTATTTTGTCCCATAAATGAAAATATTGAAGCAAGCAAAGTGCCTAGTAGTATTATCATAACTAATTCCTTTCATAAGAACAATCGGTGGTTCCAAAATTCCTTCCTGGACGCTGTGCTTGCCAACGGACTGTAGGCCGCGCATGCCACCCCCGAGAAAACGATAAAAATCGAGATGTGCCTCCATCCTTATTATTTTACGTATGCCAGAAAGAGGGCGAATGAAATTTTTCTCGTTTAAACGCTTTGTAGTGGGTGGTATGCTAGCCGTGCTGGACAAGCGTAATACCAATTGGCCTACTCCTTTCTACCCTCCATAGTGTTAGGCATTTGCCCTGCAATAGGACTACATTAATATAATTTACTTACTTTAATTTACATAAATAACAACTTATTTACCATTACCATTTTTGATGGGGTCGAATGTGACGTACACGGTGCCTTGGAGAAAAATTTTATCTTGCTATATTTATATGGGCCACGCTTGATAGCAATGTTTCAAGATCCCCGCTATAAGTTTTATCATCTATTTATTTGTAAATGACACAAATTATTCTAGTACAAATCTTCTGACAAAATAAAATTACCTTGTAATCGACTGGCAGCCGGGTACAAAACTGTACATCCTATTATTTCGTAAGTACCTAATTGTTTCGCTGCGTCTTTTTTGGCATACTAATTATACCTAGGGAAGGGGAGAGAGACAGAGAAAGACCCGAGTGAAGGAAAAAGTTGACGTCGTGTCGTATTAGAAACTCAAGAGTCAAGAGACTAGCGGAAAAGAGACAGGTTTGGCGAATACTCCACCGACAAGAGCGTAGCTCTTGATGATGATGAATCAAAAATGCATGTACCATCAAATAATTTATACCTGTGTATCACAAATAAATGAATTTTGTATTTGTATTTTTTGTATTTTGTAATCATAACTACCGCTGTAACTCTTATTAGACCAGGATCTAAATTCCGTTGTCTTTCGTACGTATGTTATTGGAAATATAAAAATTTACAAATTTTAAATTGTTATATATCATAGGGGGTGCTTCAAACCATCAAACTGAACAACTTTCACTATAAAGACAACATCTGAATCATAAAAAAAACCTGCCTATGTCAATAGCTTCTCGAGCAACAATTTTTTTCGCTATTTCAATGTTGACTCCATGCTGAAAGTTGTTCATTTTGATGGTCTCAGGGCCTCACGATCAGAAGGTCTACGCAGCAAAACGTCCAACAGCGCGAAACGTCTTAGTACAAACTAAGTGAAACGCAGATTCGATTTCGAGAGAAAAGAGATTTCGCCCATATCAATCACTGTCTTGTTGGTCTAGCGGTCTAGACAACCGGCTTACGATTCGGGTAGCTAAGGTTCGATCCTCGTGCCGGCCGATCGTCTTTTTCAATTTATTTCATAATGTGGCGCCCCCTTGTGCTAATAAGCGGCAACGCAATTAGGACGTCCTAAAATTCAAGGCGAGTTACGTAATATCCAATATACATATTAATCTATGGCGAAACGTCTAATGAGCAGAAAGTCTAATTAGGAAACAGCACCCTATTTAATACGTATCGCATTTCAGTTTACACGCTGTATAATATTTCATCATCTCAGCCGATAGACGTCCACTGCTGGACAAAGGCCTCCCCCAAGGATCGCCATAACGACCGGTCCTGCGCTGCCCTCATCCAACGTGTTCCCGCCGCCTTCAATATTTACGGAGAGTTATTTAGCAGATACCTAGTATTATGTTATTTATACTATAGTATTATTTTAACCCTATTCCAAGTCGTATCTAAGCAATGCCGGGAAATTGATTATGAATTTATAAAAGCCTGTTAACATATTTTTGGGAGTAAAATTAATGTTTTCTCTCATGTTTACGTATAACCCAGTTAATCCTTGCTTTGTGAGACGCCGATAATCCTCGGCGGTACATGACGAAGGCTGACGTTAGAATTAATAAAGGTTTATTTCGAAATCGTAAATATTTTATAATGTTTTTTTAATTACGGCGAATGAGAATTTGATTTATTGACTGATTCTTTTAGCAGTGACTCTGGTCACAGTCAATTTTCATTAATTATTTCTACATAGTTAGCTGTCTTCGTCGTAACGTGTGGGCAGAGCCCAGCCTAGCTAGCATACCACCCCCGAGAAAACGACAAAAATCGAGATGTGCCTCCATCTTTATTATTTTACGTAGGTCAGAAAGAGCGCGCATGACGTTTTTCTCGTTTAAACGCTTTGTCGTGAGTGGCATGCTAGCTAGGCTGGTGTCAGAGTTTTTTTCAGACCGCCTTACGGCCTCTAAAGTGGTTTTTATGTAACAACTACTAACACCAGAGATAGTACCCGGGACCAATGGCTTAACGTGCCATCCGAAGCACGGAATCATAGCTCTTTTCACTTTTCAGACAATCAGGTGATTCAACCTGCAATGTCCTAACCAACTGGAGAAAAACGTACACAGTGACATTTCACTAGGTGTCTCCCGTGGGAATCGAACCCACGACCTCCGTGTCGAGAGCCAATGCTCTTAACCATTAGACCACAGAGGCAGTATTCAGCTGTAGTACTAGTGTTTCCAAACTATCGATAGCTTTATCATCAAATTGAAAATAAGGTCTATATCGTTTGGGCTATCGCAAGAAAGATGATTTTTCTTCGCGATTTCTATGTTAGCTCTATAGCGAAAGTTGTTCAGTTTGATTGGTCTAAGCCACCTCTTTTAGTATTAACGAGCGTTAACCCGCGACTTCGTCCGCACAAATTATATACCAGATTTTAAGTCAGATCATAAGCTATCAAACAAAAAAAGTTTCATCAAAATCGGTTCAGTGCTTTTTGCGTGATGCACGTTCAAACAAACAAACACCCAAACAAACACACAAACAAACAGACAGACAAAAAATCCAAAAATTGGTGATATGGAATCAGGGATACCTAATATCGTAACTTATTTTTTGTTAATATCTTCCATGTACAGACACACTTCTGTTACAGCTTTATAAGAGTATAGATAAGGCGTTTTGCTACTTAAAACCTGTATGTATATGTCTATGGCAATGATAAAATATAATATAACTGAACATCTTCACACAATGGAGAAAAGGTCGAAAAAAATCAGCTGCAGTTTTGTGCAACAGAAGATTATATATAATTTTATTTTTTCTCGATGTTGGCTTTATAAGTCCATAGTGAAAGTGGTGCAGTTTGATGGTCTAAACCCCTTTAAATATTACTAGCGTGTTTTGTTACCCCTGTATAATATTTAATTATCAACCCAATCATCGAGAACAGCGTTTTACTCGTATATTTCTGCCATGACTGAAATCTTTGTCATTGTCACCGACGCACAGGTAGTTCCATCTCATGGTCTTCGTGTCGGTATTGCTTCATCACTGAGGGTGTACTCGTGTAAAGTTTTCTTCGGAGAGCACTAGAGAGTGCGGTGACCTTACAATACTTCACACGATTCCAATTTCTCTCCGCATTCGCTCCACCGACAAGTTCGCTTCCTACATTTTAGAGTTCCCTAAATAAAATATACCACCATCTTTTGACATAAAGCTGTAGTTTTATTTTATGCTGATTTAAAAGTATTTAGTTTATAGTCTATATAAATTATAGTCTAAACTAGGACAGAAAGGCACTTTAATAATTTATATTTATTGTTCTGTTGTTATTGTTAGGTGAACGCACATCTATGCGTACCGCACCCGCTGCACGAAAAATTTGTATGAAATCACGCCTATCTTAGGTATCTACTGCGTTATCCTTTGTTTATAGTGACAAATATTTGTGTGATGAATATGAATATTTGTACCCGAACCAGAGTCGTGGATGTTTGTGTATCTATAAATCTTTTTCCTACCCTTATCCCATTATTTGGGGTCGGCGCAATACGTCGTCTTCCTCCATTCATCTCTTTAAGCCGTCATGTCTGCGCACACTCCCTTTTTACACATGTCATCATTCACACAATCCATCCATCTTTTCTTTGGTCGTCCTCTCTTCATGCAGCCATCCACATTAACATTCAACATTCGTCTTGTAATGTGTCTTGTGTATCTATAAATATGTATTCTATATCTAAGTCCAGGCTAGATTCTGGTACTTTAAATGTCACTAAATAATTTTTGTGACAATGTCCAAAATATTTATTTATTTCATTTATTTGATAGTCACTTTAAAATTAATTCTTAATTCAGAGCAGGAGGGACTATAATTGATGGCCAGTTTTAAACATCTTTATGTGCCGCTAGTTTGGTTTTGTGAATGAACAGAATTCGATTTTGATTATTTCAGGACTGAAGGAGAAAAAAAAATTAGAGCATTTTTTGACATCATTGACCTAAGAATGTATATTTAGGTCAATGTCAAAAAATGCTTCAAATTTTTTCTTGCTGCTAAAAACATATAGACAACGCTGACATTGAGAGAGAACGTAGGGCGTTGGCTGTCCGCTGCAATATGCTGGCTCGTAGATTTGCACGATGTACAAATGAGGTAAAGGTGACACTTTTTAAAGCATTCTGCCAATCCTTCTACACGTGCAGTCTATGGGTCAGTTATACACAGAGGGCATACAGCGCGCTCCGGGTCCAATACAACAACAGTTTTAGAGTGCTGTTCGGGCTGCCTCGTTTTTGTAGCGCGTCTGGTATGTTCGCTGAGGCTCGAACTGACGACTTTTATGCTATTATGCGAAAACGTTGTGCCTCCCTACTCCACAGAGTAAGAACCAGTCGGAACAGCATTCTGCAAACTGTTGTTGAAAGTTGGGATAGCCTCATAATGAAACGGTGGGTGCAGCTGCACACCAGCCTGTAGACCTTCCCAATGTTAGGTAAGGTCCCATATTTAAAAAATGAGCTGTTTTACGGACAATAGGGTAAGTTTCTCTGTTACTAACATTTTTATGGACTAACTGTACGAAATAAAGAATTATTTAATTTAATTTATTTTAATAAATAAAATTAAAAATATCTAACCTACAAAATTTATTTATAGCAGCAAGAAAAAAAATGTACCAACGATACGAGTAACTGTACTTACATGTACGAATAGATATTTTTTTTTCTTTTTCTTGAGCAGTAAGATTATTTCTGTTTATTAAAAAAAATATATACGGAACCTAAATTTTTAAAATAAAACTCGCATTTTCCACTGCTACCTTGACATGTCCAATACAGTCAACACGGAGTACCCTCGGGGCGTATTACTCGATATTTTTTCCTCAAACATATTTCTTATACGGTATAGTAAAAACTTGTACCTTGAAGGAGGAAAAAAACGTAATCATACTGAAATCTTAGTTATGCGTCGGAAATTCTGACGAGAAAATCATTAAACAGGGTGCTTCTTAATATGCCGACGGTTTATTAAGGAATTGATCAGTAAATCAAACTGAACAACTTTCTCTAAGGGAATAGGACTAAAATCGAATTAGCAAAAAAACCTGCTGTTCCAAACACAACTGCAAACCTTCTCGACCCAAATGTATGGAACAGCAGTTTTTTTCGCCATTTCGATGTTCGTGCCATAAAGAAAGTGGTTCAGTTTTATGGTCTGAATTATCAAAATTAATTTATTCAAAAAGCATTTAGATTAAACACAAAAAAAGAGGTCAGCACAAGCGTCGTCAAATATAAAGTTACAAAAAAAAATACAGACATAAATCAGCAACATGCTTCGTCAAAACAATGAAATACAAACTCAGTCAAATAACCCGCCCCTTGTCGATCCCGGCGCAAAGGAGCCCATAATGCTAGCAGCGTTGCCACGTTGAATTGCTATGGCTAGCCTCTGCACCAGAAACGACCCGGAACGGGCGTCACAATTCCTCAGTCGACGGCCAACCTCCGCAACGAAGGTCTTAGCCTCGGCACCCCAAACCCCCGTGGTCTCAACGGCGACAGGCACAAAAAGATAATCGGCCACCAGTGCCGAGTACGTGTCCCACTTCCTAACGGCAGCCAGCTCCGCGGCTGCTCCAGGTGTCCGCGACGTGCGACTCAGGTAGCTTGCGGCGAAAGTGCTAACGCACGTCGCGTCCCATAAAAGGCACTTGCCTTTCTGCCAGGGCACCAAAGTCAAGCCATCCGGCCTCTTGCCGTCGGCACGGCTGAGACCAGGCGGCTCCAGTACGCACGGGACGTTGGCAGATACGAGAGCCCTCCTGACGATATGGTCTGAATTGATCATCTCCTTAAAAAGTCGCCAGCATAATTATTAAAGATGACTGAATTCCCATACTATGTTTACCACAATTGTTAAAAAATCCCTTCTTTAATTCTCTTTAGGACTATAATTTTGGAAATTTATTAATGTAGATTATTTAGATAGTTTTTTGTATGTAATTTAGAATCCATACAGGTATACGATTCTTTCGTCATATTGTTGAATCGGAAGTCAAACCATACTTAGAGAGCTAATTTTGTCATCTGATCAGTTACTAAGTACATCAGGAACTTAGTAACTGATCAGATGACAAAATTAGCTCTCTAAGTATGGTTTGACTTACGTACTAGAATGTAAATTTGTCATCATCAGCCTATAAACGTCCCACTGCAGGGCACAGGCCTACCCTCAGGGAGGGTGTATGGGCATTAATCCACCACGCGTGCCCAATGCGGATTGGTAGACTTCTCATACACATCAGAATTTCTTCTTCAGCGTATGCAGGTTTCCTCACGATGTTTTCCTTCACCTTTTGAGAGCAGTCGGTTTTACGTACATAAGTTAGAAAAACTCATTGGTACATGGCATTTTGTCCGTGCGGATTCGAACCCGGACCCCCATAATTGGGTGTCCATACCTCTCCGCAACGCGCCACCGACGCGACTATAATTATGAATATCGTACAAAAATAAAATTTTATCCAAAACTATACCCTGCGGTACGGTCACACCTTATAGAATTTACCATTTTTTGAGCGTTATTCGTGTACCTAGTTTTTTAGTCTTGATCTAAAAACATAAAATACTGTCTTCTTCGACATCGATACAAGTTTATCTGGGCACATAGTAATATCGATTATCGACCTTATAGTTTAGGCTCTATAGATATAAATAAGATTCAAAAATAATGTTTTGGACTCCAGCCAATTCGATTACAATGTTGAATTTTTAGTGAAACAGAACAGATGCCGACGAAAAATATCCAAAACAGACTTTCTTTTTTTAACACTAAACCAGGATTCGCTAGATAAGGTACAAAACAAAGAGGTTATGTTTAAATTACGTATTTATTTTAATTTTCTTTTTGTATACCAAGTTTATTAACACAATATAATAGCAGTACTAGAAAATTAAATCAAATAACACAAAATGAAGATAAAATCACATTAATAGCATGAGATTCATTTTGTTTAGTTGAATAAATATTACATCATTTGGATTATAACAATATAATTCTGACCAAACATTAAAAAAAGTAATTGAAAGTCATAAATATTTAAACACTTGACAAGTGTTTTTAATATGGCCGACCTAGAAAATATGAAGTTCCTAGGTATTTAAAACTGACACTGAAAGTTAAATAATAATATTGTATTTCTAAAAGAGAATGAAAAAAAGTTCAAAGAGAGCAAAGTCGCTGTAAAAAAACTAATGCTTTTAAAATGTTACCAAATATCAAAAGTTAATGTCCAAACAGTACAATATTTTTATGCAATTTTTTAATAATTGCTTTGAGATCGACTTAAATATTTATTTTTACTCAGAAATTATTCTAATTTCCCAACGGATGCTGTTATTTTGATTGCCAGTAAACTTTCGACGTTACTGTCAATATTATTTCTACCAACTTTTTTCAAAACTGTTTAGTAATTTCTACTGAAATATCACAAATATAAATAATAATTATAAGACTACAGCCATCGATTTAAATAGATATAACAAGTGTATCTACCTACTTTGCGTGTCAATTCGCAGGCCCTGTCAAATGCAAGACACTTTTATCATTTGGTTATAAGGGCTTGGTCAATGACCAAATAGCTACTGCGACCTGGATAGATCTATTGTAGCTGTCACCCTAGACCTAAAGGTCATTTCCTAGGCCCACGGACTTCATGAACCGTGTTATGCTTTTGGAGGGGAGGTCCCTAATGTCAGTAGGTGTTATTATGTATCCACTTAGATGGCGACTCCTGCTGTGAATGAGCACTTCGCATTCGCAGAGGAGATGTATGGGCGTTTCCTCTGCTTCACAGCAAAATCTGCAAGTGGGTGAGTCTACAAGCCCCATTCTGTGTAGGTGTTTGTTTAACTATGCAAGACACTTAATTCGATGCTATTTTCTATTAAAGTAGGCAGATTTTTTTTGACATGATTGGTTTTCAAACCGATTGAGCTACTTGCGTTTTCTATTAGGATCTTTGTCTGTGAATAAGATTAAGGTACAAATATAAACAAAGGGCAAGTCCAAGCATGTTGGCTTTTTGGAAAATTATTACAATCTACGCCAGAACTAAAGTCTGCTTATCAATCTTGGACGGATAGATGAAAGCAATATCGTTGGCTATTACTTCTGGCTTCTCCTGGACCTGGTTTACTTCCTGCTCTCGCTCTAGCTTGAGAGCATAGATGTAGTAGACGAAGATGAAGTAAGCCGCAAGACCTGGAAATAATTAGTAAATGATCAGTTATTGGCACCTTTCAAATTACTCAATAGACGGTCTCTTTCGTTCTCGTGTTTACTAAGGCAGTGCGCAAGTGCGAAAAACTTTAGGTTCTTTTTTCAATGCTGCTTGAAAATAAACAACGACCAGTAACTTTCTTCCACCGAAATGCACTGGGCCTTCATGGAGTATATAGCCTACTCCATTTCACCCTCATTCGCCCAGAAGTTAGATCCTGCCAGGCTCTCATGTCTTTTTAGTAGAGCCTGAGAAATATCTAAGATCGGGGCACGATATACCATTGGTCTTATTGCATTATTTATGGACCAATTGGACCAATTGGACTTCATTTACTAGAACCTACCAACTTACGGAGATAGCTAATGCATTTTTATCTACTATTAAAATGCTGGAATTACTTTATTGAACATCCTAGTTTCTTCTTCGACATAAACACGGTATAAGAAAGAGTAGGTACTAATATCTACGTACAGTACGGACATTCCCTGCACCTCACCACAATTTTGACCTCACACCTCTCGGTGGTACAATCATTGAATAGCAGTTGTGTATTCCTCTCTCTCCCACTCACTCAGCATACATGTTCTAGCCCCTTCTTGTCAGTGCGAGCTCATTTGTATGAAGTGCCCAGTATGTGGACCCAAATAAACTCATAGATATGGGAGAGAAAATCAAAATGGACACAAATTGTTTTCAGTCAAAGATCACATTGCCACATTATAACCTATCTCCATCTAACCATCCCAATTACAACACATGCGATCCTATAGAATAATTACATAAACTACGTTTCAAGGTCATTTCCATATTATGCCTCATACAATGGTAGTTCAGTACAATGGGCAGTGAATTATACCACAGTACATGAACTACCCAACTAATAGTCGTCCACAATGGTGGCCACACAAAGAGTAATGACCACTTTGTAAATGAAACCTGTTGTTGTGACAATATTATATGTAATAAGGGTTTATGGAGAATGTTATGGACTGAAATGGTGTTACGTAAGTTTGGAATTCGTTTGTCAGTTCGTCGTCACCGTTACAGAAGTGCTTAGTCTAAAAACTGTTTTACAGAAGAACAAAATCAAGTGTTATAATACAGGGTGTAAGTGACAGCCTAGCAAATACTGAAACTGTGAACTCAGACCATCAAACTGAACATCTTTCACTATGGAGCCTTCCTCAGGAGACGCGAAAAAAATCAGCTGTTCCATGCATTTTAGTCGGGTAGGTACAGCAGTTAGAATAGAATAGAATAGATTTATTTATTTACCAGAATATGGTACATTAAGATCTTAAATATATAACATGAAGCAAGACATATTCTGCCACAAATGGTTGTCAATTTTGTATGGGCCAACTGATTTTTTTTCGCGTTTCCTGAGGTAGGCTCCATAGTGAAAGTTGTTCAGTTTGATGGTCTGAGTTCACCGTTTCAGCATTTGCTAGGCTGTCATTTACACCCTGTATACGTACGTGCGGCCCTGACTGTCGCTCCCATATAGGGCTCTATAGCCAAGAGCGTAAGTGCCTCTAAGACGCTGCTTAAATCATCTGTTATACAACGTGTTAATGAATTAACGCAAAACTAGAAAGTAGTTTGTTTAGAATCGAGAGCAGAATCGAATTATCATGGTTTCAACATAGGTATTTTTTTCCAAAATATTAAATAATTTGTTTATAAATTTTAAAATGTACTGAACCCGACCTTAACCCACCGTAAAGGCACACCCACCCTACTTACTACCAAAACAAGATTATGAAAATGTATCCATGAGTGATTATCCTGAAATTATAACAAATCATCTCTGCCTCAAAACTTAAAAAGTGAATAACTTTAAATTTTAACTATCAAAATAATGAAATTATTGTTTCATTCTAATTATTTTGTTATAAAACAGGTATATATGAGGTTTTGCGCTAATTCATTAACACGTATATGAAAAGGCCTATGATAATAATGATGATGATGATGATGCTTAGGGAAAGTTGTTTAGTTCCATTGTCTGAATACACCCTTGAAGTTGTGTTCGTAATTAAAAACTAGTGGTGGTACAAATTGGTACAAAAACACTCTAAAACCAAAGGTTGCTAGTTGTAGCAACGTTTCTGACCACCTCGAAAGGATTGTGACAGTGAGTTTATGTATGTGTGTAGTCTATTTTTATTCTTACTCTCTCAGGTATCCATTATGTCCAATGAACTAGTGCATAACAAGATAATAGAGTTATGCTGTTATGCACTGATTGATAGCCAACAATAATCAACCGCTCAATTGAACCCAATATACCACACTCGGTTCATCATTTACAATATAGGGTCTTTCCTAATAAACGCGCTTGTTAAGGAGATGATCAGATCAATCAAACTGAACAACTTTCTCTATGGATTTGGGATACTCGACAACATTCCCCACCAACACCGACCAAAACATCGAAATCGCAAATTAATATTTGTTGTTCGATGCAGAACCACAAATCTACTAGACCCAAATGTAAGTATAGAATGGAACAGCAGATTTTTCGCAATTTTGATGTTAGTCATATAGAGAATGTTGTCGAGTATCCCAAATCAAAATTTCAAGAGTTATCGGCTCATAATTTTAGAAGTTACTGGCGTTAAGCAGCGACTTTGTCTGCACAAATTATATACTAGATTTTAAGTCAGATCATAAGCTATCAAACAAAAAAAGTTTCATCAAAATCGGTTTAGTCGTTTTTGCGCGATGCTCGTTCAAACAAACACACAAACAAACAAACACACTGAAAAAAAACCAAAAATTGGTGATATGGAATCAGGGACACCTAAAAACCATATCGTAGCTTTTTTTGTTAATATCTTCAATGTACAGACAAACTTTCTGCTACAGTTTTATAATAGTTTAGATAGATAGATAGATGAGGCTCGGCTGCTGAGACAGAGTATGGAAGGACAGACTGGACTGGACGAACCTTAACGAAAACGAAATAAAAAGTACTTTTTTATTTTTTATACTAAATAGGCTTGCACTTGGCTTCAGCTCACCTGATGGAAAGTGTAGATAGAATGTTTCTGTCAATTTAATAAGTTTCCTTACCAAGATCAGTGCTATGCGAGATGATGGTGTGGCTATTGGCATTGGACGTCATGATGAGGTAGACGAAACCGGCAACGGAAAGCAGCAGGCGTCCGGTTGCGAAGCCCACGTACACTCTGACTGGGCCCGGTCGTTTCTGGAAACAAAACATAATATCATTTCAATAGGAATTCCAAGCATTTTTCGACAACATACGGCGACTTATAAAGCAGTCAAAGTCAAAATTATTTATTCAATATAGGAGCTTGAGGCCCACTCATTAAGAGGCTATGTGAAAAAAATAGGATTCTTCAAAGCGATAATTCATGATATATCATCATGAAGTACTAAAAGTAGGAGTATGATTAGCGGATATGTGTAAATTGAACATACAATTGAAGTTTTGATAAGAGCCAAAACACGATTAAGACACATTTTCTCGATAGAAAAACAAGCCAAAGTAGCCTCCGTTTTTATTTATAAACGCTTAGAACTGCTAAACGGTGAATAATGGAAACACGAGACTTGATTTAAAAAAAAGAGATATTTTACAAATTTTGATAAGAGCAGAAATGAACTTACATAAATACTAATCACAATTAAATAAAGTTTGTTTTATGCTTGCGTCGTTTCAGGCGCGCGCGCCGCCCCATCTCTTTCTCTCGCATCAGGCAGTAATATAGGCTGTCACACACCCATTTCGCTTCAATTATTTTTCGACATAGGCCCTTAAACATCAAACGTCAGTATATTTTGAAGTGCATAAGTGTACGAACTAAACACTGATGCACTCTCTCATATTTACCCTCCTATATCTGACGGAACGGGAGACTGATACCAATTTATTTTTATGTCGATACGATCAAAGGTTAGGTCAGATGCAGTGGCTAATTGGCAATAACCTGCAGCCACACCAGGTTTGAGCGTCAAAGAAATGTGTAACGTAATTAGTCGCCTCCTTCGACACCCGAATAGATTGGTGGTTTTTAAAGCCGGACACCACACGGCTAATTTTATCTTTAATGATCTTATAGAAGCATAGCTCAATAGTGACAGCACAAACCGTGCTCAATGGTAAAGGACAAAGAAGGCTGAGCCAAAGTAAATGGGCCACAGGTTAAAAAGGCTATCGTCGTTGTGAGCCTGTCATCATCCACTGCTGAACATAGGCCTCTTCCGAGGGGAGCCACGAAACTATCATCGGCCTAAATCATGCAGTCGCTCCTCGCCATTGAGGTACCTACTAGAGGCGACACCCAGACTAAATTTTTTGTAACACTCGTTTGAGCTGATGGGCTCTAACTTACTAAGCATGTACCGGGCGCGTGCCCCCGGTGCGCGCCCCGTACAGCTGACCGTGGTGCACAGATTTTGTTCGCGTTGTCTCTTCTATACATAATTATTCAATGCTCCCCGCTATCTTTTTAGGTAGTATCTTGGACATTGTCACATAGATTATCTAGTCCCATTTAAAGTTCCAGAATCTAGCCTGGACTTCTATTATGATGACTAAACAGCGTTATAGAATACATTATATGAACATTGCACACAAATATTTACTTCCATCATATAAATATTAGCCCCTTGTGATATTTCAACTCGCGACCCTCGCATCAGCAGGCAGGTTCGCTACCAACTGAAATACCCATCGACCATTAATTTGCATATTTTCAAAAATTTTTGCTACTTTTCATTTGGATATCCACCAAGTAAAACCCAGTAAGTATTTTAAGCGTAACTCCAAGCTGTCTCCAAATTAATGTAAGCGACATTTAGCAGATTTGTCGCCCTGGCCTCTGTCCAGTAGAACATTAGACATTACGAGAACAGGAATACTATGTTAGCACTTTGCGAACACATTTAGTTTATTACCCTGCACCCTGATCATAGACTACGTACCCTGTAGACTTATAATGTAAGAGAAGCATTATACAGGGTCCAACTTAATATTATTTTTGCTGACGGTTTCTAAGCGTACCATGAGACCATCAAACTTAATAACTTTCTCTATAGGACGAACATAGAATCATCGATATCGCATAAAAAATCACCTGTTCCATACATTTGGGTGAATACGACTGCAGTTTAATATGGAACAGCAAATTTTTTTTCGGTGTTGGTTTCATAGAAATCTTTGTGCAGTTTAATGGTCCCCTTAAAAAACCGTCAGCATATTAAGAAGGACCATATACAAGTCATGATTGTAAAAATAATAAATGCAAAGGGCACCGGTTTAAGAAAATCAAGCAGTTTAATCTAAAGTAATGGAAGGAAAATAATCCTCAAGGCTACATATGGACGGCAGTTATCGCTTGGAAATTAATGTTTCAGAATTAAAATTTCTTGTAAGAATCGTCGCATATACCTCCTGTATAATATGCTCCTGTATCAAGTAGTATTGTACTAGTACAATTTCAACGACACGACATTCAAAATCATTTATTTGTCACCACAAACATACAAGCAAGCATTCATTATTAATTATAAAGCTTCATACATTGATTATTTTTGTGGAGACTGGTGCCTAAAAAGGCTTTAACAGCTCGCTCATGCGCAGAAACAGTGACATAACTGCATAAAATGCAAAATTGATTCAACCATGTCCGAATATTTTTTTAAAATCACAGCATTATAAAAATTAAAAAAAACTGAAATAAGTTTTAATTTAAAGTCATATTCTTGGGTTGAAAGTGAATTAAAACTTTAAACGCGTTGCCTGTGAACGTTATTTTGAACTTTAAACGCGTTTCCTGTAAAATTTTCGATTTTGCAGTTAGGTCATTGTTTCTGCGGATGAGCGAGCTGTAAAACCTGTTCGACAGAAATCAGAAATTAGTTTGGTACAGCATTGCCAATGCTGATGTAACATCGGCCGATGCTGAAGTTTTAGATATATTATATTTTTCCTATATATCGTTATCATAAGTATTGGGAAACATTGATTGGTCTGCGATTTCAAGATAATAATTTGAATAACGACGAATTCTATTTAGAAGTCTAATAGGGTAGGTGTCTAGGAGCCTGATTTACAGGCAGCCTAGCTATTTTTATTACGCCTGAATTCACCGTTTTTGCCACGAAAATGGATGCTGTGGTTTTGAGTTGCGGGAAAAATAATTTCAGTTTAATTGCAATAGCTGTGAAATTGCGCTTGGTTAGGTAAACGCGAAATCTGTATGCAAATTTTTATCTACTTTGATTTAAATCTGAAAAATAATAGTAAAATAGTATTTTGCTATTAATGTAACATATTTAAGTTCAGTCGAATTGTCATATTGCTATTTTAAAAGTGAGCTTTTGACAAAGCAAATCATTTTGCAGTGGGCTTATTGTGATCTAATGGATATAATTTTGCATAGATATGAATTAGTGAATGATCAATATTATAAGAGAAACATCTATAGAATATTATCTCCTAAATCAAATCTTAACCTCAGAAAAAAAATGCAAATTTAAGAAAAAACACTTTTCGACCTTTGTGTAATGACCACGGAGCGAATGATCTTGGGCGAGTCCGACACGCTCTTGGCCGGTTTTATTTTTACTCTTTTCTCACTTAAGGTGGTTTCAGTCCATACAAAAGTTTGACGCACAATACGCGTAGACGGAATTAATAAAAGTAATATTTTATAATTATATAGAAAAAAAGTTTAGAAAATCTAGTTGCCGCGTCACAAATAACATTTGCAATTTATAACATAATTACGAAGATATAAAGCTTTGAAACTTTTCATACAAAATTTAATGTAATTATGTTATAAATTGCAAATGTTATTTGTGACGCGGCATCTAGATTTTCTAAACTATTTTTCCATATACACAAAGTTACTTGTATTAATACCGTCTACGCGTATTGTGCTTCAAAGTTTTGTATAAAATTGACCCCTCTGCAACCACCTTAACAGAGTCCTAAGCATCGTCAAGGTTCCATGTTGAAATTGACTAACAGCAAAGTACTTGCTTCAAACACTCAGTACTGGACCCGCGTGGTGGAGCATAGCCGTAACTAAAGAGAAGAAGCCTGTGCCCTGCATTGGGGTCTTACATGTCGTAACTCACTTATTTACTAAGGCTTTCTTACGCTAGTTGTACCAACCTTGTGCAGTCCAACGAGGCAGGCGACATTGATGACTAACCAAGCGACGTTGGCACACAGCACCACCATAAGAAGAACTCCAATCTGATTGAGGAATGGCTTCTCAACGGATTCTATATCAGGGACCTGGTCGGAGATCTCCTTAGGACGGTCGGAATCGAAGTGGTCGAAGCCGTGGGTCGAGATACCGATGTAGGTTGTGAATGTGAGAAGAGCCAGAGTGTGGAATGTGTTGAAGAACTGGAATTTTAAAGAATTTTTATTACTGGTATGCTATACTGTGTGACCTAGTTAAGATTAGAAGATAATAATGATATTAATGATATTGTTAAAATTTATTAATTATGGAGAGCGTTGGTTGCGCATTTCGGAGAGATATGAATTCGCATCCTCACGGATGGCATGCCATGTACCAATGAGTATTTCTAGCTGACTGCTCTTAAACGGTAAAGAAAAACATCTCTAGGAAACCTGCATACTGTGGAGAAGAAATTCTCATTCGTATGTAAAGTCTACCAATACTGGACTGACGCCCATACACGCTCCATGAGGGTAGGCCTGTGCCCTGCAGTGGGATCTATATAGGCTGACGATGATGATGGTTAAGTACTTGTTTACTGCACGGTATCTGGTTACCTACTGTCAATCAAATTTGAAATTAAATAGCTACTACTAGGTACGCAAATCAACGACGATTTGCAGAAACATAAGTATAGATAATTAGTATGACGCCGCATATTTTTTTATACGTGACGTGTACTGAGACGTTTCATTATATTTTAGAGCTAATATTTATTGTCTAAGTTACGCCAAAATATATTTATTACAAGATTAATCATAAAAAAAAAAAATTCGATGGTGAAGATTATATTCGAAGGTTTGAAGTTGATAAAATACCAATATAATTTGAACCACATACCTACCTACATAACTAAATATTATATACCTACGAGCGTCTCCGGGTCATGACTCACATTCGTGTCAAGATTTATCTTATCGTAGAAAATGCAAACACTTTCTAATTTATTTTCACTAACATTAAATTCCTAAGCAGGCAATCTAAAACGCGTGTTGATCACCCAAACACCCTCACCATAAAAAGAATTCTATTACATCAAAATGTTGGCAACTCAATATTTATTTTAATAATGTAAACGACCAATCTATCAGTGTTAATGTCAACGTTACATTACTCTCTCTCCATCTCGTCGTACCTATATAGCTAGATGTGTGTCGGAGTCAGGTTGCAAGAAGGTTGCAAGTTAGACCACGAGCGTTTGTGTCACCGCGGTTCGCATAGGATAGATACTCCCACAAACTACTTAACATTGGCAGAGCAAGAGCTCAAACTGGGCACTCATCAACGTCATCTCAGCCGACGTCCACTGCTGGACATACGACTCCCCTAAGGATCGCCACAACGACCGGTCCTGCGCTGCCCTCATCCAACGGGTTCCCTCCTCCACTAGGTCGTCGGTCCACTTTAGGCATACCCACGATGCGCTTTCCAGTACGCGGTAGCCACTCGAAAAATCTTCGGCCGCATCAGCCATCGGTTCTGCGAGCAATGTGCCCCGCCCACTGCTACTTTAGTTTAGCAATTTTTTGAGCTATGAAAGTTTCTCTGGTTTTTCTGCGGATCTCTTCATTTCTGATTCGATCTCGCAGGGAATCTAGAGCATAGCCCTCTCCATCGTTCGTTGGGTGACTTTTAGCCTTTTTATATGGCCTTGAGTGAGCGTGGGCTCCTCTCTGTGCCATATATTATCACTGGCAAAACATACTGGTCAAAGAATTTCGTTTTGACACACTTCGGTATCTAAGACGATGATAAGTACTTCTGACAAGCAATCGACTTGATAGAAGAAAAAGATTAAATACTTACAAGATTCAAGTATCCGAGGATCAGACAGCCAGTTCTGAGTGGGACGCAGAAGCAGCATCTGTTGAAGATCGGCTCCGACCGAGACGATGTCGTTGACATTCTGCAAAGATGAGAATGCATATATTTAAACTAGAAACTTTATTTGTCAATATCAGAATTAAGTTTAAGTTACTGAAAATTATATAGCTGAATAAAAAAACTAAATCTAAAACTGATACTAAACAAATCAATCTATTTATGAAGAAGGCAAACAAAACGGTAGAAAGGTTTAGCTGCAGATGGGAAACCGATCTTGTTGATTGGTGAGACACTACAAATGGAACATCCTATTAAGATCGCTGCAATGTGTAAGGATGCCCAGAATGCCAGCAGTGTTTCTCTCCTTGGATAGCGATGCTTATTGGCTGAAGGAGGTACGCGCCAGCTTTCTGGTTACTTGTGGCATCGGACAACCAGGAAGACATTTGTTTTAATATCTTCCGGGTATCTGGACCCCATGGGCCCAAGCCCCAGATGCCTCTACACCAAAAGCCGCAAATATGTAGCTCTGCCCGAGACTTGCATATCTACGCCTTTTGGAGCTGAGTACAGTTTCTAGAATAACTATAATTCATTTGATCGCTTGATGTGTGATATCTGGCTTCGAATAGCAACAGCGCAGACGGGTGATGTAATAAGAGACTAATTTCTTCAGGTGTCATGCACATATTTGAAGCCAAATGTGGCTGCGGGTTATAGCCACTCTGCTCCACCACTGATCGTATCGGTCTCCCGTTCCATCAGACATAAGAGGGTAAGGACGAGAGAGTGCGTTGTGTATTTAGTGCGTACACTTTATGCACTTCAAAATATTATGCGTACGTGACTGCGTTTCTACAGTTACAGAAGTAAAAATAAACATTTAAAACTTTAAAGGGCGTTGTTAAGACTATCAAACTGAACAACTTTTACTATGGGACCAACATCGAAATCGTGAAAAAAAAAAATTTTGTCCCCTACATTTAGCTCTGGCAGATCTGTAGTTTAGTATGGAACATCGCATCATGGCGATTATGGCAAATCTCCCCATTTTGGGGGAGGCCTATGTCCAGCAGTGGACGCCTATCGGCTATGATGGAACATCCAATTTTTTTTTCGCGATTTCTTTATTGGTCCGATAGTGAAAGTTGTTCAATTTGATGGTCTTAACCACCCCCTTAAATGTTTATTTGTATTTTTGTAACACCCTGTATAAAGATAGAAGTCGCCTTGTTTGAAATCGACTAGGAATCCACCATCATCATTCTTATTGGAGATTGTACAAAAAAGGTATGACACAGAAATTAATTTTCAAATAGTTGCGTTTATCATGATTACGTAACGACGTAATCAAATTTATAACCATAGCAAATTAAGAACCGTAACTATTACACGGAAATATTACAGACAATTTTGTTACCTAACAATTTTTAAACTAGGAGTTTTGGTAACTACTCGAGGTGCTAAAACCATAATAATTTCACAATAGGTTGGACCTATATTATCTAGTATATAATAAAGTTTACTTGTAATAACTCCAAGATTCAGCTATGCCAAAACAATAGATACTAAAAATGGGAGAAAAAAATAAACCTTGAACGTAAAGATTATGATGAGACGAAAAAAAATTTAATGATGTGTCGCAAATAGCGAGGTTTTCCAAAAAAAATTCCCCACACTTTATTGTTGATTCCGTAAATACCTAAATGAATGATTCAAAAAAGTACTAAGTTGAGAAGTCATTATTCTTAGATTTCTCTAGAACATTTGTTATGTTATACGTGTTTTAAGAGTATAATTTTTTGACAGTAGGTACTTTAGATTAGCTTTAAGGGGGAACCGAGCCTATAGTGCTGCCCTCGATCGTATTTTTTTTGTTTGAAAAAAACAAGAGTGTCACATTGTATGCTGATTTCAATATATCGGGTCACTGCGGATTTGTTTTTAAAATGTTTGTAATTATTATTAATTATCTTTAAAACCGCCTAAAGTGGCCACTTTTGTAACTTATTTTTTATCTTTTCTATCTTGTTTTCTTGGAAATGTTGTTTAATTGTTTAGAAATAAACAAAACTCCATTCAGGGCTGCACAATAAGCTTGGCTTACCATTGAAAATTTTCATACAAAATAAAAGCTTTATATCTTCGTAATTATATTATAAATTGCAAATGTAATTTGAGACGTAGCAACTAAATTTTCTAAACTTTTTTTCTGTAAATAAAATATTACTTTTATTAATTCCGTCTACGCGTACAGTGCGTCAAACTTTTGTATGGACTGAAACCACTTTAAGTTTCTTCTTCTACGGGTTCCTCTACATTACTGAAAGTTTACACTCAGTATGAAAAAACCTTAAAGGTAAACGGCCTATAATCTATCAATCAGAATATGTTTACCGTGGTGCAAAATATTATTTTTAGAACTGACTACAGATCAACTAAACCCAAATTTTGAACCGGTTTGCATTTTTTTTAATCTGTCTTCGTTGAATGCCAATATCGTCTGCTACTTTCCTCTATCTGTTTCTTTCACTCTATGGTGTAAAGGCCAAGGTTGAGAGAGATGGCGAATGATTTCCTATACACGTCAAGGCATATGAAAAGGTACTTTATTGTTCGTTTCGCTATAGTTGTTATATCAACCATAACTTAACATCAGGTGAGATCGGGGTCAAATGTTTACCTATCAAACAGAAAAAAAAAAACCATCTTGCTGTATCTCATACACGGTGCTCGTTTAATTAGTGGAGCTTTGGTATTGGAAACGATCACAGAAAAAACCCAAAAATATTGCCGTCCACACCTGTATTTCAAAAACTAAAATCATGTAAAATTTGAAAAAAAAATCATGAACTGAGTTGTTTGAATGGAAAATCCATTGTGTCTGGATTTTATGTCCGTTTTTGATCCCAAACAACTCAACTCGAAAAAGTGATTGGGAGGGGAGGGGGGAGGGGGGGGGGGAATAGTCAGCTTGGCACTAACTTGGAACGTCCAGTGTAAAATGATCTTCACTTACTACGTAACTCAATACTTAATAAGTGTCAGTTTATATTTGGTTATTTGATGTGTAATTTTTCTTTCCTTTGACTATATTGACAAGGTTTTAGAATTTATATGGAAAACGATTTTTTAATAAATCAACTAACTTCTCGAAAATGTTTACCGTTATGTTTGTATGTATACATGGTGTAAGTTTAAATACGTTACATACTTCAAGGGGTGCTTCACAATGGAACCAACATCGATATCGCAAAAAAAATTGCTGTTCCATATATTTGGCATTTGACATTTTCCATTGAAAAACAGACAAAAATTCGCGATTTCGATGCTGACGCCATAATAAAAGATGTTCATTTTAATGTTCAGAACCCTCTAAAGCATGTAACGCATTAAATTTTACACCCTGTATACTAAAAACTTTTACCGTGTGCAAAATACCAGATCTATACCTACCTACGGATTATTTTTTGTTACAGCTATTCACTCGTACTTTAGAGGAATTCGGGTTGTAACTTTGATTATATTAAAAGGCAAACAAGGATTATATAGCAGAAGAAAGGTGACTAGACTATAGCGCATGGACCGCATAAATTGAGCCCCCGCCGCCTAATTTACTCAGTCGCAATCCGAGCGGCATTGCGCGATTAAATTTTTTTTTATTTAAGGCAGAATAAAGGTGTCACAATGCCTTCGTGTACTCGTTGTACAAACCAGGAAAAAAAACACGGCATTACTTTTCACTCGTAAGTACATGAAAAGCAGATCCATTGTTCGAGTACAAATACCTAATTTACAGTATTTGCTACCAGTCGGCCGTCCTATTTAAGAGGGCTGTGTAAAAAAAATAGGATTCTTCAAAGCGTCATATATCATGATGTACTAACAGTAGGAGTATGATTTGCGGATATGTGTAAATTGAACATATAATTGAAGTTTTGACGAGAGCCAAAACACGATTAAGACACATTTTTTCGATATAAAAACAAGCCAAAGTAGCCTCCGTTTTTATTTATAAATGCTTGGAACTGCTAAACGGTGAATAATAGAAACACGAGACTTGATTTAAAAAAGAGATTGATATTTTACAAATTTTGATAAGAGCAGAATTGAACTTACATAATAGTAAAATCACAATTAAATAAAGTTTGTTTTACGCTTGCGTCGTTTCAGGCGCGCGCGCCACCCCATCTCTTTCTCTCGCATCAGGCAGTAATATAAGCTATCACACGCCCATTTCGCTTCAATTATTTTTCGACATAGGCCCTTAATAGAAGAACGTCACCTATCTTCCGCTATTATAATTTAATCAAAGGGTGTAAGCGTTCGGAAATACTGACGCAGGCAGGGCATTCCACTCTTGTGCGCATTAAGTACGAAAACACTCACAATTCATAAAAATTTATAAATACGTGATATAATTGCTTATTTAAATAGTGAATCAATGCGATAACAACCGTTTGTAAGTGACGAACGAACGTTATGACAGACGGATATGTTTCGTAAATACGATAATGTTTATAAAATCTGAACGTTTGTCAGTATCATGTTTGTCAGCATTGTGAAATGGTTTTGGTATTTCATGGATAACGACATTCTTATGTTTTCAATTATTAGGTTAGAGTGAATGTTGATCTGTAGACGATCTTTAGGACTATTCTATTGTGTATTAATTTGACTATTGTCATCAGCAGACTAGCAGGGTGTTAGGGTAAACAGTTGCATTACTTTAAGGTAGTTGCAGACGGGTCAATTTTTTACAAAACTTTGACGCACAATACGCGTAGACGGAATTCATAAAAGTAATATTTTATATATGGAAAAATAGTTCAGAAAATCTAGTTGCCGCGTCACAAATAACATTTGCAATTTATAATATAATTACGAAGATTTAAAGCTTTAAAAATGTTGTATAAAAAATGACAAAGCTTTATATCTTCGTAATTATTGTATAAATTGCAAATGTTATTTATGACGCGGCATCTAGATTTTCTAAACTATTTTTCCATATAAACAAAGTTACTTATATTAATACCGTCTACGCGTATAGTGCTTCAAAGGTTTGTTTAAAATTGACCCCTCTGCAACCACCTTAAGGGGTGATTGTACTCATGATAGTGAACAACTTTTCCTAAGAAACCCACAGGAAATTCGCGATATCTTTTTCAACGTTTCATACAAGCGTTCCATCAGCTGATTGCATTTAGTATGGAAAGCCAAATTTTTTCTCTAATTTCCTATAGGTTTCTTAGGGAAAGTTGTATCATGAGTACAATCACCCTTTAAAATAATGCAACTACCCTAAACGGGGTATAATCTAACACCCTAGTAATATTTAAAGGTGTAGTTTAGACCATCAGACTAGAAACGTTAATTATGGAGAAAGTCGACATTTTTTTTAAAAAGTTTCTGTACATTTGAGTTGAGTTGGTCAGTTTCGTATAAAACAGCTGACTTATTTTAATTTTTTCTCGATGTTCGCTTCATAATAACAGTTGTCAAATTTGATGGTTGAACCATCCTTTTAAATATTAAAAGGGTCTTTTGTGCCTGTGTAAAAAATATTTATTGGGTTACGAAACGTAATGGAATGCATTGAGACCATTTCAGAATTTTTGTCTGTTTGTGTATTTATCTAGCTAGAAATAAAATCTCTTATAACAACCCTTTGTTACGTATATTACGATTATAACGAACACTGTAAAGATTTCGATATATTTCATCAAAATCAGACTCAGTATGTTAACTCTGTTAGATGCATTTTACAAACATTTAAATAACTATTTTCTCAACTCCCAACCATAATGATTTTAAGATAATGTTGTGCGCAGTTGTTATTGAGACGCAATTTTAGCCCTATTGTAGATATAAAATTGTATACAGCATATGTTCTACATTGTCTTTTGTTACTGTGCCTATTAAAATAAAATAAAACAAATCTGTTTGTTTGTGCACCCATCACTTAAAAACTATTGAACCGATTTGGATCGAAATTGCCACAAAAGTATAGGGCTTTGTTTGGATTAACATTATTATTTCATCGCAGTTGGCTCATTCAATTAAAAGTTATAGTATGATGGGTGCCGCTAGTCCACAAAAAACAAATTTCATAATTCTTTTTCATTTCAATAGTCTTCAACTAACTAAAGCACCATTCTTTTATCAATACAGGACGTTATAGTTCATGCGGATATGATTGCAACAAATTAAAATACAATAAAAACATTAATACTGACAGAGTTGAAAAAAAAAAAGAATTGGGCACTGCTAATAAAGAGTGAATATTTCGAATTATGCTTCATTTCTGACTCCACCTTCATAATAGTTTTGAATATAGAATGAAATATAATATAATTTTATTGATAAAGACCATGTTTCCATCATCAATTTAGCCCTAGCTCCCGTACTAGCGTACTGTGTACCCAGGATCCAGAGGCGTAGCGTATGTTTCTGCCGCCCGGGGCGCAGACCCATTTTGCCGCCCTTAAGAAGACCTACACAAAAAATAACGGAAATCGAAATTTTATTATCACGCCTTTTCGGGATTTCGGGTTGTGGTGAGACATCTTTTGGTCTCTTATCCATGCAAAAGTAGAAAATAGAGCAAGCGAAGCGAGCTCGACTTTTCTCCTCAATACGAATCGGTTAGACCAAGAGCTTTTTACGCATAAAACATCTGCAAAGTAACCTAAGTAAAAGCTATGGATCGAGCAAAGCAAGCTCGACATTTTTAGCAGCACGTCTTAAGCTGTGATCAGAACTCATTAGGATAATGTGTAGGCACAGCTATTAACACAACCTTAGATCGAGCGAAGCGAGCTCGACAATTCTCTGCTCTACGAATTAGGTAAAGACAGAGCAGAGAAATTTTTCCCCTTTTTTTCCCAAATTTGCCGCCCCCAGTAAAATGCCGCCCGGGGCAAAAAAAATCATACTTAGCACGTCGTTTTGAGCTGAAATGTGTTTTATATTTATTCTTAATTAATGACCCATTGCCTGTGTCTAGCGCGGCAATTCTGCCAATTTCAAGTAATTTAGGGTTTAAATCTCATGTATTGTTCTATGGTCAAGAACAAATTAGAATAATAATAAGAATCATTTATTGTTAGAGCTGGAGGTATACAAAGATCTTAGAGTAAACAAAGTGAGCAGCAGTTCTTACCATATCAGGCACACAATAATATTTTTACATGCGACGTCTGAATTGAATTAAATCTAACCCCTTATACACAATTTCCATGACATGTAAAAAAAAACTATTTTATAATACAGTTCAAACACAAATGGATCATAATACAACAATACTTCAATACAATAATCTAGTGACGTCAAAGTAACCAAAGTAGGCAGGTAAAATAATTATGTCAAACAAAGATAACTATTAGGTTTTTACTGCATTTACGTAAGAGTATACAAAATGGCGGAGCCACGTGCAAGCCGGAGAGAAGAAGATACGCGACGCTTGCGACCGCCCACTTGCCACTTGCAACGCGTCACCAAAATGTGTTTAATAATCCAATAAATAACGCTTTCATGCTTGCTTACACATTGTTCTGCTTCTAGAAGGATTTTACTATGGGAACCAGACAACAACAAATACACAATTATGGACCGAATAAATTCTTGGTTTGGCATGTTTCGTTTCCGAGGTATTTCACAATGAGCGACGATTCTTTTGTCAGTTTTATTTGGTAGTGTGTTTTTAATGGACGATAGGTTTCCATCATCATTCAAACCTGGAACCCTGAAAATCATGTCTGTATCCAGAGACTGACGAATATGGAGAAAGCGAGCGAGAATTGTCAGGACTCAGGACCACAAATAAAGAGAGAACCCAGCTCAGCCGTAATAGAAGTGCATGGAGGTGGAGCCTACGTGGATCCTACCACTTAGCAGTTTCTGTTGCTTAGCTAGAGATTATGTTAGGTAGGAAGTTAATTGTAATGATTTATCTATATCAGATTCGATCATATGACTGTTTGTTTTGCAATGAAACAATGTTAAACTCATTTATTAATTACGGAATGAACTATCATAATGTTGTGAAACTAAAAATCTATCGCATACAGATTCCTATTCAAGGTCAGTTAATCGATTAAGTACCATAGGTACCTTTTTTTTTACCAGCATGACTATGGAGAAAGAATGAATTATTTAAGGTTATGATTTTATCGGCCCTTTAACTCAGTAGGTATGGTAGTGAACCTGTCTTCTGTGTTGAGGGTGACTCTTAAGTTCGAATCCCACAAGGGGCAAATTATGTATTTGAATGGTAAATACGAATATTTTGTTCCCAAGCAGTGTTGCCAGCTGGATCTTTTCAAAAGTAACCGGAGATAGATAAAAAAGTAACCTTTTGGTGTGAAAAGTAACCTTTAATTTTTTTTCAATAAGGTACTTTTAAAAGTTAGTAGACAGATGTTGGTTGTATTAACTTACAGAAATATAAACAATTCAGTAGCGTTTTCCATGATATGTTAAATTTTTTTATTCGATTGATTGATCGAGCGAGTAAGTGAGACGCTTTAGGCATTTGTGATTTGGTATACATTAGTGCGAAAGAGAAAAACGTGTTTTTGGAGTTGCACTCACTACTTTACGAACGTTTTGCGTTATAAAATATTTATAAAATATGAAAATGTGTTCCATTTCATGGAAAAATAAGAATTATAAATTGATTATACAAATTCCGAAAAATCACCTAAAAGTAACCTTTTGAATCGTGTAACCTAAAAGTAACCTGACAGAACTAAAAATCACCTAAAAGGTTACAAAAGTAACCTTCTGGCAACACTGTTCCCAAGGCACAGATGTTTGTATAATGTTCTACTCAAAGAACGAAAACGCTCATTGCGCGAAAAAACCGCTCACAATGTATTGTGGTTTCTGTTTAATACCCACATCGCGAAATATCGAATTATTATACCTACAGATAAATAAGTCGGAACAGAATGAAGCATCATTGTTCTACATCGAACTTAAGTATAATTGAAAATCATAAACGTATGTTCTTAAGTATAAGTTGACCAAAGTTGATTGTTTACATTCCAACATTGCGCAACGCTTCAACTACCAAAACTCCATAATTGAATCTACGAAACATGACCTTGAAACGGGTTCAATAGAAAACTAAAAATAGCTTGAAATATAATAGTACTTACGTGTCATAGGACACTGTGGTAGCAACCGTCATTATTCCGGAGAATCACTAGAGATAATTGATAGAATAAAGTTAAACGGTTAATCGGCGCGTGCGCAGTTTGCGAGCTGCGAGTGGACTATGAAATGCGCATGCAGTGCAAATGTGGCACAGAGCAACAAACTCGACCGGTGGTGACGTCAGATGGCGGCTGCGGTATTCTGGTCATAGTGGGAAAACGATGTCGCGTGTGCCACAGTGATTTTATTGGAATTAAAATTATTGTTGGTTTTGGTTTGTAATCAATAGCTTGTCATCGTCCACTGCTGAACATAGGCCCAAGGTTTAGTTTGGCTTGGTTTTGGTTAAAATATAATTAATCTTACTTTTTTGGTAGATTCGTCATTCCAATCCAGAGCACTATATTACCATAATGGTAAAATACAACGCCATCAATTTTTTCCTTGACACATATACATAAATTCACGACTATAATCCATTTTGGGTTGGTTAGAAACTTTTCTACAACTAACAACTGTCTTTATTACCCGACTGCGCGACGTAAAGGAAAGGTATTAAGTGTTTATTTTTTATTTACCATAAAAATTTTAAGGGTGTATGCAAATGATCCGTTGTCCGTGTGGTGTCGGCTAAGAATAGCACCATCCCATTTCCTCCCGTGGGTGTCGTAAAAGGCGACTAAGGGATCTACCGGAGGATGGGCAGCAACATCCTCTGAGTACACACATCCAATCCAACTGCGATCGCCAACCCGCCTGCCAAGCGTGGCGATTATGGCAAATCCCCCCATTTTGGGGGAGGCTTATTTCCAGCAGTGAACGTTTAATGGCTGATATGATGATGATGATGATGATGCAAATGATGAAACAAAACAGCTTTTTCAAAGTGCGGATCAAACGATCGAATTTCTATTAGAGGTCCTAAAAATATTCTCGTTATGCGACTCATGTTCCTTAGTGAATATCGTTTTTTAATTATCTGAATACATAATTTTAGTGGAAATTAAAAATTATTGTTGTATAGAATGGTAGTCTCAGAATAAACCCGTCGCGTCGCTGGTCATCTGCCAATACATTCGAGAATCCTGTTGCACTTTTACATTTTTATTTGTACTGTCAACGTCAAAAGTAAAAGTTGGTCTGTCAAATTTTGAATCTATGGCAATAAGCACTTATCTGCATAACCGCATTCTTGTTCGTGATGTATTTGAAATTTAGCTATAACTTCCATTTTCCTTTTTAAGCATAGGTACATTTGTACATTTAGTACTGTGACGTACCATATCTAAAATACGCGACCGAAATTCGGTGGCATTACGCCCCTGGCCCTCCTGCAATTTTTTTTCAAATAACACGCAAGTTGCGAGTAGCGAGACAAGACTTCGAACAAATTGCGCTTGTGGACAATCTATGCTATGGGATACATTGGGCGAGCGCGTCACGTGATCATTTTGTGCGTTCCTGGCCCCACGGAGACAAAGCTTTTAGGACCAAATAAACTGATGACATGATGCGCTCACCCAATGTCTCCCATAGATTGTTATAGCACGATTGTTCGATGCTTTGTCTCTGATTTACGTAGTCGTTTATGCAATAACTATATAAATAGACGCGACCGCGGTAGTACTATCCGTATGGCAAAATACTGAGCTGAAAAAATATAAAATGACACGCCATTGACTCGATAAAAGAAGAAGAATAGAAGTAGTATAAAAACATAAAATTACTACATTACAAAACTATGTTAAGTATATTATAGCATGTTATATTCTGTAGGATTCCAAAAGATGGCAAAGGCCTCCTCTCACGAATAATGGTTAGAGGAAGTGGACCATACTCCACCACGCTGGCCCAGTGCGGGTTGGTGGAGGCAAGTTAAAAACCTCTATTATAAAAGTTATTGAAAACCCTGATAAGATTTTTGACACAAACATGTCTCATTTATTGAAAAAAAAAAACAACTAAAACGAGAATAATGTTTGATAGCATTTTCTGTTTTGAGGCTATTTTTTAATACATCTTGAGACTGTCCTATTTAATAAAGATATAATTGTACAAAGGTAGGTACTTTAACGAGAAATATACTTTGCATCGCATTATGTTACACACGTTACAATAAAATATGAGTTACCTGAAACCTGATTTCGCGGAATCCAGTAACTATAGGACTGCTTTATTAACTTTTGATGACGAATGTACATTTTGTATCTCGTATCAACTTTTCGTAGAATTCGTTGTTAATTATATGATTGTTTATTAAAAAATTAATATGATATCGAGGTTTTATAGCTACATTATACTAAGGACTATTATTTCCCGAGGGGTCAAAGATATTCTAAGAAATGTAAAATTAAACTAAAAATCATAAATCGACGACCAACGACGAAACTTATGTTATGGTTATGAATTAACGGGATTGAAATATTAATGGGAATCGTGGTATGGGTCTGTTATTAGGTGTTCGCTACTTCGCTAGTCGGTTGCCTACTGCCTGGCCTGCAACGAAGCTCCAGTATGGTGGCTCAAAATTGTGTTTTGTGCAAAAAACAATCCTTGGATTCACCAAATATTCCTTACCATGCGACGTCAAGTAGTTTTGCTATTTTAACTATTAGACCATATTATAACTAGGGACCATAATCAAAGGGCTGTCATCATCATCATCATCATCAGCCTATAAACGTCCCACTGCAGGGCACAGGCCTACCCTCAGGGAGGGTGTATGGGCAATAGTCCACCACGCGTGAATCAGTGTATGCAGGATTCCTCACGATGTTTTCCTTCACCGTTTGAGAGCAGTAGGTATTACGTACATAAGTTAGAAAAACTCATTGGTACATGGCATGTTGTCCTTGCGGATTTGAACCCGGACCCCCATAATTGGGTGTCCATACCTCTCCGCAACGCGTAGCTCGCAAAGGGCTGTATCTTTTGAAATTAATTATTATGACTAATAAAAATTGAGGGATGATAATTGTATATTTACTCGTAAATATTTTAATTGGAAAGAAAGAGAATCTTTCTCAGGCAATGGGAGAAGAACATGAATTGTTAAAAACAAAAATTATGTACATAGTAACGATAGGTATTTTTAAACAAATCCTGCATATTCCTGTTACTGATCTCTTATCTCTTTATTGAATGATCTAGAGTTCTATACAGTAAACAACAAGAATAATATATTCATGGCATACATAGTTTACGAGGAAAGATAAATTCCGCGATCAAAATAAAATCAAGCACCAGAGCTATAACATAAATAATGATATAATTTGATTTTTTATGATGAGTAAGGCAATAAAATGTAGTTATGTATTGTTCTAACACATAAAAACTAAATATTAGTTTTTATCTTTTGGATTTTCTGTCATTGTTTTTCATAATGGAAAATGAGCAAAGGAATGATTATTGTTTTTTCAACATACTTGCTCGTAAAGTGGCTCTTATTGCATCGCTTTTAGGTACATAATGCAGCTTATATAACACGCGTATGAAAATGATTACATTTTTTTTTCTATAGTTTGTTTTTAAATCTCAGTTTATGTAAAAAAAAAACTATTATCTGAATAAATCTGTTTTAGTTAAAATATCATAAATTAACGCTTCATTTCATCAAACAATTTAGTTCAGTTAACAAATTAACGTTTTTAATATTATGGTGTTTGCAACAAAATATCGCTGATTGAATGTCGGTTAACGTCTTTGCCTCTTCGTCGACCTGCGCGCGCATAGCTATCTCAACCAAAGGTAAGGAACGTAAAAAAAGAAGCCCAACGCCATTTTTCACAAGTAATAATCTAAAATTGTTATATTTTAAGATATTACTAAAATTACTTAAATTACATTTATATTACTTTTTCTTCGCAAGTATGTTGAAAAACGTCGTATGAAACGCGTTAGCGTTGGTCATTACAACCCTCACCTGGCGCCTCGGCTGTAATGACCAACTTGGCTCACTTGTATCATAATGTACTATTCTGAAAGCCTTAGTCCTATTATTTCATCTGTAGGTACTTATTGGGACATGCTCTATTTATTATATATTACTGACTTGTTGTACACAATACCTTGTCATACTAGGATACTAGAATGGTGTGCTCAAATGCCTGCTATGTGCGAAGATCTTCACAAAGAGGATTGGCCATCAACGCCAGCAACGGACATAGATTAATATGTATATTGGATATAGATAGGTAACTCGCCTTGAATTTTAGGACGTCCTAATTGCGTTGCCGCTTATTAGCATTAGGAGGCGCCACATTATAAAATAAATTGAAAAAGACAATCGGCCGACACGAGGATCGAATCTTAGCTACCCGGATTGTCAGCCGGTTGTCTCAAGACAAGACAGTGATTGATATGGGCGTAATCTCTCACTACTACATCGCAGCGCGTGAGGTGTAGCGCGCTGTTACTCCGATATGAACCCTAGTTCAACACATAGTGCTTCGAAACATAACCGATAGATGGCGAAAGCTGTCCATGGAAAATCAGCGTTCCACTTAGTTTATACTAGATAACATAGCATGGCAACGGAGTTAAGTCGCCGTTGCCGAAATTGGTCTGAACTTCATCGTCATTGATTACCTACTTCAATTTGTTAGCAAACTGTTAACCAGATGTTTTGAAAATGTAATATGACTGATGAACTTTGTTAAACACTTCACTGATGAATGCAATTATATTATAAATTTTTTCGCCTTTAACCGTTACAAAAGAAATAATATTATTAGTTCTTTTACATTGACATCCTGTTGGACATTACTAAAGCCGTTCTATACAAGGTATAAAAAAAGTATATTAAAAGGGTGGTTTAGACTATTATACTGAACAGTTTGTTTTGTTCTTAGACCATATAACTAGGGACTAGCCTTGCATTAGCATTCCCCTCTGCCAATTTATATGGTCAATTGACCATGAACAATTGTATACCTTACGAGCGTTAACCCGCGACTTCGTCCGCGCAAATTATATAAGGTCTAACAAAATTAGGTGAAACTATTTTAAGGGGATGATCAGACCATCAAACTGAACAACTTTCTCGATGGGACCAATAGTGAAATCGCGAAAAAAAAATCTGGTGTCCCATACATTTAGGTCGAGTAGGTTTGTATATACCAGATTTTAAGTCAGATCATAAAATCAAAAAAAGTTTCATCAAAATCGGTTCAGTAGTTTTTGCGTGATGCTAGTTCAAACAAACAAACACACAAACAAACAGACAGACAAAAAATCAAAAAATTGGTGATATGGAATCGGGGACACCTAAAGACCATATCGTAACTTTTTTTTTGTTAATATCTTCAATGTACAGACACACTTCTGTTACAGTTTTATAATAGTATAGATCACTAAAGAAGAAAGCCTGTAATTGCGACACGATAACTTCAAAATAGTTCCGTTTTTGGTTCTCACGAATCTCACTATTTTTAACAATCGAAATTAGAATCTAAAGTAATGGAATAAAATCCAAAGTTGCGGAGTTCATGCATTGTAGTTCCAAATAGTCTTAAATATCTTGTCGGATTGTGGCATTTAAGTAAAAGACTGTCAAAAGAAATGTTACTAGTTTGCGCTTACCACAAAATAGCATTTATTTTACTTGCTTTTTGACTGTGATGTAAGTCAATTTGCGTAACAATAGTCAGACATAACACAAAACAGTAATTATATAAATTCGTCGTGAATTGTGCACATTGTGTTAAATGGGTAACAAGCTCGAAACGATTTGTGCAAAATACAGATTTTATTTGACACCATTTGTCACGTATTTTTAAACGTGATTTGGAAAATAGTTATCTCTTTATAATAACTACAATAATAAGGTTCAGGCTCATATGATTCATATTTGTTTGTGCCTCTTGCGGCAGAAACGGCAGGTTCTTGGGCTGCCGAAGCCGAAGTTTTTGCCAGGGATTTGGGTCGCAGGCTGAGGGAGAGGAGCTTGGACCCCCGCTCCGGTTCTTTTTTCATCCAGCCTATCTCATTTTCCGTCCAAAGTGGCAATGCTACGATCATAATGTGTGGGCAAAGGGGTGGGCTATTCGATTAGATGGTTGAGATTTGATTGCTGTATTTTTTTTTGCTTTGTTTGTGCAATAATTTATATTTTATAATAATTATTGTACAGATTCATTCTTTGTATTCAATTAGCATCATCAGTTTATGTAAGTATACATATTATGGGATCCTTCTCAATATGCTAACGGTTTTTAAGGGGATATAGTCAGGCCATCAAACTGAACAACTTTCACTAAAGGATCAATGTCGAAAAATCTGCTGTTCCATACAAACCTGTAGTTCTATTTTATCCAGTATGGGACAGGAGATTTTTTCGATGTTTTATGTCTTAGGTGCTGTTTATACAGAAGAGACGTGTGGCGGTGGCGGATAGTCAAAGTAACACCAATATAAACGTTATAGTACGTAGCATAGCGTCGTTCCACCAGGCGACGTCGCCTGGAGGCGCGGACGTAATTCTCCACACGGCGCTATGCTACGTACTATAAGGTTTATTGGTTTATATTGCGCCACGTTCGCGCCACGTCTCTTCTATATAAACTGCGCCTTAGACAAAGTATACAAATAATTCGAATCGAAAACATACTTTTCATACATGCAATGTGTTACGGGAAGTATTTGTCATATCTCTGGCGCCCTAAACCCCGCTACACACACCACCATCTCTATCTACATCCAGCTAAAAGACAATACGATTTCCAATTCCAAACGCAGGTGTGTGACATAACGCCTGGGGATCGAAAAGTTTCCCTATTTGCCGAACAAGTTTGCTCATTACATTCATTATTATTGATTATCTTACTCGTGTTTGAGTTTGGGCAGTGCCGCTTATAGGATACCAGGAAATAAAGGGTTTTTGAAAGGTCACAAAAGCGTTTTTCGTCCATAAAACACTGCAAAAGAAAACTTATTTTGAAATTAGTCGCATGGAAATACATTTAGTCGTCGGGGTGTCCCATACTGTCCACGCCTACCAATTTAACGTGTATATTCTAGTACTAAACACCATTTACCGAACTCATTTCTTTCAATTTTAGTTGGTCTCCGTCTGGGCGTTCGGACAAATAGGGTTCACTGCTGCCAACGCGGTGAGGCCGTCAATGAACTTGGCCACTACGAACTCTCCTGTTCCCGGAGCGCTGGCCGCAGGTCGCGCCATGCAACATTGAGTGATTTTTGAGTCATCCATCGGGCCCTTGTTACCGCCAACGTTGGTTTAAGACGCGGCGATGGGAAGAGGCCCGATGGAATGATGCTCGTTCCATGGAAATTGGGGAGGTCGCTGCTCTAGGACGCTAGCCGTGTAGATACACTGGCACCCTCCCATGTCTATACGACCTCATCCAATGCGGGTGCGACGGCGGCGGCTACCGCGGAAAACCTCAAGCAGCGCTTACTTATTTGCACTGTTTGGGTTTGAGACATTAAAATTATTTAATTTAAAGAATTATCGGCGCCCCTAATCTAGGTCTCGGGTGACCCTCAGGGCTGGCAGCTACCTCGGCCAGAGAACCAGTCTGGCCATACAAAGAGGCATCGCTACCAGCCTCCTGGGCGCCTTGCCGCCAAGCGGGGGCAATTTAGAAGATATTTGTTATTTATCGTTTAAGTTTTGTTTCTTTTGGTTTTTCTTTATGTATATTAGTATCTTTTCTGTTCTAAATAAAAATATATATACTTACGATTACTTATTTGATTTGACATTTAAACACATTAAAAATGATATAATAGAAATAATTATAAAATTAAAGCTTAATAAATAGTATTTGAGTCACTTATAGTAGCCAAAGTATTAAAAAATTTCGTAATATTGTACAATTTACATTCACCATCCTGCTTTTATCTCTTTACTTGGGGTTGGCACAATGTCATCTTTATCAGCTGTAATTTTACTCCTTTTTAGGGTTCCGCAGTCAACAAGGAACCCTTATAGTTTTACCCTGTCCGTCCGTCTGTCTGTCTGTCCGCGTTTAGCTCAGAGACTATGTAATTTGTTAATGAATAAAGTTAGTTAAGAGTAAGTTAACGAATAATAGTGGGCAACTTATAACATAATATGCATCTTTCACACAATCCGTCCAACTTTTATTTGGTTTTCCTCAACGAATAAAGAACAATTTTCTTGCATCCCTAATCTTGGTAATAGTCGATTCGACCCTGGCAAGCTTCGCAGACGTTTAATCTATTGTATTATTATTTGGGATAGGATTATTCACTTATTCCTATGTAGGGATAAGTTGGGTATTATAGTGTTACAGTTAATTTATGTAAAGTAAGGTCTTTTGTTTGTTATGCTGCGGTATTCTGCGCAATTGGAAACTAATGTTGAGAGGGTTTTAGATTAATTTTCCGTCCGATTTGTGGGAAATATGACAAAATACCTAATCTTAACTATTATATTATAAAACTGTAACAGAAGTGTGTATGTACATTGAAGATATTTAAGTTTAAAAGATACGATATGGTTTTTAAGTGTCCCTGATTCCAAATCACCATTTTTTTTATTTTTTTTGTCGGTCTGTTTATTTGTAAGAGCATCACGCAAAAACTACTGAACCGATTTTTATGAAACTTTTTTGTACGAAAGGTGAAAGAATGGTATATAACATGTGTAGACGAAGTCGCGGGTAAACTCACAATATAAAACCAATTCTCCACCACCATCGTCATGACTACAGCTAAATGACCGCCAACGTTGAATGCTAGATGTCGAAACATTTATTATTAGAGCACCAAAAATGTATGTGGAACATTGTACTTGGTTTCATTTGGAATCGACAAATCATATTTTCATACATTTTCGATGAAATGAATTAATTAAACCAAATGAAATGCCCTGCCAAAAACATGACATTTAAAACTAGTTAAACTTGTTGGACACAATGGTCCTAATCACATTTTCGACATTGATAGGTTTCATACATTTCCGGTACAAATGCGAAATGGCTCTACAGCTTTGGTGCCACAATAATAAATGCTTAAAAGGACTAGTTCTAACAGAATATACAATTATAGCCCAGTCATTTTACGGAGTTTTGTTAGGAGGGGTGGGGAGTAATTGTCAATGAGACTTTTAAACTGTAGCCGTACTACCATTTAGTGACTAAAAGACTATCTGAAAACATATTAAAAAAAAATCGCTACGCGACACAGAAATCAAAATTGTATCTCCCAGAAGGCTTTAAACTAATTAATATTATTACCAATGCACTCATTTTAATTAGATTTAACAATATAAATTATTTTTGAGCAATAAAATAGGCATTGAAATTTAAAAAATGAGGTATTCATTAGAAAATACTAATATATTTTTCAAAGCCTTCTAAGTAGTCAAAAGTATTAACACCCTATTTGTATTCCGTATAATGGTAAAGCCTTAAAAACGTGCAAAAAATATGTATCATCTGGTTTTTTAGAACGAGATAATAGCTAAATTTTAAATTTGGGGCTGTGGCTGACGTAATTTTTTTTAAATTTTGGTACATTTCTAAGCTCATATTGGCTCTAAAATACTATACCGAAAAAAAAATCAATTATTAATTAGTCCCGGCTCAAACCGTAAAATGACTGGGCTATTATTTTTCTTTGCACTTTCACATAGGACAACAAATCTATAAAACCTGAATGACGTGTTTTAATAGACAACCTTTTCGATTCAACGCTGTTTCTCGTCATCAGCAACAAGAGATGTCAAAACACTGATAGACTTACTGATCGAGCTTCGAAGTTTTGATGCCGATGGTATTCATACTTAGTTCGGTTTCGCTAGAAACGTCAGTTACGTCAGTCAGTAAAGTCCGCCACACACAGACGGAATAGCGATCCGGAATCCTGATTCAGGATTTGGTGTTGTCAACTATGGTTACAAAAAATACCAGAGTGCTGTTTAAAAAATGCCTAAAATAAAAATGTATGAAACGCCAAATGAATGACAATAATTGCATTTTTAGGTATTTATTAAAACAAAACAAACAATTTCTATACATGATAATCATAATCATTTATTTATTGCTTTCACATGTCTTACAGATGTTACAACAGTTATGGTCCTATGTGAAACCCTGAACGGGCACTGCAAAAAACTCTTTGACAAATATATATATATACAAATTATTTCCTAATAATTATAAGTAAGAATTTACATTATACACACAAAAATAATAATACAATAACAAAAAGAATCCCCAAGTATACCTATGCTTTATGTCGTCTATAATAATTATGTAACAAGTATTATCGTACTTGATAATTACTATCATGTGATGAGGCCATGACGTTACGAATGTTAAGATTATGGTTTGTAAATTGCATTGTGTATTCCAATATTAATGCAACTATATCAAAAGGCTATCGATAGTTTTAACATTAGACATAATCTGCATACAAAATGGCATGAACCATTATCACACAAGCTGTTTTTGAGCGTAGGCGATTTCGCAACTATGCCGCAACGACGTCGCAACTGCACCGTCACGATACGGTATCGTTCCATTAACGCCTACGCTCAAAAATCACTTTAAAATATGCCACCTAAGACATCAAAAAATCACTAGATCTAGTGAAAAAGTCTCTGAAAGCCGCAACACTCCATACGAAACCTAATTCCGAATCAGGTTTATTCCGGATGTATGTGGCGGACCTTAGAATGAATGAATGAAATATTATCTTTCTCTCCTTTGATTAAATTAAAATAGCGGAAGATAGGTGACGTTCTTGCATTACGCACTAGAAAAATGGATCTGCTTTTCATTTACTTACGATTACGAGTGAAAAGTATTGCCGTGTGATTTGTTTTTTTGTTTTTGAATGATTTGTACAACGAGTTTTAAGCACGCGAAGGCATTGTGGTACCTTTATCCCGCCTAAAATAAAAGAAAGTATCTTAATCACGCAATGCCGCTCTAAGTAAATTAGGCGACGAGGGCTCAATTTATGCGGTCCGTGCGCTATAGGCTATTTTAATTTAATCAAAGTTACTCTCTCTCCCTCTCTCTCTCTCTGTATCTCTCTTTCTCTTTTCTTTACAAAAAAACTCCGATAAGACGGAAACTCATTCCTCTCAATCATTTTGATCCAATAAAAATTTATCTGATATCAAGTTATGTTCTTATTTGATGTCAAATATCTTTCAACCGAAATAAGGAGCTTTCAAAATAGAATATGCTCTCGAGACTAGCAATATATCAATTTATTGTTGAGAACTTGTGGAAGGCTGAAATAAGTTAAATTGTGCTGGGGTTTACACCTCTATTGTGGGATTGTTAGAGTTTTATCGGACAAATCGAATATATTGAATCAAATATTTGCGGTGTAGACTGTATTCCATATTGCTTGCACTCCCATGCTATATTGGTTCAATGCACCATTCAAAGAGTATCCAATTGAGGCAGATATTGCATTGTAGGTACAGTAGTACCAGGTTTATAAGTCTTACCGATGTACCTGCGCAGTTGACAAATTTTAATACCGCGCGAATTTATATTCACCAATCAGGATGCGCCACCTTCAATCCGTTTACGCTATTGGCTTATTTGTTTACGCGCACTTTTCGCTGCTATCCGACTGTGCACCCTTTGATTACTAAATGACTTCGGGTTTTGTCGGGAACTCGGGTCTGCTCTGCGCAAACGATGATTGACGAACGGAATTATTTTCCTGGTCGTACTGTAATGCAAGTTGATCACTGACTTTGCCTCAACCAATCTTCATTGGGCCCGGGTGGTAAACTAACTATGGCACATGCTCTTTGCTGACCTAAGAAAGGGGGCTTCTTTGGTTGAACTTCTTCTAAACCCAACCCCATTTATCTACTTCTTCTTCTCTATTAAATAATCTGTGCTATGGCTCACTCTCTCACATTTTAGGGTCCTTCTTAATAATGCTTACAATTTTTTAGGGGATGATCAGACCAGAAAACTGAACAGCTTTTGCTATGGGACCAAAGTCGAAATCACGATAAAAAAATCAGCTGTTCCTTACTAAACTGCAATCCTACTTTACTCAAATGTATGGGATAGCTTTTTATTGCGATTTCGATATTGGTACCATAGAGAAAGTTGTTCAGTTTGATAGTCTGATCATCCTCTTAAAAAACTGTCAGCACAGTAAGTTGGACCTTGTATTATAGGTTAATAAAGTAATGGGGGTAGGTTTATTCTATTATATTTAAAAAAAAATGGCTGCCATCTTGGTTGTGATGATTTTATCAATGTCTAGCTTGTTTAGCAAGAGTGCTTGACTTTGTACGGTAGTTTATGTATTTTGGTGACTTCAAGGATTGTTTTTCGAAAAGAACACTATCTTGAGCCATCATTCGAGCTTCGTTGTAGACCCGGGATGGGACAACCAACAATCGACGAGCGACTACCCACTAACAGACCTACAACGCGACTCCGTCGGTTTATTATATCTGTCGACCATTCTGGAATAGATCCGCTTGCATTGTTATTATAGTGTTTTATTAAAGAGCTTAGATTCTTAGATTCTTTATTGTACACAAAATCATAATTATGAAAAAAATTACAGCAAGTCGTGATATACAAAGGCGAGCTTAACTCTAAAAGAGTTTTCTTCCAGCAAACCGTTGAGTGAGAGGAAAACTAATATGTTTGAGTAAAATAAGTGTGCACACAAATAAAAATCTACTAAATTATGCGATAGTAAAACGAATACCTATAAAATAAGAAATAATATAAGATACACCTATACAAATAAATATAATATATAAATATACTTACATAAATAATAATATCAAATATAATAATATGAACCTACATTATATTATATACATACATATAACTACTACGAATTTATTTAGATAGGTAATGCTCCCTAACTCTCCTCTTAAAGATGCTCCAAATATTACACAAGGCCTGTATCTGGCAGTGGTGTGATGAAACTGCCTTGGCCTTTACCTTTCTACTTTTTCGACTGTTTCCACCAACGCTATATTAATGAAAAAAAAAATGAAAAAAAAAATATATTTTTGCAATATTGGTATGGAACCCTCAAAAAGGTAAACATTTGCCAGTCATTTCCTTCTGTCCTATATACTTAGTGGAGGTAATAAATTAGATTATTAGAAGACCTTTCCTTTCATTATGCCGCCAGCCACCGGCATAATTAAATATGCCGTTCTGTTAGTCATCTATTCTACTCAGCAATGTTTTTCTCGCAACAATATAATATTTCGTCTAAAATATGACTTTTGTTTAAATGATTCCACACTTGAATCTAAATCGATCTGTTAATCGTGGTAAGGGAATAATTTCGAAATACGTAGTTACGGTAGGTAGTAACTATATAATCTGTGACTTAGGTATATTTAAAGTTACCTTGTTATTATACATAGCTAATGACAGCCTCCGATAGGAGATGGCACCACAAGAAGAAGAAGAATGACAGTCTCAACTTACCAACAACTCCCATCTATTATTATAAAGATAAAAAGATATTGCCTACCATACCATCCATACCGCATCCCAATATATCAACTTAACACATGATAAAGAATATGAATATACAAAATAATTAATATTTATCACAATACAAAATAGTTTTTCATAAAATTATGAGCATTTTTCTTTTGGTTTTCTAGGGGATCGATAGATGGCGCTACGGTCTTTGCGAATCAAGGTCAAAATTTCAAAAAGTGTATCTTTAAAATAATAAAGAGTAAAAAGATGATCAAAAAGATGCCAACGCATCTTTTGATGGAATATTTCATTATTTGCGAATCATTTTGATCGAAAATTTGAAATTGTTTACGTCTGACATGGTTGTATGGGCTCGATCCCTTGGCCTTAAAAAATATGGGAAGCACAGTCTTGATATGATTTTGACAGAATCTCACGAACATCTCTATGGAGCAATAAACATGCCATCTGTTGAGTTTTTTAGGAACTAAAATTGAAAAAGAAAAGAAAAACGCTCATTGCTCGCTTGCTTTATAATGTTACACTTAAAATAATGTTAGTGTATGGACTTCGAGCAATGTTAATTTATAAATATTCACAATCACATCACAAAGTTGAAGTGGAGATGGGCAGGACACTTGGCTAGACGGGAAGACTGCCGGTGGACCAAGGCAACATCAGAGTGGTGGCCAAGAGAGAGACGGAGGTCAGTAGGCAGACCACCAGCACGTTGGTCTGATGACATTGTGAGAGTGACGGGTTCGAATTGGATCAGATTAGCTCAGGATCGTGGAGAATGGCCTATGCTCAGCAGCGGATTAACGTGAGATTTGATTGATTGATTGATTTAGCTGTCAAGGGAGCCATGGGTTTTCGTACAGTGTCTTATGCAGGGTGAAATTAGCATCCTTTTAAACTAAGACTCCACCCATCAAACTGAACAACTTTTACTATGAGGGCAAACGGATCGGAGCAAAAAAAATCAGCTGTTCCATACCAAACTGCAATGCCTACTCGACTCAAATGTATGGAACAGCTGATATTTTTTTGCTCCGATCGGTTTGCTCCCATAGTAAAAGTTGTTCAGTTTGATGGGTAGACTCTTAGTTTAAAAGGATGCTAATGATATCAATTTCACCCTGTAAATGATAAAGGGTTATCCACCATTCATATAATATGTAATGTAGGTATTATATCACACCTCTGTTTACATTACTAGGCAATAAGTCTTCAAAGGAATAAGTAATAATACATTATCATTTCGTTTCGCATATTACAGCAGTACAGTTTTAAATTAAATCATTAATACCTATACAGTTTCCTTATTGAAAATAAACTTGGTATCAAAATCTATTGCCCCGATTCATTCAATTTTCCCTCAGCTATAAAGTTTGGACACAACTTATTTGAGAGCTTTTCTTTATGGCTTATTGGTTCGTTGACATTTTATTAGAAATCTCTTACGATTTCCACAAGTGAAATATCCTGTGAAATCCACGTACCTTAAGTGCGAAATGGCTGACACATACACTTTGGTAGTTTTCTTTGAAAATGTGCAGAGGAGGGAATAGTAGAGTCGTGTTGTAGATCTGTTACGGTAGCATGTCGGTTGCCTGCTCTCCGGCCTGCCATGAAGCTCCTCCATTTTATGGTGGCGGTGCAAAAGTATTGCAAGTATTTTTTTACAAAAATAATCCTTGAGAACACAATTGGCAAAATTATCGATACCATGGGGTCACAAATTTTAAGATAAGAATAGAAGGGAATAGTGTATCTCGTCTATTTGGAAAAGAAACAACTTCCTTTAAGCCAGTTTTGAAACCTGGGAACCAGCCATGGCTGGCCCGGAGCAAACGATACCAATGGCATTTTAGGGACTTATTAAGGGCCTATGTCGAAAAATAATAGAAGCGAAATGGGCGTGTGATAGCTTATATTACTGCCTGATGCGAGAGAAAGAGATGGGGCGGCGCGCGCTCCTGAAATGACGCAAGCGTAAAACAAACTTTATTAAATTGTGATTGTACTATTTATGTAAGTTCAATTCTGCTCTAATCAAAATTTGTAAAATATCAATCTCTTTTTTAAATCAAGTCTCGTGTTTCTATTATTTACCGTTTAGCAGTTCTAAGCTTAAACGGAGGCTACTTTGGCTTGTTTTTCTATCGAGAAAATGTTCCGGGACAGTGAACGAGACACAATAGAACTTTTATTGTTATCACGGCTATAGGCGGTCACTGTCCCGGAACGTGTTAATCGTGTTTTAGCTCTAATCAAAACTTCAATTATATGTTCAATTTACACATATCCGCTAATCATACTCCTACTGTTAGTACTTCATGATATATGACGCTTTGAACAATCCCTTTTTTTTAAACATAGCCTCTTAAGATGACTTGTGCAAAAAAGTTATTTCGCCGTCCTAAACCATGGAAACTTTAATTAAGAAAAGTAATTAAAATAAATTTTCAATACCCTCAGGAAATATTTTTTTAATGGGTTATCTAACCCAATATTTTTTTGAGACCGAACCCAAATAATTTAAAAAGGTTTTGCGTGACTGTGCGTAATTGAATTAAAAAAAAAACGAGAGTTCGAGAATTTTGTAACGAAATTCAAAATTTTTATTATTCATATTTGCTTATTTATTGCCACAATATCATCGTAATATGGCTTGCGTAGCGAAAAAATTTAACTCTACTAAAGCTTAATTACAAAAGCTCCCAAATTTGCAGAATACAGGGTGTGCATTAAAATGCGTTACATACTTAAGGGGATGCAACTTTTATTAAGCTTGGTTGACATCCCACATATCCGCACCAAGCGCCTTTCTGAAACTTTTATAATGCGCACAGCCAAGGAGTGGAACGCCCTGCCTGCGTCAGTATTTCCGAGCGAGCCTCTTCGTCCTGAGGACTAGATTGAGGTCAAGAGCAAACCCATACGTAATAAAAAAAAGGCTAATATTGCGAAAAAAGAAATCAGCTGTTATATAGGGTCCTTCTTAATATACTGACACTTTTTTAAGGGGATGATCAGACCGTCAAACTTAACAACTTTCTCTATGGCCACAACATCGCAAAAGCGAAAAAAAAATCAGCTGTCCCATACAAAACTGCAAGCCTACTTGAGCCAAATGTATGGGACAGCTGATTTTTTTTTGCGATTTCAATGTTGGTCCCATAGAGAAAGTTGTTCAGTTTGATGGTGTGATCATCCCCTTAAAAAGTGTCAGCATATTAAGAAGGACCCTGTATCGAATCGTCATTTACTTTTTCTATGGAACAGCTGTTTTTTTTTGCAATTTCAATGTCGGTCCCATTGTGAAAGTTGCTCAGTTTAATATTGGTCTGAAGCATTAAAGTATGTACCTCATTTGAGTTGTCACTGTATCTATTCACGTTCATAAAATGTGGGCTCTAAGGGTGCTTTTCCACCAGAGATGTGCGAGGGAAATGTGTCGTGGCAGGATGTCTAGCTGTGCTGTGAAAATGTGTGAGGGTTTCCACCAAAGCTGTGCGAGGAAAATGTGTCGTACGAGGATGTTTAGCGGAGCGGAGCGGAGCGAAAATGTGCGGTGCGAGCCGTGCAAGGATGCGTTGCAAAGCTATGAAATGTCTCGGCCGGCGGGGGCGTCTATGGACTGGCTGGTACAGTATGTCGCAAACCTCGCAAAACATTCCTCGCATACATTTCTCGCTTGTTTGGTACATACAAAAACCTCGCTCCGCTAAGCCTTTTCCACCAGAGCTGTGCTGAGCGAGGCAAGGTAAATGAAGCCATTCTATTAGTTCTTGAAAAGCATATCCCTCGCTATGTATCCTCGCACATCTCTGGTGGAAACGCAGCCTAAGCACCGATCCATTCAGTGTGAAAACATCGTGAGGAAACCTGCTTGCTTCAATTTCGAGGGATGCAGGTGAGCCCGTCACCACTTGTAATGGACAGTTCCATTACAAGTGGCGACGGGCTCCTGGGCAGAGTTTCGGTAATACTAGTGAAAAGTGAATATTCTGTTTTCAGAATAGCTCTGACACCCCCGCGGGGAATATAGGCCTGAGCATATGATGGCTAATTCTATTCTAATTTTAAAATTATAGCTTCACCTTAGTGCTGATGAATTTGCCAATATCTAGTTTAAACAACAAAAGTGCTTGACGTTCTACGGTAATAAATATTAGGTGACATCAAGGATTGTTTTATGCACAAAACAGCTTCGTTCCAAGCCAGGGAGTAAGTAACTGACACACGTCCACCAAACCAAATCAAATAAAAATTATTTGTTCAAAATAATATCACATAGAAAGCTTTTTGACGCAATTCTTTCATTCTACCACCGCGTCGGAAGGTGTTCCGTTAAGAGAAGATGCGGCTAGAAACTCTACAACACACATCTTTTAAACAAAACAAAATATACAAAGTACAATTAAAATACTATATTGCATTACATAGTGTATCATTGTCAAGACCAGACATTTTGGTCATTCAAATAATCATCGAGTTTATACTAACCCTTTTCACAGAGGACTTATTTAAAATGGGACTTAAACTTTATGTCTGGCAAGTTTAGAATATCCTCTGGTATCAAATGATTTTTAAACATGTTACAGCCATGTTGTGCTATTTCGAATCAAATTAAAGATTGAAAGATGGTTGAGTGCGGGTTCAAGTCCCGCCCGAGACAAATTTTTCAATCTTTAATTTGATCCTCTGGTATCTTATTATAATAGCGTATACATTGCCCCGTGAAAGATGTGTTGACCTTACTGAGTCGAAAATGTGGGAAAACTAATTTATGTTATTAACACCTAGTAACAGACTTAAAACGCAACTGCTATCTTCTTCTTCTTCTTCTTATCGTGTGGGCAGAGACCTGGTGTCAGATTTTTTTCAGACCACCTTACGGCCTCTGACGTGGTTTTTATGTAACGACTACTACTACCAGAGATAGTAGCCGGGATCAACGGCTTAACGTGCCATCCGAAACTCGGAATCGTTTTTCTTTTCAGACAATCAGATGATTCAGCCTGCAATGTCCTAACCAACTAGGGAAAAACGCACAAAGTGACATATCACTAGGTGTCCCCCGTGGGAATCGAAACCACGACCTCCGTGTCGAGAGCCAATGCTCTTAACCATTAGACCACGGAGGCAGTTATGATCTCTTAGATTATAAAACATACATACTGACAACAAAGTAAAATTTATTAAAGCTTCAGAGAACATTTAAAATACCTTTAAACTAGCCACACCTAAACTTTTAGTAGAAGCGAACTGTAAAATAAAATCAGCTGCCGTACTATACGATCATAAAACGTTTCCAAGGAGTAACGCTACAATTCTATTTGCACATTTCATACAAAGTTGTACGTTTGGGAATATATGAACTTAATGGGGACGAGCGTGGCTTTGATATTTTATGTGCGGGAATACAGGAAATTATTTTTGTTAGTGACTCTAGACGGGTTGTTGACGTCGGAGGAAACTCAAAAGAAATGAAAGAGACATGGTAAGAGCTTGAATGATTTCCTAAATATCATCCTTTGCTTTTTGCTAAGCACTTTGGTGCACTTAAGAAACTAAATAAAAACTCAACTCAAATGCTTATACAGGGTTCAACCAGACTCGCGTATCTCCCTAATAAAAAATATGAAACGTGCACTAACGCCATTAAATGCCTTTGAATGTAAGCGCACGTTTCATCTTATAACGTAGTGAGTTACATTCTCTTTGGGTTCAACTTAATATGCTAAAGGTTTTTTAAGAGGATGATCAGACCCTCAAACTGTAAAATTTCCCATAAAGAACTATGGGACCAAAAATTTTCTGTCTCATATATTTGGGTCGCGTAGTACTGCAGTTTAGTATATAACAGCTGATTTTTTTCCTGATTTCGACTTTGGTCCTATAGAGAAAGTTTTTCGGTTAGATGGTCTGATCACCCCCTTAAAAATCTGTTAGCATATTAAGGACCATATTAAAAGTAATTTCATCGTGAACGTGTACATGTAAGTCGCAATCTGCAGGGATTTCATAGACACGGGATCCCGCTGACAAGAAGAGGTTAGCACGTGTATGCTCAGTAAGTGCGAGAGAGATACGAGAACTATTTTAGTTTGATAGCTTATGATCTGACTTAAAATCTGGTATATAATTTGTGCGGACAAAGTCGCGGGTTATAATACATAATAGTAAAAAAAAAACGTATTTTCTGATAAAGGGGGCAGCGGAGAGGTGTAGTTCCGTCCAGTGCCTCCAAAAGGGACAGTTCCGGTTGAAATGGTGTTCAGGAGACTGTTGGTGCTACTTTGGACGCGACCCATCAGGGAAGCGACTCTACTGCGTATTATGGCGTGAAAGGAAGTCACACTTGCCGCCGCGAACATCCCTGACGCGCTACAAAACCTCGGGAGCCCCATCAGCATCCTGAACCCATTATTGTACTGGATACGCAGAGCATTGTATGGTCTCTGCGTATAGCTGACCCACAGGCTGCACGTGTACATCGACTGGCAAAAAGCTCTGAAAAGTGTACGCTTTAACTCTTCAGTGCATCGTGCAAACCTACACGCCAACATATTACAGCGCACCGTCAACGCTCTGCGCTCCCGCTCCATATCACTTGTCCTTAAGGCCATCGGTGACCCAGTGTCCCAAATACTTGAACTCGTTCATCTTTTCAGCAAGAGTGATGCCAGGGATATTATAGCATTTGTTACCTGCTTTGAAAGCAAGCAGTACACTCTTGATGAAGCTTGAATCAGCGTTTTTATTACTTTGCAAAGCGCGAAGAATGTGACGCTTGCCATCTGGTGAAAATGGCAGAAATCTAGCAAGCGCATCGCTTACGATGCGTCAAAGTATCTCAGTACCTACTGCCGAGTGAAGTTTGACCTGGGTTTGTGTAGTAATTTTTTTCCGGTAACTACACTTTTGAGCAGGACGATGCCAGTAGTATTATTATAAATGAGATGAAAAACAGCGAGCTACAATCCCTCGAAAGAATACTAAAAGGAAAATCAGCTAATCTAAGCTTTAAGCAAAAAATTTACCGCTACGAGAACAGCACATAGCTTAAAAACAAAGAACTTGCTAGATGCAGGATATTTATCTCAAAAAAGTCGGCGAGCGCACACGGCTTAAATTATGCTTTATGCGGGTGTGCCAACGTTTGTGGATGTAGATAGAAATGGCAGATACGACTGTGAACTTCTTATCCTATTTTTTAAATCGTCTATACCTACTTATAAAACTGATCCGTGACTAACTGACTGACAGGCAATGTACAGCCTAACCGCTGAAGATAGTTTGGAATATATTTTGTACAGACGGGGTAACTGCGGGTGAATTAAGAAAGGATTTTTTGAAAATCAAAGAAGTGCAATGGTGTGTTTAACTTTTCCAAAATCCACGCGGACGATGTCGCGGAGAAAAGCTATATAGTTAGATATAAAATAAGAGATGAGATGTGAACAGTAATTGGAGCTTACGGACGCTGCTAGTAATGGTATCCATGTGGTAATATACTGGGATGCAAACATTTAGAAGTGTAGTAGTTTAGAAGTTGAGACGCTTCAGGGAAACGAGGACAATAAACCCTAGGGAGTGATAAACGTAAAGTGCTAAAATAATTAAGTTATATTTTTTATGTATTTTAGATTCATCATCATCGTCAGTCTATAAACCTGCCTACCCTCAGGGAGGGTGTATGGGCATTAGTCCACCACGCGTGCCCAATGCGGATTGGTAGACTTCACATACACATCAGAATTTCTTCTTTAACGTATGCAGGTTTCCTCACGATGTTTCCCTTCACCGTTTGAGAGCAGTCGGTATTACGTACATAAGTTAGAAAAACTCATTGGTACATGGCATGTCGTCCGTGCGGATTTCAGCCCGGACCCCCATAATTGGTTGTCCATACCTCTCCGCAACGCGCCACCGTATTTAAGGTTAAGGTATTTATAATATGGGCCCGTGATAATTTTACATTGTACTGTTGCCTGATTCAAATAAATAAATAAATAGTTCTATTTCATAATTAGTACATGCCATTGACCCGATGGAATAAGTAGGTAAATGAAGATGAATGAATTTGTATTATGGAAGCCAATTTGATCTGTGAGGCTCTAAAGGCTTTATAGTAATGTTTATTGGTAGGTAATTCTAGAGGCTCCATGGTATTTTTTATATGTAGGTAATTTTTATCATAGTGCGACGAAGAGTGCCTGGAACCTAATTTTGTATTACCAGAATAATTTAAATTTTAGTTGGGAAAGTTATTATATACCGGAAATTATGCTATTGTTAAATAAAAGTTTGGTGACTAACTTCCCAAATTCAATAACCGCATCCATTTTAACTTTCTATGCTCCTATATAGAGAAGCAGTTTTGGGCACATGCAAACCTGACCTGTAACATACGTTAGTTTTTTGAACAAAAACCGCAAGAGTTTTTAACAATGCCCCTAAAATGAGCGTCCAAACTATTCCCATTTCAGCCGACTGAATTACAGCTGAAACAATAAGTTGGAGTATGTCGCTTCATACGGACAGACAATGGGGAAATGATTTGTGCATGCATTTTATGCTTTTGTATTCAGTTGATTTTAATAAACATTTTGTTGAATAGATTGTTTCATTAAGCGGTTTTGTTGGTCAAATGCATTTTGTGTTACTGGAGGGTTTCTGAAATAAATGTGTTACAATTTTACACCACCTTCTCCCCACTTTTCTAGAAATAATGATAAGAACAAAATGGTTCGCAGAATCATCATCATCTCAGCCCATAGACGTCCACTGCTGGACATAGGCCTAGGCCAAGGATCGCCACAACGACCGGTCCTGCGCTGCCCTCGTCTAACGAGTTTCCGCCGCCTTCACCAGACTTAGCATAATTTCTCTACTTACGCGCGACTCGGCCCTTTTTCCATACCTACTCCTCACGGTAAGCACGACTGAATAGCGCGGGAAGGTTTAATTTTCTATGCAGCGAAGGGTACGCGAGTAGAGAAATTATACTAAGGCTGCAGGAGGCGACTGTTCGAGCGCCCAGATTGACTCGTACTAATGAATTTTTAAAACTTTTGTGCAATTTTTTAACTTCACCGGCTTTTCGGTCAAGAACATCACCCTTGGAAAACCTACAAGCTTCCATTATGTGACAGGTTTTGTGTCCAATTAAAAGTGGCGATGAGCTTTCCGTCACACTGCACAGAGTTCCGATACTGATTGACATATTATTGTTCTGAATATGGTTAATTTAGAATACCTTGAACTAGGTGGTAGTTAGAGGAATATAGTCGTAAGCATAAAGAAATAGAAATATTCTTGCATGAAATAATCAAATAAAATAATACTTAATTATTATGTGTATGTTTTAGTAGTTTATCTCGAGTTTCTTTTGTGTTTTGAAAGTCACATTAAGCAGTTCGTCGCGAATAAGTGCCACAGCCATAAAATAAATACAATTTATATAAATATTATCCTACTTCGGTTTCAATTTCAACTCTAGCAATGAGCTCGGTAAATTTTGTGTGATTTTAACTGCACATCCATAAAGGCACCATTATGATGGACGCAGCGACTTTTATAGCTGAAAGAAAACCTTTTAGTGGTGTTTAATGGGTTGTTAGAAGTAACCAAAATGTATCCCACCAAAAATATTTAGTAGAAATATATAAGGTCTAACAAAACTAGCTGAAACTATTTTAATGGGATGATCAGACCATCAAACTGAACAACTTTCTCTATGGGACCAATATCGAAATCGCGAAAAAAAAATCAGCTGTTCTATACAAACGTACACGACCTAAATGTATCGGACAGCAGATTTTTTTTTCGCAATTTCGGTATTGGTCCCATAGAGAAAGTTGTTCAGTTTGATGGTCTGATCATCCCCTTAAAACAGTTTCACCTAATTTTGTTAGACCTTATATATTAGTAGAAATTACCGATTTCGATTGGTAAAGTTTCCATCAGATTATATCGTAGCAGACTAGGTGTTTTTATATTTCTGAGCAGTGTTAAGAGTCATTTTACCATTTAATGGCGTTCTCATTACAATATTTAAGATGTCCTAAGTTAAAAAAAAGTGTTTCTCCGACATACTACAAACGCCTTAAAGCAATATTTTTCTCACAATACTTTATATGTTTTTTATAGGTCCAAACATACTGTCACGGATGCTGTGAAATGACGCAGTTATAGAAAGGCATTCAAAAATTCGGCCGGTTTGTCAACAAGCTTCGTAGCTCGGCGGTCGACGCATGGACTCCCGTGCCGGGGGTCGATGGTTCGAGACTCGTCGAAAATAATTCTAGATTTTATTGTTGTTGGAAATGTTCTAGAAAAGTAAGAGGGAGTAAGAATATTTGGAAAGAGACAGAAAATGGGCGTGTTTAGGAATGTTCTAGAAAACAGAGAGAGAAGGAATATTTGAAAAGAATCAAAAACAACAGGAATGTTCTAGAACGAAGAGAGAGAAGAAATATTTGTAAAGAAACAATAAAAGGGGGCGTGTTTAGGAAAATTCGAGAAGGAAGGCGGGATTAAGAAATATCCGGAAGGGAACAAAGGAATAAAGAAAAGACTAATGAAATTCGGGCATCTAGAAAATTCTAAGGGGTATATAAGGTCGCGAGTTTGCGGACGCAAGTCAGTATTGATTTAACAGTGTAAAAGTGCGAAGAAAAGTAAAAGTGGAAAAGTACTAGTGAAAAGTAAAGTGCAAAGTAAAGTGGAACAGTGAGTAGACAAGTGCCAGTGTAGTGCAGTGTAGTGTGTGTCGCGTGTCGTGACGTATTAGTGTCGCGTATCGTGACGTCATAGTGCCGTGCGTCGTGACGTCATAGCGTGTTGCGCGTCGTGACGTAGTGAACAGTGAAAGTGGTGAGAGGGAAAACCCCTGCGAGGAGGACTGTTAAAAGGGGAACCTCTGCGAGGTGGTCCGTGTGTAAGAGTGTAACCCAATAAACTCTGTAAATAAATTGGACTTAGCGTTTCACTCCAATCCCGAAACCCGTCGCTCGTAACAATACAAAGAAAATACAAAAAACGGTTACTTTTAGATTTAGTACGATTTTCTTAAAAGTGGAATGTTTAGAACCTATTAAATTAGGTATACTATAAAAAACGATTTCAGGCTTTTTTATTTTGGGTTTTCGTTAATGAGAAATCTTTAATATCGAGATGAGGGCGCCACTGAACTAAAACAGAAGGTGGACAAGAATTAAAACAGAAGTTCAAATACTAATGGTAAGTTTTACTGTTAAGAATTTATAGAAAACGAGCGTTAACCCGCGACTTTGTCCGCTCAAATTATATACCAGATTTTAAGTCAGATGATAAGCTATCAAACAAAAAAAGTTTCATCAAAATCGGTTCAGTAGTTTTTGCGTGATGCTCGTTCAAACAAACAAACACACAAACAGACAAACAAAAATTCAAAAAATTTGTGAAATGGAATCAGGGACACCTAAAAACCATATCGAAACTTTTTTTTGTTAATATCTTCAATGTACCGACAGACTTTCTGCTACAGTTTTATAATAGTCTAGATTAACACTGCCTGGAAATATTTGAACATTTTGTCTGCTACGATATATCTGATAGTGACTTTACACTGTATTTACAGTTACAGGCAAGTAAAAACTTGACAAGTTAATGCCAAGCCAGATGATGCATTGCGGAGGATTTTTTGTACGTAGAACGACACAGCGTCGTGTCGGACGTACCGCGTCTTGTGGCTTGGAACACTCCATCGACTCTTTAGAAGAAGAAGAAGAATGGAATATACTTATGTCTGGGTGCTAGACAGAAAGTAAAAAAAACATAAGCCCGTAGTAAGATTAACTTCTATTATTTCAGGATGGAATAACATGACAAAAATAGTGTTGTAACGTTTCAACCACAAAATAAAACACGACAAAAGAAACTTTTTCTCCTTCATTCGATATACAAAGAAAAATACAAATAAAGCGGTACAACCTATTGTAACCAAACATTCGTAAATCCCAACAAAACAGAATAATGCCTAGATTCATCCCATTATGTTAGAAGCAATCTTTCTTCACGCAATCAAATATGACCACAGTTACATAATAAAGCAAACCTATTTATCTGGAAAACCTCTGTACCTCAAATAAGAGTGGCCATAATAAAAATTTATAGGCAATTTGCTGGGAAAAATACTGCCTTTAGTTCCTTGGTCTTTTGTGTTTGGCTAATGAAAGACATTCTGTAGATGGGTACTGGCCATTGGACTATACGGCTTGAATTTGCTTTTCAATTTTTTTTTACATTTATTTACAAAAAAATTCTTAAAATTCCCTTGTTATTTATGACTTCGGCGTGTATTCGTCTAAGGGATGTTTCAGACCATCACACTGAACAGTATAATCGCGAAGAAAAATCTACTTTCCTATAGGTACAGGGTGTCCTATAGGTACTTTAAGGGGTGATTATACCAATGATACTGAACAACTTTCACGAAGGAAAATAGGGAAATTTGCAAAAACAAAATTCTACTTTTCATTCAAACATACGAAATACGATCAGCTGATTGCATTTAGTACGGAAAGTTAAAAAAATGGTTATGCTAATTTCCTATAGGTTTCTTAGGGAGAGTTGTTCAGTATTATGGGTACAATCACCTTGTATATTTGGGTTGAGTAGGTACGCGTAGCATAGTCACGTCGGTGACATGTTGCGGAGAGGTATGGACACCCAATTATAGGGGTCCGGGTTCGAATCCGCACGGAAAACATGCCATGTACCAATGAGTTTTTCTATCTTATGTACGTACTACTGACTGCTCTTAAACGGCGAAGGAAAACATCGTGAGGAAAACTGAATACACTGAAGAAGAAATTCGGATGTGTGCGTGAAGTCTACCAATCCGCATTGGGCACGCGTGGTGGACTAATGCCTTTACATCCTTCCTGAGGGTAGGCCTGTTCCCTGCACAGGGACGTTTATAGGCTGATAATGAGGTACCTATTCATTTTTTTTATGGAACAGCTAATAGTGAATGTTGTTTTATTCGCAAAAAGTTTTTAAGTATTAGTATTATTTGTTTGTTGTTGAATTTTTTTCTACTTATTCTGAAAATGGTCAATAAACTATTCTTAACTTTAATGTTATATTGTTTTATGAGTATTTTTATTTGAAATTGCTATTTTTATTTTATTATGCAATTTGACGATTATGTTATGAATGGACATTTTATGTAAGAATGTGACATGTTATAATATGAAATAAATGAATCTAATCTAATCTAATCTGTTCAGTTTGATGATCTGAAGCACCAAGGAGGGACCCCATAAATTTTGTAACGCATTTAAGTGTACATCCTGTAATCGCCTCGAAAATGAGGGTTTCCTCACAAGTATCTGAGATAAAAGGGAAACCCAAACAAAGTTCCGGTTGTTATTTCCAATCTAATTATTACTTCTGATTGGATCATAAGAGCTTTGCTGGTTGGGTATAGTGAATGAGTTGGGTTTTGACAGGTTCTGCTATCAAATATCCTTGTCAATATCAGAAACTTTCTCAAAAGTAATTATAATTATATTGTCTTATTAGTATCATTAACAAAATACAGTCCCCATACAAGAAACATGTTTAATCTTTCACATTTTTTTAACCGTAATACATACAAGCTTCAAACTTAATGTGATATTAGTGTATACTCTAAGGTAAATCAAACAAATAATAAAAACTAGTAAAGTGTGTGTCGGGCTTGCACCTAGGATGCCCGAAAATACAAAATGAAAAACATTTAAAATACATAAAAATTCACAGATCTCGTGTCTTCCACGACCTTCGGGTACATTGAAAATGAATCTGTCAAATGAACTGAATTACATTTTTTCTCCGCGTCACAAAGGTACAACTTCAAAATAACCCACAAATTATAAAAACTAAAGGGAGATTTGAAAAGGGGGCGGGGCCAGTGTCGCAGCAATATGCGCAAAAATGGAACACATTGCTCGCGACAGGAATGATTCAATATATTATGAGGCTGAAAGCCAGTCGAGATATTATGTGTAAATAGTTTACAATGCTTGCGTAGTAACTAAAGATTATTCGAACGTTGAGTTCTGATACCGCAATGGATAATGAGGACATTCAAGCTAACAAAATACTTTCTATCGCATGGACTGATGGTGATGCGACACTAGGTTTCGTACTCAGCGCGATGGTTGGCATCTCTCTAGATCTCTATGGAATAACCCATCAGTGATACGCACCTTCAATATTTTTTTTAAATATTGCCCAAGATCATATTACCTACCTATCTGAATTTAAAGGATTTTTATTTTTTTTTATTCTCATTTCCTTTTCGAGATATGAATATTTTACTGACCAATACCGGGTGAAAAACGACCGCATTTTTCAAATTTTTTCGTTTATTAAAAAAGTTTATGAGTTTTAGCAAAAAATGTTTTTTTATTTTGTAGCCCTCGTTGAGACGCGTCTTTTGACATATCAATCAGCCACGTAGCCCTAAAACCAACGACATCGAAGTTCTATTCTTATCCAAATTCAGATCTAACCACATTGCAATCCAAATACTATTCAACTGTGTTGAATTCCGCATCGCGCTAAACTCTATGTAACTGACAGCCAATAACGTCTGAGCGATCTGTCAAAACGGCTCTAACGGCTGTACCGCGATTAGCGCAATACCAAATGTGTCAAAACTTATGGTTCGTACGTAGTCCCATAACGATTCAATCACCAAATATTTGCCGCGATTGCAGCCCAGGGCGATGTCGCACTTTCGCTGAAAAACGGGCTTAAGTACCGAAGCAACAAAAAAAAACATTTTCAATGTTAAAATTCGGCCGACGCTCACTTGGCCGTTTTTTAAATATTTATAAGTACTCAGTCATATTACTTTCAAGAAAAGTGCCGCTGCATTACCCAAAGCATGGACGTCGTACCCTTTCATAAACGGAAATGAAATTTCACATGATGGATGGGAGTGCACATTTTCATATGCATATTTAAATGCAAGCTGCATTTGAATGACATATAGATTTAGTAGATTATAGTGATGAAACGTGTGCTTTATTTCAAAATAGAAACCAAAACAACAAAGCAACGTTATGAAAGTTATGAAAATGAGATACTTATATACAGGGTGTAAGGAAAAGTATCATTACAAGTACCTATATCTACTTCTATTGACAAGGGTGTCGGCACCCAATACAAATTCATAGCATTCGGTGTCGAAACCCTTGGTCCGTAGGGTCCCGGCGCCCTGGCGCTTTTTAAAGATCTGGCAAATCGCCTGGTAGATTCGACCGGGATCCAAGAGCTGGCGCTTTCCTCGCTCAACGAATCAGTTTAGCCGTTCAGCGAGGAAACGCTGCCAGTATATTGGCTAGTGGCGCGCGGTCGAAAGTTAGTTTTATTTTTTCAATATTTTTATTTATTTTTAATGTACATACTTACCTTCCTTTAGTTGTCTTTAATAAAATTATTTAAACATTAACAAATTGGTATTGACTTAGGTACATCGTTTATTCTTTTGCATACTAACGGTTCTTTTTCGAAACATCCTGTGAAATAAGCCTTGATCGCTGTGTCTGTGTTGCTTAAGTTTTTACGAATAACCGTAGGTACACAGTGCACTCCTCACCACTACACATATATGCAGATAACTATCCGGTCTAACTCACATTCTTGTCTAGTTTTTAAACATACACATGCAGTGTTGCCAGAAGGTTACTTTTGTAACCTATTAGGTGATTTTTAGCTCCGTCAGGTTACTTTTAGGCTACACGATTCAAAATGTTACTTTTAGGTGATTTTTCGGAATTTGTGTAGTCAATTTTAAAATTCCAATTTTTCCATGAAACTGAACGTTTTTTCATATTTTTTGCAATGGTTTATAACGCAAAACGTTCGTAACGTAGTGAGTGCAACTCCTAAAATCACTTTTCTCTATCTCGAACTGAGTAATCTATATCAAATCAGAGCCAAATCACAAATTACTCTTTAGGTTTCTTACTTACTCGCTCAATCAATCAATTGGATGAAAAATGCAACTTAAAATGGAATGGAATGTTTTTAAGTCGAAGGTCAACGCTCATTTCCTCGAGCACTGACTACCTATCCTGAATGGTCACCTCTCTGGTTCATGTTTTTCTATCTTTGATAAATAATTGTTGTTTTAGTACTCTTTTATGTATGATATGTATTCGTAGGTATGAATATGTATTTGTTATAGGTATTTATATTATATATATATATATATATATATATAATAAACAGTATGTTTGTATTTGTATAACATTATTTCTGTATGTTATCTATATTGTGTTATTATGATCTACACCACCTACCAATCTTCTTTCACTATTTCCTCTACCCTAAGGTTGTCTGGAAGAAATCGCTTTTTAGCGATAAGACCGCCTGTTTTTGTGCCTTTTGTATTTCCTGATTGTTTGCTCTCTGTATACTCTGTTTTTTTGGTGTCAAATAATGTATAATTGATTGATTGATTGAAAGCTACTAAATGGTGTGTATTCTGTAAGTTAATACAACCAACATATGTCTATCAATTTTTAATTCATTATTAGTTATTAAAATATGAAAGGTTACTTTTCACACCAAAAGGTTACCTTTTTATCTAATTTCGGCTACTTTTGACAAGATCCGGCTGGCAACACTGCACACATGGTACTGCTTAATGTTTGTACCTACTGCCATAATACCTGTCGAACCTATGATCTGTAGGGATCTGATAAGACTACGTGTTTTGAATATTTGGTTTTTGTTTTCTTCTTCATCTTCTTGCTTTTACTTTCTATTTCTTTAAATGCCTATTATGTAGTATCAAAGTATTTTTATAGTAAAAGTTAAATTGTAAGTACTTATTTAAGTAGCACATAACATAGTTATCCTAACTGTTAATTAAGACGTCCTAGACGAGACGATAGTGTCATAGATAAACCTAAATTGGTTTTTACTGCACTATTTTGTCAATTTATTGTAACGCAAATATATAATACAATACAATACAATTAACCTTTAAACCACGTACTCTACCCATCAAACTGACAAACTTTTATTATGGGAGCAAACCTGTCAGAGAAAAAAAAATATCAGCTGTTCCATACTAAACTGCAATACCTAATACCTACTCGACTCAAATGTATGAGACAGCAGATTTTTTTTTGCTTTGACAGGTTTGCTCTAATAGTAAAAGTTGTTCAGTTCGATGGGTATAGTATGTAGTTTAAATGTTAATGATACTTTTCCTTACACCATGTATAGTAGATACTGAATACCTTCACAAATAATGAATTTAAATACCCCGTGATTTTAACGTGCAGAGGTCACTTATAGTCAAAACTCGCGACACGTCTTTCTTAAAAGCATGCATTACCACATTAGTATTGCTGACCAAATCTTACCCTTCGGGGGATAGAACAGCCATCAAAACTTGAAACTCCCATATGCGGGTAGTTAGGCAGGTGTCGCATCTAGTGGCATCGTTCCGGACAACTTTCCTCATTTGTGGAGCACTGGCCCGGATTTAGAACAAGTACAGTGTTTATCCTTTGGTAAAGATTTTTTTTTTAATCGGTCCTAGGCCCACCACACATTTCCACTACTGTAACTCCTGTTAACCATCAACAAGCAACAGCGGCGACCATTCACAACACACTCTAATCTATCTTGGAACCCGCAATAAATTAATCAAAGAAGATAGGACGAGTAGGAAAAAGAAATATCCGACTTCCCTCCATTGCAAACGGGAGACAGCAATAAGAAAGAAAAACTGTCTCCCGTTTGCAATGGCAGGGAAGTCGGATATTTAGTAAAGAATTTCAAGTAAAAAAGGTCTCAAGATGTGTGCAATCAGAGTGGGCTGCTTTGGGAAAGCTGGACGACGTGCTCCGAGACAGAAAAATGCCACACAATGATTGAAAACCAAGCTTTTTAATTAATGTGTCTTGTCAACCACTGTAATGGTGTCGAAACATGGACGCTCACTAAGAAAACTATATACAAAATCAAAGTGACATGGAGCGTGCGCCATCACCCTTCTTGACCACGTCACAAACATCGAGATCCAACGTCGAATTAGGTTCAGGACATCGAGGTCCAAATTATCTCGCTTAAACGTTTGACGTTCCCGAACGACAGAAAAGGATGGATCATGAAAAAATGCGATTCCGTGCTGCCAGATGAGGTTCAACCCTGTTCTTTGAGAGATGTCTATGTCAAGTATGAAAACAGACTAGAATTAAGATTATAAAATGTTGATAAAAATGATTAAAAAAAGAATGATGAGGGAAAGCACGATGAACACTACAATATTTACAGAAATTCTAGTCTTTAACCCCCGACGCAAAAAGAAGGGTGTTATAAGTTTGACGCCTATGTCTGTTTCTCTCTCTATCGGTTTGTTTGTCTGTGGCATCGTAGCTCCCAAACGGGTGGACCGATTTCGATGTGTTTTTTTAATAGAAAGCTAATTTTGCGAGAGTGTTCTTAGCTTAGTTTCATGAAAATCGGTTCAGTAGTTTTCATGTAACTTTAAAAATTATCAAATAACATTAAATTACAAATTTAAAATAACCCCAACGCCAAATACAAACATTTTAAAAGTAAAAAATAATTCCCGGTCAAATTTTTGATGTAAGCAAATGTATGTTTTACTTCTTAACTCTCTTTATGATATTTTAGGTGATCGAATTATTTTATATTTTTTTGAATGTTTGTTTTTGTCGTTGGGGGTTTTTTATTTTACACCACTAAGTCCAGCACTGGGCCACCCAATGTATTGGCCATCTCAAGGGCACCATTCGTTACATTTGCGGGGAATGGCCGAGTAATACTTCTTTGTAGTTTGTTCAGTTATTTATTTTAATGGCTGAATCTACTAACACAAGAGTGTTGGAGTTGTAAATGAAGATTACTATTTCGCTTTTCATTGTCTGGTTCACTGTTTTAATGTACCTACAAATGTTAGCAGAAGAATTTTTTTCGTTATTGCCGGTATGTTTTACTTATGCTGTAACATGTTTATGTTATTAATATTGTGTTGTTTGATGTTTATTAGCATATGAATCTTTGTTCCATCCAACAGCAACATTCTTGAGTAGTTAGTACCATTCTTTTACAGGCTTTCTTTTTGCGTCAATCTTTTTTCTAAAATCCACATTACATCAAATTACGAATCATTTTAAATCTTCATCATCTCAGTCGATGGACGTCTACTGCTGGACATAGGCCACCCCAAAGAATCATCACAACCACAACAACCGGTCCAGCGGCTGCCCTCATCCAAAGGATTCCCGCCGCCTTTACAAGGTCGTCGGTCCACCTTGGGGTCTACCCTCGCTGCGCTTTCTGGAACGCAGTCGCCACTCAAGAACACTTTGGCCTCATCGGCCATTCTAAATGTCGTATCGTTATGGTTTCGATATTCGATGAAATAAGTATTTTATTGAGACAATGCGGAGGAGATAGCTTCTGCTGATATCTTAGCTAACGAGGTGGGTTAGTTTATTGCACATTGGGATAAATACATTTTAATAAGTTTCAAACTTCGATCCCTCAGTAGACTCTAGGCTTGAAAGCGAAGAGAAAAATTAGAAACAAAAGGAGCGGCAATAATTCGGAAGTTTCGATAATAATTTCACATATTTCAATTCGGTGGAATACGGTAGTCTTTCACAAAGTTTAATCTCAAATTGTTAATCTGTAATACATACTTTCAGTGTATGCGTTTAATATTTTGTTTGCATACCTTTAATAGTTTTCAGTCTATGCGTAAAAGTTGTTAGCACCTTGAATATTGTGCCATTTTTTAGATTCCACACTAAAAGCTTTGAAGCTTCAGTGTGGTACCAAAACAAAGAGTGCACCTTTGAAAGTTATTTATTTTGTTTCTCACTACATATGGGGCGCTACCGGCAAAAAATTTAAATTCTTCAACATTTTTTACCAATCCCAGCATAGATCAAAGTCGTACCAATGAGTTTTTTATGAACATAGAGATAGAGAAGATGCGGACAGAAACTCTACAATACACATCTTTTAAACAAAACTGTATATTTTATATTATAACAAATACGATATCTTTTCGCAATACGCCACCGTCATCCACCGTCGCTCTAAAAGAATAGCAAATTGTTAAAATTCCAGGCCACCACCTTGAAACGGGATGCGGTCGTGAGTCTAACGTACGTTATAATATAATATAAATTAATAAATGAACACAGATTAATCTTATTGGAACTTATTATAAAGGAAATGTTGAGCACGGGTTTCCCGGGAGCTCCTGTCGCAATGCGTTACTTGCGCCATGTTGTTCGAACCATAGTTTGTTATGACGTTTAATTTGTCTTCTCGACGCGATTTAAACTTAGAATTAATACTAAAAAGACTACGGTAGAGAAGCAGATGTGGTTATCGTTTTCTAATTACCTGTAAGGTTGAACAAGGCTTCGATTTATCGTTGCAAAAATTTTAATGACTGATAGAGACCTTTGTAGTTTACCGATTTTTAATGTTAAATCTATTTATTTATATATTTTTTTTCTATATTTTTGCACTAATCTTGCAAGGGAAATCAAAGACTTGGGAATTTTCTTAAAATTGATTTTTTTACCGGTGACTGTCTCTTACCTCACTCTCATTGGGTAGGCAGAGACTATTGTTTGTTACGATCTTGGCACTACTTTTAACTTTAACACTAATTCAACTAAACTCAACGATTTTGGATAGTGAGACTGAATTTGAACAAAAATAATTATTTTACATGCAATCTCAAGATCGTTATCTCTTTTGTGATTATGGATGACAAAATGATGGACGTAGAAAGTTGTACTATCATCCATAATTTGCATTAGGATTGCAGTATATTTACTAATCATTTGACAAGTAATTTTATCATGAAATTCAGAATTTGCCAAAAATTCATAGTCTTTCAAAGTTGGTTGTTATAACAAAGTTTTAGATCGCAGTCATGTATCTATTTGTGAGTTACACTCAGTGACCTTAAACAACAAACTGAACTCGAAAATCTTGTTAGAATCAAGAACATACTCAGACGTCTAACTTTGTAGACAATTTTTTGTCCAAATAGACCTAACAAACATTACAAGTCGTTTTAATGAGCTGACACGACAAGTAGCGAACCGAATTATAGAGAGACGTTAAGAGATGTATGGGTAAGATGACAACACTCACATTTTGTAGGGTTCAGAATTCAATTAAATTCTGTTTTAACCCAATCTGTTCAAAAGTGCATCGCATGGAAGACGGCGGTTTTGCGGATTATTTGCAGGGCCCTTCTTAATATGCTGAAAAATTTTTTTTTTTAAGGGGATCAGACCGTCAAACTGAACAACTTTTCCTATGGCACCAACATCGAAATCGCGAGAAAAAAATTATCTCTTCCATACAAAACTGCATACCTACTCGAGCCAAATGTATGGGACAGCATTATTTTTTTTGCAATTTCAATTTTGGTCCCATAAATAAAGTTGTTCAGTTTGATGGTCTGATCATCCCCTGAAAAATGTGTCAGCATATTAGGAACGACCCTGTATAAGATTTACTCACTCACCATTGTAGCTCGCCGTCGTGTATTATCCGTATTCGAATAGCACCAATCCAGTCGGGTGTCGTAAGGTAGCTAATACCTTCAGGCACAGCCCGGACACTGCATATAAAAAATTTAAATTAACAAGATGACGTCAGCACATGCGAAACCAAAGGAATTGAACCTTAAGTCTTCTTCTTAGGTACCTGCCGGGTAACTGGAGGGCGATAGAAAAGTTGGTGGGAGGCAGGTAGTGTCCGTTCTGTATATAGTAATAGATATTCTTTCTTATAATGTCCTTCAGGTCTTACACATTAATGACGCCTAAACCATCTGGCTGCCGATTATAGCCACTGCATCTGACCCCACTTCTGATGGTATCGGTCTCCCGTTCCATCAGACATAGGAGCTGGCAAGCTACTATTTAGCGACTTTGTTCAGAATTTGAAGTCGACACGATAAGAAGAAGAAGACATAGGAGGGTAAGGACAAGGGTGGATCTGTGATTAGCGCGTACACTCATGCACTTCAAAATATTCTGCGTATCTGACTTTTTTTTTTTTATAAAGATTTGGCATTAACTAGAAATCCATCACTATCATTGTAGTATATAGTAAAGTAAGTAAGTAGTAGATAGTAAAGTAGGTACCTTAACAGAGTAAATTATTTAAAATTACAAGATATACACAAATTTTTCTCGCTTGCGACTGATTAGCGATTTCATCGTGAGTTTCAACTCAGGAAGCATCCCGGAAATATGAAAGTCTCACAAAATATTTTTCGGGTTCCGTAGGTACCCATGTGGTGAAAACGGGACCCTATTCATAAGCCTGTCTGTCTGTTGACCTACTTATTTAGGGCTGTAAGTTTTGAACCGTAATAGCTAAATAGTTTAAATTTTCACAAAATGTGCCTTATTATGTATAAATTTGCCATCAAATAAAAAAAAAATACAAATATTAAAAAATTAATGCAGGTGGGTCCTTATACAAGTAATTAGTTTCTATCAACGTTTTTTCTTCTCGCTCTATCGCAAAAACGGTAATACATACAAGTGTCAAACTTGGTGTGATTAAAGAGCAGACTCTACAGTATAACAACAATTAATAAAAACCGGTCAAAAGTGAGTCGGTCTCGCGCTAAAGGTCCCGGAGAAAACAACAACAACAAACTTTTTTGTAAGTTAATATGTTGTGTAGTGGTATGATACGGAACCCTCGCTTCGGTACGTGAGTAGCCCAACTTGCACTTGATCGGTTTTATTTATATCTTATACGTGCAATTTAACTTCTTCAGACCTGAATTACGAGATTGTGTTTAAAATATATTTCTGTTAATTTACTGCGTATTTCTGATGTGAGTATTTTTTTAATGTTTTTGTATTTATATTTACTTTCAGTTAATCGTATGTCCATTCACAGTCCAGGACAAGAGGATTGAACTGACTTAAACAATCCTCTATGTCTATAGAGCATCGTGAAATGTTTACATTACCTTCAGAACAACACTGAGTCATATAATAAAATAATATAAGTGATGTCCATTGAAATGGACGCCGGGTCTGAAGCATATTAATCTATGGTCTGAAAGGGTTAAGATTGCGGTACCCTAAAAAGATTACAGGTTATTCAGGAATTGGCCACAAAATACCAGCTTAGTACTGATGAGATCACAGGACTGCTAAAGTTTTTACGAGTTACCCACTTTACGTAATGAGTACAAACAACACTAGGTCATAAACTTAGTTTTTATTTCCTGAACTTTTCTTGGTGCTAGCTCTAGTTATTAGTTTATTACCTACCATTAAAACAGTAATAGTACGATTTATTTTTTTAAATTGTGTTTCTATAGATACCCAAATATTTTATCAGTAGACTTGTCTAGTATAGTGTTTGTATTTTTGAGTCTATTAGTATAATATGATCTGTTTTACATTTTGCATTGAAATCTTTACACGTTTAGAATCTTTTACTCGTTTTGATACCTTTTCCTTTTATTTAAACCTGGATGAATGAAGTGATAAAAACTTTGACTATTTATTTTAAGGACTAGCCTTGCGGTAGCATGTTCGTTAAGTTCGAAAGTTTTGGGTAATAATTATCATCAGCCTATTATCCTCCCACTGCTGGGCGTTCGCCTCAAGGAATGTGTATGGGCGTCAGACCATCACGCCCATAACTATAGCCGCATGGCTTGGTAGACTTCACATACGCAACAGAATTTCTTCTTCAGCGTATGTAGGTTTTTTCCCGATGTTTTTCTCTGCAAATAAAATTTATGAAATTAATGTAAAGGTTCAATAAGCATTTGTTTTCCATTATCATTAGGTTCGCGTAGCGGTAGCGGTAGCGGTGAAAAAAAACATCGTGAGGAAAGCTGAATTCTCAGGAAAAGAAAAGGTGTTAAAAAGCCATATTTAAAGATTTAAGTCGGAAATAATTATTAAAGCAGTTTCGGAAATAGTTATTAAGTCCAGTTCCAGGAGACTTTATTATTTTTTAAAATATCAAACCTCATTTAACATTATAACATCTCTCTTTTCTAAATTAACAGAGATGATGTGAACATGCAATACAACAATTACAATACAGCTCGGTATAATAAAATTATAGAACATAAAACTTTAAAACAATCTCTGTCTTTTATTAACTTAAATTAGCTCTGCAATATATTAACTTTAATAAAAATAATTTTCAACACACTTGCTCATAAAATGGCCCTTATTTCACCGCAAATAGGCACATAATGACACCTATAATCAAACTGTGACTTTTTCATTACTATTATTCACAAGTGAGTTATAGGTTAGAGTAGTAGGTATCTAAACTTCTTGGTTGAGTTCTTGAGTTGCTTTGTTCTTAAAAAAGTTTCGATACAAAAAAAGATCATATAAGTACAAATAAATTCTCTAAATAAACATTTTATTTAAATAAAATGATTTTTTATTATTATTTTCTTCGCAAGTGTGTTGAAAAACGTCGTATGATACACGTGTGTATTGATGATTACCGTCCTCGGCTCTCTTAAGACCCTCGCCTACGGCTCGGGTCTCAATGGCGCCTCAGCGGTAATCACCAACATTACACACTTGTACCATAATGTACTATTAGAGGTCGTACTACTCTACCAGATAATGTTACCAAATGACCATCCTTATTAACTTGGATGCCTGGTTTCTTATTGTCTATGAGTAAATTAGTTTGATTATCTGAAACCAATGGTTCATCGGTAATGTAATAAGGTACCAGGTTCAGTGGTTTAATGTGTATTCTGTTTCTAATAAAATATTTGTCACTAGACATAATTTTCTATTTACTATTTTTTGCTGGGCTAAGAATAGCACCATCCCATTTCCTCCCGTGGGTGTCGTAAAAGGCGACTAAGGGATCTACCGGAGGATGGGCAGCAGCATCCTCTGAGTACAAACATTCAATCCAACTGCGATCGCTGACCCGCCTGCCAAGCGTGGCGATTATGGCAAATCCCCTCGTTTTGGGGGAGGCTCGTGTCCAGCAGTGGACGTCTGTCGGCTGATATGATGATGATGATGAGACATAATTTTGTAAGATCTTTTGTTTATCTTTTGCCTTCCACTTCTCCATTTTTTCATGCTCATTTCAAAGCTCATTTCCTCGAGCACTGACTACCTATCCTGAATGGTCACCTCTCTGGTTCATGTTTTTTTTTTTCTCTTTGATAAATAATTGTTGTTTTAGTACTCTTTTATGTATGATATGTATTTGTAGGTATGAATATGTATTTGTTATAGGTATTTATATTATATATATATTTTTATATTACAGTATGTTTGTATTTGTATAACATTATTTGTGTATGTTATCTATATTGTGTTATTATGATCTACACCGCCTACCAATCTTCTTTCACTATTTCCTCTACCCTAAGGTTGTCTGGAAGAAATCGCTTTTTAGCGATAAGACCGCCTGTTTTTGTGCCTGTTTTATTTCCTGATTGTTTGCTCTCTGTATACTCTGTTTTTTTTGGTGTCAAATAAAGTATAATTGATTGATTGATTGATTTTTTCCAATTTGAAATAGTATCACTTCTCCTAACGCTAAAGGTCTTAAGTCTGCTTTGTTGAAATCATAATAAAGTTTACTTTTCTCTGTTGGTCTCTTAAACTCAATTTTAAAGTCATGTTTATTTTTGACTTGTAATTTATATTAATCATTGGTCACCTCTTCTCTTTCTACTAAAAGAATTTTCGGCAGGTGATGGTATTTCATTTGAGATTGGTGTATTTCTGTATTCTAACATTGCTAAATATGGGTCTTTATTATCATGAAAAGCCTTTTATAATAGAACGAGCGTTAACCCGCGACTTCGTCCGCACAAATTATATACCAGATTTTAAGTCAGATCATAAGCTATCAAACAAAAAAAGTTTCATCAAAATCGGTTCAGTAGTTTTTGCATGATACTCGTTCAAACAAACAAACAAACACACAAACAAACAGACAGACAAAAAATCCAAAAATTGGTGAAATGGAATCAGGGACACCTAAAAACCATATCGTAACTTTTTTTTTGTTCATATCTTCAATGTACAGACAAACTTCCTGTTACAGTTTTATAATAGTAATAGATTATTATATCGCAGTGCTACAAGCTACAGCTTGCAAAGCCCTCCCCAAAAATAATAATAATATAATCACTTGCTTGAAGCTAATCCCATTCTTTTTGTAATTCAAACCAATAGTCTGGACATAATTAGGTATACATTGTACTATGTAACAACACTTGTGAACCCTATTCAAACACACCTAAGACCAAAAGTGCTGATGAACTTTTGATGCTATTCCTATTTACGTAATCTAAGCATTTATATGCATCGTTTCATACTCCTCACACTTAAGGGAAATGAGGTAGATAGCATCGGCTAGAGGGAGATAGCCACAAATATCTTACGACATCGCTAATATTGGCTGGCCATATAGTAAAATCTGACGGAAAAGCTCCTTTACCTGAAGGATTTTTAGAAGTCACGATTTTGATCGAATTCGAAAAGAATATAATACGGTGTGTTGACCGTTTCCGTGCTTCGGGAGGTATAATTTATGATAAGGCTAATGGCTTTATACTACAAACTAAATTCTCATTTTTTACTTTAGAGTTTTTTGTAACTCGCAGTTCTACACCAAGACATAATCGTTTCAAAGCTTTTACTATAATTATATAAACCAGTTTTTTTTTCAGTAAAATCATAAGCTTTTAAATACAAAACGTTTTATGAAAATCGGTTCAGCAGTTTTTGCGTGATGCTCGAACAAACATCAAACTTTTATAGTTCTATAATAATGTAGATTTGTTATTCGAGGATGTTCTGAGTTTTCAAAACATCTTTGACAACCCCCTTTATTGTCTGTCCATTTCGAAGTTTTTTTCTTCGTAGTGAAATCAGTTTGAGCATCAAGTTTTACTACGAGGAAGCAACGGTACCTTTACATTTTGTGTGACTCGACTTATACATTTTCATTAAAAACCGATGTAATCTTAATCGTATAGTGTAAAAGTTCCACCGATAGAGTGATATAACCTACGAAGGGGTTGTTCAAGTAGATCCTCGTTACAGCACAATCTCAAGGCTCTTTGTTCTGCTCCCACCTTCCTCTACTATATTTATGGATTTACTGAAATACCTTGCGAAGCTACACTACGGTCTGGTACTAAATATATTGGAATATCTATTGCTAACCTAGCCAAATTTTGCCTTGCTCTATTTTATACCAGATGAAGTTTTGGGTAAGCTTTAAAATTTGCATATGCTTACGACTTTATTACTCAATGGGGTCGTCAGATATATTCTGAAAACTCATAACATCCACGTTTTACTAGTACCTAGCTTTTTTTTTACTTATGATTAATGGACTCTTGCTTGTGCATTTCCGCCAGTGTCAAGTGTTTATAGGAGAATTTATCCCAATCTCAGGGATTGTTTTTGGTCAAGAACAAGAAGCGATTGTGGATTGCGGAGCCTCGTGGCAGGCAAAAACGCGACGCGCGAAATCCACGCGAGACGAGTGCTCGGGTCAGAACCTGCAACGTGACTCCCAGTACCTAGCTTTAATAAATAAAACTAAAATGTACACTAGCAGACATAAGTTCAATGCCATGTTCAATATAAGGGTGATGAGAAACGTTGCCGATAACTATCAGCTATATTAATTCTAACAAAGATCACTTTTTGGTTTGTCTGGAGATTTGCTTTAAGTTAGGTAGATAGCTTTTCTACAACGACAAACAAGTGCTCACTTCCTTTGAATTATTGTTTTTTATTTATTTATTACATTTGCCTTTGTTTACTTTGGAGTTTGTAAAGCTCTAAGTAAAAGTATAAAATACAATAATATAAGAGTGACGGACCACTGACATCCAGGTTGTAGGACTACCTATTTTTGGAGGGCAGGACCAATATTTTTTACCCTTTACTATAAAGATAGCTCTTCTATATTGTATTTCTCTCTGTTTGTTATACTTTACTACAAATTGTTGTCTGTAAAATAAATATATGTTCTTTTTTTTTCGACTACAAAACACCTTTAAAAGTAATAATAATCATCATCATTTCAGCCGATAGTCGTCCGCTGCTGGACATAATTATGCCTTCCCTAAGGATCGCCACAATGACCGATCGTCCTGCACTGCCCTCATCCAACGGGTGCCCGCTACTTTTCCCAAGACGTCAGTCAATCTGATGGGGGGGCCTTCCACACTACGCTATATAAGAAAATAATATACTATAAATAAAACTGTACTTACCTAAACACGACAACCCGATCGAAAAACCTGTAAGTACCGTTCAAACTAAACAGGCAAGCCTTCTTACAAAACGTTCAACAAGGTCACCGAAAAAAGATCCGAACTTGACCGTTTTGTCCCCCATAAGGGCTCAATCTATCCATCAGTTTACCCTGCGTTGCGTTTTTCGAGCACTTTCGTTCAGAGAATTGTGTGAAAAAAATACCCTCTGAATTTCGAGAGAGACTGGCGATCATTGACCTGGACATTTGCGAAATAATAGATGAGGTGTCGTCAGTTGCTGTTTTTTACTTTTATTATAGCGTACCTAGCTGTGCATAAAGTTAGCGGACTGCACATGTATACCGAATACCTTTAAAGTACGAGTGAATAGGCTTCTTCTGGGTAAGCTTACTACATCTTCGACCACGTCTTCGTCCTGACGACTGGGTTGAGGTCAAGAGCAAATGTATGTCTATAGTGTCCATGTCGTCAGGGATCGCTAATGGCCTTGCGCAGTCAATATGAATATAACAAAACCTTTCAGAATGCTACTGGGGCTGCCTCGCCTTTGTAGCACGTCTGGCATTATTTAATTTTTCGGGTGGGCTTATAAGGGTTATAATACTGCGACCATTCCTGTCGTTCCGTGCCCGCCCATATTTTACAAACACCTCCGAATTTATGGTATTTTCTTTTAGTTCTCGGGTAGGTATGCAGGTTTCCTCACGATGTTTTTCCTAACGACAAATACAACCGTGTATAAATTCCATAGAACTTTAGTGATACGGGCCAGGAATCAAACAGTCTCCTCATTATTGAGTCGCTAGCTCTCTCTTCCCTATGGACTTTCATCGCTCTACGTCTGGCATGTCTATGGGTTTCTTGTCATATTGATGGGTTTGCTGATGGGAAGCTTTGTGAGCAAAGCTTCGCAAAGGGTACGCCACTGCGCGAGGGTTTGCACCAGCACCAATAGCATACTGAACATTGTCTTTTATTGCCCATCATCATTATCATTCACTTACCAAAAATATGTGGTCTGAATTATCAAAAAAAAAAAATAAAAAAAAAATTTATTTTGGACACAGTCCATAGATTGTTAGTATATTCTTAAAAACTATGTTAGTACAGTAGAATACATAATAGTCCTATAATTTAAACATAGCCTATTTTCTGATAGAGGGGGCAGCGGAGAGGTGTAGTTCCGTCCAATGCCTCCAGAAGGGACAGTGTGGCCGTTTAAACACCATCATATGTATTTTTGGCCCTGTGGGAATGGGGGTTTAAAATTAAAATACAATTTTATAGTTTTTCTTTTTAAGGAATTAATGCTTTTGTTTTTATACCCAATCTATCTTTTAAATTAAAATTTTTTAAATATTTCCCATCAAATATTTAACGACTTTCTTATTATAGCTAATAATAATACTAGAAGTACATTTCCTATCTTTAGGTGACAATGCAGATGGCCAGATGCAAGTGCAGCCTAACTTTCATATTACAATTTTGGGCATGATATTTTGATCACCTCATAGTACTTAGTTTAAATCAAATTTACTACATGAATTGTAAGGATTGAAACAGTATAATTTACAACTTATACTTCATACGCTTCATTTCACTGTGTCCTTTATTGTACATACCTAAAAGAGTGAATCCTGAACGCCATCCCACCGAACTGTTTAATGATGCGTGAATGGTTATCAATCGGTGCGGGTTCAAACCTTGACAATGCCATTTATCTACAATGTACATTATCATTCGGAAATGAAGTGAGAATGAATAGTATTATTGCAAGAAAAAGAGAGCCTTGCTGAGTAACATAGAGTTGGTCATTAAAGCAGAATTTCTGATCACCCCGAAAGGGATAAACATTTGTGAGTTTATGTTATATAAAATAAAAACCTCATTCCCTTTGAATAACTTTTTAGCTTTGTTGAGTTGTAATTTTATTTCAACCAAACACAAAACATAACTCAGTAACCGAAAAACTTGAATGAATATCGTATGTCATTCGTATATGCATAAAACAATGGAGACGCGTGGGTTAGGAGGCCACGTGGCTCCGCCATTTTATGGTAGTTCATATTTTTGTTTTTGTACAAAAACAGTCACTGTGATCACCGAAATATGTATGACCGAATATCTTTAAGCATAATTGTTTTTTTTTTAACTAGATATTGGAAAAATCATCCACACTACGATGGAGTCACAATTTTAAGATTATAATTTTTTTTCTGATGATTTTTTCTCATAAAAAGGCTGAAAGTCACCCAAAGGGCAACGGAGAGGGCTATGCTCGCAGTTTCCCTGCGAGATCGAATCAGATATGAAGAGATCCGCAGAAGAACCAGAAGAGCTCAAAGAATTGCTAAACTAGAGTGGCAGTGGGCGAGGAACATTGCTCGCAGAACCGATGGCCGATGGGGCTGAAAAGTTCTCGAGTGGCGACCGCGTACCGGAAAGCGCAGCGTGGGTAGGCCCCCCACAAGGTGGACCGACGATCTGGTGAAGGCGACGGGAACCCGTTGGTTGAGGGCAGCGCAGGACCGGTCGTTATGGCGATCCTTGGGGGAGGCCTATGTCCAGCAATGGACGTCCATCGGCTGAGATGATGATGATGATGAATTTTTTTTATTAGCCTATTTCATCCCACTGCTGGGCAAAGGCCTCTCCCCTGCTTTTCCACTCGTTCCTGTTTTGGGCAACCTCTGGCCATTGGTCGTCAAATTTGTCCAGGTCATCACGCCACCTCTTCCTGGGTCGACCCAAGATACAGGGTGTAAAATTAAATGGGGCACTTACTTAAAGGTGTGCTTCAGACCATCCAACTAAACAACTTTCTTTATTGGACAAATATCGAAATCAAAATTGACCCCTCTGCAACCACCTTAAGGGGATAATCAGACCATCAAACTGACCAACATTGAAATCACGAAAAGAAAATTAGCTGTTCCAAACAAAACTGCAAACCGACTAGAACCAAATGTATGGGACAGCTGATTTTTATTTCGCGATTTCGATGTTGGTCCCATAGAGAAAGTTTTTCAGTTTGATGGTCTGACCATCCCCTTAAAAAAGTGTCAGTATATTATGGAGGACCCTGTATAGCAGAGAATAACGTTTTGAAATAAAATAATACCTCCCGAAACACCACAATATTTAACCAACGTCCAGTGCATAAAAATCTGATTCATCAACCCAAAATATTTACCATACAAACCCCAAAAAACCCTAGGAATCATGTTAAGGACATTTCCCTAAGCTAACAGCTCAAAACAACATAAATCGTTTTTCGCAAACACCTTAAGTCTTGCCCGGGGGCCGTTTCTGCTTATAATGCCTATAACAGAGTTAGGGGACCCCACGTAGGGACATGCAAATACCTTGAAGCAACGTACTGTGACCTCCAAGCAAAGGGGATAAAATGTTCTATGGAATGAGACTAGAAGAATGGCTTTATTCCTCCATAGATTAATATGTATATTGGATATAGATAGGTAACTCGACTTGAATTTTAGGACGTCCTAATTGCGTTGCTGCTTATTAGCACACGGGGGCGCCACATTATGAAATAAATTGAAAAAGACGATCGGCCGACACGAGGATCGAACCTTAGCTACCCGGATCGTAAGCCGGTTGCCTGGACCGCTAGACCAACAAGACAGTGATTGATATGGTCGAAATCTCTCACTACTACATCGCAGCGCGTGAGGTGTAGTGCGCTGTTACTCCGATATGAACCCTAGTGCAACACACAGTGCTTCGATACATCACCGATAGATGGCGGACGCTGTCTATGGAAAATTAGCGTTCCACTTAGTTTGTACTGAGATAACATAGCATATTCCTCTAGTCTCATTCTATACTGAGATGGGGGTTAATACGAACCTCGATTTCTATATTGTACTAGCTGTTGCCTGCGACTCCGTCTGCATAGACCTTAAAAATGTGTTAATCCAGATCATATTCTATCTGTGTGCCAATTTTATCCAAATCCGTTCAATGGTTTTTGCGTGATGAGCGTTGAAACAGACTTGCGTTTACAATTTTATTATATGTATAGATAAGGTCGTCCTTTCAGTTTCAGTATCATGCATAAATTGAAAATGTTTTTTTTCATTTCTAAAACCTTTCGTGTGGGGGTATTAAATGAAAGGGTTTTATGAGCTGATTCTAAAAATATACGAGTACTACATCGGTACATCACCATCATCATATAATCAGTGGCGATCTTCTTTGTCCATCGCGTTGAACTAAAGAGTAGTTCATTTTCTTAATAATAATATAGGTGCTGACACATCACATTTTAATCACATGAGGTATCTTGCACAGACTACTAATGATGTCTACGTGTGTTATTAATAATTTTATATTTTTCACCCCTCTGGGGAAAACGTCAACTATCATTACGCTGCGCTGAACAAAGTTGCCGCTTTTCGCCTCCGTCGAGGAGAAAAATAGTAAACTAACCTCGGGCAGTAAATAAGAAAACCTCAGATCACATGTTCGTTGACCTCGGCTTCGCCTCGGCCAACATTTACATGAGGTCTGTGACCTTTCTTACTTTCCTGCCCTCGATGTGTAATCAACTATTACTGTAAATACTCATGTGATTAAAATGTAAATAATCAAGTTGGCGATGCTTTTGTTGCCAAAAATATCTTCTATACAGTTGCAGTGACCATTTTGTTTGGTATATGAATAAAACGAATGACCTGCCCTCTGAATCTTTTTGTGGCCAGTCTCTGCAAGAGAAATTGCTCTTAGCTGATGACTCCTGTCAATAGAAAGCTTTGAGATAGATATGGGAATCAGATGCTTCCACGTTCAGAGTAAAATGAGCATAGATAAGAGATAGTTCGACCTTTGTACATGTTTATTTTTTGTTGTGTCTGTACAGGGTGAAATTGATATCATAAGCATCCTTTAAAACTTGTTCAGTTTGATGGGTAGACTCTTAGAGTCTACCCATCAAACTGAACAACTTTTACTATGGCAGCAAACCTATTGGAGCAAAAGAAAACTGCTGTTGGATACATTTGAGTTGTGAACTCGCGCGTCGACATTGCAGTTTAGTTTGGAACAGCTGATTTTTTATTTGCTCTGATCGGTTTGCTCCCATAGTAAAAATTTACAGTTTGATGGGTAGACTCTTAGTTCAAAAGGATGCTAATGATATCAATTTTACCCTTTATATCTTGTGTGGGTGGATTAATTGAAACACTTTTACCCTATTATAAGGAACAGCAGATTTTTTATTCTCGATTTCTATAACCCCATCGAGAAAGTTCTTCAGTTTGACGCAGAGCGTCAGCATCATTCAGTTAAAAAACCATCAGCATTATTAAGAAAGACCCTGTGTGTTTCAAGCAGGCAAGACTTTTACACTTCACACGAAAATAAGTGTCGTAATTTTAATATAGTAAAGAAATCTATCTTTGTAAAACGTTGCACCCTGTAAAAACTCATCTTTTTTATAGTCAGTTAATTTGTTTTCCTCAAGCCGAACCGCTGCCGCTGCGAGCGTTTCGTCTCAAAAAGCCATTTCACACCCACACTTGATTTATGCGGTCCCGATCGCGCGCAAGATTAGTTTAACGTTCTTTTTGTCTTTTCTTATTCGATAAACTTGGTAGCAGTTATTTTTTTGATAAACAAAATAAACTTGGATTATGCTAGGGTTTTTGTCGACGTAAATGTGTAAATATAATATTAGACGAAGATATAGTCCGCATATATAATAATAAAGTGAAATAGAATTCGACTTGTCAGTAAAATGAAGCATGCTTTAAATTCAGGGCGTATAAAGTTGTATCCATATCTTGAAGGACAGATTTTGTGCATTGATAGTGAAAAATGGATTAGTAAGATTTCTGATTACACACCCTGCAGGGCAATAAATAATTATCTCTAACCACATATACTTTATTTCAAACCACATTTCACTTGAGCCTAGAATTGTGTTTGCACCTGGTTCTAAAAGGGAAACAATTGCAGTTAGCCAAACAAACCAAGTTTAGAGTTTTATCAAATAACATATTAACAACTGTTTATTTTTAACCGACTTCATAAAAGGAGGTTTCTCAATTCGACCGTACATATATATTTTTTTGTTTGTTTGTATAAGCTGTAAGGTCGTCAGTCAGCTGTTTGATCCATTTTACCTACCGGGTCGGCAAACTGCGATGGTACTTTTTTAACCGACTTCAAGAAAAAAAAGGATGTTATGCATTTGATGCGTAGGTAATTTTTTTTTTTCCCTTTTCTATTAAGCCACTAGCAAAGTTATTTTATTTACTCCTAGCCGTCTCACTATTAATAGGAACTAATTACCTGGGTACGTACATTGCAATTTTTTTTTTCTCAACAGGCCTTAAACCTATCAACTTTGTTAGTAAAATTTTACAACCTCACGACTACATTACACGAAAGGGTGGTCAGTCAATAAAATTTCACAACTTCAAGACTGCACTACCCGATAGGGTGGTCAGACACCTTCTACTTGCATCATATCTGCAAAATAAATATAAAAAATCGCCATAAAAGAAATAACATCAGTTAAACATTGTCGTTATTGAGTGTGCGAATTAATAAATACACTAATCCTAATATTTTCATTGTTAAAAATAAATAAATAAAAAAAAATCCCAATGGCTGAAGTAAGGCTAAAGGAACTAGTTAGAAAACGATCATCAATAAAAGGTAAGCTTACATTATTCAAAAATTATTTAGCCATGCAAGAAAACTGTTTGCAGCTCAGTCATCTACAGATATCTGAGCTTCAGTTACGCCTCGAAAAATTTGAAAAGGTTTATGAGGAATTTGATATTTTGCAGAGCGAGATAGAGGAGCTGACTGTGGAGACCGAGTCAGATGATCCCGAACTCAACCAAAAACAATTTAATGAGCGGCAAAGCATCGAACAGGACTACTACTCGCTCGTGGCCACAGCTCGCGTCTTGTCGGATGATCATCTGAAACGGTTACAGCCGCCGCCTGCTCCTCGGGACTCGGAGTCAGGCTCCAGTTCTACGGTGGACGTAAGACAACACAGTTTTGTAAGATTGCCAAAAATTAATCTTCCACACTTTGAAGGCGGCTATCAGCACTGGCTGGAATTTAGGGATACATACCTATCACTAATCCATGATAACCCGAGCATCGATGCGATTAATAAATTCCATTATTTGCGTGCTGCTCTGAGGGGTAGTGCCGCTCTTATCCTCCAAAGCCTCGATTTTAGGGCATATAACTATCCAATCGCTTGGCAGTTACTTTCGGATAGATACGACAACCAAAAGCTTCTTATTGCTAATCACATCAATGCTTTGTTCAACGTCGAGCCCATTCAAAGAGAGTCCAGTCAGTTACTGAGAAACATAGTCGATGTGACAAACAAAAATTTGCGTGCACTTGCCACGCTAGGTCAACCCACCGATCATTGGGATACTCTGGTGATTCACATCATGTCTGCTAAATTAGATTTAGTTACAAAAAGAGAGTGGGAAGAGCGTAGGAACTCTCTCACTGACATAGCAACTCTATCATTTTTTACGAAATTTCTCTCCAATAGAGCTGATCTATTGGAGACGTTAGGAGAGGCTAGATATAGTAAAGGTAATAAACCTGAGTCCAGTCATATTAAATATAAAAGTTTGCTTGCCTCTACCAACAACGCAAAAAACATATCATGCCCTGGATGTAAAAAAGATCATTATTTGTACCATTGCCCCGATTTCAGAGGTTTACCGATAGAATCGCGCGTTCGAAATGCAAGGGAATTCAAGGTATGCTTGAATTGTCTTCGTCACGGTCATGCAGAGTCAGTCTGTCGTTTCGGTCACTGTAAGTACTGCGGTGCCAAGCATCACACAATGCTACATGTAGAGCCGCTCCCGCCACCTGAAAGTGAAACGCATACGCAAAATGTTTCATTGTCTGCTAAGGAGTTTCAGTCAAGTGCGAAATCAAGTCATGTTTTTCTATCTACAGCAGTGGTCAAGGTGACGGACGTCAATGGTAAACGTCACACCGCCAGGATTTTACTAGATAATGGTAGTACAACAAGCTTTATAACATTCGATCTTTGCCGTAAACTCAGCCTTCAGACTTCTGTTGCCAACTCAAAAGTGATAGGTATTAATGGTCAAGTTTCCAAAAGTTCTGAATCTTGTTCACTTACAATAGAATCGTGTAATGAAAATTATAAGACTGAAATCAATTGCTACATTCTTCCAAACATAACTACATCAATTCCAACTACCTGTATTGATATACACGGCTTAAACATACCAAGCAATATTTATTTAGCAGATTCATCCTTCCATGTTCCTTCCTCTATCGATATTTTGGTAGGGGCCGAGACATTTTGGAAGGTCATCGGCGCAAACCGTATTGAGCTAGGAAAGCATAAACCTACACTTTTCGAAACCAAATTCGGATGGTTGGTTTCGGGGGGTGTTCAAAACAGTTCAAATAAACAATCACCTGTCTGCATGTTCACGCAAAACAACTCAGTGCAGGCAGTGGATACAAACATTTCAAAATTTTGGGAATTAGATACAATACTCCCTACTCACACAATGACCCCTGAAGAGCACGCATGCGAAGATCATTTCATGAACTCTACAAAGCGTAATAATCATGGTCGGTTTGTCGTCGCTTTGCCATTGAAGGATTCTGCAGATGTTCTAGGTGACTCCTTTAAAATGGCTAAACGCAGATTTCTCTCACTGGAACGTCGTCTAGAAAGAGAACCAAAGTTGAAACATTACTATGTAGAGTTCTTGAATGAATATGCTATGTTAGGACATATGAGTGAAAGTGTAAATACGCCTCACTTGAATAAACATTCATGCTACTTACCGCATCATGGGGTTCTGAGAGAGTCGAGCTCTACCACAAAACTTCGTGTCGTGTTTGACGCTTCGGCAGTCACGACATCGGGTAAATCACTAAACAGTATTCAGAGGGTGGGACCTACCATTCAAGATGACTTGTTGTCGATTTTGCTGAGATTTCGTCAACATAAATATGTAGTTTCGGCCGATATCGAAAAGATGTATCGGCAAATAGAGCTGGTAGAGTCCCAACGCTCCCTTCAGCAGATCCTGTGGAGGTCGGATCCCACGGAACCACTAAAGGCATTCACCTTGAACACTGTTTCATATGGCACGACTTCTGCACCTTATTTAGCCACAAGGTGTCTTTCACAATTAGGACACGACTCTACTGACATGGATATCAAACACGCAATTTGTCACGATTTTTACGTGGATGATTTTTTATCTGGTAGAGACGATGTTCAGGAAACAATTGAATTGTGTCAAGGAGTTACAAAAACACTTCAGTCGGCAAGGTTCAATTTAAGAAAATGGCATTCAAATAACAGTAGCATTCTTCAAGCAATTTGCAAACATAATGACGTGTCGGATTCTGTAAATTTGAGCAATAATGAATTTTCAGCGATAACCCTCGGACTTCATTGGAAATGTTCGAGTGATACATTCACTTTTTCAATAAATGTTCCGCAGCAAAACAAAATCAACAAGCGAAACATTTTATCTACAATCGCACAAGTCTTCGATCCTCTTGGGCTCGTCTCCCCATGCATTGTAGAGGCCAAATTTATAATGCAACAACTCTGGATATCAAAGTGCTCTTGGGACGAGGAAGTGCCTTATCACATAAGAAAGGCATGGCTTGATTTCGCTGGATACTTGCAACGCTTGAACGATCTATCCATACCCAGATGCATTAAATGTGACTTCCCAGTGGATATTACGCTTCACATATTTTCAGACGCCTCTGAAAGGGCATATGGTGCATGCATTTACGTCAGGAGCCTTAGCGGTGACGGATCAGTAAGTACCCATTTGCTAGCGTCAAAGAGTAAGATAGCACCAACCAAACCAGTAACCACTATCCCACGTTTAGAGCTTAGCGCCTCTCTACTAGGTGCTAGGTTATGTTCGAAGGTGCTCTCGGCTCTTACCTTGAAATATAGCAAGTGTGTGTATTGGTCCGATTCCACTATTGTATTGGCATGGCTTGCATCAACACCCACTCATTTAAAAACATTCGTACGCCATCGTGTTTGCGAAATACAAGATCGTACTTTGGGTCATGAATGGCGCTACGTGCCTTCTAAAGAAAATCCAGCAGATCTGGTGTCGCGTGGGTTAAATGCTAATTTGATTGGCGATTCGTCATTATGGTGGACTGGACCACCATTTCTTAAGCTGGTCGAATCGCAGTGGCCTGCTAACCCCAATAAAGCTCACGAGTCCGTCTTACCTGAAATGATTGTAAAATCTTTCCATGTCGCAAGTGACAATATTCAACCACTTTACCCTGACTTAGTTAAGAAATACTCAAGTTTCTCTAAATTACAACGCACCATTGCATTCATATTTAGATTCATCAGAAACTGTCAGAAAGGTAGCATTAAGGCTGTTGGAAACTTATCACTCCTTGAGCTTAAAGGTTCCATTGATTTTCTCTTGCGGGAAGCTCAAAAAGAATCATTTTCTGACGAATACCAATTATTAAACTCTGGCAAAGATCTGCCACCAAAGAATAAACTTCTCTCGTTTTCACCATTTTTGGATAAAGATAAGCTAATAAGAGTCGGCGGTAGGTTGTTTAATTCATCGTATGACTATAATGTCAAGCATCCAATCCTACTCGATAGTAAACATCCTCTATGTGAGCTGATTTTCCATGCATTTCACAAAAGGTATTTTCATGCAGGACCACAGTTGCTATTAGCCACCGTCAGACACAACTACTGGCCATTGGGAGGAAGGAATTTGGCAAAGCGCACAGTTCACTCTTGCATAAAATGTGCCAGATTAAAAGGCGAGACTATTCAACCGATCATGGGCAATTTACCAGAGCAGCGTGTAGAGCTGCAATTTCCCTTTCTTGAAACTGGCGTTGATTATGCAGGACCGGTGATGATAGCTGACCGCAAAAGTAGAGGTAGTAGGCTTATAAAATCTTACATTTGTGTTTTTGCCTGTCTAGCTACAAAAGCCGTACATCTGGAGCTTGTCTCCGATTTAACTAAAGAAGCTTATATTGCGGCCTTGAACCGATTCACGTCACGACGTGGAAAACCACAAACCATATTTTCCGACAACGGCACGACATTTGTAGGTACATTTCATGAATTATCCAAAATACTCAGTCAAGATCTTTCATCGGATGTTACGGAGCAAGGTATTAAATTTTCATTTATACCAGCATACACGCCTCATTTTGGTGGATTATGGGAGTCTGCAGTCAAATCAACCAAACACCATCTTCGACGCGTTCTAGACATGACTCACCTGACATACGAAGAGATGTCGACGCTACTGATTCAAGTGGAAGCGATCCTCAACTCGAGGCCTCTTACTCCTATCTCCGATGACCCTTCCGATCTCTATCCACTCACTCCTGCACATCTCCTTATAGGGCGATCACTTACATCTGTGCCACATCCACAGGTCTCCAATGCGAGAGTGACATCACTACAACGTTTCCAGCGCATCGAGTTTCTAAAACAACATTTTTGGAATAGATTTTCTAACTAATACGTTCTCTGGCTTCAGCAAAAGACAAAGTGGTGCAGATCACAGGGAGAGCTGAAAGAAGGGACTCTGGTACTAATCAAGGAGAAGTCTCTCCCACCTCTCATGTGGCTGCTTGGGCGCGTCACCCGTGTTCTACCTGGCAACGACGGCGTCGCAAGAGTCGCTGACATTCAAACGAAGAAGGGAATTCTTCGTAGAGCCTTCAATAATATCTGCCCGCTCCCACTGAAGAATATTGAAGACAAGTCTTCAACGCCGGCAGCATGTTCGAGCTCCTAAAGCTCTTTAATCTTTATGTTTCTATAATTATTTTTAATTACGTGTAGCACTTAGCTATACTCGTAAACAGCCGTTTATCTGTCGTGATTTGACATCTGTCACTTGACACCTGTCATTCGGGATTACTTGGCAATTTTTGGGGGTTATAGACAATATCAGCTGGCTTGTAACGATTTTGTTCTTCCTTTGTTTTTCGGAATTATAAAAGTTTTAAGTTGAGTGTAATGTTTTTCGCCAACAAACTGTTCTGCAGTTTGGCGAAAATTAAAGCAATTTGTACCTTTTGTAAAAATGAAAACTTAAAATAAATAAAAAAAAAAAAAAAAAAACTTATCGATTTTCGACTTTGCATAAAAATCTACCATAAATGCAAATAACCCAATGACCACAAAACATAAAGTCGAGTCGAGTCGAGTCAAGTCAAGTCTACTTTATTTTAAACCAAAATGATGATGATCATCATCTTACAGATTTTTAAAATCAAATACTTTTTAAAGTATCACTCGTAAGTCAGATTTCCCAATCCTGTTTCAGGAAATGCCTCAAGTTCCTGGTTCGACACGACATCAACCTTTTCTTTCACCTGTGCTAAATAATATCTAGTTCTTCCTCTGTCTCTCTTCTCCAATCCTTTCATTGTTACCTCCAATATTCCTGGTCTTAAGATAAGATAAATGTTTATTTTTAACTTTTGCTTAAAACTATTACATTAAAACGTAACGTAACGTAACGTATTACTTTTACTTTTACATTTTTTTATTTATTTTTTTATTTTAATTAAATTTTTTTTTTATTATTATTATTTTTTTTTTTAATTCTTTTAATAATAATGTAGAATATTCTTATAAGTAACTGCAATACCATAAAAATAAGTGAAACGAAAATGCATCCTTCATCCCACAGAATTATAAGAGGGGTTAGAAGTGCAATGTGGGCGTGGAACGTGTTTATGCAATGATTTGCATAACACCATAAGCATAATTGTAGCAGCGTGAGCGGGAAGTCAAGTGGCGACAAAGCAAAAGTGCTACTTTGCATTTCTAACCCATCTTATAATGTTCTGTGCTTCATCCCTTAAGCTACTCGTACCTATGTGCGTTGTACGAAAATTTATTAATACCTTATAATTTATTACAAGGTGGATTTGCATCGGTAACCATTAATTTCTTTTCTATGATAGCACAAGCTAATGACTCGTAAAACTTCTGAACTTCAGTGGAGCGTGAGGATAAATCCAAGTTATGAACGATTTGCTTGATTAACTTAACCTACTTAACATTATAAAACCATAAAATGCTGAAAGTGAACGAGCTATAATTACAGGGTATAAAAAAACACCTTAGGCCGGATTCGACCAAACCTTGATTTATAGAAGAGTAACTATACAAGGAACAATTTTACTCCTAGTGTTTACTCCGAAATAACTTCACTCGTCTTCTTCCACTCAAAACCCATACTAAAAGAACGAATGTATAATCCACCTAAAGAAAGAAGTAATTGTATCCGTACTTATTGCAATGTGAGGTTATACAGATTTAATTTGTTAGGTTTCTTTTAATTTTAAATTAATTAATTATGTGACATTGACATTTCATTAGTCTCGTTATAAGGTTACCGTGGGTTCCGTACCATACCACCATACAACATAATATTCATCATCATCAGCCTATAAACGTCCCACTGCAGGGCACAGGCCTGCCCTCAGGGCGTGTGTGTGGGCATTAGTCCACCACGCGTGCCCAATGCGGATTGGTAAACTTCACATACACATCAGAATTTCATCTTTAGTGTATGCAGGTTTCCTTGAAGGAACCCCGTTCCGAACCCCGTTTGAAGTAGAACTGCTGCTCGAATTATTTTTCAATTAAATAGTAAAATCGTGGTGTACTTACAATTGCTATACGGCACTTAAAAATATAACCTCCAAGGAGTATCCAGGGCATATTACATCCACAATTCCAAGCAGAAAACATCATAATCAACGTAAAGGTTTGCAAGATATTTACAGTTACTAATGAAATTTGAACACCCAGAACAAGTAATTTAGCCAATAACATCACTTTTTCGAAAATTTCGCTCACATTAACAGCTGATTGGAACAAACCGCAAAGAGGCGTATTCTCTATGTTGTGACAGAAGACGTCAAAACAGTGTCAACCGCTTGACGTTTGTTCTCTACGTTCAGAAATTAACGAGAAAACTCGTATCGAAATGTGACTGTCTAACGGACCTTTATCGACTGTACCGAAAAATATCAACAGAGGGCGCTAGATGCATGATACTCTAACCGTAGTAGATTAGACGTACACTAACAATTACAACAGAGGGCGTGACGATGTCAGCTACGAAGAAAATGTTTTGCTCAAAATGTAAATATGAAATTAAATCGAAAGAACACCTAACATGTTTCGACTGCAACTTAATATATGACCTCGGCTGTGCCATTGTATCCACCAAATTATTTTACCTGATGGAAAAGGAGAAAAAAATTTCTTGGAAATGCCGATCATGTCTGTTAAAAAAGAAACCTGTTACTAGTACAAGGTTCATTCCTACGACAAAAGGTGCTCCTATGCCTACATGTACACCTACCACCAGTAGTAGTACACCAAAGCCAAAGAGCGTGAAAGGCGTTCTGAATACATGCTCTACATCTACACCAACAATTACAGGAACCGAGTCAGAGATAAATAAAATCAATATCTCACAGAATTCTCACAACAATATAACTACACGAAATAATTACCAAGTTAATATTCCGGTAAAAAATTCGTTCGAGTCCCTATCGGAGGATGGAGAGGTGGAAAAAGAAAATGATTCTTCATTGTCCTCTAGTTCGTCATCTTCAAACCCATCACATACTCTGAACAGAAGTTGCCCGGAAATAATATGTGAACGAACTAGCTCCAAAGAAAAGTTATTGAGGGAACAAATACTTCTATTGGAAACAAGGCTAGAAATAGCAGAAAATGAAATAGATAACCTAATGTCGGAGAACAATACTCTTTCCAAAGTAATTACTGCATATGAGCTGCGAATTAACAAACTGACTCACATATGTAAATCCACATCAAAAAAAGGCCTTACAAAAAAGAGGAAGAAGGACATTAGCAGTACCAAACTAGACTTCTCCCATCAAGATTACCTTAGTCACGCTTTCTACTACAAAAGCTGACAGGAACGCGCAACGATTGGTCTTCCAAGCTACACCGAGGAATGATGGACTGAACACTACGGCTAACACTAACCACTCCAAGAGCACGAGCACCCAAGCTCTGTTCACTCGCCAACAGATAGTGATGCAGGTCGGAAACCAAAAACCGAACTAAACAAAATCATCGTTTTATCGGATGAACAATTAAAAGGATTAGCAGCTACCATTATAAGCTCTAGGAAAGGAAAATGGAATGATAACTACGAAACATCTGGAGTTATTATGACCGGTGCAAAAAGTTCAGACATGCTGCCTTTATGTGATAATATTGCACAGCAGCTAACAAGTAAAGACATTGTCGTAATTAGTGTTGGTAGTAATGATAAAGACATATTACAGTTGCATTCAAATCTATGTGTAATTGTTGATAAGTTTAGTAAGGCTTCGGTTATTATCGCTCCGGTGATCTATAACCGTTACCTCAATGAAAATATGTTGACGAATTCTTTAAAGTTATGGACTAGACACTTTGACTATTGTAATGTAATTGACTCTAAAAATTGTTTTACTAGCCATACTGACTTTCTGAACTACATTTGTAATAAGATTAACCTATACATTGATTATCCTGAATATGAAAAACAATTTTTGACATCCTCAAGCATTCGAAGATTTATTAGGAATAGCAATAAACAGTGTACATCTAAAATTGACCGTCAACTCAAGCCACTACCCAAACAAGGAACGATACCTTATTACTTTAAGGTAATCGACCCAAAATGTGCTCAAAATCTAGAACCTAAACTTCCTCCCACTGCACAGGCTCAGGAATTGTTAAAGGGAACGATACCTTATTACTTTAAGGTAATCAACCGTAAAAAATGTGCTCAAAATATAGAACCGAAAATCTCTCCCACTGTACAGGATCATGACTTATTTATCTCACCAGAAAAAGAACTAACATTTTTTCGACCCTAATTCAACAGATTTCTTTACTAATGCACCAAAACATTCATAGCCTGATTTCAAAAAAGGAATTAATAGAGCTGACTCTTTTAGAATTAAGTAATGAATCAAGCCCGGACGTACTATGTTTCACGGAAACATTTATAAAAACAGGAGAAGAAAAGTATGTACTATTCAATAACTATGAACTCGCATCTTGCTACTGTAGGAAGGAAAAAAAGGGTGGTTCCTGTATATTAGTTAAGAAAGGAATATCCTACAAAAAAATCAATTGCTTCGACGAGCTTGCTATGAAATTTGATTTTGAAATTTGTGCCATACAGGAAACGACAAATAATATTATTATAATTTGTATCTACAGACGTCCAACAAAAATTAAAGAACGTGTTGAATGTTTCTTTGCTAGATTTGAACTTATGCTACATAAACTTAGTGTTAAGTATGCTAAAAAAAAGGTAATAATCACTGGTGACCTCAATATTAATACTATTGAAACAAATCAAAGAACAACACGTCTGATGGACAATTTAAATGCATACAATTTAAAATCCCATATAACTGAGCCGACAAGGGGTAGATCTTGCCTTGACTTAATCATAAGTAACGTAAAAAATCCCGCAAGTTCCCTTTTGTCACTTTGGTTATCAGATCATAATACCGCCCAATATCTAAGATTCCCAGTTAAATATAAAAAAAAAATTCCTAAATACATATATGGGTACAAACGGTGTTACTCTGCAGAAAATATTAACAAATTTCGAAAATATTTACAAATGTTGTCATTTACAGACATGTATTGTAAGACTGATTTTAACTCAGCGTTTAATGAATTTTATGATTTATTCTGTCTGTTGTATAAACTCTGCTTTCCGATAGTTAGACACAAGACCACTCTATTAACTAAAATAAAGTGGATATCGAAAGGGCTGAAAAAGAGTTGTAAAACAAAAAAAACCTGCGTTATAAATACTACTCTAGTAAAACTATGCATGACAAAAATAAATATTTAGGGTACAGTAAACTGTTAAAAAAGTGCTTATCGTCTGCTAAAAAAAATATGAACCACAAATTCATCACCAGCAGTAAAAACATATGTAAAGCTACATGGAGTGTCATCAAAAATGAAACTGGTGTTTTGTATTCCAATAACTACATAAGTAAAATAGTCAATAATGGAATGGATGTGACAGAGCCACTAGCTATTGCGTCCACTTTTAATAATCATTTTATAAATAAATCTAATCAAATTAATCACAATATTGTAATGACAAATGTAAGAAATAAACGTGACAATTCAATATTTTTGACACCTGTAGATGAAAACGACATGAAAAAGGTTATAATCTCACTGAAACAGACTAATTCCGAGGGTTACGACTGTATTTGCACTAAGGTTATAAAAGCATGTAAAGATGAACTCAGTCTTGTTATGTCATTCCTAGTCAACCTATCAATGGAGACTGGAACCTTCCCGGAAAAACTTAAAACTTCCATTGTCAAGCCCTTACATAAAAAAGGAGATAAATCTGACGTAAATAATTACCGTCCAATTACTCTAATACCTATATTTTCTAAAATTTTCGAAAGAGTTATGCATGGTAAGCTTACATCATTTTTTGGCCGTTTTAAAATTATAAATAAAAACCAGTATGGCTTTCAAGAGAAAAAATCAACGGCGCAAGCCGCTTTTCATTTAGTAAACGAAATTCTGCATAGTGTAAATAGCAAAAACTATACTACTGCTATTTTCCTAGATATGTCATGTGCTTTTGACTCGGTATCGCATGATCTACTCTTGGGAAAGCTGGAACACAACGGTGTTAGGGGCCCAGCTTTAAACTGGGTAAAATCTTATCTGAGTAGGAGGCTACAATGTGTTGAAGTATCCCAATTAAATACAAAGTTTACCACTGAAACCTACAGATCTGAACTTAAACAAAATAAGTTTGGTGTTCCACAGGGTAGCGTTCTAGGCCCTTTATTATTTTTGATATATATCAATGACCTACCTGATGTGACTGACCATAAAACAATTTTATTCGCGGATGATGCTTCAGTTATTGTAACTTCAGAGAAGAAAATTACACTTGACGAACACAAACTTGACATAAACAAAACACTGACATTAATAATAAATTGGTTAAATAATAATAATCTACAAATTAATCTATCTAAGACAAATATAATTAATTTTAATAATTTCAAAAATCAATCTGTTAATATCACTCATAACGGACATTCTATATTGACGGCAAAGAGTGTCATTTTTCTTGGACTAGTTGTAGAGCCAACATTTAACTGGCAAGAGCAAATAAAGAAGGTACGCGGTAAAGTAAGTGGGTTTTCATATGCACTTTACCAGCTTTCAAAAATAGCAAGTAGAAATGCAGCTGTAACTGCATACTACGCCTACGTGGAATCGATTCTCCGATATGGTCTTGTGATATGGGGTAATGGTACCGGAATAGACAGTGTATTCATTGCACAAAAGAGCTGTATACGAGCCCTATGTGGTATTGCACCTGATGTGTCCTGTCGACCCTATTTTAAGAGCTTAAATATACTACCTTTGCCCTGCCTGTATATCCTTAAAGTAGGTAAATTTGTTAAACAAAACAATCACTTATTTATACAGGCTAAAGATGTTATACAGAGAAGGATGAGATATCCAAATCGTATCGTTCTTGGGACAGTGCCTAAAACTCAGCGTTTTCTAAACAACTGCTATGCAATGTGTAGGGCTATATTTAATAAATTACCATCAGGCATGAAAGAGCTGCCCTTTAATAGGTTTAAGTCATCATTATACAGATGGCTCCTTGATAAAACATTCTACTCGGTAGACGAATTTTTGATGTACACTGATCTTGACGGTAACAGATAGTCGATGCATGGTTTAACCCTAGTAAGAAAGCCCTAGTCTTGTTCTGACATGATAATAATGTATAAATTTAATTATATTTCTCAATGACCTTAATATTTGCATGCTACTGACATGGCTAAATAGGCGTGATCAAAATTTTATCTAATTACATCTGAATTGTACCTACCCTATTTATTGGCAAATAAATTATTTGTATTTGTATTTGTATTTGTATTTGTCACGATATTTTCCTTCACCGTTTGAGAGCAGTCGGTATTACGTAGGTAAGTTAGAAAAACTTATTGGTACATATGACATGTTGTCCGTGCGGATTCGAACCAGGGCCCCTATAATTGGGGGTCTATACCTCTCCGCAACGCGCCACCAATGCTCTCAATATAATATTAACTTCCTAAAAATGTTGTTTACTCCGGGACCTTTAGCGCTAGACCGACTTACACTTGGCCGTTTTTTTATTATTTGTTGTTATACTGTAGAGTTTGCTCTATAATCACACGAAGTTGACGCTTGTATGTGTGTTTTTACGATAGGGCGAGAAGAAACAACGTAGATAAAAACTAGTTTCTTGTATTATTTGAATTATTTGTTAGCAAATCCGCCATAATAACGCACATTCTGTGAAAATTTCAACTTGTTTCCTATTACTGTTCAAACCTTACAAAGTTACATCTAAATCGTTAGGACGGACGGACAGAGGTTTATGAATAGGGTCCCGTTATTACCCTTCGGGTACGGAACCCTAGAAAGTAGAGCCATATGGCTATGGGTTCACGGATGTTCGTGTAGAGTCTGCACTGTAGACCATGTCTTTTTGGCTGACTAGTATGTTCCGCAATTTTGTATTAACTTAATGTGTTTTTGTTCATAATACAATTCTTGAGATCATGATACTCCTAGCACACATTCAAATTTGGCAGAAATGTATGAAACAAAAAGGTTAATAAGCTTTTAACTTAAACCAAAGTTCAACTAAATACCCCAGTTACTTAAAACCGTCTAACTTCACTTCCATTGCTAAACTGCGAAACACAACTTCTCTTCAATCGTAAAGTTGTTTTAACTTACGACTAGGACTATATCCTCCCTTTTATAAAATATAATCATGTTAACGAATCAATTAAGTAGGTACCGTGAACCATTTCACACATAAACTTTTGCAACATTTTTATTATAGACTAGCTGGTGCCCGCGACTTCGTCTGCGCTTCGTCTGGACAATCCACACAATATCTTTATAATTTGTAGCGTGTACACACGGCGACACATCAAGCTATACAAAACCAATATGACGACCCGGTTGGTGTAATGGTTACCACGCCGGACTGCCAAACCAGGGTTCTGGGTTCGAATCCCGGTTCGGTCATGGATGTTTATACGTTTGTGCCGTTGTTGTATGGTTTCCATAATAAACAGCCTATAGTGCTTGCTTGGGATCATTACAATGTATGTGCCTGTGAGCGTTGTTAATTAATTTTTATTATTTTTATTAATATAAGCTGGCCGCGCGTAGGTCAAGTAACGTATAACGTCGCGCGACCAGCTTATTTTGGTTTTGTATAGCTTGATGTGTCGCCGTGCGTACCTGCTGACCGGGACCTGCTGACTGCTATGTGTGTGTTGTATTATTATGATGTATAAGCTATATTAATGTAAAGTTTCATTAAAATCCATTCTGTTATTTTTACGTGAAAGAGTAACAAACATCCATCCATACTTACAAACTTTCGCGTTCATAATATTATAATATACCAGCGTTAACCTGCGACTTTTTCCGCACAAATTATATACCAGATTTTAAGTCAGATAATAATAAGCTATCAAAAAAAGTTTCTTCGAAATTGGTTCAGTAGTTTTTACGTGATGCTCGTTCAAACAAACAGACAGACAAAAAATCCAAAAATTTGTGATAAGGAATCAGGGATACCTAAAAACCATATCGTAACTTTTTTTTTTGTTAATATCTTCAATGTACAGACAAACTTCCTGTTACAGTTTTATAATATTATAGTTTAGATATATATATATAGTAGAATAGGATAGAGCGTCGGTGGCGCGTTGCGGAGAGGTATGGACACCCAATTATGGGGGTCCGGGTTCAAATCCGCACGGACAACATGCTATGTACCAATGAGTTTTTCTAACTTATGTACGTAATACCGACTGCTCTCAAACGGTTAAGGAAAACATCGTGAGGAAACCTGCATACGCTGAAGAAGAAATTCTGATGCATATGTGTAGTCTACCAATCCGCATTGGGCACGCGTGGTGGACTAATGCCCATACACCCTCCCTGAGGGTAGGCCTGTGCCCTGCAGTGGGACGTTTATAGGCTGATGATGATGATGATAGTAGGAAGTAGGATATCACTGTCTTCTTTCTTGTGTGAAGGTCATCACACTTTGTCTTTCCAGTACTTGGCCACCTTTATTCCTCGAGTCGAAGCCTCTATTAGGTTCTAAAGGGAGCAAGATACAGGGCACAAGCTACATTGCGATAGATGTCGAGTGGTTTGCATCTGACCGCAGACGCATCGGCCGGCAATATGTCCCATCTCCGTAGATTATCCTTGGATCGCCCAATTCCTGTTCGCAATCTGTTAAGTACCTTCAGCTATTGGAACATTTTACGGTTTGAGCTGGGACTAATTAGTAATTGTTTTTTTTTTCAGTATAAAATTGAAGAGCCAATTTGAGTCTAGAAATGTACCAAAATTTAAAAAAAATCACGTCAGCAACAGTTCCAATTTTAAAATTTAGCTATTATCTCGTTCTAAAAAAACCTGATGGTAAATTTTTTTTGCACATATTTAAGGCTTTACCATTATACACACTTTAAACATGGTGTAAATATTTTTGTTTATTTAGAAGGTTTTGAAAAATAAATTCTTATTTTCTAATAAATACCTCATTTTTTAAAATTTCAATGCCTTTTTCATTGCTCAAAAATAACTTCTATTGTTAAATCTAAGTCAAATGACTGCATTGGTATTAATATTTTAAATTTAAAAGCCTTCTGGGACACAACATTTTGATTTTGTTGTTGCGTAGCGAATTTTTTTTAAATATGTTTTGAGATAGTCTTTTTTCCCTAAATGGTGCAGGTTACAGTTTAAAAGTCCAATAAATAATTACTCCCTACCCCGCCTTACAAAACTCCGAAAAATGACTGGGCTACTAAATTTATTTCAAAATAAATGAAGATGTTGAAACATTAAAATCAGAAATTAAAAATCTACCCAATAAGGTCACGCTGCTACCGAGCAAACTAGTATCCTGCTATTTATAATCCAACTTCAACAAATACATATTGACTGTATCGAATCAATATATTGTGTAAATGTCTTGACGTTAGATTTGTATCAAATCAATAGAACGTACGTGATTCTGAAGACATCTGACAGATCAGGATGTTGACATAATAGCGGTCAGTATTGTAGATTGTTTACTTTGGTCAATTGGTTCATTTGGGAGCCGATGTTCTGTTGTTGCTAGGCTTGATGCTGAACTATCGAATATCTCAAACCCTTTGTAAATATCTACACGTAATAATAATAATCATAATAGCCCGCAGGGCAGCTTGTGGCGAGCTGTTGGTGATTGGCGACACCATCTCTTGCCTCTTGTCTTGCCTTAACCGGCCGGCCAGGAGAGGAGTTGCAAGAGCGGAACCTATGCTCCAGGTTGGAAGTGTAAAATGTCATAACGCGGGGACCTGCTGGCTGGTGCGCTTAGCACCGGGAACCGGCGCCCGCAGACTCACCTCTCTACAACCTTAGCCACTCACTAGATGTTGCCGCCTTGTCGCTACTTTGCGAGTGGCCATTTTGGGGGGCCCATCAAATGAGTTGGCAAGTCACCGTCCGCCATTTTTGACAAACTAGAGACATTTGTTACGGCAGGCGTCCCGAGTCTCTCCGCAATAATTCAGATTTCCCGGCCCACCCAGTTCACCCCCATAACCCTAGGGTTATGGGTAACTACTAGTAGTTTTCTGTCCTTTCTACAATAGTCTCAGCACTGAACGTGGTATGTCTTCTGGTGCATTTGCATAATGCATTCAGAGATAGGCCACGGTTGGTGCATCCCATCGCATTTAGATAAAAGTGTCTCAAAGGGGCCTCTACGTGTTGGACCTGTGTCCCCACGCAAGCCTTCCAAAGGTCCGGGCTATGGCCCGTGAGTAAACCTTTTACAGAGATACATAATAATAATAATAATAACGCTCAAAGACACATACATTGTAATGATCCCAAATTAAGCCTTAGGCTTTTTGTTATGGCAACCATCATACAACAACGGCACACACATATAACATCCATGACCGAACTGGGATTCGAACCCAGGACTCTGGCTTGGCAGTCCGGCATGGTAACCATTACACCAACCGGGTCGGCAACGTGATATGAAATATATTTTCACCCCCGACGCAAAAAGTTTGACGGCTATAATAGCTCTGTCTTTGAAAACCCTACTGACTTATATATTATTTATAGTGATGACGATGATTATAAAACTGTACCTAACAGAAGTGTGTGTATGTAGGTACATTGATGATATTTCCTAAAAAAAAGGTCCTTGACTCCAAATCACCAATTTTTGCATTTAATGTCTGTCTGTTTGTTCGAGCATCACGCAAAAACTACTAGGCCGATTTTGACGAAAATTTTTGTGTTAAAAAACTGATAAAACTTAGAAACTTTTTTTTTTGCTACGATGAGATAAAGATAGCTATTTAGTGATGAAATTTTCGTCCGTATTACCTTTTTATTTATTAGGTGGACAGAAACGTTGCTGCAACAAAACCACCTATTTATAAATTAAATGTTAAAATGTTATTTGAAAGGTTGACGGACCAGGGTCCTGGGTTCGAATCCAGGTTCGGTCATTGATGTTATATGTTCGTGCCGTTGTTGTATGATTTCCATATTAAAAAGCCTATAGTGCTTAACTTGGGATCATTGCAATGTGTGTGCCTGTGAGCGTTATTAATTTATTTATATTTATTTAAAGGTTCACTTTACCACAGATTATTCAATAGTTACTTAATTACGCTTTGGGATAATTAAGACTGTTTTGTTTCCATCTATCTCTACCTATAACGTCACGCCCCATTCCCAGTGAGGTAGGCAGAGACTAGAACGCACCAATTACTACGATACATACAACTTGTCACAATAAAATTGTATCCTCCTCGGTTTAGAGTACTCCGGATCTAACTTTTTTTTTATCATATTTTTATGGAATGTAATAACCATTCATTCAATACAACAACAAATAGAATTGTGGTCTTGAAAGGTTAGTCCCTTTTAGGTATATTTATTCAAGCAGGGCTTAGGTCTCAAATCCCGGGGGCATGACCAAATCCATGTCCTATGTCAAAAGCAGGCCTTATTTGAAAGGGGATGCCTGACACTTAATCCTCGACAAATTATGTGACGAAGGATGATTTTTCATTCGCTGGAAAGGTTTTGTAATGCTTTATGTTATTTGTTATATATGGTCTAAATTTAAATGCAGTTAAATATAACAAGAACCGTACTTTTATTTATTTATTTATTTATTAAGGCTTAAAAATACGTTATTCTCAATTTAAGACAAAATAGTCACTTATATGAGAAGAAGATATAATAAAGTAGAAATGAATAGTCATTCGCACCGCACAGGAGTGCGATTTTTGAATCTCATACGATGAACTCAGCAGTTGAAAATGTATGGATATAAGCATCTTTCTAGTGCTGATTTGACTTTCAAAATTAGCATTCCTGGAGTATGATTTTTGAATGTCAAATCAGCAGTAGAAAGATGCATATCTCCATAGTAATTTTGACATTTTTAACTGCTGAGCTCAGCGAATGAGATTCAAAAATCGCACTCCTGAGCACTCGAACAATTTACATTAGGTAGTTAGGTACCTAAATAATTAATAAATTAGTACATAAGTAAAACAAAAATTTATGAAGTCAATAACGAAATAAATAAAAATTGCAGCTTAAGGTCTTGAAAGAAACATTTATCTACTTACTCGATGGATCTGATATCCAACGACACATCAAAAAAAGTTTCTCGTGAGTCACGTTGCAAGTTTGGCCTCGAGCGGTTGTATTATTCAGGTGTTGTTCGCGCGGTTCGCGTGTGAGCTTGCCACGAGGCTACGCCACACTTGTCAACTGTATTTTTGCTCAAAAAACAATCCAAGAAGTTGGGATAGATACTTCCACAAATTACCGAAAGGCCACTTATTTGTATAATGAAGAATAACTGACGCAATGTATGCTTCTAAATTGCAATTGCAAGAGATAATTCTACTATCACATCCTACTCTAATATCTAACATTCTCACCGTAATTTTCAACTGTATTTTACACCAATAAAGCTTAATCAAATTTAATATTTACCCCCAGGTTTGAAACCCTTAGCTACCTAGTCTCGAGCAAGTTTTAATGAGTTTACATTAACTATTAGGTTATCAATGGTGCTAATATTGAAACTTGTAGTGATAAAGCAAATAAATCGAGTTATTGGAGGGAATGGGGGAATTAATTATAGGTACTCTATTGTTTTGGAGTTGAAGTTTGGAGGTCTAATTGCTAGGAACGAAATTAATGTAATTTAAGGAGTCGCGTTGTATGCCCCTATTGTTGGTTGCCCCCTCCCGGGCCTACATCGAAGCTCCAGTGGTGGCTCAAGATAGTGTTCTTTTCGAAAAACAATCCTTGAAGTCGCCAACTACCGTACTAGTCTAGGAAAAATACGGTTTGAGGTTGCATTAAATACACTTTAGTAAATTGTATTTGAACTTATATTACTGTTAGTTTATAACACTTTTGTCGACATTTTGTGGCTATATAGGCTGAGGACCCTAAGAAATACCTTAAAATCGATATAAATGTACAAAGGGCAAGCTTATTTCAAAAGATATTTCTACCAGCATACCAGCAAAAGAGACAGCTAATTATCACCCCTGCAAATTTATTGTGTACAAACAATTAGTAAATAATTAAGTTTTGAGGTTATAATTTTTTTATAATTACAAAATATTTAACATCGACTCAAATTTACGACATTAATCGGAGATTATAATTGTTATAAGTAAAACGTATTGAACGAATCCGTTCTGTACAAAATCACCAGTTTTCCATTTTTTGTTCATACCTAAATTTAATGTTTTGTAAATGTCTTAATTATTCCATAATACACAATACAAATTCGGGGATTATTATGAATTTATGTTTTTCAGGTATGTATCTACTAATATTTCAAACTATCACCTAAAGTGCAATTGATGCAACCTACTCCATACAAAAATCCGTAGATTTCCCCGACTATACAACGTCAAGCACTCTTGCTAAATAAACTAGACATTGGCAAAATCATCACAACCAAGATGGCAGACATTTTTAAAAAAATAGTATAGAATAGAATGTAATTTAAGTTCCAATTCAGTTCTCATTAAATTTAAATTTATAAGACAGTATTCAGGATTAAACTTGTATGCCAGATTCTTAAGTCATGTAATCAATTCAATTCAAATAAGGTAAGAACAACTTTTTATTTTTAATTCACAGTTTTTAATTGGAAGGAACAACGAAGATAAACATTAGGTGGACCGACGACCTGATGAAGGCGGCGGGAACCCGTTCGTTGAGGGCAGCGCAGGACCAGTCCTTGTGGCAATCCTTGGGGGAGGCCTACATCCAGCAGCGGACGTCTATCGGCTGAGATGATGCTGATGATGACTCATTCTAATTCGTATACGAAAGTTTATAGAATTTATGCCTTATTTTTATTTGTGTACGTATCAAGACCGTCACGTAAAGGACAGTGGGCAGAATTGGTCCAAGAGCCCCCCCCCCCCCCCCCCCCCCCCCTATGTGGCATACTACGTTTGAAAGGGATAATATAGAAAAAAATGTTATACACGGCACTATTATCTTTTCGAGAGAAAATAGATACAGGGTATTTTGTTTAGTTATTTTTCATACTAATGTTAGCATTTAGCCGCTATTTACATCTGTTGCTACATTTCCTTGTGTCATGTGGATAGTTTTATTGTTTTTGATTATTATAAATGCAGATGAATCTTTAGCCCTCAGAACACAAAACACTTAAAACGAGAAAATTGTTATCTCATCTTGTAATTGCCGGTATAGTAAACGTGAGCCTTTTGCACGCTTAATAATCACTTTTAGTAGTTTAAGCTAAGTTTCTGATCACCCCGAAAGACATAACTGTTAAGGAATGTTAATATAAATATATTGCGTACGATAACCGTTTTACAGCAAGTGTCAAAAATCAAAGTCAATAACAATGTATCCTAGCAACATAGACTGACACAAAGCCATAAGCAATCTATATGGCCAGTACAATTACACCATTCGGGGCCTTAATATCAAAAAGACTACCCCCTAAAACGACTTCGTCAAAATAAAACACCCTGTATCTTTATTTTCCATGTACGTTTGGGTATCCTCTAACTATCCCTACCTGTGTCATAGCGGGGGGCACTTGGACGAGTGGCCATACATTTTTGCCCAGTGTCCTTTCATAAATAGTACTTCAGATATTCTGCAGTCACCATTCTGTTCTTCTTCGTCTCGATCGGAATTTTGTTCGGTAATTGATTTTGGAGAAACAGTTTTCAGTTTTTTAGTTCGTTCATTCAGTTTGTATCTTACTCAGTAAATGCATCTTGTGTGTAAATACCTACTTTGTGAGTTTAGATTCAATTGTTTTTAACCCTCGGTTGGACGCGCATTGATAATAACGTAGTTGGTCGCGTGGGGTTTTTAAAAACCCCAAATTTCAAAAGCATACAAAACACCCAATATTTATCATTTTTTAATTTATTTTATCATATTATTATTCACCTATTTTAGATAAATGAAAAAAACTATTTTTTTAAAGAAATATTTATTTGTTATCCCTCAAAACTTAAAACTACTAAATAGGAACTTAAATTTCAGTCTTCAACACATCCTAGTAAACAAAATCAAATAATTGGTAACAATAGTTGGTCGCGTGGGGTCTTTGAGAGCCCGCGCGCCAAAAATACGTCTATATCTCACGGCGTCGGCGCGCACACTGAAGTTAGCAGCGATCTACGCCAACTATAGTCAAACTTAGGAAGCTACCTAACGTTTCGCGTTGCTATGCCAGTTTTTAAAGTAGGAAATTTGCAAATTAAAAACATCTAGGCTTTTAAAGATCCCACGCGACCAACCAAACCTACTTTGTGAGTTTAGATTCAATTGTTTTTAAACTTCACAAACAAAGAAATAGGATTAGTTCTTTTTAGTACTTTATTTTTAGAACCTTTTCTCGCGCAAACTGGCCACTTGGATGCTTACAATGTATTCAATTGGTCCGTCCAACGTTCAACGTTCACTCGGATTCGAATTTAGAATTCAAATAGCCATCGCTGCGCGCTGATTGGTCGATCGTACAGCGTGAGAGCTCGTCACTAGTTTGTTCTCGGAATTGAATCCTAAAAAAGCTTTGTTTCAATGTCTGTTCTATTGAAATTTTACCTTTGTTCTTTTTTTGAGAGGGTGAGGTCTGATATTACACTACTCTGCTGAATTTTGTTGGTCTCTTAGTAATACGTTACTTACTTCAAGGGGGTGCTTCAGACTATCAAGCGGAACATCTTTCAGTATAAGATCAACATTGAAATCGAGTAAAAAAATCAGCTGATCCATTTGGGTCGGAAAATGTCAAAATTACTATGCAGAATAATCTCGCGTTCTTTTCTCTCTACGTTCAAAATCATGACTTCACTATAAACAAAATCACACTTCAGTAGGCTTACCATGAGTTGGCACTGTAGAAAACTACAGTGGTTTTACTCCCTTATTGTCTGTAATTTTGTTTTTGCTGCTAGTTGTTGATTAATTAATTACCTTACCTACTAATATTTTCACGCCGTTAGGGGCAGAATATGTTGGATAAACTGAATTTTTGTGAACATTTGTACCATATTCCTGAAAATAAACTATTATATTCTATTCTATTCCCATTTTCGTATTAAAAGAGATAGTTTCTCCAGCTATGGGGACAAGGCCCCCAAAAAATGTTAGCGTATAGCTATGGAACTCATGTCGATTTGTGCCTCATAATCTCTAGATTATGTTTTTTTTTTTCGAATTGACAAATACAGCATTGCTCAGGGAGCATCGACTGCTTATTACTGCGGACTATGGGGGGACCTCACCAGTGACGGCGAAGCGCCCTGGTAGGTCTACCGAACCAATGCATGAGCTTAAGCAACCTGCCCAAGGGGCACCCCTAAGGGGTACGGACCTCGGCAATGGGCGTTGCTGGGACTACGCGGGCTACGATTGGGTAGTGGGGATCGGTGAGAATCGGCCAGCGATGTGCCGGTAGCGTCTGTAGGCGCCAGAAGGCAAAAGAGTGGGCAGAGATCGCGACGAACCCCCCCGGGGACGGTGGGGATTTCGATTTTTACGACGACGACGCAACAAAGAAATGATTGTGTTACCGCCGGCGGTGATCGTGTTGTGTGTGTTTGTGTCGGTGAGTCGTGATTGGAGGGCCGCTATCATAGCGACCGTGATCGGGTCGTCCGGTTCGTCTAAGACGTTCCGAGGCCGACGCTTTCGAGGCTTATTGTGCCTACAGCACCGGTAGGTGGCATTTTTCCTAATAAGAGGGTTAGAATGACGTGGGAGGGCGGTGAAATAGTCCGTAACCATAGATTTGAGTAGTTGCTTGCTCTAGATTATGGTGGTAAACGGAGTGTCGCGTAATCGCAGCTGGCGCACATCTTGTCTTGGTAAGATATATTGGTTTTTTATTTTTATTTTCGTATTAACATCTAAGATGTTCCTTTACACGCATTGCTTTACATGTGCCGTTTTAATAGAAAAAAAAATAGTAGCAAAAAAGTCATGCATTTTTTATATTTATTTCATAACTCCGTTTGCATTTTTATCTAATCTTTCGTCCGATTACTATAGTAAATTAAATTATGTTTTGAAAGTTTATTATCATCAATAAACGTAACCGTTGACTGACGTAAAATTTACTCCTTTCATGCAACTAATTTTGAAATACACAATGCGCACCGTAACTACAGTGGTATACTACAGTGTCAACTCAAGGTTGACCTGCTGGACAAAGTTTCGGTACTACTAGTGAAACGTGGATGTTCTGAGTTTGAGATAATAACTTCAGGGAATTTAGTAGTGAATATATCTTGCAATTATTTAAATCTCTGAAACGAACATATCATTAAAATGGTGTTTATCAATATAATAGAATAGGTATTAAAAATCATTTTACTATAACAGAAAATCAATAACTCACCTATGCTCTTTTGCGAAAAAAATTGTCCTAAATTCGAAATATTTTAGTGACTTCGTAAAACCAAAATGACGCCGCGCTATCTACGCGGTGTAAAATTAAATGGGACAGTTACTTAAAGGGGTGCTTCAGACCATCAAACTGAACAACTTTTACTATGGGACTAACACTGAAATAACACTTGGCTGAAATGTATGGGACAGCAGATTTTTTTTTCGCCATTTCGATTCGGCGTTCGCCATTAGTACTCTTCATCATCTCAGCCGATGGACGTCCACTGCTGGACATAGGCCTCCCCCAAGGATCGCCATAACGACCGGTCCCGCGCTGCCCTCATCCAACGGGTTCCCGCCGCCTTCACAAGGTCGTCGGTCCACCGTGTGCGGGGCGCTACCCACGCTGCGCTTTCCGGTACGCGGTCGCCACTCGAGAACTTTTCGGCCCCATCGGCCATCGGTTCTGCGAGCAATATGCCCCGCCCACTGCCACTTCAATTTAGCAACTCTTTGGGCTATGTCAGTTACTCTGGTTCTTCTGCGGATCTCTTCATTTCTGATTCGATCTCGCAGGGAAACTCTGAGCATAGCCCTCTCCATTGCTCTTTGGGTGACTTTCAGCCTTTTTATGAGGCCTTGAGTGAACGACCACGTCTCTGCTCCATATGTCATCACTGGCAACACACACTGATCGAAGACTTTCGTTTTACCCTTACGTTCTTTCTATTCGTTTTTGTTACTGTATATTTTTGGTGTGCAAATAAAGAATATTTATGTTATGTTATTTTCGATACTGGTCCTATAGAGAAAGTTGTTCAGTTTAATGGTCTGAAGCACCCCTTTTAGTAAAGGTCCCATTTAATTTTACACCCTGTATAAGTATTTAAAAAACGCGTTAAAGTTGTAACGGGGTACTGAAAATCACATTATCGTACACTAATTTCAAAGTCATAAGTAAAATTTGAATTTCACTCTCCCACAATCTTTGAAGATTGCAGTTATGTTCCTGTTCACAGTTTCTGTATATTATACTCTAAACAAACTTAACAAGACGCAAGAGATTAAAGGAAATTCAACCCTAACTGAGTCCCAGCGATAAGGTTAAACAGACATCCAGTTAAAAACACATAAGTGCCAATTTCAGTTGTATGTTAGATGCACAGCAGGTTTAAGCTTTCTAATTTAAGTTGGCGTTCGTTACGAAAACAGATTCCACTGTCGGAGAAGTCGTACTTGAAGGGTGCTGTTCCATGTTAAGTCATCAGAAGAGGCGGAAGAGACCGTTTTTTTTTTGTGTAAAATCTCTTCCGCTTTTTCTCTATTCTCTCGCGGTCTCTGTCCCGGGGCATGACGTCCACCAACGAGAAAACGGCAAAAATCGAGATGTCTTTGTTTCTTTGCTTATTATGCAAAGGCACGACCAAACAGCATGCAAGTGGTTTTTCGCTCTGCCGTGCGTGGTATGCTAGCCTTACTAGAACCAGTCATTTTAAAAAGAGAAAGATTTTTTTGAGTTTATTTTTAATTGAGCTAAAAGTGAGCCTCATCACAACATCACGTTTAAAATTTTTGTTGGTATTTGTAGCAAAGTTTCTAACCACTCCAAAAGGGAATGCGTTACTGAACTTGCGTATGTTAACGTTAATTACCCTATCCTTTATCACTGCGTAACTTTAAAATCCACTGCTTACCGTCCACCGATCTGATGCAGTTTTAAGTACATCGATCAGTTAGTTTAATTATAAACTTGAAACGTTACACGCTCACGCAGCAATGTACTTCAGCATCTTTTTAGTGCCAGGACTAGCTAAATGCTAAGGGCTCTGAGCCTGAAGGGGCCCTAAGGTCTTAGCTTTTAGTATTATAAAGCATTGATATAACATTACAAAGCCATGCATTTGTTACACGCATTTAGCACGGACTCACCTATACTATGTTGCTCCTGATTTCCGGCTGTATGACCTAGTCACATTACATTGTCATGTCCTTGGCATTTAGCCGTTTTTTAGTTTGGTTGAACCTAAGGTCCCACTAGAAAAGGTTTCCAAGGATAGTAGTAGTTGCAGAGTGTAGTTATGCCGCTGCATCTTTTATCTTTGTTATTTAGTTGAGTTTCCCAATTTACTTACCGTTTAATAGCGTGCTACCCTTTAAACCGCTGCCGCTCATAACTTTGCACCACGCACCTAAGACTGCGCCTCTCTTGCCAACTTAAAACTCACTTATTTTAACTTAAGTTTAACTTTCAGTACATTCTGATTCCTTGACTTTGTCTAAGTTCATCCTGTAATGAAGAGGTGAACTTTAGACTGCGGTATGTTAAATATATGCTAGTTATTGAAACTTGTTGTTAAATATTCAGGTGCTGTACTTTAATGCATATATTTGGCATGAAGTTTTGTGTCTTATTATCATTTTAAAGTATATTTCATTCATTCATTATCTGTAACAAAAAAATGAAATACCAGTAACTTTGTGGAGTCATTTTTTTTTAGTAATAATTAATATACTAGATTTGTATTGAAGTTGCTCTTTTTTAAATACTATAATTTTAGAAAGTATTTTATTTACAAGGTGTTACAAAAATACAAATAAATATTTAAGGAGGTAGTTTAGACCATCAAACCGAACAACTTCACTATGGGACCAATATCGGATGTTCCATACTAAACTACAAATCTACTCGAGCTAAATGTAGGGGACAGCTGTTTTTTTTCGCGATTTCGATGTTGGTCCCGTAGTGAAAGTTTTTCAGTTTGATGGTCTAAACAGCACCTTTAAAAGTTTTAATTGTTTATTTTTGCTTTTGTAACACCTTGTATAGAATAAGATAAATATGATTGTATATTCATGTGATTTACAATACCACAATTTTTCCCCAAATGTAAATATAAATATTTTTACTAAATTAATAAAAACAAGTATGATGTGATTCATCATCATCTTATTTAAGAGCTGCGCTCTTGTCGGTGGAGTTTTCGCCAATCCTGTCTCCTTTCCGCTAGTCTCTTGAGTTCTTGATACGATACGACATCAACCTTTTCCTTCACTTGGGCCAGATAACTCTGTCTAGGTCTTCCTCTGCCTCTCTTCCCCTCTATCTTCCCTTCCAGTATGGTTTTAAAGAAATTGTCGTTTCGCATCAAGTGTCCGATCATTTTTCCTCTCCGGTTTTCGATTGTTTTTAAAATGTTTCTCTTTTCTTTAACCATTCTTAGCACCTCTTCATTTGTTATGCGTTCCGTCCAACTTATCCCCTCCATTCGCCTCCAACACCACATCTCAAAAGCTTCCAGCCTATCTCGATCTCGTTTAGTCAATGTCCACGTCTCGCTACCGTACAATGCAATGCTCCAGATGTACACCTTGACTAGGCGTTTTCGGATTTTGCTCGATATTTTTGCTTTCAGAAGGTGTTTTTTGTCGTTGAAAGCTCTTTTGACGGAACTAATAACTGGTCCATTTTTTGCTGTTACCATTATTTTTGTTTTATTGATGTTAATGTTCAACCCAAATTCTCCGAAGACAGTGTCCATTATTTTCAATAGTTTTTCTAGTTGTTGTGTGTCTTCTGCCAGAGCAGCAATATCATCCGCAAACCTAATGAAATGTATCTTTTCCCCGTTACTTTTGATACCCCCTCTGTCTGAATCTAATATTTTTCTGATTGCTGATTCTATGAATATATTAAAAATTAATGGGGACAGTGGACAACCCTGCCGTACACCTTGTCTTATCTTTGCCGTGCCCTTTTCCTCCCCCACCTCTATTACTGTTTCCTGTTCCTTGTAAAGTTGGTAAACTATCCTTCTGTCTCTGTAGTCAAGCCCTGCTTCTTTCATAATTCTCATCATTCTTTCCCAATTCACCCTATCAAACGCCTTCTCCAGATCTATGAATGCAATATGTGTTTCGAGGCCCAGGTCCATACGTCGATCTATTACAAGCCTGAGAGCGATTGTTAATTTAATAATAATTTTAGTAAGTTTAAATTTTGTTTTGTAAGAAAATAAGGTTTATGTGATGGTTCTTGTTCTTATCTAATAAATACCTAATATAAATTAAATGTCAAACTTTATAATTCCATTTTTAAAATTTTCAGGTTTTGCAATTATCTGTTTACTATCACCATTCTATTAAATTCTTATTTTAAAATAATAGCGTCCATCTTGGTTTTATAAGATTTAGCCAATTTCTATTTTTAGTAGCAAAAATGCTTGACATTGTACGGTTGTAAATTAATTTCTGTGACTTCAAGGGTTGTTTGTAAAAGAGACCTCATTTATTAAAATAATTAATATTTTCCATTACTCGTATCTCGTCCTTTTCCACGTTCAATAAAGCATAATTTCCATTTGACTACAAATACAATGTTTCAGAGCTTTTTAATTTTATCATCCACTTCACTGAGCACTTTATTAAAAACATTTCCATCACCGTAATAATTTACATTTATTTTAAAACAATATTAAGTTTTACAGACAATTCATATCTGCGACATTATAAGAGTTCGTCAAACTAGAAACTGTAAACGAACGTATAGATAGATAGTAACTACCTACAATTCGTGACCAAAAAGCCTCAAATGGTCAATAATTCGGGCCATTATTTTATTCAGGGTAAAATTTGGATAAAATTTTGTTTACCGTTTTATGCCGATTTTTGTTCATCATTGTTCATAGTAATCATAAAAGGCATTTGCAGTGATGTTTTCTTGCTACTTCTTACATTTATTGGTGTTTTTTCAGCAAAATAACCACTGCGTTACCGTCCATTGTATTGCGTTGCTTACACAAACAACTGAGTTACCGTTATTTGCAAAAAAGTATAGTATTTTACTTTAATTCCTACCGCTTTCTAAGATTGGCTTCTTATTCGGTAACTACCGATAACAGTTTTATTTTGGAATTTATCTATTTTACTAACAAAATCACCTTTGTTCCGTTGCCTTTGAGGGACCGGGTTATGGTACCCTGAATAAAATAGTGACCCAAGTAGTTATGTATACAAAAAACCGGCCAAATCGAGTTGGACTCACGCACAAAGGTCTCTGTTCCACCATACTATGGTAACAAAAAAATGTTGTTCCCTCCGGGACCCTTAGCGCGAACCCGACACACACTTGGCCGGTTTTCATTATTTGTTGTTTTACCTTAGAGTATGTCAAATAATGAAACCAAGTCCAAAAAACCATGAAAAAACTCGATTCTTCTATTCCCTAATTTTCTTAATTTTTTTTTAATATTAAATCCTTTTATATACTTACCTTTTATTCTTAAGACTCGATGTTAGTAGCAAATGTTTATTTAATTAATTTACTCCTCTATGTAGTCAAAAAGTGTATTATAAATAGTACTCTTAAACCCAAATATAAGGTCTAACAAAATTAGGTGAAACTATTTTAAGGAGATGATCAGACCATCAAATTGAACAACTTTCTCTATGGGACCAATATAGAAATCGCGAAAAAAAAATCAGCTATTCCATATAAACCTACTCGACCTAAATGTATGGGACAGCAGATTTTTTTACGTGATTACGGTATTGGTCCCATAGAGAATGTTGTTCAGTTTGGTGGTCTGATCATCCTCTTAAAGTAGTTTCACCTAATTTTGTTAGACCTTATTATACAACCCTTTTAAGGTAGGACGGAAGGACGGACAGCGTAGGCTTATGAATAGGCCCCATTGGCTCCCTAGGCCAATTGGCTCATTTCGGTAAGGATCCCTAAAAATGCAACATTTTGTCGAGCTCTAAGACTAATTGAAAATAAAAAAAGAATGACGGCGTATCTCAAAATTATGGTTGAAATTAGCGCGTAATCGATAAAAAACGATTCTAGGCTCTCCTGTAAAACTTACTCATTTTGAGGTTCGACCCTTTACAGCTTAGGCGACCAATATGATCTGTTGAAAACAAGAATAAATCTAAACTATTATAAAACTGTAGCAGAAAGTTTGTCTGTACATTGAAGATATTAACAAAAAAAAGATAGGATATGGTTTTTAGGTGTCCCTGATTCCATGTCACCAATTTTTGGATTTTTTGTCTGTCTGTTTGTTTGTGTGTTTGTTTGGGTGTTTGTTTGTTTGAACGAGTATCACGCAAAAACTAACGAACCGATTTTGATGAAACTTTTTTTGTTTTATAGCTTGTGATCTGACTTATAATCTGGTATATAATTTGTGCGGACGAAGTCGCGGGTTAACTCTAGTAATAAATAAATATCTTGGACATTGTCATACAAATTATCTAGTCACATTTAAAGTACCAGGGCTGCAATCGCGGTAAATATTTGGTGATTGAACCGTTATGGGACTACGTACGAACTATAACTTTTGACACATTTGGTGTTGCGCTAATCGCGGTACAGCCGTTAGAGCCGTTTTGACAGATCGCTCAGACGTTATTGGCTGTCAGTCACATAGTTTAGCGCGATGCGGATATCAGCACAGTTGAATAGTAATTGGATTGCAATGTGATTAGAACTGAAAATTGATAAGAATAGAACTTCGATGTTTTAACTTAGCGCAATCGGGCACCTGGACTTGTATTATGATGACTAGACTAGACTGCTGTACTTACCCGACTAAAATGTATGGGGCAGCTGATTTTTTTTCGCGTTTCCTGAGGTAGGCTCCATAGTGAAAGTTGTTCAGTTTGATGGTCTGAGTTCACCGTTTAAGTATTTGCTAGGCTGTCACTAACACCCTGTTTACGTATTCTATATCGTAGTCTAGTCATCATAATACAAGTCCAGGTGCCCGATTGCACAAACATCCATGACTCAGGTACAAATATACATATTCATCATATAAATATTTGTCCCTCACCATATTCGAACCCGCGACCCTCGGCACAGTAGGCAGGTTCACTACAAACTGTGCTACCGGGCCTTCACTATTGTTAAAACCAAGAACATTGTATATAGTATCCTATAACCAATTTGTGCTTACTCACCTAGACATCTATCATATTTGACACTCATATAATACCCCTGAACCTTTAAAACCTTTCCAACAACAACAAAAAAAAGGTGAATTTCCGTACATTTCCGGGACGTTCGCTTTTATTACGGCAGGTACGAGTAACAATAAAATTTGAAATATATGTTCCTATAAACTTAATCGTAAACTGCAAATTTCATAAATGAAATTGATTTTCTACGTAAGGTCGAAATTTCTTCTTATGCTGTTGTAACTAATGAATAAAATTGCACCATAAAACTAAAACAAATTAATAAATACTATGTATAATGAGGTAGGTATTTTATATTCATACGAGCGTTAACCCGCGACTTCGTCCGCACAAATTATATACCAGATTTTAAGTCAGATCATAAGCTATCAAACAAAAAAAGTATCATCAAAATCGGTTCAGTGGTTTTTGCGTGATACTCGTTCAAACAAGCAAACAAACAAACACACAAACAAACAGACAAACAAAAAATCCAAAAATTGGTGAAATGGAATCAAGGAGACCTAAAAACCATATCGAAACTTTTTTTTTGTTAATATCTTCAATGTATAGACAAACTTCCTGTTACAGTTTTATAATAGTACGAGCGTTAACCCGCGACTTCGTCCGCACAAATTATATACCAGATTTTAAGTCAGATCATAAGCTATCAAACAAAAAAAGTATCATCAAAATCGGTTCAGTGGTTTTTGCGTGATACTCGTTCAAACAAACAAACACCCAAACAAACACACAAACAAACACACAATTGTTTGTGTGTTTGTTTGTGTGACAGACACAACAAATCAAAAAATTGGTGAAATGGAATCAGGGACACCTAAAAACCATATCGTAACTTTTTTTTTGTTAATATCTTCAATGTACAGACAAACTTCCTGTTACAGTTTTATAATAGTATAGATAATAGTATAGATAGATTGTAAAATTATACTCAAGACCCTATTCTCCTTTGGAGTATTCGAAGCTTTGTTTGAAACGTTTAGAACGTATAGTTAACCTATAGTTGTGTAACAAAGTTGAATTTTAACCTTTGACTATTTATTAGGGACCGGCCTTGCGGTAGCATTTCCCCTCTGCCACGGTACAAGATCAATTGTTCATGTGCATTTACATACAATTTTACACCTTATCACTACATGAGACAGCCTATAATTGCGAAACAATAACTTTCGAACATATGACGTTTGGGGTTCACACGAGACTACTTAACATGATTGTTAACAATCAAAATTAGAATCTAAAGTATAAAACAAAAAATATATATAATAATAATAATATAAAATCCAAAGTTGCGGATTTCATGTTACCTCGCCCCCCACTAAAAGTGACATAAAAGTTTGTTAGTAGAATTACACGCGTAACCATTCCATATATAAATAGTCGAAGATTTTAACGGATAAATAAAACGGTTTTTATGCCTCAAACGGTCGCTCCTTAAGATTAAAAAAAAAGTGTTGATTTCGTTCTTTGTATATCTTTGTATGTCCTGAATTTCGCTGATTTCCTGGTACATGCCTGTTTGAGTTTGATACTGTCTCATAGGCAACGAATTACTATTATTACCCGACTGCGCCAGAGGGCGGGTAATGTTTGAAATTGTGTTTTTGCGTGGCACTTTCATGTGTGCAACAGCGCGTGGATGTTTTGCCGCAGTGACATCACTGGATTCCATCCCGAGATTAGATTCCGGCGTCGACCTCACTCAAACCCGGTTCATCGTTTTCATACGAATAAGTAGGGCTGCCTTCGTAAAATGCCTACGATCTAATTCATAAATACTAAATAAACAAATAAATTGAATATCAAAAATATTTATTTAAAAAGAATTGTATTTTCTGCTGTATGTTTAGGCACAGGTTATTTATTTGTTACTAACGACACAGATACTACGCTCTGCCGATTTCCCCTTTTAAGGCTGGGTCACACAGAGTGCGGCTGCAGGCCGGCTGCGGGCCAGCTGCGGGCCGGCTGCGAGCCGGCAGTAGTTCTAAACTATTGAATTATATGCGAGGTGTCACAATAGAAAGCCGTGGTGGTCCAGTGGCGAGTAACCTTGCCTGCTGTGCAGGAGGCGATGGTTCGATCCCCATCCAGACCGATTCGTACCAATGACGGTTAAATTTTTTGGGGAAATTCGGTGTACTTCATTCATGCCTTTCGAATGCAGAAACGCTGCGTGAGAGCATTAAACGGCTCTTCACAAAGAGACTCGTGCAAGCCCCTCTTTGATAAATATAAAATACTGTCACTACCATGTCTTTAGTCACTCCCGGGGCTCACTCCCCGTCACACTGGGCAGAGTTTCGGTACTATAGTGAAAGGTGGATGTTCTGAGGTTTCAGAATCTCTGACTACCCCCTCGGGGATTATAGTCATGGGCATATGCATATATGTCACACTAGATGCAGTCCGGGACGGCTGCGGAACAGCTGCGGAACGGTGGCCGCAGTTTGACACCTCGCATATAATTCTATAGTTAACAACTACTGCCGGCCCGCAGCCGGCCCGCAGCCGGCCTGCAGCTACACTCTGTGCGGCCCAACCTTTACAGCCCACCGCGACGAAGAACGAACTAAAATGCATCTTATGTCAATGCGCGACAGCCTGTATCTACCTAGATACGCATAGCTGTATATTTGTGTCATTGTGTATGAAATAAAGTATAATTCATTGATTGATTGCTTTACATTCCAACTGGATTAAACTCAAGTCCAATTTTTCAATGCAAAAAATAACAGGAATTAAGGTAAATTTTGACAAAAAAAAACCGATATGTAATTTTACCAATTATCGAATGTGTCGAAAATTTTGACGCAGCTTTTCCCATAGCCGTCTATTGTCGTCATATCATAAGTTTTATAATTAAATGTTTGGTTGATGTTATTTTCTCTGTATTTTCTTCTTCTCTCTGCTAACGGTGTATATTTGATTTATAATATTGAATTTTCTATCAGTAATTACCACCATAACCATTAACCAAGGGTCTTTAATAGTATCAGAGAGGCCAAGAAAGGAATGGAAATCAGTAGACCACTAGCGCATTGGTCCAACGAGATTTTGAATATTAGATCCCAGCATCAAAGGGTTATTGTGGGCTGATTTGATTGACTGTAGTTCTCCAAAAGGAAAATAAATAACATAATATCGTATTGTCATTTCGAATCCTCATGGTCTCATTTCGAGTCTGAACAGGACTCGCGTAAGCTTTATTTATTTTTGAATCAGCGACTGGTAACCCTGCTGAATCCAACTCACATACGTGATAGTCGGGTGTCAGCTACTCTATTTAACGGGTGTAAACACTCTGATCGAAATAGCCCCTCTTTTGAAATAAAATTGGAGCGGAAAATACGTAGTGGCAACGTACTTCTGTTTCATTGAATGAGCATCACGGATCGATGTTTGATCTCTGTTCAACTACAAGAAGAGGTTTAGTAATAATTTTCTTTTTATTCTCGGGTATGCAGGTTTTCTTACAATGTTTTCATACAATGTTTTCCTTCACCGCCGAGCCAATGATAATGACAAATACAACCGTACATAAATTCTTTCCGGACTAATTTAAAGAGACCAGTAGCAGGCAGGCAACAAGTGGTGGAAGCCTGACTTAGCACCCCTACCGATAACTATCCCTTGAGTAACTCTTTTTCGATGACCATAATGACCGGAACTTATTATTATTATTTATCATCGTCATCATCATCTCAGCCGATGAACATCCACTGCTGGACATAGGCCTCCCCCAAGAATCGCGAGAACGACCGGTCTCACCCAACGGATTCCCGCCGCCGTCGCCGCCTTCAGAGGACGTCGATCCATCTTGTGGGGGGCCTACCCACGCTGCGCTTCCCGGTACGCGGTCGCCACTCGAGAACTCTTCGGCCCCATCGGTCATGCCCCGCCCATTGCCACTTTAGTTTAGCAATTCTTTGGGCGACGTCAGCTAATCTGGTTTTTCTGCGAATCTCTTCATTTCTGATTTGATCTCGCGGGACCAGGACCACATATCGATGATAAGCATAATTTATTATTATGCTATAATTTCCGAGTTAGAGATATCCTAAATATATTCACAAGTAGTGGTTGTGACCAGTGTGACCGTTGCATTTTTTGACAGACTGTGAAAAAGCCTAAAAATTTTAGTACGAAGATTCTTAAAAATATTTCCTTCATTAAAAAAGCCAATGATGTTACAAATCATATATACATAAACTCACGACCGTATTCCCTTTCGGTGGTCAGAAACATTACTACAACTACCAACTTTCTGTTTTAGAATGTAGTTGTAGCAATGCTCACATTTAGCAATTTAAGTTTCAGGATAGAATTACGTGTCAAGTGGTGAGAGGTGGCTAGCTTTTCGCCCACATAAACACTGCATAAGAAACCTTTAATCCCTTAGTCGCATCGTACGAGACCCACGGAAGAATTGGGGTGGTCCATTCTTAGCCGGCAGTTACTCTGGTTCTTCTGCGGATCTCTTCATTTCTAATTCGATCTCGCAGGGAAATTCCGAGCATAGCCCTCTCCATTGCTCTTTGGGTGACTTTCAGCCTTTTTATGAGGCCTTGAGTGAACGACAACGTCTCTGTTCGAAAGCAATGAAGAGATCTGCAGAAAACCAGAGTAACTGACATAGGCCAAAGAATTGCTAAACTAAAATGGCAGAGGGCGGGGCACATTGCTCGCACAACCGATGGCCGATGAGGCTGAAAAATTCTCGAGGAAAGCGCAGCGTGGGTAGGCCCCCACACGATGGACCAACGACCTGGTGAAGGCGACGGGAAGCCGTTGGATGAGGGCAGCGCAGGACCAGTCGTTACGGCGATCCTTGGGGGATGCCTATGTCCAGCAGTGGACGTCCATCGGCTGAGATGATGATGATGATGATTCTTAGCCAGAACCACAAGCTATAGGCATAGCACGAGAAATCATACATACTTATTGGTATAGTCAGCTGCAAGCTTTAATTATTCGGCATGTGGGCGAGTATTTTCATCACGTCTAAATTATTCAGTAACGCGTTAATTTGTAGAAAAAAAAAACAATTTCATCAAACGGATCCAAACGGAAATATAAACACGAAATGGATACCACAAATCGTTCAGCTTATTCATATCACGCCTCCTTTTACCACGTACGAAAAAAAAATCTACGGTAAATAAATCAAGCGGCGTTTCGAACAGTGCCTCCGACGTAGATTTATAAGCGAGAAGTCTGTCATTTTGAGAAATGACTGGAAGTTTCCACCAAAGAGTTCACAATTGGAGGTGGAACCTTACCTGGCAACGACATTTGATGGATGCTGTTTGCAAAAAAAAACTTTTTTCTTTTTTTTTTGTAATATATTTTTTTAAAGTTTAGATTACTTTCAGAGATTGTGGAAGATGTTTTGGGAAATGACTTTTGGTTTGTGAATGAATATATAATTTTTTCCTTGAAAGTTTTTCTATTTGAAGTAGGTAGTGATTTTCAGATTTCTTATGTCTGAAAACGTAATCACTTTATAATTTGTGTGTATCCAGAGAGGATTGGCGACCGGCCGCAAAACATTTTTCAAAATGTTATACAGGTTGGTACAAAAGTACAAATTAACATTAAAAACTTTTAAGGGGGTAGTTTTGGTTGTTGAGACCATCAAACTGAACAACTTTCACTATGAGACCAACATCGAAATAGCGAAAAAAAAATCTTTTCTCCCATACATTTAGCTCGAGTAGATCTGTAGTTTAGTATAGAACAAACAACGCAAACGCATCGCATCATGGCGATTGTGGCAAATCTCCCCATTTTGGGGGAGGCCTATGTCCAGCAGTGGACGTCTATCGGCTGATATGTTGATGATGATGGATGATGATTCGCGATTTCGATATTGGTCCCATAGTGAAAGTTGTTCAGTTTGATGGTCTTAAACACTTCCTAAATGTTTATTTGTATTTTTGTAACACCTTGTATAACATGGATACAAATAGCGCTTATCGTAAATAATGCACCAATGTTCACATTTCACAACAAAATTTTCTGGAAAGTGGATTTTGATCCACTCATTATCCAAAAATGTAGCAACAATCCATTCATACTTAACACAATTCTTGTAAGATAATACCTACACATTTTTCCACATATATAATATACGAGCGTTAACCCGCGACTTCGTCCGCACAAATTATATACCAGATTTTAAGTCAGATCATAAGCTATCAAACAAAAAAAGTTTCATCAAAGTCCGTTCAGTAGTTTTTGACAAACACACAAACAAACACACAGACAAAAAACCATATCGTAACTTTTTTTTTGTTAATATCTTCAATGTGCAGACAAACTTCCTGTTACAGTTTTATAATAGTATAGATAGATATATATATATACTATTATAAAACTGTAACAGGAAGTTTGTCTGTACATTGAAGATATTAACAAAAAAAAAGTTACGATATGGTTTTTAGGTGTCTCTGATTCCATTTCACAAATTTTTTGATTTTTTGTCTGTCTGTTTGTTTGTGTGTTTGTTTGGGTGTTTGTTTGTTTGAACGAGTATCACGCAAAAACTACTGAACCGATTTTGATGAAACTTTTGTTGTTTGATAGCTTATGATCTGACTTAAAATCTGGTATATAATTTGTGCGAACGAAGTCGCGGGTTAACGCTCGTAAATACATAAAATTATAGAGAAAAAGAAAATAAATCTTTCCAAACTGATAATAAATATTAAATCTAGTCTACACTGAAAGCTTTTTTTTTTTCAAAGCACACGATAAATGTTAGTAAAAACGAATAATTTATGAGCAACGTTAAACAAAACAAATAAATAATTGTAATCTAAAAGATAGATGTAAATTATTATCCATTTGTTATTCTTGATAATAAATTTTCAATAGGGGTTGTAATGGGAAATGCAGCGTTACCAAGGTTTTTGGTAACAATTGCGTTATCTATTTTTTCCTTTGACTATTTATTATAAGGACTAGCCTTGCTGTAGAATTTCCCCTCTGCCACGGTTCATTCAATTTTATACCTTATCATTAAACGAGACAGCTTATAATTGCAAAACAATAATTTCTAACATAGAACGTTTGGGGGTTTGTTCACACGGGACTACTTTTCATGATTTTTAACAATCGAAATTAGAACCTAAAGTTATGGGGAATAAAATCCAAAGTCGCGGTTTTCATGTTACCCCAGAAAAAGGGCAGAAATGTTTGTTAGTAGAATTACACGCATAACTAGTCCCTATATAAGGTTTAACAGAATGAGCAGAAACTATTTTAAGGGTATGCTCAGACCATCAAACTGAACAACTTTCTCTACGGGACCAGAATCGAAATCTCGAAAAAAAAATCGGCTGCCCCATACATTTAAGTCAAGTTGTGTTTGCAGTTTTGTATGGGACATCTAATTTTTTTTTTGCGATTTCTATATTGGTCTCATAGAGAAAGTTGTTCAGTTTGATGGTCTGAGCATACCCTTAAAATAGTTTCAGCTAATTTTGTTAGACCTTATATAAGTAGTCAAAGATTTTTTCTGTTCGAAGTTATATTATATTTTTATCTCTATCTATCTACACTATTATATAACTTTAATAGAAGTACATAGCAAAAATAATTACAAAAAAAGGATACAATAAAGTGTTTGGGTGTACTTGACTCAAAGTTATAGATTATTTGATGTGTTGTCTGTCTGTTTGTTCGAGCATCACGCAAAAAGTATAGGAACAATTTTGGTTGAATTTTTGAGTATCAATGCTTATGATTTGAATTATAAACTGGTAAATACATATATATTTTATCTCACTACAATGACGGGAGCCGGTGTGGACGAAGTCGCGAGAAAAGCTAGTATTTAATTCAAATCTTCAATAGTAGCATTAAACCTTTTTACCGCGCAAGAAGCGAAAAGAGCGATTTTCATAAATAACTCCTAAATTTTCTTATCTAACTAGAAAAATGAAAAGCCTCGCCATGTTGCGGAAAACCATTGGAACTAGTTTTCGTACTTAAAGCATTGCCATTAAAGGTAATAGTCGATTGTAGCTCCCAAAGTACCCCCAAAGCAAGTTTTTTTTTCTGGTTAGGCTTTAAATGTTTTTTAATAGGTTTGATTATTGTGTTCTATAATAATTATTTCAAAATTTTCACTCGATTCTCATCTCATAAAATCCTCGATTGATCGAAGACCAATAGTAACAATACCAGACCGTTTTGTAGCACACAACATACGGGTGCCTGGAGTACGATTAGTTCATTCATTCATTCACACTAACCTTTAGTGCGATATTTATTTCTCACCTCGACGTTCTGGAGGGCATGGAAAATTATTGCTTGTAAAAGACCTGAGGTGGGCGACGCTATCAAAGTATTTGCGTGGGACAGCCACTTATCAGTTGGCACGCGATTTCTTCTGAATAATTAAATAATTACATAAATAAAACCGGTTAAGTACGAGTCGGGCTACCGAGGGTTCCGTACCACACCACCACACAACATACAAAACAATTTTCTTCTCAGGATCCTTTAGCGAAAGACCGACTCACATTTGACCGGTTTTTATTATTTGCTGTTATACTGTAGAGCTTGCTTTATAATCACACCAAGTTTGACGATCGTGTGTATTACCGTTTTTACAATAGAGCGAGAAGAAAAATCGTTGATAAAAACTAGTTTCTTGTCCATAAGGATCCCCCTTAATTTTCAACTTTTTGAAATTTTTATTATTTGTAAGCAAATCCGTCACAATAACGCACATTATGTAAAAATTTTAACTGTGTAGTTATTATAGTTTTTGAGTTACAGCCCTAAATAGGTAAGACAGACGGACAGACGGTGAATGTAGGCTTATGAATAGGTTCCCGTTTTGGTCCGGAACCCTAAAAAATACTTAAAAGTTAGACTAGACTAAATGAGACACATTACAGGGTCATTATAAATATTCTGACCGTTTTTTAAAGGGATATTCAGACTATGAAACTGAACAACTTTCCATATGGGACCAACATTGAAATCACCAAAAAAAGTGCAATTTCATACATTTTAGGTCGAGTAAGATTGCAGAAGAGAAAAAAATTGATAAAATGGCTCAATACCTGTAATTACACAGAAACAGAACAACTCCTTAAATACGTAGACTAAGAAATCATAAAATCATTCCGACGGCAAACATTCACATACATACATACAGATTCCTTACACATATATAAACAAAATACTTTTGGCACAGACGCATATCTACCCACAGAAAATATGAACGCACGCACACATACACACAAACACACACACACACACACACGCACACACACACACACACACACACACACACGCACGCACACACACACGCACCCCAACACACCCCCACATATACACATACACGCACACACGCGCTCACACTAACACGTTTCTTATTTATGTAGTTTGTAAATTCTAGTATATTCCTTATACATAAATAAAATCATAGATATAGAAGAGCTGATCCTTTTAGCACAGGTATTTTTCGGATACTTACCAGAAGAACCCAATCACTGATAATAAGTTTATGTAACAAAGTTTAAGAAAATATACATTTTTCATTTTTTTTCATTTTCAGTTTTGTATTGAAAAGCAGTTTTTTCCCCCGATTTGGATTTTGTTTTCATTAGACGGCAGACGGTATTCATTTGAGTCAAGTAGATAGTATGTTTATGTGGAACGGCTGTATTTCTTTCGCGTTTTCTATGTTGGTTCCATAATAAAAAGACATTGCCTCATTGTCCAATCCCGTTTCGCCTACAAAATTTGTATGTGGCCGCCTTGTTTATCTATCTATCTAAATATGAATTTGAATTTCATAACAAATCCCACGATAAAAAGGATAATTTCCATTTCCTTGGAAAGTATGATATTCCTCCTATTTTTGCTATCGTACTCTTTGGATATGTTCTTTGATTATATTCACCGTTAGTTGTGAAATAATTTAAAACAAATAAGGTTCGTCTCGTGGGCAATATCTTTTGTTAAGATGGATATACGCACGGCGACACATCAAGCTATACAAAACTAACATAAACTGGCCGCGCGACGTTATACGTTACTCAACCTACGCGCGGCCAGCTTATTTTGGTTTTGTATAGCTTGATGTGTCGCCGTGTGTACACTACATCTAAATCTAAATGCGTTACTGGACATGTTTTCTATGGGACCAACAAACGCCGAAAAATAAAAATCCACCACACATTTTGATCAATTATAATTTTTTTAAGGAACAAAATTTTTTTCAGATTTTAATGTTGGTCCCTTAGTGAAGTATGTCTGTATGTTGTTTTTGTCTGTTTTTGTTAATTTCAATCAATCAATCAAATATACTTTATTTTACACCAAAACATAAACAGTATAATACAGAAATTAAAATACAAGAGGCACAAAATAAGGCGGTCTGTTTATATTCTCTTTTAAGTATAATTTGCATTGTGAATAGGCCTTAGCTATAATGCAATAAAAGTGTATTCGTTTCGGGTCATTTCGCAGCTGGCGAATGTGTACGATCAAACCACACATACAAATAATATGATAACTGAAATTATATATAAAACGAGCGTTAACCCGCGACTTCGTCCGCACAAATTATATACCAGATTTTAAGCTATCAAACAAAAAAAGTTTTATCAAAATCGGTTCAGTAGTACACAGTTCAGTAACAAACAGACAGACAAAAAATCCAAAAATTGGTGAAATGGAACCAGGGACAACTAAAAACCATATTGTAACTTTTTTTTGTTAATATCTTCAATGTACAGACAAACTTCATGTTACAGTTTTATAATAGTATAGATATATTGTGCTTCCCAATGAAATGGAAATTATTCTTTTCTATCGTGGCATCTATAAGGTCTAACAAAATTAGGTGAAACTATTTTAAGGGGATGATCAGACCATCGAACTGATCAACTTTCTCTGTGGGACCAATATCGAAATCGAGAAAAAAAATCAGCTGTTCCATACAAACCTACTCGACCTAAATGTATGGGACAGCTGATTTTTTTTTCGCGATTTCAATATTGGTCCCATAGAGAAAGTTGTTCAGTTTGATGGTCTGATCATCCCCTTAAAATAGTTTCACCTAATTTTTATTAGACCTTATATAATATTATTAACTGTAAATTTAAAAAAAGAAGTTTGTTTTGCATCACGCGAAAACTTCTGAACCGATTTTGATGAAACTTTTTTTGTTTGATAGTTAAAGATCTGACTTAAAATCTGGTATATAATTTGTGCGGACGTAGTCGCGGGTTAACGCAAGTAATTACATAAATCCACACCCACATACATAGAATCACGCAATTATTCTTATTATCTAGCCTACACCCCACTGTTCAATCAATCAATCAATCAATTATACTTTATTTGACACAAAAAAAAACAGAGTATACAGAGAGCAAACAATCAGGAAATACAAAAGGCACAAAAACAGGCGGTCTTATCGCTAAAAAGCGATTTCTTCCAGACAACCTTAGGGTACAGAAAATAGTGAAAGAAGATTGGTAGGCGGTGTAGATCATAATAACACAATATAGATAACATACACAAATAATGTAACAAACTGTACTGACATACACACACATGTCTGTATGTCTGTGTGTACATACTGTTGGACAAATGCCTCCGCTTTCATACAATCCTTTAGATTAGATTATTTCAGTCTATATAGCGATATCAAAAGTCAACGGTCCAATGCGTAGCAATAGCACTACGCCGTAGCAACCGTAGCGTGTAGCACAATAAAAGCAAAGGTTTCGTAGCGATCGTTTTACAAACATACAGTACAGACAAACGTTTGTATTGAAAAGTTGAAAGCAATAAAATGAAATGATTGTACTATAGAATAACATTGTATTGTATCCCGGTAGCACAGTCTGTAGGGAACCTGCCTGCTGTGCCGAGGGTTGCGGGTTCGAATCCCGTAAGGGACAAATATTTAATATGATGAACATGAATATTTGTACCCGAGTCATGGATGTTTGTATCTTTAATGTATTCTATATCGTTGTCTAGTCATCATAATACAAGTCCAGGTACTTTAAATGTGTCTAGATAATTTGTGTGACAATGTCCAAGATATTTATTATTATTATTATTATTTGTATGTCTTTTCCTTATCTCGGGACATAAATGTCCCGGACCTTTGGGAGGCGTGCGTGGGGCCGAAGCCAACACGTAGAGGCCCGTCAGACAATTTGATCTAAATAGTAATGTGACACCAACCGGCAACTATCCCAGTATACACTATAGAAGTGCATCCAAAACAGCCCCCGGTCAGTGTAGAACTATTGCAAGGAGTGGAAAGAAACAAAATCTGGGCTATTGGGGTGGGGTGCTAATGGAACAGGTAACTAGGATTTGTACGGGACTATGGCGCCTGCCTGACCAATGTATAAACACGGAAAAAATGGCAGACGGTGACTCGCCAACTCAAAATGAATGGGCTCCCGAAAACGGCCGCTCGCACGGAGTGACAAGGGGGCAACATTTCCTGAGCGGCTTAGAGTGGAGAGGTGATTCTGGACTTTAAACGACCATCATTTCAGTCTCCAACGGCTAATCAGGTGCCCACTCGCCACTTACGTAACACATCCACTCTTCGAGCATATAGCTCTTGCGACTCCAACCTAAGGCCGGCCAATTAAGGCAAACACATAGGTGGGGGATCTGATCCTCTTGGGGTCCACTCCGACCGGCCAGTAAAGGGAAGTCGAAGACGAGGATCAGGGACTTCCCCCGGGAGCACTCGGGCCCGTGGTGTCGCCACTCACCAACAGCTCGCCACAAGCTGCCCTGCGGGTTTATTATTATTATTATTATAGTGGAAAATTGTATAATTTTACAATTTATCATAATACAGTTTTGAAAGGATGAATTTTAATTTACGTGGTTTAATTTGATAATACTTACCTCCTGCTAAATACAGGGTGTAAGTGACAGCTTAGCAAATACTGAAACGGTGAACTCAGACCATCAAACTGAATAACTTTCACTATGGCGCCTACCGCAGGAAACGCGAAAAAAAATCAGCTGTCCCAGCATTTTAGTCGGGTATGTATAGCAGTTTTGTATGGGACCGCAGATTTTTTTCGCGTTTCCTGAGGTAGGCTCCACAGTGAAAGTTGTTCAGTTCGATGGTCTAAGTTAACCGTTTCAGTATTTGCTAGACTGTCACTTACACCCTGTATAACTAATAGGTAATTACCTGTACTTAATAATCTATACTATTATAAAACTGTAACAGGAAGTTTGTCTGTACATTGAAGATATTAACAAAAAAAAAGTTACGATATGGTTTTTAGGTGTCCCTGAATCCATTTCACAAATTTTTGGATTTTTTGTCTGTCTGTTGGTTTGTGTGTTTGTTTGTTTGTTTGTTTGAACGAGTATCACGCAAAAATTACTGAACCGATTTTGATGAAACTTTTTTTGTTTGATAGCTTATGATGTGACTTAAAATCTGGTATATAATTTGTGCGGACGAAGTCGCGGGTTAACGCTCGTGAATAATAAAATTAAACGAAATATTTATTTCCAAAGAATAGGTAAGATTTAAAATCGATATGTGAAAATATACGACGAACATAATAGACCAGAAATGGTCGGAGTGTTATAATTATTAGCCTTGGCTTGCAATGTAGCCCTCCCAAATAATACCAGCATTTGCCTACAGTACAGTCACCATCAGATATACAGTAGCATACAAGTTATTCAAATATTTCTGAGCAATGCTAATTTTCAATAAATTTATTACAGTAAATGTTACCAATCTATCTATACTATTATAAAACTGTAACAGGAAATTTGTCTGTACATTGAAGATATTAACAAAAAAAAAGTTACGATATGGTTTTTAGGTGTCCCTGATTCCATTTCACCAATTTTTGGATTTTTTGTCTGTCTGTTTGTTTGTTTGAACGAGTATCACGCAAAAACTACTGAACCGATTTTGATGAAACTTTTTTTGTTTGATAGCTTATGATCTGACTTAAAATCTGGTATATAATTTGTGCGGACGAAGTCGCGGGTTAACGCTCGTTATATCTAAACGTGTATTTTGTCACAAATATAAATATCTGAACAGCTAATTTTCAATAAATTCTTTACAATGATATTTAAAATTGAAATGTAAAACAACGGAGGAAGGTCTTTTTTCCTAAACCGTTCAGATATTTATGATCGCCCTGACTGCATAGATAAAGAACAATGGGCAGTTTTGTATGAACCCTGGGCCCAGTACTGTAGCACTTTCTTACCTACTTTAAATTAAAGATCTGAATAATACTAACATTTTATTATTAGGCAGCATAACTGTATCGCGTTAAATAAAAAAGTTACAGCCGTTTAAAAATTCAATCAATTTCCTATATGAATGCTAATATTTTTTTACCTTATAATGCCCATACAGTAAAAGAAAGAGTATGGTACTGTGGGAGCTTGCCAAAACCAAACATAAACCGCCCAAGACCCACAACCAAACATCGAACGCCCAAAACCCACAACCAAACATCCAACGCCCAAAACCATCACACCTGGCATCACCCACCAACCACCAGGCAACACCCACCACCCAACACCCACATCCCACCACCCAACACCCAACACCCACCACCCACATCCCACCACCCAACACCCACCACCCAACACCTACCACCCAACACACACCACCCAACGCCCACCATCCACCAGGCAACACCCACTAGCTAGCCTGCTCCTAGAGTACCATTCTACTGTATGGGCAATATGGGCATTATTAGGTCAATAATATAAGCATTCATATGTACCCATATTAATTGAATTTTTAAACAGCTGTAACTTTTTTATTTAATGCGTTACAGTAATGCTGCCATATAATAAAATGTTGGTCTTATTCAGGCCTTTAATTCAAAGTAGATAAAAAAGTGCTACAGTGCTGGGCCCATTCTGCCCCTTGTCCTTTGATGTTCTAGGCGTTCAGATGTTTTTGATTGTTACATGTATAGAAATTATTGAAAATTAAAACTACATACAAATTTTTTTTGACCACCTTGTTTGCTATGATATATCTGATGGCGACTGCATAGATTAATGTGTATATTGGTTATAGATAGGTAAGTCGCCTTGAATTTTAGGACGTCCAAATTATAAGTGTTGTCGCTTATTAGCACCAGGGGGAGCCACATATTAAAATCAAATTGAAAAACTATCGGCCGACACGAGGATCGAACCATTGCCACCCGGATCGTAAGCCGGTTGTTTTGACCGCTAGACCAACAAGACAGTGATTGATATGGGCGAAATCTCTCACTACTACAGCGCAGCTGTAGCGCGCTGTCGCTCCGATATGAACCCTAGTTCAACACATAGTACTTCGAAACATAACCGATAGATGGCGGAAGCTGTCTATGGAAAATACTTAGATAACAAAGCATGGGCGACTGTACATTATTCTCACTTGAAAATACTTTCACAAAAAAGAAAGAAGCAACAAAACACATTGACTCACTCAATCTTGCAGGATAATAGATAATTACGTATTGTAAGCGTAACATACGGAACCCTTACGATTCTCTTATGCGCCATTTTGTTACGAGATTTGTTAGAATTACGTGAGAAAACTTAATCAAGCTTGAACCGCATGGTTAAGTCTTTTTCTAACTTCAAAGGAGAGAAAGGGTGAGAAAGGATTGTGACTTTTTGTATTTTCAAATAAAATTATGTTTATTTAGGAGTACCTACTATAATATGAATATTTTCTATGTGCTATAAAATTTGACTACATATATAAGGACTAGTTACACGTGTAATTCTACTAACATATATTTCTGCCACTTTTTCGGGGGGCGAGGTAACATGGAATACGCAACTTTGGATTTTATTCCCATAACTTAAGATTTTAATTTTGAACGTCAAAAATCATGAAAAATAGTCTTGTGTGAACCCCAAACGTTCTAAGTTCGAAATTATTGTTTCGCAATAATAGGCTGTCTTGTTTAGTGATAAGGTATAAAATTGAATGTAAATTCACATGAATAATTGATCTTATACCGTGGCAGAGGGGAAATGCTACCGCAAGGCTAGTCCTTATAATAAATAGTCAAAGGCTATAAATGAAACCTGCCTAGTGAGGAAACCAGCATTCTTATATTTCGAGGCATGTATTTAGTAGCGGGATCTATTGCTTTTGAACCAATATAATTATATTGCCTGATGTTTCACTATAACCAACATTAAGCCAACCCCCTCCCTCTTGTAGAACAGTCGTCTACCCTCATCGTGACATTAATACGCCTTTGAAGATTGAAGAAGACCGTACTTAGGAAGCTATTAAGTCAAGGAGCTATACAATATTTCACCCTTACATTACAAAATGGGCCCTTAAAGGTGGTTTTAGACTAAACGAACACGAATATTTTGGTTTATCTTTTAATAGAAAATCACAATATAAATTTTTATACAGCGTCCAACTTAGCTAACTTAATCAACAATGTAGCCAAAACAGTTTACACTAAATAGAAATTATAGTAGATATGTTGGTCAAACTAAACAAACAAACAAAAATTAAACAAAGAAACTTAAATTTTGTATAAATTTAGGTGCCATCTACATAAATTATGCTATAACTAAATGTAAAGCTAAAGGCAAAACAAAACAAAATGAAGTAATATACCTACTAAGGAAAATCAGGGAGAATTCAAAACAACTCATTATATGTATGTAGCTTGATAACCTTTTTGACCTCAGAAGCATATTTATGCAATTTCTCATGAAAGATATCGATGTTCTGATACTTACTATTCTAAGCAGAACAGGTTCCTTATCATGTACCGGTTTGAGGAGTAATTTGCTCTACAGAACGGAGCAACGAACACATTATTAGAGCGAGTGCACCCGTGAAAGGATATAGACATAAAAATTACACGGATATGAAATGCCGCGTAACAGGTTGTATTATACCAATATCAATGACTTCTATCTGCCTCCGTGGTCTAATGGTTAAGAGCATTGGCTCTCGACACGGAGGTAGCGGGTTCGATTCCCACAGGGGACACCTAGTGAAATGTCACTTTGTGCGTTTTTCCCCAGTTGGTTAGGATATTGCAGGCTGAATCACCTGATTGTCCGAAAAGAAAAATGATTCCGTGCTTCGGATCGCACGTTAAGCCGTTGGTCCCGGCTACTATCTCTGGTAGTCGTTACATAAAAACCACGTCAGAGGCGGCGGTCTGAAAAAACTCTGACACCAGGGCTCTGCCCACACGATAAGAAGAAGAAGAAGAATGACTTCGAGATTCAGATCAAGAAGGCTAACTACGAACTATGCCATGGAGCCCTCATATTCAGGTATTTGGTTATTGTCGAAGATGTCTATCAACCCCGATGACGATATTTGAAATAAATTAAATTCGGATCATACGGTCTAAATGCACCTCAACATCTGTCCATTCATAACCGCATACAACGGATGGACAGACATAAAATATAATCGCACCAGTCAGGCGGGCTGGGGAAGTAATAATGGCCTGATGAAACCATAATGCCGGCAATTTACGTAACTCTAGAGCCTTTTAATTAGACTGCAAAGAAACCGCGAACCTAAATGAGAGGGATGTAAAGATTAAACTAGATGCGTTGGTATAACTTATTTAAAATAGTTATAATTGTAAACTTGGCGTGGATGTACATTGAAGATATTTGAAAAAAAAATAGATCGGGACTTGAAGCACCGAATCAACTCAAGGTGGATGATGAAGTGGCAGCAGGTTACGGGAACGATCTGCGACTCCCGAATCCTTCTCAAATTGAAGGGGAAAATATATAAAACCATAATAAGACCTGTCGTCATGTATGGATCAGAGTATTGGGCCACAAAGGGATGGATGATAAACGACTGCACGCAGCTGATATGAGAATGTTGAGATGGATGTGTGGTGTAACTAGAATGGACAAGATAAGGAATGAGTATAATCAGAGGAAGTTTGAAAGTAGCAGCTATGACGAAAAAATGGCAGGGCAATACATTAGTGTGGTATGGGCAAGTAATGCGGAGAGACAAGTGTCATGTTACGACACGAGTGTTAAGTATGAATGTGAATGGCTGCGGTAGGAGAGGAAGGGCGAAGAAAAGATGGATGGATTGTGTGAAGGATGATATAATGTGTAAGAAAGGAGTGAGTGCTGAAATAACGGCTAAGAGAGATGAATGAATATTGCGCCGACCCCAAATAATGAAAAGGGGGCAAGAGAATGAATAATTGGAACAGGCCGCCTGTAATTTGGAACAGGCTCTGATGCCCATTCCCTCAGTCAACTTTTAAGACTTGGTTTTTTAACGATTCCTCATTTATATTTCATCCCATGTTACCGCGGAAAAAACGGGTTCATATCTCTTTTTTTTTCTCTTAACCTATTTTGTCCCATTGTTGGGCAAATATCTCCCCCAAGCTTTTCCAGCCTTCCCTGTCCTGTGCTATCAATTGCCATTTCGCTTCGTGGGTATCCAGGTCGTCGCGCCATCTCTTTCTTGGTCTGCCCCGGCCTCGGCTCTAATCGTCGGGCTCCCGTTCGGTCGCGATCGTTGCCCGTCGCTCTGTATGCATGCGACAAACATGTCCGGCCCAGTCCCACTTCAGTTTGGCGGCCTTAACACCTGCATCAGCTATGTGGGTCTTGGAGCGCAGAGTGGTGTTTCAGACCCGGTCGATCCTTCTGACACCTAATATGCTGCGCTCCATTGCTCTTTGGCAAACCTGGAGTTTGGATATCTGAGATTTCGTAAAGGGTTCATATCTAGGTATTAATTATACATCTTTGTTAACAAGCATTCCTGTGGTTCAAGCAGTTAGCCTAATTGGGTTTTTATAACGGTACAATTAAGGTTTTGATAGAATGCACAGATTATATAATCAAAAGTTTTATATTCTATTTGATTTAAGGAGACAAATCATATGTTCTGACATTTTAAATACTGAATAACTTTTTCTATGGGGCCATAATCGAAATTGCGAGAAAAACAATTTTTTGTTTCAAAGAAAACGTCAATAGCTACTCGACCCGAATGTATGGAACACAACAGCAGATTTTATAATGATGACCTTTAATTTGTAACACATCATTAAATTTGTAACAGACCAAAAAAAATCTTTACTCAATTTTTTTTTTATTAATTTGACTATTCTATAATAGATTTAACATATCCAGTCTGATCTTTATTAAAAATATCGAAATTTTGACAGGGGTTAGTAAGAATATTAATAATAATTATGTTCTAAGCACTAAACATAAAAAAAATATATATATACTTTTTACGCCTGCATTATGCTGAAGAACAAATCCGCGTCGGGCACGCGTGGTGGACTTACGCCATGAGGGTAAGCTTGTGCAATGCAGTGGGATATTTATACAGGGTGATGATGCAACTTTTTACAAACCATTCACTCTAACTTACAATATGGTTCTGTCATTTGGGTCTGACTACGTTTCATAAAGTTTATCCAAGCTTATTTCGCAAAACAGTTTAGCCACTAAACAGAAATATAAGCGCGCAAAACCTCACGTTATGGTTCAAACCATAGAACATTAAATTAAGGGTAGATATGCCGCCACCGGAGAGTCCGAATGTTATGTCAAATTTCGAGATAGTTGGGTACGTGACTGATCCTGGAAATTCATTATTATAATATTATAACGGACACAAAATAAAGCAAAAACGTATAACAAAATATGGAAAACTAAAAAGTATATAAAAATGGGATAGATTGAACAATCTCTTTATTGCAAAACAGATATTTTCGTGTGATTTGTAGGATAAGACGCAGATAATGTTGTCACTTCTATTATAATTGCCTCTCCCTCTAATAATTCATTTAAACACATAAATATTTCATTATTTTTAAAGATATCCTAAAAATTTATTTCAGTTAAGGTGGTTTCAGTCCATACAAAAGTTTGACGCACAATACGAGTAGACGGAATTAATATAAGTAATATTTTATAAATGGAAAAATAGTTTAGAAAATCTAGTTGCCGCGTCACAAATAACATTTGCAATTTATAATATAATTACGAAGATATTAATTACGAAAGCTTTTAAAATTTTGTATGAAAAATTTCAAAGCTTTACATCTTCGTAAATATTTTATAAATTGCAAATGTTATTTAGATTTAGGCATCCAAATTTTCTAAACTATTTTTCCATATATACAAAGTTACTTATATTAATACCATCTACGCGTATTGTGCGTCAAAGTTTTGTATAAAATTGACCCTTCTGCAACCACCTTAAGTGTTTAAGTAACACACAGTTAACTGTTGAAAGTAATAAAAAAAGAATTATCTCATCCCAATTAGCTCTGTTTCATTTTTCCAAATAATATATTTAACCAAAAAGTAGTTAATATATTTAGTGCTAGAGATAGAAATGCAAAAAAAAATACAGCTTTTTGCCAATATTAAATACGAGCGTTAACCCGCGACTTCGTCCGCACAAATTATATACCAGATTTTAAGTCAGATCATAAGCTATCAAACAAAAAAAGTTTCATCAAAATCGGTTCAGTAGTTTTTGCGTGATACTCGTTCAAACAAACAAACAAACAAACAAACACACAAACAAACAGACAGACAAAAAATCAAAAAATTGGTGAAATGGAATCAGGGACACCTAAAAACCATTTCGTAACTTTTTTTTTGTTAATATCTTCAATGTACAGACAAACTTCCTGTTACAGTTTTATAATAGTATAGATAGATGCAGCTAATTTTGTGATAATTCGGCGACACAAACTTTCATAACTGCATTAGACCACTTCTATCTATTATTAAATGTTCTTTGGTTAAAACTAGCAGCGATATTTTGTTCACGTGTCATAGCTATGATGTATGGCCACCGAGCTCCTTACTGCAGTAGGAAATTGATCTATGAAATATATATCATGTAGAGAATAAACAATTTTCTACGAAAGAGCTAGCTTGGGAGTTTACCGTTTCTATCAACATTTTCTTGAGACAGTTAACGTTTTCTATGTTTAAAATGTTTGTACAAAATAATTATGGTTACTACAACAAAAAGAACAAGACAATTTTAAACGGGAATATTTTCTGTTTCTATGTCAAAAGACACGGTGAGCGAGCATACGAAGAGCGTATGTCTCAATCATGAGGGACTGGATTCGAATCTGTACGGACACATGCCATTTATCAAATAGTATTTATTTATTTATTAGGCACATAAAACAGATTACAGTTATAAAAACAATAAATATAGACAGATGAATGAATGAATGAAATATACTTTATTTACACCAAACACATAAATACAGTACAGAGCAGGTCACAAAAATAATGACACAGATTAAAAGGTAAAGCAAGCCATAATCCTAAGCATATGTGCACATCATGAAATACGTAAAAGATAAACAATTAACATCGTGTGCTCTTGTTATCTACCCTATTAGAGTGCTTACAGACGAGCGACACTTTGCAGTCGCGGAGGATCGCAAAGAGTCGCTCTCATAGACTTTACGGTCGCGCGACCGTCGCACGACCCTCTGCGACCGCAAATTGTCGCTCATCCGTAAGAGCACTTAGTCATGGATTTCCGCAAAGTAACGCCTGATTCAATTAACTAAACTTGATATTTAGTTAGGAATGAGGCTTCTGTACAGTATTAGAGCAAGCTACTTGATCTATGATTCAACTAAAATCTTGCTTTGAAATAGAACTGGAATTGCCTATTGTGACAAGAAGCTTTATATTTCGGTCAATACATCCTTTTCAAAACGAGTAATCACGGGTACTTCAAAAATCTAAGCCTCTTTCGTTTATTCTTTGCTGGCTTAAAAAAAAAGAAACAGGAAAGCGGCTTTTAGCGGATTGAATCGTCAACCGCTTGGCGCAACGAAAGCTATATTGCTTCTAAAGAGGACTGAGGAAATGTGGCGTCGTGTAAGAGACAATTTTGTCTTCGATTTGTGTAAATATCTTAAAGTAAGGGATATATGATCCAGAGCAATGAATCCGGGTTTACCAATATAAAACTAAAAATGATAGCTGATTCAAATGAAAATTATAACGTCTTTTTAATTCTTTCTTTCTTATCTTGTGGGCAGAGGCTATTGACTTTTTAATAATACTTAATTAATAAAATTTCTGGTTTCTGTAAAGTAATGCCATTAAAAACGAAAGTTGTTTAGTTTTCACCCTTGGTTGATCACCCTCTTTAAAAACCATCAGCATATTAAGTTGGACCTGTATAAATCACACAAAACACAAACATTACAAAATAGTACACACACTCCAAGCATCGCCGCAAAACACAGCAGCCTCCAATCTCACCATCTAGAGGACTAGATGGTGAGATTGCTCACCATCTCATCTCACGTTGATTCTTTGTGCCAGGAAGCTGCCAGCTCTGTGTTCACCAGAGGACTCATAGAGACGCCCCGAAAGGTCTGAAACCTATTGGCGTGAACACGTTGCGAACTTGCGAACAGATCGCGGTACTTTCAACACTTTAGGATCTCAGCGTTCGCAGCAACAGCACCAGCGCGCTCGGAAGTGGCCGGGAAGGTGGGGCTGGGGAGTCCACGCAGGTCACGTCCAGGCTCTCCCCTGACGCCTAGGAATGAACATTAGGCTCCTTATAGAATGGGACATTTTGTACCTTAATGGTACACTACAGTACTTTTAGAGAAAAATATTGAATCTAAATAAAAAAGAGCAAATCATTTAAAAAAGTAACATTATTTTTTTATCTTGAAAATGTATTTATTGAAGGGTGGAAGTGCTTATAGTTCACAATAATTGTATTAGAAAGCATACATTTTACCTATCCTCTCAAATATGATAGAAATTATAAGAAGAAAGTGGACTCCAAAAACAATTTGGTTTACAAAATTACACTCAGTGCTATCTTAATGTCTAACATTCAACTATTAAGTTTTATTTTCTATCATTATAAGAGCAATGCCATCCATTAAAGTAATATGAATATAAAATCCACTACATAGGTTTTCTCAGAAAATACTTTGTATAAACGAAAATTTCATTAAAATGAAATAGCCGTTTATTCAGTTTACTGGGCATAAAGTTAGAAGGATTGTCCCTTTGGTTGAATGTACCCATAAATTTTAACAACTTATGCACCAAGAGCTCAACATTTTTTGACTTTTCGTGTTCATTATTTATTTTATGGCTAAAAGGCAAACATTATATTACGCATAGTAGCAGGCTACTACGTTAATTTAACTAATGAATATGTATTCTAAACATTTTGAGTGTAATTTATAGGACCTGTGATAAGCTGAGAGGTCTTCACGTGAAATTTATCTAACAGACTTGTATAATTAATATTTATTGTGAAATTATTATTTTGCATGCATGCATGCATATGCTCACGACTATATTGCCCGAGGGGGTAGTCAGAGATATTATTATTGTGTTAATATTAATAGTTAGAAAAGAACGGATCGTGTCAGAAACACTACACTGCGTTTTAAAACACGAATAGCCGATGTTGGGGAAAAAACCGCCAGATTAAAGTGGGATTGGGCTGGCCATGTCTGTCAAATGCACCAGGAAAGGTGGGCGAGAATTGCAACGCCCTGGATCCCAGAAAACTGTCGCCGGCGTCCAGGTTGTCCTAGGAAGAGGTGGCGGGATGATCTGGATGCTTTCGATGACGCGTGGCCAGAGCATGCCCAGGACAGAGATGGTTGGAGGATGAAAGGGGAGGCCTTTGCCAAGCAGTGGGATGAAGTGGGCTAGTGAAAATAAAGTTGAAAGCATATGGTTGAAACATTGCATGAGGTCACAGTATCAGAAAGAGTACCACAGATTATTATTTAATAGACAGATAAGTACTGTACTCAATTTGCGATTGCGTTGGATTTATTTAAAAAAACGTAATTTGCCTAATTTGCCTAAAAAAGCACAAAACGTAAGGTAGAGGTAGATGGGCAGGTCATACAATATGTTGATGAGTACCTTTACTTGGGCCAACTAGTATCCTTCGAAAACAAGCAGGACAAAGAAGTCGCTCGTCGAGTTGACAATGCCTGGAAGAGCTACTGGTCCATGAAGGAACTGATGAATGGTGACCTTCCACTTCTTCACTTCTCACTCAAGAGCAGACTCATCGACATATGTTTTCTGCCCATCCTAACTTACGGTGCTAAAACTTGGTCATTAACAAAGTTTCAAGAGTCTAAACTGCAGGTTTGTTAAAGAGCTATCGAGCGCAGTATACTAGGTGTAAAACGGACAGACCGTATCCGGAACACAACACTGCGCTCCGAAACTCAAATAGTTGACGTAGCTGAAAAGTCAGCGAAACTGAAGTGGAACTGAGCTGGGCATGTCTGCAGACACACTGAGCGGTGGGCATTAATTGCCACGCAATGGGTGCCTCACGACGGGAGCCGAGGTCGAGGCAGACCCTGGAAAAGGAGGCGAGACGAGCTGGAAGCCTACTGCAATGAGTGGCGGGATGTAGCACCGAACAGAGAGAAGTGGGTTTGGCCTTTGCCCAGCAGTGGGACAAAACAGGTTTTAAAAAAAAATTGCCAAATTATTTTTATTTAAGACTACTAAGAACATTTTTTGCTTAATTTAACACAGTTTTCCTCGAGATTGGGTGAGATTCGGATCGACCTCAGCTGCTCCAAATCTGCTATATCATATATATTTGACGGCGCCTGGCGCCATCTCTCAAGTTACAACAGAACGAGATCGCACACTCATGACGGTGCCTTACTGCAGCGCCTTCTGGTGTCGGTCTAGCGGGGCGTCGGGTGTCGGTGGTTGACAGCCATGTCAAGAGGAATTCGGTTGAAGATTTGAATAGCAATGGCTGAACCACCGCATGACTCGACGAATCGCTATAATTCTGTTTAATCTCAATTGCTTTGTAATTAACTGTGATCTGTTTGTGAACTAAACCTGTCTTCTAAAGTTATATTGGAATGATTACGACGATTCTGTTACGCTGTGATGTAATTCTTGACAATACAATCGATGATGCAGATATTGGAGTGTTTTGCCCTTTGATCACCTATTCCCTATGTCTGCTCCTGACGAAGGCCCTCCTCAGACTATATATTAATCAAGTGGCAAGTATGGAAGTTTAGTTTTTTTTTTCATTTTGCAATTTCATGTTGCTCCCATAGTCAACGTTATTTAGTATAAAGTTGAGTCCAATACAAGTGACTTATAGCTTCACAATAATAATAGTATTTCGTTTCCCATTTCGCTTTTTATTCATTTCTCCCCTAAAAACTCTCCCCATTGCCACTTGTTTGTGACCACGAAATTGGTCTTGCCGGTAAGGTTTGAGAAAATTAACGATGAATGGATTCAATTGAATGTTTTGTTCACGACATTTTGCTTTACTGCATAATTATTGTGTTATATGAGGTCTAACAAAATTAGGTGAAACTATTTTAAGGGGATGATCAACCCATCAAACTGAACAACTTTCTCTATGGCAAAAAAAAAATCTGCTGTTCCATACATGATATTGGTCCCATAGAGAAAGTTGTTCAGTTTGATGGTCTGATCATCCCCTTAAAAAGGTTTCAGTTAATTTTGTTAGATCTTATATAAGGTCTAACATAATTAGCTGAAACTATTTAAAGGGTATGCTCAGACCATCAAACTGAACAACTTTCTCTATGGGACCAATATCGAAATCGCGAAAAAAAAATGTGATGTCCCATACAAAACAGCAAACACAACTTGACTCAAATGTATGGGGCAGCAGATTTTTTTTAGAGATTTCGATATTGGTCCCGTAGAGAAAGTAGTTCAGTTTGATGGTCTGATCATCCCCTCAAAAAGGTTTCAGTTAATTTTGTTAGATCTTATATATGTGTTAATTGCATCTCTAAAAAGAGAATTAATATTAAAAAAATATAACCTTAAACTCCCAGCAAGTAGAAAAGACAGATCTTTAAAAACGAAAAAAAAAAAAAGGGAATTTCGATTTCACAATTTACATCACAAAACAGCAACACTGGTATAAGAACAATAATTTAGACTTATTTCATTATTTTTACTATTAGTAGATTTAAGTGCTTTAAAAATGTAAAAATGTAACATCCTACCTGGAAACACTCTGCACTGGCATGCTGTACCTTTTGTTCTCCAAGTCGGTGCTTACAGTACAGTATTCTTCTGAATATTTTATGTAGCTCCGCCTATATCCTTTGATGTTTTTAAATGCCGTGTTTGAAACTATACTATGTATGTGAAACCTTTACATGTAAACTGGTATTTTCTTAAATGATTACTTGTCGGCTGAAGGCAACGACAAATAAAAACCGACGTTTTCTAAACAACTGCTATGCAATGTGTAGGGCTATATTTAATAAATTACCATCAGGCATGAAAGAGCTACCCTTTAAGGCGGTTGCAGAAGGGTCAATTTTATACAAAACTTTGACGCACAATACGCGTAGACGGTATTAATATAAGTAGCTTTGTATATATGCAAAAATAGTTTGGAAAATCTGGATGCCGCGTAACAAATAACATTTGCAATTTATAAAATAATTACGAAGATATAAAGCTTTGAAATTTTTCATACTAAATTTTAAAAGCTTTATATCTTCGTAATTATATTATAAAATGCAAATGTTATTTGTTACGCGGCAACTAGATTTTCTAAACTATTTTTCCATGTATAAAATATTACTTTTATTAATACCGTCTACGAGTATTGTGCGTCAAACGTTTGTATGGACTGAAACCACCTTAATAGGTTTAAGTCATCATTATACAGATGGCTCCTTGATAAAACATTTTACTCGGTAGACGAATTTTTGATGTACACTGATCTTGACGGTAACAGATAGTCGATGCATGGTTTAACCCTAGTAAGAAAGCCCTAGTCTTGTTCTGACATGATAATAATTTATAAATTTAATTATATTTCTCAATGACCTTAATATTTGCATGCTACTGACATGGCTAAATAGGCGTGATCAAAATTTATCTAATAACATCTGAATTGTACCTACCCTATTTATTGGCAAATAAATTATTTGTATTTGTATTTGTATTCGACAAAGTTGGAGTCGGACTGGCGCACGGAGGGCTCTGTACCATCATACAATATTACAGAAGTTGATAGTTGAAATTTGCACAGAATATGCGTTATAACGGGAGATTGATAACAAACAATAAAAATTTCAGAGAGTAAAAAATTAAAGGGGTCCTCACACAAGAAACTAGTTTCTATCAACGTTTTTTCTTCTCGCTCTATCGTAAAAACGGTGATACATACATGCGTTAAATTTGGTGTGATTATAGAGCAAACTCTAAAAAATTATAATAATATGGCCAAGTGTGAGTCGGTCTCGTGCTAAAGGTCCCGGGCAAATATTTTTTCGTAAGTTAATATGTTGTGTGGTGTTGTGGTACGGACCCCTCAGGGCGCGAGTAGCCCGACTCGCACTTGACCGGTTTTTTAGGTCGTCTGTCCAGCGGGCCGCAGGCCGTCCCACACTACGGCTGCCAGTACGTGTTCTCTTCTTTAGAAATATGACACCCCATCGGTTGTCAGTTCTACGGCAGATATAATCAGCCCATTGCCACTTCATAATAATGCGAGCGTTAACCCGCGACTTTGTCCGCACTAATTATATACCAGATTTTAAGTCAGATAATAAGCTATCAAACAAAAAAAGTTTCATCAAAATCGGTTTAGTAGTTTTTGCGTGATGCTCGTTCAAACAAACAAACACACAAACAAACAGACAGACAGACAAAAAATCCAAAAATTAGTGATATGGAATCAGGGACATCTAAAAACCATATCTTAACTTTTTTTGTTAATATCTTCAATGTACAGACAAATTTTCTGCTACAGTTTTATAATAGTTTAGATATGGAATCATAACTTCCCCGGATAAACACCGATAAAAATAAACGGCTGTGTTTTGTAGGCATTATCAAAAAGTACTGTTTCGTCAGGCCTGTCTCACTCCACAGCTCAGGTACGTTTGACAGCCGGACTCCACCGTGGGGTGCATCGTCGCTCATTGACATAAGGTGCATTTTATTTCTCGTTCCTGAAGCGCGCGTTCGAAATTCGAAAAATCGGGTTGTGTGAACTATCTGTTACGGTAGTAAAATTAAATAATACTAGCGTTAACCCGCGACTTCGTCCGCATAAATTATATACCAGATTTTAAGTCCGATCATAAGCTATCAAACAAAAAAATTTCATCAAAATCGGTTCAGTAGTTTTTGCGTGATACTCGTTCAAACAAACAAACAAACAAACACCCAAACAAACAGACAGACAAAAAATCCAAAAATTGGTGAAATGGAATCAGGGACACCTAAAAACCATATCGTAACTTTTTTTTTGTTCATATCTTCAATGTACAGACAAACTTCCTGTTACAGTTTTATAATAGTACGAGCGTTAACCCGCGACTTCGTCCGCACAAATTATATACCAGATTTTAAGTCAGATCATAAGCTATCAAACAAAAAAAGTTTCATCAAAATCGGTTCAGTAGTTTTTGCGTGATACTCGTTCAAACAAACAAACAAACACACAAACAAACAGACAGACTAAAAATCCAAAAATTGGTGAAATGGAATCAGGGACACCTAAAAACCATATCGTAACTTTTTTTTTGTTAATATCTTCAATGTACAGACAAACTTCCTGTTACAGCTTTATAATAGTACTAGCTTTTGCCCGCGACTTCGTCTGCGTAGACATGTAATTTTGTCTAATGTCTCGTCTAAGGTCATGAAGGTCATGGTCCGAACCAAGTCTAGGAATCCTGGCATGTAACATTAGAATGGCGATTAAGGAATGGGCTGATAAAAGACACAGGCTAGAATGCTCTGGCCTCTCGGGTCTGCAACACTGCAGGAAATTCATCAGCAATCTTCTTATTATCGTGTGGGCAAAGCTCTGGTGTCAGAGTATAATATAACACCACGAATCCCACAGTTCATACTGAACAACAGCAGGAGCAAAGCTCGTGCCATCGTCGGAGCCCTCACCGGGCACTACGCAACAGGCACGATAAAGCTCACTCTAGATCCCGGTTGCCGAGCGTGTGGAGAGGAGGAGGAAACCATGGAACATTTGTACTGTGTGACTGCGATGTCTTGGTGGGTAAACGTATGTGGATGGTTTTTCATTACAGGTTTCTTACCCTGAATGCTATTGCCATATATATTCATTTTCCAAGTTATTCAAGGATGAAGAAAATAATATGTAGGGTTCAATACAAAAGATACCATTGGGTCGAAGTGTTGCTGGCTTGCCATTTCCCATAATAAGATAAGAAAGTCATGAACTTAAGCTAAATCAAGATCAGAAAGTACCCCAAGTAATTCTGTAGGTATCAGATTTAAAAGTTATTCACTGGATCCACTTAAATTTTTCTACTGTTCGTCGTTTATTAGTTTTTTATTTATGTCGAGCAACATAATAATCATCTTACGACCCACTGCGGGTCACAGACCTCCACTCACGTATAAACATTAGAGGATACTCTACCACTCAGGCTACTGTAAAATGGTAAAGGCAAGAGCTAAAACGATAATATTCTAGGAAGCTAATGGTCAATTTGCTAAAAAACATTTTCAATTATGTAAGTAGCTACATTACCGACCTGTGGTGTTATATTATAAGGACCTTTTAGATACGTAGGTACCTTTTTATACGTTGTGGTAGAATGATGTTCTATAGTGAAGTTGCACAAGCCCTCAAAAAATCATAATTGAGACCGAAAATCAAACAAAACAAAAATTTGGCAAGAATTACTGCAACAAAATTCGTCCTTTCTGTAAAATAAGGTTATCATTCCGTAGCATTGGCTCAGATTGGACTCAAACAATCAACATACTTACAACGATGTATTACAAAGATAATATAATCAACTAAATTTGTAAGCTCCTGCCATAGCTAGGTTTTTGAATTAATAATTGTAGCACACTTGCTTTAAAAAAACTCCCAACGCCATCTATTAAGATGAAAACAATACTACGATTAAATTTTTGAACACTTGATTTTTAATATTTGACGACCCGGTTGGTGTAATGGTTGCCAAACCAGGGTCCTGGGTTCGAAACCCGGTTCAGTCATGGATGTTATAAATGTTTATGCCGTTGTTGTATGGTTTCCACAATAAAAAGCCTATAATGCTTGCTTGGGATAATTAAAATAATGTTTGTGCCTGTGAGCGTTATTTATTTATTTTTCTCGCGTTCTCCGCTGGAGAATACGCTTGCCCAGTGTGGGGCCGATCTGCCCACGCCAAGCTGGTGGATACCGGCACTAAACAAAACGTGTCGGATTATAACTGGTTGCTTGAAACCGACTCCAGTACAGTTGCTTTACCCACTGGCTGGCATAGCGCCCCCAGATGTAAGTAGGGCTGTGGCAGGTTCCTCAGAGAGAGCCCAAATAGTGGACGACACACGACATCTCATGCATGGCTCTATTCCTGCGCCGCAAAGGCTGCCAAGCCGACGCAGCTTTATGAAGTGTGTCGACCCCCTGAATACTGGCCCAGCGCAAGCAAGGTGTACTCTATGGCGACCAAAAGTGTCCCTCCCAACTCCATTTGTGTCGCCGTCTGAGAACCTCACGCCTAGACATGACTTGCCTTGGGCGACCTGGAAGTCTTTAAACCGACTTCGAACCCAGGTCGGTCGTAGTAAGGACAACATGGTCAGGTGGGGATACTCGGATGCGCAAAATGTGACTTGCTTGTGTGGAACTCCACAAACGATGGCCCATCTCACATCGTGCCCTGCGTGCCCTAACATCTGCACGCAGGAGGTGCTCATGACTGCTAGCGACGGTGCAGTATCGGTTGCCCGATTCTGGCAAGCTACTATTTAGCGACTTTGTTCAGATTTTGAAGTCGACACGATAAGAAGAAGATTATTTTTCCAATTCGCCCAGTACCTATACAATCAAATCTGTAAAACCGAATTTCTGAGACGTGTTGATGATAGAACCACAAACATAATATTAATATTAGTGAGATACCTGGTAGGATGGTAGGATTAAAATTAGAAAAAAGCCAAAATAAAACATCCTGCGCTAATATTAGATCTGATATGATCTCAGGATATTATTATGATTGAAGGTCAGGCCCTTAACATATCAAGCCTAACTGCTTCTGTCTAATCCGGTGAAAAATGGATATAGTCGTTGAATGTATTTAAAAAAAAATAAAAAAAAACATTCTCGACCAAGAATCGAACCTCCACCTCATGCACGAAAATCTAACCATATACCAAATATACTACACAGCTGTTGTCAAAACTGTTGAAAAAAGTAAATACTATTTTTATCACTGCAATCTACACAAATGCGTCAAATTGGCGCTAGTGAGCATAGAATAAAAACGTGGTACATGTTTCAGCATGATAAAACATTGTAATTTATCCCACAGGAACCCATTGCTAGGATAAAAAGTATCCTATATCTTAATCCAGAACACATTCTATCTGCGTGCCAAATTTCATCAAAATCCATTAAGCCGTTTATGCGTGATTGCGCCACAAACATACAACATTACAACTTTACAAACATCGTCACAAACTTTCACGTTTATAATATTAGTGAGATTATTAGTTCTTCTTCGTGATGGCATTTTTCATTATTGAAAACAATCAAGTGTACTGGCAGATACAAAATTATTTTTTAAGTCTGATTATCACTGAACGGAACGCGTCGGGGCGCATTATATATATATTACTTTATTTTTCATATATTTAACTTAATATGTTGACACTTATTTAAGAGGATGATCAGACCATCAAACAGCTTTCTCTATGGGACTGTCATCGATATCGCGAAAAAAAATCTTCTGCCCCATACATTTTTGTAGAGTAGGATTGCAGTTTTGTATGGAACAGTTGATTTTTTTTCGTGATTTTGACTTTGGTCCCATACAGAAAGTTGTTCAGTATGATGGTCTGATCATACCCTTAAAAAAACTGTCTGCATATAAGAAGGACCATATACATCTTGCAATCCGGTCAGATGCGCGCGAAATCGGTGAAGGCCACATTCCACTGCAACGTCGCCTGGTCAGCACTCGCTGTCAATTTGCGTGCATTTGAAACAACGGCTGAGGCGCACGTATGCGCCTGGATTCCAGCGAATAATTTCGTCCGGAAGGACGCAGTCAGCTATTGCCGAATGTTACATTAATTTATGTAAAGCTCATATCAAGCGACAGTCCGTAGGTCTTTGGCAGGTTCCTCAGAAAGAGCCCAAATGGTAGACGACACACGACACGGACGGACCGCAGCACGGACTACAAACTTTGAGTCAAGATAACTTTAGAACTAAACATTTAAAAGGAAATCACAGATATTGGTTTCTAGATTGTTTTAAAACCATTCATTTTTTACTTTAATTACTAAATGTTCAAACTATGCTTCGTTTTGTATGGAGCGCCGTAGAAAAATGCGCAAAATGCACGGCGGCACATCGCATCGGCGGCATAAAAAACCGACCCTTATTAATTTGTTAGAGTTGTTCGTTTGTATTTTAGTAATAATTTACGGTATTTCAAAATAGTTCCTTACCTGTCTTATAATTGCTTTAAAATATTAGCTATTATCCAGTCTTGCGTAACTGTGTGATTACACCGTAAATAAAAACATTCCGAATTAAAAATCGAGTTTTAGACATCTTTCGGCTGCTGATTTGAAATCATGATTATATTCTCTTTGTTTGAAATTGGCGTGCAGTTTTTTTTTTTTAATATTTACTCCTGCTTTGTTTGCACTGTAATTCTACAAAATGTCAAGAAATTTGTAATTCGAATCTTGTTTTCTTGTGGCCAGTACTAAGGTTTTTTTTGTTATGCAAAGGTTTTCTCCATGGAGTTTGAAAGATTTTATAGCCAAAAAGAAAAACAATGTTATACCGGTGCAGTCATCAGCACTGGACAATGATAAAATTTATAATTATTGGTATTTATTTTGTAAATTATTGTTATTTTCGTTATTTATAAATCAAACAGTCTTCAGAATTAGCTTACTTTATTACAAGTCTTTTAATTTTAATTAGTGTTACTTAGTTGAAATTGAAATGGTACCGTACATTGGTTGCACTTGCGGTTATATGTTTATATCTCCGGCTCCCGTCAACGTAGCGAGATAAATTATATACCAGATTTTAAGTCAGATCATAAGCTATCAAACAAAAAAAGTTTCATCAAAATCGGTTCAGTAGTTCTTGCGTGATACTCGTTCAAACAAACAAACAAATAAACAAACAAACAAACAAACACACAAACAAACAGACAGACAAAAAATCCAAAAATTGGTGAAATGGAATCAGGGACACCTAAAAACCATATCGTAACTTTTTTTTTGTTAATATCTTCAATGTACAGACAAACGTTCTGCTACAGTTTTATAATAGTTTAGATAGATAGATAGATAGATGTGGTTGAGTGTTCAGTCAAAAAGATTGTCTTAAAAATATAGTTTAGGAAGAGGTTTTATACTTTATTCCTCGTTTATTATTTCATACTTCTTTTGTTATGTCAGTTTTAATTTGTGTTGTCAAAATAAAATATATTATTTATACGACTGTATAAAATGCAAAAAATGCAATGCAAATGCAATGTACTCAAATGCTCAAAATTTCTCAAAAGTTGATTTTTATTGGTTTTGCGGATGTTTAATTTTACAATTTATAAACAAAAAAAAAGGACAAATTGATCGTGAGATAAAGACTCCATATAAGTATAATTAAGTTGTGAAATAATAAAATCTCTTCAGTACAGTGTCTTGCGCGTCCAGTTCAATAACGCGTTCAGGGTGCTGGTGGGGCTGCCGCGATTTGCGAGTAGATTGTTTTCACACTACTATGCGCGAAAGGTGTATCCCTCGTGCGTAGGATAAGCGCCAGCACCAACAGCATCTTGACCATGTTTTCAAGTAGGTTTGACTGTCAAGTACGTGAACCATTGCTGTATGATTCACGTGCTGACAAACAAACAATTGTAATTAAAAAGAAATATGTCGCTGTGTATAAACTAACAATAGGCTAAGTGTGTTACTAACAATATTGTGATCTCAGTTGGTCGAAAATAAAGTTTTCTTTTCTTTTCTATTCTTTGCGTGAATATCCAGGTTTCGGACATCTACACTTACGGCGAATATTCTAAGGCATAATTATTAGAAAAATAGCCGAAGAACCATAATCTTCTACAATAATCCTATCACTAGTGAATAAAGCATGCTATGTTATCTTAGTACAAACTAAGTGATACGCTGATTTTCCATAGACAGCTTCCGCCATCTATCGGTTATGTTTCGAAGCACTATGTGCTGAACTAGGGTTCATATCGGAGTGAAAGCGCAATACACCTCACGCGCTGCGCTGTAGTAGTGAGAGATTTCGCCCATATCAATCACTGTCTTGTTGGTCTAGCGGTATAGACAACTGGCTTATGACCCGGGTAACTAAGGTCCGATCCTCGTGTCGGCCAATCGTCATTTTCAATTTATTTCATAATGTGGCTAGTGCTAATAAGCGGCAACGCCCTAAAATTCAAGGCGACTTACCTATCTATATCCAATATACATATTAATCTAAGAAATAAAGTTCAAATTTATTTGAAGCGATAGAACGGGTAGGGCCGTGCGTGCCGCGAGCAGCCGCGAGGCCGGGCGCGTCTGCTCGTGGAGCCGCCGTGCAAATAAATTTGAACTTTATTCACTAGTGACACAGTATAAGACAGTATGTCATCTGCTTACAATGGTACCAAACGCGGCTTGTATGTGTGCTTGCCAGTCCGTACGCCTCGTAAGCATGCACACACTGACGATATCGAAGGCAGCCAAGGCAGCGCCAGACGGGGCTACGCGGAGATATTGTCAGTGTGTGCGTGCTATGAGGCATACACCGCGTTTGGTACCATTGTATGAAGATCGTTTACTGTCTTATACTGTGCTAGTGGTGAAATTCCTTTAGAAGATGCTCTTCCGGCCGCTGCCAGCCAAAAATGTGAATTGACGCTTTGAGCTAACTCCGGCTAAAACAATCACAAAGTGTGCTATGGTCCCCACGTGATGACAGTTCCCTGAAGCTGTAGCATGTACCGCGTGTTAAGGATTTATCACGCCTTTTATATCGTTCGTTCGTGCGTAAATAGAAAGAGAGAGAAGGTGCGATAGCGCTGTATCACGCTGCGATGCTACGGCCGCTGGTATCTTTGCTGAGATTGGCGTAACTATATTCATGCACCAGCCCAATTTTCAGACTGTTTTTGGGGAATTTTAAGTACTGAATTTAAAAATCTGCTTTTGCATAACATTTGAGTCGAGTAGGGATTAGTATCGAGTATGAGTTTTGGCAGCAAAGTACAGTTTTTAAAGAACATGTTTAGAACACGGTACAGTTTTCGTGGTACCACTTTTTGAGTTTGTTCATAGTTGATAATTTTTCTGTTGTTAATTTTTATATTGGGGTTGTGATGAGCATGTCAATAGTACTTTTCTCTTTATTTTTTTTTACTAGCCTATTTCATCCCACTGCTGGGCAAAGGCCTCCCCTTTAATCTTCCAACCATCTCTATTCTGGGCAAGCTCTGGCCACTTGTCGTCAAAAGCATCCAGATCATCCCGACACCTCTTCCTAGGACCATCCCGCCACCTTTTCTCTTTATATCGGTGATAAATTTATTGTTTTTTCTTTTCAGAATTGTCCTAATTTACGATTATTGTTAATAATTGTTCCGGTGTTAATGTTGATATTGAGCTTCTGATGAGCGTGTCAAAAGTACTCTTCTTTTTATGTCGTCGGTACATTTTTTGTTTTTGATTTTTTTACTTACATTTTTGTCCTCTTTTACGATTATTGTTAATATATGGAAAACTTAAAACACATTTAAGTTTACCTTATATATGTCTAAAAAAATTAGGTGAAACTATTTTAAGGGGATGATCAGACCATCAAACTGAATAACTTTCTCTTTGAGACCAAAATCGAAATCGCGTAAAAAAATCTACTGTTCCATACATTTAGGTCGGGTAGGTTTGTATGGAACAGCTGATTTTTTTTTTCGAGATTTCAATATTGGCCCTATAGAGAGAGTTGTTCAGTTTGACTGTCTGATCATCCCCTTAATATAGTTCCACCTAATTTTGTTAGACCTTATATTAATGTTTTTGGTTTTGCTTTGCCTTTGTAACCTAGTATTTTCCAAAGACATAATAATGACTACCGAATTCCGATATAAGTAATATAATATCACAATATTACATTAAATTAAAAAAATATACTCATATCAGACCCAAAAAAAAAAGAAAATCCATAATTTTGTTATTAGGTTGATTAGTGACAATATTTCGCCATAAAGTCAGTTCTATCGAGTTAATAATTGAACATACATGTTTATCGACGAATCGCAAGAATCATGGCGCGGCGGTGAACCTGATTCACTAGACCCCCAAGCGTCGGTGACTTCTTTCTTTCAAACTTTTTGATTTTGTACACAATGTAATCTTCATCATCTTCGAGTGTCTTCTTTTCCCCATTTTGCATAAGAAATAGCACTAGACGATAGCTGTAAGAAAAAATATGTCTACTGGCGAAGCACTGAAATGTGAATGACAAGCGAGCTTGTCGGACACTAAGGAAATAAACAAAAATTTTTATTTTTTTCCCTCAAATTCAGTGCTCTCTGGCCACACCGTGTGTGCTACTACAAGTATATCTGTAATCTCGAGGACGAAACATGAATATAATCTTAAATTTTCACAATCATCATCTCGGCCGATTTTCCCATTAACCCTTTGAAATTATTGATCCATCGGCAACTACAACACCCATCACGTTCTTCTTTAAAATCGTCAGGAATTCTTATCTAAATTCACTGGAATCACGTAAAGAAACGCTTCTGAAAGAGCCGGAAACGGAAGTCGATCCATCAAGCCCCGACACCTTATATTCACCTTTAACTCCGACAAACGTTTTTCGCTTTGTAACTTAGTTTTAAAGTACTAAAATAATTTTGCTAAAAGACGAGTAGGTAGGTTGAAATTCCTTCGTCGGGCATTAAAATAATTTACTTCTTCTTATCTTGTGGGCAGAGCCCTGGTGTCAGAGTTTTTTCAGACCGCCTTACGGCCTCTGACGTGGTTTTTCTGTAACGACTACTACCATCAAAGATAGTAGCCGGGCCCAACGGCTTAACGTGCCATCCGAAGCACGGAATCATTTTTCTTTTCAGACAATCAGGCGATTCACCCTGCAATGTCCTAACCAACTGGGGAAAAACGCACACAGTGACATTTCACTAAGTGTCCCCCGTGGGAATCGAACCCTCGACCTCCGTGTCGAGAGCCAATGCTCTTAACTATTAGACCACGGAGGCAGTTGAGTGCACCATGTGTTTTACCTTATAAAAAAAAAAAGTTTTTCTGCGTGTATGTAACTAAACACTTTGGTCAAATATATTTATAGCCATCTATCACATCCTATCTAAGCTCTCATAGATAAAAACATTTTCGAAAGGTGCTTTTAAAAAAATGCCTTCCTATTACTCTATCTTCCTCGTATGGCGGTTACAAATGACTCACGGCCTATTTTTGACGAAATATCTCGGCAAAACATGTTTTATTTTTAAAGTGATAGGCTCTATTTTCGGATGTTGTTTATTCAGTCGTACGAAGTAAGGTTGTATGAATATGAGATTTTGGATTTAAGCACGAACGTTCTGGTGTTTGTTACTCTTGAAAATGGCTAAATGTGTCATATCTACCTATTACTATACATAATTATAGTTGACGCTTAAAATTAAGTCTCGGACAGGACTTGAACCTTCAACCTGCCGAATCGGGTCTTTCGTACAATTAAGCTACCGAGCCTACTACGTCAGAAAACGAAATTCTTTAACCCGTTCTGTCTGAAGGACTTCGCACACACACACACACATGACATAGTTGTAACATATTGGAGGTTTTTTAGAGATAAAATGCCCATGATAAAATTACACAGCAAGCGAAGTGAGTTCGAAATTTTTTAGCACAACTACCTACTCGATTGCGGTCAGAACGCTTTTAGTTTATCCATGCAGTACCACAAAATGAGCGGAGTGAGCACAATTTTTTGAAATATGTGCAGCCAAATTTAAACGATGGAGCGAGCGAAGCCAGTTAGAAATTTTTTGCGTCACGACTGGGCTGTGCGACTTTTCTCCATAATATATCACTTGTAGCCAGAGCCCTTTGGGAACAAAATATGTGCATCCAGATAAAACTACGGAGCGAGCGCAGCGAGCTCGACATTTTTTGCGCCACTACTTGGCTGTGCGTTAGGACAGGACAAATTGTCCACTCTAGAACTTTGAGTTCGTAACGCAACATCCTGGAGTGGGCACCAGGAAATTCTGGGATGGGCACGGTTTGTAATACGTTTACTTTTTTGTTAATCCGGTAAAGACACAAGGTCCAAAACATCCCTAATAACAAAAGCTATCCTCTGTATCCGGGTTCGGTTGAATATCGCATATTTTTTTATCGTTTCAACATCCCTGGCAACCAATATGGCGTGACATGGTGGTGATAAATGGAGTTTACAGGGGAAAGACAAATTTGGTCTCGTGTCTCTACATCATTAGCTAAAGATTGCGGTAGGGTTCGGATTTTTTGGGTCATGTTTTGGGAAATTTATTTTTAGGGTTGAGAGAGTTTTGTTGTCGTTTTTTGCTGTTTATTTTATGCTAATACTGGCCAAGTACTAATTTAGAAGGGACTTTAAGGGTGAAGCCAAACGAACGTAATTTTGTGAGTTGTGAGTCGCGTATTTTGAGTCCGTTTCATATAAAATCCGGGAATGCATTGTCTATGGAGTCAGCCTTTATATGAACGGACTCAAAATACGCGAGTCCCAACTCACAAAATTACGCTCGTTTGGTTTCACCCTAAATGGAAAAAGCATTTTCCGTTTTTTTTATGCATACCATTTGGAGTGGTAGAAGTTTTTTTTTACAACTAGCAACTAACTTTTTCAGTCGTAATGAATGTAATAATAAGTAGGTAACGTATTATAATAAATATTACCTCTTTACCGTTTTTCGTACTGAAGTTTTTTTGCACAGACATTATTTCTGTTGATATTTACGATTATTAACAGTATATTCCGATTTTTTACTTTTTATTAACCTGATTGTTTTTAATTTAATTTATTTTTGTAGCATGCAATAAATATTACTAATAAATAATTATTATGATTTTAAGCATGCAGTTGTATCAAGGCTTTTATCAAGGTTACATGATGGATTGATGTGTCAAGTATTCCTCCCAAAAAAATAAAATTTTACAGTATAACGGTGAAAGAATGTAGTAACACTAACAACGTACCTCTTTTATTACCGTAGTTGAACGAACTCACTATTTAAACATGTTTTTCCGAAGCTCTTTCTATTCCTTCTATTTTCGTTCGTTCACCTCTTAGGAGCTTTTCGCTAATATAGGTACATTATGCTATTTTATCACGTATTTCATATAGCAATAGGTATCATAATCTCATTCATAATACAGGTAAATTATGAACTGATGTTATATATACGTTTTTTTTACTGATTTTTTTCTGCCATCCTCATCGAATTCATTTTTTGGCTACACAAACTCGAAAACCGACTCATCGAAAGATCGATTTGTATGAAAAGCATACAATGCTGATATCTTCCACCTTGTATTACCTTGACTTATTTGCATATTTGATAAAACATTAGGAGTTGTTAAAAATCCCGTAAATCGAACCTGTTGCAAGAAAACCACCGCTACCGCTACCCGCCAAGCCGGGGTTTTATCTCAATAAATCTTGAACCCTAAGGCACCAGCGAGCGCGTTCTGCGGAGATATGGACACATAACGTGGCTGTCAATGCTCGTTATCCCTTCCCACTGTGGTTCCCAAACTTTTTCACGCAGCGCCCATTAAGATTTTCCACAGAAGAGTCATCACTTTATAAATATTATATTTGACTGGACAATGTTTTATACTTAATAGTGAAAAACGTATTTTTTCGCATCAGGCTGGTTCTTATACAGTTTACGCCTACGCTGCTCCTCCTTTCAAAATACGCTCTTTAGCATTTTGCTCCGGGTTATAAAATAGATATATAAGATTAATAAAAGCCTCATGGCGCCCCTGAGCTCCCACGGCGCTCCAAGTCGCTGACACGCAGACTTTGAGAGCTTCTGCATTGCTATATTTGCTGACTTTGAAAAAGAGTAGCCACTTTATGTCTCTTTTCACCTGTTTTCGAACTAAAAGTAATAGAAATATTGTTTCAAACTGTTGTCGTTTTAAAAGTATTTTCTTTAAACAATTTTCTTATTTTCAAAGTCTTATGGCTGGAATCACTTTGTTTTATAAAAAAAGGTACAACATGCGGAAACCTAAGCACGTTTTGCATAAAAATGTGTATACCTTGTATGACATTTATTGGATTAAGTTGGTTAAATGCAGGTACTAGTAATCTTAGATCAAAGAAAAATAAATGGATGAGCCCAAAGTGCATTGATTTACTGAAAGTATGAATAGACTAAGAATCGTCTGTCAGGATCGTAACAGGTGGTTATCTGATGTTTCTGCCTACCTCAGTGGTAGACAGGCTTGAGTATATGTAAATAAGTAAGTGAAATATGTTGTTTTGTATCAAAAACGGTCATAAATCCAGACAATGGAATAATCTATTGTCTCTGGAAAGATAGCCGTTTTTTATACCAATCGACTCAAATCTTAACAAAAATTATAAAGCTGTAACGGGTTAACACTAAATCTTTTAAAATTGGTGCGTCGCGCCGGTGGCGTGTTGCGGAGAAGTGACACTCAATCATGAGGGTTCGGGTTCGAACCCGCGCGGACGACACGCCATGTACCAATAACTTATGTATACAGGGTGAAATTGATAACATTAGCATCCTTTTAAACTAAGAGTCTACCCATCAAACTGAACAACCCTTACTATGGGAGAAAACAGATCGGAGCAAAAAAATCTGCTGTTGCATACATTTGAGTCGCGAACTCGCGCTTCGACATTGCAGTTTAGTATGGAACAGCAGATTTCTTATTTGCTCCGATCGGTTTTAGTAAAAGTTGTTCAGTATGATGGGTAGACTCTTAGTTTAAAAGGATGCTAATGATATCAATTTCACCATGTAGTAATACAAACTGCTCACTAACGGTAAAGGAAAACATCGTGACTAAACCTGGCATACACTGAAGAAGAAATTTTGATGTGAAGTCTATCAATCCGCATTGGGCACACTTGGTGGACTAACGCCCATATACCCTTCTAAAGGGTGATCTGCGGTGGGACATAGGTCCCAACTCACGCATACGTCGTCATTATACAATGTAGGTTAATTGATGACTGTGATGACTTTTCGAAATTGTCATTAGCATTTGCTGGATTCCTCTGTCAATTTTCTCCACTGAAGAGTCAGTAACGTTTATCATTAACGTGTATCTAAATAAATAAACTCAATCAATCAATTATACTTTAACTCATTGAATCTATACTATTATAAAACTGTAACAGGAAGTTTGTCTGTACATTGAAGATATTAACAAAAAGAAAGTTACGATATGGTTTTTAGGTGTCCCTGATTCCATTTCACCAATTTTTGGATTTTTTGTCTGTCTGTTTGTTTGTGTGTTTGTTTGGGTGTTTGTTTGGGTGTTTGTTTGTTTGAACGAGTATCACGCAAAAACTACTGAACCGATTTTGATGAAACTTTTTTTGTTTGATAGCTTATGATCTGACTTAAAATCTGGTATATAATTTGTGCGGACGAAGTCGCGGGTTAACGCTCGTATAAATATATATCTACCCCTTTCAAACAGGCATATTGAATTAGTTTATTACTTCCTCTTACGGCGATAAAAAAACAAGGTTTGCCGTTTAGGTCTGCGCTTGGGTCTAGAATTCTAGATAAAGACATTTTCTTTTTTGTGCTTCCCCGCTGGAGATCTGGATTTTTTCTTTCTTTGCGAATTCCTTTTCTTCGGTGGTTGGAAATGTAATCGGGAGCACTTTTTACTTTATTCGTATTGTGTCTTTTTAATGTTTAATTACAAATTACGTACGTATACAGTATACATAATTATTCCATTAAATGATAATAGACTGAATGGTTATTGATTGGAATTAATTAAAACAATAAATCGGTCAGCAAAAGCGTCGTCAAAAACAAAGATACAAAAACAGACATAAATCAGCAACATGCTTCGTCAAAACAATGAAATTCATTAAATTATGTTCCAACCACGTTCCAACAGAACGTTAACGTAACCATACCTACCCATTTAAAAAAAGCAACAATATGATCAAATTCAGTCAACATCGCATTGACTAAAATACAACGGATAAAAAAGTATGTGACGCAATCATGAGTTACTTGGACATGAAAATAAAAAAGTATATCGGTCGGCCATTCAAAAAGTCACCCATTATACGAGACATGGAATGGCTTCAGGCCATTCCCGAAAAATGTGACAAAAATTACAATAGTCTCGGTTAGTTACGTGTTACAGTAATATAGCGCTTTGGGCGCTTTCGTTATTGTTAGGTTATACATGGGATGAGCGTACCGGAAAGCGCAGCGTGGGTAGGCCCCCCCACACGCTGGACCGAAGACCTGGTGAAGGCGGCGGGAACCCGTTGGATGAGGGCAGCGCAGGACCGGGCGATATGGCGATCCTTGGAGGAGCCTATGTCCAGCAGTGGACGTCCATCGGCTGAGATAATGATGACATGGGATGAGGCTACTCTTCCTCTTCTGTTGAGTTGGACTTTTCATCTTTACCAGATTTTGAGGCTTGTTGATTGCCCAGTACTTATTCCAGGATAAATATCCAACATTTTTTGATTTTCTTAAAGCTGATCAAGTAGGTTCACTTGACCAATAAAGGGCTTGAAGGTCTTTGCTACTTTCAGAGGATAATTTTATTTTATTTATTTACTTTTTGGAGAACTTACAGCTAAATAACAGTTTGGTTTCTACAAAGATAAATTGATGGTCAGATGCTGACAACAAGTTCAAGGATTCGCTGTAGAGGTAATGAGATAAGAAAATACACAGTTCAAATCAGATTTACTTACATTTTTACTAATCTATATAATATACAATTTGCATTAATATATACAAACAAATATAATATACAGATGTTGAGATGTTAAGATTAAGGAAATAAAACTGGACTTTCCTCAGTAAAATTATAATTGTGTCCACCAACGAACCGTGACGTTTGTTGTGTATGAGTGTTTGTCCGAATGGGTATCTAAGTGGTATTCTCATGTGCTTTTACCATGGTTTACCTTGATCATTTCCAACATATCAGCGCGATCTTTTAGAAACTGAATTAAGTGAGTTAATGTGATTTTTTACTCGGTACCTTTAAAAACGTCCCCCTGGTATATGATATGGCTTTATGTTCCTTTCCATAGTTTATTCCATTTTAATCACCTGGGTGATATCACCCGGGATATCATAGGCGACTCATATGTGTACTATGATCACCCGACGAAATGATCACCCAGCTGTTTAAAGTCGACTCGACTGTCAGTTCAGTTTTTGGTATCCCCAAATCACTTGTAAATTTTAGGTGATTAATGGCAACCTGACTTGAAAATGTGGTGTCCTCAAATCACCTACAAGTCCCAGATAAAAATAACGCGACTTCATAAGTAGTATCCCCAAATCACTTATAGTCAGTTTCAGTTTTTTTTTTACTTTTGGAATGTTTATTTCTTAGCGTTGGGTGTTTAAAATAACATTGTCTCGGAGATTGTGAAATCTTCGGTGAATTAAATATACAGGGCCCTTCTTAATATGCTGACACTTTTTTAAGGCGATGATCGAACCATCAAAACAACATTTACTATAGGATCAATTATAATATTGAAAACGCGAAAAACAAATATGTGTTACTCCATAGAAAATGTCCATTGCTACCCGACCCAAATGTATGGAACAGCTGATTATGTTGAATTGTACGAATGTGGAAATTGTACGAATGTGTCTGAAGGCAAGAAATCAGCTGTTCCATACATTTGGGTCGGGTAGCCATGGAATTTTTGTATGGAGTAACACATTTGTTTTTCGCGTTCAGGGACGAATGTAATTATGTAAATGATCATAGAATCCTATGACTCAGTTGGCTCACCAAAATTATCAAATGCTCGTAATTTTTTCAGAATTATGTCTTTCTTTCGATTTCTTTAATTAAACTTTCGAATTTGAGAAGGCGCCTCTTTAATAGATGGAATATTAACCCATATATGCCCCTTGATTCGAAAACGAACAGAGACCTTATCTGCCTAGAACTATTTTGGATCACCAATCTTTGTGATTTTCGGATATGTTTATGCTAAATGGTCGTTAATAACGTTACAATTTATTTTATAACAATCAGTAATAGGTAAGTAGGTTTTTTTTAAGTGTTCGAAAACGAAACATTGGTCAAATCTGCGCCAAATCCTGTCCGTTTACCATAAATGAAAGAACGATAATGTTTTTTTTATATTTATTTATTTTTAAAGCACTTAAGTAAAAACAATTGAAAACTAAGTCAATACAAACATTTTTCTATGAATGAAAAGTTATAAAGCATTTTGAATGCAGATTAACCTCACACTTTTGGCATGAAGTTACAGTCAAGTTTTTGCAGTGAGCACAACGCGCTCGCTTCTGAGCTTTACCAATCATGTGTTCAGCATTATGCTTTCGAACCGAGGTAGGAACAGTGCTGAAGACCCTTTTCGAAGGTCCTGGCCGCTGTTTATCAAGTCCGTACTTTTTGAGTAAAGTTCGAGCAATACTGCGCCGGAATTCAAGCGTATCGACATCTCTGCGATATGTTTTTGTGAGAAGCGTGGCATTATTTACAGCCACATCTATAAGCCAGAAAATTATGGGTATGTACCATTTTTTGCCCCTGATAGCAATCCTGTAAGCTCCTATGTTGGCATCTAAGCGGTCCACTCCACACATGAAGGAATTGTACTGATATACAACATCAGGCTGTGGCACATCAATTCTTGCTTTTTGCGTGGATGAATCAATGAATCAATGAACATCATCTTCGGAGTCGCTAGTGTCGTCATCGCTGTCATTAGTAATACCATGAAGAACCAGTTCAGCGGGTGCTAGTAGCTGTCTGCTTGATAAGTTCTCAAAACTTACATTTCTTTCGTCGCCAGAATCGGAGTCGGACACTAAACCGTCACCAGGAGGATCAATATAAATATCAGCAGCTGTGGCTTCATCTTCAGACCCCAATTCATTGACAATATCAACGATTGTCAGCGGCTTACACCACCTTAAAACAAAACATAAGGCTATTACAAAGCACGCAATATATTTGCCCAATGTATCGTTTTCGAATCACGGAAGTAATAAGGTAATTTTTGATATCAACGTATTAAAAAAACGTGATTAAAATTGCACAAATAGACACTCAAACTATCTAACTATACTTTTAAATGCAAATAATCCCAAAATTACAGTTAATTATAATTATTACTTACTTTTTCTTGGGAGGCGCCATAATTTTCGCGATTCGAAATCAAAACTCAACTTGCACTGATCAAATAACGAGCAAATTGATGAAGATTACCTAAACATCCTAGTGCCTTTAGAAGAAAAAACCTTGAATAATAAATAGATGGCACTAAAAGGCCGTCTCTAAACGAATTATAGGAGCTAGGGACCTCAAACGGTGACACGATTTTTTGTATCGTTTTCGATACAAAAAGCAGATACGATACCACTTTTGGGCAGAGTTCTGGGCATATATGGGTTAAACAAAGCTTTCATGTGATTTTACATTAATAATCGTTTATTATTGAATAGATTTTCAAGCAGTCCGCAATTTAAAAAAAACCGGTCAAATACGAGTCGGGACTGGGGCAATTTAATTAGTGTTCCATACTACCAGTTGTTTAACATGGGTCATTGAAGACAAACACTATAAATTGACACTTACTTAGTATGTGGTCACATGGTAACTGAAGATCATTTTACACTGGTGGTAACTACCACTAGTTTTTTTTCTCTACCCAATAAACTTATTGGGTAGAGAAAAAAAACTATTCAAGTTAGTGCCAGCTTAATAATTTTCCCGCTGTCTTCATGTTATTTTATGAATGGACGCATAATGCTCCAACGAAGGCCATCCCGTTGTCGGAATAAATGTTGGTAGGCACCCTCGACGTGCAATAAAGCGACGTAGTGCCATTATGGCTGAATCAGTGATAAGTAACTCCACGATCTCCAAATGAAGTGCTCGAATCGTCATGCACGTAAAAAGCGCGTGGTTTCAGTCCATACAAAAGTTTGACGCGTCCATACGCGTAGACGGAATTAATAAAAGTAATATTTTATATAAAGAAAAATTGTTTAGTAAATCTAGTTGCCGCGTGACAAATAACATTTGCTATTTATAATATAATTACGAAGATCTAAAAGCTTTTAAAGTTTTGTATGAAAATTTTTCAAAGCTTTATATCTTCGTAATTATTTTATAAATTACAAATGTTATTTGTGACGCGGCATCTAGATGATTTTCTAAACAATTTTTCCATATATACAAAGTTACTTATATTAATACCGTCTACGCGTATTGTGCGTCAAAGTTTTGTATAAAATTGACCCCTCTGCAACCACCTTAAGTCGACGTCTTTCTGCCGTAATGTTGACGGGGCCAAAGTTGTCAAGACCAGCTATGGCGCGCTCACGCTCCATCGCGCGACGCTCATGGTCTGCTTCGAGCTCAGCGATGCGGCAAAGCATGCTGAGCCTGACCGTTTCATTTGTCCATTTGTCCGCCAAAACTGTGGCGGAGGACAACGTGCTGGAGCCGGATTTAGTTAGGGAGGGTTTGCGAGCGCTCCATAGCGACCCTTCAGTGCCCACCGCGCCAGTCACTAAGTTAGATAAAGGAACGCCTTACCAGCCTCCTGCGTATGGCTCCTCGTTATCATCCTTGTTATAATAAATTAAAACTTCTTTCTTCTTATTTTCACTGACACCACTGTCAAGAAAAAGGAGCTCGTGGGAGAAAACTAAAACACGTCTGACCTTCAAAACCATATTTTTCAGAGTCAAAATCAAGGAAACAAAAATATTATCAAAAATCAAATCAAATTAAAAATTGATCCAAAAGACTATAAAAAATACAAATAATTATATACAAAAAGAGGGTAGCTGTCGCCAACAACAGTACTAGTCTATCCTCTTAAAAGAGTTACATTATGTATCGCGATAGTTCAGTGGCTAAGGGACTGGATCAAATCACCAAACGTTCATGCAAAATGCAAGTAATATGCTCAAACAAAAAATTTACTTAGTATTTTGTTTTACATTTTCATAACTTTTCAGCATGTTTCTGCGAGGTTACTTCTAACAAATGTACCTATTTTATCCTTCGACACGTTCAATAACCTCAAGTTATCACAAAAATCGATTCAACAAGCGATATAATAAAGCGCTTTTTTGCTTGAAGCACAACGATGGCAAACCGAACAGATTTATTGAGTTGTTCCCAGCCAAGGTGCTTGTTATAAGAGAAGGATTTTCCACTCGGACGGTTATTGTGAAAAACGTGAAAGAACATGAAAGTTAAGGGTCCAGTATTCTGGTGTTCTTTTTAGGAAACTTTTTTTTCGTTACTGTGTAGCTTTTTTGTTGATACGTAATTGAATAATACGGTAAGTTCGGTTGGTTCTTAGAGAAATGTTATTGAATTGTGTTCTTTTTTGTGCTTGAGTCAATGGAAACATTACTAAGTGGGACTTCGTATTGAGGACTTTTTGACAACACAATTGGTACCTTATAAAAACCTTAAAGGGCCGTTTGATCTCTGACTAAGGGTAAAGCCAAACGAGCGTAATTTTGTGAGTTGTGAGTCGTTTCATATAAAGGCTGAAGTCATAGACAATGCATTCCCGGATTTTATATGAAACTGACTCAAAATACGCGACTCACAACTCACAAAATTACGCTCGTTTGGCTTCACCCTAAGGATAAGTTTAGGCAGAGAACCATTCGATCAATTTTCCACTAAATGACAAAACTAGACCCAGTTTGTACAAATACTATAAGGTTCATTTTTGAACAAGATAAGTACCTACTCTAAGGATTTTTTTTAGAAAGAAATTAATATCACATTTTTACAAGCTTGAATGCAGAAGTTGACATTAAAAAACACAACCATGAAAGCCATTTTGAACGAATATTTGTTATAATAATAGCATCATATATATGCTCACGACTATAATCCCCGAGGGGGTAGTCAGAGATATTCTGAAACCTCAGAACATCCACGTTTCACTATAGTACCGAAACTCTGCCCAGTGTGACGGGGAGTGAGCCCGTCGCCACTTGTTAATGGACAGTAGGTACAATACATGCCTCGAAATCGAAGCATGCAGGTTTCCTCACGATGTTTTCCTTCACCGAAAAGCCAGTGGTGTTATAAATCGTACATAAATTCCGAAAAACTCATTGGTACGAGTCGGCCTGGACGGGGATCGAACCATCGCCTCCTGCACAGCAGGCAAGGTTACTCGCCACTGGACCACCACGGCTTTTTTTATAATTATATTATTTTTAAATAATCTGTGTGATAATTTACAAGATACTTATTGATTTATTTGTACTAAACATAAATTACTGACACGAAATAATCTTCTTTTCAGTTTAGATCAGGTAGGTTTTAGTCAGTCAATCAAATCGGCCTACATAAATTCACTGCTGGGCCACCCTTTTACTGCGCCACTCCTTACGGCCCCGTGGTAATCTGATTCAAGTGAAACCCGTCACCAGGTATGTTCACAGGTTAATAAATATCCGAATCCTCCAAAGCTTTTACCTCAAAGCATTTTTTCAGCCAGCTTTCACGAAGCATTAGCTAACCTATCGATGGCTACTGCAAATTTGAGCATCAATTTCAAACATCAAATCCATGAAAATGGACTATGGCGTGTAGGGAGCTTTTCACGGTTGCATTTCATACTTGGATAAATCGTAGTATTTGCTGCCTTCATGTAAATACTTATACATGCATGCATAGCTTCGGTGCCGGTGGCGCGTTGTGTAGAGATATGGACACTAAATCATGAGGGTCCGGGTTCGAATCCGGACGACATGCCTGTACCAAAGAGTTTTTCTAACTTATGTAGGTAATACCTCTTATGTTTAATAGTAGCAGAGCATTGCTTGAGTTACAACTGGTGATGGAAATGAGTTGGAGTTAGAATTATACAAATTTAATTATTAGATCACTGAACGACACTGTCTACTTCAACACTTTCCCTTATTCAACACTTGCGAGTTAGTCCCAGGGCACCACGCAAGAAGGAGAAAGATGGCCTTGGTAATCAGACCTTCGGGCCTGGATTTGCTTGCCATGGCCTTCTGCCATTCGGCCCTTTCCTTTCTTTTGAATTCTTGGATCCTCCGACGCACACATGGTCTTCAAACTTCTTCGGACGTGATATTTTTTGTCGATCTCTTTGCTTGTACCGAGGCTCCACTTCTCTCAAGGGCTCATTTACATCTACTGGCTCTCCATTAGCATCGACAAATAATTCATCATCATCATTACTACAGTGTTCGCTGACAGGTTCGCGGTCATCTTCGACCTCAGCGCTGTCATCATCCTTTTCATTCACGGAATCTTCTTCCTCTTGAACTTGGTCTTCTCAGCCATTTTTTTTTGCCTTCCAGTTTACTTCTTTCACGGTTTTTAAACGAGTAAGTCCCTTTTCAAACGTTCCGTTGCCGGATAGCCGGCGCCGGCTACCCGGCTACCATTGTATACCTACCGGGTAAATTGCGCCGGTACGTGTGAAAGCTACCGTACTCTGTTCCATAATTGCAATCGTTGTAATGGCGGTTGGTAAGGCCGCAGAACTCAATCTCTCGAGAGTATCTATTAGCGATGTTTTGTAGTCTATAAACATTTCCTGGAAAGAATCTTGCACATCTTCTGTAAAGTAAGTTGACTCCTGTTTTTGTTGTTTGGTTGCCGAAGAAACTATTTCCAGATGGTTTTGGCTAAAAGCGTCTTCTAATTTATTTAACGTCTCTATTCTGGCAATTATATAACTCGGCTTTGACTTCTGTTCTTTATTTGCCGTCTTAAAATTGCGATCCGCCTTGTGTAATTGCTCATAAAAATCTTTTGGCCTCTTATTAAACCCTCCATTTTTAATTGAAATAGTGTTCACAATCCGCACAAAACAATTAAGTTAGGTGAACTGAACCATGAAACTCACTCACTGCAATCCAGAAAGTCACAACGACTTTAACAAAACATTATCGCTTGACACCCATTAACGTTCCTTCTGTCCTTTGTTCCTGGTTTCGGCACCATGAATACAAACCTAAACTCTAGTAATAACGCTATAAATAAGTATATATATATTTTATTTGTATAGGTGTTAATTTGGTATTGTATGGAGTTATTGTTATTGTTTATTATTTTTTTGGTTTTTGTTTAAATGCTCCGTATTATCTTATTTGTCACTGATTGTATGTACACATTATGTCTGCCTCTCTTCTTTTACTAAATTTCACTGTTGCGGGTTTGCTGGTAGAAATCTCTTAAGAGATAAGCTCGCCCTTTGTACATGTCTTTTCTATTGTCTGTATCAATGTGTCTGTGTGTACTAAAAAGTGTTATAATAATAAAAGGTAATTTATTGTAATCCAAATTATAATAATAAAAAACACCTCACGGACGATGTCATAAAATCAACACCCCCCGTCTCCAAGACAACCTTTTCTTTCACACTCTTTGGTAACGCCAAGGGGACCCATAGAACTTACATCTAACCTAATGAACTCTCGTCAATTTTAAATAGTGAACGTCAACAATACCGACTGTTCTCAAATGGTGCAGAAAAACATCGTGACTAAACCTGAAGAAGAAATTATGATGTGAATGTGAAGTTCACCAATCCGCATTGGGCACGAGCGTGGTGGACACTCGTACACTCGCCCTGAGGGTAGGCCTGTGCCGTGTAGTGGGACATATATACGCTTATACATACATAAATTCACGACCGTATTCCCTTTTGGTGTCGTCATAAACATTGCTACAACTACCAAGGTTGCAATTGTTGCATGGTGTTTTCAGCATTTTTGACGCATGGAATAAGTGGCAATTAGCTAGCTTTTACTCTAAAACCCCTATTCCTTAGTCGCTTCGAATGACTCCCATGGAAAAAAATAGAGTGGTCAATTCTAAGCCAGAACTATGTGGCTAATTTTGTCAGAGTTTTTTCAGACCGCCTAACGGCCTCTGACGTGGTTTTTATGTAACGACTACTACCACCAGAGATAGTAGCCGGGGCCAACGGCTTAACGTGCCATCCGAAGCCCGGAATCATTTTTCTTTTCAGACAATCAGGTGATTCAGCCTGCAATGTCCTAACCAACTGGGGAAAATCGCACAAACTGACATATCACTAGGTGTCCCCCGTGGGACTGGAACCCACGACCTCCGTGTCGAAAGCCAATGCTCTTAACCATTAGACCACAGAGGCAGTTTTTGGAAGAATATAATGTTAACTTTTATTTAATTAAAAAAAAAGTGAGTGCTGACCAAAAAAACCATCCAATTCTTTTTTGGTCGGCCTGTATTTGGAGAAAAATTACTAAATGTTAAAATGAAGCGAGTTTTAAATAAATAACCGCTAAAAGGATGAATAGAAGAAGAAGAAGACATAGTGCACCGACCCAACATAATGTAATAAGGGAATGGAAGGGATAAGAAGATGATGATGATGATTTAATTTCAAAACAATATTTAATGGTACGATGAAAGCTGAAACCACAAGCATCCTACGTAAGAAGCACTCGTGGTTTCAGAACAGATATAATTTATTCACTAGTTTATATTGTGCTTACTATCTCAGAATCATGGAAATTCGTTTCAACACGTTCTCTGCAGAAGCGATTTTAGTGAATTTTCACCTTATACTATAAGAGGTTGGTAACGCCTCTTGGTAGTTTTCGATTCGGGCGACTCGGATTTTTTCAGCTGTCAACATTTTCATCTTGTGTATACGTCTCTTGGTAGCTTTCGATTCTGGCGACTCGGATTTTTTCAGCTGTCAACATTTTCATCTTGTGTATACGTCTCTTGGTAGTTTTCGATTCGGGCGACTCGGATTTTTTCAGCTGTCAACATTTTCATCTTGTGTATACGTCTCTTGGTAGCTTTCGATTCTGGCGACTCGGATTTTTTCAGCTGTCAACATTTTCATCTTGTGTATACGCCTCTTGGTAGTTTTCGATTCTGGCGACTCGGATTTTTTCAGCTGTCAACATTTTCATCTTGTGTATACGCCTCTTGGTAGTTTTCGATTCTGGCGACTCGGATTTTTTCAGCTGTCAACATTTTCATCTTGTGTATACGCCTCTTGGTAGCTTTCGATTCTGGCGACTCGGATTTTTTCAGCTGTCAACATTTTCATCTTGTAAAAAGGCAATTAATTTTGTAGCGCTGTTATAAACGTCCAGGAGCATTGTAACAGCGCTTTTAAATTGTGTGCCTTTTCTTATAAACAAGGTGACAATGTTCGACAAGATGAATCGGGCGTGCAAACGCTCTTAAACATACACCCACTAGGCATTTATGATATTAAATGCAGAAAAGAACGAAATGCTATGTGAACTTTAAAAAACCTGGTGATTAAAAACATACCGGTTTGTGTCAAAACCTGAAAAAAATGTATTTAAACATCCTGAATGTCCAACTTAATAATCATAATCATAATTTATTCGTAATATTCATTAGACGTAACAAAAAAAAAATTAATACAATTAAACAAAGATATCATATGCTTGCGGTTTTTTAGAGGGATGATCAGACAATCTAACTGAACAACTTTCTCTATGAGACCAACATCGAAATTGCGAAAGAAAAATCAGCTGTTCCATACAAAACCCAAATATGTGGGAAAGCTTTTTTCTTCGCGTCTTCGATGTTGGTCCCATAGAGAAAGTTGTTCAGTTTGATGAGCTGATCATCCCCTTCAAAAGCCTTCTTAATATGCTGACGGTTTTTATGGGGATGCTCAGACCATCCAACTGAACAACTTGCTCTATGGCACCAAAATCGAAATCACGAAAAAAATTGGTTATTCCATACAATATTGTAAACCTACTCGAACCAAATGTCAGCGGATTTTTTTTTTGGGATTTCTGCGTTTGTCCAATAGAGAAAGTTGTTCAGTTTGATGGGCTGATTTTCGTCGGCATACTAAGAAGAACCCCATAGGTACAGGGTGTAAGGGTAGACAGTTGAATTACTTTATAGGTGATTATACTCATTGTACTGAACAACATTCCTAAATGAACATAAGGAAAATTGTAAAAAAACTACTTTTCATACAAACGTTCGATCAGCTGTTTGCATTTAGTATGGAAAGTTAAAATTTTTTTTGCTTATTTTTGGTTTTTTAGAGAAAGTTGTTCAGTATCACCCCTTAAAGTAATGCAACTGTTTAACCTAACACTCTGTATAGGAGGCAGATATTATACCCAATCTGGCTCCCGATGTTACTGGAATTTATATGTAAGAGGCATTTCATGCCCCTTACCGCAGTGAAAATGTTAAACATACAAAGCACGTTTACTTGTTGAATTATTTATTTATCTTTGGTGTGAAATTGCGTATCTCGACATTTTCGTTCATTACATTTCTCCGTGCGGTAGGTAACAGACCACCCGAAAACCTGCTTTAGGCATATAATGTTTAGCGCCAAAAATGCAACGGCATGGTTCGCATACTTTGCAACCGAGCCTGAGAGCTGCAGCTATCCTCACAGAGCTGTTGTCTAGCAACGTACCTAGCTGTTATGAGGGCCAAGCTCCTGACTCGGCTTTGCAAGCAGCCTTGAGGCGGGCCACATCGCTTCCTGGGGCAGCGTTCGTCAGGATTGCGATTGTCTGTTTAGAACTTATGTCGTCGTCTTTATCTTATATTAAATATAAGATAATTATAAAATTTGGTGCGAATTCTTATGATTTTCGAATTTGATTTCCTTTGCTTAGAAGGCACCACAGTGACAAATTGAAGGACATGCCAGTCAAAAATAGGTATACCTGCTAAAATGATGTAGTTTAGTAGAGTTGAAGCGGTTCTAAAAGGGTCAAAGTCGTTCAGTGGAAGATACGTCTTAAAACTAGGAAACTAATATTGAAACTAATTTGTACTACCAGAGCTTAACCTGAGATGTACCAGGATAGCAGAAAAGTACAAGAGTACAAGTAAGCTCAACGTTATGTGCCTTTTTCCATTTCGCTTGACAATAGTGAAAGTAGCATCCTGTGGCTCCTGGAAACACTTCTTGGATTGCGTTTATAATTGTAGTTTCAAAATCCATTTTGAAAAGACATCATCGGATTTGGTTCAAATATGTGAAAGTGCCGGATAAAAGCAAATGAGATATTCTGTTAGGACTTATCCGTCTAAACATTTATTATTATGGCACCAAAGCTGTAGGTCTATTGTCCTTGGTTTTATTTGGATTCGAAAATCAACCTTTTCATACACATTTTCGACGAAATTAGCTAAGGCTATTCTGTTAGAACTAGTCTGTCTCAGCTTCTTTTAGTATAGCACCAAAGCTTTAGGGCCATTTTCCTTATTTCGTACATTTTTGATGAAATAAAACTTACAGATACAGCTTTCGTGCCATAACAATTAACGCTTAGACGGACAAGTTCTACCAGAATAAATAGCATTAGTTTTTGTTGGCTGGCACTTTCATATTTGGACCAAAAATGTGTGAAACGCTGATGATGTCCTTTGGCGAAGATAATTTGGGCAAGAATAAGAGGCACTAATGTGCTAACTTCAGTGCCATTACTGAAATCACCGTGTATTGTGAAAATCTGGTAACATGGTTCCATCAATGGTGCCATCAATTAAATAAAATGTGATATTAGCAATTGCCATGCGTGCCTTTTTAGAGGCAAAACACAAAATCCGTTATGAATAATAAAAAAAAGTTCACGGAGTGATTCGGCTATTTCAATAGACTTGAAACAGCTAGATTTACTGACTTTTAAATAGTTGTTACGTGACCTGTATATAACTGGTTTCTTACAAAATCAAACTGAGGTATTTACGTATGCCAAATGAGTTTAAAAATTTCACTAAAACTAAACTTAAGAGAGAACTGTGCAAATGATTAGTGGAAAATTGTTTTTACAGTGTTCAGGAATACTTGAACTTAAGAGGCATGTGACATTGTTATTGTGATTGTACTTTTTATTTATTTTTTGACATTGTTTTTATCCATCAGATTTCAGTTGTATAACTTTTGTAAAAATTATCTTGACATTAATTTTGAATTATTATGTAAGTAGGCATAAATTGTAAACCTTGACATTTCATGTTGTTGTATGTCAGAAATGACTAAATGTGTGAGTCTCTGCTTATTTATCTGTAATGTAATATCTCAATGTACCACATTTATTACAATAAATATAATTCATTCATTCATTCATTCATTCCTCAGTTATACATTTTTTCATGGTACTTTTGTACTACGAAGGAATCGGCCCTGCGTTTGTTTTGACCAGCCAGACAGACAGATTCCACGCAAAGATCCATTCTCTAATGAATCAATTGTAAGTGTCGCTGAATATGAAAACGCGGTAGAAATCCACAAAGTTGATCCATTTTTATTCATTCAAATTTTTTTCGGTATCTGTGGCCAGCTTTATATATTATTCTAACTTTTTAATCTCAGAAGGAGGCGAAAACCGCACTATCAATACCATGTGAACCAAATTACAGGTGATATCTACTGTTTATAATAAAACTATTATACAACGAATGCTTTGCTCAGATCAAGCATCGAATGATCGTAAATGAATGCTTCCAGTGAAAATCTGCATTTAGATGTATCCCTGATCGAACGACCTTGGCCCTTTCAGAGTCGCCTCACGTCAAAACTACACCATTTTAGTAGGTATAGCTATTTTTGACTAGCTTGACCAAAACCTTTAATAATCAACTCATTTTCAATTAATAAATCGAAACATATTACCTACTCAGCTAAATATACCGTAAAGAAATACAGAAGATACAAATCAAGGCGGTCTTCGAGCTAAATGGTTATTTCTTCCATATAACCTTAGTTATTGGGTACCTTAATAGCACAGCTTCGATGCGGACTAGCAATGAATGTGATGTTTTTTAATGTATTTTAAAAGGTCCTCTAAAAACCTATGTAAGTTTTATTACCGTCCAATCAACAAAAAAAATGCAAATTTTTCTCCATACAACCTTACTCATACTCATTTGTATGTCTTTTAAATAACGAGAAGATAGCTTCTGAAAACCATCAAAATATGGCCCGGCTCAGCTTTTGTGGAAGCCTCTTAAAGAGACTCTAATAAAGTAGTACTTCAATAAATAGAAATATGACACATCGGTTTTTAATTAATTATTATCCATCGAAATTAGATGACATGATAGATGATAATTGATATCCTCTAATAATATCGGGGATATTAATGGAGAAAATATAAACCAATCTATTTCAAACACATTAAAGGTATGTTATGTTAGTGGAAAGCCATCAATTGAATGATGACGTCCTTGCTATTAAAGCGACAGCTATTATCGTAAACAGAAATCACTTGGTTTAGTACGAGACACGAGTTCCGAGTTATTTTTAAAATAACAGTTTAGATTTTTGTCATATTACTTAAGAGGATATAATTCGAAGCGCGCTCCATAAAAACGAAGTCTGGTTATATTTTTAATACTAACAAATAAATCAATGATTTTTTTTTGGAAACAATCCAGAAACTAATCTTTATGCTTGTGTGTTGTCATATTTCTGTTACAATATATAGTTTTAAAGTTACAGTGCCTCAAAGATTTCTTCACAAATCTTAAATTTGTCCTAGCATTGAAACTGAATATTTTAACGAAAATGTGATAACATATACAGGGTGTCCCGTAAACCGACGTCAACCCGACGGATGCTGATAGGTTATGTCATGACTAAGCAGAAAATCACAATTTGACTTTAGTAAAAGTGTCTTAGTTTTCGAGATATTGACAGTTTAAACACAGATACTGCATAGAACATTTGTAGCCGTCCGTGGCACTAAAAATAGGGACTGAGGTAGTGTTTCACGAATTTCACAAAACTGTCCTTATCTCGGAAAACTAAGAACCTTTTCCTAAAGAAAAATGTTGACAGATTGATTGATTGACTGACTGATTTTTTTTCCTTTTATTTTGGTATATTCTGGTTAGGCATGACCTAACCTATCAGCATCCACCGGGTTTACGTCGGTTTACGGGACATCCTGTATGTAAGCATAGAGATTAGTTTCTAGATTGTTTCTGAAAAATGTAATTGGCTTTAATTAGTTAATTTTGATAATATAACCAGAGTTTGTTTGCATGTAGCGCGCTCCGAATTATATCCCCTTAATCGTCATCGTCATACACTTCTGAATCCACCCACTGCTGGGCAGTGCCGTAAATAGGACGGCCCTAAATGTATACATAGTAAAGCTCGTATTATTTCGCAATTTCGACGTTAGCCACATAGTGAAAGTTGTTTCCTTTGATGGTCATATCATCCTTTTAAAAATGCGTCAGTTTATTAAGTCTCTGTATGAAACCATTCTAAATATTCATGTTCTCAGCTTCTTGTATCGTGGCCAGAGTTCTTATCTTATCTTGTTGTGGGGGCTGGCAAGCCAGCAACACTTCGACCCAGTGGGATCTTTTGTGTTAGCCCCGATGCTTTTTATTTTCTTCACCCTTCAAATACATGGTCAATGAAGGAGGCGATACCATTGAGGGAAAGAAACCTAAGATCTTCCGGGTTGCATATCCATTTCCGAGGAGGCTCATGCGTTTTGCCGCCAAGACATCACAGTCCCAAAGGATATGTTCCATGGTCTCCTCATCCTCTCCGCTCGCTTGGCAGCTGGGATCTAGAGTAAGTTTCATCTTGTGTATCATGGTGCCTGTGGCGTAGTGCCCGGTGAGTGCCAGAGTTGTGCAACTCCCTAAGAAAACATGGTTATATAATATGAAATATGTGGTATTGATTTCTAGCGCACGTTCATATATTCTGAATATCGATCATGACCGTTTCAATGTATTAAACTCCCAACTCTTCGAAGGCACATCGACTTTCCAAATACAATTTTGTAATTGGCTAAATGTATTATCAAAGTTTATACCAATCAATCAATTAATCAAATGCACTTTATAATCGTATTTCTGGTAGTTAAGGTAACTTTGTATTAATATTGTAAGGTAGTTCGTGGCACCTCTCGTGTGCCATTACAGTTTTTATTTTATTTCTTTAGGATCGCCGACAAGGTGAAGTTATAGGAGACTACGTGGTTTCGCATTGCTTTCTCTAACCGCACCCTTGCTACAGATATTACGATTCTCATGTAGCCAGCAGCTTACAACTTAAACCTTATATTGATGTGGTTCATGTTGTATAAACTATAACTGCTCCATCGAGAATTATTGATATCGTGTTCTGTATTAATGTGCTTCCATGACCTTTGAATTTTAATTACAATATCAATCCACTTTAAAGCCAGTGCTTTAATCACGTGTAGGTTTATCTAAATTGTGTACATAACTCTCATCATCAGCCTATACTGGTTTCATTTCCACCTCGTGCACCAAGAAAATCCGGACGGGTTATCAGCCCATTCTGTGCCATCTTAAAACAAAAAGGCTGAACTACTCCCCTTTAGGTTCGCTCGGTCAGCCGGATTATAGGATGTGGACACCCACCGCCACTACTCTGGCTTAGTCAAAGCATCAAGTTTACCCAATATATTTGCTACAAATGTATTATAGGCTCGTGCATATACAGGGTGAAATGCATATCATTAGTATCGTTCTAAACTATGAGTCTAGCCATCAAACTGAACAACTATTACTATGGGAGCAAACCGATCGAAGCAAAAAAAATCAGCTGTTGCATACATTTGAGTCGAGTAGGCATTGTAGTTTAGTATGGAACAGCAGATTTTTTTTCTCCGATCGGTTTGCTCCCATAGTTGTTCAGTTTGATGGGTAGACTCCTGGTTTAAAAGGATGGAAATGATATCAATTTCCCCCTGTAGTTACGCCAAGCAATGACCTTAGTGGAGTCTGACCAAAATACGCAACGAATTATATTATCTGAAACTGTTGATTGAACATGATTTTACACCTGAAATGACCTCGTGCCCAAAATGGCTGCCTGGAGGTCTAGCCACGAGATAGAAATAGGCTTTAACGAGCATACTTTCTGTACACACACACATTCTGTAATAAAATCTTGCCACTTATTGTTATCGGACTTACCAATCTCAGCGGATCGTACATTGATAGAGCCGCAGCAAGCAGCTGCCGCTTAGTCGGCTTCGTGATAAAACCGAGCAAGTCCAGGTCCGGTTTTCACATTACACCTAAAATCTTCATCAAATAAATTAGCCATCTTCTTCGCTCGTTCATTCTGCGGAAAACAGTTAGCCACCCATCCTCTTAACTCGAATCCACCACGCTCATGCACCTCTATAACCTTTATACCAGTCTCACGAGCCTCCTGAATAGAAGAAAATCGTCGTCGTTTCATTTCTTGTTTCTAATTGACCGTTGCCACTACTCTAGTGCTCACACATGTAAATAACGGCTCATAGCGCTTTGCTAGTCTTCTCACCGTAATTAATAGCTGGCCGAAATATTCAATGATATAGTGTTGCAAGTATGCCACCTGCCTTACGAGCCCCAAAAACATCACGCGAGGTACTTCACCCACTGTGGCATTGATTATTTGGGCTCGTAATTCATCACGGTGGGAAGAAGACCTTGGCTTGTACCTCGGCCAATTGCCCAAGTAAAGTAAACCACCTTGTCTGCTTGGAATCCTTTACTAGACTGAGAAGATTTATTTTTACAAAAACCATCAAAATGACACAAAAAACAAAACGTATAGAAGATACAATTAAATTGTCTAAAAACCTAGGCCGGAGTGTCGGCGACAAACCTGTAGAAGAATCCATGTATTTCATATCAGGATAAGTATTAGCTGGTGCCAACCATTTCACATTTTTCGCATGATTAATGAGATAGTTTTATCGTTGGCCTCCTTCATTCTACATATCTTTTATTCACAGAAGTACAAGTTTTATCACTATGTTTTTCTACTAAGCTAAAATCAGTCGGTATTTTAAACTTGGTGTATAGATTCGAACACGAACCCTCATGATTGAAAGTGAACCTCTCCACAACGCACCAACGACGCTCAATCTTGTTAGTTTGACATAACTCCGGATAATATTATGTTATTATGATGCTTCCTGTTCAGATCAATTTCATGGATGAAGCTCTCATTAGATTGCAATCACAGCGGGGTATTGGTATCAATATGTTACAAATTGACTTAATGGGTTGTCTATAGTCGATACGCACTTAGCGTCGCTGTCTCTATTTAGTTATTATTCAATAAAGTTTATTCAATAACATGCTATGCCTGGCATGCGTTGCAATGCCCCTTTTTTCCCGATACACAATTGGCCGTTTTTTTTCGTAGCTTACCTACGTTCATTATAAACGTAGCGTTCTAATGGTGAAAGAATTATTCAGATCGGTCCAGTCGTTTCGGAGCCTATTCAATACAAACAAACAAAAAACAAATCTTTCCTCTTTAGGATATTAGTGTAGATGTGTTTTTGTAACCAATCTCATGCAAGGAATCATCATCAGCCGATGGACGTCCATTGCTGGACATGTCCATGCAAGGAATAATGTATTAATTTTCCATACCTAAAATATACGACGTCATTTGCTATCAGGGCTCACAGGAGTCCAGCATCTCAGTGGAAGTTGTATTAAACTTCTTGATCGTTTAATCAATCAATCAAATATACTTTATTATACACCAGAACATAAACAGTGAAAAAAATACAAGAGACATATCATAAGACGTTCTTATAGAATTATATTTCTTATAAGAAACGATTTCTTCCAGACAACCTTAACATTCTTAAGTTTGCGTTACCAGTGTTACCACTGCATTCAGTATTGTACTGTTCATTAAAGTTCTATCTTCAAAACCATTCTGGTTTAGCAAGAAATATAAATTCATTTGTCGCCCATGCATACTTATAGACCGAACCGCATGAGGGATTTAGTTTGCAAAATTCGCGTACCGCGTTTTGACTTCTGTAATGTATTCCTTAGGTCACAGAAATGTTCGAGGTTACAGAAATGTTCGAGTTTAGTTTTGATGTTGCCTTGTCATGAAATTGTTTTGGACCACAAAAGTTCCCAGCAAAATCAATACTATAGAGTCACAAGGATGTGACCTCAAGAATACAAAATAGAAGTCAAACGCCGGTACGCATATTTTGCAAACGAAATCCCTCGTCCCGCCAGCTGAGCATCAGTCCTGCCCAGATATCAAACAACAAAAGATAAAAATATACAGCTAGGTTACAAATGCAACACGACAAAAAAACTAAAATTCAGTAACGTAAAATAATACAAAATAGTAAAAAAACACACGACAAAATAGCATTATTCCACGCAATCTAGTGACGATTAAGTTCTTATAATAAATTTGCATGGGGTGTTTTGTTTTTCCACGCAATACATTGTTCATTTCGGCTAACCGGGCAACAGTATGGGCTGTACGATCGTGAACAAATAGCGCAATTTGTCTTGTTTTTTGTACGCTTGCGAGTGCGGACACAGTGCTCTGTAGTTTGACGAGCATGGAGTGTTATGAGATGACACGCCTGCCGGATTTACGCGAAAAAGTGACGCGACAGATGTGTCACTTCACTAATACACTATTTTTTCAATGGATGTTATGGTGCTGGAGTAAGTACTTACATAAATAATTCTTTCAATGTTTTTGGATGGAATAATGAATTCGATAATGATAATTTGTTTTTTATTATTTGTTTCTTACTTAGTTAATTAAATAATACAATTTTGTTTGTACCTAAACCAACTACCAGGCACCAAGCACGTTTTTGGAAAGAAAAATGAAATTTTTAGGTTAAGATTTGTGTAGATTAGAGTTACTTTAGGATTTTTACTATGTTATCAATGCCGTAACTCTTTTTAAGAATATTAAATAAAATAAAAAAACTATTCACATAAAACGTGACTAACACAGACAACGCAAAGCCAAAACCGTTGAAGACAGAAACATATTTGGAATATAATAGTTGTGACAAAAGAGGGTAGCGATATTTAATGGGGTGATTTAGACTAAACCATCAAACTGAACAACTTTCACTATATATCAAACAACACCTAAAAAAATCAACATCGAAAAAATATATTTTTCATACAATTTTTTCATATTATTTCAATTCGATGTTGGTTCCACGGTGAAAGTTGTTCAACATATTACGTCCTTCGTTTTTACTTGTTGTTGATGATATAAGGGTTCACAAAGAAATATTTTTTCTACAATCAATCTTAAAAGGGGAGAAATTGGGTGGCGGACAGAGTCGCTGGCAAAAGCTTATCGTATCCGTAAAAGGCTTTCTATTATTTATACGAGGGATTTATACATTCGTTTTGTACAAATATAATAAAGTCGTTCTCAAAACAAACATGTACTAAAGTTTGTCGATACAACATGCTCTCAGGGACCATTAAACTCTACAAGACATTTAGACAGAACAGTTTTATTAAATTTAGGATCCAGCAGGCCTAGTTTTGCCCATGAGGGCTATGAATAAAGTTTAATCAGATAGATCGATATACCCTAAAACTAGGATCCCAGCGCCTACGCGTTTTGAAAAGGGTTTAAGTGTCTCCTAGGTAAAATAATGATTATGTTGGACAGTGTTACCTTTAGAACGTGTGACAGGTTTAGAGGCATTTCAAAATGAGCTTCTAAATAGTTCAGAATTTAGGTACCTTAATCAGTTGACCTCTACATTTAATCATTAAGTCGTAAGAGATCTGAGGTAACATACATACCACGGAACAGAGAAAGACATACATAACTACATAGCTTTCTAAAACCATAAATCTCCTATTGGCTTTGCCGTAATGGGGAACTTGCACAGTTTTATATTTTAAGGTTTTATTTTATTTTTATTTTTTATTTTATTTATTGATTTACCAACAGTTGTTACAATAATACATACACATGATATATCATAGATTAAAGGGCTTAATGTCTAATTGCACAACCAATTACAGGTAAATACCACATGCGCATATTAAGTAGCATCAAGTGACGACAGGATTTAAAAAACATAATAAGAAAACTTAAACTAGTTACAAAATGCGTTTTGGAATTAAGTACCAGCTTACTGCAGCCAAACATTATCTAGATTAAGGTTTTATTTTATTTTAATTTTGATGTGTACCTACTGTTATCATTAAAATTATTTAAACTATGTGTGTTGCGAAACAAATGCATTGCGTTGAAATACTATGTTTCATGAACTGCTATCCTGCTATATAAGGTTATCATAAAGATTTTAAGGCTTACATAAATATACCAAAAACAAAAATGGTAAAATATACACAAATCATTTATTTATTGCAAATCAAAAGTTGACTTTTCAAAGTCCGCGCCAAAACGTTCACAGCAATGACGTGACGTCACTCTTTATTCATGACGCGTGAAGCTCGTTACAAATGAGAATTTCTAACTAACTACAAATTGACAACCTAGCTTAATTAGTGACGTCACTTTGCGCTGGCTGGTGTTTAAAATTACGTTCCGATACACGTAACTTATAATTGAAATATTTCGTAAAAAATCAAAACTTTAGAATAAATCTTTCAGTAATGTTCTATTCACAACTTTAGTTATTGAATTATTAAGATAATTTCTCTTTATAATTTCATTGTAAAATTCATTGACAGGCAGAGTCATTATAGCGTGAATCCGAAACAAACATCAATTTAAATTTTGAACTTATAATATACTTATCAGCTACCCACCTCAGTTTCGCCCGGGTAGAGCCACTTATCAGATCCAAAACTATCCTACCTTTCAAACTGGGACCAACCAAACAAATTCGCAAAATTATATTGAAATCGGAAGTCTGGTTTCGGAGATTAGCGAGTACTAACATAGTGACACGTGAAAATAATATTAGTGGGCCTGCGTGGTAGAGTACCAACACATTTTCACCCTTACTGGTGGCACAGTATAAGAAAGAGTATCTGTTACTACATACAGTACAGACACTCCCTTCCTACCACCAACTTTTTACCTCACCCCCTCTATCGCGCTCTGGTTACCCGGCAGTTACTATAAGAGGTACATTTAACGTTCAATTTCTTTGGTTTCGCATGTGCTGACGTCATCTTGTCAATTTCTATTTTTTGTATGCAGTGTGGTGGCATGCTTTTGTCCTACAGTGGGACATACCTAATGCAGCATCCGCAGCTTAAAAAATCCTGACAGCAAGCTGACCAGGAACTTATCTCCGTCAATCTACACTAAAGTGTTACGGCACACTTGCGGAACGTTCCGCGCCGAACGTTCGATTGAATACGCGTCTACTAGGAAAAATGGCGCGTAATTGCGCGTACTGGTGTGTCGCCAGTAGTATAGGGAAAAGCTTTGCGCGAGTAATAGTTTAAATATGTAAGAGTCTGGTTTTATACATGATAACACTAAACTACACTATTTTATATGCATTTAATTACGATAAAACAATACATAGGTGCTAACAGTTTGATGTTTAAATCGAAAGTAAAACCGTAGGTGAAGCGACGACGCTCTTAGGTTAGAGTCAGCATATTCTTATCTGGTAGAGGGATGTTTCAATCCATAACATGCGCGTGTTCGACGGAACGTTTCATTTTATGAAGTTTTGTTAGGCGGGGTAGGGAGTAATTATTAATTGGATTTTTAAACTATAACCAGCACTATTTAGTGATGAAAAGACTATAATAAAACATATTTAAAAAAAATCGCTACGCAACATAGAAATCATAATTGTGTGTCCCAGAAGGCTTTTAAATTAATAATATTAACACCAATGCACTCATTTGACTTAGATTTAACAATATAAATAATTTTTAGCAATAAAATGGGTAAACTGACATTTAAAAAATTTGGTATATTATTAGAAAATACGAATGTATTTTTCAAAACCTTCTAAGTAAACAAAAATATTTACACCATGTTTGAAGTATGTATAAATTAGCCTTAAATATGTGCAAAAAAAAATTTACCATCAGGTTTTTTAGAACGAGATAATGGCTAAATTTTAAAATTGGAACTGTTGCTGACGTGATTTTTTTTTATTTTGGTACATATTTAGGCTCAAATGGTATCAATTATTAATTAGTCCCGGCTCAAACCGTAAAATGACTGGGCTATTCGGCGCGGAACGTTCAGCAGGTGTGCCGTAACACTTCATGCCGTTATACACTAAGTATAACTTGCTTATTTGTGAAAGACAGAATCATGATGATGAAACCGGTACCTAAGGCAAACACAAGCATAGCATGTTAAGGTTGACTAAACTAAACAGCACTGAGTGTTAACCCCCCAAACGATAGCGCAGGCTACAACGGAAAAAAGGGTTTTTGATTGTCGCCGCGTCATGAATATGCATCGATATGTATCAAAGGTTCCGCACGCTAGCTGTTTTGTGGGTACATTGGGTGTCTAGTTGTTACTCACTGGGGCGGGTTTCTTAAACGGAAAACAGTTTGAACGCAAAGAAAAGTTTATTTAAACGTTTTACATGAAAACACATAATTTATAAGCACAAAACTAAAAAGAACCATCAAACCGAATAAAAACGCTAACAAAAGCTGGCCGCGGACGTATATCGCCGCGGCCAGCCAATGTCACAAAACACCAAAGAGTATGTTAAGGAAATTCAAAGGGCACGTCGCTAACACTAGTGTCAACAGGGTCGTGAACGTCTACAGGGTGTTAGGGTGAACAGTTGCATTACTTTAAGGGGTGATTGTTCCCATGATACTGAACAACTTTCCCTAAGAAACCTATAGGAAATAAAATTTTGAAAATTCGCAAAAAAAAATTGAACTTTCCGTACTAAATGCAATCACCTGATCGAACGTTTGTATGAAAAGTCGAAAAAAAAAATTGCGAAATTTCCTATTTGTTTCTGAGGCAAAGTTGTTCAGTATCATAGGTACAGTCACCCCTTAAAGTAATGCAACTGTTTACCTTAACACCCTGTATAGACGTCTCTACTCCTAGGTAACGACTGAATGTATTCCAAATTCTTTACGTGGGTGTCATACGAGTTGACTAAGGGATTGATGGTTTCTTATGCAGTGTTTACGTGGGCGAACGGTTAGCCACCTCTCACCACTTGACAAGTCATTCCATCCGGAAACTTTAAATGCTAAATGTGAGCATTGCTACAAATACATTCTTTAACAGAAAGTTGTTAGTTGCAGCAATGTTTCTGACCACCCCGAAAAGGATTACGGTTGTGAGAATGTTTATACAAAAATTGCAATCGGTGCGGACCTTATTTCTACTCTTCAAACTGTACAAAGAAAACTCAAAAATCGTGAAAAATGAAACAGCTGTTCCATACAAAATTACAGTACATAGCTAGCAGGGTACGAACATATAAATGGCAGGTACGACAGATTAGCTCAACTTTGGTTCGTTCTAACAAAGTTCATTAAAGAAAAATATTTTTTATCATGTTTTTTATTATGTTTTTGTGTACAATAAATAATCTAAGAATCTACAATAACGTAAGCGTCTCTTAATTGTTTAATACCGCCGTCTGAGTCCGTACGCTATGCGCGGACGCTACGCATAACCCAAATCCACAAGATCCACCGTTGTGGGCACTGTAGGCATGCCCACAACCCTAATTGAGGTCAATAGGCTTTCAATCTGTAAAAGTTTCATCAAAATCAGTTCAGTAGTTTAAAGTCTAAATGTGATATTGTGATGTGCAAACGAACAATAAATTATACTTTAGTCATTTTCGTGCGCAAACGGACAAACATTTTACAGGTTTATTAATTTACTAGTGTTCGCCCCGCGGCTTTGCCCGCGTAGACCTATACACTGTAAAAGGTCTTGGCTGGGGTGTCACACATTTTGTAAACGTTTCTGACCACGTAATGTCACTTTGAATGACGTTTCTTTGTTTACATTTTGTCTCTCGAATTCCTGGACGGAGATAGTTAATGTTGGGTTTTTGGCGGTTATTTGTCAGCTACGTTTAGAGTCCACATATTTTATTGATTTTTTTTGTTTATAGTGAGTTTTGGTTCGTAAAATTGATGTTGTTTTGCGTAACAAAGTATCGTGCAAGTGAACAGTACAGTTCAATGAAATATGATGGTGTATGGGTCGTAAACAAGAAAAGTGTTCCGTCATTTGTAGCGCGGCAAAGCGGTCGGTTCACCTCTTTCTTGTGGACTTCTCAGCGGTTCCTGCGTCTTTCAATTTTCTCCAAAAACTCCCAAAGAAGCGTCGAAACGTCGAACACCAACGTTTTAATTGCTATAAAGGAGTCGCGCTGCAAGTCTGACGGAGGCGGACGCGTGCGTATAGGCATCTGTTAGGCTTGCACGTGGCTTCGCCATTTTGTAAACTCTTTTGTGTTCTAACTATAAATCGTTAACTTGAGATTATAATAATCTCTTCAACACTTGATGATATTGATAGAATATAATAGATAGTTAATGTTGTTCAGGTTGATGATGGTACTCCATGGTTAAAGTTTCCGCTCTGAGTAATTATTCTGTATATTTAATTAGGTATATCATATTGAATACAGCTGCAATGTATCACATGCTAATATTATCGACTGCAAGCTGCACAAATCTGTTACACACCATTAGATATGACCAAGATTTGAACGTTTGTTATTTATGATACTGGAAATACTGGAATTTAGCAGTATGGCATTCGAATTTCAATTATGAGTTATTGCGCATGCAATTCTATGAAATTGAATTTATATTTCTCTAAATGTATTAAAAAATGTAATAAATAAAATAAAATAAATAATACAGTAGCTAGCCTGTAAAATTCCACTGCAAGGCTAATACTTCCTCTGAATATAATGAAGGAGAGAGTGGATATCCACTACGCTAGCTGGGTTGGTGGTGACTTCAGACACATTCGTACAATTTCCGCATTCGTACAATTCCAGATTTGTACAATTTTTCTTAAACTATTTTCCATATTTGTACAAAGACACATTCGTACAATTTCTGTATTCGTACAATTCCACATTTGTAAAATTTTTCTTAAACTATTTTCCATATTTGTACAAAGACACATTCGTACAATTTCCGGATTCGTACAATTCCACATTTGTACAATTTTCCATATTCGTACAAACTAATAGTTCCGTTTTCTTATTAAAAAATTTTATCATTGATCTTCTCAAAATCTATCAAAAATGTTCTTGTTTTTAGAATTTTATATTTAATAATTAACAAAATGTACCTCCAACATCAAATTTAATTTTAGTCACATGACAATAAATGATATAATTAATCTTTACCATACGTTCCCTTATTATATATGCATTGCCATTGTTACTTTCAGTAGTAACAAATTTTTAATAATTCGTCCAATATTTTAGTTAAAAAAAATTTATTAAATAATCAAAAATAATTTAAATTGTAACAGAATCTGCTTCAGCAACATGCGTTGTCGAAATTGCTTACAAATACCCCTTCAGCAACATGCGTCGTCAAAGTCGTCGTTTTAGTTATTTTTTGTTATTACTTTGGGCGACCCTCCTCTTTTTCATCTCAATGTTATGAATTGACGCTTGCATTCGGATAACATGGCCTTAAAAAACCTTTCTAACATTATTAGATTGACCAAGTGTTTTTACCCAAGTGTTCAAAAAAGAAGAATACTAAAGTATCATAATGTGGAATTTTACAAATGTGAAATTAAATTTAATAATGGAAACTATAGAAAAACAAATTTCAAATACAAACCTGCTTACTCCAATAACCCGCCCTGGGTCGTGTCTGTACCGAGCGTACCCATTACGCTGGTGGCATTTCCACGTTGGATGGCTAAGGAGATATGTTGGGCAAGAAACGCCCCAGAGTGAGTGTCATTGCCCCTCTCCCGTAATCTTCTTGGCCTCAGCTCCCCAAGGCCCTGCGGTTTCAACTGCCACTAGTACGAACAGATATGTGCCCTCTAATGTGGAATTGTACGAATGCGGAAATTGTACAAATGTGTCTGAAGGCTATTAATATGATTTTTTTTTAAATTACAACAAAGCAAAATATCGATTTGTTCGAGATTAATTTTATTACGAATTTTGCAAAATATTCATTTACTATTGCCATTGATTGTAAATAGGTTTTACGTAAGTGTAAAACTACTAACGATAACAAGTTTCGAAATCCAGATTTTTATTTTAGTAGAATCCGTCCGTCTTATCTAGGTCTTATCCCCAATTTAACTGGTTCAATTTGACAATAGAGCAAGAAAACTTATTTCAAAAATAGCTCCGTCTTGTTTTAGAACAAAAAGTTTATAGATAACTTTACTAGCAGCATGTCAAGATAGGAAGTGAACAAGTCTGGTATAGTCTAACTTGCTATCTTCACTATTGTTCTTTCTCGTTCCTTTAGAAGCTGCTAATGGCTTTCTTCAGTTCATGTTACGCAGCTTTTAACCAGTTCGAAAGATGAAATTTTAGTTTTGAACTTATTCTTGGACTTATTTACTTTTTTTTATAGAAGCCTTATTGAGGCTTTAATAACCGGTCATTTTACCCGACTGCGCCAGAAAGAGGGTTCTTTTGAGATTGCTTATACAGGGTATAACAAAACACGCTATTAATACTTAAGGGGGTGTTTCAGACCATCAAACTGAACAACTAAGCCAACACCATACATTTGAGTCGAGCCGGTACTGCAGTTTTGTATGGGATAGCAGATTTTTTTTTATTTTTTCTCGGTGTTGGCTCCATAGTGAAAGTTGTTCAGATAACTAGGGTGTTTTGTTACACCCTGTAGAAGAGCGTCGGTGGCGTATTGCGGAGAGGTATAATATGAACACTCAATTATGAGGATCCCAGGTTCAAACACGCATGGACGACATGCCAAGTATCAGTTAGTCTTTTTAACTGACGTACGTAATACGGAATGATCTCAAACAGTGAAGGAAAACATCGTGACGAAATCTGAATACGCTGAAGAAGAACTACTGATGAGTATGTAAATCTACTAATGAATAAACCTGAAATTTGGGGTGGGAGTTTCTACACGTTTCCCTATGAGCCCAGCGGGCAAAGTGGCAAAAGTACCTTTGTCTACTTATATAGGGACTAGCCACGCGTGTAATTCTACTAACAAACATTTCTGCCACTTTTTGCGGGGGGCGAGGTAACATGAAGTCTGCAACTTTTGATTTTATTCCCTTTAGATTCTAATTTTGAACGTTAAAAATAATGAAAAGAAGTCTTGTGTGAACCCCAAACGTTCCAAGTTCGAAATTATTGTTTCGCAGTTATAGGCTGTCTCGTTTAGTGATAAAGTAAGGTATACAATTTAATGTAAATGCACATGATTAATTAATCTTATACGGTGGCAGAGGGGAAATGCTACCGCAAGGCTAGTCCTTATAATAAATAGTCAAAGAAAAGAACATTAAAATTGATTTCAACTCTACATTTGCAATATCATCGACACGCTACGATAGAGACATATCTAAACTATTATAAAACTGTAAGAGAAGTGTGTCTGTACATTGAAGATATTAACAAAAAAAAAGTTACGATATGGTTTTTAGGTGTCCCTGATTCCATATCACCAATTTTTGGATTTTTGGTCTGTCTGTTTGTTTGTTTGAACGTGCATCACGCAAAAACTTCTCAACCGATTTTGATGAAACTTTTTTGTTTGATAGCCAATGATCTGACATAAAATCTGGTATATACTTTGTGCGGACGAAGTCGCAGGTTAATACTAGTATTATTATAAAAATAGAATAGAATAGAATCAATAAGTGAATGAATGTATGAAAACAGTGATGTTAGAAATCGTATATATACATAAATTCAAGAAAACAAATTTTAATTTTCATTTTTTGATATATAAGGTCGGACGGACTCGGTGTCGGACGCTCGGCGGAGTAACAACTCTGTTTCGAACGTTCGTCGGTCTAACTCCTGAGGATGCTCCTTGGTGGAGCGAAACACGTGTAGAGTAGAAATTATTTGGTGGGCAGGTGGTGTTGCATAACGTAATACAACTTTGTCTACTAGGTACTTGGAAGCGGAGGTCTTGATACAATCGTGTCATCTACATATTAGTCATGGATTTCCGCAAAGTAACGCCTGATTCAATTAATTATATAAGGTCTAACAAAATTAGGTGAAACTATTTTAAGGGGATGATCAGACCATCAAACTGAACAACTTTCTCTATGGGACCAATACCGAAATCGCGAAAAAAAAATCAGCTGTTCCATACAAACCTACTCGACCTAAATGCAGCATGGACAGCAGATTTTTTTTTCGCGATTTCGATATTGGTCCCATAGAGAAAGTTGTTCAGTTTGATGGTCTGATCATCCCCTTAAAATAGTTTCACCTAATTTTGTTAGACCTTATATAACTAAAAAAAAATTCTGATGTGCAATAAGCATAATAAATATTCTCTGTTGTGTCATAGTGATTTTTGCAATAAAAAGCACTATGAACGAATCAGCATACTATTAATACAGTGTTTTAGTGTTACCTAAATAGTTGCATTACTTTAAGGGGTGATTGTACTTATGATACTGAACAACTTTCCCTCGGAAACTTAAAGAAAATTCTCAAAAAAAAATTGAAATTTCCATATTAAACGCAATCAGCTGATCGAACACTTGTATGAGAAGTCGAAAATAATTTGCGAATTTCCTATAGGTTTCTAACGGAAAGTTTGTTGTATCATGGGTCCAATCACCCCTTGAAGTAATGCAATTGTTTACCCTAACACCCTGTAAAGAAAATGAGAGAATTTATACAACGAAAACTCAGTAAATACTACTTTTCAAAATACGATTAACACAAAGTTGTATCTGAGAAAAGCGGCTGCTGCATAAAAACTGAAATAAACGAAGTGTACAGTTTTATTTCAAATTGCTTTCTTTATTTCCAGACTTCTGTTTGGTTAGTTGGGTAAAGATTGGTTTGCAGTCCAAGAGCTCTAAACAACATGGACTGAAACTGATCCAAACATTATGGAAACTGACTGATTCAGCATTATTTTTATTTTATTCTGCAGACACCGATTTTAATTTATTTATTTTCTTAATTTTTTTTATTTTATTGGAAAACTAACTAAGTCGACGGCCCGGTAGTTCAGTCGGTAGTGAACCTGCCTGCTGTGCCGAGGGTCGCGGGTTCGAATCCCGTAAGGGGCAAATATTTGTATGATGAATATGAATATTTGTACCCGAGTCATGGATGTTTGTATCTATTTATGTATTCTATATCGTTCTCTAGTCATCATAACACAAGTTCAGGCTAGATTCTGGTACTTTAAAATGTGACTAGATAATTTGTGTGACGATGTCCAAGATATTTAACTTTCACTATGGAGCCAAGAAAGTTGCGTTGAGTCGAATAAGTAACTTACTAACAGCAATATAAGGCTGCGTTTCCACCGGTGATGTGCGAGGACGCGCAGCGAGGGATGTGTTTTTCAAGAACCAATAGAATCGCTTCATTTACCTTGCTTCGCTCAGCACAGCTCTGGTGGAAACGGCTTAGCAAAGCTAGGTTTTTGTACGTACAAAACAAGAGAGAGATGTGTGCGAGGAATATGTTGCGAGGTTTGCGACACATGTGTGCGAGGAAAGTGTTGCGAGGTTTGCGACATACTGTACCAGTCAGTAGTCAGTACATAGGCGCCCCCGCCGCCGGCCGACACATTTCATAGCTTCGCAACGCATCCTCGCACGGCTCGCACGGCATATTAATGCTCATTTTCACAGCTCCGCTAGACATCCTCGTACGACACATTTCCCTCGCACATCTCTGGTGGAAAAGCACAGTAGTTACAAAAGTAAAAAGCAGAAAGTCAATAACAGGTTTTCACTGATAAATACAGATGCAGAAAAAACAAATGGTTAACAATGTTTGAAAAACGCACTTATGTCAGCACACATGTCAGCCTAGAGATAAATATCATAAAGAACGTTACAATAAGTGATAGATTACAATAAGTGTGAAGCAACTTACATTGGAATTAACATTAAAGATTCCTTTTACCGTAACGTGGTGCAATCATCACAAAATTTAAGATACAAATCAAAACGTAAATTAAAAAAAAATGTAACAAATATGTAGATGACACGATTGTATCAAGACTTCCGCTTCTAAGTACCTAGTAGACAAAGCTGTATTACGTTATGCAACACAACCTGCCCACCAAATAATTTCTACTCTACACGTTCGTTCGTTCGGCGGAGTAACAACTCTGTTTCGAACGTTCGTCGGTCTAACTCCTGAGGATGCTCCTTGGTGGAGCGAAACTCGTGTAGAGTAGAAATTATTTGGTGGGCAGGTTGTGTTGCATAACGTAATACAACTTTGTCTACTAGGTACTTAGAAGCGGAGGTCTTGATACAATCGTGTCATCTACATATTAGTCATGGATTTCCGCAAAGTAACGCCTGATTCAATTAAAAAATGTAACATTATACATAACTGTAAAAGCCTAAAACTGTGTTTTATACAATACTTTTTTATGGTTATTTACAGGATAATAAAATTGTGAAGTGTGAAAAAAATTATAAAATTACCAGTATCACTATTTATACAGGGTGTAAGTGAAAGCCCTAGGGGAGCGCGTACTTTCTCTATGGATTGCCATAGAGCGATCGCTATCAAGCCTAGCAAATGCTGAAATGGTGAATTCAGACCATCAAACTGAACAACTTTCACCATGGAACCACTCTTAGGAAACGTGAAAAAAATCAGCTTCTCCATACTAAGCAGCTGTACCTGCTCGAATTAAATGTTCGAAATAGGCGTTTTTTTCTACGTTAACGTTCGTTTCTCCATAGTGAAAGTTGTTCAGTTTGATGGTCTGAATTCACCGTATCAGTATTTGCTAGGCTGTCACTTACACCCAGTTCCAAAGGCATAAAAGTATGGTATCAAAATAGCTTTAGGCTTTTATAGTAAGTTGGTGTTGCTCTTTTTTTATTTTATGTTTACATGATTGAGAAATCTAAAACTTAGTAATGAGGACGCAACTGAACGATCAAAAGACTTACGTACTAGACTTACCTATAGTCCTCATATAATTATGCACACAGCATGATTAAATTTAATAATATGGTAGAGAACAGGAGTATTTTGATGTTACAAACGGTAACAAGCTTGGCATCTAATAGCAAATCTACACAATAAACTTGATTAAGATAGATAATATTAAGTTTACATACATACATACATAATATGCCTGTGTCCCATTGGGGTAGGCAGAGACAATTGATCGCCATCGGCTACGATCCTGACACACCACTATTGAATGAAATGAATGAATGAAATATACTTTTATATATATATATATATATATAATATATATTATATATATATATATATATGAACATATATCATACATGCTACAATACCACTTAATTTACTAGGACTGATTTAGAGGCGAAAAAAAAAAAAAAACTAGCAATGAGGGAGAGGAAAAATCAGGTACAGAGGTCCAGGAAATGAGCTTTGACTTTTGACTTTAAAACATCCAGGGAAGGAGCACGTCTAATCGACTCTGGCAACAAACAAACTGGACTGTAAAGACACTATTGCCTCTTTTTAGTTTTTATTATTAAGTTTATACGGGGTATAATTGATATCATTAAGCATCCTTTTAAACTAAGAGTCTAGCCATCAAACTGAACAACTTTTACCATGGGAGCAAACCAATCGGAGTAAAAAAAACTGCTGTTGCATACATTTGATTCGAGGTAGGCCTTGCAGTTTAGTATGGAACAGCAGATTTTTTTTTTCTCCGATCAGTTTGCATTTACTGTGGAACAGTAAAAGTTGTTGAGTTTGATGGGTAAATGTAGTATATCCAACAATTATATAATTGGTCTAATGTACTTTTTACCCTTTTAACCCTGGTTTTCAAAATTTGGGATTGTCAACCCTAGCTAGCTATGTGGTTTATTTATTTATTATAATTAAATATAATTAAATATTATAAATATTTAACTTTTATAAAGAGCAAAATTCAAAAAGAAATGTAACCAAGAACAGCTACAACATTTTTTTTAGTTTTGTTATATTTCCAGTTAGTTCAAAAACTTCTTGCATTGTCTTTGTAAGATTCTCTTAACTTTGAATCTTGAAAGTTTTTCAGTAGAAAATTATGCAATACTTCCCATGCAACGCGAAAAGGCAAGACTAAACCTGTCAATGCAGTTTAGAAAATATTTTAGATTCCAGTGAAGGCACGTCATGTCGATGTCGGCTCGTAGGGTTAGAGTGAAATTTAAAATTCTGTATCGAACTGTTTTGACGTTGACTTGTTAGGTAGTGATAAAATGGCAAATATTTGAAAACACAAGGCGTTAGGAAATGAACACAAAACTTGAAAACCATTTTGCCAGAATTATTATGATGATACTGCTAATTTAGAAAAGCAACTAATTAGCTACGCAGGATTAACGGTTAATGACAAAGAGAATGCAACTCACTCAGTTATAAGAGTCGGGACTTCCATATTAAAAACTGGTCGTGACCGATATCAAAGAATGTATGAAACGTGTGCGACGGTTGAAAGGAATTTAATGGCGGCGGTGCACGTTTCATATAACAAATTTTTTTGTTAGAATGTTGTGCGAGCCTGGTTAATGTCTAAGTATTATATAATATGTCATTATTAAAATTGCCCGTATCGATGGTTTTCGAGATCAAACATTATTATCACAGATCACAAAAACTAAAGGGAAATGTGAAAAGGGGGCGAGGCCAGTGTCGCAGCAATATGCACAAAAACGGAACACATTGCTCGCGACAGTAAGGATTCAATATATTATGAGGCTGAAAGCCAGTCGAGATATTATGTGTAAATAGTTTACAACGCTTGCGTAGTACTAAAGATTATTCGAACGTTGAGTTCTGATACCGCAATGGATAATGAGCACATTCAATGACAATGACAATGTCGAAATGAGACAAAAATAAAGATTCTTTACAAACAGAAATACTTTCTATTGCGTGGTACTGGTGATAATGCGACACTACGTTTCGTACTCAGCGGGTTGGTTGGCATCTCTCTAGATCTCTATGATTATTATGGAATGAAAACAGTACGGGAAACAGTATTTCGAATATAAAAAAAATCACAAACAAATCTAATGTTACTCAGATATAATTATATTCTGTATACATTTTTCTTTAATTTGTTAAGCTTCGAAGAATTGAAGAATAGGATCAAACTTTCGCATTGTTTTTGTATAACTACTGTCATGGACAAACTATTACAGTCCATGAAAACATTGAAAATGAAACATTCCTGTGTAGATTGAAGCTTTTAAATGAACAAAAATTCAGTGTTTCACTCTCCAAATATGTATATAAAGTTCAAACAAACTTGTCCGATCAAATCTTTTAAACTGTCGTTGTACGAACAAAAATAGTGTAAAATGCAACGAAGAGATGGACGTAGACGATGGAAAATAAATAACAAAATACGCTAGCGCACGCAAGTTCGGATAACTTCTTTGATAATTTATTTGCTAACTCATAATTATTTCATTCAAAAATAAACTCAGAGATGATTATTGAATGAAATATCACTTAGTACATTAACATTACATTCTAAACATTAATTATGCTGACCTTTGCGACACGCGCATAATTATACTACTTTTTTTTATTTTATTTTTTATTTTTCAGAGTCGTTTTATAGGGTTTCTGAAGTCGAACAAGGAATCCTTAAACTTTCGTCCATTCTATTTCCCTGTCTGTATTCCCCGCCCCATTTACTTGTCATGAAGACAGATAACAGTGACCTAAAAACAGAAATATGGTGACTAAGCAGAAACAATCTTTTTAGACTCCCTGCGGGTCCCATATAACGAATAGGGATTTGTCTGTTCTACTCAATCGGGTGAGGAAAGCAAACTACGTCATTACAACGCTCGTATCTCGAGAAGTCAATTCCAGTTATCAATTTTAAAATATATTTTATTGAAATTTAATTAAGATTTGACACAATTTATGTAATCATTATCCCTGTTTTTATAGCATGTTGTAAAAATATATATGTTTTTTTATGTAAGATTCAATTTGTATGCTTAGCGGCAGAATGCAGCGTACTGGTGCCCGATTGCGCTAAGTTAAAACATCGAAGGTCTATTCTTATCCAATTTCAGTTCTAATCACATTGCAATCCAATTACTATTCAACTGTGCTGATTTCCGCTTCGCGCTAAACTCTTATATAACTGACAGCCAATAACGTCTGAGCGATCTGTCAAAGCGGCTCTAACGGCTGTTCCGCGATTAGCGCAATACCAAATGTGTCAAAAGTTATTGTTCGTACGTAGTCCCATAACGGTTCAATCACCAAATATTTACCGCGATTGCAGCCCTGTTTAATCTCCCACTGTAACATCATCTACTAATGTAAACCTGTATTCACAAATTAATAAATGAAATGAAATGAAAAAAAAAGTAAAAACAAGGGTCTTTCGACACCATTAGCCACGTTGTATGGGCATTAGAATTATAAGTACAACAGGTATTTAGAATCGTTTATATAATTATACTTATAAAAGAATTCCGTGACTAACTGACAGACAACGCACAGCCAGGTTGCTTTTCCACCGGAGATGTGCGAGGTAGCGAGGCGGTGAGCGAGGAAAAAATCGACCAATGAGAGTGCTTCAATTTCCCAATGACGTGATCGAGCAAGCCCGCTATTGGCGGATTGTTTCGTCGCTCACCGCCTCGCTACCTCGCACATCTCTGGTGAAAACGCAGCCTAAACCGCTGAAGATAGAAACATGAAATTTGGAATATATATATATATTCTACAGAAGTTGCAGTGCTGCACCAAGAAAAGATTTTTTGAAAATTGACCCCTAAAGGGGTAATCCATGCGGACGAAGTCGCGGGTCAAAATCTCAATTTTTATAATACTTGAAAATCAATACAAGGTCATACCTTTCCTCATCTCACTCTTAAAAATATAATAAATTATCAACCATATTTCCTGTTTCTAAAACTATAAAATTTCTATTTGAAACGAAATAAAAACAAACTTTACGCCATCAACATCTTTTAAACTATCGTAGAACAAACGAAAAGTAAAGGGACAACAAGACAGACATCGGGAAGTAAACAACAAAATACAGTAGAGCACACAAGTTGCTCTAACTTATTGCCGGTTTGTTAGTTTGTGAACAAACAAGTTTACACTTTGATGCTACATGCTGTTTATTAACGTTAACTTTGAATTTTTTATCTTCAATAATAATATTGGCGCTCGTTGGCGTAGTGGAACTTCGGTTTTGGGAATGATCACCAAAGTCAAGAGGAATGGCGATCTGCAAGAAATTTTAAGAATAGGTGGCAATGTTTCCGAGCAACCCAGCTATCATTTTGAATGTGACAACTGCAGCTCGGACTGATTTTTTCCTACATAAAATAGACGACATCACGATTTCGTATTCCCCTATTTCCTCCTGAATAAGAAATTCTAATGTTATAAGAAGTCTACCAATCCGTATTGAGCGCGCGTGGAGGACTCTTTCAAAATTGTCGATGTTTTCCTTTGGTATCACGATGCTGTCATCATGATACCAAATCCCAGCAGTGGAGACGATGAAGTTTATTCTATATTTGTCATACCGTCAGTTGCAGAATCTTCATTAAATCTCTTGCTGTCACTTTTTGTCTTGTTGTCGTAGTAAAAGCTAGCAAGAGATTTAATGGAGGATTAACTCTAATGAGCGTTTCTGCAACTGACCGATAGTGTCTCAAGAGTTTTTTCCTTTAATAATAATAATAGCTAAGTAGCCAAGCTCAAAGAAAACATGAACAACAAAAGCAGCCTTCCTACCCATACACCCATACTTTTAATGGAGTTTTGAATAGCGGTTGTCGATAATGTATATAGGTAATTAATCATCCCACTTTGTGATGGATGATAGCGCAGTAAACAAGATGGCTGGTTTTTTAAGAAATTCATGAGGAAATTGCGTTCGAAAGATACTCGGAAAATTAAACAAAATACGTAATTTGTAGCGTAGGCGTGAGTGAAGTTTTAATCGTTTTTGCATACAGATTATTTTGATTATTTTATGTGTGTTGTAAGCTATACGTGAGCGTTGCTATGAACTGTGTGCACGACAATAGCGCCCTAAGCAGTTCCATAACGCCGTGAATTATCTGAACTTAGGGAAAGCGGGCTGGAAGCGGACCTGCGGGAAGTATTTTTGTGTGGTAGGGTACATACAAACTGGAACATTACCACCACACCACACCATACACAACCAAACACACAGAAAACCGAGCAGGTCCGGAGATATTCGCTTCCCGCAGGTCCGCTTTCGGCCCGCTTTCCCGCGAAACCGCCTCTGTGTGGCTAAAATTTTGTTTTTTTCATTCTTCTTCTTCTTATCGTGTGTCAGAGTTTATATTAAAATACCTATTGGCTAGTATCCATGATCTTTGCAGTGCTAATTTCCTTGTTCACACCTTGGGGGCCGAATTTTAAAAAAACCCTTTTTTATGTGAGCCTAAATGAGCCAATAGAAACTTCCATGCCAAAATTTAAATGAGTAGTCTTAACAGTTAAGAGATTTCGTGTTAAGTTCGTGTGTGGATTTGCATAGATTCAAGTATATTTGAGTCGACTATTATCAAAAACGGCTATCTTTCCAGACACAATGGATTTTGTCTGGACTTATGACCGGTTTTGATACTAACCAACATATTTAACACATATTGTAACATTTTAAAATTCGGCTCCAAAGGTGTGAATGGATTTGCATAGATTCAAGTATGTTTAACACAGCTTGTCTGGAAATGGTACAAATTTCTGCCACCCCGGGTGCTGCGATCGATTTAACAGGTGCCATCACCCACTTCGCAAATTAGCCAATACAACACAATAAGTGGTGGTTCGTCAGAGCCGGTATCACTAAGCACGGCATGCATCTTTACCTCTCGTTACGATAAAACTTCTTTACTTTTTTTTTTATTATTACGTATGGGTTTGCTATTGACCTCAATCTAGTCCTCAGGACGAAGATGGGGTCGAAGATGTAGCGAGCTCTCGCAGAAGAAGCCTATTCACTCGTACTTTAAAGGAATTCGGGTTGTAAGCGCTGGGAAATACTGACGCAGGCAGGGCGTTCCACTCCTTGGCTGTGCGCATTATAAAAGATTCAGAAAGGCGCTTGGTGCGGATATGTGGGATGTCTACCAAAAAGGGGTGATATCCCGCGGTGCATCTGGTAGTCCGATAGTAGAAAGGGGAAGGCGGGATGAGCTCTTGTAGCTCTTGGGCACACTCACTGAAGTACAATCTGTAGAAGACCGACAAGCAGGCTACTCTGCGGCGGTGGGCTAGGCTATGAAGCTTGGTCTCCACCAGCTTCTAATAGTAATAATAATAGTTCTGCTTAGGTCTAGACGAACATCAAAAGCATTTCTCAATCTGCGTAATTCGTTCACAACCCTTCCAAGCCCACTCAAAACCTACCCACGTATTCCCCAAAAATGCCATTCCTAAATACATAAGTGACTTTGACAGATCTAAATGTAATGTACGCGAAGCACCGGGTGGCATCATATGTCTTCCTGACGTCCCATTTAGACGAATACCGTAGTATTTCAACAAGTTAAATTGTGAAAGCAGGTGTGAAATCCACAATTTGTTAGGCTGAGAGGTAGAACGGCGTAAGCGTTGTGCGCGGTCAAATCGTAAAATACGTTCCTATAATATCATAATATGGAGAGCGTGTATTACACCGAATGGTAACAGTTAGGAGGTTATTCCACTATGTTGCACAAAATTGCTGAGGTGCGCGAAGAGAACCCGAGTGACGTCCTGAACCTCCGATATATCTGGCGCACTGAAGGCAATTCGCCTCTAATGCTAGTTGGCGAATTACTTCACTACAATGGCAAAATGTGACATGTCATTGATTTGAAATAATTATAAACTCGTCATTATCAATAGCTCGGCAAAAAAACAAAAAGTCTCAAGAAGGCATACCTGAGAACGAAAAGAAAATACCAAGAATTCGTAGGTATGTGTAAAGAAGGCACTTCGCACGCGCGAGAACTTCTCGGCGAGAATTCTCAGCGAGAACTTTCAAGGAAAATTAGTACAGCGTTTGACGCCAACAATGAGGGGGCATCCACACTCTCGTTCTCGGCTGTTCTCGGCGAGAAAGTAGTGCCTGATCAAAAAATAAAGGTGAGCATTATGGTCGCACTGCTACAAGCCACAGATTGCAATAGCCTTCCTCCAAATAATACATAATTTGGAGATTATAATAATAACGAATGGCGAATTTAAGATCATACCTGCTTACTAAATCTCTGGCCTTCATTCACCATTGCCGTTAAGCCACTTAGTACACCTTTTCGTTTCTTTTAAGACTCGACCACCCCATTTATTCCCGTGGATATCATGTGAGGTGAATGAAGAACAAGGTCATCTCTAATGGGTTGAGTGTGATTGCAGTTTTAATCTAGAATTCAACATTTTAATGGGTTTTTACCTCGTTTTGGTATATTTGAGTTCCCGATATAAAAATCTACCTGCAGTTCCTCAGTCATCCCGTGATCATGGCAGTTGTAACACTGCCGAAATATCGGGAACTCAAATAAACCAAAACGCGGTAAGAACTCGTTAAAATGTTTAATTCTAGATTAAATAATAACTGTGTAACTCTCAAAAACTGGATTGCGGTTTTGTATGGAAGTAGTTCAGTTTGATGATCTGATCATCCTTTTAAAAAACCGTCAGCATATTAAGGACTAATGCCCATACCTTATACCTTCCCTGAGGGTAGGCCTGTGCCCTGCAGTGGGACCTTTATAGGCTGATGATGATGATGATATTAAGTTGGACCCTGCAAGTTATTTAGCTTCAAAATGATGTAGTTTTGCTGCGGTTCGGTGTGATGCAGCATCAACTTAGTACATTCGGTTATTCACGCTTCTGAGCCGGTAATGGCGTACATTCATTTTGGATACATTTACGATTTCCGCGCATGATTTGTGGCTTAAACTGGCACACATTTAGGTTTCAACTTACATAATATGTTGCCTATGATGTGTTACTTTGTAATACATAGCATTATAGGGGTAAGGTTTATTTTGCTGTGATTTTGTGGATTTTTAATCTATAGGAAGAGAAAAATCAAAACGCTTTTACTAGAATATTGTATTATATGTTACAATCTCATTGATATAATGTATTCTGCCTACCTCAAAACTACGGTGTCAAATCCTGATCTCCCCCAGACTCTCAAATATCCAGAGAACAATAGAGTGCAGTATATTAGGTGTTAAAATAACAGATTGTGTCAAGAAACTATACTTTCCAAAACACGACGACGATCGACGTTGGGGAAAAAATTGCTAGGATAAAGTGTGCATGGGCCGGCCACGTCTGTCGAATGCACGAGGAGAGGTGGGCAAAAATTGTTACGCACTGGATCCCAGGAAATGATCGTTGGCATCCAGGTCTTCCTAGGAAGAGGTGGCGGGGCAGATTAAAGGGTTGATCTTTGCCCAGTAGTGGGATGAACCTGGCTAATGAAAACAACATAAAAATGTTCTATTATTTTTTGCTGAAATAAGATTACTGGTAGATTTGACTAAAATATATTAACGTAAACATGAATTATAACAATGTTATATAGGGTGTAAGGAAAACTATCATTAACCTTTAAACCACATACTCTACCCATCAAACTGAACAACTTTTACTATGGGAGCAAACCTCTCAGAACAAAAAAAAATCTGCTGTCCGTTACGTTTGAATCGAGTAGGTATTGCAGTTTAGTATGGGACAGCTGATTTTGTTGCTCTGACAGGTTTGCGCCCATAGTAAAAGTTGTTCAGTTTGATGGGTAGAGTATGTGGTTTAAAGGTTAATGATACTTTACACCCTGAATTGTTAAACATTTTTTTCTCCGTGTACCACATGACACGCCTAAATTGAAAATCATGTTTTACCAATACCTACAATACAACACAATCACCAGATTAATTTCCACTCTGTTCGCCATCTCATTTCCTACATCCTGCATAATAATAGTTCTGTGGCTTTAATCATACTTACCCTGAAAACACTGGTATTGATATAGGTTTAATTACATGGGTCTTTAGGTATACTAGACAATAGCTTAGGTGGCGCGTTGCGGGGAGATATGGAATAATCATGAGGGTCCGGGTTCGAATCCTCAGGGACGACATGGCATATACTGATAAGTTTCTTTTTTTTTCTAACTTATGTACGCATGACTACTCTCAAACGGTGAAGGTCCTCTTAGAGATTTTGTGTTCCTTTAAATATACTATTAAACAAATGATTATTGTACCTAGCAGGTATCCATAATTATATTACAACGTCACTATTATATTCCAAGCTGTGGTTGTCCAGTGGCTACACAGATTACCCCCAATAGATACCGCATACAAGGCCGCCGAAGCGCGCCACACATCTATGATTTTGCACTGATATAAGCAACGCGAGTGAGCGAGCTCGAAGTAGTGCGACCTTGAAATGACCAATCATCTTGCATTATTTTGTGCCCCGCTACCCGCACCTACCGCAAAAAATTTTGACTTCGGACCTGTACAAAATTTTCATCATGCGGTATCAATTGGGGGTAATCTGTGAGTGGCGAGTAACCTTGCCTGCCTTGCAGGAGGCGATGGTTCGAACCCCGTCCCGACCGACTCGTACCAATGAGTTTTTCGGAATTTGTATACGATTTGTGACACCACAGGCTTTTCAGTGAAGGAAAACATCGTAAGGAAACCTGCGTGCTTCAATTTCGAGGCATTTCTACCTATATCGTCCCCGTCACACTTCTTCAGAGTTTCGGTACTACTAGTAAAACTTGAATGTTCTGAGGTTTCAGAATATCTCTGACTACCCCCTTGGGGAATATAATCGTGAGCATATGCTTATACTTATTCTATTTTATTCTTGCTTTTAGTTTTTGCATTGTTTATGTATCTATGCCATTGTTAAACTCGGCCATGTGTAGGGGTAACTAAAATTACCAAGCTACAATTAGGTAATCGTATTATTCACTCACAGATTATCCGCCATATTTCTGCACCGTAAATGCAACTATTGAGGGTCTATGTCGAAAAATAATTGTAGCGAAATGGGCGTGTGATAGCTTATATTACTGCCTGACGCGACGCAAGCGTAAAAAAAAACTTTATTTAATTGTGATTGTACTATTTATGTAAGTTCAATTCTGCTCTTATCAAAATTTGTAAAATATCAATCTCTTTTTTTAAATCAAGTCTCGTGTTTCTATTATTCACCGTTTAGCAGTTCCAAGCGTTTCTAAATAAAAACGGAGGCTACTTTGGCTTGTTTTTCTATCGAGAAAATGTGTCTTAATCGTGTTTTGGCTCTTGTCAAAACTTCAATTATATGTTCAATTTACACATATCCGCAAATCATACTCCTGCTGTTAGTACTTCATGATATATGACGCTTTGAAGAATCCTATGTTTTTCTCATAGCCTTACGCGTTCCATACACACGAATTTTCGTATTCAATATTAACTAGGTAAATTAAGTTTTTTAGACACGATTTAGTAACTAATCTCTATGTCTGTAATTTGTTAGATTTTCATTAAAACGTATAGTTTCAAAATTACCGTGGCCTAAAGATTTTCATACAAATCTTAAATGAATCCTAATAGCACTGAAACAATACGTTTTAAAGGAAATCAGACAAAATACAGACACAGATTAGTTTGTAGATCGTGTTTAAAATGTGAAGCATGCAACATGTGAAGCGGACTGCGGTGAAAAGATAGGCCGTTGTGCTGAAGAATATAATTATTAACGAAATGTAAAAAAATGGTACAGCAAGACAGACGACAGACGGAAGAACAAAAGCTATCAAACGCTAGAAAAACTAACTTTCATAGAGAAAGTAAAATAAGGTTGCAATTCTCAACAGAATTCTTCTTGTATGAAGCGCGCTCCAGCGCTTTCGCATTTATATCCTCTTAAGGTCCAATGGTAGGACGAAACACCTTGGAGGCATCTTTTATTTTTCATTTTTTGATTAGATTTATAAAATTTATCGAAACCAAAGTCAAACCTCAGTATTTTTGGATAGTTTATGTTGTGAAATCATCAATTGAATATTCGTACACGATTGGAATTACTTCACTCGAAAGAAAATCGTCAGAAAGATGACGTATTTGCTTGTATTTTTAAACATTTTTCTCGTTTTAGAAGATCTTAAAATAGTTTCAGATTTTTGGTATTTATACTCACATATTCACCATTAGTTTATCTAGTGAAACCATAAAAAAAATCTATTAAAAATACTTTTGTTAATTCTTTTTAATCGAAAATACGGTACACGCACGCACTTTTTGGCTGGGCAATTGCGTTTCTCATAGAAAATATTCGTCTGAACCTATGGCCCCTTAAGCGATTCCTTACTATACAAGGTGTAATATAAAATGGGATAGTCACTTAAAGGGGTGCTTCAGACCATCAAACTGAACAACATTTACTATGGGACCAACACTGAAATCGCGAAAAAATATCCGCTGTCCCATACAAAATTGGAAACATAACTCGACTGAAATGTATTGGACAGCCGAGTTTTTTTTTTCGCGATTTCAATATTGCTACCATAGAGATAGTTGTTCAGTTTGATGGTCTGAAGCACCCCTTTAAGTAACTGTCCCACTTTATGTTACACCCTGTATATTTTATGCACTGACCAATTGTTCATTTATTGTTTATCCATATCTTTCAATGTGCGATTAGTAGATAACTTAGCTAGTAGATGGATTTCCTCTTTAAGGCTTTTAAGCAAACAAAGATAAAGTCTCGTAACAAATGAAATGCCAGATAAAACTTAAAACTAAACATACATCTACCTGTATAAACAGTCTTAATTACGTTAAGAATTTGCACCTGTATCGTCTGTGTTGCTGACGTATAATCACCAGATGGTGTTTAAGTCGAGACTTAATGAATTTACCTCTTGGAACTTGGATATTTTCTACAAGGATACGAGGTGAATAACCTGGGAGATTGTTCAAGCGTTTATAATATAACGAGCGTTAACCCGCGACTTCGTCCGCACAAATTATATACCAGATTTTAAGTCAGATCATAAGCTATCAAACAAAAAAAGTTTCATCAAAATCGGTTCAGTAGTTTTTGCGTGATACTCGTTCAAACAAACAAACAAACACCCAAACAAACACACAAACAAACAGACAGACAAAAAATCCAAAAATTGGTGAAATGGAATCAGGGACACCTAAAAACCATATCGTAACTTTTTTTTTGTTAATATCTTCAATGTACAGACAAAGTTTTATAATAGTACGAGCGTTAACCCGCGACATCGTCCGCACAAATTATATACCAGATTTTAAGTCAGATCATAAGCTATCAAACAAAAAAAGTTTCATCAAAATCGGTTCAGTAGTTTTTGCGTGATACTCGTTCAAACAAACAAACAAACACCCATACAAACACACAAACAAACAGACAGACAAAAAATCCAAAAATTGGTGAAATGGAATCAGGGACACCTAAAAACCATATCGTAACTTTTTTTTTGTTAATATCTTCAATGTACAGACAAACTTCCTGTTACAGTTTTATAATAGTACGAGCGTTAACCCGCGACATCGTCCGCTCAAATTATATACCAGATTTTAAGTCAGATCATAAGCTCTCAAACAAAAAAAGTTTCATCAAAATCGGTTCAGTAGTTTTTGCGTGATACTCGTTCAAACAAACAAACAAACACCCAAACAAACACACAAACAAACAGACAGACAAAAAATCCAAAAATTGGTGAAATGGAATCAGGGACACCTAAAAACCATATCGTAACTTTTTTTTTGTTAATATCTTCAATGTACAGACAAACTTCCTGTTACAGTTTTATAATAGTATAGACGAGAGATAGGCGTACTTTTTGTTATCATCAGCTGCAAGGCTGATTCAGTATTCATAGTATCTCGGTTAAGTAACTGCAGTCGGATTAGGAGTTACTGATGTTTAAAGGTCGGTAAAAAATTAACAATTTTTCAGTCTTGCAGCTGATCATATGATATTATTGTAGTATGCACTGTAGCTATGTGAACAGCACAAAAACTGACATGAACAGCCAGTCAGTTTAGAAGATACAGCCGTGCAAAGGTCCGACCTTTGAACGGCTGTATCTCCTAAACCGACTGGAGTGATGCAGGCAGACCTGGTCCATCCACATTACAAAGATGATTTACACCCTATGAACACTGAATCAGCCTTGCAGCTGATGGTTACCAAAAGTACGCTTATCTCTTATACTGTAAGTAGGAATGCTTATGAACAGGGTAGGGAGTTCGATCGGTAGAGTTTTATTTACGAACTCGCGAATCCAGCGTATTTTCACTTTATAAAACTGTGAATTTGTTACAATTTCTCGGTTTTAGCATACAATCAGCCTATATCTAGATAAGGATGTAGGATCTTCTTTATCCCAAAAATATAACTGATTGTTTGCGGGTAAAGTCGCAGACATTAGGTTATTATACAGGGTGTAAAATTAAATGAGACTCTTACTTAAAGGTTGCTTCAGACCATCAACTTTTACTACGGGACCAACATTGAAATCGCGAAAAAAAATTCCTGTGGCCCATACAAAACTGCAAACATAACTCGACTGAAATGTATGGGACAGCAAATTTTTTTTTTGAGTTGAGTTTGATTTTCTGAAGCACCTCTTTAAGTAAGTGTCCCATTTAATTTTACACCCTGTATACACAGGTACTCTGACTTACATTTGACAGCCCGTTTGGAGTGGTCTGGATCCGAGGCCCATATTTATAAACCAAACTCCAACACTTTCGCGATCTTAACCACATGTAATGCTTACTTTATAAGTTTTTTTTTTTTTAAACGGACCATAGATTTTTGTTTCTTCATTTTTGATGCGTGGATTGTGTGTTTTAAAGCTGCAATATTAACCTGTTAATTCATAACATCCTTAGCATTTCTGTTTTATTTCTTTTTATTTCAAAGTAAATATTATGGTCAAGAATGATTTATTTACACATCAACATACATAAAGATAAACACTACAAAATTTATCCAATTATAAATATCATATCAATTATACCTAATATAATAGGTATACCAAACCTAATCTAAACTATATTTTATACATAATACTACAACCACAATGTACTACAAAAAAATGTGTTAAAATAAATTGAGCATACAGAAATCGTAAACAAAACAATAAAACACAAAACGATCAAGCTTAGGAGTTATCCTCCGTCGAAAATGTGTCAATTATTGAGCTCCATATAATATATGGTCTTGAATTAATATATCTACTTTATACACATAGGGTCGTTCTCACAGATCACAAAAACTAAAGGGAGATGTGAAAAGGGGACGGGGCCAGTGTCGCATCAATATGCGCAAAAACGGAACACATTGCTCGCGACAGTAAGGATTCAATATATTATGAGGCTGAAAGCCAGTCGAGATATTATATGTAAATAGTTTACAATGCTTGCGTAGTACTAAAGATTATTCGAACGTTGAGTTCTGATACCGTAATGGATAATGAGCACATTCAAGCTAACAAAATACTATCTATCGCGTGGTACTGGTGGTAATGCGACACTCGGTTTCGTACTCAGCGCGTTGGTTGGCATCTCTCTAGATTTCTATGCTCGTTCTTAATATACTGTCACTTTTTTAAAGTGATGGTCAGACCACCAAACTGAACCGCTTTTTCTATGGCACCAACATCGAAATTTGCTCTTCCATACAAAACTGCAAACGTACTCGAGCCAAATGGGGCAGTTGTTTTTTTTTTGCGATTTCGATGTCGGTTCCGTAGAGAAAGTTGTTCAGTTTTGTCATGTATTTTATAATTTGCAACCTTCATTTATTTTCCCTGTCACATGTTCTGTCAGGCAATAAACCTCGTATTGGATAAGACGTAGTTTCCTTTCCTGCGATTCTCTGGTAGTATTCTGGAGGTAATACCGACGAACGTATCACTACGAGGTCGTCGGTCGTAAAAAGCCGTTGACGAATACCATCGCTTTGCAACCCGCACACAAACTGATCCTGCATGTTCTCTTTTAGGGTTACCTCCGTAAAGCGGCAGTCCTTTGATAGCCTCTTCAACTCTGCCGCGTAATCCGCGATACTCTTGTCTGCTTTCTGCGTACGTAGCCTGAATTTGAAACGTTCGGCCAGCATGCTAGGCTTGGGCTGTAAATGGGCCTGCATGATCTTAACTAGGTCTTCGTACGTTCTTTGCGACGGTTTTTCTGGCGCACACAGGTTTGACCTCAGCTCGTACGCCTCCCCGCCCATAACCGTTATCAAGATAAGCCCTTTCTTCTCCGGCTTTACATCATTGACCACAAAATACTGCTTTAACCGATCTTTATATAAATTCCAGTCGTCCTTTGTATCACACGTGTCAATTCGCCCGACCGCCATCCTTGCCCTGATCCACTGCGTTTAGCTGTTTAACTTTTGAGTGCACGCGGGGCGCAGTCCACTACTTCGTCGGCAGTGATACGTTCGTCGCATAGATTAATATGTATATTGGATATAGATAGGTATATTTTAGGACGTCCTAATTGCGTTGCCGCTTATTAGCACTAGGGGGTGTCATATTATGAAATAAATTGAAAAAGACGATCGGCCGACACGAGGATCGAACCTTAGCTACCCGGATCGTAAGCCGGTTGTCTAGACCGCTAGACCAACAAGACAGTAATATATTGATGTGGGCGAAATCTCTCACTACTACAGCGAAGCGCGTGAGGTGTAGAGCGCTGTTACTCCGATATGAACCCTAGTTCAACACATAGTGCTTCGAAACCTAACCGATAGATGGCGGAAGCTGCCTATGGAAAATCAGCGTTCCACTTAGTTTGTACTAAGATAACATAGCATGGTTCGTCAGTACTAGGCAGAGAATAGCAGGAAAGGAAACAAGTTTGATGGTCTGATCATCCCCTTAAAAAAGTGTTAGCATATTAAGAATGACCCTGTATATGGGTGACTATTATATTCTTGCGTGAGCTTGTCGTTTTACTATTTACTGTCACACTTAATCTTTTATTCTTCGGTCGAACATTCTTCATATAATTTTATACATATTGTTGTACTGGATGTTTAGTTCCTCAAAACTAATTGCTGGGTTTTATTTGTGAATTGGAGACTGAGTATGGATCTAAGTAACTACCATGAAATCAATATTATCTATCGATAACAGGGAAAAGTGGGGCCTATGTTATCTGTCTTAAGGTTAACTTTTAGTGTCTAGGGTTTTAAGATAGATTTCTTGAAAAAACTGTTTAAAAATTCCTATTCTGCGTTCTTTTTTTTGGCCACAATGTAATAATTTAGTAGTATGACTCTCTCATAAAAAGACTGAAAGTCACCCAAAGGGCAATGGAAAGGGGTTATGCTCGGAGTTTCCCTGTGAGATCGAATCAGAAATGAAGAGATCCGCAGAAGAACCAGAGTAACTGACATAGCCCAAAGAATTGCTAAATTAAAGTGGCAGTGGGGGCATATTGCTCGCAAAACCGATGGCCGATGGGGCCGAAAAGTTCTCGAGTGGTGACCGCGTACCGGAAAGCACAGCGTGTGTAGGCACACGGTGGACCGACGACCTGGTGAAGGCGGCGGGAACCCGTTGGTTGAGGGCAGCGCAGGACCGGTCGTTATGGCGATCCTTGGGGGAGGCCTATGTCCAGCAGTGGACGTCCATCGGCTGAGATGATGATGATGACTCTCTCAAAAACTTATCAAACAATGTCTATAGCGCAACTTTTGAAGCATTCATGTTACTTTTATTCAAAATTTACGCTTACTCACGAAAACAACGCCTGTTTTTCCTTACACTGCCATGTAATACATCTTATATAGACGAAGCCTTCAATATTTCTCAGCCTTATATCATCTGGGCCTTATAAATCGCCATGTTCCTTCGATACCGACGACGGGTAGCATCGCGTATCCTTTCTTACGACCACTTATTTTTTATGTCTACGCAAAGGTGTCCGGTAGTTAAGGGCGTAGCATAGCTAAATTTTGTGAATCCACCTTGTTCGGATATTATGGTGACCTAGTTTTGTCGGAGCTTGCGTAAGTAGGTTTATTGCTTAAGAAATTTAAGGTGCAAGTTTAGCTGATTAGTTTTCTTGCAAGTTAATTTCTGAGGCGCTTATAGTGAACGGATTTTGAAATGATTACCGGAGTTAGGTAAGGTCAGATTTCGGATGGGTGTCCGTTCTAGTGGTATTATCATCTTAAGCGCCTACATGCTTTGGATGACACGTTAAATTGTTGATTTGGGATAGTTCTATACTTTAGGTAACGGTGCATGCTAAGTCGCCTCGACTTAAAATACCTGACAGCGGCATCACCACTTACTTGCCTCCAATAATCCATATTGGGCTCGTGATGTGGAGTGTTTGCGCATATCATGAGCTCGAACCTGTTTTTTTCCCCACAAAAAACACAAGAAACCTTATCCTATTCATCATCATCAGCCTATAAACATCCCACTCCAGGGCACAAGCGTATCCTCTAGGGTGTATGGGCTTTAGTCCACCACACGTACCCAATGCGGATCGGTTAGGACTGAATTTGTTCTTCAGCGTATGCAGGTTTCCTCACGATGTTTCACCGTTTGAGAGCAGTCGGAATTTCGGAGGTACTAAAGTTAAAATCCTATTAATATTATAAAATTTGAATAATATATAAAATAACTCTCCTGCTTTAAATATTTAAAACGATATTATACTGCTCGTGCACGTTATTTCCCATTCTCATAACTTTCCCTCGACAGTTTAAAAGCTGAAGTGGAAGTACAAAATGTGTGGAAGCAGAACTAAATGGTTTGATAGTTGATCCATTTTAGTTTGCATAATGTTGTTAACTGTGATAGATATTAGCTAGGTCTCGTGAAAATGGAGTAACTGCTAATTATTAAAGCAATTAAAATTATAACTACTATTAAATAATTGAAAAAAATTCTAGTTTAGAGTGCCGAGTCCCCAGTGTTGCCCACATTCCTATTTTTTTAATCTTTTAACAATTATACTTATTGAAATTCCAAATTCAAGAATGTGGCGACCGTGAACCGGAAAGCGCAGTGTGAGTAGGCACCCAACAAGGTGGACCGACGACCTGGAGAAGGCGGCGGGAACACGTTTAATGAGGGCAGCGCAGGATCGGTCGTTGTGGCGATATTTGGGGGAGGCCTATGTCCAGCAGTGGACGTCTATGGGCTGATATGATTAAAAACGTAAAAGTAGTTATTGCTGATTTTAAATCTATCAAGACGTTACGTTATTTAAGCAAGGTTTCTTTTATATATAATATCATTTCACTTAGAAATTGGTTTAATAACTAATTTTCTTCACGTTTAAACTTGTGTCCAACAAGAAAAAATAAAATCGGTCAAGCGCGAGTCGGGCTACTCGCGCACGGAGGATTCCGTACCACACAACATATTAACTTAGAAAAATGTTTCGTTTTCTTTAAGACCTTTATCGCGAGACCGACTCACACTTAGCCGGTTTTTATTATTATGTTGTTATACTGTAGAGTTTCCTCTATAATCACACCAAGTTTGACTCTGGTATGTATTACCGTTTTTACGATAGAGCTAGATGAAAAAAACATTGATAAAAACTAGTTTCTTGTATAACCACCACACACACCCACCACACATTCCCATCGCTGTAACTCATGTAAGCCAGGATCAACAACAATATAACTGTCTAGCTATTTCGATATAGGTAGGACGGACGGACGAACGAACAACGTAGGCTTAGCAATAGGATCCCGTTTTTACCTTTTAGGTACGGAATCCTAATAATAGCAATTCTGGTCGGGGTGGTAGTGACTTTTAATGCATGTTTGTACAGCACCCACTATGTTATATTAACAACTCTACTTCATACAGTGTACATGTATGAAACGTAACTAATAAATCTCATTACATCCTCTCACATGCCTGAGAGCCCCACTTTGCCTTAACTAAAGTTAGTTCCATGTATCAAATCCCACGGATCAAACAACTTTCGAACTTATGACGTTGGTTTAAGGACTAAGGCAGAGGTAGTTTTATTTGTAATTGAATGTATGAGCAAGTTATTATTGTTAAGTTTTCGGTTATGCTGAGTAGTAAGTTAGGGATAATATCTACTTAGATTTTAAGTGAAAATCAACTTTAGGTCTTTGTAGAAAATTTTTTCCCTTGTATATTTTTTAGCTCTTTCATGATTAGTACGATTGACCTGCTACTTTGACGTCGCACAGGACCCCAATCGTGTGTATATTGAAGTTCAATCATAATTCAATTTCAGTTCTAATCGCATTGCAATCGAATAACTATTCAACTGTGTTGAATTCCATATCGCGCTAATCCTGACTTATGCAATGCTATGTGACTGATAGCCTTTAACGTCTGAGCGATCTGTTAAAACGGCTCTAACGGCTGTCAAATGATTAGCGCGATACCCAATGTGTTAAAAATTGTGGTTCGCAGTTTCGAACGCGGTTCAATCACGATTCAGTATAGATTTATTTAGCGCGATTAGTCTCCGGGCGTTTGACTGACTTGATGCGAAATCGGCATACGTGCTGTACGACTGTGTGCGCGCGCTTGTTTCACTTGTTTGTATACAACCGCCTTACTGGTATATTTGGTGGTCTAGATGAACTTCTTGGTGAATGACAACGCACACACCGCTCGCGCCTTGTAATAAGCTTCTCTGTGGAGTATTTATTCGTGTGGCATTGCTGTTTTTCTCCGTTCAAAGTGTTCATTAAATTTTTGATAGAAGATAACAAGATTGTATCGAGACCTCCGTTTCTAAATATATAACAGACAAAGGAGTATTTAAAAGCAGAGGTCTGGATACAATCTTGTTATCTACCTATTAAGTCATGGATTTCCGCAAAGTAATACCTGATTCAATTCATTATAATATTTTTAGCTAATTTCAGAATCAACAACCCCAACGCTATGCGGTGTTAGAGAGTGTACCATACTTCACCATGCAAGCATAGTGAATCTTCTCCTAGTGATGAAGTAGCCTCCTATCTTTTGAATTGAAGCCAAAAAAACCTGGCCAAGTGCGAGTCGCTCGTGCCCTCGGTTTTCCGTACATACTTAATTATAAAAGATAAACATATCTTTGCAGTGTTCTGTATAAAAGAGACTGGGCAACATTGTATGGAGAGTGGCCTATGAACCATGATGATGGGAGTATTCCATATTTGTTGACTGACCTTACCTCATTACTAGTAGAAAGGCGCATCAAGATCGGCTCCGAGGATTTTGAGACATAACTACAAATCAACAATTTTTTTTATCCCTTTACTAGTGTTGTGAGACTTTGGCTCTTTCTAAATTTCATAATTCCAGGTCAACGGGAAGTACTATAGATTTTGATTTGCATGATGATTGTGTCAAAATGTGACATAAATTGACGTATATTTTGATTAAAACTAAAAAAGCTTAATTGTAAACAAAAGTTGACAAAATGGCTACTAGCATTAAACTACAACGAAACTGAACGCTTACTTACTGTACTTGAATGAATGGTATACAAATCTGACCCCCCCATCACACTCACACCCCCACACACACACACGCACACGCACACACACCCACACCCACTTACTAACAATAGTTCTAAGTTCATTATACTAAAGTTCCTAATCATGGTCAAAATATGTTAAATTCCGACTCCGTGGGGTGAGAGCCTGGTGACCCGTCACCCAGATCTATAAACATTGTGTTTATAAATCTATGGCAGGAACCAGTCTCTCACATAATATTATACCTAAGTCTATTATCCTACATTGTCATCCTTGTGAACTAATATTATTTGTTAGAAGAAATAAAGAAACATTTATTATTTATTTGAGAAAAAGGCAGACACACAGACGGACAACAAAATGATCCTATAATTGTTCAATTTTTTCTTTTACCCCTTTATAAGGCAGAAGAAATGAGAGGACATGATAAAATAAAAGATTGTGATATGGTAATATATGGTATTAGCGAATTATACCGTGTTAATTATTTTATTTTTTAAATTATGGTGTCGTTATGCCGTATTTATTACAGCGGGTTCGGCAAAACATGGCACTATCTACGTTCCGTTTTAGTATTAAATTGTTAGACGTCAGAATCTAAAATTCGTTCCATTATTTATGAAAACATGGAACAAAACATGGTGTCCAATATATGGCCAGAGCCGTATAAAGGTTACGGAACCCTGAAAACGTGCAAGTAGTATACTGGGTCAACGTTCTACAACACATGCAGAACCCACACACATAACTCGTTGCCAAATATGTGAAGCCATTGTGCATTCAATACACAGGACTCATTCATTCGTAAATAATAAACGGTGCGACTTCGCAGTACTTATTTTCCCTCTCAAATACAGATTCTCGAAATATTGTAGATGGAATGTTGTCAGGAATTAGCAGAAACGAATCACAATAGGGTATTTCAAAGCATGTAAAATAAAGGATCTACTGATGGCATCCGTATTGAATATGAATTTTGGAAACCAACTATTTAGTCAGTTAAGAATAATACTGAATATTTTAAGAGAAAATCGACAAAGGAAATATTGTTTGGTCTACTTTAGTCACGTGATCGTAAACGACTGTGATTGACCGAATGGTTGATGACGTCAACTGCATGTAGACAGTTGCGTGTATACTATGAGTGTCACAAGCAGATGACGTCTGTCACTATGACGTCACCTGCATGTAGCCACCTAGCCACGTATATTGCCAAGAAAAGCGTTTTCGGGGGATATTTCAGGGTCACATTAATCGACTATAAACTGGTTTCCCTAGAAACAAAAAGGCTTTCGCTTGCCTACGATGGGAACCCCTGGTAAATGAAGTCGGTATACATAAATTCTTTCTGCATTTATCCCAAGTGTACTATTTTTTCAAGTGTATTACTTTAAGATTTTTATGTAACCATTTTTTTTATTGGTACCTTTATTTAAATAAATTATTGTCATTTTTTTTCATTTAAGTAATATTTTTTGTTTTCATTTTTTCTTGCACTATATGTAATGGATCGTAAAATACATACATTCCTATAGAGTCCTTAGACCATTATATTAACTTTATGCCTTAGACATCTGTGATTAACGTCGAACAGTTTTAAAAACCTGTCAAATTTGATGAATATTTAGTATTTAATCACTATGTAATTATGATCATAATTTTAATCATAAGACCACTGGATAGGTATTTATTATTAGTATATTGTTCATTACGACACGCAAGAAGCCTTAAATATGTGCTAAAAAAAATTATAACGAGATAATAGCTAAATTTTAAAATTGGACCTGTTGCTGGTCTTTTTTTTTTAATTTTGGTACATTTCTAGGCTCAAATTGGCTCATCAATATTATGACCGAAAAAAAAATCAATTATTAATTAGTCCCGGCTCAAACCGTAAAATGACTGGGCTATTGGACACGCGTGGTGAACTAAAACCCATACACCCTCCTTGACGGTAGGCCTGTGCCCTGCGTCCCACACGTATAATGTATAGGTTGATAATGATGATGACGTTCCTACTTCTGGTTTATGATTTGACCAACTAAAGTGATATGTGACAGCCTATGCGATACCACTGCTGGTCAAGAATAGCTATTAATGTCTCAATGATCTAAAAAAAAAATAACAATCCTACCGTTTACTTTTTAATACACCTCTTACAGGCAAAACGGTCTAGAAAACCGTGAAAGGTTTCAGTTGAAGATAAATTTCAGGGAAATATATTGGATTAAACTAAAAGAGGAAGACGCAAATTTAACTTATCAATTATCATATACCTACTAATCTACTTACACAAATATCCTTATGAGTTATCTTAGATGCATTAACATTTACCTTTTATGCATGATTCACCATCTTCGGAGCCAAATCTGATGTACTGTTATGCTGTGTCTAATAAACATTTTACTCAATTATTCTAAATTATTAATATATAAAATAATAATAAATCTATATAAGCATGTTGAAATACGTTTTTTAAACGGATGGATGGAACAATGTTTTACGAAATTATTTTTTTTAACAAAACTAAAAAAAAATCTAGATCCGAACATTTATTTTTAAAATCACTCAATGATAATACCGCATCTTAATATTTCCTCTAAAACGAATTTCTCGTCAAAAACCATCTTAATTAAAGTTTTATCGTGTTAAGAGCGACGGTGGCGCGTTGCGGAGAGCTATGGCACCCAATTATCGGGTCCGGGTTCGAATCCGTTCGGACAACATGCGATGTAACGTATGAGTTATTCTAACTTATGTACGTAATACCGACTGCTCTCAAACAGTGAAGGGAGGAGAAATTCTACGCGTGGTGTACTAATGCCCATACATCCTCCCTGAGGGTAGGCCTGTGCTCTACAGCGGGACGTTTATAGGCTAGCGATGAAGCAATGCGGCTTTTGATTGCTAAGAAACAGAAGTTGATGACTGTCAGAATACGATAATTACATTCAATTTTGGATAAAAATTACACACACATGCACGCAAGCACACTAAATTCAAGTTCACTCCTCAGAGGTTTATTTATGGTCTGATATTGCACAAAGGCTCAGATGCACCTTTGTTACTGTAAAAGGAAATAAAGACTACTTAGTAGTCTATACGTAGGTGACATGGCATATCTAAGCATCTTCCTTTTTTTAGCTTCATCTTAGTTTGGGAAGAATAAATCATGAGGCTACCCTTAGCCGATTTTATTCGGCCCTTTTGTGAGAAAAAACTGGTTGTTTTAAGTGAATTGCGGACCCTTCGGGAATAATTGAACTATGTTCTTGTACTATAGGGGATATTCCCGAATTTATTGTCCGAGACCGAGCGGAGAATAATTTTGTGAGTTATGAATCAATTTATTTCAACTTTTATTTCTTTTTTAGGCTATGAGATGAATAAAAACATTGTTTTAAGCCGCATTCCAATAATGGTATCAATCGTACCAAAAACCTTTATATAAACAAAAATCGCGAATAAAAACTCAGCTGTTCCATACAAACCTACTCGACCTAAATGTATGGGACAGCAGATTTTTTTTTCGGGATTTCGATATTGGTCCCATAGAGAAAGTTGTTCAGTTTGATGGTCTGATCATCCCCTTAAAATAGTTTCACCTAATTTTGTTAGACCTTATATATTTTTTTGTCTGTTTTTTAACTTAACTGATCTTGATGCGTTTTTAGGGTTTCGAAGTCAACAAGGAACCCTTATAGTTTCACCAAGTCCGTCTGTCTGTCTGTCCGCGGCCTAGCTCAGAGAAACACACCAACAAACTGAACAACTTTCACTATGGAGCCTACTCAGGAAACGCGAAAAACAATCAGCTGGTTTTTACATTTTAGTCGGATAGCAGTTTTGTATGGGACAGCTGATTTTTTTTCGTGTTTCCCGAGCGCCTACAACAATAGAAGTTGTTCAGTTTGATGGTCTGAGTTGACTGTTTCAGTATTTGCTAGGCTGTCACTTACACCCTGTATATTAAAAGGAAAACTATCACCGCTAAGTATGTCTTACATGTTTACGAGTAATAGTCGACCAACTTTTATAATGTACTTTTTAGACTTTTCTAGCCTTTGAACCATAGTCTATAACAAAAAGCCTCCTTCTAGGTCCATATTATATAAGGTCTAACAAAATTAGGTGAAACTATTTTAAGGGTACGATCAGACCATCAAACTGAACAACTTTCTCTATAGGACCAATATCAAAATCGCGAAAAAAAAATCTGCTGTCCCATACATTTAGGTCGAGTAGGTTTGTATGGAACAGCTGATTTTTTTTTCGCGATTTCGATATTGGTCCCATAGAGAAAGTTGTTCAGTTTGATGGTCTGATCACCCCTTTAAAATAGTTTCACCTAATTTTGTTAGACCTTATATTGTGATGGGCAGTAACGGTACCCTACCCTGCGCGTGGTCCGACACGCACTTACCAGTTTTTATTATTCGAAAGCCCAAAGTCCAAGTTCATTTCATTAGTCCAAGTTAAAATGGATCAGGCTTTTTTTTTCCCTGGAATTTAACCTGTATTGATTAGTTGAAATTCATGCGTAAATTACGTTTCGAAACATGATTATTTATTCTCGTATCTAGTCATTACAAGTAAACAAAATCGCAGGAAAAAATCAATATTAAATAATGTATGTAGGAATGAGTTTACCTAAGCTATGTGTATTCCAAACTATATCTTGTTCAAACATTTACCAAGCTAAGTATCTCCAAGTTTCCATATAAAAATATTAGTAAACTACTTTCAAAGTTAAAGAAACTAGCGCCACAAACTGTACCGGCTACGCTTCGTCGCAAGTCATAGCTCTACGCCGTAGTACAGCATAAATTTCACCAGTTTATTTGGTTAACTTTAATAGTTACGTTTAGTTTGTTTTTGATATATCATTTTAAGAATATATTATCTGGAAATGAGGAAATCGATTATCTATATTTTATTAAACAAAATACATCATTCATATTCACAACAGGCTTCGTCATAGGTATATACATCACTCACATCCACAACAGGCTTCGTCAAAGAAAGTACATCACTCAGATCCACAACTCGTTTCGTCAATAAATACATCCTGAATATCTGCAACAAGCTTCGTCAGGGGGGACCTACAACCTATAAACCTCCTCCAAAGCCTCTCCCTGGGGGACGGTTCCAAGAACGCTGGCAGCATTCCCCCTCTGTATCGCCAAGCTTATGCGCTGACGAAGGTAACTGCCAGCCCTCTTATCACCAGTGGTCTCTATAAGGCGTGCTGAAATCTCTAATAAATGAATATCTGGAAATTATTAACGGAAATTTTTAGTATTCCGTAGTTAAATAAAAAACCCTTATGCAGGGTGTTAGGGTAAACAGATTACTTTAAGGGGGGAGCAATGATAGCCCATACGGAAGAGAGCTAGCACCTCAATCTTGAGGCCGCGGTTCAATTCCTGTCCTGAACCACAAAATTCTTCGGAATTTGTGTACGGTTGTATTTATCATTTACTAGCTCGACCGTGAAGGAAAACATCGTGAGGAAACCTGCATTCCCGAGAATGAAAAGAAAATACCATAAGTTCGGAGGTATGTGTAAAATATGGGTGAGCTATAAGCGAACACAAAGGACCAGCGCTGGTCTCTGTGTTACATAACGACCCTTGCTTGCAATAGCCCAACCACAAAAAAATAATCAATAATATTATTAAACGCTCGATCAGCTGATTGCATTTATTATGGAAATTTCATTTTCATTCTTTATAATCACAGAGACATTACTTATACAACAGCTTTTTGTTTTTACCCGACTGCACCAGAAGGAGGGTTATGTTTTTTTATCTTTAGTTGAGAGGGAGTGGACTATTTCTCCACCAAGATAATGGAAGGTGGGTGAAGTTTTATGGATGCAGATAGTCGTTTTATTTTTTGATTACTTGGAGAGAATTGTGGATGTTGAAGAGGCGAATCGTAGCTTGTGGTGATCTATTGTGTCTGCCTACCTCAGTTAGACATAGGCCTGAGCATTATGTATGTGTCCTATTCTTCCTATTAATAAATGTGAAAGTAACGTTGGCTCATTCACAGAAAAATGGCTAAACAGATTTCGATAAAATTTGGAACACATATAGAATATATTCTGGATTAACACAAGGCTTCCTTTTTTATTAACTTTCCATAAGAAACCTATAGGAAATTCATAAAAAATGTTTAGGCATTCCCATACTAAATGCAATCAGCTGATCGAATGTTTGTATTAAAAGTCGAATTTATTTTTTCGAATTTCCTATGGGTTTCTGAGGGAAAATTGTTCAGTATCATAGGTACAATAACCTCCTAAAGTTATGCAACTGTTTACCTTAACACTCTGTTTTATCGGTAGAGCTGAACAAGAAAACATTAAAGTGACTAAGTTATTTATAAAGCAGTCACAGCCATACTTCGTGTTTCGTAAAAAACGACGTCAAAAAGCTATTTACGTAATATTATTTTGAATAAAAAATTTTGATTTGATTTGATTTGTTGAAACTACAGGGCGACATTGAAATAAGACGACACATTTTTAGAGTTGGTTCAGACCATCAAACTGAACTTATACTTCGGGACCAAAATTGAAATTGCGCAAAAAAATATCTAATGCTTATCAATTTTGGTCAAGTAGCTATTGACATTTTCTATGGAACTACTACTACTACATACTATTTTTTCAGCTTTATGGTTTGAAACATACCACAAGGACCGAACCTGCACCACATCCTAGGTTAGTTTAGTTTTAAGTCTCTTTATTTATAATTTTATTTAATGTTACTATTTTATGGATCTTTCGAATAAACTACAAATTACCTCAAATAAAGAAAACTTTGAAGCATCCAGTTCGATATAATTAATGTATTTAATTTTACACCCTGTATACATATAGATAAGTAATTACTTCTCCACAAAAGCTACGTTCTTGTCGGTGAAGTAGTAATAACATAACATATCTTAACATAAATATTCTTTATTTGCACACCAAAAACATACAGCAACAAAAACAGATAAGTAATAAGAGATGATGAAAGTACAATAGAGCGGCATAGTCGCTTTGCGACAAAGCTCTTTTCAATAAAGATTTAAAAAAAAAAAGATGATGAAAACTTAACGGATTACAATTCCCGAAACTTCCCATCTACACTGGCCTGCAAAACTAAGAATCACACTTTTAAAATTACAATAACTTTTTAAGTACATAAAATATACTTTCGAAATAAAAAGTACTCTAAAAAGAGTTTAATTTAAAAAGAATAGTTACAAAAAAAGCTGATAACTTTGCTATAAAACGTTTTTTATTTAATAATTATTTTATTAAACGAAATACATCACTCATATCCACAACAGGCTTCGTCATAGGTATATACATCACTCACATCCACAACAGGCTTCGTCAAAGAAAGTACATCACTCAGATCCACAACTCGTTTCGTCGTTTCGTTTTTTATTTTAAATCTCTAATTTCTATAGTTTAGAAAAAAATTTAATATTAAAAGTGTACTACTTAGTTTTGCAGGTCAGTGTATTTCACGACTTTCCTAAGACGTAATCTTCTTAAGCTTAAAAGTAACTAGTGAGCAATTAACAATATTATCCATAGAGTTGAACAAGAAAACATTAAAGTGACTAAGTTGTTCAAAAAGCAGTCACAGCCATATTTCATGTTGAAACTAGTTTTATTTTGAACAGAACTGGAATGTGGCACAGGAATTAATTTAAAGACGTCGCTGACTTTGTTACGGGTCCTCGCATCTTGGTGTTTGGTTCAAAAATAACAAGAGTAGAGATTTATAATTAATTTTCATTTATGTAATTTACGTAATAGCGTCACCCCTGTAGTAGGTTCTTGACCTCCTCTGTGATCGGCTTCACTAAGCCCTTCAAGTATTGCGGGTGAATGCTGTGCTTTATATCTAATGTCGTGTGAACATGTTCCACTGATGTAGCACATGATCCTCTCTGCTTTCAGCCTGTCTTCCTTTGGCGGAGATTCCAGTTTGCGGGAAGCGACTCCCACGGCATATGCAATGTCTGGACGTGATGAAACCATAAAATATGCCAGTGCGCCAACGGCTTCTCGGTAGATTTCCTGATTGAGACTTGTATTTATCAACTGGTGTACCGACGGAGTTCACATTTAGCCATTCCAAATTATTCTTGGATATTCTTGGTGTAGGGTTCTTGGGTATTGAAAATAGAGCCATCGTTTTTTCCCTTGATATTTGAAGGCCGTATTCCCTTGATATTTGAAGGCCGTATGTAGTATGCCGAAGTAGTATGATGCGGACCTCGTAGTTATCTGGAGTCGTTGTCTTAAATCGTTGAGAAAAGTATTCGAAACCCATCGTTAACTTACAATGTAATATGCAGCTTCTTATTATCGATTTTTTCATATACAGAGAGCTAGCTTCACACTACTTGAAATACATGTCTATTAATATTTGTTCGATACACGAGTTCCACCTTGAGGCTTGTTTGAGGACATACAAACGTCGGATAAGTTTTAAGACATTTGAAGATGCATCTTTATAACTGTCAGGTTGCTGTAAATTTCCTCTTTTAGTTGTCCGTTGAGGCACGCTTTACAAACATCGAACTGTTAAATGCAGCGTTTCCAGTGCGCTCTTACTGTTGCTAGACGGGCAATATTGCTAAATGTCTGGTCATAGTCGAAACCTTTTCTCTGTTTAAAGTCCTCAGAACTTTATATTTTTCGATAGAGCCATCGGGGTTCGAGTTAATTCGGTAGACCCACTTACAAGGTCCTTTCTACTCTTTGGAAAAATACATGTTGTCTAAACGTTGAGATCCTTCACTGACTTTATTTCGCTTGCCATGGCCTTCTGCTATTCGACACTGTCATGTCTCTCGATGGCTTCTTTGCCCACGATGCACACATAGTCTTCTAGCTTCTTGGGAGGTGATATGGTTTGCTTGTCGCTTAAATGGTATCGGGGCTCCAATTCTTCAATTAGGTATTTCCAGTGGATCTCCACTAGCATTGACAAATTCATCATCACCTTCGTTGTTGAAATGTTAACTATGTTCGTAGTCATCTTCGATCTCAGCTCTATCACCGTCATTTCTACCATGCTTCCTGCCAGAGGGGGTGTGTTAAAAATTGATGGGAGCAGGAAGTGTCCGTTCTGTGTTTAGTACTTTTTTATACTGTGCTTTTTAAGATAATTTTTTCCGACTAAGTTCATAACTTAACCCTTTCTATGCGACTATCGTCGTTAAAAAGTCTCTCGGTGGTACTAACTTTTCTGGATATGATTTATGCACGCTTATAAAAGTGTTAATGTATTCTAAAACATATTACACTCATTTTGCCTAAATTTTGCCTAAATATTCATAAAACTTTTAGGCCTTAATGCGCACTACTCACGAATATAAGAAACATTATTTAAAACTTAGTCAAACTTTGTAGACTTGTCGACTTTATTCTTTGCTTATTTATTTCTTCGCATTCGGTTTTTTTTAGGGTTCCGTACCTAAAGTGTTCCAACAGGAAACCTACGCCGTCCGTCCGTCTACTGGAACCTTCCGTCCTACCTTTAAAGGAATGCATCTTTTCACTATACAGGCTGTGAGTGACAGTCTAGCAAATACTGAAACGGTGAACTCAGACCATCAAACTGAACAACTTTCATTATGGAGCCTACCTCAGGAAACGTGAAAAAATCAGCTGTCCCATACATTTGAGTCGGGTAGGTACTGCAGTTTTGTATGGGACAGCTGATTTTTTTTGCCTCTCCTCTCACCGTTTCAGTATTTGCTAGGCTGTTACTTACACCCTGTACCTATAGGTAGCCGGCTAAAATGTTTACATAATAAATGCGTTATTATATATTTTGGTTGTTATTATATATTATATTATATTTAAAAAACGGAAAATAAAATATTATGGGTCCAGAAACAAGTTTTTTCAATATTTTTTCTCTATTGTTCGATCTTAAAAACGACAATAAAATACAAGCGTGAATCTTAGTATGAATATAGTGCAAGCGCTCAAAGTGTAATAAAAAATTATCAAAACCGGTTAAGTGTGAGTCGAGCTTTCGCCAAGGAGACAATTATAATGGTTGATAAATATCAAGTCCCCCACACACAGACGGAATTGCGATTCGGAATCCTGATTCAGGATTCAGTGTTGTCAACTATGGTTACAAAAAATACTAGTGTTGTTTAAAAAATGCCTATAATAAAAATGTATGAAACGCGAAAAGAATGACAATTGCATTTTTAAGTATTTATTGAAATGAATCAAATAATTTCTATGCATGATAATTTCTATCATGTGGTGAGGTCATGTCGTTACGATGATGATTTGTAAATTGTATTTCAATATTATGCAACCATATCAAAAGACTATAGATAGTTTTAACATTAGACAGTTTAAACGTTTTCCTATAGTATTTTGTTGTGTAGTACGCGTATTTATGTATGATGTATGTGTGTATATATATATACATATATATATATATTTATATGAGTATGTATATTATATATGTATTTATAATAGGTTTATTTTGTATATTTACTTTTTGTTTTTACTAATAACTGCTGATTTTTGATATTTTTTTCTGGAAACACCGCCTACCTTTCTTCTTTTCACCGTTTCCTCTACCCTAAGGTTGTCTGGAAGAAATCGCTTCTTAGCGATAAGACCGCCTTATTTTGTGCCTCTTGTATTTTATTTCTGTATTTTACTGTTTATGTTTTTGGTGTAAAATAAAGTATATTTGATTGATTGATTGATTGACAAAATCTGCATACAAAATGGCATGAACCATTATCACACAAGTGGTTTTTGAGCGTAGGCGTTTTCGCAACTATACCGCTACGAAGTCGCAACTGCACCGTCACAATACGGTATCGTTCCATCAACGCTTACGCTCTAAAATCTCTTTAAAATATGCCACCTAAGACATAAAAAAATCACTAGATCTAGTGAAAAAGTCTCTGAAAGCGGCAACACTCCATCCGGAACCAATTCCGAATCAGGTTTATTCCGTATGTATGTGGCGGACCGATGATGACCGTATTGATTGATGGAACGAAACCCTCTGTGTGCGCGTCCGACTCACTCTTATTTTACTTTCTTCGCTTCGTAATTTTTAACATAATTTAAGTTTTTGTTTATTCCAAGATGTTGCCGAAAGAATTTTATAAAATTGCGAGGACACAAATTGTTGTCTTAGCAAGAATTTTTTGACGAGAAATTTCAAGGAATCCCTGTCTCTCTGTTTATTGCTTAAACTCAACCGTGATTTAGGGGTGGCTAGAAACTTTACTACAAACCTATATATATATATATATATGTATATATAAGGTCTAACAAAACTAGCTGAAACTATTTTAAGGGTATGATCAGACCAACAAACTGCACAACTTTCTCTATGGGATCAATATCGAAATCGCGAAAATAAAATCAGCTGTTCCATACAAACGTACTCGACCTAAATGTATGGGACAGCTGATTTTTTTTTCGCGATTTCGATTTTGGTCCCATAGAGAAAGTTGTTCAGTTTGATGGTCTGATCATCCTCTTAAAATAGTTTCACCTAATTTTGTTAGACCTTATATACAGGGTGTAAGTGACAGCCCAGCAAATACTGAAACGGTGAACTCAGACCATCAAACTGAACAACTTTCATTATGGAGCCTACCTCAGGAGACGCGAAAAAAAATCTGCAGTCGCATACATTTTAGTCTGGTAGATACAGCAGTTTTGTATGGGACAGCTGTTTTTTTTTCGCCTTTCCCGAGGTAGGCTCCATAGTGAAAATTGTTCAGTTTGATGGTCTGCGTTCACCGTTTCAGTATTTGCTAGGCTGTCACTTACACCCTGTATATGCTCACGACTATATTCCCCGAGGGGATAGTCAGAGATATTCTGAAACTTCAGAACATCCACGTTTCACTAGTAGTACCGAAACTCTGTCCAGTGTGACGGGGAGTGAGCCCGTCGCCACTTGTAATGGACAGTAGGTACAATACATGCCTCGAAATTGAAGCATGCAGGTTTCCTCACGATGTATTCCTTCACCGAAAAGCCAGTGGTGTTACAAATCGTACATAAATTCCAAAAAACTCATTGGTACGAGTCAGCCTAGACGGGGATCGAACCATCGCCTCCTCCACGGCAGGCAAGGTTACTCGCCACTGGACCACCACGGCGTTTACTACAAACCTGTAATTAATTAAGTTGTAAAAATATGGCGGTCTTATCGCTAAGAAGATATTGGTATCAGGTTAGTGCTATTCGAAGCCAGACGCGGATAGGTTTCACATTTAAGCCAGACGCTTCATTGCAAAAATTTGCCTAAAATAGCCTAAATGAGATAACACCTTTTATCCAGATAGGGTAGGACCGCCAAACTGACAATGGTTGTAAAGCGAGAGTCTCGAAAAAATGAAAACCTGTACCTATTGGTATTACACTAGCGCTCAGTTGCAGAAACGCTCATTAAAGTTAATCCTCCATTAAATCTGTTGCTGTCACTTTTTGTCTCGTTGACGTAGTTAAAGCTAGCAAGAGATTTAACGGAGGATTAACTGTAATTATTGTTTCTGCAACTGATTGATAGAGTACAGTTTTCCCGTAACCTTCTTCTAGGTCTAACTCGACGCCGATTTTGTTTTACTTGGGACCGGTTGGTAATGGTTAAAAACCATTATGTTTGTTATAAAGTTTTTTAATGTAAGTAAACATAGACATATAATCTCTGGAGAGTACATTAATATCGTTGTAGTCAACAGACAAAACTGTGTCCCTTACTACATGGATCTTGTTGCGACTAGGGATAACTTCCGTGCGTTCAGATGTTTTTGCCATACTTATTACTGGAAGCAAAATAGGTCATAGTTTCAGTACAATGTTAGGTTCCTATTGTTTTATTTTGTATTTTTGGTGCTTTTGCGGTCGTGTCTTCAACACTGCCATAAATGATCTCTTGAATTGGCTCTCTAATAGCCATGTTTTTTCCTTCTTATTGCTGTCTCCCGTTTGCAATGGAGGGAAGTCGGATATTTCGTTTTCCTACTCCTCCTATCTTCTTTGATTAATTCATTGCGGGTTCCAAGACAGATTAGAGTCATCCCCCGGGCTCGCTGGACTTCATTGTCCAGTGTTGTGAATGGTCGCCGCTGTTGATCCTGGCTTACAGGAGTTACAGCGGTGGGAATGTGTGGTGGGCCTATGCCCGAAAAAAAAAACAGACAAAACTATTATAACTTTAAGGCAGTCTAGTAAATTACCTCAAAGAGTATATTTGAAAACCAGGTAGGCTTAATTAAGGTTCTTGTTTACCTTACATAGGAGCTTATCTGATCCAAACATGATTACCTGACTAATCTGATTATAAACACGGAAATTGGTTAGGCAAAGTTTATTAGATAACATCAGAGCCACCGTAATGATGTCGGAATTGCGCCTTTTACCTTACCACCGAAATCTGTGTGAAATTCGTAAACTACCAGTTTAATAGAGTAGGTAGGTGATAACTGATAAGTAATTAGGTTTAATTTATTAAGGCGGTAACGTTTATACAGGATGTTACTTAAATATGTGGTTAAATGTAAAGGGGTGCTTCAGACCATCAAACTAAACAACATTTAACTATGGGGCCACAACGAAATCGCGAAGAGAAATCTGCTGTAAGATTTGACATCTGATTAATTTGAAGTTGTTCAGTTTGATGGCCATGATCATACCTTTCTGAAGCACCTACATACACATATACACCTATATACATTATAGACGTAAGATTACCTTTCGGAATACTCAAAAACTTTGTTTTAACTATCCTAACTACATTTTAAGGTCAAAAATTAATTAAAAGTTCAGAATTTAGTATTTGTAGTTTTTCCACAGATTAACCCCAATAGATACCGCATACAAGGCTGCTGACGCTCGCCACACATCTATGATTTTGCACAGATATAAGCAACGCGAGTGAGCGAGCTCGAAGAAGTGTGACCTTGAAATGGCCAATCACGTTGCATCGTTTCGTGTCTCGCTACCCGTACCTACCGCCTATCATACGGTATCTATTGGGTGTAATCTGTAAGTTTTTCCACAGAATAAATACTAGTTTTGTCTTGAAAAAAAAAAGAACTGTATTGAGTATTCATAAATAAATTCGTACATAGGTACCTACGAATAAGAATTATTGTTCTTATACCGTAATTATATGCCTACCACATCGTTTGTATAGGGTCATTTTCGACCCAGTGGGCATAATATGGGCTAAACATATAATACTTAAACTTATAACCATAGTAGACCCTTTCGGGGTGGTCAGAAACATTGCTACAACTACAAACCATATTTTTAAGTGTGTGTTTAAAGCATTGCTCGCATTTAGCACATTGAAAGTTTCAAAATGGAATTGATAAATTTGAATCAAGTGGTGACATTTAGCTTGCCTTTCGCCTACAAAATCACTGCATAATTTCGTATGCAATGGTGTTTTGTCTGACTTATCCCGTTATGATAATAACATAAAATGAACAAAATCACAAACAACAGGACGTAACAACTGTGAAACTCGATAATTTTAAACAAAACGAAATAAAACAGCGGAAAATGTAAATTAGGACTGTAGCTTTAAGCAAAGTTTGAAATTAAGGCAAGTTTGAAATTACACTCATTTGGAAGTTTAAATCCTAGATTCCTGGCGGAATAAAAACTTAAATGAGTGACGACGTGCTGGGCATAGTCTGTGGAGGACCACGTGGTTTAAACTACAAGAGATTAAGCGAAATTAAAATTGACATTTAAACTAAACTACATTTCATGAAGAGCGTCAGTAGCGCGTTCATCATCTCAACCGATGGACGACCACTGCTGGACATAGGCCTCCCCAAAGGATCGCCATAACGACCGGTCCCCGCAGGGTTCCCGCCGCCTTCACCAGGTCGTCAGTCCACCGTCGGGCCTACCCACGCTGCGCTTTCCGGTACGCGATCTCCAATCGAGAACTTTTCTGTGACGCGTTGCGAGCGTAATTATAGGGGTCCGGATTCGAATCCGCATAGACTACATGCAATGTTCCAATAAGTTTTTCTTACGTCATACCGACTGCTATCAAACGGTGAAGGGAAACTTCGTGAGGAAACCTGCATACACTGAAGAAGAAATCCTGATGTGTATGTGAAGTCTCCAATCCACATTGGGCGCGCGTGGTGGACTAATGCCCATACACTCATGGGCCTGTGCCCTGCAGAGGGACGTTTATAGGCTGATGATGTTGAAACTACATTTTGTGTATTTTAAACTATGCCAGAGGCCATAACGCGGTTTGAAAGTCTTTTTGTGCAAAGGCGTTCAATTAAATTATAAGAATAACAAGGAAATTCGCATAAATAAAAAAAAAAAATTTTATAATATTTCGGACTACATTAATAAATAAACATTCATAATAAACCAACAGCATATAATAGCACAAAATGGCTGTAACATGTTTAAAAATCAATAATATTTGAAATTCATAATAAATTACAATAATTAATGTTTGTTAGATGACAGCAAATCACTAAGAATAACAACGTTAATAGAAACACTTAAGGCGGTTGCAGAGGGGTCAATTTTATACAAAACTTTGACGCACAATACGCGTAGACGGAATTAATAAAAGTAATATTTTATATATGGAAAAATAGTTTAGAAAATCTAGATGCCGCGTAACAAATAACATTTGCAATTTATAAAATAATTACGAAGATATAAAGCTTTGAAATATTTCATACAAAATTTTAAACCAACCACCTTAAGGGCCTATGTCGAATAATAATTGAAGCAAAATGGGCGTGTGATAGCTTATATTACTGCTAGATGCGAGAAAAAGAAATGGGGCGGCGCGCGCGCCTGAAACGACACAAGCGCAAAACAATCTTTATTTAATTGTGATTGCACTATTTATGTAAGGTCAATTCTGCTCTTATCAAAATTTGTTAAATATCAATCTCTTTTTTAAATCAAGTCTTGTGTTTCTATTATTCACCGTTTAGCAGTTCCAAGCGTTTATAAACAAAAACGGAGGCTACTTTGGCTTGTTTTTCTATCGAGAAAATGTGTCTTAATCGTGTTTTGGCTCTAATCAAAACATCAATTATATGTTCAATTAACACATATCCGCAATTCATACTCCTACTGTTAGTACTTCATGATATATAACGCTTTGAAGAATCCTATTTTTTTTCACATAGCCTCTTAAATAGCATAGACTAGTGCTTGATAAAGCATAGCTTTGTAACTATATTTTTATCTACATTATTAATTAAACCTTTATATATAACCTAATTGTTCATCTCTGTATTTATCTGTCTTATTTCTTTATAAATAATGTATCTTGGAAAGGTACAATGGAAAGAACCTCCCCGAGTGATGAAACCAGAATTTGTCTGGCGCACCCCGGGCAGTCATCTTTCCATTACATCATGAGTGATTATTATGCGATATAGCTGATGCTGACACAAAAAGAAAGAAATAATGTACGTTAAATACGCTACCTCTTATAGCCCACGCCGACATCTGTGAAACTATTCCGGTCTATTCCCCACAGGGTAAGTTCCGAGCCGGCTAGCATGGAACAACTGCCGCGATGACGTGTGTCGAATACCTCGCTACACTATTATAACGTGCTAGCCATGAGCTAGCTATTGTTAAAAATCCGTATAAGGGTTTGATAGTTTTAAACTGCCTGCCCATTTTTTATCAAACTATCAAACATGATTACGTAACGTAAAGTTGGTAGTTGAAAGCAGGCATTAGGCTTCTGATTGCCAAGATTGCGATAGAATTAAAATTGGACTCAAACTATAAAGAATTGATCTGTTAATGAAATGCGGTTATGCTATATTCAGGAACTCTCTGACTAGGAATAAAGCCTTGGGCATTTATATTTTTACCTGAAATACCTCTTCTTATTTTGTATTGTTATAACGTAATTGATGCCTCATACCTTTCTTCATTTTTGTTCATATAACACCATTTCAAAACCACAAGGCAGAGGCGTCGTTTCTCGAACGTGCTCCACTTGCGGTACAATTCTTTTATTATCTCGTCCAGCGCTGTGCGGCAGCGCATAGCGGAGCTTCTTCCAGAACCACGGGTCGTCCCAGCGTAAGTACGTGGTTGAGCGCAGATACAGACGTAGCTCCTCTGGCAGCTCCTCCACGGGCGGCGTGTCTTCCAGCGTGACCACCAGCACGCGCACACGCCCCTCCGCCAGCGCGCTCGCGTGCGCCGCGCGGAACTCCAGCAACCCCCACATCGACTGCACGAAGTTAGCCGACAGCACGATGACCGTGCGCCGCGACGACGCCACAGATCGCATGATCATGTCTGTTTGCTCACAAACCACGTCACAACTAGTTGTTACACCTATTTGTATATAAAGTTTTTGAGTTGAACTACTTACTAGGACTAAGAGTAACATTTAATTTTTATTCCATAGCAAATCATCGATTTTAATTCACGAGTCAGGTGCACTACTAACTTAGCCATTGAACCGTCAAAAGAAAGAAATCAGTCTCTATTCAGGTTTTTGCAGGTGTCGAAAACGCGCTGAAGTTTGGGGAATTCAAACTCGCAAATGAAGAGGCGGTATAGGAGGAAAATATCGAGCTTTATTGAGAAACCTTGATTTTTAGTGTTCCGTACCAAAATTGGCAAATCGATCGAATACTTATGGAATTTTTTTTTTTTTTTTTTTATTCATTTTAGGAAAACTTACGGACTAATTACAGGATAGTAGGGTATCAACATTTTTATAATCATGTAATCACCTCAGTGTCTGTCCGCCGTCTGTATATTACTGGTATTTTTCTCAGAGACCGTAAGATATGGGAAGCTGAAACTTGGCACAGTTATCGTAATCAAAGTTGGATTCACATAAACGGAGACAAAAAATATTAATCTTCCATATTGATAAACCACATTTTTTTTACAATATCGTGTGGGAGAGTTGATTGGAGTACAGGGTAATAAATTAAATAGTGCGTACCGGAATATTGAAACTTTATTGAATTGCAAATTACATAATAAGAATTGCAAGAGCATCGTATCGTTCGCACGAGAAAAGGAAAAGTAATACCGACCCTCCATAGTGTTGGGACGGATTTCTAGTGATGTACATAATTGTAACAGAGAGGGAACTGAGATATCAATTGAAAGCTTATGAGAATGAGAGTAAGTGTAAAAATTTTCATTATTATAATTTTTTATTAAAACTTTGTTCTACATTTTTTTTTTCAATAAAGTCAGAAAAACTACAGCCCCTGTTTATATTTCATAAGCTATAGACATGTAAAATTTCACAAAAATAATGGACATTAAAAATAAAGTGTAGACGGAGTTTCTATACATATATCCAAAGAATGTTCTTGTGTAATCTGATCATCTACAACCTCTGTAAACCAGAACACTAGTTGCCAAATCCCGACTCGCACATTGTTGGTTTTTTTGTTGTTGAATCCAACCGGTTTATAAATAGATTGACAGACGCAACACTGCGTTATTCTTATGGAATATACGGTGCTGTTTGGTTATATCATTTATTATTTTGTTAAAACGGAAACGTACGAACAGATAAATATTTAAAAAAGATTTCAATACAAAGACACATTGTATTTCTCGTATTAAATTAATTTATGCGAAGAAAGTGCCACTATTTTAGAAAAAATAAATTAAGTAAGAAATATAAATAATACTAAATTCACGACTTATTTTGTCTTCTACAGATTGAATACCATACTTCTAAGATAATGTAAACGAAAGACACAATCATACAACAAAATGACGCTTAGCATAAGGAACACCCTATACAGGGAGAAATTGATATCATTAGCATCCTTTTAAAGTAAGAGTCAACCCATCAAACTGAACACCTTTTACTATGGGAGCAAACCAATCGGAGAACAAAAAAAAATTGCTATTGCATACATTTGAGTCGAGTCGGCACGGCACGGCACTGTAGAATACTATGGAACTTCTGATATTTTTTTACTCCGATCGGTTTGCTCCCATAGTAAAAGTTGTTTAGTTTAATGGGTAGACTCTTAGTTTAAAAGGATGCTAATGATATCAATTTCACCCTGTATAAAGTGTTATGCTAATTAAAATAGAACATACCTTTAATTTCCCACTTAGATGGCCAGTATAGCCTCAATATTACAACTTGTAGCTTGCTTCCACCTTCCTGGGCAGCCACCATCAACACCACCATAAGCAGCAGAATCGCGAAGTACATTGTCACTTACGCCACATATTAATAATAAGTTACTATTACGTGTATTTGAGCGAGTGTGTGTGACTCATGACGAATATGTTGATTAAAGCGGCAAGCTGTCCGCAACGCTCACCAGACACTGCGCTTGCGCTACTATGGTTATATTCCAATGGATGACTGGGATTTCTGATTCCATCAGAATTCAGTATGCCAAGCTTTTTTTCGAAAGGGCTTCGTGAAAATTGTCTTTCCGTGACAATATTTTCTATGTTAGAGATTTAAAAATGAAAGAAGTACTGATATTTTTAATAAAATTTTTCGTTTTCATCATCATCAGCTCAGCCGATGGTTCGCTTAAGAGAATAGTTCTTGCAGAGCGCCCGAGCACGCTGTAATCCTAGGATTAATTTAAGATTTGACTGAAACCTGACATTGATTAGTTAGTATTGCAAATGGGTCCTAACTGCATGCAGCGCGCTCGGGGGCTCTGTAAGGGTTGAAGGCAAATCGGCGTGCGTGATTCACTATAGTTGGCAAGTTATAGGTACTTTTTTTCATGCAGTAGATTCCTTCTCTTTATTTAAGTGCACAATAAATAACTTGATGGTTTAAAATAAAATCGGCAATAGCATTATCTAAACTATTATAAAACTGTAACAGAAAGTGTATCTGTACATTGAAGATATCAACAAAAAAAAGTTACGATATGGTTTTTAGGTGTCCCTGATTCCAAATCACCAATTTTTTGTCTGTCTGTTTGTGTGATTGATCGAGCATCACGCAAAAACTACTGAACCGATTTTGATTAAACTTTTTTGTTTGATAGCTTATTATTATTTGGTTGTAAGGGCTTGGTCAATGAACCAATAGCTACTGCGACCTGAATAGATCTATTGTAGCTGTCACCCTAGACCTAAAGGTCATTTCCTAGGCCCACGGACTTCATGAACCGAGTTATGCTTTGGAGGGGAGGTCCCTAATGTCAGAAGGTGTTACTACGTATCCACCTAGATGGCGACTCCTGCTGTGAATGAGCACTTCGCATTCGCAAAGGTGTATGGGCATTTCCTCTGCATCAAAGCAGAATCTGCAAGTGGGTGAATCTACGAGCCCCATTCTGTGTAGATGTTTGTTTAACTTGCAGTGTCCTTAAAGCGAGCCTTAAGCTCGCTTTGATAGCTTATGATCTGACTTAAAATCTTGTATATAATTTGTGCGGACCAAGTCGCGGGTTAACCTTATTTTAAATAAAGACTTTTTTTAAATCAATTTATACAAAATATAATTCTCATCAGGTAAATGCTAAGCGCCCAATGCACTCTTATTCAGGTCCCGTGATGTCCACGTACAATATTTATATACAGTCACTATAAACATGGTGCCCTGTTTTATTGGTGCATGGTGCCATTTACTACCATTTCTAAGCCACGTGCTCGTGGCGTCGTTTTGCACATGGGTTCCTCTTGTGGTACGATCTTTTTATCTGCGCGATGCGGCAGCGCATAGCGAAGCTTCTTCCAGAACCATGGGTCGTCCCAGCGTAAGTACGTGGTTGAGCGCAGGTACAGACGCAGCTCCTCTGGTAGCTCCTCCGCAGGCGGCGTGTCTTCCAGCGCGACCACCAGCACGCGCACACGCCCCTCCGTTAGCGCACTCACGTGCGCCGCGCGGAACTCAACCATTCCCCACATCGACTGCACGAAGTTAGCCGACAGCACGATGACCGTGCGCCGTGACGACGCCACCGACCGCGTGATCTGCGTTGGGATCATCTCTCCTGGCACCCAGTCACGGTAGTGCACGCAGACCTTGTAGCCGTGTGGTCCGTCCTCTAGCCCCGGCAACAGATGCGAGGTCACAAAGTCGAAGTCACCGTGCGCGAAAGACACAAATGCATCATATTCACGGTCTGAATCCAGTTCCTCCTCGCGCACGCAACTCAAGCACCATCCGCGTGCATATAACCACATTTTTATCTGTCGGTCGTAGCGCATGTAGAGCGCCCCCAATATCGACAGAAGTCCCAACAGCACAGCAACCCCTGCAAATAACCATGTGCCCACGGTTCGCACGCTGCATAGCTTCTCCCGGCTCAAATCATCCAACGAGCTCCCATCTGCGCAGGTCACGTTCCCGTAGTCCTCCACCTGTGGATGTTTTGCAAGTATTTTAGTTCAACGACACTATTCAGCGGGACAAGCAATCGCATTTTTTGCCAAAATCACACGCTACAGTATAATTAAGTACCTGTATGCGGTGGGCCTGCAGTGCTCCAAGCAGTGGCCAGTTGTCGCAATCACAGGCGAGGGGATTTCCGGCGAGCCACACGTGGCGCTCCACCAAATTGAACAAAGCCTCTGCCGCCGCCTTATCCACGCGCGAGATATTGTTGTCACGCACGTCCAAAACCTGCAATTATTAAGTGGCAGACTACGTAGAGATTCGTTACAGCTTAAAAAGTTCGAAGTAAGAGTACTCACTGTTAACATGGTGGATAGGTTTTCAGCTCTTATGGTATCGATGTGGTTCCTTCTTAGATACAGCTCACCCAGGTCGGGAAGGAAGGGGATATCGTGCAAGCCGAGAGCGTCGCAGTGCATGATGACAGTACGGGACTTCCACTGCCGGCGACAGGTGCATGGCTCGCAGGGCTCCAGGTCGCACTCGAGGCTGTTGGGTGGCACGGCGTGCAGTTCCTTGCCCCCGCGACAGAGTGCACCGGAGGGTAGAACCACGCGATCCTCCCGCAGCGCTCTTGCTAGCCACGCGTTCTTGCAGTCACAGTCAAACGGCGGCAATGTGTCTGTGTGAACTGTCACCTTTTCGCTCCTCGCCTCAAAGATAAAAACGTGCAATGTTATTATAGGTATTCCTGCGAGTACAACGCAACAGCATGACGTGCTTATGGATCTACCGCACGATATTTAATGCAGTTAGAGATGCTTACCCTGCGTTCATTTAACAGGGCATTGTAGTCTGACTCATTGAAGTGCACCTCGCGCAGCGGGTTGTTACGAACGTCCACAACTAGAGAGTATGAGTTGTAAATCAATGGCAGCTGTCCGAACTGAGTACAGAGATAACATCAGAGTTTTAAATTTAACTACATGCTAAATAAACAAAAACGGTTAATCCAGTTAGATTCTATAGTTTCTCCTACGTATTAGTTATATTCTTCGTTTGTTGAATTTAATACAATTAATCTGTCAGGTTTCTCATACGTGCGAGTGCATTATGAAATTTGACCTTAAATATCTTCGAAACATAAAAAAAATGTGTGTATTCTATCTTATCTATCTTATATCAACCGTTTGAAATAGAAAACATTTATTGATAATAAAAATAATTTAATAAAGTCTACACAAAACAAGCAGTTAGCACATGCTCAACCGTTTTAATGTAAATCGCAAGATCAAAGATTACATTGCACGGTGGACAACATGAAGAGAGTTTACCACCATTGATAGGAGTAGCAAGAAATTTACATCGAATCTCAACTAAACGCAAGTAGAAACCAGTCACACATCCCTCACCTGTAGTTCCTCGATATTATTGGTAGAGAGATTAAGATGTTTTAATCTCCAGTCAGGGAAGCAAGCTCGCGTGATGTTGGTGCCAACAAGCGACAGGAACTGTAGGTTTAAAGGTTGCGAGCGGCCGGTGTACATGAGCCATAGGTCGTATGGCAAGCTGTGCCAGTAACAAAAGTTGTGAAGTGGGTTGTAGTCGAGTGTCAGACTATGCACCGAGTATCGAAGTTTGAGAGAGGCGAATAAGGCGCGCACTAGGATCACGAAGTCTGTCACCATATTGTGAGATAGGTCCACAGTTTCCAACATAGTCTGCGTTAATAGCACGTTACTGTTGAAAGATATAATTTTTGATTAATTATCAGCATCATCAATCTATATACACATATCTTCACTGCTGAAGAACAGGTCTGTCATCACGGAAGGTGTACCTATGTATGAATAGGCATTATTATCTAGTATAGTGCGTGTCCAGTGTGGATTGACGCACTTCAAAGAAGATTTGGTCACAGATACAATGGTCAACTAAATCTTGTCTAAATCTCTGAATACGTTCACAAAAATTTTCGGAGTAAATCGATAGCACACAAATAAATGACGAGGATATTCAAAAGTTTCCTACTGAAAAATAAACAATATTATAATACTTGCTTTACATCGGTGAGGTTATTGTCCGTGACGTTTAAGGTAACAATATTATTGACAGTGCTCGACATCAAAGCGCCCAGATCTGATGGCGTAAGCGAGTTGCTTGGCAACTCCAGCGTGATCAATGCACCGATACCAGACAACACAGTCCGCAACGATTCCAGCTCCATGCGCTCTGCCTTCAGATAACTTAGCACCTTGCATTCTGCCAACCAACCACCCGTCTGATTCGTGTCCTTTGGCACACGCCAATCTCGTAGATACAGATTTCTCAGATCCTTGCACTCGCCCCACGTGCCCAGCGATTGTCCTCTATTTAATCTTAATGTGCCGATGTTTTTCTGAAGAGGCGGTAGAGCTGCATTCTCAAGCGACAGCCAATGAACATCCGGTAACAACTGAAGGAATTCACCATCTAGCTGATTCGTGGCGCCTTCGTCGGTCGCCTGCATTTCGAGGCTAACGAGTTTATCAAACCCCTCAAAGTAACTCGCGTTAAATCTCGCATCTGGTGGTATATCTTTAAGTTCCAGATGTGTGATGTTGAGGGGTTGGACACCGCTTGCTGCTAGTGACTGCGCGAGCGCGGGTGGGTCAGGGGGAGCAGGCGGGTAGCAGCCAGACAATACAACGTGCTTTACCTCACTCCATCGACCGGTAAGTGGGTGGGTCGGAGTGTCCAGCGGCGTCGAGTTGCATGATATGTAAGCGGTGACTATGAAGTATTTCTCTGAAACGTGCAGAAATAAATTATACTTTTGTTACTGGCAGTGGCAAGGACTTTCCAGTAGAGGATTTGAGTGGGCTAATGGCGACGCGACGAGACGGTAAGGCGGCTTGAAAATTCTCTGACAACAAGTTGATCGCGTGGTGGAGTATGACCCACTCCTTCTCCACCCTTATTCGTGAGAGGAGGCCTTTGCCCTGCAGTGGGATCTAAAACCTGACTTTTGGGCCGCCGGAGTCGTCTTTCGATGCTCGGTAGCGAAAATAAAGAAACCCTTGGGAGTGTAGTGTTTAATTTAAGTTATGTTTTGTTTTTATACTAAATCATATATATTCTAGATTAAGGTATTTATAATATGGGCCTGTAATAATTAAGTTTGTACCGTTGCCTGAAATAAATTAATACATAAATAAAAATAGATTATTTATTTACTTACTCTCAATATTTACGAAATAAATGATTTTTTTTTTTTTTTTTATATTTGATAGGTAAACATTTGACCCCGATCTCACCTGATGTTAAGTGACGATGAGGCCGAAGATGTAGCATTTACAAGATAACAACTAAATAAATTAATAAACAATAACATTTAGGTACTTTGACATCAATATTTACTATTAAGTACCTATTGATTTTCCTTATCATAAAACATTACGTAGTACTACATCAATCAAAGAAAAATGATTGCGTTTGCATTTGACAATTTTTAATTTTCATAAAAAAAAACGTCGTTGTTTACAGGATTCTTTCTTAGTTAAGGGTGGACCGAATGTTTGCTTTATGTGTAAAACAATCCTTGAAGTCACCAAATATTTATTACCATTATACAAGGTGTTACAAAAGTAAAAATAAACATTTAAACTTGGGGGTGGTTTACACCATCAAACTGAACAACTTAAAAAAAATTTAAAAAATCTGCTACATTTAGCTCGAGTAGATTTGTGGTTTGGTATGGAACATCAGATTTTTATTTCGCGATTTCGATTTTGGTCCCTTAATGAAAGTTATTCAGTTTGGTGGTCTAAACCACCCTTAATGTTTATTTTTATTTTTGTATCACCTTGTAAACGTCCAAGATCTTTTGCTATTTAAACTAGATATTGGCAAAATCATCAACCCTAAAACGGAGACACAATTTTATGATTAGAATAGAACGTTTAACTTAAAACACGGGTTGTATACGGGTACCTAGATATTTATAAAATATTCATGATTTCTATTCACCCAGATTTTTCTGAGTTAAGTAACTGCATACCACTATAAATATACATATAGAAACTTTTCAAATTTGGTCGTGTATAACCTTTAATACAGGGTGAAATTGATATCATTAGCATCCTTTTAAACTATGAGTCTACCCATCAAACTGAACAACTTTTACTACGGGAGCAAACCGATCGGAGCAAAAAAAAAATTGATGTTCCGTACTAAACTACAGTGCCATGCCGTGCTGACTCGACTCAAATGTATGCAACAGCAAATTTTTTGTGTGCTCCGATTGGATTTCTCCCATTGTGAAAGTTGTTCAGTTTGATAGGTCGACTCTTAGTTTAAAATGATGCTAATGATATCAATTTCACCCTGTATACCTAGAGAGCGATTTTTGAATCTCATTCGCTGAGCTCAGCAGTTGAAAATATGACTAACAAAGTCATACACCAAGAGTGCGATTTTCGAAAGTCAAATCAGCAGTAGAAATATGCGTATCTCCATACATTATCAACTGCTGAGTTCAACGTATGAGATTCAAAAATCGCACTCCTGTAACGAATAAATTAACATAATTATGACAAAACATGATGATAAAAACAAACGATACATCGCTACATTTCCATCAGACCTAATGACCTCGCAGATTGACCCCGATTCAAGCTACGTTGCTTTTGAAATTATATGGTTGAAGAGAAAAACTATGAAACAAAGTAGCTCGTCTCCAATCTACAGCTTAATGAGTGCCCTACTTAAGGTGGTTTCAGTCCGTACAAAAGTTTTACGCACAATACGTACAGACGGAATTAATAAAAGTAATGTTTTATATATGGAAAAATAGTTTAGAAAATCTAGTTGCCGCGTCACAAATAACATTAACAATTACAAAGATATAAAGCTTTTAAAATTTTGTATGAAAAATTTCAAAGCTTTATATCTTCGTAATTGTTTTATAAATTGCAAATGTTATTTGTGACGCGGCATCTAGATTTTTTAAACAATTTTTCCATATATACAAAGTTACTTATATTAATACCGTCTACGCGTATTATGCGTCAAAACTTTGTATAAAATTGACCCCTCTGCAACCACCTTAAGTAGCATGCTAAATAACACACATCATAAAAATAACTAAGTATTACGAGTAGTTTAGTAATACATACCTTTCAATTCCCACGTAGATGGAAAGTGTGCCGATATATTTGCGTCTCGCTCACTCCCACCTTGAGGTATCACCATCGCCAGCAGCACTATTCCGTAATACATAACCACTTGCGTGTGTGTGTGTGTAAGGATTGTGACGACAGAAGCGACAATCTATCCGCGTCGCTCGCTGAACACTGCCATACTTTGGGACGGTTGTGATGGGTCATTGACGTTTCAGATTGTACCAGCATTATTCCGCTCTCACGATTAACTCCCGTTTGACGTCCAAAGCAGATGCATTATCGTGGTAAAATTGTCTCGGTGGGTAAAACCAGAGGAAAAAAGGGTACGACCAGATGTTGGATTTAAGATGCGATATCTCTACACGCGCGCACTGATCCGCACTTTTGTATGGGAGATCCACAAAAATTCTCATTTTCGACCCATGTTCCTCAAGGAAAGTTGCTTAGTTTAATTGTCTGAATACACTCTTAAATTTTTTTTGATATTATAAACTAGCGGGGAATGTAAGTAGATTCCTCATGTGGTACATCAGCTGGACGGAGCCAATATACAGGGTGTAAAGGACAGCCTTCCGCAGATTGAAACCATGAACTCAGATCATCAAACTGAACAACTTTCAGTATGGAGCCTTCCTCAGGAAACACGAAAAAAAATCCCCTATTTTATACAAAACTGCTTTACCTACCCGGCCCGGCTCAAATGTATGGGCTGTCCCTTACTATAATTGCTGACACCACCTACATTGCCCCACTTTACAGTTTTATTAGCAGAACCAGTGTAACTGCTCGATTACAACGGGATAAATACAGGATGATCATGGGTGCCGGGAGGGGGGTGCAGGGGGGCTTAGAACAAAATATATTGAACAGGGGGCATTTTTATTTACACATGTAGAATAATAGATATATCAAGAGTGTAACCCAGTTAATATTTTAATATTATTTTGAAGTCTCGAGCTCGCTTTGCTCGTTCTAACTTTCTCTTTTATTTAGTCATTGATTTCCTATTCGGACACAGCCATTAAATCGTACTGAAAAATTTCGAGGTCGCTCGCTCGCTTGCCCCATGTTCCTGATTGCGGATTCCTGGATCCTCCCTTGCTTTAATAGTAGCTATAAGTAACTGAAAAATTTCGAGGTCGCTCGCTCGTTTGCCCCATGTTCCTGATTGCGGATTCCTGGATCCACCCTTGCTTTAATAGTAGGTATAAGTAACTGAAAAATTTCGAGGTCGCTCGCTCGCTTGCCCCGTGTTCCTGATTGCGGATTCCTGGATCCTCCCTTGCTTTAATAGTAGGTATAAGTATAATGTATGGATATAGCCAGATGCAACCTCCTGAAAATAACTTTGACGGCGGAAATTTTAACAATGCAATTGATGCAATCTATTCCTCAAACTTTTTACTTTTTACTACTTTTTACTTTCCAACTTCGAAATCGCCAAACAAAATAACTGTTCCATACAAAACTGCCATACTCTTCGACTCAAATGTATGGGACAGCTTAATTTTTATTGTGTCTCTGATTTGAAAATACCTTTCAAAATTACTTAGAGCTGTAATGGTTAAAACAAATTATTAACAAGCCAATACGTAATATTATAACATAGCTAAATAATAGAACCACAGTTATTATTTTAATGTGGTGAACTTTATGATTAAAGTCTTATTTACCTCAATATCTATTGTAATGTAAACACTATTGTTTTGTACTTATATTATTCATGTATTTTATTTTATTCTATACAATGAGAATTTTTCCTGCGGTTTCTAAGGGATCGCCTCGGTCTTTGCGAGTAAATGTCGACATTTCAAAATGTGTTTCTTTAATTAAGTGGGAATGCCTTGCAAGCGATAGGGACGAGTGGAGGACAGTAGGTAATCTGATGGTCGAACAGCCCACGATGAAGTCTGGTTCGAATCTCTGGCCGTAAAACGAACAAAAAGGCACAGGGACGAACAATCTCCTGATCCAACCAACACACAGCACAAATGCCGTAAATGCGGCAGGCATTGCCGCTCCCGAATTGGCTTATACAGCCATGAACGTCGGTGTCTAAGCTAAACAGACGCTGTTTGAAACATCTAATTTAGACGAAATAAGGCCCATGATGATGAATTATTGTAATCAACATTTAAAAATATTTTTCTAGTTAAATATTCAAAGCATGCAAAAAATAAAATTATATTAAGGCTATATTTTCGTTCGTGACGTCATCACTTGCTATCAATTTTCAATTAAAAATGTTGATAAGAAACATGCAAATATTTAGTAAAATATTCAAATCATGCCGAAGAGCTTTTGAGTTTTATTCTCAGTGACCGTAACAGCCTTGATCTTGGCACTATGAAGGTCATTGTCAATTTTAATTTCATAGGTATTTTGCTTGATATCGCATTAATTTATTACGGAATCTCCTAATTGAGTTAACATTGGGTATACTAATGACAACGTGTCATGATATTGGTCTATTAAATGTAGGAATTTTGGAATTATTTCCCTATTATGGTGGTTTCAGTCCATACAAAAGATTGACGCACAATACGCGTAGACGGAATTGATAAAATTAATATTTTATATATGGAAAAAATTGTTTAGAAAATCTAGTTGCCGCATCACAAATAACATTTGCAATTTATAATATAATTACAAAGATTTTTAAAATTTTGTATGAAAAATTTCAAAGCTTTCGTAATTATATTATAAATTGCAATGTTATTTGTGACGCGGCAACTAGATTTTCTAAACTATATTTTCATATATAATACAAAGTTACTTATACCAATGTTTTGTAACAAAATGACCCCTCTGCAACCACCTTAAAATAAATAAATATCTTGGACATTGTCACACAAATTATCTAGTCACATTTAAAGTACCTGGACTTATATTATGATGACTAGACAACGATATAGAACACATATACATATAAATACAAACATCCATGACTCGGGTACAAATATTCATATTATTCATTCAATCAAGTTTTCGATTAATTAATTAAACTAGGTTTTGTCCGCGATTTTTCTTGTTAAACCCGTTGGCTCTATTTTATGGTATCATCTATCTATCTTATATACAGCAACCCTGAAATTACAAAAAAAAAATCGACTGTTCATACCATTGAGTCGAGTAGGCACTAGAAGGCATTGCAGTTTAGTATGAAACTGCAGATTTTTTTATTTGCAATATCAGATTTGCTTCCACCATAGTAAAAGTTGTTCAGTTTAATGGTCGAGTCGACTTTTTAGAGTACCACCTCTAAAAAGTCGACTCATTTCAATATGTAACATCAGGTCGATCCCTATCTTGTTTCATCCCCACTCGGCCCACTCGAGGCTTGTGCCGTACTGTGGGAGGCTGATGATGATGATGGTGTAACATACTAATTTAATCTCATATACAATTTATAATTTCCTCTGAGAACTGGAAAAAATCATAGAATTCTGTTGCGTATAAAATGTCGGCCTTTTTGACGAAGGACTAAAATTCAACCTAAAGCTTCAAGGTTTTTTTGCCCACGGAAAATAAATTCATGAACACTTTTGAACCTTATTCTCGTAAAAATAAAGGTGAGAAATATTCATGAATTTGCTTGCCGACTGTAGGTACGCCTTAATATGGTCGAGTTAATAACAACGTAATTCCCAAGCTAAAACGAGTTTCGTTTGTTTTTTCCTCAATAATTTTAAACTACAATTAAATTGAGGAAAATCTGCGTCGTATTGAAGATAACGGTATCACTCCAGTTTCCGTCCGTCCGTCCGATTGTCTATGGAGCTATTTATAACCGACTTCAACATAGAGCGTGTTTTTTTCATGTATATTGTATACAACGTGTTAATAAATTAACGCAAAACTAGAAAATAGTTTGTTTAGAATCGAGAGCAGGATCGAATTATCATAGTTTCAAAATAGGATTTTTTTTTCAAAATATTAAATAATTGGTTTGTAAAATTTAAAATTTACTGAACCCGATGAACCCACCCCCCGTCATACTCACCCTACTTACTATCAAAACAAGGTTATTAACATGTATCCATGAGTATGTTAGCGCTTTCATTTATTGCTGAAATGATAACAAATCATTTTTGCCTCAAAACATAAAATGCGAATAACTTTAAATTTTAACTATCAAAATAATGAAATTATTGTTTCATTCCAATTATTTTGTTATAAATCAGTTGGGGTGTATACGATTTTGCGCTTATTCATTAACACGTTGTATAATGGAGGATGGAGGTATATCACTTTTTAGGGTTTCGAAGTCAAACAAGGTTCAACCCTAGGTTGAACACGGCATCGCCTTTTTCCGTCACTCCATCCTTTTCTGTCACTCGGGAACGTCATTTGCTAGAGCAAATAAGATAGAAGGAACGCGATCGCGCGCGGCGGTGCTGCGGCGTGCGGTCGCGTTCCGTCTATCTTATGTGCTCTAGCAAATGACGTTCCTGAGTGACAGAAAAGGATGGAGCGACAAAAAAGGCGATGCGGTGCTGCCAGATGAGGTTCAACCAATCAATCAATCAATCAGATATACTTTATTTGACACCAAAAAACAGAGTATACAGAGAGCAAACAATCAGGCATCATCATACGTCCTACGAGGGCGCCCTCGTAGGACGTATGCTTCGTAAGTTTTCGCGATTTCTACCTTGGTCCCATAGAGAAAGCTTTTCAGTGTGATGGTCTGATCATCCCTTTAAAAAGTGTCAGCATATTAAGAAGGACCGTGTTTATGGATATTGAGTCATCTCTTCCATTGGGGCATTTCTCCCGGAGTTACCCTATTCGTTAGGTCAGGTACAAATATATAAAAACAAAAGGCTAAAAGTGACTAAAACTTGCCTTAACTGGAGTTTATTTATTTAACACTTTATTGTACACATAACATTACAGAAAAAACAATTAAAGTAGACATGTACAAAGGGCGAGCTTATCTCTAAAGAGATCTCTTCCAGCAAACCCGCAACAGAGACAGTTCTGAAGTGTGAGGCAGACAAAATGTGTACTGCACAAATAATAAAAACTAGATACTTGTTGTTGGAGTTGTGGAGAAGGGGCCACTCTTTTTCACCCTTATTCATAAATGGCCTTTATTGCCGTTGAATCATACAAGTTATAACTTTTTCCTTATTTATGACATTTATTAGATCTCAGTGCTTAGCGAGCGTCGCGGATAGCTTACCGCTTCAATCGACTCACCCACCTGTTCCTCACAAGTAAATCACAGAAACATACTTACACACACGCACGCAAGAGGCAATGTACTACGTGATACTGATGCTGGTGATGGTGATAGCTCAGGAAGGTGGGAGCGAGCAAGAGGTACAGACACCGAAACGCCTTGCGTCTACATGGGAAATCAAAGGTATGTTCGATCTTATGTTATAACGAGCGTTAACCCGCAACTTCGTCCGCACAAATTATATACCAGATTTTAAGTCAGATCATAAGCTATCAAACAAAAAAAGTTTCATCAAAATCGGTTCAGTAGTTTTTGCGTGATACTCGTTCAAACATACAAACAAACAAACACCCAAACAAACACACAAACAAACAGACAGACAAAGAATCCAAAAATTGGTGAAATGGAATCAGGGACACCTAAAAACCATATCGTAACTTTTTTTTTGTTAATATCTTCAATGTACAGACGAACTTCCTGTTACAGTTTTATAATAGTATAGATACCATAAATCTGATGCTTAGTGGCACCGAGTAGATATTCTACAGAGAAACAGCTTCATACAAGCTCACGGTTTCAAGTTTGATTTCCTCAAACTAACCTATTTCGCTCAGTTGCAGAAACGCTCATTAAAGGTATTCCCTCCATTTAAAATCTCATGCCGTCCCTTTTTGTTTTGTTGATGTAGTAAAAGCTAGCAAGAGATTTAATGGAGGATTAACTCTAATGAGCGTTTCTGCAACTGAGTGGATAATTATTTTAATGCATTATCCTAATTAACAAATTGGTAAACATAATTGACATTACAGAGGAATCCTCCATAGTCACCGCTTACATATCATGCAACTCGACGCCGCTAGATGCTCCGACCCACCCACTTGCTGGTCAATGGAACGAGGTGACACACGTTGTACTAACTGGCTGCTACCCGCCCGCACCCCCCGACCCACCCGCGCTCGCGCAATCTCTGGCAGCACGCGGTACACGTCCCCTCAACATCACACACCTACAGCTTAAAGACATACCACCAGATGCAAAACTGAATTCAAACTTTTTCAAGGGGATGGGTTCAGTCGTTGACCTCAAGGTGCAAGCAGCTGGTCAGGATCCCCCAAACCAGTTGGACAGAAACTTTTTAAAAACGCTACCATCTATGTCTTCGCTGTCGATAGAAAATGAAGCTTTAACCCCTTTTCAGAAAAATGAAATCGATGTTTTGACGTTGGAAAGAGGACGGTCGTTAGAAGCATTAGGTGACTGCGAGGAACTAGGCAGTCTGAATCTGCGAGAGTGGCGCTTGCCAAAGTATGTAAACTCAACAAGTGGTTGGTTGTCAAAATGCAAGATTAGACATTTGAAAGCGGAAAGCATGGATCTGGACTCGTTGATGACAGTGTTGTCTGGTATCGGTGCGCGTAATTTATTTGATCTGGAGTTGCCGAATAATTCGCTAATACAATCAGATCTGCATGATTTGCTAAAGAAAACTGTTAATAACATTGGCTATCTAGATGTCAGCGATAACAACCTCACCGATATCTAGTAAGTGATAATTTTCTAAATTGTATGACTAATATAAGTACGTTGGAAAAATAATGAACAACTATTTACTGATTGTTGCTAAGATTTAATAATATCCTCAGTACCTGTTCTATGTAACCGACTTTATCAATTGATCTCTTGTCTAATCGATATACATTTTCTTGGTCTCGGCTAGTAACAATTTCATTTTAACTTATTGATTACTTCCACTAGTCTAGATGTGATGCCTTTTACTTATGAAAGCGCTGCTATCTTATTAGGTAATTTGTATTGCGGTTACTCTCTCAAAATCTAAAATGTTTATTTAGATTGTTAACTTTACTAATCAATCGATGTCTCTGTGCTCTGTCGCAGCAACTTGTTGGAGACGCAGACGGCATTACGAAAGCTGGACCTGTCTCGAAACATGTTGACAGACTTCACAGACACAGTACGCGCCGTGTTCCAATCTCTCAAACTTCGGGACTCGCTGGACACTCTTCTGCTCGACTATAATCCACTTCACGAGTATTGTGACTGGGAACACAACCCAGGGCTATCTACAACCGACCGCACGCCACCATTAAACCTACAGTTCCTGTCACTAGTTGGCACCAATACCTCGCGAGGCTGCTTTTCTGACTGGAAGCTAAGTCATCTTAATCTCTCCACTAATAATATAAAGGTGTTGCAGGTAAGATATATTTTCTCGAATTTGGTTTATTTTTATTGATCAAGGTCCTTTACAACCTTTGACACACCAGTCGATTATTGCTCGACTCTCTTATCATCATCATCTTATTTAAGAGCTACGCTCTTGCCGGTGGAGTATTCGCCAATTCTGTCCGCTAGTCTCTTGATTAGAGCTATTAGATTAGACTAGATAACTCTGTGTAGGTCTTCCTCTACCTGTCTTCCCCTTTATTTCGACTGTCTTATAATCAGGTTTAATAGCAGCCACCACAATGAAATCCAGCAAAAGAAGAAATTATTGTGAACTATCTTGAAAACCTACATCGAAACCCAGTCATTTTTCGAGCTAGATCCAGAAACATTTTACGTTATCTCTGTACTCAGTTCGGACAGCTGCCGCTAATTGGCAACATAAAATCACTAGTTGTGGACGTTCGTAACAACCCACTGCGTGAGGTGCACTTCGATGAATCAGACTACAATGCCCTGACGGATACAAGCAGGGTAGGTACGCACATACATTCTCCTCTTTTTTATAATATACTAAGTATTTCATTAATTCTAGATCCAACCTATTGTTGGAATATAATTGCAAATGCCGTATTCGTCTTCCTGTCGCAGCCGCGGAGCGAAAAGATGACAGTCCATACAGACACACTGCCGCTGTTTGATTGCGATTGCAAGAACGGGTGGCTGGGACGTGCGCTGCGAGAGAATCGCGTGGTTCTACCGGCGGCTGGAGCACGATGTCGCGGAGGCGGGGAACTGCACGCCGTGTCATCCGACAGTCTCGAGTGCGACCTGGAGCTCTGCGAGCCATGCACCTGTCGCCGGCAGTGGGAGTCCCGCTCTGTCATCATGCACTGCGATGCTCTCGGCTTGCATAATATCCCCTCCCTTCCCGATATAGCCGAGCTGCATCTGAAGGGCAACCACATTGACACCATTCTTGTTGAGAACCTATCCACCACGTTAACGGTAAATATCAATCTTGAATTAGTAAAATTAGTAATTCTCTTCATAGAATTCGTAATTAGTCTGTCACTTATTATTTACAGCTTTTGGATGTGCGTGACAATAATATCTCGCGCATGGATAAAGCGGCGGCTGAGGCGTTGTTCAATTTGTTGGAGCGCCGCGTGTGGCTCTCCAGAAACCCGCTTGTCTGTGACTGTGACAACTGGCCGCTGCTAGGCGCCCTGCAAAGCCATCGCATTCAGGTACTTACACTACAGATCGTTATTTACACGATACGTTGTCTGTGTGTGAGATCGATGGTGGTTTATATCGTTACATTCGTGAAACTAATACATTTGCAAAAACTCCCACAGGTGATTGACTACGTGTACGTGACTTGTTTGGATGGAAGCTTGTTGGACGACTTGCGCCATGAGCAGCTATGCAGCGTCACGAGTCCGGTGGCATGGGTGTGGCTATTTGTAGGGGGCGCAATGCTGGTGGGACTGCTGGTGATATTGGGGGCTCTGTACATGCGCTATGACCGACAGATGAAAGTATGGTTGTATGCACGCGGCTGGTGCTTGAGCTGCGTTCGCGAGGAGGAACTGGATGCAGATCGTGAGTACGATGCTTTCGTGTCATTCGCACATGGTGACTACGAATTCGTGGAGTCACATTTGTTGCCGGGACTAGAGGACGGACCGCAAGGCTACAAGGTCTGCGTGCATTATCGCGACTGGGTGCCAGGAGAGATGATCCCGACGCAGATCACGCGGTCGGTAGCGTCGTCGCGGCGCACGGTCATCGTGCTGTCGGCTAACTTCGTGCAGTCGATGTGGGGAATGGTGGAATTCCGCACTGCCCACGTGAGCGCGCTGACGGAGGGGCGTGTGCGCGTGCTGGTGGTTGCGCTGGAAGACACGCCGCCCGCGGAGGAGCTGCCGGAGGAACTGCGTCTGTACCTGCGCTCAACCACATACTTACGCTGGGACGACCCTTGGTTCTGGAAGAAGCTCCACTATGCGCTGCCGCACCGCACCGGACAAGACAAAAGGATTGTACCACAAGAAGAACCTGTTCGCGAAATCATGCCTCCTGCATGTGGCCTCGAAATGATCCTATTTGAACAGCAGTGAAGAACAATATTAAGTTCAAATATATTATATTATGTATAGTTTAAGGACTTGCGCTTAAAAATAAATATACCGGTTAGACTCGATTTTCGTCAACAGAATTATTTAAATGACACGAACGTGAGTAATCATCAGAATCTGTCCCATACGTTTGGGTCGAATAGGTTTGCAGTTTTGTATTGGAGAGCTGATTTTTTTTGCGATTTCTATGTTGGTCCCATAGAAAAAGTTGTTCAGTTTGATGATAAGATCATCCTCTTATAAAACTGTCAACATTTATGAAAAAGGACCCTATGTTCATATAGTAATAAAAAAATGTATTTTGAAACAAATTGTTCGTTATAAGAATTATTTTAGGTTGTGAAGGAGGGGACGGCGGCGCCGGCGTCGGCGGTCCATCACGCATGCATACCGCTAAGCTCGTCAGTTAGTTTGTTCATGTAGAGCAAATGTAGAGGCTAAAATACAACTCGCTAACTCTAATGGTCCGAAAGCCTTTTAGAGTTAGAACGCACAGACAGACAGCTTAGGCCTATACCATCAAGTCACTGTGTCAAGAGAAGAAATCTTCTTGCATGATAATAAGTACAACTCGTCAACTATAATGGTAATGAATTACGCAGTCAACATAGTGGCGCCCTCATCACAGAATTAAAAATCATCAAGTCAATCAAGAAAACATACAATCAAAAAAGTGAAACAACAACTTACCACAAAAGCTTAGAAGCTATTTTATATCATACTTTTATACTAGAACAAAATATATCACTCATATCCACAACAGGCTTCGTCAAAGAAAATACATCACTCAGATCCACAACTCGTTTCGTCAATAAATACATCCTGAATATCTGCAACAAGCTTCGTCAACTTCCATATAAAAATGTAAAAAAAGGGGGGGGGGGGGCGACCTACAACCTATAAACCTCCTCCAAAGCCTCTCCCTGAGGGTCGGTTCCAAGAACGCTGGCAGCATTCCCCTCTGTATCGCCAAGCTAATGCGCTGACGAAGGTAACTGCTAGCCCTCTTATCACCAGTGGTCTCTATAAGGCGCGCTGAAATCTCTTTAACAAGTTGTTTTGCATCGGGTCCCCATGGTTTATACTAGAATACATAATAATAATGTTTATACATTCAAGCGTGATATAAATTACTCTTCTTCTGGGGCAAACTAGTAATTAAGGCTTGAACTTTTCAATGATTAATAATCTAATGATTAATATTTGATTTATTCTATTAATAACTATTAACAAATTTACATTTTGATAGCATATTACGCACTACGCAGCCAACATCTTGACCAATGGGGAGAGAGTGAGGGGTGTGCGCAGAAACTCTATCGCCTACAAAATAAATGTTCTGCGCAATCAATATTTTACTAAGTTGTTTGCCGGCTAATAATATAGAATTTGCCGAACTAAAATTAAAACTATGTATATTAAAATACGACATATAAAAAACATCAAAACATTTTATTGTAATATTGATAAATATTATTCATATTTCAATGTCTATAAAACAGGTTTATATCTCAGTCTTAAATTTAAGTCTTTTTTGCTTGTGAAAACAAGTGAAAACTGAATTTAACAACCAACCAACAAACTGCGCTATACTGCGCATTCATAACGATATGAATAAATTAAATACAAGGATAAAAAAAATTATCAATCCGTTTAGGCTGTAGGGCGTGACAAAGAAATAGACAAACAAATACATACGCTTGAAAAACGTAACCATCCTTCTGGCGCAGTCGGGTAAAAAGATGCATTTCGAATAGGAAAGCCTAGTGACCCATTGGAATATACCAATAGTAGCACAGTACTTGGTGAGCGTCGCTTAGAGCCTGCCGCTTCAATCGACACATTCGTCATGAGTCACACACACGCACACGCACATGCACAAATACAAAAATGCACGTAAGCGACAATGTACTACGCGATTCTGCTGCTCGTGATGGTGAGGATGACAGCTGCTCATGAAGGTGGAAGCAGGCCATCTAAGTGGGAAATTAAACGTACGTATACGATGATGTTAATTAGCATTATACCTTGCCAAGCGTCATTTGACGTATGATTGTCCTTCGTTTACATGTATCTTGGAAGTTGTTACTTAATTATGTATTTAGTATTATTTACATTTTATTATTTATCGGTTAGTCTGTTTGTTTTAAAACAATGAACGTATATTTCATACGAGTTAATACAGTAGTGTTACGTCGGCCAATTTATTTATAAACCGGTTTCGGATTGAATTAAAATCAAGGTCTCTCAACAAGGCTCTATATTTTCCTCTTAAACTGCCTCTTCATTTGTGAGTTTGAATTTCTCGTATGTTAGCGCGCTTCTGATACCTGCACCTGAATAGAGATGAATTTCTTTCTTTTGATGGTCTGATGGCTACGTTGATCTGCCGTCTGACCCGCAGTTCGAGTACTCAAATCGATTATTTGCGATGAAATTAAAACAGAACGTTACCTGTTCTTAGTCCTAGAAGTTCAGCTCTAAAATTTTCTATACGAATAAGGTGACCCCAATAGACACGAACAATCGCAAACTCACAATACACGACAACAGGTAACACGATATCAATGCGTCGACACCGTAATCAACGTCCCCGCCGGCGGGGACAGCCGCGACCTCTGCCCACTCCTTACACTTCTGGCGCCTACAGACGCTATAGGCCAATCGCAGGCCGCTTCTCACCGATCCCCGCTACCCAATCCGCTACGAGGGCCCAGCAACGTCCTATGCCGAGGTCCTACCCCTCTGGGTGCCCCTAGGTCGGTTGCTTAAGTTCATTCATTTGGCTCGGTAGACCCTTCGTGATCCCTCCAATAGTCCGCAGTAAAAAGCAGTAGCTGCTCCCTGAGCAGAGCTGTAATAGTCATCTCAAAAAACTAGTTGTGACGTGGTTCTTGTATGCAAACAAACAGGCAAAACAACCGAATATCCAAGATATTTTGAAAGAAATAATTGATTTAACATAATTTTACCAAATAAATTTGGCATGTTACAGCGAAACACTTGTCACTCACCGCTTACATATCATGCAACTCGACGCCGCTAGATGCTCCGACCCACCCACTTGCTGGTCAATGGAACGAGGTGACACACGTTGTACTAACTGGCTGCTACCCGCCCGCACCCCCCGACCCACCCGCGCTCGCGCAATCTCTGGCAGCACGCGGTACACGTCCCCTCAACATCACACACCTACAGCTTAGAGACATACCACCAGATGCAAAACTGAATTCGAACTTTTTCGAGGGGATGGGTTCAGTCGTTAACCTCAAGGTGCAAGCAGCTGGACAGGATCCCCCAAACCAATTGGATGGAAACTTTTTCCAAATGCTATCATCTCTGTCATGGCTGACCATCGAAAATGAAGTGTTAAACCCTCTAGAGAAAAATAAAGTCTCATTTTTGACGTTGAAAAGAGGACGATCGTTAGACGCGTTGGGTGATTGCGAAATTCTGAACAATTTTAATCTGCAAGAATGGCGCTTGCCGAAGAATGTGAACTCAACAAGCGGTTGGTTGGCAGAATGCAAGAATATAATGTATCTGAAGGCGGAGCGCATGGATCTGGACTCGCTGCGGATGGTGTTGTCTGGTATCGGTGCGCGTAATTTGTACCATTTGGAGTTGTCGAGAAATGCGCTAACGCCATCAGATTTGCGTGATATGCTGGAGAAAACTGTTAATAACTTTGGCTATCTAGACGTCAGCGACAACAACCTCACCGATATCTTGTAAGTGAAAATTGTTTACAATACATGTACCAACATTAGTACCTAAGGAAAAGTAAAGCATGCATTATGCTTACGATTATATTCGCAATACTCAAAACATCCTCGATTCACTACTAGCACCGAGACTCCAGTATCCAGTGTGACAGTAGGTACTAGTATTTATTCTGTGACACTTAAAATGGACGTTGGGAACAATATATGCCTCAAAATTGATGCATATAGGTGTCCTAACTTAAGAATATCCTTTAGACCTATTCATATGTAACCGATTTACTAAAATGATCTCTTGTATTAAGACAGCTAAAACATAATCATGGTCAAGGTAACAAGGTATAGAACTTAGTTTAATTTTTTTTGACCGATTATAATGTCGTGGTTTTCATGCATATCCAATAATTATGTTCAGCTATTTAGTCCACATATTAAGCTCTTTTATACAGATTGCGTATCATAAATCTATTTATTCACACGAAACTAAAAGAATGTAGAAAATGAAGAACCGAAATGTAAAGCTCTTCGATTTATAAAAGGAAAGATCTTGTGCTAATCTAGATATGATGCCAGGCTGGTAATTGGCTGTGATCCAACATAGGTCAGGTACAAACTTTTATTAAATATAGCGCTGTGATCACAGATCACAAAATCTAAAGGGAGATGTAAAATGGGGGCGGGGCCAGTGTCGCAGCAATATGTGCAAAAACGGAACACATTGCTCGCGACAGTAAGTATTCAATATATTATGAGGCTGAAAGCCAGTCGAGATAAATGTGTAAATAGTTTACAAAGATTATTGGAACGTTGAATTCTGATACCGCAATGGATAATGAGCACATTCAAGCTAACAAAATACTTTCTATCGCGTGGTAATGCGACACTAGGCTTCGTACTCAACGCGTTGGTTGGCATCTCTCTAGATCTCTATGGCTGTGATCAATTAATAAATGTATTGCGGTGCCTCTCTCAAAATCACAAATATATGTTGGTCGGATTGACAACTGATTAATCGATTTATCTTTCGGCAGTGGAGTTCTGGACACGCTGACGGAATTACAAACCCTGGACCTGTCTCAGAACATGTTGACAGATTTCATGGACACAGTACGCGCAATATCTCTCAAACTTCGAGACTCGCTGCGCACACTGACACTCGACTACAACCCACTTCGCGACTATTGTGACAACCCGTGGATGACCACCGACCACAAACCTCCGTTAAACGTACAAATCCTGTCACTAGTTAGCACCAATACCTCAAGAGTTTGCTTCCCAGACTGGAAGTTAAGACGTCTTAATCTCTCTACTAATAAAATGAAGGAGTTGCAGGTAAGAAATATTTTGTAGAATTTTGTTTGTTTCGATTGATCGAGTAATTTATTACCACCTCCTTTAGCTCACCACTCTACTACTATGTCACTTTTGTGTAATCAGTTAACTATCTTGAAATCTGCATCGAAACCCATTTATTTTTTTAACTTGATATTCAATCATTTACGTTATCTCTGTACTCAGTTCGGAAAACTGCCGTTGATGGGCAACCTAGAATCTCTAGTTGTGGACGTTCGTCACAACCCGCTGCGCGAGGTGCACTTCAGTGAGTCAGATTATAAAGCCCTGACGGATATAAACAGGGTATGCATCTTCATTCTCCTCAAAATTTTCATATGTCATACAATTTTTTTTTCTAAATCTAATCTTTTGTTGGAATATAATTGAAACTATCGTATACGTTTTCCTTTCGCAGCCGTGGAGCGAAAAGATGACAGTCCATACGGACACGCTGCCTCTATTTGATTGCGATTGCAAGAACGGGTGGCTGGGACGTGCGCTGCGAGAGGAACGCGTCGTTCTGCCGGCTGGAACACTATGTCGCGGGGGTGGGGAACTGCGCGCTGTTCCTCCAGATAGCCTCGAGTGTGACCTGGAGCCCTGCGAGCCATGCACCTGTCGTCGGCAGTGGAAGTCCCGCACTGTCATCATGCACTGCGTCACTCTTGGCTTGCGGGACATCCCCTCCATTCCAGACCTAGGTGAGCTGCACCTGAGGGGAACCCAAATTGACACCATTCGACCCGAGAACCTATCCACCACGTTAACAGTTAGTGAACTCAATCTTGAATTAGTAAAATATTTATTCTCTTCATAGAACTCCTAGTGAGTCTGTGACTTATTATTTACAGCTCTTGGATATGCGTGACAACAATATCTCGCGCGTGGATAAGGTGGCCGCAGAGGCGTTGTTCAATGTGTTGGAGCGGCGCGTGTGGCTCTCTGGAAACCCACTCGTCTGTGACTGTGACAACTGGCCTCTGCTAAGCGCATTAAAAAACCATCGCGTTCAGGTACTTACACTGCAGACCGTTATTTAGACTAAGAAGTTCTTAATGTGTGAGAGAATCGCAATAGATCGTGACATTCGTAACTAAAACGAAAACTTGTAAAAACTACCACAGGTGGAGGACTACAGGAACGTGACGTGTGCAGATGGGAGCTTGTTGGACGACTTGAGCCAGGAGCAGCTATGTGGTGTCCAGAGTACGTTAGCATGGGTGTGGTTATTCGCAGGGGGCGCGGTGCTTGTGGGACTACTGGCAATATTGGGAGCTCTGTATATGCGCTATGACCGACAGGTGAAAGTGTGGTTGTATGCACGAGGCTGGTGCTTAAGATGCGTGCGCGAGGAGGAACTGGATGCAGATCGTGAGTACGATGCGTTCGTGTCATTCGCACATGGTGACAACGAATTTGTAGAGTCGCATCTGTTGCCGGGGCTGGAGGACGGAGCACACGGCTACAAGGTCTGCGTGCACTACCGCGACTGGGTGCCAGGAGAGATGATTCCGACGCAGATCACGCGGTCGGTGGTTTCATCGCGGCGCACGGTCATCGTGCTGTCGGCTAACTTCGTGCAGTCGATGTGGGGGATGGTGGAGTTCCGCGCGGCGCACGTGAGCGCGCTGGCGGAGGGACGTGTACGCGTTGTGGTGGTCGCACTGGAAGACACACCGCCCACGGAGGAGCTGCCGGAGGAGCTGCGTCTGTACCTGCGCTCAACCACGTACTTATGCTGGGACGATCCGTGGTTCTGGAAGAAGCTCCGTTATGCGCTGCCGCACCGCACCGGACCAGACAAAACGATTACACCGCAAGAGGAACATGTTCGCGAAACCATGCCTCATGCCTGTGGCTTCGAAATGGTGCTTTATGAACAGCAGTGATTTGAATGTTTTGTTTCATTCTTTCATTTTGTGCAAACTGACAAACTGTTTTTGGTTTAACCGAGGAGATTTTTTGCTCTTTTACTTTTATTTATTCATTATTATCTGGTTATAAGGGCTTGGTCAATGACCAAATAGCTACTGCGACCTGGACAGATCTATTGTAGCTCATTTATTCATTAAAGCATGTGCCAATTTTAATTTGGTTTTTAATTTTATTACGACTGTATTACGACAAAACTGGAATACGACGAATCTGGAATGAACGAGTTCGGAACACGACGAATCCGGAACAAATCTATAAATCGTTAAATAATGTGCAATTAAGGAACTTATCGCTTAATCTATACTATTATAAAACTGTAACAGGAAGTTTGTCTGTACATTGAAGATATTAACAAAAAAAAAGTTACGATATGGTTTTTAGGTGTCCCTGATTCCATTTCACCAATTTTTGGATTTTTTGTCTGTCTGTTTGTTTGTGTGTTTGTTTGTTTGAACGAGTATCACGCAAAAACTACTGAACCGATTTTGATGAAACTTTTTTTGTTTGATAGCTTATGATCTGACTTAAAATCTGGTATATAATTTGTGCGGACGAAGTCGCGGGTTAACGCTCGTATTAAATAAATACCTGTTATGTTATTATTATGCACCGGTTATTTATATACATTTTTCGCTGAAAACAAAAAAAAAAGTCTTTGAATGTTATATTCATATAAACTTTAACGAGGCACACAGAACGTTTAGCCCAAAAAACTGTCATTTTAAAATTTTCCTCCTGGTCTTTAGTCCGAAGTTTATGTGAAAGTGCGTTTACTGGACTGAAAAAATGTTAAATAAAACCCATCTTTTGTTACGCATAAACTGTTTAAGAAGCACATAGTCAAACATTTGGTTCTAAATAGCTAAACGTTTTGCTTTATGTGTGTTAACTCGGTTCAGCTTATACACCACTATTTTTAGGGTTCCGTAGTCACCAAGGAACCCTTATAGTTTTACCATGTCCGTCCGTGCGTATGATATGATGATATATATATTTTTTTATTTCAACGAAGTTGCACATCAATTTAATTACTGTGCGTGTTATCTTAGGACGTCATATTATACCAAAGCGGGAGACAAATCTTAAAAGCAGGACGATCCTGGTATTCAATAATGTCAGGTGGCAATTCGGGTACAAAAAAAATCTCACCTTAAGCAGAGTGTACATTTTTAAACCGGTGAGGGAATTTTGGCCACATATTCGACCTACAAATATCGGAAACCCCAGTGACTCATCCGAACCGTCTGTATAGCAGCGCAGTGTCAGTCAGTGTTAAGCAAACGTCGCGGACTGGTTGCGCATTTATAATACCTCCTAACTCATTCTCTCGCACACCATGTGTGGTAATGCGCACGCACACAAAGGCGATGTACTACGCGATTGTGATGCTGGTGATAGTGATAGCTCAAGAAGGCGAGAGCGAGCGAGAGGCAGCGATACCAGCACATTTTCCGTCTACGTAGGAATTAAAAGGTACATGTGTATGAATTTCCAGGGCAGTTAAAATGTTTTTTATCAGCCTGCATATAATAAGAGCCTATTTTTAGCTGTTGCTGTATCGTATTTACCTAGTTTACCTCTTCAATTTTAGGCACCACAGCGTAAATTTGAATCCGTTTATTTTTGAATCGTGAGATTCAAAATCGTGCTCGAATGATGCATAATCTCCATAGTAATTTTGTCATTTTCTACTGCTAAAAGTGCGGCTGTGAAAAATCGCACTCGTTTTCAATTTGCTGCATCCAGTACGCACACTTGCTATACACCAAGCCCGATGTCGGCATACATTCTCTATTTTTAAAGTGCAAGCAATGAATGCCAAATGAGGCCTTAAGAATTCGGCAATGTAATCGTACCTTTATTATTAATTAAGAAAGGTCAACTAGTCTATTAAGGCGGTTGCATAGGGGTCAATTTAATACAAAACTTTGACGCACAATACGCGTAGACTGTATTAATATAAGTAACTTTGTATATATGGAAAAATAGTTTAGAAAATCTAGATGCCGCGTAACAAATAACATTTGCAATTTATAAAATAATTACGAAGATATAAAGCTTTGAAATTTTTCATACAAAATTTTAAACCGCCAGGTTGTGGTGCGAAAATATAGGCCTAAGATACTACACGCAAAAATTCAATGTTGTTCCTTTTTGTAGAATAATGCACACTCGTATTGCTGTATAAATAATTGTCTCTTGCATGAACTCGTAGTCTCCATGTGCAAATGACACAAACGCATCGTACTCACGATCTGCATCCAGTTCCTCCTCGCGCACGCAACTCAAGCACCAGCCGCGTGCGTATAACCACACTTTCAACTGTCGGTCATAGCGCATGTAGAGCGCCCCCAATATCGCCAGTAGTCCCACCAGCACAGCGCCCCCTGGGAATAACCACACCCATGCCACCGTACTCGGGACGCTGCATGGCTGCTCCTGGCTCAAGTCGTTCAACAAGCTTCCATCCGCACACGTCACGTTCCCGTAGTCCTCCACCTGTGGGAGTTCATGCAAGTATTTTAGTTGAACGAATGACATGATCTATTTCAGACCTCTCACAAATTGAGATCTTTTTTTGTCTAGATCATGGTCTGCAGTGTGAGTACCTGAACGCGGTGGTTCTGCAGTGTGCCTAGCAGTGGCCAGTTGTCACAGTTACAGGCGAGTGGGTTTCCAGAGAGCCACACACGGCGCTCCGCCAAATTGAACAACGCCTCCGCTGCCGCCTTATCCACTAGCGAGATATTGTTGATACGCACGTCCAAAAGCTGCAAAATTTTTAAGTGACAAATTCAGGTCCCTAATATGCTGACGGTTTTTAAGAGGATGATCAGACCACAATGGGACCAAGTTTGAAAAGGAGAAAAAAATCTGCTATTCCATATAAAACAGCAAACCTACTCGTCCAAAATGTATATGACGGCAGATTTTTTTCGCGATTTCAATGTTGGTTCCATAGAAAAAGTTGTTTAGTTTGATGGTTTGATCATCCTCTTAAAAACAGTCAGCAGTTTAAGATGGACACTGTACATGTAGAAGTTTAGTTAGAAGTAAGAGCACAGGTTACTAGTTACTTCGTAACAGATAGTCCTTAAAAAATGATAACTTCTCATACTTTAATTTCGTCTTGCCAGACGATACGCGCAACAATTTTCCTAGTGAAACTTGCCACAGCATTTTTATTACTTCATACAGCGCGCGACGTATGCGACGTTGCCTTCTGGAGGCAGAAATCAAGCAAGCGCAACGCTTACGATGCGATAAAGTTTAAGGACTTATCTCGAAACCAGAGTATAATTGATTGATTGATTGGAACCTCCGGCTGAGTGACTGAGACCTAGTAAGAGTACTTACCGTTAACGAGGTGGGTAGATTCTTGGCTCGAATGGTGATTATGTGGTTGTCTCTCAGATGCAGCTCACCCAGGTCGGGAACGGAGGGTATATCGCGTAAGCCGAGACCGTCGCAGTGCATGATGACAGTGCGGGACTTCCACTGCCTTCGACAAGTGCATGGCTTGCAGGGCTCCAGGTCACACTCGAGGTTGTCGGGTGGCGCGGCGCGCAGTTCCCCGCCCCCGCGACATCGTGCTCCAGCCGGTACAACAACGCGATCCTCTCGCAGCGCACGTGCCAGCCAAGCGTGCCTGCAATCACAGTCGAACTGCGGCAGTGAGTCAGTATAGACCTCCACCTTTTCGCTCTTCGGCTGCAAGAGAAAAATATATATTTCGTTACTATCTAATAGCATTAGCATGTGCCTACATGACCAGCTTTATCGTAGATCTACTAGCTTCATACACATTTTGATCAGCCATTTGTTTGGTTGGTAGGCACTTAGTTAAGCTATCCGCGATACTAAGATGTACTAATTATTCGGGGTCCTTCTTAGTATTGAATGTTATTTAAGTCAAAAGCTTGAATCTGTAAACGTTAACTTGATTTTTATACAAAAAAGGAGAAATTGATTAAGATTAAGATTTAGTTTAAGATTATCATTATCAAATACTAAATATGATAAAGAATGAAGAAGATAATGTAGAGGCTTACCCTGCGTATATCCGTCACGGCGTTGTAGTCTGACTCACTGAAGTGCACCTCGCTCAGCGGGTTGTTACGAACGTCCACAAATTGATATGTTCTGATGTCAATCAGCGGCAGGTCACTGAACTAAAACAGATAATTTCCGGTTCAGAATTTCAAATTAGAAACATAAGTAAATGATGATTACACAATTTCTGTTAAGCAGACGAAGAGTAGAAAAACGGAACCAATTTTAATCATTAGGCAGTATGTTTTCAAGACAGTCTACAGTCTGGAATCAACTGATTTCATTCTGTTGTGCTGTGGATAGTTAAATACTGTTATTTAAAAAGAGCCTTTGTCGTAGCTGTTGTTGTAGAGAGATGAGTCTGTGGGCGCCGGTTCCAAGTGCTAAGTGCACCAGTCAGGAGGCTCCCGGCATTTTGACAACCGGTGGGGTGTCAGAGTTCTAGAGTGGAGGCCGCGAACTGGTAGGCGTAGTATGGGATGTCCTGCTGCCCGCTGGACAGACGACTTTAAAAATGTTGAGCAGTGGACGATGATAGGCTGATGATGAATGACCTACACAAAAATAAAAAAAATTGAAATTTAATGCTTCGGTCATACCTGCGCGACCAAAGCGACCGCAAAGCGGGAAAGACGCAGCAGACGCTGCATGGTAACCATTACACAAACCGGGTCGTCGAATTCGACGAACGTTCGATCAGCTGATTGCATTCCTATAGGTTTCTTAGGGAACCTTATACCTAGGGAACCTGTAGGAAATTTGCATAAAACTTTTGGCTTTCCATACTAAATGCAATCAGCTAATCCAACCTAGAACTAAACATTTTAACGGGTTCTTACCGCGTTTTGGTATATTTGTGTTCCCGAGTTGTTGTTTGATGTTTAGTTCTAGATTAAATAATAACCGCGTAACTCTCAAAAACTGTATTAGCTAATCCAACGTTTGTATGAAAGGTCGAAAGGCCCCCCCACAACAATCACCCCTTAAAGTAATGCAACTGTTTACCCTTGCATCCTTTAGAGTAATTTATACTTAGGTAGGCTCTGTGATACATGGTATCAAACACAGCGTCAGAAATAGAAAAAAACAAAGTGAACTATTTACTTTATAAAGTACTAGTGCTAATACTATACTGTACAGTACCTACGATCCTAAAGCTGTAGGCGTTTGTCTTCATTACAGGTGAAACCAATTTGAGCTGACACCTCGATCCTTCTTTCTAATTAACGTTAAAAGTTCCATCGGTTTGGTTTAGGTTTACTTTGAAAGATAAACTATCGGAGTGTCCCTCTTACATTTGGTATTAGAGGTTTTTCCATTGTTTGTTTTATAAAGAACTAATATTTGTTTTTTTTTTCTGGCCGCCGCTATTTTATTAAGACCGTAGCTTTTTTTAACTTTGGTTCTCGTAAAAAGAATGCATGTGAGATACAAAACCACGAGTTGAATTATGTTTCTTAGTTGCAGCAAAATTTTAGACCACCTCGATAAATATTATGGTCGTTTATGTACTAGCAATGTCTATGGTTATTTTATAGTCCCTTTCCATATTTCCAGGGCTTGTTCAGACCATCAAACTGAATAACTTTGGGACTATGGGAGCAAACCTGAAATTAGATGTTCCATACTAAACTGCAGCACAGACTGCAATGCCTACTCAAATGTATGAACAACAGATTTTTTGGCGATTTAAGGTGGATTTAAAAATTGGTTCACCCTTAGCTTTCTGGAAAATTCTGATTAGCAATAGTAGATTGCACACCAAGGGCAGGAAAGTAAGAAAGGTCCTCGGCTTCGCCTCGGCCAACAAAAATGTGATCTGAGGCTTTTTTTACTGCCTGAGGTGTGTATACTATTTTTCTCCTCGACGGAGGCGGAAAGCGGCAACTTCGTTTAGTGCAGAGGGACGAAAGTTCGAAAGAAACCGGAGGGGAGACAATATAATTTATTTACCAAAAAGATATACTATCCGACATATCGTGGACGCTACTAAAGCTGTTCTAAGAATAAGTGAGAGTAACTGTTTCAAATCTCTGTTTCATCAAAAAATACTTCATTTTGTCGTTATATCGCCAGTTTAGCCCAGTTATTTTACGGTTTGAGCCGGGTCTAATTAGTAATTGATATTTTTTTTCGGTATAGTATTTAAGAGCCTATTTGAGCTTAGAAATGTACCAAAATTAAAAAAAATCCCATCAGCAACAGTGCCAAATTATAATTTTGCTATTATCTCGGTATAAAAAACCTGATGCCAATTTTTTTTTATACCATACCATACCCATACAGATGGGTTTGCTCTTAAGCTCAATCCAGTCCTCAGGACAAAGGTAGGGTCGTGGGGTGATATATTTCTGAGAAATTATTTATATCCTTAACATTTAGTATTAGTAGGTAATCAGTCAGTGTCATATAGAATTATTAGGAACCTATTTTTCATCAAAATCTGTTATTAAAGAGACTAAAATGTTTTTCAGCTCTAAGAAGACTAGCATGTTACGCCAAAAACGACTTTAACAAATAGGTTTCCTAGTGCCAAAACTCTTTATTCCTGAAAATCTTAGCTCAAACGGCCACAATAAATATGGAGCCTTCACTTTTGTCGTATCGACGAGTAATTAATCTTGTTTGAAAAATGGCCTCCGAGATGCAGGCTGATACTACTAGACACTAATCAAACAGTAGCGACAATCACTCGGATGCTAAGTTTCAGAGTCGCCCTTACAGCCGTCGTCGTAGATGCCAATGGTGTGTTAAGAGGATATGTGAAAAAAATTGGATTCTCCAAAGCGTCATATATCATGAAGTACTAACAGTATGAGTATAATTTGCGGGTATGTGTAAATTGAACATATAATTGAAGTTTTGATTAGAGCCAAAAAACGATTAAGACACATTTTTTCGATAGAAACACAAGCCAAAGTAGCCTCCGTCTTTGTCGATAAACGCTTGGAACTGCTAAACGGTGAATAAAAGAAACACGAGACTTGATTTAAAAAAGAGATTGATATTTTACAAATTTTGATTAGAGCAGAATTGAACTTACATAATAGTACAATCACAATTAAATAAAGTTTGTTTTACGCTTGCGTCGCAGTAATAAAAGCTATCACATGCCCATTTCGTTTCAATTATTTTTCGACATAGGCCCTTAACCTACACTTAAAGATTGCAATTCCTCAAAAATCCCACTGGAGTGAGATTACTTCATTTTTATTACAAAAACCAATCAACAATGGATTACAAATGATAAATATGAATTCAGATGGTAAATAGGTAATTCTACGAATTGTTTATCTATCTATCTGCAGTACGACAACATTTATTTGTCATGTCGTCAATCTTCGTTTGCGTAGACAGGGACAAACAGTATGTCTTTAATAAAATAATGAACAGATGGCCGATGATGGGGACAAAGAGTTCTCGATTGGCGACCGCGTACCGGAATGCGCAGCAGGGTTAGGCTCCCCACAAGATGGGCAGATTACCTGGTGAAGGCAGCAGGAATCCGGTGGATGAGGGCAGCGCAGGACCGTTCGTTGTGGCTATCCTTGAGGCAGGCCTATGTCCAGCAGCGGACGTCTATCGGCTGAGACCATGAATGTAATCAACCTTGTGCTCACAATTTTAAAGTGTGAAATTGATTGCCGTGTAGTCTAATGAAATCAATCGACCAATAGAAGCTAGTCATTTTTGCTGCGCAAGCTTAGTTGGCTGTAACCGTGATAACTGCGCAGGTATCTTAAGACTTAACACTACTGATATTGGTATACATTTTAGTCTAAATAAAAAGGAAATAATTTCTGGTTACACGATTTTATATATATTGTGTGTTTTTACATGCTTGTGTGTGTTCACTGTCATCGATCTGTCAGTTACCTGTTTGTATAATGTATCTGACGGATACTTTGATAAATAGATTTTTGCTTCTTACCAACTCGTTCGATACGATCCTCTCACAGTGATCTAAAAGATGGTACTTCGATGGAAACGACTTCCGAAGTTCATAATTAAACCTCTAGGTGGTAATTTTATTTAAAAGTCGTTTTCCCCCGTGAGCACCATTTCTCATGTAAAAATGAGAACACTATTTTATTTCAAGAACTATAAGGGTCAATTCACACTGCAGCGGAGAGCAGCGGCGCGCACCGGCCGGAGGAGCATTTTCGGTGCAATATTTAACTTAGCATTTTGAAACTTACTACTAGTGAATAAAATTCACTTTGATTGTAGCGATAGATGGGTAGCGCGGCGCCCCGCCGCCGCCGCGTTGATAGGGCTTGCACCAAATTTAAATTAGTTTTATACATGACTTACTAGATATTGTTTAGGTTAGGTCTGATTCCGTCATGCAATTTTTACCTATTTATCGTTACCTTAAATATCGTTAAATATGCGAGAGACAGATCACTGAAGATTAACCCTAAATTCGTTTTCGTGTAAGCTTTTATTTTGTCTTTCAACTATTGTTAATATACACGTTAACTTAAATACGTTATAGTATACTCTAGGGTGTATTTTAGATCAAACTGAACAACCGTTACTATGGGACCAAGATTGAAATCGTAAAAAAACTGTTATTTCATGTGTTTCTGATTACTTTTGTTCGCGGTTTCAAAGCTGATTTTATAGAAAAAAAATCAATTTGATGGTCTGAAGCAACCCCTTAAGTATATAAGGCATTTAATTTTATATTTACCTTTTTTTGTATAGGTACGACAATGTTAAGGGCCTATGTCAAAAAATAATTGAAGCGAAATGGGCGTGTGATAGCTTATATTACTATCTGATGCGAGAGAAAGAGATGGGGCGCCGCGCACGACTGAAACGACGCAAGCGTAAAACAGACTTTATTTAATTGTGATTGTACTATTTATGTAAGTTCAATTCTGCTCTTATCAAAATATATTAAATATCAATCTCTTTTTTTTTAATCAAGTCTCGTGATTCTATTATTCACCGTTTAGCAGTTCCATGCGTTTATCGATAAAGACGGAGGCTACTTTGGCTTGTTTTTCTATCGAGAAAATGTGTCTTAATCGTGTTTTGGCTCTAATCAAAACTTCACTTATATGTTCAGTTTATACATATCCGCTAATCATACTCCTACTGTTAGTACTTCATGATATATGACGCTTTGAAGAATCCTATTTTTTTCACATATCCTCTTAACCACATCTAGTAAGATTAGAGCGTAGTATCAACAATTGTATCTTTGTTCTTCCCAATTCCTTTCACTAAGTATGCGGGCCGCGGCGAAAAAAAAGAGCAAAGGCCAATTTCAGTGAATGATTACACTTATTTTTTCCATTACGTACTGTAAATATCTACTCTAAACACGTAGTAAAAAGAATCAAAGTGCCTTTTGACATGAAAAAAATCTATTTCTTGAGACGGCTTTAAGGGTATGCCAGCAATTTTTAAATTGTAGCTTTTTATTAGTTCAAGGAAGTGGAAATTAGGAGTTACCTAAATTTAAAAATATGTGTTTTAAGATGTGGAAAGAATATTTTGATGAAAAATCTAAAGAAAAAATACAATGTCAGCCTCCTCACATACCTTGGTTTACCCAAATTAAGGCCAGTAGAAAAGTTGTTGTTATGACACATAGGCTTCGTAGTGGACACATTCCACTAAATAAATTCGGCTTCATGATGAAAAAGTGTAGTTCACCTAATTGTGAGGAGTGTTGAGTGGTCGAGGACGTTCATCGCCTGTTAGTGGAGTATGTTCGCTACGAGCAGGATCGAATGACACTGATGAGGGAGCTTGGAGTGAATAGGCTTGATGTGGGCATATTTCATGACATCCTAGCATCACCAAGTTCTGATGCTGCTAGAAAAGTGTTCGTCTTTGCAAACTCATCAGTGTCTCGTTAAATAAATTAGAATAACTAAGTTAGAGTAGGTAAAATCTAGACAAGGTACGATGGGACTGACATGTATTTTGTATAAAAGTCCCTTTAAAAAAATTATTATTTCAGAACTTGGTTTACTGTATAGCATCAATTATTTACTTAAATAGACTGTAGTATATATAACCTTAGCTTAAGAATGTATATTGTAATAGTCTCATCATCATCATCACAGCCGATGGACGTCCACTGCTGGACATAGTCCTCCCCCAAGGATCAACATAACGACCGGTCCTGCGCTGCCCTCATCCAAGCTCCTATATTGAATAAATTATTTTGAGTTTGAGTTTAACGCAATACATGAAAAAAGTGTATGCGGAGGGGCTTTTAAGTTGGTTTTTGTTTTATTATTGACGAAGCTTGTGGTGGATTTTAGTTTACGAAGCATGTGCTGACTGCTTGTTTTATGTAGACATTAATGAATTATTGTTATTATCAGTAAATGTATCTTTTCTGGTGTTTCGTATATGTGTACATATTGTGTTAATTACAAAAAGTTACAACAAGTAAATTTTATTCTCAGATTAAGTCGCCGGTTGCTCTAGAGTAAACTTGTTTTGCGTTTTACCAACCCTAATCTATGAATAAGTTGAGAGTAAATTTTGAACGGCCAATTTTGACGTTGTAAAGCTGATATCGAGATTAATGAAAGGTCAAGGCAAATAATTTAAAAAAATGTAATAAAAATAAACCTAACAAATTAAAACTTTATAACCTCACATTGTAATAAGTACATAAACAACGACCTCTTTCTTTAGGTGGATTATACATTCGTTCTTTTAGTATGGGTTTAGTGTGGTAGAAGAAAAATTAAGTTATTTCGGAGTACACACTAGGAGTAAAATTGTTCCTTTTATAGTTACTCTTCTATAAATCAAAGTTTCGTCGAGTCGAATCCGGCCTTAGAGACCTAATTGGTATAAAAACTATTTTTGAGCGTAGGCTATGTGGCAAGAGCACCGCCTCGAACCTCGATCGGCTCATTTCTTCACATAAATATTTTCTTCTAGCTTTTGTAAGTGACTAAGTGTCACTTGTCAAAATTGACTACAAGCAGCATATCCTATGAACGTACAATGTACATAATAAGAATGAGCTTCACAAATGGGTGGTGATGTCACAGCGGTGTTCTGTTCCCAAGCTGTTCAATATTCACCAGCCGACGTCCACCGCTCCGGCTATTGTCAGATCTTCGAGCTGGAGCTTTTTCATGAGAGGCAGCGGTTTCATTTTAGGTAATTTACATAGGTGCCTTAAATCTTACTATAGGGGCTGGTAAGCTAGAAACACTTCGACCCAATGGAATCTTTTGTGTTGACCCCTAGATTATTTATTTTCTTCACCCTTCAAAAACGTGGTAAATGAGGAACAAAACTTGTAATCTCCCGATTTTGGATAACCATCTCCCAGATATGCGTTTAGCCGCCAAGACACGACAGTCACACATAATATGTTCCATTGTTTCTTCCTCCACTCCATACGATCGTCAGTTTCTATATCGTGTTAGCTTCATCTTATGCATCACCGTGCCTATGGCGTAGTGCCTGGTGAGGGCTCCGATGATGGCACGAGCTTTTCTCCTGCTGTTGTTTGTTATGAACATTGGGATTACCAGAATACATACTTACGTGCATATTCTCTGTGGCAGAAACTTCACCTCGAGATTTTACTGCAATCAACACAAAAAAACAATAGGTGCGAGCGTGCGGTGCGTGCGTTGCGATTTTAGTACAATATTATTAGATCATTCCAAATCTGATGATTCAAACAAATCTTATGATCTCAATCCTGGAGCGACGGAAGTAAGATCGAGATTTTACTGCAATGCCTACGACCAGGAGAAACCAGAAGCGAGCGAAGCATGCTCGAGATTTTACTGTATTGGAGTATGGTCGCTGTAACTATTTCCCGCTAATATCTACCCGCTTCGACCATCGTCCTAACCAGAGCATCAACGGATGCCGTGTTTGAATAGCCAAGAATGGATTTGATTTACGCGATGTCAATAAGCGTCCAAGCGGTATTGCTCGGACAAGTTGAACACGGTTTTGTGACAAAGGGCTTGAAGCATTGAGGAATATCTCGATGGATTATCGACTAACTTCTACTTGGAACGAGGTACACCGAGGCTTGCAAGGAGAATACTGACTGTTCTTAAATGGTCAAGGAAACTTGCATACGCTCTAGTACGTATATCAAACAGGGTTTTCCCTTATATGCTGACGGTTTTTAAGGATCAATTTAACTGTTGGACTAAATGGCGAAAAAAACTGCTGTTTCATACAAAACTCGACTTAACCTACTCGAACGAATGAATAGAGTTTATGGCCGCATCTTCTCTACAACGGAACACCTTCCGACGCGGTGGTATAGTGGCAGAGTAAAAAAATGACGTCAGAGAGCTGTCAGAGAGACGTCAGTGATCTGTGATTAATTACAATAAAATGTTTTGATTTTTACAATTTTCACCATAGAGCCAACTTCCAAATAGCGAAAAAGAAATCAGTTGTTTCTTACAAAACTACTAAGTCAAATGTTTCACAGAAGAATTATTTGTTTTTTTAGCTACGCTCTCTCAAGTTGTTCAGTTTAAAATATACAAGCTTCCTGAAAATTTTAATAGAATTAAATAACAGGATGCAAACTTAAATTCTTTACATACTTAAGGAGGTCCATCAAACTGAACAAAATTTTTACTGTGGGACCAACATTGAAATCGCGAATAAAATCACCTGTTCCATACATTTGGATCTAGTCACCGTTGACGTTTTATATGGAACAGCTGATTTTATTCTCGCGGTTTCAATGTTGTTCCCATAGTGAAAGTTGTTAAGTTTGATGGTCTAAACTAAAGCATCCCCATAGCATAAGCATGTAATGTTTTTATGCTTACACCTTGTATACAAACAGGTGTTACATGTTACAAGAATACTAATAAAAATTAAAGGGGGTGGTTTAGAACATCAAACTGAACATCATTTACAATGGAACTAATATCGAAATCGCGAAAAGAAATCTGATGTTCCATACTAAACTACAAATCTACTCGAGCTAAATGTATGGAAAAGCTGGCCCTGTACCCGGACTTTCGATATTCGATATATCGCCACAGTTTCGGTCAGCACTTGATTGTAATAGAGTTGAAATTGGAACGGAAACGTTCACGCAATTGCGAAGTTCGAATGTGCGGGTAGAGGCCGTTCTTTTTTCGCGATTTCGATGTTTTGTGCATCTTCTTCTTATCGTGTTTATTTTTTCTTTTGTAACACCTTTGTATGTAGAGAATGCAACAACGCACCGCTCAGCATTGTCCAACAACGAATTGTTTTTAAAAATAAAAAAAAGAAGCAAGCAAAAAAAGAGGCAAGCGCATGGTATTCGAAAGCACCGCGGTCGTATAAGTAAAGAGAATATTCACCTTAAGGTGCGCACGGGGATTTGCCTTATCACTGGCCGGTTAGTTTTTATTGCAGCGCAGCCCGTCGGCGTAGATAGCGTGATGGTAACGTACGGATGCTTGTTGCGCCCGAAACTGGATAGCAGAATTATTTTTATTGTTCGTTTCGTAGTGCCAGGCCTCCGACACTCGGCAGTAGGTACAGAGATAAGCAACTATGCTTTAGCGATGCAAACTTTTTTCTTTTTTTTTAATAAATGAATTATTAATTATGAATTTCTTGATTTCTCCAATTCGTGCCAGATGGCAACGCCAGCGTCGCTTACGAAGCTTCATTTCATTACATACTTACATTTTTGCGCGTACCATCTTACAGAAGGTCATTAGAGCGTGAGAATTTTTCGTTTTCTAAGGAAGTGATATGTCTGTTACGCAGTCTGTAATAGTTCTTTGGTAATCTGAACGATCATAGAAATGGGTTTTTCCAATAGTACGATCGGATTGTCCATAGGCGAATTTCCCTAATTCGCGCTAAACCCTCGTACTCGCAGGGCCAAAACAATTTGTCGGGAAACACATTCCTGATAAAACTCTTACAACTCGTAGTATATGTGGCAACTATTTATTTTAGCAGGCTTTACTAGACAATAGCGGACTTTGATAAAACATAATTTGTTGTTCTAAATCGAATTCTTTAAAGGTTTAACTAAAATCGACTTCAGATTAAACAAAATAGTCAAGTAAAGTCCGCTAATATAAATAGTTGTCACATACACTACTAGATTTTTCTCAGTGTAAGTTGTGTAAAATCTTCTAAACGCGTGCGCGTATGCTGAAGTTGATTATGCTCCTGACGGATTCCAGCATCAGTTTCTGCTTGAACTCCGTTCAACAAGAACGGTTGATGAGCTCTCACTTTTTTAAAAGCGTGAAGCGTGCACGTATACAAAACGTGACCGTATGTTTCCATCCCATACCGCGCAGTTATCACGATATTAAGTTTTAACTACCCGCCATACAACTGCTTAGTGATTCGTATATATGCCACTACCCTGTTTATTTTGTACAAATCGCATTTTCCTTGCAAAGCGAAACTGCCTGTGAGCAGATTGTGTGATTTTCTTTCAATGTTCGTGACCTGATTTAAAGATTATATGGGATTGCTGGATGTTTTCTTTTGTAAGCTTATTGTGTACTAAGTTTTCCTCCGGCGTTCGCTACATAGGATTCGAGTCGAGTCTTTTTGGTGTAGCTAATCCTAACATAGTAACTTCTGCAGGGTAGTTCAGACCAGATGAATATATAAGGTCTAACAAAATTAACTGAAACTATTTTAAGGGTATGCTCAGACCATCAAACTGAACAACTTTCTCTACGAGACCAATATCGAAATCTCAAAAAAAAAATCTGCTGCCCCATACATTTGAGTCAAGTTGTGTTTGCAGTTTTGTATGTGACATGAAATTTTTTTTTTTTGCCATTTCGGTATTGGTCCCATAGAGAAAGTTGTTCAGTTTCATGGTCTGAGCATACCCTTAAAATAGTTTCAGCTAATTTTGTTAGACCTTATATACTATGAATATAATACCTACCAGGGCCTGCCAGGAAAAAATTGGTTTCCACCCGATTAAAAGAAACGATTATTTTGTTTATCTCTTTCTTGAAACCAAAGAAAGAGAGTTGAGTTTTCTTTTTTATTTTGTGTTCCAGAACACAAAATTTTATTTTTATTTTTTTCAATATTATTATATCAGCCGTCGCCGTCCCATTGTTGGGCAAAGGCCTCCCTCCGTTCTCTCCATGCGTCCCGGTTTTGCGCTTCGTTAGGTCAGTTCTTCAAGAAGCCATCGATTTCGTCTCGCCACCTTCTTCTGGGTCTGCCACGACTGCTTTTTTCAATAGGTTTGAATTTTTTTATTTGTGTTTACTTATTAACTCTCTCAACAACAAACGGTCCGATTGGTGTCTGATTGATTGATTTTAAGTGCACAAAATTTTAATTTAAAATTTTGGTAGGACCCAAAGTAAGCAATCTAAATATATTAGTCTTCTAGTCTGGTGATAGGTAATATGGAAACCAAATCTTTGCAAATGTAAATACACTTCAAGTGTAATCCGACCCTTTTCCTTCAGTCACGTGTCCGTTACATAAATCTGTTTACGTGTAATGCTCTTTGGCTACCATACTTCCTTGACCGATATTTACCTTCTTAGAAATCCTACAGAACTGCGGTCAAAGCGTAGGAAGTGGGACGACCACCGTTTCCGACAAAATGGCCGACTGTGGCTCCATCTAATGTGTGCACAGCAAACTTGCCGTTGTTTTCAGTTTACGTAACAATGTGGTAGTAAATCCTAAATAAATAAAATGAGAAAATAAATACTAAGTACAATAAATTCAATAGTATTGTACTTTCACAGGTGTCAAACGTGGCGTGATAGCGTCATGCAATTTTTCGCCACAATTTTACTGCCAGCCAAGGCGCGCCAAAGATGTTTTCAAAATTTGTATTCTGTGTGTAACGGACATAGATGGAGCAATGCCTTGATCGAGTGGTGGCCAAGATCAGGCAAGAGAGGAGTAGGTCGCCCTCCAGCTAGGTCAGCTGATGATATTGCAAAGGCAGCTGTAAGGACTTGTATGAGATTGGCACAGAACAGGTAAGAGTAGCATAATGGGGAGGAGGCTTATACCCTGTAGTGGGTGCACAAAAACTGATGATGATGATGATGATGTTGGTGTGTTTCACTCCATAGTCTTTCATGTAGCATGATACTATATGGATGCTTTTCTTCACGAAAAAACCAGCGGTGTTTTTTGTTTACTTAAGTTCAAGGAACTTACGTCCGATTTGTGACCCCGCTAGATCGGACATAAGTTCCTAATAATTTATATCTATAGATTCCTTGTATAAAAAAGTGAATTTTTATTTTCTGTTTCTTAAAAAAAAAGTTTGACGGCCACTGCCGTAATGGGAAATGGATATTGCTTATTGGAGGAAGTCTAGTGACATTCCAGATACTCAGGAACGCCCTAATGACATTTGAGAGATATTAATACGTGTCCCGATATCCCGAGCAAAACATATTTTCGGTTCATACCCTAACCTGATAGGGAATTCCTACTTCCTAGGTTATTTGGAGGAGAAGCTAGGTATCAAGCGATGCAACAGAAGTTTATTCCTAAAGCGCTAATACCAACTGCATCTAAACGAAGTTTGGTCGTAGTGTCAATATTAACCAATTAAAGTCAGTGATTTTTTCAGAAACAATCTAGAAACGTATCTCTATGCTTATAATGAATTAGATTTTCATTAAAATATACAGTTTCAATGCAAGGATTAATTTAAAATTAGTATGGAAATCTTTGAAGTACTGTAACTATAACATTTTAACGAAAATCTGACTCTTTACAAGCATAGAGATTAGTAGTAGTAGAAAATATTCATGGACTTTTTCTTTGGGTATTATTGGAAGACTTCAGTTGTATGGAGCGCGCCCCGAATTATATTCCATTAAGCCCTCACCCTGGTCAAAATATGTCAAGCATTTACATGCTTGGACTTGATATTGCTTGATGTAAAGTCAAGCCCGCATTTTACTCACCGCGGCATCAATTTCTTTTTCTTTTGCGCCTTGTTGGAAGCATATTAGCATTGACTAGCATATCTCTAGCTAGATGGAATATCAAGCTTGACAAAGCTTTGACAATGACTAGAAAAATAATGACAATTTATCATCAATCAACCATGGATGTCCACTGCTGGACATAGGCCGCTCTTAAGCAGAACGTCGCGTTAATAATCTCAAAATAACTTGGAATAGGCCGAGGATAGAGTTTTGTAAAAGCCTCTCCCATGTCGCGCCCGCCGCGCCGCAGTAGTGAACGATGATAAGCTGATGATGATGAACTTTGGATTGGTCTCTGGTCTGGACCTTTGATCAAAACTGCATTGTATTTTGTGTATGTGAACGTATAACTAGATGCTGTATTATGCTTTAGTTCTAGATTACGATCCTTTAAAGTTATTCGAAATTTGAACTCGTAGAATCATCGCCGTACATTGTCTTTTGTTTCTCTTATCGCACGAACGCTCAATGGAATTCGAGAAGCTAGAAACAGCTGTGTTCAAATCTTACGGTCGACAATTGGAAGGAAAGTGGTTTATTCAGTCGCTTTGATGAATTTGATGTTTGGTTATTCATCTATTATATTGTGCTGGTTTTAAGGCCTATGACGATGAAGAAAGATGTATACGGGGTGAAATTGATATCATTAGCATCCTTTTAAATTAAGAGTCTGCACATCAAACTGATTGATTTTACTATGGAATGGGAGCAAACCGATTGGAGCAAAAATAAATCTGCTGTTGTATACATTTGAGTCGAGAAGGCATTGCAGTTGAAGTTGAGTATGGATCAGCATATTTCTTCTTGCTCCGACCGGTTTACTCCCATAGTTAAAGTTGTTCGGTTTGATTGGTAGACTCTTAGTTTAAAAGGATGCTAATGATGATATCAATTTCACCCTGTAGATTATAAAAGATGGCAATTCTATACTTTCCATTCATCTGTCTTTAAAAAAATAGAATCTGCCTTCTACTATCCTCTAGGACACTTTTGATTTGGACGCCCACATCTAATAGATAAATGTAGGCGAAATTTACCAATAATCTTGGTTTATCTTAAATTATAATTAGGCAAGAAACTCGGGTTTGGATGTGTTTCGATTACTTCAAGATGAGACGTCTTCACTGCTTAGATTTTCAAGTGAAATTACCTGAAAATTTACGAATGAATCCAACCATTTACTTTTGCCTTTGCATAACCAAAGGAACTTATCAGCTTTAGTCCATCTCGATTAAACATCCATCAAAGAGCTGAGTGGAACTCTGGGGCCAATTGAAAAACGCCAGAGTGAAAATCGGATGCGGACTTGATACTCACAGTTGGGTTGTTCGAAACATCCATCGTTTGTATATTGTAAAATGGGTGAATCGGATTATGCAGTCTTTGCAGGGTTGCTTTGTATCGCGTTTATAACAAGTGCTAGTTTTAGGAAGTTTTTATATGAAGTTTTTATTCCAAAAAAGTGAGTATAGTACCTCGATCAGCAAATTAGCATCGCTATCCTTTTAGATAACTAACGGAAACGCTGTAGGCAGGGTCTTTTTCGAGTATGCAATTTCTTTTGCATATTATAATTCTAACAAGTTAAAGGTTTTTTGTTGTTGAATCAAATTAAAGATTGAAAAGTTTGTCTCAGGCGGGACTTGAACCCGCACTCTTCCAAACCGAGGAACTGCGTTATCCAATTTCGCCACCGAGCCCACTACCCAGAGAACCCTTTTTTGTTGTTGGTCTGAATAACAATATGGTACGGCATTTTCATTGCAATATGAGTTAAGATGGACTTCCGTGGATGGATCGCGGCCGAGGCGATAGATGCGCGCATCTGTCGCATCAGCCGCAAACCACGGAAGTCCACCTTTAACTAATGTGTAAAAGTTATCTTTCTTAAATAATGTAAAAAACGTCAGCTTATTAAGCAGTACCCCTGTATATTTTCTACATGAGGTTCAGACGAAGTCCGTCAGTGTGTATTCTCGTAAGATTTTCATTGGTTAGCTGCACTTCTCCCTGCTTTTAGTCACAGAAGTAGATTACGGTTGCAAAGTCGGATTTGGATCAGTCGATAGCTCGAAAAATAGTTAAAAATTTTAACCTAAAAGTTTATAACAGTATTCGCTTTAGTTTGCCGGGCTGAATGTTTTTAATGAACGAAAAGGTATCAGCTGCAAATATAAGGTTTTTTTAATTAAAATTTTAATGAATGGAAAGGATGGATTTCACATAGAGATAGGGAAAATTTATAGTCATTGGTAGTTCTCACTGTATAGGTTTTCCCCTTGTCTTATTTTTCTAGCCCGAACTTATCCTTGCTTGCAACATACATACTCGCATGTAACAGACTCCTTTAGGTCCTGTTTGGTTTTCCATAGAAGGTAGGTGGCAGCCGGGGTTAGTCGTTCACGTTATATGCATTGCGGTCTTTATTATAATATCTTCCTACGTCCTTACCGGTTAAGGTTTAGTTTAGGTTTAGCATCTTGCAGGTACTGGTCAGCTCTTTTGCACAATTACCTCTAAAGATGACATAATGTTTTTAAGAAATCAAATCAACTAACTACTGAACTGAAATTTGAAGGTACTAAAAATTGCAATACCTTTTATCCTAATGCGAAAATGAATGTAATAATTCCGGACATTAACGCTCAGTTGCTGAAACGCTCATTAAAGTTAATCCTCCATTAAATCTCTTGCTGTCACTCTTTGTCTTGTTGACGTAGTTAAAGCTAGCAAGAGATTTAATGGAGGATTAACTCCAATGAGCGTTTCTGCAACTGAGTGTTAGTCGCAGGTCATATAACATAGGTCTATTAGAAAAATACATAGGTACATTATTAGCCCAGGACCAGGAGCGTTCAACATGCTCTTGGAACTGGTCTTACCTAAAATAATTTTCATCCGTAACTGTAATCGTATTTGTCGTATAATGTTTTATATCTATAACCTGTTCAAATTTAAACTTCTGCTTCAATCCGGCTGCCTTTAATACCGCATTTATATCGAACCGGTCGCTAGCAGATCCATTTTTTTCATTGAAGGTACATGCGACATCACCTTCTAACTTGGCTTCGAATTCCACCATTATTCTCATTGACCCTTTCACTGCAAAGAGCGTAGCTACAAGCCTTTGACCTGGTTTTAATTCCGCTTGTATAGTAGTAGTGGCGGAATCTAGGGTCTTGTTTTGTGATCCTTCTGTTATTTTGTTATTAACAGAGGAAGTGTAAACATAATCGGGCTTTATTATTACGATTCTTAAATTCAATCTTGCAGCTCCTTCTAGTAATTTATGATTCGTTGAATCGTATTGTGATATTTTTTTTGAGATCGTGTCTTCCATGTCTTGCGACAGTTCAAACTCATGTTCTGTATTAACAGAGCTATTATTTATATAATCTTGTATATCTATTTGTACCAAAAACATAACTATAGCTTTACCTACATGAAATTTCTCGCCGTATTTTAAGCAGTACAGAACCTTTGCATGTTTATGACAAAGAGCAGGTTGAGCGCAGAGACCTAAGTAAGGAATGCATACTTGATTGTGCCCGCAGTAGTAGGTACGTATTTACTTCATGAAAACCAAATGAATGTGCTGCGCTTACAGAAGTCTATGTGGAGTTAAATTTTGCTGGATACGATCTAGGGAAGAGTTATTTAAGCATAACAATAATGCATTTCTTCTATTTTTATTTGGTACTATTGATACCGGCATACGCTGAAGAAGAAACTCAGAGGCGCATGTGAAGTCTACCAATCCGCATTGGGCACGCGTGGTGAACTGCGCCCATAGAACCTCCTTGAGGGCAGGCCTGTGCCCTGCAGTGAGACGTTTATTAAGCAGATGATGATGGAGATGATGATTTGGTAGAGAGAACAATACGGTCATTTACTGATCTCCGTGGTAAAACCAGGGGGAAATGAGGTTCAGCTCATGGGATTATGGATCCAAAATCTCTCTGGTAGACTCTTAGTTTAAAAGTATGCTAATGATACCAATTTCACTCTGTAGATCGAGATCGATATCTTAGAAATTAAAACTGACAACAAGGTTCTATTCCCAGAGAACGTCACATAACTATGTACTTTCTTGTATCTTTCTAGTTAATTAAGACATCTTTGCTCGGTGGTAGTCCACTCCGGAGTCCGGACACGATGTTAGACTCGGCGACAACCATATTGCATGTAATTTTGAAACGCATGCACCTCATATTTGCATCTAAATAAGATGTTTGTTGGCCTGTGTTGTGGGTTGAGTAATTAGAGAGGGTTAGGCTAATTTGTATTGTGTTAGCTTGTTGGACGTTTTTGTTGGCAAAATATTTGTGGCTTATTATTGTCAAGTACGTACTAAAGATTTAAGAGTAATAAGAATGCTGACGAGCTGGCGAGGGCTTGGTCAGGACGAAAGATGGTTGGAACAGACCCAAGTATGGGAATCCCAGCATGCAGCATAAAAATGGCCATTAAGGAATGGATAAAACACACAGACTGGAGTGGTTCGGCCTCACAGGTCTTCAACAGTATGAAATTTATCAGCAATATGACAACCCGTGTTTCAAAGTTCATACTGAACAACAGCAGGAGCAAGGCTCGTGCCATCATTGAGGGCTCACCTCACCAGGCACTACGTCACAGGCTCGATGATGCACAAAATAAAGCTCACCCTAGATCCCAGCTGCCAAGCATGCGAAGAGGATGAGGAGACCATGGAACATATCCTTTGTGATTGTGATGTCTTGGCGGCAAAACGCATGTGCCTCCTCGGAAATGGATAACCAAAACCAGGATATCTTAGGTTTCTTCCCCTTAATGGTATCGCCTCCATCTACCATGAATTTGAACGGTGAAGAAAACAAATAAAAATATTGGGACTAACACAAAAGATCCCACTGGGTCGAAGTGTTGCTGGCTTGCCAGCCCCCTCAACAAGATAAGATACTAAAGATTTTTATGTTTTCTGTGTATACCGATCTAGATGGCGGCGCATTGGTTTGGGTCTCCTTCAGCTTGGTATTCAATACTTCTTTCATCATTGTTCAGTTATTATAATAAAATCCCAGAGTCCATTGTGAATCTTTCGGAAAACTAGTTAAAAATCCTTTGTGGAAAAGCTTATTATAAACTGGATGATTTCAAATACAAAAAATATTGCTTCAATACTGTGTACCTATAAGGAGTATTAATAATTTGCAAGTACAAAAATTGCAAATAAGCTTGGTTTAAAAATTCCTTTGTTAGAGTGAGTAATAGACACAATATTTCTTTTGTAACTCTTGTGTTGTGTATTATATTTTAGATAAAATAAATAAAATAAGATGAGTGTTCTTTCAAAGATCACTGAATCGTTCTATTAGATTACGTACGAAAACCCAAAGTCCTTTTTTCTAGACTTTCTTTTTAATCCACAATATAATATTTCTAAAAATTTTACAGTTAAATATATTTTTTTATTCTCAATACATGTTTCTTGATATTAAATTCATCGAAAGTCTTAAAAAAATGTTCTGATATATTTTTATTCCGTGAATATTCCAATAAATACAGATTTTTCTTCGTATTCACCTTCTTCAAAGGAGAATGAAAGAGTAAAAAAGATTGTACAGGGTGAGTATGATAACAAACTTCCGCTTTGTGCAAAGTATACAGTATGCTTATAATAATCTCCAGAATTATATATTGTAAGATCAAGGATGGAAAGTAAAAGAAAAGTTTTCTGAATAAATATAACTATGAGGATGATCCAACAGATTGAAAGCGTGATTGGAGACAGTCTCAAAAGACTTTATAAATTATAGCTTGTCGATTTTTGAGACAAACGTACAATCTGGGTACTATCCTTCCAATACAGTTCTAAGCAGCTTGCTTTTATACTGACTTAAGAATCACAATTCTGACGGCTTTTTAAGGGGATGATCAGACCATCAGACTAAAACTTTAGGTATATACGAGCGTTAACCCGCGACATTGTCCGCACAAATTATACACCAGATTTTAAGTCAGATCATTAGCTATCAAACAAAAAAAGTTTCATCAAAATCAGTTCAGTAGTTTTTCCGTGATGCTCGTTCAAACAAACAAACAACAAAAAATTCAAAAATTTTTGACATGGAATCAGGGACACCTAAAAAAAACCATATCGTAATTTTTTTTTTGTTTAACTTCTTCAATGTACAGACAATCTTCTGTTATAGTTTTATAATAGTATAGATATATGAGACTTATTATAGAAATCGCGAAACAAAATCAGCTGTTCCAAACAAAATAATTTTTTTATTAAATTATTTTTCTCGATTATGGATTATGGATCTTGGAAAACTATTACGCCGTTGCATCCCGTTAGGGGTTCATTTTCGTAAAAACTTCTTCTTTCTTTCTTTAATGGTTTAGGGCTTTGCGATATCTGTCAGTCGGACAGTTTATTTATATGTATAAATAGATAGATAAGTATTATTGTTTACCACTTGATTAAGCGATGGGTTTGCTCTTGGCTTCATATATCACCTAACGAACATGCAAAAGATAACTATACATACTTCCACTGTAGAACAAAGGTCTAAAGAAGGTTTAAAAAAGGGTTTGAAAGGAGAATCATAACTATTCAAGTTTAAAACTTTTAGACGCGTCTCAATCAATATAAACTGAGAGTTAATTCAATCTGACTATACCAAAAAGGGCCCAGTGCTGCCAATACCGGGGAATTTCGCTGATTTACGGGGAATGCGGTTCGTGCGGGGAGAGCGAGGAACGATTCAAATCGAAGAATTTCGGGAAATCGACTATTTGTAATCCTAAGTGTGGGAGAAAAATAGAAAATATACCTTATTGAACTCTAAATGTATAAGTTGATGGATTGATTGATTGTTGAAGTGATTTAGAAAATTTTCTTAGACAATTAACTACGTTTTGCATGAAGTAACGCTTTATTTCTTGAATATTATATTTTTGGGTTATTGTAAAACGGGAAGATTCGGGGAATTGGGCCTATTTTTATTACGCTGGTAATCGAGAAATTTACACTGGCAGCACAAGGCCCAGCAATTCCCTACCTGAGGGTTAACAATGGGTTCCATTATTTTGTGTGAATTGAATCGCTATGGACGATTTAACTTGCTTAAGCCGTGGATTTTACGCTTGATTTACCCCGGGGTACTATTTAGAACAGGGGAGAATCGAAATGCCGATGCAGAAGCTGGATACGGGGGATTTCGTTAAACGTGGGGTGAATGGACTTTGGGATTTCTTCTTTGATTTTTCTGTAAATAGGATGAATTGTAAGCAGTATGTCAATCAATAACTGTTTTGTAATTGTGTAAGGAAACGTAATGAAACCCGAAGTTAGCCATCTTCGAATCTACTTTATTGCATCTCTCTTACTCTTAGGTAATAACACATTCACACCTGTCATCCTTACTTTTTAATCCCGTACACTACGTTCCGAATCATGCATCTTCTTTTAACTAGTAATCACACTCTTTAAATTCTACGGTCCGATTTCATATCTTACAATTGTACAGCTAAATAAAAACACTACCAAAAATTAAGTTACTAAAAGATAAATTGACTGTTATAGAACATTATATAAACATGTTATCTTCATGAAATCATCAACATCATCAGCCTATAATACAAGGTGTAAAAATAATATAAACAAATAATAAGGGTTGGTTTAGATGTAGACCATCGAACTGAATAACCTTCACTATGGACAATCACCCATTAAAGTAATGCAACTGTTTACCCTAACATCCTGTATATTATTATTATGTACTTATAAATATAAATATCCATTTTCACAGACAACTAAGTATTTGCGTTGTAATATGTTGGCGCGCAGGTTTGCACGATGCACTGAAGAGGTAAAGCGTACACTTTTCAGAGCTTTTTGCCAGTCGATGTACGCGTGCAGCCTGTGGGTCAGCTATACGCCGAGAGCCTACAATTCTCTGCGTATCCAGTACAATAATGGGTTCAGGATGCTGATGGGGCTTCCGAGGTTTTGTAGCGTGTCAGGGATGTTCACGGCGGCCAGTGTGACTTCCTTTCACGCCATAATACGCAGTAGAGTCGCCTCCCTGATGCGTCGCGTCCAAAGTAGCACCAACAGTCTCCTGAACACTATTTCAAACCGGCCACACTGTCCCTTCTGGAGGCACTGGACGGAACTACACCTCACCGCTGCCCCCTCTATCAGAAAATAGGCTATTTTTAAATGATAAATGACTGTTATGTATTATACTGTACTAGCATAGTTTTTTAAGTATATACTAACAATCTATGGACTGTGTCTGAAATAAAATTATTTTGATTTGATTTGGTGTTTTTTCTATTTAGGCAATGAAAGTGGTTCATCCTATTGCATAATAGAACAACCTACTTATTTATCTACAATTATGTGTTTTTTTTTCACATAGAGTTTTCCAATAACGCCAAACCTGTTGGACATTTAATTGGAAAAGTCTGAAAGAAACGATAAATATGTCAATTTTCCCCTGAGAGGGAGAGAGCCCACTGTATAAATCTCAGGTCCCTCCTCGCCGGTAAAAAGAACTTGTATTATGATATTTTTGACAGGACCATGATAAATGATACCCGGGGGGATTTGGGTTAGTGTAACAGGTTGGTTTTAGGTGTTTGTTTGTGAGGTAGATGGTAAACTTTGTGGTTTTTGGGGTTCCGTACCCGGAGGGGCCCCAAAGCAAAAGTTGTTCAGTTTGATGGTCTAAACAAATCCTGTAAATATTACTAGGGTGTTTTGTTACACCCTGTATATTGTCGTCATTAAACCTAGATAACAATTACTTCAAATACATTCCTAGACACATCTTTGTGGCCGTTAAATTACGTATGTCCATAATTTAATAAGTAACAATTGCTTGGTACCGTCTGGATCTAACTGAAATAATTTTATTATTGCGTCTGGTTTCCATGGAAACGCTTAAATTGTCCTCTGCTACAGTGTTTATGAGTTATTACTCAGTCATAATATCAGGATAGCAGTATAGCCCAATCATTTTACGGTTTGAGCCGGGTCTAATTAATAATTGCATTTTTTTTCGGTATAGTATTTAATAGCCATTTTGAGCTTAAAAATGAACCAAAATAAAAAAAAAACCTGTCTGCAACAGTGCCAAATTTAAAATTTTGCTATTATCTCATTATAAAAAACCTGATGGCGATTTTTTTTTTGCACATACTTAACACTTTCGCGGACACTGAACGAGACACAATAGAACTTTTATTGTTATCACTGCTATAGCCGGTCACTGTCCGCGAACGTGTTAAGGCATTACCATCCATACATACTTCAAACATGGAGTAAATATTTTTGTCTACTTAGAAGGTTTTGAAAAATACATTCGTATTTTAATAAAAATCTAATTTTTGAAATTTAAATGCCTGTTTTATTGCTAATAAATAATTTGTATTGTTAAATTTAATTCAAAATAATATTAATTTAAAATCTTTCTGGGACTCACAATTTTGATTTCTATGTTGCGTGGCGAATTTTTTTTTAATATGTTTTTAGGCAGTCTTCTTGTTACTAAATGGTGCCGCTTACAGTTTAAAAGTCCAATTAATAATTACTTCCCACCTCTCCTAACAAAACTCCGTAAAATGACTGGGCTAAGTAGTGGTCAGTGGATGGCAGAGTAGGCAATAGTCAAAGGCTTCGCTGTAAGTACCTAAATAATGGCTCGCGAAATTCTAGAAATGTCTAAAAAGTATAAATAATGTATTACAATTACATACAACTTTTACTGCAGAACCGTCTACAATTATTTAAAAAAAAATTACCTGTTGCGTTACCTTGTATTTAATTTTAGTATGAAATAGCAGATATTTTTTGGGTTCTCATACTTGGTCCCGTAGTAAAAGTTGTTGATACTGACGGGTACTTTCACCCCTTTTCGGGAGTGGTCTTCTTACACCCTGTATACAGGGTGTTAGGGTAAACAGTTGCATTACTTCAACCGGTGATTGTACCCATAATACTGAACAACTTTACCTAAGAAATATATAGGAAATTCGCAAAAAAAATTGTACTTTCCATACTAAATGCAATCTGCTGATCGAACGTTTGTATGACAAGTCGAAATTTTTTTAGGGAATTTCCTATACGTTTCTTAGTTGTTCAGCATCATGGGTAAAATCACCCCTTAAAGTAGTAAAACTGCTTACCCTAACACCCTGTATTATAATGTTAATAAGATATAATGATGTATCATCAATGAGTCTTTATAGCCATAGAGTTATCATGTCATACAATAACAAAGCCTAAACATGGCACATGTATCTAATGTCACCTTTGTATACATCAGTTATACCCAGCTGTCATACATTGCCGCTGACATTCCAGTCCTTTCAAATCTTTCAAAAGTATTCGCAGGGACCGAAACCGGTATCGATAAATACCGGTATTTTTGGTTACAACCTTTATTTTTTTTACAGGTATTTTTAGAGGTAACCTTAATATCATTCTACTAACGGTCCGCGTACACAGAGATATATTTAAATAAAAAAATGTTTCTTCATAAATATAGTAAGTATTCAATTTTTAAGTAAGTACCTCGTTAGTCGTTACTAAATACAAATTAAATCAATTATAATAACAAACTTAAACTCAAACGCGAACATAAACTTAAAGCATTATATGCTTTTGGGTTCAATAAAATGTTAATAATCATCTCATGTATTATCTTGACCTGTCCAATGTTGTAGCAACACTGAAAATAGTGCGCGCGTCTTTCGTTGGGTGCTCCAAAATTTGCGTCACCCGACTCAACTCGCTACAACAACGACGTTGTTCAATCAATCTTGTACTTTTGATTAGTAGAAATTAAAGTTCATTTTTCAATCTTATTAAAAACCACGCGCGCTTTTTGCCGCTCCATCTATACTGACCCTTACCCGCACTCACTCGCATTCTCATGAAGGTCATATTTAGGTTACCAGTATTAAAATCGTTTGTTGCCTGGATAAAGGTAACATTTAAATAAAGGTAACCGAAAATTTTCGGCCCTGTGTATTCGGTTACAAAGCAGTAATGTAAAACAACTGGGCATAACTTAGTGGTCCCGTTAATAGCGCACTGATGCGAAGTCCTCCTTGTATAGAATGTCATTGTATATCATCGTTAAACCTGCTGAAAGCTGCTCTAATTTATTTGTGATAAAGCATGCAGTGTCTACACGCCTTTAATCTACCCAGAGCGTAATAATGTTTGTTTGACAAGCCGACGCCAGGGAAATCTCACCTCTCTGGTATGTATTAATTATATCAGTCCCCCGGCACTGGCTTAGCATTTACAGATAAGGGTAATGAGTAACCCGATGCTCGTTTGCAGGCAAAATTGAATATGAACATTTGGTTTTGGGGGTATTTTATATATTATTTTATTGTAGCTGTGTGGAGTTATCATTATCTCGGCTGATAAACGTCCACTGCTGGACATTTGCCTCCCACAACGATCGGTCTTGCGCTGCCATCATCCAACGTGTGCCAGGTACCCTGTGGATAAAATTCCTTTTTTTTTCTATTTAAGTCCTGCGAAATTCCGACTGCTCGCAAATGGTGAAGAAAAACATCATGAGGAAACCTGCATACGCTTAAGAAGAAATGCAGATGCGTATGTGAAGTCTACCAATCTGCATTGGGCACGCGTGATGGGCTAACGCCCATACAGGGTGTATGGGTTGAGGGTAGGCCTGTGTCCAGCAGTGGGACGTACAGAGTGTGAAATTAAATGCGTTAGGTACATATCAAATGGGGTGCTTTAGACAATCAAACTGAACACAATGAATCCATCATCGATTCGCATCGTAAAAAAATCAACTATCCATAGAAAACGTTGAATGGGTAGTCGAACCAAATATAGGGTCTTGATTTTTTTTTCGCTATTTCGATGTTTGTCCCTTAGAGAAAGTTGTTCAGTTTGTCGGTCTGACCATCGCCTTAAAAAAGTGTCGGCATATTAAGATTTTCTTCGCGTTTTCGATGTTGGCTCCATACTTATAGTCGTTCAGTTTGATGGTCAGAAGCACGCAACTCCTTAACAAAAAAATGTTATATGAAACGTGCTCTGACGCCATTAAATTACTTTGAACGTTCGCATATGTTGCATACATTCTGGATATCGGTCATGACCAGTTTTTAGTATGGAAGTCCCGACTATTATATCTTAGTGAGTTACATTCTCTTTGGTCAGAAGCGCCCAGTTTAATATGTACCGCATTAAATTTTGTACCATGTATAGGCTGATGATGACGAATACTTTACACGTATTATGTACATAGCTTATACCTAAGGCCTAAACAATACATAATATACTTAAAGCACGTATGTAGATTATAATAATATGTGATCCTTTACACGTAGGTTGTATTGGGTAATTTCCCACGCGGCCCCCCGTCCAATCAGAGTGATGTTACGGCGTTGCATGACGTATGTTACGTTAACTTACGTTACGTTATGCATGTAGCTGTTAACGTGTAACTGTTACATTTGCTAGTTACAAAGCTTATTGGTACGGTCAGCACCAGAGAAATCTAATCCCCTTGCACTTATAAAGATTAATATAAAAAGGTGAGGTTTCTTTGATGCTGACTGTACGTTATGATTATGAGGATTGTATAGCTCCCATTTTCAAAAGAGATGCTTTTTAGGGAAATTAGCTACATATATTTTATTTGACTAGTTTTACGCTTAACCCGTGCAAAGTCTCAGGTTACTAGATCTTTGAGAAGTATTCTTGAGGATTTGATTATCAACAGTGACTGAGTGACGAAATCAGTGAAGTTTGAGTTTGTTTTTTTTCACGTGTGTTTGTTTGAGTTTAGTTTTTTCAATAACAAAATTTTAGAGCTATTGAATTTAGTAAACTTCATTAAACATGCCTATTTGCTATCCTGAAAATTTTAGCTCTCATATACCTATTGTATTTTTTGTGTTTATGTTGTTGGTGTTTATAAAATAATTATATTTCAATGATTGATTTATTGTATTCAGACCGAAAAATACGCCAAATCGCTTCAAGAAAAGGTACGGCAGTCCACGGCTCGTTTAGCTTATTTCGTAGCCACCAATTAATTCCTTCATTTCATTTATTCAGTACCAATTTACATTAACATTTACTAACAGTAACAAGGGGAACAATCATTTCCCTTCAGATGTAGAACACTAAATCCTAGTCAATAAGGGCTATAGTCGTAAACAGTTGACCCAATAGCTAGTTACAAGTCTTTAGGGCCCTCCACAGAGGCGAGTCAACTTCGCACTAAAAAATACCGCTTTTAAAAATTTTATATTTTGAACCAAGACCTTTCTTACAGAGGAAAATACAGGTAACTTTTAAAAAGGCTTCCTCCACTTTTAAGTATAAAACCCCAACGTTATCAAAGGGAATTAATTTTCAATAAAGTTCAAGAAAATTAATATCAGCAGTCGATGAAAAGTTCTGCAAAGAGTTGTTGGTGACTTTGCTGACGGTACAAGTTATAAAAAAAGAAAATCATATTAGGTAGTAATTGATGTATGTTTGTTGTCTATATTTCTCTACATTCCATTTAGGTTTGCATTACTTCCTATAACACAATCCTTTAAATGTATGAATAATTATACTATCGACATTGTAATGATCGCCACAAACAGACTGGACAGAATTGGATAACGACGAACAACGACAAAGTTATGAAAAAGCTGACACAGCTGAGAAGGATTACGGAGCCTCGTGACAGGCTCAAACGTAAACCACGCGAAATACATGACAGGGCCGTCGGCAAAAACTGCAACGTGACCATAGACGAAGAATTTTTCGCTTACGCTGGTAGACGGAATATCAGTGTAACCGGGTATGACATAGCGATAGTCATAAAATCCTATACAATTTATATGAAGTGACATGTCGGAGTCAGTACAAAAAAGTGGTTACGCCGATAAGGACAGCAATAAGATAGCGATCCCCTTTTTTTAATTAGAGCGAATTTGCTATGTGCATCTCTTATTGAGTGAATATGACAAGACCATAAATACTTACTATCTCTATGGACAAGACACGTGCTCCCTTCTCTGTTCCTTCTAGTACCTTCTCTTTCTACGAACGTGACACTCGAATGACATATTCATACTTTTATTTACACCAAAACACACAGATACAGCATAAAAAAAGAAACAAAAATAACGGTACAAATAATGCGGTCTTATCGTAAAAAGCGATTTCTTCCAGAGAACTTTAAGGTATAGGAAATTAAAACAAAGTCAGTGTTTTATAAAATAAATCAGCACAATCAGCCCCGCTGGCTGTAGTCATTATCACTGAGCTCCAGTACCATACAATTACAAGGTGGTACATCAAACTGAACAACTTTTTCTATGGGAGCAAAACTGAAATCACAAAAAAAAATCATCTGTTCCATACTAAACTGAAAGGCCTATTCGACTCAAATGTGTGAACAACTGTTTTTTTCTTGCCATTTCAGGTTTGTTCCCATAATAAAAGTTGTTAAGTTTGATGGTGACAAGTGGTGGTGGTTTGTTGGACATGTTTTCTCAACTTTGTGTATTATTATGTCCGTGTATACAATAAAGTGTTATAATAATATTAATGATCTGAGCCACCCCTGAAAATTTGTCAACTCGTTTCAATTACACCCTGTAGTTTGAATCTACTAACCAACACCAACAACATTTGAAAAGTAAAAGAAATAATAATTATATGAAAAATAAAGGCTTATTATTTATTTATTGTCCATCATACGTCGGGAAAACGTGTGAAAACTAACTCAAACTACCTCTCTAGGTACAAAAGCCTATGAATTGAACAATAATAAACTGAAAAGGTTTTGTACTTTGTGGCACGTTCCAATACTTGGGAAACTTTGGACTTCGTTCGATTGTTTTCTTTCAAGTGTTATACAATGTTGTACAATTTCTGCTTTATTCATGTTTTTTTGTATACTTACTGAACCCTAGGCTAATAGTTTATACCCTGAATAACACACTAAAAGAAGCTCGATGTCGCATTTAACTACAGATTCATAACATAATTATATTTAACTTGAAAAGCACACTCAAGAAATGGCTTAAAAATTTAACCTATCTGGAAACGGAAATATTATTAAATACAAACTCTTGAAGTTCCAAATTTTCAGTATATTTGTTAAAAATCAAAACATAAAATGCACATACTTATCTTCCGCACACACACACACATACACACACACACGGATAAAAAAAAACCATAAGTCCCCTAGTGGTTGCCCCAAAAGGTCACTGGACACCAAGAGGTTGTTACGCAATACGCATCGTAGGTCTAGGTAAGACACACATTCACGCAACTATCTCTCATATCACCCATAACTCTGATATGCACACCCTCATAAATGTTATCGCACACATGAACACACACGCACAATTTTTCTTTTTTTCTTTAACTTTTCATTTGTTTTTAATTTAAATTTTTCATGTTTTGCCACTCACTGTTGTCACGTAACACACAAGTTTTAGTTCCTACCACTAACTATTTATCTATAAAATGTGAAGAGCGCTGACTCTTCTAGATCAGATTTTCTTTATTTGAGAGTCAGAGTTCCCGTAAGTAGTGTCACAGCATTCTTCTAAAATATCTAACATTTTGAGCATCATAAAATGTATGCTAGGCTAAGTGAGTGAAATAAACATTTTTTATTTTTATTTATTTTTATATTCCCACTCGTTGCTTCCAAGCTTTTCTTTTGATACAAAACTTATTCTTTTTTAAATCCATTTTGATTCCGAAACTAAATTAAATGCAGGCGAAGAAACGTAGCAATTCCCTTGATACAATCTCAAGTAACGTTGCAAAGAAAGACAATTTCTTGTGAGCAAAGTTGAGCGTTAAACTGTTTGTTTACTCGAGAAAACTGCAGTCGTGGCAAATTGTTACCGCATTAGGGAATATACCAATGTCTGCAAGTGTTGCCAGGTTTGTTTGAGAGAAATTACCAAGTTTTTCACAGATTCACAGATTTAGGAGTCAATAGAAAACTCAAGTTTATAGAATCATATCTAATGTCTAAATGAGCGATTGTAGCCCATACGGAAGAGAGCTAGCGCCTCAATCACGAGGACGCGGTTCGATTCCTGGCCGTACAGGTTCTTCGGAATTTATGTACGGTTGTATTTATCATTTACTAGCTCGGCGGTGAAGGAAAACATCGTGAGGAAACCTGCATTCCCGAGAATGAAAAGAAAATACCATAAGTTCGGAGGTATGAGTAAAATATGGGTGAGCTTGGGGCGAACACAATAGATCAGCGATGGTCGCAGTGTTACATAACGACCCTTGCTTGCAATAGCCCAACCACAAATAATCTAATGTCTAATCGGACTATCCTTCTTCTTTTGTCTCAATGGTTCTTCAGTGGTGTTTTATATATTACTGGCCAAGTATTCGGCAAGGCTGACAGCTGGCTATCCTTTAGTTTTAGTGTTCCGTTTGACGCTGTCAGGCTGGCCAAACACCTGACTACTAGAATATAAAAACACCACTGAAGAACCATTGATACGAAAAGAAGAAGAAGTTCCGTACTCAAAATAGGAAAAATGTTATGGAATCACAGCGGTTTCTGTCTTTCCGTCCATTCGTCCCTTCGTCCATCTGCCATACGAGTTTTTCTTTGAGACCGTTTTGGCAGATGAAACATGGCTTAATTTTTTCTTTGCTCTATTAATTTATGTGATGCAGCTCCCTGTTTAAGAACAATTTAATGCTAACGAAGTTAACTAAAACTTTAATATACATATACCAAAATACATACCATTAAACGATCAAAATTTGTTTGTATATCTGTAAACGCGTTCTAGAAAACGGCTCTAAGGAATTCGATAAAATTTTGAGAATTGTTTACGGGGGCAAAAAATAGATCTAAATCTAGATAGGTCTCATTTCTGGAAAAATCAGTTTTCAACGAGCGAAGCTCGATCGCTCAGGTTCAAATCATTTATTGCAACCATGGCTTTAAAATATATGTTATTATAGTGATTCCAGTACACTGCAGCAACTGGTAGTAAGTATACTTTTACTAAGCTGGAAGCCGCAACATGGCTGACTCTAAACCTATTAAAAATTCAAAAGCTATTAAACCTATTAAAAATTCAATTAAATAATGTGAAAAAAAGTGAAAGGCCTATCACATTAAATGATAGGAACGCCATTCTTTATCTCATCTGTTTTTTTTTTTTTTTTTTGACTAGCGACCCGCCCTGTCTTCGCACGGGTGCAATACTGGAAATATATAAACCTTCCTCTTGAATCACTCTATATATTAAAAATGATCTAAGCATACATAATGACAGACAGACAGCGGGAAGCGACTTTGTTTTATACTATGTAGTGAAGTTGCCTTCAATCGTGGGTATTTTTAAACTAAAAAACTAGCAACACAGGTCGAGCATGACGCATGAATAACCCTGGTAATGGTACTCTTAACTGCTATGGGAAATGTTGTCCATTCTTTCAGTCCGTAAACAGTTTTATTTAGTTTCGCTATGATGATACGATGTTTCAAGAGAAACAGTTGTTTGCAAACTGTACTCATTATTTATTTTTAATAGATATTCTTGGGAATATATAAAGTTGACTCACGGACTAAAAAGTCGATAGAAATGGCACTTTTTTGAAATCGTGTGAAATTGAGCTTACCTTATCACATATTTTGTACTTTCTACCACAGAAAATATAGGGGTTCTTCTATATAAAATTAAATGTCTTTTGACAACAGAGCTGTTTCAACTTAGGGGCACGCATTTACATCACGAAAAGCATACCTTAAATTAACTGGTAAGTGACTCAACGGGGTCGTCACGTCACTGATAGCATGTTATAGTATAGGCAAATTAGTTGGGGTAAGTGAGTCAACGGGGTTTTTACGGTTAGTATGCCTTAAGATTAGAAGGCTTAAGTGAGTCTACGGGGTCGTCACTGATAGCATAATTTAAGTTAAGTAATAATATCAAATTAAGGATCGACTAATTAAGTTTCAGGCGGGACTTGAAACCGCACTCTTCCAAACCGGGGAATTGCGTTTTTCAATTTCACCACCGAGCCAACAACCCAGAGAACGAAATTTTTACCTTAAGTTAGCTGTAGGGTAAGTGAGTCAACGGGGTTTTTACAGTTAGCATGCCTTAAAATTAGATGGCGTAAGTGAATCTACGGGGTTTTTCTATGGAACAGCTGATTTAGTGTTTTGCGGTTTCGATATTTCCTCCTGAACACATTATTTATTTTTAAAGAACACATTTTTTTTTTTAAACTGTACACATTATTTATTTTTAATAGATATTCTTGGGAATATATAAAGTTGACTCACGGACTAAAAAGTCGATAGAAATGGCACTTTTTTGAAATCGTGTGAAATTGAGCTTACCTTACCACATATTTTGTACTTTCTACCACAGAAAATATAGGGGTTCTTCTATATAAAATTAAATGTCTTATGACTACAGAGCTGTTTCAACTTTGGGGCACGCATTTACATCACAAAAAGCATACCTTAAATTAACTGGTAAGTGACTCAACGGGGTCGTCACGTCACTGATAGCATGTTATAGTATAGGCAAATTAGTTGGGGTAAGTGAGTCAACGGGGTTTTTACGGTTAGTATGCCTTAAGATTAGAAGGCTTAAGTGAGTCTACGGGGTCGTCACTGATAGCATAATTTAAGTTCGATTAATTAAATCGATTAATTAAGTCTCAGGCGGGACTTGAAACCGCACTCTTCCAAACCGGGGAATTGCGTTTTTCAATTTCACCACCGAGCCAACAACCCAGAGAACGAAATTTTTACCTTAAGTTAGCTGTAGGGTAAGTGAGTCAACGGGGTTTTTACAGTTAGCATGCCTTAAGATTAGATGGCGTAAGTGAATCTACGGGGTTTTTCTATGGAACAGCTGATTTAGTGTTTTGCGGTTTCGATATTTCCTCCTGAACACATTATTTATTTTTAAAGAACACATTTTTTTTTTTTAAACTGTACACATTATTTATTTTTAATAGATATTCTTGGGAATATATAAAGTTGACTCACGGACTAAAAAGTCGATAGAAATGACACTTTTTTGAAATCGTGTGAAATTGAGCTTACCTTATCACATATTTTGTACTTTCTACCACAGAAAATATAAGGGTTCTTCTATATAAAATTAAATGTCTTATGACTACAGAGCTGTTTCAACTTAGGGGCACGCATTTACATCACGAAAAGCATACCTTAAATTAACTGTTAAGTGACTCAACGGGGTCGTCACGTCACTGATAGCATGTTATAGTATAGGCAAATTAGTTGGGGTAAGTGAGTCAACGGGGTTTTTACGGTTAGTATGCCTTAAGATTAGAAGGCTTAAGTGAGTCTACGGGGTCGTCACTGATAGCATAATTTAAGTTAAGTAAAAATATCAAATTAAGGATCGATTAATTAAGTCTCAGGCGGGACTTGAACCCACACTCTTCCAAACCGGGGAATTGCGTTTTTCACCACCGAGCTCACAACCCAGAGAACGAAATTTTTACCTTAAGTTAGCTGTGGGGTAAGTGAGTCAACGAGGTTTTTACGGTTAGCATGCCTTAAGATTAGATGGCGTAAGTGAATCTACGGGGTTTTTCTGTGGAATAGCTGATTAAGTGTTTTGCGGTTTCGATATTTCCTCCTGAAAGATTTGATTTTATTTTATTTTATTTGGGGAGCTTACAGCTATAAAAAAAATAGTTTACAAATTTAGACAGCTATAGGCCAATTACAAGCTTTCACATATAGGTTTCTAGTTAACAAATCTGAAAACGCTTAAGTTGTTCAGTTTGATGGTCTGAAGCACCGAACAGTGTATGTATGTATGAAAATCATTCTTCATTTTACGTATAATTACAAAATCATCCAACCAAGTACACTCAGTTACAAAAATGTACGTAGCAATTTCCACTCTACGCTCCGTTTCAGGGCACTACAGCTAATGGCTCGGTGGATTCGCGGAGAGCGCTTATTGCACGTGATTACACTTTTTTAAAGTCAACACAGCATTATTGCGGTTTAATTATCCTGTCGACTGTACGTTGGGGCGTTAGTTTTTCAAGCTGTTGAGATTTATATGAAATGTTAAAGTAAATTAAAACGAACTCTAATGTAAATGAAAACTATTTATAATTAAATTTTTATTGTTTAACTAGCTGACCCGGCGAACTTCGTATCGCCTTAGAATTAGTTTTACCCGACACACACTTGGCCGTTTTTTTGTTTACTTAACTTTAACCTTCCTGGTATGTGCACAACAACCAAAACCAAACCAAACTTTAGTGGGTACCAAAGTTTTATCGCAATCGGTCCAGCCGTTCTCGCGTGATGTCGTGACCAAGAGAAATAGGGATTCATTTTTATATAATAAGGTCTAACAAAACTAGCTGAAACTATTTTAAGGGATTTCGATATTGGTCCCATAGAGATAGTTGTTCAGTTTGATGGTCTGAGTATACCCTTAAAATAGTTTCAGCAAATTTTGTTAGACCTTATATAGATAGAAGATTTGGCGACAAAAAAGAGCCAGGTCAGATCTACCCGAACCGACGAGCATGCATGAAAGGATTGATGAATGTGGAGGAAGCTCGAGAGGTTTGTTATGGTGGTAGGTAGCAGGTGGCATTCCGTTGTCTCTGCCTACCTCAGTGGGAGACAGCCGTGGGAATATGTATGTATGTAAATGTATTTAATTTTTTTTGTAGGTTAGTTCATTTAACTAATTGATTTAAATAAACAGGGTGTAAAAAAACACCCTAGTAATATTTCAAAGGGCAGTGGTTTAGAACATCAAAATGAACAATTTTCACAATGGAGAAAAAAAATTCACAGATTTCGTGCCTCACTCTACTATCGACCACATTGGAAATTAATTTACGAAATTCAAAAAAAATATTGTCTCAAAAAGGTTAGGCTACAGAGCAAACCCTTAACCCGATCGTCTTTGTTTTAGGCTCAAATTGTAGCTGACTAAATTTTCCACAGGAATTTTACTCAAATTTTTGATATCATTCCTGGTTTCCAAAATATCGAGCGCCAAAATCAAAAATTCGGAAATTTTTTTTTTTTTTTCACTATTTCGGCCCTAACTTTTTCGTTTTTGACTTTCTCGAATAACAGCACCTTACAGCTCTTTTGGAAATACGCGTCTTTTGAGCCTTTTTTTAATATCTTATCTTCACAACTCTCCGAGATATAAGGGGATCGCATTTTTTCGTGAAATCGGAGCCTATACTGGAGCGAACGAAAAAACATTCCAATGTCAAAAAAGACTATTCCAATGTCAAAATTCTCAAAAATATAAACATGCATATTTTCAAATTCGATTATAGGCTTTCTATCGAACTTTATATCATATTTTAGAACATTTATTTTACCCTTTATGCCCCCCAAAACAGCATAAAAATTTAGCTCTTTGATTTAATTAAATGTGATTGGGTCATTAATTTCTATAAGTGCACCCAGCTTCCTAGGTCTCTGATAAAAATGTCTAAGAAAGACGGACGGATGGACGGACAGACGGACAGACACCGAGATGATTCCGTAAGTGTTTTGTTTTGGCAATTTTGGTACGGACCAATAAAAAACGTCAAATATGAATTCCAAAACGTTTCTTTCAACACACCTTATAATACACTGATCGCTTCATAGTACCGGCCTGTTTTTCGATATTAAAGGCAAACTAAACTAAAGCCTTTGAGAGGAAGCCCGGGAAGCGAGGGAAGCCAGGAACCTGTTTATATAATTCGTAATATTCGGAATACTGCTGCAATTTATTTGCTTACGGTTATTATTTTCAATTTTCTGTAATATATACTTACGAGTATTAAGAAAGTTGCGTTGCAGAATACGTATTTCTCTTTTAAAAGGTTTTAGTACATTGCTGGAAAATTATTTCTAAAGGGTGAACTGTTACAAAACACCCTAGTAATTTTTGAAGGGGTGGTTTAGACCATCAAACTGAACAACTTTCAGTATGGTCTTAATACAGTGTTAGCGCCTTTAGATTTATATTTAGCAATAGTTGTGTGGTATGAACTTTTGCACAAGCGATTCGTAGGTACCTCGATTATTGTTCTACCTACCTAGTTTTGTTTTTACTTACTCTGTTCTCCGGTTAACTACCGTTGTAAAAAAGGCAATTTTAGTTAATACACCATTCTGTTTCTATCAAAGTTTCGTCTCTTATTTAATAATTCCTGCGACGTAACTACAGAAGAAAGAAATCTCTTCATTTGGCGACCGTAAAATTACCGACCGTAAAACCTGTCTATTACGCCACGCGCGACCTGTGGCGTTCAAGATAAAAAGCGGAGCGAAGGCAACCAGCTGAAGCAGCCGACCGGCCAGCGTACCTGTCAAGATTGATCCCAGCAGTCCAGCCGCTACCTGCATCAGCACCCGGAGCACTCTGTCAGGTGTCTTCGCGAACAGCAACAAGCGTCGCGAAAGGCCTATCCAAGATAAGTGTCATCCTAAGTGTTCCCTATCCGAACCACATTCCTTTGTTCCCATATATATATATATACCTATTCTCCTTTACCTAAACCCTAACACCTACATCAGTTTGAAGTAGTGCTTGCCCGTGCCATTAGAGGTAATAAAACTAATTATTATTATGCGCCACTAGCTCATTCAATATTTTATAAAAACTGAGTTACTTACCTATAAATAGAAAAGATTTGTCAAGGATATTGATATTTTGAATTACAAAAACAGATTTGAACCACTTACTTCGACTACCAAACTCGACTACTTCCAAATTCGACTAATTTCGCTACATAATTGAGTAAAGACAGTTAACATTCCTTCTAGAAAATATTATAAGCTCACGACCGTGTTTACCTTTCGGGGTAGCCGTAAGCTTTGTTACAACCCTATTGCTACTAAACTAACAATAGTATAATTATCAATTCAAGTTAGTAAAACCGATTCGCTGACTATTTTCAGGGTTGGGAGTCCATGCTCGGCTTCCCATACCTACCGTTCTGCCGCTCCGCCGAGCCGAAGCTACCTACCTACGGGCACCGCTGCCCGTCAAGTTCAAGGCCAGGTTCGCGAGGAATTTGCGTGAGAGATTAAAAATAAGTTTGAATCGTTGTTCTATTACATTAAGTAACATACCTACAACCAGTGATTTTGTTTGTTTACCATAATGGAAACATTGAAAGAATCACTTAGAGACCTTGTACCTAAACGCAGCTCAATTAAAGGCCGTTTAACGAAATTTAAGCAGTATCTGGATTTAATAAATGATTTACCTACCTTGACTTTCGTTCAAGCGACTGAGCTCTCCATAAGGTTGAACAAAATAGAATCACTGATGGACACCTTCGATGACTTGCAAACTCAGATTGAGGTAGCCAATTCTGATAGCATGGATCGTGAGACCAATGAACGGGAGTCTGTTGAGCAAACTTTTATATCCACTATTGCCATAGCTCACGATATCCTAGCTAGACACAAGTCAAAAACTGAACCCGCACATTTGTCTCCTCCGTCACACACTTCATCGTCACAGTGTAATCAAAACCTTGGATTCAAATTGCCACAAATTGAGATACCGAAATTTGACGGTGCCTATTTCCACTGGTTGGAATTCCGCGACACTTACTTGTCACTTATACATAATAATGAACACATACCGACAATACATAAGTTTCACTATTTACTGTCCTACTTGCGGGGAGATGCTGCTCGCGTTGTGTCTAACATTGAAGTGTCACAAGCAAATTACGATAACGCGTGGCGTCTGCTTTGCGACCGCTACGACAACAAAAGACAGCTGATTAACCATCATCTAACTTCATTGCTTAGCATCGAATTAATTCAACGTGAATCATTTAAGGCACTGCGTTATATTGTTGACCATGTGACCAAAAACCTACGAGCGTTATCGAGCCTCGGTCAGCCCACGGATAAATGGGACATTTTAATTATCCATATAATTGCGTCTAAATTAGATAGCAACACCCTAATGAAGTGGGAAGAGCACCGCAACACACTCAGCGCTGACGTACCTACACTTAACGATTTTAACCATTTTTTATCAAGTAGGGCTGACGTACTTGAGCTACTGAAGCCGCAAAATTCTAATCATAATCCTCGCTCAGCAACACCGCACCCTAATAGACAAACACAATCATTTTCGTCATTAGACTCCGAAACATGTTTTCATACCAACACTAGCACTCTCGTTTGCGCTTATTGCAACGACGGCTCTCATAAAATATATGATTGTCCAACGTTCACGGCTAGTAGTGTTGAGGATCGGATAACTGAAGCACTCAAATTAAAACTATGTCTAAACTGCCTAAGGCCAGGTCACCGCACCCGCGCATGTCGCCTCGGACCTTGCAATACTTGTAAAAAACGGCACAATACTTTACTGCACCGGCCGGTACAGGCTGGAAATGAGAACCCCGACGATGAGTCACTCGCTAATAATTCATTAACGACCGATAACAATCAACCTCATATAAACAAACAAATCATACTATCCACTGCAATAATTGATATTTATAATCCCAACACAAATCAAATTGAATCTGTGCGTGCGTTACTTGATTGTGGGAGTCAGTCCAGTTACATGACCGTTTCACTAAAAAACAAACTATCGCTACAGTCACACAAAACTAACGTAAAAATAGTAGGTATCGGAAATAATACAAGTCAATGCGTCGAGTCCTGTGTAGCTCGAATTAAGTCAAAAGAAAATGAGTTTCAAGCCACACTAACGTTTTTGTTACTACCTACTTTGACTAGTTACATTCCGAAGTACAAAATTGACTTTGAAACAATTAAGATCCCTAACTCGGTTAAACTCGCCGATCCTAGTTTCAATCAACCGGCACCTGTAGATGTTATACTTGGTGCTGATATTTTCTGGGACATCCTTGGTTCTAATCAGATTAATCTTGGTAAAAATTTACCCAAACTGAGATCCTCTCAATTAGGCTGGTTGATTGCGGGTCCAAGCACAAACACACTCGTCAAGGCTGCACACTCTCATAATTCAAACGATCACACAACATACACAAATTTTAGTTCACAATTGTCCGATATTGATTCACAGTTGACTAGATTCTGGGAATGCGAAGAATTGCCGACTATCAAAAAACCTGGCTGGTCTGAAAGCGAGAAAGAATGTGAGAAACACTTCATAACTCACACTAAACGTTTGAGCTCGGGCCATTTCTCAGTCAGACTTCCCTTAATTGATAGCCCAGATTGCTTAGGCGATTCGTACTCGATTGCCAAAAAACGCTTACACAATTTGGAAAAACGATTTAAAAAACAGCCAGAGCTCAAAGCGTCTTACGTCGCGTTTATAAACGAATATAAAGCTCTAGGACATTGCTCTGTTTCTAAAGTACCCAAGCCGGTCGTGTCATATTTTTTATGTCACCATCCCGTCTTCCGCATGAGCAGCGAGTCAACAAAACTTAGGGTCGTTTTTGACGGCTCCCTCCGCACATCTTCAGGCGTTTCTATAAACGACTTATTGCTCACAGGTCCAAGTAATCTGCAAGATTCTCTTTTCTCCATACTGTTACGATTTCGACAATACAAATACATTCTCACCGGCGATGTCGAGAAAATGTTCCGCTGCGTAAGACTAGATGAACGAGATCGTAATCTTCAGTTAATCTTGTGGAGAGAAGATGAGTCCGATCCAATACAAACGCTAAGATTAAATACTGTCACTTACGGATTCGCAAGTGCCAGCTATTTGAGCATTAGGTGCCTGTGGCAGCTTGGAGAGGAGTGTGCGGATGAAAACGTCAAACAAATAGTACAACGCGATTTTTATTGCGACGATTTGATTACCGGGGCAGATTGCCCAAAGCAACTGACTAACATTTTAAATTCAGTTACATCAGCTCTTAAATTAGGCTGCTTCAACCTGCGAAAATTCAGATCTAACGAGCCCTCGATATTTAATCATTCCAACGTAAACCTGAGCGATAATTTATGCTTGAGTAGTTCATCAAGTGCCTTAGGCCTTGAATGGAATCCAAACAACGATCAGATTCACGTTTCAGTCGACATTTCTAATGACAATGATCAAAAAATCACAAAGCGCTCCATCTTATCTTCATCTTTTAAGATTTTCGATCCTCTGGGCCTGATCTCGCCATGCACAGTTATACCCAAGCTTATAATGCAAAAGCTATGGAAGGAAAAACTAACTTGGGATGAACCCGTACCCAAACAATTAAAAAAAGAGTGGAAGTCTTTCAAGCAATCCATCCCAGCTCTATCATCCCTCCAAGTACCCAGACTCGTGTTGTGCGATTCACCGACCACCATAGAGCTTCACTCCTTTTGCGACGCTTCGCTTACAGCTTATGGAGCGTGCATTTACTTAAGGTCAATTGATAATCACGACAGAGTCAAGGTACAATTGCTTTGCGCCAAATCTAAGATTGCGCCCATCAAACCCACAACCATTCCTAGACTCGAACTGTTCGGCGCGTTATTGGCTGCCCGTCTGAGCAAAACCGTGATCGATTCACTACGTTGCAAAATCGACCGCTGTTACCATTGGTGTGACTCAAGTGTAGTTCTAGCGTGGCTGTGCAGTAGCCCTAGCAAACTACAATCGTTCGTTGGCACTAGAGTTGTGGAGATCACAGAGCTAACTCATGTTTCTGAGTGGCATCACGTACCCACGGCTCTTAATCCAGCCGATCTAATTTCTAGGGGGATGAGTCCGGATTCGCTACAAGATTGCAGGATGTGGTGGTCTGGCCCTGAATACCTGTACCAAGGTGAATCCCATTGGCCCTCTCTCCCTAACAACGTTCAAGAATACGACCTACCTGAAGTCACACACGCTCATCACTCGCATACATCACCCGAGAATGGAACACATACCGACAATACATACGACACGACACGACTCACTTATAGAATTCGAGAGTTTTTCAAAATTGACCACACTTAAACGAACGATTGCCTACGTAAAACGCTGTGTTAAAATGTTTAAAAGAAAACAGGTTGAGACAGGTCCGATTACTTTAGATGAGCTAAATGATGCATTTTACTTTGCGTGCCAACTAGCACAGCGACAATCTTTCCAAGAGGAATACGATCTGTTATTAAAAGGCCGTTCATTAAGTCCTAAGTCAGATATTCTAAAGTATTCTCCGTTTTTGGACGAAAACCAATTGATACGCGTAGGGGGCCGCATTGAATCTTCTAAATATAGCTTTGACAAGAAGCATCCTATTTTATTGCATGGTTCGCATCATCTGACAAAACTTATCTTCGCTTATGAGCATATAAAGCATATGCATGCTGGCCCTCAGTTACTGTTAGCATGCATCCGTGAGTATGTATGGCCCATCAACGGCAGGCATGTCGCACGACGAACAACCCATAAATGTGTTGTATGTATACGTCTGAGAGGCAAGACACTTCAACCAATTATGGGAAACGTACCCAATCAGAGAGTGGATGCGGACTTTCCATTCATTACCGTGGGCATCGATTTTGCGGGGCCTTTCCTTACAATTAATAAAAAGGGCCGAGGCGCGAGAACAGTCAAATCGTACATGTGTTTGTTTGTCTGTCTCAAATACAAATGCATTCACTTAGAAGCCGTTTCGGACCTTACAAAGCATGCATTCATTTCCACATTGCGACGTTTTATAGCACGCAGGGGAAAGCCGCGAGAGATCTTTTGCGACAACGGCAAGAACTTTGTGGGCTCTGCTAGAGAAATAGGCACCTTCATAAAGGCTAATCAGTCACCTGTATCTGGGTTCGCGACGGAAGAAGGCATTAAATTTGTTTTCTCTCCCACGCACGCTCCTCACTTCGGCGGCATATGGGAAGCCGGCGTAAAATCTGCCAAGTTTCACATTAAAAGGGTCGTTGGCAATACATACCTAACTTTTGAAGAGTTCACTACCCTTTTGGCACAGGTGGAAGCTATTTTAAACAGTCGTCCTTTGTGCCCCTTGTCCTCTTCTCCCGATGACTTCCATTTCCTTTCCCCAGGACACTTCCTGATCGGCCGATCGCTTACATCGCTGCCTGCACCTGTCCTAGAAGACTGCAATCCATCAAGACTCAAACGTCATCAACGACTAGAGCAGATCCGCCAGCATTTCTGGAGACGCTGGCAAAAGGAATGCATAGCTGAAATGCAACAACGCTCCAAATGGCGCTCAAACTACAGTTCACTGAAGATCGGTGATCTCGTCCTTCTGCAAGAGGACAACTTGTCACCACTCTGTTGGCGCCTAGGAAGGGTCACCAGACTATTCCATGGACCTGACGGCGTACCGCGCGTCGCCGATGTCACAACTGCAAGCGGGACCTTTAGAAGACCTCTAGTCAAAATCTGTCCCTTGCTTCCTGAATAAGTTTTATTTTAAATACCTCTATCTTCTATACCTTGTCTATTCTACATATATATCTTTTACCTTACTTTTTAATGTATCGTTTGTAATAAGAAGTCGCTTTCAAGATTAATCCTCGTACACTAAAACTATTTTTGAAATTTATATTTCAACGCCGGGAGGATGTTAGCGCCTTTAGATTTATATTTAGCAATAGTTGTGTGGTATGAACTTTTGCACAAGCGATTCGTAGGTACCTCGATTATTGTTCTACCTACCTAGTTTTGTTTTTACTTACTCTGTTCTCCGGTTAACTACCGTTGTAAAAAAGGCAATTTTAGTTAATACACCATTCTGTTTCTATCAAAGTTTCGTCTCTTATTTAATAATTCCTGCGACGTAACTACAGAAGAAAGAAATCTCTTCATACAGTAAATAGAGTACCTACTTTTTTTAATATTTAAAAATGGGTTTGCACTTCGCTTCAGCTCACCTGATGGAAAGTATAGATGAAGCCGAGGATGTAGCGCGCTCACCCAGTTTCAAAATATCCTGATTGTATTTGCTTGGAAAGACAGACAAGGAGTGGAATGACCTGCCTGCGTCAGTATTTCCGAGTGCTTACAACCCGAATTCCTTTAAAGTACGAGTGAATAGGTTTCTTCTGGGTAAGCTCGCTACATCTTCGACACCATCTTCGTCCTGAGGATTGGATTGAGGTCAAGAGCAAACCAATAGGTAATAAAAAAATATAAAAAACGCAGGGCGTGAGTCCCAAACTGATTCTCATTATAATATAGGTTGCAAACCTTTTTGTACGATTGTTGGAATATCTACCACCTTGACTCAATGACAGTCAAGGTGGTAGATATTCCAACAATCGTTTATCAACGCAAGAATCGATACACGGAACTGAGCTCACACACACACACACACCCACACACACACACACACACACACACACACACACACACACACACACACACACACACACACATACACACACACGCAACAAGAACACTACACACTAGAATAATATCTCTATAATCTCTTCAGAGATAAGCTCGCCTTTGGTCTGAAAAAACTCTGACACCAGGGCTCTGCCCACACGATAAGAAGAAGAAGAGGAATAATAATAACAATCTAACAGAACCACTTTCACTAATGTAGACGACATCGAAATATTAAAAAAAAAAACTGCTGTTCCATCCATTGGAGTAGAGTCGGTACTACAGTTTTGTATGAACCAGCTATTTTATTTTAGAATAGAGTATAGTTTATATTGTCATTATATCAAAAGAGATAAAGTTATAGTAAAACGAAAAATCGTAAAAAGACATTGCTCCTCATTTTATTTTTATCTCTAAAAAGCAGACTATAAAAATCATACAAGCGTAACTTTTACGAACGAACTGCTCTGGGCAAGACAATACTTGAGAGAGTAAAAATAAAGTCGACGCAAAGCTAATGATACGCTGTTTGTGGAAGCTCGTTTGTTTCGGAAATGGATCGGAAGTAGAGGGCGAAGTCGGGTTATGGCCGAACATCGCTACGACACGACGACGACGGAATCACGTCGGATCCGTGAAACAATCCGATCTGAATGACGATATGATTAAATATTCATACAGAAGGGCGATTGCCCTAATTTAAAACATCCAAGTTCAATCCTAATCCAATAGGGGATCGGACAATTAGTCAAATTAGCAACTTTTAATCGAACGTAAAACGCGCGAGATGTATGAAAAATGTTACTAAATACCCACAAGTGACGTCATCAATATTTCGTTACTTTTTATAGTTCATCCTGTTATTACTTATTACAAATAGTATTATATACTCCATTCCAAATAGCTACGACATTTTAAGGCTATTTCACATTACAGAAACAGAGATTGGAAACACTTCCTCTCACTTATTATTAGAACAGCTTTAAACAGTAACGTTCAAGATAATTATGTCGGAAAGTTTCTGATAAATAAATTATTCAATCAGAATTGGCCAGAAAGCTAAATAGGAATCAAAAAATGTTGTCGTCCTTGTTTGGAATGAAGTATAGCTAAAATAAACTAAAAATGTGAGTATGCGTTATTTTCAAATGTTTTTTTTTTACTAAGAACATAAAACTAAAATATATTGTATGCAGTCCGCTCCCCTATTTCAGTTCTAATCACATTGTAATCCAATTATACTATTCAATTTTGTGACTGACAACTTTTAACGTCTGAGCGATCTGCATTAGGTACGTGGTGCGAATTTTTTTGGACTTTCCATACAAAAATGCGGATCAGCCGACCGATTTTCTATGGGAGGTCTAAACATTTTTTTCGTCTTTCGACCCATATTCCTTAGGGAAAGTTGTTATAGTTTCATTGTCTGAAAACCCTAAAAAAAATATTAGTTATTAAAAAAACTAGTGGTCTCATAATCGGAAATCGGTTTGTCCATACATAAAGCATGATTTAGCATCGGACACCGAACGCATCCTGGCATCCCGTACTAATCATGTTTTTGGTATGGGCACAACGTCGATCGTCGTCGATCAATGACTTGTAACCATAAGAATATTATAACTCTAACCAGTATTAGTTATTCTATCATCATCATCATCAGCCTATCATCGTCCACTGCTGAACATAGGCCTCTCCCAAGGTGCGCCACAAAACTCTGTCCTCGGCCTTCCTCATCCAGTCACTCCCCGCTACCTTTTTTAGGTCGTCTGTCCAGCGGGCAACAGGACGTCCCACACTACGTCTACCAGTTCGCGGTCTCCACTCCAGAACCCTGACACTCCACCGGTTGTCTGTTCTTCGGCAGATATGACCAGCCCATTGCCACTTCAGCTTGCTAATTTTCTGAGCTATGTCAACCACTTTCGTTCTCTGACGTATCACTTCATTTCTGATGTGATCTCTCAGAGAAACACCGAGCATAGCTCTCTCCATAGCTCGCTGCGCGACCTTGAATTTATGAACTAGTCCTATCGTCAGGGTCCATGTTTCCGCACCATAGGTCATTACTGGCAGGACGCACTGATCGAACACCTTCGTTTTGAGGCATTGTGGTAGAGCCGAGGAAAATATATGGCGAAGTTTCCCGAAAAAAAAAAAAAAAAAAAAAAAAAAAAAAAAAAAAAAAAAAAAGTTATTCTATGCCTTTTTATTATTATTTGGTTATAAGGGCTTGGTCAATGACCAAATAGCTACTGCGACCTGGACAGATAAAATGTAGCTGTCACCCTAGACCTTAAGGTCATTTCCTAGGCCCACGGACTTCATGAACCGTGTTATGCTTTTGGAGGAGAGGTCCCTAATGTCAGTAGGTGTTATTATGTATCCACCTAGATGGCGATTCCTGCTGTGAATGAGCACTTCGCATTCGCAGAGGAGGTGTATGGGCGTTTCCTCTGCTTCACAGCAGAATCTGCAAGTGTGTGAATCTACAAGCCCCATTCTGTGTAGGTGTTTGTTTAAGTTGCAGTGTCTTGTTAAGGCTCGTACTAAGAGCCTTAAGTCGTTGCCGTTTGAATTGATGGCATCCGAGGTATGTCTGTTTGAAAAGCCGGTCACAAGTTCTTTCGCATGCCTCAGTCCTGGTGTAGCTTACGGCTTTGGTTCACTAGCCGTCTATGCCTTAACCCTACGGAAGTTCCTTTGAAATCCGCAGTTTCAGTTAAAATGCAGTGCCCTACACTACAGTCTATAATGATCTCTTAGCTTTTAAGTTTACCATCTCATGTAATGAACGCTGTAATTATTGAAAGCAATAAAATATTCAGTATTGAGTATTTTGACTGCAAATTGTCGCCCGTATATACAGGGTGTAAGTTACAGCCTAGTAAGTACTGAAACGGTGAACTCAGACCATCAAACTGAACAACGTTCACTATGGAGCCTACCTCAGGAAACGCGAATAAAAATCTGCTGTACCATACAAAACTGCTGTACCTACCCGACTTAAATGTATGGGACAGCTGATTATCGCGTCTTCTGAGGCCTACCTCAGAAGAGCCTACTCCATAGTGAAAGTTGTTCAGTTTGATGGTCTGAGTTCACCGTTTCAGTATTTGCTAGGCTGTCACTTACACCCTGTATACAATCATGCCCAGGCATATCGCAGTCGCTGCCGTGTGATTGTGGTTTTTCTAAATACACCATAATCCCTAGAAAATAAAACTAGCCCAGTCATTTTACGGAGTTTTGTTAGGAGGAGTGGGGAGTAATTATTAATGGGACTTTTAACCTGTAACCGAAACCATTTAGTGACAAAAAGACTATCAATCAATCAATTATACTTTATTTGACACCAAAAAATAGAGTATACAGAGAGCAAACAATCAGGAAATACAAAATGCAGAAATGAAGGAAAAACAGGCGGTAAAATTCGCTACGCAACATAGAAATCAAAATTGTATATCCGCGAAGGCTTTTAACTTATTAATATTATTACCAATGCTCTCATTTTAATTAGATTTAACAATATAAATTATTTTTAAGCAATTTTAAATTTTAAAAATAAGGTATTCATTAAAACATACTAATGTATTTTTAATGAATACCTTATTTTTAAAATTTCGATGCCTATAATATTGCTTAAAAATAATGTATATTGTTAAATCTAATTAAAATGAGAGCATTGGTAATAATGTTAATAAGTTAAAAGCCTGAAATTTTGATTTTTTGAACATACTAATGTATTTTTAAAGCCTTCTAAGTAGACAAAAATATTAACACCATGTTAGAAGTATGTATAATGGTAAAGCCTTAAAAATGCGCAAAAAAATAAATTTACCATCAGGTTTTTTAAAACAAGATAAATGCAACATTTTGAATTTGGGGCTGTTTTGTTGCTGACGTAATTTTTATTTTTATTTTGGTGCATTTCTAGGCTCAAATTGGCTCTTAAATACTGTACCGAAAAAAAATATTTATTAGTCTCGGCTCAAACCGTAAAATGACTGGGCTATACGGTGAACCGATTATCAGAATGTTCCACATACTCATCAGTTTTCCCCGTACATTGTTTTGCTGAACGTGAACATTGGTTGGTGGTAGGTTCCTAACCAAGTTTACACAATGACCTAGGTAAACTAGGTATCCTACAACTTAGCTTAGGTAGAAGTTAGGAGATTTATGTATGTTAGGACTTTAGGGAATTTATGTTATAGTGTAGGATCTGGTAGGCAACATTTTTGTTAAAGTATAGATGCTGGATCAATGTGACTCGACGGCAGGGATGCATGGGGTGGGCCTCAGACTTAGATACATTTTCCACTTGTATTAGGTAAACGGAGTGAAACATAACGAGGGACCCTCCCTTTACGGAAGCATTCAGACAATGAAACCAAACAACTTTCCCCAAGGAGCATGGGTCGAAAAACGAAAAAAAATTTTGACCTTCCATAGGAAATAGATCGGCTGATCCGCCATTTGTATGGGAGGACAAACATTTTTTATTTTTTTCGACCCATGTTCCTTGAGGAAAGATTTTTGGTTTCATTGTTGTCTGCAGGCTCGCGCAACTCTCTAACAGAAAAACGTTATATGAAACGTGCACCGCCGCAATTAAATTTCTATGAACGGTTGCACACGTTTCATACATTCTGGATCATTGATCACGACCAGTTTTTAGTATGGAATACCCGACTCTTATGAGGTTCGTTCGTTCTTACATTCTCTTTGGTTGTCTGAATACAACCTTGAAGGGTCCCTCGTTACATTTTACCCAGTATACTTAGGATGTAGGTACCTAACAGTTTGGAACCAACAATTTAAACTTCTTTAAAAAGATTAGTGTTTAAAAACTTCTTTTTTTAGTAAACTGTGTCACACAAACTATACTAAAAATAGCTTCTTACTAGTGTTGATCTGATTAGATTCTCTTTGGGCAAATTTAAACGGAAAATTGGCGATCTGCTTCTATAAAGATAAATGTTGTGTTCTTTTTATTATTTGTTACTAGTTTATTATATCGTCTCTTGTGTGTTTTGCAAAATTTTGTAAGTTTTTGTTATTAAGTTGTGGATCTCTAGGTTTGTTTGTTACAGTGTTTGTTTATATGTTTATATTTGACTGTTTGTAATCCGTAATAAATAAAACTAAAAAAAGTAAACAAATTATAGTATCGAAAACCAATGTCTTAATTTTTTTTATAAAATTTAATGAAAGCTCTCACTCACACACATCTCATTTCTCACTGCAAGTTCCTGTACTATTATGTTTAGCACTAAGTATGACATAGATAATCATGTCACAGAGTACTATAATTACTACGTCATGTACCTAATGCGTGCTGTGATATACGAGGTAAAGGAGTAATCTGAGAATTAGCCCAGTCATTTTACGGTTTGAGCCGGGACTAATTAATAATTGATATTTTTTTCGGTATAGTATTTAAGAGCCAATTTGAGCTGAGAAATGTACCAAAATTAAAAAAAAATCACGTCAGCAACAGTTTCAAATTTAAAATTTAGCTATTATCTCGTTATAAAAAACCTGTAATGGTAATTTTGTTTTGCACATATTAAAGGCATTACCATTATACATACTTTAAACATGGTGTAAATATTTTTGTCTGCTTAGAAGGTTTTGAAAAATATCGTATTTTGTAATAAAAACCTATTTTTTTTTTATTTAAATGCCTATTTTATTGCTCAAAAATAATTTATATTGTTAAATCTAATTCAAATGGGTGCATTGGTATGAATATTATTAATTTAAAAGCCTTCTGGGACTCACAATTTTGATTTCTATGTTGCGTAATGCATTTTTTTTTATATATTTTTTCAGATAGTCTTTTTGTCCTTAAATTGTGCTGGTTACAGTTTAAAAGTCCAATTAATAATTACTTCCCACCTCTCCTAACAAAACTCCGGAAAATGACTGGGCTAAATACAGGTTATGTAATTCTTGCTGTACTGTGATATTGTAATAGTTCTGAAATAAAATAAATAAATAAGGAGTAATCTGAGAATGCAGTAATTTTTGTTACGTTTGATATGAGTAATCATATCATGATAAGAAAGAACATGGGTTGTGCGTTCTGGAGTGTTGGACACTCAATCACTCACTAGGGTCCGGGTTCGAATCCGCACGGACGATATGCCACGTACCAATGAGCGATTCTACCCGATGGTTTTTACCCCAAACACCCAAGAGAAAAGATATTGATGAAAAATACGTTTTTTTGACATCTTGCTTCCAATTGAAGCGGGATGGCTAATTGCAAAAGTTTGCTTGTTAGAAAGAGACGCTTGCACTAGGGATACCTGGCCTCAAATAGCTTAAATGTGAGCATTTCTACAACTACATTCTTAAACATAAAGCTGGTAGTTGTAGCAATGTTTCTGACCACCCCGAAAGGGATTACGGTCGTTTAAGTAGGTATGTATGAATGCAGAAACTTTTTTATTTAAGTTTTTCAACAAAATATTTATATGTGAATTTCATTAGTCATTTGAAATTTAAATGTTTTCGTTGACAAAGTTGTTTTCGTATAATGGAATCCAGTATTCAGGTGGATATTCGAAACTCGTGTATAATTCTCGCTGGCAAACAATTTGTAAATTTCCCGTTCTAAACTATGACGAACCTCCGGAGTAAACATCTGTTCACTGCAAACAAAAGTTTTATGATTAAATTTAAGCGAGTTTCGTCCTTATTATGTAGGTGTTAAGATGCAAAAGTTATTCTGTGTAGCAACTAGTCACAAGTATCTATCCAGGGTGTTAAGGGTAAACAGTTGCATTACTTTAAGGGGTATTTGTACCCACGATACTGATCAACTTTCCCTAAGAAAAGGTATAGGAATGGTATTAGTCAAAAAAAATGTGGACATTCCATATGTACCTACTATGTTCCATATGAACGTTTGTATGAAAATACGAAAAAAAAATTACTATACAAAACTATATAATTTGCTATACAAAACCAACATAAGCTGGCCGCGCGACGCTTTACGTTACTCGACCTACGCGCGGCCAGCTTATGTTGGTTTTGTTTAGCTTGATGTGTCGCCGTGTGTACGCACCTCCATTTTTTTTAAATATAGCCCAAAGACATATCTCTAGGATTTTTTTTACTTTTTCGAATGAATTTTTTTCTGACCGGAACCGGGCGAAAAACGACAACATTTTTCAAATTTTTTCGATTTTCAAAAAAAGTTTTTGAGTTTAAAAAAAAAACAAAGAGCTTTTTGTAGCACTCGTCGCGACGCATTTTTTAACACCCCAATCAGCCACGTAGTTCCAAAACCCACGACACCTGGGTGATATCGCACTTTCGCAATAGGGCCTATACCGAAGCAACAAAAAAAAACATTTGCAATATTAAAAAAAATTACTTTAAAGGGTACGTGATTGTAATCATAATAGTGAACCACTTTCCTAAGGGAACCTAGGGGAAATTTTTTTTAGATTTAGATGATGTTAGACCTTTCATAATAAATGCGATTGCACAGTTTGTATGAAAAGTCTATAGGTACCAAGCATAAAATGTACCTATACTGGGTGTAAGTAACTATATTTTGTGATGATATCTAATGGATTATTCAGAATTTGTACCTTTATGACGAGTCGCGATTTACTAAGTGTGGTATATCGCCGTAATGAAATGGAACAGCGCAATGAAGAGCAGAGCCTCCTCTAGGAAGTATTACAAAATAGCTCAATGATTAGATTGATTAGGTATATTAGATAAAATTACAAAATGTTCTTCACTTTTGATCATTTTGCACCATTTCGAAGTCACATATCCAAGGATTCATTTTACGCTCTCCCGTTACAATCCTTTTGTCTGATTCGGTGCGGTGCGGCAGCGCATATCGCAGCTTCTTCCAGAACCATTGGTCGTTCCAGCGTAAGTACGTGGTTGAGCGCAGGTACAGACGCAGCTCCTCTGGCAGCTCCTCCGCGGGCGGCGTGTCTTCAAGCGCGACCACCACAACGCGCACACGCCCCTCCGCCAGCGCGCTCACGTGTGCCGCGCGGAATTCCACCATCCCCCACATCGACTGCACGAAGTTAGACGACAGCACGATGACCGTGCGCCGTGACGACGCCACAGACCGCGTGATTTGCGTCGGGATCATCTCTCCTGGCACCCAGTCGCGGTAGTGCACGGAGACTTTGTAGCCGTACGGCCCGTCCTCCAGCCCCGGCAGCAGATGCGCGTGTACGAACTCGTAGTCACCGTGCGCGAACGACACAAATGCGTCGTACTCACGGTCTGCATCCAGTTCTTCCTCACGCACGCACCTCAAGCACCAACCACGTGCATACAACCATACTTTCAACTGCCGGTCGAAGCGTGTGTATAGCGCTCCCAATATAGCCATTAGTCCTACCAGCGCACCGCCGGCTACGCCTAACCACACCAACAACGCGGTCGGGGCGATGCATAGCTGCCTATTGCTCAAGTTGCCCAGCATGCGTCCATCCCTACAAGTCACATTCACATAATCTTGCACCTGTAAGAATCACAAGTCTTTTAGTTCAACAACACGAGTTAGCGATACGACTTATCGAAAAACTCTCAGAAATTAGGATCTGTTTTGTCAAAATCATGGTTTGCAGCTTTGGTACCTGAATGCGATGAGCCTGCATTGCGCCTAGCAGGTGCCAGTTGTCACAGTCACAGGCGAGCGGGTTTCCAGATAGCCAAACGCGCCGCTCCAACAAATTGAACAACGCCTCCACGACCGCTTTATCCACTCGCGAGATATTATTGTCCCGCACGTCCAAAAGCTGCAAATATTAAGTGACTGACTACGTGGGATTCTATATAGGTAGGGCACTAGGAGTTTAATTAATTCGAAGTAAGAGTACCCACTGTTAACGTGGTGGACAGGTTCTCCGCTTGAATGGTGTCGATGTGGTTGCCCCTCAGATGCAGCTCGCCTACGTTGGGATGAGAGGGCACATCGTGCAAGCCGAGAGCATCGCAGTGCATGACGACCGTGTGGGACTTCCACTGCCGGCGACAGGTGCATGGCTCGCAGTGCTCCAGGTCGCACTCGAGGCTGTCAGGAGGAATGCCGTGCAGCTCCCCGCCCTCGCGACATCGTGCTCCAGCTGTTAAAACTACTCGATCTTCTCGCAGCGCACGACCCAGCCATCCATTTTTGCAATCGCAGTCAAACAGTGGAAGGGTGTCTGTATGAACTGTCACTTTTTCACTCCTTGCCTGAGTGGAAAACGAACAATGTTATAGTATGACCCAATTAGCATATTCTTACAAGCAGGTACAACGCAATACAATATTTCATACTTGTGCATCCTATTTTTACTAACCCAACATATGAAAGCTCGAAAACGAATTTAATTAATGTGGCGAGCCAGTAAAAACGATTAAGCTGGAAGTCGGCGGCACTAAGGCTATTTAAAAAAAGTATTAATTTAGACGAGATAATGTAGATGCTAACCCTGCGTACATACTTCAGGGCGTTGTAGTCCGACTCATTGAAGTGCACCTCGTGAAGCGGGTTGTTACGAACGTCCACAACTAGAGAGTACACGTTGCGAACCAGCGGCAGTTGTCCAAACTGAATACAAAGATAATGTCACGTTTTGAATTTCAAAAAAGATAATATTCCATATGGCAAATCTGAATGGCGTAATGGACTAATCTAAACGAAATTACAAAATTTGACGGACTATTTCTTACCTGCAACTTCTTAATATTATTAGTAGAGAGATTAAGATGACTTAGCTTCCAGTCAGGGAAGCAGACTCGCGAGGTGTTGGTTCCAACTAACGACAAGAACTGTAAGTCTAACGGTGGCGAACGGCCAATGTACCCGAGCCATGGGTTGTTTTCCCAGTCACAAAAGTTGTGAAGTGGATTGTAGTCGAGGATCAGATTTTTCACCGAAAATCGAATCTTGTGAGCATTGAACACGGCGCGCATTTTATCCTTTAAGTTTGTCATCATATTGCGAGACATATTCTGCGTATCTAATATTTTCTTCGTCTCCACCACGTCGCTGCCAACAGATATAGCAATTGATTAGTTATTAGCATGCAAATACCACTACGCTAAAATAGGCGTTAGTTCACTACGATTACGGTGTCCGGTGGACTTCACAAATGTATCGCACTGAAGTTTAATTGACAATTAAGAGAAGTTTTTATGCTTTCGTGAACAGAAATTCACAAAACTTTCACGTACATATTATTAAAAGCAGGATCTACCGGAGGATGGGCAGCAGCATCCTCTGAGTACACACATTCAATCCAACTGCGATCGCCAACCCGCCTGCGTGCCGCCAAGCGTGGCGATTATGGCATATCCCCCCATTTTGGGGGAGGCTCATGTCCAGCAGTGGACGTCTGTCGGCTGATATGATGATGATGATTAAAAGCAGTATTCGATATTCTAATTTAGAAAATATCGCTTCATTTTCCATGGGGATGCAGGGTTATTAAAGGGGAAAGGTTTCTTGTATTAGTTTTGTGGGAAAAATATACCCATTACCACTTATCACGGTGTTCAGTCATCTTCACTCAAAAGAAAATAGATAGATATGTGGTTCCTGCTTTAAAAAGGAACGGCCAATTTGCTGTGGAGTACCAATGTACCAATGTAGGTAGTTGTTTAGTCGGATTTCTTAGCAAACATAATAGACTCACAACAACTCGGTGATGTGCTTGATAGTGCTTGTCATCAACGAGTGCAAATCTGATGACGTAAGCGAGTTGCTCGGCAACTCTAGCGTGGTCAATGCATGTATGCCAGTCAACACAGTCCGCAACGAGTCCAGCTCCATACGTTCCGCCTTCAGTTGATTAAGCCCTGTGCATTCTGCCAACCAACCACCTGTCTGACTCACGGCCTGTGACAAACGCCATTCTTGTAGAGACAGATTGCGTAGTTCTCTGCACTCACCCAACGCGCCCAGAGATTGTCCATTATTCAATTCCAATGAGCTGATTCTGTTTTTTTGCAGAGGGGGTAGCGCTTCATTCTTAATCGTCAACCTATTTAGTTGCGGAAGCATCTGCAGGAAGTTACCATCTAGCTGAGATCTTGTACTTTCGCCGGCAGCCTGCACTTCAAGGTCAACGATCGAGTTAAGCCCCTCAAAGTAACTTGCGTCTAATCTTACATCTTGTGGTATGTCTAGAATTTGCAGATGCTTGATGCTGAGGGGTTGTGCACCACGTGCTGCCAGTGAATGCGCGAGTGCGGGTGGGTCGGGAGGAGAGGGCGGGTAGCATCCTGTGAGCAGCACAAAATTCACCTTGTTCCATAGATCGGAGATTGGCTCGGAGGGATCGAGATTATCGAGTGGTGTCGAGTTGCATGATATGTAAGCGGTGACCGAGACATTTTCTTCTGTAATGTAACAAATTAAATTCAACTGATGTGTCTGCAAAAGTTGGCATGGACAGCTCAAAGCTGGGTTCGATGGAACTAGGAAAAGCCTCAGTTCAGTTGAATGTTGATTATGTTTATTTGATTAATTGTTAGCCTAAAATCGGGTTACCCTTATAGAATTACCCTCTTGTACCTACGTCAAATCCGTACCATTCCGCTTATTATATGTAATCATTGAGGAAAAGTCTATAAAAAACGTATTTACCTGTGTCTCAAGAGAAATAAAGTTAATGTCTTGTTACAAGACACTCAATACACTACCTAGGCGATCGTGGATGAAAATGTTAGTAAAAACACAGAGTACTATGATTGGTTAATATTATTACAGATGAAGCAAACTGTAACCTAGGATAGAACCTACCATTTTAGAGGTAAACACAACAAAACAATGTAGCTAAAATTCGGTGTAAACAAGCTAATGAGTAGCACAGGTACCTTTTAATTCCCACGTGGATCGCTCGCTCCATCCTTCTTGAGCTTCCACCATCACCAGCATCAGAATCGCGAAGTACATTGCCTCTTACGTGCATGTGTATATTAATGTTTGTTTGTGTGAGTGTCTTAGGAGGATAATATCGATATGTCGATTTAAGCGGCAACCCGACAGCGACGTTCGGCAAACACTGTGCTACTATGGACCGGTACAACGAGTCACTGGAGTTTCCAATACTACCAGCATTATCCTGCTCTCACGATTATCTGCCGCTCCGGAAAATGATGTGCAAAGTTGATATAGTATCATAGCAAATTTATCTCGATGTTTAAAACTTCGTCGTAGTACTTAAATACGTGAGTGGTGCCAAATGTGCCGGGTTATATTATCAGCGACTTATTCGCCCTAAGTAATGTAAACCCGTAAAATTACCACGATAAAATACGGTAAAATTCAATACTTTACGTAATTTTCGGTAAAATTCAAATGGTTGACGTAATTTTCAGAAAAATATTTTTTTTTCCCTTTTGCCCGGTAAGGTAAGGTAAGGTAAGGATAGAAAGTCTATAGAAACGATTCGTCTATTTGAAAAACTAATTTATACTAAAAATATTGCCCAAGGTCGCCTGTAATTTTACGAAAGTGACCGGGATTTATCCGTATTTTATTTACGGGCCTTTTCGATAAAATTACGTAATTTTGCAACCCTAGTCGCCCTGCCCGCTTCGCGGCTGTTCTGGAGAACACTGGAATACGCACCGATGCATGGGCCCACGGTTGACAGGATTATTTAAAAAGGGGTGCATCCAAGGTCGTAGCTAGAACTTAATTTTACATAGGAAGGAGGACAACAACATACATAGGAAGATCAAGGTAAGGGCGAGAGGAAAAGGCTACATCTTATTGGGACTTCATACCTAATTTAGTGAAATCATATTTTCAGGTATAACAAGGGTCCTTGTAGAAATAAAAAGCACTAACTTTATACTGAAAACGAACTGACAATTTTTTACAAGAATTTTAAACCATGCGAGATTTAGCTTATTTACGCTTAAAATACCATTGAAGCAAACAAAACGAGCATTAAATTTTACAGTATACTGTACACACGGCGACACATCAAGCTATACAAAACGAACATAATCTGGCCGCGCGTAGGTCGAGTAACGTATAACGTCGCACGGCCAGCTTATGTTGGTTTTGTATAGCTTGATGTGTCGCCGTGCGTACATATTTATAAACTACGTATTGACTGTTACTGCTATTTATATTGCACCATCTCGAAGATACTTGTCGAAAGCATCGTTTCACTCACATGTTCCTCTTTTGGTATGATACTTTTATCTGGTAAAGCGCGGTGCGGCAGCGCATATTGAAGCTTCTTCCAGAACCACGGGTCGTCCCAGCGTAAGTACGTGGTTGAGCGCAGGTACAGACGCAGCTCCTCCGACAGCTACTCCGGCAGCTCCTCCGCGGGCGGCGTGTCTTCCAGCGCCACCACCAGCACGCGCACACAGCCCTCCGCCAGCTCGCTCACGTGCGCCGCGCGGAACTCCAGTAACCCCCACATCGACTGCATGAAGTTAGCCGACAGCACGATGACCGTGTGCCGTGACGTGACCGCGTGATCTGCGTTGGGATCATCTCTCCTGGCATCCAGTCACGGTAGTGCACGCAGACCTTGTAGCCGTGTGGTCCGTCCTCTAGCCCCGGCAACAGATGCGAGGTCACAAAGTCGAAGTCACCGTGCGCGAACAACACAAATGTGTCGTACTCACGGTTTGCATCCAGTTCCTCCTCGTGCACGCAGCTCAAGCACCAGCCGCGTGTGTATAACCATACTTTCAACTGTCGGTGGTAGTATGTGTGCAGTGCCCCAGTTATTGTCAGTAGTACTACCAGTGCACTGGCCCCTGCGACTAACCACACCCACCATCCCGCGTTAGGGCCGATGCATAGCTGTTCCTTTCTCAGATCGCACAGCAAGCGTCCATCCATGCACGTCACGTTCCCACGTCCGCGTACAACGCCATTCTCGTACATACAAATTGCGAAGATCCTTGCACGCGCCCCAAGCGCCCAGAGATATTCCGTTATTTAAATCCAATGAGCTGATTCTGTTTTTCTGCAGAGGGGGTAGCGCTTCATTCTTAAGCGTGAATTAGTTTACTATTTAGTTGCGGTAGCATCTGCAGGAAGTTACCATTTAGCTAAGATCTGGTACTTTCGCCGGCTGCCTGTACTTCAAGGTCAACGATCGAGTCAAGCCCTTCAAAGTAACTTGCGTCTAATCTTGCATCCTGTAGTATGTCTAGAATTTGCAGATGCTTGATCCTTAGGGGTTATGCACCACGTGCTGCCAGTGAATGCGCGAGGGTGGCTTGATCGGGAGGAGAGGGCGGGTAGCATCCTGTGAGCAGCACGAAGTTCACCTTGTTCCATAGATCGGAGAGTGGCTCGGAGGGAGTATCGAGTGGTGTCGAGTTGCATGATATGTAGGCAGTGGTTAAGGTGAACTTATCTGAAACATAACAAATTGAATTCGACCTATGTGACAAAGAAAGTTGGCATGGAAAAGAGAGATAGATCTTTTGAAGGGTGTGTTGCAATCGCAAGACTTCATGTCATGTGTATGTGTGCCGAAAAACACACAACTTATGGGGAGACTATGAACGGACCTTCAGAGTCCAGCCCAGCTGGACCGAATGGACGACGTGAGATGGGCAGCGAGGGCTTGATAATGAAGGACGAGGATGACTGTATTCAGCAGTGGACGATGGCAGACAGAATATATTGTGTACACCTTGTTGGCGACCCTAAAAATAAAATAAAATAGACAATATTATGTACGTTCTGGCCGTTTAAATTTAAAGTCTACATCGTTATAATATTATTTTGTTTTTATAAACCCTTAGGATAGTTCTGTGCCCTGCAGTGGGACCTATACAGGGTGTTACAGAAGTAAAAATAAAACATTTTAGAAGGTTGTTGAGACTATACAACTTTCACTATGGGACCAACATCGAAATCGCAAAAAAAAAAATCTGCTATCCCATACATTTAGCTCGAGTGAATTTGTAGTTTAGTAATTTTAGTATGGAACATCAGATTTTTTTTCGCGATTTCGATAATGGTCCCATATTGAAAGTTGTTCAGTTTGATGGTCTAAACCACCCCCTCAAATGTTTATTTGTATTTTGGTAACACCTTGTATAGGCTGATGATGATGAGTTAAACGCTATACCTACCATGTAGTTTTCATTCGACATTCTTTAGAAATTTATTTTTCCTCATCGCATAAAATTTTGTTCGAATTTATCATGGGGGTAAACAAGATTGAACTACTCTTTCCTTGTATTAGTAATTAACGCTTATTCATACGGATGCCCATTAGCTATCTATTTATAATTTGTCTTACCCTTAAACAGTTAGAATCATCATCATCATCTCAGCCGATGGACGTCCAGTTAGAAAAAATAATTATAATACAGTATATTATTATACAAGTGAGCTAAGTCGGTAATTTTTTCGACGCTGGTTTGCAAGTTCACGTGTTCACGTTATGGAATTTTTCTACTGCTGCTGATTTGAACGAGTGACTTTTAAAAATACCACTCCTGACTCCTGGTCAATTAGGACACTCGATGGAGATTGGTATATTAAATCGCGATTTATTGCGATCTGAAAAATGTAATGTGATGGCCACACGCTCGCGTGGGCGATGCCGGTGGTGGCCAATTAGGAAGCAGAAATTGCCTAAGGCTAAGAACAAATTGTGATAATAGAAACAAAGACTATATTATTATTTATTATTATTATCCTAAGTTTAACATTTCTCATGTGCAACTTGGTTACGTTACACTGTTACACAAGAAGGATAATTATTATCTAGCTAAGCAGTTTGTCCATTAGAAACTGTTTTTCCTCGTGAACAAACCAGCTTGACGACAAGGAAACAACGGTAGTTTCATTGAAGAGGTAAATACGATGAAGCAACGTAGCTAAAATCTGATCTAGTCAGCTAATAACACACGTACCTTTTAATTTCCACGTGGATTGAAGGTCAGCCGGTATATTTACCTCTCGCTTGCTCTCACCTCCTTGAGCTATCAGCATCGCCAGCATCAGAATCGCGTAGTACATTGCATGCGTGTAGGTATTAGTGTGTGTTTCTGAGTGACTTATGAATAATATGAAGATTAATGCGGCAACCAGTCCGCGACGTTCGCCTAACACTGCGTTACAGAGTTACTACGGACCTCCTCTCACGATTGTCTTCCGCTTTGAAATATGACAACCTAACTTACAGTATCGATATTTATCATTATCATTAGCTTGGCGGTGAAGGAAAACATCGTGAAGGAACCTGAATACCCGGGAATGAAAAGAAAACACTATGAGTTCGGAGGTATGGGTGAGCTTGGGGTAAATAGACCAGCAACGATCGCAATGTTACATAACGATTCTTGCTTGCAATAGCCCAGCCAACAATTCTTCTATCGAGTCGATGGCATGTCATTTTATATTTTTCCAGCCCAGTATTTTACCACGCGGATAGCACTACCAGCAGCGTCCATAAGCTCCATTCGCGTGCAAGTTTGCGGGCAGGAAGGGCAAGATATGAGATGGGCCATAGTCTGAGGAGCAACACCACATTCACACCTCAGGTCTGATCCATCGATAAAACCCCATTTGGACAGGTTCTCCTTACTCCGGCCGACTTGAGTTCGGAGCCTGTTTAAAGACCTACAAATCGGCCTGGGCAGTTCATGTCCTGGGGGAAGGCTTTCCGAGGGGGGGACAAACGGGTCGGGTAGCGTGCTCTTTCTTCGCCAAAGGTTACATCTAGCTCGAGGACCATTACCAATACCTTGTATAGGGTGGACACACTTCAGAAAGTTTTTGCGGCTCTTGAGCCTTTGAGGTACTGTGGAGTATCTGAACATAGGATGCCATGGATCAACCTCGAGTTTTGCTCTTTCAATTGAGCTCGCAACGGCCCTGCGGACCTCTGGTGGCGCTATCCCAGCCAGTGGATAGAGCATTTGTACCGGAGTCGGTTTGAGGCAGCCTGTAATGATTCGACAGGTTTCATTTAATGCTGTATCTACGAGCTTTGTGTGGGCGGAACGACTCCATATCGGAGCCAACAATAATAGTCAGAGTTTATAAGAAGAAGAAGAATAATAGTAATAAATACAGTATCGTAGTTGAATATGAATCTAACTTCGTCACAGTAGTTAAGTAGGAAAGTGGGCGGTGCCTGATGTTGGGTTCAAGGGCCTGGCTCGTGTTAGTGACTCATTCATAGTGAACACGTTATATTTATACATCCTAATCGGTATATTTAAGTAGGTGAATAATTTATACGCAAGTTCTAAGTGTATCCACCACCGTATTGTATTGGCTGCACCGAGTCAATACAGTACGGTGGACGGTACCTCTTTTGAACAAAGTGTGTGTAAAGATTATTGTGTGATTAACCATTATTTTATACAACTGCTACGAAGCCCTATTATGGGCGAGTTCAACATTCTCTAGGCCTAGGCTCTAGGCTGTGGTCGGCATTAGAATATGCGGTAGGCCTTTCAGGCAACGTAAACATCATTCACTGAGGCCTGTGCCCTGCAGTGGCACGTATATAGACTGTTGATGTTGAATCATTACCTGCATCCATTTACTCCTCTGAGTATCTGAGTCCAGTGTCAGACTAAATGTATGTAGTTTCAGGGTACGCAATGTAGTGTCTGCGATAAGGTTAGAACCTAATTAATACCAAATCATTAATTATGGTTGTATTTAATCTTTAAAAACTATAGTTAGCAAGTTCCTAAATTGTTCACATTTAACATACAAAGGTAAATTGTTCTTCACTGCTGTTCATATCCCGCCATTTCTAAGCCACTTGTCGGTGGTATCATTTCACAAACGTGTTCCTCTTATACTTTTGTCTGGTCCGGTGCGGTGCGGCAGAACGTAGCGGAGCTTCTTCCAGAACCACGGATCGTCCCAGCGTAAGTAAATGGTTGAGCGCAGGTACAGAAGCAGCTCCTCCGGCAGCTCCTCCACGGGCGGCGTGTCTTCCAGCGCGACCACCACAACGCGCACACGCCCCTTCGCTAGCGCGCTCACATGCGCCGCACGAAACTCCACAATCCCCCTCATCGACTGCACGAAGTTAGCCGACAGCACGATGACCGTGCGCCGCGACAACGCCACCGACCGCGTGATTTGCGTTGGGACCATCTCTCCTGGCAACCAGTCGCGATAGTGCACGCAGACTTTGTAGCCTTGAGCTTCGTCCTCCTGCCATCGTAATAGATGCGAGGTCACGAACTCGAAGGCACCGTGTGCGAACGACACGAAGGCGTCGTACTCACGATCTGCATCCAGTTCCCCCTCGTGCACGCAGCTCAAGCACCAACCGCGTGTGTACAACCATACTTTCAACTTTTGGTCTTAGCATGTGTACAGTGCTCCAGTTATCGTCAGTAGTCCCACCAGTGCACTGGCCACTGCGACTAACCATACCCACAATCCCGCATTAGGGGCGATGCATAGCTGCGCCTTGCTCAGGTCACCAAGCAAGCGTCCATCTATGCACGTTACGTTCCCATAGTCTTGTACCTGTAGGAGCCATAAGTGAAGTATTTTAATGTAACGAATGTCAATGACACGGTCTATCGTAAATCTCACACAAATTGAGATTTTCTTTCAAAATCATGTCTTACTGCGTGAATACCTGAATGCTATGGGTCTGCAGTGTACCTAGCAGCGGCCAGTTGTCACAGTCACAGACGAGCGGGTTTCCGGCGAGCCAGACGCGCCGCTCCACAATATCGAACAATGCGTCCACGGCTGCCCTATCCAACCGTGAGACATTGTTGTCACGTATATCCAGCACCTATAAATATCGAGTAACAGATCGTTGGTATTCTTTTAGGTAAGAGTTTTATTAGTTGGAAGTAAGCATACCGTTAACGTGGTGGATAGGTTTTCAGCTCGAATTTTGCCGATGTGGTTTCCTTTCAGATGCAGCTCTGCTATGTCGGGAAGGGAGGGGATCTCGTGCAAGCCGAGAGCGTCGCAGTGCATGATGACAGTGCGGGACTTCCACAGCCGGCGACACGTTTTTCACTGAAGCGCATTGCAATTCACCTCTAGTGCGAGTGATTTCAATGTTGGTCTCATAGTGAAAGACCTTTTTCCGAAGATATTGTATTCAAACATTCATCAGACTAATAAACCCATCAAACAACCGTCCCACACAGGTCGTACCTCGAGATAAGACCTCCAGGGTGTTAATTTACGCACTTGTTGCTTCCGGAACCGTCTTCTGGCTTTCAATTAACTATATTGCGACGTGGTTTGAATTTGTTAACCGTAGTGACTACTGCCTGCCCTATTTTCAACGTCTACGAAAGCGTTAATTCCTACCGGTGAAAGTTTAGGTAGACCGGTATTCGCAAACACGGCAAAAGAAATGTTATATACCCAACATGCCTTGCAATGCAGATTTTTTTTCGTATTTTTTTTTATTCCATACACAGAGTTGTTCAGTTTGGTGGTCTGATTGTATCCTTAAGAAAACATTAGCATTTAATATTACCTACATGTCAACGATTTTGCGCTTATTCATCAACACGTTGTACACAAAATGTGTCGTAAAAGTGTTGAAAATAACAAGATATGTTTGCAGATGTATTATGGAGCGAAAAATCACTTACATATCACATCACAATATCTTATGGCTATTTGTGTGTGCACGGGGGGTCCATGGGGCTAGGCACACACTACACTATAGTCTGGAATCCATCCGAAGGCTATCAATCAATCAATCAAATATTCTTTATTTTACACCAAAACATGAACATTAAAAACACAGAGAAAGAAATACAAGAGGCACAAAATAAGGTGGCCTTATCGCTAAGAAGCGATTTCTTTCATACAACTTTAGGACTAATTTATATTCTGCTCCTGGAAAAGGTTCATAAACCCTTCCTCCGCTATTTGTACAAAAAAATAGTAGTATTGTCCTTTCGTTGTAGATACCCTACGAAATTACATCTAGAAGTACTTGGTTTTAAAACCCTGGAAACGAGGAGAAATTTTGAAATATACTGAAGATAGCCTGCCGGAATCTGCGTGGTGATATGAAATGCCCCCAGCTAAAGGCATTAAAGGCATTGTGCGACTGTTTGTGCCGAACGAACGCTACCTCAGTTTCGCACCGAAGTTCATTGCAATTCACCTCTAGTGCGAGCGATTTCAATGTTAGTCTCATAGTGAAAGTTGTTCCGTTTATTGATCTAAAGCCATAAGTATGCAACGCATAAGTTTACACCCTGTATAGGGAGGTATTTAGGGAGAGTTGATCATAAATCATGAGTACAGATAGGGTGTAACATAACACTCTAGTAATACATCAAGCAGAACAACTTTAACTATGGAAACAACTTCGAAATCGTGAAAAAAAAATCAGCCGCAAAAAGGTCACATTCTAATATGTCTCCTACTTTCCGGGGTGTCTCCATTCCGATCTCCGACAGTCTAGAGTTGTTTTGTCTTGAACTCACGTCGGACCTGAACTTCGGCCGCTCGATTGAGTCCAAAGCTAAAACCGCAGCTAAAAACCTTGGTATCCTGAACAAGGTTAACAGGTACTTCACGCCTGCACAGCTTCTTACTCTCTAGAAAGCCCAAGTGCGATCTTGCATGGAGTACTGCATTCCTTCTGGGACGGGTCTGCGAAATACCAACCGGACGCACTGGACTCAGTTGACCGTCGAGCCAAGAGACTCATCGACGATGATGCACTCGTCGAGGCTAAGATACATAGCCTGGTACACCGACGATTGGTCGCTTGTCTGTCGGTGTTTTATCGGCAACACTTCGGTGAATGTGCCCAGGAGCTACATGACCTAATTCCACCATCCCCCTTCCACTAACGTACGACAAGACGTAGTGCGAGACTGCTTCCATACGTAGTCGATATTCCAGCAATCCGCACAAATAGGTTCGAAATTATCTTTTATAATGAGAATCGGTAAGGTTTGGAACTCTCTCCCTGCGTCTGTTTTCCCAAGCAAATAATTATAATCAGGATATTTTTATAAGAAAAGTTAATAGGCTTTTTCTGGGCGAGCGCGATACATCCTCGGTTTCATCAAAACTTTCCATCAGCTTTGCAAAACTGCAGTACCGACTCGACTATCAGAAGATTTTTCGTGATTTCGATGTTGGCTCCATAGTGAAAATTGTCCAGTTTTATGGTCTGAAGCACCAGCTGAAGCATTACTAGGGTGTTATGTTATGTTATAATCAATCACCCTTCAAAGTAATGAAACTTTCTACACTAGACCTTTTTTTTTGTCGAGGGATATAAAAATAACCACCCAGATACCAAAGACTAAGTACCAAGAGACTAAGCAAAATGGCGTGCACTTAAGAATTAAGTGTTAGTAACAGACTGGTCTTATCAATGGAGACCTTCCATTTCTTTTTATTTCCTGAGATGAAAAGTTTAAGAACACCAGCTGTACTGTTTTAATTACTTTGCTAGTTTTTTAATGAATATGAAACAGAAGAAAGAAAGATAATTCATTAATTACAGAATCAGTGAGGATAGCTGACTAGTAAAATAGAAATATTCTGACTATGGTGTCGTCCATACATCACGAGAGGCATATTTCATTGAATTTTGTGGCGCTTGCGAATTTGTCTTTAAATACAAATAATTTTTGATTCAATAAACCGATTGCGTTGAAATATAGCCTATAACTTTACCAAAACTAAGCCCTATACTTCTATGAAAACCCAATCCAAATCGGTTTTGCCGTTTTTAAGTGAAGCGTGCACAAACAAACAGACAAAAATTCTAAAAATGGTCCCAAGTATTCCATTACATATCCTAAACGCCTCCAATTAATTTTTTTGCAAATATCTTCAACTTCAATGTACATCCACGCCAAGTTTATAATTTTCTTATATGAATAGATTTGTAAAACTACAGGCTTTTCGGTGAAGGAAAACATCGTGAGGAAACCTGCATGATTTCAAGGCATGTATTGTACACACGGCGACACATCATGCTATACAAAATCAACATAAGCTGGCCGCGCGATGCTATACGTTACTCGACCTATACACGGTCAGCTTGTGATGGTTTTGTATAGCTTGATGTGTCACCGTGTGTACCTACCTACCTACGATTGTGCCAACTACTGTCCATTATAGGTGGCGACGGGCTCACTCCCCGTCACACTGGACAGAGTTTCCGTACTACTAGTGAATCGTGGATGATTTGAGGTTTCAGAATAACTCTGTCTACCCTCTAGGGAAATATAGGTAGTCGTGAGCATATGCCATTGTGGTTTTTTGTAATAAGTTGATTAACCAAAAAAATTCTGTTAATTAAATGTAATAAAATTATTTCAACGTTTTCAAGAAATCCTTCTAAAATTAATCCAGGATTAAAAAGGAGCGCGTTGTAGAACATAAGCCCCTCGGCCAAACATTTATCTTTTATATTTTAAAACCCCTGCATTAATAAAATTAATTTTACCACCTTGTAAAAGACCTTGCACATTCACACTAGTCTTACTGATAAGAAAATGTGTTCTTCTTTTATACGTCTTTACAAACGTCAAACAGATTGGCAATTTAGTGACACATGAGTAAATGTACCCCACAGAAGGAAAGTTTCGAACAATCGCGCTAGCTGACATAGCATAGGCATAAGCCTAACCGCGCTGCACAATGTACCGCATCCATTTGATTTTAAAGGACATCCATTTAGCGACATTCTTTGGAATTTAATTTCTATATTGCATTAAAAAATGACAAAAATTCTTATGTCTACCAAAAACTCTCATCCGTATACAGGGTGGCCTAATATAAACATATACAGCATGTCATGAAACATCTGACAAGGGTCCACGGGAGTGAGACGCTATAACACGAGAATACGGGAATTTATAATTCCCCGGGATATTAATAAGAGAATTCATAATTATGAGAATTTACCTTCCTATAGGCGGAAAATTGGTTGTGTATTTCTTCTTTAGGATTTAGGGTAGAGGTCCCACTTGTGGACAGTTTGACAAATTCTGTTTATAATTGCGTTGGAAATAGCTGTAAGCTATTTATATATTCTACTGGGCCAGGGTAATGTTATAACAACAAGTTTTTTTTGTAATAACCATTTTCTACGGCCCGGTAGCACAGTCTGTAGTGAACCTGCCTGTCGCGGGTTCAAATCCCGTAAGGAACAAATATTTATATGATGAATATGAATATTTGTACCCGAGTCATGGATGTTTGTATCTATACAGGGTATAAGTGACAGCCTATTAAATACTGAAACAGTGAACTCAGACCAACAAACTGAATAACTTTCAGTATGAAGCCTACCTCAGGAAACATGAAAAACAAACAATCAGTTTCCTGTGGTAGGCTCCATAGTAAAAGTTGTTCAGTTTGCTGGTCTGAGTTCTCGGTTTCAGTATTTGCTAGGCTGTAACTTACACCCTGTATATGTATTCTGCATCGTTGTCTAGTCATCATAATACAAGTCCAGGTTCTTTAAATGTGATTAGATATTTTGTGTTACAATGTCCGAGATATTTAATTTATTTTATTTATTTCTATCACACTGGTAAAATTTTGCTGACAACGATGTATAAACATGGTCAAAATCAGTTATATTGTACGAAGTCATAGTCATATAATTTATTTCTTGTTGTCAAACCACACTGCCGTGTGCACTCTTTATTCTTTTACATAATATGTTAGGCTCTTTTCCTAGATAATTCGTCAAATATACATAAACAACTGTATTATTCCCCGTTAGACCAGGGGTTGTCAAATAATTAGTAACAAAAATGCCTTTTATCTCTGCATCAGGTTTAACTATTAGTCTATTTGAGATTTCATTATTATTTATGATCTTATTTCACGTTTAAATTTAAATATTACGAATTTACCGACTCACGTCTACTCTCACCGTTTCTCTCAAGAATTAGACTTTATTAGTAAATTTTACCGTCGTACTTCCCTCGTTCTTTCACCCGACCAAAACCAGGTCATCTTCCCTACATAATATTCACGAAGTAATATTTGGGTTTGTAACGTTGCAAAATGCGCGTGAAAATAATAAAATGTTTAGGTTATGAAGCGTGAGGGTGTCTTTAAGGTTAAGGTGTTTATGTAACACCTCGCTTGAGAACACACTTCTTTCGGAATTTTGAATGAAATCTTTTGTGAAAAAAAAAAAGGAAATTGCTTATTATAGGGTTACTAGCTTTTTCGACTTTCGACCTCGTGGAATCGATAAACGTGATGTTCAACTAAACAGACTAAAAGGCAAAAACTACAATAATTGTGAAAAAATTATGAAATACGACGACATGGACCTTGTTTTTCAGTAATAACTCTTTCTTAGTCTTTGCAGGTAAAAAAAGATCAGCTTTATCAATCTAAACTATTATAAAACTGTAGCAGAACGTTTGTCTGTACATTGAAGATATTAACAAAAAATAAGTTACGATATGGTTTTTAGGTGTCCCTGATTCCATTTCACCAATTTTTGGATTTTTTGTCTGTCTGTTTGTTTGTGTGTTTGTTTGTTTGTTTATTTGTTTGTTTGTTTGTTTGTTTGAACGAGTATCACGCAAGAACTACTGAACCGATTTTGATGAAACTTTTTTTGTTTGATAGCTTATGATTTGACTTAAAATCTGGTATATAATTTATCTCGCTACGTTGACGGGAGCCGGAGATATAAACATATAACCGCAAGTGCAACCAATGTACGGTACCATTTCAATTTCAACTAAGTAACACTAATTGTAATAAAGTAAGCTAATCGACTTGTAATAAAGTAAGCTAATTCTGAAGACTGTTTGATTTATAAATAACGTAAATAACAATAAATTACAAAATAAATACCAATAATTATAAATTTTATCATTGTCCAGTGCTGATGACTGCACCGGTATAACATTGTTTTTCTTTTTGGCTATAAAATCTTTCAAACTCCATGGAGAAAACCTATGCATAACAAAAAAAAAACCTTAGTACTGGCCACAAGAAAACAAGATTCGAATTACAAATTTCTTGACATTTTGTAGAATTACAGTGCAAACAAAGCAGGAGTAATTATTTAAAAAAAACTGCACGCCAATTTCAAACAAAGAGAATATAATCATGATTTCAGCAGCCGAAAGATGTCTAAAACTCGATTTTTAATTCGGAATGTTTTTATTTACGGTGTAATCACACAGTTCCGCAAGACTGGATAATAGCTAATATTTTAAAGCAATTATAAGACAGGTAAGGAACTATTTTGAAATACCGTAAATTATTACTAAAATACAAACGAACAAATCTAACGAATTAATAAGGGTCGGTTTTTTATGCCGCCGATGCGATGTGCCGCCGTGCATTTTGCGCATTTTTCTACGGCGCTCCATACAAAACGAAGCTTAGTTTGAACATTTAGTAATTAAAGTAAAAAATGAATGGTTTTAAAACAATCTAGAAACCAATATCTGTGATTTCCTTTTAAATGTTTAGTTCTAAAGTTATCTTGACTCAAAGTTTGTAGTCCGTGCTGCGGACCAAAGTCAAAATCACGAAAAAAAATCAACTGTTCCATACAAAACTGCAATCCTACTCTACAAAAATGTATGGGGCAGAAGATTTTTTTTCGCGATATCGATGACAGTCCCATAGAGAAAGCTGTTTGATGGTCTGATCATCCTCTTAAAAAAGTGTCAGCATATTAAGTTAAATATATAAAAAATAAAGTAATATATATATAATGCGCCCCGACGCGTTCCGTTCAGTGATAATCATACTTAAAAAATCCAGTACACTTGATTGTTTTCAATAATGAAAGATGCCATCACGAAGAAGAACTAATAATCTCACTAATATTATAAACGTGAAAGTTTGTGACGATGTTTGTAAAGTTGTAATGTTGTATGTTTGTGGCGCAATCACGCATAAACGGCTGAATGGATTTTGATGAAATTTGGCACGCAGATAGAATGTGTTCTGGATTAAGATATAGGATACTTTTTATCCTAGCAATGGGTTCCTGTGGGATAAATTACAATGTTTTATCATGCTGAAACATGTACCACGTTTTTATTCTATGCTCACTAGCGCCAATTTGACGCTGACAGATGCATTTGTGTAGATTGCAGTGATAAAAATAGTATTTACTTTTTTCAACAGTTTTGACAACAGCTGTGTAGTATATTTGGTATATGGTTAGATTTTCGTGCATGAGGTGGATGTTCGATTCTTGGTCGAGAATGTTTTTTTTTATTTTTTTTTAAATACATTCAACGACTATATCCATTTTTCACCGGATTAGACAGAAGCAGTTAGGCTTGATATGTTAAGGGCCTGATCTTCAATCATAATAATATCCTGAGATCATATCAGATCTAATATTAGCGCAGGATGTTTTATTTTGGCTTTTTTCTAATTTTAATCCTACCATCCTACCAGGTATCTCACTAATATTAATATTATGTTTGTGGTTCTATCATCAACACGTCTCAGAAATTCGGTTTTACAGATTTGATTGTATAGGTACTGGGCGAATTGGAAAAATAATCTTCTTCTTATCGTGTCGACTTCAAATTCTGAACAAAGTCGCTAAATAGCAGCTTGCCAGAATCAAACAACCGATACTGCACCGTCGCTAGCAGTCATGAGCTCCTCCTGCGTGCAGATGTTAGGGCACGCAGGCCATCGTTTGTGGAGTTCCACACAAGCAAGTCACATTTTGCGCATCCGAGATCCCCACCTGACCATGTTGTCCTTACTGCGACCGACCTGGGTTCGAAGTCGGTTTAAAGACTTCCAGGTCGCCCAAGGCAAGTCATGTCTAGGCGTGAGGCTCTCAGACGGCGACACAAATGGAGTTGGGAGGGACACTTTTTGTCGCCATAGAGTACACCTTGCTTGCGCTGGGCCAGTATTCAGGGGGTCGACACACTTCATAAAGCTGCGTCGGCTTGGCAGCCTTTGCGGCGCAGGAATAAAGCCATGCATGGGATGTCGTGTGTCGTCCACCATTTGGGCTCTCTCTGAGGAACCTGCCACAGCCCTACTTACATCTGGGGGCGCTATGCCAGCCAGTGGGTAAAGCATCTGTACCGGAGTCGGTTTCAAGCATCCAGTTATAATCCAACACGTTTTGTTTAGTGCCGGTATCCACCAGCTTGGCGTGGGCAGAGCGGCCCCACACCGGGCAAGCGTATTCTCGCGTAAATAATTAAACAAATAAATAAATAATGCTCACAGGCACAAACATTATTTTAATTATCCCAAGCAAGCATTATAGGCTTTTTATTATAGAAACCATACAACAACGGTAACCATTACACCAACCGGGTCGGCAAATACTAAAAATCCTCTTTCTTTTAACCTTTTCTAAAGTTAGTGTTCATAATTTTATCGTAGTATTGTTGTCATCTTAATAGATGGCGTTGGGTGTTTTTTTGAAGCAAGTACCATACTCAATTCACGCTCAAGACATCTCAGATATTCGGTCTTACAGATTTGATTGTATAGTTACTTACCGGCTGAATTAGAAAAATAATTAAATAAATAAATAACGCTTACAGGAACATTGTTATGATTCCAAGCAAGCACTATAGGCTTTTTATTATAGAAACCATACAACAACGGCACAAACATTTATAACATCCATGACCGAACCGGGTTTCGAACCCAGGACCCTGGTTTGGCAGTCCGGCGAGGTAACCATTACACCAACCGGGTCGTCAAATATTAAAAATCAAGTGTTCAAAAATTTTATCGTAGTATTGTTTTCATCTTAATAGATGGCGTTGGGAGTTTTTTTAAAGCAAGTGTGCTACAATTATTAATTCAAAAACCTAGCTATAGATTATCGTTTTAATACATCGTTGTAAGTATATTGATTGTTTGAGTCCAATCTGAGCCAATGCTACGGAATGATAACCTTATTTTACAGAAAGGACGAATTTTGTTGCAGTAATTCTTGCCAAATTTTTGTTTTGTTTGATTTTCGGTCTCAATTATGATTTTTTGAGGGCTTGTGCAACTTAACTATAGAACATCATTCTACCACAACGTATAAAAAGGTACCTACGTATCTAAAAGGTCCTTATAATATAACACCACAGGTCGGTAATGTAGCTACTTACATAATTAAAAATCGTTTTTAGCAAATTGACCATTAGCTTCCTAGAATATTATCGTTTTAGCTCTTGCCTTCACCATTTTACAGTAGCCCGCGTGGTAGAGTATACTCTAACGTTTATACGTGAGTGGAGGTCTGTGACTTGCAGTGGGTCGTAAGATGATTATTATGCTGCTCGACATAAATAAAAAACTAATAAACGACGAACAGTAGAAAAATTAAAGTGATGGATCCAGTGAATGACTTTTAAATCTGATACCTACAGAATTACTTGGGGTACTTTCTGATTTTGATTTAGCTTAAGTTCATGACTTTCTTATCTTATTATGGGAAATGGCAAGCCAGCAACACGACCCAATGGTATCTTTTGTATTGAACCCTACATATTATTTTCTTTATCCTTGAAAAACTTGGAAAATGAGGGAGGCAATAGCGTTCAGGGTAAGAAACCTGTAATGAATAACCATCTCTCAGGAGTCACATACGTTTACCCACCAAGACATCGCAGTCACACAGTACAAATGTTCCATGGTTTCCTCCTCCTCTCCACACGCTTGGCAACCGGGATCTAGAGTGAGCTTTATCGTGCCTGTTGCGTAGTGCCCGGTGAGGGCTCCGACGATGGCACGAGCTTTACTCCTGCTGTTGTTCAGTATGAACTGTGGGATTCGTGGTGTTATATTGCTGTTATACTCTGACACCAGTGCTTTGCCCACACGATAATAAGAAGATTGCTGATGAATTTCCTGCAGTGTTGCAGACCCGAGAGGCCAGAGCATTCTAGCCTGTGTCTTTTATCAGCCCATTCCTTAATCGCCATTGTAATGTTACATGCCAGGATTCCTAGACTTGGTTCGGATCATGACCTTCATGACCTTAGACGAGACATTAGACAAAATTACATGTCTACGCAGACGAAGTCGCGGGCAAAAGCTAGTACTATTATAAAACTGTAACACGAAGTTTGTCTGTACATTGAAGATATTAACAAAAAAAAAGTTACGATATGGTTTTTAGGTGTCCCTGATTCCATTTCACCAATTTTTGGATTTTTTGTCTGTCTGTTTGTTTGTGTGTTTGTTTGTTTGTTTGTTTGAACGAGTATCACGCAAAAACTACTGAACCGATTTTGATGAAACTTTTTTTGTTTGATAGCTTATGATTTGACTTAAAATCTGGTATATAATTTGTGCGGACGAAGTCGCGGGTTAACGCTCGTTTCAATACAATATTGAATTATTTTCACTTATAGATATCCTACTCTATCGGTTTTCTGTTTTTGCGTTAATTTTTAAACACCTCTCATACATTCCACGTTCCTCTCACGAATGAATACGTCGTCGATATCGTCACCTCAAAATAAAAAGCCTTTTAAAAATGAACACACGTAGGTACTTCATTATTAAAGGTCACGACATAGGTACAGGTTATATTTACCTAAGTCACATTGGTCGAAGGGGAAAATTTACATTTCATGATCTCCCTTTAGACTACATCAGTCGTACGGCCTGAGACGTATTTATTATTTAACTCAGTATTGCCAGTGTAAAACATACAACGTGTTAATGAATTAACGCAAAACTAGAAATTAGTTTGTTAATTAGAATCGAGAGCAGAATCGAATTATCATGGTTTCAACAAAGGTAATTTTTTTCAATATATTAAATAATTTGTTTGAAAAATTTCTAATTTACTGAACCCGATGTCAACCCACCGCACGGGCATACTCACCCTATGGTTATGATATGATATGTCACCATGTGGATATGGTTTTTGGGTGTCCCTGATTCCATACCAATAACAACAATCAACAATCCATATCAACAATTTTTGGATTTTTTGTCTGTCTGTTTGTTTATGTGTTTGATTGTTTGAACGAGCATCAGGCAAAAACTACTGAACCGATTTTGATGAAACTTTTTTGTTTGATAGTTTATGATTTGACTTAAAATCTGGTATATAATTTGTGCGGACAAAGTCGCGGGTTAACGCTCGTAGGAGATAAACGTACTTGTCGATATAATCAGCTGCAATGCTGATTCATAGGGTTTAGAGCATCTCTGTGAGCAAATGTTGGACCTTTAAACGGCTTTATCTCCTAAACCGACTGAAAGATAATGTCAGTTTTTGTTCTGTTCACAAAGCTTAATACAATAATATCCTATGACCAGCCCAGCAGCTGATCGTTAATTTTTTACTGACCTTTGATCGGCTATAACTCCTAAACCGACTGGAGCTATGCAGGCAGACCTGGTCCATCCCCATCACAGAGATGCTCTACACTCTATGAATACTGAATCAGCCTTGCAGCTGATGAAAACAAAAAGAATGTCTATCTCGTATACTATAAGCATGATATTGCCAAGGCAACTGGAAAGATTTGGATAGGACTCGCACAGGACAGGGGGGACTCCTCCCAATTATACCACTTTCCTGTCATGTGCACTGGCACTGGGTAAAGATTTGGATAGGACTGCCTATCCAAATCTTTCCATTTGCCCTGGCAATATCATCAGTTCACCTGGCTGCTGGACGATGCACTCCTCTCTGCATGATCGCGGCCACCACTCCAGGATTTGCTTCATCCATCTGTTCTTCTAGCCACGTGTCCTACCTACCTCTTTAATCACACCACGATACCCAAGGGAACAAACAGGATGATCCATTCTAAGCTGGAACCACAAGGATTCCATTATCATCGTCATCACCATCAGCCTATATACGTCCCAATGCAGGACACAGGCACCCTCAGGGAGAGTGTATGGGCGGTATAGTTCACCATGCGTATCCAATACAATACGGATTGGTAGACTTCTCATTCGCATGGGAATTTCATCTTCTTTCTTTCTCGGATACATTCCAGAGAGAAAATAACCATGAATGTTGGTTTTTAACAACTGGATTACAATATGGAGAAGGTAACGAGATAATTATGATAATCATACGAAAGGACATTGTGAAATTCGACCTGGACAAACAATAGCGCTCTAATCCGTAAGTAAAGTGTTGAGGCCTACGGAAAAGGAATTATAATGGTCCTGACTAATCCAATCCTTTTTTGAATGTAGCTTTTTGTAGGTGGGTAAAATGTACGGCGCGTGAATTGGGCGTTATAACACGTAAGTAAAATAAAAGAGACAAAGCTTCTAAGGAGTACAAAATTATTAGATAATATCTGAGGGTACTTTTGTCTTAGGGCCTGTTTCATCACTTCTGAATAAGTTCTTCATTGCTTATTTGACATATTATTTCTCATATTTGTCATACACATCATCTCAAACAAGCTGCCATATGCTAACAAGAACTTATCAAAAATTCCATCTTCTTAACAGAAAGCATCCTCAATTTTGACGAAAAATTGCTAAAATTTACATGAGACATGCCTCTAGTTGCATCGAGTTTTTGCCCGTATTTTGATCAATACCAGAAACAAAAACATAGTGTAGTTGTTCTTACAGAGAAAAGAGATATGTAGACATGAAATACATCAGGTAAACCTAGGTAACCTATTATTTGGTTATAAGGGCCTGGTCAATGACCAAATAGCTACTGCGACCTGGACAGATAAAATGTAGCTGTCACCCTAGACCCTAAGTTCATTTCCTAGGCCCACGGACTTTATGAACCGTGTTATGCTTTTGAGAGGAGGTCCCTAATGTCAGTAGGTGTTATTATGTATCCACCTAGATGGCGACTCCTGCTGTGAATGAGCATTTCGCATTCGCAGAGGAGGTGTATGGGCGTTTCCTCTGCATCACAGCAGAATCTGCAAGTAGGTGAATCTACAAGTCCCATTCTGTGTAGGTGTTTGTTTAACTTGCAGTTAAGTAACCAAGGTAGTGAGAGCAATTTACTTCATTCCTTCTGTCTCTAATATATTTATTTTGCACATTTTCTGGAGAAAATATGACTTGAAAAGACGCAATTCTCCATCGGCTGGCAACAAGTAAACTGTTAAAGCGGCAACCAATAAAAACCCTTTGCAATCCTATTACAGAATTTATTGGGCGTTACTTCCCCCAGGGGAGCTGTGGGGCTGTGTTATAAATATATAAAATACTTTGGAGACGCATATTCTATCTTTAAACATTATAGAAATCTGTGTAGATTTTCTTGCTGGAGGTTGACGAAATTTTAAGCTTTAGGGAAGTACCTTGAGTAATTAAGTAACCTTTTTTAAATACATCAGTAGTTTAGTGAGTTAGATTAACGAACTATTTCGCTTCGAATAGTTCGTTAATCTATCTAACTAAACTACTAAGTCGTCTGTAAGCAAGTCGAACTGGGGCCGCGTGATGGAGTAATGGCCCACACCCTCTCAACCATAAGGAATTCGTGGGTTGGTAAAATGAGACACGTAAGCGCAGTTCAATGGTATATTTCACATATACATGACAGTAGACATTTCACAAGCTCCATAAGATATCATGAATCCTTACGCACACTAGCATACACTGCATACCTTATCCGTGAGGCCTGTGCCCTGCAGTAGGATCCTGCGAGCTACAATCTCTAAATACAGGGTCCTTCTTAATATGCTGACACTTTTTTATGGGAATGATCAGACCGTCAAGCTGAACAATTTTCTCTATGGCAACAACATCGAAATCGCGAAAATAATCTGCTGTTCCATAAAAAACTGCAAGCCTACTGGAGCCACATGTATGGGACAGCAGTTTTTTTTTCTCGATGTCGATGTTGGTCGCATAGTGAAAGTTGTTCAGTTTGATGGTCTGATCATCCCCTTAGAACAGTGTTGGCATATTAAGAAGGACCCTGTATATACTTAAACTCGGGACCATAATACCTTTCGGGATACCAACCTATATCAACTACATTTAATAGTAACACTTCACCTTAAGCAATTAGAGAAGAGAGAGCCACCTGATGAAGGCTCCAAGCTCGTATGTCGTATGCTCACGACAATATTCCACGACGAGGTAGTCTGTTATATTCTGAAAACTATTCACTCCCCTCCTATCCTTCTCTCTTTCTTGTGTTCTGAGTATGACGTATCAACAGCACAAAAACACTTGCATAGGTACCTACCACTAACTAGATTGCTTCCTACTGTACTATCACTGGGCCTGAGAGCTGGAGTTGACCCACTGCTTCTCACCGAGAGGAGGATTTTGCCCTATAGTGGGATCCCAAAGTTCTAAAGGGATAGCATACTTACTTACATTTTCCATCTTGAGGTAAGGAGGATCGGCGTCACATCAGTGCCAAAAGTTTTTGCAAAAAAGCAACAACTACATTTTGGCAAGGAAATACATCTTGCATCCGTAATCAACGTGGGTGTTTTTGGAACTGTCAAGAGTTTTCATTGAAATTTTCGCCGAAATTGGCGCGAAAAGTTGTCAAGCATGCCAGAGGTTAAGGAGTTGGCAGGAAAATAACAATGGAAAATTTATTACCGTTTCACGTTTAAGATTTTGTTTTATTTAAAACACTACCTTCCTTATGCCACTGTTGGTTAAAACTAGAGCTGAACAGAGAGCTCATAATTGTGTAACATAGGTACCAATGATTGATAGATATGTTTAGGATTCTATAGCTTGGTTTCGAAGTTCCTAAGGATCTTAGCTCTATAAAAGATCTTTGAATCTAGTCTCTGTTAAACTTTTTTGTTAGCTGTATATCGTAATAAAGCCTCAAACTTTCTGTGATTTCAGTGCAAACTCTAAATTTAAACAAGTATGAGATGCTAAGGATCCCGGATAAAACAATTTTATTTTAAAAGACAATGGCGAATTTCTACCCGCAGTCTCTTTTACAAAAACTAAAAGGCGTACTGTCTGGTCAGCGGTTAAAAAATTTCAGGAATTCGGAAAAAAATCCACATCTCTAACAGAAGAATCAAAAGTGATTTCATTTGGAACGTCTTTGGTTTGGTTGAACTGAATGCTAAAGAAAGTGTCACTAATTTCGTTTCCTGCAATTTATACGATTATCGTGAATATTCGTTTAAATAGAAACCATGAATGTATATAGAAGATTGAGTGGACTATCTAATGACAAAGATTATGAGGTTCACACACTTGATTCAAAAGGTATCATCACAGAAAATTATAAGAGGGGTTAGAAATGCCTGAAATGCCTGCGCTTTTGCTTCGGAGAAGGCTGTCGCCACTTGTCTTCCCGCTCACGTTGTTACAGTTACTCGTGCCCTCTCGCTCGCACCACGCCGCGCGCCTTATGTTGTTATGCAAAATATTGTATAACATGTGGCGACACATTCCACGCCTACTTTGCACTTCTAACCCCTCTTATAATGTTCTGTGGGTATCATGAGGAGAAACACCTTTCCTCAAACTTCTACAGGTTACAATCAATTAACTTTTTCGTATTGCTAAGGAAACTACCTCAGGAAACGCGAAAAAAAATCAGTTTTGTATGGGACAGCTGATTTTATTTTCGCGTTTCCTGAGGTAGGCTCCATAGTGAAAGTTTTTCAGTTTGATGGTCTGAGTTCACCGTTTCAGTATTTGCTAGGCTCTCACTTACACCCTGTATATACTTAGTTTTATGAACTGAATAGATATTTTGAGGTAACAAAGTGGCGGAGCAACGACGGCCAACTAAATAGGATAGGTGAGAATAATTATTAACAATACAGACTAGAGTTTGCCTCTCTGGAGTTACCGTCAGCGCTCTGCAAACTGTCTATTAGAAGTTTCAGACAACTCCTGAAACTGCTACAATACGTGTGGATTGCAGGTGTTTGTTTACTATTTGCTGAATTCCGCTAAGCTCTCCTGTGCTACAAGAAAACATACGTACAAACATAACTTCTATCGGAATCTCAGGTGTTTAAATTTGTTACAACTAGGGTTGCCAACCCTACTGTATAATATACACTGGCCTGCAAAACTAAGTTTCACACTTTTCAAATTGCAATAACTTTTTAAATACATAAAATATACTTTCGAAATAGAAAGGACTCGAAAAAGAGTTAATTTAAAAAGAATAGTTACAAAGAAAGCTGATAACATTTGCTATAAAACGTTTTTTATTTTAAATCTCTAATTTCTATAGTTTAGAAAAAGTTAAAATATTAAAAGTGTAGTACTTAGTTTTGCTGGTCAGTGTAGTAAGTATCCTACTATATTAGAGGCTCTTTACTATAATTCTGATAAAAATATATAGTAGGCAAAACTACTATATTATTTATCGAGATTTCAATAAACATGCTTGAATACTGAATATTAAATTTAATAATTTGTATTCCATTAAGTCAGGACTGAACTAAGTAGACTTCATGATCAATACAATTTCCCATACAATTTTTTACTAAATCCAAAATTCAAAATAATGGAAATAAGTCTTGTTCTGTAGTGAGTCAGATTTATCGAATATTCCTAAAATCATAATAATTATCATATCTCATGTAGAATCGATAGCGACTTTGGCGTTTGCAGAGTGCAAAAATTGAAGCTTTAATATAAAATATTAAAAAAATAATAATAATAATACTTTAGATAAAATACTATATATTTTCTCATTTTTCCCCGATCTACTATATGTTTTTGGGCCCTGGGCTCGAAAATACACTATATTTGGTCTAAGAAAAGTTGGCAACCCTAGTTACAACTGTCAACAGTTTAGAGCGTTCAGTTGTAGTTAGGTTCGGTGTTAGTATATTTAGGGTTTATTAATAAAATGACATATCAAAGGATCATTATCATCATCAGCCTACACAAGTGATTTAGGGACTTAAGCAATTGTTACTTTGGGAAAGTTGTTCCGTATCATGAGTAGGTACAATCACCAATTAAAGGAATACAATTGTCTACACTACCATCCTGTATACGTCCCACTGCTGGGCATAGGATAGGTGTACTACACCGTATTGGTGTAATTGAAATTCAGCAATGTTGAAAGAATTAAACCATCGACAATTCAGAATTAAACTACACAACATTTTATTAGCTAAATGTTACTATAGTATAGAGGAATATTTATTGGATACCTTGAAAATTTAATGAAAAACCTGTACTTAGTAATATAAGATTATAAAATTGTAAATGTATACTTTAATTTAGAGCGTCGGTGGCGCGTTGCGGAGAGGTACGGACACTCAATTATGGGGGTCCGGGTTCGAATCCGCACGGACAACATGCTATGAACCAATGAGTTTTTCTAACTTATGTACGTAATACCGACTGCTCTCAAACGGTGAAGGAAAACATCGTGAGGAAACCTGCATACGCTGAAGAAGAAATTCTGATGCATATGTGTAGTCTACCAATCCGCATTGGGCACGCGTGGTGGACTAATGCCCATACACCCTCCCTGAGGGTAGGCCTGTGCCCTGCAGTGGGACGTTTATAGGCTGATGATGATGACTTTAATTTAACTGTAACTTTTTTGACATTTCCTAATTTGATAGCCATTTATTTAATTGTATTGACTTAATTAGACTTTTGAGATTATTATATTTTTTTTTTGTATTAGTTAAGTAATTTAAATTCATTTTATTTGACTGTACCTTTAGGTTTGAATTATTAGTTCCATTGTATTGCATGTAAGATCAGCAAGTTGCAGAGATCTATACTATATTTTTATTATTATATATTATACACCTTTTTAACACCTGTGATTGTGCAATAAATATATTTGATTGATTTGATTGAATACCTTTTTTTTTGTAAATACTTAAATATTATTTTCAGCGCAATCCTTTGCGCGATTCCAAGTCAAACTTGGCCGGTTTTGACATACCAAGCTTGTCGCTTTTATTTATTACCCATTGGTCATATTAAAAATCCAGAGCGATGATAGCCCATACGGAAGAGAGCTAGCGCCTCAATGCTGAGGCCGCGCCGCGGTTCGATTCCTGGCCTGTAATACTAAGTTCATCGGTATTATATTTATCATTTACTAGCTCGGTGGTGAAAGAAAACATCGTGAGGAAACCTGCATTTTCATTGCATTGAATGAAAAGAAAATACCATAAGTTCAGAGATATGCGTAAAATATGGGTGAGCTTGGGGCGAACACAAAAGACCTGCGCTGGTCTCAGTGTTACAACGACCCTTGCTTGCAATAGCCCAACAACAAATAATCAATAATAATTCAAAATCCACTGTGCTAATTTCAAAAAGGTCATTAGTAAGATATTTGCTCAAATCACGGAGAGATTAACGTCTCATTTCTGAAAATTTTATCGCTTCGAGAAAACATTTCGTTAGTATTGGCAGGGGGGTACTCCAGAATATACGTACCGCTGTTAGGGAACCTACTATAAAACAATTCTGTTTTAGGCTCAAAAAACAAAATCCAACACCAAAACTCAAACATCAGAACAATCGAACCTAACAAAAACGTCATTTACTAACGTACCAATTGTTGGCAACTCGTTGTTCAGGGGTGCTCAACCGTTCACACAATGGAGGGGTAATAAATATACATCAGCAGCGTAACCGACGATTCGATGAAGGAAAGTTACTTTAGCTTTCTTTTTAAAGCTATCTACTGATTGGACTACTCAATGTTTCTCCTACCTAATCGAAAATCGAAATACATATTAATCTATGATCGAAATCTCCGAATTAGAACCTACAAGACTCCGTTCTGTCGAGCTTCAGCTCGTAGACATTTTTCTGCAATCGCGCCTCGCATGTTCGCATAAAATATCTTATATCCAGTGAGTGCCCGAAAGCTGATGATGATGACCTTGCTTCAACGTTTAAAAATAGTTGGTATTTGTAGCAAGGTTTCTGATACTCCCATAAGAGATTATTGTTGTTAGTTTACAGGGTGTAAGGGAACCGCTTCCTAAAACTCAAAGGGGTGAAAGAGCCCATCAATATGAACAACTTTTACTATGGGACCAATTATGAGATCTCAAAAAAAAATCAGCTCCTCCATACATTTTGCGCGGTAGGAATTTAGGTACTTTCACCCCTTTGAGTTTTCGGAAGCGGTTCCCTTACACGCTTTATGCAGATTTTTAAGGGGATGATCAGAACATCTCCGAATTAGAACCTACAAGACTCCGTTCTGTCGAGCTTCAGCTCGTAGACATTTTTCTGCAATCGCGCCTCGCATGTTTGAACACTTGCCCCCTGACATCAAACAAAAAATAAACTCTAATTTATTCCAACATTCAAAAGTATTTGATACAATTACAATATAAATATTTTGCCAAAATATATGACATTTTGCTATGACCACCATAAATACAAGTTGTTACAAAAGTCAAAATAAACATTTAAAACTTTTAAGGATCGATAAGATAATTACTATACTTCATTCCTCCAATAGCAACGATATCTTTATGGCTATTTTGCATTTCAGAAGCAGAGATTTGAATAAGTGATTCAAAACTCTGCTTCTGCTCTCACTTATTCTTAGAACAGCTTTAGTAACGTCCGCGTCCAAGATATATCGGATACTATATATTATTATATATAGTATCCGATATATCTATATATTTATATTATATTATTTCTGATAAATAAATTATATTTGGTAATCAGAATTGGCCAGAAAGCTAAATAGGAATCGAAAAATCTTGTCGTTCTTATTTGGAACGTAGCACCGACCATAGAGACCGAGAGTACCAAGAATCGCCACAACGAACGGCCCTTCGCTGCCCTCATCCAACGGGTTCCCGCAGCCTTCACCAGGTCATCGGTTCACCTTGTGGGCCTACCCACGCTGCGCTTTTCGGTACGCGGTCGCCACTCGAGAACTGACCCCATCGGCCATCGGTTCCTGTTCCTGACGTAACCTGCATTATACTGGACGACAATAAAATCATGAGCTGTAGGGTGGCTGAGAGAAAGAGGGTGATGGTTTAACTATTTATTGATGAGAATACAATATTGGTACATAAAACACATACAAACATCCCTAGCTATGCATCAGAGTGGACTGCGTGGCTATCTCACTCTTCTGCTTTGAAGACATAGGTTTTGGAACGGACTGCGTGGCTATCTCGATCCTCGACCTGGCCAGCACCTGAGGACTGCAGTGGCTATCTCTCAGGCGAAGCCGCCTAGCTAAGTGACATTCGCTGGCCGCGTCGGGTCTTATATACGATCCTCGGAGCGCGTGCCGCGTGCATAACGATGGAGAGGGCGGTGACAAGGGCAGCTAGATGTGTGCGAGCGAGAAAGCACTCGGGTCCTTGCGCCTCTCGCTACATTCTCCCCCTCTGGTACTCTTGTCAACGTCCCGTGAGAGTACCAGCTCTAAGCAGGTAGGTTCTTCCTTGGTCGTCCTCGTCCTCGGATTGGAAGAATGGGTTTTGGGGCTTCATCATCTCTAATCTCGAACTTGGTGATAGCCGAGGTGTGATATGTGCCCACAACTTTTTCAGGTTCGTCAATATTTGCGATTTGGTATATTGAGCTTCCCACTTTCTTGATTATAACGTAAGGTCCATCTCTGCGAGGTGCTAGTTTCGCAGAGAAATCTTTATCTTGACAGCTTATTGGATGCGTTTCAATTAGAACTAACTCTCCAATATTGTAGCCAGGATCAGGACGTCGTTTCTGGTTGGCTCTTGTTCTATTGTTGTCTTGCATGATTTCAACATTATCTTTTGCAATAGCCAAATCTCTTGCCAAGTTTTTTAGGTGCGGTGTGATTTCAGGCACAAAGTTTTCTGATTGTACAATTTCACTGAAGTTATGTACAACATCGTATGGAGTTCTCATTTCTCTTCCATAGGTCAAGTATGCGGCGGTGAATCCAGTACTTTGATTGAATGCAGAATTCATTGAGAATCGTATGGCAGGTAAGGTATCTGGCCATCGATTATGATTTTCTTTGACTAAAATTGCAATTTGTGTTTTCAGGTCTCTGTTTTTTCGTTCCACAATATTGGGTTCTGGATGATACACAGGACTAAGTAAGTGTTGTATATTCAAGCAAAAGGTAAGTTGTTGCATCACTGCAGAAATGAATTGTGTTCCATTATCACTTGTTATTCGACGTGGGATTCCATATCGTAGAAATACATCATTCAGAAGAGTTAGGGCGCATTGTTGTGCTGTTGCTTCTGTTAATGCAAATAATTCTATCCAACGCGAAGCAGTATCTTCAATAGCAAAAATCCATCGTTCACCCTTGGTACCTTTAGGTAACGGTCCAAACAGGTCTATTGATAGGACTTCAAATCTTTGGTTAATGGCAGTCGATTGAAATAGTCCAGTTGGTTTCTGATTTGCTGGTTTGTACCTTTGACATTCGATGCATGACTTAACATATTTTATTACGTCACGTCGTAATCCTTTCCAGTAAAAGTTATTCTCTATTCTTTTTACAGTTCTTTCTACACCTAGATGACCAGCTGTTGATGCATTGTGAAAAGCTTTTAGTATGTCGTTAATTTCATGTTGTGGTACTAATAATTTAGCATTTTCATCTTCTTGGTCTGGAGTAAATCTGTATAAGACTCCCATATTTAGCATATATCCCCTCTTTGACCATTGTATGTAGTCTTCTGTTTCATCTTTATCTTCTAATGCTGAAATAATTTTTCTTAGTTCTTCATCTTTTAGTTGTTCAGTGCGAATATTCTTTTCACCTCGTTTCGGAAAGTCTAATTCAATGAGGCAGATTGTACATTCATCTGTGTGACTTTCACATGGTGGTCTTGATAGGTTATCGGCTAATACATTCGTTTTTCCAGGAATATATTTTGTTTCAAAATCGTAAGGTTGTAATTGCAGTGCCCAACGAGCTAACCGTCCGGTCGGCGATTTTAAATTCATTATCATTAACCACTTCAATGGCTGGTGGTCAGTAATTGTTAGAAATTTAGTTCCTTCGATATAACCTCTGAAGCGTGATACTGCCCAAACGATGGCTAGAGCTTCCTTTTCAGTGACAGAGTAGTTACATTCTGCTGGTGTAAGTAGTCGACTTGCATATTCGATAGGGTGTTCGTTTGCTCCCTCCCCCTGCACTAAAGCTGCTCCAATTGCATAATTACTGGCATCCGTTTTTATTATGAAGGGTAGGTTGCAATCTAATTGTTTCAGTACAGGAGCTGTAGTCAGTGCTAATTTAAGGCAATTTAAATCTGACTCCTGTTGTTCTTCCCAAATAAAGTAGGAATGAAATCATTTGTTTAAGTGTCTTTGATTTTTTTATTTCAGAGATTTTCCTCGACTTTCAGGATCTGTGGTAATACCTTCAGGCGTAATGATATGGCCTATGTATTTAATTTTCTTGATTGTTGATTCAACATTGCATTAATTTGTTTCATCGGATAGTTGAAAAGCCATTTTGTCTTCTTCAGCCATTTCTATCAATTTTAACGTTGGGCGCCACTATGTAGGGTGGCTGAGAGAAAGAGGGTGATGGTTTAACTATTTATTGATGAGCATACAATATTGGTACATAAAACACATACAAACATCCCTAGCTATGCATCAGAGTGGACTGCGTGGCTATCTCACTCTTCTGCTTTGAAGACATAGGTTTTGGAACGGACTGCGTGGCTATCTCGATCCTCGACCTGGCCAGCACCTGAGGACTGCAGTGGCTATCTCTCAGGCGAAGCCGCCTAGCTAAGTGACATTCGTTTTTTTTTTTTTTTTTTTTTTTTTTTTCGAATTGACCAATACAGCATTGCTCAGGGAGCATCGACTGCTTATTACTGCGGACTATGGGGGGACCACACCAGTGACGGCGAAGCGCCCTGGTAGGTCTACCGAACCAATGCATGAGCTTAAGCAACCTGCCCAAGGGGCACCCCTAAGGGGTACGGACCTCGGCAATGGGCGTTGCTGGGACTACGCGGGCTACGATTGGGTAGTGGGGATCGGTGAGAATCGGCCAGCGATGTGCCGGTAGCGTCTGTAGGCGCCAGAAGGCAAAAGAGTGGGCAGAGATCGCGACGAACCCCCCCGGGGACGGTGGGGATTTCGATTTTTACGACGACGACGCAACAAAGAAATGATTGTGTTACCGCCGGCGGTGATCGTGTTGTGTGTGTTTGTGTCGGTGAGTCGTGATTGGAGGGCCGCTATCATAGCGACCGTGATCGGGTCGTCCGGTTCGTCTAAGACGTTCCGAGGCCGACGCTTTCGAGGCTTATTGTGCCTACAGCACCGGTAGGTGGCATTTTTTCTAATAAGAGGGTTAGAATGACGTGCGAGGGCGGAGAAATAGTCCGTAACCATAGATTTGAGTAGTTGCTTGATGGTAGGCAACTCCAGATCGATGTTAAGGTTCTTATTACGTAAGAACATAGGTGCGCCAGTCGCGGTACGCATGAATCTGTTTTGGATGACCTCCAATTTATGGATATGGGACGGGGCGGCGTGCGCGAATACCACTCCGGCGTACGTGAATATCTGCCTGATACAGGTTTTGTAAATTGTCAACTTATTTCTAAGTGACAATTTAGAACGCCCGTTCAGGACCGGATATAAACGATGCAGCACATGGAATGCGTTCTTTCGAACTCGCATAATGTGCTGCCGGAATGTCATACCGCGATCTAGTGTGACTCCTAGATATTTGACCGTGTTCACCCAGGGGATCGCACGGTCAAATAGCCTAATCTGAGGTAGTTCCGAGTGTACGTCTTTCCCGAAAAAGAACACTGCCATGCTTTTTTCGGGATTGACCTCGATCCTCCATTTCCGAAACCAGTCCCCGAGGGCACTGGCTGCGGATTGGAGTCTCGAACACACTAAGAGCTTGCTCCTACTGGAGGTGTATAGAGCGGTATCGTCCGCGAATAGGGCTAACTGACAATCGCGCGGGCGCGGTATGTCGTTAGTATAGAGGGAGTAGAGTAGTGGGGAGAGAGCGGAGCCCTGAGGGACTCCGGCGGTAATGGTACGAGGGGACGAGTGCGTACCTTCTACTCGGTAGCGAAAGCTACGATTCGACAAAAAATCTCGTATGATGTGTACGAGTCTGTCTGGCACTTGAAGTATAAACAGTTTGTAAATCAAACCGTTGTGCCAGACTTTGTCGAAGGCTTTCGCTACATCGAAGAAGAGCGCCCCCGTCCCGACGGGCCGTCTAAATAATCTATCACCGAGTATGAATTCCGTGAGGCGGTGGACTTGGTGGATACACGAGTGTTCGGATCTAAAGCCGAATTGCTCGTCTATGAGAATGCCTTTGGATTGTACGAAATCTTTTAGGCGATTGAGTAGGAGACGTTCGTATATCTTCCCCATAGTCTTGAGGAGACTTATGGGGCGATAGTTAGAGGGAATTGTCTTGTCTTTGGAAGGTTTCGGGATTCCGATGACATTTGCCTCTTTCCAGGTGTCAGGAAAGATCGAGTTGGACATGGCCGCATTGAAGATGGCGGTTAGTAATAAGATGAGTGGCGCCGATAGGCACTTGAGCACCTTATTGGAGATGCCATCGGAGCCCGGAGCCTTCCGGGGTTTCAGTACTTTAATAATGTCATGGACCTCGCTGGGGGTGATGGGTGACAGAGTGTCAGTAGGAGGGACCGAGAGTCTGCGTTCGACCTCACCGTCGACCTCTGAGAGGTGACCGGCGTCTACTGGCAGTGTACTGGGGGCACATTGAGACTCGAGGCTGTCTGCCAACACCTCGGCCTTCTCCTCATCCAGAAAGGCAGGGGTTGGGTTGTTGGGTCTAACTAGAGGGGGCATGGGTGCCACTGTATCTGATTTGAGGGCTCGAGCCACCCTCCAGAAGGCAAGGTGGCTGGGAGTGATACCCCGCATAAAATCGTCCCAACGTGCTTGCCGCATGTCTCGAATGCGATTCCTTACATCTAGTGACATTCGCTGGCCGCGTCGGGTCTTATATACGATCCTCGGAGCGCGTGCCGCGTGCATAACGATGGAGAGGGCGGTGACAAGGGCAGCTAGATGTGTGCGAGCGAGAAAGCACTCGGGTCCGTGCGCCTCTCGCTACAGAGCTATATTTTCAGGGGTGATTCAAGTTATCAAACTGGACGACTTTTACAATGGGACCAAACACGATATAGCTGAGTCGAGTGGGCATAGTAGTTAAGTCTGGAACACCGGATTATAATTTTGTTATTTCAGGTTTGCTTTATTTGTATTTGGATTTTATTATCACCCGTATTAGAAGGCTTATGTTATCAATCTACATGTAGGTATATTTGTGTTGGAATATATGGATGACATATCATATGTTTCCTTATTAGCTACGAAATCGAATTGTGCCTTTGGAGGAAAATATAGCATTTTTGTTTTCCCTTACTCGTTCTTTTACCTCATTATTTTTGAGTCGACGGAAAATATCAGCAAGATATTAATATTTCTAGATAGTTGGCTTAAGATCAACCAGGCTGCCTGATATCATTCCGCTTTAAAAAAAAAGATTCCAGTTATTTTGACTTTCGTATTGAAGAAAATTAATGCAAATTGAACATAGTTCTAACGTGAATTTCACACGAATACAATCAAAAATCCTTTCCGATGTAACCCTAAAAATTCTATCAGCGGAGACCTATAATTGGCTTTCTGTTAGCCATACATATTTTGTATTGTGTCAACAGCTGTTGGTCTTCCCAAGAAAATAAAATAAATATAAAATAAAACAAAGGGGTTCGCCACAGTTTTGTTCCGTCCTAATTTTTACTTTTCTTTTTCAAAATGCTAACCCACTGGTCAAAATGCAATAACACCAGGGGTCTTTTGCAACAATCGCAACTCCTGATCTAGTCGAATCATGAATAGCACCCCTGTTTCACATGACCATTTCTTAAGCCCCGACAATACGATTCTAAATGCGTTACATAAGCGAACAAGATAAAGTGATCTTTGAAATATGAATCTACAATCGTATTAATGTTAAAACAGTTTAATAGCCAGGATACGCCAGAGACCACCGTATTTCTTCCAGGGTATCATGTCATACCTACAAAGAGACTAAGAGATATTTCTTTTGCAATACTCCTGTGGACGAAAGGCTAACTTCATTCTATCCCCAAATCGCAAATATGCTAATTTAGATAATTGATGATTTTTTTTTATTTTTTGCAAACATTTTTGACGGGATCTTATCGCTTTTTTCTATACAGGGTGTAACAAAACAACCTAGTTATACTTAAGGAGGTGCTCCAGACCATCAAACTGAACAACTTTCACTATGGAGCCAACATCGAGGCCGAGTCGGTTTTGCAGTTGTATGAAACAGTTGATTTTTATTTCGCGATTACTAAGTTGCTCTTTAGTGAAAGTTGTTCAGTTTGATGGTCTGATGAACCCCCTTAAGTATTACTAGGGTGTTTTGTTACACCCTTTATAGTTGAGTTCCAGAATTTCGGCAGTGATGTGACTATTACAATCACAGGATGACTAAATAACTGTAGGTAGATTTTTAAGAGCTGAAAAATCCGTCTACCTGTCTTCTTTGCTTGGTCGGAGCAAGTCGGAGCAAGCGAAGTCGTATCTAATCCATGACAATGATTATTTTAAACATAAGGATAGGCTTTACTTACCAACACACCAACAACTTCTTTCCACACACTTGCAGACAAGTGAGTAAGTATGGTAGCAAAATTGTATGCAAAAGTTGATCACACAATAGCTCCGGCCGCGATAGCAATTGAGTTTCGCAACCAGTGATAAAAAAAAAGAATAATTTTTGGTTGGTAACCGCAAGGTAACCGCAGTTGCCAAAAAAGAATTTAAAAAAATCTGTTACTAAGGTGAACTCTCTATAGAATGCCATCAATGAAATTCGACCCTTTCAATATACTGCTTCTGTATTCGGTCATCGTATTCATCACAATTTGTATTCAAGATTCTATTTGTTCTCAAAACCTAATTTTATTTTATTAAATTCGCATTACCTAATACAAATTAAGACAAATTGTAGAAGGATTGTTTTTTTAATTGCGTGCCATGCTTTATTTTGCAACCCAAAACTTTGTTTCTAACAACCATGTCCAATTACATTCTAAGCAGATGCCGCCAAAAAAACAGAATGGCTTATAAAACCACCATAAATGCTGTAAGTTTCCGTTATGGCGTCGAATGAATGCATCCCAAGCATCCGTGCTCTTATCGCGTTCCAATAAAAAGGCAAAATGTGCCGTTTTAATGTTTTGCCCCTTCCCGAGTCCCTTCGGCCATAATGCTTAGAGATGGCCACTGCAACTGGTATTTTATTTAATATTGGGATCCAGAAACAGAGCAGTTCCCGAAACACGATCGACCACATTGGAAATGAATCTACGGAATTCGAAAGAATATTGTCTCAAAAAGGTTAGGCTACAGGGCAAACCCTTAACCCGATCGTCTTTGACAGCCTTGCCTAAAGCTCAAATTGTAGCTGACTAAATTGTCCAGAGGAGTTTTCTCAAATTTTTGATATCATTATTCTTCGTTTCCAAAATATCAAGCGCCAAAATCAAAAATTCGGAAAAAATTGTTTTTTTCACTATTTCGGCCATAACTTTTTTCGTGTTTGATTTTCTCGAATAATTCTTTTTGCACCCTACAGCTCTCGTAAATACGCGTCTTTTGAGCCTTTTTTGAATATCTTATCTTCACAACTCTTTGAGATATAAGGAGATCGCACTTTTTCGTGAAATCGGGGCCTTTACTGGAGCGAACGAAAAGACATTTCCAATGTCAAAAGTTATTTGACCATTTTCGTCCCGTCTTAAAACTTAGTATGGTAACTTTTCATAGTCTTACTACGAGTAGACATTACGAATGGAACCAGGGCGTAGAGCATAACAATAAAAAACAAACCGGTAACCTCGTTACTTAATGAGTCTTAAGTATGTTATTTTGATTTTTTTAATCATTTGAAATGTTTGTAGCAGCGGGATTATTGAAGCCTTGGGCTTTTAATCTATCTATCTTATCTTATATTATATAATATCTTATATACTATTATAAAACTGTAGTAGAAAGTTTGTCTGTACATTGAAGATATTAACAAAAAAAAGTTACGATATGGTTTTTAGGTGTCCCTGATTCCATATCACCAATTTTTGGATTTTTTGTCTGTCTGTTTGTTTGTTTGTTTGTGTGTTTGTTTGTTTGAACAAGCATCACGCAAAAACTACTGAACCGATTTTGATGAAACTTTTTTTGTTTGATAGCTTATGATCTGACTTAATTTGTGCGGACGAAGTCGTGGGTTAACGCTCGTGTATCTATAATATCATACCTGACAACAGTTTTACAACGGCAATAGGTAACATTTTTCGGACTGTTTGTATTTATAACAATAGGAATACCATTTTGAACAAACGATTGATTTATGATTCATTGTATGAATCCCGAATCGTAGTCGCCGTTTCGGTTTGGAATTCTTTATCCGGTTATTTCCCATCACTAGCATCAGACATGTATATAAAGAATTTATGTTTACAGAGATATGGTTTAATAAAAGCAACTCTATTGGGTGTACATATTTCAAGCTTTACGTTATCGTTTGGGGGTTTTTTAAAGGCTTTTTCTGCAGATGTGTCTTGTTTTCAAATAAAGTATTGCACAGTCGTTAATATTTTATGGAAAATGTGTGTTTTAAGCCAAGTTACCGAATCATTTTCTATTCTATTCTATTCTATTTTTATTAAATGGCGTTTCCTTAAAGATTTCGCCAGTATCAAGTGTTGAAGATATTATTATAATTCAAGTTAACGTTCATTGTACGGAAATTGATATGGCGATCTCAAAGCCCTGTTTTTATACAAAAACACACACCCGAAACCGCAATAAAATGGTGGAGCCGCGTGGCTACCTAAATCGCGAGCCGAACGAAAGACGTCTACTCGAGAGACCTCTAGCCACGCGACTCCCTAATCATTTTGGTGATTCCTTTTGCAGACTGACATTAGTCAGTCGCTAGCCTTTCGATAGTTATCATCATCATCATCTCAGCCGATGAACGTCTACTGCTGGACATAGGCCTCCCCCGAGGATCGCCACAACGATCGGTCCTGCGCTGACCTCACCCAGCAGGTTCTCGCCGCGTCCATCAGGTCGTCGGTCCAGCTAGTGGGCGGTGATCGATAGATGTAATTGACACTTAAACACAGGAAAATGTTAATTAATGCCATATAACGTTAGTATGGACCAGGCATTATACTTAATACCATTCCGTAGCTATCTATTTTCAGGATGGTATCATATCATATCATATCATTTATTGCGTTATGTGGTTACAAAAGATCTTATAAATATGGTACAGCTCACACATAAACCCTGAAAGGGCACGGCTATATCTTAAAACTAAAAAAAAAACAGCACGAAGTGTTATGCCTGAAGAAAGGTGAGCCTTGCATAAATATGTTATATCCAGTGAGTGCCCGAAAGCTGATGATGATGACCTTGCTTCAACGTTTAAAAATAGTTGGTATTTGTAGCAAGGTTTCTGATACTCCCATAAGAGATTATTGTTGTTAGTTTACAGGGTGTAAGGGAACCGCTTCCTAAAACTCAAAGGGGTGAAAGAGCCCATCAATATGAACAACTTTTTCTATGGGACCAATTATGAGATCTCAAAAAAAAATCTGCTCCTCCATACATTTTGCGCGGTAGGAATTTAGGTACTTTCACCCCTTTGAATTTTCGGAAGCGGTTCCCTTACACGCTTTATGGTAGCAGATTTTTTAGGGGATGATCAGAACATTTTAACTGAACAATTTTCTCTATGTGACTAACATTGAAATCAGGAAAAATAATTCTGCTGTTCCATACAAAACTAAACCCTATACTCGTCCCAAATGTATGCGACAGCAGATTTTTTTTGTCGCGATTTCGATGTTATCTGATTCATCTCCATTCAGTACGTCAGCATAATATTAAGAAGGACCCTCTATAACAGGCGGAGGACATTCGCCTTTTTGTGGCTTTTTCAGATTCAGTTTGCATAGAATGTGCTGCCATCTATTAAATATTTCGCAGAACTATGAAAAAAAAGATTTTATTGTCTATATATTCACAAAATGGCTACCTATCTTGCGTAATGTGCGGGTTGTTTGTAGTTTTCGTTCAATTTCGTGCCGATTTAGTGATGTTCTGGAGTTTTTGTTGTTCTCTTACCAATGTTTAGATTACAGGAATAGTAAGTATACTGGAATTTCACTCGATCGGTGTGGGATTGAACGAAAACTAGCATTCAAAACAATAATATCCATCGGTATGAGTAGATATAAGTATGTATGTATAGTATAGGTTGAATTGATGGCCCGCTAGCACAGTCTGTAGTGAACCTGCCTGCTGTGCCGAGGGTCGCGGGTTCGAATCCCGTAAGGGACAAATATTTATATGATGAATATGAATATTTGTACCCGAGTCATGGATGTTTGTATGTACATATGTATTCTATATCGTTGTCTAGTCATCATAATACAAGTCCAGGTACTTTAAATGTGACTAGATAATTTGTGTGACAATGTCCAAGATATTTATATTTATTATAAAAAAATATTGTCGGTGAAACATAGATGGCGCTAGCTAGCCTTCAATTTGACATAAGGTGGATGCATAATGTTGCCACGAGTGGGTTCTCTTTTCTAATATACTTATATTACTCTTTGCTCTATAACTATGGTACGAGGAAAAAGTAACAGAAAAGCGTGATTTGACTAAACAATTGTTTTTCGATAAAACTTTCAAACAAAAAGCAATTAATTAGCCACTCCACGTCAGTGGTCTACAAAAAATATTCTTGGAGCTCTTTCAATAGCGTCCATAATCCATTGTTGGCAGCTTTGTAAAGGTTTTATCCAGTAACAAGGGAAAGCACTCCGCCCACTTGACTGAGTTGTTAACTTACACAATAACTTTCGTTGCAGTTATTGTCTGCTCATTTGGGGAATAAAAAATTTGAGGAGATTCTCTCGATCCGTGTTTGGAATTGTTAATTTTTGGATGCATTTTTAAACACATAGATACCTAGTGCAGTTCGTTTTGCTTCCAGGCACATAAACAGAATGTTAACTTAAATGCTAAACATACACGTTTCTGACTATCAAAATGAACAACTTTCACTATGGGACCAACATAGTGAAAATTCTTCAGTTTGATGGTCTGAATTCTGAAAAACCCCCTAAACTACACACAATGTTATCTACAATATAAGCTCTAACAAAATTAGGTGAACCTATTTTAAGGGGTTGATCAGACCATCAAACTGAACAACTTTCTCTATGGGACCAATATCGAAATCGCAAAAAAAAATCTGCTATCCCATACATTTAGGTCGAGTAGGTTTTTATGGAACAGCTGATTTTTTTTTCGCGATCTCGATTTTGGTCCCATAGAGAAAGTTGTTCAGTTTGATGGTCTGATCATCCCCATAAAATAGTTTCAGCTAATTTTGTTAGACCTTATATACAGGTTGTAAAATTAAATGGAGCAATTATTTAAATAGGTGCTTCAGACCATCATACTGAACAACTTTTACTCTGGGACCAACACTGAAATCGCGAGAAAAAATTCAGCTGTCCCATACAAAAATGCAAACATAATTCGACTGAAATGTACGGGACAGCAGATTTTTTTTTCGCGATTTCGAAGTTGGCTCCATAGTGAAAGTTGTTCAGTTTGATGAGTAGAATACATGCTGAAGTTATCCGCAGTGATATAAAATTTACCCTGTATAAAAATGGTTCAAACTTAGAGTATTTATAAGCAAGCTACAAACTATGTAGGTATACTACTAAAAATGTTTCCACAAAGGTCAAAGGCGAGGTATAAGTTTTATGACACTACTTACTACGCCCCCATTCCTATTTCTAGCGACGCCTACGTGAATCCGCAAATGGTTTCGTGGCGTTAAATAGCCTTAGAACGGACCACTCCATTTCTTCCTGTGGGTGTCGACGAGGCGACTACGGGATGAGGTTTCATATGCCGTTTTTGTAAAAGTGAGCCTGGCTGCAACTGCATGCTAAAAATACGTAGTCGGTGGTTGTAGCAAAGCTACTGACGACCCCGAAAGGGATTATGGTCGTATTTATGTTTATACCTATTTGTGTCTTTATAAATACAATATTCATTAGAATTATATTCTTATGTATATTAAAAAGTAAAATTACTCCCAACATCATTAGCCGAACCCTCTTATTCTTAAATCGGTTAAAAATAATAATACAGATAAAATAAAGCGTCGGCCTATCCTATTGTAGTCAACCCTACCCTATTGAGACATCTGTTATTGTACTAAATCTTCAGAAAACTTTAGTTCCAGCTAACGCCGCTAGATGGCGTTGCCGTCGAGTTACATCGCGCTATCATTTGTTCGCACGAAAAACGCTATGAGATCCAAAAAAATAATGTTCAGTTAACTTTGCGCAGAGGCAATATCGTAACCGATGAGGTTAATCCGAGGTGCGATTATTGCTAGTTGAAAACTTTACCAATACCCCGCCGTGTGGACGTGAAATACCGTCCGCTATGGCAATTTTTGAACGGCCGTTAAGGCCTAATAAACATAAGTAAATCCTCAGTGATACCATATGTGATACTGATATGAAAGTACGACATACAATCAGTGTTGCCAGACGTGCGATAATTATCCTAGACCCACGATATTTTTGAGTGTCATGCGATAGAAAATAAAAGTGGGGTATCGCACGATAATCCACAAGAATACCACGATAATTTTTAAATGTAATTAAATCTGTGTATCCAATCACTATTTACAACCATATTTTCCGTTAAACTCTAATGAACGAATTACGAAAATTGTAGTTCTAATGAGAAATATAGATTGAAATATTTCATTTCACTGTGTCATTTCGATCAAGAGTTTTTACTAAGCTTCCTTAGCCCCGTACTTACCTACCTATAAATAGGTAACATTCTAACATTAAAAACTGACATTTAAAGTAGGTAAGAATGATTGAAGTTCATGCATCAATTAGTTCTCTCTTAGATTCGATACTATAATTTTTGGAATATGAGATGCGATAAAAACACGATAATTTTGCTGTCAATTTGGGATAATGATAATTCTAACTTATGGATCTGGCAACACTGCATACAATACAAACAAGATTTTAACTATTACTTTAATTTTTAAACGATGATAAAACCGACCGATATAAACTGTTTAATTAGTCAATAAGAACTGAAATGAGACTTAAAATTAATGTAATTATTAAATATTAATATCTTTATCTTGGACATTGTCACACAAATTATCTAGTCAAATTCTAACCAGAGCTAGCATGCCACCCACGACAAAGCGTTTAAACGAGAAAACTGTCATGCGCGCTCTTTCTGGCCTACGTAAAATAATAAAGATGGAGGCACATCTCGATTTTTAACGTTTTCTCGGGGGTGGCATGCGAGGCCTACTGGTCTTGTGGCTTGTATGCTTGATGATGAATAGACAACGATATAGAATACATAAATAGATACAAATATCCATGACTCGGGTACAAATATTTATATTCATTATATTTTCTCGAACCCGCATAAGCATAGTTTACTTTAATTTTCATTTTTTAAACGATATGATTAATTAATTATACCATCAACACCATCATATCAGCCGAAAGACGTCCACTGCTGGACATAAGCCTCCCCCAAAATGGGGGGATTTGCCATAATCGCCACGCTTGGCAGGCGGGTTGGCGATCGCAGTTGGATTGAATGTGTGTACTCAGAGGATGCTGCTGCCCATCCTCTGGTAGATCCCTTAGTCGCCTTTTACGACACCCACGGGAGGAAATGGGAGGAAATTAATTATATACTTAGGTTTAATTCATTAATGCGTAATGAGTCATACTCATTACAAATAAGCGAAAGTCTGAAGCGAAATGAAACTTTAGAAACTATTGTACCTAAAATCAAAAGATCCATAAAATAGTAACATTAAATAAAATTATAAATAAAGTGATTTAAAACTAAACTCACCTAGGATGTGGTGCAGGTTCGGTCCTTGTGGGAATACCCAGAACGCTGGCGGCATTTCCTCGCTAAATGGCTATGCTGATCAGTTGAGCGAGGAAAGTGTCAGCCCTTGGGTCCCCTGTCGAGTCTATCAGTACCTAAAATTCATTTCATTCTTCTCAAATTAAATGTTAACATTCCAATATTTGATCAGAAAAAACCTCTCACAGATCAGAATTATGATTGCTAAAAATTTCCATTTCTTAAGTTATTTTGAAACTAAGTATACATAAATAACGTTAACGCGCACCAGATAGAAATATCAAATATTTAACATAATATATCTATCTATACTATTATAAAACTGTAACAGGAAGTTTGTCTGTACATTGAAGATATTAACAAAAAAAAAGTTACGATATGGTTTTTAGGTGTCCCTGATTCCATTTCACCAATTTTTGGATTTTTTGTCTGTCTGTTTGTTTGTGTGTTTGTTTGGGTGTTTGTTTGTTTGTTTGTTTGAACGAGTATCACGCAAAAACTACAGAACCGATTTTGATGAAACTTTTTTGTTTGATAGCTTATGATCTGACTTAAAATCTGGTATATAATTTGTGCGGACGAAGTCGCGGGTTAACGCTCGTTCTTTCTAAATCTATTCTTCTTAACTTTTCTTCGCATGACGTAGATTAACTTTCATAGTGAATACATTTTCACCCTTTGATAAATATTTCAGATGTTTTCAAAATACTTCTTTATTCGAAGCTCATTTTATTTTATCTAGAAATACGTGACTGTAGTGTTAAAGCGAACCTTTATTGGTTTGAAGAAAGCTATATTTTTGCAATAAATAATAAAACATATTATGGGTAGGAACAGTCGTGCTCATAAATGGAACACTCGGTTACATTTGCAAAATTGCATTAAATACGCACTTAATGTATCCAATTAATTCGTTCATATTTATGGCCCAACAAAATTAACTGATAGGTACTATTTTAAGGGGATGATCAGACCATCAAACTGACATTCGAGGTAGGTTTGCAGTTTTGTATGGAACAGCTGATGTTCTTTTTTCACGATTGTTCAATTTGATGGTCTTAAAATAGTTTCAGCTGTTGTTGGTCCTTATCACCTTATACAGAATGTAAATTTAAATGTGTCATATATTTTTAAGGGGGTAGGTGGTGTTGGTGGTTTATAGGTACTTTTCAATTAAACTACTTTCACTTACATACCAACATCGAAATTACGAATAAAATCAGCTATTACATACATTTGGATTGTCGTTTGTTGTTGGCTCCATACTGAATGTTGTTCAGTTTGATGGTCTGAGGTACCACTTGAAAATATGTAACACAACTTTCACTATGGGAGCAAACAGATCGGAGCACAAAAATTATCAGCTGTTGCATACATTTGATTAGAGTAGACATTTCAGTTTAGTATGGAACAGCTGATTATTTTTTTGCTCCGATTGGTTTGCTACCATAGTGAAAGTTGTTCAGTTTGATGGGTAAAGTTTTAGTTTAAAAGGATGCAAATGATATCAATTTCACCATGTATACTCACGCCAGTCTGATATTGAGGGTAATCAGATCGCAACCTGCTAAGTACGGTTCCGAATTCCTGACAGACCAAGATACTCGGACCCTTATTAAATTAGCACATCCCTTTAATATTGTTAAGTTTCTTTTTTGTCTTTGGTTTGGTAAAGTCGTATAGGGAGGATATTGAACTATACCTTAGTTCAAAAAGAAACTTAACAATATTAAAAACTCGAGTCAAACAAATCTAAACCAATGCAAACATAATTACTTTAAAAATTATTCCTTAACTCAAAGAAAAAAATATTCTTAAAAAGATCTCTACAACTTAATCCCTTAGGTTTTAATATTGAAGCCGAGACATAATAATGTGCAAATATAAAGGGGCGAAAGGTCAACACCCGTGAGAAGGGGAAATTATACTGTTTTCTCAATTGAAAGACAATAATATACTAAGGGACCGTGAACTGGCTTGGGGTGAGATCAACGGGGTCAAGATTGGCTCACTGTTAGTGATGTGCGTAATCGATTATAATGATAATCGGTTGCAATCGATTATCATTTATAATCCATCGATTATAATCGATTTTTATGAAACTGTAAGTCTCTAGTTCTATTTTAAGCTATCGTAGGTAGCATTGGGGAACTTTTAAAGTATTATTTAGTTTGGCTTTTTGAAATGATTAGGTTCCAAAATTGGTCAGTAACTGGCCAATTTTGTGACAGAGAGACACATAGGTAGGTAGGTTAGGTACATAATTATTCATTGTTGAATTGATACCTAGTCAGATTATGATATCGCCAGGCAGCGCCTGGTTAGCGTTTAAAATACATAATGATACAATTAAATTAGTCAAATGTTTACTGCAGAGTAAATCTTAATCAGTATTTTGACATACCGATCCTTACGTACACACGGCGACATATCAAGCTATACAAAACCAAAATAAGCTGGCCGCGCGTAGGTCGCGTAACGTATAACGTCGCGCGGCCAGCTTACGTTGGTTTTGTATACCTTGATGTGTCGCTACCTATCTTTTTTTATTTCATGTTTTTATTTACGATTCCTAGACATGAGAATTACCTACATGAGATGATTAGATTTTCGATACATTTTGAGTAATGATCGATTGCGATTATTTTCATAATCGATTAATCGATTAGCAAAATAATCGAATCGACACATCACTACTCACTGTATACTTTTGTAGTAGTATCGCGGTATCTTCACGTCCCAAATACCGCAGTGTCTTAAAACGAAAGTCTTCGATCAGTGTGTGTTGACAGTGATGACATATGGAACAGACACGTGGTCGTTCACTCAAGGCCTCATAAAAAGGCTGAAAGTCACCCAAAGGGCAATGGAGAGGGCTATGCTCGGAGTTTCCCTGCGAGATCGAATCAGAAATGAATAGATCCGCAGAAGAACCATAGTAACTGACATAGCCCAAAGAATTGCTAAACTAAAGTGGCAGTGGGCGGGGCACATTGCTCGCAGAACCGATGGCCGATGGGGCCGAAAAGTTCTCGAGTGGCGACCGCGTACCGGAAAGCGCAGCGTGGGTAGGCACCCCACACGGTGGACCGACGACCAGCACGGCTAGCATGCCACCCACGACAAAGCGTTTAAGCGAGAAAAACGTCAGCGCGCTCATTCTGGCATACGCAAAATAATAAAGATGGAGGCACATCTCGATTTTGAAGGCCTGGTGAAGGCGGTGGGAACCCGTTGGATGAGGACAGCGCAAGACCGGTCGTTGTGGCGATTTTTTGGGGAGGCCTATGTCCATCAGTGAACGTCCATCGGCTGAGATGATGGTACTTTTGTCTTCACAGCATTTTTTTTTAAATAGATGGTAGAATAATTATTACGCTGAATCTAAGGTGGATTTGTTTTTTTACTTATTAAAACTGACTACTCTGGTTTTTCTGCGGATCTCTTCATTTATGATTCGATCTCGCAGGTTGTTTTTGTGACTTCTGAAATAACACCCCCTACTCACCACTTATGCACCCCCTCAACCCTACGCACCCCGCACGCAGTCTATTTCATTTTGGTTATTGAAACATGTTTTAGACAATTTGATATAATTTTATTTAGCTATAATTTTTAATTACTTTAATTTAATAATCTGTTATTTGAGACAGTTTTCTCTTTTTAAAACAGCAGTGTACAACTAAATTTTCGAAAAAAAATTTTACGATAAGGTGCTTAGGTGTCCCTAACTATAATGGTAATCATAATTTTTTAAATATTTTTCAGTCTGTTTGTTCGTTCGAGCATCACGCAAAAATTACTGTATATGGTCCTTCTTGATATGCTGACGCTTTTTAAAGAAGATGATCAGACCATCAAACTGAACAACTTTCTCTAAAAACATAACCCTGCATCCCAGATGCATACGCCAGCGTAGTCGGGTAAAAATAAAATCAGCTGTCCCATACATTTGGCTCGAGAAGGTTTGCAGTTGCAGTTTTGTATGGAAGAGCTGATTTTTTCGAATCAAATTAAAGATTGAAAAATTTGTATTTGTTTTGTGTAGCACAACATGTTAAAATCAATAATATTTGAAGCTGATTTTTATCGCGATTTCGATGTTCGTGCCATAGGGAAAGTTGTTCAGTTTGACGGTCTTGATCATTCCTTTAAAAAAGTGTCAGCATATTAAGAAGGACCCCATATTTGATCTAGCTAGGATGACGCGGGTAAAATCTAGTAGTAAATATGTCTTTTTTATTATTATTAAGGATGAGTTTGCTCTTGACCTCAATCCAGTCCTAGGGACGAAGATGGGGTCGAAGATGTAGCGAGCTCACCCAGAAGAAGCCTATTCACTCGTACTTTAAAGGAATTCGGGTTGTAAGTGCTCGGAAATACTGACGCAGGCAGAGCATTCCACTCCCTGGCTGTGCTCATTATAAAACAATCCATTTTTTAATCGGTAATCTATGTTTTTTATGGATTTTGATAAAAGAAAAACCATTATTTGAGTGCATGCAATCTATATTTTAGCTTGAAACAGCTCAATGATCGTGCTCAAGATTTATAGCACTCTAAGATACTCTACTAGCAGCTGGCATGTTACTCTCACAATATAGCTGCTAAATTCGACCGACCGGCGTACTTTATACGCTATAAAATTGAGAAAGAATTACGAGGGCAGTGAGTTCGAATCCCGTGTTGGGAAAATATTGCGTTATGAAAATGATTTCGAATATTTCGAGTTTTAAGTCCCAAACTGCGGCCAAAAAGCTGGGCATCTTAAACAAGGTGAAGCGGTACTTCACTCCTGGACAGCTTTTAATGTTGTTTAAAGCTCAGGTCCGATCCTGTATGGAGTACTGCTGCCACCTGTGGGATGGCTTAGCCAAGTATCAACTTGCCGCACTTGACTCGGATGAACGCAGAGCCAGGAGGTTCATCGGCAACAATAAGCTGGTGGAGAGCAAGCTTCATAGGCTAGCCCACCGCCGCAGAGTAGTCTGCTTGTCGGTCTTCTACAGACTGTACTTCGCTGAGTGTGCTCAGGAGCTACATGATCTCATTACGCCTTCCCCATTCTAATATCGAACATCCAGACGCACGTCCGCAGGAAATCACCCCTACTTGGTTGACACATATTCGCACTAAGCGCCTTTCAGAATCTTTTATAATGCGCACAGCCAAGGAATGGAATGCTCTGCCTGCGTCAGTATTTCCGAGCGCTTACAACCCGAATTCCTAAAAGTAAGAGTAAAGGTAAACTCGCTACATATTCGACCCCATCTTTGTCCTGAGGACTAGATTAATTGAGGTCAAGAGCAAATCCTTATATCTTATTAAAAAAAAATTTACCGTATGATGTAGTATTTGTAATAGTTATAAATGGTGTAACTAACCGGTCTTTGTTTTAAAAGGAAATTCAAAATTCCTCAATTTCAATTCCAAAACAAAGCCAAGATTGAATTGACGACTTCAATAAACCTGCAGCGATAAACTGCTACGCGCCGTAGCACGTCGTAGACAGTCTACGAACATCCGTGGACCGTGAAAACATTGCTACGAGCTTCTGGGGAAATAAATTAGCCCATCCGCTTTCGGCAGATAAACCTACTTGTTATATATACCTATATGGTATATGTAGTTATATGAAACTGTAGGGTAAAAAGCATTACTCTACTACAATTGGTAGTCGACCTGCCTGCTGATCCGAGGGTTGTATTGTGAATTTTCATTAAAATAAACTTAATCAATGTGTAGAGGATTGAGTGGCCTATCTAATAAGAAAGTTTATGAGTTTCACAAACTTGATACAAAAGGTATCATAAGGAGAAATTCCTTTCCCCTAACTTCTACTGGTTACAACCAATTTACTTTTTTGTTAGTTGTGTTTCACTCTACACGTATTACTAAGTTTCATTCATTCATTTCATTCTATTGTCTGATATGATGATGATGATTGATGTACGGTCCCTCTGAGAGGGAGACCGAAAAAACAGGCAGTCTGCCTTTCTTCTTTAGTAAAGTATACTTTGAGGAAGGACAGGAAAAATTCAAAGAAAACTAATTCGCGAGCATCAGCTAATACTGCTAAATTATACAAAGAAATCGAAGGCCATTCACGATGGCGCTAGCGACACTGATTTTGGCGCCAAAAAAACTGAAGAAGCATTAAATAAATAGACTCATTAGTCCCTCAGACCAAAATAGCCGCCATTTCAGTGTTTTTGCTTTCTTCTCGACACAAACGGGCAAGTTTAGGTCATTAATCTTGTGTCTTTGGTGCGTTGGTGGCCACCACACACGCCTCTATATTACTTTAAGGCATAAGTGCCACGTTATTTTGCTCAAAGAGTAGAAAATTAAATTTTTTTTAGAAATCCGTCTGTAAAATGGCTTTTTGTGCATTAATAAATATAATTCTTATTCTTATTATTCTAATAAAAAGACATTGCCCACGTGACGAACTATCATCATCTCAGCCGATGGACGTCCACTGCTGGATATGGGGAAGGCCCCAAGGATCGCAATAACGACCGGTCCTGCGCTGCCCTCATCCAACAGGTTCCCGCCGCCTTCACCAGTAGGCCTCGCATGCCACCCCCGAGAAAACGATAAAAATCGAGATGTGCCTCTATCTTTATTATTTTGCGTATGCCAGAATGAGCGCGCTGACGTTTTTCTCGCTTAAACGCTTTGTCGTGGGTGGCATGCTAGCCGCGCTGGTCGTCGGTCCACCGTGTGGGGTGCCTACGCACGCTGCGCTTTCCGGTACGCGATCGCCACTCAAGAACTTTTCGGCCCCATCGGCCATCGGTTCTGAGAGCAATGTGCACCGCCCACTGCCACTTCAGTTAAGCAATTCTTTGGGCTATGTCAGTTTCTCTCGTTTTTCTGCGGATCTATTCATTTATGATTCGATCTCGCAGGGAAACTCCGAGCATAGCCCTCTCCATTGCCCTTCGGGCGACATTCAGCCTGTTTATGAGGCCTTGAGTGACGAACTGTATTCGTATCGAATGGTTTCACAACTAACGAATGAGTATTATCGAAGAACAAATACAAAGAGTATGATAGCTAAAATTATATACAAAATAGGAGGAATATCATACTTCCCAAGGAAATTTAAATTATCCTTTTCTATCGTGGCATTTCTTATAAAATTCAAATTTACCAGTTTTGTAGGCGAAACGGGAATGGGCAATGTCTTTTACCTCTCCATCTTTTTCTGAGACACCAGCGATAATCCTGGGCAATCCAGTCCATGGTGATTTTGGTCCATCTCTCCTGAGGCATATGGCAGACATGTACCCAGTACTACTTTAGCTGAGTTTAAACCACATTAATAAATATCCCTACAGAACGAAAGCTTCATAAAAGCGGCCGCTGTCGGTGCATTCACACATAGACGTAGAGCGCTATAGAGAACGTACGAACAGGTGCACACAGCCGGGGTATGCACCTGTTCGTTCGTCCTGTAACGTGTGTTATGTTTTAGTGCAGTTCATATGCTTTAAACATCAAAAGGGGAGCGGACTGTATCAGATATATTTTAGTTTTATCTTCTTAGTAAAAAAAACATTTTTAGCTAGAATACTATTTTTAATAACATGATGAACTATAAAAAGTAATGAAATGTTGATGACGTCACTTGTGGGTATTTAGTACAATTTTTCTTACATCGCGCGCGTTTTGACGTTCGATTCATCATCATATCAGCCGATAGACGTAGACTGCTGGACATAGGCCTCTCCCAAAATGGGGGGATTTGCGATAATCGCCACGCTTGGCAGGCGGGTTGGCGATTGCAGTTGGATCGAATGTGTGTACTCAAAGGATGCTGCTGCCCATCCTTCGGTAGATCCCTTAGTCGCCTTTTACGAGACCCACGGGAGAAAATGGGATGGTGCTATTCTTAGCCGACACAACACGGACAAACGTTCGATTAATAGTTGTTAATTTGACAAATTGTCCGATCCCTTATTGAGTGCCACCCCCTTTAAACTGACTGTCCTGAAAATTTTTATTTTGCCCTTAGGCGAATACGCCACTGCAGTAGGTAGTTTGACAGTATGTGGTTTCTCACCGACATGTCCTGCTCCATATATCTGAATCAATACTAAACCCGATTCCGTGTCGAAACAGTAACTTTTACGATCAACTGTAAAACAATCATTAATACGCGTTTTATTACAAAAGACGTTACACGGCTGTATTCTGGGCAGCTTTCGCTATAACCGAATTTACTTACAAAACCTTTGGTCTGTGATTATGGCCAGCAGGGGAAGATCAATATCATAGCATCGAATGACTCTTATTCGGACTCTTATACGTAAATCCTTCTTAAGAGGCTGTGAAAAAATTGGATTCTTCAAAGCGTCATATATCATGAAGTACTAACAGTAGGAGTTTGATTAGCGGATATGTGTAAATTGAACATATAATTGAAGTTTTGATTAGAGCCAAAACACGATTAAGACACATTTTCTCGATAGATAAACAAGCCAAAGTAGCCTCCGTCTTCGCCAATAAACGCTTGGAACTGCTAAACGGTGAATAATAGAAACACGAGACTTGATTTCCCTATATATATGCCCATTTCGCTTCAATTATTTTTCCCCTGTTAGGCCCTTAATATATGCTGTCGGCTTTTTAATGAGATGATCAGACCATCAAACTAAATAACGCATTTTCTATGGGAACAGCATCGAAATCGCGAAAAAAATCAGCTGTTCCATGAAAACAGCAAAACTAATCAACCTAGAATGTATGGGACAGCTGATTGTTTTTTTCGCTATTTTGATGTTGGTCCTATACTGAAAGTTGTTCAGTTTGTTGGTCTGGCCGTCCTCGTAGAAAACCATCAACACATGCATACGGGGTCCATTGTATTATGTGTACTGAATTTCTCTTTTGCTAATAAAGATAAAGATAATTGTATTTGTATTTTGTATTTGTAATTGTATAACAAAAATTGAAAACTGCAAAACTAATAAAGAGCTACGAATTCATGCCTTTCGCTTTGGAGATCCTACGCTGCACGCTGCTACGTTCCCGAGGCGAAACTTTTTTTCTAAAACAGGAGGGCTGTCAGCTATTTTGCCCAAAGGAAAAGCTTAAGCATACAAAGAGGCATCGCCAGCTTTCACTACGGAAACAACAGAAGCGACAAAAAATCGGCGGTTACATACATTTTCACGATTCATTCATTCATCACTTCGAGGCTCCACAGTGAAAGTAGTTAATTTTAACGAGTAGAATGCATGGTTAATGTTTTCGCACTGTCTAATAATTATATTTTTTATTACAAAAATGTAAAATTCATATTATGGCAATACAGGGTCCTCCTTAATATGCTGACACTTTTTTAAGGGGATGATCAGATCATCCAAGTGAACAACTTTCTCTATGGGACCAATATCGAAAACGCGAAAAAAATTAAAGGTGCAGTTGTGTATGGAAGAGCAGATTTTTTTTTGTGATTTCGATGTTGTTGCCATAGAGAAAGTTGTTCAGTTGGATGGTCTGATCATCCCCTTAAAATACTGTCAGCATATTAAGAAGGATCCTATATAAGCAATGATATTTTATGCTTTTGTAAGCTCACTGACAATAAGTAAGTTAAAGATGAAACGAAAAGGAATACGTCAATCCACGGATTAGACCAGTCAAATTTTATTGGCTTCCACTTTTAATGCTGTCGGGGCTTACGATTTTATCACTCAATTATAGATGAAGATGTTTTGTTTACTCACAATATGAATGCTCTCGATATCGATATCCTTTCAATTTTCTTTTTCATTCTTTTTTAAGACCGTTTTTTTTTTTTTTATTTCAAATGGGTTTGCTCTTGACCTCAATCCAGTCCTCAGGACAAAGATGGGGTCGAAGATGTAGCGAGCTTACCCAGAAGGTGCCTATTCACTCGTACTTAAAAGTAATTCGGGTTTCATTTATTTATTTACCAATATTGATTTTTTTTCTTTTTTTCTGGAATTTTTTTACTCTTAGGGTAGCTTACACCGAAAGTATTTGGCCTAAACATGTTCAAATATGATGCTGTCACTGTCATTTGTATGAACAGTGCTAATTGTTGTTTTTTTATTTGCTCCGATCGGTTTGCTCCCATAGTAAAAGTTGTTCAGTTTGATGGGTAGACTCTTAGTTTAAAAGGATGCTAATGATATCAATTTCACCCTGTATAAATTGACTCCTTTTACCGTACTTTCATACAGTACAGGGCTCCTTTTTCCTCGTGAAAAGTATCAAACACAGTATCGTATCGCAGACTATCTATCTGAATGTTTTATTCGATCCGATACCTACGTACGAGCAGCATCCGATGATGCGATCTGTTACGACGCCACACTTTAAAAGATATATGGGGTACTCTATTTTTTAAACGTTCTATCCTTTTTCTGACCTTCTGTAGTATATGCTTATCGTTGTATTGTTCATTGATATATACATAACTTCAAGACCATAATCCCATTCGAGGTGGTCAGAAGTTAGAGATAGAGAGATAAATATTTAGTATTATACTCTTAACATCAGCAGACTACCTACTAGAAAATTTGTTGTTATAAATTAAATTCTGGTTGATTTACTGTAGTTAAATTTTACTTAAACTTTAGTTAAAAGACAGTGGGCAGAAGTGGTCCCCCCATATGTAGTTTGAAAGGGCGTTTAATATAGACAATTTTTTATACGCGGCACCAATATCTTTTCGAGAGAAAATAGATACACGGTATTTTGTTTAGTTGTTTTTCATACTAATGTTAGCATTTAGCCGCTATTTACATCTGTTGCTTCATTTTCTTGTGGTGGTGGATAGTATTATTGTTTTTAATTACTATAAATGCAGATGAATCTTTAGTCCTCAAAACGCAAAACACTTAAAACGAGAAAATCGTTATCTAATCTTGATATTGCCGATATAGTAAACGTGAGCCTTATTACTTTTGCACGCCTAATAATAACTTTTAGTAGTTTAGCTAAGTGTCTGATCACCCCGAAAGACATTACACCTTTCGGGGCCATAATATCAAAACGACTACCCCCTAAAACTACTTCAGAACTGTCTCTGTTGCCGGTTTGCTGGAAGAGATCTCTTTAGAGATAAGCTCGCCATTTGTACATATCTACTTTAATTGTTTTTTCTGTAATGTTATGTGTACAATAAAGTGAATAAATAAATAAATAATAAAATAAAACGACTTCGTCAAAATAAAACCCCCTGTATCTTTATTTCCTCGAAAATATTGTGATGCCCTAGTAAAGTATGTTAATATTTTTTATAGATGTCACACATATAGGCTACTAGATATTTTCCGTGTAAAGATTTCCGGATGTAAAGTGGTTATAGGTAGATTATGCAGCTAAATCTTGTAAAAATTTCGAAAAAATTAAAGAAAGGCTGACTATCTTGTGGAGTACGCGACCAATTCTATCTCCCACTCTGTGGTGCATCATCATATCAGCCGACAGACGTCCACTGCTGGACATAAGCCTCCCCCAAAATGGGGGGATTTGCCATAATCGCCACGCTTGGCAGGCGGGTTGGCAATCGCAGTTGGATTGAATGTGTGTACTCAGAGGATGCTGCTGCCCATCCTCCGGTAGATACCTTAGTCGCCTTTTACGACACCCACGGGAGGAAATGGGATGGTGCTATTCTTAGCCGACACCACACGGCACCACTCTGTGGTGCGTTCCCAATTATTTCCAAATTGTCGATTTACAGCTAATAGAAACACTCAAATACGTGTTAATGTAACCATTAAAACCTCAGTAACGAATTATTAGCCTATTTCACGCCTACAACAGATGCGTATAATGAAAGCCACAATTATGCTATTTAGTTAGGTACTATTAAAATCTCACCACTAACTAGCTATTATAATTATTCCACAGTACACGTATGTTGTATTGTAATATCATTCTCTTTACAAATATGACCCATGACCACCTAAACAAATAATCCACTCCGCATGCTATGTTATCTTAGTACAAACTAAGTGGAACGCTGATTTTCCATAGACAGCTTCCGCCATCTATCGGTTATGTTTCGAAGCACTATGTGTTGAACTAGGGTTCATATTGGAGCGACAGCGCGCTACACCTCACCGCTGCGCTGTAGTAGCGAGTGATTTCGCCCATTTCAATCACTGTCTTGTTGGTCTAGCGGTATAGACAACCGGCTCACGATCCGGGTAGCTATGGTTAGATCCTCGTGTTGGCCGATAGTTTTTATATTTCATAATAATGTGGCTCCCCCTGGTGCAAATAAGCAACAACGCTTATAATTAGGACGTCCTAAAATTCAAGGCGACTTACCTATCTATATCCATACATATTAATCTATGCCACTCCGAACAATAGAAATTGACAAGATGACGTCAGCTCATGCGAAACGGAGTCTAGGGCTGCTACGAATAGTTATTCTTATTCGTAGTAGGGCTACAATAACTTTAGCTGCGTGCGGTACAATGACTTTTTCATAGGTAAATAAAACCCTTTGACACACACACGTCTGTTTAAAAGAGTTTTTATCCTTCGTCCTGAGATTATATTCTGTTTGTTTCGAAAACATGTCGTAGCTAATCTAGCTAGCGAGTCAATGAACGTTTTTCTTTTGGTTTTCTGGTGGATCGATAGATGGCGTTACGGTGTGTGCAAATCAAGGTCAATATTTCAAAAAGTGACGTTGAATGGGTTGGACAAGAAACTACCCAAAGCGTAAAAATAAGGGTCATTGGACTTTCCCTCAATTTAGACAAATCTTTGACAAACACTTGTTAGAATTGATACTTTAGGTGCTTGAGGCGAGTAATTTATAGTAAGGGAAATAGTGTAAGGGAATTGCTTACGGAAACAAAGGGGTGAAAGTACCCATCAATATGAACAACTTTTACTAGGGGATCAACTATGAAATCTCAAAAAAACAGCTATATCATACCTCTAACATTAAAATTCCTCGCAAAATGTATGGAGGAGCAGATTTTTTTTTTTGAGATCTCTTCCAACTTTTACTATGGTAAAAGTTGTTCATATTTTTCGGTAGGTACTTTCACTCCTTTGAGTTTTCGGAAGCAATTCCCTAACACCCTTTATATTTGTATGTTATATACAAGGTCCTTCTTAATATACAAAATTATTAAGAGGATGATCAGACCGTCAAACTGAACAATTTTCTCTATGGGACCACCATCGATATCGCGAAAAAAAAATCAGCTGTCCCATACAAAACTGCAGATCTACTCGAGCCAAATATCGATGCGATGTCGGTCCCATAGAGAAAGTTGTTTAGTTTAATGGTCTCATCATACCCTTAAAAATGTGTCAGCATATTAAGAAGGACCCTGTATTTCATCACACGGCGCTTTTGGGAATAGTCCTACACTTTACTACTACTAACACCGATAGTAGGTCGTATGTACGGTAATCCACCCATAACTAACCTACTACAGTCTCATAAATCGAAAACACAGCCTCTTTTGACTTCACTCGAAAACCAAAAAACCGAACAGAGCCTCTTTTGAAGTCAATGGAATACCGACCTCTTAACAAGTTTTAAAAAATTCAACACCAACTTCACAGCACATCGAAAAAAGAACGGAATCCAAAAACATAATTAAAAGTTTTCCCTTAGTTCTGCTGCAAGTGTACGAGTAAATTCACAAGAGAGAAAATAAAACTCAAAGAGTTAGGAGGTGTCCATTTCCAAAACAAATGCTCTTTTCGCCTGGCTTGATATATCGATTCGAAGATGCTGGGCTCGCTAATTCTGCTCTATTTTGCAAACACCTGGACCACAGCTTAGAAATTGTTCTATTTTCAGAATATCAACTTCGTCTATTTGCTAGAAAGTGAGCTTTGCTTCAATAATGCATACTTCTATTCTAATTTTTTTTAAAAAGGCTGCCATCTTGGTTTTGTTGATTTTGCTAATAGTTTATGTAGCAAAATTGCTTGACGTTCTACGGTTATGTATTCTGGTGACTTCTAGGGTTGTTTTTTTCGAAAAGAACACTATCTTGAGCCACCACTGGAGCATCGTTGTAGGCCAGGGAGTGGGCAACCTACGATCGACACGCGACGCAACTACCGAATAGCAGACCTAATGTATTCCAAGTTTTTGCTTCCTATGTATATCAAGTCTCTGACTCTGAGAAAGATGCGTGTTACAGACGGACGGACGGACAGACACCGAAGTGATACCAGCATGGGCAGCATGCCACTGTGATACAGCGCTATCACACCTTCGCTCTCTTTCTATTTACGCGCGAACGAACGAGATAAAAGACGTGATACAGCTGTATCACGTGTGCATGCTACGGCTTCTGTTGGCAGTAGTTAACGCAAAGTATATCCTACTACTTTGATAACGATTGTTGTCTTGGATTTATACTGGGGGATTTTGTAAACCATTTCCAAATTTTCAGGGTTGGTTCAGACCATCAAACTAAACATATTTTACGACGGGAGCAAACCTGAAATCGTAAAAAAAACTGCTGTTTCATTTTCATACATTTGAGAGACAACGAGTTGACTGCAATGCACTCGGCATTGCACATTGCAGTTTAGTACCTATTTTAGTATATCATTAAAACATTCGCGTAATTGTTCGGTAACTATCATAGAGATCTAGAGAGATGCCAACCAACGCGCTGATACGAAACCTAGTGTCGCATTACCACTAGTACCACGCGATAGAAACTATTTTGTTAGCTTGAATGTGCTCATTATCCATTGCGGTATCAGAAATCAACGTTCGAATAATCTTTAGTACTACGCAAGCATTGTAAACTATTTACACATAATATCTCGACTGGCTTTCAGCCTCATAATATATTGAACCCTCACTGTCGCGAGCAATGTGTTCCGTTTTTGCGCATATTGCTGCGACACTGGCCCCACCCCCTTTCACATCTCCCTTTAGTTTTTGTGATCTGTGGTAACTATAATGCTGCTAAATGATAATTTCATCGTTGTTATAACGTACTCATTATATAGTAACTAATATATTTTCCAATAAGGTAGTAGCAGCTACCGAATACCTAGTAACTATTACATACTAAGCATATTCAGCGCTATAAAGTTGCGCCAATAAATTGTATTCCCCAGGCGAAGCAGATTATCTGCTTGTACGGATAGCAAATTAATTCGTTACTTTTAAGGTACAACCAAATTAGAGCGGTCAGCGGTCTGAGACCTGAGTAAAAGGCAACAGTTCTATTAGTATACACTATTGACATGTAATTCCGAGCTGCAAATAACCTACTTCTCCTCGTTTCTTTAACTGTATAGTGACTGAAATATTAAGGTAATTCATGGACACAGCGGCGCAAAACTATTTTAGGGCGGTGCATCTTACTTATTTTTAGTAGTACGTGGTAATACCTAATGTAAGGAACAGTACCTAAATGCTAATAAAAATGCTTATAATTATAGGTACTTTTCTATCTATACTATTATAAAACTGTAACAGGAAGTTTGTCTGTACATTGAAGATATTAACAAAAAAAAATTTACGATATGGTTTTTAGGTGTCCCTGATTCCATTTAACCAATTTTTGGATTTTATGTCTGTCTGTTTGTTTGTGTATTTGTTTGTTTGTTTGAACGAGTATCACGCAAAAACTACTGAACCGATTTTGAAATCGTGGGTATTATATTCATTTACATTAATTTAATTTAGTTTAGGATACACTTGATACAAATTCTTATTCCAATACCTCATTAACATACACTAACATTACTTTAAGTAAACAGTTACTAATCAACCTACTAACAAAATTATGGATTTTCATTTTTAGTCCGAAATAAATGAGTATTTAATTTAATAGAAATGTGACTGAATTCTACAACCGCGATCGCAAACCGCGTTAATTTGACTGAGTGACTTTAGATTAGTCTGTGTAGGTCTAGCGTAGGTGGTTTCCGCTCTGCTCCCTAGAAAAGTGATGAGCTAAGAGAAGACTAAGGAACTAATCTGTGAATCTAACGAGAATTGCTTATTTAAGCTATTTACAAGCTTATTGCCATTGTATTAAGAATATTTACGGAACATCAAGTCAACGAAAGAAGCACGGCCGGTTTGTTCCCGTGCTTCTTAAAATACCCCAGGAGTGCGATTTTTGAAACTCATTCGGTGAGTTCAGCAGTAGAAAGATGGATATCTCCATAGTTATTTTGACATTTTCAACTGCTGAGCTCAGCGAATGAGATTCAAAAATCACACTCCAGAATCTATATAATCTAACTATGCATACCGGGTGTAAGGGATAGCTGATGATGACAGTGACGAAAAGAAATCTTATGTTCATACTTTTGAATCTGGTAGGTACAGCAGTTTTGTAAACAACTGATTTTTTTTTACGTTTTCTGAGATTGGCTCGATAGTGGATGTTGTTCAGTTTGATGGTCTAAATTCATAGTTTCAGTATTTTTCAGGCTGTCGTTTACACCCTTATATAAACCTTCCGTGACTGACCGACTGAATCTCTGAGTGATTGACAGGCAATGCACAACCGAAATAACGATATTTGGTAAATATATCCTACAGAGAATGTAGGAATGCACTAAGAATATTTCGAAATCAACCTCTAATCGGGTACGTAGAGCTGAAGTTTTTCTAATTCCACGCGGAAGAAGTCGCAGGCAAAAGCTTTATATAAAAGATTTTATCAAAGAAGATATAATTTTTATTGGAAAAGCGAATAGAAAAACAGATTTGCTGACGGTACATTCAGGAAGTTTTATTAATTGCATCGTATTGCAGGTATTAGAGGTATCCGATGACAATAATCGCAGGCAGTTTTATTCGTTTTATCTCCATAACGTTTAATTTGAAATTGAACCGTGTGTTGCATTTCTGATCATCACTAGGATCATCACCATCATCATCTGACTATATACGTCCCACTGCAGGGCACATGCCTACCCTCAGGGAGGGTGTATGAGCGTTAATCCACCAACACATACCCAATACGGATTGATAGACTACACACACCCAACAGAATTTCTTCTTCGGCGTATGCAGACTTCAGGAGTGCAATTTACTAGACAAAAACATCGACGAGCTCACCATTCTTGAATCCGTCAGAACGTCGAAATTTTTATATTATACGAGCGTTAACCCGCGACTTTTTTCGCACAAATTATACACCAGATTTTAAGTTAGATCATAAACTATCAAACAAAAAAAGTTTCATAAAAATCGTTTTAGTAGTTTTTGCGTGATGCTCGTTCAAACAAACACGCAAATAAACAGACAAAAATTGGTGATATGGTATCGAGGACACCAAAAAACCATATCGTATCTTTTTTTTGTTAATATCTTCAGTGTACAGACACACTTCTGTTACAGTTTTATAATAGTTTAGATGAGATTGACACATGACATAACGATAGCGAATACCAAATTTTCAGCTCGCCGATATTTCAACGACGAATTTAAGGTTGTGACGAAGTTTGCCCTTAGTGAATTGCATTGCAGGTAAGTATGTTCGAATTCACCGATAGTTATTTTTTTCTCTGAATGTTATATCAGCTCAGCTACAGTACTATTGCATATTGACTTTTATCATCATCATCATATCAGCCATTAAACGTCCACTGCTGGACATAAGCCTCCCCCAAAATGGGGGGGATTTGCCATAATCGCCACGCTTGGCAGGCGGGTTGGCGATCGCAGTTGGATCGAATCAATGTGTGTACTCAGAGGATGCTGCTGCCCATCCTTCAGTAGATCCCTAAGTCGCCTTTTACGACACCCACGGGAGGAAATGGGATGGTGCTATTCATAGCCGACACCACACGGCAATATTGACTTTATTAGTTTTAAAGTGTAATCTTTTTGAATAACCTCCAAAATACCTTTTTACTCCGTGCCAGTAATTATCCCAGTAATCCAGGAAGGTGGCATAGGTATTGTTATACCCAGTAACCATATTATCGTCATAAATAAATTAATCATCCTAAAGTTATAAAAAGATGCCTCCAGAGAGATTTGAACTCTCGACCCCTGGTTTACAAGACCAGTGCTCTAACCCCTGAGCTATGGAGGCTCCTTGAATCATTTCTATAAACTCGCATCAACACTGAACATGTTTGCCTGAGTCACGATTATGTGGCTTATTTTATTAACAGTTGAGTAAACATACGTAAAATTTAATTATTCAATTATTTAATGTTAATTAATCATGCTATTAGCATCTGTTAGAGAATGATGTTTAAGATTGAGTAGGTACTCGACTGGAATACAATTGAAAATATTTTTTTCGACATCGTCATCTTATAACGCTGGCAATGCTGCTGATAATACCGATATAAACCGTTTAAGGTGATTGCAGAGGGGTCAATTTTATACAAAACTTTGACGCACAATACGCGTAGACGGTATTAGTATAAGTAACTTTGTATATATGGATAAATAGTTCAGAAAATCTAGATGCCGCGTCACACATAACATTTGCATGTAATAAAATAATTATGAAGATATAAAGCTTTGAAATTTTTCATAATACATTTTAAAAGCTTTATATCTTCGCAATTATATTATAAATTGCAAATGTTATTTGTGACGCGGCATCTAGATTTTCTAAACTATTTTTCCATATATACAAAGTTACTTATATTAATACCGTCTACGCGTATTGTGCGTCAAAGTTTTGTATAAATTGATCCCCTCTGCAACCACCTTAAGAGCTGCGCTCCTGTCGGTGGAGTATTCGCCAATCCTGTCTCTTTTCTGCTAGTCTCTTGCGTTTTTGATACGACACTACATCAACCTTTTCCTTCACTTGGGCTAAATAACTCTGTCTAGCTCTTCTTCTGCCTCTCTTCCCCCTATCTCTCCCCGTTTTCAGCGAAAGTGCGAATTCGTAATGGTATCTTAAGTTTTTGGGCTAGATGAATGATTGAGGCGTCAAAAGATACGTAACAACGAGGGCTACAATACAACACGGAGAAAAAAGGAGGAGTTTGAAAATTATCGGAGGAGATCGTGAAAATCCCGCTGAAAAGGGGCGTTATTAGAGGGTTTCTAAAGGACACTTTTTAAGGCATTTAAATATTAATTCGAAGTATTTACATTTTTGTATTGTACTGGAAGTATTTTTCATTTTTGGAATATGATGAAAATTTTTGAAGTTATGATGGTTTGAATTGACATTTTCATACATAATGCGTTACTTTATCTTGAAATGTAATTAATAATTAGTTTAAAGAAATTTGGTAAGTAGGCACCTACTTATAATTATTTAAGGTATTTAATATTTTCTGAACAATTTTTATTTTATTTTACGTATTTCAAGATTAGGTAGGAGAGTATTATTTATAATTATTTTTGTATTGTTTTATTTCAAATTTATTGGGTTTATTTTCAATGTACCCGAAGGTCGGTTAGAACACAAGATCTGTGAATTTCTTTTTGTTTGGGTATCTGCTTCATTCAACAACACGTGAAATCTACTGAACCTATTTCGATGCGGTGTATGAAATGAAGTATGTATATCAACAGTGACCTCTAGAATCTACAGGACTGCAATTAACTAAGCGTCACATCTCTGTCGAAAACATCGACGAGCTCACAAATGTAACATCCTTCTTGCATCCTTCAGATCGTCGAAGGTTTTATATGAGTTTGACACATGATATAACCATAGCGAATACCGAATTGTCAGCTCGCCGATGTGTCAACGACGAATTTAAGGCCACAGACTAATTATTTAAGGTTGTGACGATGTGTGCGCTTAGTGAATTGCATTGCTGGGTGTACAATTAAATGGGACACTTACTTAAAGGGGTGCTTCAGATCATCAAACTGAACAACTTTCTCTTTCTCAACTGTCGATTCAGTTTCAGTCAAGTTATGTTTGCAGTTTTGTATGGGACAGCGGAATTTTTTTCGCGATTTCACTGTTGGTCCCATATAGTAAAAGTTGTTCAGTTTGATGGTCTGAAGCACCCTTTTAAGTAAGTGTCCCATTTAATTTTACACCCTGTAAATCGATATTGAAAACCTTTTAAATCTTTAATACTTAAAAACTCAAAATGTATCAATATAGAGAACATTTTAACAGGGGATGGAAACAACTAAATCGCTAAAGGATCTACCTCTCCCGGGATTGTAGTCGTGCATACAAATGAACATCATTAACTGCTCTTAACGTGCGATTCGTTTAATGTTTGTTTCGGGGTTCTTTTTCTCACTTGCCCCCTTGGCTGAGGAGGAAAAATTTTAAGGACCGTGCTTCGTTCTTCAGTTGAAGACAAAATTTGCATCTTTTTTATATATTTTTCTTTGCTTTTAAGATTAAAATAACTCTCAATGGATACGTCCCACTGTAGGGCACATGCCTCGCGTATAAAAGTAAGAGGGAGTCAAAAAAGTAATAAAAGGTGGTATGGAGAATATATACTAAGAATGTTCCTCCATTGAAAAGGGAAGATCTTCCACCAGGCTATGTGTGAAGCCTGGGGACCGGCCGTGGTCTAACAGTTCTTAGTTGGACCTTGTATATGTATCGAATCTCTGTGATTATATTTTCTCTTGCGCGATGTATGTCATGCATTCGATTGTGAACCTTATTTGTAGTGGGTTACGAGTTACGTATTCACAGTGCACGTTGTCTATGTATGGAGCATATATCCGAGGTACGGTATCGCCATCTGTTGGCATCTTTGCTATAGCTTATGGGTGCTGACATCTGTAGCAAGTCCCCACAGAGGCAAACTAAACCATATGACTTCTTATATGACTTAACGAATAGATAAATAATTTTATAGGACTCAAATTACGCACTACATAATTACATATACCTACTCATACTCATCCATATTAATGGATCGGCAATTCGGCATCTTCTTAAATACTGCAAGAAAGACGAACCAATCTCGTCAATGTCAACGGTGCTTTGTAAAAAGGGCGTTTTCTGTTTGTCTCTAGGGGTCCTTTATAATATATTGAATAAATGACTCTTAAGGGGGTGATCAGACTATCAAACTAAACAACTTTCACTGTGGGACTAACATCATAATCGCGAAAAAAAGATCAGAGCTGTCCCATTCATTTTGGCTCGGTCTTTAGGGTTTGTTGTGGATGCCCATTATTATATTTGTTTAGTCTTAGTTTGTTGAAGCATGCATGCGGACAATTTTCGCTACTTAGAGTACTGCCTTTGACGATGTATATTTTTAGGTCGAGTAAGTTATTAGCAGTTTTGTATGGAAAAGCAGATTCATTTTCCAGTAGGACTCGTATGCCACCCCCGAGAAAACGATAAAAAACGAGATGTGCCTCCGTCTTCATTATTTTACGTATGCCAAAACGAGCGCGCATGACGTTTTTCTCGTTTAAACTCTTTGTCGAGGGCGGCATGCTAGCCGTGCTGGTTTCGATGTCTCCATAAAATGCGTCAGCGTAATGAGTAGGACTATTGGACCCAAAAATAGATAAGCTTCCTCCATCTAGTGCTTTACTCAGCTCCATGCCTGCAACAGTCTCTCGTCGGCTAATTGTGATAAACGAGCTACTTTTTTCTCGGCAGCCAGAAAACTGCGGTGAATTACAGATTGTTTTAGCTTATTTATGTTGCAATTTACCGTTTTTTTCTGTTTTTTTTTTATTCGCAGCACTGGCCAAGGCCGCTTTTTATTTTCATTTTTCTTACCATTATATCCAATTTCGCGTCGTCACGTCTGCGTTGTTTATTTTCATAGTCTTTGCTGTTTTAGATCGTATTTTAACTTTTTTGTTGTTATTTCTGTTTTTTATTGATACTTTAGTAAATACTTCTGTACGTAAACTCACGAACATTATCACATTCAGTGTAGCTTTACAATAACCCACTCATCTACAGGGTGTTAGGGTAAACAGTTGCATTACTTAAGGGGTCACTGTACCTATTATACTGAACAACTTTCCCTAAGAAACCTATAGGACATTCTTAAACAAATTTTTGGACTTTCCATACTAAATGCAATCAGCTGATCGAAGTTTTGTATGAAAAGTCGAAAATAAAATTGCAAATTTATTTGAGAAAGTTGTTCAGTATCATGAATTCAATCATCCCTTAAAGCATATGCAACTGTTTACCATAACACCCTGTATACATAATAACATTTCCGTGACTGACTGACATATAATACACAGCCTAAATCACTGCAGATAGAAACATGAAATTTAGAAATAATTACATATTTTACGTAGGGTGTATGGATACCAATACACATTAGGATGAGTAAAGAAATCAAAACACATCATCGGATTTGGTCCAAAATGTGAAAGTGCCGGCCAAAAGAATGCGATATTCTGTTAGGATTCGTCCGTCTAAACATATATTGTTATTGCATCAAAGCTGCAGGTCCATTGTCCTTGGTTTTATTTGGGTTCGAAAATCAACCTTTTCATATATAAGGTCTAACAAAATCAGCTGAAACTATTTTAAGGGGATGATCAGACCATCAAACTGAACAACTTTCTCTATGGGACCAATACTGAAATCGCAAAAAAAAAATCTGCTGTCCCATACATTTAGGTCGAGTAGGTTTGTATGGGACAGCTGATTTTTTTTCGCGATTTCAATATTGGTCCCATAGAGAAAGTTGATCAGTTTGATGGTCTGATCATCCCTTTAAAATAGTTTCACCTAATTTTGTTAGACCTTATATACATTTTTGATGAAATCAGCAAAGGCTATATTCTGTTAGGACTAGTCCATCTCAGAATTTTTCTAGTATGGCACCAAAACTGTAGGGCCATTTTCCTTTTTTTTCGGTTTTATTAAGGTTTGAAAAACCTTATTTTCATACATTTTTGATGAAATAAAACTTACAGCTCCAGCTTTCATGCCATAATAATAAATGCTTAGACGGACAAGTTCTAACAGAATATAGCATTCGTTTTTGTTGGCTGGCACTTTCACATTTGGACCAAAAATGTATGAAACGCCGATGATGTCCTTTAAAATATGTCGATTCATTATATCGATATTTTTTATTTGTCTAATCCCAAAAAAACACTGCAATATAAACTTTACCCCTTAGCAGCCTCATAAGACAAACACGAGAAGAAATGATAATTCTTATGTCGATAACTAGGTACATAGCCAAGTCATTTTCCGGGTTGAGTCGGGACTAATTAACAATTGATATTTTTTTCGGTACAATATTGAAGAGCCAATTCAAGCCTAGAAATGCACGAAAATTTAAAAAAAAATCACGTCAGCAACTGTTCCGATTTTAAAATTTAGCTATTATCTCGTTCTAAAAAACCTGATGGTAAATTTTTTCACATATTTAAGGCTTTACCATTGTTACATACTTCAAAACATGGTCTAAATATTTTTAGCTTCATAGAAGGTTTTGAAAAATTCATTCGTATTTTCTAATAATTTTCTATTTTATTGCTAAAAAATAATTTATATTCATAAATCTAAGTCAAATCAGTGCATTGGTATTAATATTATTAATTAAAAAGCATTCTGGGAAACACAATTTTGATTTCTATGTTACGTAGCGATTTTTATTTTAATATGTTTTAAGATAATCTTTTTCTCACTAAATGGTGCCGCTTACAGTTTAAAAGTCCAATTAATAATCACTTCCTACCCCGCCTAACAAAACTCCGTAAAATGACTGGGCTAATAGTTTTGTATAGTACAAATTTGGGATAGAAAAAGAAACTTGGTAGTTGGCAACACTGTCAAATAACTATTCTATTTCACGGCACATTAACTTATCAAAATAAAAATGTTCCGTAGCGTATAATAAACAAAACAAATAACACTAAGTCGCAGTCGAGATTTGTAGCTACGAAATCCCAAAACACGGGGATTCGGAATCCCAGTAAATCCCGTATCAGCTCCATAATGGGTGCAAATATTCCCGTATTCATGGAGACGATCGTTATAGTAAGCTCCTTAGATTGCGTACTTTATGGATTTTAATATGAATCCTAATATTTTGATGGTTTAGGTGGTTTCAGTCCATACAAAAGTTTGACGCACAATACGCGTAGACGGAATTAATAAAAGTAATCTATACTATTATAAAACTGTAACAGGAAGTTTGTCTGTACATTGAAGATATTAACAAAAAAAAAGTTTCGATATGGTTTTTAGGTGTCCCTGATTCCATTTCACTAATTTTTGGATTTTTTTGTCTGTCTGTTTGTTTGTGTGTTTGTTTGTTTGTTTGAACGAGTATCACGCAAAAACTACTGAACCGATTTTGATGAAACTTTTTTTGTTTGATAGCTTATGATCCGACTTAAAATCTGGTATATAATTTGTGCGGACGAAGTCGCGGGTTAACGCTCGTATTTTATATTTGGAATAATAGTTTAGAAAATCTAGTTGCCGCGTCACAAATAACATTTGCAATTTATAATATAATTTAGAAGATATAAAGCTTTTAAAATTCTGTATGAAAAATTTCAAAGCTTTATATCTTCGTAATTATATTATAAATTGCAAATGTTATTTGTGACGCGGCATCTAGATTTTCTAAACTATTTTTCCATATATACAAAGTTACTTATATTAATGCCGTCAACGAGTGTTGTGCGACAAAGTTTTGTATAATACATGCATACGGAATAAACTTGGATCGAAATTAGTTCCGGATGGAGTGTTGCCGCTTTCAGAGACTTTTTCACTAGATCTAGTGATTTTTTGATGTCTTAGGTGGCATTTTTTAAAGATTTACAGTCATATCAAACAAGTTATTTTTGAGCTTAGACGTTAATGGAACGATAACGTTTCGTGACGGTGTAGTTGTGACGTTGTTGCGGTATAGATGCGAAATCGCCTACGCTCAAAAATCGCTTGTGTGATAATGGTTCATGCCATTTTGTATGCAGATTATGTCTAATGTTAAAACTATCGATAGTCTTTTGATATAGTTGCAAAATATTGAAATACAATTTACAAATCATCATCGTAACGTCATGACATCATCACATGATAGTAATTATCATGTATAGAAATTGTTTGTCCCGTTTTAATAAATACCTAAAAATGCGATTGTCATTAATTTGGCATTGCATGCATTTTTATTTTAGGCATTTTTTAAAAAGCACTATTATTTTTTGTAACCATAGTTGACAACACTGAATCCTGAATCAGGATTCCGGATCGCAATTCCGTATGTGTGTGACGGACCTAATTTAGTCTGGCCATGGCCGTCGCGTCGGGGCCTATACCTACAGGGTAAATTTTTTATCAGCGCGGACAACTTCACCACGTTTTTTACTCATCAAACCGAACAACTTTCACAATTGAGCAAAAACAGCTGTCCCATACATTTTAATAGGCACTGCGGTTTTATATGAAACAGCAGATTTTTTTTCGTGATTTCGATGTTGGCTCTATACTGAAAGTTGGTCAGTTTGATGAGTAGAACACACACGGTGAAGTTATCCGCACTGATATTAAATTTACCCTGTAGCCTGTAGAGCCACAATTTAAAAAAAAGATTTTTATGTCTTTTATAAAAATTTTGGTCTTTATTAGTTTAATAGACAAAAATAAAAATCGAGTGAAAAAACAATTATTTATCAAATCAAAGTAAACAAAAGAACACAAACAAAATATTTAATCAATCACTTTCATTATTCAAATTCTCGTAACAATTTAAGCACCAACCTGTATTAATGTGCAAATGAAATAAAAATATACCTATTCTACAAACCTTTGATTCCTAATTTGTTTTCTCATAAATAATTCATAAAAGCTTCACCCTGGCAACCCTCGGCCTTGTTTTTTGAGATGAGATTTGACAGTTACTGTTACCCTTATCATTATGCTGGGGAGATTATTATCTCGTCGCGTAAAGGGTAGTGTTGCCGAAGTATCGATTATCTCTATATCGATCTTTAAAACTATCGACACTTAGGTACTTTATATTTATTACACAGAAATATCATACAATATAATCCGAAAGGTGATAAAAAAAGAGAAAACTAGAAGTGGGTACCTTGAGGTATTGATTTTTTTATTTTTTTTTATTATATTATTGAGGGTTTTTTCCACAAGGAATATACCACCCTCATCGGAACGGAACCCTAAATACATAGCTCACGGCACATATTATACACAATCTACTACGTAAGTTCAGGTAGTTCCTCGGTGGCGCGGCGGGGTGCCGTCAAAGAGGCAACTCCCCGCGTCTCCGAAGACCCCTCTTGAGGTATTGATGTATTGTGATTAGGGAATAATAATTATTAATTATAATGCATAATAAACATGAATATAAAATACCTATAAATTTTAATAAATAAGTATATTCTATGAATTTGTGGCATGTGTGTAATGGTGAATACATTTCTTTTCGGACTACTCTCCTAGATGGTGCTACTAATTTATAACCACAGAGGCGGCGAAGATACCAGTCTATTTTTGTATATAATATTAAACTGTAGTCTTTGGACTGATGCGTAATTGTTTCTCTTTATGAGTTTTGTTTCTTTTTTGGTTCGGGCACTTTTGAGCGCGGACCCTACGTTCAGTAGTAAGTCAAAGAATGAAAATATATATGAAATCCTATGTGCTGGCCATCCTGTATAACGCACTCGCTTTCAAAATACAGGGTCCTTCTTAATATGCTAACGGTTTTTTAAGGGGACGATAAGACCATGTAATGTAATGTATGTGCCTGTGAGCGTTATTTATTTATTATTGAATGGTGCCTTTGACGAAATATGTTGCGGGATGCGTTGATAATGTTTTACTATTTGACGAGGCCTAAGTTGCTGATTTGTTGCTCATTTTCTAAGTTTTGTCGTATTATTCTTTTTTTTTCGAATAAATGAATCTTGGATATAAAAATATAGGGACGATTTCACTATAGATACTCAAGACCTTGAAAATAAATAATATTTTTGATAAATCTATCATGTAGTTTTAGATAAGCACGCTGTGTTTAGCCGGTACTGTAAGTGACTGTGATGAAAAGACAACCTACGTGTTGAATTTCGCAGTAACATAGGGTACCCGATTTTTACATGATAAATAAAAATAAATAAATATATATATATTTTTTAATACCTTTACATAAGCAGCGATGTAACAATAACTTGTTTAGCAAACTGAATTAAATAAAACTGGTCAAGTGCGAGTCGGGCTACTCGCGCACCGAGGGTTCCGTACCACGCAGGAAAAAAAAATTGTCCGGGACCTTTAGTACGAGACGGACTCACACTTGGCCGGTTTTTATTATTTGCTGTTATACTGTTGAGTTTGCTCTATAATCAAACCAAGTTTGACACTTGTATGAATTACCGTTTTTACGATAGACCGAGAAGAAAAAACGTTGATAAAAACTCGTTTCTTGTATGAGGACCCCCTTTAGTTTTTTATTACTTGATAGTTTTAATATTTGTTAGCAAATTCGCAATAATAACGCACGTTCTGTGAAAATTTCAACTATCTAGCTATTACGGTTCAAAAGTTACGGCCCTAAATAGGTAGGACAAACAGACAAACAGAGTAATAAGATCTCGTTTTCACCCTTTGGGTACAGAACCATAAAATAGAATAGAATAGAATAGAATAGAATAGAATAGAATAGAATAGAATAGAATAGAATAGAATAGAATAGAATAGAATAGAATAGAATAGAATAGAATAGAATAGAATAGAATAGAATAGAATAGAATAGAATAGAATAGAATAGAATAGAATAGAATAGAATAGAATAGAATAGAATAGAATAGAATAGAATAGAATAGAATAGAATAGAATAGAATAGAATAGAATAGAATAGAATAGAATAGAATAGAATAGAATAGAATAGAATAGAATAGAATAGAATAGAATAGAATAGAATAGAATAGAATAGAATAGAATAGAATAGAATAGAATAGAATAGAATAGAATAGAATAGAATAGAATAGAATAGAATAGAATAGAATAGAATAGAATAGAATAGAATAGAATAGAATAGAATAGAATAGAATAGAATAGAATAGAATAGAATAGAATAGAATAGAATAGAATAGAATAGAATAGAATAGAATAGAATAGAATAGAATAGAATAGAATAGAATAGAATAGAATAGAATAGAATAGAATAGAATAGAATAGAATAGAATAGAATAGAATAGAATAGAATAGAATAGAATAGAATAGAATAGAATAGAATAGAATAGAATAGAATAGAATAGAATAGAATAGAATAGAATAGAATAGAATAGAATAGAATAGAATAGAATAGAATAGAATAGAATAGAATAGAATAGAATAGAATAGAATAGAATAGAATAGAATAGAATAGAATAGAATAGAATAGAATAGAATAGAATAGAATAGAATAGAAACTTTATTTGCTGTAAGTATGGTTACATAGTATAGGTGGAATGTTATAATTTACAATAGTTTTTTCATACTTAACCACTTAAATAGGCATGCAAAATGTTACAAAATCAATACCTATCCTCAAAATAGAATCTACTTTTTTATTTTACATTTGGTTCGAGAAATTCTTTAACAGTATAAAAACATTTTGCGATCAACCACTTTCTTAATAAGCTCAAATAATAAATTTATTATGTGACAAATCTCTGAATTCTCTAGGCAAGTTATTGTAAATGCTTATACACATTGAGTGGACATTTCTTAGATAACGCGCGGACCGTGGGACATTGTCATGGGCTAGTCTATTGCAATTTCTGGTGCATCTTGGATATACATCCTTAGCCGTTTTAAAAAGATATGCATAAAAAGTTGATATGGATAGGTAGTTTGAAAGTGTCAATATACTAGTGATTACACGAGACAGTATGGATAGTATTGAACATGGACACCTAATAGAGGCTCTGCTGTTATTAGTATTGATTCCATCGGAACTGATTGTACAACTGATACTATTGAAATGTGGGCCACTATAGGTAATTATTGCCTCATGTACAACCTTATTGATAATATCGATATAGTGTTCTACAGGTACAGGGTGTAAACTTAAATGCATTATACAGATTGTTACGGTAAATAGTATAGCATTACTTTAAGGTGATTGTACTCATGATACTGAACAACTTTCCCTAAGAAACCTATAGACAATTCGTTTTTTTTTAGACTTTTCATATAAACGTTCGATCAGCTGATTGCATTTAGTATGAAATTGGAATTGCGTTTTGGTATTTCCTATTGTTTTCTTAGGGAAAACTGTTCAATATTATCGGTAAAATCACCCCTTAAAGTGATGCAACTGTTTACCCTACACCCTTTATAATTTGTGGGGTGCTGTAGACAACCAAACTGAATAACTTTTATTGAGGGACGAACTTTGAAAACGCGGAAAAAACTCTGCTGCTTCATACATTTTGGTCGTGTAGCTAACGACATTTTCTGTGGAACAGCAGATTTTTTCTATAGGGCTCTATACTGAAAGTTGTTCAGTTTGATGGTCTGAATTACCCCATTCGATATGTAACGCATTTAATTTTACATCCTTTTATATTAAAATTCCGGTTTTATCGATAGACTACCGAGCGGCATCACTAGTGAGATGTGATTTTAATAATTCTTAATACTTACTGTTATGTGACTCGAAATTATATTTTCATACATGGCCGTGGCAAAAGACAGGGCTGGAAAAATATAAAATATTATACCATCGACTCGATAGAAGAATATACAGGGTGATATTGATATCATTAGCATCCTTTTAAACTAAGAGTCTACCCATCAAACTGAACAACTTTTACTATGGCAGCAAACCGATCGGAGCAAATAAAAAATCAGCTGTTCCATACTAACCTGCAATCTCGACGCGCGAGTTTGCGACGCAAATGTATGCAACAGCAGATTTTTTTTGCTCCGATCGTTTTGCTGCCATAGTAAAAGTTGTCCAGTTCGATGGGTAGACTCTTAGTTTAAAAGGACGCTAATGATATCAATTTCACCCTGTAGAGTTCCGAAGTTATTTTGGTACTTATTGCTAAATTATAGATATTTGGTTTTTACATTCCACTTATTAATTATTTACATACAGTTTCCTGACACTTTCTAATGGGATGATCATACCGTCAAACTGAACAACTTTCTCTATGGCATGGCACCAACATCAAATTGGTTTATTTAAACATTTATTTATAGTTATATGGTCTAAGTCTAAATATACAGGGTGTTAGGTTACTTTAAGGGGTCATTGTACCCATGACACTGAGCAACTTTCCTTAAGAAACACATAGAAAATTCGAAAAAAAAAATCGACTTTTCATACACTGATTACATTTAGTATGGAAAATCCGAAATATTGGTTGCGAATTTCCTATATGGTTCTTTGGGAAAGTTGTTCAGTTTCATGGGTACAATCACCCCTTAAAGTAATGCAACTGTTTACCCTAACACCCTGTAGACCTCACGAAAAATAAACAGCAGTAACACATCCAAAACGTCATAATCATTCAATACAAACCCAATTAGCAGTTAATGAAAATGGTATACGATTTAAATGGACGTATCCGAAACAGCTGCACATGTATCCGAACGTAGTGCAGTTGCATTTACCGATATGAAGTATCGACGCATAATGCGATTTTAATGCGGTACGTTGCGGCCTGGTTGCGGCCAAACGACGTTTGTTTGCTGTACTAGTTGTTTGGGTGAGAAACATGTGAGTTTGCTTTGATGTTGAAATTCTGTTAGGCAATGGAGCTGTGATCGCCAAAGCCGCTAACAAAGGCTGCGGCTGTCCGTAATAAACCGGTGTGTACTGTAAGATAGATAAATGGTGAGTTGGGTTCAAGGTGTTAATATGAAAATATCTAGATGGTTTTAATATGTTTCGAAATCGTGTACCAGGAGGGCGATTTTTGAACCTCATACGTTGAACTCATAGATTAATATTTATATTGGATATAGATAGGTAACTCGCCTTGAATTTTAGGACGTTCTAATTGCGTTGCCGCTTATTAGCGCTAGGGGGCCACATTATGAAATAAATTGAAAAAGACGATCGGCCGACACGAGGATCGAACCTTAGCTACCCGGATCGTAAGCCGGTTGTCTATACCGCTAGACCAACAAGACAGTGATTGATATGGGCGAAATCTCTCACTACTACAGCGCAGCGCGTGAGGTGTAGTTCGCTGTTACTCCGATATGAACCCTAGTTTAACACATAGTGCTTGAAAACATAACCGATAGACGGCGGAAGCTGTCTATGGAAAATCAGTGTTCCACTTAGTTTGTACTAAGATAACATAGCATGGTTGAACTCACTAGTTAAAAATGTATGGAGATATGCATCTTTCTACTGCTGATTTGACTTTCAAAAATCATACTTCAGGAGTGCGATTTTTGAAAGTCAACAGTAGAAAGATGCGTATCTCCATACATTTTCAACTGCTGAGTTCAACTTATGAGATTCAAAAATCGCACTCCAATACCGTTTTAATGGACAACAATAGACAACAGAATTTTTTTATAATCCTTAAGCCTTACCTTTTTTCAGGTACCTACATGTCGTACCTATTACGTATGGTAGAGATTGGAACATGGATTGTTTTGCAGTGATTTTGACATTTAAATTAAAACGCCAATCCATGAAAATGGGCTAAAAAGTAACTTTGCTACATTACCTACAAGTTATAGGTATAACCCGACGAGCCGGTTGGTGTAATTGTTACCACGCCGGACTGCCAAACCAGGGTCCTGGATTCGAATCCCGGTTCAATCATGGATGTTTATATGTTTGTGCCATTGTTGTATGGTTTCCATAATAAACAGCCTTGCTTGGGATCATTACAATGTATGTGCCTGTGAGCGTTATTTATTATTATTTATAACCAACCAATTGATAACTCAATTCATTGATTAATATTCAGTTTCTCTTCTTTGCAGTGTTGCCTTCTTAACGAATGAAAAAGATCTGATGGTTCATTTTTTGATGATCTACGTCCTCGATTTTCACAAAAAAACACTCTTTTTCACAAAAAAGGGTATACAGGGTGTAAGGGTATACAGACTAGCAAATACTGAAACGGTGAACTCACACCATCAAACTGATCAACTTTCTCTATGGATCCTATCTCAGAAAACGCGAAAATAAATAAGCTGTCCCATACAAAACTGCTGTACCTACCCGACTAAAATGTATGGGACAGCAGATTTTTTCCCGTTTCCTTAGGTATGCTCCAAGGTGAAAGCTGTTCAGTTTAATGGTCTGAGTTCACTGTTTTAGTATTTGCTAGGCTGTCACTTACACCCTGTATAATAGCATTAGCTCATGGCATGGCTTTGCTAGGTAATTTAAAATAAAATATAGAATGAGATAAAATAGTAAGGGAATAATATTAACCGTCAGTATAACATGAAATTATCGCTATCCCACGCAGGCTACAATGAATTAAGTTATTGTTCTGATAATAGGTATCAATGCTTTACTCTGCTTGTAAAGTTTAACCAAATACAATAGTACATTATGGTACAAGTGTGTAATGTTGGTGATTACCGCTGAGGCGCCATTGAGACCCGAGCCGTAGGCGAGGGTCTTAAGAGAGCCGAGGACGGTAATCATCAATACACACGTGTATCATACGACGCTTTTCAACACACTTGTAAAGAAAATAATAATAAAAAATCATTTTACTTAGTAAATAAAAAGTTTATTTAGAGAATTTATTTGTACTATTGAATATGATCTTTTTTGTATCGAAACTTTTTTAAGAACAAAGCAACTCAAGAACTCAACCAAGAAGTTTAGATAACTACTATCTAAACTTCTTGAACTCAACCAATAAGAAAAAAACCTATAAATAGTAATGAATAAGTCAGTTTGATTATAGGTGTCATTATGTGCCTAATTGCGGTGAAATAAGGGCCATTTTATGAGCAAGTGTGTTGAAAATATCTTTAGAGAAATTCAGTATAGTGCACTATTTTTTATATATTTTTTCTATAAATATAAAGTTAAAAAGTAATAAAAAATATTATAAAAAATAGTAAACATAAACATTTTTGAAATTGCTTTATTGACGTTTGATACGAGGATATTATAAGTCGTTTGACGTAAGTTTTACAAAAATTTATTCAGCCGTTTCCTACCTGGAGGGGCCCAAACTTGGTATGTTTCGAAAATAATTTTTGGATTTTTTTTAAAACAATTGGCTGAAAGGTAATAGTGTAGTATATTTTTAGAACCGGCTTACGGAGCCCTTTCATTTGATATCCCACACGATAGGTTTCAGAACAAAAATTTTTTTAATCCCATATAAAAATTTTATGACGTCATAACTGGAGACGCTGACACCTTAGAGACTGTCTCCCGGTAGTTTTGGGGTGCTGGTATCCGGAAGCGAACTTTATTTCCATTAAGGCAGTGCACTAATGCGGCAAGCCAGAATCTCGGGAATCCTCTACGATTTGTAAGGAAAAAAAATTACGAATTTTAGTACAGAGTGAGCGAAGTTAAATGATTATAATAATAATAATAATAAGCCCGCAGGGCAGCTTGTGGCGAGCTGTTGGTGATTGGTGACACCATCTCTTGCCTCTTGTCTTGCCTTAACCGGCCGGCCAGGAGTGGAGTCGCAAGAGCGGAACCTATGCTCCAGGTTGGAAGTGTAAAATGTCATAACGTGGGGACCTGCTGACTGGTGCGCTTAGCACCGGGAACCGGCGCCCGCAGACTCACCTCTCTACAACCTTAGCCGCTCACTAGATGTTGCTGCCTTGTCTCTCCTTGCGAGCGGCCTTTTTGGGGGCCCATCAAATGAGTTGGCAAGTCACCGTCTGCCATTTTTGACAAACCAGAGACATTTGTTACGGCAGGCGTCCCGAGTCTCTCCGTAATAACCCAGATTTCCCGGCCCATCCAGTTCACCCTCTATAACCCTAGTAGTTTTCTGTTCTTTCTACAATAGTCTCTGCACCGAATGTGGTATGTCTTCTGGTGCATTTCCATAATGCATTCAGAGATAGACCACTCTTAGTGCATCCCATCGCATTTAGATAAAAGTGTCTCAAAGGGGCCTCTACGTGTTGGACCTGTGTCCCCACGCAAGCCTTCCAAAGGTCCGGGCTACGGCCCGTGAGTAAGCCTTTTACAGAGATACATAATAATAATAATAAATATCTTGGACATTGTCACACAAATTATCTAGTCACATTTTAAAGAGTGAATTATCTAGTCATATTATGAGATTTAACATTTGAAACAATTTAACAAAGAAGAAGAAGTAGGAGAAGTATAATTGATTGATTGAAAGAAATTTTTAGTACCGACAGAAAATTAAATTACAACGAATATAGGTAACGAAGACATGCAATGAAATTCAGTAACCAACCCATACATTTAAAAATTACGAAGTATAAATTAAAAAGTGTGAGTGTGAGTGTGTGAGTGTTGTGTGTGAATGACCAAATTTTGGAGATAGGATTTTTCTATTATAGTAGGAAACTGGACATTATTGCTGTACGAAACAATGCTTTTGGTACCTACTTATACTTAAGTACTCTAAATAATTTCAGACTTTAATTTCACTAACATTTTGAATAACTTGTATAAAACATGATATTCAGAGACCATCAAACTGAACAACAACGATTGTCGAAAAAAAATCTGATGTCACATGCATTTGAGTCGAGAAGATACTGCAGTTTTGTATTAAGCAGCTAATATTGTTTTCGGGATATCGATGTTGTTTCCATAGTGAAAGTTGTTTAGTCTGTTGGTCTAAACCACCCCTTTAAATATTACTAGGGTGTTTTGTTACACCCTGTATATGTTTTGGTATTTAATACCTAGAAATTGTTATTTATTATGAGGATTATGAGTGATTGTCATGCTATAGAGGGTGTTAGGGTAAACAGTTGCATTACTTTAAGGGGTAATTGTACCCATGATACTGAACAACTTTTCCAGAGTAACCTAACAAATTCGCAAAAAAAAACGACTTCTTATACTAATAGCCCAGTCATTTTACGGAGTTTTGTTAGGAGGGGTGGGGAGTAATTATAAATGGGACTTTTAAACTGTAACCGGCACCGTTTAGTGACAAAAAGACTAACTGAAAACAAATTAAAAAAAATTCGCTATGCAATATAGAAATCGAAATTGTATGTCCCAGAAGGGTTCTAACTTAATAATATTAATACCAAAGCACTCATTTTAATGAGATTTAACAATATGAGTTATTTTTGAGCAATAAAATAGGCATTAAAAAATGAGGTATTCCTTAGAAAAAATTTATGTATTTTTCCAAGCCTTCTAAGTAGAGAATGAGGTATTTATTAGAAAAATACTAGTCGATTTTTCACTTAAAAGTAGACAAAAATACTAACACTATGTTTGAATTATGTATAACGGTAAAAATGTGAAAAAAAATTTACCATCAGGTTTTTTAGAACAAGATAAATGTAAAATTTTAAATTTGGTGATGTTGCGGGCGTGATTTCTTTTTAATTTTGGTAAATTGGCTCTTAAATACTACACCGAAAAAAAATCAATTATTAATTAGTTTCGGCTCTAACAGTAAAATGACTGAGCTATAACGTTCGATCAGCCGATTGCATTTAGTATAGAAAATTGAAAATTTTTTTTTGCAAATTTGTATAGGTTTCTTTGGGAAAGTTGATTAGTATGGGTACAATCACCCCTTAAAATAATGTAACTGTTTACCCTAACACTAACACATGTAGCTCAATCATGCTGAATGATAAAGAATACGATTATACATGAAAGAATGATATAATCTTTGTTTTCTGTGATTTATTTTGGTGGCTGCATGGCCATACTAAAGATATTGACCACCCAGAAACGGAATACAGTCGCGATTTTTGAAATTGGAAATGTCTTTTCGTTCGCTCCAGTCCCCGATTTCACGAAAAAGCGCAATCCCCTTATATCTCGGAGAGTTGTCAAGATATGATATCCAAAAAAGGCTCAAAAGACGCGTATTTACGAGAGCTGTAAGGTGCAAAAAGAATTATTCGAGAAAATCAAAAAGGAAAAAAGTTATGGCATTAAAAATTTTTGATTTTGGCGCTCGATATTTTGGAAACGAAGAATGAAATAAAAAATTTGAGAAAAACTCCTTTGGACAATTTAGTCAGCTACAATTTGAGCCCAGAACAAAGACGAACGGGTTGGGTTTGCCCTGTAGCCTAACCTTTTTGAGACAATATTTTTTCGAATTCCGTAGATTCATTTCCAATGTTAGTCGTAATAGTCGTGAGAGCCACGAAATCTGTGAATTTTTTTTGTACATTTCTATTGTAATTTTTTCCTCTTAAAAGTCACGCACAGTACACAGTCACGACCTCTGTATAAATAAATAATAAATTATCCATCATATTTTACCCACACGACTGGGCGGGGGACATATAAATTGTTAGGTACAGCCCTTATTCCAGGGCTGTTAAAACCGTTTTTTAAATGTCAACCCCTAAACAAAACCATGGCACTCCCACGGGTGAGAACCATGGTGTTGACATAAAGGTTTTCGAGTTATTTTTTACGTTAATGCATGGAGAAATATCCGGTTGTTGACAAAGGGAATATTTTAAAAATGTTCATCTTAGACCAAACAAAAAAGCAGTAGATGCGGTTTTTACTTAGATAGGTACAGTACCAATAGAAATTTACATTATTTTCTCTTCCCTTTGCTAGTGATAAGAAAGATAAACATCCAACAACTACCAACTATGCTTAACAATTGTAGCAAAGTTCAGTTTTAACTGGTCTGCGGTTTTAAGGATGGAATAATTACTTAGAAAGCGTCCTATTTGATTGAATTTTAAGAGGTATCTACTGAAAAAGCCGCCTCTATACTAAACTTCATAATTTTAGTAGGTGTACCTATTTTTTAAATGGCTTGTCATTGTGTCATTGTGGTACCATCTAATCTAAGGAAATCAAATCGAAAATCATAAGAATTCATACCAAATTTTCAAATTAACGTGTTATATTTCTTTATATTACATATTTTATAAAATGTTTGTTATAGGCTGTAGATTTTTCTAATAAAAAAAAAAAACTCATTAAATATTGTCCTGAAAATTTGAAAATTTTTAAAATTAAACTTGTAGGTCATAATCATAATATTGTTTACACAATGGTGTGTGTCGCAAGTAAAAGTGTCTTCAACTTATAAGTAGATGCACGTAATACAGACAAATATTTAGGCTTTCTTTTGAACAAAGAAATGTACTTCATAGCAAATAAAGCCTAGATTTTGAAGATCATTGTTATATTTTTCATTAATTTGTGTCTTTAAAATAACGAGAAGATAGCTTATAAAAACCAGCAAAATATGGCACGGCCCAGCGTTTACCTAATGGGAGAGTCTTAAGTGTAGTTTCAAGGTAACATCAAGACTAGTTTCGTGGGGCCCCCTGGCGAAGCGAGGAGTCTAGGAAAAATACGGTTTGAGATTGCATTAAATACACTTTACTAAACTGTGTTTGAACTAATATTACTGTTAGTTTATAACACTTTTGTCGAGATATGGTAGTTATATATGCTTAGGACCCTGAGAAATACCTTAAAATCGATATAACTGTACAAAGGGCAAGCTTATTTCTAAAGATATTTCTTTCAGCATACCAGCAAAAGAGACAGTTAATTAACTCCATACAAATTTATTGTGTACAAACAAACAGTAAATAATTCAGTTTTGAGGTTATAATTTTGTATACTTACTAAATATTAAATATCTACTTGAATTTACGATATTAACCGGGGATTATTATTGTTATAAGTAAAACATATTGAACGAAGCCGTCCTGTTCTAAATCACCAGTTTTCCATTTTTTTTTCAAACCTAAATTTAATGTTATGTAAATGTCTTAATTATTCCATAATACACTATAGAAAATCGGGGATTATTTAGAATTTATGTTTTTCAGGTGTTTACCTACTAATATTTCAAACTATCACCTAAAGTGCAATTAATGCAATCTACTCCATACAAAAATCCGTAGATTTCCCCGACTATTGCAGGCTTTTTATTGTATTCGCATAGTTTATAAGCTTAATAATAAACATAATTTTTTATTGCTTCAAGTGGTTACATGAGATCTTAAAAATATAAGTAACGAGCGTTAACCCGCGACTTCGTCCGCACAAATTATATACCAGATTTTAAGTCAGATCATAAGCTATCAAACAAAAAAAGTTTCATCAAAATCGGTTCAGTAGTTTTTGCGTGATGCTCGTTCAAACAAACAAACACACAAAAAAACAAACAGACAGACAAAAAATCCAAAAATTTGTGATATGGAATCAGCAGGGACACCTAAAAACCATATCGTAACTTTTTTTTTGTTAATATCTTCAATGTAAAGAAAAACTTTCTACTACAGTTTAGTTTCATCAAAATCGGTTCAGTAGTTTTTGCGTGATGCTCGTTCAAACAAACAAACACACAAAAAAACAAACAGACAGACAAAAAATCCAAAAATTGGTGATATGGAATCAGCAGGGACACCTAAAAACCATATCGTAACTTTTTTTTGTTAATATCTTCAATGTACAGAAAAACTTTCTACTACAGTTTAGTTTCATCAAAATCGGTTCAGTAGTTTTTGCGTGATGCTCGTTCAAACAAACAAACACACAAACAAACAAACAGACCGACAAAAAATCCAAAAATTGGTGATATGGAATCAGGGGCACCTAAAAACCATATCGTAACTTTTTTTTGTTAATATCTTCAATGTACAGACAAACTTTCTACTACAGTTTTATAATAGTTTAGATACAGCACACGCATAAACCCTGTAAGAGCACAACAACATCTTAAAACTAATAAAAAATAAAACGTAAAAATGATGAGCCATTATGAGAGAGGTTTTAAACATAATACGGGGCGTTTACTCCTAAGTATTATAAGACTTAAGAAGTAATTAATTCAGAACTGTCAGTGAATAGGCCACAGCGGGAATTCACACGTCTATGAAAAATAAATGAGTCTCCGTGGACGAAGTTTAGTGTTTGCAGAAGTTACGCGGAGTTAGTCTGGTTGCTTTTTGTTGGAAAGGAAGGTGTGGATCCCACTGAGCCAAGTGCTTTGGTAAATTCGTGATACACTGCATTGTTAAAACATTTAGTTGCGCGTTGCGGAAAGGTGGACACTCAATCTTGAGGATCTGGGTTCGAATCCGCACGGACCACATGCCATGTACCTACAATTGAGTTCTTCTAATTTCTGTATGTAATGCCGACTGTTCTAAAACGGGGAAGGACTCATCGTGAAGAAACCTTGCATTCACTGAAAAAGAAATTCGGATGCGTATGTAAAGTCTAGGTACCAATCCGCATTGAGCACTTGTGGTGGACTAATGCCCATATGTTAAGGGTAGGTATGTGCCCTGCAGTGGAACGTATATAGACTGATGATGATGTTGAATAGTTTCTGACCGACCTGAGAAGGAATGCGGTCGAGAGTGTATGTGACCTCTTTACTCTTCAATCAATCAATCAATTATACTTTATTTGACACCAAAAAAACAGAGTATACAGAGAGCAAACAATCACAAAAGGCACAAAAACAGGCGGTCTTATCGCTAAAAAGCGATTTCTTCCAGACAACCTTAGGGTAGTGGAAATAGTGAAAGAAGATTGGTAGGCTATACTCTTCCTAGATATACATCCAAAATTCAATTTTAATTCCAATGGCATTATTTCGCGAACAAAAAGCACACAAGACAAACCCTTTCATGCCGTTCAAAAAGGCACCTATGCCTAAATAATTACTAGCTCCCAGCCTCTCGAAAATTAAAACGTCTTTTACAAAATTATCTCCATTTTGCTCCCATTTAGCAAGCAACCCCGATTTATAGGTTTAATTTGCTTACAGCCGTTAATAGCCTTCATGTGCCTAAAGCCGTTATATTTTTAACAATACAAACATATTTATTACTGGAATATTGAAGGGACATTTTATAGGGCTTGAATTGTTTAACGTAACGATAAATTAAATAATAAAATTGGCGTAATAAATGTTATAAACAAGTAATGATCGTTTTTGCAAAAAGAAATTACTATTTTGTATACTTACTAATTGGCTACGTTGAAGGTATTAAGGTTGGTATAAAAAGTTAAAAACAAACGTAGGGTGTACACTGAAATGTATTTAATATTTTAGAGGATCCTTTAGACCATCACAGTGAGTAACTTTAACAATAGAACCAACATTGAAATCGCGTAAAATAATACATTTAAGGTGGTTTCAGTCCATACAAAAGTTTGACGCACAATACGCGTAGACGGAATTAATAAAAGTAATATTTTATATATGGAAAAATAATTTAGAAAATCTAGTTTTCGCGTAACAAATAACATTTGCAATTTATAATATAATTACGAATATATAAAGCTTTTAAAATTTTGTATGAAAAATTTCAAAGCTTTATATCTTCGTAGTTATTTTATAAATTGCAAATGTTATTTGTGACGCGGCATCTAAATAAACTATTTTTCTATATATACAAAGTTACTTATATTAATACCGTCTACGCGTATTGTGCGTCAAAGTTTTGTATAAAATTGACCCCTCTGCAACCGCCTTAAAGGTAAGAGGTTCGATGTTGATGTCCAGCAAAGTGAATGGTCCAATAGTGAAAATTGTTCAGTTTGATGGTCTGAACAACGATATCCATACAGGCACACCCGCAAGTATGTAACGCATTTACATAAGATACAGTATAAGATCGTGGTCGTTCACTCAAGGCCTCATAAAAAGGCTGAAAGTCACCCAAAGGGCAATGGAGAGGGCTATGCTCGGAGTTTCCCTGCGAGATCGAATCAGAAATGAAGAGATCCGCAGAAGAACCAGAGTAACTGACATAGCCCAAAGAATTGCTAAACTAAAGTGGCAGTGGGCGGGGCACATTGCTCGCAGAACCGATGGCCGATGGCGCCGAAAAGTTCTCGAGTGGCGACCGCGTACCGGAAAGCGCAGCGTGGGTAGACCCCTCAAACGGTGGACCGACGACCTGGTGAAGGCGGCGGGAACCCGTTGGATAAGGGCAGCGCAGGACCGGTCGTTATGGCGATCCTTGGGGGAGGCTTATGTCCAGCAGTGGACATAGCTGCTGAGATGATGATGACAGTATAAGATACAGGGTGTAAACTTAACTACGCTCTCATCGGTGGAGTATTCGCCAATCCAGTCTCTTTTCCGCCTTGAGTGATACGACACGAAATCTACCTACCTTTTCTTTCACCTGTGTTAGATAACTCTGTCTAGGTCTTCCTCTAACCCCTCTTCCTCGTCAAAATATCCTATTCTATCGTCGTGCACAAAAATATCAAATTATATTTTATTCTGTTTTATGTTTTTTTTTATTTATTTAGTAATTAGCTGGTGCCCGCGACTTCGTCTACGCTTCGTCTGGACAATTCACACAATATCTTTATAAATGGTAGCCTAAGTGTTATTCTGATGTATAAGCTATATTATTGTAAAGTTTCATTAAAATCCATTCTGTAGTTTTTACGTGAAAGAATAACAAACATCCATCCATACTTACAAACTTTCGCGTTTATAATATTAGTAGGATAGGATAAGTTTCGAAATACATTTTTTTTAATTTTTGTCCTAGACAAAACCATGTTTTATGGTTATCTGTAGAAAACAGAATTACAGTCTAGGCGCAATGATATAGTCTATCTCTATAATACAATAATTAATTAAACATGAAGAAGTATCTTTTATTAATATCGGGGGTAATATATCTATCAAGTGTTTTATCTGTGAATGTACCCCCAGTTTCGCTATGAGTGTACAACATAGACAGGGCTGGACTTAGGCTGTACAGACTCTAGGTCAAACTATAGAGGATGGATGAGACCTGAATTACTTTCACTATTGGACCAACCAAGCACGTATCCAGACTTTTGGTTCTGGGACAATCAATTTCGATGGGGATTTTCATTGAATAACAATGAAAAAGAGAGCGCTGTAATCACTGTTCTATACAAAAAAAAATATTCTGATTTCGGGTGGGGGATAAATTCCACCTATCCATCTCCCTGGGATGTGCTTGGGACCTACACTAAAATCCAAAAACTAGATACTGTTCCATATTATTTATCGAGTCATCTGCTTGCAGTTACCGTCGTCAGCGCATAAGCTTGGCGATACAGAGGGGGAATGCTGCTGAAAGGTTTATTGGTTGTAGGTCCCCCTTTTTTTTTATATATATATTTTTATATGACGAAGCTTGGTGCAGATATTCAGGATGTATTTATTGACGAAACGAGTTGTGGATGTGAGTGATGTATATACCTATGACGAAGCCTGTTGTGGATATGAGTGATGTATTTTGTTTAATAAATCCATCTATAGATAACTTCAATATCGTAAACCCCGGTTAATTCCAGTTTAATCACTTGGGTGATCATAGGCGACTCTTTGCTGTCTGTTGATCACAGATCCGAGTTGATCACAGTTTTTGGTTTCCCAAATCATACTATTTTTCGTTTTTTGTGTATTGGACAAGTTGTTCAGTTTAATGGTGTATCCAAAAGTCTGAACACGCCTCAAATCGAGAAGTGGTTTAACCATAAATGACCATTCTTGATTAATTTTTAACGTGAAACCACCACCAAGCTTTATTTTCTCTCCTAACTATAGCTACAACCTCCACACACCCGAAAGGCTTAACTAAGTAAAGCTATCCTATACAAACAAACCTCATAACCGTATTCAGTATTTTTGGCAGAAAATTCATAATTGACACTTGATACCTACATCACAAAACGTGTCTTTACCAGGGGCCATGTTGCGCGTGATAGATATCACGCCTTTAATCGTCGCCTCGTTCCTTCGCAAATAGAAAGAGAGCGAAGGCGCAACAGCGCTATATCACGCTGCCATAGACTTTTGGCCCTAGATTCGCTTTGAGCATCTATGGGTTACGAAAGAAGGTATCGTGTGGCATCAAGATGGCTGGTTAGCTTAAAGCTTACAAATACATTGCAGAAGAAACCCTATGCTACGTGGTTCCAGCTTAAAACCGACCACTATATTCCTCTCGTGGGTGTCGTATGAGGTAACAAACGGATAAGGTTTCTTGTGCGAAAGGCTAGCAACTATCAGTACTTGAGACGTCATTCCGACCTTATAACCTGAAAATGCTAGTTCTGCACGATTTCAATGTAAGCTCCATAGTGAATGTTGTGGTTGATGGTCTGAAGCAACTCGTCTAATAAGCATTATATCCTGGATAAGAAACCTTATTGTTTGATCGCATCATAAGCCCGTCACAAAAGACCGCTATAATAATTATGTTGATGTACCCTTCTTACGCACGCAAAATTACATAAGCACGTCTCGTTCCCGCGTGTGCGTGGGAGGTAGCAATTAGCAACTTGCGTGCATTAGAAGAGTACAACAACATTTTATAGCTGCCGTGTGTTGAGACCGGTATGCGGAATAAAATCGTCTTTTCTAAAAATTGAGTGTTCTGCCAACATTTCCAACGGGGCCCTAGAACCAAATACCTCCCTGTAACCATCCCAAGTCGGTACTCCGCAATATTCGGGCACTTCCAGCGGCCATGATTTAGTACGGCCGCATCGGAGGTAGGTTATATTATTTAAACAATGGACCTGGTTATTACACCGTATTAATTCCAAGGCCAATATTTTCTTAGTGAATTTTAGAATGGAAGTAGGCTTTGGTCGGGCTGAATAGGTTATTAGCTGGATTCTATTAGGCGATTTAGTTTAGTGTTTTAGTTGTTATACATTTTTTTCGTAAAATCGTTTCATTTTTACCCGACTGTGCTAGAAGGAGGTTAATGTTTTTAAATGTAACTCTAGCTAGAGTGTACACACTGCGACAGATCAAGCTATACAAAACCAAAATAAGCTTGGCCTCGCGTATTTTGAATTACATATAACGTCGTGAGGCCAGCTTTTATTAGTTTTGTTTAGCTTGATGTGTCGCCGTGTCTACATACTTGATATACCTACTCTTTATGACGGCCCGGTAGCACAGTCTGTAGTGAACCTGCCTGCTGTGCCGAGAGTCGCGGGTTCGAATCCCGTAAGGGACAAATATCTATATGATGAATATGAACATTTTTGCCCGTATCATGGATGTTTGTATCTATATATATATATTCTATATCGTTGTCTAGTCATCACAATACAAGTCCAGGTACTTTAAATGTGACTTGATAATTTGTGTGACAATGTCCAAGATATTTATTTATTATTTATTTTAGGTTTCATAGGAAAAATTGTTCACTGTAATGATGGTGTAAAATTGATGGTTAAAAATTGGTTTAATATTGGAAAACGTAGGTGGTGCTGTATTTTTGTAAACTATAAACTGGCCATTTGCGTGTTTGATTCTTTATTGAATTTATATAATAAGCATACAATGCGCAAATGACCAAAAATTACTGCGTTAGCCATTTTGAGTTTATGACACTTTTCGGATTTGGTCATTCGCGTATTATGAAGTAGGAAGATTACGGCACGCAGTGGTCTCGTTTCTGCCGTGCCCCCAGTATTCTTAAGCTGACTGTTTCATATACAGTTTTGTAATTAATTACCTAATGATGAGATGGTGAAAGAACGTTAATTTCGACAAAAACTTAATTAGGCAACGCTATCCTGCAGAACCACCCTGCTATCAAGTCGTAATTTAGAAGATTTATTTTTTATAGTATAAGTTTTTTTTTGTTTCTCTTGTTTTCTTTCAGGTTAAGAGTTACGTATAAAATTGTGTTTCAAACTGCCTCCATGGTCTAATGGTATTGGCTCTGGTGGCAGTAGTCGTTACATAAACTACATCAGGAGTATCTAGTAATAGATATACTTATACTGTGTCAGGAGTGCGATTTTTGAAACTCAACAGCTGAAAATGTCAATATTACTATGGAGATATGGAGATTTCTACTGCAGATTTAACATTTAAAAATCATACTCCAGGAGTGCGATTTTCGAAATTCAAATCAGCAGTAGAAAGATGCTTATCTCAAGATGAGTTCAACGTATGAGATTCAAAAATCGCACTCCGGAGGCCGTAAGGCAATTTGAAAAAGCTCTGTCACCAGGGCTTGCTGCCCACACGATAAGAAGAAATTGATACGTTTTTGTAAAAAAATACAAAAATTTTAAGTCAGATTCAACGAAATTATTCCTCTTACCTTTAGTCGAAGCTCACGTAAACTAGTAAAATCTAGCTCTCGTAATATTCGTATATCGCAGTGAGAAGCTGAAGGCTAACTACTCACCGGGTCGCCTATTTAATGGAACAGCATAATTTAATGCCGGTTCACTGACCTTTCACTTAGCTAGTTTCCACTAAGCCATATATTTCAGCTATTTAGCTAGGTTTTCACTTAGTGAGTTACTGGTTTAAGCTGCTTACTATATACGTGTTTTAAACGTGCATTAGGCATTGACTGACGTTATAGTTTGCTAATCTGCGGCTCTGGATTGTGAGGTAGCCATTTCTCATCATAATCAGCCTATCTGACATCATCGTCTATACAACGTGTTAATGAATTAGCGCAAAACCTCATAAACCCCAACTGATTTATAACAAAATAATTAGAATGAAACAATAATTTCATTATTTTGATAGTTAAAATTTAAAGTTATTCGCATTTTAAGTTTTGAGGCAAAAATGATTTGTTATCATTTCAGCAATGAATGAAAGCGCTAACGTACTCATGGATACAATTTAATAATCTTGTTTTGGTTGTAAGTAGGGTGAGTGTGCCCGTGCGGTGGGTTGACATGCGATTTGGTAGACTTCACATACGAATCAGGCCCTGTACCCGGACTTTCGATGTTCGATATATCGCTACTGTTTCGGTCCGCACTTCATTGTAATAGAGTTGACATTGGAACGAAAACGTTCACGCAATTGCGATGTGCGGGTGAATTTCTTCTTCAACGTATGCAGGTTTCCTCACGATGTTTTCCTTCGTTTGAGAGTAATCGGTATTACGTACATAAGTTAGAAAAACTCATTGCACTAATATCGAAATAACGACTGCGACAGTAATTACTTGGATGATTCTGCGACCAAAAATGCCTATATGTGAAACTTGCACTCTAAGCAAAACTTTAAATCTAAAATTAAGGTTGTATTGGACGAAAAATTTTCATAATCTACCCTTTCACACGTTCCATTCCCTCCCCTGCCTCCCTCATTGCCAATAAAAGACATACTTACACACACACACACACACACACACACACACACACACACACACACACACACACACACACACACAAACACACAAACTATAATTTGGTTTCAGTAATGTATAATTATTAGCACTATAGCATTGATTATTTAACTGTTACTGCGTATACCAATTAGACCGAGAATTTTTTACTGTATAAAAGTGAAAATCTGTAATTGGCCATTCTGTTAGACTGTAAGTTAGCGTAATTACATCTGTAACGCTGTAGATTTTCCAAATAAATAAAATAAAATAATAGTACATTATGGTACAAGTGTGTAATGTTGGTGATTACCGCTGAGGCGCCATTGAGACCCGAGCCGTAGGCGAGGGTCTTAAGAGAGCCGAGGACGGTAATCATCAATACACACGTGTATCATACGACGTTTTTCAACACACTTGTGAAGAAAATAATAATAAAAAATCATTTTATTTAGTAAATAAAAAGTTTATTTAGAGAATTTATTTGTACTATTGAATATGATCTTTTTTGTATCGAAACTTTTTTAAGAACAAAGCAACTCAAGAACTCAACCAAGAAGTTTAGATACTTACTATCTAAACTTCTTGAACTCAACCAATAAGAAAAAAACCTATAAATAGTAATGAAAAAGTCAGTTTGATTATAGGTGTCATTATGTGCCTAATTGCGGTGAAATAAGGGCCATTTTATGAGCAAGTGTGTTGAAAAAATAATAAAACTCATTGGTATACTAGTGATTACTTATAAGACTCTGCTCGAAAGGCTACAGATCGATACACTTCCAAATAAAAGGCAAAATCAAAGCACCTGCATTAATATTTCTTAGAATTGAACCTTTGTTTCAACAAAAGCTTTCTCTAAGAGCACTTTCTGTAAAAGTACATCCATAATTCGATGAAGCCACAAGCCAGCCCACGATCGACGAAGCGTCCGCTATTACTATGAAACATCCAGACTAGCTAGTATTTTGCACAGACTTCTCAAGTCTGTGGTATTTTGTTATATTTCTCATAATTGACTAAGATTCCGTTACGAGTTTTTTATCCCTATATGTTTAAAGGAGGCACGCACTGATTGTCACTGTCATCATGTCTATGGATCCTTATGGAGGTGCGCTCACTTGAATACGTGACAACTGGGTAAGGATCCATAGACTTGGTGAGAGTGAGGAACAGTCACGGTGACTAACATTACCGATGCGCGCCATGCTTTAGGCAATAATACATATTCCAGTGGAAAGGTTATAGTTTAAGAATCATGAAAAAATACAATTGCCTTAGGTCTGTCGCAACTGAGTTCAACGAATGAGATTCAAAACTCGCACTCCTGGGTGCGAGTTTTGAATCTCATTCGTTGAACTCAGCAGTTGAAAATGTATGGAAATACGATTCTTTCTACTGCTGATTTGACTTTCAAAAATCGCACTCTTGGAGTATGATTTTTGAAATCAGCAGTAGAAAGATGCATATTTCCATAGTAATTTTGACATTTTCAACTGCTGAGCTCAGCGAATGAGATTCAAAAATTGCACTCCAGGTCAGTTCCAAAACTATTGCGTCGTAAGCTATCTATGGTCATTGTAAAGGTATAGGAATAATTAGTTAAAGGTATAATTGTCTAAACAATATGGATGTAGAAAACTTGTAACAGGATCTTAGGCTAATATCCTTTCACCGACTTTTTACGACGTAGGAAAAATAGGAGCTAGAAGAAATATGTTTTCTTTCATTCCCTCGGGTCTAGACGAATATAAAATACTAGAATTCGAAAAGGAGATACCTAGCAAAAGTATAATAAATATTTCAACTCTCCCTAAGGAATAACATTGTAACTTTATAAGCGTAGGTATTTCAAAGTTAATAAATAGGGCTACAATCAGAATTAAGAATAGGCAATCAATATTTATATTAAATTAATAAATCTACACTGTTGAATATTTATACTCCCCGGAGTGCGATTTTTGAACTCGGCAGTTGAAAATGTATCGCGATGCATCTTTCTACTGCTGATTTGACTTAAAAAAATCGCACTCGTGGGGTATGATTTTTGAATGTCAAATCAGCAGTAAAAAGATGCATATCTCTATAGTAATATTGACATTTTCAACTGCTGAGTTCAAAGAATGAGTTTCAAAAATCGCACTCCTGTACTTGAAAGTTCTAGCTATGTTTCTGGCCACCTTAAAAGAGAATACAGTACCCATAGAGATCTAAAGAGATGCCAATCAACGCGCTGAGTACGAAACCTAGTGTCCCATCACCACCAGTACCACGCGATAGAAAGTATTGTGTTAGCTTGAATGTGCTCATTATCCATTGCGGTATCAGAACTCAACGTTCGAACAATCTTTAGTACTGCGCAAGCATTGTAAACTATTTTCACATAATATCTCGACTGGCTTTCAGCCTCATATTATATTGAATCCTTACTCCTGTCGCGAGCAATGTGTTCCGTTTTTGCGCATATTGCTGCGACACTGGCCCCACCCCCTTTTCACATCTCCCTTTAGTTTTTGTGATCTGTGACAGTACCTAATTCTATGAATATAATAGCTTTGCCATCTACCAGGTTTTCTGTAAAATTTTCTCAAACTACTGTTTGAGGACGACCTGATTCCATGTTTGGCTACTGCAGGGAAACAGGTCGTAGGCATAAATTCAGGGTTCCTTTGGGACCAGCGGGGCACGGGACTAAATAATAGCGGTCATTTCGAAGCATCACTCGTTTGATGTTTGTTCGTACGGCCGGGATTGCCGAATTGCTGGCTAATCCCTGATGGCTCGATGCTACTTCAATCGGGCTTTCTGTGATAGACAAAGGACTTTTACCTTCTAATTAGGCCCGGTTTATTGATAGCTCGAAGTGTCCCATTATTGCATTAGAATTGACGTTTTCATTACCGCTAACAAAAATAATGTGGGATAGATATACAGGGTGAAAGGGTCTGTCTACCCATCAAACTGAACAACTTTTACTATAGGAGCAAACCGATCGGAGCAAAAAAAAATCAGCTGTTTCGTACTAAACTGCACCCGCAGCCGCTGCCTACTCGACTCAAATGTCTGCAACAGCTAATTTTTTTTTGCTCCGATTGGTTTGGTCCCATAGTAAAAGTTGTTCAGTTTGATGGGTAGACTCTTAGTTTAAAAGGATGCTAATGATATCAATTTCACCCGGTATACTTTTTTAACCTGTGTTTCCAAGCCGAAAAGAACAAGTGCGTGTAGCACCCTCAATTGACGGAAATGTATGTGTCAGTGGTAGAATATTAAATATAATTACCAATAAATTAACGTACACTATTTAAGTTGGCACCATCCACTAGCAATTAACGGATGCCTCAAAAGGACAAGTAACCAGAGCCGTTAATGATATTAGGTTTAAAGAATATTTAAAGAATATTTATTTCTCATAAGAAATGTACATTTCACTTATATGAGAAACAAAGTTATTTTAAATTTCTTACGTGCTAGCAAGGAAACATAATTAAGGTAGGTATAGTATTGTGTTGTGAACTTATAATATTTCTAAACAAATAAGAGCATGTCTACCTAATGAACTAATGAACCTTAATGCAAAGCTTTAAGGTGGTAACTAGCTTAACAATAGTAGGGTAGAAGCGAAAAACATTTTTATGCATTCGACTCGACAATAACAACAAAAGGACTGGTCTTTAGAAATCTGCTGGACATTGCAAGTGGTTCTAAAACTTTTTGTTAACAAATCCCCAATGTTGTTTTAAAAATTGTAATTACCAATTGTTGAGAATGTGGATTCAAATAATAAAATTTATAAATTAAATACCTATATTGTATTTATTTTAGAATATTTTGGTTTTATTTGTTGTTTTTATGAAAATTTATATATATTTTTTGTGGTTGTTAGGTAGGTAAGTAATTCTTTTTGGTTTTTATATTTATTTTTATTTATACTGTTTTGTCTTTAAATAATTTTCTGATAATATTTTTTTATATATTGTTTTGTAAGTCCTTGTCAATTTTGTTAGTTTTATTCTTATATTTCCATCCTATTATATGTATAATATAGTATATTATGTTATATATACTATATGTATTTTACTAAACTGTCTAAGAATAATTTTCTGATACAAATTTTTTAAGTAGGATTTTAAAAGTGGTTGTTTATTTAGTTTGTTTTATTATAGGTGGCAGGTTATTATATAGTTTTGCTCCCTCATGCATGATATTGTGTTTGCCATAGTTAGTTCTTGGGGCTTGTGGGTATAAATCATTTGCGTTTCGTAGCCGTCTTTTGGTAATTACATAGTTTTTTGTAAAGTTATTTCCGTATTGATATCTTTATTTATAATTTTTTTTATTAATATGCATGTATTATATATGTATGACTGTTTAATATTCATAATTTTGGTGTCCTTGTATAGTTGTTTTGTAGGTGTCAAATAGTGATAGGAAAATAGAACTTTAATCAATTTGTTTTGGGATATTTGGAGGTCTTTTAAGTTTGATGGAGCAGCAGTACCCCATATTTCAATTAAATAGTCAAGGTGTGGTTTTACGAGAGAGTTATATACATTGTAGTGAATTTGACGTGGGAGACAGCTTGCAATGTTGCGTAATGCTCCTGTGAGACATGTAAGTTTTAATCGAACGTGTTCTATGTGTGCATTCCATGAAAGTCCGTGGTCAAGTATCAATCCCAGGTACCTTTCTTCATTTTTTTTGTGAATTATTTCATTATTTATAGTAATGTCTGCATGGTTTGGAATTTTTTGGTTTTTTGCTGAAAATATAGTATAGCATGTTTTTGAAGCATTTATAGTAAGTAAGTTGTAATTGTACCACGAATACAATCTATTCAGGTCATTTTGAGCCTCTTTTATCAAGTCATCTATTTGGTGACCAAAATAAAACAAACAGGTATCATCGGCATATAAGGTCAGGTGGCCTTTTAACCCAATTTGATCAATGCTATTTATATATGTCAGAAACAACAGAGGACCCAGAATTGAGCCCTGCGGGACGCCGTATGTTATCAATCTGGGTTCGCTCTCGCAATTCTCTATTTGAACAATTTGATATCTATTTGATAAGTATGATTTAAACATTTTAAGGGCTGTACCTGTGATACCTATACTTTTAAATTTCTGTAATAAAATGGAATGGCTGACAGTATGGAACGCTTTTTTTAAATCTATAAAAATACCAAGTACTATATTTTTCTTGTCAATATTGTTTTTTATTTTTGTCACTAGATCTATAGTGGCAGCCAGAGTATTATGTTTTGAGCGGAAGCCGTATTGCCTATGCGATAAGAAATTTATTGAGGTTAGATAGTCTGAAAGTCGTTTATAAATAATTTTCTCAAAAATCTTTGATATTACTGGCAAGACAGATATAGGCCGATAGTTTCCTGGGTCATTTTTTGTGCTCGATTTGTATATAGGCGTTACTTTTGCAACTTTTAGTGTTGCAATTAAAAACAACAACAACCAACTGTTCTTGACAATCGTGTTTTGTGACTTAGTATTGGTAATTATACCTAATCGTAGTGAGATAATAAGTTACATTTATATTATGTGTTTGAATTATAATGAATATCCATAATGATTTAGATACTACACTGACCTGCAAAACTAAGTACTACACTTTTAATATTTAAATTTTTTCTGAACTATAAAAATTAGGGATTAAAATAAAAAACGTTTTATAGCAAATGTTATCAGCTTTCTTTGTAACTATTCTTTGTAAATTAAACTCTTTTTTGAGTCCTTTTTATTTCGAAAATATATTTAGTGTACTGAAAAAGTTATTGCAATTTCAAAAGTGTGATACTTAGTTTTGCAGGCCAGTGTATTATTTATCGAACACGTTCTGTCGTTGGATGTGGTTGGTTTTGCCGCCTTTGACAGTATGATTATAAAAGACGTGTCTGGTCATTAGAGAGGATTATTCCTTTACTACTAGTCCGTCTAGGACGTCACGCTGCCCAATGTTAAGTATAACTTGTGTGTTACTGTAATTCTAATTACTGTTCATTTAAATTGTGTTTTAAGTGTCTAATCGAAAGTAAATTAAAGATAATAAGTAGACTGATGACGACCGTGGTTGTCTTCTAACCCAAGTGAAGGAGCATGTCCCCTCTGTTTTCCCCTTCCTATGGCAGTGCTATAGTCAGCCTTCCAAGCTCATTTATAAAGAGCATCTTTTGCTTTCCGCGGTGGGATGCCAGCAGGGGGACCCATTGGGCCCAGCCATTTTCAGCCTAGGTATCCATCCCACCATTACTTCCCTGCGCTCTTATTTTAATATATGGTACCTAGATGACGGCACCCTAGGCGGCCATTCGGACGTCGTTCTTGAGGATCTAAAATGCCCATGAATGGTTTTGCGGCAATCGGGCTGGAGCTGAACCTTTCAAAATGTGAACTTTTCTTACACCATTCCGTCTCCCAAGTTGACAGGCTCGACATTATATCAAAATTCAACAACGTTGCTCCCAATATCCAGATAACCTCAAACGATTCACTACGGTTGCTGGGAGCTCCTCTTCTCGATGACTCCATCCCACCTTTCATACAAGAACAAATGGACAAGTTCCAGAAATCGTCCGACCGCCTCACAAAAATAAACTCTCACATGGCTTTATGCATCATTAAGTTTTGCCTCTTCGTGCCTCAGTTCACATACGTCCTACGGTGCTGCCATCTATGGAAATTTCCAAGTCTTTTAACAGCCGTAGACGAAAGTATCAGAAACCTGCTAACAAGCGTGCTGAACTGTACATTTTCTGCTGAAGCTTGGGCCCAGGCATCTCTCCCGGTTCGTTTTGGGGTATTGGCATAAGAGGGATTTCTGCTGTTGCTTTGCCGGCTTTCTTAGCTTCCGCTCACGGTTGCAGTAAGCTCTTTCAGGAGATTATCAGCCCTCTTTGGGTAGTGCTGCTGGTGTAGCTCATCTTACGGACGCTTTGTCCCGGTGGAGGGATCTGAGTGGTAGCGACACGCCTACCCTGCTAGACTCACAGAAGCGGTGGGACGAGCCTCTGTGCAAGAAAGGGCAGCAGGACTTTTTGGCTACCTGCTCTTGCGAGACAGATCGCGCTCGTGTCCTCGCATCCTTTGAGAAGGAGTCTGGTCTCTGGCTGAACGCCCTGCCCTCTGTCAATATCGGAACCCTACTAGACGACTGCACCCTTTCTTTGGCGGTAGGCCTCCGGTTGGGCCTTCAAACGAACCAGGCTCAACAGTGCGGGTGTGGTGCCGCTGTAAACAGGCTAGGCCACCACGGGCTTTCTTGCCGGACAAGCGCCGGTCTCGTCCCGCGCCATAATGCTCTGAATGACGTTATTCGTCGGGCTCTTGTCTCAGCGAACATTCCGGCAAAGTCCGAACCAAACGGAATTGTCCGCACTGATGGCAGGAGGCCCGACGGGTTAACGCTCATTCCTTGGCGACAGGGGAAAAGCTTGGTGTGGGATGTGACCTGCGTGGACACCCTAGCTCCATCTCACGTCCAGGCCACTTCTGAGCGCGCTGGTGCTGCTGCTGCGGGTGCTGAGGTCGACAAGTGTAGAAAGTACCGCGATCTGGCCGGCAGCTACATATTCACGCCAATAGGTTTTGAGACGCTAGGTCCTTGGGGCCCAGAGGCCAAAGCATTTCTTGCAGACCTATCCGGTCGTCTCAATGAGACCTCTGGTGACCGCAGAGCTGGCAGCTTCCTGGCACAAAGAATCAGCCTCACCATCCAGAGGGGGAATGCTGCTAGCCTGTTGGGCACCATGTCTTGCGGCGACGCTCTAGAGTGTTTGTATTATTTGTAGGCTTTTATGTTTTGAGATAAGATGTTGTTTATATAATTTAGTCTAGTTATATTTTAGTTTTAGGATATTATGTACCTAGTTAATTAATTAGCAGATTAGATTAGATAATATTTTTGTCGAAACTGGTAAAAATACGTTAGGCAACGTTTTGTGCCATTGAATAATTATTTACGCTAGTAATCTAAACTATTATAAAACTATAGCAGAAATTTTGTCTGTACATAGTAGACTGATTCTCATGTTTCATTATAAATAATCACCGCTCCCACTTATTCTATTCCAACACATGAAAATATGTATGAAAAATTTCCTAATTATCTTATAGTACTTACCGTCATCGCCATAAACAAATTTTAACTTTAGAACTCGTTATTAATAGGAAATCATGAGTTTCCCCCTTACTTTCCTATATTGTTTTACAAATTACGCAAACTCAGCAAGTTCATAATTGACTTTATATGTATTGTGTTTTGAACAAACTTCTGCGGAACACTTGAAGGGAACGCTTTTTGTGTGTCAAATGTTATTTGATAAAATATTGAGTTATGTCGGTTTTCTGTTAATTTTTAAAAGGTATGCAACATGTATGTCCTACTTTCCAAACGACGAGTACTGATTTCTTGTGAATTAATTGTTATTCCTAAGACTTGTTGCGGCTTCCCATACATTCGTTCACCTGTCAAACTATTTTTTTTTTAGTTGAAGTCGTATAATACCCAAAGGTTGAAGTATACTGTTAATATTGGTATAAGAAAACTATAGGTTGACTCCATTTAAATCGGTAGTAATTAAATTAGGTAATTGCATGCATCGGCATGCAACTACCTAATTTAATTTTAATAAAAAACAAAATACATTTACATTTAACTTGGACAAGTTGTTGTGTACAATATCGAATAAGTATTAAACATTATCATTTATTATAGGTATATTAATATTCAATTATTATTCAATTCCATATGTAATCTTTAGGATTGTATATTTACACTAGCTTTTGCCCGCGACTTCGTCTGCGTGGACATGTAATTTTGTCTAATGTCTCGTCTAAGGTCATGAAGGTCATGGTCCGAACCAAGTCTAGGAATCCTGGCATGTAACATTAGAATGGATAGATTAAGGAATGGGCTGATAAAAGACACAGGCTAGAATGCTCTGGCCTCTCGGGTCTGCAACACTGCAGGAAATTCATCAGCAATCTTCTTATTATCGTGTGGGCAAAGCCCTGGTGTCAGAGTATAACAAATATAACAACACGAATCCCACAGTTCATACTGAACAACAGCAGGAGCAAAGCTCGTGCCATCGTCGGAGCCCTCACCGGGCACAACGCAACAGGCACGATAAAGCTCACTCTTAGATCCCGGTTGCCGAGCGTGTGGAGAGGAGGAGGAAACCATGGAACATTTGTACTGTGTGACTGCGATGTCTTGGTGGGTAAACGTATGTGACTCCTGAGAGATGGTTATTCATTACAGGTTTCTTACCCTGAACGCTATTGCCTCCCTCATTTTCCAAGTTTTTCAAAATGAAGAAAATAATATGTAGGGGTCAATACAAAAGATACCATTGGGTCGAAGTGTTGCTGGCTTGCCATTTCCCATAATAAGATAAGAAAATCATGAACTTAAGATAAATCAAAATCAGAAAGTACCCCAAGTAAGTCTGTAGGTATCAGATAAAAGTCATGGATTCATCACTTTAATTTTTCTACTGTTCGTCGTTTATTAGTTTTTTATTTATGTCGATATCAGGGTCCTGGGTTCGAAACTTGGTTCGGTCATGGATGTTATAAATGTTTGTGCCGTTGTTGTATGGTTTCTATAATAAAAAGCCTATAGTGCTTGCTTGGAATCATAACAATGTTCCTGTAAGCGTTATTTATTTATTTAATTATTTTTCGAATTCAGCCGGTAAGTAACTATACAATCAAATCTGTAAGACCGAATATCTGAGATGTCTTGAGCGTGAATTAAGTATGGTACTTGCTTCAAAAAAACACCCAACGCCATCTATTAAGATGAAAACAATACTACGATAAAATTATGAACACTAACTTTAGAAAAAGTTAAAAGAAAGAGGATTTTTAGTATTGGCCGACCCGGTTGGTGTAATGGTTACCACGCCGGACTGCCAAACCAGAGTCCTGGGTTCGAGTCCCGGTTCGGTCTTGGATGTTATATGTATATGCCGTTGTTGTATGGTTTCCACAATAAAAAGCCTATAATGCTTGCTTCGGATAATTAAAATAATGTTTGTGCCTGTGAGCGTTATTTATTTATTTGTTTAATTATTTTTCTCGCGTTCTCCACTGGAGAATACGCGTGCCCGGTGTGGGGCCGATCTGCCCACGCCAAGCTGGTGGATACCGGCACTGAACGAAACGTTTCGGATTATAACTGGTTGCTTGAAACCGGTACAGTTGCTTTACCCACTGGCTGGCATAGCGCCCCCAGATGTAAGTAGGGCTGTGGCAGGTTCCTCAGAGAGAGCCCAAATGATGGACTACACACGACATCCCATGCATGGCTTTATTCCTGCGCCGCAAAGGCTGCCAAGCCGACGCAGCTTTATGAAGTGTGTCGACCCCCTGAACACTGGCCCAGCGCAAGCAAGGTGTACTCTATGGCGACAAAAAGTGTTTATTTTTTGTGTGACAACGTCCTTAAAAAATAAAAAAATAAAAAAAAAGTGTCCCTCACAACTCCATTTGTGTCGCCGTCTGAGAGCCTAGACATGACTTGCCTTGGGCGACCTGGAAGTCTTTAAACCGACTTCGAACCCAGGTCGGTCGCAGTAAGGACAACATGGTTAGGTGGGGATACTCGGATGCGCAAAATGTGACTTGCTTGTGTGGAACTCCACAAACGATGGCCCATCTCACATCGTGCCCTACGTGTCCTAACATCTGCACGCAGGAGGAGCTCATGACCGCTAGCAACGGTGCAGTATCGGTTGCCCGATTCTGGCAAGCTACTATTTAGAGACTTTGATCAGAATTTGAAGTCGACACGATAAAAAAAAATATTTTTCCAATTCGCCCAGTACCTATACAATCAAATCTGTAAGATCGAATTTCTGAGCCGTGTTGATGATTGAACCACAAACATACAATTAATATTAGTGAGATACCTAGTAGGATGGTAGGATTAAAATTAGAAAAAAGCCAAAAGAAAACATCCTGCGCTAATATTAGATCTGATATGATCTCAGGATATTATTACGATTAAGGTCAGGCCCTTAACATATCAAGCCTAACTGCATCTGTCTAATCCGGTGAAAAATGGATATAGTTGATGAATGTATTAAAAAAAAAATAAAAAAAAAATATTCTCGACCAAGAATCGAACCTCCACCTCATGCACGAAAATGTAACCATATACTACACAGCTGTTGTCAAAACTGTTGAAAAAAGCAAATACTATTTTATTTTATGTAACCTCAGGGTTAAAAGCTACAAAAAAAACAACAGAATTAAAAAAAAAATCACTGAAATCTACACAAGTGCATCTTTCAGCGTCAAATTGGCGCTAGTGAGAATAGAATAAAAACGTGGTACATGTTTCAGCATGATAAAACATTGTAATTTATCCCACAGGAACCCATTACTGGGGCAAAAAGTATCCTATATGTTAATCCAGAACACATTCTATCTGCGTGCCAAATTTCATCAAAATCCATTCAGCCGTTTATGCGTGCCACAAACATACAACATTACAACCTTACAAACATCGTCACAAACTTTCACGTTTATAATATTAGTGAGATTATTAGTTCTTCTTCGTGATGACATTTTTCATTACTGAAAACAATCAAGTGTACTGGCAGATACAAAATTATTTTTTAAGTATGATTATCACTGAACGGAACGCGTCGGGGCGCATTATATATGTATTACTTTATTTTTTATATATTTAACTTAATATGCTGACACTTTTTTAAGAGGATGATCAGACCATCAAACAGCTTTCTCTATGGGACTAACATCGAAATCGCGAAAAAAATCTTCTGCCCCATACATTTTTGTAGAGTAGGATTGCAGTTTTGTATGGAACAGTTGATTTTTTTTCGTGATTTCGACTTTGGTCCCATAAAGAAAGTTGTTCAGTATGATGGTCTGATCATCCCCTTAAAAAACTGTCTGCATATAAGAAGGACCCTATACATCTTGCAATCCGGTCAGATGCGCGCGAAATCGGTGACGTCCGCATTCCACTGCAACGTCACCGTTTGACGTTTGACAGCAGGGGTCTACCCGGACCAATACTATATACAATGTTCTTTGTTCTTGACCCGGACATTCGAACGTCGCAATTGCATGTAAGTTATCGTTCCAATGTCAACTCTATTACAATGAAGTTCGGACCGCAACCGAAACGGTCGCGTTATATCGAAAATCTAAAGTCCTGGTACATGGCCTGGTCAGCACTCGCTGTCAATTTGCGTGCATTTTCTTCTATCGACTCGATGGCATGTCATTTTATATTTTTCCAGCCCAGTATTTTGCCACGCGGATAGCACTACCAGCAGCGTCCATACGCTCCATTCGCGTGCAAGTTTGCGTTCTCCTTACTCCGACCGACTTGAGTTCGGAGCCTGTTTAAAGACCTCCAAATCGGCCTGGGTAGTTCATGTCCTGGGGGAAGGCTTTCCGAGGGGGGGGACAAACGGGTCGGGTAGCGTGCTCTTTCTTCGCCAGAGGTCACATCTAGCTCGAGGACCATTACCAATACCTTGTATAGGGTGGACACACTTCAGAAAGTTTTTGCGGCTCTTGAGCCTTTGAGGTACTGTGGAGTATCTGAACATAGGATGCCATGGATCAACCTCGAGTTTTGCTCTTTCAATGCGTGCATTTGAAACAACGGCTGAGGCGCACGTATGCGCCTGGATTCCAGCGAATAATTTCGTACGGAAGAACGCAGTCGGCTATTGCCGAATGTTACATTAAATAATGTAAAGCTCATATCAAGCGACAGTCCGTAGGGCTGTGGAAGGTTCCTCAGACAGAACCCAAATGGTGGACGACACACGACACGGACGGACCGCAGCACGGACTACAAACTTTGAGTCAAGATAACTTTAGAACTAAACATTTAAAAGGAAATCACAGATATTGGCTTCTAGATTGTTTTAAAACCATTCATTTTTTACTTTAATTACTAAATGTTTAAACTAAGCTTCGTTTTGTATGGAGCGCCGTAGAAAAATATATTATCCCCTTAATCGAATCGGGCGCAAAATGCACGGCGGCACATCGCATCGGCGGCATAAAAAACCGACCCTTATTAATTTGTTAGAGTTCGTTCGTTTGTATTTTAGTAATAATTTACGGTATTTCAAAATAGTTTCTTACCTGTATAATTGCTTTAAAATATTATCTATTATCCAGTCTTGCGTAAAATGTGTATTACATCACACTGTGTGATTACACTGTAAATAAAAACTATTCTCTTTGTTTGAAATTGGCGTGCAGTTTTTTTTTTAAATTACTCCTGCTCATGTACGTGTAGGTAGTACTTACTATCTCTATGCTCCTGCTTTGGATGCACTGTAATTCTACAAAATGTCAAGAAATTTGTAGTTCGAATCTTTTTTTCTTGTGGCCAGTGTTAAGGTTTTTTTTGTTATGCAAAGGTTTTCTCCATGGAGTTTGAAAGATTTTATAGCCAAAAAGAAAAACAATGTTATACTAACAATGCACTGGACAATGATAAAATTTATAATTATTGGTATTTATTTTGTAATTTGTTGTTATTTTCGTTATTTATAAATGAAACAGTCTTCAGAATTAGCTTACTTTATTACAAGTCTTTTAATTTTAATTAGCGTTACTTACTTGAAATTGAAATGGCAGCGTACATTGGTTGCACTTGCGGTTATATGTTTATATCTCCGGCTCCCGTCAATGTAGCGAGATAAATTATATACCAGATTTTAAGTCAGATCATAAGCAATCAAACAAAAAAAGTTTCATCGAAATCGGTTCAGTACTTTTTGCGTGATGCTCGTTCAAACAAACAAACAAACAAACAAATAAACAAACAAACAAACACACAAACAAACAGACAGACAAAAAATCCAAAAATTGGTGATATGGAATCAGGGACACCTAAAAACCATATCGTAACTTTTTTTTTGCTAATATCTTCAATGTACAGACAAACTTGCTGTTACAGTTTTATAATAGTTTAGATTAGAGGAGTTAAAATCGAAAAACTAGCCCATACAGCCTGGTCAAATATTAATTTTCTTCTGTATATTCAGGCTGAAGCCAAGTCTTCAGTTTTTCAACCGCTCCATAGAGACGTTCGTGAGATCCTGTCAAAATCATGTCAAGACTGTGCCCGCCTTTTTTTAAAGGCCAAGGGATCGAGCCCATAGAACCATGTTAGACGTAAACAGTTTCAAATTTTCAATCAAAATGATTCGCAAAAAATCAAATTTTCCATCAAAAGATGCGTTGGCATCTTCATTGTTTTAAAGAAACTCTTTTTGAAATTTTGATGACTTTTATTCGCACAGACCGTAGCGCCATCTATCGATCCCCTAGAAAATCAAAAGAAAAACGCTCATTACAAGGTAATCAACACATAAACGTCAAAACCGTGACGTATTATTAATTAATCGTCTCAAGACAATAGTACAACTAATTTGTCAAGTGTTGCCAGTGTGAAAATTATCAGCCGTGTAATGGCGTGACGTCATTTGTCATGTTCACAAGTTGTTACATTAATCTGTTTATAATTATATCTGGTCTGTACGGTTACGGTTAAGCTTGGGTTTAACTGCTGGTTTTTTTTCCAAAGTCTGGCCTGTTTCACCACTTCTGAATACGTTTTTTTAAATAAATTTAGGGACGTTTGCTTGTGAGATATGGAATACCCAGTAGTTTGTGGAATTATCTATCCCAATCTCTAGGATTGTTTTTTCAGCAAAAGATGAGAGCAGATGGCGGCGCCTCGTGGCAAACTCAATCGCTAACTGCGCGAACACCGCACGAATGACACAACCGCTCCCGGCAAAACTTGCAACGTGATTCGATAAGTTCTTAGTAGCTTGTCTGACTAAAGAATATGCCAAACTATTGGCCAGATAAGTTAGTGGGAGAGTCACGTTGCAGGTTTTGTGGCAAGCAGTTGCCTTTCATGTGGTGTTCGCGCGGTTCACGTTTGAGCCCGCCACGAGCAATCCTTCACAGCTGTGTTTTTGCTCAAAAAGAATCCATGAGATTGGATCGAGAAGTAAACCACAGGTAAGACACAGGTGGAAATGTAGTGCTAAGAAGTGCTAAGAAGAAGAAGAAGTAATTTATTAATTCGTCTTATTTTGCTTTTTGCCATTAGAACCGATCTTCAACTCTCGACGCCCAATCCTTGGACATATTCTAATTGATCTGTGGCCCAATAATAATTGAATTCCGCCACGGGATTTCACGACGTTCCAAATTTAATTCAAATAAAAACCAGCCAGCAAGCTATGGCTGTACAACCTCCTTACAGTACCTACTGACAATAAAAAAAAACTAAGTGAGAAACTGCTCTAAAATAAGCTTTAACTTTTATAAATGTTACACGTTTTTGTATGGGCCGGCACGTGAAGTTAGAAATGGTTTTCAGAGAGTAAGATTAACTTTCCGTTTCGAGTTGGCGTAGATAAATCATTTTCTGAATTGTATACTATGTACAAGCTTAAGCACAAAGTTAAGTATCTACCTACTAGGTAGGAAGGTGGTAGGATATTGTAATGGTATTTCGATACGTAGTCGGAGAAATCTACGGATTTTTGTAAGGAGTAGATTGCATTAATTGCACTTTAGGTGATTGTTTGAAATATTAGTAGATGCATATCTGAAAAACATAAATTCTTAATAATCCCCGATTTTTTATTGCGTATTATGGAATAATTAAGACATAATTATACAAAACATTAAATTTAGGTATGAACAAAAAATGGAAAACTGGTGATTTTGTACGGAACGGCTTCGTTCAATACGTTTTACTTACAACAATAATAATGCTATATTTAACGTAAAAAAAGTAGATATTTAATATTTTGTAATTATTCAAAAATTATAACCTCAAAACTTAATTATTTGCTGGTGTGCTGGAAGAAATATCTTTAGAAATAATCTTGCCCTTTGTAAAGTTATATCGATTTTAAGGTATTTCTCAGGGTCCTCAGCCTATATAACCAGCAAATTTCGACAAAAGTGTTATTAAACTAACAGTAATATAAGATCAAACACATTTTAGTAAAGTGTTTTTAATGCAATCTCAAACCGTATTTTTCCTAGACTAACGATGAAAACAATACGATTGTGTTTCGCGAGAAAAACTGCGTCAGTTTTTGTTATTATTATTCAAGCGCCTTTTTCGTATGGAGAGAAACTAAAGAGCTTAAAATAAACGAAGAAGTCCTTTGAAGAGGCCTGAATTGAACTCGGCTGGGAATAAAGTAAAAAAGAAAAAGATCAGTCAGTTACCTACGCCCTTTTTTTTTTTCTTTTTTTTTTTGAGATGACTATTACAGCTCTGCTCAGGGAGCAACTACTGCTTTTTACTGCGGGCTATTGGAGGGACCACGAAGGTCACCGAGCCAATTGAATGAACTTAAGCAACCGACCTAGGGGCACCCAGAGGGGTACGGACCTCGGCCTAGGACGTTGCTGGGGCTACGCGGCGGATTGTGTAGCTGGGATAGGTGAGAAGCGGCCTGCGATTGGCCTGTAGCGTCTGTAGGCGCCAGAATTGAAAGGAGTGTGCAGAGGTCGCGGCTGTCCTCGCCGGAGGGGACGTTGATTACTGTGTCGACGTGTTGTTGTCGTGTGTTGTGAGTTTGCGATTGTTAGTCGTGTCTGTTGGGCTACCTACGCCCTTCCTACGCCCCATCATCAAGTTTACATAACCGTTCTCCAGTCTTCAATTACAGTTATAGCTGATGTCAACAGTTCAGGCATGTAAGTACTGTCTTTCATGGCATCAGTTGTACCTACCAATACTCCTAGCCTACTATTCTAACATTTAGTGCTTCATTATTTTATTAGAAATCCGTCTGTAAAATTGCTTTTTGTGGTTAATGAAATGTCAATGTCACATAATAAAAAAAAACAAACCTAACAAATTGAAACTGTATCACCTCACATTGCAATAAGTACGGATACAAAGACCTTTTTCTTTAGGTTGATTATACATTCGTTCTTTTAGTATGGGTGTAGTGTGGTAGAAGACAAGTGAAGTTATTTCGGAGTAAACACGAAGAGTATAATTGATCCTTGTATAGTTACTCTTCTATAAATCAAAGTTTGGTCGAATCCGGCCTTATTCTCATATTCTAATTCTAAACATTTTTATGTTTGAGTATTTTTCTAATAATAAGCAATAATTGAAAATTTTGTGACATTTCTATACCTACATAAAATCTAATTTAAAAAAAAATTGCGTCCATCTTCATGATTCTGCCAATATCTAGTTTAAATAGCAATTAAGAAGGTACGTTATACGGTTATAAATATTTGGTGACATCAAGGGTTATTTTAGAAAAAACCAACTAATTGAGCAACAATACAATTTACAGCTTCGTTGTAGGCCAGAGAGCAGGCAACCGACGACCGACACGCGACACGACCACCCAATAGCGGACCCATAAATTCAAGTCTGTTTCGTCAGGCCCATTTTCAGGCATATGCTGCAGGTTGGGTCTTTGAATGAGGTGTACCCAAGACGCCAGCGGCATTTCCTCGCTGATTCGCTTAATTTCTTGAGTGAGCCTTAACATTCTTCTTCTTATCGTATGGGCAGCAAGCCCTGGGGTCAGAGTTTTTCAAACCGCCTTACGGCCTCTGACTTAGTTTTTATGTAACGACTACTACCACCAGAGATAGTAGCCGGTTCCATCGGCTTAACGTGCCTTCTGAAGCACGGAATCATCTTTCTTTTTTAGCTATCAGGTGATTCAGCCCGCAATGTCCTAACCAACTGGGGAAAAACGCACAAAATAACATTTCACTAGGTTTCCTCCGTGTGAATCAAACCCACTACCTCCGTGTCAAGGGCCCAATGCTTACCATTAGATCACAGAGGTCATCATCATCATGTCAGCCGATGAACGTCCACTGCTGGACACAGGCCTCCCACAAGGATCTCCATAGCGACCGGTCCTGCGCTGCCCTCATCCAACGGGTTCCCGCCGCCTTCACCAGGTCGTCGGTCCACCGAGTGGGCCTCTCTAAGCTGCGCTTTCCGGTACGCGGTCACCACTCCAGAACTTTTTGGCCCCATCTACCCAATGTGCCCCGCCCACTGCCATTTTAGTTTAACAATTCTTATTGATCTCAAAGGTAGTTAACCATAATATTAAAGTTTATACAGTCAAACCCTCACAGAACAAAATAGAAAATATTTACTCCATTTTCCTCAGCTCAGCATTCACCCCTTCCGAGTAAAACGTACAACTTTTACGTTACAAATGAATTCTTTTCTCCGCGACGCGTGACCAGAATGAACTCCTACGGCGACAATGTGTAGTTGGCCTTATTGTTAAGCTTTGATTTAGTGCCGTTTTAGTGCACGGGACGCTTATACGAGCGAGTGAACGAATGAATGAATGCCAAAGTGTGATTTGAATTGATTTATGAACGCTTGCGCTTGATCGACTGTGAAGTCTTTTAAGAACGATCTTTACTTACTTAAAGCTGGCTTTCCACCAGAATTGTGCGAGATAGGAAGCAGTGAGCTAGAACGAATCAACCAATAACATGTTCCCTCGCTAGCTAAAAGACCCAAATCATATAACAACACGAATTCCAAAGTTCATACTGAACAACAGCAGCAGCAAAGCTCTCGCCAACGTCGGAGCCCTCACCGGGCACTACGCCACAGGCACGATGATGCACAAGATGAAGCTCACCCAGGAACCCAGCTGCCGAGCATGCGGCGAGAAGGAGGAGACGATGGAACATATCCTTTGTGACTGCGATGTCTTAGCGGCTAAACGCATTTGCCTCAGGAGGTATTCCCAGGAGAGATGGTTATTCAAAACCGAAAGATTACAGATTTCTTCCTCTGAACGGTATATTGCCTCATTTTTCAATCGCTACCTACCATAGCTCTGGCGGGAAGCAGTCCTGGATTTGTCAATAGGCCGTATAGGATGCGGCTTATGGGCGGCAGCGTCCTAGGGGCGGCAGATTTCAGAGGACGCTCACTCGATTTCAGAGAATAAATGTCAAACAAGTTCACTGGTTTTCTCATGGTTTTTTATACTAATACGTTAAATCCCTATAGAAACTCATTCCTATCGAAAAATATCAATCCTATTTATATATAAAAATACCTATTTTATCTATATTTCTTCGGAATTCTTCAGCTCTTCTCTAAAGCAGAGATAACACCATAAACTATGATGATTTTGCTACTAAAAAGTCCCTTATAAAATTGTAATTCTTGTTTCTTCTTTACTGTCTTTCTTAATGACTAATTCATTCGTTTATTTAACTTTAGTGCCTTCTTTACCACAAATGGAAAATTATGATTTTAGAAAAGTACATGGGGCGGCGGAAATAAAGTGGCCTACACTCATAAAAAATATAAATCCGGTACTGGTGGAAAGCTAGCCTTACGTACATATCTTTGTGGGGTACACTTCTAAACAACACCGTACTCAACAATACCGTACTTAGATTTTAGAATCTAAGTACATCAAAGCAAAGCATTAGTTTACGAACATAACAATTATACTCATGACCAATTTTCTCTTTAAAACACTAAAATTATGTTAAAAAACAGCGCGAAATCAGCATTTTTTTTAACCACAATGCCAATTTCAGCAATTTCACAATTGAAATATTGTTACCGTTCAAATAACTTAATAAGAAGAGCTCTTTGGTCAAATTTCGCAGCAGATTATTTAAATACCTTTATTTATCCCTTCATTACTTCCTTTTGTTAATAGGATAAAACTAATGTCTCTTGTACGAGACCTCGCACCACCTCGTTCTCGTCTCGTATACCATCAAATCGGTTGTTTGCTGTACAATTTGACAGTAAACAGCGCTCCTTTTACATGATAGAAAAGGTGTGAAATAACTGCCATGGTAACAAAGCCATAAATCCTGTACACCCGACATTGCGAAGCGCACTGCAACGTGGAGATCGATAGTGTGACCGAGGTGAAAAATGTGAAAATGACCGTGTAGTGACGCAGTGAGCAGCGGATATGAGAAAACGCTTCGATCAGAGACGGTATCAGATGAAATGACTCTAACCAGCAATAATTCGTTAATATCAACACAATACAAGCAGTCAGCACAAGCTTCGTTCATCATAATACGACAGGTGTTTCTCCTCAGCGTTTGAACGCCGTCATTATCCTCGCCAAATATTTTCGCTTTGTTTATAAGAAAAGGTTTACAATTTTATAACGCAGTTATAAAGCCCGCTGGCCCCTTGTAACAACGCTAAAAAAATATACCTTTTCTCATAAACAAGGTGAAAATATTTGGTAAGGCTAATGACGGCGTTCAAACGCCGAGGAGAAACACCCAGCCGGTAATCGGCAACATGCTTCGTCAAAACCGTTAGAGACAAACAGTAAAGAGGTAAAATTTTTTTGATTGGTAGTTTGTATGAGCGGGTAACCTCTGGAACTACTGAACCGATTGTATAATTATTTTACTAATAGAAAGCTACACTATCCTGGAGTAACATATAGGTAGGCTATATTTAATATAGTCGGGGAAATCTACGGATTTTTGTATGGAGTAGGTTGCATTCATTGCACTTTTGGTGATAATTTGGGATATAGTAATACATACATGAAAAACATAAATTCTCAATAATCCCCGATTTTGTATTGTGTATTACTGAATAACTAAGACATTTACAAAACATTAAATTTAGGTACGAACAAAAAATGCAAAACTGGTGATTTTATACAGGACGGCTTCGTTCAATTCGTTTTACTTATAACAATAATAATCTCCGGTTAATATTGTAAATTTGAGTAGATATTTAATATTTTGTAAGATTTCAAAAATTATAACCTCAAAACTTAATTATTTAACGTTTGATTGTACACATTAAATTTGTATTGTGATAATTAACTGTCTCTTTTGCTGGTATGCTGGAAGAAATATCTTCAGAAATAAGCTTGCCCTTTGTACATTTATATCGATTTTAAGGTATTTCTCAGGGTCCTCAGCCTATATAACCACGAAATCTCGACAAAAGTGTTATAAACTTACAGTAATATTAGTTCAAACACAATTTACTAAAGTGTCTTTAATGCAATCTCAAACCTTATTTTTCCTAGACTAATATTTTTAATACGCGAACGAAGTAGCGGGCAAACAAGTGTGCCTTATAATTAGTTATGTTACAAATAAATAACTTAAAATATGCATTATATCATGCCATGTACCAATAAGTTTTTCTAACTTATGTACGCAATACCGACTACTCTCAAACGGTGAAGGAAAACATCGTGAAGAAACCTGCATCCACTGAAGAAGAAATTTTGACGTGTATGTGAAGTCTACCAATCAGTATTGAGGGTAGGCCAGTGCCCTGCAGTGGGACGTTTATAGGCTGATGATGATGATGCTTTATATCAAGTTAAAATAAAACTGACTGTTTATTGTTACCAGTACAATTAGGTGATACTTAACAAAATAAATTCAATTCTAATCAATGTTTATTAAAAACATTATTTACGTACCTACCTTCAAATTTGATAAAACAGATTTTATTACCTACTTAATGCGAACGAATTTTTAAATAATTGGCAATACTTTAGATTGAACATTTTGATTATAATATAGAAAGAATGTTATTTTCAGAGTAGTATCAATTCCCACAGATTTAGTTTTTTCTATATCAGAGTAATTACAAAGATTTAGCGACGCCCACCTCAAAAAGCTCGTTGCCCCTCTTAGAAAAATGGAAAGTAGTGAAGAAATAATTAAATAGTTTAGTAGGCACTGTTTCAACATCATCTTGTGAAATTCTAGCCAACACTGAGAGGCAATACTGCCAAATTTCGCGCTCGCTTCGCTCTGTCCAGCCTAGCTAGCATGCCACCCACGACAAAGCGTTTAAACGAGAAAAACGTTATGCGCGCTCTTTCTGGCCGACGTAAAATAATAAAGATGGAGGCACATCTCGATTTTTGTCGTTTACTCGGGGGTGGCATGCTAGCTAGGCTGATTTATAGGCATGCAAGGGCTGAAGCACCCCTACCACAACTGTTATTGTTTACGAAATAATCGTGTTCTTTACAACATGTTCTACAATCTCCTTATAAATCCGACGTTTACGTTACGAAAATTTGCTTTTGGAGAAAGAGAAACCTTGCCAAGAGAAATGTGAGTCTTGCCACTACTGGGGCGGTAGCTATGCGCTAGGTTGCCTGTTGCCTCCCTCAGGGAAAATCTCTAGCTACGCCAATATGCTGGTCTATCTACTCATTCTGTAAATGCATGCGTTTTTGGAAATAAATGTTTATGTATATGAATAGAATAACAAAGATGAAAATGCTTTTTATCACAGGACCGCAATTATCTTTCGTAAGTTATCGTGTTTATGAAAGAACCGGAAAACAAACACATTAATAAAGAACTTTGTAATGTTTTAAATGGTATTTCGGTACATTAAGAAACCGTTAGTCAGTCCCAAACATCAAAAGAACATTTAATCGATCGCGACGTACCTATTCACAAAATCGAGTGTCTCAAAATTTCATTATTATGCCATTACAATTCGACATGACTCTGAAAAACATGTGATCTATGATTGATTTGATGATGATTTTTTGATGCTCTGTTTAAAAACGACTGAAGTTTAAAGGATCAACCTTATATAATATACAGGGTGAAATTGATATCATTAGCATCCTTTTAAACTGAACAACTTTTACTATGGGAGCAAACGGATCGGAGCAAAAATCAGCTGTTCATGCTAAACTGCAATGTCGACGCGCGAGTTCGCGACTCAAATGTATGCAACAGCTGATTTCTTTTTTGCTACGTTCGGTTTGCTCCCTTAGTAAAAGTTTTTCAGTTTGATGGGTAGACTCTTAGTTTAAAAGGATGCTACTGATATCAATTTCACCCTTTAGAGCCAACCAAATCATTTCAGTAGTTACAAATTCTCTCAATATTACAACTAATAATAGAGATACATGGGAAAGTAATGCAACTGCAATTAAAGATACAACATGACTGCAGTTTCTAAGTACTTCACATTTTAGTACGGCAACATGACATTACAGACAAACATGCTTGGGTTTGTTATAAGGACCGTAAAGGTTTTTCTTAACATTAATGTAAAAGTCCTGCTATATAACAGTCTGGTGCGAAGTATCCTGGAGTATTGCTGTCAAGTATGGCGGCCAAATTTCTCCACGCACTCATTGAGACTAGAGCGAGTGCAAAAGAGGTTTCTCTGGCATTTGGCATATTCTGTCGGCATTGCTAAGAAAGTGGTTTCATACGATCGAAGATTGGCTCATTTCCAATTGATGTCATTAGCGAAAAGGAGAGACATGCTAGACTTGATCTTTTTATGTAAGGTTCTAAGAGGCCTTGTGGATTGTCCTCAGTTATTACGCAGATTTAATCTTAGGGTTCCTGCCAGATACCCGAGATACCTCGTATCAACACCACTTGCACCGCCATTCCGAAGAACAGTCTTAGGCTTTGTTTCTGTCGTGGCACGTCTTTGTAGACTGTATAATAATAATTGCGATAAGTCGGCAGACATCTACTCTGACTCTCTCGCTAGGTTCAGAAGGAACATAGTTTGAAGGAAGAAAGGGGAAAATAGGAGAAGGATAACGGAAGGAAGTTTGCTCATTGTATTGTCTCCACCACGTTATCACTGCAATTGTTATTTGTCACTTTCTCATTTCGTGTATTTTACTTTTTAATTTTCTAAAATATAATAATAAACAGTACCTAAGTTATTTGTCATCTGAGGTCAACGTTTCTCTTTCATTGGGTGAAACGTTCTGTTTTTTTTCCTTTTGTGACTGTAAATTACGCATGTTGTGTTCATTTTTAAGTGGTTATGCATTTAGCTTAAGACGTAGTTAAGTATCACAATGATTGTATGAGTGTAATAACTGTAAGTGAATCAAATAAATAAATAAAATAAATAAAATAAATAAAATAAATAAAATAAATAAAATAAATAAAATAAATAAAATAAATAAAATAAATAAAATAAATAAAATAAATAAAATAAATAAAATAAATAAAATAAATAAAATAAATAAAATAAATAAAATAAATAAAATAAATAAAATAAATAAAATAAATAAAATAAATAAAATAAATAAAATAAATAAAATAAATAAAATAAATAAAATAAATAAAATAAATAAAATAAATAAAATAAATAAAATAAATAAAATAAATAAAATAAATAAAATAAATAAAATAAATAAAATAAATAAAATAAATAAAATAAATAAAATAAATAAAATAAATAAAATAAATAAAATAAATAAAATAAATAAAATAAATAAAATAAATAAAATAAATAAAATAAATAAAATAAATAAAATAAATAAAATAAATAAAATAAATAAAATAAATAAAATAAATAAAATAAATAAAATAAATAAAATAAATAAAATAAATAAAATAAATAAAATAAATAAAATAAATAAAATAAATAAAATAAATAAAATAAATAAAATAAATAAAATAAATAAAATAAATAAAATAAATAAAATAAATAAAATAAATAAAATAAATAAAATAAATAAAATAAATAAAATAAATAAAATAAATAAAATAAACATAAATTATGAAAAAAAAAATTTTATTTTATTTATTTTCATTTATTGAGAAAACCAACAGCCATATTTAAACATAGTACTTAAAATTAACTAACTATAACATAAGCCAATTATAGGTTTCCCTAGAGTACTAGTACATAATTAGTTGAAAAACATCACATCATAAGGATGTGAGCAGTTAAGTAGATAGTTTTAAGGTATATAATATAGATATATATTATATATAAATGAACAAAAGTGCCTATATAATAACAACATATATAATAACAACACAAGCAAGTACAACCACTCCAACACAATTAATCATCAATCTAAATAATATGTATTAACTTACTTAATGTACAGGGTGCGTGTGCGTGTGTGTGTGTGTGTGTGTGTGTGTGTGTGTGTGTGTGTGTGTGTGTGTGTGATGTGTGAGTGTGTGCGATTATAATATTATAAGACAAAGTGGAATGAACACACAACCCCAATGCTATTATTATAATAACTGCATTAAGGCCATTCATTCACCCCACTCTGAGTTGATGAATAATTTTACTTTTATACCTATTTTTTGACAGGCAAAATATGTCTACATCACTAAATAAATTATTGTATGTGCTACAAACTCTAGATATAGTGGAGTTCTGTGCGTAATTAGTTCGACTAAGAGAAGTACCAAAAAGCCGAGTACTCGTATGTCTCGTCCGACGACCAGGAGTAAAAAGCATTATTTCAGATAGTAAATTATGGCTATCTAGATGACCATGAAGGATGTCATGAAGAAACATTTGATCCAACAGCAATCTACGATCGGTCAGGGGAAGAAGATTGTGGTAGGCACATCTATTTACATAGTTGTTATTTCTAGAGCGTGTTTTGTAGTCTAAATATCTTAAAAAACGTTTTTGTATTTTTTCAATACTATCTATATGAGTATGATACTGTGGGTTCCATAAGCTACTTCCGTACTCAAGCACACTACGAACAAATGCGTAGTATAAAAGTTTTATACAATGAATGCTAGAAAAAGGTTTGCTTGTACGAATTACGAATCCCAGATTTTTATAGGCTTTATTAATGATTGAGTCAAAGTGCTGGCCGAAAGTCAACTTACTATCAAGTAATATGCCCAAATCTCTAACCACCTCCGTCTTTACCAAAATGGTTCCATTCATCATGTATGCATACGGTATGGGTTTCGTTTTACGAGTAAACCGGATGAATTGACATTTACCTACATTGATAGTTATATTGTTTGTGATGTAATAGTTAGATAATCTGTCTAAATCATCTTGTAATTTAAAACAGTCCGTGACATTGTTGATATTATAATATATTTTAGTATCGTCCGCATACATGATGAAGGATGCATATTTGAAGCAAGTATAAATGTCATATAGGTAGGCGTTATAAAGGAGAGGGCCTAGATGGGAACCTTGAGGAACCCCTGAGGAAATCTGAACGAAGTTGGAACGGAACCCCCCAATCACAACAGCTTGACTTCGGTTACGCAGGTATGAATCCAACCAACGCAAAAGATCACCACTGATGCCTAGGCATTCCAATTTGCGGAGCAGGATGACGTGATCCACACGATCGAAAGCTTTCTCGAAGTCAGTGTAGATCACGTCAACCTGCCCGCCGCCGTCCATGTCTTTTAGAATGCGAGATAAGAATTCCGTCAAATTACTAACAGTCGACCGGCCCCTGAGAAAACCATGTTGATTGGTCGGTATACCGTAGTAGATGGTGTTATAAATAGCATTGTACACAAATTTTTCCAGCATCTTAGCGAAAACATTAAGTATCGATATGGGTCTATAGTTCTCAACCTTAGTGTGCAAGCCTTTCTTAAAAATAGGGACGATGTGAGCTTGTTTCCATATCTTAGGAAAGTATCCTTCGCTCAGAGATCGATTAAATATGATATGTAATGGTGTTGTCAGTGACATGGCACACCTAAGAATAAAGACAGATGGGATCCCATCACTACCAGGTCCCTTTTCAGCATTCACCTGCTGAAGAGCCCTATAAACTTGCGCCCTGGAAACCTGAAGATGGTGTATGTAATGTGTATCACTGGAAGCTGGGATAGGTAAGCTATTATCTATATATAAAGATGCAGGTTTAGAGAAGACACTTTGAAAAAATGAGTTAAAAGCATCGGCAATACAGGGTCCTTCAGCAAAAGTATTATTTAGATACGAAACTTTTTCTGGGTAATTGGAGGCACGGCCACGCTTAGATTTAATATATTTCCAAAAATATTTCGGATTTTTTATTATATTATCTTCTGTAGTTTTAATGTAGTCTTTATAGCATTTAGTTTGAAGAGCAGATGCGCGTTTACGCAGCAATGAAAAAGTGTCATAGTCAACTTTATTACCATATTTTTTCCAGTTCCTATGAGCAGCGTGTTTTTCCTTTAACAGTTTATTCAAGGCCCTATTGAACCACGGAGGACTATGCTGCTTGTTAATAGCGGTAGTGGGTACATAACTTTTTAAACAATAATTAATTTTATTGTAAAGAAAGTCAACTGCATCGTCTAGAGAAACATTGGTAAGTTCATTCGACCAGGTGACCTCATTAAGTAATGAATTGATTGCTTCGAAATTAGCTTTTCTGAAAGTAAAACGGTTACGTGACATTTCGCGAAGTGGGGGCGCCATGTGATCTGATATTAATAAAAAGGGGGGATGAAAAAGATCTTCACGCGTTAGAGGTAACTCACGAGTCACTTCCAGGTCCACATTAGTAAAAGCTAGGTCTAATGTGTTGTCACAAGAGTTTTTAAGGTTATTTACTTGTTTCATTCCTAAAACAGACAACTCATTAACAAGTTTGACTCCAGCACCCTGTAAAAGAGAAGACCCTACCCTTAAAAAAAAAAAAAAAAAACGTAAATATTACATAATTCACCATTTCTAATAAAACTGTCATGATTATTATGAATATTGTGTTCTTTTACACCCCCATAACTACACACCAACAGTATTGCATATACGTCAGCAGTTCGTAACTTATTTTGACTCTTTAAACTGCCCCTAGTGTCATGTAAGTTACCACAGTCATTTTTTTTTTTTAATTCTTTTCTTTTTTCTTGGAGCTTTTAACCCTGAGGTTACGTCAGCCCCATCGTGCCTTAACCCTTAAGACTCTACAAAATGAAACAATTTTACAATGAAATAAAAACCTAACACTACCTAACGAATATACAAACAAACACACATATTAAACACTAGTACTATAAATAAAAAGGTACACCATTTTAGCCTCTCCCGACGTAGGGGCGGCTAAAATGGTGACAAAAGAGCCTACATTCGCAATATTTAGATTTAAACTATTATACAATAATAGCCTCTGCGATTGATACCGGATACCACAGTCATAATGACCAACATAATTATTGATGAGTAAAAGCTCCAATCCTATGAGTAGGTATTGAGCATTTTTTTTTCAAACAATTTTCTTATTTCAAGACTCCACAACAGCATAGTTTCGGCTATAATTTGATTAATACGAAGAGTACGCCATGCCGGCATCATGTACCATGTAGTCAATAAAGCTGTTACACACACTGACGAATTGCACCTACAAACTGCTTGGTTGAACATTTAATTATAATTATAATGAATGTTTTTTTTTCAGAGGATGTATTAATTAATTACCACAAACATGCTTGTTTTTTAACACGCTTATATTAGCTTCACTTGTATGTTAGAAAATTTAGGAAGTCTAATTAATGTATCGATTTAAAACTTCGCAGGTGTATGTAGTTTGACCAAATAAGCGCAAAATAAATTTCTCTAAGAACCGTTACATACCTAAATGCGCCCCACGCTTTTTACTTGGTCATTGAACATTAAGGTCCGCCACATACATACGGAATCACGATCCGGAATCCTTATTCAGGATTCAGTGTTGTCAACTATGGTTACAAAAATTACTTAGAGTGCTGTTTAAAAAATTTCTTAAATAAATTGAATGAAATGCCAAATTAATGACAATTGTATTTCTAGGTATTTATTAAAACGAAACAAACAATTTCTATACGTGATAATTACTAACATGTTATGATGTCATGTTAGTAATTATCACGTATAGAAATTGTTTGTTTCGTTGTTCCGCCACATACATACGGAATCACGATCCGGAATCCTTATTCAGGATTCAGTGTTGTCAACTATGGTTACAAAAATTACTTAGTGCTGTTTAAAAAATTTCTTAAATAAATTGAATGAAATGCCAAATTAATGACAATTGTATTTCTAGGTATTTATTAAAACGAAACAAACAATTTCTATACGTGATAATTACTAACATGTGATGATGTCATGAGGTCATGACGTTACGATGATGATTTGTAAATTTTATTTCAATATTATGCAACTATATCAAAAGACTATCGATAGTTTTAGCATTAGACATAATCTGCATACAAAATGGTATACTTAAACCATTATCACACAAGCGATTTTTGAGCGTAGACGATTTCGCAATTATAATACCGCAACAACACGTCACGATACGGTATCGTTCCATTAATGCCTACGCTCAAAAATCACTTGTTTGATATGACTGTAAATCTTAAAAAAGTGCCACCTATGACAACAAAAAATCACTAGATCTAGTGAAAAGTCTCTGAAAGCGGCAATACTCCATACGGAGTATAGTTCTGAATCAGGTTTATTCCGTATGTATGTGGCGGACCTTAAAAGTGACAAGTTTGCGTTTTACAAGTGTGCAATGGTAGGATGCATTATTATAGTAAGAAATATTTTAAGTAAATCACATTATTTTCTACTTTTTAGTGCGTTAATAAGCGTGTTTTTTAGTTTTTTATACTATAATTTAGCGAATAAAATGATACTATTTTTATCACAGAACCAAAATAATTTCGCAAGTTCTCGTGTTTATTGAAAGAACCGGAAAAAATACACAACATGAAAAGAACTTCGTAATTATTTTAATGCTATGTTATGTAGTACCTATCTGGCATTTGTCTTCAAAATTCAAATAACATTCGATCTATGATTATTACACTGTCTAAAAATACTTTTCCAGTGATCTCTTGACGATCTATTTAATAAAACTACTGAAGTTTGAGGAATCAATCTAAGACAATACAAAGTCGTACCAATAGGTTCAGAAGTTTCAAATAACATCAATGTTACACATAACATTAGAGTTAAATCGGAAAGTATTGCCACACCAATTAAAGATACGACATGACTGCTGTTTCTATTTGACATTTTAGTACAGCAACATGACATGACAGAAAAACATATTATGCAAAATAAAACATAATTCACCATTTCTAAAAGCAATATCGTAATACTAATTACAATCATGTGTTCATTTAGACCCGCGTATCTGACAACTACAGTCACTAATACTATTGCGTACACAATAGCAGTTACTACTCTCTTCTCATAACTTCTTTTGCCTCCATAAACTGACACTAGTTTGAGGTAAGTTACCACGGTGCTACAAAATGACCAGCATACTGATGCGAGAGAAAGCTCAACAACTGTTAAATCCAACAGCTGCGCTTGCAGTATGGTGATTTTTTTTTTATAAACTGCTAAATTTATTTCATGGCTCCACAATAACATTGTTTCTGTGAAGATTTGATTCATACTGATGTAGTTCTGAAGAGTACGCCATGCCGGCATCAAGTACCATGTTGTCAATAAAGCTGTTACACACACTGAAGATAAAATGGCACCTGTGATTCGTAAAATAGTGACGCCGTCGTACTCCGTCGTTGAGTTTGACATTTTCTCTCACTCGGAATCACACTTTTGTTTGTATCCCTAAGTGTGCCTTAAATAATTTAAAATGTGCTTATCGTCACTCCTGTTACGACTGTTTCAATAGTTCACAACAGTGGCAATAGTTTAGGTATTAAAAAAAATAAATTCGTTTCTAATCAACGCTGATTAAAAACTGTACCTTTAAATTTGATAAAACTTATTTTATTACTAATACAAACTAGACATGAGCGCCGATGATTAATCAGTCGACGGCGGAGCGCCGACTAATAGGGGTCGGCGGCGGCGGCGTCGGCGGCGTGACCTTGAAAACACTACCTTATTTGAGGAAAATTAAAAACTATGATTTTAGTTTGTTATTCTGTTCAGAATAGTAAATCAGCCATACATGTCAAGAAAATATCTTAAATAAGATAGATGACAAGTTTTTAGTAATAATAATTAATTAATATTTTGTTTAGGTCCTATAAATCTAGCATTTAAGTAGTATATATTCGATAGAAGTATAGAATTAGTTAATTATGAACGGCAAGTAGGACCTTAACCATTACATTATAACAGTTCTTACATAATCATCAGCCTATCATCATCCACTGCTGATCAAAGATATCCCGACTCGCGCCAAAAACTCTTATCTTCGGCCTTCGGCTTCATCCAGCACTTGATGCTGGTGTCCATCGCTTAAGAGCTGGGCGCATTCCTGTTAGAGGTCTTCATCATAGAACTCGAACTCTCCATCAGTTATTAAGTTCCTAGATAATTGTCCAGCTCATTGCTACTTTAGCTTACTAATTTTCAAAGCTATTTCAACTGTGTTTAAGTTGAGCGAGGATTGAGTTTTCAGGGTCATTGTTTCTTTTCCATGTGCCATTATTGACAGGCCCTAGAGTGGCAAGGCATTAGAATATGTGATACTGTATCTTTCTTTCTTTTTTACAATACTCTTACACAAATCCAGTCGCCAGCGTTGAGGTTTCTTAGTATCCGACTAAGGTCTTGCAGTAATTTCGTCATGACAACTATAATCATCGGTGAAGCAGAGATACGAGATGTACACGGTGTTATTTATCTCATTCTATTCTGTTAAGCACTTTCAAATGCTTTAGTGAACATTTCCGCTTAGGGATATAACTTTCCACTATATCACTCCTTCCTTGGCAGTTGAATTGGGCGATTTAAATTTCGTACATGAAGGATCGTTGTAAGAGTGTAATAAACATCTTACGTCAATGTAGACATAATTATGTTTATTTTACCTACACAATAACATAACTTTTTCCATAACTTTTATTTTTGTCGTTTCTTTAAAACGTCTACCTACGTCAGAATATTCTCAAACCGCCATTTCGCACATGTAGGTAATACGGATTACGCGAATTTATCGTTTTTGGAGGAACAAATCGCTCGGCTCAACTAAGTCGGCGCCGGCGCGCCGACGTCGTTGATCGGCGACGGCGCGGGAAAATACGCGGCGGCGGCGGCGGCGCGCCGGCGCGTCGCTCATGTCTAATACAAACTTTTTAATTATCGTTATTTTAAGTGGGGTCCGAATACCTTTGAAAAATGTTATCGAGGTCCAGACACAAAAAGTTCAAGGTCGCGAGGGCCTCCGCGCTCCATCGCACTTACTTAATTTTACCCTCTTAGCTAGCTTCCAATAATAATAATAAGTCTCGGTAGCTTAATTAAACGACATAGCCCTGGATTGGTTGGTTCCGTGTTCAAGTCCCGTCCGAAACTAAAATGTTGAAGTTAGGTACCAGAGAACAATATTCCCCATTCCCTCATTCGACTTTTTTGGTACGATGACGTCAAACTCGTATCAGACCAGGCCACCCTACTTTAGAGACGTCATACCGCACCCTTCATCCTTTGAACAGAACATTCATAATGATCACAATCCCAATTACTTCCATGCGATCGAACATCGGCATTTCCGTGAAGTTATGCGGATTCCCAAAAGGGACTGCGGTGTGCTGTTTTACCTATTGTTTATGCATGTTTGCCTTTGTCAAGTTTAGTTTATAAGAATGCCAGATTTGAGATTTTGTTTGTCTCAAATATTTTACAAGATGCTAAAGCAATCGCAAAACCTGAAAACGAACTGAAAAAAATCTGTTGTCTCATACGAAACAGCAGTACCTACCTACCGATTCTACTCAAATGTATTAAATGTACGTGTGTCGACACTGTGGCGCCCTCACACCTCCCTGCCACTTCTCTAAGAGCGGGCGCGGCGGCGGCTGCTGCAAAGGGTCTCAAGCGGCGCACATATGCCACCCTGGGTGACGGTTACATTCTTGCGCCATTCGGTGTAGAGACCCTGGGGCCGTGGGGGCCGGACGCCCGACAGCTCTTCAAAGAGTTGTCGTCGCGCTTGATTGAGGTGTCCGGTGACCGAAGGGCTGGCGCGTACCTCGGGCAACGAATATCCATTGCCATCCAACGAGGTAACGCAGCCAGCGTCCTGGGCACCCTCCCGCAGGACGGTTGCCTCGAGCACGTCTTCTGTTTAGTGTAAGTCGAACGGAAGTCGTGCTCGATATAGTGGCTCATTTTTTCTTCGCCTACTTTATTTGTTTTTATTTTTATTTTTAATTATAGCCATATTTAGCCATAAGTTGTACATAATGTTTTAATTGTAAATACCTATACCGTTAATAAAATAATTATATTGTTTACAGATAATCGTAACTTGGTATTTAATTTAATATACCAATATCCTTTTTTATACAGTGTCCATCACAGATGGTTTTTTTAAGAGGATATGTGAAAAAAATAGGATTCTTCAAAGCGTCATACATCATGAAGTACTAACAGTAGGAGTATGATTAGCGGATATGTGTAAATTGAACATATAATTGAAGTTTTGGTTAGAGCCAAAACACGATTAAGACACATTTTCTCGATAGAAAAACAAGCCAAAGTAGCCTCCGTTTTTATTTATAAACGCTTGGAACTGCTAAACGGTGAATAATAGAAACACGAGACTTGATTAAAAAAAGAGATTGATATTTTTTCAAATTTTGATTAGAGCAGAATTGAACTTACATAAATAGTACAATCACAATTAAATAAAGTGTGTTTTACACTTGCGTCGTTTCAGTCGCGCGCGCTGCCCCATCTCTTTCTCTCGCATCAGGCAGTAATATAAGCTATCACACGCCCATTTCGCTTCAATTATTTTTCGACATAGGCCCTTAAGGTCAAACCATCAATCAGATCATCAAACTGAACAACTTTCGAGGATTGCAGTAGGTGTTTGGAACAACTGATTTTTTGTTTTAAGTTTTCGACGTAGGTCTCATAAAGAAAGTTTTTTAGTTTGATGGTTTGATCATCCCCTTAAAAAACCGTATCGCTATTCAGTTGTGTGTGTGTGAAAACCTTACGTAGTAAATTAATATTTCTATGGTGAATACTTCGATAGCGCGATGCAACCTGTACTATTGTTTATGGGCTGATCTCGATACCAAACCAAAGACCACCCGTGGCCATCCCGGGCTGCAATCGCGGTAAATATTCGGTGATTGAACTGTTATTGGGCTACGTACGAACAATAACTTTTGACACATTTGGTATTGCGCTAATCGCGGTACTGCTCTTGACAGCCGTTAGACCCGTTTTGATAAATCGCTCAGACGTTACTGCCAGTTACATAGAGTTTAGCACGATCCGGAATTCAGCACAGTTGAATACTAATTGGATTGCAATGTGATTAGAACTGAAATTGGATAAGAATAGAACTTCGATGTTTTAAGTTAGCACAATCGGGCTCCTGTACTCTTCATGGAAATCGTCATCTTAATGGAAAATTGACATGTAGCCTGCCTGTGTGGACACACTTTTAAAGCCAAGATAGGCTACACCTGCCACCTGAGAGCACATCAACGAAGCTCTCAAAGTCAAACACATCAACGTAGCTCTCAAAGTCCATAGCCATAATCAGTCGCTGTCGTCGAACACGGCCATGAAGCATTATTATTATTATAACACTTTATTGTACACACGGACATAATAATACACAAAGTTGAGAAAACATGTACAAAGAGCGAGCTTATCTCTGAAGAGATTTCTTCCAGCAGACCCGTAAAAGAGACAGTTAAAAATTACAAGGCAAACTTATTGTCTACAAACAAACAGTATAAATAAATAAATAAATATATTATGTAATATATACCTAACCTACCTCGCAACTCCCGCCACGCCTGCCTGAATGACGTCATCCACCGGGCCCTTGCCAGCGCCAACGTACCATCCATCCTCGAGCCGAAAGGTATTGTGCGTGGCGATGGCAAGAGACCAGACGGAATGTCGCTTATTCCTTGGAAACGTGGCAGACCGCTAGTGTGGGACGCCACATGCGTGGATACTGTGGCGCCCTCACATCTCTCTGCCACCTCTCTTAGAGCAGGCGCGGCGGCTGCCTTTGCGGAGGGCGGAGGGCAAGAAGAGGCGCTTATATGCAGCCCTGGGCGAGGGCTACATATTTGCACCATTCGGGGTAGAGACCCTGGGACCTTGGGGCGCGGACGCACGACAACTCTTTAAGAAGTTGTCGTCGCGCCTGGTAGAGGTCTCGGGGGACAACAGGGCCGGCGCATACCTCGGGGAACGTATCAGCATTGCAATACAGCGAGGTAACGCCGCCAGCGTCCTGGGCACTCTCTCTGGGTCCTCTCGATAGCGACCTCGAATGCATTTTCTATCTGTCGTAAGATAGATAGAAAATGCATTCGACTGAGCGGTGGCCCCCTGTAAATCTGTATATTATACTCACCTACTATTAAGATTGTAAATTTGTACATACTTACTTACTTTTTAGTCTCAATATTCTATATTTGTATATATACTTTTTACCCGATAAATAACATAGTAGGTTAAGTTAATTTTAGTTACTTAGTTACATTTTATTGTTATTTATCCCTACAACATACAATATATCAAAATATGTATATAATTATATATATAAATATCACTTAACGAAAGCGTTTTCTTTTTAAATACAGCTATAGTCTTGGAGTCGCGAATGTCGGCGGGGAGTGAGTTCCACAACTGAGCAGCATGGATGGTGAAGGAGTAAGAGTAGAAGTCGGTGGAGTGGGATGGGATACTAAGTTAGGTACAGATGTGGGATCGGCAAGGTTTGTCATGAGGGCGGGAGAAGGAGAAACGTTCACGGAGATAGTTAGGATAGGAAGGATTGTGTAGGATGTTGTAAAGAAGACAAAGGATGTGGACATTCCTACGATCGCGTACGGGGAGCCATTTCAGCTGGGCCCGGAACTCGGACACATGATTATATTTTCGCAGACCGAAAACGAAACGTATGCCCAAGTTCTGTAGTCTTTCCAACTTGTTATTTAACTCCTCGGTGGCATCGAGACAACAGACATCCGCGTAGTCGATAATAGGAAGGATTAGGGATTGGGCTTAGAGGATTTTGGTGTTGATGGGAAGAAAAGCATCATCATCATCATTATTTTTTATTGCGACAGTCTACTGTCTACAGTCTGCTATCTATAGCACAAACCAAATTGCTAGAAATCTTTTCTTTCCTCCTAAACATTTAATTCATCCAACGATTATTACGGATATAGGATATACGCCTGTAAGGTATATAATCTCATTATTTTTCCTCAATTTTCTTACCTTGTGGAATAGAAGGAAACATTTTTATGTTGTTGGAAAAGATTCGTCCTTTACTTTATGGTGTTTTTATGGGTCAATGTGGAATTTATTTCAGTCTATCAAAATGTTTCTCCTCTGCCTCGTAAAAAAGAATAGGTTAGGAAATATTGTGAGCCTAGGGAATTGATTAAATTAAAATAGGATACGAAAAAAGCTTATTCTCTTTGGTTTTTAGGGTTCCGTCCTTTGACAAGGAACCTTTAAACATTAGCCCAGTCATTTTACGGTTTGACCCGGGACTAATTAATAATTGACGTTTTTTTTTCGGTATTGCATTTGAGAGCCCATTTGATCTTAGAAATATACCAAAATTAAAAAGAAATCACGTCAGCAACAGCTCCAAATTTAAAATTTAGCTTTTATCTCGTTCTAAAAAACCTGATAGTATTTTTTTTATTCGCACATTTTTAAGGCATTATACATAACACATTACACATACTTCAAACATGGTGTAAATATTTTTCTCTAACAAGACTTTGAAAAATAAATTAGTTTGTTAATGCCTATTTTATTGCTCAAAAATAATTTATATTGTGAAATCTAATTGAAACGAGTGCATTGGTAGGAATATTATTTAGTTTAAAGCCTTCTAGGATATACAATTTTGATTTCTATGTTGCGTATTCATTTTTTTTAATTTGTTGTCAGGTAGTCTTTTTGTCTCTAAATGCTGCCGGGTACAGTTTAAGAGTCCAATTCATAATTACTTCACACCCCTCCTAACAACACTCCGTAAAATGACTGGGCTACATGGTCTATTCGTTCATCGGTCCAGACGGAGGATGTCCAAGTCTGTCGAAAAACTTTGCGGGGCGTCAAGACAAAGAATATAAATATACTAACGTAAATTACTACGGAACCCTACACAATGCGTTGTCCGCAGCACTCTCATCTTGATAATTTTGAAAGCATGTGACTTTGAAAATAAATTAAGTTTTCTCGGACTCCAAAACAAGAACGCTTTTAGAATCTTAGAAGCTTTTGAAGAATGCTTTTAGAATCTTAGAAGCTTTTGAAGAATGCTTTTAGAATCTTAGAAGCTTTTGAAGAATGCTTTTAGAATCTTAGAAGCTTTTGAAGAATGCTTTTAGAATCTTAGAAGCTTTTGAAGAATGCTTTTAGAATCTTAGAAGCTTTTGAAGAATGCTTTTAGAATCTTAGAAGCTTTTGAAGAATGCTTTTAGAATCTTAGAAGCTTTTGAAGAATGCTTTTAGAACCTTAGAAGCTTTTGAAGAATGCTTTTAGAACCTTAGAAGCTTTTGAAGAATGCTTTTAGAATCTTTGAAGCTTTTGAAGAATGCTTTTAGAATCTTAGAAGCTTTTGAAGAATGCTTTTAGAATTTTAGAAGCTTTTGAAGAATGCTTTTAGAATCTTAGAAGCTTTTGAAGAATGCTTTTAGAATCTTAGAAGCTTTTGAAGAATGCTTTTAGAATCTTAGAAGCTTTTGAAGAATGCTTTTAGAACCTTAGAAGCTTTTGAAGAATGCTTTTAGAACCTTAGAAGCTTTTGAAGAATGTTTTTAGAATCTTTGAAGCTTTTGAAGAATGCTTTTAGAATCTTAGAAGCTTTTGAAGAATGCTTTTCGAATCTTAGAAGCTTTTGAAGAATGCTTTTAGAATCTTAGAAGCTTTTGAAGAATGCTTTTAGAATCTTAGAAGCTTTTGAAGAATGATTTTAGAATCTTAGAAGCCCTTGCTTGTGTCTGACTATAATTTTTAAAGATGTTGAAAAATTCAAGAAAATACGTCATCTTTGTGACGATTTTGTATCGAGTGAAGTAATTCCAATCGTGTATTCAATTGATGATTTCACTAGATAAACTATCCAAAAATACTGAGGTATGACTTTGGTTTCGATAAATTGTATAAAACTTGTCGAAAAATGAAAAATGGAAGATGCATCCAAGGTGTTTCGTTCTACCATAGGGCCTTAAGGTGGTTTCAGTCCATACAAAAGTTTGACGCACAATACGCGTAGACGGAATTAATAAATGTTATATTTTATATATAGAAAAATAGTTTAGAAAATCTAGTTGCCGCGTTACAAATAACATTTACAATTTGTAATATAATTACGAAGAAGCTAAAGCTTTTAAAATATTGTATGAAAAATTTCAAAGCTTTATATCTTCGTAAATATTTTATTAATTGCAAATCTTATTTGTGACGCGGCATCTAGATTTTCTAAACTATTTTTCCATATATACAAAGTTCCTTATATTAATACCGTCTAAGCGTATTGTGCGTCAAAGTTTTGCAAAAAATTAACCCCTCTGCAACCACCTTAAATATAAAATAATATGGTATATCCGTCAATCGCATTCGGTTTTTCTTTAAAACGCTCTCTTGTACTTACAGAGTCCTTCTTAATATGCACTTTTTTAAGAGGATGATCAGACCATCAAACTGAACAACTTTCTCTATGGGACCAACATCGAAATCGCGAAAAAAACTCAGCTGTCCCATACATTTGCTCCAGTAGATTTGCACTTTTGTATGGAAGAGCTTACTTTTTTTCGCGATTTCGATGTTGGTGCCATAGAGAAAGTTGTTCAGTTTGACGGTCTGATCATCGCCTTAAAAAAGTTTCAGCATATTAAGATGGACCCCACTCTACCCCTACCCACGCTACTATCCCACAGGGGTAGGCAGGGACTACGGGTCGCTACACACTACGATTCTGACATACTTACTTCTCTTCATGCATCCGTCGGTTGAGCTTGAGCGTTCTCTGCGCACTTGTCCTTTTCGCAGAAGATAAATTGTCTCTTGTAAAGTTGTGAAATAACAGTTGCGCCTTTTCATGATTCGAACGCCGATTTATATCTAGCCTAGTCACCATAAACAAACAAATATGAGTGCCTAGACTCAAAATAGGGTTCTTTATTCAAATAGCAATAACATTAGGTCACGGGCTGAGGATAAAAACCGCATTTTAGCTCTATCCCGCCGGAGAGAAATGAGAAAGCCGTCTAGCGTTCCTTTCGGTCTTGTTATTGAGATATTCATAACTGGGGATGCGATCTTCTTTTATCTCGGCGTACCTGCAGTTTTACTTATTTGTTAAATATTTTATTAAATGTTTTATACGGGATGTCTACAGGCTTCGGGCTTCTAGAGCAGGTATCGATTTTGCTCCTCAAACGGCCCAACTTTTGTTCTACTCGTTCTACTACCTACTCTGACGACCTGGTGTTGGTGTAATGTTTACCACGCCTGTATTACGGACTGCCAAAACAGGGTCCTGGTTTTGAATCCCGGTTCGGTCATGGATGTTTAAATATATGTGTGCCATTGTTGTATGGTTTCACATAATAAACAGCCTATAGTGCTTGCTTGGGATCATTACAATGTATGTGCCTGGGAGCGTTATTTACTTATTTAGAAAATAATTAAATTCTTGTCATTAATGAATTGGTTCAAGTGGGTTAACATAGACGGGTCGGACCTCAGGTGTGAATTTATTTTTTTATTTATTTTCTTTATTGATTTCCCAACAGTTGTTACACTAATACAATACAACAATATATATTTTGAGAAACATTTAAGCTAAATGTACAACTAATTATAGGGAAATACAGCATGCGCTGAAACAAACATATTAACAAGTTTACTTAGATTAATGGTACATTTACTTACTATTAATTAAATTACATACACAGTACATCTGTTCCGATCCCAAAAGTCTTTTTAAAGAGCTTATTCGTCCCAATCAAGACACACTAATAATACTTAAGTACTTAAACCAAATAATTTATCAAAAAAAATTATAATTTATCCTAAACTGTCAGCAAGGCAACAACTTTCATCGATGCAAAACGGGAATGTTGTGTTGCTCCTCGCACTATGGCCCATTTTGTATCCTGCCCTTCCTGCCCGGACACCTGCACGCGAACAGAGCTTGTGGACGCTGCCGGCCGTAATTGTATACACACTGGGCTGGAAATTTTTTGAATGACTTGCCATCGACTTGATAGGAACCTGTGTCAAGTTAGCGGCCATTATTAACCTCGATAGAAGAAGAAGATGACTGACGTAGCGATATTTTTTTTTCTTGGCTTACGAAATTCTCATTGCAGTTCATCGAAAACGATCGGGTTTCGTTGCTTTTCGTCAATGAATCGTAAAAATAATATAAATGTTCTCGTTTGTTATTGGATAAGCTTTGCGGCATTCTTTTAACCCGCAATTCTACGTCGAAGTTAAATTTCTTAGAAATTGACAACTGTAACATTCTTGATAAATATGTTATACCTTACTCAAATAACGCATGTAGGTAGGGCGAATTAGCCCAGTCATTTTACGGAATTTTGTTAGGCGGGGTAGGGAGTAATTACTAATTGGACTTTTAAACTGTAACCGGAACCATTATGTGACAAAAACACTATCTAAAAGCATATTAAAAAAAATCGCTACGCAACATAGAAATCAAAATTATGTGTCCTAGAAGGATTTTAAATTATTAATATTAATACCAATGCTCTCATTTGACTTAGATTTAACAATATGAATTACTTTTGAGCAATAAAATAGGCAATGTAATTTAAAAAAATTGGTATTTGGGCCATTATCTTATTCAGGGTACAATTTGGATAAAATTTTATTTTCTTTTATTGTTTAAATTCTATAAGTCTTTTTTTACCGTTTTATGCCGATTTTTGTTCATCATTGTTTATAGTAATCATTTAAGACAGTTGCAGCGATGTTTTCTTGCTACTTCTTTTATTTATTAATGTTTTTTCAGCTAAATAACCACTGTTGCCGTCCCTCAAAATTGTATTGCGTTTCTTACACAAACAACTGAGTTACCGTAATTTGCAATAAAGTTTAGTATTTTACTTTAATTCCTACGACTTTTCTAAGACTGGTTTCTAATTCGATAGATACCGATAACAGTTTTATTTTAGAATTTACCTATTTTACTTACAAAATCGCCTTTGTTCCGTTGCCTTTGAAGGGGACCAGATTATGGTACCCTGAATAAAATAATGACCCATTTATTAGAAAAAACGAACGTATTTTTCAAAATCTTCTAAGCAGACAAAAATATTCACTCCATGTTCGTAGTATGTATAATGGTAAAGCCTTAAATATGTGCAAAAAAAATTTACCGTCAGGTTTTTTAGAACGAGATAATAGCCAAATTTTAAAATTGGTACTGTTGCAGACGTGATTTTTTTTTAATTTTGTTACATTTCTAGGCTCAAATTGGCTCTTCAATATTTATACGGGAAAATTTCAATCACTAATTAGTCCCGGCTCAAACCGTACAATGACTGGGCTAAATTCAGAATTTCACGACACGTGAGGATATATTACCTCAGGACGTTTCCCTTCCGTCAGGCAATGATTAATACACTGGATTGAACCCAAATACCCCAAGTAATCAATCACTTATCTGTAATAGCACACTGTTCATCGAAACGATATGATTAAAATAGGTATTATTATTTGGGGGGTGTTTTGGGCCTTGACAGGCTTATTAAGCCTGTGCCACGTAGACCATCGCTGGTCCTTTGTGAACGCCCTTTTTAAAGTTCCTTACCAATCCCCACTGCGGCCAAAAAAACGCAGTAGATTTTTGATAGGGATAGTTTGTATATCATCTGGTGTCAGAACCTGCCTGCAGATGAGTACTACGTTTGTACATCAGGGGGCCACAGTCACATAGGAGGTGTAGAGGAGTTTCCATCTCCTCCTTGCAGAATCTGCAGCCGGTGTCACTTAAATTCAGTGTGTGCATGTGTTTATTTAATTTGCAGTGGCCTGTGAGTGACCTTGCTATTGTACAAATTTGATCCTTGCTGAGGGCAAGAAGACCGTTCGCGAGTTTGCGATTGTAGCCTTTGATAAGTGCTTTGGAGTGGCCCATGCCTGGGGTGTTGCACCAAAGCTTTATTGCCTCTCCAAAGCTGACCCTATTCAAAGAATCTCGCGTTAGACTGCCAGGTATTCCAAGAAAGGGTTCGGGGCCTATGAAGATGTTTTCTGTGCCCCTTCTGGCCAACTCGTCCGCCCTTTCGTTCCCTTCTATGTCTGAGTGTCCTGGCACCCATTGTAGCACAAGCTGATTGTTAAAATAGGTAATACTTTGTTCATTTATAATTAAATACTTACACACTTAGATAAATTATTCGCTGCGCTTAAAGAATTTTGCGGAGGAGAGGTATGAACACTTAATCATGAGGGTCCGGGTTCAAATCCGCGCAAAAACGTCATGACAGTACCAAAGAGTTTTTCCAACGTAGGTGTAATATCGATTGCTCTTTTGCACTGAAGAAGAAATTATGGTGCGAATGTGAAGTCTACCAATACGCATTGGACACGTGTGGTGGACTAACGCCCATACACCCTTCTCTCAGGGTAGGAATTTGCAGTGGTGGACTAAGCTAAGGTAAACTAATAACTAAATGAGGCTCCACCGATCTCTCAATTCGCAATATATTTTGATTGTCTTTGACCATGTAACGGGGCCTCCAACTCCAAACTGCAGTCCCAGAACCGGAGGCCCGGGCCTCCAACCCCAAACTGTCTCTTACTTAGGTACAGAACATATTTTAGCCTTTTTTTTGGATTTTAGTAAAAATCGACTCGAGATTTGGATGCCATGCGGCTCCATGGTGAAAGTTATTCAGTTTGATGTGTAGAATGCATCGTTAAGGTATCCGTAGTTATTTAAAATTTACCCTGTATATGAAACTGAAACTAGGCATATATATATATTTATCTACAAAAACAAGAGATCACGTGGTCAACGGCGTAGATATAAAACTACAAAATACCAACGTTTCCATTGATTATCCTCGGCCTTGTCTTTAATTGTTCCTCGTCCAGTAATAGAACAATCAATGGTAGTCGTTTATAGACCAGTCTTTAAATTAAACGTTATGGTTTTATAAACAGACCGATGGGTAACAATTGACGAATCAAGTCGATTCAATATAGGAACTTGAAGCAATCTTATACTAAATTTTAAATCAAATTAGCTCGAACCCTAGCACCTTATCTAGATGCCTGAACCCTATAGGCTAACAGTTATCAGCTACCACCGAAACGTGGGTCGCTGTAAAGAAGATGCGGGTAGAAACTCTACCATATACATAATTAAACACTTTTTGTGTGAACTGGTAAAAATAAACCCATAAAAATGTGCCGTACCATGGCCGTACCGAATCAACTTGCACAAAAGAGATAGGTTCCATGTCCACGCAGCGAGCAGCGTACACAACTGCACCGCAACGACGTCGCAACTGAATCGCTGCGATTGATACTGAGCGTGAACGCCGCGATTCCACCGCGACACTGAATAATCTTAGAAATATCGTGGCGATATCGCCACGATATCGTCCTGTCAACGCCTACGGTAAAAAAAAATCTTCTGTGATATGGATATGGTCCAAAAATTAGTTACCATTATACAGGCTATCACAAAAATACAAATCTACAGATCTACTCGAGCTAAATGTATCGGACAAAAGATTTTTTTTCGCGATTTCGACGTTAGTCCCATGGTGAAAGTTGTTCAGTTTGTTGGTCTAAACCGGGTGGTTTAGACCTCAAAAACCCCGACCAAATAAACCCCAACAAAATCACCGACACATTTTATGATTGAAATGTTAAAATTAGTCAAAACAAAATTATAATTATTAAAGTCAAGAAATGTGTTTTATTTGTACTTTTGCATGAAGATACAAACACAATGTTAGTTCTTCAATAAGCCCTAAAATGAAGATCTGTACGTTTTTAGCATTAATACAATAAAGATGCAATTTTAATTACATAAATTACATATAACTGGTCATTCCTCAACATTCTACATTAGCATTAGTTGGTGTCAACCGAAATAAACCGGCACCAGAAGTAAACAAAAAATTATTATCATTATCAAAAGTAACAGCTCCAATTGACGGTATATCAGCTATTTTTACTAATGCTGAATCAGCCAAATCAGTTTCTATAACCACTTTGTATATACCGTCTACCCACCACACATAAACAATACCATCCAAATCCATTGTCAAACCTCTGAAGTAATTGTTATTGGATAAAAACGTTGTTTGATTTGTTTTAAACCTGTTTACAAATAAACCACTGGTATTCAAAAAGACAAGATTATTACTCTTATCTATTATAAAATTCTTAACATATTTATAATCATTATAAACATTATAATAATCATTAGTTTTTTCTACAATCCTGTTCTCGTATTTTCTTGTGAACAATATATTTCTATGATACACAAATATGTTTATTATAGTATCGCCAGCTGAACTGAATAAAACAGCTTTTCCAGTAGCATCTATGAAGCTAATACCATCGCTGCCGCCTAAGTAAACTGTATTATTGTCTTGATCAAAATCGAAGGTATAAAAATTATTGATTTTACCACTACGAGTAGCAACTACTGAATAATTATTCTTCGCATCAGTTCCATCTAAGTTAACATAACCTACTTTATAATATTCTGGATCAGAAATCGAAGGTTCAAAGGCGTAAAAAAGGACGTTTTCAGATCTAAGTACTCCCAGTTTGGTGATTATGACTTTGTCTCTGAAAGGAGCATTTATACTGAAGAGATAGGTGGTATTATGACATAAGTTGTTCACTTTGATGCATGTATTGCAGTGGGTTGTGATTTTGGAGGCAGCTGATGCTATGCAGGTGAACAGGATTGCAAGCAGCATGGTGTCTGTAACAAAACAAACATTTTATACAGACATACAATAGGCTCATGACCGTATTTCCTATCGAGGTTTTTTTTAATTCTTTTGTTTTTTTTGGAGCTTTTAACGAGCCTGAGGTTACGTCAGCCTTTCGAGGTTGTCGAAGCTTTGCTATTTTACCTTTTAATGATTATTTTCTTTGTAAGGTGTATTTTCCTTATACGGATTATTTTCCTAATAAGGATTATATTTACCTTTTAAGGATTATTATACCTTTCAACATAGTGTGTAGGATACTTCTGCTAGGCAAAGGCCTTCTCTCACAATAAGGGTGAGATGGAGAGGGCCATACTCCACCATGTGGATTGGCGGAGGCCAGTAATGCTTATATTTATGAAAATGTAGTATTTAATGTAGTTATAATTTATTATATTCCAGGTGGCAATGGTGGCATTCCTGGAGTGGGGTATACCTACCTTAATTAAATAATCCATATTCATCACAGAAATATTTGCGGGTTTTGAACCCACGACCCTCATCGTGGCACACAGGGCTCGATAGGGCTAACATATAATAAATCTTACTAATAATATTAGTAATATTCAAAGTGTGGATGCTCTGATGTTTGGATAATTGTCACTCAATCCGCATAAACGGATATATTTCTATTTCTTCTATTTCTATTTCTAAGGGGCCATACGTCCCGGAATTATCTGGGAAGGGGTCTCTTATTTTACTTTTTTCTACAAGATTTATATAAGTAACCGGAACGAAAAAAATGCTTAGTATTCTTGGATAGTTTATCCAGTGAAATCAAAAATTTCTTTTCCAAAAGTTTTTAACATTATTTCCTTAAACTAGAATAACTTGCAACTGTTGATATTTACTGGAATTTTACTCACATATTCACCATTAAGTTTATCTAGTGAAATCATTAAAAAAATCTACAAAAAGTATTTTTATTCATTCTTTTTCGAAAATACGGCACACGTATGCGCTTTTCAGAGGAATGGGCAATCATGTTTCTCATAGAAAATGTTCGCCTGACCCTATGGCCATTTAACGGATTTTGATGAATTTTTTAAGGTCCACGCGGACGTAGTCGCGGGCAACAGCCAGTAAATCAATAAATATCTTGAACATTGTCACACAGATAATCTAGCCCCAATCTAATCCAGGCCAGGCTTGTATTATGTTTTGATGACTAGAGAAATCGTCAGTAGTAGGTAAAATACAAACATCCAACATCCAAAGCTTGGGTTCACCAAACAAATATTAAGCCCTTGCGGGATTCGAACCCACGACCTTCAGCACAGCAGAGCTACCTGGCCGTCCAAGACAACACGGTCAAACAACATAAATATTATAGTACTAGCTGTTGCCCGCGATTTCGTCTGCGATACCCGGATAAAAAGTACCATTATGTGTTAATCCAGGCCATGTTCCATCTGTATGCCAAATTTCATCGAAATCCGTTCAGTAGTTTTTGCGTGAAAGAGTAACAAACATCCATCCACACAAACTTTCGCATTTATAATATTAGTAGGATCTGAATTTTCCTTAGGATTTTTCCTTACCAACATAACACTATTAATAATCCCTTTAGTCAAAAAGTTAGCTATGAAAAGAAAGCAGATTATTATAATATTCCACAGGAAAACACCGCAGTTGTGAACCTCTGTTTAACTAAAAACAATACCGCCACTGGAAACAAAAGGTTTTGGTAATTCAAAATAGCCTTAAAATTTCGTTACTATTTGAAATGGAGTATAGTTCACGTGACAATCAATACCAGTGAACTTCCTCATTCATTATTAAAACCGTTTCGTTCTAAACATAGAAGTTCACTTTGGAAACAGTATAAGAAAGAGTATCTATTACTACATACTTTGGATAAGTATTTTAAGGTAGGTTTGTTTATTTAAGAATGTCACTTATTTTAATTACGATCTCAACCTTGTAAACAATGTCAAAAGTCTTTTTACCGTTCAGTGGTGCCCTCATCATAATATTTAAGGTTTCTCAATCAAGAAAACCTAAAACATATACAGGGTCAAACTTAATACCTATATTGCCGGTTTTTTAAGAGGATGATCAGACTATCAAACTGAAGAACTTTTTCTATGGAACCAACATCGAAATCGCGAAAAACAAATCAGCTGTCCCATATATTCAGGACGAGAAGGATTTCCGTTTTGTATGGAACAGATGTTTATTTTTCGATTTTGACTTTGGTCCTATAGAGAAAGTTGTTCAGCTTAATGGTCATATCATCCCCATAAAAACCGACCCCACAAAAACCCAGTATATTTAGTAGGACCCTATGTCCAGGGTTCATCTATGAGGGATGATCAGACTATCAAACTGAACAACTTTCTCTATGGGGCCAACATCGAAATCGCGAAAATAAAATCAGTTACCCTATACATTTTGGTCAAGTAGGTTTGCACAGTTTGCGATTTCGATTTTGTTCAATTTGATGGTCAGACCATAAAAACCCGTTAAGGATCCTGTAAAAATGCTCTCATTTGATTGACGTAACAAATGCTACCTCGTAAACTGGCGCAACTACTCGTATGCGCTACTAAAGGGCTACTCCTAACCTCCTCCTCTCCTCTTTAAGGCCCGCCTCTTTAAGGCAGGCCTCTTTAACTATCGCTTATAAACCATCTATTATAAAATCCTTACAAACCTTTTAAAACACTCATATCACTCCAAAAACTTTATATCACCAGACCAAAAAAGCCGCCTACAAAATTTGTACTTTTTTTCCAAGCCTACAAATCGTGTTTCGATCGCAGCACAAAGTAGACTACATAGTGCCCGCAAACCGTGACTGTTTTATAAAACACGCCATGCCATAGAATAGTGCTTTATTTTTAGAACTCAACTTTTTCGCGTACGTCACTATTGCTGTATTTGATTTGGTATAGATTCTAGTTGAAGGTTTTGTCGAAATTAATTGATTTAGACTCTGGAAGTTTACCCTTGTTTCTTTCTATATCTATATAGGTATAGGTGATGGTGAAACAGCTCTTCGACGCTGGCGATGCCTGTCCACTCTTTCAGGGTCGTGAGCCACGATAATCTTGATTCTGGACTTTAAACATGGTGGTACAATTACGTTAGCATCTATAAGACTATTAATTTGTTTTATGGAAGTCGCTGTCAAGCCTGTACGACTCGAGACTGAGCTTACAGTAATTTTTTGGCTAGGCTTGACACCGACTCCAATAAAATAAATTAATATTCTTATAGATGCTAACGTTAAATTCATCAGCTGCAATGTTATTTTTTACTTTTTGAGTTTTGAAGTCGATAAGAGAAAAAAAACGATTCAGTAGGGAACTCAATAAAACGGTTTACACCAGATTTAGATATTGTTTTAATCTACATCTGCAACATCAACAAATTACAATTTACTAAATACAAAAATCACAGCCACATTTTATGGTCGAATCGATTGTATAATTAGTCAAAACAATATTATAATTATTAGAGACAAGAAATGTGTTTTATTTGTACTTTTGCATGAAGATACAAACACAATTTTAGTTTCTCAATAAGCAGCCAAGCATTTGATACAATGAAGATGCAATTTTAAACCAATAATTTTATTACATAAACAACATGAATTGTAACTGGTCATTCCTCAACATCCTACAGTAACATTAGTTGGAGTCAACCGAAATAAACCGGCACCAGAAGTAAACAAAAAATTATTATCATTATCAAAAGTAACAGCACCAATCGACGGTATATCAGCTATTTTAACTAATGCTGAATCAGCCAAATCAGTTTCTATAATCACTTTGTATATACCATCTACCCACCATGCATAAACAATACCATCCAAATCCATTGTCAAACCCCTGATGTAATTGTTCTTGGATAAAAACGTTGTTTGATTTGTTTTAAACCTGTTTACAAATAAACCACTGGTATTCAAAAAGACAAGATTATTACTCTTATCTATTATGAAATTCTTAACATGTTTATAATCCTCATAAGTTTTAAATTTATCATCATTCGTTTTTTCTACAATCTTATTCTCGTCTTTTCTTGTGAAAAATATATTTCTTTGATACACAAATATGTTTATTATAGTATCGCCGAGTGAACTGAATAAAACAGCTTTTCCCGTAGCATCTATAAAGCCAATACCATCGCTGCCGCCTAAGTAAACTGTATTATTGTCTTGATCAAAATCGAATGTATTAAAATTATTGATATTACCACTATGAGTAGCAACTACTGAATAATTATTCTTCGCATCATTTCCATCTAAGTTTAGATAACCTACTTTATAATATTCTGGATCAGAAATCAAAGGTTCAAAGGCGTAAAATAGGACGTTTTCAGATCTTAGTACTCCCAGTTTGGTGATTATGACTTTGTCTCTGAAATCGGCGTTTATAGTGAAGAGATATGTCGTATTATGACATAAGTTGTTCACTTTGATGCATGTGTTGCAGTGGGTTGTGATTTTGGAGGCAGCTGATGCTATGCAGGTGAACAGGATTGCAAGCAGCATGGTGTCTGTAACAATACAAAAGTTTTATACAAACAAACGATAGGCTGGCGACCGTATCTCCTTTCGAGTTGGTCAGAAGCATTGCTATTTTACCTTTTAAAGATGATTTTCCTTATAAGGATTATTTACCTTTTAAGGATTACTATACCTTTCAACATAGAGTGTAGGGTCCTACTGCAAGGAAAAGGCTTCCTCTCACGATAAAGGTGTGAGGGAGCTGAGGGAGTGGGCCATGCTCCACCTCGCGGGCCGAGGGCGGATTGGTGGAGGCCAGTAATTCGCTTATTTATGAAAATTTTGTAGGTTTATATTCCAGGTAGCATGCGTATACCTAAATTAAATATCCAATTCATCGTACAAATATTTGCGGGATTTGAATCCACGACCCTCATCTTTACAAACAGGGCTCGCTAGGGCTAACAGTTTGAATCTCTCTAATATTATAATAGTTTGGATGTTTGTTACTCAATCACGCATAAACGGCTTAAGAGGTATCCCCCACCGAACGACCTTGACCCTTTCAGAGCCGCCTCGCCTGTACTAGACTACATCATTTTAGTAGGTATACCTATTTTTGACTGGCTTGTCCTTCATTATGTCTCTGTGGTGCCTTCTAATCCAAGGAAATCAAATTCGCAGTTGACGCTAACAAAAATTTTCACTTTAAAGCTTAATATTTCGCTAACGGATCCCTAAATCGAAAATGGTTTTCCCATACCTATGATATTTTTAAACGACCTTCAACGATACCCCACACCATGGGGTAGACGAGAAAAAAAATCCATTCCCACTTCGCGTGTACCCTAAAAAAAATATTTTGCTAAATTTTATTTTACCTCTTTTTCGGCGTGATTAATGTGTATATCCATGCCAATTCCAGCTTTCTAATACTAAGCGTCTCTGAACTAAGCCGCGGACATGGCGAAACTATAAGGGTTTCTTGTTGACTTCGGAACCCTAAAAACCAGCAAAATGTCGCGGACGTAGTCGTGGGCAACAGTAATTAAATTGTCACACAGATAATCTAGTCCCAATCTAGTCCAGACTTGTATTATGATGACTAGGCAACGATAATACAAACATCCAAAGCTTGGGTAGAAATATTCATATTCACCATTCAAATGTTTGTCCCTTGCGGGATTCGAACCCGCAACTTTCAGCACAGCAGGCAGGTTCACTAATACCGACTGAGATATCGGGCCGTCCAAGATAACACGGTCAAACAAAATAAATATGAATGAATGAATGAATGAAATATACTTTATACTTTACTTTTACTTTACTGTTTTTTTACTTTATTGTAGTATCTGAATTTTCCTTACGAATTTTCCTTACCAACTTAACACTAAGTACTAATAATCACTTTAGTCACAAAGTTTGCTATGAAAAGAAAGCAGATTATTATAATATTCCACAGGAAAACACCGCAGTTGTGAACCTCTGTTCAACTAAAAACAATACCGCCACTGGAAACAAAAGGACTGAAACTATTGTACTTTCGTTTTGCTGCGCCCTTCAAAAGCTTGCGGGGAGAAAGTGAAGTTAACTTTATGCTACGACCCGTGAACTAAACAATATTATTTCCTACTGCTTCAGCCATAAGGGTGATGTTAAGGGAGTTTTCTAGAGCGAAAACGTAACAAGTTCACGTGACAATCAATACCCGTGAACTACCTCATTCATTATTAAAACCGTTTAGTTCTAAACATAGAAGTGCACTTTGGCTTAAATAATACCTATAGGTTTGTTTAAAAATGTAAGTATCTTACGCAGTCTTACGCCCTGTGTCGTTTATAGAATTTATTTTATATATAATGTTGTGTTTATTTTTTGTTTTAACGAAATCTGCTTACGATGAAGAAGACCTATATGAGAAGTCTACCAATCCGCATTGGGCATGGGCTTCGTGATAGACTAATGTCATTACAAGCCTTCTTGAGGGTAGGCCTGTGCCCTACAGTGGGACGTATACAGGGTGATAAACAGGTACATTACTTTAATAGGTGATTGCACCTTGAACGAATTTCTTAGTCCAAGGATGATTCTGAAACCCACCCACATCCTGACACCCATGATACTGAAAAACATTCCCAAAGAAACCTACCTATAGGAAATTCGCAAAAATTTTTTTTTACTTTTGTACAAAACTTCTATCAGCTGCTTGCATTTAGTATGGGAAGTCCATAATTTTTTTAGGCTTCTTATGGAGCATTGTTGGGTACAATCACCCCTTAAAGTAATGCAACTGTTTACCGTAACACAGAGGGTGTTACGGTAAACATTACCGTAACAAAGCGGACGATGATGATGATATCAAACTTGTGAAATATTCTTAAGAAATAAACAAAGTCACGACCATTAGTAGGTATGTACCTACAGTAATTTTAATGGTGGACAGAATCTTTGCTACAACTACTAGGACCATTGATGTTGCATTCGTACTCCATCTGTGGCATACCACGGACCCATAAAAACTGTTACATCACCACCACCACCACTGTAACTTAAATGCGTTACATATCGAACAGGGTGTTTCAGATCATCAAACTGAACAAATTTAACTACCTATGGGACGATAACCAGCTGTTTCATATATTTTGGTCGAGTAGCTGTTGCATATTCATAGCAAGAAAGTTACATCAGTGGAACGTACGTGGTGTTCGTGGGAACGGAGTGCTGATGATGATTGCTGACAGAATGGACTCCCCCGTGCTTGGCAGATTTACCGAATTACATGTCTATTGGGCATACGGTAGATCTTCCTGGTTGGGAAGTAGTTATAGCCTCCTCTGCCTACCCCTGATGTTTTAATTTATTAATTAATTAATGTTGTAATCTACTAACATAGTTCATAAGTTCTCCAATACCTAAAAATATTTTTTGTACGGACTATCTATTCTTCTTCCTATCGTGTGGGCAGAGCCCTGGTGTCAGAGTTTTTTCAGACCGCCTTACGGCCTCTGACATGGTTTTTATGTAACGACTACTACCACCAGAGGTAGTAACCGGGACCAACGGCTTAACGTGCCATCCGAAGCTCGCAATCATCTTTCTTTTCAGACAATCAGGTGAGTTAGCCTGCAATGTCATAACCAACTGGGGAAAAACGCACAAAGTGACATTCACTAGGTGTCCCCCATGGGAATCGAACCCACGACTTCCGTGTCGAGAGCCAATGCTCTTACCCATTAGACCACGGAGGCAGTTATCTGTTAAGCTGTCTGAAATAAAAGATTTTTAATTTTATTTTATTTATTGACATTCTCTATAGAACACCAGGTTACCCCATACATTTGGGTTGAGTAAATTTGCACAGTTTGCAGTTTTGTATAAAACAGGTATTTTTTTAAATCTATTTCTATTTTGGTCCTAAAGATCTAGATCTGGTCCTTAGGACCAAAATAGAAATAGATTTAAAAAAATTGCATCTAGTTGTTCAGTTTGATGGTCTTATCATCCCCTAATCCCCTTAAAGAACCGCCAGCATATAAAGTAGGACCGAGTTCAAATTTTCTCACTCGATTAACATAACAAAATGCTGGTAAACTGGGTGATACTGACTTGTTCTACCCAGTTCCCTACCCTTCTAAGCTTTCGAGTATAAAATCCTTACAAACCTTTTAAAACACTCATCACTCCAAAAACTTTATATCACACTTTTTACACCGACCAATTTGTAATTTTTTTTTCAAGCCTACAAATCGTGTTTCGATCACAGCACAAAGTAGACTGCATGGTGCCTGCAAACCATGACTGTTTTATAACACCATAAATTTACTGTGCGTGAACACGGCATGCCATGGAATAGTGCTTTGTTTTTAGACTTCAGTTGTTTCGCTTACGTCAGCATGCTGTATTGGGTATAGATTTTGGTTGAAGGTTTTGTGGAAATTTATTGATTTAGACACTGGAAGTTTTACCTTGTTGAAGAATATCTATATATAGGTATAGGTGCTTTATAGATCTTCTCCTTCTTCGGGTTCCTCTCCTTTATTAGAGGTTGGCAGTCAGCTCTGCACATCCCTGTCTATCACTGGCCAAACGAAACAGCTCTTCGACGCTGGGGATGCATGTCCACTCTTTCAGGTTCTCGAGCCACGGTATTCTTGATTCTTGACTTTATTCATGGCGGTACAAAAAGACAATATCCCTTTATTCATCCTGAAACTTAAAATAAGCTTAAAGTAAATCTTACCACAACTCTATCTGCACGCTGAAAACAGTTGATAGTTGTGGCAGTGTTTGACCATAAACAAACTTAATAATATGGTCGCGACTCGCGAGCTTATACAGTGTGAAATTGATATCATTAGCATCCTTTTAAACTAAGAGTCTACCCATCTAACTGAACAACTTTTACTTCGGGAACAAACCGATCGGAGCAAAAAAAAATCAGCTGTTGCATACATTTGAGTCGAGTAGGCAGCGGCGGCGGGTGCAGTTTAGTATGGAACAGCAGATTTTTTTTGTTGCTCCGATCGGTTTGCTCCCATTGGAAAAGTTGATCAGTTTGATGGCTAGACTCGTAGTTTAAAAGGATGCTAATGATATCAATTTCACCCTGTAGTACCTACCTCCTTAAACTTGAATTAATGATCAAAATGTCTGGTCTCGACAATGTTACACTATGTCATTCAATATTGTATTTAATTTGTACTTTGTATGTTTTGGTATGGACACCCAATCATGGGGGTCCGGGTTCAAATCCGCACGGACAACATGCCATGTACCAATGAGTTTTTCTAACTTATGTAAGTAATACCCACTGCTCTCAAACGGTGAAGGAAAACATCGTGAGGAAACCTGCATACGCTGAAGAAGAAATTCTGTTGTGAGCCTCTCTGAGAGTAGGCCTGTGCCCTGCAGTGGGACGTTTATAGGCTGATGATGATGATATTTTGTTAACAGACTGACAGACATACAGACGGACGGGATGGACGGACGGACATGGCGGAAAAGGGTTCCTTGTTGACACCGGAACCTTAAAAATGACGTCTGAAAGATTTTGAATAAATCAAATATAGTTTAGGTATTCAAAAGTTTTGTGTTGCTTGTTTTATTACAGCAAAAGTCAAACTCGAACTCAATAGAGTTTATAGAGTTCGAGTTTGACTTTTGCTGTAATTGGACAAGACCACTCTAAATATTTATTGTTCTAAACCTCTGATCGACATGGATATGAATAAAAAAAAAATGAAAACGACAAAACATTGGAAACTGTATTCTTTGGAATCATTGGTGCGATTTGACCCGTTTTGTATTGTGCTACATGTTAAATGGTAATGACTGTCCCTACAAACAGTGGCTATGTTAATACTTTTGTTTTGTTTGTTTGTTAGCTGAATAATGTTAGCACTATAGGCAGTGTTTTAAATTGCATTCAAAATGGAGGATATCTGTTTCCCCTTTTTATACGTACGTACAAATTATCTATATATTGCTATAGATATTATTGTGTTAGTCTTTTTAGTCATTTCCAGGCGATTCCGGATGTTAAATTTAATTAACAATCAACATTGGTTCTTATACCTACTAAGTAGTTGTTCTTAATATTCAATTCAATTATTGTCAATAATATTAGTAAACTTAAACTTAAAGGAGAGTTATCACTATATGCTGATGATACCTGCTTAATTTACTTTGCCCACGAAATTGAATCAATCATCCAGGATGCGCAGAACGACCTTAATATGCTCAATGTCTGGTTTCAATGTAACCTTCTGACCCTTAATGTGGCTAAAACACACTATGTAATATTTGCAGCAAAAAACAAAATAATTAATGACTTTGAACCACTAAAAATTAATAATGTAACTATTAGCAGGTCAGATAGTGAAAAATATTTAGGTCTTATTTTAGATGATCAATGAGGGATTTTCAAAAAGCCATTAAAAAAGAAAAAGTAGTTCCTAATGGCTCGATAGATGGCGTTGACGAGACAGGGGTGAGCGACCTTGCAGATAATAAAATGCAAATAAAATAGTAAGAATTTGTGTTTTTAAGTAAAAAGCAAAATATGAACATATATTTCGTAAACGGATGCGTCTGACTCAGTGACATGCATTTTTGTTCACTCTTTAGCCTATAATTTTCGCCTTCGGACCCCTCTCTGGTCAACGCCATCTATCGCCGGTTTGTTGAACTACGTTTGACTAGCTGTCAGGACCTGGACCTGGAAGCCACACATTGGGAAGCTAAGGTCCAAATTGGTATCTCTTACCGGAGCTCTCCGCAGCATTGTGGGCTGCCTTCCCTTAAAAAGTTCGTTATACCATAAATAACTCGTTAGTTAAACCGCATATAGATTATCTGATTGAAGTATGGGGTTCAGCAGCTAAAACAAATCTTGATCTAATACAAACATCACAAAATAGACTGATCAAAACATTATTTCATTTCGATTACCTAACACCCACAAAAAAATTATACAAAAAGACTAAATTATTAAACATAGACCAAACATACAGATATTACACGTGCATCCTAGTTCGGAAAATATTATTAAAAGAAATACATACTAACATTACGTTTAATACCAAAAATGAATATGTACAGAACTTGATATTTATATTGTTATTTGGAGCAGAGTATCTTCTAACCATCACAAATTCACAACCAAAATATCGATCGCAAATTAAAAGATGCAGAAAAGTTTGATAAAATCCTAGTTTATTGAACGAAGCCATGAACGTGCCAATGAACTATTAATATTTTAATTAAAATTACTGTTATTAACTAAGTGTAACTATAATTGAGTTAACTGTAATTACTTACCTATTCTGTACCTATTTGTATACAAAAATTTCAAACAATAAACAAATTTAGAGATAACAACATAAAGGCGGACAAAAACATCTTGGATGTCTAATTGTACACTGTAACTTCCAGTTTCTCATAGTTTCATTTTACAACATTCAAAGTAGCAAGAAAACCGGCTTGTTTTCTTACTAGAATATATATTTATTAACCTTCTTTCAGAGTCCTAAAGAGTCTAGTCTAGAGATCAGACTATAAGTAACTTAACGGCGCCGCCGGCGATAATCTTGTCAGCAGAATTTCCTGAAATAGCCAGAAAATTGTGTAAAGGTAAATTAACGGAAAGTTTAATCTTACCTTGTCTTGCAAAAAACAAGTTAGATAATGAATCCTAACCCTTAGATCGGGGCCACTAAATAAGCCAGAAAATCCAAAAAAAATCCAAATATCAACGCCAGAAAAGATTTTGGAGGTAGGTTGAAGAAAAGTGGATTTTATTGAAGAAAAGCACTGCTCCGGATTTGCAGGCTACAGGTTCGAGTCCCGTGCGATACTACATATTTCAATGCCCTCTAGCGGGGCAAAACAAGCCAAGGTAAATATTGTAACTAAATTAATTAGACGTAAAAATTTGCTACTACGCCGTATCAAAATTAGTCCTAAAAAAATGTTCGCACCGAGCGGTCTCGAACCCATAACCTGTCTATCCGGGGGTGTGCTTTATTCATCAACATCATCTAAGCCAAAAACGTTCACTGCTAGATATAGGCCTCCCGGAACAAAGATCGCCACAACGACCTCAGCCCCGCAGTCGCACATCGGTGACTCAAGCTCAAGATTTTATTTTCTTTACAGCTATCGACAAAGAATAGTTAACAGAAAACCAATGTTTAGCTTAACCCTGGGCTTTGGGTCCTTTTCGAAACAGGCTACGGCCAGCTTTATTATCCTGCTAAACATTTGTTTACCTGTTTCTTCTAAGCCCACTTGTTTCGTAGCCTCGGGTCGCATAAACAGAAGCGAAATCGTCCCCCTTGGAAGGCCATTTAAACTCTTCTTTGATGTACGTGACCCACTTTCAAGTTTTTTGCATTTTTCAACGCGACCCCACGCTTGAGTGTTTGTATTATGACGGATTATAACGTCCACTGAAACTTTTGTTTTTTGCGTCCATCTTCTTTGAACTACTTAACTTTTCTCGACTTGTTTGGGACAGGTGTAAATCTTCCTTAATATACATTTGGGTTGCTTGTGATTTGGGTTTTCGAAAGTTTCTTTATTACTTCACAGAGTTCAATAGTTACGACTGCCTCCGTGGTCTAATGGTTAAGAGCATTGGGCTCTCGACACGGAGGTCGTGGGTTCGATTCGGACGCGGACCTAGTGATATGTCACTTTGTGCGTTTTTCCCCAGTTGGTTAGGACATTGCAGGCTGAATCACCTGATTGTCTGAAAAGAAAAATGATTCTGTGCTTCGGATGACACGTTAAGCCGTTGGTCCTGGCTACAATCTCTGGCTGGCCCCGGAGGCTTAGAATGAACAACCTAATATTTCTGAGAATGAGCTGAATGTTGTATACAGAGGGATAGCTAAAGATTATTTTGCAGTTGACAAAGGAATATGCAGTGTTTTGTGAGCGAAATTCTAGCCACCTGTAGGGCTTTTTCACAGAATAGTGGGCACCGTGCCGACGCAATCTTGTTCAACAGTAGGTAATAGTCTAGGAAAAATACGGTTTGAGATTGCAATAAATACACTTTAGTAAATTGTTTTTGAACTAATATTACTGTTAGTTTATAACACTTTGGTCGAGATTTCGTTTAACACGTTCCGGGGCGGTGAACGAGACACAATAGAACTTTTATTGTTATCACTGCTATAGCCGGTCACTGTCCCGGAACGTGTTAATATAGGCTTGAAACCCTGAGAAATACCTGTAAATCGATATAAATGTACAAAGTGCAAGCTTATTTCTAAAGATATTTCTTCCAGCATAGCTGCAAAAGAGACTGTTACTTATCACAAGGCAAATTTATTGTGTAAACAAAACAGTAAATAATTAAGTTTTGAGGTTATCATTTTTTTATACTTACAAAATATTTAATATCTATGTACTCACATTTACGATATTAACTGGGGATTATTATTGTTATAAGTAAAACGTATTGAACGAAGCCGTCCTGTACAAAATCACCAGTTTTCCATTTTTTGTTCATACCTTTTAATGTTTTGTAAATGTCTTAATTATTCAATAATACACAACACAAAATCGGGGATTATAATTTGTGTTTTAAAGGTAGGTAGGTATGTATCTACTAATATTTTAAACTATCACCTAAAGTGCAATTAATGCAACCGTAAAAATCCGTAGATTTCCCCGACTATAAGTACTATTCATATGAAGTATCGTGAGATCGGAGTTCCCGGGATGTGCTATTGTGTGGCTATTGTGCAAGTTTTTAATCATCGATCGATATAAGATCGGTGTGTATTTGTTACTGTACCTAGTAGGCAATTCTAAACTAGTTTTGTTTCTCTAATCATCATCATCATTGTCTGAAATCTTTGACTATTTATTATAAGGACGAGCCATGCGGTAGCATTTCCCCTCTGCCACGGTAAAAGATTAATTGATCATGTGCATTTACATTCAGTTTTATACCTTATCACTAAACGAGACAGCCTATAATTGCGAAACAATAATTTCGAACTTAGAACGTTTGGGGTTCACACGAGACTTCTTTTCATGATTTTTAACGTTCAAAATTAGAATCTAAAGTTTTGGGGAATAAAATCCACAGTTGCAGATTTCATGTTACCTCGCAAGTGGCAGAAATGTTTGTTAGTAGAATTAAACGCGTGGCTAGTCCCTATTTGAGTAGTTAAAGTCTGAAATTGATAAACTTCTTAAATATTAAGGAGCAGAATCGCCAAGCACTCAAGTCAAGAACAGGTAGGTAATCTGTTTGACACTGATCAAATCGGGTAGAAATTATAAATATCAGACTGAAACCATAGATTAATGTTATGATGGGGGTGCAGGGAAGAGCCTCACTAAAACCTTTTTTTTTTTAATTTGTTTTTTATTTCAGAAATATAATACAGTTTTGTTACATTATTTATCTGCCAAACTGCAGAGCAGTTTGTTGGCTGTCAAATACAGTTCTCACACTTGGGTACGATATAATATATATTTACTTATATGTATATTTTTAATTTAATTTAACACCGAAACATGAACATGCCTTAAACACACTAAAATTAACACTAAATATGACTAGTATGATTCTTTACATGTTTTCATCGAAAAATTCAAGCATTATCTCTTTAAGTTTTTTCTTATAATATGTTGATTTACTAACATCTTGATTTAAAGTTTGTGGGAGATTGGTAAAAAATTGTTGGTACGAGATAGGCTCTTGGCCTTTGCCCATAATAATTAGTAAATCTAGGTATACTCAGAACCTGCCTAGTAACATTCCTGGTCTGATGGCTATGGCTAATTGGCTTTTTGTATTCATCATTTTTAAATTGTTCAATTGCTACCTGATTTCGTCTGGCGTACCCTGGGCTTTGCATGGCAATGATAGGGCATTATCCACTACAGGGCTGCGTTCACGACCTTTGGGTGCGATTGTTTTTTCAACTCGCTATATGGTACGGAACGACCACGCCAATTTTTCAACTCGCTATGAGGTACGGAACGATCACGGTTGTTGATACAGATAATCAAAAGATCACAGTGTTTTTTAACCATCGAATTTGATGGTTAAAAGTTGCAACCCGTCAGAGGTTCGGAACGGTTGAGTTGTGACAACCGAGTTACAATAGAACGTTTTTCACCGAGGCTCGGAACGGCGTTAGTGCGAAAAGTTGCACTCGGGGTGCACCTGGGGCGTAGGTTCGGAACGCAGCCCTGTAGTGGAAAACTGTAACAGCACGAGTGATTTTCATGTCATGCGATATAGTAGCTCTAGCTCATGCTAACACGAAAGATGGAATGATGAAATGGCGTGACGTCTTTATTCAAATGTAGGTATGTTCTGTTTTTGTGGTCAATAAAGTAAAATTGAATTTGATTGAATTGACGTATTGATTAGTGAATTAGCTCAAAGAAACAGTCCATTTCTCTCGAAGTTTATCAAAAACTCAGTGCGTAATATACCTACGGAAAGTAGAAATGGTAGCTATGATGTATTGTGGCAATTTGTTGGGTACTAAAGTGCTAGCTGATTGCGGTGAAATTTTTCACTCTTCGCAGTCGTAATGTTATGTTATGAGAGCTTTTATGGAATATGTGGTTTTTATTTCCACATGGCTCAGCGGCCGCACCTTTTTAATTCACTCTCTGAACAACTGCGTCGTAGAAAAATTGTATGCAATTTGAACGGAAAACTTGACAACCATTTATAAATATGTATAGAATTATTTTAAAAATCTTTTGTTCTTTCAGTAAAATTTCCTATGTACACAATATTTAAGGTAAGTACTTTCCTTCCGTGCGGCATAGCCATGGAACATCCTGTATAAGATAATATGCACTGACGAAATTAATTACTTACATAATTATGTACATTTTTGTTTTTGCAAAGTATTGCATTTCTGGCAGTTGGGATGGGAGATCACCGCCTACAAGATTTTCGAATACAAACTTAGTAACCTATTAAATAGATTTCCCGGACATCTCAAAGCAAATAAATACCACCAAGGTTCCTGTACTGATTGATTCGACACTGACCCCACATCTGTAGGTTTGCATGCACCACGCGAGCTCTAATGGATTAGTTAACGTTGTGATAGCGTTTTGTTGTTAACAGACGAATAAAACCTATTAAGATGTTACTGATATAGACCACGTTTGACTTTATTAACCTTGTTTCCTCTTACGCTTATTCGTGGGAGGTCTGTATTTAGTGGGACTTATATCGATATTCCACGTAGGAACTATATCATCAGTATTCGTTTTTGAGTAGGTAATTTGTTGTAGCAAACTGTAGGGACTTGCTACAGATGTTAGCACCCACAAGTTATAGCAAAGATGCCAACAGATGGCGATACCGTCGCTCTCGGAAATATGATCCATACATAGACAACGTTCACCGTGAATACGTAACTCGTAACCTACTACTAATAAGGTTCACAATCCAATGCAAGACACATCGCGCAAGAGAAAGAATCACCGAGATTCGTTACATATACAAGGACCAACTAAGAACTGTTGGACCACGGCCGGTCCCCAGGCTTCACACATAGCCTGGTGGAAGATTCCCAGTAGCACCTCCAAAAATATCAATAGAATTTGATAAAAATAGACAAATTTTATAATGGTAGTTCCTATTTAGGTTCCTAAGAGACAGTATGGTTCTCAGACCGATGTTCAGATACGTGTCTTTTTGTTTATAGGGTCGGAAATGTATGGATTTTGACATAGGAATTGGACAAACACTAATCTTACTGTCTGAACAAAATATGCACCGTGATAGTAGATTACACACCGTGGGCTAGGAAAGTAAGAAATGCCTCAGATCTCGTGTAATTGTTGGCCGAGGCGAATATGTATTATGGTTTAACTATAGAATAAGTATACTAACTACATAAAATTTTTATATTACGTAACCTAAGACGAGTGTGCAGTGTCAATATAAACATTGTAATGTTTAATGACACGAAGCAATATTGCTATTGTATTTTCCTTTATATGAAATAAATAACAAATAAAAAAAATAATAAAAAACCGAGGACAACAAACATGTGATCTGAGGATTTCTTATTTACTGCCCGAGGTTAGTATATTATTTCCTCGACGGAGGCAGAAAGCTGCACCTTCGTTTAGTGCAGCGGGACGAAAGTTGCTTTCCGCACGGAGGGGTGAAAAATATAGAACACCGTTCTCGAAAAGTTTTTAGGTAAGTTATAATAAAATAAAACACTCAAAAATTTAGCCTGAGTTTAATAAAAAAATGCAAAATAATAAAAATATCTCCAAATATTGAGCCTTACCACTAGGATATCTGTAGGTTTACAACATCCAAAAATACAAAAAGTTACACGCACTCACACAATGAGGAAGTTTTCAGGTTTTTTGGGTTGTTAATACCACAAAAAATAATTAGGTTTTTCAGCAAGTGTGTTTTTTTACAACTATTTACTAAATATAGTTTAATGTTTCATTTATTTTCCAAAATACTATTCTGGACAATGACCAAAACAATGTCCAAGATATTGTATTTTGTTGTTCTTGGGTAAAATTACAAGTAAGAACACAAATTGATGACTAATGCCAATTTTATTTAAATTACAATTTTACACAAAAACGTTGGCACTGTTTTCTCAATTTCACAACACACATAGGGTGACAAAATAAATTACAAGTTTGGATACAAAGAAAAAGGTTTACAATAACACAAAAAACAACTTAAATAATTTGGAAGAATTACCATTCGTTTCAAAATTAATTTATTGTCATTTCACAACTTTGGTAAGGAAACAAATAGAGAGCAAGGGAGAAAGAGTTATTTGTGCAATTGATTTATTATTATTTATTCGTATGACAGTTCATCTTCATCTTTAACTAGTACGTCACATCATTAATATTAATTTTATGCTTTCATATTTAAGCTTGATGGAGCTTAGATGGCGCTGAACGATTGCTTTTGAAGATTCCTAAGTTATCTAAGCTATAACAGGATAATCTTTTGATAATAATGACTACGGAACCCTATCATGGGCGAATCCGACACGCTCTTGGCTCGTTTTTCTGATTTATTTTATTCCCTTTATTACATTACAGCAACCTGCATCTGACTATCATGTTCAGTCTTCCTTCACACGGCCTTGAATTAGCCACTTCCCACGATGTAAGATTTCACCAACATATAAACCGAACATGGAAATATTGTCTTTTCTTTTAGTACTATTTTGTCTGCATTAAAAAGAAACTGTCATAGGAATAGTACTGTTATATGGTGCGGTTTTTATTGTTTTAAATCGATCATAAATACTTTACATAACTTAGCACTAAAAGAAATTGCTTTGTCTCGAGTCAAGTTTATAAGTGCTAAATTATCCAAAGTATGTTTTATGGGATTAATACATGACGTTTGTTTACCAAAGGTGCGTTTTACAAAATAATCATCATACTGTGCTTATAGCTAGCAGCTTTCCGTTGATATGAGTACATGTGCAATAGTTATAATAATGATTATACTTCTTATTTATCAGTATGGTTTCGATACTGTTCGTAAAATAATACAGTGTTAAAAATGTGTAAAAATGCATTGACGATACAAGTAAATAAAAATTTATAGATTCTGAATGTTGATTTAGTTTTTGTAAATCTCAAAAACTAAAAAGTAATAAACTGAAATATAAAACTGTGTAAGTACGCACGGCGACACATCAAGCTATACAAAACCAACATAAGCTGGCCGCGCGACGGTATACGTTACTCGACCTACGCGCGCCCACTTATGTTGGTTTTGTATAGCTTGTGTCGCCGTGCGTACATGCACAAGCAACCATACTGATAATTATGAAGAATACAATAAAATCTAACTAATAAAGATATACAATAAACCTTAATTATAAATTAATACGTTAGAAAAACATTTTTAAGATTTCCCTTTAAAGTATAACTTTTGACTAGTGAATAAAAATTACATCTATCCGTAGTATTTAAGTAATTAATACAAAAGCATAGACTTAACTCCCCGGTTATTTGCATCTTGATCGCACATCACGCGCGCAAGCGAGAGAGCATATAGTTAAACACTAATATAAAACTTAATTCATGTCGATTTTTTATCTTAATAAAATTTTTCAAGCAATCCGCTTTCTTTCTACAATTTTGACATGTTTAGGCCAACTTTCACCATGCTATATTTAAATGGAACTTAAACAATTAAAACATTACTGTTATCAGTGTGAACAGTTTTAAGGTCAGCTTACTTACACCACATCTCTCCTGCACGGTAAAAGAATGAACATTCAAATATAGGCTTAAGGTCGTGCTCTGTAGATACATTTTACAATGACAACTTTGTTGATTGGCAGCTTACCGCGCGCTGTTTGCATTGTATGTTGTCATTATAAAATGTATCTTCAAAGCACGATCTTAAGCGTATATTTGAATGTTCATTCTTTTACCGTGCAGGAGCGGTGTCGTGTAAATGAGCTATGACCGTTCGAGATATAACGTCACATGTTAATGTTTAAATATGGCGTGCAAGTTGACCTTAGTAATTTAATAATAATTTCATGAGATTCTTTTCAATACTAAATGCTTTTTTTTAATACCATCATTGTCATTTGATTTACAACATTCATTCGAAACAGAACTCATAGACAATGTTATTCGGTTATTCGATTCCGTTCACTCAATTATCAACTCAAAAAGAGTAATTGAATACATATCAAAAAGGAATGTCGATTTTACTCGTAAATGAATATAATACCGATCTTTAAGTAGAAAAGTGACACAACATAATATTATTTCGCAAAATATTAGTAAAAGTATTAAGATGGTTATTCATACATACTGTGGTGTAAATCTAAAGGTGTAAAGACTAGCAAGCTGCTAATACAAAACATCTTCGTCAATTCGCGTGAAAAAGATACCATGTTACCACCTATCCATGTACATACTATTTATGACAATAAATGAAATGAAATGAACCATAAAGCGCTCTGCAATAGGTATAAGATTTGCATAGTAGATAAAGCGATAACATCATAATCTAGAAATAAACATTACCGGGAACTCAAATATACCAAAACGCGTTAAAGAGCCCGTTAAAATGTTTATTTCTAGATTAAATAATAACCGCGTAACTGCAGCGCATCTGCCATGTTTGCGGCGGCGCGAGTAGATAGCTTTGCAGCCATCATACGCAAACGAGCCGCCTCCCTGCTGCGCAGGGTACGGGGCAGCACCAACACCCAGGGGGGTGGGCTCGAGGGCGAGCCCATTGCAAAGCGGTTCCAGTGTCCCATCATTGGGCATTGGAATAGCCTGCATAGGGGCTCTAGGTCCCCTTTTGTTAATGTTAAATAAGTGTTAAAAAAAATGTCGTCACTAACATAGTTTTAAGTCATTGTTAATAACACTATGGATCTATGATCTGCAATAAAATAAATGAATTGAATTGTAACTCTCAAAAACTGTATTGATTTTGTAGGTATATAAAATAGATCGTAAACTACTACAATTCTGACACAACTCTTGCGTATACAAAAGCCACGGCCATGCTCGTCAGTTTTTTACATTTTTCATGTTGTCACTTTTCTACTTAATACGTTATAGTTATAATTATGATTGAATTTTCCCGAGCGGTAATGCCGAACCATACCTTAAAAAATCATGTACAAATACATAAAATTTATAAATGCTATACTCGCAAAATGCAATAACTTGTAAATAAATTTCAATTGATGACAATATAAAAAGAAAACTCTTTGGCTTTTTGAGCAAAATGGTGATGTTTATGGCATCAACTAGCGGTACTAAACGCGCGCTTTTTTACATTTTATTTTCATATGATTCTAAAGGTGGTTGCTAACTACCGATATTTTAATTTTTCATTGTATTATTATAAAGGTACTAATTATTTTGTACACCACTATTTTTTAATCATTAGAATATTTTAAGAGTATTCCTTTGAGGAAGTCATTATCTGACACCCGTAACATTTTTCTAGTAACTAAACATACATAACAGGGAAGTATAAATGATAAAACTGTATTTTTTGGTCCAATCATGTCCAATAATACAGCTGTTTCTTGTATTCCGATTTGTTTTAAAAGCAAGTTGTCAGCAAACGATAAATCGACTGACAAATCAATGTTTACAGCGATCAAGATAATATAAAACCGTCAACAATATTTAAGGCATAATATAATAAAGGAGAAAAGATCGGAGATGCTTAGCGTTTACGGTGTATCTATTGCCGAGTGGAGCGGAATCGAGAGGAGTCGGGCGGGGTCGAGCGGTGATGTGCTGGCTGGTTGACAAGCGACGATCGGCCAACTCGCGATCCGCAGCCGCCATATTTCCGCTAAACCCCGCTCCGCCCGTCTCCCGATTTGATTGCGCCATAAAATTATGAGAAATCTCTTCTCCGCTCCTCTTGAACTGTATCCACTGAAGCTAAGCGGAGGAGAAGGGTAAATAACGAAATCTTATTGGATGTGACCGCTAGCGACGGTGCAGTATCGGTTGCCCGATTCTGGCAAGGCACTGTTTAGCGATTATGTTCAGAATTTGAAGTCGACACGATAAAAAGGTTGGTTGTTCACGTATCTCTCCACCGCTCCGCTCTACTTTGGAGGATTCTGGGTTTTAGAACACTTAGATGTGACATTAATAAAGCAGGAGAGGGTTGCATATGTTGTAGGTATGTTTTGATTCCATTTTGATGTAAATGGGCACGTACAGTACCAGTAGCTACAAAAATTGGCAGTCACCTTCCAAATTTATTATAAATATCGGCAGTTATTGGCCACCCAGCGTAATGATGACTATATTATAATGGTTACAGATATCAATTCCCTAATAAGTATGAGTACCCTATATTTCCTTATCTATGTATTACAAAACATATACGTATAGATTATTTTTAGATACATAAAAAGTTACGTAAGTATTGTATAAATAAATGCATTTTGTATGGCAAATGTAGGAATGTTATGCGGCTTAAATTGGGGATGTCGGTTTGTATCGAAAAACGGGATGTACAGACGGCGACACATCCAGGTATACAAAACCAAAATAAGCTGGCCGTGCGTAGGACGAGTAACGTATAACGTCACGCGGCCAGCTTATATTGGTTTTGTATAGCTTGATTTGTCGCCGTGTGTACCATGTCGAAAATGACCTTGAATTTGTAAAATAGATTACAATGACGAATTTCCTGAAAGTCAATCAAAAAGAAAAAATGGTTCCAAATGGCTCGATAGATGGCGTTGATGCAAGATGGGTGTGCAAACCTTGCAATTAATAAAATACAAATAAAATAGTAATAATTCGTGTTTTTAAGTAAACAGAAAAATATGAATAGATACATCGTCAACGGATGCGTTTGACTTGGTGACATGAATTTTGTTGTTAGTTTTTTAGCCTACATTTCCATCTTCGGAGCCAAGAATCTTCAACGCCATCTATCGCGGCATATTGAACTACGTTTTACTAGCTATCAGGAAAGTCCCCATTCTAACATGATTATTGACCTTTAAAGAACTGCTCATGAGTAAATACCTCCATAGAGACAAAGCTTTATACAAAAGCACTACGATATGTACACTAGTACAAGGCGCGGCGGTGTGTGCGTGACCTTTAACCAGCTCAGACAGTGGACAATCTATGGGCAAGCGCGTCACATGATTATTTTGTGTACTCCTTAGAAGCTTTGTCTCTGTGGTGCACTTACTCTTATGACTTCCGTATGTAAATCTTTGTGGTATCAACTTCTGTATGTTTTTCAAGCACAATCCATTCCCCAACAAAAAACTAAGCATTAAGATGAGCATTGTCGTGAGCATGATTGTATTTAAAGCGTTCGAGATAAGTTTGGTCAAATGTTGAGATCACAACTTAATACCAAAGGTAGAGGTCTTAGATAAAATGTTGTTAGGTCTTAAAAACAAGGGGTAAGGTTCACCGCCGATGTCACGGATGCCTCATGGCTTAGGACAAATCTAGAGAAAAAATTGAGCCAGAAGCGCTAGTTTTTTAATAAAACTTTATTCTCTTCGACACAGAACATTATAAGAGGGGTTAGAAATGCAAAGCAGCGCTTTTGCTTCGGAGACGGCTGTCGCCACTTGTCTTCCCGCTCGCGCTGCTACAATTACTCATGCCCTCTCGCTCGCACCACGCCGCGCGCCTTATGGTGTTATGCAAATCATTGCATAACCTGTGGCGACACGTTCCACGTCTACTTTGCACTTCTAACCCCTCTTATAATGTTCTGTGCTCTTCGATATAGAGCTCATGTATATTCATCATGCTCATGTACATGCGATAAGCGCTAGGCAGGGCATTTTTCACTGCCAAACCATTATCGACTTTACTTGCGTTAAAATAACATCCAAAATCAATAAACACAACTTCGCCTCAAGTCGATCCGATGTCGGGGACTAGTGGTTAATTGATTTTGGTGTTATTTCAACGCGAGCAAGGCAATTATGGCTTGGCAGTGACAAATGTACCGGCCATATTCCGTCGCAATTTATTTAGTTTATCCTGAGCCTTATATCGTTGCTATAGGGTCATTATTGAGTTTAATTAATTAGATAGGCCGAGGCGAAACCCAAGTTACATTTACATTCGATTGTCATCTTACATCCATACTTACTATCATAAAGAATTCTCGTTAAACGGCTTCTTGTGATTACACACTTTTCTCTCTTTAGTCATATATTTTAAAGAAATCCCTTGTTTCTAAGACCCAACTTGCAAAGAGAACTGTGAAAGAATTAGTAAACTAACATTATTAGTTACTTATTCACTATTTGATGGCAATGTAGTGTTATAATTATAACATAAGATTAATAAATAATACTGACGTACATAATAAACGTCTATCAAAACACGAACCCCAACCCAAGCATAAAAAAATCGCTGTAAATTCACACTGCAGTACATATGGTGCACCCTCAAGCGTCTGGCTTACACTCAGTTGCAGAAACGCTCAAAGTTAATCCTCCATTAAATCTCTGGCTGTCACTTTTTGTCTTGCTGATGTAGTAAAAGCTAGCAAGGGATTTAATGGATGATTAGCTCTAATGAACGTTTCTGCAACTGAGTGTATGTCAACCAAATCAGTGGAAAGCTAAGCAACCAGCCTAAGCGCACCCGGGTTGGTACCAGAGCGCAAAAGATGGTGTCTTCAAACAAGCTATACAATTATACACACAGTGATGAGCGCGGTTTACCTGCACTGCCAACAAAGAAATAAAGGCACCTTCATTGAATTACAAGTCCTCCCAGCAAACAATTTGGTCGTATTAGGCCCCCATTTATATGACTATTTATAAAAGTTATATTACGGTTATTTCGTCATATACTGGTGCTTTATGCGTCTAATGTTCGACAATACGACACTTATAGGACCAAATTGTTAGTTGGGCTGTAAGCCAGCATCAACATAAGCGACCACCTGACAGTGCAGTCAAGCGAAAACAGTGGATCATTCTTACGATTCGAGTTATAGCCCTGCCACTCTTGTGTGTTCAAAGACAAATTAAATCAGACCTGATGAAGGAATAGGCGAACGATACCCGGCAAATATTATCAATCATTTTTCTATGGGCTAGTGTATACGTAATCCAAGAGCTTGTGTGAGTACGTTATGGAACGTTTGAAGCTTCCACGCTCTGCAGCACTATGCTGTCTTTTTTAGTCAGTTTAAAAATGTTATAACGTTGCAGACGATAATATGTCAGTATAGTTTATTAATCTTACGTTACAAACATGAGTTATTTAATTTATATTATATCGCTAGCCGGGAAAAAGTCCTAAAAACATTATAGTTTTGGGCAGGAGTTAGGTATCAAAATCTACTGATTTTCTTCCATTAACTATAGGCATGGGTTTTAATACCGCTATTGTGTTTCATACCGATAATCGATCTATATCGTATCTTCATAAATTTCTTTTAGTTCTATGCGAAATTAATGCTTAATCGGAAATATGCGATTGTGTTAAGAACGAAAAATCGTCGGTCGAATTAAAGAGAGCTAAAGTGTTCTTGGTCACACTTCACAATGTGTTCATTTGATTAAAATACGTATCTATTCTATTAATGCTTTCAGCCAATCTGCACTTTGCTTACGCGACTGATAAATACATAAAATAAATAAATAACGCTCATAGGCACATACATTGTAATGATCCCAAGTTAAGCATGGGAACCATACAACAATGTCAGGAAAATATAACAACAATGACCAACAATCCATGATAGATCCAATATTAATAGATTATCGGCAAATTACACAAATAGCGCTTCAGTTTAATTCGTATAAAAGAGTCGGCAACGTTAGAAACCTATCGCACAAGCTATTTTTGAGCGTAGGCGATGTCGCAACGGCACCGCCGCTATGTCGCAATTGAATGCGTTTTTTAAGTGCAGGCGTTGACTGAGCGATATCGCAACGATATGAACGCGGATCTGCCGCGACACAGATTTGTTTAGATACATACATGAACCGACCGTAATCACTATCGGGGTGGTCAGAAACATTGCTACAACTAGAAACTTTCTGTTTTAGGAATGTAGTTGTATAAATGCTCACATTTCGCAATTTACGCTGATTACTCTGCATACGCTGAAGAAGAAATTCCAATGTGTATGTGAAGTCTACCAATCTGCATTGGGCACGCGTGGTGGACTAACGCCCATACACCCTACCTGAGGGTAGGCCTGTGCCCTGCAGTGGGACGTTTATAGGCTGTAATGACTAATTAATCCCAGAAATATCGCGACTGGAAGTATAGCCGTGGTGGTCCAGTGGCGAGTAACCTTGCCTGCCGTACAGGAGGCGATGGTTTGATCCCCGTCCAGGCCGACTCGTACCAATGAGTTTTTCGGAATTTATGTACGATTTGTAACACCACTGGCTTTTCGGTGAAGGAAAACATCGTGAGGAAACCTGCATGCTTCAATATCGAGGCATGTATTGTACCTACTGTCCATTACAAGTGGCGACGGGCTCACTCCCCGTCACACTGGACAGAGTTTCGGTACTACTAGTGAAACGTGGATGTTCTGAACTTTCAGAATATCTCTGACTACCCTCTCGGGGAATATAGTCGTGAGCATATGCTAATATCGCGACAATAACACGGCTATGGCTATATTGCGACTGTATCGTTCCGCCAACGCCTACGCTCAAAAAACGCTTATATGATACGGTCCTAATATCGGATGCTTTTTTCACTCTGTTGTTATTTTAGCCGTATAGCGATCGTAAAGGACATACAGTGCAGCGTACTGTTCTGCACTGCGTACTGTACTGCAAAGTGGAGATATTATGGACTTTGAAATCGATTTGTTTATTCCTAAACTAAGGGTGATTTCATTTTAGGATATCAATATAAAACTTACTATATTTTTGAGCATAGGCGTTGGCGGAACGATATCGCCACGATATTTCTGAGATATAATAATAAATAAATAAATAACGCTCACATGCACATACATTGTAATGATCCCACGTAAGCTCTAACAGGCTTTTTGTTGTGGAAACCATACAACAACGGCACAAACATATAACATCCATGACCGAACCGGGATTCGCGACCCAGGACCCTGGTTTGGCAGTCCGGCGTGGTAACCATTAGACCAACTGGGTCGTCAATAAGTATGTCGCGGCGGAATCGCAGTGATGTCGCGGCAATAACGCTCAGAGAATGTCAGTGCTTAAAAGTCGCAGCTATTTAGGTGCGACGTCGCGGTGGTACAGTTGCGACGTCGTTGCCATGCAGTTGAGAAATCGCTTACGTTCAAAAATCACTTATGTGATAGGTCCCTTACATTCGCTACCGGGTACTAGGCGACGTTTGAAGCTAACGTGTGGGATAGGCTTTAAAAGTTGTCGTCAAAAACATCAAATCTCCATTTGATACGTAATTAAACTTATAGGTATCGCATGCCACCCCCGAAAAAACGATACAAATCGAGATATGCCTCTTTCATATTATACTTATTTTTCTCGTTTTGTCGCTCTGTCGTGGTTGGCATGCTAGCCATGCTGTAGGATGTGTATCGTCGTAATATAAGCCGACCAGATCGGGGAGCCTCTAAGTAACTAAGCTAGTAGACAAATTGCACTTGATATATAAATAGCTCACTGTTCCCATTCCGTCTCGTCTACTCCCTCCATGCTGTCTTGTTCTAGCTTTAGGTTTACTGTTACTTTGGCGCTCATCGATTTCATTATCTGAAAATAAGATGGAACCATTTAATTTGAACCTGCCTAATGTTTGTGGACTGGAAAATTAAATTTTTATTTTTTTATTAAATTTAAATAGAAATTTTATATGTAAACCTACAAATAAAAACTGGTCAAGCGCGAGTCGGGCTAAACGCGCACCGAGGGTTCCATACCACACCGCCCCACCATACATATTAACTTACAAAAAAGCGCTTTTTCTGCGGCTCTTTTTGCGCGAGACCGACTCACACTTAGCCAGTTTTTAATATTTGTTGTTATACTGTAGAGTTTGTTCTATAATCACACTAAGTTTGACACTTGTATGTATTACCGTTTTTACGATAGAGCGAGAAGAAAAAACGTTGATAAAAACTAGTTTCTTGTATGAACGTCATCATACAAGAAACTAGTTTTTATCAGATTAATTTTTAACTTTTTGACATTTTTATTATTTGTTAACAAATCCGCCAATTTTAACCGTCTAGCTGTAACGGTTCAAAAGTTACAGTGTGACAATACTTACACTCTCCTGTTTCTCCTTAGGGTCGTGGGGGACGTGTGACTTGATGAGGTCAGGTTTGGGTTTCTGCGTCGGCTTCTGTCCGTTGTCACGGTTCACGGGCGACGGTGTTGAGTGCGCGGATACTGTAAAATAAATACTATTAAAAAGTGATCAAAAGAGGTGCTAGTAAGCGTAGTGTAGCTTCGGTATTGGAAACCATCACCAAAGTTCAGCAACGTCAAGTTCGATGAATAGATGAATGTTACTAATTATTAATAATGCCAGAATTTTTTTGTTTATTCGGTAATTACCAGTGATCCGAATAGGTAGTGCAATTTAGGGTAAAGTTGCAAATATTTGTGTGATGTATATTAATATTTGTATTCGATACAGGGCGTAAAATTTTATGCTTTGTATATTAAACAGGGTGCACACCCCGTGTAGTACACCCATGAATCGAATACAAATAGTAATATTCATAGATAGATAGATAAACAATTTATTTGCATAAGCAACACATCCGCCCCTACTTTTGCCTATGACCGCCAACGACCAGTCCTGCACTGCCCTCATCCAGCGGTTTCCCGCCACATAAGGTGAACACGCACTTGTCCGCGCCGAACTCTGAATTAGTACGAAAACTTCAGCTCGGACGTTTTCATTCTAATTCAGATTTCGGCGCGGACAAGTACGCGGTCACTTTAAGTGGCAGGAAGTCGTTGGATGAGGGCAGCGCAGGACCGGTCGTTGTGGCGATCCTTGGGGGAGGCCTATGTCCAGCGGTGGACGTCTGCCGGAAGAGATGATTGGTAAAATTAAACTGAACCACGTACAAGGTTCCATGCCGGGCGGCTGTAGGCTGACTGTCCTGGTGGCCACTTGTTTGTTGTTGAACCAGTCCTGAGCGCTCTGCCACGGCTCCCAAGTGACCAGGGTCGGTGGGAATAGGTCGTCTTGGAATAATTCACTCTGTAACATAAGATTTTAATAATAGAAGCATTATGTGTCATAGTGGAAATTCTGTATTGGAAGCTGATCACCGATGTTGCAGTATAATAAGAAAGAGTATCTATTACTAGATACAGTACGAACACTCCCTGCCTCCCACCAACTTTTTACCTCACCCCCTCTATCGCCCTCCGATTACCCAGCAGTTACCTAAGAAGAAGACTTAAGGTTCAATTTCTTTGGTTTCGCATGTACTGACGTCATCTTGTCAACTGCCTCCGTTGTCTAATGGTTAAGAGCATTAGGCTCTCGATACGGAAGTCTTGGGTTCGATTCCCACGGGGGACACCTAGTGATATGTCATTTTGTGCGTTTTTCCCCAGTTGGTTAGGACATTGCAGGCTGAATCACCTGATTGTCAGAAAAGAAAGATGATTCCGTGCTTCGGATGGCACACTAAGCCGTTGGTCCCGGCTACTATCTCTGGTGGTAGTAGTCGTTACATAAAAACCACGTCAGAGGCCGAAAGGCGTTCTGAAAAAACTCTGACATCAGGGCTTGCCCACACGATAAGATCTTGACAATTTCAATTGTTTGTATGCAGTGTCCGGGCTGTTCCGAAGTTTAACTCTCGGTCGCTTAGGAAAGCTCGTCCAGAATAGCGTTATTAGATGACACTGTTAATTACTCCCAGGTCAATTAAATCCGATTCTCATATTGTACGGATCTCATATTGAACTAATTTCAAATTTATTTTAAAGCCTGGTCAGAGGTATTGGCTTCAAATACTGACAAGTTGACAACTAACTTGCCTCCACTCCATCAATGCATAATGAACCAGTGTGGTGGAGTATGTGCCGAGCCCTCTTGCGCTTATTCGTGAGAGGTGGTCTAAGCCCTACAGGTTATTACTCGAACACAGGAAGCTGGCATAGGTATTGTCTATACCTTGGAGGACACACAGCCTAATAAGCGGTAAAACATTATAATACTCCTTGGTGGTCGATAATGATCGTTCTTCTTTCGTTAATTCCCGTCATTGTTTTCGACGTTACTTTGTCCCTTTCTAATCCAACGACAAGAATTGTAGCTCCTGTCATACAATTTACGTCACGTCATTGGATAGAAAGAGACACAAAAACGTTGGAAATATCGACGATGGATACGTACGAAAGAAGGTCGAACATTACCGACTTCCGTGGCCAATTTTCTTGTTTCTATGCTTGTAAGGAGGAGTGGCATCCTTTATGATTCTAAAATCCTTGACTCGAACTATTATGTATTGTTATAGAACATAATAATCGTAACAATAACCTCACCTTTATTCTGGGTACAGTAAAAGATAGCGGCTCAATATTTCCATTAGTCAATCGTAAGGCTCGAGCAAATTCCACCTGCAATAACAAAAATCATTATTGTACTCAACAATTATTAGTTTATTTATGTGTTGTTTCTGAAAACCCGTGGTGGTCCAGTGGCGAGTAACCTTGCCTGCCGTGCAGGAGGCGATGGTTCGATTCCGAACTTGTACAAATGAGTTTTTCGAAAATTTATTTACGATTTGTAACACCACTGGCTTTTCGGTGTAGGAAAAACGTAAGAAAAACTACATGCTTCAATTTCAAGGCATGTATTGTCCCCACCTGTCCATTATAAGTGGCGACGGGCTCACTCCCCCGTCACACTGGACAGAGCGAACATACACGTTTCACTAGTAGTACCGAACTAGTGAAACGTGTATGTTCGGAGGTTTCAGAATATCTCTGACTACCCCCTCGGGGAATATAGTCTTGAGCGGTATGCTCACCAGGAAAATCATTCCGCTCGTCAATCTTCGTTTGCGCAGAGCAGACCAGAGTCCCCGTCAAAACCCGAAGTCATTTAAAAATCAAAAGGGTGTAATCAAAGTCGGATAGCAGCGAAAAGAGCACGGAAACAATTAGCCAATAGCGGCAAGGGATTGAAGGCACATCCTGATTCGTCAATATAATTTCGCGCTCTTTTAAAAATGTTCAACTGTGCAAGTACATCGGTAAGACTTATAAACCTGGTGCTACTGTACATTCTTTGGATTTCAGGATGCTCAAAAAATACTTTGGTTGTTTGTGGAATGTTTATGGAAAGTTTGCATTATTTAGATTTAATCTAAATTTACATCAGTGTTCCTTATCGTTTTAAAGACCTAGATTGTCTAAAATTCAAGAAAGCTATCAACAACTGGTTTCTTTCGAAACTACAGTGTCCAAGAGTTTTTGGATGACAATAAGACAAATTGAAGACCTTGAATTTGAATCCTATGCATCTAATTGATAAGAATTGATTGTCTGGATATAAGGTGGAGTCTTGTAATTGCAACTATCTGGTAATTGCAACTATGGAGCAATTGCACTTATAAGAATCACAATTCAGTCCTTCTCTTTATACCAACAACTGCCTTCTAGATGACTAGACAAGTCTATTGAGAGAAGAAATGAATCGTGATTCTTATAAGTGCTATTGCCCCATAGTTGCAATTACAAGACTCCACTATATCATTATTTTTATTTTTCTATCATGACATTCATTCATTTTTCATTTCTAATTGGCATTCTATTTATTTTTACAGTACTTTTTTTTTAATAAAGTATATTTGATTGATTGATTTTTTATTATAACAATTTGAGATTTTAAGCATATCATCAACAGTTGTAATAATTTTAAATTTGACTAAAATTCGAATTATTATTGATTTATTGTACACCTAATCCGGTAAGCTATGGAGATACAATGTAACAATATAAAATAAAGATTTTTATAAACTTGTAGTTAAGCAAAAAAAACGTTAACTTTGACTTTTATTTAGATATCAGGGTTTTTCATCTCCTGAAGCTGACTGTACCTTCTCGACGGCGACCAGGTTCTTCTGTAGGAAGGCGATGCCCTGGTGTAGGGTGTGCGCCCGGTGGTGGGACAGCGCGCACAGGTAGGGGGGCTCGCACGTCACCTCGTAGCAGTAAATCGTCTGGTCACCCTACAACACGACAACATATTGGTCAGTTACACGGACTTCTGTGCTTAAAATTGTGATTTAGCTAATATCTGGTTCAAAGTTTGAAAGGATAATTATCACGATAATTATCCAACCTTGCCGATCCCACACCCGTACCCAACTTAGTATCCCATCCCATTCCACCGACTTCTACTCCTACTCTTTCACCATGCATGCTGCTCGGCTCGGTTGTGGAACTCACTCCCCGCTGACATTCGCGACTCTAAGACTATAGCAGTATTTAAAAAGAAAACGAAAGAAGTGATATTTATATATATAATTATATACATATTTTGATATATATTGTATGTTGTAGGTATATATTACATAATATATTTATTTATTTACTTATACTGTTTGTTTGTACACAATAAGTTTGCCTTGTAATTGTTAACTGTCTCTTTACGGGTCTGCTGGAAGAAATCTCTTCAGAGATAAGCTCGCCCTTTGTACATGTTTTCTCAACTTTGTGTGTTATTATGTCCGTGTGGTACAATAAAGAGTTATAATAATAATTATCACGATAATTATCATTATAATTATCAAACAAAATATACGTTGATCTTGATAATAATAAAATTGCAAAGAAAAACAAAATGCTTGCGTTAGCAATGCCAAGCCACACAAAAGAGTTATAATAATAATTATCACGATAATTATCATTATAATTATCAAACAAAATATACGTTGATCTTGATAATAATAAAATTGCAAAGAAAAACAAAATGCTTGCGTTAGCAATGCCAAGCCACACATGGCGTATACCACAGTATTCGATCACAATTTGCGAAAAAAGAAGCTTCTCAATTATTTGTTATTCATACGAAACGAAAATGCCCAAGACTAAACGCTGATTTCTCTGAATATTAGTGCATTAAAACAAAAACGACAATTTTATAACTTTTTATTTTAGAAATTTTACTCAAAAATAAGAATCAGCTCGGTTAATTATCGGATAAAGATCGAATAATTATCAAATAATTATCGTATAAGTATCAAAGAAAATAATTATCTTGATAATAGTTATTTTGATAAGCAAGGATTGTATAATTTTCTTCTATCGAGTCAATGGCATGTCACTGAATTTGACTTGCAAATCGTGGTGGAAATGATTGTAAGGGTGAAGCCAAACGAGCGTAAATTTGTGAGTTGTGAGTCGCGTAATTTGAGACCGTTTCATATAAAGGCTGAGGTGCACAATGCATTCCCGGATTTTATATGAAACGGACTCAAAATACGCGACTCACAACTCACAAAATTACGCTCAATTGGCTTCACCCTAAAGCGAATATATTTGTACGTGTAACTGACCCGTCCGGTGAGGAATATAGTGGCGGAGTCGTGGTCGATGTGTGTCTGCAGTATGGCGGGCGACACGTCTAGCCCGACGGTACACACCGGGGCGGAGAGGTCGCTCGCCTTGTATAGCACTATCTGACGCTCCGACACTCTGATAACATAGACACATTGTATGAGATTGAGCATTCATTATACTACCGCATGAGCGCGCAACTAATACTTTAGTTCTGTACTCGGTTGACGAATTTTTGATGTACACTGATCTTGACGGTAGCAGATAGTCAATGTAGTTTAACTAGGTAATTTTTTGACATGTTTCTTTTTCTCTGACATAATAATAATGTATAAATTTAATTATATTCTCAATGACCTTTAATATTTGTTAGACCTTAGATGATGATGATGATTAAAAATCAGGGATAATACTTACTTGTCGAAGCCGGTGACGACGAGGTGTGTGTCGCCGAGAGCCCACACTATGCGCGCCCCGCGGCTGCCGGCTGGCCCCGCTCCGCTGCGGATCGGCTCCGGCGAGGAGCGCGGCTTGTATATCTGTCGACATACATACATATTACAAACAATCAAATTAAAGATTGAAAAATTTGTCTCGGGCGGGACTTGAACCCGCACTCTTCCAAACCGAGGAACTGCGTTATCCAATTTCGCCACCGAGCCCACTACCCAAAAAACGAAATTTTCAATCTGTTGCGTCTTAAGGGAAGAGTGCGGCAGGGCAGGGTTCAAGTCCCGCCCGAGACAAATTTTTCAATCTTTAATTTGATTCGTAATAGCACAACATGGCTGTAACATGTTTAAAAATCAATAATATTTGAAATATTATAAACAACATTACATCGTTCCGTGTAGAAAGTCAACCGTAACCCGGATATTATACAGGGTCCTTCTGATGATCAGACCGTCAAACTGAACAACTTTCTCTATGGGACTAACATCGAAATTATCACTTACCCTGACAAGGCCATCCTTGCAGACCGTGGCCAAATACTCGCCACACGGCGACCAGTCCATAGCGAATATTTGATCAGTGTGACCAGTGAGAGTGATCCTAGCGGTTGGTTCGTCGACTAGGTCCCACAATTTGATCGTTAGATCGTGGGCTGCGGTGGTCAAGAGGTCCTTGGCCGTGGGATGGAACCGCACGAGGTATATCTTGTCAGGGTGCGCGGAGAATGTGCGTGAGGGGGTGTTTGTTGATTCTTGGAGGCCTGTGGAGGAATGTTGTTGTTATTTAGTTTGTTAAGAAATGTTCTACCGTAGAACTTCTACGGGTGTTTTATTACGCATTGATGTGGATTAAATTGGCAGGTTCCTTAACTCGCTGCTAAGCTCAAAACAATGATCTTCACAAATGCTAAAACTGTTTAATGCAATGCAATTCTGACTCACTGGGCGAGTCGTGCGCACTGCGGCCCATTTGTTGCTGACCTACGACGTAGGTCGTCAGCAATTAAAGTGTTAAGGAGAGCCAAAGGGATCAGGATAGTAAAGATAAATTGTCTCTGTCTACCCCAATAGGACACAAACGTGAGTAAATGTATTAATGCTTCAAAGATAAAAAAAAATATATAGATAATTTGAAATGTGAAAAATCTCCCGGTACGGTAGGGATCATGGTAGTGAGTTTATGTATGTACTTATGTATTAATCTAAAGTGAATAACTATAAGTGTAGTGTAGTGTCGCTCGCATGTACAAACTGTTTATATATTATAATCTATACTATTATAAAACTGTAACAGGAAGTTTGTCTGTACATTGAAGATATTAACAAAAAAAAAGTTACGATAAGGTTTTTAGGTGTCCCTGATTCCATTTCACCAATTTTTGGATTTTTTGTCTGTCTGTTTGTTTGTTTGTTTGTTTGAACGAGTATCACGCAAAAACTACTGAACCGATTTTGATGAAACTTTTTTTGTTTGATAGCTTATGATCTGACTTAAAATCTGGTAAATAATTTGTGCGGACGAAGTCGCGGGTTAACGCTCGTCTTAAATAAAACTAACCGTTCTCGGGTATGATCCACTCTCTAACGGCGCCGTCATCACAGGCCACCATCAGCCTGTCGTCCCTGTACGGGTCCCAGGCCCAGTCCTGCAGCACGGCGGGGTGGAGGAGCGCGGGGGGGTGCAGGCCCGCGGGGTGGGTGGGGGGCGCGCGGGAGAGGGGGGAGGCCCCGACCGGTAGCTCTATGATGGCGACCCGACCACCACCGCCTGATACTGGCACGGCGCAACGGACGCCGTTTGCTGGAATGGAAAAAAAGGGAGATAATTTAGGTTTCGACGTAAAATGGACCTCTTAGCCATGTGCGAAGACTAACACACGTATTCTTAGGGGTATCGCATACGGGAGACGAGGCGGCGTCGAAGGCGCGTGGCGACTTTGACATATGATCGATAATTGTATACCAAGAATCCGAGCGACGGAATCGGTATGATATACAATTACCGACCGTATGTCAAGGTCTTTAAGGCGCGCCCGCGCCTCGACGCCACCTCGACTCCGTATCTTCGACTTCTGTATGCGATACCCCTTAGTTGTTTCCTTGATATTTCCTCACTCAAGTTGACATGTGGTCACTCAAAGATGTCTCAAATGACATAAGCGTCCTCGACTTCCAATCGATTTACAAATCATGTTCAGAATATAGTAAAATAATGTAAGAGGAGCACTAACCGTAAAATCCATTACATTCCCCGGAGATCTGTCGACTGATGTTCTTTATATTCTCCACGTGGGTGGACTTGTGGCCCGGGGTGCCCTTTAGGTGACGGAACTTTGATACCTTGCCTGCAATACATTACTATGTTTTTTAATCTGATCATCTAAAAGTTCTGGAAATTAGTTCGAAAAAAAAATTGAAGACGCGACTTTTTTAGCAAGAACGTCGCGCATAACCTGGCAAGAGCATCAACAATGACTTACACTCAGTTGCAGAAACGCTCAATAGAGTTAATCCTACATTCTTGCATTTTTCCATATTTCTCTACGCCAGTATTTTAAAAGTTAAGGAAAAAGAACTCAATAGGTGCAAAAATGAGATGTGGCATACAGACAGACAGAATGATCGAAAGTATAAGGCCGCCTACTATGCAATCGCTTAGTGGCTGCAAGGTGGCGTGCGTTCGTGCGTTCTAAGGGTCCTTGCACACAGAGAGCGGTCACGCGGTCAAGCGTTCTGCGTTCGCATTCTATTTCTGTCTGGCAGTACCCTGAAGACAGAAACAGAACGCGAACGCCGAACGCTTGACCGCGTGACCGCTCTCTGTATGCAAGGACCCTTAGGGCTCCTTGTTTGACTATGGAATTCTAAAAACAGAAGGAAATTTAACACAGAGGATTATATTATATTGTTCATCTCGTAAAGTTAAAGAAATCAAACAATGTCGAAGCAGCGAGTAGAAGATATAAAAAATAATTAGGTAGAAAGCTTACCAAAGACAGTGGATGTTCTCTTAGTCGTAACGTTCGGAACGGAAGCGCGTTTATCTTCACGCTCCGGACTCTTGCACGACTTTAGAGAATCTCGCCGTCTGAAGAACGAAAACAATTATCATTTAAACATAGAACCATCACCACATCAGGCATTGGTAACACTAACGTCCTTCCGAAGCAAGCTCGTGTTTGAACCATTAAAACAATCATCCACCAAAAGACTGAGAGCCTTATAACACAAGCTATTTTTGAGCGGAGGCGTTGACGGAACGATATCTTCGCGATATCTCTGCGATCGTGGCGATAACGCTCAATCAACGCCTGTGCTTAAAAATAATGGCGATTTCAATGCGACATTGCGGCAGTGCAGATGCGAAACGTAAAAATATACAAGATTAATCAACATTTAACATAAAATTTAAGGTTTTACGATTTAAACATTTTCAGAAAGTAAAATAATCGCTCTAAAATGATCTGTCAAAATTACCAAGCTATCTTGGACGGACTATAGAGCGTAAGCTAAACTTTTTGGTCAATGGTAACAATCACAGATCACAAAAACTAAAGGGAGATGTGAAAAGGCCCCGCCCGGGCCTGTGTCGCAGCAATATGCGCAAAAACGGAACACATTGCTCGCGACAGTAAGAATTCAATATATTATGAGGCTGAAAGCCAGTCGAGATATTATGTGTAAATAGTTTACAATGCTTGCGTAGTACTAAAGATTATTCGAACGTTGAGTTCTGATACCGCAATGGATAATGAGCACATTCAAGCTAACAAAATACTTTCTATCGCGTGGTACTGGTGGTGATGCGACACTAGGTTTCGTACTCAGCGCGTTGGTTGGCCTCTCTCTAGATCTCTATGGTTACAATACAGCAATATACCTGAGCGGTGCGGGGGAGGGCGGCGTGTCAGACTCTACGGCCACGCTCACAGAACGTAGCTCGTACGCGCGACGACGGTCTGCTATAGATTGGCTGCCGGCGTTACCACTGCAAATTTATTATCAGTTTTATTTTGAACTCGCGTTAACCCGCGACTTTGTCCGCACAAATTATATACCAGATTTTAAGTCAGATCATAAGCTACCAAACAAAAAAGTTTCATCAAAATCGGTTCAGTAGTTTTTGCGTGATGCTCGTTCAAACAAACAAACAAACACACAAACCAAAAAACAAACAGACAGACAAAAAATCGTAACCATATCGTAACTTTTTTTTTGTTAATATCTTCAATGTACAGACAAACTTCCTGTTACAGTTTTATAATAGTTTAGACTAGCTTTAGCCAGCGGCTTCATCCGCATAGACTGTAGACTTTAATAGTAAAAACATTTGTTTTAATGTTATATAGCCAGCTATCGTAATAATCATCGCGATTTTAAATATATACCAGTTGTTATGTCTAATAATAAGTTTTTTAGCAAAAAGTTTCGTCAAAATCGGTCCAGTAGTTTCAGTTATTTGTATGATGCTCAAACAAACAAACAGATTTTGGAGTCCACTAAGCCTGGGGCAACTAAACCTATCCGTAACCTTTTTTTGTTAAAATAGAAATATATTTATTTGCCAAAATACTTTGTTATAAAAGGGTGTTAAAAATGTGTTCAGTAGCTGTATATATATATATCTGTGCTATATCTTCAATGTACAGACACTTCTATTACAGTTTTATAATAGATAAGATAGATAGAAGAAAGTACCTTTGACTATTTATTATAAGGACTAGCCTTGCGGTAGCATTTCCCCTCTGCCACGGTATAAGATCAATTAATCATGTGCATTTACATTAAATTTTATACCTTATCACTAAACGAGAAGCCTATAATTGCGAAACAATAATTTCGAACGTTTGGGGTTCACACGAGACTACTTTTCATGATTTTTAACGTTCAAAATTAGAATCTAAAGTTATGGGGAATAAAATCCTAAGTTGCGGATTTCATGTTACCTCGCCCCCGCAAAAAGTGGCAGAAATGTTTGTTAGTAGAATTACACGCGTAACTAGTCCCTATATAAGTAGTCAAAGGAAAGTACCTACCTAAATTTCTTCTAAGATATTGTCTGAGAGATCGCATAATCGATTAGATTATACGTTATCAATATTATAATGCTTGTTCGTGATTTACTCGAAATCGGTACACTAGTACCGATTTTGATAATTCTTTCACATAATCTCTGAATCTCCGTAGTTCTGGGAAGGTTTCATTTTAGTTCATAATAGACTAGGATTTACCCGCGGCAGTGCTTTCTATTCGTTTTCAAGAACCTTATTAATTATTGTAATATAAATTAGGAATACTAACTCTGTAGTCTCGAACATTTTCCTTCTGTCAGCTGTACTAGGGGTCTTCGGAATGTAGCCGGAATCTGAAGAGTTCACCTCCTCTTCCAAACTGGTGTCCGACTTGCCATTCGTGTATTCTTCTGTTTAAAAAAAAAAAAAAATTTTTTTAGACTATACAGGGTCCTTCTTGATACGCTGACATTTTTTTAAGGGGATGATCAAACAGTCAAACTGAACAACTTTCTTTATGGCACCAAAATCGAAATCGCTAAAAAAATATCAGCTGTCTCATACAAAACTGCAAACCTACTCAAGCCAAATGTATGGGACAGCTGATTTTTTTTCGCGATTTCGATGTTGGTCCCATAGAGAAAGTTGTTCAGTTTGACGGTCTGATCATCCCCTTAAAAAAGTGTCAGCATATTAAGAAGTTCTACGTGTTAGAGCCGGCACCCACCTGGCGAGTCGCAGCGCAGAGCATTTTTTACTGCCAAATCACTATCGACTTTGCTTGCGATGAAATAGCATCGAAAATCAATTACCTACCTTTCGCCTCCATTCGCTTCGATGCTCTCGGGGACTAGTAGTTGATTTTCTATGTTATTTCAACGCAAGCAAAGCAGATAATGGTTTGGCGCTTTCCCGGGTTTGTGCGGGGCCTTACTCGTCGATCATTGGTAGCCCGTTGCGGAGAAGCGAGGGCTTTCTAACTAGAGGTTCAGGGTTCGAATTTGCTTTATAAAACATGCCACGTAACGATGAGTTTACTAGTGACTGAAAGGTTTAATCGGCAAATGTTTAATTCGATAAAAATAGGTAACATTTTGAAAAAGCCCAATTAGCTCAATGGCCAATTCGTAAAGTCTATAAAATTGGCCCATTTTCAAATAACAATAACATACCTTTAGGAGGTATTTCCACGTCGCTTGTAGGTGAGAGCGACTTGTCCTTGTCTTCGCTGACCTCCTTAGGGGTCGAAGTTACTGGAGTAGTGGCAGTGGGTCCCGATATCGGCGACGTAGCTAGCGACATAGAGTTTTAAGTTAATTTCAAAACATTTTAATGTAGGAAGTGTCAAAGTGGTGACAGGGGTTTAGCCTTTCGGTCACAGAAACCTTCCTTAATCGGCTCATACGATATCCACGGGAGAAGTAGGGGCGGCCCAGTCTAAGCTGAATGCATACAAGGTGTATATGTAGACAGTTGCATTACTTTAAAGGGTTGATACACATGATATAGGTTGTCTGGAAGAAATCGCTTCTTAGCGATAAGACCGCCTTATTTTGTGCCTCTTGTATTTTTATTTCTGTATTTTACTGTTTATGTTTTGGTGTAAAATAAAGTTGATTTGATTGATTGATACATTTAATTTACAACTTCCCCCAAAGCGAGCAATTCTTGTATATGCGGGGTGTAAGGTTAAACAGGGTGTTAAATTAAATACATAATTAAGGGGGTACTTTAGATTATCAAACTGAATAACTTTTACTATGGAACAAATATTAAAAATGCGAAAAATTTCGATATTGGTCCCATAGAGAAAGTTGTTCAGTTTGATGGTCTGATCATCCCCTTAAAATAGTTTCAGCTGATTTTGTTTAGACCTTATATTGTTATCTTAAAGCCGGGATGCGAGCGGTTAAAGTTTAGATATAACATTTGTAATGCTCACCTGAGTCAGACTTAGAAAGTCCCGGCACTGTTGGAACCGAGAACACCTTATCGAAGGAAAACTCTTCACTGCCTGCTGATGCTGAGAACGGCTTGGGGCCTAGACGAGGCTGAGGAAATTACAATCCTATTTATATGGAAATATAAGCGGTTATTTCATTGAAAACTTCCAGGAGAATATTATACTTTAATTCAGCACAAAAAGAGCTCGTACTGGAGCCTTATTGCCACGTAATAGGTGCCAAATTAACTTGATTTGCGACCTTTCGTATGTAAAATGTTTAATGTGATATTTTGGTAAGTTCAGGGTCATTAGAGAATCAGTACCGCATAGGAAGGTTTTTTTAAACTGTTAGTTATTTGAAATTGGCGGATAGCTTTTGATTCTACAGTGTCACCAACTTATACTGTAGAATGAGCGATGGCGCCACTTTCTGTATCAAAGAATGAGAGGCTACATCGACTAACAGCAACAAAATGACGTTTTCATAATGGCATCAGTAGTTCCGCTTTTGGCCATTCTACAGATAAGTTGGTGGCACTGTAATTTGTATACAAATCAAGATGTTATTAATGACGGTTCATTTATGTCAGTGGTTGTCACATCTAATGTCAAACGCAATGCGATAAGTTCTTCAGTTTGCCCTGCGATCTTAGCTTGCGATTGTTTAAGTGCTGCCATCTAGTGGATAACAATGATAAGAAATGTCATGGACGATATTGTGTCCATGAAATTGTTTTAGTCTATGGTTTTTAGTTTTAATTTAAATTGTATTTTAGCAACATTTAACCGGGCCAGTAAATAAATTATATAAAAAAAAACAATGATAAAAGTGGTTGTTTAAAAAAAACGGTTAATATTTAGTGGAAAGATAGTTTTTTATTTTATTTTATATTGCTTAACTGCGCTGTAATTACTTCGAGCTGTCATATTACTTTGAATGTTTTGTAACACGATACGACTATATTTTTAGCTATTATTGCAATTGGTTTGTATTTCTATCATATTAGTCTATATTACAAATGCGTAAATATATAAAAGCTATTACATGCATATCACAATTTGGCGAAATTCCCCGTACATGTTACATGTTGTCATCTAACGGTGAATCTAATGCTATGTCTTTCTGTTCACGCATGGTTACATCGACTGGAGTCCTTGGCGAGGATCTACGGCTGGGACGAAAAGACCCTTATCTACCACATGACTGGCAACCTGGAAGGCAACGTGCTCCTCTGGTTCGGACATCAACAAAACATCGAAATCTCGTGGCAGGAGTGGAAGAAGTGACTTTCCGACTACTTTCCAGCCTACAAAACTGAAATTTGTAGATTAGCCCAGTCATTTTACGGTTTGAGCCGGGACTAATTAATATTTGTTTTTTTTTTTCGTTACAGCATTTACGAGCCAATTTCAGCTTAGAAGCGTAACAAAATTTTAAAAATATCACGTCAGCAACAACTCCAAATTTTAAATTTTGCATTTATCTCGTTCTATTAAAAACAAATGGTAAATTTTTTTTTTTGCATGCTTTTATGGCTTTACCATTATACATACTTACTACAAACATGGTGTGAATATTTTTGTCTACTTAGAAGGTTTTGAAAAATACATTCGTATTTTCTTATCAATACAATTTTTTTTAAAATTCTATTCCTATTTTATTGCTCAAAAATTAATATTGTTAAATCTAATTAATCTAATTAATGAGTGCATTGGTATTAATATTATTAATTTAAAGGCCATCTGGGAGATACAATTTTGATTTCTATGTAGCGTAGCGTTTTTTTTTAAATATGTTTTCAGATAGGCTTTTTGTCACTATATTTTGCCAGTTACAGTTTAAAAGTCCAATTAATATTTACTCCCTACCCCTCCTAACAAAACTCCGTAAAATGACTGGGCTAGATGTTCTAAAAAAATGTTCTCATTGCAAAACATCAGGACATGAACGTGACAAATGTTTTAGCCTCAAAAATGCCCCAATACCTAACCCGCTCGCTCTAAAAGCAATAACATATTATATAAGAAATTTGAAGAAAATTGTGAGAAAAGTTTTCGACTTACTTCGTTAATCCAGTTTAGTCTTGCGCCGAGAAAAATTATGTTTTCTTAAGACCGAACGACCTTGACCCTATCACAGCCGCCTCACCTCTACTATACTATATCATTTTAGTAGGTATACCTATTGTTGACTGGCTCGTCCTTCATTCACTGTAATGCCTTCTAATCCAAGGAAATAAAATTCGAAAATCATAAGAATTAGCACCAAATTTTCAAATTATTTAATTAACTCATTGAATATTGGTCTTAAAAAAAATTAGTCCATAGCAACTTTAGTACACGCGGTGTGTGTCGCAAGTAAAAGTGACTTCAACTTATAAAGTAGATGTACATAATACAGAATTTTTCAAATATTTAGGCTTTCCTTTGAACACAGGTTTCATATGTATTTTATAGAAAAATTAGAAATATACTTCAGTCTTTGAATACTTATATAGGGACTATTACGCGTGTAATTCTACGAACAAAGATTTCTGCCACTTTTTGCGGGGGGCGAGGTAACACAAAATCCGCAACTTTGGATTTTATTCCCCATAACTTTAGATTCTAATTTCGTACGTTAAAAATCATGAAAAGAAGTCTCGCGGGAACCCCAAACGTTCTAAGTTTGAAATTATTGTTCCGCAATTATAGACTGTCTCGCTTAGTGATAAGGTATAAAATGGAATGTAAATGCACATGATCAATTAATCTTATACCGTGGCAGAGGGGAAATGCTAACGCAAGGCTAGTCCTTATAATAAATAGTTCATAGTAAATAAAGCCGAGATGTTGAAGGCCATTGCTATATTTTTCATTAATTTATATGTCTTTCAAATAACGAGAAGATGGCTCCTAAAAATCAGAAAAATATGGCCCGATCCTCAGATATAGTATCGTTGGGTGAAATACAGCTCCAGAGAAAGTGCAATTTTCCTGAACCTGACTTGCACGACCTATGGTGTTTTATCGGTTTACCGAGTTATTTTAGAGAATTTTTTAAATTATTTTCTTTAATTAATGCAAAAAAAGGATATTGTATGATTATTATGAACCTTATATGGTACTATATCTAACATATTTCATATTTTATTGTTACAACAGCTGATATAATAATGTGATAGCTGAAGAGTAAGTGAAAAAAATGTGTTGTTCAGACGATGATGATACTAGCAAAGACAATTAATATTGATTATGATTGTTATTTAATATTGCACAACTTACATTTAAATTTAATTCCATTTTTTTGTAAAAAAAAAATAATTCTATCATTGTTGAGATAAAAAAAGGAGTGTGTGAAATAATTACTGAAAAGTTAAAGTAATGTATTCAACGTGTTAATGAATAAGCGCATAACCTCATACACCCCAACTGATTTATGACAAAATAATTAGATTGAAACAATAATTTCATTATTTTGATAATTAAAATTTAAAGTTATTCGCATTTTAAGTTTTGAGACAAAAATGATTTGTTATCATTTCAGCAATGAATGAAAGCGCTAAAGTATCGATTATGCTGATGTATGTTATTTGGATGCCACAGAGGAACTCATTAACAAATTAGAGAGGCTCCAAAACTTGTGTATTCGGTTTATTTTTGGATTGCGTAAATATGATCACGTATCCGAATACAGGAAGCAGTTAAAATGGCTTCCTATACGTGATCGCAGAAATTCTCATATCGTCTCTCTCCTGTACAACCCTGTAGATCCCACATCCGTACCCTCCTTAATATCCCATCCCACACTACTGACTTCTATTCCCATTCCTTCACTGTCCATGCAGTTCGGCTTTGGAACTCTCTCCCATTTAATATAAGAGACTGTGAAACAATTGCTTCATTTAATAAACTAGTATATTTATTTGTTTATCATTCTTTATATATATGTATGTATATACCTCTATCTTTATATAATCATATCTATTTATTAGTGTTAAATACTGTTTTATTTGTTAAATGTGCACACTATGCCTGCCTCACTTAATATGCTCTCTCACTTTCAAGGGTTTGCTGGAAGAAATCTCTTTAGAGATAAGCTCGCCCTTTGTAATTGTAATTGCTGTTTTCATTTATATTTCCGTGTGTACAATAAAATGTTAAAATAAAATAAAATAAAATAAAATGGCTCATAAGAGGGTTTAGAGTGCGTGAGCTGGGACCTAAGCTATTTCTTCTGAAATTTGTTCAGTGTTCTTAGGGAGTAAACATACTAAAGTCTCTAGGAGTCGCGCCGGAGGGGGAAGGGGCTTAAAGTTCTCACTTTTGGGTTTTTCGCGAATATATCCAAAACGGTGCGTCGTAGAGAAAAGTGGTCTTCTAATAAGTGAAACTTTATAAAATTCTCTTCACTTTTTATTCTATATACTTTTTCCTATTTCCCAATAGTTTTCGAGCTACACGCTCCGGAAAAGTAAAAATTAAAGTTATTTAGCATTACCTGAACATGTTTTGAACCGCAATAGTATATAGCTATTGCGGTTCAAAAGATGTTCAGGTAATGCTTGAGGTTGAAATTTTCACAAAACCAGCGTTACTATGGCGGGTTTGCTAACAAAATATAAAAAAGTTAAAAAAAGGGGGATCCTACACCAGAAGCTAGTTTTTATCAACGTTTTTTTTTTCTTCTATTAACTTGGTGTGATTATAGAACAAATTCTACAGTATAACAATAAATAATAAAACTGCCCAAGTTTTTTTCACGTTTCCTGAGGTAGGCTCCATAGTGAAAGTTGTTCAGTTTGATGGTTTGAATTCACCGTTTCAGTATTTGCTAGGCTGTCACTTACACCCTGTATTTCTGAAGTCTTGTCATTGTGACGGAATCTGATGACGTTATTCCGAATTCGTCTGGGATTTGGATACCTTCTGAATTCTTCTGGTGATTCGTCCGATTCGTCGCAGATAAGTGTACGGAGTTTCATAAGATTACATACAACGAATTCTTTCGACTCGTTCGCCGCGGAAAAATGTGCGATCACCTTAAAATTGACTTTGTATTAACTAATCATGATTAACTCAAAATATAGTTTATTTAAAATACTTCGTTCTCGCTAGAATCAAAAAAAGATAATAAATAACGAATTAAATAAAAAAAAAAAGCTACATAAAAAATGTTTTCCGTTAGCACTATAATATCAACTAAAGAAACCACACGTGAAAGACGATGACAAAGTACCTTATAACCAGATCCTAGTACCGTTGTGGTCCTAGGCTTCGGTTTTGGCGCCTCCCCTTCTTCCATAGACCCTGGCTCTGAAATAGATGACCTCGGCAAAGGTTTTGGCGCCTGAACTGGTACCCCATTGATATAACTGTTACTCCTCGATAGGGTGACATCAGAAGACTCAGTACTATCAGATTTTTCGATGGTCTTTTCGGTCTTTACAACGGTCTTCTCGGTCTTCTCATTGGTCTTTTCATCGTCGTCGGTTTGTTCGATGTCCTTATCAACTTTATCGGTCTTTTCGTCACTATCGTGACCATTATCGTGACCGTTGTCGGTTATTTTCTTATGGAAACCGTTGGTTTCTTTCTGTTCAATAGGTTTGGAAGGTTCTTTGGTCTTTTGATTTTCCATGCCTTTGATTAAATCTTTTACGTTAACAAAATCGATTCTGTCTTCGTCTTTTGGCTCTGGAAGCTCGGTCTTAGCCGTCTTTACTGGTTCGAGTTTTTGAGCTTGTGTCGCTTTTTTATTAGCTTCTGCCTTTTTCGGTGGGGGCATGGCCAGAATTGTTTTAACAACTTCTTCTAGGTTACCGCGGTGCACCTACAAAAAAAATCGCATTTAGATTTATAGATAAAATCAAATAAAGTACTTTATTTAACACCAAAAACATAAGCAGCAAAAATACAGAAAGAAAATAATTATACAGATTAATTATTTAGTTATTTTACTTATGTACTGCCGCAACTGTTCGTCGCTTAGATCTACGACGGGCGGCAGTTCAAATGTTTAAAAAAGTAAAAAATACTTACATTATACCAACAAAAAACACCCGAACGTGCGATTAGCAAACTAAACTAATGGCCATACTACACGAACACCACAAAATAACTAAAATAAAAAACTACACCAAATAAAAACGATACTTCAAACACCAAAAAGGACGCACACATTTACACAACAATAAAGTAGTAATCGTTTAAAAAATAAACACAATAAGCTCATTATTTGGTATCGGCGCAATATGTCTTCTTCCTCCATTCGTCTCTTTTAGCCGTCATTTCTGCGCACACTCCCTTTTTACACATGTCATATTTCACACAATCCATCCATCTTTTCTTTGGTCCTCCTCTCTTCATGCAGCCATCCACATTCATATTCAACATTCGTCTTGTAAATTGACACTCATCACTTCTCATCACATGTCCATACCACGATAATCGATTACCGCGTATTCATTCACAGGAGCCACTTTCAAGCTTCCTCTAATATACTCATTCCTAATCTTGTCCATTCTAGTAACACCACACATCCATCTCAACATTCACATCTCTGCTGCATGCAGTCGTTTTTCATCCGTCACTTTAACGGCCCAACACTCGTAGCCATACATATAAAACACAATAAGCAATATCAATGTATCACCTCCTAAATTCATACTAAAATAATACATATTAAAAAATAAATTTTATAAAATACATATTTAAAATGTGCTTTTGGCAAAATAAAAGCCGGTACAATCGAATTATGGTTGTCAAAACTATACCTCTAAATATATTAGTGCCTAAAAATAAAAAGGTACATATACATTTTAAACTAGAAAAAAACCAAGCATGCAATGTTTAACGAACCGTTTCTCCACCGAATCTCCTTTAATATCCATTTCATAATGTGTAAACTTAAATGCGATACATTTTGGGGGTACTTCAGACCATAAAACTGAACAACTTTCACTATGGAGCCTACCTCAGAAAACGCGAAAAAATTACAGCAGATTTTTTTTTGCGTTTCCTGAGGAAGGTTCCATAGTGAAGGTTGTTCAGTTTGATGGTCTGAGCTCACGGTTTTAGTTTGCGGAGGGCTGTCCCTTACACTCTGTATGAAGCTTGTTTCCTGGTACGGCCTCACCAAGATATCTATTCATGTTGTCAAAACCACGCCCTTAAATATGTACCGCGTTTAAGTTTAACCCCTGGATAACGTCTAAGATATGAAACTAACCTGAACGGAGTTGTTGGCGTCTGGATGGAGGGAAATGTTCGGAACTGGGTAGTCTGTGTTCTCCAGCCACATCGGAGCGCTTAGGTATGTTACTGTGCCGCTCGTTTCCGGGTATAAGTCCGCATGGTATTCACGGTAGCTCTGTGGAATAAAATAGTTTTGTTGTTACTATAATTTATGTAGTATTTTCGTCTCTTTAAAAACAGCATTAAATCTGTTTTTATCTTATTTAGCTGCTTAGTTATTTACAATGTATAATCTAGAATAGTGTTAAATGTGAATGTGGATGGCTGTATGGAGAGGGGACAACCAAAGTACGAATCGATTGTGGGAAAGATGACATGTGTAAAAGAACCCTAAAAAAGAGGGAGCGATGAACAAGCTCAAAACAATGATCTTCGCGCAGAGCTAAAACTGTGGAATGCAATACAATTCTGACTCACTGGGCGAGTCATGCGCACTGCGGCCCATTTATTGCTGACCTACGACGTAAGTCGTCAGCAGTTAAAGTGTTAAGAGAGATGAATTGTTTTTTTTTTAGTTTATTTTAAGTTTTCATAATTACAAAAGGTACAAATTGCTTTACTTTTCGCCAAACTGCAGAACAGTTTGTTTCATGGAGGAAGACGACACATTGCGCCGACCCCAAGTAATGGAATATGGACGGCGGGAAGATGATGACGAATCTATAAATTTATTTATTTTATTAAAAAAACAACGCTCTACGAGCCATTTGTACAATACTTTTGTTTCATTCAACTGGTGTCATTCATTTGACAACTGTAACCCATATCTTCCTATTTGAAATTGATAGTATACAGGCTTTGACTATTTATAATAAGGACTAGCCTTGCGGTAGCATTGCCCCTCTGCCACGGTATAAGAACAGTTGATCATGCGCATTTACATTCAATTTTATACCTTATCACCAGGGTCCGGAATTTTGGTAGCACTTTTAATATGTCAAAGGGATTGCACGTTTATCGACTTCCGATTGTGTCGATATATTAAATCTGAAATATATTGTTAGGTCCTTATCAATATTATTCTTCTCTCTTCTGTCTTATTATTGATACTGGCAGTTATTCTATTAACCTTTGATTACCTACAGTTTTAACCTCCTGTGTACATCTGTACAAATCTATTGGTGGTGTTTAAGTTGCTAACTAAAGATAACGATAGATTTTATTATTTTTTATGTCCTACGTTAAGTACAGGTGTATGCAGGCGGTTAAAGACCTATGTTAACAAAATGTCAATCATTTGGTATCTTAAAATGTCACTCATTGGGTATCTAATATCGAAAATGTTTCGTAATAAGAAAGATACGATAGAGAAATGGTTAGAAAAATACCCAGAGCTTATTTAATAAAAAGAAGAAGATTCCTTGATAATATGCTGTTCTGTTTGTGATGTTAATTTAATATACGGACACAATCGTAAGTCGATAAACTTGCAATCCCTTTGACATATCAAAAGTGCTACTAAAATTCCGGACCCTGCCTATTACTAAACGAGACAGCCTATAATTGCGAAACAATAACTACGAACTTATGACATTTGGGGTTCACACGAGACTACTTATCATGATTTTTAACATTCAAAATTAGAATCTTAAATTATGAGGAATAAAATCCAAAGTTTCGGATTTCATGTTACTCGACACACGCAAAAAGTGGCAGAAATGTTTGTTAGTAATAATTACACGCATAACTAGTCCCTATATAAGTAGTCAAAGTATACAGGGTGTCTACTAACGAGGGGATGGTATTTATAATGACACGAGCGTTAACCCGCGACTTCGTCCGCACAAATTATATACCAGATTTTAAGTCAGATCATAAGCTATCAAACAAAAAAAGTTTCATCAAAATCGGTTCAGTAGTTTTTGCGTGATACTCGTTCAAACAAACAAACAAACACCCAAACAAACACACAAACAAACAGACAGACAAAAAATCCAAAAATTGGTGAAATGGAATCAGGGACACCTAAAAACCATATCGTAACTTTTTTTTTGTTAATATCTTCAATGTACAGACAAACTTCCTGTTACAGTTTTATAATAGTATAGATTAGACCTACCTTCCTGGGCACCTGGTACATGATGGGCACGACAGAGGAGCCAGTCAGCTGCAGTACTCTGTTCACTTCTCCCTCCATCACGCGGAGAGCGCGCTTCGGTACTAAGCACGCTCCTTTAGTTTGTTCACCTGTGACCAAAATATTTAATTATGTAATGCCAACGAGGTAGCGTACCGCAATCTTCGACAGTTTGCGGTCGCTCGTTAGAATTAAAATTTTCTAGAATGCGATTTTGTAGCCAAAACACAATGATCTCTGGAATTGGCTCTCTGGTGGCTATGTTTTTTTTTCCTTCTTGTTCTTGTTCTGTCTCCCGTTTGCGATGGAGGGAAGTCGGATATTTCGTTTTCCTACTCCTCCTATCTTCTTTGATTAATTCATTGCGGGTTCCAAGACAGATTAGAGTCATCCCCCGGGCTCGCTGGACTTCATTGTCCAGTGTTGTGAATGGTCGCCGCTGTTGATCCTGGCTTACAGGAGTTACAGCGGTGGGAATGTGTGGTGGGCCTATGCCCGATAATAATAGCCAAAACACAGATGCACTCTGTCGAGATGCCACGGCGAAGACAGCGGCAACAGAGGGACGGATCGAGCGGCGGCTTAACGTACATTTTTTAGACGATATACCAGCGGTTTAGCGGTAAACACATAAATTTTAATTACAAATAGACTGCCACCTTTGTGGATATCCAGCCTAAATTAAAAAAACATTCAAGCTAAGCCAATAGTCGTGGCCAGGCTGTTCTCTGTAATAAAGCCCTCAGCAGACGTCGGACTTTTTGTCCATCAGACATAGATTAATTTAATTACCTTCAGGCCTCAGTAACTGCCTCCGTGGTCTAATGGTTAAGAGCATTGGCTCTCGACACACGGAGGTCGTGGGTTCGATTCCCCACCTACACACACACCTAGTGAAATATCACTTTGTACGTTTTTCCCCAGTTGGTTAGGACATTGCAGGCTGAATCACCTGATTGTCTGAAAAGAAAGATAATTGCGTGCTTCGGATGGCACGTTAAGCCGTTGGTCCCGGTTACTATCTCTGGTGGTAGTAGTTGTTACATAAAAACCACGTCAGAGGCCATAAGGTGGTCTGAAAAAACTCTGACACCAGGGCTCTGCCCACGCGATAAGAAGAAGAGGCCTCAGTATGGAATTTTTGTCCACCTTTTCGTTACCTCAAAGTCAATATGTCAGGCGGACACTTCTTTCTCTCCTCCGTGGGCGGACACTTCCGTCGTCTGCGTAGCACATAGCTAGGTGTGCGCCACAGTAATAGCTTACAAATGACACTCACCGGAATGCCTGAGCCCCTCAATCAAGTAAGGTTCCCGGTCAGTCAGTTCCATGTACAATATAGTAGTATCTCCCTTCCCGGCTAGGAACAGCATGTTGGTGTCAGCATCAAACAGCGGCATCAGGATACCGGTGGAACAGTCCAGTTCCAACGTCTTCTGGGTTTGGGAGAGGTTGCGGATGTCTCGAATCATTATCTGACGGAGGCGGGCTGCGTCGAAGCCTGTTGAAGCAGAATGCTATATTATAATTATGTTCATAGTTATTACATTGTTATTATATTAAAATCAATTTCGGGGAGTCGCGTTGTAGATCTGCTATTGGGTAGTCACGTCCCTCGTCAATTGTTAGTTGCCCCCTCCTGGGCCTACAACGAAGCTCCAGTGGTGGCTCAAGATAGTGTTCTTTTCGAAAAACAATCCTTGAAGGCACCAAAATACCGTACAACGTCAAGAACTCTTGCTAAAAAATAAAATAGACATTATTGGCAAAATCATCACAACCAAGATGCAGCCATTTAAAAAAAATAGAATACAGCGGTTGCAGAGGGGTCAATTTTATACAAAACTTTGACGCACAATACGCGTAGACGGTATTAATATAAGTAACTTTGTATATATGGAAAAATGGTTTAGAAAATCTAGATGCCGCGTCACAAATAACATTTGCAATTTATAAAATAATTACGAAGATATACATTTTTCATACAAAAATTTTAAAAGCTTTATATCTTCGTAATTATATTATAAATTGCAAATGTTTGACGCGGCAACTAGATTTTCTAAACTATTTTTCCATATATAAAATATTACTTTTATTAATTCCGTCTACGCGTATTGTGCGTCAAATGTTTGTATGGACTGAAACCACCTTAAGTGCAGATAGATAGAGATATGGGAAAATCCCATTCCATGCAAACAAGTCAGGTTCTACCCGAAAATGATTCTGGTCCCCACTTTCTCAATGTCACCATTTTAAAAGATTGGATGTCGATAAAATCGGCTTTGTATTAATATGATAGCTTTCGGCAAGTATACAAATAAAGAATATTTTATTTGTATTGTACATACGGCGACACATCAAGCTACGCAAAACCAAAATAAGCTGGCCAAGCGTAGGTACAGTAATGTAAAACATCGCGCGGCCAGCTTATGTTTGTTTTGCGTAGCTTGATGTCGCCGTGTGTATTTTTGAGATAGATTTCATGCGTAAGTTCTACACTGAATTGACTGTTTCAGACTGCAAATATTTGTAACATAACCTGATCTAGATTCTTGACTGTAATTTACTCACCAGTGGTAAGTATGCGGTCCTGGTCACCAAGCCACACAGTGCGGCTGTCCTTGATGTTCTGATGGCTGTTGGCGACGTTCAAAACAGCGTTGGAAGCTCGCGGGTCCACGATGCGGACCTTCTTGTCTTTGCATGATGTCACTAGCAACTTGCCGTCTTTCTTCCACGACGTTGATTGGATGACTTCACCGTGATCGCGGTTTACTGCGGAATTCAATTGGAATATTAAAATTAAGTCCGATCACCACGCTAAATAATGACGCATGGTTGGTTTTTGCAGATTTTTGAAAACAATCAATGTGACATTGAAGACAAAAACAAGGAAAGCAGTGATATTTCAATATGTTTAATACCTACATACATAAGGTCACGTCTTTGTCCCATGGGGGTAGGCAGAGACTATTGACCGCCACAGTACGAATCTGCCACACCTCTTTAGCCTCGTGCACATTCATACATCTTTTCATGCACTTCCGTCGATTGAGCGTGAAACTACGCTACGCACTTGTCTTTTTCGGAAAATATCATTGATTTGATCATGCTCACCTTTGATTGATATACATATTTCATTTGTAAGTCTTCTTTCATCCATTCTCTCTACATGACCTACTAATTTTAATACTACAAATTATAATTATAACCCAACCTGCAATAAGGTTATTTCAAATGTATAAATGTGGTATTGCAAAAACCTGGCCTCCATTGCGCGCTGCTGCGCACGTATTAATGTTCGAGGGTCTCCCGGGCGTAATGGACACGCAGCTCTTTGAATGTGTTTCATTATTCTAGATAATTTAAAACTAGACATTCAAATCATTAACGCAATTTACTCATTCCAAAAATCAGTATTGCTACATTACGTTCTATACAGTATAAATCATTTAAATCAAAATGAACTTACCAAAAGCCTCCTTCTGTTTGGTAAGATCCCACAGAGCAAGCTCGTGCCCGGACGCAACATGAATCAGTCCATCGGCTACCGGATGGAAGCCGACATTCTCCACTCTCCTCTGTTTCTGCGATAGCGAGCATTCCGGAGTCGTCAAGGACTCCTTGAGTCCTTCAGGAGGAATGTGCCATAATTTCACCTGCAGAAAAAGAGGAATTATGGAATGGAGCACTCCATTTCAGTTTGTGTCATATGACTAAGGGATGAAGATTCTTCTAATGCACTGTTTTTGTAGGCTTACGAAAGGCTAGCCTATCACTACTTAACACATCATTCCATCTTGAAACCTTCAATATGCTTTTATCCTATTCATCTACACATTCTTTATGTAAAAAAGGTATTTGATCTTGCTACAACAGCACACTTTAAAGATAGCAGTTGGTAGTTCTGCTTATCAATACTGCAGTAAGTAGGTATTTCTTGGAAAAATTTAGCTCATCACAAGGATTCCGGAAATATACAACTCAACCCCACCAAAAAAGTACTTACTACAGTCTTGATAAGCGTGGCAAAGTTGTAGCAAGGTTTTTGACCACCCTACAAGGGCTAACGGTCGTGAGTATATGTATTATATGAATAAATATAAATTTGGCCAGTGTAAAAATGAAAATAAAATCATTAGTATTTTAAAAGATGTAATTTAATTTAATTTAATTTATCTTTATTGGTTATCAAACAGCAAATTAGTTAATTTCTAATACAACAACATTAAAATTTTACAGCGCCAATTACATGATAACATGTTTTAAAAACTGTTTAAGTTACTGTGTTTTACTGTAATAATAAGTATTTGTTTTAAAATATTTCCAATGCAATGACATACCAAAAGGAATGCATGCTTATCAAGAGAAAGATAATGTCACATGTGTGACAAAATGAGTTACTAAATCAGTCAGTGGCTTATCTAGAACTTTAAAAAGACATTATTTTATGATGTACAAATACAACACAAAAATATTCCCTATTAAGAAATTTTTGAATAGTTAGGAATACTGCTACAACCTACGATGATGTAGTGATAGCTTGTGTGTAGCTAATTTAAGTAACTAGATATTTTTTTTAAAACAATCTATTTAAGTATACAGGGTGAAATTGATATCATTAGCATCCTTTAAAACTAAGAATCTACCCATCAAACTGAACAACTTTTACTATGGGAGCAAACCGATTGGAGAAAAAAAATTCAGCTGTTGCATACATTTGAGTCGAGTAGGAGGCATTGCAGATTGCAGTTTAGTATGAAACAGCAGATTTTTTTGTCCTCCGATCGGTTTGCTCCCATAGTAAAAGTCGTTCAGTTTGATTGACTCTTAGTTTAAAAGGATGCTAATGATATCAATTTCACCCTGTAGTTGAAGCCACCACCAGCTGCATGGCAGCTGCTGACCGATATAGTGCTGTCGCGCCTAAGCTCTCTTCTTTTTACGCGCGAATGAACGAGATAAAACACGCGACAGGGCCTTATCGCGCGCATTTTGCAGACCCCACAAATGCACTTTAACATAAATATTTTATATCGATGTTTTTAATTACAATTAAAGCAACTGATACAGAAATCTTATACCTAGTTTCTTTTTTTTTTTTTTTTTTTTATTCAATTTTTTTAAAGGGACTTTTATACAAAATGTTATGTATATGTCAGTCCCATCGTACCTTATGTCTACTTTCTAATTTACTTAATACCTAGTTTTTCTGTGGTTTCATCAAATATCTAGTTTTGTAAGAACCATGTAAAGTGTTTACTTATGAAATACATTTTAATGCAGACCATCCACAATGGATGGAATAGACATAATAACTAAATTTACCACACTTTGCAATAAAACATGTTAAATTGCATAAAAATTCATACAATTAATACACCTACATGTTTGGAAAGTCAAAAACTAGATTCAGCACCTGAATGGGTAACTAGGTCAATTATATTTGCTGTGTGTTCATTTGAATCATACATGCACTAATGCCTACGTCTTATGGGGGTAGGCAGAGAACTATCCTCTTCAATCCTGACATACTTAATACATCATTACAATCCATAACCCTCATACTTCCTTGTCAATTTAGAGTATGTTTTATTTGTCCGTGAAATGATTTTTTTATTTTATAGTTGTTTAGGAACTTTTAATACTCATATGTATATAGGGTGAAATTAATATCATTAGCATCCTTTTAAACTAAGAGTCTATCCATCAAACTGAACAACTTTTACTATGGGAGGAAACTGATCAGAGCAAAAAAAAAAAATCTGCTGTGCCATACTAAACTGCAATGCATACTCGACTCAAATGTATGCAATAGCAGATTTTTTGTTGCTCCAATCGGTTGCTCCCATAGTAAAAGTTGTTCTACCAGACTCTTAGTTTAAAAGGATGCCAATGATATCAATTTCACCTTTTATACATATATCAGTCCTATTTTTTTACCCTAAACTTTATTACACGAACCAATGCGAAAATAATCCATGCATTTCCACATCATTCATCATTTGACAGCCTGGTAGCACAGTCTGTAGTGAACCTGCCTGCTGTGCCGAGGGTCGCAGGTTTGAATCCCGTAAGGGACAAATATTTATATGATGAATATGAATATTTGTACCAGAGTCATGGATGTTTGTATCTTGTGCAGTCATCATAATACAAGTCCAGGTACTTTTAAATGTGACTAGATAATTTGTGTGACGAGGGGATGGTATTTATAATGACACGAGCGTTAACCCGCGACTTCGTCCGCACGAATTATATACCAGATTTTAAGTCAGATCATAAGCTATCAAACAAAAAAAGTTTCATCAAAATCGGTTCAGTAGTTTTTGCGTGATATTCGTTCAAACAAACAAACACACAAACAAACAGACAGACAAAAAATCCAAAAATTGGTGAAATGGAATCAGGGACACCTAAAAACCATATCGTAACTTTTTTTTTGTTAATATCTTCAATGTACAGACAAACTTCCTGTTACAGCTTTATAATAGTATAGATCATTGATTCAGTGATGAAGTCACAAAAGTAAGTAAGTGTTACGGCACACTTGCAGAACGTTCCGCGCCGAATGTTCTGTCGAATACGCTTTTACATGACGCGTACTGGTGTGTCGCCGGTATAGGAAAAAGCGTTGCGCGCGTGTTCGACGGAACGTTCAGCAGGTGTGCCATAACACTTAACATTGTCACTATGGGCATTCGTACAAATGGGAAAAGTAAGAAGAAGTACACATGTGTGATACTAAGTGCGAGCGAGACAGGAATACTCACTTCCCAGCATTTTTACGCCACGATTCTGCCAGGGCGATGTTAAAATTGGTGGGGGGGCAGGGAGTGTCCGTACTGTATGTAGTACTAGATACTCTATTCTATTCTATTCTATTTTTATTAAATGGCGTTTCCTTAAAGATTTCGCCAGTATCAAGTGTTGAAGATATTATTATAATTCAAGTTAACGTTCATTGTACGGTAATTGATATGGCGATCTCAAAGCTCTGTTTTTATACAAAAACACACACCCGAATAAATTGGCGGAGCCGCGTGGCTACCTAAATCGCGAGCCGAATGAAAGACGTCTAGTCAAGAGACCTCTAGCCACGCGACTCTCCTAGATACTCTTCTATTCTATTTTTAACAAATGGCTGCCATCTTGGTAGTGATGATTTTGCCAATATCTAGTTTAATGTGCAAATAAATAAATTAAATAAGGAGCAATAGCAATAGTGCTTGACATTGTACGGTAATGGATATGGTGATCTCAAATCCCTGCTTTTATACAAAAACACACACCCGAAACAGCCATAAAATGGCGGAGCCGCGTGGCCACCTAAATCGCGAGCCGAACGAAAGACGTCTACTCGAGAGACCTCTAGCTACGCGACTCGATACTCTATCTTATACTGTGCTATTAGGTGACAGAAGCTTTGAAAATTAATTCCACTTACCAAAGAATCTTGGGATCCAGTGAGCAGCAGACCGTCATGGAACGGAGAGAACTCCATATCAGTTATGGTATCCGAGTGCGCATGAAGCAATGGCATTGTTTTACTCTTTCTCCCGCAGTCATCAAGCGGCAACACAGCCATACTAGATCCGACATGCTCCCAGTTAAAAGCCATGAAGGCGGCAGACGCACATATATTGTTCCCATACGTCTGGTACGACCCAACACATATATCTCTGATGCATGCTTCGGGCTTTGGCACTATAGGTGCGGCATTTTTATACTTAGAGGCTTTAAAACGCCAAGCCATTGTGCTCCACTTTTTAAAAAAAGTTCAGTCTTTTGAATTTGGAATGTATGAGGCCTGTAAAGGCAGTTTTGGTTATCTGAAAAAATGGTTTTATTTGTTAACTTTTATTTTGGATTTCAAGGATTTTATTTACAAATACAATAAAATACTACTTAGGGAATATAAATATCGGTAATTTGCGAAGGATAGGACATGTGAACCTCTCACAAATAGAGGAATAATTAAGAAATATTATAGCAAACAATTTTCTTATTAGTCATACAAAGAATTCGAACAGATCTGAGAATGGGATAAAACTGATATCACATTTATTGTTCCTTTTTACTAACTTCAAAAGAGTATCTTTATATGCCCAGTTTAAATTAAATGAACGGAATAAATGGGAATTATTGAAAAAACACTTTTTGTTTTGAATAGCACGACCGGTTGTGCGACCGGAAACAAACAAAACCAACAATATCGACGGTTTGTATGCTGAATTGATACAATATTTTAATTCCTATTTTATCAATTAGTAATTTCTTAACACAAAACTTACCTTATAGCGTAAAAATCACAAAGAAAGCCGATTTTCGTAAGACACTCCCCCTAAACGTCGGCCATTTCAAAGCGACATTTTCAGACAATAGTGTGGATCGATAATGAAGTTTCGTGATCTCGATTCGATTCGATGCTCATCGATTTCTAAACGAACAATCTCGGTTGGTGAAAACTTACATAAACACTTAGCAGTTTTTCGAGATCACATAATAAAATTGTATTTTTTTTATTACAGATCAAGATTATCTTAAATTTTCTCATATCGTAAGGCTATCTTAAATTTTCTTTGTTTTGCTACGAAAAATAATTAACAAAAAAAACTCGATTCCAAGATTCCTCGCAATCGATTCAAATGATTTGCGATTTTACATCACTAGCCCAATCGTCACGTCAATGTCGTCGCGTTTATTTTGCGTGTATCTTGCCACAGGTAGAAATGGAAATGATAAGAAATCAAAACTTCAGATAAATACAAAAGTACAATTTTATCTCAAAGATCTAGTCAATTCTAGTCAGTAAATATTTCGACTTAAAGCGTATCTAATGTTTATTGTAAATTCCTTATATATCATCATCATCAGCCGATAGATGTCCACTGGTGGACATGGGCAGGCCAAAGTCAAAGAAATTTATTGAAAAACTATAGGTAAGTATTCACAGGGTGTTGATATAATTAACATTAGAACCCCCAAAACAGATCGCGTCCTGCGCTGCCCTTAACCAACAGGCTTCCACCACCTTCACCACGCTGTGCCTGCCGGGACGCGGTCGCCACTCGAGTACTCTTCGACCTCAATGGCCATCTGTTTCCCACATTTTTTATGCGGGCACTACATTCTCGCCAAGAGCAGCCGAGAACGAGAATGTGTATGCCCTTCATTGTTCTCATGGCGTCATAAGCCGAAGTAATTTTCCTTGAAAGTTCTCGCGAGAGTGAAGTGCCTGCTTTAGCAATTCTTCGGGCTATGTCAGCAACTCTGGTTAGGGAAACTCCTAGTTTAGCCCTGGCTATTGTCCGTTACTTAGTTATCATTGCCGGCAAACATCTTGAGCAAGGCCTTGACTGCGCAGAACATTTTGTAGGCGAAAGCCATTACTACTGCGCTGCCCTCACACCCTCGCCCATTTTTCAAGATATATGCGGGTACCGTGAAATCGCATCACTGTAACGTATGGTATAGTCAGCCTCAAAAAAATTTTGGTACCTACTCAAAAAGATACATTTAAAATAATAATGGTATTAAGCTTTTATACCTTATTCCAGGTCTATTATTATATTTGAGAGCGGCTTACTTGACTTCCGTTTCCGAGCGAACATTACCCTAGAAAAGCGCCATCTGGTGGACACAATCAGCAGCCAGGCAGTGGGGGGCACGGCCAATGAAGCCGGTGCCCGCCATTTTATTTTCATTGGCGTTTTGAATTCCTACTGAGCGGACATGTAACGGAAAGCGCTGCCTTCCCGTTACCGCCATTTTTAAATATAAATTTTAAATTTTCTTTTTCTTAATATCGATTTGTTTTTCGATGGTTAAATGATTAATTTGCATAGTTATTGCATTAACAAGTGCCCGTAAATAGTAAAGTGCGTATTTTCGTCGTCGTGTCGTCGGGTCGCACGAGTGATGGAGTCTTCGAGGGTGGACAAAGACGCGTTTGTTGCAGAAATCTGATAAGTAGACGTCGAGCATATTACTTATAGATTACAATTTCCATTGGTCGTATGGTGCAGTATGCTGAACATTTCCAAACAATTCTGAATGTATGGCGGTTGCATATTTCTGTGCATGAACCGTTAAATGTTACACTGCAGAGAAAAACATTTCTAAATCGTTTTCGTCTGGTTTAATGAATGTGATTGAGTGGCAATCTATATGTGTGTCGTTAAAGCTAACTAAGATGTTCGTAGTATTATTTTTCCTGTGTTTCTACCCCCGTCCAGGGAGGTATTTGTAATGTGTCTATAGGAACAGGTCTGCTGCGGATGAAGCGCAGAAGCGAAGACATTCAAGACTTAATATCCAGGCTTGCGCTGTCCGTGCGTAACGACAGTTCACCAAGCAGGTATCAGGTTAAGGTACGGTAACATAAGTGGCCTGGGGTCGACACTCGACGATTATCCCACCGTTTGGTTACTGTAGTATATAAAGAAGATTAGTAATATCGTCACATTGCTATTTTTCTGCCTGTGTAAAGCCGATACTGGACAAGCTACCGACCCGGTACGGCACTCCCTGCCGGTGTTCGCTTAGCTCACTGGTACCATGCGGCGGGCGGTCTCCCCACGCACTACCATTACCACGATGATCTGCCGTCCACGCTCCTGCTGGCTGCATGATACCGTGATGATCTGCCGCCCACGCTCCTGCTTGCGGCATAATACCGTGACCTGCCGCCTACATTCCTGCTGGCGGCATATTACCGTGATGATCTACTGCACACGCCGTGCTGGCGGCGTAATACCGTGATGACCTGCCGCACACGCTCCTGCTGGCGGCGTAATACCGTGAAGACCTGCCGCCTACATTCCTGCTGGCGGCATAATACCGTGATGACCTGCCACACACGCTCCTGCTGGCGGTGTAATACCGTGAAGACCTGCCGCCTACATTCCTGCTGGCGGCATAATACCGTGATGACCTGCCGCACACGCTCCTGCTGGCGGCGTAATACCGTGATGACCTGCTGCCTACATTCCTGCTGGCGGCATATTACCGTGATGACTTGCCGCCCACGTGCCTATACTGGGGGCTCAACACCACGACGACCAGCCGACCACGTGCCTACTGCCTGGTGGGTCGGTATCCCGCGTGGCATCTAGCATCGGGAACCAAACACAAGGTAAAAGAATGGAGGGAATTAAGTGTCCCGGTACCTATCGGACATTAATTGCCCCCATGACATACGCAGAAAGCCATTTCCATAAACTTTTTCTTTTCATGTTCTGTAATGGTCATCAAATTTTATGTCTGAAACTTTCCAGCGTACCGAATGCTACCTGGTCATCGTTTCTAGATGCGCCCGTATCCACGGAGGACTACGTAAATTTGAAATTCCTAATAAGGTTAAAGACATTCATGATTTCGCGCAGGAATCGGAAAGCATTATCACGCTGTAATCACCGTTCGTGGTTTTTATTTGGATTCTGTCGTCTAAACGAGTCCCTTTTTTGTTTTAACAAGCTTTTATTTAACTTGCCCTGTTAAATGGGATGATTCTTTGTTAAATGGGAGGATTCTTTGTTAAATGTGGGGTACCTACCTGCAATACCCACATACTAATCTAAATGAGACGATCCTAATTCGAACCTGTTGGGTGGTCCTCTTTGGTAAATATTACATTCAGTGAAAACAAGATTATGCAGAACTTATAAATCAGGATGATGTTCCGGTGCTCGAAATAATATATAAACTATACATAAGTGCTTAAGGGATCCAGGCTGTCCGTTTAACGAATTTTCACTTATAAAGTTGCAGTACAAAGATCGAAATAAAAATGTTTACAGAAGGTCACGTAACTCTGTTCTTTCTGGCAATCCAATCCAGAATTTAGTAACCCTACGTTTGGTAAAGTTCAGTTAATTATTGGTGCCTTCTCCAAACACCAACATTTTCTATTTTTGCAAAGGATTCTAATCATTTCAATCGGAGCAGGAGTATCTGATGGTTACACAATACACGTTGGACGAATACCCAAGGTTGTTAATCAATAATTCTATATTTTGGTTTGTAATATCATGCAAGCAGTTTCAGAAAGTCACACATTTTCTGAAGTGCATTCTTTCAAAAATGCATTACTTTATAAATAATATATAATTATATCTACCTACTTTATGTAATAAAATAACTGATAGCTAAGCTATCTTTGTATGTGGCTTGATGCGTCGGTCTGCTATTCTCCCACACAATTTTGTCCCATTAATTTGTTGCAGTATTAGCACCACGTAATAAATAATGTATGCACGTCACACAAAAACTGCAAAGAAGGAAGCTGAAAGATAGCTGCCTATAAGGTGTGTTCTCGGCATATCAATTATACCGCCGAAGGGTTCTATTCTATCCGATATTTCGTCATGCTTCGTATTGTGACTGTCGCTTTCCATATATTTAAATACTTGAAACCTGAACTGAAAAACATATGTGATGAAATCACACATAAATAAAATCCCTTTTACGAGGGTAGTTCATCATTTTTGTGATGTCGTGCCTGCGCGATATGCCTAGGCTTTTGTGAAATGCATTCTTATGACCGTGGCCATGCCGTAACTATGTTTTCCTGGAGGATGTTCCGAATCCAGTCTATACGCTGTACGCTCATAATGTTTCTTATCTGTCATGTGCGTGTTGCGTAAGGTTACAATATTTGAAAAGCCGTTATTGAAAGACAATAGGTTAAAATCTTATAGGTACTTGAAAAGTTAGTCGTTTTCGTTTTTAATACTAATTCAGTATAAATTAAATAGTACGAAAGAATCTTTTATGTGGAGTGAGCTACCAAAACATGCTATTCAGCTTGGGTTGACAATTTTTTTTTTTTATGACATCATTTTATCAACTATCTTAATTTATGCTAACCGAGTGTTATCGGTTGACTGGGCATCTTTCAAACATTCTAATCGCTCGTTACATACCTACCTGACCTATATGCATAACTTAGGTAATATCCTTATTTTATCAGTTGGTGTTTTTATTATGCTGAATGAAGTCTATTATATTAATTGCTGATCAATCATCAAAACTTGTTCACGGTGACCGGTGGCTTGAGACCTGTTCATACCAGAGGGAATTGATTCCTGCCGAATAATGACTTGCAAGAATTTTTGCCTCACCTTTAGGCCTTAAATGTAACCCAGAGCCAAATAAATAAAGCTTCGGTATAACTGCTAAGCTATTTGTAATATCTAGGTGTTATGAATGTCCTCTGCAAGGAGACTACGGATATGTGCATGTATGCGAGCAGAATTCTTAGATGAAATACTAACGTTGTTATATTGTCGCTATCGACATTCATACAAATAACAGTGACAGTTTGTGTATTTTACATTTGAAGTTTCTTTCTCAGTCAGCTTGTCACCCATTAATTTTTTATGACGTCCTACGGTACAAATCTACCTAGGTTTGATGATGAATTATTATTGTCACGCGTCGTATTCCTGGATTCATCAGAAGTCTGCAAAGCGAGTCTGATATTTGCACCTGACGGCTGACGAACCATCTTGTTGTAAAATTCAGTTGAACCTCATGAAACCACCACTCTCAGCTGAATGAACCCATTCACTCACTGCTATTCTATACGGTGTTGTACGGTGAAGATGAAGTCCGTTGAGATCAAGTCACGGCTTTGACTGTCGTTGCCCCCTACATTTATCTTTTTATCGATGTCAATATTGCATTGTGCGTTCCTATGCCATTGTCAATGGTATTCTAATATCTTGTGATTGCAGTTTTTATTGGTATCAGTTTGAAATAATGTTGGTTCTCACACGAAACCACTCAAATTCAAAAACAAATTTGGGTCACGCACCATGCCAACCATATTCATAAAGAATGTTATATAAACATTTTTGGTTTTCGCGCAAAGCAAACCAATTTGAAATAATCAATGAACTTCGTATAAATCACATTGGCGTCAATCCAGAAGCAATCCAGCAGCCGATACCAAACACTTCTCAAATATAATAATAGACCTGGAATAAGGTATAAAAGCTTAATATAACAATTTTACCTGTAAATAAAATTATTATTAAGCATACTTACCTTATTCCAGGTCTATTTTGTACACCTGTCTGCTGTAATATCGTCCTTCCAGATCTTAAAGAACGAAATCATAAAATATTTTTTAAGGCATAGCAGGATATGATCGTGCTGGCGTAGTGGGATAGTCGTGCTCGCTCTCTGACACGGTCACACCTACACTAGTCGTGTTGTTTGCTCGCATTCTGCAGCACGATCACGCTGAACGCTAGCTGAATTCAAATCTTCAATGAAAATAAAATGGCGGGCACCGGCTTCATTGGCCGTGCCCCCCACTGCCTGGCTGCTGATTGTGTCCACCAGATGGCGCTTTTCTAGGGTAATGTTCGCTCGGAAACGGAAGTCAAGTAAGCCGCTCTCAAATATAATAATAGACCTGGAATAAGGTAAGTATGCTTAATAATAATTTTATTTACAGGTAAAATTGTTATATTTTGGTACTACGACGACATGAAACAAAAGTGTATCGAATCTTTTTAAGGCTGACTGTACCACATTCACGAGAAGTGGAGTGATCTTAATTTTAACTGCCCTTCTAGTATGATTTCTCTATTTTCGCGCGACTTTGTTTTTTTTTTCATACTAAAGCAGCCATAACATTAGTCTACATTTACTAGGATACAGAGGCTGTTTCAAGTATTATGCAGCAAGTATATGGAACGACGTACCTCCTCCAATGAGGAACAAAATGAGCATAAATAGTTTTAGAGCAAAATACAAATCAGCTTTACAGATTATTTTAAGGAATCCAATCAATCCCAATGATTTGATTAAATAAAACTATATAAATAACCCCCCCCCCCCCCTCCCCCCCTTTGCCTCAGTCCTGTAACTCTATATTATTTTGTACTATAGATTGTAAGAAAAACTAAGGCAGTAAATGATTTTTTAATTTAATTTCTGTATATTTTAAAGTGTTTACTATTTTAAGTGTAGCGATCAAAGCAAGCAATGTAATTATGCCGAAATCGGCCCTCGCTGCTTATAACTACTTGTCGTGGGAAGCGCGATATTCGCTCTCTGAATAGCGCGGGAAGAGGCTATTTTCTATACTTACAGCGAAGGCGCGTCGCGTGATCAAATAATGAACACACAGAAATAAAACAAATAAAAATATCGAAAGTGGTCATTTATTGCGAGTATTACAACAATTCAGTTTCTTTGGTGATAATTAATTCCAATAGTTCAATGATTCTATTCATTAGATGTTCACAATATTAATATCAGATCCTTATATTATACAGTCGGCCACAATAATTTTCAATTAAAAACATTTTGTCAAAATATTACGTGCCAATTTCACCCTTATTCATAAAAACAGTACAGTCTATTCTTGCATGTACAATATTGACATAATGTTTTACCATTCAGCTGCATAATAAGAAAAGAAAGCATTCAACAGGAAATCACTTGGCTGAATAGATTAAAAAAAAATACTTATGATGAGTTAAATTAAAAAATATCTCAAAATTACACAGTAACTTGTAAACAGGGTGTAAATTTAAATGCGTTACATACTTTAGCAGGTGTTTAAGACCATCAAACTGAACAGCTTTTACTATGGCACCAACTTTCTAATCGTGTAAAAATAGCTATTTTGCTTTTCGCGATTTCGAAGGTGCTCTCATAGTGAAAGTTGTTCAGTTTGATGGTCTGAAACACCCCTAAACCAAAAACACAGTATGAAAGGGTATCTAGTACTACATACAGTACGGACACTCCCTGCCCCCCACCAATTTTAACCTCACCCCCTCTGGTAGGAAGCGTGGCGTAAAATGTAAGTAATGGCGTAATCATGTCTCGCTCGCACTCAGTATCACACATGCTAACCTCTTCTTTTAAATTTTTCCTATTTGTATGAAACGACATGTAAGTGTCAAAGGTGTGCCATAAGTTTACAATCTATAAAATTCAGGGTTCGAAATTATCAAGATAATTATTTTCTATGATAATTATCGAATACTTAGTTTTGAGTAACATTTCTAACTCAAAAGTTCTAAAATTGCTATTTTTGCTTTAATGCACTCGTATTCAGACCAACCATCACCTAGTCTTCGGTTTTTTCGTTTCGTATCACAATTAATAAGTAAACAATTGAGAAAAACAACAGAAAACAGTGAGAAAAAACTATTTCATGATCGGATACACATGGCGTGATATTGCTAATACAAGCTTTTTTTCGATTAATTTTATAATCATCATCAATATAATTATCAACGTATAATTATCATAATAATTATCACTTCGAACCCTGGTAAATTTTGTGTATTATTCAATTTAAACCAAGTGATTTCCATATGAATTTGTTTTCGATAACACAAAGTATTGTGGCTAACATTCACAGACCATTCTGTATTGCACAACATTAAATTATTAAACTAACAATTACACATATAAGTGCACTAAAAGTTAATGTGATGATAAGTAAACGTTTTAAAAAAAAATAGTATAAAATCCAAAAAATAGTCACCTAAAAACGATAATATAATAAATACAATATTTAACTATCTAGTTAAAGTTAACAATTATTTTATAATACTAATGCAAATAATAATCTCTAGCATTGATGTGCATGTTTCCAGCTAAGTAAAAAACGTAGTTCAACATGCCTCAATAGATGGCATTGACGTGAAATTGCTTCAAAGATGATAGTTCAGACTATAAAAGTAAAAAAAAACAATCACATCACTGACACTGGTTCGGTAGACCTACCAGGGCGCTTCGCCGTCACTGGTGTGGTCCCCCAATAGTCCGCAGTAATAAGCAGTCGATGCTCTCTGAGTAATGCTGTATTTGTCAATTCGAAAAGAAAAAAACAAAAAATTCACTGAGTCAGACGCATCCGTTGACGAAGAATATTTAAAAAAAAAAGACTTCATTATTTTCCTGCTTACTTTCTCCTATTTTATTTGTATTTTATGAACAGCAAGGTCTCACGGCCATTTATCGAACCATTGTAAACATTTTTTTAAATTGGATGTCAGAAAACTCAATTCAATTATACTAAAATTCCCCTATGTATATGACATGACATCCCAGGTTGTGTTTTTCTAACGCATACAAGTTGAAAAAATAGCTTCCTCTCCTTTCACTAGGGCAAGAATGAGACGAGTTCATGTCATTTAATCATTTTGCGTGCTAAAGCACGGGATGCGAATGAAGATACGGGAGACATCCCATTTCTTTAGGAAAGTGCATTCCGGGATGCCTCCCGTATTTGACTTCTTGATATTTGACAGCTGGTTATCGAAATCGATGTTGGGTATGACAGTACTATGCGATTTTCATAATATTTTAGAACTGTCAAAAGCATTGATTCGGTAATAAAAGATTTTTCGAAAGCCAAAATAAGATAAAAATTCTTCCAAATGGCTCGATAGATGGCGTTGATGCGAGATGGATTTGCCACTATGATATTGTGAAAATAAAAAAAAATTACAAATAAATAGATTCTTTAAATAAGCAGGAAGACATCGTGTGAACCAGAACCAGTGACGTAGCATTTATTTTAACTGTTTTAGCCTAAATTCCCATCGTACCCAGGTCACGTCAATGCCACATATCGAGGCATGTCGAACTATATTTAAACTAGTTGTCAGAAAACTCCCCACCTATAGGCATGTTTCACAATACAGGGGCAGAATAGGCATTTACCGATCCAATACAGATGTATGATCGGCAGTTTACATAAAATATTATGCCAAGAAAATTAAGTTACAATAACCTAATTTTTATAAAGCTTGCAAAATAATGGTGCTAAAACATCGACCACCACATAAAGTATATAGTTTTTGATACGCGTTTCAGACTAACAAGAGTTCATTCTGCTGCCATACTTACAGCATTTTATTTTAATAAAACCTGCCCAGAAAAATAAAAACACCATCTCATAATGTTGCGGAAAATTACTGAAACTAATTTCGTTTGCTTACAACAACATTACCAAATAAAATAAATAAAACCAAACGACATAATCAATGTGATACGCGTATCAAAAATAATACTTCAGCAACACCATAGGTCTTATACTGTGCCTATGGCCTTCGACCAATATAATAGGTATGGACGGGCCTAGCGCATACAAAACGCTAATAAAAATCAAGTCAAGAAACAAGTACACGTAGAAACACACACACAGCCAGCCTTTCTAATCATGTGCATACACAATCTGCACGGCTAGCATGCCACCCACGACAAAGCGTTTAAACGAGAAAAACGTCGTGCGCGCTCCTTTGTCGTACGTAAAATAATAAAGATGGAGGCACATGTCGATTTTTGTCGTTTTCTCGGGGGTGGCATGCGAGGCCTACAGGTGTGACAGGGATAGAGAAACGTACTTGCATTATGCGCGAACGTGATAGCAGTTGTTAGTCCGCAACGTGCTTGCTAAGCGGAGTATTCCCCGAATCATTCGTATTTTTCATACTAACCGCAATGTCATATTACTGTTTCACTCACGCATCGGTACAAAATGGCCCGCTAAGTCCGCGAATATTTTATTAATTTCTTTTAGAGATTTGAGTATAATAATATCAAAACGTTTGATATTATTTCAAAACTTGTATATATATCCGGATATATGAAGTATTTGTATTTCTTGTGTTGTTTGGACACTTTAGAAAGGCACAGGAAGGCATTGTATCCCGAAGGTATACAAATTATTATTTTTCAACATACGTGTCGCTACTAGCCGTCATAAATACCGACTGAAACGAAGTGAGTGAGCTCACTAATTTTGTAAGCTTCAAAGTGACTGTTCGCTAGGGCCCGTCCATACCTATTATTTTGGTCGAAGCCTATGGGTGCCATAGGTAATAAGAATAACACAGTATAGATATGAGTACTACGTACAGTATGGCCACTCCCTGTCCTCGCAAATTAACGAAAACTACGTGTTTTTCACACAAATGTATTAATGATTGCGGGAGCGTCCTGTAAGGCTAGCATGCCATGCTCGAAAAAGCGACAGAACCGTCGCTTTTGCATAGGTAAAGTAACGGCATGTTTCGATTTTTGTCGTGTTCTCGGAAGTGGCATGCTAAGCCCCCAGGTAGTGACCATAAAATACACTGGGAAATAATCGGCATAGCTTTTAACAATCAAATCTCATACCATTTCATATTTCTACAAATGATATTACACAACCTACCCATTTTCTAGTTATGTTAAAGACTTCTTATTACAATTGTAAAGGATTTCGCTGACAAAAGTCGGTCTGTCAGTAAAAAAAAGCCTTGATAGATCACTGTTTGTGGCACCTACCGAGCATGGATTCAAAATCAATATACAGGGTGTTAGGGTAAACAGTTGCATTACTTTAAGGGGTGATTGTATCCATGATACTGAACAACTTTCCCTAAGAAACCTATCTTCTAAAAGGCTTTCTTATCGTATGGGCGGCAAGCCCTGGTGTCAAGAGTTATTTCAGACCGCCTTACGGCCTCTGATGTAGAGAAGAATCCCATAAAGTATGATTGAATTGAAGCTTATAGGAAATTCGCATAAGAATGTTTAAACTTTCCCTACAAAATGCAATCTGCTGATCGAAAGTTTGTATGAAAAGTCGACAACTTTCTTGTCAAATTTCCCCTATGCTTCTTGGGGAAAGTTGTTCATAATCATGAGTACAATACAATCATTCATTTAAGTAATGCAACTGTTTACCCTAACACCATGGATATACCGTGAGTTAAGTTTAAACGTGCTTTCTTCCTCTGTTGAACGTTACTAGTTTCAATTAGTTATAGCCATATGCAGGCTCGCGCAACTCTCTAACAAAAATTTTTTATATGAAACGTGCACCGCCGCCATAAAATTTCTTTGAACGGTTGCACACGTTTCATACATTCTAGATAATCAGTCACGACCAGTTTTTAGTATGGAAGTCTCGACTCTTATAACGTAGTGAATTGCATTCTCTTTTGCCGTATGCTTCGAAGTTATAGCGCTCGGAGTGGAATGTGTTTTCGTCACCGTCACTTTTTGCAACTGCAGTTCCATACAAGACGAGTGTAGGACACGGAATTTGATTTCATGTCAAAAGTATCCGTAACATAGTAAAGAAACGCACTTGACTTGACCATGTACTGTCCACTTAATATCATAATAGACCAACAAACATACCCAATTCAACTTTGCACCTATCAAAGCAGACAGTCCCTTTCGTTGAAGTTCCACGTTAAACTGGTTAAATTATTGACACAAGTAGGTAATAAGAAGTCTTTAAATTTCATATTCCACAAGGCATCTAATTAATACTAAAGTTAGTCATAATTATGTATAATTAACGAATATTGCAACAGCATCTATATAACATGTTAGCATTGTTAGTTTGTCATGATTTGTTTTAACACAAGTTTTTAAATGGCGAAGCCAAAAAGAGTTATATTTAGAATTTTTATTAAGTTTTTGATAATTAGTATAGGTAGGAAAATATAACGAAGATCACACTTGACAAATAAATTGTAAAATCTGCGTTGATAAGATTCCTGAACTAAGAATTATTCCAAATCGAAACCAGAATTTACAAAATACTTGCGTTTTTCATTAATTTCGCATCACGCCAGTCATGGCACTTTTGATGTAATTTTATAGCTTCATTCAGCTGTGTTGAAAGACAACTACTTATTTGTTTTTTCTGTAATTTGTGTTTTACTATTATCTAGATATTAAACCTTGATATCATGAATGAAGTACCATTAAGTACTAAAATAGCTTGTCAATTTTAAACACCATAAGTGCCATTACTCGATGACCCGAGTGCAAAAAGTGTAATCTTCATACAATATTCTATAATTTCTAATATCTGTACTTGGAACTATTTAATTACTATGTGTTAGACGTACAAGAGTAGTTAAATACGCTACATTAAAGGTTGACGGGATAAGACAGGCCTCGCCCGTGACGTTACAGACGCGCGGGGGGCGTGACGACAGAGAGGTCGGTGCGGGGAGCGGACGAGAGGCGCATTCTTGCCGTAGAAGTAGAACGATCTCTCGATACTAGAAACAACATGGCGTCGGCACATGCGTCGTCCTGCTCACTCTCGCGGGCCTGCTGAATGTTTCTCTTGCTTGGCTCCTCTAAATTCGCCCCTTAAGTTCGACGTGAGGTGCGGTATTTGAAGTTGAGAGGGATATCACGTGGCCATCCCGAATGCAGTGTACTATTATATGTTCTACGCCCCGCCCCGCGGCCCTGTTACGTCGCAAGCGAGAACCGAATGACCCGGCCCTCATATAACAAACACTAAACCACAAGCATTTACTTTGAATATGTACTAAGCTTCCTAAGCATACTGCGCTTATGTACAAACTAGAAAGGCTTACGAAGAAACTATGTTTTATTTCATGACATTATTACTCTATGATATAGATCGTTTTGATATGCAAAAACTATAGTTCTAATTATCAAGAAGCTTATGCCCCAATAACCACCAAATGGGAGATCTGTCAAACAAACCACTAAAAAAATAGCTTACATTTTTTATGAAGCCGTCGAGCCCGCGATCTTTAGGTGGATTTTACACTTTGGTAGTTACCGGGCCTATTTAGCTTTAAGGATTGCACTTTTTGACACTTTTGTAATCTGAATAATACACTTATTCATTATATTCTCATTTCACTAGCAGTGCCTAAATTCTGTCCCGTGAGGATAAATTCCACTATAAACTAAAGGTCTAACAAAATTAGCTGAAACTATTTTAAGGGGATGATCAGACTATCAAACTGAACAACTTTGTCTTTGGGACCAATATCGAAATCGCGAAAAAAAATCGGATGTTCCATACAAACCTACTCGACCTAAATGTATGGGACAACTGATTTTTTTTTTCCCGATTTCAATATTGGTCCCATAGAGAAAGTTGTTCAGTTTAATGGTCTGTTCATCCCCTTAAAATAGTTTCACGTAATTTTGTTAGACCTTATATATTACAGTTCCACGGAACTTCTGTCAGGAAGAAATCTCACTTTACGTAATTACTGGTAGTACCACGCGAGTATTGTTTAGTTATGTCATAGTGTATCCATAAAGTATAATGGCTTCTTGATCACTACAATATCTTTTGATATAACTCATCATATAAATATTAGATCAAATTGACGTACATCATTTTGTTAATTCTATGTAAATAACACCCAGCACCTGACCAGATTTTTTATAAATTACGCCATCGTATTAGTAAAACCAAAGGTAAAACTTAATCTAAAAAGGTGTCATATTTTATATTATCGATGCTAAAAAAGTACATTCGACAAATTTTTTATTGATAAGGGAAGATAGAGGGGAAGAGAGGCAGAGGAAGACCTAGACAGAGTTATCTGGCCCAAGTGAAGGAAAAGGTTGATGTCGTATCGTATCAAGAACTCGAGAAACTAGCGGAAAGGAGACAGGATTGGCGAAAACTCCACCGACAAGAGCGTAGCTCTTAAATAAGATGATGATGATGTCCATCAAAAATTCTGTCTAATGTACTTTTGCAGTAACAAGTATCTTCTAAACGATTTTGATTTCGTTGCTATATAAAAACCCGAAAACAGCAGATTTTTTTAAAACCCGGTCAGCTCTGGAGTGATCCAAAATGCTCATGACAGAGTAACAATGCTACGCAGCACTTAAAAGCGAGTGGAATGACCTCGATAACTAACAAAATACACAGTTCCATTAATGCAGTAATTTTATAAGGAATCCATAAATTCAGAATTTTATGAAAGGGAGGGAATTCCATTAAGAAGAAATTCTAATTCGTCATGTACAGTTCACCAAATGGACCCTTACATCCTTATGAGGCATATGTCGACAGCTCGACTGTAGGAACGATAAAAGATGGTGATGATAATGATTAAATAAATTAACACTGATAAAAAAAATTGACAAAATGTAGGTTTCCAGATATCCTACCAGAAAAACAGCTTCATAAAAGCTCACGGCCAATTAGTACACTCATCGGCGGCACCTCTACAAGCGCAGCGTATTCTACCAAACTGCCGCTCATTCTTGTACGTGTAGCCCAGTCATTTTACGGTTTGAGCCGGGACTAATTAGTAATTGACATTTTGAAGAGCCAATTTGAGCCTAGAAATGTACAATAAAAAAAATCACGTCAGCAACGGTTCCAATTTTAAAATTAAGCTATTATCTTGTTCTAAAAAACCTGATGGTAAATTTTTTTTTGCACATATTTAAGGCTTTACCTTTATACATACTACAAACATGGTGTGAATATTTTTGTCTACTTAGAAGGTTTTGAAAAATACATTCGTATTTTCTAATAAATACCAAATTTTTTAATTTCATTGCCTATTTTATTGCTCAAAAGTAATTCATATTGATAAATCTAAGTCAAATGAGTGGATTTTTTTTAATATGCTTTTAGATAGTGTTTTTGTCACTTAATGGTTCCGGTTACAGTTTAAAAGTCCAATTAGTAATTACTCCCTACCCCGCCTAACAAAACTCCGTAAAATGACTGGGCTACGTGAACGTTCAGCTCTTGCCGTACACTGCACATGTGAGGGTGTACCGCCGCGAGCTTGTATTAACCTGTTTTTCTGGCAGGATATCTATTCGATGGTGCAGAGCTATAATAGCCTAAAAGTAAAACCAAAGAGCCATCTACCACGCATTTCCAGTGCGGATTATAGAAGGTGCACAGTGTTGCTAGATGGCGTTTTCCAGAAACCTACTGAAGTGGCTCAACATTATCATAATGTTAGCTTATGCAAAAACTAACATCCATTAAATAATATTTAAAGCGTGCAACTACGTTTCTTAGTCTTTACCACAGAAAAAAAAAACACCAGAACAAAAAACCATAAATAAAACGGATTCCCTATAAAATACGGCAACACTAAATTAATAATATCAATGAGATAAATTCGTTAGTTTACGACCTGGAACAGCAGGAGGTGTCTCCGACGGACGTAGTCTTCCCGTTTATGGGACCTAAGCTGCCGTCGTACTTGGGTAGCTCCTTGCATTTCGCTTGCTGAAAACACACACAACATAAATGGATATTGAGTAAATACTTGCTTGCTGCAAAAAAGGTTTAAAGTTTCGAAAATAAAACAGTAAAATTTCGTAATGTCACCCAATCACCTATCCCAAAATGGAGTCGCGTGCCGATGGAGTTTGCAGACGGTCGCGTAGATCGTGTGGTTGCTGGCTGTCCACAAGATTCCGCTATTTTGTATTAGCTCACATGAATTCTTGTTTATAAAACAATCCTTGAGATTATGATATGACATGACAAACAACTTAAGAGGGTACCGAGCCTATTGTACTGCCCTCAATCGTTTTTTTTAATTTCTTAACAATTAAACAACATTTCCAAAAAAACAAGAATGTCACATTGTAGTACTGATTAACTTTCAATTTGTCGAAACACCGCTTTTGGCGGTTTTAAAGATAATAACTACAAACATTAACCAGATGAATTGAAAATCAGCAATGACCACAATGTGACATTCTTGTTTTTTGGAAAAGTTGTTTAATTGTTTATAAATAAAAAAAAATACGATTAAGGGCAGCACAATAGGATCGTTGGCCCCTTAACATTGACTGATATGCAAACGGCTACCAATTTATAAACTAAAAAAGAACTTTTTATTTATTCTAAAATTAATGGCATTTTGTTTGTGTCTAAACTTCAGACTCTAAAGCCTCATAAAAAAACTTATCAGTTAACTAGAAGGCATAACTGCCTCCGTTAGAAATCGCTCTGGTCGCAGCTATGCCAATATTCACAAACACCATTCAGATTTTCCTATTTTATACAAATACAAGGAGTTAAAAGATAAACAAATACCTCCATAAGTTCGACAGCGATCTCCATGAACAACCTCTCAACGTTCTCGGCCTCCTTGGCCGACGTCTCGAGGAAGTACATGCCGTGGCGCTGCGCGAAGTCCTCCCCGATGTGCCTCGGTATCTCCCTGTCTTCCCTGTCTGTTTTATTACCTGTACAGATATTAATAAAAACAAACTGTTATTTTATTGTATTAGCGCACCTTGGACGGTGGACACTGAGCTGTAATTTTATACAAATAGCCCAGTCATTTTACGGCGTTTTGTTATGAGAGGTGGGAAGTAATTAGTAATTGGACTTTTAAACTGTAACCGGCACCATTTAGTAACAAAAAGTCTTTCTAAAAACACATTTTAAAAAAATGCACTACGCAACATAGAAATCAAAATTGTGAGTACACGAAGGCTTTTAAATTAATAATATTAATACCAATGCACTCATTTGAATTAGATTTCACAATATAAATTATTGTTAAGTAATAAAATAGGCTTTGAAATTTAAAAAATGAGGTTTTTATTAGAAAATACGAATGTATTTTTCAAAACCTTCTAAGTCCAAATTAGGGGGGAAAAAAAAGAAAAAAAAAGTAGACAAAAATATTTACACCATGTTTGAAGTATGTATAATGGTAATGCCTTAAATATATGCAAAAAAAAAATACCATCAGGATTCTTATAACGAGATAATAGCTAAATTTTAAATTTGGAACTGTTGTTGACGGGTTTTTCTTTTAATTTTGGTACATTTCTAAGCTCAATTTGGCTCTTAAATACTATACCGAAAAAAAAATCTGTTATTATTATGTATTTTTTTAATCATTTATTACTTGCTTGTTTTGCCCCACAAGACTGACACATCTGACTGACTGCCAACAAACTTTACTGTAGTACTTTTGTTTTCATGCGTTTAAAAGTATACCTTAAATTAAAATAGAGATCATACATTTGCCAGAAATACAAAATAAAAAGAGATGTTTAGCATTTTTCTGGCATTTAAAACCTACAGCACAGTCATACAATGATTTAGCACACTTTGCTATGACACAATGAACATGCAATATGTTGCGTTTTATAGGAAATTAATTTAAAAAAAGAAAAACTAATTGTGCACTTAATTTATTGTTTCTTGGAATAAATGATTTTCAAACAAACTCACCAACTAATATCCTTAAAACTTTATTGTTGGCGTACTCCTCAATCTCGCGCAGCCAATCCGGAAGACAGTCAAATGTGGGCTGGCAAGATATGTCGTACACTAAGATCAGAGCGTGCGCAGATCTGTAGTAGCTCTGCGTTATAGATCTGAACCTCTCCTGGCCAGCTGTGTCCCATATTTGGAGCTGGAAAACAAATGAGAGAGAAATTATTGTTGTCGCACATAGGCTTCTCAGTGGACACATTTCACTAAATAAATTCGGCTTCATGACGAAAAAGATTAGTTCACCTAATTGTGAGGACTGTGGAGTGGTCGAGGACATTCATCACATGCTAGTGGAGTGTGTTCGGTATGAACAGGCATAGGGGACCAGACTTTATGTGGGTACCCAAGAGAGGGAAAAAGAAAGAAAAGGAGACCATATTGCAGGTGGGAGTGATATTAGGGGGATAGCAGGAGGAGAACGGATGCGGAAAGCGAGAGATAGACGGGTGTGGAAGTCACTGGAAGAGGCCTATGTCAGAAGACAAGTTGAAGAGATAGTTGAGTTAGAAGATTAGTGAATAAGGTGTTGTGTAGTGTACGTAATATAACAGATATTAAGTTTAAATCGGATCGGAGCGGATCTGATGTTGCAATGGGTTCCATCACACATTGGACTAAGGAGTAATGAGGAAGCAGACCTTTTGCCTAAGCGAGCTACAGCGGAAGGAAAACATGAAGATTTTGTACCACATTATTCGGAAATACTGACAAAATTCAAAAATATTTGTTTCCAGTTATGGATTGATCAGTTTAATGAAAAATAAAAGAAAAGGGCATTTGGTACAAGTCGATTCAAGGTCTGCCTTCCGTTATACCTTGGTCTAATGTTGCCCATTTAGGTAGAAAGTATGTGGTGTTAGCGCATAGGCTTCGATCAGGACACATGCCACTGAACAAGTTCGGGTACCTAATGAAAAAGACAAACTCACCAAACTGTGAGACATGCGGAGTAGTTGAGGATGTGTACCACTTGTTGGTGGAATGTGTCCGGTACGAGCAAGCTCGGGAGGCACTGATGGGAAAACTAGAGTTGAGCAGGCTCAATGTAGGAACGTTCCACTCAATTTTGGCATCACCGGAGTCGGAGGCTGCAAGGAGCCTGTTCACCTTTGTTAACTCACCAGTGTCTCAATAAATAGTTGTAAGTTTTATATTTCTATGCATATAAGAATAAAAGGGTACGATGGGACTAACATGTACAATAGGTACAAAAGTCCCTAAATAAAATTAGATAAAAAAAAAAAAAAGTTTAAATGAGTGAGCGTTTTTCTTTTGGTTTTCTAGGGGATCGATAGAAGGCACTACGGTCTGTGCGAATAAAAGTCAAAAATTAAAAAGGGTTTCTTTAAAACAATAAAGAGGGAAAAGATGATCAAAAAGATGCCAACGCGTCTTTTGATGGGATATTGTATTATTTGCTAATCATTTTGAAACTGTTTACGTCTGAAATGGTTCTATGGGCTCGATACCTTGGCCTTAAGGTGGTTTCAGTCCATACAAACGTTTGACGCACAACACGCGTAAACGGAATTAATAAAAGTAATATTTTATATATGGAAAAATAGTTTAGAAAATCTAGTTGCCGCGTAACAAATAACATTTGCAATTTATAATATAATTACGAAGATATAAAGCTTTTAAAATTTTGCATGAAAAGTTTCAAAGGTTTATATCTTCGTAATTATTTTATAAATTGCAAATGTTATTTGTTAAGCGGTATCTAGATTTTCTAAACTATTTTTCCATATATACAAAGTTACTTAGATTAATACCGTCTACGCGTATTGTGCGTCAAAGTTTTGTATAAAATTGACCCCTCTGCAACCGCCTTAAAAAAAATGGCAGCCACAGTCTTGACATGATTTTGACAGGTTCTCACAAATGTCTCTATGGTGCGGTAAACATGCCATCTGTCAAGTTTTGTAGGAACTAAAATTAAAAAAGAAAAGAAAAACACTCATAGTAAAATAACAGAAAATAATACCTATGTAATGTATATAGTAAACCCTTCAACAATAAAGGCTGTAAAAAATAAATAATAAATAATGTTACTAATTTGTAAGTTCACTGTATTATTGCAAAGGAAAAACTATAAATAATTTCAAGGTATTGGCTGATAATAATGTTTAATTGCTTACATTCTTAACTTTTTAATTACCTATGAAATGACTTCACATTCATAAATATTGTAACTATTTTTTATGTAATTACACTTGAACACTAGAATTGCATAGTAACTACAGACAATGGAAGTTTAAAATCATCCTAGTTTTAATTAGCACCTAACAATGAACAAACAAAAAACTCGAGACATAATGTTCAAAAGTCTCACCAAAACATTGCTTTTAAGCCCCAAAATGATGCAACAAGGAAGTCCAAGATGTTGATACGATGAAAATCGACTAACCTTCACTTTTTCGCCATCCACTTCCACGGTTTTGATCATGAAATCGACACCAATCGTCGCTCCTTGTCCAGGCGGAAAAAGACCCTGGGTAAACCTCCTCACTAGACATGTTTTACCCACCCCAGCGTTACCAACTAACACCACTTTGAAGAGAAACTTATAATCCTCCATTTCGAACCGAATCACATTTATTTTTTAGTTGAATTTTAGCAGAAAACAATAAATTATCACCGTTCACTTTTACGCTTAGATGCATTGACAGTAATTTATCATTACAAGATATTGTATCTGCACGATTATTTTACGATCAAATACACATTTTAGATTAGATAAGTTTGAAATACGTGATAGTAAATTCAAGGTTTATATTCAAAACAATGAAAAAGAAACCTGTGATGAACAAACGCAATAATATCGACGTCGAACATCGGGCATTTAATTGCTTTCTTTTTACGAAGAGATCTTTTTAAGTTAAACTTAATTTTTTTAAACACCTATAAATATCATTCCTCATTATCTTACAGGTTTTCAATATAATTTCTCAAAACACTACAGTGCGATTATATAGAAAATGATATAAAATTACGGATAATTTGAGATTTTAATGATTTCTATCCATAAAAAATTTTTGCAGGCTTAAATCGTAACTATCTTCGTAGAACAATTTGTAAAGTCACATGGCGTTCCAGTAGCCTGATAGGTGAACCATTTTGACAACAGGATAGCTATATACAGTATTGGCGTAACAAACAAGGATGCGAAAATAAAATTAGCATAAGTGGCTACAAGAACTCTAGTAAAATTTTGACAGCTGTGTTTTTATTGCTCGATTTTTATAGTAGTGGAATATCTAGAAATGATAACGCATTACAAGATTAATCGTCTTCTTTGTTTTGCTTACTTCTTGTATATCAAAAAAACATAGCTGAAGCAAAATAGAAGTCGGGATTTTATTGATTACTTTAGCTTTAGTTTTAGTAATTAAAATTTTAATCATAAAAAGGTGTTATACTAGGTACTCCTCAGACGTTTCACAGCAGACACCATGTCTAGTATCAACTATACCACTCGAACAGAAGGACAAACTAAGATAAACACCATAATATGGACAGTACCAAATTTCATCAACCTCCTAGAAAATAAGACGAATCGAGAGTTTCGCACAGAAAAATCAAAAGATCCAAGCGTTACAGAGGCATCTGACTCTAGATTCCAGTTGAAAATGCAGTTCCTGGGTCGGGACAATGATATAATCGAGATTTATTATCTATCTCCAAATCCTGTTTTCTTAAAATCTATCCTGACTATATGTTTAAAACGTTTTGAAGAACGTTCTATCATCATAAAGGAGTACCAGACGGTCCAGGCGAACAAATGGCAGTACCTCGCTACCTTATACAAGAGAGATATCGCTAGTTATGATGGCAGGGACATTTTTTTACTAAGCGATGGAAGTTTGAGACTAAAATTCCAGTTTATGGTCACAAACGATATTAAAGTCGACCGATCGAATATCCCTGAAGCGCAATTAAGCAATGACTTCGAAAATCTACTTAATAATGGACTGTTCTCTGACGTAACTATGAAATCGGCCGAAGAAGTGGAATACAAAGTCCACAAGGCAGTCTTGGCTAGTCGAAGCGCAGTATTAAAAGCTCATTTTGAGCATAACACTACAGAATGTTTCACGAATGTTGTTGAGTCGCCACTAGAATCCGAAGTACTTCGTGAAGTCTTGACTTTCATATATAGTGACAAAGCTCCACGAGTTGACGAGATACCGGAAAAATTATTAGCAGCGGCCGATTATTATCAACTGAGCCGATTAAAGAGTCTTTGCGAGGAGGCACTACATAAGAAATTGACTGTAGAAAATGCAATAGAAACTTTACAATTAGCCGATTTACATTCCGCAAACGCATTGAAACAATTAACTTTAGAATTTATTAAAGATGGCCAAGCGAAGTTGATAACGAAGACGGAAGGCTGGGCTAAAGTGAAGTCCGTAGAATTGATAAAAAGGATTTACGAATACATTATGGCGGATGATGTAGAAGCGGACATTAAATGATTGTTATCTGAGATGTATGTTATAAAAATATAAGTCCAGTTAATAATATATGTCGAAAAAATTATATTTCTTTAATTAAATTTTTTTAAAGATAGTTGGCAAAAAATTCAGATTGATTTGGTGTTGTGGACATCAACGAAATTCAGACCGGACTTGTTGGGATGTGCTCCTGTAACTGGAAGTTTTTATTTCTATGGCTAGAAATACTTTGAACTTAAAAATTACTGCGAATGTGATAAGATAAGAGGCAAGATGGTGATAATGATGGATTAGTTATAAAATAAGTTTTAAGACATCTTTAACTTTAAACAAATTAATACTCATGACTTTATTGGAATAGAAAAGTAAAAATAGTTTAATTATTTATTTATAAAAATTGTATGTAAGATATTTACAAAAAAAATAAAATTAGCTTCAAATTTTAATAATGTATTCCTTCTGTCTAAGCTATTATAACATAAAGTACAACTTACGTTTTTATTCATATATTTTACATTTTCCTCATGTATTTGTGTCTTCCGGAACAAAAGCTTCTACCTAAAAGACCATTCTTCTTCCTCTTTTCGCGATGTTCCTATATTTTCCTTTTAAATTTATGCATGCATCTCTATGCGAGCTATGCTCGGTGTTTCTCTGAGAGATCACATCAGAAATGAAGTGATACGTCAGAGAACGAAAGTGGTTGACATAGCTCAGAAAATTAGCAAGCTGAAGTGGCAATGGGCTGGTCATATCTGCCGAAGAACTGACAACCGGTGGGGTGTCAGGGTTCTGGAGTGGAGACCGCGAACTGGTAGACGTAGTGTGGGACGTCCTGCTGCCCGCTGGACAGACGACCTAAAAAAGGTAGCGGGGAGCGACTGGATGAGGAAGGCCGAGGACAGAGTTTTGTGGCGCGCCTTGGGAGAGACCTATGTTCAGCAGTGGATGATGATAGGCTGATGATGATGATGATGCATCTCTACAGGTACTATTATAAAACTGTAAATGTTTGTTCGAGCATCACGCAAAAACTACTGAACCGATTTTGATAAAACTTTTTTTGTTTAATAGCTTACGATTTAACTTAAAATCTGGTATAATTTGTGAGGACGAAGTCGCAGGTAAACTCTATTACTAAAAAGAATTATACCTCGAGCGAACCTAAAATCAATAAAATCAACAGATTTTTTAGGGTTACCCTGAGTGTGAAAATAGGGGTCCCCCCTATTACTAAGCCTACATTCTCCATGCGTCTGTCTGTCAGTCTGTCCTACCCTCCCTATTTAGGGCCGTAACTTTTAAACCGCAATAGCTAAACAGTTGTTCACAGAATGTGCGTTACTTATTTATTACGGCGGATTTGCTAACAAATAATAAAAATGTCATAGTTTACTAGTTTTTATCGACGTATTTTACGTGACGTAAAAACAGTAATACATATAAGCGTCAAACTTTGATTATAGACCAAACTCTATTACTCTACAATATAACAACAAATAATAAAAACCGGCTAAGTTTGAGTCGGTCTCATGCTAAAGGTCCCGCAGATTATTTTTTTGTAACATAATAATAATGTGTGGTGGTGTGTTACGGAACCCTCGGCATCGGTGCGCGAGTAGTTCGACTCGCACTTGAGCGGTTTTTATTTTTGTAGGAGGTGGCTGGCGGCATAGTCGCGTTCATAAAGTACGCACGGCGGCACATCAAGCTATACAAAACCAAAATAAGCTGGGTGGGTCGAGTAACGTATAACGTCGCACGGCCAGCTTATGTTGGTTTTGTATAGCTTGATGTGTCGCCGTGTGTACATTATATATCGCGTTGTAGGTCTGCTATTGGGTAGTCACGCCACTCCATATTAATCTATGCGCCACTCGTCGATTGTTGGTTGCCCCCTCCCGGGCCTACAACGAAGCTTCAGTAGTGGTGGCTCAAGATAGTGTTCTTTTCGAAAAACAATCCTTAAAGTCACCAAAATACCGTACAATCAAGCACTCTTGCTAAAAATAAATTAGACATTGGCAAAATCATCACAACCAAGATGGCAGCAATATATAATATTACTCTTTGATAGCAGCCATTTAAAAAAAATAGTTTAGAATGCTGCGTAGAATGGAATAGATAAAATCGTAAACGAAAATTTTCCTCTATATTTTCAGGCTTCCTTCTGTATTTGCGTTCACTGTTCCTTCCATGTTCTGGAGCTTAGATTAGGTATACCTGGGTTCTGGAGCAATTTCTGGTCAAGTTGTATGGAAAAATAGTGTTTTGTTATAAGTCCGTCTTAATTAATCGGAAAGATTAAACTTTTGTTTTTGGCGGGAATTCCTAAATTGACATTTCAGGCGGAAGCGGAAAGAACCCTCTGTACGAAATTGGAACTCACTCGCCTTTTGTTTGTGATTGTTTTGTTTTTTTATCAATACGCAAAACCTCCGCGCAAAACAGAATTTCTTCCGTGCCAAAAAGGAACGCACTCCTTTTTACTGCATTAAATTAATTAATTGCTCTTATAATAATTAATTTGCACTGGCTGTGTACTGTGACAAGTGAGACCTAAGTAAACAAAACTAAGCGAAATGGAGGCCGATTGTGTTCTTCGCCAAATTTCGACAGAAAATACGGAAACAATGGATTTATCGAACATTTATTACACTTGTAGAATCGAAGGGCAGACCATGATTAACGTCGTGAACTGGACATTGCCGAATTTCATTAAAATTTTAGATGATAATGTCAGGCCAGAGTTCCGGCACGTTATACCCGATATGAAGACTGTTCCTTTACTTTGCTCAAAGGCAAAGCTGCCTTCCGGCGACACCGCTATAGGCACTAACTATTTTCAATTAAAAATACGCTTCATGGGGCATAATAACGACGTCATAAAGATATACTTTTTATTCCCCCAGTCCGTGTTCTTGAAATCAATTCTCACTTTATGTTTGAAGAATTGCAACGAATACCTGGTCGCCGTAAACGATTACAACATGATAACCGCGAAAAAATGGATTTACCTTGCTACTCTGCTCAAATATGACATTATTTCTCGGTCGGACAGCTTTTTATTGGGTGATAAAAGTTTATGCCTGAAATTCCAGTTAATGATAACTGATGGATTTAACACTGATTGCTCGTTGGTGTCTGGGACGCATTTAAGTAGCAATTGCGTACAACTGCACATCAATGGGCCATTGACTGATGTGACGATGAAATCTGTAGATGGGGTTGAATATAAAGTCCATAAAGTTGTCTTATCCAGCAGGAGTCCGGTATTGAAAGCTCATTTTGAGCACAACACAACGGAATGTTTCACTAACGTTATTAAAACTTCATTTGAAAACGAAGTCTTGAATGAAATATTGATTTTCTTCTACAAAGGCCGGTCTTTGAGAATAAATGAGATACCGGAGAAGTTGATGGAAGCCGCAGACTATTATCAAGTGACGAGGCTTAAGAACTTGTGCGAGGAAGCTTTATACAAGAAACTAACGGTTGATAATGCTTTTGATACTCTTGAGTTGGCTCTTTTATACAATTCTAAAACGCTCAAGAATTTGACACTGGAATTTATCAAGTACGGTCAGGCCTGGAGGATAACGTACACAGACGTTTGGGCACAAACTAAATCGGTGGAACTGGTAAAGATTATATACGAGCACATTGTACGAGAGGTCAAACCTGAAGTTGAATTTTCGTATGACGCGTTGCACTATCCATAGCCTTTTGCTGACTACCTTCCTGAAGAAGGTAGTACTATTCGTACAGAATAATTATAGGACACTGACTCTCATTCTAGAAAACTACCAAATATGTTATAGTGTGTGTAAAATTATAACAAAATGTAAAAGATAGAGTACCCTATCTATATTGTGGATTTTTAAGGATTTTCAAAGGCTCAGAGTTTAAAAGCTGTGATTGTTATATTTAAGTGAAGGACAGCATAGTTTTAAGAATATTGTCTAATGTTATGATCAGACCATTGCTACAGTGTCATGACTTTTTAATGCTCTCTAGGTATATTAATGGAGACCCGTCCGAATTACGACCTTATAACTATTTAGGGATTGATAAAATTTTACGTAGAAATTATATTTGTCATTCACATGTTGCAATGTTCTGATTGGTCTCTGTGTCAACAATTTTTATGTCTTCTGACATATTTTTGTGTAGTCTATACAAGATGTTTCATGTTTAAGAACACATTTAATGTTTTTGTGTCTATTTAGCGACTTAGGGTTAATTCCCACTGAAAGAGCAGCGACAGGAAGAGCGCGGCATTTTAACAGGCATATTAATATATTTTTTAACGGGATAGAATGACAGCTAAACAACTGCACTGTGATGTGGCCACCGGTTCTGTCCCCAACTGACATTTTATCTTATGTCAGAATAGATGATGTTCAATATGCTAGATCAGGTGCAGAGAGCTTGGTGGCACATTGCGGAGAACTATGGAAAGTCAATCTTGAGGTCCAGGGTTTGAATCCGCACGGATGACATGCCATGAACCAATTTATTTATTTAACACATTATTGTACACACGGAAATAGAGATTAATACAGCATGAGTTGCCAATGAGTTTTTTTAACTTAAGTATGTGATATCGACTGCTCTCAAACGCTGAAGGAAACCTGTATGGAGGAACTGAGGTGGAAGGTCATTGAAAAGGGAAGTTCTTCCACCAGGCTAGGTGCCTGGGGACCGGCCGTGGTCCTAACCTTGTCGGAACCTTGTATACTGAGTTTCTGTGATAATTCTTCTTGCGTGATTTGTGTCTTGCATGCGATTGTGAACCTTAGTGTAGCAGCTTAAGGGTTTCGAATGTGACATCGCAAATTGTCTGATGTCATATTTTTCCTAGGGAAACTGTTAGCGCCATCTGGTGGCAGTTTGTTACACCTGCATACACTGAAGAAGAAATTCCAATGCATATGTGAAATCTACCAATCCTCATTGGGCTTGAGGTGTTGACTAACGCCCATATGCCCTCCCTGAGGGTAGCCCTGTGCCCTGCAGTGGGACGTATATAGGTTGTGATGATGATGCTATGCTTCTGCTCTCTCAGATGGAATTGACCCTTTGGGTTGGTTTCTCAACATTAGACCAAGCACATATTTTAGCTCACAAGATCAAAATATTTCTCTATCATCGACACTCAAGTATGCCAGTGCGCAAAATGGGTAAGCGGATGGCGTACTTTATAGCTATTTGCATACCACAAATTTACCCACCCTCAAAAAATATTAAATTATTATGTGTTGTAAGTTTCAATGGAAATAAAGATATATTGATGTTTATAATTTTATTTCTCATCATCACTATCTGTTGATTCACTATCACTTTCACTATGATTCACTAAAACGTGACTTCGATTTGTATTTACAAATAAATCATCATCGTCCGTTTTTGTTTCCTCTTTTTTACTATCATCAAATTCTTGAGGCCATACTTTGTTCTCTTTGTAATATTTAATGGAGTCCTTATTCATTATTTTCACTATTTCAGCTTTTACTTTGTCGCCTTCGACTATTGGTTCTACGAGGATGAAATCTCCTCGTTTCACCCATATGTTCTTTCTGAATTTTGTTGGCATTGATACTAAAAACTCTTCGCCGATCGGAGAAGTTACCTGTAAATAATGAATTGAATTATTTCTTTTTTTTTTCATGTGCAAATTATTATGCATCAAGTTATAAAATAAAGTAAACCTAAATATTATAATATGATAACAGCTCTCACAAGGTTATTTAGTCAAACTGTTATGTTGTAGCTATAAATGCTTGAAGAATTGTAATTAAACCTATGGGTATATTATAAATTGGTAATTGGTTGTAACATACAAACTAGACCAAACAGTAACTGCATCAACACACCAGATGGACTCTGAGCAATAAAAACTAAACATAATGTTTGGCAATAAAATAAAATCATAACACTGCCTTTTGGCAGTGGTGTAGTCAATTAAAAAATGAAGAGGAAATAAACATAATGAAAGAAAATAGTATTATAATTATTAAAATTTATTGTATAGTCAGATACTATATAAAACGATTACATAAATGTATAATTATCACTATGATTGATCGTTTCACAACAGTTAACACTTTCGCTGCTGACGACCTACGCCAGCCAGCAACACTTCGACCCAGTGGGATCTTTTGTGTTATTCGCCAGTGCTCATGACCTACCGCGCGAGTCACTGAAAACCTTACGCCAGCGAGGGTGACCCACTACGCGAGCCACATTTATCATTTCAATGTTACGACTGTGCGCATGACCTATGAGGGGGGTTCAAGTTCTATTGCATTTCGCCTGTGCTCATGACCTACAGCGTGAGTCACCCAAACCTTACGACTGTGCGGGTGACCTGCATTGGTCTTTTTATGTTACGACGCTGCGCACGACCCGAGGATCATGGTTTTGAGCTTAGCAGCTAAAGTGTTAAAAAGAAAATGTTATTGCATGAGAACATATATTTTTTATCAATGCAGTGTAGACTGGAGTGAAGACACAAACAAAATTATCAGTGGTGGCTACAGTGGCTAATTTGTCTAAATTTCTTGTATGTATGTGTTTGTCAGAATCAAGAATCTGTATATAAAATAATAAAAATTTGATTGCGTCTAGAACATTTATCTACAAGGGGAAAAGCAGGCACTTCACTCTCGCGAGAACTCTCAAGGAAAATTACTACGGCTTATGACGCCACGAGAACAATGAAGGGCATCCTAACTCTCGTTCTCTGCAAAAATGTAGTATCCGCATAAAAGCATATCTTGCATGCATTCATATAGAATGCGAGCATATGCTCGCGACTATATTCCCCGAGGGGGTAGTCAGATATTCTGAAACTTCATAACATCCACGTTTCACTAGTACCAAAACTCTGTCCACTTTACAGTGTGACGGGGAGTGAGCCCGTCGCGTCGCCACTTGTAATGGACAGTAGGTACAATACATGCCTCGAAATTAAAGCACGCTGGTAAAAGCTTATCTTCTGCGTATTAAAACTGAATGCGTACCTCGTGTAGATTGTTTCCTTTACTTTTCAAAACTCTGACAATGCTTTGATTCTCTTTCGGTAGTTCGTAGTCATCCCAAAGTGTTTCGTTCATCACATGCTTTCTTTTAGTTACTTTCGACATTGCCGCGAAGTTTTACTATAACTTTTATTTCACTTTTTGATAAGCTAGCTATTATCTTGTAGTTTATTACGATTTACGAATTAAAAGGTAAATATTTAGATAATAACAAAAACTTTTGACAAGAAAACAATGCAACATAACCTAAAAACAAGATCAAGATGTCATGCACAGATCAATTAGAATATATGTCATGTCACAATCACATTTCAACAGTTCCACTGGAAAAACCATAACAGATTCGAAAAAAATAGGCCGTCCTTTTTTAGCACGGAACTTTGACAGCTGCTATCCTACTCGTTGAATCGTTGAAATGAAAATTTAATTTTTCTGGCTAGTAGAACACCGTTTATCAATGTCAAAGAGCCTGACTATCATTCACGATTTTTATGCTTCATATTTTTTGCTCTTTCTCTCACACGGAAGGGTAGGTTTTTTTTCTCTATATGCTTCATACAAGAAAACAAGAGAGATAGAGATATAATGCCTACAAATCATGATTGAATCTTATGACAAACCCGCCGAGATTATGGCTGATTTTCTTCATTCATTGTTGTAAAAATAAATACTTCCATTTTATTAACAACAAAATTAAGTTAATTATTTAAAACAAATAATAACTAAACTAAATTTTAATGTAAAAAGTATAACACAAGATCCTTCTTCTGGTCCACTCCCTCACTTTTATTCATGAGTAGGATTTGGCCCCAAAGATAACATTCGTTTCATTTTGAGCTCTACAGTAGGATCCTGCGGCCGTAGCATGGCAGAATGATATAGGGCTATGCTATCGCGCCTTAGCTCTCTTTCTAATTACACGCGAACAAACGAGTAAAAAGCGTAATTTTCTAAGGGTGAAAGCACACAGATGTGGCCGCATTTGTCATTTCATACAAATTCCGCATGCAGCGACTGCGACGCGGCTGGGTGTACATTCACCTTTAAACTTCACTGCCCGACCTGTTTCACAAAATGCGCTCTTAAAAAAAAAGTCTAAAGAAATACAAAAATTTATTTATTCAAATTGCACTTGTCTAAAACATCATAGATAGTCAATGATTCGCCCTGAGGTATCCCGTAGCCTTTCTCCAAGCCGTGGGGGTTGGAAGGCGTGGTACAACACTGATTAGACTCCTTCCTGAGCACTTGGTCGACCTCAACTGATGTGAAGAACGCTACGGAATGCGGCAGATCGTTGATGCCGACCCTGAAAAAAGTTAATTTTCTGTAGAATTCCACACGCAACACAAACGCACGTGCTGATTGGCAGCGGTTTCGGTTTGCATATCGACTCAAATGTATGGAACTGCAGATCTCTTTTTTGTGATTATAGCTTTGCTCCCATACCAAAAGTTGTTCAGTTTGATAGTCTGTAATCTGTACCACCTCTGAAAATGAGGGATTTTACGAAAGCCAAATAACAATGGTCCCTTCATGGTCGTCATACCCGAAATCCACTGTAGTTCCAAAAGGCTCGATAGATGGCGTTGACGAAAAATGGATGAGCGACCTTGCAAATAATAAAATACAAATAAAATAGCAAAAATTCGTGTTTTTAAGTAAGCAGCAAAATATGAACAGATGTTTCGTAAACGGATGCGTCCGACTCAGTGACATGCATTATTTGAATTCTTTTAGCCCTTTGACTACTTATAGGTATATGGACTAGTTACGCGTAATATTCTACTAACAATTATTTCTGCCACTTTTTGCGGGGGGCGAGGTAACATGAAATCCGCAACTTTGGATTTTATTCCCCATAACTTTAGATTCTAATTTTGAATGTTAAAAATCATGACAAATAGTCTCGTGTGAACCCAAAACCAAAGAGAATGGAATCACTACGTTTTAAGAGACCGCACTGTCTAACTAGCTTCGAAATCCAAATTAGTATGAAGCTAGGGAATTCTACCCTTGAAGCCCATTCTAGGGTATTTCATACAATCATTATTTTGTTCTGTGTCGCGGCACTGCCCCAAACGTCATAAGTTCGTAGTTATTGTTTCGCGATTATGGGCTGTCTCATTTAGTGATAAGGTATAAAATTGAATGTAAATGCACATGATCAATTGTTCTAATACCGTGGCAATACCTTTATCCAGGTAACAACCGATTTTAATACCGGTAACCTAAATATGACCTTCAAGACAATGCGAGTGAGTACGGATAAGAGTCAGTATAGACGGAGCGGCCAAAAGCGCGCGTGGTTTTTAATAACACTGAAAAATGAACTTTAATTTCTACTAATCAAAAGTACAAAATTGTTTGAATAACGTCGTTGTTGTAGCGGGTGACGCAAATTTTCGAGCACCCAACGAGCGACGCGCGCACTATTTTCAGTGTTGCTACAGCATTGGACAGGTCGAGATAATAAAGGAGATGATTATTTACATTTTATTGAACCCAAATGGTTTAAGTTTACGTTCACGTTTGAGTTTAAGTTTGGTCATATAATTGATTTAATTTGTATTTAGTAACGACTAACGAGGTACTTACTTAAAATTGACCTATACTTATAAACCTATACTTATACTTACTATATTTATAAAGAAACAATTCTTTATTTAAACATATCTATGTGTACGCGGACCGTTAGTAGAATGATATAAAGGTTACCTCTAAAAATACCTGTAAAAAAAATAATGGTTGGAACCAAAAAATACCTGTATTATAGATACCGGTTTCGATCCCCGATTTAGTTATTTACCTTTGTGAACAAAACGCTCTGGTAAGTAGATTTGTGATCTGTAAAGCTAACGCTGTTTCATACTTATATTCTTCGGGCACCAGGTATCTAACTTCATCGTGGAAACTGAGGCAGAATCTGTAGAAAATTATAAAGATATAAAAATCGGGGTTATATAATTTGTGTGTGCGTGTTTAAGGTGGTTACAGAGGGGTCAATTTTATACAAAACTTTGACGCACAATACGCGTAGACGGTATTAATACACATAACTTTGTATATATGGAAAAATAGTTTTGAAAATCTAGATGCCGCGTCACAAATAACTTTTGCAATTTATAAAATAATTACGAAGATATAAAGCTTTGAAATTTTTCATACAAAATTGTAAAAGCTGTATATCTTCGTAATTATATTATAAACGAGCGTTAACCCGCGACTTTGTCCGCACAAATTATATACCAGATTTTAAGTCAGATAATAAGCTATCAAACAAAAAAAGTTTCATCAAAATCGGTTCAATAGTTTTTGCGTGATGCTCGTTCAAACAAACAAACAAACAGACAGACAAAAAATCCAAAAATTGGTCATTTGGAATCAGGGATACCTAAAAATCATATCGTATCTTTTTTTTTGTTAATATCTTCAATGTACAGACAAACTTCCTGTTACAGTTTTATAATAGTTTAGATTGCAAATGTTATTTGTTACGCGGCAACTAGATTTCCTAAACTATTTTTCCATATATAAAATATTACTTTTATTAATTCCGTCTACGCGTATTGTGCGTCAAACTTTGGTATGGACTGACCATAAGTGCATGTGAGTGAGAATAAGCGTGGGGTTTCCAGGTGTGTTTGTAAGTTCATACGTATTCGTGAGTGCTTGTGTGTGAGTGAGGTAGATTTGCCTGCGAGTGAGAATGAGAATGAATGAAAGTAATTATGTGTGTGTGTGTGTGTGTGTGTGTGTGTGTGTGTGTGTGCGTGTACGTGTATCCGAAAGAGTGCGTTTGTGTGTGAATGAGCATGTAAGTGTGTCTGTATGCATAGGTTAGTGACTGCTTGCGGCCTACTAGCCTTGCGGTAGCATTTCCCCTCTGCCACGGTATAAGATCAATTAATCATGTGCATTTACATTCAATGTGGATGTTCTGAGGTTTCAGAATATCTCTGACTACCCCCTCGGGGAATATAGTCGTGAGCATATGCTATGCTATTTACATTCAATTTTATACCTTATCACTAAACGAGACAGCCTATAATTGCGAAACAATAAATTCGAACTTAGAACGTTTGGGGTTCACACGAGACTTCTTTTCATGATTTTTAACGTTCAAAATTAGAATCTAAAGTTATGGTAATAAAATCCAAAATTGCGGATGTCATGTTACCTCGCCCCCCGCAAAAAGTGGCAGAAATGTTTGTTAGTAGAATTACACGCGTAACTAGTCCCTATATAAGTAGTCAAAGCTGCTTGATTATGTGTGTGCTGGTAAGTTTGTTTCTCTGTGGTTGTATGTGTATGTATCTATACTATTATAAAACTGTAAATGTTTGTTTGTTCGAACATTGTAGAGCAAAAATTACTAAACCGATTTTGATGAAACTTTTTTGTCTGATAGCTTATGATCTGAATAAAAATCTGTTAGATATATAATTTGTGCGGACGAAGTCGCGGGTAAACTCTAGTATAATATATAAGGTCTAACAAAATTAGCTGAAACTATTTTAAGGGGATGATCAGACCATAAAACTGAACAACTTTCTCTATGGGGCCAATACATTTCAGTCGAGTTATGTTTGCAGTTTTGTATGGGAAAGCAGATTTTTCGCTTCTTAGCGATAAGACCGCCTTATTTTGTGCCTCTTGTATTTTATTTCTGTATTTTACTGTTTATGTTTTTGGTGTAAAATAAAGTATATTTGATTGATTGATTGATTTTTTTTTGGCGATTTTGATATTGGTCCCATAGAGAAAGTTGTTCAGTTTGATGGTCTGATAATCCCCTTAAAATAGTTTCAGCTAATTTTGTTAGACCTTATATACCGGGTAAACATACATGGTCTGTAAGTACTGTGCAGTGTTAAAGTACCTAGCCTGCCAGTTAGTATCAGTTATGAGTGTAGTTACCTCGCCCGCGGAGCCTCGCGCGCCATGCTGACGAGCATGAGGTGCAGGAAGTCAGCGGCTGCGCTCTGCACGGCCCAGTTGAGGCGCGTGCCTCCCCAGCGCCCGCGCGCGTGCTCCAGCGCGCGGGACAGTCGCCCGGAGAGGAACGCCGTCGATGGTGACTCCGAATCTGGTAGTAGAACACGAAATTATAAGATGTGAATGGAGGCATACTAAGTTTTCTCCGTAAGACCCGGGGCGGGGCAATAAGACTATGGGAAACTTACCAGCAATCTCTTCGAGTTTGTTGAACATATCTACCCCTATCCCAATTTTCTTTTAGAGATTTCTAATATTTTTTCAAGGATTCACCGAGTTTTCTCTGCAAGACGCGGAGCAATAAGACTAAATGTAACTTACCAGCGATCTCTTTGAGTTTGTTAAGAGAATAGTTTTTAATGCGCGCTCCATACAAACGAAGTTTGGTTATATTGTCAATACTAACCATTTAAAGTTAATAAAACTAATCTCTATGCTTGCATGTTGTCAGATTTTCGTTAAAATGTATAGTTTTAAAGTTAGAGTGCCTCAAAGTTTTCCATACAAATCTTAAATTAATCCTAGCATTGAAACTGTATATTTTAACGAAAATATAACAACAAAAGCATAGAGATTAGTTTCTAGATTTTTTCTGAAAAACTTAATTGACTTTAATTGGTAAATATTGAAAATATAACCAAACTTCGTTTGCATGGAGCGCGCAGCGAAAACTGCGACTACCGTTCCTCAACTGTTCCGCAGCCGCGCCGGACTGCATCTAGTGTGGCACCTCGCATATAATTCCATAGTTTACAACTACTGCCGGCCCGCAGCCGGCCTGCAACCGTTCTGCAGCTGCACTCTATGTGGCCCAGCCTTTAAACATCTCCGACTCGGTTCCCCCGAACCACTCGGGTCTCTCGAACATATCTTCGACTGTCTTCCAATGTAACTTACCAGCGATCTCTTCGAGTTTGTTGAACATCTCCGACTCGGTTCCCCCGACCCACTTCGGTCTCTCGAACATATCTTCGACTGTCTTCCCGCTCATCTTTGCTAACCTCTTAGCTTGGTATCCAGTCATTTCTACTGCCTGTGACAAAGAATACGCAGTAAATAAATAAATATCTTGGATATTGTCACACAGATTATCTAGTCCTTCTGAAGCCTGAAGGTACCAGAATGTAGCCCGGACTTGTATTATGAATTGATGATTAGATAATGATATAGAATACATACAGGGTGTAAGGGACAGCCCTCCGCAAACTGAAAGGGTTAATTCACACCATCAAGCTGAGCAACTTTCACTATAAAACCTACCTCAGGAAAAGCGAAAAAAAATCTGCTGTAGGTATTGGAGTTTAGTATGGGACAGCTGATAATTTTTTTGCTCCGATCGGTTTGCTCCCGTAGTAAAAGTTGTTCAGTTTGATGGGTAGAGTATGTGGTTTAAAGGTTAATGATACTTTTCCTTACACCCTGTACTTGCATGAAACATGCAATTTTGCATGAAATAGCAGATTTTTTCTTCGCGTTTCGTCAGGAATGCTAATAGTGAAAGTTGTTCAGTTTGACGGTCTGAGTTCACCGTTTCAGTCTGCGGAGGGATGTCCCACACAAATGACACTCTGCTTAAAACAATACAAATAAACGCGACAGCTTTGAATTAAAACCAAACCTTATCATCCAATTCTTCATCCATGAAACCTTCCATAAACTTCTTCTTTAGTGTGTAAACCCGTCGTCCTTTGGTGGTAGAGAACATTATAGCCGCCTTGCTCTTGGCCTCTGATATCGTCATGGTCGGGTTGAATTGCTTCAGAAGACGCTCTGCAAAGTTCTGCCCGGCACCTAGAAATGTAATAAGAATATCTCGAATTAACGACGACCTGGAGTGCGATTTTTGAAAGTCACACGTTCATAATCATGACATAATCTCCATAGTAATTTTGACACTTTCTTCTGCTGATTTAGACGTGTGACTGTCAAAAATCTTACTCCTAAAGGCAGAAACCCGCTGGATTAGGGCAGCGCAAGACCGGGCGTCATGGCGATCTTGGGTGGAAAACGCCAGATTAAAGTGTAATTGAGCCGGCAATGTCTGTCGAATGCACCAGGAAAGGTGGGCAAGAATAGTCACGCCCTGGACCCCAGAAAACGGTCGTCGGTATCCAAAGTCGTCCTAGGAAGATGTGGCGCGCCGCCAAGGCGGGATGATCTGGATGCTTTCAATGACGCGTGACCAGAGCATGCCCAGGACAGAGATACTTGGAGGACTAAAGGGGAGGTCTTTTCCCAGCAGTAGGATGAAGTAGGCTAATACAAAAATTTTTAAAAATGTATGTGCCCCAAGACTGTGCTTGCTAATCTTGTTTTCTTTTTACGGAAATGGTAAGGAATTGTGCCAATATAGGAATGTCATACACATAGTTTTGTAATAAATTTAAATTCTCAATGTTTGTCATTAGAAAATAATCAGAAAGGATATACAGAAGGTACAAAATATGTCTTATCGCTAAAAATTGAGTACTGATAAGAGAGTTAGTCGTATATCTCACCGTATATCCTCGCGTAGTTGATGAGCTTGGCATGGTCCCGGGACAGGTCGGCGGCGCGCGCCGTGAGGGAGTGCAGGTCGGTGCGCCGCGACTTGTGCCCCGCGAGCACCGCCCACCCGAACGAGCTGCCTCCGCATAGCCCCCATGTACTGTCCCCGAGTAGCGCCGCTATCCACAGCTCCTGATCGGTATACAAGGTGGAAATTTAAAGGCGTTACACACACGGTGTATGTGACAGCCTCGCAAATACTGAAACGGTGAATTCAGACCATCAAACTGAACAACTTTCACTATGGAGCCACCTGCTACGATCCTGACAAACCTCTCTAGCTTCCTCCACATTTTTTAGTCCTTTCATGCATGCTCGTCGGTTTCGGGTCTAACCTGGCCCTACACGTCGCCAAATAGATTGCACTCGTCAATCTGCTCTCATCCATTCTTTCTTACTGCAAATAAATCTAAATCTAAATCTTTCCATATGACCAAACCATCCTCAACATACCTTTCTCTATCTTTGTCACTACATCCTCTTTCGGACCACAACGTTGGTATAGTGAACACTTGAAATAATAATGAATAACCTGTGAGTCAACATCGGCGCCCACAAACTTGTATCCAGGCGGCGCCTGCACCATGGCGCGCAGCTCCGAGCCAATGCGCTCCTTCTGCGCGTTGCTAGCCGTCATCCACGTGGGCTCACTAGCCCTGCGATATTACATAGCGTCATCATCTCAGCCGATGGACGTCCACTTGACATAGACCTCCCCCAAGAATCGCCATAACATATAATTATAATATTCATTAACTAGCTTTTACCTGCGACTTCGTCCACGTGGCACGTCCATCGAAAAAATCCTTTCTTAGTCTAGTATACATCCTCCCTGGAATCTATATCTATCTAAACTATTATAAAACTGTAACAGGAAGTTTGTCCGTACATTGAAGATATTAATAATTATATAAAATATTATATATTATTCTTATATTATATTATATTATTATTATATTATATTATGTCAACAAAAAAAAAATTTTACGATGGTTTTTAGGTATCCCTGATTCCATGATTGTGTGTTTGTTTGTTTGAACGAGCATCACGCACAAACTACTGAACCGATTTTGATGAAACTTTTTTTGTTTGATATCTATATGATATGTGCAGATTCAAGTGCGAAGTCGCGGGTTAACGTTAGTTCAAAATAAAATGTTTCTTTCTTCAGCGGTTTAGGCTGTGCGTTCTGCCAGTCAGTCACGGAACTGTTTTGTAAGTATAGATCGATAGATTTATTGCTTTCTTGAGTAACGAAAATTAAAACAATCTTAAAATAGAAACCCACGAGCGTGTATGAAACACAGACTTCTGTATTACAATTACAGAAGTCTGTGGTATGAAACGACTTATGCCTGTGGAAGAGGCAAAAGAGGTGTGTCAGGATCGTAGCCGATGGCGATCCATTGTCTCTGCCTAACCCAATGGGACACAGGCGTGAGTATATGTTTGTATGTATGTAAAATAAACATGAAACCCGGCAGAGCGAGATCGGTACTACAAGCTTCGGTCTATGTATCTATACTTGTAAAACAGTACCATGACTGACTGACAGACAACGCACAGCCTGAACTGCTGCAGATAGAAAGATGAAATTTGGAATATACAGGGTGTTAGGGTAAACAGTTGCATTACTTTAAGGGGTGATTGTACCCATGATACTGAACAAATTACCGTAAGAAACCTACAGAAAATTCGCAAAAAAAATATCGACTTTGATTGCATTTAGTATGGGAAGTCCAAATTTTTTTTTACGAATTTCCTATAGGTTTCCTACGAAAAGCTGTTCAGTATTACACCCCTTAAAGTAATCAAACTATTTACCTTTTATAGAGGATTTGGGGGTGAACTAAAAAAGCATTTTTCGAAAATCTACCCCTAAACGGGGTTTTAAAGTATTCCTAAATCCACGCAAATAAGTCGCGGGCAGAAGCAAGTTTAACCTAAATTGACAATCATATCCCCTTACGGAACTTTAGAAAATTTGTTAAAGATACAATTTATAGCGTGAAATTACTTGTGTATATGAGGAACAAAAGTGGGCCCAGATCGCTACCTTGGGGTCCTCTGTAGATTCTAGTCTAGAATCTGACTGACGAGTAAACTTTAGAACTTTAAGCCATTTTTTAATATATGTCCATTAATTTTCAGCCTAAAGTAAACCGTATCACAAAGCAGTAAGGTCTAACCGTCGTGTGAGGGTCCCGGAGGCGACGACCTGCGGAACGATGGCTCCGTATCGCCTCACACCGTGACGGAGCGCCTCGGGTAGTAGAGTGGCGGGGAGCCACACTACTTGCTGCCCCATTATACGTTCCCTGTTGTTACGCCAGTACGACATCATACGACCGAAGCTTAACACCTGAAATAACGTCCCATAAACTCAAGACCAAGATACCTTTCAGAGTGTTCAGAAAAAAGGTTCGTGTATAATTCAGGTTTCATGATGGAATGACCTGTCAACATAGGTAGCAAGCCACTCGCACACAAAACAGTGTATAAGAAACCTTATCTCTTAATCTTCTTGTAAGACACCCACGGGAAGAAATGGGGTGGTCAGTCTAGGCCGAAACTACAAGGATACTCAACATATGTAGTCATAAAGCAAATCGACCCCTTATAGTGAAGAATTTCCTAAGTGCAAAAGAGATAATGCAGAATAACTAATATAGAATAAACAATAATAACTGCAAATGCAGTTATTAAAATAATAGCATTGGGGTTGTGTGTTCATTCCACTTTGACATTCAATCGCACACATTTACACACACACACACACACACACACACACACACACGTACACGCACGCCCGTAAATTAAGCAGGTAGGTAAATATTGTTTAAATTGGTGATTAATTGTGTTGGAGTGGTTGTGCTTGGTTATGTTGTTATTATATAGGTACTATTGTTCAGTTCTATATAATATTTCTATAATTATTATATACCTTGAAACTATCTTCTTAATCGCTCACATCCTTATGATGTGTTGTTTTCAAGCTATTATGTACTAGTACTCTAGGGAAACCTATAATTGGCTTATGTTATAGTTAGTAAATTTTAAGTACTATGTTTAAATATGGCCGTTGATTTTCTCAATAAATAAATGTCAGGGAGTATTTGCGAGGTTCTTATTACACGCTATAGATGGCATTACGAGTATTAGATTAATTTTTGAGTGAAACCAGGACACGGTCTGTGAGGATTTTCTTTCCAGAAACGTAATAATATAAAAAAATACCAAAATTTAATTCCCGAAGTCTTCACTCTAGAGCTATTAGAAGAAAATTAAATATGGGACAATTTTGTTTATACTGTTAAAGTTAAATAAAAATATATTGTTTAAAAATTTTAACTAGGTAATAAATACCTTTTCAGCCTCGTCCCCTTGTGCAGACAAAACGTTTTGACTAAACATGTCCAAGAAATCCTTCGCCAGTGGGTTACCCACTTTGTATTTAGGGCCGTCCTTGTGAGGCAGACGGAGAAAGTGGCAGCATCCTGTAATTATATTACTTTATTAAAATACAATTAAAAATTTATGGATAATCGATCAGCATCCACAAAAAACAGTAAAAGGGTGTTCGTCCTGGGTCCTGTTTAGTAAACGTGGCAATTGACATATTACAAATACAAATATCTTTATTATAAGCAAAAGAGAAATTCAGTACACATGATACAATGGACCCCGCATGCGGAAAGCCAGAATCTCGGGAATCCTCTACGATTTGTCAGGAAAAAAATTACTAATTTTAGTACAGAGTGAGCGAAGTTAAAATGATTGTGAGATTTAACATTTGAAACAATTTAACAAGGAAATTTTTAGTACCTACAGAAAATTAAATAACAACTAATATAGGTAACGAAGACATGCAATGACAGTATTGACAGTGACAATTGAGAGAACATTGCTGGTTACTAATGACGCTAAACTTGCAGTGCTTCATGTTTCCTACCATTCTCAGCAATGTACTCTGAATTGTCATCGTCAGTTGTCACATTTATTAAAAAGGGCCCTGGGTATATGCCAACGCTGTCATTATCCCCACTAGATTTTATTTTATTTTTATTTTATTGGATTAGGGAAACATACAGCGCAGCGTTAATATTTACACTTGGATTACAAAACTTAATCAACGAATTAGCCAAAACAGTTTCCACTTATAAAAGTTACAGTAGACATGTTGCTCAAACTTAAAAAAAAAACCAAAAAAGAAAAAATAACAATAAATTTAAAACAAACACGTAAATTTTGAATAAATTTAGTTTTGAATAAATTTAGGTGCCTATTATTTAAATTATGACTCAACTAAAGCTAAAACAAAAGGCAAAACAAAACAAAATTGTGTAATTTAATTTAAAAAATTAGGGAGAAAAACAAATCATTTATAGTCAGGTAACTTTTTTGACTTCAGAAACATATTTATGAAATTTCTCATGAAATTGTAAGCAGAACAGGTCCTTACCATGTACCGGTTTGAGGAGTAATTAGTTCTACAGTACGGAACAGCGAACACATTATTGGAGCGAGTGCGGGTACCAGAACAGCGAAAACGTACTTTGCTAAGCAGATAGGGCGAATCGATGATGCCGTTAATTACCTTGTACAAGAATATCTGGTCACGATGTTCTCTTCGCTGCTTTAGAGACACAATGCCGTCATCTATCGTTGTCATATTATCATCTTGATTACAATAAATGGTCAAATTTGTTTAGAGTTCTTATAGTTAACTTTATAAGATGCAACATATTTGCTGATAATGACAGCGTTTAAACGCCCAGGACAAAACACCCAACAAACACTTTATCAACATTATTTCAATAAGTACTTTAATAGTTTCAAGTAGTACTCTGTGGTTTCAAGAAGGAAATGTCTAACCTTGTAACTGAATTCCGCACCAAACTCCCAAACCGTGGTATTGGTTAGCCGCCGCTTGCTCGTCCAACTTTTTTCGTGCATAGTACGCTCTTCTACCCAGATCCTCCTAAACATTAGGTACAATATAATTCGCATATTAAACATACGACGCCTATATCCCCGAGGATGTTTCTGTCAGTTCTTATGTTAGAACTAGGGTGAACCCGCGACTTCGTCCGCACAAATTGAAGTTTAAGTCAGATAATAGGCTCCGATCGGTTTGCTCCCATTGTAAAAGTTGTTCAGTTTGATGGGTAGACTAATAGTTTAAAAGGATGCTAATGATATCAATTTCACCCTGTATAGGATTATGGTGTCATCTACGAACTACAGATACAGGTATTATATTAATGAGCTACTGGTCAATCTTACCTCAACAGTCTTGGTCTTGGGCATGTAAGCGTCAGCATCGACTGACTCCCAACTGGCCATAAGAAATGATACTAGCAGTTGTTCTAGAAGCAGAAAGGGTTCTTTTAACCCTTCAATACTACATTATAAAGGATATATTAATTATGAGCTACTGGTCACACTTACCTCAACAGTCTTGGGCAGAATGTAAGCGTCAGCATCGACAGACTCCCGACTCGCCATAGGACATGACTCCAGCAGTTGTTCAAGGGGAAGCAAGGGTCCTTCCGTCTCTTCATCCCGCCGTCTGCTGTAGGGTACGAGGAATCCCCAGCCTTCTGACTGTATGTAGTGGAGGGGGTATCCTTCCCAGGATAGGTGGAGGAGTTTTGGTGTTATCTGTAAGTAATAAAATAATTTTGATTGGTAGATAAATACAGTACACTTACATTACATTTTATCGGTCGCTAGATGGGGCTACGGTTCGTCAAATATACAGGGGTAGTTCAAACCATCAAACTGAACAACTTTTACTATGAATGCAAACCTGAAATAGCCAAAGAAATCAACTGTTTTATATATTTGAGTCGAGTAACATTTTTTGTTTCATGTTCCCATAGAAAAAGTTATCTGAGGAACCTCTGAAGATTTGGAAAGTGTTTTAAAAATCACCTAGTACATCAAGTTAAAAAATATATTGTTCAAAGACCCTTTTTAACTCTCAGTGGCTCCCTCGTCACAAATTTTAAGATTGAAAATAAAGTTGGGAATTTATTTCAAATATTATTGATTTTTAAACATGTTACAGCCATGTTGTGCTATTCCGAATCAAATTAAAAAAAAAATTAAAAAATTATTAATTGTTTTAAATTTCGTTCTCTGGGTAGGGGGCTCGGTGGCAAAATTGGATAACGCAGTTCCCCGGTTTGGAAAAGTGCAGGTTCAAGCCCCGCCCGAGACAAATTTTTCAATCTTTAATTTGGGAATTTATTACCTATACTTTACTGAATTTTATTAATCAACGAGCGGTAACCCGCGACTTCGTCCGCACAAATTATATACCAGATTTTAAGTCAGATTATAAGCTATCAAACAAAGAAAGTTTCATCAAAATCGGTTCATTAGTTTTTGCGTGATACTCGTTCAAACAAACAAACAAACACCCTAACAAACAGACAGACAAAAAATCCAAAAATTGGTGAAATGGAATCAGGGACACCTAAAAACCATATCGTAACTTTTTTTTTATTAATATCTTCAATGTATAGACAAACTTCCTGTTACAGTTTTATAATAGTATAGATTATTTCAAAAGGTATAGAGCCTATATTTCCTTACCTGCATGCTGGTAGTAATGTTATTGGCGCCGGGCGTCCAATCAGGGTCTTTTCCAGGTTTCGTACAAAGTTTTCTATACCAAGCCGGATATCCGGCCAAATACGGCCTTTTGACCGGCAACTGTTTACCCATTTCGAACAAATAATCAAAAGTTTTGGTTAAATCCTCGTTTTCTTTAATCTTTGGTCTATAATTCTCTATGGATGTTATGTATTCGTCGCATAGAGTAACAAAATTTTCCGTTGATTTTGATTCGGGAATATTTTCACTAAATTCAGCTTGAATTGCTTCTGGGTCTATTTCTCCTTTCTTTTTTTTCGTAACAGATTTTTTTAGCTTCAAAGTTTGCGTTGACCAATCTTGGTCCCACATCCAAAGGTCTTTTTTGTAGGCATCATCTTTCATTAGTTGGCAAGCTTCGTCAGCTTTGAGAGATAGTAGTTGGCGTGATTCCAGTTTGAGATCCTCGAAAACAGTTTCTGCTGAGTCAACATATTGGAGCCAGTTTGAGTTTACTGGTAGATATGTCGATCCTGGAAAGAAGAGAAAATAAACATGATTTGAAACTAATCGGTAATTATCATTATAAATCTTATTTACGTTCAGAATTTTTTTACAATATAAAAACATACATATGTAAAGTTCATGAGTCATGATCATGACCATAATCCTTTTCGGGGTAGTCTGAATCATTGCTGCAACTACCAGCTGTCTTGCAGGCAGTTGTAGCAAGGCTTATTTTTAGGATACAAAGGGATATGAGAACCTGGTTTTTTTATTATGAGATTTTAAGCCAAATCATAAGCTATCCAAAAAAAAGTTTCATCAAAATCGGTTCAGTAGTTTTTGCGCGATGCTCGAACAAACAAATGAACAGACCGACAAACATTCTAAAAAAGGTTGGAGTCAGGGACCCCTTAAAAATCATATCATAATCTTTTTCTTGTAAATAATAGCTTAGATTACACACCGTGGTATCAGGATTCATGCATGGAATCGCGTATCGGGGTTGTTTTGAAGCCTTCCGGCTTTAAAACGACCCCGATACCCGATTCCATGATGTATTATATTAGTGAAAGTGAAACGTATAACGCAGTTCTTTAGGAAGCTATCGATTTCGTCCCACCTCCTTTTTCTTGGTCTGCCTCGACGCCGATTTCCTTTTGCTGGGGACCAGTTGGTAGTGGTTTTGGCCTACAGGTCGTCTGGCATGCGGCAGACAGGTCCAGCCCAATGCCACTTTAGATTGGCAGCGATGGTGGCGACGTCTGTCACTTGGGTTCTGGAGCGAATGATCTGATTTCTGAGCCGGTCGATCAGTTCCAAGCCAAGGATGCTGCGCTCCATAGCCCTTTGACAAACCTTGAGGCTTGACCTCTGAATGAATGAATGAAACAAATTTCTTATAGTGCCGCGAGTGAAAGGCTAGCAGCTTGGGGTGGGTTGGTCTAATTCATGCTTCGATACTCACCTAACTCGAGCATGCCCGCTAATGTGACAGGATGCGGGAACCTCTCTAGGAACATAGGGAGTAGTTCCCTCAGAACGTTATGGGTCGCTATGACGTCCCCCGCGCAGTACTTCATCACCCGCTGGAAGTTATCGTGCACGTCCTCCATAGTGCCTTCCACGAATATGTCCCGGGTACCTTTGTCTATGGACACGCCGCAGTATAGTTTGTGGACCTGGCAAGTTATATTTTCTACATCATCATCTCAGCCGATGGACGTCCACTGCTGGACATAGGCCTCCCCCAAGGATAGCCATAACGACCGGTCCAGCGCAGCCCTCATCCAACGGGTCCCGCTGCCTTCACCAGGTCGTCGGTCCGCCGTGTATCATTACCATCATCCTTCATCATCATCCATTTTCCATTTCATTGATCACTATCCATTTTCTACATTATTGTGTAATATTGTATATGCTTACGAATTGAGAAAAAGTAGTACTTTTCTGACAAACATTCGATCAGCTTCATACTAAATGCATTGAGCTGATCGAATGTTTGTTTGTCTGAAAGTAGACTTTTTTTCTCAATTCGCAAGCATATACAAATTATACAATATTACACAATAATAATAATAATTATATTACACAATGTACTTTAGACCATCAAACCGGAACAACAGATTTTAAAAAAATATATCTTTATTGTGAAAGTGATTGTTTGACATTATCTTTATAGTAAAATTGTTGGTCTAAACTGTAAACCACCCCTTAAAATATTACTTGGATGTTTTGTTACACCTTGTGTAACGAAAACACACACACAGGGTGCACAGGGTGTAAGGAAAAGTATCATTAGCTCCCATAGTCAGAACAACTTTGACTATGGGAGCAAAAAATTTTGCTGTTCCATACTAAACTGCAATGCCTACTCGACTCAAACATATGAAAGAGCTTATGTTATTTTTATTCTGACAAGTTTGCTCCCAGAGCAAAAGTTGTTCAGTTTGATCGGTATAGTATGTAGTTTAAAGGTTAATGATACTTTTCCTTAAACCCTTTAAATATTAAAATACCCAGTCGGTCTCTCACCTCAAGAAGGCTGTTCAGGGAGCTGATCTCAATCCAGTCGTCGTCGCTCGGATGTGGTTCCTTGTTCTTAGTCTTCAGCACTGTTCTCTGGTAACTAGTGACGCCGCTGACGCAGGTGTGCATTGACATTGTGTCCATGAAACGTAATCCTGAAAGTAATATTTACTATTATATAGATTACTAAATCAGTGGTACCCAACTGACGGATATAGGAAAAGAGGGTATTAAGGTGGGAGGACGATCAACCAAATGGTTGGCGAAACCAGTGCAAAGATAAATGGTGAATTCTGAAGAAGGCCTATGTCCACCAATGACAACTTGACAATTGAAAACGTAAAAAAAAATATTAAATGTTGCTAATGTAAGAAGGCTATAAGGCTATTTTTATTTCATTTATTTATTACTTATTTTATCAAACACGCCTCCATCCCGAAACCTTAACTAGCTAACTAGTCCGCTGGCTCAGCGACCCAAAGTGGGTCTCGCCTCCGAAACGAGAGAACGCCACTCTTCTGTGCAACGTTTTGACAGAAGCTGGCTTGAAGCTTACAGGGCTGCGATCACGACCTTTGGGTGCGGTTGTTTTTTCAACACGCTCTATGGTACGGAACCGTTCACCGAGGCTCGGAACGGCGTTAGTGCGAAAAGTTGCACTCGGGGTGCACCTGGGGCGTAGGTTCTGAACGCAGCCCAGTCGGTATTTTAGTTCACGGCAAGTGTCGTGTGATGTAAAGTGTCCATACCGTACCACAGTCGTAGCATTCGTAGCTGGATCGTCGAAGATGAAGTGAGACGCGCGGAAATTTCTCAGGAATGGGTCTTGCACGGCAGCCATGCTTAAATCTGCGTCTCCATTGCCTGAACTGCCTTACATCTGAAGAAAACTTACCAGTTTTATTCAGCCAATACTGTTCCTTGATCTTAGTCCTGTCGAAGGACACGTTGTGACCGACTACGACTCTGGCTCGGCTCAGGTCTCCACATGGAATCAGACCTTCAGATTCTAGAGGTATTAGGTCTTCATAGTTTATGTTATCAAATTGTTGATGAGGATCTCCGTTGGCTAGGGGATCGCTTATCCAACTGTACCTGAAATTATGTTTGGGTCTAATAAATAAATTAATTAATTTGCTTAGCCGATTTCAGCTCCAGTGTCCGCTTCATCAAAAAAGCTGTTAGGTACGCAAGATATTTTAAAGTAGTCAAATGTGTGCATATAGGGTCAGGATACATTGACCGACGGCGGGCCCATACACGAAGCACGTTTAGTATGGGAAGGATCTAAACGTGCTAAACGTGCTTTTTGTATGAGCCTTCCGCGCCGTCGGTCGCTAAATTGGTGGAAGGCAGGGAGTTTTAGTACTGTAGTAGCCTTGCCTGCCGTGCAGGAGGCGTTGGTTCGATCCCGCCCAGGCCTTTGACTATTTACTATAAGGACTAGCCTTGCGGTAGCATTTCCCTTCAGCCACGGTATAAGAACAATTAATCATGTGCATTTACATTCAATTTTATACCTTATCACTAAACGAGACAGCCTATAATTGCGAAACAATAATTTCGAACTTAGAACGTTTGGGGTTCACACGAGACTACTTTTCATATTTTTTAACATTCAAAATTAGAATCTAAAGTTATGTGAATAAAAAAAAAAAAAAAAAAAAAAAAAAGGGTTTATTTGCATCCACTTAGCCTAATTTACAATTGTTTACTATAACCTTAAGTTGTTAGTATAATAGGTATGAACTTTAGTAAATGGGGCTTTGATTTATCAAAAAGGAACCTCTGACTCCCAAACAAGGATAGCCTGGGCTATGTGAGTCAGCGCTCTTCACATTTAGTTGGAACTTTACATAGTGATAGGAAATAACATGAAAATAACTCGGCAAAAGTGTTGTTCCTGTTAAAAAGAAAAAGTATAAACAAAACAAAAACTATTACTATTATTATTAGTGTGTGTGTGTGTATGTGTGTGTGTGTGTGTATGTGTGTGTGTGTGGGGGGGGGGGGGGGATATCCTGCTTAGACCTACAATGCCACCATTCGTGGCCTGGTATCGGATGACTACTGGTGGTGCCATTGTAGTCAGCCACTAAGGGAAGAGTAACAGTATTTGTATTTGTGCTGGTGATGCAAACATTCAGGAGATTACAGTCAACAAGTTTTCCGTTTCTGCGTAGGTTAAATCCTGTAGCCATCTCCGCAAAGCGATTTTACATTCATGTTTATTAAGACGATAAATGTTAATTTTTTCGGATATGCGGTTGTACAAGAATGGACTTATTATGAAATAATGACGTTTAGCGTGGGTAGTCCTGTGGGCGCTAACTTTACACACTAGGTCAGTTCGCCGTTTGCTTAGGATAGCGCTATCTAATGGAAGAGAAACATGTTTCCGTAGAACAGTACGCAGAACAAAAAGCTGTCTGATCGTGAGTACAGAACAATCACGGTATAGGGCAGTTGTGGGGTACCTGAACTTTTTAAATGTCATTACTTTTAGAACTGCCCTAATAAATTACATAGAATAAAATACAAAGTTGCGGATTTCATGGTACCTCGCCCCCCGCAAAAAGTGGCAGAAATGTTTGTTAGTAGAATTACACGCGTAACTAGTCCCTATATAAGTAGTCAAAGGTCCAGGCAGACTCAGACCAATGAGTTATTAGGAATTTATGTATGATTTCTAAATCCACTGGCTTTTCAGTTAAGAAGAATAATATATAAGGTCTATCAAAATTAGGTGAAACTATTTTAAGGGGATGATCAGACAATCAAACTGAACAACTTTCTCTATGGGACCGATATTGAAATCGCGAAAAAAAAATCTGCTGTCGAGTAGGTTTGTATGGAACAGCTGATTTTTTTTTCGCGATTTCAATATCGGTCCCATAGAGAAAGTTGTTCAATTTGATGGTCTGATCATCCCCTTAAAATAGTTTCACCTAATTTTGTTAGACCTTATATAAGGTCTAACAAAAACAAAACAGCTGTTCCATACAAACCTACTCTACCTAAATGTATGGGACAGCAGATTATTTTTTCGCGATTTCGATATTAGTCCCATAGAGAAAGTTGTTTAGTTTGATGGTCTGATCATCCCCTTAAAATAGTTTCACCTAATTTTGTTAGACCTTATATATTAATCCACAATAAGCCATTTTACAGACGGATTTCTAATAAAATATTCAAGCACCAAATGTTTAAATAGTTCAGTGAAGGAAAACATCGTGAGGAAACTTGCATGCTTACATATCGAGGCATGAATTGTACTCACTGTCCATTACAAGTGGCGACGGGCTCACTCCCCATCACACTGGTCACAGTTTCAGTACTACTAGTGAAACATGGATGTTCTGAGGTTTCAAAATGTCTCTGGCTACCTCCTCTGGGAATATAGTCGCGAGCATATGCTATGCCCTACTGAGAGAGCCACAGTCACATACGTGGAGTGAGATTGGCCTGGCAAAGCCAATCTAATGCGCCCATCCTCCATAAAGATATTTGTATTTGTACTAATTACTTACCATGCATCTGGAGATACAGCGCAAGCTAAAGTAGGCCTTTTGCCAGCAGACATAAGGACTTCAACATCGAAAATGAGGGCGTCATCTGGAGGGTATGGTATAGCATGCGGCTTGTCGCCAATGTACTTACACCAGCCTGCTCTTTTTGACCATTTCTGCAAGAAAGTAAACACAAATGTTATTCTTGCCTACATGCATAAACTCACGACCATCATCCCTTATGGGGTAGCCAGATTCTTTGCTACAACTACCCACAATCGTTTTAAGCATGCACTATAGCACATTAAAGGTCGCCAGATGGAATATTGCAGAATTGAGTGGTGGAGTGCTGAAAAAAAGGTGATGAATGAAATTTCATTTTAATTCAGTCACCTTGTAGACTAATGGAAAGAGATCTATTCTACTGAAACCCATCGCATAGTCCAAGACGTACTAAAATGTTTTATTATCATATTTCACATTTGATAACCCTGGAAGAGAATATTGTTTGTTTGAGTGTGGTGTATGTGTGTGTTTGAGCTAGTGTGTGAGTGCGAGAAAATACTCTCACAGAGTGAGAGTGTGAGTGCGACTGTAAAAGAGAACACACTCAGTTCAACAGATCAGAGAGTGTGTGTGAGTATGAGAGAGTATGTGTTTGTGAGTGTGTTGACTTGCTACAGATGTCAGCACCCACAAGTTATAGCAAAGATGCCAACGGATGGCGATACTGTCGCTCTCGGAAATATGCTCCATACATAGACAATGTTCACTGTGAATACGTAACTCGTAACTTACTACAAATAAGGTTCACAATCGAATGCAAGACACACATCGCGCAAGAGAAATAATCTCAGAGATTCGATACATATACAAGGTCCAACTAAGAACTGTTGGACCACGGCCGGTCCCCAGACTTCACACATAGCCTGGTGGAAGATCTTTCCTTTTCAATGGAGGAACATTCCCAGTAGCACCTCCACAAGTGCATGTGTGTGTGTGTGTGTGTGTCTGAGTGTATATCTGTCTATACCTTTGGTAATGCGGGTAGATAGCAACCAGCCAACCGTTTCAGTAGTTCCCTGTATGGTGCGCTTTGCTTCTCACCGATATTGTAGAAATGTTCTACAACATCTTTACCTTCAAGTCTGGGCAGTTTTAATTCTACATCCGGCATCGGTGTGGCTTCTTTATAGTCAATACCATGCTTTAGGAGAGTTTCTTGACAACTGAAAACAAAATTGAACATTATCTAAATTAATGAAAATCTACAATTGTCCTTCTTTGTTTTATACATTACATTAACAAATTTTAAAATTAACAGATAAAAATACTTACATTACAAAGGCAAAGATGATACGAGATAGGTAGGTATGAGATTTTTTTAACTTACTACGTCCCACTGCAGGGCAAAGGTCTCCCCTAAACTCTATGGTATGATAATATGTATGTATGTATACAGGATGGAGGAGGTGATTGAATGAACAACATTCCCAAAGAAAACTATAGGAAATTCGCAAAAAAAAATGTTGTACGTTCTATACTAAATGCAATCAGCTGATCAAACGTTTGTATGAAAAGTGGTGTAGCAACTTGCCAACAGATAGCGCTACCAGTATTCATCGCAGAAATATGACATAAGACAATTTGCGATGTCACATTGGAAACCCGTAAAGCTGCTACACTAAGGTTCACAATCGCATGCAAGACACAAATCGCGCAAGAAGAATTATCACAGAGTCTCAGTATATATACAAGGTTCCTACAAACATCATTGGACCACGGCCGGTCCCCAGGCATCACACCTCGCCTGGCAGAAGTACTTCCCGTTTGTATGGAGGAACGTTCCACGTCAGTTCCTCCATAGTGGTTTTTTTTTTGCGAATTTCCTGTAGGTCGATTTTTTTGTGAAAGTTGTTCACTTAGAAGAAGTATGTCTAGAAAGAGCCTCAAGCTTCTACTGTATAAAACAAAAGGGGCCAACTTTCTTAGCTTGGTGTGCGTGAGGCGCCACACAAATTATGTCTGTGTGCGTGTTTATGGATAGGGTTTAGAGGCCAATACTGGTTAAAATTGTTTTCTACGCTTTTGTAGGTTCAACTGTCAATCTTGACATATAACTTATCCAAGGTTGTTCAGTATCATGGGTACAATAGCCCCTTAAAGTCATGCAACTGCTTACCCTAACACCCTGCATAGAAGAAGCTTAGGAAGGTGATTTAACAAAGGAGTGAAAAAAGAAGGATATAGTCCAGCTATATTAGTCATTTGTTTGATTTACCTTTTTATCAACTTCGGGTCCAAACTAGGGCTCGGAGTTTTAAACAGCTGATCGTAAATATTCTTAGAAATCATCTGTATATTTACATCGTTCACCCTGAATTCTTTTGAAACATTTTCAGGCTGTTTTTCATCAACTTTTTCTTCTTTGAGGTTAGATTCATTTTCTTTATATTTCTGCCTTATTATTGTAGTTTTGCTAGTCGGTAAAATATCACAGTAGTATCTACGAGATAAATCTCGTAATCGAACAACATTTTTCACTAATAATCTGTGTTTATTGCCTTTCATAGCGAAATAAAAACAATAACAAACTTTCGCGCTTGATCAAAAGTTGGTGACATAATAATTTTCGTTCATAAATCAACCAAGATTAGCGAATAATAAAACCCAATGATAAGGGCTGTATGGATTTAACTGTTGCTTATTTCGAAAAAGAAAAATATTGTCAATGTCAAATTTGACATATTGACAGTCGCGTTGCGTCATTTCACACGTATTTCTGCCAGAAAAATGACGATAATTTGTTGAAAATATCTCAATATTGTTGTAAGTATAGCAACCACGACAACCAAAAATCAATATTTTTACTTAGCGTCCAAGTTTCGTACCAATAATTCACTATACATTATCATTTATCACGAATTCAAAGTGGCTTCCAAGAACAGGTTTCGTACTCGAGATAATGACCTGAAACTTTACTTTCCAGCTTCAAAATGTCTTCTTCGGCGATATACATCCTAGATGTCAAGGGTAAAGTCCTCATATCGAGGAATTACCGCGGCGATGTCGACATGGGGGTTATCGATAAGTTCATGCCACTGCTCATGGAAAAGGAAGAGGAAGGCTTGGTCACACCCTTACTCCAGACCAGTGAGTGCACATTCTCCTACATAAAGACCAACAACCTCTACATAGTGTCTACTACAAAGAAAAACGCAAACATTGCCTTGGTATTCGTATTTCTGTACAAAATTGTTGAAGTAATGACGGAGTATTTCAAGGAGTTAGAAGAGGAGAGTATAAGGGACAACTTTGTGGTCATTTACGAGTTGCTCGATGAACTGATCGACTTTGGCTACCCTCAAACTACCGATAGTAAGATCTTACAGGAGTACATAACGCAGGAAGGACACAAACTCGAAATGCAGCCTCGTATCCCTATGGCAGTCACCAATGCAGTATCGTGGAGATCGGAAGGCATTAAGTACAGGAAAAACGAAGTATTCCTAGACGTAATCGAGTCTGTCAACTTGCTTGCTAATTCAAATGGTAATGTACTCAGAAGTGAAATTGTTGGAGCGATCAAAATGAGAGTGTATTTATCTGGCATGCCGGAACTACGTCTCGGATTGAACGATAAGGTTCTCTTTGAAAGCACAGGGCGAGGGAAGTCGAAGTCTGTTGAATTAGAAGATGTGAAATTCAATCAATGCGTCAGATTATCTCGTTTTGAAAATGATAGAACGATTTCTTTCATACCACCCGATGGTGAATTTGAACTGATGTCTTACAGACTAAACACACATGTTAAACCGCTTATTTGGATCGAGTCTGTCATAGAACGTCATGCACATTCAAGAGTCGAGTACATGATTAAAGCAAAGTCTCAGTTCAAAAGGCGTTCAACAGCAAACAATGTTGAAATCATTATTCCCGTCCCAGCCGATGCGGATTCACCCAAGTTCAAAACTACTATCGGTAGTGTTAAATATACTCCAGAACAAAACGCTATCACATGGTCTATAAAGTCTTTCCCTGGAGGGAAAGAGTATTTGATGAGAGCTCATTTCGGTTTGCCGTCAGTTATGTGCGAGGAGGTTGACGGTAAGCCACCGATACAAGTCAAATTTGAAATCCCATATTTCACTACATCCGGAATCCAAGTCAGATATCTGAAAATCATTGAGAAAAGTGGTTATCAGGCTTTACCATGGGTACGATACATTACGCAAAACGGAGACTACCAATTAAGAACCAACTAAATTATAAAATAAGGCATCTTTGTACTAATATTACATTCCTTCTATTTATAAGTATGCACCTATATTATTATGTTTTATTGTTTACAAGTCGAAATTGTCATTATTTTAGGTATAATAAAAATGGAAATAGTATTATGTAATTATTTGACACAGTAATGAAATAAATGTTTTAATCTGATTTGTTTATTAATGTTGCAAAAGCTATTTTGTTTTCCACTAGATTTTGCCTGTGACTTTTGTATACACTGGCTCCCATTATCGTAGTGAGATAAAATATATTTAAAATATCATTATAAATAAATTAGTCTAATCATATTTGTTTAAAACACAATGTTTTATCAAAATCGGTCCAGCAGTTTTTGCGTGGATCTAATATCAATATCATCGGCCTTTTAGTGTAAAATATCTTCAAAAACCACGCTTCCGTTTTTTTTTCTTTTTCTTTTTATTCCTCATTGTCACCGCCACATGACGTGGACTTTCTTCAAATACCTCAACCTGGAACAAACATAAATGACCATTACAATAACAGAAGTGTATAGCTTCTGTTATTGTTTTCTTGACAGCTTATCTGACAGATCATTGACATATCTTTCGTACGAAATATATCCAACGATCTATCAGATAAGATATTTTATTTATCCAGAAGTGGTGAAATATGCTATAGGTGAACCTTGCTACATCTAACTTATAGTTGTAGGCTACAACTTGTAGCGAAGTTACTGACCACACCAAAATTGATTATTTTATGGTCATCAATTTGTTTATATTATTTTGCAAAACGGTATATAGTACCTTTACTTTACACAAAATATTTGGGAAATAAGGCATAAAATCAAATAGATACGGTAGGTAATTAAAATGATATTTATTCAAATAAGTTCCAGACAAAACAAATAATGGTTTAGTCCTTTTTCGTCGGATTCCTTATTGGACGGATTCCGTTTTGGCCAGATTCTAGTTTGGAAACGCTAGTGATTCCATTTGACAAATTTAATTTTTATCGGAAATGTATACATATCAGGAAGCTGGCAAAGGTATTTGGTTTGTACTCATGATACATATCCATCTATTAAATTGTACCATCAGTTAGGCGACTAAAAAGATTATCTGTCCAATAAGGAATCCGGCGAAAAAGGACTAAACCCAAATAATTAGGAAATTTCTTATCTACTACCCATTTAAACTATTGAGATAAAGACTAGGTTCAGCCGAAATAAAGAAGTTGTCATGCTCTCACAAGTGTTCAACTGAAGAACTTAGTTTGATTATTTCAAAATAGCAAGCCAGTGATTCCAATCTTCGATTGTAATAATGTTGATAGTCGATAAGCGCTAAACACGATTTGATCTTATTGTGATACAAAAAAAAAATAAAAATTTAGTTTACAAAGGAAACTCTGCTGTTATTTAATTGCGTGCTAATTTAAAAAAATTACAGTATTATGGCATTGACCCTTATTATGTCCCGCATACTAAAGACACAGCTCGGACACTGCATACAAAAATTGAAATTGACAAGATGATGTCAGCACATGCGAAACCAAAGAAATTGAACCTTAAGGGCCTGTTTCACCACTTCTTAGTAAGTTCTTGTTAGCTTATTGGACAGATATTTTGACATATCTTTCATACAAAATATGTCAAACTATCTGTCGGATAAGCTAACAAGAACTTACTTAGAAGTGGTGAAAGAGGCCCTAAGTCTTCTGCTGGGTAACTGGAGGGCGATAGAGGGGGTGAGGTAAAAAGTTGGTGGGAGGCAGGGAGTGTCCGTACTGTATCTAGTAATAGATACTCTTTCTTATACTGTGCTAAGATGTCACTGCACATCACAACCCTGTCCCATTCAATGCGGCGATATCGGGCCGCATCTCTTAGCAAATCGCTAAATTTTGTTTGTCGTGTCACCTCCAATACCTACACAATAACATAATGTAGTAATGATACAAAACAGCATAGAAAATAGCTATACAGGATGTAACAAAAAACCGTAGAAAACAACTTTTACTATGGAGCCAACTTTGTGAAAAAATAAAAAACTACTATGTCATACAAAACTGCAGTATCTACTTGACATAAATGTATATAGGACAGCTGTTTTTTTTTTCATTTTTCTCTCTACTTCTCGAAACAATCCACGAAAACGCGCCTCACTATTTTTCTTTCATCTAACACACTTCCAGTTCACGCGGCGGCATCGGCAGATCAACCTATCCAAATATTCTATAATATAATAATTATCATATAATCATAATAAATAAGAATAATAATTGGTTTTTCATATTTGTATGCCGCATGGTACACACGGCGACAAATCAAGCTATACAAAACCAACATAAGCTAGCCGCGCGTAGGTCAAGTAACGTATCATGTTATCTAACTAACTAAGCGGAACGCTCATTTTCCATAGACAGCGTCCGCCATTATCGGTGATGTATCGAAGCACTATGTGTTGCACTAGGGTTCATATCGGAGTAACAGCGCACTACACCTCACGCGCTGCGCTGTAGTATTGAGAGATTTCGCCCATATCAATCACTGTCTTGTTGCTCTAGCGGTCTAGGCAACCGGCTTACGATCCGGGTAGCTAAGGTTCGATCCTCGTGTCGGCCGATCGTCTTTTTCAATTTATTTCATAATGTGGCGCCCCCTAGTGCTAATAAGCACCAACGCAATTAGGACGTCCTAAAATTCAAGGCGAGTTACCTATCTATATCCTATATACATATTAATCTATGTAACGTATAACGACGCGCGGCCAGCTTATGTTGGTTTTGTATAGCTTGATGTGTCGCCGTGCGTACATCATAGTGGTCCTGTAAAACTAAACTCCAACTATTGATTGATTTGTCTATTTTACTTTTTTACCTATGATGACCAGTGATCGGAATAGGCAGAGTATATTTACCTAAACTTCGAGGAATAGAGACATAAAATGGAGACTTCCTTACGACAACATTTTTTTGCGGGACATTTTCCGGGACATTACTTAAGAACGTTAAAATAATGTTATAAAGTAAAAGAATTGTTTCAATTCCTGATTTTATTCAACACGGTTCAAATAAAAAAAATAACGATGGGTCGGGGGCACGATTCCATCAAAAACGCTGGCATTTAAAAGTACATTTTAAATTTCCAAGTATTACACAATAAGTTCGCTTTTACACTAGTATACATAGTTCTGTTTTGTGTGTCGGTGTGAAAGAGATAGAGATAGCAGCGGTCGCATCTATTCTTTTGTTGTCATGTGAAAGGGATGCAGCCGTTGCAGTTAATCTTTTCTTTTTAGCAGTCTTTACTATCCTTTGTCAAGTGCGCACGTGTGGTATTTTATATTGTGGATCCGTAATTTTTGACTTCGGCTTGTTTATTGGAATTTCATCTGTTTTACCTGACTACCTGGCCTGAATTTGGACACTGAATTCGCTTTGATTGGATCTTGACGATTACTGGATACTGCAAGTGTACCAAATATCAAGGTAAGCTAAACATATATAAAAAGAGCACACTACAAGTTGTGGTTTCTTTGAAACATCCGTCTGTCGTCGTGTCGTGTTTGCATAAAGGCGTCATGTCTTTTTGCATTGCCATAAAATAAAATAAAGCGTTGTGGTTAGATATCATGAACGCTATGACACAAATTTTGCTATTCCCATGCTAATACCCGTCATGTGCATTTTTATAAGTGCCGTAATACGTATTTTACGATGTGAGTGTTGTAAAGGAACTACGAAGTGTTGTGTGCTGTTATATATCCGGGTCATACACCACTAGTTTTTAATTAGTAATAAAACTTTAAGGGTGCATTCAGACCATGTATCTAAGCAACTTTCCCTAAGAAACATGGGTCGAAAAACGAGAATTTTTTTTGGACCTTCCATACAAAAGTGCAGATCGGCCAGTTTATTTTCTATGGGAGGTCCAAAAAAAATTCTCGTTTTTCGACCGATGTTTCTTAGGGAAAGTTGCTTAGATACATGGCACCCTTAAAGTTTTGTTACTAATTAAAAACTAGTGGTATATTGTACGGAAATAAAGTTGATGAAGCACTGTTTTCGCTATAGTCTGCATTTCTAAGAAAGTACAGCCAGCTAGACATAACGGTGCTTGTACTCGTCACTGTATGTACGTAGATTTAAAATAGGAAACTATGTAGCATTTTCTTATTTGACTGTATCCATCGCCCTGTGAGATATCTATCATACCGAACTGTTACTATCGTTCGACACCGCTGTAAGTTACATATGTTTGCTAACCCGATTGTCATAAACATAATTTTCTTTTCAGGTACTTATTTGTTCGCATCGAAGAAGTTTGTTTTAAGTTTTTGGTCATCATGGCGAGAAGAGTGAGACCCGAACTTGTGAATAGTTGGATTGTTAATAATCCGGAACTAATTTATGACGAAGCAAGTGGTGTCATATTCTGCACGAAATGTGAGATTTCAGTAAAAGCCACGCAGAAAAGCAACGTTGATCGACACGTCAACGGAGCAGGTCATCAAGGCAAGCGACAAAAGCCTGAAGAAGAATTTTACACCGATCTGATAAATTTCTTGATATTTTGTAACATTCCTTGGTCCCAAGTTAGCAATTCAGCTTTTAATTTTTTTTTTAACAAGTATATTTGTTCCAGTTGTTGTTGTATTTGCTCAAATAAGAAAGTCCCATCTGAATCACTGTTACGAAAAAAATACCTTGATATAGTTTTCAAAAATAGATTGAAATCAATTTACGAGGCAATAGGGAACAATAAGATATGGATATCACTTGATGAAACAACCAATTTTATAGGTAGATATGTAGTAAATTTATTGGTGATGCCGCTGATCAAAAATGTTGCGACTCAACCGTATTTAATCGCATGTAAAGTGCTAGAAACGGTGAATGGGGCAACTACAGCCCAATTTGTTGTTGAATCTTTGAGAGAAATGTGGGGAGAATCATTTACAGAAAAAATAAACAATGTGCTGATGTTATGCACTGACAGCGTGGCATATATGCTGCGAGCCGGCCGGTTATTAAAAATCGATTTCCCAAATATGCTGCATATCACTTGTTTGGCACATGCCCTCAATAGAGTGGCGGAACAAGTGCGCTCTCAGTATGAAAATGTTGACGATTTGGTAGCTAATGTAAAAAAGATATTTTTAAAATCGCCAAACAGGGTGAAAATGCTTAAAGACATGTACCCTAACTTGCCACTGCCTCCGCAACCTGTAATAACAAGGTGGGGTACATGGCTAAAGGCAACATCTTATTATTCAAAACACTTTCAACAAATATCTAATGTTTTAAATAATCTCAATAGCAACGAGGCCCTGTCTATAAGAAAAGCAAAAGCCGATATTAGAAACGAAAATATTCAATCGGAACTGAATTTTATTGATGAAAATTATACAATTATTCAAGTGGCACTAACAAAACTGCAAGAATCTAATTTATCAGTATCAGAGTCTTTACAAATTATTGACGATGTTAGATGTGTTTTGAGCTGGTCATCTAATGAAGTAATAGAAAATAAATTAGAGAAAGTTATAGAACGAAATCCTGACTATGATACAATTAGAGAAAAAAGTGACAAAATTGTAAAGACTATTGACTTAGATGACGAACTTTTTTACAAATTTGCACCTCTCACGTCTGTGAACGTTGAGAGGTCATTTTCCACTTACAAGTGGATTTTAAGCGTTAAAAGAAATAGACTGAAGATCGAAAACATGGAAAAATTAATGGTCATTTATTTCAATTTCCTACAGGAAAACAACATTAGTCACTGTATTGATTCTGATACTGAAGATATTGACGACATATAACAGCTGTTTCATATTTATTTATTTATTTAAATAGATAATGGCTTTCTTTAAGTTAGACTTGATAGTGGTTTTGTAAATGGCACATGATTAATTGATACCAGCTTTTGTATTATTTTCTGTGCATCATTATTTGAGTAAACAAAAATTTATACACATATATACATATTGGTTATTGATTTGTATAAAAAATTTACAATAAAGAATGATTTATTAATTACATAAATACTTTTATTTGTATCTTAAGATCGTGTTGAATAAAACCAGGGATTGATTTTATTTTTTTCACTGCATTACATTATTTTTAACGTTTTCATTACTTTATTGTCCCGAAAATGTCCCGCAAAAAAATGTTGTCGTAAGGAAGTCTCCATTTTATGTCTCTGTTCCTCGAAGTTTAGGTAAATATACTCTGCCTATTCCGATCACTGATGATGACGAATAAATGTTTCTGATTTCTGATTTCCATAGTTAACTCTATATAAGGTCTAACAAAACTAGCTGAAACTATTTTAAAGGGAAGATCAGACCATCAAACTGAATAACTTTCTCTATGGGACCAATATCGAAAGCGCGAAAAAAAAATCTGCTGTCCTATACATTTAGGTCGAATATGTTTGTATGGAACAGCTGATATTTTTTCGCGGTTTGGATATTGGTCCCATAGAGAAAGTTGTTCAGTTTGATGGCCTGATCATCCCCTTAAAATAGTTTCAGCTAGTTTTGTTAGACCTTATATTCATGGGCGTAGAGTACAAAGTATACGAAGGTTAATCTGCGGCCATCTCTACATTACACACTTCGTGGATTGAACCATGTGTAAGCATCACCTTCTCATTTTACCAACAAGTTTGGACTGAGGTGATACAATTATTATAATTTTAAGGGTTGAACCTCAACTGGCAGCACGGAATCGCATTTCTTCACGCTCCATCCTTTTCTGTCGTTAGGGAATGTCATTCGCTAGAGTGCGAAAGATAGCGGGAATGCGACAGCAGGTGGCAGCACCGACGGTGCTGCGAACTTTCTCGCTCTAGCAAATGACGTTCCTGTGCGAAAGAAAAGGATAGAGCGTAAAAAAATTAGATTCCGTGGTTCATCTAGATGAGGCTCAATCCTAAAGAAAATAGTGTATACAGGGTGTATGGAAAAGTATTATTAACCTTTAAGCCGCATACTCTACCCATCAAACTGAACAACTTTTACTATGGAAGCAAACCGGTCAGAACAAAAAAAAACTGCTGTTCCATACGTTTGAGTCGAGTGGTATTGCAGTTTAGTATGGAACAGCAGATTTTTTTTGCGCTGACAGGTTTACTCCCTAGTAAAAGTTGTTCAGTTTGATGGGTAGAGTATGAGGTTTACAGGTTACCGATACTTTTCCTTACACCCTTTATAGCCAGCATAAGATAGAGATGAGCAACTCGGATACTTACGATAAATATGGAAACTATGAATGTGTAGCTTTATTTGGGTATCTATCTTATTTGCTCATCTTCTGATGCTGACTGTATTAGACAAGTCATACATTGATCGAAGCTCATAAATGCTACAGTGAACATTCGTTGCTTAGATAAAGTATATAAGGTCTAACAAAATAAGGTGAAACTATTTTAAGGGGATGATCAGACCATCAAACTGAACAACTTTCTCTATGGGACCAATATCGAAATCACGAAAAAAAATCAGCTGTTCCATACAAACCTACTCGACCTAAATGTATGGGACAGCAGATTTTTTTTTCGCGATTTCACTATTGGTCCCATAGAGAAAGTTGTTCAGTTTGATGGTCTGATCATCCCCTTAAAATAGTTTCATCTAATTTTTTTAGACCTTATATGTCTAGATTGAGCCTCATGCATGCTTCTACCGTACTAAAAATAAACGGGCCAACTTCCTTATGTTTGTGTGCGTGACAGCGTCATAAAACTTATCTCTGACACTAAGCCAATAGTTAGCTGATATTTTTTTCGACGCGGTCGCTGCTTCGCCTGTCCATCTAGACATACTTTATCTTATATTCGTAGAAAAAGAAAAGATTTTACTCTTATTCGTTATCATAGCAAAATCAGACAAAAAATTAAACGTAAAAAAAATGCTCAAAATAAAAACATATTTAAGTCTTAATATTATTTAGGTACTTTAAAACATATTTTAAAACTTCAATAAATCTAAAACTTAACAATGTTTTAGCTAATCTTAAATAATGACCAGAAGAAAACCAAAGAGTAATATAAGTATATTAGAAAAGAAAACCCACTCGTGGCAACATTATGCATCCACCTTATGTCAAATTGAAGGCTAGCTAGCGCCATCTATGTTTCACCGACAATAATTCAACCTATACTATACATACATACTTATATCTACTCATACCGATGGATATTATTGTTTTGAATGCTAGATTTCGTTCAATCCCGCACTGGTCGAGTGAAATTCCAGTATCCGCACTATTCCTACAATCTAAACATTGGTAAGAGAACAACAGAAACTCCAGAACATCACTAAATCAACACGAAATTGAACGAAAACAACAAACAACCCGCTAATTACGCAAGATAGGTAGCCATTTTGTGAATTTGTCAATTAGACATTGACATAGACAATAAAATATATTTTTTCATAGTTCTGCGAAGTAGTTAATAGATGGCAGCACATTCCATGCAAACTGAATCTAAAAAAGCCACCAAAAGGCGACTGTCCTCCGCCTGAAGAAAACCTTCATTTTACGGAAAAAATAGGAACATAGTTATCAAATCAGACAGAAATCACTGAGCTAATAATCACCTACTGTTTTATTAGGAAAGATGTAACATTTTACATTTATAGAATATTCTAAGAACAGAAAATAAAAAAAAAACAAAACATATTTCAATCCAAAATAAAGGCACATTATATCACACTGATAATCAATAACACTTATTTTAATAATCAACAAATCGTTAAAGCTTCTGAGGCGCCTATATCACTAAAACTAGCTTCATACCTTAATGTAATTAAAAAAGAAAGATTCCTTGAAGATATTTTTTGCTGCGCGCTCCATACAAACGAAGTCTGGTTATACTCACGATACTAACCAATTAAAGTCAATTAATTTTTTTTAGACGTTTTTTTCGTAAGTATATCGTTTTTATAAGTTATCGTGGCTCATAGTTTTAATTAATCCTTGCAACTATATGTTTTAACGGAAATCTGACAAATGTAATACACAAATATTGGTTTCAGATAGTGTTTAAAAAATTTCATTTTCGTTAATTGGTTAATATAGAAAATAGGACGGAACTTCGTTTGTATGCAGCGCGCTCCGGAGCTTTCGGAATAAACTTCTCTTAAGGACACTTTAATGTTTTAGGCGCGGTTTATATAGAAGAGACGTGGCGCGGGCGGGGTGCGGCAATATAAACCTTATAGTACGTCGCATAGCATCGTTTGGAGAATTACGACCGCGCCTCCAGGCGACGTCGCCTGGTGGCGCGGGAGCGATTTTACTTTACGAAAAAAACGACGCTATGCTACGTACTATAAGGTTTATATTGGTGTTACTTTGATAATCCGCCACCGCCACACGTCTGTTCTGTATAAACAGCACTTTTTAAAACAAAAACATTGACTTCTCTTAATACAGTTTTTATATCACGATGATTAATTAGTATACTATTTAACATTCAACTTATCATACCTAAATCACATTTTGTACCTTTAAGAGATCAATTTTTTTCTTAAGATCTTCAATACCACCCTTAGACCCTACTAGTGTTTTATTAGTAAGGCTTTATTAGAATAAAGTTTTTTTTTTTTTTTTTTTTTTTTTTTTTTTTTTTTTTTTCTTGGACATTGTCACACAAATTATCTAGTCACATTTAAAGTACCTGGACTTGTATAATGATGACTAGACAACGATATAGAATACATATGTACATACAAACATCCATGACTCGGGTACAAATATTCATATTCATCATATAAATATTTGTCCCTTACGGGATTCGAACCCGCGACCCTCGGCACAGCAGGCAGGTTCACTACAGACTGTGCTAGCGGGCCGTCCAAAGTGCCTTTCAAGTGAATCTGTTCTATGGGTCCAGACATTGGATATTTCAAATCTGCCTGTTTGTTTGGACTCATCTACTTTTGCTTCTTCAGACATTGATGCCTTGTTTTTTAAAGTTGAAGTTTATGATTTATTGGTTACATTTGTCGGTTAAGTCTTGAAGAGTTTTAAAATATTTTTGTGCTAATGTCCCGCACAAAGGATATTTAAGGTGCTTCCGACGGCATTTTAGAATCGCTTCGGAAGATAGAGAACTGTCTTTATCGAATGGTGAAGTACAAGATATTTCAGACTTTGACGGTTGAGCCATATCTTTTGAAACAGAGGATGCTTTTTCCATTAGCTCCATTGTTTCTGGTATGCGAGCAATGTCTCTTTGCGTTAATGAAACCTCTGAAGTAAGTTCTATATTTGAATCGGTAATGTCCATAGGTTCGGAATCAAACGCAGATGAACCATTCTCAATGAAAACCAATGGTTTTGGCGACGTGGTAATATTTTCCTTCAATAACACTGGCTTTGGCTCCGTAGGAATAGTTTGAAATGAAGCCGATGGTTCGGAAGATTTAGTATCACCAAGAATCAATCGACTGTCTACAGAGTGAGACTCTGGATTTGCATCGGCACTTTCTTTAAGGTAAATCGGTTTGGATGTATTTGAAACCGATGGAATTGCGTCTCTTAAAGCTAAAGGGTTAAGAGTCAAGGGATCTGACACTGATACTTTTGTAAACTTACCCTTTACTGTCACTGGCTTCGTCTCTAAAGGAATAGTATTTGGTGCTATGGAAGATACAGTGTCACCAAGGGTCAATTGAGCCTCTAAAATGTGGAGCTCTGAAATTGTATCGAAAATCTCCATTAGATCTATCGGCTTTGACGCTGAAGAAATATTGTCATTAAGAACCAATGGATTTGATGCCAATGGAACTGCCAATGCCTTTGAGTCCGAAAGAATGGTGTCACTTAGAGCTATTGGTTCCGATTTCGAAGGTTCAGTGTCACCAAGGGTCAGTTTAGCCTCTAAAGTGTGGAGCTCTGAAATTGTATCGAAAATCTCCATTAGATCCATCGGCTTTGACGCTGAAGAAATATTGTCATTAAGAACCAATGGATTTGATGCCAATGGAACTGCCAATGCCTTTCGAGTCCAAAAGAATGGTGTCATTTAGAGCCAATGGTTCCGACTTCAAAGGTTCATTGTCACCAAGGGTCAGTTTAGCCTCTAAAGTGTGGAGCTCTGAAATTGTATCGAAAATCTCCATTAGATCCATCGGCTTTGACGTTAAGGAAATATTGTCACTAAGAACCAATGAGTCTGATACCAATGGAACTGCCAATGTTTTTGAGTCCGAAAGAATGGTGTCATTTAGAGCTAATGGTTCCGATTTCGAAGGTTCAGTGTCACCAAGGGTTAGTTCAGCCTCTAAAGTGTAGAGCTCTGAAATTGTATCGAAAATCTCCATTAGATCCATCGGCTTTGACGTTGAGGAAAGATTGTCACTAAGAACCAATGGGTTAGATACCAATGGAATTGTCGCTGCCTTTGAGTCCAAAAGAATGGTGTCATTTAGAGCCAATGGTTCCGACTTCGAAGGTTCATTGTCACCAAGAGTCAATTGACCTTTTATAGTGTCGGTCTCTGGATGTATATCAACACTCTCCATTAGATCTATTGGCGTTGGGGAAGTATTATCATCGACCAAAGGTTTGCTATTAGAAGATGCATTATCCTTTTTGACATCTAATGGGTTTTCTATACAGTCACGTTTCAAATTAGGATCGGCACTGTCAATTACATCACTTAGCTCTGACGTCGTGAAATCATCATACTTTAGACTAGTAGAATCTGATATAGACGAAGAATTATTATTTGAAGCTGTTTGCTTTAGCACCGATTCATCATCGACAGATGTATCCAAAGATTGTGGTACCGTATTTTCTTTTAGATTTGGGTTCGAGGCCATAGCTCTTAGAGCAAGAGTCTGTTCTTTGTTTTTCACATCAGCCGATTGCTCTAAAACCGTGTTAGTACCATCCATAGTCGATGATTCTGCTTCCGGTATTTCTGACATAATATTAGGTGCATTTTTATTTGAAGAAAATTCAAAGACCGAGTTTGTATCGTTAGTTTCTTTTAGCATTGGTTCTAAAATCAAGAGCTCATTCTGCTTTAGAGCTGAAGGATCAGGCGCAAGTTGTTCTTTGTGCCTCTCATCAGCTGATGTATCGTCATTTAAAACCATAGGTTCCGATAAAGAAACACCATCACTTGGAGGCATTGGTTCCGAGATCACAGGAACAGGTGATTTGGGATGTACATGCTCTGTGCTTTTTCCATAGAATGAAACTTTCGAATGCAAAAGAGCCAACGATGATGGTTTAAATGCCGAATTTGAATCATCGGTAGTAGTCAAAGGTTCTATAAGAGAAGAATCTTTTATAGAAATTGGTTCTGAGATCGACGGTTCGCTATCTTTTCTAGCATGAGATATAGATGCAAGCTGCTTCATGTTCTGGTCATAAGATGCATCGGTACAATCTTTAAGAATTGATGGACTAGTTATTCCTGTGATATAGTCTGTTATTGCCATAGGATCTAATACAGGATAACTAGTATCTCTTATAGGAATTGGTTCTTGCTGTTCCATGTTATTCTCAATGATTGAATCGGTACAATCTGTATGAGCTGATGGATTCGATATTGCTGTGATATTGCCAGTTATTGCCATAGGTTCTGATACAAAAGAACCAGTATCTTTCAAAGGACTTGGTTCCAAGATAGATGGTCCATTATCTTTTAGAGCAGGTATTTTAGGCGCAAGCTGCAACATCTCCTTAATTGAATCGATACCATCCATAAGGGCTGCTGGATTTGATATAACTTTGACGTCGTCAGTTAGTGCCATAGTTTCTGATACGGAAGAGACAGTATCTTTCTTAGCAGTTGGTTCTGAGATCGATGGTCCAACATCTTTTAGAGCAAGAGGTTTAGGTACAATCCTGTTCTCACTAATTGAATCGGTACAATCAGTTGATGGATTCGATATAGCTGTGATATCATCAGGTATTGCCATAGGTCGTGATACAAAAGAACCAGTATCTTTCTTCGAAATTGGTTCTAAGATCGATGGTCCATCTTTTAGATGATCTGGATCTGATTGATTTGGAAGATCTTTTAGAGCAAGAGTTTTAGGTACAAGCTGTTTAGTGTTCTCATTAATTGAATCAGTACAATCTGTAAGAGCTGATGGATTCGATATTGCGCTGCTATCATCAACTATTGCCATAGATTCTGATACAGAAGACACCTTGTTTTTATGAGGAACTGATTCAGAGATCAAGGGTTCATTTTCCTTTTGATCTGGTTTTGTCACAAATTTTGTGTTGTTATGATCAATCAGTCGTGAAGCCGAATTAGCACTGTTCACAGGAGATAATATTTCCCGCTTTTTGTCCTTTATAGCTGGTACAATATGTCCCGATCCGTTTGTAGCAGCTGATGCGTTGTCATAAGCCAAAAGTGGCCTTAGAACTTGAAATCCATTGATACTCATAGCACTAAGTTCATTTAGATACCTTTGAGCTATAGATCCATTCATAGGGTAACCTTTTCTATGTAGGGACCTAAGAATTTGTACGCATGTCAGGGCCCGAGGTTTGTCTTTGTTACTCACCGATAGTTTTAGTGTTTCTATTGAAAGATCACTAGATTTCAGGTTTATTGGACCAACAACAGGCCTGTTTAGAGTATGCTGTGAACAAACTGTATTATTTCCAGTTTGTTTTGGTCTCATGCCTACTTCAGACACTGAAGGACTAGATATTGATGCAGGGATTGTTTGGGTCAAAGTGGCTTGAGAAGATAATGGCGATTTTGTTTTAATCGGCAAAGATTTTGGTCTTGATACATGTTCTTCAGACAATGATGGGGTTGTTTTGTTATTTGGAGGCAGGGGTGACGAATTTGCTGTATTTTTAATAGGCAGGTTTGAATTTTCAAGCGAGGGAGAAGTTAAACTGTTCTTTTCAGGAGTTCCAGCGTGTTTTTCAGTCGGCGATTGAGGTAGATAACGCTTTTTAGGTCGCGGCGGTAAGCTTCGGTTTTCTACTGGCGGTGGAGTAATATTCCGTTCTTCTGGCAAGGGAGATAGGTTACGTTTAAGGGGCGTTTTAGCGACGCCATGTTTTTCGATCAAAAAACCACTAGGCTTTTCAGAGAGTACTGGATATAGGCGATTATCAGGCAAAAGCGGAGTTGGGCTGCGGTCTGACAATACAGATTGGTTACTTTTTTCAGGGATTTGTGGAGTTAGGGGGCGCTTTTCGGTCAGGGGTGGTAGAGATATGCTTCGCTTTTCAGGCAATACGGGAGTTAGGCTACGCTTTTCAATCAACGGCGATGGTACACTGCACTTTTCAGACATAAGCGGAGTTAAGCTTCGCTTTTCAGGGAACAGCGGTGTTAGGCTACGCTTTTCAGGCAACAGCGGCGTTAGGCTCCGCTTTTCAGGCAACAGCGGTGTTAAACTTCGCTTTTCAGGCAACAGCGGCGTAAGGCTCCGCTTTTTAGGCAACAGTGGCGTTAGGCTACGTTTTTCAGGCAAAAGCGGAGTTAAACTTCGTTTTTCAGGCAAACACGGTGTTCGGCTACGCGTTCCAGCCAATCCAGATGCAGTCAAATCACTTCGCTTTTGCGTTTTTTCCTTCAAATAGCGCGCCCTTGAAACCGGTGTCGATGAACGTAAAGGTGTTGTAATATAATCGGTTTGTGTATTGTCTGGGGATGAGTCTGGTGATGTTGGTGATTTCTGTATGTTAGTAGACACGTATACCTTGCATGTGACCGTGTTGTCTTCTATGATACCGTGAGCTGATATGAGGTCATTCCACTCCGTTTTGATGATCCAGGCTCCGTAATCGTTGCATGGTTGGCTAAAAAGGAAACAAAGTAATGATATTAGATTAGTTTTTTAAAGACACTGAATATCGAAGGGCGAAATACATACCTCAGTTTTAACTTCATGTCCTGAAACCGGTCGTTAATATCGTTTTCTGATATAAAGCTGACTCTAACTTCGACTTTTCCAATCCATTCCGGTACTCCCTTCTCGAAGAAACAGGTGACTGCTATTATCAATATATCCTTGTTTATATCTTCGATGGTCTCTTGTAGGTGCAATAACATAAGTGTCCAAGCTAAATTGCGTATATAAAATGGATTTGATTCGAATTTTTGGAGGTTTCTAATATTGTTAACGGTTATGCGTGTCGTCCCAGCTTGTTTCTCTCTTTCATTTTGCTGTGACTGAAAAAATTTATACAGCTTTATAACTATGACTAGAGTTAACCCGCGACTTCGTCCGCACAAATTATATACCAGATTTTAACTCAGATCCTATTTTAAATATTTTATGTATTTTAACACTTTATTGTACACACGGAAATATAAATGAAAACAGCATAATAGACAATTACAAAGGGCGAGCTTATCTCTAAAAAGATTTCTTCCAGCAAACCCGTGAAAGAAAGAGAGCATATTAAGTGAGGCAGGCATAGTGTGCACATTTAACAAATAAAACAGTATTTAACACTAATAAATAGATATGATTATATAAAGATACAGGTATATACATACATACATACATATATATAAAGTACGATAAACAAATAAATGTACTAGTTTATTGAATGAAGAGAGAGATAGTTGAATATGAGTATCTTTGAATTGTTTGTTTGTCTTGTTGTTGTCCTAAGCCATCAAACAAAAAAAGCTTCATCAAAATAGGTTCAGTAGTTTTTTGCATGATGCTCGATCAAACAAACAAACAGACAGACAAAAAATTCAAAAATTAGTGATATGGAATTAGGGGCACCTAAAAACCATATCGTAAATTTTTTTGTTAATATCTTCAATGTACAGACACACTTTCTGTTACAGTTTTATAATAGTTTTTTATATGTGATCTATACAGGGTGTAACAAAACACCCTAGTAATATTTAGAAGGGTGGATTAGATTTAGAGGATCAACTAACAACTTTCAATGGTAACCAACCAACCAACATCGAAATAAGTAGGTAGCAAAAAAAAATGCTGTTTCATACAAAACTGCAGTACCGACTCGACTCAGATGTGATAGCAGTTTTTTTATTTTCACTGATGTTGGCTCCAGAGAAAGTTGTTTAGTTTGATGGTCAAATCATCTCCTTTAAAAACCGTCAGCATTATTAAGGTGGTTTCAGTCCATACAAAAGTTTGACGCACAATACGCGTATACGGAATTAATAAAAGTAATATTTTATAAATAGAAAAATAGTTCACTTCACAAATAATATTTGCAATTTATAATATAATTACGAAGATATAAAGCTTTTAAAATTGTGTATAAAGCTTTATATCTTCGTAATTATTTTATGAAATGGAAATGTTATTTCAGACGCGGCATCTAGATTTTCTAAACAATTTTTCCATATATACAAAGTTACTTATATTAATACCGTCTACGCGTATTGAAAGTCAAAGTTTTGTATAAAATTGACCCCTCTGCAACCAAAAAAATCATTGCAGTTTAGTATGGAACAGCAGATTTTTGTGTTTTCAGGTTTGCTCCCATATTAAAAGTAGTTCAGTGTACCACGCCTGAAAGATTCGGAACGATAAAAAAAATCATCCAATATACTATTTATCGATTCTGTACACTAACTAAAAATACTTACCAGATTCCTAGGAACCATAGAAGTAGAAAAATGTTTGGGCATCGGCACAAACGTGTCCTTCGCAGATATATTCAAGCTTAACGCCATAATTGCGGACGTCGGCAAAAGGAAAGACAATGTCCTGCATTCGGCGAACTCTTGGGGCGTAAGTGTGAGAAAACGAATTTTGCGCATCAAATCACGATATTTTTCTCTTCTGGTAGCTTTAATGTTAGCTTTTAGAAGTTTATCTTCGTAATCTACAAAAAAAAAATAAAAATAAATTAATACTTGCCGTGTGGTGTCGGGTAAGAATAGCACCATCCCATTTCCTCCCGTGGGTCTCGTAAAAGGCGACTAAGGGATCTACCGGAGGATGGGCAGCAGCATCCTCTGAGTACATACAATCAATCCAACTGCAATCGCCAACCCTCCTGCCAAGCGTGGCGATTATGGCCAATCCCCCCATTTTGGGGGAGGCTTATGTCCAGCAGTGGGCGTCTGTCGGCTGATATGATGATGATGATGATGACTGATCCAAAGTGGAATTCCAAGGAGTATGCTAAGGAGGCTCATATCATGAGTAAAATCACCCATTAAGGGCCTATGTCGAAAAATAATTGAAGTGAAATGGCCGTGTGATAGCTTATATTGATGCGAGAGAAAGAGATGGGGCGGCGCGCGTGCCTGAAACGAGGCAAGCGTAAATCAAACTTTATTTAATTGTGATTCAAAATTTATAAAATATCAATCTCTTTTTTTTAAATCAAGTCTCGTGTTTCTATTATTCACCGTTTAGCAGTTCAGTTGAAGACGGAGGCTACTTTGGCTTATTTTTCTATCTAGAAAGTGTGTCTTAATCGTGTTTTGGCTGTAATCAAAACTTCAATTATATGTTCAATTTACACATATCCGTAAATCATACTGTTAGTACTTCCTGATATATGACGCTTTGAAGAATCCAATTTTTTCACATATCTTCTTAAAGTAATGCAACTAACTATCTACCCTAACACTCTGTATACAATTTATATGATTATTATTATTATATCAGCCGTCGCTGTCCCATTGTTGGGTAAAGGCTTCCCTTCGTTCTCTCAATGCGTCCCGGCGCTTCGTTGGGCCAGTTCTTCAAGAAGCCATCGATTTCGTCCCGCCACCTTCTTCTAGGTCTACCTCGACGCCGATTTTGTTTTGTAGTGGTTTTCGCCCATAGGTCATCACGCATGCGGTAGACATGTCCAGCCCAATAACACTTTAGACTGGCAGCGGTGGCGGCGACGTCTGTCACTTGGGTTCTGGAGCTCATTTCTGACCCGGTCGATCAGTTTTAAACCAAGGATGCTGCGCCCCATAGCCCTTTGACAAACCTCGAGGCTTGTTTTTTTATATGAACTATCGCATATTACGCCAGGCAGGAGAGAGCTTTATGATTACACGGCGGATTTCCGTCTGTACGATGCTGCCCGCTCCTCCCAGATGCGGACCGTCGTAGTATGCCATATCAAGTGGAACTTTATCTGTCAAAGCGTTGCGACGTGACATGGAAACTAGTGTGTCGTACGCACGAATTTCTTGCATTTTCGCTCAGGAACGTCATTGGCAGGAGCGAGAAAGGTCGCAGCACTGCCGGTGCTGCCGCGTGCAATCGCATTCCCGCTATTTTTCTCGCCCTAGCAAATGACGTTCCTGAGTGATAGAAAAGGATGGAGCGACGGAAAAATGCGGTGCGGTGTTAGCAGATGATGTTCAACCACAAGACCACAAGAAGAAGTATCACCTATAACCTACTAACCTGCATATGATTCGGTTGTCATGTAATTTTTTCTTGGGCTATCTCCAGCATAATCATGTTCAGCTACATAATGTGACTCGTTCCTAGATGATTCAGCTCTTGCACTTACTGCTGGTGTATCTGAAGATGTGTCATTGTTTGCCTGAAAACATATATGTCTTGTCTTGAGCAAAAAATTATTATACAAAGAAACACATTCTGCAGATTGACGAGTGCAATCCTTAAGGCAAGCGTAAGTGGAAATTTTCGGATGGGACGGCCTAGACGTACATATACGGACCAAATTGGCGACGTGCTTAAAAAGGGCCAGGGCTGCAACCGCGGTAAATATTTGGTGATTGAACCATTATGGGACTATGAACGAACCATAACTTTTGACACATTTGGTATTGCGCTAATCGCGGTACAGCCGTTAGAGCCGTTTTGACAGATCGCTCAGACGTTATTGGCTGTCAGTTACATAGAGATTAGCGCGATGCGGAATTCAGCACAGTTGAATAGTAATATTATAATTGGATTGCAATGTGATTAGAACTCAAATTGGATAAGAATAGAACTTCGATGTTTTAACTTAGCGCAATCGGGCACCTGGTCAGATCTACCCGAAACCGACGAGCATGCATGAAATGACTAAGGAATGTGGAGGAAGCTAGAGGTTTATCAGGATCGTAGAAAGTGGCGTTCCGTTGTCTCTGCCTACCCCCGTGGAAAGGGAGAAAGGCGTGAGAATATGTTTGTATGTACACATTTATGAAAAATTTATTTTCTCGGCCGTCGATAGATGGCGCTGAACGAAGTTAAATCGCTTTTTTATTGCTTTTGAAGATTCCTTAAGTTATCTAAGGATAAACCTTTCATATATTGACTACAGAGTACAGAACCCTATTATGGGTGAGTCCGACACGCTCTTGGCCGTTTTTTTTGTACAGTGTGTAACAAAACACCACAGTAATACTGGTCTGAAGCACCCCCTTAAGTATTACTAGGGTGTTTTGTTACACCCTGTACTTATTATTACCTCAATTCCTACAGCACTGTCAATTTCACTTGAATCAATTCTGCTTCTCTTTGCAGACGAAGGCCCATCTTCAGGTGTGAAGCAATCCTGAATAGAGAAATTTTATATGTAAACTTTTATATTCGAAGCAACAAAGAAGATAATATGTATCGTATATCTTTGTTTAGTCATCATAATATGAGTTCAGGCAAGATTCTGGTACTTTAAATATGACTCTAGAGGGTGAAATTGATATCATTAGCATCCTTTTAAACTAAGAGTCTACCCATCGAACTGAACAACTTTTACTATGGCAGCAAACCGATCGGAGCAAAATAAAAGCTGCTGTTGCATACATTTGAGTCGCGAACTCGCGCGTCGAGATTGCAGTTTAGTATGGAACATCAGATTTTTTATTTGCTCCGATCGGTTTGCTGCCATAGTAAAAGTTGTTCAGTTTGATGGGTAGACTCTTAGTTTAAAAGGATGCTAATGATATCAATTTCACCCTGTATAATTTGTGTGACAAATAAAAAATGTATTTATTTTATCTCTTCACATAGGTCAAACTAAAGCGACACATTAGGATAGGATAGATTGGTTTTTCAAACCTTTGTGAGAGACTGGTGCCCGAACTAGGAGTACAAAGTCCAAGATATTTATTTATTACCTCACTGTGATCCAAAGTCCTCTTCAGACCCTCATCTTCAACTTCCTGTGCCGCAGCATGATTTACAGCTGCTTTGAACAGATCCAGTTCACTGTCTATATTCAGAGTGTCAATGGAGAATATCTTTAGCACCGTTGATAGCTTAGCTTCTTTGAAACTCTCTGCTTTTAATATCTCCTTTGTTAGAGTTTTGAAAATCTGCAATTTTATTTTTTAAGATATCAATTCCCATGGTATCACATATTTGGCAAACTAATGCCAGGTGAGGGGTATGTTTCGAAAAATGTCTGCCTCAATTGGTTATTCAACAATCATAGCTAAATAATAGTAAACATTTTTTTATCAAATCAAATAGATTACTATTATAATTAGTAATTTACGAACAAATGGAAAAAATATTAATTGGGGACGTTTAAGATTCAGAATGTATTGAGACCATTTTAAAAATGTTTGTCACTTAAAAACTACTGGACCGATTTGGATGGGGTTTTAACAAAACCATAGGGCTTAGTTTGGATTTACATTTAGGCCTTATTTCATCGCAATCGATTTATACAATCAAAAGTTAGGAGTAATTAAAGTCTGTGGCCTGCGCGTACGATGTCGCGGACACTGCTAGTAGATAATACAATATTAAGTAGGTAAGGTAGGAACTAATTCATTGACCAAGGAAGCTGCAAGCCCGACGGTCACCAGTGGTCTCGTTGAGACGGTCACTCGGCGACCAATATCTACTTAAGGTGGTGGCAGAGGGGTCAATTTTATTCAAAACTTTGACGCACAATACGCGTAGACGGTATTAATATAAGTAACTTTGTATATATGGAAAAATAGTTTAGAAAATCTAGATGCCGCGTCACAAATAACATTTGCAATTTATAAAATAATTACGAATAAAATAAATTGAACTAGATTTTCTAAACTATTTTTCCATATATAAAATATTACTTTTATTAATTCAGTCTACGCGTTTTGTGCGTCAAACTTTTGTTATCCATCATATACATAAAAAATATGACCAAATACAGTTTTTTAAGGGGATGGTCAGACCATCAAACTGAACAACTTCCTCAATGGGACCAACATCAAAATCGGGAAAAAAAAACTGCTGTCCCTAACAGTTTTTTTTTTTGCGATTTCAATCATGGTCTTATAGAGAATGTTGTTCAGACAATTGATGGTCTGAACATCCCTTTAAAATACCGTCAGCATATTTAGAAGGACCTAGGTTCGAAGGTTCGAAATTATCAAGATAATTATTTTCTTTGATAATTATCAGATAATTATCCGATAATTATCCAAGTTCACTCTTAGTTTTCAGTAAAATTTCTAACTCAATGTTGTAAAATTGCTATTTTTGCTTTAATGCACTCGTTTTCAGACCAACCAGCACCTAGTCTGCAGCATTTTCGTTTCGTATCACAATGAATGAAACATTATTGAGAAAAACAACACAAAACAGTGAGAAAAAACTATTTCGTGTATGTAAGCTTTTTTTTTCGCAAATCGCTATCGGAGACACATGGCGTGACATTGCTAGTACAAGCTTTTTCTTATTTATTTGATTCACTTACAGTTATTACACTCATACAATCATTGTGATACTTAACTACGTCTTAAGCTAAATGCATAACCACTTAAAAGTGAACACAACATGCGTAATTTACAGTCACAAAAGGAAAAAAACAGAATGTTTCACCCAATGAAAGAGAAACATTGTCATTAATCTTATAATTATCAACATATAATTATCAAGATAATTATCACTTCGTACCCTGGAAGGACCCAATATAATAATAATAATGAATTAATTTAAATTAAAGAATTTTGAGAAACTGTTGTCAGCGAGGGAATCAGAATGAACAGTAACCCAAAAAATATTATGTACCTTAATGCAATCATCTTGAAGGTGAAATTCCTTTGACTGGCATGCCAGCTCATAGATACAGATCACGTTGTCAGCATTCAGACTGCTCGAAATGAACTTTATGCACATTTCCTTCACGTATGGAAGTCTCCACTTAAAGGCGGCATTGTGGAGATCACACGCGTCTCGTAGATTTGTCAAGTTTATGTGATCTGAGTATATGTACCTGGAATTTAGTTTTGAGATAAATAAATACCTCTCCAGACCCTCTCCCATGTGGTAAATGAGTGCACTCTGCGCTGTTTCCCCGGTGGAAAGAACTTCACAGGCTAACCTAATATATAAAAAACTAAACAAGTGCAGTGATATACACGCATCAGCTTTGAGCTGCTAGTGTATCATATATAATAATAATAATAATAACCCCGGCAGCAGAAGACTGGCTGAAACACCTCGATCTCGAAATCTACAATCATCTACATTCCGATATATAAAAGAAAAAAATTAAAAAAAAAAAATTTTCACATAGCACATTTAGGTCAAGACACCATTGGAGTTTTTTTTGGGATTACTATGTGTTGGTCCCATACAGTGAAAGTTGTTCAGTTTGATGTTCTGTAACACACCATAAATTTTGTACTCATAAATTAAATTTATGGCTTTTTGTTTATATACAATATATATATATATATTTTATATTACAGTATGTTTGTATTTGTATAGCTTTATTCGTGTATGTTATCTATATTGTGTTATTGTGATCTACACCGCCTACCAATCTTCTTTCACTATTTCCTCTACCCTAAGGCTGTCTGGAAGAAATCGCTTTTTAGCGATAAGACCGCCTGTTTTTGTGCCTTTTGTATTTCCTGATTGATTGCTCTCTGTATACTCTGTTTTTTTTTTGGTGTCAAATAAAGTATAATTGATTGATTGTGTCTAGCACATTACTGCCAATGTTGAGCAAGGATTTTTTACGTACAAAGACATACAAAATGGTGGAGCCATGTGCAAGCTGGAGAGAAACCAATTTGCGAGCGCCCATTAACAGACTTACAACACAACTCCATAAAGGTGTATAAATTATTATTTTTCAATGTATGTGTCGCTACTAGTTGTCATAAATACGGACTGAAACGAAGTGAGCTCACTCAACTTGTAAGCTTCAAAGTGACTGTTCACTAGGGCCCGTCCTTACCTATTATTTTGGTCGAAGGTATTAATCCAGCAGTGGACGTCCATCGGCTGAGATGGTGAAAGGACTAAACCCAGGGTTGGATTTAGGGACGTTGAAAAAGATAGCACAAAAAATTGAAAAGGATAGTATTTAAAAAAAATTATAGTACACTTTATAATTATTTTCAATTTAACATAATATTCATTAAAATCAACACCAGTCAAGGCAAAATTTACTCCTCTTCTACTAAGTTTATCAGTTCTTGAATATTACTATTAGTTCTATCTTCATCTTTGGCATTTAGTTTGAGATTCTGAGACGATTTTTAAATCATAGTTAGAACTAAGTAGGGTCAAAAATGTATGGATTTTGTAAAAATAGTCTTCGAATCTCGGCCTCTCATCAACATATCCTCAGTAGGAATAAAATCAGTACAATTACCACTTTTCTGAATCGGAATTCGGATACACGCACGGTCGAAATATTCATATGACGTAAAACTAAGCATTCGGGAATAAACTTGAAGTTATATAAACGTAGTGGTTATATTCTCTCCGTATAGTATTTTAGCGTAAGTAGATGTGGATAGTATATAGTACAAAGGGCGAAATTATAGTATAAATACTATAATTACTATAAACCTAAAATGAACTTACTCTAACAAAATTCTGAAGATCTCTGGCCGTGTATCATATATCGGTACAGGGCTCTTAGCAGCTTCTTTTCCATAGAATATTTTCCCAAAAACTGGCGATGCCGCAGCCATGATCAATTTATGGGCTTTCACTTCCTCTTCTCCCAATTTGAACAAGCAGTCCGACCAAAGACCTGACTGGTACAAATGGGCACTTCGATGCTTCATGTCGGCACATCGTAACTGCCAATAAGACATTTTCCGCGAACTTTTCTGAACTTTTCGTAGCGAAAATTTCGTTGGATTATGTTTTCGTACTCCGATGGCGCGGCGGCGAGCTATAAACCCTTACTTTTATGAATTTAGAATGTTCTAAACGACGATCAACGAGTTTATTGGTACTTTTATTGTAATCCTTCCCACAGTATATTCCACAGGTATATTCAAGTGAATAACGTAAACAAAACTCAAAAAGTCAAAAATGTGGCGGCGGACCGGAAATCACGAAAATAATGTAGAATGGAAGGCGGATATGAAATGTTTTTTTTTAAATATATTTATCCTTTCGGAAAGGCAATGGGAACTAGCTCTACAGCCGTTGTCTTTAGTCATATTTTTGTATACTTCTATTTTAACCTTATTTTAATTCTAGAAATGCGAGGGTGGTTCACCGTTCACACATTCCAATATTTAAGAGGATCAAACGGGAGTGAACATTCTTTATTTCTCACTTTTACTATTTTGTTTTTTATTACTGGCACCGTAGAAAGAGAAGCGACAAATTCTTCTTCTATGAATGGCACATTATCAAACTAATTCCACCACACTAACGCAATAAGCCACGAAAAACTAATGAGGGACTTTCCAGAAGAAAAAAAAAGTTAGTTCCTAATTTCTCAATAGATGGCGTTGACCAGAGAGGGGTCCAATAGGTATGAGCAAATGTATTAATTAATATTAATAATAAAAATACACAGTACAAGTTATTAACAATCTGGGTGTTATTGACGACCCGGTTGGTGTAATGATTGCCACGCCGCACTGTCGAACCAGGGTCCTCGGTTCGAGTCCCGGTTCAGTCATGGATGTTATATTATATGTTTGTGCCGTTGTTGAATGGTTCCCATAACAAAAAGCCTGAGGCTTACTTGTGGTCATTACAAAGTATGTGCCTGTGAGCGTTATTTATTATTTATTTATTTTCTGTCAAAAACGAATAAAGTATCAGACTTGGCTCTATGGGCTTCGTATCCATTTTGAATATACGAACAATATTTAAATTGGTCACTTCACTTTTCAGTATAAAGAATATTGAAATTGCTTTGCTAATAAAGAGCGAAATGTTTCGTCTATGGTTTTGCTTTTCATTCACGGAATCTGACGTACGATTTAAATATTTCCGGTTTATTTTTATTGAAATACTTAGTTTCTGTTAGGTGTTTATTGTTTGTTATTGTTTATCGTTTATTGTTCGTATATCCAAAACGGATACGTAGCCCATACAGCCACGTCTGATAATCGATTTGTTGTTGACGGACAATAACACTGAGATTGCTAAACAATAAACCAACAACAATAAGAAAGGGTCTGTACTGTGCATTTTTACTATTAATATTAATTAATATGATTCATACCTATTGGACCCCTCTCTGATCAACGCTATCTATCGAGAAATTAGGAACTAACTTTTTTATTTTTTTTGCTTTTGGAAAATCCCTCATTGTTGTCAACAGTGCTGCCAACTTAGTGGATTTTCCACTAAAACTGGTGGTTTCAATCCCCCTTTTAAGCCGTGACTGCTGCTCATGTTTTTATCAAACATTACATAAAACAAAATGGCGTCGCCCCATACAATTTTGTCTCAAAATAAGATGATGGAAGACAAAAAGTGAAGCTATGTTTTGTTTTTCTTGTAGCACACAACAACCCGGCCTTAGTGGAGAAAAATATTGCTTTTAGTGGCTAGTGGTTTTTTCTAGTGGTTCAGTAGAATAAAATTTAATTTCAAGAGAGCTATTTTTAAGTCTCATACATCTTAATTCGTACTGAAAAGTATCTTAAACGTAAAAATTACATATAATTATGCCCATCGTTTTCTTGTTTAATGGAAAGTTTTGTGATTATGAGAGTAATGCCACTTTAAAGTATATATCAAAATAAGTATATTTTCACTTTCTCTCATTAGTAGTTTTCTTGTGGTTTTAGAACTTGAATCTGGTGGAACGCTAATTTTACTGTTGGCAACACTGATTGTCAAATGCAGTCAGTGTTACCAGGTACACGGTAACTACCGTAGATTCAAGGTATATTTGGCTAAAACACGGTCTACGGTAGTGAGTCACTACCGTGCATTTTTCTACGGTATTTTCAAATAATAATTACCGTGTTAAACTGTGTCTGTATTTCAATTCATTATTAAGGAATTCGAGAAAAATATACGTAAAACGAAACGTTATTTTCAGTTATTTTACACGCCGCCATCGCCAGTCCGTTGGCTTGTTAATTGTGGAAATGGATCGCCATGGAAATAATTGTGTCGATTTTACGCCTATTAATACTAAGGACATGCTGTCCAAAATCATCATTGTCTTCCCATTATTTGGGATCGGCGCAATATGTTCCTTCCATTCATCTCTCTTTCATATTCTTCTCTTCACACAATCCATCCATCTTTTCTTCGGCCTGCCTCTCCTACAACAGCCATCCACATTCATACTTAACACTCGTCTCGTAACATGACACTCGTCTCTCCGCATTACATGCCCATACCACGATAATCTATTACCCTGCAATTTTTCCGTCATAGGTGCCACTTGCAAACTTCCTCTAATATACTCATTCCTAATCTTGTCCATTCTAGTTACAACACACATCCATCTTAACATTCTCATCTCAGCTGCATGCAATCGTTTCTTATCCGTCCTTTTTGTGGACATGTTGTCCAAAATGACTGCAGCAGTTTATAAACGAGAAGTTCTTATTTTAGATGATTAAAATTGTCTGATCATCTAAAATAAGAACTTGCACAATTTTTTGATAAAAGTATTGAAATTTTATGGTGTTTTCCTTGCATTCCCTAGAGGTATACACGGTAATTTACACGGTGCTTTTCAAACGTTTGCGCGGTATTTTCAAACTGAAACACGGTATTTTTAACACATCAACACGGTATCTTAAAATTTTCATCTGGTAACACTGAATGCACTGAACGTAGTGATTACTTGTTCAGTGACTGAATGCAGTTGCAAAATGCAAATGGTCAATCAATAAAATTTGCCCGTTTTTTCAGAACACGTTCTCTATTTTATTTAATTAATTTAATGGTAGTCAATTAGAGCATGATTACTCATGAGTTTTGCACAATGTATCAGTAAGTAATTTATTACGTAGTCTAAGTCTATCGAGATTCAGCATTCCATGATATTTTTGAAAAAATGCTACCGGGGTCCGATGTTCAACAAAGAAATCCTCTGGTTTTTTTGGAAATAACCATTGATGGAGTCAAAGGTGAGCAGTGTTTTTACTATTTTCTGTTTATATAGGTATTAACTTGTTATTTTTAGTTGCAGCGCTAAATAAATCACAAGGCCATTGCAGTGCATAATTTCTTGAATACATTGCCATAAATATCGTGTTGCACCGACTCTTATGGAATAATTATGGGCATTGTTATTCTGTGATTATTATAGTGGATATCGGGTTTCGGTCAATATCGAATTTTTGAGTTACAAAATGTTATGTAGGGACTTCGAAAAAATGTGTTTTTAGTTACAGAGACTTTGTTAATTTAGGACCTTATAATAGTATATAAGGTCTGAAAAAGTTAGGTGAAATCATTTTAGGGGATGATCAGACCATCAAACTGAACAATTTTCTCTATGGGACCAACAGTGAAATCGCGAAAAATAATCTACTGTCCTATACATTTGGCTCTATAGTAGATTTGTAGTTTAGTATGGAACATCCGATTTTTTTTCGCGATTTCGATATTGGTCCAATAGTCAAAGTTGTTCAGTTTGATGGTCTAAACCACCCCCATAAATGTTTATTTGTATTTTTGTAACTCCTTTTATATTTCACTTATTTTTATTTTTGAACTATTCACAACGTTGAAATACAATTAGTATTGCAGCCAATGTCTAAGCTGTATAGCTAAGTTGTGCTGTTTAAAATTAAAGATCTACATTATCATAAGTGGCATATTTGAATTTCATCCCACGTCCTAATAAACTATTTGTATTTGCTTGATGTTTGTTTCAGCAGGCCGTATAGTAATAGAGCTGCGTAGTGACATCGTACCTAAGACTGCTGAGAACTTTAGGGCGCTGTGCACGGGAGAGAAGGGCATCGGAGTTAACGGGAAACCTTTACATTACAAAGGTGTCTGTTTTCATAGAGGTGAGTAAATATTAAACTATTTAATTAATAATTTAATATTGTCTTTCAGAGTTTTAATTAAACTATAAATCGGAAACATGCATTCTGCTGAGGCCTCACTTGTTACATTACATCAAAAACATTTTTGCTTTTTTGTCAGGTTGTGTACATAGTCCACATCCAGAATTCGCCATTTGTGGCAGTCTTTACAATAGTTTCTCCAGCTATTGGGTGGATCGTCCTCTGACTTTTTTACTTGCCTACCTCGTTACTTGTAGGTTGAAGAAATTGCTTTTTGGCAATAAGAACGCCTTTTTTGTACCATAATTATTTTGTTATCCTCTCTCTGTTGTCGGATGTTATGCTCTGTACTGTATTTATGTGTTTGGTGTAAATAATGTATATTTCATTCATTCAGAATCACACTACATACTTACTTTTTATAATTATATGGTATAGCCAATATTATGACAGTGTTTTCAAGGCAGTTGTAGCACTGCATAGATATTAGGAACTCAAAACAATTACTCCTATTAAACTGAGGTCCAAGTATGTTACAATGATACAGATGTATACTATAGCTGTTTGTTTTCATACCAAAAACTTTCTGGAAATTTAGTTGACTTTTATCGCTTTGGTAATTAACTCTCCAGCCCCCGTAGCATATTGCGCGCAAATAGGGCTATATCACGCCTTTTATCTAAATCATTCGCGCGCAAATAAAGAGAGAGGAGCCGCGATAGCGCTGTATCATGCTGCCATACTATGGCTGCTAGTGATAATATGACACCAATGAGTCACTTGTGATCAGCTGCGTGATCATAGTAGCATAAAACATTTCCTAATCCTAATAAAATATGTAGAATTCAAGTATATTTAACTGTAAAAACTTTTTCAGCTGTCACACAATTCATGGTTCAAGGCGGAGATATAGTGAATGGCGACGGATCTGGAGGTGAAAGTATTTATGGGCCAAGATTCGAAGATGAAAATTTCGAATTATTGGTTAGTTGAACTAATTTTATGCTTGTACTTGGTGTTCCACTATTAGTTAAGTGCATACATACAATTTCAACATAAAATACTATGTCAAATGATGAGATCTGTATAACAGCAAGAGTATAAACTCAGAAACTCAGAACATCCATGTTTCACTAGTAGTACCGAAACACTGTCCAGTGTAGCGGATAGTGAGCACATCAACAATTATAATAGACACTGGATACATTACATGCCTCGAAAATGAAGCACCACAGGCTTTCAGGAACAGCCTGTGGTGTTACAAGTCGTACACGCGGCGACACCGACACATCAAGCTATACAAGACCAAAATAAGGTGGCCTCGCTTAGGTCTAGTAACGTCGCGCGGCCAGCTTATGTTAGTTTTGTTTAGCTTTATGTGTCGCCGTGTAGACATAAATTCATTGATACGAGTCCGCCTGGACGTGGATCGAACCTTCGGCTCTAGCACGGCAGAAAAATGAAAAAAATATGTATTACTTACTAAGTATTTTCTCACAGCACGAGGCCGGCGTTCTCAGCATGGCCAACGAAGGCCGCCCTAACACAAACAGCTCGCAGTTCTGTATAACGACTGTGCCGTGTTCACATCTCGACGGCACAAATGTGGTGTTTGGACGCGTTCTAGCCGGCCTGGGCGCCGTGTGTGAGATGCAAGCCTGCGGCGGAGATGATAGTAAGCCTAGAGTGGTATGTCTTCTGATTTTATAAGGATATAAACTTTTACTCGCGACTTTGTCCGCACAAATTATATAAGGTCTAACAAAATTAGGTGAAACTATTTTAAGGGTATGCTCAGACCATCACACTGAACAACTTTCTCTATGGGACCAATAATGAAATAAAAAAAAATTTGCTGTCCCATACATTTAGGTCGAGTAGGTTTGTAAGGAACAGCTGATTTTTTTTTTCGCGATTTCTATATGGGTCCCATAGAGAAAGTTGTCCAGTATGATGGTCCGATCATCCCCTTAAAATAGTTTCACCTAATTTTGTTAGACCTTATATACCAGATTTTAAGTCGGATCATTAGCTATCAAACAAAAGAAGTGACATCAAAATCGATTCAGTAGTTTTTGCGTGTTGTTCAATCAAACACACAAACAAACAGACAAAAATCCAAAAATTGGTGATATGGAATCAGGGACACCTAAAAACCATATCTTTTTTTGTTAATATCTTCAATGTACAGACACACTTCTGTTACAGTTTTATAATAGTATAGACTAGGGTACTAGTATAATATTATATTATCTGTGACTAGGGTTAACCCGCGACTTCGTCCGCACAAATTATGTATAGTCAAGAGCACATCAAGCTTTACACTTGCAGTTCGATTGTAACGCTTATGGCGCACTAAATAAGAACGGTACAAAGTCCAAAGTGTCAAGCTTGACGTGCTCTTGACTGTACTAGATTTTACTGTAGTAATATGAACCAACTAAAAACATTTAAAATGCTGAAATTCTTTTCCATCCCACTCCCCCATAGGAGCACGGCGCGCGCCGCACTCGCTCGTTCGCGTAGTTGGCCGATCAAACGAAGACTGATTGGTTCTCTTTTTCGTTTTGGTGCTCTTTTGGTTCGGATACTTTTAAGTGCGGACCCTACATCCAGTAGTTGGCAAGTCAATGGATCTGTCGCTCTTTACGACGTCAACATGCGACAAAATATCTACAAATTTCGCCGAGCACTCAAAACCGTTGCGCGATCTGCACTAATTAAATAATATTCATCAAAATTAATAACTAAAATGCTTATACTCACAGAACATTATAAGAGGGGTTAGAAGTGTAAAGTAGGCGTGGAACGTGTCGCCACAGGTTATGCAATGATTTGCATAACACCATAGGCGCGCGGCGTGGTGCGCGCGAGAGGGCATGAGTAATTGTAGCAGCGTGAGCGGGAAGACAAGTGGCGACAGCCGTCTCCGAAGAAAAAGCGCTACTTTGCATTTCTAACCCCTATTAAAATGTTGTGGTTGGAACGTTCCACTCAATTTTGGCATCACCGGAGTCGGAGGCTGCAAGGAGTCTGTTCACCTTTGTTAACTCACCAGTGTCTCAATAAATAGTTGTAAGTTTTATATATTTATGTATATAAGAGTAAAAAAGGGTACGATGGGACTAACATGTACAAAAGGTACAAAAAAAAAAAATATGTTCTGTGCTTATACTTATGTATATCTTGGACGACTTCAGGGCAGGGAGTGGCCAGACTGTATCTGTGATAACATAATATTGAATTTTATTCAGGACTGCCTGATTGAAGACTGCGGTGAGATCAAGGAGCCGTATAAATGGGATATGAGTTGTCGAGACGGAACGGTTGACACAGTACCGGACTATCTTGATGATTATCCTGAAGTTGATGTTGTTAGTGTGAGTACAATCCTTAATTATTATTGCTAATTATTGCAATTAGTAGTAGTTAAGTAATACCGTCGGATTTTCCCAAATGAAGTGCTATTTTTGAATTTCAAACATCCTAATTCCTAGTCGAAAGTGTCTTAAACTGTATGAAATTTTAGCATTATAAAGGAAGTTTTTTTTTATTCCATTTTTAAAGGGACGTTTATACAAAATGTACACACGGCGACACATCGAGCTATACAAAGCCAATATAAGCTGGCCGCGCGACGTTATACGTTACTCGACCTACACGCGGCCAGCTTATTTTGGTTTTGTATAGCTTGATGTATCGCCGTGCGTACATGTCAGCAAAAGTAAAAATAAACATTTAAAACTTTTAAGGGGGTGGTTTAGACCAACAAACTAAATAACTTTCACGATAGGACAAACATCGAAATCGCAAAAAAAAAATTTTTTGTCCCTTACTTTTAGCTCGAGTAGATCTAGTTTAGTATGGAACATCGCAAACGCATCGCATCATGGCGGTTATGTCAAATCTCCTCATTTTTTGGGAGGCCTATGTCCAGCAGTGGACGTCTATCGGCTGCTATGATGATGGAACATCCGATTCTTTTTCGCGATTTCGATATTGGTCCCATAGTGAAAGTTGTTCTGTTTGTTGGTCTTACCCCCTTAAATGTTTATTTGTAATTTTGTAACACCCTGTATAGGGTGGAAAGTTCATTTCATTTCATTTATTCATATAGACAACAATACATCATACATTTCACACCTTAGACAATAGTGATAATAAAGATTGACTTGGCTTAGATGAACGTTTTTTTTTTTTATATTATCTAGGTGAATCGGCGGCTATTATCTAAGTTGAGATGGGGGACAAAGGGCATTGCAGCAGAAGCATTATAGCTACAAGAAAACATTCTTAGGATACTGACCCTAACTTCTTGAGTATTTTACTTCTGCATTCACAGATTTTGAAAAAAATTTACATCGAGAAAAAAAGCAAAAATTTCACAAAACTTATTTTCGTCTTCGATCCTCTTACTGATAAGGAACATAAGTTTATGGGGTCAACCGAGGTCGAGGTAGTAGAACTCTCAGAAAACGCAAAATTAAATTTATTATATTTTATTTACATTCAGTAGGGAAATAACAAAATGTGTGATTTTATAAACACTTTCCACATTTTTAGAGGTGGTTTAGACCATGAAACTGATCAATTTTAATTATAGAAGCAAAACAGAAATAGAAAAAAAAATCTGCTGTTAGCCTGCTGCCCATACTAAACAGCAATGCCTAATAACTACTAAGGGCTCCCACACATAACTGCGAATTCGCATCGCTTCGCAAATATCAATTTTTTTGTTATGTTATAACTTGCTATCGGTCTGAGGACCATGAGCAGTTCTTTTGTATGTATCGGTAGTAGCAGGCATGCCTTCCCACTGTCAGGCCGCTTTCGTTTGGTCACTACTGGTCATAAGATATCCAAAAAGTGTCGTCGTTTTCGACGTCTTATGCTGAGAGTTTAACTTAGAGGCAAAGCCAGCTTATTTATGTAGTGAGTGATCCTATCTCTGTAGGCCTTGGTAGAGCAGTTGACTTCGTCTTTCACAGTGGGGATATTGAGATACTCATGAATTATATGCAAATATCTGCGAGCGAAAATCATATATAAGTCATCGTAATAAAGCATACAGCGATCTACGCGTACAGTATAATAACGCATTCAGGATACTGGTGGGGCTGGCACGGCATTGTAGTGCGTCGGGAATGTTTGCGGAGGCGCACACGGACGACTTCTATGCTATATTGAGAAAACGGTGCGTCTCCATGTTGGGCAGGCTCCGAGCCAGCACTAACGGTCTCCTGAATGTGTTCAAAGACCGGTGGGACTCCCCGCTGTTGCATCACTGGGTGAAGCTCCACACCGGGTTTTAAAATAAAATGTTTATTGTTACTAACACTATCTTTAAGATAAATGTATACTAACACTATATGGACATCTTGTCTGAAATAAATTATTTGAATTGAAAGTCATCGAGCACTCGCAGATATTTGCGATGCCATGCGAATTCGCAGTTATGTGTGGGAGCCCTAAGACTCAAATATATCAAACTAGTGTAGTTTTTATGAACTTTTGCTTATGTTGTATTGAATACACAAAAACATGATTTATAAACAACCATTTCAATTTCAGTTAGAACAATTAATGGGCAGTATTAGCGATATAAAACAAAGCGGTAATTATTACTTCGGTCTGGGGCAGTACAAATCAGCTGTGCGGAAGTACATCAAGTGTCTGCGATATCTGGAGAAGATGGAGAGTAGAATTAACAACGTCAAAGATGAAGAAAATCAGGAGAATTGTAAGTCATAATATCCTATCACTTTTATAGATATACTGGTTGTTAGGGTAGACTGTTGCATTACTTTAATGGTTGATGTTGATTGTATTCATATAAATGATACTGAAAGACATTTCCAAAGGAATATAGGTGAAATTCCCAAAAAGATAAATTAGACTTTTCATACAAACGTTCGATCAGCTGATTGCATTTAGTATAGAAGTACATTTTTTTTATAATTTTCTATAAATTAAATTAAATTAAAAATTATTTATTTTAGATTATTCATCCACATTGTGTTAGTAACAATTGTCTTATAACTATAGTTAGTCTTATAACTTATAACTATAGTCTTATATATAAGGTCTAACAAAACTAGCTGAAACTATTTTAAAGGGATGATCAGACCATCAAACTGAACAACTTTCTCTATGGGACCAATATCTAAATCGCGAAGAAAAATCAGCTGTTCCATACAAACGTACTCGACCTAAATGTATGGGACAGCAGATTTTTTTTTCGCGATTTCGATATTGGTCCCATAAAGAAAGTTGTTCAGTTTGATGGTCTGATCATCCCCTTTAAATAGTTTCACCTAATTTTGTTAGACCTTATATATAGGTTTCTTTGGCCGGATTCGACCAAACTTTGATTTATCCAAGAGTACAATACAAGGAATAATACCTAAAAAATGAGATCTTCGTATATTCGAATAATTTTTACTTTTCGGCTGACTTATTATTATTTGGTTGTAAGGTCTTGGTTAATGACCAATAGCTACCGCGACCTGATTTCGGCTGACTTAAGCTAAGAATAACATTAAATTATTAAAATATTAATTAAATAAATAAATAATTAAACTACTCGCGTTTGGTCGAATCCGGCCTTAGATAAAGATGTTCAGTATCATGGGTACAATCACCCCTTAAATTAATGTAAATGTTTAACCTAACACCTTGTACAGGTCCTTTGATATGGTCCAACTTAATATGCTGAGGTATTTTTTAAGGTGATGGTCAGACCATCAAACTGAACCACTTACTCTATGGGAACAACATTGAAATTGTGCCGATTTCAACATTGGTCCCATAGAGAAAGTTGTTAAGTTTGTTGCTCTGATCATCCCGTTAAACAACTGTCAGCATATCGAAGGACCCTATATTTATTTTGTTAAATAATAATAATAATCATCATCATCATCATGATGGGGCCGTAAAGTTCTCGAGTGGCGACCGCGAACCGGAAAGCGCAGCGTGGGTAGGCCCCCCACACAGTGGACCGACGACCTGGTGAAGGCGGCGGAACCCGTTGGATGAGGGCAGCGCTGGACCGGTCGTTGTGGCGATCCTTGGGGGAGGCCTATGTCCAGCAGTGGACGTCCATCGGCTGATATGAAATAATAATAATAATAAATAAATATCGTTGACAATCTAGTCAGATTTAAAGTACCTGGACTTGTATTATGATGACTAGACAACGATATAGAGTACATATACATACAAACATCCATGACTCTGGTACAAATATTCATATTCATCATATAAATATTTGTCCCTTACGGGATTCGAACCCGCGACACTCGGCACAACAGGCAGGTTAAATAACTATGTAACATTGATGCTATTTGTTTCAGTTTACGAACTAACAATGACGCACACTCAACAATGCCGGCTGAACTTGGCGACTTGTTATAGGAAACTGGACGACTTCCATTCTTGCGTTAAATCCTGTACCCAAGTAAGTCGACTGTAATAGACAGGGTGAAATTGATATCATTGGCATCCGTTTAAACTAAGGTCTACCAATCAAACAGAACAACTTTTACTATGGGAGTAAACCGATCGGAACAAAAAACATCAGCTGGAGAGCGATGGCGCTAGATAATTTCAAACATCCAAGTTCAATCTAAATCCAATTTCAGTTCTAATCACATTGCAATACAATTACAACTCAACTGTATTAATTTCGTATCGCTCTAAACTTGACTTATTTACTATGCGACAGAAAGCTTTTAACGTTTGAGGCATCTGTCAAAACGGCTCTAACGGCTGTCATGAGCTGAACCGCGATTAGCGTAATATTAAATGTGTAAAAAGCTTAGCTTCTCACGCGGTCCAATCATGGTTCAGTTGCGATTTATTTACCACAATCCTGTGCATACATTTGAGTCGAGTAGGCATTACGCGGAGAAGCACATATACAGGGTGTTACAAAAATACCCCTAAAGAAAAAAAGATGTTAAGGGTCCCCAATCCTCAATCATGATCGAGGCTAGCTCTCTTCCGTATGGGCTATCATCGCTCGTTGTTGTGACACCCTGGGGGATGCCTATGACCAGCAGTGGACGTCCATCGGCATGATAATGACCATAGAGATCCAGAGAGATGCCAACCAACGCGCTGAGTACGAAACCTAGTGTCGCATTACCACCAGTACCACGCGATAGAAAGTATTTTGTTAGCTTGAATGTGCTCATTATCCATTGCGGTATCAGAACTCAACGTTCGAATAATCTTTAGTACTACGCAAGCATTGCAAACTATTTACACATAGTATCTCGACTGGCTGTTAGCCTCATAATATATTGAATCGTTACTGCCGCGAGCAATGTGTTCCGTTTTTGCGCATATTGCTGCGACATTGATCCCGTCCCCTTTTCACAGCTCCCTTTAGTTTTTGTGATCTGTGATGATGACTATGGTTTTAGGTTCTCTGCACGGACCCGAGAAACGAAAAAGCATTGTACCGACGAGGGCAAGCGTATTTCGCTCTCAAAAACTACGACTCCGCCCTTTCCGACCTTCGGCAAGCAGACAAAGTATCGCCGAACAACAGAGCCATACAAAAGCTCCTAGAAGAGGTAAGACTGACAAATAAGAGTTACAACGACATCCAAAAGAAGAGGCTGTCAAAATTTTTTCGTGACCAAAAGGAGAAAATCTCCATCGGAAATAACTGAATTAAGTCTGAAAGTAGTTATTATCAATATGGAGTAGGTGAACGAATTTATTAAGCTGCGAGCTTTAGGTGAATCAAATTAATTATGTAATATGACAGGCAGAACGCGAAATCGCATCCTGCCCATCTGGATATTTGTTTAGCTACTTTAAATCATTGCATACGTAATGTGCGAACGAAGATTGACGTTATAACAAATAAATGCGATCGTATTGTGCTAATAACAAATATTAAAGGCAGATTTACTGTGACAATTTTGCGGCATCAATATTACGCCGCAAGCACTAACACCAGATAAAGCACCTTTACCAGGTCTCCGTCAGTAGGTACCGAAATAAGTACGACTTTGGCGCATCGTAAGTAATGCGCTTGCTTGATTTCTGCCACCACCTCCAGACGGCAACGTCGCATACATCGCGGGCTGTACGAAGTAATAACAACGCTGTGGCAAGCTAGGTACATTTTTGCGCGTTACCGTCTGGGTAATTAAAGCGTGAGTGAATGTTTATCGTTTTCTAAGGAAGTGATGTATCTGTTACGAAGTTACTAGTAATATGTGCAGATAACAGTCGTTTATACGATGCTAGTTTCAGCGCCAGTCGTAAGATTTTACTTGTAATAAAATTGATGTTTTATGGAGCCAGCGATTGGCGCGACGCCGACTTGTTTACACAAATCGAAAATTAGCGCGGGGTATTTGAGAGAACGCAGATACAGCCGTTCAAAAGTCGGAATTTTGAATGGCTGTATCACCTAAATCGACTGAAAAGAACATAACAGTTTTGGTACTGTTCACAGAGCTACAGTGCATATAACAATAATATCCTATGATCAGGCTTGCAGCTGATCGTTAATTTCATACAGACCTTTGAACTCCTAAACCGACTGGAGTTATGCAGGCAGACCTGGTCCATCCCCAACCCTATGAATACTGAATCAGCCTTGCAGCTGATGGTTACCAAAATTCCTCTTATCTCTTAGACTAGGAGGTCACTGGCGCGGAAAAACTGTGCTTTATTCCATGCAAGCGCTGTTATGCCGCTCTATGAGACGTCAGAGCGGGACTGCGAATATTTCTCGGTCTCTGCCACATCGTTGACACATAAAAAGAGCTTTAATCAATGTGTGTGTGTGTGTAAACAAAGGCTCTTTACACATAAAATGTGATGTTGTGCGGTCGAACTGTTATTTAATATATGGTAACGTTAGCTGGTACTAGTTGGTTCGATTTTGTTACTATTGATAGGTAGAAGTAGAAATGACAGAATGTATGGATTTGACATTGGCGATTGCTACGAAACATTGTGACGTTTGCTAGAGGCCCCCTAGACTAAGTACTTTCGATTAGCGTTAACGACAGTAGAAAACATAAAAAATGACTTGACGTATGGTGGTGAAAGTAAACGTCAAAATGTTTAGATCGCCAATGTAAAATCCATACATTCTGTCATTTCTACTAGCATCTACGTCAATAGAAATGTTACTTTGTCTATAGACCCAGATATTTGATATTAGGGTATGGCCTACACCACACCCAAGGCACTCTATCATAATCATCATTATCAGCAGCTCATAAAACACTGCAGGGCACAGGCTTAACCTCAAGGAAGATGTATGGGTCGTTAGTCCACCACTCGTGCCCAATGCTGATTGGCAGACTTCACATACGCATCAGAATTTCTTCTTCGACGTATGTAGGTTTTCTCACGGTATGTTTTCCTGCACCGTTTTTGAGACATGGTGTAAATTTAAATGTACATTACATACTTTAGTGGCTTCTGATCAGTGAAAGATCGATTTCAAAGTTGGTCCCATATTAGAAGTTGTTCTGTTTGATGATCTGAAGCACCCACGGTATGTAACGCATTTAATTTTGAACCCTCTATATTCTGTGACATTAGCTACCGATTACCTTGGAATGTTGATTTCAAGAGTTATAAAATATTTATTATTTTATATAAGGTCGAACACAATTGGGTGAAACTATTTTAAGGGGATAATCTGACCATCAAACTGAACAACTTTCTCTATGGGACCAATATCGAAAACGAAAAAAAAAAATCTGCTGTCCCATACATTTAATTCGAGTAGGTTTGTATGGAACAGCTTATTTTTATTCGCAATTTTGATATTGGTCCCATAGAGAAAGTTGTTCAGTTTGATGGTCTGATCATCCCCTTAAAATAGTTTCAGCTAATTTTGTTAGACCTTATATACAGATTGAACCAACTAATATCGCCTAGCCAAAAAGTAAATATTATTAGTTATTTTATAAAAAGACTGCCATTTTTAATTAGGACAAAATTGTGTATTGCGATTTTGGACGTGTAATGTATTTGTATGGATATTTTCAAGGGATATAACAAGTTGTATTTGATATTTTAATTTAGTTACTAAATGACATATGTTTAGTAAAAAATGTTAATGGCTGTACGCATAATTTAACTATTTTTGTATGATTTATATTGAATTATTAGAAACAAATTTTTTTATAACGGAATTTAGTTTATTTGCGTCTTAGCGTGAATTTCACGGCAACGTTGGTGAAATAACCATTGCCTATTTTTTTAAACAATTGTTTTTGAAATTTTTAACCGAGCACTTATGCTGGCTTTAGATTAAGCAACCGATCGCGTGCAATTTGTAGTACATCAACTGGTTAGTCTACAGTGTAGACTTTACACTATTATAAAACAGTAACGAAAGTGTCTGTACATCCACACAAATATTACAAAGAGGTAAAATAAGACAATCTCTGGAACTAATGAACCGAAAGTAAAAATTTAACTAATAGAATTCTACACTATTCCTGAGTAGCATAGGCTATATTCTATTTTGATTCGCGAACGAAGTCAAAAGCTAGTTGAAGATATTTAAAAAAACGGGTTACGGGTCACGATATATGGCGTTTAGGTGTCCCTCCAAATCAACGATTTTTTATCTGTCCGTTTGTTCGAGCATCACGTAAAATCGAATGGACTGATTTTGATGTAATTCATAAGTTTAAAAAGCTTATGAATTGACTTAAAAACTTATCTCGTTACGATGACGGATGCTAGTGCGGATGAAGTCGCGGGCAAAGTATAAACTTGAAACTATACGCTCACGCAGCAATGTACTTCAAATTGCATACTTTCAATCGCACTAATATAGAGCGGGTTTAATTGTGATTTAGTTTTAATGTATGCGATGCTAAACAAGTCGCATTGTTATCAATCACACTGTATAAGCTTTATAATGTATATTAAGCTACATTTTAATATTATCTACGTATTTTAAGTTTCACGACATTTATTTGTTAATTAAACATAAACTGTTGGTCTTTATTTTTCTGTTAGACTTTTTAAACCTTATCTTATCAAAATTGATCCTATTAATTCAGACCTACCGGCTTGCATCGGCCCGGCACGGAACGGAGCCGTACGCGTGTCGCACCGTACCAACGCGAGGCCAGTCGATCATATGTCAATGGAGCCGGTTATATGTCGAGGAATCCGTCGGCAGCCTTTATGCCGTCGCGACGCTTCGTGTAATGCGAACGGAGACAATATGCATAAGTTGCATGCAAATATTAACTGTAATTCCTGTTTACATATTTCAATATCCTTTGTCGCATTAAGAAATGCCGTCCGGGCCGCGCCGATGCGAGCCGGTAGGTCTGAATCGTACCTTATGTACAATTTTTCACAATTTGAATAATATTGAAAAGAATTTTAATCAAGAAGCCCGCAAAATCAATTTCCATTAACACAGTATTACAGCTTGACAAAAATACGATTTACACGTGATGACAAGTGGAACTATTAATATAAATGTTGGTACGGAGCCAGTAGGCCAGATTATGCGTGATATTGACGTTCTTGCAAAGAAAGTAACGTCCTCATTTTTTCCCAACTTTTTTTGCCAAATATTGCAGAGCTGCAATTCACTAAAGATAAGGATCATTTATTTGTAGAACATTATGATGAAGAGTAAAAAAATAATGATTTGGCGGGCAGCGATTCTATCTATGATCGGTAACTGGCCCTGTACCCGGACTTTCGATTTTTCATATATAGCCACCGCTTCGGCCCGAACTTCACTGTAATAGAGTTGACATTGGAACGAAAACGATTCGAATGTCCGTGTAGACCCACAGTTAATGTTTGAGACAGGAAATATGTCTTAACTGAGAGAAAAAAATGTCGAGGTTTATTTATAATAGTAATACGTATCAAATACATTTTAATGCTCAGTTGAAAACTACTCAGCCGGAGTACATAATATCCTGGAGTATAGTTCGAATCACGTAAAAAGAACGGTACGGTCCGGTCTTCTGCATCAGGCGATTTACTTTTATCCCTACCGGAAGGAACTTCCTTTTACTTATATTTGTATTTAACGTCTGTACGACAGATCAAATACAGAGACTTACCTACAATAATGCTGAACAACTTTTTGAAACTGAATTTATGCAAATAAAACACTTCATTTCATTTCATTTAAAAATTAATAACCATTTGCTTGTGACTGGCGCTGCATTTCTGCCATTGTCAAGTAGTCCGCGAGAGTATCTATAGTATAGTAAAGTATTTTGATCAAAAACACAGTTGAGTAGAGATGCCGGAACCTCCTGGCAAGCTCAAACACGAACCGCGTGAACACCAAATATGCAACGTGACTCCCTTTACTTATTTTGTTAATAGATTAAAAGTAATGTTTGTCTAGTGTACGAAATCTCGTACCATCAAATCTTAGACCATTTAATCAAAGAGATCGGTCGTCTCCTGCCCAATTTGACCTTAGGCAGCGCTTTTTTACATTATCGAACTATAACTGGATATCAACATTAATTTTTAAGTTCAGTCATACGTGTTGTATGACTTAAAAATGTAGTTTGTAATACACAAGATAGTGAAAATTGTGATATTATGGTTGACTTTGGGACACCTTTTTTAATTTTGTTATTCCAATGAAGTTAGAGTCAAGTCACACATGCTATATGAGCGTAGGCGTTGACCACTTCGCCGCGATATTTCTGACATCAATCAGTCTCGTGGCGATTCAGTTGCGAGGCGTTGCGAAATCACCTACGTTCAAAAAAAAGCTTATGTGATTATAGCTCTTTAAGATGTAACTCTGTATAAGGCTCATCCAAACGGCCGTTATAATATGTTGCTGTACTCTTCTAACGCACGCAAGTTGCTAATCTCTATCTCACTCATACGCAGGAAAGAGAAGTGCCTATGTAATTTTGCGTATGTAAGAAGAGCACAGCAACATATTATAGCGCGTGTCTGTGACGACCGTTAACATGGTAACAATTCGCCGGCGCAGTGTTTGTTTTTTGTTATGTACCACTTTATTGGGTTGTACTTTTTTGTAAATAATTAAATGATAAGTTTGTTTATTGTTATTTTAATATCGATGTATATAGTGATAAGTACAATGGTAACGTACGCAGATCTCATTGTAAAAACATAATAAATAGATATCAGCGAACATGGTTTACAAAATGTTTCAAATAAAGGTGGTTTCAGTCTATACAAAAGTATGACGCACAATACACGTAGACGGAATTAATAAAAGTAATATTTTATATATGGAAAAATAGTTCAGAAAATCTAGTTGCCGCGTCACTTTAAAAATTTTGTATTAAAAATTTCAAAGCTTTATATTTTATAAATTGCAAATGTTATTTGTGACGCGGCATCTAGATTTTCTAAACTATTTTTCCATATATAAAAGTTACTTATATTAATACCGTCTACGCGTATTGTGCGTCAAACTTTTGTATAAAAATAACCCCTCTGCAACCACCTTAAGGGCTACGACACATAGATACACGGTCTGTCCATACAAAAAGCACGATTAGTTTTGGATGCCGTTCGCCACGTGTCGATGCGAAAGGATGCGTACGGTGGCCCATACCATTCGTGCTTTTCGTATGGACAAACCGACGATAGCCATCGATTTATGTGTCGTAACACTAATACAGAACATTTCAAAAGAAATTTGCAGCTTATAGTAAGCGCAGATCTAGGAAAAGGGCTCGAGCATTTTCCTCTTTGATAGTTAAATTTCGACCTTATCGTATTCAAGTAGAGTTGGAAATAGTTAGCTCGCGACTGCTCGAACATGCTCGCGACTGCTCTAAATTGTTAGTCTCGAGCATTTTTCTGCTAGATCTGCGCTGACCGTTATTTGTCATTTGTATTAATTTTATTTATCATACAAAACAATTCAAATATTTTAACCGGTATTTTCTTTTATAATAATATCTTTACATGGTGTAAATGACAGCTGACAGCCTAGCAAATACTGAGACGGTGAACTCAGACCATCAAACTGAACATCTTTCACTATGGAGCCTACCTCAGGAAAAGCAAAAAAACAGCTGTCCTATACAATACTTGTGTACTTACCAGACTAAATAATGTATGGGACAGCTGATTTTTTTCGCGTTTCCTGAGGTCGTCTCCAGTGAAAGTGGTTTAGTTTGTTGGTTGAGTTTCATTATTTGCTAGGCTGTCACTTACACCCTGAATAAAATTGGTGGAGACCTATGTCCAACAGTGGACGATATTTGGCTGAAATGATGATCAATGTACATTGTTCAGCCCACATCAACCAACTGCGGGGCATAGGCTTCCATTCTCTGGTGCATTCATCGCAGTCCTTTGCTTATCTGATCCTTGACAATGTCGACCAATTTGCTGGTGGCCTGCCTACTAACCTTCATGCCTTGGTTATTCTGATACAGCTTTGGTTCACCAGCCGTCCAATGTATAGTAAGTTATAATAATCTATCTTCTCTAGGTATCTCCATTTGCCAGGCGGCCCAGGCCGATTTGGAGATGCTTAAAAAGACTCCGAACTCAGGTCGGCCGGAGTGAAGATAACCTGTTCAAGTGGGGTTTCATAGACGGGTCGGACCTCAGGTGTGACTGTGGTGTTGCTCCTCCACTATGGCCCTACTTTTATCCTGACCTTTCCGCCCGGGCACCTTCACGCAAACAGAGCTTATGGACGCTGCTGGTAGTGCAATCCTTATGGCAAAATACAGAAGTGGAAATTTTTCGATAGAAAAAGATTTCTATTACTGCAGATTGATCGTCAGCTCCGAGAATCTATATCCGACGCTGAAAGCTAATATTCGTTTTTTTTAAGGATTCCTATCCACCGATATTCTCAGGTGTTTGAAGATATAGCCGTTAACACACCCCGCGGGCACGCCACAAAACAATTGTCTATTATAGTCGAGACTAGTTTGTACGCGACCGTCCCGCGGGGCAGAGGCGTTAGGGGAGGCGAGGTAGCACGTGCGACCGCCGGTGAGCGGCGCGCGGTTCCCTTCTCCGCTACATCACCCGCCCCCTCTAACATCCAGAGTACAGAGTACCTCGTCTGCTCCTACGCCCGCTGTGCCCCGCGGGACTGTCTCGCACTATATTACTATATTAAAAAGGTTGCGTATGTACACCTTAACCCCTCGGATGCGTGAGCATGTCTATGTCCTTGCTCGGTGCCACTCGAATCTCCCTTTAAGTGCGGGATAAGATACGGTATCATATGCTACCTGTACACGCTTGCGCGAGCGTAGGTGAGTCGGTCGCTGAATAAAATCTTGTGCATTTTCTACGAAGATGAAGAAACTTGGCGATAATTTTTCATTATTGTTTTGTCCGGCCATCCACTTTGATTAGCTTCACTGTGCTCAAAAAGTCATGTGCTCACTCAGTATTTGTTGGTCAACATTTAAAAAGGTTGGACCTTGTTCATAACATGTAATTGATTAATTAAAGTATTCTTTTTTCACTGTCTCGTCACAGAGTTATTATAAAATGACAGTGGCAAATTAATACTGTTTTAATTACATTTTTAATAAGGCAATTAAGTTAATTTTGTACCAGGTTTAAACACCATCTCGTGCATTTGCTACGAAGATGAAAAAACTATCGATAACTTTCATTTGGGTTCTTTCTTGGTCTGGTCATCCACTTTGATTAGTGTATAGGTACTTATTTGCTCACTTAGTATTTGTTGGTCAACATTTAAAAATGTTGGACCTTGTTCATAACATGTAATTGATTAATTAAAGTATTCTTTTGTCACTGTCTCGTGACAGAGTTGTTATAAAATGACAGTGGCAAATTAATACTGTGTTAATTACATTTTAAATAAGGCAATAAGTTAATTTTGTACCATGTTTAAATACAATCTTGTGCATTTTCTTGTCTATTATAGTCGAGACTAGTTTGTACGCGACCGTCCCGCGGGGCAGAGGCGTTAGGGGAGGCGAGGTAGCACGTGCGACCGCCGCACAGTGGGCTGAAACGGGCCGGTAAAGGACTTAGCATTTAAAAAAAAAAAGTTGCTTTTTCTGAAATTTTAAATATTGTGTTGGATTTATCTATCGATTATAAGTAATTATTTCTATGAGAGTCGTTCAGATAACTTAGTATTTTCGGAGTTATTAATTTCCAAAGTAATTTTTGTATGAAACAAAACAAAAAAATGTGAAAATTTCGCAATTCTCAAATTTTCTCAAAGAATTGACTTTACGTATGCATAGTACGTATATTTGTCCTATTTTAGCGCCTATTCTCGGGTTGCGATTTTCTGCGATTTGGTCGCAATTTCAAATTTTGTTCTCTATTCCACACCACCATAGAGGTTAAGAACTAGGCGCGTTTTTTTTATGTAGTGGTCTCCCCTTTAGGCCTAATCCACTAAGGACTAATAAAATAAGTAAAAATCACAATCACTACTGGCCACTACACTTTTTTAATTTAATTTAATCACTGTCAAAGGTATCAACATTAACGAATGCAAAATTTTCGTGTTCGTCATCATCAAATGTTTCCGCTTGTTCACTTATTAATAAACTTTGTGCTTCTCCTGACAAAGTTTTATGTTTTCTGCGAAGTTTGTGACGTTTCGCTGAGATGAGTGGATCAGAGCTAGTCAATAAATTATTTAAAATGTCTTCATTTGTACTTTTTCTACTGCATTTCCTGGAATGGTGTTGTCGGTACCTACGAAAGTCTTTACTTCTAGCTTCAGCAGCTTCTTCAGATAGCTGTCCAATTGGTATTAGACCAAAACTTTCAATAATAGCTGCACCATGCATAAGAACTTTATGAACACTTGAAGGCATGTAATACCAGCTATATAATTCCAAATATAGTTGCATGGTCACTTGAGCATATTCGTGAAATTTGACTGTATCAATGTGGTAACCTGATGAAATTGCCTCTAAAATGATTGCAAATCTCCTAATTAAGTCTTCACTAACACCAGTTATCTCAGCAGTCATGTTTGGATTTTCAAAAAATCTTCTAGCAGTATTTCCGTCATTCGTGGAGCCGTGCCCTTGTTTAACAATATCAATCAGAAGTCCCATTCTATTTTTAAAAGCGTCTTGTATGTCTTTCTTTCTACTTTCCATGATGCACTTGTTGTCTCCCTTTACTGTCCATGTCTGTATCGTTAATCTGTAGGCTATATGCAGAATGCATTCCATCATTCGTATCCAGGCATGCAATGATGACAATCCGTATTTACAGAGATCTGGATCAGTCGGTTTTGATGCAATTAAGGGCAAATTATTCATCTCTATTGGAGTGGCTTTACAAATGTCGCATCTCTGAGATGAAGTATCACATAAAATTGATGTTGCTTTTCCGTCTATCATTGTCATTAATAAAGAGTGTGAAATTTTTATTTCTCCAACTTCTGTTTTCACTAAATTAACAATCTCTTCCTCAATAGCACTTTTTTTTTGCAATATCGTTGTTTTATTTTCTTTCACAAATTCGAAAAAGATTGGACGACACCAGTATGATGAATTTGGTGAATCGTTTTGCCAGATAACTTGTTTGCCGCACACTAATTTTATTGGCACCAAACTTCCCATAAATATGCTTGAATCGTCAAGTTGACTTTCTTGTTCATCGTCTGTTTGCATTTTTTGTTTGTAATTGGCTTGATTAGAAGCACCGTCAAATCCCCACTTACTAATTAGTGTAAATTCTTTACAACCACTATCTATGCAACCACTATCTATGATGAATGACCTCATTATTCTTGTTGTCGTTATATCCAATAGAGCTTGTAACTTTATTTTGGCTGAGGTATCTGTCACTGTAATATCATCTTTTGGTGGATAGCATTCCTGTTTCGCAAGTTGCACTTGATAATAAGATGGAAATATATTACTGTCTTTTTCGTTAACACTTTTTCTTAAAGTATTGTATTGCCACTTGGTCAGCTTAAGTGATAAAAATAACCCTAAAGCCTCATCCGGAGAAAAAACAGGTTTTGTTTCTTTAACAGATATGCATTTTTTAACTTTTTTTACATCTTGGGGATTCTTAAGTAAATGTTCTAGTATTTTAGCAACCTCCTCATTCCCATCCGCTTTCAACCTCTCAAAATATGCATATTTTATTTCGTCCGATGATAAATGAAAGTTTTCTGCACGTCTTTTTTTCTGTTTAGGCGCTAATTCACAAAAAGGTTTTCTAGGGCTTTGTTCGGTGGAAACACCGACAGAAACTTTTGCTGGTGATACATACTGAATTGATGTACTCGGTGCTGGTTGATCTTCATTACTGCCTATTAAACACTTAACAAAGTCTGGCCATATTATGTTTTCTTGTAACCATTCACTATTTTTAGTTCTGAATATATTTATTTTACGATGAGCGTTTTCCCATCTTCTATTTAAATTATAACAAAATTTTGCACAAAACAACTTTAAGGTCTTTTCGTGTTCATCACTTAATTCGACTAAAAATTTAGACCTTATCTCACTACACAAACTGTCATTATTTTTAACACTGCCACTGTTTTTTAAAATAACGAAAAGATCAAGGTTTGTCACTAAATCTTCAAACATTTTCACAAATACAAAATAACAAATAAGTAAGTAATGAATGTGTGGGGGTAGTGCGTCTATTATGGTGGGTAATAGAACACTGAAGTACGTTTGAATGCAACCGTACATTCCGTACCCTATCGTTGCACCAATCACGTTACGACACGTCATAACTTGTTGTTGCGCTCGCGCACTCTTATCCCTTGATTCCCGGAAAAAAGTATCAAAACAAATTACGTCATACCTATGGTGGTGGAAAATGTCGAACATTGTTTTTTTTAAAGAATTAAGTAGGTAATGAGGTGTTTCAGGCCGTTTAGTATACATTATTTTCATTTTCAATTTAATTGGAATAAATTGCTTAACTAAAATAACATGACTCTTCATACAAATTTGATATGGCTATATCTCCGAAAGTACTTGTTAAATTAAAAAAAGTCAAAGAATAAAAACGTTTTAAATTTATGCCTAGATACCAAAAAAATACATTTTATCTCTTAAGACCCAACCTTGTAATCCCAGCCCACTGTGCGCCGGTGAGCGGCGCGCGGTTCCCTTCTCCGCTACATCACCCGCCCCCTCTAACATCCAGAGTACAGAGTACCTCGTCTGCTCCTACGCCCGCTGTGCCCCGCGGGACTGTCTCGCACTATATTACTATATTAAAAAGGTTGCGTATGTACACCTTAACCCCTCGGATGCGTGAGCATGTCTATGTCCTTGCTCGGTGCCACTCGAATCTCCCTTTAAGTGTGGGATAAGATACGGTATCATATGCTACCTGTACACGCTTGCGCGATCTTGTGCATTTTCTACGAAGATGAAGAAACTTGGCGATAATTTTTCATTATTGTTTTGTCCGGCCATCCACTTTGATTAGCTTCACTGTGCTCAAAAAGTCATGTGCTCACTCAGTATTTGTTGGTCAACATTTAAAAAGGTTGGACCTTGTTCATAACATGTAATTGATTAATTAAAGTATTCTTTTTTCACTGTCTCGTCACAGAGTTATTATAAAATGACAGTGGCAAATTAATACTGTTTTAATTACATTTTTAATAAGGCAATTAAGTTAATTTTGTACCAGGTTTAAACACCATCTCGTGCATTTGCTACGAAGATGAAAAAACTATCGATAACTTTCATTTGGGTTCTTTCTTGGTCTGGTCATCCACTTTGATTAGTGTATAGGTACTTATTTGCTCACTTAGTATTTGTTGGTCAACATTTAAAAATGTTGGACCTTGTTCATAACATGTAATTGATTAATTAAAGTATTCTTTTGTCACTGTCTCGTGACAGAGTTGTTATAAAATGACAGTGGCAAATTAATACTGTGTTAATTACATTTTAAATAAGGCAATAAGTTAATTTTGTACCATGTTTAAATACAATCTTGTGCATTTTCTTCGAATATGAAGAAACTGTCGATAAGTTTCATTGGGATTCTTTCTTGGTCCGGTCATCCACTTTGATTAGTTTCGTCGTGCTTAAAAAGTAATGTATACTGTTTGCTCACTTTGTATTTGTTGGTCAACATTTAAAAATGTTGGACCTTGTTCATAACATGTAATTGATTAATTAAAGTATTCTTTTTTCACTGTCTCGTGACAGAGTTATAAAATGACAGTGGCAAATTAATACTGTGTTAATTACATTTTAAATAAGGCAATAAGTTAATTTTGTACCATGTTTAAATACAATCTTGTGCATTTTCTACGAATATGAAGAAACTGTCGATAAGTTTCATTGGGATTCTTTCTTGGTCCGGTCATCCACTTTGATTAGTTTCGTCGTGCTTAAAAAGTAATGTATACTGTTTGCTCACTTTGTATTTGTTGGTCAACATTTAAAAATGTTGGACCTTGTTCATAACATGTAGTTGATTAATTAAAGTATTCTTTTTTCACTGTCTCGTGACAGAGTTGTTATAAAATGACAGTGGCAAATTAATACTGTGTTAATTACATTTTAAATAAGGCAATAAGTTAATTTTGTACCATGTTTAAATACAATCTTGTGCATTTTCTACGAAGATGAAAAAAACTGTCGATAACTTTCATTTGGGTTCTTTCTTGGTCTGGTCATCCACTTTGATTAGTGTATAGGTACTTATTTGCTCACTTAGTATTTGTTGGTCAACATTTAAAAATGTTGGACCTTGTTCATAACATGTAATTGATTAATTAAAGTATTCTTTTTTCACTGTCTCGTGACACAGTTGTTATAAAATGACAGTGGCAAATTAATACTGTGTTAATTACATTTTAAATAAGGCAATAAGTTAATTTTGTACCATGTTTAAATACAATCTTGTGCATTTTCTACGAATATGAAGAAACTGTCGATAAGTTTCATTGGGATTTATTCTTGGTCTGGTCATCCACTTTGATTAGTTTAAAACCCCTCATGTCGTAAATAGTTGAGCTCTTATTAGACTAAGCTCCCGATGCATTATTTCTTACCTCTCTCGGTTCCCCATCAGACGTATACTGCAGCGATAGATAACACTTAGGAGCACAGGAATATAGTTGGTTGCCATCCTATATCCTGGAAGAACCATGTTTTTTTTCGGGTACCGTACCACTATTCTGACCCAAAATTACATCATCAGGTTCCCGATCGAAATGATTACGCATCGAAAGAGACCCCTTTGGAGATCACAACCCGCATGGGTTGCCTGCCCCAAACCTGGAAGGTTCCTCAGTCAGCCAAGTTTTATGAGGCCAAAAAATGGGGTCATTTACCTCATCTGATTCCTCGATGAAACTAGTGCAGATCGATAGCCCTGGTCATACCATTGATGAATATATAGGGTTGTCTGCTATCAGCCTGGAAGGTTTCCTGGTATGCCACCAAAAACATTCGATCTTAAAAACTTCGAATGAAGGAAAATGCATGTATAGCCGCTAAGTTTCAAGGTACAATTAATGCAAACCATGACATTCTGTGAAAATCTTCACACTGATATTCTCGCGCTTCATACATTTTGAAATAATAGGGTAAATGAGCCACTTGTGGTTATTCTTCACTAGTCTGCCTTTTTGCCTTTGAATAAAGGAAAAAAATCATAAAGTCAATTAGATGAAGGCACAATGAGTGATTACCAGAGCACTGACCTTATTACATTGCAATTATTATAATTCTAGAAGAATCGGAAACAAAAAAAAAATTATATGCTTATGTAATTACAAACAATCGCGGAAACAGAGGCGTGAAGGCGCGTTGCGGAGAGGTATGGACAATCAAGCATCAGGGTCCGGGTTAGAATCCACACGGACGACATGCCATGCACCAATGAGATCTACGTAATACCGACTGCTTTCAAACGGTGAAGGAATCGCTGAAGATGAAATTCTAATGCGTATCTGAATTTCAGATTCTGAAATCTACAAAACCGCATTGGACACGATTGGTCGACTGATGCTTATAGGTGGGCCTGTGACTTGATGATGATAAATTACAAATAATACAAAATTATTCCTAATCAGAAGACTAAGTATGTTGTTAACATGTAATGGAGTGAGATCCCCTTCATACTACAGCATACCCCCTTGAAGTGCGGGTTCAAGTCCCGCCCGAGACAAATTTTTCAATCTTTAATTTGTTATGATTATCTCTTCTTGCATTTCTGATAATATATGCTTCTGGGTCTCTGCTACTATCGGGTGGGTGTTGTGTCGTTTCTAGTCTCTGGAGTCACTAGGGTGTTTCGTTACACCTCGCTTAAGCTATTCTTCTATTTGTAAATATCGACCGTTCTGGATAAATTACTCAGCAGACAGCAAAAGAGACGCATGTCATGTCAGTGCAAACTACACACCAACGTCGAACTTTTTATAGTAAAAATTCTACAGTTTTATGGTCAAAGTTTAGACCTTCAAACTAGTCAATTTTCTCTATTGAAACGATCTGAGAAATTGATCTGTGTTCCGTGATGAATAAAGAAAGGTTACCCTCAGCCTTTTGAAAACTCAAAACATCCACGTTTCACTAGTAGTACCTACCGATACCATGTTCAGTGTGACTGCGTACCCCCTAGGGGATTATAATCGTGAGCATATGCTACCTTCAGCCTTTTGAGTGAACTTGTTTTCTTTAGGAGCTGGACCAAAATTTATTTTCTGGTTATTTGAAATTAATTCGTTTTATGTATGTGTTTTTTTTTATCTGCGTGTATAAATCAGAAGGCTTTAGTTGGATCATTCACAACTGGCCAGTTTCAGAACTTTTCTTGATGTTGCCACTCTGTTCTGTAGGTACTTTTGATTGCACGCCTTCTTTATGAGACTGTACTAAAATAGCGGAGCGTATAGAAGGCGATAACACAAACTCATTTGGTCATGAGAAATTTTGGGCTGCGACGCTTGGGCACCTAGCAAGGATTTTTTTAACGTGCTAGTTAATTTAGTTAATAGATTATTATACATACAGGTAACATAGATTATACGGTAATTTTTTTTGCTCTAGTGTCATTATCCAGTGCGGAAACAGGGGAATACGTTTGACTGGAAAAAACGGTACCTGCCTATCCTCTTAACTAAAACCACAAAATTTGCACGATGGAAGTAGGTACTTATACGAAACCTACCTTGTTGTTGTGTTTCGTTGCCGTCGACAACTCTGCTGTGGGTATTATTATTTGGTTATAAGGGCTTGGTCGATGACCAAGAGCTACTGCGACCTGGATAGATCTATTGTAGCTGTCACCCTAGGCCTAAAGGTCATTTCCTAGGCCCACGGACTTCATGAACCGTGTTATGCTTTTGGAGGGAAGGTCCTTAATGTCAGTAGGTGTTATTATGTATCCACCTAGATGGCGACTTCTGCTGTGAATGAGCACTTCGCATTCGCAGAGGAGGTGTATGGGCGTTTCCTCTGCTTCACAGCAGAATCTGCAAGTGGGTGAATCTACAAGCCCCATTCTGTGTAGGTGTTTGTTTAACTTGTAGTGTCCTGTTAAGGCTCGTACCAAGAGCCTTAAGTCGTTGCGGTTTGAATTGATGGTATCCGAGGTAGGTCTGTTTGAAAAGCCGGTCACAAGTTCTTTCGCATGCCTCAGTCCTGGTGTATCCGACCAAAGCCTGCGGCTTTGGTTCACAGCCCATTCCTTTAGCACACGTTTAGAGGTGTTGCGAGAGATGCCGCAATAAGGCTCGGGGCCTATTGCGTCCTCTTCCGCCCCTCTTCGTGCCAGCTCGTCAGCAGCCTCATTTCCATCAATACCGCAGTGTCCGGGCACCCAGCCTAGGGTGACAGAGTTTGTCAGTCCTAGCTGATTGAGTGCTCGGGCACATTCTAATGTTAGTTTCGACTCTATTTCGTCAGATCCTAGCGCTTTCAGAGCAGCCTGGCTATCTGATAAAATAACAATATGTTTCCCCTTTGGGCATCTTTTCAGATTCTATGATAGCGTACATTTCAGTCTGGAATACTGTGGCATGCTGTCCAAGGTGAATCGCCTTTTTAATTCTTGGATTGCCGCCACATACTCCAGCTCCAGCACGGTTGTCCTTCCTGGAGCCATCTGTAAACCAGACGACATCTCCAGCGCTGAAGGATTGTGGGGTATTCCCGTTCCAGTCCTCTCTTTGGGGTAGGATTACCTTGTATAACCTGTTGAAGTTATATTCTTTGTTCATGGTGTCTTTCGGCATACACATGATCGGAATTGTTAAGAGAGTTTCATGCTGTGGGTAACATTTTCGGTGTAACACTGATATAGTAAATTGCGTAACAATGTTAACTTGGGACGGTTATTGCTGTCGATAATTCCAGTTAGGTTTGGCATTTCACTAGAGAATTTAATTCGATTGGTTCACATTTTTGTTTACATAGAATACCATGCATTTTTTCAAACTGCAGTTTTCATGTACCTACATGTAAATCGCGTCGTCGCGTCGGTGACATCTGAGATAAAAATAATCATATTTTACGATATCCCGTTTCATATCACAAATATCACTGAATATTGTAGAAATAAAATGGATTTATGTCCGTCTCTCGTTCCTCACATTTTATTTCTCAATTCACAACGAAGAAATGAATGCGCGGTATAGTGATAAGAAAGATAAAGAGCCTAGTTGAAGAATTTAGTACCCACTAAGGATTTAGCGTAAGGCCGATCGTCAACATAAACATTATATTATAAGAGTATTCGAAATTGCGTTAAATTAAATAAAACACTTTCTTTAATAAGTATATATATTTATTGCAGTTTAATTATACTGAACTACTGATCAACATGTTCTGGTTCGTCATACACTTCGTTTTCAACATCTTGTCTGATTATTGTATCTAAGAACTGTGCAGGAGGAGTAAGTTGTTCTTGGTACCTGCCCCATCCCATGAACCATATAATGGACATAATGTGTGAACCACAACCCAAGGTTCTTTTCCCCACAATGCAAGAGCAATAATGGCCTTTTATTGAATCTGGTCCACGAAACCTTCTGTCTAAAAGAATATAAACATAATATTGTCTTCTTGTTGTATGACGTGATTGTATTCGGCCTCTCAAAAGCCATGGATCGATACAGTCAAGGTTCTGGTCCCGAAATTCATTTAAGTGAGGCTCTTTGTATATTTCAATTACATTTGATCCATTTTTAATGTGCTCGCCATAATAGCTGCGTGCTTGCTCAATTTGGTACGTGCCAAGTGCGTAAATAATTAAATCATCCGCACTTCACTCAGGAAAATCATCCATTTCAGCAACTTCGGCGTTCATAAATTGAAAGTCAGCCCGTCTTCTGTTCAGGTTATTCGTTATAACGAATTCACTTAGTCGGTTTCGATTGCCATCCCTTAAAGGTATTCGCTGTATAATTTCTTGCACCAATCGATGGTCAACTAAGGGAGCCCCAAAGGCATTTAATAGTGCTGCAGCGATTTTTATTTCATCAAATAAATGCCTTGCAGAAATATTAAAATTCTGGGCTCGTAGTTTTCGGAACTGATTTTTTAGTCTTCCGTTGATAGTTTCGACCACCCAGCGGCACATACTAACTTTTCTTGACTCATTTGCTTTGTATGCCGATAGCTGGAATTCTGTCTCGTCTTTGGTTGCTGGCATGTAAGCTCGGTACCCACATGACTCTACCTCTTCTATGCAGTCTCGGAACCCTCTGTCTAGTATCAGTACATCATTTTCTTTGAAGAACCAGTTGAAGGGATCATCGTAACTATTAAGAATTTCTGACAGAATGGTTGCATCGGATTTCGTGGCTGGATACAATCCGTATATGTCCAGAATATGCCCATCAGGGCAAACTATTAAAAAGGGTTTTAATAAATTAGTAATTAATTAATTAAATTAATTAATCGTTGCAACCTTGGAGACGGAACTTTATGCAAATGTTTTTTTAATAAACTTTCTAATGGCTTGTGGTCATTTAAAACGGTGACTTTATGTCCGTATATGAAGTAATGAAACTTACGTGTTGCCCATACTATGCTTAGAAGCTCTTTCTCTATTTGAGAAAAATTTCGTTCCGAAGATGTTAAGCTTCTGGAAGCAAAGCATACCGGCTTACCATTTTGAAGGAGGCAACAACCTAAACCTTCTTGTGATGCATCACTTTGTATTACAATGGGTATGCTAGAATCAAAATTTTGTAAAATTGGTGCCTTACTAATTCTTTCTTTTATTTTTCTAAACACATTTTCATGAATCTACGTCCATAACCAGTCAACATATCAACTATATTTGCCATATTAGGTATAAATTTTCTTAAATAATTGACCATACCGAGGAAAACTTGTAATTCTTTTTTATTATTAGGACTCTTCATGTTAGTAATGGCACTGACTCTCCCTGGGTCAATCTTCATGCCTTGTTCTAAAAATATATGTCCGAAATATTTGACTTCCTTTAGTTTATATTGGAATTTATTCTTATTGAAACGTACATTATGCCCTTTTGCACGTTCAAAAACTTTAGCTAATATAGCATCATGCTCCTGCTCAGTACTGCCACATATTAATAAATCGTCACAGTAGACAATAACTCCAGGAATATCCCCGAAGGCAGCTTCACTGTACTTTTGTAATATTTCTGGGGCTACTGACAAACCAAAAGGCAATCTTAGAAATTTATAGCACCCAAATGGGCTATTAAAAGTACATAATTCACTAGACTCATCAGTGAGTTTAATATTATAAAAGCCATCTGATAAATCCAGCACTGAGAAGTATTTCTTATTACACAGTTTTGGAACAATTTCATCTAAGGTTGGTATCAGGTGGTATTCTCTTACTAATACTTTATTAAGATCTTTAGGGTCTAAGCATATTCTTAATGAACCATCTTTCTTTTCGATAATTACTAAATTACTTACATAGTTCTTTGGATGTTCGACCTTTGCTATGATTCTGTGTTCCACCAGGGATCCCAGCTTATCTGCGAGATGTGTCAGTAATGCGTTAGGCACCCGCCGCGGGAGACGCACCACTGGCTCCTCTCCCGGTTGAATGCGTAGCTTCAGAGGATTTTTAAATTCCCCTACACCCTGGAATAATTCAGTATTAATATTAACAATGAAATCTTTGCTATTCTCATTATTATTACTTAGCAGCTTAAGCTGCAAGAGTGAACCTAATCCTAGGATTGGTCTTACTTGCTTGTTAATTATTAGGAACTCAGTATCGAAATTCTCATCATTGTTCTTAGTAAACACTTTTAATGTGACCTTTCCTATTGGCAATATTTTAGCCCCACCGAAAACCTCAATTACTGTTTTTGTCTCAGACACTTTTATTTTGTTATCATCGCCGACAATTTTCTTAAAGTCGCTTTCTGCGATCACATTTATCTGGGCTCCGGTGTCACATTTAAAATCTACTTTTTTATTTTCCACTCTTAAAGACTGTGTCCACTCATTTATTTTGAAATTTATTGAATGTACTAGTCACAAATCATTAACATTATTTTTAGGGTCTTTGTGACTTTTATTTACATTGTTAATATTGACATCGTTAATATTATGTACCTGTGTATTCCTAATGGTGCAACCTACACTGAAGTGATTCATCTTTTTACAATTATTACAAACTTTACCAAACGCTGGGCAACTTCTTGGGCCATGCTCGGTGTTACATTTTTTGCACCTATAGAAGTTAGTACTTTTATTGTTATAATAATTCCTATTTTGTGAAAACCTGTTCTTATTATTCATGTTGTACTTAACTTGCACTGCCGGGTGCGGCTGTGATGAACCCGTTGCATGTAGTGCGTGCAGCTCCGGGGGGTTCAGCATCTTGACGTGCTCCGCCGATCGACAAATGTCCACTGCTTTGTCAAGGGTTAAATCTTTTACTTCTAAAAGTTTTTGCTGCATGCGCTGGTCCCTCACCCCAATCACAATCCTATCACGGATCATCCTGTCCTTCTTGTCTCCAAAGTTACAATTTTCCGCTAATTTTCGTATTTCTGTGTAAAATGCATCAAATGTTTCACTCTCTTCCTGCATCCTCCTGTTCAAGTTGTAACTATTGATGACCTCATTTTGTTTGGGCTTGAAGTAATCATCGTCGTCATACTTGACTTTGTCTTCGGTTTTTAGTACGCTAAAATACAATTCCTGCGCCTGCTGACCGATGCAGTTTAATAAAATTGTCGCCTTTCGTGTCTCCGCCAATCTGTCGTACCCCGCCGCCAGCAAGAAAATCTTAAAAGATTCCTTAAATCTTTGCCACTTTGGCCAGGAATTCTCAATATCGTCCAGGTTTAGACCTTGGGGCATTCTGTATTCAACAGCACACATCTTCACCTTTTCTTCTTCCGTCATCTTGCCGCGTGGGAACCTTCGATGACGAGGACGTGTCAATCAAAAAAAAATCAAACCCAATCTTGTTTAATCTCTTCGTATTAGTTCTTCTCCGACTGCGCCATGTATTGTTTCGTAATTAAAGATGCTCTTCAGTGGTATACGCTATTTATTTTAGTATTTACAGCTGCTTAATATTAGTGATATCTTCTTAGCTCTAAGGGCCCCCGCGCACTAGGCAGCCTGGCTGCGCAGCCTGGCTGCGCAGCCAGGCTGCGGCAGCCAGAATATTTGCGCAGCCAGTTATAACAGCCAATCAACGACTAGTCTAGATCCTTCCGTCGAGCAATATGGACGTGGAAGAACTTATAATTATTGCTTACCTATCTCGTAAAAAACGCAAAATAAAGAAAAGATACTGGATTCATCCTCTTTTTCTAGAAAGACACTCAAAAGGCTTATTCCAAACCTATTTCAAAGATATTCGCGCATTCCCAGACCGGTTTTTTAACTACACGAGGATGTCAGTGCAATCGTTTGATAACCTTTTGGAAAAAATACGAAATTCAATCAATGGCATTGATACTCCTATGCGAGCTTGTATAAAACCTGAAAAAAAACTGGTGATAACTTTGAGGTGAGTACGAAAATGAAAGATATTGTTAATCAGTCTCTTAACATTTATTAGGTATTTATTTCTTACATGTATGGTAATGAATTACCTAGTTAAAGTTGTCCTGTGTAGTAAATAATTCTAGTAATTCAGATCCCTGAGACACATCTGTTGCATTTGTGTCAGTTGGTGATAACGCATCAGTATAAACAGTATTATCTTGCCTGTCTGGAACAGCCGTAGAATACCCACGGCGGCCTTCAGTGGTCGAGGCTTCTGGTCTATAATTCGAGTGTGTCGAGTATCCATAGCGATACTGCCCACTGCTTGTGGTTTCCGGTCCATATTCAGTCGAGTATCCTTGACCTTGGCGATATTGTCCACTGAACGATGTTTGTGGTCTATATGATCTGGCGGCCGATGCCCCTGGTTCATAATCAACATTACGTTGGCGAAACGGACTAAATTCGGAATCGTGAGTTTGCATTTGAGCTCTTTTTATAACTTCAATTAACTCCATTTTTGTAGAAAGCTTACGATGTCTCGGGATGTTTTTAAAATCATCTAGAAGTGAAAGTATAAACAGTCTATCTGAATCAGACTCTTGCTGTCTTTCACGCTCTTCTCTCATTACAATACTTTCCCTTAATACCTGCACCAAATTATCGTCGTCACTTGTCTTCTTCTTTTTGGAAACAGGTCGTTCACCTTGAGTACTACCGCTGCTAGCGTTGGTTTCGGCAGTGCGTGTTTCATCCATGCTATTTTGAGTTTCATTAATTACCACGGTAGGCCGAAGAAAATGAAGTTGTTCGAAATATACGTATGGACTCTTACGCGAAGCTGCTGATCCACTTTTAATACCAGCTCTGCGTTTTACTTCCCTGCTGTAACTAGTCCTGATGTTCTTCCACTTGCTCTGTAGAGATTTACCTGAAAATTATATTTGTTCTTTGTTACAGATATCTTGCTACAGGATGTTCTTTAATGGAATTGAGTCATAATTATCGGATTGGACATACAACTGTCCGAGATATCATACATGAAGTTTGTATGGCGATTTGGGAGAATATGAGACAGTCATCGTTTCCAGAATTAAATGAAGAGAGGTGGCTTGAAATAGCAAAAGGTTTCAATGAAAATGCAAATTATCCCAATTGCGTTGGTGCCATCGATGGCAAGCATATAAGAGTGATAAAACCCAGCGATTCAGGGTCACTGTACTATAATTATAAAAATTATTTTTCCATCGTTTTACTTGCTGTATGCGATGCAGATTACAAATTCACATATATAGATGTTGGGGCTTATGGAAAATGTAGTGACTCATCGATATATAAAAAATCCATTTTGTATCAAAAACTTGTCAACAAAGATTTACAAATTCCGGAGAAGCGCCCCATATCAAATAATGGAGTACCGATGCCATACGTCATAGTGGGGGGTGAGGCATTTGGCTTATGTGAAAATTTAATGAGACCCTATGGAGGTAGGAGTTTAACAGCGGAGAAAAGAATCTTCAACTATAGACTGTCTCGGGCAAGGCGGTACATAGAATGCACGTTTGGGATATTAGCCAACAAATGGAGAATTTTTCACCGCCCACTAGATGTCCGACAGGAACTTGCAATAGCCATAGTACAAGCTTGCTGTGTCTTACATAACTACGTGCGCGAAAGAGACGGGTATAGGTTTCAAGACACACTGTACGTTCCACCAGAACTGGAAATAACCGGTGGACCCACAAATAGAGGAAGCCGATCATCAGCATCCTATAGGGATTTATTTGCGGATTATTGTATTAATGCAAATCCGTTAGAATGGCAAAACAGATATGCATTAGAATAGTGCCTACCTATTTATCTAAATAAAACATTGAAGTGAAAATACCTAGTTAAGTACCAAAAAAGAACAATAACGAATACATAGTTATTCTGCGATACTTTACAAAAATATTGATTGGTGTTGCAGAATCACCCTGTATTATACTGTATAATCCAGATAATAAAAATACATGCTTACCAAATTCTTTTTTGTCATTTTCTGATAAACTTTCCGAGCACATTTGGTTAGTGATTTCTTCCCATCTTCTTTTCTTTAAATCCCGGTCACTGTATTCTTCCGATGTTATATCCCAAATTGCTTTACGGCTTTCAATTTCCCGAATAAATTTCTCTGTATCCAAAGTCATCTTTCGATAACGGAACGCAAAATACGTCTGGCTGCTACAACTAGTGCGCGGAGACCACAGAGTAATTTTTTATATATGAGATAGAGATGTCGCTCTAAGACTTCAGACGTAGCGACATCTGGTGCTGTGAACCAGTCAACATCACTAGACCCATTATAGGGCTATAGAAAGAATAAAATAAGTTTTCAATCGGTTGTTAACGTTTACTACGTTGAAAACTTGTTGTGTTGAATTAAAATAATTATTTTCTAACCCAGCAAGTTCTCAACGTCGTAAATGTTAACAACCGAATGTATTTCCAATTGTCATTTGCAATATTAAGCACACATTTTTATTTCATAAACCTTTATTTCTTCATTTTTTTTTATAATATAACACAGACATATTTTGGATTTCGTCCTTCGAATCAAAATCGCTTCTCTGACCATTTAATAATTTATTAGTGTCTTTACACCAGTTATATAAAAATAGGTTGATAGAAATGTTTTCTAACTTTTCAATAATATCATTTTTATGATTTTGACACTTGATAAAGCTATAATCAATTATAACAGAGAGTACAGTTCTGATGTACGCTTTTATATGAAGTTTTGTGCTATCTTTTCGAATTATATTTGTTACACAATCTTGAATATTGGAAAAAACTTTCATCGTCTTGTTATTAGGGTATGTTAAGCATTGTTTATTTTTAAAATACTCCCTTATAGTAATTTCACTAGAGCCTGTATTTTCTTCAAAGAAGCATTTTTTACACTTTTCACAATTTTTAAATACATTTATTTTTAATTTGCGCAAAACATACCCCGTAACATACTCTAATTGTGCTTTTATTACATTATTTTGAATTTTTTCTTCAAAGTCTACAAAAACTACATTGCCCAACATCAACAAAATCGATTTCTATAGTATTATTATTTGTGATCGTCCGTTTTTTGAAGAAAAGCTTCTTTAGAGATTTAAAAACTTGACATGAATCTACTTCACAATTGGAACCCGGAGAGTGAATACTGCTTAAATTATTAATTAACAAGGACGCAAAGGCTGCTTCGAAGCCCGCACAAGTTGGTGATATATTTCTATAGCCGTGACTTCGAATGCAGCCAAAAAAGTTTTCTAAAGGGTCCTGATTAAAGTGTCTCATCCAAACAGACGTCAAATCATATTTTTCAGAAAGCATTTCTACCATATATCCCAAATTTTCAATAGTTTGTATCCAGTGAGTTATGGAAGGCACCGTACCACACCTTCCATTTTTTACATATTTCATCGTTTTTAAGACGGTTTTTGCATCCACCCACATCTTTTTGTGTGGGGAAGTTTTGGTAACGGGACCTAAAAGCGGCTTCCCACGTTTCTTATTCGATTTGACGTAACTTCCATTCATGGAATCGAACAATTTATCGAAAAATATTAAAATATCCGCAGTGTCCTGGCACTCCGTTGGAAGGATTCCGTGGCCTGAAAACAAAAATAAATTTATAGATTACCTACTTATAATTCAACAGAAATACAATTTTATTGTACTACGAGCGTTAACCCGCGACTTCGTCCGCACAAATTATATACCAGATTTTAAGTCAGATCATAAGCTATCAAACAAAAAAATGTTTCATCAAAATCGGTTCAGTAGTTTTTGCGTGATACTCGTTCAAACAAAAAAACACACAAACAAACAAACAGACAGACAAAAAATCCAAAAATTGGTGATATGGAATCAGGGACACCTAAAACCATATCGTAACTTTTTTTTTGGTTAATATCTTCAATGTACAGACAAACTTCCTGTTACAGTTTTATAATAGTATAGATTTTTTTGTGTGCCAATGAATAAATATTTACTATTGAATGAACAGATTGCAAAAATTGAAATAAAGCATACATTTTAATCCAAACTAAGCTTTTGTAAAAACCTCATTCAAATTGTTTCAGTAGTTTTCAAGTGATGCGTGCACAAACAAAGAGATAAGCGGACAAAAATTCTAATAGAACCGGTCAAGTGCGAGTCGGGCTACTCGCGCACCGAGGGTTCCGTACCACAACATATTAAATTACAAAAAAAGTTTTTTTTCACTTGGCCAGTTTTTATTATTTGTTGGTATACTGTGAGTTTGCTCTATAATCACACGAAGTTTGACACTTGTGTGTGTTATCGTTTTTACGATAGAGCGAGAAGAAAAAAACGTTAATAAAAACTAGTTTTTTGTAGGAGGAACCCCCTAAATTTTTAACTTTTTGTCATTTTTATTATTTGTTAGAAAATCCGCCGTAATAACGCACATTCTGTGAAAATTTTACTATCTAGCTATTACGGTTCGAAAGTAGAGTAAGTTAGAGCTGTACTCTAATTAGGTAGGACAGACGGACAGACGGACAACGAAGGCGTAGTTATTACTAAAACGGGACCCATGGGTCTCGTTTTCACCCTTTCAAGATTACAGCTTAGAAGATTATTACAAAGCATTTATGGATAAAACATTAGAACTCATGAAACGATTCGCATTGGCCGGCCATGCTTGACTTTTCTATAATAAATAGAATATTAAATTGACATAGAGATGAAGGAACAGAATAGAAGTCCGCCCAAAGTAGAGATAATATCTGCCTATCCCCCGGAAAGAAAGGCTTGAGTTTAATAAATTGAAACATGACCCACCAAAATCGATAAACAAACAACATACCTATCGATTTTCGAGTTAGTATGGAAAGTGGAAAAAAATATTAAAAATTTCAAATTATTTCTTTAATTACTTAGTTGGCCTTCAGTTAGTCCGTACACTAAATAAGCAAATTAGTTTTTTTAGTCTGTACTTACTTGCAAGATAACCCATATTGGCGGCAACTGTTTGGCTGAAAACTTGCGTTGCGCATTTCACCTTCATTTTTGCAATTTTATTTGGGATTACATGCCTCTCTGTTAATTTGGGCATTAGTCTTATTCCTTGGTAGGCAGGATTTTCATTATATAATTTTATAATGTGGTCCCATTTTCCTGATTTTTCCTGCCCATTTATTACACATTTCAAGGTTTTATTTATCATATTATTGCGAATTCCTTTCATTAGATGCGGAGGATCATACAGAGGGATTATTTCCTTTCCATCCACTTCAAATACATAATGTTTCCATTCTTTGCTTTCTCTCAGGTATCTGCCCCTTGTCTCATTAACAAGGTAATTTATAGCACTGACATTTGTAGACCCTTGATCACATATTGTAGCTATAACTATAAATCCAGTTGCTAACAACTTGTTAATAATTTTTTTCATTTGCACAGCTAATTCGATTGTCGGAGTGGTTTTTGAGCAAAATGTATAAGCCAGTGGTTGTTTATAGTTTTTATGGATGCCTCTCATCATAAAAACTAAAGCGTGATCAGCTATTTTCTTATTTTTTCTTTCACCATTATCCACAAAACCATTGACACTGTCAGTTCTCCTATTATAATCAAAATGTGATGTTAATGCAACTTCATCAAAAAGTAATACACATAATTTTTCATTTGTATTTAGTCCTTTTGCTTTTTTCTTTAGTTCATCAAATAAATTTTGATTAATTCCTGGCCTTAATGATGCATTTGTGATCATCCTGCTTAATGTCAGCGGCGACGGTAGAACAAAAAATTTTCTAAGCCATCTGTAAGCTCGAGGACCCTGTTTGTATAAAGCCAGGGCCATTACTTTTTCATCTTGATTAAAGCGTCTTCCCATCTTATGTTTCCCACATTCTCTGAATTGTAGCATCGTGAAAATGACAGCAGCTGCTGTGAATTTTTTTAAAGCTTTTTGGAATGCAGCGTTTTCAGACAGTTTTAAAGCTTTTTTCAGTTTTGCCATGGCCGTATCCTTTGCTTTTTGCAGGGATTTAATTTTTTTTGTCAATGCGTCGGTTTCCAGTGAAAAACTCTTCAAATATGGTCCTGAAAAGAACAAATCATAGAATGAGGTTAATAATTAATCTACATCAAGGTTGACAAGCTAGAAATTATTTTTTTCGGTCGTTTTGCATTGTTTTGAATAATTATATTTATTATTATTCTATACAACTTCGTGAGGATCCACCTCTATTCATGAGAGGAGGCCTTGGCCATACCGTGGAGATGGCATGGCATGTACATACCTATTGATCAAATAAAATTATCAATAATTCTGTATACCTCATAATCATAATATAGCTATTTTACCTCTTTCTGTTTTTGGTTTGGGCTCCAACGGAATAGATGAAATTGATGGTTCCACTGGATCAGTTGAACTTGACAGTTGCACTGGAACTGATTTAGACTGTACCATATTTGCCAAGTTATGAGTAGCCAGTTCTGGATCTGGCTGAGAACTGCCCGCAGTCATATCACTAGACATTCTGTTGGTTATATCTTGCATTGGTTGGTTTGGTCTTGAGCCAATAGAGAATCCTGTAATGTAATATAACATAACATTAATAATATTTTATTTGCGCACCAAAAAAAACATCCATTTAAATACATGAACTTGAAGGGTACAAAAGGCAGCCTTATTCCTAAAAGTTCCTCAAGGTCCCCATATAACCAGTAGATGGAAGAAGTTTAAGTAAGTAAAGCTTTAATGAGATAAAACCGGCCAAGTGCGTGTCGGGACTCAGGCAATTAGTGTTCTGTACCAGTTATTTTCAGGTCGTAAGTGATAACCAGTATAAAGGTATAAAGAAGATCAGTTTGTACTGGTAGTACTTTTTTGGGAAAATCCTTCAAGTTAGTTCCGACCTGATAATTTTTCCATCGTCTATTTTGTTGAACAAAGGTTCATAGATAAATTTAAAAAAACACATTTTTAGACTCGTATTTTTCATAAGCTTTCATTTGATACCCACACTTTTTTGACTTTATTTATGTTATGGGACCATTAATTGCTATAACTGAACAAAGTTCCATCTTCCTGTGACAGACGGACGGACAGACAACGAGGTCATTCCATAAGTGTTCCGTTTTGCCAATTTTGGTACGGAACACTAAAAAAACCTGTAGCAGTGTACTAGTTGATACAAATTGAAATCTTGTGAAACTTAATACAGTAGGTAAATAGTTAACTTCCCCATTCATGTTACTCAAGAATTAACTTTCTGCCTATTCCAACCCATGATACTGAAACACAGTAAGCACCATTTATCAAACATTGAGGTGACTCATAAAATAACAAATGCGAGTCGGACTACTGGCCAACCAGGGTACCACAACACCACACAACATATTAACTTACGAAAAAAAAAAATCCGGGATTTTTAGCACGAAACCGACTCACACTTGGCCGATTTATTTATTGTTACACTAAAGAGTTTGCTCTATAATCACACCAAATTTGGCACTTTCATTTATCACAGTTTTTACGATAGAGCGAGAAGAATAAAAAATGTTGATAAAAAGTAGTGTCTTGTATGATATATGTATACTACGAGGGCCCCCCATAGTTTTTTACTTTTTGTCATTTTTATTATTTATTAGCAAATCCAAAGAAAAACAAAAAGATACAGCCCTAAATAGGTAGGACAGACAGACGGACGGACGGTCAGACGGACCACGTAGGCTATGGAACCCTAAAAAAGGTCAGGACCGTCTCAGGCCCGGACTAGCCATACGGGCATACCGGGAAAATGCTTGGTGGGCTGCGGCTCAGGTGAGCCGGAATCAGATATCCATAGCCCAGTCATTTCACGGTTTGAGCCGGAACTAATTAATAATTGATATTTTTTTTGGTATAGTATTTAAGAGCCAATTTGAGGGTCGGGTGTCGCACAGAGGGTCCCATACAAAATTGACCTTGAACATGAAATGGAGGGTTTAATTAAAGGGAATGTTTTGGGTAGACTAGGTAAATAGTAGCAATCCGGTTCTGGCTGTGGGTCGCAAGATACCTAAAATGTTCGTCGCTTCGCTCCTCGCTAACCTAACCGAGTAATGAAGTGGGAACTGAGTAATGAACCTGTTTCGGTTCTGGTACAGACATCATAAATTTCGAAATATCTCGAGAACGGTGAATCCTAGCGAAAAAATAGCTAATTTTTCGAACCCCTGGGGCGCCCCCACCCTTCCGCATGTTATGTATGACTCCTACCAACACCTGCACCGTCAGCTCTATTGACTTGCAGCCGCTGTGGAAGTTCGCGAGGCATGCCACACAACGTGACCGCTGACCTCATTCTAATTTTAATATTATATAGTGTCACTTTTCGGCCCAGCGTACCTAACTCCGGTCGCATCCAAATTCCTAGATTAAGACTTTTATTTGTAAAATGTAAATATAATTTAGTACCAATCTCTTCTCGTCTTCATTTCACCTCCACTGTAGCCACCCACTATAATTGGCGCAGTCTTGGAGTTGTAGAGTCAGTTCGGGTTCATCAAATCTGTTCCTGCTGCTGATCGTCGTATCGCACGACTAATCTACAATATTACCTACGAGAGGCTGGCTATACGAGAGGTGAAGAGGATCCCTATCCAGGCATTGATAGAACAAGGTTCCAAGACAAAGAAGAGATCTAGATATAATTTTTGTAAGTACGCATACCCTATTGGTTGCCGATTTCCTTTCTATATTAACGTTCCTTTTTCCTAACTACCTATTATACTTAGTTAAATCATTTTTGTTATAATAATTCACGGCGGCCTTCTACCTTCTCACTTTATATCATATCAATCATCATGTATTTCATAAATAATTCAAAATTTATAAAACTTCAATTCTTGTAAAATTTACCCGCCCTAAGCCCACGTAGCACGTACACTGCACCCAACCAGACGTGAATTTTAAACATTATGGTTACCTAAATCCAAACTATAGGCCCCAAGAAAAATTATATTTCTTTCTTTTTTCACCCCTCATAGTTGGTTAGAGTTTCGAAATTTTAGCAAAATAGCCCACCCCTACAAGAGAATTTCTTGTAAAATGGGCCACCCCCTCAAAGATGTTAGAGGTCTGATAACAATTTTTTGTAAAATATCCCTCCCTGTAAAAAAGGTTATTCAAATAAATAGCCCACCCCTCAAAGTTGGTTGGTTATGACTAAAATTTCTAGTGTAATATAATAATATAGCCCACCCCTCAAAGATAGTTTGAGTTTTGATTAAAATTTCATATAAATAGCCTACCCCTAATAGTTAATCAGAGTTTCGAATAGAATTTTTAGTCAAATATCCCACCCCTCTTAAAAAAAATTATTCAAATAAATAGCCCACCCGTCAAAGTTGGTTAGTTATGACTAAAATTTCTAGTATAATATAATATAACCCACCCCGTCAAAGATGGTTTGAGTTTCGATTAAAATTTCATATAAATACCCCACCCCTCGTAGTTGATTAGAGTTCCGAATATAATTTTAGTAAAATAGCCCCCCCCCCCCCCCCCCCAAGTTGGTTATTTAGATAAATAACCGACCCTCTAAAAGATAATTTCTAGTAAAATGGTCCACCCCCTCAAAGTTAGTAGAGTTTCGACTATTTCTAGTAGTAAAGTTAATATTCAAATAAAATTGCCTACCCCTCAACTATGGTTAGACTAAAAATTTTTAGTTATTTCTATAAGTATTGGTTTTAATTTCTATATAGATAGTTGTATCTAATTACTAATTTAAAACGATTCATATTTTAATAATGATAGTCACTACTTACTGGAATCCAATTCAAGCGCATGTAGGTATTCAATAAGCAGACTTTGCAGTTTACTTATACAATGACGCTATGCGATGTACTTAGGATCACAATTGCGCACTCAGCACTTGAATACGAATTTATTTCACTAGATCTAAAAACATTATAAAAAGCTCTTTCAAACGTCATTAAATTGACGGTTGCTGATAACGAGCAAAATACGTATCAGATACTTAACTACTCTTAACTTGCCTAATTTTTCAATTTATTGAGTGAAAAGGTGCAAGTTTCAGCTAGCGAAAGTAATAAATTAGAAAACATTAGAGAGATAATTAATTTTGATACTTATTAGAACTTTTTACATTATAAATACATACATACATACATATTTTTACATTATTATAGTAGTATATATATATATAGTAGTAGATACAAATCTTGATTTACCGATAAAAAAATAGTACCTACCTAGTTCTCTTTTCTATTCCGATAGACTATGTCATATAACTAACAGAAATATCTAATTATACTTTCCACTTCCTCACCCTGTTATGGCATCCAACTCCCAGGAACGTGTATAATAGAGGCTGAATGCCCGAAGTACTTATGTTATGAACTAAAGATTGGACATCAGATTCTGCAGTTGCAACGTGGCTGAATATTTTGAATTATACACCTATGGACCAGACCTAATGAATACCGAATACAAAATTGAAGGACTACAATCAAGTTCATTACCTAATATTCCACGGACAAAATCAACACAGAAATATTACAAAAACCGATGTTCCATTTAACCACAGTCGATCTCACAAACGTACCTGCAGAACATTCAAATACAATTTATTTATTAGCAATGCAAGATATCCGATTACAATGGAATCCGTCTATTTCCTTGTACAGTATTACATTACAGAGACATTTGCACTGATCGCTACCTATTTCATACGCCAAAGAAAGGCACACAAACTGAATTTAAAGAATCCAGGTGCGACATTTGCAGTAGACATCAGCAAATAGTCGCTCATCTTCGGGAGGGAGATGTTATGTATGACTCCTACCAACACCTGCACCGTCAGCTCTATTGACTTGCAGCCGCTGTGGAAGTTCGCGAGGCATGCCACACAACGTGACCGCTGACCTCATTCTAATTTTAATATTATATAGTGTCACTTTTCGGCCCAGCGTACCTAACTCCGGTCGCATCCAAATTCCTAGATTAAGACTTTTATTTGTAAAATGTAAATATAATTTAGTACCAATCTCTTCTCGTCTTCATTTCACCTCCACTGTAGCCACCCACTATAATTCGCATAATAATAATAATAATAATAGCCATTTATTTCCGAAAGTTTTGTTTACATAATTTTCTGACAATCTAATTTTAATAATCTAATTTTTAAGTAATATTTAACACTAGTAAGAGTTTGAAGAAAATTTTTATCTTGAATTTATAAAATGTCTCTCAGTTCGGCGTGCCTTAAATAAAAAGTTCATTTTTCCAGCCCCCATACAAATTTCATACCCTAACAAAACTCCGTAACATGAATATTAAAAACAGAGCAGGAATAAAATGTACACAAGCTTACCAGATAAATGCAAAGTAGGAACGGCATTGGCACTCAGTCTTTTGCTTCGTGTGTGGTACCGAGTCTCAAAGTGTAAGTGGCAAACTCTGCGAAGTTCAAAGACAGTGCGATGATCTAATGATATAATATGTCCTCCAATCGCATTTGTCCAAGTTGTAAATCTATCCAAATCTTTATTGGGATTGGGAAATAAATGCAATATATTTCCATCTTCACCTGCGAAAAAAGATAATATTTTAGTATTTTACTAAATACCTCTCCTGTACTATGAGTAAAATGTAAGTGACAAAACAATGCACGTTTAAAAACCACTCAAAATATAAAAGGTTGTCAAGTTGTCTTTGAAAAGCAAATTCACTCTACAATCACCAGTGATCTCGTTGAGCCACACCGACAGCTCGTTAATCAATATTTTAGCTTCAGGGCCCCAGTAACTCATCATTTCAAAGACAAAAAAAACCTTACCAGATAGGTGAGAAGAATATGTTAGCTCACGGAAATTTTTTCGTACTTCCGTTATATTACCACATTTTCAGGGCTAATATGGAAAAATTAAAACAGTCAAGCTGATTCAAAACACATAATTAAACCATAGCATATGCTAACGACTACCGTAAAACGGGGTGAGTAGGGACGAATTACGACTTTCAAATCAATTATAACTATTTTCCTCCTGCGTGGACCTGATTATATTTGAATAGATTTAGTTCCGGCAGCTTATATTTTACCTGTTTGAAATCTTTTTGGCATTTATGTTAATATTTTCAGCAGTAATCACAAAAATATGTGCGATCCCTTCTCACCCCGTAATCGGGGTTATAAGGGACTATAGAAAAAAATTTGGTTGTCTGTAAAGTCAGTTTACGGATGATAGTTAAACATGACATGACAACGTCATAACAAAACATCCGGCGCAAAACATTTGACTTTTTTGACATTTTTGAAATGTTTTAACTTTTTTGACTGACTTTGATTTCTATTTATGTTTGTGAACGAAAACCTTGGCTGTGTTACGGCGGCTGTACGTTAGGTACGTAACGTTACATTGTGTCATCCTTTTTCGTGCATGCAGCCGGCGTTCATCAATTTATTAGACGTTATCACGGCAAAAGAAAATGCATAGGTATGAAAAAATAAAACAGACCGATGATGGTTAAATCTTAAAAATTTACTTTTAAACTGTGGCACTGTTACATAGTCTCTTGAAAAAGTAAAATTGCATATAATCAACTTGTATCTAGACATTGACCCAACCTTCACATGTTCAATGTTTCTTTCACATTTCTATTCTATTTTTAAAATTGTGGCTCCATCGTAGTGTCGATGATTTTGCCAATATCGAGTTTAAAGAGCATTATTAGTGCTTGACATTGTACGGTAATAGATATGGCGACCTCAAAGCCTTGTTTTTAAACAAAAACACACACTCGAAACCGCCATAAAATGGCGGAGCCGCGTGGCCACCGAAATCGCAAGCCGAACACGTCTACTTGAAAGCCCTCTAGCCACGCGACTCCCTTCTTTCACATTTATAAAAATGTCACTAAACTGTCAAAAACAAATAAAATCTAATATAAACAAAAATCAACGAAAAGCTTTGAAAACAAACTGAAAACACTTCTTTTAAAAATATAATTCAAAAACAAATTTACTTATTATACTTATAATCTACCATAAAGCGACATTTTAAACTAGATCCATCACAGCACCTATATCAAAAAATTAGGAACTTTCTTTTCAGAGTTTAGTTTCATATCTTTTTTCTTCTTGCACTTTTTATTCTTCTATTATCTTTAGAATATCCTCAGCTTCATTATAATAGTTCTTTTTAAAAGTAGACGCCTTTTTATTCTTTGGCAAAGGCAATGGCAATGGCAATGTTATATCAGTTATTATTTTGGGTTTTCGCGATTTTACGTTTTCATTTTCAGTTTTAACAATCTTTTTATTAGTAGACGATTTCTTTTTATTCTTTGGCAGCAGCAGTGGCAATGTTGTATCCGTTATTATTTTGTCTTCCGGCCATTTTATGACGTTTTCATTTTCAGTCTCAACAATAATTTCATTGCAGTCTAAATAATCTTCGAAAATTACAGGTAATTTTGCAATATCAACAGATTTAAGATCGATTTCTAGCTGCTTTAAATTGCTGCAGGTATCAACTTCTGTGCTTAATTTCCTTTTATTTATTGCAGGACTCTCTTCTTCTTCTTCTTTTCTCCATTTACGTTTTTCCCAGCTACTATCTCCGGTTCTTTTTGGCCTTCTATAATTATTTCTTCATTTTTCGTTTCAGCTTCTTCCATATTTTTCTTTTCAGCTTTATTCAATGCAACTTCAGTGCTATGCAAACCATCAGAGAAAATTACCTCCATATTGCTGCAGGTATCATGTTCTGTATTTAGTTTTGATGACATCTTTTGTTTTTTCTTTTTTCCTATTCCTTTACCTTTACTTGTAGTTGATGAGCATTTTTGTAAATCTGTATTTAACTTCTTTTGTTTTGATGCAGGACCCATCTCAGCCTTTTCTCCACTAACCTTTTCCCCAGCTACTATCTCCAGCTCTTTTTGTCCTTCTATAATTATTTCTTTATTTTTGGTTTCAGCTTCTTCCAAATTTTTCTTTTCAGCTTTATTGGATATATTCAATTTCCTTTTTTTAATTGCAGTACCCATCTCAGCCTTTTCTCCATCTACGTTTTTCCCAGCTACTATCTCAAACTCTTTTTGTCCTTCTGTAATTATTTCTTCATTTTTGGTTTCAGTTTCTTCCGAATTTACTTTTTCAGCTTTATTGAATGTATTTAATTTCTTTTTTTTTATTGCAGTACCCATCTCAGCCTGTTCTTCACTAACGTTTTTCCCAGCTACTATCTCCAGCTCTTTTTGTCCTTCTACAATTATTTCTTCATTTTTTGTTTCAACTTCATCTGTTTCAGCTTTATTCGATGCAACTTCAGTGTCATGCAAACCGTCAGAGAAAATTGCCTCCATCTGTGCAATATCAGCAGAACTAAGTTCTATTTCTAGCGGCTCCATATTGCTGCAGGTATTATTTTCTGTATTTAAGTTTGGTGACAACTTTTGCTTTGTCTTTTTTCCTGTTCCTTTACGTGATGTTGACGAGCATGGTTGTAAATCTGTATTTGACTTCTTTTTTTTGTTGCAATTGCAAGACCCGTCTCAGATTCTTCTCCACTTACGCTTCTTCCAGGTACTACATCCAACTTCTTTTTGTTTTTAGGTTCTTTGATGTTCATGGTTCCGAACCGCATTTCTTTCAGAAGATTTATAAAAGAATTGTCAATAGCGTCCTTGTTGTCATTGTCGTTGGCTCCATTATCTTTGGGCAGTCTTTCCAAAAGTACATTGACGTCTAGAGGAGCAATTCCAGTTTTCCTAAATCCGGCTTTTACATTTTTTTCTGTATTTTCAGTGAGTTTGTCTACCAACAGTTTTAATAGACGAGGAAAACAGCCCTTCGGGATTGTTGATAATGTCCTTCCATCGGTCATCTTCCATTTATCAAGTATACTTCTCCAAGCTGTTTTCATTGGCCTAAAGAACGCAACGTCTAATGGCTGCGTTAAATGTGTAGAGTTGGCCGGTAGGAAGACAAAATGGATGTCTTTTTCTTTACAAAGGCTAATGAGCTCTGCTGAAAGGTGTGACGACAAATTGTCGCCAGTCAGAACTTTTTTACCTGGCCTGTTTTCTAACATTGGTATGACCATGGTCTTAATCCAGTCGGCGAAAATTTCACCATCGAACCAACCGGATTTAGAACGATTATATCTGGCTTTTTTCGGTCCATTTAAAACCCAAGTATCGTGTAGATTGGTAGCTTTATACACTACATACGGCGGTAATGTTTCTCCATCTGCCGTTGCAGCCATCATCAATGACACCGAACCTTTAGTGTGGTTCATGACCCTTTCGGGATATTTACAGCCCCGTTTCACAATAACTTGCTTACGACCTGGGTCATCTGTTAAATTGGTCTCGTCGTAGTTTATGATGTTTGAGAGAGGTATGTTACTGATGGACTTTTCTAGTTCTAAATGATACAGTTTTATGGTTTCTGGTGAAACTTTTGCCCTCGCTCTCTTGATATTTTGACAAATCCTTTTGGAAACATTGTTTTTGTGTCGCTTGAGAAAACTTTCCACAAAATCTGGACCAGGAAGGTTATTTTTGAATCTTTTACATTGGATTCCAGAAGAATCAAGATACATCTTCACCACGTAGCGTAAGTCCATAGTAGTTAATGGATATCCCCATTCTGCACAAGTGTTCAAATTTTGAACTATATATTGTTCAGCACTCGCTGACAGTGCAGTTTGGCCGCCACTTGATTTCATTTCCTGTAATTTGTGACGACCAAGCACTGACTTCGAAATTCCATATTTTAGTGCCACAGATTTTATGGATGTGTCCGAGTTTGAAAGTTCCACGAGTGATTCATTTATAGTATTTAAGTCATATTTTTTTCGTATTTTTGTACCCGGCTTTGGTGTATAAACCCTCGGCATCCTGTAAATAAAGCAATAAGTAAAACAAAAATAGAAAAAAAAACGAAATTAAAAAAATTTTAATAAAAAAAATTAAATTAATTTTTCAAATTTTATCAAGGGTAGATTTGCATTATTTTATCTACTTTTTCATTTTATTTTTTAAGTTTTAAAAAATCCAGAAAACGCCTATGTTGAGAGGCTACCTTCAAGGTTAATTACCTATTTTATATGTTTGGTTTTTTTATTTTTGCATTTTTATTGAAATTTGACAACCCTACAAAATGTGACCTAACACACCCCTTTAGTGACCCTACACACCTCATTTTCGTATCAACTAACCCCACTCACGTCCCAACTCACCTCGTTCCTGCTCCGACTCACCCGTTTAGACAACCCTACTCACCCCGAAAATAACCTTAATTCAGGTTGATATTTGAAAATGAGTATCTTCAATGTAATTCGGCAAATATAACTAACTTTTTTCGATGTTTGATTGAAGTTTTGGTCCGGGAAGAGTTTCCAATAACTTTTATAGTTCAAAACACATTAATTTTATGTAAAAATCAAAAGTAAACACGCCTAAAAAACCGCTACTTTGTTGCATGCGACTTTGACTGTTTTTTTCCCTTTTTTATGGCTCGGATACTTAGTGTTGCCAGGGTATAAAGAAAAAATATTTCCAAATTTATAAAAAAATAAATTATGTACGGATCCACAGCCATACATTTCTACCAGAAAGGTTTAAATTAAATCTGCCTTTATGTCCCTTGTCACCCCGCATTCCCTTCTCACCCCGATTTACGGTATATTCCCTGTAGTCAGTGATATTCACATTTCAATAGCAACGCTCCCTATACAGTCAAAACTAGTGTGACAAATAGTGACCCTATCACCACTTTTTAAAGGACAGTGCAGTTTTAAAGAAAATACACACCTCAACATTAGACCCAAATGTTGTTCTCGATTATTTTCTCCACCAAAAACAGTTGCGAATGTACATTTTTAACATTGACATATAGAAATGGAACTAGTAAATAAAGAAGAAAGTACTTACGAGATCTATTGCAGTTCGGTACACAACATTTTTTAATTGACATTATCGCCGGTATCCAAATCACAAGGCAAAACAAGAAAGTCCAAATATTCATGCGTGGGGTCAGTCGAGGAAGCAGGGTCGTCGGAATCCAATAGTTTGCCAGGGTAATCACAAGAAGCAGAATCTTCAGAATCCAGAAAGCCAAGTCTTCGTTTAAAATCGAAAATAGAAAGAAAAACACATCCATCGCCGCGTACGCAACCAACAGACAGAAAATTTTAAATTTGACATAAGTAATGGTCAGACGTTACGTTCCATTTTTCATTTCACTTACAAAGCTAACGTTATATCTTTTAAGATTAAGTAAAAATCTCTACGTGTAAACAGATTTGTTTATCTTTTTTTATTTGAAGCATTTAAAATTTGAATTGAGTTTACTTACAAATGAATGAAAACCCACTAAAAATAGAAAAAAACTAAATTTCATCTCAAACAAAAACTGCGTAAAACAGAACGTTAGATGTGTCACCCGCGTTGACATATGTCATCAGTGTGTCACTGATTGCGAGGTTGCCATCCTAAAATAATATTATAGTGCTGCCAGCGCAAAACACAAATTTAATTACAGCGCCATCTATCGATGTGTACTGGGTAATATATTTGTGGATTAAGCAAAAAATTCAAAAGATGGGTAGAAGCCAACCGCATTGAAGGAATTCATGTCAATCTCAAATCAATCGCATAATAGCAGGTCAGTATGTTCTAAGTTAAAAGACCATGGCGGAGACTGACCGCAGCCACATACATTCGCCTACACACGTTCTGGCTGCGCGCAGCCAGCTGGCTGCCGTGCATATAGGCGCGTTTCATTGGCTGCCGCAGCCGAGATTTCGTGGCTGCCTAGTGCGTGGGCTCCATAATACAAGATGTCTGAGGTTCGAGGTTATATTTTCGGCTCCCCCTAGACCGTGACACTGACAGCAACTGTCAGTCTGCTTTAACTTGCGTTCTGTTATTACTACAGTTTCTATTGTAGGGGTATATTCCTGTACACCTGAAGCCAGCCTGTACATTGCTGGGAGTCAATGCTAGTGGATATGCTTTGGCCACTACCGTAAACCGGGGTTACTTTGATCAATTTTTAACTTTATAACGTCGTATCTTTTTTAAGAATTACTGTAAAAATAAACAAAAAATGCCTAATAATCGGTTTTTTATGATCTGTCAGTAAGTTGAATAAAAAGCGGAAAAAACTTGAAATTTTTTGAGAAAAAAACATAAAACTTAGTGATCAAAGTTATATTGGTTTTGGGGTTACTTTGATACCCCTCTTTTTTGTTGCCGAAATGGAAAGAAACCCTAAAAATTTGCCTACAACTTAAAAAAAATAAAAAACGGTCAAGCTGAAAAAATTTTGTGGGCATTTTAATTTCTTGGGGTAACTTTGATCGAGTAAAAGTCATGTAAAAAAATGAACAACAGCTTTTTATTCTAAAAATTCTAAATTTGTAAGTATTTAATACTTTTCATTTTGCACATAACTTAAAATCTGACTTCTAAGAATATTATATACTAATTAGTCTTCAGAAAATCAACATTAATAGTGTTATCAAAACTTACCTACATAATTAATACAAAATAATAATAACACTTAGGAACAATAACAATTAATTATGACTTAGGCCGTGCGCTGCGTTAAGCGGGTGCACGGCGCGGGCATCCGACGCGGGCATCCGTCGCGGGCATCCGCGTCGTGCTCCGTCGCGGACAAATAGCCCGTCGCGGGTATCCGCAACGACCTCCCGCTAAACGCAGCGCCGCCAGTACAATTTTAGACGTGCGGGTGTACAGTCGATTCATAATGGATTATTTGTTGATATACTACCTAGCCAAAAGACGACGTAGACAACAGCGGCAGCCAATCAGCCCATATGTCTCGTCCAGATTGTTGTGTGGAGAATTTGTAACCAAGTTTACGCTATTAAGAGAAGATGAGAGGAGATTTTTTAAGTATTTTAAAATGTCAACGTCTACATTTGATGAATTATTTTCGAAACTTGAACCATATTTGAAACATAGTGCTAATACTCTAAAAGTAAGAAGTGTATCAATTATATTACCAATAGAGAGGTTGGCAATAACGGCAAGGTAAGTAAATAAAATGTTTTTCTTGATATAAAATATTTTTATTTTGTCAGTCAAGATCACGCATGTATACAACCAAATCAGTTATTGGACTTATCATAATCATAAGTAACAGTAAAATCACAGTGATTGGATTTATCACTTATTATAATTAACAATATTTTAATCTACAATTACTTTAATGAGAACTAAGTATAACAATTTGGTAGTGTAGGTACATACGTAAAGTAAACCAAAATCACAGTCATTGTAATTATCATAATTAACAATATTATAAGGCTACTTCCAATCTTTGTCTTTCTTCAAATAGAGTATAAATGCAGTAAATAATTGATAATAGGATTAATGTTCTGCTTGAGTGTCATTTGTCACTACGATGTTCGATAAATCCTCCAATGTAATAACATTTTCTCTTTCAATGTCAATTAATAAGTTTAATACCTTTGATCGAAACAATAATTTTTGATATGTAGACAATTTTTTTATGTTTGGCATAATAGATTTAAAAAATGACAAGTCTTCATCATTTTCTTCGTCCTTTTTGTGTTGTATGGATTGTAATAATTGTATTTCAAAAGGAGTCGGCGACGACGCCTTTTTACGCTTTGATTGTTTTTGCGTTTCTCTGCTTGCTGTGTCATTTTCATTTCCAGATGTACTGGTCTCAGGTATTAACACCGCACTAGTGTCAACTATTGGGTGTTGGGACAATTCAAGTGTACTTGTATGACCCGAAGAGTCGTCCTGAGAATTTTCCAAAGATTCTTGTCCTTCTACTCTTTTGTTGAGTTGAGTCCAGAAAAGTCATAATATTATAATAGCTGTACCCTTTTCCTTTTTTAGCACCAGAACCAGACTTAAGTTTCTTGTTACTAGCTTTGACTTTCGTATAGCAATCTCTCGCGGTTTTCCATCGCGCTTGTATTTTTTTTTCTGAAAAATGAAAAATAATACATACTTAAAAATTAATTTTGTATTTTTCACAGGTACTTAGTAAGTGGACATACTTTCGTGGATATGCACTTGGCGTACCATGCGGGACAATCTACCATCCGAAAAATTGTTAATGATGTCTGTCAAATTATATGGCAAAGACTGAAAGAAGAATGTATACCAGTATTTACACGTATGCGATGGGAAGACATAGCAGAAGGCTTTTTAAGCAACACAAATTTTCCTAACTGTTTAGGTGCTGTAGATGGAAAACATATACGGATTATAAGACCACCTCACAGCGGATCACTTTACTACAATTACAAACATTACTATTCCATTGTCTTGCTTGCAATGTGTAACGCAAACTATGAATTCACCTACATAAATGTTGGAATACAAGGTAAAGAATCTGACTCTTCAGTTTTCACCAACAGCACTTTATTTCAACAGATGCAGGATGAGCTATTAGATATTCCTCCTCCAAAATCATTGCCAGTGCTACAAAATAATAAACCAACCAATACTGCAGCTACCACACCAGTGCCATACGTCATAGTTGGGGATGAAGCGTTTGGACTGTCTACACATCTTATGCGACCATATGCGCGGGCTATTGCAATGGATCATAGAAAGAAAATATTTAATTATAGATTGTCAAGAGCTAGACGTTACATTGAATCAACCTTTGGAATAATGGCCAATAAGTTTCGAATACTTCATCGTCCACTTAACGTTTCTAGAGAACATGCCATGCAACATAATTTTGTACGAAAAAGAGACGGACTCGGTAATATCAGCGATGTTGTCATAACACCCCGCCATATCCGCGATATCACAAATGGATTTGGGCTAGTTCAAAGAAACTCGTATACAATACGAGATCAGTTCGCTGATTACTTTGCCACAAACGGTAAGGTATCGTGGCAAGATCGCTGTATTTATTGATTATTTACTTAAGTTAAAAAAAATTTGCTCGTGAAGAGGTCACAATACAATAGTTAAATAACAATTAACATAAGTAAATACAAAATGTTTACTAAGCCTAAAGGTGGGTACAGACTATGTAACATATTACATGTTATTTTAACATGTTTTATATCATTCAGTGTCCACATTATCTGAAACTTGTTATATAGCAATGTCGTATAACATGTTATGTTATATAGTCTGTACCCACCTTAATAAATGAAAGAAGTAAATAATTATGTAGTAAATAAATTTATAAAGTCATAATAAAAAGTAAGAATTTACCTGTTGACTTTTTTTCTGTGTCACTGAAGTCCTCATAATTTTCGTATAATTCTTTACAAATCTCGAGCCATGCAGCTTGACGCGCATCCCTGTCTTTATACAAGTTGTTAGACAGATCCCATAAAGCGGGGCGACATTGCACTTCTAAAATAACACGTTCCGTATCAATATCACTCATGTTTATCAACTTGATTGTACAAGCACGGCGCGTGCGACACGGATAACGCAGCGGCGCTCACTGATTTTCTAGAAACATCTCCGCTCGCGTGCTCCGTCGCACGGACACGCGAGCGTACCCCCGTCGCCCGCGCCGCGTGTGACGGGCGTTCCGCCTTAGGCCTGAAACTGCGTTAAGCGGGCGCCCGCGACGGGCAACCGTCGCGTGTCTACGCGCGTGGACACGCGGGTGGGCTCCGTGGCTACGCGACGGTCCCCGTCGCGGGGACCCGTCGCGGAGACCGATTTACGCAGTGTCGCTAGTTCAATTTTAACGGTGTGCTTGTATAGTCGTGTCGATGGAGAACTTAATATATTATTACGTAGCAAAACGACGACTAGCAAAAAAAAAACGGCAGCCAGTAAGCCCGTTTATTGAATCTAGGTTGTTGTGCGGGGAATTTGTTGTAAAGTTCAGTAAATTAAGAGAAAATGATAACTCATTTTACAAATATTTTAAAGTTTCGGTACAGGTCTACGACGAATTATTTTCGAAACTGGAACCATATTTGAAGATCAAAAATTTAAAAGTAAAATCTGTATCAGTCATATCACCAATGGAAAGGCTTGCAATAACATTGCGGTAAGTAAAAAATTATAATTTGTTCTTCATCATCTTTATTTTTGCTTAAGTATACTAATTAACATTATTTTTTTGCTCATTAATCACAATTATAATCACAGGTTTTTACTCGTACATTCTTACTGTTATTATTACCTACTAATTAGCATTATTTCTTTGCTCTTAAATCACTTTTATAATCACAGTTTTTGCATGTAGGTACATTATTTACTATTACTAATTAACATTATTGCAGCAGTCTAGGGCAGTCTTAATAATATTCTCGAAGTCTTCATTCTCATATAATTCTAATTAATCTTCTATTGTATTTGTGTTTTGAGTTTCTGTTCTGATATTAAGTGATCTTAAATCAATCGTGCTACTTGTATTTGCTCATTAATCACAATTATAATCACAGGTTTTTACTCGTACATTCTTACTGTTATTATTACCTACTAATTAGCATTATTTCTTTGCTCTTAAATCACTTTTATAATCACAGTTTTTGCATGTAGGTACATTATTTACTATTACTAATTAACATTATTGCAGCAGTCTAGGGCAGTCTTAATAATATTCTCGAAGTCTTCATTCTCATATAATTCTAATTAATCTTCTATTGTATTTGTGTTTTGAGTTTCTGTTCTGATATTAAGTGATCTGAAATCAATCGTGCTACTTGTATTTTGCGTTTCTGATAAATCCATAGTAATTGATGGTAAATCATCCAGAGTAAATACTGTTTCTTTTTCGATGTCAATCAAAGCTTCTAACACTTTGGTTCGAAATAATAATTTTTTAAATGTATTAAATTGTTTGACTGTTGGAATTAAAGATTTAAAAAAATTCAAGTCTTCGTCATCAGCATCAATATTGTTTTGTTTTACACACTGTAACAATTCTTTTTCAAAAGGAGTTGGTGATGATTGGCGTTTACGTTTTCGTGATGATTCTGGTTCTGTATTATTATTTGTACGTTCAAGATTTGAATTTCCGGAACTGGTGCTGGGTACTGAGATGTTATTATTTGCATTTGTAGATGAGTCTTGATCTTCACTCTGATTTTCTATAGATTCATCTGCTTCATTACTTGAGTTTGAATCTAAAAAGGTTAACATTTCAAAATAAATGTATTTCTTGCCTGGTTTAGCACCTGAACCTGATTTTTGTTTTTTTTTACTTGCTTTCACTTTCATGTATGTGTCCCTTGCAGTTTTCCATCGTGATTGCACTTTTATGACTGAAACAATAAAAAAAAATTACAGGTACGTGACAAGCGGACATACTTTCGTGGACCTACATCTGGCGTATCAGGCAGGAATAACCACAATCAGAAAAATAGTGAAAGAAGTATGTCAAATTATAAATGAAAGATTGAAGGAAGACTGCATGCCATTGTTTTCCCTTGCGCGTTGGGAAGAGATAGCAGAAGGTTTTTTGACGCAAGCTAATTTTCCCAACTGTATTGGTGCAATAGACGGGAAACATATACGTATTATAAGACCTCCTCACAGCGGTTCACTTTACTACAATTATAAGCATTATTATTCTATTGTTCTACTTGCAATGTGTAACGCAAATTATGAGTTTACCTACATAAATGTGGGGGTACAGGGTAAAGAATCTGATTCTGCAATTTTCACCCAAAGCCGCTTATTCCAACAAATGAATGATAATTTATTGGATATACCTCCTGCTAAAGCGTTACCCGTGCTACACAACAATAAATCAACCAACACTGCAGCAACCGTACCAATACCTTACGTTGTTGTAGGAGATGAAGCATTTGGGTTGTCTAGCCATGTCATGCGGCCATATGCTCGAGCTCTCAATTTGGACCATAAGAAAAAAATATTTAATTACAGATTAACAAGAGCGCGACGTTATATTGAATCAACTTTTGGTATCATGACTAATAAGTTTCGTATACTTCATCGTCCTTTAAACGTTTCAAAAGAGAACGCCATTTGTTTTGTCAAAGCGATATGTATTCTGCATAATTTTATTAGATCTAAACAAGATGACAATTTTGTCGACGATGTTGTCATTACACCACGCCATATTCGGGACGTCGACTATGGGTTTGGGAACACCCAAAGAGATGCGTATACAATACGCGATAAATTCGCTGATTATTTCGTCACAGATGGTAAGGTGTCGTGGCAAGATCGCAGTATTTTTTGAGACGTCTTCCAGCCTCACTGTATGAAGTAAAGGCACACTTGTTCATCTATCCTTTACTTTAGGTATATTAGTGGACCAAACTAAACAGGGATGATAGATATCGAACGCGACACAATAATAATTACTATAATTCTAGCTTAATCTCAAGTAACCTTGTATAATAAGTATCAATACCTACCCGTAGATTTATTATAATTACACATTGAAAACACAAATAGTATGTAAGTACTTACTTATCTCAAATATATTAGTAAAAAAATGTTTACCTGTTGTTTTTTTTTCCACCTCGCTGAAATTTTCAAAATTTTCAAACAATTCTTTGCAAATTTCTACCCATGCCGCTGTTCGGGCGTCTCGGTCTTTATACAGTTCATTCGCCTGGTCCCATATGGCAGGGTGACACTGCACTTCCACAATTACCCTCTCTGTATCGAAAGACATTGTCCTTGATTTTCTCCGAACGTGCGTGCGACCCGTATCACCTAGCGTTATTAACTGAACAAGCCCGTGCGTGTTCCCGCTGGCGGGGACCGCGCGCGCCCCCGCGACGGGTTCCGTCGCACGGAGGCGGGCCCCGTTGCGTGGGTGCGGGGCGCGCCTCCCCGTGACGGACACCCGCGCTGGTCCCCGCGACGGAGCACTTTTGTATGAAACCGCGCGGGTGCCCGCTTAACACAGTTTCAGGCCTTAGGGCCTTATCATACTAGCGGTTTGCGAGCGGCTTCGGGGCGGAGCGGGCGCGCAGCGAATCCGTCGCGAAAACGCCGCGGCTGCGCCGCGAATTCGTTCCGGACACGTGGCGGATATGAAACGTTTTCGTCGCGTGTTCGCAGCGAGTTAACGACTTACAATACACTCAGTTACAAAATGGATTCCGACGAGGAAACACTGCTGTTGGTGTTGTTACTTCGAAGACGCCGGAGACGAAAACGAAAACATCGACGAATTTGGGAGGATCCATTATCAATTAATCGTATGCAAGAAAGTGACTACTTTGTGTTGTTTTGTAAACGAATAAAAAATAATCCAAAACAATTTCGTTCCTACCTGCGAATGTCAAGACTTACATTTTATGAGTTGTTGCATCTGATCGAATCTGACTTAAGACACGAAGACACACATTTGAGATTATCAGTGTCACCTGAAGAAAGGCTCGTTATCACTATAAGGTATGTTTTTAACATTAACTAAGTACACAGGATATAATCAATTATACTTCTTTATTATTATAAATCGGTTAACCTACAAATTATTAACACAACGATGGTTTTAAAAATTATTATTCAGAAAATAAATCACTATAAATTATGTCTTCAGCGTTACTGTTCTCATCATAAACACTTGGCGAAGAATTAATTGGTTGCAATGAATTATTTCGGGGTGGCTCTGAACTTGTAAAAACACTTAGCGAAGAATTAATTGGTTGCAATGAATTATTTCGGGGTGGCTCTGAACTTGTAAAAACACTTAGCGAAGAATTAATTGGTTGCAATGAATTATTTCGGGGTGGCTCTGGACTTGTAAAATATCCTGGACCTGGATAGTTTGTAGGATAGCTGGACATATGCTTGTATTTTTTCAAAACCCCCATGATCTCCATTTTTGCATCCATTTTGTAGTCTGGATGAATTGATTTTAGATCCTCAACCAGAGACAACGCAAAGTTATATTCCGGTTCACTTTCATTACTTCTTTTTTCTTTAGTCATCCTCTCATCCATCCTTTGCATTAACTTTGTAATCATTTTATCCTCAGCATCATCAAATTTTTTCTTCTTTTTTGTAATTTTTGTTGTATAATCATCGCTTGTGTTAACTGTATTCTCATCATCTGAAATTGCTGGTGGCGGGGTTTTCGAAGGCCGAGTCCGTGTAGTAGTATTTAAAAATGATAGCAATGGTGAATACAGGTACTCTTTAGAAGTAGATGCACTGGAGCCACTCCAGATTTTTTTATTTCTATCCTTGACGTAGGCGTCGCGGATTCCTTTCCACCTTTTTTGCAGTTTAACAACTGTAACAATAAATAAATATTTCAGGTATTTGGCGACTGGGTGCTCTTTGATGGACCTGCATTTTTCATTTAGAAGAGGATTTTCAACAATACAAAAAATTGTTCGTGAGACATGTCAAGCTATTATTAAAAACTTGTTTCATATTTGTATGCCACCCAAGAAAACAGAAGACTGGGAAAACATTAGCAAAGGCTTTCTAGAAAATGCTGATTTTCCTAATTGCATAGGTGCAGTGGACGGCAAACATATTAGGATGATAAAGCCGTGTCATAGCGGCTCTCTATATTTTAACTACAAAAAGTATTTCTCTATGAATTTGCTAGCCGCCTGTGACTCCAACTACAAGTACATATTTGTTGATGTAGGTTCATATGGAAAAAGTTCAGATTCAACTATATTTGACAGAAGCCAATTGAGAATTGATATAGAATCAAATCGTTTAAATATTCCACAATCGAAACAAATAACAAACAATGAAATAGCGTTGCCTTTTACTTTTATTGGCGATGAAGCATTTGCGTTGTCTAACTACATGCAACGACCGTATGCCGGCAACTATTTAACGCCCACAAAAAGAATATACAATTATAGATTAAGCCGAGCACGGAGATATATAGAGGCACTTTTGGAATCATGACTAATAAATGGCGTATTTTTCATCGGCCATTAAATGTTGGAATAGACTTTGGCGAAGAAATAGTCAAAACTTGTTGTATATTGCATAATTTTGTACGATCTAAAGTTAAGGTAGTAAGACGTCGTAAAAAAATACCACGAATATTTGGACTTTATGACAACCCACACGTTAATGGAAATGTTTGTACACTTTCGGGTAGTGCAATAAGAGATAAATTTGCCGATTATTTTGTTTCAAATGTAGGGGCATTACCGTGGCAACATAAGTACATATAAATACTTTTGTGTTTCTCTTACCTGCTTCATTTTTCTCCTTGACTGTTTTTTCCGTAAAGCCTTGAATAAATAAATTGCAAATCTCTTCCCATGCCTTTTTTTTTAAATTACGATCACTAAATTCTCTGCTTTTTTGATCCCATATTACGTAACGACTTTGAATTTCACTAATAAATAACTCTGTATTAATATCCGAATCTTCCAATGATGCCATGATGATTCATACGTCCTCTCGCATTCGTGTCTCGTTACGAACTGAAGTGAGGCGGGGCGGACAGACTGACGTTTGTACGAGACTGTACAAAATGGCGTCCACGCTGCTATTCGCGACGGATTCGCTGCGCGCCCGCTCCGCCCCGAAGCCGCTCGCAAACCGCTAGTATGATAAGGCCCTTACGCAGCGCTGCTCTATGAATTTACATGAAACATCACGCCGCGCGGGTGCCCGCGCCGTGCACCCGCTTAACGCAGCGCACGGCCTTAAAAGGCACTTTCCTTCCTTATTTTACTTTGACAAATACTTAGGCACGAGAATTATTGACAGTCTAATCAATAAACATGAAAGTTACAAAAATGAACTTCCTTACAATAGCTTAATCTAACTTAGAGATCAATTAACAATTTTTGGGAGATAGTGAGATCAATCAAAATATGGCACATCTTGGTTATGATAATTCTAAGATATCAATATCAAAATCGAATTTTGCACATTCTACATCATTTTTATCCATAAAAACTTTTGGCAGGTACGACATAATATCAGTCTCCTCTATCTCCGATATGTCATCGTGAACTAATTTAAAATCAGTTTCTTTCCCCATACATTTAAAACCTTCCACTATTAGAGGATCCAGACCAACAATGCGGCAAACATATTTGGGTCATTCTTGTTTTACAACTTTTTTTTTTTTCTAAAAAATAAAAATGCTTTGACGACTGTAATTTTTATGTATTATGCGCAAGACTTTATAACATTAAATTAAATGGCACTTAATGAGATCATCTAATAGTATTAACTGAAATATACAGAAAAACGTAAATTAAAGGGTAACAGAAGTATCTTGACCACAGAAGATACAAAATGTCAACATAAAGTAATATTTTAAAAATTATAAAGGTAACAATCATCATGGAAAAAAACAAACAAGACTTCTTTTTTAATTTGGTCAGTTGTGCTTAAAAATAATCATAAAATTATTAGAAAAAAATAAAATTAGTCTGACCACAGAAGGGACATCTCTCCGGTGGTCTCATGGTTCTTTGTATATTCATTGGTTTAAAAGATATTTTCATTATCACTGTCATGAATAGATGCATTGATTTTGCAACAAACATGGCTATCTTCACTGTCTGAAGAATATATAATATTATAATTTTTTTTCTTTCGCTTAGCAGACAGTTGGCCGATACTGAGATTTGCAATGGGCTCTTTGGAAAAGCAGGCTTCGGAACTAGCATCGTGTTTGCTTTTACCAACATGATTTAATGACGATTTTGCAGGATCATCATTTGCATTGATTTTGCAACAAACATGGCTATCTTCACTGTCTGAAGAATATATAATATTATAATTTTTTTTCTTTCGCTTAGCAGACAGTTGGCCGATACTGAGATTTGCAATGGGCTCTTTGGAAAAGCAGGCTTCGGAACTAGCATCATGTTTGCTTTTACCAACATGATTTAATGACGATTTTGCAGGATCATCATCGTCTGCAGAACAATCGGTTGTGTCGTCATCATATAAGTATGGTTTCTTAACTGGAGGTTTGATTAAACGGAGGGCCTCGTCGTCCTCTATTTGAAAGTCATGAGTATCTTCCTCCTCTATCTCTCTCTCTTCTGTTTGGCATTTGTGTGAAATATCAATAGATTTTTGAGAAACGTGAGGCTCAGTATTGTCTTCAATTGGTTTTACAGTTTTTATTACTCCGATTTCATAATCACTACAATGCTCGTCTGGACTACACTTCAAGCAACTAAGACGTCTTACTCGCAATATCAAGGGAGACTTATAACTCCACAGAACCTGGTGTATCTTCAGGGTACCCTTGAAAGGGGGGGTATTTCCATCTTTCAGACGCTCTTCTATGTCATCAATTCCCCTGTCATTGATTGGGATAATGGTCACTCCTCGACAATTTTCCAATAAATAAGAGACCAATTTTTCAAAGTCATTTACGTCTTTGCCCAAAGCTGCCCCTCTATCCGCAGTCCGCTTGATACAGCCTCCAACCCCGTCTGGCGCTCCTTTACCATGGCCAGATTCACTGTAGTGCCACATAAACTTCTCTAAATTCAAAGTCAGGCAAATGTGATTAATTACTAAATGGAACATACTTTTGTTACGATACTGTGTGGTAGCACCATCACTTAACATATGCAGACTCTTTAGATTAGGAACCAAAGTTTTCAGTCTTTCAAATATAGGATCCAGGTGGGCACAAACCAGAACGGGGTCGTGACGTAAGTTTTCTGACATTGTGCATAATGATTCCGATTTGAGCAAACCACTTTCTGTATCTCGATAATAGAGGACACTAGTGTGCAAGCAAATTTGTGGTTTGGAGCCACCAAAGTGTGCTGATTGTATTTCCTCTCCATATTTACATGTGTAATTTTCAGAGTAATCGATGTGCAGTAATGCTTCTTCATGGGTCAAGTTCAATTTTATTTGAGAAATTTCCTTATATTGATGTGAAATATTCGCTTGATGCTGCATAAAAACAAATATCTTGTCTTTTATCATGTCTGCGGCTTCTTTCTTGCTCAGCAGGACTGTTTCCTTTATTGTTTTTTGGCAAATCTTTGCCTTCCCTCTCACTAGCACATTCACCCGTTTTGAGCCCCATTTTTCGTATAATACTTTGTCTTCTTCATTATATTGATTAAAAATCAGATCCTTTCCAATGCAATTTTGACATTTTCTTTCTAAACAGAGTTCTTTTAGTTTGTTATTTTCGTTACAGCAAATTGTCTTCACTAATTCGAGGGGAGTGCTTGAATTAATCATTTTAGAATTCTTCATAGTCTTTACTAAATTACTGACGTTAGTGTGAATGATACAGAGACAAGTGTTTCGGGTTTTTTCATTAGGTATCAAAACCCAGAATGGTCTATACTTGCAAAATAAAGAATATGAAATTTTCCGGTTTATGTTTAGTTTGAATTTTTTATGAAGATTCTGCATTGTATCGTTTAGTAGCCTGATTTGCTTTTTCTGTTTGTTTCTTGTTATTGTTTCCTTCTTTCCCGCAGTCAGTCTACTCGATTCATCATCTTCCAAAAAACATTCAACTTCTTTCTTTAGACTCTCTTTCCCATTATCTTGGAATGTATCACAGCTTTTGTTGGCCCCTTCTCTTGGTAATCCTTCAATTTTTTTTGTATGTCTTATAACTTTCATTCGGTATTTTGCAATTTTTGATTCTAATGTATGCAGTCGCGATTTTAGGTAAATATTTTCGGCTAACAATCTTTTTCTATTTCTTGCTGCTACTTTCCGGCCTGATAAAATACGTGAACGTGATGAATGCGATGGGCCTGGACTTGAAGGTGGTGTGTCAAGTACTTTTTGAGCTCTTTTCAACATCTTTTGTTTTTCCCTGTACTTTTGAGCCTTTTCTCGCCACTTTCTGCGCAAAACCCTTTGTTCACGTGGTGTGTAGTCTTCAATAGTCTTTACCTTTTTCTGTTCCTTTTTTTTGTGATATCTTTCACGGTCTTTGCGCCGTCGTTCTTCCAAAGCTGCTGGATTAAGAGTTTCTTTCGCCCTTAATCTTCTCATCGTCATCTTTTTCTGCTCCCGGCGTTTCGCTTTTTTTTCTTCGTCAGACAGATTTTTCTTTCGGGGCATTGTTTAACCTATAACAATAATAATAATAACAAGACTTAGGCTATAGACGTACAACAGCAGATCATAAACTTACTATTACACTGCATTGCCACTAGCCTAAAATCGACGGCCTTTAAGTACTCACTATGTTTCATTGAAATTCATTAGGTATCGAAAAAAATTTTTTTTTCTTTATACTGCTTTTCAGTAAAATTTACTTTTTGCAGTTATCTGTGTTTACTAAGGCGTCGACAAAATGATAAGGATACACTTTTTTTATAATTTCGTCCTTTCTGTGGTCATTTGTCTCTTCCGTGGTCACCTTGACCACGGAAGGGATGACCACAGAAGGGACAGTTCGTTACAATACTAGGTTTGTTGCGTTTGCATTTGGAGGTTATATAAAAGTTATCTAGTTTTTCATTAAAGTACCGAATTATCTGCAAGTTCAAGAAAAAATTATAATATTCCTGGAAGTACTTACCAAGATAAAACAGTAACAGAAGGGAACTATGAACTTTTACGTTCAAATTTTTAAAACAAGAATGAATTTACGAGTCACCGGTGTTTGTTTCGTCTGAACATAAGTGGCACTGAGGGTTGCAAGGCAACATTCAGTGTTGCTAGAAGATAAAAAACTTAAGATCCGGTTACCAATTTATTTTCTACTGTGAATTTTTTAGACGACCACGGAAGGATACTTAATTTATGGAACACTTTGAGAATAGCGAATAATTTTCAAAATTTGCAGCGAAATAATCTGAAACAAACATGCATAGAATTAGAGTTCCTACACAATGCTATGGATACCCAAATACTGTATTATTAAATCGTTTAATATTTTTTTAGGGCTACGCAAGTTGGTGACTTGTAATCCGAACAGACCACGGAGGGAGACATTTCAGGGCAATTTTGAATTTTTTGTCAAAAAATTTGTAACAAATATGTATAACGATATAACCTATCAATACTAAGAAAAATTTGCTACTTATCTTTTATTCCGATTTTTTTTTTAAACCAAAGAGTTATAAGATATTTGATCTGAACATATTTTTCCGTGTAAAGAAGAATGACCCATTTATAAACTTTCTTGCGGCGACGAGAGCAAAATTTTGCCAAGACAAAGTTTCCTATTTTCTAGTCAGAGTTTTGTTCTGATACATTTTCAGCCTCGCTGCTGCAATAAGTGACATCGTCGTCTTCTGGCTCGTCGTTTTCTTGTGGCTCATTAACCGGGTTGACAGTAGAGACACTGACTCCCAGCTCGTCTTTTCCTTGTGGCAAATTAACTGGATTGGCAGTAGAGACACTGTCTCATGGCTCGTCGTTTTCTTGTGACACATCAATCGGATTAGCAGTAGACACACTGGCTCCTGGCTCCACATTTAATCGTATCATTCTTCTAGTGGCAGGCAGTTGGCCACAAAATCTCTGTTCCTTTAAGTAATTGGTTAGACAGCTTTCAACATCATTAGTTGGATCATGGTTAACTGCATGGTCAACTGCAGGCAGTCTTTTGAGCACCTCTTCTCTTGATAAGGGATATATTCCAGTACTTTTGAAGGAACTTATTAAGTTTCTTTTAATTCCTTGAACAATGTGGCTAAAGGGTGCGCTAGGCTTTGCCTGCACTAAATCTATCTTTTCCAGTGCTTTTTTCAGCAAACGAGGGAAAGTGTCTTTAGGTATAGTTGGGATTCGCGCATTTTGTAATTTCCATGTTGTTAATACGTTTCTCCAAGCACTCTTCATAGGGCGAAAGAACGCGACGTCCAATGGCTGGCACAGATGTGTTGAATTTGGCACTAAGCAAACAAAGTCAATATTGTGTTGTTCGCATTCATTTAACACATCCACATCAATGTGTGATGACAGGTTGTCACCGATCAATACTTTTCTGCCTGGAAGAGCTTTAGCGTGAGGCAAGAAAGCAGTCCGAAACCAGTCACGGAATGTAACGCTGTCAATCCAACCACTGGATGTTCTGTTAAACCTTGAACCTTGAGAACAGCAGGTTTTTTGACAGCATGGTGCACCTCGGGGTCCTCCTTCTTTCCACGTATCGTAGAGATGGATGCTTTTATAAATGACATAAGGAGGAAGAAGCACGCCATCTGCGGACCCACATACCATCACTGTTGTCGCACTCTTAGAGTGATTCATTACTTTTTCAGGATATTTTACCCCTCGCCTATGGATACCCAGGTTTTTTCCTGGGTCGTCACTCATATTCGTTTCATCGTAATTGAAAATGTTCGATGGCGGCAGACCTTCCACAACAGATGTAAGGTTATCGAAATATTTATTAATGCTTTCATGACAAACTTTGGCCCTCGCTCTTTTTATGTTGGATGCTACTCTTTGACAGTATTCATCTTTGTGACGCCGAAGTAGAGAATAAGCCCACTCATTTCCAGGAAGATTATTTTGAAATTTAGCGACTGATCGTCCCTGCTTATCTAGATATGCCTTTGCTAGAATCCTTAGATCAAGGATAGACAAAGGATATCCCCAATCGGCGCATTTAGCAGCTGATTTCAGCAGAGCCTTTTCTTCAGATATGGAGAATACTGCCTGGGCTCCTGGTGTCCTTACATGCAAGCCTTTGTATTTGTTATATAGCGTGCCAAATGGAATTTTATATGTTTCAGATGCGGTTCGTATCGACATTCCCTTCTGAAGAATTTGGTTTAGAGCTTCGTCAGCCCGGGCTTCGGAATAATTTTTATATTGCCGGCTCCCTGGTTTTCTTGAATATATTCTCGGCATGGTCCCTTGTTAATTGAATTAAAAAACAAAAATAAATTAACACTTACAAGCAAATAATAGGGTGACTTTGATCTATGGGTTGACTTTGATCATTTGATCAATTTCACCCCATGTACCCGATCAAAGACACACCACGAAGAGAAAACTCACATCTTGGTGGCCGTTTTGAGGTTAGAACAACAGCAACCTTTGATTTGGACACTCGAAAATAGGCTACTGTATGATATCGCACACCTAGATGGGTTGTTTTCAAATTAATTGTACCATAACTCACATGGCATTCACATGTAACGTCACTCACATGTTGAAAATGTTACTCACATGTAACATAAAGGTGAATTCTCACAACATAATATTCTCCCATCGTATTAAAACTAGTGGCTGCCCGCGACTTCGTCTGCGTGGACCGTAGAGAACCATGGACAAGGGTAAAAAAGTCATAAGTTTTAATCCATTTGAGTGCCAAACATCTAAAACCGTTTAGGCGTACCTAAAAAGGTAACAAACACACACACACACACTGACACAAAATACAAGTAATATTAGTGGGAAAAGGGATAGGGATAACTTTAGGTATGTATCCTTCTTATTATTGTTAGAATTATAAATGAAAAATGGAACACGAATTATTTGGAAAAAATCGACCCGTCTCACAACCAGCTCCGATGGGACTCGAACCCACGACCTTTCGCTTTCCGGGCGACTGCTCTAACCACTGAGCTACGGAGGAGAATTATAAATGAAAAAAAAAACAATCTTTGTATCAGTATCATATATTTTTTGCACCAAATTGAGATCTCTAAAGTTTTTCAGTCTTGATAATTTATAATAATGGCACTTTAAACTACACCTAGGAATTAAGTTTAAAAGTAAAACTTAAACTTAAGCTTAATAAGCATACTTAAGCAACAAACAATCTAAAGAGTATTTATTTCAAATATTATTTAAACAATAAAAATCAACCACTAAACAATCATCAGTTTCAGAGCACAACCGGGCTAAGCTCACTCAAAATAAAATTAAATATCACATGCGATAGACATATATTAACACATTAAATAAACACGTCTTGTAAACTACTAAGAAACTATAAATCTCTCATCACTTTAATAGTAATAGAAGTTTGCATAAACTTATCAACACGAAACAAATAATATAATAAAACAGTATACATTTTTAAACACTAAACAAAATTTTAGGATCCACTCAGAATCGGTAAGTGGACAACTTTCTTTCTAGGAGAGAAACATTAGTCGAAATATGTCAAAAAAAATTAACTCTTCCTACACAAATCAGACTAATCAAGCGATCTATTTAGTATGGGAAGTCCAAAATTTTTTATCGTATTACGGAATCGAAATTTTTGGACTTGGAATTTTGGACTTCCATACAACATACAACTAAAGAGTACTTATTTCAAATATTATTTAAACAAAATAAAAATCAACCACTAAACAATCATCAGTTTCAGAGCACGACCGAGCTAAGCTCAAAATAAAATTAAATATCACATGCGACTGAAACATATTAACATATCAAATAAACACGTCTTGTAAACTACTAAGAAAGTATAAATTTCTCATCACTTTAATATTAATAGAAGTTTGCATAAACTTATCAACATGAAACAAATAATTGTAATAAAACAGGATAAATTTTTAAACACTACACACAATTTTAAGGTCGACTCAGAATCGGTAAGTGGACAACTTTCTCCTAGAAACATTAGTCGAAATATGTCAAAAAAAAATTAACTCTTCCTACAAATCAGACTAATAACGCGATCGCTTTAGTATGGGAAGTCCAAAAATTTTATCGTATTTCGATTCCGAACCATGTTTCTAGGAGAAAGTTGTAGACTTACTGATTCTGAATCGATTTAAAAAAAATGTGTATTGTTCAAAAAATGATCCTGTAATGAGACATGTGTAGCTATTTATAATTAAAATTCGGCAAGTTATTGAAAATTAGAGCTCCTGTCTCACTATAAATTGGTTCATCCAATACATGTATTTTTATTCCCGGAACAACGATTGGATCTTCTTCAAACCAATCAAAAGTGTTCCTTTTTGTTTTCTTCAAAAACGATACTTTGTAGGTACCCCATTCTTGCACGTCAATAATTTGTCCTTTAAAAAAATTATTTCCATAGCGGATAATGACCCAATCTTCTGAATTATAATTTAAATCATGCGTCCACTTTTCTATGTCCAATTCATGATTACTATTTGAGGTAGACTCACTTCTCTCATTTATTTGCCCTTCTTCGGAGTGTTTTGTAGTTTCAATAGATCTTATAGGTAGTTTGTCTCTTATATTTATCGGATTGAGAGTGAGTGACTTTGCAGATAAATTATGCGAATTCCAATTGACCGATTCAACTTTTTGAATAGAAATTAAATTCTTAGCGGTGGTGGTTCTTTCTGGTTTGCATTGAATGGATTTTAGCATTGATGCATTTGATCTCGAACTCGAATTTAGGCTCTCAGTATTATTATAATTAGAACTTTCTATCTTAACAGAAGTTATGTTTTCATCAACTGTTGAATCAGAAGTTTGAGTTTCACATTTAATTTTGCATACATCAGGTATTTGGCTCCTAGTAGGTATTTTTGGGGATTTGTCGTTGCATCCATCAGGTATTTGGCTTCTAGTAGTTTTGCTTGGAGATTCGTCGTTGCCGATAGCAATACCACTTTTTAGAGCATATTTGTCAGTAATATGGTCGGGTGTCATAAATGGATTATCAGTAAGGTAGTTATCAAAACTTGGTGTTGCAAACACAGGAAGTCTGTCATTTTTAGAATCATCTTTGCAATAATCTGAGACTCCATGTACTCTATGTAGATCCATGTACTCTATATCGTCATCAGGGACATAAGGACTGTCATCTGTATCTGCATATGAAATATTTGAACTATCAGTATCAGTAATGTCGCTTTCACTAATTTTACGTTTTTTCTGAGACTTTAGTTTAGCTTTGTTTGACTTCATTTTGTTTTTTGGTAATTTTGGTTTTGTTTTGATATCTTTATTGTTTTTTATTGTCTTATCTAGCAATTGTGTTGAAGAATGTACTAAGGAATCAATTTGTAGTTGATGATTTTTTATGTTATAACAGCCACAGACGCCTCTTAATGTGCTACAACAGCAACTGATGTCTCGGTAGCTCAGCATGCCCCCATAATAAATTATTTGATGAATGCGCATAGTTCCTGTAATTGGAATCAAGTTGTCGGGAATTTCTCTCTGTTTTTCTTTAATTTTAGATTCCGGGATATAAAATATTTCAATGTTCGTGTTTTCTCTTAATGTGTTAGCGGCATCCATAGCATTGAAAATATCTCGTCCATAAGCTACTTGCTGATCCAGAACCCGTTTTACTGCACCACCAACACCATCGGCAGCACCTTTGCCATGTGCTGACTCAAAATAAGACCATGTTCCATATGAGAAATCATTTTGTTTTAAAAGTTTGCACATTTGGTAAAATTTTTTTTTTGTTTGTATTGGGTTGAAGGCCCGTCAGAGAAAAAATGGATCACGTTTATTACTGGGTTATTTTTTTTAAGAAATTCAATGACTGGCTCCAAATGAGCCCAAATGGCACCTGGGCAGTGGTCGTTAGATGGAGAAACTGAGACGAAACTTTTCGGTTTCTGGCATTGAGTGTAAATAATTCCAGTGTGGAGAGTTATTTGAACTCTAGAGGCACCAAAGTGCAGGGACTGGATTTCTTTAGACATTTTACATTGATAATTTTCTGAAAAATCAATTAGTATACAAGCCTCGTTTATATTTAATTTATCAATTATTTCTCTGTACATGGCATACTGGTGATGTATATTAAAAAAGTGTTTCTTGAAAACAAATAGTTCAGCTAGGAACAAAGTGACTAGTTCCGAGACAGTGCCTTGTTTCACTGCTTTTACATATTTTTTGGTCTTGTTAACTTTGATAGTACCATCATTATTCTGTGAATTATATTTATGTTCTAGCTCCCATTGCAACCATGAACATTCTATTTCAATAACTACTTCAGTTTTGACAGGAGGATGTTTGTTTTTGCAAATTGAACAATTAGAATACATACAGTTGTAGGATTTGGTACTACATGATGCAGAAGTTACTAATTCTTCTAGGTCGTGTGTTGCAAGCACCCCAAGCTTTTGCAATTTTTGAGCGTTGAACAATAAATTACTATGCTTAACACAAGCGCAAGTGTCTCGATCACTTAGTTTGGGTTTTACCACGTAAAATGGTTTATTTCTACGAAAAGTAGCTATAGAAGCTTTCCCACCCTCGGCAACGTACTTTGAATATAACTTCTTAATACTTTGCAGAAGAAAACGTTTTTGTTGTTTAGTTTTTTGAAGCGTAATAGTTTCTTTTTTACCGGCACTCAATCTACTATTGTCGTCTCTGTTGAAAAATCCCGTATCCTTTTTGACTCTTTATATTCATATTGCTTCTTCTTCCATTTTCTAATTTTACCCTTCAGCCCAAGGCTCTGTGTCAAACTTGTTTTCATATTATATTTCTGGGTAACATTATTTGATGCTAGATTTTTTAAAATTGTTTTAGTTTTATTGTCGACTGCTTTTTGGTATTCATAATTCAAAGATTCCTTTATTACATTAAGCTCGAGTATTTTCTTTTTCACTTTTTCTTTGTCTTCTAGTCGCACTTCTGGTATTCTTTCTTGTATAAAAGCATTAGTTTTGGTCATTGGAGAAAATTCTGTACTATGAAACTCCTGCTGTTTGTCATTTGGGGTTTGTTGGTCAGTCGAAACCAGAGCCAAGTCTTTGTTGATTTGTGGCGTAGATTTTTTTTATTTTTGTCTTAGTCTGTAGATTTGTTTTTTTAACGTAATATTTTCGCGCTTCAGTTTCTCCACAATTTCTTCATAATATTTAACTTTACTGGAGAGTTCCGAAACTTTTTTTTTTCATATCCGATTGTTTACTTTGTCGCATTTTTGTTTTGGAACAACTCCACCCAATTTTTTCTCCCGTCTTTTTTCATTTGCTGCTTTCCACTGAAGTCTTACTTTTTCTTGTTGATCTTCATGCAATTTCCCGTATAGGTTTTCTAACAGATCTCATGTACTCCCTATGACGCCTTTTCTATTCTTCATACTGCTCTGAGTTTTGTTTTAGTTTTTCCCTATATTTTCTTTGCCTTTCCGCGTTTGTCATCGGCGGCATCTAAAAGCACAGTATATATACTTATTAGTTTTTTCAAACAAAAAGGAAGCTAGAATATATACAAACGTCTAAACTTGACGGCTGACGTCACTCTACATTGAGCTCTGAGCAAGGTTTGCAATGTTTTAATCGGGGTGTCGGGTGATTAAGTAACCTACGCTTGAAGCAGCGTCGTATAAGATTGCCTCTTTTTTATTTTTATGGATACTATTCGACGATTATATTAAAACTATTTTACACAATTTCCAGCTGTTAAAGAAATTGTTCAGCATATTATTTTCGTTCAGTTACCACTAATATAAAACAATTTTTTTATTAAAACATAAAACCGGCTTCTAACAAAAAATATTATTCTTAGGGCCGGTTTTTCAATCCCCAGATAAACAGATAGATAGTCTTTATTCGACAGATAGGATAAAATCGAATTTTTCAAGAGTCGGATAGGACTTATTTGTCTAACAACTCCGCTAACTGAGGAATAAATCTATCTGCCTCTTCGACCGCCAGATAATAGCTTATTCGATTGTTTGAAGTTGACAAGTTGACGTAACATTTGAGGTTATTTCTTGCGTTTGCACAACGAGTGAAGTGATAAATCGATAAATATCATACATTATGGATATTTTTGATAGTATTGACGACCTGGCAATCGAGGAAGAGGCGATAATAAATGAATACATAAATCCAACGGAAAGAAAAGAAAGAATCGTCAGACCGAGGCCTGATCACTATACTCAGTGGGATTCGAAAGAATTTCATCGCCGATTCAGACTTTTAAAAGATTCTGTTCAACATTTGCTATCTCTGATAGAAGATAAAATCAAGCACGAAACACAAAGGTAAGTTTTAATACGTTAATAAGTGTTTTAGGTTAGGATGCCTACCTACTTAGGTACTCACAGTTTCAGTACCTAACAATACGCGCTTTTATTTGTTTCAGGAACCAGTGCATCCCACCCATGTTGCAGTTATTAATTACGCTGCGGTTTTATGCCACTGGGAGTTTCTACATCACAGTTGGAGATTTCGGTGGCATTCATAGTTCCACTATATGTAAAATTGTGAAAAAAGTGACCGAAGCTATAGCATCTCTAAGGTCCACTTTTATAAAGTTGCCACGAAGCGATGAAGAAATCAAAAAATCTCAGGACGAATTTTATAAAATAGCCAGATTCCCTAGAGTGATCTCAGCTATAGATGGCACACACATTAGAATTCAGTCACCCGGTGGAAACACAGCAGAGGAATTTAGAAACAGAAAAGGTTTTTTTTCATTTAATGTCCAAGCAATGTGTTCAGCAGACTTAATATTTCATGATGTAGTTGCACGTTGGCCTGGCTCTACACATGATTGCATGATATTTTCGAATTCATGTGTGAAATTCCACTGTGAAAATCATGCATTTGGGAATGGAATTATACTCGGAGACAGTGGGTATGAACAAACCAATTACCTACTGACTCCTTTTCAAAATCCGGACACACCAGCTCAAAGCTTGTACAGTGAGTCCCAAATAAGAACACGGAATGTCATAGAAAGATGCTTTGGAATGTGGAAAAGACGTTTTCCAGTTTCTGAGCATTGGGTTAAGGTGTAAGCTACCGCTTGCACAAGATGTAATTGTAGCCTGTGCTATATTACATAACTTGGCAAGAACTAAAAATGAAGAGGAACCTCCAGTGGACCCAGAAGTACTCATACCATCACAACCAATATTTGCCCCCTCCGTAGCCAATGCCACTGGTGAAGAAAGGCACCATACTAGAAACTTGATGTTAAGTTATTTTCATTCTTTAATATTAAGTATAATGTCCGGTTTTGATTTCTCATTGAAGGTTTAATATTATAATAGACTTTGAAAATAAACAAATATAATAATAAAAATATTTTTATTAAAAACAAGTTTTTATTTTTCTACATTATAAGTCGGGGTCAGTTGGGATGAACATAAAACTATTTTTTTTATAAGAAGGGCGTGGATTTCTTCTTTCCTTCTCTCATCATTAGCTAAATGTAGCATTTTCAGTCTGTGCTCCTCCTCCATGTTCTGTTGTTCCCTTCTGGTAGTTTCCATTTGCAGCTGTACAAGTTCCAACCGAGCTGCGCTTAATTTGTCTAGTTTGGCAGTGACACTTGCTTTGGTCGCCTATTCTGATTTTAACACATTTGACACCCTTGTTTTCATGGCCTTTGGGTGCCATCTGTCCCATTTATTTTCTGAAACAAACATTTTTATTAACACCAAACCCATATAGGTCACTAATAAAATAGTAGAAATAGGTAACGCTCAGTTTTATCCTTAGTTGTTCTGTTGGTATCTTTTTTTTGTCCATCACACATATTTGATGTCATATGAAATAGACACTACACAGTTAATGTTTTCAGTTGGTTCTAGATGTCTGTCGCTAGATATAAGTATGAAGAATGTTATAGATACCTTTTTGAGAGTCATAGTCGTCAAAGATTTCCTGAGATATGATGACAGACTCGTCCATATCTAAAATAATAAAAAATAAAAATTGTAATGATGGTACGGTAGTAAAATTAATAATAATGTCTTGCAATTCTTTTATAGTGGATAATAACTCTCATGTATACCTGGTGTGTGAACATTAGCTTCAGCAGTATTCCCAGTTTCACATTGTTCTGGCATATCGGCATGGACGGTCCGTGGTTTGAGCTCAAATGGATCCACTTCAAACGAAATAACTTCCCCGACAGGAATTGGTACTGGAACATAAATATTTTTACTAGTGTGAGGTTCTATAGATAGTAATTGGGACAGGCACATAGTACCTACTTAGACACCATTAAAAATGTTTTAAAGTTTTGACTTGACCAAATACCTACTTGATATAGTATCACTGTCGTGACGGGCTTCAAGTCCTTTTATCTTGGAGCAAATGCTAAGGACCTTTTCCTCGACATCGTTGAATTCGGGAGCATTTGAAGGTCCCCCGCCAGTTCTATACATCTCCTGCCTTTGCAATGAAGATTTCTTCTTTGTATTTTTTTTAATTCCCTCGTACTTTAGTTTTAATGTCTTCCAGGAACGGACACTTGTTGTAATTCCACATGAGTTGAAAGAATCCTCAATTTTCTTCCATGCAGCCTCCTTATCTTTATTTGTCACCACGTCGGTCTTTTTATTTTCAATTATTACTTTAAACCTGTCCACTAAACTCACAAGTAATTGAGTCTCAGCAGTGTTAAAGTTTGCCGAACGCTCTCTTTTTTTAGATTCCATCGCAACAGATTGATAATTTCTATAAAATAACACAGTGAATTCCTTGCAAACAACTTTACTGACGTCGAACCAAACCAAACACAAACAATGCAAACAATCCAAACATAACCTTAAAATAATAGACAATGACGCTAGCTTCACAGAATAATAATACATTTGTCTGTCCTGCTCTAACGCTTGTGTATGCAGTATATTTGTTTCACCTCTCTGATGTTTGAGTTGCCAGAGTTGAAATATTCGGTCAGATAACTATCTGTGGAATAAATGACGATTGAAAAATGGGCGGCCAATTATCAGTCAGGTAAACAGCCAGATAACTTTATTAATTAGTTAGTTATTCAACGTTATATCTGAGGATTGAAAAACCGGCCCTTAAACAAACTAAAAAGTAAAAAATAATTGTACTTTTTCTCAACGAAATAACTATGAATAACAAACAGTGGCAGTGTTGCCAACTCGATATCTTAGATAGGTGCTAAATGACATCTCAAATAGTGCTAGATTGATAAAAAATATCAAAAACAGTGCTATTTTTTTAAACATGACAAAAAAAAGATAAAATTGTTTAATTTTGGTTTAATATGATAATAATTGCTTGAATCAGCCAATAATTATAACAATTATTTCACACTACATCCAATCATCTTCACTATCATCTGTCTCTACTGCTGTTTCTGCTTCTCGTTGTACTGACGCTGAAGCCGCCGTGGAAGTAGAAGGTTGTTCGCCTTCGAACTTTTTCAATTTAAATGAGTACATATCTTTTTTGCCTATTTTTTTAAGAATATCTTGGGGAATTTCATATGTATGGCAGGTTTTATTAAAGCTTTTGAGCCCTGTTCGGATATGAAGAAGTGAATTCAAAGTGTCCAAATTCATTTTATTCCTCAGTTTATTTTTTAAAATGTTCATTGAACTGAACACCCTCTCAACATCGGCGTTAGAATGCGGCAATGATAGTAATATAAATGCCAATGAAACTAGTTCATTATAAGGATTTTCGTTGTTTGCATCTTTATATTCAGATACCTCTACCCAAAACTTCAATGTGTCAGTTACATTTTCCCATTTATTATTGTTAATACTTTTCCATTGGGAAACTATTTTATCAATGGTTTCTGGATTCTGCCCAAAGTGCTCTGCCAACTTTATAACCTCGACAATGCCTTTGTTCGATTTTAAAACCTGTGTGACACTCATCACATTCATATCTTTAAGAATTTTAACATTCTCAGGAAGCCGTTGTTGCAATTCATTTATTAGTTTTACTGTAAAATCGATGCAACGTTTTTTTAATATCCGTTTTTCCGAATCTGTGAAGGATTCGACAGCGTTTTCAAAGCTGTAGCCGAGGTATGGCGACGGATCCAAGTAATTTACCACATTGCCTTCAAAAATATCGAAGGAAGGACGTCTTCCCGGGATCACAACTTTGTCACAAAGTGATTCCAGCAATTTGATCAAAGTTTGTATCAGCTTTGTTGGATCAGTATTTTCGCCTTCAAACGCTTTTAGCGCAGATTGATTGATTTGATGTACATTAAATAAACTTTATTTTGTGGATCTTTGTACGAACTGCATAACAGTTCAGCTGTATAGCAATTGTTTTTGGTTCTGGCAATCTCAAAAAATAGTTTCAGCTCTTGCCATTGATCGAGAATTCTTTGCACAACTAACCAATTATAAGTTTCTCTTAGGATAAATTCAATATTCCGCGGAATTGTTCCTTCGGACGCGTGAGCAACAGCCAATTGGAGCGAGTGACAAACACATTTGACTAAAATCAGATGCTGCAAACCGTACTCTTCTTTCAAAATTTTATAAACTCCTTTATTAATTCCGATCATAACACTGGCATTATCGGTGCCCAGTCCCACTAAATTTTCAATCTTCAAGCCCATCTCATCCTGCACTGTCTTAACAATGGCAGTTACAATACCACTAGCATCGCACGTCTCTAATTGGCTCAACGCTAAAAATGTTGACGTTATTTTCTTCATTGAAGAACTGTTAATATCTTACAACAATACCTAGGTACTTGTGTACAGTTATGTCCGTCGATTCATCAATTATTAGACTATATTTACTGTCACCAATATCCTGTTTCAAGATTGATTTAAAATGTGGCGCCAGAACATTTTTAATAATTTCACCACACTTTGTACGATGTAGTTTTAATTCGCAAACTGCTTTTGAGTCTGCGAAAGCTTTTGCACACAGTGAGCTAAGGTGGTCTATGGGTAAAACTGCAGTGTGTTCAGCCACAAACATTGACAGAAGAGCCTCAGCACGATGTACTTCTGGTTTCTCAGATGTATCAACTTTTTCTACAGAAAGTATTGCCTGGCCCGAGGAAAACGGTTTAAGTTTTTCTATGTGTTTTTTTGATTCCAAATGCCGCTTAATTTCAAATATTCTTGCATTAAATTCTGTTTTGCAAAATGCACACATTGCTTTCAAATTATTTCCAAACACAGGTCTAAGCCACTTTTTGTAATTTGGATTGTTCTCCCACTCTTTTCTGTAATTTTGAACGTAACTCACTTTTTTTCTTAAAGGAATATCCATTTTTGTAGGTTTTATATTCACTAATTCACAACTAAAAACATTCGCTTCGCATTACTCAGTAAACTGACTAAGACAAAGAGAGAGAGAGACATACATATCAGTACCTACACAATTCGTTTCGGGGATTGCCGGGAATTCCCCTAACATAGATTAGATAGATATGGGCGCGTTCGATTTAAAAACTGTAGTAGCGTTTTGTTAGTACTCCTTGCGTGGCTGCGTTTTGTTACGCCTACCAGAGAAAATCCGAATGATGTCTGTTTAGTACTAAATTTAGTGCTAGGTGCTGAATGTTAAATGACAGTGCTAGAATTGCGAAAATAGTGCTAAATCTAGCACCGAAAGTGCTAAGTTGGCAACACTGAACAGTGGCCAAAATATTTAATGAGTTCTCCTTAATTAACTTAAATGAAAAATATTAAACTAGGACTAAAATCAATGAAATTATTACGTTAATATATTGTTATTTTTGGAGTCGGTGTCAGCCAACGAAACGTTATAATCAGTGATCGGAATAGGCAGAGTATATTTACCTAAACTTCGAGGAACAGAGACATAAAATGGAGACTTCCTTACGACAACATTTTTTTGCGGGACATTTTCGGGACATTAAAGTAATGAAAACGTTAAAAATAATGTAATGCAGTGAAAAAAATAAAATCAATCCCTGGTTTTATTCAACACGATCTTAAGATACAAATAAAAGTATTTATGTAATTAATAAATCATTCTTTATTGTAAATTTTTTATACAAATCAATAACCAATATGTATATATGTGTATAAATTTTTGTTTACTCAAATAATGATGCACAGAAAATAATACAAAAGCTGGTATCAATTAATCATGTGCCATTTACAAAACCACTATCAAGTCTAACTTAAAGAAAGCCATTATCTATTTAAATAAATAAATAAATATGAAACAGCTGTTATATGTCGTCAATATCTTCAGTATCAGAATCAATACAGTGACTAATGTTGTTTTCCTGTAGGAAATTGAAATAAATGACCATTAATTTTTCCATGTTTTCGATCTTCAGTCTATTTCTTTTAACGCTTAAAATCCACTTGTAAGTGGAAAATGACCTCTCAACGTCCACAGACGTGAGAGGTGCAAATTTGTAAAAAAGTTCGTCATCTAAGTCAATAGTCTTTACAATTTTGTCACTTTTTTCTCTAATTGTATCATAGTCAGGATTTCGTTCTATAACTTTCTCTAATTTATTTTCTATTACTTCATTAGATGACCAGCTCAAAACACATCTAACATCGTCAATAATTTGTAAAGACTCTGATACTGATAAATTAGATTCTTGCAGTTTTGTTAGTGCCACTTGAATAATTGTATAATTTTCATCAATAAAATTCAGTTCCGATTGAATATTTTCGTTTCTAATAGCGGCTTTTGCTTTTCTTATAGACAGGGCCTCGTTGCTATTGAGATTATTTAAAACATTAGATATTTGTTGAAAGTGTTTTGAATAATAAGATGTTGCCTTTAGCCATGTACCCCACCTTGTTATTACAGGTTGCGGAGGCAGTGGCAAGTTAGGGTACATGTCTTTAAGCATTTTCACCCTGTTTGGCGATTTTAAAAATATCTTTTTTACATTAGCTACCAAATCGTCAACATTTTCATACTGAGAGCGCACTTGTTCCGCCACTCTATTGAGGGCATGTGCCAAACAAGTGATATGCAGCATATTTGGGAAATCGATTTTTAATAACCGGCCGGCTCGCAGCATATATGCCACGCTGTCAGTGCATAACATCAGCACATTGTTTATTTTTTCTGAAAATGATTCTCCCCACATTTCTCTCAAAGATTCAACAACAAATTGGGCTGTAGTTGCCCCATTCACCGTTTCTAGCACTTTACATGCGATTAAATACGGTTGAGTCGCAACATTTTTGATCAGCGGCATCACCAATAAATGTACTACATATCTACCTATAAAATCGGTTGTTTCATCAAGTGATATCCATATCTTATTGTTCCCTATTGCCTCGTAAATTGATTTCAATCTATTTTTGAAAACTATATCAAGGTATTTTTTTCGTAACAGTGATTCAGATGGGACTTTCTTATTTGAGCAAATACAACAACAACTGGAACAAATATACTTGTTAAAAAAAAAATTAAAAGCTGAATTGCTAACTTGGGACCAAGGAATGTTACAAAATATCAAGAAATTTATCAGATCGGTGTAAAATTCTTCTTCAGGCTTTTGTCGCTTGCCTTGATGACCTGCTCCGTTGACGTGTCGATCAACGTTGCTTTTCTGCGTGGCTTTTACTGAAATCTCACATTTCGTGCAGAATATGACACCACTTGCTTCGTCATAAATTAGTTCCGGATTATTAACAATCCAACTATTCACAAGTTCGGGTCTCACTCTTCTCGCCATGATGACCAAAAACTTAAAACAAACTTCTTCGATGCGAACAAATAAGTACCTGAAAAGAAAATTATGTTTATGACAATCGGGTTAGCAAACATATGTAACTTACAGCGGTGTCGAACGATAGTAACAGTTCGGTATGATAGATATCTCACAGGGCGATGGATACAGTCAAATAAGAAAATGCTACATAGTTTCCTATTTTAAATCTACGTACATACAGTGACGAGTACAAGCACCGTTATGTCTAGCTGGCTGTACTTTCTTAGAAATGCAGACTATAGCGAAAACAGTGCTTCATCAACTTTATTTCCGTACAATATACCACTAGTTTTTAATTAGTAACAAAACTTTAAGGGTGCCATGTATCTAAGCAACTTTCCCTAAGAAACATCGGTCGAAAAACGAGAATTTTTTTTGGACCTCCCATAGAAAATAAACTGGCCGATCTGCACTTTTGTATGGAAGGTCCAAAAAAAATTCTCGTTTTTCGACCCATGTTTCTTAGGGAAAGTTGCTTAGATACATGGTCTGAATGCACCCTTAAAGTTTTATTACTAATTAAAAACTAGTGGTGTATGACCCGGATATATAACAGCACACAACACTTCGTAGTTCCTTTACAACACTCACATCGTAAAATACGTATTACGGCACTTATAAAAATGCACATGACGGGTATTAGCATGGGAATAGCAAAATTTGTGTCATAGCGTTCATGATATCTAACCACAACGCTTTATTTTATTTTATGGCAATGCAAAAAGACATGACGCCTTTATGCAAACACGACACGACGACAGACGGATGTTTCAAAGAAACCACAACTTGTAGTGTGCTCTTTTTATATATGTTTAGCTTACCTTGATATTTGGTACACTTGCAGTATCCAGTAATCGTCAAGATCCAATCAAAGCGAATTCAGTGTCCAAATTCAGGCCAGGTAGTCAGGTAAAACAGATGAAATTCCAATAAACAAGCCGAAGTCAAAAATTACGGATCCACAATATAAAATACCACACGTGCGCACTTGACAAAGGATAGTAAAGACTGCTAAAAAGAAAAGATTAACTGCAACGGCTGCATCCCTTTCACATGACAACAAAAGAATAGATGCGACCGCTGCTATCTCTATCTCTTTCACACCGACACACAAAACAGAACTATGTATACTAGTGTAAAAGCGAACTTATTGTGTAATACTTGGAAATTTAAAATGTACTTTTAAATGCCAGCGTTTTTGATGGAATCGTGCCCCCGACCCATCGTTATTTTTTTTATTTGAACCGTGTTGAATAAAATCAGGAATTGAAACAATTCTTTTACTTTATAACATTATTTTAACGTTCTTAAGTAATGTCCCGGAAAATGTCCCGCAAAAAAATGTTGTCGTAAGGAAGTCTCCATTTTATGTCTCTATTCCTCGAAGTTTAGGTAAATATACTCTGCCTATTCCGATCACTGGTTATAATGCCGCTCTCTTTCGCGTCGCGCGTCACACAAACTTACCCCGGGTGACACCGACTCCAAAAATAACAATATATTAACGTAATAATTTGAGTAGATCGCCTGCATTAGACGTAAAGGCCTATATAATTTCATTGATTTTAGCCCTAGTTTAATATTTTTCATTTAAGTTAATTAAGGAGAACTCATTAAATATTTTGGTCACTGTTTGTTATTCATAGTTATTTCGTTGAGAAAAAGTACAATTATTTTTTACTTTTTAGTTTGTTTAAGAATATTTTTTGTTAGAAGTCGGTTTTTTGTTTTGTTAAAATTTCAATTTTCGTTTTGTCAAATTTCTTAATACAAAGTTTAATGGATTTATCTTTGTAAATGACGAAATTCCATACAGTTCCTCCCCTAATTCAACCCCTTTCTCTCCTTTTTTTTGCAATATAAATAATTGTCAAACCTTTCCTATATATATCAAATGCTTAAATAGAAAGTTCCACGGTTTTATCTCTGTAAATGACGATTTAAAACAAACTTTCATCCCCTATTTCCACCCCTTCCATTGCACCCCTTTTTCCCCGGGATTGACGACACGGCAGGCACTAGCTTTCAAATAAAAAAAGAATCATCGAAATTGGTCCACCCAGTAAAAAGTTATGAGGGTTACCTCAAAACAGAAAAAAAATACAGTTGAATTGAAAACCTCCTCTTTTTTTTTGAAGTCGGTTAAAAACGAACATTGTGAGAAACGAAATTGTGAATAACACTGTATGAGTAACAAACATGTGAGTAACGAACCCCAATGTGGACGAGTCTTTACCATGGTGAGACACGTAACGTTATTCACATGTAAGTAAATATTGATGTTTTACTACATCTCAGTAAACATAACCTCATAACCACAAAGCCTGCAAACAATGTAATTGCCATTTTACAATCACAACAATTAGTTCTTTCGAATACAATTATATTAATATACAACTTCACTTACCTTACATATTATATCCTGTCGTTTTTCACAGGTTTTTGATGTTAATTTTACCGGGTCCGAAGTCCGGGGTTGCCAGAACCGAAAAAAACATTTCAACGGTAGTTTTTGCAATGTTAAAGTCCCAAATACCGTTACTCACGCATTGTTACTCTCATGTTACAAAACCTTGGACATCTCTTTAAATCAATGTAAAAAAACAAACAATAAGCTGAATACGACCTCAACGCAAGTCACGGTTAGTCTGTCCTTTAATCTCAAGATCAAAGTTCATAATTTGCCTGTACGTGTATTTATGAAAGAGTTGTTCACATTTTTCTAGACAAAGGTAGCAAAAGGACATCCTTATTTTGTATGAGATGAAAAAATAATAATTTGTTTTCTTAGCTCATATTACATAACTATTTGATTAAATAATAAAATTATAAGCCTATGTTATAATAAGTAAACCAAGCTGCTGGAAAAATATTCATAAAACAGTTCAGAATTGAAATCTTTCTCACAATTACGCAATGAAGGTGTTGGATAAACATTTTGACTCATAGGTACAATTATTCTGATTTTTACCCAGATCTAAAGAGGTACTAACTCAAAAAAGCACTTTTTTCAGAAAAGGCGAAAAACTGATTATCGTATCCCTGTGTACTACAGAAGTTATCTGTATAGATCTAAGCTTTTTAAATGCGACTAGAAGAAAGATTTTTTTTAAATCTTATGTTTAATGACGATATTCATTGTGAAAATTGAATTTTTGTAGTTATTTCCTTATTGCTTAACAAATACGTGTTTATTTTGTTATCATTTCGAGTTGAACCTGTGTTGGTGAATTTAGTTTTTAGTTGGCTCTCTTTAGAAGAGGAAATATAAATTTAAAATGTAATAGCATTTTGTATTAATTATAATAGTCCAAGCTCATAGAGCGGTCATAACCAGCAGTAGGGGTATTATTGGCTGATGAATTAGCAAAAAAACACTAGAAATACTCAAATCAACGAATATTTTTTATTAATTAAGTATTACTATAAAAAATAACTAATGAGTAATAACAGCCTATGTCCATTCATAAGAAAAGTACTACTAAACAAAATTTTCTTATAAATTGTAACGCAACAAAAAATAAGGGAACCTTCCGTTCTATAAAAAAACAATTTTAAGTGCAAATCTAAAATAACATTTGACTTATATAAAGTAGTCTCTATTTCAATGTTTAGTGTTATTAGATATAAGATAAAGCTTACAGGAGTACGCTAAAAATAGTCAACTTTAAACTTAAGAATATAATTTAAATACTAATAATGGCACTTTGAGATCATCATTATTGAAATCACAATAACATTTCACCTTTGCATCACAACCATTTTTAGTAACATTTGTTTTGTAATCTAATGAGGAGGTTAAGAAAGTATAATAATAAGGCAGTTAATGATCATTATCGACCAGAACACCTTTATAATAAACATCATAATAGTTTTTTGGAATAACGTTCTTATCAATCAATTCTTGTATGTCTTTCTTTTTTGCAGCCGACAATGCGATTTTCGCAGTGTATGCCTGTGTTAAACCAATTGAAAATAACGGTTGATCTATGGCTGACCTGGATCCCCTTGCACGGACAACCCTCTTTCGCACACAAGCTTTCTTATATGCTTCCTCTGTAAATGATGTTTTGTAGAAAAACGCTTCAGGGTTTTCTTTTTCAACTCTGAGAACCTTAATGTCATGCCACTTGATTTGATTTTTGTCCTCGTCTATATTGAAATTGGTGCCCCACGATTCTTGCAAACCTTTGACGTCATAAAACTTATTATGAGTCATTTCTACGACTGTATAAGGTTTTCCCGTCTTTTTTGCTATACCAATCAACGTTTTATATTGCTCTGGTATGTAGATTGGACCAGACTGCAAATATCTTTTAATTTGTTTTTCAATCACACTATGAACGTTATCACCTTCATTTTGTGAGTGACCGCGTATTAAAAACTTGTGAGTAATAGAATTAACTGTCAGCTTGTTGACAGCGTAGGCATAGGCAGATAACAGAAACTTATTTTTTTGTTGACCACCACAATTGTCTGAGTAGAAAACTATGTCAATTTCTTTATTGGGATTTTGGTCTACCTGAGATTTAATGTAGTCGAGAATGCAGCTGCCAATTTCGACGGCTCCTCTCTTTCCTTCGGTCTCGTCCCAAAAGTAGCACACGACATCTTTTGCTTTCAAGTCGCTGATAGTAAAATTGAGGCAATTGATCCTGGATTTATAAAAGAATAGGGATATTTGTCCCTTTGGAATCTGCAATACAGCTTGCAAATCGTAAACTGCTACGATGGTACCATCGGTCCTATTTTTGTCATTATCTTTTTCAGTTCTTGCCAAAGTTTTTTCTTTCAGATGCTGTTCATATTCTTGGCTTAACTTGCGCTTTTCTTCTACGTCTGAGTTCTTGTACCTTTCACACAGATCGCTTTGATCTTTTTTCGGTACGAAAAAAGAAATGTTGAATTCAGTGTTAAATATCCTGTTGAATGTGGAAGACGTAGCAAAAGCTAAACCATCCCTTTCACGAAGTTGTTTATAGTCTCTATCGGCCAAAGATTTATCACTTGAAATAAATTCTCTTGTTGTTTGAGCCCGCAAGTAGTGAGATTCAATCCTTGGAATAGAATTTATAAAATCTATGACGCTCTGTTTAATTTGTGAGTCAATAGTTGGATGATGGTCGTGTTTTCCCCTCATATCGGCTTGAATAACTCCTGAATCCGACTTCTTAGAAAGTGCCGTTTTTATAGCTTTATTGCTCAAGTCAAGAGTGGATTTGAAAAATGGCTTGCATACTCTAACTTTGGATCCATTAACCTCAAAAAAAAGGCAGTGTTAAGAGCTCTAAAATCTTGTGTGCTTGAATATCGATATTTAGGCTTTATTGTTTGTGAGTGTCGTACTACAAATTCTCTCTGCCTTTCAAGATTTCCGAGTCCCCAAAATGCATCAAAGAGCTGTTTCCTAGACATTTCATCGATCTTATCTTTGCATTTTAGCCGACATTTTTCTCCACAAGGGGGTTTAACTTTTCTCTCTGGCACTTGTTTCTTCGATTTCGACAAAGACTGGTAGGCTTTGCCAGAATTTCTCAGCTCTTTTGCGACTTTCGATTTCCACATCGTTGGTTTGCGTACTCTCTTTTTACCCTTTTTTTCTATCACGGGCTCTTGGGTATTAATTTCAGCAACTATAGCATTTTGAGGGTCTACTTGTCCACTATCATCTTCGGTATCCGACGAACTATTAGATTCTGATGAACTCGAGCTGCTACTGCTTGAGGTGGATGATGCACTAGCAGGTACGATCTTATTTTTATTATTTTTGTGAACCAATCGGAAATTGGGATCCTCATCGGAGTCGTCAATAATATCACTCTCATCGCTTCGGATTGGTGAAATGTAATAGTTTGGCGTACTAATCTGCTGTTTTTTAGGCGTGCTCGGAACAGAATTATCAACCACGGATAAGCTGACGTGAGTTTTCTTATGTGAGTCTTCATCGGTCGATGACAACTTGAGGTCATCTCTTCTGCTGGAGCTGAACGATGCACTAGCAGGTACGATCTTATTCTTCTTATTTTTGTGAACCGATCGGGAATTGGGATCCTCATCGGAGTCGTCAATAATAATATCACTCTCATCGCTTCGGATTGGTGAAATGTTATAGTTTGGTGTACTAATTTGCTGTTGTTTAGACGTGCTCGGAATAGAATTATCAACCACGGATAAGCTGACGTGAGTTTCCTTATGTGAGTCTTCATCGCTTGATGACAACTTGAGGTTAGTGTTGCCGAAAAATCGATAGTTTTGCTATCGATTGTTGAACGTCAAAATCATGTACCCGCTCGATAGTACAATCGATAGTATCGATAGTATCGATACTATCGATACTATCGATATCTCTTTTTATGCAATACTATTGGTAAACAGCAATACTATCGATAGCATCGATAGTTTCGGTCGCTGCTAACCAATGAAGTATTGATAGTATCGATAGTATCGATAGTATTGCTCTCCAATAACGAATAGACAATCGATAGTATCGATACTATCGATACTATCGATAGTTTTGTATTATCGATAGTGATATTTATTTCGATAATATTGCATTCAGTATGCAAGCTTAATGAGTGGTAAATTTGAAATTGGTGGCCAACTTCCCATACTTTATATATTCGTCATAAACTTGTGAGTGGTGCTAAAATGGGTAAGTAAGATAATAAATAGTACATGACGTAACTGTAGCAGTAGCGAATAGGTGATGTCTAGTTGGTGAGTGATCTTAGTCTTCTAAAATAAAATCTTTTCTTTCAGATTTACCAGACAGCCAACCATTCTTCACTGAAGATATTGCAGAATCACAGCCATGTATGTTTAGATTTTACAAATATTTTCTTCAAACGAGAGTAGACAAATGAATAAAATATATACAAATATGTAAATATGCATATAGTTTATTTTATATCTATGTACCTGTATATGAAAGCTGATAGTATTGTATATTTTATAATGTCCATAATGTCTAGCTCAGTTGCTCCCATGCAGTTATTGTTTTTCTTTTCCTAATAGCGCTTAGGTTGCCTGGAAGAGATCGCTTGCAGCGACAAGGCCGACTTTGCCTACATAAAATATTAATTTAATTTGTTCTGTACTGTTTTTCCTACCTTTTTATGTGAGCAATAAAGTATTTATCTATCTATCTAGACATCAATTTTCTAAATATATATCTTAGTAGGTACTTATTTTGTTCACAGATTTAGAAAAAAGACAATATAACGATTCAATTGAAGAAGGTAATGCTTGCTCACAATCAATACTATTTCAATCGAAGATACGTCGCACACTAAATACAGTGGATTCTTTGACATTAGATTTATCTATCTATCTAGACATCAATTTTCTAAATATATATCTGAGTAGGTACTTATTTTGTTCACAGATTTAGAAAAAAGACAATATAACGATTCAATTGAAGAAGGTAATGCTTGCTCACAATCAATACTATTTCAATCGAAGATACGTCGCACACTAAATACAGTGGATTCTTTGACATTAGATTTAGAATCCGAGTTAGGTGATTGTAGCAAACAGGCCAGAAGAGGAAGTTTTGATTCTCCAATGAAAGAAACACTGTCTAAGACCAATTTTTATTTTGACTCAAGACACCAAGAACAAGAAATAATAAACATCAAAAAGAAAGAAAAAACAAGTGATAATGAGAAAGAAAGATCAAGTGACATGGGGGTAGAAAAAGAAAGTGACGATGAGAAAGAAATAGTAAGTGACGAGGAGAAAGAAATAATAAGTGACGAGGAGAAAGAAGTAAATGGCTATAAAGAGGAGGAAAAAACACGTAGCGTTATGTGTATCGATTGTATTTTTGACAAAGATCTAGACAAAAGAAATTATTATTTTGGCAATCTTTTGATAGGCGAGCTCCAATTTTTGCCACCATGTATGCGTTCTGAAGCTTATATTAATATACTTAAGTACATCGATTCATTAAAACATAAACACCGCAACAAAATGAACAATTAAACAGATCTGCTATGGATAGTACCATCAGCTCAAGAATTGGCATAAAATATTCTTATATGATCATAAACCCTTCTTTTCGGTTTGCCGTAGTTTGGCAAGGATACCTCATTGAATAATATTAAAAAAAAACAAAAATCTTACGAATTGGTATAAGTAACATAAGTAAATCAAGAATCACATTTTAAATATCCAATCAAAATTTGTTTATTTTCAATATTACAGCTGATAGATAGATAGATCAATCATCATGACAGGTACTTAACTTAGTAAAATCAACAATCATTTTGATTCTCCAAAATATACGATTTTAATCATAAGATTATTTTTGGTTTTATTTTTAATCAACGTTTAACATGATATCGTCGGGGATACTACATATTTAGCACTTGTATATACCGCGTCTCTGCTAGTAGCTATTTTAATTTTACAGAATCTTAAAAATACTTTCTAATTGGTTAACAAATGTCGCTAAATAGTGTTTTGAGCTGTAATTCTATATAATGTCAGTCTTAAAATATTCTATAATTTCAGATTCGCGACATCATCGGCAAGTTGGTTTTCAAATTTGAAATTGGCGACTTTTGTCAGATACGCGGTAATTACATGTGCTAGAACTGCGGTATTGTAGTATCCCTGATCTCCAACGATATGACAATATATAAAATAAACAAGACATTAATATAAGAACAAAACATTATTTTAAATATAGTTACGCTTACTTATCTAATAGTGCATGATTTTGTTTTATAAAAAGCAGTTCGTTCAAGTGATCTCCACTTAAACGGTTTCGGCGTTCTACAACAATTTGCCCAGCCGCCGAAAATATTCTTTCGGCTGGCGTGGAGGTGGCCGGGACGTACAAGTATTTAAGAGCAATATTTTTTAAATTGCTTTGACTGAAATGCCAAAATTCGATGGGATATTCTGTCGTATCTATAATTGGCTTTGAAAGGTATTGATTGATGTCAACAATGGCTTCTGCAGTAACATTTGTGGTAGTGGAGCTGGAGGTAGATGGTGATTCGCGGAGGTATGAAAGTAAATTAAGCTTCGGTTTTTTTTGTGGCACTGCTTCTTCTTGAGATGTCCCAGTTACCATTACATTTGATGACGGCGACGCGGCCCTGTTTTGCGCTAAGTAAGAAATATATTCTTTTTGAACCACATTAACAGCCCTTTCGACTTCCGAATCGGTTTTAAAAGCCTGTTTTTTAAAATGAGGGTTGAGAAGGGTAGTGATCATGCAAGGACCTCGTGATTCGTATGGTTTGATCTTAGTTGTAATAAGTTTTTTTAAAGTTTCAAGAATAATTTTACTGGGCTCCGATAACAGTTCTCTCTCCAGCTGAGCATAACATAATAACAAGCCTTTTATCAAGGGTATTATCAAAGACAAAGTTGTATATGTTTCACCCGATACAGCTTCTGTGCATTCATTAATGGGTTCAAATAATTTCACAACTTCTCCAAGAAATTCGTATTCTTCCTCTGTAAGATTTTTTGGTGCTTTCGGATGTTTGGTCAATGTAAGTGATAACTCGTCTCTGATTTCAGCGATTCTCTTCATCATTTGAAGTGCACTATTCCATCTCGTATCCACGTTTTGTATAGGCTGCAATTGTTTCTTGTTTAAGTTTGTTTGGAAAGATTTTAACTGGTCGGAAGCTAACGTGCTATGTTTGAAAAACGCAACAATAGCTTTACATTTATCTATCAGTTCTTTTAATACACTACATCCTGGGTCCTGAATAGTGTTTTTGATTACCAAATTTAACGAGTGGGCAAAACATGGTACGTGTCTTATCTTTAATATTTCGGCAACTTTAATCATTGTGGAAGCGTTGTCAGTTACCATGACCGTAACTTTATTACGACATTGCCACTCTTCTAAAATCAACGCAATAGTCTGAAACAAAAAAGTTAGACAGTAAATAAAGGTCACCGTTGAACAAAAAGGTCAATTCTTCACATCCACTGGTTAAAAACTGTAAATAAAACTATGTAAATCTACATTTACACTAGCAATATAGAGGAAAGATTTTGTTTGTATTGAAGATCTACTGAGGCGATTTTCAACATTATTTGACCAATATAATGCTATATTATCAGCGACTAACAAAGGCTATATTTTATTTAAAAAACACTAGGATTCCCATTAGGGTCCTTATTATATGTGTCGGAGATAGTAGCGCCATCTAGTTTTTACAAACGGAAACGTCAAGCTATGCTTGACACGGCTGGCAATACCGGTTTTTATATGGTAACATTGTTATTATTATTCTTGTTGTTTCATTATAAACCCCAGTAAAATGATTTATGTACTAAAATTGTATAGTGCTTATTATTGCTCACAAAAAGTCCGCGAGATTAGGTACTTATAATATTTTATTATTACAGTTACATCACATTAACCATTAAGAGTCATCAGTAAATAATATATTACATGTTAAACTGAAATATGATTGCATTCGAGCATTCGTATCATGATATTAAACAGGCCGATTAATAAACGTGTGGATATACCTACTAATGCTCTGCTACTCGTACGAAGCCGGGGCGCTTCACAAGGACTTAATAAATAAGATAAAGCATTACTCACTGAAGATATGTTATCCGCGTCGTGATGCCCATGTAACACTACTGCTTTTAGTAGTACCGATTCCAGCTTCATTTTATTTATGAAATGCGCAGTTACAGCAAGGATGCCTTGATTACTCGTCGACGTCCATGCATCCGTCGTAATAGCCAAATTTATTACATTCTTGAGTATTTCGAACAACTTTACTTTCATCCCTGAATATAATTTTGGTAGGATTTGGGTGCTTAACGTTGTTCTGCCAGGCATTTCATATTTTGTGTCTAATGCGTTAACAAACTCCTTTAAGCCCTCGTGTTCGGATAAACGTAGAGGCTGCATATCAACTGCCACCATTTTAGCAAATTTTTTATCTATCATTTTTTTCCTTGTTGAATTTGCAGCATATTTCACTTGGCTCTGAGTTTCAGAATTTTCTTGACTTGTATTGCAGCTAGTAGAAGTAGTAGGAAATTCTAATAAATTTTCAGGATGTTTACGTCTCAAGTGGTCCTTCATATTGCTAGTATTATTGCAATATTTTAATTCGATCCTGCAAGATTTACAGACAACTTTGTCACCGAGTTCTGTCCTGTTAAAGAAATTCCACATCAACGATTTCTTTTTCTTCGTACAATTTTCATCAGAAGTATCTAATTCCATGTCTAGTTCCAATTTTACTTTTTGTTATTATTTATTTAGTTTCGTTAGTTACCTAACTTGAAGAATACACCACCGAATGATATGACACGACACGAACAACATAAATAGGCAAAGACGACTAAAGTCAGTAGGTAAGTAGTAGGAACAATAACTAAATATTTTTTTCGATCTACCCACCTAATAATTTAAAGAATCGCTACTTTAAAAAAAGCCAAACGTGCGCTTATTATAAAGGCAATATACTAGAAAAGTGGTTTTGGTTGAACATAGCCACGTTATACATTTCCACTACCCATTATGCCTAGATACTGAATGCTAATAATATAATAATACTATTGAAATAATTGTCACTATCGATAGTGCAAAACTATCGATTGTATCGATACTATCGATAGTATCGATAGTCTATTCGATATTGGAAAGCAATACTATCGATAGTATCGATACTATCGATTGATCATTAGATGGCAGCGATCGAAACTATCGATACTATCGATAGTATTGCTGTTTACCGATACTATTGGAGTAAAAGAGATATCGATACTATCGATACGATCGATTGTCCTATCGAGCGAGTACATTATTTCTCACCTATCGATAGCTATCGATAGACAATCGATATTTGGCCTATCGAGCGGCAACACTACTTGAGGTCATCTCTTAGAATTTCATGTTGAGTAAGGATAGGAATGATGTTTTCTTTGTCCCTTTCTATAACCATCTTTACTAAAGATCGTCCACGTTTATTTCCACGTTTCATTTTTTTTCTGAAATAGAAAAATTATATTTTCACTAACAATAGTGTCATGTGCATCAAATCGATTTAATAAGCCATCGATTTATAATGGTTTCGATCGTCCCGAGCAATTTGGTGAAATTTGATGAGGCGGAGATGGGCTCTAGATGAGCCCCAGAAGACCTTTGCTTCACTACCTGTTTGCTTCGAGTTGGCCGTCGATGACCGTTACAAAATTTCGTCACCGGCACAATAACTGGCCCCGGCGACAAAAAATAATTTAACAAGCAAATAAAATTTTTAAATTAAAAGCGATATTAGCGACCGGGACGGACGTGCCGTACGTGGTTGCGTAGCTAAAGGTTATAGGGTTGCGTTTAATAGGGTCTTTTAGGGGTGCGGTACGGTAAAGCGGGACGGGCGGGAGCGGCCAACTCAAAGCAAACGAATAGTAACTTAAAAATTGATAAGCAAAGATGCAACAAACTGCGTGGTTGCTACGATGAAAATAAAATTATAGGTACTGAGATGAAAAACTCCAATCGTCACTAGCAAAAATGAACAATTTCATTTGTATATTTTATTTAATTTCATACTATAGGAGTTTAAAAAATTTCTCAACATAACACTCTAAACTACAAATTCAAAAATGTTTCAACAATAGGGTATCAATTCTAAATAAAATCAAAAACTTTGCTTACCTTGCCAGCAATACTGGTTCAACTCAAAATGTTATATTAATTTACTCAACATCAACCATATAAATGGCGGCAACTCGAAATAATATGGTTTTAATTTTCAACAATACGGATACAACTCAAAATAACTCCAGTTTCTTTATGACGGGTGCGTGCGTTCCTCTTATAGTACCGAGTGCAATTGGCGATGTCCCTGTTTCGATGGGGGAGGAGCGAGGCTTGCTGGTTCAACAAAAGGGGCTTCTAGCGCCATCTAGCGTCGAGTAGTGGAAATATTTTTAACTCTGTTTTATTGGTCGTTAGGTAATGAAATAAGGAAATCGATGGAGTGCATAACTCAAACATTGAGATTTTTAAGTTAGCTCCCTTTAGATCTAGGTGTGCGATATATAACTCAATATTTCATAATTGTCACATGCTTTGAGATGCATATGAAGTTTTGCAACACATGATTTTGTTTAAAAACTAAGTAATAGAATTAAATTACCTGTGATTTGATAAATGCGCAGCGAATTCTTTCTGCCATGACAGAAAAGGATTTGACAGTTCACCAATGTTGCCGTAGTAGAAAAAAAACTACCAAATTCCGTTCCCTTTCATGCAGTTTGCATTTTTATGTGAGCGGGAAGTTTCGATCAAAGTCAACCCACGATTCAAAGTAACCCCGGTTTACGGTATTGAAGGTATATCATATATCGTCATTGTGCTTCTTCCAGGGTGGCTCCTCATCCACGCATCACAAGCAGAATTTACTGCTTTTTTCAATGGCCCATTCACAGAGCGATCTACTGGTTGCAATTTATGTGAACAATGGGGCGGAAAAGATAACATCACAATTCCATGTTCTTTGCAATAATCAAGTGCAGATATAGTAATGTGCGATGGATGGTTATCAATAAGTAGTAAAACTTTGGCCTCTTTTGATGATCGCGTCTGGCTTTGGAAATGTGTTAAAAATGTCAAGAATTCTTTTTCTTGCATCCACCTCGATGAGTTTCCTGCGCCAATGCATCCTACAGGACCATCCCGTACAAACTGCGAGCTGTATCTCAAGCGAGGAAATATTAACATAGGAGGAATTGAATTCCCGAGTGCGTTTGCCGCTACTGTAACTGTTACCAACGTCCCACGTTCCGCTGATGTCAATGCGCCAACTTGACGCATTCCCTTCCTTGTTACAATTCTATCCGGTTTTTGGACGGTTGTTATACCCGTCTCGTCTGCATTATATATATCGACCCTTCGAGTAGCAAATGTCGTAAAAGCCAAATCGCTACTTTTGGGAAATCGCAAAAAACTAAAAATGGAAAAAAAATAATGTTATGTATTTTTTATGTTTCTAAAGCTATATTCGTGCTATTTATATATGTTACTGAGCGCAAAAATCCCTTTTAAAGTGTGTAAGCATCAAAAAGGTAACTTCAATAGTTTAAGAGAAAGCATGGCAGCTTTTACTACACTTTTTTTTCAACAAAAATGGCTTTTACGACAAAATTTGCAATTTATGGGATAATCAAAACTGTTGTATTGTCACGGATGCTGTGAAATGACGCAGCTATAGAAAGGCATTCAAAAATTCGGCCGGTTTGTCAACAAGCTTCTTAGCTCGGCGGTCGAGGCGTGGACTCCCGTGCCGGGGGTCGATGGTTCGAGACTCGTCGAAAAATAATTCTAGATTTTATTGTTGTTGGAAATGTTCTAGAAAAGTAAGAGATATCATCACAACTATTGTCTGAGATAATACCAGAGACCTGTAAAGCAATCTGTAAAGTGCTTAAAAATTATATGAAGGTATGTATTTAACCCTCTACTGCATGAATTATGGAGGATGCGATTAAAAAAATGTTTGATACTAAATATATGTTTATTGAGGCCTGAGGCTTACTTGGGATCATTGCAATGTATGTACCTGTGAGCGTTATTTATTTATTTATCAAGTGCAAAAACAATAACAAAGATTTAAATAAATGTCTGTTGTCTGACTTTATTTTCAGATGATAATTTTCAGAACCATATATGCTTTGTAACTATGCATTCAGTCCAAAATTATTGTTGTAATAAATGGCTTCGTATGCATGTATTTTTAGCATTTTAACATGTATTGATAAGTTCTAGTTATGCAAGTGGCTAGATATCGGTTGTTTCTCTTAGTTGAAATGACATTTAGCTATTACCATTTAAGTACTTAACGATTATCCTATGCTGAAAGCATAATTACGGACTTGTTACCAAAGTAATTATACCAAAATATCAAATTTAGTTCTACTTTAAGCTATGGACATCCAAAATTGCGATGTTTATTTCAATATTTCTAAAATCTTATTTAAATCTTTATCTGTCAACATATTATAATTAAATTTGATAAGCGTATTAGTCCCAATCTATCTAAGTACCTGGTATTCTAAAACTGTATTTTAACAAGTATAACTTGATGTTTTTGGGCAGTTGAAGCTTTATCATAGAAGATACATTAAAGTCCATCATAACTCATACTGCGAGTAGATTATAAAGAAAATCGTTTATTCTCACAAACCTAGTATACATATTTTTCATGACACAAATCGACGTTCTGATGCATACGAAGCCATATATGGCATCTTACATAAATAAGGTAAATAATAGATAAAAAAAACAATCATCTAAAATGGATGATCTACAAATGAGGGGGAATGTCATGACTACCTAATTCATATTTTTAAAGTACTCTCACTTGCTTTTAATTAAGTTTTACATAAGTTGAAATCTGAAAAATTCTGCTCAGGGAGAAAGCAAGCGAGGTCGTGAAATGATGGTTGATTACTATAAAAGTTTATAAGAAAAGGTGTTTTGGAAAAAATATGTTTTGTTCTCTATGAATGTTGGCAATACGATTTAATAAGTAATTTAATATTTAACAAAATTTTTCCTATAATAAAAAAATATTTCTTCTAGAGGCCATATTTGGCTTTGTATGCAATAGAGGGTTAAAATAATAAGATAAATTCCATACAACATTATTTATTTATTTTTAAATCAACAGTAGTGTCTAAATATTTATGTAAGAAACAAAATCAAATTATTTGTTTTACATTTCCATTCGAAAAATATTTATTTTTTAAGAATCAAAAGCTCTTGTAATTCTGATCCTTTGCCCCGAAAAACCGTCTGCGTCATTTCTGAAGTACTACTTCCACTTGCACTAGTGTTTGGCACATTCAATTGTGTTTCTCCACTTGGAAGCAACTCTGATAGAGTGTCATTGGTAATGGTAATTGTTTCTGAGAAGTTATTTGGTAATAATACTTGACTAAAAGGCATGTATTGAGAATGTGGCTCTGCTGCATAAATTGATATCGAATTTGCTGGTGTTTGAGGTTGAGAGGGTGTAGAGTGTTGGCGTAATGATGATGAATGTTGCAAATAGTGAGGTGACTGTGATGGTTGCGAATATTTAGGTGACTGTGATGTTTGCGAATAATGAGGAGACGGTGATGGTTGCGAATATTTAGGTGACTGTGATGGTTCAGAATATTGAGTAGACGGTGATGGATGCCAATGTTTAGGTGATGGTGATGGTTGCAAATATTTAGGTGACTGTGGTGATGAAGACGGTAACGAATGTTGCTGATATAAATGGCTTCTATATGGTTGAGTGTAGTAGGATTGTGTGTCAGTATGTATGTTTTTATTTAAGTTTATTGAAGCATCTAAAGAGAGTTCTCCTAATTTAGCATAGAACAATAGTTCTCCAATCATTTTTTCTACTATGCATCTTTGCAGTTTCGGTAACTCTTTCAATTGAGAGCTCACTGAGCGTCCAAAAGCATCTGCTGAGGTGTCTTCATGCGAGCTGCTCTCTTTGATTAATTGTGTCGCGGACTGTATCAATTCTTCTTGTTTCTTGTATAGAGAATTTTGCCGCTTGGTTGAACTCCTTTCCTTTTTTGTTGCAGGTTCCTGAAGCAGAAAGTGAATGGTTAAAAATAGCAAAAGACTTTGAACAAAAATGGCAGTTCAATCATTGTGTGGGTGCAATTGACGGAAAGCATATTCTTATCGAAAAGCCACCAGACTCAGGTTCAACGTACTACAATTACAAGGGAACATTCAGCATAGTTTTGCTTGGCATAGTTAATGCCAATTACGAATTTATTTATGTGAATGCTGGTACAAATGGGAGTATTTCTGATGGTGGAGTATTTAATCATACATCCTTTCATGAAAAGTTGTTGTCTGATCAACTGCATTTACCACGACCATCTGTCTTGTCGTCATCAGATGTAGTTGCTCCATATTGTCTAGTTGCAGACAGTGCATTTGCCATGAATGAAAATCTTGTAAAGCCATATCCACAGAAAAACTTGACACATGACAAAAGAATATTCAACTATAGACTTTCCAGAGCTAGGAGAATTGTTGAAAATACATTCGGAATATTAGCTGAACGCTTTAGGGTATTCAAAAAACCCATCACAGTGAATGTTGAAAATGTACCAATAATAGTAATGGCTTCATGTTTGCTGCACAATTTTCTGAGGAAAAAGTCAGAAAACTACGTCACAAGGAATTGTGTCGATCGGGAAGATACTAAAAATAATACTTTCCGACCAGGAGATTGGCGGAAAAATTACATCTCAGTAAATCTCAATAGAACAGAGAGACAACGTACTGCTGATTGTAATGCAGTCAGACAGATATTCACAGAATATTTTAACAATCAAGGCCGTGTTGATTTTCAGGAAAGAATGATTAATGTACTAAATATTTAAGTACGTACCTCGCTATTTGAATCTGAAGTTCCAGTCGGAATGTCGGAATTGTCTTCTCGTGAAGGAAAGTTAAATACGGATAGTACCATAGAGACGGAGAGTGCACGTCTTCCAACCCAGCACCAGTTGATTTGCTGGAATCCACCTACAAATAATTATAAACTATAAGATTTATGATAAAAAAAACAAATACCTATAGACTATATTGGTGTTGTAATTTGAACATTTTGGTGTAAAAAAGTATAAATAAGTAACATAATAATAAACTTAAAAAAAATCATTACAAAAAAACTGTAAGGGTACCAACCTACCCACACGAACTTGAAAGAATATGTGCCTACCCAGTGTCCATTACAACTGGCAACGGGCTCACCCCCCGTCACACTGGACAGAGTTTAGGTACTACCTACCTACTGGTGAAACGTGGATGTTCTGAGGTTTCATAAGATCTCGGGGAATATAGTCGTGAGCATATGCTGGATGTGTATTTAGGCATTACAAATAAAATATTACCTAATTTTAAAGAGTGTTGTTTACTTGTAATTTACCTACCTTTTTTCGTTCACGCCTATATGCAGCTCTAAGATATTCAATTTTTTTCTTGAGATCATCTATGGTGGCACTCGGGTAACCCGTTTTCCATTTTTCTAAAATTATTTCATACGCTTGATTGCGTGCATCTTTATTACAGTATAGGTCGTGAGACAAATCCCACAAACACGGGAAACCTTTGTATAGTTCTAAAACTTCAATAATTAATCTTTTTTCTGTAACCGTCGCGGTTTCTTGGTCTGACGCGGCTGACGCCATTGTAAACGTGTGTCTCACACGGAGGTAGAATTGAGACTAAAGCGCTGAACGGTGCGGTGGTACGGCCAGACGACCGGACTTGGTACGGACCGCACCAAATCCTGTGGAAAAATCACCGGACCGAGCGGACCGTCAATAATAATAATAATGTGCGGCGGACCGCTGAACACACCATCGAATATGGTCCGGAGCGCACCAAGGTCACGGTGCGGAGCGGACCATGTCCGGACGTCTGTTAATGCTATAAGATGCAACCTAATCGTGAGAGGTGTCAAGTGAAATCGTAAAACTTCCCTCTTTGTATTATTTTATTGTACAATAACATGAGGCATATAAAATCAAAAACAGCTAAGTGCCGTCATGTCAAATTTGCAGGAAATGAAAAAATCATTTTTCTAGTCTCTGAGTTAGGGATTGCCAAATGTTCAGAGTTCAGTTTTTAGGGTGTTTGATATTTTATTGGTTTTGACTGCCTTAACCAATTAGCTATAAAATTAGAAAAAAGTTAATCCCTTAGCTGTCTCTGATACCGAAACCTGAACTTAGCTGTATTTGATTCTTACTCTAGTGAACATAGCTGTCTTTGATAATGACTGACGCCATCTTGACATAATAAGTTTAGTGATGTTCCACCACAGATAGATAACATAGATCAGAATAATGAAAACACGTCATGTAGGTATTTCAAATTTTAAGAAAATAAAATCTATCAAACTAAATTTTACTTCTTTTAAATCAGAGTTTTCTTTTCTTCTTGGAACATTTTCTATTCTTATGCACTAAAATAATTACTTTTCTTAACTTAACCAGCCTTTATTGTCCTCATTCATTAAAATTTAATTTAAATCTAAATCAAAATTTCTTTTGCTACAGTAAAAAAACACTTTCAAATTCTTAAATCAACCGTTTCTTCTCTTCTTCCACAATCGTTTTCATTATCTTCTTCTTCTCTTTCTTGAATAACTGCAGATCTAATAATATTAACGTAAAATTGACATTCTTCATTGGTTTCCCATTCTGCGCCAAAATGCTTTTTTAATAGTGAATCGACATCCGTTATTTTTGCACGCTTCATGGGTGCTCCTAGTGGCACGGTTGATGGGCGTATCATATTGGTTTTCATGCCAGTTTTGCAGACATTTACCGATTTGCCTGAATATGAATTAAAGTGCAGTTCACCTCGAATAAGCACTTTTTCAGGAATCTTAGACCTATTATAACACTTTATTGTACACACGGACATAATAATACACAAAGTTGAGAAAACATGTACAAAGGGCGAGCTTATCTCTGAAGAGATTTCTTCCAGCAGACCCGTAGAAGAGACAGTTAACAATTACAAGGCAAACTTATTGTGTACAAACAAACAGTATAAATAAATAAATAAATAAATGTAATATATACCTACAACATACAATATATATTAATATATCTATATAATTATATATATGAATATCACTTAAGATAGAGAAAGGTAGTGCTCTTTCGTTTTCTTTTTAAATACAGCTATAGTCTTGGAGTCGCGAATGTCGGCGGGGAGTGAGTTCCACAACCGAGCAGCATGGATGGTGAAGGAGTAGGAGTAGAAGTCGGTGGAGTGGGATGGGATACTAAGTTGGGTACGGATGTGGGATCGGCAAGGTTTGTCAGAAGGGCGGGAGAAGGAGAAACGTTCACGGAGATAGTTAGGATAGGAAGGATTGTGTAGGATGTTGTACAGAAGACAAAGGATGTGAACATTCCTACGATCGCGTACGGGGAGCCATTTCAGCTGGGCCCGAAACTCTGACACATGGTCAAATTTTCGCAGACCGAAAACGAAACGTATGCCCAAGTTCTGTAGTCTTTCCAACTTGTTATTTAACTCCTCGGTGGCATCAAGACAACAGACATCCGCGTAGTCGATAATAGGAAGGATTAGGGATTGGGCTAAGAGGATTTTGGTGTTGATGGGAAGAAAATTTTGAAGGCGTTTGAGGGAATGGAAGGAGTAGTGCACTTTTTTACTAATCTGGTTGAAGTGGTCCGCCCAGGACAGGTTAGGATCGAATATAACACCGAGATTTTTAGCGGACTTACTGTAGGGAATGATGATATTATTGTAACTAACAGGTGAAACGAGGGACAGATCTACGCGGCTACGCATCCTTGTACTACCGATGACCAGACACTGCGACTTGGAGGGGTTAACCATCAGACCATTGGACTTAGCCCAGGTACAGATACGCTCCAAGTCAAGATTTATCGCATTGATAGCGTCACTGATATTATCGGGTTCAAAGTGTCGATAAATTTGAAGGTCATCAGCGTACAAATGATAGTTGGATGATATAATTACAGAGATGGTATTGATAAAAACTGAGAAGAGAAGAGGAGAAAGAACGCCGCCTTGAGGCACGCCTGCAGTGAGATCGCACCAATCAGATGTAATCCCGCCAGAGCGGATACACTGCGAGCGGCCTCGGAGATAAGAGTGAAACCAAGAGATAACTGGTGGAGAAATGTTGAGAGATCTAAGAATACCTAAGAGAACATCGAAGTCAACAGAGTTGAAAGCACTGCTGAAATCGAGAAGTATGAGAATAGTGAGCATTTTATTCTCCATAGCCAGTCGGATATCATCAGAAACTTTAACAAGTGCAGATACAGTACTGTGCCCAGGGCGGAAGCCAGATTGGAACGAGTTCAGTAATTTGTTGCATCGGAGGAAGGAAGACAGTTGTTTATGAACAATAAGCTCTAATACCTTGGAAAGAAAAGGAAGTATGGAGATGGGGCGGAATTGAGAGAAGGAAGTAGGGTTGCTGGATTTTGGCAGAGGAACAACTAGAGCTAGTTTCCATGCCGAGGGAAAGGTGCTGGAAGACAAGGAGAAATTAAAGATGTGTGAGAATTGGAAGTACCTCAGGAAGGATGAGGGAGATCATACGAGAAGATATCGCGTCATGGCCCTCGGCGGTAGAGGAGATAGAAAGGATATGCTTCCTAACATCAAGCTCAGATACTGCAGAAAAAGAAAGTGGGGGACATGCAGGCATTGGTAGTATGGAAAGTTCCAGAAGTGTCTTAGATTTTACAGAGGGATCAATGTTAAATGGAGCTGAAGAGAAATGTCTATTAAGAGCAGAAAGGTCAAGAGTAATTGGGGAAGAATCGGAGGATTTACCAATGCCTAGTGATTTAAGAAACCGCCATACCTGCGCAGGATCTGAGACACTTACAGATTTATGGATATGAACCCTCTTGGCATCCCTGCACATACGGTTACAGCGGTTACGAAGTAACTTGAAACGATCGTGATTGGAATCAGATGGACAACGCAGGTATTTTCTTTTCGCCCTATTCCGCAGCGCCATAATATGCTTGATCTTATCCGTAAGCCATGGAGCCGGCACATGCTTGACCCTAACCTTTTTTATTGGAGCATGGATATCAAATAAGCTAAGGAGAATGTGGTTAAATAATGAAATTTTGGTGTCTATACTGTCTGTACTAAGCACAGGTCCCCAATCGATGCTACATGCATCTAGACGCAAAGCCACTTCATTAATATTTTTAAAGCTGCGAAGGAAACGGTACATAGGCTTGCGTTTAGGAGGGCGCACTTTGTACGACAGATAGACTAGGTCGTGGTAGGAAAAGCAGGCCGGCTGTTGACCAAAAGTTGAGACGTTTTGGGGAGAAGAGACAATCATCAGGTCTAAGAGAGATGGAGTTTTATTTGGGAAGTGATGAGTGGTTGAAAGTGGCAAAACGTGAAGGTTGACAGACGAAAGCAGAGAGAGGAGATTGCGCGTACGATAATCGTTTTTGACAAGACAAGTGTTGAAGTCACCAAGTAAAAGGACATGTTCGTAAAGGGGGCAAAATTGGTGGAGTAAGGATTCTAAAGTGGAAAAGTAATTTATATGCATATTAGGACTGTAAAAGACGGCTAGAAAGATTTTTGTATGGCGTAGGGAAACTTCAAGAAAAAGGTGTTCAGAAGAACCGGAATAACGCGAAGGTGACACGCTGATAACAGAATGTGGGATATCGGTTCTGAGATATATTGCTACGCCACCACACCCCACACCAACACGATCGTTTCTGATGAGCTTGAAGCCAGGAAGTGCATATTGGGTTGATGGGAGAGAAGGTTTTAGGAAAGACTCTGAAATCAAAATAGCATCAACATTTGAGTTACTGAAAGTTGCAAGCAAATCAGAGTAGTGGCCAGGAACGCTTTGGGCGTTAATATGAACGATATTGAAATTGAAAGAGAAACTGGAAAAAACAGAAGAGAGATAATCGGATAAGGAGTCAGTAGTGGAAGTGTCACTCCCATCCGCACTAATAAAATCATCAGACGACGAAGAGCAGGAAAAGAAACTATTATTTGGATCTGCGTGATCATCATACATTATAAATAATAATAAAATATATAGATAAAAATTAAATATAAATAAATATATATACTTAAATATGCCTAAAAACAACCACAAAAGTACTACAAATCGAGTACAGAAAGCACTGTACTCGCCGGGCGTGTGAAAGAAAAATATTCAGTAGTAGGACAATACAGAAAACACAAAGCGAAAAAAAAAAAAAAAACATTCAACAGTAACAATATGCACAACACAAGCAGTAAGGGAACACAGAAAATGATCGAAAACATAAAATTACATATTTCACAGAAAAATAAAACATTAAAATAGACAGAAAACTAGGTGAGAAATTTTAAAAACGTTAGTTCCACTGCAATGACATTTACACATTTTTAAACGAAAACCAATATGTCAAAGTGTTGTCAAAAGCGAAAATTTACGTGACAGCGCAACAATAAGAAATAAATTTTGAAAAGAAAGCGTTTAACTAACATAAATAGAAATTTTGGGTGAACTACCTTCAAAGCCAGACAACAAAAAAACAAATGAAGCACTGCAAAATTAAAAAGCCGCGGCTAAAAGGCAGAAAAGTGAGCAAAGAAAGGTTTAAAAAACAGTGAAGCTATTTCTTCCTCGTCGCTCTGATAGGCCTCACAACAGGCTTCGCTACGGGTTTAGGGGTCTTGCCTTCATTCTGCGCAGTTCTCTGCTGGGGCGGGTCGTTCTGGGAGTCACTTGGTTGACCCGGAAACTTCGCAATGAGCAATTCCAAATCAGACTGCAACTCCAATTTACGACGGCTCTTGTCCGGCAGCAGAATGTTAACCTTGCCATCAGCCGACCAGCAGCGATTGACTCCGAAGTGCATGCGGGCAGCCATGAAAACTTGATGTCTAGTCCGGGTCAGGAACTCTGACAAAGTGAACCCGGACCCCTTCAACGATGACTTGGCATCCCACACCTCACGTCGCTGCTGCACCATGTGGAATCTGAGCAGGATTGGCCTTGGCTTGGATATACTAGAGCCAAGGCGGTGGCACATTTCAAAGTCATCGGGCGTCACCTCTGGCATTTTCATTTTGTCGGCTATTATCTGAGCGACTACTTTATGGGTTCTCTCGTCCTTATCCTCTGGGACCCCATGCAGGAGCAGAACCTTCCGCCTCAGATAAGTCTCATGCCGATCCAGACCGAGCGATAATAGCTCCACTTGGCTTTTGAGAGTTGAGAGACTATCCCACATAAATGTTTTAAATTCTGCGAACTCACATGCAAGTGCTGCAATGTCTGGTGTGGGTGTTGATGAAGATGAAGTTGCCTTTGCAAGACGTTCTTCGTATGCAGTCATCCGGGATTCGAAGATCTTTGAGAACTCGGCGAGACTTGATGTGATGTCCATAGTGTTGAACTGATGTGTGTGAACAGTGCTTATAATGAACAAGGATCACTGGCAGGCGAGTACAGGTGCTTAATTAGTCAAATATCTTAATACATCTGTACTATTAAAGTAGATATCTATTTTATTTTAAATAAATTTTGTGGAGCAAAAATTTTCGTATGCACACAGTTTCGTCGCCTACCGCCAAAAAGACCTCTTCAGGATGAACCTTTTACATTCCGATATTTTAAAAGGCCATTTCGCAGTCGGTTTTAGAACATCTTTTGCGGCGCTCCTGAAGTCTAACATTTGGATGTCACGCATTTTCGTGACGGTTGCATTTGTGGCAATGACGTCTATGTAATCTTCAGGTTGAATGATTACTTCGTGCTTTTTAAGAACCTTTTCAATATTGCCAAAAACTCGGTCTGGCGGCATAAAAGAATGCCCGGTAACGGGAAACACAACTTCAATTTTTTGTATAGACAAGTTATCGAGGAGCCATCTTGACAGCATACATAGTAATATAATATTCTTATTCTGCCCGCCACATCCGTCAGCCACAAGACGTACAGTGTTGATCCCTTCGAAGTCAGTTTTATTTAAGCGGTCATACACTGCGGAGGCTATCTGGTTGGATGTTTTCGGAAATTCATTCTCCGACCACAAATATGCAAAAGTTGTGTCTCTATTCAGGTGATCTTTAGAAGAACCCTGAACAATCGTAAAATTGTACAGATACAGGGTGACTGGTAATTCGACCTATTCCTTGAAAGGGGTTATACTAGAGTTCATTTGCAACAATTTTTCCCCAGTTAACTGGGGGTCGAAAATCGCTTGTTTTCGAGTTCTCTCATTTTTAAGAATTTTTTGAATATTTCCGTTTTTCGACCTAAAAATGACAATTGTGAAAAAAATACTCCACTCTCTGCACTCTGTAAGCATTTTTCTAGTAGCTGATGAATGAGCGACTACTTTAAACTAAAATACATGTGAAAAATACCCAAAACCACCGTAATAAAAGGTTATAAACCGCAAGACAACAATTTTTTATTTGGATTTTGTTTCAATCCAAAGAGGATTACTCAAAAAAAATTTATGACACTTGGCGTACAAATTGCGGAAATAACTTCCTCAATTCCTAAGCTTTCCAAAAAGATGCAAAAGTTGTGTACTTTAGTTCAAGTTTGGAAAATAAACCTTATTAAACACGCAGATGTGAATTTTATTCAAAAAGTTATTGGTTTGGTGAAAATAAAAAAAAGAGTAAAATAATAATGTTTAGTACCTAATCATATGAAATTACAAATTTTGTTTTAAAGTTTTACATTTAAAAATCACAAGTCTTGCTCAAATTGTCTTCCTCCGTTACGTATGCAAGCACGAAGCCTGCGACGTACTTCGCTTACTGTCACTCGAGTTGAAAGCGTGTCTTTAATTTGTTGGGCAGCTGCCAAAATCCTCTCTCTTAATTCTTCTTGAGAAGAGATAGGTGTACGATACACCAATGTCTTCATATGACCCCAAATGTAGAAGTCGCATGGGGTTAGATCGGGACTCCTAGCCGGCCAAGGGATCGGGCCGCCTCGACCAATCCATCTCAGTGGATAGTTCTCATCCATCCACTGTCGCACGCCCCGGTAATAGTGGGCTGGGCAGCCATCATGTTGATACACCAAAGCTGTTCTTGTGGTAAGCGGCACATCCTCCAGCAGCGGACGTAACTCTTCTCTTAAAAAGTTTTCATAGGCGATGCCGGTTAGGCGTGCCGGCAGAAAGAATGGCCCGATTAAATTATTGTGCACGATTCCCATCCACACATTAAGTGAGAATCTGTGCTGGTGAGCTCCTTCGTTAGATTTTCTCGGATTCTGACCTTTAGGGGCCCAAAAATGCAGATTATGATAGTTTGTAATACCATCACGGTCGAAGTTCGATTCATCTGTCCACAAGATTGTTTTTAGATACTCAGGGTCTTCAATGTCTGCATTTATTAGAAATCTGCAGAAATCCATCCTTCTGACAGGATCTCCCTCCTCGATAGCTTGTACTGGCGTGTAATGGAATGGATACTGCCGTGCTGTGTGCTGAGTGAACCAGACTTTCCACTGAGACATACCAAGCTGCCTAGCCACAATTCTTGTTGAAGTAGTGCCGTCTGCTTGAAAACACTGCAAAATTTGCTCCTCTTCGATTGGATCACTAACGCTAGGTCTACCAGCGTCGGTTTGGCGACGTCGAACCGATCCCGTTTCTCGAATGCGCCGATATGTCGTACCAAACACGCTGACATCAGGTAAACGGCGGGTAGGAAAACGTCTTTGATAGTCTCTTCGAGCAGCAGCAGCGTCACCATCACAAAACCCGTAACAATACATGATATCCGCGTATTCTTCATTTTGGTAAGCAGCCATTTGAAAAGGAAGCTGTTTTAGCGCAGAATTTAAGTTAGTTAACAACGACACGTCCGAACTCCAAGATGGTTGAAACTAACTGATTACTTAATGAATTGAGCGAATGAGTGGGCCTCGATTGTGAACCTTAGTACAAACATTCCCGAATACTTACAAAAGAGAAACAATGTAAGCAATAAAATGAAAGAGACAAAAGCAAATCGGCATCTTGTAAGGTTCGCTTCTAGGAAATCCGCTACCTGCTCTGCCATTGTTAACAATTTTTTTCAAACTCTTGTCAAAGTAGACAACATTTGCACCTTTTTGGAAAGTTTAGGCATTGAGGAAGTTATTTCCGTAATTTGTACGCCAAGTGTGATACATTTTTTTTAAGTAATCCTCTTTGGATTGAAACGAAATCCAAATAAAAAAATTTTGTCGTGCGGTTTATAACCTTTTATTTCAGTGGTTTCGGGTATTTTACACATGTATTTTAGTTTAATGTAGTCGCTCATTCATCAGCTATTAGAAAAATGCTTACTTAGTGCAGAGAGTGGAGTATTTTTTTCACAATTGTCAGTTTTAGGTGGAAAAATGGATTTTTTCAAAAAAATCTTAAAAATGAGATAACTCGAAAACAAGCGATTTTCGACCCCCAGTTAACTGGGGCAAAATTGTTGCAAATGAACTCTAGTATAACCCCTTTCAAGGAATAGGTCGAATTACCAGTCACCCTGTATATTTGACGACTATAATATGCGCTCTGATCTGGTACTCTGGGTAAGGGGTTATTTTTTTGGCAATCGAACGAGAATGTGATCGTATCTTCAGCCTTTTCTTAAAGCAATCTAAAGAATGCTTGTGCCCTGAGCTTGTGCACTCTTTTTTCAATTATAAAGTCTTTCTTTTTTTCTTAGTCGCTTTCCCTTTTAATTTTCCCTTCTAACTCAATACACTTCGAGCAAACGTCTGTTCTCGGAGTACCAAATCCCAAATTGAAATCTTGGTTGAATATTGTACGAAAATAAGACTTCTTCACAACAGATTGACAATTTTCGGTTTTGTACATCTTATAAAGTTTGTTTATACTCAAATCGCTATGCAGATATTTTCGCTCTTGAGTGGCAGAGCGACAGTAATGTGATTCTATGCATTTGAACTTCATAATAAACTGGCGTACCATTTCTTTTTGCTCCCTATATTTGTTTATTTTATGATTTCCTCCTCTGTGTTCTTGAGCACATTGTCCCGTATAGTAAAAAGCCTTCATCACAAATTCGACTCTATATTTTGTAATTTGAAGAGTACTCAGAAACATTTTTTGGCAGACAGGCAGGAATTCCTTCTGACTGTTTAAAATCCTGTACTGGATATTAAAATCTCTTCTAAGTCTCTTATTCTGGGTAGGACGTCTTCTTTTAATTTTTTTTATTTGGCAGCACTTAAGCAGAAAAGCATCTTGCCAGCTTTTTTTTCTTGAAGCATAAAAGGATTGGTGAAATTTTTGAAGATCATTTATTGTCAGGCTTGCACATTTCAGCGTTGAGTTTTTATGCGAACAGTTCACTCTTTCAGGTAAACGTCTTGAGGCGTATCTGTAAAATAACATTTCATAAGGAACCTGTGAAGGATTGTCTTGTTTAACAAAGTAGAAGGTAAAGGTTTTGAAAAATTTTAAAATTATCAATATAATATCATAAAATATTGTTTGTTTTATCTATTAATCGTGTTTAAAAAATGTATCATTAATTTTTTGAAGAAATGCAATAAAATATTTATTAAAAATTTTGCGGTAGGCGTTTAAACCGTGAAAAGTAATCATTGAAAATTGATACGTACGTAAGTTTCGTTGTTAATTTGGGCAAACAAGGATTTATTTTTTTATTTGTAGGTAGTGCAAATGTATTGAAAATTTCGTATGACGCGCGTTCAATAAGTTACCTACTCATAACAGTCGAGTAGTCGTCTGTCAACCTCGACTGTAAAGAGTAACGTTATTAAACTTGCATCATAATTTATAATTACAATGATTAATAAAAAAATATATATTAAAGTTAAATTATTATAATTATTGCGGAAAAATGTAATGAATTAGATAGCAGGTTATCTATACGTGTGTGGACGTGTGGGGTACATCACTAACCTTTCTCTCTTGGCAATGTTTGCCTTCCAGTTTTCTGGGTTATGTGACCGTTTTCGTCCTCTGCCCGGTGTTGCTGGTTCTACAGGGACCTCCATTATAATCGGTTTACATAAATTTGTTTACGAAAACTCACTAAAAACACTAAAAGACGAAGAAAAATATCGACGGTGGTTGACGCGAACGCATAGAAAACGCCATTTTGTTTTCCAGAATTCAAGCGTTGTCATTGGCTGTTTCGTCACCTAGCTGTCTTTGAATATGACTTGGGTGCACTTAACTGTATTTGATCCCAAAATCAATTTTTAAACGAAAGGAGAATGGGCATTTTGGTACCCGCTCCAATAGCAATGACTGTAGTTACGTTCGATGGGTCTTTTTATGACCACCAATGTTTAATAAGACCGCTTGATCCAAATCATTGTGAGTTCGGAGATATACCAATATGAAAATGACAAGTTTTATAGAAAAAAAAATTAATTAAAATGGCACATGGTGTCTATTATTGCTATTTATATTTGTAATAAAATACTTTTATGCCAGAATGTTATATAATAATAATAAAACAATATGATAACAATAAAAAATATATAATAATAGTTAATAACAATCTATTATATATATAAAACAGCCGGGTTGGTTCGAACACTTATAACTCGAAAACGGCTGAACCGATTTCGATGAAACTTGGAATATAGATAGTTCATTACCTGGATGGAGGAACATATAGGCTACATATTATAAAGAGAGCTGGGTAGCGGGCGAAGCCGCACGGGTCCACTAGTAATATATATTAATTATGTGGTATACTAACATTGTATTATTGTGTTGTTGTGGTACTCTAAATAATACGTTGCGATACTATGCTCAATACTATGCTCGAGTAATACTATTGAAAATAAAAAATCAATATATTTATATATATATATATAAAACAGCCGGGTTGGTTCGAACACTTATAACTCGAAAACGGCTGGACCGATTTCGATGAAACTTGGAATATAGGCTACATATTATAAAGGGAGTTGGGCAGCGGGCGAAGCCGCACGGGTCCACTAGTAATATATATTAATTATGTGGTATACCAACATTGTATTATCGTGTTGTTGTGGTACACTAAATAATACGTTGCAGTACTATGTTCGAGTAATATTATTGAAAATAAAAAAAAACTAAAGATTTAATTCGAAATGACATTTATTTTCATTCAAGACCATCTACAATTACATCATTTAGAAATGATGCAGGGGCAGTAAAACCTTCATGTCTCGCATATCCAAGATACCAGATAATTGAAATAATATGAGCACAAGTGCCCATTGTACGTCGTCCAGTGAGGCAAGTACAATAATGTTGCAAGATATCGTTGTCATTATTTGTGTTATTGTTTTTTACTAAAACATAACAATAGTACGTTTTCGATCTCCTGTGGCGTGACTGTACGCGCCCACGTAACAGCCAAACATCTTCGTTAATGCCGTAGTCTGGCAAGTCTTCCAGAGCGTTTTCTCTGTATATTTCGATTGAATATAAGCCATTTCTTAAATGCTCACTGCAATATGATCTCGCAAGCTTTAATTGGTATGTACCTAAAGAAAGCAAAATGACATGCTCTTCTGTTAGATGTGGGAAATTCTGAACATTATTTGCTTCTATTCTTAGAAAATCTGCTCTTCTGTTGTTTAATCTTTTCCTCTCTACATAATTGTGCAGAAGGTTTGGGGAATCCATTTTGTTTCGGATGATATTTAAATAGGATTCTACATTATTACTATCGGCGATGGGTTCGTGAAAATGATTTATAATAGCAGCGGCGATTTTAAAATCAGTGAACATGTGTGGAAGAGCTCTATTGAAATATTTTTGCCGTAAGAGCTTAAAATCTCGCTTGAACTTTCCATTCACTACTTCCACAACCCATCGACATATCGTCACCGATCTAGCTTCATTGGCCTGCTCAGTAGTCAGCTGTGTCTCGTTTCTATCTTTTGTTGGAGGCATGTATGATTCATAGCCACATGCTTCAATATCGTTCAAACTATCTCTGAATCCTCGGTCCAATATAAACACATCGTTTGCTTGCAGGAAGAAATGTAAAGGATTCTCTCCATTGTTCATTATATCACTCATTATATTTGCATCAGTCTTTGTTGCAGCGTATGGACCCAGTACGTCAAGAATGTATCCATCAGTGCATACTATCAAAAAAGGTTTTAAAAGATTTTGGAATTTGTGCAAACTGTATGATTGTCTTTGAAATAAAAAGTTCGAGCTTTTGTTTATGTAAATATAAGTGCCATCATATATTAGTATCACTTTATCATTTTCTTCGTTACCAAACAAAGCTTTAGGAATTGTGAGGTTTCTTTCTAATACCTCATTTCTATTGATGTGGTCCAGTCCCAAATGTAATATTACATATTCATTAGCTAGGCATTCACGCACAATAGCTAATAAACGCTCCAGTTTTCTTCGAGACACATTAAATAATGTTGCCAATCTCTCATCGGAATCTCCGGTACGTAGTTTTGTAAGGTATATACCTAATGCAGTTCTTGGTTCCTTGCATCTCTCACTTAGAGAAGGCACCTGATCCAGTATGGCATCGAACTGTTCGCCATTACGTCCGGTCCAAAAATGCATTTCTTCATTGCTCAATGAACCTCTTGTGTTAAAGTCGAGCCTAGGTCCACGTTCTCAAGCCCTTCTCATCATGTCACAGACGTCTGTAAATTGTTGTGCATTGAAATGATGAGTGACATTGCAAGATTGAGGCAGTTCATCCCAGATGTTGCTCTCAAGGTGTTGGCTGCACACTCTAGCGCCCTCAGGAATATATAACTTATGTTCACAAAACATATTAAGTTTGATAGTCTCAGGTATGCGATTACGGGTTGGGTTTCGGCAATCGTTGAATATACAATGCCTTGGTGTGTTTGGGGCTCGAACGTAGTCTGGAACCTGAAGTTCCTGGGCATTTGGTTCTGCTTCTGGTATAGCAGGTACCACGTCGTCATTGTGTCTAACAGCGTTCTCAATTCTCTGCCAACATCGATGACAGACACATCGAGTATTGTTGAACGCCACCTGAAAAGGGTAAAATACGATGTAGATGTTTTTTTATTTACTCTGGCTTGATAACGTTTTGTCATAAAAACCTAATTCGGTCCGGTCAGTAGGTATCTATAGTAGGATTATTTACTCGGTGCATACTCCGATGATTTATGACCGAGTTTCCAGCGAGATAATAGTATAGAACGATGCCACATAATCGTAATAATTCGAAACAATAATGTAAGCAGGTAGAAAATGTTGACCCTTCTAGTGCTTATCAGAACCGGTTCACGCATCGGTCGGCGCATATTTCCGTCCTTCATTTGTTTTACTGTCCACGTGCACAATAAATGCCAAAATGTTTTGTTATTTAGTGAATCACTACTGGTACGGACAGAACACCTGAATTCCGTGAACTGATAAAACGAGGTTGGAGTTTCGTACGCAGGCGGATTGCCCTATCCATACACTATATTAGGAAACGTTTTTGATAACACTCTAGAACATACTTCCAAAACTTAATAGTTAATACGTGTTTATCCAGTGAAATGTTCATGAGTCTTATTGTAATCCGTTATTTAATGTTGCTAAACGTAGCTTAGAAACATTGAAAAAGTAAAGCTTAGAGAAGATATGGTATGGCGTTTGTAGTTTAAGACCAATTACATTCAAGCTGCATGACAGTTGACAATCATACGCTTTTCAAAAGAGCGCTATTTTCTAACATGAAAAAGTGAAGCTAAGAGAAGATATGTTATGGCGTTCGTTGTTAATGCGGTATGACAATCACACGCTTTTCAAAAGAGCGTCATTTTCTAACACTGCTAACAATTTCGTAATAAGGAGAATCACCTGTGACACATTTAAATAGTATAACGAAGTGGGTACTAACCTCCAATTCAGCATGTTCTTGTATGTACGCCGCAAACGCTGGTCGTGTCCTTGGGAGGTCATCGGTCAAAACATGTCGCTGGTATCTTGCATTATGTAGGCCTCGCCGGCACACCACACAATTGCTATGTTGTTCCATTGCAACAGTCCAAATCGGTAACGAAATTCACAAAAACACTTCACAAGCCGAGGTCAACGTTTAAAGCAGGTAGAAAATGTCCAAAAAGAGGTGCAGGGCAGGGGTCGGTGATAAAAGCGAGATGAGAACGTATTCTGATGAACAGCAGCGGGACGTCGTCTTTCGTACGGTACGATTGAACGACTGGAGTGAAGGAGCCGATCCGATGACGCGCTAAACTGCCCAAGCGCATCGCTCCCCACCACTCCTAGCTGGGATATAGCCGCGCGCTCACATTCCTCTTCTTATAACCGTCGGTTGTCGTCAATGTAATAAATATAATAGGAATTATTTTAAGAATATATGCAGTTCTATTTTATTTATTTGGTAAAAACAGACAATAGACGTTACATGGTTAATTACATAAGTTTACAAAAAAATAGTAGTTTAATTAATAGTTCGTAGCAATTAGTGTAATATTATAGTACATTTATTTATTTATTTATTTTAGGAAGATTTACAGCATTACATTTTAATAAACGTTCTTATATAAATCTAAACGCCATTTAAAAAATCTCCACATTTAACATATTATTTTTAATATATTAAATAAAATACATTAAAAAAATAATATATAATAAGCATATTATGTATATAATATGTATATATAATTGTAATAATGACATTAAAAACCAAAAAAAATAATTAAAGAATCATCACGAATAGCTCCGTTCCCACAGCGAATGATGACAAGCGTCCTAGTACACATTGATGTACATAAAGTAACCTTTAAAATCTGATATATATTATGTCTATTGGGGCGGGTACCACATTTCATACATTTTTGCCCATTGTCCTTTGAAGGGGCTTAGCTGTATTTGTTCCTAACAAGAATAAAATGAAGAGTTGCAACCAAAACTTCACTAGATGGCTCCATACTCAGTTCATTTTTGGAATGTGTGGCACTTAGCTGCCTTTGATTCTACATCTACATGCCTCACATACACTCATTCGAATCTAAAGAAAAACCTGTTGTTTACTATTTGATGACTGCTTGCAAGTTGTGGATTGTAATGCTAACGTCGTAAAAATATTTTTTGTTTACTTATTGTTGATTACGACAAAATAATTTTAAAATAACTTCAAGAATCTCATTGACAATAATGTAGTAATAGCAAAAAAGCAAACTAATTTGTCTTTTACGACAAATTCAGCATCTACACTTTCTTGATTTTGATAATAATAAAATGTTGTATAAGCAGTGTTTAGACATATGGACTTAATTTACGACATTTTGGCCAGTCAAGGAAAGCGATTACGAATATTAAATAATTATAAATCAAAATTATTGTTGGTGATAAATCTTAGAAGCAACAATCTTTTTTTTATAGCTAAGTATATACAGTTCGATTCAGTTCGTTAAACTGCCCACTTAGGTTGGCCTTTGATTTCAAATTTTGTATATTGAGATACTCGAAGCGTGTCGAAAGTGTAAAACCACACATTTTACGACATCACATTATTAATATTATTTTGTAGTGTTGCTGTCGTAAAAGCATTGTTTTAAACACGTTGTTCGTTACGACAAAATAGTCGAAAATGACTGCAAGCATCCTAGGGAAAATAATGTTGTAATAGCAATATTGCAAACTTATTTGTCTTTTACGACAAGTTAACCGTTTGTACATTCTTGGATTTGATAACAAAAAAATGTTGTATAAGCACTGTTCATAAAAATATGTTATTTACGACAATTTATGACAGTTATCCTATGTCAAAAAAGGCGGTTACGACAATAAATAGAAAAAAATACTGAATTTCGGTGCTTAAAAATCTGTGTAGTAAAAGACATTTTTTTCAAGATATCGAAATTTTAAATATACAGATCGATAGAGCTCGTTAAATTACATAAGACAGCATTAAAAACTCATTTTCGCCAAAATGGCTTTTACGACATTTGCTACTCGAAGGGTCGATATATCTTTTGGTGTAAATTTTTCTTTGTCTAAGACTCTCTCTAAATCAGTGTTACCAGATGAAAATTTTAAACTACCGTTTGATGTGTTAAAAATACCGTGTTTCAATTTGAACATACCGTGCAAACGTTTGAAAAGTACCGTGTAAATTACCGTGTATACCTCTAGGTGATGCAAGAAAAAACACCATAAAATTTCAATAGTTTTATTAAAATTGTATGAGAATTCTTGTAAAAGTTCTTATTTTAGATGATCAGACAATTTTATTTAATCATCTAAAATAAGAACTTCTTGTTCATAAATTGTGACATTCATTTTGGATAACATGTCTTTGGTAGGAACAAAATCCACACAATTATTTCCATGTCGATGGATCGATTGTTGAGCAAGTATGTTTCCTTTTATAGTTTTTGTAATCAATTTGTTTCTTTTCTTTGTTTTTATTTCGTTGACTTGGCTGAATATTCTCTCGCTGGTCTCGCTCTCACATAAAAGTTGGGAGGAAATGAAACTTGTTTTGTCCGTTTTGGTCCTTTAGCAGAGCTATCTGTGAACAATAAACAGCAAAGTTAAGTATAACATATTCTACGCCAGAAAGGTCTAAGGCAGTACGAAGTTAAAAAGGCAACCTACCTCATGCCAGAACTGGTCAGCGTTGTCAGTTGAGGGTGCACAATGCATTTGAGATGTAACTATCGGTAAATTTCGCCATTCATCGTCCAGCATTTGTTGGTTACTCAGTTCTTTTGGACTTATCCGGGGGAAAACATCGAAGAGCGCCGATAATGTGACGAGTCTTTCATTAGACGTTGATGAAATACACACTTCAGGTTTCAATTTCGAAATATAATTCATGGCCTGATCATTGAGACTATATCTTCTCCTGATGCCAACGCAAGCAGCCACCACAAACTGTCGACAATTCTGTCTGAATACTTGTTTTTCAGAGTTTGAAACTTCAGGCAAATTAAGCTGCTGCCGAGCACCAAGCCCGAGGTACATTTCGTCCAAACCAAGATATTGTTCATCTTTTGTTGGATCGATTTCATCTAAGTTAGTGGATTCCACGTACGCAGCTTTCATAAATATCAGGAGCAGCTCTTTGTACAGTTCTGTCATTTTGTTATGAAGGTCAATAATAACAGCGGACTCGCTTTGGAAATACATGTTAGTTTTTGTAAATTTCGGCAACATCCATGCTAAAAAATAGTAATAAGCCTTCATTATTGGCTCGTTTAACGCTGTATGAATTTCTACGCACTCTCTGTCATTTAACCATCTGCCATTAAAAAATAGTCTTAATGCTTGCCATTGTTCCAGAATTCGATCTACCACTGCACCTAATGAAAGCCACCGGGTCTGTGCAGGTCTCAACAATTTATGGACATCTGTTTCAGTAAATATCTGAAAATCTTTGAACTCAGATTGCCGTTTACTACTTAATTTAAAAAAATTGTAGATAGATCGAGCCAATTTTTCGCATTCTTGTGGGAGTTTTCTACACGCGTCGCTTGCACATAAATGCAGGGAATGGCACACGCATTTTATAACGGTAATGCCGGGGCAGTGTTGACGAAACCTGGTAGACACGGAATTCGTGCAACCCATCATGGTGTTGCACCCGTCAGACGCAAAGCCAATAATATTATCGAATGGGATTTCATATTTTTCGAAAGATTGCATGACGATGTTAAATAAATGTTCTGCGTTGGCTGTGTAATCTTCAGCGCTTCTGTCAAAAAGCTGTATCAAGTCCCAAAAACGGCTAATAATTTTGCCTGATGCCGGATTATAGTATCTGACATTTACACATACCGTTTTTACCACTGCTATATCCGTGCTCTCATCAATAAGGACTGAAAATTTCGACCTTCTTAAATCTTGACACAAAGTCTCTTTTTCGGTTTTTCCAATAACGTTGTTGATAATAGCTTGGGCTTTTGTACGCTTAAATTTTAAATTTTTAGCTATATCTGAATCGATGAATGTTTTTGATAAAAGATCGCACATGTGATCTGCCACTCGATGGGATAACTTGTGTTCAGCCATAAAGGCAGCTAGTTTTATCTCTGCTGTTTTTTGTTTATCACCGACAGGTGCCGATTTTTTTAGCATACTGTCTATGGGCTGAACATTTGAACGCAAGGTTTTAAGTTTTTGGTTATGTCTTGATCCCTCAGAATGTCTTTTTATAATAGTTATTTCTGCATTCATTGATGCATCGCAAAAAGAGCAAACAGCTTTGTATTGATCCTTAGGATGTTTTTGGAGCCATGGGGAGTAATTTTTATTATTGCACCACTCGTCTTTAAATTTTTGTTTATAATGCTTACGTTTTTGTCCAGTTTTCGAAATCTTGGAAGATGAGACTTCTTTATCGGTTTCGTAACTATCAGTGTCACTGTCCATTTTGAATAAATATCACTAGTCGTACGTACGTAACTCAAAATATAATAATTCAGCTTTTCACTAACACACAGACTGAACCATGACCATGACTGAACTGCCTGAAAATAAAATGGGATTCATTCATTCATTATTATAAAACCAATTATCATTTAAGTTGACATAAAAGAATAACTATTACTAGAAACACTTTTACATTTAGTCGTATTATTCCGAAAGACTTTTAGAGAGAGATATTTGGGGATTCACCGAACTCCCAATGACAACAAACGGACTGGCGTGGTGTTGTCAGGTGTCAAAAAACTGAAATAACGTTTCGTTTTACGTATATTTTTCTCGAATTCCTTCATAATAAATTGAAGTACAGACACAGTTTAACACGGTAATTATTATTTGAAAATACCGTAGAAAAATACACGGTAGTGAATCTCTACCGTAGACCGTGTTTTAGCCAAATATACCTTGCATCTACGGTAGTTACCGTGTACCTGGTAACACTGCTCTAAATTGTCAAAGAAGGCAGCCACATTTGTCTCATTAAAACTTGTTGCTCTTGAAAGACTCGTTGCTTGAGCGCATCTTATTGATAACTCCGGGTTCCGCTTCATGAAGCTTGAGAACCAGTCTGGTCCTGCCATGCCATTTTCATCCCAAGTGTTTGGCCTTTTCAAATTATATGAGACCGCTAGGTCATGTGCTAGTCTTCGTACTTCTTTAGGCGACAGACCAAAGTATATATCCGCCGATCTCTGGAGATATTTCGCTAGTGTATGTGTGGTGTTCACTGCGTGAGGTGGGTAAATAATTACACAATATGTTATTAGTTAAGTTACACACGGCAACTGGTGGATGCAACGTCCGCTCGCTACGAGGAGTAGATTATTAATGATGGCGGGTGTTGCCCCCACCACCTACAATGCATACATTTATTTAAGATCAATACAATAACTATTATTATCACAATACACTATTACTGAACGTAATATATATTTATAATTAATAATATAATAATATCTATTTATCTAAATAGCAGAACACCACAACTCTTCCTTTTTAAAAGCTTTTGTTTTAAAGACAAATACAATCGTTAAATGTGCAAAACCAATCATCTAACAATAGTTTGAATGGAACAACAATAATATTATAAATTTGAGTAAACATGAATAGCGAATCGTTGAAGTTCAGAGTTTTCAGAATATCTCTGCCTATCCCCTCGGGGAACATAGTTGTGAGCATATGGTTACGCTTAAACTAAAGTAGATATATTTTTTACCATCAAGTCTAGTGTTTCTACCAATCAATGTTTTTTTCTTGTGTATAATGTATAGTAACAATAACAATTAATTATGAAGTTTGGTATTTATTAGTTTTATAGTTATACATACTCGAAAGCCAACTAAATTTTTTGTTATTTTGCTTTTCTCTTACTATCATCATTTCATTTCCCTTTTTTTTTTTTTTTTTTTTCGGTTTTTGATCTGTGTCTTTTTTAAAGATATTTACAGTCTACGGTAATTAAACACTACATTCCTGGCCATAGCCTATTTTATGATTAGAACTATTAAATTATAACGTCTAAAATATACATATTAATCTGAACAAGGTTAAAGGTTATTGGCAATGGAAAATCGATTTGATTCATGGACCATTGTCGCAAATTTAACTGGAATTTCATGACCAGGGAGCTCATTTCGGATTGTGAATTGATTAATTTTATTAATGTGCAATGCAATGTACATAATTATCAACTCATAACAACCATGACATGAACAGGGGCTACCAGAAACTATCACCAGGAAAGAAACTTGTGCTACTGAGTACCTTATAAGTAATGTAGTTATGTTTGTTGTCTTTTGATGTCAAGGTTATAATGACAAAAATTACTCTTTTGGCAAAATGAAATTTCTTAATGACAGCCATGACATATTAAATATTAAATGAAGATAGATATCGTAATCCTTATTTATTAATTTACTAAGCTGTTTCTTTTTAATTTACTTGGGCTTTGACGCTACCCTAGTGGAACATAGGCTTGAGCATTACGTATGCATGTATGTTATATGTTAAAATCTTTAAGTTTTTAAACATTGGAAGTTTGTACTTGTCTTGTTTTAGATCAAGACCGGAGAATTTCAATGAAAATACGAGATTACTTCGATATGAAAGGATTTTAATTTGCCTTTTGGTTTACAAAATATAATGAGGTGTTTCAAATTCACCATAGAGATGTAGAAGGGACGAGCACAGATTAAAAAACTACACTTTTTAAACTTGAATCGAGAAAGTTAGTGTTGCCACACGCACGCGCGAACATCTTGCCCCCCGTTGAAAGGCGTAGAGACTTTCAAACCTGGACAGGCAGAGGGCACAGGCGAACCAGCGACCGACGAACGCAACCTCTAGCTGTATTCACGTCGGCGACTCTTGAAACTCCATCATTTCCGGGAAACAGTCGAGCCACACGACCAAGCCGCCAACATAACGGTGGAGCATTGTCTTCATGAAGCAATACTAGGTCTCCAATATTCAACTTGGTCTTATCTGTTTTCCATTTAGTTCTCTGTTGCAACTCCGAGACATATTCCTTTTGCCATCTCCTCCAAAAGTGCTGACGAATGTGTTCCAGGCGAGCAGGTGCCGGTAATGCATTCAGCGGTCGTCCAATTAAGAAGTGCCCTGGGGATAAGGAAAGGAAGTCGTTAGGGGAGGATGACATTGGATGCAGTGGACGACTGTTCATTATGGCCTCCACTTGTGCGAACAAAGTACTAATTTCTTCAAAAGATAGATGAGAATTGCCCATGACATGTTTGATATTATGTTTTGCCGATTTCACCCCGGCCTCCCAAATTCCACCGAAGTGAGGAGAATATGAAGGAATGAAATTAAATTTTATGCCTTCACTACTTGCAAACTCTGATAGAGGTTCCTTATTATTTTTTAAGAAATAACCTATGTCTTTAGCAGCTGCAACAAAGTTGCTGCCATTATCTGAAAATATTTCCGATGGCTTGCCACGACGAGCGACAAATCTACGAAGTGTCATAATGAAAGCGTCTTTAGTTAAATCTGAAACTGCCTCTAAATGAACGCATTTAAAACGTAAGCATATGAATAAACATAAATAACACTTTACCAATTTAGCACCGCGTCCCTTACGATTAAGAATAAAAAAATAACCGGCATAGTCAACGCCTACGGATTTGAACGGAAAATCAACGGATACGCGATTAGCTGGTAGGTCTCCCATTTTTGGGTGTAACATTTGACCGCGAAGACGAACACAAGTGACACAATTATTCACAACCCGTCTTGCAAGTTTTCTGCCATTAATGGGCCATACAGTTTCTCTTATAGTTGACAACAGCAATTGTGGGCCAGCATGCAAATTACGCACATGTTCGTGTTCGAACAATATTTTTGTTAAATGATGAGAAGAGTCGAGAAGTATGGGATGTTGTTTTTCATACTTATAATCATGAGCATTGCTGAGACGTCCCCCAACTCTAATTAAATTAGAACCTTTGTCAAATAATGGTGACAAAGACAATATCTTTGATTTAGATTCTAAAGGTTTGCCCCTTAACAATGCTTTAAATTCTATCACAAAACTCTGTCTTTGAGCGAGACTGCAAAGAAAATTAAAAGAATTATTTAATTCATCAACATTTAGGCCGTGCGCTGCGTTAAGCGGGTGCACGGCGCGGGCATCCGACGCGGGCATCCGTCGCGGGCATCCGCGTCGTGCTCCGTCGCGGACAAATAGCCCGTCGCGGGTATCCGCAACGACCTCCCGCTAAACGCAGCGCCGCCAGTACAATTTTAGACGTGCGGGTGTACAGTCGATTCATAATGGATTATTTGTTGATATACTACCTAGCCAAAAGACGACGTAGACAACAGCGGCAGCCAATCAGCCCATATGTCTCGTCCAGATTGTTGTGTGGAGAATTTGTAACCAAGTTTACGCTATTAAGAGAAGATGAGAGGAGATTTTTTAAGTATTTTAAAATGTCAACGTCTACATTTGATGAATTATTTTCGAAACTTGAACCATATTTGAAACATAGTGCTAATACTCTAAAAGTAAGAAGTGTATCAATTATATTACCAATAGAGAGGTTGGCAATAACGGCAAGGTCAGTAAATAAAATGTTTTTCTTGATATAAAATATTTTTATTTTGTCAGTCAAGATCACGCATGTATACAACCAAATCAGTTATTGGACTTATCATAATCATAAGTAACAGTAAAATCACAGTGATTGGATTTATCACTTATTATAATTAACAATATTTTAATCTACAATTACTTTAATGAGAACTAAGTATAACAATTTGGTAGTGTAGGTAACATACGTAAAGTAAATCAAAATCACAGTCATTGTAATTATCATAATTAACAATATTATAAGGCTACTTCCAATCTTTGTCTTTCTTCAAATAGAGTATAAATGCAGTAAATAATTGATAATAGGATTAATGTTCTGCTTGAGTGTCATTTGTCACTACGATGTTCGATAAATCCTCCAATGTAATAACATTTTCTCTTTCAATGTCAATTAATAAGTTTAATACCTTTGATCGAAACAATAATTTTTGATATGTAGACAATTTTTTTATGTTTGGCATAATAGATTTAAAAAATGACAAGTCTTCATCATTTTCTTCGTCCTTTTTGTGTTGTATGGATTGTAATAATTGTATTTCAAAAGGAGTCGGCGACGACGCCTTTTTACGCTTTGATTGTTTTTGCGTTTCTCTGCTTGCTGTGTCATTTTCATTTCCAGATGTACTGGTCTCAGGTATTAACACCGCACTAGTGTCAACTATTGGGTGTTGGGACAATTCAAGTGTACTTGTATGACCCGAAGAGTCGTCCTGAGAATTTTCCAAAGATTCTTGTCCTTCTACTCTTTTGTTAGAGTCCAGAAAAGTCATAATATTATAATAGCTGTACCCTTTTCCTTTTTTAGCACCAGAACCAGACTTAAGTTTCTTGTTACTAGCTTTGACTTTCGTATAGCAATCTCTCGCGGTTTTCCATCGCGCTTGTATTTTTTTTTCTGAAAAATGAAAAATAATACATACTTAAAAATTAATTTTGTATTTTTCACAGGTACTTAGTAAGTGGACATACTTTCGTGGATATGCACTTGGCGTACCATGCGGGACAATCTACCATCCGAAAAATTGTTAATGATGTCTGTCAAATTATATGGCAAAGACTGAAAGAAGAATGTATACCAGTATTTACACGTATGCGATGGGAAGACATAGCAGAAGGCTTTTTAAGCAACACAAATTTTCCTAACTGTTTAGGTGCTGTAGATGGAAAACATATACGGATTATAAGACCACCTCACAGCGGATCACTTTACTACAATTACAAACATTACTATTCCATTGTCTTGCTTGCAATGTGTAACGCAAACTATGAATTCACCTACATAAATGTTGGAATACAAGGTTAAGAATCTGACTCTTCAGTTTTCACCAACAGCACTTTATTTCAACAGATGCAGGATGAGCTATTAGATATTCCTCCTCCAAAATCATTGCCAGTGCTACAAAATAATAAACCAACCAATACTGCAGCTACCACACCAGTGCCATACGTCATAGTTGGGGATGAAGCGTTTGGACTGTCTACACATCTTATGCGACCATATGCGCGGGCTATTGCAATGGATCATAGAAAGAAAATATTTAATTATAGATTGTCAAGAGCTAGACGTTACATTGAATCAACCTTTGGAATAATGGCCAATAAGTTTCGAATACTTCATCGTCCACTTAACGTTTCTAGAGAACATGCCATGCAACATAATTTTGTACGAAAAAGAGACGGACTCGGTAATATCAGCGATGTTGTCATAACACCCCGCCATATCCGCGATATCACAAATGGATTTGGGCTAGTTCAAAGAAACTCGTATACAATACGAGATCAGTTCGCTGATTACTTTGCCACAAACGGTAAGGTATCGTGGCAAGATCGCTGTATTTATTGATTATTTACTTAAGTTAAAAAAAATTTGCTCGTGAAGAGGTCACAATACAATAGTTAAATAACAATTAACATAAGTAAATACAAAATGTTTACTAAGCCTAAAGGTGGGTACAGACTATGTAACATATTACATGTTTTATATCATTCAGTGTCCACATTATCTGAAACTTGTTACATAGCAATGTCGTATAACATGTTATGTTATATAGTCTGTACCCACCTTAATAAATGAAAGAAGTAAATAATTATGTAGTAAATAAATTTATAAAGTCATAATAAAAAGTAAGAATTTACCTGTTGACTTTTTTTCTGTGTCACTGAAGTCCTCATAATTTTCGTATAATTCTTTACAAATCTCGAGCCATGCAGCTTGACGCGCATCCCTGTCTTTATATTTTAAGTTGTTAGACAGATCCCATAAAGCGGGGCGACATTGCACTTCTAAAATAACACGTTCCGTATCAATATCACTCATGTTTATCAACTTGATTGTACAAGCACGGCGCGTGCGACACGGATAACGCAGCGGCGCTCATTGATTTTCTAGAAACATCTCCGCTCGCGTGCTCCGTCGCACGGACACGCGAGCGTACCCCCGTCGCCCGCGCCGCGTGTGACGGGCGTTCCGCCTTACGCAGCGCTGCTCTATGAATTTACATGAAACATCACGCCGCGCGGGTGCCCGCGCCGTGCACCCGCTTAACGCAGCGCACGGCCTTAATATACTTAATGTACGCTTGTCTTCTCGGTTGCATGGTCTGGAATTATGCAAAAACCGTAAAATGAATCCAAAGATTCTCTGAAGTTTGTTAAATTTCGAATACCTTTCAAATTGAAATGTAGGTTCCGGTATCATAACAGAATAAACCTTTACTTCAGGCAATTCAATGTTTATATTTGAACTTAAAATTGGCCAATCGGTATCATTTTTGTACAAGTATTTGGGACCAGACCACCATAATTCACTGTCATAAAGCTGGCTGGCATTCATACCCCGGGAGATTAGATCGGCTGGATTGTCTTTTGTAGGTACGTACCGCCAGGATCTAGGATTAGTCATATCTAAAATTTCACCTATTCTGTTTGCCACAAATGTTTTGAGTTTATTTGGATTACTATTTATCCAGCATAGTACGTACGACGCTAGAGTCGCACCAATGTACAACGCGTGACGGAATGTATCGGATGGAGTCCAGAACACTCTTACATAATTTGGCAGCAAGCAAAGCCGCACAGAGCTCTAGGCGCGGTATAGTGGTCGGCTTTAAAGTTGCAACTTTGGATTTTGCACACAACAAACTAATCTTGATATCATTATTGTTATTTACTGATCTCATGTACAGGGTGACTGGTAATTCGACCTATTCCTTGAAAGGGGTTATACTAGAGTTCATTTGCAACAATTTTTCCCCAGTTAACTGGGGGTCGAAAATCGCTTGTTTTCGAGTTCTCTCATTTTTAAGAATTTTTTGAATATTTCCGTTTTTCGACCTAAAAATGACAATTGTGAAAAAAATACTCCACTCTCTGCACTCTGTAAGCATTTTTCTAGTAGCTGATGAATGAGCGACTACTTTAAACTAAAATACATGTGAAAAATACCCAAAACCACCGAAATAAAAGGTTATAAACCGCAAGACAACAATTTTTTATTTGGATTTTGTTTCAATCCAAAGAGGATTACTCAAAAAAAATTTATGACACTTGGCGTACAAATTACGGAAATAACTTCCTCAATTCCTAAGCTTTCCAAAAAGATGCAAAAGTTGTGTACTTTAGTTCAAGTTTGGAAAATAAACCTTATTAAACACGCAGATGTGAATTTTATTCAAAAAGTTATTGGTTTGGTGAAAATAAAAAAAAGAGTAAAATAATAATGTTTAGTACCTAATCATATGAAATTACAAATTTTGTTTTAAAGTTTTACATTTAAAAATCACAAGTCTTGCTCAAATTGTCTTCCTCCGTTACGTATGCAAGCACGAAGCCTGCGACGTACTTCGCTTACTGTCACTCGAGTTGAAAGCGTGTCTTTAATTTGTTGGGCAGCTGCCAAAATCCTCTCTCTTAATTCTTCTTGAGAAGAGATAGGTGTACGATACACCAATGTCTTCATATGACCCCAAATGTAGAAGTCGCATGGGGTTAGATCGGGACTCCTAGCCGGCCAAGGGATCGGGCCGCCTCGACCAATCCATCTCAGTGGATAGTTCTCATCCATCCACTGTCGCACGCCCCGGTAATAGTGGGCTGGGCAGCCATCATGTTGATACACCAAAGCTGTTCTTGTGGTAAGCGGCACATCCTCCAGCAGCGGACGTAACTCTTCTCTTAAAAAGTTTTCATAGGCGATGCCGGTTAGGCGTGCCGGCAGAAAGAATGGCCCGATTAAATTATTGTGCACGATTCCCATCCACACATTAAGTGAGAATCTGTGCTGGTGAGCTCCTTCGTTAGATTTTCTCGGATTCTGACCTTTAGGGGCCCAAAAATGCAGATTATGATAGTTTGTAATACCATCACGGTCGAAGTTCGATTCATCTGTCCACAAGATTGTTTTTAGATACTCAGGGTCTTCAATGTCTGCATTTATTAGAAATCTGCAGAAATCCATCCTTCTGACAGGATCTCCCTCCTCGATAGCTTGTACTGGCGTGTAATGGAATGGATACTGCCGTGCTGTGTGCTGAGTGAACCAGACTTTCCACTGAGACATACCAAGCTGCCTAGCCACAATTCTTGTTGAAGTAGTGCCGTCTGCTTGAAAACACTGCAAAATTTGCTCCTCTTCGATTGGATCACTAACGCTAGGTCTACCAGCGTCGGTTTGGCGACGTCGAACCGATCCCGTTTCTCGAATGCGCCGATATGTCGTACCAAACACGCTGACATCAGGTAAACGGCGGGTAGGAAAACGTCTTTGATAGTCTCTTCGAGCAGCAGCAGCGTCACCATCACAAAACCCGTAACAATACATGATATCCGCGTATTCTTCATTTTGGTAAGCAGCCATTTGAAAAGGAAGCTGTTTTAGCGCAGAATTTAAGTTAGTTAACAACGACACGTCCGAACTCCAAGATGGTTGAAACTAACTGATTACTTAATGAATTGAGCGAATGAGTGGGCCTCGATTGTGAACCTTAGTACAAACATTCCCGAATACTTACAAAAGAGAAACAATGTAAGCAATAAAATGAAAGAGACAAAAGCAAATCGGCATCTTGTAAGGTTCGCTTCTAGGAAATCCGCTACCTGCTCTGCCATTGTTAACAATTTTTTTCAAACTCTTGTCAAAGTAGACAACATTTGCACCTTTTTGGAAAGTTTAGGCATTGAGGAAGTTATTTCCGTAATTTGTACGCCAAGTGTGATACATTTTTTTTAAGTAATCCTCTTTGGATTGAAACGAAATCCAAATAAAAAAATTTTAGTTCAGTGGTTTCGGGTATTTTACACATGTATTTTAGTTTAATGTAGTCGCTCATTCATCAGCTATTAGAAAAATGCTTACTTAGTGCAGAGAGTGGAGTATTTTTTTCACAATTGTCAGTTTTAGGTGGAAAAATGGATTTTTTCAAAAAAATCTTAAAAATGAGATAACTCGAAAACAAGCGATTTTCGACCCCCAGTTAACTGGGGCAAAATTGTTGCAAATGAACTCTAGTATAACCCCTTTCAAGGAATAGGTCGAATTACCAGTCACCCTGTATATACAAGCTCCATAAGCACTTTGGGAAGCGTCACTGAAAGAATGCAGCTCTATAACGGTTGGAGAGTCACACAGAACTGTTCTAGGAATGGTAAGCATTGAAAGGGAAGGTAAATTATTAACAATTTCATCCCAACTTTCCCTTATTATTTGACACACTGGCTGATCCCAATCAAGACCCTTCAACCACAGTTTTTGAAGTAAAATTTTAGGTTGTATCACGCAAGGACTCAACAAGCACAAAGGGTCAAAAATTCGAAATGAGCTAGATAATATATAACGTTTAGTAATATTCTGAGTTTCAGATGGAAGTTTAATGGGAAAATGCAGTTCATCGGTGGAAGGATCCCATCCCAGCCCGAGAGTGCTTGAGGATTCACTGAGAGTTAATGTTTCATCTGTGTTTATTAAAGAATTTTGAAAAAGATTAGGTAAATTAGTTTTATATTTCCGTAAGGGAAAGCAGGGAAAGCAGCTAACACCTTAGAAATTGCATTTTGCATGTATTGTAGCTGAGATTCATCGTTGGATCCAGTTATCAGATCGTCGACGTAGAAATCATTTTGAATAACATTTTTGATGAATTCATTTTCACAATCTTCTCCGACCTGCCACAAACACCTCGTGCTCAAGTAACTGGCACTTGCTGTACCATAAGTTACAATATTTAGTCGCAGAGTTTTGATAGGCCTTGATTCATCGTCCCTCCATAGGATTAATTGCTAATTCCTATCATCATCAGCCACGTTAATCTGACGATACATTTTGGCAATATCAGCGGTCAGGAGGAATTTGTACTGACGTGCTCTAATTAGTATTGAAAAGAGTGAGTTTTGCATGTTTGGTCCTATCATCAATATGTCATTGACAGAAAATCCAGATGAAGTGGGAGCAGAGCCATCGAAGACTACTCGGATCTTAGTGGACTCACTATCCTGCTTGAATACAGCATGATGACATAAAAAATATGAAGGATTCGGAATGGCCAAAGCAGACTCAGTAAGATGTCCTAATTCGGAATATTCTCGCATGAACTCCACATATTGACATTTTAGTTCTGCATTTTTTCTAAACCGTTTTTCAAGGCTAAACAGTCTTTTTTTTGCTGTGTGAAAGGAATCTCCAAGACAGTCAGGTGAATCTTTTAATGGTAAATTAACTTGGAACCGTCCTGTTTCAAGACGAATAGTAGTTTTCAAAAAGTGTGTTTCGCAAGCGCTTTCGGTGGGACTAAGAACTGTCTTTTTAGGCAGATCTTCTATTTCCCAGAATTTGGTAAGCATTTGGTCTATATCAGGATTTGATATTAATGCATGATTGCAGTTAATGTTCCTTGAGTTCGGAACCTTATTGCTGCACGAGTTTATAGGACCGGCTATGATCCAGCCGAATTTGGAATTGTGCAATTTAGGATTGTTGGGGCCTAAGGAGCGTTGCTCGCATCCTAGGATGTCCCAGAAAATGTCTGCACCTATTAGTACACCAATGGGGGCAGGTTGGTCAAATTTAGGATCAGCCAAAGTAATGGAATTCGGTATTTTCAAACCTTTCACATCAATGGCAGACTTCGGGAGATCACTTGTCAGATCGTTGAGAACATAGCATGACAGGGTAACTTGGTACACACTATTTGTGGATTTCAGCTGAGTTACACAACTTTCAACAACTTTGTTGGAACAGTTATTACCAATTCCAATTATATTGCAAGTTGTATCTAATGGATTTGTTTGAAGATTTAACTTTTGTTGTAAAGATTTGGTCACAAACGAGGATTGGCTGCCGCAATCAAAGAGAGCGCGAACCGTAACACGTTTATTAGTTTCAGGATTACAAACTTCTATCATGGCTGTGGACAGCAACACTTGATTTGTACCCTGTTTTGAGAATGTAACTACAGATTCCAATTACCAGAAATGTTTGTGACTATCTCGAATTAAACAGCTGGGTATTGGCATCAGTTTCAACTCCAACTTAATATTTTGTACTAGTATCATTGGATTTTCATTGTAAACTTTTACTGATTCAGTTATTGTGTGCCTTTTTTTGTTATTTGTATATGATGTTTTTACGATTTCCTACGCGGTGGAACTTTTTTACCTTAGTAAAAAAGATCCACCGCGTAGGAAATTTAGAGGCTATCATTATTTAGGTAAAAAGTATACAGGGTTAAGGGCTAATTAAATTGTGCCGAACAAGGGTTTGTTAACGGAAGCCAATTCTTGTTCTTAAACAAGAATTGTGTCGGCACATATCAAAAGCGCCTAAGTCACATCTAACAGATTTTTGGTAAATGAAGATTTTTTGAAATTGCAACCCTTTTTTTAATAAAAATCCATAAAAAATATCCATTGTATACTTCTTAAACTAGCAACACCGAATAATGAAAAAGGAAAACTAGTCCGTCAGAAAAAAATTAAGTTATTAAATAAATCAACTTGGACTTAGGTGTATATGATGTAATACTGATGGACTTAGTCAAATTTGAAGCAATCATTAATGGACTTGGGCGAGTTTGAAATAGAGAAATGGGACTTAGGTGAGATTGATGTAAATTGATGGCTAGGGGACGGATTCAGAAAATATAAAGTAAGAAATAAAAATATCGTTAAATACCAAAATTAACATTTATTTTGTAGGAAAAAAATCGAATCCAATTGTTTCGTTTTAGACACCTTTGCTAAAATATTTAAAATAAAAATAGTTAAATGGCACGAAAATAATTAAACAAAATCGAATACTTCCTCCGGAACAGAATCGTCTTCGAAACCATCAGCAGCATCTGTGCCATCGCCAACGGGTCCAGATACCACATCTTTGAAATATTTTAATTCTTCACAATTCTGCCATTCTTCTCCGAAGTGTTTCTTTAATAATTTAATTACGTCATTAATCTTCTCTTGCTTGATGGTGACGATGGGTTCTGTTCTATCGGGTAACAGATGCGACAACTTTTTGCCTCGTTTTGTGATGGGCAAAAGCTGGCTAGTTTCGTTTCTGTAGGATGTTTCACCACGCACTAGAATTTTTCGAGATTCTTTCTCAATGATTATTCTTTTGCACTTGCTTATTTGGAAGTGCAGGCTCTGGGTGCTTTTAAGAGTATTTTTACAAGCTTCTTTCCAATCTAATACAGGAACTTGACGAACCACACGATAGATAGTCGCATTGGAAGACATTAAATCAATATACTCATCTGGGTTTAAAATGTTTTCTAGTCGTCGGATTTTTTTTTCTGTTAATGCAAAGACTCTGTCTGGTGGAATGAAACTGTGGCCGGTAACTGGAAAAATTAGTTCTATTTTTGAAACATGACTTTGTGAATCATATAGCCATTTTGCTACCATCCCAATCATAGTCAAGTTTTTGTTCTGGCCACCACAGCCATCGGCCACAAGCCTAACGGTTTTTTTTCCGTCTAAATTTACCAAATTGTTCAAACAGTGATAAACGCAAGATGCAATTTCATTGGAGCTTTTTGGCGCCTCATCCTCAGTCCAAGCATAGGAGTACACATTTTCGGTTGTAAGGCTGGATTTTGAGTTACCCTGCACAATTGTGAAATTATATATGTATAACTGGCGCGAATAGTAGGTTGTTTGATCTGGAACCTTAGGCATAGGCAAATTTTTTTGGCAGTCGAATGAGAGAATAAGCTTCTCTGGATTGTCGTCCTTCAGCAGCTGAAAAAAGCATTTTGCTCTCAACTTATGGATTCTGTAATGTGCACGTATGGATTCTTTTTCAGTTTTGTTTTGCGATCTTTTCAATTTTTCCAAAAGTTGTAGACAATCAGAACAAACGTCTTGTCTGGGCGATCCAAATCCGATGTTGAAAGATGTATTAAAAACCTTCCTAAAATATGACTTCGTCACCGACAATCCGGGAGCGACTTGATCTTCATACATCCGATACATTTTAGAAATGTTGAGACTCGGATCCAGGTATATTCTTCGTTTTATCAATCCCCTGCAGTAGTGCAGGTCTGAATTTTTTGATAAAATTCTGTACGGATTCCAATTTCGACCTGAACGCAAATTTCTTGCGATCACCACCTCTTCTCTCTGACGCGCTAATTCCATTTTCAGCGAATCTTTTAGTGACGCCCTTTATTCTCCCCTGTTTAATGTTCAGGATACCACAGAAGGCATCAAGACAGACTGGGATTAGTTTCTTGGTCTTGTGATGGGGAATAAAAAACTTGTTAGAAAAAGCTCTTGGGTTTCTCGCATTTTTTCTTGAACGCTTTCGCTGCACTGGCGTTGTAGAAATATATTTTAAAAGAAAATTGTCTTGGTCCACTTTTTTGGCACGGGTATAAAACATTTTATGGAAGCAGAAAATGGTGTTAGAAGCTAAAGTGTCACATTTGTAAGAGTCTTTTTTTTGTGTGTGCTTACATGTGGGCTTTTTAGGCAATGATTTTGCTGAGTACCTGAAAGGATAAAAAACATTGTTTTTACTGAATTTACCAAATAACTGGATATGCCAAATTTCAACTCAATCGATTCAGGATAATTTCTTTAAAATAAAGTTGCAAGATTTGACCTAAACAAACATACAAACAAACATTACATAGGTACATGGCAACTAGCAATAAAGTAAAAACCAATAAAAAGGCTAAACGTGTTTTTCAAAACAAGAAAAAAGTATAAAACCGATCCCTAATTAAAAAACTACTTTCATTAAGAATTTGGTCTAGCTAACAATCTGAAATCTCTCTCAAAAAAGTCCGGCCCTGTAATACATTGTTAACATAGCTATCCAAGAGCACAAATTTGTTAACAAAAAAGTGGTAATGTTCCTATAACTTACCGATTTTCTTTCTCCTGCTGTATTTTACGGTTAGTACTTCCTTTATTCTTCCTTTTCGCTAATTCTGGAGGCACAACTTCTATTGTAATATCCATAATTTAATAAAATTATCAGAGCGTGGTTCTACACAGCACGTGCAAAAACAAGGAATGGTCGCCATGACACATTCAAGACGGACTGTGATTGGCTGTAATGGACTTAGGTTAGTATGATTTGAAGCCCGTGTGTGACTTAGGCTGAATTGAAAAAATCTATCAAAGGAGAATGGGCATTTTGGTACCCGCTCCAATAGCAATGACTGTAGTTACGTTCGATGGGTCTTTTTATGACCACCAATGTTTAATAAGACCGCTTGATCCAAATCATTGTGAGTTCGGAGATATACCAATATGAAAATGACAAGTTTTATAGAAAAAAAAAATTAATTAAAATGGCACATGGTGTCTATTATTGCTATTTATATTTGTAATAAAATACTTTTATGCCAGAATGTTATATAATAATAATAAAACAATATGATAACAATAAAAAATATATAATAATAGTTAATAACAATCTATTATATATATAAAACAGCCGGGTTGGTTCGAACACTTATAACTCGAAAACGGCTGAACCGATTTCGATGAAACTTGGAATATAGATAGTTCATTACCTGGATGGAGGAACATATAGGCTACATATTATAAAGAGAGCTGGGTAGCGGGCGAAGCCGCACGGGTCCACTAGTAATATATATTAATTATGTGGTACACTAAAATTGTATTATCGTGTTGTTGTGGTACACTAAATAATACGTTGCAATACTATGCTCAATACTATGCTCGAGTAATACTATTGAAAATAAAAAATCAATATATTTATATATATATATATAAAACAGCCGGGTTGGTTCGAACACTTATAACTCGAAAACGGCTGGACCGATTTCGATGAAACTTGGAATATAGGCTACATATTATAAAGGGAGTTGGGCAGCGGGCGAAGCCGCACGGGTCCACTAGTAATATATATTAATTATGTGGTATACCAACATTGTATTATCGTGTTGTTGTGGTACACTAAATAATACGTTGCAGTACTATGCTCAATACTATGCTCGAGTAATACTATTGAAAATAAAAAATCAATATATTTATATATATATATACATAAAACAGCCGGGTTGGTTCGAACACTTATAACTCGAAAACGGCTGGACCGATTTCGATGAAACTTGGAATATAGGCTACATATTATAAAGGGAGTTGGGCAGCGGGCGAAGCCGCACGGGTCCACTAGTAATATATATTAATTATGTGGTATACCAACATTGTATTATCGTGTTGTTGTGGTACACTAAATAATACGTTGCAGTACTATGTTCGAGTAATATTATTGAAAATAAAAAAAAACTAAAGATTTAATTCGAAATGACATTTATTTTCATTCAAGACCATCTACAATTACATCATTTAGAAATGATGCAGGGGCAGTAAAACCTTCATGTCTCGCATATCCAAGATACCAGATAATTGAAATAATATGAGCACAAGTGCCCATTGTACGTCATCCAGTGAGGCAAGTACAATAATGTTGCACGATATCGTTGTCATTATTTGTGTTATTGTTTTTTACTAAAACATAACAATAGTACGTTTTCGATCTCCTGTGGCGTGACTGTACGCGCCCACGTAACAGCCAAACATCTTCGTTAATGCCGTAGTCTGGCAAGTCTTCCAGAGCGTTTTCTCTGTATATTTCGATTGAATATAAGCCATTCCTTAAATGCTCACTGCAATATGATCTCGCAAGCTTTAATTGGTATGTACCTAAAGAAAGCAAAATGACATGCTCTTCTGTTAGATGTGGGAAATTCTGAACATTATTTGCTTCTATTCTTAGAAAATCTGCTCTTCTGTTGTTTAATCTTTTCCTCTCTACATAATTGTGCAGAAGGTTTGGGGAATCCATTTTGTTTCGGATGATATTTAAATAGGATTCTACATTATTACTATCGGCGATGGGTTCGTGAAAATGATTTATAATAGCAGCGGCGATTTTAAAATCAGTGAACATGTGTGGAAGAGCTCTATTGAAATATTTTTGCCGTAAGAGCTTAAAATCTCGCTTGAACTTTCCATTCACTACTTCCACAACCCATCGACATATCGTCACCGATCTAGCTTCATTGGCCTGCTCAGTAGTCAGCTGTGTCTCGTTTCTATCTTTTGTTGGAGGCATGTATAATTCATAGCCACATGCTTCAATATCGTTCAAACTATCTCTGAATCCTCGGTCCAATATAAACACATCGTTTGCTTGCAGGAAGAAATGTAAAGGATTCTCTCCATTGTTCATTATATCACTCATTATATTTGCATCAGTCTTTGTTGCAGCGTATGGACCCAGTACGTCAAGAATGTATCCATCAGTGCATACTATCAAAAAAGGTTTTAAAAGATTTTGGAATTTGTGCAAACTGTATGATTGTCTTTGAAATAAAAAGTTCGAGCTTTTGTTTATGTAAATATAAGTGCCATCATATATTAGTATCACTTTATCATTTTCTTCGTTACCAAACAAAGCTTTAGGAATTGTGAGGTTTCTTTCTAATACCTCATTTCTATTGATGTGGTCCAGTCCCAAATGTAATATTACATATTCATTAGCTAGGCATTCACGCACAATAGCTAATAAACGCTCCAGTTTTCTTCGGGACACATTAAATAATGTTGCCAATCTCTCATCGGAATCTCCGGTACGTAGTTTTGTAAGGTATATACCTAATGCAGTTCTTGGTTCCTTGCATCTCTCACTTAGAGAAGGCACCTGATCCAGTATGGCATCGAACTGTTCGCCATTACGTCCGGTCCAAAAATGCATTTCTTCATTGCTCAATGAACCTCTTGTGTTAAAGTCGAGCCTAGGTCCACGTTCTAAAGCCCTTCTCATCATGTCACAGACGTCTGTAAATTGTTGTGCATTGAAATGATGAGTGACATTGCAAGATTGAGGCAGTTCATCCCAGATGTTGCTCTCAAGGTGTTGGCTGCACACTCTAGCGCCCTCAGGAATATATAACTTATGTTCACAAAACATATTAAGTTTGATAGTCTCAGGTATGCGATTACGGGTTGGGTTTCGGCAATCGTTGAATATACAATGCCTTGGTGTGTTTGGGGCTCGAACGTAGTCTGGAACCTGAAGTTCCTGGGCATTTGGTTCTGCTTCTGGTATAGCAGGTACCACGTCGTCATTGTGTCTAACAGCGTTCTCAATTCTCTGCCAACATCGATGACAGACACATCGAGTATTGTTGAACGCCACCTGAAAAGGGTAAAATACGATGTAGATGTTTTTTTATTTACTCTGGCTTGATAACGTTTTGTCATAAAAACCTAATTCGGTCCGGTCAGTAGGTATCTATAGTAGGATTATTTACTCGGTGCATACTCCGATGATTTATGACCGAGTTTCCAGCGAGATAATAGTATAGAACGATGCCACATAATCGTAATAATTCGAAACAATAATGTAAGCAGGTAGAAAATGTTGACCCTTCTAGTGCTTATCAGAACCGGTTCACGCATCGGTCGGCGCATATTTCCGTCCTTCATTTGTTTTACTGTCCACGTGCACAATAAATGCCAAAATGTTTTGTTATTTAGTGAATCACTACTGGTACGGAAAGAACACCTGAATTCCATGAACTGATAAAACGAGGTTGGAGTTTCGTACGCAGGCGGATTGCCCTATCCATACACTATATTAGGAAACGTTTTTGATAACACTCTAGAACATACTTCCAAAACTTAATAGTTAATACGTGTTTATCCAGTGAAATGTTCATGAGTCTTATTGTAATCCGTTATTTAATGTTGCTAAACGTAGCTTAGAAACATTGAAAAAGTAAAGCTTAGAGAAGATATGGTATGGCGTTTGTAGTTTAAGACCAATTACATTCAAGCTGCATGACAGTTGACAATCATACGCTTTTTAAAAGAGCGCTATTTTCTAACATGAAAAAGTGAAGCTAAGAGAAGATATGTTATGGCGTTCGTTGTTAATGCGGTATGACAATCACACGCTTTTCAAAAGAGCGTCATTTTCTAACACTGCTAACAATTTCGTAATAAGGAGAATCACCTGTGACACATTTAAATAGTATAACGAAGTGGGTACTAACCTCCAATTCAGCATGTTCTTGTATGTACGCCGCAAACGCTGGTCGTGTCCTTGGGAGGTCATCGGTCAAAACATGTCGCTGGTATCTTGCATTATGTAGGCCTCGCCGGCACACCACACAATTGCTATGTTGTTCCATTGCAACAGTCCAAATCGGTAACGAAATTCACAAAAACACTTCACAAGCCGAGGTCAACGTTTAAAGCAGGTAGAAAATGTCCAAAAAGAGGTGCAGGGGTCGGTGATAAAAGCGAGATGAGAACGTATTCTGATGAACAGCAGCGGGACGTCGTCTTTCGTACGGTACGATTGAACGACTGGAGTGAAGGAGCCGATCCGATGACGCGCTAAACTGCCCAAGCGCATCGCTCCCCACCACTCCTAGCTGGGATATAGCCGCGCGCTCACATTCCTCTTCTTATAACCGTCGGTTGTCGTCAATGTAATAAATATAATAGGAATTATTTTAAGAATATATGCAGTTCTATTTTATTTATTTGGTAAAAACAGACAATAGACGTTACATGGTTAATTACATAAGTTTACAAAAAAATAGTAGTTTAATTAATAGTTCGTAGCAATTAGTGTAATATTATAGTACATTTATTTATTTATTTATTTTAGGAAGATTTACAGCATTACATTTTAATAAACGTTCTTAAACGCCAACCATATAAATCTAAACGCCATTTAAAAAATCTCCACATTTAACATATTATTTTTAATATATTAAATAAAATACATTAAAAAAATAATATATAATAAGCATATTATGTATATAATATGTATATATAATTGTAATAATGACATTAAAAAAATAATTGCCTAATAATGTCGAAAAACCAAAAAAAATAATTAAAGAATCATCACGAATAGCTCCGTTCCCACAGCGAATGATGACAAGCGTCCTAGTACACATTGATGTACATAAAGTAACCTTTAAAATCTGATATATATTATGTCTATTGGGGCGGGTACCACATTTCATACATTTTTGCCCATTGTCCTTTGACCCTTATTTTGCTGGAAATTAATGGACTAAAGCTGTTTTGATGTAAAGACAAAATATCGGCCATATTAATCTAAATCGAATAAAAAAATAAAACTTCAAATCGTTTGGACGTGACTTAGGCGATTTTGATATGTGCCGACACAATTGGCTTCCGTATACTTTTTACCTAAATAATGATGGCCTCTAAAATAATTGTTACAGGCTCAATTTACTAATATAAGATCATTTTAAACTGACTGATTTTATTCAGTTTTCACATTAACAATCATTCTATGATCTCGCTAGCATTTGACATGAACAGTTGGAATCATTGTCTCAATAATAATATTAATAATCTACTGAAAATTTTACAAGTTACAAAAGACCGGTGCAAGACCGGTGTATCTACCTAATAAATAAAACATTCATGCCATGTAGAATACTAGAACGATTTATAGCATGTTTAGCCTTAATATCCATTTTTTTTTTATTATGTTTATGCCATAACCAATCTAGGACGACTTACTAACCAAATGATTTGGACCCGCTGAAAATGCTCTCTGATTTATTTAACACTACACAGACACTTTAGCATATATTTCAGAGTTTCTTACCAAGTCCGACTCAGTTCAACAAGTCTCAACTTGTTTTGATATATCTTCCTTTGAACACTTTCACACAGATTATCCACTCTCATTGATAGTGCCAGAATCCAGCCCGGACTTGCACTATGATAACTATTCGCCGCCTCAGTGCTTGTTTGTCCTATTTACCATTGGTTACATTTTACAGTAGAAGCGTTTTATGCTATTTTTTTTGTATAAAGCTCGAGTTTCTAGATTTCAAGATCTGTTTTAATACATGAGTTACCTTTGAACTGATTGTTATAATTTTCATCTATGGATGGCAATTATTTAACCTTATTTTACAGTTTTTATGTGGAAATAGAACAAACATGCACAAATATTATTACGAATATGGACTTAAACCATTACCTCCCTAGAGATAGGACAGAGTGACTGTTTCATTTTTGCGTGCTTATTTGTTCTTTGTTCCAAATGTATATACAGGATGGTCTTTATTTACCATATTATTCTTTAAAAAGTAGAACGCTTAATAAACCTGTTTTAGTTATTTTAGTTAAAAATGTGTTAAAGTCATTTTTATAGGATCTTACCGTATACACAGTGAACAATAAAGGCTAATTATTGTATTGTATTGTAAAAGTTCTCATAAATAAAAATGCATTTTTTATAAAATAATTATTAATTTATTAGTGTCTTATAAATCATATGTTTTTTCTTAAGACTATGATGTCGATTCGGTTATTACACAACTTAACTGAAATAAGTCTATACCTGTCATTTTCTGTAATAAGATAACAGAAAAGGACGAAGAAACTTATTTTGGTGCTGTCAGTTAGAATTCGTTTAAAAATTTCAAAGGATTTTAGATGACACTTAGTCGATACCCTTTCGCATCACGACAAATCTAACCATAGATTCTTGAAAATTCTCTTATTTGACAGGATTACAATGAGCTGTTCAGTTTCTGTCTCTTTCCTTTCTCTATTTTCAGAAAGTGACAGACCTAAAATAAGTTAAGTTGTGTCCATGCCTGAATCGACACCATTGTACAGGAAAAAAAAATCAAAACAAAACTTAGCCTTATTTTTATAAGGCTACCTGCAAATGTATCCCGGCTATTAGATTTTTTCAAAATTACTAGCCAATTGGATGAACAAATTGAAAATCGGAGGCCATTGTTCCTTCTAATAAATTTATGCCGATCTGTACCTATCTGTCAGTAAACACTTTAATAACTTTTTAACCATCTCTATTATCTCGATCTGTTAAAAATATTTAAAGTATTTGCTGTCTTTAGAGTTCCAGAGCATCCAGAATCACAGATCGATACCATTTTATTTTGCTTTTTTGCTTTTTCTATTTTTCTTGTTTTCTTCAGACTTCTTTAAATTTTTTCCCCCTTTAGTGTTATTTGCTGCAGTAAGTGTAATCTTTTCATTTTTACTTTCATTAGTTCCATTTCCTTCATTGAGTATATTCTTCTCATTTTTCCCTCCTTTTGTTTTATTTCGTGCACTGAGTGTCTTCTTATCATTTTTACTTTCTTTAGTTTCACTTCTTTCTTGGACTGAATTCTTCTCATTTTTACCTCCTTTTGTTTGCTTACCTGCAGTGAGTGTCTTCTTCACATTTTTACTTTCTTTAGTTTTATTTTTTACATTGACTGTTTTTTTCTCATTTTTGTTTCTTTTAATTCCTTTCTCATCAGCGGGTTTATTCAAATCAAGATTTTCTTTTTCACTTTTCCATCGCTCTGCTTTCTTGATAAGAGCCTCCATATGCTCCGTATATCGTCAATTTTCTTTTTCGTCAACGTTTTATTTGCCTCTTTCAAGGTAATTTCACTCAAAACAATGAAATTCTTTTTTCTTATATCAATTGTTTGTGTTGGTTCCGTAAATGAAGTTTGATATTTTATAATATACCACTCTTCTTTCGAATAAGTTAATGACTTTACTTGTTTGTAAGGTATCTGATGAAAACCAAATTTTCTTGCTTCTGATTGAAATGTCAAGAAATCGGCGTCCCCCATTTGCAAGAAAAATAGTTTTAGAGCATTTGATTTTATTTTTAGTAGGGCACGTATAAGAGATATTGGGCTGTATATTTCTTGGTGTCTTAAGTTTCTTTCTATCAGACTGTGGACTGAATCAACCTCTTGAACGTTGCCATGGCCGGGTTCAGAATATTTTTGGGTTATCTCTGTTATATTTTTCGAATCTTCTGACTTTAAAAATGTTATGAGAGCCGTGCTCATATGGGAGTTTCTATTTTGCGGAACGCAAGAATCCGACCATAATATCAGTTTTGTTACTGTATCTGGTAAAGCTTTCACTATTTCTTTTAAAATTTTAACCAATGCACTGGCTAAATCGTCGCCACTTCTTCCATTCCTAGTCTCGTCCCATAAAGCATTTACGGCACTTTTATTAAAATCGCAGTGCGCTGTTAAATTATAAACCGTTAATTTGCTTGTATAGAAAAAACAAGATACGTTTGCTTTGGGTAGTGAAAAAATGTTCTCCAAATCAAAAGTAACAACGGCTATGTCGTTGTTTTCGATGTTCTTTAGATTTCGATCTTTATTCCGTTCGTCGTCACGTTCTTTTTTTCTTTTCAAGTGTTTTTCATGTTTTTCTTTTATATCGGCACTGGGGCTTTTCTGAGCTTTAAACTCGGAACAAAAATCGCAAACATCCTTTTTTGGGCGATGAAAGCCAAGATTAAATCGTTCGCAGAATATTTTCCGGTATATGTTATCTTTAACTGGATCTTTATGCTTTTCCAGATATAATGAGTACATTTTTGATACACTCAACCCTGGCTGTAAATATTGGCGCTTACTAGACGATCTGCAATAGTGTGATTCTATTGTTGGGAACGATTTAATGTGATCCATCACTTCGTTTACTTTTTCAATTGGTGTTTCTTTTTTGACGTATTTACCTTTTCCCGGCGTAGGAGGCAAGAGTACATAACTTTTTTCCATTTTTAAATGAAAATAGTGGATCCGGCGAGCTGAAATACTCAATGTTGAGCAAAAAAATTTTCTGCAGACTTTGACATTTTCATTTTCTTTGCGAAAATAATAGTTGAACGTATAAGATCTCCTGCTACTTTCTTTTTTAGTTCGCGTTCTACTCTTTTTAACTCTTGTTGTGTATTTTCCGTAAAATTTATATTTTTGAGCATCAGTCAGGCTATAAAATTGAGATTTTATTTTCTCTCTTTGAACTAAGGGAAAATTTGTAGAACACATGAGCTTACATGTACTTTCACACCCGGTTTTAACAACCTTAGCCGGAATGCATTTTCCATTTGCACCTGTGTACTCTTCTCCTCTTTCTCTTTTTAGTTTTTTAATATTTCTTTTCCAGTTTTCCGGCTGTCTTCTTCGCTTTCGACTTAGCTTGTTACTTGCCTCATTGCCATCAAGATGTTCATTTAAAACAGGAAGTTCGCTGGATGGTATTAGAATGTCATCACCGGACATGTTTAAAGGAATAATTATAAAATGATTATCATTTGCAGGGATGGACGTTTTATTGGTCTCTTTTTGACGCTCAAAAAGTTTTTTGTTTACTTTCTCAATATTTTTATTTGGAGTGTCTTCAATGATGTCCTTTTCATTAATTTTATCATCCTCAAAAAGCTTTTTCTTGACCTTTGCAAGCCTTTTAAGTACATGAAATAAAAATTATATTTTTGATTAGGTATATATAAAATAATAATAAAAAAACAATCTCATGTTTATTGCACTGCAATAAGCAAAAGTAAAAAAGCCACAAATGAAGAAAATCGAATCGACAAAGACAAATTCAAAAATGTCCACCTAAGTGCAGAAAAAGAAGTGCCACACATTCCAAATAATAACAAGATCGCGCAGGCATAACAAGTGTCGTTATAGAGTGAAAAAAGTCTATAAAAGCATTTTTTTTCAAATGCAATTAATATATTGATGGGATGAAATTTTGTTGCATCGCCCAAAGACATTTCTTTTCAAATTATATCACAGCAACAACAATAGCAACTACCGGACAGTACAAGCACCACAATTGATTAAAAAAAATATTTCAATAAATTAGACAAAGATTAAAAAATTGTATTCAGTCCACAAGCTAGAATGAAGATACGTTAAATTATGTTATTTATTTTATTAAAGCAGTTTACCTTATCCAAAAAATCTTATTGCGATGCTGTAAATAAATAATAAAAGTAGTATCATTCTAGTTTGAAGTTTAAATAATATAATATTTTATTATTCATTATAATATGTTTTTCTTTAATGCTGGTGCTAATTCTGTCCAATAGCCCTTTTAATTCTAAATAGTCATTGAGAAGTTTGATATTGTAAACGTTAACATGATTATGATTGTAAACAACTTTCTCTGAGAACCTTAAATCAATATCGAGTAGAAAGTAAAGAATTCCCTATGGCGAGCGATAGACGAGCTCACACTATTAAAATATGTATTAACATTGTATAAACCGTTAAATCATAATCTATATTACGAATATTATAACCTAACCTCTGACGAGTAAGATTGTAAACTATAATAACAGTTGTTACAATTTTCCGGTGACATATACAATGAAAACTGAACTACTTACAACTTTACTTCTGTTAATTTTATTTATGACATATTACGGTACTTAGAAAAAGTTGTTCAAACAATTATTTTTAATACTGTTTAATATTATTGTTTAATACAAAACAGAGTTAGTTATTTGCTAGCGTTTTAAAAACCACACCAAAGTTAGTTTAATAATTCTTAAATACCTTAATACCTTTATTTTTTACTCAAATAGGGAGCCAGTACTTTGTACAATTAGTTACCGAGTAACGGGTCCACTGGGGTTGTATTCGTATTACAGTAACACCTAAAATCGACAGAGTAACAATAAGACATTTTACTAATTTAACGAATTTATTCTGTCCTGCGTCTAGGACGACACGTCATTCAAGCGCAATACACACCAAAGCCGCCGGCCCACCGACCGACACGTGTCAGCGATACAGCCCGGCAGCCTGTGTTGCGGCCTGTGGCGGCGAAGAATAAGTAATGTCGGCGACATGAACCCACCGACATGTCGGTGACTTGCATACGCGCTCAGTTGCCCGGCGACATTTAAGTATTAGTTAGAATAACTTATGCTCATGTCGTGCTTCTGACATGCCTCCGACAAAGTTTTCTGACATAAAGCCTTTTGTGTGTATTGAGCTAAGAATAAAAATCTACTTACAAATACGATCGCACTCTAGGGCTTAGCTTGGAGGTTGTTTAAAGTCATTAAAAAACCACACCCTGTTTCAAATTCAAAACGGAATCGAGTTTAAATTAAAAAGTACTTACTGCTCAGTTTGCGGCTGTCTCTCATTATATTTACTTTTAAGATATGTTCTAGACATAATTTGGCACTTGTCTAAAACAATTTTAGCGTAAAAATACAATAATTTAAACGACTTTTCAATTTTTTATCGGGAGCGACGAAGTGATTTCCGTGATGTCTCCAGCCACACTGACGAATCAAACAAAATGGCGGACATGGCGTCGCAGACTGTGATTGGTCGATTGAGTGGACATAGAACACTCAAGCACTCAACGTCTCTTACGATGTAGGATATAAAACAAACACTGGACATAGACCAAATAAGCCCAAAAATTTTATTACAGTGTCGTGTCACAAATAAAATTTAAATGATGTTTTCGTTGTTTTAAGAGAAGAAAGTTTAAAATCTTCCTTAATTAACCGGATTGAAATTTAAGTCTTGACAAAACTGCATTTAAACTTAATTTATGAAGATATTGGTCGATAGGACAAACAAGCACTGAGGCGGCGTATTAGAACACATAAAGTCATATAGACACATATCCGTGACTCGGGTATAAATATTTATATTCATCATACGAATACTTACCCCTTGCGGGATTCGAACCCGCGACCCTCGGATCAGCAGGCAAGTTTACTACCGACTAAGCTATAGGGCCGTCTATCGAGTATATTTAGTAGAACTTCACTTTATTTTCCACTGATTATTTTATCAAGCAGAAACAATTTATTTTCACGAATTTCTTTTGTGATTTTTCAAAAGTCTTGAGTGCATTTCTTTTAAGTAGTTCGGATTTGTTTTAGCTAACATTTTACTAACTGTATTCTGCGCATCCATTTACATATTGAATCTTCTCTCTCATTTCCCATTATCAATAAATTATCATCGGAAAAACATAGCTTCTGACTATACCGAAAAGAACCATGGTCGTGAGTATATATATTTTAAAGCTAACCCTCATAAAGCAAAAGAGCCCGTGTCCGTCTTAGTCTGGATCTACCGGTTTGTACAGGAATTCCAAGAACTTAAAACAATAACCCTGATATTAGACTAAGAAGTAATTATATATGATTTGTTAATTTGAGAAAGAAGAAACTACCAATTAATTTAAAGGAATTTCTGAGGGTCAGTTAACACTCCCAATAATGTATTTGTAATTAAATATTGACTTTGATATTTAGATACAGTCTCAGCCAAAATATACACACAAATGATTATACACGGGGCACCCATGCAATTAAATTAATTTGTTACCACAACAACGTAGCTACTTGACAGAAGCACATTATTTATTATTCGATCACTTCCAGATTTATGCACACGTATTTTTTTTTGGTTTTTTTTTTGTTTTTTTTTAGGCACTATTTTGTGCACAGCTGCAAACATGACAACTTGGCGCCAGCGTTCAATTTTGGCTATTTAATCACTTGACTGACTATTTTGTGCCTTTGGAAATATACACTTAAAATTTTCAAATACAACACACGTACAATTTTATATTGTAGGCACTATTTGGTTTACACAGCTGCAAACATAACAACTTGGCGTCAGCATAAAATTTTTGCGATTTTATCACTTCACTGACTATTTTTGTGCCTCTGAATGTATACACACACGAACATTGCACTTATTTTTGTACCACGGTTACTACCCACCCCACACGCATTCTTATGCACGCGTTAACTGACATACAATCGGACATCAACAGGCTTTTATTTTCGTAAAATCTCATAAGAGACTGATGCGAATATTCACATATCTTACGAACCACTTTACAAATTACGCGAATCTTACAAGTATTGCTTTTAAAAATATTCTTATAAGATTTCGATACAAATCGCCTAAGTTAAGCCCAATAAATACTAAATTTTTCTTGCATTGCGGTACGTGACCGTAGCCGAAAGCAAACAACACGTGACGTCATGTCATGAGATAAGAAGAAAACGATGAATTTAAAAATGTACGGCCTTTCTTTTTTTTTTTTTACTAGCAAATTTAATAAATCGAGAATATTTTATGTGTAAACTGAATGTAAAATTATCTCCTATCTACTGTTCTCTTAACTTACTGAACCAAATCAAACACAAATCAGTTATTGAATGTAAACATACACTAACATAATTTTATGGATTTTTGACTAATATACTATAAGATAAATGTATATTTTTTTTACTTTTGCTTTTGCTATAAATGAGTATTTAACTTAATTTAAATTTTAAAATGTAATAATTATATTCTAACTTCTTCACAAAATATCTGTACGCTATCATGGCAGATTTTTGCAGTCTCTGTGAGAACTTAATATATTACCAACATCCTAAGTACCACCAAAGGTCTTACAAATATAAAAATGATCTCATTTCATTTCAAATAACGTGTTATTTTTAAATAATAGTGATCATAATCCTAGGCCATGCCATCTGTTGCAGATGATGTAAGCAGTGTTTAGGTGTGTTTTAATCACTGCATAGAATAAAGAAAAGAAAATATCAATCGTAACATGAAGTAATATTCTTGAAAACAAAATAATGATATAATTACTGATTTAATTAGACCAATTTAATATTAAAACTTGAATCATTTCTCTTTCTTTTTGTTTTTCTTTTAGTAGTTTATTTCACAACGATGTAATTTTATATTTGCCCATTGAATACCGATATGTATGCAGAATTTTACTTACTCTTTTATTCTTACTCGGCATCTTCTTCATCATTCACCACATCCTCTTCATCCGTTTCTATAAGAGCATCCAGCAAAGATTTTTTTGGTAAGTTCAAGTACTCGTGATGAAAAGTTTTGTGTATAACGTTATTCTCGCAAAGACGCTTTAAATCATTATATTTAGCTGACGATATCGGTAATTTTTCTTTGTACAAAGGACGTAGTTCGTAATTCTTAATCACCGTCTCTCTTTCTTCTTGGATTTGTTTTTCCTTTACCTACCGTTTGTTGTTTTGCTTAACCCTTTCCTTTCCCTTTTCCCTTTTGTTTTTTGTCAGGTATTTGGCATAAGGCCACGTTGTGTGTTGTTGCTTCCTCCAACATTGAGTACTTTATCTCCATATGATTTGGCTTGTTTTTTTCAAAGGTAGCCACTCTAATATTCTGGAATTTCAGCGTTTTTAACGTGTCTTTTGTGAAGGTCGTCATAGCAAGTTCTTCCCAATTTATGAAATCTTTATTTTCCATAACTGTAACTGCATAGGGTCTTGGTCGTTTTCGCGCGGCTGTAATGTATGAAATCCATTGCGAAGGGCTCCACACAATAATTTTCCTGATTTCTCTCTCTATTGTTGCATGGACCGAATCCACAGGCATATATGTATGCCCGGGGAGGAGGTAGTTTATCTGAATAACTTCGATGGATCTCGATATGGTCAGGAAATAGTTGATAACTGACAGGACAACCTTGTTCTTATTTTGCCCAGTGCACGAATCGCAGTAGAGTAAGAGTACTTTAGTGTCAGTTTTATCGACGTCATGAAAATATTTAAATAAGCATGTGGCTATTTCTTGACTCCCACGTTTTGCTTCACACTCACCCCAATCGTAACATTGGCAATTTTGGGTGATACTTTCGTAAATAGTAAAATTAAAAATTGCGTATTTCCTCGAGTAATATAACAGCATGCTCTCTCCGTGAGGTGTGTTTAATACCTTTTGTAAGTCAAAGCTTGCGGTTAATGTCGCTTTTTTCAGTGTTTGCAATTTTTGGTGAGTCGAAAATCGTTTGTACGTCGCTTTTTTTTCTGCTAAGTGTTCTTTTAGTTCAACTTTATCTGCATCATTTATGTTATCATTATTTTCGGCCTTGATACAAACAGTACATTTATCTTTCTTTGGGGTGTGAAAGCTGATGTTGTAGTTGTGGAAAATTTGTCTAAAAACAGATTCCCCTACGATTTCTTGTTGGTTCTCATTACAATCCTTTACATAAATTCTGTACAAATTAGACAAGTTCTTTAGTTCTTGTGGCAGGTAGACTTTGGTTGATCGTTTTCTGTTATAGTGTGACGGCACCGCTGGAAGCTTCTCGAAGCACAACGTACTAACCAATCTCGTCGACGCTGCGGGTCCAGAGCCCAAAAAAAATTGAACAATGACCTCCTTCTTTCTTCTGAAATATTAAAACATCCCCTTTTACATTTTCCATCTACGCATGGATTTTCCTTCGTACTTTTTTCTTCTATTATTTTTCTTGTGTTTTTTTCATAGGCTTTTCCCTCATCTTTTAACTTTTTACGCTCTTTTCTTTTATTTTGTCTTATTTCCTTTACTAATTTCATGTTTTCTTTTTTTTTCTTCATCTTCTTTTTCGGCTTCTTTTGTACACTTTGGTTTTCTTCAGAGTTATTGCTTATCTCTGATTCGTTGCAGGTCCACTCATCAGAACTTCCAGCTGAGTAGTCAAGCCTTTCTTCATCTGACATAAAGTCTATATAACTTCTTTTAAATCGTGTAAGTGATCTTCGTCTTTTTCTGGGTACCGGGACTGTTGGCTCCACTATTGGATCGTTGCTAATGACCGGAGCACGCGGGACTTCAGTGTGAGCGGAGCTGTGGATTAAAGGTACAAGGACTGTTGGATCCTCTACTGGATCGTCGCTAATGGCTGGAACACGCGGGTCTTCTGTGTAAGCGAAGCTGGAGATTGCAGGTACCGGGACTGTTGGCTCTACTACTGGATTGTCGCTTATGGCCGAAGCACGCGGGACTTCAGTGTGAGCGGCACTGGAGATTGCAGGTACCGGGACTGTTGGCTCTACTACTGGATTGTCGCTTATGGCCGGAGCACGCGGGACTTCAGTGCGAGTGGCGCTAGAGATTGCAGGTAACGGGACTGTTGGCTCCACTACTAGATCGTCACTAATGGCAGGAGCACACGGGACTTCAGTGTGAGCAGAGCTGGATATTGCAGGTACCAGGACTATTGGCTCCACAACTGGATCGTCACTAATAGCAGTAGCAAGCGAGACTTCAGTGTGATCGGAGCTGGAGATTGCAGGTACCAGGACTGTTGGCTCCACTACTGAATCGTCGCTAATGGCCGGAGCACGTGGGACTTCAGTGCGAGTGGAGCTGAAGATTGCAGGTACCGGGACTGTTGGCTCCACAACTGGATCGTCACTAATGACAGTAGCACGCGGGACTTCAGGGCGAGTATAGCTGAAGATTGCAGGTACCAGGACTGTTGGCTCCACAACTGGATCGTCACTAATGGCAGTAGCAAGCGGGACTTCAGTGTGAGCAGAGCTGGAGATTGCAGGTACCAGGACTGTTGGCTCCACTATTGAATCGTCGATAATGGCAGGAGCACGCGGGACTTCAGTGCGAGTGGAGCTGAAGATTGCAGGTACCGGGACTGTTGGCTCCACTACTGGATCGTCACTAATGGCAGGAGCACGCAAGACCTCAGTGTGAGTGGAGCTGGAGATTGCAGGTACCAGGACTGTTGGCTCTACTACTGGATCGTCGCTAATGGCCGGAGCACGCGGGACTTCAGTGTGAGCAGAGCTGGAGGTTACAGGTACCGGGACTGTTGGCTCCACAGCTGGAACGTCACTAATGGCAGTAGCACGCGGGACTTCAGTGCGAGTGGAGCTGAAGATTGCAGGTACCGGGACTGTTGGCTCTACTACTGGATTTTCAGTAATGGCTGGAGCTCGCGGGATTTCAGTGTGAGCAGAGCTGGAGGTTGCAGGTACCGGGACTGTTGGCTCCACAACTGGATCGTCACTAATGGCAGTAGCACGCGGGACTTCAGTGCGAGTGGAGCTGAAGATTGCAGGTACCGGGACTGTTGGCTCTACTACTGGATTGTCAGTAATGGCCGGAGCACGCGGGACTTCAGTGTGAGCAGCGTTGGAGATTGCAGGTACCGGGACTGTTGGCTTTACTGGATTTTCACAGACAGGTGGATTAAACAGGGCTTTGCGGGAAATGATAGGCAATGATACTGGCTCTATTGGCTCTAAATGGTTTTGAGGATAAAGCGATGCTGTACTATCAGCTTGCTTCAATATCTGAACGGAAATAATATAAATTTTTGGTGGAGTAATGCTTATTTCAGAATTAAGCTGCCTTTTGAAGGGACTATTTGGAGGTATTAAATTGCCCATATCAGTACCAAAGTAATTGTGAGAACGTGGTAATGAAATCATAGAAGTGTTAATGTCTTCAGAGCTGCTAGTATCTCTTGAGGTAATATTAGTATGTTTCGTGTTCCGTGTTTTTTTTGGTGTTACTTCTATGTCACTGCCTTCTATGATGTCGATGCTACTATTTTGGCCGCAGCTACTTTGACTGCTGGTTGACTGGCGTAAATCTGGATTCCGCCTAAAAAGAAAAAAAAAAAATTTTATAGTAGGTAAATATGTTGAAAAGATAATTATTATGTGTTTGCTTTGTTAACTATTTCAGTTACAAGTATAATACCTAGTGCGCTCTCATGAGTTAATAAAAGGTTAATTAACCTTATTCAGTTTATATGGGACAGCCCTCCTCACACTGCAATCAGCTTCTTATTTAGGATCATATTCCTCGGAAATTTTTCTCAGAAAATTTTAATTTTTTTTCAGTTTATAATTATTTCGTATAAAATTACATTCTCTGTAACACTCACATTTTGTGAATAAAATAAAAAATCTACATTGACCCCAAAGCGGTGACGAGACGGCCGTTTTGCCGCTATAAGCGATTGCCTCAGTCTATAAATTATATAAATTGAAAAATTTCTGACACGAGTAGGATCTGAACCTTACAGGGGCGATGCTTTTCAAATTGAGCTACCGTTCCTTCAAACAAAAGCCATCATTTCAAGTTAATATTGTAAACACATTGTTTAGAAACTAGGACGTAAAAACCAAAACAAAATTAAAATTGAGCGCGTATATACCATTGCCTGGAGGTATTTATTAATAAAAAGATTGCATTAGGCTGCCCGTCCACCAAAGCTAAGGTTAGTAGCTAAGCTGAGTGCGAGGCAAAAATACCTATCGGATGAATAGAAAAAAAGGTAAGAAAATTTTAGTGGTGGTTATATTTTATTGGTTGTTTTAAGGTCGTAAAGGCCAAATACTAATGAAGACGAGAAAATAAAGTAGAAGTAAATCCATAATTCTTTTTTGTTTATAAAGATAATTTAAAAATTATCGGCGTGACGGCTATCTATCAGGCTAGTTTATGTGTGGTCTCATTATGAAATTATTGTTTGAAATAGAACATTAAAAATTTGAGCATTATGAAGTATTTTATTTAGAAGTGACTTTTACTCCCTTAGTTTTAAACCAGTTTGGCTTTTACACCCTACTTAGAATAGAAACAAGACATTTACGACTGGAAAATTATTACTTCTTATTTTTGTTTATCGTGACGTAATTTTGCTTAGAAATTTCTAAAAATTTGATAATGAACCGTATTTTTATTGAAAGAAATATGCAGTAATTTATTATTAAATTCCTTTGCAGCAATGGTTTATACACCCTCGTTTTTTATTTGTTTTGACTTTTACGACTTAATGTTATCGATATGTAGATAATTGTATCGTGGGATAGAAAGGTCGTAAAAGCCAAATATTAAAGAGGGCGAGAAAATAATGTAGAAGTAAATCCATCATCCTCTTTTGTTTCTATAAATATTTTATCTTTAAATTGAAAAATTCTCGGCTTTAAGGCTGTCTATGAGGCTATTTTATGTGCGGTCGCGTATTGTTGAAAATAGAACATTAAAAAACACTTTTGTATTAGATTTAGTCACAGTGTAACGAAACAAAGAATTGAAAATCATCACGTTACGAACTTGAAGCCTTATCATCATCATCATCTCAGCCGATGGACGTCCACTGCTGGACATAGGCCTCCCCCAAGGATCGCCATAACGACCGGTCCTGCGCTGCCCTCATCCAACAGGTTCCCGCCGCCTTCACCAAGTCGTCGGTCCACCTTGGGGGGCCTACCCACCGTGGAACTTGAAGCCTATTTCTTTATAATTATAGTCAACTAAGCACGTAAGTAAATACTAAATACGTACACAAAACTTGGAATAATAATAAAATTGTCATTAACTTACCTATTTACAGCCAACTCACGACGGTTTTCAATAGCTTTCATCACATTTTGCCGTTTCGCTAAGGGGTCCAGCTTTCTTTTCGCTCTTTTACCCATTTTAATTTTTTTTACTTCACAACTTCAATTTAGGTGTACTCGCAATCGCATTATGACTATAATAGAACATAAACAAATCGTTCGCCAGTGTGACCGTTTCTAAATTCAGGAAAATACCAAATGATTGTGCTGTCAGTTCTAAAAAATACTAAAAGGAAAAAAAATATGCTAAAAATGTACGTACTTAAGGGATTTTAGCCTAATTCAAAACAAACACTAGAAACATAACACATGCTCAGTGTTACTATTTAAAATTTTGACATATTTACTATACCTGCCACACAAAACACAACTTAAAAAAAAATAGGCTAAAACGATCCATGCGAAGCGTACAATGTAGTACGCCTCGCATAAAACTTACCTAAATCGAGAGATCTCAACCTAAAATCGTGTATCAATGGAATTATACGTAGATATAACGAAATATCCTACCGATTTATTGGTAGATCTACCGATTTCAGGTCTCAAGTCGTTTGCAAATCTGTCAACAAAGCACTGAAAAGTCTCGGGCCCTATTGATATTATACTGTAACATACAAATTATGAGTTCAGGGGAATTACCTCAAGTTGTGTCAATCTAAAATTAATATCTCCCACACCACCACAAAAACCTACTTGCCTGCAATATTGCCTTTTAAGTCTTTATACGTTGTTTTCGAAAAAAAAGAACTGAAAATGTACCTACTAATTGTTTTTAAATTGAACTAATATTATGCTAAAAATTGGTTTTGTACTAAAATTATACTTAACTAATTTGACCTAGGTAGCCTAAATTATACCAATTTAGTACTGAAAATACAAAAAACGGTCACACTGTCGCTCGAACTATGCACGAACACAATGAAACCAAAACAATACAGATGTGAGTCCGTAAATGCGTTGTCATCCCTTTCTATTCATAATTATTCATAGTTAAAAGAAAGAGAAAGGTATTTCCACACATTGAAAATTATGATCGCTCGTCCTTGAAGCAACGACGATCGCACTGGATGCAGCTCATTGCCACAAACTCCTTACCCCTTCACAATAAAAGTGAAAATCGTGTGGCGCAAGTGTTGTAATCTACTAATTTAGAGTTGCCACTTGAACCTACAACAGCGTAAATCACCGTTTTGGTAAAATTTTGGTTAGATAAAAAGGAGGTAAATGCCACTTATCTAAAATCTTTTTAAGGTTAAACGCTGTAAATCCAAAAACTATAGCATTGGTTTTTACATCTCAGAGGTAATGTAGAAGTATCTTTTACACCATTTTCTTTACAATATCGAAACATTAAAAATACCAATCGAAAGAGCGTGAAAAACTATACAAAGTTTCATAATTAACTCATTTTTGGCATTTTGACTTTTACGACCTTTCTACCCCAAGGTATCGATATTGTGAATGCTGTATTTCAATATCTTGTGTTTCCTGTTCTTCAATAATCTAAGGAGACGTCTGTGAGTGATAAGATGATCCTAACACGGAAGGTTCAGTTTGTGATACTGCCGGTGACATTTTGTGTACATCCATTGCTACTCTCAGAACTTCTGATCTGAACAGTAGTTTATGATAATCAGAAAAGTTATTTAAAATTGACAAAAGTGATATAAAAAAAGTTTAATTGTCGTCTTTAGCGTTATTAGATGTCTCTTTGAATATCTTTAAAATTTCCTTATCAAATTCAGTATCATCTTTCAATTTACGTTTTCTTGTTCTTTTTATATTTTCTTTCTGTGAATTGTCATTTTCGCCTTCGGTATCGTTTGATAGTGGAGTATCTGGTGCAGATAATGGTGATGGTACAGGTAATGACGAGGGACCTGGCGAATCATGAGTGGTTGATTCTTGTTGTATCCAGTCTTCTGTAGCTGTAGCCGTATGCGGTTTTTCTAAAAAAGTCATGTGGTCGTAGAAAACGTATTTTTTTTTCATAGAGCTTCCAACTGACCCAGACTTCAGAAATTTTAAACTTGCCTTGCATTTTGTGTAGGCGTCCCTCGCCGTTTTCCATCTTTGCTGGACTGCCTTTTCTGCAAAATAAAAGTAAAAGTATTTTTTATTGTTTCAGATTTCTGGCGAGTGGAAACTCCTACACAGATTTACATTATAGCTTCCGTATAGGAATTACTACTACATCAGAAATTGTTGCAGAAGTATGTACTGTAATTTGGAACGTTCTAAGAAACGAATGTCTCGCATTCCCTTCAACAGAGAATATGAAAAACATTGCAGCTACATTTCAAAATACGGCTAACTTTCCACATTGCATTGGCGCTATTGATGGTAAACATGTACGAATTGTTTCTCCCGAACATAGTGGGAGACTTTTCTGTAATTATAAAAACTACTTTTCAATTGTTCTACTTGCTATGTGTGATGCTGAATACAGATTTACATACATTAATGTGGGATCATGTGGCACTGAATCCGATTCTACGATATTTAGAGAAAGCAGTTTATATACTCGATTACAAAATGGACAAATAAACCTTCCTGCTCCTGAACCACTGCCCAATACCGACAGTGAATCAGTTCCTTATGTTATTATTGGCGATGCAGCTTTTGGAATACCAAACCACATTTTACGCCCCTATGCTAGAAGTAATTTAACTTATAAAAAAAAGATATTTAACTACAGGTTAAGCCGAGCTAGAAGGTATATTGAAAGCACCTTTGGTATACTGAGTAACAAATTTAGAATATTCCACAGACCAATGAATACATCTCTGGAGAATACTGTAAAAATAGTGAAAGCATGTTGTGTTTTGCACAATTTTATTCGCGACCGTGATGGTTACAAAACGGAACATACTATTACCATAGAAGGTTTGGAAACCAGAGAAAATCAAAACAATATTGTCCAACAAAGAAGAACCGGAGATGCAGTGAGAGACAAGTTTGCAAACTATTTTATTTCTCCAGAGGGTTTAGTCCCCTGGCAAGATAGAAGCATATTTTAGACTTACCTAGAAGCTACCTTATGGCTATAGTTTACACATGTTAAGTTGTAAAATTTTCAACAAAATGTATACGTAATTAAGCAACTTAATACATGAGAGCTAATTAAGTAAAAATTTCTCTTTATATTGAACCTGTAATCTTGACAATAGTACCGCCATCTAACGCTCACTGGAATAACTTGTGCAATTTTCCCATTGCACAATCTATAAATTAGTAAATCTACTTAACAACAGAGGGCGGTATTAAGAATTTAAAATATATTCTAGAACTTTCTTAGAACAAAAAAATTAAATACTATCAGTTTAAAATAACAATGTGCATGACCTCGCTCGCAAATGTGACGTCACTCAATCACACGAACTTCACACGAGTCATTCAAATGATTATATCCTCTGCATAGTCTATAATCCTTTGTCAACAGATTGAAGTTATCCAACGGCCCTTCAAGGTCAATTACATTGTTATTTAAACTGATAGTACATGATTAAAAATATATAACAAGTCTTGGAGTTAGCATCATGTCCCATCTACCCCCTAGTAGTATAGTTAAATGTCTTTGCTTATAACCTATCTACTGTGCCTATCTAATATACCTACTACAATTGTAAAACAAGTAACTTACTTATAAATTATCTACCTACTGTACCGTATATGCATATTTCAAATAAAATAATTAAACTTTACTTACCATATTCTTTTTGTTGCGAAGCGGATAATTGATCGTAGTTTGAATTTAGAGCTTGGCAAACTTCAAGCCACGCAGCGTTTCGTGCATCTCTATCTTTATATAACGTATTAGAAAGATCCCATAAATTCGGTCTTAGGCGCACTTCTGTTATTACTCTTTCCGTGTCTATATTCATGATGGCGATTGTACAATCCAACCGCGCGGCGGATCGTCCGCGACACACTGAAGCACTACATACAAATACATAGCGCGTCCGCGCGCTGACGTCCGCGTCGCCGACGAGTCGAACGGATGGTCCCCGTCCGCGCCGCGGAGGCGCGGAGCATCGGTCCAGCACAAAAACATTCTATACTGTCTCATTGATATAGTCATCCGCGACCGACGTCAGCGACCGACGTCCGTCGAGGACAAAAACCGGCCTTAGAGAGAAATTTGCAATGGTACTACCGTACCATGGTACAATTGTACCCGGTCTACCCTAAGCCTTATAAACGTAGGTATTATTTTTAGTAAGTAGGTAGTTTTATTATTTATAATTTTGGTATCACCGGCCGTGGTACTAAGTCGTACGCAGTTCCAGGCAGCAAGGTGGTATTTTAATAAAAATGATGATGCACTGGTGTACTTAAAAACGTTTTTGTTCTTGTCTGAAGATTGGAGACCCTACTAACAAAACTATCACTCTAGCATGGAAAACTACAAAACTTTGTCTCACCTTTCCGCCTTTTCTTTGGCTCTTTTATATTCTTCCGGGTGTCGCCCACGTTTTCTGGCATCTTTTGAAAACACAGGTGCAATATTTTCCTCCATTTTCACCCAGTAGTATTTAAAAAACAGAAATAACCACGAGCACAACCTGCCTTCAAATGCAACGAAAACGCCATCTTGATGTCACCGAAATGCAGGGTCCTGATTGGCCAATATCGACAGTGTCACGGTTGCTTCTACATTTTCAGGGACAGTGGCGTATTTGCATCCAAGCCCGACTTTTGATCACGATTTTCAAAGAAATTATACGTTTTTGCTGCAGACATTCATTGAAAAATATTTCCATAGACAAATCTGCAAATTTTGCCATACTTAACACAAAAAAGTTAATAAGTGGACTGAGGCGCCTTTGCTTCTATACCCCTCACTTAATGGATGACATTACAAAGTAGTCCTCAATAAAACTACAGGGTGAAACTGATATCATTGGCATCCTTTTAAACTAAGAGTCTACCCATCAAACTGAACAACTTTTACTATGGGTGCAAACCGATCGGAGCAAAGGAAAAAAATCTGCTGTTCCATACTAAACTACAATGTCTACTCGACTCAAACGTATGCAACAGCTGATTATTTTTTTGCTCCGATTGGTTTGCTCTTATAGTAAAAGTTGTTCAGTTTGATGGGTACTCTTTGTTTAAAAGTATGCTAATGATATCAATTTCACCCTGTATAAAATGTAATTTATGATCCATATAACTTAGATAAAAATTGTGAACTGGAGTAAGATATTGAAGAATAATAAAATAATTGTTGGATGCTGACACTGGCAAGTTACAGTGAAACTGATCTATTGTAATGTATAACACCTATTATACCTGTAATTGTGCACTAAAGAATATTTGTGTTTGTCTTTGAAATACAAATTTTAAATTTCCGTATATTTTTGTTTGGATCTTTCCTAGATTTTGGTTGTTTTCGCGTCGCAGTCGCCCGGGTTTGAGCGCTCCTTTATATTTCTTTATAAAGCCTTATGACCTTTGACTATTTATTATAATGACTAGCCTTGCGGTAGCATTTCCCCTCTGCCACGGTATAAGATTAATAATCATGTGCATTTACATTCAATTTTATACCTTATCACTAAACGAGACAGCGAGAGATTGCGAAACAATAATTTCGAACTTAGAACGTTTGGGGTTCCCAAGAGACTTCTTTTCATGATTTTTAACGTTCAAATTAGAATTTAAAGTCATGGGGAATAAAATCCAAAGTTGCGGATTTCTTGTTACCTCGCCCCCCGCAAAAAGTGGCAGAAATGTTTGTTCGTAGAATTACACGCGTAACTAGTCCCTATATAAGTAGTCAAAGCTTATGACGTTAAAAAACGAAAATGGCATAACCACAACAATAGTTAAAGAAGTGTTGCTTCATTGACTATTCACCAACAAATGAAGTTCGCGTCCCGCGTCGCAGTCGCCCCTGTTTGGAGGCCGAGTTTCGAGTCGTAGACGCTCTCGCTTCGTGTCCCGCGTCGCAGTCGCCCGGTTTTGAGCGCTCCTTTATATTATTTTCTAAAGCCTTACGAGGTTAATTTAAAATATTGTTTGCGAATTTTACTTTTCAGTTGAACTTCTATTCGTCACATCTCTAGTATAAACGACAAAACGTGTAGCAGTTTATTGTTCGGTTCACCCGAGTCGGAGGGAAGAGAACATTTTCGTCGCCTTTTTGTTCCATCAGATCCTCTTCCGATTGGATCTTCAGACCGATTTGGAATATCAGCTGCTCTAACAGCCTGGCCACGAGACATTCGCTGCAGCGGCAATCCTGAATAACCTTGCCAGTGGTCCCATTTCAAAATAAAAAGATTTGTGTTGTGGCATACTTACTTATTAAAGAAAACACTATCCTTTGTCAGACTTCAGTGGTAACATTTTTATCTTTGGCAACTTTTAGACTAAAAAAATGTATAGGGTAACCTGTTCAACAATGAAACACTGAAAATTCAAAACAGACTAACTCTGCCTTGTTCAAAGATACGAGTCTAAATTTTAGCATGTAGATAGACAATTTAACTGTTAATCTTATAACATATTTAATTTTATCGTTAGTTGTACACCTTAGCTTCCAGAAAGTTTTTTTTAAAAATGGCATTCATTGTGTCCATACACGTGGACACAATAAAACACACATTATTTTACAATGAAACAGGGTAATGAACAATGAAACAGTGTTTTTTTTTTTTATTTTCATGTGATGAGGTGGTAATTGACAGTCAATGTTTATAATGCAATAAGTTTTATTCATATTAATAAAATCAACTGTAGGTACTTCTCTAAATTATACATTAGGTAGGAACTTTTTAATCAGACTTTCAAAGTTAATAATTTGTAGAGGGACGCAGCAACTGGTTCTTCATCAATAAACAGCAATATCTTCATTAACACATCTTTATTCTTTATAAATCAATTCTTACACATTTTAGTAACGCACCTCCATTACAGAAAAAACCAGAGAGAGAGATTTGACATTATAAAGCGGTACTATCGGTTCCGCAGTGCTACTATAAAAACTGGATTATTATATGTCTGCAATTTGTTCCTTTGTATTTATATACTTAACGTTAACTAAATTCTCTTCAACCTTTTGCTTTACAAAATTAAATTTGACATCTACATGTTTAAGTCTTTTTTGGTCAGGATTCTTAATAGATTTAATTGTGCTTTGATTGTCTTCATAAATGGTTACATTTTCTATGTTAATGTTTAAATCTGATAACAATTTTATCATCCAGCAAGCCTCCATTATTGATTCACACAAAGCTATAAATTCCGCTTCAGTAGTGCTCAATGCAACTGTATTCTGCTTTCTAGACTTCCATACAACCGTGTTATTAAAAACTTTGAAAAGATATCCAGATGTCGACTTCCTATCAGAGCCTCTCGCCCAATCACCATCTGCATATCCCAACAGAGGCATACTAGAATCATCCCTAGTATAAAATAATGCAAAATTAACAGTCTTTTTCACATATCTTAATAATCTCTTAAGAGCTCTCCACAAATCTTGATTCGGTTTTGATTGGAACCTACATAGGTAATACACAGAGGCAGCTAAATCTGGCCTTGAACCAACAGTGGCATACATCAAAGATCCTAGTAACGAGCGACATTGTTTCTCATATGACATGTCTACAGGAGAATTTTCATCAACTGTATAATTAGCATCCATTGGTGTATCACAACCTTTACAATCGCTCATGTTAAAACGTTTCAGTACACTTTGCAAGTATTTTGTTTGATCAATTGAAATCCCTTTATTAGTTTTTTTTAATTGAAATACCCAAATAAGATAAATTATTACTACCCAAATCTTTCATTCTAAAATTGGTTTTCAAAAAGCCTTTTAATGACTCAATTTCATGCAAGTTAGAACCCAAAATTAAAAGATCATCAACATATAAGAGTATAAGCCCCCTTTACTATATAAACAATAATCGTTCATTGAACGGATAAACCCATATGATGTGATTGTCTCATGAAATTTTTGGTACCAGTACTTCGGAGATTTTCTTAAGCCGTAAAGTGATTTCTTTAGTTTAAGTACATATCCTTCCTTCAGTTTCATTCCATTCGGTGGCTTCAAGTATACATCTTCATCTATCCTTCCATATAAAAATGCTCCTTTCATGTCCATCTGATGGATGTGGTAATCTTTCTGTGCTGCTACTGATAAAAGTGTTCTTAGAGTCTGGAGTCTCAATACCGGTGAGTACACATCTTCAAATTTCTCTTCCTGCTGAAAACCTCGTACTACTAGCCTAGCCTTACATGTACTTCCATTTCCTGTTTCTTTCTTTGTGAAAATCCATTTTGCATCTAAAATTTTCTTGTCTTTTGGTTCGGGAACTATTTCAAAAGTTTCACTTTCTTCTAAAACATTCAATTCTTCTCTGATAGCTTTCTTCCAGTCTTCTTTATCCTCTCTTGCTTCAATATCATCAAATACAATTGGAACATCATAGTTACACAGTAATGCCAATAGTACTTCTTCATCATCTTCATCACTTTCTAAGTCAACCACATAATCTTCTTGCCATTTCGGTTTCTGAACATTTCTTTTTACTCTTCCTGTTTCTTCACTTCTTTCTCCATTCTTTTGCTTCTTCTGAATTTGTTTCTTTACTGTAGATTCGTCTTTTCTTTCTTCCCTTTCTTTTCTTAGACTTACATCATCAATCTCACTTCCACTTGTCTCATTCTTGTCTTTTGCAGGATTCTCTGTTGCTTCATCTTCTTTTCTTTCATAGTTAGGAATGTATACTGACTCTTCCATCTCTTTAGGTCTCTCATCAAAAACAACATTTCTTGCAGTTACTACTGTGCGGGTTTTCTCATCAAAAAGTTTGTATCCTCCAATATTATAACCAATCATTATCATCCTTTTACCTTTGTCATCTAACTTTCTCCTTAATTCCTTTGGTACATGGTTATACGCAATACTTCCAAAAACTCTCAAATTTGATACATCTGGCTTTCTTCCTTCCCATAATTCACTTGGTGTCTTGTCTCTTCCTGAAACTGGACTTCTGTTCGTAACATATGCTGAAAACAAAACTGCTTCTCCCCAAAATTCTTTCTCCATTCCTGAATCAATCAATAAAGTTCTGGCTTTATCCATAAGTGTTCTATTCATTCTCTCCGCGACTCCATTCATTTCAGGGTTATACGGTACTGTGTGTTGCATGACAATCCCATTCTTACTACAAAATTCCTTAAACTCGTTTGAAAGATACTCCCCGCCGTTATCCATTCTCAATTTCAAAATGTTTAAATTAAAGTGATTTGTTACTAAATTGTAATAGTGTTGAAATCTTTCGAAAACCTCTGATTTATTTTTGATTAAGTATACCATTGTAAAGTGTGTGGAATCATCAATGAATATAACAAAATAATTTTTACCATCCCAAGTGCAAGGGGATATCGGACCACAAACATCGGTATGAACTATCTCTAAAGGTCTCCTTGCCCTGTAGCCAGTCCTATTAAAAGGTAGTCTAGTGTGTTTGCCAAGTAATGCCACATGGTTCACATAAATAATTATCAATCATTTTATTTTCCAGCTGTGACAGACCTTGAACCATCTCATTTCGAACTAATAAATTTAAATTATTTAAACCTAAGTGACCAAATCTCCTATGCCACAATTCACAATCTATTTGGTTTGCTTTGTTTGAATAATTGCAGGAGTTATGAACAGTATGAACATCTATAGTGTACAATGTGTTTATATTATTTCCTATCATTAACAAATAATCATGTTTGAAAACTCTAAATTTTCCTCGATTAAAAACAACTTTCAATCCTGCATTTTCCATTTTAGAAACTGATAATAAATTTTTCCTCAAGTCTGGGACATAGTAAACATTTTTTAACAAACATTTGTTTTCTTTTTGACCAACTTTACATATAATCTCAATATTGCCTAACCCAACAGCCTCAAGACAAACCCCACTTTTTGCAGCAGCAATTTTTCTTGGTGTTTTCAGTTCTATGTAATCCACAAAACAGTCTTTATTATTTATAAGATGATCGGTACACCCAGAGTCAACGCAAAATGTAATAACCGAATTTTTAATGTTATTTTTCACTTGATCACCACTTAAAAATGCACTTGAAAAGTTTTGCTCACCTTGTTCCGTATAATTTGAACTACCTTGACCGTGTCCTCGTCCATTGCTCCATCCACGTTCCATGCCTCGATCATAATGTTGTCCTCGTCCATAGCTATATCCTTGTCCTGTGTAGCCTTGTCCTTGTCCTGTATTGTAACCTTGTCCTGTATTGTAACCTCGTCCTGTATTGTAACCTCGTTCTTGTCCTGAATTGTAGCCTCGTCCATAATTATATCCACGTCCTTGTCTCCAATTACTTTGTCCTCGGACCGCCTGTCTGCACTGATACTTCTTATGTCCTTGTTTCCCACAAATGAAACAGATAAACGCATTTGTATTCGTCTCGCTATAATTTTTATCGTTAAACTTCTTTCTCTTTTCTTCCTCTGCCAATAATCTATCTTTGACAGTGTTTAATTTTAAATCTCCTACTGTTTCCAGTGCAGTCACTATCGGTTCATACGATTTAGGCATTGATAAAAGTATATAATTGACCTTCTCCTCCTCGGACAACGTTGTGCCTGCTTCTTCTAATTGAGTACAAATCTCCTGAATTTTAGTTAGGTGTTCTTTAAGTGATCTTGTCTCATTGTACTTGATATCGCTTAATTGTCTCCTCAAAAACAATTTGCTCCTCGTTCCCCGTTCCTTAAAGTTTTGCTCTAGATTTTTAAACATCAAATAGGCCGTCTCTTCTCTCAAATATTCTAGGTGACTGTCTGCCACCGCAGCGATAAGTATTGCTTGCGCCCTCGCTTCAAACACATTGTTGGCCAGCGTCTCATTAAATTTTTCATTCGTAATTGCTTCGATACAGTTTCCTTCCCGCAGTATACTCTTTATTCTGAATGACCAAGCATTAAATCCTTCTCCATTGAACGGCACGATATTGAATTTACTCACATTTTCTCGACAGAACGCCATCTTTGAAATCGCAACTTCTTGATTTAATATTTTCGCATGGAAAACAATCTGTGCCCATAACTAATAATTTGTAGAGGGACGCAGCAACTGGTTCTTCATCAATAAACAGCAATATCTTCATTAACACATCTTTATTCTTTATAAATCAATTCTTACACATTTTAGTAACGCACCTCCATTACAGAAAAAACCAGAGAGAGAGATTTGACATTATAAAGCGGTACTATCGGTTCCGCAGTGCTACTATAAAAACTGGATTATTTCAACAGTGAGAAATGTGTGGGTTGTTCTCAATAAAAGTTTCACAACATTAAAGGCTCGCAGCCACGAAAAAAAACAATTGCCATATTTCACAGGCCTTACAAACTAAATATTTTTGTCCTCTTATTTTTTAATAATTACTAAACAGTCTCAATTAGAAATCACAATTATTTTGGCACTTATAAACTAATATCATTTTCTCTTAAAGTTATAGTTTTAATCAGATATTGAACCAAAAATCAAATCTCAGCCACTCTTAATTGGTTTAAAACATTTTTTGAATATAAATGACACCAAATTAAATGTTTAATTGTAGGTGACATTAACTAACGTAAATTAAGTTTTGGTGAAACTCTTAGAGGAAACACATACCGATACCTTTGGGCTCAAAAGGCGTATCCACCAAAACACGACTTTACAGGAGAGCGAAAAAACAAAATAATAAAAAAAGAAATGTATATAACTTTCTTGTTTTTAAAGGTATAAAGATGAATCTTAGACCAAAAACCTTAAAATTATATGATGAAAAGGAGTATGAATTGCTATTTTGGAATATTCCTTTACTATCAAAGTTGGATGGCGTTTACACCTCAAAGAATGATAAATATGATGTCACTTACGCCCTTAAAAAAGGTGTTTTTTGGAAAAAGTAAGGTTACGCCCTGATTTTCATTGAAAAATAATGTTTAATATAAACTAAATTGTTACTTTTGGGCATGTTTGACATAAGTTTCAAAAGTGTTAGGATATATGATTAGCTAGCATGCATCTATCTTAATTAATTTCCCCTGCTGAACGAAGCCTCTTACTACAGAATTTTCAGGACCTGCCTCATTTGTTTATTACCTTACTCTTATTAATATTGCTTGCCCACAATATTATTTTATGTAGAATTGTGTAGAGAGAAATGAGATAATTATACACTAAAAAAGAAAATCAATTGTTGAATATTGTACTTTTATTTTATACTGTGTTTAACAAAAACTAGAATATTTTACTTTAAAGAGAGATCCAAACCTAATTAAAAAAACACATTATTAATAAAAAACAAATTGTTATTATGTTGATAAATTTAAACAACTAACACACCACTAGGAAACTTAAAAATGTGGTTGAAGTGATACTGATACTCAGTAAGATAAAGTTTTTTTATCAAGCTAAAGTCAGGTCAATAATAACAAACATTATCGAACTTATTTTATAATATCAATAATGGGAACAATTATCCAGGTACACACGTTATCCTATTTTCATTAGGAATTTTCGAAGGGAATAACACGATTAAAATACCAAAACTACCGAGATCAACTTAAAATAGCCTTTAAACTAAACAACTAAACAATATACTGTTATCAAACTTAAACACAGTCGAATAAAAACAAAAAGTTTTTTTTAAATTAGTTAAATAACAAAACATAATTATAAAATTTCGTTGACCGATTCACGTTGATGGTCTAACATTGAATGCGCTAATGCAAACGTTCTCAATTCAAGTGGCATTTGCATTCTTGTCCAAACAAGTGCATCTTTGTAGATAATCATGAAAAAAACATGCATGCAACACATTAACGTGTATTCCTAGGTCAATGATGCAACATTACACATTATTTTCCAAAAAACCATCTCCATCCAATTCAATGTCGTCTTCAGTATCTTCCTCATCTTCTTCATCCGATTCAGGTAAGACATCAGGTGCGTTTGCTGTTGATGGCAGGTGACGATACTCTGAATGATAATGTTTGGGTATCGTAACGTTTTTGCAGAGAAGCATTAAATCCTTGTATTTGGCAGCCGATATTGGCAACTTTTGGGTATAAAGAGGTGTTATTGAGTAGTTTATTTGTCCGGTAGGCATAGTATAACTTTGTGCAGGGTTGTCTTTTCTTTGGCTTTTCCCTTTCCCTTTTCCCTTGCCTTTTCTGGATGTAGTGACTTTTATCGGTTGTTCTCCTAGTTTAATTTTCTTTTCTTCGGCGTTTTCTTTCATCGAGTACTTCACGTGCACACAATCTGGGCTCTTCTTTTTGAAAGTTGCTATCTTTATATTCTTGAATTTTATTTCTTTCATTGTTAATTTTGTGAAAGTTTTGTCAGCCATATCTCCCAAGTCTAAGAAATCTGAGTGCTCTAGGACGTTAACATTATATGGTCTAGGTCTTTTTCGTGCTGATTCGAAGAATGATGCCCATTGCGATGGACTCCACACTGTTAATCTTTTAACCTCTCTTTCGATGACTGCATGTACAGAATCCACCGGCATATAGGTGTGACCTGGAAGTAAATAATTTATCTGGACGGTTTCTAGACTCACAGATGTTTTCAGAAAGTGATTTAGAGTAGCCAATACCGTTTTATTCTTATTTTGACCAGTGCACGAATCGCAATACAGCAGTAAGTTTTTAACATGTCTAGCATCTACTAGCTAGATATTTAAATATTTAATCAAGCAGGTAGCGATTTCATTACTACTGCGCTTCCCATCGCTCTCACCCCAAGTGTAGCAAAAGGCATCTTGAGTGGTACTCTCGTACAGCGTGAAATTATAGACAGAATACTTTCTCGAGTAATACAGCAGCATGCTGTCTCCATGTGGAGTGTTAAGAACTTTCTGAAGATCAAACGATGTTGTCACTGTATCATTTGTTATAGATTTAAGATTTTGATGAATTTTGAATCTTTTGTACGTAGCTTTCTTTTCTTCAAGATGTGATTGTATCTTATCAAGGTCGACACCTTTACCATCATTATTATTCTCGTTTTGAGTGCACAACACACACTTGTCTTTCTTCGGCACGTGGATACTTATGTTATATTCGTTGAAAATATTTCTAAATAGTGATTCGCTCACAGGGTCTTTGTTATTCCTTTCACAATCATCCAAGTACTTTCGGTAAATATTTGTCAAACTTTTGTACTCTTGAGGCACGTAAACCTTACTACTTCGCTTTCGGCTGTAATGTGATGGCATTACAGGCAGTGTTTTTATATATGTATGAACATAAGATTTTGACTCTTCTGTGTATTTTTGTGACACATTCGGTTTCCGCATATCAGGTTTGGCCGTGGTATAGAAAGTTGCATTCTCTAATGTGTATCGCAATAGCTTCTGTTTAATGTCTAGTGTCGCCAGTAAAAACTTTTGGCAAACTTGTCTATGATCTTCCCCATCATTTATATAGTACTCAAACGTGGAGGTCCGGCGACTTTCAGGTGTGGTTGTTCTCTTCCTTTTAACTGGTGTTTGTTTGGTACATCGAAGTAGCCAGTCACGTCTACGTTGGATGTCTAAGCTATAAAAGTGGTTGAACAAAGAATTTCGTCTTTCTTCCGAAATGACATAGCATTTTCTTATACATTTTCCTTCAATGCATGGGTTTTCTCCCATTTTTTTTTCTGGTACAACGCTTCTTGTTTTAGTTTCATACGATTTACCTTCATTTTTAAGAAATTTATTTCTTTTTCTTTTGTTGCAAGACTTCTTTTTCTTCTCGACCAGCTTCACAGCTTCCAAATTATCATTCCTTTTCTTTTTTTTATGATTTTGTTTTCTTTTTAGTTTCATATCTTTATCAGAAATCTCCGATTCATCACTTGCCCATAAATCTGAACTTCCTGCTGAAAAGTCTTCTTGATCATCATACAAAAAGTCAATATACGATCTTTTAACCGAGGCACACAAACGTTTTCTTTTCCTTTTAGGTGTCACGCTTATGCTATCAGAAGAGTTACTTTCTGTTCTTGTAATATTTTTATTAGTAACAGCTCTGTCAGGGGAGGACAAAAATTCCGGTGTTGCTGAACTAGCTTCATAAAGATCAGCAGTGACTACACGAGGTTCAGTTAACGAGGTTGGAGCTTTACGGGAATCGGTGCAATCAACACGAGCAACGGAGACACTAAGGATTGATGGAGAATTCTTTTCAGACGGGCTGGTATCGTGGGACACGGCGGCATCGACACGAGCAGCGGGGACATTGACAGTAGACGAAGACTTAATTTCAGGTGGACTGGCATCGTGGGACACGGCGGCATCAACACGAGCAGCGGGAACATTGACAGAGGACGGAGACTTTATTTCAGGTGGACTGGCATCGTGGGACACGGCGGCATCAACACGAGCAGCGGGAACATTGACCGTGGACAGAGACTTAATTTCAGGTGGACTGGCATCGTGGGACACGGCGGCATCGACACGAGCAGCGGGAACATTGACAGTGGATGGAGACTTCATTTCACGTGGGGTGGCATCGTGGGACACGGCGGCATCGACACGAGCAGCGGGGACATTGACGGTGGACGGAGACTTCATTTCACGTGGGGTGGCATCGTGGGACACGGCGGCATCGACACGAGCAGCGAGGACATTGACAGTGGACGGAGACTTCATTTCAGGTGGGGTGGCATCGTGGGACACGGCGGCATCGACACGAGCAGCGGGAACATTGACAGTGGATGGAGACTTCATTTCACGTGGGGTGGCATCGTGGGACACGGCGGCATCGACACGAGCAGCGGGGACATTAAATTAAATTTAAATTAAAGTATTTATTTGTCTCTTATTTACACAAAAGTACATAATAAATATAGCACGGTTTTAAAAATAACAGAGACAAAAAGGTAAAGGACTCAGTATAACAGTCGGGGTTGCCGACTGCCACTGCTATTCTGTCCCTCCCTTAAACATAATAAATAAATAAATAATATATTCTTAATAACTATAAACAAACATTCAATATTGACATTATAGAACAATAAAAATTTAAATTTAAAACACATGAAAAATATATACAATTGCAGTTTTATTTGTAGGCATTTAGGCTACAAGGTCCTAAGGAGGGATGCCAGCCGCTATTATTTGCTGCTTCATAAGCCATTCTCTACATTTTGTACGGAATGTTGAGAGCGTAAATCGCAGCGCGTCTCTAATGGGTGGAGGCAGATCATTCCAGATTTTAGAAGCGGCATATTTGAAGCAACCCATTGTACCGACAAGAGAGTAAACAGGAAGCACGAAAAGATACCCTCTATCCCTCAGGTTTCGTCGCCGAATTCTGCGCGTCAGCTTGTGGGAGAGATAGAGAGGAGATTGTGTTTTACACAGTGAGTGCAAGAAGCATGCATATTTTAGACTTCTCGTGTGGTTCATATTAAGTACTCTCCTGTCGTTTAAGTACGGGGTGATATGATCCCTCCTAGGTATGTTGTAGCAGAAGCGCATACATGCATTTTGCACTCGCTGTATGCACTTCTCAGTCTTTTTAAAAATACATGGGCCGTACACTATATCGCAGTATTGAAGATGAGAGAGCACAAGACTACTACATAGTTGAAAACGGACTTCCGGTTTCACAAATGGGCGAAGCCTGTACAACGTTTTTAAACTTCCGAAACACTTTCCTACTTTTTGTTGGACGTGCCGCTCAAATTTGAGGTTCTCGTCCATCATGAGGCCAAGGTTTCGTACACAATCCTCGCGAGGTATGACTGCACCGCCAATAGTCACAGTGAAGTTCAACTCCTGTATCAATCTCACTTGGTGTTGGGTACCAAAAGTGATGCACACACTTTTTTTTGGGTTCAGTAACAGCCCGTGCATTTTTGACCACTCTGCGACAGCACTGAGGTCGTCATTTAAATGACCTACGGCTGAATGTACGTCCTCGGGTGTGGGAAGTGTATGAATGTAAATCTGTGTGTCGTCGGCATAGAGGTGGTACTGCGAGTTGGATATCACGCCGACAATACTCGCGGTGTACAAGGCAAAAAGGGTTGGTCCCAGAATCGAGCCCTGTATTACGCCTCTCGAAACCGGTAGTGGTTTAGAAGTCAGAGAAACTCCTTTGCCGTCAACACAATGCACTACTTGACTTCGATCCCCGAAATACGACCTAAACCAATCACATGCAGTTTCTGAAAATCCGTAATACTCTAATTTGCTAATAAGCATAGGTATATTCACACAATCAAAAGCACGGCTGAAATCAAGCATGACAAGAAGGGTTGCCTTTCCAACATCGGCAGCAGTTAGAATATCGTCCGTAATATGTAGTAAAGCAGTTGCAGTACTGTGCCCCCGCCGAAAACCCGACTGCAATGATGGCAAGATATTCGTTTCTTCCAAATAAGTTGTTATTTGCAATTGTGCAGCTTTTTCAACGATCTTCGATAAGGCAGGCAATATATTTATTGGTCTAAGGTCTCCGACATCCTCTACTTTAATTTTTTTTGGGATAGGAGTTACTTTGGCACATTTCCAAATATTTGCAAATACTCCGCCTAATAGAGATTTATTAACAATCGCTGATAATGCAGGCATAGAGTACGGTAGTGTCAGTTTTATCATGTACATAGATATATCATCGACACCTATTGAATTTGAGGCAGAAGTTGTAACAATGCGATTAATTATGGACTCTGTAACTTGAGTAAAATTAAAAACGGAATTAGAGTGTTTGGTTGATTGCAACCGATTCCTTTCATTTTGATCAACCGGTATGAATGGGACACTATTTAAAAAATGTTCGTTAAGTGCGTTAGGATCCCTTAAACTATCAGGTATCGAACGATCTGCATCGGGGTTTACTATCTTGTTAATGTGACGCCACATAATACTAGGATTATTTGTATTAGTATTAACAAATTTTGTGAAGTATGCTTGCTTTTCGCGGAATAAAGCCCGATTATAATAATTACGTAAGTCTCGATAGTGTTGAAGTGCAGAGTCGGACTTTAGAATCTTCGCTCTGCGACAAGCCCTATCCCGGACCGCTCTTATATCCTTTAGAGTATCAGTCATCCAAGGGGAAGGGGGGTGTCTGAAAATGCGGGTACGAACTGGAGCAAATGTGTCTACTAGGTCCAAAATGAGAAGATTGAACATATTTACCATATCATTGATATCAGTATACATCAGCACGAATTCCCATGGCGTAAATTGGGCGGCCTCTTTGATGGCATTTGCATAATCGGCTATTGGTCTGTACGTCACTAGACGCGGCTTCGGTTTTGGTACGCTAAGTGGGTACTTTGAGACCACGAGACCATGGTCACTCAAATCATCATTATGTAAAACTTTTAGTAATGTTGCTTTAAGGTTAGCTCTTGTGAAGATGACATCAAGAAGGGTTTGCGATGTGGGTGTTACTCGAGTTGGTATGTTAACAGTTAAATGAAGATTGTAAGATGCGGTCAGGGAGGATAGGCAACGGGGCAAATTCACATGCCCATCATTACTGAGACAGTCTAGATTAAGATCCCCCAGAAGAAACAAGAATTCATACTGCGGAGCGAACACTGACAGAGACTCATTTAGGCCGTCGACAGCAATTCCGGGTGCTACGGCCTCCGGCCGGTACGCCAAGCCCATAACTATGCTAAATCGACTTACCTTAACGGAGAACCAGAGCTGCTCTAACACGCCAGTCGGATGGTCGAGCTGGCGCACGCGCATTGTGGACCTCACATACGCACCAACTCCTCCTCCTCGACTGCCGCGAGGATTGTGTACTAACCTATAGCCTGGTATCGCATACGACTTTGGATCAGAGTTCACCTTGAGCCAAGTCTCAGTGAGGCACAGTATATCTAGGTTTTCGGAGGCAATAGACTCCACAAGCTCGTCCCAGCCCGTGTTCAAAGAATGGACATTTAAAAGACCAATTGTAAGGTTATGACATTTGTTAGATTTTGTAATCTGATGATTGATGTCATTGACAGTGGACGGAGACTTCATTTCAGGTGGGGTGGCATCGTGGGACACGGCGGCATCGACACGAGCAGCGGGGACATTGACAGTGGACGGAGACTTTATTTCAGGTGGGGTGGCATCGTGGGACACGGCGGCATCGACACGAGCAGCGGGGACATTGACAGTGGACGGAGACTTCATTTCAGGTGGGGTGGCATCGTGGGACACGGCGGCATCGACACGAGCAGCGGGGACATTGACCGTGGACGGAGACTTCATTTCAGGTGGACTGGCATCGTGGGACACGGGGGCATCGTCGGAGATGACAGCGTCAATACCAGCGGCGGAGACCTTGACGGTAGACAGAGACTTCTGTTCAGATGCGATTTGGCTAACTTCGTGATGTCGGGCCGAATCAGTCATAATAGGTACCTTACATATAGGTGGAGAAGGTCCTGTGTTGTTGCGGTTGGTGCAAGTATGCAGAATGATTTTATCTTGTGATTTTACAGGGCTTTTTATATTTTTAAGAACATCTGTATTAAAAATCGGTGGTTTTATAGTAACAACTGAAAGAATACGTATTTTTTTGCCAGACGTGCAATCAATCGGAAAAGTTTTTTTTTCTGGGGTCGAAAAACACGGGTAAGGTTGAAGAGAAGTTGGTACGTTAAGTTCATCTTCCTCACTAAGCTTCTTTTTTTTGCATAAAAGATATTTGTCTTCTTCGTTTTTATTGTTGTTATCATTGTCTACCCCTTGATTTTTTGAAGTAGATGGTCTGAAAATAATAGTAGAATTATTCACGAATATTATTTCATTTCATTAGTAGAAACTATATAAAAAAATTAGTTTCGAATGAGTAAATGTTGAGACGTATAAGCCAAAATCAACAAACATTTTGTTAAATTTCTTGGTCAGTACTTTAATTTTTACTAAAAATCGGGACGTAAAGCATCCTCGACCAATAAACTCATAGGCGTATAGGCCAAACTATTAAGCATTTTTAAATAATATCGGGCGTAATCACCATCATTTTTAATGTTTTAACTATAAAATTGGGCGTATACGCCTTTATTTTGACAAATTTTGGGGCGTAATCACCAAACTAATAAAATGTAAATGGTAGTTTGACTATGCACAGCAATGGTTTTGTCTACAGTCCCCCAAGCATAAGTTGGCGCGTGGCAAAAAAATGAACTAATTTTGTATCAGAAGGTACTTTTGCATTTAATTATGAAAAAAACGTTAAAGTTTTGAGCATATTCTCACGACTATATTCCCCCAGGGGGTAGTCAGAGATATTCTGAAACCTCAGAACATCCACGTTTCACTAGTAGTACCGAAACTCTGTCCAGTGTGACGGGGAGTGAGCCCGTCGCCACTTATAATGGACAGTGGGTATATTACATGCCTCGAAATTGAAGCTTGCAGGTTTCCTCACGATGTTTTCCTTCACCGAAAAGCCAGTGGTGCTAGAAACGTACATAAATTCCGAAAAACTCATTGGTACGAGTCAGCCTGGACGGGGATCGAACCATACCATTAAAGTTTTGAGTATGTAAAATTTCCTGCGGTAAAAGCTAGATAACTAAGTTCAAGCCAAAATTGTGCAGAATCAATAATCGTAGGTTCCTATTTCTACTACAATAACTCATAAACTTTCATATCGAATGTATTTTGCGTGATTCAGAAACAGACTTACCTTAACATCTTTTCTTTACGTTCCTCTAATGAAGCTACTTGCTGTCGGCGCTTTGCTAAAGCGTTTTGTTTGGTTTTCTTCTTTTTAGATTCCATGTTTCACATCAGATCGAGTCACCACTATCACTATTATTAATTAGAAACACAATACTCAATATAGCTATCTGTTGTAGCTGAAGCTTATTGTTTACACAATTTTAGCCGGCAAGTATCAACCTGTCGACGCAGGCGCTGGTGTCTGTCTAGTAAGGGATGCGAAAAAAGTAACAGCTATCAATACTTGATAAGTAACGATTCATTTAACAGATACTTTAGGACACTATTCTCGGTATTTTTACCTTTTATTGATCTTGGAGGGTGTTCACAATTCAGCAATAATTTTTATTTTAAAGAAAAAGTACTCGATACAGCATAGTGACGATACTATAAATAGCGATTCCTACCCATACTAGTTTACTTTTGTGCCAATAAAAGTATCGAGTAGGTACAGCACTGATACTTTTTTTTAAATACATTCTTCTCTTTGGGCAGACTAAGATCTTTGACCATACCGCCTTGTCTCCAGTAAATTTATAGTTTGGTAGCATCGATTCTTTTATTAGAAAAATATTAATTTATATTAGAAAAATAATTGTGGGCGTATTTACCATTTTATCGATTAATGTGACGTTTACGCTCTAGGTAAACAATTGAATGTTTGGTGTAAGTTGCCATTTATTTTATTTTCAATATAATAACTATCATATTATAAGTCAACTGCCGCTGATAAACGTCTTTTTTAACGCTGATTAATGAATGTTTTGGAGTTTATTAGCCAAGTTGTAAAATATCTGATCGTAACAGCCCAATTATTTATTTATTTATAATGATAATAAATATTTCATTATGGTAAAATTTAATGCTAACAAATTATCTTTTACGCGTAAGTAAATTAGGTGTTACAATTTTAATTTAATGTGGAGCGTAAAAGTCATATTATTTTATACCAGAAAAAAATATGTGGGGCGTATTCAACGTTTTATCGATTAATATGACGTTTACGCCCTTGATTAAATAATATATGTAACTTGATGCATTAACGCCCTAAAACCAAATAAAATCATGTTTATGTCACTTGAATTTTAGAGGCGTATCTACCATTATTTAAAGAATTTTAAAACTTTAAATATACCATTCGAAAGAGCAGAAAAAACGGAATAAGATGGCATTCAAAGGTAATTTTGGCCAAAATGGTGGTTACGCCCTTTGAGCCCAAAGGTATCGATACGTTGAGTTTCGATTTTTGGTTCCATTAATTTTTAGTTTAGGTATAACCATCTTTATATCTGTCAGACTTATTTCGGAAAGATCTGGCTCTAGTGGCATACGAAACTTCATCTCAGCCTTGTTTTGTAGTCTCATGAAAGAAGCCCCATACACATTAGTACTTATTATTTCAGTAATTAATGCGACGTAATAAATTTCGAGCTTTTTAGTCTCAAAACACACCATTACATAGTCACCCTCCTAAAGCTTTCGATTAATTTTTTTGAAGTCTTCGTCCACCAATAGCAAACCTTCGTCTGAGTCTTCTTCATCGTTCTCGTCTACATCACTCAAATCAGATTCACTTTGACATACTATCTCATATATCTTCTTCCTCGCTTGTTTCATCATCAGATTGATTGCATTGAATTTTAGTCTTCTTGCGTTTATTTTTTGTTTTTTTGTCACTCATAACTGGTCGCTTTGCTTTTGTGGCTGCGGATTTTCTTTGTTTAGCTTTATTTCTTTCTTCAGCAATTTGATTCTTCTCCGGCGTATCTGTAGCAAGCATACTTTTGCCAAGCTTTCTTGGCTTGCGCTGGCAAGTTCTTGGTCCTGCTTTCAATGGTGGCATGAATTCTTTGGGTGATATGAATTTTCCGGTGCTTTTAGAAGAGTCTGCAAGAACGCGAGGTGCGAGCGGAGGTGGTGTTACATCTCGTGCCGCAATCAAAGCCAAGTTTTCTTCAGGCACTCCTGTCGCGACGGCTATAAGTGGCGATATTCCAAAGCTGTAAATACCACCTAGACCATAAACAAAATAAACCTGAACGAGCCTGTACTAATAAACAAACTTATTGGAGATAATGAGATGACCTGCATGACGTGCTGAAAGGACTGCGTGGCCTACAGCTGCAAAGGATATAAGCTAAGTATCTAGGATATTTCGTGACCTAATAAAACATACAACAGTAAAGTAACAAATAACTTCACCCTAAAACCGTGGTGATTCCTATACTACAACTACTCATAAACGACTAAGTAAATATCTTCACCCTAAGAGGTGAAGCCTAAAATCGGGCTGTCCACATTGAGACAGGAAAACCCCCGTCACCCTAGGAATGTGGTGTAAAATGTGTGTGTGTCGAGCTCGTGTAATTCCCACGTGATTTGCAAGCCTTATCATAGGCCAATAAGGTCTTGCAAATCTGAAAGGAAGTAAAAACCGTGGTCGGCCTTAAAAGCCCCAAAACAGTGCGTCTAGCTAACGCCCCGACCACAACTTCCATAAGGGCTGCCGGCGCTGCTGGCAGCTGAAGAATTGCCTTTGGGTTTAGTCGCTGATCACGACTGTATCCAATGTGCGTAAAACGGTCTCTTAATAATACTGTATCTACCTACGTGAAATAATAACCATAAAACGAAGAACCGTAACTACATAAAATTCATGATAAATATAATATCCTCGGTACTTAGCTCACATGTTCATTGTGAATTAACTTTATAGGAGTGAGAACTAAAACCACGCTGGAAGGAAGGGCAACTGATAAATGTACATACAACGGAGTCACAAACAGACAAGGATAGAAACCAAGTGTGTGCACCCTAGTGTTTCGTGGTGGGACGTGTATCGTTAGATTAGCGAAGTAGATTATATCCTATAATTATTATATTTAACTAAAGTCTATACGACTAACATTTGCACTGAAGATACATGGGCCACTCCGCGACATGGTTGAGGTGCTGGGATTGGAAAAGCATCCAGAAAAGAGAAAAAGACTACATTCACGCCAAGTGTCTGATTGTTGCCCTTTCCTCCCAACAGATGTCGTGGTAATACATTTTATGCTTTTTTTCTCTGTGTTTTATACAGTCAATAATCTGTTTCTACTAGGAGATTAAGTTGTATAAAAGGAAAATGATTTTAAAATGTTAATTATAAGTGCTAGTTTAAGCGAATAGTAAGTACATAAGAGTAGAATAAAATAATCTTGCCGCGTAAAGAAGCCGGAAGAACGCTATATATCTCGTCAAGTTTACTAGTCTATAGTGAAACTTATTTTTAAGAGAAATTTTGGTAAATAAGGATAAAATCGTTATGTTTAAGATAAATGAGCATTGGACAATTTTAAAACGATTGAATATCAAATTGTGACCTTTTATGTACTAGCCTAAGACTACGAAACGAAATTTTAAAACCGGAAGTTATTACGAGGGATAAAACTTTGAAAATCAAAATAGGGAATTCACTAGCGTTGCCGTTTCGGATATTTTTACCAGATTTAGGGTAATTTTTACCTTGAGCGGGTAATCGGCGGTAATGATGACTGCCGGGTAATTTAAATATATCAACATAATTATTATGATTATTATAATAACACCAATCTAAATTGATTTATACAGAGATGTGATTAAAAAACAGCTAATAGGAAAGGTGACTTTTACAAAATGGGTAATTTCTAATCCAGTTTCGTGCTATTTCTTCTTTGACCTACGGCAACACTGGAAGCCATTTTTTTTTACCGGCGAAATGCTCCGTAACGTAATGTGCCGGCGAGGTGCAAATTTTAACTCGATTTAAAGTAATTTGTGTTGTGAATGACAATTTCAGAGTTGTATAAGTGTCAAGTAAAATGATGCAATAATTTTTAAAAAACGAACAGAAGCTAAAATTTTGTGTTTTCTGAGCTTTTTTGTAACTGGTGAGTTTTTCGAAATTTATCTGCCTATTTCCCACAGTATCATTTCTAAAAAACTGTGTTAACATTGTAAAGTAGTATTTAGTGAACAAGTAGTTCACTGAAGCATGATTTTCAGGACAGACTGAACGTGGAAAACGAAATTGAGAAATTGACAAAACTAGGCAGGGTAGGTATAAAATTTCTTGCGTCCATTTCATGATGCGCTATAATGCAAGAATGCTAAGTTTTCTAAATGATAGACAATCTTTTATCGGATGAATCAAGTTAAACTTGTACGGATTGTTTAGTTATTGCATATACTATACCCAAAATTGTCATACAAACTATAGGTACATTGATGCACCTACACATATTTCTAAGTTCTTCGTTCTTCTAGCAGATTTCAAAATCTCACAACATTCCTTTTATCTAAATTAAAATTAATAACAGGTACAACCTACATACCTCTCAGAGCTGGTGTGACGCTGTACTGACAGAGTGACAGGACATCATATATTACTTAAGAAAACAACAAAGGTATGTACATAGTGTAACAATAAGAAATGCTTTATTTTACATTTCATGCGTGGACAAAATACAAATCATACAAAAGATTTTACTAATTAAAATTTATACTAATTTTAAGTGCTCACATAATTTAAGATTAAGTTGCTCTATTTACAAATTATAACGAATAGATTAGCATAAAACAAAAGGAATTTTATTATCAAAACCAACAATTATTTAATTTAAGTACTCGAAAGTGACATTAGTATAATGTGTATAGTGTAATGTAGTTAAGTGGCACATCTCATGATTTTATTTTAATTCAAGAGTTAGAAGTGAACGTACCTATACGACTACCTTTAATTTTAACAAATATTTTAAAATCTTATCTGAAATTTTACTAAGAGCGTATGCGTGTGCTTTTAAAGTGTTCAAATTAAAATTTACAATACAACAAAATAAAATAATTCTTTGTTTGCAAACCAATTGTGAAATTTCTCGATATAGTGTTCAGCGCTGAAACGTTTTATCATGCACACTTTATTTATCTATTCCAGAATTAACTATTGTCAAAATGGAAGAAACAATGCTAAAGCGATTAGAGTTAATAACTATAAATATTCGGGATTTGACAGTCAGTGCTCTGAAACATTCAGAACAACTCGTTGATATTGAAGGTGCAGATATAGCCATCCGACAGTTACAAACGGCCATCAATCGTTTTAGTACGGAATTACAAAATTACTTCCGTTACAGTACAGAACCTTCGGCTGACGATATATCTTCATTCAGTGAAGTTCAATTGAGGGGCGAAGAAGTGCTTTCGGAATTAATAGTACGAGTAACAGGAAAAAAGGAACGCAAAGTTAGTACATCAGTCAAACCTACTGAGAAAAACGTCGTATTATCTAGCAAATTACCGAAGCTAAACTTACCGGAATTTGAAGGAAATATTTTGGAATGGCACCAATTCTGGGACCAATTCGAATCCAATATAAGAAACTGCTTTTTTCTTCAATAGGGAGATTTAATTTCTCAGCAACTTCCTTCGTTATGTAAGTACGTTGACTTCCAGAATCCAGCATAACACAGCATTTACCATCTTTGGAGCTATCATTTCCATGTCGCGACTTCACTACTGCAGTTTGGAGTACAGTGGAACTCTTAGCGTTCATGTGAAATGCATTTGTTTGTTCAGGTTTCGTTGTAAAACTGTTTGGGCACATTGCTCTGTTGTGTTTGTTTGATTGTTTGCAGTGTGTGCAATATATATTTTTACGGCAAGTATTTATGCTATGTCCCGGAGAGAAACAACCATAGCAAAGGTTTCTTACTTTATCTTTCCTTTCATTTAAGGTTCTGAATTTTCTACATTGATCATTAAAGTGTGCTCCTTGGCAAAAGATACATTGGAGTCTTCCTTTCTTACTTTCTGTCCTTTCTTGATATTCCGGTTTTCTCTTTAAATGTCTCCTATAATCTTCTTGTCTTCTATGATTTTCTTGTCTTCTATGATTTTCTTGTCTTCTATAATTTTCTTGTCTTCTATAATTTTCTTGTCTTCTATTATTTTCTTGTCTTCTATTATTTTCTTGTCTTCTATAATTTTCTCTTTGACTGTGAAATGTTTCTTTCCTTTCATTTTCATTCAATTGTTGTCCTTGTTTCTTTATAAAGTTTTGACTCTTCATAAATCTTCTTCCTTTAGTGTGCGCATTTATATGTAAAGTCTGAGTAGTGTAATTTTCCTTTGGGTTTTCTTTAGTATTTTCCTTGGTATTATCTCCAGCCATCCTTTTGGCATCTTCTCTAGCCGATATGATAATTTCTAAATGTTTTCTCATTTCATCAATAGACTCAGTATCTACTTTCGTTTTCATTTCATAAATAATATCTTCCGGGAACTTCTCCATAATCAGGAATCTTAAATGGTTATGATTTATATCTTCGCCTAGTGACTTTAGCACTCTAAGATGTCTTTCAATTTCGTTTAGTGTATTTCTCGCTTCAGTTACATTCCCTCCCGTGGAGGTTCTTTCTACTCGATATAGTGCAGCGTAGTGTGCATCAATTATGTGATTTTCTTTACCATATCTTGACTTCATTGTGGATACTGCAATATCGTAATTTTTGTTTGTTGTTTCTAGTCCGTCAATTGTTTTCCTAGCGTCTCCTTTTAGTGATGCTTTGAGGTACAAAAGTTTCGGCCTTTTCGGGGATAAATCCTTCAGAACTAAAAAGAATCACCCAAATCAGTCAAGAAATGCTGAAGTTATCGCGTAAACACATACAAACTAGGCCGTCACACCTACACATTCATACAATGAAAACTACTAAACAAATGTTGATGAAACTTGCACTGTTTCCTAATTTGAAGTAAGTATAAGCCAATAAAAAAAGAAACGTCACAATCCGTTTTCGGTGAAATGCATGAACAAACATACATACATACCTACTTAAATACTACAAAAAAATTTTAATCAAAATTACAAACGGTTTCATACTTACTGTGCAAACAGGTACGGCAGTTTTTATTAACATATGGTTTCCTTTTGGAGATATATTAAACTCATCTTCTTTAAAATGAATGCTGCATACTTTGCTGGTTTTCGTAGGCATCCAATCATCTTCTCGATTAGGAAGTCTAACTGCTGCTATCCATTTACTTTTTCGCACTTCATCGACTGGGAAGCTAATGAGCAAAATAAGAACGAAGAATAGAATATTAGAAAACTTCAAACCCAAATATATTTACAATACCTACTGTGTAGCATAATAGGCTTATAAAAAGTTTGGCTTTTAAGGCGCCGGACACACAGAAAAGACGTAGGACGGGGCGCGAACCCGTTAAGACAGGGCGCCGTCACGACTTAAAACATATAGAAAAGACAAGGCAAGGGCGTGACGGCCGACGCACACTGGGCCTTTTTCCGGCATTCAATCGTCCAATTTTGATACGACAACATGTCTTCGTCTGAAGATGAAGATGTATTGGCACTGATAAATCTCGCTAATCTGCAGAGGGTTAGAGTTAGACGTTACTGGATACATCCGGTATGGCTTAACAATAAACAGAACAGATTTTATAAAATAATGGAGGATTTACATTATTATCCTGATCGTTTTCAAGAAGTGTACAAGATGAGTCCACAATGTTTTAACATTATTATGTCCAAAGTGAAGATTGCTTTACAGAAAAGGCACACAAATTGGAGAGAATGTATATGTCCTGAAGAAAGATTTCTTATAACGCTAAGGTAAGTGAAACAAAATAATCTTTATTCATGTTTTTATTGTTTTAAAATTTTGTTATAAAATTAAAAATTACCAAACATAATAATCAAATATTTCAAATTCAGTGAGGAAGATGAGTTTAATTATTTTTTTATGTAGAAGAATCAAATCAAATCAAATTACATCTTCCTCATTATTACACATTCTTGCAATCAACGAAGGTTATTCTTTATCGTAATACTGTGTATCGGGCATATTGCGTGTAGAATGTGTAGATGCAACCGAAATTGTCGAATACGGTGACAAGTTGAAATACGTTGGGTTTTCATCTTGTCGAGAGTTTTCAAAATGTTGATAAGCGGATGAAGATGCAACATTTCGTGGTGTTGCTGGAGTTGCAGTATTTTTAAATGTGTGTTGTGGAGCTGCAGGTGGATTATTTTGAATGGTCTGTTGTATCACTGGAGGAGGTGCGATCTTTTGAACAATCTGCCGTGGCGCTGTTACAGGTGTAACATTTTGAAATGTTTGTTGTATTGGTGGAGCTGGAGCATAATATGGGACTGTGTTGTATTGAGAAATTCCGGTGGATGAAATACAGGTGGTATTTGGTGTCGATGTACTGGTAGATGTTTCCTTGTTTTCTTCTAAAATTTGCGTCGCTAACTGCAACACTCCCATCTTGAACCTTCCTTTTTGAGCCAGATTCATGGCCTTCATTTCAGGCAACATACTTTGAAGGAAAGAAAGGTCGGTATCAAGTGGTTCAGCTTGTTTTTCATTATTTCCTTTAAGTCGTTTTGAGGCGAAGTATTCATATGCAGATTGATTGACGTCTTTGAGAGTAGCGGTTGTACTTTTTTTACTTGAGCTTACTGATAACGGCGAAGGAAGAGATGGAGATGGTGAGTGAGAGGGATGCTGAAGTGGTGACATTGAGTCCTCGCCAGTGTCACTGTCCTCTGTTTGAGAAAAATTGGTATGAAGATTAGTTTTGGATGGTCTTGATTTTAAATATCCATCCAAAAAATGTAAATGGGGGGCGAGATAATATTCTCTCACTAATTTGGCTGCAGAGCCAGATGGAAGCAATTTTGATTTATTGTACTTCACATATCTGTTCCGTATGTTTGTCCAGCGTGCTTTGCAATCAGTAACTGAAACAATTGAAACATCTAATGTCAAAAGCTAAAAGTGTTATCTATCTTCTATCTAACCTAATGTAATATTTTAAGTACAAAGAGGAAAGAATTGTATTTATGGATTTTTGTATGAAAACGTTTTTAGCAGCGGGTGACACCGCTGACAGACAGCTAGTATATAATATTCCAAATTCATATTTATGAACATCCGTCTGCAAAGAATATATTATTATATATTCTTTACAGGTATTTCGCAGACGGATGTTCATTCAAATCACTATCAACTTATTTTCTACGAGGGAAATCGACTATTCGACAAATTGTATACGATACCTGTCAAGTTCTATGGTATACATTACAACCAGAAAATATGCCTATTCCTACTACAGAAAAATGGGTGGAGGTAGCTGAACGTTTTCATGGCCTGTGGAATTTACCAAATCGTATTGGAAGTCTTGATGGTAAACACATTCGTATACAAGCCCCACCTAATTCAGGGTCAGCATACATAAATTACAAAGGATACTTTTCCATTGTATTAATGGCATTAGTAGACGCTGACGGATTATTTTTAACGATTGATGTTGGGGATTATGGCCGAAACAGCGACGGGCGTGCGTTGCAAGTGAGTGCTCTTGGACAAGCTATACAGCATGAAGATCTTAATCTACCAGAACCCTCTCCACTTCCTGGAGAAACACGACCTGTGCCTTATTATTTTGTAGCAGATGAAGCTTTTCCCCTTAAAAAAAACATAATGAAACCTTACTCAAGGATTCAACTGACTAATGCAAAAAGAGAATTCAATAACCGACTATCCAGAGGACGGAAATCAGTAGAATGTGTCTTTGGAATGACGAGGACTAAATTTCACGCATTGAGCACGCCCCTAAGCTGTGACCCTGCTAAAGCTGATGCAATAATACAAGCTATGTGTATATTGCATAACATTATTCGAAAATACGATGGAATATTTACACAGCCATATATCCAAAATACGTTGGTTGGAACAAGAATTGTTTCACAATCACAAGATACCGCAGAAAACATCAGGGAATACCTCACCAATTACTTCGTGAATCGGGCTCGCATTTCCTATCAAGGTAGACATAATGTATGAAATCTACCTATATATTTCACCACCACGGCCTAAACCGACAAAAAAGGGGTAATTTTTTTATATACGTCACAGGCCCACCACAAATTATGATGTTTATTAATTAAAATACACCTAAATTTGTTTCCTATAATTCAACATCGATAAAATATATTATCATTGTTTAACTGGAGCACAAAAATACTAGCCTAGTAACGTTCGTTTCTTTGTCAAATCAAAAATCAAAAAATCAAAATCAAAATTTAAATTTAAACAATGTTATTAACGGTAAACGGTATTACTTAGTAAAAATGTACCTACCTATCGGCTATTTGATTTAAATAAACAATATTATTTACTAACCTGTTTCATTTAATGTCCTGGCAATTGTTGACCAAGCTTGATCTTGAACATTTCTGTTACAATAATCTTTTCTACTATAATCATAAATAACTGGATTATTTTCAATCAAAACACAAAACTGAATATTAAATTCTACGTCGTCACGCATTTTTGTGCGACTCAAGTGGCACCGGAACAATGGCAAACGGGCGAGCGGGCGCAACTGCTCTCCGCGTCCCTTCCGCACCCCCGCGCACCCCCACTCCAGACCACTTGCGCCCGCGCCCTGTCCTTTCTGTATGTTTTCAAATAGGGCGCAGACAAGTCGAGCGTCTTATCGGCGTCCCGTCTTATCTGTATGTTGCGTCTCGACGGCTGCATACATTTTGTATGAAAGTGGATTGGAAGGGCGCCGCGAGTGCGCCCCGTCCTAGTCTTACGTCTTTCCTGTGTGTCCGGCGCCTAACGTGATCGCGCTTTCAACAAATCGGAACGCGTTTGAGAGCGCTAAAATCGATTTTGGCGCAATTCGGACCGTGGCCTCTCTCTCATCCCGCTTGCTAGCATGGCTGGTCGATCTAATTTTGTAATCTATTTTAATCAGACTAAATACTGTGTCGTTTGTTAATTATTTTCAAGAAAGATTTGTTTGGCGTCTATTGTATTTCTGAGTAAATGCAATTGGTTAAATATCGTGCCGCTGGGCTGCGTTCCGAACCTACGCCCCAGGTGCACCCCGAGTGCAACTTTTCGCACTAACGCCGTTCCGAGCCTCGGTGAATGGTTCCGTACCATAGAGCGTGTTGAAAAAACAACCGCACCCAAAGGTCGTGAACGCAACCCTATTATTTAATCTCCACCACGCTACGTGTGATCTGCCCAACAAAGGTTTTGGGCCCAGATTTTGCATCATAAGAAACGATGGCAAATAACAATGAGCAACGACCACTGGATCAACAGACTTCGTCCGCCCCGCCGTGTTTTATCAACGCTCAATTTGAGAAGTTACATGATGGTACAAACTATAACGCATGGAAATTTGCCATGAAGACCGTACTCACATTGGAGGGTCTTTGGGACCAAATTTTGAAAAAGCTGAAAACGCCACTCTTCATCCTGTTCGTGATCAGCGGGCTTTAGCGCGCATTTCATTGTCTCTTCATTCAAACTGCTACCAGTTCGTGCGCAATATAAGTACAGCACATGGTGCATGGAACAAACTCGCTGAAATCTTCGAGAACGCTGGTTTCTATCGACGGGTAATACTGTTACGTCAGCTACATAGGGCGCAATACAGCCATTATAGTTCAATGACTGAGTATATCAATGCAGTCATGACTTTAGTTCAGCAGCTAGCCGATATAAAGCGTGTTATTGATGATGCTGAAGTCGCTGAAATCTTATTAAGTGGCCCTCCTGAACAGTTTGATGTATTGGTGTCTTCGTTGGAAACTGCATGTTTAACGAGTACGCTCACAAGCGAGCTGGTGCGGAACAGACTGCTACAGGAGGAGATGCGAAGGAATGAAAACGAAGGTGCTGCACTAAAGAAGAAACACGAGAAGAAAAGAATAATTTGTGACTTTTGCAAGCGAACTGGTCACATTGCAAAGAAGTGTTTTAAGAAAAAGAGAATGGAGGAGAAGAAAGAAGCTCATGTTCTTTATGCGACAGCGCATACAGCCGTACATTCACAAGACAAGGAGTTTATTGTGGACAGCCGTGCCAATGCACACATGTGCAACGAAGGTCAATTGGTGAGGAACTTTAAATCTTCTGTAGGTTCTGTTTCTATTGCTAATGGTGACCAGATGCATAGTGTAGGTATAGGTAGCGTCCAATTAAACAACAATGTAACTTTAAGTGATGTAATGGTGGTTCCAAATATATCTACAAATTTACTCTCTGTTTCGAGAATGGCCGATCGGGGTTATACTATTTGTTTTGATAAGTCTGGTTGTAGGGTTTATAGTGCAGGTTGTAAAGTCTCAGGTAATGAAATATTACATGCAAGTAAGTACAAAGGTCTTTATCGAGTGAAAGCGCAAGAAGGCCGGCATTCCATGCCCCTGCAGGATAGGCAGGAGCCAGTGATTGCCAATGCTGCAACTGATGTGTCTAAATCTCTGTGGCACAAGCGTTTGGGTCATATAAGTCAAAAAGGTATGGCTATACTAAGTGGTGGTGGTTTATGTTCTGGTATTTGTTTTTCAAAGGAAGAAAAGCCAGAAGAGTGTGTCTCATGTCTTGAAGCAAAAATGCACGCCAAGCCATTTCCTCAACGGGAACACCGTGCTGCTAAGCCGCTTGAATTGGTCCATGCTGATGTATGTGGGCCTATGCAAGTTGACAGTTATGGAGGAGCCAGATACTTGCTGTGTTTCATTGATGACAATACGAGGAAGACTTTTGGATATTTGCTCAAGCATAAATCAGTGGTGAGTTCACAGTTTATTAATTTTAAAAATTGTGTAGAAAAACAATCTGGTTTTCAAATAAAGACTTAACGAACCGACAACGGGACAGAATTTTGTAATGCTACATTAACAAGCTATTTACAAGGAAGTGGTATTGTTCACCAAACAACAGTGCCTTATTGCCCTCAACAAAATGGGGTTGCAGAGCGAGCCAATAGGACTATTTTAGAGAAGGCGAGGTGCATGCTGCAAGAGGCGGGTCTACCGATGCAAAGTATTTTACCATTGTTGCAAAGGCAATTTAAACTTCGACATCTCGGTGCTTTAAAGAGTTGTCTAGGAATGAACATAACAAGAAAAGATAATGTATTAATTTTAGATCAATCGCAATATATTAAGCGCTTATTAGAAAAATACAACATGGTTAATTGTAAACCAGTTTCCACACCAATGCCTGCTAATTGCAAATTACAAAAAGAAGATAAATGTCTTGAGGATGATGTGTATCAGTATAGGCAGTTAATAGGTAGCCTCATCTATTTGTCAGTGTGCACACGTCCTGACATTTCTTTTGCTTGCAGTCAGCTAGGACAATTCAATAATTGTTTTGGGTTAAGTCATTGGCAGGCAGCTAAGCGTATACTACGATATTTGGCTGGAACTATAAATTATGGTTTACATTTTGTCAAAAGTAAACAATTGCATTTGAACGCATACGCGGACGCTGATTGGGCCAATGATTTAACTGACAGGAAGTCTTACACTGGCTACGCCATAAAGTTAGGCCAGAATTTGACTAACTGGGAAGCCAGAAAGCAACGGTCGACTGCATTATCTAGTACGGAGGTTGAATATCTTGCTATTGCGGATGTCTGTAAGGATATTTGTTTTGTTAAAAATTTCTTGAAGGAAATTGTAAATAAAACAATCAGTGTAGTAGTATATAATGATAATCAGAGTGCCCAGAGGTTGCTTCTCACAAAGGAATATTCTCATAGGAAAACTAAGCATATTGATCTGCGTTACCATTATGTAAAAGATTTGGTACAAAATAGTTATCTCAGTGTAAGATACTTACCCACAGAGCAAATGATAGCTGACGTGTTAACCAAGCCTTTATGTAGTCAAAAACATTACAGTTTTATTAATGACTTGAATGTTATTAGTATTAAGTAATGAAACATATGATATTATTATAATATGAAACTGTAGTATTAAGGCTTTGTTATTTAAACATAGACTGAGGATATATGTGTAGTTATAGTTTCAGCAATGATAGAGTCATAATATTACATTATATAAGCATGTAGAGTCAAAAGTTTATGTAATTTTTGTGATAATGTAGAGCACGATGTTTTGAATTTTGTGTGTCATGCTTGTGCATTGTATGGTCATGTTAGTATAAGGAGGAGTGTTAGAAATGATAATTATGAATGTATACTAACATTTAAGTACCTACTATGCTTATTTCGGAACGTTTCGATAACTTTACTTTATACGTCAAAGTGACAGCTGTCAACACACTCTCATCCCGCTTGCTAGCATGGCTGGTCGATCTAATTTTGTAATCTCTTTTAATCAGACTAAATACTGTGTCGTTTGTTAATTATTCTCAATAAAGATTTGTTTGGCGTCTATTGTATTTCTGAGTAAATGCAATTGGTTAAACATCGTGCCGCTGTATTATTTAATCTCCACTACGCTACGTGTGATCTGCCCAACAGCAAGCTCTGTCAAAACTTAATAGTTTCTTCGCAAAATTGTAAACTAGTCTGAAGAATGTATACAATAAAACAAGATGTACACAATGACACAGTGTTTCATAGTGACCACTATACGATTGTTTCATTGTGAGACAGTTGACCGTTTTTTCTAACCTATAAAAATATCACTACTAAACGATACTTATTTTAACTGCAGTATAGGCTAAATTACAACTTTATATGTACGAAATGCAACATGAAATTGTCTATTATGGAATTGCCATCCATTTTTTGCAGAAAAAACTTCAAACAAGATCAAAATTTCTTACTTTTTTGTTGAAAAATTATAAAAATCTTCCCCGGGACGTCTGCTCCCACGCGGCGCGCTCACAAACTGGGCGAGTGCGGGGGGGCCTGAGCTTGTCCTTACACGCTAGCCTGCACGATCTGACAACGTCGCGTTTTAGAAATATCGCGCTGTTCCATTGTGTACCATTGTTTCATTGTTGGACAGGTGACCCTAACCTAGTAAACTATTCCAAAAGTTGGCCCACTAAATCAAGTTTTCAAAATGGTTTATTTTAATTAATTTCCAAACAAAAACGAGTTATTGAGTCTATACTCCGAAGTACCACAACCTTTTGGCCGATTTGACCGATTTGGCCTTGGACTTGATAATAATAGGTACTTAATTGTGATTTTTACGAATTTGTAAAGTCCAGTTTCATGGAAAAGATAGTAGGAGACATCATATTTCTTGCCGAGTAGGGACACCTGGACAACCTCGTGCTCTAAAAATGACATCAGAAGAGCATGAGAAATGTGGACTTTTTGTACAAGAAAAATTTGTGTTTTTCTTGTACAAAAAGTCCACATTTCTTTATTGTGCACTACCTATAGTTATTCGGCTGGTGGATAAGTAGTGCAATATTTGTCCTGTTTCTGTACCTTAGACGCAGGATCTTGTCCAGAGTCAAAAAGTCCATACTTTTCACAAAAAAGATTAATAAGTATAAACTTCTAGTCCAGTCCACAACTCCACATCAAAATTATTTTGTATCTCTTATAAAATTGTATTGAGCCGTGGTAAAAACTAGGGCTTGAATACCGGACGCTTTTTCAATTCCGGAATTGGGTTTCAATATTCGGTATTTCAATTCCGGAATTCCGGAAAGTGTCTTCTCGTATTAAAGTTGTGATACGTAAAATTTACATTGACTCTAACCGTAAAAAAGTTGCAAAAATGTCATACCTAATATTATTATTATTTAAATGTATTTTTTCTGTCAAATACCATTAATTTTATGGATTCGCTTTCTTAGTAGGTTTTAGAAATATGATCAAATAAAACAAATAAAATGATTAAGTACTTGAATTATATTTATAAAAGCGAAATCAGAAATTATTAAACTTTGAGTTTGTGTAGTAATTAAAGTTAATTAAATCGCATAAGAGGCTCAGTAACGGACGACAGCTGGTAATGATAAAATCCACATTTTTGTTTATAATGAAATTTTAAGAATGTTAGCGCGTTTAAACTGTCGTCATTGAGTGAGCTTTGTACATATATAGGTGACCGCCGAAAAAGCTCTTTCTGCTTTTACGCTCGTTGGCGGTATTGTTTTTAAATATTGGAAACATTTTTGTAAGTACTGTCCTCTTACGCCACCGTTTTCATAAACTGCCATCTCTACTCTTATTAAACTTTCTAAATCTAAAACGTTCGTCTTCCTTCTCCTTTTTTCTGTTAATTTATTTTGTATGGTTTGTTGTTATTCTTTTTTCATGTCTTTTTTTCTATGTTCTGTATTTGTTACTATTTCAGTAGAATCAGTATTTATTTCCTCTTCTTCTGGGATTCTTTCCTCCTTCTCTAATCTTTTGATTATTTTAATTATTTCTGTGAACATTTCTTCACCTGTTGGTTATCTGAAGGTCCCAAGGTCAAAGTTGTCTTCGTGGTATTCTTCCGAGTCATAGAGATAAGTCAGCACAGATGCCAACGGAAGACGTCTCTCCTTTATTCTGTTTCTTAGGCTCTGTGCCAACTTGTTGCTGATATTACCATTTAGTCAGGCTAACTAATGATTTTAACATAAACTTTAGGGCTATGTCAGCAGTCATTAGCCAGATTAGCCTCCCTGGTGCACAGAGACTCCACGGTTATTTTGATGACATGGAGACTCTCGTGTAGCTCTTTGAGTATTGCCATGGATTCTTCATTTACGGGAACCACAATATCCAAGTCTAGAAAACCTTTGGTGATACAGGACGTCAGCTTTGAAAAATCTCTCGATCATGTCACTTAAACTGGACCATCTCGTTTTACAATCTAACACTAGGTTTAATTCTTTGCCAAACTCTTCTTTAACATATTTTTGAATAGCTTCGTTCTTTAAGCTTGACTTTCGTACAGACCTGACCAACTTTCGAATCTTTTCCACTGGTTCTTTAAAGTTAAGTTCTCTTTCTGTTTCAATTGTCGGTATATCAATATCAAAACCACTGTTAAATTCTTCATTTTCATCATTACTATTTTCCTCTAATGTCCCATCTTCGTCCTGATGTTCAAGTTCAAAAATATTTGTATCAATCGTCGGGTTCATAAAATCCTCCTGTCTCATTTCATTCCTATCATTGTTGCTGTTCTTTTCTTCGTTGGAGTTATTCTTGTACAAAACATCAGTAACTCCTAATTGTATGCCATGTGCCAGACATATTTGGTGATAGCCTTCGTAATATCGGCCCATTTTGATCATTACTGATGCTCCGTCAGTAGTCAAGCATATTACGTCTTTATCTAGATCCACAGAAAAGCCTTTGAGATGTGTTTTCAGATAAGTATAGGCGGTCATGGCAGGCATACTGCCTTCAATTCTTACAAGGCCTAGGTTTTTGAAGTAATCTTTAAATTTGTTAGAGTTTAAATTTACATTCATGTATCGTCTGTTACGTGTCGAAGTATACTCGTCGAGAGTTACAGAATAACGTGTTGTTGTATCCTGTGCAATGTTTTGTCGAAGCTGGTTTTTATTTTTTTCAAATTGGTTAAGCACAATTCTCTTTATGGCAGTACCAGATTCCGGTAATTTATATCCACATCTATGAAAAAGATCACGTAAATCTGCTGATTTACAAAATTTACTGAAAGGTAAGCCGTCAAGAGCAGCCATTCTCGACACTTTTTCGTCCATTTCTTTAGAAGAATTAAAGAAGTCTGTCATCATTTTGTGTTTTTTTGTTGGTGTAGCTGTAGGCATAGACGTGCTGGTACTATAAGTACTGGATTCTGGTTGCGACTGCAAGGGGTTCTTTTTTTGTTTTAAATCAATGCAATGGACTGACTTTAAATGAACATGGAAGCCTGTGGTCGCACCACCGTGGCATTTCAAAATTTAAGAACACAACTTAAATTTGCCGGATTGCCCGTCTTCTGCTCGAAGAAAATGGTTCCAAACGGATCCCTCTAAGGACTTTCTTTTATCAAATTCCAAATATCTTGTCGGTTTTGATAGCGACCTGGAAAAAAATAAAAGTTTGAACATAGGTACAGTAGTCAGGCTCAGCTCCGGTTAGACACTCGAAGCACCATTTTAACTCTTATTTCGTGCGTCATAATAAGAACAGTATAAATTTCAAAGTGTCTAACCAAAGCTGAGCTTGACTATAAATATATTCATAAAAAACAAAACCAATAGTGTATCAAATTTTTTTTGTTAGCTCTGTACTGAAAATTATACTATAATACTATTGTTAGTTTCTCTTGAAGTTGCACCATTACAGGCAGTTAGGTTAAAAGTTGCATATATGCCCAAAGCAGTGGTTTGGTTACAAATCTTAAGTGTTGCTCAAAAAGTGTGCAATTCACAGTTCCTGTTTCCGTTATCGATTTCGAGCAAAAACGAGCAAAAAATTTACGTTTGTTGTATGGGAGCCCCATTAACTTTTTATTTTATTCTGCTTTTTAGTAGTGTTACGAGCGACGGGTTTCGGGATTGGAGTGAAACGCTAAGTCCAATTTATTTACAGAGTTTATTAGGTTGCACACTTACACACGGTCCACCTCGCAGAGGTTCCCCTTACACCACTGTTCACTACGTCACTACTATGACACGCGACACTATAACGACACGCGACACTATGACGTCACGGCACTACACTGACACTTGTCTACTCACTGTTCCACTTTACTTTGCACTTTACTTTTCACTAGTACTTTTCCTCTTTTACTTTTCTTCCTTTTTGTTTCGCACTTTTCACTGTTAAATCAATACTCACTTGCGTCCGCAAACTCGCGGCCTTATATACCCCTTAGAATTTTCTAGATGCCCGAATTTCGTTAGTCTTTTCTTTATTCCTTTGTTCCCTGCCGGATATTCCTAATCCCGCCTTCTTTCTCGAATCTTCCTAAACACGCCCCATTTTATTGTTTCTTTACAAATATTTCTTCTCTCTCTTCGTTCTGGAACATTCCTATTGTTTTTGGTTCTTTTCAAATATTCCTTCTCTCTCTGTTTTCTAGAACATTCCTAAACACGCCCATTTTCTGTCTCTTTCCAAATATTCTTACTCCCTCTTACTTTTCTAGAACATTTCCAACAACAATAAAATCTAGAATTATTTTCGACGAGTCTCGAACCATCGACCCCCGGCACGGGAGTCCATGCGTCGACCGCCGAGCTACGAAGCTTGTTGACAAACCGGCCGAATTTTTGAATGCCCTTCTATAGCTGCGTCATTTCACAGCATCCGTGACACTGCCCCTCCCTTAGTTCTGCTCGTCCCGAGCATCATTACTTCCGAAATAACGAGCTAACCGATCAACGTGCACTATCTTCAACGGGCTCCTTAGCGATCGTCGGATTCGATATGTGACGTCATTTATTCTGGTCACTACCTCATACGGCCCTTCCCAACTTGCCTGTAGCTTCGGGCTCTTCCCTTTCTTACGAACAGGGTTATACAGCCAAACCAGTGTTCCTTCCTCCTTCTCACAAACAAACGGAATGCGTCCAGGTCGTTGCTTGATTGGCGCCACATCTCCTGTATTAATCGTAAGCTTCACCAGGTCAGTTCTACCAATATCTGCGCCGTTCTTAGAGAGCCAGTCCTTCGCTACCTCAGTCGGTGACTTAGTCAAGTCCTTGCTGGAGTCTTCCATAACTTTAGGTACTACATCCCCCTCAGCCTTACGATTCCTAGGAGGACTATCTTCATAGTGATCAACAACCTCCTCCTTCTCAATCGTCAGGTTCACATCTCCGACGTTAAGTTTCGGGCTCGAAGTAGATGAAACTGATCTAACAACTGTACTCGCCGAAATCCAACAAGATTCAGTTTTAACCTTTTCCATCACAGCACTTTCCCGTGGTAATCTCCCATCGTTACTCTTGGAAAAAACAGCAGGTACCACGGTCTGTGATCTAGGCTTGAAAACTATTCTTTTCACACAGTAGACCTTTCCCGATGACCCACCTTTCATCGGAACCTCCTCTGTGTTACACAGTAATACGCCGTTTTTCATGTCTATATTGCACTGGTGACTTTGTAAGAAATCTAAGCCAATGATGCAATCGTCCACTATTTCAGCTACAATCACCTCATGTTTGAAAAGAGTTTTCCCGATCTTAATCGAAACTCCCAACTCTCCCTTAACAGGTATGCGCTGGCCAGTAGCTGTTGTTAACTGTAGGTTGGTTTGCTGCACAACTCGTTTCTGATAACTTTCCATATCGCTTATCAGTCGAGCATTGATTACCGTCCTCGAAGCTCCGGTATCCAAAGTTAATTGACAGCTTCTCCCATTGACCTCTCCTTCAACTAACAGACTATTTCCGTCCGATGTTTGTTTGACTCCAATGGTTGACGTTACAACATAACCGCCCAGCGCCCTCCAGTTTTCCTGCTGCTCATCAGTCGAGACTCCTATATCCCGACAGCCTGTACGCTTCGGGCAAGAGCTGCGAATATGCCCCAGTCCACCACACTCGTAGCACACATAACGACGGCATGTGCGCTTCGAGCAGGAACTGCGAATATGTCCTCGTTCACCACACTCGTAGCACACATAATTGACGCTTCGATTTCTCGGCGCTGATTCTCCAGTCGCCACAATCTCCCTAAGGCGAGCGGAATGAGGATCCTGACGTACGGCTTCCACTTCCAATGCATGAGCAACAGCATCCCTGAGTGTAACATGGTGCCCAAGTCGCACTGCAGCTCGCACCTCCGGGTCCCGTATCCCATCCGTAAAGGTCTGCAAGAGCATGTTATCGATGGCTGCCGGTGCCGACTGAAAAGCCTTTCGCACGAGCTTTTCCACTTCCACAGACCATTGTTGCAGACTCTCGTTAACATGTTGATTACGTTCCCTCAACCGCGCCCGATACACGTGCTCAAGATGTCCATCGCCAAATCTAGCCTCCAGAGCTCCAAAAAGATTGTCGAACGTCAGATTTCCGCCAGCACCTACGGCTTCCAGTACGGTGAGAGCCTGTCCCTGGAGTGCCAATATCAACGCAGGCTCCGCGTCCTCTTTGCCCCAGCCATTAACCTTCATTGCTGTCTCAAATTGTAGCTTAAAGGCGCCCCATGACGTCAGTCCATCGTAAACCGGAGTCTTGACACCTTTTGGTTGTATGGGTGAGTCAAAAACAGCAGCGACACGACTATGAGATTTGCTCTGCTCAACTTCTCGCCGGATTTTGGCAAACTCACCCTCCACGCGATCCAGCCTCCCTCCGAACTCACCCTTCACATGATCCAACCTCCCTTCGAACTCGCCCTTCACACGATCCAACCTCCCTTCTACGGCTTCGACTCTCTCTACAGCCTGTTGCAAGCCTTTCGTAATATCTTTATGAAGGGCCTCCTGCATCGTGCGCATTTGTCCTTCCATCATGTGTGCCTGCTTCTCTTGACGGCGAGCTTGTTCTTCCATCATGCAAGCCTGCTCCTCTTTCAGTGCGCGCAGTTGTTCCTCCTGACGGCGAGCCTGTGCCTCCATCATAAGCTGGATTTGATAGAGGAAGTTTCCCGGGTTCTGCTCTGGAGTGCGCTGCACTTCACCTCCCTCAGGTCTTCTCACTGGAGTGCGCTGCACCTCAGTTGCAAGGGCCGCATCTTCCTGCCGCGCTTCCGACATGGCCCGGGTGGTGACTCCCTTTAGCTCCTTTGGCACCAGCGGCATCTTACTCCAATCCCACTTCTGACACCAAATGTTACGAGCGACGGGTTTCGGGATTGGAGTGAAACGCTAAGTCCAATTTATTTACAGAGTTTATTAGGTTGCACACTTACACACGGTCCACCTCGCAGAGGTTCCCCTTACACCACTGTTCACTACGTCACTACTATGACACGCGACACTATAACGACACGCGACACTATGACGTCACGGCACTACACTGACACTTGTCTACTCACTGTTCCACTTTACTTTGCACTTTACTTTTCACTAGTACTTTTCCTCTTTTACTTTTCTTCCTTTTTGTTTCGCACTTTTCACTGTTAAATCAATACTCACTTGCGTCCGCAAACTCGCGGCCTTATATACCCCTTAGAATTTTCTAGATGCCCGAATTTCGTTAGTCTTTTCTTTATTCCTTTGTTCCCTTCCGGATATTCCTAATCCCGCCTTCTTTCTCGAATCTTCCTAAACACGCCCCATTTTATTGTTTCTTTACAAATATTTCTTCTCTCTCTTCGTTCTGGAACATTCCTATTGTTTTTGGTTCTTTTCAAATATTCCTTCTCTCTCTGTTTTCTAGAACATTCCTAAACACGCCCATTTTCTGTCTCTTTCCAAATATTCTTACTCCCTCTTACTTTTCTAGAACATTTCCAACAACAATAAAATCTAGAATTATTTTCGACGAGTCTCGAACCATCGACCCCCGGCACGGGAGTCCATGCGTCGACCGCCGAGCTACGAAGCTTGTTGACAAACCGGCCGAATTTTTGAATGCCCTTCTATAGCTGCGTCATTTCACAGCATCCGTGACAGTAGGTATTTGTTGTTATAGCGGCAACAAAAATAAATCATCTGTTTTTTCATCATCATCAATCATCAAAATTTCAACTGTCTATCTATCACGGTTCATGAGATACAGCCTGGTGACAGACGGACAGACGGACGGAAAGCGGAGTCTTAGTAATATTTCACCCATTGGTACGGAACGGAACCCTACAAACGTTATAAAGCCAAAGCACGCAATTCAACCAAAACCTGAGAAAAGCACTCGCGCGTCGCACACACAGGACTTACGTCTTACGAGTTCCTATAATGCTGTCGACCCCTCTGGCCTCAATTGTCGTAAACGCCATAAAGGACTTTTTACAGGGGAAGCAAAAAAAAAATAGAAAAAAAGAAAAATTCATATCTTTCTTACTTTTTTAGCTATATTGATGATACTTACATTAAAATACTCGTACTCAAATGCTTCAAAAACTCATAAGTATTGCACTGAAGTAGAATGCATATTTAAGAAGTTAGCATGGAGATACGCCCTAAAATAAAACTGTTGAATGGTGTTTACTACCCAAAAATAGTATAAAAATGTATTGTTTATTAATATTAAAGAAGTAAAAGTATGTATTTATAAACAAACAGGCAAGTTTAGGCAGTAAAAGGCTATTTAATAAACTATTTTTTATTGTGGGCTAAGGTAATGTGCTATATTAAGATACTTAGCAAAAACAATTATACCCTATTTCCATTAATAAAATGTTCAAGAATAGGTGGGTATTAATTAATTTTAGGTAAAAGGTGAGTAGCTCATCGTTTATTCTGTCTTTAATAAAAATATGTTATAATCATTGAATCATTTATTTTCATTATTAAAATGTAGGCACATGTTTCATGTTCATACATTACGTTTACATTTTTTAACCTTCATAGGATAAGAAAAAGAAAAAATCACGCATAAAATTAAAAAAGGAACTTTTGGTAATTATTAATTTACCCGACATTAAAATAATTAAGCCGCATTTTCATCCTCTTCGTCACTTTCTAACAGGACGTCCAAGACTTGAGCCTCATTTGGAAGTAGTAAATATTCGTTATGGTAATGTTTAGGGATTGTAACAACGTCACAAAGGTGTATCAGATCCTTAAATTTAGCACACGAAATCGGTAATCTGCGTTGGTACAGAGGTGATGGCTTAATATCCTTTACTTTCTTCCAGTTCTCATTCTTATTCTTTTCTGCCTTGTTATTCTTTTCTGCCTTGTTCTTTCCCTTTCCTTTGCCTTTTCCTTTACTAGTTTGCTCGGTATACATTTCTATTAATACTGGAGCACATGGCATCATTGAGTATTTAATTTGCACAGTATCTAGTTTTTTTTTTTTAAAGTTGCAACCCGGATTTCCTTAGTTTTCATTTTCTTTATAGTCTCAGTTGAAAAGGTTTTATTTGTAATTTCATTCCAATCCAAAAAGTCTGAATATTCCATGACCTCTACTGTGTAAGGCCGAGGATTTTTTCTCGCAGATTCAAAATATGTCGGCCACTGTGATGGAGCCCAAACAATTAGTTTTCTAACTTCATTTTCTATCGTGGCATGCATCGAGTCGGCAGGCATATACGTGTGACCAGGGAGCAAAAAATTTATCTGTATTACTTCTAAGTTTTTGGAAGTTATTAAAAACTTATTTAAAATTGCCAAAACTGTCTTATTTTTATTTTGACCTCCACAAGAGTCACAGTAAAGAAGCAAATTTTTGACGCCTCTTTCATCTACTATCTCCAAATATTTGCGAAGACAGGAAGCGATTTCGTTACTCCCTCTTTTTGCATCGCATTCTCCCCAAGTAAAGCAGTATCCATTCTGTGTACCACTTTCGTACACGGTAAAATTAAATACCGCATATTTTCTTGAATAGTAAAGAAGCATGCTTTCTCCATAAGGAGTATTCAATACCTTTTGAAGATCGAAACTAGCAGTTACTGTTGTATTTATATCTTCGGGTTTTATATTTTGATGTGCCAAAAATCTAGTATAATTGGCATCTTTTTCGTCTTAGTGTGTTCTCTCATCTGTTTTTTATCATCTTCATTTAGTTCCTGATTATGTTCAAACTTAACACATAATGTGCATTTGTCCTTTTTTGGGCAATAAAAAATCTGATATTAAAGGTATTAAATATATTCCTGAAAATATTTTGACTTACTGCATTACTGCCTTCATTCTTACACTCCTTAGTATAAATTCGATAAAGATTAGATACATTTTTTTAGTTCCTGTGGTAAATATCTTTTATCGGAAGATTTTCTTTTGTAATGGGAAGGCACCGCTGGGAGATTTTCAATAAATTTTTCGACTTTAAATTTGTCTTCTTCACTATACTTTGATGTATTATTCGGTTTTCGCATATCTTTTTGTGCTGCTCCTTCATGTGATTTTGATACCGTATACAGTATAAACTTTTGAGTTATATCTAAAGTAATTATCAGAAACTTTTGACATACTTTTTTGTGGTCTTCTCCGTCATTTATATAATAGTCATATGTTACCGTTCTCTTACTACTCTCACATTTTGTTCTTTTCCTTCTTATAGCAGATTGGCGTGTGCATCGTACTATCCAATCCTTGCGTCTTTCTGCACTGAGTGACCAAAAAAAGTCGAATAAACCCTGCCGCCTTTCTTCGCTAATATTAAAACATCCTCTATTACAGTGTTCAGGATCACGCGGATTAGCTTTCATTGATTTTGGTTCTATTGTCTTATGTTTTCTAGTCCTATATTCCAAACCTTTATCCTTTGACATTTTGTTTTTCTTTAATTTATTTTCTGGTTTTACCTTTTTTTCCAGGTTTTCACTCTTTTGTCGGCCTTTCTTGGTATTCTTCTTTTTGCGTCGTTTTTTTTTATTATTGTTCTGCTTACTTTCATCGCTTTCTCCTGCACACCAGTAGTCCGAACTTCCGCTAGAAAATGGATCTTCTTCTTTGTCAGATAAAAAGTCAATATAGGATAAATTCTCGTCTTTCGTTCTTTTCCTCTTAGGAGTGGGCTGATTATTTTCTTGTAAAGCTTGTTTTATCTCTGAAGCTTTATTTAACGTATTATTATTATTATTATTGGGTGATTGGGGCCTTAACAGATTTGCGTCTGTGCCACTTCGACCATCGCTGATCTTTTGTGAACGCCCCTTATTACAGTTCCCTGTTAATCCCTACAGCGGTTAGGTATCGCAGTAGGTTTTTAACAGGGAGTTCTTGTATCTCATCTGGAGACAGGACTTGTCTGCCAAGATGAATACTTCGTTTGTACATTAATGGACCACAATCGCAGAGAATGTGCAGGGGAGTTTCCATGTCCTCTCCGCAGAACCTGCAGCAGGTGGAGTCGCTTAGTTTCAAGGTGTGCATGTGCTTGTTTAATTTGCAGTGACCTGTGAGTGATCTCACTATTGTACATAGTTTGTCTTTTTTAAGAGCTAGTAAGCTGTTCGTATGTTTACGATTATACCCTTTGATAAGTGCTTTGGAGTGATTTAGGCCAGGAGCATTTCTCCATGTTTTGATTGCCTCTGTATAGCTATACTTATTAAAAGCCTCCCGGATTAGACTTTTAGGGATGCCGAAAAAGGGTTCGGGGCCTATGAATTGGTTCTGTCCCCCTTCTGGCCAATTTGTCCGCATTTTCGTTCCCTTCTATGTCTGAGTGTCCTGGAACCCATTGTAGCGTCAGTTGGTTGTGGTTGCCCACAGCGTTTAGCTGAGCTACGCAGTCTTGTACTAGCTTGGACTTTATTATCGGTGAGTCCAGGGCTAATAAAGCTGCACGGCTATCAGAATTTATAATGATACGTTTGTTGACGTAGCTATTGCGCAGATTGAGTTCAGCACAGGCTGTGATGGCGTAGACCTCAGCTTGAAATATGGAGGCGTGTGTTCCAAGATTTTGGCACGCTTCGATGCTGGGTCTTTCGCCATAAATCCCGCAGCCTACGTCATTGCCTTTCTTGGATCCGTCGGTGTACCAAGTTAGGCAATTGTCTTCGTTGGGTATGAGGTTATGTAGCCAGTCATCCCTTGAAGGAAAGGTAACTTTATAGTTTTTTGTGAAGCTGTATGTTGGAGTCGTAACGTCTGTGTACATTTTTAGCACAGGGGGATGTGTGGCATCTTCCTGTAAACTCTGCATCCGCATGGACTGCCAGCTACGCTTATTATTTGGTATGCATGCATTAACTCTGTGTATGCATGCTTTAGCCTCTCCTTGTGCATAAATGTGCAAAGGTTGAAGGCTGAGCAGTGCGTTGAGAGCTAACCCAGGGCAGGTGGACATCGCGCCAGTTATAATTAGGCAAGCAGTCCTTTGTAAGCTATTGAGCTTGTCTATGGTGTTGTTTTGAGAGGTCTTTTTGTACCAGACAGCTGCGGCATAACAGACAATAGGTCTTGCTATCGCAGTGTAGATCCAGAGGGCTATTTTAGGAGAAATTCCCCATCTAGCGCCTGCCATGCGATAGCATATGCCGAGAGCTGTCCTAGCCCTCTGTATGACAGTCTCAATATGTGTGTTCCAGTTAAGGTGTTGGTCGAATGTAACTCCCAAGTATTTAACTTCTTTGGAGAGTGGTATAGTTTTCCCATAGATTCTTAGGGTTCTTAGTTTTGTAAGATCCCGTTTATTGGTGAATGGTACTATAACGGTTTTATCTGCGTTTACAGACAAACTATTTTCTTCACACCACTTTTGTATTGTGTGGAGAGCTCTTTGCACCAGCGAGGATACAGTGTCCAGGCACGGCCCTCTGATGATGATGATTACTACAAGGTCGTCGGCGTACCCTTGCGTAGGTAATTCTTTTTCAGACAGAAGTTGCAATAGTTGATCTACCGCGACTGACCATAGTAGGGGTGATAAACCCCCCCCCCCCCCCCCCCCTGTGGGCAGCCTCTAGTTGTTGCTACTACATGGGTTTGACCATTTAGTGTGAGTTTTGCAGACTTGTTTGAGAGTATCGATTCTACCCACCCCGTAGTGGTCTGATCTACCTGTTTGGCAGTTAGTCCACTAGTGATGGTTCTAGTTGGGGTATTATCGAAGGCGCCCTCATTGTCCAGGAATGCACATAGTGCGATTTGCTTATCATCGAGGGCTTTCTCCACCTTGTCAACTAAGTCGATCAAGGCAGTTTCAGTCGATTTGCCCTTTTGATAAGCGTGCTGATCGTTATGCAACGGATACTTTGCCAAAGCATTTTCCCGAAGATTTTGATCTAGTACCTTCTCCATGGTTTTCAACATGAAGGAGGTAAGACTGATAGGTCTAAAGGACTTTGGTTGGGAGTAGTCCTTTTTACCTGTCTTTGGTATGAACTTAACTGTGACTTTAGTCCATGGCTCCGGTATACGATTACACGCAAAGCTTGCTCTGAATATTTTTATTAGTATTGGTGATAGGATATCAATGCCTTGCTGTAGTAGGCAGGGTAGAATCCCATCATCTCCAGCCGATTTGTAGGGCTTAAAAGTTTTTACTGCCCATTTTATGTGGTTCGGTCTGAAGATTTTGGACGCCCTTCGCCAGTCCTCCGGGTGAGGTCTATGTGAGGCGTTAGCGTTTTTGGTGCCCATATCACTTGTACTAGTGTTAGGGTTGGTTTCACAGACGGAGCCAGGAAAATGTACCGCAGAGAGCAGTTCCAGTGTTTCCTTCTCGGTCTTGGTGAAGTCACCGTTGGGCTTTTTGAGAAGACCCAATTGGTTCCTTGGTGCTTTAGATAGAACCCTGTGCAGTCTTGCTCCTTGAGGAGTTTGGTTAACTTCCTCACAGAACTTCCGTCAGGATTCCCTCTTAGCTTTTCTGATTTCTCGATTGTATGTTGTTAGTGTTGACCTATAGGTGCCCCAACTGCATCTATTGTCTTTGGCTTTGTTATAAAGCAGTCGAGTTAAAATTCGAAGGTTTTCTAGCCTTCGATTCCACCATGGAGTTTTCCTGTACGACTTAGATTCTTTTGTTGGGCAGCTTCTGTGGTAAGCGTTTATTACGCCTTCCGTGATCATTTTTACTGCAAGTTCTAAGCAGTCAGGATTTCTTATTGTTTTAGGGAAGTCCGCGAGGTTCTCCTTTAGCATGGACCTATAAAGTTCCCAAGAAGTCGCCTTAGGATTCCTAAAACTATTGGTTTGGCACGTTAGTTCATTCTGTAGTCCGAAGAGAATATATCTGTGGTCAGACATAGATTCTTCCTCACTTACCTGCCAATTACTGACGCAGTTTGAGATTTTCTCTGTTGCGAAAGTAACATCTAACACCTCCTGTCTGCTAGCTGTCACAAAGGTTGGTTTACATCCTACGTTACAGATAAAAAGACGGTTTGTTAGAATATAATCGTGAAGTAACTCACCCCTTGGGTTGATGTTTGTACTTCCCCAGTTGGTATGGTGGGCGTTGGCATCGCACCCTACCAGAAGCTCCGCTTTCTGTAGACTGGCATACTCGGTGAGTTTGCAGAGTTCTATAGTTGGGTCTGTCTTCTTCCCGTGGAGGTAGGCTGAGCAGATGATTGCTCTCCTGATGATTCCACCCTCGGAGATTGACAAACGCCGCCGCAACGATGTGCGTGGCGGCTGTTGCATGGTGTAGATTTATTTGGATGACCCTTGTAACCCTCGGTGTGGTATGCCTTTTGGCATTTTTGTGCAGGGGAGGCTTAAGGACGTCCTCTCGCGAGGGGCCTCGATCCGCCTCTCGCTTGGGTCGTACCTCTCTGCCTCCCTCTACCTCTGTTGCCTCCCCGGGAACCTCTATTTGGCCCACCCCGCCAGGTTCCCCTAGAAAGGGGAAAGCCACCTCTAGCATAAGGCATGGTGGGCGGCACGGAGGGCTTCTCGCCCGAAGATGTTGAAGGGGGGGGGGGGGGGGTTGATTGTGGGTGGAGGGTACCTGTTCAGGCTGTATTCGGTACTTTTCGCCACCTTTAAGCCTGAAAATGATTTTCTTGAAGCCAAGACTAGCCCTGCACTGCATTGATCGAAGGACCTCCGCCGAAAGATCGTCAATAGACAGGGTTAGTGTAAACCCTGCCTCTTCGGTCTTGCAGTGGAGGACCTTCCACAACTGGGTGCTCAAGCCGGGGTTCTGTGCTTTTAGCAACCTAAGCACAGATTCCGCTGTCTTCGCCTCGGTCTTGGGAATATACGCAATTCCCACAATTGCTTTGGGCATCTGCTCCTCTGTCATGACAGACAGTTCTGCCTCAGGCCACGGTTTCAGGCTTCCTACGTTGCTTGTCATCCACTCCTGTGACTTCAAGTCTTCGCAGGTTACTAACAGCCACCCCGGCCTGAGTGAGCAGCCCAAGAATCTAGGTCCGTGCCCAGACCCAGTGCTTTCTATAGCCCTGAGTATGGACCAGCGGACCTCACCGAGTTGCTCGTCCGTCATCGGAGTCCTATTACGGATTCCGATTCGGCTCGAGCCTGCAATCTCCTTAAAGGTTGCAGAGTTTACTCCTGATGGTCCAGCCACAGGCACCTCCGGCACTTTTGGTGGTACCGGGGTGTTGACCCTTGGCTGGGTCACCACGGGCGACTTCTCTACAACCTTAGGCGCTTTGAGCGAGCCTTGATTAGGAGATTCCTCCTCTGACCTCGTCCTTTTTGGAGGCCGTCGGTCAAGTTGTTGTTCGGTCATCCCCAGCTCTTCGAGCGTTTTGCGACATTGGTGGTACGCTACCGTCGCGTCAATGCCTTCTGCCACCAGCGTTTTATAGCGCTTACGGGCTGCTCCTCAAAGCTTTTTCCTTCTGCCACCTCTCCAGTCCCGGCCCATAGTCGGTGGGACGTGTTCGTCCTCCGTACTAGGACTCAGCACCAGGGAGGTGTCAGAAGGTAAGGGGGTGAGGCCAAGAGGTTTTCCTCCATTGTATCTGCGGTGGCCGGTGACGAAGGGGAGGCTGGAGGGCCATCCTTCGTCAGGCGATCATCCGAAGCTTGTTTGGGCGGGGCAGTTGTGCTACCTTCACCCAAAAGGTTCTCTGTTATGCCCAGAGGTGGCATTAAATTTAAATGTTTTCTTAATTGATTTTCCATATGAATCCCACGAGAAGCTAGGGAAGTAAAAAGTCCGTCCCGACAGAGCCCCGCTTGCGGGATAAGGCGAAGGTCGCTGCCCTCGAGTCTGCCCGGTATCGAGGTGACACCGTTAGCGGCTGAGCACCCCCTCAGTCACGCATCCACGGGCACGGTTCGTATGACACCTGTGGATTGGGGTTTTTGGGGTCGAGATTAGCTCCTCCGGGATAGGGAAAGGAATAGGATTGAGGTAGGGAGGGTCTAAAGATAGGGCGGGGAGGAAGGGAATGAGGTAATGAGGATACACCCGCCGACTGGGAGTTTTTCGGCAGGGTGTTCTTCCCCTGTCCGGGGTACTAAAGGACTCCCCACTCGTGTGCAGAGTGCCCATTGGTGGGGGGGGGGGCTATCCGCAACCTGCCCACCCGTCCGGTCGCCGGGAAGAAACTGCGCACGATCGAATGGCGTTCGTTGCGTGTTACGCTGACCACCACCCGATCGACCGGATTCTAGTTTTGAATGTTTACTCCAAAAAAATATTTAATCAGTCTCAATACTTCTGTATAAGTTTGTACTATCTGTTATTGCTCAATTTAACGTATCTATAGAATCAACACTAGTTCGAGAGGATGTCGACGATTGCTTTCTCTTTCTCCTTTTATTTTTCTTTAATGTTTTATTTGTTGGGGTAGCTTTTGAAGACCCGGGATCTTCAAGTTCAGTCCCAACCTCTATAATTGCTGTAGAGGATGATGCTTCTTCGCATGTATGTATGTCATGTTCTATGGTAGAGATGGTAGATGCTAAGTTAAGCGGAACAGAAGGCTGGGTGTTTTTGACTGCAGAGATACTGGGTGGTGATCTGACCGACGCAGCGGACGAGTTATCTTTGGGTGCAGGAATAGCAGGTGGTGAGCTGACCAGTGTGACGGACGGAGTATCTTTGGCTGCAGGAATAACAGACGGTGAACTAACCAATGCGGCGGATGGAGTATCTTTGGCTGCAGGAATAGCAGGCGGTGAGCTGACCAGTGCGCTGGACGGAGTATTTATGGCTGCAGGAATAACAGATGGTGAGCTGACCAGTGCGGCGGACGGAGTATCTTTGGCTGCAGGATTAAAAGGTGATGAGCTGATTGGTGCACTGGACGGAGCGTCTTTGGCTGCAAAGACACTGTGTAGTAAGGTGACTGGCGGCGCATTGGTCAGATAGTCTTTGGTTGTAAAGGTATTGAGAGACGAAAGCTGCTGAAGCGAGCTGGCTGGTGCTGATAGTGGTTTGTTTTCAATTGCAAAAGACATGTCATGCGACACTGTAGTGGCAGATGACAGCTCGAGAGCAAAATCCGAAGAATGTGATTCAATAGGTGCTTCCAAAACGTTTTGTGTTGGCGGTGCAAATCTAGCTGGTAATGGCAGTTTAAGATTAATGTCAACAAGCACTGCCTTAGAAGTACCATCGAACTGAACCATTTTATTTTCTAAAATATGAATCTTCTCGTTTGTGCTTTGGCTTGATTTCATATGACTCTTCGGTGGAATGAGGCTATTCGAAGATTGACCAAAAAATTTGTGACTACGTGATAAACGTATCATGGAAGTATTAATATCGTCAGTGCCTTCGCTACTGGAATTCAAAACGATGTTTGGCTTCTTTTGTGTTCTTTTGTGTTGACAGTGACCATGAGGTACTGATAAGTAAGAACTTATCAGTACCTCATGGTCACTGTCCTCTATTATATCACTGCTACTGTTAAAACTACTATTGCTTTGTCTCATCTTGTTTGATACTTCAACATCGTCGCGTTGTTGGGAATGAGACCTGAAAAAATCATCACATTGTATTTTTATAAGGTAGGGAAATGAGGGCAGTACTTATGAGTGTACTTTTTATTTTTTGAAGAAGTTCAATGAAACTTAAAAAAGTAAAAGAACGTTTGATTATTTTTTTTTAGTTCTCGAGCAATAAGTCCATTATGGCGTTTACGACAATTAAGGCCCAGGGTCTCATTAATATTTAGGTTTCATTGGGTCGTAAAGGACACTTAAATATGACTGTTGTAAGGTGTAAATGACAGATAAAAATAAAACTACTTATAATAATTTAATAAAATTAAATTTGACACAAAAATTGCCTATGTAAACAGTTATTTATATTATTTAAAATATTTTATAAAACTATTATGGATAAATTATTGTTAAGAGAATGGTGTAGTGATACGAAAATCAAGCAAAACGCAAGCCAAATAGATCAGCCGAATGTATAAGCTTTCTTGCGTATTGTCTTTGAGCTTGGCCGGCGACGTTAACGTTTTTCTCCCGTTTGAAAACAACGCATTTTGATAATTTTTGGCACATTTTTTAATCCAAAGATAGAAAACTAGGTTTTGTACGTTTTGATATTTTTGATAAAATATAAAAATATATATAAGCGATCGATTATATTAAATAAAATATAAGCGATTTTAGATTTTTATCCAAATACATTTTTGCTTACAATTATATATCAAATATTGAAAAAAATCAATACATACGAACATAGTTTTTGGTCTCAAGAATAATTGTACCAAAAATCATCAAAATGCGTTATGTTTTAGGGGTTGGGAAAGGTTTTTTTTGTATGGAAACTCTTTCACTACACTATCCTCTTAAACTATAATAATATAGATTTAATTTTCTAGATTTGTACTTTTACCTAATCAACGTCTGTTTATGTGACACCGGGTCGTCAACGACATTTTAAGTTAACAATTTGTTCGTTTTGGGACGTAAATGACACGATTCAACGTCTGTTCAGGTGACACCGGGTCGTGAACGACATTTTAAGTTAACAATTTGTTCGTTTTGGGACGTAACTGACACGATATAACGTTCCTTTCTTTGCGCATTTGTTAGATAATTGACAGACCAAAATATTTCAAATTCCATTGAATTATGCTTATTGATAAAAAGGTAAAGTTGTTGTTGACTTGTGAGTTTGTTTCTAAGGAAGGTTTAATCTCGGGAAAATATTTCATCAATAGAAAACTAGCATTAATCCTGAGTGTCCAATCCAAGTCAATTTTCCTTAAGAAATTTTGCTATGGTGTTCATCATCTCCCTAGACGTATCCCGTATCTCACGGGGTGGGCTACCTAATCTAGGGGATTGAACGAAGGTACTGGTTTTTACACAGAGCGACTGCCATCTGATCTCCGCAACCCAGAAGGGATACCAGACCCAATCCTAGATTAGGCTTTTGCTGGGCTAGTGGCCAACCCAGCTGTCAGAGTTTTCAAGCCGCCAATGCTTAGCAATGACCTCTGACATGGCTAAACGACTAATAATATCTACGATATTGACCGGGACCAACGGCTTAGGGCCCCCGCGCACTAGGCAGCCTGGCTGCGCAGCCAGGCTGCGGCAGCCAGAATATTTGCGCAGCCAGTTATAACAGCCAATCAACGACTAGTCTAGATCCTTCCGTCGAGCAATATGGACGTGGAAGAACTTATAATTATTGCTTGCCTATCTCGTAAAAAACGCAAAATAAAGAAAAGATACTGGATTCATCCTCTTTTTCTAGAAAGACACTCAAAAGGCTTATTCCAAACCTATTTCAAAGATATTCGCGCATTCCCAGACCGGTTTTTTAACTACACGAGGATGTCAGTGCAATCGTTTGATAACCTTTTGGAAAAAATACGAAATTCAATCAATGGCATTGATACTCCTATGCGAGCTTGTATAAAACCTGAAGAAAAACTGGTGATAACTTTGAGGTGAGTACGAAAATGAAAGATATTGTTAATCAGTCTCTTAACATTTATTAGGTATTTATTTCTTACATGTATGGTAATGAATTACCTAGTTAAAGTTGTCCTGTGTAGTAAATAATTCTAGTAATTCAGAACCCTGAGACACATCTGTTGCATTTGTGTCAGTTGGTGATAACGCATCAGTATAAACAGTATTATCTTGCCTGTCTGGAACAGCCGTAGAATACCCACGGCGGCCTTCAGTGGTCGAGGCTTCTGGTCTATAATTCGAGTGTGTCGAGTATCCATAGCGATACTGCCCACTGCTTGTGGTTTCCGGTCCATATTCAGTCGAGTATCCTTGACCTTGGCGATATTGTCCACTGAACGATGTTTGTGGTCTATATGATCTGGCGGCCGATGCCCCTGGTTCATAATCAACATTACGTTGGCGAAACGGACTAAATTCGGAATCGTGAGTTTGCATTTGAGCTCTTTTTATAACTTCAATTAACTCCATTTTTGTAGAAAGCTTACGATGTCTCGGGATGTTTTTAAAATCATCTAGAAGTGAAAGTATAAACAGTCTATCTGAATCAGACTCTTGCTGTCTTTCACGCTCTTCTCTCATTACAATACTTTCCCTTAATACCTGCACCAAATTATCGTCGTCACTTGTCTTCTTCTTTTTGGAAACAGGTCGTTCACCTTGAGTACTACCGCTGCTAGCGTTGGTTTCGGCAGTGCGTGTTTCATCCATGCTATTTTGAGTTTCATTAATTACCACGGTAGGCCGAAGAAAATGAAGTTGTTCGAAATATACGTATGGACTCTTACGCGAAGCTGCTGATCCACTTTTAATACCAGCTCTGCGTTTTACTTCCCTGCTGTAACTAGTCCTGATGTTCTTCCACTTGCTCTGTAGAGATTTACCTGAAAATTATATTTGTTCTTTGTTACAGATATCTTGCTACAGGATGTTCTTTAATGGAATTGAGTCATAATTATCGGATTGGACATACAACTGTCCGAGATATCATACATGAAGTTTGTATGGCGATTTGGGAGAATATGAGACAGTCATCGTTTCCAGAATTAAATGAAGAGAGGTGGCTTGAAATAGCAAAAGGTTTCAATGAAAATGCAAATTATCCCAATTGCGTTGCCATCGATGGCAAGCATATAAGAGTGATAAAACCCAGCGATTCAGGGTCACTGTACTATAATTATAAAAATTATTTTTCCATCGTTTTACTTGCTGTATGCGATGCAGATTACAAATTCACATATATAGATGTTGGGGCTTATGGAAAATGTAGTGACTCATCGATATATAAAAATCCATTTTGTATCAAAAACTTGTCAACAAAGATTTACAAATTCCGGAGAAGCGCCCCATATCAAATAATGGAGTACCGATGCCATACGTCATAGTGGGGGATGAGGCATTTGGCTTATGTGAAAATTTAATGAGACCCTATGGAGGTAGGAGTTTAACAGCGGAGAAAAGAATCTTCAACTATAGACTGTCTCGGGCAAGGCGGTACATAGAATGCACGTTTGGGATATTAGCCAACAAATGGAGAATTTTTCACCGCCCACTAGATGTCCGACAGGAACTTGCAATAGCCATAGTACAAGCTTGCTGTGTCTTACATAACTACGTGCGCGAAAGAGACGGGTATAGGTTTCAAGACACACTGTACGTTCCACCAGAACTGGAAATAACCGGTGGACCCACAAATAGAGGAAGCCGATCATCAGCATTATTATTATTATTTGGTTATAAGGGCTTGGTCGATGACCAAAAGCTACTGCGACCTGGATAGATCTATTGTAGCTGTCACCCTAGACCTAAAGGTCATTTCCTAGGCCCACGGACTTCATGAACCGTGTTATGCTTTTGGAGGGGAGGTCCCTAATGTCAGTAGGTGTTATTATGTATCCACCTAGATGGCGACTTCTGCTGTGAATGAGCACTTCGCATTCGCAGAGGAGGTGTATGGGCGTTTCCTCTGCTTCACAGCAGAATCTGCAAGTGGGTGAATCTACAAGCCCCATTCTGTGTAGGTGTTTGTTTAGCTTGCAGTGTCCTGTTAAGGCTCGTACTAAGAGCCTTAAGTCGTTGCGGTTTGAATTGATGGCATCCGAGGTATGTCTGTTTGAAAAGTCGGTCACAAGTTCTTTCGCATGCCTCAGTCCTGGTGTATCCGACCAGAGCTTACGGCTTTGGTCCACGGCCCATTCCTTTAGCACACGTCTAGAGGTGTTGCGGGAGATGCCGCAATAAGGCTCGGGGCCTATGGCGTCCTCTTCCGCCCCTCTTCGTGCCAGCTCGTCAGCAGCCTCATTTCCATCAATACCGCAGTGTCCGGGCACCCAGCCTAGGGTGACAGAGTTTGTCCGTCCTAGCTGGTTGAGTGCTCGGGCACAATCTAATGTTAGTTTCGACTCTATTTCATCAGATCCTAGCGCTTTTAGAGCAGCCTGGCTATCTGATAAAATAACAATATGTTTCCCCTTTGGGCATCTTTTCAGATTCTCATGTACGCAATCTATGATAGCGTACATTTCAGTCTGGAATACTGTGGCATGCTGTCCAAGGTGAATCGCCTTTTTAATTCTTGGATTGCCGCCACATATTCCAGCTCCAGCACGGTTGTCCTTCCTGGAGCCATCCGTAAACCAGACGACATCTCCAGCGCTGAAGGATTGTGGGGTATTCCCGTTCCAGTCCTTTCTTTGGGGTAGGATTACCTTGTATAACCTGTTGAAGTTATATTCTTTGTTCATGGTGTCTTTCGGCATACACATGATCGGAATTGTTAAGAGAGTTTCATGTAACCCTCTCATAACAGAGGACTTCCATTTGGAATCTCCTCGTTCCAAGGCTCGGAGCATTGCAATTTTTGCCTCTTTCTGCACATGGATGTGTAGTGGAGGCAAACCTAATATTGCCTCCATAGCAGCCGTGGGTGTAGATTTCATTGCCCCCGTTGCTATTCTGCATACTAATCCTTGTAGGCTATTTAGGGTGTTTACACACTTCGCTTGTTCGGTTTTCTTATGCCAGGCTACACTGCAGTAGGATACCATAGGCCTCACTATCGCAGTGTAGATCCACATAACCGAACTCGGTTTCAGGCCCCATCTGGAGCCCGCTAAGCGACAGCATGTCCCTAGTCCTATTTTTGCCTTTCGCACAATGTGGTCCAGGTGTTGGTTCCAAGTGAGTTTTTGGTCTAGAATTACTCCTAGATATTTAACCTCCTTGGAAAACGGTATAGATTTGTTGAAGAGTGTTGGAGGTCTAAGGCGCTCCAATTTTTGCCTTCTTGTGAAGGGTACTATAACCGTTTTATCGGTATTTACTGAAAGACCGAAGTTTTTGCACCACCTTTCTATCTTGTGTAGTGCTGTCTGCATGAGACTGGATATAGTGCTGGGACATGGGCCCACAATCATCACTACCAGGTCATCAGCATACCCTTGAGTATCTAGGTAGGCGTTGTTAAGGTCCCACAGGAGGCAGTCCACCACCACCGACCAGGCCAGAGGTGAGAGCACTCCCCCCTGCGGACAGCCTTTGGATACCTTTACCTCTAGGGTTTTACCTAGAAGTGAGGTCCTGACTGGTCTTGTCGTTAACATTGCCTCAATCCACTTTTTGGTAGTGGAGTCGACATTTCGATCATCCATACATTTTAGTATGATTTCAGTAGAGGTATTGTCAAATGCACCCTCTATGTCCAGAAAGGCACAGAGTGCAATCTCCTGATCATCGAGAGCTGTTTCCACTCTGTCGACCAGTTCTAGCAGTGCACTTTCTGTGGATTTGCCTTTCTGGTACGCATGTTGTCTGAAGTGCAATGGCCTATCCTTGAGGTAGGTCTCCCTAATATGCAGGTTTATTACCTTTTCCATGGTTTTTAGAAGGAAAGAGGTAAGACTAATTGGTCTATAAGATTTGGGTTGTGATTTATCTTTATCCCCAGTTTTGGGAATAAAGGTAACCCTAACCTTAGTCCATTTCTCTGGTAGGTATCCCCAAGCAAAGCTCGTTCTAAAGATTTTAACTACCAGTGGTTGGATGATCTCTCTTCCCTGCTGTAGGAGAGCAGGGAAGATCTCATCTTCTCCGCCAGTCTTGAATGGTTTGAAGCTATTTATAGCCCATTTGACTCGGTCGGGTTTAAAGACCAGTGCCGACATACGCCAGTCTTCAATCCTTGGTTTGGATTTAGTCCCGCTTTGTGAAGGTGGCTCGGATCCTGGTTCCAGAACTGTTGAACCTGGGAAGTGAACACTGGTCATAAGTGTTAGGGTTTCCTCAACAGTTCTGGTAAAATTTCCAGATCATCAGCATCCTATAGGGATTTATTTGCGGATTATTGTATTAATGCAAATCCGTTAGAATGGCAAAACAGATATGCATTAGAATAGTGCCTACCTATTTATCTAAATAAAACATTGAAGTGAAAATACCTAGTTAAGTACCAAAAAAGAACAATAACGAATACATAGTTATTCTGCGATACTTTACAAAAATATTGATTGGTGTTGCAGAATCACCCTGTATTATACTGTATAATCCAGATAATAAAAATACATGCTTACCAAATTCTTTTTTGTCATTTTCTGATAAACTTTCCGAGCACATTTGGTTCGTGATTTCTTCCCATCTTCTTTTCTTTAAATCCCGATCACTGTATTCTTCCGATGTTATATCCCAAATTGCTTTACGGCTTTCAATTTCCCGAATAAATTTCTCTGTATCGAAAGTCATCTTTCGATAACGGAACGCAAAATACGTCTGGCTGCTACAACTAGTGCGCGGAGACTGACCGCAGCCACATACATTCGCCTACACACGTTCTGGCTGCGCGCAGCCAGCTGGCTGCCGTGCATATAAGCGCGTTTCATTGGCTGCCGCAGCCGAGATTTCGTGGCTGCCTAGTGCGTGGGCTCCAATACAACGTCATATGTTTGACTGGCTGCCGCAGCCTGGCTGCCTAGTGCGCGGGGGGCCTTAACGTGCCTTCCGAAGGACGGAAACGCTCGTGTTGTTTTACCACTACCGTTCACCCATCCATGGCCTGGCCACGGCGACTAACCATTTGACCAACGAGCGCTACTAAGTCATTTTACTATGGTGTTACTTATTGGAAACTATGAAAATATCACACATAATTTTTACACAATATTTTTTAGGCAAACCACATCATTATTATTATTATCTTAAGTCAATAGCGGCATAAGAATTGAACGATAAATATCTGAGACTCACGTAAAATAAAAACAAATTAAACTCAAAGGTAATTATGGAATGTCGGTTTCTCAATATTAATAACAATTCTTACCTTGCTAGTGATTTCTGTTGACGTGTCTTCAAAGAATCTGTCTGATTCTTCCTTTTTTGTAGTGGATCAGGGCATTTTCGACGTTTTTTATTTATGATTAGGTAACAGTCCTCTAATTATTTAATTATCAAATTTCACCAGCACTAGATCGAGACTTATCGAGTATGTCTGACCTTCCGCTAAGCTAGATTTGTTGACAATAACAAAAACCGCACGTGGTGTGGGCCGCGGCGGCGAATACAAAGGATCGAACGCGATACTAGGGTTCCGCATATTTTCAAAAGTATCGATACCTACTCGATACCAAGTATCGTATCGAAAGTATCGATACCGATAAAAGTATCGGATTAAAAGTATCGATACTATTCAGTATCGAGTACTTTTTCTTTGCCTCGGGAAACGTGTTAAAAATCTCAAAAAAACGTATGTTCTTAATGAAAATCTTTATTCAAAAATAAAAATAATTTCTACATTCTGTACTAAGAATGCTAACACAATACTTAACAACTAAATACTGAATACTAGTACTAATTTATTTTGTGAACCCCCAGTCTTTTTCGTTGCAATCAGACATAAATAATAATTTATTGACGCGTGAACCGGTGAGACGGTTTCTTGCAGACGTTATTAAGGCCCCAGCCTTTGAAAAAAGTCTTTCAGACGGCACTGATGTTCCGGGTATTATTAAGTACCTATTTTGTGGCCATGACATATAATTTAGGGAACACCGTTTTCATCTCGCTCCATTGTTTGAATGGGTCTGATTTTAAAGACGACACCGGACTTGCAAGGTATAGTCCAGTTTCATCTTTATCAATGTCGCGGCGCCTATTTGGTCGACTATGAGCTAATTTTTTATGAAGACTCCAGAAATCATACTTCTCCGATTCATTTTCAGGCTCTGCAGGCGCGACCGTGGGCGGGGAAGCATCATCAGCATTTACTGTTCTTCTTATAAATGATATAGATCGAGCACAGGCATTAGCGTCAGTGAAATGAATGTTCTTGAACCTTGGATCTAATAAGGTCGAGACTGCCAATATAAGGTTATTTTCAATTTGGCCAAAACGGCTATTCAGTTCCTTAATAGCTAAATCCTTCAGTGGGACAATAATACCATTTTCATCGCCTTGTGATCTAATGTCGTTGATTTGTGCTCTTAAACAGTTTACTGTAGGTATAATTTTGCTAGTTGTTGCATATCTCCGCAAATTTCTTTGGTAACATATTCAAATGGCTGCAAAACCAACATTACTTTTTGAAGAACATTGTTTTCAAAAGCAGTCAAAATGTCAGGCGCATTTGGATTTTCCAACAAAATTTCATTTATAACACTTCTCATTTGTATATAGCGCTCAATCATGTAGAATGTGGAGTTCCAACGGGTTTTTACATCCAATATTAGTTTTTTAGGATTGAGGCCTTGCTTTTTTCTTAACAAGTCACTGTTGACGACGCTCCCTTTAAAATATTTGACAATTTCACGGACTTTTGAAACAAGTTTGTCGATGCTTTCTAATTTAAGCATATTTTCAAACACTCTGTTTATCGTGTGTGCAAAGCACGGTAAGTGTTTTGCTGGTTCTAGGAATGAGTTAACGGCGGCAACTACATTTGCACCATTGTCAGTAACGGCGCCTGCAATATTTTCTTTTTGTAAGTGGAATATGCCGATGCAATCTTCTAAATGCTGTACAATATTTTGTGCAGTGTGACGCTCATGCAGTGGTTTCGTCATTAGAGTTTTTGACCGAATTGCATCGTTTTCTAAAAAATAAATTGTTACTCCTAGAAAGCTTCGCGTGCTCATCATTTCGGACCAGATGTCAAATGTTAACGCGTAGTAGTTTTTTTCAGCGATTCCAACAAAATGTTTTATATACTTAGCTATTGTAACATCGTAGATATCGTCCAGTCTTCTTTTCAGAGTGTCTTCGGAAGGCAGCTTCATATTTGGTGATAGCATTTTGAATAAACGCCGAAATCCTTCACCTTGTATTATGTGAAATGGCCGATTGTCTACAGCAATAAAATATAGCAGATGCTTAATCAGTCCTTCATATTGAATGCCTCCATCTGAATATGATGCAGCCCTTTGTAAAGTTTCAGTTAAAGTTAACTGAAATGATGATGACCGAGAAGTAAGTATTTGCTCACCTTCAGCCATGGGTTTACAAGTAGTACTTGCAGCTGCAATTGATACATTGTCATCTTGTTTCTGAGCAGTTGTTATAATTTCTATTTCTACATCTGTTTCAGGCTCTGTGTCTTCTTGTTTATCTGCCTTGGATGTACTTGCTCTAACATCACCGCTTCTAAGCTGGGACTGGATCGGAACTTTACTTGACGTTGTACTTGTAGCTTTCTTTTTTAAACTGAAAATAATTGACCACGTTTAAAACGTTAAAACAACCAACTTCAACCACCACCGATACCATTTTAATTTTTTTTCTACTTTTTGGTAATTTTCTAGGAAAGTACTTCACCGATTTTGATAAAATTTAAACGAGACCAATTAAAAGTTATAATCTATCCACTAAAAAAAGAATGTTTGTAATCGCTTCACAGGCGGCGGAGATATCGTGTAACAAACAAAAAAATACAGTTGAATTGAGAACCTCCTCCTTTCTTGAAGTCCGTTAAAAAAGTATTGTTTTAACAAATTATGCCAATCTTATTTCTTAAATGCGAAGCGCACTTCAATTAACCCATACATTGAAATGTTTCCTCTTAACATTACATACATTCCCAAATAAATAATTATAAATACCTAGGTATCCACTTAGAATGATTATTGTTATTTACCTCTGTTGGCTGTGAGTTTTTATATGTTTTTTTCAAATTTGACGTGTTCCCACTCGATTTAAGCACTTTGAAACAAATTTTGCAGGCTGCAGTAGTTTTGTCAACCTTTCTGAAACTTAGCCAGACATCACTGCTCCCACCAGGAGGCGGCATTTTGGTTTCTAGACACACTAGCACCAACACAGTCTAGACTATCACCAACGATCAAATTATAATAATTTTATTTTCTCTTCCAAGCTAACCGGCCGCCTACAGTCAGAGTCAGATTTAAATTAATGTTACCACAATTTTAATTTAATTTGAAACGAAATTGTCTAAAGTTTAAATACAAATTCATACATTTAAATACAATAATATGCACGTACAAGTTATTGTCATAATAATAGGATTAATAAGTACCTACCTTCAAACAGTTCAATATGCAACGTTTTATAAAACAATTAGTAAGATACTATTTATTAAATCATCCCATTTCAAAATACCAAGATCCGATCAAAATACTCAACTGGCAACACATAACCGGGGATTAGGAGATTCGGGGATTTCCCTAATATAGAATCTGGATCCATAATAGTGAAGGGTAAAAAGTATCGAGTATATCAGAAAGTATCGGAACAAAAGTATCGAGTACCAAAATACTAGGTATCGCAACGCAAGTATCGATACTACTCAAGTATCGATACTTTTTGCGGATCCCTAGGATAGCTGCCCGGCAACGTGCTTTCCTCTCACTTTCACTCATGAGTCTAATTATACTGTAAGATCGAATGCAACATAAAAAGTATCAAAATAATTGTCATTTAACAACTCTTGTAATTTAGTCGGATAATACTTATAAGACTTAAAAGACAGATTACGTCTTGTTGTAGAATAAATATTTTCGTTTACAACCTCCTAGTTACATGATTATTTCAATTGTGTTCAAAGAATATAGTTGTAAAAGACTAACTAGGTGTTGTTGGATATTAAAATTGTCACTTACGACCTTGATGTTACATAATTATTTTATTTTTGTTTAATGATTATGGTCATAAATGACTTATTTTTAATTTCACACATCAAATAATCTTTTATGACCTTATAATGAAATCCGTGTTACATTTTTAATGAGTAATAAACGCATTTTATAGACTTTACTTTGAAATTTTACACACATTAAATTGTTTTTCACACCCTTGCAATAAAGATGTGTTCTATTTATCAGTAGCGAACGGGTGCTATTATCGCAAAACGGTGCCATACTAATTTGTACTTGTTGTACTACTTGTAATTGTACTTGTTTACTAAATGAATGTGGATTAACATGGTTAGTAATTCTGAAAGGTAAGCCGATAAGAATCGGTATGTAGGTACGGCCAGTGGCATTTACGTCCGTAGAGCGTATTTTGAAAAATCATTTTTTTTTGCTTTTACGACAAATATTATGAAATTGTGATTAAGGTTTGATTGGGTCGTAAACGACATATTTTGTAATCTTCAGATGTAAATGTCTTTTACGTCTTTTCTTCTACAATCCATTGATGTTTACGTCACAGGATCAAATATTTTGAAAATGAAATGTCTTTTACGTTGTCTTTTATTTATTTTCTTTGTTTTAGACAAAAAAAAACAATGGTAGTAAACGAAATTTTTTTGGGATTAGCGGAAGTTTAAATATACCGATCGATAGAGCGAAAAAAAATAAACAAAACTGCATTTTTAACTCATTTTGGCCAAAAGTGGCGTTTACGACAATTGAGGCCAGAGGGGTCGCTGTCTTTCTGCTTGGCGTAGGTACTAGGTATTAGCTACCTAGTTAGATACTTACAGGTATGTTATGTACCCTCGAAGGAAACTGTCACGGATTAATAAAATAAGTATCTAATTACAACAATCACAAGTTATTAAACAATAATACCTAAAGGAGTGGGTTTTTGTGCTCGTCGGCCATACTCAGAACTCATAGTTACTCCTTGTATTAATTTTATTCATAGATATAAGGTCAATGTGGGGAAGTCCGGCATACTTTTCTAACATTTAATTTTAAATTAACTTATTGAGTCGAGATACGCTGTCTAAAGTAACTTGTGTCGTCGGAAATTATAGATAATATATTAATTTACTTATAATGGTCTGAAAATAATTTTAATTGCAGTAATCTTAAGATTTATGTCATATTTTTTAAAACTCGGCGTGTAGACGGACTTCCCGTGCAGTATGAGGTAAGTCCGTCTAGTAGCCATATAACCATAACTTGTGAGGCAATATGTATGAAAACAGTTTGTGGCATTGATGCAAGACTGGCTCTGAAATATGGGTTTTATGTTTTAGATCATAAGGTTTAAATTTCAAAGATAATTAGTGTTATTTAATTTTAAGGCATATCTTTGACATATCTTTGGTGACAGAGGTTGCAAACATTTTCATTTAAATTGTAGCGATTTAAAAAAAACGAATTAAAAACATAAATCTTTATTTCTAATAGAAAATTATAAGTAGTGACTGCAAAATCAACAAGTACCTTCCCTCATTCATTATCATGTATGGAGTTAGATATTTTTCAACATTTTGTTTACATACTTGCATAAGTAAGCATACGCGTAGCTTAATCTAAGTATTCACAAAAATTTATATCAGAGAAGAAATCAGTCTTTGATAATCTCATGTTATGCCTGCTAGAATTGACGTGACTGTTTATTCTCATGTAGTTCTTTATTTTGTATTTACCTTCATAAATTCTACCCAAAAAAATCACAGGTATGTATACTTATCTAGTATTTATCTTCTTAAAATTGCCAAAAAAAATAGTGTAATTTTTCCTGAGTCGTGCTTATTCTGTTTACTTACTCAAACATAAATACACCCGTATTTCCAGCATAACAATTGTAAAATACTAAAGTAAGTAAACAATAATGCATTTAATTTATGCTTTCTTTTATTATGTAGCTAAGTTACATTAGTATTTAGTAATAATAGCAACAATAAACTTTAGGATATTGGTTTAATTTAAAGACATAATCATGAAATATGCATTGTAAATGCGTTTAAAGAAAATAGTATTGAATAAAAAATAGGAACAACGAACTTTAGGACATTGGCTTAAGAGGCCTATTACAAGCTCAGTGGCGCCACGTAGGTCACCGGTGACCTCAAGGTAGACCTGTTTTCGAAACGAATTTATACGCCAGAGGCCATGTCTGTCATACATTTAGCGCATGCAAGTGACCGGAGTGGCGCCGTAGTTTACTTCTTTAGCGTGGTTTCGGTAGCGTTTATTAAAACAAGTTAAACAAAAGTATGGTTCATTAGGACATTCTTTACAATATGTTGCCACTTTCTTAGTTTTGTTTTTGGCTGCTTTTGAACCATACGTCGCCACACTATTTTTATAGCATTGTGTACAGAAGCGTCTCGTGTTTCTCACATTTCCCTCTCTTTTCAACAATTGGTGCTTCAATCGTTTTGGTCTTTCAATTTTTTCGGGTCCTGCGGCCTCATCTTTTCCTGAATCAACTAGATATTCCATTAACTGTCTCCTAAACTGTACTATACCCTCATTGATCTATTTTTTTTCGGTGTACATTACCCATGCATTTACAAGAGCTGTATTTAAAATGACCTCAATCCCTAGTTTTTTATACCACTTGACCGTTTTACGTAATGGTGAGGAATATGCGGTCATCTGATCGCTCATATCCACTGCGCCTTTTGCTTTATTATAAGCCAAAACCATTTTCGGTTTACGTACAGTTTTCCCCTTTTTAGTAACACTTGCAAATCCTTTAGAATGCTTCGTCGATAGCATCAGCACATCTCGTTTATCCTTCCACTTTAAAACGCATATACCACGTTCATTTTCCATAGCTTTTGATTCGCCTGGTTTTAGTTTTGCCTCTATCACGGCTTTTGGCAAACCTTTCCTATTTTTTCTTAGGGTCCCAACCAAATGAGTGTCGTTATTAAGTAGTTCATTTGCGAGCTCCAAACTAGTATACCAATTATCTGTAGCAACTGTCTGACATCACAACATTTTTAGGTGTGGTATAGACAAGCTCATTATTTTTGCCGGCGTACAGTTGTAATTTACATGTGTAACCGGGTATTTTACAGAGCTTAAAAAGCTTCATTCCATACTTGTGTCTCTTGCTCTTGTTGTATTGACGAAAAATGATGCGGCCTCTGAAAGGCACTTGACTTTCGTCAACACAAACATCTTCCTTAGGACTATAGTGCTTTTCAAAAGTTTCATTTAAACTGTCTAAGAGAGATCGTACTTTATAAATTCTGTGAGATGAATCGGCTGTCTGGTTATTTGTAAAGTGCAAATTTTGCAAAAGTAATTCGAACCTGTTTCGGCTCATAACAGATGGAGCAAAGGTTTGCCCAAAAACTCTGTCGGTACTCCAATAAAGATGAATTTTTGGCAGTCTAACAAGACCCATGTACAAAATCAATCCAAAGAATCGTTTCATCTCGTCCTTTGAAGTGGCCTTCCAGCTATTTGACCGAGACGATGGCTTGATATTTGCACTTGCTTTTCGTTGCTCTGCAAACAAATTGGTTTGTATTGCAATTTCTTCAAAGATCTTGTCTGGAACCATCAGCGAGAAATATTCACCTTGAGCAGCATTTCGAAGTTGTTTGGCATATGGTTCTCTCATGCCTGAAATATCAAACAAATAATTTCACACCACGAGCACGGAACTCTAAAAATAAAGATCTGGCGATTTTGATCAAGCAAGACTCATCCAACTATACCTCATTTGTCAAGATACATTAAGTAATTTCAAAATTACCAGACGAACAAACATACATACAAACATTCATATATACATACTCATTTTGCTTTGCCATAGTTGGGTAAAAAAATTAAGTAGTTACGTACCTGTTGGCTCTGTAAACGCTATAATAGATGGTTGATGCCCTCTTGGTTCAAACCATTTTTGTGACGTACTTGCAGACATAGTAGCAATATTTTCTGTAACAAATTTCTCCACATCGTCACACTCACTCTCGGAGTCGCTTTGAATAAAAATACGTTTCCGTTTTTTTGGCGGATGGCAAATATCATCTTCACTCTCTGAATTCTCTTTTTCACTACTATCACAATCCCTTCCCATAACCTCAGCGAAAATACTAGCTTCAAGTAAGTCTATGTCACGCAAATCATCTTGTGAAATATCTATGTAATCCATGTCTAAATCCGGTAAATCTGCTTGCTCGCTATCCATGCTATATGCTATCCACGCTATTGTGTTGGAATTTATTGATATTTTTGTATGGGGCTTAATAACCGTTAAATAACGTGGGAAAAATATAAAAAAAAATATATTCCTAGTGGAAATCCGGAAAATTGGTGTTGTTTAAAAACAACGCTAGTAAAATGTACTACTAACAGGGTTTATTTTTTAAATGAAACTTTTCACTGTCTGATCTTTATTTTATTGGAGCTTCTAAACTAAAAAAAGTAAAAAAAAGGGAAAAGAAAAAATAATAATAATAATCACATGGTATGATATGACTCAAAACAGTTTTTCGGGTGCAGTGTAACACTGCATTTTTTACAGAAAAAGTTGGCGTGCTTGTGGCAAAATGTGCAGCGTAACTGTCCTTCTCTGTATTTTACAATGTGCCCTATGCCATCATATCGTGAGGCTTCATGAAGGGCTCCAGACGCACGACCAGGTTTCCGCTGATCCTTTTTGAAACTTTCTAAAATTCCGGTTGCTACACTCCTGCGAAATTTCAGATGATCATATTCACCTTTGTTGGCTTTATATAGTTGCCAAGCATTATGCAATGTCATATCTAGACAGTGCGCAATCAGCGAGACAGTGAGCAAAAAATACCATTTTTTGCCTCTAATTGACGTTCTGTACAAGGAAATGTTTTGATCAGAACGGTCAACGCCGCCCATGTTCTCATTGTATACTTTTACAACAGCTGGTTGATCGACTTGGATATGTTTTTTTTCCTTCTGTGAAAACCTTTTCGTTTTGTTAGTTGGCATTATTCTTACGGCGTTCGAGGCCACTGTAACAATACTGTTGTCATGCCATTTACAGACAACAATTTCTTCAGCTCTTGATGATTTGTATTTGAATGAACCTCGTTCTGTCTTCTTCATTTCTTTATTGCTTGGTAAAGGACACTTAGATACACGGTTTTCTCTTATGGTGCAAGTAGCTTTGAAATTTCTTCGTCCTAGTTCATCAATAAGTGGTATTGAAGAGAAGAAATTATCAAAAAATAGATGGAAGTCTGCCTGAGTATCAATTTTCCGTAAAACGTCCGTATATTGCAGTATTACACTCGCTCCCAGTCCAAGTTTTCTGTACTGACTTAAGTCTTCTCCAGATTGTCCTTGATAAGGTTCGAACCAGATCACATAACCCAAACGAGTTGCACCTACCCAAAATTTATACCCCCATCGGATAGGTTTCCCTCGTATAAATTGTTTACATGGGTGACCACCATAGTAAGGCACCATCGCTTCATCTATGCTATGATTTTCCTCGAATGGCGCAAAATTCAAAAAGTTTGCATTCAGTGCATCTAAAAGTGGTCTAATTTTCGAAAATTTATCGTTTGGTTGTAAATTTGTATTGTCACAACAGTGTAAGTTGGACATAATAAAGGTGAAGCGATCTCTGGACATGGCATTGAATACTATGGGCATCCCATAGTCAGAAGCGTTCTCCCAATACATGTACCTTCTAGGTAATACCACATAGCCACTGAATAATAAAATTCCAAAGAAACATTTCATTTCTTCATCTGTCACATTTCCTGGCTTGTTCTTTTGAGTAGCATACAGATTGGTGTACCTAACAAATAAAGTTATTATTTCACTGTCAAACAGGCACTCAAAATAGTACAAAGGTGTTTGCTTCAATGGCGCACTTTGCTTATCTTCCCATGTTTTCTCTGTGGAACGTATGTCTCGTGATGACCAAGTGTAATTTTTATTTTTAGTTACAACAGTTGGTTGTATTATCGGTTGTGTTGAAGTAGAAGGTACCTGAGAGTATTGCTGTATGTCACTAGCACTCCCGCTGTCAATTCGCTGACGTTTTGCAAGTTCGTGCAGTGGCAGGTCATCCTCCTCACTATCTGAAGAATGATTCTGAATTTCTGCTAGAGCTCGTAGTTGTGACCCAGGTAAATTGTGCAACAACACCTGATTTTCATCCCCAGAATCTTCATCTGTAACGTCTGCATTGCAGTTATCTGGTGGAAAAATAATCAAAGAATTTGGTACAGGAGTATCTTCGTCGTTTTCCAACTCCTCCACAATTTCGTGCAGCGTCAAATTTCGTACTCGTGTCCTAAAACAAAAAACAAAGTATAATTACTAATACGAAACACAAAGTAGTACATTTTACTACTGGCGTTTATAAACAACATGAGTTGTTTTTAGCTATAACTTCTGCCCAAAAGCTCCGATAATATAATAACTGCTATTTTTATGGCGTCTAAGGAATGAACATCACGACTTCTGTAAATTATCTCCAAAGAATATGTTACTTATTGTAAATACTTACTTTGATAAACTCATCATTGGAAACCGCTGAAATAACTCGTAAATAACACACTGAATGTACTTCACCGAAGAAATTCGTCGTCAGACTACGACTAACAAAGCGTTCGCCTATCCAGTAACATAAATAAACAAAATCTTAAGTACCCACATCTTGTTTAATAATTTGATATCTTGTGCGTTGTTTTAAAACGACGATAGTAACAAGTGGGTTAATCACAAAAACACAAGATACGAAAAAATAACACGCACGTCCACAAGCCAAACTAAACTAACGAGTGCTCGGGTCAAGCGCCGGCGGACGTCTGAGGGGTGCGGGTGACCGGAGTAGTGTCCGTTTTGGCGCCATCGTAACGGAAACTCACTTTTTTGCTTTAAGGTGCCATGTAGGCCACCGGTGACCTCATGAGGTTTTTTGAAATAATTGCGGAACCCAGCGTCTGATCGAACCCTAAATTAGATATATTTTAAAATTTCAACATTACGGACCCATTTCCATCAAAAAGTTTTTTTGTGATTTTTCTTATTTTCACTATGGCATTCAACGTGTTAATGTGGTGAGGGCGCCACTGAGCTTGTAATAGGCCTCTTAATCTAGTGATATAATCATTTATATGCAAACATCAAAATATATATGCATATTTTTTAAATTAGAAGCAGATAAAATTAGCTTAATCCTACTGAGATTTGTTTCTTTTTAGCGTTGTAAATATTACCCGTACTTCGTAAGTCTCTTCAAAGTGTTATAATAAAATCAGTCGTAAGTACTTGCTAAAAATCACATACTTAATACAAACATCAACATTATTTTTATCTAAGACAGAAAAAAACTGCATATTATCAAGGCAAAAATAACCCTCACCGTACAAACAAACAGCTGAGTCTTAGGCACGTATGTCCACAGTAAACAGGCATAAAAAATACATTTATAAAAAGTAGATAGTGTCATCATCGTTAGACAATAAAAATTCTTTGGGATTGTCTGGATTTTGACACAAACTAATTTTTTTTACAACAGATAGGCTAGGTACATCATCATGGTCCTTTTTTTTTTGTTAATATAAACTTAAATGGTTTTTTTACAGTCTTATAAAATGTTATTGAGTAATATATTTCGTCGTCACCAGGTTTTACTTCTTCTACATAGTCAACGTAATATGTCCATTTTTTCCGAATTAAGTATCGTACGAGTACAATGTCAGTAATGCCATAATCCTGTTTTCGTTTATCTTTTTCTGAAATAATGTTATATGTATCACCTCTATTCTCATAGCTTTCTGTTTCAAACTTACAACTTTCTTCATTTTTGTTACTTTCTTCAACTAGTTTGCAGCAAGCTTTCTCAGGTATCTCTGATCTACTCTTGTAATTTTTCAATATTTCCATCTCTTCTGTTGTAGACACATCTTCTTCGAAATTTTGTTCACTGTCGTAAATGTCAGAATCACTGTATTCACTTATGCAATCCGAAACACTTGTCGAGTCGTCTGAAGCTACCACAGGTCGTTTTATCTTTTTAGATTTAGTTACTTTTTTCTGTTTTTTTGGAACGACATAACTCTTTTTGCCAACACCTTTCCCTTTTTTCGATTTTATCATTTGTTGTTGTTGTTCTCTACTAGCAGGATTTATTATCGAATTTGATGGACCGGGTTCCATTAATATTTTTCTTTTTTGTGTTTTAATCTTAATTTCCTTTGGTTCCTTCTTGATATTTTTTATTTTTTCTTCCATTTTACGCCTTAAAACATCGTCACGAGTTATGACTTCGGCTCTTGGTCCCATTCTTTGTCGCTTAAGTTTTGTGTTGTTTCCAGCTTTAACTTTCATCAAGAGGAGTTCTTCAAAAGTCAGTATTCTGTCCTCTAATACTTGGATCTGCTTACCATCATTTTTGCAAATTGAAAAACCATCTTTATTGGTAGATGCGGATGCCTCACTTACCTGATGTTTTAAGAGTTTTCTATTTTCCAGTTCAATTTCATTCTGTTTGTCAGCGTCATGAGCATTACTCATAAGAGAACTATTTGAATCTGAATTCTCTTGGGAATCAAGCTCTTCACAAGTTTTTGTATGCACTACTTTTGAAATACAATTAAATGCTAATGAAAAAAGGGTTTTTGGATCGCTTTTGGTAGAAGAATTCTAAACGTTGTCATCAAAATTAGGACATTCTCTTCGAGAACTATGCGAATTCTGTTCAAGCTTCTTTTGGGATTCAAGTTTTTGGTGATTTTTCCATTGCTGTAGCTTTAACGAGTCGAATTTCTCCTCTTCGATCGCTTTAGGATTGAAAGGATAAATTCCTGTCTTACGAAATCCGTTCTTAAAAACTTGACTGTCAATCTTTGTCCAAACTTCTCCAATTAGCCTCGCAAACTCTTTTTTCGACAGTGTAACTCCAACATTCAAACGCTGCCATTTGACAAGAACTTGATCCTAACGGTCTTTGAATGATTTCATAACCGCCACGTCAAGCGGTTGCAAAACGTGACTGGTGTGTGCTGGTAATTTCAGTATTGTTATATTGGCTTTGCGAGCTTCTTCAATTATATTTAAGCCCACATGGGTCGCGTGGCCATCATATGTGAGCAGAACTGGACGTTCATCCCCAATATTTGGGATGAAAACTTTTTTGAAGTACATCTCGAATACTTCACTTTCCATCCACCCATTCTTAGTCGAGGCATACGTTGTGCCTGGGTAAGCTTCTGGAGATGTCCACTCGTCCCACATATGTTTGCCTTTAAAAATGATCAGTGGCGGCATTTTGTCTCCAAGCGCATTAACTCCAAGTAATACTGTTGTATTATCTTTTCCCGGTGAAGAAATGACTCTAGAAGCCGCGTGTCCTTTAAGCCCAACGATTTTGGTTTTTTCCGGGTCTTTGGAGAAACTCGTCTCATCTAAATTCCAAATTGAGGACGGTTTCCCCAAAAGATTCAAATCACTTAATGTTTTCTCGAGTAAATCGAAGTACTGGTATACAATAAATGGGTTCATGGCTTTCTTTCGTGCGTATTAGCTACTATCTCCAGCTCTTTTTGTCCTTCTACAATTATTCCTTCATTTTTTGTTTCAACTTCATCTGTTTCAGCTTTATTCGATGCAACTTCAGTGTCATGCAAACCATCAGAGAAAATTGCCTCCATCTGTGCGATATCAGCAGAACTAAGTTCTATTTCTAGCGGCTCCATATTGCTGCAGGTATTATTTTCTGTATTTAAGTTTGGTGACAACTTTTGCTTTGTCTTTTTTCCTGTTCCTTTACGTGATGTTGACGAGCATGGTTGTAAATCTGTATTTGACTTCTTTTTTTTTGTTGCAATTGCAAGACCCGTCTCAGCTTCTTCTCCACTTACGCTTCTTCCAGGTACTACATCCAACTTCTTTTTGTTTTTAGGTTCTTTGATGTGCATGGTTCCGAACCGCATTTCTTTCAGAAGATTTATAAAAGTATTGTCAATAGCGTCCTTGTTGTCATTGCCGTTGGCTCCATTATCTTTGGGCAGTCTTTCCAAAAGTACATTGACGTCTAGAGGAGCAATCCCAGTTTTCCTAAATCCGGCTTTTACATTTTTTTCTGTATTTTCACTGAGTTTGTCTACCAACAGTTTTAATAGACGAGGAAAACAGCCCTTCGGGATTGTTGATAATGTCCTTCCATCGGTCATCTTCCATTTATCAAGTATACTTCTCCAAGCTGTTTTCATTGGCCTAAAGAACGCAACGTCTAATGGCTGCGTTAAATGTGTGGAGTTGGCCGGTAGGAAGACAAAATGGATGTCTTTTTCTTTACAAAGGCTAATGAGCTCTGCTGAAAGGTGTGACGACCAATTGTCGCCAATCAGAACTTTTTTACCTGGCCTGTTTTCTAACATTGGTATGACCATGGTCTTAATCCAGTCGGCGAAAATTTCACCATCGAACCAACCGGATTTAGAACGATTATATCTGGCTTTTTTCGGTCCATTTAAAATCCAAGTATCGTGTAGATTGGTAGCTTTATACACTACATACGGCGGTAATGTTTCTCCATCTGCCGTTGCAGCCATCATCAATGACACCGAACCTTTAGTGTGGTTCATGACCCTTTCGGGATATTTACAGCCCCGTTTCACAATAACTTGCTTACGACCTGGGTCATCTGTTAAATTGGTCTCGTCGTAGTTTATGATGTTTGAGAGAGGTATGTTACTGATGGACTTTTCTAGTTCTAAATGATACAGTTTTATGGTTTCTGGTGAAACTTTTGCCCTCGCTCTCTTGATATTTTGACAAATCCTTTTGGAAACATTGTTTTTGTGTCGCTTGAGAAAACTTTCCACAAAATCCGGACCAGGAAGGTTATTTTTGAATCTTTTACATTGGATTCCAGAAGAATCAAGATACATCTTCACCACGTAGCGTAAGTCCATAGTAGTTAATGGATATCCCCATTCTGCACAAGTGTTCAAATTTTGAACTATATATTGTTCAGCACTCGCTGACAGTGCAGTTTGGCCGCCACTTGATTTCATTTCCTGTAATTTGTGACGACCAAGCACTGACTTCGAAATTCCATATTTTAGTGCCACGGATTTTATGGATGTGTCCGAGTTTGAAAGTTCCTCGAGTGCTTCATTTATAGTATTTAAGTCATATTTTTTTCGTATTTTTGTACCCGGCTTTGGTGTATAAACCCTCGGCATCCTGTAAATAAAGCAATAAGTAAAACAAAAATAGAAAAAAAAAACGAAATAAAAAAAATTAAAATAAAAAAAATGAAATTAATTTTTCAAATTTTATCAAGGGTAGATTTGCATTATTTTATCTACTTTTTCATTTTATTTTTTAAGTTTTAAAAAATCCAGAAAACGCCTATGTTGAGAGGCTACCTTCAAGGTTAATTACCTATTTTATATGTTTGGTTTTTTTATTTTTGCATTTTTATTGAAATTTGACAACCCTACAAAATGTGACCCTACACACCTCATTTTCGTATCAACTAACCCCACTCACGTCCCAACTCACCTCGTTCCTGCTCCGACTCACCCGTTTAGACAACCCTACTCACCCCGAAAATAACCTTAATTCAGGTTGATATTTGAAAATGAGTATCTTCAATGTAATTCGGCAAATATAATTTACTTTTTTCGATGTTTGATTGAAGTTTTGGTCCGGGAAGAGTTTCCAATAACTTTTATAGTTCAAAACACATTAATTTTATGTAAAAATCAAAAGTAAACACGCCTAAAAAACCGCTACCGTAAGGAGGGGCTATTTGGGCCATTTTTTATAGGAAAATAGCTCTATCTCGTGAAGTTCTTAACAAATATGAAATAAAAAAAAGAAAACATCTTTGACTTTTTCTACCAAATTTAAGTATTTTTTATAGAAATATCTGGCAACACCTGAATTTAAAAAAAAAAAAAATCTACTCTGTCCTAAATATCCCGCAATAAGTGTTATTCGGGACTGCTAAATATTTTCAGAGCTTTTTCTTAAATTACATCAGATAACAACTTTGCTCAATATAAGTGTTATTTTGGATACAATTAGGAGTAAGGTCAAAACCCACATAACTCTCAAAATGACAAAATTTAAGTCAATTTTTTTTTTATTAAAATAATAATTGTGAGTTGCATAATTAAGCACGTTAAAAATAAGTTTAACAACAAAACTTATTTGAAAAGTAGTTTTCAGCAACTAAACATAAAAAAATCAAATACATTTCCTTATCTAAAAGCAGAAATAAAAGTCATAAATAATCAGTCTTCTTCATTATTTATTATTAAACTCTTCTGAAATAATTAGTTCTTTTCATGAACGAAACATAAAAGGAAACAAAATAATGAACATTTTTTTATCTAAAAGTAAAATCTACCTTTAAAAATTAACTGTGGTCTTCAATGTTTATAAAATTAAACTCTTCTGAAATAAACAAAAACCAAAACTTCTGAAATAATCAAATTAAAATATGAACAAAAAGATTGTGAAAAACCAGTCCTCAAAGCATGTCATATCAAACCAACCACTCTTACTTCTATTGTATCTGCATTTTTCTGGGCCTCCTTCAAGCCACTGATCCCATAAGTGTTCTGACTTATAAACCACATATATTGGAAGCATTTCTCCGCTTGCTGTACCACTAAACATCAAACTAACCGCAGTTTTTGAGTTATTAACTAACCTTTCGGGATATTTACATCCCCTTTTAAAAATGTACTTTTTTGCACCGGGATCATCCGTAAGGTTAGTCTCGTCATAATTGATTATATTTTCCGGGCTTACACCTTCTATAGTTTTTTCGTAATGGTCGAGAAATGCGTCAATTTCTTCGCTTGTAATTTTGGCTCTTTCTGTAGATATATTTGCAGCCACGCGGTTGGACAATTGTTTTTTGTGTCTGTCAAGAAAATTTAACACCCAGTCTCGCCCTGGCATATTATCTTTCAAGAAATACACTGTTCTACCAATCTTATTTAAATATTTCTGGGCAAAAACTCTCAAATCTAACTTATCCATAGGAAAGCCCCATTCACTTAGTGTCAAACAAAATTTTACAAATGTGTCCTCTTCTTCTTTCGTAAATATCGTGGGACGCCCAGCTTTCTCCTGCAACTTAACATCTTTCTTGCAATGGCGAGCTAACGTACTTTTTGGTATATTGTATTTTTCTGCCGCTTTTCTAATTGATAAAACTTTAGCATTAACCTCAATTTTGGCTAATTCCAAGTCTTCTGATTTAAATGAATTATAGGGTTTATGTAATTTCCCATTACGGGTGTGCCGGTTGATTCTGGTGTAACGTCGAACCATTTTGGATAGGTCATATGAACTGAAAAATAAAAAGTTGGGATATACTACTTTTCAAACATACCGCAATTAAAACTGGGGGTGATATTTGGGACACTGGACCAAATAACCCCAAAAGGTGTCCCAATTAACACCCTATCACGAAAATGGTAAAATTAACCTCAAAATAATCGACAATTCAATGAATAATAAACCAAATCAAATCTGTGTTATTCATATATTTTCTTGGTAATTATAGTTTTTTTCTCACATGATTAATTTTCGGACAGCACGGCAAATAATTTGCTTATAAAATTACTGAAAAAAATAACGTTTTCTTAACCGCCGAACAGTCTCAATGTGGCTCGCCGTATCACTGAACAAATAATCAACGTAGTGATTATTTGTTCAGTGGCCGTATAACCTCAAAAAACAGTATTGTCAACTTGACATGAATCATAGTGTTGCCAGATATTGTCATGGTAAAAACCATTACACGTTTAATAAATATAGCTTACTACATGAAATATTTATTTATGTCCCAAATATCCTCACGTTTCCCAAATAGCCCCTCCTTACGGTACTTTGTTGCATCCGACTTTGACAGTTTTTTTTTCCTTTTTTATGGCTCGGATACTTAGTGTTGCCAGGGTATAAAGAAAAAATATTTCCAAATTTATAAAAAAATAAATTATGTACGGATCCACAGCCATACATTTCTACCAGAAAGGTTTAAATTAAATCTGCCTTTATGTCCCTTGTCACCCCGCATTCCCTTCTCACCCCGATTTACGGTATCCAAGATCATTTGCCTGTCGCTACACCGGGCGCGAGGCGCGATGGCCCGTCAATGCACCGCGTCTACGGGCAGTCGCCGTACCCGCGTTGCGAATGCAACGAAATCAACGGATTTTGACGTAAATCTTGAGCAGACACGATTGATCTTATATTTATTTTGCTCACAATTTATAAGGCTACATATGAATTAACTTTTTCAGCCTTAATTAATGCCGATTTAATTTTTATTAGGGTACAAAGTCAAAAATTCATAGAAATTTCCACCATTCTTGTTTTAAAATTGATTTAATACGAATGTGGTAGCATTGAACTACATGTTTTTAGTCTTTTATATATCTCATGTGTATATTATAATAAATAATGTAAAAAAACAAGTCATTTTTTATATAATTATTAAATTATGAAGGTTTGATTTCGACCCATGTTCGCTCACCCGCAGTAGCAGACCAAATTTAAAAGAGATAGTTTTTGATCGCTTCTTGAATTATTGGTACTGTTTATAGATAAAAAATATAGAAAATCTCTGAAACTTGATACATTTCTTGATATTTTTGTGTAAAAATATCGTTACAGTGCTTGCTCGAAAGAATACACCCGCCATTGCTCTTCTTTATGACTTCAGTACGGTTGACTTTTCTAAGATGGCAGCTTTAGTAAGTAAGTTATTGGAAACTAAAGTATATCTTCTAGCTAAACAAATGCTAAAATATACCCTACGAACATTATAAAAAGGACTAAAATCATTAAAATGTGGCCTCTCGTAACTGGGTACTTTAGTGTCCATAGATAATTTACATACATACATACATACATATTCTCACGCCTGTCTCCCACCATAGATAATTTGGTGCATGAAAACATAAAGCCAAGGGCACACCTAGTCCCCACGAGCGGCATATATCGTATGATGATTATATTTAACTTATGTATTATGTCTACTTAATATATTTTAATATAGTTTACTCATGTTCTTTATTGTAATCTTTTAAACGTTTTTTAAATAATTTCCAATTATTAGGTAATGTAAAAAAACATTATTTGTTAAGAATCACTTTTATTTTGAAATACTCATTGTACTTAAACTAGATATAACGTATTACTCTAAGAGCAATTGTATTAGTATTACCACACACAGGCACATACATTATTTATACATTTACATATAGATTCTAGTGACTGACTTTGATAATAAAAAGTAACAAATACAACGCAACTTAAGTGTGATATTGTTTGAAGCAAAACTCAATACAGAGAGCCACTTTGCAGACATCGCAGCGCCATGTCGTCCTTGATAAAAATTTTTTTTGAGCGTACCACTTGCATCGAGCTCTAGAAGAAGCACCTCGCTCAGGATAATGACCACCAGTTAATTGTGGCCGGCAGGCGCTACGATTATTTTCGTTACTTGGTACCTCAATCCGTTGTGGTATTTGGTGGGGCATCGGTCCTCTGTATTGGGATAAAATAGCTTTAACAAGCTCTTCGCGGAATTGGCGTGGTTTAAGGGGAGAAGGTCCGTAATTAAAAATTATATTGGCATTCATGATTGAAACGTTGAAAAGTCTCCGGAATAGCTTTTTATACCAAATTGAATTCCTAGTTCTTTCCATAGGAAAAGCAGACAAAAGCTGGTCTTTTTTATCTACTCCTCCCATGGCATTGTTGTAATCCAAGATTACTTTAGGACGATATTTATACTGGCCATGTTTTTCTTTGCCCCCTACTTCAACATTGTGATATGTTGATATCATAGAAACGAGGTTAGCGTCCCGCCAGACCAGAACGGTTAAGTCGTAAGTTTGACTGAAAGCCATTTCTCCGACACGCATTTCAGTTTTAGTGATTTTTTTAAGAGAGTCTGGTACAAATTCGCGGTTAAGACGTAATGTGCCCATTGTGTCTGTTTTATGTAGCACTTTGAGAGACCGGGATAACAGCGGCGAATTGTAGAAATTATCCATGATCAAAGTGTAACCTTTATTAAAAAGGGGTCCTGTTAGATCATAAACTATACCCGCAGTCGCCCCATCAGGAATGTTTTCATCAGTTCCGTAAGTATGGTCCGTGGCGTTATCGTTACTTGTGGATTTGCCAGTATAAATTTTAAAATTCCACAAATATCCGCTTTTGGATTCGCATATTTCATACGATTTAATGCCCACTTGAGCGGCTTTATTTGCAATTTTTTGCGAAAAGTTTAAACGGCCTTTCCACAATAGTAAAGATTCGTCTAAAGAAATTAGTTGATCGGGGCAATACAAACTGCGGAACTTGTCACTTAGATGGTCTATGACGGGCTGAATTTTTTGCAGCTTTATTTTATGTGTTGAAGCTCTTGGGTCCACATCACGATTGTCAGAAAAGTGTAAAAACCGCTTTAACATGATAAACCGCTTGTACGGCATTATTTTTCGAAAAAGCGGCATGTTGGTGTAAGGTAAATTAGAATACCAATATTCCCTCTCCACTGGCTTGGGATCAAGTCCTTGAAATATTAAAATTGACAAGAAAGTCCACATTTCTGGAAGTGTTACATCTTTCCAGAATTTGTCACTATTTGGAAAACTACGTGCATATTTATTGGTTTCTTCTACCATTTGAGCGATTATTGTCTCGTCCCAAATTTTTTGTAAAGCCTGTAACGGGGTTTCTAGTTCGGATACTGGAAATGTTGGACCCGATACCGCCGTGAATTGTTCCCAAACTCCATTAAAAACAGAATTTTCTTTTTTCCAGTCAAACACTAAAGCATCCGGTGGTAGTAATTGTTGAATTAATGCGTCATTCTGTGCATCAATCCTCATCAGCTGATTGACATGAGTTGGATCTGCATCTTCAGGGAATTCAGCTGGGAAGACATTATGTCGGGAGTTAACCGCAACGAAATCTTCTAAATCTTCAGTATCCAGCTCAATGTCACTACCGGGGTTTTCAATCAAAACTTCTCCCAATAAATTAGTTAAGACATCGTTTTCTGTAGCATAATCTGAAAATAAGTTACACTTAGTTGTAATAATTGACGAAAAGAGAAATGAACATACTGTACCTTAATAAAAATATACAAATCAAATACCTGTACGTGGAAGGGTAAAACTAACAGCTTCATTTCGTATTTCCTGGTTCGATTCACCAAAGGGAACCTCATTATCATAATCAATAATGGAAGCTCCATAATCAGATCTAGAAATATCACGCGATGGAGGTATAACTCCATATAAATAAAAAAGAAATTGTCTTGCGACTAAAAAACAAAATAACACTAAAAAGCTACTTTTGTCGAATACAAAAGTAGCTTTTTAGTGTACTGTACAGGTAAACTGGGGTTGCTTTAAATCACAGTGTGACTTAGGCTGACATTCAGAGACGATTTTTTAAGTCATAGTTCGAACTAAGTAGGGCAGAAATGTATGGATTTTGACATACGGGATTTCGAACTAAGACTTAAAAATCGTCTCTGAATCTCGGCCTTAGTCACAGTAAATCTTCTCGAATTGCAACATACCTAGCTGTGATTGGTTTACCCATTATTATAATAAAATTTTACCTTAAATATTGTTAAAAAAAAGATATGAGATAAAAAAAAGGTGCGATCAAATTCCTCAGCCCTGTGTTTTAAAGTCCCCCGAGTTTACGTACCATATTACTCTCTTATACGTATATAGAAACTTCCATTCTTGTAATCAAAATTATAACTAATCAGTCGAATTACTTAGCTTCATCAACTTCCATTCTTGGAATCAAAATTATAACTAATCAGTCGAATTAGCTTCGTACTATATCAAGCTAAGGGCCTTTTCACCGCTTCTGGTTAAATCCGTGTCAGCTTATTTGACAGATCGCTTGACATATTTCGTATGAAAGATATGTCAAATTATCTGTCAAATAGGCTACCAGGAACTTATCCAAAAGTAGTGAAACAGGCCCTAAGTATTTTACCCGTAAACCGCAACTAGGAACTATTAAGTAATCTGTGCCCAGAAAATTATAACTAATCAGTCGAATCAGCTCCGTACTATATCAAGCTAAGTCTTTTACCCGTAAACCCCGACTAGGAACTATTAAGTAATCTGCGCCCCGAAAATTATAACTAATCAGTCGAATTAGCTTCGTATTATATCAAGCTGAGTGTTTTAACCGTAAACCCCGACTAGGAACTATTAAGTAATCTGTACCCCGACTAGTTATATTTAAAAAATTACATTTTTCGAATCAATCTTATAACTAGAAACTATATAGATGAGTTCAGAACAGACTTATTCAATTTTAAAATTGAATTTAGAAATATCGAAGGTCTTTATTCCCCTTCTTTCAAAAGTAGGTTCTGAAACCACGCTTTCAATATCATCTTTATAGACTAAAGATACATCATTATTAATTGGCCAAGCAAATTTACTTTTCCCCTTATTTCTTAAAAATTTAACCTTGTAAGTGTCCTTTTCAGTAACTTCTAAAACTTGACCTATATAATATTTGATCCTTTTTTCCAGTTTATATTTTACCAATATAAAGCTATTAACATCGACTGTCAGTTGTTCACATTCAGATTCTTTATCAGTATCTTCAAGCTCACTTATATCTTCAATACTGTCTTCTACTATTGCATCTTCCAAAAAACCCGATCCGTCAGTACTATCATGAATGGAATAGGAATCTTCTTCATCTGTTTCTACGTATCGTACCTTTTTCTTTGTCTTGTCGTGATGCAGATCATTATTGTTTTTGCAGACCAGTATCTCGATTGGTGCAGAATTTATAGAGTCGTCTTCATTATATTCAGCATGTTCAGTATCATTTGTTTCATTACATATGGCCCGAATATCTCCTGTGATTTCATCCAAAATATACAGTTCGTTAGTTTCGTCAGTGTTTCCTTGACTTCGTTTAAAACTATGTATGCTAGGGGCGTGACAGCCACATTTTCTATTTTTGTTTTGACAGAAACAAGAAAGTTCTCTATGTTTTATTATAAATTTTTCTTCTGTTACAATTTGGTGTAGTTTCATCGTATTTTTCAGTGGAATTATTGTTGTACCAGTGTCGGGTTCTAGACTTTGGATTTTTTCAGCAGGGATGTAAAATACTTTAATAGATGTCTCTGAAGACTGTAGTACATCGAAAGCCTTATACGCATTGGGGATGTCGTTGCCCTGGGCAACTACAGAATCAAGGGTCCTTTTTATAGCACCCCCGATCCCATCTGCAGCACCTTTCCCATGATTGGCCTCAAAAAAGGACCAAGTGCCAAAACTAAAACCATACTCGAAGATTTTTTTACTAAACAGGTAAAAGTTTTTTTTTTGGCGGTATTGTGTCGACGGCCCATCAGAGAAGAAATGAATGTTGTTTATATTCGGGTGGTTTAATCTAATTTCTAGCAAAACTGGGTCCATGTGTGCCCAAATAGCTTCCGGATTGTGTGTATTGTTAGGAGAAATGGAACAGAATGACACTGGTCCGGTACCTTTTATGTAATACACACCCGTATGTAACGTGATCTGAGTCTTCGCAGCACCGAAGTGCATTGCTTGAACCTCTTGAAAATATTTACAGGTCCAATTTTCAGAAAAATCTATGTGTATTAGTATGTCATTATCTTTTAAATTTTCTGTGCAATACTTGTACTGTCGGTATTGATGGTGGATGTTATAAACGTGTCTTTTATAGTTTGGTAATTCTTTATTGAATGTATCGATTAAATCCTGTGCACTACCTTCTTTCTCTGCCTTTGTCATTTTTTTTGTTTTTTTTTTTATGTTACCGGGTTCACCATATTCATGATTTAATAATGTCCATGCGTACCATTTTAGTTTTTCTGTTAAATTCTCATTTCCATGAATTTTGTTATCCATATATGCATCACAGTTGCTATACATGCAGCTTTTAAAATATTTATCGCACACTAACGTTGATATTATTTCGTCTATATTGTCAGTCTCTACTAAACCAAGTGATTTTAATTTATTTGCCATAAATTCCATGTTCGAGTGCTTTACACAAGCACAGCTCTCTAAATTTTTGATGTTAGGACGCACAACGTAAAAGGGTCGGTATTTTTTAAATGTGCTATAACTGATAGACCCTACTTCATTGACGTATTTTTTGTGTAAAGTTTTCAGTGTTTTGTACTCCTTCTTTCCCGCAGTAGCCCGACTCACGTCGTCTCGTAAGTAAAAGTCTCGAATTTTATTTATCATGTGATTTCTTTTTTGTTTGGTACTTTTAAATGTCTTGAAATTATTCTTTAGCCCTAAAGACTGCGTCAAAGTTGTTTTTAGTTTATATTTTCTAACTATTTTACTGTCGATAATTTCCTTTAATGTGCTTTTAGTTTGATTCGAAGATGAGACAAATTTTTCCTTCAATGAGTCTTTGAGAACATTGTGCTCTAACACCGTTTTCTTAATAACTGTTTTGACGTCATTAAAATTTTCATTAAGGAAGTTTTCAGTTCTTTTTAATGGTGTGTATTCGTTTGGAGTCATAATATCATTATTCTTTATTGGTGTATTATCATTGGGAGTAATAACTTCAATATCTTGAGCTACCATGGGATCTAGTTCTGTTGTAACATTGGCGCAATGTTTTTGTAACCCTTCATTGTTTTCATGCCGCGAGTCATAGGTTGCTTGTATTTCATCCATTTTTTTCTGCAGCGCATCACAGATAGTTTGCATTTCATGCATTGTTTTCTGCTGCCTGTGACATCGTTTTTGAAGGGACTTATATCCTCTCCATAATTTTTGAACATCATTTCTTAATTGTTGCGTTTCTTTCCTTACTTTGTACTCAATTCTGCGTTGTAATTTCTGTATATCTCCTCGGGTTTCGGCAATAGGTATTTGCGTTCGTAAAGGTTGTTCAAAGGTCTCTTCTGTCTGGTTTTCTCTATTTTGTCCATCTGTGTCTTGTACTTCTGTCTTGTTTAAATTTTTCTTCGAATTTCTTTTTTCCTTCAATTCTCTTTTCTGTTCTTCTGTTAAATCTTTAATCTTGTTTCTGTAATAAGCCACAGCTCTTTCAGCGTTTTTCTTCTTGATAGCTTTAAGTTTTTCAGGATTTTGGATCTTTAGTCTTTCCCGATATTCTTTCTGTCTTTCGGCTAATGTTTTTGGAGCCATCTGCAAAATAATATTTCATAAGAATGTATATTCTATGAATCAAAAGGCCGACGTCATTGAAGTTTGGTTTGTTTATAATTCTACTTTAACAGTTTGCTTTCATGATTTTATAAAATTGTTAAATAAATTGGACCAAGCTCAGCAATAACAACAAGCATATAGCTTGTGGTTATCATCGGAAGGATCTTTTTGAGAAGATAATTATAGATATTATAGATGTAATAAATAACTATTTTTAAATTAGCCACCATAGCAAATATGGTGTTCACCGGGTACCGGTGTTCCGGGGTTCCCTTTAATTTTGAGTAAAATCAAAAAGATATCTGGAAGGTCATTTCCAAAAACTTTCCCTAAGGAATATGGGTCGAAAACCTACAAAAAAAATCAACTTCTCATAAAAATTGTGATCAATTTACTATGGGGAGAAGACATTTTTTTTAATGGAGTCTAACCCACGTTTCTCACCTTTCAGACATCCCTTTTCGATATTATCCATCAGGCTCGGTCCACCCTGTATGTAAATAAAATAAAACCATTTATGCGGAAAAGATTAACCACCATAATTAGTAATAATAATTATCAACACAAAAAACTTTTCGAATGACATTTAGCTTATTGTTATTGCTGAGTTTGGGCCAGGCTTTATACATTTTTGCCCATCATCCATTGAGTATGAAAATTTAAAACTGGTTTAGAAACAATCATTAGTTATCATCCGCGAGCAGTCTACTTCTACACCACCGAATCTACGACATGAGGAACAGCAAGAATCTCACGCTGAACAATCGAAAACGGTAAAATCTAAAATGCCTGTAACACCAGATATCGTTCGACCATATCCAACTCTTGTAAGATACAAAAAAAGCAATAAGGGGAGAAAACCGGGAAAATCACGTATATATACCGACACACCTGAAAAAAACCAACTTGAAGAGAAACACAGAGAAAAGGAATTAAAGAATATTGAAAAAGAGAGAAAAGCTAGAGCTAAAGTAATGAAACGTGCTTTACTGGATCTTAATGTGAAGACAAAGAAGAAAAAGGCAAAGAAAGTAGAAATTGATGATTCGGGATCTGAAGAATCTGAAATAAGCTTGCACGAAAGTTCTACATCCCCGATTGATAATGAAGAAACTGATTGCGAATAATTCGAAATAAATACTTCCGGTACCGTTACCACTGAAAATATTAAAGACAACTGTTTTATACTCGTCAAATTTGAGAAGAAAAGGGCAGTTGTCTATGACGTGGGAAAAGTTATAAGGCACTATTCTAGTACCGAGTTCAAAGTCTCTTATCTCAGAAAGAAACCTGGATCGTCATGGTCATTCGTTTTCCCAAATGTTACAGACGAACATACTGTGTACATTACTGACGTAGAAATGATTTTACCTGATCCAAAACCACCGAAAATTTGCACAGCTAGAACATCTAGACTATTTACTTTCTCGGTTGATTTAAGTAAGTTTAATGTCCAGTGATTTTTCATGTTATTACCTACCTAGGTATCCTTAATTAATATCTGACTTGTTTTATTCAAAGTTGCGTGCATACGTTTTTTGTTTTTATAATGGTTATTATTTGCTAAGAAGTTTTAATGTTTTGTTGATTGGAAAAGTAAAATAGTAATTTTATTTTGTAGAATTTTAGGTAAATGATTGTACCTGATCTAAAACCACCGAAAATTTGCACAGCTAGAACTTCTAGACTATTTACTTTCTCGGTTGATTTTAGTAAGTTTAATGTGCTGTGATTTTTTATGTATTACCTATCCTTAATTAAGATCTGACTTGTTTTGTGCAAAGTTGTGAGCATACGATTTTTGTTTTTATTACATGATTATTATTTGCTAAGAAGATTTTATGTTTTGTTGATTAGAAAAGTGAAAGAGTAATTTTAGTTTGAAGAATTGTAAGTTTTTTCAATTATTAAAGTTGTCTGATTCAAGTTATTTGGCTTTTTTAAACCTATGTACGAAACCACCCCATAGTGTATTAATGTGCCCCCAATGATGTATGAAAGTGCCCCATTCGTGGGGCGGATTCGTACGATTTTCGGACTTCAGAAAAATTAATTTTATTCGATAACCCTCTGGAATAATCATTTGAAACTTTTTTCCCTAAAACCTGAATAAGTGTGCCATTGCCAGATGGTTTCCTTACTCCGATTAATCAATTGCATAAAAAGATAAAAAATAAAATGTAAAAACTGTACGAAGGGTCCCAATCTTCCCCTACATAGGGGAGAAAGGGGTAATGGGAGTCAGCGGGTAATGGTGGTCACTACAATTACTAAAAAACTGAAATGCTCAGAGTCGCGATCACTGTGAAATGAAGGTCACTGCATGCACCCCGCGCCCCGCTCAATCGCCCGTTCAGTTCGCGTCGACCGCTGGGAAGTTAGGGCCGCGTCATTTTTTCCCGCGTTTTACATCTAATTTTACGAGTGCACAAAATAAACGGTGAGTGGATTATTACAATACATTTACGTTATTTATAGGTTTACTCATATAACCTAGACGTTTGAGAATAGATTTGTAAAACGTTTGAAGTGACAAATCTTATAGTTAATTTATAACGATTTTATTTTTTTAAGTAGACGTCTTCGGGTAATGAGAGTCAGGTGACTCCCATTTCCCGCAGTGATTCCCATTATCCGCAATATTTATGACTTAATACATTAATTCATTTTTATGGCTTTTTATTTTGTAGATGCCAAAAATACGTCTCAGGAGTACGAGCAAAGCCCAGTGGTCTTCTGAAACACTGTCCAGAGCGGAAGAGCTCATAAACGGAGGACAGTCTATGAGACAAGCTGCCAAATGCATGAATATACCATTTTCCAGCCTCCAAAAGCGCCTAAAAAAAAAGATTCTTCAGAACCACGTCTTGGGCGCCTACCTGTATTCAGCAAAGAAGTGGAAGAACACCTGGCAGACAGGGTTAAGCATCTGGCCAATATTTTTTATGGATGCACTTCAACCCAACTCAGAAAAATTGCTTTTGAATATGCAGAAAAGCATAAAATAAAACACAATTTTGATAAAAATGCAAAAATGGCAGGTCGTGATTGGTTAGAAGGGTTCATCAAAAGGAATAACATCGCTATTCGCAAGCCTGAAGCTACCAGTATTAACAGAATAACTGCTTTTAACAGGACAGAAGTTCAACTGTTTTACACATTGCTAGAAGAATTGATGACTAAACATCAGTTTCTGCCTATCAACATTTACTGTGACGAGACGGGTGTGTCGACAGTCCAGGAACCTGGTAAGATCTTAGCTCCCAAAGGTGTGAAAAGGGTTGGTTCTACCACAAGTTGGGAGCGAGGCAAAAATATAACATTGTTGTGTGCAATGAGCGCTGCTGGTGGATTCGTCCCGCCGATGTTTATTTTCCCAAGAAAGAGAATGGCTCCACAGCTGGAGAAAGATGGCCCAGCTGGTTCAATTTACAAATGCTCGGACAACGGATGGATTAACGAAAATCTGTTTCTCGAATGGTTGCAACATTTTACTGCACATGTTAAACCGTCACCGGAACAACCAGTCTTACTAATACTGGATAATCATGCCAGCCACACTTCACTACAGATCTATGAACACTGCAAAAAAAATAACATTCATATGCTTTCACTACCTCCGCATACCTCACATCGCTTGCAACCCTTAGATCTCACATTTTTTGGGCCTTTTAAGGCAGCCTACAAGAGGGAGTGTGATCTATTTTTAAAAACTCGGCATGCAGAAAAAATAACTCCATATGATGTGGCCTCTCTAACTAACAACGCATATGCAGCTGTGGCATCTATTAACAAAGGAGTATCAGGATTCCGCGCAACTGGTATATTTCCACTCAATCCCAGCGTTTTTTGTGAAGAAGACTTTCTACCGGATGAAATACTTGGCAGTGAAGTAGTTGTTCAAGATTGTTCCGGCTTATCAATAAACACATTACAAGATCCACCAGCCTCGGCATCCACACTTGCATCTGCCAGCTCGGTTACGAATATAACACGGACAAACTCTTCGGAGTCAGTACCAACGCTCTCATCTGCCAGCCCTTTGGTAGCGATGAATACATCTCAAGCAAATCCTCTGGCACCCGCACCTACGCTCGCATCTGCCAGCTCCTTGGTTATGACGAATACATCAGAGACGAACTCTCTGGCATCGTTATCCACGCTCGTATCTGCCAACTCCTTGGATGTCTTGAATACACTAGAGATTAACCCTCCGGCATCGATACCTACGCATGCATCAACCATCTCCTTGACTATTACAAATACACCACAGCCGAACCCCTCGAGATCGGTACCTACACTTGCATCTGCTAGCTTCTTGGTTGTGACAAATACTATGCGTGCTTCTGCGTTAGCATCCACGCTTGCACCTTCAAGCTCCTTCATCTTACCGGCCACTCCTCCAAGACAAGTCATTTCACAAACACCAGCATCCCCAATCGCTTCTTCTAGCTATGTCTTCATGCCAGTTAACTCATCACGAAACGATAATTCACCCCCGCTTGCAGTTATAGATCTGTCTGATTTTAAAAACCTGCTTCCAGTTCCCGAAAAAACACCGTGTGTTAAATCTAGAAAAGGTGGAGTAAAACAGCATGCTAAAATTTTAACGTCTACACCACTCAAAGAAGTTCTAGTTGAAAAAGAAAATAAAAAAAAAGAGAAAGCAGACAACGTAAAAAACAAAACTAAAGGAAACAAGGTAAAGGAAACTAAGAAAAAGAAAGAAGATAAAGAAAAAATAAAGATAAAGGCAAAAAACGCAAAACACAAAGTAAGGCTGTGAAAAATAAGGCTAAGAAACGCATTTTACAAGACAGACAAACATCCTCTGAGTCAGAAGTAAGTCTCACTAACATTTGTGATGGCAACGAAGATGATGATGTGGAAGATGTTGATGTTGGTATTAATACCTGCCTTATTTGTTGCGAATTTGGCCGCAACAACGAGATATGGTACAGATGCACGTCTTGTGGGCTATGGGCACACGCAGATTGCACTGGATGGGATTCGCCTGAAGGTTACGTGTGTGACAATTGCTAGGGTGGGTTGACTCCCATTACCCAGCACATGACCACAATTACCCGCATGTGCGGACATTGGTGGTCAAAGTCGATTTAAAAAAAAAAATATTTTATTACCAAAGTATGCTTCCAAAGTTAAATTAAACTCGTCAGACTGATAGGTTAATATGTAAGTTACCTTATAACCTTATAATAATAAACGTTACTGAAGAAACTTGTGTTTTGGAAGCATTCTTCCTTAAGTGACTCCCATTACCCCTTTTACCCCTACTTTGCATTTTTAAATTTAAAATAGCTTTCTATTGTACACTTACGATATAGTCACACTTGCCTCATTTTCATGGGTAAGTGTGTCTATCATAGCATTTTATAATAGACCTTAAAATCAAATTATTAAAGCACAATATTGTGTAAAGCACTTTGTTACCAGCCAATTATGAACCTTATTATATTTTGTTTTCACAGAGAGTGAGAAATTAAACCTTAAACTACTTGATTTTTAAGTTCAAAATAAACTTGGCAAAAAGTATGACACACTTACCCGTATTGACATTACTGGTAACACCATTGTTTACATCGGGAATCTTCAATTCGTGGATGGAGTTTAGTGCGTGTTTATGCACACGGAATTAAAAGGAACTAACAGTGGCAGGATATGCGAATATGGATCTTATGTAACGACTTGTCATTAAAAGGTTGATCGTTATCATGCTGTCCGCCAAATTTAATTCTTCAACATTTTTAAATCTGCAATAAAACATATTTTTATGGAAGTTTCAAGACTAATTCTAAAAACACCGAATTTAGCGGACAGAACGTAACGATCAACCTTAATTTTAACTTTAGTCATGGATTAACGATTATATTTGGTACCTAGGTATTATCACAGAGTACTATGCTATTATCATCGTCTATTGAAGTAAAAGCCTGCTATGAATTTTAATAAATAATAATCAGAACATTTCGTTATGTAAATGAATATGAATAATCTAAAAATAATACTACATCAAAATCCAATCAAAATCAGTTTATTCAAACTCAAACTTAGAGATCGTTTACTCCTTGAAGATGTTTCTTAACATAATTAGTATTTTACACAAAGATTTTTTTTGTCTTCCATTTTCGGAACGGGTTTGAGGTGATCTATCGGCAGGAACAGGATTATCCATTAATTACCGAATACCCTGTAAAATTTGCCAAACCATTATCAACTTTGCTTGCATTGATATAACATTGAAAATCAATTAACACAACTTTCTCCTCAAATGGTTTCGATGCTCTTTAGGACTAGTAGTTGTGCGCCCCCGGTTCTTAGAAACGAATAATTGATCGAATCACTATTTTTATTTAAAACGTTATAAAGAATAGTAGAACTAAAGTTCGACACATATTTGGACAGTCACGTATCCAGGGGGTTGGATTTATCTCCCCCCCCCCCCCCCCCCGAAATCCGAATATTTGTATGGAAAAGTAATTAAAGCACTTACTTTTTCATTGTTTTTCTATGAATATCCCCCCACCCCCCGAAAATTAAATACGTGCCTGCATTTGGAGTTCCTGTGACTTATAAATAAAAAGTATCCAGCTGACTGAAGGTTTTTTTCTAACTTAATTATTTATTTCTTCAAAATGTTTAACACTGCAATAAAACATAGCAGTGATATACACGCATCAGCTTTGAGATGCTAGTGTATCATATATAATTGATTTTAATTATGATGATTGGTGATTGAAACAACTGAATGCAGGATAAACTATATTGTTCACTTTTAACAATCGTACATGACATGGCGCTCACACAGAAATCTTACAGGAAGCGATACAAAAGGATGTGACGTCATACACTGACATCAGTGTTGCCACCTCGGTATAACATTGTTTCACAACACCCCCCTTCAATGTAATACCGATAACAATATTATACATAACAACTCAACTGCCCTGATACACATAAAACACAGCAGCAAAAAAAAAAAAAATACATAACACCTAATATTATGCTTAAACAACTTTAGAGATTAACAAACGTTTATACCGCACTGTTTTACAAATTTCAGGAGCAAGTCCTTACTTAACCCTTTTGTTAACATATCTGCTGTCTGCATTTCCGTCTTTACATATTTTAGGCACAAACTACCTTTATTTATCTGTTCCTTTATAAAATGGAACCTTATATCTATATCTATATTTTATTTATTTTATTTTATTTTATTTGGGGAGCTTACAGCTATAAAACGAATAGTTTACAAATTTAGTCAGCTATAGGCCAATTACAAGCTTCCACATATAAGTTTCTAGTTAACAAATTTGAAAACGCTTAAACGCTAGTAAACACTTAATGTTATTAATAGTAAGGTAATTGAATCAATCACTGAGTTGATTTATAAATTTTCTAATAATAGAATTGCGTAAACTGGAGGCACTGCTAGAAAATAAGTCGTAGTATTGAAGTCGTCACAGAACTTATTAAATTCAAAACATGAGCGGATTAAAATACTGTTCCGTCTATAATTAGTAGTAGTGAGTGGGGTGTGGAGCAATTCACGCCTACGAAGTCTGCGGGCTGGGACCTTAAGAGCTATTTTGTTAAGGAGCGCAGGACAGTCAATCTTACCTTGCGCGATATTTAGTAGAAATATGATGTCAGCAATATTTCTACGCAAGTATAAGGGCAGTAGGTGAAAGGAAGCACATAGATGGTCATAATCAGTAACGGGGATTCTAAACTTGTAGCTAATATATCTTGTAAACTTTTTTTGTATTCTTTCTATGTTGGATGAATATATGTCATAGCATGGGTTCCAGATTTGAGACGCATACTCAAGATGACTTCGTACATATGCACAATAAAGAATTTTTACAGTTTTCGTTTGTTTAAATGGTTTAGACGTACGAATGACAAAACCGAGAGCTTTGGAAGCCTTAACGGTTGCATGCTCAATATGCTGGTTAAAAAGTAGCTTACTATCATGAATAACACCTAGATCCTTACTTTCTGATGCTCTGGAAAGGGTATGATTTTTTATAATATAACTATGGACAAAAGTCGAGTGTTTTCGAGTAAAACTTACAGAGAAACATTTAGATCAAGTTTATTAGAATAACAGTATGTGTCCAACCTATTTAAGTCATCTTGAAGAAGTGTAGCGTCATTAATATTGTTAACCACTCTAAATATTTTCATGTCATCTGCAAAAAGGAAAAAGTTTGAATACTTAAAACAAGAGCTTATATCCTTGATAAAGATAGTGAATAGGAGGGGACCCATTAAGGATCCTTGAGGAACCCCGGAAGGAATACCTGACCAAGTAGATGTGAAACCGTTCAATACCACAGCCTGAGACCTGTTTCGGACATACGAAGTAAACCATCTGAATAAATCACCTTGAATTCCCATTGCCTGCAATTTTAGAAGCAAAATATCGTGATCAATGCGATCAAATGCTTTACTATAGTCCGTGTAGATAGTGTCAACTTGATTTCGTCTACCCATACTGTCGGTGAGGAAGTCGTTGAAAAAAGCTAGGTTGGTGACAGTAGATCTACGTCTTAGAAAACCATGTTGATGTGCACAGAAGCAAGATTTGAATACACCGTAGAGTTCATTATAGACTATACGTTCGAAAACCTTAGCTAATAGATAATTTAGATATGGGTCGGTAATTAGATATTTCATCTTTAGCGCCTTTTTTATGGATAGGCGAAATAAAAGCTGATTTCCACACTATAGGAACAATCCCTTCTTTCAACGATTTATGGAAAAGCAATGTAACTGGATTAGCAAGTTCTTTAGCACAGTTCACTAAGAATAGAGCAGGAAGTGCGTCCGGACCTGCAGACTTATTCAGGTCTAGCGAACTGAGTAGTTTGGCAACCACCTCAGGGTTAACTTCAATATTACAGATGCTAAAGTTACTGTGCAGTGAGGCTAGATTGCTATTCATTAAACCGTCGAAACCACTGACAGTAGTGTTAGTAGTATCTAAGAAGGTGGACTGAAAATAAGATGCAAACAACTGACATATGTCTTCACCACTATCGCCAGTCTGACCTGAATAAGACATGCTGGCAGGAAATGAGCCGCACTTACGCTTTCCCTTTACATAAGACCAAAACGCTTTGGGGTTGAGTTGAATAGAATTTTCTATTTTACTAATGTAATCCTTGTAACATTGCGCTTCAGCTATTTTGACCCTAATCCTCAACAAATGGTAAGCAGATTCATCAGTTTTGTTACCATATGTTTTATGTTTTTTTTAAATATTTATACTTTTCCTTAAGCATTTTGATTAGGGCGGAATTATACCATGGAGGGTATTTACATTGCTGGACTAGCTTGGTTGGAACAAATTGATTTATTAAATTACTAATAATATTATAAAATACTGATGTAGCCTCCTCCATGGCAACATTTTTAAATAAATCTGCCCACTGGGTGTTATGTAAGTGAGACCGTAGTTCATCATAGTCACCTCGATGATACAAATTTACGATACGTTTTGGAATTTCCAGTGCATTTAATTCTACAAAAGAAGCTTGGATACAAAGAGACGGGTGGTAGGGATCCTCGCGGACGAGAGGGTCCTGACATGCTGTAATAGACACTACATCATTTGATAAGACAAGGTCAAGAATACGCCCGTATCTATTAGCTATATTATTAAACTGGTGCAGACTACAGTCATTAAAACAGTCAATGAGTCGAAGAAAATGGTCACCAGCGATGTCCGCTGCCTGCAGTCCATCATCTGTGGGCACCCAAGTAATATCGCTCATATTAAAGTCACCTAAAATCAAAAATTTATCGAGCGGGCTATTATTAACGATGTGATTCATTTTATTCAAAAAATTATCAAGTTGAACGACAAATTTGTTACCTAGATTTTCTTCACAAAGGTAAAGTGTACATATGTGCAGCTTGCATGAGGTTCTAATCTGTGAACCACGAAGCAGAATAGTTACCCACAAATCCTCGGCACTGGACTGCCAGTCCACATTGCAAGACGCCGCGAGGTCACGTCGGATAGCTATCATTACTCCTCCACCCTTTGTTTGTACGGTCACTGCATAATTCCGATCACGTCGCCATACCAAATACCTATCATCAGTTAGTTCGGCGTCGGAGATACTGTCCAATAACCAGGTCTCAGTCAGGGCTATAACATCGTAATTGCACATCCTAATACTACGAAAAAGTGTTGAGGTCTTAGTCCGCAGCCCGCGAACGTTCTGGTAATAGATAGTCAAATTAGTCATTGCTAACAGAGTCATAAATAGCTGAATAAAACAAATACATATTGCGGATTGCTTCACACCACTGAGTAGGTATAAATAGTAAGGAAACGGCATGATAAATAGTTAAACGAAAACAAGTTCTGCGACTGTAAACAGTTAATAACATTATAAATAATTGACAAACCAATAATAGAATATAATTTAAGCAGTGCCATAATAGACAAATTATGTATAGTTTTACAACTATAACTAAACTCAGCGAAATTCGAGGTAGATTATTAATTTCAAAGATAAACATAGTTTTAGTGTTAGTTTTAGTAAATAACAAACATTTTAAAGTTAATACCGATAGGTAAAAGAAGGTAATATAAATAAATCTGTCGTAACAATTTGACACAAAGCGCTCCTCGGCCAGTTCGCCGGCCGGACAAAAGAATGCGATAAGGAAACATCTGGTGTTTCTCAAACTGTACCGAACACTATGCAATGAGTAAGTTCGATTGAAGAACAAAATAACTAAAAATAAATTCGTAGGTATCAAAACGTTGTGTAGAACATAGTTTAAATGATTTTTTGAAGATCTTTCTCCGTGGTAATGGCGATTTTTTGGGGTATTCATTGCATCTTTCCTCACAAAAATTTTCGAATTTCTCACCCAAACAAACTGAAAATTGTGTTGGTTAGCAAGAGCCTTCGCCTTGTTCAGCAACATTTTGTTCTGCACTGTCAAATGATCGTTTACGTAAATTCTGCTCGTCCCTCGAAGATTGATATCAGATGGGCAAAGGGTCTTTAACAAACGCGATGCGGCCACATAATCCTCTTTGATGTATCTATTAACAAATGACACTATTATCGGTTTTGGACCGGAACCGCTGTTATTCCTCGTTGGTACGCGCGTCACATAGTTGATTTTATCTTTGGTTATGGGAAACATAACTTTAGCACCGATGCCGATGACTATATCAAGGAGGTTCTTTCTGTCAGTCATTGGAACTCCCTTGATTTCGGCGTTATTCATGCGCATCCATTGATCCTTTGCATTTAAGTCGTCTTCCAATGAGCTGGACCTAGCCTTAACTGACTCTTGAGACTCTTCGACCTTAGTCAGCCTCCCCTTAATGCCACTTATCTGGGTAGAATTAGTGGCTGACAGTGACTTCAGCTCAGCAACATCGGATTTTATTCCACGTATATCCTCGGCGAGACCAAGCAAGGGCAGGAACTTCTCGTTAAGCTTGTGTAATTCTTGCATGATATCACTTAATGTTAAATTTCCTTTATGAGAAGAGCCCTCAGTCGATTGTTGTTCAATTTTGCAGGAACTACACTTCCACAATGCCCTCCGTTCACCTAGTCTGCGATATCCTTGTTCAGTAATACCAGAACACTGGTAGTGCAGGAACTGCTGACAATTGGTACACTGAACTCCATCCGGGGCACTTTTACCACAGCTACCACAATTAACCATGATCAACACTTTCACCAGATTGGGAACCACTTGCTCGGCAAAAAATGCGTGTGCACTGGGTATGCGTTAGGAGCGTACTGATGCTTTAATCTTTTTATATTATCGGTATGTGCGACCATTATTGCAGACTGGTTGTCACCGGCATTTTATTGACGATAACGACATTATTCTTGTATTTAGTACGAAACAAAATCTTCGTCTTTTAGATTTATCCCGATTTTGGATAATGGATGGGACATTTCAGTGTTGCCCAGACTTGTTCTACCAGATGTATACAATACACGGACAAGTAGGCCAAAATGTTGATACGAGACAAATACTGCCACTTGTTTATGGTTTATTGTCGAGTAAAACTGAGCGAGCATACGGGATCTTTTTACAAATTGTGTTTCACTGAATGGAATAAATATTCACCTTGACCCGGAAACCATCATCACGGATTTTGAGTTAGCTGCGATAAAAGCTAGTCAAAATGCCTTCCCTAATAATAATAATAATAAAGCCTTTATTAGAAAACTTCAAAATATTCACATGCATTGACATAGATTACAATCAATAATTTGAGGTGACATGATATAAATTCTACAAAATATGATCCAAACTGTAAGTAATTATAAAATTCAAAACATAAATTGGTTTTAGGATGTCAGCACTTAATTGAATTAACATTATATTATGTACTTATTAAATTAAAATTAACTAATTAAAATTGATAGTAAGATTTTAAAATGTCTACTTAGCTTTTTAATTCAATTCAATGGTGTTCGTCGATAAGAATAAAAAAATCATAAAAATAACAATTTGGAACTAAACAGCTAACATGCATAAACATGCAATTTCCTCAAAACAATATATAATTTTTTGTCAAACAGCACAATTAACGAGAAACAACTTGATTACAAATGGCTTGATGAGAATATGTCACATTCATATTAGTCCTTTTGCAGGACATGGTAGGCCTCTCACTAAATGATAGTGAGGATTGGTCTAAGTCACCCTAGCTGACCGGGCTTTACTGGGTGATTGCGTGGTTACACTCTATTCAGCTTGTCTTCGCGGTGTCTTTATCTGGAGCAATGAATTTTTTTGACATCCTATTCCACAGAGTTCTGTCTGGGGCGTGTCTCCGCCACAATGGGTCGAACTTCTTCAGTTCGTCGGTCTATCTCATCAGAGGCCTCCCAACTCTCCTCCAACCGTCTCTAGGTATCCACTCTGTAGTGAGCCGTGTCCATCTATCATCTTTTAACCTCATCATGTGGCCTGCCCATTTCCATTTCAGTTTTTTTATTGTGGTGATGATGTCTTCAACTTTTGTACTTTTTCTGATTTCTTCGCTTCGTATTTTGTCAATTTTTCTTACGTAAATCATACTGCGTTCCATTGCTCTCTGGTTAACTAAGAGCTTGTCCCTATGTTTTTCAGTTGTGGCCCATGTTTGAGAGCCGTAAGTCATGGCCGTTAATATGCATGTGTTGAAAACCTTTTTCTTTATGGATATGTGGAGGTCCGATTTGAAGATATATTTTAGTGCCCAGTATTTTTTCCACCCGATGTTTATTCTTCCTTCAATCTCTTTGTCCAGTCTTTTGTGAAAAGTGATATGTATTTGCGGATTAAATAAAATGCGGCGTGGTTTTACAAGTGACGTTTTATTAGTATTGCCAACAGCTGCTTCACATATTTACCATTCATATTTCCCACACTAAACTTCCAATTTTACATTTATTACTTACTTAATATTTACTGGATACAAACAATTAAATATATTAATAAACAAAGCAAACAAAAAAAAAACTATTAACCTGTTTAGACGTGTATACATTGGCTGCTCAAGTTACCCAACCTATACCTTAATAATGACATTACTGTTTTCGCCTTAACTAATCTATTTCGAACCCGAAACGTTTAGGAGGGTTCCTGGCCCTTGATGGGTATCTGCGCTCCTGCGCCGGTGAGTCATTCTCGCCGTGATAGGGATGCTCTGATTCTATCATGTTTCGAGCCCCTACCTCTTGGTCTTGGTCATGCTGCGGTGAAGCCGCCGATAAGCTATGACCGGTCACGATACCCGTGCTCCTTCTCCCACTCCCCCCCCCTCATCGTCTGCTCCGTGTTATCAGAACGCGGGGTGGGGTGGTTGCGGTTGGGTGCGGTGTGCTCCGCGCGCGACGCACTGGGTGACGCCTCTAGCCCCGGGTCATCGTCCGTTGGGAAAACGCATGAGTTTCTCGACCTCTGTTTCATCTGGTCTATGTGTCTGTGGTGTACAGTTCCGTCGTTTGCCGCAATCGTGTAATCTGACTTCCCTAACTGACTTACTATAGTTCCATCTAACCATTTATCGCCCGGCCTATAACTTTTGTATCTAACCTGTTCTCCTACTGGTATCTGTCTATGCCTTTGCGATGCACGTTCTACGATTTTCGATTGTTCGTGCTTTACTTTCGCTGTCCTATCCGGTTTTAACGCATCTAAACTAAACGTAGCCGTAGCTCCCGACCCTGTAACACCCTAGCGGGTGACTCCCCCGTAGTGCTGTGCGGGGTGCTGTGATTGTTAAGGATTGTTTAGAAAACGACTGAAACTATTTAAGTTGAAATTGAAATACAAATATATTGCGTACGATATCTGTTTACAGCAAATGTCAAGAATCAAAGACAACAACAATGTTTCCTAGTAACATAGACTGACTGACACAAAAGTCATAACCAATTATATGGCCAGTACTTAACATCTTCTCTCTTTGTGAAGTCTGTTCTATTTCTTGCTGCAGCTCAATCCTATGAGTCTGCTTAGATTGGTCAGCCTCGGCTTATAAAGATGTTTAGTAAGCATGTCGGCGAGTTGACTCTCTGCCGGCACTTTCTTTACTTCTAGAGTACCATCATTCACAGCTTCTGTGATGAAGAAATGTCGAATACGAATGTGCTTCGTTCGCTGATGAAGCTCATATGGTGGGTTCTTAGCTAATCTAATAGCAGACTCATTGTCAATGTACAATGTCGGTACACCATTCATGCTTTCTATGCCTTTTATGAGTTTCTCGAGCCATATCATTTCTCTGGCTGTCTCACTGGCCGCAACGATTTCGGCCTCGGTACTTGATATCGCAGTTGACACCTGTCTAAAGCTTCGCCACGATACAGGTCCTTCATTGTAAAGGCACACCATTCCTGTCGTAGAGCGACCTGTCTGTATGTCACCCCGTGATCAGCATCACTATAGCAAGTCAATGCTTTATGAGCGTTTCGTCTGTAAACAATGCTCCAGTCACGTGTTCCTTGCAAATAGCGCATTATACGCTTCACTTTAGTAACATCTTCTCTTGAAGGATGCTCCAGGTGTCTAGATGCCACACCAACTGCATAGGCTATGTCGGGTCTCGTCCCAACCATTAAATATGCCAAGGAACCTACTGCTTGACGATAAGGAAATTATTCTCCATCGTCTTCTTCTCCAGTTCCTGAAGTATCTTTCGATATAGGAGTTGTGGCTGCCTTGCACTTGCTCATACGAAACCTTTCCAATACTTTGGTTAAGTATGCAGTTTGATTTAATCTTATCGAACCGTCCTTATATCTCTCTATCTCCATACCAAGAAAGTAGTTTGCTGGTTTCGATTTGATTTTAAATCTGCGTTGCATTTCATTCAGAAACTGTTTTGTTTCTTCCTCATTATTTGAAGCAAGTAATCCATCATCTACGTAGAGCGCTAGTATTAACATTTTCTCCTCTCTCCGCCTTAAGAAGAGGCATGGATCTGCTTCACTTACCCTGAAACCAACACTCAGAAGGTAGTCTTTGATGCAATTATTCCAACAACGTGGCGCTTGCTTTAGTCCGTATAAACTCCTTTTGAGTTTACATATGTTGTTAGAGCCATCGTTATATCCCTGGTGGCTTCATATAAATTTCTTCACTCAGGCTGCCGTAAAGAAATGCTGTGGACACATCAAACTGAGTTAGAGTCAAGTTATCCCTAGCAGCAATACTTAACACCACTCTGATAGTGCTTAACCTCGTTACAGGACTAAAGGTTTCATAGTAGTCCAATCCCTTTTTCTGTGAAAAGCCTTTGATTACCAACCTAGCCTTGTAGCGTTCTATGCTTCCATCAGGATTGGTTTTAATCTTGTAAATCCATTTGCATGGGATAGCTTTTCTATTCTTTGGCAGTGGCACCATTTCCCAAGTCTCATTTTCTTTAAGCGATCTCATCGCATCATCCATTGCTAGCATCCATTTTTCTCTGTCCTTGCTACGCATGGCTTCTTGATAAGAGGTTGGCTCATTAAAATCATTGGTTCTATCTATTATAGCTGTTACAAAATCCTCAAATCTACCTGGACGTTGTAATTTTGACCTATCTCTTAGTGTCATTTTTCCTTGCTCCTCGATTTCGCGATACGGCAAAACTTCTTCACTTTCAGATTCATTCTCGAATTCTTCTCCTTCTCCATCAGCAGACTCATAGTCGTCTTCTGGTTCGTCTATTCCCTCATTTAAAACGGCAGGTTCTTCTACTGTCTCATCTTCGGTTGAGTTAGAAGTCTCTCGGCCACTAGACATATCGGTAGGTGGTGAAGTTGATGAATCCGGATTTGTGGATGTCTTTGTATCATCAAGAAATGTCGGTATTGGGATAAGAATTTCTAATCCTCTGCCCGGATTAGCTTCTAAAGGTTTCTCTATGCAGTCGCTGGGTTTCAAAGTTTTCTCTTCAAAGATAACATCTCTGGATCGTACCATACTAGTGGTATCTTTGATCCATACTCGATATCCCTCGTCACTGTCATATCCTAATAGTACACCTTTAATAGCTTTTTTTATCCAACTTTTTCCTCGTAGCTTTTGGTACATGGGCATAGCAGGTACTTCCAAGTATTCTCAAATGTCCTATTTTTGGTTTCTTACCACACCAAATCTCATAGGGACTTTTGTCTTCTTGCGTATTACCTGTTCTATTCAATACGTATACAGTTGCGTTAGTAATCTCTGCCCATAATCCAACCGGTAACATTTTAGAATGCATAATCGATCTCGTGGCTTCTACAACGGTACGATTATCTCTTTCTACGCATCCGTTCTGCTGAGGTGTATATGGCATTAATCTTTGTTTAATTCCGTTTTCCGCCAGTATTTTCTTGACCTTAGCATTATCATATTCTCCGCCATTGTCACTTAATAGCTCTTTTACTGTGTGTCCCATTGCTTTTATCTCAGCCAACACCAGTTTAAGCTTCCCGTGTACCTCTGACTTTTGTCTCAGAAAGTATATATAGCGAAATTTCGAATAATCATCTTTAAAAAGGGCAAAATATCTGAATTTGGTTACAGAATATGGAAAGGGTCCACATACATCAGCATGGATAAGCTCACCAGCTTTAGTTGCTCTTTCTCTATGACCAAATTTCTGTCTGTGCGCTTTGCCATAAATGCATCCCTCGCACAGTTCACTATCAAGTTTGGCTTTTACTCCAAGTTCTCTCTCGATTACCTTTTTCACATGAATCTTATTCTGATGTGCTAATCGTTCGTGGTATAACTGTAGCAAATTATTTGTGTTGAAGTTATTTACTTCTAATTGTTGAGTGGGCATAACATTGTTTAATCTCAGCTTATAGAGACCTCCATGCTTCTTTCTGTCCCCAATTAGCAAGGTCTTTCCTTCAACCGATAATTTACATGTTGTAGCCGACGACGTAAAAGTACTGTTTCCGAGTTTGTCTTGGGCTGCCAGAACTGAAAATAAGTTCTTTGTAATGGCAGGTACATACCATACATTCGTCCAAGTGATACATTCCTTGTGATCTTCAAAATCTGCATCAACTCTAATGGTTCCTTTGCCAATTGCTTCTATAGCATGACCATTAGCTGTTGTGACTGTATGTGAGTTAGTAAAATGCTCAAACGTTTGAAAGATGTCTAACCTGTTCGTAACATGACTAGTAGCTACATTATCTACAAACCAATTATCTTCATCTTTCTCATTGTCTTTGTCATTTACAGCCATCAACTGTACTTGGTTTTGGTGGGCGTCCATCATTTATCCAATTAGGACATGTCTTTACACGATGAGCTTTCTCCCCACAGTAATTGCATTTCTCACTTTGCTTCTTTTTGTCAGATTTCTTCTTCAGATTTCCAGCTCTTTGCACATTTAGAGCTTCTGCTTGCTCATGATTGTCATTAGCATTCATTGCTCTCTCATGCGCACATAATTGAGTCGTCAATTTTTCTACCGTCCTTTCAGATTTGGAAAGCAACATCCAACTGGATTTGAAAGCGAAATATTCTTCAGGTAGTGTATCTAACAGCTTGCATATTAGAAATATCTCTGGTAGATTACTCTGTCCTTCAGATTTCTGCATTTCTGTGACAAGTTCTGACCACATATTCTTTAATTTAGATGTGTGTGTAACCATGTCATCACCAGGAAGTTTCTTATATCCGAAGAATTTCATTGTCTTCAGACATTCCATCAAAAAGTCGATGTAATTCTTGCCATACTTCTCTAGCGGTAGAAAATCTCATTACTTTCTGAAGATTATCATCTGTCAAATTGGTCGTGATAGTAAGAATTGCAACACTTTCGTTCTTTTGATATATCTGCAATTGTTTTTCGTACCTCGCAATCTCTTCTGGTGTAGCCGTTAACTCTGGTATCTTGGGCTCATCTACTTTTCCCTCTACTAGGTCAAGAATTCCCATACCTTTGAGCGCTACCACCATTTTGTATTTCCAAGTTGTCCAATTTTTTCCTTCCAGTACACCAATTTGGATTTTCGTCACATCGTACAGCGACCTTTCCATTTTGACAGATCTGGTTGAAAAATTCTCAACTCGTTAAATCCAACTGAATCAGTCCAACCCTCAATTTATTTGTGATTGAAACCACGCTCTGCTACCATGTTAAGGATTGTTTAGAAAACGACTGAAACTATTTAAGTTGAAATTGAAATATAAATATATTGCGTACGATATCTGTTTACAGCAAATGTCAAGAATCAAAGACAACAACAATGTTTCCTAGTAACATAGACTGACTGACACAAAGTCATAACCAATTATATGGCCAGTACTTAACAGTGATAGTGTAACAGGAATTTACAAATTGCTGTGTTTATGTCCACTTTTTCTAACTTCGCCTTTTTAATTACTGATTTTATTAATTTAACCGCGCCTTCTGCCGCGCCGTTCGATGATGGATGGTATGGTGCTGAATATAGGTGTTGTACTCCATTCTTTTCTAAAAAATTGTTAAAATCGATACTGCTAAATGGTGGTCCGTTATCGGATACAATCTGTTTGGGTATTCTCCATCTAGACCATGATTGAATTAGTTTGGCTATGACGCATTCGGCTGATGTCCGCGTCATTTAATAAACCTCAATCCATTTAGTCCTTGCATCGATTGCAACTAAGAATGTTTGACCGTCTTGCTGCAAAAAATCCACGTGGACTCTTTCGTACGGCCGAGCCGGCCAATGCCATGGGACTGCTGGCGCAGCGGGAGGTGACGGCGCAACTGCGGCGCATACATCACACGCTCGACAGCAGGCTTCGATGGCCTCGTCGATTCCAGCCCACCATACATAACTCCTTGCCATTGCCTTAGTTTTGACTATCCCCATATGGGGTTCGTGCAACTCTTGCAATACCTTATGCCGGCACGCCCCACATTGCACAACCGAGTTCCAAATAGAGTTCTGCTTTTCTGTTGAAATACGGCCTTAATTCCTTAATGTCTACCTCGTCAGGCCAACCTCTGTTGATGTAGTTTACGACTCTTCCTAATATCGTGTCTTTAGCTGTCATTATTTTAATTTCGTTGTTGTCTTATAATAATGCGTCGGATGCGAAGTGCAAATAGGATTGTTCAGGGGGATCGAAATCGTCCTGCTGCCCTATAGGTAGGCGCGATAGGGCATCCGCGTTATTGTCATTGGTGTTTACATAACGTATTTCAAAATCGTAGCCTGTTAAGATTAGTGCCCATCGCTGCATTCTGCTTGATGTCATACTCGGAACTCCCGTTTGTGGACCGAAGATGCTTACTAAAGGTTTGTGGTCCGTGCGTAACGTGAATCGTCTGCCGTACAGATATTGGTGAAACTTACGCGTACAGTATACTATCGCTAACGCCTCGCGATGTATTTGCGAGTAGTTACGCTCGACCGCGTTTAGCTTGCGCGATATATACGCTACGGGCCGCTCCGCGCCGTGGCGGTCCGGCTGCGTAAGCACGCCTCCCACGCCCTGCGCGCTCGCGTCGCACGTGAGCGTCAGCGCCCTCTGTAGGTCATAGTGCGCTAGTACCTCACTACTCAAAAGTAATGATTTTACCTTTTTGAACGCTGTCGCACAATCTTGCGTCCATCCCCAGTGCTTTCCTTTTCGCAATAAATTATACAATGGATTCAACACATTGCTAATATTGTTAACAAATTTTGCATAGAAGTTCACCATTCCTAAGAAGGACCGGAGTTCCGTTATGTTATTAGGACTTGGCATTTCAGCTATGGCTGCGATTTTCTCAGGGTCTGGCCTTATGCCCGCTCTACTCACAATGTACCCTAAGTAACTTACCTCGTCTGCGAGGAGAGTGCATTAACTTTTCTTCACTTTTAACCCTAGCGCTTTGAGCCGTTTTAAAATAGCTTCTAAAGCGATTAAATGTGATTCTTTATTATTGCCCGTTATTAAAATATCATCACAGAACGATTGGGTGTTCGGTATTCCGTTCACAATTGACGCGCTTATACGACTGAATATACCAGCGCTTGACGATAGACCATACACAAGCCTATTATACTTGAATAAGCCGCGATGTGTGTTAATAACTATACATTTTAGACTCTTCCGTCAGAAAAACTTGATTGTACGCTTGCGACAAATCGATTTTTGTGAACTGTTGACCACCAGACAAATTGGAAAACAATTCTTCCATCCTAGGTAACGGGTACCTATCGACCATTAAAACAGGGTTGAGAGTTACCTTAAAGTCCGCGCAGACCCTTAGTCCTCCATCTTTCTTTGCGACTGGGACTAGTGGCGTCGCCCAGTCCGAACACTCCACTGGCTCAATGATTCCCTCCTTGAGCATGGCATCTAGCTCTGCGTCGATGCGCTCCCGTATGGCGAAGGGCACGGGCCTTGCCCGGCAGTACACCGGTACGGCATCAGGCCGAACGCGAAGCGTCGCTTTCCCACCGGTGTAGCAGCCCAGATTCCCATCGAACACCTCATTATACCTGTCAATTATCATTTTAAGATCATTAGAACTAGCTTTTACATTATTAACACATATGCCTGCATCACTTTCCTTAGGGCACCTTAACACTGGTATCTTTATACTTAATTCTGCCAACCACTGTCGGCCTATTAAACTGGTTTCGCCCCTTTCTAATACATACAAGTCCAATCGCTTGCTTATCCTATTATATTCCACTAGGGGTGTGATAATGCCTACCGGCCTTATTTTCGTGCCGTCGTAGAACTTGAACACAGTATTTGTCCTGTCTAGTCGTAAATCACTAAAGTATGTTTTGTAAGTCTGCTTACTAACGAATGAACTGGCTGCCCCTGTATCAACCTCCATAATTATTTAACGTCCATTGACATTCATCGTTAGACTCACCGGTTTGTAGTGACTCAAAGCCATCCTGTACACAGCTTCTTCTTCTTCAACATCTTCTTCACTCGAACTATCCTCACTTTCGCTAGCCACGTAATGTGCGTTCACACGGCTCTTGCCGCTATACTTCTTTTCATTTGCTGCATTGTTGACTGCATCCTTGTTCTCGGGACACACACGACGCAAATGTCCGTTCTGTTTGCATAAACTGCAAGTATAGTTACGATAGCGGCAGTGAAACGTGCCATGATTTGTTGCACCGCAAGCCTTGCACGATCCATTTCGTCCAGACGCTGTATGAGCATTAATTCCAATGCTTCGCTGCTCCCGTGGTGAGGCACTCACAGTCCTCGATGCTGCCAAGCGATGCACTGTCCCGCACCGCTCCCCGGCCCCATCAGTCCCGCCGGTCTCCGCTCCCCGCTGCGTCACAGCTGATGCATTTTGTTCGGCCGCTTCCAACGCACATGCTAACCTTACCGCTTTTTCGAATGTTAGGTTCTCTTCCGCAAATAGACGTTGTCTAATTATTGTGTTATTTACTGCGCACGCAAACTGATCCTTTAAGTTTTCCATTAACTGGTCTGTTGCGAGTAATAATGGCAACATTAAATATTATATAAAATAAGTGTTAATTTTAAGATGCTATGTGGCAACATTTCTGTATCTTTCTCTTCTTTACCGGCGATCCCGGACCAATACACTGCATTGAAGATTTCCTGTGAATTTTATTTATTACCAGCGCATTGCGGACTCCAGCCCCTAACAAACCACATAACAGTCCACTCCAACATAACTGAAACGGTCACTGAAATTGCATGACCTTGACATATTTTTGAGTTCTGCAACATATTGTAAAATTGACTCTCCTGCCCGTTGCACTCTTTGCCGAAAATGATATCGTTCTGCCATTACTGAGGGCTTAGGGTCGATGTGTTTTTCCATCAAGTCTACTAATTCTTTGTAGGTTAGGTCGGATGGTTTCTTCGGGCTGGCTAGACTCGCCATCAGCTCGTAGCACTGATCTCCGACCACGGATATCAGCGTGGCCAATTTCACCTCCTCCTTCACCGCATTGGCGGTGAAATACATCGCAAGGCTACACACAATATGAGCTCCATTTCTCTGATTGACAGTCAATCTCGCGAATTTTTCCGATTGACATTTTGCATCGGTTTTGCACACGTTTTCGTTTCTTTTTAACGTTTTCTTATTTCGGCTCGTTTGTAGATCTTCGTTTCTTCCGTTTTCCTCATTTTCTTTCGTCGCCAATAATATGTATTTGCGGATTAAATACCGTGAAATACGCCAACATTGCCCCCAAGGGTAACTTGCCCGAAGAACAATTTATAAGCATAACTTTGATGTACAAAAATATTTTAGTATTATGGCAACATTGATTGACTTTGGTGGAAAATAGATTATATGTATGGCAATACTGACTATCGTGTATGTTGCTAACTTCGCTTAGTAACTTGTTGGAACTCGTCGAGTGAGGTGCGTGTTTTTGCGGGCAAATTTTAGTGCAAATTTGCGTGTAGATTCTGCGAGATGGCGAAACCCCAGGTTAGTTTACTCTATAACATGTCATGGAAAAGTACTTCTAGAGTATATTAATGTTAGTGTCATTGCTCAGGGTCTTTTAAAACTAAAGTTATGATGATGGGCAAAGTTATCTTGATAAGTTCCGACCTACGATTGACAACATTGCCCGTCATCAAAAAACGCTTATAGCCTGATTACACCTACCGAGTAGAGTGGCGAGACAGTGCCCTCGGCCGAGTGCTCGGTGTATGTAAACACATGGCAGAGTGCTCGGCCGAGTGCTCGGCCGAGCAACAGGGCGAGACAGTCACTCGGACCCCGTTCTATTTACTCGGCCGAGTACCCACCCTCCCGCTTCTCCGCACTGTCTCGCTCGCTCGCTCGGTACATCTGAACACGCACTCGGCGACCACTCGCCACTCGGTGCGTACTCGCCACTTTAGCCGGTCAATTTAACTCCCACGTGTTTTTGATTAAAAACGTAAAAATGTCTGGGAAATGGGATTTTGAGACTACTGTAAAGTTTATACAACTGTACAAACTGCATCCCTGTATATGGGACTTCTCGTCTAAAGACTATAAAAATAAACAAAAGCGTGATGCAGCTTTTAATGCTATTACGGAAGAGATAAATATTTCTGGTTTCGGCGTACAAGAAGTAAAAAATAAAATTAAAAACCTTAGATCAACTTACTCGCAGGAAATAAAAAAAATTCAAGACTCCAAGAAATCCGGAGCGGGTCTGAGTAATGTTTATGTTTCTAACATTAAATGGCTGGATGAGATGGAGGAGATTTTCGCCAAAAATTTAAAAAGACATGTGTATGAAAACGTGAGTACTTTATTTTTGTTTAAATATGTTTTACATTCATTTTAAAAGTAAATTATGATATCATTCTGTTTTGCCACGAAACAGCTCCTGCTCCACTAAAAAATTCTGCATAGTTATCACGCAGCTGTCTTGCTATTCTTGATGCATAGTTGCTGTTATGGTCTGTGATAGATGGTAGACCATTTACGAGTTCTCTTCTCCAAGTACCCTCAATAATGGTTCCCGAATTAATATCTTCCTCGTCAACACAGCCCCTTGGAAAATAATGGCCGGGGCTTGTGAGACGTAACCAATTATGCAGGGCACATGAGGCGCGAATAATTTTCTCTGTTGTTGAAACATCAGTTGGTATTGGCTTATGAAAAATTCTGAATCTACTAGCGAGAATACCAAAAGCATTCTCAACAATTCTACGTGCTCTGGAAATTCTGTAATTAAATATTTTTTGTTTTTCAGTAAGATTTGTGCCACTGTAAGGTTTCAATAAATATGTTTTTAAAGGGAAGGCGGCATCTCCGACAAAAAAACCACCTTTTGTCAACAAATTCCTCTCAAGGTCATTACGTAATTTACTGTTTTTAAAAATCCCTGCATCTGAGTTTCTTCCATTTGCTCCAATATTTACATAACGAAAACAGTAGTCATGGTCAACAACAGCCATCAGAACAACACTGTTAGACCCCTTGTAATTGAAGTATTCACTCCCACAGTTAGGAGGTGCTTCAATTGTCACATGCTTTCCGTCAATGGCTCCATGACATCCAGGAAAATTCCACCTAGTTCTGAACCCTGATTCTACTTCTTTCCATTCTTCATTGTTCTTTGGTACCTGAAACATAAATAGACAAACAATTTATTGCACACATACCCGTAGAATAAATCAGTTGTTAAATAATTAATAATATCTATCTATAACGTCACGCCTCTTTCCCAGTGGGGTAGGCAGAGACCAGGGCGCGCCACTTACTACGATCCTTACATACTTCTTTTGCCTCATGCACATCCATACATCTCTTTATACATGCCCGTCGGTTTCGAGTACTCCGCACTTCCCCTTTTTGTAGGACGCAACTGATTTGATCAGCATACGTCCTACGAGGGCGCCCTCTTCCGACACTTTCACTCACATTAGCAACATATATCTCTTTCGTACATCTGCTATCACTCATCCTCTCCACATGACCAAACCAACGAAGCATACCTTTCTCTATTCTTGTCACTACATCTTCTTTTAATTTACATCTATCTCTTATTACACAATTTCTCACTCTATCTTTCAGCGTCACACCACACATACTTCGCAAGGAACGCATTTCAACAGCATTAATTTTACTTGCATGCTTCTTCTGCCATACCCAGCACTCACTGCCATACATAAGTGTAGGCACCAACACACCATTGTGTATAGCAAGTCGCGCCTTTTTGGACACTAATTGGCTAGCCACAATGGCATGTAGAGCACCGTTTACTTTGTTTCCCGCTGTTACTCGCCTATGCACATCACCCTCACATTTCCCATCTCTAGTAAACATGCATCCTAAATATACAAATTCATTCACTTGTTGCACTTTTTCATTCTCAATCATTATACAACAATCAGTCACACATTCATCCCTCTCCATTACCATTACTTTAGTTTTATTCACATTCACTTTCATTCCTTTTTTCTTCAATGCTGTATTCATGAGAGTTACCATGTCTTGTAACTCTCCCGCTGACGATGCAAGTATCACTTGATCATCAGCGTACAGGAGGCACTTGACTAGTAACTCTCCCATTCTTAAACCGTTTTCGCATTGTTTTAGATCAGTCAGACAGCTATCCATATACAGGTTAAAAAGCCAAGGGGACGCAACACAACCCTGTCTAACACCACTGGTGATGTTAAACCATTTTGAGTGCGCCCCGTTGACCCTGACACAGGCACTAGAACCCGCGTAAAGAGATTTTAGTGCCTGCACCAAGTGGTCGTCAACACCGTATATAGATAGCGTAGACCACAATTCTTCCCTCCACACTCGATCATACGCCTTTTCTAGGTCCACGAAGGCACAATATACCTTCGCGTGCTTTGCCAGGTATTTTTCGGCTATGCACCTTAGGGAAAAGATTTGGTCCATACATCCCATTCCCTTTCGAAATCCTGCTTGCACATCCCACATTTTTTCTTCACTAACATTTATCACTCTTTCAATCAATACCTTAGCATACAATTTGCCAACAACACTCAAAAGACTAATGCCGCGGTGGTTTTTGCACTCTTGCTTTGAGCCCTTTCCCTTATAAAGAGGAACGATAACGGCCTTGCACCAGTCTCCAGGAACGTGACCGCTTCGCCAGCATTTATTAAAGATTTGGCAAAGCAAACTTGCCACCACCATGCCACCACTCTTCAGCATTTCGACGGACACTCCATCATACCCCGCACTCTTTCCTAATTTCATTCTTTTCATCATAATTAATAATAACATTTTTTTTAGGTCAATGATATAAACAATGAAGCTACGGAGTCTCAAGCTAGTGGTTTTGTGGTACCCACTAGTAATTCCACTTCTGTGGCGGAATCTTCGCAAGAAACACCCAGAAATGAAGAAGTAACACTCTCCACATCTTCTACTAGCAGCGTTGGAAATACGCCGCGACCAAAGAAGAGGTCGAGAGACATAGTGAAAGCTATTTCTGATCTAAAAAAAATTAATGACGACGTAAATTCTGAGGTAGAAACAGTATGGGACGCTTTTGGAAAGAGTGTTGCAATGCAACTCAAAATCATGTCAGTGGAGAATGCTTTGTTAGCCCAATGTAAACTTCAAACTGTTCTGACTGAATACGGGTTAAAAGATCACAGAGAAAAGACTAGATCTAGTTCTGCTACGTCCAATTATAGGCCATCTTCTGTACTTTCAGATTTTACTGTTAATAGCTTTGTTAATACATCCAACATTTATCTTGACGAATCCGTTACATCTCCAGTATCACCAGCTCCAGCACCTGGAAGAATTATCTTTGCCACACAACCTACAATAGAAACATCAACAGAGCAAATAATCTTTACCCCATCACATGCGATGGATTCTTCGCCAACACAACTCATTTATACAACACAACCTACAATAGAAACATCAACAGAGCAAATAATCTTTACCCCATCACATGCGATGGATTCTTCGCCAACACAACTCATTTATACAACACAACCTGCACAAGAACAACATCCTAATTCTGATGAAATAATAATAACTGCTGCAATTAATGCAGCTTCTGCTTTTCAGTCGAATTATGAAAAAAAGTGAATAAATAAAAGTATGTTTTTGTCTTTCAAACTTTATGTACCTACTAAGATAAATAAAAATACTTAATTTTGACATTGTTTTCTACTTATACCTTCAATACAACATTACTAACCTTCAAGTAATTCTCCAAGTATGTGTATATTGCAAACATTACTTCTGGGATAAGTAATGATATTGAAGCCCGAGATATTCGATAAAATGCTTGTAAATAACGGTAGCTTATTCCTGTTACTATGTAGCATAATGCCACTTGCAGTTTTGTCTTTGCAGGTATAGCTTCTCTTAAGACAGTATCTTCTCTTTGTATCATTGGTGTAATGTTTTCTAATAAAATATTAAATTTTTCAACGCTCATTCGCAGAAGAGCTCTAAACTCATCAGGGTCTTCCAACTGTAATTCACTAAAAATATTGTTTGTAGCTCCTAACTCAGGTCTTCGTAAAATCCATGGTCTCGTCCAAATGCGAGGTTTCTCTTGAGCCAACAATTCTGTTAATTCATCTACCAGGAGAGGTATAAGTAACTTGGTGGATTTTCTAATCAATTTTTTCCGATCCATGTCATAAGTAACTCTTTGCAAATTGTCGTCGTACCGGGTTTTAAACTTAACTGACTGACTGTCTCGCCGCAACATCAAAAATACGTGTGAACACCTACTCGCCGATATCACTGTCTCGGCCGAGTAGCATTTGACTGTCTCGCCGCTTTACTCGGTAGGTGTGATCAGGCCATTAGGGTTGGCACATTACGAAACCTTGTATTATTATTTTTTCCTTTTGAATTTATGGCTAATAATATAATATTAAGTATTTAATTAATAAATTAGGTTAGATCATTTATTTCCTATTATCAAATGTTAATAGTTAACAATAAATAAAAAATTACAATTGTAATAATATGATCCTCACAACCATTAATCAATGGAAATTAAATGTCAAATCAAATTAAAATGTCACACAATAAAATCGAAATGCCGAATGCTATAAAATGACAAAGGTAAAATAAAATTCAAATACCTACCTGCTCCATACGACGTTATAATTTGAACTTTTTTATTATTTTTCTACTGGTCGGCCCCGTAGCCTAATTGATAGTGTGCCTGGCTCCGAAATGCTGGGTCGCGGGTTCGAATCCCGCCCAGGCCAAACATTCATGTAATGGTGTGTTTGTCTTGTGTCTGGATGTTTTGTCTATATGAGTATCTGTTGATATAATTATATATATATATATATATAATATGTACGTATTTCAGCTACTGTAGTGTACTGTGTGTACTCATAGTACAGGCTCTGCCTAGTTGGGGTCAGATGGCCGTGTGTGAGATGTTTATTTATATTATTTTAATATTACTTCTAATATTTTTTGTTGAGAGTTCTATGGTTTGTTTCAGAAAAATAAACATAAACCTCGAATTCGACAAAGGAAGTCAAGACGAGTAATCGGATCTAGGTTATATAAAAACTTCACTGAAGAAATGTTAAAACTTGCTTGCGAATCAGTAGAATCAGGCCAAATTTCTTCACGAGATGCTGAGCGGCAACTTGGTATTCCAAGACGAACAATACTAAACAAAATAAAAAACAAACATTTGAAGTCAGTGGGTCATCCTACTGTTTTATCAGCTGCAGAAGAGAACCAAATTGTAAGAGTTTTACAAGCTTCTAGCAATTTTGGCTCTCCGCTTACTAAAGTAGATCTAAAGCTTGTAGTCCATGAATATCTAAAGAAAAATTCTCGAGATCAAAGGACGTAGTTTAGCAGAAAGGACCCAATCCACAAACCGGTCAAAAATGAGTTAGTGATCCCAAAGCGGTCTATTATGTTAGGTCTTTCATTCAGCAGAAAAGATCCAAGAAAAAAACAAGGGAAGGATTTTTTTTGGGTACTAGGAACCAATCCACATCTTCAGACGTCTTTATTTTATATTAGCTATAATGACCTAATCTTCTTGAATCGTTTTTGATATTTTCAATTTACAAGAAACAAGTCCATATAAACAATTATCTAAAATGATTCAAACAACCTGAATCGTTTCTGAAAAAAACCTTAATAGGAAACAATCTGATTTTCCATTAAGCTGAAAAGACTCAAACTGTTTAGATCCTTTATGATAAATTGTATATAAAATAAACCACCTGCATTGACATTCAGCTGAAAGGATCCAAATTGAATGGGTCTTTTCTGATAAATTGTATAATAAACAAACCACCTGCATTATCATTCAGCTGAAAGGATCCAAAGTGTCTGGATCATTTTTGATAAATTGGACGTTAAGAAACAATTCTATTTGACATAAAAGGTGAAAGGACTTGTTAATCCTTGTTGTTTGAAAATGATGATTTTTCTTATAAATTTGATATAAACTATGGTACTGGAAACCTTGAATTAAGATTTAGAACCAGTGTTGCCAACTGCTACCTTAGGGCTGTAGCTAATTACTTCACGAAAAGTTGCTAGATTGCCCATTTTTCTTTCCCATAAAAGTTGCTAGAAGTAGCTAAACATCAAAATCGGTTAAAACAACACAAATAATTTGAAAATTTAAAGTTTCTCAAAATGCTATTGGTTATTATCTTAGAGCAAGGTTATTATCATGTTACGGTCATGTTTGTGCTCATTCTGTTTAATTAAAGGTTGAAAATGTTATGTATCACACGTATGTAAACACACACAAGGATGTAGTAACAAAATGTCAGTGATCCCAACTGCTTCCATAACAAAAAAACAAGTAAGAACGAGAGTTTAATATTCTACTCTAGTGAGTGAAAGTAAAAGAAAATCAAATATTTAGCTATTATTTTTACGGCTCTAGCTTCATAATCATAATCATAATCGTTTATTGCTCACACAGAGTACATGTTAGGTGGTGACAATAGGTAAATAAGTTACATCTGTGAACCTTATAAGCTAAAGGCAGAAACAAAAACAAACAAGGCAAAAACTCTCAATCCAAATAGTTGCTAAAAATGGTAGCCAAAAGGTTTAGCTACAAGTTTTACAAATTTGTTGCTGCCAGACATCAGAAAATTGCTAGATCTAGCTACAAAGTTGCTAAGTTGGCATCACGGTCTAGAACGATTTAAGATGCTTTATCAGTATAAACTTTGCCTCTCCTTTATATAAAATGGCAACACTACCACACCACCATTGAATAGTGTGATTTCCAAGTAAATCATTCAAGCTATACAAAGTTAAGTGAAGTGTACTAAAAAAATACAGTGATGTGATGTGAATCTTAAAATAAACAAATAAAGACTTGGCCCAAAGGTCAATGTAACCAGGCCATAAACATTAAAAAAAAATAGAATAGTGTAATTTTAAAATTAAAATATTGCAACACTGTCATTCATTTTCGTCAATTTGCGTCGCTTGCTTCGATAGAATATTTATACACCTCGGTTAGACTCTTTAAAACCCACATATGTGATGAATGAGCCTAAATTCAAAGTGCTAAGTACGAAGAAAAGAAGAAAAAATATGTATCACAAAATTCAGAAAAAAGATGAAGGCGGAAGGAGAAGTTCATGTAATGAGTAACATATTTTTATAACATCATTTTTTGCAGTGCTTACGCTATAACATACCTACCTAAAATATTGCTATTTTCAGACGATGTGGTTTCGCTTGTGCCTTCTTTGACCACATCTCTGCCGAGCACTCTAATACCCACGTCTAAGATCTTTGAGCGGGAATGTGATAATTCAGGTATCTATTTTATAACGCAAATAATATTTCGTACACATTACTATTGTGGTGCTTATGCTGTGCTGTTACATAAACTAATGCTATTTTCAGACGATGTGGTTTTGCCTGCGCCTTCTTTGCCCACACCTCTGCCGAGCTCTCTCATACCCACGTCTAAGACCATTGAACGGGAATATGATAATTTAGGTACCTATCTATTTTATAACGAACAAAATATTTAGTACACATTACTACTACGGTGCTTATGCTGTGCTGTCACACACTATCACATGCTAAACTGATGCTATTTTCAGACGATGTGGTTTCGCTTATGCCTTCTTTGCCCACACCTCTGCCGAGCTCTCTAATACCCACGCCTAAGGTCATTGAGCGGAAATGTGATTATCCAGGTAGGTATCTATTTTAATTTTTATAACGCAAAAAATATTTTGTACACATTACTATTGTGGTGCTTATGCTGTGCTTTTACATAATCTAATGCTATTTTCAGACGATGTGGTTTTGCCTGCGCCTTCATTGCCCACAACTCTGGCGAGCTCTCTAATACCCACGTCTAAGACAATTGAGCGGGAATGTGATAATTTAGGTACTTATCTAATTTTTTTCACAAAATATATCTATAATTCAGCATTCACATTTGGGATATTCTGCTTATACTTAAAGTGTCGTTCATTTCAGATGTTATAGACTCACCAGTAGCTCCTCTGTATTCACCACTGACCCCTCTTTTAGCTGCTTCTAGGGTTATAGAGCGAAAAAATAAAAATTTGGGTCGGTATCTACTTTATAAGTACTAATACCTAATACATTATTTCGCATCTTAACAAACGGTTTGCGGTGCTTATTATACAATGAAATAAATTTATATTCTTTTCAGATCTTATAGATTCACCAGTAGCTCCTCTGTATTCAGTGAATACAAGACTAGTAGTCTTGTGTAGTTCGCGAACGACCTAGTTCGGAAGACCGCTCTTTCGTACGAACTACGTGAACTAGGTCGCAGAGAGACCGCTCCTTAGTTCACTAGTTCCGACGCGGCGCGCGGATTTGTTGTGAGCGAGAGCGGGCACTGACTGAACTATCGTTCGTTCATTTTCGCTCTTTAGCTCAGTCAGTCAGCGGTGCGCGCGTGGCGAATGTTTTGTTATGGTAAATACAACAATAACCGATAACAGGTAACTACCTTGTATTTGTAATGTTAAATGGTTATTGTTACTATTAAAATACTTTATACATTGAAAAATTATGTAGGTACCTATTACTTTTAATAGGATTAATGTGAAGTAGTGTACCTATTACTTTGTTTATAGGTTATGTCATGTTTGTTTTAGGTTCTTTAATCTTTATTGCGATGTCATCAAAACGAAAACATAGTTCCTTGTGGACACATTTCATTGAAGACACAGATAAAAAAAAAGCAAAATGTAACTATTGTTCGACAATAATAAGTATTGCAGGAGGCTCATACGGAAACTTAACCAGGCATATGAAATCAAAGCACGCTTTGATTCCATTAGTAATTGAAAGACAAACACTGATTATATCTAATTCAAACTCACTTGAGTCGAATCAAACAACATCCGAGTCGGAGAATATTACCTCAGCATCGCCAAGGGTAGCAGATACCCAACAATCAATGAGCCAATACATTCGCAGACCACCGCCTAATCGAAAGGTTGAACAAATAGACAGGCAAGTTGTAAAGATGGTAGCCAAAGGTCATCATGCTCTGCGAATAGTGGAAGAAAAAGAAATGCGAAAACTTATTGAATTGGTTTCTCATTGCCCAGGCTACCAACTACCATCAAGAAAAACTTTATCAGAAAATTTAATGTCGAGGGTACATGAAGAATTAACGGTTGAAGTAAAAAAGAAAGTGCAAGCTGTATCTGCATTATCCCTCAGTACCGATGGCTGGACATCTAGAAATAATGAGAGCTATATAGCTATCGTAGCTCATTTTATAGACGAAGATACTAAACTTCAGTCGGCATTACTTGGCTGTATAAATTATAATGAACGGCATACCAGTCAAAACTTATGTGATTTCATGAAAAGTGTTATGGCAGAGTGGCATATTTCACACAAAGTTGCTGCAATAATTAGCGACAATGCTGCAAACATCTTATCTGCTGTCAGACTTGGTGAGTGGCGGTCAATCGCGTGCTTTGCTCACTCTCTAAATCGTGTTGTACAACAAGCCACTACTGAAATAACTGACGTTATAACGCAAGTTAAAAATATTGTTGAATACTTTCATCGTAGCACGCAAGGTCAAAAAAAATTAACAGCTACACAACAACAAATGAATTTGCCCGTGCTCAAGCTCAAACAGGACGTGAAGACCCGTTGGAACTCTACATTTGATATGCTTCAGCGAATTGTACAGGTAAAGGATGCTGTTATTGCCACGGTTGCTCTTCAACGTTCTGACCTCTCTATTAAAGAACAGGACTGGGAGATAATTGAAGGAGTCTTGCCTTTACTAAAGCCATTCTATGAAATCACAGTAGAAATTAGCGCCGAAAAAAATGTGACTTTGTCAAAAGTTATTGTGTTTTGCAATTTGCTCAAAAGTTTTCTCCAAAGACATGCATCTAATAACGAAAAAGTTGTCGCAGTGCAGTCAGCGTTAAAGAAAGGCATGGAAGACCGTTTTAAAGACATAGAAAATAATATTTTATACGCTGAGTGTACCATTCTGGACCCCCGGTTCAGACAAAGAGTGTTTAAAAACCAAAGAGCTTGCGAAGTTGCGTTACAAGGTCTCAGGCATAAAATAGGCAGAGTGCAGTTAATACAACAGGATATTCCAGAACCTGTTCCTAATCCTAGCGAGATATCGGCGTCTAGCAGCAGCGGAAATTTAAATAAAGAAGAGAGTATATGGGACGAGTACGACAAAGAAATTAACAAAATTATTAGACCAGATAATCAATCTGCCGCTGGTATTCGCGAGCTCGATAAATACCTAAATGAAGAGTATTTAGATAGGAAAAAGGATCCGCTTCAGTGGTGGCATGATCGTCGTCAGTTATATCCTCATGTTTACGCATTTACGTTAAGGAGATTTTGCATAGTAGCTACATCAGTGCCATGCGAACGCGTTTTTTCGGCGACAGGACAAATTCTAAACGAAAGAAGAACATTATTATCCACAAGTAAAGTGTCCAAATTAATATTTTTACATAATAATATGTAAGTTGTAATAAGTGACTTGATAATTAGAAGACTGATTAATGTTTAATGATGACTGATTCACTAATAATACGTAAGTTAAAAAGTACTTGTACTTGTAGTTTATGATCTCACTCGAGGTTTTATTTATTTTCTATGCCTAATTGATAGGTACTGAAATATTATATTTGTGTTATTTTTCTTAAAAATATAGTTAGATATTATTTTTTGTTCGTAAAATGTTAAATCTTAGAAAATAACAAAAACATGATAAATAGCTAATACTGAACCAAAGTATAAGATTGTCTCTAAAAATAATATATAAGTATATTTTTTGTACCATTGTTTGTGCCATGTTCAAAAACTTAATGAATATTAAAACGTTGATTATTTGCAAAATAATGTATTTTTATTTATTCATTATCTATCATAAATAAACACATTCGTAATATTAATACAGCTAATATAATTTTCTTTTCTGCAATCAACTAATAAACGAATCCATTTGCAATATTCCTCCACTATATTTTATTAATATACTGAAATAGTAAGTAATTTACTACTGCAAGCTGATTGATGAACATTATAATAATAAACAAAACAGCGCGACGAAGCGAACGCCGAACGACTGATCTATTTAACCGGAATTTGTGAAAGGAGCGGACGAACTAAAAGAACGACCTAGTTCGCCAAAGACCGGCGAACTAAATTGATCGCTCCCGGTCGCGAACTAAAATGCGCAAGACTAGTATTCACCACTGGCCCCTCTTTTAAATGCTTCTATGGTCATGAAGAGAAAAAATAGTGATTTGGGTAGGTTTTCTACTTTATAACTAATAAAATAGTTCGCATATAAACCATGACATAAAACGTTCTTTTCAGATGACATAGATTCGCCAGTGGCTCCTCTGAATTCACCCCTGATCCCTGTTGTAGCTGCTTCTAGAGTTATGGAACGAAAAAATTCGTCACCCGTACCTCCAATGTCTCCTGAAACTTTTAAGCTTTTTGAAACATTGAACCAAACATTTTCGTCTATAGACTTTGGACACACCGAGACTAACGAAGACAAAAACAACAATGACAGAGGAACAAAGACAGTAGAAATTAAAATGTCAATAAACGATGAGGTCCAGATAAAAGATTATAGTTATGTGCCGGAAAGTGATGATGATTCAGATAACGGAATCGATAGAGTATCAGTAAAAACTCATGCAATACATAATTCGGAACATCAGAAAGCAAAACCTAGAAGTGAAATATCGAACACACTATGCAATAGTAGTACAGGCCAGGACGAATTAGAAGTTGATAGTAATGATAGATGTAATGGAATTTTTTTAAAGAAGAATGACGGAAAATCGATGGAACGTATAGAAATTGAAGAGTTAAATAACGATTACAGAAACAAAACAAACGAGGATCAAGACTTGAAGGATTGTAGTCGTGATACTGACTCTGATTGCCTGCTGGATAACGAAAAAGAGTTAGATAACGTTAGCGATAGTATACTTAGAAATGATGAAACGGTAGACGAAATTATTGATTCAGAAATGCAAGTGTCAAATAACGATAACAGAAACAATACAAACGAGGATGAAGACTTGACAGATTGTAGTTGTGATACTGACCCTGATTACGTGCCAGATAATGAAAAAGAGATAGATAACGATAGCATACTTAGAAATGATGAAACGGAAGATGAAATTATTGATTTAGAAAATACCAACCAGAATGAATGTCAAACAGGGCGGCCTAAAAGAGGCCGCAAAAGAAAATATCCAGATCATACTCTTGCTCAAAAAAAGGAACTGAAATATAAAAATTTACCTTACAATGCAAAAAACAAACGAGTGGAATCTAAAGTATTTCATGACTATGCTTGCAAATGTATTAAACAATGTTTTGTTCTTGTACCACGAGAAAAAAGAAAAGAAGAGTTTGAAAAATACCTTTCGTTGGGATCCTATGAATCGCAACCACTATATATATTGAACAATGTCAAGGAAAGTCAAAAAAATAGAGCATATACGATCACAAAAAATAACAAAACTGGGAAGAAAAGGCCAAGATCATACAGAAGAAATTATTTAATAGGCTATGTAGAAGTATGTAAAGATATGTTTTTAAATAACTTCCAAATCTCGTCAAAGAAAGTTGACGTTTCTTTGAAAAAGAAACGATCCGGTAATTCTATTAATGACCAAAGGGGTAAAGCGCAAGGGGGCTGGAACAAAACAGCAGATGAAGACGTTGAATTCATTAAAAAGACAATTAGTTCCCTACCTACATATGAATCACATTATAGAAGGGAGCAAAGTGACTCCAAATACTTAAAAGTAGGTATGACCGTCCAAAAAATATACGAAATTTACACAGAGAAGCTAAAAAATGAAAACCCAATGCAAAAGCCTGTTTCATTTGAAACACTGAAACGTATATTTTATAGTCATTTTAATTTGCGCTGCAAATCTTTAAAAAAAGATACTTGTAACCGATGCGATGCTCTTACCCACAAGATAAAAAATGGTAAATCAGAAGACGTAAAGTTAAAATTAACAAAAGAAAAAGAAGAACACCTTAAGTTGGCCGAAACCCTACGGAAACAAATGAATGCTGATTTAATGCGAGCAAAAACAGATAACCTTTTCGAATGTCTTACATTCGATCTAGAGAAAACTCTTCCACTTCCCCGAATACCAACGAATGTTGTGTTCTATAAACGCCAGTTATGGCTATATAATAGCGGAATTCACGTGGGCTCCAGCGACACTGGCTACTGTAACGTTTGGGTAGAAGGAGATGCTGGTAGAGGATCTCAAGAAGTGGGGTCCTGTTTAGTTCGTTTCATAAAAAATCATCTTGATAAAGACGTAGAAGACCTAGTGTTGTGGAGTGACAGCTGTGGAGGTCAAAATAGGAATATTAAAATAGTTACCATGCTAAAAGCAGTATTGGATGGTCATCCTACTCTTAAGACAATAACATTAAAATTCCTAGAACCCGGTCACTCATTCCTGCCTAATGATACCGATTTTTCCAAAATCGAATATCAATTTAAATATCACGAGAGAATTTATACCCCAGAAGAATATATTAATGTTATGAAGATTTGCAAAAAACAAAAACCATTACATGTTTATAGAATGCAAAAACAAGATTTTATATCAGTAAGTAAAATTGAAAAAAAAAATTGTTAACAGAAAAACATTTACAACAAAGGAAATAGTGAACTGGTTAAGGACAAAGGAGATCTTGTTGAAAAAAGAAGCTAAACATTCTATTTTTATGAAGAGTGTAGATAGACCTTTCCAAGAATTGGATATTGGCAAAAAAATTAAAGGAATGTATCTACCAATATCTGAAGAAGATTTTGTGCTTCTTTGGCCGAATGGCAAAGAGATTGCACAGGCAAAATTAAATGATTTGACGTCGATGTTTGAACTTATCCCGAAAGACTGCTTAGGTTTTTATAAATCCCTTAAGGGAAATATAAATGTTGTAGACGATGTGGATGGCTTTGGGTGCGAACCCGATTTTGAAATTATGTCTCCTGAAGAAGAGTGATGCCACATCTATATGGCTGATTGACTGACCGACTGACTGACATCGCACAGCCTAAACCGCTAAAGATAGAAACGTGAAATTTGGAATTCTTATTCTAATCAGTGTCCACTAAGGATTTTTCTAAAATCTAACCTTAAAATGGTAACCCACGCGGACAAAGTCCCAGGTCAAAAGCTTGTATTCTTAATTTTAATTAAACCATTTTTATGAAAAAAAGTGTATTTTTGTAACCAATTTATATCTTGGATCCTTTTTAATAATTAAAAAAATAAACTGCGTCATACAAAAACCTATTTAATAGAAAGGACTCAACTGAAATTTTTCCTTCCATAGGAAATACTAAACAACAGAACATTATTAACGTTATTGATACGTAATATAAATTAATATTTCCATCGATATGAAATGAGATCAAAACTTCAGATGAACGCATCCCTGAAGAATACAACTCTGAACTTTAAAACGTCATTACTCAAAAGTGACTTTGTGTCGATTGAGTCCTTTCTGCTAAACTACGTCCAAATGTTCAAGAATCGGATTCCTGGTGATGCATGGGTCCAGGGATTTTTGGCGAGAAATGCTGACAAATTGACTGTAAGAACCACTCAAAATATTTCTAAGGCGAGAGCTGAAAAGGGACCTCAAGAAATTGCCGAATACTTTTGACAATTTAAGCACAACATTAAAGGACATACCAGCAGAAAAAATAGTTAACTTTGATGAAACCAACCTCTCAGACGATCCAGGTTCTTCAAAGGGCATTTTTCGGAGGGGAGTAAAGTATCCCGAAAGAATAGCTAATTCTACCAAAGGAAATATATCTCTTATGTTTACAGCCACCGCAAACGGTGAATGTCTCCCCTTATACGTTGTCTACAAATCAACAAATATGTACTCAGAATGGGTTAGTGGAGGGCCACCAGAAACCAGATATAACTGCACTAAATCTGGGTGGTTTGACAGCGCCGTGTTTGAGAATTACTTTGAAACTATAATTCTTCCATGGGCGCAAAAAAAATCAGGGACTAAAGTGGTCATTTGCGATAACTTGTCTAGTCATTTGAGCGTTAAAGTAGTAGAGTTATGCGAGCAAAATAATATCAAATTTGTTTTCATCCCTCCGAGATCAACACACCTCACCCAGCCGCTAGACGTGGCATTTTTTGGGCCTTTGAAGAAAGCTTGGCGTAAAATTTTGTACCAGTATAAGCTCCGTAATCCAAACCAAACATCCTTGAACAAAAAACACTTTCCGAAATTGCTAGGTGAATTAATGGAAGCAATTAAAATGAGGGAGACAAAGAACATTAAAAGTGGATTTAGAGCATCAGGAGTATTTCCGCTGAATCCCCAAGAAGTTCTAAAGAAGATCCCTGACATGCAAGAAGAAATATTATCGTATGGAATCGATCAAGCATTGGTAGACTATTTAAAAGAAACTAGAGCGCTAGCCAATGCTAGTCAAAAGAAATAAAAAAATTAATTGCGAGCCAGGCAAATCGGTGACGGTTTCCGATTTAAATGTTGATACTTGCAAAAGAAAAGCAACAAAAAAGTCTTCTACAGGGGCAAAAAGAAAAAAAAATACTAAAGACTCTCTATTTTTAGATGAAGAAACTGGCCTCTTTGTAACTAATACTGATCTAGTTTCAAATGAGGATATCAACGAAGATCAAGAAGGCTATTTGGATTTGGAAGGATCTTTTGCTATCTCCCAGGATCAAGATATTTCTTCTCCTCAAAGTCTCAGCAAGCTTTGCATCACTGTAATTAACTCCTGCTTTAGCCAATCAGTACATAATGAAAAAATATCACCGACACTTGCAAATCTTTCACACTTAAAGTCATTCACAAAAGAATCAGTGAAAAGGGATCCTATCAAAGAAAAGAAAATAACTATACTCTCGGATGTTATTATTAAAACAGAGCCTTCAAATGTTTGTGTTTTGAAAGAAGTTTCTAATAAGATTGAAAATACGCCTTTGATTGTTACATCTAAAAGTATAAATAACGAAAAGACATCATCAACGTTTGCAGACACTTCACACTTAAAGACATCCACAACAAGATTAGAAAAAAGGGATCCTGTCAAAGAAAAGAAAATTACGATTCTCTCAGATGTTATAATTAAAGCAAACGTTTGTGGTTTGAAAAAAACTTATAACAAAACTGAAAATAAGCCTTTTGTTTCTACATCTAAAAGGGATTTGAAAGCAATAAAGAAAGAACATTCTACAAAAAGAAAGAAAATTCACAGAAAAATTAAAGTTACAAATGCTTTTAAAGGAAAAAAGTCAGCCAGAAGGCGTATTTCAGCGAAAAATAGGAAGGATACATCTGATAGTGGATCTAGCTCGATGTTTGATGATAATGAAGTACTGACAGTTGACACAGACGATTCAGATTACGAAACAGTGGATGATTATATCATATCTGAATGCTTGCGGGAACAAGAGGAAAAAGAGAATTTCGAATTTACAGATATCTCATTTGGACTGCATGAAATTCAATATTTCGTAGAAAAGCATGAAAACATTAAACAAGATGATTGGATTATTGCTCAGTTTGCTACAAAAAACACTTTAAAGCATTTTGTAGGTAACATTTTAACAATCAACGGTAAAATTCCTACAGTTAAGTTTGTGCGAAAGGTTAAGGAGTCTAAATGTGAAAAAGGAACCACCTTCACGTATCCAGTAGTTGATGACATTTGCACTATGCATCACTTAGACGATGTTATTACAATACTACCCAGGCCAAAGATTGCTCGACGGGGTCAAATCGTTTTTAATGTCGATTTCAGTAAGGCGGCCCCTAGACGATCAATTATATTGCGCAATATTGAAAATTGTGCAATATAATTAATCGTCTAGGGCTAATATTGAAGATTGCGCAATGATTGAACGAAAGTTTGAGCGAGTTTAATTTTTATTGCACCATATTTTTCCATTGCGTCGTGTAGGGTCAGTATTGCGCAATATTTTTTAGTCAGTGTTTTGTCGGCAAGGAGGAAACACACGTGCACGCTTCCCAAAAATGGCACAAAAAGATAATACGAAAGTTAAGGAAAGAGAGTTTATCATCGAATGTATCCAATTGTACAGAGAATTGTCGTCTTTGTGGAATGTCAAGAGTAAAGAATATCATGACCGTGATAAAAAAAAAGCTGATTACGAAACATTGTTGTCTAAATATAAAGAGATGTTTCCTGATGCAAGCAAAGATGACGTGAAGAAGAAATTCAATTCTTTGAGAACCAACTACCGGAAGGAACTCAAGAAACACCTTCAGTCGATGAAATCCGGATCTGGTACAGACGACATATACCAACCTACTTTATGGTATTTTAATGAAATGTCTTTTTTACGAGATCAGGAAACCGCATCGGATTCACAGTCTAGTATGGATATGGATACTCAGTCTACTATACGTAGTCCAGGAGGAGAGAGTGAACATTCTAATTTGGACAATAATTATACACAGGTAAATTTTAATTTATTTTATTTAAATGAATACATAAAGTTGTAGGTATGTTTTACGAAACCATTTTCTCTTGCCAGGGAACTGCACCTTCGTTGTTACAAAATCTACTGTATTCGTCCCGTGCTTGTTTTGCGATATTCAGTGAATTTTTTTTATTGATTTTTTCCAATGGTGTCAACTGAAATACTTCCTTTGATGGTGGGTGTATTATTCCTGACTCGTTATCTTCACGAAACATGAATGATGGAGATAAGTAGGAACGGGATTTCCTCAAAAAATTGTGTAGATAACAACAAGCCAAAACAATTTTACTTATTTTTGTAGGATCAAAAGGAAATGCTCTTTGGAATACTCCAAAACGAGTAGCTAGTATACCGAAAACACTTTCAACCATCCTTCTAGCACGCGATATCCGATAGTTATATATTCTTTTCTCTTTTGTTAATCCAGTTTGGCTATACGGTTTCAGTAAATTTTGAGACATTGGAAAGGCATCATCCCCGACAAAAAAGTATGGGAGCTTTCAGGAACTTCCAGGCAACAATTCAGGTGGTGGGATATTTAAAGCATTATTTTTTAATAGCTGTCCAAATGTTGTATTCTGCAGCACACCTCCATCTGATACACGTCCATTAGTCCCTACATCAACCATAATGAACTCGTAGTTAGCATTTACAACCGCCATCAACACAATACTAAATGTTTTTTTGTAGTTATAATAGTATGATCCAGAACCAGGAGGTTTCTTTATTTCCACGTGTTTGCCATCTATAGCACCGATTACATGAGGAGCATTTCACTGACTCTCAAAATCCTTGGCAACTTTTTTCCATTCCTCGGCAGTTTGTGGTAGCTGAAAACAAAATAACAAATTGTTTATCTTTTTCAGGAAAATAGTTCAACCATTGAAGCTGATCACGTACCAACTACATCCTTTGCAGTTCCGAAGACAAAAGATAAAAAATTAAAGAGGAAATCTGATGATGAACTTACGCAACTTGCAGTTAACCGTCTTAGACAGAAACCAGACGAATATGAAAACTGGGCTTTGTGTTGTGCTGCAGATTTAAAGAAAATGGAACCAACACAACAAATCTTTGCTAAGAGTGCTATTGCTGCCATTATCATGGAAGGACAATTAGGTCTTTTACATCGCAATTCGGTTAAAATAAATTCTCCAACAGTAACAATAACTCCATCTCCGACCAGATCCACGCCAACTCCAACAAATTACAACAGCACGCCATCGCCTCGCTATTTTATAAACTATTCTCCACAGCAAAATTCTGAACATCCACCTGAGGAGCTGCCACATTACGAGGAGTTAAATACTCCAAAAGTAACAATAAATCCATCTCCGTCATATGCCAGATCCACGTCAACTCCAACAAATTACAACAGCACGTCATCGCCTCGCTATTCTAAACTTCTACCAAAGGAGCTGCAACATTACCAACAGAACATGTACTACTCCCAACAGGATAATCAGCAGAACATGGACAATTCTCAACAGGAAAATGATGCTAATGACATGTCTCAATATATAAAGTTTAATAAATAAATGTTATTTAAATAATAAATAAATAAATAAATGATAAATAAATGAAAAGATGTCTTTATTTACCTTGACTAATTTCTTCAAAACATGTATCGCAGGTTTCCATAATTATTAAGGTAAGACTTTGTGGTGAAATAGCACTATGAAACTTTAAATCTTCTAGAGTATTTATTCCCAGTAGCTAGATACCGTAATGTTATTGAAAGCCGTTGAAAAGTTGGTATTGCTTCCCTCATGTTTGTATTTTTTTTCTCAATTAATGGCGTGACCAATTCTAGTAGCACATGAAACTGTTCCAAGTCCAGCCGTACAAAATTTTTGAAGTCATCTTTCTCAGTTAACATCAAGTCTTTTAAGAGATTTTCGTGAGTGTATTTTGACCTTTTCGTGTACCAATCTTTCGACCAACGACGTGTTCGTTTACGTTTACGCTTAAGCAATAACACCACAACTGCAGCTGCAGCTAAATCTTGTGTGGACATGTTGCTCGGGATCAAACTATTCTCCGACTGAACAAGAAAATATTGCACAATTTGCACAGTTCTTATTATTGTGCAATATAATTGACCGTTTGGATTCAAAACTCAATTCAATCTTATTGCACAATTAAATATATTGTACAATGTTATTGTAGGTCTAGGGGCCGCCTAATTACAACATTCAGTAAATGTTTAATAGGAAGCTATTTTGTTTATTAACTTTTTTATTATGTTCTTTGGCGAATTTTACTCTTACAAATAAGAAAATATACAGTTCCTATCGGTGCCAAATATTATTAGGTCGATGTGTCTTTTTAATGTTTATAAGTAGTATAATGAACAAGTGTAAAATCGAAAAATATGTGATTTATGTTGTTATTACGGGGTGGATTCAGATTAACCCTAAAAACTTTGATTTCTGATTATTAATTTTAAGGATAAAAATAAGAGTGAGAAACTCCTACTTGTGATATTTGTTTTATAAATGTTTACATAATTACGATAAAGGTTAGGGTATGTGTTTAAATTTAGAAAACATAGACGTGACATGACTGAAATGATGATTACCATTATAATCTAATTTAGTGCCTTCTCCAGTTATATAAGTTCGGAATTTAATGTATGAAATTTATACGAATATAGGTCACTAATAAAAAACTATCCATAATAATATTAACAAGTTTTTAGCCTTATAGAAAGAAATTAAAAATATATACTATAAGTTTTCATCACTAAACGAAATGTCTGTTACTTACGTCTTTTTTAAATTTATCTCGAACGAGTCCCACATACGAGTTACTTGACTTGATCTCTATTAGTAGTAAGTATCTACTTTATAAAAAAGTGTTAAGTGTAATTTCAGATTTTATAAATAATAACGTGAACCAATTTTTCGGTTTTCTTTTTATTTACCTGAACACAAATTCTTTGTAGAAAGGAAAAAAACTGGAACAATTATAAACACGTGCCAACCCTAGAACTTTTAAAAGGCGAAATATGGATTATATGAAAAAGAGAAAAAAGTTCAGGGTAACATTGCCCAGTCATTTTTGTAAGAAACTTTTCATAGTTTCGTTTACATTCCTAACGCCATCTTTACCAAAATTTTTGTGCTGGTTTTTATGTCATCTGCATAAAGGCCATATTTGCGTCAAAAATCAACGTGGGCAAAGTTTGCTAAAAGTCGAGATAACTTTGCCCGCCAACAAAATAAAAAAAAATCAATTAAGTGTTGAATAATAGTAAATTTAGCTATACCAACACATGCAAATGATCTTACAGTTGTAGCTGATGAAGTAAAATACTATATCTCCATAGAAAAACCTTACTAAAATTTTAATTATTCGAAAAAAGTGGGCAAAGATGGCATGTTTCACGGTAAAATGCGGCGTGGTTTTACAAGTGACGTTTTATTAGTGTTGCCAACAGCTGCTTCACATATTTACCAAAAAGAAATCAACTGTCCCAAATAAATGTAATCTTCAACGTATTCTAATTCCTTTTCATTAATTTGAATAGAGTGTTTTATGCTATTTGTCATTATTTTTGTCTTGCTTTCATTTAATTGAAGACCCGTGACTTCTAAAGCAGCTTGAAACTGTTTTATGGTTTCTTGCAGTTCGTTAGCAGTTTCAGAAAACAGAACAATGTCATCAGCAAACCTCAGGGCCGTCATCCTGTATCCGTTTATAAGAATACCTTTTCTACTCCAGCACATGGATCTGAAAACTTGTTCCAGTACGGCATGCCTTCTCTAATGCACAACATAAATGTTGTTTCTTCCACTTGTCACAAAATATTAGGAAGCATATCCAAAAAGAGGGTTTGTCAAAAAAGTATATCGGCAACAGTGAATTCGCGCATAAAATGCGACACCTAGCAGCGCTGGCTTATTTAGATCCGACTGAAATACCAGACGGCATTTGAAATTATTCGCAACCAAGTTATAGTCAACGAAGGAGGAAAAGTAACCGATTGGTTTTTTAAATATTATGTTGGGGGAGCATATCAACGTGTATCCAGAGTCCAATCTGAGTCAAGGCAGAATTTTCAATTGAAAAGGTTGCCTCCAATATTTCCGCCTCGGATGTGGTCTGTTTTGGATTGTGTGAAAGCAGACATTCCCACAACGCAAAATAACATAGAAAACTGGCATAATCTTTGGAACAGCCTTTTAAACCGGAAAAATATGAATATATATAAAACACTGAAAGAACTGAAAAAAGAACAGAAAAATACAAGTATGGAAATTGAAAGAATAACGGCTAATATAAAAAAACGTAAAAACAAGATGTCAAATCATCTTTTGAAAATCAAAGAACATGTATTACAAAAAGAAACAATGGATTTAAAAGAGTATTTAAGTGGTCTAGCATACATAATATTATATAATTGAGTCATATAATATCAAAGGCGGCAATGTCCACCCATTGCCAAAATTTAACTGTCTATGTCATTTATTTTGTTTTTTTACTTAAAATCTATTGATTTCACAGTTCCATATCAAAAACGGCAACATCTTACGTAAATAGTTGTCAAAAGTTACATGTCCAAAGCAAACCCGGCTTAATTCTTCAGTGTTTACATCAAATATGGCAACATCCATGACAGCCAATCAGGAGGCACTATTTAGTATGGCGTAGAATAGCGTAGTGAGTGCGAAAGTATTCCCGTTTTTTATTGTTTTTGTTGAGTTTTAAGACGTTTTATGGATAAATTTTATTGTGAAACCGAAAATGGAGTGTTTAGCATCACCAAGCACGTCAAACAAAGCCAGAAATCGTAAAGCTAGACCAGAAAATTGGAAAAGGAATATAGCCAAAAAAGAGCGGTATGTACACATTTCTTGGATAGATTTGATACTTGCATTTAATTTTTTTTAAATAATCCTTCGAGTTTTTAATGCACTATGTACTACTGTGGAAGAAAAATTATGTTATGTAGCACTTACCGTTAGATCGTAGGCGCACAATGTTCCGCTGTCGGTAAAAAGTTTAAATCGCAAAATAGGCACACCTATATACAATTAAAGTTAAAACAACTGTTTTGGTTTTACAAAAAACAATTTACCTAATTTTTTTATAGAAGTCGGTGTCCTAGTGGCAGTTCGAGTTCAACCTAGTCATTGTTCTGAGAGTTCGACAGTCTGCGTCTAAATGTGTCTGTCTACCTGTAAACTGTTTTTTTTTAATGTTTAGAACCTCTAAAATTATCTGAAGGGATCTTTTTGAATACAACAATTTCTTCTATTGTAGGTATTCTGCTGCTACTCTTCCTAGAAAACCAACATGCCAACACCGGAAAGGAATATTTCAATGTAAATCTTTAGTTATGAGGGACATTATCAAATTTCACGAAGCATTTTATAAACATCCACACAAAGAAACTCAAGATGCGTTTCTACTGAAATATTGTCATGGTGCCGTTCCAAAAAGGAAGAGACCCAAAAACGAAAAACATAAGCCCAAACAATTCCACACAAATTTTACTGTATACAGTATCGTGCAAAAACGAACCGTTGCCGTTTGTCAGAAAGCTTTCCTCGATATACTAAATATTACCAAGCACAGAGTGCAATATGTCACCAAAAAATTTTTACAGTCTGGGGGTGAGCCTGTAAAAGAAAAGAGAGGCGGTGATCACAAGAGTCATCTATTTGCCGAGAAAAAAAATGCAGTAATGACATTTATAAACTTGTTTCACGTGGACGAACCGCATTACTGTCGCGGTCATTCCGAACGGCGCTATTTACCTGCGGAACTTTCTATTAATAAATTATGGAAAATGTATAACAATCAAGAAAATATGGAAGAAAATTTAAAGGTCAAAAAAGGCCTTTTCCGCAAGATTTTTAATAACAACTACAATCTCGGATTTGGCAGTCCAAGGACTGACGTATGTTCAATCTGCCTTCAATTGATCGAAAAAATTAAAAGAGAAAATAATGAAGCACGAAAGCAAGAACTTCGAGTTCAACATAGAGTCCACAAATTAAAAGCTAAAGCATTTTTTAATCTGGTTAAAGAAGAACGAGCGGACTTAAAAACTTTTTCTTTCGATTGTGAAAAAAACTTGCCTTTACCCAAAACCCCTGATCAAATCACGTACTATTCTCGTCAGTTTTATTTATACAACTGCACGGTTGTTGAAGGTTCTTCAAAGTCTCCTCTGACAAAAGAAAACGTTTTCGCATATTGCTGGACCGAAAATGAGTATTCTAAGGGTTCTAATGAAATTGCGTCTATAGTATATCACCGACTCAAAAACACAGATCTTACTGGTATTAATACAGTGCGTTTAATAGCTGACGGTTGTCCAGGACAAAATAAAAACTCCACAATGATAGCTATGTGCTCAAAATGGTTATGCGATTTTGCTCCAGAAAATGTGAGAGTTGTGGAAATCGTTTTTCCTGTTGTTGGACATTCTTTCATCCCTCCAGACAGAGTGTTTGCCCATACAGAAAAAGAAACAAGAAAATTGGAATGCATTATTTTGCCGCAAGATTACTTAAAAATTATTGGTTCACGTAGTACGATTGTTAATTTGGGGCGTGATTGTGAAGTTTTTGACTTCAAGAAAGGTTTGGGCACAGTAATGAAAGCTGTTGGGTCGTGGCACTTTCAATTCAAACAATGCAAGAGATTTTTTATACAGCGCCGTCGGTCTCAAGCTGGTAATGTTTGTGTTCAAGGCGAGAAAAATTATAACAGTACCCATACTGCTATGAAAGCAATTACACGAAAAAATAAGAAGGTCAGCGATATAAGCCTTGAAGTCGTCCCAATAAACAAAGTAAAACTGAAACCTGCCAAAGTTCATGATGTCCAGAAACTGCTAAGTAGCCATTTTGGTGATGATTGGGAAAGTCAAGAAGGCATGGAATTTTTCAAAAATATTATCTTTGAAACTTCAAACGAAGAACATTTTGAAGATGAAGAAAATGTGGAGAGCGATGCTGATTGCGAACCACGCGAAGATAATTTTATAGTTTAAGCTTAAAGAACTGCTTCATGGACGATTGATCCCTAGTATTAAGAGTATCTGTCTACTTATCTTATCGTCATGATAGTTTTTCTGTTAGATAAATAAGATGATTATATTTTGAAACAGTTCCTAATTAAAAACTATGAGACTGATACTTAAAAATGATAATAAAACATTTTGATTTTTGCTAAAACATTATTTTTTTATTCTTTTTTAGCAGTCTACCAAATTATGGTCTAAAGAGGATTTAAACCATATCAAAATTATTTAAAACTAGCGGATCCACACGTCTTCGCCCGCTGCCCAGCTCTCTTTGATATAGCCTATGTTACTCAGGGATAGTATAGCATTCTAATGGTGAAAAAATGTTGAAATCGGTCCAGTAGTTTTTGAGTATATTCGTTACATAAATACATACATACATACATACAAACATACAAATCTTTCCTCTTTATAATATTAGTGTAGAAAAATATAATCCAAACCATTTTAGCTTTAAAGTATCAAGATTATATCTCTTCTATAACATGGCGGACGGGCATAACAAAGAAGGCTTTCTCCATGTCAGTTTAAAACAAACACGGCAAAATCCAAGTGTATGTATCAGAAACGGCAATTTCCATCAATTTTACGTGAATATCTGGCTTATTTAACACTATTACTGTGCTTTATTGTTATAAAATGTTCCAATATATTGCTTTGCTATTTTTCAAATAAAAAAAATTTCGAAAATAATGAAATAACCATTTTAAATTACATTTAGATGTCTCCTTGAAATTGAGGTAGATTGGATATTGCCACCTTTGATATTATATGACTCTATGAAAACGTAATATTTTTTAAATATTACAGATTTTTAAACATGTTACAGCCATGTTGTGCTATTTCGAATCAAATTAAAGATTCGATTTCGTTCTCTGGGTAGTGGGCTCGGTGGCGAAATTGGATAACGCAGTTCCCCGGTTTGGAAAAGTGCGGGTTCAAGTCCCGCCCGAGACAAATTTTTCAATCATTTATTTAATATTTTTTTGTTCAAATATTGTAAAGATTAATGTTAAGATTATTGAGCCTGTTGATTTTTATGGTTTCAGTTGAACATAAATATAATTGAAGTTAATTATAAATATTATTTGCGTATTTTGAAATATGTTTCGTTCGGATAATTTTCTATTAATTATATTTTTCCTTATATTTATTTATTTATTTATTTAAACTACAAAATACAAATACATTATTTTTACAGGTTTACACCCAAATTGATAATATAATTACTTATTAATTAACTTGCCTTTACTTAAAGAATCTAAAGCGGCCTCTGTGAATTTTGTCAATGAACACTGGAATATATCTACCTCTTTAGATACTTATCACGCTTAGTATTCTGAGTGCTGTGGTTAATGGAGTGTACTACCCTTTTGAACCTGATGGTATGCATATGTCCCTTGCAGAACAGGACTGGTGGGACATAATTTCCCATGAAAGTTTAGCAGAGGACTGAAGCTCCGTTTTTTCCTTTTAAATGGGACTGTACATCCCAAACTGTCCGGAACTAAATATTTTATCATTGGACATTGGTAGTTTTAGGTTGGCAACATTAGTTTATGGTCTGTAGTGAATTAAACAACCACGGGTTTAAAACTCGTCCGAAAAATAATAATTTTGAGGTGGTTTTTCCGTTGTTTTCAGGTAAGTTATATCTGTATCACGTTACATAATCTTAATCTTATCTAATAATGTTAATATAACCAAAAAACTTTCATTTACGACATTGTTATAACGACTTTGGGTCATTATGTCCCATCCGTCTTTCACTTACCTTCCTATAGTTTAAGAGATTGTGTTCATATTGGTTTTGTGCAAAATTTTGTGGTTTGACAAAAATAGTCTGCTAGGTGTATGGAATTACCACTGCTTTAGGTACTTACTTTGCATTGCTCTTTCAGAATGGCCTCAAGGCGAAGAATTAAAAAACCACTCAAAGATGACGAAATCGAGGAGTTTCTAGATGAAGAGGAGAGTTCATTTGATGAGTCTGTTGGAAGCGACGACATATATGTTCCTCCTCAGGATATTGGTCGTAGACGTAGACGCATTAGCTCCGAAGCATCATCGGCCAATAGTGAAAATGAGTACGAGGAGTGGCTTGAAGGAGAAGATCTACTAGAACTTGGAAGAGACATAGATCTACAAGAAGTAGAAGATCCAGAAGAAGAAGTGGCTGAAAGTGCAGATATAGGTGTAATAGATGCAGAAAATAGGGAAGAACAACTAAGGGCTGCAGTAGAAAACACTGATGATGAAAGGTTGGAAGATCAAATCGACAGAGTAAACAGAAATACTATTTGGGGCCCAGTGGGTGAAAACTTTAGACCAAGAAAGGCTGTAAGTGAGACGAGAGCATGTAGAACTCCAGAAATTTTTACAGAAAGCTCTAAGCCAATTGACATATTTTTAAAAATGTTCCCAAAAAGTCTACTTGATTATATTGCCCAATGTACCAATTTGCGGATCGAAAAAGTGAGAAGTGAGGTTGGAGATAGGGATGCCAGAGCCCGAAAACGGAGTTATATGACATTTACTGATAGAGGAGAAATAATGATAGTTCTGGGCTCTACTCTAATCATGGGATATAACCAACTTCCTTCCTTCTCTGATTATTGGTCATTGAAGCCTTCCTTAGGAAATCCTGTTATAAAAGCAGCTATAGGTCGCGACAGATGCAAATTTCTGCTTTCAAAATTATACTTCACTGATCCTGAGAAACCCCCTAATGCATCCAAAACATACTATCTGGAAGAGGTGCTGAACTGCCTAAAAACTACTTTCAAAAAATATAGAGAAGACAGTCACGTACAAAGTATTGATGAATCAATGACAAAATTCAAAGGGCGATCGAGCCTGAAACAATATATGCCCATGAAACCAGTAAAACGAGGAATCAAAATGTGGGTACGAGCTGATTCCAGGACTGGATATGCTTATGATATGAATATTTATGTTGGCAGGGAATCCAATCCAAGACAAAACCAAGAATTCACACTTGGAGAGAACGTGATACGAACTCTAACTTCCACCATAACAAATCCAGATACAACTATTTGCTTTGATAGATTCTTCACATCAGTGACACTGATGGATACTTTGGAGTTTCCCTGCGTAGGAACATGCAACGCCGCTCGAAGGAATATGCCAAAAATCTGTCCAGAAAAAAAACTCAAACAAGGTGAGATGGCATTTGTTGAGAATGGACGTGGTACTATCGCCGTTAGATGGCAAGACACCAAAGATGTCATACTAATGAGCAACTTTCACGGACCTGAGATAACTGAAGTGAGAAGAAAATTGAAAACTGGTGCTGTAGTTCCCGTTCCAGCTCCAGAGATTGTTGCTTTTTATAGACACGCTATGGGTGGTGTTGACCGTAATGACAGGATGGTTGGAGAACATGAATTTGAAAGAAAATCCACAAAATGGTGGAAAAAAGTCTTCTATAGGCTTTTGAAAATGGCAATTGTCAACTCGTGGGTAATATACAGGGAAAAAGTAAACCGGAAATGCTCCATGAAAAATTTTCTTATTGATTTGTCACTCGAAATGATGGAATATGGCAAACAAAATACGCACAAGAAACAAAGATCGAACAAAGAATCATGTCCCAGAGGCCTACAAGCTCACTTGCCAGTGCAAGTTGATAACCGAAAAAGGTGCGTATCTTGCACGCAAAAGAAAAAAGACACACGCACATACACTATGTGTATGGCTTGTCAAAGATATTTGTGCAAGAATTGTTTCGCAGCGTGGCATATTTCATAATTACAAACAATAATATTATTTCATTTGATTGATTTTTTTTTTATTATTGTACAAACAGATGACATAGTTGAGAAAATATGATCATTGATTGACCTCTTAGACTATAAGAAAAAGAAAAGAATTTATTTCTCGATAAATGTTGCAGATATTCTTATGGTGATTTCACTAAAAATACATACTAAGGCCACTCTTTCGAAATAAAAATAATGTTATTACTTTTATTATAGTTTATTCATTTATTTTTCGAAATCTCAAAAATACGATGAAAAATGTATTAGAATGCTATGGAAGTTTGATAAGTAAGAGGACTGATGGGATATATTGTCCCATGATCAAAAATCCTGTTTTCAGCGTCAAAAAAAATCTAGACATGTCTTTACATGTCCCTGATACCAAATTTAGTGATTTAAAGCAAATTTTCTAACTAATTAGTACATTTTAATCTGCAGTCCTGGCACTGCACCCCCCTGCCGGTTCAAAAGGGTTAATATATTGGTCCTGCACTTTATCACAAACACCTGATCTCGGGGCCTCTACGCATTCTCGTATTGGGGACGCGCAGTCCAATACTTTCTAGTATTTGCGGGTTATTAAGTATGCCGCGAAACACTTTAAAAACATATGTAGTGAGGGCAATAATTCTCCTAACCTCCAGATTGTAGTAACCGACCATACCAAGCACAAAGAGGGTTGGGTACATTAGGGGATAGAACGGATATACCCCATACTGTTTGAAGTACATGTACCTTATGTATTTATTTTGAATTTTTTCAACCATAAGAGTGTACTTGGTTTCGTGTGGATTCCATATAATCGAACTAGTCTCAAGTCGGCTTCTAACCAGCGCACTGTATAAAGTTTTTACCATTGCCAAGCTTTGAAAGTCTTTAGTCTGACGCAGAATGAATCCTAGATTTCTGTATGCTTTTTTACATACTTCCGTAATATGAGCCCGAAAAGTGAAATCATGGGATATGTGAACACCCAAATCGCGGACTGAGGTAACCCTATTCAAGCCCACGTTGTCAATCTGATAGTCATAGCGGTATGGGTCTACTGCTCGTGTACATTACGTTACATTTGGATACGTTAAAAGAAAGTTTGTTATAATTACTTCATAAAACTACTCTGTCTATGTCCGCCTGCAAGCGTTCGCAGTCTGCTAAATCGTTTATCACCATGTATAGCTTGAGATCATCTGCAAATAATAGGCAACCTGCGTTTTGAACTACTTTTGGTAGATCGTTAATCATCAGAATAAACTCTAACGGTCCCAAGTTCCTGAATGTGTTATGTATGTGTCCGAAATGTGTCCCGCGTACTCTACATATTGTCTACGATCGGTCAGGTAACTAACAAAAAAGTTAAGTAGAGTTAGGGTAAAGCCACCAATCGCCAATTTTTCTAAAAGAATATCATTGTTTACAGTGTCAAACGCTTTTTTGTAGTCAAAATATGCAACGTCTACCTGACCACCCACACGTTCATCCAGAGCAGAAGCTGTGTTTTGCATAAAACACATGAGATTCGTATGCGTTCCACGGCCTGGTCGAAAGCCGTGTTGAGAGTCGGACAGTCCAGCATTTATCTGAGAGAAAATTGACGCGAATAGACTCAAAAACTTTTGCAAAAGTTGAAAGTATAGCCACTGCTCTATACCCCGTTATGTCAGAACCGGAACCACTTTTTGGTACTGGCGTTACTTGCGTAATCTTCCACTGCTCGGGATACGTAGCTGTGTTCAAACAGATGTTAAATAAATGTAGAAGCGGGTGTGCCAGAACAGACGCACAGTCTTTTACTATAAACGGTGGTATGCCATCCGGACCCGTAGATTTCTTGGGTTTGAGACGCGCTAGAGCGACCCTCACATCGTGCAGTGAGACGCTAGGTACCTGAACCCGCTCAGCAGTAGCTTCACCTGCTGCTGCCGCTGACTGCGCGTCGAGGCGTGGGGGATCCGACTCGTACACCGACTGAAAGTACTCAGCAAACACCCCTGCACACTCGGGTTCCGTCAATTCTCTTCCGTCTTTGGTAATATGCGGTGTACTTCGTATCTCGCGTTTATTTTTTACGTACGCCCAAAAAGCCTTCGGATCCTTAACAACCTGATCTGCGACACGTGCTTTAAAATTATCATATGCAATATGTACTTTATCTTTAACTAGCTTCCTAAAATACGAAAATAAGTTATACGCATTCCGAGATCCATTAATTTTATACGCTTTATGTCATTTCGATTTATATCGCTTATAATTTCGGCTGTGTACCATTCGGGGTAAGAATATGTGGGTATGGCCAATAAAAAATGTACCTTGCATTTTTTTTTTGTGTCGCCTTTGTATTTAGTCAAGTATGATTTGAAAATGTCTATTGTAAGCTCTTGAAAGATTTTTTAAATATTTGAAGACTATGTTATTTTAATTCAAAACCTATAGACATTAGAATGAAACTAAGTTTAAAATTAAAATAAATATTTTTCCACGGACAGTTTTACTGACTCAAAAGAAAATTGTCATGTCGCCTTACACTGCGGCTTTAATTTTACGGGAATAAAAATTTAAACTTTCAATTTAACTATAATTTCTGTTTCTTTTCCAACATTTAGACAGTAGTTCAATATTCTTCTGACTTGAATGGCTTTATAAAAGTAGTTTGATAGTACGTTATTCAATTTAATTCAAACGTCTCCTTTTTCGATCTTGAATGTGACTTCACGTGTGTTACAACTTTATTTGAACATAGACAATAGAAAACAGACTTTTGGAACATTTTTGCATATAGCAACACTTGTTCAGGCTAGACAACATAACACATCAACATAATTCGCCGCGTCTCTGTTGTCAGAGTACTTCGACTGATACTCGTGAAATTGTCGTTAAAATTAATATTGTGTTTTGGGTGAAACTATCAAGGTATTTATGCTTATTGGCAAGTATTGAAATATTTTTTTAATGAGTTTACCTATTTGATGTTTCTATATCTATTGCTTTCGTTGAAAGTCGTTAAAATTATATTGGCAAAATCAATTTGAGGTTATGTCCACCATGTTTTTTATTCACGAATGTTACCATTTATTGTCAGTGTGTTACCGGTGTGTTACGTAACATTCGTGAATGATTATTAGGAAGCTTACACATTATATATTACGAAACAGATAAAAATATAAAAATCCTTAGTGTAGTGTACACTCACGTGCATCTCGGGTCATACACTATGGACTTTGTACCGTTCTTATGTCGTGCGGCATACGCGTTAAAATAGAACTGTAAGTGTATGAATCGATGTGCACGTGAGTGTACATAGTGTTAATATTTGTGTTTGTATAAAAAAAGGTTCTTTCTATGACATATTTTTTTTACTAAGTAAATAACATGGTTTAAATATTCTTTTAGATGGCTTTAACGGCCGCTCAGAAACAAAAGCGATACAGAGAAAGAATGCGGGCTGAGAACCCTGAGAAATACGAAAAAGCTAAAAAGGATAACGCGGAACGTAATAAAAAGAGGAAAAAAATTGCTGATCGCAGTGAAGAAGAAAAAGAAAGGGAAAGGAAAAAATGGAGAGATAGAAAAAAGAGACAAAAAGTTAAAAACGATAACGAAAATGAAGCCAGTAATTCTAAAAATGACAGAAATGAAAATTATAATGGATGTGAAGCGGAAGTTGTACAAAAAGCACGACTAGCAGAGAGGCGAAAAAATCAACGACAGTGGGCGGTCCAACGAAATAAGTTTGAAGATGAAATTAAACAATTACGAAAGACAATCAAAACATTACGAAAAAAAGTAAACAGATACAGAACCAAAAACGAAAATTTGACACAAACGATAGAAGAGATGAAAAAACACAACACAGACATATTTCAAGAACCTTCTAAAGTAGTTGAAATTGAGACAACGCCCAAGTACATGACGCCTGTAACAAAATCCGAAAGCTTTATCGAAGAAAATTTACCTGATATACCTCCAGACCGTAAAGAATCAGTTAAGAAGCAAATACTCAACCACAATATTTTATTGGAATCTTTAAAAAGTACTTACGAAGGAGCGAAAACGAATGCAGAAAGAAATATACTTAAAAACGTTGTAAACAACGACATTGTTCGTAAATACAAATCGACATCTCTGATGGGTCGTTATTTAGGTCTAAAAGGAAAAATTCGTAGATATCGAGACAGAAAAGTAAGAAAACACTGGACATTAAATGAGCTTAAACGTTTTTATGAAAGAGATGACGTTAGTAGAGCAACCTCAGGAAAAAAGGAATATAGGACGTTCAAAAAAAATAAACAACAAATCCGATACTTACTCGGAACTCTGAGAGATACCTACAAAAAATACAAATCAACAGGAGGCAAATTAAAGTATTCAATGTTCAAGAAATGTCGACCATTCTACGTTTTAGCGCCTAAAATATCAAATCGAGACACATGTGGTTGCGTGAAACATGAAAATATTATGATGAAATGCAATATTCTAAAATCTTTAGGAATGATACATACTAATAGTATTGAAGAACTACCTTCAGAAATTGTTTGTAATATAAATTCAAAAGATTGTGCCTATGGAGATTGCATAGCATGCAAAAATAAACGTGTAAAATTAAACTGGGAAGGAAAAGACAGCTCAGAAAATGTGTCTTGGCAAGAGTGGAACTTAGTAAAACATGAATACAAAGATAAAAAAGATAGCGAGAAACCAAAACAAACAAAGAGGATGGTAAAGAGTCGAAAGAGTGGCACATTGAAGGAACTAATAGACTTATTCAATATAGAATTACACGATTTTAAAAAACATTCATTTAACATAAAACACCAATATACACAGTATTCAGCTTGCTTGAAAAATTTGACAGACGATGAAATTGCTCTACATATAGATTTCTCAGAAAATTGGAATAATAAATTAGCTACCGAAGTCCAAGCTATGCACTTCGGTGCATCTCAAATTCAAACAACGATTCACACAGGAGTTTTATATCACAAAAATAACAAACCCCAAACTTTCGCTTCGATTTCACCCAGCAATGAACACGGCCCTGAAGCCATATGGGCCCACCTGGCACCAATATTAAAATATGTTAAAATGCAATATCCTAAAGTCACCAGAATCCACTTTTTTTCCGACGGGCCTACTAGCCAATATAGGCAGAAAAAAAACGTTTATTTCTTTTCCAAAATAACCAAAGAACTCGGTTTTTCTTCGTCTACGTGGAACTTTTCGGAAGCATCACACGGAAAGGGAGCGGCAGATGGTGTGGGAGCTGCTATCAAACGAAAACTTGACAGTATTGTTTCGCATGGTGGTGATATACCAGATGCCTTAACTGCTTTTAACGTACTTAATGAAGCGGATATGGCAGTTATGCTATACTATATTTCACAAGCAGATATAGAAAACTTTATTGCACCCGCTAATCTGAAGCCCGTACCAGGGACGATGCAATTACACCAAATCATAAACACAGATATGGAAAACGTAATTCAATACCGTAGTTTAAGTTGTTTCTGTAGTATGTCTATTAATTCAGGCTACTGTAAATGCCTTGATTTAAAAAGTCATTGCCTTATATCAAGCAGTGAAAATGAAAAACAAACTGAAGAAACTAAAACTGATGATGAAACCAAAAACAATGAAAAAGGAAAATCTGCAAATAGGGATCTAAAAAGAAAAGCACAACAGAAACTGAAAGTAAAAACATATAAAAAACGTAAGAGAGAATGTTCATCTTCTGAAAGTAGTACAGAAGACGAAGAAGAACCTGTAGTTATGTATGTCGATACCGACGACGACAGTGACGTTACTTTTTGTTCGGAAAACTCCAGTCTCGAGTCTCCGAATACGGAACAATTTATTCTTGATGAAAACACGGGCTTATTAGTTAGCAAAATAGATGCCAAAAATTTGCAGGAATTCACAAAATCTTATGAGACAAAGAATGAGACAAAGAATGAAACTAAGAAAGAGAAACTTTCAAACATTTCAAAACTATCCAAAGTGGACATATTAGACGAGATGATTATTGCAGTAGATAAATATGTGGTAGTTAAGTTTGATACGAATAAAACAAGCAAATATTATGTAGGAAAAATTCTTGAAATGAACGGAATTGATGTTAAGATTAATTTTATGCGCAAAAAATCCAATGGAACATTTTACTGGCCACAAATACAAGATGTGTCAGATATGTTTTCCTTCGATATAATCAAAGTGATGAATCCTCCCATTAGGTGTCGACGCGGCATTCTAGAGTTCGAAGATGATCTAAGTGAATATAAGATTTACTAACTGATTTTGGTTTCCTTGTTTTCCTTTATTATAATTTATAACCTATAGAGTCAATTTTGTTCCAATTTAATAAATAAAACAATGTTTAAATTTGTGTATATTTATTTACAGTACCTACCTAACCTACTTTCATAGTTGCATTAACATACTAGGTACCTACATGAAAATAGAAATAAATATAATACAAGTGTATATGTGCCTTTTGATTCACGTATGTTACTGTTGTTCTTGAATGTTACCGATCTCAAACGTGTGTTACTAGTTCACGAATGTTACGGTACATTTTTTATTGGCCATACCCATGTACGTTTTATAGTTCCACTTCGTTTTTTGGGAGTACAGCTATCTATCATATTATTTAGAGTGTCATAAAAAATACTAATCGCCTCCTGGACACTATTAGTTTCGTACAATGGGTTCCAATCTACAGTGCTTAAAGATGTATAAAGAGCGCTAAAATTACATTTGTAGAAATTCCACGTAAAAGGCTTTTTAGTACTATTTGATGCCAAATTCGGATAACGTTTTTGCAACACGGGAATACGATTAATATTACGGGTGCAACGCACACATAGTGGTGGGTGGTGCGGATCTACCGGGACCAAACATTCGTGCTCCTCACATACAGATACTTCGTAGGTAATTAGTTAAATTTGTAAGTATTAAATCCAAAATCCGATTATTGTGATTAGTTACCTCGTTACATTGACGAAACTCACAGAACATCCTAAAATATTCATAGTAACAATGAACACTTTCCGATGCAGAGTACATATTCAGATCTCCAACTACTAATACATTCTTATATTTAATATAACATTGTTCAAGCAAATGAAATAGGCGCATATATTCAGTATCTTTACTATTAGGAGGAATATTAAAAACACAACATGTAAACAAGCGCCTAGCCCTCCTGAATATGTCTACACACACCAGTTCAAATATGACATCATCCAGATTAGGAGTGCCGGGAAGCGGCAGAGGCTGCATAGTCCGGTCAACTTAGACATTCAAAGTTACATTAATTCTCAATAAGCTGAAAATCGGTGAAATCGTTCAAAATATTATTATAAACAAAATCAGAAAGTTCCCCATCCCTCCCCTTTTTGAAAAAAAATTTATTCAAGGTCAAAGGTCGAAAAAATGAGTTTATTGCGATTTTCAGCAAAACGGCAAGTATTATCATAAAAATATCTCAGACAAAAATTGTAGATCATAAAATTATCTACAAAAAATGTATAAATACTTTTTTTCCTACGAGCCACCGTTTCTGAGATATAACGATTCAAAAAGTTGTAAAATTTGTAATCGTCATAATATGCATGAGTACGCCACGTATATACATAGCGAAGAAACGTTCAACGTTATCTTAGATAAATACGTTCAGTACATACGTCGACACTTTGGTTCCAGAGTTACTGTCGTATTTGATGGCTATAATGATTGCACAAGAAATATCAAGGCTGCAGAACAACGTCGTCAAACTTTAGCAACACCCTCATCTTCTGATATTTTATTTGATGAACATATGACAGTTCCAACCAGTCAACAAAAATTTCTTACAAATATTCACAACAAGTCTCGGTTTATTTCAATGTTGAAAGAAAAGCTTACTGCTGAAAATATACTGGTAAAACAAGCTAATAATGATGCTGATGTATTGATCATTGAAACAGCAATAGAGCAATTCAATTTGACAAATACAATTATTGTCGTTGGTGAAGATGTAGAATTACTCGTATTACTCACTGCTCGGTCTCCAACTGAGAAAACTATTTTCTTCTTGAAACCAGGAATTTTTTTTTTTAATTTATTGGAGGCATTGGCAGTATTGCCATCAGCCTAAGTATTTTACAATTTAATAACATAAATGAGCTCAACATCAATCGGAAAAGTATTCATCACAAAGCTTATCTACTTCTGCAAAGTGTCAAAATCATGTACTATTTTTACACGCAATAACTGGTTGAGATACGACGTCTGCATTTTACAGGAGGGGTAAAATAACAGTTTTCAAAATGTTTGAAAAACAAAATTTAGTTCAGTGTGCTGAAGTTTTTAAAAACAGTAATACCGTTTTGCTGAAAATCGTAAAAAACTCATTTTTTCGACCTTTGACCTTGAATAACATTTTTTGCAAAAAGGGGAGGGATGGGGAACTTTCTGATTTTGTTTATAATCATATTTTGAACGATTTCACCGATTTTCAGCTTATTGAGAATTAATGTAACTTCACTCTTATTTTTTGGTCTAATTTGACCGGATTAGCAGGCGTAGGGCAGGCGTCGCCGCTAATGCTGGGGCCACACTAACGAGAAATGCCAATAATTATCGCGATAATGGACGTTAACCGTAGGTGTAGCCACCACTTAACGCGATAATTTGACAACGGCGTTAACATTGCCGTTTGGCATTAGGCGATAACTCAAGTGGCGGTACATCAAAGAGATTAACGCGAGAATTAATGCGATGAAGCGGCCACACTATGTATCGTCAGTTTGCGTCGAGAGCGCGACGGGATCGCACATGTTTGTAATTTAAGCGACGGGATCGCACGTTTTTGTTTTGAAATACGTACTATGGCTATGGAGTGGAGTAACGAAAAAGTAATTGTTTTTCTTGAGATTCTGCAAACAGAACCATGTTTGTGGGATCCGAAACTCAAAACTTACAAGAATCGTGGAACGCAAAGTGATGCTTGGCGACGAATAATGGAATTATTACCTTTTAAAACAACTATTGAAGAAATGAAAAAGAAGAAGGAAAGCCTAATGGGTTATTATAGAACCCATTTAAACAAAATTAAAAAGTCTTTGAAGTCCGGAGCAGGGAAAGATGACGTGTACACAACTAATTGGTTTGCATTCGAAACGATGGACAATTTCCTGCGAGGAGTATATGATGGTAGTCGCACATTAAATACTGAGGTAAGTCTTCTTCTAAATTAGATCCATACTAGTTAGGAACCCTATTGCCGTCACTCTGCTGTCTGTCTAACGCTCTGCTTGTCAATGTGTCTTTCGATCTGTTTGTCCGTCCTTTCGTCTATCCATCTATCCTTTGTGTCTTTATGACTGTCCGTCTGTAAAACTTATTTAAATATAATATTCTTTTAATTTTCTTTCAGACACACGACGACAATGAGGCTCAAGAAAGAAGTGAGGAAAGAAATGAGAATAGTCCTCATTTGTCTACAGAAACAGAAGAAGCTTCACAAAATATACAAGAAGAAAACGGAACTCGTCCAAGAGAAAATAAATCTTCTCAAAATTATAATAAAAGAAAACCACTGAGAGACGAGTTGCCTCAAGAAATCAAAGCAGCGCGACGTCAAATGGACGAAGCTTTTGAATTCATGAAAGAGAAGAAAGATGATGAATGTGAGATGTTCGGAAGACTGCTCGCAAGCAAACTAAAAAAAATAAGAAATCCAAATACGCGTGATATATTAATGAATGATATTCAGAATTTAGTATTTCGTGCATGTATGGCAGATCGGCTTGAGCAACAGTCTTCAGTACCTCAGTTTGCTACATCCCAGTCTCCACACCATCAAGCATTCAGTCCATCGCCAAATCTTCCGACATACCAGTCACCTCCAGGCCACTCCACATCCCAGTCTCCACACCATCAAGCATTCAGTCCATCGCCAAATCCTCCGAGATACCAGTCACCTCCAGGCCACTCCACATCCCAGTCTCCACACCATCAAGCATTCAGTCCATCGCCAAATCCTCCGAGATACCAGTCACCTCCAGGCCACTCCACATCCCAGTCTCCACACCATCAAGCATTCAGTCCATCGCCAAATCCTCCGAGATACCAGTCACCTCCAGGCCACTCCACATCCCAGTCTCCACACCATCAAGCATTCAGTCCATCGCCAAATCCTCCGACATACCCGTCGCCATCTCCAGATCAATTCTCAGTTCCAACTCTCCAAGAAAATTTCCTAGAATTACCACCAACCCGTGCCTCACAAATAGTAATCACAGAGTCCGGTGAAATAAAGATAATTAAAGATTAAAAAGTTATGTATAAGCCATGTTAATTACTTCAAGAAACAAATAAATGAAAGACATAAATACAGAGAACGTTGTTTTATTTTCCAAAATATCAAATAATCAAATCAAAATAATCATTTATTTGAAAACACAAAGGGATACTTCCCCCTAAAATGTGTACTTCCTCATGCCTAGGCGGAGAGCCTAGGCATGAGGAAGTACACATTTTATGTTGTCGACACCTTACAAATTATTCATGGTCCTGAAATGTTCTGCGAATTTATTCCTAACCTGGATTGCTGTTAAAGCAGAACGTCGTGCAATACTCTTCATTGACGTGAAAGCGCCTTCGCCTTTTCCAATTTCTTTTCTCCAAGTTCCAGAATTTGTTATTTCTCCGTTGACAATTGTGTCAGTGTAGCCCGATGGGGTGTAAATTGACCGCGAGTTAGAACTTTTTCTTAAAAAGTTATGTAATAAAGCACATGCCATCACGACGTTTGAAGCTTCGTTTGGTTGTAGAGCTATAGGTTTTCTAAGTACTCGAAATCGTGCTGACATAACACCAAATGCGTTTTCCACAACAATACGAACAGAAGAAAGCTTACGATTGAATTTTCGTTGCGTACTTCCTTCGGGGTGGTCTCCGGGAAACGGTTTCATTATGTTGGGGTGCAATGGAAATGCATTGTCAGCAACAAAAACGTAAGGCACATTTACATCGCCATCACAAAGTGGTTCAGGTTGTGGTAAATGTAAAGAATTTGTTTGAAGTTTTTCGAATAAAACACAATCTCTGAATACTCCACCGTCACTGATTCTACCCTTGTTGCCTACATCGCAAAACATAAAACAAAAATTGCGATCCACTAAAGCCATCAACACAATACTAAACGAATGCTTATAATTAAAATATTCAGAACCACTGTGAATCGGTGACACCATGACAACATGTTTACCATCGATTGCTCCCAAGCAATGAGGAAATGTATCTCTAAAATCAGATTCCTTTTGTAGCCATTCGTTTTCATTTTCAGGTAACTTGATCATGTCCTTCAATACAGATATGAGAGCAGCACAACATTCCCTTACAATATTGGAAATCACTTGGTGAGACATCTTGAACAAATAGTGTAAGCTTCTGTAGCTATCTCCTGTAGCTAAATATCTTAAAGTAACTGCTAGTCGAACTTTGGCAGGTATGGTTTCACGAAATCTTGTTGTTTGTTTTTCTATCAAAGGCCCAACTCTGCTTAAAATCAATTCGAAATCAGTTGCTGACATTCGAACGAATCCTTTGAACTGGTTGCTTAGTTCAGCTAGTAGGTCGGAGAATCTTTCCTCCATAGAGTTCCTGCATTAAAAAAGTTGAATAAATATTCGTATTACTTCAAAAGTATACTTCGATGTATGATATTTGCGTACTTATAACAGATATTTGTTCTATGATATGTATGAATGACAGATAAATAGACAGAAGAAAAAAACTGACAACAGAAGAGAATAAAAAGTTTGACATGGTAATACCGGTCATTGTTATATTTGAAAACCAAAATTTAAGCTAATAAACATAGACTTACAGTGTACGATTCCTGTGCATTTGTATCATCCACCATCTTCTTTTTCTTTGTTTCCTTTTTTTCTTCATTCGGTAATGATTCAATAAATTCAAATAATAAAAATTCACACTCATGAAATACAGCAGAGCTCTGTCACCGTCCATCTTGCTTGGCAAGTACGCCGTTTTTATCGCCAATAATGAGCATTCACGTTGATTGTTCTAGTGTAGCCACCCACATTAACGCGTTAAAAATTATTGCAATAATTATCGCGCCAATGGGCATTGACGTTAGCCGTTAGTGTGGCCCCAGCATAAGAAAACGCCTCCGTGTTTGCGCCCATCGGTGCGGTCGCAACGCACGACGCTGTATCCCCGAGGCACTAGCTCACCGTCATGTATAGACTCATGCAGACTACTTTCAGTGATAGCCCATAAATCAGCCGATAATGTACAAATATTTTCATTTAAAAATAGATAATTTACGAGCAGATCTAATTCCTCTTACGTTCTGATAGTATATATTTATTTCTCCATTACTAGCATTTTTAACCATCTTGTTCGGGACGAAAAAATTTACATTCTGTTTGCGTACAAACACTTTGTATGGTCTTACTTACACCACTAGATCGACTTTATTTTTATAATCTATCATAATAATATCCAACATTAGCGACCTGCAAGTGTTCATTTTATCTACTCTATTCTTTTGAAAATAATACAATTCCGTAAAATACAGATTATTAATATTATAACCCATTATTTGTACTAATTCGTTTAATTTAGTTTCATTTAAATATTCGTTACTCCTGAATCTGCCAAATAATACATTCGTGTTAGATAAAACCTTTAAACAGTAATACAATGAAGATTGAAAGTCTATTACATTTTTGTCATGTGAACCTGCCAATATAATCACATAATCGTTTTTAGTAAATGTATTGCATCCTGTTAGACAATCTGAGGTAATTTGGCCTAAGGATGCGTACGGTTTCAAAATAGATGTCACATTGTATTTCTGGCCAAGGCGTTTAGTGAGCATGTTACGCAAACTTCGTCCTGTCTCATCAGCCAGTAACAAAACTCTGTGTTTTAATTTTGAACTATCTCCTTGCTGATCGCTGGGACTACTTGTATTTTTTTCCATAGTATTTTCTTCTTGAGTAAATGTCTCTGGATTGAGTTGAATATCTTCAGCTTCTTGTATAATTAATGGTACCGCTTCCAGCGTACTTGCTGTGTCCGAATTAGGCTGGATTCGGTATTCATTTGAAGTTATATCTAATTTCGTTTTATTCGAATGTTTACTATTTTCCTTGGGACTGCTTGCGGGAGATCTGTATAATTCATTTAGATGGCGAACTTTGTTCTCATATTCCAATAACTTTCTTTTTAGTGACAAATTTTCGGATACTAAATTACCTATCTCGTCCTCAGCGTTGTCTAATTTAGCTTGCAAATGACTCATTGCTTCCTTCATCTCGTTAAGCTCAGTACTTATATTTAGATTTATTACTGGGCAGCTGCGGTTCAACATTGTCTCTTCCGTAGATATTGAACTATCTAAACACTCTTCATCTGATAACGATTGAAATGAATTTTCCACGCTTACGTTAACTACATATCTGTTGCGAATGCATCGCATTGCAACTTTTAACTAATATAGAACGCATCCAAAACGTAACCGCAACTGGCAACGTCATGTTTGACAGTTCCTTTTCCGGAAAAAAATTACGACAAGAAGCATTCAGTTTTTTTGACGCATCGAAGGTCGTCGCGACATCTACTCGTCTCCGGACTTTTATCAGCACGGCCGTGCTGGCAAGAAACCCAGGTACTTCAAGAGAACGACCTTTTGGATTACAAGTGCATTTCAACTCAATCAACCGACGGCATCCCACACCCTGGAGCCTCAGGTATGAACATATCTTTTCCTAATAGTTACGTTATCGTCCAAAGTTTCTGTATATTTTATATCGTTTTCATTGCGCAAGTCATTGGTTTTATTATTTATTTTATTTTATTTTATTCATTTTAGGAAAACTTACGGACTAGTTACAGGATAGTAGGGAGGGGAGGGGGGAGGGTTGGAGTGAGTTGCAGTCTTCAGAGGGGTAGACGGCTTTGTAGAGAGGCAATTTTTCCATCATAAATTTTTCCAGTATCCAATTTGTGTGTAGGCAATACTTTTTGTGCTCGTACACACATCTTACACTTCCCATTTCTTCTTTGCATCTTGTGTCATAAGACGATATAATTTTTCTGAACAACCGGCACAGTCAAATTCGAATCTTTTTTGGCATATTGCACATAAAATAGTATTTTTTGGGTCAACTGACTTCTTACATTTTTCACAAACCACCTGTGGTGCCACCTTCCGGCCAGCCCTTGTCATTTTAGTATTTTCTTTCACAGTCGATATTTTTACTAGATCGGAGAGCGTAGGACGTAGTACCGCTACTCGACGTTAGATGTAGTTGTTAATATATTTGAAAAATTGCGTGCCGGTTAGATTGAATTGGCGCGCAAACAAAATACACAGTTTATTCGCTATCGTATTTCAAAAATTAGGTTTATTTCCACACTGTTCACTAATTATTGATGCGTATTTAGTCAAAGAAATAAGAATTGAAGTGTGATTGCTTACGATACATTTTCGTAAATTGTTAAATTTGCACTTTGACTGTGCATATTATGATGCACTGTATTTCGCTATTGAATCCCGTTTAAAACCAGAGATAACAATGTCACTTAAAGTTCGAAACACTTAGCACCTCTACATCATTTTATCAACACAATTATTTCACTTTGTACAGTTTTATTAAAATAAATTACGGAGGTAAATAACGAACGATCTACTATGGATGGCAGCGCCATCTGTATATTATTATAATTATCTTACCAATTTTTTGTGAATAAAATTCGTTTTTTTAGAATTGACCTTTGTTTAATTACTTAACAATGTCCTGAACATAGTAGCTAAATAATAATTACCTAAGCTGATTTCGTACTTCGCTACTGTGAACTTTCGAACTGACGTACATCGTACTTGTATACTTTGAATCTCACAAACTGCGGCATTTTATACCGCGCGAAAGTGTACTTCGAACTAATGAACATCGTACTTTTATACTGTAGTTCTCACAAAATACGGAATTTCAAACGTCGCGACATTGTACTGTCAAACTAACGAACATCGTAATGGTATACATTATAATAATAATAATAATAACCCGCAGGGCAGCTTGTGGCGAGCTGTTGGTGAGTGGCGACACCACGGGCCCGAGTGCTCCCGGGGGAAGTCCCTGATCCTCGTCTTCGACTTGCCTTTACTGGCCGGTCGGAGTGGACCCCAAGAGGATCAGATCCCCCACCTCTGTGCTTGCCTTAATTGGCCGGCCTTAGGTTGGAGTCGCAAGAGCTATATGCTCGAAGAGTGGATGTGTTGCGTAAGTGGCGAGTGGGCACCTGATTAGCCGTTGGAGACTGAAATGATGGTCGTTTAAAGTCCAGAAGCACCTCTCCACTCTAAGCCGCTCAGGAAATGTTGCCCCCTTGTCGCTCCGTGCGAGCGGCCATTTTCGGGGGCCCATTCATTTTGAGTTGGCGAGTCACCGTCTGCCATTTTTTCCGTGTTTATACATTGGTCAGGCAGGCGCCATAGTCCCGTTCAAATCCTAGTTACCTGTTCCATTAGCACCCCACCCCAATAGCCCAGATTTTGTTTCTTTCCACTCCTTGCAATAGTTCTACACTGACCGCGGGCTGTTTTGGATGCACTTCTATAGTGTATACTGGGATAGTTGCAGGTTGGTGTCACATTACTATTTAGATCAAATTGTCTGACGGGCCTCTACGTGTTGGCTTCGGCCCCACGCACGCCTCCCAAAGGTCCGGGACACTTGTGTCCCGAGATAAGGAAAAGACATACAAATAATAATAATAAAGCCTTTATTAGGAAACTTTAAAATATTCACATGCATTGACATAGATTACAATCAATAATTTGAGGTGACATGATATAAATTCTACAAAGTAAGATCCAAACTGTAAGTAATTATAAAATTCACAACATAAATTGGTTTTAGGATTTTGGTTTTACAATTTGGAACTAAACAGCTAACATGCATAAACATGCAATTTCCTCAAAACAATCTATAATTTTTTGTCAAACAGCACAATTAACGAGAAACAACTTGATTACAAATGGCTTGATGAGAATATGTCACATTCATATTAGTCCTTTTGCAGGACATGGTAGGCCTCTCACTAAATGATAGTGAGGATTGGTCTAAGTCACCCTAGCTGACCGGGCTTTACTGGGTGATTGCGTGGTTACGCTCTATTCAGCTCGTCTTCGCGGTTTCTTTATCTGGAGCAATGAATTTTTTTGACATCCTATTCCACAGAGTTCTGTCTGGGGCGTGTCTCCACCATAATGGGTCAAACTTCTTCAGTTCGTCGGTCCATCTCATCAGAGGCCTCCCAACTCTCCTCCAACCGTCTCTAGGTATCCACTCTGTAGTGACAGTGAGCCATGTCCATCTATCATCTTTTAACCTCATTATGTGGCCTGCCCATTTCCATTTCAGTTTTTTTATTGTGGTGATTATGTCTTCAACTTTTGTACGTTTTCTGATTTCTTCGCTTCGTATTTTATCAATTTTTCTCACGTAAATCATACTGCGTTCCATTGCTCTCTGGTTAACTAAGAGCTTGTCTCTATGTTTTTCAGTTGTGGCCCATGTTTGAGAGCCGTAAGTCATGGCCGTTAATATGCATGTGTTGAAAACCTTTCTCTTTATGGATATGTGGAGGTCCGATTTGAAGATATATTTTAGTGCCCAGTATTTTTTCCACCCGATGTTTATTCTTCTTTCAATCTCTTTGTCCAGTCTTTTGTGAAAAGAAATCAACTGTCCCAAATAAATGTAATCTTCAACGTATTCTAATTCCTTTTCATTAATTTGAATAGAGTGTTTTATGCTATTTGTCATTATTTTTGTCTTGCTTTCATTTAATTGAAGACCCGTGACTTCTAAAACAGCTTGAAACTGTTTTATGGTTTCTTGCAGTTCGTTAGCAGTTTCAGAAAACAGAACAATGTCATCAGCAAACCTCAGGGCCGTCATCCTGTATCCATTTATAAGAAAACTTGTTCCAGTACGGCATTAAATAGAACAGGAGATAGAGGGTCTCCTTGCTTTACTCCTCTCTTTATACGGAAAGTTGGGCCTTCTGCTTCTAATTTAATTGCTGCTGCACTGTTGTCGTATATTTCTTTGAGCGTTTTCGCATACTTCATTTGAATACCCTGCTCTATCAATGCCTTTATCAAGAAGTCCTGACATATACTATCGAATGCTTTTGTGAAATCAATGTAGCATATGTATAAGGGCTTGTATTCTGTATATTTTTCTATTAACATATTCAATGAATGTAAATGATCCGTTGTAGAAAAACTCTGCCGGAATCCGGCCTGGTCGACTGGCTGCTGTTCGTCAATCACTGGATAGATTCTATTCTTGAGAACAGTCATGAATAATTTGTAGAGACAACATGATAGCGTGATTGGTCTATAGTTGTTAATGTCTTTTTTACAACCTTTTTTATGGAGTAGAGATATGATTGAGGTGTGCCACTGTCTAGGTAGCAGTCCTGAGAGCAGAATAGAATTAAATAATCTTTGTATTGGTTCTACTACATCTTCTGCGTAGCACTTAATAATTTCGTTGGTGATTCCATCTTTGCCAGTGGCCTTTTTATTTTTCAGGTTCTCAATAGCATGTCTTATTTCTGATTTGAGAAAGTAGAGCACTGTCTCATGACTGTCCTCTGTTAATTGCATACTAGTATTTTGTTTTGAGTCGTAGAGATTTTTATAGAAGTCAGTTGCAATTCTGAGGATATCTTGTCTAGTTTTTGCTTCTTGCCCTGTCTTATCATGTAGAGTCGAAATCAATTCTTTTCCCAGAGTCTTTCTTTTTTCGATCTCTTTTATTGATCTCTTTTATTGATCTTGATGTCCTCATTATATCTTCTATAGTTTTAAGCCCATAAATTCTCAGATCATTTCGTATGCCTTTCCGAGCTTCTTTTTGAATTATTTTAAAACGTTCTTTTTCTTGGTCATTTTTGTTTAATTTCCATTTTAGTTTGTCTCTCTCTGAAATAAGTTTTTTAGTTTCTATCGAGATGATTTTGGGTTTAGATTTCTCAGCTATTTTTAGTTCTTCTTGTATTTTTTGTAGCAGACTTTCCATTCGATCGTACATTACTTGCACCTGTTCAGTTTGGTTTTGAAGACCCATAGCGCTATTTATTATAATTTCTTTGTGTTTTTCTAAAGGTATATATTGAACAGTTTTATTTTGTTTTGGTCTTATTCGCCTGGGTTTTTTCATGTTTATACAGGCAATGACGGGTCTGTGGTCATTGTTTATCATGAAATGGCTAAGTACCTTGACACTCTTTATTTGGTTTGTTTTGTTGGCTAGTATGAAATCAATTTGATATTGCCTGCCATCCGGTGAGAGCCAGGTCCACACTTTACCTTTCCGGGACTTGAATAGGGTATTCATAATTTTAAGTCCATATTTTTGACAAAAAAGTACCAATCTTTCCCCTCTTTCATTTCGCTTGCCGTAATTATAGGGTCCCATTACATGATCTTCAAACTCTTGGCGTTGGCCTATATGGCTGTTAAAATCTCCCATAATAAGAACCTCTTGTGATCTGTTTTGAGGGAATGCTTCGTCTATATCCGAGTAGAATTTCTCAATTTCTTCCTCAGTACTGTTAGTTGCCGTAGGAGCATAAGCTTGTATTATTCTTATTTTTCGTTTCTCTACTATTAAGTCGATTGCTGCAACTCTACTGGATATGGCCATGTAATTTTCAACAAATTTTTTCATTTCTCTACTTATAATAAATCCTACTCCCCCAATACTTTTTCGGCAGCCAGTGTGATACAAAATATACCCATTCTTCAATTCCAATAGTTCTTATATCTTCAATTCCAATGTTCTTTTCTAACTTCCGCTAATCCGAAGATATCCCATTGAATTTTATCTAAGGCCATACATAATTCTGTTAGTCGGTCATCTTCCATGAGCGTTCTGACGTTGATACTGCCTACATATAAATTTTTCCGTTGTTCCATCGGTTTGCCATGTTCACTTGTTGTTTTATTGCTTGACTGTGCTGTTTGTGACTGTGATTGCTAGATTTTATTAACCGAATTGGCTTGAGATAAAGTTTTCTTATCTAATTTACTTGTTGGTGAGGGTTCGGTTAGGTTTTTTGAGGTTTTTGTTTCTTTAGTTGGATCATTAGGAGTTTTTAGTTTTGTAGCGCCATATGACTGAATGCTACGTTGAAAGATATTTTTTGGTGGTGGTGGGTCCGACGATTTCGTTTTCTTAGACATTGGTTCTTTAGGACTGATTGGGTCTAGTGTGTTTTCTTTGTTATGGGTAGGTTTTAGAGGCGGACTTTGTGATAGTTGTCTTTTTTGTGTATTTTTTCCAATGATTACTAGTCTGTCGTATTTTATTAGAGCTCTATTTCCCTGCTCTATCTCTTTTTCTAAAAGTGGCTGCAATGATTTTCTGATTTCTAGAATCTTTTTAGGAAAATCTTCCTTGATATAAGAGCTTGTGCCGTTCAGCTTTTTCTTGTTTTTCAGGATATCTATTTGTTGGAGTATAACAAAAATAAATCTATCTTACTTCAACACTATGTCTGTCTTTATCTAACTCGTAAATATTGTTTTTATTGAACAGAGCCCTATGCAACCACTTAACTAAAATCCCTGCATCCCTGCAGTCTGCGTATTCACTTAGTCCGGCATGGTACCGCATGCCTCGCATAATATTAGTGAAACACACCTTCCAAGATATATAAGTAAAAGGATAATAAACGATTATTATTGATATCCTTAACTTGGTCTTTCCTTTGATGTCCATGTAACCCCAACAGGTTATGGGCCCAGAGTGCTAAGCGAGAGTGATAGTAAAAATAATAATAAAATGTGGAATTATAATAAACACTAAATTAACACTTTCTGTGCATTCTGTGAAATAGTTCGAACTTGTACTTTTAAATCTCTGTGAGTTCTAAAGTGTTTATACAAAAATGGATAATTCCAAATCCAGAAGAAATATTACACAATTTGACGGAGAAAAGTATAGTGTGTGGAAACTTCGAATTCGCAATCTATTACGTGAACTTGAAGTGCTGAACGTTATCGACGATGAAGCTCCGACAGAACAAAGTGCTGAGTGGATTAAGAAGAATGCTTCAGCTAAGAACACCATCATAGAGTTTTTGTCAGATTCATTACTAGGTCTCACCACTGAACAAGATACAGCAAAGCAAATTTTCGCTAAGCTAGATTCAATTTTTGAAAGGAAAAGCGTAGCGACGCAGTTATCTCTTAGAAAAAGGTTGCTGAACTTAAAGCTGAACAGTGAAACTACTTTGTTTAAACATTTTCAAATCTTTGATGAATTAGTTACGGAACTTATAGCCGCAGGCGCAAAGCTAGAGGAATCCGATAAAGTGACCCACCTGTTTATGACACTTCCGAAAAGCTACAGCAGCATAGTCACCGCAATAGAGACATTGGCTGAAGATAACATGACATTAGCTTTTGTGAAAACAAGATTATTAGATCATGAAGTCAAGCTAACAAACGAAGGGCATGATACAAGCCTAAAAGTACTTCAGGCTAAAACATGGAGACCACAAAATACACCTGCAAGGGTTCCAACAAATCATTATCAACAAAAATTTAAGTCAATAAAACCACTCAAGAACAACTTTAAACAAAGAAAATGTTATTACTGTGGCAAAACGGGACACTTAAAAGGGAATTGTTATGCTTACAAAAGAGCCATTGAAAACAAAAGAACAAACCCTAAAACAGCTCAGGTAGTGAGTTCTGAACCACATACTTCAAATACATCCGGATTTGCTTTTATGACGAGCAGTGATACAAATGACATAAATCATGGACAAAACAACATCACTTTTGCTTTGGATTCTGAAGCTTCAGATCATTTGATAAATCGAGAAGATTTGGCGCGGAACTTTACTGAGCTAGATAAACCCATTAACATTTCTATTGCGAAAAATGACATGTTTATACAAGCGACGAAGAAAGGAAATCTCCCGGTCACCAGTAAGATGGGCGTACAAGGCGTACTACAGGATGTTCTTTTCTGCTCCGACATCCCGTACAACTTAATGTCCGTAAAGAAAATGCAACAAGCGGGAATGACTGTCGTATTTGATAAAAACGGCGGCGTCCTTGTTTACAATGATGGTAAGCCGGTAATAAAGGGTGAGTCTCTGAACATAAGCCGGTAATAAAGGGTGTATGCGCTCAGCGATGATACAAGAGAGAAATGAAAGATGACTGACTTTAAATTGGTTTACTACTTCAAAAATGGTTTGACAAAGATTGATATTTGTTGAATGTAAGGAACACGTCTTATATTACGGACGGTCTCGTGGTCAGTGCCGGGCGGCCGGGTCCCCCGTCGCTCGCTGCGCTGGCGCTTCCTCCCGCGCCCCGCGCCTCGCTCCCTCCGTCGGAGACATCCTGGGGCCCCTTGGAAGAAGCTGAGGAGCCTTCAGGAGTTGCTGAAGCTGAAGTTGCTTCCAAGACATCATCCTCATGGGGGAGAGGAACCACCTTGTTTATTGCACGTCGCTCGATGCCTCTGCATGTTTTGAAGTCCGCTACACGGCAAACTCCGTCCTTTCCAGGGTATAAACGATGAACTCGTCCTAGTTTCCATTTCAACGGAGGCAGGTTTTCCTCTTTGAAAACTACCATAGACCCTTCTTTCAGGTTTTTCGTTGGAGAGCGCCATTTTGTTTTAGTTTGTAGTTCGCATAGGTATTCGTTATGCCACCTCTTCCAGAAACCTTCTCGTAGAGCTTCTATTAGCTGATATCGAGTCTTGATCTTTTTCTCTGCAGCAGCGGGAGGCGTTGGCAGTGACGTCAATGGCCGCCCGATGAGGAAGTGCCCTGGGGTCAAGGGAGAAAGGTCGTGTGGGTCAGAGGTTAAAGGAGTTAGAGGTCGGGAGTTGAGGACGGCTTCGATTTGTGTACAAAGCGTGCTCAACTCCTCATACGTCAAACTAGCATTTCCCAAAGTACGTTTTTGATGAAATTTTGTGCTTTTTACACCAGCTTCCCATAGTCCGCCGAATGTCGGAGAATAAGGGGGGTTGAAACTAAACGAAATGCCTTCATCTGCAGTGAAATTATAAATGGAGTGTATGCCTGCTTGTAATTCCCTACCTAATTCATTGTTTGCCCCAACGAAATTGGTACCATTATCACAATAAATTCGATTCGGTTTTCCTCTACGAGAAATGAACCTACGAAGGCAGGAAATGAAAGCAAGTGTTACTGAGGCGCAGTCTCTAATTGAATCACATCCGTCGTCTATTAAGGTGAAACCTGAAGATACATACCATGCACACAATAGTTCTAGTTCTCATTCGAGTCATGATAACAGTCATATTAAACTGCCTACCATAAAACTTCCATGTTTCGATGGGAACTATTTTAGGTGGTTGGAGTTTCGAGACACTTTCGAATCGTTAATACACACCAATGAATCAATCCCTGACATAAACAAGTTCCACTATTTACGATCCTCATTGGAAGGTAGTGCTACTCTTGTAATTAAATCAATTGAATTCACTTCGGTTAACTATCGTGTAGCCTGGGACTTGTTGTGTGAGCGATATAATAACAAAAAAATCCTGATCAATAACCACATGAAGGCGTTGTTCAGCATTGAGTCCGTTGTAAGGGAGTCCCATAGATCCATACGTTATCTGATTGATATTGTCACTAAAAACTTGAGAGCGCTTACTACCCTCGGACAGCCTGTGGACCAGTGGGATTCCCTTATTATTTATATGGTATCCACTAAACTAGATCCCACCACTCATAGAAAATGGGAAGAATACAGGAACAATCTTTCCGATTTGCCGTTTTTAGCTGAATTTATCGAATTTTTACGTAGTAGGGCTGATATCCTGGAGACCATGCAGGCAAACAAAGGTGATAAACCTAATCAAATGGTTTTATACCAAGAACATAACAAAGGCGATTCTAAACCTTCTGTTCAGAATAATAATTATAAAAACAATAAATTTTCAAAAAGTTTCGTCACTTCACCATCAAACCCTGTGCCATGCCCTTTCTGCACTCAGCTCCATAGAGCCATTGATTGCAATTTATTCAAGGTTTTATCTACGGAAAACAAATTAAGTGAAGCCTTAAGGTTGAACCTTTGCTTAAATTGTTTAAGAAGAGGCCATGATGCGCCCAACTGTCGATTGGGTTCCTGTAGATTATGTAACCAAAAGCATAATAGATTATTGCATAAAGAAAACGCAGATAACAACGATAACGATCCTAACGTAAAAGCGTTGGTACCTGCAACGTTGTCAGCTCGTTCTCATGGGCAGGTCCTCCTTGGTACCGCTCTGGTAAAAGTAACAAATTCTGAAAACAAAAATACTTACCTGGCTCGCGCCTTACTTGATGCTGGCAGCCAATCTTCCTTTATGACTGAAAACCTGAAACATAAAATTGGTTTAGTAAATAAAACTCCTGATTCATTAATGGTATCAGGTATTAATAACGTACAAGTACCGATTTCAGATAGATGTGACATCACCATATCGTCCCTAATACATTCGTTCAGCAGAAACCTTAAGTGCTTGATTGTTCCTGAAATCACTGGTCAATTGCCTAATGTTCCAGTGGACACTTCCCAGCTAAACTTGCCTAACTATGCGCAGCTTGCCGATCCTTTCTTTTGTCATCCTTCCAACATTGATTTATTATTAGGTGCGGAAATCTTCTTTGAAATTTTAGGCTCTGAAAAAATACCTTTAGGTCGTAATAAACCTATCCTACAAAATACTACATTAGGATGGGTAGTCGCGGGTCAATTTGGTTCTGGTGGAAGTAAACCTCCCCAGAAGGTTCATTGTAATTTTACAAAGGAAATAAATGAATTAACCAAACGGGAGTCGTGGAGACATGTTCCCACAGATTGTAATCCGGCAGATATGGCCTCGAGAGGCGTAGAGCCGATCAAATTTATAAATTCTAGTTTGTGGTTGCAAGGACCTACCTTTCTTCTTAAACAGGAGAAGGAGTGGCCTCAACTACCCGACAGTAATGTACCACTACCGGACATTAAAGTGGTACATACTGTGAATGTTACAGACAATAACATTAACAAATCTAACACATTAATTAACTTTGAAAAATATTCTAGTTCATCAAAATTGACAAGAATATTCGCTTATGTGGTTCGATTCATAAGTAATGCAAAAAAGAACCGTTCATCCGGACCCTTAAAGAAAATTGAACTTGACCAGTCTTTCATTTGCCTTATAGAAGTGGCGACCGCAGACAAGAAGACACGAACCTAGTCAACGAAAACGAGGTTTCGAGAACAAAGGAGCGGACGAGCGGGCGGACCTGACGCGACCTTACGCGATGGCAAGGTCACTCGGCCGATCGACGCGACGACGCGTGGAAACAACAAAATCACGCCAGGGGAGGAAGCGCCAGCGCAACGAGCGACGGGGGACCCGGCCGCCCGGCACTGACCACGAGACCGTCCGTAATATAAGACGTGTTCCTTACATTCAACAAATATCAATCTTTGTCAAACCATTTTTGAAGTAGTAAACCAATTTAAAGTCAGTCATCTTTCATTTCTCTCTTGTATCATCGCTGAGCGCATACAAGAAGTGTCCATTGCCGCGTGACTGCCGAGATTTTCTACTCAGCCCTGAGTGGATCGAGGTCATGAATACAGCGACCATTGCTCCTGAACCTCTCTTCAGTATACTATCCACCTTTGGTATACTCAAACATGGGGATGAAACCTATCTACCCGTTATGACAAGAGATGAAACAGATGAGCAAGGAAACTTAGTTCCATCTCCACTCGTAGTGACACTTTCAAATCTTCGAGCCGTCGTAATGTCACTCCAAGATGTCCGAACACCTAGAGAGACTAGGGATGAGTTCATCCGACACAACCCAATACCCGCGTGTCGATTTGCAGGGCGTCTGCTGACAAATGCAGATGATATCATACCACCGGACTACACCTCTGTGGACCTGTTTCGTGATATATCAGATGTATCCAACGTCCTGCACTTCGTTGAGAAACACATTCCAAAGTTGATCGGCGGACAGATTGATTACGATGCACCTGGTACCATCGCAATGCTGTTGAGCAACGACATGGGCAATTTAAGATGTCCACCTCTGACGGGTACCCTTGAAGAATACACCCGAAGTTGCCATCCATCTGGCGATGTTAAAGAGTTTTGGACTACTCTTCATTTGGATCCCAGTTCCGTCTGCCTTGGCGTGATCAGTCTTCTGGGAGAAACGCCAACCGCTCTCAGATCCTGTTATCCACTGTACATACGAAGACTATCAGAAGCTAATCAGCGACGACATGTCATTAGTTTTAGTGGAGTAACCGCTACAGCGTTAGTGATGTAGAGTGGGCTGCAGAGACAACTGCGTTAACAAATCCGTCCGGTTATAATAGACGTAAATTTTAAACTCAATTGAGTAAAACCCGACACCTCTGGCCTGAGTCACAAATTGTGAGACTTGACGAGCCCACACCAGAATAAATAAATAAATTAACACAACACCATAACACTTGAATAGAATTGTCTTTCAATTAGTTCTCTTTCTATCAATTGTTCATCAAGTGCCGAACACAACAATTCTATTTGATTTTGACATTTATCGAAATCAGAAAGCAATACGTCAGTCCTATCCATTCGTAGGCTCAATTCTTTTAGTTGTGAATCAGTCACATCCTTAATGCTAATCAATTTTAGTCCAGACAGATAATTTCTGAAGTTCGTTAACCGACCTTTAATTGAACCCCGTTGTCTAATAAGACCCTTATATTCTTTAGTGTCTTCCGACATGTTTACTACATAGAATGTAAAATATTTACGAACGTAAGTTATGGACAAATCAATAAATTAGATAAGGAAAATGTGCATCAAACCCAACAACAAGCAAGTAGGTATGTTGCAGCAGCGCTCGGCAACAGAACCGGTTATGTCGTGCCAGCCGGCACGCGGTCACGCTCGCTCCGCGTGGCGCGTACGAAAACTGCACGGAATGGCGGGCGGCGCCGACCCTGGAATCGTTAACAGATATTCCTTTTAATATAATGTTAAAATAATGAGGCACTACTCGCAGGTGTCGCAGGCGCAAAATTATGAGTGTCGAGATGGACTGCAAATATGCTGTAAGCTTATATTTTAAGAAAGCACAAGCTAGGAAAGTAAATTTGAAAACGTAAGAAAAGACGGTTGTAGCAAGATTCTGGCCACCCCGAAAGGGGTTGTGGTCGTGAATATATGATTGAACTGAAGTATGTAAGCGTAACTAATGAGAAGGCAGCACGCTTGACTGTTGCTTATGAGAAGAAGCCGAGCTATATCAAGACCCAGACCATCCCGTTACGGGCTTATGGTCGTGAATGTATGAATTATGTATGTAAGCGATACTTATATTATGAAAGCAGTCCACTTGAATGTTGCTTATGTAATGAAGCAGAGCTATATTAAGGCTCAGACCACCCCGAACGGGCTTATGGTCGTGAATGTATGAATTATGTATGTAAGCGATACTTATATTATGAAAGCAGCCCACTTGAATGTTGCTTATGTAATGAAGCAGAGTTATATTAAGGCTCAGACCACCCCGAACGGGCTTATGGTCGTGAATGTATGAATTATGTATGTAAGCGATACTTATATTATGAAAGCAGCCCACTTGAATGTTGCTTATGTAAAGAAGCAGAGCTATATTAAGGCTCAGACCACCCCGAACGGGCTTATGGTCGTGAATGTATGAATTTATGAATGAAGGAAGATGCAGCAGGTGCAAAGCTCACTAACATACAAGCCTAAAGCGATAGTTTTCAGTTGTAGCAACTCACTAACCACCCCACACGGATTATGGTCGTGAGTATATGTATGTTATGAACGTATGAATGAAAGAGGACGCAGCTTGAGCAAGGCTGACTACTGTGCAAGCTTAAAGCTACAGTTTTCAGGTATAGCAACTCACTGACCACCCCACACGGGTTATGGTCGTGAGGATATGTGTGTTATGAATGTATGAATGAACGAAGGCGCAGCTGGAGCAAGGCTGACTATAGGAAGCCGGTGCTAATTAAGCGACTATGAAAGATTAACAAAGAAATGTGCTGCCACGAGCAGCACGCGCTGCCGCGTGGGCGAGGGTGCCCGCGACGGCTGTAAAGATGCGCTGCCACGAACAGCACCAGCGCTGCCGCGTGGGCGATGGTGCCGCTAGGGTTTAGAAAGCGCTGCCACGAGCAGCACCAGCGCTGCCGCGTGGGCGATAGTGCCGCTAGGGCTCAGAAAGCGCTGCAACGAGCAGCACTGGCGCTGCCGCGTGAGCGAGAATGATTTTAATGGAAATAGCTACTGCGAACACACGAGACGGAAATCCTTTCCGACCCGTGAGCCAGCAAAGCACGTGAAAATTCTAATTTAACAGATTTTGAGCAAAGAGACACTCAGAAACACAAATCAAAGTAGGATAATGGAGATAAGAAAGGAATGTGCACTCCCCTGGCGTGATTTTGTTGTTTCCACGCGTCGTCGCGTCGATCGGCCGAGTGACCTTGCCATCGCGTAAGGTCGCGTCAGGTCCGCCCGCTCGTCCGCTCCTTTGTTCTCGAAACCTCGTTTTCGTTGACTAGGTTCGTGTCTTCTTGTCTGCGGTCGCCACTTCTTGTATGCGCTCAGCGATGATACAAGAGAGAAATGAAAGATGACTGACTTTAAATTGGTTTACTACTTCAAAAATGGTTTGACAAAGATTGATATTTGTTGAATGTAAGGAACACGTCTTATATTACGGACGGTCTCGTGGTCAGTGCCGGGCGGCCGGGTCCCCCGTCGCTCGCTGCGCTGGCGCTTCCTCCCGCGCCCCGCGCCTCGCTCCCTCCGTCGGAGACAAAGGGTGAGTCTTTGAACAATCTAATTGGCATTAACTTTCTGCTTGGTAAAAGTGCTTTAAACACCGAATGCTCATTAAATAGAGATGTAAATAATAATTATGAATTGTGGCATCAAAGGTTGAGCCATATTGGCAAATCAAAATTTATGGAACTAAAAAGAAAGAAACTATTTCCTGATATTAAAAAAAATTGATAATATTACGCCAAACGGTAAACTGTGTGAAGCTTGTATTCTAGGAAAACAAGCATGTTTACCATTTAACAAATCGAAAACAAAACAAAATTTGAAACGGGCTCTATTTAAAGTGTATACAGATGTTTTTCCTGTTACTCCTTCATCTATTGACGGCAAAAACTATTTTGTTATTTTTGTAGATGAATACACGCATTATTGTGTAACCTACCTGCTATCTCGTAAATCAGATGTTTTTGTTGCGTTTCGGGATTATGTTGCAAAAAGTGAAGCTCATTTTGGTTTGAGTATTGTCAACTTATATTGTGATAATGGAGGGGAATTTTTGTCTAATGAGATGAAAGAGTTCTGTGTGCAAAAAGGTATTAGCTACCACTTGACAGTGCCACATACTTCGACTTTGAATGCTATTGCCGAACGTATGATAAGAACAATTACAGAACGAGGACGTGCAATGATAGCAGGTTCGAAATTAGATAAATTGTTCTGGGGTGAGGCTGTATTAACTGCTACCTATTTAATAAATATCAGCCCCACGGCGGCACTGGAATTGGATAACACACCTTATGAGTTGTCGCATAATAAAAAGCCGCAACTAAAGTATTTAAAGGTTTTTGGTTCTATTGTTTATTTTGTTAATAAAACTAGAAAAACTAAATTTGTCGAAAAATCTTTAAAGGGCATTTTGGTTGGTTATGAACCAAATGGTTATAAGGTGTGGGAAGTGGTAGAGGAAAAGTTTGTGAGAGTCAGAGATGTGGTTGTGGATGAGATTAATTTCTTATCAAGTAGGCCAGCGAAAACTGAGCCGGAACGGATTATGGGTGATGAAAATCGCTATAAATCTGTTGACAACCTGGAACGGATTATGGGTGATGAAAATCGCTATAAATCTGTTGAGAACCTGGAACGGATTATGGGTGGTGAAAACCGCTATAAACCTGGTTATTACTCTGACTGGCACCTTTGTAAAAAGAGGTGTGAATCTGATAAGAATCAATCGGATGACAAACGGGGCAAAATACCTGCCACATTGGGTTTGATACCTAATAAATCTGTTAGTGAGACAGATGGGCGCTTGAACTGTTCTCCATATCACAATGACTTGACTTTATCTCGAGAAAATGAAAATAATTTTATTGATAAACCGTCACATAATTTGAGACGCATTGATAGAATTAAAAATATGACTACTGTCTCTTATAACGAAAATGATAGTATTTCTGATAACTATTTGTTGTGTGCTGAATCTTTGATATTTCAAATTCCTCAGTCATATAAAGAAATTGAATCCAGGCATGATAAGCATCTATGGGAAAATGCCATCAAAGAGGAAATTAATTCACTTATTGAAAATGATACCTGGACTCTAGAGCCAAAACCACAGAACAAAAATATTGTCGATTGTAAATGGGTATTTACTATTAAAAGTGATGAGTCTGGAAACCCCTTGAAATATAAAGCGCGTTTAGTTGCTCGCGGTTTTAGTCAGAAATATTTGATTGATTATAACGAGACATTTGCACCAGTGGCAAGGATCACAAGTTTTAGATTTTTATTGGCTTTCGCGAATCAATTTAATTTGCTGGTTCACCATATGGATGTGAAAACTGCATTTTTAAATGGGAAACTAGACGAGGAAATTTATATGAAAATTCCTGAGGGTATCCCGCAGGCAAATGATATGGTGTGCAAATTAAATAAGTCGCTATATGGATTAAAACAGTCTGCACGCTGTTGGTTTAAAATGTTTGAACAAGCTTTGATAAAAATAGGTTTTAAATACTCATCAGCGGACATGTTTAATGCTGGTCATGTTTTAAAGAACATTTATGTCTTACTTTATGTTGATGATCTAGTAATTTCAACCGCTGATATAAGTACCATGAATAGTTTTAAGACATACATAATGAACACTTTTAAAATGGTAGACTTAAAAGAGATCAAATGTTTTCTGGGAATCAGAATTACAAGGTCTGAAAACAAAGTTACTTTGGATCAGGAAATGTACATTAAGACAGTCCTTGAGAAGTTTAACATGAGTGACTGTAATACTGTCAAAACACCCCTTGAAAGTAAAGTAGATTACAAAGCATTGAATTCGTGTGAAATAACAAATTCTCCTTGTAGAAATCTTGCGTTATTTAAAAGGAACCATAAATCTCAAGTTAACTTTCACACGAAATGATTACAAAAATATTCTAAGTGGCTTTGTTGACTCTGACTGGGGTGGTAATGAAGTAGACAGAAAAAGTACTACGGGTTATTTGTTTAAATTATTTGATCAATGCACAGTATGCTGGCAAACAAAGAGGCAGCAAACAGTGGCAGCATCATCCACTGAAGCAGAGTACATGGCTCTATATGAGGCTGTGAAGGAAACTCTGTGGCTAAAGTCATTAGTAACAAGTATTGGCATTGAGGTACCGAATTTTATTCCTATTTATGAGGATAATACTGGATGCATTAGCATTGCAAACAACCCTACCAGTCACAAAAGATCTAAACACATTGATATTAAGTATCATTTTTCTAGAGAACAGGTAGAGAAAAATGTAATTAAAATGTTTTATGTTTCTACAGATAACCAGTTGGCTGATATCCTGACTAAATCATTACCCTCGGTGCATTTCACCGAAATGAGATTGAAACTCGGTGTTATGTTGTAAATATGTACAATGTATGTAAATAAAAATGATTTTAGGATATGATTATTATAAGAACTTGGTTATAATAAGTATATGAATAACATTAATAGTAAGTAGTTATAATGAATAGTATTATTGATTGGTCTGATTAGGTTTTCCTGGGTTTTCCCTAATCCTGCGCAGCGAATGTTGGACCATGATGATTGTAGTCCCAGAGAGAGAGAAAAGGGAAGGTGTGTGATTTTATTATTGTATAAAGATTTTTGATATACTATGTTGCATTTAAAAAGGAAGGGATTTATTTTTGAGGGGGCGTGTTGGAGTATAACAAAAATAAATCTATCTTACTTCAACACTATGTCTGTCTTTATCTAACTCGTAAATATTGTTTTTATTGAACAGAGCCCTATGCAACCACTTAACTAAAATCCCTGCATCCCTGCAGTCTGCGTATTCACTTAGTCCGGCATGGTACCGCATGCCTCGCATAATATTAGTGAAACACACCTTCCAAGATATATAAGTAAAAGGATAATAAACGATTATTATTGATATCCTTAACTTGGTCTTTCCTTTGATGTCCATGTAACCCCAACACTATTTTCTTGCTAAGGGTGGTTACAGCAAATAGAATCGGTCTACTTTTCTCTGTTTTCTTTCCAATTCTTTTGACAAATTCGATTTGGTTTTCATTTATTTCAACATCTAAATTTCCTTTTATAATTCCTATCAATAAAGACTCTAACTCTTTGTACGATCTTTCCTCTTCTTTGATTCCAAAAATGAGTAAATTTCTCATTCTGATATCATCTTATTGGTGGGTACCCACAAGGCATAACGAAAAATAAAGTGCTCCGGTAAAAATACTAATTTTATATATCTAAAGCGTATATAACCCAGTGAATAGTGGTAAATAGTGAAATAAACAGTGAAATAAGTACAACGAATATATAATCTTGTTACTTAGATAGTGATAAATAGTAAAAATTGACACAAATAACAACAGATAATTTTAAGGTGTAAAAATAGCTGAATACCAGTGAACAATGGTATAAACATTGCTATTCTTACTATCAGTGCGTTATATTGAAGCAATAGTGGACTAAATGTGATTGTTAATTGCAATAAAATACAAAACAACAGGAAAGAATAGCACAAGACAACTCTGTCTTTTCTGTGGATTGTATAGGATACAGATACCTGAGAATCAGTCGCCCAAGTGACAAGATGTCAAGTTAGTGCTGATATACCTTATTATTAGAACATAATTATTAGAAATTTACAAAGAAATTGTAAAGAAAAAATAAACAAAAATTGTTTTAACGACATTCCTAACAACGGTAGCGGAACTGACAGGTTAAGCCAATACATCATCTCACGTCAGTAACGCAAGTAACTCACATCGCTCGAAAGAGGGCGCCTATACACAATCGTAACCAATATGGAACAAAATATACTAAAAGTTATAGAAAACATGCAACTACAGTTTACTGAAAAATTTAATGATATAGAATCTAAATTTAATAACCTGGAATCAAATATAACAAGTAGCATCAATAAAAAATTAAAAGGATTGATCACATAGAGAATGGTAAACATTAGAACTCACAAATTCCGGAATTTAATACTTCGAAATTCAGTAGTGGAGTCCACAAGGACATCGCGAGAGCGAATAAAAACAGCGCCACCGCGGCGGTTTGGCACATTCGATCCGGAGCAGTCATCAAGCAAGCAAGCAAGCTGGAAGGAAGCCCAGTATAGCCAGAAAATAGTTTTCTTATTTCAAGAACCCCTCCCCGCTTCCCGTTCGGCTCAAGAATTGTCACATACAGTCCACTTCCGAGCCGGCGGTAAAAAAGAAGAAAGAAAAATTTGGCTGCTCCGGGTCTGCGTCAAGATAGAATCTAATAGAAGAAAGAAACGAGAAAATGCCGGTAACAAGATCGAAGACAGGAAGACGGACCCCATCGGCCGAACCCGCCATAGAACCTACAGAAGGTAGCGTAACCGGTACCGCCGAATCTACAGACGGTTCCGCTACCGCCACGTCGACCGCTACGGGATCTTCCTCGTCAAACGCCACCGCCAGCACACTCGCCAGCTCGTCAGAAGCCTCGACAGTCACAGAAGCCCCTGCCGCTGACACCCCCGCCGTCGTTGCCGTCACCTCCACGCCCGCATCGACCGCCCCGCCGAAACAGAAGTGCAGCAGCAGGAGGTCATCCGCGAAGACGTCAACAAGCACCAAGGCGTATCGTATCGCGCTAGCCAAAGAAGAGCTAGCACGCGCCAAGCTAGAACATGCCGCCGCACGTCTCGCAGCTATAGAAGCCGAAGAAGAAGACGCCAGCTCCGATGATGGCAACACAGTCATCTCCGGGTCCGACGCAACCACCAGGGTGGACGAGTGGCTGCAGCAAAGCCACGTACTCGCCATCACAGACGGGCAGCAGCCGATAGAAAAAAACAGCTGCCCGAAAATACAGAAACAGACCGCGCCGCCGCCTCTCAACGCGCCGGTGTAGGATCTACCGCCGCCAGTATGGACCGCCGCGCCCAGCCGGCCTTAAAGATAAACTTATAAACAAACAAACATAATTTATATATTTTATACACATATACGAGTACAAAAAAAATAGGAGCTTACAAATATACCAATAACACATGCGTCCGATGTCACGACGAACCAAACCGCAGTTTTGCGTCGAACGAAACGTTGATTCCCGAACGAAGACCGGACGGTTCTCTTGTGATTTCTTCTATTGTTATTGTTATTCTTCGTTGGAAACACTGTCCGATGTCACGGACTCAGCAAACATACGTCAAACAATACTCAATTCAATACCCATACGCAATAGTAAGACTGTCTAAAGTTGCCATACAAAGCTATAAGACCAGATGAAAAAGCCAATTTTGATGGGTCTTATAGCTTTGTATGGCAACTTTAGACAGTCTTACTTTAACGTATGGGTATTGAAATCGTCAAACAAAAAGAAATCAATAATAAAAAACAAAAGACTACAACAGAAACTATGGGAGGTGATAACGTGAATGAACGTGAACGTGATGTATCATGTGAAGATAATAAAAATGAAGAGGTCTCCAACGAACCAAACGTGATAAATAATAATCAAGGAACGGTTGAAAATTCTGGTCGAGGTGTAGGTCCATGTGTCAAAGAAACAGATAGAAGTAATGAAGAATCCGAAAAAGATATATCGACAGATCCCATTCATCCACGTGTCTTGAAGGTACTCCTCATAGAAGAACAGAACGGAATTACGGCAGTGTCATTCAAACTGCATCCTCACCATCTTGCTCCACAGCTTTAACAGGTATCGAATCAAGATAAGCCTTGCTCTTTGTAAATAAACATACTATCACGGGATTTTTGATTTAAGTCTTAAATTAAGGTTACTGGACTTAACGAATTAGTATTTTTAGGTCTCAGGAAGTGCTCACATTATTTTTCAGGATTCCAATCGCAAGTTCTGTCTTTATTGAGTACCATAAAGATACTAACTGAACAGAAATTGGAGATTCTAAAACAGAACAGATACATAGCTGCAGGGACGCTGAAATCTAAATTTAAATTTCCACTGAACAATTGATAGCCAATGAAATTTTGCTTAAAAACAAAGATAATTATGATAATTTGGTAAGTTTTTATCTATATACCAAAGCATAGCCAGCAGCGGCCCATAGCAGTGGGTATGTTACGCCGCTTGGTTGTCACGCTGTAAGGGAGGATGTATCATCGTACCTGCAGCCGCACCAACTGGGTTTTGGGACGGCACTGGGGTGCGAGGAGTTCTAATGAGAAAAATTGAAATAGAATGTTTCCTCACTGTGTCGTTTCATTCAAGAGTTTTTACTAAAATTCCCTAAAAACCTCGTACTTGCCTACACCTTGCCTTGCCTTGCCTGCCTTGCCTAAAGGTAACATTAAATAGTGGCATACAATATAGGTAAGAATGATTGAATTTCACGCATCATTTGACACTCTTTTAGGTTCCAAGATACGAGAAATTTTGGAATTTTTGATGCGATAAAAACACGATAATTTTGCTGTCAATCTGGGATAATTCTTAAGTGCCGATCTGGCAACACTGGCGATCATTCTGTTGCTAGCCGTTGAACGGAACGGTTCTCCTGCTGTATTATGTCTTGTGAGTATTACGATATTATTACCTGTGCTATCCTATGCTGTCCCTATGTACTATGTGTTATAAATTATGTAATGTAGGAATAGTACACAATAAATATAATATATATAAAACTAGTACATCTTATTATTGCTCCTGGAGTATCTTATACTTACATACCCTGTTACAAAACTATAAGGCTATCATTTAAGCTTAACTGATTTGCATTCCAATACCGCTCTGGTAATTGATTAAAAATCTGAATAAATAATAGTCCCGAATCACTAGAAGTCTCCATGGATTACAACTCAGAAGTGGGATCGGAAACTTTAAGTTTTTTTAAATTATAATATGTTATGTTTATACCTACAAGGATAAGTGATTACAATATTATTACAGTTTTTTTTTTCTAAACGCATACTTGCATATCATATGCTTATTCAGAGTTACTCTTTCAAGCCTTTCAAAACTGTATAGGATTTTTGTTGCTTTTGAATACGAATTCTCGTCTGTATTGTATATTTCAGGTTCACTATGGAGGGACCTGTTTTGGGAGGACATCGGAGGCGAAAATCGGGTGAAGGTTCCTGTAGGATTCTGTGTAGAAACGGAACGCAATGTTCTGCGTTGATGGAAACGAGTTTGTAATAGACGAAATGTCATAGACAATGTTGAAGTACTTTGCCTTTACCAGCGAATAAAGAAAGAAGTATTGATCTGATTAAATTCTGTTTTAATGGTTAAATCCTGGCAAAAACCTCATATAAACAACACTGGCGACGAGTAAAAAGGAGATAGAACGCTGAACGAGAAAACAATGGCGTTGGCATCGCTGGCGGACACGGGATCTGTTACCATACACCCGTTCGACCCGCACACCGATAATGGCACATCGTCGTTGATACTGCAATATCATCATCTCAGCCGATGGACGTCCACTGCTGGACATAGGCCTCCCCCAAGGATCGCCATAACGACCGGTCCTGCGCTGCCCTCATCCAACGGGATCCCGCCGCCTTCACAAGGTCGTTGGTCCACCGTGTGTGGGGCCTACCCACGCTACGCTTTCCGGTACGCGGTCGCCACTCGAGAACTTTTCGGCCCCATCGGCCATCGGTTCTGCGAGCAATATGCCCCGCCCACTGCCACTTTAATTTAGCAATTCTTTGGGCTATGTCAGTTACTCTGGTTCTTCTGCGGATCTCTTCATTTCTGATTCGATCTCGCAGGGAAACTCCGAGCATAGCCCTCTCCATTGCTCTTTGGGTGACTTTCAGCCTTTTTATGAGGCGTTGAGTGTTACGACCACGTCTCTGTTCCATATGTCATCACTGGCAACACACACTGATCGAAGACTTTCGTTTTAAGACACTGCGGTATTTGGGACGTGAAGATACTACGTAGCTTCCCGAACGCTGCCCAACCGAGTTGGATTCGACGGTTGATCTCTTTCTCGAAGTTGGACCTACCTAACTGAATAGTTAGTCCCAGGTAAACATAATCGTCAACAACTTCGAGCGCCGAGTTTCCGATCATAACAGGAGTAGGTACAACATGGGCATTTGACATGATCTTCGTTTTGTCCATGTTCATCTTCAGACCAACTCGTTCGGAGGCTCTGCTAAGATCATCGAGCATTCGACTGAGCTCCTCCATAGTCTCCGCCATGATGACTATATCATCGGCAAACCGAAGGTGACTGATGTACTCGCCGTTTATATTGATGCCTAGCCCTTTCTAGTCCAGAACCTTGAAAACATCTTCCAGTGCAGCTGTGAACAGTTTCGGAGATATAACGTCTACCTGCCTCACACCTCGCTGCAGTAGGATAGGTTTCGAGTTCTGGTCCTGTAGTCGGACTGACATAGTGGCGTTTTTGTACAAGCATTTCAGCACTTCGATGTACCGGTAGTCTACTTGGCATCGCTGAAGAGACTGCAGTACAGCCCAAGTCTCGATCGAATCAAAGGCTTTCTCGTAGTCCACGTACGCCAAGCAGAGGGGCAGGTTATACTCTTCAGTCTTCTGTATAACTTGCCGAAGCGTATGTATGTGGTCTACGGTGCTAAAGCCTTTTCGGAAACCGGCCTGTTCGGGAGGCTGCAAATCGTCAAACCTGCGCGCGAGACGGTTCGTAATGACTCTCGAGAACAGCTTGTAGACATGGCTAAGAAGAGAAATGGGCCTATAGTTCTTCAACAGGGCATTATCGCCCTTTTTGAAGAAGAGCACCACTAGACTTCTGTTCCATGCCTGCGGCGTTTTACCCTCGAGTATGACGGAATCGAACAGCTTCTGAAGGGCCTTCCGGACCGGTTTTCCAACCGCCTTCAGAAGCTCGGCCGTAATCCCGTCATCACCCGGCGCCTTGTTGTTCTTTAACTGTTTGAGAGCCATACTAATCTCGTACAGGCTGACGTCCGGAATATCTTCCGTATAGTGCCGGGTCAATCTAGCTCTTGGGTCGTTTGCCAGATTTGTAGCGGGTCTTCGTGTTGATGTGTATAACTGTCCATAGAACTTCTCGACCTCTCTCAGAAGCTCAGGCTTGGACGATACGATTCTGCCATCTTCAGTCTTCAGCTTTGATAGCTGGCTTTGCCCAATAGACAGATCCCTTGCGAAAACCTTGGAGCCTTTGTTCCGCTCTATAGCCTCCTTAATACGCTCGGTGTTAAACCGGCGCAGGTCACAAGTCACGGACTTTGAAATCTGCCTATTTCTGCAATATGTCACATGTAAAAAAAAAACTATTTTCTTTTTTTAATCGCAATGTATCCGAAATCTGGTGTGCTAGCTCATGGCAAAATGTCACACGTCTGCTATTAGAGCATTAATGCAGACAAAAAAACAGCAATTTGTTATTTGTCAAGTTGGTACTACGGTGGATACAACAAAATGTCACATGTCAAACGTCAAGTCACGAGTTCGCGCGTGAATGTGTTGTCTCGTCTATTTTTGTCAATTTTCGACAGTTTATTGGTAAGTTTTTTATATCATCACTTTGCAATTATGTTATTGGCTATTTTATGTGTTGTTCTATGATATAGAATTCACTTTTGTGACATAAAATAGCACCAGCAACTTGACCAAGTTTATTTTCTCGTTCGGTTAGGTTATAATATACAATTCGTAAGTTTTGGGTTTAAAAAGTACCCCGTATTGTTTAGTGACGTTAACTTTGATGTTTCGAGTAATTTTATGAACAATTTTATGACAGTGAACTTTTCTAGACCGCTATTATTTTCATGAAACAATAGTTTACAAGTAGGTACTTACCATGTACTTACCTCATATTCTCAATATATTATATGTTTTAGTGTGTCTTAAAATGCGGAATCGACGACGAGGAAACTTAGGCAAACAGTGCAATCCAGCACCACAATATAAAGGACATAATGCTCCACAGAGTTGCCGTAGCAAAAGGATTTTGGGATTAGCATTTTCAGGTAAATACAATTTTTTTAAGTCTATACCAACCTAATTATGTTGGATTTCTTTGCTAGAGATACAAGTAGATTTTTTGTTTTGAAGCCAATCATAATGAAGCAGATGCAAACAAAGCAAAAAAGCAAAATCTTCAAGCTACAACAATCAAGATGGATGTTGAAACAGGTATTTTCTTGTTTATATAAATTAGTATACAGACATTTATTTCTACTTCCTGCTAATTATCAAAACTTTTAAGTTTCTTCTTCTTTTGTAGCTGGACAAGAAATTGATAATTGTAACACTACCATGACAACACCACCAGATATAACTAAGATAGATGCTCAACTTGTACCTGCTATTGTGACACCACCTACATTGTCATCTCTACAATTTGTTCAAGATAAAATAGGTATTGTTTATAATATATAATTAATTAGTAAACAAACATTTTCGTCTCCAGTTAATTAACAAAACTTGTAAGTTTGTTAATAAACTACAGACATTTATTTCTACTTCCTGCTAATTATCAAAACTTTTATGTTTCTTCTTCTTTCGTAGCTGGACAAGACATTGATAATTGTAACCCTACCATGACAACACCAGATATAACCAAGATAGATGCGGTACCCGCTATCTTTACACCACCTGCATTGTCATCTCCACAATCTGTTCAAGATACAATAAGCAAGATGGATGTTGTAAGAGGTATTTCACTATATTTCATAAGTATGTTATATTAATGGTGTAGTTATAATATTTAATATTATGTGAGTTCATAATTATTGTTCTTAGATTACTTTATAACAATGCTCCAAATTTAATAAACAGCGATGGGTTTGTGTCCTTTGCTTATACACCAATAAATAAGTAAATAAATAAACGATTCAACTAATTACTTGAAGGTATTTTACCTGAACTTAAAGTTTTGAGCTACTTTTTTTTACATGTACAGCAAAATCCAAGGAAGCAGGTACAAATGAAGTAGAGGAAGATAAGGATCTTATTGCCAATGCAGATGAAGGAGACAATAACACTGACTGTGAATTAAATTCATGTGATTTAGGCTCTGTTATTTGAAAAACAATAATCAAGATAGCCAAACATGTAATTGCTTTTGTTATTAACTGCCAATCGACTAAATTAATATTATGCTTAAACAGTACCTAATGTCTTGTTTGTTTATGCAAGCTTCATTTGATTTGAATTTCATTTCAGTACAATCCACGGAAACAGATATAGATGAAGAAAGATTATCACCTAATCTATTACTACAAACAGTTCATGAGGTAGAAAAAGATAAGGATTCTATTGCTATTGAAGTTGATGAAGATGCCACTGACTGTGAATTAGATTCATCAGATTTAAGCTCTGTTCATTTGATGAATAATAATCAAGATAGTAAAAAAGCAATTTGCTTTTTTACTAACTACCAATAGTAAACGAAATTAATATTATACTTAAACAGTAGTGTTTTTATGTGACGTGTTTGAAAGAAAGAGCAAAGGGCAAGCTGATCCTACATCTTGGAAGAGAGCAAAAAATTATGCAGCAAGGATGAAGGGTGAGAAGTATGTTGGTTTCAAAAAAGATGAAACGGGAAAGTATACTCAAACTGAAAATAAACCAGCCAGAAAAATTCTTGATCGATGCCAGGGTCACATAAAACTAGCTGTCAGAGGACCGCGACAAAACTATGAATGTGAGTCAATTAGTCCTGAGCAGAGAGAGTCCATGTTTAAACAATTCTGGAAACTAAAGTCATGGGATAGTCGCAAAACATTTGTCAAGACATTGGTTAAAACTACTGCTCCTAAATATTACAGAAAAGTTGTGGATGATAAAAAGCCCAAAAATCATTCATTTACTTAAAGTTAAAGGTTCAAGAAAAAGACACAAGTTTCCATGTATGTAAAAAAATGTTCACTTCTACTTTGGGTATAGGAGAGAGAACTGTGAGATCATGGCTCTTGGAGAACAGTTATAATACAGATTGCGAAGATGCGTCACAGTCGGAGCAACAGCTCCGCGGTTGTTCACGTTTCAAATTTAAAGTTTAGATTGTAATACGTAACAGTTCCGCATTTCTCTATTTCATAATTTCAAAATTTTAAATCTACTTCGCGTTCTATCATACTTCGCGTACCTACTTTGTATACCTACCTACCTATCACTCTTTCGCTATAGTTTGTTCCTGTAAGACCCGTATCCAGCGCAGCACAAAACAGACATTGTAAAAGAGGTAATGTTTTTAAAATTGTAACTTGTAACAAATTTGTGTAAAATTTATGTAACAATAATTTCTTCTGTGTACCTACCTACTGCTTGAATTTATATATCGGGATAATTTCTTCTGTGTACCTACCTACTGCTTAAATTTAAGTATTTTCTTTGTGTACCTACCTGCTAAGTCTAATCTTTCAATATGGCAACTCACCCTATTTTTCTAATCAAATATTTTTTGCTGAACAAGCACGAGTTACTTACGAGGTGCTCATTCGGGGTCTCGAACCAGCTACGACGGTCATCGAGCTTAAAAAACAAATCGTAAAAATCACACCTACCTACTTAGTGAGGATATTTTTGAATCGGGCTTAGACGCTGCTGAGGACCTCGCTGGAGTGTCCATATCGATTAAAGAGCTCGGCGCTCGGGTTAAATCTTTAGAGGAAAAGTACGATACCAGTTTGTACGAACGAGTGCGTGCCTTGTGTTCTCACATTTATTATCGCCTTAATCGAGTTAGTACTACCGACAAAACAATTTCGCTTACATACAAAGCGGTTAACAATGATTTTAACAGTTTATTCAAAAAATTCTTACTATGAAAAAGGACTCCTCCAGTCCTCGAATCACTGAAGCTGTCGACATACCGACACCAACTATTGTTGTTAATTGTGATCATACTTCTGATTCAATTTCAAAGCCTCAGTTTGATGGTAACACTTGTGTCCGCGTATTTTTACAAAAAGTACAGGAATATTGCACTTTTAGAAATCTAACTGACGTTAAATTACTTTCTCTTGCTCTTCATTTTTTCACTGGCAAAGCTAAGCATTGGTTCTGTTCTATTAAAGACGGGGTACCCTCATGGAAAGAACTTGAGAAAAAACTTATTGAGGATTTTACTTTATTTGATCATGACTACAGGTTGATGAAAGAAATTAACGATCGTACTCAGGGTGAGTACGATCGGATCGTACTCACTCGGAGGATATAGTAATCTACCTAGCTATTATGTCCCAACTTTTTTCGCGTCTAATTGACCCCATTTCAGAGCAGGAGCAATTAAAAATTCTTTTACACAATATACGTCTCTGTTATGCTACTGTCTTAGCTTCTAATCCTACCGGCTTAGAGTCGATATCAGGCTTGCGCAAGGTTTGCCGCAATTATGAGAGGGTGAAATGCCTTACATCTCAGTTCCGCGAACCGCCTAAAGTTACAGACGGTACATTAGCACCTGATCTAGCTTTTGCTAGTGTGAGCACTAACAAGGACAAATATGTAAATAAAAATTACAAGAATAATAAACACTATAACTATAATCAGCAAAGACAATATCAAAATAACAACTATAATAAACATGCTAACAATCAGCAAAGATAATATCAAAATTACAATCGATCGGATTTTAATAGGTCTATGTATCAAAAGCCGTGTCAACTCTAACGTACCGCCTTAGGAAGAGGTGAAACTAGAGGCGATCGAACCCCCTAAGCAATCCGTTTGTAGGTACTGCCCACGCTGCCGTACGGATGGACATACCTTGTCTAATTGCAAAAAGGATTATTTTGTTATTATTATTGCCAAGCCCAACAATATTTGTACTTTGAGACATTGGCTGCAAATTTAATTGATTTACAAGAGAACGTTTTATAATAGATGCTTGGCTTTCGCTATCGAGCAAGGCCTTTACATAAATTACCTTACCATTTTTGTCAATAAGTTTAACCTTTATAGTAGGCAGTAATACATTGGTATGAGCATTGCTATTGGAATGCAAGGCGGTATTAACCGGATTTCCCTTTGGAATTGTCTGATGCAAAAGAGTATTATGGTCCTCTTTACAGTCTTTGCATCTAAATGTGAACTTACATTCTTTGGAATGAGCTTTAAGGCATGTAATGCATAATTTATTCGCATCTAAAAATTTTAGTCTGTCTCCAACTGGAGCCAATTTAAATTTCGGACAAGCAAATAACATATGATTGTTGCTACAAAATGAGCAAATGTTATGCTTTTGTTTTATTACAACATTATTAACTTTATAGAAGTTATTTGTTTTGCCTTCACTGTTATTATTGTGAGGTGGGCTATCCTCCAAAGCAATTGCCCTTTTTTCCAAAAATTCATCTATAGTAGGTAAGGAATCAGGAGTTGTCCTGTCTAAATGGTAAGCTCGATGTGTATAGCCATCCAGCTTACGCGCCAAAATAGAAATTATTAACATATCCCACGTTTCAAAGGGTTGTTCCAAATTCTTCAAAGCATGAAGTTGTTGTCTAATATCAGACACAAAGAATCTAATGGCTATTGCAGTGCCCTTTTGCACCTGAGGCAAATCCAAAAGGAGATTAATGTGATTCGACACAAGTCTAGTTTTATTATCAAATCTCTTTTGCAATAACGATATTGCCTCCGGATAAGAATCATTGACAATTGGTAGATTTATGATAAAGGCCAAAGCATCACCACTTAAATATTTTCTTAAATAGCACAGTTTCTGAACATCTGATAAAGATTTATTCTTTTCAATGACAGCATTGAATAAGTCCATGAAAGGCTTAAATCCTGTGAAATCTTTAGCATCAAATGATGATATTTCAGTATTTGGGAGCTTAGAGCTTGAAAGGTTTGAAGGTTCTGATATACTATTGTTAGATTTAAGCTGCATACTCTCCTTGAACTTAGACAATACTGCAAAATATTTGCATTCTATTTCAGAAACATCCTCTTTATCAGACTCATCAAGAGATAAAATATCCAGATTAATTTCCTCATATTCAATATAAGTATTCACAAGTTTGTCCATACGTGTTTTGAGCATTTCAGCTCCAGCTGACGCAAACGCACTCGAATCAGTTACGAACGATTCAATCCGGGTAAAAGCACCTTTCAGCTGTCCACGCTTCAACCGTAAACGCTTTGGCTCCGCATCCATTTTTACTGCGTGAGACGTTTTACGTTTTAAATATCGATTTCACGCACATACACTGATAGATACCGCACTTAAATACCGCTTTGATTTATTGATTCACTTGAGGTTATGTTTTTGTTTACAACCGTGTTTGACAGATGACAGGTTGACAGCGAAGAACAAGGACACCAACACGACGCGAGGATACCATAGAGCATAGATGATACGTACAAAGCTGCCAACACGACGACAAACGGAAGTCGGAAACGAGGAGTAGTTTTCGAAGTACCGACCAAAATGGCTTCCTTGAAAAGTTGAAATTTTATGTTCACCGACGCCGAGATCGCTGGCACAAAGATCCAAACTGTATTGAATTTGGTCTTTGGAAGTTCACAGCCGCCGAAAAATAGGCCTGGGCACTTCGTTTATAGAACGAAATGCACCTAAGCGCAAAATGATGTCCGCGAAGATCCGCAAGCTAAGCACACCGGCGACTCGTTATAGCGAGCCAGCACAGTAATTACGCAGGCACTCGCGAAACTAACACGTTCACTGGTTATTTATGCAACGAAGGACCACTAAGCTGTTTAATAAAACGAGCTAAAACTAATTTATATAATTTATTTGTATAAAGGGGCTTCTAAACGGGCCATGTTTTGCTGCAATTTGTGGCTGCAACACAGTGGCCCGGCAACATTGCAAGCAATACCAGCCAGACTATGCAATATTGCAGTAATGTCCCGGCCATATAGGGAAACATGTTTTGTATTGCCATTTATGGCCGATATTGCCCCGATGGGTTGCCGGACGATCGCTAGGCGATCGATTTTACTGCAATATTGCTCGGCCAGTTCTATATTCGTTTCAGTCGCTCTCTTTATTATGACGCAGTGTATCCTTTTCTACGCGACATGAAGTTTGCTGTGAGTGACGCAATGTTGCTATATTCTGTGCTTTGCGATCAGCTGCATGTTATTTCGAGGTTATGCTTGATATTAAACAATAAAAATGACTACTACGTGGTCTAACGAGACAATTATTGATTTCATTAATGAAGTACATTTACACCCTGAGTTGTGGGATATAAAAACCGGAATATACAAAGATAGGAATGCTAAAAAAGATGCATGGAATGAAATCGCTGAAAAGTTTGGCATAACACGCAACGAGGCTTACAAAAAATTCAGAAGCTTAAGAACTTATGTAAATAATGAGGAAAAAAAGAAGAAAAGCGGTAGTGCTGGCGGTAAAACAGTGAAGTGGTTTGCTTTCGATGCGATATCGTTTGTCTTAACTCAAAATACCGCGAATACAAGATTAGACAGTGAAAATGCAACAGATCACGTAAGTATCTTTAATTAAGTATTTTAGACATTCAAAATATACATATCTTATATTAAGTATCATTTATTTTTTATTTACCTATTTATTTATTTTTAAATCATAACGATTGATAAATTCTTCCCTCTAAATATGTTTATCTTGAACTTGTTCCTTCTAAATATTTATCTTGCCATGCTACTCGCCCCTGCTCTGTCATAAAATATTGCATAAATTCGTCTCTTATTGCTTTTGCTCTTGTGGTTGCATTCCTGCCCAGTATTCTTAAATCTGTTAAACTTTGTTCATCATCTCTCCATGAGCCTGGCATTATTCTGCCATCGTCAATATCTTCACTATCAAAGGTCCCAGGTGGTGAATACAGAGATCGTGCTCTTGTTTTTCGTCGCAAAAAGTTATGTAAATATGCACAAGCCATAACTATATCTTGCACTTGTTTCAACTCAACATCAATAGTGTATAATATACGGAAAACTGAAGACAAGATACCAAAAGAGTTTTCTACTATACGGCGTGCTCTAGATATTCTATAGTTACATACACGTTTAGGAGATCCTATGTTCAATGTATATGGCTTGCAAATATTTTCTGTTAAGGGAAATGCATCATCTGCCAGAAAAATATACGGTGTTAACATTTCTCGGCCAGGGAGGGATTCAGGATGTGGTATGTTAAGAGTTTGACGCAGGAGTGCTTTCCCAAAAGCTGTACTTATCTGAGAAAGGCGACGTTGCCAGTTCGTGCAATTCTCGGTAAACGACGTGCCTGCAGTAGTGCCTCTCGCTCCCCAGTCGCCGGCGTGCTTCCGCGTGAGACACATACGTACGAGACATTTTTGTGATTTTGCAGTGAAAGAGTAAAAAAAAACAGGTAATTTCTTTTCGATATTAGTCAGTTTGTATATTGAACTTAGAGATGTATTTGTTTCGATATTATGAATCGTTTTTTTGTGGTTTTTATAGACTATTTGTCAAATCATCCACGTGGTTTTTATTGGTGGCTACATAACCTCAAAATGTTTGAGTCGGGGTGGGTACTGTTTGAAACACTGGCATGGGGCACTCTTTGAACCATGGTTCATCGAGTACTACATTTTTTCAGTACAATTTCACCACATTAGTTACTTTTTAGTATTATAATATATGATTGCTACTGCTTCATTTATTTTCAGAATGGGGCGAAATACTTTGGGAAGAGAGAGGCGGAAAAAAGGCACCCATTCAGCGGAAACGATGCGGAAAGCAATTGACATGCATTTAGCAGGTGCAAGTTTACGGAAAGCTGCCAAAGAATTTAAAATACCTCACGTCACACTAAGGCAGTGTTAACAATTCAGCTCTTTTAGCTAGATTTGGCTCTATTTATCATGTATCAGCTCTAAAAAAAACCGTTTAGCTCCTTAGCTTCTTTTTACGACTATTCTAGCTCTTTTTCAGTTAGCCATACCACGGTGGCTTTCCGGCTTCGAATCCACTACCGAAGTGCAGGTTAATTATTATTGAACGCAGCCATTTTGTATTGTACCTAACCATAGATCATAAAGAGATTCGTACGGGGCAACGGCGCGGTGCGAACGGGGAATTCCCCACAGTCGCCGTACACGATTTCTTTCTTGCGCTTACATGGTATTCATTCATCCTACGTATGTGAAAAGTTTATGTCATTTGAGAGATTAGTGCTTGTTTTGTGCTAAAGTTAAGTTTGTTTGTTAAGAAAGTGACTGAAGTGAAGACTATTGTGAAATTATGTCCTGTAGTAAACCATACACCCAGAAATTCCGCCAGGAATGGCTCTCTGAGCCTGATTTTCAGGGCTGGTTAAAAGAAGTCAGCAATGACAATACGAAAGCCTTCTGCAGTTATTGTCGATGCGAAATAAACGCCAAAAAATGACTTAATTAATCACATAAAGCGCAAAAAACACTTGAAAGCTGCGGAGCCCTTTTCTTCGAGACAACAAAAATTGACCTTTCAGGCAAAGCTAAAGTTCGACGAATTGAAGAGCTCATCTGAGGCTTCTCTGACATTGTATATTGCCGCTCATTCTTCAATATTACCGGTAGACCATCTTGGGGCTTTATGTAAAAAAGAATTTAAAGCTGATATAAAATTGCACCGGACGAAATGTACAGCTATACTAAAAAATGTTTTGGCGCCACATTTTGCGTCCAAATTACGTGAAGATGTTGGTGATGGACCGTACAGCCTCTTGTTAGACGAGAGCACTGATATAAGTGTAACAAAGTTACTGGGAGTTGTTATTCAATATTTTAGTAAGACTTCATATGAGATAGTGTCAAATTTCCTTACGCTTGGAGAGTTAAGTAAAGGCGACGCTGAATCCATTACGCAAACTGTAAAAAAAACACTACTTGCACATGGACTTGACATCAAAAAGCTTTCTGGTATAGGAGTTGACAACGCCAATGTAATGACAGGTGTACATAGCGGAGTATACCAGAAACTTAAAGAGGAGGTACCCCATCTCGTCATGATTAAATGCTCGTGCCATTCAATTCAACTAGCAGTTTCTCATGCTTCTGCCGAAAATTTAACTAGGCATCTCGAATATATTATACAGGAAACCTACAACTGGTTCTCGAAATCGTCAAACAGACAAAACGCATACAGAAATTTATATCTCACAATTAACGATGAAGAACCGCTAAAAATTACACAAGCATGTGCAACCAGGTGGCTTTCTGTTGAAACTGCAGTTAAAAGAATATTAGACCAATGGACAGAATTAAAATTACATTTTGGTATTACAAGGAACACTGAAAAATGTTACAGTGCAGAAACACTTTACAATTTATACACGAATCCCACAAACGAAGCATATTTGTTATATATCCACAGCGTTTTGGATCAATTACAGGGGCTAGTAAACATTTTTCAGTCGAATAATATTGATCCTAGCAAGTTACTTAATGACCTAATAACGGCTATAGAATCTCTCGGGAAAAAAGTTCAGAATCCTACTAGGAACATCAATGTATTCGAAATACAAAATTTAGAAGATTTCTTGGTTCCACATCCTTATCTAGGATTCAAAGTCGAAAGTAAGCTTTCAGAAATACGAGAGACCAATCGATTTTCAACCCAAGATGAAGAGCAATTCAGGGATAAATGTGTGAAGTTCACAGTAGAGCTCATAAAACAACTGAAACAGAGACTTCCAGAAAATTACAATGTTTTGAAAAAAGTCAATCAGTTGTCAGTTTCAAACACATTGAAGTAAGTAAAGGAAAGAATAACTTCACTAGTACGAGAAATGGGCCACAGCGAAGATTTTATCGCGAAGGTAGAAACACAGTGGGTCAATATATCTCTTGTACCATGGGAGAAAAAGGACAACACTATTTCATTTTGTTCCGAAGTTTTGAAATATCAAGATGCAGCTGGCAATAATCCTTTTATAGAATTGTGTTCATTTGCCTTGTCGATGATTTCTTTGCCGTGGTCTAATGGGGAAGTTGAACGAGTCTTTAGCCAACTGAATATAGTTAAAAACAAGGCTCGCAATAGACTACACAACACCACCACGAATGCCATTATTACCATCAGGGCAGGATTACGGCGTCAAAAAAAATGCTGTCACAACTACATATTGCCAACTGAGGTACTAAAAAAAATAGGGACAATGGCTTCATACAACAACCCTGATCAGGCTGCAGCAGGCCCAAGTGGAAGTTCCTTGGTGATTGATTTTCACGATGACGACAACATATGTTACTTATGGTCAGATGAAGATTAATGATACCTAGTGCTATTATTAAGAACATTGTTTTTTATTGATTAAAATATAATAAGTTCGAATGGTTTTATTTAGCTCTCTTTAGCTGATAAAGTTAGCTCTTTTTCAGCTCTTTTTTGGCACAACACTAGCTCTAAGCTTGAATACCAAGTTGGCAACACTGCACTAAGGAGGTATGTCAAAAATAGTCTTCAAAACCCGTCCTTAAATGTTGAATCAAATTACGCTGTTAAAAAGATATTTACGGAAGAGCAGGAGGTCAGTCTAAAAGATTACATGCTTGATTGTTCAGACAAATTTTATGGCTTGACGCTTAAACAATGCCGGAAATTGGCCTACGAAATGGCCAAAATCAATAATATCGAAGTACCTCTTTCCTGGGAAAGCTAAGAAATGGCGGGCAGAGACTGGCTACGTGGGTTCAGAAAAAGACATCCAAAGATGTCTCTGCGGAAACCAGAGCCTTGCAGTTTAGCCAGGGCGACCTCTTTCAATAAAGAAAATGTGTCGCGATTTTTCAATAACCTACAAGATGTTATGAGCCGCCACCCAGACTTTGCAAATGGTAACAGGGTTTACAATCTGGACGAAACGGCGACCACAACGGTTCAACGCCCTCAGAGGGTAATGGCACGTAAAGGACAAAGCGTTTCAAAAATAACAAGTGGCGAGCGTGGAGTGTTGGTTACAACCTGTTGTATTGTGAATGCCTTAGGACAAGCCATACCTCCAGCTCTGGTATTTCCTAGAAAAAATTATAAGCCTCACATGCTGCGTGGAGCTCCACCCGGATCACTTGGCCTTGCCACCCCGACAGGGTGGATGAATGGCTTTTTATTCATTGATGTTATGAAACACTTCATCAAACATGTTGCTGCTTCTAAAGACAACCCGGCACTGCTTATCCTCGATAATCACGAGAGCCATCTCTCCATAGAGGCAGTTGAACTTGCAAAATCTTCTGGCGTAACGATTTTGACTCTGCACCCACACACTACTGCCTCGACTTATTATATATAACATACTATGATGCTGTTGATGATATAAATATCCCAACTTGTCCTGATAAAGAAGCAGAAACTGAAAATAAAAAACAAAAAAGAGTTCACATTAATCAAAGTTATGTTGATTTTCTATCAGATGATGAAGATTTTGTATGGGATTCCACTTCTTGGAAGGATACGGAAGGATCTTCATCAAATGAAGATGACCAGCCAAAAAAAAAGAAAAAAATAAAAGATTACAAGAGGAGAAAGTTGGAGAAGACGGCTTAAGGAAAAAGAAAATTAACAAAAGGAACCAAAAAAAAGCTGCTCGGGAAAGAGGTAAAGAATATGTCAAGAAAGATGGATCAATTTCAAGTGAAAAACAATTACAGCCAAATCCATGTGCAAATAAAAACTGTGGACGTAAATGCGAAGAGGTAAACGAAATAAAGAGAAGAAACTTATTTGATCATTTTTGGAGTTTGTCTGCAGAACGAAAAAAGGATGGGCTAGTTGCAATGTCAACTAAAAATGAAGTATATAGAAAGAGAAATAAAGATTCTTCGTACCGGTCAAACACTTTCCATTACTTTATAAATGATGGGGATGGGGAAGGGCGTTGTCAAGTCTGTTTACAGTTTCTTCTGAAGACACTTGATATCAGTCAAAGATATGTGTATTACACATTGTCAAACGCCAGCTTTAATTTGGCTTCTGCAAAAAATGATACAAGAGGAAAAACCGTTCCCTTTAATAAAACTCCTGATAATGTGAAAAGCGCTAAAATTATTTGATTTGATTATATTTTTAACTCACATTTGTTTAAGTAGTATTTCTTGCTTTGTTATCTATAAATTAAGCCAATTTTGAAGTAAATTGACTGATTAGAATTCATAAGAAAATTGCATAAACTTTTTTGAGATCGTTTATCTTGATGTATGTTTTTTCCTGATTTGTAAGAAGATTTAATGTTTTTGAGCTAAATATAAAACGTACACCTGCTTTTAGTTATAATAAAAATATGTCTTCATATAAATGATTTCATAAAGTTCAAATAAAAATTAGCCGACATATTTTTCCAGACATCCCGGTTCACAGCCACCTCTTTCCACTGATCGTCCAACTTATCCAATTCATCCCGCCATCTCCCCCTTGGTCTTCCGCGACCGCTCCGACCTTCTGGAACCCAGTCTGTGGCAGTGGTTGCCCACCTCTCTGGGTGCATGCGGCAGACGTGTCCTGCGGTCCCACTTTAGGCTGGCAGCTTTTTCCCCGACGTCCTTAAGCTTACACATAATAGGCAGAAAATAAATCTGTCTCTCATGACGACATAATATGTAAAAATACCGTTATTCCAGAGTGCTATGTGAACTTAGATTATTTTTTTCCAGTTAGTCACTGAGGATCAGTGTTGCCGTTTTGGCATTTTTAATGCTAAATTTGGCATATTTTCACCTTAGTTAGCAAGTAAATTTTAAACTTAGCATATTGCATTATTTTAGCATTTTTTGCTTGCAAAGCAAACTAGAGGTTTAAAAGTGTAATACCAAACGAATATGTTATTTTGCAATATCGTCTATGGCAACAATTTTGCAATATCGTATCGTCTATGGCAACAATTTATAGGGAAATCCCAAGCAGCTTTCAGACCATAGATATATTAATATATATTGTATGTTGTAGGTATATATTACATTTATTTATTTATTTATTTATACTGTTTGTTTGTACACAATAAGTTTGCCTTGTAATTGTTAACTGTCTCTTCTACGGGTCTGCTGGAAGAAATCTCTTCAGAGATAAGCTCGCCCTTTGTACATGTTTTCTCAACTTTGTGTATTATTATGTCCGTGTGTACAATAAAGTGTTATAATAATATAGAGTGGACGAGAGGGCCAATACCTGTCTCTTTTCTGCATGCCTGTAATCAAAATACTAGAAAGAGGCAAAGCGAATTTAGGGCTATTCCCTTTATTTGATTTGTCTCACTCGTACTTTTTACGGCTATGGTTCCCCTTGTAGATTCCAGCAGAGCTAGTACGCTAACCCGCGATAGCGGCAATTAACACATCTATCTGTCAAATTTTGTCTTTTATCTCGTTCGTTCGCGTGCGTAATAACGAGATAAAAGACGTAATATAGCCGTGATACGGCTATCGCGGGTTGGCGTACTAGCCCCGCTGAACTCGGCCCAAGGGGGATTTCCCGATGAGTCGATTGTTTATATTTAAGTTCAAACGTTCGGTCACAATCACAAATTCTCAATTTACTTTCTCGATTTAAGACAACGAAAGTGAGTGAGTGCGCGCGCAAGAGATTTTTTTGTGTGTATTTACATGTTTTGTGAAAATCATGGCCCCCAAATATTCACAACATTATCGTGAAGAATGGGAACAGATGAGCGCATTTAAGGATTGGCTTTCACCAGTTCCAGATGATGCCACTAAAGCTTACTGCAAATATTGTAAGTGTAATGTTATTGCGAAACTATATTGTTTAAAGCAACACATTTCTACTACGAAACATATGAAGTCTGCTGAGCCCATGAAAAGTCAACGAAAAAATAACTTCCCTAAGATGGAAACCCGTCTCGATACCCAAAAAGCGGAGGCCACTCTTTCACTTTTCATTTGCGAACATGCTGCAATTTTAACAGTCGATCACCTATCAGATATGTGCAAAAAGACATTTTCTGATAGTAGGAGTACAGATAACATGAAGTTACATAGAACAAAATGTACAAAAATTATAAATAATATTTTGGCACCGCACTTTGTATCTGAATTGTTAAAAGATATGGGAGATAAAAAGTTTAGCATATTAATAGACGAATCCACAGACATATCAGTCACAAAAATTCTCGGTATATCAATTCGATACTATAGCCAGACGAAAGAAAAAATTATTACAACATTCTTAGGTTTGGTTGAAATTGAGAACGGGACAGCCATCGCCTTAGTCAATGGCATTAAGACCCTATTTACACAATTAAATTTAAATATAAGAAATTTAATAGGGATTGGAACCGACAATGCTACTTCCATGACTGGTGTCAACAACGGCGTTCACAGCCTTCTGAAATCTGAAACTGGCAATAATAATCTAGTATTAGTGCGGTGCCTATGTCATTCCTTACAGTTGGCTATTACTCATGCGTCTGAAGAAACTCTACCACGAAATATAGAGTTCTTAATCCGAGAAACTCACAACTGGTTCAGCCATTCTTCCAATAGACAATTGTTCTACAAGGAACTTTATAAAACTATAAACTGTGGCAAAGAACCTTTAAAAATTACTAAGGTGTGTAATACCAGATGGTTGTCCATTGAACCTGCTGTCCGTAGAATAACAGATCAATGGTTAGAACTGAAAACCCATTTTGAAATTGTGAAACAAAAAGAAAACTGTTACATGGCAGAAATGCTCTACTCTATGTACAATGATCCCATTAATCATCTGTACCTGCTATATTTGATACCAATTTTAGATGAAGTACAAAAAGTGAATAAGCATTTTGAAAGCAATGACAGAGACCCGACCAAACTCCTAAATGATTTGGTTGAATTGGTTGAGTCTGTGGCTAGAAGAATTTTGATGCCAACAGTATCACCCAGAGTAGATATTTTGACAGCTGATGATATCACCAGTTACCTGGATCCATCTCCGTATATGGGTTTCAGTGTAGAAAGTCGAATTACTGAATACCAACTTTCTTCAGAATCAATTCAGAATCTACGACATCGTTGTAAACAATTTAAATTAAAGCTCGTCCAAGAAATGCGATCAAGGTTGCCAGTTAATGTCCAGACATTGAGAAAAATGAACATGTTTTCTGTACGGGAAGCTTTAAAAGCAATTAAACCACAAATTGTTGACATTGCTCAGGAGTTCGGCCATAACGCAGTCGATATAGAGCGTATTGTGGTGCAATGGCGAAACATCAGTCACATAAACTGGAAAAACAAAAATACGACGATCGAGTTCTGGTCAGATGTCTTTGAGTACAAAGACTCTGCCGATAATAATCCATTTCTGGAGTTGGCATCTTTGGTTATCTCTATCCTTTGTCTTCCACACTCGAATGCGGAAATCGAGAGAGTATTTAGCCAAATGAATGTGGTTAAAACTAAGCTGAGGAATCGGATGTCATTAACTACATTAAACTCAATTCTGCATGTCAGATATGGACTTCGAAGAGCAGGAAAATTTTTGTCATTCCTATAGTATTCCGGATGATGTGCTTAGACTTATTAAGGGTATTAAAGTGACTGATGAAAGTGGCAAGCCCGTCAACGTCACAAAACGAACCGGTTGAGTCTGACCTGCAGGTATTATTCGAACTAGAGGACTAAATTATTAGTCTCCTAGTTTGAAGAATACCTGCACTTATTTTAAGTAAGATTTTGTATTTTTTAAATAAATACCTACTTTCAATCAAATTGGCATTTTATTTTAGTACTTTAAAAATTTTACTTAGCATTTTTTAGCATTTTTTCGGCGAAAGGTTAGCATTTTCCTCAATTATAAAACGGCAACACTGCTGAGGATTCCAGATAGTCACTGTCCCACAATTTAATAGAGGCTAAAACTAATATCATTCAATAAATATTTTGTTATTTTAGTTCATATTTAAGTAGAGGTAGTTTATATTGCTTTATACGTATAGGTGATTGTAATCTCTAGAGTTCAATATGCCTAATAAGAGAAAAAAATAAATAATTTAAAGGTCAAAAGTTCCTACTGTGATGATCTTGAAAGAAATATATTCTTTAAGCGATGATTATTGTTCTTCATTGATGTTAAACATTGTTTTTCAAATATTTGGAGGTTATTTAATATATAATAAAAACAAATTTTACAATACAATTTATATTTTTCATTTTATTAAATGTTTTCTTTTGTGACGAACCGGAGTGATATCCTATGAAATCTTACATAAAAATTAAGATTCCGACAATGTTTTATTTGTTATTGTAATATTTTTTTGAATTTTACTTATTTAATAGTATGGAATATACTATTAAATAAGTGAAATTCAAAAATAAGATAAGAAAATGTAGCTAAATCTCCACAACATACGAATCAATTCCGGTGCGTCACGTGTACACCTTTCTAGAAAAACGCCCACAAATGATAATGCGAAATATGATTACCTATTTAATTTGCTCTCAACTCGTTTAAATTTGGAAATTTCTAAAGGAGACGTAAAAATCATAAAAACTTTATTAAAAATTTTATCAGCAAATTTAAGAAAAGATGGTTAAAGGCACACAGAGATGCCAAAACATTTCGAGTTCAAAATTTGTCTTGGTTAGAGTCTCATATCCGTTGGCCTTCTTGTGCATCAGTTGATTTGCTGTCTATATTTAGTCGAGAAACTATGGACACAAGAAGAGTTGAGTTTGTCAACTCTTTCAATGGAAGCCGGACCATCTTATGGTGATGTCAGTATATCGACGGAACATCTTCCATCGATGACCATCGATATACTGATATCTGATGATATGGACCATCGTCCATCTTGTTGTGATAAAAGTACAAATACTCTAGTTACACGAAAGGCTTTTGTTGATTTGACGAACAAACAAAAAAAAGACGTTCGGGGTCGTTGCTTGATCATGATGAGGAAGAAATTCCTTTTTTTGCATCGATTTCTAAATTAAAAAAGAAAGGAAATACACAACTTGTAGATATTATCCGTTGTCTATCTACGGATACGGATAAAACTCAGAAAACCCATGATTTTTTGTTTAAACACTAACCAGACGAATCCCTTCCGGTGGATGAAATCTTGGCACTTTTTAGTGTGATAAATATATCAAAATGGCAGTACCAGACAATGAGAACCTACCTTAATGAGAAAGGTAAGTATATCAAAATTACCATCATACTACCAAATTTTAAATGCCAAAAATCGTGCTATCCACAAAATCCTGAGGATATAAATGTTACAGAAACTGGTGCAAAGATAAAACTGCAAGCGATTATAGACTTGACTGTTGAAAAAATTCTTAAAATCATTGGAGTCGATTTTGACTTTCCAACCTTAAAGACTTATATGCAAGTGGGGCTGCGATGGATCTTCTTCACACAGCAATTACAAACAAAAACATAATGCTGGAGAAACGTTTTCTGATTCATCTGTTTTTATGGCAAGTTTTGTCCCATTACGCAAGACGTGTGGCGATATAAAAGTGTGGGAAAATCCACGTCCATCGTCGACTTCATATTGTAGACCTTTTCTGTTTGAGTTCATGAAAGAGACAGAAGAGGTCATTAATTCACAAATAAATTCAATCGATGCAGAAATATCAAATTTGTTACCGACAAAAATAGGCGACCTGGTTATATTTCATGAACTTCATATGACGATGATAGACGGAAAAGTGGCAACTGTTCGGTCAGAAACACGTTTGTGGGGGCATCATGGTCGCCTGTTGACGACCCCCAATGCACCACAAGTACGGCCCTGCCTTTTTCCTGAGTGCGTCCCTGCGCTGCGCCTGCGATCCTGCTCCCAGTCGCCGGGCGGGCGACCCTGCCTCGCCGCAAACCGCTAACAGCCTTCGCGCCGAACGCATGTCGCTCTCAGCTTCACCGCCACTTACGCGTCGCTATTTCTATTTTTATTCCTTTCGTTTCCGTGAACTAGACTTTCTTTCTTTCACCCTTATTCTTACTGTTTCTGTGTTTATATTCCTTCTGAACTATTACTGCTTGCTGTGCCTGTGCTTTGTGGACATAAATAAACTATCAAGTTTTTATACCTATTCATGGGACTTGTTATTTAACTTTACCGTGAGTACTAACGACACCCATATTGGTGACCCGAACGTAGGTACGCGCAAACTAATAAACAGTGCAAAATTAAATTAACCATGACGGACAGTGGCGATTCGGGTGAAGCGTCCGTGGACCGCGTGGCGGTACGCCTACCTCCATTTTGGCCGGACGACCCGGACATTTGGTTCGCGCAGGTCGAGACGTCGAGAGTTAAGACAGATTCAACGAAATTCTACACAGTAATCCAACAACTTGATTGTTGCCAGGGAGGTGCGTGATATAATTACGAACCCTCCAGGGACGGGAAGGTACGAAAAGCTAAAGACCGAGTTGCTGAAGCGGTTGTCGAGTTCGAAGGAGCAACGTATGCGACAGCTGCTAACCCAATTTCTAAACCACCTGCGCTCTTTAGCTGATACAGGTGTCACGGACGATTTCCTTCGCAGCCTATGGTCCAGTCGTTTACCGAACCACGTGCAAGCTATCATCGCCACGCAGACATCACCACAGCTGGATGACATAGCCGACCTAGCAGACAAAATTTGCGAGGTAACGCCAACGTCAGCGCCGCAAGTTGCTAGCGTCTCCACTAACAGACTAGAGGAGCTGATCAAAAACATGGAGAATAACATCGCTACAAGGATCAACAAAACGAGGTAGCCCAACAAATTGCTCAATTAAATTTTCGAGGGCAGCGCGGACGTTCACCATACCGGCGCCATTTTAATAACCGATCCAGAGATGCTTCTAGAAATTCACGCTCGCGCTCCCGCCAAAGCCAAACCCCAGTCATGTGTTGGTACCATGATAATTTTGCGGGTAAAGCAAAAAAATGCGTAACGTTGCCTTGTTATTTAACTTTACCGTGAGTACTAACGACACCCATACGTTCATATGCCATTGCAACATTTGCCATGCAACTCCAAAAGAGATGAATGTTTGGGAAGTGATCTCTAATAAACCACCAGCTGAAGAGATGTACAAGTACGGCTTGTCGTCTCTGCACATGTGGATAAGGTGCTTCGAATGTATTCTGCATATTTCATATAATTTAGATTTTAAACAGTGGGCTGCTAGAGGAGAGCATAAATTATTAAAAGAACAAAAAAAAATTGACTCAAACAGAAATGTTTCAGCGAACGGGTCTGCTGGTGGATATTGTTAAGCAAGGGTTCGGCACAACCAATGATGGTAACACAGCTAGAAGGTTTTTCAGGTGCTACGAAAAGTCAGCAGAGATAACGAAGGTAGATCAAAACCTGATAAAAAGATTTGCTGTAATATTGCAAGCTATTTCTTCTAGTAAGAATATTAACATTGAAAACTTTAGAGACTACTGTAAAGAAACAGCTCAACTTCACATTTCTTTATATCCTTGGTATTACATGCCATCTAGCGTGCACAAATTGCTAGTACACGGTGCTGACATATGTCAACATTTTTCCTTCATTCCTGTGGGAATGTTATCAGAAGAGGCGTCCGAAGCCCGAAATAAAGATTTTAGAAACATAAGAGAAAAGCATTCTCGAACAATATCTCGCAAGAAGACAAATGAAGATATAATTTATAATTTTTTAGTAAGTTCCGATCCGTATATCTCCAACCTCAAGCCAAAATTTATAAAAAAAATACACATGCGTTTCTTTCCTGAGGTCGACCATCTCTTGGAACAAGAGGTAAATAACGAAGAACAGGAGGCTGCAGAAGAAGAAGTCTTTATAGAATTGGAAATGAATTTTACTGCTGATCCCTTGACCTTGTAAACAAAATAAAAATAATCTATTACTTATTTATTAGTATTATTCACAAAGTCACATGTAGGCTCATGTTCAAGATTTTGTTAGGTATAATACACCTGTTAAAATATGATACACATGTTTTAATGATGTTGGGGGCTGCGATGTTTAAAATTAATTTATCTTAAACGTTATTTTCAGCTTTCATAACACTTTTAGTCGAAACAAAATATTTAATTTTTTTTTCAAATCTTTGACCGCCCTTACCTCCAAAGCCGGCAGGGATACAATAACATTTCTTTGTAATTTCTCTTTGAGAATGACATGTTCTTGAATACCGTCTAAGTTTCATTTTGACTCACGCACGCTTTCTATATTCTCCCATACAAAAAAAAAAACAATTTTTTTTTTCTCGGAAATAGTAGGTTTTTAAAAAAAATGTGACTAATAAACGTTGTTTGTAATCAAAAGAGGAATACGTAAAAAAAATGTCAAATCAAAATTTTTTTGTAGTTTTGCCAAAGCGGACCAGTGTGCGCCGGGTTGACGTCGGTTTACGGGACACCCTGTATATAAAAATACGTGTAGGTACTACTGGTTTATTACACATACATACTTTACCGGTATTCCTAACCAGTAAATTATTAAAAAAAAAAAATTTATTTCGGATTGTATGGGGCAGTGTGACGGGGTACATTGTGACAGTGTCACAGTGTACCCCAATATTGAGTTCAGTAGTTCCTAACATTCTATTAGATAAATTACCCTTATAGCGTTATTCTTCTTCTGTCTGTTCATAAGTCAATGTAATAAATGTGAAAATTTAGTAACAAGATGTAAAATGATAACGTTAATTCGATTTTTCTTTGTTTTAGATCCATTTCAAAATGGTTCGAAATCGGGTACGCAAGACGTCAATGGGCCAGCACAGTGAACAAAATATGCGAGAAGCTATTTCACTCGTCGAAAGTGGTTCGAGCTTGAGAAGTGCCTCTGACCAAAAAAATGTTAACTATATGACATTAAGTCGCTATGTCGAAAAGTTATGTTGAATCTGAAATCTTAAATCTCACTCCTAATTATGCCAATAGAAAAGTATTTTCCAATGATCAAGAAAATGGATAGAAAGAATATATTTTAACTTGTTCTAAAATGAGTTATGGTCTCGATACAGTGGAATGCCGAAAGCTTACTTATGATATGGCTATCTTTCACCGATTAGAGATGCCTAAAAATTGGGTTGCAAAAAAAATAGCAGGCATTGACTGGCTTTATGGTTTTAGACAAAGACATCCGGACCTGACGTTAAGGAAACCAGAGCCATGTAGTTTGACAAGGGATTCTTCATTTAATAGACATAATGTTAATACATTCTTCAATAATTTACAAGAATTGATGTCCGTGTGGTGTCGGCTAAGAATAGCACCATCCCATGTCCTCCCGTAGGTGTCGTAAAAGGCGACAAAGGGATCTACTGAATTCATTTGATACCCCACATAATAGATTTCATAATAGATAGAGCGACAAAGCGCATTCTTGCCGTACATCAAAGGAGTAACGGACAAAATAGGCAGGATTCTGAGTAAAAAGTAAACTTCCATCGTGTTCACTCCTGTTGGAAATATGGCGCAATCGTTACGCTCACCAAAGGATAGCTTTCCCCTTGAATACCCAGGTGTAATTATAAAGTAAACTGTAGCTGCGGTAGCTCATATATTGGGCAGACAAAGAGGACCATTTCGTGTCGCATGAAGGAACACATCAAGGCGGTGAAAAAATGACCCCCAAAAGTTGGCCATCGCACATCTTCGGATTGGGATAAAATTTGGCTCACAGATAGAATATGTTCTGGATTAACACATAGGATAGTTTTCAAAAGTCCACGCAGACGAATTCGCAGGCAACAGCTAGTTTAAAATAAAAAACAATGTTGTGAAATACAGCAATACGAACAAATAACCACAACGAGAACTAGGCTGAACTAGTTTTGAAAAGGAGAAGAATTAAATTCCTTGTTCACAACCTGATTATTTATTAAAAACAGTTGAACAAACAATCCATTCCTATCGTCAACAAGGTAGCCTTCCTATTACCACCTACGCGTGTTTGCGTTTGAAATACATAGCAGTTTTTACATTCCAATCAAAAACTTCTTTCAAGCAATGCATTTCAAACACTCACGTCAGCTACGTAGGTGACGATCAGGAAACGGCCTTAATATGAACAAATCGAGCGCGAAATTATACGATCAACCAATATAGAAACAAAAACTGCCATCCGTGGGCAAAAATTCAACACCTTTGTTGGACTTAGCAGTCGACTTCGAGCGCCTAAATTCAGAGAACTCGGTTACCATGGAAAGTTGATAGATTTGAGAGAGGTTTAGGGAGTTTTGAGGGTATCTCACCTGTCACCTTGGGACACCTGTCCCAAGTGTTTTTGTATGCTGCCTGTTTAGGGTTCGAGCCAGGGTCCTAAAAGAAACATTAATTAACAACTACTCAATTAGTTTCGTCTAAAAAGGCGGTCCATTTCTAGAATCTTGTGGCACCCCTTGATATCGATGTAACTAATATATCATAATGAAATTGCAAAATCGGTGGATAATAGTGTCATCATCATCATCATCTCAGCCAATGGACGTCCACTGCTGGACATAGGCCTCCCCCAAGCATCAACATAACGACCGGTCCTGCGCTGCCCTCAACCAACGGGTTCCCGCCGCCTTCCCCAGGTCGTCGGTCCACTGTGTGAGGGGCCTACCCACGCTGCGCTTAATAGTAATAGCGCAGCGGATAATAGTGTAATACGCGGCTATTCAACAGCCAGAGCCGATACAACAAGATGACAATTTGGCTACCAACTGGCGTGAGTGGAAGTCGGCATTAGGTTAAAGGCTGGGCCACACAGACACCGGCTGCGGGCCAGCAGTAGTTGTAAACTATGGAGTTATATGCGAGGTATCACACTGCGGCTACCGTTCCGCAGCTGTTCCGCAGCCGCGCTGGACTGCATCTAGTGTTGCACCTCGCATATAATTCCATAGTTTACAATTACTGCTGACCCGCAACCGGCCTGCAGCCGTTCCGCAGCAGCATTATGTGTGGCCCAGCCTTTATACATTTTATTTACACATCAGAAATCTTGCTCTGGTTCGTTATCTGAAACAAATAACAGGGAAAAGAAAATTGTTATAAAAACACAACATAACATAGGAAACAGTGATTTCTTAACATAAAAGAAAAACAAAGAAAACAATTAAAACACCCATGAATATTTTATAAGTCTTTTTATAAAACATAATAAATACAGGCTCTAAATGACAACAAACAAGGTGGGTACGCGAATAAATTGAAGAAAAGGACGGCAAGTGTCTTTGGAACTGTTTCTCTGCACATTTACTTCTTGGATTGCCTTCACATCTGCCTATACACATTATCACATTATAAAAATATCCCCACACAACGAAAGATTCATACAAGCGGCCGCTGTCGGTGCACTCACACCTAGAGCGCTCTGGATGGGCCGCGATGGATTACGCGAACATTTCAAACCAGAAAAATGAGGCAAAACAAATAACAGATATACTTCAAATATGTACTGAGATGACAGACAAGTATCCTAGTTTGTTTGGACCAAGTGTACTAGTTGTGTGCTTCAACTTAACGCGCTTTGGGCCTATCCATTAATTCAACTTTGATCTAAGGTTAGAGGACGTAAGAACAGGTACACACACTCGCTTCTATAAAGCTTTCGATCTGTAGGGATATTTTATTCTTGAGGCAATCTTGATAAAATACTGAGTTTAAAATATTTGATAATATTGGGTTGAAGTCGATGTGCAGAGAACATAAGTCTGTCCATTTTTGATAAGGTATTATTTAAAAGAACTTAAAATCAAGTGACATACTTTTTTGTTTGATACTTTAGTATTCTATAGACATCATCAATGGACAGACAATATTGTACATTTTAATTGCGTTTAGTCTTATAATTAACATTGTTAGGTACATTTAACTTTTATCAACATTACATTTAACTGTTCACAATTTTCTTGACATTCCATATTGCCACTTACTTAAAATAAAAATAAAACAACATTGCACGTCTTTCATAGCAGTTGCATTGTAATGAAGCAGCGCCTTTTCACACAAGAGATTTCATCGCGGCATTAAAATTCACCAAATTAGAATGGAATCTCTTAAAAATTCTATAATCAGTAAATGTTTTTTAAATAAGGTGAACCGAGGCAAGTGTGACGCGGGTGTAAGTGTGACGCTTGCTAATAACACCGCTCAACGTTATTATACCTTAAACCCGATTTATCAAAACGATAGTGTAATCGTTCGTGCAACGTTTAATAGATCGGGTTTATAGTCGGGGAAATCTACGGATTTTTATATGGAGTAGTTTGCATTAATTGCACTTTAGGTGATAGTTTAAAACAGAAGTTCTCAATAATCCCAGATTTTTTATTATGTATTATGGAATAATTAACACATTTACAAAACATTAAATTTAGGTATGAACAAAAAATGGAAACCTGGTGATTTTGATTGATCGTAAATTTAAGTAGATACTTAATATTTTGTGAGTATTAAAAAATGATAACCTCAAAACTTAATTATTTACCGTTTGTTTGTACACAATAAATTTGCCTTGTGATAATTAACTGTCTCTTTTGCTGGTATGCTGGAAGATATATCTTTAGAAATAAGCTTGCCCTTTGTACATTTATATCGATTTTAAGGTATGTCTCAAGTCAAGTCTCCTCAGCCTATATAACCACCAAATCTCGACAAAAGTGTTATAAACTAACAGCAATATTAGTTCAAACCCAATTTACGAAAGTGTCTTTAATGCAATCTCAAACCGAATTTTTCCTAGACTATTAAGGTATAATAACGTTGAGCGGTGTCATCAGCCAGAGTCACACTTACACCCGTGTCACACTTGCCTCGGTTCACCTTATTATCTTCAATAAGACTGTCATAATGCGTGATAATGCTACAAAATAGGTCCCAGATATTGCGGCTCCATGCAACGTACCAAACGAAGCCTACGGCCATCTCTGAAAATGTTAGTGTGAAAGGCTAAACGTTTAAGGTGGATTCAGTCCATACAAAAGTTTGACGCACAATACTACTAGACGGAATTAATAAAAGTAATAATTTATATATAGAAAATAGTTTAGAAAATCTAGTTGCCGCGTCACAAATAACATTTGCAATTTATAATATAATTAGGAAGATATAAAGCTTTTAAAATTTTGTATGAAAAATTTCAAAGCTTTATATCTTCGTAACTATTTTTCCATATATACAAAGTTACTTATATTAATACCGTCTACGCGTATTGTGCGTCAAAATTTTGTATAAAATTGACCCCTCTGCAACCACCTTAACAAGTGATATAAAGTCGAAATTTAAGGGTTTTTTTTTTTTTTTTTTTTTTTTTTTTTTTTTTTTTTTTATTTATCAAATACATGAACAAACATCTTATGAACTAAAAGCATGATGACAGTTATTTTGTATAACTGACATTCAGTAAAGTATTTTAATACAAATTCTTTTCAAAAAGTCATATTTGTGTGTATGTTAAGTTTGCATCATTTTAATAATCAATACCTTTTAAAAGGGAATAAATTCACTTTAGACTAACAACTAATTTGGCAATTACAGCAACCAATATTTGAGAAAATGTTTGTTTTAAAATTGACCAGGTTTAAAAAATCCTGCCAAGATTACTTTTGTTATACGATAACATGTCAAAAAAAATCTGATTTAAGAGCCTACCGAGCCTATTGTGCTGCCCTCAATCGTATTTTTGTTATTTCTAAACAAATAAATAACATTTCCAAAAAACAAGAATGTTACATTGTAGTTCTGATTGGCTTTCATTTTATCGAAACATTAAGGATTAATTACATTTTACCACTTTTTATGTGGCCACTTTTGTTAAGAAATAAATAAATACGATTGGGGGCACCAAATAGCAGGCTTATTATGAAAAATATCAGTCCCGTTATTTTTGCCAGCCAATTATTTGGATTATCATTGCGTAAGATATTCTCCGGCTAGAAAAACATATTTATTTCTTCAAAATCATGGAAATTAAATGTACAATGTTAAAAAATGACAAAGGGTTTTTAAAACCTGCCAAGGCTTAAACAACCTGCATTTGCGACTTCACTTACAAATAGATGCCATAAATTAAAAATGACTAGTAGAAATTATTACAGTGCTTACATAATCCTATTCATTAAGGAGGTACCGAACCTCTAGTGCTACCCCTTAAACCGTTTTTTTTTATTTCTTAACAATTTCACAGTTTAAAAAAGTCCAATTATAATCATTGCTGATTTTCAATTTATCGGGACACTACGGTTTTTTTTACTGTTTGTAGTAACTATCTTCTAAACCGCCGAATGTGGGACACTTTTGACGGTTTTAAAGATAGTAACTATAAATATCGAATATAACAGCCCGTAATGTTTCGATAAATTGGAAATCGGCGATGGCTACAATGTGAAATGTATTTTTTTTAAATGTTGTATAATTGTTAAGAAATTAAAAAGATACGACGAGGGGTAGCACTGGACGCTCGGTTTTCCCTTAAATCAAATTGAGAGCCTTTGTTAAAAATATTCGAAATAAAAAAATAAAACGTGTCAATGGTGTCGGATGACCGACAAAACCTATTCTTTCTAAAAGTTTGGACACAGATAAAATAATACGAAAAAATAAATTATTCAAGTGAGAGATTCGTAAAAACTAATAACTCTAAAATAAACGTGACAAAAAGTAAAGCTTAGTAAAAGAAGCGTTTTATTCATACATTGCTCATAATGTTATAATTATAAAACTTCATAAAAAGTATAACTATGCACTTAAAGTTAAACTTAATTTTATAGTTTAAAACGTGCAACAAAATAAAAACGATTGTATTAAAATTAATCAGTGATTGCCTATTATTGTTGGTCCTTTGAATTGTTATGTAAACTAGCATACAAACTATGGAAACCATGTCATGTACTTATTATAAAGAGTCCACGTCTTTATGCTCTGACCAGACGGCAGACAATCCGTTTTAGTCTTTGAAAATAGACCTAAAAGTTTTATTTATAATTTAATGTAGTTTTGTATGTGACTTAGCACTGCATCTTTGCCAATGTCAAGTATACCAATCTATAACTGTATTATTGTTCTGAAATAAAATAAATTGAAAAGAAAAATACCAATCTCAAAGATTGTTTTTTGAGGATAACCACAATTGAGAACAGATGGAAGTCTTAGCCCAGCTCAAAGGCAAAACACCCGAGCACAACGCGAATGACACAACCTTTCGTGGGCAGAAGATGACTCCTCTTAACAGCTTTTTAGTTTATTTTGCGGCTCGCTGGGCGGACAGATTGACCCTAGAAACCAGGTCCCAGGAGGGGCTCGGCCGTCGGCCTCGCTAGAATTAAACCATTTAAAAATTGTACAAATGGTTTTGCGTCTCTACCTTGTATTTGAGTCAACGCACAAGAGACACATTGTGTGTAGGATTCCACAATACTCGGAGGGCTGAAATGCTGGATGACACCCCCTTTGCAACATTGGCTCGGCCATCAACAAAACTTGAATATTTTAGTTCAGAATAAAGTAACAAACAAACTTATTATGACATGTATATCTCAAAACTCAGTCCGAACAAAGATATACAAGCTTGAAGTTGAAAATTTATTCATTCCGTTTACTTCAAACCTTTATATCTCCGGTCGGACTGAGTTTAGAGATATACTTGTCATAACAAGTTGTTTGTTATTTTATTCTGAACTAAAATATTTAAGTTTGGTTGATGGAAGCGCCAAAAAAATTGGCAAAAAAGGCGCCATTTTTAGGTTTTTTATGTGTGGATGTTTAAATTTAGTGAGTGTGTTATTCTTACTTTCAAAGTCTTTATAGGATTGTGAGTCGAATGTGCAGGCTCTAAAGATAATTTTAGCACTTAAACACTCAGTTGCAGAAACGCTCATTAGAGTTAATCCTCCATTAAATCTCTTGCTAGCTTTTACTAAGTCAACAAGACAAAAAGTGACAGCAAGAGATTTAATGAAGCGTTAACTTTTATGAGCGTTTCTGCAACTGAGCGTTAGCTGGTGATAATGAACTTTAATGAGTGATCATAATATGAATAGGTGAGAAAATTCTTAAAATCATTGAACTACTGTAATTTTACTTATTTCATTTGCATAACATAATGTTTGTTTTTAGTACCAATTTATTGGTATTTATTAGTTAGTCTTATAGTCCACTCAGCAAGCATGACGTAGTTAATTGAATTTGAAAAATACTGAAAAATAAGAGGTTGAATGAGATTTTATTCCTTTGCCTGCTTGGCTTTTCTATTGTATTTGACAGTTTTTATTTTTAATTGTATTGCGGCCAAGGTATTATAGTTTTTCAGAAAATTCAAAAGTAAATTAAAAATAGAAATATAGGTCAAGAATTAAATCGGAAAAAGACGTATCTCTTATTTTTTTTACCAATTTTTATACTTTTCATTAAAAACAGGTGGTCAAAAAAAAGAAATGTTGTCAATTGTGATTTATTTATACAGCCGTTGTATGTGCCGCAAAATATTTCGATTCATCAATAACAACCATGACTTTGTGACTCACTATTAACTGAGATCTCTGTTTTTCCATGCAATAAAAAATAACAGAGTCAAAACTATGATCAATTTACGCCCGTTGTTCAAGTGGCTGATTTGTTTCTAATATTATGTCTATCTGACACCTTGACCGGCACTATGATCACCGTTTTTAAACGTAGGCCGTTGTGATCGGCAAAATTGACACGGCCTAAAGTTTCTTCATATACAACAGATGTTTAAAACAACAGATAAATAACTTACAAACTAATGTCATGAAAACTTATAAAATTGCTTAGCAAAGCTCAGGGCATCATCTTTTAATTTTATGTTCTGTTTTCATTGGAATCTCCGAGTTTTTAAGACTGCACCGAGCCTATTGTGCTGCCTCCAATCGTATACTATTTATTCCAAAAAATTCCACAATACAAGAATGTCACATTGTAGTTCTGATTGGCTTTTAATTTATCGAAACATTACGGATAATTATGTTTTATGCTTGTAGCTATTATAACATCAAATCCACAGTGACACGATAAATTGAAAATCAGAAGTGACTTCTAGTCACATTCTTGTTTTTTGGAAATATTGTATAATTGTTAAGAAATAACAGAAATACGATTGGGGGCAGCACAATAGGTTCGGAGCAGCCTTAATGTCCGTCGTAGAACACAAGCGAACTTTTAGCGTAGGCGTTGGCGAAACGATATGGCCGCGATATTTCTAAAATCAATCAATGTCGCGGTGGAATCGCAACTATAACGCTCAGTCTAAGCCTGTGCTTAAATTCGCTGCGATTCAGTTGCGAAGTTATTGCGGTGCAGTTGTGACATCACCTACGCTTAAAAATAGCTTGTGTAATAGGTCTCTTAAATTCGAAGTGAAAAGTTTTAAAATCAAAAACAGAGGCCCACATTGTGCGGCAGTGCCAATACTTCATAGATTATCTCTAACAATTGTTTACAACATTTACAAACAGCAAATAAATTTTAAATGCCACCACAATTACGATTCTTTCTAATCTATCACTTCACGATCCTAGGCATTAGCGTTCAACATTTTGCACGTTCAATTTTCTAACCAATGAGGCAGTAAACATATAAATCTGAAGATGGCGTTGGTAAATTTGCCAAAATAACCTGCCAATTTGTAGGTTAAAAAGGTTGGTTATCTATTGTTTGTTTATCGACTGGCAGTGACAATTTGTGGTGTTGCCAGTAGATAAACTACTCATTACCATTAAATACGAAATCAAGTCGAAAATGTTACTCTGTTGTACGTAAACGAACATCAACAGCATAAAAAGTGTATAAATTCAAAGTATCAATACATCTTTCACATTGTAAACTTCAAAATGTTATTATAGAATTAACAAATTGCTCCCTAAAATTAGGGAATCGAGAAAAACGGTACGGCACGGAACATTATCGATCTGACAGGTAAATTTTCAAGATGGTAACGCCATCTTTCCAGTGTCACGGAACATTTTTTATGAATGAAAACGCCTCATTGGTCATTCTTGGTGGACTAACGCCCACCCGCTCACCGTGACTTTAGGCTCGTGTCCCAGCAGTGGGCACTATACAGGGTGTTAGGGAAAACAGTTGCATTACTTTAAGGGGTGATTGTACCCATGATACTAAACAACTTTCCCTGAGAAACCTAAAGATAAAAGAAAATTGGACTTTTCATCAATGATAAATTGATTAAATTAAAATAGATTGATATCTTTGATTTAATTTAATAGACATCTTTCATTTAATCAAAGCTTTTCATACAAACGTTCTATCATTTCATTGTATTTCGTATGGCAAGTGTAATATTTTTTCAGTATTTCCTATATGTTTCTCAGGGAAAGTTGATCAGTATCATTGGTACAATCACCTCTTAAAGGAATTCAACTGTTCACCCTAACACCCTGAAGAAGCCGATGAATAATTATATTCTCCGAGGCCGAGACATCTTAGAACCTCATCTTAAATCCTTACACGATCAACATTCGGAAGAGCGCGGTTGTATTTGAGATCGGTATCTGTTAGCATACGCTTAAGCGATTTATATCTTACTCCACAATACTTTAAAAAATGCCACACCTTACAAATGCCCTCCAAAACACTATCGAGTCTACGCCAGCTTTAGCTACCACAATGAACCTTACGTCTATTAAAATAGAATTTAAATTACCGTTATCATCAGTCAGTGATGATGCTTTGGTCTGTGTCCGCTTGGATATCCCGTTTCTCTTCTATAACAGACTCGGTTCGTTCTATGTCAAGAACGTCCAGTTTGTTTGAAGTTTCACTGTAATATTTAACATGATAATATACAAGTGATAATCTTAATCTTAACTATTATAAAACAGTAACAGAAGTGTGTCTGTATATTGAAGATATTAACAAAAAAAAGTTACAATATGGTTTTTAAGTGTCCCTGATTCCATATCACCAATTTTTGGAATTTTTGTCTGTCTGTCTGTTTGTTTGATCGAACATCACGCAAAAACTATTGAACAGATTTTGATGAAACTTTTTTGTTTGATAGCTTATGATCTGACTTAAAATCTGGTATATAATTTGTGCGGACGAATTCGCGAAACAACTTTCTTTATGAGACCAATGTCGGAATCGCGAAAAAAACTTAGCTGTTCAATACAAAACTGCAATCCTATTTGACCCAAATGTATGGGAAGACAGCTGATTTTCTTTTTTCGTTTTAGACTTTGGTCCACTAGAGAAAAAATTTTTAGTTTGATGGTCTGATCATCTCCTTATAAAACTGTCAGCATACAAAATTGGACCCTGTATATACTCTATGACACAGAAAGATGTACAGTCGACCAGGAAAGTGGTCTCTCAGTTTTTACAAAACTCCATAACTAATGAAAATATGGCAGACCACTTTTTTACTTTCCTACAGACTGTATAATCATACCAAGCTTCGGAACCGTCGAATTTTGTTATTTTTTTGTAATTTCTGCAATACTCGTCGTATTTCGACTTAGGATCTTGTTTTCATTGAATTTCGCCTATGGCCAGCAGCAGGTTGGTGTGGACCGCTTTGAGTGACTGATTGATGTATACAAGGTGTTACAAAAATACAAATAAACATTTTTATTATGTTTTTTGTTACTATCACTAGCTTTAAGATAAATGTGTACTAACACTATATGGACATCTTGTCTGAAATAAATTATTTGAATTTAAGGGGGTGGTTAAGACCATCAAACTGAACAACTTTCACTATGGGACAAATATCAAAATAGCAAAAAAAAGTCGGATGTTCGATCATCATCAAATCAGTCAATAGACGTCCACTGTTGGACATGACCTCCCCAAAAATGGGAAGATTTGCCATAATCACCACGATGCGATGCGTTTGCGATGGTCCATACTAAACTACAGATCAACTCGAACTAAATGTATGTGACAAAAGATTTTTTTTCCCTATTTCGATGTTGGTCCCATAGTGAAAGTTGTTATGTTTGATGGTCTCAACAACACCCTTCTTCACATCGTGTTGGCAGAGCCCTGGTGTCAGTTTTTTCAGACCGCCTTACGGCCTCTCTCTCAAAAAACCCCTTTAAAGTTTTAAATGTTTATTTTAACTTTTGTAACACCCTGTATAATATATACTCACATAAGGTCCGCGGCGACAGGCGTGGCGGGCGTGGCGGGCTGGCAGGCGGGCTGGCAGGCGGGGGGCGCGGGAGCAGCTTGCAGCTCGAGCGGTAGGCTCTGCGGCCGCCGCAGCCAGCCGCATCGCTCCTCCTGCACCGACACCATGATTTAAAGGTCCGAGGCCCACTGATTACATGAACCGTATTACCAGGCCTGTCGCACTCCACAGCATAATCATCTGGAGGAATTTGCCGCGTGGCAGCCGCAAGAATGTTTCCGTGTCAAATTAACGCGCCCTTACTTCCTATATAATGATATGTATGAGAGACAATTGCGTGTGTGTGTATGAATGAATGAATTAATGAAACATACTTTATTCACACCAAACACATAAATACAGAGTACGATACAAAAATAAGTGTAATAGTAAAGTGTATAGTTAATAATGTGTATGTTTTAAGAACACAGTACCTGAGGTGTAAGAACAGCGCTGATGTCAGTCTGAGTGGCGACCGGTTCTGATAGATGCTTGTCTGTCGTCGACACGGCGCGCAAGACCTCCTGCATACATCCCTGAAGCTCTACTACCTGCACACACAATCAGATATGTTCTGTAGATATTCTTAATACTTTATTTATAATATCTCTTAGGCCCGATTCGACCAAACGCGAGTAAATTTTATTCTTAGATTAAGTCGCTGGTTACTCTGGAGTAAACTGATTTTGCGTTTTACCAACCCCAATCTATGAATAAGTTAAGAGTAAATTTTACACGGCCAATTTTGACGCTGTAAAGCTTATACCGAGACTAACATAATTAAAAAAAATTTTAGAAAAAAGAAACCTATCAAATTAAAACTACATAACCTCACAATCCAATAAGTACGGATACCACGACCTATTTCTTTAAGTAGATTATACATTAAAAAAAAAAAAAAAAAAAGTAACTTCTATAAATCAAAGTTTGGTCGAATCCGGCCTTAGACTGTAATCTATGGAAGTATTCTTGACAAATGTATTTGAAAAATATTGAAGTACCTATTAATAAAAAGCTCTGTAGCCGCAAAACTAGCGAGATTCCGCTTATTCATTAATTTCTTTTTATTTAGTGGCAACTCCCTAATGCGGGCACTACATTATCGCCGAGAACAGCCGAGAACGAGAGTGTGATGCCCTTCATTGTTCTCGTGGCGTCATAAGCCGTAGTAATTTTTTTTTTCGCCGAGAAGTTCTCGCGAGAGTGAAGTGCCTGCTTATGAAAAGCCACCCAATACAAAAATCAAGATGAGGCGTAACGAAATTTAAATCGATTAAAAAGTTTATAAAGCGATCGAAAAAAATGTTCTATCGCATTCTACCTTTTTTTTACTAAATACAAGTCTGGATTAAATTCTGGTACTTTAAATGGAACTAGCTAGATAACCTGTATAACAATGTCCTAGGTATTTCCCATACATTTGAGTCGAACAAGTTAGCAGTGTACGCAATTTCTTTTTTGCGGTTTCGATCAGTTTGATGATATGGACATCCCTTTAACACTTTCGCTGTAAGCTCAAAACAATGATCTTCGCGCAGTGCTAACACTGTGGAATGCTATACAATTCTGACTCACCGAGCGAGTCTTACGCACTGCGGCCCATTTGATGCTGACATACGACGTAGGTCGTCAGCAGTTAAAGTGTTAAAAACCGTCGGCATATTTAAAAAACACTGTATAATATTAAAAATAGTCAACATTCCTATTCATTATGAAGTACTAACCTGAGCTTGCAGATTGATGCAAGTTTCAGTGAGCTGCCTCAACACATCCGTATTATCTTCAGACTCCGGCTTCTGCTTCTGCGTGTCTGCAATAAAAATAACCACTCTTTGTATAAAGTCTTACCGATGTACGCACGGCGACACATAAAGCTATACAAAACCAATAAAAGCTGGACGCGGGATGTTATACGTTACTCGACCTACCAGCGGCCAGCTTATTTTGGGTTTGTATAGCTTGATGTGTCGCCGTGCGTACCTGCGCAGTTGAAACATTTTAATAGCGCGCGAAGTTATATTGGCCAATGGATGTGCAAACTTCATACGCCTGAAATACCTTGCCGCTATTGGCTAATTATTTTTACGCTCTTTTTCGCCGCATAAGACTTGGGAGCGAGATATAGAAAGATTTAGTAAGTACCTGACTACCGCGCATGATTGATTTTTAATTTAGTTGAAAATCCATTGTGTCTGGATTTTATGTCCGTTTTTTATCCCAAACAACTCAATTAATCGGACTCTGGTCTGCTCTGCAAACGAAGATTGACGAACGAAATTATATTTCTGGTAACACTGTACTTCGAACTATCTTAAACAAGACCTTTTTTTTCAACAATTCATTTTATTTCATTCTCACATAACACAGTATATAATACGATACAAGCTCCAGTTTATCTGTATGCCACATTCTCTAAGGTATGCTATAAGTTCTTGGTTGAGGGTAAAAGTATTAAACTTACCAGCAGCTTGCAAGGTGGACACTTTCTTCCACAGCGCGTTGATTGCTTGCATCTGTAACTGTTGTATTTTTCGTTCGCTTTCCAACGCTGCTTTCGTAGCTTCCATATCGCATGTCAGCCTTCTGCAAGTAACAATCAATGTAGTGTACTTCATAATTATTAAAATCAGGAATCATTAGCCTACAATATGGAAAAGGTCTCCTAAGTGTTATAACAGATTGGCTGCAGTTTCTGTAAAGAGATGGAAACTCCTATGCTTCTTGTTTGTGAATGTGGCCTTCTTATTCACAAAGTACCGATCTGGGTGGACGGGCATTAGCACCAGATGAGATACAAAACCTCACTGTTAAACCGGCACATGACTTATGACACCACGAGAACAATGAAGGGCATCCACACTCTTGTTCTCGGCGAGAATGAAGTACCGGCAATACATACCTACTGCGGTTCCTGACTGCAGTGGGTATTAACAGGAAACAATAAAAATGGCGTTCACAATAGACCAGCGATGATCGCACTGCCATAGGCGCGAGTCTTTCAAGGCCTCAATCTCCCAATAATCATCATCATCATCAGCCTATAAACGTCCCACTGCAGGGCACAGGCCTACCCTCAGGGAGGGTGCATGGGCATTAGTCCACCCCGCGTGCCCAATGCGGATTGGTAGACTTCACATACACATCAGAATTTCTACTTCAGCGTATGCAGGTTTCCTCACGATGTTTTCCTTCACCGTTTGAGAGCAGTCGGTATTACGTACATAAGTCGAACCCGGACCCCCATAATTGGGTGTCCATGCTTCTTCGCAACGTGCCACCGACGCTCTTGTCCTGTAATTACAGCACTGCAGCCGAAGTGCGCTCCCAATAATAATGTGTTGTAATTTCATGTTTGTATAAAATTGAAAAGATATGTATTTTTCAACATATTTTTACGTGTTTAAATTGTAACGGATCTCCTTATATCGACAATTCCATGACCACGCGCCAACTGATCATCATATCAGCCGATAGACGTCCTGGACATAGGTCTCCAACAAGGATCGCCACAACGACCGGTCCTGCGCTGCCCTCATCTAACGAGTTCCCGCCGCCTTTACCAGGTCGTCGGTCCACCTTGTGGGGGCCTACCCACGCTGCGCATTCCAGTACGAGGTCACCACTTGAGAACTCTTCGGCCCCATTGGCCATCGGTTCTGCGAGTAATCTGCCCCGCCCACTGCGACTTTAGTTTAGAAATTATTTGGGATATGTCAGCTACTCTGGTTATTCCGAATCTCTTCATTTCTGTTTAGATCTAGCAGGGAAACTCAGAATATAGCCCTCTCTATTGCCCTTTGGGTGACTTTCAGCATTTTTATAAGGCCTTGAGTGAGCGACCACATCTCTGTTCCATATGTCATATCACTGGCAATACACACTGGTCAAAGACTTTCGTTTTGAGACACTACGGTATTTGGGACGTAAAGATACAACGTAGCTACCCGAACGCTGCCCAGCCGAGTTATTTCGCATGATAATTATAAGAGCTAGTCATAGAAAAGAAAACTCACTGTATATGCTGCCTCGATCTAGCCGCCTGTATAGCATGCAGAATCCTCAGCGTATCTTTATTCAGATTCCTACTCCTATAACCCCGCCACATCTTTTGTATGGTGATAGCAGCAACACTCTCAGCATTACTCTTCTTCTGTCGCCTTTGATTCGATGCCAGTTTTATTATCTCCAACTTATCCGGGTCTATATGATCTTGGCTATCTTCTTTTGTTACCCCGTTCAGTTTCCGTTCCTCATTCTTTATACTGGTTAAACTACTTTTCCGCTGTTCCATTTTAGACTTTAACTTGGGTGATGAAGTAGCACTTTTGATTAGCTTCGGAGAGCCTAGCCTTTTTATTGGTGTTGGTTGGGTTATTTGTCGTTTCTCTTCTTGAATGCTTGAGTTGCTGGACTGGGATGAGATGCTATGGATAGAGTTGGTGGGCTTTGGTATAGATCTTTGTATGTCGTAGATAGGGTCTTGGTAGTCTGGACTCATAAGAGATTCCGGTACTGGTACCATTTTTGATGCGGCTTCTAGAGGTTGGTTTACTGGTTTTGGTGGTGTTTGCTCTGTAACAATGATAAAAGAAAAGTTTTTGTGAAGTTCTTGAGTAAGAATCAAGAATGCCTGTTATAATTACATATTAAAGGTCACTTTAGATCTTTTCATTCGTGATTCGTTCTTGTAAAGAAATTTCAAGTGGCAAGGGTGTAAGCCAGGAACAAGAAATAAGGGATAATATTTCAGGTGAAATCTTGAAACGGTTTTGTGAAAAACCACGAAGATAACTGTAAGTTTAATATAATAATATATTTTTTTCATTAATAACCGTTTGTAGCCTATATAATTAGTTTTCCCTTGCCTCGCCAAATTTTACAAAATGACACTTGCTAGTTTGGGTATGCATTAATCATGCACGTTTGCACTTCCCTGTGGAGCCCAAAATCCCCAATACGTCTGGCGCACCCTGGGGCATCAGGGAGCATCTAAACATCATCATGAATGACGTGCCGCCAACAGAAGTAACGCGCAGATTCCGACCTATTCTTATAGGGCTTCTATTTAAAGTTCTGTCCTATTTACAACTTACCAAACTTCTCTCTCTTCTCCATGCCCATGAGAGTAGGCGAGTCGAAGCTCTGGCTCATGGCAGCGGGCACGCTGGCTATATCGCCGGTGCACGATGTGGACATCGTGTGGGAGGGTGAACTTGTCTTGGAGAGGGTCGAGTGGACGCTGGAGGTCATTCGGTCGGGCGAGCGGCCCATGGGCCGGGATGCTATGCGGGCTGGGGAAGTTTAGAATTCAATGAGTAAAATATAAGTCGCTAGATAATAATAAATAATTAGGCGCTGTCACATCATCATCATCATCAGAGTAGGCTCAGTTTTGTATAGAACAGTCGATTGAATATGCTGACGATTTTTATTGAGGCGATTAGACCATCCAACTGAACAGCTTTTTCTATGGGACCAACATAGAAATTACGAGAAATTATTCTGCTTTTCCATACAAATCTAGCATACCACGCACGATAAAGTGAAAAAAAAAAACACGAGGAAACGGCCATGCGCGCTCGCTTTCTCATACGCAGGGAAACAAAAACAGGGGCACGTATCGATTTTTGTCGTTATTCCGGGGGTGGCATGCTAGGCAATCCTATTCCACCTAAATGAATGGGATGGAAAGCTGATGTTTTTTCGCGATCTCGATTTCGGACCCAAAGAGAAAGATATTCAGTTTGATGGTCTGATCAAAAAACCCTCAGGATATTAAGTCGGAACCTGTATTATGATATTTTTATTTAAATGGCGAATCAGTAGTACAACAAACTACCTAATATTTGACACGATTTGTCAACAATATTACAGAAAAGCTATGAAATGAAACAAACACAAATAAAAAATAAACTAGAAGAAACTTACACTGCATCCTCGGAGACTGTAACTTGGGCTTCAAGGGGCTATGGTTCTGATCCTTCAGCTGCTGTTGATGATGCTGCGCCTTGCTCAGGATCATTCTCAGTTTCCTCTGGTCTTCGGTCTCCAGGGCATCAGCTGTCAACGGGCAGGTTGAGGCTAGGTACTCGCAGAGTTCCTGGTGACTGCCTGTGTGATAGTGACGGCCTTTGCCTTGGCTGTAGAGCCATTCTGCTTTTAAGCTGGAAAAAAGAACGTTTTAGGATTGTTAATTTGAATGGGGGATGTTTCGACAGTCGAAAAATGAGGTAAATTCCTAAAAATTGATATATAACGTTGATTGGCGACTAATGAGAGACAGCATACAACCATAGCATAACTATATAAGGTCTAACAAAATTAGGTGAAACTATTTTAAGGGGATGATCAGACCATCAAACTGAACCACTTTCTCTACGGGACCAATATCAAAATCGCGAAAAAAAAAATGTATGTCCCATACAAAACTGCAAACACAACATGACTCAAATGTATGGGGCAGCAGATTTTTTTTTTGAGATTTCGATATTTGTCCCATAGAGAAAGTTGTTCAGTTTGATGGTCTGAGCATACCCTTAAAATAGTTTCAGCTAATTTTGTTAGACCTTATATAGTCAGTTAGACCTTAGTAGTACAGTACGGCAACGGATGTAGTTGCGCAGATCATAATCATGTGAATTTATATTCAATTTTATACCTTATCACTAAACGAGACAGCCTATAATTGCGAAACAATAATTTCGAACTTAGAACGTTTGGGGTTCACGCGAGACTACTTTTCATGATTTTTAACGTTCAAAATTAGAATCTAAAGTTACGGGAATAAAATCCAAAGTTGCGGATTTCATGTTACCTCGCCCCCCGCAAAAAGTGGCAGAAATGTTTGTTAGTAGAATTGCACGCGTAACTAGTCCCTATATAAGTAGTCAAAGGTTCATAATTATAAAATGCTAATGCAATTAATATTTTAACAGTAAGCATTTGAAGAGTTTTACTTAATCCGCAGTCATTGTTGTAGGATGCACCTGTCTCGCAACTAATGATCGTTAGATTGATATATTGAATTGATTGGAATGTCCTTAATTGAATTGAATGTAATTGAAACGAATGGAATTTAATCGTATTGTATTGTGTAAATGTGACATTGACCATTGTAATTTGAATTTTAAGTACCTACTAACATAGTTTACATAATTGTGTTACTAACAAAATGAATCATGGTTATTCGAATAAATAAATTTTATTATTATAAATCGTTTAGCGAAAGCTCACTATTCTAAAACATACATTACACAACAAGAAAAACTTTGCAGTTTCGTAACTCATACCTGCTCATTCAAAGAAACAAATCAACTATTTTATCGACCACAAAAACAACAAAACGTTTAAATTTTTTTATACTTTCTTCCGTAACTACTTTTACCGTAAAGTGATGAATTATTGAACACGATGATAATAATACATCGTACATGTTAAATGTCCACTTTGTTATGCTTGAGCTGTACGCAATGTATTCAGGTATTCAATATCCATTCCGAGAACATTAGCATTTAGTTTGTTGCATGATAATACAAGAAGAACCTTATCAGCAGTCTATAAACAAACTTGTGTATGGCAAAATGTTATAAGGAGGCTTTTGTTATATACAAGGTGTTACAAAAATACAAATAAACATTTAAGAGGATGGTTAAGACCATCAAACTGAACAACTTTCACTATGGGACAAATATCGAAATCGCAAAAAAAAAAATCAGATGTTCCATCATCATCATATCAACCGATAGACGTCCTCTGATGTACATAGGCCTCCCCCAATGAAAGTTGTTCAGTTTGATGGTCTCAACAACCCCCTTAAAAGTTTTAAATGTTTATTTTTACTTTTGTAACACCCTGAATAAACAATTAAAATGTGTAATTAAATTGTAAATAATAGCAATAAATACAAAAATTTTATATGAAAAAACAGAATTGGTAAAATAAATGTCTACTCATAATAGAATAAGTATAATTCATAAAAACTAGTCTAGTAGTACATAGACCACAGATCACAAAAACTAAATGGAAATGTGAAAAGGGGGCAGAGCCAGTGTCGCAGCAATATGCGCAAAAACGGAACACATTGCTCGCGACAGTAAGGAGGCGGTATACTATGAGGCTGAAAGCCAGTATAGATATTATGTGTAAATAGTTTACAATGCTTGCGTAGTACTAAAGATTATTCGAACGTTGAGTTCTGATAACGCAATGAATAATGAGCACATTCAAGCTAACAAAATACTTTCTATCGCGTGGTACTGGTGGTGATGCGACACTAGGTTTCGTACTCAGCGCGTTGGTTGGCATCTCTCTAGATCTCTATGACATAGTGACATACATAAAATCTTGACCGTAATCGCTTGCGGGGTGGTCAGTAACACTGGTACAACTACCAACTTTCTATTATTGAGTCTAGCAGTATTTTTGTCTAATTAGGTGTCGAACTTATTTATACCCTTAAAAAAGATAGCACACCTTTCAATAGCGCTGACGACAAATCCATCGATAGTTTTAACACTCATTATCCAGTTGAGAACGAAGGGACGGTAATCAAAGCCTCTGATTGGTTCAATTAAGGAATATTTTAAGAATGAAAACATACATAAAAAAATCAGAAAATCTGCTACTGCAGCATGGTTCACTTTAAAGAGGATTTTCCCGCGACTAACCCATATAAACTACATACATACATACATATGCTCACGCCTATGTCCCACTACTGGGGTAGGCAGAGACAACAGATCGCCACATGCTACAATTCTGACACACGATTCTGACACACTATACATATAAACTATGTTTGATGTTATTGAAATTATTAAACACGATCTAGAATAATATCCATGTCTGTGGTTTGTCAGATTTCTATTAAATTTACCTACAATTAATTAACAATGTAGCCCTGGCTCCCATACAAAAGGAAACTGGAGCCAAGTTTCAAAATTACGACTAATTTAAGATTTATATAGAAATCTTTGAACCAGATTTACTTGGAAACTATACATTTGAAAAGAAATCTGAAAAACCACAGATACTAGTTTCTAGATTGTTCTTAAAAAGTATCAATGCATTTAGAAAGTTAATATTTAAATTAAAATAGAATCAAGCTTCGTTTGTGCTGAGTGCGTTCGCGGGAATATCCTCGTAAACTCCTCGTACTCCTTAGTCTCATCCTATGACACCCCGGAGAAGATCGAGTGGTCTATAATTCTAAGCCAGATCCACAGACACACTGGTTTTATAATAAACGAGCGTTAACCCGCGACTTTGTCCGCATAAATTATATACCAGATTTTAAGTCAGATAATAAGCTATCAAACAAAAAAAGTTTCATCAAAATCGGTTCAGTAGTTTTTGCGTGATGCTCGTTCAAACAAACAAACAAACACACAAACAAACAGACAGACAAAAAATCAAAAAATTGGTGATATGGAATCAGGGATATCTAAAAACCATATCGTAACTTTTTTTTTGTTAATATCTTCAATGTACAGACAAACTTCCTGTTACAGTTTTATAATAGTTTAGATAAATGTTATATGGATAAATGAATTATTTATAATTAGTTCATAAAGGATACAGCTTGTCTTTCCCCGCCATAGCCACGCACGGATTCCCCTGAATGGTGAAGCTATCCATCTTGCCCAGGTGGACGAGGTGACAGATCTCGTTCAAGTCCTGGATGTTGTTATGGCCGAGGCCAAGGTGTTCCAGGCTTGGCGGCAAGTATCGGTCGCATTGCCTGAGGTCCACTATTCGATTCCTTTCTAAGCTAAGGTACTGGAAGGTTTGAGTAATAATTTTAGCCAGCATTTATTACTAAGTTAATAAGACGAACAGTGTGCAAGTGAGACGGTCTTTTATGGGAGAAACACGAGTTGCGAAAGAGCAAAAGAAAATAAATAAATGCTAAAAATCATAGTCTTCATAAGGGTGAAGCCAAACGAGCGTAATGTTGTGAGTCGCGTATTTTGAGTCCAATTCATATAAAATCAGGGAATGCATTGTCTATGACCTCAGCCTTTATATGAAACGGACTCAAAATACGCGACTCACAACATTACGCTCGTTTGGCTTCACCCTAATTATTTGAGTTCCCGGCATTCAAGCAGTGTTTCAATTAGCCAGGACGACTGAAGAACTATAATTATATTTTAAATAGGAAACTGTAGAATATTAGGAGCTCTAATTATAATTAAAAAAAAAAACAGACTATCCATATTTCTGTCAGTATCAAACACGCGGCTCCGCCAGTTTCGGGTGTGTGTTTTTGTATAAAAACAGGGCTTTGAGATCGCCATATCCATTACCGTACAATGTCAAGCACTATTGCTTTTTAAACTAGATATTGGCAAAATCATCACTACCAAGATGGCATCCATTTTTTGAAAATAGAATGGAATAGAACTACTCAAGTTCAGACTGATCCAGTGTTTAATAAAGCCATTCTCACTGTCTACTTCAGCCATATTCAGGATGCCACTGCTATTATGAAGGATTAAAAACCAAACATTCTATTGCGAGATTTGCGAGTAAAAACCATTAAAATTCCTCATTCTAGATTACTAACCAAATAACTCTAACACAGTATAAATAAGGGTAGGCGTAAAAAATGACTCAACAAACTATCTACAAACAAGAAACTCACCTTCAGACTCTTCAAATATGAAATATCAGCAATAAAAGATATTTGGTTGTTGGACAAATCTAGATGTTCCAAATGCATGTTGTGGTTTAAATGCTCTATCGATTTTATATTGTTACCTGCAAAACACAAATATTATCCATACATATTTTATTGCGTTCGATGATGATATAGGCGTCGGTGGCGCATTGCGGAAGGTTATGGACACTCAATCATGAAGGACCATGTTCGAATCCTCATGGACGACATCGACATGCCATGTGCCAATGAGTTTTTCTAACTTATGTTGTACCGACTGCTCTCACACAGTGAAGGAAAACATCGTAAGGAAACCTGTATATAAGGTCTAACAAAATTAGCTGAAACTATTTTAAGGTCAGATGATAATAATGATCAGACCATCAAACTGAACAACTTTCTCTATGGGACCAATAACGAAACCGCGAAAAAAAAATCTGCTGTCCCATACATTTAGGTCGAGCAGGTTTGTATGGAACAGCTGATTTTTTGTCGCGATTTCGATATTGGTCCTATAGAGAAAGTTGTTCAGTTTGATGGTCTGATCATCCCCTTAAAATAGTTTCACCTAATTTTGTTAGACCTTATATACTGAACAATAAATTCTGATACATTTATGTGAAGTCTACCAATCCGCATTGGGCACGCGTGGTGGACTAACGCCCATACACCCTACCTGAGGGTAAGCTTGTGCCCTGCAGTGGGTTGAATATAGGATGATGATTGGTAATTTATATATCAACCTGAAGATTAATGATTAATTATTAGTGACTGACATTTTATAACCAATAATCACACACATCAGTATTTACATACATAAATACATAAGCTCACGCCATTGTCCCATGGGGGTAGGCAGAGACCACGGACCGCCACACGCTACGACTCTGACACACCTCTTTAGCCTCATTGACGTTCACACATCTTTTCATGCACTTCCGTCGATTGAGGGTGCTACGCACTTGTCCTTTTTGGAAAAGATGGCTCGGACGGCCTCTCCCAACACTTCCGCTCACCTTTGCTTGATAAATTTCATTCGTAAGTCTTCTTTCATTCATTCTCTCTACGTGACCGAACCAGTGCCGGATTTATATTTTTTATGAGTGTTGGCCATTTTATTTCCGCCGCCCCCCAAGTACCTTTCTAAAATAATAATTTTCCATTTATAGTAAGGAAGGCACTAAAGTTAAATAAACGAATTAATAATAATAAGTCATTAAGAAAGAGCGTAAAAAAGAAACAAGTATTACAATTTTTTACGGGACTTTTTAATAGCAAAATCATCTACAATATCATCATAGTTTACGGTGTTCATTATCTTATCTCTGCTTCTATGTAGAGAAGAATTCATTTTTTCTTGATACAATGAAGACCTTTGGTAATTTTTCACGCGTTTTTAACAGGAAAAACTCCTTTCCCCACAACAATTTGTAGCCGCTGAGGAAATAGTGTGATGCGGAGAGCTATATCCAAGTTAGGGTAAACATTAGACAGGAATTGATTCCTGAAAAACATTGACAAACTGAGTAGTGAGTTTACGGGCGCAGGCGGCTCGGTGAGTGCGGGCGGGAAGTAGCCCAGTCATTTTACGGTTTGAGCGGGGAATAATTAGTAATTGATATTTTTTTTCGGCACAGTATTTAAGAGCAAAATTGAGCTTAGAAATGTACCAAAATTAAAAAAGAATCCCTTCATCAACAGTTCCAAATTTAAAATTGAGGTATTATCTCGTTATAAAAAACTTAATGGTAATTTTTTTGCACATTTTTAAAGCATTACCATTATACATAATTCAAACACGGTGTAAATATTTTTGTCTTCTTAGAAGGTTTTGAAAAATACATTTGTATTTTCTAATAAAAACCTCGGTTTTTAAAATTTCAATGCCTATTTTATTGCTCAAAAATCATTTATATTGTTAAATCTAATTCAAATGAGTGCATTGGTATTTAATTAATTGAATCAGGCGTTACTTTGCGGGAGGTCTTGATACAATCGTGTCATCTACATATTTGCATAGGTATTAATATTATTAATTTAAAAGCCTTTCGGGATTCACAATTTTGATTTCTATGTTGCGAAGCGATTTTTTTTATATATGTTTTCAGATAGTCTTTTTGTCTCTAAATAGTGCCGGTTACAGTTTAAAAGTCCAATTAATAAGTACTTCCCACTTCTCCTAACAAAACTCCGTAAAATGACTGGGCTAAAGCGAGTGTGGTTACGTTGAGCCACAGCCGCCCGCCGCTCTCATCCATAACTCACGCAGTAATATGGATAAAATAAGTACAATAACAGTAGGTACCTAGGATTGATGAGTTTCTATAGGGGGATTTAACGTATTAGTAAAAAAAGCCATGAGAAAAAAAATAAACTTGTTTGACTTTTATCCTCTGAAATCGAGTGAGCGTTCTCTAAAATCTGCCGCCCCTAGGCCGCGGCCTATACGGCCTATTGACAAATCCAGGACTGGATCGAACCATCTAAGCATACCCCTCTCAATCCTTGTTACAATATCATCCTTCAACTTACACCAATCCCTTATCACACTGTTCTTGATTCGATCAACCAAAGTAATACCACACATACTTCGTAAGGAGCCCATTTCAACTGCATTCACTCGACTTTCATTCCTTTTAGTTCAGTATTTATGATCATTAAAAATTATAGAAGTATTTAGCTTACATGCTTTAAAATTTAAATACTTTCGTGACTTGTGTTATGCCATTACTGGTTTATTGACCTCATGAAAAATTTTAAGTATTTTTCATCAAAGTTTTATATAAAAGGAGATTCCATGGTCTCCTAATCCTCTCCACACTATCGGCAGCTGGGATCGAGGGTCAGTTTCATCTTGTGCATCAATCTGGCCATACTTCATAGGTAGGTACAGCAAGACCAGGAAAATAATTCCACTCGTCAATCTTCAGACGACCCAAGTCCCCGACAAAATAAATAAGACTCACAGGCAGATACATTGTAATGATCCCTAGTAAGCACTATAGGCACCAACATGTAACATTCAGGACCGAACCGGGATTCAAACCCAGGACCCTGTTTTAGCAGTCCGGCGTGGTAACCATTACACCAACTGGGTCGTCAAAACCCAAAATCATTCAGTAATATATCGGTGCAAAGTCGGATAGCAGCGAAAGCGACGCGAAAACCATTAGCCAATAGCGACCAAGGATGGAAAGTACATCCTGATTGGCCAATATAATTTTACGCACTATTAAAATTTGTCAACTGTGCAGGTCCATCGGACTTATAAACCTGGTACTACTGTATGTATGTATGTATAAAAATAAACTCACCGGCCAACTTTAGAACTCTCAAATAAATCAAGTCTTTTAGCCCTTCTATCTGCAGAATGCCATTGTTGTTTAATGCCAGCACACGGATATTTGTGAGTCGGGATACGCCGTGCATCCGGAGTAGAAAGTTGTTGCATATTGATAGCTGTAACAATCATACTAGTTTTAATATGAGTATGGACGTAATGTGGAATTATGCAAAATTGTAGATGGGTAGTAAAAAAAAAATAAACAAAATTTTTAATACCCATTGATACACAAGCAATTTGAAATTTTGTATTTAGCTGTAATACTACAGGGTGGGAGTCGTGTGGCTAGAGGTCTCTCGAGTAGACGTCTTTCGTTTCGCTCGCGATTTAGGTGTTTTTGTATAAAAACTTTTGGGCTTTGAGATCGCCATATCAATTACCGTACAATGAACGTTAACTTGAATTATAATAATATCTTCAACACTTGATACTGGCGAAATCTTTAAGGAAACGCCATTTAATAAAAATAGAATAGAATAGAATACTACAGGGTGAAATTGACATCATTAGCATCCTTTTAAACTAAGAGTCTACCCATCAAACTGAACAAATTTCACTATGGGAGCAAACCGATCGGAGAAAATAAATAATCAGCTGTTGCATACTAAACTGCAATGCCAACTCGACTCAAATGTATGCAACAGCTGATTATTTTTTTGCTCCGATCTGATTGCTCCCATAGTGAAAGTTGTTCAGTTTGACAGTTAGACTCTTAGTTTAAAAGGATGCTAATGATATCAATTTATTTTTATCGGTTTAACTTCGCCACGTCAGTACCACGTCTCTTGTTTAAACAGTGCATAAGAGCGCTACAAATTTTAATGTGATCTTAGGGCCAAAACAGTAGTTTTAATATTAAGATTAGATTTTTTATTTTAATTTTATTTAGGTACCTATTGTACCTTTTACTCTTATATACATAAATATATAAAACTTACAACTATTTATTGAGACACTGATGAGTTAACAAAGGTGAACAACTGAACAGGCTCCTTGCAGCCACCGGTGTTGCCAAAATTGAGTGGAACGTTCCTACATTGAGCCCGTTCAACTTTAGTTTTCCCATCAGTGCCTTTTCATCAGAGCTTTTTTGTAACGGACACATTTCACCAACAAGTGGTACACATCCTCAACTACTCCGCAAGTCTCAGTTTGGTAGATAGATAAGATAAGATAAATGTTTATTTTTAACTTTTGCTTAAAACTATTACATTAAACGGTAGACCAAAAACGAGGCAAGCCTGATACGCGAGGTCTACGATTGGGAATCCTTAACAATAAACAATAATTTAGTTACGAACTAGTACAATTGAAACAAAGTGAGAGGGTGTGAGTGGGGGGAGGGGGGAAGGGGGGGGGGGGGGTTTGTGTAGGTGTGTGTCTGTTTGCGTGTGTATATGCCTTGTATGTTAAGATATATCCTTGATTAAGTCTTCAGTTCCATCGTAAGTCAAAGTCTGCAACCAGTTCTTAATCTCGAATTTTGCACGGCGCACTGATAATGTTTTTATGTCGAGAAGTTTACAAACTCTGTTATATATTCGGGGATGCAGAAATCGCGGAAAGCGACTCGCAAAAGTAGTGTTAATTATGGGCAAAGGCACGAAGTACACTCTTTTGGCAAGCAGTGCAGGGTACGCACTAGACGTGATGGTGGCGCGGTGTAGTGACACCGCGGCTCTCAATATGAAGAGCTGCCGAACAGTTAGCACAGAACTTAACCTGTAGAGTTGCTCGGTTGGAAAGCGGAAAGGTTTTTTGTGCATGACCTTTAAAACTGATCTCTGTGCCCTCTCTACGACCAATAATGAGCTCTTACAAGCTCCACCCCAAACCAACATACAGTATGTGACAATTGTCTGACAGAGCGAGAAATAAACAATACGAAGAATTTCGGGCGGGACAGGGCTCCGCAGCAACTTCATGACGAAGATTATCTTCCTAGTGCGCTGAGATACGTAGGACATGTGCTGCTTAAACGACAAGAGCTCGTCGATCATTACTCCAAGATATTTGATGGTTGATGTGTGGCTGACATTTCCGCAAGAGCACGGCACGCATCCGCTGCAAGTATGAATCTTGAGCACAGGAGCAACGACAGGTCTAGATGCTTGAGTCTTGTGAAAAGTTATGAACTTAGTTTTCTTCAGATTAAGGGTGAGCAAGTTACTACTTAGCCAATCGGAAACCAGGCAGATGAGTTTGTCTTTTTCATTAGGTACCCGAACTTGTTCAGTGGCATGTGTCCTGATCAAAGCCTATGCGCAAGCACCACATTCTTTCTACCTAAATGGGCAACATTAATCCAAGGTATAACGGAAGGCAGACCTTGAATCGACTTGTACCAAATGATTTTTCATTAAACTGATCAATCCATAACTGGAAACAAATATTTTTAAATTTTGGCAGTATTTCCGAATAATGTGGTACAAAATCTACATCTTGTAAGATTAGATATTATTTTTTATAGTGACATCAATAAAAGTAACAAATAATTTTATTTTAAAATTGATGACGACAGTTGTCAATAGCGGAATTGCCCTAAAGTAGTTTTGCTACATTCAAAATAGCTAAACTCCAGGCTCGCTCAACTGTCTAACAAAAAACTTAATATGAAATGTGCACTGCCACCATTAAATTTGTTAGAACGGTTGCACACATTTTATACATTCTGGATCATCGGTCACGACCAGTTTTTATTATGGAATTCCCGACACTTATAACATAGTGAGTTACATTCTCTTTGCTAAACTCTACCAAAGGCAACACATTTATAAGCAGTGGGCCTAGCATGGCACCCCCAACAAAAAAAGAAAAATCTAGATGTGTCTCTATCTTGGATACTTTACGCATGCCAAAAGGAGCGCACATTACGGTTTTCTAGTGCATCGCATGCTAGTCTGAAAAGATGATCTAATCAAAAACAATGAAATCAATCAAGACAATGACAACAAATTGGGCCAGATTTAAAAATTTGCCCGTCATCCCAATAAAACTGGTGAATTGAAACCAAACTATCCCGCGAATATTTTCAGAGGTTTTACATACCTTTGGAAAGGTGATAAAAAGGTACTTACATTCTCAAGCCGGCTGTATGAGTCGATGTTATCAAGCCGCTGCAGCTCGTTCTGATCCAGAACCAAGTTTATCACGGTCTTGGATTCTTCAGCGGGCGCTTTCTCTATTTTCTTCAACCCACGCCTTGAGAGGTCCAGAGTTTCATTGTTCACCTCTCCTGCAATAAAGCTACGGTTTGAAAAAGTATGTCCCGCGATCGGTGAGGATTTTACACGTGTAACGGTACCCACCCATTGTCCAAATTTTTATTGCATTTTTAGTTTTTCCAAAAAGAATTCGCAGGCAATTTTCACAAAATCAACATTCGTTCGTTCGTTAACGGAGGAACGTTCTGAAACTATCAAAATCAAATTTTAAGAATTTCATCAAATTCCGTTAGTTCGTTCCTAGCGTTTCTGTGTTTCTGTAGTGTTTAGCGTGCATTAGCGAAATCAACAGGATCGTTAATTATTTAAAATTACAACTATTTCTACTTTACATGATATTTTGTTACAGGATGATTTAATAACACAAAACAAAATAGAGACCACGCCTTCAATTTTAATCTTAAAACTAGTTTCAGAACAGATTTTTATTTTTGACATTATCTAGGGCTGTGCCACAACTGAACCGGTAAACCAAAGAAGATTTTATACTACGTAACGGTAAACCCAAAATGGAATTCGACATTTTTTTTAGTATAGTTTATTTCACATAAAATTATGTCCGTTTTATTTCTTTCGAACTTATTTCATAGAGGTTAATTCGGTTACGTGCGTGGGATTCATATTTATAATCATTTTTCGATTCTTTACGTGCACAATTCCGATAGCGATACGGTAACGTTTTTTCCGATAAAAGACAACACTACTACGCGGTGGCGGCGGAATTGTGTTGAGGTTAGTGAAATTATTACAAAAATATTATGTTTACGTTTGTTAACTTACAAACTAATCGATAAAACAGTATTCTTCTTAACAAAAGAATAATATTAAACCAATACATAACAAATAAACATAGTCTTTCATTCATATTTAGCATTAATTAGAAGGACGCTTTAGTTGACATTTTCTCGATATAGTTTGTTCCGCTTGATAAGCTCATAGATTGCCCAAAATCTAATTAGAATATAGCTTATTTCCGTCCAAAGCTGTAAATAAACAAGATTATTTCTAATTACTGTGAGTTTCTTCATAAAACGAGCACATTTAGATTATCTATTTATAGCAGCTAACCTCTTTGATTTAGGCGGGAGAATGATTTTGGCAAAGGGCCTAAGGCCTCTACAGGTGGTCTCGGTGATATTATTCGTGAGGATACTGTCGGTATTCCTGGTGCAGACGTGGTACGTGCCGGATGAGTACTGGCAGACCTTGGAAGTGGCCCATAAGCATGCCTTTGGGTATGGAGCCTTGACTTGGGAGTGGCAGAGAGGAATTAGAAGTTACTTGTGCCCAAGTATAGTAGCGTTGCTGTATACAGCACTGAAGTATACTGGACTGGATTATCCGGAGGCAGTGGTAAGTTGTTTTTTTGTTTATTTTTATTATAGTAATAAGTTGATAAGTATAATGAATGTGTTATTTGTTTTTTTAGCTTCACCCTTGAACCTATAATTGATTAAATGGTCCTACTTAATATGCTGATAGCTTTTTTTAAGAGGATGTTCAGACCATTATCAAACTGAACAACTTTCTCAATGGGACCAACATTGAAATCACAAATAAATATTTACTGTCCCATACATTTGGGTCAAATACGTTTGCAGTTTAGTATGTCCCATAAAGAAAGTTGTTCAATTTGATGGTCTGATCATCCCCCTTTATTTTTATTTTTTTTATTAAAGTTGGGTTTGCTCTCAACTTCTATCCAGTCGTCCAAGGTGTAAGATGTAGCAAGCTAACCCAGAAGAAGCCTATTCGCTCCCGTCCCATACATTTGGGTCAAGTATGTTTGCAGTTTAGTATGTCCCATAAAGAAAGTTGATCAATTTGATGGTCTGATCATCCCCCCTTTATTTTTATTTTGTTTATTAGAGTTGGGTTTGCTCTCAACTTCTATCCAGTCGTCGAAGGTGTAAGATGTAGCGAGCTAACCCAGAAGAAGCCTATTCACTCGTACTTTAAAGTAATTCGGGTTGTAAGCGCTCGGAAATACTGACACAGGAAGGGCATTCTACTCCTTGGCTGTGCGCATTATAAAAGAATCAGAAAGGCGCTTAGTGCAGATATCAACCAAGAAGGGGTTGTATCCCGCAGTGTGTCTGGAAGTGTGATAAAAAGGGGAAGGCAGGATGAGCTCGTGCAGCTCTTGGGCACACTCACCGAAGTACAATCTGTAGAAGACCGACAAGCAGGCTACTCTGCGGCGGTGGGCTATGCTATGAAGCTTGGTCTCAACCAGCTTACTGTCGCCAATCAGCCTCCTGGCTCTGCGTTCAACCGAGTCAAGTGCGTCTAGGTGATACTTGGCTGAGCCATCACACATGTGGGAGCAATACTCCATACAAGATCGGACCTGAGCTTTATACAACATAAAAAAAATGGTTTTTCTTTGCTAATGGTTTTTCCATTAGCATATTAAGGAGAACCCTATATAAATCAAAGTCACAATACTTTCTGTAATATAAAATGGAGGTCTTCTAAAAATAGATTTTATAGATAAAAAACTATCTGTGGACATCCAGTGATGCTACCATGGCATCGCATCGTAACATAGTAAAATCACACCTTATCTCTCTTTCACTTGGTGCGTAAAACAGTGACAGAAAAGGCATGGGGTAATAAAATATCCTTGTCATTCCCAATGTTGTCTCCATGCAAGCGCATAGTGCTGGAGTAATGGTATCGGAGCTGAGATATCTCAAATCAGCCAATCAAATTGCTAAACTTTCCATTTTTTGTCAGAATAAAGCTATTTTATTGGTTGGTTTTACACATCTCCGCTCCTATTCCATTCACATTTAATAAAATGGATTTATTCCCCAGATATTCCTGCCTCGCATCCTACAAGCTGTCTTAAGCACAGCAGCCGACTACAGCTTCTACAAGTGGACGGGTGGACGTAAATGGGCATTGTTCCTGATCCTCACATCGTGGTTCTGGTTCTACACGTCCGGGAGGACTATACTGCAGTCTACGGAGACTGCTCTGGTTACTATAGCGTTGTCTCTGTTCCCGTTCAAGATTGGAAGACTGAGTTTCTATGAGCAAGGTTGGTATTGTTATTAGTATCTGTTTTAAATGTTTAAAAGTTTTTTTATGATATGGTTAATGCTGTATGTTTAATGAGTTGTTATTACAAGGAGGAGAGGAGGCTTTTACCCAAAGAAAGGGATCCGTAATAGGATAATAGAAACGTAATACATACATACTTAACTAGCAATACTAACATAACATAAGTAAATTATTAACACAACTAAAATTCATTTGAAATGTACCTACTTGAAATTACGGAATAAATAGAGCTTTATCATTATTCTTACAAAGAGCCATAGAACATGGCGACATTTGGTATTCATGTCAATCTTAAAACGGTAAACAGTATAGCCTTAGGACACATTAATTTGTTATGGATTGCTTCTTGTCTTCATTATTGGCAAGTATTATACTCTTTTATTTTTATTTATTTATTATACTCTTTTACTTGGCAACAATATTTAAATCCAACCTAAAGAAAGTTTTCGCGCCGTGTGTCAGTGGCCTCACATGCAAAGAGGCTGTGTCCCATTGCACTTGTAGGAACACCATTTTTTACATTTCGTGGTGCATAAGAGCGACTGGAGCTGGACTTAGGTGCTGTTTATACAGAAGAAACGTTAGTCGACGAACGACGCTATGCTACGTACTATAAGGTTTATATTGTCGCACCCCGCCCGCGCCACGTTACTTCTAAAGAAACCGCGCCTTAGCCATCGCCAGTCGTTCCCACACCACTGACGCTCTAGGTCAATATTGTATCTCTGAACATTTAATTAAATGTGGGAAATTGCAAGAAGACTTTTCAATCCCTACAACTAAATACAACAACTTGTACGATCCCCAAAAGTGGTATTAAGATCTAACGTGGTCACCACTTTTGGGGTTTTGATTTGTAGGGATTGAAGAGTCTTCTTGCAATTAAACGTTCAGAGATACAATATTGACCTAGCGCGTCGGTGGTGTGGGAACGACTGGTGATGGCGAACACTCCAGTCGCTCTTACGCAAAACGAAATGTAGACAATGGTCTTCCTACACACTCACAAAGAAATTAGAGTATAATTATAATATAACAAATTTGTCTTCTTGCCTATACTCTATTATACAGAGTGTTACATAGTTTTGGTGTTTTGGTTCTCTTCTCTAGTTGTCTTTTTCCATAGAAATGATTTCTGGATGATAAAAAAGCCATGTTGCGCTTGCATTGTTGCCTAGTGAAAACATGGCTTGAAGAGGCAAAATAAAAGTTATATTCCAGAAGCGTAACAATAGCGTAATGTATGTTATCACTTTATTAAAATCACAATGGGAGTCATGTTGCAGGTTCTGACCCGAGCACACGTCTCGCGTGGATTTCGCGCGTCGCGTTTTTGCATGCCACGAGGCTCCTTAATCCTCAATCTCTTCTTGTTCTTGACCAAAAACAATCCCTGAGATTGGGATAGATAACCAAGTGATAAACACGTGACACTGGCGGAAATGCAGTGCTAACGCACAAGCAAGAGTACATTAAATATAAGTAAAAAAAAAAAATCACTATTCTTTCTCCAGAGAGTCCTAAATGGATATGGCTGGCGTGTGTCTGCGTGTTCATACGGCCGACGTCCGCGCCGCTGTGGGTCGTGCTGGGTGCCTACAACCTCGTGACCACCAACCAGGGACGGTTGAGGCTTCTTGTTCGAACTTATGTGCCTATTGGGTAAGTTGGGACTTTAGTTTATTGGTTTTAAAGTTGAATTTATTATACAATACAATAAAATAGCCTTTATTTACGACCATTAGATACATTGAATAGCATGGTATAACTTATTTTACAAAATACAATTCCATACTTATTACGACCGGGTTGGTGTTATGATTACCACGCCGGACTGCCAAACCACGGTCCTGGGTTCAAATCCCGGTTCGGTCATGGATGTTTATATGTTTGTGCCGTTGTTGTATGGTTTCCATAATAAACAGCCTGTAGTGCTTGCTTGGGATCATTGTATGTGCCTGTGAGCGTTATTTATTATTATTATTAAATTATTTATTACAATTGCATTTTAACTTTTATGTAATTTTTTATCATTTAGTAGATTATTATTTTTGTTACGCTTCATTCTTCATTGATTCAATTAAACTTTTGTAAATTACATGTACTTGTACTTTTTCATTTTAATATTTAGAGAGTTACTCTTGGCCGTCTTGCCTTACGGCATAGGTCTTCCCTAGGGATTTCCAAAGTTTCCTGTCTCTTGCACACCTCCTCCAGTTTGCGTCTCCTACCTCCTACCTTCATCTTCCCATCTTTGGTACTGTCTACCTCTTCTTCTCTTACCATCTCTCGGATACCATTCTGTTATATCCTGTGACCATTTGTTCTTTTTCGATCTTAATATATGGCCTGTCCATCTTCATTTCAATTTGTTCTGCACATACCCAACCTCCTTGACTCTTGTTTTTGATCTTATGGCAGTTAATTTGACTCTAACCCTACATCTTATGTTTAACATGCTTCTTTCCACACTATGTTGGCATGTTTGTAACATTTTTAACTGTTTGTTTGTGAGTGCCCATGTTTGACATCCATATATGAATTTATTATAAGCCACGACTAATTATCTATCTAGCGACAGATAGCCGGAATATTGCGGGAGACGACTGTGGTATCCCCACTGGCTGACTTATCCAATAAATTTGTAATATACATAATATGTGTTCTAGAACTCCGTCTCCCCATTGGTTGTCGATGCATAACATTGTATTGTATAATCTAGAATTAAACATTTTAATGGGTTCTTACCGCGTTTTGGTATATTTGAGTATTCCCGATATTTTGGCAATGTTACAACTGCCATGATCACGGGAATATCGGGAACTCAAATATACCAAAACGTGGTAAGAACCCGTTAAAATGTTTAATTCTAGATTAAATAATAACCGCGTAACTTTTTTTTATATTTTTTTTTATTTTAAATGGGTTTGCTCTTGACCTCAATCCAGTCCTCAGGACAAAGATGGGGTCGAAGATGTAGCGAGCTTACCCAGAAGGTGCCTATTCACTCGTACTTTAAAGTAATTCGTGTTGTAAGCGCTCGGAAATACTGACGCAGGCAGATCATTCCACTTCTTGGCTGTGCGCATTATAAAAGAATCAGAAAGGCGCTTAGTGCGGATTTGAGGGATATCAACCAAGAAGGGGTGGTATCCCGCGGTGCGTCTGGAAGTCCGATAGTAGAAAGAGGAAGGCGGGATGAGCTCATGCAGCTCTTGGGCACACTCACCGAAGTACAATCTAGAAGACCGACAAGCACGCTACTCTCTCTTGTATTGTATGTTTCAGACTAATAGCAGGAGGTGCTTTGGTGGCTCTGGACTCCTACTTCCACGGCAGTCTGATCGTTACACCTTGGGAGTTCTTCAGATTTAATGTGCTTCATGATATCGCGTCATTCTACGGTACTCATCCATGGTTAGTAGCTTTTGTTATTTCTTCCTCGAAGAACTGGGATTGCAGGAGTAAAGTCGTTCCCACCTCACGCAATATAGGCGGCTAAGACTCTGAATTGCAGAAAACGAGCCCTCTCAACCAACACCAACCAAGTTCTAAGCAGCCATATTAGGAAGAGAAAGAATCTGTTCCTTATTTTAACTTGTAATATCCAATTTAAACCTTATTTCACATCCTTACCCTGCAATGGCCAGGTGGACATGACTAAAATCATCATCATTTATTTAGTTTCATAATTCCCAAAGCTGGGCATAAGGTCTCTGCCGACCATCCGGATGCCAAGAAATGGTCGCGCTCCAAAATATTCCAGCTCAAAGATTCATATCCCGTGTGACATACTATTTAAATTAAAATGTTTTCTGTTTGTATTTCAATACATGTACGTAACATACACACACCTGGGTGTTTCTCCTCAGCGTTTGAACGCCGTCATTATCCTCACCAAATGTTTTCGCTTTGTTTATAAGAAGAGGTATACAATTTTATAACGCAGTTAAAAAAACGCAACTAAAAAAATTACATTTTCTCATAAACATGGCGAAAATATTTGGTGAGGATAATGACGGCGTTCAAACGCCGATGAAAAACACCCACCTACGTTTATGTAGCTTAACTCGGGATATTTTATTCTTGAATTGCGGAAAAATAAATGGATTACGTACTAAATAGATTTCACTGTCGATGGAACCGTGTCCACTTAAATCAAACCAATCCTTGTACACTTTTATGAAGACTATTAAACTAATTATTTCCTGCAGGCACTGGTACCTTACGCAAGGCCTGCCAGCGGTGCTCGGCATCAACCTATTGCCAGTACTATGGGCGATCGTGTCCATACTACGACGACCGAAGGAGAACCAAACTGGAGTGCTGTTGTTAGTCGCCGCCGCTCTGCACTTGGTTCTTTACAGGTAAGAATAGGTTCTTTACAATTTCAAATATTATTGATTTTTAAACATGTCACGTCCCCTTAAGATGCAACAGATTGAAAATTTCTTTCTCTGGGTAGTGGGCTCGGTGGCAAAAATGGATAACGCAGTTCCCCGGTTTGGAAAAGTGCGGGTTCAAGTTCCGCCCGAGACAAATTTTTCAATCTTGAATTAGGTTCTTTACAGGTAAGACTAGGTTCTTTACAGGAAAGACTAGGTTCTTTACAGGAAAGACTTGGTTATTAACGGGTAAGACTAGGTTATTTACAGGTACGAAAGGCCTGCCAGCTGTGCTCCATGTATAGTGTAAACCTACTGTCGGTACTATGGGCGACCGTGTCCATCCTCCGACGACCGAAGGAGAACCAAACCGGAGTGCTGTTGTTAGTCGTCGCCGCTGTGCATTTGGTTCTTTACAGCCAAGGTCTATTCATCACCATTCTCTGAGCCGAAAGACGTCTACTGATGGACATAGACCTTTCTCAAGGATCGCTACAACGACCGGTCCTGCGCTGCCCTCATTAAACAGGTTTCCGCCGCCTTCACCAGGTCGTCGGTCCACCATGTGGGGGCTTACTACCTACCCACGCTGCGATACGCGGTTGCCACTCGAGAACTCTTCGGCCCTGTCTGTTCTGGGAGCAATTTGCCTAGCACATTCACATTCTAAAGACATGCATGCACTGGTTTATGTTTCTATCTCCTGTAAGAGCTATTATGCCACGCACGACAAAACGAGAACACCGCTGTGCGCGCTCGCTTTCGCATATGCAAAGAATCAAAGACACATCTCGATTTTTGTCGCTTTTTACCGGGGCTCCTTATGCCTCACCTAAACTTCTTGACTTGATTGATCACACAATTTGTTTCAGTTTCATCCCACACAAGGAGTTCAGATTTGTCCTGCCCCTGCTGCCGATTCTGCTATACTTGGCTCAAGATGTCATCGTACCATGGAGCAGAAAGGCTAAGCAGTAAGTTATTTTAATATAGAAATACATTACCCTCCTACTGGCGCAGTGGAGTGAAAAAGAAAGACCTTATGATACAGTATAGGTTACGTTAAGGGTTACGACAAATTGATTGGCGGTTTGTCCATACAAAAGGCACGATTAGTACAGGACGCCGTATACGTAATGCATCCTTTCGCATCGACGGATGTGGCGAACGGCGGGACAAATCATACATTTACATACATACATATTACATACACAAACTCACAACCATAAAGCTTTCGGGGTGGTCAGAAATATTGCTACAACTACCAACTGTATTGCGGGCTGGTGTAGCAAGGCTCAAATTAATCACATAACGTAAAAATCATAATAAAAACTAAAATGTAATTCCGCAAAACATTTGTTTTGAATTCTATTCGTTTTTAGATCTTGTACATAATACTCTAAATTTTTCTCAATATTTCTTTTATTTTCACTTAGGAGATCGGGTGGGAAAGCGATTTATACTGTTTTTATTATGTTTAAATCTATCTATAACAAGCGTTAACCCGCGACTTTGTCCGCACAAATTATATACCAGATTTTAAGTCAGATAATAAGCTATCAAACAAAAAAAGTTTCATCAAAATCGGTTCAGTAGTTTTTGCGTGATGCTCGTTCAAACAAACAAACAGACAGACAGACAAAAAATCCAAAAATTGGTGATATGGAATCAGGGATACCTAAAAACCATATCGTAACTTTTTTTTGTTAATATCTTCAATGTACAGACAAACTTCCTGTTACAGTTTTATAATAGTTAAGATTACTATTATGAAACAGTAAATTAAAAAAAAAAGTTTGTTTGTTTGTTTGATCGAGCATCACGCGAAAACTACTAAACCGATTTTGATGAAACTTTGTTTGTTTAATAGCTTATGATCTGACTTAAAATCAGCGATATAATTTGTGCAGACGAAGTCACAGGTAAACTCTAGTAATATATATAAAAACATTTTGCTTGCTTTCATAAGTTTTCATTTGATATTGAGTTAAATTATTTTCTTTACCTCCAGATGGCAGTTGTACCTGGTAATGGGACTGATTCTGGTTGGTAACGCGGTGCCGGCGATGTACTTCGGTCTGATCCACCAGAGCGGCACTTTGAAAGTGATGCCTCTGCTCAGAGACGCGGCCGATACTAACAAGTCCTCCATCTTGTTCCTTATGCCGTGCCATTCTACGCCGCTTTACAGGTTTGTTATTACTTTGTCTACGTTTTAGGCAGTTAATTTGTATGTTTAGGATGGGAATGTATGACAAGATGTAGAGGAAGCAAGAGAGGTGTGTCAGAACTGCCCAAAGCGGAGATCCATAGTCTCTGCCTTCTCCTCTGGAAAAAGTATGTCAATGTCTCATCGAGATATATAAACGTCGCTGAAACATAGATTTTCGTAAAATAATAGAATGTATTTGTCTTTTGCTATTCTGAACCAAGATAGAAAAAAAAGATTTAAAAATATTTCACCACTGTTTAAAATTCCTTGACACGACCTCAGTGAATGAACCTTGAAATTATGATTGAGATTTCAAGGATGAATCAAGAAATTTTTTGACTGAGGTTGAGTCAAGTCACAGTTCAAGGAAGCTACTGAGAATATGTGTGTTAATTTGCATAAAAATTAAATTTAGATAATATCGATTTCAAGGATGAATCAATAAATTGTTTTGACTGAAGTTGAGTCGAGGAATTCACTGAGAATATTAGTTTGAATTTTCAGATAATTCAAGAATGAGCTAAGAAATTTTGTGACCGAGGTTGAGTTGAGATACATTTTAAGGAAGCTATTGAGAATAGGGATGTTAATCTTCACATAACTTAAATAATCTCCCACAGCCACCTCCACGCAAACGTATCGACCCGCTACCTGAACTGCGACCCCCCCGATCAATAAGATCGGCGAGACGCACGAGTCCGAGGCCTTCTTCAACAACCCGACCCGCTGGTGGCGCGCCGAGTACAACAATAGACAGACTCCGAACCTGGTCGTTATGTTCGACGTGCTGAAGGGAAGAGTGGAGGCTGTACTGTCGGGGTATAGGAGGCTGTATGAACTGCCCCATACACAGGTTAGATACACAGGGTCCAATTTAGTATGCTGACTGTTTTTTTAAGGGGATGATTAGACCATCATTAGGCACACACCTGAAACCCCATACCCCCCCCCCCCCCCCCCCCCCCCCCAAACACACATAATTATACTGTCATACAAAAACAAATCATACCCACAAGATTTTCCTTGTTTTTTACTATTTAAAGAAATGAGATCACATAGCTTGGTTCTGTTCTTTTGTTACATTGTTATTTTTTCTTTATTATTTTCTCTTTATTGTTTGCAATGAGGCTACTTCTTCGAAAGAACCTAGCCCTCATCACCCAGGAATACCTAGACTGAGGGCTAGAGAGTGCTATATTTATGTAACTACAATAAATTTATTGCAAAAATAAATATTTTTCATTTTTTAATGGGCTTTATTATACCGTTGTATCAATTAAACATTATTCTTTCTTTTTCAGTTCCCGGAAGGCGAAGTCGGCGAAAAGGTACTAGTGTACCAGAAAGTGGAGAGTCAGCCGAAGAAGACGGTAGACGAAGCGGTGTAACATTTACAAAACAGCTCACATAGACTGGCGCTGAACCGTTAGTACAAGTACGGTCTGCAACGTAAGTTTCTTAACATTTAGTCTTACGTAAAAGAGAACCAGTAGAAAAAGTAAGATTCTAGAACTAGCTTGACCAAAAATACTTATCAAATTAAATTCAACCTTATCTTCATAAAATTGTCATAGTGACATATAAAATGTGAAGGCGCGCGCAAGTAGAGAAATCATCATAGAGCATGCTAGTTCTATTAAAGCGTCGCTCGGTTCTCTTCCGTGGTTTCGACTTGTAAGAATAAATTGTTTTGAAACTTGTGTTGTTGACTCTACGCTTATTTTGTACTGTGTCTGTACGGACGTTTTTTTTAATGAATTTTATTGGTAATTTGGCTTACGGTAAAATAAATTTATTTAAAATTTACAATAGGGTCTAATAGATACAAAAGGTGACATTATATTGTATCATTTCGGTATAAATATAAACTAATTGAAATAAAGAATACTGTTCACAGGTATTCGGTCAGTATTAACCTCGGTTTAAAACAAGTCCAGATTTTGCCTCCTAAGTTCAATAGGGAACCGATATAAGTACCGTATTTTGTACACACACGGCTCCAAATGGCTAAATTTTATTTAAATAATAAGAATAACCATTTATTTCCGAACATTGTGTTTTACATAATTTTTATTACTTCAGATTTTTAAAGTAGAAAGTTCAACGGAAATTTTCATATGCTTTTATTTTATTTATTTTAGGAAAACTTACGGACACTTTATAAATACACATCTCTTAGTTCGCTGTTATGGTATCTTCATTTATGATAGGTACACACAGCGACACATCAAGCTATACAAAACCAACATAAGCTGGCCGCGGGTAGGTTGCATAACGTATAACGTCGCGTGGCCAGCTTATATTGGTTTTGTATAGCTCGATGTGTCGCCGTGTGTACTTAAATTATTTTACAAACATTCAACCAACAATTAATAACAAGAGATAAAAGTGATTGTTTTATACTGGCCATTGATATCTATTTGCAAAAAAAACATAAGCAGCATATTCTCACGACTATATTCGCCGAGGCGGTAGTCAGTGATATTCTGGAAAACTCAGGACATCACGTTTCACTAATAGTACCGAAACTCTGTCTAGTGTGACAGGGAGAGTCGAACCGGTCGAAAAAAAACAAGTTTGTTTTTAGCCGTTTGACACTTTTTGATGTCACTTTAGCAATCTATGAGAAAATATAAGGTTTTTTTCAACTGAAAGTTATTTTCAACTTAAATGTTAATTTAGGTAAACATTACTTCATCTGACAAATAATTTCTTAATTACGCATTTCAATTTAACGGTAAATTTGATTTACGCGATCTTCGCTACGTATCTCTCTGTTCTTTGACAGTTTACATAGAAATTTAGATATTTATAATTAGTTTTTAGTATCGAATCTATTTTAATGCAATAGCAACATTTTCTTCCAGTAAATATGTCTCGATTTTTTTTTAAATTATGAATTGTTTTGATCAGTGGAACCACAAATACGTTTTCTAATACAAAGTATTATTCTTTAAAAGAAATGCTACGTTGTCTAAAAATGTCTTATAAAAGAGAGCCTTGCTACAACACTGTCACAAAAAACTCAGTATCTCAAAAATAATTACGTATTCTGAGCCATCTGAATCTACAAGAATTGACCGCCCCTTTCTAGTACCTAGTCGAAGTCGTGAAAGTGGCAAATCTGATAAAAAACGCAGTGGTAACTTGATTTACAAATTTAAGCGCGTTTTTCTCGAAAGTACAAACTTTGAATTTTGGTTTTGTGCGGCAGAGCTGCAGGTTTTTTATATATTTTTTTTAGGTAATAACAGTTTTATCTCTTTTGATCAATGAAATTCTTTACTACTTATATAGGGACTAGTTACGCGTGTAATTCTACTAACAAACAATTCTGCCACTTTTTGCGGGGGCGAGGTAACATGAAATCCGCATCTTTGGATTTTATTCCCCATAACTTTAGATTCTAATTTTGAAAGTTAAAAATCTGAAGAAGTCTCGTTTGAACCCCAAACCTTCCTAAGTTCGAAATTATTGTTTTGCAATTATAGGCTGTCTCGTTTAGTGATAAGTTATAAAATTGAATGTAAATGCACATGATCAATTAATCTTATACCGTGGCAGAGGGGAAATGCTACCGCAAGGCTAGTCCTTATAATAAATAGTCAAAGATGAAATTATATACGCAAGGACTTCGCATCTGCGCGCTGCTAACGGAACGGCAATAGTGTGCTTATTTACATTACTACTTGGTGACCGAAAACATTTGAAAGGACTGGAATGTCAAAGGCAATGTATGGCAGCAGAGCACAACTGAAGCACAAAGTGACATTAGAGACATGTGTTTTTTTTTGTGTTTGGTTATTGTATGACTTTGTGAGTCCATGTGTATAGAATGTCATTGGTTTTGATTAACAATCTGTACTTATAAAAGAGTTCCGTGACTTTTGTTAATTCGACCTTTTGAAAAATCGTCAATACCATTTAAATAAACTACTTGAAATAGCAAAAGGTGAGTTATGATTATTTATGAGTTATTTCTCACCATTATTTTTATTTCAAATGGGTTTGCTCTAATTACCTATTTGTGGTTCTACTGCCTTGTAATGTACTGAATATTTGTATGTTTTGTGTATGAGTGTATAGTTGATTTTTTATTAATTTTCTGACATTTTCCAATTCATTCAATAATCTATTTAAATCCATGACTGCATTATTTAAGTACAAATTCATTATTTCTATTTCATAGTATATTCTACTTGCCAAAGCTAGTTACATTACAACTAACATATATTATGTAATTATGTTTCATATTATGGACTAGTATTTGCGAGTGCTTTTGATATAAGTATTGGTTTCTGTAGATAGCCTCCTCAAAGTATTTTAAAGTGATATAAATATATATTTAGCTGGTAAACACGATATAATATAAAACATACTGTTCATTAATATAACACACAAGTTTATATTTTTTGTGAATTCCAGTAAAACAAATTGTCTTTTATGAAAACTTCATGAGAATATTTATAATTTTACCACTTCCGCGAATATTTGACAGAGCTCATCAACAGAAATCAATGTTTAGAACTACTTAACTAGTTTTTATACTATATGCTACCACCGAAATCAAAATTACATTCTTCACCATCTCTATTAAATGCTATCTATAAAAATATACTTATTTTTACATAAATATAGCATTTATTCGACATTGGTGAAACATAAATTAACCCAGTTATTCGTAATTTATTGTTTATTTCTTCTGGATTTGTTGCAATAAAATTCTTTGCTTTTAAGATTTAGGCTAGGACTATTGCCTTGCTCAAAAATGTAAGACACGGGTATTTAAGGTATTCTTGACTAACGTTGTCTTTAAGTAGCATTTAAATTTTTAATAATACGTGTAGATTCGGGTAAAATATTGGGCACCGTCACGCACGCCTTTTTCGTGCCAAAAGAAAGAGATATAGCGCAGTGTTATATGTCTTCCTGAGACCAATAGGGCCATCTATTAGTGGTTGTACTGGTAATAGTCCAAGATCGTGACTTAATTTATAGATTGCCCTACAAAGGCGTGGCGGAGCATTTTGCGCTTAGACCATATAACTTTGGACGAGCCAGTCGCGCGTGCAATTCTACTAACAAACTTTTCGGGGGGACGAAGGTAGCATGAAATCCGGATTTTATTCCATTACTTTAGATTCTAATTTTGGTTTTTGAAAATCATGAAAAATAGTCTAGTAAACCCACACGAGACTAGTTTAAAGCTATTGTTCCGCAATTATAGGCTGACTCGTTTAGTGATTACTGATTAGGTATAAAATAGGGGATCGGACAATTAGTCAAATTAGCAACTTTTAATCGAACTTCAAAACGCGCGCGATGTATGAAAAATTGTACTAAATTAAACCGACTTAAAAAAAAGAAGGAGGTTTCTCAATTCGACCGTATATATATTTTTTTTTATGTGAGTTCGCGGATAACTTCGTCGTTTATTTATAGTTCATCATGTTGTTAAAAATAGTATTCTAAAAATGTGAGTATAGCGTTATTTTCAAATGTTTTTTTTTTACTTAGAAGATAAAACTAAAATATATTTTATGTAGTCCGCTCCCCTATTGTCCGTAAATGCACTTGATCAGTTGATATTGTACCTTGGCAGAGGAGAATGCTAACGCGTGGCTGGTCCCTATTTAAATGGTCTAATATTTCGCGTGATGCAAGACCTGTTTTACTCATAGGTGATCGATTTAATTACAAGATAACGCATTATGATTTCGTCAGTTCCTCAAAATAATTTATAGAATCTTTGAAAATATCAAAGTAAATAATTATAAGCATTTGCTTAAGACTATATTTCCCGAAGATGTAGTCAGAGATATTCTGAGTTTAACATATTCAGTGCCCAAACTCTGGCCAGTGTGACGGGAAGTGGTCCCGTCGCTATCATCGTACCTAAATACAATTTTTTTCTAATGTATCTCTAAAAATAGGATTGGTTCATTAACAACTACTTCATTTTATTTAAATGTTTTGAAGGAAATTAAATTATTTAATTTTACAACAATAAATAACATTAACGAAAATATTTTTTATTAAAATACTGCATAGTTTGCATTGATTGATTATGACTTCAGTGAACAATTATCTATAGACCAATAATCTGTGCCAAAATGGAGTTGGGCATTCGCTCGTAGAAAATACAATGGTACAACTGTACAAACCTTTTTTTAATGAAAAAACCAAAAGTATACAGGGTCCTTGATAATGCTGTCAGTCTGTTTTGAAAGAAATAATCGGACCATCAAACTTATCTACTTACTCTACGGGACCAACATAGAAATAACAAAAAGAAAGGTGTTCCATACATTAAGGTCGAGTAGCATTGCAGTTTTTTTATGAAACGACGGATATATTTTTGTAATTTCGATTTTGGTCCCAAATAGAAAGTTGTTCAGTTTAATAGTCTGGAGTGCAATTTTTGAATCTCATTCGCTGAGTTCAGCAGTTGAAAATGTCAAAATAACTATGGAGATATGCATCTTTCTACTGCTGATTTGACTTTCGAAAATCATACTTCAGGAGTGCGATTTTTGAAAGTCAAATCAGCAGTAGAAAGATGCGTATCTCCATAGTAATTTTGACATTTTGTACTGCCGAGTTCAACGTATGAATTTCAAAAATCGCACTCCTGATCGTCCCTTTAAAAACCGTCAGTTTAGAAGGACTATAATATCTCGTGAGAAGTTATAAGTTCTTCATTATTATTATCTTGTAGATAAATGATCTGCCTTGTATTATTATTAAAAACAATTTTGAGCAAATTTCTAAATAGGTAAATAGTTAAAATGTTGTTTTGTAATGTAAGTAAATGAAAAATGTCTTCTATAGAAAATGTGAAGTGTGAATTTTTAATAAAGAATTTTATTTTTAATGCGTCTTTTATTTTAAACATAAATAATTTTTTTTTTTTTTTTTTTTTTTTTTATTTTAAACATGTCTATAAGAACTTAAATGAAAAAATGTACGCAGAGCAGAGGTTTCTTGATATTTAATGGAGCTGATGGTGGTCAGAACCATAGTCAGAACACTCTATTCTATTTTTTTTTTCTTTAAAAATTGACCATGCTTGATGATCTACCTTGGCGATAAAGGTATTTGTCACAAATTTTTAGGCTTCGAGTTCTATTTTTTTATTTTTCTGACCGTAAAATTAGTGCAGATCTCGTCGATTTTTTTTTCTGTAGCTTTTTTTTTCATATAAGTAATAATTTTTTTTAAATAATGGGTTTCACAAGTCGACCATTTTTTTCCATATTATAATTTATTTACACTTACACAAGTCAACAATTTGATACATATAAATACATAGTTTATATTTTAAGTATTCGAATGTTTAGAAAATGTTTAGATCAGATATACTCTATACCCTGTAATTACCCTGAAACAAACAGATAATGCTCAAGTACAAAGTGACTTCCTTGTGTAACCCATATCGATTATTCGGTCAGAGGTCTTCGCGATAACTTCTCAAATACACTAACAATTTCGCGTCACTTTAAACTCCATTCAAAAACATGTTTTAGAATCAAAAATGTGTTTTATAAACCAGTTATTTGTGTTCATTTTCCTAATTTCTAATATTCAAGTATTTTCTATTTCAACAAATGAAGAAAACGGTAAAGGTAGTTTGGTGTTTGTGTTCGATACAACTGGATCTATGTACAATGATTTGAGACAGCTAAGGGAAGGAGCTGAGATGATATTGAATGCCGCGCTGGAGGAAAGCAATGTGATAGAAGATTTTGTGTTTGTGCCTTTTCATGACCCTGGTACGTTTTATTTTTACACTTGTAGACAGACATAGATAAATACGAGGATAAGGCCTAGGGCAGAAGACTTCAAAAAGGTTGAAGATCTCTCTTCTATGATAGGTAACATGTATGCTGCCGATATCCAAGTATAAGCATACTACATGTGCCTATATCTACTAGCTAGCTAGCTAACGAAAGTGGGAATTTTCTAAATGGTACAAACCATATTTTACTACCGGTGTCCTATCCAACGTCTTATGTAATAATACTTTTATGCCACAAATAACTAGACAATAAGCTTTTAAAAAAACTGTATCATTTTTTATTTGGATCTGCAAACGAAAGCCCTAAACTAAACCCTGTCATTATGATTGATTTTTTAATTCTTCAAAGGGTGGAGTGACCAAAGAGGTAATCGGGATCTCCCGTTAAACACCTTTTTTAGAAAAAAACAAAAATTATTTTGTTGACTTATTGTGAAATATAAAAAAATCAAACGAAATGGTCATGGTCCCTGATATGTCAAGGTCATGTTGTGTGATCTATGCTGGTTACAATCTGAGCTGGTTACGCATAGACTAAACAGTTATAGTAACTGGAATCGATGATTTATTACTACCCTAATAGAACTAAAGTAAGCTCTACAGTAGCTGCATAGAGGTAATTATTCTTCCAGCCGTCGGACCAGCAACGGTGACAAAAGAGAAAGACGTGTTCAAATCAGCTTTAAACATAGTGCGTGTTTACGGAGGCGGTGACTGTCCCGAGAAGTCTTTGGGAGGGATACTTCTGGCCCTCAGCGTCAGTCGTCCGAGGTCCTTTGTTTACGTGTTCACTGATGCTACGGCCGGGGACCATAGGCTGGTTGGGAAGGTGCTGGACTCTGTTCAGAGGAAACAAAGCCAGGTATTCATCTATTCTATAACCATACACCTTTGACACTGATAGCTGTCATTTCATAAAAACTGGAAAAAATTAAAAGAAGAGTTTAGCATGTGCGATACTGTTGCGTGCGAGCAAGAGAGAAATACGAATTTGCTCAAGAGGTTTCGCTAACGATTCAATCGGAGGGGGTGAGATGAGGCCTACCATCAAGGAGTGTATAGTCGTTAGTCCACCACGCGTGTCCAATACATATTGGTAGATTGGAATTTCTTCTTCAGTGAATGCAGGATTTCTCACGATGCTTTCATTCACCGTTAGCAGTTAATATTACGTACATAAGTTAGAAAAACTCATTGCTACATAGCATGTCATGCCTGCGGATTCGAACCCGGATACTGGACCTCAAGATTGAGTTTTCATACCTCTCCGCAACGCACCATCGACGGTGTATAACACTACATTTTAGGTACTGCTTATGCAGGGTGAAATTTATATCATTAGCATCCTTTTAACCTAAGAGTCTACCCATCGAACTGAACAAGTTTTACTATGGGAGCAAACCGATTGGAGCAAAAAAAAAAAATCAGCTTTTGCATACATTTCAGTCGCGAACTCGCGCGTCCTCATTGCAGTTTAGTATGGAACAGCAGAATTTTTATTTGCTCCGATCGGTTTGCTCCCATAGTAAAAGTTATTCAGTTTGATGGGTAGACTATTAGTTTAAAAGGATGCTAATGATATCAATTTCACCCTGTAGTAGTTTAGTTACACCGACTGATAAATTTTCTAATGGCTTGAAACATAACCGTTAATACCTATGCCAAAATTCATGACACACCTCGTCCTTAACGCTTCTGTTCCTTAGTGAAGAGGAATCCACTATGATCAGAGAAAAGGGGTGAAGATACCCTTTGTCGCACGGTTTAACCATCAGATGATCCTAGTAAATCCGCGGCGAAATCGACAAGGGGAAGTTCGGAGGTTCGGATCGACTTAGGGTGTTACTGTAGCTATGTTATGTATTTACTGACAAGAAAGGCAAAAGTTCAAGTCTCTTAGAGAATAGAAAATATAAGTACACATTTAAGCCAAGCTACGAGTGTTTAACGCCATAATCGAGTTCCACAGGCTTCTATGCATACCCGTATAGGTCCAAACACAAGTTGGCACAGTTCCAAGTCTTTTAGAGAATAGAAAATATAAGTACACATTTAAGCCAAGCTACGAGTGTTTAAGGCCATAATCGAGTTCCACAGGCTTCTATGCATACCCATATACGTCCAAACACAAGTCAAAACTTTAAAGGCTGGGCCACACAGAATGCAGCTGCAGAATGGGTGTAGGCCGGCTGCGGGCCGGCAGTAGTTGTAAACTATGGAATTATATGCGAGGTCACTGCGGCTACCGTTCCGCAGCTGTTCCGCAGCCGCGCCGGACTTTATCTAGTGTGACACCTCGCATATAATTCCATAGTTTACAACCACTGCTGGCCCGCAGCCGGGCTGCACCCGTTCTGCAGCTGCATTCTGTGTGGCCCAGCCTTAACTGCCTAGCTTACTAGTAAAGCACGCTATCCGACATTCCAGGTGGTGTTCGTATTGACCGGTCATTGCAACGACTTGAAGAAGCCTTCGTACCAGGTGTACCAGCGAATAGCGGCCGCCAGTTCCGGACAAGTGTTCAATTTGAACAAGACTAGTGTTCACAAGGTTTTTATGCTTGTTTTGTAATGAACCCCAGTACAAAGGGTGTTAGTGTGGACAGGACAGTTGCATTAGAGTGAAGCCAAACGAACGTAATTTTGTGAGTTGTGAGTCGCGTATTTTGAGTCCGTTTCGTATAAAATCCGGGAATGCATTGTATGAAAGACATAGTATGACCTCAGACTTTATATGAAAAGGACTCAAAATACGCGACTCATAACTCCCAAAATTACGCTCGTTTGGCTTCACCCTTACTGTGAAGGTGATTGTTTTCATTATACTGAACAACTATCACTAAAGGAATTATAGGACATTAGAAAAATATTTAATTGGACGTGCTAAATGCAATCAGCTGATCGAACATTTGTATGAAAAGTTTTTGTTGCTAATTTCCTACAGGTACCTGGAGGAAAGTTGTTGAGTATCATGAGTAGAATCACCCTTGTTATGCAACTATCTACACTAATACCCTGTAGACTACTACCTACTATATACTACGTGTATAGGATGGAGTCTCAATCTATCTATCTATACTATTATAAAACTGTAACAGGAAGTTTGTCTGTACATTGAAGATATTAACAAAAAAAAAGTTACGATATGGTTTTTAGGCGTCCCTGATTCCATTTCACCAATTTTTGGATTTTTTGTCTCTCTGTTTGTTTGTTTGTTTGAACGAGTATCACGCAAAAACTACTGAACCGATTTTGATGAAACTTTTTTTTGTTTGATAGCTTATGATCTGACTTAAAATCTGGTATATAATTTGTGCGGACGAAGTCGCGGGTTAACGCTCGTACTATTATAAAACTGTAACAAAAGTGTGTCTGTACATTGAAGATATTAACGAAAAAAAAGTTACGATATGGTTTTTAGGTGTCCCTGATTCCATATCAGCAATTTTTGGATTTTTTGTCTGTCTGTTTGTTTGTGTGTTTGTTTGTTTGAACGAGTATCACGCAAAAACTACTCAACCGATTTTGATGAAACTTTTTTTGTTTGATAGCTAATGATCTGACTTAAAATCTGGTATACAATTTGTGCGGACAAAGTCGCGGGTTAACGCTCGTACTATTATAAAACTGTAACAGGAAGTTTTTCTGTACATTGAAGATATTAACAAAAAAAAAGTTACGATATGGTTTTTAGGTGTCCCTGATTCCATTTCACCAATTTTTGGATTTTTTGTCTGTCTGTTTGTTTGTGTGTTTGTTTGGGTGTTTGTTTGTTTGTTTGAACGAGTATCACGCAAAAACTACTGAACCGATTTTGATGAAACTTTTTTTGTTTGATAGCTTATGATCTGACTTAAAATCTGGTATACAATTTGTGCGGACAAAGTCGCGGGTTAACGCTCGTACTATTATAAAACTGTAACAGGAAGCTTGTCTGTACATTGAAGATATTACAAAAAAAAAGTTACGAAATGGTTTTTAGGTGTCCCTGATTCCATTTCACCAATTTTAGGATTTTTTGACTGTCTGTTTGTTTGGGTGTTTGTTTGTTTGTCTGAACTAGTATCACGCAAAAACTACTGAACCGATTTTGATGAAACTTTTTTTGTTTGATAGCTTATGATCTGACTTAAAATCTGGTATATCTGGTATATATATAGCAGTGGCAGTCGGCAACCCCGACTGTTATACTGAGTCCTTTACCATTTTGTCTCTGTTATTTTTAAAACCGTGCTATATCTATTATGTACTTTTGTGTAAATAAGAGACAAATAAATACTTTTTAATTAATTTTTTAATTTTATATAATTTGTGCGGACGAAGTCGCGGGTTAACGCTCGTTATTCTATAAAGTTATAAAACTAATCAACGTCTAATATTTTTAGATAGAAAACGTTGATTTGATTTGTTTCAGGTGTTAGATTTTGTGCGAAGCTCTATTAAAGGCAGAACGGTAAACCTAGGATCGATTGTCAATCCAGCCGGCTACAACTATTCTCAAGGGGTAAGAATATTAGTTTAAATTTGTGTTTATGTATTTTAAACATACTTATTGCTCAAAATAAAGAGAGTATTATGCTCTCTTTATTTTGAGTATGAAAATAAGTCCTTGAGTTATAATTGTAAATATAATAACATGAAATTAATTGGTTTTTCAGATCCCAATAGATAGTACGTTAGGAGAGCTAACAGTGTCAGTGTCTGGAGCCAAGCCTTCCATCAGGGTGGTGAACCCGAGCGGCGAGGAGCTGACCGGTCCACCCAAACTTGTCACCACACTTGACTTGTCTGAGATTATGGTATGGTTTACTTTTGGTCTCATATTATCAGCATGTCCAACATGAGTTGATGCTGTAATTACTATGCCGCATAGCATGCTACTTACACAACATATCTGTACGATTATAAAACTGGAATACAAGTGTGTCTGTGACATTGAGGATATTTAAAAAAAAGTTACAATATGTTTTTTTTCTTTTAGGTGCCTCAAACCACTTTTAGATTTTTGTCTGTCTGATCGTTTGCGTCACGCGAAACGTACTGGATCGATTTTGATGAAACTTTTTGTGTTTGAAAGCTTATGATGAGGCTCAAAATCTGGTATATCATTTACCTCGCTAACACTCTGTAGCAGAAACGCTCATTAGAGTTAATCCTCCATTAAATCTCTTGCTAGCTTTCAACAAGACAAAAAGTGATACCTAGTAAGATATTTAATGAAGGATAAACTTTAATGAGCGTTTCTGCAACTAAATGTAAGATGACGAAACCGGTACGGACGAAGTCACGGGTAAACTCTAGTTATCTTATAAAACTCTTAACGGTGGCTTGCACCTTTGCTTGCACGCTTTGCACACTTTAAATCACGATTTAAATCAAATGATTTTTTCAATAAAAATCAATGATTTAATCAAAAATGTTTAATTTCACTTTCTTTCACAGAAATCAACATAAAAAAACAGATTTAGAAATTATAATTAAGTTAAAGACTAGGGTCGTTTAAATCTGATAAATCAATATCATTATTATAATATTTGAATAAAAAAAATGGTTTTTCAGCCTTTTCAATTCCCAGTCAGTTTCTTAATTTGCTCTGAACAATTCAAAAGGTGGAAAACACTCTTTCCACAGCAGCTGAAGAAGCTACCGCCCCAAACAATTGCTTCACCACTGGAAAAATGTTTGACTGTTCCTCTTCACTAAATATGTTTTTCTGTGACATCCACCACTCTAGTGGTGTCACATTTTTTACTATTTCTTCTGCGAACATCACATTTTTGAATGGTTTTGATTTTGACTTAAGTTTTACTATCAACGGTAGCAAAACTGAACCATCATAAATAATAAAATGAAAAAATAAAAAAAAATCGTGATTAATTAAGATTTTTTCAAAAATCGTGCTTTATTCGATTTTTTCCAACTCTGGCAGGTAGTAAAAGTGCTGCAACCGGAGCCTGGCAACTGGACAATACTGACGGGCAGCAAAGAGGACCACTCCGTGAAGGTGGTGGGTCTGTCCAACTTGACCTTCAACCACGGGTTCTCGGTGGAGCTGCCCAGGGCCTTACCTGAGACTAGCTACAGGCCTTTACAAGGTTGGTTTGAGATACATTGTTATCTGACTGCCCACCATTCATTCCCACCAATGTAACTCCTGTACCAGATCAATAGCGGCGACCACTCACTTCAGTACACTGTATATTCATTGAATCGCTGTAATCACTGTTCGATACATTAAGATTACAATAGTTGCTGGCAACTCCCATGTTCGAAATCGGTCACCATGTGCAATATAAATATAGGGTCCTTTTTAAGAGGATATGTGAAAAATATAGGATTCTTCAAAGCGTCATATATCATGAAGTACTAACGGACAGTAGGAGTATGATTAGCGGATATGTGTAAATTGAACATATAATTGAAGTTTTGATTAGAGCCAAAACACGATTAAGACACATTTTCTCGATAGAAAAACAAGCCAAAGTAGCCTCCGTCTTTATCGATAAACGCTTGGAACTGCTAAACGGTGAATAATAGAAACACGAGACTTGATTTTTAAAAAAGAGATTGATATTTTACAAATTTTGATTAGAGCAGAATTGAACTTACATAAATAGTCCAATCACAATTAAATAATGTTTGTTTTACGCTTGCGTCGTTTCAGTCGCGCGCGCCGCCCCATCTCTTTCTCTCGCATCAGGCAGTAATAAGCTATCACACGCCCATTTCGCTTCAATTATTTTTCGACATAGGCCCTTAATATGCTGACACTTTTTCAACCATGGCACCAATCAAAATCGCGAAAAAAAAAAAATTACTGGAGCCAAATGTTTTTTGCGATTTTGATGTTGGTCCCTAAGCAAAGTTGGGGCACCTAGCCTATTGTTCTGCTCTCCAATCAAATTGTTTCTACGTATAGTGATATTGTATTTGGCTGTTGTTATGTTTCATAAATTAATAAATAAATAAATTAATGAAAGAAATAAATTTTATTCATTCTGATTTCTGGGAAGAGGGGGTGGGGGGGGGAGGCATAAATACCGGGTATACCCCAATCTGATGCAGTGCCAAGCAACGCCCTATAACCGAAGTCCGTACCTCTTGTGGGTGCGTTTGATGGTCCCTCCAATAGTCCCCTCAGGTGCCCCCTGAGCAGTGTAGGACCACGCCACGCAAGACAAAGCACCGATGACTTTCATGCCATCATGCTTTGACTATTTATTATAAGGACAAGCCTTGCGGTAGCATTTCCCCTCTGCCACAGTAGATAAGATCTGCATTTACATTCAATTTTATACCTTATCACTAAACGAGATAGCCTATAATTGCGAAACAATAATTTCGAACTTAGAACGTTTGGGGTTCACGCGAGACTAATTTTCATGATTTTTAACTTTCAAAATTAGAATCTAAAGTTATGGGAATAAAATCAAAAGTTGCGGATTTCATGTTACCTCGCCCCTGCAAAAAGTCAGAGGCACATCTAGATTTTTCTCGTTTTGTTCGCTAGCCCCTCAGGGAAGTTGACGATACGTAATCCGCGAGTGATATTATAAATAAATATCTTTATTTTCAGGCGCCTACAACCATTTAATGATAAAACTAACAAAAGTAGATGTACCTGTGAGCATCAAGTATGCAGAAATACTGAATCTGAACGGGACGGCGCTATTCGAAATACCTTTGCGTGAGGTGGATGGAGAGAACAAGATTTATTTAGCTGACCCCTTCGTACCGCCTGACGACTTCTTTTATATCGCTGTAAGTATATCGCTGCAGATCAACTCGAAATCGCGAAAAATTCAATCAGGTGTTTCAGACAAAACTGCTGACAACACTTAGTCGACCTAAATATAAGGACCAGCTGATTTTTTCATCGCGATTTCGATTTTTTCCGCAGAACATTATAAGATCGGTTAGAAATGCAAAGTAGCGCTTTTGCTTCGGAGATTACTGTCGCCGCTTTCTTCCCTTGCATTGCATAACCGTGTGGCACGTGTTTCACGCCTACTTTGCACTTCTACCCCTCTTATTATGTTCTGTGAGTTTTTTTCTATAGACAGTTGCTCAGTTTGATGGTCTGATCATCCTCTTTAACAACCATCAGCATATTAAAAAAGACCCTGATCTATATTCTGCGGTTTAGGCTGTGCATTTTTCTTGTCTGTCAGCCATTCAGTAACAGAACTCTTTTATAAGTATAGATTTGCTACTTACTGTCTTCTTTCCTGCCAGAGCGACAATTACTCATGCTGGGGTGCGTTCACGACCTTTAGGTGCGGTTGTTTTTCAACTCGCTCTAAGGTACGGAATGACCGCGCCAATTTTTAACTCGCTATGAGGTACGGAACGATCCCGGTTGTTTTATAACCTCAAATTTTGACATTTAAAGTAATATGGACTTCCAGGGCTTCCATCATTTCCAAATACAATAAAAAAACTCATTTTCCATGTTAGCAAATCAAAAAATGAATAAAAATAGTTTGAAAAACAAACTTTTGTTCAAAACGCGCAAAAAGTCAAGTAACCACAGATAATTAAAACGTCAGTGTTTTTTAACCATCGAATTTGATGGTTAAAAGTTGCAACCCGTCAGAGGTTCAGTACGGTCGAGTTGTGACAACCGAGTTGCAAAGAGCGTTTTTCACCGAGCCTCGGAACGGCGTTAGTGCGAAAAGTTGCACTCAGGGTGCACCTGGGGTGTAGGTTCTGAACGCAGCCCTGTAGTGTAAAGATTAGCCAGTCAGCAACGGTCATATCGAGACTGACTGCCCAGGGTGCGCCAGACGAATCATACTACTTACCTAATATTAACCATATCTTGTTTGTTCTTAGATCGACGGTCTCGATGAATATCACCAGGAATTAAGAAGAATTGGCGGTACAGCAGTTCAGGCGAAACCACCTGGTAAGTATACGTTTTGAACACGTGAGAATTGAGCTCGCACTCTAAAGGTTCCTTAACATTTCAATTATTTTCTATAATACGTCGTATTGTGTAGCAATCTTAGAATAACATAGGTATTTTATTTTTACAGATGTTCCTTATTTAACGGTACAAAGAAAGGTAAGGTATACATATTTTGTTTTTCATTGCATTTAAAAAAAAAATTGAATATGATGATATATACAGGGTCTTTTATTTATTTTGCATTGCTTGTTTGTTTTCCAGGTGGAGGGTCGATCTCACGAGCGCATCGTCCTACATTGTAACATAGAAAGTTTAGTGCCAATCACTGCCATGTGGACTAAAGATAGCGTGAAGATACAGGACCAAATATCTAGCCTGTAAGTATATTTTACTTATATAATTAATTAACTTATACATACTTAAATACGGTCCTTCTTAATATGCTGACACTTTTTCAAGGGGATGATCAGACCATCAAACTGAACAACTTTCTCTATGGGATTGAAATCGCGAAAAAAAAATCAGCTTTCCTATACAAAACTGCGAACATAACTCGACTGAAATGTATGGGACAGCTGAGTTTTTTTTCGCGAATTCGATATTGGTCCCATAGATAAAGTTTTTCAGTTTGATGGTCTGATAATCCCCTTAAAAAACTTTCAGCATATTAAGAAGGACCATGTATATAAGCTCACGGCAAGCCTTGTATATGTATAAGACAAGGCTGGGGTGACACGATTCTCAGCCGCGGGACAGTCAAGTGCAAGAGAAATCTTAAACTAATCAAAACCAATCACATGCATGATACAGGGTGGTCGAGTCCAAGAAAAATGAGGTGAAGCAGACCATCAAACTGAACAACTTTCTCTAAGGCCTCATTTACGGAGACGCGGGGCGTCTTGCGTCACGTTGAGCGGCGCGGCCCGCAGTAAATTCAAACATATGGCGTTGTATAAGTGCGTTTACGGAGAAGCGTTGTCTCACGCGTCAAATGGCCATAGATTTATTGCTAGCGCCGCCCATCGCGACGCCCGACGCCCCGCGTCTCCGTAAATAAGGCCTAAGGGAGCAACATTGAAATCGCTAAAAAACTGCTGTTTCATACATTTGGATCGAGTAGGTAGCTGTTTTGTATGGAACAAGTGATTTTTTTTTCGGATTCTGGACCCATAGAGAAATTTGTTCAGTTTGATGGTCTGCTTCACCTCTTTTCGTTTGGACAACCTTAACCCGACCACTCTGTGTAAGTATTACTACAAACAACTACTTACATGTTAAAAAGGAAGTGGGTAGTTGTACCTAAGGTTCTGAGCATCCCAAAATTTATTTACTCATATGTACCTATTACAAATGTGAAAAAATTTTTAGGGTTGAGCCTCATCTGGCAGCACGGAATCGCATTTTTTCACGCTCTATCCTTTTCTGTCGCTCAGGAACGTCATTGGCTAGAGCGAGACAGGTCGCAGCACTCCCGGTGCTGCCTGCTGTCGCATTCCCGCTATCTTTCTCTCCCTAGCAAATGACGTCCCTGAGTGACAGAAAATTATGGAGCGACGGAAAAATGCGTTCCTGGCAGATAAGGTTCGACCCTTAACCTTCACCTGGCTCGAAGAACCAATTCCAATTATTTCACACCAAAAAGTCACAAGTTCAGCTTAATTTCCTTGTATTTTCCAGACAAAGTACTTTCATAGAGTACGTGATAGAAGACATGAGCGAAGGCAACGTTGGATTGTACCAGTGCGTTGCGAAAAACGTCGCAGGAGCTGCTAAGGCTCTTACTGAAGTTACATTACTAGGTGCGTGACATTCACCAGTTGTCTGGCTTAGAATATCATCATCATCACCATCAGTCTATAGACGTCCCACTGCAAAACGGCAAAGGCGGAAGGCCTGTCAGGAAAGGTTTGTAAGCGTTAGTTCACCTCGCGTGCCCATTGCGGATCGGTTCTTGTAAATACCAACTAACCCTAACCCAAGGAATTGTATTTGTGTGTTATTGTGTTTTTAGTATTAGTGTTTACCGTGTTGTAAAGAGTAAAAGAAAAAGATTTAGGGCAGCACAATAGGCTCGTTACAAGCTGAAGCTTTTTGAATTTGAGTTTTACTCACTTTTAACATGTATGTTTGGATATGTTTAAGATTAATTTTATCCTTTCCAGTGGATCCACCGCAAGTGGCGATATTTCCTGAAAACCAAACTGTAGAATTGGGGCAATCATTCGTTGTAACATGCACAGCGCTGACTGAAGTTTTGCTATTGAAATATCAACTTTGTTTCAATGACACTTCGAATCATTATGGTAAGTCAATATTATATCTCAGTAGCTAGTAATTTTCAGAAAACCCTTAGCAGGAAATGCAGGCATCTGAGCCGATACACGTCGCTGCTGGACATAGGCCTCTCCCAAGGATCGCCGCAACGACCAGTCCTGCACTGCCCTCATCCAACGGGTTCCCGCCGCCTTCACCAGTTCGTCGGTCCACCGTGGGCCTACCCTAGCTTCGGTTTCTGTACGCGGTCGCCACTCGAGAACTCTTCGGCCCCATCGGCCATCGATTCTGCGAGCAATATGCCCCACCCATTGCCACTTTAGTTTAGCAATTCTTTGGGCCATGGAAATGTAATATTATACTGAAATATGAATGAATTTTTTTATTCATTGTCATCTATCTGTTTCAGTTACTGATATACATTTGGAACCGAACATGGACGGTATTTATAAATTTAACAAAACTATTGAGAATGTTGGCGAGAAAGACAGCGGTACATATTCTTGTATTGCAGCTAATAGAGGTATGTTATCTATTTTATCTTCTTATAAAGCTGAGGTATGGACAATTTTTTTCTAAAACACTATAACATGGTCTGAAACTTCGAACTGAAAAACTTTCTCTATGGAACTCATATCGAAATCGCGAAAAAAATCAACTGTTCCATACAATACTGCAAACCCAAGCCAAATCGCAATTTCGATGTTGGTCCCATAGTGAAAATTGTTCAGTTTGATGGTCTGGTGATCCCCTTAAAAACTGTCAGCATATTAAGAAGGTCCTTATATTTCTGTCTCCACCTTTATTTCAAAAACTATAGCCATGTAAAATCTAAAAAATTATGAACCATAGAGAATAAGGTGTAGCTTGCGGGAAAATTATCATTATCAGGTCGACACTTGGATAGTTTTATTTCTATATCGAAAAAAGATTGCTACAAATATGTGTAGATTAATAACTTTATGAGATAAAGTCATAGTCTTTTTCCAGCCATCTTGGTGTTTACTTCACCAGTGTCAACGAATCTTCAGTAACTATGTGACTCAAAACAAAGTTAGTGACAGTTTTTACTGGTTATCACCTACGACCCATTAAAACAGCTGGTAGTGCGGAACACTAATTGCCCGAGTACTTGGCCGTTTTTTAATTTAAATAGGTACTTTGTATTTGGTCAATCTATTTAATGTTATTCTTACTTACAGGTGGTCAAACAATGAAATCATCATACATAACCATACAAGCCCAACCCACCGCTCAAATACTAGGACCTCATACAATAACAAAGTCCATACACTCAACCATACAACTCGTATGTATTGTTGAGAAGGCCGATAAAATTGTATGGGAAGCTTCCAACGGTACTGTGATGAGAGAAAGTAATGTGAATGGTAGTGTAACTGATGTTTTCAATTTGATTAATGTCGAAGAGGATGGTGTATGGACGTGTGTGGGATTGAGGAATTCTTATAGAGGTAAGTGGCTTTAGCAAAACTTGTGCTTTCACTGTGAGACTGCCTCCGTGGTGTAATGGTTAGGAGAATTGGCTCTCGACACGGAGGTCGTGGGTTCGATTCCCACGGGGGAAACCTAGTGAAATGTCAATTTGTGTGAAATGTCAGTTTTTCCCCAGTTGGTTAGGACATTGCAGGCTGAATCACCTGATTGTCTGAAAAGAAAAATGATTCCGTGTTTCGGATGGCACGTTAAACCGTTGGTACCGGCTACTATCTCTGGTGGTAGTAGTCGTTACATAAAAACTACGTCAGAGGCTGATAAGAAAGACTGAAACGGTCAGTGCAGAAGGCAATTTTTTTGCCGCCAAGACATCACAGTCACGATGGATAATGGTCCATGGTCCCCGCACGCTCGGCAGCTGGGATCTAGGGTGAGTTTCATCTTGTGCATTATCGTGCCTGTGGCGTCGAAAAAGTTGACGTCGGATACAACGACGGAAACATTACCGACCGCCAAGGAGTATTTTCATGTTTCACTGCTTGTAAAGTCTGCTCTCCAGGTATAGATAATACCTGTGCCACCTTCCTGATTTTATCCCAACATTATCTTTTTTTTTTTTCAGTGTCTGATTCAGTGGAAGTGAAAATCCTTATAAAACCAGAAGTTAAAATAGAAGGAAGTAAAAACATAACAGTATTAAATGGTACCATCTACGTGATTACATGTAACATCGTAGCTAAGCCACTGCCCAGGATATTGTGGCATAGAGAGACTGAAACATTTCTACTTAATGATGTAAGTACCATGCAACAAAAAATGATTAAGGTGGTTGCAGAGGTGTCAATTTTATACAAAAGTTTGACGCATAATACGCGAAGACGGCATTAATACAAGCAATATTTTATATATGGAAAAATAGAATCTCGATGCCGCGTCACAAATAACATTTGACTTAAAATGATCTGACTTAAAATCTGGTATACAACTAATGATCTGACTTAAAATCTGGTATACAATTTGTGCGGACAAAGTCGCGGGTTAACGCTCGTACTATTATAAAACTGTAACAGGAAGTTTGTCTGTACATTGAAGATATTAACAAAAAAAAAGTTACGATATGGTTTTTAGGTGTCCCTCATTCCATTTCACCAATTTTTGGATTTTTTGTCTGTCTGTCTGTCTGTTTGTTTGTGTGTTTGTTTGTTTGAACGAGTATCACGCAAAAACTACTGAACCGATTTTGATGAAACTTTTTTTGTTTGATAGCTTATGATCTGACTTAAAATCTGGTATATAATTTCTGCGGACGAAGTCGCGGGTTAACGCTCGTTATTTAATAAATTGCAAATGTTATTTGTGACGCGGCAATTAGATTTTCTTAACTATTTTTTAGTTAAGAAAATCTAGATGCCGATAAAACTTTGAAATTTTTTAAGAATAATTTCAAAGCTTTATATCTTCGTAAAAAAAAAAAACATATATAAAATATTACTTGTATTAATGCCGTCTACGCGTGTTGTGCGTCAAACTTTTGTATAAAATTGACACCTCTGCAACCACCTTAATCATTTTTTTACACAGTTAGCGCTTTCACACTTTCCGGTTGCCGGCTTTGCTGTGAATGTATGCGCCGGGTAAATTACGCCGGTAATGAGGAGTTTTCTGACAGCTGATCACACGTAGTTCAACAAACCGGCGATAGATGGCGTTGACCAGAGAGGGGTCCGAAGACGAAAATTTTAGGCTAAAAAGTGAATAAAAATGCATGCCACTGAGTCGGACGCATCCGTTGACGAAATATATGTTCATATTTTGCTGTTTACTTAAAAACATCAATTATTACTATTTAATTTGTATTTTATTATCTGCAAGGTCGCTCACCCCTGTCTCGACAACGCCATCTATCGAGCCATTAGGAACTACTTTTTCTTTTTTAATGGCTTTCGGAAAATCCCTCATTGTAAAGCGGAGCGGATTGTCGGTGGAGCGTCGCGAAAAGGTTTGGACACTATCGTGAGGGTCCGGGTTCGGATCCGCACGGCTGAAGTAACTTCTAACTTATTTACGGAATACCGACTGCTCTCAAACGGTGAAGAACATCGGATAAGGATACCTGCATAAGCTAAAGAAAAAGAATCGGACGCGAAGTCTATCAATACGCATTGGGCACGTGTGGTAGACTGACGCCCAAATATCTTACCTGAGGCCAGTGCCCTGCAGTGGGACGTATACAGGGTGAAATTGATACCATTAGCATCCTTTTAAACTAAGAGTCTACCCATCAAACTGAACAACTTTTACTAAACCGATCGGAGCAAAAAAAATATCAGCTGTTGCATACATGTGAGTCGAGTAGGCAGCGGCGGCGGGTGCAGTTTATTAAAGAACAGCAGATTTTTTTGTTTTTGCTCCGATTGGTTTGCTCCCATAATAAAAGTTGTTCAGTTTTATGGGTAGACTCTAATAATATCAATTTCACCCTGTATAGGCTGCTGATGAAGTGTGAAAGCTTTCATATACAGGGTGATATTGATACCATTGGCATCCTTTTAAACTAAGAGTCTACCCATCATACTAAAAAACTTTTACTATGAGACAAATCGATCGTAGCAAATAAAAATCAGCTGCTTCTTACAGTTGAGTCGAGTAAAAATTGCAGTTTAGTATGGAACAGCAGATTTTTGCATCGATCGTTTCGCTCCCATAGTAAAATTTGTTCAGTTTGATGGGTAGACTCTTAGTTTAATGGGGTGCTAATGATATCAATTTCACCCGGTAGAATTCTCATTATACTGCATATTTTAAGCCTGCATTCTTATTTTGCAACTTTATTTCTCAGGTAACAAATATATCGCGAAACGTATACAAAAGTATCCTAACACTAGACAGTACGAAAGAAGCAGTGAACGGCACTTATTTCTGTATAGGAGAGAATTCTGAAGGTATCGGTCAAGACAGTGTCGTAGTTAACGTTAGGAGGAAGATGGTACTGCAGGGTTTCATAGGTAAGGATACTTATTATACAGGGTGTTGCCTTAGGTTGGTACCAGGGTGGTGGTGTCTTTTATTATGCATGAGTGAAGTTAATGCGATATAATTCATGCTGACACGAAAAACAGAATATACAGAGTGTAAACTTAATTGCGTAATATTAAAAGGGGTGCTAGACCATCAAATTGAACTATTTCACAATGGGGTAATCGCGGAAAAAAATCAGCTGTTCCATACATTATTTTGGTTCGAGCCACAGAACATTAGCAATTGATAATTAACATTATAAGAGGGGTTCGAAGTGCAAAGTAGGGGTGGAATATGTCGCCACAGGTTATGCAATGATTTGCATAACACCATAAGGCGCGCAGCGTTGTGCGAACGAGAGGGCATGACTAATTGTAGCAGCGTGAGCGGGAAGACAAGTGACACATTTCTAACCCCTCTTATAATGTTCCGTGGTTCGAGCTGCCACTGAAGTCTTTTACGGAACCACCAAATATTTCTTTCTCGTTTTCGGTGTTGGTTCTGTAAAAAGTGGTCTGAAAGTTGTTTAGTTTTGCAAACACCCTCTAAAGTATGTAACGCATTTAAGTTTACATCCTGTCATCTTCCATCCAATCTTGCCATACCTACTCAATAATAATCCTTTATTTCAGATAAATCTGTTCAATTATACTCTAAAATCAATCTCCAATGCCAAGTCGATTGCTACCCGCCCGCCAAAATAAACTGGTTCCACAACGGTACAAACTTGAACCTTAACAGCAACGTTCAGCTATCTGAAAATAACTCGACACTTAATATAAATAAAGTCGATTTTGATAATTTAGGCGTCTACAACTGTGAAGCTGACAATGGATTTGAAAAGTTGAAGGTGGAAGGGAGAATTGATGTGCATGGATTGGGTAAGTAAAACTTATTTGATTTAAGGCCTATTTTGCCACTGATTAGTTCCAAATAGCTTATCTAACAGATATATGAACATTTTTTTTAATATTTATTTATTTATTTGCATCAGGGAACTACCTTAACCTAAAATACATAAAAATTTAACTTAAATATTTTAAACACTTTACGTTTATCACTGAAATAAATGATAGAATTCTAGTATTTTTTTTCCTGTTGCATATTGCTGTCTGACACTTATCAGGAAGTGGTGAAACAAGTCCTGAGTATTATATCTACAGGGTGTAACAAAACATCCTAGTCATACTTAAAGGGATGCTTCAGACCATCAAACTGAACAACTTTCACTATGGAGTCAACATAGAAATCGGGGAAAAAATCCGCTCTTTCATACAAAAACTGCAATGTTACCGACTCGACTCAAATGTATGGGAGAGCTCATTTTCAAATTTCGAAGTTGACTCCAAACTGGAAATTGTTCAGTTTGATGGTCGGTCGGAAGCACCCCCTTAAGGTGGTTGCAGAGGGGTCAATTTTATACAAAACTTTGTCACACAATACGCCTAGACGGAATTAATAAAAGTATTATTTTATATATGGAAAAATAGTTTAGAAAATCTAGATAGTAGACATAAAGCTTTCCAATTTTTCATACAAAATTTTAAAAGCTTTATATCTTCGTAATTATATTATAAATTGCAAATTTTATTTCAATTCAATTCAATTCATTTATTTATCCAAAAGACATTACAAAATGGTATCTTTACATTAAATCTGCCAAACTGCATGACAGTTTGTTGGCAGATGTAGGCTCTCATTTTTTAAAGTTTTAATTCTAGTACTAATGCCAACTAACACAATACTATACTAATTTATATATACATATTATTTATGCATTTATAGGTACCATATGTAATTTTAATTATTATACGTTTTACGTTTTGCTTATTTACTAATACTAGTCCAATGTGTTACAGTTTTCCAAAAGTATCTTATATAATTTTGATTTGAAAGTAAATTTTGTGATTTTATCTTGTCTAAGTTTAAGTTCTGAAGGAATCTCATTGTAAATTTTTGGTATCAAATAATGTCTTGTTCTTTGGCCGTAATAATTACAGATTCTAGGTACACGCAAAGCTCTTCTTTTGACTGCTCTAGTTCTATAGGTATGAGATACGGGTATTTTAAATTTGTGTCGTGGCATCTAGATTTTCTAAACTATTTTTCCATATATAAAATATTACTTATATTATTTCCGTCTATTCCGTATTGTGCGTCAAACTTTTGTATGGACTGACACCACCTTAAGTATTACTATTAGGGTGTTTTGTTACACCTTGTATGAGTACCTCCAGAAGTAATATTTCGTAGTAATATTCAAGTATCCTTCCGTGTAAGAAAGGAGTGAGTGCTGAAACGACGGCTAAGAGAGGTGAATAGAAGAGGATGACATATTGCGCCGACCACTAATAATGGGAAATGGGCAAGAGAATGATGATTCAAGTATCCTTCGGGAGGCCTATGTCTAGCAGTGGACTTCCATCGGCTGAGATGATGAATAATGATGATGATTCGTATTGATATTGATATCATGAGATCGTTCGTTCGTTCTGTTTTTGTTGCTGTATGTTTTTGGGGTGCCAACAATACAAACATGCACCAGTCTCTCAATGGGGTAGGCAGAGACAATGGATCGCCACCTGCTACAATCCTAACAGACTCTTTCGTTTCCTCCATATTCATTAGCCTCTTCATGCATGCTCGTCGATTTCAGGTCGTCTGACTTGGCCCGTTTTAATCACGACACCAATTTGGTCAGTGTATGTACGCACGGCGACACATCTAGCTATACAAAACCAACATAAGCTAGCCGCGCGACGTTATACGTTACTTGACCTACGCGCGGCCAGCTTATGTTCGTTTTGTATACCTTGATGTGTCGCCGTGTGTACGTCTAGGCCGTCCCATATTATTAAAGCAGCTTAAGCATATGCTTACGACTATATTCCCCAAGGGGGTAGTCAGAGATATTCTGAAACCTCAGAACAACCACGCTTCGTATCGTTTCCTCGTTTCGTTTCCATTTTATTTAATGTACCAATTAATTATTTTTTCTGTGCAAATATGTCCACATTTTTCTATAACTTAGTTATGATCTTTGTTACAGAAAGTCCGTTGGTATCAAAGGAACCAGTAAGGCGTGTTACTCAGAAAGGGAAATCTACCATAATAACATGTAGGTGAGATTTTGTGTCAGATTGAATCTTTGATAGTTATCAGAGGTGTAATGTGTAATTTTGGAAAACAGCATCAGCATTCTGCCAGTATTTCAAAGTGTTTAAAACACATACCTATAGTTCCTGGTCTGTAGGCTTTATATTCTTGCGACTTCGTGATGAGTCAATCTATCATGCTTTATATTAGCTACAGACTTTATAGACAATCAAAACTGATGACTTATCTTGAAAATATCGGTTTTGGGTGGGGCGGGCCGTATCGCCTGGAACCTGTTGGACCTGGTCTCTGGAGTCCAGCGTCGCAGAAACGTGGCGAGCAGTTGACCCCGGAGATCAGGTCTTCCAGGCGATATAGCCCGCCCCAACCGTAGCCGATTGAGGAGTGGCGCCTCCACCCTCTAAAGTTAGGGTTCTCGGTCACTATCTCACCCATCGCTGCCCCTTTTTTCAACAAAATTTTTAACTCCAACTCCTATCGTCATGCGCAAACTGCAACACCTCCCCCGCCTCCTATTTTCCTCTACGTAGGGTAAAGGACGTACAATTTTAACATAAGAAATGTTCTCTCCAAATTCCAGTGTAATAAAAGGCAACCCAGAGCCAACAATAACATGGCAGCACCGCACCAACGCCTCTGATTACACTACTCTACCACAAGACGTGACAATGAGTAAAAACAACTTGGAATTATTTCTCTCTAACGTCAAGCTTGAACACTCGGGCACTTATAGATGTATAGCGGATAATGTTGTTGGGAGAGACGTGTATGATGTTGTATTGGTAGTTCAATGTGAGTATAACGTAGTATAATATAAGCTTAAAGAAAATAGCCGTGGTGGTCCAGTGGCGAGTAACCTTGCCTATATGTGGCCCGTGCAGGAGGCGATGGTTGGATCCCCGTCCAGGCCGACTCGTACCAATGAGTTTTTCGGGATTTATGTACGATTTGTAACACAACTGGCTTTTCGGTGAAGGAAAACATCGTGAGGAAACCTGCATACTTCAATTTCGAGGCATGTATTGTACCCACTGTCCATTACAAGTGGCGACGGGCTCACTCCCCGTCACACTGGACAGAGTTTCGGTACTACTAGTGAAACGTGGATGTTCTGGAGTTTCAGAATATCTCTGACTACCCCGTCGGGGAATATAGTCGTGAGCATATGCTATGCTACGCTAATATAAGCTTAGTCATCATTGTCCTATACCGACGGCGAAGTGACATGTACTTCTAACTAGGTACGAAAATAGGATAGTAGAGGAAATTAATTAAATGTTTTCTAAATTGTCTTTCGCTTCTTTTAAATTTGTATTTGCAGTTATATCAAACAAATTCAATGACATACGAGTATTACGTGTGCATGCAAAATTGTATTTTACACGTAGAAAGAGAAGTTAATAGAAGGAAGCACGTGTTTTGTCATATTCACTCAATAAGAGATACACGTAGCAAATTCGCTCTAGTTAAAAAGCAGAGATCGCTACCTTATTGCTGTCCTTATCGGCGGAACCACTTTTTTGTACTACGGCCACCTAACTCCAAAATGTCACTTCAAATAAATTGTATAGGATTTTATGACTATCGCTATGTCATACCCGGTTACACTGACATTCCGTCTACCAGCGTAAGCGAAAAATTCTTCGTCTTGGTCTATGATTTTACACCTAACTACGCGACAATGCTGTCAAAAACGTCAACATCTTAGAGAGAAGTTCATGTCACTTCGCCGTCGATAAACGTCCCACTGCAGGGCACAGGCCTATGGGCGTTACTTCACTACTCATGCTCAATACGGATTGGTAGATTTGATACATATCACAATTTAGTCAAGCTAGCACAAGTAATATCCTCACGTTGTTTTCCTCCACCGCTTGAGAGCAATCTGCGGTCTTTGTGACGTAGAAAAACTCATTGGTACATGACATGTCGTCAGCCTACTATAGCTCACCATTTTATTCCTTCCGCCCTATTATTATTTGGTTGTGAGGGCTTGGTCAATGACCAATAGCTACTGCGACCTGGACAGATCTATTGTAGCTGTCATCCTAGACCTAAAAGTCATTTCCTAGGCCCACGGACTTCATGAACCGTGTTATGCTTTTGGAGGGGTGGTCCCTAATGTCAGTAGGTGTTATCACGTATCCACCTAGATGGCGACTCCTGCTGTGAATGAGCTCTTCGCATTCGCAGAGGAGGTGTATGGGCGTTTCCTCTGCTTCGCAGCAGAATCTGCAAGTGGGTGAATCTACAAGCCCCATTTTGTGTCGATGTTGGTTTAACTTGCAGTGTCCTGTTAAGGCTCGTACTAAGAGCCTTAAGTCCTTGCAGTTTGAATTGAGGGCATCCGAGGTATGTCTATTTGAGAAGCCGGTCACAAGTTCCTTTGCATGCCTCAGTCCTGGTGTATCCAACCAGAGCTTACGGCCACCCAAAAGAAAGAGAGACATATGAGCTCGAGAGATAACAGCACGAATAATATACATACTTATTATAATACACTTGCAGATCCACCAACATATCCAAAAAAGTCAAAACAAGAGGATCGGCCGATAGAAGTAAAAGTTGAAGAAAAACTAAGGATTTCCTGCGAAGCTACCGGATTTCCGCCCCCTATCGTAGTATGGACGAAAGATAACCTTCCGATACGGTATTCTAAAAATGTGTGAGTATTGTTTTATAGTTTACTAGAGTTTACCCGCGACTTCGTCCGCACAAATTATGTACCAGATTTTAAGTCAAATTATAAGCTATCAAACAAAAAAAGTTTCATCAAAATATATTCAGTAGTTTTTGCGTGATACTTTAACAAACAAACAGACAAACATACAAAAAATTGTGATTTGGAATCAGGGACAATATATCGGCCGCAGCTTCATCCGCGCGCGGAGACCTTTGGTATCAGTATTTAGTTTGAGGCGGAGACATTTAATCCAGTTTGGCTGATTCTATTCCAAGATGCCTGAATGTATTTAATAAATTGGTGGGAATTATCCCCCTTCCCCGGGATTCCGAAAATTTGTAGAATACTGTGAATATAACTCTTTCTTTTACATTGTTATTTCTATGAATGTCCTCCGAACGAAAAGTCTGGATACGTGCTTGAGTAGAAAGTACTTTGACTAAGAATAGTATAAGATATAAAATAAAAATTGACGATACTATACACCATGGAATCGAGGTCGTATTGAAGAAACTGAAAAATGTTTACTATGGGACAAACTATAAAATTGCAACCAGGTAAGGCTGATAAACAATATAACTATGAACGCACACAGACATAAGTTGTATGACGCCTCACGCACACCAACATAAGAAAGTTGGCCGTTTGTTTTAATACGATAGAAGCATGAGGCTTTATCTAGTAACTAAGTAATAGAATTGGAATAGCAAGCAGACCGTTGTTGAAATGTTCCAGGTATCTGTTAGACGATGATCTAGTAATACAGGAGACAACTGAATACGACTCAGCATTATACACATGCAACGCGACCAGTGTGCTGGGATCTACACAGAGGAACTATACTTTAGTCGTCTATGGTAATTATTATTTTAATTAAACTGCCACTGCCTCCGTGGTCTAATGGTTAAGAGCATTGGCTCTCGACACGGAGGTCGTGGGTTCGATTCCCAAGGGGAAAACCTAGGGAAATGTCACTTTGTGCGTTTTTCCCCAGTTGCTTAGGACATTACAGGCTGAATCACCTGATTGTCTGTAAAGAAAATGATTCCGTTCTTCGGATGGCACGTTAAGCCGTTGGTCCCGGCTACTATCTCTGATGGCAGTAGTCGTTACATCAAAAATTATATACGGTTGAATTGAGAAACCTCCTCCTTTTTTGAAGTCGTTTAAAAACCACGTCAGAGGACGTAAGGCGGTCTGAAAAAACTCTGACACCAGGGCTCTGCCCACACGATAAGAAGAAGAAGATTAGATGCAGCACATAGCCAGTGGTCGGTGACGCATTGAGGAGTGGACACTCAATCATGAGAGTCCGGGTTCGAAGTTTAGTCGAGTTCGAGTCCGGGTAGTAAGTTTAAGTTTTTCTAACGTATCTACGTAATACCGACTGCTCTCAAACGATAAAGGGAAACATCGTGAGGAAACCTGCATAAGCTGAAAAAAAAAATCTGATGCTGATGCGTATGTGAAATGTACCAATCTGCATTGGGCACGCGTGGTGGAATAACACCCATACACCCTCCTTGAGGGTAGGCCTGTGCCCTGCAGTGGGACGTTTATAGGCTCATCATGATGATGACAGCGCTAGTACCCTTCAGACATTTATATTATTATACATTTTTCGACAGTGCCACCAACAATAACGCCATCCGGAATCGAACCCCAACTAGAAGTGCTAGAAGGGCAACTAGTTGAACTACCGTGCCAGGTGCAAGGATCTCCTAAACCGATGGTGCAATGGTTGCAGAACGGTGAAGTTATTAGCGAGGAGAGGAAATATATCGATCAGTTCGGTTTGAGGTATGTAATTACTAATTATTTGCAATATACATAATAGTACAAAAAAGCTAAATGCGATCGTTTGACATATCTTTCACACAAAATATATCAAACGATCTGTCAGATAAGCTATTAAGAACTTATCCATAAGTGGTGAAACAGGCCCAAAATGGAAGCCTCAGCTTATCCGCAACCTGATATACAAGGTGTGCGTGAACAAATTATTACTCTTTTTTATTAACCTACTTCATCCTACTACTGGGCAAAGGCCTCTCCCTTGCTCTTCCACTAGTTCCTGTTTTGGGCAACCTCTGGCCACTGGTCTTCAAATTTATCCAGGTCATCTCGCCACCTCTTCCTGGGTCGACCTGGACGCCGCCGACCGTTTTCAGGGGATCCAGTGCATGATGGTTTATACCCATCTCTCAGGATGCATCCGACAGACATGACCGGCCCACTCCCTTTTAAGTTTGGCGCTTTTCTCTCCGACGTCGGCTATTTGAGTTTTGGAGCGCAATTTGGTGTTTCTGACCCGGAGGATGCTCCATTATTGCTTCCACTATTACATTATTACTAAGTCAATGTTTAGATTAAATAAAATACCATCTATCTTTACAGATTCGTGGCAAATCTGACAGATTTCGGTGAATACACTTGCATAGCTAAAAATAAATACGGAAATACATCGGTCATCTTCAATGTCTATATTTGGAGTAAGTTTCATTAAATTAGCAATCTCACTTCCCCTTAAAAAATCTGGGGTAATAACCCTCTTAGCGGTGTTTGATTATGTTTCGGACCCCTAAAGGAAAAACCGTCTACTCACACTTTACCACGAATTTATGCCTTTCCAGTGCCACCGTACATCCAGCCACCGTTAGAAACATCGAGGAATTTATTGACTGGTTCTAATGTTAGTTTGAACTGCGATGCGATCGGGTTCCCTGTACCGACAGTTTTCTGGGAATTTAGAGATCAACTTTTGTTAGAAAATACTACAGAATTGAGGTAACTAATATAATTTTAATGTCTATCCTATGTATTAACACTTTCGCTGCTGACAACCTACGTTGTAGGTCGGCGACAAATGGGCCGCCGCAGTGCTGAGGAACCCATGTAAAGAGTCGGTTTAATTGCATTTCGCCTCTGCTCATGACCTACCGCGCGAGACACATTTAACATTTCAACATTACGACTGTACGCACGACCTACGAGGGAGGCCCAGTTCTATTGCTTTCGCCTGCGATCACGATCTACAGCATGAGTCACTTTAACCTTACGGCTGTGTGGGTGACCCATGAGGTGAGCCATTTTGATCGTTTTCCGTTTAAACTGTGCGCACGACCTACGAGGGGGGTCTATTTTAGCACTACGTGGGGATCATGAATTTGAGCTTAGCAGCAAAAGTGTTAAAGAAACTTCGTTACATAATTTAGCATATTCTCACTACTAAATTCCCCGCGGGGGCTTACCAGAGATATACTCGTAGCTATACATACATAATTTATAGTTTCTGACCGCATCTTCTCTACAGCGACAATACGTTCCGACGCGGTGGTAGCTTCAAAAAAAGATTTGACGTTTAATAAATGTGCTTCAAGCTCCTATATTGAATAAATTATGTTGACTTTGACTATATATTTTCAGTTTCAATGAAGTCGGCAATTTATTCATAAACAATGCAAGTTCCAAACATGAAGGGTTATTCGTGTGCATCGCTGAGAATATTGCCGGTGTAGCTAAGAAAGCAATTTATTTTAATGTTCATGGTAAGCCTCAAATACAAAATAATAAAAGACCATTAAATTTTTTTAGACTTTTCATACAAACGTTCGATAAACTGATTGCATTCAGTATGGAAATGCCAATTATTTTTTTTTTACGACCTTCCTATTTTTTAATTTAACCGACTCCAAAAAAGGAGGTTATATATATATATATATATTTTTTTTTTATGTGTGTTCGCGGATAACTTCGTCGTTTATGAACCGATTTTGATGATTCTTTTTGTGTTGAATAGAAGATATTCCAAGGGTTGTACCATGATAAGGAAACCAGGATCTGGTGATGGCATCCCAGAGAAATCGAGGGGAACCTTTGAAAATCGTAGTGCCGGCTAGTGCGTTTGTTAATTTAAAGCACTACTATTAAATTGAACTAATCAATTCACCACTGAAAATTGTAAAATAAAAAAAATTTTAACAAAAAATTAAAACTGCCTTCAAAAAAACTAAAAAGTTGAAAAATAATATTGCAGCCGATGACTTTTTCGTTCGCATCATAAGAATAAGAACATTAATTTGTTTTATCGTTTTTTTGAAGGCGGTTTTAATTTTTTGTTAAAATTTTGTCTTAGGGAAAGTTGTTTAGTATCATGGATACTATCGCCTCTCAAAGTAATACAACTGTTTACACCGCTTTTATTTGCAGAACCTCCTGTAATACTAGAAGACAATTACACGGACTCGTACATAGCAACGGATAAGGACACAGCTTTGATAATATCGTGCAGTGTTACCGGCAAGCCTAGGCCTTTCGTTGCATGGTCTAAAGACAATGTTTTTATAGATAAAGGTAAGACAAAATAATTCTAAAACGACAGTACTGCAATTTTGTATCAAACAGCAGATTTTTTCCTCTATGTGTTTCCATAGTGAAATTTGTTCAGTTTGATGGTCTAAATGTTGTTACACCCTGCATAACAGAACTAAAGTTTACAAATTTATACCGTTACAGATTCACAATACGACATCGACACGGATGGAACTTTAACTATAAAATCGCCTTCAGAAGACCTCAGTGGATTATACACATGTATAGCTAAGAATATAGTTGGACAAGTCAACAGAACTATACCAGTAGAGATATATTGTAAGTATTTAGTATATTCAATACTTTACAGACTTATTAATACTTAACATTGAGTAAGTTAAATATTTTAAGAGGTGCTTCAGACCACAGAACATTATAAGAGGGGCTAGAAGTGCAAAGAAGGCGTGGAACGTGTCGCCACAGGTTATGCAAATCATAATAATAATCATAATCATTTATTTTATAAAAATAATTATACATGTCAAATGCACTCCTTAACTACTTATAAGGCAAAGATGCTATGCAATGATTTGCATAACACCAAAAGGCACGCGGCGTGGTGCGAGTGAGAGGGCATGAGTAAATGTAGCAGCGTGAACGAGAAGACAAGTGGCGACAGCCGTCTCCGAAGCAAAAGCGCTACTTTGCATTTCTAACCCCTCTTATAATGTTCTGTGCTTCAGACTATCAAGCTAAATTACTCTCACTCCATAGTGGCTCCGTAGCCATCATAGAAATAATGATTACAAAAAAGATTTCATCCAAAACATAAATCTCTACTCAAATGCTTAAAACAGCAAACTTTAGTTTTATTTCAATGTTGACTCCTTTGTTGTTCAGTTTGATGGTCTAAACTGAAGCTCCCCCTAAAATATTTAACGTTTTTAAGTTTGAACACCCAGTGTATGCTTTAGAAATGACACTTTACCTTGCAGCTTTAACCAGTCGAGTACAATCTGAGGAATCGCAGAACACGATCACAGTAGTTGAAGGAAACGATGCCAACATTGAGTGTCCTTTAAAAGCGTCGCACACCGACGTTGTGAAATGGTATAAGGTTCGATATGAAGTATAATATAGTTTCATAGTACATTATACTACAGTAAAGAAATATAATAATCCTGGTTTTGGGGCGCTGCAATCGACTATAACCTTTAATGTTAGTGTAATTAGTTCCAATGATTTTCCGCAACATGACGAGGTTTTTAAGTGAAACAAACTTCTTATGGGAGGGCCAAAGAAAATGTAACTCACTACCTTATAAGAGTCGCGACATCCATACTAAAAACTGGTAGTGACATATCCAGAATTGTATGAAACGTGTGCGAGCGTTCAAAGGCGTTCATTTTTATTTCGGTTCCGCAACCTTTTTAACCTGTTTTAAACAAGTTGAATGACACATGAATAAAGTTTTATCTTATCTTATCTTTTGTGTAACGGAAGTTCGAAATTTAAATTTGACAGCTGCTGAAGTTTCACTTCTATCGTGTGTCTTTACGACAGGTTACTTCTTTTTCTGGTCGGGCTGTAGTTACACGGACGCCAAAGAGAATGTAACTCACTACGTTATAAGAGTCGGGACTTCCATACTAAAAACTGGTCGTGACCGATGATCCAGAATGTATGAAACGTGTGCAACCGTTCAAAGAAATTTAATGGCGGCGGTGCACGTTTCATATAACGTTTTTTTGTTAGAGAATTGCGCGACCCTTAAATTCGGGCATAGGCCCACCACACATTCCCACCGCTGTAACTCCTGTAAGCCAGGATCAACAGCGGCGACCATTCACAACACTGGACAATGACGTCTCTAATCTGTCTAATCTGTGTTGCGCGAGCCTGACGGACGCCGCAAGAATGTTTTCGTGACCCTAATCTAAGTAGGGTCAAAAATGTATGGATTTTGACATACTGGAGTTCAACATAACCTTAGTATCTATTGCCATTATTATTTAAACAAAAGACGCCCCTATTTTTTTAAATTTTTGGATTCCATAAAAAATCGATTGGCTGATCAGCACTTTTGTATGGAAGTTCCGTTAAGGAAAGTTGTTCAGCATCATTATCTGAATACCATTCTTAAATTTAATCCAGAAATAAAAAAAAAATAGTTTAGTTCAAAAAATCTTGAAACTTGCAGGATGCTAAATTAATAACCAAAGGAAACCTCCAAATCCCAAATATAAGTCGTCACAACGCATCTACTTACGCCTGTACAGTGACCAACAAAGTCAGTTCTTCTTACTCCTCCGTCCATATCAATGTGCAATGGCCTCCTTCGTTCATTGGTAATAATTCGAGTGGGAGTGACGAAGGAGATGGTATTGAAAATAAAGTTGAAGTTGTGAGGGGAAACGATGGGTACTTTGATTGTGAAGCAGATGCGAATCCGAGAGCTAAGGTAAGCACTGTTTTTTCCCACTGCTGGGTACAGATTTAGTCTTTCATACCGCTCTGATCAAGGTGATCTGTAGGCCTACCATGAATTTATACCATAGTGTCCTATAGTAGTTGTACTACAGTTTTGGTATTCAATTTCGTACAGCGATCCTAGTGGTTACGTTGAGAACGAATTCTGTCATACAAAATTGACGCCGCAACTACAGTAGTAACGTACACTGAAAACTCATGGTAGGCCTACTGTAAGGCATTTTCCTGCAGTATACTATATTTATCGCGTCACTTTTAATTGGTCCCAGGAGTGCGATTTTTGAATCTCATACGTTGAACTCAGCAGTTGAAAATGTATGGAGATTGAAATGTACGCATCTTTCTACTGCTGATTTGACTTACAAAAATCGCACTCCTGGAGTATGATTATTGAAAGTCAAATCAGCAGTAGAAAGATGCATGTCTCCATAGTAGTTTTGACATTTTCAACTGCTGAGCTCACCGAATGAGTTTCAAAAATCGCACTCCCAATCACCAATAAATGACCTTGTCGGCTTGGAAATAGATACTCTGACACCTAGCTAACTACTAACTTGCTCTAATTTAATAACAATATTACAATTTCAGACGAAATGGCTATTCAACTCTAAACCAATTTTGGGCGAAGATACAACTCGTTTAAAGTTAATAAATATACAACCAAAACAGTCGGGAAACTACAAATGCATTGTCAGTAATAACCATCGGACTATTTATAGAAAGTTTGCATTGGATGTTTTGGGTATGTAAACATTTATGAAGATAAACATTAAAATCATTGACCAAGAAGTTTTAAACGACGTATAAACGCTACTAGACAGAACGACAGCGTAGCCGCGTGTATGAGATAGCGATATGGAGTTCGATATACAGTTTACATACAATTTGAGCTAATTGGGGACATGTGCCTAAAAATATGGTTACGTCGATAAGGACAGCAATGACAAGGACAGCAATTTTTTAAAGTCACACTTTCAAAATCATGATCGAATGACGCATAATCTCCATGCATTTTTATCTACTGCTACTTTCAACGTGACATTCCAATCGCACTTAGAGCAAATTTGCTATATATGCAACTCTTATTGAGTGAATAGGACAGAACACATTACTGTATTACTGACCTCTATTCTTTCTCCGATTTCTGTGTTTCTCCCTCTACGTTTAAAACAAATAATAATATTTTTCCGTAATGTCGATGGCATGTCAGGTAACTGCCATATTGGGCGTTCAGAACGTCGCTCAGGGTGACTTGTTGGATATATCTACATATCCCATAGAAACAGAAAATTAAGTTTTTAGATTAAGTTAACCCCTCTACAAGTTATTGGCAACTACAGTATTTTTTAACACCCGAAAAATGTTACCTAACGTTTATCCGTTTATATTCTAGTGCCACCGTTTATATCAGAGTTCGATCTTCTTGACGTGCAACTGAAGGAAGGCTCGAATGCTACCCTTGAGTGTAACCCCAGAGGATCACCCAAACCTGATATCGAATGGACATACAAGTACGTTTCTTTGTGAACGTTTAATAAACAGTTTCTCATTATTTCGCATATCTGAAAAAAAAAACATCTTGAATAGTTTGTAATTGCACACAAAAAGAGTCTTTAACATCTCTAAAACAAAAACTTTTTTTCCCCGAACAGAATAAGAGTTTCGTATCTTTGGTAAATAATAAAGCTAAATTATAAAACCTATATTGTCAAGTCTTCAACATATTGTGAAGGCATTTGATCAAGAAGTAACCTATACTTTCTGCTTGATGTAGTATTGATATTTTTTTCAGATTTTACACTTTTTGGTAACCTATGGTGAAACATAAAAAATGTCGGTTATACCTGACTTCGAAAGTCATCATCCATAGACGTCTTCTTTCGAAGTCTTGTAGGTATGACCGACATTTTTTAGCCGGTCGGTCAGAGAAGTCGATTCCAACTGGTCGATAGAGCGAGCGAAAGTAAACGGTGAAATCGTGGGTATCCTACTAAACAATTTAAACTGAACAACTTTTACAATGGGAGCAGACTGCCTCCGTGGTTTAATGGTTAAGAGCATTGGGCTCTCGACACGGAGGTGGTGGGTTCGATTTCCACCTGGGACACCTAGTGATGTGCGTTTTTCCCCAGTCGGTTAGGACATTGCAGGCTGAATCACCTGATTGTCTGAAAAGGTAGATGATTCAGTGCTTCGGATGGCACGTTAAGCCGTTGGTCCCAGCTACTATCTCTTGTTGTAGTAGTCGTTACATTAAAACCACGTCAGAGGCCGTAAGGCGGTCTGAAAAAACTCTGGCACCACGGCTCGGTCCTCACGATAAGAAGAACGGAGCAAACCTATAGTATAAAAGGATGCCAACGATTTTAATTTCACTCTGTATATTTAAATTTGTATTTTTTCCACAGCAACACGAACTGGCATCAAAACTACACAACGCTAACGAACGTCTCTATACAAACAGCTGGTTTGTACCACTGTAGGGCTAAGAACAAGGCAGGCGTAGCTCACATTGTGTATAGAGTCAGTGTTGTGGTACCGCCGAAAATTGTCGACGTCTTGCATTTTTCTGATGAGGAAACTGACACTACGGCATTTGTGGTGAGTATATAACGCCATTACTTCACTATATGGTGATAGTCGGGGAAATCTACGGATTTTTGTATGGAGTAGGTTGCATTAATTGCACTTTTGGGGATAGTTTGAAATATTAGTACATACATACCTGAAAAATATAAATTCTCAATAATTCTCGATTTTGTGTTGTGTATTATGGAATAATTAAGACATTTACAAAACATTAAATTAAGGTATGAACAAAAAGTGGAAAACTAGTGATTTTGTACAGGATGGCTTTGTTCAATACGTTTTACTTATAACAATAATAATCCCCGGTTAATGTCGTAAATTTGAGTAGATATTTATATATTGTTTGTTTGTACACAATAAATTAGCCTCTTATTATTTATTATTAATTAACTATCTCTTCTGCTTGTATGCTGGAAGAAATCTTTAGAAATAAGCTTGCATTTGTACATTCATATCGATTTTAGGTATTTATCAAGGTCCTCAGCCTATATAACCACGAAATATCGACAAAAGTGTAATAAACTAACAGTATTATTAATTCAAACACAATTTACTAAAGTGTATTTAATGCAATCTCAAACCGTATTTTTCCTAGACTATAAGGCTAAAGCCTGAAAGCACTTAATCTAAAGTATAAATACTGAAGGTTTTTTTAAAGGGATAAGAAAACCATCAAACTGAACAAGTTTCTGTCTAAACATCGAAGTCCCCTTTAAATACCGATAGCATAATATGACGAAAGGGTATATGTTATGTATTTTATCTCATGATGATGATGATGATGCTATCTTAATATGGACTTCATTTAGATGAAAGATGCTATGTGTAAGAAAGTAGTGAGTGCTGAAATGATGGCTAAAAGAGATGAATGGAAGATGACATTTTGCCCCAACCCCATGTTTTTTTCTCGATTTTATCCATTGATCCTTTCTTCTCAAAAGGTATAATAATAACTCTATATTTTCTTACCTATAACAAGCGTCAGTAGGTACACTCTGTGTATGAACTGTTGATCCTTCGAGTCGGATAACGATTGGTCTTTTTTAGGGTTTCGTACCCAAGGGGTGAAAACGGGACCCTATTACTGAGCCTACGTCCGTCCGTCTATCCTACCTATTTAGGCCTGTAACTTTTGAACCGTAAGAGTTAGATAGCTGAAATTTTCACCGAATGTGTGTTATTAATAGTTTTCGATCTCCACGCTCCGGAAAAGTTAAAATTTTGGTTATAATCCGCGATGAGCATCACCTGAACATCTTTTGAACCGTAATAACTATATAGTTAAAATTTTCACAAAATCATCGTTACTATGGCGGTTTTGCTAACAAGTACAAAAAATGTCAAACAGTTAAAAATTAAGGGGGGTCCTCATACAAGGAACTAGTTTTTATCAATGTTATTTCTTCTCGCTCTATGGTAAAAACGGTAATACATACAAGCGTCAAACTTGGTGTGATTATAGAGCAGACTCTACAGTATAACAACAATTAATAAAAACCGGTCAAGTGTGAGTCGGTCTCGTGCTAAAGGTCCCTGAGAAAAAACATTTTTATACGTTATTATGTTGTGTGGTGGCGTCGTACGGAACCATCGGTGCGCGTGTAGCCCGACTCGCACTTGACCGATTTTTTTTAACATACTTTCAATGGCTCCCCGCGATCTTCACAAGGATAGCAATCCACAAAATCTACCATTATGGAAATCATTGCGTGAGGCCTTAATCTAGATGACTTTCTGCTTAGATTATTACGTTATTACTAAATTCATTACCATTTCAGCTCGGTTCAAAAGTAAGACTTTCCTGTACAGCAAAAGGAGCCCCCGTACCAAAAATACAATGGATTCGAAACGGAGTCACTATTAGTGAAAATAACTTAGATATTAGCTACGCGGATTTAATACTAAATGATGTCAAAACTTCCGACGCAGGAATGTACACTTGCGTCGCTTCGAACGAAGGAGGTGTGGATGAGAGACAGGTCAAGCTGGATGTTTTAGGTAAGTGGTATATAGAATTCAAAACCGGCTTTATGCTACATTGTAGTATTCCGAATGTTGCAGCGTGTGTAGCCTTATTGCCTGCTAGAAAGTGTAATATCATGCGACCAATAGACTTCAGACGATCAGTCGATCGATTTTCTATGGGAGGTCTAGAAAATTCTCTCTTTTTTCGACCTAAGTTGTTTAGTTTCATACACCCTTAAAATTAAGTCTTAAAAAATAGTTGTGTGATATAGGTTGAAATAGCCCAAAGAATTGCTAAACTAAAGTGGCAGTGGGCGGGGCACATTGCTCGCAGAACCGATGGCCGATGGGGCCGAAAAGTTCTCGAGTGGCGACCGCGTACCGGAAAGCGCAGCGTGGGTAGGCCCCCCACCCGGTGGACCGACGACTTGGTGAAGGCGGCGGGAACCCGTTGGATGAGGGCAGCGCAGGACCGGTCGTTATGGCGATCCTTGGGGGAGGCCTATGTTCAGCAGTGGACGTCCATCGGCTGAGATGATGATGATGATAGGTTGAAATAATGTAATGAAATAATAATTGATTGTATGTGGAATTTGGGTAATACAATTTGCAGTTACAGTCACATTTTGTGTCAGGCCCTCCGAACCGTACCTCCGCAGTCCCTCTAGTCTATCCCGATAATTTTCAATCTTATTTTGTCAACAGAAACACCAAGAATCTTCAAAACGCTATTCCAATCAAGCAAAATAACAACACTGGATGTCATATCCGGCCAAACGTTCTACCTCCACTGCCACCCCTATGGGAACCCGTTCCCACAAACTTACTGGTTCTACAACGGTGTACCTCTCAAGTTGTTTGATGATAGCATGGTGTCTAAGGACTTTGGAGAGGTACTGGTCTCGGAGAGAGCGAAGTATGAACAGAGTGGGAATTATACTTGCGTGGCGAAGAATTCCGTCGGGAATGATAGTGTGGTTTATTTGGTTGATGTTTTGGGTAAGTATAAAGTATTTTCGGAATATACAACTTCAATGCGGTGCCTACATATTAAACGGGGTGCTTCAGATCATCAAATTATATCACTATTGAGCAAACATCGCGTTTCTTTTTTTTTTCATGCGAGTAAAAAATTTAAGTTTACACCAAGGCTAGCATGCCACCCACGACAAAGCGATTAAACGAGAAAAACGTCATGCGCGCTCTATCTGGCCTACATAAAATAATAACGATGGAGACATATCTCAATTTTTTATGTTTTCACGGGGGTGGCATGCGAGGCCTACGGCCGTAGTATGGCAGCGTGACAAAGCGCTATCGCGCATTAGCTCTCGTTTTATTTGCACGCGAACGAACAAGATAAAAGGTGTGGTATAGCCGTATCACGCGCAACATGCTACGGCGTCTGGAGTGTTATTTTATCATTTTAATTTAACTTTATTGGTCATCAAACAGCAAATTTCTTAATTTCTAATAGTACAAAACTAATTTCAGGCTAGTTTCAGATACCCTTAATCGTATAGGAATAAAAAATACATACATTCCATAAAGTTTATGTATTAAATTTAATGTTTTTGTAAATAATAAGAATGATGAAATTCAAATATAGCTTTCCAATACCGTTGCTGTAGGTACCAGCATTTCAGTGTGACGTATTTTGACAGAACTACAAATAAATAAATAAATAAAGCAAGCCTTAGGCTTTAAATAAGTAGTTTGATTGTATTGTACTTGTACAAAGGGCTAATTCCATATCAAGCCAGGCCAGATTTTCACAGAGCTCTACGCTCGAATATGGCCTTTAATGTTAATAATCCAAACCAGTAAAAAAAGTTTCCATGATTTTCCGCAACATGGCCGGAATATTTTATTTTTATGGTAGGCTACAAGTATTTAATCATCAATTATTTTTCAGTGCCTCCACCAACGCCAAAGGAAAGTGTAAAGTCAGTAAGCACACGTATCGGCAAACCATTGCGCCTGACATGCCCGATCGAAGGCAGCCCCCTACCAGACGTGATGTGGATTAAACATCCCTACACTGAGATAGGGGAGGATACGCCGAGAATTGAGTTGAATGATTCTAATGTTACTTTGGTAAGTTGATAAGTGTTATCTAACTATATTTATAAATAAAACAGTCACGTGACTAACTGACAGACTTACTGACAACGCACGTCCTAAACATAGATTCTACGGAGGATGTAAGGGGTATACTAATAAAGGATTCTTCGCTATTTTAATTTCACGCGGACGAAGTCGCGGGCAAAAGCTAGTTTATACATACCTAGAACGTCGGTGGCGCGTTGCAAAAAGGTTTGGACCATCAATCATGAGGGTCATGATTCGAATCGTACCAATAAGTATTTCTAACGTAACCGTTTGCTCGACACGGTGAAGGAAAACATCGTGAGGAAATCTGCATGCTTACGCTGAAAAAGAAATGCACAAAATGTGCAGAAATGTGAAGTCTACTATTACTATTGAGCACGCGTGGTGGGCTAACGCTCATACATCCGTGGGTGGGCGAACGTAGAAATAACTGAATTAATTTAACTAGAAATAATTTAGTTGAATTAGGTTGAATTTCAATTGAAACTAAGTTAGTCGCTTCACCTGCGTTCACCCTAAAAATGCATATTAAAGATGGCTTACAAAAATTTTGGTAGAAATTATTTTTTAAATTTCGTAGTAACAAATTGCGCTGAGCCCGCCATGTGGCGTTTCATCTAACTTTCTATGAGAGAGACGAGTTTCTATATTCTGAAGTCTATACAGGGTGTAAACTTAAATGCGTTACAGACTTAAGGGGGTGCTTCAGACCATCAAACTAAACAACTTTTACTTTAGGACCAAAATTGAAATCGAAAAAAATTCTGCTGTTGCATAGAAAACATCAATCGCTCGACCCAAAATGTATGGCACAGCTACAGGCTTTTACTGGTCTGTGCGGACAGCAGATTTTTTGATTCGAAATAGCACAACATGGCTGTAACATGTTTAAAAATCAATAATATTTGAAAGCAGATTTTTTTTTCCCGATTTCTGTGTTCGTCCCATAGTGAAAGTTGTTTAGGTTGATGGTCTAAAGCATCCTGTTTAATATGTGACGCATTTAATTTTACATCATATATACCACAATGATTGAAATCCATACCATTATTTACATACATACATAAACTCAGCAGACAGTATTCCCTTTCGGGGTGGTCAGACACATTGCTACAACTACCAAATTTCTGTTTAAGAATGTAGTTGTAGCAATGCTCACATTTAGCATTTCAAGATGGAATGACGTGTCAAAAACGGACGTTTGTAATTTCAGATAATAAATAAAACGGAAGTGCAAGACAGCGGTAAATATTCGTGCATCATGACGAACAGGGTCGGCACCACCGAAGTGGTCTTCGACGTCGTGATCCTGAAGCCGCCGTCCATCGTCGGCAACGTGGGGACCAACATACTTGAGAACCACGTGGTTTCGATGAAAAGGAGCCTTGTATTGAAGTGTCAGGCGGACGGCAATCCCATGCCCAGTATTAGTTGGTTGAAGGTATGAAAAATATACTGAAAAATATAGGCGATACTGTAGGCCTGTCGCGTTGTAGGCCTGCTATGGTGGTGCATAAACTAGACATTTTGGCTAAATCATCTTAAACAAAGACGGAAGCCATAATTTTAAAATTAGAATAGAATATGCGATACTCACAAGAAAAGGCTATAGAAAAAACTACTAAAAGCACAGGCGATAGTTCAACTCATACTTTCACTTATTCTTCGGGTTCCTGTCCATTACAGGAGGTAGGAAGTCAGTCAGTCGATGCCTGTCTTTCCTTTTGGATAGAGAATAAGGTACAGAATGGCTACTCCCTGCCCCCCCCGCTAACATCACATACCTCACCTCACACCGCACGTCAGGGGCTATTTTAGAATAGCCGAGCATGAAGCAGAAAAACACGCACCAGGCAAGCGCGTGACAGCGTGACGGTGCGTATTCCTCCACCATCTTGGTTCCGAATATAATTCCTTTTGGTTCCAGGACACGCAACAATTAAGTGACAATCTGTCGAACGTGCAACGAGTGCTAGGCAACAGTTTGCTCGCGATATGGAGCGCTAACGTGCGAGACGCCGGGCAATACATCTGTCTCGTCGAAAACAGTGCCGGCACCAAGCATAGGCGCTTCAATGTGGCTGTTAAAGGTACGTATACCATCTAGCTAGGATTATTTACTTGGCCAGAAAACAGGCGAGATAAGAAACACGAAGGATGTGTCCACACGCCTGGAAAAGCTGCTGGTCCATGAAGAGGATTGCTTCAACGTAGACTCTTCGAAAAACGTAGTCTACGTTGAACTCGAACTAGATACCTATTTCTTGTGAAAATGAGGTTTTTCGCGTGTTGGAGTAGACTTAGCGAGACTCGTACTCTGAAACGATTCATTTAAAAAAAACGGCATAAATGATAAGAAATTTTCTCTTATTTATTTATTATTCTTAGCTATTGCCATTGTAAATGAGTGTGAATGGAGATATTATCAAAAAACTATTTTTTGCTGCCTTTTTAGGGTTCCGTAGTCAAACAAGGAACCCATAAAACTGCTATAATTATGATCACTTTATTTATATGCTGTTGAAATTGATTTGATTTTGACATAAACTTTAGTTACCGTTGTATTTTTTTATTATTAACATTTTCTTATGGCATACATATTGAAACAGTGCCCGGCAAGTGGCAGTCGTGGTCTCAATGGAGCTATTGCAACGTTACTTGCGGGCTGGGGTACCAGGTGAGGTCCAGAGTGTGTCAATACGTCGATAAATACAACAAGACTTATGGTAAGCACTGTCTGAATTTTATTCGTATAGCTTTCAGAACATGAGAATTACAATATTACGAGAAGTCTCTTTTTCAACCATTCGTTATCCTCTTTTTCAGTTCGATAAGGTATTGTTTTCTAAGTGGGCACTCTATAATATGGCGAACTGAAAAAAAAATGAAAGAAGACGGATTTCCGCCCTTCCGCGCCACAGTCACAGGCGGAAGAGCTGGTCCACCCACAAAACCTTGCCTACGGCCGTGGCCTGTACTGACTCTGTTCAACTGGCACAATTTTGGCCTCGCCAGACTAAAGTTATAGTAATACTGTGCTAAAACCCTTTACTTTTTCTCCAGTACTAACTAGGTATCTGACTGAATCACGCTCACACATCGATTTTTTGCATCCATATCAGTGTGGGCAAGCCCTGGTGTCAGAATTTTTTCAGACCGCCTTACGGCCTCTGACGTGGTTTTTATGTGACGACTACTACCACCAGAGATAGTAGCCGGGACCAACGGCTTAACGTGCCATCCGAAGCACGGAATCATCTTTCTTTTCAGACAATCAGGTGATTCAGCCTGCAATGTCCTAACCAACTGGGGAAAAACGCACTAAGTGAGATATCACTGGGTGTCCCCCGTAGGAATCGAACCCACGACCTCCGTGTCGAGAGCCCAATGCTCTTAGCCATTAGACCACGGAGGCAGTTGTTCATCATAATAACATAACCCAGTTATTTTGTTTTAGACAAAGCTACCAAGCCGGACAAGATAATCCTGGATGACTCAGCATGCAAGGGTCCAACTAATGATAGGAGGAGATGTCACATGCCACCCTGCGAGGTAATCCTATTCTATGTAGTGTTAGTTCGGGCATAGTATAGGAACTTACCTATGTTCTAGGCGTATGGATTAGTCGACTAGTTCGGCCGAGAAAATTGTGATGATCTATTATTGACACATCCTTCTGCCTTATACAGGGTGTAAGTCGTAGCGTCGAGGGTGAAGGCATAGATATCAGTAACTCAGTATACAGGGTGTTAGGGTAAACAGTTGCATTACTTTAAGGGGTGATTGTATCCATGATACTGAACAACTTTCCCTAAGAAACCGATAGGAATACGCAGCATAATGCTGAGTCGTATCCTTGTTTGCTGCTGCGGCACACACTGCTCTTAATTATGTAATTTTTAAATTGTGTGTTAGTTTAGTTTTTATGTATAATTATGTCAGTGTGTTTTGTGGTGTTTGCAAATAAAAGTATTTTCATTCTTTCTTTCTTTCAAAAATAATTGGAACTTTCCATACTAAATGCAATCAGCTGATCGAACGTTTGTATGAATAGGTTTCTTAGAGAAAGTTAATAAGTATCATGGGTACAATCACCCATTTAAAGTAATGCAACTGTTTACCCTAACAGCCTGTATGTTTAGTCCTATTCTATTCACTCAATAACAGATGCATATAGCAAGTTTGCTCTAGATAAAAAAGAATTCGCTACCTTATTGATGTAAACATATTTTTGTACTATGACCGGGACATGTGCCCAACCATGAAGCTCGAATTGTATATCTCCAATTCAAAATATCAGTTTCAATTCAAATTCTGTCTTCAGCGGTTTAGGCTGTGAATTGTCTTTCAGTCAGTCACTGAACTGTTGTATAATTATAGATTGAATATATTTTCGTGGTTGCAGGACGAAACGCAGATGCGTTGGTCGTCGTGGTCCAGATGGTCGCAGTGTTCCTCAACGTGCGGGGTCGGCTCGCAGGCCAGGACGCGGCGTTGCAAGACCAGGGCCAAGTGTTTTGGCGATAATGTACAGGTATTTTATCAATGAATCATATACAATTATATGTAACGAGTGTTGACCCGCGACTTTGTCCGCACAAATTATATACCAGATTTTAAGTCAGATTTTAGCTATCAAACAAAAAAATTCATCAAAATCGGTTCAGTAGTTTTAGAAACAAACAAACAAACACACAAACAAACAAACAGACGGACTAAAAATAAAAAAAAATTGCTGATATGGAATCAGGGACACCTAAAAGCCATATCGTAACTTATTTTTTGTTAATACACTTCTGTTACAGTTTTATAATAGTACAGATTAATTATACATCACTAGCGACCCGCCTCGGCTTCGCACGGGTTGAATGCTATTTGCTCTATGCATATAATTAATAAATAAATAACGCTCACAGGCACACACATTGTAATGATCCCAAGCAAGCACTATAGGCTGTTTAATATGGAAACCATACAACAACGGCACGAAACCAGGAACCTGGTTTGGCAGTCCGGCGTGGTAACCATTACACCAACCGGGTCGTCGCGGGGTCGGTCATATTATATTATGCATTTATTATATACATATAAACCTTCCTCTTGAATCACTCTATCTATTAAAGAAACCGTATCGAAATCCATTGCGTAGTTTTAAAGATCTAAGCATACATAGGGACAGACAGCGGGAAGCGACTTTGTTTCATACTATGTAGTGATAGTGATGATTGCACACCAATTTCATCTTGAGTTCATTTTATTATAGTGTTTGTTTCCCTCTAGATTCCATCTTATTATTTAGTCTAGAAATTACTTAGAACATTTAAATAGGGACCTGCCTTACGTTAGCATTTCCCTATTGCAATGCAATTGTAGGCTGTCTCGTTTAGTGATAAGGTATAAAATTGTATGTACATTTTTGTCTTCTAAATTTACTGTGCATTGGTCCCATAGAGAAATTTAGTCAGTTTGATGGTCTGGAGTGCTATTTTTGAATCTCATACGTTGAACTCAGCAGTTGAAAATGTATGGAGATAAGCATCTTTCTACTGCTGATTTGACTTTAAAAAATCGCACTCCTAAAGTATGATTTTTTAATGTCATATCAGCAGTATAAAGAAAAAAGGAATGAAAGTGAACGTGAATACAACTAAAGTAATGGTAATGGAGAGGGATGAATGTGTGACTGATTGTTGTATAATATGTAGATGACACGATTGTATCATGACCTCCGCTTCCAAGTACCTAGTAGACAAAGTTGTATTACGTTATGCAACACAACCTGCCCACCAAATAATTTCTACTCTACACGTGTTTCGCTCCACCAAGGAGCATCCTCAGGAGTTAGACCGACGAACGTTCGAAACAGAGTTTCGAACGTTCGTCGCCTCCTCCTTTTACTAACTCCTGAGGATGCTCCTTGGTGGAGCGAAACACGTGTAGAGTAGAAATTATTTGGTGGGCAGGTTGTGTTGCATAACGTAATACAACTTTGTCTACTAGGTACTTGGAAGCGGAGGTCTTGATACAATCGTGTCATCTACATATTAGTCATGGATTTCCGCAAAGTAACGCCTGATTCAATCAATTGATTGTTGTATAATGATTGGGAATGAAAAAGTGCAACAAGTGAATGAGTTTGTATATTTAGGATGCATGTTTACTAGAGATGGGAAATGTGAGGGTGATGTGCATAGGCGAGTAACAGCGGGAAACAAAGTATACATAGCTCTGCATACTATTGTGGCTATAGCCAATTAGTGTCCAAAAAGGCACGATTTGCTATACACAATGGTGTGTTGGTGCCTACACTTATGTATGGCAGTGAGTGCTGGGTATGGCAGAAGAAGCATGCAAGTAAAATTAATGCTGTTGAAATGCGTTCCTTGCAAAGTATGTGTGTCACGCTGAGAGATAGAGTGAGAAATTGTGTAATAAGAGATAGATGTATATTAAAAGAGAATAGAGAAAGGTATACTTCATTGGTTTGGTCATGTGGAGAGGATGAGTGACAGCAGATGTACGAAAGAGATATATGTTGCTAATGTAAGTGGAAGCGTCGGCAGAGATCGCCCTCGTAGGACGTATGCTGATCAAATCAGTTGCGTCCTACAAAAAGTTGATGAGAGAGTATGAAGAGATGTATGGATGTGCATGAGGCAAAAGGGGTATGTAAGGATCGTAGTAAGTGGCGCGCCCTGGTCTCTGCCCACCCCACTGGGAAAGAGGCGTGATGTTATAGATAATATTGACTGATGAGAAATGAGTTTGAAAAATCGCACTCCAGATCATCGATTAAAATAGTTTCGGCTAATTTTGTTGGTTTTTTAATTATTTATTTTTTATTTAATGTTTCAGATAAGGAGATGTCCAGATCTACCCAAATGTCCTGAAACCAAATCATCTGTAAACGAAGTATATAGTAGTGGAGAAAACATTGATAATACTGACACTGTAAGTTATTATCATCAAAGAAAATGTAGCTCACTACGTTATAAGAGTCGGGACTTCCATACTAAAAACTGGTCGTGACCGATGATCCAGAATGTATGAAACGTGTGCAACCGTTCAAAGAAATTTAATGGCGGCGGTGCACGTTTCATATAACATTTTTATTTCGGTTCCGCAACCTTTTTAACCCGTTTTAAACAAGTTGAATGACACATGAATAAAGTTTTATCTTATCTTATCTTTTGTGTAACGGAAGTTCGAAATTTAAATTTGACAGCTGCTGAAGTTTCACTTCTATCGTGTGTCTTTACGATAGGTTACTTCTTTTTCTGGTCGGGCTTTAGGTACACGGACGCCAAAGAGAATGTAACTCACTACGTTATAAGAGTCGGGACTTCCATACTAAAAACTGGTCGTGACCGATGATCCAGAATATATGAAACGTGTGCAACCGTTCAAAGAAATTTAATGGCGGCGGTGCACGTTTCATATAACGTTTTTTTGTTAGAGAGTTGCGCGATCCTGATTCTCATAAAAATTTAATCGAGTAGGTTTGCAACAATAAATAATTTGTTTTACTAAAAAACGACTATCAGTCTATTCTGTTTTTGTTTTGTTTTATATTGTTTGTACTAACCCTGTATGGATCTCATAGTTATCTGAATAAATAAAAATTTAATTTATTCTGCTATTTTGTATGGAACAACTGAAATGAATGAAATGAAAATGAAAAAAAATATATTAGCAGATTTTTTCAAATACCTATTATACAGGGTAAATTTTATATCACTGCCGATAACTTCAGCATGTATTCTACTCATCAAACTGAAAAACTTTCACTATGGAGCCAACTTCGAAATCGCGAAAAAAAATATCCATAGTCCCATACAAAACTGCAGTACCTATTCGACTCAAATGTATGGGACAGCAGATTTTTTTTTCACGATTTCGAAGGTGACTCCATAGTGAAAGTTGTTCAGTTTGATGAGTAGAATACATGCTGAAGTTATTCGCAGTGATATAAAATTTAACATATCCTCTTAAACCAGATACGAACATGAGCGGGATCGTTTCTCCCTCAAAAAGTAGAGTAAGTAAGTAAAAAGTGAGTATTATAAATATTTCAGAGTGATTCGCTACCCGATACTGTAATCGAGACCCAACCCGACATACATTCAGATTCCGCAAACGACGTTGAAGAATTTCAAATAAGAACGGGTAAAGTGTATTTCTATTTCTTTATTTTATTTGATTCTTGATTCTTCTCATATTTGATTGATTCATCTGATTCTTCTCATACAATCATTGTAATACTTACCTAGGTCTTAAGCCTAATGCATAACCACTTAAAAGTGAACACAACATGCGTAATTTACAGTCACAAATGAAAAAAAAAACAGAATTCATTGGCAGAAATGCCAATGAAAGGGAAACATTGACCTCAGATGACAAATAACTTAGGTACTGTTTATTATTATATTTTAGAAAATTAAACAGTAAAATAAAAGAAATTAGAAAGTGACAAATAACAATTGCAGTGATAACGTGGTGGAGACAATACAATGAGCAAACTTCCTTCTGTTATCCTTCTCCTATTTTCCCCTTTCTTCATACCCGTTCCATCCAATTGGTCATATCTGATTAAGAACTGGCCACCGATTGGGTGTCAGGGTTCTGGAGTGAAGACTACGAACTGGCAGGCGTAGTGTGGAACGCCCTTCAGCGTGCTGGACCGACGACCTGAGACAGGTAGCGGGGAGCGAAATGTATTGAGGAAGGCCGGGAATAGTTTTGTGTCGCGCCTTGGGAGAGGCCTATGTTCAGCAGTGGACGATGATAGGCTGATGATGATCCATCTACCGGGAAAAAGCCAAACAATCGATGTCCTATTTTCAAAGTTGTTCTGTTTGATTTTTTAAATAGGTGCTTGCCCTGTACCTACCTATAACCATAGAAACGTTTGTATGGTACAACTGTTTTTTCTCCGAATCGAAGAGTTCTCGAGTGGCGACTGCGTACCGGAAATCGCAGCATAGGTCCCGAAGACCACCTGGTGAAGGCGCTGGGAACCCGTTAGATGAAGGCAGTGCAGGACCGGTCGCTGTGGCGATCCTTGGAGGGAGGCCTATGTCCATCGGCTGAGATGATGATGATGATAAACTGCTTTTTGTTGTAGAAACAAAATATTCCACCACCTACTACGACGTGAAAGTAACGGATAACTTGGATAGCAGCGACAGAGGTCCCTGCGATAGTGGCTATAGACTCAACAGTACTTCCGGCTCTTGTGATGGTAAGGCATATACATCTATACTATTATAAAACTGTAACAGAAGTGTGTCTGTACATTAAAGATATTAACAAAAAAAATTACGATATGGTTTTTAGGTGTCCCTGATTCCATATCAGAAATTTTTGGATTGTTTGTCTGTCTGTTTGTATGTTTGTTTGTTTTTTGAACGAGCATCCAGACGAAGCACAGACGAAGTCGTGGGCACCAGCTAGTACACCCATAATTTTTTTTATTCTATAGAATTTATCACATCGACCATAATTTCAGATATCGACGAGTGTTTAGATGACAAAAACAAGTGTCATGCGACGCAAGTGTGTGTCAACGTCGTAGGCGCATACAAATGCGGCTGTACTAAGGGATTTGAGTCCTTAGGAGCCGGTCAGAGGTGTTTAGGTAAGATACTAGTTTTTACTGTATTAAAGCTTAGGCGAAATGTGATTAATGGGCCTGCTGTAGCATTTCGCTCACGGTTGCCAACCGACGTCCGATAGAGGTGACCTTGGTCAGCGTACGGTCGAGACACTTTTCAACTACACGGTCCCCAACAAGCTATTCTGTTGTGTTCACCTTGTCGGCGATCCTGAAGAAATAAAATAAAATGAAATAAATAAATAATATTCGAGCAGTAAAGCCGTAACATGGACGAACACACCACATTTACATCTGGCTCAATGGTTTTCAATTTCATTACCAAAATCTCCCAAGCTAGGCTCTTCTGTTTGCATCTTAATATTCTTCACAACTAAGATTCAACAAACAGGTTAGGACTTGGACGAAATAAAACTTGGACGAAACTAAACTTTGACGAGATTATACTTTTGCTTCTGGACGAAATAAGACTTGGACATTTCGGTACCGTGAGCGTACAATTCTGTTAATTCTGTAACAATTCATAATTCTTGTTTTTTCCCGCCATTTGCACGTTTTTTGTATCACAAATGATGTAAACGCGTGTGAACGATACAACGATTCACAGCGACTGACGGTTGTCATATTTGTCAACTACACTGTCGGCCGCCGACCTAACGCCCTCGTCTTTGGTCGCTAGCGTAGTTCCCGCAACCAAGGACATTTTGGAAGGTCAAACGAAAGGTTGTAAACCGCTGTCTACGCGGTTCCAAGGAATATCTAGTACTACATACAGTATGGACATTTTACCTCACCCCCTCTATTGCCCTCGCACATCTAGTTCTATAAAGTCATAAATATCATTTTCTAAATTTTACAGTAGAGCGCTTTAAAGATTCAAGGCGCGGAACTTTTTTGACTAGACCTATAATGACAGTGGCGCTCTCTAACGTACATATTGTTGAATTAAAAAAAAGATCTTTAAGCACTCAATGCATTTACATAAAAGGAATGTTATGGCATTGTTTACTCAATTTTAGATTTTTTTTACATTTATGCCTTTTAAGAACTAGATGTGCGCTCTGGTTACCTCGGCGGTTACCTGTAGCCTGGACTGACACCACAATTGACACGCTAGAATTTATGTTTTCGAAGCAAAGAGAATATAATCTCAGGACGAAGGATAAAAACTATGTTTGAATAGTAAGCTGTACATGAATGCATTAAAGCATACAATGGCAAGCAATTTTCAAATAAACTCAAAATATGGCTTACTTCTAAGTGCTACTATAAGTTAAACGATTATTTTGATGAATAATAACCACATGTTATTAGAGCCTACCTACTATATGTAATAGTTTCATAATCATAGAGGTCGTAGTCTAAATACATTTTATTGTAATATTATTATTTAGCATGGTTGTTGACATTCAAATATTTTATTTTGGTTTACAATGTAAGCCACCTAAATATTGTACGTCCGTGCTGCGGACCAAACTGTTGATTCTGTTTTATTTTATTGTAACATCTTTTGTACACAGTTTGAACAATAAATATTCTTATTCTTATTCTTATTCTTAAAGAAATCTAATCTAATCTAAGTCAATGCGTTTTGTTTACGAAAAACTAATGTACCGCACGCAGCAAATTTTTTTTGTAGCCCTAGACTCCGTTTCGCATGTGCTGAAGTCATCTTGTCAATTTATATTTTTTGTAGGCAGTGTCAGGGTTGTGACCAAGGTCACCTCTGTCGGACGTCGGTTGGCAACCGTGTAGCAGGCCTATTACTGTCGTCCAACTACCGAACCAATGAGAGAATCACCACTTAAAAAACCGCCAGCATTTAAGATAGACCAGGAGCCCGATTGCGCTAAGTTAAAACATCGAAGTTCTATTCTTATCCAATTTCAGTTCTAATCACATCGCAATCCAATTAGTATTCAACTGTGCTGAATTTCGCATCGCGCTAAACTCTATGTAACTGGCAGCCGGCTGTCAAGAGCAGTACCGCGATTAGCGCAATACCAAATGTGTCAAAAGTTATGGTTCTCACGTAGTCCAATAACAGTTCAATCACCGAATATTTACCGCGATCGCAGCCCAGAAAGATGAATCAACTTGTTCGAATTGCCACAATTGATTGACTGAATCACAGAGTACTATATTTACTACCGTAAGTTAAATGTTTTTTAGATATAAACGAATGCGAGCAAGACATAGATGGTTGCGAGTACGCGTGCGTGAACGTAGCCGGCGGGTACGTGTGTGCGTGCCCCGGCGAGATGAGGCTGCATACAGACAAACATCGCTGTTTTATGCGTGAGTATTACCGTGTCACCATAGTAAAAATATAAGTAGACCATCTTCGGCCCCGTACGAGAGATAATTAGCTACTCACGCTCGGACACTCAGGGTTACCTCACTACAGCATACGTGTACGTGGCGCATACTTGGCACGCGGAGATATTGTCAGTGTTTGCGTGCTATAAGGCGTACGGACTGGCGAGCACACATACAAGCCGCATTTGATACCATTATACAGGGTGTCCCGTAAACCGACGTCAACCCGGCGGATGCTGATATGTTAGGTCATGACTAAGCAGAATATCAAAATTTGACTTTAGTAAAAGTGTCTTAGTTTTCGAGATATTGACAGTTTTAACACAGATTTGCATAGAACATTTGTAGCCGTGGTACTCAAAATAGTGACTAAGGTAAAGTTTCACGAATTTTATAAACTGTAGGTACTAATCTCGAAAACTAAGAACCTTTTCCTGAAGTAAAATGTTGACAGATTGATTGATTGAATGACTGATTTTTTTTTGATTTTTTTATTTTAGTATATATTCTGGTTAGGCATGAACTAACCTATCAGCATCCACATCGGGTTGATGTCGGTTTATGGGACACCCTGTATGAAGATGTTCTGCTTATAATGTGGTATCACCCAGGTGTTTACCACATAATATACTTACAAGGTGTAACAAAACACCATCGTAATATTTAAAGGGGTGATCAATCAAACTGAACAACTTTCACAATGGAGACAGGATTGAAAAAGCTGTAAGGTTTATTATCTCGTTCTAATAATCCTGATGGTAATTTTTTTTGCACATATTTAAGGCTTTACCATTATACATACTTCAAACATGGTGTAAATATTTTTGTCTACTTAGAAGGTTTTGAAAAATACATTCATATTTTCTACCAAATACCTCATTTTTTAAATTCCAATGCTTATTTTATTGCTCAAAAATAATTTATATTGTTAAATCTAAGTCAAATGGTAGTAATATTATTAATTTAAAAGCCTTCTGGGACACATAATTTTGATTTCATGTTGCGTAGAGAATTTTTTTTTAAATAGTCTTTTTGTCACTAAATGGTGCCGGTTACAGCTTAAAAGTCCAATTAATAATTACTCCCTACCCCGCCTAACAAAACTCCGTAAAATGACTGGGCTATTGCCCACGTGACGAAGTGTATTCGTTTCGGGTCGTTTCAAAAAAGCTGGCGAATTTGTTGATCAAAAAAACACATACAAATCGGTTGATAGCTGAAATTATACACAGGATAGGAGGAATATCGTGCTTCCCATGAAAATTGAAATTATCGTTTTCTACAGTGGCATCTAAACTATTATAAAACTGTAGCAGGAAGTTTGTCTGTACATTGAAGGTATTAACAAAAAAAAAGTTACGATATGGTTTTTAGATATTCCTGATTCCATATCACCAATTTTTGGATTTTTTTGTCTGTCTGTTTGTTTGTGTGTTTGTTTGTTTGAACGAGCATCACGCAAAAACTACTTAACCGATTTTGATGAAACTATTTTTGTTTGATAGCTTATTATCTGACTTAAAATCTGGTATATAATTTGTGCGGACAAAGTCGCGGGTTAACGCTCGTTTCTTATAAAATGCAAATTGACCAGTTTTGTAGGCGAAACGGGATTGAGCAATGTCTTTTAAGAGGATATGTGAAACAAATAGGATTCTTCAAAGCGTCATGTATCATGAAGTACTAACAGTAGGAGTATGATTTGCGGATATATGTAAATTGAACATATAATTCAAGTTTTGATTAGAGCCAAAACACGATTAAGACACATTTTCTCGATAGAAAAACAAGCCAAAGTAGCCTCCGTCTTTATCGATAAACGCTTAGAACTGCTAAACGGTGAATAATAGAAACACGAGACTTGATTTAAAATAAAGAGATTGATATTTTATAATGTTTGATTAGAGCAGAATTGAACTTACATAAATAGTACAATCACAATTAAATAAAGTTTGTTCTACGCTTGCAGGCGCGCGCGCCGCCCCATCTCTTTCTCTCGCATCAGGCAGTAATATAAGCTATCACACGCCCATTTCGCTTCTATTATTTTTCGACATTGGCCCTTAATAACTAAATATTAAGAATCAGAATTGCTAAGAGCTGCCAAAAAACACCTTGTCGATTTGATACTGATTAAATCGAGTAGTTACACAATACTATGCTAAAATAGTCGGGGAAATCTACGGACTTTTGTATGGAGTAGGTTGCATTAATTGCACTTTTGGTGATAATTTGGAATATAGTAGATACATACCTGAAAAACATAAATTCTCAATAATCCCCGATTTCTTATTGTGTATTACTGAATAACTAAGACAATTACTAAACATTAAATTTAGGTATGAACAAAAAATAGAAATCTGGTGATTTTAAACAGGACGGCTTCTTCAAATACGTTTTACTTATAACAATAATAATCACCGGTTAATATCGTAAATTTGAGTAGATATTTAATATTTTGTATGATTTCCAAAATTATAACCTCAAAACTTACTTATTTAACGTTTGACTGTACACATTAAATTTGCCTTGTGATAATTAACTGTCTCTTTTGCTGGTATGCTGGAAGAAATATCTTTAGAAATAAGCTTGCCCTTTGTACATTTATATAGATTTTGAGGTATTTTTCAGGGTCCTCAGCCTACATAACCACGAAATATCGACAAAAGTGTTACAAACTAACAGTAATATTAGTTCAAACACAATTTACTAAAGTGTCTTTAATGCAATCTCAAACCTTATTTTTCCTAGACTAATATCCCTGCTGTCCCATACATTTGACTCGAGTAGGTACTGCAGTTTTCTATGCAACAGCTCGTTTTTTTCGCAATTTCATTGTTGCGCGAGTAGATTGTTTTTACACTACTATGCGAAAAAGGTGTACATCCCTCGCGCGTAGGATAAGCGCCAGCACCAACAGCATCTTGACCATGTTTGCAAGTAGGTTTGACTGTCAGTACGTGAACCATTGCTGTATGATTCACTTGCTGACAAACAAACAATTATAATTAAAAAGAAATATATCGCTGTGTATTTACTAACAATAGGCTAAGTGTGTTACTAACAATATTGTGATCTCAGTTGGTCGAAAATAAAGTTTTCTATCCTATTCTATTCTATTGTTGGTTCCCTTGTGAAAGTTGTTCAGTTTGATGGTCTTCTTAGACTCTAAAGCACCGCATTTAAGTATAAACCGTATATAAAGGTGTAAAGTAACATGATATTAATACTAAGTATACGTTTTGTTACAGCACCGTTACATCCCAAACCCCATTCGTACGGAGATGAAACTGAAGACTACTTGAGCACTGTCATAGATTTCCCCACTAGATACACTAGGAATAGAAATTAATACTAGTAAATAAAACACATTTCTTCTGTAATTATGTGTCTACTTGTACCTACTTAAGTTACTAGAATTTTCAATTAAATAGTTAAATATATAAACATTTTGTGTACACACGGCGACACATCAAGCTATACAAAACCAAAGTAAGCTGGCCGCGCGTAGGTCGAGTAACGTATAACGTCGCAAGGCCAGCTTATGTTGGTTTTGTATAGCTTGATGTGTCGCCGTGTGTACTACACATTTCTTCTGTAATTATGTGTCTACTTGTACCTACTTAAGTTACTAGAATTTTCAATTAAATAGTTAATTCTATAAACATTTTGTGTACTAATTAATCTACATTCTTTGGTCAAACGCTCTATGGAGATAAAGTAGAGTTCAACTGTCATAATGTACCTACAGTTCTGCACTTACTAGATGGCGTTGTAAAAACAGAAATTTTCTTGTCAATCGCATCGATCGCTTTCTTGCTTTGACTATTTATTATTGCGGTAGCATTTCCCCTCTGCCACGGTATAAGATCAATTAATCATGTCAATTTACATTCAATTTTATACCTTATCACTAAACGAGACAGCCTATAATTGCGAAACAATAATTTCGAACTTAGAACGTTTGGGGTTTTTCATGATTTTTAACGTTCAAAATTAGAATCTAAAGTTTATGGGAATAAAATCCAAAGTTGCTGATTTCATGTTACCTCGCCTCCCGCAAAAAGTGGCAGAAATGTTTGTTAGTAGAATTACACGCGTAACTAGTCCCTATATAAGTAGTCAAAGCTTTCTTGGCAATGAGCGTTCTTCTATTGGTTTTCTAGGGGATCGATAGATGCCGTTACGGTCTGTGCGAATAAAGGTCAAAATTTTAAAAAGTATTTCTTTCAAATAATAAAGTGGGAGAAGATGATAAGAAAGATGCCAACACATCTTTTGATTGAATACTTCATTATTTACGAATAATTTTAATCGAAAATATGAAACTGTTTACGTCTGACATGGTTGTATGGGCTCGATCCCTTGGCCTTTAAAAAAGTCAGGCACAGTCTTGACATGATTTTGACAGGATCTCGCCTACGTCTCTATGGAGTGATAACCATGAAATCTGTCGAGTTTTTTAGGAACTAGATTTAAAAAAGAAAAGAAAAACGCTCATTGAGTGAGCATTTTTCTCGATTTACCCATCTAAAGGGACATTTGATATGTTTTGTGATATCTCACTCGGAAGAGGTAGAAATAGCTACCAAGAGTGCAGTAAGTAAGTATGGTAGATCCTTATAAAGCTCGAGACAATGATTCCGAAAATATATAGGGTCCTTCTTAATATGCTGACACTTTTTAAGGGGATGATCGATGCGTTTGGCGGTCTGCCAAACTGAACAACTTTCTCTATCGCACCAACATCGAAATCGCGAAATCAAAATCAGCTGTTCCATACAAAACTACAAACCTGCTCGAGCCAAATGTATGGGACAGCTGATATTTCGCGTTTTCGATATTCGTCCCATAAAAAAATATATTTATTTCGGATTACTTGATCCATATTACATTTTAAAGTTCTACAGTTTAAAAAAAATATATATAATGTCATTAACAATAAACATTTTCATTCTTTTACAATAATAGATAAAATAGCAATTAATGAATAGAGAAAGAAAAAAGAGAGAGAAAGAGAAAAAAGAGAAACAGAGAAAGTAGTTCAGTTTGCTGATCATCCCCTTAAAAAAGTGTCAGCATATTTAGAAAAACCCTGTATGTGGCTCAATTTTGCAAAAAAAAAGTACATTACTGCATTCTTGATAATCACGGCTTTATACCAACCTTGGAATGCCTCCATTATCCACATCCACAATTGGGATTGTTTCTACTTTATACTTGCTTTCTAATTTATAAGTAATTAATATGTGATTATAAATAGATTGAAAATAATTGTGTCTTCAAAGTTTTGCTATTCATTACTCCTACCTATTTTCTCTCCACACACCTAAATTCAACATAAACAACAAAATGGACAGGGTGATTGGTTGAAAGAGAAACTTTTTTTTTAAGTTAATGTATACTGAATTTAACATAGAAATGGTTTGTGATTCTTATGCCGACATTAATAAGTTCGACGCTCCTTCCGATGTGAAATGAAATATTACACTGTTAATCTCGTGGTAGGTTTATACGTAGTTTCAGTTTGAGTCTAAAAATGTATCCGTAACTATTCATAAAGCCCTCGTTCAACCAGTCAGAATGTATAGTAATAAATTTACTTATCGTATCATTTGGTAACGATAGGTGGTAGTTGCTCGCTTCCGAATATCTTCTTCACGGGACCTCGGCGCGGGTCCAGCACACGCTCGTCCATCTTACGTGGCATGTTACTGCAAAAATGCATGAGTCATATAAATCGTTCATATAATATTTTTGAAGTGGCGTAACCATAGCCCGGACACCGCATACACAAAATTGAAATTGACAAGATGACGTCAGCACATGCGAAACCAAAGAAATTGAACCTTAAGGTGGTTTCAGTCCATACAAAAGATTGACGCACAATACGCGTAGACGGAATAAATAAAAGTAAAATTTTATATATGGAAAAATAGTTTAGAAAATCTAGTTGCCGCGTCACAAATAACATTTGCAATTTATACTATAATTACGAAGATATAAAGCTTTTAAAATTTTGTATGAAAAATTTCAAAGCTTTACATCTTTGTAATTATTATATAAATTGCAAATACGCATATTGTGCGTCAAAGTTTTGTAAAAAATTGACCCTTGACACCTTAAGGTGGTTGCAGAGGGGTCAAATGCAAATAATTACGAAGATATAAAGCTTTGACATTTTTCATATAAAATTTTAAAAGCTTTATATCTTCGTAATTACATTATAAATTTCAAATGTTATTTGTGACGCGGAAACTAGATTTTCTAAACTATTTTTCCATATAATAAAATATTACTTTTATTAATTCCGTCTACGCGTATTGTGCGTTAAACTTTTGTATGGACTGAAACCACCTCCGTCTTCTTCGTAGGTAACTGCCGGGTAGCCAGGAGTGCGATTTTTGAATCTCATACGTTGCTTTTTTTTTTGCGTTTCCTGAGGAAGGCTCCATAGTGAAAAAGTCGTTCAGTTTGATGGTCTGAGTTCACCTATTCAGTAAAATTTGTACTCACTTCCAATACGATCCGTTTCGCTGCAGCCTCATGATGTTATTCTGACATATCATGAGCTCGTTCTGCAGATACGTCCTCTGGTCGTTCACTCGCACGAACAGCTAAAATGAAAGTCAATCTTAACAATAAAATCTCAAAATGAACGAACACCGGCTCTTGAGGAGATCATTTTGTAATCCCTTTCATTGTCAAGAGTCAATTGGAAAATATCTCTTCCGGGATAAGCTTGCCTTTTGTGCTTGTCTACTGTGTTGTTACTTATAAATGCCTTTGTCATCATCATTATCTCAGCTGCTGAGACTCTGCCGATAGACGTGTCGCTGCTGGACATAACTGGGCCTCCTTAAAAGATCGCCACAACGAGCGATCCTGTGAGCCTAGCATTGTTAAGAGGCTATGTGATAAAAATAGGATTCTTCAAAGCGTCATATATCATGAAGTACTAACAGTAGGAGTAAGATTAGCGGATATGTGTGAATTGATCATATGATTGAAGTTTTGACAAGAGTCAAAACACGATTAAGACACATTTTCTCGATAGAAAAACAAGCCAAAGTAGCCTCCGTTTTTACGCTTGGAACTGCTAAACGGTGAATAATAGAAACACGATACTTGCTTTAAAAAATATATACGGTCGAATTGAGAAACCTCCTCCTTTTTTGAAGTCGGTTAAAAAAAGCGATTGATATTTTACAAATTTTGATAAGAGCAGAATTGAACTTACATAAATAGTACAATCACAATTAAATAAAGTTTGTTTTACGCTTGCGTCGTTTTAGGCGCGCGCGCTGCCCTATCTCTTTCTCTCGCATCAGGCAGTAAAATAAGCTATTACACGCCCTTTTCGCTTCAATTATTTTTCGACATAGGCCCTTAAACGACAATAATTGAGATGTGCCTGTCTTTGTTCGCGCACACATGATGGTTTTATCGCTTTGTCGTGCACTGCATGCCAGCCTGCGCTGCCCTCATTCATCTGGTTCCCACCGCCATCACCAGGACGCCCAAATACACCTATCAGGTAATCAATAAGGACGGATTGTATCTAATCTAAACTATTATAAAACTTTAACAGAAAGTGTGTCTGTACATTTAAGATATTAACAAAAAAAAGATACGATATGGTTTTTAGGTGTTCCCATTCCATAACACCAATTTTTGGATTTTTTGTCTGTCTGTTTGTTTGTTTGATCGAGCATCACGCAAAAACTACTACACCGATTTTGATGAAACTTTTTTGTTTGATAGCTTATTATCTGGCTTATAAATCTGGTATATAATTTGTGCGGACGAAGGAATATGTATAAAGAGAGATAGAGTGAGTTTTTTGATTTTCAAGTTTTGAGACTCCAAGGTTAACCAGTTAAAAAATAAAAAGTTAGACTAGTTTATACCTTGGATTCAGAATCCAGACGCCACTCTTTGCTTCGAAGAGTGCTTATCAAGTCTGTCTTGAGTCGTTCGAATCTCTTCACTGTGCGCAGCAACTCTGCCTGTTAATTTGAAAGTCAACTTTATTACAAGATAATACTGCAAAGTTGTCTGATATTTTTGAACCCATAATTAATAAAACCCACTGCAGGGCACAGTACTTTTAAGGAGGGGTATGAGCGTTAATCCTTCACGCGTGCCCAATGTGGATGGGTAGACTTATAGGTACACATCAGAATTTCTTCTTCAGTATATGCAGGTTTCCTCACCATGTTTTAATTAACAAATACGCAAGTACTTACTATATTCTAGAAGTAAAGTAAAAGGACTTACCGGTGTCAGAATGTCCAAGTTAATATTGAGATCATCATGTTTCAATCTACAATCTGGAAAGAAAATTGTGTTTTATATTACAAAAATGTCTATAAAATTGACTATACCCTTTTTTGGTATAACTTATTAATTGTAATGGGTTTAGTTCATGAATTGGTCCAATAATAAAGTATCCAAAAATAATGTCTACTTTAACAGAGGTTCTATTTTCTTCCGCAATATGGCGACGGCGCGGCGCCACTTACCAGGCCCGCACACCTTCGCACTTTTGATCTTCTCTTTCAGAATCGGCAATTGTTCCCGCAGAGATTCTATGGCGTCCAATAGCTGTTTGTGTTTGGCGCTTTCTTTCTGTAAATCGTCGTCCTTCTCCCACGGATAGTCGCTCTTTCGCAGTTCTTCTTGAATCGAGACGATCTGCTTTTCGAGCTCGCCATTTTGCCAGGCTGCAGCTTCTCTGTGGTCATTATGGACGGGGACGAAGGGTTAAATAAATTATATCATTTACTGAATTAACAATGCTTATTTTATTTAATAGATAAGAGTCCTTTTACCTTTTTTCAGTGGTTCATCACATCACAATATTAAATATTTCTCAATAATAAAAACTAAAAAAAAAAGAACATGAGCCTCATGTTTCTACCGTATAAAACAAAAGGGGCCAACTTTCTAAGGTTAGTGTGCGTGAGGCGTCATACAAATTATTTCTGTGTGCGTGTATATGGATAGGGTTTAGAGGCCAGTACTGGTTGCAATTTTTTTTTACGTGTTCGTAGCGTCGGCTGACTATCTTGACATATAACTTATCCAAGCCTAAAAGCTATTTTTATAAAAATACGAGCACCTTTATAGGTTCTAAACATTCCTCTTTTAAAAATATCAAAATAAATGTTTTTCTTCTTTCTTCAAAATGGTACCTATGTTTATTAAACCTTTAAAAGTAGATATTATATTAAAAAAGGGCTTTACAGACTACTGACTTTAAATTAGGTTTTCTTGATTGAGAAATCTTAGATATTGTGATTCGGGCGCCACTGAACGGTAAAAGAACTCTTAAATGGTAGGTACGCTGCTAGGTCTTTATTTTACCCCAACAGCGTAAAAAGTACCTAAAAGGGGTAATTAACGTATGTTATTACATTAGGTATAGGTAATAAACACTTTAAAACACTGTAAAAGACTTTTTAAAGATGTAGGAAACTAGATTACTTAGGTAATTTTAACCACAAACCGACAAGACTTTTCATGTTCCAACTCAGTTTTCAAATTCTCAATTTCAGTATCGTTCATTTTATGAACTCAAAATTATATACTACAAGCAAAGAAAAGATCTAGGCACAATAAATAAAGAACTCCTCCCTGGCCTTGGCCCTTTGAAATTAATTGATTAAACATACGTTAGCAACCGATAACTTGAAGGTTCATTTTTAACCAACCATGCAAAAGAGGGCTGTTGACTGTTGTATGAAGCCCCAACTCTGTTTCTGTCAGTGTTCGTGTCCACCAAGCACCTTAACGGATTGATCTATTTCGAGGCTTCTTTTACTACTAAAAAAATTATTTATCTCTGCATTAGGTCTAACTACTATATATTTTAACATGCTTTTAACTAGCAATGATTTATTCAATCGAAATCCAAAAAGTATTCTTGGTCCAACAGTCAACTTTTAATGCTATTTTCTTCCACAATATGACTACGGCGCCACTTAATACTTGATTGAGATCAAAATATTTCTATCTATAACGTCACGTCTCTTTCCTTAAGGGGTAGTATTAATAATAAAAATACTTATTTGAATAATTTCGAAAATACAGTATCTGAACCACCCGAGATGGTTAGTAAGGTACCTACCAATTCTATTTTCATGGAACCACCCTTGAACTATATACTTTGCTTGAAACACCCAATCGCCCACATCGTTACATAGCGTAAATATCAATATATCTATACTATTATAAAACTGTAACAAGAAGTTTGTCTGTACATTGAAGATATTAACAAAAAAAAGTTACGATATGGTTTTTAGGTGTCCCTGATTCCATTTCACCAATTTTTGGATTTTTTTGTCTGTCTGTTTGTTTGTTTTTTTGTTTGAACGAGTATCACGCAAAAACTACTGAACCGATTTTGATGAAACTTTTTTTGTTTGATATTTTATGATCTGACTTAAAATCTGGTATATAATTTGTGCGGACGAAGTCGCGGGTTAACGCTCGTAATATATATACTTTGTAGTTTTTTTGCTTTTCAACTTTTAATTTGAAGATAAGAAGAATCTGGAAAAACAAAACGCAGCTTGAAGTTGTGTTTATGACGCTAGTTAGCAGCCTATGCTGAATATGAATGCTATGAACTATTTCATTGCACGCAAAAGAGATAAAACTTTAACCAAAATGTTATCTTTTTTCTCTTTCATCCACTGAGTTAAACATTAATGTTTAACTCAGTGGATGAAAGAGAAAAAAGATTGTTTTAAAACAATATATTAAACGTCAAATTTGTCAATGACAGTCAATGTCAAATGTTTAGATTTCAATTTTCAAATATGTTTCAAATCTAAATTCGAATTTTTAACTGAAACAAGTTGCTTTTGTTTTAAAATAGTGTTAATTAAAACGAAAGTTAATATTTTCTAAACGAAATGAGTTTACTGAGTGCAGTTATTCAAGAACTCGACAAAGCAAGTACGGAGGAACTAAAAAGGAGCCGCGATGAAATGCTCCCAAAAATCAAAGATCTCAACGAAAGGGTACAACTTTTGTCGTTCGCTTTACAACAAAATTTCATTGACACTTACGTAAATTTTACCATAACGAAAAGTTTAGAACAACTCAACTACAAAAATAGGAACGGTAACATCCTTTCCGATTATAACCATTACATACACGACATACAAGCGTATCGTGAAAAATTCGGTAAAAACGACGAAGAATTCAATAGTAGTTGCAAGAAATTGGACACCTCATTTGCTCTATTAAAAAAATTATGCATCGTTGTCGAAGGAAAAAAGGTATTAGACCAGGCAAATCATGAATTTGGAAGGTTTAATTACAAAGAGGCCATGCTTGGGGTAAAAGATTTACAAACGCAGCTAAAAAACTTAAAATTTGAAGGTAATGCTTTAAAAGCCTTATCAAACTTAAACGCACAAGTTGAGAATCAATTGTCCTTATATTCAGCTCATCTGAGCGTCGAATGGGAGGATATATTTAGTTGGGAAGAGAAAAAAGGAGTTAATTCTCTTACGTACTCCTTGTCTGTCCAACAAAGTGACCCAATTCTTATTCAGAAGGTGTTAAAAACGTTGTATGCTACGGAGAGATTGAATGCTGAGCTCGGGTTGTTCTCGCATTTCTTCATAGATCAACTTTTGCATAACGTTATAAGACACAATTGTGATATTTTTACGGATGAACACGTAGGCGCTTTGGTTTTTAACATTAAAATCAGTTTGAACGAAACGAAAAAGCCAAATTATCAAACAATATTCAACAACTTAACTGCTATTTTTGAGTTCCTACATTCCACGTTAGGCTCTCAATTCGATAACGGCAAGAAGTTCATAGAAGTATTCGCAGAATCGATTAGAGAAAAATTCTTCAATAAAATAATTGAAGACTGCATCAAAATCAACTTACCGTCCTGCGATAGCAGCTATCAGAATTACAAGAACATTGTCATCGAATTAGATTCGTTCAATAAGTTCCTGATTGATTTAAAATTCGTTCATCCGGATGCATCACCTCTTAACAAGTACGTAAACGACACAGAATGTGTTTTATACAACAAGAAATGTGATAAACTTCTATCGGACATCAGAAACTTACTCAATGAGAGCCTTTCTTACGGCACTATTACCGTAGGCACTGTACCAGAAATAGAAAACGAATCAATTTTAGACGTAACAAACAAAGAGGTACTATGGGATTTGAATAGACCGTTATTCCTACCGAGATGTGTGATATCACAGAATGTTAAAAAGATAATGACAATGATTGTGGAGCATTTGGAGGAGAGTGCTAAGCTGCCGGAGAAGTATAGCAAGCAGCTGGTGGTGTACGTAAGGGATATTGCCGTCTTGTACCAGTGCGTCGTACCTAAGAAGTTTAAAGTCAACTTGGAGTGCTGTCCTTTGGATATTGGTAAGAAATTACGAATAAGAAATATGTTAATCCATCGAATTCTAAAAATCAAATTCGAAACTGGAGTAACGAATCGCAAAACCGGGTCGCATGGAGAGATCGGAGGGAGGCCTTTGCCCAACAATGGAACATCAACGACTGATATCTATACTATTATAAAGCTGTAATAGAAGTGTGTCTGTACATTGAAGATATTAACAAAAAATAAGTTACGATATGGTTTTTAGGTATCCCTGATTCCATATCACCAATTTTTGGATTTTTTGTCTGTCTGTTTGTTTGTGTGTTTGTTTGTTTGAAAGAGCATCACGCAAAAAGTACTGAACCGATTTTGATGAAACTTTTTTTGTTTGATAGCTTATGATCTGACTTAAAATCTGGTATATAATTTGTGCGGACGAAGTCGCGGGTTAACGCTCGTAATAATATAATAATAATTCAATTCTAAGGTTTCTCTGTTACTAAACTTTGGAATTTGGCATAAATCTAAAGGAATTTTAGTTGCATGTCCTATCTAAACCACCAAGCCAAGTACAATTAAATTTGGCAGAGATGAGCATAAACAAAACATAATTTATGCTCATGACTATTGTACCTACTGGCGTTTCTTGCTCGGGCCCCCTAAATTATCATAGTATCAAAATTTAACAAGCAGTACTTGAACTCTGTCCATGGCCTGTGTAACAAGGCCTGTCGCCACTTCTAATGGAAAATAGATACAATATACGCCTCGAAATTTGATTATTAAGATTAGAGTAGATTTCCTCCTGATGTTCCTTCACTGAAAAGTTACTTGTGTAACAAATCGTATACAGGGTGAAATTGACATCAATAGCATTCTTTTAAACTTAGGGGTATCGCACACAGAAGGAGTCGCGGCGCGCCGCTCGGATTGGTATAATATACAATTACCGACCGTATGTCAAGGTCCTTAAGGCGCGCGCCCGCTCCTCGACGCTGCCTCGACGTCGCCTCGACTCCTTCTGTATGCGAGATACCCCTTAGAGTCTACCCAACAAACTGAACAACTTTTACTATGGGAGCAAAAGCAAAAAAAAAGAGCTTTTGCATTTGAGTCAAGCAGGCATTGCAGTTTAGTATGGAACAGCAGATTTCTTTTTTTTTTGCTCCGATTAGTTTGCTCCTATAGTAAAAGTTGTTCAGTTTGATGGATAGACTCTTAGTTTAAAAGGATGCTATTGATATCACTTTCACCCTGTATAAGTTCCTAAATCGTTTAACTTTGTATATTTTATGACCTTAGCATCTCATTGACCATTCCAGCTCTCTTCTTCAACAACTGCTTCTACCTTGCCCATGGTCTTCTCGGGCCACCATGGAAGAACACATTGCCTGCAAGCTTGGCTGACCAATTAGCAACAATCCTACTTGAAAGCATCCAGGACCTGAGGGTGCTGGGCCTGGAGAAGATGTCACTGTATTTATTGAACCAAAAGAACTGTATCATGCAGAGTGTTGAAGCTAAAGGTAAGGACTTGTTTATACAGGGTGAAATTGATATCATTAGCATCATTTTAAACTAAGAGTCTACCCATCAAACTGAACAACTTTTACTATGGGAGCAAACCGATCGGAGCAAATAAAAAATCTGCTGTTCCTTACTAAACTGCAATCTCGACGCGCATGGCGGCTCAAATGTTTGCAACAGCAGATTTTTTTGCTCCAATCGGTTTGCTCTAGCGTGCTCCCATAGTAAAAGTTGCGTGTTTGGGTAGAGTATGTGGTTTAAAGGTTAATGTTCCTTTACTTACACCCTGTCTAATTTGAGCGGACGAAGTCGCGGAAACTCTTAGTAGTTTATAAAACATAAAATTATCCATTTGGACCAGACATTTTTCAGAATTGAATTTTCCCCTATGTCTATCTATCCTTCATTCTCTTCTTCGGTCTTCTTCCGAACGTGGATTCAGGGCTGACGCCGGTAAACAATGTTTCTCGCTCTACAAATGATGTTTCTAAGCAATAAAAAGGGACAGAAAATTCGATTTTGTGGCAATCAAAGCTAGATCCAAAACCGTAGGGCTAAGCATGTGACGATCGACAAAGCAACAAAACGAGAAAACAGTCTTGCGCGCTCGCTTTCGCATACGCAAAGTAACAAAAACATGGGCACATCTCGATTTTAGTCATTTTCTCGGAGTTGATATGCTAGTAGGCCCACGGTACACTTAGCAACAGTTCTTAGTTGGACCTTGTATTGTATATGTATGTATCGAATCTCTGTGATTATTTCTCTTGCGCGATGTATGTCTTGCATTAGATTGTGAACCTTATTTGTAGGTTACGAGTTACGTATTCACGGTGAACGTTGTCTATGTATGGAGCATATTTCCGAGGGCGACGTTATCCACATCTGTTGGTATCTTTGCTATAACTTGTGATTGCTGACATCTGTAGCAAGTCCCCACAGCAATGCAACTTAAATAAAAATTCTCAAAATAATCATTACAGATTCATTACCCTGGACCCACGAAGCGTACGAGCAATTCGATACAGCCGTCAACAAAACGATAACCCTCATGAAAGACTTGAAAGCCAACTGGCTCAATGTATTGCCCAAACGTATGTACGAAATGGCAATATGTACGCTAATTCAAGCTCTTTGCCAGGCTATCTTGGACAGGATCTTTGTAGACAGCAGGCCTATTGGGGAAGAACTGGTTTATATGATTGCTGTCAGGCTTGAGGATATTGTTGGTGACGTTTTGGTATTGTTTGAGGTGAGACTTGTTTTTAGTTTATTTACTGCCACCAGGGTCTAATGGTTAAGAGCATTGGGCTCCTGACACGGAGGTCGTGCGTTCGATTCCCACGGAAGACACCTAGTGATATATCACTTTGTGCGTTTTTCCCCAGTTGGTTAGGACATTGCAGGCTGAATCACCTGATCGTCTGAAATGAAAGATGATTCCATGCTTCGAATGGCAGGTTTAGCCGTTGGTCCCGGCTACTATCTCTGGTGGTAGTATTCTTTACATAAAAACTACCATATATCGCTTCCCATCTATTTGAACTTTATGTACTAGTAGGAAGATTCAAAATGCTAAGTTAAATATTGCACCAACATACTGCGCGCCACTGCTCTTTCAGTGTTAAACTTTTATAACCTACTAATAGTTGAAATAAATTTCTCTTTGACTTTGACAAAGAAAGTTTCATCAAATTCGTTTCGGTAGTTTTTGCGTGATGCTCGAACAAGAACAGAAAAATAAAAAACAAAATGGATTTAGAGCCAGGGCCACTTAAAAACCTTTTTCTTGTAAATATCTTCAATGTCACATTTATTTTATAATAGTTTAGATTCAATGAGCGTTTTTCTTTTCTTTTTAAATTTTAGTTCCTAAAAAACTCGACAGATGGCATGTTTATCGCTCCATAGAGACGTACGCGAGATCCTGTCAAAATCATGTTAAGACTGTGCCTGCCATTTTTTTGAAAGCCAAGGGATTGAGCCCGTACAACCAAGTGAGACGTAAACAGTATCAAATTTTCGATTAGAATGATTCTCAAATAATGAAATATTCCATCAAAAGATGCGTTGGCCTTGGCATCTTGTTGATCACCTTTTCCCTCTTTCTTATTTTAAAGAAACACTTTTTGAAATTTTGACCTTTATTCGCACAGACCATAGTGCCATCTATCGATCCCTTAGAAAACCAAAAGAAAAACGCTCATTAAATTCATCATTTATTTTTATTCCAGGAGCCAATCCAACTCGATATCAAGATCAATATATGGACAAAATTCACAAAAATGCCGGAACTGTTGAAGGCGCAGCTTCTCGAAATAGCTGATCTGTGGAACAAGCACAAAGACCAGCTGCAGAGCTACACCTGTGAAGAAATAAGACAAATTGTCAAGATGAGGTTCCCTGATAATAAGTATAGGCTTAAAATATTGAAGGAAATACAGTAATGTACATTCAAAATCAAGTATGTATTTTTTTTATTCATTTAAATTAGGTATGATCTCATTATAAATACAAACCCTTATTTACACATTTTTTATGGTCTCTCGACGATCATATACATACAGGGTCCTTTTTAAGGTGGTTGCAGAGGGGTTAATTTTATACAAAACTTTGACGCACAATACGCGTAGACGGAATTAATAAAAGTAATATTTAATGGAAAAACAGTTTAGAAAATCTAGTTGCCGCGTCACAAATAACATTTCCAATTTATAATATAATTACGAAGATTATAATTATAAAGCTTTGAAATTTTTCATACAAAATTTTTTTTCACTATTTTGACGTTGGTCCCATAGAGAAAGTTGTTCAGTTTGATGGTCTGGAGTGCGATTTTTGAATCTCATAAGTTGAACTCAGCAGTTGAAAATGTCAAAATTACTATGAAGATATGCAACTTTCGACTACTGATTTGACTTTCAAAAATCAATCAATCAAATATACTTTATTTTACACCAAAAACATAAACAGTAAAATACAGAAATAAAATACAAGAGGCACAAAATAAGGCGGTCTTATCGCTAAGAAGCGATTCATACTCCAGGAGTACGGTTTTTGAAAATCAAATACAGCAGTAGAAAGATGGCGAATGAGATTAAAAAATCGCACTCCTGATCATCCCAGGTAAAATCCGTCCGCATATTAAGAAGGACCCTATACATTGTATACAATAGTGGTTACTACAGAGTGTAAACTTAACCGTCAAACATTGTTCAGTTCTGTGTTTGTATATTGATCAATATGAAAATCACGAAAAAATTTTGGCTGTTTCATAGAAAACGTGAATAGCTCGACCCAAATGACCCAACAGATTTTTATCGCGATTTCAATGTTGGTCAAATAGTGAAAATTGCTTTCCTTTAAATATGTCACGTATTTAAATTTACACCCTGTATATTCTCATAAAGGTTCATGAAGATAAGTATGCTAGATTGAGATAGATAGACGAGACCTAAACAATAGAGTAATGAATATAATTATGCTGTACCTAAACACTTGACGTATACAAGGTGTTACAAAAATACAAATAAACATTTAAGGGGCTGGTTAAGACCATCAAACTGAACAACTTTCAGTATGGGACCAATATCGAAATCGCGATAAAAAAATCTAAACAAATTAAAGATTGAAAAATTTGTCTCGGGCTAGACTTGAACCCGCCTCCTTTGACTTAATTTGATACGAAATAGCACAAAATGGCTGTAATATGTTTAAAATCAATCATATTTAAAAAATCTGAAGCTCCATCATCATCATATCAGCTGATAGACGTCCACTGCTGGACAAAGGCCTCTAGAAAATGGAGAGATTTGCCATAACCGCCATGATGCGATGCGTTTGCGATGTTCCATACTAAACTATAAATCCACTCGAGCTAAATGTATGGGAGAAAAGTTTTTTTTTTCGCGATTTCGATGTTGGTCCCATAGTGAAAGTTGTTCAGTTTGATGGTCTCAACAATCCCCTTAAAAGTTTTAAATGTTTATTTTTACTTTTGTAACATCCTGTATAACTACAGTTAGTTTTAGAGCAACTAATATATAGTATATCTAGTAAACAGTTTGTAGACAACTGGAGTAATTCCTCCACGGAACATTACCATTACGGGGAAAACAGTACCGCCATCAGCGATTATATTCGTACCTACCTATACAACAATTCTAAAAACCAAGAAGCTGGTTCATCAAGACATTACGTATTACTATTACTACGCCTATATAAACTATGTTGGGAACCACCTGAAAATGGCTAGTTTTGGCAATTGGAAATGCGCAAAAAAAAAAGTAAATATAATATTTTATTCTATTTTTATGTAATGGCGTCTCCTTTATGATTTCGCCTGCATCAAGTGTTTTTACAGGTTCAGTCCTTATGGTATGGAATAGCTACGCTGATCCGTTGAGCGAGGAAAGCGCCAGCCCTTGGGTCCGAGCAAAGAGTAATATAAGTATATTAGAAAAGAGAACCCACTCGTGGCAACATTACCGTGCCGATACCTGTACCAGTAGGCCTTTCGTTTTTCGGTCGACTCCTCCGCCGCGCCAGCCCTTCGACTCGTGCCCTTTAGGTGAGATGGGGCCAGTGTTCACGGAAGTAGCACCCACACAAGCGCCCTACCTATCTTCCAGGGGACGAGAGACATACCATTTGGCTCGAGAATACACTACATACGTATGATGTCAATTATAAAATTACTGCAGGGAGCATTGATTGGTACCCTCTTTGTGGAGTACCGAGGCCTCCAGTGCTGCAAAAAACAGGAATGTCACATTGTTCATTTTCAGTTTACCGCGACATTACGGATTTGTTTTCTTTTTAATGCTTGGCGTTACTTTTTTTAAAACCACCCAAAGTGACTACTTTACTTTTTACAGATAAAAAACGTAAGAGCTTGTAATATTTTGATAAATTTGAAATAAAAATAGGAAGCCGTGGTGGTCCAGTGGCGAGTAACCTTGCCTGCCGTGCAGGAGGCGATGGTTCTCGACTCGTACCAATGAGTTTTTCGGAATTTATGTACGATTTGTAACACCACTGGCTTTTTCGGTGAAGGAAAACATCGTGAGGAAACCTGCATACTTGAATTTCGAGCCATGTATTGTACCTATTGTCCATAACAAGTGGCGACGGGCGTGAGCCCGGGAGTGATCCCCGTTATACTGGACAGAATATCTGTGACGGGTAGTCACCTCGGGGAATATAGTCGTGAGCATATGCTGTGATGTAATAAAATAAGCAAATGACTACAATTTGACATTCTTGTTTTTTGGAAATGGTGTACAATAGTACTTAACTAAATTAAAAAAAAATACGATTGAGGGCAGGACTGGAGGCTTAATTCCCTTAAAGTGATTTCAGTCCATACAAAAGTTTGACGCACAATACGCGTAGACGGAATCAATAAAAGTAATATTTTATAAATAGAAAAATAGTTTAGAAAATCTTGTTGCCGCGTCACAAATAACATTTGCAATTTATAATATAATTACGAAGATATAAAGCTTTTAAAATTTTGTATGAAAAATGTCAAAGCTTTATATCTTGGGAATTATTTTATAAATTGCAAATGTTATTTGTGACGCGGCATCTAGATTTTCTAAACTATTTTTCCATATATACAAAGTTACTTATATTAATACCGTCAACGCGTATTGTGCGTCAAAGTTTTGTATAAAATGGACCCCTCTGCAAACACCTTAAGTTGATTAAAAAATCGCAATCGAGAAAACTTAGGCGCCATAGCCACCGTACCACAGTATAAGAAAAATATGGTACCCGTAGGATATGTCATCTCTTCATTCGGATTTCTGGCATGTAACGCAATTTCCATGTTTCGATACGATATACTACATAGTGAAAGTAATGAAAGCCCACCTTTAGGAAACGACACTATTTCCTTACGTAACAACCTAATAAGTTCTAACATAATTAAATAGGTAAGTAGTTAACCTACAGCCGCAAATACGTCCGTGCGTATCATGCATGATTTGCGTGCAATATTTACATGGTTGCGTAACTTTAAATGCGTTCTTTAAACTATTTACGGAAGAGCGGAAATAGGAAAATACAGCACTCGTTTCGCGCTACTTTTCAATCGGCCATGTTAGGTAACAGGTGATTTGGCGGAAAACAAACAGTACAGTACAAGTAATTTGTATTCCAATAAAACTGACTTACAAATGAACCTCAAATGTGTCTACTAGAGAAACTCCATTTTGGAGTCTGTGTCAATAGTATTTTCTGTAGACTTTTCGTCAACAAGGTATTTAACACGATCAGATATGATGTCAGGTGGCCATAGTAACTTAGGGACGATTCAGACATACCGGCTCGCATCGGCGCGGCACGGAACCAACTCAAGGGCAGTCGATCATATGTCAACGGAGCCGGTTATATGTCACGGAATCCGTCGGCAGCCATACGGAGCCGTACGGCAGAATGCAGACGGAGAAGATGCATGCAAACATGAACTATAATTCCTGTTTACACATTTCAATATCCTTTGCCGCATTAAAAATTGCCATCCGGGCCGGGCCGATGCGAGCCGGTAGGTCTGAATCGTACCTGGCCTCCTCCAGTGCACACATATGAAACTATATGGAAATAGTAGGTAGTATGAAAAGACAGTTATTAAAGTAGCCCAGTCATTTTACGGAGTTTTGTTAGGAGGGGTTGGGAGTAATAATTAATTGGACTTTAAAACTGTAACTGGCACCATTTAGTGACTATCTTAAAACATGTTGAAAAAGCTACGCAACATATAAATCAAAATTGTGTGTCCCAGAAGGGTTTTAAATTAATAATATTAATACCAATGCACTCACTTGAATTTGATTTAACAATGTAAATTATTTTTGAGCAATAAAATATGTATTGAAATTTAAAAAATGTGGTATTTATCAGAAAATACGAATGTATTTTTCAAAACCTTCTAAGTAGACAAAAATATTTACACATGAACACATACATCATGTTTGAAGAATGTATATGGTAAAGCCAAAAATTACCATCAGGTTTTTTAGAACAAGATAATAGCTAAATTTTTAAATTGGAACTGTTGTTGATTTTGGTACATTTCTAGGGTCAAATTGGCTCTTCAATATTATACCGAAAAAATATATCAATTATTAATAAGTCCCGGCTCAAACCGTAAAATGACTGGGCTAAAGGAAAAGGTTAATAAAAAGTTACAAACTTCTAGTGATTAATGAATAGTGCGAGAAAATAAGGATGAATAATTCCTGGGCCTAAAATCCAGCATCCCGCTTTAAGCGTTGTTAAAGGCTTTTGTTTACATCTTATGACAGTTCTAATGGAATGGAATCTAAAGTTTTACAGCTGGAAATGAATTGTACGCAATACTTATAATTTACTGTCGTTTGAGATTTAACAAGCACAATATGTGGAGCAATCAATATATTTTAAAGGAGCAATCGTCAATTAAGAATGCGTGCAGTGAATATATAAAATGCAAGTAAGTATAGGTAGTACTTAGGTATCTACCTGCTTATTTGAATCAAATATTCATCTGAAAACACTGGGAGAGATATTAGAGATAATAAAAACAAAAAGTATGTTACCGGCCTAAGTACAGTTTTTTTAACTACACCGTGACCGAATGCGACAAATGCGGTCGTATTTAAAAATGTTAACTATTTTCTTAGATTAACACGTTCGCGGACAGTGACCTGCTATAGCAGTGATAACAATAAAATTTCTATTGTGTCTCGTTTAGTGTCCGCGAAAGTGTTAAAAACTTTTCGCTTGCTATTTTTTTTAAATTAAAAATGGTTTTGCTCTTGACGTCAATCCACCTAAGCTATTAGCTATGCTAATAACTAAGCTAGCTAGCTAGCTAACTAGCTATTTTAGCTTAACTAAGAATCTTTGATCGAATGACAAACAAAACAAAAGTCTACAGTCAGGAATCGTACCTGAGGCACCTGTTTATCGTTCGTATGCAATTTTGTATGCTGCTTAAAGTTCCACAGTCTGAAAATTTACCCTCAATTAAGGGTGCAAAGTACGGGTGATAATGACATTGGCATAGAAAGTTCGCGTCCCGAGAGGCAGCCACCCATTACAAACGCTATATAAGTGAGTGGCGCTTCCTCCGACTAATCATTTGGTGCTTGTCTGCGACCGGTCGCCGATATCGCACTATGCAACACTTATCGGTAGGTATTGAAAAATAATTTTTTCGCGGTAATTTTTTGGCGCTATATTCGTAACGCCATTTTGAAAAAATAAAAACCCGGAAATGTGGAGTTGCATCAACGAAACGTTTCGGAAAAAATAGCGCGGTAAATTTTGGCGGCAACCAAAAAGTTTTCTGTGAAAAATGTGTGTGGAAAATTGGAATACAAATATGAAGTGATGTGATTTTAAGTTTTAAGTGCAATTTAATTCAGTTTTAGAGTTCAGTGTCCTGTTTTATTGGTAATGTAATATGGATATAAGATGTTTATTTTAATTTAGAAGGTAATTAATTTTGGAAATTCACTTAAGAGATTTTTCAGTGGTAGCTACTATCATTTAATTTATGTTTGAAATTGAAAATAATGTGAAATAACAAAATTATTTATCACTTCAAATATAGAAATCTACATTCAAATATGAAGAACCAGTAAAATAACTTAATTACTTACAACGATTAAAACTATTTTTTTATTTTTATTTCATTAAAATCTATGTTTTATTTTCCTTTGATCGTTTTATTTACTTGGTCATATAATTACGATAATAACATTCTCGCTTTATACCAGTAGGTAGGTACTTTTGACATTTTTGAGATCACACTATAAAATATTCTAGACACTAGAATAATAGGTAGGTAGGTAATATCAATATTTCCTTGCCTAGCGCCCGAGCGCGCTGCATACAAACGAAGTTAGATCCTATTTTCAAAACAAACCAATTAGTCAATAACATTTTTTAAACACGGTATAGGAACAACAGTGACGTTTGCAATTACAATACAAGAAATAAAAATAAATTAGTATTCCCACATTTTCGACTCAGTAAGGTCAACAAATCTTTCATGGGGAACTGTATACGCTATTATAATAAGATACCAGAGAATATTCTAAACTTGCCAGACAAAAAGTTTCCATGTTAAACAAGTCCTCTGTAAAAAAGGCTACTATAAACTCGATGACTATTTGAATGACCAAAATGTCTGGTCTTGACAATGTTATTCTATGTAATGCAATATTGTATTTTAATTGTACTTTGTATATTTTGTTTTGTTTAAAAGATGTGTGTTGTAGAGTTTCTGGCCGCATCTTCTCTCAACGGAACACCTTCCGACGCGGTGGTAGAGTCAAAAAATGACGTCAAAAAGCTGTCTATGTGATATTATTTTGAATAAAAATTTTTGATTTTTTTTTAACGAATCTCTGTGCCTGTGGTTTGTCAGATTTCCGATCAAATATCAATAATACAAAAATAAAACAATAAACAACTTTTGTTATGGGCAAACCTGAAATTGCAAAAAAAAACATCAACTGTCCATGCCAAGAACTAATTTCTTGTATCAAAATTCAAATGTTTCTTTAAATAAAAGAAACTCTCTCATTCATAATGCGAGAAACAAATCTGTTTTGATTCAAGATATAAATTTCGAACCCAGTCAATTCTCCCATACAATTCTCGTCACAAGAAATTCAGTCTTGAATTTTGAGAATAAAACATTATTCAAACGTTAGTGGGATTATCTTAGTCCAAGACATACAATATTTGAGATTAAGAAATATTATTTGAAACATATTTGGTTCTTGTTTCTAGAAAGTATTTTTTTCTGTGCATTGCATTGCAGTTTAGTATGGAACAGCAGATTTTTTTATTTGTGATTTCAGGTTTGATGGTCTTAACCACCTCTAAAAATTTGTCGAATCATTTCAATTTCAGCCTGTAGAATAATAGGTAGGTAATATCAATAGGTCGGTATTTTTTAAGAGGATAGTCCTTACCGAGCGCCCGAGCTCGCTGCATACAAACGAAGTTAGATCCTATTTTCAATTCTAACCAATTACGGTCAATGACATTTTTTAACATTATAATACATAAACATAATCTAGATTCTAGACGCTAATCACTGTGCCTTTGATTTGTCAGATTTTCGTTGAAATATATACAGATTGAATGCTAAGATTAATTTAAGATTTTTATAAAAATTGTGATAGTGAAATAGGTATATTATTGGCGTCTACGAATCATGGCGTGGGAGAAGGGGGACGAGGTGAACCCCCCGAGGTGACAAATTTTTTGTTCGAGTGGACTAATGGACTAATAATAAGTAGGTCTACTTATTATTAATGTGTTAAAAGTATGTAGGTTTAAGTAATTAATTAATAATAATAGATATTAGTCTGATAAGTCTTGTTTTTACAAATTAAATTATGTTTAATAGTTTGCAATTAAGTAACCCGAAAATAGCAAACTACGGAAGCGGCGCCGGCGCAGTGTTGTTATATGTCGCGTGCTAACGTTTCTACGTTTTTACACAAGCAGATAACGTGTGTGGAATTTAAAAATGTTTTATTAAATATTTATAAACATTACACTGTTACTGCACTAATACTCGACTTTCTTTTGATTGATGTTTTAGCACAAAAGCGTAACAAAGCTGTTTTGTGGAATTGAAAACGTCCACAGGGCGTAAGGGTTAATCCACACTAAAATAGCGGCGGCGCGCAAAGCCCAGAGGAGCATTTTCGATGGTAATATTTTATACCGAAAATGCAGCCCAGCTGCTCGCGGCGCGGTCGCCGCGCTACCTGTCTCTTCAAATCAATTTGAATTTTTAGCTAATAGTAAGATTCAAAATGCTTTCAACGTGAATTGACCCTAATCAGCATCAGACTGAAGGACATACATTTTTTATGTCACCTAAAAATATCTTTTGGTTTATGTGATGTATTATTAATGTCGTGTCAAATGTATCTAGCTAATAAATAAATACAAATAAAATACATATAAATCATGTTGAAACCTTCAGGCGCCCGATGCCTACTTCGCAAATGGCCAATTTCACATTTTGACTACCCAATTTCTAATTTGGGATAGTTCTCAGTGACTATAATCGGCTGATTTCTCATTTTGGCCACTTCTCATACTGACTACTGCGCAAATGGCCAATTTCTCATTTGACAACTGTGCAACGTGACTACTTCGCAATCAATATTCTCTTAGAGACGAATCGAAGAAGATAACAGCGCCGACCCTAAATAGATAATGGGATAAGGGCAAGAGAACGATAATGATCGACCATCCAACTTAAAAACGCGCGAAATCTCCAAAAAATACCAGATTCGGGCAATCCGTGACACCCTGGACACTTCATACTAATGCGCTCGAACTCAGAGAAGACTGCACCATTGCCTACTGTCGTCTTCCACGAGGGGGTGAGGTTATAATTGGTGGGGGGCAGGGAGTCAGTCGTCAGTTTTTGTATGAGTATTTCAAGAATCACTCGCGATAGCCTATAACCGACAGCCACACTGTCAGCATCAGAGATGCCTCTAACTCCCGTCTGGGTCGAAATCGTTGTTTAGAGCTTTGTGACTCAATCATGCACAACCGGCCTAATGGATTTGGATGATGGCACACAGAGAGAATAAGTTATGGATAAACTACTTTTTTAAATTCAACGAGGAATTTCTGGCGAAATATGGTAATCTTACTCTCGCACTCTGTCCATACCATTGCATTGCAAAACCTTGTTATATTAAAGCATATCTTTTATTGCATTTAATTGTCACTACGTCCATCGTACCCAGGTCCTTACAAATTCCTTTACCATTTTAGATTAAAATATGAATAAAACCTAATTTCGTTTGTCCGCAGACGGCATTCCTGATCATTGCGTTAGTGATCGTCGTCAGTCAAGATGGCGTGAACGCACAATTCTACAAGTACGATAAGACAGACCAAATAGCGCAGGAAACGAAGAACAGAGCTGTTACCATCATAGATGGACCCAAGTACGTACCGCCTCCACAAACGAGCCCCCCACCGACTGCCAATAACACCCTGAAACCTGAACAAAGACCACCAAGCAAACCACCCATCAACCCCACCCTCGACAAACATGGCAAGAAATACGTAGAAATGCCTCGGGTATACTACGGACAAATTCAGAATCTACCACCACTCAGAAATCCCTATCCTAGCCAGCTGAAGATACAGCAACCCAATACAGTTTACAAGTACCACAAAGTTATCCCTCTACCTCCGAACAGAAATAACTATCGTCCAAAACAACAACAACAACAGCAACAGCAACAGCTCGTGTTCGCCGCTTCGTCCAGCAAGCCTACAATTGCCGCCAAAAGCCCCAAGTTCAGCTTGCCTGTCGAAACCATCAACGGAATACGCTCTGACTTCGTCAGGCCACCTCACTTCATAAACACCACCACTACAAGTACTACATCTTCTACAACATCTTCTCCGACTACTCCAAAAGTCCTGAGAATTAAAAGAATATGGCCTAAAAGAATTCTTGAGAAAATGCACGCTTCTGCAAGCAACACAACTGTCAACAAAACTGATAATGCTACCAACAAAACCAACGAGGACCTGCAATCGTCATCCAGCGTTCAGAATTACGTCTTCGCGAACAGCTCGCTGACCGAGACGACGTCTGCGCAGCCGTCGACGACACGTGGTTACCGCAGAGTGACAAGAGCGCCCAAGAAAAAGTCCACCACACCAGCACCAGCCAACTTCACGCCATTCGAACCCAACGACTGGGTGCCGATCATACCATCACACTTCTCCCGAAATAAAGTAAGGATATTTAAACAGACCCCTTTAAATAGACGATCAGATGCTTTCCTGTATAATCCAGATAACCCAGATATTCCAGACGAAATTCCTGCCCCAAGCAAACGAGTATTATATTTGCAATCTTACGGCCTCGTCCCAGTGGCGAGCTCACAAAGTCCCCGTTCAGTAATGGCAAGAAAAAATATAATATACGTCGGTAGAGGAAATGAGCATATGAAAACGAATGTGTATTCTGGTTACAGACGGAAACCGGTCATACACTCGTCGCACGTGCTAGGAGATCACCAATCTGAAGCGAGCCACCATCACCCGAAATTCATCACGAAAGTAAAGCATCACCACCACCATCACCATCACAGATACGTTAAGACAGTGGAGAAACCAGTCAGGGTGGAAGTTCCGAAGCCAGTTCCCGTGCCAGTGCCGATGCCAGTTCCTGTGAAAGTTGAACGCAGAGTACCGTACCCAGTCCAAGTGAAAGTACCGCATCCTGTTCCAGTGAAGGTCATAGAGAAGGAATATGTCCCGCAACCGTATCCTGTCATCCGCCACGTTCCGATCTATAAACAAGTACAAGTAAATGTGCCACATCCTGTTCCTGTGCAGGTAGAAAAGAGAGTGCCTTACCCGGTCCAAGTTCCAGTGCACATTAACAAGCCGTATCCTGTAGCGGTCGAGGTAGAGAAAAAAGTTCCCTATCCTGTACCTGTCAAAGTCCTAGTGCCGCAACCGTACCCCGTAGAAACCAAAGTACCTTACCCAGTTCAAGTGAAAGAGCCGGTCGAAGTTATTAAACATGTCGCAGTAAAAGTACCGTATCCACAACCGTTTCCTGTGAGGGTCCCTGTCAAAGTGCCGGTCCCTTACGAGAAAAGGGTCCCTTATCCTGTCGAAGTAGAAAAGAAAGTACCAGTGCCTTTCAAAGTAGTAGTACCTGAAAAGGTCGAGGTCGAGAAAAGGGTACCAGTTTACGTACCAAAACCATACCCTGTTGAGAAAAGAGTTCCTTACCCAGTCAGAGTCCCATACCCCGTTAGAGTTCCCATCAAAGTTCCTTTCGGAATCCCAATACTGATCCATTCTGTACCTGAAGAGCAAGACCAAAATACAATTTCTGGAACATTCGGAAACTATCAGCAAGATCAAAATACGATTCCTGACTCAATCGGAAACTTTCAATCAGACCAAAACATAATTCCTGGATCAATCGGAAACTATGAGCAAGACCAAAATGGACCAATTGGAGACTATCAACAAAACCACTTAGTTTCAGGACAATTGTCAGTCGGAGACTACGATATAGCGACGGATAGTACAAAGCATTTACACTATTCGTACGGCGTAAAAGGAAATTCAGTGACAACTGCTCCTCAACACACGGTTACTGTGCACGGCAACACTGGTGTTACAGCAAACATATTGAATTCTGCTACAGAACTACCCACGCACACTGTGACCTACCATGGCAATACAGTGACTACGAATCCCCACCACACGGTCACGTATCACGGGAACACAGGTTACAACGGTTTCCAGTCGCGTTCTGACTTTTTGGACGAAACTACGACTTTAGATACAGCGTCGACTTCACAGGGCAATGAAACTAGTTCGGAAGCCACCGTGACCACAAGTCCTAGTGAAAATACGACGATGGAAACAGGAAATCAAACTCCACCCGACGATAGTAATTCCACAATACCAGCAACTCTAGATCCTAGGTAGAAAAGGACTGTATTTTTAATGTAAATACGCAAGTGTAGCCTAGTGTTATTTAATTTGTAACTTATAGACAATATTTAAATATTATAAGAAATTGTTGTAGAGTGATTGTGTGAAATGTTGAGAAATCGTGAGTTAATCGTGAGTAAATGGATGCTGCTGTGATATTTCTGCTATTTTATTTAAAATTCACATCTTGTCCACTGAAAAAAAGAAGCAATAATAAATAGATAGAAGATAAAAAAGATGGATCAACAAAGAATTACGCAGATTCGAATTTCGATATTGAGCAAACTTTTCACTAAGATTCGTAATTATCTAAACTATTATAAAAGTAACAGAATAGCCAGCAATTTACGGTTTGAGCTGGGACTAATTAGTAATTGACTTTTTTTTTCGGTATAATATTGAAGAGCCAATTTGAGCCTAGAAATGAACCAAAATTAAAAAAACATCACGTCGGCAACAGTTCCAATTTTAAAATTTAGCTATTCTCGTTCTAAAAAAATCGGATGGTAAATTTTTTTTCACATATTTAAGGCTTTATTGTTATACATACTACAAACATTGTGTGAATATTTTTGTCTACTTAGAAGGTTTTGAAAAATACATTCGTTTTTTCTAATAAATACCTAATTTTTTAAATTTCATTGCCTATTTTATTGCTCAAAAATAATTTATATTGATATATCGTAGAAAAATGAGTGAATTGGTATTAATATTAATAATTTAAAATTCTTCTGGGACACATAATTTTGATTTCTGTATGATGTTGCGTAGCGATTTTTTTAAATATGCTTTAAGATAGTCCTTTTGTCCCTTAATGGTTCCGGTTACAGTTTAAAAGTCCAATCAGTAATTACTCCCTACCCCGCCTAACAAAACTCCGTAAAATGACTGGGATAGAAGTATGTGTGAATAATAAGAATCCTTCGTATGATAGTATACGTTTTACCACGTATTACGAACATAGATAAGTATCTAAACACTATCTACTTATCTTTTATTTTATCAGAGTATTCTATAGAACGCCCGCCGGACGTCCCAAACAAAGAAATTCTCGTGGAACGAGATTCGGTGTTCTCAGACTTCGAAATTCGATTCAAATATTTTATTAACAGAACATAAATTCCATAACAATGTCACAAATATAATTTCGTAAATTGTTAGTATTTGGTTTGTATTGCTTAATCTCTAGGTTAGTAGGTAGCTAGGTACATCAATTCATTATCAATGCAACACACGATAAATATAATTGTTTAAATACTTAATAAATAATCCATTCAGTAAGTAGACAGTACTACTATATATCGTAATAAATAATTAATGCAACAAACTTCTGCAATACGTCAATAATATGAGTAGCTCTCAAGTGAATAAAGTAGGTAGGTAGTCTACTTAATTATTTTTCCGTAAAAAAATCATCAGCTATGAAAAGATGAAATCAAGTTCAACGAAGTGCAAGTTTGAAATTACACGGTGCATGTCGTTCACCCTTGCGACAATTATCAATAGCACGTAACCAGTAACCACAACGTAATTTACGTCTAGGCGGCTATTATGAGAGTGACAGTAATTAATTTGTGGCCGGACAAGACTGCTAATGCCGAGGAAAATACCATCTTTTAATACGCACAACGCGAAAATTTTATAAAAGATTTTCTTACAAAACTGACTATTTTAGCATGCTCACGGAAGGCTAGATTCCCGTGTTCTGAACATAAATATTAGTTTCTACATTACAAAGTCTCTAAAAACTAGTTCCGGTTACTAACCTTTTTCTCGGCTTAACTTCTCGGCGAGTACTATCAAGGAAAATTACTACGGCTTATGACGCCACGAGAACAATGAAGGGCATCCACACTCTCTTTCAAATATTATTTAATGTTCATATAATAAGTGGTTCAGTTTGATGGGTATAGTTAGTGGTTTAAAGGTTAATCATACTTTTCCTTACATCCTGTATAGGCATCTGGCTTGAAGAACCAAGGCAAGGGGATGAGCTCATGTAGCTCTTGGGCACACTCACCGAAGTACAATCTGTGTATGTCGCCGCGTATTGATTTTTAAACATGTTACAGCCATGTGCTATTTCGAATCACGTCCCCTTAAGACGCAACAGATTGAAAATTTCGTTCTCTGGGTAGTGGGCTCGGTGGCGAAATTGGATAACGCAGTTCCCCGGTTTGGAAAAGTGCGGGTTCAAGTCCCGCCCGAGACAAATTTTTCAATCTTTAATTTGATCCACACTCTCGGTCTCAGCTGTTCTCGGCGAGAATGTAGTGCCTGCATTGGATTATGTGTTGATTGTAGCGGCCCTATAGCGGGAGATATGTTTGTGCATTGAGTTTGTATCATGATGACTATTAAGATTTTCTGATTTAACATCTCACTTTAAAGCTTAATGTAAGGCTACAAGTGTAATTTGCAAGGCAAAGACAATCTCACTCTCAAGTTTGTGCTTCATAGCTAGAGTTTTTAGGCGATTCTTATTCTTTATATTTAGTTGCCAATTACAATCATCTTCCGACCACTCTCCATCATAGACGATGAGTCTATAATTATATCCATCCCTGTGGAGCACATGTGGGTCGCAAGTGACTCACTTCTGTCAAGTTAAATTGAGCCAAGCCAGCTTTCCAATCTTACGTGCGATTCAGGATGCTTATAAGGTTAATTAAGGCAAGGGGATATTATTTATCACAGACACACGTTTAATCTAAAGGAGGAGGCCCGCTCTGTAGGTACCATCGGGCAACAGCTACCATGATGGTACCACAGAATAACTATATAGTCCTTACAGTACGGCAATGGATGTACTTGCGTAGAGCAACGGAGCGCCTTGCCGGAAGCGGGCGGCGGGGGTCGCATCACGAGATCTGTATGAAGGTGTCGGGATTGCCCTGTATATCTGCGCATGACAGCGTAAGTACACGGGCGCGGCGACATCGCCCGCCATCAGGAGCGTTGCCTTACCGCAAGGCTTATATTATAGCACGGAATGATGGTACAGAGGGTCCTGCGCTTTTTGTTCTATCTAGGTATATCGCTCCAGCTCAACCGGAATGCGTAGCTCAGAATCGACGGACGGTGCGCCGCGCCGCGATAAACGATAAAAATCAAGATGTGCCTCCATCTTTGTTATTTTACGTAAGCCAAACAGAGCGCTCATGACGTTTTTCTCGTTTTGTCGCTTTGTCATGCACTCACGAGCATGTTAGCCGTTCTGGTCATGATTTCTATTAATAAAACTAACACTCCGCACCTACTAAAGGCGGAGATAGTAAAAATGTATCTCCAGATGAAATGAAAATGAACAGTTGCTACACGCATCATTACCTAATTACGGCAATATGGCGCCAATAAACGAAGGTAAACTACGGAATAGGAAACGTATCTTTTCACTTTCAATAAAAGTCACAGTCGAGTTGAGCGCGAAATCGTGTTAGTATTTAACAATACGGTTCATTCATCGTATCGCTGCTTCCCTGCTACTGAAAAAAGAAACACCTTGTTTGGATAACAATTTCATTATCACGCGTATACAAGCAAGGAAAAGTATCATTAACCTTTAAACCACTACTATACCCATCAAACTGAACCGCTTTTACTATGGGAGCAAACCAGTCAAAACAAAAAGAAATCAGCTGCTCCCTACGTTTGAGTCGAGTAGGTATTGCAGTTTAGTATGGAACACCTGATTTTTTTTCGTTCTGACAGGTTTACTCCCTTTAGTAAAAGTGGTTCAGTTTGATGGGAATAGTTAGTGGTTTAAAGGTTAATGATATTTTTCCTTACATCCTGTATAGGCATCTGGCTTGAAGAACCAAGGCAATTAATATTAGAAAATGTTATACCAAACAATGAGGACAAAGTAAAAGGGCTACTGCTACGCCTTTACCCTAAGGATATGTTTAACAGGCTTGCAATAAGTATCCGCGAAAGGTTTTTTTATTATTATTACGAATGGGTTTGCTCTTGACCTCAATCTAGTCCTCAGGACGAAGATGTAGCGAGCTCACCCAGAAGAAGCCTATTCACTCGTACTTAAAGGAATTCGGGTTGTAAGCGCTCGGAAATACTGACGCAGGCAGGGCGTTCCACTCCTTGGCTGTGCGCATTATAAAAGATTCAGAAAGGCGCTTGGTGCGGATTTGTGGGATGTCAACCAAAAAGGGGTGATATCCCGCGGTGCGTCTAGAAGTCCGATAGTAGAAAGGGGAAGGCGGGATGAGCTCATGTAGCTCTTGGGCACACTCACCGAAGTACAATCTGTGTATGTCGCCGCGTCCAAAAAACCCTGCAAATTATGAAACCATATCTCATACGACTTGCAAAATTAAAACCGTATTCTATAGTCGCGTCATATGATAAACACGAGAAGAAATTGTAAGCCAGAAGCAAACAATACCTACGTCATCATCAGACTATACAAGTTCCACTGCAGACATGCTTCCTCTCAAGAAGGCCTGGATCCACCAAAGCTGGGCGGAGCGGAGATGTGTAAAATCCACCCTAATGCACCTGAGATCGCTCGCTCGCGTCATAAGTAATTGAAACTGTTAACTGTTTATTGGTTGATTTGACACATCTCCGCGCCACTTTGGTGGATACCGAGCCTAGAGGTGCGGATAGGTGGATATACCTATATGACCTATGTAAGTGGTAAACTTGTTAGCAAGGCCCCTATTCGTATACTAATTAGGAAATGTGAAATTCGAAATAACACTCCAGATTAATTACAAGCCTAAGAAAAACTTTAGCATGTGATATTCAGTAAAATTTATGTAAATCCTATTAGTTAACAATAAATCGCTGTTACATAAACGCACTCTATCGTTTCACGAACTTTTACATGCGTAGCACGCACTTTTCAAACATGTAAGTAATTATTTTGTCTATCACTGTTAACATGTGTAGGTACATAAATAAAATAATACTAGAAGCCGTAGCATGTTGCGCGTGATACGGTTATGTCACCCTTTTTATCTCGTTCGTTCGCGCGGAAATACAAAGAGGCGCAACAGCCTACATCACGCTGCCATACTACGGCCGCAGAAACCAGAATCAACACAAGTTTCAACTCTAGAATATATATATATTATACATACATGGATTGAAAGACATATATATATATACATACATGCTTATATATGGTTAGGTCACGTACAGAGAATGAATGAGAGTAGATATACTATAAATAAGGAGATTGTATTGATACAATGTGAGGCTCGGGAGAGGGCGTCAGAGAACTTACCACGTTTAAATAATAGCCCAGTCATTTTACGGAGTTTTGTTAGGAGAGGTGGGAAGTAATTATTAATTGGATTTTTAAACTGTTACCGGAACCATTAAGTGACAAAAAGACTATCTGAAAACATCGAAAAAAGTTCGCTACGCAACAGAAATCAAAATTGTGAGACTTTTAAATTAATAATATGAATACCAATGCACTCATTTTAATTAGAGTTAACATTATAAATTATTTATGAGCAATAAAATGGGCTTTGAAATAAAAAATGAGGTTTTTATTACAAAATACGAATGTATTTTTCAAAACCTAAGTAGATAAACATATTTACACCATGTTTGAAGTATGTATAATGGTAATGCGTTAAATATGTGCAAAAAATAAATTACCATCACGTTTTTTATAACGAGGCAATAGCTAAATTTTAAATTTGGTACTGTTGCTGACGGCATTTTGTTTTAATTTTGGTTTATTTCTAAGGTCAAATTGGCTCTTAAATACTATACCGAAAAAAAATACCAATTATTAATTAGTCCCGGCTCAAACCGTAAAATGACTGGGCTATAAATGGTCTTCGCCAAAGAAGACAACTGCGTAGGGTAAGTACCTATAACCCTCAACGGACGGAAGTGCATGAAAAGATGTACGAAAGAAGTGTGTCAGAATCTTAGTTTGTGGCGAGACATCTCTGGCTACCTACCACCATGAGACAATGGCGCGAGCTTAGGTATGTGTCTGTTATTGCTTAACTAGTGTTTGAGGTAGAAGTCACAATGACTATTATTAAAACTTTCTTGAGTTTCTTGCGATGCTATCGAAATTATCAAACAATGCTTGCTATGAGGATGTTTTGATTTAAAGAGGAGAAATATATTATTTTTTTCCTACATGGTGCGTTGGAAGATGGCCTCCTTTGTTATCTTAGACTGAGTCACATTACTCTGTGGCATAATAAAAAGTATCTAAGTACCTACTACATACTTACAGTACGGTTCAGGAAGCTGGAAATAGGCCTCAAAAGCGGTGAAACATGAAAATACTCCATGGCGGTCGGTAATGTTCAACCTTCTTTCGTACGTTTTCATCACAGAACATTGTAAGAGGGGTTAGAAGTGCAAAGTAGGCGTGGAACGTGTCGCCACAGGTTATGCAGTGAGGCGTGGCGCGAGCGAGAGGGCATGAGTAATTGTAGCAGTGTGAGCGGAAAGACAAGTGGCGACAGCCGTCTCCGACGCAAAAGCGCTACTTTGCATTTCTAACCCTCTTATAATGGTCTGTGGTTTTCATCGTCGTCGTTGGTTTGTCCCTTTCTGGTTAGAAAAAAAAAGTTTTTATTTACTTTTTGTTACGACAGAAAGGGACAAACGTAAAGCACAGTATAAGAAAGAGTATCTATGCATAAAGTTTGAAACATTGACGTACGAAAGAAGGTTGAACCAGTTGAACATTACCGGCCGCCATGGCCAATTTTCGTGTTTCCATGCTTGTAAGGAGGATTGGTATCCTTTATCATTCTGGTCACGGACACTCCCTGCCCCACCTCACCCCCACTGCACAGTTTTTGAAAGGATGACAGACAGGCAGGTGACAGAAAATAGTAGGCAATGGAATGGTGTATGCCTGCCTGACTCGCACTCACTCAGTATGGCACATTCTTAGTTACTTCTTGTCAGTTTTTTCCATTTGTATGAAGTGACTGCCAAGTGTCCATGGATACGTTTTATACATACATACATAAACTCACGATAGTAATCTCTTTCGGGGTGGTCAGAAACATTGCTGCAACTACCCACTTTCTGTATAAGAATGTAGTTGTAGCAATGCTCACATTTATAATAAAATCAAAAATCCAAATCAAATCAAATATACTAAAAAAAAAAATAAACAAACAATAAAACATACATACATAATAAAATATGTAATGTCTACCACCCAGTTGCAGAAACGCTCATTAAAGTTAATCCTCCATTAAATCTCTTGCTGTCACTTTTTGTCTTGTTGTCGTAGTCTTCTTCTTATCGTGTGGGCAGAGCCCTGGAGTCAGAGTTTTTTCAGACCGCCTTACGGCCTCTGACGTGGTTTTTATGTAACGACTACTACCACCAGAGATAGTAGCCGGGACCAACGGCTTAACGTGCCATCCGAAACACGGAATCATTTTTCTTTTCAGACAATCAGGTGATTCAGCCTGCAATGTTCTAACCAATTAGGGAAAAACGCACAAAGTGACATATCACTAGGTGTCCCCCGTGGGAATCGAACCCACGACCTCCGTGTCGAGAGCCAATGCTCTTAACCATTAGACCACAGAGGAGGTTGACGTAGTAAAAACTAGCAAGAGATTTAATGGAGGATTAACTCTAATGAGCGTTTCTGCAACTGAGTGTAAGTTACCTACTTAATTATATCCTAAAATTAATAATTTACTGGTGAAAGCATGCAAACTTGAAAAGAAAGTTCAAATGTGATGGTAAAAATAATTGTATAATTTATTGAGAATCTTAATAATATAATAACAATTAACTTAGTAAATGCGTATTGTATTGTAATGCGCTAGTTATTTAACTTTGATGAACTGCCACTCCAACTCGTACACTCCGACAGAAGTTTTATTCTTTTCGTCATAATCGGCCCATTCTTTTTCAGACAAGTCCACATCTTCAAACTTTTTACCTGCAAATAATTAATTTCAGTTGAATTGACTTGAATTGTCGTAATTTAATGTGACATTGAAGATTTGTAATTTAAATAAGTAATAAGTGGTACTAACATGGATTGAGTCTATTACAAACACAATTAATTGGTTATTTGAATAAAATTAATTATTATTATTTAACCCCTTGTTTCTCTAAAGTTCTCGAGTGGCGACCGCGTACCGGAAAGCGCAGCGTGGGTAGGCCCCCCACACGGTGGACCGACGACCTGGTGAAGGCGGCGGGAACCCGTTGGACGAGGACCGGTCGTTATGGCGATCGTTGGGGGAGGCCTATGTCCAGCAGTGGACGTCCATCGGCTGAGATGATGATGATGATGATGAACCCCTTGTTTGTGTATGTTTTGTTTTCGTGTGCAGTAAAGTATAATTGAATTGATATTCAAGACATATTTATGGGTTGTTAATGGAATGGTTTATGGACCATCAAACTGAATAACTTTCTGTGAGGGACCAATGTCTAAATCGCTAAAAAAAACTGCTATTCAATAGAAAACTGCAATTCTATTCTACCTAAATGTCCCATATATTTGAGCTGATCATTTTTTCGCGATTTCGATGTTGTTACCATAGAGAAAGTCAGCTGTCCCATACATATGAGTCGAGTCGGTACTGCAGTTTTGAATGAAACAGCCGATTTTATTATCGCGATTTCGGAGTTGGCTCCAATGACATTAATAAGTTGGCTCCATACTGAAAGTTGTTCAGTTTGATATTCCTTAAGTATTAAATTAAAATTTGTTTTATTAAATCTCAGTAAGAACAGAACATTGAAAACCCTAGCTCCTAATCTAGATGCCTGAACCCGAGGAGCTAGCGAAACAATACATAACATAGTACAGAACTTTTTAACAAAAAGCAGTATTTGTAATAATGAATCTATACTATTATAAAACTGTAACATATGGTTATAAAACTGAAGATTGTCTGTAAATAGAAGATATTAACAAAAAAAAATTACGATATGGTTTTTAGGTGTCCCTGATTCCATATCACCAATTTTTGGATATTTTGTCTGTCTGTTTGTTTGTTTGTGTGTTTGTTTGAACGACCATCACGCAAAAACTAATAAACCGATTTTAATGAAACTTTTTTTGTTTGATAGCTAATGATCTGACTTAAAATCTGGTATATAATTTGTGCGGACAAAGTCGCGGGTTAGCTCTAGTTAAGTATACAATAATTAACTTGATTAATTAAGATAGCATGCAATATCAATCTCCCCACCTACATTCGCGACTCTAAGAGTATTGCTATATTTAAAAAGAAAACGAAAGAGCACTATCATTCTCTACCTTAAGTGATATTTATATATTATATAATTATATATTGTATGTTGTAGGTATATATTACATAATATATTTATTTACACTGTTTGTTTGTACACAATAAGTTTGCCTTGTAATTGTTAACTGTCTCTTTTACGGGTCTGCTGGGAGAAATCTCTTCAGAGATAAGCTCGCCCTTTGTACATGTTTTCTCAACTTTATGTATTATTATGTCCGTGTGTACAATAAAGTGTTATAATAATAATAATCAATACTAGCAAAGTAATATGTATAGTTTAAAATTTAATATTACATTAGAATCATACCATTATCTTCAGCCTCAGCTATCCATCCAGATTTAGGCTCAAAGTCAACAGGCTCTATTCCTCTACAATCAAATATCACTATCGTTTTAAATCTATTTGCATCGTCACTTGTTAGTACACCTGAAAATAAATTAACATTTAATAAAACATTTAACAGGTTGGGGTGTTCAGAAACGTAAGGCTACCGACACACAGCACATTGTGGGCACTTAGCTATAATTTCCTAGAAAAGACATTGCCCATTCGACGAACTGTATTCGTTTAAAATTGTTTCATAACTAACGTATGAAAGAACAAATACAAAGAGTATGTATGATAGCTAAATTTATACACAAACAAGCGTTAACCCGCGACTTTGTCCGCACAAATTATATACCAGATTTTAAGTCAGATCATAAGCTATCAAACAAAAAAAGTTTCATCAAAATCGGTTCAGTAGTTTTTGCGTGATGCTCGTTCAAACTAACAAACACCCAAACAAACGCACAAACAAACACCCAAACAAACACACAAACAAACAGACAGACAAAAAATAAAAAAATTTCTGATATGGAATCAGGGACACCTAAAAACCATACCGTAACTTTTTATTTGTTAATATCTTCAATGTACAGACACACTTCTGTTACAGCTTTATAATAGATAGGAGGAATATCATACTTCCAACGGAAATGGAAATTATCCTTTTCTATTGTGGGGGTAGTTATAAAATTCAAATTTACCAGTTTTGTAGCCGAAAGGGGATTGGATCATGTCTTTTATCGCCATGGACAATTAGCCATCATTTCATACAAATGGGAAATATTTGTAAGAAGAGGTAAGCATGTGAGATACTGACTAAGTGTGAGCGAGATAGGAATAAACATACAAAATCATCATCATCATTGTCTTGCCCATTTCCCATCATTTGGGGTCGGCGCAATATGTCATCCTCTTCCATTCATCTCTCTTAGCCGTCGTGTCAACACTCACTCCTTTTTTACACATATCATCCTTCACACAATCCATCCATCTTTTCTTCGGCCTCCCTCTCCTACTACAGCCATCCACATTCATACTTAACACTCGTCTCGTAACATGACACTCTTCTCTCCGCATTACATGCCCATACCACGATAATCTATTACCCTGCCATTTTTCCGTTATAGGTACTTTCAAACTTCCTCTAATATACTCTTCCTAATCTTGTCCATTCTAGTTACACCACACATCCATCTCAACATTCTCATCTCAGCTGCATGCAATCGTTTCACATCCGTCCCTTTTGTGGCCCAACACTCTGATCCGTACATAACGACAGGTCGTATTACGGTCTTATATATTTTCCCCTTCAATTTGAGGGGGATTCGGGAGTCGCAGATCGTTCCCGTAACCTGCCGCCACTTCATCCATGTTGTGATAAACATACAAAATATAAATACAAAATCATTTATTTGTGAGGTATACATTATTTGATGGTACATGCATTGTTTAGTGTCACTGTGATCTGCCACAAGGCTTACAAATTTTGGTACCTAATTATAATGTATGGAATATAAATGATATGAAATGACAGAAACAGAAATCAGTAATCAGTTGATAATGCGGAAACCTAAACACAAATTTATGACATAAGTATTTAGAACAATGATTTATGGACTTTGATGATTATTTATGTCAATGATTTTTTGAGAAATTTCAAAACTGCAATAGAAGTGCATTTAAACATTGAAGACATTTAACACGTTAAACGCTTAGGCAAAAACTATCATTTTGACCATAATTAAAGTGAGTGTTAATATGTTTCTTGGGACATAATATGCACATAAAACTTGAAAAAAGAAAAAACAAAAATATTGTTTTTGAGTTATTTAATAAAAACATGCTGCGGTCACCGGTGACCTCCATGGCGTACAAAAGTAAAAAAACGAGAAGTCGTTATCACAGCGCCACGCCGGTCAACCCCGCCGGTCACCCCGCGGTGGTGCGGTTTGGTTGCGTTGCGTTGTTCTCTCCGTGTTTTTACTTTTATTTGCTTATTTTCATTTAGTTATTGTTGTATTGCAAACCAATCTAGTAAACGAACAAGATGGACAGTGATTTTATGGAATTTGAAGTGGATTTTGATGGTTTGGAGTTCACACAAGAAGATTTGGACCAAATTGCTATTTTAGAATCAAGTGCACTGCCCGAAATAAATAATAGCGATGACGAACTGCAGAATCTGTGCACAACACGTAAACGGAGGCGAATGAATAAACGTAAATAAACCTTGCATTCAAAAAAATCTTGTTTTATTGATTTTTCGTTCATTATGACATTTTCTCTAATGCCACCTGTTTCCCAAACGAAAGTGTTGTATTTGAGCGCCATGCCGGGCACCTCAATGCGTTATTACCCTAATAACTGCGCCCTACGGCGCACTACAGTGATTTGAAAACAGGTCTGACATGAGGTCACCGGTGACCTCCAAGGCGGGATTCAGTAGACCTCTTGAAGTCACCGGTGACCTCCATGGCGTTTAACGTGTTAAAAAACATAGATATAGAAAAAGTTATTTATTAATTATATCATATTTATATTGTATGTTGTTTGTTTTTGTTTTATTTGTACTTATTGCAATTATCATTCAAAAATTCGGAAATGGAATAGTATGCTTTCATATACAACAAATTAAATAACATTTTAAAAGAATGAATATCACTAGATTTTAAAATGTTAAAACATTTTACGCCACGATCCTGCCTGAGGGTGAGGTGAGGTAAGAAATAGGTGGGAGGCTGGGAGTGTCCTTACTATATGTAGTACTAGATACTTATACTGTGGTATGGATGTCAATCTACCACGTTTGCCCAATGAAGATTATACGCAGATACGCATTAGAATTTCTTCTTCAGCGTATGCAGGTTTCCTCACAATGTTTACCTTCACCGTTTAAGAGCAGTCGGTATTGCATTCTTAAGTTAGAAAGACTCATTGGTACACGGCATGTCATCCGTGCGGATTCGAACCATGGACCGCAAAATTGAGTTTCATTGCTCTCCGCAACACTCCATTGACGCTCTATTTTTTTATATTATGTCAGGATGTCCAAAAACTGTGCTATTTATTATAGCTAGACTTTCTTTCAAGAATGCTGTTTAGGAAAGACCATTTTCAGTATATTTAAGATGGAATTAAGTTTACTATGATGACTATGAGGGATTTTCCGAAAGCCATTAAAAAAGAAAAAGTAGTTCCTAATGGCTCAATAGATGGCGTTGACGAGACAGGGGTGAGCGGCCTTGCAGATGGTAAAATACAAATAAAATAGTAAGAATGCGTTTTTAAGTAAACAGCAAAATATGAACATATATTTCGTCAACGGATGCGTCTGACTCAGTGACATGCATTGTTTACTTTTTTAGCTTAAAATTTTCGTCTTCGGACCTCTCTCTGGTCATCGGACGCCATCTATCGCCGGTATGTTGAACTACGTTTGACTAGCTGTCAGAAAACTCCTCATTGACTACTAATATAGGTGGCAGTCTATCTTTGACCAAAACAAGATTACAAAAGGTTAAAAAAATATGTAAGGTTATGTATACAATACCATTGCTGCCTTCAATAATTTCAATGCTATTTTCCCTCGAGCACAATTTGCACTTTATAATCAAGTTAGTTTCTGATCTATTATGTTTCTGGGCAACTTTTTCTGACTCTGTGAGGTCGTGGAACTTTTCTGTTTCTTCGCCACAACTCCCGCACTTTAGTTTCAGAAACCACGGGTAGTCTGGATGGTTGGTGTATAATTTTTCAATGCATTCTAACGTTGCTTTGATTTGGAGTGCTATTTTGACCATTTTGAACAGTTTCTCTAGTTGTTTTTCAACAATATTCCAGAAATAGCAGCTGCCGATGGACGTAAACACAGAAATGTCAAATGTGACACTTCATTTTTTATTCGGTGCGGATAGGCATAGGGAATAAGCCCTTACAGCCAAAATCTGAAGACAAGAGATTGGATGGAACTAAGCTAAAAAAAACAATGGAACTGCGACAAGCAGGAAGCTGTTATGGTATGACGACAAGGAACCACATTGCCCGAGCCGAGACTACATACGATAGTTTGTGGCCGAGACCAAAAATTTTTACCGAGCCCCAGGCATTTTTGTTTACCCCCGACATAGACCGATTTTTCTTCACTTACACTAGTAGATGTAAAATCAGTGTAACCGCATATGAGATAGCGATAGTCATAAAATCCTATACAATTCATATAGAGTGACTCCGGAGTCAGAGAGCCGTCGTAGCGTAGTGTACAAAAAAGTGGTTACGTCGATAAAGACAGCATCTAGCGATCTCCTTTTTTAACTAGAACGAATTTGCTATGTGCATCTCTTATTGAGTGAATATGACAAGACTAATATTCCCATTTTGATTTTGATTTTGACCGCAGGCGACAGCGGGCAAAATGTCCGTCGTTTGCGTAGCGGCTTATTGTAACAAAATAAAAGTTCTAGATTTGTATATTTTAATTTAATTAATCAAGTATTTGCTTCTTGTATTATAAATAAAGAATATATCAAGCAAATCATTGGCATCTTTCCACTGCATTAAATATCTTATAACCTGAGAGTTAATGTATAATTTAGTTCAACCCCGCGATAGAGGGACGATCTTGATAGAATTTCCTTGGGGATCTGTGTTGAGGGTGAGACCCATTTCTTGAAGAACCTCGTTGTCCACGGGCCCTTGGAGCGTCGTTTTTGATATAACCTCCTAGAAAAATAAAAAAAGTTAAAGCTTGACTAGAAAAATTAAAGAAAATATCTCCAGTAAGGTATCGACTGGATTGACTGATTTATCACCTAATTTATTTTCTTGCCTTAATAATACAGGGTGTAAAGAAAAGTATCATTAATCTTTAAACCACATACTCTAACCATCAATCTTGCTCCCACAGTAAAAGTTGTTCAGTCAGAACATAAAAAAGTCAGCTGTCCTGTCTCATACATCTGAGTCGAACATAGTATGGAACAGAAAATTTTTTTTTTAGCTTAGATATTGTATTACCTGGTTTTCCGGGCAGTTCTCGCACAGATTGCGAACGGCGAAGATAACCCATTGCATTATATCTGTTTTTTGATATAAGGATAATGAATTATAAAGAAAATCATAAAATAATATCAGAAAATTTTTTGACAGGATAGCAACCGAGACTTCATTGTTTAAAAGTGGTTTTACGGCTATTATATTATAATCTCTTTTGCACACCTAGGTTTTTCGGTAAGTTCGGAATCTCATTCGCACACTGTGTTGATCTACTTACGGTAGTAATAATAAGTTTATAGTTTACACCTGTTTACCGACGACCCGGTTGGTGTAATGGTTACCACGCCGGACTGCAAACCTGGGTCCTGGGTTCGAATCCCGGTTCGGTCATGGATGTTTATATGTTAGTGCCGTTGTTGTATGGTTTCCATAATAAACAGCCTATAGTGCTTGCTTGGGATCATTACAATGTATGTGCCTTTGAGCGTTATTTATATTTATTTACCCTAACACACAGTACTTGACAAGCACCTGGCGAAGAATTTTTTACTGCCAAACCATTATCAACTTTGCTTGCGTTGAAATAACATCGAAAATCAACTACTAGTCCCAGAGAGTATCGAAGCTACTTGAGGCAAAAGGTAGCTAATCAATTTTCGATGTTTCGGCTTAGGACGGCATTGACTAGTGCACTTATAATAATGGACAGTGGGTACAATAGATGTCTCGAAATTGAAGCACGCAGGTTTCCTCACGATATTTTCGCAGAGACGCCAAATTCCATACCAAATGTAAGAACTAATCTCCACACGGCCATTTTAACGCGGTGAGGGCGTCCTCACCGCGTTAAAATGGAATTGGTTGGTTCATTTAAAATGGAATTTTATGGTTCGGCGAGAACATAGCTATGATAATGGGGGATAATTTATTGAAAAAAAAAACAAAGTAGGAGAAATTCGGATTTCGAGGAATGAGCGTTTTTCTTTTCTTTTTTAATTTTAGTTCCTAAAAAACTCAACAGATGGCATGTTTATTGCTCCATAGCTTCTCCATAGAGACGTTCGTGAGATTCTGTCAAAATCATGTCAAGACTGTGCCTGTCATTTTTTTTAAGGCCAAGGGATCGAGCCCATACTACCATGTAAACTGTTTCAAATTTTCGATCAAAATGATTCGCAAATAATGAAATATTCCATCAAAAGATGCGTTGGCCTCTTTTAGATCATCTTTTCCCTCTTTATTATTTTAAAGAAACCCTTTTTGAAATGTTGACCTTTATTCGCACAGACCGTAGCGCCATCTATCGATCCCCTAGAAAACCAAAAGAAAACGCTCATTTTAAAGTCAAAAATGACGTCAGAAAGCTATCCATGTGATATTATTTTGAATAAAAATTTTGAGTTTGGCAATAAATTCTACCTACTGCGTACATACGTGCCATTAAAAAACTGTATTTGGGCGCCATTTAAAAACTCCCGGAAAACTATTCAGGTAAGGTCCCTTTTCGAGCACTAAATGCCTGTACTTATAGGTAGGTACGTTTTAATAATTGATTAAAAAGGATACAAGGATTCCGAGCATCAATGTTGCAGCAATCAAGCAGCACTGGAATGACTTCCAATTCACGGATCTGTAATTGAAATAAAATATAGTTGTTATATCGTCATACCACCATCATCATCATCATCAGCCTATAAACGTCCCACCCACGGCATTAGTCCACCACGCATGCCCAATGCGGATTGGTAGACTTCACATACACATCAGAATTTCTTCTTCAGCGTATGCAGGTTTCCTCATGATGTTTTCCTTCACCGTTTTGAGAGGAGTCGGTATTACGTACATAAGTTAGAAAAACTCATTGGTACATACCATGATGGCATGATGTCCGTGCGAATTCGAACCCGGACCCCCATAATTTGGTGTCCACACCTCTTCGCAACGCGCCACCGACGGTTTTTACGTCATACCATACAGGATGGACAAAACGCGCGAAGCAGAAGCACAGAGAAGTAAGTATCTTAAGATCGTTTACAGGGGCAGAGGTAGGCGCCCACCGTTGCGTTAAAAACATGGAAAGTAGTGAAGAAATAATTAAATAGTAGTAGTCACTGTTTCTCAATGTTATCTTGTGAAATTATAGCCAAAACTCAGAGGCAATACTGCAAACTTTCGAGGTCGCTTCGCTCGCTCCTGCCTCCTTTATAACATGTTCTAAAACCTCCTTAAAAATCCCGAGCCAAATTCTGGATACGGGGAGCCTAAAGAAAATGAACTTTTGGATCCGACCTTGCCACGAGAAATGTGTGTCTTGCTACTGGGGCTGGCTATGAGCTGGGTGGCCGGTTGCCCCCCTCAGGGAAAATCTCTAGCTACGCCAATGCATAAAAGTGAATTGTAAATTATTTTTCTCATAGATGTGAATAATAAATTATTTTTAGTAATAATAAAGTAAAAGCAAAACATCACCTGTCTTTTATTCTCCTGGTTCTTCCAGCACAGGTTGGCGAGGGTACGCACGAGCGCCGCCTTGAAGCCGAAAGCGACGTGTCTCTCTACGGTCTCCACGCATGTCACCGCCTTCTTTGTGGTCGAAGTGTCTATCGCGCCTAGTCTGCAAGTTTACATTCTATGTGAGAAGATATAGAATTCCAATTTATTTGCCATTTTACCGCATTTTAGAGAGCAGTCATGGCACACCTCTTAGCTGACATTTCATACAAATAGGAAAAATTTACAAAAATAGGTAAGCATGTGCAATACTGACTTAGTGCGAGCGAGACAGGAATACGCCAGTGCTTACGTTTTCCGCCAAGCTTCCTACCAAGCGGGGGTGAGGTTAAAATTGGTGGGGGGGCAGGGAGTGTCCGTACTGTATGGTACTAAATACTCTTTCTTATACAGTGGTTACGCTCAGTAGGCAGATTACTGCTTTGCAGAGGGGTCAATTTTATACAAAACGTTGACACAAAATTCGCGTGGACGGTATTAATATAAGTAACTTTGTATATATGGAAAAATAGTTTAGAAAATCTAGTTGCCGCGTCACAAATAACATTTGCAATTTATAACATAATTACGAAGATATAAAGCTTTGAAATTTTTCATACAAAATTTTAAAAGCTTTATATCTTCTTAATTATATATTATGCGTCAAACTTTTGTATGGACTGAATTTCTCACTGATAATAAAATTATTAGGAGCGCTGACACTGAATGCGAATTAATCAAATTTCGGGTCTATTTGGCGGGGGGAAGCGGGAGAGGCAGTCATAGTGCAGTCAGGCATCAAATCAAAATCTGGAGTTTTAATAAAAGTGGCGACATGGTGGACTACTGCCCTTAGACCCTCCTTGAAGATAGGCCAGGGTGTGCCTGGTGACCCTAGATACATCATACAAGGGCTCACATTGACAAGTGGTTAGCACATACATGCTGAGTGCGTGCAAGTGTGAGAGTAATAAACCAGTGCTTATTAAGATCAATATTGGGCAGAAATGGTCCGTTCTGTACGTAGATATAAGTATATTATGTATAGGGACTCCTTCAGACCATCAAACTGAACCACATTCTCTATGGGACTAAATTCGAAATCACAAAAAATAGTCAGCTCTGTTCCATGCAAAACTGCATTGCTACAGTATGGGACAGCAGTTTCCTTTTTCCGATTTCGATGTTAGTCCCTTAAAATTGTTCAGTTTGATGGTCTGATCATCCCCCTAAAAAACCGTCAGTGAACGACCCTTTAGGCTGCTGATGACAAATAAAAGTAAATACATACCTGGCCTTTTGATTGTCGGGCGAATCAATCTTCACCGAGGGCACTTTATTTACATTTTCATCTATCTTAATTTCCTTAACCGGCTCACTTTTCTTCTCAACATCTCTCGTTTTCTCCGAAGTGATACCAAGAATCTTCTGCAGCTGTTCACTAAGATCAAAATCCGTTGACAAATTCTGACTTTTTTTTACCTCTTTAGGTGTGTCTGGGGATTGTTTTTGTGACTCGATTTCTGCTATAGTGTCAGCTAGAGGAGGAGATATTTCGCTTGGAGATGCTTTTACTTCTTTTACTTCTTCTCTAGGTAGATGTATCTCGGTGGGTGGGTCGTTTGGTGAGCTGTCTTGAGATTCTGTAGCGCTTGAACCTTTGAATACAATTTTAAATTATACACCATGATTAACAGAGTCGGTGGAGTTGTATTGCAAGTCTGTAAATGGGCGGACGCGTGATCTCCATATTGCCACGAAGTTCCACCATTTTGTGGTGGCTCAAGTGTATGCTTTTGTACAAAAACAATCCTTGAGATCATCATATTTAGTACCAAACAACTTCAAGTATGTTTGCCGTTTATACTGGAGATGCGACACTGACACTGTGATGGAGCCACAATTTTAAGATTTGAATTAGAAGAGGGTCGGGTATATACCCTCTTAAAAGTATTTTTTTGTTTTGTTTTAAATGCCTTCTATTTTCATACATTATACAAGGTGGAAAGTTGAGGCACATAGGGCAGCTAAGAGGAAGCATTAATAAGCTACAAACAAATAGAACAAAGTTAGGCATTCTTTAAGCCAAAAATGCGTGTGAGTACTTTGTTCGCCACAACTCTCGCTTACCTGTAACACATATGTTTCTGGGACCTTAGCTAACATGTATTTTTGGCTAAGAAAGTGTTACAACTAAACAAACCTTGCAACTCCAACCGTGGATGCAACCCAACTGGAATCACCTCAGCGATCGTATTCATACTTCCATTGGGGGACAAAGCATCAATAATCAATGGGGGTTCGTTATCGTCACCAATATCTATCTTATGTTCAAGACTTATCCTCCTCGTCGGTAATGGCACACGATCATCAGCTTTTGGCACTGAACTACTCCGTTTAAAAGCAACTTTTGATAAATCGTTATCAATTTTAACATTAGTACTTTCTAATTTTGTATCTGGTATTGATTCGATGAATTTTAACGGCTGTTGAAGAGTTTCTATGGCGTTGATTGTTTCTAGACGTTCCATGTAGGCCGGGTTCTCGTTGCATTCGAAATATTGTTCGCTGCTCTCTGACTCAGTGCATTCGGATTGTGTCTCGGTGCATGATAACATGTTGTCGGCTGAATCGTTTTTTGTTAGGGGATCTGTAAATAACAACGTTATTTTGAAGACTCAGATTAATACTATACAAATATGTAAAGCCCAACTACGTTTTATAGTTTGGGGTACGTTGCGAAAGCTTTCTTTGAGGGTTCTAGGTATTGGAAGGTTAAGGGTTTTGTGCCTTTAGCTTTTCTTTCTCAATTTTTGCTTATGTTTTTGGTATAAAATAAAGTATATTTGATTGACTGATAGATTGGTTTCATTCAAATCCAAGTAAAGGAAAACTTGTGAACATTAAAATTATTGATGAAACAGATCATTTCCATGTATGATACATATTTCGATCTATATCCTGCCCTCTAGCACAGTTTTTCTACTATCGCGACGCACCTTCGCTGCACAGAAAAGGATCTCTTCCCACGCTTTTTAGCGAAAGCCGCGCCTGCCGCGACATGTAGTATGGAAAAAACGTGAGTCGAAAAAAGTAGACAGGGGCGGGCTGGTTTTAATGAATCTATGTTTATAGGTATTGCCTTTCAAAATAGAAAAGGAGCATCCTCATTAGTTTTTAGGGTTCCATAGTCAACAACCAAGGGTCAAGGAACCCTTATAGAGTACTGTCTCCATTCTGTCTGTTTACCTCATTTATGCACCTAATGAAAAAAATTGGCATAGAGACGCTAAACCTAAAAACAGAAATGTTTTGACCTCTTAAACATACAGGGGTCGAAAAAATAAAGTAAAACAATCATTACACAATAAAATAAAATAAAATACCGATGCTATGGACATTTTTTTTTTCATAACTAGCCTAATAAGATAATTGAATACTTACTTTCTTGAGGTATGTTTGTATTTGTTATGTTTTCATCGTCAATCAGCTGTTTTCCTGTGGCCTCATACAACTTGGTGACGGAAGAAAAGAAGTTGGCACTCTCTTTGCCCAGCTTGTGGATTGCACGTAGGAGGACTGGAATTTTAGGAAAATTTCATCAATTAAACATTCTTGTTTGCCAAAACTATAATAATTGTACTCTTTTATGTTTTTAGACCAACAAATAGGTACAAATAACACATAACAAAGAAATAAAAAATTTCTAACAAATAGAAATTAAGTAGTTTGCTGTTTGATAACCAATAATTAAATAGTAAGTACCTAAGTATTTTTATTTCATTCAATAAATGTATAGCAACTACTTCAGAGTACTTCCGAGTACATTTGGTAAGAGACTGGTATAGATATCCTCATAGAACCCAGTGCATGCACTCAGGGTAGACACAAATACAGTAAAACCCTAATAATTTCTAAACTAAAAGCATTTTGTTGACTAAATAACTTTTAATTGTTTAACTAGGTACCTGTCTCTGTATTTGAACAAATCAAAAGCATTTAGTAAACAAAATGTTTTTTAGTTTAGAAATTATTAGGATTTGACTGTCTTTTGCCTGCTTGGAGTGCAACTAAAATGATATCTTGTAGCTGAGCTAAAACCAATGACTCCCATGTATTCTTAAGGATGAAATTAAAATCAGTGGCATCCTTTTAAATTAAGGCTGCACCTGGCAACATTTTTGTAATTTTGGGAGTATAAGTGAGGTTCTTATTACACGGTATATATGGCATTAGGAGTATCAGATTATTTTTTGAGTTAAATCAGCATATGCTTTCTGAGATTTTCTTTCCAGAAACGTAGGAATGAAAAAATACAAACGTAGTAATGAAAAGGTTACAAAATATAATACTTACAAGCACAATTTATAAACAAAGAAGAATCGCTCTGCAAGCAATCCATATACGCGTCCATACTCGATGCCGTCGCAATGATCTCCAGCAAGAACACGACCTCCTGCGGCTCTATCGTACTCACATACTTATCTACCGTCTTCAGAATACAATCCGATTTACTCTTAAACTCGTGAGCCATGAACTTTACGAAATTCACTGATACATTTATATCCTGAGACTCAGTTGACATTAAAATGTTATACGCAAGATTTAAAACAAGCATTCTACATTCTGGTTCGAGTTTAGAATATAATTTCTCAATGTATGTATTTTCAACTCCGATCAAATATTCTATTATTAGATGCGGGTATTCAGTGTTGCCATTATTATACATGTACGCGAGCGAATTTAGTAGCATCACATCATCTGGCAACACATTCGGTTGTCCCAATAAAATGTTGTACACAATCATCGCTGCAGCTGAAGCGATTTTATCATTCTGCCCGATTAAGCAATTCAAAATGATTGAATCAAATTTATTCCAAATCATAATTTGATTAAACGGATTGTTAACGACTAAATTGCCCAGCGTTTGTATCAGAACTGTCATGCAAGGCTCGTATTTCTTTTGTAATTCTTCGCTTAAAAGTTCTACGCTCGGATGTTGGTATTCCGTCGCTAATATAAGCATGGAATCTAGTATGGAGAGTTCTTTAGAGACGTAGGTCTGCATTTTAGTGCCTGCTGCCGCGCAGGAACGGACGAGGCGAAGGCACTGCTCCGCTACAGCCAGAGTACTTCGGTTATATGAAGCCTGTTCCACATCTAACCTCATTATATGCAATACTTCAGCTATAAGACGCAATGTGTATTCGGACGCCTTTTTCCTAAAAATAACAGTTAGGAATTATTCGTTGTACTGCTTGGTAAAGAAGAAAATAGTTTATTTTAATGAATTCTTACGGTCGTAATCTGCCTGTTTCTGCGTCTCTCGATAGTTGAGCTTCCGCTCGCAACATTTCTTCGACAGCATCCCATTCTCCTGTCTCCAGTTGGAAGTTGATAAGTTTGGCGTCTAATAATATCTCTTCGGCGAACCACACGCTTTTATCACGCGACATTTTTCAAGAAAATTGAAGATTTTTTTTTGCTGAACCCGTTGTTGACATTTTTTGACGTTTGATCGATTGAAGATTGTTTTTGTTCTTTAAAAGCACATTTTATAAAAGTAGAAAGAAATTTCTGAGCCAAATCTTTAGCGAGTTATCTCTTTCACCCTTATTAAATAGTGGAAAAATATAGCAACAAACATTTGTAAGAATTTTGTCTATGGGTTACGTTCGAATACACGCCTATTCTACGGTTGTTTGCCTCACAATCTTTGCCTGAAGCTTCTGAATGCATTAAAAAAGTTAAAACAATGTTGCCAGGATTTTCATGAAAAATTTGTACCAAAATGTTAGATTTCAGTCTTTCTTTCCCCAAAATATTTACTCCACATTTCTAAAAATCGGCCTAGTTGCGGGATAAAATAGCCGTGTAAATGAAGCCTAAATTGATAGCAAATTCGTTCGAAATTCAGCTTTTGACCGTTTTAAAATGTATTATTATTTGTACCCTTACGTTCTTTTTATTCGTTTTTGTCTATACTATTATAAAGCTGTAACAGGAAGTTTGTCTGTACATTGAAGATATTAACAAAAAAAAAGTTACGATATGGTTTTTAGGTGTCCCTGATTCCATTTCACCAATTTTTGGATTTTTTGTCTGTCTGTTTGTTTGTGTGTTTGTTTGTTTGTTTATTTGTTTGTTTGTTAGTTTGTTTGAACGAGTATCACGCAAGAACTACTGAACCAATTTTGATGAAACTTTTTTTGTTTGATAGCTTATGATCTGACTTAAAATCTGGTATATAATTTATCTCGCTACGTTGACGGGAGCCGGAGATATAAACATATAACCGCAAGTGCAACCAATGTACGGTACCATTTCAATTTCAACTAAGTAACACTAATTAAAATTAAAAGACTTGTAATAAAGTAAGCTAATTCTGAAGACTGTTTGATTTATAAATAACGAAAATAACAATAAATTACAAAATAAATACCAATAATTATAAATTTAATCATTGTCCAGTGCTGATGACTGCACCGGTATAACATTGTTTTTCTTTTTGGCTATAAAATCTTTCAAACTCCATGGAGAAAACCTTTGCATAACAAAAAAAACCTTAGTACTGGCCACAAGAAAACAAGATTCGAATTACAAATTTCTTGACATTTTGTAGAATTACAGTGCAAACAAAGCAGGAGTAATTATTTAAAAAAAAAACTGCACGCCAATTTCAAACAAAGAGGATATAATCACGATTTCAAATCAGCAGCCGAAAGATGTCTAAAACTCGATTTTTAATTCGGAATGTTTTTATTTACGGTGTAATCACACAGTTACGCAATACTGGATAATAGCTAATATTTTAAAGCAATTATAAGACAGGTAAGGAACTATTTTGAAATATCGTAAATTATTACTAAAATACAAACGAACAACTCTAACAAATTAATAAGGGTCGGTTTTTTATGCCGCCGATGCGATGTGCCGCCGTGCATTTTGCGCATTTTTCTACGGCGCTCCATACAAAACGAAGCTTAGTTTGAACATTTAGTAATTAAAGTAAAAAATGAATGGTTTTAAAACAATCTAGAAACCAATATCTGTGATTTCCTTTTTAATGTTTAGTTCTAAAGTTATCTTGACTCAAAGTTTGTAGTCCGTGCTGCGGTCCGTCCGTGTCGTGTGTCGTCCACCATTTGGGCTCTCTCTGAGGAACCTGCCACAGCCCTACGGACTGTCGCTTGATATGAGCTTTACATAAATTAATGTAACATTCGGCAATAGCCGACTGCGTCCTTCCGGACGAAATTATTCGCTGGAATCCAGGCGCATACGTGCGCCTCAGCCGTTGTTTCAAATGCACGCAAATTGACAGCGAGTGCTGACCAGGCGACGTTGCAGTGGAATGCGGCCGTCACCGATTTCGCGCGCATCTGACCGGATTGCAAGATGTATATGGTCCTTCTTATATGCAGACAGTTTTTTAAGGGTATGATCAGACCATCATACTGAACAACTTTCTGTATGGGACCAAAGTCAAAATCACGAAAAAAAAATCAACTGTTCCATACAAAACTGCAATCCTACTCTACAAAAATGTATGGGGCAGAAGATTTTTTTTGTCATGACAGTCCCATAGAGAAAGCTGTTTGATGGTCTGATCATCCTCTTAAAAAAGTGTCAGCATATTAAGTTAAATATATAAAAAATAAAGTAATATATATATAATGCGCCCCGACGCGTTCCGTTCAGTGATAATCATACTTAAAAAATAATTTTGTATCTGCCAGTGCACTTGATTGTTTTCAATAATGAAAAATGCCATCACGAAGAAGAACTAATAATCTCACTAATATTATAAACGTGAAAGTTTGTGACGATGTTTGTAAAGTTGTAATGAGGTATGTTTGTGGCGCAATCACGCATAAACGGCTGAATGGATTTTGAATGTGTTCTGGATTAAGATATAGGATACTTTTTATCCTAGCAATGGGTTCCTGTGGGATAAATTACAATGTTTTATCATGCTGAAACATTTACCACGTTTTTATTCTATGCTCACTAGCGCCAATTTGACGCTGACAGATGCATTTCTGTAGATTGCAGTGGTAAAAATAGTATTTACTTTTTTCAACAGTTTTGACAACAGCTGTGTAGTATATTTGGTATATGGTTAGATTCGTGCATGAGGTGGAGGTTCGATTCTTGGTCGAGAATGTTTTTTTTTATTTTTTTTTAAATATATTCAACGACTATATCCATTTTTCACCGGATTAGACAGATGCAGTTAGGCTTGATATGTTAAGGGCCTGACGTTCAATCATAATAATATCCTGAGATCATATCAGATCTAATATTAGCGCAGGATGTTTTATTTTGGCTTTTTTCTAATTTTAATCCTACCATCCTACCAGGTATCTCACTAATATTAATATTATGTTTGTGGTTCTATCATCAACACGTCTCAGAAATTCGGTTTTACAGATTTGATTGTATAGGTACTGGGCGAATTGGAAAAATAATCTTCTTCTTATCGTGTCGACTTCAAATTCTGAACAAAGTCGCTAAATAGTAGCTTGCCAGAATCGGGCAACCGATACTGCACCGTCGCTAGCAGTCATGAGCTCCTCCTGCGTGCAGATGTTAGGGCACGCAGGGCACGATGTGAGATGGGCCATCGTTTGTGGAGTTCCACACAAGCAAGTCACATTTTGCGCATCCGAGTATCCCCACCTGACCATGTTGTCCTTACTGCGACCGACCTGGGTTCGAAGTCGGTTTAAAGACTTCCAGGTCGCCCAAGGCAAGTCATGTCTAGGCGTGAGGCTCTCAGACGGCGACACAAATTGAGTTGGGAGGGACACTTTTTGTCGCCATAGAGTACACCTTGCTTGCGGTTGGCCAGTATTCAGGGGGTCGACACACTTCATAAAGCTGCGTCGGCTTGGCAGCCTTTGCGGCGCAGGAATAAAGCCATGCATGGGATGTCGTGTGTCGTCCACCATTTGGGCTCTCTCTGAGGAACCTGCCACAGCCCTACTTACATCTGGGGGCGCTATGCCAGCCAGTGGGTAAAGCAACTCTACTGGAGTCGGTTTCAAGCAACCAGTTATAATCCGACACGTTTTGTTTAGTGCCGGTATCCACCAGCTTGGCGTGGGCAGATCGGCCCCACACCGGGCAAGCGTATTCTCCAGCGGAGAACGCGAGAAAAATAAATAAATAACGCTCACAGGCACAAACATTATTTTAATTATCCCAAGCAAGCATTATAGGCTTTTTATTGTGGAAACCATACAACAACGGCATAAACATATAACATCCAAGACCGAACCGGGACTCGAACCCAGGACTCTGGTTTGGCATTTTGGCGTGGTAACCATTACACCAATTGGGTCGGCAAATACTAATAATCCTCTTTCTTTTAACCTTTTCTAAAGTTAGTGTTCATAATTTTATCGTAGTATTGTTTTCATCTTAATAGATGGCGTTGCGTGTTTTTTTGAAGCAAGTACCATACTCAATTCACGCTCAAGACATCTCAGATATTCGGTCTTACAGATTTGATTGTATAGTTGCTTACCGGCTGAATTAGAAAAATAATTAAATAAATAAATAACGCTTACAGGAACATTGTTATGATTCCAAGCAAGCACTATAGGCTTTTTATTATAGAAACCATACAACAGCGGCACAAACATTTATAACATCCATGACCGAACCGGGTTTCGAACCCAGGACCCTGGTTTGGCAGTCCGGCGAGGTAACCATTACACCAACCGAGTCGTCAAATATTAAAAATCAAGTGTTCAAAAATTTAATCGTAGTATTGTTTTCATCTTAATAGATGGCGTTGGGAGTTTTTTTAAAGCAAGTGTGCTACAATTATTAATTCAAAAACCTAGCTATAGCAGGAGCTTACAAATTTAGTTGATTATATTATCGTTGTAATACATCGTTGTAAGTATATTGATTGTTTGAGTCCAATCTGAGCCAATGCTACCTTATTTTACAGAAAGGACGAATTTTGTTGCAGTAATTCTTGCCAAATTTTTGTTTTGTTTGATTTTCGGTCTCAATTATGATTTTTTGAGGGCTTGTGCAACTTAACTATAGAACATCATTCTACTATCTAAAAGGTCCTTATAATATAACACCACAGGTCGGTAATGTAGCTACTTACATAATTGAAAATCTTTTTTAGCAAATTGACCATTAACTTCCTAGAATATTATCGTTTTAGCTCTTGCCTTTACCATTTTACAGTAGCCCGCGTGGTAGAGTATCCTCTAACGTTTATACGTGAGTGGAGGTCTGTGACCCGCAGTGGGTCGTAAGATGATTATTATGCTGCTCGACATAAATAAAAAACTAATAAACGACGAACAGTAGAAAAATTAAAGTGATGGATCCAGTGAATGACTTTTAAATCTGATACCTACAGAATTACTTGGGGTACTTTCTGATTTTGATTTAGCTTAAGTTCATGACTTTCTTATCTTATTATGGGAAATGGCAAGCCAGCAACACTTCGACCCAATGGTATCTTTTGTATTGAACCCTACATATTATTTTCTTCATCCTTGAAAAACTTGGAAAATGAATATATATGGCAATAGCGTTCAGGGTAAGAAACCTGTAATGAATAACCATCCACATACGTTTACCCACCAAGACATCGCAGTCACACAGTACAAATGTTCCATGGTTTCCTCCTCCTCTCCACACGCTCGGCAACCGGGATCTAGAGTGAGCTTTATCGTGCCTGTTGCGTAGTGCCCGGTGAGGGCTCCGACGATGGCACGAGCTTTGCTCCTGCTGTTGTTCAGTATGAACTGTGGGATTCGTGGTGTTATATTGCTGTTATACTCTGACACCAGGGCTTTGCCCACACGATAATAAGAAGATTGCTGATGAATTTCCTGCAGTGTTGCAGACCCGAGAGGCCAGAGCATTCTAGCCTGTGTCTTTTAACAGCACATTCCTTAATCGCCATTCTAATGTTACATGCCAGGATCCCTAGACTTGGTTCGGACCATGACCTTCATGACCTTAGACGAGACATTAGACAAAATTACATGTCTACGCAGACGAAGTCGCGGGCAAAAGCTAGTTTCTGTATATTTTTGGTGTGCAAATAAAGAATATTTATGTTATTATTTATTCACGTTAAAGATTAATGGTAATTTTCATGGGTTGTCAGTGTGCACCCTAATCGGTGATTGTCGTTTGGTTTGGCTTGCCTGCTACCCCCGCCTGCCCCCGCCTTACCGTCGGTCGAACGAACGAAAGGAACAAGTGAGAATGGCATTTATGCGTGAAATTGTATCAGTTTTTGTGTGAACAAGTGCATATTTCTCACGATAACAAGTTTGCACGACGACCTTTCATTAATTGTGCAGTTTTAAACTACAGTGCATCGTTATGTGCGGTTAAAAAGCGTTAAAATGTGAAAGATTCGCGAGTGACTGGTGGTGTCTCCCGAAGATTCAATTTCATTGTGCTATGTAATAATGGATCCACTTCCCGGTAACATCGTTGGAATTTAAAACATTCGGTGAGTCATCCACGTTTTGAGTTAAGTATAACGTTTTTGGCAAAACATAAAACTGGTCTATAACTTGAGACATCGATCTAAAAATATCGGTAAAAGTTGGAATGTTTCGACGTTCGTGACAGTACTATCGTGTTCGAAACGCTATTTTTAACTGATTTATTGTTTTCTCAACTCTACGAGACTTCCTTGTATCTTATTATTGTAGAAAATGTAAACAAACTGGTCATATATGTATAATTTACGAAAGCTTTGAAATCTAAAACTCTGGAATTCTCAAACTTTCTCCAAAAACCAGAAGTATCTGAAGAAACAAATCTTATTTATGTTATTCGTTACTAATTATGTAAGTTTGATGACTGCAAATAATAATAAAAGTCGAGTTATGAAACAAAATGTAAAACTTAAATGCGTTTCATATTCAACCACCCATTCAAACATTTAGCTACAATCAAATTAAACAACTTTGAAAGTGAAACCAAAATTGAAAAACCAAAAATATCAGGAATTTTTTTTTTTGGTTCAATTCAAGATAAAGGGTTTTATATCCCACACAACCGATGTCTTCAATAAAGTTCTCTTTTATAGCAATTAAAACGTTGGTGTTCGACGTTTTGACGCTTCTTTGGAGTATTTGGAGGTATTCGAGAGACGCAGGAAACGCAGAAAAGTCCACAGGAAAGAAGTGAACCGACCGCTTTGCCGCGCTACAAATGACGGAACACTTTTCCTGTTTAAGGCCCATATACCATCATATTTCTCTGAACCGTATATTGTTCACTTTCACGACACTTTGTTACGCAAAATAACACCAATCTTATGAACCAAAACTCATTATGAACAATAAAAATTCGATAAAATATGTGGACACCAAACGTAGCTGATGAATTCCCGCCAAATTACTCATAATGCCATGATTCGACGTACCTTTTCGAAATCTTCATTTTCTCCTTGGGGCATAACAAAAACTTTTTTTTTTTTTTATTCAATTTTTTTAAAGGGACTTTTATACAAAATATTGTGTACATGTCAGTCCCATCGTACCTTATGTCTAGATTTTCCTACTTTCTAATTTACTTAACGAGACACTGATGAGTTTGCAAAGGCGAACACTTTTCTAGCAGCATCAGAACTTGGTGATGCCAGGATGTCATGAAATATGCCCATATCAAGCCTATTCACTCCAAGCTCTCTCATCAGTGTCATTCGATCCTGCTCGTAGCGAACACACTCCACTAACAGGTGAAAACTTTCAATCAAAAAAGACCTAAACTAAAAAGTGCAACACTAACCTAGTACAAAAGCCTAAAACAGAGAAAGAGAGAGAATAGTGAATATTTTTTACGAATTTTATACATGTAATGGCATCTTCTTGTCAGTGCAAGCCCGTTCCTATGAAGCAGGGACCGAAAATTTTCGGTTACCTTTATTTAAATGTTACCTTTATCCAGGTTACAACCAATTTTAATACCGGTAACCTAAATATGACCTTCAAGAGAATGCAAGTGAGTGCGAGAAAGGGTCAGTATAGACGGCGCGGCCAAAAACGCGCGTGGTTTTTAATAACACTGAAAAACGAACTTTAATTTCTACCAATCAAAAGTACAAAATTGATTGAACAACATCATTGTTGTAGCGGGTGACGCAAATTTTGGAGGACCCAACTTGCGACGCGCGCACTATTTTCAGTGTTGCTACAGCATTGGTCAGGTTGAGATAATAAAGGAGATGATTATTTACATTTTATTGAACCCAAAAGCATAGAATTGTTTAAGTTTATGTTCACGTTTGAGTTTAAGTTTGTTATTATAATTGATTTAATTTGTATTTAGTAATGAATAACGAGGAACTTACTTAAAAATTGAATACTATATTTATTAAGAAACTATTTTTTATTTGAATGATAATAAGGTTACCTCTAAAAATACCTGTAAAAAAATTAAAGATTGTAACCAAAAAGTACCTGTATTATCGATACCGGGTTTCGGTCCCTGCTATGAAGTATTCAGGGTGCGTAGACCTTTAGCATACCTTGGACACTTGACTGTCACTACATACAAATGGGAAAACCACATAACATTATAAGAGGGGTTACAAGTGCAAAGTAGGCGTGGAACACGTGCCACACAGTTATGCAATGATTTGCATAACATAGTAAGGCGCGTGGTACGAGCGAGAGGTCGTGAGTAGTTGTAGCAGCATGAGCAGGAAGACAAGTGGTGACAGTCATCTCCGAAGCAAAAGCGTTACTTTGCATTTCTAACCCCTCTTATAATGGTCTGTGGGAAAAACTGTCAAGAAGAAGTAAGCATGTGAGCAATCCGTGAGTTCCAATTAGTCAAATCAGCAACTCTTTAAGAATAGTGATGTCATTGTTTATCCTGTTATTAAAAATATTATTCAAGGGAAAGACTTAGGTACTAAAAATGTGAGTTTAGCATTATTTTAATTTTCAAATATTTTAGTAATAGTAAACCCCCCAATTGCCTACATTTGCTGCCATGCTTCCTACCAAGTGGGGGTGAGGCACAGAATAGGTAATCTAAACTATTATAAAACTGTAGCAGAAAGTTTATCGGTACATTGAAGATATTAACAAAAAAAAAGTTACGATATGGTTTTTAGGTGTCCCTGATTCCATATCACCAATTTTTGAATTTTTTGTCTGTCTGTTTGTTTGTTTGTGTGTTTGTTTGAACGAGTATCACACAAAAACTAATGAACCGATTTTGATGAAACTTTTTTTGTTTGATAGCTAATGATCTGACTTAAAATCTGGTATATAATTTGTGCGGACAAAGTCGCGGGTTAAAGCTCGTAGTATATAATTTTACATACAGAACGGCCACTCCCCGCCCCTCTCTGACACCAGATACCCCACCTCACCTCACACTTTCTGGGGACATTTTAGGAGAGCCGAGCAAGGGAATGCAGTCAGGCCCGCCCGTAGTATTTGACTGCATAAAACATATTTTATTTTTACCTTCTCAGTAAAAATTAATGTTAGAAAATAATTCGTAAATTCACCTTTTTTGTAATTCTTTAGCTTAAATACTATTTTTAATAACTGAATGAACTATAAAAAGTAACGAAATTTAGATGATGTTCATATGATGCGTGCTAACTCAACAATGTCATGTGCAAAGTGCGCATGATCGAACACCATCATGTCAAATCCAAAACATTGTTTGAAGTGACCTGTGAGCTGTGGGTGAGGTTAAAATTGGTGGGGAACAGGGAGTAGATACTCTTTCTTCTTTTTTTCTTTTTCTTCCTCTCTCTTTCTTTCTTTTCTTGCCTTGAAACTCCATATCACCACTTTACACATAATTACGGTACCTTAAGGCCGCGTTCAGACGACCCGCGTCTTACCCGCCTTGGAATGCATTTTGAGTTTGAGTCTTATGACACGATAATAAATCTCCTATTGTATTTTGACGAGCGGTCGCGGGGAGAGCGCGTGGCGGATGCGGGGCGGGAGCGTTTGCGCCCCCAAAATACGATACGAGATTTATTATCATGTTATAAGGCTCAAGGCGGGTAAGACGCGGGTGCCGATGCGCGTGGTGGGCGCGGGTCGTTTGAACGCGGCCTAATGGTTTACCTGGGTTAGGGTCCAGTCTCCAATTCAATTGTTGTTTATATGACAATATGTACTTGAATCTGACAGTTTGTGGAGAAAATTAATCATTTTATTAATATTCTTTATTCCATCCTGAAACTTTCAATATATTCTACAACAGAGCCTTACTACAACTCCTTATTTAAAAGATAGTTGGTATTTTTGTAGCAAGGCTTTTGACCACCCCAATTAGTGCTATGGTAGTATGTTTATGTATGTAAACAAAAGTAAACAAAATCAGCCATGCAGCTAAAAAGAATAGCAATTAAAAATGTGAAAGGAAGTTAAAACAATTGGTAACATTGTTGCAGAACTGAACAAGTGTTATGAATGCTTTCAACGAAGTATACCATTGTTATGAAAAACTATGTGTGGTTACCATTGATGCATATCAAAAACTTTGCATGGTTTGTTTGTAATACAATTACAGATATACTTTGCATTTACTTCCTCCTGTAATCAGGATTTGGAGTGATTATTATCATTGAAAATTAATTATCAAAATAAATATTATGTTGACTACTTATCAAGATAGATTCGATCAGATATTATCATCAAAATATCTCATTATTTTTTTTGTATGATTCACTTACAATAATGTTTTATGATTATAGGCTTATAGGCTTTTCGTGCCTATAACAACCAAAAAATGGTGTGGATTTATTGCCAGTTGCCAAATTTCAGTCTCAGGATTCTCAGAAGATGTTGAAGTTGAGGTCATTTTCAATGACACAATAATTATCAAGTTAAATTCCATCAGATATTATCATCAAAACATTTGAATATTATTTTGTATGATTTACTTTACGTTGTAAATAGTTTTTCAATCTTATCAAAATAAACTGTGGCGGTGGATTATTTCGGGGCATTACGTCATCTTTTTCCATTCAATCTCTCTTAGCTGTCATTTCAACACTCACTCCTTTCTTACATCCTTCACACAATCCATCCATCTTTTCTTCGGCCTTCCTCCTACCTTCAACAACCGCCCTTTTTTTGATAATGTTATGTTTGGCCGACCGATGGCCGTTGGGGCCAAAGAGTTCTCGAGTGGCGAGCGTGAGTAGGCACACAAAGTGGACAGACGATCTGATGAAGGCGGCGGGAATTTTTTTTATGAGCGTCAAATGAGGGCAGCGCAGGACCGGTCGTTGTGACGATCCTTGGGGGAGGCCTATGTCCAGCAGTGGACGTCCATTGGCTGAGATAATGATGATGTTATGTTTTATTTGCAGGTCCCCGGGATGGACGAGGGTCTGTTGAATGACCTTCTCGAGTGCTCCGTGTGTCTGGAGCGGCTCGATACATCCTCTCGGGTGCTGCCGTGCCAGCACACATTCTGCCTTAAATGTTTGAAGGTAAGGCATATTTTATTATGGTATCGGTTTACTATTTACGTTATGGTTCAGCTTGGATGCCAAATACTGAACACAAAGGCTGCCTGCCTACAAGAATTTAATGAGAAAGCAAGGGAATGTTCTGGGGGATAGGGGTCTCCAAAAAAATTATTGTTCATTGAGAAATTGAGAACAGAAGAAGAAATACAGAAAATGCCGGAAGGGGACAGCCTTAGTGTAGAGTTAGTTGCAGTTTTAAGTAACACTTCTCTAACTTTCTTACTAAATATCCAGATATAATACCAAACACGCCTGCATGAAGAGAATAAATGATAAAAAAGCGAGGGAAGTCTGCCTGCATAAACACAATTTTATATGATGACAAAAAGGCCAAGGACTCATCATGGCAGATAGGAATACCGGCTACCGCTGTTATTCTGTCCTAGCCATATGGCTATCAGACTATCATATATAGTCTGATCACCCCCTTAACAAAAAATTAAAACCGCCTTCAAAAATACTAAAAAGTTAAAACGCACTAGCCGGCACTACGATTTTCAAAGGTTCCCCTCGATTTCTCTGAGATGTCATCATCAGATCATGGTACCACCCTTGGAATATCTTCTTTCCAAAATAAAAGAATCATCAAAATCGGTTCATAAACGTTGAAGTTATCTGCGAACACACATTAAAATATATATATATACGGTCGAATTGAGAAACCTCCTCCTTTTTTGAAGTCGGTTAAAAACCGTCAACATATTATTAAGATGAAACTTATGTATTTAAAATTAAATAATACATTTTTATTCACAACATAAAATATTAATTAACATAATTTAAAGCCTCGTATCCACTTGGCAACAATTGACGCGTAACACGTGACTCTCAACATGTTCGGCAACGTTGCTAAACAACGCGCGACGTTGCCGAACATGTTGTGGCAAACTAACTTGAAGTTCCGCGACGTAGCCCAACTAGCCCAGTCATTTTACGGACTTTTGTTAGGCGGGGTAGGGAGTAATTATTAATTCGACTTTTAAACTGTAACCGGCACCATTTGAAGATGTAGTGACAAGAATAGAGAAAGGTATGCTTCGTTGGTTTGGTCATGTGGAGAGGATGAGTGATAGCAGATGTACGAAAGAGATATATGTTGCTAATGTGAGTGAAAGCGTCGGCAGAGGGCGCCCTCGTAGGACGTATGCTGATCAAATCAGTTGCGTCCTACAAAAAGGGGAGGTGCGGAGTACTCGAAACCGACGGGCATGTATGAAGAGATGTATGGATGTGCATGAGGCAAAAGAAGTATGTAAGGATCGTAGTAAGTGGCGCGCCCTGGTCTCTGCCTACCCCACTGGGAAAGAGGCGTGACGTTATAGATAGATAGATAAAATAAAAATCGTTACGCAACATAGAAATCAAAATTGTGTTTCCCAGAATGCTTTTTAATTAATAATATTAATACCAATACACTCATTTGACTTAGATTTAACAATATAAATTACTTTTTAGCAATAAAATAGTCAATGAAATTTAAAAAATGAGGTATTTATTAGAAAATACGAATGGATTTTTCAAAACCTTCTAAGTAGCCAAAAATATTTACACCATGTTTGAAGTATGTAATAATGGTAAAGCCTTAAATAGGTGAAATAACAATTTACCATCAGGTTTTTTAGAACGAGATAATAGCAAAATTTTAAAATTGGAACTGTTGCTGACGTGATTTTTTTTTTATTTTGGTGCATTTCTAGGCTTAAATTGGCTCTTCAATATTATACCGAAAAAAAATATCAATTATTAATTAGTCTCGGCTCAAACCGTAAAATGACTGGGCTAAACGTGTTGAGCGTGGCGCGTCAAATGTTGCCTAGTGGATACGCGGCTTAAAACTCAATCATAATTTACTCATATCAAATTCCAGTTTAGTCTGAAAGCTGTTTCAGCTATTTCTATTAGCGTACCGACACATTAACCTTAGGTTATGTTACAAAATGTTAAAACAGATGTTCGAGGTGTTTCCCATAGTTCTTTCATATGCATGAATTAGGGCATCTCAATATAAACAGTTGCTAGTTGGGATGCTACCGGCGACGGTACAGGTGTGGACAAAAGTGTTTGCTTATTTTATTTCCAAGAGTATGAAAAACTTATGTAGAGACCGGATTGTATACAAATTTTAGAGTCGCCCTTTGAACGTCCGGCTCATATAGATTGTGCTTCGGTGCTTTTAACAGCTGCACGTCTTTTCTTTATAAGTAAACACAGAAACGAAATGTTTCAAAACTTTTTACACTATATGTATAGGAGCAGGGGTAATCTTTTGTAGATATAATACTAGTATAATACGATGACGACGAAATGCAAATACATATAGCACCTAAATTCAACTGCCCTGTCTGACGTAGAACGTTCCTTTTCGACTTATAAAAACACTAGATATTACCAGCGACTTCATCTGCATGGAATGTTAATGCCTGGGTCCTTCCTCAGGGTTGAATCTATTAGACTAAGAGATAAGTGTACTTTTTGCTACCATCAGCAGCAAGGCTGATTCAGGGTTTATGGGGTGTAGAGCATCTCTGTGATGGGGATGGACCAGGTCTGCCTGCATAACTACAGTCGGTTTAGGAGTTACTGATGTTAAAAGGTCAGTAAAAAATTGACGATCAGCTGCATGGCTGATCGTATAATATTATTGTAGTATGCACTGTAGCTATAAATTAAATTAAATTAAAAATGATTTATTTCAGATTATTCATCCATATTGTGTTAGTAACAATTGTCTTATAACTATGTGAACAGTACAAAAATTGGCATGGTTTATCAGTCGGTTTAAGAGTTACAGCCGTTCAAAGGTCCAACCTTTGAACGGCTGTATCTCCTAAACCGACTTGCAGTTCATGTCAGTTTTTGTACTGTTCACATAGCTACAGTGCAATCTACAATAATATCATACGATCAGCCTTGCAGCTGATCGTTAATTTTTTTACTGACCTTTAAACATCAGTAACTCCTAAACCGACTGGAGTTATGCAGGCAGACCTGGTCCATCCCCATTACAGAGATGCTCTACACCCAATAAACACTGAATCAGCCCTGCTGCTGATGGTTGCAAAAAGTACACTTATCTCTTAGTCTCTGTCTATACCACATCAAAATTGGTTTAACACGTTCGTGGGCAGTGAACGAGACATAGTAAAACTGTTATTATTATCACTGCTATAGTCAATAGCCAGTTACTGTCCACGAATGTGTTACCGGTTGTCTTAAGTGTGGATTTCGGGTGAAGGAAAAAATCGTAAACGATTATAAAAACAAGAAAGAAGATAGTTGAAATCTTTCGTAAAAAAAAGAATTTCATTTAATTTAGTTGTACATTTATTTTTACAATACGTTCATTATTTTCCCCTTCTTCTAATCATAACATTCGTAAAGATTTTTCTCGTCGACGTCCCCCTAGCATCCTGCACTAACAACTTCCTCCGGCATTGTAAATAAACACTACATTATTACTTGATCCATCCAACTAAACGTTTGGTACTGACTGCTTGACTCACTTCAAGGCACTGAGTCATTCAGACGACATTTTATAATGAGCTTTGATTACGACATTAGGGTTGAGTCACATTTGCCGACGGCGACCGACGACGTCGGGCCCATACAAAAATGACATTTAGTATGGGAAGCTGTTCGCCATCGTCGCCGCGTCGACCGACGGCTTCCCATACTAAATGACATTTTTTTCACCGCCGGTCACCGTCGGCAAATGTGTCTCAACTCAACCCTTAATCTGTTCGCTTGGCGTGACTGATGTATACTGTATCTATGAAAATGCCTTCTGACTGGATTGCTCAATTTTAATTTTCTCTCAGTGTTCTCAAAAATGTCTCCTTAAGACGCGTAAACGTCGCTGAAGCATTAAGTTCAGCTTATACAGGGTGAAATTGATATCATATGCATCCTTTTAAACTAAGGGTCTACCCATCGAACTGAACAACTTTTACTATTGGAGCAAACCGATCGGAGCAAAAAAAAAATCTGCTGTTCCATACTAAACTGCAATGTCGACGCGCGAGTTCGCGATTCAAATGTATGCAACAGCTGATTTTTGTTTGGTCCGATCGGTTTGCTCCCATAGAAAAAGTTGTTCAGTTCGATGGGTAGACTCTTAGTTTAAAGGACGTCAATGATATCAGTTTCACCCTGTATACGTCCCACTGCACAATCCTACCATCAGGGAGGATGTATGGGCAGAACAAAAAGGACATAAAATTCCACCAATATTCCTAATTCCTTGACACAACCTTAGTGGAGTATCGTCGATGTTTATGACTGAGAATACAGATTTTGAGTCAGGGAAAAGTTCAAGGAAGCGGGAATTCTGCGTCCCGCTTCCTTGAACTTTAATATATTTGATTAATAGATTGGGCACAGAATAAATATCCGACCAGGAAAACAGCTTCGTAAAAGCTCGCGGTGTGGCCGGTACAACCCTACATACGCAGCGTGCGGCAATACGTGAACGTTCACATACGAGAATGAGCAGCAGATTGGTAGAAACATCGCTGTGCAAGTCAAGTAGTGGTGTCCTTGCCGCCGCCGCCGCGAGCTTACGTAGGATATCTATTCGGTGATACGGGTGTAAGTATGTATCCAAGTGTAGTTAGTATAGGTAGATAAGTATTACGGATGTTCTAGATACGATATAACCTGTGATATAACTCTTTATTTACCCAATGCAAATTATGCCGGATCTTATCACATGGCAGCGAAGTGAAAACATGACGGCTGCTTGTAAACATGCCTGACTGGCTTCAACAAAAAGGAAAAGAATAACAATCGTTATCTTATATTATAAGTAGGTACGTATACGTTATACCATTGATCTTAAACGGTGAAGGAAAACATCGTAAGGAAACCTACGCTGAAGAAGAAATTCTGATGCGTATGTGAATCTACCAATCCGCATTAGGAACGCGTGGTGGACTAATGCCTGTTAACCGACTTTGAGGGTACCCCTTGCCTTGATATTTTTGGGTAAATTTTGCAACAATTCCGTATGTCCAAATGACGCGACTAAGGGTTTAAGGACGATTTGGCGCTGATAATAGATCTCATCTCTTGTAAGTCACTTCACATTATAATACATGCTTGTTTCTGGGATAATTTTTGGCCCTTCCTTCTCTAAGTACGCTCATATTAGATCAGCATCACAACTTACAACTTGTAAATATGACTCGTAAATCTATTCTTTTTGCATGACCAGACCACTTCAAAATTCTTTTTTTTTCAATCTGTTATTTTATTTTCGTTCAGACCAAATTAAGTAATATCAGTCATAATAGCTTCTCATCGGTATCGTTCTGTACATGTAAATTAAAATGCCGCGTCTCTTTATCTTGGTTTGGTCCAAGTCTATACAAACTTTAGTTTATTATAACATCTCAGTGAAGTTTGTTTACAGTTGAGATAAAATCCTTTGATTATGCGACTTGGTAGCCGCTCTGTTTATGTACTCAACTGACTCACTTACTGTCTTGATATTTTTACTCTTAACAATACTACAGTTTCCGGGATGATAATTTATTTAGGCACAAATAAGCTATTCAGTTAGGTAGGTCCAACTTCGAGAAAGAGATCAACCGTCGAATCCAACTCGGCTGGGCAGCGTTCGGAAAGCTACGTAGTATCTTCACGTCCCAAATACCGCAGTGTCTTAAAACGAAAGTCTTCGATCAGAGTGTGTTGCCAGTGATGACATATGGAACAGAGACGTGGTCGTGGTCAAGGCCTCATAAAAAGGCTGAAAGTCAATGGAGAGGGCTATGCTCGGAGTTTCCCTGCGAGATCGAATCAGAAATGAAGAGATCCGCAGAAGAACCAGAGTAACTGACATAGCCCAAAGAATTGCTAAACTAAAGTGGCAGTGGGCGGAGCACATTGCTCGCAGAACCGATGGCCGATGGGGCCGAAAAGTTCTCGAGTGGCGACCGCGTACCGGAAAGCGTACCGTGGGTAGGCCCCACACACGGTGGACCGACGACCTGGTGAAGGCGGCGGGATCCCGTTGGATGAGGGCAGCGCAGGACCGGTCGTTATGGCGATCCTTGGGGACGTCCATCGGCTGAGGTGATGATGATAAGCTCACGACTACGAATTTGCTCCTTCTTACATTTGTAACGTATAATCGTAAATATTCACTGAATACGAATATTTCTACCCAAGTAGGTATGCAGGCACAGATTAATAATTACAATTAGTTACTCTATTATTTATGGTAGGGTCCTTCTTTATAAACTGACGGTTTAATAAGGGAATTGATCAGACCATTAAACTGAAAAACATTATTGGACCAAAATAGCGAAATCGCAAAATCTGCTGTTTCATACAAAACTGCAAACTTACTCGACTCATATATGGTCCTTCCTAATATACCCTTTTTTAAGGGGATGATCAGACCATAAAACTCAACAACTATTTCTATGGGAGCAACATCGAAATCGCGAAAAAAAAAACAGTTTGCCCATACAAAACTGCAAACCTGCTCGAGCAAAATTGATGATTTTTTTTCACGATTTCTTTTCAAAATCAAACTGAACAACTTTTACTATGGGAGCAAACCTATCGGAGCCAACAAAAAATCTGCTGTTCCATACTAAACTGCAGTGCCTACACGACTCAAATGTATGCAACAGCTGTTTTTGTTTTGTTCCGATCTGTTTTCTCCCATAGTAAAATTCGTTCAGTTTGATGGGTAGACTCTTAGTTTAAAAGGATGCTAATGATATCAAATTCACCCTGTATATGCACTTAACTATGGAGCACGGATTAATTACAGTCCTGATTCCCTCACAAATAATTATAAGTAACAGAAAATATAGTTCGAACGTTTAAAAAACAATAAAAATCAATTGTCCGCTCGCTTGCCTTAAAATATTCGAGATTAACTGAAATGGCCTTCCCCTCAATTTAGAATTGCGCAAAGGAATAAGATCCTTCAAGGCATTTAAGTTTTCAGCACATGAGTAAATACACCACAGAGACGAAGCTTCATACAATCGCGCTACAATAGGTATACGAATAAATATAATTTCATTTCATTGAAATGATCCCAAGCAAGCACTATAGGCTGTTTATTATGGAAACCATACAAAAAAGGCACAAACATATAAACATCCATAACCGAACCGGGATTCAAACCAAGGACCCTGGTTTGGCAGTCCGGCATGGCAACCATTACACCAACCGGGTCGTCGACTATCGATACTACTACAAAGCGCGGTGTGTGTGTGACCGTTCACCGACGAGTTCACGTACAAGCCGCCTGTGGAAAAACCGGCTTCGCCGGTGGACAATCTATGGGCGACCGCATCGATAATGTTCAATAAAAATAGCTGCGATTTAGTTAAGACGTCGCGGGCGGTGCAGTTGCAATAACGCCTACGCTCAAAAATCGCTTTTGTGATATGGCTCTTAGAACAAATTTCGTCTCTGTGCGGTATTTATTCGATGTAGTTTTGAGGCCCCAATGTCGCATAAAATGGTCAATAATTATTTGAGCTCAATCTCCTTATTTGTTTATCTTGATGGTTTAAATTTAAATTTAACATTTAATTTTATGCGCCTGACGCATATGCTCGCTTTGCGCACTTTATAACCATGCGCAAACCGCATACATGCATCTATCCATGTATGGGCACACAACAAACGAATTGAGAGAGGACACAGAGTAGCAATCTCAAATGGGAGGGGGAAGCCAGGTTCTCTCTTCAGTGGGAGGGGGACCCGAATATGATAACACTGAACCAAATCAAAACCAGATAAAATAATCACTACTTATTGGTGAGAAACAGTACACTCGGGCTTTCAGTAACAAAGAAATAAACACGAAACAGCACATTATTGTAGCTTTTAACACTTTCGCGGACACTGAACGAGACACAATAGAACTTTTATTGTTATCACTGCTATAGCAGGTCACTGTCCGCGAACGTGTTAAAATAATTGCATGTTCTGACATAGTGACGTCCAAGAATAAATCCCGAAGCGTGTCTAATGTCCATTAACGCGTTCTGGAACAGTGTGATGGGCAAAAGGCCGAAATAAAACGCGCTGTAGCGATAGGAAGGTTATTTGTTATAAAAAATAAACAGGCTTAGGTCCACAAGTGCACAACATATTCTAACACACTATGCAAACAAGGATCATCAGCTGCGATATCACAACACTAGACAGTGAAATCCTGCGTGTCCTCGGGATGACTAATACTTGATACACGCAATTTAAAAATTATTATCTTAATAATGGGCCATCTCTCCACTGATCTCTGCATTTGAAGATGGGCCAAGATCACCACGGACTGTGTTCCCCAGGATGTGCGCCGGCGTCGAGGTAGACCCAGAAAAAGGTAAAAGACAACCTGGATGCCTTCTTGGAGAGCTGGTCAGTAGTTGCATTCAATAGGGAGGATTGAGTGAAGGGAGGTATTTTCCCTGCATTGGGCTATAAACTACGTAAAAACACTACCCTCGTTTAGGGACAGTCTGGTAAAAGAACATCAGAGAGCAAAAGAAACGTCAGAAGAACAAGAATGTTCGCCAGCTCGAAGAGCTTATAGTCTGGCTGGTGAAACTCTCAGAAATATGAACAATAGAGCGGACTGCCAACCTTCATGCCGATGCCGCCATGCACATGCCTTCACTCTAGCATGCCACCTCCGAGAAAACAAGAAAGATCGAGATCTGTCTCCGTCTTTGTTACCTTACACATGCCAAAATGAGCTAGCATGCCTGATTTCTCATTTTGTCGCTTTGTCTGGCGTGTGATGCAAGCCACGAAAATAATTAAGGTTCTACACTATTATACAAGGTGTTACAAAAATACAAATATACATTTAAGGGGGTGGTTTAGACCATGAAACTGAACAACTTTCACTGTGGGACCAATTTCGAAATCGCGAAAAAAATCTGATCTTTCATACTAAACAACATATCTACTCGAGCTAAATGTATGGGACAGCTGATTTCTTTTTTCGCGATTTCGATGTTGCTCCCATAGTGAAAGTTGTGTATAAGACAAAAGCTTTAAAAATTTATTTTTACTTTTGTAACACCCTTTAGAATAAATAGGCTGGTCTATTCCAAGTCATTCTGTTCCCTATTTTAGTAACCAGTCACCCTTCTAACAGAAATAACTGAGCTATTTTAACACCGGGCATCGCATCGCTATAAATCCTTTGCGATAGCACTCAAATGAGTTCAAACAAAGTGGGCCAATTAAAGATCGATATTATACATTTGTATTCTGGGTCAGTTTTGTCTGTAATAAAGAAACTGTTATAGTATGGATCTTGGTAGAATTTTTGGGACTAGAGTGATGATGATGTTATTCTTTCTTATTGCTGTCTCCCGTTTGCAATGGAGGGAAGTCGGATATTTCTTTTTCCTCCTCCTCCTATCTTCTTTGATTAATTAATTGCGGGTTTAAGACAGATTAGAGTCATCCCCCGGGCTCGCTGGTCTTCATTGTCTAGTGTTGTGAATGGTCGCCGCTGTTTGTAAGCCAGGATGCTTTCAAGAGTTACAGCGGTGGAAATGTGTGGTGGGCCTATGCCCGATTTTTTTTAATTGACGAGATATAGCTGTTATCTTTGGTCAGTGGCGGTATACAGTTTGAATTGCCTCGTAAAAGTGATAATTGATTAAAGACACTGAACAATAATACATGACAGATTTAACACATTCGTGACTCCCTTCCATTTGAAATTTTCACTGATGGCCTAGGAATTCTTAATTTCCTCTATGGGAGCAAAGTGGAAATCGCAAAAAAAAAAAATCAGTCGAGTAAGATTTCAGTTTTGCATGGAATAACACATTTTCTCAGCTTTGATGCTGGTGGAGCCATGTTCTCGGCGATGCCGTGGATTTCACGACACTGTTTTTTTAGGAAACTAGTTTCACAGGTATTGGAACTTGGGTTTGCTCTTGACCTCAATCCAGTCCTCAGGACAAAGATGGGGTCGAAGATGTAGCGAGCTTACCCAGAAGGTGCCTATAGTTTCGTCAAATTCATTTCATTGCGCACGCATAGAACTAATTTCGTAAATGTAAATCTTGCTGCTCTTGTCGGTGATGAATTTTAACGTTTTATTTGGCTTTTGTTTACATTCAATCATCGTGCAGTCTAGGCAATGATTCTGACAATGAGTCAGTACCAAATTAAGTGACAATAAGTCAGGTCAGGACCAAAGTTAAGATGACAATTCCGCGTCGATGACAAAAGCGTGGTTCCGACTATAGGTTATCTGTACTTGAATTTATCTTTATTAGCGGAAGTATGAACTAAAACAATGGATACGTCCAATCACCTTGACTCACTTACTGATACTATTGATAGTCGATATTGATTAGATTTAGATACAGTCTCGCGATCATATTACCTTTCGGGGCGATCAGTAACTATCTAAACGATCTTTACGAATGAACTGTAGAAGCTATTCCACTAGACCGCCCTATTTTGTGCTCTTATTTTTTCTCTGTATTTTAGTGTAGGGACACACCCAGAGATATTCTGAAACTTCAGAACATCCACGTTTCACTAGTAGGACCGAAACTCACAAATTTTAAAAACGCGCGAAATTATATTGACCAATCAAGATGTTCTTCCCGCTATTGGGTTATTGCTTTCGCGCCCTTTTCGCTGCCGAAGCATCCATAAGTCTGCTATTCGAGTTGGAGCGAGATAGAGAATACCCGATTTTGCACTGCTCTGCGCAAACGAAGATTGACGAGCGGAATTATTTTCCTGGTCGTACTGTACGCGCCATTGTTCCTAGCAGACGCGTATTCAACCGAACGTTCGGCGCCGAACGTTCCGCAGGTGTGTCGGGACACTTACTGTTTATGATTTGGTGTATAATAAAGTATATTTGATTGATTTATTGATCGAATTGTTCTTTTCTTCACATGTTTTGAAGATGATATACCAAATTAAAAAGCCCTTGTTAACCTTGTACGACCCACGACGAGGGCGAGGAAGAGGGGTGGTCGATTCTAATACGAGGAACTACTCTGAAAAACAAAAAAATTGTCTCAGACTAGACTAAATTGCAGTTTCTTTAATTTAATACCACAACATGGTAATCTATACTATTACTATTATAAAACTGTAACAGGAAGTTTGTCTGTACATTGAAGATAGTAACAAAAAAAAAGTTACGATATGGTTTTTAGGTGTCCCTGATTCCATTTCACCAATTTTTGGATTTTTTGTCTGTCTGTTTGTTTGTGTGTACAAACACACAAACAAACAGACAGACAAACAACCAAACAAACAATTGTTTGGTTGTTTGAACGAGTATCACGCAAAAACTACTGAACCGATTTTGATAAAACTTTTTTTGTTTGGTAGCTTATGATCTGACTTAAAATCTAGTATATAATTTGTGCGGACGAAGTCGCGGGTTAACGCTCGTAATCAATAATATTTGAAGACAGCTACTATTTATAATTGGCACATACTGGGTCCTTCTTAATAACCTGACGGTTTTTAAGGGGGTGGTAAGACCACCAAACTGAACAACTTTCTCCATGGGACCAACGTCCGAATCTCGAAATATAAAATCAGGTATTTCATACAAAACTGCAAACCTACTCGACCCAAAAGTATGGGCTGTTTTTTCGCGATTTCGATATTTGTCTTACAGAGAAAGTTCTTCAGTTTGATGGTCTGATTATTCCCCCTAAAAACCGTCAGCATATTAAGTTGGACCCTGAATAGTACTAAGGTGGAGTCTTGTTATTGCAATTATCTGATAATTGCAACTATGGGGCAATTGCACTTATAAGAATCACGATTCAGTTCTTCTCTCAATAGACTTATGTCTAGTCATCTAGAAGGCAGGTGTTAGTATAAAGAGAAGGACTGAATTGTGATTCATATAAGTGCAATTGCTCCATAGTTGCAATTAAAAGACTCCACCTTAGATATTTTTCTTCGTGTGTAAAACCAAGTCAAGCTTTTTCTGTCCTACTATTCTCCATATATAATTTTAACATACTACAACTAAATGTCAGTATATTCAGTTACAAGACCAGCTGATCTATCCCCGGTAAATGTCCTTGGTATGTTGACCTCCGCGACCCGTCGATCATACGTTGAAATAATGTAACGCAGCGGGGGACAATTGGTAATTAATCATCCATCTCTCAACGTTGCTATTACGGTACCTACTTGTTTGTCTTTCCTCTTCCCCGACGGAGGAAAAAGGGAATAATGTGGGGGGGGGGGGGGGTATAAAGGTTAAAACTAATGTATGTCGTTATGTCTAAGACCCTCTCACATGGCAAATACTACATTGCAATAGTGTGTAATCTTCTGTCGAGGCGAGATTTTTTGTTTTGATCATAATAAATGCCAAAGGGTAGATAGGAAAAAATTAAAAAAAATTCTAATTAAAAATGTAATGAAAAATATTATTACTTATGCGACTTTAAAAAGATTAACAAAAATTTGGATTTAAAATGAAAAACACTGTCATAAACTATTATAAAACATTGAAGAAAGTTACGGCGACCGACATAAAAGTATTAAACTGTAACATTAAATTCGGAATAATTTGAAATTAAGATGTCAAAATGAAAGTGAATCTTTGAGAACAAACACACACTGTGTTTGTTTCAATTGTTATTGATTTTAAACATGTTACAGCACTGTTGTGCTATTTCGAATCAAATTAAAGATTGACAAATTGTGTGTTTCTTTCTCTATGTTATTGGCTTACAGAATGAAAAATAAATTATTGGACATTTTCCATTATTTAGGTAGTACTTGGTCCAAGTAGGTATACTTCAATGACTTCATAATACGTTTTCCACCTTCCAAGATTTCGTAGATTCATAGATTCGTGATCATGCACCGCTTATATATTGTTATTTGTAACGTCCGGCGTCCATTTATTCACTATATGTATATTAAAGTCCGTCTGTCTGTATCTACGCTTTTTCCTTATAGATAGACTGATTCAAGAGGAAGTTTTGTGTCATTTGTGGTACCCGTGCGAAGCCGGGGCGGGTCGCTAGTGTCGTAATAAATCCAATATGGCCGACGATTAGAAGTAATTTAATAAAAAAAGGAATTTGGTTTAGAATTTTTCTTAAAAATTGTAGACTTGTCTGAAGAATGTTCTCGGTCTGTGTCTGAAGGTCACAGATCGAGAGGCTGCTCCAGTTCAATGTACTGCTGAAGGTACGTTCGTACTTTAAAAAGTTTTTCTCTAATGCGTACTCCAATAGACAAGGTTATCTGTCTTGTTTCTGAGCAAATTATTTTATAGGATCGCGGTACACCCTTAACACTTCATAAAAACTTGCTCGCACTGACATGAGGTTAGCACATGTATACTGAGCAAGTGAGAGGGGGCTAGATCACTGCACTGTCTGCCAGTGAGTCTGGGGGGTGAATAAAATCGGGACAATAATAAACAACCATTTCCAACACGCAGTTTGACCACGCTAGTCTTTTTCCGAATGCCTACAAATGGAAAAAAAGAAGTATGAAATAAACTGTCATATAATGTAGCAGTTACACATAATATGAAGAAAAGCTATTGCCATTTATGTAGGTACAGTTGTGGCTTTCGAAAATGCTTTCGAATAACATAAATCAGTTCATATGATTCAGCTGTTTAATAAAACCCATAACCCCCGCCGCGCCGTCCCCCCATATTAATTTTGTAATTATGTTTCTGATTAAATAAAAATTAATTTAGCTGTTTCATCATCATCATCGGCCTATATACGACCCACTGCAGGGCAACAGACCTACCCCCAGGTTAGGTGTATATGCGTTGGCCTACCACGCGTGTCCAATGCAGATTAGTAGACTTTACATACACATCGGAATTTCTTCTTCAGCGTATGCAATTTTATCTACATAAGTTAGAAAAACTCATTGGTACATAGCATGTCGTCCGTGGGGATTCGAACCCGGCTTTTGAGCATGCTCAATTCTACTTTACCCTGACCTAGAGCAAAAGCGTGATATTAGCTATCCCGCGCGCGACATCGGATTTTTTGGCTACAAAATCGGGACGTACAGCGAAAATCTGGACGTTTGGTAACCCTGATGTGAACAAACATTTATTCTGTTATAACGTCGCAAAAAATAAATTGAAAGGGCGCAATCACGTTGACATCAAAAAGGTTTGAACTAAATAAAAGGCCCTCTCGTGTCTAGGTGACCTTTTCTCCAGTGACCTTTTAAATGTAGCTAATATGAGGGACGGACGTTCACCCGATGACCTTTTCAACAATCACGCTACAATTAGTTTCTCGTTATAAATATATATTCTGTCTAATTGGTTTGTAAAAAGTTTATTAGTGTGGAGGAATGGCGGGGGGACCAAATAACTATGATTCTGTAATAACTCTATCGGGTTAATTGTCAGGAATTCTGTATCCAAAGGTTGTAACGGGACCCTGTTACTAAGCCTAAGCTGTCCGTCCGTCCGACCGTCCGTTTGTCCTACCTTTAAAGGGCTGTATTATTTTAACGGTAATAAGTTGATTTGATATGAACATGTGACATTGTGGCGGATTTGCAAACAACTAATAAAAAAATGTAAAGTGATAAATTTAGGAGAGTCTCCATATAATAAACTAATAATTTGACGACTTTTGGTGCAATGGCTACCGCGCCGGACTCAATGATATTATTAAACAAGACTGGACCAGCCTTACGCGAACATTTCAAACCAGAAAAATGAGGCAAAACAATTGACAGTTTTACTTCAAATATGTAATGAGATGACAGACCAAGTGCGTTAGTTTGTATTGAATTGTGCTTGTTGGAAACATTAAATTTAATTTTAACAGTGCTAGTTGTTGTAGACTAAGAGATAAGTGTAATTTTTGCAACCATCAGCAGCAAGGCGGATTCAGTGTTTATGGGGTGTAGAGCATCTCTGTGATGGGGATGAACTAGGTCTGCCTGCATAACTTCAATCGGTTTAGGAGTTACAGACGTTTAAAGGTCAGTAAAAAATTAACGATCAGCTGCTAGGCTGATCGTATGATATTATTGTAGTGTGCACTGTGGCTTTGTAAAAAATACAAAAACTGACATGAACTGCCAGTCTGTTTAGGAGATACAGCCATTCAAAGGTCGGACCTTTGAAAGGCTATAACTCCTAAACCGACTGATGAACCATGTCAGTTTTTGTACTGTTCACATAGCTACAGTGCATACTACAATAATATGATAAACGTCTGTAACTCCTAAACCGACTGAAGGTATGCAGGCTGACCTAGTTCATCCCCATCACAGAGATGCTCTACACCCCATAAACACTGAATCAGCCTTGCTGCTGATGGTTGCAAAAAGTACACTTATCTCTTAGTATATGGCATGCTTCAACTTAAAGTGCTTTGGGCCTATCCATTAATTTTACTTTGATCTAAGGCCGGACTGCCAAACCAGGGTCCTGGGTTCGAATCCCGGTTCGGTCATGGATGTTTATGTGTATGTGCCGTTGTTTTATGGTTTCCATAATAAAAAGCCTATAGTGCTTGCTTGGGATCATTAAAATGTATGTGCCTGTGTCAGTTATTTATTTATTTATTACTTGGGAGCTACTAATATTATTGACGTTTTGGAGAAGTTTGTTGCAATAATTATTACGATATATTGTAGTACTGTCTACTTTACTACTAGGTTCATCGGCGAGGGACGAGACGCAGGCTGGGTCTCCACCCTTATGTTGTTGACATACCAGCAATTCGCACGAAGAAGTTTGCTTCTTCTTTTATAATGCGCACGGCTAAAGAGTGGAACGCACTGCCTGCGGACCTGTTCCCTGAGCAATACAACTTGGGCCTCTTCAAGGCGAGAGTGAATGGGCATTTTTCTAGGTAAGCATGCTACATCTTCGGCCTCATCGTCACTTAACATCAGGTGAGATCGGGGTCAAATGTTTACCTATCAAACAGAAAAAAAAAGTACGATTATTTATTAAGTATTTAATCAATTACATTTATCTTGTATTGCATTGATAATGAATTGATGCACCTAGCTACCTACTAACCTAGAGATTAAGCAATACAAATCAATATTATTATTTATTTATACAATAAACTGGTGTTTTTCAATGTTTTTGCATAAATGGCAATACCTTCAAGCGTCAAACATTGTGTCAAACTTTAAAATATGCACTATAATCAATCACACATTATGCAAAAACATTGGAAAAAAACAGTTTATTGTATAAAACAAATATTTTTCTGTAGTTTTGAAGACTATGCTTGCAACATTAACATTATACAACATACAATGTACCTACTAGCTTTTGCCACTTTTGCTCAGTTACCATCCCGCTCCACATTTATGACTCAAATTGACTCAATAATTCGTTTTCGATATATAAGGTCTAACAAAATTAGGTGAAAGTATTTTAAGGGGATGATCAGACCATCAAACTAATGTTGAAATCGCGAATAAAAAATCTGCTGTCCCATACATTTAGGTCGAGTAGGTTTGTATGGAACATCTGATTTTTTTTCGCGGTTTCGATATTGGTCCCATAGAGAAAGTTGTTCAGTTTGATGGTCTGATTATCCCCTTAAAATAGTTTCACCTAACTTTGTTAGACCTTATATTTCGTCGAAAATATAAAGGGTGCTAAAAAGGGCTAAATCCGATCAGCGATTTTCGAGTTAGCAGAAAGACGGACAGCTTGCATTTCATGCATATTTTATTCCGATGGCGAGGTTTTCCAATACTTAGCGTCTGCAATGTTTTTATGGGCAAAAGACTACCCGTCGCCACTTGAAAAGTTATTCCACCCAAATCTGAACATGCTGAATTGAACTTTGCCACAACTTCATATGTATTTAAAGTATATATAATGCATCTGCAGGAATATTTCAGAATATCTCGAAAGTGAATAGGGTTGTCTATTTACGTTTGAAATTGTTCTTAAAGACGTCTTAAAGCTTTATAAGCGATATTGTACATTTAGATACTACTAATATGAAGACATTAAGAAATTAGAAATGAAATGATCTATATAAATATCTTAAATATTGTCACGTAGATTATCTAGTACCATTAAAGTACCAGAATCTAAATAAAATAAAATAAATAAAATGCACTTTATTGCCACACAAAATACAAAAAAAGAAAAGGTACAGAAACAATAGACAGATTAATCAAAGAGAAAAATCAAATATATATAAAAACACACATTGTGGCAATGGGTTAGGACTCAGTGTCCGCTGGCAGGACCTAATAAGATCTGCTGCTCAGCACTGATTTGCAGTCCCAACCTGCTCTTATATCAGCATACATACATCGAGGGTACAGGGTAAGTAGGCACTACACAATTTTGACTTAAGTTATACTATATCACATTACATTATCTTCATTATGGTATTTAGGATATTATTATCATCTTAAAGTTAAACTAGGATTATAGATTAAAAAGAGTGTGGGGGTGTCAATCTAGCCCGGGCTTGTATTATGATGACTCTAGACAACGGTACAGAATACATACATACCATAGATAAAAATATACTAACCGCTGATTGCAGGTTCGAATAATCCAAGGGGCATAATTGATGTATGGTGAAGTCGAATATTTGAACACAAGTCATGGAGGTTTTTATCTACTAACGAGCATTAACCCGCGACTTCGTCCGCACAAATTATATACCAGATTTTAAGTCAGATCATAAGCTAGCAAACAATAAAAGTTTCATCAAAATCGGTTCAGTAGTTTTTACGTATACTCGTTCAAACAAACAAACATCCAAGCAAACAGACAGACAAAAAATAAAAAAATTGGTGAAATGGAATCAGGGACACCTAAAAACCATATCGTTACTTTTTTTTTTTTAATATCTTCAATGTACAGACAAACTTCTTGTTACAGTTTTATAATAGTATAGATTCATAATAGTATTCATTGATATTCATTCTTTATTGTAAAGTATATAATCTATTCATCATAACATAATATACATCAGAATACAAGTTTGGCACTGCAGTATGGGGACAAATAATTTTGCGTGACAATAACTCAGTTGCAGAAACGCCCATTAGAGATAATCCTCCATTAAATCTCTTGCTAGCTTTTTCTACGTCAACAAGACAAAAAGTGACGGCAAGAGAAGCCCATTAGAGTTAATCCTCCATTAAATCTCTTGCTAGCTTTTTCTACGTCAACAAGACAAAAAGTGACGGCAAGAGATTTAATGGAGGATTAACTCTAATGGGCGTTTCTGCAACTGAGTTATTGTCACGCAAAATTATTTATTCTAAAATTTAAAAGTTAAATGTATAACACAATCAAAGGTCTAGTTATGGAACAATGATACATTAAACCATGACACTATTCGTTTTAGACCTTAACTGAATAGACATAGAGAAACTTTTCGTGCAACCAACTTTATACTCAATAACAGTCACGGCCATTCCTAGGTCTTCTGGGAATAGGTCTGGTACGCCGTCGGCATGATAAGCTGTACCTACTTTTCAGTCTGCCTTGAAATTGTGTCATAACTTCTTAGTAATTCATATTTCGTCACCTATACAGTCCAATCCACTAAAAGTGTCTTAGAAGGTAAACAAAAACCTAACACAGCATAGCATATGCTCACGAAGTCCCGACTATATTCGTTAGGTAGAAATGTTCCAAATATACAAAATTCAGTATAGCCACCATTATGTTGTCCTAGTCTCCTAAACGTCCACTGCTGGACATAGGCCTCCCCCAAGGATCGGCACAACGACCGGTCCTGCGCTGTCTTCACCAGGTCCACCTTGTCTGGGGCTTTCCGGTTCGCGTTCGCCACTCGAGAACTTTTCGGACCATAGGCCATCTGTTCTGCGAGCAATTTGCCCAGCCCATTGTCACTTTAAGTAATTCTTCGGGCTATGTCGGCTAACCTGGTTCTGCGGATCTCTTCATTTCTTTCTGATTCAATGAAACTTGTGAGTGAATTTCAGCCTTTCTATGCCTTTTGTGAGCGACCACGTCTCATTTCCTTATGTTATCACTGGCAGTGCACACTGGTCAAAGACTTTCATCTTGAGAGACTTTGGAGAGACTGCGTTATGTTAGAAGAGAAGATATTGCGTAACTTCCTAAATGCCCACACCCTTTTCAACTGGTGTTTATGATTCGTGCATCATAAAAACCGTTTTGTTTGTTTTGCAAACGTTAAATAGCCATAAGACAATAAAATATTGCATCCTTTTGTAACGACGGTCAATAAACGAACGAATGGAAGTGTATAAGTCAGGTTTGCATGCGGGCATGCACTCAACTCAAGTGATTAATTAAACTGGACGAAGCGAAAGTGACATCGGACAAGCGGAGAACTGAGTTAGACATACCTACATAGTACATATAGTGCGAATATGGCAGAGCTCTCAAAGCAATACATATGTTACTTTCAATATTGATAAAGTTATTGAAGATAGATTTAAAATGAGAATTTTTATTCATGTTATTACTAGCTTTGGCTTTGTAGGCTTCTTTGTAGTTTGTTAACGGATTAAATACCAATGAAATTTAATGGTAAAACTTACTTACTTACTTACAATGCTGGCTCAGGGACCCGAAGTGGGTCTTGGCCTCCGACAACAAAGCACGCCATTCATCTCTTTTATGTACCATCTCAGTCCAGTTCGGCACCTCCAGCTCCTCGAGATCTTTGGTAATCTGGTCTATCCAGCGATACCTGGGTCTGCCCACTGGGCGACGCCCGGAGGGTCGCCCCAGATACGCTCGCTTCACCGCGCGATCTTCCTCCATCCGTTCTATGTGTCCGAGCCAGCGTAGTCGAGCAGATTTTATCTCTCCTAGTACTTTGGGAGTAGAGTCTAGGTCTTCTATTTCCATATTTTTCCTTATTCGCCAGCTCCCATCTTCATTTTTAGTCGGTCCCAGAATCTTCCGGAAGATTTTCCGTAATGGTAAAAAATGTTTTGAAATTTCGTTTAGTTTTCAATCTCATAATTTAATATCTACAAATTCATCTTGGACATTGTCACAGATACGTTTATCGTAAAGGCTGTCACACACAGGGTAAAAATACCTCAGTGATCATAATTCGATGAAAATAGCTGTCATGGATGCGTTTTGCTACTGCTTTTTGAATTATTTTCCATTTTACTAGTAATTTCTACTTTTAAATCCTTTCTAGAGATGTAGAAGTGTTTTATTTTAATTCTCTATTTTTTTAGGTTTAAAATAATTATGACCCGGCTCTAGTACGGCTTTTAGTTTTCGTAAAAAAGTATGGGTCCAAATTCGTCACCCTTCTTTAATACATAACCGTGTTGAGTGTTGAAACCTTCATTTCAATCTATACTATTATAAAACTGTAACAGGAAGTTTGTCTGTACATTGAAGATAGTAACAAAAAAAAAGTTACGATATGGTTTTTAGGTGTCCCTGATTCCATTTCACCAATTTTTGGATTTTTTGTCTGTCTGATTGTTTGTTTGTTTGAACGAGTATCACGCAAAAACTACTGAACCGATTTTGATGAAACTTTTTTGTTTGATAGCTTATGATCGGACTTAAAATCTGGTATATAATTTGTGCGGACGAAGTCGCGGGTTAACGCTCGTTATATATACAACTACAAACTTTTCAATTAGTAAAGTCGTACCGAAGCATTTTCACCGAGAACAAAGGATCTTAAACATATCTTGAGATGTCGTATGATGTCATCTCTTGTTAATTGATCGTACAATTGACTCGGGTATTACATACATACATACGTATAACTGACCAATGGACATTATAACCTCACGCAGTGGTTGTCGCCAGACGATTAGTCAAATGCACTTGTTCACATGTATACAGGGTGTTTATGTCATTCGACAATCTTTATTTATTTATTTTATTTATTTAACACTTTATTGTACACATAACAATACAGAAAAAAACAATTAAAGTAGACATGTACAAAGGGCGAGCTTATCTCTAAAGAGATCTCTTCCAGCAAACCCGCAACAGAGACAGTTCTGAAGTGTGAGGCAGACAAAATGTGTACAGCACAAATGATAAAAACTAGATACTTGTTGTTACATGGAAGTTATATATATAAATATAATATAAATAAACATAATTATAAATAAACAAATAGATACAATAAACATACATAAACTATGGCTTATTTTAGAGAGTGATAGTGTTCATTCACTTGCTTTTTGAAGGACGCAAATGTATCTTTTAAGGATCTACAGAGTAATTGTAAAGAAAAATTCATGGTTAGTTAAAATCTTTGACTATTTATTATGTGGACTAGTTACGCGTGTAATTCTACTAACAAACATTTCTGCCACTTTTTGCAGGGGGGCGAGGTAACATGAAATCCGCAGCTTTGGATTTTATTCCCCATAACTTTAGATTCTAATTTTGATTGTTAAAAATCATGAAAAGTAGTCTCGTGTGAACCCCAAACGCTCTAAGTTCTAAGTTATTATTTTGCTATTATAGGCTGTCTCGTTTAGTGATAAGTTATAAAATTGAATGTAAATAAAATAAAGATAAATGTTTATTTTTAACTTTTGCTTAAAACTATTACATTAAACGGTAGACCAAAAACGAGGCAAGCCTGATCAATGCACATAATCAATTGTTCTTATACCGTGACAGAGGGGAAATGCTTCCGCAAGGCTAGTCCTCATGTAAGTAGTCAAAGGTTAAAATGTATTTTTTATACAAACTGCACCAGGACATGAGGGAGGCGAGCGAGGAATTTTTATTCCGAAATTTGGTATAACCATAGAAAATGAGATCAAAGATATTAAGACACATGAAATGGAGCGGCGAATAGCTTAAATAATTTCTCAAAACAGTGAGAGTTTACCTACAAAAGTAACAAACTTACAACACCATACCATACTTTTTGAAAAGCCGGCTGTCATTGGGACTATTACATTGACTAATTAAAATCAACTAAAAAGCCGCCGACTTTGGCTGTTTTTGGCGAACTTCACATTGCATTACCAACTTATTAATAATCTCAGCCGATAGACGTCCACTGCTAGACATGGGCCTTCCCCAATGATCACCATAACGACCGGTCTTGCGCTGCCCTCATCCCACGGGTTCCCGCCGCCTTCACCAGGTCGTGGGACCACCTTATGGCACCTCACTGCCTATTTACGCTTTCCGGTACGCGGTTGCCACTGGAGAACTCTTCGGCCCCATCTGTTCTACGAGCAATTTGTCCAGCCAATTTACTGCCTGCGATTAATATCATATCTTTTTCTCTTTTCCAGGTCATAGTAGAATCGCACAAGGAACTAAGATGTCCAGAATGCAGGGTCCTGGTGGAGGCAAAGGTGGAGGAACTGCCTCCGAACGTGCTCCTCATGAGGATCCTGGAGGGCATGAGGAACTCCGCTCCGAGGAAGCCCATCGGTGTTGGGCAGAGGATCCCGAGGAGTGGACATTCTCAGGTATTTCTTTATTTAGGTTTCTACATACTCGTAGCTGTACAACGTGGAATCGAGGTCGTTTTGAAGCCGCTAGGAAGTGATATGCCATCAGACGACGACGGCGATGGTAAAATTTGACAAAAGTAATATAGTTAAAGTTAAATAAAAAAATTAAAATGTGAGAAGACCGTGTTCGAAAACGTCTCGAACCCGTAGTAAAACTAGTGATGGAGGCGGGCGCGACGTCCACTCGTTGAGTTGATTTTTGTCAGCGTGATAAGAGTAGCTTACTAATGGTTCTCGCTTTTTCGAGTTTTTCTAGATTATTTTTTAATAAAATTTTAAAATCTTGTTTTTGTAATTTTACCGTGCCAATCGATTGTACTACTGATGGCATATCATCTCCTTGCGACTTCAAAACGACCCCGATTCTACGGTGTATACACGCCATAGATTAATATATATATTGGATATAGATGGGTAACTCGCCTTGAATTTTAGCACATCCTAATTGCGTTGCCGCTTATCAGCACTAGGGGGCGCCACATTATGAAATAAATTGAAAAAGACGATCGGCCGACACGAAGTTCGAACCTTAGCTACCCGGATCGTAAGCCGGTTGTCTAGACCGCTAGATCAACAAGACAGTGATTGATATGGGCGAAATCCCTCACTACTACAGCGCAGCGCGTGAGGTGTAGTGCGCTGTTACTCCGATATGAACCCTAGTTCAACACTTAGTGCTTCGAAACATAACCGATAGATGGCGGAAGCTGTCTATGGAAAATCAGCGTTCCACTTAGTTTGTACTAAGATAACATAGCATGATACACGCTTTAAATTAGATACTAGGCAAAATGCTATACAAAAATGGCTAGGTGAGCGAGGTGATGGCAGATGGAGCAAAGCATAGTCTGAGTGGTGGCCTAGGGGAAGGGAAGCGAAGTGTGGGTCGTCTGGCAGCACTATGGGTTACCGATATATGTACATGAAAGGAGTCGCGGGAGATACGTGGATGCGAGATACTTAACACAGAGGAGGGTGCGGTGGCATAAACAAATGGAGGCCCAATGATATTTTACACAAGATATGTTACCTTAAAATTGTGCCGCGTCACAGCCGTCATGCACGTATTATTGCGGACTATTGAAAGCCATCCTAATTAGGTCTTTTTCGAGTCTTCACTTTGCGCGCGCTAGAAACATATCTGCTTTGGTTAGGTATATAATATCATTGTGGAGCTTTGACTACTATATAGGGACTAGCCACGCGTGGAATTCTACTAACAAACATTTCTGACACTTTTTGCGGGGGGCGAGGTAACATGAAATCTGCAACTTTGGATTTTATTCCCCATAACTTAAGATTCTAATTTTGAACGTTAAAAATCATGAAAAGAAGTCTCGTGTGAACCCCAAACGTTCTAAGTTCGAAATTATTGTTTCGCAATTATAGGCTGTCTCGTTTAGTGATAAGGTATAAAATTGAATGTAAATGCACATGATTAATTAATCTTATACTGTGGCAGAGGCTCGTCGATATTTCCAACGTTTTTGTGTCCCTTATATCCAATGACGTGACGTAATGTATGACAGGAGCTACAATTTTTGTCTTTGGATTAGAAAGGGACAAAGTAACGTCGAAAACAACGACGGGAATTCACGAAAGAAGAACGATCATTACCGACCACCAAGGAGTATTATCATGTTTCACCGCTTGTTAGGCAGGCCGTACTCCAAGGTATAGGCAATACCTATGACAGCTTCCTGCCTATACCCAACAGTGGGTGGATTCAGGCTGTGGATGCTAATAGTAAAATTATGATTGCCATCCAATTTGTATGGTCTTGCAGATGTTTTGATTAATAACCCTTTAGGGTTAAATTAGATCTACTCTGATCACGCGATCCCGTAGGTAGTAATAAAAATGTAATTACATTATAATGATTATGAATGTTGTTTGTTTTGCTCATAATGAATCATGTCATGTAATTAATTCATAATACACAATTTGAATAATATTGTGGTTATTTTTTCCTGCAATTCTTGCGTAAATTTCTACAATGACAAATGCATTTTGTGAAATTGGTTTTCCTTCTCTACCCTTTCATAGAAACCTGTCGTCATTTACAATTTCAATAATGTCTATGTCTTTATTATACCGGGTCCAACTTAACACGCTAACGGTTCTTTAAGAGGGTGATCAGACTGATCAGACCATCATACTGAACAATTTTCTCTATGGGACCAACTTCAAAAACACGAAAAAAATATTACCTGTCCAATACATTTGGGTCGAGTAGGAGATTGCAGTTTTCTATGGAACAGTTGTCGTTTTTACCCCAGTTTTTGTCGTTGTAGCCCAGTAATTTTACGGAGTTTTCTTAGGAGGGGTGGGGAGTAGTTATGAGTTGGACTTTTAAACTGTAACCGGCACCATTTAGTGACAAAAAGACTATCTGAAAACATATTAAAAAAAAATTTGCTGCGCAACATAGAAATCGAAATTGTATCTCCCAGAAGGCTTTTAAATTAATAATATTAATATCAATGCACTCATTTTAAATAGATTTAACAAAATAAATTATTTTTGAACAGTAAAATAGCCATTTAAATTTTAAAATGAGATATTTAATAGATAATACTAATGTATTTTTCAAAGCCTTCTAAGTAGACAAAAATATTAACACCATGTTTGAAGTATGTATAATGGTAAATCCTTAAAAGCTTGCTAGTTTTTTTAGAACGAGATAAATGCTAAATTTAAAATTTGGGGCTGTTGCTGACGTGATATTTTTTTAATTTTGGGTACATTTCTTAGCTCAAATTGGCCCTTAAATACTATACCGAAAAAAAATATCAATTACTTATTAGTCCCGGCTCATACCGTAAAATGAGTCTGGGCTAATTGGTCCTATAGAAAAAGTAGTTCAGTTTGATGGTTTGATCATCTCTATAAAATACCGTCAGCATATTAAGAAGGACAATTTTTTTTTTTCGGATATAGATGTTTTTTAAAATAATGTTTTTTTGTTAGGTATAATAGTGGTATAACCGCTTCACTGTTGATATATTCAATGATATCAAAGAATACATTATCGATTGACGATATCTATACTTACTTCCGTTTATCGGCTCTCCAGATTAGCATAACAAACGATTGATGAATCATTTTTTTATTTGTAATTGCAATACTTACTCATTCACGTTTACAATTCAAAATAATACGTGTTTACTATGCAAATTAGCTAATACGGGGTGTTAGGGTAAACAGTTGATTTACTTTAAGGGGTGATTGTACCCATGATACTGAATAAATTTCCCTAAGAAACCGGCAAAAAACGATTTTTCATATAAACGTTCGATCAACTGATTGTATTTAGTATTGTAAGTCGATTTGTTTTGTGAATTTCCTATGTTTCTTTGGAAAATTTGTTCAGTATCATGGGTACAATCACCCCTTTAAGTAGTGCAACTGTTTACCAAAACACCCTGTAGTAAATTATGTGGCTAATATTAGGCGAGTAGATTGTTAGCAAACAAATTATAACAGGTAAGCGCAAATTACGAGTCGCATTGGGGCGGGTCGCATTATTGCGCAGCGGATTTCCGTCCGCTTGGGGCGGGGGCCTTGGATGCGGCCTGTCGTAATGTCATACCAAGCGGATCTTTTTACAACCTCTACTGTATTACGTCAAACTAAAAATCCGTCAATGCGTTGCGACTCGGCACGCTCTAATGATCGTTTTTCTTTTGGTTTTCTGGGGTATCGATGGATGGCGGTACGTTCGGCGCGAATAAAGGTCAAAATTTCAAAAAGTGATTCTTTAAAATAATAAAGAGGGAAAAGTTTATCAAAAAGATGCCAATGCTTCTTTTGATAGAATTATTTCATTATTTAAGAATTGTTTTAATGGAAAATTTTAAACTCTTTACGTGTGACATGGTTGTATGGGCTCGATCCCTGACCTTTAATAAGAAGGCAGGCATAATCTTGACATGATGTCGCGAACATCTCCATGGAGCGATAAACATGCCATCTGTTAAGTTTTTTAGGATCTAAATTTTAATAAAGAGAAAAGAAAAACGCTCATTGAAATTAGTTGACTTTCAAAAAACAAGTTAGCTGTTCATACATTTGAGTCGAGTAGGGATTGCAATTTATTATGGCTGTTAGCAGATTTTTTTTGTGATTACTCGTTTGCTCCCATAGAAAAAGTTGTTTAGTTTGATGATCTTATCTGAACCACCCCCGAAAATTAGTCACCCACTTCGATTACACCCTGTAGCGTGTGAAGTACGCATTTTCTGCTGCGATGCGGTCCTATCCGTCCCGATACCACCCGTCGTGATATAAATAAAATAATGTATTTAAGACAACATGATCCAGAGGGTTAGTAATACAAATAATACTAAAAAGTTAGTATCTCTGTTAGTATTTAATTTGTAGGAGTGACTTAGTGATATGGCACAAATGTCCCCCACCGTCAGGTATCTCTCTCGGGATGGTATTGGAGCTGGCGCGCACCATGCGTAGCAGTGAAGCCTATTTTTTGCGGAGTATAGCATGGAAGCCATCAACTTGTGCGCTCGCAAACATCTGTGATGCACTGCAGAAACGCGGCAGCCCCAACAGTGCCCTGAAAGCATTGTTGAATTGGACACGCAAGGCGTTGTACGATTTCTTGGTATAGCTGATCCATAGGCTGCCCGAGTAGAACGGATATGCATGCGCTAACTTTTAAATTGTAATATTTTCAGACGCAAGCGCAGCAGGGTGTGCTGCAGCGCAGCGACGGTAAACAGTTGCCGCCGCACGCACGCGCCATGCACGACTTCATCTCTAAGGAGCCGGGGTATGTTTCTACATTAAATAATTTCCTTTCTATTTGCCTTATTGTCACGTTTCTCTGTCAGAAGTGCGATCCAGTAGAGCGATAGGCAATAGATGTGATGAATGGATTTAGAACAAATACTATTTGAAGACCTGGCTGGTGTGGTGGTAACAACACTGAACTGTAAAACCAGAGGTCCTGGGTTCGAATCCCAGTATGTTCATTGATGTTATTTGTTTATGCCATTGTATGGTCTACTAGATATAAAAAGCCTAGTTACTAGGCCCTAGTAAAAATATCTGTGCCTTTGAGAGTTATTTATTTTTAGCACAAAGGGGAGCCTAGACCTCCCTTTTTTGTGTTAAAACTTGTAATTGAATTGCGCAATTATTAGTTTGTTCAATGATTCACATAAAACATGCAAACAGACGCATTTCTGTTCTGCAAAATTATAGACAGAACGCTGATAACATATTAGATTCTGGTCTGGTGACCTTGGTACAGTTTCATATAAATGTGCGTAATTTGTTAGATAATTATGTTGTATTGATACATGAAATGATAGCGTTTGAAGCGTGGGAATATAGTTATTTAGGTAAATGTGACAATCAACTCGCGCGCGCGCTGTACCTCTTTAAATGCCAGGCCACACAGAGGCGGTTTTGCGGGAAAGCGGGCCGGAGGCAGACCTGCTGGTCCGGAGATATTCGCTTCCAGCAGGTCCGACTCCGGCCCGCTTTCCCGCAAAACCGCCTCTGTGTGGCCTGGCCTTAAGGGTTAATTATACCAAGATATTAGTGTGGTATAACAATATAATATACTTACTTGCATGGCGTTCCTCTGTGAAGCTGTGTAATTGTTTAATAAATAAATAAATATATAAGGCGTGCGTGGAAGAAAATATTGGTGGAGGCAGACCTAGGAGGACGTACCTAGACCAGGTCAAGGACGTCATTAAAAATGCCAGGGTAAAATCAGCCGAAATTGACGGGAATGTATGACAAGATGTATGGACCTACAGAACCGCCCGAAATGGAGATCCATAGTCTGTGCCTAGCCTACCCCTCTGGGAAAAAAGCGTGATAGTATGTACGTATGTATGTACCTATGTACTATATTAATTCTAATTAATATATTATTTATATGTTTACAGAGACCTATCGTTCAAGAAAGGCGAAACGATATTGCTGCAGAAGAAACTGGATCCTTTCTGGTACCAGGGCGAGTGTTCCGGCAGGGTTGGCATGTTCCCCATCACTTATGTACAGGTTCGATTCCTATCCATACAATATAAGATACCAAGGCTGTATTGAGCTTCACTCCTAAAACTAAGAAGTCGTGGCGGTAACCTTGCCTTCCATGAAAGAGGTTGCGGTTTCAAAACCAGTCTGAAATAGTTTTATAACGATTTGGTGTTACCACCGGCTTTTCGATGAAGGAAAACATTAAACAGGACACGTAAGATTTGTTACATCACTGGCTTTTTGATGAAGGAAAACATTGAGAAGGGACCGTACGATTTGTAACGCCACTGGCTTTTCGTTGAAGGAACCATTGAGAAGGAAACATACAATTTGTAACATAGCAGTTTCTTATTTCTAGCTAATTCTGTTGCTCGTCGTGTAATTTTGTGGAATTCGCAAAATATATTAATTGTTCAAAAAAATTTACCAAACTGATTTGGAACAATGCATGTGCAAAACCATTGTGGTAATTTTTCTCTTTTCACACAGTTCAGTTTGTTCTGTTCTTTATTATGTAGAAATAGTATGGTTTTGCGTTCAGTATGTGTTCAGTATTAATATTTATTCATTCAAACAACCCTGTTCAACATATTATATGACACTAGAATTTGACACCTCCGTATAAGGTAATAAAGTTAATTTTCTATTTGTTCCAGGTTGTGGTACCTCTCCCGATTCCCACGGCGTTGTGCAAAGCGTTGTACGACTTCAGGATGTCTGCTCCCGACGAGGAAGGATGTCTGGCTTTTGACAAAGGTAATTATTTATTCATTCAGAATATTGGTGGCGCGTTGTGGAGATGTATTCTGTGTGAATGACATTAATGCCATCTAGCACCATTGGGTATTTCATTATTTGTACTTAAATGTAATGTTTTTAGTAACAAAATAAAGATAGAAACGTCTTAAAATATTATAATACCTAGTAGCGAAGAGTTTTCGAGTGACGACCGCGTACCGGAAAGCGCAGCGTGGGTAGGCCCCCCACACGGTGGACCGACGACCTGGTGAAGGCGGCGGGAACCCGTTAGATGAGGACAGCGCAGGAACGGTCGTTGTGGCGATCCTTGGGGGAGGCCTATGTCCAGCAGTGGATTTCCATCGGCTGAGACCACCACTGGCTGCTGGAATCTTCGATCTTTGCTACGAAATTCTCATTTTATACAAACGTTCATCCCCGTTTCATCCCCTCTTAACACGGAATATTTATTAGGTTCCTTTTTACATCGAAGAAAAAATTCTGATGCTTATGTTAAGTCTACCGGCATTGCGCACGCGTGGTGGACCAACACCCATACACCCCTGAGGGTAGGCCTGTGCCCTGCAGTGGGACGTACATAGGATGATGGTGACATATGAATAGACAATAATAGTACACTATAGAAGCGAAACTATGGTTATCTTGCAATCAAGGTAAACATGGCGTATCTTGACATTTTGTAACATTTGGTAGGCGTATTTTGACATTTAACGCGGGAGTTTCGATTCCATAGTGTACTATTATTATCTATTCATATGATGATGATTCTTTATAACAAGACGAGCAGATCGTAAACAGTATTGATTGCTGACAGGTGCAATAATAACGGTGCACAGAAGAGTTGACGAGAACTGGGCGGAGGGACGGCTGGAGCAACGCGTCGGCATATTCCCCATCGCCTTCGTGGAGCTCAACCAGCCCGCCAGGCAACTTATGAATAGGTACGTCCAGTTCGTGATTTCAGCGAATATTTACGCTAGAAATAACACTAAATTCCGAAACAGGATTACGATTTCGTATGGATTTCCATTTACAAAATCACAATTCTGATTCGGAATTCCGATGTCGGAGGTCACTAGCACCGAAAAATAGACGCGTGCTCGCCATCGGCCATATTTAAATGGTCTTAAGGTTAAAAGCACGCCTGATAAGATAGCATAGTTTTTGACTACCCCGAAAGGTATTAGGGTCGTGAGTTTATGTATGTCATTGTTCTTAATAAGAATAAGATGACGGTAATTTTGATCTTTGAATGTTTTATGGAAATTTAATTTTAATACGTAATGCTTTTGTTATGCAGTGCACCTCTGAACCGGCCAGTGCCGCCCCTACCTGAACACAGAGCGGGGCATTCCGAACACAGACATCACGCACAGGTAAGCTTTCCTCCTCCGCCCCTCTTCTCCCTCCTCATCCTCCCCATGCAATGCAATCTTGGGCCAAACCCTCAACAAGGTATCAAGTCATTGCTCCATTTTCTGGGCCTTTCCCCAATACTTTACGCAAGAGTCATTATACAGGTCCTTCTTAATTTGCTGACACTTTTTTAAGGGGATGATCAGACCATCAAACTGAACAACTTTCTCTATGGGATCAACATCCAAATAGCGAAAAAAAAAATTGCAGTCCCATACATTTGAGTCGATATTCGGTACTGCAGTTTTGTATGAAACAGCTGTTTTTGGTGTCATAGAGTTGTTCAGTTTGACGGTCTGATCATCCCCTTAAAAAGTGTCATCATATTAAGAAGGACCCTATAGATGGTGCCATCGATATAGGAATATTGTAAATGGTATTTAAAACACGATTGTTTTACGCTAGTAATGTAATTGAATGGAGAAAATTGATAAAAATTACGAAAAATTTGAACAATATTTCTTTTCTGAAATTGGGTAAGGGTATGAAATTAAACATTTTTAATGTGTTCTTATTCCTACCGTGTTTTGGTAAAAAATTTGCTTAACTCAAAAACTATATTGCTTAAGGGTGGTTCCACCACAAAGAAATATTAAGTAATTAGTTAAATTCCTGCCCCTCACGCTGCTCATACTGATGACAGGAAAAGCATCATATTTAAACAAGTTTTTGCCTAAATACTTTTTAGTGCAAGCAACCCTAAAGGCTAGGCCACACAGAGGCGGTTATGCGGAAAAGCGGGCCGGAGGCGGACCTGCGGGAAGCGAATATCTCTGGACCCGCTCGGTTTTCTGTATGTTTTGTTGTGTATGGTGTGGTGTGGTGGTAATGTTCGAGTTTGTATGTACCCTACCACACAGAAATACGCGCGGGTCCGGAGATATTCGCTTCTCGCAGGTCCGCCTCAGGCCAGCTTTCCCGCAAAACCGCCTCTGTGTGGCCTGGCCTAAAGATAAGAAAATCTAAGGTAATAACAACTAACGTTTATCTCTTCCAGCACAACCACCGCTTCCAACAAATGACGATGTCAACCCCAACGACCGGCCAATCAAACTACCAAAACCTAGCCACAATGAGCCAGTCCCACCCAAACTACCACGCGAGCCACATGGTGCCACAATCACAAATATTAGTACCACAACCCGCCCAACTAGTCGGCCAACTTGTCACCACAACCGCCGTACCGAGAAACATTATGGAACCAACACAAACAAAACACTCTCTAGATCTAATACACTTCACGAACATGCATAATAAAACCTCAGGAACTGTCCTACAAAGCGTTTCAAGAATCGGCGATAACTACGACAGATTACGACAAGTCAAATTCGATAACTACTCTACTCCAGTACACAAAGTGGAAACTACTTATCAGAACGTCAGAACAGAACATTTTCCTGTATCAGTAGCTAATTTCAACGCTAATAATGTCAGTTCGGATTCCAGTTCCAGTATGAATACACCGGTTGGTGTCAGTTCCACGACGACACCAAACACAAGCTCTGACACAAGCAGTGAGAGCGCTGAACCTAGTTTACCTTCATCACCAGATAATAATACAGAGAGGAACAATACTGTTATAGCGCAGGAAGATGAATCTACGGAAAATCTAGATGTATCTCTAAACACGTCTATGGGAGTATTAAGTTTGAACGAAAGTTCCACTGCGACGAACACGTCTTTGAATGTTAGTTTACCACCTTCTGAAAGTCCAAAATTGAATGCGTCTACGATCAGTAATCCCTCGCAAAATCAAGCGGAAAATCAGGAAAATTTAAGCAATAATGAACCGAGATTGGATGTGCCATCGTCTTCGAAGAATGGAAGGTCCAGTGGGCCGGATTCGTTGTTGAATTTCGGGTTGGGATTGCAGGCAGCGTTGTCGCCATCGCATGGCAAAGATGGTAATTATATGGTGAGAGCACATCGAGATCATCACCATAGAGAAAAGAGGCATAGTTTGACGCCTTCTTCGCATCTGCAGGGAAATCATACTAGTACTAATAGGTAAGATGCATTTTTTTTATTTAAAACGAATGCTTGGCTTAACCCTTGAACTTCCATGGACGCGTTATTATTGATCTATTTATCTATTATCTTAAAGCCGAGTTGCAAGAGGTTAAGGCGCTGATAAAGCCAAAAACTGTCTTTTGTTGTCTGAGTTAGGACACACTGTTTTAGAAATAATTTCAGATATTATTCGAATATCACGGGCGCGAGGTCTTATGAACTTTATTACTAGCGCCTAGCGTTTATATTCGCATGCATTGACAGCGATATATCAGTCTAGGTTAGCTAGTCCACTTATCCCTAATGGCGTACAACACAATAACAGTGTGCAATCCCTAGTCAAGACTGATTTCTATTCTAATTTCAAAATTATGGCGTCTATCTTAGGCGCGGTTTATATAGAAGAGTCGGGGTACGTAGTACGTAGCATAGCTTCGTTTTATACACACAAAAACGATAATTTACCTTAACGACAAAAACGACGCAATGCTACGTACTATAAGGTTTATATTGGTGTTACTTTGACAGTCCGCTACCGCCACACGTCTCTTCTGTATAATAAGCAACTTATAAAAAATTAAAAATTAAATACACATTTATTTCGGACCAAAAAAAAATCCATAATTTTGTTAGTAGGTTAATAGTAACATTGTTTGTTTCATTTTTTGTTGTGTTGATGATTTTTCCAATGCCTAGTTTCTAAAAAATTGTTAACGTTCGTAGGGTTATAACTTATAACTTATATATTTGGAGACTGCAAAGATTGTATTTCGAAGAAAAACACTTAGAGCTACCATAAAATTCGAGCTTCGTTATAGGCCAGGGAGCAGGCAAACGCAACAAGCGACTACCCCAATAGCAAACCTACAACGCGACTCCAAGACTGATTTGTTTAGTAGTGAACCCCTGTCACTAGTAGAAACGTCATTCTGTCCTGAAACCTTCAATAGTGAACCTTACTTCAACCGCTTCAAAAAATGGTTGGGAGTTGCAGCAAGGTTTCTGACTACTCCGCAAGGGATTATTGTCGTACTTTATGCATGTATAACACAAATTTCGCAGACACTCAGCGGAAATCCTAGCGACGAGCCTGTTAGACCACGCGCCGGAGCGCGAGCGGCGCAGGCGTCGGTCTCGCAGCAACGAGCGCCCCCTCCCCGCCGCCTACGTCGCGCTCTACCCTTACAAGCCTCAGAAACCCGACGAGCTAGAGCTTAAGAAGGGAGGTTAGTTATCTTATTCAGAAATCTATCATCCATTGATTTATAATTATAACTAACTAGTGTTAACACGCGACTTTATCCGCACAAATTATATACCGGATTAAGTCAGATCATTAGCTAACAAACAAAGAAAGTTTCATCAAAATCGGTTCAGTAGTTTTTGCGTGATGCTCGTTCAAACAAACAAACAGACAGCAAAAAAATCTTTGTCCCTTTCTATAAATTTTTTTCGTTAGATTAGAAAGGGACAAAGTTGACGTCAGAACGACGACGACGGTAACATTACGGACTGCCAAGGAGTATTTTCATGTTTCACCGCTTGTAAGGCCAGGCTCGTCAATCTTCGTTTGCGCAGAGCAGTACAAAATCGGGTATTCTCTATCTCGGTCCAACTCGAATAGCAGACTATGGATGCTTCGGCAGCGAAAAGGGCGCAAAAGCAATAAGCCAATACCGGCAAGGTCACATCCTGAATGGTCAATATAATTTAGCGCGCTTTTAAAATTTGTCAACTGCGCAGATACATCGGTGAGACTTATAAACCTGGTACTACTGTAACTGCTTCCCCGCAGTTCTGCTTCAGTGTGGCCTTAATGGTCTATGTTTATGCTAATCCATTTAAAAGCTTTTACTTTTGTAAAAAGATAAAACATTTAACCTCTTCTTAGCGTGTTTTTTTATTGTTTGTGTTCCCGATATTTCGAAAGTGCCATCGGAGCGAAGCGGAGATGTGTAAAATTCACCAGTCGCTCGCCCGATCGCATCAAAAACAAATTTAAGCTGTTTTGATTTGACACAGCACTGCTCCGATCCACTTTGGTGAACACCGGGCTTAATATTGCAAAATTCATACCAGTATTAGCCACCCGGCGTAAATCTATGTATGTAACAAAACATTTTGTTTATCTATATTGTCAGGTATATACACGGTGACGGAGAGATGTCGAGATGGCTGGTACAAGGGGTGTTCGGAACGATCACAGCGCTGCGGCGTGTTCCCGGGGAACTACGTGGCACCTGCAGCCAACATCAGACCTAAACACGACAAGGTGAGATGCTACAAGTTGTTTATGTTCATTTTTGTTGCTTCAGACAATATGGCATTCATAGATTAATATGTATATTGGATATAGATAGGTATCTCGCCTTGAATTTTAGGACGTCCTAATTGCGTTGCCGCTTATTAGCACTAGGGGGCGCCACATTATGAAATAAATTGGAAAAGACGATCGGCCGACACGAGGATCGAACCTTAGCTACTCGGATCGTATTAGCTAAGGTTCGATCCGAGGCTTGTTGATATGGGCGAAATCTCTCACTACTACAGCACAGCGCGTGGGGTGTAGTGCGCTGTTACTCCGATATGAACCCTAGTTCAACACATAGTGCTTCGAAACATAACCGATAGATGGCGGAAGCTGTCTATGGAAAATCAGCGTTCCACTTAGTTTGTACTAAGAAAACATAGATACAAGATAGTCCGTGGACGATCTCTATCGAAAATATGTAAAAAACACCAACTACATACATTATCAAGGTTTATCAAAGCTATGGAGTACAGCGTCCTTGGCTGATCGACCGGGTGAGAAATTATAGCATTCGCTCTAGAATCCAAGAGGCAAGTGTCGTCACCACCGCTGCCAACCTAAAGTGGAATTGGGCTGATGGAAATGTCTGCCGCGTGTCATATAGACCAAAATTACTGCTAATTGGTCCTCCAGCAAAACGAAATCGGCTACAAAGCAGACCTGGAAGAATGTGGTGGCGGGACGAAATCGAATGGCTTTTTAAAGAATTGGGACAAATAAAGAGAACGCAGGGAGGCCTTTGCCCAACAGTAGGCTAATATAAAAGGTGTAACAATACACCCTATTTTATTTAGTACTATTTTTGACCAATAAACTGAACAACTTTCACCTCCCCGGATCCAAGCAGCCTAGCTAGCATGCCACCCACGACAAAGCGTTTAAACGAGAAAAACGTCATGCGCGCTCTTTCTGGCCTACATTAAATAATAAAGATGGAGGCACATCTCGATTTTTGACGTTTTCTCGGGGGTGGCATGCTAGCTAGGCTGGCCTACGTAAAATAATAATGATGGAGGCACATCTCGATTTTTGTCGTTTTCTCGGGGGTGGCATGCTAGCTAGGCAGGAAGACAAAAATTTTATACGATAATATGATGACTACGACTATCTAGACCAAGTCGATAAAATCTGCTGTTCTATACGTTTGAGTCTAGTAACTGCAGTTTTGTGTGAAACAGCAATTTTTTTGTATATTTTTTTCTCGATGTTGGCTCCATTACTATTGCGTTTTGTAATAATCAACTTTATTACACTCCGACATTATTATACCTTGTCAATGTTAATTTCAGCCCTTAGTCGCTAATCATGCTAATCATAATAATTGTTGAACGTTATTTGCAGACGGTAGCGGCGCCGGCAGTGGCGAGTGTGAAGCCCAGCCAGGCTGCGCCCGCGCAACCCACCAACTCCACGTTAGCACCTCCCGATGCGCCGCCCCGCGCTAACAGCCCCGTCACAGGTCTGTATCTATCGACAATCTATTTTATAATTATAAAACAGTTCCTTTTGTCTCTTAGGGGAAGTTGATCAGTATCATGGGTACAATCCATGGAGAAAAGAAAGGAGCGGAGTTGAGGCAAAGCAGTGAGGTCAGTCGCCATTCGATGAGGTCATGACGTCACAGTGGGCGTGGCCTATGCTGCTCAGTTCGAATCGGACCGCCATTGTTTTCGTACGTCATTATTTTGTTTTCTGAGAGGTTTTTAGTCAATAAAAACATCTAGAACGATGAAGTGCGCTGTTCCTGGATGTAAAAATTGTTCAGGATCACAGACAAAGCTTGCAGATGGCATAACTTTTCATAGGTAAATCCAATATAATTTAATATAACAATTTTACCTGTAAATAAAATTATTATTAAGCATACTTACCTTATTCCAGGTCTATTATTATATTTGAGAGCGGCTTACTTGACTTCCGTTTCCGAGCGAACATTACCCTAGTAAAGCGCCATCTGGTGGACACAATCAGCAGCCAGGCAGTGGGGGGCACGGCCAATGAAGCCGGTGCCCGCCATTTTATTTTCATTGAAGATTTGAATTCAGCTAGCGTTCAGCGTGATCGTGCTGCAGAATGCGAGCAAACAACACGACTAGTGTAGGTGTGACCGTGTCAGAGAGCGAGCACGACTATCCCACTACGCCAGCACGATCATATCCTGCTATGCCTTAAAAAATAGTTTATGATTTCGTTCTTTAAGATCTGGAAGGACGATATTACAGCAGACAGGTGTACAAAATAGACCTGGAATAAGGTAAGTATGCTTAATAATAATTTTATTTACAGGTAAAATTGTTATATTAAGCTTTTATACCTTATTCCAGGTCTATTATTATATTTGAGAAGTGTTTGGTATCGGCTGCTGGATTGCTTCTGGATTGACGCCAATGTGATTTATACGAAGTTCATTGATTATTTCAAATTGGTTTGCTTTGTGCGAAAACCAAAAAAGTTTATATAACATTCTTTATGAATATGGTTGGCATGGTGCGTGACCCAAATTTGTTTTTGAATTTGAGTGGTTTCGTGTGAGAACCAACATTATTTCAAACTGATACCAATAAAAACTGCAATCACAAGATATTAGAATACCATTGACAATGGCATAGGAACGCACAATGTAATATTGACATCGATAAAAAGATAAATGTAGGGAGCAACGACAGTCAAAGCCGTGACTTGATCTTAACGGACTTCATCTTCACCGTACAGCACCGTATAGAATAGCAGTGAGTGAATGGGTTCATTCAGCTGAGAGTGGTGGTTTCATGAGGTTCAACTGAATTTTACAACAAGATGGTTCGTCAGCCGTCAGTTGCAAATATCCGACTCGCTTTGCAGACTTCTGATGAATCCAGAAATACGACGCGTGACAATAATAATTCATCATCAAACCTAGGTAGATTTGTACCGTAGGACGTAATAAAAAATTAATGGATGACAAGCTGACTGAGAAAGAAACTTCAAATGTAAAATACACAAACTGTCACTGTTATTTGTATGAATGTCGATAGCGACAATATAACAACGTTAGTATTTCATCTAAGAATTCTGCTCGCATACATGCACATATCCGTAGTCTCCTTGCAGAGGACATTCATAACACCTAGATATTACAAATAGCTTAGCTGTTATACCGAAGCTTTATTTATTTGGCTCTGGGTTACATTTAAGGCCTAAGGGTGAGGCAAAAATTCTTGCATGTCATTATTCGGCAGGAATCAATTCCCTCCGGTACGAACAGGTCTCAAGCCACCGGTCACCGTGAACAAGTTTTGATGATTGATCAGCAAATAATATAATAGACTTCATTCAGCATAATAAAAACACCAACTGATAAAATAAGGATATTACCTAAGTTATGCATATAGGTCAGGTAGGTATGTAACGAGCGATTAGAATGTTTGAAAGATGCCCAGTCAACCGATAACACTCGGTTAGCATAAATTAAGATAGTTGATAAAATGATGTCATAAAAAACGATTGTCAACCCAAGCTGAATAGCATGTTTTGGTAGCTCACTCCACATAAAAGATTCAATCGTACTATTTAATTTATACTGAATTATTATTAAAAACGAAAACGACTAACTTTTCAAGTATAAGATTTTAACCCATTGTCTTTCAATAACGGCTTTTCAAATATTGTAACCTTACGCAACACGCACATGACAGATAAGAAACATTATGAGCGTACAGCGTATAGACTGGATTCGGAACATCCTCCAGGAAAACATAGTCACGGCATGGTCACGGTCATAAGAATGCATTTCACAAAAGCCTAGGCATATCGCGCAGGCACGACATCACAAAAATGTTGAACTACCCTCGTAAAAGGGATTTTATTTATGTGTGATTTCATCACATATGTTTTTCAGTTCAGGTTTCAAGTATTTAAATATATAGAAAGCGACAGTCACAATACGAAGCATGACGAAATATCGGATAGAATAGAACTCTTCGGCGGTATAATTGATATGCCAAGAACACACCTTATAGGCAGCTATCTTTCAGCTTCCTTCTTTGCAGTTTTTGTGTAACGTGCATACATTATTTATTACGTGGTGCTAATACTGCAACAAATTAATGGGACAAAATTGTGTGGGAGAATAGCAGACCGACGCATCAAGCCACATATAAAGATAGCTTAGCTATCAGTTATTTTATTACATAAAGTAGGTAGATATAATTATATATTATTTATAAAGTAATGCATTTTTGAAAGAATGCACTTCAGAAAGTGTGTGACTTTCTGAAACTGCTTGCATGATATTACAAACCAAAATATAAAATTATTGATTAACAACCTTGGGTATTCGTCCAACGTGTATTGTGTAACCATCAGATACTCCTGCTCCGATTGAAATGATTAGAATCCTTTGCAAAAATAGAAAATGTTGGTGTTTGGAGAAGGCACCAATAATTAACTGAACTTTACCAAACGTAGGGTTACTAAATTCTGGATTGGATTGCCAGAAAGAACAGAGTTACGTGACCTTCTGTAAACATTTTTATTTCGATCTTTGTACTGCAACTTTATAAGTGAATATTCGTTAAACGGACAGCCTGGATCCCTTAAGCACTTATGTATAGTTTATATATTATTTCGAGCACCGGAACGTCATCCTGATTTATAAGTTCTGCATAATCTTGTTTTCACTGAATGTAATATTTACCAAAGAGGACCACCCAACAGGTTCGAATTAGGATCGTCTTATTTAGATTAGTATGTGGGTATTGCAGGTAGGTACCCCACATTTAACAAAGAATCCTCCCATTTAACAGGGCAAGTTAAATAAAAGCTTGTTAAAACAAAAAAGGGACTCGTTTAGACGACAGAATCCAAATAAAAACCACGAACGGTGATTACAGCGTGATAATGCTTTCCGATTCCTGCGCGAAATCATGAATGTCTTTAATCTTATTAGGAATTTCAAATTTACGTAGTCCTCCGTGGATACGGGCGCATCTAGAAACGATGACCAGGTAGCATTCGGTACGCTGGAAAGTTTCAGACATAAAATTTGATGACCATTACAGAACATGAAAAGAAAAAGTTTATGGAAATGGCTTTCTGCGTATGTCATGGGGGCAATTAATGTCCGATAGGTACCGGGACACTTAATTCCCTCCATTCTTTTACCTTGTGTTTGGTTCCCGATGCTAGATGCCACGCGGGATACCGACCCACCAGGCAGTAGGCACGTGGTCGGCTGGTCGTCGTGGTGTTGAGCCCCCAGTATAGGCACGTGGGCGGCAAGTCATCACGGTAATATGCCGCCAGCAGGAATGTAGGCAGCAGGTCATCACGGTATTACGCCGCCAGCAGGAGCGTGTGCGGCAGGTCATCACGGTATTATGCCGCCAGCAGGAATGTAGGCGGCAGGTCTTCACGGTATTACGCCGCCAGCAGGAGCGTGTGCGGCAGGTCATCACGGTATTATGCCGCCAGCAGGAATGTAGGCAGCAGGTCATCACGGTATTACGCCGCCAGCACGAGCGTGTGCAGCAGATCATCACGGTATTATGCCGCCAGCAGGAATGTAGGCGGCAGGTCTTCACGGTATTACGCCGCCAGCAGGAGCGTGTGCGGCAGGTCATCACGGTATTATGCCGCCAGCAGGAATGTAGGCAGCAGGTCATCACGGTATTACGCCGCCAGCACGAGCGTGTGCAGTAGATCATCACGGTAATATGCCGCCAGCAGGAATGTAGGCGGCAGGTCACGGTAGTATGCCGCAAGCAGGAGCGTGGGCGGCAGATCATCACGGTATCATGCAGCCAGCAGGAGCGTGGACGGCAGATCATCGTGGTAATGGTAGTGCGTGGGGAGACCGCCCGCCGCATGGTACCAGTGAGCTAAGCGAACACCGGCAGGGAGTGCCGTACCGGGTCGGTAGCTTGTCCAGTATCGGCTTTACACAGGCAGAAAAATAGCAATGCGACGACATTACTAATCTTCTTTATATACTACAGTAACCAAACGGTGGGATAATCGTCGAGTGTCGACCCCAGGCCACGTTACCGTACCTTAACCTGATACCTGCTTGGTGAACTGTCGTTACGCACGGGCAGCGCAAGCCTGGATATTAAGTCTTGAATGTCTTCGCTTCTGCGCTTCATCCGCAGCAGACCTGTTCCTATAGACACATTACAAATACCTCCCTGGACGGGGGTAGAAACACAGGAAAAATAATACTACGAACATCTTAGTTAGCTTTAACGACACACATATAGATTGCCACTCAATCACATTCATTAAACCAGACGAAAACGATTTAGGAATGTTTTTCTCTGCAGTGTAACATTTAACGGTTCATGCACAGAAATATGCAACCGCCATACATTCAGAATTGTTTGGAAATGTTCAGCATACTGCACCATACGAACAATGGAAATTGTAATCTATAAGTAATATGCTCGACGTCTACTTATCAGATTTCTGCAACAAACGCGTCTTTGTCCACCCTCGAAGACTCCATCACTCCTGCGACCCGACGACACGACGACGAAAATACGCACTTTACTATTTAAGGGCACTTGTTAATGCAATAACTATGCAAATTAATCATTTAACCATCGAAAAACAAATCGATATTAAGAAAAAGGAAATTTAAAATTTATATTTAAAAATGGCGGTAACGGGAAGGCAGCGCTTTCCGTTACATGTCCGCTCAGTAGGAATTCAAAACGCCAATGAAAATAAAATGGCGGGCACCGGCTTCATTGGCCGTGCCCCCCACTGCCTGGCTGCTGATTGTGTCCACCAGATGGCGCTTTACTAGGGTAATGTTCGCTCGGAAACGGAAGTCAAGTAAGCCGCTCTCAAATATAATAATAGACCTGGAATAAGGTATAAAAGCTTAATAAGAGTTGTTTTTTGAAAATAATTCTCGAATTAGAAGGAAAATTGGTTTTGCTACTACCCGCAAGATGCCGCTCTTTAAGATGGCAAAAAAAATCGATTTTAGAAACTTAAAGTGTAAATGATAGATGAAAATAACGATTAAAACAAAGTGTTTAACTCGTTTATATCGATTTAACTTTTATTTCTTTTTTGAATTGGTCAATTACTAAAAAAATCGTAACCATTTTATGTTTAAATCCAAGACGACATCTACCGGCGAGTAGATAACGGTCACAACAGACGGAACTAGTTGGTTGTCATGTTACTGTGCATTTGTTGTAGTTACTCCTTTTGCCGCTAGATGGATTTGGGTTTTTGGGGCGGAGCCTACGCCAATCTCGTACCTCGTCCCCCGCATTTTGGCGACACTTACTTGAATAGAAAAATTGCCTTGCCTCACCTCCTTTTCTTCGTGGTACAATCACACCTCAAAGTAATAAAATCATTCACTTACAAAATTCTCGAAAAAAGTGTCCCAGATTAACTTCCGTAAACGTAAGTACGTTTTTTGTATAAACAAACTAAAAACAATGAAACTGTTGAAATTCTTTTTTTTTTTTTTTCATTTTGCTTGCGTTGTTTTTACAACAGCGGCACGACACTACAGACGTGCGCGGAGTCGGTCGATCAAACGAAAACTGGTGCGTAATTGTTGCATCTTTATACGTTTTGTTAACCGACATCAAAAAAGGAGGAGGTTTCTCAATTCGACCGTATATAATTTTTTTTTATGTGTTTTCGCAGATAACTCCGTCGTTTATGAACCGATTTTGATGATTCTTTTTTTGTTGCAAAGGAGATATCCCAAGAGTGGCACCATGATAAGGAAACCAGGATCTGATGATGGCATCCCGGAGCTACACAATAGAACTCCTCAAAAGTTGAATTTGAATTTTGTCGCTTCGTGCCATAGTTAAGGTTTGTCATCCCTTTTCTATAGTACCAATGAATAAAAAGCCAAATGTTTCAGCTCAACCGTTGTCGTACCCGTGGAACCCAACTACTCAGCCGCAATCACAGTCCCAAGCGCAGCCACAGCAAGGCACTCCTAGATCTGAAAAGGTAAATAAAACATTTGTTAGTTGTTCTGTACATTTTATTTAAATAAAAAAAAAAAACGATTCAAACTATTCAATTCGACGGCCCGGTAGCTCAGTCGGTAGTAACTCTGCCTGCTGTGCCGAGAGTCGCGGGTTCGAATCCCGTAAGGGACAAATATTTGTATGATGAATATGTATTTAATATTTGTATTTAATTTTATATATTTGTATTTAATAATTCACTCTTGATTAGAATTACAACACATTTAGGCCTGGCATCGGAGCGGAGATTTGTAAAGTGATAGCCCCTATTACTACTATTCATCCTGAAAAGCTTACAAAAACACTGCATAATAAACCTTAACTTTTGTCGTTTATATGAAACTAAAGACGTTTTTAGAGTCATGACATAAAAATTAACACACTCGCTGCTAATGACCTTCCTCGTAGATCTGTGATAACATGGTCGGCGGTGCGCATAAACCTGGCGAGTCGGTTTATATCGCATACCGGCGGTGTTAGCACACCGTCAATTTACATATTTTGAGACGTAACAGCAAATTCGTACGGCTAGGGTTGCAATGTAAACCAACTTCATATCCGCATGACTAAAAGCCATATACCAGAATATCGTTGAGATATCGCCGCGATCCCGCCGCCACATCGCCGGAATATTTCCGAGATAAACAGTGTCGCGGCGGAATAGCGGCGAAGTGATAAAGTTTAGTAAAACTCGCGGCGATCTCTCCCTTATCGTGTGGGCAGAGCCCTGGTGTCACAGTTTTTTTCAGACCGCCTTACGGCCTCTGACTTGGTTTTTATGTATCAACTAATACCACCAGTGATAGTAACCGGGACCAACGGCTTAACGTGCCATCCGAAGCACGGAATCATTTTTCTTTTTAGGCAATCAGGTGATTCAGCCTGCAATGTCCTAACCAAAACGCACAAAGTGACATATCACTAGGTGTCCCCCGTGAGAATCGAACTCACGACCTCCGTATCGAGAGCCCAATGCTCTTAAACATTAGACCATGGAAGCAGGCGATTCAGTGGCGACATCTCGTTGCGGTGAAGTTCGAAACACGACCTCTAAAACCACAACGGCAAACTAACCTGTTATTCCCCAAATTGCAGTCAAAAGAGAAAAAGCCCGAGAAATCAATATCAACTGGGGTAAGCTTGATGAAGCGGCTGGCGGCCATGAAGAAGTGCAAGTCTCCGCCCCCCGCGTACAGTATGGACAACCCGGTGTTCGAGGACACGCCGGGACCCTCGCTCGTGCTTAACCCGCCCCACCCCGTCCATGTCAGGTGAGGTTATTACGCTTTTTGGGGGTGTGTGACGTTTGAGACTTTCCTTTTTGGTCTATTACGCAGACATTAATTAGGATACATCAAAAATGACGCTATCGTCTCACTTTCAAGTATATATCAGCGGCTGTAGTATAATGCGCGCGATAAGGCTATATCGCGACGTTTATCTCATTCGTTCGCGCGCGAAAAGAAAGAAAGCTAAGACTAAGACGCGATAGCGCTATATCACGCTGCCATACTACGGCCGCAGAAACCGTAGCATGTTGCGCGTCATACGGTTATATCACGTCTTTTATCTTCGTTTGTTTGTTTGTTTATTTGTTTTCGTTCGCGCGCAAATAGAAAGAGCTAAGGCGCGATAACGCTATATCGCGCTGCCATACTACGGCCGCAGAGGTAACTTAAGTGGGCACCGAGCCTCCAATGTATTTTTTTTTTATTTCTAAACAGTTAAGGCTGGGCCACACAGAGGGCAGCTACAGAACGGGTGCAGACCGGCTGCAGGCCGACAGTAGTTGTAAACTATAGAATTATATGCGAGGTGTCACACTGCGGCTACCGTTCCGCAGCCGCGCCGGACTGCATTCAGTGTGACACCTCGCATATAATTCTATAGTTTACAACTACTGCCGGCCTGCAGCCGGTCTGCACCCGTTCTGTAGCTGCCCTCTGTGTGGCCCAGCATTTATACAAAATTTCCAAGAAACAAGAATGTCAGATTGTAGTTATTGTTGGTTTTGTAAAGTTTAAAAAAAATCATTAGGTCCCTCCCTGTTTATATGAAATCGCCCAATTAGCAATTAATCATTAAAGTTGATAATCATTCACTAGAGCATTATGTCTAAAAGCATGTGTTTGTGTTAACTAACTGTGTTGTGTTCGCTATTCCGTTGACATAAGGTTTATAATCGTTTGTGCTCGGAACGGCCGTGCTAACAGCACCCATCACTTTGTTTGCGTTTGTGTGCTCACTTGTTTGTGTCACGGTCGATCGAGTCTCGTTATAAATTAAGAAATAAAACATACTTTATCTTCTATACTTATAAAAGAGTTCTGTAACTGACTGACTGCCTGACAGTCAACGCACAGCCTAAACCGCTGTAGATAGAAACATGAAATTTGGAATATATATTCTGCAGAGGATGTAGGGGTTCGCTAAGTAAGGATTTTTCGGAAATCGACCCCTAAAGGGGCAATCCACGCGGACGAATTTGCGGACAAAAGCTAGTACAGCACGACCAGGAAAATTATTTACCTCGTCAATCTTCGAACAGTCTCCCGACAAAACCCGAAGACGTTTAGTAATCAAAGGGTGCAAAGACAGATTGCAGTGAAAAGGACGCGAAAACAAATTAGCCAATAGCGGCAAAGTATTGAGGGTGGCAGATCCTCATCGGTCAATATAATTTCACGCGCTATTAAAATTTGTCAACTAAGCAGGTAGTATCGCGGACTTCTCCGCCTGACTACCACTAGGCTCATTTTTGCTTGCATAATCTATACTATTATAAAACTGTAACAGGAAGTTTGTCTGTACATTGAAGATATTACCAAAAAAAAAGTTACGATATGGTTTTTAGGAGTCCCTGATTCCATTTCACCAATTTTTAGATTTTTTGTCTGTCTATTTGTTTGTGTGTTTGTTTGTTCGAACGAGTATCACGCAAAAACTACTGAACCGATTGTAATGAAACTTTTTTTGTTTGATAGCTTATGATCTGACTTAAAATCTGGTATATAATTTGTGCGGACGAAGTCGCAGGTTAACGCTCGTAAAAAATAAAATCGCTGTCTAGCCCCGCCCTGTTGATGAATAGACCAATGAATGAATGGTTTCCAATAAATTGATTGAATTGAAGTGATCAGTACATCGGGGAAATTATAAATCTGGTACTACTGTAGCTGTATGTTTCTCTAATCCGAATAAAATAAGAGAACGATGACACGGTTACTCAATACTCAATGCTTTATTGCGTTTCACAATGGTATATATTACTAGAACTAATGGTATATTATTTCACAATAGGTCGTGTAATCTTATAACAACATTGTGAACCCTGTTAGGTAGGGCACAGCAATTTTAAAAGAGAGGAGAGCTTGAATAGACATGTTAACCAAGATTTAGGTTAGACACGCAACTGGTGTACGAACACGAGACTCGATCGACCAACTAATCCGCCTGCAGGTCCGGCTCGTGTCCGTCGCAGCTGCTGCGCGCGCTGCCGGCGAGCGAGCGGCTCCGACATAAGGAGCGGCCCAGCGTTCTGGCCATGCACGACCATCATCGACATTTGCAGAGGTTTGTCTTACATCGCTATGGTTACCGGTACACCTCGGAGACATTGTCATGATGGTGGGCTTACACGCGCCGTGCGACCCGGCAAGCAGCTCGGGAAGCGGCAAGCGGGGAGTTCACACGCTTCCATTCAACGAGCACGGACATAAGCACCCTGTTCATACGCTCGTGTTCGTGCCCGTTGAATGTCGTTTTGAACGCGCGCGTGTGAACGCCGCATGACAGGTTTTAGATCGAGATGGCACAGTCGGTAACTTTTAATGGTCATAGCTCACTTATACGACACCGTTTCCGCACGGTATAAGAATGAACAGTCAGCAGCAATAAGTTATACAACGTGTTAATGAATTAACGCAAAACTAGATAGTAGTTTGTTTAGAATCGAGAGCAGAATCTAATTATCATGGTTTCAACATGGTAATTTTTTTTCAAAATATTAAATAATTTGCACCGCACGGGCACACTCACCCTACTTACTACCAAAATAAGATTCTTAAAATGTATCCAATCCATGAGTACGTTAGAGCTTTCATTCATTGCTGAAATAATAACAAATCATTTTTACCTCAAAACTAAAAATGCGAATAACTTTAAATTAACATCTCTTTATTTTGTCATAAATCAGTTTGGGTGTATGAGGTTTTGCGCTAATTAATTAACACGTTGTATACACTTTAGTACTATGACGTAGAACAAAAGTTTATACAACTTATTGCTGCTGACTGAGCATTCAAATACAGGCTTCTTACCGTAATAAACATAAATATTCTTTACTTGCACACTAAAAACATACATGCTCTGTAGATACACTTTGCAATGATAACATTGTTGATGACAGCTTGCAGCTCGTTGTTTGCAACTGTTTGTTGTCATTGTAAAGTGTATCTAAAGTGTAGGACTTTAACCCTATATTTGGATGTTCATGCTTTTACCGTGCTGCAGTGGTGTCGTATAAGTGAGCTACGACCTAAAGGCCAGGCCACACAGAGGCGGTTTTGCGGGAAAGCGGGCCGGAGGCGGACCTGCGGGAAGCGAATATCTCCTGACCCGCTCGGTTTTATGTGTGTTTTGTTGTGTATGGTGTGGTGTGGTTGTAATGTTCGAGTTTGTATGTACCCTGCCACACAGAAATACGCGCTGGTCCGGAGATATTCGCTTCCCGCAGGTCCGCCTCCGGCCCGCTTTCCCGCAAAACCGCCTCTGTGTGGCCTGGCCTTAAAGCCTACCTATTATTAGCTGCTTCCTCTCACGCACTCTACGTCCACTCGAGTTGGGATGAATCGAGGAATTTTTCAATTGTGATTGAGTGGAGGCAGAGTTCGAGAAAGCGACTATGAATAGGGGCGTATATCCTACGAATAAGAATGTATTCGTAGCGTAAATAATAGAAAGATTTTACCTTACAATAAAATCAATATTGTGATCCTGAAGTCCTCTCTGGGTTTGTGAGAGCGTGTTTGCTGGATTTTACTGCATGTTTGCCTCAAAAGCCCATTTATTGACCGCTTCCGTCGTAATTTTCCTAGATTTCATAAATAGAACACTAAACGATAACTTCCGCTTGTCACCTTTCCCGCCATTCGCCAGCGTGCTTGTTTAGCGCTGCCGCCATTTTCTTCATTGCGCCTCACCAGGTGGCCTTAAATAGGCCCAGAGAGGACTTCAGGATCACAATATTGATTTTATTGTAAGGTAAAATCTTTCTATTGTGACCCTTTCGTCCTCTCTGGGTTTGTGAGACGTGTCTGTTATCACCTGGTGAATGGCAGGGGTGAAGTTATGATAGGTACTAGATTCAAGAGAATAAAGAATAAGTATATTGTTATTAAAAACAAAAACATAGTAAGTACTATTATGGTAAGAAAAGAAAAAACAAAATAATATAATTAATTGAAAACTCTTCAATTATTAATAATAATACATATAAGAATGCATTGATAACTTTGTATTTTACTGTTTATGTTTTGGTGTAAAATAAAGTATATTTGATTGATTGATTGATTGATTGATAACCTAACAAAGTTATCCATATAATTTTCTATTAAAAGTTATATGTCTGAAAAGAATATGATAAGTTTTGTCTTTATTCAACCTATTTTGTTTTCTGTAGTAACTATGGAAGTTTCTACTAATCCCTTTAATACATCCTCGAGGGAGAAATCACTAATCAGACTTGAGACGTCGATTCAATTTTATAATAATAATACTCTCCGCTTTCCCCACTGGGAAAGAAGCGAGACTTTTTAAATAGATAGGAAAATAAAGCTGAAATTTGGCTCAATTATACCGAATACCTATAATGTAATCAAATACTTGTCAAAATTAAATTTCGTAGTTAATACTTTGATCGGGGCAACCGAACAGTCGATCTGTACTTGCGAAATGACGCTAAGTTTGTTTCAAGCTAATAAGGAAAACATGTCACATGAAGATCATTACCAATCACGATTTGATATTTAAATTTAAGATTTATACCGGCCGCGCCGATGCCTACAAAAAAAAAAAATCGTGTTGCACCGACGCAACGAATCGCATAATGGCCGTATCTATCATCTCTAGCAACTTAGATCCTAAATCGAAGTTCACACAAACTGGTTTGTTTGAAAATAATGTTTGTTAAGCGCTCTATTCCTAGCCCAGGTAAGAAAGTTGAAGTTATGAAAGTTGAAAGAACACGGTAAACGTGCTTCCTGTTTGGTGCGCAAGTTTCCGCAGAACAAAAGTAAGAGAAGAATATTAACAACCTTAAATTTTAGACGATGGATACGAAATGACAATATTATATTTTATATTTTTATGTAAGCGCCACTTATTCATATATTATTATATTATAATTATGGAGTTCGACACTGGACAGAGTTTGGGTACTACTAGTAAAACGTGGATGTTCCGAGGCTTAAAAATATCTCTGACTACCCCCTCGGGGAACATAAGTCGTGAGCATATTCTATGCTTGCTATGGAGTTCTATGGAAAAATAATGTTTAAAACGTCTTCTTTTCCACTCAGGCTTATGGGGACTCCTGCGATCAACCATGCTTCCAGTTTCAGATCCTCCAAGTTTGGACGAGGTTACCCCGTGGTGATGTGTTCGGGTTGGGTTGTTCGGCGTTGATGTTACACATCTGTGTCCACTGTGTATGAGCTATTCGGTGTGCGATTTTACTTTTTCAGTTGTATTGATGACTTTACTGACGTCAAACTTGCTATTGATAAAATAGTAATACGAGGATTGAATGAAGCATTTCATAGTCATACTAAGTACAAAATTTAAATTGACTTCTAATTATTATTATTATTATTTTTTTTTTTTTTATTTATTCAATACATTACTTTATAATCACTTATATTTATATTTATAAATATTAACCGCACTTCAGAAACCATAGGGTTTATATGAAGTGCGATGTTGCGGTTGAAGTGCGGGTTTATATGAGGTAGCTTTCAATATAGCGCTTAATACATAGATAGGTATATAATTGAATTGTACTCAAAAAAAAAAAAATAGCACTCTGATAAACCAGCTATTATGTTTTGTTATCAATCACAAACAAACAAAAGGTATAAACGAAGGCCAATATCTCCACTTTTATTATACATATTAGCCACAGCAGAACACTTGTCGAACTATAGTCAAAGCTGTCAAAACGCGGATGAAATTAAACGCTGCTCACGTTTCTTATTTATAATCGTCTATGAAGAACGCTAGAGGTCGTCGACTCCAGGGACTTGACCACTGGGACTCACGTCTCAATATCCTAAGCTCTGCGACAGTGTAGGCGGCCCAGATGACACGACGAAGCCCGCAGAGCTCAGCCTTCCGTTCCAAGGAGTGACTACACACACCTGGAAAGGATTTTACTTCCAAGGAGGGACTTTACACGCCTGGAAGTGTGCACAAGGAAACTCGCAAAGATTTAACTTCAGAGGAGAGAGTTTAACCACCTAGAAGTAAGTCTAAAGAAGCTCGCAAAAAAATCTAATTTCAGAGTTTGGACTTTACCCACCTGAAAGTGTTACTCATCTGGAAGTGTGCACGACGAAGCTCGCAAAGATCTGTCTTCCGATCAAGGACTTTACCCAACCGGACGTGTGCATGACGACATTCGCAAAAATTTGCCCTCTAAGGAGGGACTTTACCACCTGGAAGTATGCAAGACGATGTCTTCAGAGGAGGGATTTTATCCACCTGGTTTGTGCACGATGAAAATCGCAAAGATCTGTCTTCCGAGACACTTTATACCCAACTGGAAGTGTGCACGACGAAGCTCTTAAATATCTGACTTTCGACAAGGAACTTTACCCAACTGGTAGTGTGCACGACGAAGCTCACAAATTATAAACATCTGACTTCTGGCAGGGAATTTTATCCAACTGGTAGTGTGCACGACGAAGTTCGTAAATATTTTACTTCCGACAATGGACTCCAAATAGGGACTTTACCCTCCTGGAGTTGTCCACGACCTATTGTGAGATTCCACTCCTTCCTTTTTTTTTTGTCCGCTTTTCGTGAAGAATTCTTGTTTCAGGTCATGTTGCAGTAGACAGGCACCAAGAAATGTTCTATTAGTTTTAGAAAAATTATTTACTTGTTTTTTATTTATTTACGTAATTAAATCTCTGTCCAAGACATTTCATAGCATTTATAATCAATTGAAGAACACGATGATGTTCGATGTAGCGAAGCTTTCTGGAGAGGGTTACGCCAAATGATATGATGATATGTACGCAAACTGTCTTTTGGAAAAGTCTTGGTAAATTTGCCGAAGAATCTAACGAAGTGTTAGAATTGCTATAAAATTTAAATTACGTTCAATTTATACCTTCTTTGGCTTACCAATCGCTGTAGAAAATGTACATGTCGAATTTAATATTCTTGTGATTCGACACCCACCTGAATAAATCTATGTACACATACTTACACGTACTTATACGTACACATTTTCTCAGGTTTTATAGATAATTATATGGACGGGATTGGGAGTTCCCGCCTCCTTTGATGAAAATAACACTTATATGTTGAACAAGTCGTCGTCTACTGTGGAAACGACGACGCGACGACGGTAGAATCTCGAAGAGTTAATAATATTTCAGAATTTAACCAAAACAAAGGTGGCGTTTAGTAAAATATCAAGGTTCAGACCAAAAACAATATTCAAATCATTTTGGCTCCTACTGATCGATGACGGTCATTCGCTAAACATTCCGATAAGTTGGCTAGTAAAATAGGTCTATCAACTCTTTGAGCCGTTAAAATATAAAGTTACCAAATGTTATAAATGTTATACAAGATAATTTAAGACCTTTCTTATTCGGTTTTAATCATTTTGGACAAACATTTTACCGACGCCCCCCTTTTTTTTTTAAATTATCGATCTACTACTCGCAATATGCAACCTTGGAAGATGGTTGATAGCTATTGCGACAACCTTTCCGAAATGGAAGTACGGTTGTGAGCTTATGTACATAAATATGCATGTATGAAAATTAAATAGATTGGAAATCTTCGAAATCCCGCCGCCCCTGCTCCTGTTACAGGTCTGACATTTGAAAATCTCGTTCTAACGGGTTTTAAGACATCGGTCAAATTTGATATTGGTCAAACCGGTATTTCGTCTGAAACGAACCGCAATAATGTCAACTCATCAACGGAAAGCTTATTTATTATGTAACAGTCACAATGCAAAAGAGAAACGTTTTAGGGCATCCAACTTTTAGATTTATCATGCATGACACACTTATTAGTTACACAGTAAGGCTACCCTAGCCTCAAGTCGTTATAATTTGGCCAGATGCCGCGCGGAAGAATTCCCTCGAAAATGGAGGGCCAGCGCGGTCGAGCGCTCAAACGTTGTACAAATTCAAAACACAAACCTGGCCCGCGAGTTATCAAACCTCAACTCGCATAAATCTATAGCTGGCGCTGGAGCTGCGCCTGGAGCTGGGGCCGCACGGCGCGGGACACGAGGCGCGGGAGCAGGACACGAGGCACGGAGACGCGGCGCGGCAAGACGGTCGCGGCGACAACACTCGATTCGACGAAATAATGATTCTCGAGAACCATCACGAACCGAATTCACTAAACGGGCTTTAAATTTAACAAAACTACACTATACGAGTGACTTAACGAAATTATTTCACATTATTATCGTTAACGGAAATTTCGAACTTTTCAAATTATTTTCACTCGCGATGTATTGAGGCAGGACTGCACCCAATAAAATCCGGAAACACAATGAAGAAAATGGCGGCAGCGCTAAACAAGCACGCTGGCGAATGGCGGGAAAGGTGACAAGCGGAAGTTATCGTTTAGTGTTCTATTTATGAAATCTAGGAAAATTACGACGGAAGCGGTCAATAAATGGGCTTTTGAGGCAAACATGCAGTAAAATCCAGCAAACACGCTCTCACAAACCCAGAGAGGACGAAAGGGTCACAATAATCGTGTTAATTTAAAGCAAATATTAATAAATGTCTGTAATTTTGCTTTTTGTCTCGCTTATCATTTCAGTTCATTCCACGCTTCTCACAGCTTCATTTTGTGTACACATTTAACGTATTCTGGATAGTTTAATGGATTTAACAATTCTGTTGCAGGGTTTTTATTTCATTTTTAACAACTTTATTTTGCCTTTTTTTTATATTCATGATGATCTGATGATCCTATTGCAATTCAGACCTTTAAACTGAATAACTTTCACTATGGTATGGTACCAACATCGAAACATAGATTAATTTGTATATTGCATATAGATAAGTAAGTCGCCTTGAATTTTAGGACGTCCTAATTGCGTTGTTGCTTATTAGCACTAGGGGGCGCCACATTATGAAATAAATTGTAAAAGACGATCGGCCGACACGAGGATCGAACCTTAGCTACCCGGATCGTAAGCCGGTTGTCTAGACCGCTAGACCAACAAGACAGTGATTGATATGGGCGAAATCTCTCACTACTACAGCACAGCGCGTGAGGTGTAGTGCGCTGTTACTCCGATATGAACCCTAGTTCGATACATAGTGATTCCAAACATAACCGATAGATGGCGGAAGCTGTGTATGGAAAATCAGCGTTCCACTTAGTTTGTACTAAGATAACATAGCATGCATCGAAATCCCGAAATAAAACTCAGCTTCTCCGTAAAAAAATTAAATACTCGTCCTAAATATAGGTATTTCACTGATTTATTTCCCGATTTCAATTGTCCTATAGTAAAAAATCCGTTAATTTGTAATCAACGTAGCATTTAATAAAAAATCTTCAAGATAAATACATAAACAAAATCTCTAGTTTCCTAAATGCATTCAGTCCTAAAATGAACGTTGTTGTCATAAACATAAGTATATAATTTGAAACTTTCAGAGCGGAAGGGTTGTGGCAGACACAGCATCGCAAGTCTCAATCCCTAGACGTGACAGCTACGAGGAGGGACAGACACCATTCACAACCTGTTAAAGAGAGGTACATCACGACTTTATTCTCGTTAAGGGGGGCCATGAACTTCGCTACATCCGCATATTTAAGGTTGAGGTTGAAGCGAGGTTTGTGAAGATTACCACAGAAGTCTGAAAGCGTTGCCTGTTTTACTGTTAGTAATGCGAAGCTATTTTTGAGCATACGCGAAGTCGCAAAGACACCGCAACTGCACCGCGGCGACATCGCCGCCATTTTTACTGAACGCTATCGCCAAGATTCCGCCGAAACACTTATTGATCTCAGAAATATCGTCGATGTCGCGGCGATATCTCGACGATATCTTTCCCCCAATCCCGCTTAACTTCCTTCGCTCAAAAATCGCTTGCGTGATATGGCTCTTAGCTACAGATCTTCATATCTTTAATGAACCTTTTAACCCATATATGCCCCTTGATTCGAAAACGAACAGAGACCTTATCTGCCTAGAACTATTTTGGATCACCAATCTTTATGATTTTCGGATATGTTTATGCTAAATGGTCGTTAATAACGTTACAATTTATTTTATAACAATCAGTAATAGGTAAGTAGGTTTTTTTTAAGTGTTCGAAAACGAAACATTGGTCAAATCTGCGCCAAATCCTGTCCGTTTACCATAAATGAAAGAACGATAATGTTTTTTTTATATTTATTTATTTTTAAAGCACTTAAGTAAAAACAATTGAAAACTAAGTCAATACAAACATTTTTCTATGAATGAAAAGTTATAAAGCATTTTGAATGCAGATTAACCTCACACTTTTGGCATGAAGTTACAGTCAAGTTTTTGCAGTGAGCACAACGCGCTCGCTTCTGAGCTTTACCAATCATGTGTTCAGTATTATGCTTTCGAACCGAGGTAGGAACAGTGCTGAAGACCCTTTTCGAAGGTCCTGGCCGCTGTTTATCAAGTCCGTACTTTTTGAGTAAAGTTCGAGCAATACTGCGCCGGAATTCAAGCGTATCGACATCTCTGCGATATGTTTTTGTGAGAAGCGCGGCATTATTTACAGCCACATCTATAAGCCAGAAAATTATGGGTATGTACCATTTTTTGCCCCTGATAGCTATCCTGTAAGCTCCTATGTTGGCATCTAAGCGGTCCACTCCACCCATGAAGGAATTGTACTGATATACAACATCAGGCTGTGGCACATCAATTCTTGCTTTTTGCGTGGATGAATCAATGAACATCATCTTCGGAGTCGCTAGTGTCGTCATCGCTGTCATTAGTAATACCATGAAGAACCAGTTCAGCGGGTGCTAGTAGCTGTCTGCTTGATAAGTTCTCAAAACTTACATTTCTTTCGTCGCCAGAATCGGAGTCGGACACTAAACCGTCACCAGGAGGATCAATATAAATATCAGCAGCTGTGGCTTCATCTTCAGACCCCAATTCATTGACAATATCAACGATTTCATTTGTTGTCAGCGGCTTACACCACCTTAAAACAAAACATAAGGCTATTACAAAGCACGCAATATATTTGCCCAATGTATCGTTTTCGAATCACGGGAGTAATAAGGTAATTTTTGATATCAACGTATTAAAAAAACGTGATTAAAATTGCACCAATAGACACTCAAACTATCTAACTATACTTTTAAATGCAAATAATCCCAAAATTACAGTTAATTATAATTATTACTTACTTTTTCTTGGGAGGCGCCATAATTTTCGCGATTCGAAATCAAAACTCAACTTGCACTGATCAAATAACGAGCAAATTGATGAAGATTACCTAAACATCCTAGTGCCTTTAGAAGAAAAAACCTTGAATAATAAATAGATGGCGCTAAAAGGCCGTCTCTAAACGAATTATAGGAGCTAGGGACCTCAAACGGTGACACGATTTTTTGTATCGTTTTCGATACAAAAAGCAGATACGATACCACTTTTGGGCAGAGTTCTGGGCATATATGGGTTAAAATTGAATGAGTACGAAAGTTAAATAAATATAAAGTTTTATATATTTTAATATAAAATTGCATATCTGTCCACGTAAAGCCCAACGACCTATTTTAAGCACGTAAAGTTAATCAATACTAGAAGCTTTTCAATTATCTATTCTGGTGATACTGTTTTTATGTTTTAAGGTGGTTTCAGTCCATACAAAAGTTTGACGCACAATACGCGTAGACGGAATTAATAAAAGTAATACTTTATATATGGAAAAATTGTTTAGAAAATCTAGTTGCCGCGTCTCAAATAATATTTGCAATTTATAAAATAATTACGAAGATATAAAGCTTTGAAATTTTGCATACAAAATTTTTTGTTACTTGTGACGCGGCATCTCGATTTTCTAAACTATTTTTCCATATATACAAAGTTACTTATATTATTATTGTCTACGCGTATTGTCCGTCAAAGTTTTGTATAAAATTGACCCCTCTGCAACCACCTTAAGTGCTACTTTTGAAATTCAGCAAAATTTATCTTCCACAGATTCCGCTGCATAGTCCCCTACCCACCAAACTCTGAATACGAACTCGAATTGAAAGTTGACGACATTGTCATCGTGTCAAAGAAACGCGGCGACGGCTGGTACAAAGGTACTTTACAAAGGACCGGTCGCACCGGCCTTTTCCCCGCTTCATTCGTACAAAGCTGCCCGCAGGAATGACAAAGACCTACACCTTCTAGGTTTGGAACCTTATTTTAGTTGCGATAAATTCTAAATTGCAACGGGAAAAATGATAATGAAAAAAATTTAATAAACTTTTTTTTCACGTTTCAATAAAGAGACGAAACAAAACAAAATAGAACTTAACGCAGAAATGTGACAAAAGGGCCAAACTCAGCATAATGCTGACCGACTTGGTCAGCGCTGTGTTTGTGTATTGACAATTTTCGACGGGAGTGTTTGTGTATTGACGATTTTCGACAAATTGGACAAAAAGGATGTGCTTCGATTGTAAGATAATTATTGATACTGATACTCAAGAGAGAAAAGCCATATAAAATAAACAATAATAGTTTAACTCGGTTTGTTTGGACAAAGCAGGGGAGCATTAACCCTTAGACTTTTTATTGAATCGGTCTTTTATGCAACTATTTAACGATGTCACTAAAAGAATGCCGTGGTTGCGGTGGACATTTTTGACGATTTAGCTTTCAAGTTTAAACAGATTTCGGATTTAGGTCTTATAGGCGTACACACAAATTTACTTAAAGTAGTCCGCATTTCTTTAACACATAAGTACTATTAAAAGCTACAATAGATCTATTCAGGTCGCAGTAGCTATTGGTCACTGACCAAGCCTTTACAACCAAATAAAAAGTACTATTGAATTATGAAGTTTAAAACTTATACAACATGCCAGAGTCCGTAGCATATTGCACGTGATAAGGCTATTATCTCTTTCATTCGCACACAAGTAGCAAGAAATCGATGGCGCATGATAGCGCTATGTGACGCTGCCATACTACGGCCGCAGAGGTGCTATTTCTGAATCTCACACTTTCGAATTAGTGTACGAATTAGAATTCGTGAGATTCAAAAATAGGACTTCACACTTCAGTTTTGCCCAATCTAAAATAAATTCCATGAACAAAAATATTGTCAGCCGATTTTACCGAAACTTTTTGTAAATGTAGGTCTTTTTGTTTTTTGGGTTTATTTGTCTACGCCTTCAAAACGTGATTTGTCTGAAGGCATTAAAATTTAGGTTGGAATCTAATCAACATATTTCTGCATAGTCGCAGGATATTGAAAGACCGATTCAAAATACAGTCTTCGGGCAAACTTATATTCCATTTGAATTGGTTTATAAGTCGTACGCACACATTGTATGGTATGACCGTGTCTACGTATTTTAAATGTTTGTGTATATAGTCAGGGATAGAGATATTTTTCAACAATTTAATTGGTTATTAATTGCACTAATTTATTCGATATTTTATTTACCAATCGTTTTTCCAGTATTTGTGGTAGATATCGTATCAAAATGTAACGTAAACATAAATTTTCTCTAGCTGCTAATTGTTTTTAATAAGATGAATAAATTTTTATAGATTATTAATTATATTATTACGGAGTTGAGGTTAAATATCGGACGTTGATTTTGCGGATGCCGTAGAGATGTTGGTCTTGCAAGTTATACAGTAATTGTTTTTATTATTTTATATAATACAACCTTTATTCCTTTACCCTACTGTGAGACACTTGCCTATTTAAAACAACAACGATTTTCGCCAGGATTTTTAACCGGTCATGCAACCTATATAAGGTCTAACAAAATTAGATCAGACCATCAAACTGAACAGCTTTCTCTATGGGACCAATATTGAAATCGCGAAAAATAAATCTGCTGTCCCATACATTTAGGTCGAGTAGGTTTGTATGGAACACCTGATTTTTTTTTCGCGATTTCGATATTGGTCCCATAGAGAAAGTTGTTCAGTTTGATGGTCTGATCATCCCCTAAAAATAGTTTTTCCTAATTTTGTTAGACCTTATATAAAAAGGTGTATGTATGGAATATTGTTCTGACGCGTCACTCATACAAATGTGTTTGTGAAACTCGTGATACAAAATCAGACTTCATCATCTGTAATAGAAATTATAATCTCTGTACCATTAATAACCAATTAGATTTTAGCTATTAATATTCCCTGATAAATATAGCTCATAGAGTCACTGAAGCATAGTTGAAACGATTTGCATTTTTAATACTATATTTTTAGAGATAAAATAGGTCTTTTAAAATCTATTCTATGACTTAAAACTATTTGATTAGGTCGTTGGTTCAATACATTTTGGGACGCAGTTTTTTAGACCTTGACCGACAATTGAAACTGCCAATAATTTTCCAAAAAAAAACCCTTACTTCCTTGTTTTCTTACGACACACTTTTAAGTTTCTTCCATTCTATAAATGAAAAATGTGGGCCAATTGTGTGTCCAGAAATAAATTGAAGTATTTTTATAGTATCGAAACAAAGTTAAATAAATAAATAAATAACGCTCACATGCACATACATTGTAATGATCCCAAGCAAGCACTATAGGCTGTTTACATGGTCACAGTGTTTTGTAAAACAATAATTTCAACATTTCTTCCCGCATATTCGATAGAATTACTTGCGTAACTTGTCTATATAAAAATGAAAGTACCAATTTGATTAAAACCACAACATGATATTTAAATAACACTACGTGAATATAGTTTTTGTGGAGATCACTTTTTCACTATCATACGTAAATATTGCATAATCATCGTTTTCGTGCAAAAATGTTCAGTTATATAAGGTCTAACAAAATTAGCTGAAACTATTTTACTGGTATGCTCAGACCATCAAACTGAACAACTTTCACTAAGGGACCAATATCGAAATCTCGAAAAAAAAAAACTGCTGCCCCATACATTTGAGTCAAGTTGTGTTTGCAGTTTTGTATGGGACATCAAATTTTTTTTTCACGATTTCGATATTGGTCACATTGAGAAAGTCGTTCAGTTTAATGGTCTGAGCATACCCTTAAAATAGTTTCAGCTAATTTTGATAGACCTTATATAGTCAGTCTTATAGCTTAAAAGCGATTTCTTCTAGACAAGCTAAGTTTAGAGGAAATAATGAAAGTTAACAAGCAGGTGCTGTTCATCTTATGGTTAAATCATAGACCATATAACTTGGGACCAGCCTTGCGTTACCATCCCCCTCTCATTGCCAAGGTCAATTCACCATGTGCGTTTATATACAATTTCATACTGAATCACTAAACGATACAGCCTATAATTGCGGAATAAACTTCAAAACAGTCACGTTTGGGGTTCTCACGAGACTATTTTTAACAATCAAAATTAGAATCTAAAGTAATGGAATAAAATCCAATGTTGCGGATTTCATGCTACCTCGTCGCCCGCAAAAAGTGTCAGAAAAGTTTGTCAGTAGACTGAGCGTTTTTCTTTTGGTTTCTAGGGGATCGATAGATGGCGCTACGGTCTGTGCGAATAAAATTTCAAAAAGGGTTTCTTTAAAATAATAAAGAGGGAAAAGATGATCAGAAAGTGCCAACGCATCTTTTGATAGAATATTTCATTATTTGCGAATCATTTTGATCGAAAATTTGAAACTGCTTACTCCTGACATGGTTGTATGGGCTCGATCCCTTGGCCTTAAAAAATGGGAGGCACAGTCTTGACATGATTTTGACAGAAATTCACGATCGTCTCTATGGAACAATAAACACACAATCTGTTAAGGAACTAAAATTAAAAAAGAAAAGATAAACGCTCATTAGACGCGTAACTCGTCCATAGTTATATGGTCTAAGGGTCAAATACAACATTTCCTTACAAACATTTTTAAACCTGCTTCCTGATTAAGTTTCTTAATATTTTTTCGCAGCATGAGCATATGCTCACGACTATATTCCCCGAGGGGGCAGTCAGAGATATTCTGAAAACTCGAAATATTCACGTTTCACTAGTAGTACCGAAACTTGAATCCCAACGCGACTCGATTTTTTTTACAGCAGGCGCGTTTATTGTGTTTCTCATCAAATTGGTTTCATTTATTTTTTTATATAAAACGACCAGTCACATTAGGGTTGACCCACATCTGTCAGGACGGAATCTCATTTTTCATGCTCTCTTTTGTTCTGTAGGTCAGGAAAGTCATTTGCTAGATCGAGAAAGATCGCAACATTAACGACACGCTATCTTACTTGCTCTAGCAAATGACATTCCTGAACGACAGACAAAGATAGAGCATAAAAAATGCGATTCTGACAGATGTGGTTAAATTAAATCCTAACACTACTATGACATTTTCTAACATAGGATTCAAAAATGAATTTGAATAATAATATTTTTATCATCACTTTGTTAGAAAAAGTCAGTATTTATCTAAATAATCATTAATCATTATATTTTTCAATATTTAAACGTTATTCTTGTAACTTAGGATAGAATGTAACTTTTAGACAATTTTTTAATCTGTATTATATTCGGTTGGTATTCTTTATTCAACAATACGCTTATTATTTTTATTATTAATAATTTTCGTTTTTAAGACACTGCCATATTATTCTTTCTTTACAAGGTTGGTATGAATTTTTCTCTAATTTTAATTATACTATTGGATAATTTAATCGGTATATTGTAAGGTTATATAAATAATAAGATACGGAAGTTGTTAGTTACTACGTTCTATTTATAATAGCAGTAAATAATTTATATTTAAACGAAAATTTTAACTTTTTAAAGTTTTGGACTTCAATAGAGAAAATTTTTAACTGATAGTTTTGATGAAATTAAGACTGTATAATAATGTTTTTAAGGTTTTATTTAATAATGTAGCATGTCTATATTCGGTAAACATAGTTAATGTTTTAACTTAGAGAATCGTTTGACCTTAACGTTGGGTGTAGTGATGAGTTTTTTTTTATAGAAGATACCTTGTTTTGTAGAAATCATAAACAACTTTTAAAAAAACGTAAGTCTTTTTTTCTTTTGTGTTGAGTACACAAGGTGTTACGTAAATACAAAGAAACATTTAAGGGGGTGTTTTAGACCATCAAACTGAACAACTTTCACTATGGAACCAATATCGAAATCGCGAAAGAAAATCGGATGTTCCATACTAAACTACAAATCTGCTCGAGCTAAATTGGTCCCTTAGTGAAAGTTGTTCAGTTTGATAGTTTAAACCCCCTTAAAAGTTAAACATATTTATTTTTATTTTGTAACACCCTGTATAAAACATTAGGCAAATGTGATTTAGAGTTACTGCCAGTATATATATACTTGTATTTTATTTACATATGAAAATATATTCCATTAAAATGCAAAAGAAAAAATGTTCTAAAATATGAGGAATCATAAAATGTATAAAAATGTGTTTCATCACACCGCACAACTGATCACTTGGTTTGAATTATTATTATATATATATTTAGAGATCGTACAATTTGTAAATTATCTTCTATAATATCTTGTCTAATCGTATATACTGCACATTAATTTTATGTACAAGGTGTATGAAAATTGTGGAGTAATATTTAAGGTGTCAATTCAACTCACTATGTTTAATTGATTAATCAGCCTATATACTTCTGAAAAACTTCTTAAGACCATCGGTGGCGCGTTGCGGAGAAGTATGGACACCCAATTATGGTAGCTCGGGTTCAAATCCGCACGGACAACTGCCATGTACCAATGAGTTTTTTCTATCTTATGTACGTAATACCGACTGCTCTCAAACAGTGAAGGAAAATCATCGTGAGGAAACCTGCATACGCTGAAGAAGAAATTCTGATGTGTATGTGAAGTCTACCAATCCGCATTGGGCACGTGTGGTGGACTAATGCCCATACACCCGCCCTGAGGACGTTTATAGGCTGATGATGATACTTCTGAAAAAAACACCCTTTTCATTTAAATCTATCAAAAAAATCACCGAATTTCGCCGTTCGTTCAACCTTAAGGCGGTTGCAGAGGGGTCAATTTTATACAAAACTTTGACGCACAATACGCGTAGACAGTATTAATATAAGTAACTTTGTATATAATTATGGAAAAATAGTTTGGTAAATCTAGATGCCGCGTCACAAATAACATTTGCAATTAATAAAATAATTACGAAGATAATAAAGCTTTGAAATTTTTCATACAAAATATTAAAAGCTTCATATCTTCGTAATTATATTATAAAATGTAAATGTTATTTGTTACGCGGCAACTAGATTTTCTAAACTATTTTTCCATATACAAAATATTACTTTTATTAATTCCGTCTACGCGTATCGTGCGTCAAACGTTTGTATGGACTGAAACCACCTTAAGTCAGATATCCATATCGCATGAATAAATATCCCTACAGAACAAAAGCTTCATACACGCAGTCGCTCTCTTTGCACTAACACATAGCGCGCGTTAAAGGCCGTACGAACAGGTCCCAACCCGGGTGTATAGTTTGTATTAAGCTTTTGTAGGGATATTTATACATGTGTCGATGCAGTGGCATCTAGAACGATTGTTCTACAGTGGGACTGAATAACTTAAGTGTAGCGACACATAAGACACATTGCCGAATTTACTCGGCCGAAAATATGCATGACTATGCCGACATTACGTCACGTTAATTTTAGCTATGTTTCCTACACGCGTATTTTATAATTCGGCAGATGTGCCGCTCGCTATGCTAAGGTAGTAGGTCTAAATTATTTACTTTTTTAACCGACTTCAAAAAAGGAGGAGGTTTCTCAATTTGACCGTATATATATATTTTTTTATATGTGTTCGCGGATAACTTCGTCGTTTATGAACAGATTTTGATGATTCTTTTTTTGTTGGAAAGAAGGTATTCCAAGGGTGGTACCAAGGAAACCAGGATCTGATGATGGCATCCCGGAGAAATCGAAGGAAACCGTCGAAAATCGTAGTGCCGACTGGTATGTTTGTTAATTTAAAGCACTACTATTACATTGAACTAATGAATTCACCACTGAAAATTGTGAAATAAACAAAATTTTAACTAAAAATTTAAACCGCCTTCAAAAAAACTAAAAAGTTAAAAAATAATATTGCAGCCCATGACTTTTTCGTTCGCATCATAAGAACATTAATTTGTTTTATAGAAGTCGGTGTCAAGCTAAGCCAAAAAACTAATGCAAGCCCTGTCGCGAATTGTACCGGCTTGACAGCGACTTCGGTAAAACAAATTAATGTTCTTATGATGCGAACGAAAAAGTCATCGGCTGCAATATTATTTTTTAACTTTTTATTACTCAATTAATATTAGTTATAGATAAATTGACATCCTTGAGTAGTATAACACCTTTTTACGCCTTGTAAATATTTTAAAGAGATATTCGGCATTGTCACAAAAAGAACTGATTTGTTTTTAATTATTTATTCGAGATTAAGTTTTATTTACTAGTGCTGTACCTTTTGAATCCACAACACAACGAAGACAAAATGTAAACTTTTTAAAATAGAAAATATACAATTCGTGTACATTAAACGTTTCTATGAAAGTTATTTTTGGATGTATTTCGATGTAAAGAAAGTAACTTTTGATTGAAATGTTATTTTTTGTTTTAATATATCTGTTTTTTGACCTTGTATCATGGTGAACTTATTTTGGCGTCACAAATATAGGGTTTTACAAAAAATTCTTTTCGATTGTAATTTTGCGAATTTACAATTATTTACCTAATTCGCTTTTAACACTTTAACTGCTGACGACCTACGTCGTAGGTCAGCAACAAATGGGCCGCAGTGCGCATGACTCGCCCGGTGAGTCAGAATTGTATTGCATTCGTTAGCACTGCGCGAAGATCATTATTTTGGCTTAGCAGTGAAAGTGTTAAAAGGGGACTTAAAATAATCATTAAAAAAAACAAACATTCAGATTCTTATACAGAAGTTTTAGCTAGATTACATGTCAAATCAATTTGTTGTTCTCTCATTATTATCTTCGCTCATCGGCTCTTGTAATTTTAGTGAATAAACATAATTTTAATTTTGTCGAATAGTAACTTTTATAAGTGAAACCCTATTTGTAAAACCAAAAGGTTTAAATTAGCATGTTAATGGTTGGAAAATAGTAGATAGGTATAATTTCTGTGTTGATTTCGTATAACATTCGCTGCTAGAGGTAATGCTAAGGAAATCATATCGAAGAGTTGAATTAGGTAATTTTGAAAAGAAATAAAGAATTCTTCTTTATGTATTTGTTTCATTTTTATTTTAGTATTTTAATTTAATCCCTTTAAGGTGGAGTCTTGTAATTGCAAATAGGGAGCAATTGCACTTATAAGAATCACAATTCAGTCCTTCTCTTTGCCAACACCTGCCTTCTAGATGACTGACATGAGTCTATAGAGAGAAGAACTGAATCGTGATTCTTATAAGTGCAATTGCTCCATAGTTGCAATTACCAGATAATTGTCAGTGTCTCAAATATGCTGAGACACTGCGAGAAAAAACTTAAAAAGGGTTTTGTATGTGGCAACCTATGGAAACTTCAATCTTGAGGTCCAGGTTCGAATCCGCACTGGTTAAATGCCTTGTTCTATCAAGGACTTTTCCGCCTGACCACCACTTGGCTCATTTTTGCTTGCATACTAAAAAATAAAAGCGCTGTCTAGCCCCGCCCTGTTGATGAATAGAGAATTAGACCAATGAATGAATACTTTCCAAACCATAAATTATGCGATTTTTTTTAAGTGGTCACGCGGAAAAGTCCCCGATAGTACCAATGAGTTTTTCTAACTTATGTACGTAATACCGACTGCTCTCATACGGTGAAAAAAATCATCGTGAGGAAACCTGCATACGCTGAAGAAGAAATTCAGATGCTTATGTGAAGTCTACCAATCCGCATTGGGCATGCGTGGTGGACTGACGCCCATACGCCCATACACCTCCCTGAGGGTAGGCCTGTGTCCTGCAGTGGGACGTATACAAGGTCAAATAAAATTAGCTGAAACTATTTCAAGAGGAGTAATGTACTTGGACTTGTTGTAATTTTTTTTTCATAATTATGTTTTTGTGTACAATAAAGAATCTAAGGAGTATCAGACCATTAAACTGAACAACTTTCTCTATGGGACCAACATCGAAATCGCGAAAAAAAAATCAGCTCTCCCATACAAAACTGCAAACATAACTCGACTCAAATGTATGAGACAGCTGATTTTTTTTGCGATTTCGATATTGGTCCTATAGAGAATGTTTATTTCAAGAGGAGTATCAGACCATCAAACTGACAACTTTCTCTATGGGACCAATAACGAAATCGCGAAAAAAAAATCTGCTGTCCCATACAAACCTGCAAACATAACTCGACTCAAATGTATGTCTGTTTTTCGCGATTTCGATAATGGTTTTCCTTACCACTTCACATCAAGTCACGTCGTTCCAGCTTGTGTAACTTTAATTCTGGTCCTAACACAATAAAAAATGCAGAACTACATCAGGCTTTTATCCTTTTTTTCCTACGATTTCACTGGCGTATTATTATATTCATGTTGAAAATGAGCTCATTTACCAAAAATGGATCATGGCATGTGTAGTGTCGGTAGATTGTTTTTAAAACGAAAAACAAAAAGAACTCCACGGCGGGGAATCGAACCCCGGTCTCCCGCGTGACAGGCGGGGATACTCACCACTATACTACCGAGGATGGTGACCAATGAAGCGAAATTTGTAAACACAAAGTTAATCAATCTCTGATAAAAATCGACCTCGAAGCGATCGATAGTCCATTTTTATTTTATATCGTTATTGATTTAGGACTAAATTGTTCTCAATTGCGCCTTTTTGTCTTTGAAAAGTCTTTGACTCAACCTGAAAGAGTAATTAAATTACCTACTACCACAGCAGACCTAAGAATGGTGCCAATTACAGATCACAAAAACTAAAGGGTGCCAATCTTTACCTACTGCTTGTTTCGGACTAAAATAAAGTACTTAGGTATAAAGGTAGCAGGTTAGGTATCTATTATAGGTACTTTATGATTAATACTTTTACTAAAAACAACGATCAGTCTATTCTGGATTGTCCAATAACAGCCAAAAAGGCGTGTGCTAAAAGTTATTTATCAGCCCCGTATTATTTCAAGCAAAAACATCATAGGTACCTCGAGCCACCACGTGACCGAAAAATACGCAGGAAAAGTAAACAAATTATTGTGTGATGTTTCTATTTCTAGGAACAGTTTATTAAAACTAAATAATTATGTTCCATGGTAGGTATGCTAGGCTTAAAATTGACCCTCTCCCCTCTGGATCCGCCCTTGGTTGAAGCTAAGTTTTTACTAGTATCGCCGAAAAATCGATAGCTTTGCTATCGATTGTTGAACGTCAAAATCATGTACCCGCTCGATAGTACAATCGATACTATCGGTAGTATCGATATCTCTTTTTATGCAATACTATTGGTAAACAGCAATACTATCGATAGCATCGATAGTTTCGATCGCTGCTAACCAATGAAGTATCGATAGTATCGATACTATCGATAGTGATATTTATTTCGATAGTATTGCACTACCCATTATGCCTGCATACTGAACGCAATACTATTGAAATAATTATCACTATCGATAGTGCAAAACTAGCGATTTTATCGATAGTATCGATAGTCTATTCGATATTGGAAAGCAATAATATCGATAGTATCGATACTATCGATTGATCATTAGATTGCAGCGATCGAAACTATCGACACTATCGATAGTATTGCTGTTTACCGATACTGTTGCAGTAAAAGAGATATCGATACTATAGATAGTATCGATACTATCGATTGTCCTATCGAGCGAGTACATTATTTCTCACCTATCGATTGCTATCGATAGACAATCGATATTTGGCCTATCGAGCGGCAACACTAGTTTTTACCATCCCATAAAGGATTATAGTCGACATGGTCGTGATTGGTATTGGAGATTGGAGGATGGTTGAGTGTACCAAACATCTGTATTTTTCGCTTCTGGTATTTATTCGTAGTTCACAAATAGTCTGGTAGATATAGGTAGGTACTTATAGGTATTATTAGTAGGTATAGGTACCTACTTATAACATAAGTAATATTAGTTAATCACTACCTAACTCAAGATATAACGTGATTGAACAAACTGGTTATTGTAACAGAATTCGACCACAAAACACTTTCGATTTCATCCAGAACTTTCGAGTTTCGACTAAGTAGTGAAAAGTCTAGATCTTAATGGTACCTACCTACCTATTGCAGAACTTATCTGAATTACATAAAAGGTAGGACTTTTAAGATGAAGATTGAAGATTTAAGTGTGCAATGAAGAGGTACCTATTACCGTAAGGCGCTGAGCAGACTGACGTTTTGCCCGCCGCGCCACGGTCAAAAATAAGAGATTATCTTCAAACTATGAGGTCGAGTGTTTCCATGAAAAAAGAAAAGCCTGGCTCTCTGCTGGCCCGAGTCAAATTTTTCCTTCCGAAACCAAAATCCAGTGGAGCTTGAATGATATCTTCAGCCAACACACATTCGAGAATCCTCACCAACTCATCTGGCCCCGAACGCGCGGGACTCCTAGCATCGGCCACAAAGTAGCCCGGGTATTGGCTACATGCCTGGGGACCTCCAAGTCTGGTATTTGTTTACTAGTTTTAGATATATTGTTTTTATTAAGACTGTTTGTGTCCAACATTGAAAAAAAAAGAATAATGCCTTTCCCTCGGGACGGAACTTACCTGGACTCTAACACCGTTCGTGTGGCAACCGCGCGCCATGAGTTGGCAGCCCCAGATTTAGGGCAAAGAAAAAAAAATTATTACTGTAAAATCTCGAACTCGCTAGCTCTTGGTTTAGAAGTATTCAAATTAGATCGTATTGCATAATATTGCAACGAGCTAATCATATGGCAGAATAATCTCAAGCTCGCTCCGGATGTTCAATTTTACGACGACCTAATTTGGACCTGGCCCTCCGGGGGAAATAATATTGCTATACGCTCTTGGAGAGGAGGGTCGCCAATCTAAATTTTGGCCCCGGATAGGAAAAACTGTAGATCCACGGCTGTGAGTTGGCATGGCATGGTACTACAATTTGCATCCGCCACCAATGTCCCTGTGGTGCGGACGTTTGCTTGGGTCACCACAGGCTCTGGTGCCAAAGGAGTGCCGGCAGAATCTCTCGCCATGCCATTACCATGGTATACTTAGATACGGCACAAACAATAATGGGTAATCCCTTTCGAGGTCGTTAGAAACAAGAATACAGTTCACAAAGATAACAAATTGTTAGCAACCTAAATAAACCCCTGGAGCGAAGGGATGGTCCTGACGTCAATGTCTAGTGACGTCGCAATTCACGTGCTTCAGAACCAGATGCCACGTGACGACGTCCCGTGACGACACGTCCCGAGCAGATAACCTCGCACAAATTTATATAACACAAATTTCTCCAGGGAGATGATTTTGGATTAATATATTATTAGCCTATGATCACGTGTTGAATTTCAACTTACTTAATATGTGGTCCAACTTGATATGTTCAAGGATTTTTACGAGGCTAATCATACCATCAAATAGACGAAATTTCTCTAATGGGACCAACATAAAAAATTCGTAAAAAAACAGCTGACCCATGCATTTGTTCCGTGTAGTATTGTATGGAACAGAAGATTTTTTTTCGATGTCGATTTTGGACACATATATAAGGTCTAACAAAATTAGGTGAAACTATTTTAAGAGGATGATCAATGATCAGACCATCAAACTGAACAACTTTCTCTGTGGGACCAATAGTCGGAAATCGCGAAAAAAAAATCTGCTGTCCCATACATTTAGGTCGAGTAGGTTTGTATGGAACAGCTGATTTTTTTTCGCGATTTGTATATTGGTCCCATAGAGAAAGTTGTTCAGGTTGATGGTCTGATCATCCCCTTAAAATAGTTTCACCTAATTTTGTTAGACCTTATATAAAGTTGTGATCGCCCGCTTAAAAATTCGTTGGCATCATCTTAATATTATTAAGAAGGAGACTATAAAGGACGTAACAAAACACCCTGGTAATACTTCAGGGGGGGGGGGGGGGGGGGGGGGCTTCGGAGTTCGGATCATCAAAACTGAATAACTTCCGCTATCAAATCTGCAGTCCCATACATTTGCAGCACTGCAATTTTGTATTAAACAGCAGTTTTTTTTCGAATTTCGAAGTTAGCTTCATAGTGAAAGTTGTTCAGTTTGATGGTTTGAAGCACACCCATTAGTATTATTAGGGTGTTTTGTTACACCCTGTACATTTTGTCCTGGAAGGTACCTACCTACAGAATAACGGGGCGCGTGGGCGCGTCTGTACATAAACCAAAAACATATATCTAAACATAGTTTTATATTTCATAAGGAAAATGCACACGAATATAAGAGCAACGCTCTTGTCGGTGTAAGTGTAAGACAGGGAAAACACAACAGAATTCACACTTTGGCAAAATGAATCAGGTGGTTTTGCCGTTTGCTTTTTTCATTAATTTACACATCTTACATTACAAAGAAGTGCAGGTTTCCTTACGATATTTTCCTTCACCGTTTGAGAGCAATCGGTATGAGAAAAATTGAGCTGCCCTATCATTGGATTTTTTCTAGCAGACACCTTGCTTCCGCGCTTAGTTTTGCGCTTCTGGTACACCTTGGACAGGAAAGTGACAACAAGAGGTAAGCATGTGCGATACTCAGCGAATGTACGACCTGGTTGGTGTAATGGTTACCACGCCGGACTGCCAAACCAGGGTCCTGGGTTCGAATCCCGGTTCGGTCATGGATGTTTATATGTTTGTGCCGTTGTTGTATGGTTTCCATAATAAACAGCCTATAGTGCTTGCTTGGGATCATTACGATGTATGTGCCTGTGAGCGTTGTTTATTTATTTTAATGCAAGCGAGACAGGAATACACCATTGCATTTTTCGCCACGCAGCGGGGCCTCGGGGGTGAGATTAAAATTTGTGGAGGGCAGGGCGTGTCCGTATTATACAGGAAGTTGGCATATGTATTGTCTATACCTTGGAGTACAGACTGCCTAACAAGCGTTGAAACATGATAATACTCCTTGGTGGTCGGTAATGATCGTTCTTCTTTCGTAAATTCCCGTCGTTGTTTTCGACGTTACTTTGACAAAAATTGTAGCTCCTGTCATACATTACGTCACGTCGTTGGATAGAAAGGGACACAAAAACGTTGGAAATATCGACGATGAAGAAAGGTTGAACATTACCGACTGCCATGGCCAATTTTCTGGTTTCTATGCTTGTAAGGTGGAGTGGCATCCTTTATGATTCTAAAATCCTAGGTATTTTATATGTACTACTAGATAGAGATACTCTTTCTTATCTGTAGTTCTAGTGAAAAGGCCAGGTAATGCCCGTTTCTCATTAGGTACTTCTTCTTGTAGAGCCATCTCCTACTGGATGGTGACAAGGCACTGCGTACTGGTACTGCGCACGATGTAATCTATTACGCTACATAAATAGATTTGAAAAAGTGTTCTACTGTGACTGTGCCTACCAGCTTACATAATTCTTACTTTTACTGAATTAGAACGGATAATAATGTGCAAGGTCAAAGTTTAAACTTTGGCTCTGTACAGATTTTCATAGGAACAACCAATGGAACAACCGGTTTAATGACAGGCTATTTGGCACGTTCAGGCCATCTTGGCAAGTGTTTGCAGCCATATTGTGTTCCACATAGTCTACATAAATCTACATTAAATTTTAGCGTCCCTCCTTAAGGTGGTTGCAGAGGGCGTAGACTGTATTGATATAAGTAATTTTGTATAAATTACGAAGATATAAAGCTTTTAAAATTTTGTATGAAAAATTTCAAAGCTTATATATCTTCGTAATTATATTATAAATTGCAAATGTTATTTATAACGCGGCAATTACATTTTCTAAACTATTTTTTCATATATAAAATATTACTTTTATTAATTCTGTCTACGCGTATTGTGCGTCAAACTTCTGTTTGGACTGAAACCACCTTAAAGGGAATCTCTAGAATTACTCACTGAATATCTTGATAAGATCTTGAAGACTTGTTGTCATCTCGTCTCTTGTCGATAAACATTATCTTGATTGACCTTTAATCGCTTTGTGTGAGGCAGAATGAAACTAGAACTGTCTCAGGCATATTACCTACATTCTTAACAATACGTCTAGAATTGTTTATGCCATATACTTACCCATTGTATTAAATTCTGCATGTAGGTGCATGTATGATTCATGATACAAACAGAGCGATCCTGCTGTCCATTGATTTTTAATATGGCAATCCACGATTTAGTCCCCTCGTTGGATTTATCCTTGAATACCTTACCTGCTAAGTAATTATATTTCGCAGATTTTGCTTCGCAATTGTTTTGGCTTGCCGAGGTTAACTTGAGAAGTTCTTTTACCAGAAGTAGATTGCTTAGTTAGATCAATATTTAAAAGGTATTTTAGAGCGTGTTCTCAATATGTGCCTTAATAATGTGAATTGGCGTCAAGCGTTTTTTTCCTATTCACTACGGAGGTTTGGACGTCCTTCCGTTCCAGTGTTTTCGGCTTGGCGAACGGGTTGGCGGGTCTGGTCATTCGATAACTTTCAGTTTGATGGTGACTCCCAATAATCATGGATCCTTTCGTGGATGAAGCCTATTTAGTGGCTTTTTGTAGGTTGAGCCCCAATATGCCAGCTCCGTCTGCACCTACAATTCAGAGGGAATGGGATGATGTGAGGTACTTAATGGGCCATTAGCCATTGTCAATGGCTATGATTTGATGTTAAGATGCAAATAATGAGTAGGTATTAGACGTCCCTTCTATGAAGTTTTCTTTCTATAACAGTCTATTTTTATCGACCGAAAGAGCACTTTTCTCTGGTCTCGGCTAACTGCGCTAATATTAGCAAGGGGTATGTATAATCCCACCCCCTTCTGGCAAAGTGGCGGGGGAAAAGTGCTAAGCTTCTAAAACCTACATAAGATAGTGAGGGAGTATGAATTTTTATTATCCATTCCCATAGGAATGACTGTAAAAGACATATACAACGTGTTAATGAATAAGCGCAAAACCTCATACACCCCAACGGATTTATAACAAAATAATTAGATTGAAATAATTATTTCATTATTTTAATAGTTAAAATTTAAAGCTATTCGCATTTTAAATTTTGAGGAAAAAATGATTTGTTATCATTTCAGCAATGAATGAAAGCGCTAACGTACTCATGGATACATTTTAATTGCCTTGTTTTGGTAGTAAGTAGGGTAAGTGTGCCCGTGGGGTGGGTTGACATCGGGTTCAGTAAATTTTAAATGTTGCAAATAAATTATTTAATATTTTGAAAAAAATTACCTATGTTGAAACCATGATAATTCGATTCTGCTCTCGATTCTAAACAAACTACTTTCTAGTTTTGCGTAAATTCATTAACACGTTTTATACAGGGTGAAATTGATATCATTACCATCCTTTTAAACTAAGGGTCGACCCATCAAACTGAACAACTTTCACTATGGGAGCAAACCGATCGGAGCAAAAAAATAATCAGATGTTCCATACTAAACTGCAATGCCAACTCGACTCAAATGTATGCAACAGCTGATTTTTTTTTTGCTCCTATCGTGTTGCTCCCATAGTGAAAGTTGTTAAGTTTGATGGGTAGACTCTTAGTTTAAAAGGCACTTGATGTTTATTAGAGATTATTTGAGATTTTCTTTACATTTTAATTAGTAGTTTAGTTTAGTTTAAAAGGATGCTAATGATATCAATTTCACCCTGTATAATCCCGAGACAAAAACTCAGTCGAAAACACTCTCAGTGGAGTCTGGTGACTTGAAGTACAGGAAGTTCTATGTTACAGGTATGTGTATGCAAGTATACATAACTACTTGCCAAGCACCAGTCTTTACTCACAAACTCTGTGTTTGTGGTGAGAAAATAATTGTTAGTTTGTACGTTATCTGTAACACCTACTCACATAAACAAATATAGCATTTTTTTAACCTTTAGGATCTCACTGTAGGGCAAAGGCAACACAAATAAGGGTGAGAAGGTAGTGGGCCAAGTCCACCACGTGGACCCAGTGCGGTTTGGTTGAAATAATGACTAATGAAATGAGAATTAATTTAACCGTTTGTAGGGTTCTGTACCTACCCAAAATGTGAAATCGGGAAAATGCATAAGCCTACTCCGTCCGACTGTTCTACCTATTTCTACCTTTACTTTTGAACCGTAATTGCTAGACAGTTGAAATTTTCACACAATGTGCATTATTATGGTGGTAATCTGGTAATAAAAATGCATAAAAGATAAAAATTAAGGGAGGTACTCATATAAGGAACAAGGTTATTTTTTTTTTTTTTTTTTTTTAATTTATGTTTTTAACAACTTTTTTTCTTCTCGGTCTATCGTAGAAACGGTAATACATACAAGCGTCAAACTTGATGTGATTATAGAGCGAACTCTACAGTATAAAAACAAAATAGGTCGGTCTCCGGCTAAAGGTCCCGAAGAGAACAAAACTTTTTTGGAAGTTAATATGTCGTGTGGTGGTGTGGTACGGAACCCTCGGTGCGCGAGTAGCCCGACTCGCACGTGACCGGTTTTATTATGGAAATAATTAACTGTCTGATGTAAATGACGGTTAAACTCATACATAACCTGTTTTAACGATCACATTCTTTACGTTCACATTTATACACCTGTGAGAATTTAATTTAGTGCTAGTAAAGTCAAGAGTGAGTTAGATTCGCGCATTATAGGTTCCGTATAACCTTGAAGTCGTTTTCTAGATACTGAACTGGGTGCTTCAGACCATCAAACTGAGCAACTTTTACTATGAAGCCACAATATAAATCGTGAAAAACCAAAGCTGATGTACCAATTAAGTTTAGACTTTTTCTATCTATGGAACAGCTGATTTCTTTTTTCGCTATTTCGATTTTGGGTCCACAGAAAAAGTAGTTCAGTTTTATTGGTCTGAAGAAGTTTGGACAAATTCTTGTCGTATTTTTATGTAGTTCTTTTAATTTATTAAGTTAGTTTAATTAAGTTTTTAATCTAAACTATTATAAAACTGTAACAAGAAGTTTGTCTGTACATTGAAGATATTAACAAAAAAAAGTTACGATATGGTTTTTAGGTGTCCTGGCTGTCTGATTTTTTTTTGTTTGGGTGTTTGTTTGTTTGAACGAGTATCACGCAAAAACTACTGAACCGATTTTGATGAACTTCTTTTGTTTGATAGCTTATGATCTGACTTAAAATCTGGTTTATAATATGTGCGGACAAAGTCGCGGGTTAACGCTCGTTTATAAATAAAAGTGGTACCTAGAGAGAATAATTATGTTTTTTTCACATCTCTAAAACTTTACTACTGCTGCAAAACAAAATACGCATTCAATTAAACATTTAAACCAAAAACCAAACCAGGGTCCTAGGTTCGAATCCCGGTTCGGTCATGGATGTTTATATGTTTGTTCCGTTGTTGTATGGTTTCCATAATAAACAGCCTATTAGTGCTTGCTTGGGATCATTACAATGTATGTGCTTGTGAGCGTTATTTATTTATTTAAAAAACAACTGTTTGGAAGTTTCCCTGAGACCTACTTACTTGATTGACATAGTATACAATCCTATAATCAATGTTCCTACTGAAATAACGAAACCATAGGGAGAAATTTAAATAGAGAAAGGGTTTCAAAATAGCTAGGTACTCGAAACCGGCAGGCATATATTATATGAAAAGATATCCTATAGAGGACCTATGGATGTGAATACATACACTAAAAATACTACGCACGACACATAATTTTCGGGGTGGGGGGGGGGGGGGGGGGGGGGGGGTAAATCCCACCTATCCCATGGATACGTGCCTGTGTAGGATGTAACCGATTTGATCAGAGTCTACCTACGTACGTACTGCGAGGGCGTCTTCCTTTGCTGACCTTTCATATATTCTGAAAATGCTAATACCTAGTTTAATTCTAATATCTCTTAATCCCAGGAGAAATAAACCTAGTCGCAAGCATTTAATAAACCTACCTACGGTTTGCTACTGGAATGTGATATTGTATATATTTCTATTTATTTATTTACAAGATACATTAATTAACACGACTTTAATAATATTTTCAACATACTTGCTCGTAAAGTGGCTCTTATTGCACCGCTTTTAGGTACATAATGCAGCTTATTTATACAGCGTGAAATTGATATCATTAGCATCCTTTTAAACCATCAAACTGAACGACTTTTACTATGGGAGCAAACCGATCGGAGCAAAAAGAAAATCTGCTGATGCATTTGCATACATTTGAGTCGAGTAGGCAGCGGCGGCGGGTTCAGTTTAGTACGGAACAGCTGTTTTAATTTTGGTCTGGTCGGTTTGCTCCCATAGGAAAAGTTGTTCAGTTTGATGGGTAGACTCTTAATTTAAAATGATGCCAATGATATCAATTTCACTCTGTAGAACACGCGTGCGAAAATGATTACATTATCGCACTAGTGCGGTACAAAGAGAATTTAACTCACTAAGGCGGTATTGTTACTTTTTTTCTATAGTCTGTTTTTTATTCTCAGCAAAGAGTTTTGATGTAAAAAAAATCAAACTTTTTTCTGAATAAATTAATCTGTTTTAGTTAAAATACGATAAATAAAGGCTTCATATCATCAAACATTTCATTTAAGTTAACAAATTAACATTTATTTGTGTTACAAATACATAAATATAAGTTTATAACCGTAAGTATATTTTATGGCCGTGTGGTGTCGGCTAAGAATAGCACCATCCCATTTCCTCCCGTGGGTGTCGTAAAAGGCGACTAAGGGATCTACTGAAGGATGGGCAGCAGCATCCTCTGAGTACACACATTGATTCGATCCAACTGCGATCGCCAACCCGCCTGCCAAGCGTGGCGATTATGGCAAATCCCCCCATTTTGGGGGAGGCTTATGTCCAGCAGTGGACGTCTATCGGCTGATAGGGTGGATGTTGAAAAATGTCGTATGAAACGCGTGAGCGTTGGGCATTACAACCCTCGGCTAGTATGCATCACTCGCCTGGCGGCACGTGCTGCAATCCCGCCTCGGCAGTAATGACCAACTTTGCTCACTTGGATCATAATTTACTATTACATCAATAAATAAAAAAACAAGAGAGGGACGGAGGTCAGTAGGCAGACCACCAGCACGTTGGCGTTGCTCTGATGACATTTTGGACCGTGAAGAATGACGCATAAAAGGGAGACCTATGCCCACTCAGCAGTGGGTTGATATGAGCTGATTTGATTGATTAAAACGAGATTTTTAGGTGACATAAAAGATTCTGCAAGTTCCTTAACAAATAGGTAATCAAGCTAGCTTGTAGCTGTATTTAACATACAACAAATCTTTTCACTTCTTCAATGACCTTGATTAGATCAACCTCAACCAATATAGAAAGCTCTCCACTTATTTTTAGTAGGGTGATTGTCAAGAAAACCCTTGAGGTCTATCGACCTTCCCGCTTCGTTTGACCTCGGCTTTTATCTCGGGGTCAAAGGCATCCTCTTTGTTTTCAAACAACCGACAGCCTCCACTTTCAGCTAACAATCGCGAACTTGTAAGTTTAATGTATACATTCAATGTATAAAACAAATAAATACAAACCCCTTGTTTTGCTAGGTACTAATATTTCAATACAATTGAGTACAATAAGATTATAAGACCTAAACGGTAATAAGGCCATTGTGTAAGTTTCCGATTATATCGTTTACAAGATCGATAACGTAATACGACCGTAGGTAGGTACTATACTAGCCAATTTTTAAGTATATTTTTTTTCTGTGATAATCATGGGTACCCATTGTCTACAGGGTGTTGGGGGAAAATGTTGCATTAATTTAAGGAGTGATTGTACCCATGATACTGAACAACTTTCCCTAAGAAACCTATAGGAAATTCGCAAAAGTTCGATCAGCTGATTGCATTTAGTATGGAAAGTCAAAAAAAAATTGCGAATTTTGCGAATGGAAAGTTGTTCAGTATCATGGGTACAATCACCCCTAAAGTAACGCAACTTTTTACCCTAACACCCTGTATAAAACCCCAGTTTATACATCTTGCCTTGGCCCCAAACTAAGTTAAGCACCTACCTAGGCAAAAGATTTTACCTACTTAGATTCCTTCCGGGAATCTACACTGACCTGCAAAACTAAGAACTACACTTTTAATATTAAATTTTTTTCTGAACTATAGAAATTAGAGATTTAAAATAAAAAACGTTTTAAAGCCAATGTTATCAGCTTTCTTTGTAACTATTCTTTGTAAATTAAACTCTTTCTCGATTCCTTTTTATTATGAAAGTATATTTTGTGTACTTAAAAAGTTATTGCAATTTAAAAAGTGTGATACTTAGTTTTGCAGGCCAGTGTATGTCAACATAAAAAGTTTCATAGTCAAACAAGCAACTATTTCGTTCAACTAGTAAAATCTGGCGCGGAAAACATTTTCGAGAAAAGTCTTCGTGTCCCTGTGATTAGTAGAGGAAACAGTGGAGGAACAATTTAAATTAGGTTCGGTTTTCAACTCGACATGGCAAAATCATCGACATCACACGTTGGCCACGTGAGTTCCTAAATATTCATGTGGCTTTGCTTTCATTTTGTACTAAAACCAATAGGTACCTAAACATAAGTTTATTAAATAAAAACAAATGTTAAATCATTCTTCTAAGAACAACAGGTTTCGTCTCTCAAATACAGACACAAAAGAAGAAAAAAGCAACGTTAAATGGTAGTTAGGTACAACATTTAGTGAGTTACGAAACAAAAAGTAACGCTAAACTTTTTTATCCAAGAGCGAAAGGCCAGTTATTTTACAACATGTTAAATACAAGTTTAATATTATTCATAATAAGTTCACAAGAAACACATAGAAGCATATTATGGGGCTGGGGATACCCAGTGTTTGTATTTTAAATCATAACAAGTATAGCTCTTCATTTATCAATTTGTATATGTGATGGTCTACTTATATAAAAAGTACCTAAGTCTAGGTGTCAAGCCGAAAGTTTGTGATACTGTCTATTTATAAACCAGGATCAGCAGCAGCGACAGCTACAATGAAGCCAGCTCGGACAATGACTCTAATCTGTATGGAACCTGCAGTGAATTTAATGAAAGAAGATAGGTGAAGAAAGAAAAATTAAATAAGTACCTAGATATCTAGCTTCCCTCCATTATAAACGGGGGACAGCAATTGGAAAAGCACGGCTACTAGTAAGCCAACTCCTGAAATAATTCATGGCAGAATTGAATACCTTACTGCAAAGTGCAAAGGCCAAAAGCACCAATTTTTGGTTTGCTTATTTCTAAATGTTGTTTGAAATTGATGAGTCCTAAGTATTTTAACTTGATTCTTCAGTCTTAACTCGTTAGAACAATGTCCAATGATTTTATCTAAAGCCATGTACAAACATACTTAGAAAGTTTCCGAGAACAATCTATTCTTCAATTCGCAGACATTGTATGAGTCAACTCAAATTACAGTTTCAAACCAACCTATACCTGCCTATACATTCGCTTTGCAAAGGTTAACCTCGCTCATAATCTCTCGACCGAGACCGATTATGCGACCTATGGCAATGGCATTACCTAACCGTTTCTAAAACACCTCATTTCCATTTAAACAGCTTGTCGTACAGAGCATCCCATCTCGATCGGTTAACATTTTCCAGCTAACCTCATCTCTTCAACCGGCAAGCCTCCCAACTCCTCCAAGTGAATGCAAAATAACGATCACTGTCGAAAATACACGAAGCAGCTTCGGCTCCCAACTTTATATATAGGGGACGTTCGGAAAATGTCTCGACAGTACATTTCACTCTATACGTAAGAACGGACGTTTTCATGTCCACCGCGAGCGACTTGTTATGTGAATAGAACCAAAACATTAACATGCCTACAGACGTTATCATGTCAGCTTCGTGTGCGGAACGTTTCGGTTCCAAGTTTAACAAGAAGGCTTGTGATGCAGAAATAAAATCCGGATTTTTGGTGCTTTTGGGTCCCGGTGGAATGAGACAGGACGTCAGAGTTGTCGTCTATAGGACGACGTTGGAGCACTTCGCTGTTATCTATCCAAGGAAGAGATTAGCCAAGCCTATAGGAGTTGTTAATTTGAGGAATACTTCGGTAGAAAGAGCGGAATCAAGGAGCGGGTTTGTTGTGCGACAAAAGGGTTATGACAATACGATTTCGGCGAAATTTCTTTGCTCGGAGCGTGATGTTGAGTCGTGGCTTTCGGCGTTTTCTTCAAGATCTTCACCGGTCCAGCAGACGGTTCTACCAGTGTTGTTAGAAGGAGAGGAGAGTTAAATCATCGGTTATCTAACCGTTGACGGTTCAAGTGATTGATTTGTGTCGACAGCAGACGAATGGGACTGCAAAACTGACTAATCGAGGTTTTGTTTTGCAATGAGATGCGAAAGTGAAAGCTTGTTTTTTGCGAGCGTACGAAAGTGTTCTCGGTAATTATTGTGTACCCATTTAGTTCTCCAGTCGAAAATACATGATTGTTCGAATCTGTGTTTCCGTATAGTTCCACTTTGGATGATGTTTCTAAAACGATATAACTACTTTCATGTGCTCTTTAATAAGTATGCCAACGTAAGAACCAAAATTTTCTATTGTTGAATGAGCTTACCCTTTTGAAATTAGAATTTTGTAGAACTTTAAAGACTTATAGACTTAGAAATTAAAAGATAACGGGGCCTAATATTATATCTATATGAATACGGGTATGTCATGTAAATTATGATATAAATAAATAAAAAACATTGTAATCAAGTTTTGGAATATATGGGATGGTCGGACCATTTAATTAAGTTGTGTGTATATACAAAAGTGAACGTTGAAACCTGAATTAATTCACAAATAAAAATGCAAATAAAAAACAATACAACAGCTTGTATGAAATGTTGAAAATTATGTCGGCTTAATTTTTTATTGAACGATAGGTTTTCATGTTTTAAGTTTGTTCAAAAACTAACTAGGTTCCTAAATAATTTCACTGTCTTAATTCACTGTCTGTAGATACTAGAATGATGTAAGAATTGGAGAATGATAAAACAAAACTATTTAATTAATATAAAAACAAAACACCCTAGTAAGGGAGTGGTTTTAGGTTAATAGTGCACTGCCTTACGGTCAAAAAAGGGTGAAAAAGTTCACTTTCGGATACCAGCATCACATTTTAGTATGTTGTTAGGTTCTCTAGACCCCAAAACTACCGGGAGACAGTTTCTAAGGTGTCAGGGTCTCCAGTTATGACGTCATAAAATTTTTGTATGGGATTAAACAATTTTTTGTTCTGAAACCTATCCTGTGGGGTATCAAATGAAAGGGCTCCATAAGCCGGTTCTAAAAATATACTACTACTATGTTTATGTTTACCATTTTTTTTTATAATAATATTTATTACTTTTCAACTGTATATTTAATGAAAAAAATTATAAAAGTGTAGTATATTTTTAGAACCGGCTTATGGAACCCTTTCATTTGATACCCCACACGATAGGTTTCAGAACAAAAAAGTTTTTAACCCCATACAAAAATTTTATGACGTCGTAACTGGAGATCCTGACACCTTAGAGACTGTTTCCCGGTAGTTTTGGGGTCTAGAGAACATACCTAACAACATTCTATAATTTGGTGCTGGTATCCGGAAGCGAACTTTATTTCCATTAAGGCAGTGCACTATTAGTTTGATGGTCAGTCATGGTCGATTGGATTTGATCTACGAATAATTATTATTCGTATGTAGTGATTTGATGGAACGAATTACGAACCCCTTATTTACTAAGTAGGTAGGATGTTTTGTTACTGTAGATAGTTATTGGAAGGCGGTAAACATTAACCGTTAGAAAACTTGTCAGAACTTCAGTAGGTGTAGTTTAAAGAGTATCACGTAGGCGTAGGCGACCGTATAGGCGTAAATGTTATAAATTGTTTTGAAGTAATTAAACGTGCAACAGTTTTTTGCGCCAACAGTCTAAATGTCACGACAAAAAACTTTATGCAATCGACCTTTTATAAGGTAAGATTATCTTCAAGAGCATTGTAAATGCCACGATACCTACCTTTAGGCTACTTAGTAGACTTGAAATACTTACCTACCTAGTTGCCGTAAATCCTGTGTTCGTTTTTTTACGTACTTGGGAGACTTCGAAATTCTTCAGTCAAAGATCAAATTACACTGGCCTGCAAAACTAAGTATCACAATTTAGTTGGACGGCAATTTGAAAAGGAGTGTTGTTTTTTAAAAATAATTTTTTTTCATACATTACTTAAAAGAAAATAATCGACTATGAAGTTTCGTATAAAAAATTTAAAAAAATCGTATTTGTTTTTGTTTCGAAAATACATCTTGTGGACTTTAAAGGTTATAGCAATTTTAAAAGTGTGGTACTAAGTTTTGAAGGCCAGTGTATGTTACCTACCGAATTTAAAGCAAGACGCAATGAACATTCCAGTGTATACTAGTGACTATATAGCCCAGTCATTTTACGGTTTGAGCCGGGACTAATAAGTAATTGACATTTCTTTCGGTATAATATTGAAGAGCCAATTTGAGCCTAGAAATATACCAAAATTAAAAAAAAATCACGTCAACAACAGTTCCAATTTTAAAATATAGCTATTATTTCGTTCTAAAAAACCTGATGGTAAATTTTTTTTGCACTTATTTAAGGCTTTACCATTATACATACTACAAACATGGTGTGAATATTTATGTCTACTTAGAAGGTTTTGAAAAATACATTTGTATTTTCTAATAAATACCGAATTTTTTCAATTTCATTGCCTATTTTATTGCTCAAAAATAATGTATATTGTTAAATCTAAGTCAAATGAGTGCATTGGTATTAATATTCATAATTTAAAATCCTTCTGGGACACACAATTTTGATTTCTGTTGCGTAGCGATTTTTTTTTAATATGTTATAAAATAGTCTTTTTGTCACTAAATGGTGCCGGTTACAGTTTAAAAGTCCAATTAGTAATTACTCCCTACCACGCCTAACAAAACTCCGTAGAATGACTGGGCTAATAGGTGTAGAACGAAACATGATTGGTTTCGAGGGCATTTTAATAATACCAATCAATTATATACAGGGTGAAATTTAAGTCGTTGGCTCGTTGGCATCCATAACGTTCATAATATGAACGCTATTGGAAAATGTTTATTATACAGGGTGATCGAGTTAAGATGGTCCAACGGAAAATCTGGGGTAGAGGACATCATTTTCGACCTTTTTGGTTCTATACAGGTGATCCAAAAATTTACGGTTTCAAAGTTATTCAAGTTACCACCCTGTATAATAATAAACATTTTTCAGTTTGATGTGGAGATAGGAGTCTCATGTCACTCAAACGCTCGACACCTTTAACGGATTAAGTACTAAAATGTTGATTAAAGTCAATGACATTTTTTAGGCCTTATCTAGAAACTAATGTGCTTTATATTTGCCAGATTCTGATCGTATCTTAAAAAAATTAATTTACGGTATTAACCAATCAGGTTAATATTGAAACGGAACTTTGTATACAGGGTGTAAATGACAGACTAGCAAATACTGTAACGGTGAATTCCGACCATCAAACTGAACAACTTTTGTAAATAGTACGTAAATGTACTACCTATTTTCTTTATTGAACTAAAATTGTTATTGGATAATTAATGTAAAATGTAAGAATCCTGTAGCTTCTTAACAAAATATTTGTACGCCATCACGGCAGATTTTTGTTGTCTCTGTTAGAACTCATTTCTAACATCCTAAGTACCACCAAAAGTCTTTAAAATAAATGATTTCATTTCATTTCAACTTTCAATATGTAAGCCACACTCAGGAAACGCGAAAAAAAATCTGCTGCCCCATACAAAACAGCTGTACCTACTCGGCTCAAATACATATATAAGGACTAACAAAATTAGGTGAAACTATTTTAAGGGGATGATCAGACCATCAAACGGAACAACTTTCTCTATGGGACCAATATCGAAATCGCGAAAAAAATCAGCTGTTCCATACAAACCTACTCGACCTAAATGTATGGGACAGCAGTTTTTTTTTCGCGATTTCTATATTGGTCCCATAGAGAAAGTTGTTCAGTTTGATGGTCTGATCATCCCCTTAAAATAGTTTCAGCTAATTTTGTTAGACCTTATATATGAAACGAATGATTTTTTTTCACGTTTCCTGAGGGTGGCTCCATAGTGAAAGTTGTTCAGTTTGATGGTCTGAATTCACCATTTCAGTACTTATTTGCTAAGCTGTCACTTACCCCTATAAAGGTATGCAGCGCTTTCGGAATAAACTTCAAAAGCCATTGTAGTTTGGTTTATTAATACTAGCCTAACAGTCAGTTGCAGAAAAGCTCATTAAAGTTAATCCTCCGTTAAATCTGTTGCTGTCACTTTTTGTCTTGTTGACGTTGTAAAAGCTAGCAAGAGATTTAATGGAGGATTAACTCTAATGAGAGTTTCTGCAACTGAGTGTTAGTGTTACAGTTTTTGAGAGTTACGCGGTTATTATTTAATCTAGAATTAAACATTTTAACGGGTTCTTACCGCGTTTTGGTATATTTGAGTTCCCGATATTTCGGCAGTGTTACAAGAGTGTTAGTGTATTGTATATTTTCTTTGCCGTAGTTTACACGTCGATAAGTTGACACATCAAGCTATAAAAAACCAACATAAGCTGGCTACGCGACGTTATCGTTATACGTTACTCGACCTAGCTTATTTTTGGTTTTGTAATTTTATTGTCGCCGCCGCCATGTGTCCACCAACGACTGCATAGTGGCACCCTGTATAGTGAAAGTCATTTGTTTTCTATAGAAATAAATTATAGAAAACTTTAATTACCAATGTGATAAAATTTGTGTGATTATTGTATAGTTTTATTTAGTTACTAGTGGTTATTAAAGAAGTGAATTGTGACAAACATGTTTTTCTAATCCCTCACTCTATACAGGGTGAAATTGATATCATTAGCATCCTTTTAAACTAACAGCCTACCCATCAAACTGAAGAACTTTTAATATGGGAGCAAACCGATCGGAGCAAAAATAAAATCTGCTGTTGCATACATTCGAGTCAAGTAGGCATTGCAGTTTAGTGTAGTTTAGTTTATGGAACAGCAATTTTTTTTTTTGCTCCGATCTGTTTGCTCCCATAGTAAAAGTTGTTCAGTTTGATGGGTAGACTCTTAGTTTAGAATTTCACCCTGCATTATGTAACTTGCCAATCAGGTTGTAAGGAAAAGTAGGTATCATTACCCTTTAAACCACATACTTTACCCATCAAACTGAACAACTTTAACTACGGGCACATCTTATACCTGACAGCACAAAAATAATCAGCTGTCTCATACATTTGAGTCGTGTAGGCGTTGCAGTTTAAGTTATGGAACAGCAGTTTTTTTTTACAAGTCTGCTCCCATTATCAATGTTGTTCAATCTAGAAATAAACATTTTAACGGGTTCTTACCGCGTTTTGGTATATTTGAGTTCCCGTAAGAACCCGTTAAAATGTTTATTTCTAGATTAAATAATAACCGCGTAACTCTCAAGAAAGTTGTTCAGTTTGATGGTTCACCGTTTCAGTATTTGCTACGCTGTGACTTACACCCTGTATGAATATCATTATCATCATCATCATCAGCCTATAAACGTCCCACTGCATGGCACAGGCCTACCCTCAGGGAGGGTATATGGGCATTAGTCCTCCACGCGTGCCCAATGCGGATTGGTAAACTTCACATACACATCAGAATGTCTTCTTCAGTGTATGCAGGTTTCCTCACTATGTTTTCCCTCACCGTTTGAGTGGAGTCGACACGTACATAAGTTAGAAAAACTCATTGGTACATGGCATGTTGTCCGTCTCCGCAACGCTTCACCGACGCTCTATAAATATAATATCTCTTAAGTATAAATATCATTATAATTAAATAATTTTCTGTTATTAATAGTTATGCGTAAGTAGATAGGTATCCTTCACACAATCGATCCATCTATTCTTCAGCATTCCTCTCCTACCACCGCCTTTCACATTCATACTTAAAACTCGTCTCATAATATGACACAAGCCTCTTCGCATCACAAGTCCATACCACGATTATCTACAGGGTGAAATTTACATCATTAGCATCCTTTTAAACTAAGAGTATCCCTATCAAACTGAACAACTTTTACTATGGGAGCCAATGAATGGGAGCAAACCGATCGGACCAAAAAAAAAATCTGCTGCTACATGCAATTGAGTCGAGTAGCCAGCGGCGGCGGGTGCAGTTTAGTAGGGAACATCAGATTTTTTTTTGCTCCGATCTGTTTGCTCTCATAGTAAAAGTTGTTCAGTTTGATGGGTAGCCTCTTAGTTTAGAATTTCACCCTGCATTATGTAACTTGCCAATCAGGTTGTAAGGAAAAGTAGGTATCATTACCCTTTAAACCACATACTTTACCCATCAAACTGAACAACTTTAACTACGGGCACATCTTATACCTGACAGCACAAAAATAATCAGCTGTCTCATACATTTGAGTCGTGTAGGCGTTGCAGTTTAAGTTATGGAACAGCAGTTTTTTTTTACAAGTCTGCTCCCATTATCAATGTTGTTCAATCTAGAAATAAACATTTTAACGGGTTCTTACCGCGTTTTGGTATATTTGAGTTCCCGTAAGAACCCGTTAAAATGTTTATTTCTAGATTAAATAATAACCGCGTAACTCTCAAGAAAGTTGTTCAGTTTGATGGTTCACCGTTTCAGTATTTGCTACGCTGTGACTTACACCCTGTATGAATATCATTATCATCATCATCATCAGCCTATAAACGTCCCACTGCATGGCACAGGCCTACCCTCAGGGAGGGTATATGGGCATTAGTCCTCCACGCGTGCCCAATGCGGATTGGTAAACTTCACATACACATCAGAATGTCTTCTTCAGTGTATGCAGGTTTCCTCACTATGTTTTCCCTCACCGTTTGAGTGGAGTCGACACGTACATAAGTTAGAAAAACTCATTGGTACATGGCATGTTGTCCGTCTCCGCAACGCTTCACCGACGCTCTATAAATATAATATCTCTTAAGTATAAATATCATTATAATTAAATAATTTTCTGTTATTAATAGTTATGCGTAAGTAGATAGGTATCCTTCACACAATCGATCCATCTATTCTTCAGCATTCCTCTCCTACCACCGCCTTTCACATTCATACTTAAAACTCGTCTCATAATATGACACAAGCCTCTTCGCATCACAAGTCCATACCACGATTATCTACAGGGTGAAATTTACATCATTAGCATCCTTTTAAACTAAGAGTATCCCTATCAAACTGAACAACTTTTACTATGGGAGCCAATGAATGGGAGCAAACCGATCGGACCAAAAAAAAAATCTGCTGCTACATGCAATTGAGTCGAGTAGCCAGCGGCGGCGGGTGCAGTTTAGTAGGGAACATCAGATTTTTTTTTGCTCCGATCTGTCTGATCTCATAGTAAAAGTTGTTCAGTTTGATGGGTAGCCTCTTAGTTTAAAAGGATGCTAATGATATCGATTTCATCCTGTATATATGTCATCTATCCGTTTTTTTTTTGGTCAAAGATACAAATTTCTAACTTACTAATCCTGTCCATTCCTCTCTTCGCTTCCTCTCTTTTCTTTGGCCTCTCTTCTAATAAATTATCCATTCATACTTCGATAAGCACTAAGTTAGGCACTTATTTCAAAAGTGGAATGGCATTGAAAATAACTTAAAGAGTAATTAAATCAATAACCGGCGAAAATTCAAGTTTTTCGGTAGGTACTCGTAGTTATACTTACTAATTAGGTACTTACATGTCCAACATCGTGGCATAAGCTACTACTCGATTAACATCGTGGCATAAGTTACTAAGTAAACTCGATTAACGATTAACGTTAACCTATGATTTTAATCTTTTTGTTGCTAGTGTACCTAATCAGAACCAGGATGGCCCGAGCAGTGGCAATGTGAACGAGGAAGGCTGCATTTTTGACAGTTTTAATAATTCGGTTTTTAGAAATTAGGTTCAATAAATACCGAACCTACATGCATAATCTCAGTACCGTAATACCTTACGGGTGGACAGAAACATTGCTACAACTACCAACTTTCTGTTCAAGGTGGTTGCAGAGGGGTCAATTTTATACAAAACTTTGACGCACAATACGCGTAGACGGTATTAATATAAGTAACTTTATATATATGGAAAAATAGTTTAGAAAATCTGGATGCCGCGTCACAAATAACATTTGCAATTTATTAAATAATTACGAAGATATAAAAAGCTTTATATCTTCGTAATTATATTATAAATTGCAAATGTTATTTGTGACGTGACGCGGCAACTAGATTTTCTAAACTATTTTTCAATATATAATTAATATTTTATATAAGGTCTAACAAAATTAGGTGAAACTATTTTAAGAGGATGATCAGACCATCAACCTGAACAACTTTCTCTATGGGACCAATATCAAAATCGCGAGAAAAAAATCTTCGGTCTCATACATTTGAGTCGAGTTAGGTTTGCAGTTTTATATAGGGCAGCAGAATTTTTTTTCGCTATTTCGATATTGGTCCCATAGAGAAAGTTGTTCAGTTTGATGATCTGATCATCCCCTTAAAATATTTTCACCTAATTTTGTTAGACCTTATATAAAATATTACTTTTATTAATTCCGTCTCCGCGTATTGTGCGATACTTTTGTATGGACTGAAACCACCTTAAGAATGCAGTTGCAGCAATGCTCAATGGAATGACGTGTCAAGTGGTGGTAAAGGTAAATACTACTTTTAAGCCGATTTCGGATCAACGATTAGCCACCGCTTTAGTGAAATAGTTCAGGCACAGGAGTATGATTTTTGAATGTCAAATCAGCAGTAGAAAGATGCATATCTCCATAGTAATATTGACATCAGACCTGGTTTTTATGAAACGACTACTACCACCGGAGATAGTATCCGGGACCAACGGATTAAAGTGCCATCCGAAGCACGGAATCGTCTTTCATTCAGACAATCAGGTGATTCAGCCTGCATTGTCCTAACCAACTAGGAAAAAACGCACGAAGTAACATTTCACTAGGTATCCCCCGTGGGAATCGAACCCACGACCTCCGTGTCAAGAGCCCAATGGTCTTAGTAGAAAGTAGATAATAATAATGTAAATTCAGGCTTGCTAACGATGTATGGAAACATTGTTCTTTGGCTATGGGCATGGTTGACACATATTTTTTTTTGTGTACAGCGGCTTATCGAGTCTTCTGCAGACTAGTAACACTTCGACCTTGTGTAGATTTTTTGTGCTCGCCACTATAATAAAATTATAGTTCACTGCTAATACCTACTTCCTTTAGGAATTGTAGGATTTCCTTAGCAGTGAAAAGTTGTACTTCACTCGGATGAACACGGAGTGTTTTGGTTGACACTTAGGTAATACATAAGAAATCAAAAATAGTTTTATATTTAGGTAAATCATTACGTAGCTTCTCGAAAGTAACTAAACCGAATGAGTTATGTTAGTAGAACCCAAGTTAAGTTAGTGAAAATAGGTAAATAGAGGATGTTTATTCGGTATTCGATATTACACAACAAACCCGAACGACGGTCGCCCATGCGTGCAAACAGGCGTTATCGAGATCGAAATATATGTTAAACTTTATTACTTCTATCCGATAAAACTTGTGAAACAATATCCAGTAATAAACCTGCACGTCACTACCGCGTTAACAAGCAATTAACCGACAAAAATACAAATTGAAACAACTTTAAAAGCAAGCATGAAAGGCAGAGCAAAACAGCAGCGCGAACCGAAATTCGAAACGAAAATGAGCGCGACTTTCACAAATTTTGTCTCAGTAATGTTATTTCTATTATTCGCATCGGCGTTTTATCTTGTCATCTCATTCAAACCGTTGACTAAAGAAGAGCAAATGGAAAATTATGGTAAAATGAGCGACGATTTGGAACCTTTTAGGAAAAATTTGAGTGAATGCGCGCGTCAAGTCAAGGCTTCGATGGTGGATGTGGAAAATTTTCTTAAAAGAATCCCTCAGGCATCGATGCAGGGGAAATGTTTCGTTGCCTGTATATTGAAGAGGAACTCCATAATAGAAAAGAATAAGATCTCGACACAGAATCTTCTAGAAGCAAACAAGGCCGTTTATGGAGAGGACGGTGAAGTTATGTCAAGATTGAAATCAGCTATTGTAGAATGCCAGGATATAGTCGAAGGGATTTTCGAAATTTGTGAATATTCGTCGGTATTTAACGATTGTATGCATATGAAAATGGAGCATCTTTTGGATAAGGTGACGATGGAAAGACGTATGGAGGCTTTAGGCCAAATGACTTCGGATTCAGACGAATGGACCGAAGAGGAGGATGAACTTTTGAAATTTGTTAAAGATGAACTATAAAGATTTGAATAGTGTTTCTGTGTTCATCTTTTGTTTTAATATTTATTATTTATTAGATACAAGTGCAGGTTGTAAACTTAAACGCGTTAGGTACATTTAAGGCCCCTTTAACCGTTCAGTAGTGCCTTCATCACAACATTCTACAAAAGCCTCAAGGGGGCACCGAGCCCCATTGTTCTGCCCTCAAAAGTGGCCACTTTTGGCGGTTTTAACGATAATAGCTACAAGCATAAAACATAATAACCAGTAGGTTTTTTCGATAAATTGAAAGCCAATCAGGACTACAATGTGAAATTCTTGTTTTTTGGAAATGTTGTTTAATTGTTTAGAAATAAAAAAATAGGTAGCAGTGAGGGCAGCACAATAGGTTCGATAAATCTATTTTTGGTTAATGCTAAAACTGGAGCAGCCCTTTTTCATCTATCTATACTATTATAAAACTGTAACAGAAGGGTGTCTGTACATTGAAGATATGAACTAAAAAAAGTTACGATATGTTTTTAGGTGTCCCTGATTACATATCAGCAATTTTTGGATTTTTTGAGTCTGTTTGTTTGTTTGTTTGAACGAATATCACGCAAAAACTACTGAACCGATTTTGAAAGAAACTTTTTTTGTTTGATAGCTAATGATCTGACTTAAAATCTGGTGTATAATTTGTGCGGACAAAGTCGCGGGTTAACGCTAGTTATTGATAAATCTGTAATATTGTGATGAGGGCTCCACTAAACGGTAAAAGGACGCTTAAGGACGTGCTTCAGACCATCAAACTGAACAACTTTCACTATGGAGCCATCCTTGAACTCGCAAAAACTGAATTGTTCTATAGAAGACGTCAATGGCCACGGATGCAATGTCTAAAAGGGCAGATTTTTATTCCTATTTCAATGTTGGCTCCATAGAGAAAGTTGTTCAATTTGATTTTTAAAGCACACAGCAACCGCACCCATAGGTATTAAGGGGATATAATTCGAAGCGCGCTAATTACAAAAGAAATCTGGTTATAATTATTTTCAATACCTACCTAATATAATCATAAAATACGAGCGTTAACCCGCGACTTCGTCCGCACAAATTATATACCAGATTTTAAGTCAGATCATAAGCTATGAAACAAAAAAAGTTTCATCAAAATCGGTTCAGTGGTTTTTGCGTGATACTCGTTCAAACAAACAAACAAACACCCAAACAAACAGACAGACAAAAAATCCAAAAATTGGTGAAATGGAATCAGGGACACCTAAAAACCATATTGTAACTTTTTTTTTGTTAATATCTTCAATGTACAGACAAACTTCCTGTTACAGTTTTATAATAGTATAGAATATAGAATAACCAATCAATTAATTTTTTCAGAAACAATCTAGAAACTAATCTCTATGCTTGAGTCAGATTTTCGTTAAAATATATAGTTTAAAGTGACAGTGCCTCAAAGATTTCCATACAAATCTTAAATAAATCATAGAATTGAAACTGTATATTTTAACGAAAACCTGACTCATTATAAGAATAGGTATTGTTTTCTAGACTATTTCTGAAAAAATCATTTACTTTAATTGTTTAATATTGAAACTACGACCAAACTTCATTTGTATGCTATGCAGCGCGCACTAGCGCTTTAGGAATAAACTTCTCTTAAAATACCCTTTCCGCCGCGTCATCATCATCAGCCACCGTAGGTCATAGCTTCTTTCCCATTTTGCCATCCTTCCATTGCCATTTCCAGATATTGTGAACCCACATGACTGCCGGACGAGCCATTAAACTTTTTCTTAATATCGGCCACCACAGGATATACTCGCGAACGCGCTCCATACAAACGAAGTTTAATTCTAGTTTGGATATTTACTCATTTAAGTAATTTTTTATAAGGTTAGAATTAAATTTTTTACTTCAATAGATACATAAAATAGTGACTTTAATTTAATTTAATTCCAGAAACGAATATTTGTGGATTGTCAGATTTTCCTTAAAATTTATAGTTTCAAAGTTACAGAGGCTCAAAAAAATTCCATACTATCTTAAATTAATTCTAGCATTCAATAAATAACAAATAAATAAATAGCGCCCACAGGCACATACATTGAAACAATATTATTCGTCAATCTGACAAATTATGGACACAGAGATTCTCGTTTCTAGATTGTTTAAAAATAAATTGAATTAGGATCAAACTTCGTTTAGTATGCAGCGCGCTCGCAGGTATACTTAAAGCTACGTAAATAAAAATCACAAATTGAAATCAAACGTTTAATTGAAAGACAATATTCATTTCACTTTGTTCGTGGTTTTTAAGAGGGTACCGAGCCTTCATTGCTGCCCTCAATCGTATTTGTTAGGGCCGGCGGAAACCTAGCGAAGCGCAGCGAAGATCATGTTTCACTGCCAAACCATTATCGACTTTGCAAGCGTTGAAATAACATCGAAAAGCAACAACAACGAAGTTGTATTAATTGAATTTCGTCGTTATTTAAACGCAAGTAAAGTTCATAATGGTTTGCCAGTGAAAAATGCTCTGCGCAGCGCTTTCAAAAAACAAGAATGTCACATTGTAGTCATTGCTTATTTTACAAGCCTAAAATTTCGTTTAACCACAGAACAGGTAATAGTTCTACTTACATACAGAACGGCCACTCCCCGCCCCCCTTTGACTTTAGATACTCCACCTCACCTCACACTTTCTGGGGTAACTTACGGGGTACTGAGCAAGGGAATGCAATCAGGCGCGCGCACCCGTTGGATTTGAATACATAAAATTGTGTCTTTTCCGTGCATAAAGAACGTTGAAAAATAACGCTAAATTCACATTTTCAGTAATTCTTTAGCTCAAAAACTATTTTTAATAACAGAACGAACAATAAAAAATATTGAAATGTAGATGACGTTAAATGCAAAGCGCGGCTTTCAACCCTTTGGCCCTACACGCAATGTCATGGACAGAAATTCCAAAACGTTCTATTGAGTGCCGGACCTGTGGTTTAAGAGGCTATGTGAATAAAATAGGATTCTTCAAAGCGTCATATAACATGAAGTACTAACAGTAGGAGTATGATTAGCGGATATGTGTAAATTGAACATATAATTGAAGTTTTCATTAGAGCCAAAACACGATTAAGACACATTTCTCGATAGAAAAACAAGCCAAAGTAGCCTCCGTTAGTATCGATAAACGCTTGGAACCGCTAAACGGTGAATAATAGAAACACAAGACTTGATTTAAAAAAAAAAGAGATTGATATTTTACAAATTTTGATTAGAGCAGAATTGAACTTACATAAATAGTACAATCACAATTAAATAAAGTTTGTGTTACGCTTGCGTCGTTTCAGGCGCGCGCGCCGCCCTATCTCTTTCTCTCGCATCAGTAATATGAGCTATCACACGCCCGTTTCACTTCAATTATTTTTCGACATAGGACCTTAACTCGGCATTGAAAATTTATCGGGAAATAACCTTTTTTTAAATTAAATGTGTTGTTATTTACTATGTACTAAAACTTTAAAGCCCGCTGAAAGACTACTTTTAACTACAAATTCGATGAATTGGAAATCAGTAAAGGCTACAATGCGTCATTCTTGTTTTTTGTAAATGTATAATTGTTAAGAAATTAAAAAATATATATATTGAGAGCAGCACTGGAGGCTCGGTGCTTTCTTTACAAAATCACAGATATTGATTTTCGAGTTTTAATTAAACGTAGCTTATAAATACTTATTAATTAAGTAATTAAATAACTAAACTACGTACCTATAGTAAACAAACTTTTAATACTAGCAACTCTTACCTATCTAAAACAGTACTGTGACTGACAGAAAACGCACCGCCTAAACCACTGAAGATAGAAACATGAAAGGAGTCAATTTATTGTAGGCCCACAAACGGTTAAATTTATTGATGGTATTACACAATCAGTTTTTATAACCATAGAGTCATCATGTCATACAATAACAAAGCCTAAACATGGCACATGTATCTAATGTCACCTTTGTATGCATCAGTTATTCCCAGCTGTCATACACTGCCGCTGACATTCCAGACCTTTCAAATGTATTCGGTTACAAAGCAGTAATGTAAAACAACTGGGCATAACTTAGTGGTCCCGTTAATAGCGCACTGATGGGAAGTCCTTCGTGTATAGAATGTTATTGGTATTACACTTTAAAAACAGAATTCAATTTACTATAGTAATCGGATGAAAGATTAGGTAAATATGCAAACGGAATTATGAAAGAAAAATAAAAAAATGCACCGTTCTTTAGATAGTAAGTTTAACAATAAAAAAAACATGTTTTCTTGGTCTTTCTTTAATTTAAGATACTTTGTTGTTTAAAAGAAATTGATCCTTATGAATGACTCTTTCGGTTGGTATCATAAAATACAGGATGGTTTTTTTTCACATTTCACCGGTTCGATTCCCGGCTCAAGCAGATGATTTTTCAAAAATCTTTAAATTTAGTTTTAAATATTTTTGAAAATAAAGCAATGTTTCCTTTCAGTAAAATTTGCCATCATAAATATTAAGGGTACTTTTCCTCCAACCACGGCCTTTTTTTTCCACCCTGTATATAATAACTGCCTCCGTGGTCTAATGGTTAAGAGCATTGGCTCTCGACACGGGGTCGTGGGTTCGATTCCCACGAGGGACACCTAGTGAAATGCCACTTTGTGCGTTTTTCCCCAGTTGGTTAGGACATTGCAGGCTGAATCACCTGATTGTCTGAAAATAAAAATGAGTCCGTGCAGAAGCACGGACTCATTTTTATTTTCAACGGCTTAACGGACCATCAGAAGATGGTCCGTTAAGCCGTTGGTCCCCGCTACTATCTCTGGTGGTAGTAGTCGTTACATTAAAACCACGTCAGAGGCCGTAAGGCGGTCTGAAAAAACTCTCGACACCAGGGCTCTGCGCACACGATAAGAAGATTGACTTTAATTCGTAGAAAGAGAAGGTACGCACATGTCTCCACCTATTGGAAGTCATTCAGAATAGGTTCATGCGTACGGCCACTGGTGCGCCATGGTTCGTACGCAACAAAAACCTTAATCTCGATCTAGAGTTGCCTACCATCAAGCAACTACTCAAATGCATGGTGGCGGATCATTTCGCCACCATCTCCCGTCACTCCAACCCTCTAATTAGGGCAAACGCCATTTACCCTTGTGAGACTGATAGGACGAATAGACGTCGACCCCGTAACGTACTGGTCGATCCAGACGATGAGATCACGGTTGCCGTACAGGCGGCCCAACAGACACGACTAACAATCGCAAACTTCGACAACACGTCGACACAGTAATCAACGTCCCCGCCGACGGGTACAATTCCTTTCAATTCTGGCGCCTACAGACGCTACTGGCCAATCGCAGGCCGCTTCTCACCTATCCCAGCTACACAATCCGCCGCGTAGCCCCAGCAACGTCATAGGCCGAGGTCCGTACCCCTCTGGGTGCCCCTAGGTCGGTTGCTTAAAGTTCATTCAATTATCTCGGTGACCTTCGTGGTCCCTCCAATAGCCCGCAGTAAAAAGCAGTAGTTGCTCCCTGAGAAGAGATGTAATAGACATCTCAAAAAAAAAAAATCGCACATGTCTTGTCATATTGACTCAATAAGAGGTGCCCATAGCAAATTCGCTCTAGTTAAAAAGCAGAGATCGCTACCTTATTGCTGTCCTTATCGGAGTAACACTCTTTTGTACTGACTCCGACATGTCACTTCATATAAATTGTATAGGATTTTATGACTATCGCTATCTTATACCCGGTTACACTGATATTCCGTCTACCAGCGTAAGCGAAAAATTCTTCATCTATGCTTTAATTGGTTAGTATCCTGTCCTCTGTGTTTGTCACGGATCCGATCCATAGACAATAACCATTCTATTGTGTCTGGAATATCATACGAAAGGGTATTGAAAATAAAGCCTAACTTCGTGTGTATGAAGCGCGTTCCGAATTACAAGCCTGACCAGAAAAATAAAAAGCCTGCTTTGGGAGAGCTACAATCGACTATAACCTTTGATGCAGCAGTTCGCTGCTTTGATGACAATGATTCAAAGTAAAAAACATAGTTCCAGTGACTTTCCGCAACATGACGAGATGTTTTATTTTTCTGGTCAGAATTGACAACATTTCATTTTAAAAAAGGTACCAAAATTAGAAAACCATTTGGAGATTATGATATTCCAAGCTTATATCAAAATTATCAGATATTTCTATCCATTATTTCTCGAGTTATTTGAAAAATACTGAATCGAGGTTGAATGACATTTTATTCTTTTGCCTGCTTGGCTTTTCTATCGTATTTGACGGTTTTTATTTTTAATTTTATTGCGGCCAAGGCATAGCCATTCATCCTACGTTTTTCAAAAAATTCAAAAGTAAATTAAAAATCAAATGTAAATATCGGTCAAAAATTAAATCGGAAAAATAACATCGCTTATTTTTTTTAGCCTGCTTTTATATTTTTCATTAAAAACAGGTGGTTAAAAAAATGTAAAGTTGTCAATTATCAATGAACTGACTATCAGATTGATTATCATAATTATTTTTGCTAAGAAGATATTGTCGGGCCTCGTAGCAAGCAAAAACGCGAACCGCGCGAACTCCACACGAAAGACAACCGCTCGCGGCAAGACTTGCGACGTGACTCCGCAAAAACAGTTAAAACAGTGCCAATCATTCCTTCATCTACATTCTACACTACAGGCGTGATCGCAAAAACACTTCACATAAACCTCAAAACACTTGGCATGCATCCATCAACACTCAATTTTATTATTTACTAATAATATGCTTAGACCTTTTAAATAGGCACCAGCCTCGTATTAGCATTCCCCTCTGCCAAGGTACAAGACCAACTGATCAAGTGCTTTTACATACAATTTGTTAAATAAACGAGACAGTCTATAATTGCAAAACAATTGCTTCAAACTTGTCTCATGTTCCGGGAGTATCCACACAAGACTATTTTTATGATTTTAAAAAACGTAAAGTTGTCAATTATCAATGAACTGACTATCAGATTGATTATCATAAGTACACTCGATGTCAGTGGCTGGCCTGCTGAGACGGTGAATTTTAGAGCCTCTCTTTGCTCTGTTTTTACTAGCCGATGCACGCAGTCCAATTTTATTTCTATTCCTTGAATTCCGCATAATACTTTTGAAGAAATTATGGCACTGGGTCACAGTAAAACTCTCATCAGATTCGTGAACAAGTTCAAAGAAGAACCTAATTATTCTTGTATAAGTTTTGAAACATGTTTTAGAATAATCAGTACGAGATCCCCCTGTCCATGAGCATAGCGTCAGTAATTGTCTTGAAAACATAGCATCAGCTAAGGTGTATGCATTAGTTAGTGCCGCACCGTTCTTTCTCCCGCAAATTACTGACAGCTGTTTTTTTGTATCCGCCATAAAAGAAGGAAATTTTAAATTCTCTTCAAATACATCAAGATCTGCCTTTGTGCATAAGATATGAAATATTGGAGTATTTTCACCTTGTTCTATGCCGAGTTCAGTGTATGTGTTAAACTGTGAACTTATGTGAGACAATTTTTGCATAACATTGATTTCTAGAGTCTGTAAATGGTCGAATAGCACGCTCTGGTTTCCCCGCAATGTTTCAATTTTTGATAATATTGTGTCCAGTTTTTTGGATTGATCGCAGTGGCATTGATCTGTTTTAGGTCCGGAATTGTGTTGCGATGTCTCCGCTGGCTCGCCTTCTGATGAAACGTGGATAAATTGATTTCGAGAAGTCGATGCGTCTTCTACAGATACAAAATAAGGTTCTGTTTTTTCGACCTGAAAAAGAAAAGTGCAAAATATTTTAATAATTAAAATTTAAACCGCAATGCGAAAATAGTTTTTTTATTCTTATTTTATTTATTTCCTTTTTGGAGAATTTACAGCTAAATAACAGTTTGGTTTCTACAAAGATAAATTGATGCTGATTGTCAGATGCTGACAAAATGTTCCCACATATAAATTAAAAACATTTTTATTGTTTATAATTTATTAGTCTCTTGCTTGTGTGTTAACACTGCATTTCCGCCAGTGTCAAATAGTTTGTGGGAGTATCATTCTCAATCTTAACACGTACCGGGACAGTGACCGCCTATAGCAGTGATAACAATAAAAGTTCTATTGTGTCTCGTTCACTGCCCCGGAAAGTGTTAAGGATTGTTTTTGCTCCAAAAAAAACTGTTGCACTGCAGCAGCTGCTGTTGCATAACTCTTGTTTTTGCTAACATATTGTCGGGCCTCGTGGCAAGCAAAAACGCGAACCGCGCGAACACCACGCGAAAGACAACCGCTCGCGGCAATACTTGCAACGTGACTCCGCAAAAACAGTTAAAACAGTGCCAATCATTCCTTCATCTACACTACAGGCGTCATCGCAAAAACACTTCACATAAACCTCAAAACACTTGACATGCATCAACACTCAATTTTATTATTTACTAATCATTTGCTTTAGACCTTTTAACTAGGGACCAGCCTCGTATTAGATTTTATACCTTGTTAAATAAACGAGACAGTCTATAATTGCGAAACAATAGCTTCAAACTCGTCTCATGTTCCGGGAGTATCCACACAAGACTATTTTTCATGATTTTTAACAATCAAAATTAGAATCAAAAGCAAAATTAGAATAAAATTAGAATCTAAATATTAACAACTAGTCGCGTGGTCCAGTGCGGATTTCATGCTACCTTGTCCCCTGCATAAACTGTCTGAAAAGTTAGTAGAATTACATATACTGTATAACTCGTCAATAGTTAAATGGTCTAAGATCATTTGCATTTATAATTTATAGTACCTGAGTAAAAGTAAAAAAGTATTTATTGGCTAATATGTAGATGACACGATTGTATCAAGACCTCCGCTTCTAAGCACCTAGTAGACGTATTACGTTACCCTGTATTACGATATGCAATACAGTATGTTTTTAACATATTTTTTTCTAATAATTTTAAGTCATACTTACTGTAAGCCAAGATTTAACTAATTCGTCAAAACATTTTTGGCCATTCACTCTTGAAGACAGTCTCTGCTGAATAGATTCATCTAAGCCGTTGATCTCTAACATTTGCGACAGTTGTACCTCAGCGGTGTCTTTAGAAACCAAACCAGTCCTTTTCAGCATACATTTAGTTGGCAGCCATGAATCATCTGGGCAAGAATGTTCCGATGCTAAATGCTTCTCTGATTCCCATTTAGGCCAATACAAAATTCCGTTTAGTTCCCATTTATCGGGAACAAGCCATAATCTGGGTTTACCCTTTTCCATAGTCTGGACAATCTTGTAAGGCATCGTGCTGGAAATCAAATTATGAACTGTTTAACTAAAAAACAAAACAATAAAACTTGTCTAAAAAAACATATTTCATGTCAATGACATTTTACAAATAGACGCGTTATACGCCAACATCTCTGCATTTTAAAATGGTGAGGTAAAGTGACGTGTAGCCCGGTACACTAGACTGTGCGTGACTATGTAAAAACCGGGCTATTACTGGCTTTTTTTATTGCCATTTTGGAGCGCGGGCAACGCATACATATAAAAACATCTTAGTTTCATGTGTCCCATTTTAATTAATACACATGAAAATTGTATTATTTCACTGATTGTTTCCTGTTTTGTGTGTTTAATAAATAAAATAAAAATAAATTTTAATTTACAATGACAATTTGAGATACATTTATGTTGGGTTTTTGTATACACAGGACACATGTATGTTGTTTAACACCCTTAGTGACCAGCAAGTTACCCTGAATTGTCATTGTAAATTACAGCTTTGTCATGTTTATGAAATAGGCCATTTAATAAACATGACAATTGTAATTTACAATGACAATTTAGGTACACATTGCTGAGAATTTACAAGATTTTACTACATCATATTTAGCATCATTAGTAACCAGCAATATAGCCTGAATTGTCATTGTAAATTACAATTGTTTGTTTATTAAAAAAATAGGTAACAAGAGTGCGATTTTTGAAACTCAGCAGTTGATATACATTCAAAAATCAAACTCCAAGAGTGCGATTTTTGGAAGTCAAATCAGCAGTAGAAAGATGCATATCTCCATACATTTTCAACTGCTGAGTTCAACGTATGAGATTCAAAAATCGCACTCCTGGTGCTATAAAAGGACCATATTTCAGTAGATACCTATGCTGACAGTGACACTGTACTTAACACACATATTTGGGTATTTGATTACATACAATTATATTTTATTTTTATCTTCTCGATAAAAACGCAAAACTCCCATTTTCATTGAGTTTTAAGCTTGAATACTATTTTTTAATAACAACATAATCTTTAATAAAAAGTAATGAAATGGTGATGACGTCACAGCTCATTATTTAGTAAAAATGTTTATACAAAGCGCACATGTAAATAACGGTGCAGCCATAAAACTAAAATTGGAATTGGATACAAAGCACATGTTTAGATAAAGAGTAGCTGATTTGACTAGTTGTCAAATAGCCTATTACAGTCAAAATGTAGTTAATGGACCACCACACAAAATGGTCAATATTGTATACCAAAACACTTGTTTTCTCAAGGATCCTAGCGCGAGCCAGACTCACACTTGGCTAGTTTTTATTATTTGTTATTTTACACACCACGTTAAGCGATTGTATGTATTAGGTGTATTGTTTTTATAATAGTACAAAAACAAAACATTAAAATTGCTGCTTCATGTTAATCTTTACTTTTTTTTTATTTACGAACTCTTGCTTGTGCGTGCATTAGCACTGCATTTCCGCCAGTGTCAAGTAGTTTTATGGGAGAATCTATCCCAATCTCAGGGATTATTTTTGGTCAAGAACAAGAAGAGATTGAGGATTGCGGAGAATCGTGGCAGGCAAAAACGCGACGCTCGAAAACCACGCGAGACAAGTGCTTGGGTCAGAACCTGCAACGTGACTCCGCCTTTTGGTTCTTATATGTTAGAAAATCTGTCATAATAACACATTATGTGGAAATTTCAAGTATCTAGGTTCCTATAACGATTCAGAAGAAAGCAGCATAGCCGAGTCTCCGTAATACTTAATAGGGTGCTTCAGCTCATCAAACAAATTTCACTATGGAGCCGACATCGAAATCGTGCAAAATAAATTAGCTGTTCCATACAAAACTGCAGTACAAACATATGAATAGATAATAATAGTACCTATAGAAGTGAAACTATGGTTAAATGAACATGAGATTGGTAAGCATATTTTGACTTCTCCATAGTCAATATTCCCAACGTTTTTGTGTCCCTTTCTATCCAATGACGTGACATAATGTATAACAGTTGGATTAGAAAGGGACAAAGTAACGTCGAAAACAACGACTCATTACAGTATTATCATGTTTCAAGGGGTGCGACCGGGTGGCTACCTCCCAGTGTGTGCCGTATGGTTGCTGTTCGACGGTTAAACGTCAGTTTGACTGTCGTTTATCAACCCGCGGCACCGGTGCATCCCGGGCAACGTAGTGCGGGGCGGAGCATTGGCAGTGACAAACCGCTGCCAATGGGCCGCCTCTGGCTACGGCTGAGAGCTACCCCACTCAATGTAGACTCACGTGCAATGAGTGTTTCCGTAAATCCTATTCCTCTGCTCCAATCCATAATAAACCACCTCCTGTCCAAATCCCAAATCCTTCCTAATCCTGGAGGGGTCAACCTCGACGCCAAAAATCCCCAATCCAAGGTGTGATCCTACCGTGCCGATGGATGCGTGGCTGAGGGGGGCTCAGTCGTGAACGGGGGGTCTTCGAAACCGGGTCACCTCGGGTACAGTCTTAGGCCTTAACCTCCGCATGCGGGCTCTGCGGGGGTTCGACTACCCTTTCCTAGCTTACTCGTGGGATTAACATGGATAACAATTTAAAAAAACTTATTGAAGAGATAGGCGTTCTATCTATTTAACATGGATTAACATGGATAACAATTTAAAAAAACTTATTGAAGAGATAGGCGTTCTATCTGCGGGGGATGGTAGCGCAAGCTCCTCCAACGCTATGGAGTTTGAGAGAGACCCAGAGTCGCAAACCCATACAAATAAAGACGACGAGGGGGGCTTAACGGACCCCGAGGAGTCTTCTAGCAATATCAGCAGCATAAATGCGCAAGGAGAGTCTGAGCGTCGTATCTTTCTCGTCGATTTTTTATTTGATCTGATGGGTTTGCTCCCATAGTAAAAGTTGTTCAGTTTGATGGGCAGACTATTAGTTTAAAAGGATGCTAATGATATCAATTTCACCCTGTAGACTATAACCAGGTTTAGTTTACACCACGTCCATACAGTACTAATTAGAGTTGTCAGTGTCATCTTAGATTAGTATGGACTATGATAAAATAAAAAATAGTACCTAGACAAGACAAATATAATAACTAACATGCAACTAACTAACAGTGTTTTACTAACATACATTTTTTATATTATTTTCCCAGATGCTTTTCTCCACAGGTTTAACACACTTAAATATACACTATTTATCTAAAGGTAGGAAATTGCTAAACATCACCAGAGCAAAGCATCACCATAAAATTTCAAAAAAAATGTTTTTGCTTCAAAGAGAATATAATCACTACGTTTTGCTTTACCACAAATTATGAAAATAATGGCCAGTGTTGCCAACGCTACCTTTTACCTTAGGCAACCAGTAAATAATTTTCTTTGACCTTAAGGCGAGAGTTTTCGCGGGAATTGAGAAGAAAAGGACGGGCTTTGATTCTTAATTTTCTAAATTAGTTTTTCGTGGCAATTATTGTGTTAATGTGGTGGAATTATTTTATTGATGTGCTATTAATGGAGAACAATATGGTATAGTGAGATATAAAGTCAGGCGCTCCCGTTAAAATAACTCTCAATCGCAACAGTTGCTGGAAAAAGTACCCAAAAAGTTTAGCTAGGTACAAGTTTCTAATATACTTATATTACTCTTTGGTACAAGTTTTACAAAGTAGTTGCCAGACTTCAGAAAATTGCTAGATCTAGCTATAAATTTGCTATGTTGGCATCACTGATAATGGCATTTCAGTTTTTTTTTAATCTTTATCGGCTCTGGATACTTGTCCAGCGGCCGTATTATGGCAGCGTGATATAATAGCGCTATCGCGTTCTAGCTCTCTTAACCCTTTACCGCATGTCGTCCCATATTTGGAACACTACCAATTCTGGTAGAAATATACTCGTTACGCCATAGGTTTTACGTGATCAACACTACAACACTTGTTAGATGTGTATCCAAACGTAAAATAATGATGGCGTGCCTCTAGCTTGTCTATGGTTCGATATTTCAATGACAGAAGCTGTCATTCTGGCATATTTTGATGGTGAGTGAGTTCGGTCTCAAATTTATGTTGTTTTCCACGTTAGTTTCTGCAAATTAATAAGATTTTGTACTTTGCTGTAAATTTAAACGTATCCTGAACGATCCTACCGAAAAACATGTAAGTAATTTCAATCACATCTTGAAAAAATTTCGTTTACAATTTTGTTCCAATGGTGGAACACCATGCAGGGCAGGTTATTATGGCCTGGGCATATATGGAACAACATGCATTAAAGTTTAAATCCAAATATGGAACACCATGCATACGGTATATCCATTGGTAATTAAAATATTGTCCGCCGCCATTTTGTTTTTGTTTTTTTTTTGTTTTAGGCTTAGCACGCAGTGCGTTTTTTTTCGCGCGGATTGAATCCGCAAAAATCTGTGTTGTATGAAGGTGCACGCACTTGCGGAAAAAAATCGCGCGAGATTCCACATACAAATTCGCCCCCCCCCCCCCCCCCTGCCCCAACCGCGGTTTGATCCGCGCGAAAAAATCGCACTGCTTGCTAAGCCTTAGATTATTCTTAACATATGGATAGGGATGAGAAGGCTGAAGGGGGCAAGGAGCCCCCCTTTGTCATGATTATTGGGACCTGATATATCCTACAGTCACTGATATCAGGATTGGTGGGTCGGCAATAGAAATTCCCATGTCGAATTTGGGGTTTATGGGGGTTGTTTTTTATAGGGGAGGGTTCCTTCTTAAGCTGCGTACGGATTGCGCGTACCCTGGTACGCGTACTCAGTTTACGCGTACCCGGAACGCCTAGTCCATACCTGCAGCTACGCGTTCACTCTTGGGATACGCGTACCGCGCGAGCCAACTCGCGCGCGAGCCACCGCCAGTCGGTTTTTGGTCGCGCGGCAAAGAGGACGCACGCGGCCGGCTACGCTATATTTGGACGGCAAAATGAATAAACACGCGTGTTCTTCGAGTTTCAACAATGAAAATATTATAAGATTGATTCAACTTTATGAATTTCACCCGGTCTTGTGGGATAGCACCCTAACTGATTATCGAAATAACGATTTACGCCAAGATGCATGGAAGGCAATTTCAAATGAACTGAAAATTCCAATAGGTGATTTAAAAAAAAAGATGACAACTTTATTAGCAACTAATAGAAAAGAAAGGAGCAAAATCAAAAAAAGTTTAGTAACTGGATCAGGTAAGTTTTTAATTGTTTATTTACACATTGTATTTTACAAAACAGAAATAGCTTATTGCTGCTTCCTACTTCCTACTAATCCTACTTCCTACTAATCCTACTAATATTATAAACGTGAAAGTTTGTTTGTGAAGATGTGAATTTGTTTGTTAGTTTATTTGTTTGTTTGTTGCTCTTTCACGCAAAAACTACTGAACCGATTATGATGAAATTTGGTATGTAGGTAGCTGAAGACCCAGAATAACACATAGGCATAAAATCACGCAACCTCATTAAGGGGGTAGGCAGGAAAATCTAATTTGGTTGTTTCTTAACCGATTTTGATCAAACTTTGGGTAGGGGTAGGGAAGGGGTAGGGTAGAGGTAGGGTAGGGGTAGGGTAGGGATAGAGTAGTGGTAGGGGTAGAGTAGGGGTAGGGTAGGGGTAGGTTAGCGGTAGGGTATTGTATGGTAGGTACCATTTAAATAACACCCTATTTATAATAGCCTATATAATTTTATATACCTTTTTTTTACAGGAGCTAATGATGTATATGTATCGAAGTAGTTTGCATCTGAATATTTTACTTTCCTCAATGATAAGGACAAACCTCTGCCAACGACGGAGACTACTGTAAGTAATTACGATTAGTTATTCACGTTATTATATTTAATATGTATGTCACATTAAAACTTAGTAATTATTTTGCCACTCGAGGGGGGCATTATTAACAAAGTGTTCCGCCAGATGTAAACGTATATGAGTAGGAGTATTGGGCGATCTTCTAGGTACACTGTCTAAAGGAAAAAAGAAGTCATTTGCTGTTGGTCTTGTCGCCATGCTCCTGGAACAAGCTCTCCTCGCTGTTCAGAGTCAAATGCATTGGTTTGTGCGTAAATATTTGATGATCTCCTTTTTCTTAAAAAGTTGTGTAAATAAACAGTTGCCAATACAATTTTTGTAGCTTTTTCCGGTTCCAAAAGCATCGGTTTTCGTAGAACTCGAAACACCGAACTCATTATTCCAAAGGCATTCTCAACCACCCTCCTTGCTCTTGATAGGCGATAATTGAATATTCTTTCAATAGATCCTCTTTCTGGATTACCCGAAAAGGGTTTCATGGTATATTCACTGAGGGCAAATGCTTTATCACACAGAATTATATACGGTACCTTCACATTGTAAGGAGTTTGTAATATTTCAGGATTCGGTAAATTTAGGCTTTTGTTTTCAAGGTTCCTGTACAAGGAAGTGTTTTTAAAAACACCTCCATCTGATATGCGCCCTTGACATCCAACATTTACGTACATAAAATTGTAGTCAGCGTCAACTAATGCTAACAATACAATGCTAGAATATTGTTTATAATTGTAAAATTCCGTTCCACTATTTAATGGTGCTTGAAGGCAAACATGTTTGCCGTCCACTGCGCCTATTGCATGAGGAAAGTTCCACTTTTCTTCAAATTCTTTTGCAACGGCCATCCATTGATTTTCAGTCTCGGGTAGCTGTAACAAATTATTTCATCTAAGTTAACGTTTTTCTTATTTTATTTTTCAGATAACTACCGGTAACAACACACAGAATGTGAATGCATCGTCATCCACACAACAAGCACCCAGTAATGCATCGTCATCCACACAACAAGAACCCAGTAATGCATCGTCATCCACACAACAAGGACCCAGTAATGCATCGTCATCCACACAACAAGCACCCAGTAATGCATCGTCATCCACACAACAAGGACCCAGTAATGCATCGTCATCCACACAACAAGGACCCAGTAATGCATCGTCATCCACACAACAAGCACCCAGTAATGCATCGTCATCCACACAACAAGGACCCAGTAATGCATCGTCATCCACACAACAAGGACCCAGTAATGCATCGTCATCCACACAACAACAGTACAACACATCATTCAGAAATAAACGGCCAGTACTTATAAATGTTATTCTATAATGGATGAATTGGAACAAAACTCTCGTTCAAGTGAGTGTAGCAGGAGTGATATAGTGGAAGATGTAATGAGTTTAAGTGAGCAACAAGTGTACCAAATTGTTTTGGGTCAAGATGAAGAAGAAGCCAGTCAAAGTCAAAACAAAAGAATCGCGGAGAAGAGAATTCGAAATGATAGTGAAGAAGTCATAGATGATGATGAAGGATTTATAACAGTGATGCATGGAAGTAAACGGTTCGCACGTAGTAACTCCAAGAAGTCAGACGAAGGTAGTAACGTCAGCAAGAGGAGGGTAGATGACACTAAGTATGTGGTATGTGTTACTGGTAAAGAAACCCTGCCAAAACAGTTTGGAATGGCCAAACTGCTGAAATCTGAGAATATCAAAGATATTTTAAAGATTAATTTCAAAAGTGCATACAAAGCTCAAATAGAATTTCAAAACCGACAAAGTGCAGAAAAGCTTTTAAACTGTGAAAAAATGCTGAACATGGGCTTTAGATGTCAAATGATTGATGACATTACTTTAACGTATGGTGTTGTAAAAGAAGTAGATCTGGACTTAGAAGAAAAAGAAATTCTGGACATTTTGGAATGTGAGGTTAATATTGTCTCCGTCAGAAGATTAAAACGTCAATCAGATAAAGGTGCATGGGTAAACAGTGAAACTATACGAGTTTGTTTCAAAAGTTCCATTTTGCCCCCGTGGGTTATTGTACACGGGAGTCGGCTCAAAGTGGAACCATACCAGTTCCCTGTTACTCAATGTTCAGGGTGCTGGAAGTTTGGACATTTGATAAGATTTTGTCCGACAAGGAAAACAATGTGCCCTAAATGTGGAGAAAATCACGAAAACTGTGAGACGTTACACTATGTTTGCATAAACTGCAAAGGTAATCACATGGCCTTGAATAAATCTTGTCCAGTTTTTATTAAAGAGAAAGAGATCAGACGCATCATGTGTAAAGAAAACTGCACCTATAGAAAAGCATTGCACATTTACGAAGATCATAAACATACAGAAAACACAAGAAACAATAGTGAAATACATTCATTCCGAGACCCTCCGGAGATAGCTCAACCCACAAACAAGCCGTCCTACAGAGATGTGTTACAAACTCAACCTATAATCCATAGAGAACCATTCAGTAGTATCGAGTCCAACAGGGAGGCGCCGCCTAGAATACGTAGAGAACCATCCAGCAGTTTCGAGTCCAACAGAGAGGTGCCGCCTAGAATACATAGAGAACTATATAGCTACATTGAAAGTGAAGAGGAGCCTGAACAAGATGTAGACATACAACAGCGCGCTAAAACATATGATGATCCAAAGAAGAAAAGATCAACGGAAAAGAGAACACTGCATACAATTGACCCAAAGTCTACCACGCCTGAACATAGAACAGGATATGAAAACAGAAACCAAGAGAAAAAGGGAAGAAAAATCACGTTTAAATTCTGTGGATTTAAGTAAATACTGGCGTAAGGTCCAGCTTCTTTGGTTCAGTAATTTAGATTTTGCTGCAAAAATAAAAATGACTCTTAAGTTTTTAGCGGAGGAATGTCTGGACTTTGTTTTAAGTATATTTAAAGACAGAGACATATTTAGTAGCATCATTCGATTCTTCCATAATGGATAGAGTACAACAAAATATGTCACTGAATATAATGCAGTGGAACGCACAGAGCCTACGGCCAAAACTAACTGAATTTGAACTGTTGCTCTCTCGTGAGAAGATACATATAGCTCTTATATCCGAGTCCTGGCTAGCACCTGAATCTAGATTACATATTAGTGAGTACAACATATATCGAAAAGATCGGTTTGATTCATATGGTGGAGTTGCTGCTGTCGTGCATAAATCAGTGAAAGTCCAGGTATGTCGCAATATAAATATTAACAATTCTGGCATAGAAATTCTTTGTCTTAATATTCTAAATTGTAGTAAGATTAAAAATATTATCCTAATTTATTGCCCCCAAGATGACCCGCATACATTTCATACCACTCAGGCAGACTGGGATATTATATTCTCAAAATACTCTAACAAATGCTTGATAGTGGGGGATTTTAATGCTCATCACTCGAACTGGTCAACTAAAAATGATCAAAGAGGTAGACTTATTCATGATGCCGCATTAGAATATAATTATGTTTCACTTAACGATGATACTCATACAAGAATAAGAATTGTAAGCAATAACATACATAAAACCTCACCGGACATCTCATTCGCTTCTGCTGACCTCGCTTTGGAGTGTGACTGGTGCGTAATGAATGAAAATCTAGGAAGTGATCACTTTTGTATCAAACTTAAAACAAACTACTATGCCCCGATAACATTTACCAAAAAACGAAATTTCAAGTTGGCAGATTGGAAAAAGTATGTAGCTCACATAGATAATTGCTTAGTGGACATTCATGAAGGAGAGAATGTACAAGTAATGTATGACAACCTCATAAAGACCATATATGACGCTACAGAAAATTCTATCCCAACATATAAAGTTTGTAATAATCCAAGTAACAAATTTAAGGCGAAACCCTACTGGAGCCCACATATTTCGGAGTTAATAGCCATGCGAAGACTGGCCTTAAGTAGGTTTAGGCGTAATCCTACCCCAAATAATTTAGATACATTAAAACAAAAAAACAAAGAAGCTCAAGATGCCATTAGGAAGGCTAGAACAAACGAATGGAGGAAGTATTGTAGCAGTGTAGACGAGTCAATATCCGTCGCTGACATGTGGCGACGAATGCGCTGGATCAAAGGCTATAGGACTCCAAGACCATTTGTCCCACTGGAAAAGAAAGAAGAGTTATTGCACAGTCTCACTCCGGATTATGTGGCCCTGGAATGTCCAGAGATAAGCAACTTGAATAATACGTTAGAGTGTGAACTCACAATGCATGAGTTAATGTGCTCTTTGAAAAAAAAAGATACAGCACCTGGGGATGATGGTATTACCTTATAATCTACCAAAGATAGGAAAGGTTTATCTAGTACAGCTCTTTAATCTCATTCTTCGCTCCGGTGATGTCCCAAAGCAATGGCGTGACATTGTAGTGGTTCCTATCCCTAAGGCAGCTGACACATCAAAATTAAGACCAATTTCATTAATCTCATGCATTTGTAAGCTATTCCACTCCATGCTGACAAAACGACTAGAATGGTATATAGAGAAAAACGGAATTTTATCTACATACACTACTGGATTTAGGAGGGGCCAATCGTGTCAGGAATGCTTAGCGAGACTAATAACTCAAATACAACTAGGTTTCTCGAAACAACAAACTGCTGTTGCGTGCTTTATAGACATCGAAAATGCGTATAATAATGTGATGATTGATAAGTTGATAAATATTCTAGATGTCCTTAAGGTAGGCAAAAACATTTGTATGTATTTATGGAATTTTTTGAGTGAAAGGCATCTTCAAATTAAAGACGACGATAATGAGCACAGCATATTGACTAGGAGTACCAATAGAGGTTTGGCTCAGGGGGACCCCCTCTCCCCATTACTGTTTAATATAGCAACTTATGAAATATGTAAAAACATTTCTGGTGTGTTCATTTGTCAATATGCTGATGACTTTGTGTTTTACGCCTCTAATAATAACTTACTTCAAAATAGGGATAAAATACAAAATGCCTTAGACATTTTAGTAAAAATTTTAGATATTTTAGGTCTACAGTTGTCTACAACAAAATCTAAATATTGTATTTTTAGTAGAGGCCATGTCAGACAAAGTATACAACTGCGAGTGAATGGTAGTAATATAGATCAAGTCCTGCTCTACAAATATTTGGGTGTGTGGTTGGACAAATCATTACGGTGGACCAAACATATTAATGAAACGGTAGAAAAAACTTTAAGATTTGTTAACTTGTTGAAAGTTTTAGCCGGGGCTGAGTGGGGATTGCACCCTAAACACCTACGTAGGCTGTATATTTCGTTGATACGGAGTCGAATTGACTATGGCTGTTTTCTGTACGATAATGCGGCTAAATCAAATGTTTACAAAATAGATAAGGTGCAAAATCAGGCATTAAGAGTTATAGGTGGTTTTATAAGAAGTACTCCTATCCATGTAATGGAGAGTGAGCTGTGTGTCGTTCCACTGTATTTACGCAGAAAGTACCTAGCCTTCAAGTTCTGTTTAAAGGCTAAGTCATGGTCTAATAATGTAACCCTTACCCTGCTAGATGAACTTAACACTCTTTGCTCCGTCAGATATTGGTCAAATAAAAAGAAGCCATTGCTTGCTCTAGCATATGACGAAATTAAACATGAAAATATTAACTCTTCACCAATTTTAGAAATGTTTACATTAAGAATTTGGATTACTAATTTAGTTGGAAACAGTAGAATAAATTTAAAATTAAAATCTGTAAAATCATCGAAAAAAGCTTTTGATAATTTAATTATATATGAAATTGTAAAGGAGTTAAGAGAAAAATACATGGGATGGCATGAAATATATACTGATGGATCAAAGACGGATAACGGTCAGGGTGCAGCTTTTTATGACCCTGCAAACTCTCAATTTAATAGTAATATGCTTAAAATATGTAACAATTCCATGTCTATCATGTCACTAGAACTTATTGCAATTTTAGAGGCAATTTCATATGTAGAGTCATTAAATAAATGTTGTCATTTATAGTGACAGCGCAAGTGCTCTACAGCACATAGCTCGATGCGCCTCTGGAAACAGAGGTGTTTCGATAGCTTATAAAATTTTGTCAAAATTGGATGAATTGGTTTCGTGTGGAGTTACAGTTGTGCTGCAATGGATTCCGTCACACATCGGGTTAAAGGGTAATGAGAAGGCTGACTTGTTGGCAAAGCGAGCCATATCAGAAGGCTGTGTTTTAAATATTCGACCAAATTTTTCAGAAGTACTACCTAAATTTAAAAATATGTGTTTTAAGATGTGGAAAGAATATTTTGATGAAATATCTAAAGAAAAAGGAATTTGGTATAAAACAATACAAAGTCAGCCTCCTCACATACCTTGGTTTATCCAAATTAAGGCCAGCAGAAAAGTTGTTGTTATGGCACATAGGCTTCGTAGTGGACACATTCCACTAAATAAATTCGGCTTCATGATGAAAAAGTGTAGTTCACCTAATTGTGAGGATTGTGGAGTGGTCGAGGATGTTCATCACCTGTTAGTGGAGTGTGTTCGCTACGAGCAGGATCGAATGACACTGATGAGGGAGCTTGGAGTGAATAGGCTTGATGTGGGCATATTTCATGACATCCTGGCATCACCAAGTTCTGATGCTGCTAGAAAAGTGTTCGCCTTTGCAAACTCATCAGTGTCTCGTTAAGTAAATTAGAAAGTAGGAAAATTTAGACATAAGGTACGATGGGACTGACATATACATAACATTTTGTATAAAAGTCCCTTTAAAAAAAAATTGAATAAAAAAAAAAATAATAATAAATAAATAAACGGCCCCGCCGTAATAACGATGACAATGCCACATTAACAGAAGCAGTGGGATTACTCAAGCACAGTGTGCAATATCTGTCCAAGCAAGATGACTGTTACACTTCTTTTGGGACCCACATTGCGCATGAATTAAAAAAATATGACTCGCGAACATTTACACTAGTAAAACATGCTATAAATAATATTATATTTCAAGCTGATATGGGCCAATTACCAGGTCAGTATGGGTATTATACCGGTGCCGGTACGAATGTTACCACCTCTACGTCCTGCCAAAGTAATTACAGCGACATACCAATTCCACCGGAACCTCCAGGGGAAGCGGAGGGTAATCAGAATGAATTATCTGAAATATTGCGTTCCATTCAAGAACAAGAAGAATAATTCAGAAAATTCTTAATTACAATTTAATAAAACTTATTTAAGTACAGTCACGTCCAAAAATATGTATACAAAAACAAGGTTGCATAAATATGTAGTCTTACATTGTATCAAAAATATGTATGTATTACTGACACCTACATTATAATTTTCTAAAATTTTAATTAACAATAAATAAGCAGATAAACATAAACGTTTGTATTCATTAACTCACCTTCACATGATCCTTGAGAGCCTTGATAATTGCGTCACATACTTCAATAATAATAGTAGATATGGACTGTTTAGATATGCGAAACAGATATTGTAAACTTGTATATGAGTCCCCGGTGGCCAAGAACCTTAACGTCACGGATAGCCTTTCTCTGGCTGTGATAGCTTCTCGAATATTAGTATTCATTTTTTTTATTTCAGGTTCAACCTTTTCAAGAATTATTTCAAAATCTTGCAAACTCATTCTCACAAAATTGTTGTCCCCACTTTCTTCATAATTTATATCTTCCATTAGCCTATTTCCACACTGTAATCTTTCACGATATAATTTTTTTATCCACCATCTAGGTTTCCGTTTGTTCCGCTTTTTTTTATTTAAAATGTGTTGAATAATGACTAACGCCGCAGCAGTGGTGGTGCACGCAACCGCTAAGTTTGTCGGAGCCATGGCGAATGACTGGGGCTCGCGGAGCGCTCTGGATCGATTGACCTCGCGTACAGGTTCGCGGCGGTCCGTACAGGAGCTGTACGCGTATCCAATGTACGCGTGGGCAGTGTTTGCCAACTACGCGTAAACCAGGAACGGGCTATCCGTACGCACCTTTATAATACTGGGCGATGGGTCCCGAGAGTCAGATAAGACAATCGTTGCATCAGAATCATTAGAAACGTTCTCCATATTATGAATTCCTAAATCAGCAGACGGGTGATTAAACTGGCTTTTATTTTGAGCGTGATCAGCACAGGATTGTGTCTCAAAATGAATACCACACAATAAACAGGAGCATTCAAAGCATGTGGTTAGAATCGGGTTAGTGCAGTTGGCAAATTCACAAGTCTGTTCTAAGTCATTTTGATTAGGTTCAAATGTAGCAGGGTTTGTTATAATCATGCCAGGTTTCGAGGTTTGATGATGTTCACAGTCAGAGCAATCATTGATGAAATGGTTATAGCAAAGCAGACACGAACATGGCAAGCACTGAATACCTCTTCCGTACAAATAGAATACTCACAGAATATCTGGTATTCATGTCTTGTGTTAGGTAGTACAAGTATCTTCAATGCATGTATCATAAAATTTATGTTCCAAATCACTGAAAGAACAGTTGTGCTCAATTTCTGGTATTGATGTCCTATTAACCATATAATTATGATTAGAACAGGATGCTCCGTCTTCGTAATGTTCAGTGCACAAGAAAGCAGTACATTCAGCACAAGTTGTCAAAATTGGGTTATGACAATTGACGTATTCACAGCAATTTTTCGTACGTTTCTCAGAGACATACAATGACAGTGGTTCATCTTCAGATGATGAGGATTCCAATTCTTCTATTACAGTTATAGTACCATACCACCATCTGCGCTCATACCACATTTTCACATTCGTCCCAAGTGTTATTTTCTCACCTTTTTTAACCGGCAACAATTCTCGTGTACTGACAACATTTTGAGTTCTATCCTTCCAAGTCACTAATACATCCATAATTTGTGAAAACTATCGGGAAATGCAGCTCGTATCTGTAAAAAAATTAAATAATTATTACTGAAATAACTAATTTATTTACCTCTACCTACAAATAACACTCTCAATAACTCAAGAATAGTTACACTATGCTAGTAATATCATTAATATTTTGTCTTGTTAATAAAATAAGCATTTATAAAAACCTAACCTAAAAAATGCAGATTTGGTATCTGTGCTGATTTGTGTGAAATAATTTACTGTGACCATTAACTTACCTTGTAATTTGAGCAAAAAACACTTGCAACTAACTATCCGCAGTTTCATTCAATAATTAGAACAAAGATATTAATTAAGTATTTTAACTCTCACAAACAAAGTTTGCAGCTGCCAAATTGTTGAGTGAACGAATGACAATGAACAAGTTTTGACAAGTCATTGTTTCTTTCGCGCCTAATTACGTTACGCCTCTTCGTGAAAAAAGTTCTCTATGCATGTAAAGGCGTAAATGACGATTCGCCTATTCGTGATGTTTTAAATTAAAGGAATTGTAGATAGGGCCCTTCGCGACTTCTTCTAAATGATTTTAGACGGAGAATTTAGATACACCACTTCGTGACATGATAAAACTTGACATTTAGAATTTAATGGTGTAATTAGCTCAAAATCTGAAATTTTGTTGGTTACGCCCCTTCGTGATTCGACCGACGATATCGACGGTTAAGAATCAAAACGGTCTAAATCAAAAAAATACTTTTTACAGGAGGCGAAAAAAACGTTTTACAAAAAAAATTTTAATAATAATAATAAATGTTGTTACTTAAAAAATAACATGTAAGGTCAGGTTGGGAAAGACCGGCATACTTTATTAAAAATTTACTCAAATTAATAAAACAAATATTTGGTATGTTCTAGACCAATCTTAACCATTCCATGTGCTGAAACATATTAACAGTAACAATTTAGTGCTATTCAAATTTCAATATCATAAGCACATCTTTCAAATACAAACCCTTTTTAAAATTCGGCGTGCAGACGGTCTTCCCGTGCTATTGGAGGCAAGACCGTCTATTGACATTTAACACGTCACTTGATATGTTATACGTATTTATACCAACTTGTATAAAAAAATGTATTTTACCTTCAAATATGTACTTTAACTGTTAGAGAATAAAGTTTAAAGTCGTATGAAATTCTCGTTTTCATATTTAAAAGGTAAGACCGGCATATCGTCGCAAAAAGGGGTTGTAAACATTTTTCATGAATATGCCGGTCTTACCCTTCAAATATTAAAACGAGATAAGGAATTTTCTGTCAGCTTATAATAAAATTTATCGGCTTAAGTAGGGCCATATTAAGAGATCACATTTGACGTTTCCTTATGTCAGCCAAATAAAGTTCATTTTTGGTTGTTTTGTAAGGAAATGTATAAGACTGACACTTGTCAAATGTTACCTATTAAAATGACTCCACTTAAGTTACTAGAATTTCTAAAACAAAAAACTAATCTGGTATGTTGCTGGCAGGTAAGAATAGTAATGATATCAATTGTAAATAACTTTGTAAGTAGTGTATAATAGTGCAAACAAGTGTAAGGTGAACCGAGGCAAGTGTGACGCAAACTTATTAGTACAAAAATTTGCCTTCAAATAACTTTATACTCTATCGGTAAAAAACAACGAATTTTGTTTTGAATTTTTTGTTTATTAATAGCTATTTGTTTGATAAAGCAAATTAACTCAAAAAATTAGTGTTAAAACGGGACTAAATTATGGATTCAAGACACATTGTAGATAAAAATTAAATTCCAATTTATATTTGAAATGAACTTTAATTATAATAAGATTACATGAAGTACCTATTTAAATGTTTTTAAGTTAACATTTATATGTTAAACTTAAATTTCAAGCAAATCAAAAATAAACGTCATCTTCGTCGTTTAACAAAACAAATACGCAGGGGTCTTCATTAATTTGCATTAGTTCAATTTTTTTCACAATCTCTGAGGCTGGAACGATATCAATGTCTCTCTTCTTGGGCATTACAAGCTTAAGGAACTTTTTGCTGTCCCTAGAATGTTTATAATACGAAACTTTTAATCGATCACCATTCTCAATATTTTGTACAACACCAACATAATACTTCCAACTTTTCTTCTCATAATATCTTACTAAAATGGTATCATTCTCTTCCAAAATTAATTTTTCCTCACTACCATTACCATCGTATTTTTTGCCCATATTTATAACTCCTTCTATCTTTGTTTCTGTATTATTACTGTTTTCTTCTTTGGTCTTATTCGGGTAGCTTTCCGCACTTTTAGTATTAATATCTATATCTTTTGTACTTGTACTTTTAACTGTTTGTTTGCGTGTCTTATGTGGTATTGGTTTCGATTCATGGTGAATATCGACTTGTGCAAAGCTCTTTGTTGATTTTTCTTGTTTGATGTTATATTTCTTGTCTCTAATGGGATAATCATGGTTTTTGTCAGTTTTGTCTATCTTTGTATCTATTTCTACGGCATCTTCTCCTGTTTTACTCTCACATTGTTTTTTATCTTCAGTTATTTTTAATGTCTTATGTGGCATTCGTTTGGGTTCTGAGTGGACAATGACTTGTGTACAAATTTTTGATGAATTTTCCTGTTTAAGTTTATTTTTTTTGTTTCCACCTTGTATAATTTCATAATCCTGAACGATTTCAGTTTCGCTGTTGGATAAGCAAGCATCATCTAAATCGGAGTCAGAATGCACGCTCATTATGTCCGATTCACTGGTTGTTTCGGAAAATTTCCTGATATTTTTTTTGGATGGCAGTTTTTTTGCTTTTCTTTTTGAGTTATTTTTCGTTTTTTTATTATTTTTTTCTTCTTTTTCTTTTTTTGCCTTTTCAATATTTTCCTTTTCACTGTCACGAGTCTTTTTCCCTATACCTTTTTCTTTTTTTGTCTGAGGTTCCTTTTTAATATTTTTAGCTTGATTTTCAATTTTGTGCCTGAGGACATCTTCATGTGTTATCACTTCGGCTCCAGGTGCCATTTTGCGCCGTTTGACTGTTTCAATATTACCAGCTTTTACTTTGAGCAAAAGTAAATCTTCGAATGACACAATTTTGTTTTCCAAGATCTGAATTTCAGGTGTAGTTTTTTCCGTAATTTTTGCCGAAACATCGTTTAACTCGAAGGATAGATTTTCTTGTTTTCGCCAAGTGTTCACATTTCGATCTGAGCTGTCACACTCAACAGAAGCCACGGAAGTTTCTCTCATTATGCATACTAGAGCCAATGACATTAGGCTCTTTGGTGTGTGTATTTTTGCAACGATTTTGTCTGAATTTTCAGAAGCCATTGTCGCTAAATGGTGTCTCCAACGTTGAAGTTTTAAGGAATCGAAATTTCTTTCTGCAATTTCGTCAACATTATGTGGGAATATTCCTGCCTTCCGAAAACCATTTTTTAGAATTTGGCCATCAATTTGCTTCCAAACTTCTCCTATCAGGCGAGCAAATTCTGCTTTTGGTAGGGCGACTCCCACATTTAATCGCTGCCATTTAACAAGCAATTCGTCCCATCTAACCTTGAACGACTTCATGAGCGATACGTCCAGTGGTTGTAATATATGGCTTGTGTGCGCAGGTAATTTGAGAATTGTAACACCTGCTTCACGAGCCTTCAAAATTATGTTTAAGCCTACATGAGTTGCGTGCCCATCGTATATAAGTAAAACCGGACGTTGATTGCCAATGGCGGGCAAAAAAGTCTTGGTGAAATACTGTTCAAATATTTCAGACTCCATCCAGCCATTTGCTGTAGCAGCGTAGGATGTATTTGGATATGCGTCCGGAGAAACCCACGAGTCCCATACGTTTTTGCCTTTGTACACGATCATCGGAGGCGCCTTTTCGCCGAGTGCATTTGCGCAAAGCAAAACTGTCGTATTATCTCGGCCTGGGGAAGAAATCACTCTTGTGGCTGCATGTCCTTTCGCGCCGACAATTTTGGTATTTTCAGGATCTCTAGAAAAACTGGTCTCATCCATGTTCCAAATTGCTTCGGGCTTCTCCGTTAAATTTAATTCTTCCAGTGTATTTTTGAGGAGATCAAAATACGGGTACACAATAAATGGATCAATTGCTTTTTTTCTTGCGTACTCGACGGCCTGTGGTTTTTTGATCGACATATTGTAACGGTTTTTGAAGCTACCAAACCACGCCTGTCCTGGGATTCCGTTTTTGAAGTTCGTAGAGATGTTGTTTTTCTCTACGTATTCGCCAACCGTTTGAAGCACTTCCTTCCGGGTTAGGCCAAAGCCATATTTTTCCATCAATTTAAGTCCGTTAGCTAACCGAGCTTCGGCTTCAGGAGTTAAGGCCGTATTTCTACCCAGAGTATTTGACTTTGTTCTTCTGTTGTTCACGCAATCCATGATTGTCATCCGGGGAATTTTATACAGCTGTGAAGCTTTATATCCACTAAGACTTCCATTTTTAACAGCTTGTGCCGCTTCTTTTAGCTTGTCTTTGGAGTAAGACCCTCTTTCTGTTTTGCGTTTGTAGTTACTCACCATTCTTATAGGCGAACCTCACTGTAAAAAAAGCCAGTGATAAATGACACGTAAGTACCTACGAAAAAGGTTTGTGATCTCTGTCTGAAGGCAAGACGCGGCATATGACGATCTTCCCTTATACCACCCAGACGATCTTCCCAACTAGAAAGTTTTTAGGTTATTAATATTTTACAGCAAATTGTGACAAAATTAAGGATATTTTATATAATCTAATACGAAAAATTGTTAAAATTACAATTGAAATACTTACTCAACTACTTTGTTTTATAAAACTCGTTTGATTAATCACTTTTTTCTTTTTTTTCGTGAACACGTGTAACTTCTTAATGAACCTTCACAACCCGAAAAAAATGGCGGCTAATTTTCTCCCATCATAGTGTTGCCAGCGACATCTATGATTACTAATTTGAACCAAAGTATTAAACTGTTTTACCGACTGTCAATTTAAGCTGCATAGCTATTCAAAAACATAAGTTATTGCGTGCAGACGGTCTTGCCTTGTAGACGGTCTTCCCCAACCTGACCTTAATGATTAATTTTATATCAGTTTATCACTATTACGAACTGTTCACTAGTTTACGAGTTATTGTGACTTAGACCGTTTTGCCAGTAATTTATGAAAAGATACATAAAAAATATGGGCATAGACCATTTTACAATTAATAAAACTAGAGTACAAATCAGTCATTTTTTATAAAATTATGAATAGTATTGAAAATTAACAATGGAATTCAAATCAACTATTTATTATTAAAAAAGAAAGTAAACACTTTAAGATGTTTGATGTGGCAAGCTATCATAAAATAAGTGACAATCACTTGGCAACACTTCTTTTAGTTCCTGCAGGTGCTTGAATTTTGAAGAAGCTATTGGTATCTTTTCATTATGCAGAATAGTGTACTCGGCATTTATTTGCACTCGACTTGGTCGTTGTGGTAGGTCTAACCAGTCGTCATCATAATTCATTTTGACTTTCAGAGTTTCGTCTTGGTTATATAAGATCACTCTTATGTCCATTACCGTTGGATCACCGGTCTTCCGTCCTGGTCTTATGCTTTTGTATATCCAAGTACTATTATCTGCGTCATTTTTGATAAATTTGTGATCAATTTGCACGGTTTCATAGGGGTTAATGGATCTCGCTTGTTTTGTGACAGTTACATAATCACTAGGCAAGTGTATTTCACGATCTGCTAGTTTTCGTTCAATTGCGCTGTGAACCGAATCACATTCCATCTGGGTATGACCCGGTTCCAGGAATTTTTGAGTTATTGTGACTTTATGCTTTCTGCTAAAATTTAGCAAAGCATTTGCTAAGATAACATTTCTGTTCTGATATGAACAGCCATCCGAAAAAATCACTATTGGCTTCTGTTTGGGTAAGCAATGATGTTCCAAATAATCAATAACAAATGACGCAAACGTGCTTGCAGTCAAATCAGCGGTGGTTTCGTCAAACCAGTAATATTTACAATGACGGGTTGTTAAATCAAACACCGTGAAGCTATGGCACGTTAATTTTGTTTTGAAATAAAGTGCACTAGCCTTTAGGTACGGGCACATTTTGACAGCTTCCAAATCCATAGTTAGTAAAATACAGTCTCCTTTGGCTGCATCTTTCTTATCTTTTTCTTTTTCTTCCCGAGCTCTATTTTTTCTTATTAAATGCATTTGATATTCGTGCTCGTCATAGTTTCCCTCTTTATATTTAACACAAATATCGCACATGTCTTTCTTTGAAGTAAATATTGATAAATTCATTTGTTTAAATTCGTTATCAAATGTGTACCGACTTACAGCAGGCTCCTGAACGTTAACGCAATACTCTGAAACAGTGTGGAAAACTGGTTCTGGGAATAGCTTTCTAGTTTCCTTACGCGCATAATGGGATGGCATTTTGGGCAATTGGTTAAGATAAGAAACTAAAATTCGTTTTCGACGTTGTATTGGATTTTCAGGCAATGTTACATCTCGTCTTGAACTAATAGGTCTGTCTTCTTGACTCGGTGGATTATCGAACTCAGAGTTTTTCGTCCATCGTTTCACAGTAGTAGATTTCAAAGACAAGGTATTTAAAAACATTAACATACAGACTTAAACATTTCCAGCATTGTTTTTTTGAGGCAAAGAGTATTTTAGTGTGTCCTGTCGTCGTGATGTTCCTTCTGAATTTTTTGTGGTGCTAGTTTTGGTTCTATTTATTAGCCCTCTCACGTACACCCTCCGTTGGTCCCAATTAAGGCGTGTCCAAAAATAAGTGTGTATATCTTGTCGTGTATTCTCATCAAATAAACTGCATCCTCTTAATTTGCTTTTCTTGCAAAATTCTGAATTGCATGCTACGCCAATTTTCTTCGGAGAGCGCTTTCGAATCTGTTTATACTTGTTTGTATCAATTTTCGCATAACCTAAGTACTCTTCACCTCGCATTCTGAGAAGCTTCGCTTTATTTTTTTTCCACTCGTCTTTTCTTGCAACGTGACGTCGTTTTCGACCTGCAGTCATATCTCCATAATATTCCTCTTCCGAATCACAACCGGTCGTTGCGTCGCCTTCTTGAGTATGGTCATCGCTATCAGAATCAACTTCGTCGTTACGGTATTCAGAAGATGCTAATAAAGATGGGCTGAAAGAACGGTCGTTATTGTCTTTATCATCACCAATTTTTAGAGCATCACCTTGATCAGGTTCGAAGTCAGCATTGTCGTCAGGGGTATTTTTAGGCGATGCTGCTTCGTTGGTAAAATTCCTGATGTTTAGATAGAAATCAATCTTGCTAGTTAAAGGAGGAACAGATATAGATCTGTTACTTATATTATAAATCAGACGATCTTCAGTCAGATCTGCCGTAGAAACAGTCAATCGTTTTGAAACATCTCTCAAGTTCAGATCCGTTAAAATAGGTTGATCATTTTCATCTCCATTATGTATTTGATTAATATTTACGGCTGATAAATCACAGATGGTTTTGCTACAATAGTTTAGATAAAAAAAACTAGGTACAGGTTCAAAAAGTTCTTCGTTTTCAAAGAAAGAAGAAACAGATTTGCTTCTATTATCGGATGTAAGTTGTTCTTCATCTACAGTCAAGTCTGACAAAGAGAGCGATTTTGTCAAAATATGGCCTTTTTTTGAGAACGTATACAACTTTTGAAGAAGCAATATCTCTTGGTAATCAAATGTAGTAAAATTTTCCACCATTGAGGTAGACGATGCTTTAGTCAATTTACTGTCATATTTTACTGAGGACTCTTCTTGATGAGGTACTTCTTTTGTTGATGTTGTTAGAGTTAGTGCTGAAAAGAAAAATTAAATAAATTCTCGATAAAAACTTGAAAAACATGCAAGCATTAAGTAAGTAGGAAAGTAGATGCCTTTGAAAGCTATGTACAAAAATAATGAAACACTCACTACGTTAATAAGAGACGGCACTTCCATAGAGTGAAATGAAACGATGATGAATCAAGATTGAAAGGTGCGAGTGAAATAAATGTATCAAGATTGAAAGGTGTGAGTGAAATGGATATAGATGATGCCATGAAAGTTTCACGTTATTTCATACATTGGTCTTACATCAATTTTTATTCTTTGAAGTTGCTACAGATTGGCTATGTATTAGGTGAGTGCACGAAGTAAACAGAAATATCTAAAGTAAAATACCATTGAAAATGAAAAATACCAAAAAACTGACCATTCATTGACATGTCTTCGTTTACTGGAAGTATTTCTTTCTTATTCGTTCTTTGCGTCACTTTTTTGAACCGTTTGGAACTTGGTTCTGGTTTAGTTTTTTTGGCAGGCACATCTGAAATAAATTGTGATTTTTTAACGTCGTTCAATGTCAATAACACATAATAATTACACAACACACAATAAACACTAGCTACGATAAAATTATAAAAAGTAAAAAAAGTATGTCACCTGTGTTTTCAGGTTCAACCTTTTCGAGAATTTTTTTTCCTCTTATTCCCTGATACTGCCGTGCCATTTGAGACATATTTGCTCAAATATAGCTGAAACGCTATTTTGAAATTATAAATCTTGGTACTGGAACAAGATGGAAATTTAAAATAGACCAAAATGCAGCTAAAAGATTTTCACAGTTTCTGGAAAAAAAGTCTATCTCACTGAGCTTCAAACGAATGAAGTATAAATAAGAAAGTCTTAAACGCACTGACAATCAAATACACCGTAAATAATTTAATCTGTATCATTATCTAAATTGGTAATGTAGATAACATTTTTCAAAAGTAATAAGCAACATAAACTTACATTTTTGAACTCAAAGCAAGAAATTCTTACTGGTAAGTAATGGTAGGTAATTCAAATTAATCTTTAAGAAAATACTATTAGTATACTAATTATAAACACAAATATTACCTGCACAAGGATGAACACACACTTTTCACTAAAAACACTGTTTAAAAACCAATTATATTGCAATTAACACGTGCGTTGCACAGCACAAAATAAACAACAAAAAATGGCGAGTATTTTTGAAGACGCGATGCACCGAAGCTGATTGGACTCCATCCCTTTTTTTCTGCTACATAGTTATATGACGTGGTCCTTGTCTACGAACTTAGCCGACTCATTTGCTCGGACCATCGCTGCCGCCGCTCAGCTCGCACTTGTTCACCGTTCGTCGCTCAGTACGCACGTCTGCTGGCTGACTTAGACCATTTTTCCAGAAAAAAATACGATGCTTGATTTAGACCGAATTTCTACAGGCTGTTATCTCTGCAAATATTGCAGCTAGACTTAGACTGTTTTCACAGGATATGCGAAATTCGATTTTAAATCCTTCTGCATAAAAAAGTTGGTTTACCCAAAAAATGACTTAGACCGAATTGGTTCTTAACCGTCGATATGTGGCATTGGGCTTATATTTCGCCAGAGGAGAATCCACAATTGCAAACATCGTGGCTGAGACTACTAAAAAAATATGGGAAACTTTAATGAATACATTTAAGGCGTTCGTGTTCAGTGTCAAATGATTCAAATGTTTCCTTATTAACGTGAAGAATTTTCTTAACAGCGTTATTAATATTTGCATCGATTTTTTTATGTGATACCATATCATTGAATAGTTTTAACCTTTCAGAACCCACGATTTTAAACGTCAAAACCGCTGAAGCCCAAGCAAATTTAGTAAAATTTCGCACAACTGTCAAGCGTCAACTCGAGTGGACGCCGGGTCCTCGCAAACATTTCTGACAACTGTCAAACGGCAACTCGAGTTGACGCTGGGCGCCTTGATACTTACACTACAGGATGTTCAAATAAGTAAATAATTCAATGAATTTTCAAATAATTATTATATTTATGTATTCTATATTATTGCAAGTAGAGTGTATCAGATTGAAATTTTAAACATTAATTTGGTCTTAGCATAACAAGGTAGACAAGTATTTTTTTAAATAGTTATTTTAAAGATTTTTTTCTAAAGGGTAGATAAATTAAACAAAATATAATTTACAAATGTTTAATAAAATCAATAACCCATCTATCAAGATTATGAAAAAACACAAAAAATACACAAATGGGTCAATTTCAACATTCGTGAATTTTGTCTCATTTCAGTGAGATTTTTTATTTTAAGATTTTAATTTACTTTTTTTACTTTAACATACATATTATAATATTTAATTGTATATGTGTTAGTGGGCACAAAAGATAATAAATAGTGAATAGAAAAATGATTTTGTTTTTTCAAAAGCCACCGAAATGAAAAGTATCCACCGAAATGAAAAAAAAAACTATGCACCGAAGTGATAAAAGTATAAATAAAGACTTTATTTTTCCACATTAACGTGCTCTTTGTGTTAAATACAGAAGACTTGTTAAACACGAAGAGGTTAAGAGCTACAGGAGCATGCTCGATGCTTCCCAGCTCTGTAAATAGCTAAGATTGTAAATAAATGTGTAACATTAAAGTGAAATATTGGAGCGAACGAAGGAAGCTTGACATTTCTCAGCACAATGACTCGGTTTATGAATGGTGTACTAAAAATGATGTCAGTCATAATTTATGTGGTACTTTTCATTTCAGTGGAGATTTAAAGGGCATTTAAGTCCACCGAATCCACCGGAATGAGAACACCGATATGATAAAAGAAGGATAATTCTAAATTATCTGAGAAAGTACAATGTTGTTTATAAAATCAACACTACACAAATGAATGTATACTTAAAGCACATACAATATACATATTACAAACAAAATGAACAATCAATAGATGAAATATATAACCGCAACCGAAATGACTATTTTTTTGTCCCCATACCACCGAAATGACTTTCTTTCATTTTTTATGTGAAACTGCAGCATGATGCGACTGGTGCGTCTGCGCCTAACCCTTGAGCATGACTAATCGAAGATGGAAGCGAGGAATGGGACGCATAAATGCATTCTGGACAGAGATATTCCAGATAAACTTTATGTCCACCGAAATGATAGTGTTTCGCGGGACACATGTATTTATACTTGTCACAACGTTTGTAGGAAAGTTAGCTAAGCAGTGATGTCTGCTTTTGGTACTAGAGTTATATATCAATTAAGTTACGGTAGACGTTCATCTAAATAACAAATAGTTTTCTAATTACAATTCAATTGTCTCTTAAGAAAAAAATAACACAAAAACATATCAGCCTTCTGCACTACCGATTTCAGCAACGCCGTGAATTTTTTCTGCTTGGGACATTCACCCAAATACACTGTTGCCCAGTAGTTAAGTAGGGATATAGCACAGAATAAAAAAACAGAATGCATAGAACTTCAATCCGAAATCTGAAAGTAATGTACCACAATCCTTTTTTTGGTAGCGCTGTAAAAGTAATGTAATAATTGCGCCACTAATAATAATAATAATAACGCAACGTAACGCAACTGTAGGAAAAACGCAACAATGAACAATCCTTAGTGTCTAAACACACTATACCGAAAGTACGCGACCGAAGATCCGCGGCTGAGTTTACGTTCCGACCATGTTCCGACGTATTCGGGTAATATGACACACCATAAGCGCCGAACTTACGCGGCAGAAATTCAGTTGCGTAAACTTGCGTAACTTTGTTCAGTGTCTCTAGCGCTGTCGTGGCGTTGTGCCGTATTTCTACACGGACAGACAGACGGGGAAACAAAGTGATCTTGCGTTGGTTCCGTTATTACTTTTGATGTGCGAAAAACGAAAAATGGACTATTTTACAGTAATAGCAATTGCTGAGGCTTTAGAAGAAGACAAATACAGGAAAGAATATTGGGTGCACCCATTGAATTCTACGAGACTACAAGATGGCCAGTTTCAACGTTATGCAAAGTACAGAGCCTTTCCCGATAGGTTTTTCAATTATTTTCGCATGACGATACAATCTTTTGATGAACTGTTATTTCTCATCAGTAACAACATTTTGAAAAAAGATACTACATTCAGAGATTCCATTTCACCTGCAGAACGATTGATGGTCACTATAAGGTAAGTAAATTAATGATCCATATTTGCAAATCTTCATTTATTTATAGGTATACACTTATATTATTATATTCATATTAATCCTAGACATTATGAGTGCTTATTAAATGCAGCAATTTACGATTCGCTTTCATCAGAGTTGCCTGATTGAGTTTCAATATTATGAGTTTGTAATATATCTTCAAGGTCTTCAGTTGAATAATGCGAATGTGCGGGTGAGTCGATACTATCGTCTACGTAATCATGAGTACGAGTCGTATAACCATAATTATCTGAATTGTTGTTGGAGCTAATTTTTGAAGGATTATATTCATATGCACTGGTAGATGGAGTTGATGACAATGATGTAGGTTTGCTATACTTTATTCTTTTTATTGCAGTCATAATTTCAAATTTAAAATCGAATTTTTCACTGTCTGTCATTGTTTTCATGTCAGATAATAATGAAAGCAAAAAATTTTTATCGGGATCATTTTCTTCATTGACAGACATTCTATTTAATATAGATTTTTGAAATGGTGTCAAATTCTTATTCCTACGCTCAGAATTGGTCAGTGCGTTCGACGGTAGAGATGGCGAACTAGTGACTAGCGGTGGACTAGTAGTTGGTGGTAGCGTATCACAACTGGTACTATTTTCATCTTCGGGTAAACTGAGGTTGCTATCATTATTTCGATGTTCTATAGTAATATCCAAAAAAGACAACATCTGAAAATATGAAGTGTTTCTTTTCTTGGCTGGCGCGGCACTACCACTCTTTAAACTGTCTTTTTTCTTCTCTCTTATGTAGTAATCTCTCAAATGTTTCCATTTTTTTTGTAAGTCATCAACTGAAATGAAAAAAATAATTTTATTTTTTGTTCACAGGTACTTGTCAACTGGAATGACCTTCCAAAGTTTATCAGAAGATTTTTTAATAGGCCGATCAACTATTGCTCATATAATTAAAGAAACGTGTGTTGTAATTTGGAAGATATTACAACCAATTGAAATGCCTGAACCTACCAAGGAAATGTGGCTCGACATAGCAGAAATTTTTTTTTCTACAACCAATTTTCCAAACTGCATTGGCGCCCTAGACGGCAAGCACGTGCGGATTGAGTGCCCAGCACTATCAGGTTCTCGTTTTTTCAATTATAAAAAATATTTTTCAATTGTTTTATTGGCACTTGCTGATGCCAATCTAAATTTCATTGTAGTTGATGTAGGTGCTTACGGCAGGGAGGGAGACAGTGCCATTTTCAAAAGATCAAATTTGGGAATACGATTGGGAAGTGGAACATTAAATTTACCAGTTAATAGAGAACTACCTAACACAAATGAACCAAAGCTTCCATTTGTAATAGTAGGCGATGAAGCGTTTGCTCTTGACAAACATTTAATGAGACCATTTCCAGGTAATAATTTAACCAGAGAAAAACGCACGTTTAACTATCGTCTCAGCAGGGCACGAAGGTGTGTAGAATGTACATTTGGTGTTTTGTGTAATAAATGGAGAATCCTACATACTCCAATTTTGACTTATCCTGATTTTGCAACTCACATTGTAAAAGCAGTTTGCGTACTTCACAACTTCGTCAGAAAACGTGATGGATACAACTTTAAGGATCAATTATTTGTAGACAACTTAGAAACAATATCATCACAATCGTCACATCAGAATATCACTAATGCCACTAATGTTAGGCAAAAGTTTACGGAATATTTTAACAATGAGGGGCGGGTAGTTTGGCAGGACCGCATTGTACATTGATTGCTTGTGATAAATAATAAAAATATTTAATAAAATCTATAAACTTACTTGTTTCATTTTTCTTTTTGGCACTATAAGTACTCCAATCTTCGTAGAATTCTTCACCTATTTGTTCCCAAGCAATTTTTCTCATTGATCGATTACTATAGCTTGCATCTCCATTGTTCCATAAACACGGTCGCGACTCAACCGCGATAATTAATTTTTCTGAATCAAACATGACGTAGGTGTAGGATACTACACAATAATGATCGCAAGTACAATTCGAAGCTTATATTTTTTGAGATGCAACGGTAACTAAGTAAAGTAAAGTAAACAAGATCGCGCATGCGCGGTGGTGTTCGCACGTGTGTCATGCGCAGACAGAAGCAGCGAAATGAACGAGTAGGGATCCGCAAAAAGTATCGATACCTGAGTAGTATCGATACTTTCTCTTCGATACCTAGTATTTTTGTACTCGATACTTTGATTCCGATGCTTTACTAGGTATCGATACTTTTTCACATACTCGATACTTTTGTCTTCTACCTCACTAGTGTAGTTTTACGCAAAGTCACCATTTCTCTTTCTGACGTGTAACGGTATCCCTCTCGGTACTTACATGCACTCTAAATCAGTATTTACATTACAACACTAATATTTTTCCCTGCTATCAGCTCTACGACATAAAAGTCAATTTGATTTGATTGATAGGTAGAATTATACTTTTATTTAATGAGATTTATAATGATAATTTTGTATGTTTTTAAATAAATAATAATAACTTGAGTACTTATGTGCTCGTTTATTACTGTTTTTTTTGCGATTATTTACAGTTTCTAAGGTGATCAAAAAGTACTCGATACTGAGTAGTATCGATACTTTTGGTTCGATACTTTTATCGGTATCGATACTTTCTTCTGCGATACCAGTATCGAGTAGGTATCGATACTTTTGAATTTTTGCGTATCCCTATGAACGAGCGAGCAAGAGACACGCGGGGTGCGGGGCTCGGGCGGGCATTACTGCCTCCCCGCTGCACCCCGCCCCCGGATTTTCGTCGGCAATCGAACCGAACTTCGGTCGCGTAAACTCGCGTATAATGTGTGCACTACAGACTAAGTTGCCGCTGAACTTACGCCCGACCGAAGTTCGGCTGTACGCTATAACGCAACGTAATTTCGGCATAATGTGTCGTCGTTCATTCAAATAGCATTGCTGGCGTAATCGTGCCGAACTTCGGTCGCGTACTTTCGGCATAATGTGTTTAGACACTTACTCTACAATTATGCAATAGTTTCTAACAAACTAAGCGCTACCAGACTTCCCAAGTTTCCAAGAATAATGCGTAGTAAAAAACATTGCAAAAATCTGAAGCTTATCTTTAAAATAGTCTTTATAAAATGATAATGATGAATGTAAAATAGTATTTTGGTGACTGGAGACTCACTGGGACACCACTGGACTCACTGGAGCTTTTGGAGCAATAGCAGATCTACAACGCGACTCCAAACACAAGTTTCACACATACTGTCTCCTTCATTCTGACACCTGTCATGCTAGTTTTCACAGATAATAATAATTCTAATTTTCCCTTTATGTTGATGCCTAGCCCTTTCCAGTCCAGAACGTTGAAAACATCTTCCAGTGCAGCGGTGAACAGTTTCGGAGATATAACGTCTCCCTGCCTCACACCTCGCTGCAGTAGGATAGGTTTTGAGTTCTGGTCCTGCAGTCGGACTGACATAGTGGCGTTTTTGTACAAGCATTTCAGCACCTCGATGTACAGGTAGTCTACTTGGCATCGCTGAAGAGACTGCAGTACAGCCCAAATCAAAAGCTTTCTCGTAGTTCACGTACGCCAAGCAAAGGGGCAGGTTATACTCTTCAGTCTTCTGTATAACCTACTGTATACATAAGCTACGGCAGGTTATACAGAAGTACTGCCTACTGTGGTTTATGATAATCTAAGAAGCATATGCCAAGGCACAAACCCACATCGCATACGTGGCATTGCGTAGTAACTTTGCGTACAACGCCACGGGCCGAGCACTGTACGCACCTACGTACCTTCAGACGAAGGTTTGTAGCTGACTGATGTCCCGTATGGACCGAGCAATGTGGCAGTCGAGAATCAAAGTGGCCTCCAGTGGCAGACGCAGAACTTGATTGGGGCAGTGGTCTGGCAACATCGCTTTGTCGCGAAAAGCGTTTAATTAACCCTTCGGCTAATTCCATTCTAAACTCTCGGTGCGTCAGAACTTTGAACATTGGATTCTTGTGGTACATAATGTAAGCATTCAGAATACTTGTGTTAACAAGTCTTCTGAATACTTTTATGTACCACTTCCCCGTTTTCTCTCTAACAAGTACATCGACAGCTTTTGATCTTTGAGATCAACGCCGCCCATGTACTTGTTATAGTCGGCCACGGCGACTGGCTTGTCCTGAGCTTCACCTGCCCGCCTGCCAGCCACCATCTCATCGCCATGATAAGTTGACATTACTGTGACAAGCTTGACGTCCTTCCAGGACGTCAAAGCCATGTCACCGCAATGGCAACTTATTGTGTCACCATGAGGCATCTGACGATCATTAGGATTTCTAATCATCTCAGGCACGTGTTGCCTTCGACGATTTAGAGTGCCAATGACATCAGTATGCCTCATTTTCAGATATCTGGTGAGGAGAAGCTGGTTATACCAATTGTCCATCACCAAAAGGTGGCCGACATCAAGGTACCCATTCATTAGTTGTAATACCACCTTAGCGGTAGGATTACCAAACCCATGAATAGGTCCCTCGTGCATGCTTGAATTTTTGCCGGTATAAATTATACACCGGAGCATATAGCCGGTCGATGCCTCGCACAACTCAAACGACTTGATCCCAAAGCGAGCCGCCTTAGTTCGGATGCACTGCACCCAACTAAGACGGCCCTTCCAAAGTAAAAGGGACTCGTCCAAGCTCAGCTCTCTTTGAGGTGTGTACAGAGAAGCGAATTTTGAGTTGCAGTGGTCCAGTATAGGTGCTATTTTTGAAATTTTGCGTGTGTATGACCGTACGTTGTGTGGTATATCCTCATTATTTACAAAATGTAAAAACGGGAAATAAATTCAAAGCGGTTGCGTGACATAACAGCACGGAACTTCGGCATCTCCAGAAGTCCCGTGGTCCAGTAGAGTCTCTGTGAGCCCCGATTACACATTCCTATTAAAATTAGCATGGCAAAATAGCAGTACATCTCTTCCATGTTAGTTTCGTACCACTGATCCAAGTTTTTTGGTAAGTCACCATGTTCGGACAAGGCCGCTATATATTGGAAAGCATAATAATTGGTCTGCTGAACAATCATCGAGATAGCGTCTGCATCCCAAATTCGCAAAAACATATCCACTGGGTTTTGGATAGCCAATGCAGGCCCAGGTGAACGCCTGTACTCTTCGGCCTCACCGTTAAAAGTGCCAAAATCGGTCGACCAATGGAACTCATCCGACACATTGGGTCCGATACCGGCAAGTTCCGCTCCACCGGCAATAAAGAGGGGATCTGCTTCGTTGCCTCCTGCTTCCACCTCTTGCTGCTCCTCCACTATACAGACTTCTTCAACATACTGCTGGAGCTCCCTCGCCACCGCTCTGAGTCGCTCAGTGTTTGTATCGAGAAGCTCGTCGGGGTCTTCATCATCGTCATCGACATCATTGCCTTCGTATTCACTACCAGAATCAGCTTCATGATATCTGACAGTGATATCGTCTGGCAGCGCTATCCGACGACGACGACGACCAACACCTCGCGGAGCTCTCAATGATCGACGCGGAGCCGACGACGAGGCGGCGCTGGAACACTGGCTGGACGAAGTCGGTGAAGCAGCAGCTGACACGTCATTCGTCGATCCCCGCGGGGTCCTTCCTCGTCTTGGCGTACTTGTCGGCGAGCCGGCGACGCTGGCCCACGGCGTGGCTAAAACTGGGGTGGACACCGGTTTCCACTCCTGGAAATAATTTAGTCGTTCAGTCAGCTGCAGAGAAAGCTGAACCCCTGGCTCAAAACTGTTGAAGTCTGATTATATTATGATTATCGATATTTTTTTAAGAATAGATGTCAAAACAAAAACGAAAATCTACTAAAAAAAAAAGCTGCTTCTCTAAGGAGAGGGTTTAAGGCTATAGTCTACCACGCTGGACGGGTTGGGGATCTCACTAGTCCTCTAAGAATTTTTAAATCTTCTTAAACTTGCAGGTTTACTCACGATGTTTTCCTTTACCATCAGAAAGTGCGAGTATGTAGGTATTCGAAATACAATGAAAATTTTATTGGTACATGACAGAACTGGGTGGGAATCGAACCCAGGCCGCCTGCACAGCAATTCGCCCTTCTACCACGGCGCCACCGACGCTATTAAATTCTAAATTAAACAATCGTGTAAATTCATAAATCGTACACACCACTAAGTTACCAAACTCATCCCGCACCATCACATGATTATTGTCGGGATCGACAAAAAGCGGTACCGTGTCATTTCTGGCATTCACTTCTTCCACCACCTAATAATAAAAAAACAATGTAAGCATCAAGCAAGCCAAACAGAAGAGAGTTGCAAAATTTTCGATCATAACCAGCGCCCGCGGCATGATCGCGCGATAAAACGCTATCGCGCCCTACATCCCTTTCTTTTTGCGCGCGAACGAACGAGTTAGCAGGCGCGATAAAACGTTTATCGATGTATCATGCCGCGGGCGCAGGCAAGGTAAAATACACATATCATGCATACCGACGGCGCTATCTCCACCTCTTGTACCTCCTCAATGGCCTCCGCTATTTGCACCTCTTGCACCACGTCAATGGCCTCCGCGTGCTCATGCGAAGCATAATTGTGCTCATCCTCAAGGTATTCGACCTAGCAACAACCATCATTATATAATTATTATAACCCATAAAAAACAAGCGAACTGCACTAGAGGAAAATTATTCAAATAGCAAGACAGTTACATTTCTAACATAACCATCAAAGTGACAGGTCAATATAAGCTTGCTCTTAGATTATGAGGGTATCCGTTTTGCGAAACTTATTATGATATTATTTACAAATCGTACTAAACTTGCCTCATACCCGCTTTCCATCCTTATTTCCGCTTCATCTGACTGGTCCCCGCTTTCCATACTAATAAAACGAAAAAAAAAATACAGTGAAAAAGTAAAAATTGCAAATTATTTATTCGTAAGATTTTTGGTGATTTTAGGGAAGTCTCTAACTGGTCAAAGCTAAACAAAAATTTGAACACGCTGTATGTGGTAACTTTTCACAAAGATGGCGGCGACAGTATAACTCAAGTTGATTTGCAAGCTAAATGTGCTAATAATCGAACTTATCTTGGAAAACTAATTACATCAATAGATTCCTGATGAAATTTCCTAAAAATAGAAGCGACAACAATAACAAATATACTTTGATAATAGTAGAAATAAAACACTTACCTGTACAACGGACCTCCTTGTCGTTGCTGACCCCTTTTTCAATTAAAGTTTTTGATTGATACACTGTTACAAACTAAAATTTCTATACACTAACACTATACATACACTATTAGGAATTGAAATAATATAATACAAAACGTTTTCCAACAATAATATCTTTAAAAAACGCTCGTGAAGTTCACACTAGGTGTCGACGACTTCAAACGACATACCGTTGAAATCTGCTAAGTGAACCATAGAGTATCGTATATCATTTGATTGGTTATTTAATTTTCATCCATTCTCTTAAACGATACAAGCCGAAATATGCCTTAAAAGTAAAATAATCAGGTTTAAAGTCGCGTGGCAAAGTGCCGTCCACTCGAGTTGACGCCGGGCGCGTACGTGAAAAAGCTATGTCAAACGGAGTTGACGCTGGGTAATAAACTGTCCTCAGATTTGGCAAAAAACTTTTGGAGGCTTTCTAAAAATATTTACACGGTTTTACGTGATAGTGACGGGTTAGCGTATAAAGAAGAAATCATATCTAACGCAAGGTAAGTAAGAGAAACTTCAACATTTTGATGAATGGGTAGGTTTTGGCAAGTATTTACTGAAAGGGTAATAGTATTGTCAGATCTCGAAGATATAGAAGACTTGTGAATTCAAAATGGTATTATCAATTACATCATTACCTTGATGCGGTTGATGTTCTTTAATTAAATGTTTTCTAAAAGACAAAGAAGAATAATACTGACGTTGGCAATATTGCTCACCACAAACAAATCTAGAATGTATAGTTGTAGATTTACAAAATTTTCTGATGTGCGTTATTAACAAAGAAGGCGTCGCCAGTAGTTTCTTACAAAAGTGACAAGTAAACATTTTAGATTAGTTCTAAATCAGTTAATAACGTATTGACAGCTTGTGTGTTTCTATCAAATTTAGTTTTGATGTCATAAAAGCCGATTTGGATCACTGTCCATATATCTTCCGACCCAGCTGGATAATGAACACCTAATGCCTGGTATATTTTGAAGGCGCAGTCAATGGCGGTAATCAATTTTTGGAAAACAAAGAGAGTGTTATTGACAACGACATATGAGCAGTTCTACCAAAAGTTGCACATAATTTACATTTGTGCCAAAAACATTTTTTTCGGGATTTCAATGATTTCTTTTATATGTAGGTGTCAAATATATGTAATTATAATATTTTATTATAAATTCACTCTTTAATTATTATTGTAATAGTCAAATCTTCTCTTTTGTGAAATCAGAGAAAATTTTTCAGTCAGGTTCGTTACGAAGAATTTATTATGTAGTAAATAATACACACATATTAACATATAAAAACTAGTTTTATTAGAAAGGAAATGAAATTATTAAACATATTACAAAAAGAAATAATCACCTTGTCTTAAAAAAAACAGTACTCACTATCACTAGAACCCGTTTCGTTACGTTTGGTGTTAAAAGTTATTGTAACTTTTAATTTTTTTCTCTTAATCAAGCTCTTCTTAATATAAAATCGGTTACATATTAGAAGAACTAAACACAGTCTAACTATTTTCGACATAACTACGGTCGAATCACATACTGGTTTAAATGACTAAAGACCGTTTCACAGATTTTTGTTTAAAATACTGATCGATACCCATAAAGGTGAATTCACCTACGATTTATTCAACTACAATTAACTCATCTACGATGTATTCAACTATAATGAAATGACCTAAGGTTTATTGAAGTAACCGACGATTCACCTGAAGCCCAATTCCAAAGGTGTTTGTTGGGGTACGTATTTGAATGTCTAAAATAAAAAAAATTAAAGTGGCATAACCTACGATCAAAATCAAAATTTCTATGGAGCTCTGCGAAACACGTCCGTACTCTGGTCCCGCACGCGCGTTAGGTTAGCGAGGAGCGAAGCGACGAGCATGTTAGGTATCTTGCGACCCACAGCGCGCGAGCCGAGCGAGCGGAGCGAGCGTGCCGCGGCAGCGGCCGGCGAGTGCCAGAACCGAATTGCTACTATTTACCCTTGAACCTTATTTTTATTTGACCTTGAACATGAAATGGAGGGTTTAATTAAAGGGAATGTTTTTGGGTAGACTGGGTAAATAGTAGCAATTCGGTTCTGGCACTCGCCGGCCGCTGCCGCGGCACGCTTGCTCCGCTCGCTCGGCTCGTGCGCTGTGGGTCGCAAGATACCTAACATGCTCGTCGCTTCGCTCCTCGCTAACCTAACGCGCGTACGGGCACCAGAGTACGGACGTGTTTCGCGGAGCTCCATAGAAATTTTGATTTTGAACGTAGGTTATGCCACTTTAGTTTTTTTTTTATTTTAGACATTCAAATACGTACCCCAACAAACACCTTTGGAATTGGGCTTCAGGTGAATCGTCGGTTACTTCAATAAACCTTAGGTCATTTCATTATAGTTGAATATACCCTCGTTTTAGTAAACAATCCAGCGCGGCGCGCAGTACTGATAAGCCGTACGTAGGCGAGTCGTCCATTAGGTATTTCAAACGTAGTTGAAACATCCAATAGCTAAAAAAACCATTAGAATAAACGTTCGATAGTGCATTTAATTTTAGTTTAATCAAAACTATGTAAGTTGAATAGTACTTGAGTCGACCAATATGCGCTATAAACATATGTGATTCGACCGTAGTTATGTCGAAAATAGTTAGACTGTGTTTAGTTCTTCTAATATGTAACCTATAAAATCACAGTCAAGCTATAACAATGAACGGTATGCATCTAATTATGACTAAGTTAAATTATTAATTTCCAATAAACTGTCTGAAAACAACGTTTTAATAAAAATATTTAAAGGGACCGTAACTGACCCTGACGTCTTTGTAACGATACTGACAACCTAAGGTTTAGTTCTCACTGGTCATTTATACTTAGGTACTTTTTAATAAAATAGCTTCTGCTTTGCGAAATATCTAACCACATAGACTATCATAGTAAAAAATATCGAACCTATGTTAATGCTAGGTGATGTTTTAAATTACACAACAAAAAATATTTTCCATAACAAAAAATTTGGCTTTCAAAATTAACAAAAAATATGCTCTAATAAACTCTAATTACTACATAAAACCTGTAACACCCATTACTGTGTTTTTACAAAATATGTATGTTTTCTAAATTATCAAATTTAAATGTTGAGTTTATTTTCATAAAGTTACTGGGATAGCTGTATTGAACTTTTAATAATTTTTATCTGGTGTTACAGGTTTCCGTGCAACCAACTGTTGTAATTTTTATTTAAATATGGATCAGTCATCGTCACTATCTTCTGCACCAAGACAGATATCACAAATATAATCTATAATTATTTGACCATCACTACACTTGAAACAAAACCATTTTTGGCAAGACATACATTTTGATATTCTATTCATTACTATGGGTCCATTACATTTGTCACACGTGAACTTTCGTATTACTATAGTTTTCAATGATTTTCCCTGTTTTGTTTGTTTGCGTATCTTCATAGTATTCAGCGAACTGAGAGGATCACGTTCTTGCATAGAAAGATTGCTTTTAGATTTATTGGATGTGGGCGGTGTACGTTTTGATATACTAGATTTTGCTGGCGTCGGTGTGCTGTGCGAACTGTTTGGCATTATGATAAAAGGGTCTTGACCGGCATTTTCTGACCAATTACTCGGACCATTTTTCTCTAAAGAAACTTTTGATTTCTTTGTTGGAGGGCTTCCCTCTTCAAAGGCGACGGCATCATTGAGATTTATCACACCACTGGTTTCAGAATTATTTTTCAATATGAGATCTATTGTATCACCAACCATTTGAATGTCTTCATCTGTAACTGCCGGTCAGTCAGATCCTCTAGAAACATTTCCGGAAACAATGCAACATCTTTAATAATTTTGTTTGGGGTTTCTCTGCTTATTTCAGGTGTTAAAACTTCCAAAAAATGAGTCTGTATAGAGAAGCACAAGCATAGACACCTGGATTCCCCACAAAAGCAACTAATTTTTCTATGTTTTACTACAGACTTTTCTTCTGCATTGACTACTGTTTGATGAACTTCAAAAGTTCCTTTTAATGGAAAAATATTGGAAGGCAGCATGGCTGCAATTTTGTCAATATCTTGGTCTGGAATGTAAAATATTTTAACTACTTTCATAGTGTCTGTCAAAATGTCGAACGGGTCCTGAGCATTTGTAATATTCCTGCCAAAGCACACTTGTTTATCCAAAACTCTCTTCACAGTGCCCCCTATCCCATCGGCGACTCCTTTCCCATGGCCGGCTTCAAAAAATGACCATGTGGAATATGTGAGACCTAGATCTTTGGTGAAAATATTGTGCAGGAAGAAGTTATGCTCTTGCCGATATTGTGATGTTGGACCATCTGTAAAGAAATGCACCACAGACACAGCAGGTGATTCTTCCTTAACTATTTTTAGTATGGGAGTGAGATGAGCCCATATGGCGGCAGGCTTATGCAAAGTGTTCGGAGATACCGTACAAAAAGACTGGCACTTATTGTGCCAGTATATCATACCTGTATGAAGTGATACCTGACCTTTCGAAGCGCCGAAGTGCATACTCTGAATTTCTGATGACATCTTAGTTTCGTAATTCTCGGAAAAGTCACAGATTATAAGTGCCTCGTTCTCCTTCAAACCTTTTAGTGTAATTTGGTATTGTTTTTGCTGGTGATTTAAGTCAAAGAAACGCTTTTTGAACGGGTTTAAAATTGTTTTAAACCGGGCCATTAAGTCTTTTACAGTTCCATTTTTTGTGTTTTGAATAGTTTTTTTGGTAGTCTTCTCCTGATTTTCTTTTTTGTATGTATGATTAACGCGTTCCCATTGTTGCCAAGATATTTCGTCATTATCCTTGTCTGAATTGTACTGTATGGTATAAGATTTACAATTTTGACAATTGCCGTACATACAAGATTGACATTTTATATCGCATGCAACATTTGTAAGCACCTCCTTGATGTTGTTTTGAAGCAAAACCCCACTCTTTTTCAATGCTATGAAAGCTAGCTCAATATTGCTGTGTTTCACGCATAGACATGTATTTCTCGACCCTAAATGTGGAGAAATCACATAGAAGGGCCTGTGCTTACAATATGTTGAAAACTTATACTTTCCGCCTTCATCTTTATACTTTGTATAAAGATTCTGCTGTGTGTCCAGTAAGTATCGAATTTGTTGTTTAATTTTGTTTTTAGTCCTGCATTCTCTCTTCCCTGCAGTACAGCGACTGACATCGTCTCTTTTGTAAAAGTTCTCAATTTCTGGGATGATGTTCACTTTCTTTTTTTGTACTTTTGTTCTAGCTTGTGCTGATAAACCCAGAAGTTTTGCTACAAATGTTTTATTTTTTTGCGCGTTTTTAACCACATTCTTCATCAATCTCTTTTGTGTTTGCTTTTCACAATTTTGATAAGTCCGCGTTAATGTACACTCCAAAACTTCTTCCCTTGCTTTCATTTTATCAATATGACCTTGTAATTCAGAAATTTTATTTTTAAAATATATCTGAGATCTAAAGTATCGCTTTTTGATGGTTTCGTTGTTTGTCGCCAGTTTCTGTACTCTCGCTTCAAGCCTTGAGCACTTTTTATTAAGTACGATGCATTTTTTTTTTAAATACTTCACTTTTGACTTATATAATACCCCTGAGTTATCTTTTGTTTCTTTTTCTGTGTTATCATCTATTTTATTTCCTAACTTTTTTTTCTTATCAGTCTTTTTTGTGCTATTAATATCAGTCTTTTCTTTGTCATTGTTATCTTCCTTTCGTTCAGATTTACTTTGTCTTTCCTTTTTCTTATTATTATATTATTATTTTTATAACAAATGCATTCATTTGATGGTCAGAACGTATATTTATGGCATTTGTCGTTTCTACTATTAGTCCATAAAAATACGCTATGCGAGTATGGTGGATGGAAATAATATATAACAGCTGTTTTTCTTTTCAAGCTATACATTGTAATTGAAGTTATCATTTAGACATAAAATCCAAAAAAAGTAATTATAAAATTTCATGTCAAATTAGAAAAAATTGTATATACTTAAGATTTTTTTAATGCAAATATCTAAATAACTCTGTTGTAGAAACTAAAAAGTTATATATACCTTTTTAGTTTCTACAACAGAGTTACCGACAAATATTACATATGGTTGTAAAGTTTGTCCTAACCTCATGAGCTTTTCTTTTTTTTCTATCATGTAGTTGGTTACTTCACCTTCATTTACAGCTTGTGCAATGTAACTTTCGCAAACTTCTGCCCGAGATGGTTTCCATATTGGCTTATTCTTGGTTTTGCGGGCTGGGGAATCCAATCAAATCAGCTATCGCATTTTTTACAAGCTTGTCTCTAATTTTTTTTTCTTTTCTGAGAGCGTATTTTATAATGGCTTCCTTTTTCTGGCTTATGTTCAAGCTGTTTTCTTTCCCTGGGTGCTGGTGAAGAAAATCTTGCATCAGCTGTAAAAACCAATAATTTTAATTAATAAAATAGTGTTCCGTAAACAATTCGCATATAGGTGTGCTAAGTTCGCCCCTCTTGGTTTGTAAAACTTCTAACTACTTCAAGCTGTATTATTATTAAGAGTTATGGGCAATTTGATTTTAATGAAAAACATGTGAACTTCATGCATGAAATCTTAAATCCGTTAAAAGAGTCAAATGCACAGGCAAATTACGAAGTTTAACATAATTAAATTTCATAAAGTATAGTTTACTAAAAAGTATCATTCATGGTGTATGTGTGTGTGACTATATGTGTGCGAGTACGTACATGAATGCGTGTGGGGTGTGTTCCCGCGTGTACGAGGATTTGTGTGTGCGTGAGTAGCGTGTGAGTGCGTAGTTGTGCGTTCGCTTATTTTTTATTATTATACGTAAGCACACACACGCCCATACCACTCACAAACGCATCCGTATACACGCAAGACCAAACCCATAATTTTATTGTTACCAATCGCAACAGAAATACTTACAAGTGTATATCCTTTTGGCTACTTTAAAGCAGGATAATCCTTAAAGTATTCTTCTATCAGCCCTTCGCCCTTAGAAATCTCCGTTAATCTGATAATTGTGGTATCTCTCCACTTCTCTTCAACGGTTTGCCACGGGTCGACGTTATTACGTAACCACAGTAAACTCCCCTCTTGCAAATCTTTGTTAATTAATCGTTCATTCTCATCTTCATTTTCTGCAGAATCTTCCGTCACCAAAGTAGACGAATTAGATAATAGTATTTATTATAGGGTATATATAGGTACCTTAGTATTACTTATTTTTTATGTACATTGGAAAAATGGACAGGCTCACTATTTTCACAGTTGGTGAAAGTCTGCCCTAAAAATTATTGGATGCTGTCCCACTGCGACGACCTTCTCGTCGCACTGTAACTTTACAGTAGCCAACGCCTTTTTGTAGCGCTCGAACCCCGCGCTGCCTTCCCAGTGATTTTGAGATCTACAAAATAGTCTCCGGTACTGACTATCGTGCGACGAGACAGCTCCGTTGATACTCTGCTCGTAAACGTCGATGTTGTCGATGTCGATTTTGAGGAATTGTTCGAGAGCTTCTCTTCCTCCCGAATAATTTTAAAAATATTGATGCTTCCCGACTTCTTCAATGCACTGTAAACAAAAAGAAAATTCATACTTAATGAACTGAAAATTTGTACCCAATTGCGTACAATGAAAGTAGGTGATTATTGGGCATTCAAGATCATTTTTGTCCAACGCAAACCTCATGGCTTCGCCATTCGCTTCACGTCGGAAAAAACTGATCTTGAATTCCCAATAATTACGTTGAAAAACGACACAAACGACTTACCTACCAGATTTCTAGAGGAGTTCGTTCACCATCAAACAGCACAATAGAATGTAGCAAAACATTTCCGATCAAAGGCATTCCTAACGAGTCGGTTGCTAGCGATCACAAACAGCAATTTATCTCTGGTCTCTGTTTGGATTAAATAAGTATACCAGGTACCCGTTTATACCATATACTTGATTGACTCCGAACACGACTGACGTTTTAAACAAATAAGTAAACTCAAATATAATGTCTTTAAAAATAGATGATGTTGTGGAAGTGGTTATTGTTAAATGGAATCTATATGGAATTCATAATGTTCGAATAATCGGTTCTGACTATTACTAGGGCATTTTAATACCAATCCGTCACAAAACACAATATGGTACATTTTGGTCTGGAACTTATTATGAAGGACTCAAGGTACATGCTCGTGTGTCTAGAATGAACCATCATTTTGTGGATTTCGTGGAAATTCCAAAACCATCCAAATCCTAAAATGTTAATTCACGTATTACCCAAGAATATAAATGTAAATGTACTTAGCTGTAATTACCATAACACAATTTGAGTCTCACAGTGAAGTTCATGAAACAGCCTTCTTCATTAAACTTAGAAAGAATTTGTGTCGATTTTTCGGAGAAATCTTCTCGTCACGGAAAACTGTTACCTAATACTATTCGATGTATTATTTCCGGTCCGTCAAACTGTGGAAAGACAAATTTGGTAATCGGGCTTCTATTACACGAAAATGGTTGGTATTACCGTAGTGTATATCTTTATTCGAAGACGCTTCTTCAACCTAAATATGTGTTTTTAGAAAAGGTATATAAAAAGGTGTCAGAAGTAACATTTGCAAAATTCCGTGAGAATGATGAGGTTTTGAGTCCTGAAGACGCCTCTCCTAACTCAGTCATTATATTAATAACACATGAACTTTGCTCCATGAAACGAATTCATTAAAACTAACTGTAAAGTTGATTTTTCTGTTTCAACTATTGTGATTTTATATTAATCTCTCTTGAAAGAACCGACTGATTTTAGAGTAAAAGTCAGTGGACTAGCTACAGCAAGAGGCAGCTGGTAACAATTCCGTGTTCCTCCATCCCTTTACTTAATCTTTTATTTACTTACAAGCTATTTCATCTTCATTGATGTATATCATGATCATAAGACCGCATGACAAATTATTTTCTAGTTTCTACCTCGGTATCTTTAATCGTGTATTTCTTAGAATTATAGCACTTCTTATGTAAATAAATATTCTATTAACAACATAAGTAAGTAATTAAATCAATCCTATCAAAACTATTATAGTGTCACGGATGCTGTGAAATGACGCAGCTATAGAAGGGCATTCAAAAATTCGGCCGGTTTGTCAACAAGCTTCGTAGTTCGGCGGTCGACGCATGGACTCCCGTGCCGGGGGTCGATGGTTCGAGACTCGTCGAAAATAATTCTAGATTTTATTGTTGTTGGAAATGTTCTAGAATCCCGAAACCCGTCGCTCGTAACAATATTTTATATATTTTATTCTATACACCCCCCCATATTTATAACTTCAGCAATCTATACACTCTCACCCCCCCCCCCCCCCCCCCCCCCACGTTTACAACTTTATTAATCTACTAGCTGTTGCCCGCGAGTTCGTCTGCGTTACCCGGATAATATGTACCCTATGTGTTATCCAGGCCATGGCCCATCTGTATGCCAAATTTCATCAAAATCCGTTCAGTAGTTTTTACGTGAAAGAGCAACAAACATCCATACTTACAAACTTTCGCGTTTATAATATTAGTAGGATTACTCTCACTCCCCTTCATAAGATACCTTGTCACTTGATAGTAGCATACTGGTATCATAATTATATTTCTACCCCTATATTTACTATTCTAGGTGTTATAAAATATGTATTAACTAACTTAACAAACATACCCCCCCCCCCCCCCCTTTTCTTATATTTTTAAAATTCTATCATCATATTATTTCTTAAATCCATAAGTAAATAATGCTACTAAAACGTAAAAACCACAATTACTGTATCCGAACGTTAGAATAAAAACCTTTTCTTATGTCTCCTACAATCTCATAAATTTTTGTTATCTGTGATATTCTTTCCTACGTCCACAGATCATTAATAGCATTAACAGACGTCCGGACATGGTCCGCTCCGCACCGTGACCTTGGTGCGCTCCGGACCATATTCGATGGTGTGTTCAGCTGTCCGCCGCACATTATTATTATTATTGACGGTCCGCTCGGTCCGGTGATTTTTCCACAGGATTTGGTGCGGTCCGTACCAAGTCCGGTCGTCTGCCCGTACCACCGCACCGTTCAGCGCTTTAGTCTCAATTCTACCTCCGTGTGAGACACACGTTTACAATGGCGTCAGCCGCGTCAGACCAAGAAACCGCGACGGTTACAGAAAAAAGATTAATTATTGAAGTTTTAGAACTATACAAAGGTTTCCCGTGTTTGTGGGATTTGTCTCACGACTTATACTGTAATAAAGATGCACGCAATCAAGCGTATGAAATAATTTTAGAAAAATGGAAAACGGGTTACCCGAGAGCCACCATAGATGATCTCAAGAAAAAAATTGAATATCTTAGAGCTGCATATAGGCGTGAACGAAAAAAGGTAGGTAAATTACAAGTAAACAACACTCTTTAAAATTAGGTAATATTTTATTTGTAATGCCTAAATACACATCCAGCATATGCTCACGACTATATTCCCCGAGGGGGTAGTCAGAGATCTTATGAAACCTCAGAACATCCACGTTTCACCAGTAGGTAGGTAGTACCTAAACTCTGTCCAGTGTGACGGGGGGTGAGCCCGTTGCCAGTTGTAATGGACACTGGGTAGGCACATATTCTTTCAAGTTCGTGTGGGTAGGTTGGTACCCTTACGGTTTTTTCGTAATGATTTTTTTTAAGTTTTTTATTATATTACTTATTTATACTTTTTTACACCAAAATGTTCAAATTACAACACCAATATAGTCTATAGGTATTTGTTTTTTTTATCATAAATCTTATAGTTTATAATTATTTGTAGGTGGATTCCAGCAAATCAACTGGTGCTGGGTTGGAAGACGTGCAGTCTCCGTCTCTATGGTACTATCCGTATTTAACTTTCCTTCACGAGAAGACAATTCCGACATCACAAGGAATAGATAATATACCAGGAACTTCAGATTCAAATAGCGAGGTACGTACTTAAATATTTAGTACATTAATCATTCTTTCCTGAAAATCAACACTGCCTTGATTGTTAAAATATTCTGTGAATATCTGTCTGACTGCATTGCCATCTGCAGTACGTTGTCTCTCTGTTCTATTGAGATTTACTGAGATGTCATTTTTCCGCCAATCTCCTGGTCGGAAAGTATTATTTTTAGTATCTTCCCGATCGACACAATTCCTTGTGACGTAGTTTTCTGACTTTTTCCTCAGAAAATTGTGCAGCAAACATGAAGCCATTACTATTATTGGTACATTTGCAACATTCACTGTGATGGGTTTTTTGAATACCCTAAAGCGTTCAGCTAATATTCCGAATGTATTTTCAACAATTCTCCTAGCTCTGGAAAGTCTATAGTTGAATATTCTTTTGTCATGTGTCAAGTTTTTCTGTGGATATGGCTTTACAAGATTTTCATTCATGGCAAATGCACTGTCTGCAACTAGACAATATGGAGCAACTACATCTGATGACGACAAGACAGATGGTCGTGGTAAATGCAGTTGATCAGACAACAACTTTTCATGAAAGGATGTATGATTAAATACTCCACCATCAGAAATACTCCCATTTGTACCAGCATTCACATAAATAAATTCGAAATTGGCATTAACTATGCCAAGCAAAACTATGCTGAATGTTCCCTTGTAATTGTAGTACGTTGAACCTGAGTCTGGTGGCTTTTCGATAAGAATATGCTTTCCGTCAATTGCACCCACACAATGATTGAACTGCCATTTTTGTTCAAAGTCTTTTGCTATTTTTAACCATTCACTTTCTGCTTCAGGAACCTGCAACAAAAAAGGAAAGGAGTTCAACCAAGCGGCAAAATGCTCTATACAAGAAACAAGAAGAATTGATTCAGTCCGCGACACAATTAATCAAAGAGAGCAGCTCGCATGAAGACACCTCAGCAGATGCTTTTGGACGCTCAGTGAGCTCTCAATTGAAAGAGTTACCGAAACTGCAAAGATGCATAGTAGAAAAAATGATTGGAGAACTATTGTTCTATGCTAAATTAGGAGAACTCTCTTTAGATGCTTCAATAAACTTATATAAAACATACATACTGACACACAATCCTACTACACTCAACCATATAGAAGCCATTTATATCAGCAACATTCGTTACCGTCTTCATCACCACAGTCACCTAAATATTTGCAACCATCACCATCACCTAAACATTGGCATCCATCACCGTCTACTCAATATTCTGAACCATCACAGTCACCTAAATATTCGCAACCATCACCGTCTCCTCATTATTCGCAAACATCACAGTCACCTAAATATTCGCAACCATCACAGTCACCTCACTATTTGCAACATTCATCATCATTACGCCAACACTCTACACCCTCTCAACCTCAAACACCAGCAAATTCGATATCAATTTATGCAGCAGAGCCACATTCTCAATACATGCCTTTTAGTCAAGTATTATTACCAAATAACTTCTCAGAAACAATTACCATTACCAATGACACTCTATCAGAGTTGCTTCCAAGTGGAGAAACACAATTGAATGTGCCAAACACTAGTGCAAGTGGAAGTAGTACTTCAGAAATGACGCAGACGGTTTTTCGGGGCAAAGGATCAGAATTACAAGAGTTTTTGATTCTTAAAAAATAAATATTTTTCGAATGGAAATGTAAAACAAATAATTTGATTTTGTTTCTTACATAAATATTTAGACACTACTGTTGATTTAAAAATAAATAAATAATGTTGTATGGAATTTATCTTATTATTTTAACCCTCTATTGCATACAAAGCCAAATATGGCCTCTAGAAGAAATATTTTTTTATTATAGGAAAAATTTTGTTAAATATTAAATTACTTATTAAATCGTATTGCCAACATTCATAGAGAACAAAACATATTTTTTCCAAAACACCTTTTCTTATAAACTTTTATAGTAATCAACCATCATTTCACGACCTCGCTTGCTTTCTCCCTGAGCAGAATTTTTCAGATTTCAACTTATGTAAAACTTAATTAAAAGCAAGTGAGAGTACTTTAAAAATATGAATTAGGTAGTCATGACATTCCCCCTCATTTGTAGATCATCCATTTTAGATGATTGTTTTTTTATCTATTATTTACCTTATTTATGTAAGATGCCATATATGGCTTCGTATGCATCAGAACGTCGATTTGTGTCATGAAAAATATGTATACTAGGTTTGTGAGAATAAACGATTTTCTTTACAATCTACTCGCAGTATGAGTTATGATGGACTTTAATGTATCTTCTATGATAAAGCTTCAACTGCCCAAAAACATCAAGTTATACTTGTTAAAATACAGTTTTAGAATACCAGGTACTTAGATAGATTGGGACTAATATGCTTATCAAATTTAATTATAATATGTTGACAGATAAAGATTTAAATAAGATTTTAGAAATATTGAAATAAACATCGCAATTTTGGATGTCCATAGCTTAAAGTAGAACTAAATTTGATATTTTGGTATAATTACTTTGGTAACAAGTCCGTAATTATGCTTTCAGCATAGGATAATCGTTAAGTACTTAAACGGTAATAGCTAAATGTCATTTCAACTAAGAGAAACAACCGATATCTAGCCACTTGCATAACTAGAACTTATCAATACATGTTAAAATGCAAAAAATACATGCATACGAAGCCATTTATTACAACAATAATTTTGGACTGAATGCATAGTTACAAAGCATATATGGTTCTGAAAATTATCATCTGAAAATAAAGTCAGACAACAGACATTTATTTAAATCTTTGTTATTGTTTTTGCACTTGATAAATAAATAAATAACGCTCACAGGTACATACATTGCAATGATCCCAAGTAAGCCTCAGGCCTCAATAAACATATATTTAGTATCAAACATTTTTTTAATCGCATCCTCCATAATTCAAGCAGTAGAGGGTTAAATACATACCTTCATATAATTTTCAAGCACTTTACAGATTGCTTTACAGGTCTCTGGTATTATCTCAGACAATAGTTGTGATGATATACTTGTACCGAATTTGAGTTCTCTGAATTCTCTTCCTGACGCGAGATATTTTAAGGTTGCCACTAATCTCTCTTCAGCTGTCACAGCTTTTCTCATAACTGTATTGGTTTTAGTTATATACGGTTTCACAAGTTCAAGCAATTCACTAAATGAATTGGAACTCATGCGAAGATATATACGAAAATCTTCATCATCAAGGTCTTTTAAAAGTCGCATATGACTGTAGGACTCTCTCTCTTTAAAATAGAATTTTGCCCATTCTTTTCTTTTTTTTCTCTTCCTTTCGATGGCTGTAGTAGCTACGACGGTTGCCGCAACTAACGCGATTTTAGCTTGTTTAGATAAAGTAGGAGGCATGTCGACGTGATCACTGTCTAGTAGCGCGGAGAACACTGGACCGTCTTTGGTGCGGTGCGGTCGTGTGGCGTGTCGAGCGCACCGTACCTGTCCGGTGGTCCGGGCGCACCATATCCGAACGTCTATTAATGCTTTAATATGTAGCAAGCTTCAGATGCGACGGTAAAATTTACTCTTAGTTCCAGAATTTCCACTATGGCGCTACTATCTATGTAAGTTTATAAGATGTTCTAGCGTTGACCAATGATAACGTTTCATGTCATAAAAGAAAATGCGACTTCAGCGCCTCAATGGGAATATCGGAACTAAAACTGTCATAGGCCTGACAATGGCGTTAAAAATTGAAATTATTCAACAACGTAGTGTTTATATTCAACAAGGAAAAATTCAACTATTTCCATGGAAGCTTCACTGGAAAAATAAACCTCTAAAACTATCAAGACACGAAAGCTACAACTTGATTCAAAACCAATCACCGCTTCCCAACTCCAATACAGCAATTGAGTAAATATTGGATATGGCGGCCGCAAGATCTAAAAACTACTCCTGAAGTTACAACCCTTCTTTATTGCTACGGAAATAGTCCAAGGAAGACCTGGGACTGAGAAAACGCCTGCAAGTACAACGAAATACCGAACATCATCACGCGCTTACAAAAACGAGACGGTTTTCTTTTTCAAGCAAATGTGACTGATTTCCTATTAGTGTCTTATCAGAAAACCTGCCTAGGAAAGTGCGATAAAGTGAAACTATGAGTGAACTCCTAATTATTTTTAAGTAGTGCTATTTCAGGTGGTGGGTACAATGTTTATCATATTGTGAAAATTAAACCATTTTATTCTTGAATTCTTTGAGTTTTCCTAAACCTATCTATAGCTAGCTTACTTTAAAACGTCTAGTATGATTCCCCACACACAAGCGACTTTTTTATATGTGCGCGACGCGCCCTTGCTACAAAATAAATTGTTCCCACTCTTTTCAAAGATTGAAAACCACAATTGCCGTGACACGCAATATAGAGAAAAGTCAAGCCGCACGCTAATTCTAAATAATGCATATTTCCAAATAGCCTGGTAAGGGGTCACAGGGTTCTCTTTGAATGGGAAATCAAGTTTACAATGTAGGTAATTACCATCATCATCTTATGAGCTACACTCTTGTCGGTGGAGTGTTCGCCAATCCTAATGGCTAATATGTCTTTTCACAAGGTCTGAAAACATCAGTAAGTAGCTTTGGTGGAGCCTTAGATGTTATTTTAGGACATGAGGTTTATTGTGATTAATGCATGAAAAAGAAAACACAAAAATATAATTGGTGCAGTTGCTTATTTATTACAAAACACTAACTTATTCCTTATAGCCTGATTACACCTACCGAGTAGAGTGGCGAGACAGTGCCCTCGGCCGAGTGCTCGGTGTATGTAAACACATGGCAGAGTGCTCGGCCGAGTGCTCGGCCGAGCAACAGGGCGAGACAGTCACTCGGACCCCGTTCTATTTACTCGGCCGAGTACCCACCCTCCCGCTTCTCCGCACTGTCTCGCTCGCTCGCTCGGTACATCTGAACACGCACTCGGCGACCACTCGCCACTCGGTGCGTACTCGCCACTTTAGCCGGTCAACTCCCACGTGTTTTTGATTAAAAACGTAAAAATGTCTGGGAAATGGGATTTTGAGACTACTGTAAAGTTTATACAACTGTACAAACTGCATCCCTGTATATGGGACTTCTCGTCTAAAGACTATAAAAATAAACAAAAGCGTGATGCAGCTTTTAATGCTATTACGGAAGAGATAAATATTTCTGGTTTCGGCGTACAAGAAGTAAAAAATAAAATTAAAAACCTTAGATCAACTTACTCGCAGGAAATAAAAAAAATTCAAGACTCCAAGAAATCCGGAGCGGGTCTGAGTAATGTTTATGTTTCTAACATTAAATGGCTGGATGAGATGGAGGAGATTTTCGCCAAAAATTTAAAAAGACAAGTGTATGAAAACGTGAGTACTTTATTTTTGTTTAAATATGTTTTACATTCATTTTAAAAGTAAATTATGATATCATTCTGTTTTGCCACGAAACAGCTCCTGCTCCACTAAAAAATTCTGCATAGTTATCACGCAGCTGTCTTGCTATTCTTGATGCATAGTTGCTGTTATGGTCTGTGATAGATGGTAGACCATTTACGAGTTCTCTTCTCCAAGTACCCTCAATAATGGTTCCCGAATTAATATCTTCCTCGTCAACACAGCCCCTTGGAAAATAATGGCCGGGGCTTGTGAGACGTAACCAATTATGCAGGGCACATGAGGCGCGAATAATTTTCTCTGTTGTTGAAACATCAGTTGGTATTGGCTTATGAAAAATTCTGAATCTACTAGCGAGAATACCAAAAGCATTCTCAACAATTCTACGTGCTCTGGAAATTCTGTAATTAAATATTTTTTGTTTTTCAGTAAGATTTGTGCCACTGTAAGGTTTCAATAAATATGTTTTTAAAGGGAAGGCGTCATCTCCGACAAAAAAACCACCTTTTGTCAACAAATTCCTCTCAAGGTCATTACGTAATTTACTGTTTTTAAAAATCCCTGCATCTGAGTTTCTTCCATTTGCTCCAATATTTACATAACGAAAACAGTAGTCATGGTCAACAACAGCCATCAGAACAACACTGTTAGACCCCTTGTAATTGAAGTATTCACTCCCACAGTTAGGAGGTGCTTCAATTGTCACATGCTTTCCGTCAATGGCTCCATGACATCCAGGAAAATTCCACCTAGTTCTGAACCCCGATTCTACTTCTTTCCATTCTTCATTGTTCTTTGGTACCTGAAACATAAATAGACAAACAATTTATTGCACACATACCCGTAGAATAAATCAGTTGTTAAATAATTAATAATAACATTTTTTTTAGGTCAATGATATAAACAATGAAGCTACGGAGTCTCAAGCTAGTGGTTTTGTGGTACCCACTAGTAATTCCACTTCTGTGGCGGAATCTTCGCAAGAAACACCCAGAAATGAAGAAGTAACACTCTCCACATCTTCTACTAGCAACGTTGGAAATACGCCGCGACCAAAGAAGAGGTCGAGAGACATAGTGAAAGCTATTTCTGATCTAAAAAAAATTAATGACGACGTAAATTCTGAGGTAGAAACAGTATGGGACGCTTTTGGAAAGAGTGTTGCAATGCAACTCAAAATCATGTCAGTGGAGAATGCTTTGTTAGCCCAATGTAAACTTCAAACTGTTCTGACTGAATACGGGTTAAAAGATCACAGAGAAAAGACTAGATCTAGTTCTGCTACGTCCAATTATAGGCCATCTTCTGTACTTTCAGATTTTACTGATAATAGCTTTGTTAATACACCCAACATTTATCTTGACGAATCCGTTACATCTCCAGTATCACCAGCTCCAGCACCTGGAAGAATTATCTTTGCCACACAACCTACAATAGAAACATCAACAGAGCAAATAATCTTTACCCCATCACATGCGATGGATTCTTCGCCAACACAACTCATTTATACAACACAACCTACAATAGAAACATCAACAGAGCAAATAATCTTTACCCCATCACATGCGATGGATTCTTCGCCAACACAACTCATTTATACAACACAACCTGCACAAGAACAACATCCTAATTCTGATGAAATAATAATAACTGCTGCAATTAATGCAGCTTCTGCTTTTCAGTCGAATTACGAAAAAAAGTGAATAAATAAAAGTATGTTTTTGTCTTTCAAACTTTATGTACCTACTAAGATAAATAAAAATACTTAATTTTGACATTGTTTTCTACTTATACCTTCAATACAACATTACTAACCTTCAAGTAATTCTCCAAGTATGTGTATATTGCAAACATTACTTCTGGGATAAGTAATGATATTGAAGCCCGAGATATTCGATAAAATGCTTGTAAATAACGGTAGCTTATTCCTGTTACTATGTAGCATAATGCCACTTGCAGTTTTGTCTTTGCAGGTATAGCTTCTCTTAAGACAGTATCTTCTCTTTGTATCATTGGTGTAATGTTTTCTAATAAAATATTAAATTTTTCAACGCTCATTCGCAGAAGAGCTCTAAACTCATCAGGGTCTTCCAACTGTAATTCACTAAAAATATTGTTTGTAGCTCCTAACTCAGGTCTTCGTAAAATCCATGGTCTCGTCCAAATGCGAGGTTTCTCTTGAGCCAACAATTCTGTTAATTCATCTACCAGGAGAGGTATAAGTAACTTGGTGGATTTTCTAATCAATTTTTTCCGATCCATGTCATAAGTAACTCTTTGCAAATTGTCGTCGTACCGGGTTTTAAACTGAACTGACTGACTGTCTCGCCGCAACATCAAAAATACGTGTGAACACCTACTCGCCGATATCACTGTCTCGGCCGAGTAGCATTTGACTGTCTCGCCGCTTTACTCGGTAGGTGTGATCAGGCCATTAAGCATAATGGATTGAAAAGATCTTAATCGGAAGTACCTAAATGAGTTAATGATAAGAAAAACTTACACATGACTGTGTCATAGTGTTTTATGAAGATGAATTTTTATACTTCCTTGTAAAGTTTTCATAGTAATTTGAAAAAGAAGCATCTTATATATTCCATGGCTGAATGCAGAAATCAATTATTAGATTTAGCTTTCCTTTTATGGTTTCAAAAATAAAAATCAATACGATTCCATAATCAAGGGGTATCTACCTAAGGTTTAGATAAATATTATAGTTAAGAGTCAACTTTAATAAGTAGAAAATAATTCAGAATCTACTTTTGACATGAGCATGAATTTGTAGAATCAACTCTAATAATGGTAAATAATATTTGAGATAGAAAATGTGGGAAAATAGAAATTTTCAAACAAAATAATAAGTTTACTTATTTAATTTATATTTAAAATTGGTAGGGTAAATTCACTAACTAATTTTTATAGCAGTTGTTTTCGGCATTCTAGTTTTCCTAAGGGATCTAAAATAGTCATGATAATACAAACTAATAGAAATACTCGTAGTCATTATGATCCGAATCATCAGATTTAAAAAAATTTAAGTAATTGTAAATTTAAAGTTGTAGTATTATCATGGAATTTATATAACAGATCTGTTTCTGCAATCCTTAACCAGATTAACTAAGAGTACTGAAATGTAGATTGTAATATGAGAATTGTATTAATCTAAAGGGCGGTTCAAAATCGATGCCATCAATGGTTCGATCTCTCTGTCAATGATTTCTTCATTTTTATGGATATTATAATTATATCATCATTATTTATAGGTACAGCTCCGGTTTATAATTTTGACTGGTACATTGGTTTCTTGAGTCTGAAACAATAGACATATTATTCTTCAAGAAATTTGGACTCAAATATGATAGTCAAAATAATGCTTTATTGACAGGAGTTAAGGATTACTTTCAGTTAAAAGGTTAAATAAAATTAACTATCACCAGCGTCGCACGGCAATTCAATATTAAGAAAATTAAGATTAACTATAATTTTCAATATTTTGTTAAACATAAACTGCTTATTTTGTTATATCATTATGGTGTCATATATGGTTATTGAGTAGGTAGATATGTATTTAAGTTGGTTCATGCTTCATTACAATAATGCTGGCAGTGGATGGGTGAATCGTACAGTACGCTAGAATGAAAAGTATAGTACTACGTTATAGGATACTAACGTTCCAGGTACTGGGCTGAGTAGTAGCAGTCTCCGTTGTAGTTTTAGATTTTTGTCTGTTTTCACAGTTAGGTCGGACAACGCATGGTCTCCGCTCCGTATCTTTTCCTTCAGGAATTATGCTGGATTCATGGATACTTTGTTTTTATTCTGTAAATAATAATGTATACATAATGTAAGTAACTTGCGTTGAAATTAATTTAAGGATAAAAAGATTTCTTAGTGGAAAAATCGTTGCCGAATGCGTGTCTGGAATTTTGCACTGGTACGTGAAGGGTCAAATGGGGACTCTTAACAATAAATAATTAAATAGTTTAAAAGTTTACAAAATAATGACATAATTTATTGGTTTTATGTAAATCATCATCATCATCATCGTCAGCCTATTATCATCATCGTCATCACCCATTATCATCATCATCATCAGCGACATCATCATCATCATTATTATCATCGACTGCAGAACATAGGATTCTCTTAAGGCGCGCCATAAGGCTCTGTCCGTTTAGGTTGTCTATCTGGTGGACAGCGGGGCAGTCCACCCTACTGCTGCTAGTTCAAGGTCTCAGTTTCAGAACTTTGACACCACACCTGTTGTCAGATCTTCGGCAAATCTGACCAACCCTTTGCCATTTTAGCTTGCTATTTTTCCGAGTTATGTCGACTACTTTAGATCTCTGACGTATCTTTTCGGTTCAGATGTGATTTCTCAGTTAAACATCGAGCATAGCTCCATACATATAATATGTAATGAAAAACAGTTTAAACAATTTGTCTCCCGGCGAGAGATTTACTTACCGATATAACGACAAACCGGGTCTTCTTTTATGTTAGGTACTCTGTCACACTTGTACGCGTTATATTTCAGCATAGTTTGGTCGGGGCGTTCATGCACTGCTTTGGTTTTGTTTTAGATAAATTTTTTACGAAACACGGCGGTCGCCGGTTTGAAAATATTTCGCGGAGGAACCAAGGAATATACTACTCTCTACCGAGAGAAGAAGTGTAACGTAGTACCAAAAAGATTTGAAATACACTGATTATCCGATACTACTAGTGCGTGTTTATGCACACGGAATTAAAAGGAACTAACAGTGGCAGGATATGCGAATATGGACCTTATGTAACGACTTGTCATTAAAAGGTTGATCGTTATCATGCTGTCCGCCAAATTTAATTCAACATTTTTAAATCTGCAATAAAACATTTATTTATATGGAAGTTTCAAGACTAATTCTAAAAACACAGAATTTAGCGGACAGAACGTAACGATCAACCTTAATTTTAACTTTAGTCATGGATTAACGATGATATTTGGTACCTAGGTATTACCACAGAGTACTATGCTATTATCATCGTCTATTGAAGTAAAAGCCTGCTATGAATTTTAATTAATAATAATCAGAACATTGCGTTATGTAAATGAATATGAATAATCTAAAAATAAAAATAATACTACATCAAAATCTAATCAAAATAAGTTTATTCAAACTCAAACTTAGAGATCGTTTACTCCTTGAAGATGTTTAACTTAACATAATTAGTATTTTACACAAAGATTTTTTTGTCTTCCATTTTCGGAAAGGGTTTGAGGTGATCTATCGGCAGGAACAGGATTATCCATTAATTACCGAACACCCTGTAAAATAAAATAAAAAAAAAGTAATTAAAGCACTTACTTTTTCATTGTTTTTCTATGAATATCCCCCCACCCCCCAAAAATTAAATATCCCTCCCCGAAACAAAAGTCTGGACACGTGCCTGCATTTGGAGTTCCTGTGACTTATAAATAAAAAAGTATCCAGCTGGCTGGAGGTTTTTTCGAACTATTAATTAGTTCGAATCAAATTAAAGATTGAAAAATTTGTCTCGGGTGGGACTTGAACCCGCACTTTTCCAAACCGGGGAACTGCGTTATCCAATTTCGCCACCGAGCCGACTACCCAGAGAACGAAATTTTCAATCTGTTGCGTCTTAAGGGGACGTGAGTGCCATCTACTGGTAGTTATTACAAACTAATCAACCCGCAAGTCCAGCAGTGCGGGTTCAAGTCCCACCCGAGACAAATTTTTCAATCTTTAATTTAATTTGATTCGAAATAGCACAACATGGCTGTAACATGTTTAAAAATCAATAATATTTGAAATTTATTAAGTATTTATTTCTTCAAAATGTTTAACACTGCAATAAAATATAGCAGTGATATACACGCATCAGCTTTGAGCTGCTAGTGTATCATATAATTATAATAATAATAATGCCCTTCTTCCATTTTGACGGAACAAATTTTATTTCTAATTTGGATTCGATAGAACAAATTCAGAACTAAATCCCAGAAATACTTACATCGTTTTAGGACACGGGATCCCGCTGAGTGTAGGCACATTCAACTTACTAAACATCATTTACAGTATGCAGTCGAAGTGACGTAGTTTTACGGTTTTAAAAGATGAAATGACGTGTAAAGTGGTGAAAGGTGGCTAGCCTTGCGCTCAACTTACATAGGTATATGGAGGTGCTACTGGGAATGTTCCTCCATTGAAAAGGGAAGATCTTCCACCAGGCTATGTGTGAAGCCTGGGGACCGGCCGTGGTTCAACAGTTCTTAGTTGGACCTTGTACATGTATCGAATCTCTGTGATTATTTCTCTTGCGCGATGTATGTCTTGCATTTGATTGTGAACCTTATTTGTAGTAGGTTATGAGTTACGTATTCACGGTGAACGTTGTCTATGTATGTATGGAGCAAATTTCCGAGAGCGACGGTATCGCCATCTGTTGGCATCTTTGCAATGTGGGTGCTGACATCTGCAGCAAGTCCCCACAGGTAATATTAACTATTTCTTAATATACGCATTTTTCTTTGTAAGGCCTTCGATCTTTCCTCCTCACCAAACTCTCTATTTTTTAATGTAATGTATCTTTTAATACATATATAAAACGTTGAAACCATAATATGACGTTTGTTTTGGAGAAAGTGTTGTTGACAATTTTTCAAAAATCCCATATCAACCTGTGACAGCGCCGACATACATGTTTTTTTTATGCCTTTTCTCCACACTTCTAAGTTTAATGTGGTATTTACTACTGAAGAACATATTTCGACGCAGTGAACAAAAGTTTTACTAACATATTTTAAGCTGTTGTGCATTGTGTCATACTCTTTGAAACTAACAAACAAATTAATGTTGTCGTATGATGAAGTAGTATCACAGGACAAAAATGTGTTTTTACAACTTGTGCATCCACTAGTTTTTAATTTTTTAAACATAAATCCGCACACATAGGCACATGCCTGTGCCTCAGGGGATGCCTGCTCTAAAGCTTCGGTTGCATCAGCGATCAGTGGTTCTAAATCAATGTTCGCTTCGTCATCACAAATATCGTCAGACATATTGTTCATATTTGACAATAAAAACTTTTTTAAGTTATCATTAAGGATAGCCGTGTCATCCTCACAATTTTTCTTAGAGCTACTATGACGTAAATTGTTTATAATGGCAGTTTTTATGCCTGATGTGAACTGTCCAACATTTGGATTATCATTGGATCCGCAGTGGTAACGTATACATCCAAAGCAGTTCTCCAGTGGATCCTGATTCAGGCGACGCGTGGAAAGGGTCTTCAAACCTAAAGTTTGCAAATTTTTCCACAGCCTATCCACAGCGTTCATTGTGCGAATCCAGCCTTCTTGAGATGGTGGAGTTGACTTGGACCCAATGAACTTCATTTCAGACACAAATTTTCTCATTTCCCGAAATAGCTCTGCATGAGGCGATCGCTGAGAAATATTTGTTGAATATTTCTTCCCTCCACGCAAGTCAGGGCTGTCAGCATTTAGAGCGTCGAATAATTGGTCAAATTTATTCAACACCGTGGCTGTAGCGTGCGCCTCGGCAGGAAGTTCATCTGAAATTAAAATGTTTATTAAATTCACAATATTAGGCAGGTATCCCACTGACACTTAAATGAGGGATTTGCCGAAAGCCATTAGAGAAGAAAAAATAGTTCTAAATATCTCGATAGAATATGATTTTGACGCGAGATAGGATGAGCAACCCTAAGGAAGTTGAAATTAATATCAAATACTGAGATTAAGATTTCATGGAGGTGTAAAAATGAAAGCTTCTAAATCAATGCAATCAAAAGATTATAGAGTAAGGTTGCCTTAGTCGTGCTACAGCGTATGTCGTATCCCAGTGATATTTCGTATCGTATTTATAAGCAATGACATTCTATACACAAGGACTTCGCATCAGTGCGCTTCTTCTTCTTATCGTGTGGGCAGAGCTCTGGTGGTCAGAGTTTTTCAGACCGCCTTACGGCCTCTGACGTGGTTTTTATGTAACGACTACTACCATCAGTACGCTTTTAATAGGACTTCTAAATTACATTACTGTTTTCTGACCGAATATATTTGAAAGATTTGAATGAACTGGAATGTTAGCGGCAATATATTACAGCCAACCATAACTGATGCATACAAAAGTGACATTAGTAGTACTTTTGTATAGTTTTTATACTAGCGTAGCAAGTAATTCTAATTTGATTGATGTGTGATATTGATATTATATATATATTTATATTGTGATATTATTTTGGTGTGCAAATAAAGAATTTTTATGTTATGTTATGTTAATATAGAAGTAAACATATATTATATTTGTACTTACACTTATTTCTCGTAATAATGTGCCATTTTTTGGTTGTTATTGTATGACGTGGTGAATCCATGTGTAAAGAATGTCATTGGTGTTATGGGATAACTTTTTTTTTACCACTGCCGGGTAGCACTAGTATTTATTCTGTGCCACTGCAAGGTTAATTTTATCCTTCATAATTACGCTTATATACAAAACCCTCAGGGCGCGAGAGCCCGACTCGCACTTTGTAGTTTATTAGTTATGTCGGGTAAAAATGAAAGAAACAACTTACTCGAAGCAATTTTAGTAAGTATTCCAGCTGTAACTGAATGACTGAACACCTGGGCAGCCAGTTTCACCCGCATTTTTTGTTTGCTATTTGGTGCTAAATGCTGTTCTGTTAATGCTGGTGCAAAAACAAAATTGGGATTGGTTTTGTCTAGATCATAGAATTGTTGAACATGACTCCATTTCGCCACACCTGTTTAGATAAGCAACATAATAACACAGTTGTAGTGAGGAGTAACAATCTGTACTAGACGATAAAATATGCATACTAAGTTTTACGTACCCTTGACAACTTTGCCATCAACTTGCATGTTTGGTGTTATAAATTGGATGTTATGATTTATAAAAAGGTTCCTCGTGCATTTAAGGAGGTGTGGTGGGTCAAGTATTGTGACTACTTCATGTCCCTCATGTGTGAAATAAGGTTCCGTCTTTGATGAACCAAGGATATCGAGAGCCCTTATGTTCACTCTGGATAAATCACACACAGTTCCTACCACTGTCAATCCAGTCTTCCAACATTCATGTAAAATCTGAAAGACAAGAATATAGTCTAGCCACCTCAAAAGTCACATATTCCTACACGCACGATGATGCACAAGATGAAGCTCACCCTAGACCCCGGCAGCCGATCGTGCGGAGAGGAGGAGGAGGAGGAAACCATGGAACATATCCTGTGTGACTGCGATGTCGGGGCGGCTAAAATAATAAATTCTTCTTTCGTGTGCATGGGCTAAATGGTGTGAAATTTTTTAACACAACTAGAGTTGTGGGCAAATATCTTCTGGTTTATTCATGCAAAAATAGATAATAGAGCTAGTTTACAATTAATTCCCATTCCAAGTGGGTGCCCTTCAGTATGAATGACATCCGATGACTGGACTAGCAGCCAAACAAGCAGCCACACAGGCAAGCGTGTATTCAAGCAATTATGTAAAGCCCGCTTCACATTCGCGCAAGCCCGCATAAGCAGGCAAGCAAGCAAGCGAGCAAATAAAGAATGTTTATGACAGGTTACCTAGGTACCTACCTATGTATGCTTTCAAATCTATAAGCGACATTAAACCATACCTCTTTAATAACAACAGACAGTCTGTCAGCAGTTGCAGACTTTCCAGAAAAGTAAAACGCAATCGGCTGTTTCCATTTTTTTCTGATACCCGTGACCATGAAAACCAAGGCATTGCTAGCGATTGCGTTGGTTCGCGCATGGTTTCCATGGTCTTGAAAACCTTCTACTATGTCCAGCTTTTCATTCAAGTTTAGATGTTTACGAATGGCCATCTCATCAAATGACAATAAACAAAGATTTTCCTCGGGTAATTGTTGGTCTGCCATATTTTTCAAACCTTCGAAAACTTTCGGGTTGACGCCAGTAGTCAGTGGAATTTTGTTCAGCAGCTTTTTTAGTGTACTCTGGCAGGGTAGTGTGAACATCCTCCTAAGAAGTCTGTAGCAGGCTGGTGACTTTTTGTACAATGTTAGGGCCATTATTTTTTGATCAATGTTATAACGCCGGGCTTTTTTTGGTTTTTTACAGTTTTTTAATTGGCTTTGTAGCAATATTATAAACGTATTGCTCAATTTCATGTCGCATAAAGTTTGAACATTTTCATCATCACATAACTTTTCGATTTTGTTCGTTTTTTTCTGGCATCGTAACTGTTTTTTAAGCCTACCTATTTCTTTGAGGCTTTGGGTACAAATTCTATGTAGCTTCGTTTCTCGTGGCGTCAGTTCTGCGAGTTTCTTTACATTTAGCGCCTTCAATATGCTATTTTTTTTCTTCGTTTTTGATGTTAAAATGGGTTGGTGATGTTGTGAAGATGACTCCGGTTGAACGTTTAAATGAGAAATGGGTTGGTGATGTTGTGAAGATGACTCCGCTTGAACGTTTAAATGAGAAATGGGTTGGTGATGTTGTGAGGATGACGCCGGTTGAACGTTTAAATGAGAAATGGGTTGGTGATGTTGTGAGGATGGCCCCGGTTGAACGTTGAAATGAGAAATGGGTTGGTGATTTTGTGAGGATGGCCCCGGTTTAACGTTTAAATGAGCAATGGGTTGGTGATGTTGTGAGGATGTTATTTCTGTAGGTACTGAGAACTTTCCTAAGCGCTTCTTCGTACTATCAGTGAAATAAATGTCTTTAAAATGTCTTTTACATAACACTTTGCCACTTTTATGAAGCTGATTCAGTGAATCCACCGATGACCAGTCCTGTTCTGGCCAGCAAAACTTCGCCCAAGCTCTTGTTCTGCAATTAATAGCTATTAATGACAAATGTATCTAGGTATTGTGAAAATAATTATGACCATATTTATAAGTTAATACCGTTCAACCGCAGTTTTCCCAACTTTGGGAAACCTATGAAACGATAACACGCCATCTTGGATCGGTGTTGATCCACATTGACTACATTTTCTGTAGGAGTCTGTAGACATTATGTTTTTATGTAGGACTACGCTTAAATATTTATTATTTTTGCGTAGAGGGTAATATAAATAACACAATTTTAAATGTAAAACACGGTTTCCTTTTTTGTGACAAGTGGTGACATGACAATTTTTTTTCTGATTTTTCCGGCTTTGCGGGGCTAGTACGCCAACCCGCGATAGCAATATTTAACACATCCATCTGTCAAATTTAGTCTTTTATTTCGTTCGTTCGCGCGCAAATAGAAAGAGAGCGGAAGCGTGGCGCTAAATCACGTTATCGCGGGTTGGCGTACTAGCCCCGCTGGATTCAGCATCCTTTAGTGACACGTGTTGCTAGAGCAATTATAAAATGTCCAACGTTATAAAACACTTTTTTGCCAGAAAGACTAGACAAATACAACTTTTAGACGGAATATGATCAAAGCAAAACATTTAAATATCGCGAGGACTACTTTTTTAATTCAAGAATGTGCTTTGAAATTTATGTTCAACATTTTAGTCTCCCATCAAATGTTTTTATTTCATTGCGGTGACATCACCATATTCTGCACCACTCACACATAAACCTTTTCTGCATGTGTGCACCGGCAAAAGTGTATGTATACAGGACGGAACCCGTTGGGAGGAACATTGTGACATTGACAGCAAGTACTCTTTGACGGGTGAGGTCTTTGTACGGCCAGTTTCGCACGGCCAGTTATCCACGTACACGTTTTTGAAGTACTGTTTGTACTCGAATGGATGGGGTGTACAAAACAGTGTGTACATATTCCTTCGCGCATAATTAGCGCGGGTTGTTTATTCCCATCCAGGCATTGCCATCCCGTTTTGTACAGAGAGTTATTGATGTACACGTATTTAAAATATTCGGTCGTGGTTGCTCGTGCCGTGCATTCCCTGTCCAGGTCAACTATGTACGGATGTGTTATTCGCGTCCCGTTATTGACAACCAACAAATGAATCCCTAATGTACATGGATAAAAGGGACGTGCATGATCAGCCTGTACCAAGCATGCCCGTTCTGTTTTGTAAGGCACAGATCATGTACGACCAAGTTTTGTACACCCCGTCCATCCGAATCCCAACTCGCCTAATTGGTGGAATTGCTTGATTCCTATTGGTAGAACAATTGCCTAATTTTAATTGGACACTGTTTTCTTTTTAATTTTTTCACTTCCGCCGTGTGTCTTGGTTGTGGTCTAAAGGCCCATACCAACTACCGCAATCTCATTCGCTAGATCGTTTTATTTGCTTTATTTTAGATTTATTTAAATGGGGGGTTTACTGACAGCTAGTTAAAAAAATAAGGTAGGTAGTTTTATGCATCAATCATGTACGACCAAGTTTTGTACACCCCGTCCATCCGAATCCCAACTCGCCTAATTGGTGGAATTGCTTGATTCCTATTGGTAGAACAATTGCCTAATTTTGATTGGACACTGTTTTCTTTTTAATTTTTTCACTTCCGCCGTGTGTCTTGGTTATGGTCTAAAGGCCCATACCAACTACCGCAATCTCATTCTCTAGATCGTTTTTTTTGCTTTACTTTTATAATACTAAAGTTGTACCTTGGTAGTACAAATTATCTATTAGTTATAGTGGAGTCAAATTAGGGTTTTTTAGGGCCTTTAGCTGCCGATGAAGGCGCTCTACCATACCGTTGGCTTGAGGATGGTAGCTCGTCGTCCGGATCCTCTTGGTCGCGCAAATCTGCATTAAGCGGGAGAACAGGACCGATTCGAACTGTCGACCCTGGTCGGTTGTGACAATAAGCGGGACCCCGAAGCGTGAGATCCAGCCATTGAGAAAGGTATCGGCCACCTCTTCTGCAGTGATGCTCGACATCGGCCAAACTTCCGCCCATCGAGAAAACCTGTCGACAGATGTAAGACAGTATGTGAAATTGTTGGAGGAAGCCAGTGCGCCGATTATATCCAGGTGAACATGCTGAAATCGTGCCGCTGTGCTACAGAAACTTCCCAGCGGTGCGGAAATGTGGCGCGATACCTTGCTGCGTTGGCATGCGGTGCATGTGCGCGCCCAGTTGCTGCAGTCCTTGCGGAGGAAAGGCCAAACTTAACGGTCAGCTACCAGGCGAGCGCTTGCACGCGCGCTAGGGTGACTGAGATTATGAAACCTTTGGAACGCAGCTCGACGGAAAGACACTGGGAAATAAGGTCTGGGCCTCCCCGTAGACGTATCACATGTAATATTAATGTTTGTTCCTGGTATAGGAAATGATGCTAATTTCAGAGAGGAATGCGTGCGTAACTGCTGAAGCTCTTCATCAGCAGCCTGAGCTTTTGCAAGAGCATCATAATCGTCTGTTAAAGACATTACCTCTACGCGTGACATGGCGTCTGCCACGACATTGTCAGTTCCTTTTATATGCACTACGTCTGTGGTAAACTGGCTGATAAAACTAAGCTGGTTTAATTGCGTAGGTGGTAGCTTGTCTCGCCGCTGCTGAAAAGCATACATGAGGGGTTTGTGATCTGTGTAGATCGTCACGTTTTGAACTTCTAAAATATGTCTAAAGTGTTGAACGCTTTCATAAACGGCGAGTAGCTCCCTATAATATGTTGGCCACTCTGTCTGCTTTGGGTTCAGCTTCCTGCTGAAATAAGCCAAAGGTTGCCAGCTGTCCGTATCGTTGCGCCGTTGCTGTAAACAGGAGCCGATGTGTGTACCGGAAGCGTCGGTAAAAAGGCCAAGTTTAGCGTGGCTGTCTGGATGAGACAACATAGTGACAGTCGTTAGACTCGACTTACAAGCCTCAAAGTCCTTCTCCAGTTCCGGTGTCCAGGGGAAAGGTTTTGCACCTTTACTCTGCGTAGCGGTTACGGCGTCCACAAGCGGCGCCTGAAACTTGGCCGCATCGGGAACGTATCTGCGGTAGAAATTTATCATTCCTAGGAATCGGCGCATGCCTTGCACAGTTTTAGGTGGGGGAAAGTCTCGCAGCGCTTGGATGCGTTCTTCGGGTGGGCGTGTGCCACGTGCGTTGATACGATATTCAAGAAAGGATACCTCAGCCGCCCCAAAAACACATTTAGCTGGATTTACCACTACCCCATACTGGTGCAAACGCTCGAATAAGATTCTCAGGTGCTCAGCATGTTGATTGCTGTCCACAGAGTGGACAAGAATATCGTCCACGTATGCGAAACAGAACTCGAGACCTCGCACCACCTCATCTATAAACCTCTGGAAGGTTTGGCCTGTGTTACGGAGTCCGAATGCCATATAGGGGAACTCAAAAAGCCCAAAAGGGGTAATAATAGCTGTTTTGCAGATATCGTTGCTGCTGACTGAAATCTGCTGGTAAGCTTTCACCAGGTCTATGGTGCTAAAGATAGCAGATCCTGCCAGGTTATGTGAGAAATCCCCTATATGACGAACCGGGTATCTGTCTGGAATGGTGCGAGCGTTGAGAGCCCTGTAGTCGCCGCACGGTCGCCATGTCGTGTCCTTCTTCGGAACAAGATGCAGGGGCGACGACCACGAGCTGCTGGATGGCCTAGTAGTACCGGAGCGGACCATCGCGTCAAACTCTTTCTGTGCAATGCGGAGTTTATCAGGTGCTAGACGACGAGGTCGGCAGGTAACCGGTGGACCGTCAGTGGTGTTAATATAATGAACCGTAAGGTGTTTGATTACTCTGTCTATTCCAGGAGGGCGCGTGATGTCCGGGAACTCGGCGAGCAGTTTCTCGAATGGTGAGTTGCCACAGGCCACAGACTTAATGCTATCCTGGGAAGTTCGGGCCGCAGATGCTGACACTGAGAGTTTAGTAGTGCCATCGATGATCCGTTTGTGTCTGCAATCCGGTAAAAGATTATAATAACTTAAAAAATCCGAGCCGATGATTGGAGTGCTAACATCAGCCATAACAAAGTTCCATTGGAAGTCCCGGCGTAACCCAAGGTCAAGGTGAAGGGGTATGCTGCCATAGATCTTGATGGATGTGCCATTTGCTGCGCTAAGGTCATAGCCACTGCTGGTGAAGCGGCCCTTGGTTAGTCGCTGGGGAAAACAACAAATGTCAGAACCCGTGTCAATCAAATACTTTTGATTGGTGCACTGGTCCGTGATAAATAGGCGGCGACTGGTGGGGGGGGGGGGGGGATCATAGAAAAACAATAAGTGCTCTAATCACTTTTCCGTACAAGTATTTGGATTTCGGAAGGGGGGGGGGAGGGAATAAATCCCACCTATCCCCCCCTGGACACGTGCCTGGTCAGTAATAATTTTCAACTTGTGAAGATTTTTTTCAGCTTATTATGGCCACATCGCATCCGGTTTATGGTAGTAATGAATATGTGTTTGTGTATCACTTAACTTTAATATTGCCCTCTACTGACTTTTCGAGATTCTGATACGATTTTTAAGTCATAGTTCGAACTCCCGTATGTTAAAATCCATACATTTTTGACCCTACTTAGTTCGAACTATGACTTATAAATCGTCTATGAATCTTGGCCTCAGAGCATTAAAGTTATGTTTAAAGCACATAGTGATTACTTTCTAATGATTCCGTAAAGGCTACTGAACCGCGTAAAAAAGCTCTAAAATTTTTTTTTTTCAGAAAAAATCAGCGATTGCCTGTTAGTCAATTCGACGAGATTCATCGCGCAAAGCCAGCGGGGGGTGCTTCCGCGGCGAAACTCGGGGCGGCAATACATAAGAAACACTGTATTGTTGGGGCACCAGCGCGCCCTAAGCCGAGGCGATTTGTCTGTGCGCCAGTACATAACAATATTGGCGCGCGTGGTTGACATTGGCCCATTGGAAGACAACGTGCCTGATGCTGAAGCAGAGATTGTCATTGGTATGTACCTTCTTCTTCTTATCGTATGGGCAGCAAACCCTGGGGTCAGAGTTTTTTAAAATCGCCTTACGGCATCTGAAATGGTTTTTATGTATGTAACGACTAACTATTAAGTACTACCCCGGAGTCGCGTCGTGGGTCTGCTATTGGGTAGTCACGTCGCTAGTCGATTGTTGGTTGCCCCCTCCCGGGCCTAGAACGAGGCTCAATTGGTTGCTCAAGATAGTGTTCTTTTCGAAAAATAATCCCCAATACCCAATAATTGATAGGAAACACCATATTCCTACAGATTTAATGTGCAGATCGCCTTTTGAGCGTTTTTCTTTTAGCTTTCTAGGGGATCAATAGATGGCGCTACGGTCTGTGCGAATAAATGTGGGTTAAAGCTGGACATTGATGTCTTAATGACTATAGGTATAGATCCAACAAGTTTGTATGTGCCTTTGAGCGGCGGCCGTCAAATAAATTATTGACAAACCAACCTTCCAACTTAGAATAAAGAGATCTCCTCTGAGCTTCCAACTTTGACTATTTATATGTCCAATATAAATTGACAGGTTTTTTCAAAGCTATCGCCATCTGTTGATTTTAATTTGAACTGCTCTTGAAAAACGCCTCGCTACTGATTTCATAATATTTTTGCTTTCCAGCCCAAGATGATGCCCCCGGTGCACCTGCACCCGCTCCGGCTCCCGTCACTCCGGCTCCCGTCGCTCCGGCTCCCGTCGCCCCGGCTCCCTTCGTTCCGGCTCCCGTCGCTCCGGCTCCCGTCGCTCCGGCTCCCGTCGCTCCGGCTCCCGTCGCCCCGGCTCCCTTCGTTCCGGCTCCTTTCGTTCCGGCTCCCGTCGCTCCGGCTCCAGCTATTGACGTGCTTGAAGCTGAAGGCGAGATTGTCATTGGTATGTTATTTCATTCAGGGTCGTTGTTGTTTGTGGCTAAGAGAACGTCCGCTGACTTCAGTGTAGCTACCTATAGTTATTTGGCACGTGGTTTGTTGACTTTACATAGAGTACAAGTACACATGGCGACACACCAAGCTACACAAGTAATAAAATACAAATAAAATAGTAAAAATTTGTGTTTTTAAGTTAGGAGAAAAATTTTAACATTATACTTCGTCAACGGATGCACCTGACTTAGTGACATGCATTTTTTGCTTAATTTCCGTCCTCGCCTCCATTGCGCGTAAACGTCTCCATCGCAGTATGTTTAAACTACGTTTTACTAGCTCCTCCTCCAAACTCAAACTCTTCGTTCACGGGAAACTAGTTAGGAAAGACTTAAACGATTTGTCTTTAGACGTGCAATCAACAGCGAAAAGCACGGTCCCTCCACCTTCTTTCTTACGATCTAGCTCTGCGGTCGTCGTGGGTCTGCATTTACAACTGGCGATTTGATCTTGGGAAAAAGTCTTAAGTAAATTGCATGTCTAAAGTCTGCAGCCTCTTTTATTATAAGAACCCCCTTATTGTACTGTAGGTATTTTAATAATTTTATTGTTTTTCAGGTGAGAATGAAGACTACGTCGCCGCCCGGGAAGAGCCAGGTGTCCAAAACATAATTTGCAGAATATGTCTGACAGAAACTGTGCGACGTGTTCTCGTTCCTTGCGGGCACGTATTGTGCTCGACATGCGTAGTACGACTCCTACCAGACCAGCACTGTCCGTTTTGCCGAACTGCAGTGCATGACAATATCAGGTTTTATTTGTGATGTGACTAATCTTTTAAATTTAAATTTTAAAGTATCTATTTAAAACAACACCCTTTTTGGTGTCGGTATTGATAGCGTACACATGAAAGGAATCGGGATAGGATTAGTGCCAATAAATAGTGCCTAATTAGTGCCTAGGTCAAACAAATATTGCTTTCTGATATCGATATTTTTTCCCCTAGTAGGTAGGTACGCTAGCTGGAAGGTAGCGATGTAAATTTTCTGTATCAAAAACGGCTTTACAGCAACCATTTTACAATAAAAAAAATAGTGCTCAAATAGGTAGGTTGTGCTGGTTTTGAACAAAATGAGGAGCTAGCATTGCGCTAGCTTATACACCAGCGCCATGCCCGCCAGCCCTGTAGTTAATTCAAAACACTTATTTATATCTCCGTTCCGTTCCTCGAATATAGTAAGTAGTAGGTATGTAGGATCTAGTATAGTTAGATAGGATTAGGGAGGTCAGTTACAAGATGCAAACTGAGGCTTTTGAGAGTCTACTACTCAAGTTCCCTTGCTTATGGGATCGAGACGACTTCTTTTTCAGGTCCCATAAGAAGAAATCAGAGAGTCGAGAAAAGTTGTTGGAACAATGCCTCAGTGCCTCCTTGCACCTTACTATGGCAGAACTCGAAAGGGGCATAAAAAATCTAAAAAAGACTCGTCGCCGAAAAATAATAACGAATGTAAGTTTTCTCACTATTAACTCCCCTTAATACATTTTCACTGTTATTCATTACATAAATCAAGCAATTAACTTTCTTGAATTAATTTTATTTTTCTAATGTTTCCTACTGTTTCCTTTCCCACAATCCCCCAACCATCGTCGCTATTCAACCTGAACCATGTCCCACAACCATCCAGGAATCTACCACCCTTATCCAGAAACCAACCTCCGATCTCCCCATAGCTTCATTCAGTTTCAATGTACCAAATATTACAGCTGACTCAAAGCCTTCCAGTGAGATAGATTTTGAATCATTATCTCCCCATATTTCAACTGAGTCAAGAGTTGGGATTTCTTAATATCTCTGACCTTTTCCCAGTAAGCATTTATCTACCATCCTATTTAAACTATCCTTTTCTTCTTTTCTCCGTTAGTACTGATTCTACAAATTCCTTTAAGTAATTTTTTTTTTCAAATGTTCAAGTTATTTATTCATTTGTATTCTCTCATCCTTAGTTAGTTATTCCTCTCACCTATTCCGATCACGAAGCTGTCGCCCGCTTGATTCTGCGTCTGGCATGACTTCATTCTGTTGTGTTTCATCATTGCCATCTGTCTCGTCTTCTTCAATCGACTGAAAATCCTCCTCGCTTTCATTCATTTCTAAGTGTGGGTTTGCATGAACTTCATCTTCAGCTGTTTGATGACTTAAAGAAGGCTCATTGACAGGTGGAGAACTCGTGGAAGGTACAGATAGTTCATGGGATTTACTATATTCGGGTTCAGAAATCTGTGTATTAAATGATTTATCATTGTTCCTTTTTTCTTGTAAAGGTACCTCATCAAATATAACATCTCGCGATCTCATCAATGTCAGGTTCTTTACATCGAAGATACGATATCCTTCATCACCATCGTACCCGATAAGTATTCCTTTTAATGCTTTTCTGTTTAACTTTCCTGATCTTTTCTGCTTTGGGACATGCACATAGCAATCGCTGCCTATGATTTTAAGGTGATTTATCTTTGGCTTTTTATTTAACCAAAGCTCATGCGGTGACTTGCCGTCTATTGGCGTAGGTCCCGTTCTGTTTAGTATATAAACAGAAGCTTTAGCTATCTCAGCCCATAAACCTTTCGGTATCTCATCATGAGCATGCATGAGCGCTCTTGTCATTTCAACAATTGTACGGTTTTCTCTTTCGATAGAACCGTTTTGTTCAGGTGTATACGGCATTGTCAATCGCTGCTTAATACCGTATTCTCTCAATGTGTTGCGTACTTGTTCGTTGTCGAATTCACGTCCATTATCGCTTAATAACTCCTGTATGATGTGTCCGGAAGTCTTAGCTTCAGCAAGAAATTCCTTCAAGCGTGCGTGAACTTCAGACTTTTCTCTCAGAAAATAGATCCAACGATATTTTGAGTAACTATCTTTGAATAGAACATAGTATCTGCACTTTGAGATCGAATAAGGGAATGGTCCGCACACGTCTGTACTAATAAGCTCTCCAGATATCTTAGCTCTAGGTCTCTCTCCAAATTTTTGTCTATGGCTCTTCCCGAAGACACACCCTTCACAGATTTCAGAAGAACTAGAGTCTAGCTTTACTCCAAGCTCTCTTTGAATCAGTTTCGAGACATGTTTCTTGTTCTGGTGTCCTAGACGTTCATGGTAGAGTTGAAGATTCTGTGACATTGTTAGTTGGTTTATCTCAACTTTCGGCTTAAGTACTTTCACATTAAGTTTGTACAAACCACCATACTTGTCGCGATTCCCGACTAAAACTACTTTGCCATTATTCTTCAAGTTGCATAATTGAGCTGTTGACTGAAATGTGCTATTGTTTAACGCATCTTGTGCGGCTAGCACTGAGAACAAATTTCCAAACGTTTGTCAAGTTGATCAGCTGCTTGTGGCCGTTTATGTCAGCTTCGAGTTGTATAGAACCTTTTTCAATGGCTTCAATAGCATCTCCATTTGCCGTCATAACTCTATGAGAATTCTCAAAGTACTCAAAGGATTGAAACGAATCTCCTCTATTGGTTACATGAGTGGTGGCACCATTGTCTATGTACCAAGAGTCTTTGTCTGCATAGTTATCACCACAGGCTAGGGCTATGCCTGTCATCATCGCTACATTTGTAGGTTGCTTTGGAGGTTTGGGAGGTCTACCATCCGCTATCCACTTTTTGCAGGATTTGACGTTATGAAACCCTTCCTTGCAATATTGCATAATTTGTTCTTATTTGCATTCTTTTTACCTTTTGTAAAATGCCTTTCACCTCGTAGAACAAGAAGTTCATTGCTGCTTTCGCCTTCATCCAAATTTTTCTGGCTAAGCGACCTTTCGTAAGCGCATAGCTGAGTAATCAGGTTTTCTATCGTATGATCACTTACAGACATCAACGCCCAACTAGATTTAAAGTTAAAGTACTCGTCAGGAAGTGAATCCATAACTTTAAATATTAACAGCATCTCCGGTAATCTGCATTGATCTTGATTAGTCATGATCAGATTTACTTCATGCCATAGATTTTTAACTGAAGTTAAGTGATTTCTCATGTCATGTGAGGGGTCATGCTTGTATCCAAAGAATTGCATGCATACATCATAGAAACGATCCTTAGATACTCTTTCATATAGCCGGTTGAGTTCGTCCCAAGCTTCTTTTGCTGTCGTAAAGCGCATTACTTTGGTAAGCATCTTTTCGGTCATATTAGAGGTGAGCAGTAGAAAGGCTATGCTTTCGATTCGCTGGTAAGCATCGTCATCAGTTTTGTATTTCGACAAATCTTCCGGTGTGGCATCTTTACCTGGATATATTGGCTTTTTGAGGATCCCTTGTACCGCGTCAAGTGCTCCGGTGTGGGTTCTCAGCAGCATCAATATTTGAAATTTCCAAGCTGACCAGTTATTTCCATCGAACGGTCGAATTTCGAGTTTAACATGTGTCGACCTATTTCGAACCTTTATTGTTCCGGAATAACGTTTGCCAAACTCACGGCTTCGAATTTTAACTGTTATTAACGAATTTTAACGCTCTGCTATAAAGTAAAATAGGGCAGGTGACCCTGTTCTGGCCACTGACCCGATTTTGGCCATTTTCAACTTCAAAGCTATGCTAACAAGGTATAAATCACTCAACAAGTCTTTAATCTATGGTAGTTACAATAATTTATTATAGCAACACAGATACAGCTGTCAGCTGTCATGTGTCAAACGTCACTGAGACGATAGCAGCCGTTTTGTGTGGATGTGCGTGAAACGTGCTCATGTTTTAATAAAAACCATAAGGACACTGGGTGAGTAATGAGTTCATATATTTGTAATCTTTGTTTATTTTCTAAATATGAATGTTGTTATTAAATTGAAATAAGATTTTCTAAGCAGAGCTTTAGTAATTTACTTGCTATTTGTACGAAAAGTGAGGTTAAAAACCGATGGTCACAAATGGGGCAAATATTATGAGTTTTCCCATCTTTGGCCAGGTTGGTGGCCAAAATTGGCACACGTTGAAACCCCAGTTCTGGCCACTTAATGTTAACGTGGTCTTTTTATGTAAGGTACGTGGTCTTTTTTGCTTTTTCTTCACGATGTTAATTAACTAGGTACCCATGGAAATTGTTTCGAAATAGAGGACTATGCAAGTGTTAGTAGATAAAACAATTTACTAGCAGAAACAGCAATTATTAAATAGGCCTCGTCTACATCTCTGCCTTTTAATGCCCCTACCCTTCAATTATTTAATTTCAGGCTTCAACGTTAATGCAGTATGGCGAGATATTATGGAAGCAGCCGAAAACGAAAAGAAAAAAATACGGGTCAACAAACAGAAACAACATATGAAAACGAAGCATAAAAAGAAAAAAGTATCCATAGAAATCTGTTCTTCCGATGAAGATGGCGAAGTTATTGATGCAGATAAAGATCAACAATAAAGAAAAAACAAATGAAAATGAAGGCTAAAAAGAAAAAAAGTACCTAAAGAAATATCGTCATCCGAAGAAGATGAAGTTGATTATGTCGAAAGTGATGTAAGTGTATGGAATGAACAGAGTGATGCTAATTCAAATGATGAAGAAATGATAGATCAAGGAACCAAACTATATAATCAACTGAAAAAAGGTTCAGAGCAGAGGAAAAGGAAAAGGCCTGCGACCGAGGACAGTAGTTCTGAACTTGGTTGTTACTTTAATAATTCCTAAATGTACCTAAGATTACAGCTGTTTTAAATAGTTTTTGTTTGGGATATAATTTCTGATGTTAATCTTGTATAACGAATATTACATAAAATATAAGTACAGTTTTATTAATTGACACAGGTAATAAGATATTTAAGGCTGAGTAAAATTAATATTTCTTTGTGTAATAGTTCCTAATATGTACCTAAGGTTACAGTTGTTTAAAATAGTTTGTTTGAGGTATAATTTCTGATGTTAAATCTTGTATGTTAGTTTAGTATAGGACTGAATACTGTAAGAGGAAACTGTGTACCTAATTAATTTGAACACCGGAATAGTGGATTGTGCCATTTCTAGCTACTTACATAGAAATACTACATTGATTTCGAATTTATTGTTGCTTTATTTCATAATGGCCAGAACTGGCACATAGTGTGGCCACAAATGGGTAAAATGTGGCCAAAAGTGGCTCTCGGACCACTTCTGGATTCTTTTTTCTTAAAAATAGTTATCTATTACAAGTTTTGTAATTACATGGTTCTTTAAGATAAGAATAATATATTTTTGATGACATGATATAAAAAAAATACCTTAAGTGACTATATTTTAGAAATACCAAACGCTTGAGTAGTGAAAAGCTCTTAAAATGGCCAGAACAGGGTCACCTGCCCTAGCTTACGCAGTGAAAAAATCGAAATATAATTTTTTGACAGTAACAACACCATGGAAACTATTACATAGATCTAGAGTACATCGAGGATATATAAATATAAGATGTGACAACACTTTTAGTACGGTCGACAAGTCGCAAGAAGTGGAATCTACAATTTGAGTACTCACATATGTCTGTATGTCAATTCCTTACTGAGATATGGCGCTTCGCAGAAAATATTTTTTTCCGAAATTCAGTAAAAATACCTCAAAAAAGCAGAAACCAACCTTATTTCTTACTTCACCCTTCATATCCCTTCACCCTTCATATTCCCTTCACCCTTCCCCCTTCCCCATGAAATAATTATTGAAAAAAAGTAGTAATATTCATTTCCTTTTGTTGCAGGTATTTGTTGAGTTCACGTTTCAAGAGAGCCTGGTGAATCCGTATTAGTGCAAATTCGAGTGCCTTTCGGAGATGGCGTCAATATCTAGTGGATCAGACTTATGTTTTATTTGTAAAGGAGGAGTTGAAGCTGGTGAACTAAGTGTAGTAAAAGCCAGAGGAGTTGCCAGACTGTTGGAGTCCAGTGTGAAACGGAAACTTTCGGCAGATGAACAGTTCCTACGAGGGTTGAGTGAAGTGAGAGTGCACAGTGCTTGCCAAACAAGGTATAACAATGAGAAATTGATTGCTGCCTTTGCACGTCGAGGATATGACACATCCGAATCTCGTTTTCTTGTAGGTACAAGAAAACGAGACCCGGTCACCAGTTCAAAAATTCGACTTCACCAACGCGTGTTTTCTTTGTGAGGAAGCTATATCTGATGATTACAGAGCTAAGCAGGCAAAGTTACCTTTGGAAAGGCGCAATGTTCCGGTCAAAGTGACTATACCTGAAATGGCTAATAAAATTATAGAAAAGGCGAGAATGCGTGGAGACGAGTGGGGGAAGAAAATAGAAGAACGCATCAGCCAGTTACTCAATTTGAACACTGATTTAGTTGCTGTCAGTGCTGAGTATCACCAAAAGTGTCTTAAGAGTTTTTACCATCCACCTAAGTCAGCGCAGAAAAGAGGATTCCGCCCATCGCCGAGTGTTGACGAAGCCATGCAGGTGATATTTTCATATATCGACGAGAACAGTGATTAATGCCAATTTTCCATTCAGCAGCTGTTGGAGCTGATTGAGGAAGACAGTCGACCACACAGCAAAACTGTAAAAAGTCGTCTTCAGGAGAAATATGGAGACCAAATCATCATTTCAGAATCAAGGAGAGGGCCTGTCGTCAGTCTCAAGAGGGTTGGTGACAAAATTCTGTATGATAACTGGTACTCTAACGAAAAGAAAGGAGACGAACAGGAAGAAAGACTTCGGATTGTGGAGGCAGCTGGAAAAATAATCTTTGAGGACATCCGCGCCAAAGTGTTCAACACAGATCAGTATCCTCCGATTGACAACTACTTGGATAGTGCACGTACTGCGGTTCCAGAGACGCTGCTTCTTCTACTCCACGTCTTGATTTTGACAAACAAACGAGGATCCTTGGACTCTTGGAAAAAGAAATGCCTCGCTCTGGCTCATGCAATCATGATAGCAGTGCGACCCAAATCTTTTCTTTCCTCCATCATGACTGCTGTTTCCGTATTTATCTATAAGAAATTTGGCTCTAAACATCTCCTGCATCTTCTATCTTCCATGGGCTTTTCAGCATCTTACGAAGAAGCTAATAGGCTAGAAGGGTCGTACGTATTGCAAGCTAGGCAAGGTGCCAAAATTGTGGAGTCTGCCGTTCCATTCAGTCAGTTTATATTTGACAATGCGGACTTTAATGTTAATACTTTGGATGGACATCATACATTCCACGCTATGGGAGGCATCATGGCTGTGACTCCCCGGGAAGCTGTAGCCACTGAATCTGAAGTAGCTCGATTGAAGGTGTAGTTCGACATGGACATTGGGAAACTGCGCGCATGGTTCACTGAACACCCCCCATTCCTTCACATCCAGGAAATAGTTTCTCTGAGTACAGGAATTATTGGTCATGACGAAGTGAACTGTCACTTAGCACGAGAGATAGGCATATCAAGCATGAAGAAAGTCGTGGGGGGAAATTTTGGAGAATTGAAACTGAAACGGAAGGATAAGGTCGTGACTCTCGCTTCTGTTTCCTGCTCGTTGAAAATTGCTGGTAAAAAAATCACTGTCAATCCTCTCATTCTCTTCCAACGTGTCTGCATTGCCAAAAAATCAGAAGAAGATCTGAAAGAACTCTTGAAATTTGAACTCGCACCTTTTCCTATGGCACTCTTCACTGAGGAGGGGATGCGCAAGGGAACGAAGTCTGCAATGTACTCACTCTTCACTCCCATAGAGGAAGTCAACCTTGGCAACAAGAAATGTAACGTGATTGATGGAGGTTACTTGTTACATAAAGTGGTGTGGAACAAAACTCCCACAACCACATTCGAGATGCTATGCTCTACATACATCAACTACGTGCAAAAACACTTCAGTGGCAATGTGATTGTTGTGTTTGATGGATACCCAACTAATGCCGGCTATGAAAGCACAAAAGCCGCAGAACGAGCTCGCCGTTCTGCATTACAAACAGCAACCAAAATCGTGTTCTCCTCGTCTACCAAAGTGACTATAGCACAAGAAAAGTTTTTGGCAAACGATCACAATAAGAGCGCATTCATTTCGATGTTGATGACACGAATGGCGAATGCTAGCATCGAAGTGAAGCAAGCACATGAAGACGCCGACGTGTTGATCGTCAACACCGCCATATCCAAAGCTAGCGAATTCGACAGCGTCATTATTATTGCTGAAGATGTGGACATACTTATTCTGTTGACGGCATTGGGTATGTCCATAAAGAACATCTATCTTCAGAAAAGTGGAAGAGGTGGTGGTCCTAGTGTCCTCTACTCACCAAGTTCCTGTTCCTTTCCTCCCAAAGATATACTTTTCCTCCACGCAGTGAGTGGGTGTGATACCACGTCAGCACCGTATGGATTGGGGAAGAAGAAAATTTGCAGCACCTATATGAAGAATACCGCCCTCTCTGCAGTAGTGGCTCCGTTTCTTACATCAAACGCTACTCCTCAGCAAATCAAGGATGCTGGAGAAAAGTTCCTGGTAGTAGTTTATGGAGGCAATATTGACAATGACAACCTTGAAGACTTGCGGTACCGATTATTTACACGATCAGTGACGAAGGCTAAATTGGAACTAGCCCGCCTACCACCGACAAGGGACGCTGCCAATTACCACTCCCTCCGCACTTACCAGCAAGTACAAGCGTGGTTAGGTAATGAACTTCGTTCATCAGTTTGGGGCTGGAGCCTAACCACGCGAGGGGTACTACCAATCCCCACAACGAAAAATGCTGCGCCAGATAACATCCTCCAAATTGTTTCCTGCAAGTGCAGCAAAGGCTGTAGCACCGGAGCTTGCAGCTGCAAGAAAGCAGGTCTTAGATGCTCAGCTATGTGCAAGTACTGCACAGGCCACTCCTGCGAAAACGCCCCTGCAACTGATTTGAACGAGGAGGACGAATACGACGACGGCGAGGACGTCCTTAACAGCCTGATTGTGCAGGAGGACGACGAGCAATTAGAAGCAGAACCAACGGCTAAAAAATCTCGACAGGAACTGTAATGAGTACAAATGCGTACCTACTATGTATGAGAGACCTTTCAACAATATCTCTGTTGCCTCTAGTGTAAACTTTGTCAAAACCTTAATTTTGTTAATATCATTAATAAATTTTGTTTACGAAAGGACTACGTCTTTTTTTACCTACCCTGGAACAATTATGTAGTGGAGGGAAGGAGAGGGAGAGGGAATATCGGTCTAAAAAGTAACTAATGTCAATACCAATATTACCGACATGATATATGGTTGGTATGAAATTACAGTAGAAAATAAGCTTTTGAGAATTGTGGTTAGGTGGGGAAGGGAGGGGGGATTGGGGGGGGGTTCAAAATTAGTTATTCTAACAAGAGACCATAATAACAACAATTATTATTATTAAAATAAGAAATAAGGTTGGTTTCTGCTTTTTTGAGGTATTTTTACTGAATTTCGGAAAAAAATATTTTCTGCGAAGCGCCATATCTCAGTAAGGAATTGACATACAGACATGTGAGTACTCAAATTGTAGATAATTTCACGTACTACAAAATGTTTCTGAACGCTTTTGTCGTAGGATGTAAGGAAAAAAGGTAATTGACGAAAAACTGACGAAAGGTCGAGATTTTTGCAGTTCTCCCCCCCCCTCCTCTTTTTGCACAGGGTCGTCGAGGTCCAAAACTTGACAAAATGTTAATTAACCATCCCTGAACAACATCTCCAAGTTTCATTAAATTCCGACCTTTTTCTATCTGAAACCACCTGTCGTCTGGCCTATTTACTAGATGTGCCATCTTAACATGCTGTGTTTCATTAAGTCAGGAAAAGTTCCTGAGTCAATGCAGCAATTAAACAAACATGCTAAATATGGTGCTAAAGTTTTAATTACGGAGCTGAAGAGCTTGACTGACATACCCCACAAATCTTCAGTATTTTTTTGGTTCAATGCTTTAAAGACCTTAACTATTGTATGAGGGTCAACATGGTCAAAACTGAATTGGGACTCAAGAATTACTTTATTCTTGGTTCAAGAACTTCTACATCTTATTCTGAAACTATATTTATTTCAAACCAAGAAAACTAGTTATTCTAACAAGAGACCATAATAACAACAATTATTATTATTAAAATAAGAAATAAGGTTGGTTTCTGCTTTTTTGAGGTATTTTTACTGAATTTCGGAAAAAAATATTTTCTGCGAAGCGCCATATCTCAGTAAGGAATTGACATACAGACATGTGAGTACTCAAATTGTAGATAAATTTCACGTACTACAAAATGTTTCTGAACGCTTTTGTCGTAGGATGTAAGGAAAAAAGGTAATTGACGAAAAACTGACGAAAGGTCGAGATTTTTGCAGTTCTCCCCCCCCCTCCTCTTTTTGCACAGGGTCGTCGAGGTCCAAAACTTGACAAAATGTTAATTAACCATCCCTGAACAACATCTCCAAGTTTCATTAAATTCCGACCTTTTTCTATCTGAAACCACCTGTCGTCTGGCCTATTTACTAGATGTGCCATCTTAACATGCTGTGTTTCATTAAGTCAGGAAAAGTTCCTGAGTCAATGCAGCAATTAAACAAACATGCTAAATATGGTGCTAAAGTTTTAATTACGGAGCTGAAGAGCTTGACTGACATACCCCACAAATCTTCAGTATTTTTTTGGTTCAATGCTTTAAAGACCTTAACTATTGTATGAGGGTCAACATGGTCAAAACTGAATTGGGACTCAAGAATTACTTTATTCTTGGTTCAAGAACTTCTACATCTTATTCTGAAACTATATTTATTTCAAACCAAGAAAACTAATTTTCTCAAGCGAAGACAATAGTGTTTTTATTACCAAGAATATATTATTCTTCATTCAATAATATCACATTAATTTCATCTGAAAAATATCGATTTATTTCAAACCAAGACTCGTTGTCTTATTTCAATAAGATACCTTCTTGATTGAAAACATTCCACAAACTTTTGATCCAAGAATTGCTTTATTCTTGGTTCAAGAACTTCCACATTTTATTCTGAAATTTCAGTTGTTTCAAATTATGAAAAAAAAAAATCTCTATTTAAGACAGTAGTGTTTCGATTACCAAGAATATAATATTCTTTCTTCAAGAATAACACAGTCATTACTTCCAATAAGAACAAGATATTCTGGTTTTATACCTATTCTCGACTGGATAATATATTGTTGATTGAAGACTATGACAATCTCATTTCAAGAATAGGTACAATTTGTTTTAACTGAAAAATATCGAAGTGTTTCAAACCAAGACTCGTTGTCTTATTTAAAGAAGACTTTTCTTGGTTCAAAACATAATTCGGTAGGTATATAAAGTTTTATTCTGGTATTTTTTAGTTTCGTAGATTAGGCTATTTTGAATAACTGATTTCATTATTTTCGATATCCATGCAATAGTAAATTTTCTATAATTTTTCTAGTAATTTATGAGGCTGAATAGTCTTTACTCTTTACTTTACGTAAAAAAATAAAACAAAGGAAAGTTACTTCATTGACATTGACATAATAAGGACGGGCTTTGTTTCATAAATGTGGTGGAATTAGTTAAATAATGTGCCATTAATGGGGAACAATTATAGTAAAATTAAGAATAAAGAAAGACGCTCCCGTTTGATACTGATTGATATCATAGCGAAAAAATCCATTGAACATTGGAATGTGTGAACCATCTTCGCATTTCAATGTGTTAGGTTAAGTTAGGCATAGAGATAGTAAGTACTACGTACACCTGGAGAGAGCTCTTCTCGGAATTTTGGGCAAAGCGGGATAGAAGCTGTTGGCCGTCGTGTCCCTATCCTTAGTAGGGTGGCAATGCGATTATGTTTTTAGGACTTTTAAAAATTTTTACTATTTGTGCAGGCGTTTTGCCACTGAAAATGTGTACCTGCTTACGCTACCTTGATAAGAAAAAAACTGGCGTACCAGGTAAATTTTACCTTGGGAATCGTAAAATAAATAAAACAATACTCTTTTTCAGACCCAAAATTTTAAGTCAAGCCGAAAGCAGGAGATAATATGCCAGTTTATACGTCATCATCATCATTAACCTATGTAGGACGTACGTCCCACTTCCAGGCACAGGCCTACCCTCAGGGAGGTTTCATGGGCGTAAGTCCACCACGCGTGCCCAATGGGGATTGATAGACTTCACATAAGCATGAGATTTTTTACTTCAGCGTGAGAGCACTGACTGCTCTCACGCTGAAGTAAAATTATTATTACTGTCGGTATTACGCATACACAAGTTAGAAAAAGTCATTGGTAGGATCATAATTATCATGTCATGTTGTCCGTGCGGATTAGAACCCGGACCCTCGCGATTGAATGTCCTAGTGTCCATGTTTTATATTCGTAATTTTTATCATAATTTAGGTATTATGCAGCAATTTTAATTCAAACTGAAATTTTGTTTGCTTCCGAAGCTTACCTTCTATGTTTGTTGTTACCCTAACTACTTGAATATTTTCAAAACAAAACATATTTAAAATACAAACCTGTGATACGATAAGCCACAAACTGGATAATATTCGCGTTTGCAGCCGTCGATTAAGCAAATACGAACCATTTTAATGTGGTTAAAAAATAATAAAAATTAATTTGACGGCTGGCGGCAATTTCAAATAAAATGGCAGGTTGGGTTGTCAAATTTTATCTTTTTTACTACCACGGCTTTTCAACACACAAATAATACAAAAAGATTTGATACATTTTTGCTTCATTTGATCTTACCAATTCGGCTTAAATCATAACATTAGCAAATGGCAACACCAGTACACTGTTAGAATGAGACACCGCGGACAACGATTGCCTTCTTCTTCTAGTGTGGTCAACTTTATGCGTGTTAAATAGTTTTTATGTGTTTGGGCTATGGATTATTTTTGATTAAACCGAGAAAAAGATAATTTGGCACAGCTCAATCCTCTATTGGATATCTATGAAGTTAGGCTAGAATGTGTCAGAAATGGACATTACATTGGAATTATGCAGTGCAAGTGGGAAATAAAGACATTGAAAAACTGAAGACTTGGCTTCAGTCTGAATCATGTCATGCCTGAATATACAGAAAACATCCTTGGAGGGCTTATGGGCTCGTTCCCCTTGTTCTTCCGTAAGGAAGAATTAAAAAATATATATTTTGGCATTTGAAACCAGTGCTGCCAGATATGATTTCGGAAATTTCCCCAGATTCATATTTTTATCCCCCTAAATGATTCGTTTTGGCCTGTCTCCCTAGATCTCCATAAAACCATTTTGACTGTCTCCCCAAATCTCCATGAAACCATAGACATCACTTTGATTGCGTACTGATAGGTAGGTACAGAAATCAAACCATGACAGTTATTTAAGCTATAAAAATAACAGATCTTAATTATGTTGTTTATACGATGATAAAATTGATTAAGAAAACAATCTAAATTTACTTTTATCATTTTCCCTCCACGATTTCATTTCCCCAGATACCAAATTTTTCCCCATAATGGCGGAAAAATTTCAAATCTTACAACCCTTTCGTTGACATTGAAGTTAATATGACGTTTTTTCCCAAAGGAAATGGATTCAAGACCATTCAGCCTATGATAATTATAACGTTATCTATAGTTCGAAGTTAAGTATTTTTTGTATTTTTGTTAAAATATCCACAATCTTATAATTTTTAAAGTTACATACATACAAACATACATATTCTCACGCCTGTCTCCCACTGGGGTAGGCAGAGACAACGGAACGCCACCTGCTACGATCCTGACATACCTCTCTAGCTTCCTCCACATTCATAAGTCCTTTCATGCATGCTCGTCGGTTACGGGTAGATCTGACCTGGCCCTTTTTAAGCACGTCGCCAATTTGGTTCGTATATGTACGTCTAGGCCGTCCCCTTCCAACATTTCCACTTACGCTTGCCTTATAGATTGCCCTCGTCAATCTGCTCTCATCCATTCTTTCCACATGACCAAACCATCTCAACATACCTTTCTCTATTTTTGTCACTACATCCTCTTTCAAACCACAACGTTCTCTAATAAAACTATTTTTCAATTTGTCCATCACAGTCACACCACTCATACTTCTCAGTGAGCGCATTTCGACTGCGTTAATCCTACTTTCATGCGTCTTCTGCCATACCCAAGATTCACTTCCATACATCAATGTCGGGACTAACACTCCATTATAAACTGCCATCCGTGCCTTTTTGGACACGTGTTGGCTTTTCACAAAGGAATTCAGAGCTCCATTTACCCTATTTCCTGCTTTCACTCTTCTCTCAATATCCTAATCATCCTAAGTACACAAACTCATTCACCTGTTCCAATTTTTCATCACCAATCATAATACTATATAAGGTACGTTCGTCATTATCATTCCTCTCTAACACCATAACTTTTGTCTTACTTACATTCACTTTCATTCCTTTCTTTTTAAACGACTCATTCATGCAAGTCACCATCGCCTGAAAGTCATTCGCCGACGATGCAAGTAGAACTTGATCGTCGGCGTACAACAGACATTTGACCACCAACTTATTCATTCTTAATCCACATTCACTCTCTTTCAGCTCTTCCAAACAACTGTCCATGAATAAATTAAATAGCCACGGGGACGCTACACATCCCTGTCGGACCCCTCGAGAGATGCCGAACCAGTCAGTGTATGCCCCGTTAATCCTGACACAGGCACTGGAATTCTCATACAGAGATTTCAGCGCCTGTATCAATTTACTATCCACTCCATACATGTGCAGTGTGGACCACAGTTCATTCCGAACCACTCTGTCATAGGCTTTTTCCAAGTCTACAAAAGCGCTAGCTTTTGGTTTTGAGCCAAAAACTTTTCGCTTATAGACCGTAATGCAAAAACCTGGTCCGTGCATCCCATTCCTTTTCTAAAACCTGCTTGTGCATCCCATATCTTTCGTTCAGTCTCCTTGAACACTCTATCAATTAACACTTTTGCATACAGCTTTCCAACCACACTGAGGAGGCTAATGCCGCGGTAGTTTTTGCATTCCTGCTGTGACCCTTTTCCCTTATAGAGCGGAACAATTACAGCCTTACACCAGTCCTTTGGGACCCGACCGGATTTCCAGCACTTATTTAATAAAAGGAACAGCATCTCTATGACTGTATCTATTTTTAAAGTTTTAGCTAAGAAAATAAGGTTTCTAAATATAAAATCTCGAAATAGTTTCGGAATCAGAATACCTAGCTTAAGTTTTACCGTGGTTTTACTTAATATACCGAATTACTTATTTTTTAGGGTTTTATACCCAAAGGCTAAAAACGGGACCCTATTACTAAGACTCCGCTGTCCGTCTGTCTGTCACCAGGCTGTATCTCATGAACCGTGATAGCTAGAATGTTGAAATTTTCACAGATGATTTATTTATGTTGCCGCTATAACAACAAATACTAAAAACAGAAAAAAAATTGTAACATGATATTAGTTCCTTACGATGACCGCTAGATGGCGCCACTCGTAACATGACAGCTAAGTAGAAAGGAGGTACTTAGCCAGTATTCAACAACTTTTACATAACCCTTTATCAGGCATAGTACGATTTATCGACCACCTAAATAATTTGAGTTTGCTAGTGATCTTTATCTTCTTTGTAAATTTAGAAAACCTTGTTTAATAACTGATATATTATGTAGTTTTCGTAATATGTTAAAAAATTAAATATAAAAAAAAACACTTTGGGAAAATTCGTCATTCAAAGTAGGTAAGTGGTAATTATATGCATATCACAATGATGCATATGCCCTATGCCTGCCTGGCGGTGGTAGGATATCGACTCTTTTTCCATTTTAGACACCTTGACATTGATGTTACAAATCAATAATAAACATTGTATGTTAGTATATTTACATTACACCTTATCTGCGTCGATTGCCGCAACACTGTGACCATCAAACGATCGTAAAATATTAATATTCATTTAATTTGCGGAACGCCTAAATTTGCACACACTGATTACAAGTATGTTTTAACAGTAGAATTACCTAAACAGATAAAGAATATTTTACGACCGGTAGGTGACAAAGTTAAGGTTAAAGATTTTACGACCATTGCTAATTGTGAAATCTAACCTGCAGAAATTAGTATATAAGACCAACCCTGGTCCTAGAGAAAGCATTCTATTTGTGTCGATAGTCTCGAGCTGAACACCAGTCTAAATTGTACTTAATCTTTGCAATAAAGTTAACTGTTCTCCATTTTGTGGTTTCTATTCAAATCGGCTCTCGCCGAAGTTATTGAATTTAAAAATAAATAAAAGGGAATCTCCAAGTTCCTTTAATTGGCGCAGTCGGGTAGGATTTGAGTAGCGACTTTTGCGCTCGAACACATGAGTAGAGCAAGAAGTATCGTTTTTAAACGTTAACGCAACCAACCTGCAATCTTCAATAAATCGACGGGAGAGCTGGAAAATAAGCGACTACAACACCGGAGCAGTTCCGACTTCAGCAGCAGAACAGGCAGCAGACGACAGCAGCATCGAGATCGGCAAGTTGAATCGGTGGGAGAAATCCTTCCTTAACACAACACAACTGACCTACAAATGCGGGCTGTATTTGGCTCCAAAGGCCGACCCTTTTTCAAGGTCATTCAACTAAGAAGAAAAACGTTATAGTTGTAATTTATTCTATATTTGTGTGTGTTATGTATATTAAGTATTAATGTATGCAAATCATCAAGCTCAGTGCGCCCATGAGAATAGGCAAATCTTGAAGGCACTAGTAGTATTATTGATTAGAGATCTTATTAATAGATTATTTCAATTATACACACATTATCATCAATTATTGATGCATTACGAAATGCAGGTAATAAACGCCTATTGATAAACTTTGTTAAACCGACAAAGAGATAACCAATAAGCAGTGTCTTCGGCTCAGGTGCGTACGACGGAGAAAGATCAAGACAATAAATGAATTAGACAAAGAGAATCCTTGAATGAAATGTTGAGGGTCATGATGCCCTCTAGCTAGCTAGCTAAAGGTAGGTTAGCACCGTGTAAACGAAAGCGTGCCTTGCTTTTTTTTCGTGCGCAAAAATGGGCGCCACAAAATTGTCATCGTATAAACCTGGCTTAATTTTTAGATCTTTTTCGTATAGCAGGGCCGTCACAAACGTGTACCTACGTTTGGGCTATAAAAAGTCGTTTGTAATTGAAAGAAGAGGCCTACAAAAAATTCAGACTGAAATAAAGATTTCGAACTCAAAGTACAAGATTATCTATTTTGGATCAAAAAATATCGCCATTGGGAATCGGGGCGGTGATACGCTGCCGACAGTCGAGACGGCTGCCGGCGCTGGAATTCGAAAAGGCAACCGACAACAGATGATTGTCACGCGCAAAATGCTAGATTCCAAATCCGGTAATCAAAAATTAAAAAAATATCCGCCATCAAGGGGAGAAGCCCCGCTCCTCGAGGCTCAGTGTGACCACTTTTAGTATATTTCTACTTTTTTGGTAGATTTAGGAGAATGATAATTTAGTAGCTGGGAAATTGTTTGGTAGATTTTGGTAGAAATTCGGCATTCGAAAATTTAATCAAAAATGCAAGGATTCCGGCAACAAAATCAAAGCTGGCAATACAAATAGCTAAGATAATCATTGCAGGGGGCTTTCCAAAACTTCTAGTAAAGTTTTTGTGGTGTCAGCAAAATTAATCTTATCGCCTAATGTTGTTTTTTTGAAAAGAGGGTTTATAAGACACAGAAAACTTTAGTTAATTACTTCGTCACTTAAAAGGTGTAAACAGCCCATAAGACTTGGCTTAAAGGTCTTTGTCACCGAGCCATTAAAAAAAAACTTTTTAAACGATTTTTGCAAACGAGCATGTTCAAACTTGTATCAACGATACATTGTGAAGTGAGATAAGGTTCCATCATTCCATATATTCCTCATGAATCAGGAAATCAATGAACAGTAAGTACCTATACAATTTTTCTAACGCCGGGCGGCTGTACAATCTCAATCGACGGCTTCACAATCTCGATCGAAAGCACATAACGAACGCCGAGACACCACACCACACCACAGACTGGTGTTCCCATCAACAATATCGCTTACGAAGTGGTGTCTCGCCAAGAGTATACATCCGCCATATCAATCATTGATCATTTCTCTAGACTTTTTTAGGTTACCTATTTAATATATTTTGTTTTTTCAACAGAACGCCACTTCTTGGCACCGGGTCCGGCTCCGGCTGTTTCAGCTGGCTGCGGCAGGTGTGCTGTTTCTGCGGCGCCGCGGAAACGTATGTACCTACCTGAATACTGCAGGATATTGTCGATTTTTTTAGTTCTTCCAAGCTCGCTGTTTTTATAAAAAAAACAGGGATTTCCGTTCTGCGCTCTCTGGAGCAGGATGGAAATCACAGTTTTCCCCTCCCTTCCCCCTTAAAAGTGCAACACGTTACTAAAGCATTCCCTATTTGTTTTCTTAGATCCGATGTGATCCGGCCGCAGCTAACCCCGCCGCAGCTGACTTCGGCTCAGCTGACTTCGCCGCAGCTGACCTCGCTGCGGCTGACCACGCCGCACCTGACCCAACCGCAGTCGGAACACCGTCGTTTGCCTCCGCCACCTCGCGGCAATCTGGAGGACTCCATGGCGGCTTTATTTAGCCGCATGGGCCTCCAGGAGGTCAGGAGACCTCCTCTAACTCGTGATGAGTTAGAGGAGGCCAACCAGAGGTGGCGGATGGCGTCAAATAAAATTCAAAAATAGGGAGCTCTATGGCAAAATCCTTGAAAGGCTTGTCCTTACATGGATTTTGCCATAGAGCTCCCTATTGTCTTCCAATGAACTTACATATGTATATTGTAAATATATAAATTTGTAAATATGTTAAATATGTATATTGTAAATATATAAATTTGTAAATAGGTTTGTTAAATATGTAAATTAACTAGACTTTAAGTTGTAAATGTAGTTTTATTTCTCCTTGCCTCTTTGCAATAATTCCTTTGAAATAACAATAATACGGTTTTGAAGTTGAGCTTATCCCTTTAGGTAGGAAATTATTTACCACAGTACCTATGGCGGTTCCATGAAATAGAAATACTTATACTTGATGAATAAAAAAAATTATTACACAGGGTGTTTGGAAGGTGGGTGCGGACCTTTGAAGGGACGTTAGTATAGAACATTTAGAACATGTTGTGCCATATTTGTCCTAGACCAAGTCTGATATATTTTTTTTTAGAGTACTCATACGTTTTTTGTGCCGAAAACCCAAAATTTGTCAATTAAATGCTAATAACGTTTAGTTTAAGCTGAAATGTCATTTTTTTTAATTGAATTTATTAGTCCAATGTGTCCTTTGTTGTACTGAAGCATTTTAAGGCACCATTGTGTCCAAAAAAGAAAATACAGACTATTTAAACTTAACAGAAAAATTTTAAATTAAAAAATCGTACTTTTAATGTCATTTAAAAAAATAAATAAAATATCTACAGATGTTCAACACATTTTAAAAACATGCTTGGTTATTGCCCTTTCTTTCGAGGTATCATTTACTAAGATGTCTTTTCAAATTTCGCAATTAGGGTGCATGAACCAGTTAACAAATCCAAAATTTAAAACAAATTAAAACGGAACAGTTTTTGCTTAAATAACTTTAGACTGATCTCTTAAAACAAATTGCGAGATTATTTTAAGACTTACAGTGTAATAATTATAAACTTACCCCAACCAAAATCAAGAAAGGGGGCTTAAACGGGGTTTGACAACAAAAAACATGGTCCCCATGTAATACCCTACGCGCAAATAGGAAAGGACTTCCCTCCGCAATAAAAAATAAAACACTAGCAAAAAAAGAAAAACTTTCGATGTACTCAAATAAAGGTGTCTGCATTACAAAATGGAACGACCGGAGGGAAGTCCTTTTAATTTCGTCGGAATTTGATGGGGATTGGCTGACTTATTTAACGAAGACGAATGTAGAAAAATCGAAGCCAAAAATTGTATTAAAATATAATAAATATATAGGGTGGATCAACACGATCAAATGATGTCGTATTATAACCCAGAACATAAGACCCTTAGGTGGTACAAAAAGTTGGGCATACATATGTTTAGCACCATATTGTGTAACTCCCATAATTTGTACAATCGATTCGGCGAGAAACCTATGCCCTTATACGATTTCAGGCTTGTAGTCATAAGGGCATTGGTTTCAAGCTTGATGGACAATAGTGTGCCTCGAAACATAACAAGCTCACGCTCCACCGTACACGCATCGCACAGATTACCGCGAGATGATAAAAACAGATTGAAAAGAAAGCGATGCGTGATGTGTTACAAGAATTAAAAAAAAAGAGTAGATACGCACACTATTGTCCTGTATGCCCAAGGCAACCAGGCTTATGTTTGGGGCAATGTTTTGTAGACTTCCATAAAAATGTAGTAGATTAAGTTAATTATGATAATAAATAAACGATTTTTAATAATTAAGTTCTTTTAATTTCCTCATTACCTACACACTTTTGTTTCATCGAAATCTGTTCAGTAGGCCCCTTTGAATTGACAACATTTCATTTTAATAAAGGTACCAAAATTAGAAAACTATTGGGAGATTATTTGTGATTCAAAGCTCATATCAAAATTATCTGATTTTTCCATCCATTATTTCTCGAGTTATTTGAAAAATACTGAAAAATAAAATATTGGTTGAATGAGATCTTATTCCTTTGCCTGCTTGGCTTTTCTATTGTATTTGATAGTTTTTATTTTTAATTCTATTGAGGCCAAGGTACTATAGCCATTCATCCAACGTTTTTCAGAAAATTCAAAAGTAAATTAAAAATAGAAATATCGGTCAAAAATTAAATCGGAAAAATACGTATCTCTTATTAATTAACCTATTTTTATATTTTTCATTAAAAACAGGTGGTTAAAAAAATGAAATGTTGTCAAAGCCGTAGAGAACGTAAAGAACCAAATATAACCTTTCATCTGTAAGTAGCTTAATTTTGTCACGCCTCAGTAACTTTGTCCAAGAATTATTCATTTGAATGTGTATTTCAGTGATTTCAGTCAATAATAAGCAATCTTGAATGAATTAAGACTGTAAATACGACAATATTAGTGGCATATAGATGTGCATTATGAAGTTATGTCGATCATTCGCTATCTCACACTGTGTACGCTGATGTCTGGTCTATACCAATAGTCCGTCTACGATTTCTATAAATTTTGGTTCTAATGTGTGGCTCTAATGAGGGATTTTCCAGAAGAAAAAAAAGTTTGTTCCTAATTTCTCAATAGATGGCGTTGACCAGAGAGGGGTCCAATAGGTAGGTATGAAGCAAATATAACAATAGAAATACACAGTACAGTGTAGTACTTCTTGGCCGCGCCACAGTCTGGGATTGAAGTTATCTCAAAAAAATGTACTCAATTTGTACTCCCTTAAAAAAAATTGTACCCATCAGGTTCACGAGAAAATAAGCAATGTTTGTGGGCGCGGCTGGGAAGGGTAATGGCATGGATTGACCACCTATAGACTTTGAAAAGAAGAAATTGGGCGTACGTTACTCTAGTCTGCCTGTCTGTAGAACCTAGCGGCGGAACAGGTGGGATGATTTCGATGCGATTTTTGTAATCGAATACTAATTTCTTTATCTTGACTGTTTCATGGAAAAAGGCTACGCTGTTTTTAAGATAATTGGCTTATTTGAGAGCTTCGGAAGGACATCAGCCAATATCACAAATAGGAACATCAATCTTCAGGGTATGATTGACCAGCTCCATTACCATGTTTTGATGGGACCTCAGCCAGTAAAACACCTAGGAACATTGAGTTTGGGCTTAGTAAATGTTTAGTAGTATTGCGGGAATATACACCCTGTAAATAATGTTCCAACGTTAAGGGGAAGACAGCTTACCTAATTACCTAAAAGTTATTTAAATTGTTTAAAAAAAAAATCATAGGGTTACCAAGAAAACAATTTTTGTTCGGGATTTTTCTATTTCGTCTATCGGACTTCAAGTTTTTTAACGCTGTCCCTACAAATGATAACATTTTCAAGATCGGATTTTTGTAAAATATTGCTGAATAGTTTACCAATGTATCCAGGTATCATTTTTGGTACTAACTATTAAGAATGACTTGGAAAAAAATCTCAGGTTGAAAAATTTTCTTCTTCCCCTTCCAATGACCGATATTCAAAAAATTCTCCTGTATAGATATGTATGACACTGAACTAACCCTTATTTTAAAAAATTCACTTAACCAGCTTTGTAAATTGGTATAAAACTTGCGTCTAGGCTTTGTCGTTACAAAATTATAGCTATTAATCCGAGGAGCTAATTTATTAATTAGTGTGTGTATTGATAATAGATTTTTTAATGTTATTAATTGTTTTTTTTATGAGACCTCATTTGTTTAAAAAATGAATACATTAAAATACCATATCAATTTAATCATCATTTCCTCTGAAACTGCAGATTAGAGCGGTAGGCATTAGTTAAATTCTTAAATCTGAACACAAAATGGTATCTTAATTACCAATTCCGGCTCTTAGACAAATCGTATTTTTTTTAAATTAGCGCCTTGTTTCGGATTAATAGCAATAACTTTGTACCGACAAAGCCTAGACGCAAGTTTTATACCAATTTACAAAGCTGTACAAGTTTTTAAAATAATAATGGTTCAGTTCAAGGTCATACATATTTTTACAGAAGAATTTTTTCATATTCGGTCTTTGGAAGGGGAAGGAGACAATTTTTCAGCTCGAGATTTTTTTCAAAGTCATTCTTAATTGTGATGGCAACAATTATATTTTAGATTGGTGGTAATAGTTCTTGCTACATGTTGGCAACACTTCCTCTTTGGTATTGAGCCGGTCAATGGCGATTTCTGTAAATTTGTGGTAAAGCAAATTAATAAAAGTGTATCAGCAACCTCTGGCCCTTTTATTCCACATCACATAACCATTGAAGAGGTTATGGGCCCAGCCCACAAAGGGGGCAAAGGTTTTGTGATAAATAAGCTGCGGTAAAGTAGCAGACAAAAGTGAAGCCCTGTGAGAAAAAACAAAATGGAGTCGTACGGGGCATCGACCTCGAGCAGTCTCAGGCTGGAAGGAGCAGTTGGAAATTCCAGTTAAAAATGATCTTAAAAGCGGCCGGCTTATACGATGTTGTCGCAGGCACGCATCCATGTCCGCCAAGGGGCAGTGATGAAGCCTCTGAAGTGATGAAGAAAATTGAAGAATGGCAAAAACTAGACGCCAGAGCAAGCGGCATTCTCGTTACTAGGTTATCTCCAGGAGCAATCCTACAAGTCCAGAACCTGGAGACATCTGAAGATATTTGGAATAAATTGTGTATCATTTACGAGCAAAAATCTGAAGTTTCGTTGCATATTCTTCAGCAAAAGTTTTTCGAAATTAGACTGGACAGTGAAGAAAACATAACAACATTTTTGGGAAAGGTTGATAATATAGTGTCTCAAATAAAACAAGCGAATGGAATAATTCCAGAAAATATGGTTATGACTAAAATATTGAGTTCACTTGGAGAGAAATATCGCCATTTTGTTTCCGCATGGGAATCGGTAGACGTATCAAAACAAACGATAACAGAACTGACAGCCCGGTTACTGATAGAAGAACAAAGAAATAAACAGTCGGAAAACGATCAAGAGATTTAAACAGCATTTAAAATGAATATCAAAAACTCTAGGAAGTGTTTTAATTGTGGTAAAAGTGAACATTATAAACAAGATTGTAAAGTGAATAAAAATAACCTTTTTTGCAAAATTTGTAAAAAGCACGGACATTCTCCTGATCAGTGCTGGTTTAATAAACAAAAAGTGAATAAAAATTATAACAAAAGTGACCCTAAACAAAACGCTTTCATGACAAATGTCAATTAATGCACTACCAGCATCTTGTGAAAATGATAACAACTGGTATCTGGACAGTGGTGCGTCACAGCATATTATGTGCAAATCAAAAGACATTTTCACACAGTATAAAGACTTTCTAGTGCCAAAAAGTGTAATGATTGGAGATGGTTCTACAATATTAGCAAAAGGACAAGGTGAGATTGCACTCAGTGCTTACGATGGAGAATGTTGGATCCCAACAACACTACACCAAGTTTTGTTTGTACCTGAACTTAAAGTTAATTTGTTCTCCATGAGTGTGGCTTTAGACAAAGGATATGAACTGTTAACAACGTCAAGCGTAAGTAAATTCATTAAAGAAGAAAGTGTCCATGCGCTAGCAAAACGAGAAGGGAAAATGTATATTATGGAATTTAAGTCGACAAAAGAAATCGCAATGATCGGTAAGTGCAGTTGACAACTTTCCGAATGGCATTCAAAGTTAGCACACCAGAATATAAATCAAGTAAAGAGTATCCTTGATAGGAACAGTATCACGTATGATAAGCAATCAGTTGAGGAAACATGCGTACCATGTGTAAAAGGAAAGCAGCATAGACTTTCGTTTCCAATCGAGACGGAAAATAGAAGCAAAACCCCTGGTGAAATAATTCACATCGATATTGGTGGACCTGTAGAAGAAATGTCACTAGGGAAGGCAAAATTCTTTCTGTTATTAAAGGATGATTTTACGAAATATAGAAAAGTTTACTTGCTGCAGAAAAAGAGTGAGAGTTCAAAATATGTAAAAGAATTTATAACGGAAACACTGAATAATCCCGGACATAAGATAAAATACATAAGATCAGATAATGCTAAAGAATTTTGCTAAAACAAGGACGACCAAACAAGTCATTTCAGGAATTAACTGATCGCAGCAAGCGGCGAAAAACAAAACAACTTCGAGAGCATGTGCCTGTCCAAGAACTAACATACGCTGCCAGTCTTAGTCAACTGAAAAATGTGGAAAAATCTGGAAACATCGAAGCATCGAAAATAATAAAAGAAGTGACAGCTACTCCTACAAGAGCGAAAAAGTTTAAAAAGGCGCTTGTTGTGCCTCAAAAAGCGGCTGCAAAAAAACATTCAGCTTCAGAAGCTTTGTCCATTTTCATTGAGTGTGATTTGACCAAGAGACAGTACGAGATACTACACGAATCAAATAAGAGTATCTATCCTTGTTATTCGCTTATTAAAAAAGCAAAGAAGGAATGTTATTCGAGGGAAGAGTCTATGCGAGTAACAGAAACTTGTGCAGAAGTTTTACTTCAAGACTTATTAAATCACACGGCTTCAAGGCTATGCAAATACGTAGAAGATGTACTTGAAATCTGCACTCTTGAAGAATTAATGAATATGGAACTTATAACAAAATGGGGTTGCGATGGTAGCCATCAGAGTCGATTTCAGCAAAAATTCCAAGAAGATTCAGGAGACGACGATTCAAATATATTCCTAAGTTCTATGGTACCCGTAAGACTGCAATCTAATATTGGATATAAAAAGAAATTTTTTTGGCAGAACCCAACGCCTTCATCACCACGATTCTGTCGTCCAATCCGGATAAGATTCCTCAGGAACTGCCGATATTACAAGAGATGAAATAAAGTATATAGAGGAACAAGTGAAACAATTGACGAAGACAGAATTATTAAATCCTAATGGAGAAGTGATGTATGTTCTGCACACCTTGCTTCCGACTATGGTAGATGGGAAGGTGTGTAATGCGGCCACAAATAAAAGCTCTACTATGAGATGTTACATATGTGGAAAAACATCTAAAGATTTTAATGATATTAAAGCAACTAAGACTGAGAATCCTGAAGCCCTGAGATTTGGAATTTCAACTTTACATGCAATAATCAGATTATTTGAGAATCTTCTACATATCGCCTATAAACTGCCTTTGAAAAAGTGGCAAGCTAGGGGTCAAAATGACAAAAACATTGTGAAACAAACAAAAGAACGAATACAAAAAGATTTCAAGGAAAAACAGGACTGATAGTAGACGTCCCTAAAGCAGGGTTTGGAAACTCTGACTCGGGAAATACATCCAGAAGGTTTTTCAGCGATCCTGAAATAGCCGCTGAAATTAGAAGCATAGATATTCGTCTCATACAGAAGCTGAAAGTAATATTAGATGCCATTTCTTCTGGTTATGAAATTGATGAAAGCAAGTTTGCGGTTTTCACAAATGAGACTGCGGAATTATATGTCAAATTATATGGTTGGCATCCCATGACACCAACACTACATAAAATTCTCATCCATGGATCTACCATTATTAAGCATGCCCTGCTGCCTACTGGACAACTATCCGAAGAAGCTGCCGAAGCCCACAATAAACATTTTCGGTCTTACAGACTCGATTTCGCGCGAAAATTCTCGAGAGAATTATGCAACAAAGATGTCTTCATTAGACTTTTGCTGACTTCAGATCCACTTCTGAGCTGTGGGCGAAAACGGAAGAAACTCAAGAGCAGCCAGTGTTACTTACCAGAAACTATGGAATTATTTGTACCAGTGGCTCCTGTAAATATCCAAGAACTAAGTATGGAAAGCTGTGAGTGACTGAGTTAGTTATTGTACCGAAACCATTCATCATGTTTATATTTTACTGTAGTATTTGGAAATAAAGCTTGAGTATTGTAGGGTTGCCGGTGTTGATAATAATACACCCCTTGGTAGTTTATGTACGTTTATTGATCTTGCATACAAATATAACATTCATAGGTACATAAGTTACCTTTAACACATAAGGTACAACCCTAAGTGAGGGATGAAATGAGACTGCGGGGCTATCTCCATTCAAACCTCCCTGGATTCTCTCCTGAAGACTGCTAGGCTATCGAACAGGAGGAACCTTTGATCCAGAGTGGACTGCGGGGCTATCGCACTCTGATCCGTCTAATGATCGAATGAATCTACGGTCGCCGGGCTCGGGTTTATATAAGGTCTAACAAAACTAGCTGAAACTATTTTAAGGGGATGATCAGACCATCAAACTGAACAACTTTCTCTATGGGACCAATATCGAAATCGAAAAAAAAACATCAGCTGTTCCATACAATCGTACTCGACCTAAATGTATGGGACAGCGGATTTTTTTTCGCGATTTCTATATTGGTCCCATAGAGAAAGTTGTTCAGTTTGATGGTCTGATCATCCCCTTAAAATAGTTTCACCTAATTTTGTTAGACCTTATATAGGACGGCCGGTGACGTAGTGTGCCGTGGCGATGCGTAGACTCGATGTGTGCGTGCGCGGTTAGTAATGCCTCATCTTAGATAGGCCGTGGATTTGCATTGTTACATTCTCCCCCTCTGGTACTCTACAGTCGTCCCGACAGAGTACCAGCATCAGCTAGCTTGCGTGGTCGTCCTCGACGACGGATCGGATTAATTGGCTTGGGCATCATATTATCTCGTCTCTCAAATTTTGTGATTGCTGAAGTGTGGTATCTTCCAACGGGTTTGTCTGGTTCATCTGGATGTGAGACTTCATAAATGGATGCTCCATGTTTTTTAAGTATTATATAAGGACCATCTCGACGTGGTGCAAACTTTGTAGTGAATTGTTTTTCAGCATTGCTTATTGGATGTGTCTCAACCAATACTAGGTCTCCAACTATGTATCTAGGGTCAGGTTTTCTTTTAATGTTTGCTCTTTCACGATTTGCATCCAAGTTATTCTCGATATTTTCTCTTGCATCTTTCAAATTTTGTGCTAGTTGCGTCAATTTTGGTGTGATTTCTGTTATAAATGTTTCAGATTCTACAACTGAGCTTAAATCGTGCGTGACATCATAAGTTGTTCGTAGTTCGCGGCCAAACGTCAGATAGGACGGCGAAAAATTTGTTGTTTGGCAAACAGCTGTATTCATTGCAAATCGTACTGCGGGTAACGTGGAGGGCCAATTGTGATGTTTCTGTTGTACCATTATAGCTATCAGTGATTTCATGTCTCTGTTCTTTCTTTCCACAATGTTTGGTTTAGGATGATAGAATGGGGTCAATATTTGTTGAATACCCAAGCAGTATGTAAGCTTTTGCATTACGGCTGATATGAACTGTACTCCGTTATCGCTGATAAGTTTTCTTGGTAACCCGTAGCGAAGGAATATTTCATTTAGTAATATTAATGCACAGTTTTGAGAACTTGCTTCTTTCATTGCAAATATTTCGATCCATCTTGAGGCTGTGTCCTCAACAATGAAAATCCATCTTTCTCCTGAAAGTCCTTTTGGTAATGGACCAAATAAATCAATCGACAATACTTCAAACCTTTGGCAACTTGGGGTAGATTTGTATAATCCTGTAGGTTTTTGATTTGACGGTTTATACTTCTGGCACTCAACACATGTCTTGATGTATTTTATGATGTCCTTACGCATTCGTTTCCAGTAGTATAGCTTGGATATACGTTGCAGGGTACGATCAATTCCCATGTGCCCAGCAGTAGGTAAGTCATGATGAGCTTTCAAGATATTAGGTATTTCATTTCTTGGAATTAATAATGTAACGTTGTCATCATCCTGTTCCGAAGTGTAACGATACATAACACCTTTATGTAGCAGGTATCCTTTCTTATGCCACATGGCATTATCTTCTGATACACTTTCTTTCTCTAACGATTCAATTATACATTTTAAATCTTTGTCCTTCAATTGTTCTTCTCGTAATTGCTTTTCACTGAGTGTTGGTAAAATTACCTCAATGCTGCATAGGGTGCAATTATCATTTTCGTGATTTGAACACGGCAGTCGTGAAAGTGTGTCAGCAACGACGTTCGTGCGACCTGGGTGTATTGAATCTTGAAATTATATGGTTGTAATTGAAGTGCCCAACGAGCGAGGCGTCCTGTAGGGGTTTTTAAGTCCATTAACCATTTTAGTGGCCGGTGATCAGTTATTGCTATGAACTGTGTTCCTTCTATATAACTACGAAAGCGTGAGACAGCCCAAATAATTGCTAAGGCTTCTTTTTCAGTTACTATGTAATTAAATTCAGCAGTAGTGAGGAGTCGACTTGCGTACTCTACGGGATGTTCATTTTCTCCCTCCCCCTGCACCAAGACTGCTCCGATAGCATATTGACTTGCGTCAGTTTAAATTTTTTTTTTTTTTTTTATTTACAAATAAACTTTTATTTTCAACATTATAGTTAACTAACGAACAATAAAACTATCTTAATTATTTAAACTACTAACAATAAAATTAATATTAATAGAACAAGAAAAAACAAAACAAACAGAAAAAAGAAAAACACCTAGCCTACTTAAAGGTAAAAAATGTCCTCTAAAGCCCCTACTCGGGGCAGAGTGCCTAAGAGGCTGGCAGCGTTGCCTCTTTGGATCGCAAGGCTGATCCTTTTCGCAAAATAGCTGCCAGCCCTCCTGTCGCCTGTAGCCTCGAATAGGCGCTTTGAGAGGCATTTAAGAAACATTTTCCCCTCAGGACCCCAGCAACCTAGGGTCTCCACGGCGAAGGGCAGGAAAATATAGCTGTCACCCAATCCCTGGTAGATCCTTTTTTTTTCTGATTCTGCTAAGGCAGCAGCTACACCTGCGCGGCAGGAAGACGCACGAACATGTGAGGGTGCCAGAGTGTCGACACAGGTGGCGTCCCAAACCAAACACTTTCCACGGGACCAGGGTATGAGGGACAGGCCGTCCGGTCTTTTCCCGTCTGAACGGAGCAAACCCTGACGTTCCAGTACAGAGGGTACGTTTACTAAAGCTAGGGCCCGCTTAATTATCTCGTTCAAAGCGGAATGCCGAGGAATACGACCAGCACTCTTCTTGCATGACAAACCGTGGTGGCCCAATTCGTTAACGCTGGCACCGCAGTGGCAAAGGTGTGTTTGGTTGGTCCTCACCCCCAGGCGTAGGCAAATAGCGAGTGACAGGGTGCAGCTGCTCAGGAGAGTGCCCAGGTTAGAGGAAGGATGTGCCTGAAGCCATGAACCCGTCTCCTTCTCCGACACCGCTAGCAGGCGAGCGCGGTCGGCAATGCTGGTCGCAGTCGCAATTAACGCTTCCTGAACTTTGGCGCAGAGTGGCTCGTCCCATTGCCTCTGCGAATGGAGAGCTCGTGGAAGGTCGCCCTGGCTGGATGATAGCCAATAGTCTGTTTTAATTGTGAATGGTGCATCCGTACTGGCTTGCTTTAATATTGGTGCAGTTGTTAATATTGGTGCAATTTTAAGTTTGCTGAAAGCTTGTTTCTGTTCTGTACCCCAATTCCAACTTATTTTATTCTTCGTTAAATTTGTTAACGGACGAGCAATCTCGGCGAAATTTTGTATAAATCTTCTGTACCATGAAGCAGTTTCTAGAAATGAAATCAATTGTTTCAGGTTTTTCGGCTCTTGTAGATCTACAATAGCTGATCAGGATCAGCCTTTATTCCTTCGGGAACAATTAAATGTCCCAAGTATTTCACTTCGGAACAACCAAACTTACATTTTCTTCTGTTTGCTTGTAGACTATATACTCTTAGTTTCTCAAATACCTCCCTTAGGTCTCGAATTTACTCCGAAAATGAGGCAGAGCGAATAATTAAATCGTCCAGGTATGACAGGACACATTTTGCTTCTAAACCTTGAATGAATTTATCCATAAGTGTTTGAAACGTAGCAGGTGCGTTCCGTAACCCAAACGGCATTCGTTTGAAACGGTACGTTCCAAACGGTGAGACAAAGCTTGTTTTATCTTGATCGTTTTTATGAACCGATGTTTGCCAATAGCCTGATTGTAAATCAATTGTGGACATGTAAGGCATAGCTTTTGCTTGATGTAGTAAATCGTCGATTCGAGGTAACGGAAACCTATCAGGTTTAGTTATTGCGTTTAATTGTCTGTAATCGACACATACACGAACATCATTTTCACCTTTAGGTACAAGAATAACAGGCGTTGACCATGGTGAATGGCATTCCTCTATAATTTCGTTACTAATCATTTCATCAAGTTTCTCCCTAAGTTGCTGTTGTCGTTTAGGGGATAACCTGTATGGTTTGACACTAATTGGGGGATGACTTCCTGTGTTTATTCTGTGCTCAGCAAATGGTGTTGGTTTTGTACTTTTATCAAAGATGTCACTATACTCAGACAGCAGTTCATTGAAAGTAATTTTTTCATTCTTTGTGAATAATGTACCTTCATCTGGATGTAGATGAATATCAAGTGCATAAAGTTAAAGGTTATCTTTGCATTCTGATGGTAGACTATTTAGTTCTAAGCTTTCGTTGTCTAGTAAAGGAATACTAGGGGTTTTTGTAAATGATACATCGAGAGAATACATTTTAATAGGATTTATTGGTAAGTATTTTATTCGTGGATCTTTGTGCTTCAATTCGTCTTCATTCACAGCTCTTGGCTCCCGGGGGTGAGATGAAAACGTAATAGAATGGACGGACAAGATGTTGGCACCTTTGATGAGTTTTATGATTTGATAACAAATTGCATTGGGAATGACCGGCTCAATGTAATTGTAAAGAAAGTAGAGGATACAGACATACTTCTAAAAAATTGCCTGATACCCAAGAACATAAAACCATTCAACGGCACCTTTTCCGTGTACCAGGTTTTGTGGGAGGAACATTCAACATCGGTAACGATGAGAACAGCGAGTTGCTTTAGTTGTGGTGCATCAGAAATATGTACGCATGGCAAAAACTTAGACTACAAAGTCAATAAAACAGGTCACTAGAGAAAATATCTTAAATTCCTTAAGGTTTAGATAGATTGAGAAAATAAGGCTGATTGTGATATTCATGAAGAATATTAAATAATTGTTAAGAAAAAAAAGTTTTATAGACTGATTGAAACGCAAAGTCTGATTATGGTGAATTGTTATATGAATGTGAAGTATAGAGTAAAAAGTAGATACTTATATGACTATACATAGTAAAGATGTAGAGACATTGTTTGCATTTCATATCTGCTTATGCTGCAGTTTTATATTGATGCCACGGAGCGACTGGATCGTTCGCAAGTCGTTCCCATACCACCGAACCGCTAGGTCAATGATGTAACTCAGAATAAGTGCACTTAATTAAATATGTAAATCAAGAACTCTTTTCCATCATCCCACTGCAACACAATCCGTCACCCCCACAGTGGTGACCACCGACAAAGAACACGCAACCATCAAGATGATTTCGGCGGAACGACTCTCCTGCGCAATGCGGATGGCAGGATGTACCTAGCGGCGTGCCGACTCAGCTCAACGTGACCTCAAGAACACCGACATGGAAACCACACGTGACTATCAAGAAATACAAGTGATTTGCGGGTTCCAGAGAGACGTCAAGATAAGAGGAATGGAATTTTGCTCCTCATGGCGAATGACGACGTGAGTACGGTACAGCAGCTGCCACCGTTCGAGGTTTGCTGTTTTCCCTCCGGGACAGGCGCCTGCTCCTGCTCGACGTTTCCTCGCACGCATCAAGTTTATGACGTTGACCCAGTCCATGTATATGTGGTGCACGCCTTGGAAGGTATGGATACCAAGCTGTACGCACATCAAGGACGTTCAAGAAGACGACTTCGACTCTCGCTACGTACCTACGCTATGGTAAACAGGGAAACAGCGTTGAATCTTAAATGTGTCTTGTTTAGTGTGTTAAAGTGTTTCGTGTGTTTAATATGTTATCTTTTGGTTTTTCCATGTCGGTCAAAATTTTTTGTACATGATGACGTATTTAAGCTTACAAAATAGCGAATTGTGTTGATCTTAATATCATAAAGTATTTTTATTTGGTACCTACCTATATCGTGTCACAGTAACTTCCGTCACTAACGATAAACACTTGTATCAGGTTTCAATTTCATTGTAACAAGCAACTAATGCTGAGTTAGCAGCGATTGTATTCTACCCAACTGGAATTTATTGTGAAGTATGACTTATGATGATTGTAATATTTTTAGATTGTTTATTTTATTTTATTTCTGTTTGTTGAAAATTTTTGGCATTTCATATCTGCTTATGCTGCAGTTTTATATTGATGCCACGGAGCGACTGGATCGTGTGCCAGTCGTTCCCATACCACCGAACCGCTAGGTTAATATGTAACTCTGAATAAGTGCACTTAATTAAATATGTATTATCAAGAACTCTTTTCCGTCACCCCTACAAAGATAATTAATAAATCATAGAAGAAAGTGTAATAATTGTAAATGAAACTGAGTACGCACAGCATATGAAAGAGTGATACTAATGTGGAAAAGTTACTTTAATTAAGGACAATCTGTTAAGTTTGGTATCAGACATTGTTAAATTCTTCATTGCATTAGGTGTAGGTAGATAGATTGGAAACATAAATCTGATTATGGTAAAATGTGATATTAATGTTAATATAAATAATAATGCAAAAAAATATGTAACTTAAATAGTACAGACCTTTTAATCATAGTAAAAGAAATTCTAATAAAAGCTGAGAAAGAAATAAATGTGGAAAAGTTGCTGAAATTGAGAAAAAAAGTTATGTTTAATATGATAATATGCGACATTACTTTAGATTTAGATACATTAAGAATTAAGAAGATAAGTCTGATTATGGTCAATTGTGATATTAATGTAAAAACTTACCTAAATATTAGTGAAGAAAAATATTATATACTTTTTGTGATTATTATAATCTTGACTAAGATAAATCTTAAATTACAGGAGAAAGTCTAATAATAGCAAATTATAGTTTGAGTACAGTATATGAAAGAGTGCTATTCATTTAGAAAAATAGCTTAAATTAAGGGAGATTTGTTAAGTTTGATATCTAATGTTGCTAATCATGTTAACCCTCTCGTACTTTAACATATTTGCCAGAAGGGACAAATGAGCATACGTCGGCGATAAACGTAGTACTAGGGGGTCAGTTTTGTTTATTTTATAGAGGTAGTACATAACGTACATAAATTTTGATTATTTATTAAATCAATCACAAAAACAAATCTTAAACTTTTGTTTTATTTCATTTTATTCAGGGTATTTGAAATCTACCGTTGTTGGTAAGGCTTACTATGTACATAAATGACCTTCTTACAGGTTCAATTTATATTAGCGCAGAGTCGAAGCGCACCGAAGCGTCTATCCAAAACTGAACATAACAAATTCAACCTTAACTGCACAGTGTAACGCACACATTACTTCTGATATTTTAAAAAGACGCGCGCATTCTTCGGAATTCGCGCGTCTGCGCGTGAACAACGCTGATTGGTGCGCGCGCATTCTCGCGTATCCATGCGGCCCACTAGCAAACCTACGCGTCATCAGTCGGAAATTGGCTTGCGTCGGTGTTGATCACGATGGACTCGGACGAAAAATTAATTTGCCTGGTGCAAAAATATGAATGCCTATTTAATCCAAAAGCCAAAAATTATTGTGACAAACATTCCAAAAATAATGCTTGGGAAAAAGTTAGCGGGGAAATGAAATTAACTGGTAAGTAAACCAAGTATTTATTGTTACACAATATTTACCCTTTTATCTCTTGCTTAACATCGTGTTATCATCTCATTTTGCCATGGTACTGCCCCATGTTCAGAAACGAAATAAGTTTTGAAGTTCTCTCTGATATTCATCGCGTCCACGTTTTGATTACCGGTTATGTCCATGTCATGGCGGTCAAATGAAAAATTTTGTAAAATGTTGTTATTAGACAGGACAACGTCTTCAGACCCAAAATCTCCCAAAATGTAATTATGCAGGCACGTGCATGCAAGAATCATCGTATCTAAAAACTTTGGTTGCATTCTTATACGTTTTTGAAAAACTTCAAATTTCTGTTGTAATATTCCGAATGAACTTTCCACTAGACGCCTTGCTCGACTTAAACGATAATTAAAGATTTTCTTCTCGCTATTTAATTTATACCTGACTTCCAGGATAAGGTCTCATAATGTGTTCACACAGAGGGAATGCTTCGTCCCCAACAAAAACATGAGGAACTGGTATTGTCGTACCTGACAAGCATTTATTAGGCGGTATACCAAGCATATTATTTTGTAATAGTTGTCCGAATTTGGAACTGCTTAATATGCCGCTATCGTTGTTACGCCCATATGCTCCAATATCTACTACAATAAATTTATATTTAGCGTCAGTAATAGCTAACAAGACAGTGCTGAAAAACTTTTTGTAATTATAGTAGAGACTTCCGCTGTTCCAGGGTGCCCTTATATTGACATGTTTGCCGTCAATCGCTCCTATACAATTAGGATAATTCCATAACCTTTTAAAATCATCCTCGATTTTAACCCATGACTCTGTCGTTGGTTTTGGCATAACAATGGGTCGTAAATATTTCCAAATTGCGGCACAAATTTCGTGTACAATCATCCAAACTATAGCAAGCCCATCCGAAAACTATGAGCCAGTGCTTGAAACTGATAGCAGTAGTTAGAAATCTGTAACAAATTAATGAAATTTACTAGGTACATATTTTTATTCAACTGTTTTTTTTTTCTAGTGTCCGAATGTCAGAAACAATGGAAGAAACTTCGTGACTGTTACAAAAAGGCTCTTAGATTGAGACAATATAAAAGCGGTTCTGCGCGAAAAAATTAAAAACCAATTAAATTTGAGAAGGAGTTAGAATTTTTAAAGCTACACCTACAGGACAGATCACAGACATCAAACCTTGATTGTTCTGATAATAGTTTAGACGTAGACACGGAAGACATCTCAATTATAGAGTCACAAACATCTGACGTCGGGGAAAGTTCACGCTCTGATTCGGCATTATCAAATCATAATCATACCGGAAATAAAACACTACCTTTATCGCAGAAATTATTCAGACAATATGTCGCGGCCAAAGGAAAGGAAGAAGATCCATTAGATGCGTTTTTTCTATCAATGAGTAAATCAGTAAAAAAGATGCCCATACGAATTCAAGCTGAATTAAAACGTGCAATACTTGGCCTGGTTACTGACGCAGAAGTAAAACTTGCCTCCGAGGAAAGTAGCGATACTCCATCACCTATGACTAACTGCTATGGAATACAACAACAGCAAATTTATTCCTCACCATCAACTTCAACTTACATCCCACCCACTACTTATTATCCACCACCTAATTCAACTACGCCACCCAACCATACAAATTACGGCACTATATCCAACACAACAGCATCTGCTCCACCATCACCTTACATACCACAACCTATTTCGAGAACACAGCAACAGCGACAATCGAAATTTGACGAATTCGAAGAATTTACTTATAATGACTGATAATAATGACCCTAATAATTGTGATTTTACATGGTGAATAATTATTTCTAAATTTTAAATAAAGAGTATTGAAATACAAGCTCGTTTAATTATGCAATTGTATCTCTTAGAGTACTAGAATAGGAAATAAAATTATTACATGTCGAACAGTAATATTATAAAGAAAATATAGTCGGTGAATGTCACAAATAATTGTTATTTTCGAATTTGTTACAAAGTACAAAATGATAAAGGCTGTATGGTCAATATATAATGACATCTTTTACATCATTTTACAAAATCATTTTTCTCCAACAAAACTTTCCATAATCATCGAATATTCTCTTTCTTTTTAATAATAATAAGAAAAAAGAAAGAGCAATGTCACTGTGTGCTATTCGATGGTTATGAAAAGTTTTGTTGGAGAAAAAGGATTTTGTAAAATGATGTAAAAGCTTAAAAAACAAGAGGAATACATGGATGATCAAATGAGTTTTATTGTACGTAGTTGGATGAGTTCTAACATATCTAAGGGATGATAATTGATAAAATTTATGTTGAACAACCAAGAAGTGTTTAACACCTTGTGCGGAAGTTAATCAAAGTGCTACAATCGTAAGAAAGCGTAAAACTCACCTTAAGCAGACTGATATTCGCTCTTCAACGGAAATGGGTATCGTTAAATTTGTTTCTTGTTTCTCAATGTGTGGTCTCAAAATATTGACTAAGTTTGTAAATCGATCGTAGTCCATTTTATAATAGTCGTAAAAAATACTCGGGTATCGATATAAATCAACGCAAAAAGTAGTAAATTCACCACAAATACGTCTTTTCGTCCACAAGTTGTGAACACTATAATTCCGCTTTCTTTTTCTTCTTTCTTCGTTTTCTTCTTCTTCTTCTTCAACTTCCGATATAAGTATTATCATAGCAAGATCAATGTCAACCATTTTACACACGTTTCAGCTACGGGAGTCAATTGGCAAGTGATTCAATAGCGCTGCTGTACACATAAAAGAGAATACGCGCGCATTCGGGCGAATACGCGCGCATTCGTGCGGCTTCGCTTTAGTTGTAAAGAATTTGACGCTTCGATGCGCTCCGACTCTGCGCTAGTATAAATTGACCCTTACCGACTCATTGCTGTTTGTAAGAATGTCATTGTCGGACACAGTTCGTCATTGTTGATCACTGCTCTTTTTTTTCAAATTCGAATATGTAGAAAAATAATTATTTTTATAAAGAGCCTCCTTTATAATATTTCAATATTAACCATAAAGTATCATTCAGGTGCCACAATAAGGTCCTGGGACTAAGATAACTTTGGGAACAAAATTTAGTATGGGGAGAATTTTTCTGTGGAGAACTGCCCTAGTTCGGTATAGGTACTCTACTCAGTAGTCCGGTTATTCGCCTAGTCTCAGTAGTTCAGTGATTAAGTCCGGTGACCGGACTGGTGAGACTTAATCTTCTTGGTAGTTCGGTGATCCAATACCACCGGAGGACTTCTGAGCCTGTTAGTTCAGTATAGGTAATCTACTAAGTAGTCCGGTTATTCGCCTAGTCTCAGTAGATCGGTCCGCAATACCACCGAACTACTCAGACAAAAGTTTGTTATATCGATACAATGTTATATTAAATAAAATCTATCTATCTATACATACAGGGTCCTTCTTAATATGCTGACACTTTTTTAAGGGGATGATCAGACCATCATATTGAACAACTTTCTCTATGGGACCAACACCGGAATCGCGAAAAAAAAATCAGCCCATCCATATAAAACTAAGAAGCATACTAAGAAGGACCATGTATAATAAAACTGTCGACTTTGCAATTATGTTCATTGAAAATAAATGCAAGAAGATTAATTCAGGCGATGAAGAATAAGTGATAATAATAAATAAAATAAATAAAAATTTCATTTATTCACTAGATAAAGCATTTACATTAGCCATTGTTGAAGCCTCTTTTAAGTAAATAATTACTTGTGTTAGAGGCCCCGCTCTTCCTAGTTACATTTTTCTTTGTGCAATAAAGATAGAAACAAAATAATAAAATTGAAATTAATAAAATTTAAATTAATAAAATTAAAATGAAACAAATCTATACTATTATAAAGCTGTAACAGGAAGTTTGTCTGTACATTGAAGATATTAACAAAAAAAAAGTTACGATATGGTTTTTAGGTGTCCCTGATTCCATTTCACCAATTTTTGGATTTTTTGTCTGTCTGTTTGTTTGTGTGTTTGTTTGTTTGTTTGTTTGTTTGTTTGTTTGTTTGTTTGAACGAGTATCACGCAAAAACTACTGAACCGATTTTGATGAAACTTTTTTTGTTTGATAGCTTATGATCTGACTTAAAATCTGGTATATAATTTGTGCGGACGAAGTCGCGGGTTAACGCTCGTTAATAAATAAAATTAAAACAAAACTAAAAAACTAAAAAATTCAAGAACATTTTCCTTACCCTGTGAATTTTGTGTGTGTGTGCGTGCGTGCTTTCGTGCGTGTGGGGGTGCGTGCGTGTGTGTGTGTGCGTGTGTGGGTGTGTGTGTGTGTGTGTGTGTGTGTTATCAATATTATTTACATTCTCGGCTGGTTTTTAGATAGATGTTAGTTTCCTAGTTAATAGCATTGTATATAAGGTCTAACAAAATTAGCTGAAACTATTTTAAGGGTATACCATCAAACTGAACAACTTTCTCTACGAGACCAATATCGAAATCTCAAAAAAAAAACCTACTGCCCCATACATTTGAGTCAAGTTGTGTTTGCAGTTTTGTATGTGACATGAAATTTTTCTTTCGCGATTTCGGTATTGGTCCCCTAGAGAAAGTTGTTCAGTTTGATGGTCTGAGCATACCCTTAAAATAGTTTCAGTTAATTTTGTTAGACCTTATATATATACGTAGATAGTCTAAAAAACTGTCTTTTAGACGCCGAGACAGGCCGAGAGCCTTTTGTGATTCTTTAGATATTAGTCTCAAGAATCACAAAATGTCTCTACCTGTCTGGGGGTGTCTCCGCCGTCATCACGCTCACGCCTCAGTTGTGTTGTGTGTAGACTAGAATAGTAGATTAGAGTTCAGGTAAAGTAGTTCCATTCCTAGTTATTGCACGAAAGTAGTTACCTCATCTGAGGGTGAGAAAATAAGGTGAACTTGTAGTAAACGGTAAACTTTTCGTGGATGATTTACGAGAACCATGGGAGGATGTGATCAACAAGTGGAAATCTACCTATGAACTCCGCCAACTGTTAGAATACGCAAACGTGGGAGCATTCATCGAATATTGGCCCATATTGAATGATATCAGAAGTGATGTCTTGGTGAGTACCATAAACGTAAAATGCTACAACTTTGCCTTCATTTCTCAACTTTAATGGAAATGTAAAAAAATGTGTTTTTTTATTATTACCTATGGTATCGTGTCAACCGGCTACGAATACTAAGGCCCCCTAGCACACGGCGTATTTTAAACGCGCAGACGACGCACTTTTCTGAAACGCGCGTTTTCTGCGCCGTAGATGCCGATTTTTGCGTTTTTATAGATTAAACGTGCGTAAAACGCGATACAAACGCGCATGTGAAGCGCGTTCGAAAATCGTTTAAAGTGCGTACAAAGGGTTGGAGGAGGGATAGAGGAGGGGCGCGCGCTCACGCCACCGCATCGCCCGCGCCGCAGTTGCAATAATATTGTAATGTATACTGCGCGTAGGTTTGGGTAAAATGGAACCTTTTGACACCGACAGCTTTATAACGGAAATAAACAATCGTCCAGCTACATGGAATTCTTTGCTGCCCGAATATACGAATAAAGTTATAAAAAGAAATGCTTGGTGTAGTGTATTGACAGCCAGTAGTGCTGTCCCTGTCTCGTGCGCATACGTCACTTACCGGCGGAGGGAGGGAGACACGAGCCGTCCGTCGACCGAGCAAGACGTGGTGGTGCGCTGCCGAGCCAGATAATTAATCTTAGCTTCTGTGTGTGCAAGTTATAAAGGATCTAGACGTTACATATGGCGACAGGATAAAAAGTGAGTACATAATGTTCAAATAATAACAATGCGTAAAGAAAAATTACAAAAAAAAATTAAAAGGAATGATATGTCTAGGAAACAATATAATCTAAGAAATTTCGTTAGATTTTAAAGTAACCATATGGGTAACAAACATTATCTTTTATAATGGTTATTTACGATTCGTATTCCAATCGGCACTTTTCCTATATAACATTCCAATAAGATAAGTCGTGTTGCAAGTAAACAACATGTACTTACCTAAAGATGATCGTTCCCGAGCAGGTTGTTCGGTCAGACAAAGGAATGCGGCGTTATCTTCTATAGTTACCTATCCAGCGCCAGCTTGTTTACTTACATACGAATGTCTGTTACCCACTTGGTGTCCGGTATCTAAGAGATGTTTTGCGAAATGAGATCTTTCTGGGCGTTTGTTTCTGTACGCAGCTTCGATCAACAATAAACCAACTAGATATCAGGTCGGCGCAAAAAAAACGTCTTGGTAAATAACGCCTCACGCCTCGCGTGGGGACTTATTTTTGTTTAGTTCGGTCCAAACACAGCCAACGTAAACACGTTTCACAATGCCGCAGTGTGCATTTAAAAGTTGCAAAAATAACTACCGAAAAAGCAATTTATCGGTCGGAGTGTCTTACTTTCGGTAAGTATATGTAAAATAACTTATATTTTAAGCTTTAAACTAACAATAATATCAAATTTCCTATTATAAACGTATTTTACTAAACGTCAGCGCGTGTTTGGCCAATGTTTAGCCAAACACGACGCCATATCGCCGCCTCAGTGCTTGTTTGTCCTATCGACCAATATCTTCAAAAATTAAGTTTAAATGCAGTTTTGTCAAGACTTAAATTTCAATCCGGTTAATTAAGGAAGATTTTAAACTTTCTTCTCTTAAAACAACGAAAACATCATTTAAATTTTATTTGTGACACGACACTGTAATAAAATTTTTGGGCTTATTTGGTCTATGTCCAGTGTTTGTTTTAGGCTCAACTCACACTGGCACAGAGTCGAAGCGACGCGACGCGTCATATTTTTCAGCCTATAGCATATTCATTAGGGTGGGTCGAAAATTTTTTTTTTTAATTTTTGATTTGTAATAGTGCGGGAAACGTGACCGGAATGCAGACAAGAAAACTAGTATTTTTTTTATATTTTTTATATGTGTATAATTACCCGCGCATTACGCTTAAAGTTTGAAATAAATGCTACAAATCTACCCTTTTCTTTGAGCGTTTATCTTATCTACCCTTTTCTTTGAGCGTTTATCTTAAAAACTAAACGACTTAAATTATATTAAATGACTAAATTATTAACAGATGCAATCGCAAATGATAATTTAATAAAACTCATAGACTAATAGGGCGAGAAGTGCGGGGGAGTGAGGGGGGAGGTAACGCCAAATGTCGTTCCCGCGCGTAATTGTCTCAGTACGCCAATCAGTTCAAGGTGAAAGGTCGCGCGCATTTTCTTATGCGTTTTCCTATTTTACATAGTATTTGTTTGTAATTTGACGTTGGTGCATCATGGAAATTTCAAATAATACCCGCAAAGCCACGAATTGCCCTATTTTTGGTGCTTCAGAAGAATTGAGTGAAAATAAACTACCCACTTACAAAGAAGTAATGAAATATTACAATTTGATCAGACATCGTCTTAAAATTGAGAACAATTCAAAAAAAGAGCCATCTGTGAACGAGATTTCCGAAATTGTATCAAGAAAAATCGAAAATTTGTGGAACAAAGCTTCTATTCCTATCGTATCGCATACGCGAGTAATGCAATTAATTAAAATTAATTAAAACTTATCACGCTAAGTGCAAAAACCTAATTAAATCGTTAAAACGACTGTCTGAGGAAAAGATACAAGAATTCAACGAAAACTCGGAGAAACTGTTTGATGTGAGTTCCTGTAAGTGTAAAAATTTTGTATCTTGTAGTTGTTGTAAAGATCAGAAGGTTCCTAAAGAAGAACAAGCCTTCTTAACCGATCAGAGAACAGACAGAAAAATGATTATGGGAACTGTGGATTTATTGACAACTAAGAGAAAAAGGAAGCTGAGTGAGAGAAAAAATCAGCTTAAAACCTATTATAATTCTAAAATAATTTGTGAACCAGGTCCATCTCACGAAAATCCTGCCACTTCAATAACAACTGAAAGTAGCGAAGAAGAACAAACTTTGCCTCAAAGTTCAGCAACACCAAAAAAGCACAAAATACAATCCTTGAAGAATCTATCAAGTGTTTGTGACCGGTACGGGATTTCCGATAGAGCTGCTGCTGCTGTCGCTTCTGCAGTTTTGCACGATGTTAAAAGTAATAACGAAGTAATTGATAAGTCAAGATTACGACGCGCTAGAAAAAAATTACGACTTGAAACCCTAGCTCAAGATCAACATGATAGTATTCCCGCCTTGTATTTTGATGGGCGTAAAGATAAGACTCTGAAAATTGTTAAGAAAGGGGGAAAACAATATCGTTCAACAACCATTGAAGAACACATTTCAATCATCAAGGAACCAGAGTCACTTTATGTTGGATACGCCGTTCCAAGCCACGGAACCGCAAAAGGATTGGCATCGGCAATCTATGAAACAGTGTGCGAACAGCAGAATATATCTCTACAGGATACTCTAGCCATAGGTTGTGATGGAACTGTAACAAACACAGGTAAACACGGCGGAGTTATACGGCTATTGGAAAAACGTTTACATAGACCTCTTCAATGGATTATTTGCCTACTGCATATGAACGAACTGCCCTTAAGACACTTATTTGTAAAACTCGATGGCACCACAACAGGACCTTCTAGTTATTTAGGTTCTATCGGAAAATTACTGGACGGCTGCGAAAAACGTACTGTTGTTGCATTTGAAAAAATGGAAGGTGCATTACAAAATATTTCCGAAGTTAAAGACCTTAGTTCTGATCAACGCTACCTTTATGATATTACATCTGCCGTAATAAGTGGTGAGTGTCCTCCTGGTTTGTCCAATCGCTCCCCAGGAAAAATGTCTCATGCCAGATGGCTTACAAAGGTCAATAGGATCTTGCGGTTATATGTTTCAACTGACAGACCTACGAATGAACTAAAACAACTCGCAATGTTTGTAGTTAAAGTTTACGCTCCCATTTGGTTCGAAATTAAAGGACATCCGTCATGCAAAGATGGGGCAAAACACCTCTGGAAATTGGTATTTTATTCTAGATACCTTCCACAAGAATTGAAGACTGTCGTTGATCCTGTTATTCAGCGAAATGCCTTTTTTGCACACCCGGAGAACTTGCTTTTGTCCATGCTATTTGACGAACAGAAACACGTGAGAGAACTCGCTGCAAGGCGCATTTTAAAGGCAAGAGCAGAATCTAATTCAAGTCAGCTTCGAGTCTTTGAAGTGCCAAAGATCAACTTAAACGCTTCGTCGTACACAGATTTGATTGACTGGCAGCAAACTTATTCTGAGCCACCTATATTGAGCAAAGTTTCAGATGAAACTCTTCATTCTCTAATGGATTCAGGTGGTAATGATGAAGTTCTTTTTCTGCGACTACCATGTCATACTCAAGCCGTTGAGCGGGTAGTAAAGACAGTTACAGAGGCGTCTTTACAGCTTTGCCACAAAGATGCTAGAGAAGCTTTGATAAAGAATAAAATTCGTTCTCGAAAGCAAATGCCTAAGTTTGAAAGTAAGAAAGATTTTAAAGTTATTTAAATGTTTTTTTTTTTATTTCCTCTGAACAAAATGTTGAAATTATTTTATTTTATTAAAATTTCTTGTCCTTAAACTGTGTATTTTTTTACCAAACGTACCTATTTTTCCTTTTAAGGGCCTTATCATACTAGCGGTTTGCGAGCGGCTTCGGGGCGGAGCGGGCGCGCAGCGAATCCGTCGCGAATCCGTCGCGAAAACGCCGCGGCTGCGCCGCGAATTCGTTGCGGACGCGCAGCGAGACCGCCGCGAATAGCAGCGTGGACGCCATTTTGTACAGTCTCGTACAAACGTCAGTCTGTCCCCGCCCCGCCTCACTTCAGTTCGTAACGAGACACGAATGCGAGAGGACGTATGAATCATCATGGCATCATTGGAAGATTCGGATATTAATACAGAGTTATTTATTAGTGAAATTCAAAGTCGTTACGTAATATGGGATCAAAAAAGCAGAGAATTTAGTGATCGTAATTTAAAAAAAAAGGCATGGGAAGAGATTTGCAATTTATTTATTCAAGGCTTTACGGAAAAAACAGTCAAGGAGAAAAATGAAGCAGGTAAGAGAAACACAAAAGTATTTATATGTACTTATGTTGCCACGGTAATGCCCCTACATTTGAAACAAAATAATCGGCAAATTTATCTCTTATTGCACTACCCGAAAGTGTACAAACATTTCCATTAACGTGTGGGTTGTCATAAAGTCCAAATATTCGTGGTATTTTTTTACGACGTCTTACTACCTTAACTTTAGATCGTACAAAATTATGCAATATACAACAAGTTTTGACTATTTCTTCGCCAAAGTCTATTCCAACATTTAATGGCCGATGAAAAATACGCCATTTATTAGTCATGATTCCAAAAGTGCACTCTATATATCTCCGTGCTCGGCTTAATCTATAATTGTATATTCTTTTTGTGGGCGTTAAATAGTTGCCGGCATACGGTCGTTGCATGTAGTTAGACAACGCAAATGCTTCATCGCCAATAAAAGTAAAAGGCAACGCTATTTCATTGTTTGTTATTTGTTTCGATTGTGGAATATTTAAACGATTTGATTCTATATCAATTCTCAATTGGCTTCTGTCAAATATAGTTGAATCTGAACTTTTTCCATGTGAACCTACATCAACAAATATGTACTTGTAGTTGGAGTCACAGGCGGCTAGCAAATTCATAGAGAAATACTTTTTGTAGTTAAAATATAGAGAGCCGCTATGACACGGCTTTATCATCCTAATATGTTTGCCGTCCACTGCACCTATGCAATTAGGAAAATCAGCATTTTCTAGAAAGCCTTTGCTAATGTTTTCCCAGTCTTCTGTTTTCTTGGGTGGCATACAAATATGAAACAAGTTTTTAATAATAGCTTGACATGTCTCACGAACAATTTTTTGTATTGTTGAAAATCCTCTTCTAAATGAAAAATGCAGGTCCATCAAAGAGCACCCAGTCGCCAAATACCTGAAATATTTATTTATTGTTACAGTTGTTAAACTGCAAAAAAGGTGGAAAGGAATCCGCGACGCCTACGTCAAGGATAGAAATAAAAAAATCAGGAGTGGCTCCAGTGCATCTACTTCTAAAGAGTACCTGTATTCACCATTGCTATCATTTTTAAATACTACTACACGGACTCGGCCTTCGAAAACCCCGCCACCAGCAATTTCAGATGATGAGAATACAGTTAACACAAGCGATGATTATACAACAAAAATTACAAAAAAGAAGAAAAAATTTGATGATGCTGAGGATAAAATGATTACAAAGTTAATGCAAAGGATGGATGAGAGGATGACTAAAGAAAAAAGAAGTAATGAAAGTGAACCGGAATATAACTTTGCGTTGTCTCTGGTTGAGGATCTAAAATCAATTCATCCAGACTACAAAATGGATGCAAAAATGGAGATCATGGGGGTTTTGAAAAAATACAAGCATATGTCCAGCTATCCTACAAACTATCCAGGTCCAGGATATTTTACAAGTCCAGAGCCACCCCGAAATAATTCATTGCAACCAATTAATTCTTCGCTAAGTGTTTTTACAAGTTCAGAGCCACCCCGAAATAATTCATTGCAACCAATTAATTCTTCGCTAAGTGTTTTTACAAGTTCAGAGCCACCCCGAAATAATTCATTGCAACCAATTAATTCTTCGCCAAGTGTTTATGATGAGAACAGTAACGCTGAAGACATAATTTATAGTGATTTATTTTCTGAATAATAATTTTTAAAACCATCGTTGTGTTAATAATTTGTAGGTTAACCGATTTATAATAATAAAGAAGTATAATTGATTATATCCTGTGTACTTAGTTAATGTTAAAAACATACCTTATAGTGATAACGAGCCTTTCTTCAGGTGACACTGATAATCTCAAATGTGTGTCTTCGTGTCTTAAGTCAGATTCGATCAGATGCAACAACTCATAAAATGTAAGTCTTGACATTCGCAGGTAGGAACGAAATTGTTTTGGATTATTTTTTATTCGTTTACAAAACAACACAAAGTAGTCACTTTCTTGCATACGATTAATTGATAATGGATCCTCCCAAATTCGTCGATGTTTTCGTTTTCGTCTCCGGCGTCTTCGAAGTAACAACACCAACAGCAGTGTTTCCTCGTCGGAATCCATTTTGTAACTGAGTGTATTGTAAGTCGTTAACTCGCTGCGAACACGCGACGAAAACGTTTCATATCCGCCACGTGTCCGGAACGAATTCGCGGCGCAGCCGCGGCGTTTTCGCGACGGATTCGCTGCGCGCCCGCTCCGCCCCGAAGCCGCTCGCAAACCGCTAGTATGATAAGGCCCTAAGACACGAAAAATAAAAGTTCAAACAGTTCAGAAAAAAAAAGAAAATTTCAGTTTTTCAAAGTCGATGCGCGGGTAGATGGAGACTACTTAGAAAGTTTTTTTTTCTTATCTTTTTCATTATTGGAGGTGGGTCACGTTTTTATTGCTATTACAAAACAATCAGAAGAAAAAAAAAATTTCCCATACAAGAGCGACCCACCCTAATATTCATCTCTATTGTTCCATTATTTAAATACAAAGGACAATGGGCAAAAATGTATGAAATGTGGTACCCGCCCCAATAGACATAATATATATCAGATTTTAAAGGTTACTTTATGTACATCAATGTGTACTAGGACGCTTGTCATCATTCGCTGTGGGAACGGAGCTATTCGTGATGATTCTTTAATTATTTTTTTTGGTTTTTCGACATTATTAGGCAATTATTTTTTTAATGTCATTATTACAATTATATATACATATTATATACATAATATGCTTATTATATATTATTTTTTTAATGTATTTTATTTAATATATTAAAAATAATATGTTAAATGTGGAGATTTTTTAAATGGCGTTTAGATTTATATAAGAACGTTTATTAAAATGTAATGCTGTAAATCTTCCTAAAATAAATAAATAAATAAATGTACTATAATATTACACTAATTGCTACGAACTATTAATTAAACTACTATTTTTTTGTAAACTTATGTAATTAACCATGTAACGTCTATTGTCTGTTTTTACCAAATAAATAAAATAGAACTGCATATATTCTTAAAATAATTCCTATTATATTTATTACATTGACGACAACCGACGGTTATAAGAAGAGGAATGTGAGCGCGCGGCTATATCCCAGCTAGGAGTGGTGGGGAGCGATGCGCTTGGGCAGTTTAGCGCGTCATCGGATCGGCTCCTTCACTCCAGTCGTTCAATCGTACCGTACGAAAGACGACGTCCCGCTGCTGTTCATCAGAATACGTTCTCATCTCGCTTTTATCACCGACCCCTGCACCTCTTTTTGGACATTTTCTACCTGCTTTAAACGTTGACCTCGGCTTGTGAAGTGTTTTTGTGAATTTCGTTACCGATTTGGACTGTTGCAATGGAACAACATAGCAATTGTGTGGTGTGCCGGCGAGGCCTACATAATGCAAGATACCAGCGACATGTTTTGACCGATGACCTCCCAAGGACACGACCAGCGTTTGCGGCGTACATACAAGAACATGCTGAATTGGAGGTTAGTACCCACTTCGTTATACTATTTAAATGTGTCACAGGTGATTCTCCTTATTACGAAATTGTTAGCAGTGTTAGAAAATGACGCTCTTTTGAAAAGCGTGTGATTGTCATACCGCATTAACAACGAACGCCATAACATATCTTCTCTTAGCTTCACTTTTTCATGTTAGAAAATAGCGCTCTTTTGAAAAGCGTATGATTGTCAACTGTCATGCAGCTTGAATGTAATTGGTCTTAAACTACAAACGCCATACCATATCTTCTCTAAGCTTTACTTTTTCAATGTTTCTAAGCTACGTTTAGCAACATTAAATAACGGATTACAATAAGACTCATGAACATTTCACTGGATAAACACGTATTAACTATTAAGTTTTTGAAGTATGTTCTAGAGTGTTATCAAAAACGTTTCCTAATATAGTGTATGGATAGGGCAATCCGCCTGCGTACGAAACTCCAACCTCGTTTTATCAGTTCACGGAATTCAGGTGTTCTGTCCGTACCAGTAGTGATTCACTAAATAACAAAACATTTTGGCATTTATTGTGCACGTGGACAGTAAAACAAATGAAGGACGGAAATATGCGCCGACCGATGCGTGAACCGGTTCTGATAAGCACTAGAAGGGTCAACATTTTCTACCTGCTTACATTATTGTTTCGAATTATTACGATTATGTGGCATCGTTCTATACTATTATCTCGCTGGAAACTCGGTCATAAATCATCGGAGTATGCACCGAGTAAATAATCCTACTATAGATACCTACTGACCGGACCGAATTAGGTTTTTATGACAAAACGTTATCAAGCCAGAGTAAATAAAAAAACATCTACATCGTATTTTACCCTTTTCAGGTGGCGTTCAACAATACTCGATGTGTCTGTCATCGATGTTGGCAGAGAATTGAGAACGCTGTTAGACACAATGACGACGTGGTACCTGCTATACCAGAAGCAGAACCAAATGCCCAGGAACTTCAGGTTCCAGACTACGTTCGAGCCCTAAACACACCAAGGCATTGTATATTCAACGATTGCCGAAACCCAACCCGTAATCGCATACCTGAGACTATCAAACTTAATATGTTTTGTGAACATAAGTTATATATTCCTGAGGGCGCTAGAGTGTGCAGCCAACACCTTGAGAGCAACATCTGGGATGAACTGCCTCAATCTTGCAATGTCACTCATCATTTCAATGCACAACAATTTACAGACGTCTGTGACATGATGAGAAGGGCTTTAGAACGTGGACCTAGGCTCGACTTTAACACAAGAGGTTCATTGAGCAATGAAGAAATGCATTTTTGGACCGGACGTAATGGCGAACAGTTCGATGCCATACTGGATCAGGTGCCTTCTCTAAGTGAGAGATGCAAGGAACCAAGAACTGCATTAGGTATATACCTTACAAAACTACGTACCGGAGATTCCGATGAGAGATTGGCAACATTATTTAATGTGTCTCGAAGAAAACTGGAGCGTTTATTAGCTATTGTGCGTGAATGCCTAGCTAATGAATATGTAATATTACATTTGGGACTGGACCACATCAATAGAAATGAGGTATTAGAAAGAAACCTCACAATTCCTAAAGCTTTGTTTGGTAACGAAGAAAATGATAAAGTGATACTAATATATGATGGCACTTATATTTACATAAACAAAAGCTCGAACTTTTTATTTCAAAGACAATCATACAGTTTGCACAAATTCCAAAATCTTTTAAAACCTTTTTTGATAGTATGCACTGATGGATACATTCTTGACGTACTGGGTCCATACGCTGCAACAAAGACTGATGCAAATATAATGAGTGATATAATGAACAATGGAGAGAATCCTTTACATTTCTTCCTGCAAGCAAACGATGTGTTTATATTGGACCGAGGATTCAGAGATAGTTTGAACGATATTGAAGCATGTGGCTATGAATCATACATGCCTCCAACAAAAGATAGAAACGAGACATAGCTGACTACTGAGCAGGCCAATGAAGCTAGATCGGTGACGATATGTCGATGGGTTGTGGAAGTAGTGAATGGAAAGTTCAAGCGAGATTTTAAGCTCTTACGGCAAAAATATTTCAATAGAGCTCTTCCACACATGTTCACTGATTTTAAAATCGCCGCTGCTATTATAAATCATTTTCACGAACCCATCGCCGATAGTAATAATGTAGAATCCTATTTAAATATCATCCGAAACAAAATGGATTCCCCAAACCTTCTCCACAATTATGTAGAGAGGAAAAGATTAAACAACAGAAGAGCAGATTTTCTAAGAATAGAAGCAAATAATGTTCAGAATTTCCCACATCTAACAGAAGAGCATGTCATTTTGCTTTCTTTAGGTACATACCAATTAAAGCTTGCGAGATCATATTGCAGTGAGCATTTAAGGAATGGCTTATATTCAATCGAAATATACAGAGAAAACGCTCTGGAAGACTTGCCAGACTACGGCATTAACGAAGATGTTTGGCTGTTACGTGGGCGCGTACAGTCACGCCACAGGAGATCGAAAACGTACTATTGTTATGTTTTAGTAAAAAACAATAACACAAATAATGACAACGATATCGTGCAACATTATTGTACTTGCCTCACTGGACGACGTACAATGGGCACTTGTGCTCATATTATTTCAATTATCTGGTATCTTGGATATGCGAGACATGAAGGTTTTACTGCCCCTGCATCATTTCTAAATGATGTAATTGTAGATGGTCTTGAATGAAAATAAATGTCATTTCGAATTAAATCTTTAGTTTTTTTTTATTTTCAATTACATTACTCGAACATAGTACTGCAACGTATTATTTAGTGTACCACAACAACACGATAATACAATGTTGGTATACCACATAATTAATATATATTACTAGTGGACCCGTGCGGCTTCGCCCGCTGCCCAACTCCCTTTATAATATGTAGCCTATATTCCAAGTTTCATCGAAATCGGTCCAGCCGTTTTCGAGTTATAAGTGTTCGAACCAACCCGGCTGTTTTATATATATATATATAAATATATTGATTTTTTATTTTCAATAGTATTACTCGAGCATAGTATTGAGCATAGTATTGCAACGTATTATTTAGAGTACCACAACAACACAATAATACAATGTTAGTATACCACATAATTAATATATATTACTAGTGGACCCGTGCGGCTTCGCCCGCTACCCAGCTCTCTTTATAATATGTAGCCTATATGTTAATCCAGGTAATGAACTATCTATATTCCAAGTTTCATCGAAATCGGTTCAGCCGTTTTCGAGTTATAAGTGTTCGAACCAACCCGGCTGTTTTATATATATAATAGATTGTTATTAACTATTATTATATATTTTTTATTGTTATCATATTGTTTTATTATTATTATATAACATTCTGGCATAAAAGTATTTTATTACAAATATAAATAGCAATAATAGACACCATGTGCCATTTTAATTAATTTTTTTTTTCTATAAAACTTGTCATTTTCATATTGGTATATCTCCGAACTCACAATGATTTGGATCAAGCGGTCTTATTAAACATTGGTGGTCATAAAAAGACCCATCGAACGTAACTACAGTCATTGCTATTGGAGCGGGTACCAAAATGCCCATTCTCCTTTGTGCTATGTAAATATGGAAGCGCGCGTTGACGCGCGCATTCGCGCTTCGACGCTCGGCTGGAGTCGAGCGGATTCGCGAGTCGCCGCGCGTTACTCGGCCGCAGTGACGCGTCAGACGCCGACCACTACGGACGGACGACAGTGCTGAACTAAACGACAATGGACGAAGATGAAAAATTAATTTTTTTAGTACAGAAATATGAATGTCTGTTTAACGTCAAGGCGAAAACCTACAGTGATAAAAATTGTAGGAAAAATGCCTGGCAAAAAGTAAGCGGTGAAATGCAAATTTCTGGTAAGTACTAACTGTTTATTATTACATTTACATAACATACACAGTAGTTACATTTTATGTACACGCGTTGTAAATCCAATGAAGTATTCAGTTGTGTTTAATAATGTAACATTATGACCACTTTTTGTTCACTTTAACATCGTGTGATCATTTTGTTTTGCCATGGTACTGCCCCATGCTCGGATATAAAATAAGATTTGAATTTATCTCTGATCACCATGGCATTTGTCGTAGTTTGGTTATCGACTGACCGCATATTTTGCATATACTATTACTTGGCAATTGCAAGTTTTCGAGTTCGTCATTTTCTCTTATGTAATTATGCAAACATGTGCATGCAAGAACCATAGAATCAAGATGCATCGGTTGCATTTTTTTTTTTTTTTGAAAAACCTCAAATTTTTGTGACAGGATTCCGAAAGCACTTTCTACTAGGCGCCTTGCTCGACTTAAGCGATAATTAAAAATTTTCTTTTCATGATTGTCAGACACCTGATTTCCAGGATATGGTCTCATAATGTGTTCGGACAAGGGAAATGCTTCGTCTCCTACAAAAACATGTGGCATTTCCTCTATCATACCTGGCAACCTTTTATTAGGCGGTATACCAATCGTATTATTTTGTAACCTTTGTCCAAATTTAGAGCTGTTTAATATGCCGCTATCACTGTTACGTCCATATGCTCCGATGTCAACAATAATGAATTTGTACTTTGCGTCAACAACGGCTAACAAGACAGTACTGAAATATTTTTTGTAATTAAAGTAGAGACTGCCACTATTCCAGGGAGCCCTTATATTGACGTGTTTACCGTCAATTGCCCCTATACAATTAGGGAAATTCCATATGGTTCTGAATTCCTCCTCTATTTTAGTCCATAATTCTTGTGTAGGCTTCGGCATAACAAGTGGCTGTAAATTTTTCCATATTGCTGCACAAACTTCATGTACAATTGTTAAAACAGTGCTGTATCCTACTCGATAACTTTGACCTAAGGCTTGAAAGCTAATCGCCGTAGTCAGAAATCTGTAACAATTTAAAAAATACACGTAAATAATACATTTTATTAGATTAAAATAAAAGTTACAATTTTGTGTTCCTTTTTCAGAGGCGGAGTGTCAAAAGCGGTGGAAAAGAATTCGAGATTGCTACAAAAAGGCTATTAGATTAAGGCAGTTCAAGAGTGGTTCTGCTAGATCAAATGATAAGCCAATAAGATTTGAAAAAGAATTGGAGTTTTTAAAACCATACTTGCAGAACAAACCACAGACGTGTAACTTAGATAGCTCCGAAGAAACTGACCTAAACACTGATACCGACACCAACTTGTCCGCTGCGTCGCCATCTCGACCCGAATCACAATTATCCAACCATTCCGATACTACCCGAAAGAAGTCCCAACCACTATCACAAATGTTATTCGCGCAATATCAGGAAAATAAGAAAAAAGAAGAAGATCCAACAGACACATTTTTTCTCTCTATGTCTAAAACCGTTAAACAGATGCCAATACAAATGCAAGCGCAACTGAAACGACAGATATTACTTTTAGTAACTGACGCGGAAATAAAAGTTGCTTCCAATGCTTCCTTTCAACCTGAAACAACTAATATCAACCCAAGGCAAGCAAATACTTCTTCATCCAGTGGCTATACAACAGAACTACGAACCGAATCAGAAAGTCTTCAGCTGCAATCTAATTCCACTAACTATAATGTTAACACATATACAATGCAGCCAAATACCGGCTGTTATACAACACAGCTACCAACCACTTATACTCCTACAAATACGTCAGCCAGTACCAACAGCACAACCATTAATCAGTTCGAAAATAGCACTTCTTCGAGCTATCGTATAGAAGATTTCGAGCTGCCACCTTCACCGTACATACCATTGCCGATTAGGCGGGTCCACACCTGACGATCCATCGCGCTCCGATCGCGCGCGGCAGGAGCGCGATCCAAATGTGCAGGCGGTGTGGATGTGCCGCGCGCGATCCATGCGCACGTATTGGAGCGCGCGCTCCATGCTGCGCCCGATCCGTAGGTTGTCGGTTTTTTGCCAGCCTCAAAGGTGCCTCAGTTGCGTGGCGCACGCGGTGTGGACGGTTGTGTGTGATTCGCGCGATCCACCACACCATGGACATCTCGCAAAGTCGCCGTCTGATATCGCTTTATAAGGAATTTAAATGTTTATGGGACCCAAAAGATGTTAATTATACCAATAGAGGTGTAAGAGACGATGCTTGGCGTCAGATTTCTCGCGAAATGGAGAACAAACCAATAGAAGACCTAAAGAAAAAAATGCGGTCTCTGGCGGGAGGCTACAGAAGGGAAAAATACAGAGAGAAACAAAGCCGTATAACTGGATCAGGTAAGAAAACAAAGCTACTTATGCTTAAGTAAAATTAAGGAATAAAATTTAGTAGTAAATAAGCTAATAGAATATAAATACACGTGATTATTTAATGAGTTACTTGTTTATTTCAGGTGCTCAAGATACATATAAATCAAAGTGGTTTGCGTATGATGACTTCGACTTTATGGCGGATAAAAATGAACCCGGAACCACTCGCGATACTTTGGAAAATGTGAGTCAAGTTTACTGCTATTCATTTTGCCAAATTATTGTATGGTTTGTAACAAAGTGTCTTGCTAAGTGGGACCGTATTGTATTGGCATTTTCTGTTGCTCTTCTTGGTATGACGGCCATCGGTTGTAATGATTGTGATGGCGGTTCATTTCGCCAGCTTCCAGGTATTACATCTCCATTCTCCTGTACTGTATCAAACGTTCCTGGCGATGTAAAATTGGAATTACTGCGTAAGTAGTTATACATATGAACCGTTGCCAGCACGACTTTAGTCGCAGTTTCTGGTTCCAAAAGCATAGGTTTACGCAGAACTCTGTAGACAGAACTAAGTACTCCAAATGCGTTTTCTACTACTCTACGTGCTCTTGACAGTCGGTAGTTGAAAATTCTTTCACAAGAACCCCTTTCCCGAGTACCATCGTATGGTTTCATTGTATAATCATTCAGCTGAAAAGCTTTATCACCTAGTATACAATAGGGTACTTCAATTTTATAAGGAACTTGCAATATTTCCGGTCGTGGAATGTTTAGTTCTTTTTTTTTCCAGTTTTTTATATAAATTTGTGCTTTTGAACACGCCTCCATCTGATATTCTGCCTTTAGTCCCAACATTCACATACAGGAACTTATAATTTGCATCTACTAATGCAAAAAGAACAATACTAGGAAATAATTTGTAATTATCAAAGTCGTTGCCACTGTTAAAAGGCGATTGCAAAGTGACATGTTTGCCGTCCATCGCTCCTATCACGTGTGGAAAATTCCATTTATTCTCGAATTGCTGAGAAACTGTACGCCAATCTTCTTCAGTTGACGGCACCTAAAAATAAAGATGCCGTGAGATCCTTAAAAATATTTTAAAGCTGAAAATAAGAATAGGTAGTAATAATAATAATGTTGTTACAGGAAGAATCTGATACGACTGAACGGGAACTTGAAGTAAATGCTACAGTGAGCGAAAACGAGAACAGTAACATTGTTAGTAGTGACACACAACCGGAAAGAGTCAACCACCACACATACCAGAGTAGAGAGCAGAATGATCAGAGTGTACGATCCAATGTCGAAACAACAAGCAAACGAACAAAAAAAAGAAAGAAAACTGCTTCTAATAATGCAGATGACATATCAGATGAAACTCTTTCAGAAGCTTTCCAACTTCTGCAACAATGTACACAGCCATCACAACCAGACACAGATTCTTACATCACTTTCGGACAGTATATATCTACTGAATTGCGGAAATATGATCCAGTAACATTAGCTCATGTCAAAAATGCTATATGCCAAGTTATTTTTCAAGCTGACACAGGAAGATATAGCAATTATGGATATTACACTAATTCATATCCTAGCACACCTTCAGCCTCCACTTCATCGCACACTCAGTCTCCTCATCCTCACGATTTTCCACTTCCATCTCCACAGTCATCATCAACTGCTCATCTAGCCTCCACTTCATCGCAATTCCCGTCTCAACAACCTCAGGATTATTCAGTTCCACCTCCACAGGTATCACCATCTGCTCATCTAGCCTCAACTTCATCGCAGTCCCAGTCTCAACCACTTCAGGATTGTTTACTTCCACAGTCACCACCGAATTAAATAAGTACCTATATCCTTTCTTGTTTTCTTTTGTTTTCAAATAATGTTGATTAATTGTAAACATGTTACTTCTTTAAATTATAATTATAATACACTACTTTTCTATTGAGTAATAAAGTATGGTTTACTTACCTTCACATAATCCTTTAACAGGTCAATGATCGCTTCACAAACTTCGGGAATAATTTTCGATATAGACTGTTTGGAAATGCGAAAGAGATACTGCAAACTGACGTACGAATCTCCAGTCGCTAAAAATCTCAATGTTAGTAGTAACCTCTCCTTCACAGTAATGGCATCTCTATAATTTGTATCATTCTTTCTTAGCTTGTTATTCAATAATGAACACAATATCTCAAATGTATTAACATTCATTCTTGCAAAATTGTGTTCAACTTTATCTGACACTAACTCTGCGTAAAGTCGAGTCCCAGATTCCAAGCGATTTTTGTATATTGTTTTTACCCAAAACCGTCTTCTTTTTTTTTTGTGTTTTTTTGCGCAAATATTTAAGCAAAATAAAGGTTACTGCTGCCACGGCAATTCGACGCCGTTGCTGTACGTGTGACTCCATCTCTAGCAAGAGTTCGACTGAATCACGGATCGCTTATGGATCGCTTGGAGCGTAGTTCAGGATCGCAGTTTCAATAAACTGGATCGGCCTAGTACGATCCACGCTCCACGCATCACGATCTTGGATCGCGGATCGCGAGATCGCCGATCCATTTTGGATCGTCTGGTGTGGACCCACCTAATGGGATGACGACGCGGCAACGGAGGGAAGGCGATAATGACTACAGTGAATGACGTTATGTATGGCTGATAAATGCCCTGATTTATTAATTATTAAACTAAGTAAACAGGGTGGGACGGTTCTCCAAAAAATTATAAATACTTATTTTTTGTCATACCTACCTATACTTTCCGGAAATAATGTCATGTAGTTTTTAGCTTAAAATTATGTGATATATGCATGGTATCAGTTTTCGGAGAACTGTTCCTTACACCTTGTATAATAATGCGTAAAAATTATGATTCAAGATAAATAAATCTATATAAATAAAAACAAATGCTTTTATTTTTGTCCTATTTGCGTTCTCAAACTGTCTATCATATTGAAACGAAACTAAGGCAGGGTGTTCTGACGACGCTCGAGAAAAATCCACTGATGTTATAAAGGCCTTCTCACGCAAAATTACGGAACTACTAGGTACGTTACGGTACTACTACCGCCTATCATTTAAAAGCAAATTGAAATAACAAATGCACACACATCCGAGGGGCTAGTGTGAGTTTGATCGAGTACGAAACGTTACTATCGCGTCTGCGTCACAGCGAAATTTGTATGGGGAATCAAAGCTTCCCCATACGTCCGCTAGGGGCGCTGTTCGATTTCCCATACTAATTCGGCTGTGACGCAGACGCGTACTCGATCAAACTCACACTAGGGGTACCGCTCGTTCATCGAGTCCAGTATTGCTATGCTTGCGCTGAATTCGAACACAGTTTTCCGAGTCATAGTCGATCAAAAATAACAATAATAGCTCTTAAAAATTTACGTACATACCTCAAGCATATTGATATCCGCTCTTCAACGGAAATAGGTATTCTTAAATTTGTTTCTTGCTTTTGGATGTGAGGCCTCAAAATATTTACCAAATTTTTAAAACTTATCTAAGCCCATTTTATAATAATCATAAAAATATCTTGGGTCCAGGCTTAAATCGTTACTACAAAGTGTTTTGAATTCGCCAAGAATATGTCTCTTCTTCCATAACTCGTGAACCCAAAATTTTCGTTTTATTTTCCTATTCTCAGCTTCTGATATAATTTTACTTTCTTCCTCTTCAGCTTCTGATATTAGCGCAATCATGATAAGATCGATATCAACCATCGTATACTGTCGAGCGAGCACCATTCACGAATGTTCAAAAGTCACTAAAATCCAGCACTGTGATCCGAACGCGCTAATACGAGCATCGTCGCGCGCAGACGCACGTCGCCGCGCGAACACGCGCGTCGCCGTGCAAAACATGACGCGTCGCGTCGCTTCGACTCTGTGCCAGTGTGAGTTGAGCCTTATATCCTACATCGTAAGAGACGTTGAGTGCTTGAGTGTTCTATGTCCACTCAATCGACCAATCACAGTCTGCGACGCCATGTCCGCCATTTTGTTTGATTCGTCAGTGTGGCTGGAGACATCACGGAAATCACTTCGTCGCTCCCGATAAAAAATTGAAAAGTCGTTTAAATTATTGTATTTTTACGCTAAAATTGTTTTAGACAAGTGCCAAATTATGTCTAGAACATATCTTAAAAGTAAATATAATGAGAGACAGCCGCAAACTGAGCAGTAAGTACTTTTTAATTTAAACTCGATTCCGTTTTGAATTTGAAACAGGGTGTGGTTTTTTAATGACTTTAAACAACCTCCAAGCTAAGCCCTAGAGTGCGATCGTATTTGTAAGTAGATTTTTATTCTTAGCGCAATACACACAAAAGGCTTTATGTCAGAAAACTTTGTCGGAGGCATGTCAGAAGCACGACATGAGCATAAGTTATTCTAACTAATACTTAAATGTCGCCGGGCAACTGAGCGCGTATGCAAGTCACCGATTCATGTCGCCGACATTACTTATTCTTCGCCGCCACAGGCCGCAACACAGGCTGCCGGGCTGTATCGCTGACACGTGTCGGTCGGTGGGCCGGCGGCTTTGGTGTGTATTGCGCTTGAATGACGTGTCGTCCTAGACGCAGGACAGAATAAATTCGTTAAATTAGTAAAATGTCTTATTGTTACTCTGTCGATTTTAGGTGTTACTGTAATACGAATACAACCCCAGTGGACCCGTTACTCGGTAACTAATTGTACAAAGTACTGGCTCCCTATTTGAGTAAAAAATAAAGGTATTAAGGTATTTAAGAATTATTAAACTAACTTTGGTGTGGTTTTTAAAACGCTAGCAAATAACTAACTCTGTTTTGTATTAAACAATAATATTAAACAGTATTAAAAATAATTGTTTGAACAACTTTTTTTAAGTACCGTAATATGTCATAAATAAAATTAACAGAAGTAAAGTTGTAAGTAGTTCAGTTTTCATTGTATATGTCACCGGAAAATTGTAACAACTGTTATTATAGTTTACAATCTTACTCGTCAGAGGTTAGGTTATAATATTCGTAATATAGATTATGATTTAACGGTTTATACAATGTTAATACATATTTTAATAGTGTGAGCTCGTCTATCGCTCGCCATAGGGAATTCTTTACTTTCTACTCGATATTGATTTAAGGTTCTCAGAGAAAGTTGTTTACAATCATAATCATGTTAACGTTTACAATATCAAACTTCTCAATGACTATTTAGAATTAAAAGGGCTATTGGACAGAATTAGCACCAGCATTAAAGAAAAACATATTATAATGAATAATAAAATATTATATTATTTAAACTTCAAACTAGAATGATACTACTTTTATTATTTATTTACAGTATTGCAATAAGATTTTTTGGATAAGGTAAACTGCTTTAATAAAATAAATAACATAATTTAACGTATCTTCATTCTAGCTTGTGGACTGAATACAATTTTTTAATCTTTGTCTAATTTATTGAAATATTTTTTTTAATCAATTGTGGTGCTTGTACTGTCCGGTAGTTGCTATTGTTGTTGCTGTGATATAATTTGAAAAGAAATGTCTTTGGGCGATGCAACAAAATTTCATCCCATCAATATATTAATTGCATTTGAAAAAAAATGCTTTTATAGACGAAGTTCACTCTATAACGACACTTGTTATGCCTGCGCGATCTTGTTATTATTTGGAATGTGTGGCACTTCTTTTTCTGCACTTAGGTGGACATTTTTGAATTTGTCTTTGTCGATTCGATTTTCTTCATTTGTGGCTTTTTTACTTTTGCTTATTGCAGTGCAATAAACATGAGATTGTTTTTTTATTATTATTTTATATACAGGGTGACTGGTAATTCGACCTATTCCTTGAAAGGGGTTATACTAGAGTTCATTTGCAACAATTTTGCCCCAGTTAACTGGGGGTCGAAAATCGCTTGTTTTCGAGTTATCTCATTTTTAAGATTTTTTTGAAAAAATCCATTTTTCCACCTAAAACTGACTGTGAAAAAAATACTCCACTCTCTGCACTAAGTAAGCATTTTTCTAATAGCTGATGAATGAGCGACTACATTAAACTAAAATACATGTGTAAAATACCCGAAACCACTGAAATAAAAGGTTATAAACCGCACGACAAAATTTTTTTATTTGGATTTCGTTTCAATCCAAAGAGGATTACTTAAAAAAAATGTATCACACTTGGCGTACAAATTACGGAAATAACTTCCTCAATTCCTAAACTTTCCAAAAAGGTGCAAATGTTGTCTACTTTGACAAGAGTTTGAAAAAAATTGTTAACAATGGCAGAGCAGGTAGCGGATTTCCTAGAAGCGAACCTTACAAGATGCCGATTTGCTTTTGTCTCTTTCATTTTATTGCTTACATTGTTTCTCTTTTGTAAGTATTCGGGAATGTTTGTACTAAGGTTCACAATCGAGGCCCACTCATTCGCTCAATTCATTAAGTAATCAGTTAGTTTCAACCATCTTGGAGTTCGGACGTGTCGTTGTTAACTAACTTAAATTCTGCGCTAAAACAGCTTCCTTTTCAAATGGCTGCTTACCAAAATGAAGAATACGCGGATATCATGTATTGTTACGGGTTTTGTGATGGTGACGCTGCTGCTGCTCAAAGAGACTATCAAAGACGTTTTCCTACCCGCCGTTTACCTGATGTCAGCGTGTTTGGTACGACATATCGGCGCATTCGAGAAACGGGATCGGTTCGACGTCGCCAAACCGACGCTGGTAGACCTAGCGTTAGTGATCCAATCGAAGAGGAGCAAATTTTGCAGTGTTTTCAAGCAGACGGCACTACTTCAACAAGAATTGTGGCTAGGCAGCTTGGTATGTCTCAGTGGAAAGTCTGGTTCACTCAGCACACAGCACGGCAGTATCCATTCCATTACACGCCAGTACAAGCTATCGAGGAGGGAGATCCTGTCAGAAGGATGGATTTCTGCAGATTTCTAATAAATGCAGACATTGAAGACCCTGAGTATCTAAAAACAATCTTGTGGACAGATGAATCGAACTTCGACCGTGATGGTATTACAAACTATCATAATCTGCATTTTTGGGCCCCTAAAGGTCAGAATCCGAGAAAATCTAACGAAGGACAGATTCTCACTTAATGTGTGGATGGGAATCGTGCACAATAATTTAATCGGGCCATTCTTTCTGCCGGCACGCCTAACCGGCATCGCCTATGAAAACTTTTTAAGAGAAGAGTTACGTCCGCTGCTGGAGGATGTGCCGCTTACCACAAGAACAGCTTTGGTGTATCAACATGATGGCTGCCCAGCCCACTATTACCGGGGCGTGCGACAGTGGATGGATGAGAACTATCCACTGAGATGGATTGGTCGAGGCGGCCCGATCCCTTGGCCGGCTAGGAGTCCCGATCTAACCCCATGCGACTTCTACATTTGGGGTCATATGAAGACATTGGTGTATCGTACACCTATCTCTTCTCAAGAAGAATTAAGAGAGAGGATTTTGGCAGCTGCCCAACAAATTAAAGACACGCTTTCAACTCGAGTGACAGTAAGCGAAGTACGTCGCAGGCTTCGTGCTTGCATACGTAACGGAGGAAGACAATTTGAGCAAGACTTGTGATTTTTAAATGTAAAACTTTAAAACAAAATTTGTAATTTCATATGATTAGGTACTAAACATTATTATTTTACTCTTTTTTTTATTTTCACCAAACCAATAACTTTTTGAATAAAATTCACATCTGCGTGTTTAATAAGGTTTATTTTCCAAACTTGAACTAAAGTACACAACTTTTGCATCTTTTTGGAAAGCTTAGGAATTGAGGAAGTTATTTCCGCAATTTGTACGCCAAGTGTCATAAATTTTTTTTGAGTAATCCTCTTTGGATTGAAACAAAATCCAAATAAAAAATTGTTGTCTTGCGGTTTATAACCTTTTATTTCGGTGGTTTTGGGTATTTTTCACATGTATTTTAGTTTAAAGTAGTCGCTCATTCATCAGCTACTAGAAAAATGCTTACAGAGTGCAGAGAGTGGAGTATTTTTTTCACAATTGTCATTTTTAGGTCGAAAAACGGAAATATTCAAAAAATTCTTAAAAATGAGAGAACTCGAAAACAAGCGATTTTCGACCCCCAGTTAACTGGGGAAAAATTGTTGCAAATGAACTCTAGTATAACCCCTTTCAAGGAATAGGTCGAATTACCAGTCACCCTGTATACCTAATCAAAAATATAATTATTGTTTCATGTACTTAAAAGGCTTGCAAAGGTCAAGAAAAAGCTTTTTGAGGATGATAAAATTAATGAAAAGGACATCATTGAAGACACTCCAAATAAAAATATTGAGAAAGTAAACAAAAAACTTTTTGAGCGTCAAAAAGAGACCAATAAAACGTCCATCCCTGCAAATGATAATCATTTTATAATTATTCCTTTAAACATGCCCGGTGATGACATTCTAATACCATCCAGCGAACTTCCTGTTTTAAAGGAACATCTTGATGGCAATGAGGCAAGTAACAAGCTAAGTCGAAAGCGAAGAAGACAGCCGGAAAACTGGAAAAGAAATATTAAAAAACTAAAAAGAGAAAGAGGAGAAGAGTACACAGGTGCAAATGGAAAATGCATTCCGGCTAAGGTTGTTAAAACCGGGTGTGAAAGTACATGTAAGCTCATGTGTTCTACAAATTTTCCCTTAGTTCAAAGAGAGAAAATAAAATCTCAATTTTATAGCCTGACTGATGCTCAAAAATATAAATTTTACGGAAAATACACAACAAGAGTTAAAAAGAGTAGAACGCGAACTAAAAAAGAAAGTAGCAGGAGATCACACACGTTCAACTATTATTTTCGCAAAGAAAATGAAAATGTCAAAGTCTGCAGAAAATTTTTTTGCTCAACATTGAGTATTTCAGCTCGCCGGATCCACTATTTTCATTTAAAAATGGAAAAAAGTGATGTACTCTTGCCTCCTACGCCGGGAAAAGGTAAATACGTCAAAAAAGAAACACCAATTGAAAAAGTAAACGAAGTGATGGATCACATTAAATCGTTCCCAACAATAGAATCACACTATTGCAGATCGTCTAGTAAGCGCCAATATTTACAGCCAGGGTTGAGTGTATCAAAAATGTACTCATTATATCTGGAAAAGCATAAAGATCCAGTTAAAGAGAACATATACCGGAAAATATTCTGCGAACGATTTAATCTTGGCTTTCATCGCCCAAAAAAGGATGTTTGCGATTTTTGTTCCGAGTTTAAAGCTCAGAAAAGCCCCAGTGCCGATATAAAAGAAAAACATGAAAAACACTTGAAAAGAAAAAAAGAAGGTGACGACGAACGGAATAAAGATCGAAATCTAAAGAACATCGAAAACAACGACACAGCCGTTGTTACTTTTGATTTGGAGAACATTTTTTCACTACCCAAAGCAAACGTATCTTGTTTTTTCTATACAAGCAAATTAACGGTTTATAATTTAACAGCGCACTGCGATTTTAATAAAAGTGCCGTAAATGCTTTATGGGACGAGACTAGGAATGGAAGAAGTGGCGACGATTTAGCCAGTGCATTGGTTAAAATTTTAAAAGAAATAGTGAAAGCTTTACCAGATACAGTAACAAAACTGATATTATGGTCGGATTCTTGCGTTCCGCAAAATAGAAACTCCCATATGAGCACGGCTCTCATAACATTTTTAAAGTCAGAAGATTCGAAAAATATAACAGAGATAACCCAAAAATATTCTGAACCCGGCCATGGCAACGTTCAAGAGGTTGATTCAGTCCACAGTCTGATAGAAAGAAACTTAAGACACCAAGAAATATACAGCCCAATATCTCTTATACGTGCCCTACTAAAAATAAAATCAAATGCTCTAAAACTATTTTTCTTGCAAATGGGGGACGCCGATTTCTTGTCATTTCAATCAGAAGCAAGAAAATTTGGTTTTCATCAGATACCTTACAAACAAGTAAAGTCATTAACTTATTCGAAAGAAGAGTGGTATATTATAAAATATCAAACTTCATTTACGGAACCAACACAAACAATTGATATAAGAAAAAAGAATTTCATTGTTTTGAGTGAAATTACCTTGAAAGAGGCAAATAAAACGTTGACGAAAAAGAAAATTGACGATATACGGAGCATATGGAGGCTCTTATCAAGAAAGCAGAGCGATGGAAAAGTGAAAAAGAAAATCTTGATTAGAATAAACCCGCTGATGAGAAAGAAATTAAAAGAAACAAAAATGAGAAAAAAACAGTCAATGTAAAAAATAAAACTAAAGAAAGTAAAAATGTGAAGAAGACACTCACTGCAGGTAAGCAAACAAAAGGAGGTAAAAATGAGAAGAATTCAGTCCAAGAAAGAAGTGAAACTAAAGAAAGTAAAAATGATAAGAAGACACTCAGTGCACGAAATAAAACAAAAGGAGGGAAAAATGAGACTAAAGGGGGAAAAAATTTAAAGAAGTCTGAAGAAAACAAGAAAAATAGAAAAAGCAAAAAAGCAAAATAAAATGGTATCGATCTGTGATTCTGGATGCTCTGGAACTCTAAAGACAGCAAATACTTTAAATATTTTTAACAGATCGAGATAATAGAGATGGTTAAAAAGTTATTAAAGTGTTTACTGACAGATAGGTACAGATCGGCATAAATTTATTAGAAGGAACAATGGCCTCCGATTTTCAATTTGTTCATCCAATTGGCTAGTAATTTTGAAAAAATCTAATAGCCGGGATACATTTGCAGGTAGCCTTATAAAAATAAGGCTAAGTTTTGTTTTGATTTTTTTTCATGTACAATGGTGTCGATTCAGGCATGGACACAACTTAACTTATTTTAGTCCTGTCACTTTCTGAAAATAGAGAAAGGAAAGAGACAGAAACTGAACAGCTCATTGTAATCCTGTCAAATAAGAGAATTTTCAAGAATCTATGGTTAGATTTGTCGTGATGCGAAAGGGTATTGACTAAGTGTCATCTAAAATCCTTTGAAATTTTTAAACGAATTCTAACTGACAGCACCAAAATAAGTTTCTTCGTCCTTTTCTGTTATCTTATTACAGAAAATGACAGGTATAGACTTATTTCAGTTAAGTTGTGTAATAACCGAATCGACATCATAGTCTTAAGAAAAAACATATGATTTATAAGACACTAATAAATTAATAATTATTTTATAAAAAATGCATTTTTATTTATGAGAACTTTTACAATACAATACAATAATTAGCCTTTATTGTTCACTGTGTATACGGTAAGATCCTATAAAAATGACTTTAACACATTTTTAACTAAAATAACTAAAACAGGTTTATTAAGCGTTCTACTTTCTAAAGAATAATATGGTAAATAAAGACCATCCTGTATATACATTTGGAACAAAGAACAAATAAGCACGCAAAAATGAAACAGTCACTCTGTCCTATCTCTAGGGAGGTAATGGTTTAAGTCCATATTCGTAATAATATTTGTGCATGTTTGTTCTATTTCCACATAAAAACTGTAAAATAAGGTTAAATAATTGCCATCCATAGATGAAAATTATAACAATCAGTTCAAAGGTAACTCATGTATTAAAACAGATCTTGAAATCTAGAAACTCGAGCTTTATACAAAAAAAATAGCATAAAACGCTTCTACTGTAAAATGTAACCAATGGTAAATAGGACAAACAAGCACTGAGGCGGCGATATTGTGATCAACAGAACAGTAGATGCATGGAGTAGATGTTTAATGGTAATTTTTTTTTATTATTGATATAATTAATACCAGAATTTAAAAAACAGTTACGGTTCCACTTTTGTGTCTTGTTTGTTAGATTGTAATTAGTTGTGTACATTTTAGGTTTCCTTGCAATCCGTTCACGTGTGCAGAATGGATTTCGATTGTCGCCAGAGAAAGAAGAGATGACTTTTATAAGCCAGCTAAAAACTCTGTGATATGTTCAGATCACTTTGATAAAGTGGATATAAGCGGAAATACTAACCGACGAAGATTGGTTAAAAACGCAATTCCCAAGTTACAGGTACATTATTACTCAATCAAAATGTTTTTTCTTGTTTTATCTTCTGCTAAAATATTTGTAGCACGATAAATCTTTATTCGTTATCGTGTTATTAGAATTAAATATTGTTTATTAATTAAGGGTATTTTGCAAAAAACAGATTCAACCTCCGTCAGATCTACAATTAACGACACCAAATACCCAACTCTCAGAATCTGATACTGACGACGTAATGGTGAGTATTTTTAGCTGTAGGATACTTACAATTTTGAGATTACAAATTATTTTTTTAATGTAATTACAATAATTAAAATTATGCAAATTATTTTCTTTTAAAGTAAGCTAAATCATTTGAGTAGGAAATTTGTTAATATTTCTAGCTTTCCGACAATTTTGCTCAATGCGTATTGTTCCTGTTAATGTGCCTTGGCAGATAATTTATGACATACGTTATAATCACCTAGATTAAATTTAAGTAATTTTATTTACAGCCGCTTTCACCGACTTGTGAACTACCCATCACACAAAAAGGGACCTGCAACCAAGACCAAGCAGGCCATACTTCTGTTATGAACTCTCCAGTTGCATCTGTATCAGATTTAATATCAGTCTGTGAAACACCTAGGAAGAGATTTCTAAATAAACAGTTACTCGCTGCTCGTAAAATCATAGATACTAAATCAAAACGAATTCAAACATTGCAAAAAGTAAACAAGAGGCTGGTAAAACAAAATAGTTCTTTAAAAACTATAGTCAACTTGTTGAAAAAGAAACAAACAATAGACGAGACAGTCTTAATAGATTTATCAAAAAATGTTGAAGTAGCAGAAGTATTTAATGGAATGTACATAAAGAATAAAAAACAGCGTAAAAAACCTTTTTCAAAATATCCATCGGGTGCCAGAAAATTTGCCTTAACGCTCCATTTTTACTCCCCGGCTGCTTATAAATACGTACGCAAAATGTTCAACACATGCTTACCACACCCTCATACGCTGTACGAATGGTACCGAAGTGTTGATGCGGAACCCGGATTTTGTGCTGAAACTTTGAACAGGATGGAAGCAAAGGCAAAAGAAAGTGGTAAAAAAATATTATGCGCCCTTGTTGCAGATGAGATGGCAATAAGAAGACAAGAAATATGGACAGGTAAGCGTTATGAAGGATTGGTAGACATGGGCTTGGGAAGTGACGATAGCAACCAAATGGCTAGTCAGGCATACGTTTTTATGTTGGTTGCAATAAATGACTCTTGGAAATTACCACTGGCATACTTTTTTATTGATAGTATGAAAGCAGACATGAAAGCCAATTTGATTAAGATCGCACTAGAAAAATGTGAAAAAATAGGGATTCAGATTCGTTCCGTAACATTTGATGGTTGTAAAACGAATATTGCAACCATGAAAAAGTTAGGATGCGAGATAGATAATGCGGAAAATATGATAACAAACTTTAAACATCCTTCTGCAGATTATAATGTAGTTGTGTTTCTAGATGCTTGTCATATGTTAAAGTTAATGAGAAATACCTTTGAATCAAAAAAAATATTACACACAACCGATCATAAACAAATTAAATGGCAATTCATTACTAAATTACACAATTTGCAAGAGGATAACAGTTTGCATTTAGCAAATAAATTGTCTCATAGACACGTATATTTTAAAAATCAGATCATGAATGTCAGATTGGCCACACAGTTACTGAGGAGTGTTTCCAAGGCATTAGAATTTTGTGACAAAACTTTGAAACTTGCCGAATTCCAGGATTCTGATAGTACTGCAGAATTTATAACGATTTTAAATAATCTATTTGATGTCCTTAACACACGAAATTTAAAAGATTTTGGTTTTAAAAAGCCCGTTAGCAAAAATAATTCTCTGGAAATATTGTCGCTTTTGTCGAAAGCAAAAGATTATTTGCTATCGCTGTCCATTAAAGTGCAACATAAAAAAACTGTCAAGATTGGCAATGAATCAAGAACAGTGTTCACATCTAAATTAGTACCGTTAATAAAAACTCAAAATAATACTGGCTTGTTGGGACTATTGACATGCATCAGTAGCTTGACATACTTGTACAACACTTTAGTGGAAACTGACATCCTCTCATTTCTATTGGCTTACAAATTCAGTCAGGACCATGTCGAGCTGTTTTTTGGGGCTATAAGAAGTCAAGGTGGGCATAATAATAACCCAAACACTCGACAATTTAAAGCAAGCTTTAAAAAACTTTTGTCTCATTTGGAACTTAGTTCGAAATTTACTGGCAATTGTCTCCCACTTGATAACATTCCAATCCTATCTGGAGCTCAATCTCTTGATAAGATTAATAACACCTCTATAGGACATCGCCTTGATGTAAGTGAAGAGAGAAACATAAGTGAAGGGGAGATTTTTAATAACAGACACGTACAGCAAAGTTTTGAAAAATATCAAGAAAATTGCGATGAACTTTCTTTTACATTGGATGAAAGTCCAACCTGTAGTGTTATACCGCAAATAGTAGGATATATTTCCGGATTTGTTGTTAGTAAATTGGTGAAGAAACTAAAATGTAACCAGTGTATAAATAACTTGTGTGCAACAGAGAAACAATTATTTCACAAATTGATAGACTTAAGAGACATGGGAGGGTTATTTTATGCCTCTGAGGATGTGTTTAATATTGGCATGAAAACCGAAAGCGTGATAAGACATTTTATTCGCTTAAGTGGAGGTAAATCTTTACAAAAAAAGTATGATAAGAACTTTATATGTACTATAGTTTTAAAATTATATATTAACAAGAATATATTTCCTGGAGGCGATGCACACAACCACGAAATTACTTTACTCAAATCAGTAATTGAAAAGTTTATTGACGTAAGGTTACATTACATATGTAAAAAAGAAACAGGAGATATTAAAGATAAATCTAAACGACAATTATATAACAAGCTCAATTTATTCAAAGGAAATTAATTCCAGGAAATTAATTCTGTGGTTGGTATAATTTTTGTGGGTATCGTGTAAAATTAAGAGGCAAGACCATCAACGCTCGCTGCATACAAACGTAGTCCTCTGTTTTCTTCCTGGATAATTTATACCTCTACAGCTATCGTTTTTTTAAATAAAATGTAGGACTGCTGTGTGCATGTAACATGTCCCAGTAATTCGGTTTTTTTAAATAATTTGGAAAAGAAAATATTTCTAAATAAGTTTTTAGAAAAAAAATTCCAAATGACAGGGACATTCCTACAGTAGTCCTAGACACTCTCTTCCATTTTCTAAACTTTACCTTTGATTCCTTACGAGATACCAAAATATGCGCAAAAACGAAGCATAAAATGGCCATAACTTTTGATCTGGTTGACCTAGAAGTTTGATTTTTTCACTGCTGCAAGAAAATACGGACTTGAGTATTCGATACTAATTTCAACTTGATACCTGTACGCGTTCCTGAGAAAAAGGAACATACAAACAGACAACAAAGTGATCCTATAAGGGTTCCGTTTTTGATATTGAGTACGGAAACCTAAAATCGATAGCTCAAGAGGTATTTATCCAGGAAGAAATAGGGGACTACGTTTGTATGCAGCGAGCGTTGATTGCCTAGCCACTCAAAATGTATTCACTTTAAATGGTATAAAATCACTAGCCATAATCATTAATTTGCTCTAAAATTATTTTTTATAACATATAAAAGTTCTAAATGTGTATACAATTATAGATACAATCGGGATGATTCTAGAATAGCCGGTAATTTATTGATTTGATTAATTGATTGATGATGTGATTTTATCACCATTAATTTGATACCTAATGAGGGGATACGATTGTTTTTAGTCAATAAAAAAAGTTGAAAGTGCGATTTTGTTTTATTAATTCAATCACCATCATTCATGTCATCATAGATACCTGCGAATTAAAACAGTTATAGAGCAAATGACCAAAATATTTTAACTAAACCTAAAAACTCCTAAAACTAAAATATAACTAGAAGGAAATAACAAAATATGCAACTAATTAAATATAGAATCTCAAGAATAATAGGTAAGTATGTACAAAATTAACAGTCATCTAATTTATTAATTTTTGATACTATTTAATTTTCATACTAATAAAATAAATAAATATAACTAACGTACATAAAATCATAAGGTTAATAATCATTTAAACTAACAAACATATTTACCCACATCATAAATAATCTTAAATAAAGAACTAAACTTTCACGTACTTACAATATTTTAAAGCTCAATGCGACTCCATACCTCCCGTAGTAAAACTCGACGACTCGTGAGGCAACGAACTTCGATCAACAGGGCAACGAAGCAAAACGATGTAACTCGCAAGGTATTAACTGGTAAAAAGCACTGTAACAGTAGCTGCGGAAGGTTGATTTTATAAACGTTTATGACAAACGTCTTTTTATGTCGAGATGATAGATGCGCTTTGCAGATTTTTTGTGACAATGTTAAATGGTCGTAAATACGAGATTACATTTTGAATATTTGGGACTTTATTACTTGGTAGTATGGTTGCAATTTGGTTGCACTGAAAAATATTTTTAATCTTTTGTCTTGCATCGTTCGTAAACAAATGTAGCTATGTAGGTATATGTTCACGCGGACAGTATTTAGCTTTGATTTTGTACGTAATCCTTTATCTAGTTGGTTTATTGTTGATCGAAGGTACGCAGCCATATGCTCTCTGTATCGTATGTTAAAGCTACGTCCCGTTTGACCGACGTAAACACAATCGCATTCATCGCAGTTTAATTTATACACGCCAGACCTCCTACCTACCTCCGTTTTTTCCTTGCCATTGCACACTACCCTACGAATAGTGTTGTTTGTGCGGAATGCTACGTGCACACCGTTGTTTCTCAATATTTTTGCGATCTTTTCTGATATTGTTCCTACATATGTTATACTTGACCGATAGTGGTGTACTATCCGCTCAGCAGGTACAGCATATAAAAGCTAGGTTGTGTTTTGACGATCCTTCTTGGTTATTATATTATCAACCATTTTGGTCGCATAACCGTTTGCTAGGGCGATGGAGTAGATGGTGTGTAGCTCCTTTGTGTATGCATGATCACTTAGGGAAATAGTCATTAATCTATTGACATATGCGTGAAAAGCTGCTAGTTTATGTTGCCACGGGTGACAGGAGGAAGCTGGTATTACTATGTCCGTGTGAGTAGGTTTACGATATATTTCGAATACGTGTCGACTATACTCCCGTTTGATGGTCAAATCTAAGAAGTTGATGCAATGATTCTGTTCCAGCTCTATTTTAAACCGTATTTTTGGATGGCAGTTGTTTAGGTATTCTACAAAAGTGTGAAGTTCTTGTTCTGTGCCGGTCCAGCACATGAGTATGTCATCAACATATCTAAAATAATATAGGATGTTATTGTTACCTATAATATGACTATTTTCGAAGTTATCCATGAAGATCTCTGCCATTAAAGGACTTAAAGGAGATCCCATAGCTAACCCCTCTTTTTGTCTGTAATAACGGTTATTGAAACGGAAATAGTTTTGTTTCATACATATAGACGTTAAATGTATAAGTTCTCTAGCTTCCTCCGGATGAAGACGTTGCTTCCCGAGATGATCACTTAATATAGACAAACATTCCTCATAAGGAACATTTGTAAATAAGCTGTCTACGTCCAGTGAAAGCAAGATTGATTGAGTAGGTAATAAAAATTTTTAATCTGATCTATTAGATGTTTTGTATTTTGTAATCCATACTGCGGCTTAAATGCGGATTTGTCTTTAAATGATTGCATTTAGTCGCTTCGCTAACTCATATGCCGGACATCCTATATATGATACCACAGGTCTAATGGGAACATTGTCCTTGTGTATTTTTGGTAGGCCGTACAACACAGGGGCTTGTGGATTCATAGGTGGTATTGCACTTTTTTGAAAATCGTTTGCAAACCTGTATGCTGATCCATTTACCGCTAACTTTACCTCTGTGTTGTATTTATTTGTTGGATCTGAGTCAAGAGCACTGAAGTCTCCACTCTGTAACACCTCATCGACCTTACTAATATAGTCATTGTGGTGTAGTATTACAATACTGTTCCCTTTATCGGCCTTCGTAACTATAAGATTATTGTCGTGGATCTTATTTCGTATCGACCTCATCGCTCCCGACTGTTGACCAGCTACACCATTGTGACTTTGCTGATCGATATTGGTTGTCCCTATCTCATTTGCCACAAAAGTCCTAATGGTGGCTTTATCCACGTCTCCGTTACTCTTACCTAACACGATTGCTACCTCTGTATCAACAGCCAGATCCTCTAATGATTTCTGGCTTATTTTTGGTGTTATATTATATTTAATTCCATTTTCCAGAAACGTCATTTCGCGTTCGGAAAGTTGTACATTAGTAACATTTTTGACTCGTGGGTAAAATGAATGGCCGTTTTCGGTGACGTCTGTATTAGTATCGCTGTGCCTACCTCGACTATTATGTACCAAGACGTTCAATTTCCGCTGTTGTTGTAGGTACTTCGCATGTACTACTTGTGATGCTAGATCTCTGGCCTTGTGGTCCAACAAATCAAATTGAGCCCTATGTAAATTAAAGGTCAATTCGGTGTGAAGCGCCCTTTTGCAGTTAGAGGGAACATTTTTCCCACCAATTAGAACCAATATAAAATACCAAAGTTTCTATTTGTAATTTTATTTTTCGACCTGACAACACTAACAGAACATTATGACATTTCGGTTTATTTTTATTTGACATTGACAGACTGTTTTTTTTTCACAAAGTTGTTGAAGTGAATATTCATAACTGGCGTTTTTTGCTATTGCAAGGGAAATCGGTACATATCTTGGCAATAAAGTGGTGAAAAAAGGTAAGTTCTTCTAGATGTTGTGCTTTTGAATGTTATTTCATAGATGTAAGACGTATTTTTGATGTATCTGCCACAAATTTTCATTTATGTCGATTTTTGTTGGTGGGAAGAATATTCCCTCTAACCGTGAGGTACCCCGCTTCCTATAACTAATAAGGTTAGAGAAAATATTCCTTTATTGTGTTTATGGTAACTGTTTTTATTTCTTTGCGACTAAGGATTAAATGTTTTGGTGGTCTTATTATTACACTGCTTTTCCTCGGGGTCTTGGTGTGGTTTTTGCATGGCCTTTATTTTTTATTTGCAGATTGATTGAAAATGAAAATACTCCGTAATGACGAAATTGAGAAGGAATTGCTCGATATGTTCGGTTTGTCTGAACCTGAAGAGTCCGAAGATGGCGAAGAATCAGAAGAGGATGACGCTCCGTACAATGTCACGAAGCTACAGCGAATCTTAGGGGATTTGGACGAACCAGACCTTCGATCTACTGCAACAATACGAGCGTCGTTATCGCCTCAACCATCTACATCATCTGATGCGGAGTTCCCATGCGTTGAGCCTTTACTTGTAATACCTCCACTTACTGTGACAGAACCTGTTGCGTCTTCATCTGCAGTGCCGTTACCTGCTGTGCCGTTACCTGCTGTGCCGCAACCAGCTGTACTGCTACCTGCTGAGCCTCCTATTTCACATGAGTTACCTGTAAGAGGAAGGGGACGAGGAGCTAGGACGGAACGTGGATCTGGAACGGGACGTAGTGCTGGGACAGGACGAGGATCTGGATCTGGAAGTGGACGTGGAGAACGTGGAGCTAGGACGAGGGTAGGTAGTGGGGCCATACGGGAGAATAGAAGATTTAGTCAGAGTTTGGGAGACGAAGACGGCGATTTATCCGAAGATAATGCGTTACCAGAATCAGAGTCAGAAAGAAGTGATTCTGACAGAGATGAAGAAGCATGGAAAAAAACCTTGTGGACTGATATTAGGCCACAGGTTGACTCTTTTGATAGCGTTCCAATGATTCCGACACGCGTATTACCATCTAATGCCAGGCCTATCCGATATTTTGAAAAATTTTTTACTCAAGAAGTTTTTGAATTAATTATTACAGAGACTAACCGTTATGCGAGTCAAAACAACGTAATAGGCTGGACCATACTAGACATAAAAGAATTGAAGGCTTTCCTAGGTATCTTGATTATTATGGGATACCATATTTTACCTACTTTCGAATTGTATTGGTCATCAGATCCCGAATTCAGAGTTGACGAAATAGCTTCCACCATGGCATTCCGAAGATTCAAGCAAATTTTACGTTGTTTGCATCTAAATGATAATGCCAAACAACCTGCTAGATCTAGTTCCGAATATGATAAGTTGTTCAAGATTCGACCATTATTGACGCTTATCAACACAGCTTTTCAAGAAAATGCGCACAACTCTTCATCCCAGTCAATAGATGAATCAATGATTGTTTTCAAAGGAAGGTCTTCATTGAAGAAGCCTATGAAACCGATAAAAAGGGGTTTCAAGGTGTGGTGCCGCTGTGATAGTAGCACAGGTTATCTTTACGAGTTTGAGATATATACCGGAAGAGATAATGACAGAGTAGAAGACAATTTAGGAGGAAAAGTGGTCACGAAGTTAACAGAAAAATTGAAAGGAATGGCAGCAGTGCATGTCACATTTGACAATTTTTTTTGCGGTTATGATATCATGAATTATTTACATGTAAATGGTATTCACGCGAGCGCTACTGTCCGCAGGCAAAGAGCAGACTTACCAAAACTTATAAAAAGTAAAAGAAAACTAAAACTAACAAAAGGTCAGTACAAATGGAGAGTGAAGGAGAATGTAGCTTGTGTAATCTGGCAAGATACAAAAGAAGTTTTATTTATGACCAATGCTTTCCATCCAACGGACAATGTAACATCCGTATCCAGGAAAGGAAGAGATGGTTCCAAGACAGATGTAGTGTGTCCTGCAGTAGTGAAGGAGTACACAAAAAGGATGGGTGGAGTGGATCACTTTGATCACATCAAAGGGACATATTCAGTTGGACGAAGAAGCAAACGGTGGTGGCTTCGCATATTTTATTTCATTTTTGATGCCTGCATCACAAATTCATTTTTGCTCCAGGGAAAGAATGCGAATGTTACCAAATTGTCCAACCTGGAGTATCGTATAGCTCTAGCCAGAGGACTTATTGGTGGTTTTTCTTCCCGAAAACGTCGTGCTGATGGCGTCAACTACGTCGTAAGAAAAAAAGTAGCTGTTTCTGAAAATTATCAAAAGGCAATTCACATTGTCGCACCAGAAATTCGCTTTTCCAATGTTGGTGATCATATGCCAGATGACATACCGTCGTATCAAAGATGCCGATATTGCAGCACTAAGGCAAAGGATAAGCGATCTAAGATAAAGTGTAGCAAATGTGGAGTGCCTTTATGCATAACGGGGCATTCCACGGGAAATGGGAAAATGGGTAATTATTTTCTATAATTGATATGATTATAACCAATTTATTCTTAACGCAATATATATAAGTTAAATTTATATGATCTGTAAAAATAATTTAGAAAAAAACAAGTTTAATATTTTTTTTCACTATGACAAGTTGTTGTTTATTATGAACGAGTCGTACGATTTTTTGAACCATATTGGCAACACTGTTTTCGGCCATTTTGATTAACATTTTCAACCAAATAGCATCGGAGAGTGATACGAGTTTCTTGAATTTTAATTTGTCCTAAAAATACAGCAGAAAAGGTAAGAATTTTACTCTCTAACCCATAAATACAAAGAGCATGTAGCATGTCCCACCAGTCACACGAAAACATACAAAAGTTGTATTTCTAACCTCAAAATGCGTTGTACTATAAGGTAGCTTTTTGGAAAGTAAGAATTGGCTAATTGTTAAACTGTTTAGCATATTTTTTTTTGGTTCAATGTATTAAAGGGTGGAAAAGATGTGGTTTTCATTCTTGTCCCACAAGTCACTGTGACTGGTGGGACATTTTTTGTAAAACTTGTTATGGATTGTTCTTAACATTTCTAACCTATTTCTAGCCTGTTTCTATGCTTGTTTTTGTGTGTGATTGCTTTTTCTGTTTTTAAGATGAATGCTGCTGAGCGAAAAAGGAAATCTAGAGAAAAGTTGAAAAGTGATGAAAGTAAGTGGAAGACTGCTCTAGAAAACCAAAAAAAAAATGATCAAACACGAAGAGATAAGGGTAAATTTTTACGTGAAACTAATGAAGCTGCTAGAATCCAGTGGAGAGAGACAGAGAGGCTACGTAAAAGAAAACAAAGAGAAATGAAAAAGTTAGAGGGTATCAAGAAGACGTGTGTTTCGGCGTTGGGTTCATATAAGACAATAAATACCTTGAAAAATGCGGTTGGAAAAATTAAAAAAGCTCTTCCTGTAAGTCCAACTAAAAAGTCAGCTGTATTGATACATGTTTTAAAAGAGATGTTACCAACGGAGGCTATTCATCATCTAAGTAATAAAACAGTTAAAACTAATATAATAGCCATAACGGATGAGACAAAGAAGTTGGTCATACATTTTTATGAACAAGATGACATAAGCCGGCCATCTCCTAACAGGAAAGACACAATGTCAATCAAAGATAAAGAAACAGGAAAACGTGCTCATGTTGCTAAGAGGCACATGGTGATGACCATTGCGGAAGCATATGCCCTGTTTAAAACTGAATATCCCGACATAAAAGTGGGAAAGAGTAAATTTTTTGAACTGAAACCCCTCCATGTAAGACCTATGAGTGAGATACCTCATAATGTATGTGTATGCAGCTACCACGCAAATTATACGTTTTTAATAGAAGCACTGAACAAGTTTTTTCCAAAATTGCCAATTTCTACTGCTGAGTTTCTGAAACTTATATGTTGCGATATATCTAAAGAAAAGTGCATGACCAGTGACTGTGAAGAATGTTTCGACGTTACGGATATTCTTCCATTGAAAGGATTAGACACAACATTTAAGACTGATTGGAAGCAATGGCAAACTGTCGACGGCAGATGCCATATGGTAAGCCTTAATGGTACCTTACAAGACCTCATTAAAGAGATTTTAAAGCAAACCCCCAAGTTCAAATACCATACATTTGCAAAAACTGCACAATCGAACTTTTTTAAACAAAAAGTTTCTGAAAGCACAGATTCGGAACTTGTACTTCAAGCTGATTTTGCAGAAAATTTCGCCATTCTACAACAAGACGAAATCCAATCTGCACATTGGAACCACAATCAGGTTACCTTATTTACGGGATGCGCATGGGCTAACAAGGGTATGGCAAAAACTTCTTACGTTGTAATGTGTAATGAGTAACCAGCTTACTCATGACAAATATGCAGTGTGGGTATTTATGAAGAAAATTATGGAGGACCTGAAATCTCGCTACCCTAATTTGAAGAAGGTTCATATTTTTACTGACGGATGTGCGGCTCAGTTTAAAAACAGATTTACACTTTCAACCCTTTGCTACTCTGAGGCAGATTGGGGCGTGGAAACAGAATGGAGTTTTTTTGCATCCGGTCATGGAAAGGGTGCTGTGGATGGTGTCGGAGCGACCGCCAAAAAGACTTTATGGTCCGCCATTATGACCAGAAAAGCTGTTCTGGATACTAGCTACGACTGCTACAGATATTTGGCAGAAAACGTTTTGGGACTCCAAGTATTCTTTATTGCCTTCGGAGATATAGAACCTTTCCAACAAAGCCTAGATGAAAGATGGCAAAATATGAAACCAATACCTCTAATTCAGAAGCATCATCACTTCAAATCCCATGGTAGCAAAACTATTAAATATGCTCTCACCGCAACATCTCAAGATGTGAAAAAGGTGTTATTGATCCAAGATGGGAAACTAAAGTACTCTGATGTATACTCATCTGACAGTGAATATGACAACAACATTCCAGCAGCTCCCGAAGTAAATGAAACCCAAAATGTTGAGACAATAGCTAGTTCCAACCCAGCAGTTCCCAAAATAAATGAAACCCAAAATGTTGAGACAATGGCAAGTTCGAACCCAGCAGCTCCCGAAATACATGAAACCCAAAATGTTGAGACAGTGGCAAGTTCCAACCCAGCAGCTCCCGAAATAAATGAAACCCAAAATGTTGAGACAATGGCTAGTTCCAACCCAGCAGTTCCCAAAATAAATGAAACCCAAGAAGTAAGTTTAAATGACATAAAAAACGGAGAGTTCCTTCTTGTCAGATTGGTGGTAGAAGGAAAGAAACATAAACATAAATTGTATATAGCGGTCTCCCAAGCAATAGATACAGAAGAACAAGCAATCCAAGTCACTTATTTAAAATCATCCTCACGAGACGGCACCAAATTCGTCATGGACGAATCTGACGAACCATACCACATTTCTATTAATCAAGTGATGCGAATTCTTGAAGAACCATCAATAAAGATGTGTGGTAATCGCATTTATTACCAGTTTCCACATGCGATTGATTTTTCTACATGTATGTGAAAATGACTGAAAACTATTGTGTTGATTAATTATAAGAAAGCACTATGTTGATTTTCTCCAAAATATTAATATAAAATAAAATAGCCTTTTATTTCAGTACTGTTATAAACTATAAAAATTGAAACTGTAACTTAAATTATATCTGAGGCCACTCTTGTTCAGTATGGTCCCAACGTTGATCTGAGCTCGTCCTCCCATCTCATTTGTGGCCGTCCCCTCTTTTTTTTTAATGCTACTTTTGCCATAGATGTTCTTTATGATGTTAATATTAGGTTTCATTGACTCCCTGCTGCCTCAGACTTGCCCATATGAACGGATGGTTGAAATGTCAAATGGTTTTGAGTAGTCGATGAATGCAAATACAGCTTCTTTTGGTACTAATTATACTTCTGGATAACCTATTTAACGGTGTGAATGTGGTCGATTTGCTAAAGTTTTTTCTGAAACCCGCTTGCTCGATTGGTTGGTTTTCGTCGATTCTGTCAAGTATCACTTTTGCGAACACCTTGTAAACATTCGATATGAGGCTTATGCTAATGTCGTATTTGTCACCTTTTTCGTGTATGAGGATGATGTATGATTCTCCCCATTCATTTGGGATAAGTCCTGTGCGTAGTATGTCGTTGAAAATTTCAGTCAAGATTGGACTTATTTCCTGGATTGTTCCTCTCATCAACTCGTTACGAATTCTGTCTGGGCCTGGTGCTTTTTCTAGCTTTCGGGTTCTGATGGCTTTCTCCACTTCTTTGGTGAGTATAGTTGGTACTGCGTCTGTTGCATCATGGGGTTCAAAGGAGTTCTGTTTCTCTGCTTCACCTTCCGGGGTTGTATACTGGTTGGATTATAGGGTTTTGTAGTAGTCTGTGGCTATTTTGTTAATTTCTTTGCAGTTTCTGGTCAAAGTTTGTTTTATTTTCAGTTTGATAATCCACTCCTTGCCTTTCTCTCTTAGTTCTTTTAGAGCTCTCCTCATACCTCCAGTCTTCGTGATGTGCTTCTCTAGTGTTTGTATCCTTCTAGTTTTCCTGTCCTTTTTCATACAGATATTAAGATATTTGAAGAAGATATTAATAATAATTGTTAATTCGTTATAATATTGGTTTATTAATTAATAAACAATTCTGAATATGACATAAAAACGAGTATTTTTTTTTGGCTTATTTCGTATTTGTCCCACCAGTCACAACACGTTGTCCCACCAGTCACAATTTCTACTTTTTATATTTTTTTGTAGAAACTAAACTTGGTGCTAATTTTAAGTTTCTGTTGTGGTCTATTTAATCATTTCATAGCATAGTAAAAGACATCTGGCTATGTATAGTATTTGGGCTAAAATCTCGATTTACAGTGCAGAAGGCGCAGGTGTGGTATTTTTGACCGTCCCACCCTACACACCTTAAACCACTATAATATCACCAAAATATTTATTTGTTAAAATTTTCGGTAAAAGTCTTATATAAGTCTGTTCATCATCTATAGTAAAGTATCTATTTGATCATTATATTAGATAAAAATTCAAAGTTACAGGCCTAAACATTAGGGATTCTGGAGTAAACTGTCCCACCAGTCACTATGGAATGCCCCTAACACCATGTTTTTCGAATTTTCATAAAAATATCTAATTTTCTTTTTCTTTTCTTATTGGTGTCTAATTGTGTGACATTATAGAGTTATTATGCATGATTTATGTCGTTTTTTTTAGTTTCTTGAAAAAACATACCGCTATTTCATTATTCTTAAGCAGGTAGAGGGAATATTTTTACCACCAAATAAAAAATAAGTAAAAAAAAAAAATTAAATCACATTTTATTTTAGGCATCTTAAGTAACACAAATTCGAAAACCATATCATTCTATCTCATCTAGAACCTTATAACCGTTAAAGGGTTAAGATGTAGCTTTAGGTTGTCTCTGACCGTAAACCAATGGCGAGACTCCGTATCTAGCCACACTATTTGGGCCTTTCGTATTGCCTTATCAGCTGCGCGGCTATATGTGTTGGAACGGATATTTATATAATTAGGTATGACATTCAGGCGTTTGCATTCTTGATTGAACCAAACGTACGTACGTACGTGAGAATACATGTGTCCAGGGAAAGAAAGAGAAGATGCACACAAGCACAAGCTCGTACTAGCAAAGCTCGACTCAGTAAAATGGTGGATAGAGCAAAGTGCCCCTCCCAATGAGGATATAATAAAAGTAGCAGACATTCTTCTTGAGGATGGGAGAGAACAAGTCAGAAGATATTATGGTATTAACTGGAGCCATTCAAAGATAAAATGGGGTCAGCCAATAATGGAACGAAAAACAGTTAGGACTGGAAGACCAATGTTGGACATTCCCTCTCATTTACGCGAGGAGCTTGTCAAGGAGATATTATTTCCGGACTCTACAATACCATCCAGCAGGCTTTCAGCACCTAGGATTGAGAAGATGAAGACATTGATGGATCTCAAGATCGAAACAAAAATGAGTTTGTCGCGCCAAATAAGAATACTCATAAACAGCCTTGACCCTCAGGAGCGTTATCTACCCGTGATGCCTGGATTAAGCGGAGAGTTAGTGCCCATCAAGCACGCCTTGTGCCATACAAACATTGTTTTAACTGACTATTGTGTGGAAGGAAATGAGGGGGACAGCAGCCCATGGCTTTAAAGATTACGCTTGAAAGAGAACATGAAGATATGAAGATATGTCCTACCCCCACCGAAGGATCATGGTCCACGATATATAACCAAGGGGAGTACAGTCACAAACAGCTTGCGCTTCAATACTTAAAAACTATCTAATGAATATGAATTCTTTGCAGTAGATTTTTAATAAGGAACGAAACAGAAATTCTTATTTGTTATTGTATAAGGTTGTTAGGTAAATGTTGTTTTGTCACATTTTGAACTTTCAGTAGGTACCTACTTACTTAATTAGCTGTTTATGCTGATTATAAAATTTACCAGATCGTACTTTTAACCTCTCGTATGCCGAAGCTCTAATCCGTACGAAAAAACAATTGATTTCTATTGTGTCTGTCATTTGTGGCATTTGTAAAGTTAATAGGTACCTAGATGTTCCAAGATACAGTTAAATAACAAACTTACCTAACTCATTAAAAGTTCGAATAGTGACATTCTAGATACTAGAATTTTAAAATTTTGTACAAGTAATTACTAATTTACGTACCTGACTAGGGGTTTATCTACTAGATCCTACCTATGTTATGTTATTTATGTTATGTATATATATATATATATATATATATATATATATATATATATATATAAATATTGGTTATGCTTATCGTAGTGTATAAAAAGAACAGTCTTAATCAGTTGCTATGGTCGAGCGCAGCCATAAAGCATCATCATCATCATGTTGTAAAGGTGTTATTTAAGAATGGTACCTAGCAGCATGTCATGACTATTTTGATTACTTACCTTCTTAAGAATCCAAACAGACACTGGGTATAGCAGTTGTATACTGATCATTAAATTGATACTACATTAAAATCCACATTGGGTATAGCAGTTGTAGACTGATCATTAAATTGATGATAAATTAAAATCCACACTGGATTATAGCAGTTGTATACTGATCATTAAATTGATGATAAATTGAAATCCACACTGGATTATAGCAGTTGTATACTGATCATTAAATTGATGATAAATTAAAAATCCACACTGGGTATAGCAGTTGTAAACTGATCATTAAATTGATGATAAATTAAAATCCACACTGGATTATAGCAGTGGTATACTGATCATTAAATTGATGATAAATTAAAATCCACACTGGATTATAGCAGTTGTATACTGATCATTAAATTGATGATAAATTAAAATCCACACTGGATTATAGCAGTGGTATACTGATCATTAAATTGATGATAAATTAAAATCCACATTGGATTATAGCAGTTGTATACTGATCATTAAATTGATTATGAATGTAAAACCCACATGGTATAACAGTTACATACTGATCATTAAATTGATAATTAGCATACAAGCATAGCATATGCTCACGACTATGTTCCCCGAAGGGGTAGTTAGAGACAACAAACTACTTACATAAATACGTTGGAAGATGAGAAGAGGTCATAACTAAAAACAGATTGTTCTGACCATTAAATAGGTAATTTTAGAATTTGGAGACATTCTAAATAAAAGTTGTACCTAATCCTTTCCGGCTTATGGCAGATCAAATCTGAACATTAAATTGTTTAAGCAGACAATAGTAAAACTAGTCTGAATCATTAAATTGATTGGTTTCAGGACGCCTCAAATATGTCGACATCATTAACGCTGGAAAAATTTGACTGTGACGGGGATCACACTTCTGTGGGAGTAAGATGGGAACGCTGGAAGCGAGCACTGTATATATACTTAGAAGCATCAAACATCGACAAAGATGACAAAAAACGAGCAAGTCTGCTGCATCATGGAGGACTTGAGTTACAAGAAGTTTTTTATACCTTACCTGGTGCGAATGTAGAACCAGAAGAAGGTGTAGATGTGTTCTCTGTAGCTATTTCTAAGCTTGATGCATACTTCACACCTAGACAAAATAAAGTGCATGAAACACACATATTCAGACTGCTGAAACAAGAATCGAACGAAAAATTCGAGAAATTCCTCGTCCGATTACGACAACAGGCAGATAAATGTCAGTTTACCGACAAAAACGTGATCTGCCGCATAGAAAGCTATTTACGCAGCATTTGCACCTAAACTGCAACCATACGAATTCGGGTCCGTATGCCTTTCGCTACACTACTTATTAGAATTTATAGGAAAGATTAATCCACCATTGGTTTTACAGAAGAAACCAGAAGAGGTAATCCCAGGGCTTTATAAAAAGTGCATACAGATTGTTAAGTCCAAAAACGTCTTTTGTACTTTTACGAGGATGGGTATTAAGTCAGAATTCCTATGACGCTTTTATAGGAAACATGTCACCCCGGACAAAGGCGTTTTTATGAATGCAGGTGACCCAAGGTAATAAAGTCCCTAAAAGATGGCGATTTACTGCAGAGCAAAAACTGCCCTCGGTTACGCTGCAGAAGCAAAGCCCAAAGGGGTACAAAATGCTGCAGAAAATATTCATAATGCGATCAAAAGACTCCGAGTAAATTTATGCGTAATGTTCTTGTGACGCCAGGATTGAATGCCAATGTTATGGCACATTTGAAGGCCACTGTACTGAAATGGGACAACAAGCAGAAGCTATGCTTCATTATATTTGATGAGGTAGCTTTGATTTCTCATTTAACATTTGTGGAAGCAGAAGAGCAGATTGAAGGATTCGTTAACTTCGGCGATGGCGAAGAAAGAGTCCAAACATTTTGCGACCACACCCTCGTTTTTATGATACGAGGGCTGGACACCTGATGCACATTACTTCTGCGAAGGCACAACAAGGTAAATACATTTTTTTTTCTTAACTTGCCCACATAAAAAGATGTGGGTGGATACAAAGAACGTCTTAAAATCTATGAAATACGTAAAAAAATGAAGATCAGGTACAGTGCTGTCAATCACTAATTGGATACAAACTATAGAAATTTTTGAATATAATGGTAGAGATGCTGTCGCAAAAATATGATTTGACATCTGTTTGGATGAGACACTTCAATCAGGACCCCTTAGAGAACTTTTTTGGCTGCATTCGAAGCCACGGCTATAGAAATATACCACCAACTTGTGCTGGCTTCGATGCAGCCTTTGCGTTTTTGTTAATAAATAATTCGAGCAGTATTAACTCTCCGGGGTCTTATTGTGAAGTAGATTCCTGTCATATTTTTAAATCACTAATGAAGCTTTTCTTCAAAAGACGAGGTGTCAAACCATAGGACAGAAATCGATTTTGATGATGTGGGCAATGTGTCTTTGTAGACTTTAAAGAGAAAATTAAAAATAATTTAATAAAAACACAATTGGAGTACGTTATAGGGTATGTTTTGCGCCAATTAATGTATTTAAAAATTGTGAAAATTGTAAAAAATGCTTCCTTGAGGAAAATAAGGGCTCTACAACAATGATTTTAAGGGAGTATTTTAAAAATAAGCAATGCATACATACCCTAATACCAAGACTATGATATGTTTTTCCAATATTCAAGATTGTGTTACAAATATAATTAGAAAAGATAGCACAAAACTGCATATAAAAGCCTACATCAGTAGTGTAATATTGGGCACTCTATGCCACCTCGTTTCCTTCAGTCACTCGGTGACCTAGACAACCCAATATTACAAAGATATCTTTCGTTCAATCATTTACTCAAGTACGCACGATGCTCAATTCTTATTGCGATAACCCATATAACGGGCGAGTGCCGTGGTGCAGCTTATAAAATTTGTAACTTGCTATATAAGATCCCTAAATTCATACCAATCTTTTTCCATAATTGTCATTTGATTATAAAAAAGTTAGGTGAAGCTCCTGGGACACTCAAGATAATCCCTAAAACAAAAGAAAATTACGTTTCATTTACTAAATTTATTCCTCTTTCTAATGGTAATTTCATTCAATTGAGATTTGTTGATTCTTTCAAATTTTTAAGCACTAGTCTCGAAAAGTTAGCAAAGTCATTGAAAAAACATTTATTCAGGCACTGAAGACATAGGTATTTACCCTTGTAAGTATATGAATAAATGGGAACGTTACGATGAACGGTATCTCCGTATCTCCCAACTAAAGATAGCTTTTATAGTACACTTACAAACTCAGAAATTTCTAATGAAGATTACATACACGCTCAATCAGTTAGGTCACAATTCGATATTAAAAACGTGGGAGAGTACACAGATTTGTATTTAAAAACTGATGTTCTCTTACTGAGTGATATTTTTGAACAGTTAAGAAAAACCTGTAAGCTTCACTATCAACTGGGCCCAGCTTTCTACATTACAGCTCCCAGTTTATCTTTCGATGCTATGCTTTATAAAACAGGTGTAGAGTTGAAACTTATTGATGACCATGCAATGATTAAAATGATACAGTCTGGCATACGTGGGGGGGGGGGGGGTATTGTGGTTGCATAAGTTGTATTCCCGACGACTCGGATTATGGATACATTCTCGAAGTGGATATTATGTACCCTAAAACATTACATGAAACTCATACTGATCTACCTTTCTGTCCTGAAAGAATGACAAGCTTGTTCCAAATTTGTATGATAAATATTTTTACGTTATTCATTACATCCATTTGAAAATGTGTATGTAACACGGTTTAGTATAAAAAAAATTCATCGTGTAATAAAATTTAAACAAAGTAATTATTTAAAGCAGTATATTGATCTAAATACAGAATTAAGACAACGAGCAAATTCCACTTTCGAACAAGAATTTTTTAAGTTACTAAACAATTTAATTTTCGGGAAAACTTTTGGAAATAGTGAAAATAGAATTAACGCTCAGTTAGTTAATGAATGGAGTGACATGAAAAACAAGACTAAAAACAGAAATTGTGGTGAACGGCTTATTGCTAGACGAAATTTTCATAGTGCTTCAGTTTTCACCGAAAGTTTGGTAGCTATTCAATTAAAACTGGATAGTATTACTTTAGACAAACTTTTATAATGATATAAAAAAAATATTTCCTTGATTATTTTGATACAAGTAATTTTGATGTTGACAATTATCATGGTTTACCTCTTCAAAACAAAAAAATTCCTGGTCTCTTCAAAGATGAAATGAGTGGGAAAATAATAACCGAATTTGTCGCATTGCGTTTGTTAGAATATTTGACTTTATGTAATCGAAAACTGTATGTAAATTAATATTGTTCAGAAAACTTAGAAATAGAAGTTCTCATTAAGGTGAATGAGTAGTGGTGAGTCATGAATTATATCATGAGTTTGAATCTGAAGTATTTATGTTAATCGAGCAACCTACATTTCATTTTTAGACTTGTCAACATCTTTTAAAAAGCAAACCATTGTTGACAGTGTTTAGTAACTTATTATGGTGAATTTTGTTGTAAATTGTGATATTAATTATGCAGTTATAATTACTCTGATTATGTGCTAAAATATTAATGATTAATTATAGTGAATCCAATGGATATTATTGTTGTTTTCTAAAAAGGAATATATAAACGACACTGTCGTGTTGTCGCTGATTGGTCCGCGCCAATAAGCAAACTTGAGAATAACTTTGTCAACTAAAATGTTCTTATTTGTTTGATAGGTTGTGTTACCGATATATTATTCATCTTAAAATCATAGTATAATTTATGAAGTAATTATTGTAATTTAGAAATTATTAAGTACGTATTATAATATTGTAAACAAACTTCATTTCCTGAATAGATTTGCCGCCATTCCGAACGATCGTGAAGTGTGGTGGTAAATCTATAAAAGAGGTGGTTTGTCATAAAAGTGAGGAATTCTACAAAAGATCACGGAGGTGGTCACGCTGCCCAAGTGTAAGTGTTAAGCCCTAATTATTATTTGTTCAGTTTAAGTAACTTGTGTTTGCTACCGTATAATTACGGTTAATTTATAAGGTGTACCGAATTCTAATAATGTGTGATTTTCTATAATGTGTTTTGGTTGTTGTAACGTGTGAGCGTTACGAATTAAAAACCTAGTCTACAAATTAGCTTAATCCTACATTAAAAGTATTAACTTAAATAACTAATTACATTAAAAACAATCAACTTAACTACATAACTCTAAACACACAAGTCGCTGAGCTGTATCTAATATTTCTTCTCTAAAGAACCCTAGAAAATGTTGACAAACGCTAACCGTTTTTATAATTCATAATAACACGCGCACGCGAGAGCGGATCCCTAACAAAGCAAGCAAGACCGGTTGAAATGACCAATGCCTGGAGACGCCTCGCCGGCTTCTCTCATTTCGTTCGTGACGCTGACACCTACTACACGCGCCTCGTCGGCAATTTATTCCTGTGACGACGCGTTCTAGAAAATTCGATAAACCTATAATCGAATTTTGATCCCGCTAGGGTGAGTTGTACATATAATTACTATCCTGATACCTAAAGCTGTGTGCTCGCTGTACGTGGTCAAGCTCGTAGTGCCGCCGTGGCTATTTTTTAACATCCAACGGTCACTGGTTTTGAAAACGGCGTTCAAGCACTATGAGCTGGGCTACGGGCGAAGATGAACCTGGCCTAATGCCACCCTATGGGTATTTCAGGATCAATTCATCGGCTCAACGCCTACCTTGGGTTTTGACCACCCTCGTACCTACCGAACCGAACCCAGTCTGCAAGGCGGCGGCTGGTGGAGCTGTTGCGGCTACCTGCATACAGTCCTGTCCAGAACCTTCCGTGGCTGAATACCTACACCTCCGGACCGGAACCTTCAGCGGAACCTTCGGCGATCTTCGCTGCCCGGAACTCCAAGGCCAGTGACTGTGTACCTATATTTACCGTTACGACGGAAGCGAACTTGTGTGGAGAGGAGAGTGAATTTGGCTAATTAAAGTTAATTTCTACCGTTAGCTTTGGTTTCACTCACAGCCCTATCTACCTACCTACCTGCTGGCCCTACCGCCACATTGTCCTATATGGAGGTTCTTCACTGATTCTTCTCCATATGCCCTATGGTTTAGATAGAACACTAGTGAATCAGAAGTAATGTAAAATCAAAGATATAAATATATTCAAAGATATAAAGGATAGTCAAAGAATTAAATAATATTCGTCTATCCTGATTCTGGCCTTTCATTTGAAATCATTTCTGTACATATGCTTTCCTCATCCTCATTGTAGACCAGTGTCCTGAACTGGGGACGACAGATGATGACGATGTTATCATGTTAAACTTTCCATTTCTTATTAACATACACAACACACACATACACATAACAAGCCAATGATGATCAACCTGATCATGATAATAACATAAGACATGATAGGTTCGATACGATGTAGGAATATTATCAGAATATAGCTTTCACTATAAGCATCATGGCTTTGATTTGCTTTAATTATATTAAATTCGATGATAAATTGGTCGAATAGTTTATGAACCAAATCCTGACAATATGCCATGAATATTATAGCCCATAGCTCTCCATATAAACTGACACGTTCAAAATTATACTGCATTAAAAATACTGACAGTTATTATTAGAAATTGTCTTTCACTTATGATGAATGGTATTATGTCAAAAGGAAGATTAATAGTCTAAATGATGTTTACTATTAATTGAAACAATTAATAGCTACCTTGAATCATCAGCGCAAAAGCGGTTCATAGTAGGGAATATTCGCGCAATCTTCTTAAGTTGTGCAGTTCTTGACTGGATAGGGTGTCAACAACATCACTCTGAAGTGCTGAACCAATGTATTATTCTGGTCTGCCGTCTGCAGATACACAATTGGTGCAACTCAATTAACAAAATCATCCGCGTCATCGGTATGAGCCACATTCTCTCTATCCAGTCAGGATATTTCAGGACATATTAACCTACTTTATTTATTTATTTATTTTATTTATTTTATTTATTTTATTTTATTAGACACACCAACGGTACATAGACAAAACAATCATAAACAAACACTCCAAAAGCTATAGCCCTTGACTATGCACTAATAATAGGTATGCAACAGCATGCGTTAAGTTACTTTACAGAAACCCACGCAGTCCAGTGAGCAAGACAATGCAGAATACGTCAGAGGCCGTGCTGTTTTTTGACCACCTGTTCGACAGTGTCAACGGGTCACGCTCCGGCTCCAAACCAAGCAATATGAGAGGACCTGTCAAGGGGATCAGGGGTGAGTCAAAACATATTAAATTTTGGCAGGAATCCATTAAAATTTTAGAAACATTTATTATATTGACGGTAATTCCAAAAACCAGATTCCTAGTATACGGAACTGGATAACTACTTTAAAAAGCTACATCAATATCTGGCAGGATAAAAGCCATTGTTTTACACCTTCAATCTAAATCAAGATCCGTTGGAAAATTTCCTTGGCCTAATTCGAGCCCTTAATTCCCGGAACATCAAACCAGTTGCCACTTCTTTAAAAAAATCATTTAGTTCACTATTAGTGACAAACGTGATGGGTCCCCACGCAAATTGTGGGTGAGGATTACATAGGAGAATTCATCTTCGAAACAGGCATGTTATTACCTAATGAACCTCGGAGGATTCGATTCTGCCCAAGTAAATGTTTCAGAGTCAGAGTCAACTCATCTACGAGTACGATGGCGGGAGGAGCAACGGCGCGCAGGGTAGTGGCGGCGAGCGGAGCGACGGCAGCGGTGGCTAGCGGAGCGACGGCAGCGGTGGCGAGCGGAGCGACGGCAGCGGTGGCGAGCGGAGCGACGGCGGCCGACTCTATTTCAGAAGAACTCTATTTCTTATAAAGGAAAATATTAGAGTTCATGCCTCAGTTTCCACGGCGGGCTATGGCTCTAGAAAACTTCTTTCTAAAAATAGCTGCCGAATTTGCAAAGATTCCATTATCGCCTCGGATGTATCCAATATCCATGACTGGATTTCGGCGAGAGAAAGACGTGGATTGAAAGGAAGGAACCTTAGGTATCCCAACTCTCATTTCACTTCTCTTTCAGCTATTAATTGAAACAATTAATAGCTACCTCGAATCATCAGCGCAAAATTATTCGTTCACGTTCGTAGTAGGGAATATTCGCGCCATCTTCTTAGGTTGTGCAGTTGTTGACTGGTTAGCGTCAACAACATCACTCTGAGCCGCTGAACCAATTTATTATTCTGGTTCTTGGACCTGTTACCGAAAATTCGATCCACCACACAACATGGCTAGAAGGAAAGAAAATTTTCAAGACAAAGAAATTTATAAATTCTGTAGGTAGAGAAGAATGTGTTCCTACTGTGACGAATTGGGTGTGGATACTGGACGACATTGAAGTTTTGCTTAAAAAGCTTCAAGTTAAATTAAATTAAATATCGTTTATTAGATATAAGACTATCTCGGCATACACAGGAGCCTAACAAAGTCCATCACAGCGCTTAAAGCATAGTGATCCCATATTGCGTAACGCGAACGTAGGGTATATCTCTCCGATAACGAATTATCGGGGTATGAAGGGTCGGCCTACCTTAACCGGGGGTAAAGTAAATTGTAACTTCGACCAAAGCGCGGAAACAACCAATATGTCTACAGCGAAGACCATAATAGCGGTCGTAAAGACAAACAAAACCAACAAAACGAGAGTTGACAACTCCAATAACATCGACAAGGAAAAAATCTATCGAACCAAGAAGTACACATACGTGGAAAGCAACGGTCAGATGAAACGAGTGCAAGGAGCGACGCCAGTGGATAACACGAGCGTGGTACACGGACCTCCGCCCAAAGACAAATTAGATAAAGTCAATAGAACACAAACGAGGCCAAAGAAGATCCCATTAACACGTTGAACGCCATGGGGGACACCATATGAGCCACAGTGAAAGAGTAGTGGGAGCCTGGTAAAAATCTAATATTTTGTAAAATTTTAGACCTGGTTTTTCTTCCTTAATATGACAGGAAATATGTTAAAACGTATAAAACAATTCAATAATTACAATTTTTAGACTTAGTATAAAAAAACTTCTGTCACTCATCAGGTGTCCCCCACGGCCTCCGCTGGGAAAACCCGCAGTTTCTTCTTGCGGGGGCCGCGGGGATCACGCTGTCGAGCACCCCCGCCCGTCACCCAAACTCCCGCGCAACGTCCCTACGCGCGCTCTCTCGGTCAGTGGCAGTTTGCCTGCTGACCGTGGCAGGATAGTATCGGACACTTGTCGCACCGCATCTCAAATCGTTCGGGAATATTAAACTTTGTGTGGTTTGATCAGAATGGATGACGATTTCGGCGATTACGAGATAAGTCAAGAAGATTTATCACAAATAAATAACATCGAATTTAATCTACTAAACAGCAGTTTTCATGTAAGCTCGGAGGAGGAAGACCTGGATTGTATTCAACCAACTCGACGCAAACGACGTCGCGTTATGGTCTACAATAGCGACGAAAGTGACTCCGATAATCGTCATGCTGTTCCTGATACTGCAGGAAGCACGTCGTCGTTTACAAGTGCATGGTAAATGCCATCAGGTAATCAGCGGCATGTTATTGCTTTTACCGAAATCCCTGGCTTGCAACCTAATCTTCGCGCCTCTATGACTAGCAAATTTCCATCTGATTTTTATTCGCTTTTGGTGCCGGACGAAGTTTTTAAGCTAGTAGTGGATGCCACGAATCAGTTCGCTATTGGCAAAATTACTGAACAAGAGGCTTCAAGGGGAGCACGCATTCGTCGCTGGTCACCAACTAATATTGAGGAGATGAAAAGCTTTTTTGCTCTGGTAATATTTATGGGACTGGTGAAACTACCTAAAATGTCTGATTATTGGGCGAAAGATGAAATTGTTGGGCATCCCTTTGCTCGAACAATAATGCCTCGTAATCGATTCGAGATACTATTACAAAATGCTGCATTTTTCTCAAAACGACAATGCCAACAAATCGGATCGACTGCACCGCATTAGACATCTACTGGAGACCATGAATGACAATTTCAAGAAACATTATACTCCTGGCGAAGATCTTTGTATAGATGAAAGTGTTGTGCCATTTCGTGGAAGAATAATATTTCGCCAATATAATAAACAAAAACGTACGCATAAAGGAATTTAAGCTGTGCACTCTACCTGGATATACATACAAAATCAGTATTTATGCGGGAAAAGAAAACGACGAGGTCAATACTACGCCAGCTAAAGTCGTTATGTCGCTATGCAGTGACCTCCTGAATAAAGGGCATACCATGTACACTGTTAATTGGTACACAAGTGTTGATTTAGCTCGAGACCTTGTAAAAAATGAAACACATCTTGTCGGTACACTACGCAAGAATAGGAAGAATCTTCCTAAGGAAGTTGTCAATGCTAAACTGAAACGGGGTCAGCATATTGCCAGGGAAAGTACTGATGGTATCACTGTCTTAAAGTGGAAAGACAAACGAGATGTCCTCGTACTTTCAACAAAACATACCGACCGCTTTCAGAACATTACAAACAAGCGGGGGCAAGTGGTTTCGAAGCCAAGGATTATTCTTGATTACAATAAAGCAAAAGGTGCTGTTGATTTATCGGATCAAATGACCTCTTATTCAACACCCTTACGAAAGTCTGTGAAATGGTATAAAAAAGTGGCCATCAATTTACTATTGAATACTGCTATTGTCAACGCATGGATACTACATCAAAAAGTCACTGGAAAGAAAATGCAAGTAGTTAGTTTCAGGAAAGAAATACTTAAGGGTTTGCTGGCGAAAAAAAAGAAGTAACTGAAACAGTTTCGCGACTAAAAAGAGTAAAATCTATTAATATTGCTTTGATTTTAGTTGATTTGTTTTAGTAACATTGATCTCAATTGCTTTTTGTTTCATTTTGTTATAAGTATTAAATTTGTAATTTTTTAAATAATTGTTTTAATTTTTCCACTTATAAATAAAGATTCTCGGACTGTTATATTCTAAAAACTTCACCAAAATTGGTTGAACCGTTTCCGAGAAAACTAGTAACAAGCATACTCAATCATACACATTAAACACGCGCACAACCTCTAAGGTGATGTTCCTAAAAAATGAGCCGTATATAGCCGTAGTTTAATATTATTTTTAAAACCAACCACACTACACTTATCTACAGGGCCACGGGGGTCAATTTTGATACAAATTTGTTCGATAGATATGCCCGGCGGCTCAGAAAAGAAGTTTAAAATCAGCTCTAGCCCGCGGTCATTTATGGTGTCCCCTACGGCCCCAACGGAATCTTACTGTGTCACTCAAATGGTGTCCCCCATGGCCTCAATAGAAAAATGACAAAATTTGCATGGCGTTTAACGTGTTAAAAACCATTGTTGCCATAACCGTGCTAGCCGTCATAATACGGCAAGCAGGGTCAGTTGTAGTATGCACGAACCCGGGTTGTTACAAAGATAACACGGGTGCGTGGTATAATTATGAGAACTGGTACAGCCCGAGTGACTCGGTGCCAGGGCTGTGGACGGAAAGACGGACTAACGAACCATACTATAATCGGCGGAAACGGCAGACAAGACCGCGACGCGAGGTTGATATAAATTAACGCAACGACTGGTAAAATAAGTAATTCGGATGCATTGTTAGCGATAACGTCGATGCATGAGGATTCGGTAATACACAAGTTGTTGACGGTGATACGTACGACATCGGCCATACCAGACATGACCACGCAACTAAATAAAGCGGCTCATGATATACAGAGCACACAGCAATGATTGACCAAAATCGATACTGGTATCAACAGCACAGAGCAACGATTAACTGATTTAGAGGGCGGCATACAAAACATAACAAATCTGTACATTGCCTCATTGTTGAACACGACGGAACATTTAGAGTATAACCAGAAATTATTAAAGAATTTTTCTTTTACATTTGTACACAAACAGAAGTAGGTATAGGTAATACGAGACAAAAGGACATTAAAAATAAAAGTGTTGTTTTTTGTTGTTAGTATGATAATCAGTGATCGGAATAGGCAGAGTATATTTACCTAAACTTCGAGGAATAGAGACATAAAATGGAGACTTCCTTACGACAACATTTTTTTGCGGGACATTTTCCGGGACATTACTTAAGAACGTTAAAATAATGTTATAAAGTAAAAGAATTGTTTCAATTCCTGATTTTATTCAACACGGTTCAAATAAAAAAAATAACGATGGGTCGGGGGCACGATTCCATCAAAAACGCTGGCATTTAAAAGTACATTTTAAATTTCCAAGTATTACACAATAAGTTCGCTTTTACACTAGTATACATAGTTCTGTTTTGTGTGTCGGTGTGAAAGAGATAGAGATAGCAGCGGTCGCATCTATTCTTTTGTTGTCATGTGAAAGGGATGCAGCCGTTGCAGTTAATCTTTTCTTTTTAGCAGTCTTTACTATCCTTTGTCAAGTGCGCACGTGTGGTATTTTATATTGTGGATCCGTAATTTTTGACTTCGGCTTGTTTATTGGAATTTCATCTGTTTTACCTGACTACCTGGCCTGAATTTGGACACTGAATTCGCTTTGATTGGATCTTGACGATTACTGGATACTGCAAGTGTACCAAATATCAAGGTAAGCTAAACATATATAAAAAGAGCACACTACAAGTTGTGGTTTCTTTGAAACATCCGTCTGTCGTCGTGTCGTGTTTGCATAAAGGCGTCATGTCTTTTTGCATTGCCATAAAATAAAATAAAGCGTTGTGGTTAGATATCATGAACGCTATGACACAAATTTTGCTATTCCCAAGCTAATACCCGTCATGTGCATTTTTATAAGTGCCGTAATACGTATTTTACGATGTGAGTGTTGTAAAGGAACTACGAAGTGTTGTGTGCTGTTATATATCCGGGTCATACACCACTAGTTTTTAATTAGTAATAAAACTTTAAGGGTGCATTCAGACCATGTATCTAAGCAACTTTCCCTAAGAAACATGGGTCGAAAAACGAGAATTTTTTTTGGACCTTCCATACAAAAGTGCAGATCGGCCAGTTTATTTTCTATGGGAGGTCCAAAAAAAATTCTCGTTTTTCGACCGATGTTTCTTAGGGAAAGTTGCTTAGATACATGGCACCCTTAAAGTTTTGTTACTAATTAAAAACTAGTGGTATATTGTACGGAAATAAAGTTGATGAAGCACTGTTTTCGCTATAGTCTGCATTTCTAAGAAAGTACAGCCAGCTAGACATAACGGTGCTTGTACTCGTCACTGTATGTACGTAGATTTAAAATAGGAAACTATGTAGCATTTTATTATTTGACTGTATCCATCGCCCTGTGAGATATCTATCATACCGAACTGTTACTATCGTTCGACACCGCTGTAAGTTACATATGTTTGCTAACCCGATTGTCATAAACATAATTTTCTTTTCAGGTACTTATTTGTTCGCATCGAAGAAGTTTGTTTTAAGTTTTTGGTCATCATGGCGAGAAGAGTGAGACCCGAACTTGTGAATAGTTGGATTGTTAATAATCCGGAACTAATTTATGACGAAGCAAGTGGTGTCATATTCTGCACGAAATGTGAGATTTCAGTAAAAGCCACGCAGAAAAGCAACGTTGATCGACACGTCAACGGAGCAGGTCATCAAGGCAAGCGACAAAAGCCTGAAGAAGAATTTTACACCGATCTGATAAATTTCTTGATATTTTGTAACATTCCTTGGTCCCAAGTTAGCAATTCAGCTTTTAATTTTTTTTTTAACAAGTATATTTGTTCCAGTTGTTGTTGTATTTGCTCAAATAAGAAAGTCCCATCTGAATCACTGTTACGAAAAAAATACCTTGATATAGTTTTCAAAAATAGATTGAAATCAATTTACGAGGCAATAGGGAACAATAAGATATGGATATCACTTGATGAAACAACCGATTTTATAGGTAGATATGTAGTACATTTATTGGTGATGCCGCTGATCAAAAATGTTGCGACTCAACCGTATTTAATCGCATGTAAAGTGCTAGAAACGGTGAATGGGGCAACTACAGCCCAATTTGTTGTTGAATCTTTGAGAGAAATGTGGGGAGAATCATTTTCAGAAAAAATAAACAATGTGCTGATGTTATGCACTGACAGCGTGGCATATATGCTGCGAGCCGGCCGGTTATTAAAAATCGATTTCCCAAATATGCTGCATATCACTTGTTTGGCACATGCCCTCAATAGAGTGGCGGAACAAGTGCGCTCTCAGTATGAAAATGTTGACGATTTGGTAGCTAATGTAAAAAAGATATTTTTAAAATCGCCAAACAGGGTGAAAATGCTTAAAGACATGTACCCTAACTTGCCACTGCCTCCGCAACCTGTAATAACAAGGTGGGGTACATGGCTAAAGGCAACATCTTATTATTCAAAACACTTTCAACAAATATCTAATGTTTTAAATAATCTCAATAGCAACGAGGCCCTGTCTATAAGAAAAGCAAAAGCCGCTATTAGAAACGAAAATATTCAATCGGAACTGAATTTTATTGATGAAAATTATACAATTATTCAAGTGGCACTAACAAAACTGCAAGAATCTAATTTATCAGTATCAGAGTCTTTACAAATTATTGACGATGTTAGATGTGTTTTGAGCTGGTCATCTAATGAAGTAATAGAAAATAAATTAGAGAAAGTTATAGAACGAAATCCTGACTATGATACAATTAGAGAAAAAAGTGACAAAATTGTAAAGACTATTGACTTAGATGACGAACTTTTTTACAAATTTGCACCTCTCACGTCTGTGGACGTTGAGAGGTCATTTTCCACTTACAAGTGGATTTTAAGCGTTAAAAGAAATAGACTGAAGATCGAAAACATGGAAAAATTAATGGTCATTTATTTCAATTTCCTACAGGAAAACAACATTAGTCACTGTATTGATTCTGATACTGAAGATATTGACGACATATAACAGCTGTTTCATATTTATTTATTTATTTAAATAGATAATGGCTTTCTTTAAGTTAGACTTGATAGTGGTTTTGTAAATGGCACATGATTAATTGATACCAGCTTTTGTATTATTTTCTGTGCATCATTATTTGAGTAAACAAAAATTTATACACATATATACATATTGGTTATTGATTTGTATAAAAAATTTACAATAAAGAATGATTTATTAATTACATAAATACTTTTATTTGTATCTTAAGATCGTGTTGAATAAAACCAGGGATTGATTTTATTTTTTTCACTGCATTACATTATTTTTAACGTTTTCATTACTTTAATGTCCCGAAAATGTCCCGCAAAAAAATGTTGTCGTAAGGAAGTCTCCATTTTATGTCTCTGTTCCTCGAAGTTTAGGTAAATATACTCTGCCTATTCCGATCACTGATGATAATGATACCTCCCCATACCTATACACAAACAAGAGAGTAGAGTTCGGCGGAACGTCGGTATGGTTGCGTTGCGGCACCTAATTCAGGACCCACTGGAAAATTTCTTTGGTGCAGCAAGAAGTCATGGGTTAAACAGTGTCGACACCAGAGGCAAAAATTGTGATGAAAATTTTTGTCATGCGTTACACGCTCTCGTCATCACCGACACCTCTGAAACAACGTCGACCACAGTTACAATAGATTTAAATCAACTATACACCCCTAGAAGATAAAGAAAAGGACCCTAGGGTAATAGCACCGCTGCAATACGTCAGTGGATATTTTATAAAAAAGCCAAAACATTCATTTTTAAAGAATTCGTGGTTTGTAAGTTGATTTCCTAGCAAATGACGAAATAGAATATATTAGTTACAGATAATACTTATACAGGTCGACGTTGGCTCTGTACTCATAGCAATGATTTAATAAGATTAATATCAAATATGCAAGACATCATAAACCTAATCTTAAAAGACTACTGTGAAAGAAAATATTTAATAGAAATAATTAAAACCGCAATGGAAGCATTAATCGATTTTAATTTCATTAAATGTGATACGCATAAATGTAAATTAATCGATTATTTCATTAACATTACATTATAACAATTTATAATTATTGTAAAATATAAATAAAATTCTAGCTGGGAGAAGAGAAATTGATGATGATGAAGATGTGTTTCAAGTGAAAGCAAAAAAAAATTCACACTAAATGTTTTAAAAGAAAGATATAAAAAGTGGTTCACTAAAATCTGAGAAATGATTTTGATTCAGTGTACATAATACAATAATTAACCAAAAATTATGTTCGAAAAAACGTTCAAACCTAATTATTTATCATACAAATAACATTTTAAATTTATGGTATCAAAACGATTTCGCTTTGTTATGGAGATTGCTGGCTTTATTCGAAAGTGTAGAATTCCTATTGTAGAAATCCCGGAATAACATCTTATGACACTTTAATTAATTATCAATTGTACATAAATTATTGTGATTGTAAGTACATTATAGCTCTGAGTGTTGATCCCGAGACTAAAACCCAAGATATCAAATTATAATTATAATATTCAGTAATTATTTAATAACTGCACATAAGTCACACTCACACGATTAAATTTGCCTCGGGCAGTGTCACTCAGCTTAGGTTAGGTTAGAAGACAACTCAGAAATATGGCAGTGACGATCTACTCTCAGATTGAGAATGTTAGTCGTGAATGTAAAACACAAAGAAAAATTGCATCGTCTACAAAATTTATAAATAAGTAAGAGGTTATGTACCATAAAACTGCTATATAATAAATTTGGAATTTTCTGGTATTTTAAAGCAATCTGGTAAGGCTAAAGAGTATTGAAGGTAGCTACAGCCACAGTATACAACTCAAGTCTTAAGATGTTATGGAGTACAGCAGTTGCTATAATGACAACTAAAGCCTTGTCTAATTTAATGCGAAGCCCTAGTGATAATGCAGGGAATCTCTGTTTCCAAATCCCTTAAGATCTTTCAACAGGGTTTCTTGACTTGATTTGGGATTCATTGTACAGTTGTTCTACTGGAGTCCTTGGATTTTCTAGTGGGGGCATTGTAAAGGATGTGGAAGCATATCCACCATATACAACTAATAGAGCGTCACCATAATCGCCTGCAGATTACTTTTATTAAAAATGGTACTAAGTGAGAGTATTCAAGATTAGATGAAGAGACAAAATAGTCTTAGAATTTCGTTGCTATTTGAAATAGTGTATAGTGTGTGTAGTGAAACTGTTTTAATAACGGTATTTTACTTTAAACATTTTGGATACTTAACCATTTTTAAATTTTTTGCAGATTTAGAGGAAGTTCAAGAAAAACTAACATTCTTGAAAAATTCTTTAGAGCCGTGGCATCTTGTAGAAGATTATTGGAATGCTACCGCCAATTACAGAATCACTAGAAATTATTCTGAACCTGGAACTCTACAAGAATATTTTAATGAATATCCGGTTTTAAAACAACCTGCCGGCTATAACCTGCTTTTGGAAGACTTTGCAAAAATATATAACGACAAATCAGATGCTCTTTTCGTGAATATAGCTGCACTGCAAAATAAAGTTATCGAGCTTTCAAGAAAAAAAGCAGCAAACATTCGAGACAAGGAATTAAAACAAACCATACAGACTTATTTGTCTGCTGTGACCGGTTAGTATCACTTCTATTACTTTTAAAGAACAATGGGCAGTTTTGTATGGATCCTGGGCCCAGTACTGTAGCACTTTCTTACCTACTTTAAACTATAGACCTGAATAATACTAACCTTTTATTATTTGGCAGCATAACAGTAACGCGTTACATAAAAAAGTTACAGCCGTTTAAAAATTCAATCAATTACTTATATGAATGCTAATATTTTTTACCTAATAATGCCCATATAGTAGAAGAAAGAGTATGGTACTGTGGGAGCTTGCCAAAACCAAACATAAACCGCCCAAGACCCACAAACAGGCCCACCCACAGCCCACCAGGCAACACCCACCACCCAACACCCAACACACCACCCAACACCCTCCACCCAACACACACCAGGCAACACCCACCACCCACTACCCACCACCCATTCCAACTCGTTCGTCCACTTACCTACTACATACATACAGTACGGATCCTCCCTAACCAATTTTGGGGGAGGGCGATGGGAGGTGAGTGTTGGGCGGTGGGTGTTAGGTGTTGGGCGTTGGGCTTATTCGCTGTTGTGGTTGACACATGGGACCATCTGTGGCTATCTCTTAAGAGTACCCATACTCTTTCTTCTACTGTATGATCATCATCATCTTATTTAAGAGCTACGCTCTTGTCGGTGGAGTTTTCGCCAATCCTGTCTCCTTTCCGCTAGTCTCTTGAGTTCTTGATACGATACGACATCAACGTTTTCCTTCACTTGGGCCAGATAACTCTGTCTAGGTCTTCCTCTGCCTCTCTTCCCCTCTATCTTCCCTTCCAGTATGGTTTTAAAGAAATTGTCGTTTCGTATCAAGTGTCCGATCATTTTTCCCCTCCGGTTTTCGATTGTTTTTAAAATGTTTCTCTTTTCTTTAACCATTCTTAGCACCTCTTCATTTGTTATGCGTTCCGTCCAACTTATCCCCTCCATTCGCCTCCAACACCACATCTCAAAAGCTTCCAGCCTATCTCGATCTCGTTTAGTCAATGTCCACGTCTCGCTACCGTACAATGCAATGCTCCAGATGTACACTTTGATTAGGCGTTTTCGGATTTTGCTCGATATTTTTGCTTTCAGAAGGTGTTTTTTGTCGTTGAAAGCTCTTTTTGCCATAGCAATCCTTGCAACGATGTCAGGGGTGCATCTGGAGTCATTTGTAATGAGACTACCCAAATATCTAAATGTATTTACTTGTTCTATTGGAGTGTTGTTAATTTTGACGGAACTAATAACTGGTCCATTTTTTGCTGTTACCATTATTTTTGTTTTATTGATGTTTATGTTCAACCCAAATTCTCTGAAGACAGTGTCCATTATTTTCAATAGTTTTTCTAGTTGTTGTGTGTCTTCTGCCAGAGCAGCAATATCATCCGCAAACCTAATGAAATGTATCTTTTCCCCGTTACTTTTGATACCCCCTCTGTCTGAATCTAATATTTTTCTGATTGCTGATTCTATGAATATATTAAAAATTAATGGGGAGAGTGGACAACCCTGCCGTACACCTTGTCTTATCTTTGCCGTGCCCTTTTCCTCCCCCACCTCTATTACTGTTTCCTGTTCCTTGTAAAGTTGGTAAACTATCCTTCTGTCTCTGTAGTCAAGCCCTGCTTCTTTCATAATTCTCATCATTCTTTCCCAATTCACCCTATCAAACGCCTTCTCCAGGTCTATGAATGCAATATGTGTTTCGAGGCCCAGGTCCATACGTCGATCTGTTACAAGCCTGAGAGCGAGGATGGCTTCTCTTGTGCCCTTCTTTTGCCTAAAACCATATTGATCCGGTCCTAAATAATATTCGGTTCTCGGCCTTATTCTATTTTGAATGATCTTGAGAAGAATCTTTGACGCCTGTGAAATAAGACTTAAGGTCCTGTGTTCTTCACATTTAAGGGTGTTGAGCTTTTTTGGTAGCAGTACTGTTTTACTAATTTGAAAATCTTTCGGTATATTACCTGTTTCATACATTTCCTTGATGAGGTTAAAAATTTCGTCCGTCATTGGGTCACAATTGGCATATTTAATCATTTCTATGTATAATTTGTCATTTCCTGCTGCTTTTCCGTTTTGAATACAATTTAATGCTTTATTAAACTCTCCTCTAAGAATGGGTGGGCCTCGGTCATCTTCTTCTATTTCATGTTCACTTTCTAGTTCATGTTCTTGCATTCCATTTCCTTCATATAAACCTTCTATGTAACTTTTCCAGCGTTTTACTATATCTTTATTATCAAACAGTATTTTCCCGTTATCGTCTAATATAGTTGCACTTTTGGTCTTATGTTTTTTATCTAACTGTCTTATGATGTTATATGCTTGATCCATTCTTCCTTTTACCATGTGTTCTTCTATATCATTGCAAATTTTAATAGTGTCTTTCTCTTTACTTTCCCTACATTTTGTGGTAATTTTATTGGTTAATCTCCTATATTTCTTCTTACTTATATCATCACTTTTTCTCCTATATTTTCTCCTTTCTAGCATCAAATCAATTATTTCTGGTGTCAACCATTTCTTCCTTGGCACAATTTTTTCCTTCTTCAGGCAATCTTCTGCACTCGTTCTTAATATATCCCTTACATTATTCCATCTATCTTCTATATTTTCCACAATATCATTACTCTCTTTATTTTCTCTATATTGTATTAACTTATCCCCTAGTTTATTACTATATTGCACTCTATAATTGCACTTTATGTCCTTAAGTTTAGTGAGATCGATAAATTTTGGCTTAATTCTCCTTCCGGATTTCTTAATACTGATATTACAATTACTAATTAGCATGTTATGGTCAGTGTCAACGTTGGCTCCTGGAAGGGTTTTGCACGATTTGACATGGTTCCTGTACTTATTCTTCACCAATATATAGTCTATTTGAAATCGGCCTCTGTCACCTGGATTTACCCAAGTGTACAGCCTTCTCTTTGGTAGTTTGAAATATGTGTTTGTAATAAATAAGCTATTCTCTTTACAAAATTGAACTAATCTGTCGCCTCTTGCATTTCTCCTGCCCAACCCAAAATTACCAACTATATTTTCTTCTTTGCCCTCTCCGACCACTGCGTTAAAATCCCCCATTACAATTAAACTATCTTTATCCTTTACTGTATCTAATATTGAATCAATATGGTTATACATATCTTCTATTTCGTCTTCTTTATGTGTTGAAGTCGGCATGTACACTTGGATAACTATTATATCTGTAGGATTAGCTTTTATCTTTACTGCTGTTAATCTGTCACTATGATGTATTGTATTTTCAACTTGTGTACCCCATTTCTTGTTTAGTATTATTGCTGTGCCGTTAGCTCCCTGTTTTTCTCCAGTATAAACTATTCGGTAATTATCGCTCCAATAATCCCCACTTCCTCCCCATCTCACTTCGCTTAATCCCAGAATATCAACATCTAGTCTCTCCATCTCTGATTTTAGTTTTTCCAGTTTCCCTGGCTTTAACATGGTTCTCATGTTCCACGTTCCGATTTTACAAGGATTTCGCATGATGACGACCGGTTCAGCCTTGCGTCTGCCCCTGCCGGACTCAGACCGCCACGGCATGTTACATCGTGGAAGCCCGTTGTCAAGAACTACATTTTCATATTGTGACATTTTCATACTCCTATTCTAGGAAAAACTAGTGCGGTGGTTTTCCCATTTGCCTTCCACACCGCAGTACAATGGCCGAGGCCACTGTTTCTTCGTCATGAACCCTGTCGGAATCCATTTCTTTGGCTTCTTGACGTACTGATAATGCTGCTGCCCATTATCAGAGAAATGCTTATTTAGTGGCGGCAACTGTATGATATTAGGTCAAAAATAAATGCATTCATATTTAGGTGGGTAACTAATTGAATTTTTAAACGGCTGTAACTTTTTTATGTACAGTTATGCTGCCGTATAATAAAATGTTGGTATTATTCAGGCCTTTAATTTAAAGTAGATAAAAAAGTGCTACTACAGTGCTGGGTCCATTCTGCCCCTAGGTCAATGCAATTAATAATATCAGCTGGTATGTTTTCTGATTTGATGCCATAAATTGTTTAGTTTGATGGTCTAAAGCATCGTATTACTGTATAGGAAAAATTAATACTATTTTCCTTAATCGTATTTTGACTAACGCCAAAAAAAAATAAACAATAGCTTTTTCATTTCAGAAACTGCCTCCTGTGATGTCCATAATAACGCGTGCCTTCTGTTATTGCCGTTTCTAACATCCAGCGTTCCCTTAAAAAATAGGAAGAAAACGACGTGGAAACCATCAAAAACTGAAGTCCGAGATGGATTTATTACTCAAATTGGCGCCAGTGCAGACTTAGAAACTACAATCACAAGGCGAATTTCAAAGCTCCACAGGTTTGGAAAATCATTGCAACCTTTCATAGTGTTCGTGGGCACTTCTATATCTGACATTTTAGTGTTATGTTGTAGCAGGGAACACTTACTACAAATTCGATAAACTATTGACAGCTGTCGATGTTTGTTTTAAAATAATCCACGCTACTGGTTGTGAATACCAAGAAGAATCATATGTAATCTGGATGATTATACAAAAAGGATTTTACAGAATGCAAACTGAACATGACAAGGAATTGACAACTGTTAATAGCCTTCTAGTTGACTTAGGAATAAAATAAGTTATTTGTTTAGTTAGGTACCGGTCAACATGTATACGTGTATTCAATGTAAACTTAAATTCAATTCTGTTAACTTATTAATTAACCACCTACGTTCACTGTGTTTTGCATCAAAAGACTTAACAAATTTTAATTGTGGAGAAGAGGGGTGTTTTAGGCATTTTAGTAGCCTTGGATCTTTGCGAAAACATTTGAATAAGTTCCATTGTGAAAGTGACCATAATACTGATTCCAGTGGAACAATATTAGCATCTTACTTACTTTATTTCAGCAGGAAAATTCACTGCCATCACCAGATAATACCCATGATCAATTTACTCAGCCTCTCACAGACTTAGATCATCAAGTTGCCTTGTTTGTATCTTCTTTATATGGTAACCCATTGATCCCACGTTCTAATTTGCAGATTGTCATAGACTCCCTGCAATTTTTTTTTGTAGATTCTGTAGAAAATATGTTGCGATCGCGGTTAATGCCGTTGATGAACCAAATGCCAGAAAACAGTAATATAACATCAGAACTTAATGAAATATTATCAGAATTCAAAAATCTATTGACAGGATTTGATACAGAACATAAACGGTTTCAAAATTTGTCTAAAATTGGTACATACATTGCTCCAACACAGGTTGTAATTGGGCAACGTATGGAACAAAAACGTACGCGTATGGGTCTTTCTTATATGCCAGTTTGATTGTCACATGCAGGTCATTCCTTTAAGAAAAGTACTACAATCATTTTTTTCTATCCCGGGTATTCTTAAAGACACTAAGCTTCTCTGTTAATATCTAGTTCTGAAGATATTTGCAATTTTATTCAAGGTTCTGTTTGGTCGAGTATATCAGACCTTCCGAATTATTACTACCCCTTATACTTTATTACGATGATTTTGAGATTGGTAACCCTTTAGGCAGTCACGCCGGTATCCATAAGCTTGGAGGAGTGTAAATTTCGTGCCCCTGTTTACCCCCAAAGTACGTATCGAAATTGATTAATATTTTCTTGTTTGCTTTATTTCATTCGTCAGATAGGATAACATATGGGAATAAAAAGATATTTCAAAAAGTTATAGAAGAACTAAATTTTTTGTCTAAAACCGGAGTAGCGGTCGGCACTGATGACTTTAAAGGTAGTATCAAATTTCGTGTTGGTGCTATTACTGGAGACAATTTAGGCTTAAATTCTATGTTGGGCTTTGTAGAAAGTTTTACGGCTAATCACCCTTGCAGAATATGCAACGCTAGTCGAGATCAAATCCAAACTATGCTTGTTGAAGACAGTATGTTGAAGAGGAATGAAAGTGATTATGAAAATATGCTGCAAATCGCAGGAACATTTCATACTGGAGTTAAAGAAAAATGTATTTGGTCTTCTCTTGACGGTTTTAATTTATTTGAAAATGTTGCAGTTGACTTGTTACACGATATGCTAGAAGGTTGTTGTAAATATGTAATGTCACTTATTTTGACTTACTTTATAAAAGAGTTAAAAGTAATTCATATCAATACTATACAGCAACGTATTGAAGCATTTGATTTTGTCCCGGATGCAAGGTCCAAGCCGACAACTGCATTTTCGTTTGATGAATCTGCTTTAAAATTTAGAATGTCAGCTTCAGAAACACTAACGTTTGTTCGATATTTTGGCCTTCTTATAGGATACGACATACCAAGAGAAGACCAATTCTGGAAATTGTATATTTTGTTAAGGACTATATTAGAAAGACTTTTATCGCATCGCGTATCCAATGACACATGTAACCAACTGGCTGGTATAATATCTGAATTCAACGGGTTATACATGAGATCAAGTAAGCAAGCATTAAAACCCAAATTTCATTTTCTTACACATTACCCAAAAATGTTACAAAAGTTTGGACCAGTTGTTAATCTGTGGACTATGAGATTTGAGGCTAAGCACAGTGTTTCCAAAAAAATTGCTCGTTCTTCTTCAAGTAGAGTTAATATATGCAAAACAATAGCAATAAAAAATCAACTCCAGTTGAATCAATTTTTGATCACGAAAGAGATAAACACAGGATTACTTCATGGTAAAAAGAAAGATGTTTCCCCTTATTTTGATTTAAATCAAAAATTTAATCTACCAAATGATAGATCTGTCACATATTCTATCCCTTGGGCAAATATAAATGGTGTAGAATTTAAGAAGTCACATGTTTTAACTGTAAGTTTGTCTGATGAGACATTTTTGCCTTCTTTTGCAATTGTTGATAAAATGTATCTTGATAGTATTCATTGTGTACTATTTGAGTGTTTTTCCTTAAATACTCTAAATTTCGACGAGCATTATTATGCATTTGAAGTAGAAAGGACAAATAACGTTATTTATGTATCGTTTGATGATTTAATTGCACCTGTGCCTAACAGCATAAACATTCTATCTAACATGACTTCTTATGTAACATCTCGTTGGTGTCTTGATTAGATCATATTTAGGAATTGTAGCCATTTATGGTCGATCAAATAAAAAGGGACCTTGGCGGAGAACGCTGAAATATTATTTTAGTCCGAAAAGTATTATACAGGTTGTAAAAAAACACCCTAGTAATACTTAGGGGGTGCTTCAGTCCTTCAAACTCAATAACTTTCACTATGCCACAGTTTGTAATTTTCCCAAAGCTGCGGTCATCTTATTTTATGTGTCTTTTGGAAAGATGACATTCATTCAAAGCTTCTATTGAAACTCTTTTGTCTTTATCTATCATAGTTTTAGAGAAATTAATAAATCGAAAAAAGTCAATAAAAACCATAAAAAGACAATATCTGCTTTCTATGTTTTTTTGTTTGATGTTTTATGGTATGATAGATATCCGCTAGAAGCATCAATTAATCCATAAAAAACACAAATGATTCACCAGATTTTTTTTTTACAAAATAATTGAAAAAGAAATTTTCACTTCATTCATTCAATTTTCATTTGTGTTTTTTTATGGATTAATTGATACTTCTAGCGGATATCTATCATACCATAAAACATCAAACAAACAAAAACATAGTTAGAAAGCAGATGTCTTTTTATGGTTCTTATGGACTTTTTTCGATTTATTCATTTCTCTAAGGCCCGATGGCCCGGTGGTGGTCATGGAGGTTTCTTTGGAAAAGTTGTTCAGTATCATAGGTACAATCACCCCTTAAAGTAATGCAACTATTTACCCTAAAATCCTGTATTATGATTATTATGTTAATATGGTTAACTAATAAGTAATAATAAATAAAATAAGAAACATTAAATTAGTATTTTATTGAATAAACACAGTAATAACTTATAAATACAGTAAATACCTATACCAGGTTTTAATAGTCCACTATGCAGACACTAACTGTTTTGCAATTTTAAGAGCTGAATAGTAATATCGGCAACTTTGACATCATAAGTAAATACAAATTTTTAGTTTATTTAGTGCTCGAGTTTTAGAAATTTATCTAGTTTAGTAACTAAGCAGGGGTTGTAACGGAGGTATCGAAAAACATTTAAGAGGCGAATCTAAACGCCATGAGCGAAAATTATAATGATTAATAATCCCCTAAAATATCTTTCGATATCTTTGTTACAACCACTGTAAAATTACTTAACGAGATAAATTACTACAACTAAAGCACTAAATAAACTAAAAAATAGTATTTACCTGTGACGTCAAAGTTGCCGATATTACTATTCAGCACTTAAAAATACAAAACAGTTAGTATTTGTCGATGACTTCATCGATTCCGATATTGCTATTAAACTCTTAAAATTACAAAACAGTTAGTATTTGTCGATGACGTCATCAATTCCGATATTACTATTAAACTCTTAAAATTTCAAAACAGTTTGTATTTGTCGATGACGTCATCGATTCCGATATTACTATTAAACTCTTAAAATTACAAAACAGTTAGTATTTGTCGATGACGTCATCGATTCCGATATTACTATTAAACTCTTAAAATTCCAAATTGTTAGTATTTGTCGATGACGTCATCGATTCCGATATTACTATTAAACTCTTAAAATTACAAAACAGTTAGTATTTGTCGATGACGTCATCAATTCCGATATTACTATTAAACTCTTAAAATTACAAAACAGTTAGTACAATGTCTATGACTGTTATCATATCGTATATACTAAAACACTCTTGAAATTACAAAAATGTTATGTGTAATATTTACTAACTGCATTTACAAAAATCGATTTACAGTTATTACAGACCATTTGTTGTCCTTGGGTTTATGAATATTTTAGTAATAATTACTGTATTTTTGTTAGTTTTTCGCTCCGTGTAGTACGAAAAAGTTCCTTTTACCTGTAGATATTAACTTTTGTTGTGAATAAGAAGAAAGGAAAGCGCGGGCGCCGCCGTTTCCATCCCGCAACGTTGAGGGGGTTGAGGGAAGCCGCGGGGCGGGAGAGACTGGGAAGTGGGCAGTGTTGCCACCTTAGCCCTTTTGGGGCTAGATCTAGCACTTTTTACTGTAGGTGAACTCGTTGTTTAATTTAGCCCGAAAAGGGCTATCTAGCCCTTTTCATTAACTTAAAAATATTGTACGAAAATCTGAAATTTGCGCCATGCTAACATCGTGATAACATCGAACTTTCGCGATTTTTGTCATATATATTGTTTTTTTTTTTTTGGTAGATACCATTTGTTCGATTATGGCAACATATCGCATCTCTATGCCCCGCCGCCGCGCCGCGGCGATCTAGTACCCGTAGAGTCTGTGGCTGCGGTGGGGAATACCCGGAGCGTTTACTTTATAACCACTTGAGCGTTCATGGTTACAACTCGTCCCGAAAAAAAAATGTCTTGAGCGTTCATGGGACCACATCTTCCCATCGGGACTCGGATTATTTTTTACGGTCTGGTGGCAAAACAATGTATATAGATTACTGGTTAAAAATTGTAGATGGTGCTGTATTAAATAACTCGACCAGCAATGTAAAGCATCCATCTGTCCGGATTAGAAAACCTTAGGAAAAAAAAAGTAAAAAGTCAGATGATTTGGATTCGTTCCCGGTGTGTGAGTGCGAAGCTGTCGTAAGTACTGTGATTATATGATTTATTTCTGGGATTGTCGTATATAAAAATAATGGGAAAGAGTTGTTCTTTCCAAATATGTGTAACAACCACTGATTCGAAACGTTGTAGTTGCACTAGATTAACGGGAAAATTGTGTTCTTTGTTGTAATCATTGCATGACCTTCGTTTGTGTTGGAGTTTAAATTTCCGTTTATTCCATTCACTGAAATATTACTGAAAAATAATGAACGGTTCATTAGGAACATATTCACATACAATTACGGCAGTAAAAGTTTGAATCTAGAAAAGATTTAAGCCAAATACGATCGTGTTCTTGCTGTTTTCAGACGCGGGAACGGCTGTTCCCATGAACGTTTTCGAATACATCGATCTTAATGGTTTGTACACACGAGTTTTAATGGTGCAATGTTATTGATGGGATGTTATGTTGGTGCATTTATTAACTGAAAAAATGCTTTAACCTATTGTTTGCATATACAGGTATTTTTTTTCTTTTGGAAATTAGAGTAGAGATTTAGATTGTAGAGAAAAAAACAACTTTTTCAAAAAAAAAAAAACAAAAAAAAAACATTTATTTCAGACAACTCTTACATGGTCCATTTGTTAGTAACACAATTAAAGGTGATGGTCCAAAAATGTATGGATCAAAAATATTTTGTATAGCGAATTGAAATGTTTTTTCTAGAAAATCCAATAATCATTAAACAATTTTTTTTATAATATGTAGCACCTTTTTAACACGATTTCTTCAGGTCTACGTTTAACCTTGTTTTTCTGTATGTTTATAATTATTTGTCTAACTAAATGTGTGAAAAAAAATATTTTTTTTTATTTTAAGCGACTACATTTATAGTATTTATAACTGTGCTTTTAGGAATGTGCGTGTGCTAACTGATATCTGCAAGTTCACTTTATTCTGGAACTACTAATCACTAGCATGATGATGGTATTATAATTCCATAAATGGTCCATATTATTTTGTTTTGTTATGGAATAAAGTTTTAAATGATTTTAGTGAACAAGAGCTAGCGAAAAATGACCATGTGAGAGGGCAAGGTGGCCGTGCCCACGGGCAAACCGGCCATGTCAGAGTGGAAAGTGAGGACGAGCCGCTCCCGTACGTATACTTACTTACTGTATTTTTTTGTCTCTTCAACATTAAATAATGTATCTATTGCCGAGTTAATACTACCTGAACATTGTTTTCAGATCTACAAGCGCGAGGAGTCGCGGAAGAGGCCGAGGTAGAGGCCGAGGTAGAGGACGAGGTAGAGGCCTAGGCAGAGACAAAAGAGAACGCCAAGAAATTGGCCAATCAGAAAGTGAGAACGAGCCGCTCCCGTACGTACACTTACTGCAATTTTTGGTCTCTACAGCATTAAATAATATAATTATTGCCGAGTTAGTACTACCTGAACATTTGTTTCAGCTCTACAAGCGCGAGGAGTCGCGGAAGAGGCCGAAGCAGAGACCAAAGAGAAGGCCAAGAAATTGGCCAATCATTGCCGTACGTGACTTATTGCACTTTTTGGTCTCTAAAACAATGTTCCTGAATTATTACCGATTAGTACTACTTAAATTTTTGTTTTAGTTCTACAAGTGGAAGCGGGAGAGGAGGAGGGGATGCATTAGAAAATTCGTGAGTATATTTTTGTGGTTTTTTGTATTTACGTTAGTCGAGAATATCTCTTTATTTTTTTGCAGTGAGGAACTGCTACTCCACGTCAGAGCAGAGCGGCAATTGACACAGCGGCGCATCGCGGGGATGTCCGCTGAATGTCGCAAAGAGTATGTTAATAGGGAACGTCAAGCCCAGCTCGAACGCGTCCTCCTCCCTGACGCGCCCCCGCGGAAGCGACGGGCACGGTAATTTTGAACTTTTACTGGAAACCCTTTTTGGGTTAAATAGTAGACTCAAGTTTTGGTTCATATTATGTTTCGTTCGTTTGGTTTTCGACTAATCACCTTATATATTTTTTTATTTGAAGCCATTTGTGTGTTCAATGTTATTTTTAATTTACAGAATGCCATCTCCAGAAAGGCTGTCGTGCGAATTATTTATGCTGGCAGAGCCTTGTGCTACAACACAGGCACTTCCAGGGCCTGCTGCTGTAGCAGAGGAATTTCCAGAGCCTGCTGCTGCAGCAGTGAAACTTACAGAACCTGCTGCTACAGCAGAGGCACTTCCAGAGCCTGCTGCTGCAGTAGAGGCACTTCCAGAGTCTGCTGCTGCAGTAGAGGAACTTCCAGTGCCCGCTGCTGTAGTAGAGGAACTTCCAGAGCCTGCTGATGTAGTAGAGGTACTGCCGGATCCTGCAGCAGCGGCCGACAACGAACCGCTGAATATCATGGAAATGGGTGAGGCAGAAGCAGATACAGTTTCTAACTCGCCATATTCATCACCAAGCAGACTGTCAACATTATTAAACTTGGAGTTTGCGTCACGAACGCCACAAAAGAAGGGTTATGCTGATATAATCTATTCATCTTTTGAATAGATTATGTTGACACGACGCGAAGGATTTATGTTTTTATTTATAACATAATTTTTTTTTTGTTTAAGCATACCTTTTTGTTGTTGGTGCAGACGTTGTTGTTACGACCGACCCACCATCTCCCGGTCCCACTACATCCGTTACCGCCACCTCCTCGAGTCGGCCAAGCTGTTCTACTATTAGTAAGTATTGTAACATCTTTTATCACTATATAGGGTCCTTCTTAATATGCTGACACTTTTTGTGGGGATGATCAGACCATGAAACTGAAAAACTTTCTCTATGGAACCAACATCAAAGACGCGAAAAAAAAACCAGCTCGTCCATACAAAACTGCAAACCTACTCGAGCCAAATGTATGGGACAGCTGATTTTTTTTTTCGCGAATTCGATGTTGGTCCCATAGAGAAAGTTGTTCAGTTTCATGGTCTGATCATCCCCTTAAAAAAGTGTCAGCATATTAAGAAGAACCCTGTATATAAGGTCTAACAAAATTAGCTGAAACTATTTTAAGAGTATGCTCAGACCATCAAACTGAACAACTTTCTCTATGGGACCAATATCGAAAACGCGAATAAAAAAATTGATGTCCTATATAAAACTGCAAACACAACTTGACTCAAATGTATGGGGCAGCAGATTTTTTTTTCGAGATTTCGATATTGCTCCGGTAGAGAAAGTTGTTCAGTTTAATGGTCTGAGTATACCCTTAAAATAGTTTCAGCTAATTTTGTTATTTTGTTATAAAACGTGATAATAAATAAGCGCAAAACCTCATACATCCCAACTGATTAATAACAAAATAATTGCATTGAAACAATAATATCATTATTTGAATAATTACAATTTAAAGTTATTGGCATTTTTAGTTTTCATGCAAAAATGATTTATTATTTCAGCAATTAATGAAAGCACTAGCATGCTTATGGATACATTTTTTGAATCTTGTTTTGGTAGAAAGTATGGTTATTTACCATACTTTCTACCTGCCCTGCCCGTGCGGTGGGTTGACATCAAGTTCAGTACATTTTACATTATAAAAAACAAAATATTTAATATTTTGAAAAAATGTATCCTATGTTGAAACCTTGATGATTCGATTCTGCTCTCGATTCTAAACAAACTAATTTTTTTACAATTTTTTGCGACGAAAAATGTCGACTGTCGTGATAAACAATCCGTGATAAAACTTCCGATGATTTATTATTACAAGCTTTTATAATTTCACATGTTTGTTAAACTGTTATCTATGTTTAGGTCAATCTTACAAGTTGATAACAAACATAATGTTCTGTTTGTTCCAGATGTAGCTGACAAAAATTTTTCCACAACAATTGACAAATGGATTAACACACAAATTGACAGTGACTTTGACGACGATATAGACATAAACAACGAGGCCTGCCCCCTCCCGAATTTGCTAACAAGTGACGCGACGGCTGCACCTGCTTGTGACGCTGACTTGACGATGTTTCAAACCCAAGTGCTACGGCAAGAGGACGAAATTAATGACTTAGCCATACGTGACATCGTTCCGGAAGACTGCTGTACGTTTAACTGGACAAACGACAGAGCAACATTTACTGGACAACGGGAGACCTTTACTGGTACATCAGGACCGACTTTCCCAGTGACTGAAGAGACGAGTGTTGTTGACATCTTTTATAAGATGTTCGACACTGACTTCATCGACCTGATTTGCACTGAGACTAACAGATACGCCGTACAAAAAATAGCCCTATTGAGAGCAGAAAATAAACTTTCTGTAAACTCACGACTGAACCGATGGACACCGACAAACAGAAACGAAATGGTCAGTTTTATAGCAGTGACTATTTTACAAGGACTCTACCCCCAACCAGAGGAAGAGGCCTATTTTACCTTTAATGGGTTCAGCACTATGCCTTATTTTCCCAGGATTATGTCCTACAATAGTTTCCTGCTTTTGAAGTCACTGTGCCATTTCGTGGACAATCAGACATTGACAGACAACAATGACAGACTAGCCAAAATACGACCCATACTGGACTACTTTAACGAGAAGTTCTCGACATTATATACGCCCGCCCAAGAAATAGCAATAGATGAGTCACTCCTAAAGTGGCACGGTAGGCTAAGTTTTGCACAAAAAATTGCAACCAAGGCCGCCCAAGTCGGAGTGAAAACTTACGAATTGTGCGAGTCTTCCAGTGGCTATCTCTGGAAGTATTCCGTATACGCTGGCAAAAATAAGACTGTGACTGACGAGACTGTACCAAATGACCGACACGACCATGACGAGACTAATGATGGCCGTTGACCAACGGGCCGATGAAGAGACGGCCAGTAACGTTGTACGTCCCACAAACGCTACTGCCAAAATTGTACATGACCTGATCGAGCCATTACTTCACAAAGGTCATACTTTAATAATGGACAATTTTTACAATAGCCCATTATTATTGCGATACCTGAAAATGCAACAGACTGACTGTTACGGGACTACCCTTTTGCAGTTAGAGGGAACATTTTTCCCACCAATTAGAACCAATAAAAATACCAAAGTTTCTATTTGTAATTTTATTTTTCGACCTGACAACACTAACAGAACATTATGACATTTCGGTTTATTTTTATTTGACATTGACAGACTGTTTTTTTTCACAAAGTTGTTGAAGTGAATATTCATAACTGGCGTTTTTTGCTATTGCAAGGGAAATCGGTACATATCTTGGCAATAAAGTGGTGAAAAAAGGTAAGTTCTTCTAGATGTTGTGCTTTTGAATGTTATTTCATAGATGTAAGACGTATTTTTGATGTATCTGCCACAAATTTTCATTTATGTCGATTTTTGTTGGTGGGAAGAATATTCCCTCTAACCGTGAGGTACCCCGCTTCCTATAACTAATAAGGTTAGAGAAAATATTCCTTTATTGTGTTTATGGTAACTGTTTTTATTTCTTTGCGACTAAGGATTAAATGTTTTGGTGGTCTTATTATTACACTGCTTTTCCTCGGGGTCTTGGTGTGGTTTTTGCATGGCCTTTATTTTTTATTTGCAGATTGATTGAAAATGAAAATACTCCGTAATGACGAAATTGAGAAGGAATTGCTCGATATGTTCGGTTTGTCTGAACCTGAAGAGTCCGAAGATGGCGAAGAATCAGAAGAGGATGACGCTCCGTACAATGTCACGAAGCTACAGCGAATCTTAGGGGATTTGGACGAACCAGACCTTCGATCTACTGCAACAATACGAGCGTCGTTATCGCCTCAACCATCTACATCATCTGATGCGGAGTTCCCATGCGTTGAGCCTTTACTTGTAATACCTCCACTTACTGTGACAGAACCTGTTGCGTCTTCATCTGCAGTGCCGTTACCTGCTGTGCCGTTACCTGCTGTGCCGCAACCAGCTGTACTGCTACCTGCTGAGCCTCCTATTTCACATGAGTTACCTGTAAGAGGAAGGGGACGAGGAGCTAGGACGGAACGTGGATCTGGAACGGGACGTAGTGCTGGGACAGGACGAGGATCTGGATCTGGAAGTGGACGTGGAGAACGTGGAGCTAGGACGAGGGTAGGTAGTGGGGCCATACGGGAGAATAGAAGTTTTAGTCAGAGTTTGGGAGACGAAGACGGCGATTCATCCGAAGATAATGCGTTACCAGAATCAGAGTCAGAAGGAAGTGATTCTGACAGAGATGAAGAAGCATGGAAAAAAACCTTGTGGACTGATATTAGGCCACAGGTTGACTCTTTTGATAGCGTTCCAATGATTCCGACACGCGTATTACCATCTAATGCCAGGCCATCCGATATTTTGAAAAATTTTTTACTCAAGAAGTTTTTGAATTAATTATTACAGAGACTAACCGTTATGCGAGTCAAAACAACGTAATAGGCTGGACCATACTAGACATAAAAGAATTGAAGGCTTTCCTAGGTATCTTGATTATTATGGGATACCATATTTTACCTACTTTCGAATTGTATTGGTCATCAGTTCCCGAATTCAGAGTTGACGAAATAGCTTCCATCATGGCATTCCGAAGATTCAAGCAAATTTTACGTTGTTTGCATCTAAATGATAATGCCAAACAACCTGCTAGATCTAGTTCCGAATATGATAAGTTGTTCAAGATTCGACCATTATTGACGCTTATCAACACAGCTTTTCAAGAAAATGCGCACAACTCTTCATCCCAGTCAATAGATGAATCAATGATTGTTTTCAAAGGAAGGTCTTCATTGAAGAAGCCTATGAAACCGATAAAAAGGGGTTTCAAGGTGTGGTGCCGCTGTGATAGTAGCACAGGTTATCTTTACGAGTTTGAGATATATACCGGAAGAGATAATGACAGAGTAGAAGACAATTTAGGAGGAAAAGTGGTCACGAAGTTAACAGAAAAATTGAAAGGAATGGCAGCAGTGCATGTCACATTTGACAATTTTTTTTGCGGTTATGATATCATGAATTATTTACATGTAAATGGTATTCACGCGAGCGCTACTGTCCGCAGGCAAAGAGCAGACTTACCAAAACTTATAAAAAGTAAAAGAAAACTAAAACTAACAAAAGGTCAGTACAAATGGAGAGTGAAGGAGAATGTAGCTTGTGTAATCTGGCAAGATACAAAAGAAGTTTTATTTATGACCAATGCTTTCCATCCAACGGACAATGTAACATCCGTATCCAGGAAAGGAAGAGATGGTTCCAAGACAGATGTAGTGTGTCCTGCAGTAGTGAAGGAGTACACAAAAAGGATGGGTGGAGTGGATCACTTTGATCACATCAAAGGGACATATTCAGTTGGACGAAGAAGCAAACGGTGGTGGCTTCGCATATTTTATTTCATTTTTGATGCCTGCATCACAAATTCATTTTTGCTCCAGGGAAAGAATGCGAATGTTACCAAATTGTCCAACCTGGAGTATCGTATAGCTCTAGCCAGAGGACTTATTGGTGGTTTTTCTTCCCGAAAACGTCGTGCTGATGGCGTCAACTACGTCGTAAGAAAAAAAGTAGCTGTTTCTGAAAATTATCAAAAGGCAATTCACATTGTCGCACCAGAAATTCGCTTTTCCAATGTTGGTGATCATATGCCAGATGACATACCGTCGTATCAAAGATGCCGATATTGCAGCACTAAGGCAAAGGATAAGCGATCTAAGATAAAGTGTAGCAAATGTGGAGTGCCTTTATGCATAACACCATGTTTTTCGAATTTTCATAAAAATATCTAATTTTCTTTTTCTTTTCTTATTGGTGTCTAATTGTGTGACATTATAGAGTTATTATGCATGATTTATGTCGTTTTTTTTAGTTTCTTGAAAAAACATACCGCTATTTCATTATTCTTAAGCAGGTAGAGGGAATATTTTTACCACCAAATAAAAAATAAGTAAAAAAAAAAAAATTAAATCACATTTTATTTTAGGCATCTTAAGTAACACAAATTCGAAAACCATATCATTCTATCTCATCTAGAACCTTATAACCGTTAAAGGGTTAAGATTGAATCGGGAATTTGTTCCCGATTCCTTGAAGACTTTGACCAAGAGTGAAGTAGTGGCTACGTACTGCTCCGATTTGTCGGTGATGGTATGGAGAGACTCTAACTTAGTTAGCATGATTTCTACATACCATTCGCTGCAAATAGGAACACGACAAAAATATAATCGAGAGGCGTATAAGCCCAAGATAGTACTTGACTATAACAAAACCATGGGGGGAGTAGACAGAAAAGATCAGTTCTTGTCTGCTCAACCCATGGAAAGAGTTAGGAATAGGGTATGGTATAAGAAGGTTTTCCGCCGAATTGTCAACGCGGCAATTTTTAACTGTTATGTCATTTTTGTGTCGAAAAACCCGAAAATTGTACACAGGCAGTTCCGTGTCACATTGGCAGAAAACCTCCTTAAACTACATAGAAATATTGACCTGACGACAGAAAAACGACTGATAACGTTCAAGACAGAAACTGGTGCAATCATCGACACATTACGACAATCAAACACGACCAATCCTCATAACAGACCAATACAGGACCACGACCACTTCCCAGTGAAGACTGACAAAAAGAGAAATAGATGTTGGTTATGTCGCCACCAGCGGAACGCTGAAAGTAGCACAGTGTGGAAATGCTTAGAGTACGTAAACCTGTGCATCGAGACTTGTTTCCGAGCCTATCACAAACCTTAGACGAACAGATACAGACAGACACACAGAAAGACAGGTAAATACAGACAGACAGGCAGACACAGACAGGCAGGCACAGACAGACAGGTAGATACAGACAGACAGGCAGACACAGACATACATGAGCTGGCCGACAGCGAGGTACCCTGATTCCGGATGTAATGTGATTTTCAACCAAAAAGGAGGAGGTTCTAAAACGACTACAATAAGAACGACTATAATAAGATATCAGAGGTTATTCTAAACTACCCAGACTAAAAGTTTAAGACCCATGTTAAACAAGTCCTCTGTAAAAAAGGTTTGTACAAACTCGATGATTATTTCAATGACCAAAATGTCTGGTCTTGACAATATTACACTATGTAGTTAATGCAATATTGTATTTTAATTGTACTTTGTACATTTTGTTTTGTTTAAAAGATGTGTGTTGTAGAGTTTCTGGCCGCATCTTCTCTCAACGATACACCTTCCGACGCGGTGGTAGAGTCTAAAAAATGACGTCAAAAAGCTGTGATATTACTTTGAATAAAAAATTTTGAATTTTGAAAATTTTTTGATTGTATATATTTTTTTTTGTATGTTTGTCCCGCGATTTCTTCGTCGGTTGTGAACAAATTTTGAAAATTACAATGTTATAAAAATCAAAAATTGTGAAATAAAAAATCTTTTAACAAAAGTAAAACCGCCTTCAAAAACCCTAAAATAATCCTTTAAAGCCATCAGTTTCATGACCTAGCACAAATATACAACTTTTAGGGTTTTTGAAGGCGGTTTTATAATTCAGAAATAATAATATTATTATATGACACACACATTCACAGATTTTAATAGATAACTGATAATTAAAATAATTCCTTGTAATCATTGACAGTGTTTTATTGAAAAAAAAAATTTACAATCGAACAGACAGACTTTATTTTAATTTGTTAAAATGTTTTGTTAAGTTTTTTTTTTTTTTTTAATTGAATTGAATAAGAAATATCAATGTTTATCAAATATCTGTGTTTAGTTATGATAAAAACATCAGATTTGTTTGTTTTAATAAAACTCCGTGCGTACGAAACCTTAGACTGGCGGCCATATTGCCAACTTTCGCACGACTTCGGTCTCATCGTAATTATTTCGGAGTGGAGATCTCAATGATTTGTTTAATTTTTTTCTGCTGCATACAACATTCTTTAATATATAAACATTGATGTCATTTAAGAGATTAAGGCCCCCCGCGTACTAGGCAGCCAGGCTGCGGCAGCCAGTCAAACATATGACGTTGTATTGGAGCCCACGCACTAGGCAGCCACGAAATCTCGGCTGCGGCAGCCAATGAAACGCGCCTATATGCACGGCAGCCAGCTGGCTGCGCGCAGCCAGAACGTGTGTAGGCGAATGTATGTGGCTGCGGTCAGTCTCCGCGCACTAGTTGTAGCAGCCAGACGTATTTTGCGTTCCGTTATCGAAAGATGACTTTCGATACAGAGAAATTTATTCGGGAAATTGAAAGCCGTAAAGCAATTTGGGATATAACATCGGAAGAATACAGTGATCGGGATTTAAAGAAAAGAAGATGGGAAGAAATCACGAACCAAATGTGCTCGGAAAGTTTATCAGAAAATGACAAAAAAGAATTTGGTAAGCATGTATTTTTATTATCTGGATTATACAGTATAATACAGGGTGATTCTGCAACACCAATCAATATTTTTGTAAAGTATCGCAGAATAACTATGTATTCGTTATTGTTCTTTTTTGGTACTTAACTAGGTATTTTCACTTCAATGTTTTATTTAGATAAATAGGTAGGCACTATTCTAATGCATATCTGTTTTGCCATTCTAACGGATTTGCATTAATACAATAATCCGCAAATAAATCCCTATAGGATGCTGATGATCGGCTTCCTCTATTTGTGGGTCCACCGGTTATTTCCAGTTCTGGTGGAACGTACAGTGTGTCTTGAAACCTATACCCGTCTCTTTCGCGCACGTAGTTATGTAAGACACAGCAAGCTTGTACTATGGCTATTGCAAGTTCCTGTCGGACATCTAGTGGGCGGTGAAAAATTCTTCATTTGTTGGCTAATATCCCAAACGTGCATTCTATGTACCGCCTTGCCCGAGACAGTCTATAGTTGAAGATTCTTTTCTCCGCTGTTAAACTCCTACCTCCATAGGGTCTCATTAAATTTTCACATAAGCCAAATGCCTCATCCCCCACTATGACGTATGGCATCGGTACTCCATTATTTGATATGGGGCGCTTCTCCGGAATTTGTAAATCTTTGTTGACAAGTTTTTGATACAAAATGGATTTTTTATATATCGATGAGTCACTACATTTTCCTTAAGCCCCAACATCTATATATGTGAATTTGTAATCTGCATCGCATACAGCAAGTAAAACGATGGAAAAATAATTTTTATAATTATAGTACAGTGACCCTGAATCGCTGGGTTTTATCACTCTTATATGCTTGCCATCGATGGCACCAACGCAATTGGGATAATTTGCATTTTCATTGAAACCTTTTGCTATTTCAAGCCACCTCTCTTCATTTAATTCTGGAAACGATGACTGTCTCATATTCTCCCAAATCGCCATACAAACTTCATGTATGATATCTCGGACAGTTGTATGTCCAATCCGATAATTATGACTCAATTCCATTAAAGAACATCCTGTAGCAAGATATCTGTAACAAAGAACAAATATAATTTTCAGGTAAATCTCTACAGAGCAAGTGGAAGAACATCAGGACTAGTTACAGCAGGGAAGTAAAACGCAGAGCTGGTATTAAAAGTGGATCAGCAGCTTCGCGTAAGAGTCCATACGTATATTTCGAACAACTTCATTTTCTTCGGCCTACCGTGGTAATTAATGAAACTCAAAATAGCATGGATGAAACACGCACTGCCGAAACCAACGCTAGCAGCGGTAGTACTCAAGGTGAACGACCTGTTTCCAAAAAGAAGAAGACAAGTGACGACGATAGTTTGGTGCAGGTATTAGTGCCCGGCCACAGCCAGTATTGCGGCGCGGCGAGCGGCGCGGCTAGCGGTGAGCGCCGAAAACAAACGCTAGACAACGTACGAAGTATGCCACAGCTAGCCGCGGCGCGAAATGCGGCGCGGCTTGCGGCGCGGGTTGACTGGCGCGGTGCGCGGCGGCGGCGGGCGGCGCGGTGTGCGAGCGAAACAAATGTACTAGAGAGTATCGAGGCGGCCACAGCTCAAAGCGGCGCGCGCGGCGGCATCAAGTGGACGGACTAGCCAACGCGCGACCAAAACAAATAATTTTGTTTTTAACGCGCGTTGACCGTTTACATTACATAATGGATACTGAACAATTCATCAGCGAAGTTCTGAGTAGACCAGCAATATGGATGTCAAAACATCCACACCATAAATATAGGAATATTATAAAGAAAATGTGGGACGAAATAAAACAACAATTTCCTAGTAGTACTGGTAAGTATTTATTTATTTATTTAGTACAAATTTTTTATGTAGTTTTTGTCTATTCTTGGGTTGGATTATTGAAATAAAGTTTGAATTGATCTCGTATTCTAGTTGCTTGAATCGTAGCTCGATTATTCCGTCTAGACCTGTGTGCGCTATTGTCATTATTCGTGTAAAAAAAAGTCTGAAAGTCTTCATCTCTGTCTCCATCTCTTTCTCTTATAATATTGTGTAACAGGCATCCAACCTTTATAATCAATGTTGCGTGTTTTTTGTTTGCTTCTATACTTCTCGTAAAAATGCGAAATTTATTTGTTAGGATACCAAACGCACATTCAATTGTGACTCTGGCTCGGGATAATCTTTTGTTGAAAATTCTTTTTTCCGCATTCAAACCACCTGATGGATAAGGGCGCATCAAATAAGTTTTAAGAGGGTAGGCTTCGTCGCCAATTAACACGTATGGCAAATTCAGATTTGAACCAGGTAATATCTGCGGCGGTGGAACGTTAAATCTATTTTCTGTTAATAATCTATTTAATCGTGAAAAATGAAAAGTGCCGCCATCACTTTGTTTGCCTTTACCGCCGACTTCTACAATGATAAATTTGTAATCTGCATCGGACACTCCTTGTAGAACTAACGAAAAAAAATTTTTATAGTTGTAATATGCACTTCCACTGTTCGGTGGATTTATTATACGGAAATGTTTTCCGTCTATCGCACCCAAACAGTTAGGAAATTGCCATCTTGAAAAAAATAAATCTGCGTTACTTTTTAGCTTATCACAGGTTGGCTTCGGCATATGCATTTGGACCAAATTGTTCCAAATAGCTTCTAGGGTTTGATAAATTACTTTACCAACTGTACTTCGTCCTAATCGGTAAGATTGAGCCAGAGACCTAAATGATCCGCCGTGACCGAGAAACCTGCAATAGAAAAGTATTAGTAAATATAAATGAAATACCTACATTTCTAAAAAAATAATACTACTAACTACTAACTAATGGTAAAATATTATGGGCGTTCTACATAAATAAATATATAAACAAATCCTACTAATATTATAAATGCAAATTTTTTATGAGTTATTAACGTGTAAGTATATAAGTAGGTAAACAAAATATAAAACGGATATAAAAAAAAGTTGTTGCATACAAAATTACATCATTTACTTTTCATTTCCAGAGGATAATTTGAAGAAAAAATGGAAGAACCTCAAAGACGGCTACCGGAAGGAACTCAAAAAAGTACCTACGTTCCGGTCTGGGAGTGAAGGTTCAGATTATCAGTCTCAGTGGAAATATTTTGAACAACTATCATTTCTGAAAGACGAATATATGCCCACCATGGGGGAGTCTAACTTAATAATAGAAGAAGATACTGAAGTATCTCAAGCAACTGAAGATGAACCGTCGCCGTCATCCTTGCACTCATCGCCGCCACCGCCGTCGGTATCACCTGTGCCATCAACTTCTACCTCCTCGCAGCCGCCAACTCCACATTTGTCAGGACAACAGATACCGCCTCAAGCTACCACTCCAAGAGAAAAAGAAACACAAAATTCTTCTAGAAAACGATTGAAAGCGACAGAAATCCGTGCCGAATATTTAGAAATAGAAAAGAAAAAATTAAAGTTGATGGAAGCTGACTTAGCAGGTGGCAAAGAAAAAGACATTCCCAGGTCAGATGACTACCATTTTTTGATGAGTCTATTGCCAGAAATGGAGAAGCTGAATGTTTTACAGAAAATGAGACTGAGAAATAAATTCACTCAAGCTTTGATGGACGAAATTAGTATGAATCAATATACAGGCGTTACAGGTTATCAAGGCTATTTCACTCAACCTCCGCCTTCTGACTACGGCACACATAATATTAATAATTTAAACTAAAAATAAACTAAATTAACCAATGTCATGCCAAAAATATGTATAATTATAATAAAAAAGCAAAATCTGTGATTGATAAATGATTGTTTATGGTAAGAGTACATAAATAAATAAATACTTGGTAAATAAACAATTTATAATTATAATTATAAGCAAAATCTGTGATTAATAAAAGATTATGGTACATAAATAAATAATACTTAGTAATAAACATATTAATACTTTCATTTTTCTATATATGTAGGTACTTACCTTAAAGTCAGAAACAGCTGTTCTGGAGGTGAAACAATTTTCTTAAAATTAACTTTAGCTTTTAAGTCTTCATGTATGTGGCTGAGTATATAATCAAAAGTTTCTACGCTTGTCCTCGTATATTCAAAAAAATATCGGGATAGTTCCTGTATTCGTAATAATGAGTGTGAAATTCGCCAAGTTCTCTCCTTTTTTGGTTAACTGGGTGCGCTCCTATTCTAGATTGAATAATATCTTGTGCTAAAAACGCACTTGATTCTAGGCAATACCGTGCCACTTTTGATAGGGACATTTTATTTTATGTTGCTGTTCTGAATACGTTCACTGCTAACGCCGCCGCGGTCGCAACTGCGAGCTGTGGCATACCACCGCAATCCGCACCGCCCGCCGCCCCTCACGCCGCACCTCATCCCGCACCGCTGAAAGCTGTGGCCAGGCCCCTATGGGAAAGTATTGTAATGAGAGAAGAGCGTGAAAGACAGCAAGAGTCTGATTCAGATAGACTGTTTATACTTTCACTTCTAGATGATTTTAAAAACATCCCGAGACATCGTAAGCTTTCTACAAAAATGGAGTTAATTGAAGTTATAAAAAGAGCTCAAATGCAAACTCACGATTCCGAATTTAGTCCGTTTCGCCAACGTAATGTTGATTATGAACCAGGGGCATCGGCCGCCAGATCATATAGACCACAAACATCGTTCAGTGGACAATATCGCCAAGGTCAAGGATACTCGACTGAATATGGACCGGAAACCACAAGCAGTGGGCAGTATCGCTATGGATACTCGACACACTCGAATTATAGACCAGAAGCCTCGACCACTGAAGGCCGCCGTGGGTATTCTACGGCTGTTCCAGACAGGCAAGATAATACTGTTTATACTGATGCGTTATCACCAACTGACACAAATGCAACAGATGTGTCTCAGGGTTCTGAATTACTAGAATTATTTACTACACAGGACAACTTTAACTAGGTAATTCATTACCATACATGTAAGAAATAAATACCTAATAAATGTTAAGAGACTGATTAACAATATCTTTCATTTTCGTACTCACCTCAAAGTTATCACCAGTTTTTCTTCAGGTTTTATACAAGCTCGCATAGGAGTATCAATGCCATTGATTGAATTTCGTATTTTTTCCAAAAGGTTATCAAACGATTGCACTGACATCCTCGTGTAGTTAAAAAACCGGTCTGGGAATGCGCGAATATCTTTGAAATAGGTTTGGAATAAGCCTTTTGAGTGTCTTTCTAGAAAAAGAGGATGAATCCAGTATCTTTTCTTTATTTTGCGTTTTTTACGAGATAGGTAAGCAATAATTATAAGTTCTTCCACGTCCATATTGCTCGACGGAAGGATCTAGACTAGTCGTTGATTGGCTGTTATAACTGGCTGCGCAAATATTCTGGCTGCCGCAGCCTGGCTGCGCAGCCAGGCTGCCTAGTGCGCGGGGGCCCTAAGTAGTCTAGTGTATTTTAAAATAGGTATAATTTGATACAAGCGATAACATTTTTCGTAAAACTCGGTTTAAAGAATACTTTACGGAAAATTTAATGGTTTCGCTGAATATAACTGGTTATTTAGAACCTAGAACGTGTATGGTGTAATTTTCTTTTCAGATAGAATTATGCTATATATTGTCACCTATCTATGCGTATTTTGTTTGTATTTTGTTTTGATATAGCTATAGTAGTTGCGTGCTATCAAATTTATTGTCGGCAAAGGTAGCGGCCGCTCGGCGCCCTGTTTTCGATGTCGCGCGCTTGAACGTTGGAGGGTCGTTGTCGCCCGGCGGGACGAACGTTTGAGTGGATAAGAACCCGACTATTTTTAAAGATGTGTATCAAAACACTATTATTTCATAAGTTGATTTGTCAATTGTTTTTTGCAACCTAAAGAACAGTTCTTTTTTCATTCATTCGTCTGAAGTTCATCATCGTAATTTGAGGCTTTATATAGAACATTGTATAATAATAGTTTGAGTTTTCCGTACCTATACAAAGTGTGTTTGAACATTTCAATCAAAAGTTCTAATAAATAACTCTAAGATGGATTTGCCGCTTCAAAAAAAAAATTCATATAAGCAACACTACAAAAAAGAGTGGGAAGTAGAGTTTAAGTGGTTAAAAGCAGTGCCAGGAGATTCATCGAAAGCCCAGTGCTTGTATTGTAAAGTGGAAATGAATGCAAAAATATACGACATCCATCGCCACAAGGACACAAAAAAACATAAAGATAAGTCAATTCCCTTTACGTCATCCTCGCAAACAAAAATAGTTGTGCAAAAAGAAGTTTCTACCAGTGCCAGTAAATCTGAAGCATATCTTAGCTTATGTTTAGCAGAACACTCCTCAATTAATAGTGTCGACCACCTTACCGATTTATGTAAAGAAATTTTCAGTTGTGACTGTCTGAAAGGAGGAGCAAATAAAATCCAGATGCATCGCACTAAATGTACCCATATTATAAATAAAGTTCTGAGTCCGTATTTCAAAGAATTACTGATTAAAGACATTGGAACGAGTCCTTTCAGCCTGATACTTGATGAGTCTAAGGATGTGTCTGTCACAAAACAGTTAGGAGTGGTGATTAAATATTTATTATAGAATTATTATAGAACGCAACGAAATAGTTTCGACGTTTCTAGGTCTTTAGCAATTGACTTCTGCAAATGCCAGATCTATAGTTGATGCCCTTATCAGTCCTATCAATGACCTTAAATTAGATATTAGAAAGTTAATGGGAATCGGAACCGATAACGCCTCTGTAATGGTGGGAATAAATAATGGAGTGTTTCAAATTCTCAAAGAAGAATATAACTTACCGCATTTGGTATTAAATAGATGCGTTTGCCACTCCATACAATTGGCTGTATCACACGCATCGCAAGATACAATCCCACGAAACATTGAGTTTTTAGTCATGGAGATATACAATTGGTTTTGTCTATCCCCATCAAGACAAGATGCATACAAAGAAATTTATGAAACCATAAATGTGAGTGAGAAGCCACTGAAAATTTTAAAGATGTGTGCTACTCGCTGGATTTCTATCGAGCCAGCCGTTACTCGAATTCTTTCTCAATGGGATGAACTCAAACTTCATTTCCAAATGTCACAGACACCAGAAAATTGCTAAACAGCTACATTACTGCATTTAATGTTGCAAGATGAGAGGAATAAATTGTATTTAATTTACCTAAAATCAGTGCTTAATGAAGTTCAGCAAACATTGAAAATATTTGAAGGCAAAGGTAAAGATCCGGTACTACTCCTAGATACGCTGAAACGACTCATTGAAAGTTTATGCCATAAAATTATCAACCCAAATTCCCGAATAGACTATTTTGTTCAACGAGTCAATGATTACGTTGATCCCAACCCATACATGGGATACGTGTTTGAAGATTCTTTAAGTAAGTCGAGTCTAGAAGAACCTGAAAAGAAAGCACTCAAACAAAGATGCATTGATTTTACTCTGAAATTAATAAGTCAATTACAGCAGCGCCTGCCAAATAACTTCAAAAACCTAGAGACCATGACAATTCTTTCTGTTAAAGAAACATTAAAAAAAGACAAATCTGTACTACCCATCGTTAAACTTGCTGAAGTGTTCGGTGTGCAGGCTGAAGAAATTGATAAAATTTTGACACAATATAGGCACATTGCTAACCAAGATTGGGAGAATAAAGAAGACAGCGTAAAATTTTGGTGTGAAGTGCTTGTTCATAAGGATGCCGCCGGAAACAAGCCGTATCAGGAGCTTGGAAATTTGGCGAAAATTATTTTATCTTTACCCCATTCTAACGCCGATGTAGAGCGCGTCTTCAGTTCAATGAACTTAATCAAAACCAAAACGAGAAACAGGATGGGGTTGAAAACAATGACTGAAATTTTAAACATAAGATGGGGATTGAAACGACTCAAACAGTCTTGCTTTTCTCACAAGATTCCTAAGGACATAATTCAAAAATACACTTTCAAATTATCGAAAAATACCACAGATTTAAATGAGCCATCTACTTCTTCTGCTCCGCCTAATGAGATTTTGGAGGATTCAGATAAAGACTTCGACTTTTGATTACTTTTTGGTATTTTCTGTTAAATTTTGATTTGTTTTGGTTAATAGCTACTAAATGATTCTTTTAAAATTTTTAAACGGAAAATTTGTTAATTTTAGTTTGTAAAATAACTAATATTTTTAATTTTTGAACCTAATTTTGAAAAAAAATTATTGTGATTCAAACTAAAAAATAAATACATAATTCAAATCATTAGTACAGGTGTTTTTTAGCCTTTTTTTACACTACCTCTTTTTGTGCTCCTTTTAGCCCGATCTAGCCCCTTTTTAGCTTCAATTGCCCCCATTACTAAAACTAAGGTGGCAACACTGGAATAGGTTGTTTCCATTGTATAAGAAAAACTCACATGCTTCAATATCGACAAAATTTCATGAAATCAACCTCTTTAATGGACCCTACAAATAGCAGTGACTCTCACAGTGTGGGTTAGTGGTGTGTAGGCATGCAAGGCGTATTAGCTGTGGTAACTTAGCTGTAGCAGCAGAGTCCAGACGGTAGGCAAATGAAAGCAGTCCGGTAGGTATAAACACACAGGATGGTTTATTTGCACAACACAGCACAGAAGAGAACACACAATAAGAAGGAGTACAGAGTGATAGAGAGAAAACAGAATTGACACGAAATAGATCACATTCCGATCGCACAGCGCGTTAGGAGATTGAGCGACACGTGGTATCAAGGTCAAGTATCAATCGCGAACTGAAGACGCCCCGTGCCGCGTGCCGCGTGCCGGGCCGGCCGGGAGTGCTCCGGTGAGCAGGTGAACAAAAGAAACTAGTCACCGCGGTACGTTTCCACTGCACGAGGCGATATTTACATTGCAATAATATAAATACTTTTAATGTGTGACTAATAAATAATAATGAATTTAGAATATTTGTGTGTTCTAATCGTGTACTAAAAATATGTAATAAGTATGTAAATATATGTATGTGTAAGTAGCCTACACGTCCCTTGCTGCCAACGTCTACGTACAGAAATTTATAGTTAGCGTCAACTAAAGCAAACAGCACTATACTTGGAAACATTTTGTAACAGTCATAATCATTGCCACTATTTATCGGCGACTGTAATATAACATGCTTCCCATCCATTGCTCCTATGACATGTGGGAAATTCCATTTGCTCTCAAACTCTTTCGCTATGGTAAGCCACTCTTCTTCGGATGATGGTATCTGTAAATAAAATTAAGTAATAATGCAAGACGAAGAAAGAAATGAAACTTCAAACTCGACGATAACGGAAGGACCTAAACAAAAGTCAACTAGACCTTAGACTTGGGTGATAAATAACGTCACAGTGAAAAAGTCACAGTGATCAGGTGCCTGCAAAAGTCACTGTGACTTTTTAGAAAATAACAACGTTCCAAAATAACGTTGTTACTTCGCGGCTTCCAAGTCGTTCCGAGCGCGACCGCGCCGCGCGTTATTTGTCACGGTTGGCGCCAAGCGGCCGCGCTACCTCCCGCCCGGTCCGCGGCGGCGACCAATCATCGGTAGGTAGATTGCGCGCGACGACGACAGAGCAACAAGTATAGTAGACACGGAAACTATAAAAAAATGTCTTATTTGATTATTATTTTTTTCGATACTTATAGGATAATGTAACAAATATTTAGTAATTACGGAACTTGGAATCATAACATGGTGACTTTTATCCTTGAAATAAAATAATAGTATTATGATAGTAATTTTATTTATACACTCTCGAATTGAATATCTATTTTTTATTAAGTCATGTATTAGAAATGATTTTCTCTAAATTTAATATCTTAATCAAAACATTTTTATTTATATAGATTGCGTGTAAGAAAATCTAAGTTCAAGGCAGAATTCTATCCTTAATAGCTACATTTTCAAAACAATAAAAATTGGTAGGTTCTTAAATAAAATAATTATGATATAAGAAAAACATAATTTGACTGAGTTACTGTGTATAATCATTAAATATTACATTCTAATTTTTTATTTGTCTTAGTAAATAAAAATTATGACATTTCTATTGTTTTTGTAAGCCTATGGCGGGGATTTTGTCTTGACCTTGAACTTCGACTGTAAAGCATAATTTACACGAGGCCATCGCTGGCTGCCAGTCTCACTGGCAGCCAGCGCTGGCTTGGTATTTGCCTTGTGTAAACAGTTTTTCAAGCCAAGCCAGCGCTGGCTGCCAACGCTGGCGAGAATAGAGCGCCGGCCTATTTTTTAAGCCAGTGACCTCCGCCCGCATACCCCTCGACCCCCGCGCCAGCGTTGCGGACACGTGTAGACGCATCACGCCAGTCACTGGCGAATGTCCGTAGGGTGTGTGCGTCTTTGTTTTTGTTTGGAATTTCTGCGACAAAATGCCGAGAAAATTCAACGAAGACGATACTTTAAAATTCGTACAACTTTATAGAGAGCACGAATGCTTGTGGGATAAGCGTTGTGATGCATACAGCAATAAAGAAATGCGCGCTTCAGCACTGGAACAACTTCGAGAAGGAATGAATATAGAAGGACTGACTATCGATGAACTGAAAGCAAAAATCAAAAGTATTCGAAATACGTACTACTTGGAAATCGACAAAATCGAAAAATCTACAAGATCTGGGGCTGGGGGGAGCGTTTATAAGCCAAAGGCAAAATGGTTTGATGAATATGATTCGTTTGTAAAGCCGGTTTCTATAAGGAGAAAAACAATAGTAAGTTTTTTACATTATTTTTTACCAAAATTACATATTATAAGCAAAATTATAAAGCCACTTACAGACACTAGTTTTGTCACACAACTAGGTATGCATACTACAAAAAAAGAAGGTCATTTATTTGATCTGCAAGTATGTATGTTTGTATGTATAAATGTCCGTTTCAATGTTGATTTTAGAAGTCGATTGTTAATGTATGCTATTTAATTGCCAAGGAACACTTCCTGCGTTCATGAACAAATTTTTCAAAACTTCTCTTTTCTCTCTTGCTATTTCTGCTGAATGATTGCTACCTTGATTGCCAATACTCTGTAGGGCATGTATTTGGCTCCTCCATGAACCGGGCAGATAATTTCCCTGTTCATCTTCCCTATCAACACAAGTAGCGGTTATGTAAGACTTTGATTTCTTTCGTAGCCAATTATGAAGGGCACAACAAGCACAAACGATTGCATCTACTGTTTCCAAGTTAGTTAGTATTGGCTTTTCTAATACCCGGAATCTACTAGATAACCTATAGTTAAAAACTTTTTGTTCTGTACTGAGGTTAACACCTGGGTACGGCTTCATTAAGTAAGTCTTTAGTGGAAATGCCGCATCTCCCACAATGACTCCGTTGTCAGGTAATAAGTTATTTTCCAGGTCTTGGTAAATCGAACTATTCTTAAAAACTCCTCCATCAGATGCGCTACCACACGCGCCGACATCTATGTACGAAAAACAGTAGTCGTGATCGGCAATAGCTAACAATACGACGCTGCTTGTTTTTTTATAATTGAAGTATAAACTTCCACTTTTAGGAGGAGCTTTAATTGTCACATGTTTTCCGTCTATAGAACCATAACATAAGGGGAAATTCCATCGTGTTTTAAAACCCCTTTCGATTATTTTCCATTCTTCTGAATTTGGCACCTGTAAAAAAGGATAGTAATTAAAGTTGCACAAAAATACTATAACATTACAATTACATTATTTTATGTTGTTTAATTACAGGATAACAAGGATACCCCAAATAGCAATGTACCAGGATCATCGAATAGCAATGAACAAGGACCATCGTCGGTTCCACGCTCTGATGAAAATGGGTTAGAAAATGAGATTGCAGAAGAGACACCACGACTTACCCCGCCCACAAAACCTAAACGGAGCAAGATATCACAAATATCTAACATGATAAATGACTTAAGAAACATTAACGACAACACATGCAACGAAGAAACAGAACTAGATATATTTGGAAAAAGCGTCTCGGCACAATTAAAAAAATTGACAGAGGAACAGGCAGTCATTGCTAAGGAAAAGATTCAGAGTATATTGACTCAATCCAGGCTTAAAGATATACGAACCAAGAATTCTTATCAAATGCAACAATCGGTTCAGCAATCTCAAAATACGCTGTCTACTAATTGGAATTCTACACAAGTTCTTCCGAACTACACAGTACCCCAATACTCTCTGCCAACACCTACAATCTGTCCTACTCCGGAGCCCATTCCATCGACATGTTCTTCTTCGTCTTCCCAGTATACCACTTATAGTGTATTTTCCCCAGAAACTCTTAGTAATAACAATTACGGCGAAAGCGTAGAAAACAGTGATGTCATTCAACTAGCCTTCCATAACGCTTAATATAACATGTTTGTTGTATTTTGAAACAATGTGTGCCTAATTATTTCAACTTTAAGTAAATAAATAAACACTTACCTTAATAAACTGTTTTAATGCTTCAAAAATTGCTCGACAAACTTCTGGTATGAATTGTGATATAGATGGTTTGGAAACACGGTAAAAATGACTCAGGCTTCGATAACTCATTCCAGTTGCTAAGAACGATAATGTTACTTCTAGTTTTATTTTTGCTGGTAATGCATCTCTCATCAGAGTGTCTTGGCGCTGAATCGAGCTCTGTATAAGTGAAAGTAACTCATCAAAGTTTTCAGCAGTAACCCGCAACGCCAACCTGTACTCAGAAGGATCTTCTAATCTTAGTTGTTTCAGCAACAAAGCAGAAGCTCCAGTTATAGGTCTATCGCTTATCCATTTTCTTGTCCAAAGTCGTTTTGCTTTTTTTTTTTCTAATATATCAATTAACTCTTCTCTTAATAGTGCAGATATGTTCTTTATACATTTCCTTTTCAACAGAGTTTGCCGCGAATTCATTATTTTTTAACTTCAAACGTGTGCACACCCGAAGAAAAGTCCGTGAATGAATTGAATGCCATTGGCCTCGTCTGAACAACAGGGGCCAGGCCAACGCTGGCTTGTCTGTAGGACTGGCGCCAGCATTACTGGCTTCGTATAAACCATGCTTATGATTCATCACTGTGACAAGTGCACGCGCTCTATTAAGACAATTGTTTTGATTTATCTTCTTTCTCCACGAAAGTTTTTTAAGTTAAAAAGTTGTGTTGTAGAGAGTTGACTGACTTGGGTTAACAGTGATTGTTGTTGGGTCAGAAAAGTAGGTAATTTAATCGTGTATAGATAGTTATTAACTCTTAGTGTAAATAGTAAAAAGTACTGTATATTAGTGTAAAAAGTAACTAAGAAGTGATAGTGTTTAATTATGGCGGATTCACGAAAAATGAAAACAAGTAATTTGTGGAACAGTTTCGACTCAATTGATACTGTAAACAAAATAGCACTATGCAAAATGTGTAAAGTTAGATTAAGTTACAAATCTTCCACATCGAATTTAAAAAAACACATGGAGCGGAAGCATCCTACAGTGCAGTTTATCAGTTCAAAACCACAACCAGCATCATCGACATTGGAGCCAAGTCGACCAACACCAGCGACAATAGAGTCAGGTGCACCAACGCCAACGACAGCGGAGTCAAGTGCGCATAATGTTCAGCCACCGCCTTTGGCATCGGCGGCCCCCTCAACTTGTGAGAAAGCGCAACAAGGTAATGCTAGTGGAAATAATACGCATAAAATACTAAGTCAACCTGTCATGGCCAGATATATTAAAAAAAAACTTACACCAAACGAGAAGAAAAAAATTGATGATTTGCTTATGCAACTATTTATATACGATTATCAACCTTTTTCGATAGTTGAGGACAGGGGATTCAAAGCATTCGTTGAGGGACTCAACCCTTCGTATGTCTTGCCAAGCAGGAAAGTGCTTTCCAATAATTATCTACCGGCACTGTACGAGGCATGCTTAGCCAACACGAAAGAGCAACTCGAGAGTCAAGCACTCAGTGTTTGTTTAACATCCGATATTTGGACTTCTAGCACCAATGATCCCTATTTGGGGCTGACAGCTCACTATATAGATGAAGATTTTTTATTGAAGGCAGTATTGTTAGAATGTTGTCCTCTTCCTGGTTCGCACACTGGAGAAAATATTAAAGATAACATTGTTAGAATTCTCCACGAATGGAAGCTAAAAGACAAAGTCTTGATTACTGTCACTGACAATGCCAGCAATATGAAACTTGCTGCAGAATTAATGGGCCATAGACATTTTGGCTGTTACGCCCATACTGTAAACCTAATTGTGAGAGGTTGTACCATAGAAAACACAGCTGAAGTGGTTATACGGGATTTAATCACAAAAGTAAAAACAATTGTAGCCCATTATAAAAGAAGTGTGAAAGCCACAGAAAAACTGATTACATACCAAAAACAAAATGGTATATCAGCCCCCAAAAAGGTTCTACAAGATGTTTTAACCAGGTGGAATTCCACATTGAAAATGATGCAACGCTTTGTACTTTTAGAGGACGCTATTAAATCTACGATGGCGTTAACTGAGCACAAATTACAAGCTTTATCTCATGAAGAATGGCGAATATGTAGTGAGATGTGCATTGTCCTCAAGCCATTTGAACAGATCACAGATGAAATGAGCGGCGAAAAGTATGTATCTGGAAGCCAAATACTAATATTAACTAGAGGGCTCATTTCAACCCTTAACAAAATGCTTCAAATAACAGAAGACCCATTGGAGGAAGATTTCGTCGATAGTCTCCACGAGTCCACCAAAAATCTTATCAATATGTTAAGATCAGAGACAGAACGAAAATTCGCCAACCTGGAGGCAAGTAAAACTATAGGCGTATCAACCATGTTGGATCCACGTTTTAAACTACATGTATTTAAAAATCAAGTTTACGCAGTTGATGTAAGAAAAACGATTACTGAGCTGTTCACAGCTAATATCAGGAAAAGTTTGCCAGCTCAAAGAGCTGCTGATGTGGTGGATACACCCGAAGAACCTATCCCGAAAAAGAACAAATTTGACATTTGGGACGAGTATGAAGACATGGTCAACGCTGCACGTCCTCAAGGTACCCCTACATCGCAGGCAGTATTGGAAGTACAGAGGTATCTGGAGTTACCTGTTTTGGGCAAAAATGAAGACCCACTAGCATGGTGGAGGGATTATAAGCACAGCTTCCCAAACTTGGCGTTTTTAGCTCGAAAAAAACTTAATTTCATGGCCACATCCGTCCCTTGCGAAAGGCTCTTTTCAAAAGCCGGAAATCTAATAAACGAAAGGCGCACACGGCTTGGCGTAAGGAAAGTACAGCAGCTTTTATTCCTAAACGCAAATTACTTCTGTAAATAGATATAAAATAAAAAACGTGTATAAAATGCATGTAAATAAAAACGCATGTAAATAAAAACGCATGTAAATAATAACGCAACGCATGTCAATAACAAAGTGTGTAAATAACAACTTATATAAATAACAACGCATAACGCATGTAAATAACAACACTTGTAAATAACTTATGTATATAAAAATGAACAAAAAAAGGTGTAAACTTGTACAAATGTAAAAATGTATAAAAATTCAAATCAATGTAAATAGTTGATCCAAAATAATAAACACGCCGCACAGTTAAATAATAAAAATGCGACAGTCCTAAGCCTGTAAAAAGTGTGAAGGATATTTTGTGATCAACTGTTCAGTCAGTCACTCTCGCCCGCGCTCAACTATAATCGACTATCGTTATGATTCCAAGTTCCAACCGTTCCACCTAGTTATCTAAGTTCCAAGCCCAATGTCGTTCCATGTAACCGAAAAGTAACGACGTGACAAAGTCACGGTGATTTTACACAGTGTTTTTTTTGGAACTGGAACGACAGTCACGGTGATCGCAAAATAACGACTTAGCCCATGTCTACTAGACCTAAAAAGAGGTCCAAAATTAACGAAAGTGATCTTACTGATAACGCCATATCTGAAGCATTAACACTTTTACAACAGTGTGCAAGCGATAATATATCGGAAAAAAATGATCCATATAATGTGTATGGCCAATATATAGGAAATGAGTTGAGAAAATATGATAAAATTACATTAGCATACGACAATCTACAATTAAATTATAATGACTAAGAAAGTCGACGCCTATGATGGGTTTAGTGACATTGGCAACTACAAAACGCCATGGGAAATTACGTCTTAAGCCTAGGTTTAAGTTCAGCTCTAAATAGCCGTAAGCAAAAGTTAAGAATAAACATTTATCTTATCTTATCTTAGTATCGATATTAGTCCCGCTTGCCGCACATAGTTGGAAGTTTGTCCTGTTTCGTCGTTCTTGCAGCGCTGCTCGTGGGTAGACACAGAGGTCACTGCCGGTATCAACTAAGAACTGGGTACTCGAGCTGCTGTCTGTAACGAAGAGGCGACCTGAAGAGGCTGGGCAATCGTCAGTCACCGTTAGCGACCGCCCGTGGGGTTTCCCGCCTTGTGGAAATCGCAAGGCTTGATACACCTAGCAGCTTTCGTCCCAAACTTGTATTGATACCAGCATATAGGAAATTTGCGGTACGACGATTGCGAACGGTCCCTGCCGTGCGGAGATGATCGGCGTTGCTGCTGTCTGGTCGGTATGAACAGATCCTTGAACTTAGAAACTTGATTTGATCAAACGTACCAACAATACAGTTACCAAAATGAAGAGCTTTTTGAAGACAAAACACATACTTGCATTCTCATACATTATATCATTTGTCGTGTGCACAGAAGAGTCAGATATGTGTATATTGAAAAACAGTAAAATGTGCTCTGATACATCTGGGAAGATACTATTATCAATACATGCTTGTGGTGAGGTATACCATATATCCAGTGACAAAGATATTGAACCGACTTGTCAATATTTAGAAGCATGTAACGGAAACCCTACAAGCTGGAAGTGTTATACGAACGGGGCCCCAATAGGTTGTTTCCATTGTATAAGAAAAACTATCATGCTTCAATATCGACAAAATTTCATGAAATCAACCTCTTTAATGCGCCTTACAAATAGCATGAATAGACATGTGGGAAATTCCATTTGCTCTCAAACTCTTTCGCTATGGTAAGCCACTCTTCTTCGGATGATGGTATCTGTAAATAAAATTAAGTAATAATGCAAGTCTGGATAATACTCGAAATGATAACGGTCATAATGAAGAAAGAAATGAAACTTCAAACTCGACGATAACGGAAGGACCTAAACAAAAGTCAACTAGACCTAAAAAGAGGTCCAAAATTAACGAAAGTGATCTTACTGATAACGCCATATCTGAAGCATTAACACTTTTACAACAGTGTGCAAGCGATAATATATCGGAAAAAAATGATCCATATAATGTGTATGGCCAATATATAGGAAATGAGTTGAGAAAATATGATAAAATTACATTAGCATACGTAAAAATGCAATAAATAAAATTATCTTTGATGCAGACATGGGAGCATGCAGTGGTTATGGTTATTATACTCAATCATATGGTGAACACGACAATTTAAGATATATGTCTCATCCCTCTTCCTCATCGACGCCATCTACATATTCGATGCCTGCTGCCTCACCAATGCCTTCTACCTCATCGATGCCTCCTACTTCACCGATGCCTCTTGCCTCGCCCATGCCTCCTACCTCACCGATGCCTCCTACTTCACCGATGCCTCTTGCCTCGCCCATGCCTCCTACCTCACCGATGCCTGCTGCCTCAGCAATGCCTCCTATCTCACTAATATTGATGCCTCCCCCTCCTCCTTCTCCAGCTCCTCATTATTAAATATTTGTTTGTTTAATTTTCTTATATTATTTGTCCAATTTTCTAATTTGATTAATAAAAAAATAATAAAAATATGTAATTTTATTTTACCTTAACATAATCCTTTAACACCTCAATTATAGCATCACAGACTTCAGGAACAATAACCGATATCCTTTGTTTTGATATACGAAATAGATACTGTAGACTGGTATAAGAATCTCCTGTGGCCAAAAATCTCAACGTCACTAATAATCTTTCCCTAGCGAAAATTTGTGTCCTTCTTGCTTATTTTGGCGTTTATGAGAGAATACACATTGTCAAATTCGATTTTACTCATTCGAGTGACATTTTTTTCTTCGTCATCGAAGCACAACTCTTCAAACAATCTGTTCCCAGCCTGTAATCTATTTTTGTATAAGAGTTTAATCCAAAAACGTTTAGTTTTCTGTTTTCTTTTTTTGCAAGCCTTAGAATTATTAAAAAGGCAGTGGTAGCGACAGCTTTCCGAATGTGCGGCCTCATGGTGGTCTCGGGCAAACTATACGCACGCGCGGTCTCTATTCGACTTCAAGTTAAACTGAGCGTCGATGCTCACGGTGGCTCGGCCTTGCCGCGCGAGGCAGCCTCCGATTAGAAAACTTACAGGCCGCCTCGCGCGGCATGCGTACTGCGGCAAATGTCCGAGGCTGCCTCGCGAAGCCGCTCGCTTGGTCAGTACGCGGCTAATCAGTAGGCAATTTTACAAGAACTTGTGGACTGATAGGCGAAACTGCGAAAACTCCAATAGGATTCTTCGACTTGCTTTTCCCAACATCGCTAATAATTTTTTTGGTAAACAACATCAACAATAATTGTGCCACAAGGCTACTAGAATCAAACACAAAGGCACAGGCTCGAATCACACGATGGAAAAACATCACTTTAAGCGATTTCAGGGTTTTTTTGGGTCTTTTATTTCACATGGGCACGATCCAAATCGCAAGGCTCGAAGACTATTGGAGCACGAACGAGCAGTTTCAACACGGATATTTTTCTAAACATATGCCACGAAATAAGTTCTTACTTATATTAAGATGTCTTAACTTCATGACGGACATACAAGACAATAACCGCTTAAATAAAATTTCGGGATTAATCGAAAGGGTTGGGTTTTTATTATCCTGCGCGGGAGGGTAGGGGGGGGGGGATTCCCCAAGTCTACCCCCAAAGGGGGGGGGGGGGGGTGAGGAAACCCTCCCCTTTTTTTAAATAAAACAAGTTTTGAGTTTTATGATGTGGTTTTTAATATTTTGTCAAGAAATTGACAACATGTAGCCTTTTCTCATAATGTATTCTAATGATAACTTACTTTGCTCTTAAAAATTAAATTTTGATTACTTTTAGACATGACGCCCGGTTGTCGTCATTTGGCGCCTAGCATACGTTAAAGTTTCATGTCATACGATTTTTAGCCGTAACTCGATGAAATAGAGACGTTTGCCACCTTGGCTTACCAAGACTAGACTAGACTTCGTTAGACTTATCTAGAATTGTGGATTGGATGGTGTTGTACGAAAAGCTTTGCTGCCGAGCAAACATAATGGTTTCTACATTGTTATCGTGATTCTCGGAATTGTATACCTGAGGTGAAAAAGGATGACAATTGCAAGCGGCGCGGCTGCGGCACAAAGGTGCGTACATTGGGCTTTGTCTGGTTAACAGGTAAAAGGAATGAGTTATCAAGAGCGGCGTAGCCTTTGTATTAAAATTTTTGGAAATTCTGAATATTTTTACTTTTGGAACCCTTACTTATGTTAGTCTCGATCTATTCGTTGGCTACGTCGTACGTCTGTCGAGTGTTCTCCCGTTAAGTTGTGTTTGTGCTTTTCCTGTGACCCTGCTTTGAACTTGGACTCCGAAATCTGTTTTACTTGATCAACCTGGCTATGGAAACTGACACTGTAAACCTTCCCTCAACTACTGACCCGGCTATGGACTCTGGTACTTCGAACCTGCCTGCGAATGACGACCCGGCTATGGACTCTGGTACTTCGAACCTGCCTGCGAATGACCCGGCTATGGACTCTGCTACTTCGAACCTGCCTGCGACTGATGACCTGGCTTTGCACCCTGATCTGATAGCTATTCTTAAGATCTGATAGCTATTTTTAATTTTTATGTAACATTGTAATTGAGAAACCCCTGTACAAAACTGTGTCCTACGTTGGAGAGTAATAAAGAACTCAAAAAATTTTGTCGTCCAAGTTGCACCACACACTTCTTTTTTGGTACCAAAACAGCCAACAGGCTTCCTAATCTATTGTTAGTTATTTTAAGCGAAATTTAAGAGTTAATTTCAAATACAAGAATACGTAACATATGGAAATTCCTACTGAGTGACGTTTATTTTCTCCGCAAGGACTTGTTACCAAACTTTTACTACGAAAACTAAAGTATTATTTTAGCCTAGCAACACTGAACGCCGCTAAAGACCGGCCATTTTATTTCCATTCAATGTGTCAGCCGCGCGTCACCAAAGAACACGCTCTGTCACGTAGTGTACTTAACGAAATTCCACTGACTGATCGAGATTTCGAGGTATTTATAACATTCACGTTACTTCCCTCGTTTTGACAATAATATATGTGTGATATAGTTGAATAATATTATTATTTTTGTAAGGCAACGACAAACAGATTCGGCCAGGAGAAATATGTTACGTTCTCCTGTTTCAGTTCTTCCTGTGACAGTTTCGTTAATTGAGAAACATTTGCGGTAAATGTTTCTCAATTAACGAAACTGTCACTCAGTGGAATTGTAAAGCCGTGTACATCCAGTATTGTAATTTGATTAGTAAAACAAACAAATAAAATTAGTTTTCTTTTGGGAACAAAAAAGGTCGAAATGTACTTAAATCTATTCACATGTCAGCTTGGTTTCGCATATACTTTAAGTTTGATGATTATTTATTTCAGATTCAAATGCAACTCTCAGTCCTATAGATATAGTTACAGCTTTCAAAACTCAGAAAAACTAGAGCTTCCAGAACTTCACAACCCGATGCACAACGGTTAGAGTTTGAAACACCAGAGTTATTCCTTCAGAAAATAAAAACTACAGTGTCACATTAATTAGACAACCTGTATTTGTGAACTTACGGTTATCAAGGTAATAATTTTATTTTACATGCTGATTTTGAACAGCAAACGAAAGAATTAAAAAAAATCATTCCATTTCCAAACTTTCTCTTACATGTACTGTCTAGGAAACGATTCTGAGATCATTTTCTGTATGGCTATCAATGCGATTTCTGAGAAAGTTGGTACTTGCGCGGGCGCTAGCCCGGGGCGGCGCGGCGATGGTCCAGCGGCCATTAGTGTACCATAACAAGTTTACGACTTAAACACTCTTGTAATGGGGTATACATTAGTATACCACCAGCACCATAGATATGTGGTGTGTAGTCCAAAGTCAGACTTAGGACGCACACACCACTGTAAAATAAGGGTTTTCGCAAATGTAGGTCAACAGGTTGAAATGAAGGCCAAATGAGTGAAATCGTGACCCCGTGACCTACTTTTTTGAGAAATATTTCCAGCGCGCTGGACTGCTCAGTTGGACACGCCTTAAGGTTCGGTTAGGTTTGTTAGCGACTTGTGTAAACATGTTAGGTTAGGTTAGGTTAGGTTGGGTTGTCTACGGTCGACCAGCTTCGCGGCCGCGTGCGCTCTGGCTGGTACCCCGCCTTGGGAGCTCGAGGCGTGGGTGCTCGCCAGAGTGTACGAGTGGACGGCGGGGCGGAGAGCGCTCGGGGAGCGCCCGGCCCCAGAAGAGCGGGAGGCCGTTCGGCAGCAGGCGAGGACCGCAACCGTCCAACACTGGGCGGAGGACCTCGCCGCCGCAACCTTCGGCCGCCGGACGCTGGACGCGCTCGGGCCAGTCCTACAAGATTGGCTCGGGCGGTCGCACGGTTTCCTCTCCTTCCGTCTGGTTCAGGTATTGTCCGGGCACGGCTGCTTCGGATCGTACCTGCACCGGATCGGAAGGGAGGAAACCCCGTCGTGCCATGGCTGTGGCGCGGCGGAGGACACGGCGCAGCACACGCTCGAGGTGTGCCCGTCGTGGTCCGAGCCGCGCCTGGACTTGGTCGCGGCGGTCGGACGAGACCTCTCGCTTCCCAGCGTGGTCAACGCCATGCTGGGCGGTGAGGAGGCATGGGCGGCGGTCGCCTCCTTCTGTGAACTCGTCATATCACAGAAGGAGGAGGCGGAGCGTGCGCGGGAGGACGATCCTCTCGCGGCACCACTCCGTCGGCGGAGAAGGGGCAGGAGAAGGCGGTTGCACAACCGTCTTCAGCCTCCCGGCGGTGAGTAGCGGGCGGCAGGTGCGGGGGCACCTCCGCCCGCATTGCACTACTCCACCCTCGCGGTAAGGGGAATGGCCGGGCACTCACGGTCATTCCCGGGCTCCTCCCTGTGCAGAGGAGCGTAGTAGGGCCCGCCGAAAGGCGGGCGATCGCCGGTGGGGGACAGGACGTAAAGGCTCTGCTGGTCTCCCTGTCCCCTGCCATCCGGGCGAAGCGGGAGTGCCGCTGGGTTATTTTAGTGGGTATACCGGTGACACACACCGGGGAGTCCCACATACCCCTCCCGTCCCTCAACGGGGGGGGATGCGTAATGCATTTTTTCCCAGCGCAAAAAAAAAAAAAAAAAAAAAAAAGGTTGGGTTGTCTACCGCACCAGATCCCGACGGAATTCCAGGTCGGGCCTGGGTGTTAGCACTGGCTGTGCTGGGTGATAGGCTGAGGCGTCTCTTCAGCAGCTGCTTTCGTCGTGGCCACTTTCCCGTGCAGTGGAAAATGGCGAGACTGGTCCTCATAAAGAAGGAAGGGAGACCCGCGGACTCCCCCTCTGCGTACCGACCCATCTGCCTGCTGGACGAGGTGGGCAAGCTCTTCGAGCGGATTATTGCTTCCCGTATCGGCAGGCACTTATCCAGCGATGGCCCGGACCTGTCCGACAGTCAGTTTGGCTTCCGTCAGGGTCGCTCGACAGTGGACGCGATCCTTCGCGTCCGGGCGCTGTCCGAGCAGGCTACATCCCAGGGCACTCTGCCCTCACAGACACACTGACAGCCAACACTACTCTAGTGTTGGCTGTCAGTCTTGACATAGTCAATGCTTTCAACTCTCTGCCTTGGAGGGCGATCAGGGAGGCACTGGTGTACCATCGTCTGCCTCCCTACCGCGACGTTGTCGGAGCGTACCTGTCTGACAGGGGCATACGCTACATGGGCCGGTACGGAAGTACCGAGCAGAGGGATGTCGTGTGCGGGGTTCCACAGGGATCGGTGTTAGGCCCTCTCCTGTGGAATCTCGCGTACGACGCTGTCCTGAGGACGGCACTCCCCAACGGCGTCAGTGTCGTTTGCTATGCGGACGACACTCTAGTTCTGGCCGAAGGGGAGTCCTTCGAGAGGACCGTAGAGCTCGCCGAGCTCGGGGTGGCACGCGTTGTGGACAAGATCCACGAGCTTGGGCTTCGGATAGCGCCTCAAAAGACCGAGGCGCTATGGTTCTACAAACGCAGGGGAGTGGTACCCCCTAGTTCGACGGTGCGAGTGGGTGACGCAGAGGTCCAGGTAGGCCGTCACATAAAGTACCTGGGCCTCATTATAGACAGTCGCTGGAGCTTTGAGGAGCACATCGACCGCCTGGTCCCTCGAATACAAAGGGTAGCGGGTGCTATGCACAGACTGCTGCCCAACCTCGGGGGACCGTGGGAGGGAGTCCGCCGCCTCTATGCAGGAGTCGTGCGATCCATTGCGCTCTATGGGGCGCCCGTATGGTCGAAGAGACTATCGAGCGTCCGGCGTCTCGCGGCCAAATTAAACGCCGCGCAGCGTCAGATCGCGAATCGGGTCGCACGCGGATACCGGACAATATCATACGAGGCGGCGAATATCTTGGCGCGGTTTCCGCCCCTGGATATCCTGGCGGACATGGACGCGAGGGTCTATGACCGGATTCGCGTCCTACGTCAGAGAGGCGGGACCGTACCCGAGAGGGCGCACAGTGGGCTGGGATTACAAGGTTGGGTCTTAAGAGATAAAATGTATTTTTTTGGTATCTAGGCATAAATTTAAAACGTTTTTATTCTTTGACTTTTTTTAATTTAACAAGTACTTTCGGAGATATAGCCATATCAAATTTGTATGAAGAGTCATGTTATTTTAGTTAAGCAATTTATTCCAATTAAATTGAAAATGAAAATAATGTATACTAAACGGCCTGAAACACCTCAATACCTACTTAATTCTTTAAAAAAAACAATGTTCGACATTTTCCACCACCATAGGTATGACGTAATTTGTTTTGATACTTTTTTCCGGGAATCAAGGGATAAGAGTGCGCGAGCGCAACAACAAGTTATGACGTGTCGTAACGTGATTGGTGCAACGATAGGGTACGGAATGTACGGTTGCATTCAAACGTACTTCAGTGTTCTATTACCCACCATAATAGACGCACTACCCCCACACATTCATTACTTACTTATTTGTTATTTTGTATTTGTGAAAATGTTTGAAGATTTAGTGACAAACCTTGATCTTTTCGTTATTTTAAAAAACAGTGGCAGTGTTAAAAATAATGACAGTTTGTGTAGTGAGATAAGGTCTAAATTTTTAGTCGAATTAAGTGATGAACACGAAAAGACCTTAAAGTTGTTTTGTGCAAAATTTTGTTATAATTTAAATAGAAGATGGGAAAACGCTCATCGTAAAATAAATATATTCAGAACTAAAAATAGTGAATGGTTACAAGAAAACATAATATGGCCAGACTTTGTTAAGTGTTTAATAGGCAGTAATGAAGATCAACCAGCACCGAGTACATCAATTCAGTATGTATCACCAGCAAAAGTTTCTGTCGGTGTTTCCACCGAACAAAGCCCTAGAAAACCTTTTTGTGAATTAGCGCCTAAACAGAAAAAAAGACGTGCAGAAAACTTTCATTTATCATCGGACGAAATAAAATATGCATATTTTGAGAGGTTGAAAGCGGATGGGAATGAGGAGGTTGCTAAAATACTAGAACATTTACTTAAGAATCCCCAAGATGTAAAAAAAGTTAAAAAATGCATATCTGTTAAAGAAACAAAACCTGTTTTTTCTCCGGATGAGGCTTTAGGGTTATTTTTATCACTTAAGCTGACCAAGTGGCAATACAATACTTTAAGAAAAAGTGCTAACGAAAAAGACAGTAATATATTTCCATCTTATTATCAAGTGCAACTTGCGAAACAGGAATGCTATCCACCAAAAGATGATATTACAGTGACAGATACCTCAGCCAAAATAAAGTTACAAGCTCTATTGGATATAACGACAACAAGAATAATGAGGTCATTCATCATAGATAGTGGTTGCATAGATAGTGGTTGTAAAGAATTTACACTAATTAGTAAGTGGGGATTTGACGGTGCTTCTAATCAAGCCAATTACAAACAAAAAATGCAAACAGACGATGAACAAGAAAGTCAACTTGACGATTCAAGCATATTTATGGGAAGTTTGGTGCCAATAAAATTAGTGTGCGGCAAACAAGTTATCTGGCAAAACGATTCACCAAATTCATCATACTGGTGTCGTCCAATCTTTTTCGAATTTGTGAAAGAAAATAAAACAACGATATTGCAAAAAAAAAGTGCTATTGAGGAAGAGATTGTTAATTTAGTGAAAACAGAAGTTGGAGAAATAAAAATTTCACACTCTTTATTAATGACAATGATAGACGGAAAAGCAACATCAATTTTATGTGATACTTCATCTCAGAGATGCGACATTTGTAAAGCCACTCCAACAGAGATGAATAATTTGCCCTTAATTGCATCAAAACCGACTGATCCAGATCTCTGTAAATACGGATTGTCATCATTGCATGCCTGGATACGAATGATGGAATGCATTCTGCATATAGCCTACAGATTAACGATACAGACATGGACAGTAAAGGGAGACAACAAGTGCATCATGGAAAGTAGAAAGAAAGACATACAAGACGCTTTTAAAAATAGAATGGGACTTCTGATTGATATTGCTAAACAAGGGCACGGCTCCACGAATGACGGAAATACTGCTAGAAGATTTTTTGAAAATCCAAACATGACTGCTGAGATAACTGGTGTTAGTGAAGACTTAATTAGGAGATTTGCAATCATTTTAGAGGCAATTTCATCAGGTTACCACATTGATACAGTCAAATTTCACGAATATGCTCAAGTGACCATGCAACTATATTTGGAATTATATAGCTGGTATTACATGCCTTCAAGTGTTCATAAAGTTCTTGTGCTGTGCATGGTGCAGCTATTATTGAAAGTTTTGGTCTAATACCAATTGGACAGCTATCTGAAGAAGCTGCTGAAGCTAGAAATAAAGACTTTCGTAGGTACCGACAACACCATTCCAGGAAATGCAGTAGAAAAAGTACAAATGAAGACATTTTAAATAATTTATTGACCAGCTCTGATCCACTCATCTCAGGGAAACGTCACAAACTTCGCAGAAAACATAAAACTTTGTCAGGAGAAGCACAAAGTTTATTAATAAGTGAACAAGCGGAAACATTTGATGATGACGAACACGAAAATTTTGCATTCGTTAATGTTGATACCTTTGACAGTGATTAAATTAAATTAAAAAAGTGTAGTGGCCAGTAGTGATTGTGATTTTTACTTATTTTATTAGTCCTTAGTGGATTAGGCCTAAAGGGGAGACCACTACATAAAAAAAACGCGCCTAGTTCTTAACCTCTATGGTGGTGTGGAATAGAGAACAAAATTTGAAATTGCGACCAAATCGCAGAAAATCGCAACCCGAGAATAGGTGCTAAAATAGGACAAATATACGTACTATGCATACGTAAAGTCAATTCTTTGAGAAAATTTGAGAATTGCGAGATTTTCACATTTTTTTGTTTTGTTTCATACAAAAATTACTTTGGAAATTAATAACTCCGAAAATACTAAGTTATCTGAACGACTCTCATAGAAATAATTACTTATAATCGATAGATAAATCCAACACAATATTTAAAATTTCAGAAAAAGCAACTTTCTTTTTTTAAATGCTAAGTCCTTTACCGGCCCGTTTCAGCCCACTGTGGGGCGGTCGCAGAGCTCCGGAGGAAGGCTCGACGACGCGCGCTTAACTGCTGGCGCGAGCGGCTCCACGAGCCGCGAAGCACGCGGCAGCGCGTCGTCGGAGCTATACTTCCCTGCTTCCAGGCCTGGCTGGACCGGGAAGGCCGAGGCGTCACCTACCGTCTTACTCAGGTACTCACCGGACATGGCTGTTTCGGTGAGTACCTGAATAGGATCGGGAGAGAAGCCACACCACAGTGCCACCATTGCGGAGCCGACCAGGATTCTGCACAGCACACGCTCGAGGAATGCCCAGCGTGGCATTCCGAGCGGCAGATCCTGGTCCAAATTACAGGACATGACCTCTCCCCACCTGCCCTAGTAGCGGCGATGTTGGGGAGCCGGGCGGCTTGGGACGTTGCGGTCGCCTTCTGCGAGACCGTTATGGTCCAGAAGGAGAGCGCGGAGCGAGACCGCGAGCGGGAAAATCCCGCCCGACGACGGAGATGCCGGGGACGCCAAGTTGGCCCCCCGATGCGTCACAACAACGCCCCGGGATAGGGGCGCCCAGGGTCGTGGACGGTAGGAGAAGGGGCTCAGGCCGTCCATTTCCAAGCGACCCCTGGAAGGCAGCGGTAGTACGGCGTGGTCCCGTCCCGCTGCAGCGCAGTGACGCTGTGGGAGTGCTGGCCCGGCATCAGTGCCGAGCCGGGAGAGCTTCGGCGAAGCGCGAGGAGGGCCGTGGACGCACATTGCTTCCCCACGGCCCTTCGACATGCGCTGAGGTGACCACCGGGGGGGTTTTAGTGGGTAGAAATCCCACATAACCCAACTCCTCCCCTAAGGAGTTGGGTATCTTTCGAAGATTTCCCCCCCGTCAACAAAAAAAAAAAAGGTTGGGTTGTCTATCGACTACTACTACTACTAGAGGGATATGCTTTCCTGGTACACAAACCCGCGAAATCAACCATGCGTAGCAACATTAACATTAAAAAAGGGACAAAAGAAACGACCCTTAACCATTAATTACAAAAGATAATTAATACAAAAAACAAGACCCATTAAACGAACGAGGAAAAAAAGCGTTAAGTTAATAATAAATTAAACATGACCATGGACATAAATACCACTTGACCTTTAAAAGGGGAAAGAATGTTGACACAAAAATGAACCATAACAGAAGGGACTACAACATAAAAAGACAAAATCGATAATAAAACAGGAAACATAACATAACATAACATAAATATTCTTTATTTGCACACCAAAATATACAGTAACAAAAACGAATAAAAAGAACGTAAGAGTACAAATGGCAAAATAACACAAGGACACGCAATCGATATAAAAGGCGTACGAAACAACGACATGAGCATAAGAGGCACTCAACCGAAGAGATGGAAGACGAATTGGAGAACAGCCTGACACCGGTACCAGAAATAATCCCAAGCGAAACCGAAGAGGACGATCTAATTCAACTAACACAGACGACGGAACAAGAGGAGACATCAACGACGACGACACCGAAACGACCAGTACCAGCGAACAAAATCGAAATGATCCCGAAGAAGAGGAAACAAACAACGTTGAGCCCGGAAGAGACATCACAGACGACACTATAGCATGCAGCCTTATTGAAAAAAGAAAATTTAGACTATGCAACACTGCAAGATCTCCTTGGAAGATCATCTCTAAACATACAGGAACAACCAGGACACGTTATCATATCATCTATGTATCGACCAACGAAAAATGGGGACATCATACAAGACTTGGCCAAACAATTCGAGAACACGCCCATAAAGTTAAAAAAATTACATGTATATCTTGTCTACTTGAGTATCTATCTCCCGGCACTCACCGCACTACATTACGAGATATTCTCACAGAAACAGATAAAAAAACTTTCCAATGCGCCCCTCATTCGCTGGGAGGTTTCCAGCAAGCGAGTAACCAGAGTTATAACACTGAAACCGGACATCCCCAAGGGAGAAATAATGTACTTCAACAACAAAGCACAGCACTTAGTGAAATTAACCCCAGAATGGTGGAAAGCGATTGTGCGTCCGATGAAGAACTATTTGACGGTAGACAGCAACAAATGGAGCACGAACAAATACACACAAATGTTGACGCACAACAAGGAGAATTTGAACAGCCAGGAGCTTTTGTCTCAACAAGATACAAGCAATATTGTGAAAGTAATAACAAACTGGTTCTACAATTATGTGAACACCGAGCTTTCGACGAAGCCAACGCGCAGAGAGTATTATGCAGCACACCTGAAGGGATTGCCATGCAATTTAGCAAAAAATTCAACGACCGGATCAAAACAGCAATTTCAATATCCAGAATTTTGGTATTTCATGAACCGAATGAACAACGAATCGAACGATGTAAGTCACTTATCGTATCGACTACGCGCGGCAAACCATCGAACATTGGCTCGCGCGGCGGCCGCGCAATATGGGGACGGGTCCGCCGCGCGCGGCAGCTTGAACATTGGCGCGCTCGAACGTGCCGCGCGGCGAACCAGTTCGTGTCGGTTTTTGGTGGCGCGGCAAAGGAGCGTCAGTGTGTTGTGCGTGCGCAATTGGGACGGACCTTTTATTGAGACGCGCGGCAAGATGGATAACGAGAAGTGTCGGCATTTGATTAGATTATATGGCTTAAAACCTTACTTATGGAATAGCAAATGCACTGAATATCATAATAAATCTCTAAGAAGGGATGCATGGCATGAAATAAGCGTAGAAATGGGCCTGCCCGCGCCAGAGTTGAAGAAAAAAATGACTACCCTTCTAGCATCTTATAGGAGGGAGAAATCTCGGATTAACAAGAGCCTTGTTACTGGTTCCGGTAAGTAACTATAGTAATTTATATACTATGTAGGTAACTATTTCAAAAAAATCATAATCTCGAAAAATAACCTAGAATTTGAGGTTATTTTTTTAATCGAGTTTAATAGCAAAAAAAGTAAATAAAATCCTGTATTCGGATACCATTTCGACGTTTAGGTAGTCGTAAATTAAATGTAATGAAATAAAACAAGTAATCTGAACTAAAGTATTTTATTACAGGTACCAGTGATGTTTACATCTCCAAATGTTTCGCTTACGATGACTTTGATTTTATGAAGGATAAAAATGTACCCAATAGTTAACTTTCAATATCTGTTTTGCCAAGGGATTGCACCATTTGTATGAAAATGGTTAGCTAGATGTAAACGTACATCTTTTGCATAGTTTGCGGCTCTTCGTGGAGTATTTATGATGGGCAGTAATGACGTGGGCGTAGAATCATTTCTCCAAGTTCCTGGTATAAAATTTCCCTCCATCTCACTGTCAAGAGTTCCGGGTGGTGTATAAATTAGGGATGCATCCGATACCGATACCGATATATCGGCGATACTTCGGGTTAGCCGATATATCGGTATCGACGATATTTTTATGACCGATTCAACGATACTTTTTAATTTAAAAATGTAGTGTAAACGAGCGTGTTGTCTCGTCTATTTCGTTGCAAACGAGGCATGAACTATGCTCGGGGAAACCCCGCGCTTGTGAGTGTGTTGTTTCTCCCGCCCGCTTTGGCCTCGCGTCTATTTCGTTGCATACGAGGCACGAACTATGCTCGGGGAAACCCCGTGTCCTATTTCTCCCGCCCGCTTTGGCCTCGCATTCGCATATCAGTAATATTTCGCTAGGTTGACCGTTGTCGCGCTTAGAATTTGTCATACATTCGTGTTGTTTGAGTGAAATAAAATAATTAACAGTCATGTCAACTTCAAAACACAAAAGTGCGATATGGAATCATTTTGAAATTTCGACAATTGATAATTCCAAAGCAATATGTTTGTATTGTAAAGAAAAAGTGTCCCGTGGCATCAATGCTAAGAGTTATAACACATCAAACTTATGGATCCACATGAAAAGGCACCATCCAAGTGAATTACACACCGCCTCAACGTCGAACACAACTATCCAGAAAACAAAGTGTGACGACGACACCGGCCCACGACCTAAGAAACTTTATAGTGACGACGATGTTCGGGCAAAAGAGATAACTCGCACTATTGCAGAGGAAATATGTGTAGATATGGAGCCGTTTGATCTAGTGAACAAAATAGGTTTCCAAAGATTATTAAAAAAGCTAAGCCCAAATTATAAAATTGTTTCGCGGTTCCATATTACTGAAAAAGTGATACCAGAAATGTATGTGCGAGTTAAAGCTAAAGTACTAGAACTGTTAAAAGAGCTGCCGCATATTGTGACAACCACTGACATTTGGACAAGTGATTCTTCCTCGCAATCTAATGATTTTCTTAGCTTGACTGCTCACGGAATAAATGCATAGCATAGCATAGCATAGCATAGCATAGCATAGCATAGCATAGCATAGCATATGCTCACGACTATATTCCCCGAGGGGGTAGTCAGAGATATTCTGAAAGTTCAGAACATCCACGTTTCACTAGTAGTACCGAAACTCTGTCCAGTGTGACGGGGAGTGAGCCCGTCGCCACTTATAATGGACAGTAGATACAATACATGCCTCGATATTGAAGCATGCAGGTTTCCTCACGATGTTTTCCTTCACCGAAAAGCCAGTGGTGTTACAAATCGTACATAAATTCCGAAAAACTCATTGGTACGAGTCGGCCTGGACGGGGATCGAACCATCGCCTCCTGCACGGCAGGCAAGGTTACTCGCCACTGGACCACCACGGCTATAAATGAATAAATGCAAATTTTGAATACAAAAATTATTGCCTTGAGGTTATGCCATTCAATGGAGCTCAGCATTCAGGTATCAACATATCAAGTAATCTTAACACGGCTTTTCAAGATTGGGGCATACAAGACAGAGTTCGAGCAGTAGTTACCGACAACGCCCAAATATGAGTCTCGCTATTAGAGAGATTAAAAAAAAAACTACGATGTTTTACCTGTTAAATGTTTGGCTCACTCATTGCAACTGGTAATCAAAGCCAGCCTCTTTAAAGACGATAAGGTGAGTGAAATGATAACGAAAGCAAGGTCTGTTATTGGACATTTTAGTCATTCCACAAGCAGCAGTAAGATTTTAAAAGAAATGCAGGATGCACATAATATTCCCAATCATATCCTTATTCAGGACATAACTACACGCTGGGACTCGACACTAGTGGCATTAAGGCGTTTACTGGAACAAAGAGTTGCAGTACAAGCTTGTCTGCCTCGTATAAAATGCAAAGTAGAACTTACGACTGAAGAATGGGTAATGATGGAGGAGGTAGTGAACATTTTCCGATACTTCGAAGAGGCTACAAAGTCAATTAGCAAAGACACTGCTACGTTATCTGATGCCATTCCATTAATTAACAGTCTTCGAAAATTATTAGATAACATAAGAAGTCCGTCGACAAAAAGAGGGAATTCATCGCAATCGCAAAAATTAGCGACTGACTTGGTATTGGCTCTTAATGAAAAATTTGATGGTTTGGAATATGAAGAAACATATTGCTTAGCCACAATGCTTGATCCTCGTTACAAAGCACGAATATTTCAATTACAGTCCACTATTAATACGGCAAAAAAGCGTCTTGTTGAGTTACTTGATCTTAATGTAGCACTGCATTCCGAAACTATTTCAGACACGGTCACATCTACACCTAGTACTGCAACTGTAAGTTCTGAGATGCCTACGAGTGGCGGGCTTTGGACCGTTTGTGAAGATATTATTAAAGAGTCCGAGGAAGATGAGCCCCTGTCTACTCTGAGCTGTAATTCTCTCAAAGAAGAAGTCGAGAGATACCTAAGGTCTCCCAATATATCGAGAGATGCAGATCCATTCGTTTTCTGGCGCAATGACGTTTTATACCCAAACTTGAAAAAAATTGCGCAGAAGTACTTCCGTGCGTTCAGATGTTTTTGCCATACTTATTACTGGAAGCAAAATAGGTCATAGTTTCAGTACAATGTCAGGTTCCTATTGTTTTATTTTGTATTTTTGGTGCTTTTGCGGTCGTGTCTTCAACACTGCCATAAATGATCTCTTGAATTGGCTCTCTAATAGCCATGTTTTTTCCTTCTTATTGCTGTCTCGAGTTTGCAATGGAGGGAAGTCGGATATTTCGTTTTCCTACTCCTCCTATCTTCTTTGATTAATTCATTGCGGGTTCCAAGACAGATTAGAGTCATCCCCCGGGCTCGCTGGACTTCATTGTCCAGTGTTGTGAATGGTCGCCGCTGTTGATCCTGGCTTACAGGAGTTACAGCGGTGGGAATGTGTGGTGGGCCTATGCCCGATTAAAAATAAAAAAAAGCTGTGTGAAAATGCAGTAGAGATTCAGATAGATAAGGAAGACTGTGATGACGACGAAATTTCATGGTTGGAAACTAAAAATACAGACAATGAAACAGAAAATATCAGCGACGATAATGAAGAAGGCTCCATTAACCAGCCCGGGCCATCAAAAAGAATTAAAAAATGATAGCTATACAATTTTTAAACAAAATTAAAATTATATTAATGATTTTTGTAAATATTATTATTTCCGTCGCTTGTAACTTCTTACCTTTAAGACTTACAGAATAAACATGTATCCAAAAAATGTAAACAATTTTGTCTTCTTTATACCTCTCATAGACACTTTTGTGATTTAGTAAACAATTGAGAAGTTATTTAAAATATACCTAATTTTGGCACCTTTAATTCAAGATGGCGGCTAACGCCTGGGTCCTTCAAGGTCGAGAACTTGGATTTTTATTAACCTGTCATACCTTAACAATATTGTTTCAAAACATTTTCTACGCCACCTTTTGTAGAGCATAAATACCTACTGACTGGACTACATTGGGAAAATGATCGTCCATCCTCAACGTTTTACTGTCGACCTCTTCAGTTCCAGTTCATGAAAGAATGTGAAAGTACAGTACAGTTTGAAAAACAAGCTATAGAACAGCAAATAGGAGCACTTCAACCATCAAAACTGCAAGAAGTTACCGTCAAACATCAACTACTAATGACAATGATTGATGGAAAGATACATTCGTACATATCAGAAATTTCGGCAGCTGTGTGTGATATCTGTAAAGTGAAGCCATCGGATATGAACAAGCTAAAGAACATTGACCGGAGACAAAAAAATGAAGACATGTACCAATACGGATTGTCGTTATTACATGCATGGATTCGGTGCATGGAATGTTTGCTTCATATAGGTAATATAATTTGAAACTATATTATTATATATATTTTTTTTATATTCTTCAATGAAAAATATTCGTAGAGCTTCTGTTTCTGAATACTAATGAATCATGTTTTTTGTTTTAGCTTACCGCATGGAGTTCAAAAAATGGTGCTCAAGGGGAGAAGACAAAGTGAAGATGGCTCAAAGAAAGCACAGATCCAGCAAGCCTTTAAGGATGAAAATGGCTTGCTGGTTGACTTTGTCAAAAAAGGAGCAGGCACCACTAATGATGGCAACACAGCCAGTCGATTTTTTAGTGATTCAAAGACATCAGCTCGCATCACTGGTGTTGATGAAGAATTAATCGAAAGGTTCCACGTAATTTTACAAACAGTGGCTTCTGGTGAGCGAGTGGATCTTTCCAAATTCTGCCAATTTTGTAAAGATACAGCCACTCTGTATGTCCAGTTATATCCGTGGTACTACATGCCATCTAGCGTACATAAGTTACTAGTACATGGAACGGATATAATTGAACATTTTGGACTTTTACCAATCGGCAAACTATCGGAAGAAGCATCAGAGGCTCGAAATAAGGACTTCCGTAAATTTAGAGAGAACCATTCTAGAAAATTAAGTAGGACAGCGACAAATGAAGATATCTTGCATAATCTTCTTTTGTCGTCTGATCCAAAACTTACTTCTTTAAGGCCAAGAATGACCAAACAACGGAGAATGGTTCTCTCACTAAGAGCAGTCGAACTTTTGGTGTCTCTTCCAAACGAACCTGAATTTGATTTTATAGATATAAATACTTTACAAGATAGTGATAGTGATTAATTGATATTTTTGTTTTTTAGATAGATGTTATTTTGAAATAAGTTGTAATGTTCCATTTAGTTTAAATACACTTTATTTTCTAATTTATAGTTTAAAATTTGTAAATATTATATTTATAAGTCGACTCTTAAGCATCCTTTTGATAAACTAGTGTTTTAAAATTCAAAACATTTTTTATTTGTTAGTATTTTAAGGTAAAACAATGTTTTTGGTTAGATTTATGAATTTAGACATGAAAAATATAGTCAATAATTTTTATTTCAAAATGTTTTACATCTTGTGTATTATAATTTACAGTTTATGTCAGTAAATATATTTTGTTGTATTATTCAACTAATAAATAGACAATATTTTCGATAAACTAGTGTTTTAAAATTCAAAACATTGTTCGTTTGTTAGTATTTTAATGCAAGACAATTTTTTTGGTTAGATTTTTATTTGTTTTTCCGATCCGGCTCAACTGTCCAATATTAACTGCTGATTTGGGGGGAGGGGAGGGGTGGGGGGAAGGGGCTACCCCCCCGGTACCACCCCCCCCCCCCCCCCGCGGAGATGCATGGTTTCCGAGATATTCATGGTTAAAGTTTGAGGTTATAAAGGTATTGAAAGTCACTTTTCTGCAGATTGGGAGGGGGGGGGAGAAGGTAGGGGGGAGGGGGCTACTCCTCGGTAACCCCCCCCACACACTGAGATGGATGGTTTCCCAGATATTCGTGGTTAAAGTTTGAGGTTATAAAGGTATCGAACGTCACTATTCTGCTGATTTGCGGGGGGGGGATACCCCTCGGTATCCTCCCCCCGCTCCCACAGAGATGGATGGTTTCCATTTTGAAATTATTTAACGAAAGTCACTTTTCTGCGGATTTGGGCCAGTGTTGCCAACTTTCGGGGCAAAATTTAGCTCCATTTCAGCTTGAAATGGATGTAAACATACTTTTCTGTGGTAAAATTTTATGAAAACTGCGTACTTTATTACAAAATTTATGGCTGTTGCCAAGAATCTAACCACCCCGATATTTTGAATAAAAAATTCCATGAATTCTTTATTTAGCCCTATTTTTGGATGATTCTAGCCTTTTTTACGATCTTTGTGTTGTGTCAGTCAGCGTGTTGTTATCCCGTAGTCGAGAGCGTTTTCGTACTCCTACTGTGAAAAATACCACGTCTGGCTATCATGGCGTCTCCGAAGCCCCAGGCCTCGTGTTCTGATGCGTTGTCGTCGTCTGATGTTGTTGGTGGTCCCAGTGTAGTGCAAGTGATGGACTCAAATGAGCCGCTTGTGCTATCGTCGGCGGATGTTGTTGGTGGTCCCAGTGTAGTGCAAGTGATGGACTCAAATGAGCCGCTTGTGCTATCTTCTGTGGATGTTGTTGCTGGAGGCAATGATGGTGGTGATCCTACTGCTGCTGTACAGAGAGCCTCAACATCAGGTTAGTTACACCTTCTTTACAAGACTTGTGCATGCGGAAACAATTTTTACCGGTTAGGTTCAAAAGTCTGTCACAGAACCGAATCATCCAACCCCGATTCTTACCTTTTTTGTAGAGAATTTTATGTAGATTACTTGAATAATAGATCTTTTTTTTGTTGGGAGCTACCGTTTTCGAGTTATTGAAAAAAAAAAAAACTGAAAAAGGGACCTTTACACCCCCCCCCCCCCCCCCCACCCGTTAGCTCCCCCCCCCCATCTACCAGTACTTCAAGTATGTTGTTTCAGACACCATTCCCTACAACTATGCCAAAAATTGCTTTTACACGAATTATTTCCCCTATTTTTCCTTCATTGAGTGGCCTACTGGTGTTAGCGCTGTAATCGTTCACAGCGCTGTTTTCATATCTCGGAACGCACCGTAACATTATGATATTTGACAGGACAAGAATTTATTTACTAGGTACCTACCGATTTAAATGTAGGCAAGAATTTTAGAATTGATAATGGATATCCAATCCTCCTGACTAGCGGTGAAACATGGAAATACTCTTTGGCGGTCGGTAATATTCAAAATTACACATCGTGGTCTGTCATTGCGTAGAACATGTTGCTTCCCAGTATATATAAAGTACTTTGTGGTAGTCTTGTGTAGTTCGCGAACGACCTAGTTCGGAAGACCGCTCTTTCGTACGAACTACGTGAACTAGGTCGCAGAGAGACCGCTCCTTAGTTCACTAGTTCCGACGCGGCGCGCGGATTTGTTGTGAGCGAGAGCGGGCACTGACTGAACTATCGTTCGTTCATTTTCGCTCTTTAGCTCAGTCAGTCAGCGGTGCGCGCGTGGCGAATGTTTTGTTATGGTAAATACAACAATAACCGATAACAGGTAACTACCTTGTATTTGTAATGTTAAATGGTTATTGTTACTATTAAAATACTTTATACATTGAAAAATTATGTAGGTACCTATTACTTTTAATAGGATTAATGTGAAGTAGTGTACCTATTACTTTGTTTATAGGTTATGTCATGTTTGTTTTAGGTTCTTTAATCTTTATTGCGATGTCATCAAAACGAAAACATAGTTCCTTGTGGACACATTTCATTGACACAGATAAAAAAAAAGCAAAATGTAACTATTGTTCGACAATAATAAGTATTGCAGGAGGCTCAAACGGAAACTTAACCAGGCATATGAAATCAAAGCACGCTTTGATTCCATTAGTAATTGAAAGACAAACACCGATTATATCTAATTCAAACTCACTTGAGTCGAATCAAACAACATCCGAGTCGGAGAATATTACCTCAGCATCGCCAAGGGTAGCAGATACCCAACAATCAATGAGCCAATACATTCGCAGACCACCGCCTATTCGAAAGGTTGAACAAATAGACAGGCAAGTTGTAAAGATGGTAGCCAAAGGTCATCATGCTCTGCGAATAGTGGAAGAAAAAGAAATGCGAAAACTTATTGAATTGGTTTCTCATTGCCCAGGCTACCAACTACCATCAAGAAAAACTTTATCAGAAAATTTAATGAAGAATTAACGGTTGAAGTAAAAAAGAAAGTGCAAGCTGTATCTGCATTATCCCTCAGTACCGATGGCTGGACATCTAGAAATAATGAGAGCTATATAGCTATCGTAGCTCATTTTATAGACGAAGATACTAAACTTCAGTCGGCATTACTTGGCTGTATAAATTATAATGAACGGCATACCAGTCAAAACTTATGTGATTTCATGAAAAGTGTTATGGCAGAGTGGCATATTTCACACAAAGTTGCTGCAATAATTAGCGACAATGCTGCAAACATCTTATCTGCTGTCAGACTTGGTGAGTGGCGGTCAATCGCGTGCTTTGCTCACTCTCTAAATCGTGTTGTACAACAAGCCACTACTGAAATAACTGACGTTATAACGCAAGTTAAAAATATTGTTGAATACTTTCATCGTAGCACGCAAGGTCAAAAAAATTAACAGCTACACAACAACAAATGAATTTGCCCGTGCTCAAGCTCAAACAGGACGTGAAGACCCGTTGGAACTCTACATTTGATATGCTTCAGCGAATTGTACAGGTAAAGGATGCTGTTATTGCCACGGTTGCTCTTCAACGTTCTGACCTCTCTATTAAAGAACAGGACTGGGAGATAATTGAAGGAGTCTTGCCTTTACTAAAGCCATTCTATGAAATCACAGTAGAAATTAGCGCCGAAAAAAATGTGACTTTGTCAAAAGTTATTGTGTTTTGCAATTTGCTCAAAAGTTTTCTCCAAAGACATGCATCTAATAACGAAAAAGTTGTCGCAGTGCAGTCAGCGTTAAAGAAAGGCATGGAAGACCGTTTTAAAGACATAGAAAATAATATTTTATACGCTGAGTGTACCATTCTGGACCCCCGGTTCAGACAAAGAGTGTTTAAAAACCAAAGAGCTTGCGAAGTTGCGTTACAAGGTCTCAGGCATAAAATAGGCAGAGTGCAGTTAATACAACAGGATATTCCAGAACCTGTTCCTAATCCTAGCGAGATATCGGCGTCTAGCAGCAGCGGAAATTTAAATAAAGAAGAGAGTATATGGGACGAGTACGACAAAGAAATTAACAAAATTATTAGACCAGATAATCAATCTGCCGCTGGTATTCGCGAGCTCGATAAATACCTAAATGAAGAGTATTTAGATAGGAAAAAGGATCCGCTTCAGTGGTGGCATGATCGTCGTCAGTTATATCCTCATGTTTACGCATTTACGTTAAGGAGATTTTGCATAGTAGCTACATCAGTGCCATGCGAACGCGTTTTTTCGGCGACAGGACAAATTCTAAACGAAAGAAGAACATTATTATCCACAAGTAAAGTGTCCAAATTAATATTTTTACATAATAATATGTAAGTTGTAATAAGTGACTTGATAATTAGAAGACTGATTAATGTTTAATGATGACTGATTCACTAATAATACGTAAGTTAAAAAGTACTTGTACTTGTAGTTTATGATCTCACTCGAGGTTTTATTTATTTTCTATGCCTAATTGATAGGTACTGAAATATTATATTTGTGTTATTTTTCTTAAAAATATAGTTAGATATTATTTTTTGTTCGTAAAATGTTAAATCTTAGAAAATAACAAAAACATGATAAATAGCTAATACTGAACCAAAGTATAAGATTGTCTCTAAAAATAATATATAAGTATATTTTTTGTACCATTGTTTGTGCCATGTTCAAAAACTTAATGAATATTAAAACGTTGATTATTTGCAAAATAATGTATTTTTATTTATTCATTATCTATCATAAATAAACACATTCGTAATATTAATACAGCTAATATAATTTTCTTTTCTGCAATCAACTAATAAACGAATCCATTTGCAATATTCATCCACTATATTTTATTAATATACTGAAATAGTAAGTAATTTACTACTGCAAGCTGATTGATGAACATTATAATAATAAACAAAACAGCGCGACGAAGCGAACGCCGAACGACTGATCTATTTAACCGGAATTTGTGAAAGGAGCGGACGAACTAAAAGAACGACCTAGTTCGCCAAAGACCGGCGAACTAAATTGATCGCTCCCGGTCGCGAACTAAAATGCGCAAGACTACTTTGTGGTTGCTTCTATGAAAGGGCCTGTCTATCGCTAGTCTTAACTCAATGCAGTCTATCTTGTTACTAACTGTCTATTTCAATAACTTTTGTTGTTGTGTCTAATAAATGTGTTGTCAAATTGTAGAGTAACAGTTACAGTACATCATTATTTGAAGAGGTCCTGGGGGCGACTTCTTAACGAGTCTTCCCCGTGACTTGGCGCCCCTGCCACTGTGTCAAGAGAAGCAAGGCAGCAAAGCAGCAGCTTTTAAAGCAGGAATGTTTGGTAAGTTATGTACTTACTGTTTTTGGTTCTAGACCAATAGATATTAATTAATGTGTACCTATTTACATAAAACACTTTCCTTGAAGCTATCTCGGCCAGGGCAAACATTTGTGTGATGAACATAGATGTTTGATCTGTGTCTGGGTGTTATGCATCTATCTTTGTATGCCAGTCTCTGGTCTAGTGATCTTGTGTGAGATGTCGTGATAATTTACAATTATCGGTAGGAGGCATTCATAGTGTTCTGCAAAAAGCTCATTTTTAGGGTTCCATACCCAAAGGTTAAAAACGGCACCTCCGGTGTCTGTATGTACAACGTATAAACGGCTGTATCTCTTAAACTGTTATTATAGGTAACCGGCTTCATAGAATATGTGTTATTACTTCAGGGTTGGCCCGATAGTAAAAGTCTCTTCAGTATTATCACTCCTTTTTGTTACACATACCTAGTATATAACATTGATTTGCTATGACCGTCTTCAATTAAATACTTTTTTTTAGGATGGTGAACTACTGTTCATACCACTGGACTCATCAGTGGATGAAGTTGTTACTGAAGAGTCCACCGGGAACAATTTAGTAAGTTATTGCCTATTTATGCTACTTATTTGTTGAGGAGGTAAAATTGACATTGAATATTCTTAACCCCGGCGTAAACAAGATGGATGGAGTTTAGCATGTGTATCTGTGTCCTTAATTATTATTTTCAGCTTTTTAGTGTTTGGAAGGTGATTTTTATTTTTGTTGATCTAGTTGATGCAGGGATGTTAAATATTTTTGCAGTGGTTTAAAGAGAATGGGCACCATTGGGCGTCTGGCGGCCATTAATAAAATTATTATCAAATGAAAGTACTGTTATTTACGAACAACTTTTCCTATAGGCGTTAGACTGTATTTCAATTAGGAAAAAATATATTGTATTGTAATGTAATGTCATTGTATATTATTATTTTCATCGCGTTTATTATGTTTGTCTTTTCCTTATCTAAGGACATAAGTGTCCCGGACCTTTAGGAGGCGTGCGTGGGGCCCAAGCCAACACTTGAGGCCCGTCAGACATTTGATCTAAAAGGTAATGTGACACCAACCAGCAATTATCCCAGTATACACTATAGAGGTGCATCCAAAACAGCCCCCGGCCAGTGTAGGACTGTTGTAAGGAGTGGAAAGAAACAAATCTGGGCTATTGGGTTGGGGTGTTAGTGGACTAGGTACTTGGGTTATGGAAGGGACTATGGCGCCTGTCTAACCATTGTATAAACACGGGAAAAAAGGCTAACGGTGACTTGCAAACTCAAAACGAATGGGCTCTGAAAACGGCAGCTTGTTTTTATTATTATTACTACTATAATATTGTTTATTATTATAATATTAATACATTATTATTAACATATGTTATGTAAGTAAATATCGTAAGTTCTGAAAATCTCCTACTAGTGTTACAAATACTATCAACACAACGAAACCGGTCTGACCCTTTTACTACCTGCTTACCCGGAGGACCAATAAGCTTCGTTGTTCGTCAAGGACAAAGCGACCGGCTGGCGTGACGCGCACGATGCCTCCGCGCAGTCCTTCGTTTGCGCTTGCGTCGTTGTGTACTGTGCGATTTCTTGAACGTATATATCTTGCGTTTATATAAACATTTTGACCTGTTTCTGCATTCCGGACTTTGTGATCACCTAACTTGACAACTGGCTATCGTTTTTGGACTTTGTTTTGTGTTTTGCGAACTGGACTTTGTTGAATATGGCAGAAAATCGACCAGTGTGTGTTTTGTGCAATCGGTCAGTGATGAACAGAAGAAGATTCGAGATAACGCGTGCATTTTTCGAAGAAAATGCCGCAAATGCTCAATATATTATTGAGGCTATTGCCCCACAACAAGTAAGTCTTTGTTTATATGTTGTATGTATAAAGTGTTCCTTCGTTACGCCTTGGCCACGACCTTGGGAGGTGCGCTTGCGATGCAACTTTCATCTTACGACCTAGACGCAACGTTCGCCTCTCTGCAAAACGCACCGCGGCGACTCATGCCATGCTCTTTTCATACATTTATTTACGCCGCGGTCGCAAGACGCACCGACTACCGCCTCAGGTAGTGGCCAAGGCGTTAGAGTGGTGCTACACATATACAGGGTGTCCCGTAAATCGACGTCAAGCCGGAATCGGGTGATAGGCCAAATCATACTAATTATCAGAAAAATAAAAATAAAATCGAAGTTATGTATTTTTAAATTATAAAGGCATTTTTTTTTCGACATAATGTTTAACATGACCTGTAAATTCAAAGCAACAGGTTAGATTATTACTATTCAAGATTACATATGAAAAAATTGAAATATTTAAAAAAGTAAAGATTTGTAGCAACAGGAGCAAAAAAACCATCGCAGGATGTACATTAAAAATGCCTATAATTTAAAAAATGCATGACTTAGATTTTATTTTTTATTTTTATCATAACAAGTATGATTTGACCTATCACCCGATTCCGGCTTGACGTCGATTTACGGGACACCCTGTATAAATGTCTGGTAAGCAAGAGCGGTTGCGTTAGCCTATTAAAGGTTCGGCGTGTGTATCAGGGTGCATAAGGACGCATGCATTACAAAAAAAATACTTTAATGTAATTTAAAAATGATACAATAATAGGTTATATAAGCGACTTCATCAACAATTGTTTCATTTGCAAGCTACATAAATATTCAGTATTCTACACCCCCATAATATGTAAGAGATTTTGGATATTATAGTACCTATATAACATCTCAGATGATATACACATTTTACCAACGAAAGAAAACTATTTATATATTCATTCATACTCACCAGTCAATATGTTTTTTCAGATTGAATATAACGGCCTTGAATACGTTTGTCGACCATGCTGGCAACGAGTTCAACGTGCCGTACAGCCTGCTCCAAACCGTGATGCACCGCATGAATGTGTACTTCAAATTGAAGAATATTCTCGAGTGCCTAACAATGCGGCGCGCTGTATGTTTGACAGATGTCAAAGAATTACACGTCATAGGATTCCAGAAAATATTCGACTATCACTTTTGGTGGATTCCAACTTATACATACCAAGAGAAGCCAGAATATGTGAAACACATCTACGGTCTAATGACTGGGATGAGATCATTGACAGTCCAAATCTGAGACATGATTTTAATAGCACTCATTTTTCACACATGATGAGTCTTATGAAAGAAGCTATATCAAGAAGCACTGTACTTGATTTTAATAATATTGACCATATGGACGCTAATGAAATACATATACGATTGGGTCGTACCCGAGAGCAATTCTACGAGATCTGGGAACAAACACCATCCTTATCTGGGCCGATGTCTAAAAACTCTCTCGCCATTTATTTGATGAAGTTAAGAAGTGGTGAGAGCAACGAAAGATTGGCCACGCTCTTTAAAATGAGTAGAAGAACGCTAGAGAGACATCTAAATAAAGCAAGAGATTGTTAACATGCAGAGTTTTTGCCTAGGCACCTGGGTTTAGATCACATCAATCGTAGACTGCTAGCTGGACGCAATCTTTACGTGCCCAACGCTTTATTTGGAAATCCCGATTCAACCGAAGAAGATAGAAAGGCGATTGCAATAATGGATGGGACATACATTTACATCCAGAAGAGCTCGAACTTTTCGTTCCAAAGAGAAACATATAGTTTACACAAGTTTTCTAACCTCCTTAAACCATTTATTATTATAAGCTGTGATGGATATATTTTAGATGTTTGTGGACCATATGCGACTACTGACTCGGATGCAAATATTTTGCGAAGAATGCTGCATGACGAAGAAGGACCATTCCATTGGTTCTTCCGTGCCGGCGATATTTTTATATTAGATCGTGGGTTTAGGGATGCCCTTCCCGAATTGGAAGCATTTAATTACTCGGCTTATATGCCAGAATCAAAAGATCGCCGTGCAGATCAACTTACAACTGAGCAAGCGAATCGAACTAGATTAGTCACCATAAGTCGCTGGACGGTAGAAGTAGTAAACGGTCGATTCAAGCGCGATTTTAAATTATTCCGCCAGGACTACTTTAATCGGGCTCTAACTCATATGTTTAAAGATTTTCAAATAGCAGCTGCGCTAATTAATGCCTTCCATGAGCCCATAACTGATAGCGTGCATGCAGCCACATTTGTGGATATTATAAATGAGCGCATGAATCGACCAAATCATCTGGCAGACTATGTTGTTCGTAATAATATAAACAGGCAAAGAGCAGCATTCGAAAGTATCACCGCTGACCAGCCTTTTTTTGACGATTTCCCAAACCTTACAGAAGATGACCTTATTCTGTTTGCTCTTGGTACTTATCAAGTCAAACTAGCCCGCAGCTATTATGCCGAGCACCTTGTACAGGGCTTGTATAATATTGAAGTATATCGAGAGCAGCAGATAAGGAATCTTAGCGAATATATCGCAGAAGAAGACATTTGGCTGTTACGTGTTCGCATTCAATCGAGACATGTGAGGTCTAGAATCTATTATTCTTACATTGTAATTGACCGACACAGGAACGGCCGGGAAGCTATCGCCCATTATTACTGCTCTTGCCTAAGTGGAAGACGTACAGTCGGATGCTGCGCACATGTTATGTGCACAGTATGGTACCTAGGGTGGGCGAAAAACCAACCCGAAGAGATAAGATTACCAGCAGGGGAATTAAATGCTATTATAGAGCAGTAAACATACAACAATATATATAATAATGATAATGCCAAGAGAGTTACACCAATTGCCTGTACACAAAAATAGTTGTATCTAATAATGTAACAACAATGTGACAATTGTAACATTATTATTATTACATTAACATTATTAGATACAAGTTTGTTTGTGCACAGGCAATTGGTGTGTTTGTCTTGGCATTATCGTTATTAAATGTAATATTATAATATCACACAGTGATTACGTAATGTTACATATTATAATGTCACATAATGTAACAATCTATTGTAGTGTATGACCCTCATAACAATGTTATAATATTCTAATAAACAGTATTTTAGAGACTACTAATCTAGATTTTTTATTATTTTACTTTACCTTTCTATTTTTGCACTAAACAGTAAAAAAAACTCAGTAAAACTGTTCAAAGTGCTGAAATACAAAAATGTATTTTATTCATTTTATAAGAATCTACCGGAGATAAAACATCTCAGTAGTAATTGTGGGACTAAACTACATCAATAAATAACAAAATCATGTTTGGCCGCGGACCGCCCACGCTCCATACAAATTTGCCCATTCTCCTTTCTTTTAGTTTATAAGTAATCATCAATCAATCATAGTTAGTGTAGGGGTACAGTTATGATTGTGTCAGCAGTTTCAGAAAACCATGCGGTCACGCCTCGCGTGCCCGCCAGTCGTTCCCCGCTTAGCGCCTAGCCCGGTCCCTCGGTAATTAGCACACAGTGCTTACAATGATGTAACTTAACGAATTATTATATTCTGAAATATATTCCTCCATTTGAAGTAATGAAGTGTCTCACTGGTTCACCCTCCTCCTGATACTTTCTAAAGTGACAATATACATCTAAAGTGAACGTTAAATATCATACAAACAGTAATACGAACATTAGTAATACTATAATTACTATTTGTTTTAGGTGAGCACTATACTGAATTCATCAGTCGAGGGAAGACAAATAATAACAATTGGACAGAAAACAGGTGTCTTACCCTCGGAGGTGCGTGGGCGTTTGTGCAAATTGCTCATGGAGAAGCTAATTACTGCCGAAAATCCTGTCCTTCAGACAGATTCGCAGTTACTGGCTTTATCTTTCGACATTGGGCGATTGTTCAAAAAAGAATCTCCACCACTTTACTACGCGCCATATCTGCCGGCTGACGCATACCAGGCCAAGCGCAACACTTCTGGCTGGCTGGTCACCGCCAGAAGGGCTCGCCGGCAGCATTTGCTAACATTGGGCCTCATTGAAAAGCCAAAGTCACGATCCCGCTCCAAGTCGAATCCTAGACCAGACCCCACACACCCAGGTATCGACCTGACCACTCTCATTAACATTGTAGTGCCTCGTTATGAGTAGACGCCACGTGAGTACGCTTACATGCATTTGATGTATGGAGAAGCAAGACAGAATGCCAGGCTAGCCGCAAGATTATACCGAGAAAGATTCCTGAATATGGAACGTTATCCTGACCACCGCGTTTTTCTTACAGTGCATAACGCGCTTCTTGAGGGAAGGATTCTTGGTACCGGAATTGGTGGTGCTAGTGAAGGAAGACCGCGGACAGTTGAAGATTTTATAATATTAAGAGAAATTGTAGAAGACCCGTCGCTTTCAGTCCGCACCATAGCACGACGCACCGGTATACCAAGAACGACGGTGCATAGAGTGCTTAAACTGTACAGGTTGCACCCATATCACGTTCAACGTGTTCAATCGCTGCAGCCAAGAGACTATGCTCAAAGAGTGACTTTCTGTCAAAGAATGCTGAGGATGATTCGGGAAGACCCGCAGTTTTTTAACAAAATTCTTTGGAGTGACGAATCCGCGTGTAAGCGAGATGGATACCTCAATCTACATAATTTGCATAGTTGGCAACTGGTTAACCCACGTTTGAGAGAGGACAGGAGCCAATATCAGTTTAAAATAAATTTATGGGCGGGAATTATTAACGGCCGAATTATGATTCGGGCCCTTTGAATTACCAGCAACACTGAACGCGCAATATTATCTGCATTTTATAAGAAATGAGTTGCCTATGTTATTGCAAACCGTACCAGAAGATGTGCGAGAAGCAATGTGGTTGCAGAACGACGGTTGCCCTGCACACTATGCGGCAGCAGTAAGGGCTTACCAAAATGAGGCTTATCCTGAAAGATGGATTGGGCGTTTAGGTCCTATTTTGTGGCCGCCACGATCCCCCGATTTAAATCCCCTAGATTTTTTTATTGGGGATGTCTGAAAGACAAGGTCTACCAACGACCTATTACTACGGAAGAAGAACTGAGAGAGCGTATCCAAGCTGCTGTAGCGGAAATAAACTTAAATTAGGAGATGCAGAGTTTGCATTATTGCAAGAGGAAAACAATTTGAACATTTATTATAACTTTTATACCTTGTCTTTTTAATTGTCATCGTGTGTGTATGTGTGTGTGTGTATTAATAAATGATTTTTTGATTTATTTCATTGTTTTTTAAATAAGACCTCATTTGTTTAAAAAATTGATACATTTAAATACCGTATCAATTTAATCAACATTTCATCTGAAACTGCAGATTGAGCGGTAGGTATTAGTTAAATTCTTGAATCTGATCACAAAATGGTATCTTTATTACCGAATCCCGCTCATAGGTAGACATTTTAGACACCACAATACCTTTAACAAACATTATAATTTTTATTTTATTTTTTAACATTTGCGCCTCTTTTCAGATTAATAGCAATAACTTTCTAACAACAAAGTCTAGACGAAAGTTTTATACCAATTTGCAAAGCTGGTTACAAGTACATTTTTTTAAAATAATGGTCCATTTCAGTTTCATACATTTTTTTACAGGAGAAATTTTTATTTTCGGTCATCTGAAGGGGTGCAAAATTATTTTTGATTTCGAGATTCCTATTCGAAAATTATTTTTGATTTTCCAAGTCGTTCTTAAAAGTTAGTAACAAAAATGTTATCTGGCTACATTGTTAAACTATTCAGCAATATTTTACAAAAATCGAATCTTGGAAATGTTATCATTTGCAGAAACAGCGTTATGTCCGGTAGGAGAAATAGAAAATTCCGAAAAAAAATTAATTCTTGGTAACCCTATGGATTTTTTAAAAACAATTTAAATTAGTTTTAGGTAATTAGGTAAGCTGTCGTCCCCTTAACGTTGGACCATTATTTACGGGACACCCTGTATATACATTTTGTATAACCCTGTGTCGGAAGGAAGAAGTTCAATAACAGGATATTATTGTTCTAAGGAGAACGTTAGGTAGTTGCGCCCATGTTATTAGTGTTATTTACTATTTGGGGTGGGCCAGACACCAACAGGAGTTCGACCACCCTGCATTGGGCATGGATGATGTACTAATAATAGAAGATTAAGATTTTGAATATTTTATGTAATAAAAAGATTAAGTACTTGCATCTTTTGTTTTATTTCTTTTATATTTTATCTTTTCTTTATATTTTATATCTTATCTTATCTTTTATTATTAATATATTATATTTTATCTTTGCTTATATTTATTACTTTATTTTTGATAGTTTAGTAGTAGGTAGTTTCATTATTATCTATTGAAATAATATATTTTTTTCAAAATACTGAAGAAACTGAATAAACATTAAAAGCAATTTTTTTAAGTGTTAGCCTCTGACTTCGGAGTTGAGGACTTTTTCAATTTAATTCACATATTTTTACAAAAATTTTGAGATACATGTCTTTAGCGCCGGGCCTGGGGTAATTTTCTATGGACCATGACCAGTCTCCTTTGAACATAATATGTGTAGATGCCAGTTATCCCACATGATAGGTGTTGTACGGGCCAACCACCTTTTAAATAATTTTTTGGAAAGGTTGCACACCATCTCCGGAGAGGATTTGTATCTTCTGGGTGGGTATTTATCAAATTAACATAGACATTTCACCTTAAAGCTGCCTGTCCATAGAATGAGTTGTAATTTCTTAATGTAAAATTTCTTTCAAATTGGTTCCATTCAGACTTTGAGAGGTTTAATCTGTATGTTTTTTTTAGGAGACTCTGGGTATCCCTTGAGACCCATTCTGATGACTCCTCTCTAAGACTCAGAGCCAGGTACCCCAGAGGAGCATTACCAAGAGCTGCACTTATCAACCAGAAGTGTAGTTGAGCGATGCATAGGTGTATTGAAACACTGTTCAGGTATGTCAAACAAATTGTGTTGTGTTTAAATAAATAGTATAAAGTTGTACTAAGGGCCGGTATCAATATTCTTTATTTATTTCAGATCACGGATAAGAAGATGTCTTCAAATTTTAGCGCTATGGAAATTAATATGGTGAAGGACATCGTAATTAGCAAAAGCCACATATTAGAAAATAAAAAAAGTGATGCAGCGACATGGAAAGCGATGAAAAAATGCTGGGAACAGATACAGTTAATCGAAAGTGCATTCGGGAATATAGTTGTTACTAAGCGCTAGTTCAGACACGGCGGGAACCGCGCGATTATAGAATCGCATGGAAATCGCGCGGGTCTTATTTATATGAGTTAGTTAGTAATCGTTCAGACATAACCGCGCGGTTACCGCAACCCAACCGCCAGAAAATAGAATCGCGCTGCTCCCGCGCGTTTCTATTACTATGGAGTCTTTACTTCGCGTTCAGTTGCGTTGCGGATACCGCGCGGTGAGCACGTCACTGTTCGTGAGTTCGCCATGGATCGTTTCGACACTGAACTATTTATTGATGAGGTGGAGAAGAGACCTGCAATATGGGACATTCAGTGTGATGATTACTCAAATAAAATTATCAAGAACCGAGCTTGGCAAGAGTTGGTGGAGATATTTGGAAATTGCGAAGACACGGTGGAAAAAAAGAATATTTTAAGTAAGTAGGTTTATTCACCAAAAAATAATTGACAGAATTATGTTATAATTATTGTTATGGAGCGTATATTATACTCTCCGTATACTTTAGGTATTTAAATAAATATAAACAAACTTCGGCTGCTTTATGCAGACATTTCGAGCATTTTTCAAATGAAGGTCACAACGGTATTAACATATTTCGTTTGTTTACATTTAGTTATGTACCTAAACATTACAAGTACGGTATGTTAGTTGCAGCTATATCTTTGTGTCTTGCCATGGAACACGCCCATCGTTCACAAAGTAATGAGCGAATTTATCTCTGATATTCAAAGATGACGGTGTCCCTCTTCCCGCATGCAAGGTATTGAGATTAGTCATGGATGCATTATATAAAGTATCTTTAAATTTTAGACCATCTCTAGTCCGCACATAGTTATGTAGAACACAAGAAGCTTTTATTATATCTTCGGCAAAATCTATGTTTACATTTATAGGCCTATGAAAGATGCGCCATTTGTTCGCCAAAATACCAAAAGTGCACTCAATATTACGTCGGGCTCTCGATAACCTACAGTTAAAAATCCTTTTTTCATATGGTAAACATTTGCCTGAATATGGGCGCATTAAATTTTCTGCTAAGCCGAAGGCTTCATCTCCAACTATAACATAAGGCATTGGTGTTAGGTCTACATTAGATATTGGTTTAGGTGTTGGTATGTTTAATGATTTTTCTGTCAGGCGTTTATAAAAAACCGAATTTTTAAATATAGCAGAATCACTGCTTTTGCCATAAGCCCCAATATCAACATAAGTAAAGCAATAGTTGGCGTCGCAAAGTGCTAAGAGCACTATGGAAAAGAAATGTTTATAGTTATGATACAAAGAACCCGAATCAACAGGCTTTATAACTCGGATATGCTTGCCGTCTATAGCACCAATGCAATTTGGAAAATTTGCATATCTCTCAAAGTCTCGTGCTATTGTCTTCCAGATATCATCAACAGGTTCTAAATATTCTTTCTAAACTTTCCAATGGCAGAACCTGTGAGGAAAATTAAAACAACTCATCTATCCACCCATTCCGAGGTGTCCTTTGATTACGTCAATCGAGAACTTGAAGTAGACTACCCTTCGCAATGGTTCGAAAAGACCACAAACAAGGACAAAAAACCCAACCTTGTGATCCCAGGATTTCCAGGAGGCATTGATGGCCTAATACCATCTGTAATGCTGGGGCCACACTAACGAGAAATGCCTATAATTATCGCGATAATGGACGTTAACCGTAGGTGTAGCCACCACTTAACGCGATAATTTGACAACGGCGTTAACATTGCCGTTTGGCGTTAGGCGATAACTCAAGTGGCGGTACATCAAAGAGATTAACGCGAGAATTAATGCGATGAAGCGGCCACACTATGTATCGTCAGTTTGCGTCGAGAGCGCGACGGGATCGCACATGTTTGTAATTTAAGCGACGGGATCGCACGTTTTTGTTTTGAAATACGTACTATGGCTATGGAGTGGAGTAACGAAAAAGTAATTGTTTTTCTTGAGATTCTGCAAACAGAACCATGTTTGTGGGATCCGAAACTCAAAACTTACAAGAATCGTGGAACGCAAAGTGATGCTTGGCGACGAATAATGGAATTATTACCTTTTAAAACAACTATTGAAGAAATGAAAAAGAAGAAGGAAAGCCTAATGGGTTATTATAGAACCCATTTAAACAAAATTAAAAAGTCTTTGAAGTCCGGAGCAGGGAAAGATGACGTGTACACAACTAATTGGTTTGCATTCGAAACGATGGACAATTTCCTGCGAGGAGTATATGATGGTAGTCGCACATTAAATACTGAGGTAAGTCTTCTTCTAAATTAGATCCATACTAGTTAGGAACCCTATTGCCGTCACTCTGCTGTCTGTCTAACGCTCTGCTTGTCAATGTGTCTTTCGATCTGTTTGTCCGTCCTTTCGTCTATCCATCTATCCTTTGTGTCTTTATGACTGTCCGTCTGTAAAACTTATTTAAATATAATATTCTTTTAATTTTCTTTCAGACACACGACGACAATGAGGCTCAAGAAAGAAGTGAGGAAAGAAATGAGAATAGTCCTCATTTGTCTACAGAAACAGAAGAAGCTTCACAAAATATACAAGAAGAAAACGGAACTCGTCCAAGAGAAAATAAATCTTCTCAAAATTATAATAAAAGAAAACCACTGAGAGACGAGTTGCCTCAAGAAATCAAAGCAGCGCGACGTCAAATGGACGAAGCTTTTGAATTCATGAAAGAGAAGAAAGATGATGAATGTGAGATGTTCGGAAGACTGCTCGCAAGCAAACTAAAAAAAATAAGAAATCCAAATACGCGTGATATATTAATGAATGATATTCAGAATTTAGTATTTCGTGCATGTATGGCAGATCGGCTTGAGCAACAGTCTTCAGTACCTCAGTTTGCTACATCCCAGTCTCCACACCATCAAGCATTCAGTCCATCACCAAATCTTCCGACATACCAGTCACCTCCAGGCCACTCCACATCCCAGTCTCCACACCATCAAGCATTCAGTCCATCGCCAAATCCTCCGAGATACCAGTCACCTCCAGGCCACTCCACATCCCAGTCTCCACACCATCAAGCATTCAGTCCATCGCCAAATCCTCCGAGATACCAGTCACCTCCAGGCCACTCCACATCCCAGTCTCCACACCATCAAGCATTCAGTCCATCGCCAAATCCTCCGAGATACCAGTCACCTCCAGGCCACTCCACATCCCAGTCTCCACACCATCAAGCATTCAGTCCATCGCCAAATCCTCCGACATACCCGTCGCCATCTCCAGATCAATTCTCAGTTCCAACTCTCCAAGAAAATTTCCTAGAATTACCACCAACCCGTGCCTCACAAATAGTAATCACAGAGTCCGGTGAAATAAAGATAATTAAAGATTAAAAAGTTATGTATAAGCCATGTTAATTACTTCAAGAAAAAAATAAATGAAAGACATAAATACAGAGAACGTTGTTTTATTTTCCAAAATATCAAATAATCAAATAAAAATAATCATTTATTTGAAAACACAAAGGGATACTTCCCCCTAAAATGTGTACTTCCTCATGCCTAGGCGGAGAGCCTAGGCATGAGGAAGTACACATTTTATGTTGTCGACACCTTACAAATTATTCATGGTCCTGAAATGTTCTGCGAATTTATTCCTAACCTGGATTGCTGTTAAAGCAGAACGTCGTGCAATACTCTTCATTGACGTGAAAGCGCCTTCGCCTTTTCCAATTTCTTTTCTCCAAGTTCCAGAATTTGTTATTTCTCCGTTGACAATTGTGTCAGTGTAGCCCGATGGGGTGTAAATTGACCGCGAGTTAGAACTTTTTCTTAAAAAGTTATGTAATAAAGCACATGCCATCACGACGTTTGAAGCTTCGTTTGGTTGTAGAGCTATAGGTTTTCTAAGTACTCGAAATCGTGCTGACATAACACCAAATGCGTTTTCCACAACAATACGAACAGAAGAAAGCTTACGATTGAATTTTCGTTGCGTACTTCCTTCGGGGTGGTCTCCGGGAAACGGTTTCATTATGTTGGGGTGCAATGGAAATGCATTGTCAGCAACAAAAACGTAAGGCACATTTACATCGCCATCACAAAGTGGTTCAGGTTGTGGTAAATGTAAAGAATTTGTTTGAAGTTTTTCGAATAAAACACAATCTCTGAATACTCCACCGTCACTGATTCTACCCTTGTTGCCTACATCGCAAAACATAAAACAAAAATTGCGATCCACTAAAGCCATCAACACAATACTAAACGAATGCTTATAATTAAAATATTCAGAACCACTGTGAATCGGTGACACCATGACAACATGTTTACCATCGATTGCTCCCAAGCAATGAGGAAATGTATCTCTAAAATCAGATTCCTTTTGTAGCCATTCGTTTTCATTTTCAGGTAACTTGATCATGTCCTTCAATACAGATATGAGAGCAGCACAACATTCCCTTACAATATTGGAAATCACTTGGTGAGACATCTTGAACAAATAGTGTAAGCTTCTGTAGCTATCTCCTGTAGCTAAATATCTTAAAGTAACTGCTAGTCGAACTTTGGCAGGTATGGTTTCACGAAATCTTGTTGTTTGTTTTTCTATCAAAGGCCCAACTCTGCTTAAAATCAATTCGAAATCAGTTGCTGACATTCGAACGAATCCTTTGAACTGGTTGCTTAGTTCAGCTAGTAGGTCGGAGAATCTTTCCTCCATAGAGTTCCTGCATTAAAAAAGTTGAATAAATATTCGTATTACTTCAAAAGTATACTTCGATGTATGATATTTGCGTACTTATAACAGATATTTGTTCTATGATATGTATGAATGACAGATAAATAGACAGAAGAAAAAAACTGACAACAGAAGAGAATAAAAAGTTTGACATGGTAATACCGGTCATTGTTATATTTGAAAACCAAAATTTAAGCTAATAAACATAGACTTACAGTGTACGATTCCTGTGCATTTGTATCATCCACCATCTTCTTTTTCTTTGTTTCCTTTTTTTCTTCATTCGGTAATGATTCAATAAATTCAAATAATAAAAATTCACACTCATGAAATACAGCAGAGCTCTGTCACCGTCCATCTTCCTTGGCAAGTACGCCGTTTTTATCGCCAATAATGAGCATTCACGTTGATTGTTCTAGTGTAGCCACCCACATTAACGCGTTAAAAATTATTGCAATAATTATCGCGCCAATGGGCATTGACGTTAGCCGTTAGTGTGGCCCCAGCATAAAAGGGGGCATTCGCTCTACAGAATTAGACATTATGACGGTGAAGGTCTTCCTTTACTTTTATGGGCAGTCCATAAAAGAAACATTAAGTGAAACTTGGAAATCCTTCAAAAGAACTATCGGAGAAGCCGCTGCTGAAGTCACACCTTGGGAAATTGTGACAATCAAGATAGAAGGGGTACATGTTCCTAAAGAATCTCTGATCGATCCGCAAGGGGCCAGAGGTGATCCAGATAACTGGTCCCATAGAGCTATAGCTCTTTACATCTTGGGGGTCTATCGTCTAGCACGAATCTCAAATGACCAATATCATGACCTCGTGGAAAAGCGACTCGACACTCAGATCGTGACAGAGGGCGGGAAAGGACTATCACTCCATGGAGCCAGCCGAATGTATTGCGGATGGTTAAACGACCAGGGCTTTCTGAAAATGGTCGCAGCCTTCGACATGTTCCTTTATAAATTCCCTGACCATCCTGATGCCATTCTTCGATTAGGATCTCTGGGGAGTAGGTTCAGAGATTGTGCTGGTTTTCTGTCGCTAGGTTATGCATTCTCTATACTAAATGTAGAAGCAGCTGACTTCATGGACTGGATATTTATCAAGACCATGGGGGAAGAAATGCAGAGGATGGCTGGACTGGGACAAGAAACAGGACAATCTGATTCATATTTCCCTTATCAATCAGATATGGGATTGGTTACGAAGACCGCTTACTCCTCAAATGCGAACGCCTATCTGTTCCATTGGATCCACTTCATTGGGACTATTCTCGGACACAAAAGATCTCAACACGCAATATTCAACTTCGAAGGAAGCCTAGCAGATGTAGGCATGAATGCCGTCTTAGTGGCATGGGCGTATTCAAGAGGAGGAGAGTTAAACCCTCAATTTGCCCAAGACGGAAGGATGTATGCTGAGGACATCGAACCACAAGACCCATTTGATGAAGAAGACACAGGATACACGGCGGAAGATCGCTTGTGGATTCAAACTCAAGGAAGACTTCCAGTCACTTGGTTCTCATTATTGAAAGGCAGTGGGTTCAACTTCCCTCCCGTGATCCACAACACGATTCGTCGACAATTGGCCAAAATCCAAGACCCTCGAGACAACACAGTAGGGATGCATGTTAAAGAGAACTTCCTGTTCTAAAATGACCACTCAACAGAGTTATCTTCAGTCGCTTCGGGCATGACTATGTTTACCAACTTATTCCACAATGATTTACATACTTCGCGGACAATTCCAGTAATCGTCGATTTTCCTAGGCGATAATTGTAGCTTAGTTCTCCAAATGAACAACCCGTACCAAGATATCTGAAACAAGAATATTATTAATAATGTTATTATTTTTAGGTACACAACTCCAAATAAAATGGAAAAACATACGAGATTGCTACAATAAAGAATACAAAAAAGAAAAAACAACTCCTTCTGGTTCAGGTGCTCGTAAAGGAGCCCGATATATGTATTTTTCAAGATTATCTTTCCTGCAGAATAGTGTAAGTAATAAAGACACTACAACTAATATTGAAGAACAGAATGAAAGGCAAAGTGAGGAGACAAGTGAACTAAACGCCAATGCAACCGAAGCCACTGAAATACGTCCCCCTAAACGTAAGAAAACACAAGTGCCAGAAGAAAAAATAGCTGTTTTAATAGAAAAAAGTATCGAGTCACGAAAACATTTTCAGAATGAACTTCAAGAAAATAGTATTACCAAGCAAGATGACGACAAACTCGTTTGTTTGTCGTTATATAAAGAACTCAAAAAAGTACCAGAAAATAGGCGTTTAGCAACCAAAATTGAATTACTTCAAGTGATACAAAAAGGACAAAGCTTACCACCCCCTGTTCGCTACAATACTCAGCAGATCACACCTACGTATTGGCAAGGACGACAGTATACAAGCCCGCAAGGATATTTTACTACATCTGGATCATCTCCTCCTGTTCCGGCACCGTCACCGTCACCATCGCAATTTAGTTCTGGCTCTCAGTCCTCTACAGTTATAGAAAATATTTATGCAGATTTTGAAGAACAATAAATAAATCTTACCTTAAAGTTATTACGAGTTTCTCTTCCGGTGACACGCTTGGCCTCAAATGCGTTTCAGAGCATGAAATATCTTGCCTGATCAGTTCAATTACTTCATCAAAAGATTTTATTGACATTCTCAAATAGTCAAAAAATTTGTTATCATACATTCTTAATTTGGGATATAACGTTACGAACTGACCATGTACTAGTCGGTCACGTAATATTGGATGCACCCAATACCGCCTTTTTCTTTTCTTTTTTTTAAGGAGCAACCACAGTAAACACACTTCTTCGTCGACCTCCATTTTGAAACTGACGCTAACCCGCACGAAATCGCATACTAACCGCGCGTGTCTGAATAGCATCACAATTTTGCGGTTTGAAACCGCGCGATTCGTAAACGCACGATTCCCGCATGTCTGAACGCAGGCTTATAGAATATAACCTGATAGTCACCAACAGTGGTTCCCAACCAAATCTATAAAGGTACCTAGCTTTTAGTTGCAAAAGAATCGAAATATATTTAACAAGTGTGTTCAACCCGAGCTCAAGGCATACTCTACCAGACACCGACAAAGTGCTTACAAGCTACGAGTATTATCACGGCTTCTTTCGACCTCCAAAACCCAGTATTTTATCGCCACCCGTATCAACTGTGTCTGGAGGCGGAACAGCAAGATACCGATCGACATTTATATGAGCTTTGTGAAGCTGCAGTGCAAAGCGAGGACAATGCAAATAGTAAGTACATAATTTGTTTAAAAAAAAGTTTACTCGTATTACTTAGTGTTAGTGGGTGGGGGAGATACTCTACAATATAAATACTCAATTTTTGTTTTCGTTACTTGTGTTTCTATCGAGATTTTGAAAGAGCATTGTTGGCGACGTAGAAAGGAGGCCAACTACCCAGGCGCTGGCCATGTTTTTATACCTTTTTTTACTTTTTTATGTATTTGAATTTAGTTTTGTTTTTGTATGATATTGCTTGTCATTAAATGTTTTTTCCGCCAAACGGACGTATTTATTATTTTAATGATAATTTCATATGCTCGCTTGCCATCCTCAACAGTTTTTTGGTGTCAGAAGTATAGGTTTTTATTAATAATAAGTGGTTACATTTTTTTCCAAATTTTTCAAAATTTCGTCTTCAAAATGGTAAATACAAGGAGCCAAGTAGTTGCTAATAGTCGTCCACAGTTTGGTGAGAGTGATATTGTGATCAGTGCACCGCGTATAAGCGATGTTGTAGCCGCGGTTCCTTTTGAGCGTTCAGGACCATTAAGTTGAAATCCCGTTATGTTGAATTTTCTGAACGTTGGATTCCCATTAAGTTGAATTTTCTGAACGTTAAATTCCCGTTAAGTTGATTCTCATTATGTTGAATCCCAATATGTTGAATTGGCATTAAAGTTGAACTCCCATTATGTTGAATTATCCGAATGTTGGATTCCCATTAAGTTGATTTTTCGTTTACCAAACGTGAGATAATCGCGGAAAAAAATCCAAATATTAATACCTACATACGGCTCAAACTGAGAACCTCCTTTTCAGGTCGGTTAAAAAGTGTGTTCAGTTTGTTTTTAATTTTTCACTGAAAACAGATGTAATTGTGTTCAACAATGTTCATTGTCAGCGCCCCCGGAAACCTATTAAAATCATAATAATAAAATCTGCATTGTCACCTGTATAGTACAGACCACTTATAAAATAATTTTATTATAAAACTCTTCAAAGATAATGTCATTGATAACATCTGTCATTGGCCGTTGTTCTTGTGAAAATCATAATTGTTAAACATTTTATGCTTTGATTATTTATATTTTGATGTAACGTATTTTTCCATAAAGTTTTGAGTCAAAACTATAACATGAAGACCATTGAATTTACAAAAAATCGAAAGAAAAAAAAATTACTCATAATCAGAGGAAAATTTACGCTTACAAAAGATGGTAAGTCAAATCATAATGGCACTACTCGCTGGAAATGCACACAAAGACAAATATGTTCAGCAAGCGTTACTCTTAGTGCAGACAAAAAATCGATAAAACGAGAATCCAAACATACAGGGTGTCCGGTGGCAGATTTAGGATTTAAATTTCGAATTTCTCCGTAACCGTTGCACGGAGGAGCGGGGAGGGGGCCGCGTTGGCTTCGTCATTCGTGCGGGTTTTTTAGTCGCAATGTCGCAGTGGACGGGTGAACAACGTGCGTTCGCAATCGAAGCGTATTTTAAAGCCAATGATTCGTGTGCAATTTCTCGTCGAAGATTTTGTTCACGTTACAATATTCGACGGTTACGTGACGCCCCAAGTGAAGATTTGATTCGATCATGGGTGCGAAGGTTCCGGGCAACAAGTTCAGCAGAAAATAACCCACGACCGGGGCCCAGCCGGACGTCGAGAACAAATGAAAACATCGAACTCGTCGCGTCCAGTTTGAGCGATAATCCGCGTCAGTCCGTTCGCAAGAGAGCGGCTGCCTTGGGGCTTCCAAAAACTATAGTGCACGAGATATTGAAGAAGGATCTTAAACTTCATCCATTTAAAATTCAAATTGTGCAAGCGCTTAAGCCTAATGATTACAACTTGCGTAAAAATTACTGTGAGACAATGTTGGAGCGATTTCGCACGGTGAACACTATTTTTTGGAGTGATGAAGCCCACTTTCACTTAAATGGCAGTGTAAACAAGCAGAATTGTCGTTATTGGTCTCCTAAAGGACAAAACCCCCACTTAAAACACCAAAAGCCACTTCACAGTCCCAAAGTGACGGTTTGGTGTGCATTATCAAGCAGGGGAATAATTGGACCCTATTTTTTTGAAAATGGTCAAGGGCACGCAATTTCTGTGACTGGTGTTGCTTATCGGCGAATGCTCAATGATTTTTTTTTTCCAACATTGAGAGACCATCCTTCCTACACTTCACGGACATGGTTTCAGCAAGATGGCGCCGCCCCGCACACTGCTAGGGAGACCATGGCGCTACTGCGTGATTTCTTCCCCAACCAACTGATAAGTCGTTTCGGTGACATCCCCTGGCCACCCAGGTCACCGGATCTTACACCCATGGACTTTTTTCTGTGGGGATATCTCAAAAATAAAGTCTACGAAACAAACCCGGCGACTATCTCATCATTAAAAGAAAATATCGTTCGCGAAGTTCATGGCATCTCGGCGGCACTTCTCCAGCGAGTGGCAAGAAATACTGAAGCCAGATTCCATGAATGTATCCGACGTGACGGTCAACATTTAGACGACATAATTTTTAAGAAATAAAACCCGCATTTGTCTTCTTTATAATGATTAAAAATATAAATGTATATTTCACGTAGTTTTTTTGTTATTTATATTTTAAATCCTAATTCTGCCACCGGACACCCTGTACTTGCACAGGCAATCGAGAAAAAATTAAAACAACACAGCTATTAAATGACATGAGGCAGGAGGTTTGTATTAATTTGAACCCAATACCACAGATATTTGACGACATGGTGGAAAAATTTGTTGAACGTAACCCCTATGTACCAAAATGTGATATACCTGCATATTCTGCAATTAAAAGTTCTTTATACAGGGCACGGAAAAGATATCTAAACACAGAAAATCTTTTGTTCAAAAAAGTAGAGGATGTCAAAAGTCCATTTGGACTAAATAAAAAATTTATTGTAATTGAAGACGGAATAAGTGACAAAATTATTGTACTTTGCACTCGCAAATCGAAAAAGCTGTTAAAATTACATAAAAGTTTTTCATATAAAGGTGATGGAACATTCAGATCATGCCCAAAGCCATTCTATCAAATGTATATTATACATCTTGATGTGTTTTCTGATATAAAAAGCATACATGTGTATCCCGTTATATACGCCTTATTGCCTAATAAGGCCGAAAATACTTATAAGCGTTTATTTTCAATAATAAAAGAGCAACTTGGAGTTCATATGGATACATATAAATGTGACTACGAAATGGCCCAGATAAACGCGGTAAAAGCTGTTTTTCCTGGTGTGAAAGTAACAGGTTGTTACCAACACTTCAATAAAGCCATTTGGAAAAAGGCAAAGGAGTTAGGTTTGGCACGAAGGAAATCCAGAAATAACCCAAATGACTATGATTATAAAACCTGCAGAAGTATAATAAGATTATGTTCATATTTTGTTTTGCTGCCATCAACACACGTGGAACAAGCATGGCTTGATATTCGAGATGCAGCTCCAGATGCCTTAAATATGCACGCATTTCTTCAATATTTTGAAGAACAGTGGCTACGCAAAGGCCACGAATTGATAAGTTGCGCTGATGATGTGCACAGAACCACCAATGTGTGTGAAGGTTATCACCACCGCATTAACAATCGAATTCCTAAATTACCGAACATATATCTGGTGTTCTACAGGGTGACTGGTAATTCGACCTATTCCTTGAAAGGGGTTATACTAGAGTTCATTTGCAACAATTTTGCCCCAGTTAACTGGGGGTCGAAAATCGCTTGTTTTCGAGTTATCTCATTTTTAAGATTTTTTTGAAAAAATCCATTTTTCCACCTAAAACTGACTGTGAAAAAAATACTCCACTCTCTGCACTAAGTAAGCATTTTTCTAATAGCTGATGAATGAGCGACTACATTAAACTAAAATACATGTGTAAAATACCCGAAACCACTGAAATAAAAGGTTATAAACCGCACGACAAAATTTTTTTATTTGGATTTCGTTTCAATCCAAAGAGGATTACTTAAAAAAAATGTATCACACTTGGCGTACAAATTACGGAAATAACTTCCTCAATTCCTAAACTTTCCAAAAAGGTGCAAATGTTGTCTACTTTGACAAGAGTTTGAAAAAAATTGTTAACAATGGCAGAGCAGGTAGCGGATTTCCTAGAAGCGAACCTTACAAGATGCCGATTTGCTTTTGTCTCTTTCATTTTATTGCTTACATTGTTTCTCTTTTGTAAGTATTCGGGAATGTTTGTACTAAGGTTCACAATCGAGGCCCACTCATTCGCTCAATTCATTAAGTAATCAGTTAGTTTCAACCATCTTGGAGTTCGGACGTGTCGTTGTTAACTAACTTAAATTCTGCGCTAAAACAGCTTCCTTTTCAAATGGCTGCTTACCAAAATGAAGAATACGCGGATATCATGTATTGTTACGGGTTTTGTGATGGTGACGCTGCTGCTGCTCAAAGAGACTATCAAAGACGTTTTCCTACCCGCCGTTTACCTGATGTCAGCGTGTTTGGTACGACATATCGGCGCATTCGAGAAACGGGATCGGTTCGACGTCGCCAAACCGACGCTGGTAGACCTAGCGTTAGTGATCCAATCGAAGAGGAGCAAATTTTGCAGTGTTTTCAAGCAGACGGCACTACTTCAACAAGAATTGTGGCTAGGCAGCTTGGTATGTCTCAGTGGAAAGTCTGGTTCACTCAGCACACAGCACGGCAGTATCCATTCCATTACACGCCAGTACAAGCTATCGAGGAGGGAGATCCTGTCAGAAGGATGGATTTCTGCAGATTTCTAATAAATGCAGACATTGAAGACCCTGAGTATCTAAAAACAATCTTGTGGACAGATGAATCGAACTTCGACCGTGATGGTATTACAAACTATCATAATCTGCATTTTTGGGCCCCTAAAGGTCAGAATCCGAGAAAATCTAACGAAGGACAGATTCTCACTTAATGTGTGGATGGGAATCGTGCACAATAATTTAATCGGGCCATTCTTTCTGCCGGCACGCCTAACCGGCATCGCCTATGAAAACTTTTTAAGAGAAGAGTTACGTCCGCTGCTGGAGGATGTGCCGCTTACCACAAGAACAGCTTTGGTGTATCAACATGATGGCTGCCCAGCCCACTATTACCGGGGCGTGCGACAGTGGATGGATGAGAACTATCCACTGAGATGGATTGGTCGAGGCGGCCCGATCCCTTGGCCGGCTAGGAGTCCCGATCTAACCCCATGCGACTTCTACATTTGGGGTCATATGAAGACATTGGTGTATCGTACACCTATCTCTTCTCAAGAAGAATTAAGAGAGAGGATTTTGGCAGCTGCCCAACAAATTAAAGACACGCTTTCAACTCGAGTGACAGTAAGCGAAGTACGTCGCAGGCTTCGTGCTTGCATACGTAACGGAGGAAGACAATTTGAGCAAGACTTGTGATTTTTAAATGTAAAACTTTAAAACAAAATTTGTAATTTCATATGATTAGGTACTAAACATTATTATTTTACTCTTTTTTTTATTTTCACCAAACCAATAACTTTTTGAATAAAATTCACATCTGCGTGTTTAATAAGGTTTATTTTCCAAACTTGAACTAAAGTACACAACTTTTGCATCTTTTTGGAAAGCTTAGGAATTGAGGAAGTTATTTCCGCAATTTGTACGCCAAGTGTCATAAATTTTTTTTGAGTAATCCTCTTTGGATTGAAACAAAATCCAAATAAAAAATTGTTGTCTTGCGGTTTATAACCTTTTATTTCGGTGGTTTTGGGTATTTTTCACATGTATTTTAGTTTAAAGTAGTCGCTCATTCATCAGCTACTAGAAAAATGCTTACAGAGTGCAGAGAGTGGAGTATTTTTTTCACAATTGTCATTTTTAGGTCGAAAAATGGATTTTTTCAAAAAAATCTTAAAAATGAGATAACTCGAAAACAAGCGATTTTCGACCCCCAGTTAACTGGGGCAAAATTGTTGCAAATGAACTCTAGTATACAACTTTCAAGGAATAGGTCGAATTACCAGTCACCCTGTATGTGCTAATCAAAGAGGCCAACCGTTTTGATCGCAAAATAGATAGGTCATATTTTTCAAATTTTGAAAAGAATCGAGGAAGAAGAGACATATTATTCGATCTAAAGTACTCTAAACTACTAAACGGTGCATAGTGTGCTTCAAAAATATCGACTGCACCCATACCACGTACAACGCGTTCAAACGTTGCTGCCGAGAGATTTTGCACAAAGAGTGGAATTTTGCCGAACAATGCTTAGAAGAATTAGGGAAGACCCGCAGTTTTTTAACAAAATTTTGTGGAGTGATGAATCTTCATGCAAGCGCGACGGCTACCTTAATTTGCATAATTTGCATAGTTGGTCACTTGTCAACCCGCATTTGACGAGAGAAGACAGAAGCCAACACCAGTTCAAAATAAACTTATGGGCCGGAATAATGAATGAACAAATAATTGGGCCGTTTGAACTACCAGCAACCTTGACCGCCGAGTACTATTTACATTTTTTAAGAAACGAGTTACCAATACTTCTACAGAACATCCCAGAAGAGATGCGTCAGTCAATGTGGCTACAAAACGACGGGTGCCCTGCACACTATGCAACAGCAGTAAGGGCACACCTCAATGAAACTTATCCGGGAAGGTGGATCGGCCGATTAGGCCCGATTTTGTGGCCTCCGCGATCTCCGGATCTGAATCCCCTGGATTTCTTCTACTGGGGATGTCTAAAAGACTTGGTCTACCAAATTCCCATTAGAAGCGAGCAAGAACTTCGGCAGCGTCTTCAATCTGCTGTAGCTACAATTAACAGCAATAATTTTGTTAGCCGACTAAGAGCTTCTTTTATTAAGAGATGTAGAGTCTGTATTATTGCACAGGGAAGACAATTTGAACATTTGTTGTAAATTTAAAGTAAACAATTTCATGTACCTAATAATCGTTTTATTTTAAATAAAACCCTAATTTGTTTCAAAATTGATAAATTGAGATTTTGCACAAATTCAATGAGCAATGCTAAGTTTGACTTTAAAACAGTAAGTAAATTAGTAGTTTAGGTTTGTTAGCAGGTATTTAATACAGAACAATACACCAGTCACATTTTACTTTTCAAAAACTTCTTTTACTTTATTTTGAAAAATTGCGCCTATTTCAGATAAATAGCAGTAACTTTGTAACTACAAGGCCTAAACGTAAGTTTTATACGAATTTGAATAGCTGATTAACTGTACAAGTTTTTAAAATAATGGTCCAGTTCAGTGTAGTACATTTTTTTTACGGGAGATTTATTTAAAGTTTGAGTTCGTCAAGCGGAATTAGAGTAACTATTCAATTTGAGATTTTTTTCGTTAGTCACGAAAAACGTGAGACACAATATCCGTATGAGGATACATTAGGGAACTATTCAGCGTTCATTATCAAAAATCAGAACTTAAAAATGTTATCATTTGCAGCGACAGCACTAAAAAAACTGAGTCCTGGTAGAGAAATAGAACAAATCCCCAAAAAATAAAAAATCGTGGTAACCCTAGGTTTTTTTTGAAAACTATTTAAATTAGTTTTAGACAATTATGTAAGCTATCATCCCCTTAACGTTGATACATTATTTACCGGACACCCTGTATTTTAGAAAATTTATTTCATTTACTTTCGTTTGTTTTACAGCGTTAATGTGCTAGAACGCGTGGAGGCGCTGGACATGACGGACGAAGATGCCGAAGAAGTAACAAGGAGTGCTCCATGGCACATGAAGCGGTGGTTCGAGGGCTTGGCGAGATGTGAGGAAGGTGACGGGGAATGTTCTTTGGATGTACCTCTCTCCCCTAGCAATGCTGCAGAAGTGCAGGTCGGTGATACCGTGGGAATTGCTAGTATTCAGGCTCTACCTGAAACTAGCAATGCCCAGAGCGCACCGAATGCTTCTTCTGTAGACGCTGATGTTCGTCCGTCCACGTCGGGGTTGGCGGCAATATCTGAGCCGATTGTTATGGGTGCGACCAAAGATGGCAGTGAATTCGACAGTGATTTTGACGACGAATTCGTCAACACTGACGAAGTCACTGACATTATAGTTACAGGCAGGAACATTCCTGAGAATGATGAGTTAGAAGAGCCTGTCCAGGAAATCATAGCTGAAGTTGAGAGGGCTATGGACGATGTAGCCGATCGTCTTCTTGGCTCGTCGAGTAGTTTTGAATGGGAATCGGATTTTAATTTGTTCAGGGCAGAGCCAGAACGTTTTTCTGGTCCTACTCCTGGGCCAATTAAAAACTATGATACGCCCTATGAAGCCTTTACTGATATCTGGAGTAAAGACTTCATGGAGCGTATCGCCCAAGAGACTAACCGATATGCCAAGCAAACGATAGATAGTTTAAAGGCAGCAGGCTCATTGAAGGCATCATCTCGTTTTCATCAGTGGAAAGACATTGATGTAGACGAGATTATGGTTCTTTTCGCGGTTTACATTTATATGGGTATTGACCCACGGACATCGCAATCAGAATATTGGGCGACTGGCGTACTGGGAATGCCCGAGTTCCGGGAAGTCATGTCTTTTAATAAATATGCTTTGCTAAACAGATTTTTGCATTTCGTTGATAATCTTGACCCGGGTCAACAAGATCAACTAAATGGAATCGGTTTGTCAGTAAAACTATTTAAATTGAGTCCAGTGATTACACATCTCAATTCCAAATTTTCCTCTCTGTATAATTTGCAGAGAGAGATCGCTATTGACGAGTCTTTGACTTTATTCAAGGGTCGCTTGTCCTGGATCCAAGCAAAAAGGACAAAGGCCGCGCGTTTTGGCATAAAGTCGTACGAGCTCTGTGAATCGCATACTGGTTATCTCTATAAAGATCTACACGGGGAAGGATTCTGGAGATGCCAGCACCGCTGCTGCCGTCCCTCTTAGTGCTGATTTAGGTGGCAAGAGTACTAAAGTAGTACTCGATTTGTTGAAAGGTCTGGAACATCTGGGTCACTTGGTCACGATGGACAATTTTTACAATTCTCCAGCGCTGGCACGGTATCTGAAGAGTATCGGATTTGATTGTTTAGGAACATTGCGTCTCAATCGTTAGAACGTGCCTAATGAAATCGCAAAGGTTCCGAAGAATGTGGCTAAGGGCACTATCATAGCTCGCCATTGTGGAGATGTTTCCGTCGTAGCATGGAAAGACTCCAAGGTGGTGACTATGATTTCCACCTATCACAACGACGAAACCTATGTCGGATCGAGGGCTGGTAAAGTGCTAGTAAAACCGGTTAGCGTGAAAGACTATAACAATACAATGGGAGGGGTTGATCTTAAAGATCAAAAACTCTCAATGTACTTGTTAGAGCGAAAGAGAGGGATTAAATGGTATATGAATATGTTCAAGAGGCTTCTGAACGTAAGCATTCACAATGCTTTGGTTATGCACAACAGCTCAATGACTCGGCAAGGTAAACTTTATTTTACGCATCGTGAGTTCCGCTACGAGTTAGCCGCATCTCTTCTGCAAAAGCACCGCCACGTGATGCCGAAGAGTGTGTCTGCTGGTAGTGAATCCATGAGGCTGAGGAGGGATATTGTGCACAAGCCATTGTATGTTGATGCCTGTAAACGAAGGCGTTGTGTTGTTTGCTCTCGGAAAGATATCGAAAAAAGGGTAAGGAGTCTTTGCCAGACCTGCGACGTGGGTTTGTGCTTTGAGGATTGTTGGGAAGAGTGGCACTCCCTTACAAGGCTCCAAGGGCAAAACCGCAAGTCTCGCAAAAGGAAAAGGAACTGAATTCCTTTTTTTCGGTGTCTCTTTTCTATTTATTTATTTATATATGGAATGAATGGAGCATCTTACGATTTAGATTCAATTTCACAAACAATCTTCTTTCAACAAATAGGACAAGTGTCATCTGTACTTATTTGTAAATTCGAGTTTCTTACTCTTAGGTAACAATTATCACTAAGCAGAATCTTGGGCAGAGGCTTGGGCGGAGGGATCTCAAATAGTGTATGTTGTATGATTGTTTTCAAACAATCTTCCTTTTGATATGTCCGCTCAAATCCATATTGTTAACAGCCAATGTGACTTCTGCTTTTATTCGTCCTTGCACTCACCGTCCCCGAACAAATTGATTTCCTGGTAGGTTAGGCTAGCTCTTCTTGGAGAGGGAGGGGATAGGGAGGGTTGCAATTGTATTTTATTGTAATGTTGATTTTTTGCAAGAAACATGGGATGTGTTTCTCAACAAGCATTTTTTTCTCGTACAAAAAGATATTTTGAAATTTTTGTCTTTTTTGTCATAGGGATTTAAAAACAGAACTTTGTATTATTATAATGTTGATTTTTTGCAAAGAAACATAGGATATGTTTCTCAACAAGCATTTTTTTTCTCGTACAAAAAGCCTATGATGGGTTTCTCAACTACTATGTATTTTTCTCATACAAAAAGTTTTTCTCTTGTATTATAATTATTATGTACTTTATGTTTGCACTTCATGTATAAAACTTGAGAGTAACTCATTAAAATAAATTATGTAAAACATTGAATTTTGTATTATTACAGAATAAGATTTAAAAACAGAACTTTGTATTATTGTTATAATGTTGATTTTCGCAATAAACCTATGATGGGTTTTCTCAACTACTATGTATTTTTCTCATACAAAAAGGCATGTTGTAATTTTTGTCTTGTATTATAATTATGTACTTTATGTTTGCACTTCATGTATGACATAGTGATGTAAAACATGGATATACAATTTTTTTAACATGTTACAGCCATGTTGTGCTACTTTTCTCAGCCGTCCTCTCTCCTCCATTCCTCCCTACGTTCTCTCCTGATTTTTAATAAATTGTTTTTATACCTTTCATCGCAATTTTATTTCACTTACCCTACGAATAAAGAAATAAATATGTAAAACGTAATTCATGTCAAAAAATGACCCCACGGAATTTTGGTGTACACAATGATATTTCATACAAAAGGAAGGGTGTACACCAAAAATTGCCGTCAAACTCATACATATTTCGTTATTCGTAGCACTTACCTAAATTTATATTGCTACAGGCAACGACTTTAGTAAACAATGATGGACGCGAATATTCCAAACCTGAAAAATGAGGCAAAACGATTGACAGCTATGCTTCAAATTGTTTACTTAAGTCGTTGGCTACAAGCAAGCAAACAAAACAGCAGGTTTGGCAGGATTAAATCACTTTGATTTAAATCACGATTTAAATCAAGTGATTTTTACAAGCTTTTATTTAACTTGCCATGTTTATTTATTTATTTAAATAAAAGTCATTGATTAAATCCTAATGTTATATTTCTTAAGAATGTGCCAACATAAATAGCTATTTACAGATCGCTATACACCCAGTTGTAACATTGTATTCGAAATTAAACAATTGCAATTCCCTATGCAAGCAAAAAATCACGATAATTTTTTTTTTTTTTAAATCGTGATTTTTTCCAACCCTGGTACAGCCAAATTATTTTGAATACTAAAACAAAAAATAGCATATTTTTGGGACAAATCCTGTATATTTGCCTTGATTTTTACCGCTCAGAAACTAAAATTGGGGAAAATCGCATCAACTATAAATTATTATCTTCGAGAAATAAAACGTACAGTAACATGAAAAACTAATAAATCAATCGGTAGTCGCCCCCAATTCCTCTTTTGATGTCAATTACTATACGTAAACATAAACGAAAAATTTTCCTATGTACATGACGTCATTGTTTTGAAATAAACACGTTTATGACTTTTTTCACTGTATTTTCTATAAATATAAAACCTTTATGGAATAAATAGCACTACTATAAACAATTTCACAAATTTCCGCAGTTTCCTATCGCAATTACGAGATATTGAACAAAATGTAACAAAATCATGAATATTTCCTCTGCAACCACCTTAAGACTTTTTTTGCTAAGTGTACTGCCGCGCGCGCAGTGCCGACGTGCCGGCAATGGCAGCCGGTTTTTGTTTTGTTATTTAGTTATTGTGGCGTAATTCTAGTGTTTAGAAACAAAGTATTGTTACTATAAAGTGATAAAATAAGAGCTTATTATATTATCGTGTAGTTAGTGTGATCTGTGAAGTGCAAACAGTGAAAAAAGTTAATGTGATTGTAAATTTCGTTCGAGGTCATGTCGGAAAAAACTCGAAATCAAAATTGATAATTCTATTTGAATATCAGGTACGTAATTTAGCTCTCATATAACATAATATCACTGTGGCAAATATTGTGAGCTTTCCATTGATATTTTTTTTATACCATAGGGTCAAACATAACCTCCACAAATAATTATTTTCTAAAAGTAGTCGAAAATAAAACAAATGACGTAATATTGCCAGACATTCGAGGTACTTTTTTTGCGCGGGAGGCTGATATGGGACGGGTAACGTTCCAATCAAAATTCAAAATTATTTCGGAGCGAAGATCTACCTGTACTGTCTGCAGAAGATATTTTGAAGGCAGAGCAGCAACTTCTACTTTTTTCACAACTTGACTCGTTCAAAGAGGAAATAGCTAGAGTCGGAGAGTCAGCACCGATACCTAACCAGAGCAGGTTAAAGAATTTGTCACTTTTCTTAGACGATGACAAGTTGTTGCGACTTTCAAGCCGAGTAACGGCTGCTAAGGATCTCCCGGAAACTCAAGACATTCGTCCAGTTGTTCTAGATGGTCGCCATGGCATAGTGAAGCTACTGATTGGGCACTTCCACACAAAATTTGCACATGGCTACAACGAGCTCATCGTAAACGAGTTGCGTCAGAAATATTTCATTCTTCATCTACGACCTTCAGTGAAGACAGTGGCCAAGAGATGCCGGCCCTGCATGATTAAGAAAGCTGTTCCGCTAATACCTCCTTGTGGAGATCTCCCAGCGGGAAGATTATCGCATCACGTGCGTTCATTTACACATGTTGGTCTCGACTACTTTGGCCCCGTCAACGTTACAGCAGGAAGACGTCCACTAAAGCGATACGTAGCGCTTTTTACTTGTATGACGATTCGAGCAGTTCATTTGGAGATCGTAGAGTCACTTACCACTGATTCGGCCATAATGGCACTTCGCCGCTTTATTGCACGTCGAGGGTGTCCTACAAACATCTATTCCGACAACGGGACGGCCTTCGTTGGAGCATCTCGCAAGCTGCCCGAGTTGTACGATTATGCGTCCAATCAGAAAATAAAATGGACTTTCATTCCTCCAGCAGCTCCATTTATGGGTGGATGTTGGGAACGTCTCGTGAGGAGCATCAAGACGGCACTCTCGGTCACCTTGAAGGAACGCGCACCCAAAGAGGAGGTACTTTCTACATTATTACTAGAAGCAGAAGCCATTGTGAACAGCCGTCCATTAACTCACGTGTCCGTAGATCTGGATGGCGAAGAAGCGCTGACTCCGTTTCATTTTATCATAGGAACGTCGTCTAACGAGCCACCACTACTTCCCTTGGTCGACGCGGATTTGTATCGCCGCCAGGAGTGGAAAAAGGGTTTACGATTGGCGGACCACTTCTGGCAAAGATGGACTAAGGAAGTACTGCAGAGTTTAATTTTGAGACCAGCGACCGGATCAACAGCACCACCGGCATCATTTGAAATTGGAGACCTCGTGTTAATAGTGGATGGATCACTGCCAAGAGCATCCTGGCCACGAGGCAGAATAGTAAAGACCTGGCCCGGCAGAGATGGAGTGGTTCGGGTAGTAGAAGTAGGCACAAAAGCAGGAACACTAAAGCGGGCTACCCGGCTGCTGGTTCGGCTGCCTACGTCGCCTGCCTGACGACTGGTGAATGCACACCGGGGCGGAGCCTGTTGGCGACGTAGAAAGGAGGCCAACTACCCAGGCGCTGGCCATGTTTTTATACCTTTTTTTACTTTTTTATGTATTTGAATTTAGTTTTGTTTTTGTTTGATATTGCTTGTCATTATATGTTTTTTCCACCAAACGGACGTATTTATTCTTTTAACACTCTCACCGCCACGTGGTCCGCCGGCCGCCCACAAAAAATTGAGTATAGCAGGCCAATAGTCATTTACGATTTTTATCCTAGCAAGCCATGTGGGCGGCCGGCGTGCCACAATTTTCGCGCGTAAACTGCCGATAATTTTTTGTTTCGATTAGCTGTCAAAGTGCATAGTGCAAGCCATTAATAGAAATAGGTCAGTTGGCCGCGCGCCGCCCACGTAGCCTGCTGTGAAAGATTTTCGCGCGCTTTTTCTCTCGGTGTTACCTTTATTGCTCAAAATGTCTGATTCAGAAAGCGACCCAGACTATGAACCGCCACCAACATTGAATACAAGTCAGTCTGAGTCGACCAGTAGCGAGTATTCGTCTTCATCTGAAGATAATGTGACTCTGAGTGAACACCGTCTGCGTCGTCATGAGCCGGCGCCGCCGTCGCCGCCGTGTGAGTGGCATCCTTCAGACGGGTCTCGTCAAAAGCAGTTTCAACTAAATATACAGCCAGGTATCAATATTCCTAATCATTGTGCCACGGAATTAGATGTGTTCCGATTATTCATTGACAAAGATATTATGGATCTTATGGTGAAAATGACTAATTCATATGCCAATAAAACTAAGTTGTTAACGGTCGTCACTCGTAACATGAGACTTTCTAAATGGACAGACTGTACTGAAGAAGAATTGTGGAAGTTCCTTGGCTTGTTGATTTATATGGGATTAAAAAAATTACCAAGAATTAGTGACTATTGGAGCAAAAATATTCTCTATGAAAACAAAGTAGCTCGCCAAATAATGAGTAGGAACAGATTTGAGCTGATACTAAGATGTTGGCATTTTGAAGACACCATCTACTTAGGACCAAATAACACTGACCGTTTAATAAAGATAAGACGTTTAGTGGAGTTGCTTGCTACCAAGTTTCATAATTTGAAAACTCCTGGAGAATATGTTACTGTGGACGAAAGTATGGTGGCTTTTAGAGGACGCATAGTATTTATGCAGTATATTCCAGGCAAACGACACAAATATGGCATCAAACTTTTTAAACTTTGTGATGATGATGGTTACACACTTGATTTTATCGTTTACGAAGGAAAAACATCAACAAGGCAGGATAGTGTGGCCACGAATGTTGTTATGAAACTGTGTGAACCCTACCTAGGTGTAGGCAGGAGTGTAGTAACAGATAATTTTTATACTAGCGTTGACTTAGCGCAAAAATTATTAGAAAATAACACACATCTTATAGGTACTCTTCGTAAAAACAGGAAGGGATTACCGAAGCCAGTTTTGCAAGAAAAACTAAACAAAGGAGAAGTCACTGCACTGGAAAACAAGGATGGTGTTCTTGTACTTAAGTGGAAAGACAAGCGTGATGTTCTGGCTTTGTCAACGAAACATTCGGTCGGTTTTGTTACTGTCAAGAGCAAAAGAAACCCAAACAAGAAGGTGATGAAACCAACTCTAATCGCCGATTATAATAAACACAAGTGCTCCATAGATTTATCTGATCAGTTGGCAAGTTATGCCAGTCCTGCCAGAAGAAACATTCGTTGGTTTCAAAAATTGGCTATAGATTTATTGTTTTCTACTGCTGTCACAAATGCATATATAATTTACAAGACACAAAAGCGGATGAGCAGCAAAAAATACACGATTACAAAGTTCAGAGAGAATCTTTGTCTGCAGATGATGGGATTATCGGCAAGGACTAACTCAGCAGCGAATTTGCAAAGACAGCAAGAACATCAATACAGCAAAACATTACAGAGTGATCACCGAAAAAGATTAGTTCGCCGTAGATGCATACACTGTTATGAAAGGCATCGAGCAGCTGGACTGTCAGCCATAGAAGCCAGGAACCATACAAAGAAAGTGAACACTGTCTGCCTAAAATGCCCGACACAACCTAGTGTTTGTGGGGAATGTTACGGAGAAATCCATGTTAATCTAACCCGAAATTAATATTTTTTTAATTGTACCTTCAAAATTTATGTGTATTTCTATCTCATGTACGAAAAAAACAATAAAAGTTTGCATTTATAATTGCTTTTAATTGATTAATTATCCACTTTGCAGTCTAGAAAATAATGTCCGAATCTCTTCGTTTTTTTTTTCACTGATACATTTTGAACTATTCTTTTCAATACAGTTCTATTTAATTCCTTATCTAGCAAGCCAAATGAATAAAAAATATAAGAATTTGTGGGATCACAGCGGACCACACGGCCTGCTGATAAAGATTGCGATGTATCCCGCCGGCGTGCCACATGGCTTGCCCTTAAAAAATCCTAAAACAGAACGTGGCGTGCTGAATAAGAAAATGCATGGGCCGCCGGCCGCCCACGTGGCCTGCTGTAATGTAAAATCCTCATATACATGTGGCGGTGAGAGTGTTAACCCGTCCTATGTCTGAGGGTCCGACGTCGGACCCAAAAATTTTTCATACGTAGAGTGTCTGTGGGTCCTACGTCGGACCCGTAAGCATAGTGCCGCCATTGGTTGGGCGGTTGTGCAGGCGCGTTTCGTTCTACCTCACGTTTTATATTTTTTATAGACTTGGGATACTAGTGGGGTGTCACTTTATTTTTTGGAGTGTGGGTTGGCAAAAACGAAACGCAATAAAAAATAAAAAAGTGTTCCGTGATCGGCCCGGCCGCCATTTGCAAATTGATGGCGAATGTGCTGAGAGTTATCTCTGCTTGTAAAAAATAGATTCGAGACGCAAAAGGTAAGTAAATTGTGTAATTTGTATATCAATCTACTGGGAAAGAAGTGAAGTTTATGTGTGAAGTGTTAGTTTTCTCAAACACGAAAAGAATACTTGTGAGGAACTCAAAAACTTTTCGATGCCGGAAATTTTTCATGCATGCGCCATTGTTGCGGCGCAAATTTTTTGCTAATTTCGTGTTTGGGAAATAACAAATGCATGTAAGTTGGTAGATAAATGTATTTTGAGCCCATTTTGATCAATAGTTACACGTTTTATAACTACAGTGAACCTCAATCCAATTTCTAAAGAAATTTCCGCTCGAGGTGGTACCGACAGCAAAAAAGATTTCCAACTCTGGAATTTTTTTAGCTAATTGTGTTATAAAGCTATTTTGTGATTATGCCTAGACGGTTGGAAACGATTTGTAGGTACTGTGTGTTTGGAAATTAATTATTTTATGATAATGTTATACGTCAACTTTTTTTTTCGTCAAATGAAACAAAATAAATGTTATTTATAGCATACCCGAATGTTGTAGACTGAGACACATAAAATTAGAGAAATTTCCAAAAAGTCTGTCTTATCTAGTATGATCATCAGCCTTTAGAAGTTCATTGCTGGACATTGGTCTCCCAAAAAATTGTTATGGAGAGTTCCCAAAAAATTGTGATGATATAAGTACCATAATTATAAAAGCATGTAAAAATGAAATTTGTCCTTTATTAACATTCCTAGTAAATTTATCACTGGAAACCGGAACTTTCTATTTCTATTTGGAAATAAATAATAATAAATAAATAATATACCGGATGAATTTTTAGTCACCGTCCAAATTTTTTCTAGGCATTAGGCATCATTCACTAACTCCATTTTTGAAAAAAAAAAAAACGATACGTAAAATTTTCGTATTAAATAATTTTCTCGAAAGAATTATCGTTCTGCGTGGTCACAAGTTAAACGTTAATAATACTACACTTGCCTCGTAAACATTCAATGAACAGGGCAGCGCACACCCCACTTACCCCCGCCCCCGACTCCTGCGCGACACATCTATCTATCGTCAGTCGGTCGGCGCACCCTTTCACGACGCAAGCGCTTACTTCCGTGTTCCCGCGCATCTCGTTGGCGGCGCCCCGCGCTATCGTGAATTTGTTTACAATGTATTCCAACCGCGAGTATTACGAAATGGTGCGATCTTACATACTTAGTGGTGAAAGCTTGAACGGTGCCCAGAGACTATACGAAGCAGAAAGTATTCCTCGCCTTCGCAATCAAGGGATAATAAATCCTTCAGTACCTAATCGCCAAACGATTTTGGCCGCAAATCAGAGGCTATTAGACCATGGCCAATTTATAGCTCCTACACACGCTCAAGGACGTGGCAGGCCGAGACTCGCAGTAGAGATCGAAGAAGATAACATCTTCGATTTCTTTGAACGGAGCCCTAGATCGAGTACGCGAGATGCAGCGCGGCGCTTCGGCGTAAGCCAGTATGCCGTGTGGAAACTTCTCCATATTGCTGGGTTGTACCCGTACCATTTTCAAAAGGCACAGGCCTTGAACGACGCAGACGCCGTTCCCCGTCGAGCCTTCTGCGAGTGGCTGACCGCACACCCCGATGCTAACATTTTGTGGACTGACGAGGCCTTGTTCACTCGAGTGGGGCTGTATAATCAGCATAATGAACATTGGTGGTCATTTCGAAACCCACACATGATTCGAGAAACATATCACCAAGTGCGGTTTAGCGCAAATGTGTGGGCTGGAATTGTCGGCAACAGAATACTGGGGCCGTATTTCATTGAAGGACGGCTGACCGGGGGCACGTACCTAGATATGTTACGCACAGTAATTTCTGATTTCATGGATGACGTGCCGGTAATCTCCCATCGAGATTTTTATTATCAGAAAGACGGTGCACCGCCTCATTACTCCGCCGCCGTTCGTGATTATTTAAACATAGAACACGGTGATCGTTGGATCGGTCGCGGGGGGCCCGTCCCCTGGCCACCCCGGTCACCAGATCTTACTCCATGTGACTTTTTTTTGTGGGGCGAAATAAAACGACGAGTGTATGTGGAGGAAGCCCAAAGCTTAGACCAATTAAAAGAGCAAATTGTACGTGCATTCGACCAAGTGAAAAGTGACACTGTAGTGCTCAACAAAATTAAAAATAATGTGCAAAAACGTGCAAGACTCTGTTTAGAGAGAAACGGTATGCATTTCGAACATTTATTAAAGTACTGTTAATGTGATTGTTCTAAGATGATTTTGATTAAATTTTTAATTATTTGTACATACGTTGATTCAAATTTTTTAAATACGCCTAATAGCAAAACGTTTTGGCACGGTTTTAATAAGGTCTAAAGTTCTTATTTACAGGGTGGCGCAATAGAACGTGCATATTGCATCATTTTTTTTGGCGGGGTGGAAAGCGCGCGGGCGGGGGGAACCTTACCTCGTTGGTTAGGCGGGCTCATGGAGTTTTAGTCACTATGAGTCACTTCGACGGGAAGCAACGCGCATTTTGCGTGCGCGCGTTTTACCAGACCTCTCGTTCATACGTTGTTATTAGGCGACTATATTGTTCTGAATATGAACTACGGCGAATCAGTCAAGCTCCGAGTGCTAATTTAATTAAAATATGGATAAAGCGTTTCGAAGAGACTGGCTCAACGTTTAAACCCAAAGCAAAAGGTCGTCCAAGAACATCTAGGACCGAAGACAATATTGAGAGAGTTATGCAGTCGGTACAAGGAGAACCACAAATGTCTACTCGCAAGAGATCGTCCGTCTTACACTTATCGCGACGAAGTTTGCAACGAATTTTAAAGTTGGATCTTAAACTGCATCCATACAAGCTGCAATTAACACAAGAATTGAAAGAATCTGACTTCGGAGCAAGGCTCGCATTTGCTGATGAAATGCTGAATCGGTTTTCCAATTGTGACAACATCCTTTTCTCTGATGAGGCTCATTTTCACATGAATGGGTTCGTAAACCGTCAAAATTGTCGTTACTGGCAAAGTGAGAATCCTAAACACGAACATCAGAAACCACTGCATAGTCCTAAAGTGACAGTATGGGCAGCAATCTCGGGCAGAGGAATAGTGGGTCCGTTTTTCTTTGAAAATGCGCGTGGACAAAACGTCACTGTTAATACCCAACGCTATGTTGCTATGTTGGAAGGCTTTTTGGCTCCAGAACTTGAAAATTCAAGAATAAGGAATTCTAGGACATGGTTTCAACAAGATGGAGCCACTTGTCACACATCTAATGACTCCATGGCGGTTGTGAAACAGATGTTCCCTGGAAAAGTGATTTCAAAGAGAGGTGATATCCCATGGCCCCCACGTAGTCCGGACTTAACGCCTCCTGACTTTTTTTTGTGGGGATACCTTAAACACAAAGTCTACAACAATAATCCGAGAAATATCGACGAGCTCAAGCAGAATATCCGTGGTGAAATGGCAGCAATCACACCAGCATTACTGAACAAAGTTTTAAATAATTTCCGTTTGCGGTTAGAGGAGTGCCGTCGTAGAGAGGGTCATCATTTAGATGATGTTATTTTTAAAAAATAAACTTCAGTTCTTACTTAACAATTCCTCAGTTTTATTTTAACTATACCTGTTGTATTTATTTTTTTATATTTTTTTTAAATATGCACGTTCTATTGCGCCACCCTGTATCTAATTTATTTTTACTTTATTTGTAATTGATTAATTAAGGATTACATTCTAATCATAGTGAACATAGCACAAACCTTTTGCTTATTGACGGTCCTAAGCCCGTGAAAGTATGAAGGGAAAATTTGCAACTTTGTTTATTATTGTGTTATCAATGAATTGCGGCGGCGCGCAGAGCGGGGCGGCCCGCGTAAATTCACCTAGCGCGTGCGCACGGCGCGGCAGTGTCCAGAAACATAAACTTTTTATAGATAACTTTGTGATGTGATATCTTAATATTTTTGTATTGAGTGATACTAAAAGAAAAAACACGTATTCAATGATTTTCGCCAAAGATTAATATATCAAAATTTGGACGGTGACTAAAAATTCATCCTGTATAAATATAGTAATAATAAATAATAATAATAAAAAAGATTTAAATTTAGTCGATAAAATTTTCTTGTTTCATCCCCTTTCGTTTGTAGAACTTATTGTGAAATTTATAAATTTTCATATCATTTTAGATTATCCCGCTTGCGCTCAGTATCGGGGGACGGCAGGAGGTCGCGCTCGACGACGCCGAAGCCGCAAAAACATGGCTCGCAGAGGCCCTCTACAGCGCGGAGGGCGCTCTTGATGGGGCTTGCTTTGAGCGGCCCCCACCGAGAGCCACAGCCTGACATTGAACCACCGCCAAAATCGTACGTGTTCTATTCCATTCAATATTTTTGGGAACGTAGTTTTCCATTATTTTTTTGGTGAATAATTTTCCATACTACTTGTTTCAGCACTGCAAGAGCAATCCCAGTCAATAGGACGCCCGGGGGTTCAGTTCGTGTAACTGGCGATAATGTCGCAGTTGCAAAAACCCCCGGGGGGCATCTTCGTCTGGTACGCCCGTCTGTGCCTCCAATGTGGTATGTGTCTTCAAAATGTTTCTTTTGTAATAAACTCCTAATTTCTTCCTTTTCTGAATTTGAACCAATGGAAATTGTGACTTCTGTTTCTCTCTTGTGTTTTTTTGTTCACAATTTTATCTTTTATCGTAAAGTCCCGACTAGACTGATTTTTATGCCTTTTATTATATGCACATAAATACTTTTAGCACGCTTACATTAGCTTCCTTTTCTCGATTTAAAATTCTGTAAAAGTAATTTGGTAGTGGTTGATGTGGATCTCTTCAATTTATACTAGTAAATCTCTTGAACTTGGGCTCTTGTTAACTTTGCTGATATATTTTAGACAATTTATTTCATTTACTTTCGTTTGTTTTACAGCGTTAATGTGCTAGAACGCGTGGAGGCGCTGGACATGTCGGACGAAGATGCCGAGGAGCTGATGCGGAGTGCTCCTGAGCATATGAAGCGGTGGTTTGAAGGCTTGGACAGGTGTGAGGAAGGTGACATGGAATGTTCTTCGGCTGTACCTCTCTCCCTTAGCAATGCTGCAGAAGTGCAGGTCGGTGATGACCTGAGAATTGCTCGTCCTGAAACTAGCAATGCCCAGAGCGCACCGAATGCTTCTTCTGCAGACGCTGATGTTCGTCCGTCCACGTCGGGGATGGCGGCAACATCTAAGCAGATTGCTAAGGAATTGTTAAATGATGGCAGTGATCTCGACTCGGATTTTGACGACGAATTCGTCATCACGGACGAATTCGTCGTCAGGACTGTCAACGTCCCTGCCAGTGTAGTTACAGGCAGGAACATTCCTGAGAATGATGAGTTAGAAGAGCCTGTCCAGGAAATTATAGCTGAAGTTGAGAGGGCTATGGACGATGAAGCCGATCGTCTTCTTGGCACGTCGAATAGTTTTAAATGGGTATCGGACTTTAATTTATTCAGGGCAGAGCCAGAACGTTTTTCTGGTCCTACTCCTGGGCCAATTAAAAACTATGATACTCCCTATGAAGCCTTTGCTGATATCTGGAGTAACGACTTCATAGAGCGTATCGTCCAAGAGACTAACCGATATGCCAAGCAAACGATAGACAGTTTAAAGGCAGCAGGCTCATTGAAGACATCATCTCGTTATCATCAGTGGAAAGACACTGATGTTGACGAGATTATGGTTCTTTTCGCTATTTACATTTATATGGGTATTGACATACGGACATCGCAAATAGAATATTGGTCGACTGGCGTACTGGGAATGCCCAAGTTCCGGGAAATCATGTCCTTTAATAGATATTTTGCTGAACAAATTTATCCATTTCGTTGATAACACTGACCCGGGTCAAGGAGATCAACCAAGTGGACCCAGATTATCAGTAAAATTATTTAAATTGAGTCCAGTGATTACACATCTCAATTCCAAATTTGTCTCTCTGTACAATTTGCAGAGAGAGATCGCTATTGACGAGTCTTTGACCTTATTCAAGGGCCGCTTGTCCTGGGTCCAAGAAATAAGGACAAAGGCCGCGCGTTTTGGCATAAAGTCGTACGAGCTCTGTGAATCGGAAACTGGTTATCTCAATAAATTTGAGATCTACACGGGGAAGGATTCTGGAGATGCCAGCACCGCTGCTGACGTCCCTCTTAGTGCTGATTTAGGTGGCAAGAGTACTAAAGTAGTACTCGATTTGTTGAAAGGTCTGGAACATCTGGGTCACCAGGTCACGATGGATAATTTTTACAATTCTCCATCGCTGGCACGGTATCTGAAGAGTATGGGATTTGATTGTTTAGGAACATTGCGTCTCAATCGTAAGAACGTGCCTAATGAAGTCGCAAAGATTGCGAAGAATGTGGCTAAGGGTACTATCATAGCTCGCCATTGTGGAGATGTTTCCGTCGTAGCATGGAAAGACTCCAAGGTGGTGACTATGATTTCCACCTATCACAACGACGAAACCTATGTCGGAACGAGGGCTGGTAAAGTGCTAGTAAAACCGGTTAGCGTGAAAGACTATAACACTACAATGGGAGGGGTTGATCTTAAAGATCAAAAACTCTCAATGTACTTGTTAGAGCGAAAGAGAGGGGTTAAATGGTATATGAAGATGTTCAAGAGGCTTCTGAACGTAAGCATTTACAATGCTTTGGTTTTGCACAACAAGTCAATGACTCGGCGCGGTAAAGTCTATGCTACGCATCGTGATTTCCGCTACGAGTTAGCCGCATCTCTTCTGCAAAAGCACCGCCACGTGATGCCGAAGAGAGTGCCTACTGGTAGTGAAATCATGAGGCTGAGAAGGGATATCGTGCACAAGCCATTGCACGTTGCTCGCAATAATCGAAAGCGTTGTGTTGTTTGCTTTCGGAATGATATCGATAAAAAGGTAAGGAGTCTATGCCAGACCTGCGACGTGGGTTTGTGCTTTGAGGATTGTTGGGAAGAGTGGCATTCCCTTACAACGCTCAAAGGGCAAGACCGCGGTTCTCGCAAAAGGAAAAGGTCGAGCTGAATTCCTTTTTTTTCGGTACTCTTTTCTATTTATTTATTTATATATGGAATGAATGGAGCATCTTACGATTTAGATTCAATTTCACAATCTTCTTTCAACAAAAATAGGACAAGTGTCATCTGTACTTATTTGTAAATTGCAGTTTTTTACTCGTAGGTAACATTATCACTAAGCAGAATCCTGGGAAGAGGCTTGGGCGGAGAGATCTCAAATAGTGTATGTTGTATGTTTGTTTTCAAAACAATCTTCCTTTTGATATGTTCCCTCAAATCCATATTGTGAACAGCCAATGTGACTTCTGCTTTTATTCGTCCTTGCACTCACCGTCCCCAACCAAATTGATTTTATGGTTTCCTGGCAGGTTAGGCTAGCTCTTCTTGGGGAGGGAGGGGATAGGGAGGGTTGCAATTGGGAGGGTTGCAATTGTATTTTATTGTAATGTTGATTTTTTCCAAGAAACATAGGATGTGTTTCTCAACAAGCATTTTTTTTCTCGTACAAAGACATTTTGTAATTTTTGTCTTGCTTAATGATAATTTCATTTGCTCGCTTGCCATCCTCAACAAGCATAATACTGTCATTAACAACTGAAGACATTTTGTCAATAGATAAATCGCTCCTCTTAGAAAAATTCCATCGTTTTGTTAGGATGTGGTAAATAAGTAACAATTTTCCTAATACCATGCTAGAGGACATAGATATAATACCTTATTTTACTCCTTGTAGAGGTCATACTGTGTGAAGTGGGGAGATTGATGAAATTGATGGAGTATTAAATGCAGGCATACTGTAAGTTGTATAATGTATAGAGTGTGTTTTTTATAAAAAATATGTAACATATTGAGGTATGAATGAGGAAAAACAAATAAATAATAATTTTATGTTTTTCTTTATACAATACTGTTTACAATAGACCGTTCACAATGTTAGTCCGATATTGGATGCAACTAAAATTGACGAGACATGTTGAAGGTCCAGTTCACAAAAGAACATACAAAAAAACAAAGAAGATTTAAATATCGACCTCGTCAATTTTCTTATATTATGTAATATTCCGTGGAGCAAATTAAACGATACAGCTTTCATGCAGTTCTTTGAAAAATATTTATGCTGCAAATGTTCTGATCAACCTACTCTCCCGAGCGAAACAAATCTAAGAAAAATATATTTTCCTGAGCAGGAAAAACGACGGCGTCGCTTTCTCAATTGGTGGAGTAAAAAAACCAACTTTCTGAAACCTATCGTGTGGTATCAAATGAAAGAAATTCATGAGCCGGTTCTAAAAATATACTACTCTATTACCTTTCAGCTACTTGTTTTCAAAACATACCAAGTTTGGGCTCCTCCAGGTGGGAAACGGCAGGGTAAATTTTTGTAAAACATATGCCAAACATACTAAATTATAAATATACATTTAATAATATACAGGGTGTTCGGCAGAACGTTGGACATACGAAAATGGCGGATCCGTGGGGCCGTCTGCTACGTGTTTGGACCAAATAAAAAGACCCAGGCCCCATGGGTTTTTTTTAATGATTTTTTTTTAACTTTTTTTCGAAATTCGTCGTTTCTAAAGCTTCAAACGTCAATAACTTCATTTAAAAATAACAAAACTGGCAACATTTTATTTTAATTTTAATCTAGGCTAATTGTAGAATCTTTTAAGATTCATTTTTAACGCAGATGATTGCAAGAAAATTAAATACGAGCCTTTAAACTACAAACAAATAAAAAAAAAAACTAAAAGCCAAACTTTGAACTGAGTTTAAAAAAAAACGAACAGTGGTAGAGCTGTTCTACTTCTACGAAAACATCTTTGGTTCATGCCCATTCCAATGGTATGCAATATGCACAATTTCTTTTAAAACAACTGGAGTAATTCGTTAATTTCCACAACCCGGGCCTATTTTCACGGAACTTAAATTTACAAAAAGTGAAATTAATTGTTTGCAAAATTACCACATGGCTTCCGGAATGTGAGCTAGAATTATCACAACCTTGTTTAACTCATACTCAGTCACAATGCTATCTTTTCTCTCTTTCATTTAGCGTCGGGAACAGCGAGTAATTCAAAGAATCACCCGCTGTTGCCGACGCTGCAGCGGCGCCTCACAAAGCAGGTAGAAAAAAGGTACTTTACTCTTGTAACTTTTATCTCTTTCTTCTTTCTCGGCCCAAATGACATAGCCTGAATTTATTTGTCGAGTCTTAGCTGCCTCTGCGATCTGACGTGTCCGTTACGCTAACGCTTGTTTTCGTTCACTTGTTTTCGTTGTTTTGTTTTGTTGTTATCACTTCGGTTTGTAAAGTTTTTTGTTACTGTTACGTTTTTTTAATGGTAAAATGGCCACGTTTACCAACGAAGAATATGCGGATATGTTGTTGGCGTATGGAGCCGCTAACTCCAATGGGCGTGGAGCACGAAGAATTTACCAGGATCGTTATCCTAACCGTCGGGTACCCAGCCACCAGACGTTTGGGACTACTTACCGCCGCTTGCGAGAAACTGGTACTTTAAGATTCCACGAACCGAGAGTGAATGCACGACACCCCGATGTTTCCATTGACGAGCAAATCCTCGACGAGTTCAACCAAAACCCTACCAAAAGCATAAGAGTGGTAGCCGCAGTACTTGGCCTGTCAATTTGGAAAGTGTGGTCTGTTCTCCGGGATAATAGACAGCATGCCTTCCATTACACTCCCGTACAAGGTATGATTTTACAATACATATTTAATTTATCAGTTTGATTTTTTCATTTCGTTTTATTGTTCTATCTTGTGTTTAATTTTTCAAACATTTTTGAATCCCTGAAGGCGACAGGCTAACCTGTTTTGGCTTAGTACTAATAGTCTTGACATAAAGAGAGAAAGAAACATGTCTTAATCGATATGTTCAGCAACTCTCGAGAGGTTTATTAGACGTAAGATAGAAAATCTTTTGATGGATGAGTTAATAAGATAGTGATCCAATAATGTAATAGGCCATTTGTAATGTCCGTTCCGTTGTGTTTAATCTCGTTTAGTTCCACTTAGTCAATCAAGCTTTTAATTTTGTTTTTTTTTTGTGTATTGACGTTTTTAACGACAAACGTATGTGAGAGATCGAGGAGCTTATTAGTTTAAATTAATAGGTAATTGGTCTCGGTGAGAAGGTTAAGGATGTAAACTAGAACATAAGATATTAATTATGTACCACTTCACGTATGTCATGTTATGTTTATGTCTGTTTTCCCTCCAATAAAGTAATAATAAATAAATAGTAACAAATTCTGAAGCCTATTTTGTTTGTTCCAGCCCTTGAAGATACCGATTTTGGCAGACGCATCGAATTTTGCCGTCATTTGCTCCATACCGATGTGGAAGATGAGAACTTTTTAAGAAGCATTTTGTGGACAGATGAATCCAAATTTGAAAAAGAAGTAATAGTAAATTACCACAACTTACATCACTGGGCACCGATAAACCAAAATCCTTACGTGAAGAGAGCCAGAAAATTTCAAAGGAGATTTAGCGTGAACGTTTGGGCTGGTGTTATTGGGAACAGGCTGATCGGGCCCTATTATTTGCCAGATAATATTAATGGAGCCAATTATTTGGAGTTCTTAGAGAACGATTTACCCGATTTAGTGGAAGAAGTTTTCCAAGAAGACAGGCCCATTGTATTCCAACACGACGGCTGCCCAGCACATTGGAGTTTAATTGTGATGGAACACTTAAACAATACTTTTCCAAACTCCTGGATCGGTCGGGGTGGTCCTATTCCTTGGCCTCCACGGTCGCCAGACCTCACCCCGATCGACTTCTACGTATGGGGTAGAGCCAAAGAACTCGTATACACAACCGAGGTTTCCAGTCGAGAAGACATAATAAACAGAATTAATGCAGCATTCGAAGAAATGAAAGCGGAGATGCTCCTACGTACCACAACTGTAGAAATAAGAAAACAGTGCCGAGCTTGTATAGCAAATCAAGGGCAACAATTTGAGCAATTATTATAAATAAATTAAAATTAATTATCATCTTGAGTGTTTTCTTTATGTATCCTTGACAAATAATTTGAATCCACCATTTTTTTTAACACCTTTACATGTAAATAATTAAGCTATTCACTTAATTTCCATCATACCTCACCCCTTTAATTATTTTGATATCTTTGCATACAATTAATTTCACTTTTTGTAAATTTAAGTTCCGTGAAAATAGGCCCGGGTTGTGGAAATTAACGAATTACTCCAGTTGTTTAAAAGAAATTGTGCATATTGCATACCATTGGAATGGGCATGAAGCTCTACCACTGTTCGTTTTTTTTTTTAAACTCAGTTCAAAGTTTGGCTTTTAGTTTTTTTTTATTTGTTTGTAGTTTAAAGGCTCGTATTTAATTTTCTTGCAATCATCTGCGTTAAAAATGAATCTTAAAAGATTCTACAATTAGCCTAGATTAAAATTAAAATAAAATGTTGCCAGTTTTGTTATTTTTAAATGAAGTTATTGACGTTTGAAGCTTTAGAAACGACGAATTTCGAAAAAAAGTTAAAAAATATCATTAAAAAAAAACCATGGGGCCTGGGTCTTTTTATTTGGTCCAAACACGTAGCAGACGGCCCCACGGATCCGCCATTTTCGTATGTCTAACGTTCTGCCGAACACCCTGTATAATTAACATTAATATTAATAGAAGTTGAGTTGATTTTCAATAAATGTATGCATCGTAGGTGGTGGGACAACACCCACCCTCAGTACTAAACTACCCTTAGGACGAGGCAGATGGTGCCACAACCAAGTATGATGTAAACCTAAATAGTGAAAGTGTTTGACTTCATTCCCCATAACATTAACAATGTATGCGCAGGGTTTACAATTACTGAAAGTACACTGGGTTCTTAAATTTAAGCAAAGAGATTCGCTCAAAAAATGCATAGATTTAAATACCAAAAATGCGAACTTTAGCTATCTCGGATTTAAAAAATGATTTCTACAAATATTTAAATAACTTTGTTATTGGAAAAACAATGAAAAACATTGAATATGTAAACTGTGCACACATTGGGAGAAACGCGGCATCATTCAGAGTCAAGTCAAATCAAGGACTGGGCCCTTTATAACAAAGCCTGTATACCAATCTTTCTATTTTCACAGAATCATTGGTAGCCAGTTAAAAAAGACCGAACTTATGTAGGTACAATAAACCAATGTAATTAGGTTTTCCATTTTAGACATTTCCGAAAGATTGATGTACGATTTCCATTACAATTATATGAAAACAAAATTCCAAAATAATTTAAAATTACTTTACACTGTACTGATAGTTTGGTGTATCAGATATTTACAGAAAACTTTTACACTGACATAAAACCCGATGTATCGACTTATTTTGATACCTCTGATTATTCAATTGATGATGTGTATGGTCTTCCACAAGTTGATAAGAAGAAACTAGGTCTATTCAAAGATGAAAACAATGATAAAATATTTAAGGAGTTTGTAGGATTGCGATAGGAAATGTATACGATCGATGGAAAATTTACTGCAATACCAAAAGGTGTTAATAAAAACGTAACAAAGAACTTTATCATGAATCATTACAAAAGTTGTTTATTTGAATAGAAGATTCACATTTCTGATATGTTTCGATGTAGATCAATTAAACATGTTATTTATACTCAAAAAATTAATAAAGTTTCTTTATTCCATGATGATTCCAAAAGATATTTACTTGAAAATAGCACTGACACTTTAGCATGGAGCTTATAGAATTTATAGATTAAGGATACGAGCAGAAAATTTTCATCCCTTATCTTAAATCGACTCGAGTAGTGGTAAACATGTGGGCCCGGAGTGCAGCTGGTCCTAATTATTTTATTGAGACAAGTAATAGGTATGACTGCGACCAAACACAAGATACAAAGCTTAATGAAGAGGAGACAGACTATTCACTATATCCGGTTCCTGACTGCAGACGACCTGGCTCTACCAAAATGAATATTAAAACCGACAAGCTGTTCTTTCATCTTCCCATTCAAACTTGTCCGGCCCGCCTTTTCTAGATAGACTCAAGAAAATTGAATGGTTGCTGGAAGCGAAGTTAGGAACACTATCGGATGACTGGCATGCTAGAATTCACTCAGATCCGTTAGGATGGATTTGATCTCAATTTAGACTTTAAATAGAATGATATTATTTAATCTTAAACAATGCATAGCGCAGGGTTTGCAATTACTGAAAGTACACTGGGTTCTTAAATTTAAGCAGACATTCGCTCAAAAAATGCATAGATTTAAATATACCAATATGCGAACTTTAGCTATCTCGGACTTAAAAAAATGATTTCTATAAATTATTAAATAACTCTGTTTTAGGAAAAAACAATAGAAAAATTGAAAGAACATTGAATACTGTGCAAACATTTGGAGAAACGCGGCATCATTCAGAGTGCCGTCCTTTAAAGCAAAGCCTGAATTCCAGTCTTTCTATTTTCACAGAATCATTGGTAGCCAGTTAAAAAAGACCGAACTTATGTAGGTAGAATAAACCGATGTAATTAGGTTTTCCATTTTAGACATTTCCGAAAGATTGATGTACGATTTCCATTACAATTATATGAAAACTAAATTCCAAAATAATTTAAAATTACTTTACACTGTACTGATAGTTTGGTGTATCAGATATTTACAGAAAACTTCTACGCTGACATAAAACCCGATGTATCGACTTATTTTGATACCTCTGATTATTCAATTGATGATGTGTATGGTCTTCCATAAGTTGATAAGAAGAAACTAGGTCTATTCAAAGATGAAAACAATGATAAAATATTGAAGGAGTTTGTAGGATTGCAATAGGAAATGTATACGATCGATGGAAAATTTACTGCAATACCAAAAGGTGTTAATAAAAACGTAACAAAGAACTTTATCATGAATCATTACAAAAGTTGTTTATTTGAATAGAAGATTCACATTTCTGATATGTTTCGATGTAGATCAATTAAACATGTTATTTATACTCAAAAAATTAATAAGTTTCTTTATTACATGATGATTCCAAAAGATATTTACTTGAAAATAGCACTGACACTTTAGCATGGAGCTTATAGAATTTATAGATTAAGGATACGATCGACTCGAGTAGTGGTAAACGTGTGGGCCCGGAGTGCAGCTGGTCCTAATTATTTTATTGAGACAAGTAATAGGCATGACTGCGACCAAACACAAGATACAAAGCTTAATGAAGAGGAGAAAGACTATTCACTATATCCGGTTCCTGACTGAAGACGACCTGGCTCTACCAAAATTAATATTAAAACCGACAAGCGGTTCTTTCATCTTCCCATTCAAACTTGTCCGGCCCGCCTTTTCTAGATTAGACTCAAGAAACTTGAATGGTTGCTGGAAGCGAAGTTAGGAACACTATCGGAATTCACTCAGATCCGTTAGGATGGATTTGATCTCAATTTAGACTATAAATAGAATGATATTATTTAATCTTAAACAATGCATAGCGCAGGGTTTGCAATTAATGAAAGTACACTGGGTTCTTAAATTTAAGCAGACATTCGCTCAAAAAATGCATAGATTTAAATATACCAATATGCGAACTTTAGCTATCTCGGACTAAAAAAAATGATTTCTATAAATTATTAAATAACTCTGTTTTAGAAAAAAACAATAGAAAAATTGAAAGAACATTGAATATGTAAACTGTGCAAACATTTGGAGAAACGCGGCATCATTCAGAGTGCCGTCCTTTAAAGCAAAGCCTGAATTCCAGTCTTTCTATTTTCACAGAATCATTGGTAGCCAGTTAAAAAAGACCGAACTTATGTAGGTACAATAAACCAATGTAATTAGGTTTTCCATTTTAGACATTTCCGAAAGATTGATGTACGATTTCCATTACAATTATATGAAAACTAAATTCCAAAATAATTTAAAATCACTTTACACTGTACTGATAGTTTGGTGTATCAGATATTTACAGAAAACTTCTACACTGACATAAAACCCGATGTATCGACTTATTTTGATACCTCTGATTATTCAATTGATGATGTGTATGGTCTTCCACAAGTTGATAAGAAGAAACTAGGTCTATTCAAAGATGAAAACAATGATAAAATATTTAAGGAGTTTGTAGGATTGCGATAGGAAATGTATACGATCGATGGAAAATTTACTGCAATACCAAAAGGTGTTAATAAAAACGTAACAAAGAACTTTATCATGAATCATTACAAAAGTTGTTTATTTGAATAGAAGATTCACATTTCTGATATGTTTCGATGTAGATCAATTAAACATGTTATTTATACTCAAAAAATTAATAAAGTTTCTTTATTCCATGATGATTCCAAAAGATATTTACTTGAAAATAGCACTGACACTTTAGCATGGAGCTTATAGAATTTATAGATTAAGGATACGAGCAGAAAATTTTCATCCCTTATCTTAAATCGACTCGAGTAGTGGTAAACATGTGGGCCCGGAGTGCAGCTGGTCCTAATTATTTTATTGAGACAAGTAATAGGTATGACTGCGACCAAACACAAGATACAAAGCTTAATGAAGAGGAGACAGACTATTCACTATATCCGGTTCCTGACTGCAGACGACCTGGCTCTACCAAAATGAATATTAAAACCGACAAGCTGTTCTTTCATCTTCCCATTCAAACTTGTCCGGCCCGCCTTTTCTAGATAGACTCAAGAAAATTGAATGGTTGCTGGAAGCGAAGTTAGGAACACTATCGGATGACTGGCATGCTAGAATTCACTCAGATCCGTTAGGATGGATTTGATCTCAATTTAGACTTTAAATAGAATGATATTATTTAATCTTAAACAATGCATAGCGCAGGGTTTGCAATTACTGAAAGTACACTGGGTTCTTAAATTTAAGCAGACATTCGCTCAAAAAATGCATAGATTTAAATATACCAATATGCGAACTTTAGCTATCTCGGACTAAAAAAAATGATTTCTATAAATTATTAAATAACTCTGTTTTAGAAAAAAACAATAGAAAAATTGAAAGAACATTGAATATGTAAACTGTGCAAACATTTGGAGAAACGCGGCATCATTCAGAGTGCCGTCCTTTAAAGCAAAGCCTGAATTCCAGTCTTTCTATTTTCACAGAATCATTGGTAGCCAGTTAAAAAAGACCGAACTTATGTAGGTACAATAAACCAATGTAATTAGGTTTTCCATTTTAGACATTTCCGAAAGATTGATGTACGATTTCCATTACAATTATATGAAAACTAAATTCCAAAATAATTTAAAATCACTTTACACTGTACTGATAGTTTGGTGTATCAGATATTTACAGAAAACTTCTACACTGACATAAAACCCGATGTATCGACTTATTTTGATACCTCTGATTATTCAATTGATGATGTGTATGGTCTTCCACAAGTTGATAAGAAGAAACTAGGTCTATTCAAAGATGAAAACAATGATAAAATATTTAAGGAGTTTGTAGGATTGCGATAGGAAATGTATACGATCGATGGAAAATTTACTGCAATACCAAAAGGTGTTAATAAAAACGTAACAAAGAACTTTATCATGAATCATTACAAAAGTTGTTTATTTGAATAGAAGATTCACATTTCTGATATGTTTCGATGTAGATCAATTAAACATGTTATTTATACTCAAAAAATTAATAAAGTTTCTTTATTCCATGATGATTCCAAAAGATATTTACTTGAAAATAGCACTGACACTTTAGCATGGAGCTTATAGAATTTATAGATTAAGGATACGAGCAGAAAATTTTCATCCCTTATCTTAAATCGACTCGAGTAGTGGTAAACATGTGGGCCCGGAGTGCAGCTGGTCCTAATTATTTTATTGAGACAAGTAATAGGTATGACTGCGACCAAACACAAGATACAAAGCTTAATGAAGAGGAGACAGACTATTCACTATATCCGGTTCCTGACTGCAGACGACCTGGCTCTACCAAAATGAATATTAAAACCGACAAGCTGTTCTTTCATCTTCCCATTCAAACTTGTCCGGCCCGCCTTTTCTAGATAGACTCAAGAAAATTGAATGGTTGCTGGAAGCGAAGTTAGGAACACTATCGGATGACTGGCATGCTAGAATTCACTCAGATCCGTTAGGATGGATTTGATCTCAATTTAGACTTTAAATAGAATGATATTATTTAATCTTAAACAATGCATAGCGCAGGGTTTGCAATTACTGAAAGTACACTGGGTTCTTAAATTTAAGCAGACATTCGCTCAAAAAATGCATAGATTTAAATATACCAATATGCGAACTTTAGCTATCTCGGACTTAAAAAAATGATTTCTATAAATTATTAAATAACTCTGTTTTAGGAAAAAACAATAGAAAAATTGAAAGAACATTGAATACTGTGCAAACATTTGGAGAAACGCGGCATCATTCAGAGTGCCGTCCTTTAAAGCAAAGCCTGAATTCCAGTCTTTCTATTTTCACAGAATCATTGGTAGCCAGTTAAAAAAGACCGAACTTATGTAGGTAGAATAAACCGATGTAATTAGGTTTTCCATTTTAGACATTTCCGAAAGATTGATGTACGATTTCCATTACAATTACATGAAAACTAAATTCCAACATAATTTAAAATTACTTTACACTGTACTGATAGTTTGGTGTATCAGATATTTACAGAAAACTTCTACGCTGACATAAAACCCGATGTATCGACTTATTTTGATCCTCTGATTATTCAATTGATGATGTGTATGGTCTTCCACAAGTTGATAAGAAGAAACTAGGTCTATTCAAAGATGAAAACAATGATAAAATATTGAAGGAGTTTGTAGGATTGCAATAGGAAATGTATACGATCGATGGAAAATTTACTGCAATACCAAAAGGTGTTAATAAAAACGTAACAAAGAACTTTATCATGAATCATTACAAAAGTTGTTTATTTGAATAGAAGATTCACATTTCTGATATGTTTCGATGTAGATCAATTAAACATGTTATTTATACTCAAAAAATTAATAAAGTTTCTTTATTCCATGATGATTCCAAAAGATATTTACTTGAAAATAGCACTGACACTTTAGCATGGAGCTTATAGAATTTATAGATTAAGGATACGAGCAGAAAATTTTCATCCCTTATCTTAAATCGACTCGAGTAGTGGTAAACATGTGGGCCCGGAGTGCAGCTGGTCCTAATTATTTTATTGAGACAAGTAATAGGTATGACTGCGACCAAACACAAGATACAAAGCTTAATGAAGAGGAGACAGACTATTCACTATATCCGGTTCCTGACTGCAGACGACCTGGCTCTACCAAAATGAATATTAAAACCGACAAGCTGTTCTTTCATCTTCCCATTCAAACTTGTCCGGCCCGCCTTTTCTAGATAGACTCAAGAAAATTGAATGGTTGCTGGAAGCGAAGTTAGGAACACTATCGGATGACTGGCATGCTAGAATTCACTCAGATCCGTTAGGATGGATTTGATCTCAATTTAGACTTTAAATAGAATGATATTATTTAATCTTAAACAATGCATAGCGCAGGGTTTGCAATTACTGAAAGTACACTGGGTTCTTAAATTTAAGCAGACATTCGCTCAAAAAATGCATAGATTTAAATATACCAATATGCGAACTTTAGCTATCTCGGACTTAAAAAAATGATTTCTATAAATTATTAAATAACTCTGTTTTAGGAAAAAACAATAGAAAAATTGAAAGAACATTGAATACTGTGCAAACATTTGGAGAAACGCGGCATCATTCAGAGTGCCGTCCTTTAAAGCAAAGCCTGAATTCCAGTCTTTCTATTTTCACAGAATCATTGGTAGCCAGTTAAAAAAGACCGAACTTATGTAGGTAGAATAAACCGATGTAATTAGGTTTTCCATTTTAGACATTTCCGAAAGATTGATGTACGATTTCCATTACAATTATATGAAAACTAAATTCCAAAATAATTTAAAATTACTTTACACTGTACTGATAGTTTGGTGTATCAGATATTTACAGAAAACTTCTACGCTGACATAAAACCCGATGTATCGACTTATTTTGATACCTCTGATTATTCAATTGATGATGTGTATGGTCTTCCACAAGTTGATAAGAAGAAACTAGGTCTATTCAAAGATGAAAACAATGATAAAATATTTAAGGAGTTTGTAGGATTGCAATAGGAAATGTATACGATCGATGGAAAATTTACTGCAATACCAAAAGGTGTTAATAAAAACGTAACAAAGAACTTTATCATGAATCATTACAAAAGTTGTTTATTTGAATAGAAGATTCACATTTCTGATATGTTTCGATGTAGATCAATTAAACATGTTATTTATACTCAAAAAATTAATAAAGTTTCTTTATTACATGATGATTCCAAAAGATATATATATAAGCAGCTGAATTTGTCAACAACGGAAGATTTGCCCGTGTGATAATCCGATCTTTTTTAAGAAGATGTCGAGCTTGTATTGCAGTTGAAGGAAGGCAGTTTGAACATCTTTTGTAAATAATAAATCTTTGCATCTAATTGGTGTTTAATTTTAAACTTAAGGAAAATTTGTCCTAAATTTAACAAAAAGTTAGCATCTCTGACTTGAAAGCGTCACTACCTGTCTCACTCACATTTCATGAACGACTCTCCGTCTCACTTGGTCTTAGGCAAGCTTTGAACGCACTACAATAAATTTTAGTAGGTAAAGAAATATTTTTCGAAACTGGGTTTCTTGAAGGATTTTTTTTTCCCCCGTAATCAAAGAAATAATGTAGCAAGTATTATACCATTTTAGAATCCTTATTAGGGGAAGGTAGGATATATTGTACCGGTCCGTAATTTGTACCGTTTTTAAATTTCTACCAAGCGTGACAGATTTTTTTGTTTTGGTAACCCTAACCTGTTTATGGCAACACAAAACGATCGCCATTACTTGTTGGCGTGATTCCTGTGTGTCGTTTTGTGATAGTGACAATTTTATTAAAAAAGGTGAGTTTGTAGTAATTTTTCAGGTGTTTGAACTAACGTATATTGGATTCAAGGAAAGCTTACAAGAAATTGCTATTGCATGATATTGAACTCGAGCTAATTCCCCTTCGATCTGTGCAAAATAGCTGGCTTGTTTTCTTTGAGGTTTTAATTTATCAATGTTTTTTTGTCTTAATAACGAGTTTGGTAAATCGTACTTTTATTCGGTTTTTAAATCGTACCGGTACAATTTAACGAACTTGCAATAGTAAATTCTAATAAATTATTGTAAGTACTTATTGTGTTTGCCTTATATACTCGTAAATATTATTATTATAGTAAACCAAGGTTAATGCTATGTTAGCTTAGGTACCTATGTTCTTTATCAAAATTAACTTTTATGCATATTATGCCTAATATCTATATCAATATTATAATTGCGAAATTTTGGATGGGTCACGCTAGAACGGATCTGGCACATTAGGCAAATTTTTATCCAAGAAAAATGTAAACACACGAAGTCACGCGTAATTGATAACATCTAGTGTTGAATAAAAAAAAGTGTTATAATTTAAATACTTTGTTTTTGTTTGTCAGGATGAGTGCGGAAAATGATGATGTGGCCAAAAGAAAATACTACTCGTGGACTCAAGAGAATATGAGACAAGCTTTACGAGCATTAAAACAAAAGTCACTAGGTCTGAACGAGTGCTCAAGGCGCTACATGATTCCAAAACCAACTTTAAAGCGGCATCTTTTAAAGCAGAATAAATTTTCTAATGATGAAGAAATTTTTAAGGGTCGACCTACCATATTTGCGGAAAACATTGAACATCAACTCGTGGAACACCTTCTGTTTATGGAAAGTTGCATGTTTGGTTTAACTACAAATGATGTCCGTCGTCTGGCGTATCAAGTTGCAGAGAGAAATGGGTTGCAACATAATTTTAGTAACAGGACAGGAATGGCAGGCAAGACATGGTTTTACAAATTTTTGAGTCGTCACCCAGACTTAAGCTTAAGGCGCCCAGAAGCGACATCAATTAATAGAGCAAAAGGTTTCAACAAAGAAAATGTTTATGATTTCTTTGACAAACTTGAAAAGTTGGTAGACGAAAAGAAAATAGCCCCAAATAACATTTTTAATGTAGACGAGACCGGCATTTCTACCGTGCAAAAAAAACCACAGAAAGTTATTGGACAAAAGGGAAAAAAACAGGTTGGTTCTATTTCCAGTGGTGAGAGAGGTGTAAATACAACAGCGGTTTGTGCGGTTAGTGCCAGTGGACAATACATACCTCCGATGTTGATATTCAAGAGAAAACGCATGAGCCCTTTACTGGAAAATGGAGCTCCACCCGGTAGCATCGTGACAGTTTCAGATTCAGGTTATATCAACACTGAACTATTTGTTAAATGGCTAAAACATTTCATTGACGTTGTGAAACCTTGTCATGAAAAAGCAGTTGTACTGCTTTTGGATGGCCATACAACCCATTCAAAAAATTTAGATGCCATACGATTAGCACGAGACAATGGCATAATTATGCTTCAATTGCCTGGGCACACGACACACAGACTGCAGCCTCTCGATGTGAGTATTTTTGGCCCCTTGAGTACCTATTACATACAGGCTGTGGAAACTTGGATGCGAGCTCATTCTGGTCAAGCAGTGACCCAATACGAAGTCACACAATTGTTCAGCAATGCTTATCAAAAAGCGGCCACTATTGGCAATGCAATCAGTGGCTTTCAAGCGACAGGCATATGGCCAGTTAATAGACACGTTTTTAAAGACACAGACTTTGCAGCATCCGAGATATTTTGCCAAAACGAAGCCAATGATTTGAGCCATCCAGCAACTTCAGTTTTATCTAATGTGAAAAATCCCAGTACTGCAAACCCAGGGCCATCAAGTAGCAATGATGGAGTTTTAGACTCTTTGGAAATCATGTCCAATGAATCGGATGTCACGATGTGCGAGTCGCCATCACTCATTTGTGAATTAATCGAGCCCACTGAACTAGGAAACGTTGAAAATTTGAATCAACCTGATAAGCTGCTGACTTTAGCCTTGAAAGTCTTCTTGAATATTGAACAAAAAACTAAACCTTCAACTGTCACCGAAGGTGAAGTCACGCATATCGAAAATGGCCTCAAGGTTCCTATCAGTATTATTTCGCCAAGACCTAAATGTAATAACACAAAAAAAAATAACATACAAAAAACAAAAATTTTGACATCAAGTCCTTATAAAATCGATTTAGAAGAGTCAATCCAAAAGCGAACAAGAAATATGCCAAAAATCAAAGAAGAATTTCAAACAAAACAAAAGAAAAATATCAAAGATACAAAGACGAAAACTAAAAAACCTGGAACTTCTAAAAATAGCGCATCTACTTCCAAAGGAAAGAAACAAGAAACTGCAAGTCTTTATAAAATCGATTTAGAAGACTCAATCCAAAAGCGAACAATAAATATACCAAAAATCAAAGAAGAATTTACAAAACAAAAGAAAAATATCAAAGATACAAAGACCGAACCTAAAAAAACTGGAACTTCTAAAAATAGCGCATCTACTTCTAAAGGAAAGAAACAAGAAACTGAAACAAAATCAATAAAAACAATAAAGAAAAAAACAAAAGACAATAAGGGAAAAGGAAAAAAATATAATAAAAAACAAAAAGAAGACTCATCAGAATCATCCATTGAAGAGATTGTCTTGGATGATGATTCAGACATGGATCAAGATGACCAAAATTCTGATGACTATTGCTATATTTGCAACGGCTATTTTTATAATAAAAAAGGCCCTCAAGTAGACTGGATTGAATGTGTTAGATGCAAAAATTGGTTGCATTCAACCTGTAGCGATAATCCTGATATCTGCCCTAAGTGTCTGAAGTATTAGGCAACTAACTCATATTATTTTTGTTGTCTTTTTTGGTTCTCTCTCTTTTAATTTTACTTTTTTGATAGAAACAGAAGTGCCTTTATTTTGAAGAAACAATACAAATTTTATATTTCGTTATATTTTACGATTCATAGATCATATTATTATTGATAATAATGTTGAAATAATTAGAGTAAGATTATTAAGTAGAACTCAGAGATTTTAATGATTTCAGACAATAACTAAAAGTAACAGATGGATAAAACTTTAATTACTTATTATAAATTTAGTGTTAATTGATCTCAAATCAGACGACTGTGATTAAATAAGTGAATAAACGTATTGACTAGGTATTCGATACAAATTTTGTAATAAATCTTTTTAGGTTATTATTGATCTCAAATCAGAAGACTGTGATTAAATAAGTAACAAAACATAGATACTAAGTATTTGATACTATTTTACTTGATAGAACAATAAATAACTGTAGGTATTAAATAATAATGGATCTCAAATCAAAGGACTGTAATTAATTAAGTTATAGGGGACTATTTTTGTTTGTTCAAAACATCTACGTCTTACGTGTTGATTCATTCATCAATGACTACCCATTATTGAAAACTTAAGCTTAGAATAAGAGAATTTTAGTCTTTTGTACACAAGTAGTTTTTTTGTTTAATGCAAACGGAGGTATTTTAAACCTTATCTTCATCTAAAATTCATAATTGAATAACTCATTGTGTTCTAAATGTGCCTTAATTTTTATTACAATAAAGAACAGTTATATGTATAATAATACGTTTTCTTTTCTATTCCATCAAACACCAGTATTTATCATCGTTAATATATTTTATACCACCACTAGGTACGATTTAAAAGAACAGGTCCCTAAATTGTACCGGCAAGAGCTTTTAAACAAGCTTTTAAATCGTACCGTGAGAATAATATTATATTTCATTTTCATAACTTAGAGTACAGCTAAAATTGAGTATTTTTAATTTATTTCCTTTAATATTTATGTGACAAATCCTTGAGTACGATTAAAGATCCAGGTGGTACAATTAAACTACCTGGTTTCTATATCGTACCGATAGACCTTTTTTTAAAAAATTACTTTTGGGAAGAAATTTATTATTTTTCATTTTCTTAACCCTGAGTACCTTAAAACGAGTATAATTCTTTAAATGTTCCTCATAAACTACTTTTTTGGTAATATTGTAAACATATAAAGATCTAAACTAAACTAAAAAATTGAATTTTATTTTCTTTAATATTTATATGAAAAATCCTTAAGTACGATTAAGGAACCAGGTGGTACAATTAAACAACCAGGTTTCTATATCGTACCGATAGACGTTTTTTAAAAAACTTACTTTTGGGAATAAATTAAGGTGTTTTATTGAATATTTGGTCTTGAATGTTAAAACATATTAAATTCCTAACATTTTAATCAGATCACCAACAAGGTAGCCTTTCAACATTCTTCACAAAATTGGCTCAAAGTTAAGTGGTACGATATAGACTACCTTCCCCTAAATGCGTCAACTTTTAGTGCTACTTGCCAACCTGGCGTAGTACTTTTTTTTTCAGTACGGTCCGTTAAAGTTGGACGAAATATTAATTGTCTATTCATTGTACGGCATAATGTGACACTTTCTTCCAAGCTGCAGCAGTTGACTTAGAATTCTAAGTAATAGGTTAGATTAGCACTATTCGGGATTACCTAAGAAAAATAAAATTTAAAAAAAGTTAAGATTTGTAGCAACAGGAGCTAAAAAACCATCACAGGGTGTACATTTTCTCGAAAAAAAAAGAAATGCCTATAATTTAAAAAATTCAAGACATAGATTTTTATTTTTCTAGTAACTATTATGATTTGGACTATCACCCGATTTCGGCTTGACGTCGACTTACGGGACACCCTGTATAATTTTCTACTGCTATGCTTTAATCAAAGATTCCATACAAATTTTTTATTCAAGCATACCTGTTTATTTTATGTCAAACTGGTTTTGTCAATTTGTCTATATACCTATGTAGTTGCATTTTTTAGCTATATGTCTTTTAGCAGCATTATACATTAGCAGTTTTGAACGCAAACGAAAAATCTGTTAATCTATTTTTCCGTATCTATATATTTTCTGGTATTGGTTTTTTATTAGCTCATATCTGGTTTAAAATGAATCATTAATAAATAAAAATAGTGAAACGGTGCTTTATTAAATCATATTTATCTTTTCCCTCAGGGTGACTGTAGCGCTAGAAGACTTCTGAAAATGCCGCGTGACGAAACTGTTCTGAAGTGGATCACTGACCACCCAGAGTTAGTTTTTCAACCCGGATCGCGAACTATTTTCTTTTGATTTAATTAAATTACTTATTTTGTGCAATATTCCGTGGTCCCAACTGAATAATCCGACATTCAAGGAATTTTTTCAAAGATATTGCTGTCGTATGTGTTGTTGTGTCTGTACGACAAAATTTTTGCCAGATGAGTCTCTTTTGAGAAAAAAATATTTGGAAAAGTTTTTTGAAAGAAAATTGCAATCTATTTACGAAAAAATACGAGATGAAAAGTTGTGGATATTATTAGATGAAACGACAGATTTTTTGGGCAGAAATATTGTACATTTTTTAGCAAGACCCTTAAATGAAAATGTTTCACAAAAATCGCAATTAGTAGCTTGTAAAATGCTTGATGTTGTAAATGGGTCTACAGTAAGTCAATTTGTAATCGACTGCTTAGAATCTTTGTGGGGAAATGCATCAGCTTTTGACACACAAGTCCACAATGTTCTCCTTTTATGCACTGATGGTGCAGCATACATGCTATCCGCTGGTAGGCTCCTCAAAAACTATTTGCCCAACATGAAACACGTGACATGTCTGGCACACTCGCTACACCGAATATGTGAAAAAATTAGGTCTGACTACCCAAATGTGGATTCGCTGATTTCCAATATAAAAAAAGTGTTCTTAAAAGCCCCTTATAGAGTCCGTACTTTAAAAGAAATGTATCCAAATATGCCCCTACCTCCTCAGCCAGTGATCACGAGATGGGGTACTTGGCTCGAAGCAGCGGCATATTACGTAAAATATTTCCATGAGAATAAGAACGTATTGTCTCGTTTTAGCAACTCTGACTCTGCAGCCATCCGAAATGCAAAAAGTGTTTTAAATAAAGAAAATTTCTAAGCGATTTATTATTTATTGAAGAATATTATAGCATGATTCCATATGCAATCAAAGAATTACAGAAAAGCGACATTAACTTGAGCGACGCCATCTTAGTTTTAGATCAAGTCAGAGTTGTTTTAAACGAAGACGTACCTGAATCTATTCAAATTAAATTAGAAAACGTGTTAGATAGAAACCCAGATTTAGATGTTATCCGACAATACAGGGTGGTCAAAAAGTCGTGGATCAAACGAAAAAGGGAGATAAAGGAGATAATTTCCTATGAAAAATCTTTCTACAGCATGGCCATAAACTCATTGCATGAAAAGTTATGAATATTTTTGTGTTTTTCAATAAAACTACCGATTTTTTTTACAATTGAATAAAAAAAAATTTAAATTGATTAAAAACAATGAAACAAAAGGTGTTGTATTATGACTCGATAATGTATCAACACTACAAAAATTGTATTGCAGCTCTTGGTACCAAATTTAACGAGCAATGCATTTTTTTCTGTAAATTTTGAAGCGTTACAAAAAATAACTTCTCACTTTAAGAGCACCCTGTGAAAAAAAAATGTATTACGGAAAAGTTACCCTGTATTAAAAAAACTTTCTGATTTAATGCTGATTCAAATGAGGTACAACACGTTACAGTGCTATCAACTTAAGCTGAGAATTGCATTTGTGTGAGTGCACACCGATAGTGTAGAGTGGCAATCGGCTTGTGGCGCGGCGCGTCCCGCGCATGGTTTAAACCGGTTTATACTAGTTTATAGCAACCGGCCTGAGGCGCGGCGCGTCCGCCACGCGCCGCTTCCCCGCCGCCCACATACTTCACTTCACCTATGGTACTGGTAGCAGATAGACGTGTAATTTTATGTGATTGTGTTCGAAATATTAGTGAAATGGCTCCTACTGTAAGTGAATTTCCTGTACGAAAACCATTAAGCAGCCAAGTGAAAGAAATTTTATGCAAATTGAATACGTATTTTAAAGGAGTGAACGAAAAGGATGTGTCAAGTGTCGTAACATCGGCCCAATTGGTAGCAACATCGACGGGAATTCCGCTGTCAACTGTACACAGAGTTTTAGCAGAAGGTAAACGTGCTTTGGAACATGGAAGAAAATTTAAATCTCCGAAAAAAACAAGATGCAGACAAAATACCATCGTCATTGACGATTTTGACAAAGCAGTAATACGGAGAACAATCCACAACTTTCACGTCACTGACAAACAGGTTCCCACCATGAAGATATTGCACGAAAAGTTAAAAACAGAAATTAATTATCCGGGTGGAATTACGACGCTGAGAAAAGAAGTGGCTCTGTTGGGATTTAAATGGAAAAGGACAGAAGACAATCGCAGAATCCTTATGGAGAAGCACCAAATAAGATATCTGCGAATATTGTTCCTGATTAAAATAGCTGAATATCGTGCTCAGGGCCGTCCAATCGTGTATACTGACGAAACATATATCGACACGTGTCACACTTCGTCGAAGTCTTATTCAGATGGAAGCACCTCTGGCTTAAAGAAACCAATTTCCAAGGGAAATCGTTTGATAATAGTTCATGCTGGCGGAAAGGACGGTTTTATACCCAATGCCCTACTCATGTTCAAGGCAAACCAAAAAACTGGCGACTATCATCATAATATGAACACCGAGAATTACACAAAATGGTTGCAAACGCAGCTGATTCCAAATTTAGAACCGAATAGTGTTGTGGTGGTTGACAACGCTGCATATCATAATACGTTACATAATCCCGCCCCCAATTCAAACCATCGCAAACAAACTATGATTGATTGGCTCAAATATAGAAATATCGACCACTCTGCAGAGATGCTCAAACCGCAACTTTATCAGTTGATTCTACAAAACAAAGCAAGATTTGTTGAATATAAAATTGATAATTTGTTCGAAGAACATGGTCACAGCGTTCTACGTCTACCACCCTACCACCCTGATTTCAATCCCATTGAAAATATATGGTCAATGGTAAAAGGATACGTAGCCAAAAGAAACGTGTCAATGAATATGGACACTATAATGAAATTAACAAATGAAAAAGTTGACGCGATCACTGCACAAGAGTGGAAAAATGTTTGTGACCATGCAATTAAAAAAGAAAAAGAATTTCAAAGTCGAGAAACCACAATCGACGATATAACGGAACGATTAATCATTAACACAGGCTCTGACTCTGATGAGTCATCAGACGAGAGTGAAGATGAAGATGCAATGAGCGGAGTAGAAGAGTTATAAGATTCAGTCACTAGGAGGTCGAGAATTGGACAGTTGGTTACATTGTGTTTTATGGACTTCCTTTTAATAAAACATTAATTTTATTTGTATGTGTTTTACTAACTGTACTTTTGGCGATCACTCACACAAATGCAATTCTCAGCTTAAGTTGATAGCACTGTACTGTTTGACTTTTAGTTTTGATTTTATGGCCATTTTTTCATATCAATCTGCACCTCTTAATAAAATTCACACGTAATCATAATGTTGTCAAAAAGTGTCTTAGTTCAGGTAACGATTTATCTTTTCTAGGAAACAAAAGGTCCATCACAACTCTGTGAAAATAACCTGGAGCCGATACAAAGAAATTGTCCCTGTCTTTCACACTAACCATTGAATTCTTTGTCGAAAAAGGTCAGACAGAACGTAGCTCAGGTAGTTGAATGTCGCGCGAAGCGGAGCAGGGGCGGGGGGGGGGGGAAGCGTGTGAGTATCTATCTTGCTTTGTTTAGTGTCTCACTTTCTGCCTGCGACTACGCACACGTATTATTGCACATGGTATTTTTTGTAATCATCTGTGACCTGCGCTTCGTTTTTGGACTTGTGATTGATTGCCTAACTGTGACCTACGCTTCGTTTTTGGACTTGTGATAGATTGCCTACCTGTGACCTGCGCTGTGTGAACTGGACTTTGTGATCGCTACGGATTGGCTAGATAAGCGGAAGATGGCTGCTGCGAGGAGAGCATACACCCAACGGGAGTATGCAGAAATGCATTACCTCTATGGCTTTTGCGACGGCAATGCTCGGGCTGCTGCCAGAGAATATCGCCACCGCTACCCTAATCGAGACCGTTTCCCGGATTACAGGGTCTTTATGCGCGTGCATCATTCTTACATGGAGGGGACCTTACCCGGTGAGCATGCTGCGAGATCAGGTAGACCAGTGGTACGATTTGAGAATGAAGAGCAAATACTGAGAGAGTTAAGATTGGACCCTGGTATTAGCCAACGCCAAATATCAAGAAGACTCGGGATTCCACGATCGACTGTGCAGCTGATCATTAAAAGAAATAAATATCACGGTTACCATGTGCAAAGGGTGCAAGCATTGCTGCCTGCTGACTATGAACCTAGAGTGAGATTTTGCAGAGAGATGCTTAGACTACAAAGAGAGGATTCGCAGTTCTTCAACAAAGTATTATGGACTGATGAGTCAAATTTTAGAAGAATGGGAATTTTTAACATCCACAATTTACACTTTTACTCCAGAGTAAACCCACGTATTATCAGAAATGATCGATTCCAGCATCTGTTTGGCATAAACATGTGGGCTGGGATAATTGACCAGCAGCTTGTGATTCATGAAATGCCACCAAGGCTGAATGGTGCTGAGTATTTAAATTTTTTACAAAATGATTTGAACCAAATACTAAACGAAGCTGAGATTCCTGCAGATAGAATGGCAGAAATGTGGCTGCAACAGGACGGCGCCCCGCCTCATTACGCTCGAGCAGTTCGAGAACATTTGAACGAGCGCTTCCCTAACCAGTGGATTGGTCGAGGCGGACCTATTGCATGGCCACCCCGATCGCCCGATCTGAATCCAATTGACTTTTTTGTTTGGGGCTATTTTAAAGAAATAGTGTATCAAGGAGAGAACAACACCGAACAAGAACTACGACAAAAGATCGAGTTTGCTAGGTTACAAATTCTTAATAACAGAGGCGCATTCCGCCGATTACGTGCGAATTTTATTAGGCGTTGCAGATTGTGCATTATGGTCAGAGGTAGGAACTTTGAACATTTAATGTAAAAATTTAAATTTTAATAAAATTACTAATTCATAATTTGATCTTTTTATTTCATGATGGTTTCGGAAATTACTAACAAAAACCTAAACAAAATGAGCAAAAATTTTCCCTTAAGTAAATTTACCATAAATTTGCACCTTTCGACAAAGGATTACGCACAAAAAACTAGCCATTTATGACAAACAAATAAATCATTTTGAATAAGGCTAATTTAATGAAATTGCACCTTGATGTGAAAAAACGACCCTAAAACCAAAACTAAAGGTCAAACAGTTAATTGTTGTACCTCATTTGAATCAGCATTAAATCAGCAAGTTTTTTTAATAAAGGGTCACTTTTCCGTAATACATTTTTTTTTCACAGGGTGCTCTTAAAGTGAGAAGTTATTTTTTGTAACGCTTCAAAATTTACAGAAAAAAAATCATTGCTCGTTAAATTTGGTACCAAGAGCTGCAGTCCAGTTTTTGTAGTGTTGATACATTATCGAGTCATAATACAGGGTGTCTCAAAAGAAAGTTCACATTTGCTTATCTTATTACGCGAAAGCAACTATTCTGAGGGGCGCGGGGGGTATATGTCAGTCGGTAGTCTGGCTCTTGGGAATTTAGTCGCTATGGAGCGTTTCTCTGGTGCGGACCGTGCGTTGTGCGTACGTGAGTTTTACAAAAACGGTAATTCGGCGACTGTAGCGCGTAGAAAATTCTGCAGTATTCGACATATTCGTCACTTAAATGATGCGCCTAGCACTCGACTCATTGCAAAATGGGTTGAGAAGTTTGAAGAGACTGGGTCAACTCTGGAGAAACCAAAATCTGGGCGGCCAAGAACATCAAGAACAGCCGAAAACGTGGACAGTGTTACTCAGTCTATTCGAGATGATCCAAACCTCTCGATTCGGAAACGTGCTGTTGCTTTAAATGTGCACAGATCTTCATTATGCCGTATTTTACACAAAGATTTAAAGCTGCACCCGTATAAAATTCAGTTAGTGCAAGAACTGAAGCCTCAAGATGCTGGTCAGAGGCTTGCCTTTGTAAATCAGATGATTGAGCGCTTTCCAACGTTCACCAACATCTTGTTTTCCGATGAAGCCCATTTTCACCTGAATGGGCATGTAAACAAGCAAAATTGTCGTTACTGGAGTGCAACCAACCCAAAACAAAAACATCAGAAACCGCTACATTCCCCCAAAGTCACCGTATGGGCAGCGATGTCGGCGCGAGGAATTATCGGCCCTTACTTTTTTGAAGATGGAAGGGGACGCACACTCACAGTGAATTCAGAGCGTTATGTGGAAATGTTAGACGAGTTTTTCGTACCCCAACTGCAAAACTTTCCTGGTTACAACCAAAGAACATGGTTCCAGCAGGATGGAGCAACTTCACACACGTCCAACAGATCTCTGCCTCGAGTTCGAGAAATTTTTCCGAACAAATTAATCTCCAGGCGAGTTGACATAAATTGGCCTCCACGGAGTCCCGATTTAACGCCTATGGATTTTTTCCTGTGGGGTTATGTCAAATCAAAAGTTTACGCTAATAAACCGACTTCCCTGGCACAATTAAAAGAAAATATCCGTCATGACATGGCAGCCATCACGGAGACTACCTGCCGAGCTGTCATAGGCAATTTTAGTGCCCGACTAAATGAATGCCGAGAGCGCAACGGTTTACATTTGGACGATGTTATTTTTAAAAAATAAATTCCCAAACAGTGTACTTCAATATAAAATAAACATTTTTTCAATAAAGCTAAGACTTTTCTTTTAAAAAAAGATTTAAATGTGAACTTTCTTTTGAGACACACACCTTTTGTTTCATTGTTTTTAATCAATTTAATTTTTTTTTCATTCAATTGTAAAAAAAATCGGTAGTTTTATTGAAAAACACAAAAATATTCATAACTTTTAATGCAATGAGTTTATGGCCATGCTGTAGAAAGATTTTTTGTAGGAAATTATTTCCTTTATCTCCCGGTTTCGTTTGATCCACGACTTTTTGGCCACCCTGTATAGCGAAATGTTAAGAGTCCGGTGTTGAAAACAATCAACTCTTAAAATATTACAGATTCGCACCAGTCACTTCTACTGACGTTGAACGGTCTTTTTCCTCATATAAATGGATTATACAAGTTAAGCGAAACAGATTGAACTTAGAAAGTTTAGAAAAAATCATGGTCATTTATTTTAATGCCATTGATAGTGACGAATCCCAAAATATGAGTGATATTGAGTGATATTGAGTAGTAGTTTTTGAAATGAAATAGTAGTAGCTGTAGGTGGTACAGTCAAGAGTACGCTAAGCTTGACACTTTGGACTTTGTACCGCTCTTAATTCGTGCACCATAAGCGTTAAAATCGAACTGTACATGTTAAGCTTGACATGCTCTTGACTGTACCTACCAGTTTGGAACTTCTTCTCTACTAATGCTATTTGAAGAAATGACCAGAAAATTTGATTTTTTGTTTTGTTTATGTAATATTTCCTTATTTTAATCATAATATAAATTTATTTTGTTAACATTTAACTAGTTACTTTGTGTACTGTGTAAACAGTGATTTGCATTGTAAATAAATATTCCATTTATAAAACGCTGGCTTTTCTTTTTTAGGTTTCTTTTTTACTAAGTTAAGAAGAATAAAAAATTCACTACATAACAATCATTTAAAACATTTTCCGGAATTTCCGGAAACTAGTCCGGAAGCTAAGTCATGTCCATAGTTTTGACCGTCATTCCGATCTTTGGTTATGATAAAGGTGGGGCGGCTTGTTTGCACTGAACAACAACTGTGTCTCGCACATGGCATCAATTTGGCGGTCTGTGATGTGCTTTATGAAAAACATAATAATTTGCAAGATAGCCCTACCTCAGATGATCCTATAAATGAACCAGCTGTGACGGTTGATTATATGGACGACAGCGATGATGAACACCATTTAGAAGACTTAGACTGTCCAGAATCAGGTTTAATCGTAATGTCACAAAATGAGCGTGCGCCAGAACACGTACCAGAGTTAACACAATATGAAAATATTAATGAGCTGATAAAGAAAATCCGCTAAGTTGTAGTGTATTTTAAAAGATCTCCATTGAAAAATGAAACAGTACTTCAAAAATATGTGAAAATTGAACATGGAAAAGAGTTGTCACTTCTTTTGGACTGTAAAACCAGGTGGAATAGTCTTTTAACAATGCTGGAGCGATTTTATCTTTTAAAAGCATGCATTCAAAAAGCTCTTATAGATCTCAATCATCCAATTCGTTTAGAAGATGTTGATTTTGAATTGGTAAATAAAATTGTTGATGTGCTGACCCCAATTAAATTGACAGTAGAAGCAATCTGTCGGCGAGATGCTAATTTATGCACAGCTGATGCCGCTTTGAAATTTCTTATAAAACAACTGTCTAGCAAAAATTCAGCACTTGCCAAAAAAATTAAAACATCCTTAGTAGAACGTATAAAGCAACGACGAAGTGATGATTTAACTGGCGTGTTAAATTATTTACAAAATCCACGAATGGATGTTGAAAATCAGTTATTATCGGATTTGGAATGGCACGACTTATTTCCAGTTCCGACACAGGCTTTAGTGAGGAAGCAAATAAAGAGTATTGTTAAAAGACTTAATAGTCGAGATTACACGGAAGAAGAAGCAAGGTCAGGATCACAAACAGATGATGAGCTAAGGTCAGAAACCTTCCAACCCCAATTGACATTAAAGGAAAAGTTACAGCTGGAAATTAACAAGAGTATGAAATCCCCAGATCCTGAAGTACAAGTACAAAATGAATTGGGGTTGGCAAATAGTATTAGACGTGAAATGAGCCTGTTCGAAAATGGAGGAGTTCGTGGATATCACTTAGAAACAGCATATAAGTATCTATTGTCTATTCCTCCAACCAGCGTAGAAGCTGAACGAGCGTTTTCAGCTGCTGCTTATGTTGGCAATAAACTACGAAGCAGGCTCGGAAGTCAAACATTGGATGCTTTGATATTTCTGCGATTATATTTTCGAAATTCTAAATAGTTATTTTGTGCTGTTTTTTAATTTCTTGCAAAAGTATAGTATTTTTTGGTTTGTGTTTTTTCTTTTCTTATTATTATTCTGATTTGTGTTGTGCAAAGACATTAAAGACATTTTTTTTTAATTACTCGTGTTTTTTTTATTTTAGCCCAATTAGAAACCACATAGTCTAATCCCGGGATAGGCCCGGGATCCCGGGAAAAGGCTTCAAAAATCCCGTAAGCCCGGGATTGAAAAACATGCTCGGGATTGTATTCTCTACTTGAGACATATTGAAAAACGAGTCCAAAAAAATTAATAAGAATCGTAAATAATTTGAGTATTGCTTAGAACAAGCGTCTAAACGAATTTAGGTAACTTTTTTCATTTTGCCAAACACCAATTATTGTCACTTCCAGAACATTTTAAAAAACGAGTCTTAAATCAATAGAAAACGTAAATAAATTGAGTATTTCTTGGAACAAGCGTCTGAACGAACTTAGGCAACCTTTTTCATCTTGCCAAACAATACCCATAATTGTCACTTACTGACTTGAGACATTTTGAAAAACGAGTCCAAAAAAATTAATAAGAATCGTAAATAATTTGAGTATTGCTTAGAACAAGCGTCTGAACGAATTTAGGCAACCTTTTTCATCTTGCCAAACAATACCCATTATTGTCATTTACTTACTCAAGACATTTTGAAACAAGAGTCTTAAAATCAATAAGAATCATAAATAAATTTAGTATTGCTTGGAACAAGCGTCTAAACGAATTTATGCAACTTTTTTTCATTTTGCCAAACACCAATTATTGTCACTTCCAGAACATTTTAAAAAATGAGTCCGAAATCAATAGGAAACGCAACTAAATTGAGTATTTCTTGGAACAAGCGTCTGAACGAATTTCGGCAACCTTTTTCATCTTGCCAAACAATCCCATAATTGTCATTTACTCACTCAAGACATTTTGAAACAAGAGTCTTAAAATCAATAAGAATCATAAATAAATTAAGTATTGCATGGAACAAGCGTCTAAACGAATTTAGGCAACCTATTTCATCTTGCCAAACAATACCCATAATTGTCACTTACTGACTGGAGGCATTTTGAAGAACGAGTCCAAAATCAATAAGAAACAAAAATAAATTGAGTATTGCTTGGAACAAGTGTCTAAAAGAATTTAGGTCACCTTTTCATCTTGCCGAACACCAATTATTGTCACTTCCAGAACATTTTAAAAAACGAGTCCGAAATCAATAGGAAACGCAAATAAATTAAGTATTTCTTGGAACAAGCGTCTGAACGAATTTAGGCAACCTATTTCATCTTGCCAAACAATACCCATAATGGTCACTTACTGACTTGAGACATTTTGAAGAACGAGTCCAAAATCAATAAGAAACAAAATTTAAATTGAATATTGCTTGGAACAAGTGTCTAAAAGAATTTAGGTCACCTTTTTATCTTGCCGAACGACACCCATAATAGTAGTCACATCCTGAATTAAGACATTTTAAAAAACTAGTCCAAAATCAATGAGAAACATAAATAAATTGTGTATTGCTTGGAACAAGTGTCTAAAAGAATTTAGGCAACCTTTTTATCTTGCCAAACAATATCCATAATTGTCACTTACTGTAAGTACTGTACTGAGTCACAAGACATTTTGAAACACGAGTCTTAAAATCAATAAGAAACATGAATAAATTGATTATTGCTTAGAACAAGAGTCTAAAAGAATTTAGGCAACTTTTTTCATTTTGCCAAACACCAATCATTGACACTTGCTGAACATTATAAAAAACGAGTCCAAAATCAAGAAGAGACGTAAAAAAATTGAGTATTTCTTGGAACAAGCGTCTGAACGAATTTAGGCAACCTATTTCATCTTGCCAAACAATACCCATAATTGTCACTTACTGACTTGAGACATTTTGAAGAACGAGTCCAAAATCAATGAAAGACGTAAATAAATTGAGTATTGCTTGGAACAAGCGTCTAAACGAATTTAGGCAACCTTTTTCATCTTGCCAAACAATACCCATAATTGTCACTTACTGACTTAAGACATTTTGAAACATGAGTCTTAAAATCAATAAAAACCATAAATAAATTTAAGTTTGCTTGGAACAAGCGTCTAAACGAATTTATGCAACTTTTTTCATTTTGCCAAACACCAATTATTGTCACTTGCTGAATATTCTAAAAACGAGTCCAAAATCAATAAGAAACGTAAATAAATTGAGTATTTCTTGGAACAAGCGTCTGAACGAACTTAGGCAACCTTTTTCATCTTGCCAAACAATATACCCATAATTGTCACTTACTGACTTGAGACATTTTGAAAAACGAGTCCAAAAAAAATAATAAGAATCGTAAATAATTTGAGTATTGCTTAGAACAAGCGTCTGAACGAATTTAGGCAACCTTTTTCATCTTGCCAAACAATACCCATTATTGTCTTTTACTTACTCAAGACATTTTGAAACAAGAGTCTTAAATTCAATAAGAATCATAAATAAATTTAGTATTGCTTGGAACAAGCGTCTAAACGAATTTAGGCAACTTTTTTCATTTTGCCAAACACCAATTATTGTCATTTCCAGAACATTTTAAAAAACGAGTCCGAAATCAATATGAAACGCAAATAAATTTAGTATTTCTTGGAACAAGCGTCTGAACGAATTTAGGCAACCTTTTTCATCTTGCCAAACAATACCCATAATTGTCATTTACTCACTCAAGACATTTTGAAACAAGAGTCTTAAAATCAATAAGAATCATAAATAAATTAAGTATTGCTTGGAACAAGCGTCTAAACGAATTTAGGCAACCTATTTCATCATGCCAAACAATACCCATAATTGTCACTTACTGACTTGAGGCATTTTGAAGAACGAGTCCAAAATCAATAAGAAACAACAATAAATTGAGTATTGCTTGGAACAAGCGTCTAAACGAATTTAGGCAACTTTTTTCATTTTGCCAAACACCAATTATTGTCACTTCCAGAACATTTTAAAAAACGAGTCCGAAATCAATAGGAAACGCAAATAAATTGAGTATTTCTTGGAACAAGCATCTGAACGAATTTAGGCAACCTATTTCATCTTGCCAAACAATACCCATAATTGTCACTTACTGACTTGAGACATTTTGAAGAACGAGTCCAAAATCAATAAGAAACAAAAATAAATTGAGTATTGCTTGGAACAAGTGTCTAAAAGAATTTAGGTCACCTTTTCATCTTGCCGAACGACACCCATAATAGTAGTCACTTCCTGAATTAAGACATTTTAAAAAACTCAATAAGAAACATCACTAAATTGAGTATTGCTTGGAACAAGCGACTTACGACTTTCATTTTACGAGAAAAACTGAAGATATCATTAAATCATCATAGGTCTACTAAAAAATTTGACCTTCCTGGGCGACAGAAAAGGATGGAGCGTGCAAAAATCTGATTTAGTGCTGCCAGATAAGATGCAACCCTACAAGCACATTACCTTTATCCGTAGCGAGTTCGGTTATTCTAACTTAAAAGTATTTAATTTATCTAAACGGCCAAGCGCATTCATATAAAACTGTATTTATAGTAAATGGAATGAAACAATTTTAAACAATAAAATTCCAAAAAATTATAACTTAGATACAAACATAAGCACACGACTGTATTCGCTGTTAGGGTAGCCAATGCTTAGCATTAATTACCACTTTTCTCGCAATTAAATAATACATTTTTATTAATTAACCTGTGTTGTCCCACAGCTGGACAAAGTCTTCCTTTAACTATTCCACATATAAAATTTAGCTCATTTAAATCGTATTTAAATAAGTCTCGTTTCCGTATAAATTTGTAGGTGATTTACATTCTTCTAGCCCTGGACAGTGGAAATAATTCGGTATGCTGGAAGAAATCTCTTGAGAGATAAGCTCGCACTTTGTACTCGTCTACTATGCTATTCTCATTTGTATAATTTCATTGTGTACAAAAGTTATGAAATAAATAATTTGGGCACGGTGTAAATTGCCGCAAACATATGACAGGTCACATAATGTCGCTCCCCAGACGCAATGTAAAGCGTAATTCTCACGCTAATCAAGTTTTCATAAGATCAAGCATGTACTATTCTTTCAGAGTTTCATAGAGTATGGACAGCTTGCAGACCCGCCGAAAGACTCGTGCATCCAGCTTATACTGAGTGACACCTCTGAAAAAGAAAAAGTCATATATGAGACATTAGTAAACAAATTAACATACTTATAGGGACCTTGTGGATTAAGCCGTAGATGAAAGGAAAATTAAAGAATCAGCCCGCGAACATTTCAAACCATAAAAATAAGTCAAAACAAATGACAGGTATACTACATGTGCACCAAGTGTACTACTTGTGTACTTCAACTAAACGCGCTTTGTACAAATCCATTAATTTTACTTTCATCTAAGGGATTCAGTAGCATAGTTCCAATCATATATTAATCATTCATATGTATTATTGGTAAGTAAGTGGAGCGACACTCCAACATGGGGGTTCGGGTTCGAATCTGCACGGACAATATGCCATCTACCAATGAGTTTTTATAACTTATGTGCGTAATACAGACAGCTGGTGAAGGAAAACCTCATGAAAAAATCTGCATACGCTGAAGAAGAAATTCGGATGCTTATGTGAAGTTTACCAATCCGCATTGGGCATGCGTGGTAGCCTGATGCCCACACATCCTCCCTGAGGGTAGGCCGTGCAGTGAGTATAGGCTGATGATGATGATGATTGCATTGCCACATACAAGCCGGTTGAAAATCAGTTGTTCTATACATTTTAGTCAAGTAGTTATTGATGTTTTCTATGTAACAACAAAAAGCTTTTCGCGATTTCGATGTTGGCTCCATTAGTGAAAGTTGTTCAGTTTGATGGTCTGAAGAACACTTACAATTTGTAACGCATTTGAGTTTACATCTTCAAGTTCAAGCTACTCGTATCTCTTTACCTTTATCAAAATAGGTTCAAAGGTTTAGCCACGAAAACGTTACAGACAAACTCTTTCTCATCTAAACTATTACAAAACTGTAACAGCAGTGTGTCTGGAAGCTATTTACAAAAAAAGTTTACGATATGGTTTATAGGTGTCCCTGACTCCAAATCAACCTTTTTCAGAATTTTTGTCGGTCTGTTTGATTGTTCGAGCATCACGCAATAACTACAGAATGGATTTTGATGAAACTTTTTTATGCTCGCCCTTTGTACATGTTTTCTCAACTTCCTGTATTTTTATGTCAGTGTGTACAATAAAGTGTTATAATAATCAGAGTCCGGAATTTTGGTAGCACTTTTAATATGTCAAAGGGATTGCAGGTTTATAGACTTTTTTATATCGATATATTTCACGACTTCTGTGTCGTGCAAGTAAAATTAGTATGAACTGTACCAACGCTAAATAAGAAAACCAAAATGTTTTTAATTCAGTTTATACTTGAAAAAAAAATAACCAATTAAAGACACATTAATATCCACTGTCAGATGCTTTAATATATCTTTAATTGGTTATTTTTGTTCACCAATTTTCGGATTTTTTGTCTGTATGTGATGTGTTTGTTTGTTTGAACGAGCATCACGCAAAAACTACTGAACCGATTTTGATAAAACTTTTTTTGTTTAATAGCTTATGATCCGACTTAAAATCTGGCTAATTTGTGCGGACGAAGTCGCGGGTTAACTCTAGTAATATATAAAATCTGTATATGGCTGATGTTAAAGCAAGTAAATGTAATTTATGTTTAAGGCTATTTAGTTTCTCAATAAATGAAAAAAAAGAAATTAAAGCAAAAATATGTCTACATACCATTTTAAGATTCTTTTTCACTAAAAACATGTCAAGAAGAAGTAAAAAAAAACGAAACAAGAATCTCAATACTTACTTTCAGAAATAAAAAAAACATTAAATTATTTTTACACAACACAGCAAAGACAACACAGATCAGTTGATCTGTTACAAGTCTAAATCACAAATGAAATGAAGTTACTTAGTGACGCAGCGTCATGACTACATTACATCGAACTTTCAAGAAAGCTTATCTATCCCTACCACATTATTTAAAATCACCACGACACTATCCAATAGTTACCCGGAGAACAAAAAAGCGCGCAAGGTTTTTTTGCCTAAAAACCATATTGTAATCTATTTCTTGGTATTTAACCTTCAATGTAATAATAATGTATTTTTTATTTTTACAGCAAAAGCAATATCTTAAGTACTACCCTCGTTCTAATGTACAGACAACACTTCTTTTGCAGTTTTATAATAGTTTAGATACTGCCTCCGTGGTCTAATTGTTAAGAGCATTGGCTTTCGACACGGAGGTCGTGGGTTGGATTCCCCCGGGGAACACCTAGTGAAATGTCACTTTCCCCAGTTGGTTAAGACATTGCAGGCTGAATCACCTGATTGTCTGAAAAGAAAGATGATTGCGTGCTTCGGTTGGCACGTTAAGCCGTTGGTCCCGGTTACTATCTCTGGTGGTAGTAGTCGTTACATAAAAACCATGTCAGAGGCCGTAAGGCGGTCTGAAAAAACTCTTGACACCAGGGCTCTGCCCACACGATAAGAAGAAGAGTAGTTTAGATTATTGACTAAAATACCTTCAGTAATTTTAGTGAGCCCTTCACCTGTTTGTCAGCAACAGCCAACATCCATCTGCCTCCTGAACGTGATGAGGTCCTTGACGTACGCCGGAGGTCCAGCGCCTTCGAGCTCCTAATCTGTAGAGGAAATACAGAATTGTTGAGTCAAGAGTGGATTGTATGGTCCCCGTTTCAATAATTACAATTTATTGCTTCACTAATTTAGAGGATAATATGGCCTCTAGCGCGCTCCATACAAACAAAGTTTGATTATATTTTGGATATTAACCAATACAAGTGAATGAAATTTTTTAAACACTTTTTTCACATTTGGAAAGTAATCTTGGTGCCTGTGGTGTCAGAATTTCATTAAAATGTTTACAGTGGGCTCGAAGATATCCACACAAATCTTTAATCATTGAAACTTATTTTAACGGAAATCTGACATACCACAGGCAAAAGCGTATCGCATACGGTCGATAATTGTATAGGTACCAAGATGTATGATATACAATTACCGACCGTATGTTAAGGTCTTTAAGGCGCACGCCCGCACCTCGACTCCTTCAGTATGCGATACCCCATAGAGATTAGTATCAAGGTGGTGTTTAAAAAATATCACTTAATTTAATTGGTTTCATGGATTTATTCAATACGAGCTTTTACCCGCGACTTCGTCCGCACAATTAATATACTCGATTTTTAATAAAATCATAAGATTTCAAACAAAAAAGTTTCATCAAACAAAGAGACGTGACAAAAAATCCAAAAAAAGTGTGAGTAAGGAGTTGTCAGGGACACAATTCGTAATCTTTTTCTTATAAATATCTTCAATGTAAAGACACTTCTGTTAAAGTTTTATCATAGTTCAGAAAGGAACTGATGTACAAATAACACGCTTCTATTATTAGAAGTCTTTTGATGATTAGTGGGTCCCTGTCTAGATAACCGCCCCATTTCTTCGATAAGTAATTCAGAGACCTCCACTATCAACTCTGTCGCATTATCGCATGTCAATCAGTATATCATATTAGGGTTTTTCAAGTGGTTGGATGGCGTCACATTACAACAAAGAAATAACCAAAACTTTGCTAGACATATTTGGAACCTGGCAAAGAGTGGTAAGCCAAGAATTTCACAAAAAGAAAAGTGTAAAAAATACCACGTTCACGTGATTTCATCCCGAAAACTTAAATTCGGCTAAAGGTTAGGTTTCTGTTCTGCCCACCCCGAAAGGAAATTCAATACGGACATGCGTGTATGTATGTTAAGAGAAGGACAATCTATTTTGATTTTTTAGTCTTGCTATGCCCACACAAAGATATCAAACTATGTAGGTAAGGAAATTGAACAGGGACGTGAATTTATGTATGTTTGTGGAAGAACATATATACATACATAGGTATACACAGGCCACTATCCCACAGGGGTAGGCAGAGAATACGAACATATTGTACTTTGTAGTATTGCTATGCCGTCACAAATACATATATATCTAGAGCAGGTATGTCAAACATGCGGTCCGCGCGGCTCTTTCTTGCGGCCAGATCCAATTTTAAGAACAGCTTCCAGATGCGGCCCGAAAGTGTGCAAACTTTTACAAATACTCAGTACTCATATTATGTCTTCTTCGTTTCGTGTCAATGGTTCTCGTATTGTGTTTCTATATTTTATTGCATGGTTGCATGGTATGTAGGGCAGAGCCAGGGGTCCCGAAAACTTAATAAGTAGTACCTTCTGCAGAAAAAGGATTTTATCAAATTAATTTTGAAGTCTCAACCTTAATCTTCCTATGCCCTACCTGAAATTCAGTTCTAGCTACAGCCCTGATTTAGATACGGTTTGGAAGTTGATTTCTTAAGATTTCTGCAAATAGAATTACCCCCTACCCGAAATGAACAATATATTTATAGCAAAAGACACATTCGATTTTCTATAATTGATACAATTTCTCTAAGTTCTTTGCGGCCCACTCATTCTGCTATCATTATGAATTTGGCCCACCTATGATTTTGAGTTTGATATGCCTGCTCTAGAGAAATCTACTAACTAAGTACTTATAATTATGGCTTATGTTAACGTTAATTTTATTTAATTATCTAAACTATTATGAAACTGTAACAGGAAGTTTGTCTGTACATTGAAGATATTAACAAAAAAAAAGTAACGATATGGTTTTTAGGTATCCCTGATTCAATATCACAAATTTTTGGATTTTTTGTCTGTCTGTTTGTTTGTTTGAACGAGCATCACGCAAAAACTGCTGAACCGATTTTGATGAAACTTTTTTTGTTTGATAGCTTATTATCTGACTTAAAATCTGGTATATAATTTGTGCGGACAAAGTCGCGGGTTAACGCTCGTATTAAATAAGACTGGTTTCTCAATAAAACATGTCCAATCCATTACAAGTGGTTACTCCCCGTCACACTGGACAGAGTTTCGGTACTACTAGTGAAACGTGGATGTTCTGAGGTTTCAGAATATCTCTGACTACCCCCTCAGGGAATATAGTCGTGAGCATATGCTTAAATGCTTCTAAATAAAATGAAAAAAAAAATAAATAAATAAATTAAAAGAATTTGTCTGTATACTTACCAGTTTTGTTTCACTACAACCGTTTCAAGAAGTACAAAAGGAGAGTTAGAACAAGAATCTTAACTGAACAGTAAAACTTTCAGAAAAATAACATTACTCACTTTTACACAACACAAAAAGAAATACACATCTGATCTATTACAAGACTATATCACAAATGAAATAAATGACTGACGCAGTGACGCCCGCTGCATCATGAATTCACGACTACAAGAAAGCTTCCCCTTCCCCTAATCTTTAATCCCTACCCCATTTCTTAAAATCACCACGACACGACACAAATGACACAATAGCTACCCGGAGAAAAAAAAAAGCGCGCCAGGGTTTTTTCGCCTGCAGATGTTTGGGTCATCTACCTGATAGTAAATTCAAAGAATGGAAGAAAAGAAAGACAAGGAATGTAAAACTTTAACAAAAATATTGAGTATATTTGAGTAACAATGGGTACAATGGTCTCGGTAAAGGCAATGGTTTATTTTTGAAAATACAACATAATATGGTAAAGTGATTGTTGTTTCTTATAGAGGCAAGGAGGTATGTTTCCCAGAAATGGAGAAGTCTACTGTGTGTACATTTAAATGTGTTTAAAATTTTTAGAGTGTGCACACTGCAGTGTGATGTTTTGAAGCACACTCTAAGTCAAAGCCAACATCGGAAGTACTAGAATCTAGCCTGGACTTAAGATGATGATGACTAGACAACGATATACAGGGTGAAATTGATATCATTAGCATCCCTTTAAACTAAGTAGCCCAGTCATTTTACGGAGTTTTGTTAGGCGGGGTAGGGAGTAATTACTAATTGGACTTTTAAACTGTAACCGGAACCATTAAGTGACAAAAGGACATCTTAAAGCAGATTAAAAAAAAATCGCTACGCAACATAGAAATCAAAATTATGTGTCCCTTCTGGGACACAATCCTTCTGGATTTTAAATTATTAATATTAATACCAGTGCACTTATTTAACTTAGATTTAACAATATAAATTATTTTTGAGCAATAAAATAGGCAATTAAATTTAAAAATGAGGTATTTATTAGAAAATACAAATGTATTTTTCAAAACCTTCTAAGTAGACAAAAATATGCACACCATGTATGTAGTATGTATAATGGTAAAGCTATATGTGCAAAAAAAAATTTACCATCAGATGTTTTAGAACGAGATAATCGCTAAATTTTAAATTTGGAACTGTTACTCACGTAATTTTTTTTTATTTTGGTACATTTCTAGGCTCAAATTGGCTCTTTAATATTATACCGAAAAAAAAAATGTCAATTACTTATTAGTCCCGGCTCAAGCCATAAAATGACTGGGCTAAAGAGTCTATCCATCAAACTGAACAACTTTTACTACGCAAGCAAACCGATCGGAGCAAAAATCAGCTTTTCCATATTAAACTGCAATGCCTACTTGACTCAAATGTATGCAACAGCTGTTTTTTTTTTGCTCCGACCGGTTTGCTCGCATGGTAAAAGTTGTTCAGATTGATGAGTCTGGGTTTAAAATGATGCCAATGAGTTCAATTTCACCCTGTAGATTCTACGGAGATGCACCTAGGGTGCACTATTAAAGGATTTTTCAATAATCTAATTTCACAAAGTCGCGGGCAAAAGCTAAGTTTTCATAAAAATTAATCTGAGCGTATAACAACCGAAAAGCGAACATAACTTAAGTAAATCACGACCATAACCCGTTTACATTGATACGTCAACAAATTATCTTTTAACTAGGCAATAGACTGACTTTAAAAGGAGACTTTTGAGGAATAAAAGTATTTTATGCAGAGTTTATGTGGGCGAAAGACTAGGTCCACCTCTCACAACTTGAGTCCACTTGACAGATCATTCCATCCTGAAGCAGGCACTTCACTCTCGCGGGAACTTCTCGGCGAAAACTTTCAAGGAAAATTACTACGGCTTATGAGGCCACGAGAACAGTGAAGATCATCCACACTCGTTCTGGGCGAGAATGTTAGCGCCCGCATTACACTTATATTGCTAAATCTGTGCATTGCTACTAAAACTCAAAATAATTTATTCAATATTGAAGCTTGAAACCCACTTATTAAACGTAAATTCTTTTTTTTACCACTTTCGCTGCTGACGACCTACGCCGTAGGTTGGCGACAAATGGGCCGCAGTGCTGAAGAACTTACGTAACGAGCCGGTTCAATTGCATTTCGCCTATGCTTATGACCTACCGCGCGAGTCACCGAAAACCTTACGCCCGCACGGGTGACCCACGACGCGAGCCACATTTATCGTTTCAACGTTACGACTGTGCGCACGACCTACGAGGGGGGGTCAAGTTCTATTGCATTACGCCTGTGCTCATGGCCTACAGCGCGAGTCACCCGTACTTTACACCTGTGCGGGTCTTTTTACGTTACGACTGTGCGCACGACCCACGAGAGGCGTCAGTTTTAGCACTGCGCGAGTATCATGGTTCTGAGCTTGGCAGCAAAAGTGTTAAGCTACCAACGCGTCGGAACGTGTTGTCGCTGTAGATAAGATGCGGCCAGAAACTCTACAAGATAACACGACTGCTTACTTAACACGTTCGCGGACAGTGACCGGCTATAGCAGTGATAACAATAAAAGTTCTATTGTGTCTCGTTCAGTGTCCGCGAAAGTGTTAACTGTTACAAATATAAATTCTTAAGCTATGGTTATGTATACAGTTTATTAAATACTTGATATTAATACAGTAAACTATAAGTTAGTGACACTCAGACCTAAACAAACTATTTACATTCCACCCCGAAAGGGACTACGGTCGTGATTCACCCATACAAACAACTTGACAGAATTGAAGTACAAAACATAAGAAACAATTATTTTAAAAAAGAACAACCTGACCTGTTATCTATATTGTGTTATTGTGATCTATCCCACCTACCAATCTTCTTTCACTATTTCCTCTACCCTAAGGTTGTATGGAAGAAATCGCTTTTTAGCGATAAGACCGCCTGTTTTTGTGCCTTTTGTATTTCCTGATTGTTTGCTCTATGTATACTATGTTTTTTGGTGTCAAATAAAGTATAATTGATTGATTGACATTTTTAATACCTCTATCAGCTGAAAAGATTATGATGATGATGAGCTAAGCTGGTACTTACCTGTTGAAAAAGAAGTTACCTCTCAGGGCGGTGGTAGCTGCTGAATGAAGAGGAGATATTCATACCAGACGAAATGTTGCTTCTGCATCCTTCGCCACCTGTAAATATTATTTGTAAACATTTTATTTATTCACATACTTGTACATTGTGCAATGTACTGGTTGGTTCACACGGCATAATACAGAGACAGGCCATTATGAAGATGTTCTTGACACGGAGGTCATGGGTTCGATTCCCACAGGAGACACCTATACTCCATTCCATTCCTTTCACTTATTCTTAGAACAGCTTTAGTAACATCCAAGATATGTCAGATACATATGTTTCTGATAAATAAATTATATTTGGTAATCAGAATTGGCCAGCAAGCTAATTAGGAATTGGAAAATCTTGTCGTCCTTGGAATGAAGTTGTGACCTTTTGCCCAGTTGGTTAGGACATTGCAGACTGAATCACCTTATTGTCAGAAAAGAAAGATGATTCCCTGCTTCGGATGGCATGTTAAGCCGTTGCTTCTGGCTACTAGTGATGGTAGTCGTTACATAAATACTACATCAGAGGCCTAAAGGCGGTCTGAAACAACTCTAGACACCCCGGGCTTGCTGCCCACAAGATAAGAAGAACTCAGAAGATGTATCGACGACATAAAGCTTAATCATAATCGCTTTTTAGCGATAAGACCGCCTTATTTGTACCATAATTATTTTTGTGACCTGCTCTGTACTGTATTTATGTGTTTGGTGTAAATAAAGTATATTTCATTCATTTCATTTCATTTCATTCATTCATTCATTCATTCATTCATAAAGGCTGTAGGGGGTGCCACATAGACCCAGATACCGAGCGGAGAGGAGGAAACCATGGAACATATTCACCTCACATTTCAACACAGTCACCTTTGTGACTATGATGTCTTGGCGGCTAAATGCATGTGCCTCCTCGGAGATGGATATCCAAAACCAAGAAATCTTAGGTTTGTTCCCCTCAAAATCGCCCCTAAGATGACACTCTGATTGTATTACCTCCTTCATTGACCGTTTGTATTTGGAGGGAAAAGAAAATAAAAAGTATTGGGGCTAACCAATGAGTTTTTATAACCATAGAGTCATCATGTCATACAACAACAATAATGAACGGGAACAGGAAAAATTACAATAAAATATCAGATCAGGTAGACATAAAAAGAAACAACAACAGCCATGTTTGGCACATGTCTCTAATGTCTTATCTTATCTTATCTTGTTGTCAAGAAAAGAAAAGAAAAGATGGGCGGATGACATAATGAACATAGCTGGAAAAAGTTGGATGCATTTTGCTAAAGACAGGGAAAGGTGGAAAGGAATGGAGGAGGCTTTCACCCATAGGGGGCCACATAACAATGAAACGGAAAAGAAATAAAATTGCATGTATATATTTTTGTGTGTTAAGTAGAAAATAAAGCTGTAATAATAAAAATAATAATAATAATAATCTTATCTTGTTGTGGGGGCTGGCAAGCCAGCAACACTTCGACCCAGTGGGATCTTTTGTGTTAGCCCCAATACTTTTTGTTTTCTTCACCCTCCAAATACATGGTCAATGAAGGAGGCAACACCATTGAGGGGAAGAAACCTAAGATCTCCTGGTTTCGGGTATCCATCTCCGAGGAGGCACATGCGTTTTACCGCCAGGACATCACAGTCACAAAGAACATGTTCCATAGTCTCTTCATCCTCTCCGCATGCTCTGCAGCTGGGATCCCAGGGTGAGTTTCATTTTGTGCATCATCGCGCCTGTAGCGTAGTGCCCAGTGAGGGCTCCGACTATGGCACGAGCCTTGCTCCTGCTATTATTCAGTATGAATCTTGAGACGCGAGTTGTCACTTTGCTGATAAATGAGTGTTGTAGGCCTACAAGACTAGACCACTCCAGTTTGTGTGCTTTATCAGCCCAATCCCTAATGGCCATTCTTATACTGCATGCCGGGATTCCCACACTTGGTTCTGGGCCAACCATCTTTCGTTCTGACCCAGCCCTCGCCAGCTCGTCAGCATTCTCATTACCCTGGACGCCGGTATGTCCCGGAACCCAAACTAATCTTACGGTATTGTGAAGACCAAGCTTGTTGAGGGTCTTCACTCCGTTCAGAATTAGCTTGGAACTCACATAGTAGGAGTTCAAGGCTTTGAGAGCTGCTTGGCTGTCACTGAGGATATATATAGTCTTGTTGGTTACCTTCCTGTATATATTCTCCTGCGCACATGCTATGATAGCATATGTCTCTGTTTGAAAGACAGTTGCAAATTCTCCTAGACTAACACTTTCGCTATAGTCTTTGGAGTGTATGCCTGCACCCGTACCTGACTCGGTTTTTGAACCATCAGTGTACCAAACAAGAGTGTTCGCGTCCGGGGTACGCATTCCACGTTTCCATTCATCCCTTGTTGGGACATATATTTTGTAGTTTCTTTTGAAGATTCGTATGCTCGGCATTGTGTCACCGATCATGTTGAACCCTCTCTCAAGTTCACTGCTCAGTCTCAGTGCAGTGTGCCTTATCTTGGGCATGTCATTGTGCCAGATTTGGGTCACCTTCATTCTATAAAGAGCCTTCATCGCTTAAGCTTGTATGAATATATGAAGCGGTTTGAGGTCCAGTATAGTGTTTAGCGCCGCTGTGGGTGTGGACCTGAATGCACCAGTCATTGCCATACACGCTATGCGTTGTAGTTTTCCAAGTTCTTTCTCATATGTTTGCATTTTTGTTCTCGTCCACCAAACAATGCTGCCGTAAGAAAGTATTGGTCTAACCATCGTTGTGTAGATCCAGTAAATAACCTTTGGGTTTAGGCCCCAGGTTTTACCATAGGCTGATCTGCACATATTGAAAGCCATTGCAGCTTTCCTTGTAACCATTTCAGCATGTGATCTCTTATGTCACCTTTGTATGCATCAGTTATGCCCAGGGCTGCGTTCCCGACCTTTGGGTGCAGTTGTTTTTTCAACTCGCTTTATGGTACGGAACGACCACACCAATTTTTCAACTCGCTGTGAGGTACAGAACGATCATGGTTGTTTTATAACCTCAAATTTTGACATTGACAGTAATATGGGCTTCCAGGGCTTCCATCATTTCCAAATACAATAGAAAAACTCATCTTTCATGTTAGTGAATAAAAATAATTTGAAAAACAAACTCTTATTCAAAACGAGCGAAAAGTCAAGTAACCACAGATAATCAAAAGGTCGAGTGATTTTTAACCGTCTAATTTGATGGTTAAAAGTTGCAACCCGTCAGACATTCGGAACGGTTGAGTTGTGACAACCGAGTTGCACTAGAACGTTTTTCACCGAGGCTCGGAACGGCGTTAGTGCGAAAAGTTGCGCTCGGGGTGCACCTGGGGCGTAGGTTCCGAACGCAGCCCAGCTGTCATACATTGCCGCTGACATTCCAATCCTTTCTAATCTTTCAAATGTATTCGGTTACAAAGCAGTAATGTAAAACAACTGGACATAACTTAGTGGTCATGTTAATAGCGCACTGATGCGAAGTCCTCCTTGTATAGAATGTCATTGGGGCTAACACAAAAGATTTCACTGGGTCGAAGTGTTGCTGGCTCGCCGGCCCCCACAACAAGATAAAATATAGTTTCATACAAAAACAACTAACAAGAGAGAAATGTGGGAACACAATGTTACTTAGGTACCCTCACGTATTTTGACGGCTAGTGCGTTTAGAAGTACACTGACTGGTTAGTTCGACATAAGCTTGAAACATAATAAGCTCACACAGCAATGTACTTCAAATCGCAGTAAGCCGCACGGCGAAGCTCGACCTGTGTAGATCCCGCATTACGAAATATAATAGTTTGGGTCAGGGACTTAGAAACTTGCAAATGCTATTCTAACCTCGAGCTCTCAGAAAGTAGAAGGTACCCGTGAGGTGTGAATAAAATCATAAGATAAAAATGAAACTCACCTTTGTAATATATTTGTAGCAATCAGATCACATCTGTCGTGAAGTGTTTGTTCATTGGCGTAGTGATTATATTCTCTTTGTTGAATAGTAATTCCAACGATCCCAAAGGATTGAATTGGAGTTTCGATCAGTTTGGATGGTAGTATATTCCTTGATTGGAGTGGAGAAGAGAAGAAATTTTGCATTTTTGCAATGGCGAACAAAGAGAATGGATGGCTAAAGTTGAGTGTTGCCAACTTGCCAATTCTTATTTTCACTTTACCCTAGGCCTGGTCTCAGTTTACCCTAGATTTTGCATAATTTTCAAAAATTACTCAAAACTTTTTAGTTTCAATTCAAATTAAACAATATTTTAAACCGTTACTACATACTATTAAACATATAACTTCGGTCACAAAACTTGCTTCTCCGATTTTTTTGTCTGTATTACTATAAATTATATCTTTTTCACATTTCTACTAAGCCTAAGGAATAAAGTTTCTTATTCAGTGTTTTTGTGGGCAGTCACCACTTAAAACGGCGTAGTATAAAGTACCATCCAAAGTCATTAAAAAAAATTAAAATGAACCATGCTAACTAAGATTGTTGATGGTTGTAACAACGATTCTACCTACCCCAAGGAGGAGTACGGTCGTCAGTGAGTTTACCCCAAAAATACCCTAACTAAAATTATTACCCCAAAAATTACGCTAAACAATGTCTTACTCTAGACCTTCGTTTTTACCCTAAATCTAGGGTAAATTACTCTAAGTTGGCAACACAGTGGATTGGCGAAATTTGATGTTTGTTTGATTTGAATGATGACCGTTAACCCAGGCCTTATCACAGATTTAATTCCTATAAGTCCGTTGTGGCGCTGCAGTCACATAAGAAGCCATATTGAACTAAAAACAGCAGCAGCGTCATGCCTACCAGTGGTCTCGAACCTACCGATTTTTCGGTATTTCTACCGATATGGGGTCTCATCTACCGAAATGTAAGTAATCATATTTCAACCATTTTTGAGAATACATGGAAATTCTCCCGATTTTTTTACTTATTTTCCGTTTCTTAACAGCAAACCCTGTTAGTTTCATTCTCAGATTAATGAATGTTTCATTTATATTTCACCGTAGATTCCCCCCACGTTTAAAAAAGTAGTTTGATGTTCACACCTGTATGGATGAACCGATTTCTTTAAGTTAGTTTGTACTGCCAACTAAAGTTTATTTTAAGTATATGAGTATTTACAACATTATTTGCAACTTATGGCTAAATATGGCTATAATGCCAACTTCCTACTTTCTCTAACAACAACATGTGTTGTTACAGATGTATTTCTTCGTTTTTTATTAGTGAAAAAAAAAACAGAGTTCAGTAGTTTTTGCGCATTTCTCGAACAAACAAACAGACAGACAAAAAAACAAAAAATTTGTGATTTGGAGTCGCACATATAAACACATTAATGTTTAAAAATAAAGAAATTTGATTAAATATTGTTTTTTAAATAGCTACCGATTTTTGCTACCAATCTACCGATATTTGTGGGCAACTTGACCAATTTCATTTTTGACGTTCGAGACCACTGATGCCTACGGTCATGCTGTGTTGCTGCTTCAGAAGCCTATATCATAATCTTGTGTTTTTTCTAGTATTTTCGCTTGATTTGAGAATCCCAGAGAAACCGTAATTCATCTCCGTTGTATAATATAATAATATCGTTGATTAGTTGGTTCCTGGGCCAAATATCCCTGTTTTTGCATTCTGGAATTACTTTATTATACAGGGTGTAAGTGAGAGAAAAAAAACGCGAAAAAAATCAGCTGTCCCATACAAAACTGCTGGATAGGTCGACCAGAATCTCATGAAATGAAAAAAAAAAGTAAAACAATATAGATTTTCACATGGTAGTGTCAAAATGTCATCTGGCTAGTCAAAGTAGGCCCTGTACAGACAGAGCCTTTATGCAACGACAAAAACGCGTGTTTGTCCATCACATGACTGAATCGCTTCACTAGCAATTAATAAGCTTTTGTATCGAATCAAACTCATGATTGTAGTGATGCACACACGTTTGTATTGATGCACATACGCATGTGCAAAGTGGCAAAGGCTGTCGATAAATAACTGATCAAATATTACGAAAGATTTGCATCGCGGCTGTACCGAGTTTGCATCGATGCTGCATCGCGACTCAATCGATGCTTTTTGCACCACTTCTGCGCTGCAAAAAATCGCAGTGTGTAATCTAAAGGCTCGATAGTGAAAGTTGTTCAGTTCGGTTATGGTCTGGGTTCACCGTTTTAGTATTTGCTAGGCTATCACTTACACCCTGTTTACATATAACATATAAACTACAAGTTCTATGTAAATTAGTCGATAAATATCAAACACTGGTTACATTAATTTTTGATGAGTTTGAAGGGATTTCTCTGAGGTGGAACTTACCGGTGTTTGATATTTATCGACTCAAATTATCGACAACAGGCCCTGTACCCGGACTTTCGATGTTCGATATATCGCCACTGTTTCGATCCGTACTTCATTGTAATAGAGTTAACATTGGAACGAAAACGTTCACGCAATTGCGAAGTTCGAATGTGCGGGTAGAGGCCCAGACCTGTTAGAACTAAGAGAATATTTCACTATCGCATCTGTAGATTTCTACACTCAGATCAATTTACTACATATCAGCTATTTAAACGTAGTTCAACATACCGGCGATAAATGGCGTTGACCAGAGGAGTCCGAAATTCCGAAGACGAAAACTTTAGGCTATTGCTAAGAAGTAAACAAAAATGCATATCACTGAGTCAGACGCATCCTTTGAAGAAATATATATGTTCATATTTTGCTGGTTACTAAAAAACACAAATTCTTACAGTTTTATTTGTTTTTTATTGAGTGGGCGCTATATCTAGCGTACCGAATTAGTAGAACGCTATAAGCGTTGTAAACGCGCTTAAGTTACGCAAATGAAACGGGTGTTAGCGCTGTAATCGCTCACGAAACGAGATCTAGGGTAAATTGAGACCAGAAGCCGTAGCATGCTACACGTGATACAGCTGTATCACGTCTTTTATCTCGTTCGTTAGCGCGCAAATAGAAAGAGAACGAAAGTTTGATAGCATTGTATCGGTACGGTGGCATGCTACCCATGCAAGCTTAGGGTAAAGTTAGTGAAAATAAGATTTGGCAACTGGCAACACTGACTGCGTCCCGCCCGCCCGTGTTCAATAAAAGACTGGCTCAAAAGGAATGAAAATCCAGAGCCGTTAAAAGATTTCAAAAAAAAAAAAAAAAAAAAAAAAAACCGCCCGCTCGCCGTCCGCCACTCCCAAAGGCGGGAAGACACTATGCACGTCCGCATAATGGGCATCCAAATTTTGTACAGACAGTTTCGTACGACCGGTGCAAAGGAATCCACTGTCAAACTCATTTAGCTGGGATTCGAAAAACTGGTCGTACGTGCTTGGTACGAACAAGTTTTGCACGACCCGTTCATAGGAATCCATTTTCGTACTCGAGTGAATGGACGCGAAAAACCAGCTGTACACTATTGATCGTACATAAAATTTTCGAACAAGTTATGCACGGCCAAGTTATTGACGTACCATCCATAAGAATCCCTTCGGATTCGTATGAACAGGGCGTTCAAAACGTGGACGGGCGTTACACCCTGGACATTTCATGTCCAGACAGTTTTTCGCGGTTGATTTATGCACGACCCATTCATTGGAATCCCTTCCGGTTTAAAAGTAGCGGGAATTTCAAACTGGAAACTTACCATAGACAAAGTAAAGTTCAATGTAGACTACCGCAACGTGAACCGATACTGTATCGAAGAGTTTTTGGCGGTAATTTGTCAGCTACGTTTGGAGTCCTCATATTTTATTAAATTTTTATTGGTTATAGTGAGTTTTGTTTCGTAAAATTGGCGTTGTTTTGCGTAACAAAGTGTCGTGCAAGTGAACAATATACAGTTCAGTGAAATATGATGGTGTATGGGTCGTAAACAGGAAAAGTGTTCCGTCATTTGTAGCGCGGCAAAGCGAACGGTTCGCCCAAAGAAAATTATGGTTCACCACTTTCCTGTGGACTTCTCTACGTCTTTCGTTTGTATCCAAAAACTCCAAAGAAGCGTCAGAACGTCGAATACTAACGTTTTAATTGGTAGAAATGAGAATTGTATTGAAGACATCGGTTGTATGGGATTTTTAACCCTTTACCTTGAATTGTACCAAAAAAATATGTATATTACTACGTTTTAGTGATTATATCTAGGAATATAGGTAATATTGTGGGGGTTAGTATGAAGCTTGGAAAGTTGGCCACTTCGGTGTCAATACGTGTAAGGTTGGGACACACGTGTTGCCCAGCTCATCTTGCCATACAAACTTTAGTTTCTATGACGAGGCTATGAGCCGAAGGGAGGCATCCGTGGCCGAGGCAGGCGAGGCCGCAGGCCGACCCACGTTAGCAAGGCCGAAGGCCGAGCTAACGGTCCCGGCTTACAGGTGGAACCCTGGTGGATGGGGTCAACGGCCCGCATAAACCACGGCATATATGGGTATGGACCCCGAACAAATGTTTGAGAGAACCTTAGTCAGATTTTCAGGGCAGTGAAAACAATCAAAAAAACGCCTAAATCTCTTAAACCAATAGAGATGGATACCGAGTGTTTATACCAATTCTTAGGGAACGAGGTAAGCCATACTCTTTGAGGTAAGCTATTCGGATGAAGTGACGAAAATCCAAGATGGCGGATAAAAGATGATGACCATTTTTCAAAAGGGTTAACGATTCCAAATACGAAATCAATTTTTTTTTTATCTTCAATTCTCGATGGGGTCGCCATACAAATTTTATTTAAGGCGAGCCCGAAGGGCGAGCCAGGTGACCGAGGCCGCAGGCCGATGTGTGCAAGTACCTCAATGCGAGGCCGGAGGCCGAGCCAAGTTAGCGAGGCCTAAGGCCGAGCTCCGCGTAGGCGCGTGCGCCGAAGCGTCCAACGCTCAGTTATACTGACTGAACACCTCCGTAACTACCCATCTCCCTTCCCCCGTGTAATTTTCGCGAGGCCGAAGGCCGAGCTACGCGTAGGAGCGAAGCTCCGAAGCGTTCCCCCTGGAACCTGGTGGACCTGGTCTCCGGGATCAGTCTGCCCGCCAAGCGAGCGGGGCACTCGGCCTGCGGCTCGCATGGCGGGCAGACTGATCCCGGAGATCAGGTCCACCAGGCTTCCAGGCGATTCGGCCCGCCCCAACCGCAACCGATTGACGGGTGGTGCCCCCCCCCCCCCCTCCCCCTAACGTCAGGGTCCTCTTTCACTTTCTCAGCCTTCACTGCCCCTTTTTTCAGCAAAATTTAAGACTCCAAGTCCAATCGCCATGAGCAAACTACAACACCTTCCCCCTCCCCCTCTTTTCCTTTACCCGACTGATAGGTTTAATCAGACACTGAAAACTAAAACTCCACAGCTCCCGGAGGGGCATTCGCGGTGACTCCGCGGGCTGCGAAGCCCGCGGCCCAGCCCAAAAACTAGTCTAAAAATATGACTAAAGTCATTGCTTTTATTGCCAAACAAACTATCGATCGGCCCGTGCATAAATAGTGATTATCGCTCCCTAGGGATTATATTCTCTTTGATGTTTACGTGATCAATGCAAGAAGCGATGGTTGCAAAAACCATTTAGGTACGCATCAATTTGATACTCTTCTCTCAAAAACAAAAACTATCCAAAAACAAGATACACATCTGCGAAATGTTATTCCGGCTAAAATATAATTAGAATCACACTCAGATATCCAGCTGTTGGTCGTTCATGTACACTTATGTACACACGGTGACACATCAAGCTATACAAAACCAACATAAGCTGGCCGCGCGACGTTATACGTTACACGACCTACGCGCGGCCAGATTATTTTGGTTTTGTATAGCTTGATGTGTCGACGTGCGTACCTACACATTAGAAGCACTTCACAGGGTTTCCAGATCTGCTATATCTCAATTTACCTGAAGCACAGTATAAGAAAGAGTAACTATTACCTAAAGGTTTGTGCTGCAATATCTACCTATGGCTTTACAGGATTATAATCAGGCAAGTAAAATAAAATACCTAGGTATTGATCTTTTCAAGTTTTATTTTGTGCGTCTATAATAACATTAATAACTTAATAAATAAGTGATACAATCATGGATAAGAACATTTTTCAGACATATTCCAAGTTTTATCATCACTACATAGTATAAAACAAAGTCGCTTCCCGCCGTGGAATGCTTAGATCTTTAAAATTATGCAACGGATTTTGATGCGGTTTTTTTTATAGATAAGATTCAAGAGGAAGGTTTATATTTGTATTAATTGATCTGAGGTTTATATGTATAAAATACATGCATAGTATCAGCATTGCACCCGTGCGAAGCCGAGACGGCTCGGTAGTTCAATATATAAATGTTTGGATAGATCTGTTGACGCCTACCTGACAATAACATTGCTTGCATTAAGAAAAAAAAAATTGGCCCACATAATATTTTCAAGACGTTGTAAAGCAGCAGTAATGGAGTTGTCATTATTTCTACTTCTATGCATAAATCTTCATTATTGTGTCAAATTTTGATTAAGTAGATTAATTCAATAGAAATCTTGTGATTGAGACCCTTCTTATTGTGACTGAGATCTCGCATCTGTTTATTATGATTGTACAGTATGTATCTTCGTCTGTCATTGACTGCAAAGCACTGTTTGGCCGTTGGCTATCGTTTTCATTTTGCAGGGATAGTGATTGTGGCTATTCCTGTAAAAACATATCATAAAGGGACTTTTATATTGACATTTATTTCTAACTACATAGAACTTATTTCTTTTTCTCTTACAGATGCCGTGCTACGCTGAAAATTGAATTGAAGAAAATTTTAAATGGATTTCAGACTAAGTGGTATTTCCCGGAATGTATCGGGGCACACTAGATGGAAAACACAAACATTTTTGCTCCTGACGATACTTCACATTACTTTAATTACAAAGGTTACCACAGCATTGTCTTGTTGGCATTAGTGAACATTGTAACTAATGGGAGAGCTTCTGGTGGAGGCAGGAGCGTCTGATACTGAACAATGTGTACATTTATCAAAATCATAATTTTCGTTTTTATTTGTACATTGTGTTAATTTGTTGTTATTGCTGTTAGATTTGCTAAGCGATCATTGCAAATTATGATTAAAATTATTATAAACAGTACTTTTTATTTAATTTTCCAAAACAAAGTTCTACTATGTGGTCACCCTGGTCTTCTATTTATTAGAGAAAATCTTAAAATATCACGGCTCCCGTCAGCGGCCGGGGGAGCGCGCGACTGACGGAAGACGGACATGGATACTGTTTAGTAACGTAATCTTTCATAACACATTTTTACTAAAGGTCACGCTGTTCCTTTCGCTATTTATCTTCGAACTGCAATCAAAATTTCATGTTTCAACTGAGGGACCACCTTTAGCCTGGCAATACACATCCGATTTTCTACAGATTGTCTGATCTGATAGATATGTAAGTCCCTCTCCCTTCCATCAGGAAGAAGACGGACGGAAGCTTCAGACATTATACTATTGTCTGATGCTTCCATCCCTCTCCTTCGTGATGAGAAGGACATATAGTAGGACCACGAGAAAACGCCGAGAAGCCAGACGAATTCAGATACTTAAAATTCTGGTCCCTCAATGGGAATGGACATTTTTCGGGCTAAAGCAGTTAAAAAGATGTTAGATCTAGCCCGAAAAGGGTCGAGGTGGCAACACTGACGACGGATGGCAAGTCGCGATCCTTGTGAGTAGCATACCTACGCGTAGTGTTGCTAACGGTTAAATTAGCTCACCACTTTTTATTTTGCGGTAGGCGACGAAACTGTGTGCACACGAACATTTTTGCTCCTCAAAATTTATCTATCTATACTATTATAAAACTGTAACAGGAAGTTTGTCTATACATTGAAGATATTAACAAAAAAAAAGTTACGATATGGTTTTTAGGTGTCCCTGATTCCATTTCACCAATTTTTGGATTTTTTGTCTGTCTGTTTGTTTGTGTGTTTGTTTGGGTGTTTGTTTGTGTGTTTGTTTGTTTGAACGAGTATCACGCAAAAACTACTGAACGGATTTTGATGATTTTTTGTTTGATAGCTTATGATCTGACTTAAAATCTGGTATATAATTTGTGCGGACGCGGGTTGAAGTCGCGGGTTAACGCTCGCTTTAAATAAAATTGAAATCTACTTTATCTTTGAATCTCGGATCTTCATCTTCATCAACATCTACACCAGACATTGCAGCACTTACAAGTGAGTTTGCTGAATTTAAAACATCTCAACTCTCAAAAGTCAAGTAGAGCTATTGTCGCTCGGTCTGGATCGGCATGAGACTTATCTGAGGCGGAAGGTTCTGCTCCTGCATGGTGTCCCAGAGGACAAGGACGAGAGAACCCATAAAGTAGCAGCTCAGATAATATCCGACAAAATGAAAATGCCAGAGGCGTCGCCCGATGACTTTGAAATGTGCCAACGACTTGGCTCCAATATATCCAAGCCAAGGCCCATCCTGCTCAGATTCCACATTGTGCAGCAGCGACGTGAGGTGTAGGATGCCAAGTCATCGTTGAAGGGGTCTGGGTTCACTCTGTCAGAGTTCGTTTCTTTTTTTTTTAATTCAATTTTTTTTAAAGCGACTTTTTTTCAACATGTTATGTACATGTCAGTCCCATCGTACCTTATGTCTAGATTTTACCTACTTTCTAATTTACTTAACGAGACACTGATGAATTTGCAAAGGCGAACACTTTTCTAGCAGCATCAGAACTTGGTGATGCCAGGATGTCATGAAATATGCCCACATCAAGCTCCCTCATCAGTGTCATTCGATTCTGCTCGTAGCGAACACACTCCACTAACAGGTGATAAACGTCCTCGACCACTCCACACTCCTCACAATTAGGTGAACTACACATTTTCATCATGAAGCCGAATTTATTTAGTGGAATGTGTCCACTACGATGCCTATGTGCCATAACAACAACTTTTCTACTGGCCTTAATTTGGGTAAACCAAGGTATGTGAGGAGGCTGACTTTGTATTGTTTTATACTAAATTCCTTTTTCTTTAGATATTTCATCAAAATATTCTTTCCACATCTTAAAACACATATTTTTAAATTTAGGTCAGAGTTCCTGACTCTGACTAAACATCAAGTTTTCATGGCTGCCTGCGTGCACTTCGGAGTCAATCGCTGCTGGTCGACTGATGGCAAGATTAACATTCTGCTGCCGGACAAGAGCCGTCGTAAAGTGGAGTTGCAGTCTGATTTGGAGTTGCTCATAGGGAAGTTTCCGGGTCAACCGAGTGACTCCCAAAACCAGCCGCTCGCGCAGAATGAAGGCAAGACCCCTAAACCCGTAGCGAAGCCCGTTGTGAGGCCTAACAGAGCAACGAGGAAGAAATAACTTCACTGTTTTTCAACCATTTTTTTTCTCTATTCTGCCTTTTAGCCGCGACTTTTTAATTTAGCAGTGTTTCATTTGTTTTTTTGTTGTCTGGCTTTGCAGGTAGTTCACCCAAAATTTCTTTTTATGTTAGTTTTAAAGGATTTCTTTTAAAAATGTATTTGTTATTGTTGGCCTGTCAACGTAAATTTTCGCTTTTGACAACACTTTGACATATTAGTTTTCGTTTAAAATGTGTAAATGTCATTACAGTGGAACTAACGTTTTTAAAATTTCTCACCTAGTTTTCGCTCAATTTTTAACCGACTTCAAAAAAGGAGGAGGTTTCTCAATGAGGGATTTTCAAGAAGAAAAATAAAGTTAGTTCCTAATTTCTCAATAGATGGCGTTGACCAGAGAGGGGTCCAATAGGTATGAGCAAATATATTAATTAATATTAATAATAAAAATACACAGTACAAGAAAGTTATTAACAATCTGGGTGTTATTGACGACCCGGTTGGTGTAATGATTGCCACGCCGGATTCTCAAACCAGGGGTCCTGGGTTTGAGTCCCGGTTCGGTCATGGATGTTACATGTTTGTGCCGTTGTTGAATGGTTCCCATAACAAAAAGCCTACTTGGGATCACTACAAAGTATGTGCCTGTGAGTGTTATTTATTTATAAAAACGAAAAAAGCCTCAGATTTGGCTGTAATAAACTTCACTTTTCAACATAAAGAATATTTAAATTGCTTTGCTAATAAAGAGCGAAATTTTTCGTCTATGGCTTTGCTTTTCATTCATTAAATCTGACGTATGATTTGAATATTCCCGGTTTATTTTTATTGAAATTCTCAGTTTCTGTTAAGTTTTTGTAGTTTGTTATTGTTTCTCGTTTATTGTTCGTATATTCAAAACGGATAAGTAGGCCATACAGCCACGTCTGATACTCGATTCGTTGTTGACGGACAATAACACCGAGATTGCTAAATAATAATAAATAAAATAATAAAATAATAGTCCTGTGTAAAGCTGTAACATAAGTGTGTCTGTACATTGAAGATATTAACAAAAAATAAGTTACGATATGGTTTTTAGGTATCCCTGATTCCATATCACCAATTTTTGGATTTTTTGTCTGTCTGTTTGTTTGTGTGTTTGTTTGGGTGTTTGTTTGAACGAGTATCACGCAAAAACTGCTGAACCGATTTTGATGAAACTTTTTTTGTTTGATAGCTTATGATCTGACTTAAAATCTGGTATATAATTCGTGCGGACGAAGTCGCGGGTTAACGCTCGTTAATTAATATAATTCATACCTATTGGACCCCTCTCTGATCAACGCCATCTATCGAGAAATTAGGAACTAACTGTATTAATTAATTTAGATATATTTATTTATCTCTTTTTAAGAAAAAATACGACATTGTTAGAGGAAGAAAAAACAATTGAAAGTCCACCTTCAAATTATATAGTTATGTGTGAGACCTCCTTTCTAACAGTGTCACTCCCATCCGCACTAATAAAATCATCAGACGACGAAGTGCAGGAAAAGAAACTATTATTTGGTTCGGCGTGATCATCATACATTATAAATAATAATAAATATAGATAAAAACTAAATATAAAAAAATTGCCTAAAAACAACCACAAAAGTACTGCAAATAGAGTACAGAAAGCACTGTACTCGCCGGGCGTGAGGAAGAAAAATATTCAGTAGTAACAGTGGCGGACTAAGCCCGTCGGAGGTCCGGGGCGGCAAAACTAAATGAGGCCCCCCGGTCTATCCAGAAATTGATATCTATGATTTTTTCGAGCCGTGGCAAAAACTTGACATAGGCGCCTTCCCTCCATGGACGTAGATAGCGATAATTATTTCCCAGGGAGTTACAGGTCCAGGCTAGGTCGTTGCAATAAAATCCCTGTGAAAAAAGATTGAATTGAACTTGAGATTGATGCTATCTAAAATTTAGCTAGAGCGAGCGAAGAGAGCTCGAGATTTTACAACAATATTATCAGGTCATTGCAAACCTTGTTGCAAACTTAAAAATGAAGTTAAATAAATTAAAAAAAAAACCCCAGCCCCGAATCTACGATTTTTCCGAGCCGAAAACTAGGAGCGAGCGAAGCAAGCTCGAGATTTCACTGCAATATAAAGACATCACTGCAATATAATAAGATCACTGCAATACGAACTGAAACCAGGAGCGAGCGAAGAGAGCTCGAGATTTTACTGAAATATTAAGGGAGCACCGACCCTATTGTGTTGCCTTCAATCGTATTTTTTTATTTCTAAACCATTAAACAACATTTCCAAAAAACAAGAATGTCACATGATCTACATTCAATGCGTCAGAGATACGTTTATAACCAGGGGCGAGCGAAGCGAGCTCGAGTTTTTACTGTAATCCCTTCGATTAGGTCAAATACCCGTAGCGAGCGTAGCAATATCGAGGTTTTACTACAGTGAGACTAGGTTGTTGCAAAAGGTACAAAACGAGGAGCGAGCGAAGTAAGCTCGAGAATTTACTGAAATCAAATGAGATCATTGCAATATGATTTAGAACCAGGAGGGAGCCAAGCGAGCACGAGATTTTGATAAATTATAACTCAATTTTCAGGCGAAATTAAGTCAATTCGAAAAGTTGGAGCGAGCTCATGATTATGCTGACTACATAATAACATGGTTGAGTAGCTCTTGCCGAAATGGCAACTCCATTTGTGTGTGAAACCAAAACTGGATTGTTTCAGAGCGTAGAAATAAAATAATAAAAAAATTAAGCGAGCGGTGCGAGCTCGAAAATTCGCAATATTGTTGACTCTATTTCTGACTTTCTTTCACTGTGTGTGAGGCCTCAACTGCAGTCCCAAGACTGGAGGCCCGTGCCTCCAACTTCAAACTGCCTCTTACTTACTGAACATATTTTTAATTTAATTAAAAAGGACTTCTCTTCTCGAGACTTCGGAGGCCCCCCAGGGCCGGGGGCCCGGAGTGGACCGGGCTTATTTTTTGTTAATATCTTCAATGTACAGACACACTTCTGTTACAGCTTTATAATAGTATAGATAGATATTAATAGTAAAAATACACAGGACAAACCCTTTCTTATTGTTGTTGGTTTATTATTTATCAATCTCGGTGTTATTGTCCGTCAACAACGAATCGAGTATCGGACGTGGCTGTATGGGCTACGTATCCGTTTTGAATATACGAACAATAAACGAGAAACAATAACAAACTACACAAACCTAATAGAAACTGAGAATTTCAATAAAAATAAACCGGAAATATTTAAATCGTACGTCAGATTTTGTGAATGAAAAGCAAAGCCATAAACGAAAAATTTCGCTCTTTATTAGCAAAGCAATTTCAATATTCTTTATATTAAAAAACGAAGTGACCGATTTAAGTATTGTTCGTATATTCAAAATGGATACGAAGCCCATACAACCAAGTCTGATACTTTATTCGTTTTTGACAGACAATAAATAAACAATAAATAACGCTCACAGGCACATACTTTGTAATGATCCTAAGTAAGCCTTAGGCTTTTTGTTATAAACATATAACATCCATGACCGAACCGGGACTCGAACCCAGGACCCTGGTTTGATAGTCCGGCGTGGCAATAATTACACCATTCGAGTCGTCAATAACACCCAGATTGTTAATTACTTTTACTGTGTATTTTTATTATTAATATTAATTAATATATTTGCTCATACCTATTGGACCCCTCTCTGGTCAACGTCATCTATTGAGAAATTAGGAACTAACTTTTTTTTCTTTTGGAAAATCCCTCATTGACAAATTCACAAAACAACCCGCCCATTACGCAAGATTACCTATCTTGCGTAATGGGCGGGTTGTTTGTAGTTTTCGTTCAATTTCGTGCCGATTTAGTGATGTTCTGGAGTTTCTGTTGTTCTCTTACCAATGTTACTGTTAACAAAGGATACTGGAATTTCACTCGATCGCTGCATTCAAAACAATAATATCCGTCGGTATGAGTAGATATAAGTAAGTATGTATAGTATAGGTTGAATTATTGTCGGTGAAACATAGATGGCGCTAGCAAACCTTCAATTTGACATAAGGTGGATGCATAATGCTGCCACGAGTGGGTTCTCTTTTCTAATATACTTATGTTACTCTTTGAGCATTCGAGATGCATTCCTAAAATTATGTGTAGTAACTAGAAATAACAATAGGTAGGTATGACGTCTACAAATATTGGTAAAAATATTCCTGCAAGGGCTGCATGCGAAATGCGTGCGACACGTGCGCACTCATCAACAGTTGACGGAAAACTAGTTAGAAAAAAACTTGCGATTCGCCTTTAGACGGTCAACCGATTGCGAAAAGCACGGTAGCGCTCCATCTTTTTTGCTTTCTGCGTTTGCAATTGTGCTTTCGGCCTTTAGACGGGCAATCGATTGTGTGCTTCCTGCCAAGGCCGAATCGCGCGGCAGCAAAATTACGCGTCTACTCGGTGATTTAACTGTTATTGGACTATACGTACGAACCATAACTTTTGATACATTTGGTATTGCGCTAATCGTGGCTCTTGACAGCCGATAGAGCCGTTTTGACAATTCGCTTGGACGTTATTGGTTGTCATTTACATAGAGTTTACCGCGAAGCGGAATTCAGCACAGTTGAATAGTAATTGGATTGCAATGTGTTTAGAACTGAAATTGGATAAGAATAGAACTTCGATTTTTTAATTTAGCTCAATCGGACACCCCTCCTAAAATTTTTGCTATTTGGCCATCACAGAAAGCAGGGATCAGTTGCCCGTCTAAAGGGGTCTTTAAAGCACCCTTTAGACAGGCAATCGATTGTGTGCTTCCTGCCAAGGCCGAATCGCGCGGCAGCAAAATTGCTCGTCTAAGGCCGATCGCACGATCGCAAATCTGGTCTCAGCCAATAGGCACTTGATTGGTATTGTGATATTTACGAATAAAAATTGTTGTAAAACGAGTATCTGCTTCTGATTGATTCATAAAACTACATACCTTATTTTTTAATCCCCCATTTAAACAAATCTAAAACAAAGCAAAAAAAACGATCTAGCGAATGAGATTGCGGTAGTTGGTATGGGCCTTTAGACCATAACCAAGAGACACGGCGGAAGTGAAAAAATTAAAAAGAAAACAGTGTCCAATCAAAATTAGGCAATCGTTCTACCAATAGAAATCAAGCAATTCCACCAATTAGGCGAGTTGGGATTCGGATGGACGGGATGTACAAAACTTGGTCGTACATGATCTGTGCCTTACAAAACAGAATGGGCATGCTTGGTACAGGCTGATCATGCACGTCCCGTTTATCCATGTACATTAAGGATTCATTTGCTTGGTTGTCAATAACAGGACGCGAATAACACATCCGTACATAGTTAACCTGGACAGGGAATGCACGGCACGAGCAACCGCGACCGAATATTTTAAATACGTGTACATCAATAACTGGCCGTGTAAAACTCTCTGTACAAAACGGGATGGCAATACCTGGATGGGAATAAACAACCCGCGCTAATTATGCGCGAAGGAATATGTACACACTGTTTTGTACACCCCATCCATTCGAGTACAAACAGTACTTCAAAAACATGTACGTGGATAACTGGCCGTGCGAAACTGGCCGTGCGAAACTGGCCGTACAAAGACCTCACCCCCAAAGGCCACCAAAACTCCCGCCAAAACAAAGCGTCAGTCGAGCTTGGACATATTCTAATTGATCTGTGCAGTCGAGTCGGTCCCGTTTTGTTATGTTTATGTGTTCTGTGTTCAAAACATGGAGTAGATTCCATGTATATTCCAAATAAACCAACAATCTTTCTAAAGAAGTAACAAATACGCATGTGAAAGCTTGTTATAAGGTTCTGAAATGTTTTGAATTGCCATGGCCAAGTTTTATGGTGGTAAGTAAAACCTTAGTACAATAAAGTGCAAGTCGGAAATAGTCATAATCGCGTACCGAGGTTTCATACTTATATCACCCAATAATATTTTGTTGGGTACGTTACGTTACCTATGTTATTTACAACAAACATAAATTTTCTTACATTCAGTTTTAAAACCTTGGGCTGGTTTCAGAGTCACGCTGACTACGCACTGCTACGCAATATTAATCATCATACAAATATTTATGCATAGTACCTACAACTCTAGGCTAGATTCTGGTTTTTTTTAATGTGACTAGATAATTTGTGTGACAATGTCCAAGACAAGCACGTATCCAGACTTTAGTTTCGGGGAGGGACATTTTTCTCTACGTTGTAATATGCTGGCACGAAGATTTGCATGTACGAAACCAGTAAAATAACACTTTTTAAAGCATTTTGTCAGTCTTTCTACACGTGCAACCTTTGGACCCGGTATACGCAACGGGTATACAGCGATCTACGCGTACAGTATAATAACGCATTCAGGATACTGATGGGCTGGCACGGCATTGTAGTGCGTCGGAAATGTTTGCGCCTCCGCACACGGACGACTTCTATGCTATATTGAGAAAACGGTGCGCCTCCATGTTGGGCATTCTTCAGGCCAGCATTAGCGGTCTCCTGAATGTGTTCAAAGACCGGTGGGACTCCCCGCTGTTGCATCACTAGGTGAAGCTCCACACCGGGTTTTTAAAATAAAATGTTTTTTGTTACTAACACTAGCTTTAAGATAAATGTATAATGTATAATGGATAATGTATTTTACTTAGGTATTTACTTATTTGTTTACAGAAGGCCATCCTCAACACACTTTCCTTCTCGCTCGTGTTCTCGATGCTGGGCTGAGCTGTCTGACCAGTATGTATATTTTTTACTAAACGTTTTTATATAGCTTCTCTTAGTCATAATACAGGGTGTAAGGAAAAGTACCATTAAGACATTCGCGGACAGTGACTGGCTATAGCAGTGATAACAATAAAAGTTCTATTGTGTCTCGTTTACTGTCTGCGAACGTGTTAACCTTTAATACTCTGCCCATCAAACTGATCAACTTTTACTATGGGAGTAAACCTCTCGGAATAAAAAAAAATCATACTCTAGGAGTGCGATTTTATAAAGTCAAAACAGCAGTAGAAAGATGCATATCTCCATAGTAATTTTGACATTTTCAATGTATGAATTTCAAAAATCGCACTCCTGTTAACTTCAAATGAGCATAGTGGGTATCAAGCAGAGACTGTCCTTAAAATCTGGGTTCAATTCCTAAATCCTGATGCTGCAAGGTTGGTACTGCCTAACAAAAATAAAACTAGAAAATAAAAAAGCTTTTAAATTAAATGGTTTTATTACCAAAAACTAATAATTATTACCAAGAATTACTAATTAATTGTGGAGAGAGTGTCGGTGGCGTTTTGTGGAGAGGTATGGACACCCAATTATGGGGGTCCGAGTTCGAATCCGCACGGACAACCTGCCATGTACCAATGAGTTATTCTAACTTATGTACATAATACCGACTGCTCTGAAACGGTGAAGGAAAACATCGTGAGGAAACCTGCATGTACATGTACATGTACATGCACAGTAGAAATTCTGATGTGTATGTGAAGTCTACCAATCCGCATTGGTGGTGGACTAATGCCCATACACCCTCCCTGAGGGTAGGCCTGTGCCCTGCAGTGGGACCTGATGATGATTAATTCATAAACTAAGAGAAATGATTAGGTCACAAATCTGGATCTTTTTGGGGTTCGGGGCTTTTATCAGACTAACGTTAGTACCTCACATTATAATAAAAACATGGGGTGCATAAAAACCGGTATAGCCTCGTATGCCCTTTATAAGGACTAAATGTTCGAAGTCTCAAAGGCCGAGAAGAAGTGATTAGATTAAGAACCAAATATTTTGTAGTCGTAAGGGCCAAGGGTTTTGTTTCAAGTAAGCGCTCTTACAGAAGAGTGACACTTTGTGGCCACAGAGAGGGTTGCGAGACCCACAAGGACCGTAAAGTCTATGAGCACAACCCTCAGCGACACACGGCGACCGCAAACCGTCTGCAAGAGCACTTACTTTTTTATTTTATTTTACTTAAAAATTTTTTTTTTATCTCCTTTTTGTTTTGCAATCTGTCGTTCTTTTCTTTTTTTTGGACATTCAGCAAAACGTGTGACGTGTATTAATGTTGGCTTGCTTGGTATGCACCCAGTGATGCATCAAAATTAAATTGAACCGTTACACTCCCAGTAGATTGTCCTGTGGTATCATTCTCTTAAGTCTGCGGGTCTGAGTCTCTTCCCTCATTAGATTTTGAGCTAGTATGTTTGGGTGGTTTAGTATCCTTTTCTGATAATTTCGTGTGAACTCTACTATTTCCTCCTTCACATAGCGAACATTAAGGTCACTGTGGAGTATGTTGTTTGTGACATACCAAGGTGCGTCGATTATAGTCCGCAGGACTTTATTTAATATGGCACACCAGCAATATACATATTTAAACATTTACAATAAAATAGGAACGCTAAAAATTTAATTCTAATACCTATGACATATAACAAGTTGTGTATAAATAAATAAATTATGTATTATGTATCATTGTCTAGTCATCATAATACAATTCCAGGTACCTTAAATGTGACTAGATAATTTGTGTGACAATGTCCAGGATATTTATTATTAGCCAATAGATAATTTCGACATTTTAACAATTTAGGTAACAATGGACAAACAAACTTACTTGAAATGCTTGGTATTTATGACTACAAAATATTTGGTTCTTTTCAGAGTAGGTACTTTCGGTCCTAATTCGGTCCCAGCTAATTATGGCTCGGTTTTACGAGGATAAGTAAGAGATAGTTTTGACTACAGTCTGATTTTATTATTACCCACAGACATGTTCGGTTGCAATATCAAATAAATATTTATACAAGTATTTTTTTTATTTGCAGTGAGGAGCCAGTCGCTAGAGAGAGCGCGGAAGGGCTCCGTGGATGCCATCGATGAGGCGGACACTAGCGGCGCCTGCGCTGCCGACGCATGGCAGCGAGGCGACCCAATCACAGATAATGTTATGGCACGACCTCAGACGAAGGATCTCTTCATTCGACACGACACATGGCCTATTTGACATTATCACAAATAATGCTGGCACTAGACATGACCTATTTGACACATATCACAAGACAGATCACCCATTGTGACAATGTCAGCCTCAAAGGTTTATACAATATTTTATCGATCTAGATTCTAGGGCATGGGACAGCCCCCTAAACCAGTATAAGCTTACTGCTCTGCTTGACAGCCAACCAGCAGTTGAGCTGCCTATTGTGACAATAAACTGTTCCGATAAACCTAGATCTTAGATCTGCATTCCGGGCTTATTCCAGCATGAGGTCTCCTAACTTACACTGTTGTACCTACATGCATACAAATACAATTTACATTCTGGTTATTCTTTGCATTCAAATAATTTATTTCACATTGAGGGATGGAGTTTTTGACCCCCACTCCAGGTCATTTTTCGTCCAGTCTCATTGGTTCAACGTGGCAATGCTGATAGCATACTGGGCATGTTTTGCGATTCGGCCTGGGGCCTGGGACTATGCAATTAGATGTTTGTTTGCATTGTTTGTTTTTTTTCTATACAGGGTGTAAGAAAAAGTATCATTAACCTTTAAACTACATAATCTACCTATCAAACTGAAAAACTTTAACTATGGGAGCAAACCGATTGGAACAAGTTGTTCAGTTTGATGGGTAGAATATGTGGTTGAAAGGTTAATGATACTTTTCCTTACACCCCATATAGGAAATGTTCAGTATTAAATTTCACATTCTAATGTTATAAATCTTTAAAAAAATATTGTAGATTTATTACATTCAAACGAATGAATTAAGGGTAAAATCCCCTAGGTGAAATTGAAATCTCTCTCAGGCACAATAATCTCTGGTGTTCTTTGTTACTCTGAACTAGGTTAAAAAGAGTGCTATTTTTGAATCTCAGATGTTCTAATTCATATTCGAAAGTGACTTAAACAGTTTGGGGTTTATGCATTATTCGATCATGATTTTAAGTGTGAGATTAAAAAATAGCACTTTAGGGTGACTCAAAATACGCGACTCACAAAATTACGCTCGTTTGGCTTCACCCTTAGGCTTGTTTTTGTTGCGTTCGGTTGTCTCAATTTCAGCCTAAAGTGGAAGGGCGACTTTTGGTTAAAGGAAAGGTATTCACAAAACCTGCTATTGAAACATGCAAGGTCTTTAGGTTCTTCTTGACTGGTCGGAGTAGTATTGATCTATTATCCAAGCCAATGTGGTAAATCAATCTAAAATAAAACAACTAATTATTTTTTATCATGAAATGGTCGTGTTTTATTCTAAACTTAAGTTTTAATGTTCTTTGGCTTAAAAAACTGTTTTTTTTTTCATCCATCTATGGGAAATTAATCTAAAATAAAACAACACTTAAGGTCAATGTGGGGAAGTCCGGCATACTTTTTTAACATTTAATTTTAAATTAACTTATTGAGTCGAGATACGCTGTCTAAAGTAACTTGTGTCGTCGGAAATTATAGATAATATATTAATTTACTTATAATGGTCTGAAAATAATTTTAATTGCAGCAGACGGACTTCCCGTGCAGTATGAGGTAAGTCCGTCTAGTAGCCATATAACCATAACTTGTGAGGCAATATGTATGAAAACAGTTTGTGGCATTGATGCAAGACTGGCTCTGAAATATGGGTTTTATGTTTTAGATCATAAGGTTTAAATTTCAAAGATAATTAATGTTATTTAATTTTATGGCAAGTCCGTCATATCTTTGACATATCTTTGGTGACAGAGGTTGCAAACATTTTCATTTAAATTGTAGCGATTTAAAAAAAAACGAATTAAAAACATAAATCTTTATTTCTAATAGAAAATTATAAGTAGTGACTGCAAAATCAACAAGTACCTTCCCTCATTCATTATCATGTATGGAGTTAGATATTTTTCAACATTTTGTTTACATACTTGCATAAGTAAGCATACGCGTAGCTTAATCTAAGTATTCAAAAAAATTTATATCAGAGAAGAAATCAGTCTTTGATAATCTCATGTTATGCCTGCTAGAATTGACGTGACTGTTTATACTCATGTAGTTCTTTATTTTGTATTTACCTTCATAAATTCTACCCAAAAAAATCACAGGTATGTATACTTATCTAGTATTTATCTTCTTAAAATTGCCAAAAAAATAGTGTAATTTTTCCTGAGTCGTGCTTATTCTGTTTACTTACTCAAACATAAATACACCCGTATTTCCAGCATAACAAATGTAAAATACTAAAGTAAGTAAACAATAATGCATTTAATTTATGCTTTCTTTTATTATGTAGCTAAGTTACATTAGTATTTAGTAATAATAGCAACAATAAACTTTAGGATATTGGTTTAATTTAAAGACATAATCATGAAATATGCATTGTAAATGCGTTTAAAGAAAATAGTATTTAATAAAAAATAGGAACAACGAACTTTAGGACATTGGCTTAAGAGGCCTATTCTGCCGTGCTTATAATATTAACAGTAAGTATGTTTGACATGAAATCGAGAAAATGGCGCGAAAAAGTTTGAGTTGTATTTTTACGTGTCGTTAATTTGTTTACTGAGCGATTAACATTTTTGTTTTTTTGTTGCGTAGCTTATCTGAGGTACTTCTAATCTGTATAATTAGTTATGTTGTATTATGTTTCCTTTTATTATAAAATGTCGTAAAACAGTTTGTGCTAAGTGATAGATTAATATGAATGAACATGATCGCTTAGAATAACCGCAGTAAGTCAGTAGTTGCTGTTAATATGGTAAGTAACCCATATAATTTGTGGTATAGATTGGGAACAAAATATAAACGAAGTTTTATTAAAAAATGTTTTATTTTAAGTGTTCACCTTACAAACTAGAATAATAGAAACATGCATTTATAATAATTGAGATCAATTAATTCAAAATTGAGATCAGTTATACCCCGTAAACATTAATTAAAAATGTTATATCCTTTTTATTCTATTCTAATTCCGAAACATCATCTGAAGTAATTAGGTTAAGCCAAAAGTTCCTTCGGTTCTCTGGCATTAAATCTAATAATTTGCTGATAATACCATTTTTCGTAGACGCAGGTATACCTCTGGGAGAAGATTTTTGGATAAAATCAGGAAAACACCTTGTCGTGATATACTTTTTCTGAAGAAAATCTAAAACCGACATTTCTGCGTCTGTTTGGTTAATCTTGTAACGGAGCGTGAACTCACCCCTTTTTGCTTCTATGACCATAATATCTTTTAGGTAAACCCTTGGTTCAGTTTTGCGCAGTTTGTGTTGCGAAGAGAGATCAGTGAAATTGTAAAAATCAGAGACTTCCATGATTTTTACAAAAGTTTTCTGCGAGTTTGCTTTCTGGACTGCATCGACAAAGTCTGCAAAATCGTACACCTTATCTTTTCTTTGTAAAGCTTGTTCGACCTGGTGATGGAAGCTGTCGGCGGACATAAAAGTATGTCCAGGCTCAAAGTATTTCAGAGTTATGGTGTTTGCTTCTATGTTCATACTATTAACAATGTATACTAAATAAGTCAAGAGTGCCCAATTTTTATTTTGGGAGGAACAATTGTCCATCCAGAGAACAATATTCTTGGCATCTCTTTTTTTTAACAAAAATGCATTGAGTGTTGAGATTATGTCCTCCTGGTTTCTCCCAGCAGTGACATCATTCCAAACAGCTGCGAAAGGAATGTTGTCATTTTTAGCAGACCCTAAAGGTACAAAGCTTTCATTGAAAGCTATGATACGCGGGCAAAATATTGCACGTTTGAATTGGTCCATTCGAGGTAGCATAACAACTTTTTGTAAATCTACTGAGTAGTAGATTGTATCAGTTGTAGATATTTTTGCATCGTTTTTGTATGCTTTACGAGATTCTCTATATCTGTTTTTATGTATTTTGTAATTTTTGCAGATATCACAATCCCCGACTTCTGTTTCATGATTATGTGTTTTACTATGATGTTCAAACTGTGCGCATACTTCGCACTCTTCATTTCCTAAATGAGCAAAAGAAATATTCATCTCATTTCGAACAATTTTTCTATAAACGTCAAGAGAAATAATTTGTTGAGGGTGTTGTTCACAAAATTGTTTATGCATTAGGGTGATTGTGATATCACTCGGTAAATATAGCCTGTTTGGAGCATGCTCCCGCCTATAATGCGAATTAACTGGATTATAAGACATTATTTGTTGTTTTACCAATTCTTTGTCATATTTTCTCTTTCTTTCGTAACTTCCTTTCTGATATTTTTGTTTATCAATCGGTCTTTGTAATGCTAAAAGAACCCTTGTATCATTTTTTGGATTGTACCCTAAAGTAGCCAAAAAGAATGGTTTGCAAACTTCAATCTTCGTTTTATTATTATAAAAAAAATAGCTGTACGTAACATCGCGTTTTGGTTTTTCAGTATTGGTGGTCTTTCTGCATGCGACTTTTTTAGTTTCGACTAGGCTTTTTATAAAACATCCTTTCGTTTCCCAAGACAAATTTACATATTCAGTATTAATTTCTTGCCTACGCCCGTAATCGATTTTATTTGTGCATTTTTTTCTACAGGTTTCTGTGCATGGGTCCTTAAGTTCGAGGTTTTCTATTTCTTTTTTTGTTTTTTTCTCTTTCCTTTCTTCTACTGATTCTTCAAATTTCCTTCTTTTCCTTGGGTTTCCCCTTCTTTGTAAATCCTTTGTCTTGTTCTTCTGATACTTTCTTTTTAGCTTGTAAACCGTTGATTACTTTTGGTGTTTCTGTGCATGGATCCTTGTGTGCGAGGTTTTCTGTTTCTGTTTTTTTCTCTTTCCTTTTTTCTACTGATTCTTCAAATTTCCTTCTTTTCCTTGGGTTTCCCACCTTTGTAAATCCTTTGTCTTGTTTTTCTGACACTTCCTTTTTAGCTTGTAAACCGTCGAGTACTTTTGATTTCTTCTTATTACATGTATTTTTTTGTTTTATGTTTACAGCTTCATTTTGTAAAGAAATGGATGTAATATGCTTTGTGCAGTTATTATAAGTATCATCCGGATAAAAATGACGAAAGCAAAGAAAACAAAGACACTTTCCGCAAGTACTAAATATTTCATCATCATTACAGTTTTCATATTGACAATAACCCTTTCTGTAATCGTAATATTCGTGCTGAATTTGTTCCATTCTGTTTTTTTCGGGTAAATTTAGCGAATTTAATTCGTTTTCTTTCGATTCGTCTTCAAGCTTTTCCGATGAAAGTATGCACTCATTTCCTGTAGAATATGCCTTATGTTTTTTGCAGTAGTCATATTTTATGAAATAGACAAAATGAACCGAACACAATAGACAAAGACATTTAGTGCAGCAGCTGATTGCGATATCCTTGCAGCCTTCAAATTCACAATGCTGAAAAGTATCGCCCACGTTGTCGCAGTTTAACCCGACGAGCGCACTGTCAGATTTTTCTGCTAAAGTATCGTCCACGCATACTGTCTCATCCGAGAGTTGGTTCTGTAAGTCTTCTTCTGGAACGTAGTCTTTGTCTCGACTGTCATCAGATGCTGCATATGGATCTTCTCGCAAATTTTTTTCAGGCTCAACTGAAGGAAGCATTTCTTCATTACAGCATAAATTTTTTACTTGAATAGGGCTGCAGTTTTTTAAACCATTGTCGTATCCCATGTTTATTAGTTCAACATGTTCATATTTATCATCTAGATGACATGCTATTAATTTTCTACAATCTGTTTGTGATTGCCTATACATAGGATCATTATTTGCTTTGTGTAAGGTGTTTTGATTTAACCAGGTTTCTGAGTTTTGAAAGTTATACATTTGCGCAAATCTGTAATTATGGGAATATTCGTTTCTATAATCAAAAATTACCGAGTTTTCATTGAAATCATATGACCGGGTAAACATTGTGTCGATGTCTGTAATTTTCCATTTTTGTGCTGCTTTCTTAGCCTTGTCAATAATAACATCTTTTCTGGAGCTCATTATCTGAAATTAAAATTGTATTGTTGTCCATTTCAGTCACCAAAAGCATATGCAATCGCAAGCGGGGTTAAATATAGCAATAAAAACTCGATAGGAACCAAGATTCAACTTTTAACTAGAGGGAGGATCGTCTTTTTATTAGGAAAATTCCAAAAACACTTTAACACTCACTCATTATTATAAAACAAATAATAAATGTTTTAGTATTAGACGTCCATTACAAGACAAAGGTACCTACATAGACCTCCCTAAAAATCAAATCATTCCGTAACACATGACGTTTTGGCCCAGTGTGTAAGTAGTGTAGGCTAGGAAGATAGGTTTACCTACCATTCAAGTAATATGGCCAAAACTTGCCAAGCAAAGGACAAAATACATTAAGAAACAAAGGCACTGCTTATCTCTAAAAAGAAATTTCTTACAGCAGACCTACAGAAGTGAAAACAGCAAGAAAGGATACGCGTATAAGGCGTGCACAATATAGGGTCCAACTTAATATGCTGACACTTTTTTAAGAGGATGATCAGACCGTCAAACTGAACAACTTTCTCTATGGGACCAACGTCGAAATTTCGAAAAAAAAATCAGCTGTCCCATAACAAAATTTCAAACCTAATCGAGCCAAATATATGGGACAGCAGATTTTTTTTTCGCGATTTAGAATTTGGCCCCATAGAGAAAGTTGTTCAGATTGATGGTCTGATCATCACCTTAAAAAAGTGTCAGCATATTAAGAAGGACCCTGTATACACCTACTTACTTAATTATACTATTATTAACACAACTAAATATAAAAAATACTCGTAATAAATAAATATATACCTTATACATACAACAGGTTACATAAATAAACAAATATAGACATACATTTCACATAAATTATGGATTACTTAACAAGAGAAATAACCCTAAAATTGAATATTATAAACCTAAACTTTACTAATAAATAAACTACATAGTTAGTTTTAAGAGATTACTTTACCGTAAAAATAGTTTTTATTTTACAAATGCGAGTGAAAGTGCGCTGCTTACCTATACGCCTATACTTTCATCAATGGACCGAGCGCAAACTACAGGAAGGTATCTACTTATTAGTATCGAGCCAGTTCTTGTTTTTGTTAGGAAATTAAAATATATTGATTATATACATAGAAATTGCCATACACATGTTTATCAGTGCAAACAAAATACGGATCCATAAACATGCAAGAAAATCTAAAAACCAAATCACTTACGTAAGTTTTGGCGCCAAAAAGACGAAGCACGGCGAGAGCCTACGTTGTTACACGACCTCCTCCTGAACAGTGGCTCGCCGCACTAAACAGACATCGCGCGCGATGCCTTGCGTAAGCGCCTAAATCCTCCCCGTTCGCCCCTCAAGCCCCGGGGACATCCATTATGCTGCTTTAATAATAAGCTCTCAACGCTTTAAAACATTTATTAATTGCTTGCTACAAAAACAGTATGTCTAGTTACTATTAATATATTAAGTGATCAAATACTTCAATCAAATTAAAGTTTGCTTAATTGATCCACAGTATGTCTAGTTACTGTTGAAATGACAAATAATCAATACTTTAATCAAATTAAAGGTTGCTTAATTAATCTACAGTAAGTTTAGTTACTGCTGATATACTAAGTAAATCGAAGCTGAATGTGAATGAGCTTTACGTATGATTTCTACAGTATGTTTACTTACTGGTCATGTGTTAAGGAACATTGTAACTTGATTTTTAAGGAGACACTTAAATTTCAACAGTAAGTATACTTATAATTGTTGTGCTAAGTACTCCTCAACAAAACTCATGACTTACTGCTCATATGCTTACTAAAATTTAAGGACCTAGCTAAAATATTAAAACGAGGGTCTCATTTTAATGTAGAGCTCAAAACGCTGATTCCGAATCTGTATATAACAATTTTTTGTTAAAATGTCGACTTACTGTTCTTATCGTAAGTGCGGCAGCATTACAAGCTCAGTGGCGCCCTCACCACATTAATAAAGATTTCTCAATAAAGAAAGCCTAAATTGAAAAAGTGCTACTCCAACATACTACAAAAGCCTTCAAGCTATTGTTATACAATACTTTTATAGGTTCTAAACATTCCACTTTTGAGAATTTCGAAATAAAAAAAAAGCGGCCTTTTTTTTTCTTTTTTCAAATTTGTATGTTTAGACCTATAAAAAACCTACTAAAGTATTCTATGAAAATAGCTTGAAGGCTTTTGTAGTATGTTGGAGTAGCACTTTTTCATTTTAGGCTTTCTTTATTGAGAAATCTTTATTAATGTGGTAAGGGCGCCACTGAGCTTGTAATAGGCCTCTTATAATCTAGTGATATAATCATTTATATGCAAACATCAAAATATATATGCATATTTTTTAAATTAGAAGCAGATAAAATTAGCTTAATCCTACTGAGATTTGTTTCTTTTTAGCGTTGTAAATATTACCCGTACTTCGTAAGTATCTTCAAAGTCTTATAATAAAATCAGTCGTAAGTACTTGCTAAAAATCACATACTTAATACAAACATCAACATTATTTTTATCTAAGACAGAAAAAAACTGCATATTATCAAGGCAAAATAACCCTCACCGTACAAACAAACAGCTGAGTCTTAGGCACGTATGTCCACAGTAAACAGGCATAAAAAATACATTTATAAAAAGTAGATAGTGTCATCATCGTTAGACAATAAAAATTCTTTGGGATTGTCTGGATTTTGACACAAACTAATTTTTTTTACAACAGATAGGCTAGGTACATCATCATGGTCCTTTTTTTTTGTTAATATAAACTTTAATGGTTTTTTTACAGTCTTATAAAATGTTATTGAGTAATATATTTCGTCGTCACCAGGTTTTACTTCTTCTACATAGCCAACGTAATATGTCCATTTTTTCCGAATTAAGTATCGTACGAGTACAATGTCAGTAATGCCATAATCCTGTTTTCGTTTATCTTTTTCTGAAATAATGTTATATGTATCACCTCTATTCTCATAGCTTTCTGTTTCAAACTTACAACTTTCTTCATTTTTGTTACTTTCTTCAACTAGTTTGCAGCAAGCTTTCTCAGGTATCTCTGATCTACTCTTGTAATTTTTCAATATTTCCATCTCTTCTGTTGTAGACACATCTTCTTCGAAATTTTGTTCACTGTCGTAAATGTCAGAATCACTGTATTCACTTATGCAATCCGAAACACTTGTCAAGTCGTCTGAAGCTACCACAGGTCGTTTTATCTTTTTAGATTCAGTTACTTTTTTCTGTTTTTTTTTGAACGACATAACTCTTTTTGCCAACACCTTTCCCTTTTTTCGATTTTATCATTTGTTGTTGTTGTTCTCTACTAGCAGGATTTATTATCGAACTTTATGGACCGGGTTCCATTAATATATTTTTTTTTGTGTTTTAATCTTAATTTCCTTTGGTTCCTTCTTGATATTTTTTATTTTTTCTTCCATTTTACGCCTTAAAACATCGTCATGAGTTATGACTTCGGCTCCTGGTCCCATTCTTTGTCGCTTAAGTTTTGTGTTGTTTCCAGCTTTAACTTTCATCAAGAGGAGTTCTTCAAAAGTCAGTATTCTGTCCTCTAATACTTGGATCTGCTTACCATCATTTTTGCAAATTGAAAAACCATCTTTATTGGTAGATGCGGATGCCTCACTTACCTGATGTTTTAAGAGTTTTCTATTTTCCAGTTCAATTTCATTCTGTTTGTCAGGGTCATGAGCATTACTCATAAGAGAACTATTTGAATCTGAATTCTCTTGGGAATCAAGCTCTTCACAAGTTTTTGTATGCACTACTTTTGAAATACAATTAAATGCTAATGAAAAAAGGGTTTTTGGATCGCTTTTGGTAGAAGAATTATCAACGTTGTCATCAAAATTAGGACATTCTCTTCGAGAACTATGCGAATTCTGTTCAAGCTTCTTTTGGGATTCAAGTTTTTGGTGATTTTTCCATTGCTGTAGCTTTAACGAGTCGAATTTCTCCTCTTCGATCGCTTTAGGATTGAAAGGATAAATTCCTGTCTTACGAAATCCGTTCTTCAAAACTTGACTGTCAATCTTTGTCCAAACTTCTCCAATTAGCCTCGCAAACTCTTTTTTCGACAGTGTAACTCCAACATTCAAACGCTGCCATTTGACAAGAACTTGATCCCAACGGTCTTTGAATGATTTCATAACCGCCACGTCAAGCGGTTGCAAAACGTGACTGGTGTGTGCTGGTAATTTCAGTATTGTTATATTGGCTTTGCGAGCTTCTTCAATTATATTTAAGCCCACATGGGTCGCGTGGCCATCATATGTGAGCAGAACTGGACGTTCATCCCCAATATTTGGGATGAAAACTTTTTTGAAGTACATCCCGAATACTTCACTTTCCATCCACCCATTCTTAGTCGAGGCATACGTTGTGCCTGGGTAAGCTTCTGGAGATGTCCACTCATCCCACATATGTTTGCCTTTAAAAATGATCAGTGGCGGCATTTTGTCTCCAAGCGCATTAACTCCAAGTAATACTGTTGGATTATCTTTTCCCGGTGAAGAAATGACTCTAGTAGCCGCGTGTCCTTTAAGCCCAACGATTTTGGTTTTTTTCCGGGTCTTTGGAGAAACTCGTCTCATCTAAATTCCAAATTGAGGACGGTTTCCCCAAAAGATTCAAATCACTTAATGTTTTCTCGAGTAAATCGAAGTACTGGTATACAATAAATGGGTTCATGGCTTTCTTTCGTGCGTATTCAACCGCTTGAGGTTTTTTAACTGACAAATTATGTCGCTTTTGAAATGCAGTGAACCATGAATTACCAGGTATTCCGTTTTTAAATGGTGTCGATATTTTGTTTCTCTTTACATATTCGGCCACCATTTCCAGCATTTCTGTTTTAGTTAATCCAAAGCCATGCTTTTCCATCAGGTGAAGACAGGAAGCTAACTCATTTTCGACTTGCAATGGCAATGCAGTGTTTCTTCCTAATGAATTTGATTTGGTCCTCTTATTGTAAACGTGATCCATAATGGTCATTCTCGGAATATGATACACTTGTGAAGCCCTGTAACCACTTAGCTCCCCATTTTTTACAGCTCTTACAGCTGCTCGTAGCTTCTCCCTAGAATAGGACGCTTTGTCCGTTTTCCTTATATAGTTACTGACCATATTTGCAAAATTGAAACTCGTCACCGGGATAATGGTCGAAAATAGCAAATTTAAAACAGCCTTGACACCAGAAGAATTCAAATTGTAATAAAAGTTGTATATTTGATGCTTGAATTTTGAAATGGCGTGCCAAACTACTATCGGGTCTGTAGCTACAATTATAACAACTTTCTGCGAGTATGAAGTGAGTTATCAACCAAGGCCACTTTTGTTGGTATAACCTTTCAAAATCGGTTCTTTGCAAAAAACGATCGATATCTAGAAAATCTGGCATCTTTTTGCATGACGTGTAGGTGATAAATCTGAAACAAAAAAGTTACAGGTTCGATGGTTTCGTACTTTTCACAAATGGAGTATTTTTAAATACGAGGCGGGGGTGCGGGAGGCGGATGCCGCCTGCCTGAGAAAAACAAACTGGTGTATTTAAAATTGTAGGTTAGGTTAAGTTAGAACATGTATTACGCTTAGTAACGTAGGTCAAGGTGACCTTTACGTAATCCCTCGCTTACTACTTCCAACTCAGTAGGTTAGGTTATCTTGGAGCGACCATACAATTCTTAATCAATTTTTTTTGGGCACGCAGAGTATACTCTAATTAAACAAAACAACTTGGTACGAAATAATAAATTTAAATTATTACTTATTAGTAATCATCATCATGTCGTATGGCATTTTTTATCTTCCTACTTATTAGTACTGTTAGTTATTTATTTTGATTACTAAACCAATATAAGTGATATAAATTATTTTTATAAAAATAATAATAAAAGATCATGCAAAATCGTGCGTTAACACATAAAACAGGAGCAATACAATTAGTTTTTAAAACATTTTAGGAGTAAATTAATTTATTACTTGTTGGTATTAATTAATTGTGACGTTTTAGGTTTAGGTCAACAATTGTTAAGCCTTAATATAATAATGCGTAAAACATTTATGCGTGAAAAACTAACAGGAACAGATAGTTATAACTTTAGAAATTAGGAAAAAAATTAATTATACCTAACAGTTTATTTTCCGTTAACGTTATGTGAAATGAATATTATGTAACCCAAGATGGACTCAAAAAATACGTGCAGGTGAAAAGGTTGACAATATATGCAATCTAGGCAAGACCGGCATATGACGGACTTACCTTATACATGCTAGACGGACTTCCCAACTTTTACATTTTGAGGTTAGACATTTTTTGCCGGTAATAATTACGAAATTCAAGCGATTTAAATGAATTCATCAACAGAAATAAGTATATATAGATCATTAAATGATAAGTCATTGCGTAAGCGCAATCACAAAAACTCCTTTGATATTCCACTTTATTTTATTTTTTTGAACAGACGTTGCACTCCCACGTCAAGTACAAAACACGAAAAAAAAATGGCCGACCGATTTCTTTCAACATAATGATGTTAGCGACATCTATGATTCTCAGTTCAAACTAACTTCGTAATACTGTTTTACCGACCAATCCATAAGAAACTAGTCGTTCAAAAATGGAAGTTATGGCCGCTAGATGGACTTACCTCCCAGACGGTCTTCCCCACATTGACCTTAATTAATTTATTTGAAGGAAATTAAATAAATATAAATATCTTGGACAATGTCAATCAAATTATTTAGTCACATTAAAAGTACCAGAATCTAGCCTGGACTTTTATTATGATGACTAGACAACGATATAGAATACATATATAGTTTCAAACATCCATGACTCGGGTATTTGTTGTTGTTTATATTCATCATACTAATATTTGAGTTGTAACAAAAACGGACATAAAATCCAGACACAATTGATTTTCCATTGTGTCTGGATGATAGCCACGACATGCGTCAAATACTACATTCGTCAAGTCCTTGTTTCGTCAAATTCGCTTTTCGTCAAATCCAAGTACAGTTATTTAGAACAGGTTGATATCCAATCTCGTTGATTAGGAATGAAACCTATTTGTATTAGGTATGATGAAAAATTGAAAAATGAATAAATAAACTGAGGGTTTTTGGCGGTTATTTGTCAGCTACGGTTGTAGTCCTCATATTTTATTGAATTTTTATGGTTTATAGTGAGTTTTGGTTTGTAAAATTACAAGATGGGGCACATGGCTGAAAGCATCAACATATTATGCCAAATATTTTGATAAAATAAAAAATGTTTTGAGCAATCTTAATAGCAGCGATGCTCTGTCAAAAACGAAAGCGAAAAATATTACTCAAAGTTGCGATATCTTACCAGAATTAAATTAAATAGATGAACATTTTTCAATTCTACATTTAGCACTTACTAAATTACAAAAATGCAATTTAACAATGAATGAAATGAATGAAACAACCTTTTCTCCAATACCAAAGCCTTCATTTTGATTGCTTGGAAATATTGTATCCCCTTTACCTTCATACATAAAAAAATCTAGAGGCACACCATCTGGGGTAGTGCAGACAAATTTTTTTAGCCCACACGGATTTGGTTTGGCCCTGATAAACTGCCGCATAGAAACTTGCCCCCAATAGGGTATCATCTGCTCATCAACACTTATACTTTGAGTTCTGGGAGTATCTAGGCAAGCTTTTCTTACAGCCTCAATCAAAGGATTAACTTTCCAGAATTTACTTTGTTTAGATCCTTCATCCAGTTCAAGATCGTTTACTAGTTTCAAGTTTGCACGAAGTTTGTAATAGCGGTCTCTAGTCATTCGGTCAGCTATCATTGCTACCCTCGTTTTATTAGCCCAATACATTCGGATCCTAGGCAAGCCCATATAGCTCATAGCTATAGTTATTTCGAAAAACAATTTTAATTCTTCTGCAGTTGTGTTCAGATTTTGAACTTTTTTTAAAAAGTAAGTCTGGTTTGTATAGATACTAAATCTTTCGTATGTAGTCTCGGTAATATATCTAGAAAAATATGCTATCGGTTCTTCTAATACTCGAACGCGACTTGCAGCTAAAGGTTGAACAAACATGCCTGGTGGATATGGCGCTAAATTGTCTTGGTGTTTGAAATAAAGTCGGCGATTTGAGGTCTGATGAGCAGCAACTGTAGCCAACGGTACATCGCCATCGCTTGAATTGTCTGTCGTATTTTCATCTTCTGGTTCCTGGAGTCGTAGTTCTGGAATGGGAGAGCCTTTAGCATCATCATCAGACAAGCCCTCTACTTCAGATTCATCGCCATCAAATTCTATTATTCTTGCAATCTCTGCGTCCCGTATTGCTATGAAAAAAACGTAACAATTAAAAAATCCGTCAAATAAAAGTAGTAAACTTTTCTAAGAAAATTATCAAGTCTAAAACCGAAAGTCTCTTCTAGGAGACAACTATGTGGCAGACGTTATTTTTGCGTAAATACGTGAAGAATTATTAAAATTATGTATCACACTTACGCCTCATGGTCTTAAAATATCAGACTCCATTAGTTTTCATTCAAAATCGCGTTAATTTAAACAAATTCAATTAAAAACTTACCTCGAGAAGCCATGTTTTGCAGCCAGTAACTTCGAACTGTCAAAACAAGTATTCGAAAATGGTTGACAATTTCAAACAAATATTATTTCCCACTCGCGGCGTCCAATCAGAAGCGAATCGGCTCATAAGTATTAGTTCATACAAAAACCGCTAGGTAGCAGCTATAGAAAAATGGTCGCCTATAGAAGATGCCAGGCCCGAGGAGGATAAGTAATTTCTGTAATAAGGTTATCCAATTTCGGTTGCAATCATACCAATTTTTTTCAACAAAACAGCTTTTAAAGTGTGGTTGCTGTGACTTATACAAGCACACGTCTCCCTTTTGCTGATATTCGGTGCTATCACTTAGAAAGGCCGGTGTTAAAGTGTATGAAGCTGTTCCTCCATTTTCAATATACATTTTGTACAAATTGAGCATTGAATCTATATAATATATAATATCTCTTTTGCATTTTTATAGATTTTTTTGGTTAGGTACTCTCTTTTCCCGGCTGTCGTCATCACGACGATAAAATTCTTCTATTTCATTAGCCTTTCTTTCCTTTCTTGTCATCTTTTTTGTGTTTATATGCTTTCTTACTCTACCTTTCAGTCCAACTTTTTGCGTGAGCTTTGAGGTAAGTTTACAAAGGGTGTCTCAGAATGTTTTTCGTTTTTAGATGTTAAATAAGAAACAACAATATAAATTAAAACTCGTTTTATTTATGGTTTATTTAAAGATCAATTCTTGAAGTTTATTTATGAAAAACAACCGTTTGCAAATGCGCACCATTCACTTGTTCACACTAATTTAACCTGGAGCTGGATTGTAAACTTTACTTTTTAGGTAGCCTCATAGGAAGAAATCAGCAGGCGTTAAATCAGGGTTCCTCGGTGGCCAGTTGATGTCTCCTCGGCGACTTATCACTCTTCCAGTGAATAAATCGTGAAGAGCAGTTAATGAGTCATTTGTAACATGAGAAGTGGCTCCATCTTGATGACTCCCGCACACCGACGGAACACAGCAAAGCTGCTTGGCGCTGGACTCCGGCGGGAGGTGGTAGCGAGGCAGGCAGCTCCTTTTAGGGCTTACCATCATTTCTACTTTTTCATCCTTTTAGGTTGTGAAGGTCCTGGCAAGAGTTCTTCTATGATTTGCTCATCCTCAGTAGTAGGTGGTTCTTGATGAAGCTCTTCATCATCTTCATCTTCATGAAGCTCTTCATCATCTTCATCTTCATGAATAGGCACACCGTTTAGGCACTTTCCTTGGCAATGAAGGCATGCTTCTGAACAGTTTAACATAGCTTTCCGGCATCCACATTTGCCAGTACCACAGTCCTTTGTGCAGCGGCAAAATATCGTTTGCAGAAGGACCTCTGGTGCCGGTGGATCTTCAGTTTTTATGGGCTCCAGGGTGTTTTATACATACTGCCACCCCCACTCTTGAGGGGGAAGCTCATTCCCGAGCTACTTCTGCACTTGATGGTAGGTGCGCCACTTTCAGTGGGTGGGAGAGAGCTGATGTCAGGCTTTAATTTTGCCACTGACCTCATGAAAGACTGGAAGCGGTACTGGTTCAGGGAAGTTACTTTTATTGGTGCCCCATACCATTTCAAGAAGCAAACCTTCCCAGCCTCTTCAACCTCACTTTGTGGGCATCTAAGATATTCAATATAATTTTCACCCACTGTTGTCAAAATTGCAATCTCAAACTGTTTCCGCCTTCACCGCGTGGAGGTACTCCCAGCTTATGTTTTCATTGAGTTGTTAAAGAGCCTGTGGGCTGATCACTGTCTTCAACTGTGATAGATGTTAAAATAGTACGTTAAACAGCAAAAAGTTAATTTTTTTTCAAGACAGAGATGTAGCTCGGAATTGGGTGGGAAATTTGAAAAAAATGACCTGAGTATAATTTGTAGAGAATTTTATGGTCTTTCATTAAGTCTTACAAAGTTTTTCTGTAGAACGCACCGTTTTTGAAAAATAAGCGAAAATTTTAAAAATGGGACCTTTCCTCCCCTCCCCCCACGCCGGCTATTCTCCTGGAGGTCAGGACTTTTAGTATGTTTATTTCCTAAGGACTCTGAACATGTTCCCGAAGAAAATGCTTACGACCCTTCTCATGCACTCTACACCCCCTTTTGAGCAGTTCATTCAATGGGCTATTAGTATGAGTTCCGTTCGTTCATTGAACGATTGATTTTGATGGTTCGACTTGATGCCCATTGGACAAACCAAAGAACGTTTAGTTCTACGTTACGCTTCGCGTCGGTTATATTGTGATCGGTACTACCTAATGAATTGGTTATTCTCCTGATCACCATATCGGCCCCTTTAGAAAAATATCTCTTTCTGGCCTCTTTACAATAAGATTGCTGGGCTTTCTCCTGTCAATTAATGACAAGGTAGGGGAGTCTGGGTACGGTTGCACCAAATTTGCATTGAACGCCCCTAGCACTGCCATTATGCAACATAATTTCAAACAAAGCACTTGTTATGAGAGAGTAGACTTTATCTTCAAATACATATTAGAATTAGAGGCTCAACTGCCATAGTTTTTGGATGGGAAGCGTTTAATCAAAAGCAGTACCTCTGGTTCAATCGTCCCCATTCGAGGGGCGGTTGAACCAGTGATGGGTATCGGTTGAAGCATAAACAAATAAGTAAAATAAAATCAGTTTCTTTATTAATAATCAACAAGAACTACCATAGCACCATTTCTATCAGTCTTATAACACATACGAACATAAAACGAGTTCTCCTGCTCTGATTTAAACTAAAAAAATAACTATCAGTCTTAATAATTAAATTGTAATTTAAGATTAGTTTTTCTAACTATCTCAAATTACCTGTAGGAACAAAAACGAGCCTATCTAGCGATAACTAAAAAAATACAATTAAAGTAACAAATAGAGAACTTGTATTCATCACAGTTGAGGCAAACATAATGTCGCATTTTACAGCCCCCTTGACATTGCACCTATGTTTCTCCAGGTCTACTCTCTGTGAACGCTCCCACACATATAAGGCAGAAATGCTCTTCTTCTGATGAAGCTGGTGTGTTAGCCTTCTTTTTCTTGGCTTTACCTATGGGCTTCTTCACTGTGGTATCTTTAAGTATTGTCTTCTTTACCTGCTTAGATTTTTGTCGTTTCTGTCTATCTTCGTGTTCTTTTCTTATAATCTCCTTTTCCGGAGTGTCTGTGTAAATAGTAGACTTCTTTGCGGCCTCTGTTTGTTATTTTCCGGGGGGCAGCTTTTGGGTAAGGTCGTATGTATTGTTACAGGTGAAAACACTTTGTTGGCTCGGGTTATGATCGTTGATGACTGACGTAACTTTGGTCCGAATGCAACCTTGGAGCAGCAGTAGCATCTCTAAGAGAAATATTTGGTTCCGGTTGTATTGCTGGGTCTTGTAACTGTTGATGACACACACTTTGTGCAGGCGGCGCTGTTGATCCTCCAAAGTTTTGTGGGATATTAATCTCTGCGTTTAGTATCGGGAATTGTGTCATGTTTTCAGAAATAGGAGCTTCGTTCAACAATGAAGGTGACAGCGGTGGTGTTTCCTCATCAGGTGCTAGAACAACCATTCCTTTCAGTGCAGGTGCAATCACCTCTGCTGGTGCAAGTAATTTTAATTCTATCACTGAACTCAGGCCTAAAATTGAACGCACATCTTCTTTAATAATTATAAATTCAGTCTCAAATCTTCTGTTCCTTTCAAACTACAAATTTTTAATATTATTTTCCCCAGTGGTATTATTTTATTTCCCCAAAAGCCTCAAATAAAATCTTGGTCCACTTAGGATTTTCATCATCGACTAATCTTAAATCTTTTAATGAAATTACATTAACTTGAGCTCCCGTGTCAATATTAATATCTTATTTTCAATTGGTATTTGTATTATTTGTCATCGAGTCATCAAGAGAATTAACAGTTTTGTTCCTACATCCTTGCGTGGTCCATGATCTTTATTACATTTTAAACAATGATAAAACTGACTATTATAATTGTTACCGTTCTTTGGAAACTTTGTTTTGTTAGAATTGTTGTAATACTTAGCTTCATTTTAAAAATTCTTGGCACGTTGTTGATTCTGGACAGCATCCACCGATACAGTTTCCGCTTGTTTCTGCATAATTTTGGCATGTTCTTTAGACAGTTCTGAAGCCCTGTACCTGTCAACTGTCTGATCCAATGTTAAATTGGTGCTCTCCAGAAGTTTCTGCTGTAATGCTGTGTCTCTGATACCAACACTTGAGTGTATCTTCTTTTTGACATTTTCACAGTTCTTGCGAAAAGTGAGCGACCTGTCTAGAGTGATTCCCAGGTACATAGGGATATTGTTGTGAGCAGTCGGCACCCCTGGCCACGTGATCTTCAGTTTACGTCCCGCTTGTCTGTTGCGAAGGTGAAAAGCGCAAGATTCTGTTTTTGACGGGTTAGGCTTGAGAGAGTTTTCCTCGTAGTGCCACGGTGAGGTCAGCCTCAACTTCGGCAAAGCTAGTGTGTTGCGAAGTTAATGCAAGGTCGTCTGCGATTTTGGTTGTAAAGCAATTGGGTTGATAAAAATCAAGATTTAAAAAAAAAATTTAAAAAATCTGACTTATTTGATTTAAATCGGATTTTTTTTATTTTATTACATTCTGATCTTTATTGAATTTGGAATCCAGTTATTAATTAAAGAAAACACAATATATTTTTATCCACATGTTCACACGGCGACACCATCAAGCTACGCCAAACTAAAATAAGCTGGCCGCGCCTAGGTAGAATAATGTAGGTATAACGTCTCACGGCCAGCTTATGTTTGTTTTGCGTAGCTAGATGTTTCGCCGTGTGTATTTGGAATATGTAACAAACAATATTATAAAATTATCAAAAATCAAAAAGTTCTTCTAAAATCAAATCACTTTTTATTAAAAATCACACTGTCATTTGAATTAGAAAAATAATTAGTTAAGTTTTTTTCAAAAGGAAGACTAATTTGGCTGCCTTCTCGGTGCCTAATCTATTTCTTACTTTGCTGTACACCATATTAAATGCCAAAAATTATTCTTTCGACCCCAACGGAAGAAGCAACTGTAGACAGCAGTTGCTTGATTATATCCAATTCTTCTTCGGTTATACATTTTTTCATATTATATTGTATTTCTACCCACCAATCAGTAGGGGTAGTTTTCTGTATGACTTGGTGTAGGTAAACAGCATTGGACACGTGTGTGCGCGCCATAGTTTATGTCGGTGGAAGACCCTTGACACATTTTGGCTGATTTGGTCGCAGTAAAAAAGTATTGATTTAAATCATTGATTTTTATAAAAAAATCACTTGATTTTAATCACGATTTAAATCACTGATTTTAATCACGATTTAAATCACTGATTTTAATCAAGTGATTTAAATCGTATCAACCCTGAAAGCAATGCCAAACAGTGTGGATGCTTCTACTGTCCGGAGCGACTAGGAGTCTCATGGCTCGCCGGCGCAGGCTGGCCGCTGTCCCCTACACCCTGCGCCCAGCGCTGTTGCGATGCGACGGTGGTACAATCGGCGCGAACAATCTCAAACAACAGGAGGCTAGGTGTCCACACAAAGCAGTCAATTTTTGTACAAATTTTTTAGATTAAAGTCAAAAGATGATGTGTGAACACCCTTATTCATTTGACACATTTATTAATTATTTTAAGAACTCTTAAATCTAAGTTGCGAGTTTAACGTAAATAAACCAAAAAAACTTTAAATATAAAATGGTTCTTAAAAACTAAAAATAAAGAAAACAAATAATTGCAGCTCTTACAGAATCTAGAACTTACAGCTACATCAAAAATGCTCTATTTTTTTCCTAATATTTATAATAAACCTAGAATTTAGTCAACTTTACTCGGAGTGAACATAACTTGAAATACGGCAGGTTTCGATATGGTTTGGTGCCTCCGCTTTATTTAAACATTGATTTACATGGTTTATTCCAAAAACTCCTATCATGTTTACTTTGTTACCTCCAAGTGATCTAGAGTGGAATCGAAATCAAGACAATAGCAGGGCAAGTGTACCTACTGATTTTTCCCTCGCTTCAGCCCCGTATACGTGCAATTTGGTCATTAACTATATTTATGCGAATATACATAAGTTTCGATATTGTGTTCCACCCTTAATGTTTGAACATAACATATTAGCATCAAACTAAAGATTGATGTAAAGTAAATTCGTTGGAATAGAAGTTTAGATTTAATTATCAAAATGCACATTACCTTAAAGATTTACCGTTTTTTTTTTATAATCCTAAACTTGGCCTTTTTAAAAGCTTTTACATTTTTTTTTATCTAACCTATGTTAACATAAATATTGGTATATGTTAACATCTTTTATAACGAGATCTATTTGAGTCAAAACATATTTAAGTACGTAATTTCTTGTACCTAAAAACAATATTTTTTTAAAGAAATGTATATAAAGATTTTATTAAAGAATCAACAACAAATAAATGATAATTTTTTTTGTGGCACTTTCATCTTAAGGCTCAAAGTTTAACTTAGTGATTCAAACCAGTTCTCAGATATTAAAGACCGAAAAAAATACTTACAAAATTATACGTACTTACTAAAAATAGCATTATAAAAAAAATATTTTTACATACTTAAAACAATCCATAAACTTAATTCAAAAACTGAAACTCAAATTGTTTTTATTCAAAATATTAAATAAATATACAGGAGTTTGAGCCAAAATAAATGTACATTTCTCATATGACTCTTGTGAGAAACATTTCTCATATGACTCTTGTGAGAAACATTTCTCACGTTTCTCACAAAAATCAAAAACGTTTCTCACATTTCTCACAAAGATGCGTTCACATAGGTAACTTTTTACTGATGAACAAATAGGTACCTATGACATGTCATGATTCAGATGTACAGGAATAAACATAGGATTCAAATATGTACATGGTATTTTTGTGTTTAGTCTAACGAAGATATTTAGGCCAATATAATTTGTATACGTATACTCATATAGATATCTTGTATGTTGCGTCAGAATTAGGGTTAAAATATAAACATATATTTTTCGAGCGTATGTATGTGTGTGTCTATTTCTTTTTCACGCCCAACAGTCTATACGGCTCGGTGGATTTAAACATATGAGGTGTCGTTAGATTTTTTTTTTATTGTAGAAGTGTGATTAGGCTAAAATTAATTATGAAAATCAAATGGTGGATTTTTTCGCAAAAATTTGATGTCATAATTATTTTTTTAACCTAACCTATGAAGTGGGGTATCATTTAAAGGTAAGTGTTTAAAATATTTTTTAGTTTTCTTATACTTACCTACCATTTTTCATTTTTAAACGACCAAGCTGGCAAGTCGCGAAGCGCTCTTTGTCGCTGAGTAAGCGCTCGCAAGGTACACACAGCCACACGTCAGACTACCCCACTTTGACCTTGAGGCTGCCTCTATTCCCTACACAATAAAAGCTGTTTTCGTAGTTCACATGGGTAACCTGACGTGCTGCCGTCTGTACATAATGATCCCTACGATAAAGAAATAACAAAATTTCGTACCAATTTATATTATACTATAACTAATAATTATTAAAAAAACAAAAGTAATTGTTTTCAAAAAACCAAAAACCCAACTGCTTAAAAAACTGAAAAGAAAACAAGATGTCCATCCAATGCGAAATACAACATGTAGGTATGAACACTTTAAATATAATTAAAATCAGGTAAATTATTAAATATTTGTGCGCCTGTATCATGAAATTTGGGCTCTTCTAATTCACACATTATATGCGTTTCTGTTATCGTATCCTCTTCTGCAATGTCGCACCAGTCAAAAAGCTTCTTCTTTATTTTTTTTAAGCCCAATACCTTGTACATGTTACATTGAATTGCAACTATTTTAGCAATACAATAATAAATTCCAAGCTTGACTACAACCCAGCTCCCTTCGTGGAATTTGTTCAAATTATAGTATTCTTCTTTATCGCCAAAATCTGTGTTACTCTTAGATTCTTGTTTTCTGGGTATGTTCATTTTAGTTTTAAAATCAACAGGCTTAAGTGTAATATTCCCTGTATATTTTTTTATGTCAAAATTAATATTCTCCGTAACTTCTAGTCGTTTTTCATCAAATTTACAGCGGGCATTGCTTGTGATTGTTTCTGGAACTATATTTCTTTTTATTTGGTCTGGAACAATGAAATTGTTTATTTTAAATACATACATACCTGCACACTTTGTCAAACTTTTTAAGACATCTCGCTATCCACTAGCACCCTCAAAAGAAAATAAATCATTGTCAGGTGTAGGTAATCAAGTATTTTTTAAAGATTTAAAATTAATTTGCGGATATTGCACGTGCATGTTTGAATAGCTTGAGAGGGTTTTGTTAAAGACAAATAGCCCCGATTTTGCTGGATCGATTAAAGTGAAACAATGGTATAAATTGTTTTATTTTAATGGTATAAATTGTTTCAATTAAATCGATCCACCAAAATCGGGGCTATTCGTCTTAAACGAAACCCTATCAACACGAATCAAACTTTTGGACTCAACTCACTTAAGTTTTTAAACTCTTTTTTCAAGCCTATGTTACACGCAATGTATGTATACTTACTAAATTTTTCTTCCAATAATCCAACAGGAGTGTCTATTTCATCGAACTCACGAAAGTTGTCGTCGATTGATTTGTCTGAAATGTAAAAACTGATTTAAGAAAACAGTACACAGCATGATTGGAGAATATTATAGGTGAAATAAGGACATTACCTAAAGAAGGTCCTGGAATACTCATTTCAGTATTATCCGTTTGTTGGATCACCCAACCCTCATTGCTTTCATCACTGCAAGTTTCTGGTTTATATAGACTGTCATCAGATTCGGCATAGGTTATATCACTGTCTATTTCTGTTTCTGATTCAATTCTTACTTTACGTTTCCGTGTCTTTGGTACAATTTTTTGATGTTTTGATTGTTTTATTCTTGTTGAAGTTTGTTTTAAATTAGATTCCTGAGAGTTTTTGATCAAATTGTGCGTTTTAACGTCGATACAGGGACAGATGCCTCTTTTAACTCCACAAAAACAACTAAGGTCACGATACTGCAATTTATTGTTCTGACAAATTATTTGGTGAATCCGCATTGTTCCTGGTATCGGTACCAAATTTTCTGGGATTCGACCTTGTTTTTCTTTAATCTCGGAATCTGACACATAAAAAAGTGGAACGTTAGTTATATCTTTCAAAATATTTATGGCACTCGTTGCATCAATAACGCTATTTCCATGCGAGACTTCCTGGTCCAGCAGCCGTTTGATAGCACCACCGACACCATCAGCAGCACCTTTTCCGTGTGCTGCTTCAAAGAATGACCATGTGCCATACAAGAACCCGTTTTGTTGTAGTAATTGACCTACTTGAAAAAAATTCTTCTTCTGCCGATATTGAGTGGTGGGCCCATCAGAAAAAAAATGTAGGTCATTGCCTTTGGGGAACGTTATTTTCACGTGATCGATAACAGGCTGCAAATGCGCCCATATTGCACCAGGATTGTGATCATTGTTCGGTGATATCGAAACGAAAGACTTTGGTTTGTGATCTTTCGAATAAATCACTCCAGTGTGAAGTGTGATTTGTGCTTGTGCTTGGAATCTCGCTGGATAGCTTACATAAGTAATTTTCCGAGAAATCAACCAATATGCATAATTCATATTCATTAAGGTTATCTATAGCTTCGCGGTATTTTGAGTACTGATGATTTATGTAAAAAAAATGAATTTTGAACAAAATTAGTTCTTTTGTAAACAATGAAACCAATTCCGAGATTGTGCCTGTTCTTGATACATTTACATATTTTCTTGTGGTTTGAGAACTTGTAGTACCATCGCCATTTTGCTTGACATATTCATGTTGCTTACATTGCCATTCCAGCCATGAACATTCAGTTTCCTCACTAATTTCCACATTAAACAATGGCTTTTTAGCTTCACAAGAGGCACATTTAGAGTACATACACTCATATGAATTTATATCACACACAACAGACCTTAGTAACATATCTAAATTGTGCGTATCTATTATCTTTAATTTATGCAATTTGATTGCCTTTTGTGATAAGTTATTGTGTTTAATGCAAACACAGGTATCCCGGTCGCTTAGTTTTGGACGTGTTACGTAAATTGGTTTATTCCTCCAAGGAAAATCATCTTCAGTCCATTCTGGTCTTTCAGGGTTGTCCCTGATATCATACTCGGCTTGCTGGATGTTTCCGCGTCGCCTACCTCGAGATGCTGTTCCACGAGAACGAACACGACCAGTGCCTCTAGCTCTCCCTGCGTGAGTTCGGGGTGTATTGAGTGACGTTCCAGAAAAAATTCTAACATCAACCTCATTTGACTGAATATTTACGCATCCTCTACCTCGAGTTGATCCTCCACGAGTACGTACACGACCACGTTGACAAGATGTCCCACCGCGAGTCCGTGGCCGTTCCGGAAATTGGATAGAGGCACTTCATCTTCTGAGCTTGAATCTGACGAGCTATTGTCCGCATTGTCACCATAATTTACTATGAAATCTGCATACTCTTCTCCGTCATCTTCAAATTCTGAATTGTTCAGAGCACCATCGTCCACAAGGGCTTGGATTTCATCATCCCGCAAACCTGTGAATAAAACACCTAGGTGTATTGGTGCTCAAAGCATTCCTGAACCTCTATTAATTTGTTGGCGCGAGGGCAGTAATTCAAAGTTACTTGAAAAATGTTTTGGGCTGGAGTCGCCATGTTTATTTTGGTGTTTCAAAAGGCGCGTGGGCGCCACGAGGGTATCATAAAAGTGGTAAACCGTGGTTGAAAAGGCGGGACCGTCAAACGTGGACAAAGATGATGAGGCAGACAGTGACGTAACTCGGTGTGATGGTCCAGTAGTAGGAAATTTTATACTGGCGAAATTCCCGTCTGCAAAAGGGAAAATAGCATACAAATATGTGTGTATAACAGAAGACGTTAGTGAAGATAAATTGTCGTCCAATTGCTATGCTATGCTAACTACAAAAAATTTACAATTGCTATGTGCACATGAATAGTTTGTAGCTATAACAAAGCAAAAAGTTGCTAGATTCGTATTAAATTCGGTTTCAAAATTCCGCTAGAAGTGGCTAAAATAAATTTAAGTTAAGTTTACTTGGGTTTAATGAGAAAGTAACTCTAAATTCTTAGATTTATAGAAATTTAACGAAAAGGAGATGGCCCAAATCCCATACAAAAAAAACCAGGCCCGGCGCAAAAATTTTGTATCTCAGATTTTAGAGGATATTTAAAAATAATATTTTCAACCGTCACTATCTCTCTATCGGGTGGCTAACATATTTTTTTTTTGCTCAAAAAGTTTTGTAGGCGTTCCTGTTAATTGACTAAAATACTTATTATTATTTGTGATTATTGAGTAATCTCAGTCACATTCAAAATTATCATAAAACCATAGGGGTAGAGATATATAAATAAACACAAACATAGTTATAAAAGTATTTATTTGTTGAAAATACATTCATATGGATTAAAATTAATTATTTTCCAAATCTATTAATGCATAATCTAAGCCTTCCGCCGGATGATCAAGTACTCTTTCATTATGTCTAGCCCAACCTAAAAAGTAAATGACGCTCATAACATGGGCGCAGCTTCCCAAAGTCCGTTGGCCGTGTATGCAGGAACAATAATATTCTCTTAAGGCATTAATTCCACCGATCGTTGTGTTATATAGCACGTACGTATAATAAGTTTTGCTTCGAACGTGCCGTGATTGAATGCGGCAACGGATGAGCACATTGTTGGTCGGTGCTTCAGATCGAACAATTGCATTACCTTCTATGGTAAGATCCTCTGAGTGCCTGTATACCTCTATTTCATACACGCCCGTTGCTTTTACGTGCTCGCTACAGTATGAGCGTGATATTTTAATATGGTATGTTCCTATGGCGAACTTAATCAAGTCCTCGTATGACACCTCCGGAAAGTCCGCCACTTGCGGAATGTTCGCCTCTAATCTTGTGAATGTTGCTCGTTGCCTATTTAAATTATTTTCTTGTACATAAACTGCTAAGAGGTTGGGCTTATGTAAATTACGGTTTATAGATTGAATAAAATCGTTAGTATAAACACTATCATCATATGTCCTGGAAACAGTTAATCAATGCTGCAGCTATTTTATAATCGCTAAAAATGGTAGTCATCGTACTGTTGAACATTCTGTGCCGAAATAACTTAAAATCTCGTTTGAATTTTCCATTAACTGTTTCGACAACCCATCGACATAAGGTTATACTAGCCGTGACTTATTTGATTCGTCGGTTGTAAGTTGCGTTTCACCTCGTCTCTTGGAGGGGGGCATGTGTGCCACATAACCATGCTCCTCTAATAATGGGATGGAGTCACGAAAACCTCTATCAAGTATCAAAATATCACCTTCTTCCATAAAATAGTGAAACGCATTCTCTTCTGTAGGCTCGTCGTGATTTGATAGAATTTTAGTCATTATATCAGCATCGTTTGTTACAGCGGTGTATGGTCCTGTCACATCAAAGATGTAGCCGTCCCCACAAACAATCATAAATGGCTTTATTAAGTTGCGATATTTGTGTAAGCTATATGATTTCCTCTGGAATAAAAAGTTTGAGCTCTTTTCGACAAATAAGTATGTGCCATCACATATTATAATCGCTTTTGGGGATTCTTCACTTCCGAATATTCGTACAGGTAAAACGGTTTATGACATCATTTCGGGAGATGTGATCTAACCCTAAATGCAGGGGCACGAAATCTCTCAACAGACAGCTTCTCGCTATGTGAATTTTTCTGCTCACAGATGTATTCGGTATATTGAAAATAGTGCCAAGTCTTCTATTAGGCTCTCCTGTTCTTAGTTTGGACAAGTATAATCCCAAGTCTGTTTGTGGAGTACGAGATTCTCGACGCAGTGATGGGGTTTGTTGTAAAAGTTGTTGGAATTTTTCGTGATTTAAACCTGTCCAGTAATGCAGGCTGTCTTCAGCTATATTGCTTATATTTTCAAAATCTAGTTGACCTCTATTTTCAAGAGCCAACGTATATATATTAACAATATCAAGGATACTTTGAGCATTAAAGTCAGTGTGATGACTGCAATTGCGGAAAATTCCTCTAAAGGTGTGTGTTGTAAGTGTGATTGACAAATACGAGCCAGATCAGGAATATAAAAATGGTAATAACTTAGAAGGTAGGTTTATACGGAATTCGGAACACGTCGCAGTTGCAAATTGTCGCAATTGTTCATCATGCAGCGACGGGACGTGTTAGCTGCTCGAGTAAGCTCGGGAACATTCACCGAGGCTCCAACAATGGATAGCTAAGTTCTGAGTCAATTCGATGCCAGCATGCGTGACAAATTGATCTCGTACCATCAAAGGGTACCTGAAAAAAAAAGAAACAGTATGGCTAAAAACGATTTGCACGTTATCTGCCTACTTTACATTGTTGTCAATCTTATATTCCCGTATTCGCAGATATTTTTTGTAACTGATTTATTTATTAAGATAATCGACAACTACTTTGAATATACTATCATAACTTACAAGACACAAGCCAAACAATAGATTAAGTTATTGTACGTGCTAAGTAATAAATAAATACGTTAAGCACTTACCTCTTGTTGTGCTATATCACGCATCATAAGTTCTACAAAGTCCCGTCGTGACTGCAGAAAATGTTCAGTAAGAACATGTCTTCGCCGCCGTCGTAGTGAACGTTCACATACGATACACACATCGGCCATTAGAACAAAGCAAAACAAAAATCCAGTATGAAAGAGCCAATGTCGTAAAGAATAAAATCGAATTATCGGATAAAAAACAGCACAGATCACAGCAAACGCTAGCGAACGAACTGAACTGCACAAAAGCTACTATGTCTATTCTGTCATTGTTGCTACAAACTAAAGCGTCGCTATTTTTCTCACTTTTACGCAATAGGTGTGAGTGAAACGACATAATACCTCATACCCCCCGTCGCGCGTTCGCGAACGCTTGCGCACAATATCCTGCGCATCTGACCGCTTCATTCTTCATATAATATATGCTTCTCCCTCTTACTAATGAAACCGGTTTGCATTAGGAGCGATAGCGCGTCAGCAGGTAAACACGACATATCCTAACGATACAGAATGCATCAAATAATACTTATTAAGTACTATGATAATACAAGACTTAGATTATAATAGTGCAGTGGCGGATTTACAAATTTTCAAGGTATAGGCTGTAAAGCTTTTGCCGCCCTTGCCTCCACAATTTTCAAATTGTCATGTCCTAGATTATTTTTACAATTCAACAATTTCGTTGAAATTGTACGTAAATTAATTTTTAGGTATATTTTTGAGCAAATTAAAGCTCAATCATGTAAGATTTGGAAGGCGGGGTAATGCATGCTACTTACACAATTGGTAGACGTGAATAAACAGAATAAATAATCTTTATTGCGTTTACAAACAGTTGAAAATACTTAATTCAGTAAATTTATATAATTACGTTACAATACTTATTTGCGTGATTTTTTGTTGGCAAAATCATCGATGATATCGTCGTACGTGATTTTGTTCATCAATTCTGACTCTATGCACAAAAGAGCTAAAGCGTTTAATTTTTCTTGGCTCAAGGTCGATCTCAAATAATTTTTAACCCTTTTTAAACAAGAAAAACTTCTCTCACCCGAACAATTCGTCGCTGGTGTACATAAAGCCATACGAAGGGCTATGTCCAAGTTCGGATAAACGTTCTGCAAACTCTGTTTTCGCAGAAACGAAGATAGACTTTGCAACGATGGAAAATCTGGTTTCACCAGAATGCTTTGCGAAGAAATGTGGCTTTGAAAATGTATGCATTCTTGAACTAATTCAGTCTCTAAATCATTAGGATACATTTCTTCTAAAGACCGAGCCTTTTTCGTAAGGGTTGATGATGACAATTCGCTCATTGTGGTCAGAAATGAAAACTTTTCATTGAAATTGTCGTACGCCTTCTTCCTTTTTTCCAATTCGGATGCGAGTCTATCAATGATGACGAGAAATGTGTTAATTTTGAAAGTATCACTCGCGGTCATACTTATTTCTTCCTCGGGTGTTCCGTCAGCAAGTATTTTCCTTTTCGGTTGTCTTTTTCCGAGGTCTTTTGAGTATTGCTTCGACGCACTTAATTCCATCGCCATTTCTTCAAAATACTTGAAGTTTTCCCGTTGATCCACGAAAAACTTGCGAAGAGATTCATAAAGATCGGCTACGGTAATCAAATCGACGGTAATCAAATCGACGGTAATCAAATCGACGGTAGAAGCCTGGATTTGAACATTTACTTTGTTTATTCTTTCCAAAAAAACGTTCCACACAACAACCATCAACGCCGTTTCCAATTTATTCAACTTTGAAAGAATTCCCGTTGCTTCGTTTCTTGTGACAGGCTTCTCCGTGCAATCGTCCCTAATTACTTCCAAAGCTTTAATGACTTCGTGCCACGAATCTCTCAAACTTTTACACGCATCCTCTCTAGCTGACCAACGTGTGAGGTTTACTCTCTTGACTGTTTTGCCTTCTCCAACTTCAGTCATCAAAATCTTCCAGCGTTGTGTCGAACTTGAAAAAAAAAACGTATATTTCTTGGAGCAACATAAAGAATCGACAAGCTTCTGTGCACGATTCAGCAGTCGCCGTTGCCACTTAATTTAAAGAATGGGCAGAGCAAGGAATGAAAAAAGCAAATGGTGCTTGACGTTGAATTTTAGCCTGTAAGCCGTTGTATACCCCAGACATATTTGCGGCATTGTCATAAGATTGTCCACGGCAGTCTTGAATATTCAAACCCAAGGTTTTTAGTTCCGAAGCAATAGCAGCAAACATTTCTTCAGCTTTATGTCCCACTGAGGGCAAAAACTTGAGGAATCTTTCACAGGGTTCTCCTGTTTCTGAAACATATCGGATCACGAAGGTGAGCTGGTCCACATGCGCTATATCCGGTGTCGAATCGATAATTAAGGAAAAGTATTTCGCCCTTCTTATCTCATCTCCAATTTGCTTCAATACTTTATGGCCCATCAAGAGTATAAACTCATAACAAACTGTTTTCGACAAGTAACTGGTACTTCCGGATCCTTGATTCCCAAACCGCTCAATATGACTGGCTAAGAAAGGATCGAACTCAGCTAACAGTTCCAGGATCATCACTTTTCACTTTTCCCTCTAAAAGCGAGACCTCTTGAACACAGCCGCTTCACTACAGCAACAACCCTTTTCAAAACGTTTCTCCAATAAGTGATTTCTTCATCAATTTGCAAATGAAGTAAATTATCGATTCGAGCATCAATCGCACTTCTAGCTTTCAAACTAAGAATACTGGATTTATGACGCCCTGAGTTTTCATGCTGAGCTACTCGAAGTTCTGCATTTTTCCAGTCATTAAATCCTTCGTTCTCGAACTGAGTTTTATTCTCCAATGGACCAAATGCTAAACACGGCCCGCAGTATACGGATCTCTTACTTTCGGAGTAAACCAGCCAATTTCGGTCCTTTACTTCATTGTTTTTCATTTTTCTTTGGAAGATACTCACTGGCAAGAAACGACGTTGATCAGCATATAGTCTTTCACTTTTAGAGAAGTCAGAACATTTGTTTTGATCGAAGCCGCATCTTGCAATAATTTCCCTTAAAGTGTTGTTAATTTCCCATAAAGCTGGATCCTTGTTCTGATCTTCAGTTGTTTGCATTCGATCATCATTTAACGACTCGGTCCGAGAGGCATCTTCAATTTTGGAGCACTCGTCGTCAAGAACACAATCATCAACTTTTTCTTTAGTCGATAGTTCAACAGAGGAGCTTCTGTTCAAAAGGAGATAAATACACCATAAGAGAATTTTCAGAAATGCAATATTTCTGATATTTAGCTGAGTAAAGCTTATAGTTATGTTTAAAAAAAGGTGATGGGTGAGTATCAACACAACAGGTTCAAAATCATGGCAATTCATTTTTTTAATAGCATGGTATTTTATAAAAAAATAAAAATGTTCGGAATTATCGCTTTTTGGTCAGAATTACAGATTATAACTCCTTTTGTTTCATATGCTTTGTAAATATCTCCTTTTGATTCAGATAACTTTGTAAATAATCTCTTTTTGATTCAAATAACTTGTAATTATTTTAATACTGAAATAAAACATTAAAAAATGGTTAAGTTTTTATTTTCATTGTTATTATTATAGAAAGACACAAAAAATTAAAAATTAGACTCGGACGTGCCCCACATCAGGTTCGAGGCAAATACAGCTCCTGTCATCATCATCACAGACTCGGTGTAGTTCAGTTTCATCATCACTATCAACAGCGGTATTAGCATTGTTACCTAAAATTCTTTTATACCAAGATAATTCTCTCTGTTCAGGCCATTCATCTCCAAATTGCTTCTTTAGAAGATTTTCAACATCCTTTTTTTTATTAGCAGATAACCCATTCTGAAACCCTTCCAAGTTATCCAAACTCAAGGCATGTCTCTTTCCTCTTTTCAGGAGAGACTCATATGCTTCACCGTCACACTCAAATCTGTAGTTTTCTAAGGATTTTACCTTGCAGTCTGCCACATTTCCTCTTTTTGGTTTTGTTCTTTTTAGAAAGATACGCTTCATTTTTTGAATGGCTGTTATATTTTTGTAATGGCCTCCTAACGATTTAATGTCATAAAGGGACCAATGTTTATTTAAGATCAGCACCTTTCCATGGTTTTAAAAAATTTTGTGGTATTCCTTTGGTGTAGTAATTACAGGAAACTTCCTAATTTCCTTCTCCAACCGACCAAAGACCCGGTCAGCTGGGAGGAAGCTGTGGCCTCTGACAGGGAATGTTAAGTTAATCTGTCTTAAATGTGGAGGTGCGTTGTTATGTAGCCAGAACAAGAGCATATGAATGATATGGCTGTTCTTGTTCTGGCCGCCACAGCCATCACAGAACAGTCTCAGTGTTGTTATTTCAGCAGGTATATCGAGTCCATTCAAGTAAGTGTACAGAGCGGAACCAATTTCCACTGACCCCCTACTGGCTTGAGTCTCATTCCAAGTAAAAAAAGTTGGTTTTTTAGACTTTAAGTCAACTATACAAAAATTGTAGAGACTGACTTGCCGGGAATAAAAGGCATCCTGGATAGGAGTTCTCGGTAGAGGTTGGACCTGCTGTAGGTCGAAACAGAAGGATATACTCCCTTCTACTTCATCCTTCATGTACTGATGAGATAGATAGCCCGGAGTTTGTGTACCCATTTTTCTACCATTAATATTTGTTTCTTGGCTGGATCACATTCGTTTTTTAATTTGTTAGACCAAAGGGTACAAACATTACAGGCATCAGAGGAAGGGCATGAGAAGCCAATATTAAAGTCTTTATAAAATATATCATAAAACATTGATCGTGATACCATTAAATTGGCAGGAACAGAACTATTGTAATACCTCAACAATTTGGCACCATTCAACTCTGAACTTAGATAAATTCTTTTACTTTTAAATCTATTATAATGACTTTCCTTTGCTGGCAGTGCATTAAGAAAATTTCTGAGGCTCTGTTTTTTTTCTTCACTTTTAGTAGATTTTCTGTCCCCTCCTCTGTTTTCTTGCGGAAGAACTCCTTTGTACGTGGATGTGTTGATAGTTTGCAACCGTTTGTTTGTTATTGAGAAAGTAACCTTGAAAAATTCTTTACATACAGTTACCATTTTGTTCTTTTTTGATAACAAATGATAGGAGCAAGACATTTTTCTGTTTTTAAGCCCATTACCTAAACCACCTTTTCTTCTCTGAGGTTCATATGATGTCATTAATCTCGTCAAATAAACATCTTGATTGACTTTACTGTTTTGTGCAAAAAACAATTTTCGGTTTTTTATAACATTCAGAAGTGTTACCGAAGAACATTTGAATATACTGGAGGTCTTGTGTTGACATGGCTGCTTAAAATTAATACCAAGAGGATCCTTATCTGTGTACCTAAAAAAGAAAATTATCAAAGTTGAAGACCATGCTATGATCCTTTGTACTAGAACATAAACAGTGCTCAGTCGACTCATGGTAAAGAAAGTACTTACGTCTTCTTTTTATAAGTAGACCGATCTTTTCGTTGTTTCTTTCTCGGACCAGAATTCAACTGGCCTACAGTGTCCATTTTAGAAAAAACACACGCTGAACGGATGTAATTATCTATTTTATAATCTTTTTCTGAAAAAATACAGAAAAGTCAACGGGTTTGGCGGAAATCACAGCAGAAATTGACATTGACGTGATTGACGAATGACGAAACAGAAAAAAACTAAACTGTTTTTTTAATCATACATTTTGTAGCTCTGGATACAAGCTCTTTGAGCCGTCTTTGATATAACAAATCGATTTTTAAATAATCGTAATCGAAACGAAACGAAAATATCTCCTTTTGTACCGATAATTTTGGTCTAGTGGACATTTTATATGAAATATATCTCTTTTTGATCAAGACATAAATGATCTTTCTAAAAATATCGTTCGGAAATAAACTCTCTTTGATTGAAACTTGAAATTTGAACGTCGTTTTTGTATTGGAAATATAGCTTTTTGAAGCAAAATGTGTGCACAAGTTGGTGTATTCGAACATAGAGAACAATAAAAAAAATAAAAAAAAATAAAAATGAAAAGTGGATTTATCTCCTTTTGAACAGAAGCTCCTTTAGATGACAGATGGGCAGCCGATTTGAAGTCCGTTTCATCCTTTCCAGATTGCATTGTTGACGTTCCCGACTTTTCGATACAATTTTCATTTTTGAAAAAACTGTAAATTTTTGTGGTTTTTCGTATGATTTGCTCTTGTTCTTCTTTTTTTATTTTGGCCTTCTTTTTGTACTCCGCTCCGCTAAGTCGCTTTCTACCATCACTCATTTTTACAATTTCTTTTCAGGAACTGAAATGGAAAGAATGAAATTAAGAAGTTTATTTCTCAAACGCAAGCAACGGCATCCTTCGTTCCGAATTCCCGCAATAAATAGTTAGCGTAACGTAATTTTTGTTATCCTATCACGAAAAATCGAAACTTCTTTGCATAGTTTCCGATGAATTGTTTATTGTGAATTATTATTTCTATTGTTTCATGTTTGCTTCATTAAAAAAACAAAATGATAAGATAACCATGAGCAATCTTTTAGAATATCTTATAGTTGAATATGTTCAAATATGTTCGTATGAAAATGTTCAAAAGTTTAACGAGACTATGTTCCAAGCTTTGAAATGAAAAATATTTTTGAAGGGCTTTTTGAATGAATTTATTCGTTACAGATAATTTATTGTTATTTATTGGGATTATTAAAAGTTTTTACTTACCGGTGTTGTGAAAAAATTCATACAATCCGCGAAACACATCGAAAAATATTTTTTTGACCGCAGACTATCTCGCTATCGCTGCTCAAGGTTTTTCTAGAATTCAAATAAAATTTTCTAAAGCTAGTGCATGTTCAACACATAATAGTCGATACATAAGATTAAAATCGGTAAAATTATTCACTAAATTACTTCCTACATTCAAATTAAAATCACTAAATTATATACAAACCATGCAGTTCGCAGCCTCCAAAAAATAATAGGACTGGCTGTATGGGTTGACGGTAGGAAAAGAAAAAGACATTTTCTATAATTTCGCTCTTTACACTCATTCAAAGTGCGGGGAGAGGGCGCAAAGACCGATTACCGATTCGCCGCCCCCAACCGATTACTGGTTGGGGGCGGCGAACTAGCTGTTTCACTCTAGAATATGGAAGATTGCTAAACAGAAAACCGTCATCCAGAAATCTTTTTGATTTATGGTAGCAAAAAAAAAAAAAAAAAAATCGGTAACCAAATTTGCCGCCCCAAAAATCTGCCGCCCTAGGCTCAAGCCTACTCAGCCTGCTGGTAAATCCGCCACTGTAATAGTGTGTTATTGTATAATTTGGTTTGGGGTCGGATCGTGTGTGAGATGTCCCCGCATATTTATTTATTTATTTATAATTAATGAATAAAAGGATAAAAATATTTTAGTCGAGAATTAATGACTTTTAAATAAGAACGCCTACAAAACTTTTTGAGCAAAATCAATATGTTAGCCACCCGATAGAGAGATGGTGAGAGTTTAAAATATTATTTTTAAATATCCTCTAAAATTTGAGATACTGACCTTTTGCGCCGGGCCTGGGTTTTTTTTGGGCCATCACTTTTGTGCTAGGCTTTTTCAGTATTTTCAATTGGTTTCTAGCATTTTTTTTTGTGGTCCAAGAAAGTGGCTAGATTTTTTTTAGTAATACGGTTTCTTTTGTAGGTAAAGCCGTTGAAAATCCGCCAGATCTAGCCAGAAAGTGGCTAAAACAGCAACACTGTATTGCGCAAGACGATTGATACGAAATCCCGCAATGTGATTTGCTCGCGATCGAGGGCACGCTCCTGCTCCAGCAGAAGCCGCGTCCGCAGGTACTGTCGCTTGCGATTTCGCCGCCTCAAGTTGCCACCGGCCTTCTGCGCTTGTAACCGGGATCACTTGATACTTGTATGGCAGCTGAAAGTAATTAATAATTTCCTTGAAAAAGTCTACCGTCTATCTCATAGTGTGAGGCCGCCCGTCTGAGGAGAACTTAAGTAAAGATCGATCATAATAATGAGGTTGGTTTTCCGCAAAAGGTCAAATGCGAAGCACCCTCAACTCAACCGACGAAAGTGGGTGCATTAAACGATTTATGTGAAAGGGTTTGTCTGAATCATAGTCTGTGACGGTCTGTGGTCTCTGCCGACCTCCATGCGACAATGGCGTTAGTATACTTTGTTATATTTTTAAATGCATTTCTGTAGTAATTTTGGTACCTACGTATCAGTAAAAAAGTAAAATGCCATATGTATGGCCTTGACCCCAATGATCGACGGAGAGACTCGTGGTAGCTCTCAGCTGCATTATTTGTGTGGTGTGGACTCCCCGTGTACTTTGTCATTCGGGCTCCACATGTAAACATCTTTTAAAATTAAAATCATATTGTTGATGATTCTTGCGGTCGGTGTGAAATAAAAGTTAATTGATATCCAAAACTCGTGGTTTCCTTTAATCTCGTTTTACAATGGTGCTTTTCAGATAATAGGTTAGTTAGTTAGTTAGTTTAGTTTAGTTTTAGTTTTTCTAACCTAAAAATTTATTTATCTTAAAATTATAATCTGATAGATGTCAAAGGTTGTGAATGCACCACCTCCTTGAACAGTACTTCATCAACGTTTAGGAGCATAATGCCAAAAGCGCAAAATGCCAAAAGAGCAGAATGTCAAAAGCGTACAATGTTTGTCATTGACAATGACAAAAATGGTACTTTAACAGGGGGTGACTGCATGAATGTTACGAAAAATTTTACGTCATATAAACGTGAATTATACAGCACATGTCATATACTTTAACTAGCTTATTCAGCATTTTAGTTACTCACATTATAGTCATATAATAAACGTTTACTCGGCATTTTTCAGTCCTAGTATAAGAAGCGTTTACTAAGCCTCCTTATATGACTATAGTGCCAAATAAGAATCTGCTTATTGAGTCACGTCTATACGTCACGAATGTGACTATTTGGTAGAGTAATAACATCTTATCGACGGTTAAGACTCAATAACGGCTAAATATCAAAGCGCTAATTTTACAGGAGACGAAAAAAAACATTTTGCTCTTTCAAATGTTGACTTATCATAAAATGTTGTATCAGTATTAATACATAAAAAAGTACAAAAATAAAGTACGAAAACGTTATTGTTGTAGCAACAGATTTTAAAAAGATAGTGTAAGTTAGTTGGTATTGGTTCAAATTGTGATCATATTATTCAGTAAGAGTGAGATAGCGGTTTTTTTCACTTGAACTTAAAACACCTAAATAATAACCTCATTTGTAAATAAAACTCAAAATATTAAAATATCTCTTATTTTTTATTAAATTCTTAAAATAATGTTAAAACTAGTAAGTATCAAAAGAAAATCAACATAAATGAGTAATTGAGAAAAAAAATCCTTAACAGCGTTCAATAAGTAATTAATGACAAACACTAGATGGAACTTGTTTTATGTTTTCATAAATTATTGAATGTTTTCAAATATATAATATAAAAATAGTAATATCAAAGAAAAATCAAACACCTAATATCTTGTACGAGTCGTTTAGAAAAATGTAAACCTTAACAATGAGGCAATAGGTGCAACTTTTTGAAAAATTTCTATAAATGCATCTTTTTTTACCTAGATCAGATAGGTTGGACTCGTCGTAATTAAATATAATTATTAGACAGTGTAAGGTCCTCAACTTAACTTTTCAAATTTTCAATGTGTCAGGTCCAACTTTCGCTCTTGATTTTTTTATGTTCTAATCTAAGCTCTCTTTGACTAAAATCTTCTTTGTGTCTCTTCAAAACGCTGAAAGCCCAATCGTGTCCGGGCAGATTATTACAGAATTTTATCACATTTTTGCCTTGTTTGTCTAGATATGCTTTAGCAATCATGCGTAAGTCTAGTGCATTTAAAGAGTGGAAAGGAAGGCCCTAATCCGAGCACGTGGCAGCTGCTCTTAGCAGGGCTTTTTACTCTGTGTGAGTGAAAACAGTACCAACAGTCCTGGTGTTTACCCCTTTGTATCGGTTATAGAGTGTGCTAAAAGATATATTGTAAAGTATTGAAGCCGTATGTAGTGACAATTCATCATAGAGCTTCCTTGTGTCTGCAAGCCGCTTACAGTTTCCAATGCGCTGTGTAATGCCTCTTCAAAGTCCGCTACTATGTGCTGCAGTAGTGGATGTCCCGACGCCTGCCAAACACGCGGCAGCACCGTGTCATACAGCGTTCGCGTCCTGTTGCTCATCAGGACCACGATGGGATGGAAAAAATGACCATGAAATACACATGTTATCGTTAGGATTTGCGCGGCATTCACCAGGCCGGATGGCACAATCTGGAAAGTGCGGTCTACGAGCAGCGTTATGCTCAAGCGGAGGCACTCTACAAAACCCTCCTTGGCCAAGACGATCGCCCACGCCCCAATAACTTGCACTGTGGCCAGAAGCACGCCACGGTAGCGACAGTGCTCCTGGAGAGTTGTGCCATATTAAGACTGCAGCGTGTGTGGCACCGGTCCTGCTTCTTCGCCAGTTCCGCATCGAGGAGACAACCCCATCAAACATCAAGACCACGATGGGGTGGAAAAAATGGCCCTGAAATACACATGTTATCGTTAGGATTTGCGCGGCATTCACCAGGCTGGCTGGCACTGTCTGAACTGCAGGCGCTTTTGTTGTGCTTATTAGCATCTCCTCTTACAATTCGTTGTAAGAAGAGATGCTAATAACTAATATTTTTCATAATCTGTATTAAACGGGCTTTCTTTGAGTATTTTTAGTTTTCAAAAATAAAGCCCCTTTAGTAATAATGAATTGTACACCCTCAATTTATCCGAAAATGATACCAAACTTGACCTACTATCGAAACTTAATTCTATTCATCATCATCATCTCAGCCGATGCTGGAAATAGGCCTCCCCCAGGGATAGCCATAACGACCGGTCCTGCGCTGCCCTCATCCAACAGGTTCCCGCCGCGTTCATCAGGTCGGCTTCAATTGACCTAAGGAACTTATATGCCAAGTGGCTTGCTTATATCAACAATTGCAAACTTTGTTCATTTTTCGACATTAGGACCTTAACTACAAATAGATACCTAATTTGCATCCTGAGAATGAGAAATTACATAGGTATCTACCTACTTTTGATTCGTTACGCGTTATACATAACCTAGCTAAGTCCACGTGGACGAATTCGCGGGACGAAGGCAATTTAGGTAATACCTACGTGTGCGGAGGTATATAGGTATTAGGTAAGTACCTACCTTTCTCCAATCCATGGTAACAGCTCGTGGTAGAGTGCGGGGTGGCATGGTGCTAAAGGCGCATCTCCGGTCGTCCGCTGGCGCCACACTGCAGGACATCTCATTGATCCAGCTTCGGAGCACCGCAACGGTACATGGCTTGCCCTTGTTCTACCTGGAACATAATAATATTCATCTCTTAAATACCATCTAGAGTTCCCTTAAAACCCCCAACGTTTCAAAACGTTAAATATTAGCCATTTCCGAATAATTCGGACCTTTCTCCAATCCATGGTAACAGCTCGTGGTCGTGTGCCAGGTGGCATGGTGCTAAAGGCGCATGTCCGGTCGTCCGCTGGCGCCACACTTCAGGACATCTCATTGATCCAGCTTCGGAGCACCGCACAGTGGTTTAAAATCCAGCTTCATGCTCAAAGGAACGAAATGTCAGGAATTTAAAAAATAGAAATTGAAGTTAAGACACTCCTGAGAATGAAGCTTCCTCCCTTTGAGCATGAAGCTGGATGTGAAGGGATGTCCCTTTACTTCATATTATAGTATGAAGGGTATAAGTAGCCCCACGCGTGAGAAAATAAAAGATCAGTTTTTTTTTTGTATAGGAGAAAGTGCTAAAAGTAAATTTTTTTGAAACCATTAAAGAATTTTTATGTGATTGTGATTTTTCATGAATGAAAATAATTAAGTATAAGCAGTTTACAAAGTAATATATTTTATGTATTTGTATTGTTTCAAGAGTGTTTTGACATTAAAAGCGATCGGCAACTTCATTTAATTACGTCAAACATTTGACAAATTACATAAAGAAAATTCAAAATACATCGGTGTATGAATTGTAAGTCATCTTGATCGCAGTGTAAGGTGCAACAGCTCATGTGAGCACCAGCCCTTCTGTTCTCATGCGTGGAGCTACTCATACCATCCATACTGAAATATTAAGTAAAGGAATGCAAATGAAATTTATATTTTTTAAATTTCTGACATTCAGTTCCCATGAGTATGGAGCTCGATTTTCAGACCACTGTGCGTTGCTCCGAAGCCGGATCAATGAGATGTCCTGCAGGTATGGCGCCAGGGGACAACCGGAGATGCGCCTTTAGTACCATGCCACCCGGCACACAACCACGAGCCTTTACCATGGATTAGAGAAAGGTCCGAATTATTCCAAAATGTCTAATATTGAACTTCTTGAAACGTTGGGGTGTAAAGGGAACTCTAGATGGTATTTAAGAGAAAAATATTATGATGTTGCCAGTAGAACAAGGACAGGCCATGTAACGTTGCGTTGCTCCGAAGCCGGATCAATGAGATGTCCTGCAGTGTGGCGCCGGCGAACGACCCGAGATGCGCCTTTAGCACCATGCCACCCGGCATACAACCACGAGCTATTACCATGGATTGGAGAAAGGTCCGAATTATTCCGAAACGGCTAATATTGAACGTTTTGAAACGTTGGGGTTTAAAGGGAACTTTAGATAGTATTTAAGAGATGAATATTATTATGTTGCAGGTAGAACAAGGGCAGGCCATATAACGTTACGGTGCTCCGAAGCTGGATCAATGAGATGCCTCACAAGAAAAGGCATGAAATGCGGCATCCACTTCTCTAGATGATGTCCATGTTTTCCACGACGTTTTCTTACCGATTCCAAAAAATGCTGACACCGTATCGCACCCGGTAAGCGCATGAAAAATGGCAACAACTCAGGCATTCCGAAAGGTAATGCAGCACAACAGTTATTTACAGGTAAATACTTAACATTTTTCCCTGTCCCGTACTCTACCCACAACTCTTGAAGGGTTTCAATATTTGCGAAACTATATAACGTGGAGGTGGTTTTCTGGTAAGATGTCATAGCTTCAAATTCCAAGGTCATCCGTCATCCTCATTTCAGGCCCTGGTACTGACCATTTATGGACTGCATTATCATTTGTAAGATTACAAAGAGTTCTACTGTCATTTTTTAATAATTGGTTGTTCTGTTCGTGAACCTGGTCATTACCCATACGAGAGCAGCTTCGATTAGTTTTAAGACTTGTGAAGTTTCCTTTAAGAAATTCTTTGTAAATTTTTGGATGGCCGATGGCAGTTTTTTGAGATCATGAACGAATACTGGTCACCACCGGGAATAATTAACGCGATCTAAACCGAACATTCAGGGACAAATACTGTCGAGGCAGGTTATAAAATCTCCAATGTCACCTTGTCGTATACTTCTCACGAAAATAAAGAGTAAAGTTTCCAACTCCATTGTAGTACACCAGTACTAGAATGATGCTGATTTATCTTTCATGCGCTCCGTCCATTGCTGTAATGTCTCTGTTTGATTGTCATCACATGTATCGTATGCTTCTTCTAGCAATATATTAAATGCCGCCAGGCTTACTTCATTCGGCGGATCGGCTTCTTTTAACATGAGCTGATTTCAGTATACCTTCTGCTCTACCGGTTATTGTAATACCTGCTTCAATTAAGTTTTCAGTCCAACCACTATTTTCTAACCATGATCCGATCATGGATATCACAGCCATTTCAATGTGCAGGGGGCCAAGCATGACTACTAGTTTTTCTTCTCCATACATTTCAGGGTAAGCCCATTGAATTTGCTTTGCAATAGCGTACACAAGAAGATCAGCTGTAACGACTGGAGTTTGTCCTGGATTGGTGTGGGTTGTCGCTGTAATTATTATATTCATGGTATGGCGGACCATAGCATGTGAGTTTTAGATAGCATAATTTATGATACTTTGCTTCTATTGCAAATAAATCAGTGAAGTAACATTTCACATGTGCAGCAATCGACAACATTGACCATAACACATCATCAAACACTTCGTTTGACTCTTTTCATGGTACTTCAATATCCCTTATTTTACATCCAGGTGACAACAAACATATTATATCACAACCGGTAAAATAGGAAAAAAAGATAAATATGACATTTAATTACCTGATTCATTTACAAGCATTCCTCCAACGCCGAAACAACAATCAGAAGTCCCAATGCAAAGCGTGAACTACACTTCGTTCGGTAATGATACCTTAAAACCAATTGCAGAAGCAAAAGAATGGTTGGACTACACCAAAGCGGCTCTAAAAAATGACCTGGAAATTTTACCTTGGATTCCATACCACGCTCGTAAAGATAACCCGGAAACCAAAAAAATTAAATGTGTTTCAGCTATCTTGCCACTATTAAGAGAGAGTATTAACTCACATGCTATGGTCCGCCATACCATGAATATAATAATTACAGCGACAACCCATACCAATCCAGGACAATACTTACATACACATCTACATAACCCTGCATGGCCAAGACAATCGCCCACGCCCCAATAACTTGCACCGAGGCCAGAAGCACGCGAAGGTGCTCCTGGGGAGTTGTGCCATAGTATGCCTGCAGCGTGTGTGGCACCGGTTCTGCTTCTCCGCCAGTTCCGCATCGAGGAGACGACCCCATCAAATATCAAGAGCACGATAGGATGGAAAAAATGGCCCTGAAATACACAAGTTATCGTTAGGATTTGCGCGGCATTCACGAGGCCGGCTGGCACAGACTCACAGTCTCGAAAGTGCAGTTTAAACCCCAACGTTTCAAAACGTTCAATATTAGCCATTTCGGAATAATTCGGACATTTATCCAATCGATGGTAACGGTTCGTGGTTGTGCGCCGAGTGGCATGGTGCAGCTTCGGAGCACCGCAATGCAGGGTTGCCAACCTAAGATATTTTTTCCTCGTACTTAAGCAGCTCAAAATCTCGTATTTTGGCTTTCAAACCTCGTACAATTTTTTAAAAAGGTGATAAAGTCGAAAATACGCCATGATTTGAATTTAGAACATTTTACCTAATGAAATAAACTATTGCATGTTTCCTACTAAATTAAACATCTCTTTGTAGGTATTAAAAATAATCTTTAATCATTATCAGATAACAAAACAGCCGATTTAACTTTGCCTATGTAACTAATATTCATCTCCAAATATGATGTCAGGAACACCCTCAATCTCTTCGTTCTTCTTTATATTGCCGTATATTTTTTCTTTAGTCATACGGCTATACATCTCTTTCGTCGGTTCGAAATTGACGCAGTTTCCAGCACGTGATGGTCCTTTTGCGCTTTCTGCAGCAAGAAGTGTGCCGTTTACAGTTTCTACAGTAAGCCGGTTTCTTATGTCAGTTTTTAATAAATTGACTTTACTAAAAACCCTCTCGCAGTCAGCATTCGCATGGGGTAGAGAAAGTGTTGATAAGGCAAAATGAGCCAGCTCGGAAAAGTCTTCTATTTTCAGTAATTGGGCCCAAAATTTATCTGGCTCAGTAATTTCATTCAACCGTTCAGGATGACGCGCTTTTGCATTTGGCAAATTCCTCCATTGATCGTCGATCATTTGTTTCTTTGCATAATCAGCTGGAGCGATTATACGGGGAACCACATCAAAAAGAGGCATAAGTGAAGGGAAATGGCTCCTAAAATTGTGGGAGAGCGCTGATGCAGGTTCAAAAACTTGTAGCTTTGACAAGACAGGATCCTCCATGTTGTACCTTTTTTTGATTTCGGTGGCTGCAACTTTGTAGAAATTTTTGCAGCATGAGAAGAACTGAGCAATATCTGCAGGCTTTCTGACCTCATCTGGATGTTTCAAGAGCTCGTACACTTTGACGCCAAGATACAGTGCAGCGTCATGGAGCTGATGTCGCTGGCTTTCAGGATTTATTTCCCCTAGATTTGTCCTCATGACATATTCGCGTTGTAAATAACGCAATAGGATTTCCTGGTAGAGTGTCCGAATTTTCTCATGTAGATTGTGAACAACTACTTTCTCGCTTTGAAATTCCAGATTGAATTTATTAAATAAAGGAAGCGACCATTCAAGGAAACAGAAATAAAGCTTGTAGAATGGGTTGCTGAGTTTTTCGAGAATAACTACAGATAGCGCGCGAGTTGAATGCAGAGCTCAGGAATGCGATAGTGCTGTGACCTAATTAGAATTAATGATGACAATATGTCGATAAATTTCAACATTGTTTTAAGTTTAGCGTTTTAAGTTTAGAAAAAAACAAGGTAATAATATCACACATTTTTTATTATTTTACACATTAAAATCAATAAAAAAAAATTATAATTTATGCAGCATCAGATTCTGAAATGGCAGACATGTTTGAATCGGTGTCACTATCCTCACCATCGCTGACCTCAATTACGAATCGATCTATGGTATCTTCCATTAATCCATCTCTTTGCCAATAATTTTCTTCTAAAATTATGACGTGATCGTCGAAGCCACGCCAATCTTCCTCTGTGACCTGAGAGAGAGCCAGCTCCGTAACTTCTTTTAACCTTTTTAGGGAGAAATCAGAAGTAACATTGTGATGCCTTACAATTCTTTTTACTTTTGCCCAAGCCAACTCAATAGGGTTGAGGTCGCACATGTACGGTGGTAGTCTTACTACGATATGGCCTTGACTTCTGATGAATTCATCGATTTTGAAAGATTTTTCCGTAGGTTTATGTAACTGAACCAAGTGAAAGAGCTGATCTTTTCTCATAGTAAGTGAAGCTTCGATATTGTTCTTGGTTAACCATTCCAACATTACTGATTTCGTGCTGGACTTTGTTGGGACCTTATTTTCTTGTACACTATGATACGGTGCGTTGTCCATCACAACAACGCTGGTTTGTGGTAGATTTGGGATTAACATATCAGTGGCCCACTTCTCAAAATTAACACTGTTCATCTGTCCGTGATAATCACCTGACGTAGTACCAGCTTTAAAAAGTAACTTTGCACCATTTAAAAACCCTCCTCTCGATCCTGCGTGGACAAGAATGAGCCTGTTCGTGGAGCTTGTATCCGTCAACACGGCGTCGATCATTTCATTTCTCCAGCATTTTTTAAATGTGAGGTTGTTGTCTACCCATGTTTCATCGAGAAAAAAAATATTTCGATCTTCTTGCCTATATTGACGAATTTTCCGCAAATAAATTGACCGTGCATATGCGACAGCTGGCCTCTCCACCAAAATTCTACGTTTATTATGACATTTAAGCCATCTATATCCCATGTCTTTTAACAATTTTCTTAAACTCGTCACTCCCCATGGAAACTCGATTTTTTCTCGAATAGCTGCGAGGAGTTTAATGCAGGTCGGAACAATTTTTTTAGTTAAATAAAATTCTTCAATAATTCTGTGTATAACATCTCGATCAAAATCATCGACGTTTAAATTTGTCTTCTTGTTACACTGTCTTTTCTTTTTAGAAGGCGAACAAAGAGGCCCTTTTTTGGCTTCATTTTGAATTGCAGACAATGTTCTCTTTGAAAGTCCAGTGTAACGGCTTGCGCGATCGTAAGCATTATTTAATGTGAATGTTAAATTGTTGTTCTGCCTTTCTTCAACACACATGTCTAGAACATTTTTCGCCATTTCCCGTGCTTGGCGATGAATAAAAACTCGTTTTTTTGTAACAGAACTTGACGTACACGGATCAGACATAATTAAAAACAAAAATAACACGCGGCTGCAACTTTATCTTAACGCGATAACACAGTAAGCGTATGATAGTTGTCAAGGACAGCACAGCACTAAACTGAAGGCGCGCGAGACGCGGCGTGCGGACGGCGGGGGAAGATGCTCCCGCTCTTCACCTCAGGCCCCGACGGCATTCAACTCGCGCGCTATCTGTACAGCTCGATTTCTTACATCGGCTTTTGCTCTATGTGCAGGATTTGTCGTAAAATCGATAAAAAAGAGACGTAGAGCCTCCCATTGCTCTAATATCCGTTCAACCACTGTTAATAGGGAAAACCATCTTGTCTGTGATGGTTTCAAAATTTTGTGGGGCTCAACTGCAGCAAATGACTGAAAGTTACGAAAATCTAAAAGCCGTTTATCACTATGCTTAAAAAAGTTGTAAATATCTCGAGCTAGTTGTTCTACACCTTCAGGCAACTGTTTACAAGCTTCACTGGCACACAAATGAGCCGAGTGACAAACGCATTTCGTTATTATGATTCCTGGAAAATCACGTATAAGTCTTGTTTTTACAGAGTCGTTATCACCCATCATGACATTACACCCATCCGAGCCAAAACCTATCACATTTGTCAACGGTACATCATGGTTGGTTAGTGAGTCGATAAGAGCTCTGTATAAATTCTCAGCATTGGCTGTGGGAATATCATCAGTATCGGCTGTTTCCTTAAAGACTTGTACAGCTCTCAAAATGCGCTACATATCTTTTGAGCTTCTTGATCGAAATAGCGCACCACAATGCAAGCAGTTTTGATCGTAGACACATCGGTTGTCTCGTCTGTCATCACAGAAAAATGATTTTTTTGTAGTTTTTGGGCTAAATCTGCTTTATGTCCTCCTCCAAGAACATTCTTTACCAATCCTGTTACTTTAGTTCGTTTAAGTTCAATTTCCTTGATTAATTTGGAATCCGTCACAACTTCTTTTAATAAAGCCGTCAAATGATCAGCAACCGAGAACGCAATGTTATGCTCCGCAAAAAAAGCCGCAAGTTTAATTTCTGCACGAGCTTTTTCTTTATTTTGTGGAGTTATACCTCTCTGGAATCCTAGCGATGTTAATGTTTGCGTTTTTCCACTAGATCCAGGTCTGTTACCCAGGTGTTTCCTGGTAGAGGCATGAGTTTTCAAATTAGATATTTCAGCTACCATTGATGTTCCAGGGCAAAATGCACACTTAGCTTTTGTTAAATCATTGGTGTCTGGCAACAACTAGTCCTTAAAAGCTGGATCCTTTAACCACTGCTGTCTAAAATTTTGTGAGCGATGCTGCGATGATGTGTTACCTTCCTTTTTTCGTGTCCATCCGCCTTTTTTGGGTATTTTTTTAGGCGGAGTCAAAGGAGGTGAACGGTCACTGTCTTCGTCTTTATCACTCATCATAAAATACAAGTAAAACAATAATGAACAACGGACGAAACAGGAAAGACTATTTCACACTAAAAAATCTTCTTTTCTACAAAAACTTTAACTAGCTACACGTACGCACTTACGAAGTACAACAAAACAATAAGGCATGCATATGCATGCATACATTACTCTACCTACACGAAAGGAACAAAGAAAGTATCTAGACATTAGCTATGTGCGATAAAGACGGCTAATGTGAAGGACGGAAGAGTCGGAAGAACGAAATGTTTTATTTTTCGGGAAATTCCCGGTTGACGGGATAGTTAACCATAGACAATCACCGCGTAAATGCGGCAAATTTTTGGAGTGTTCCTTCCTACGACTTTTGATAGATGGCACTATTACGAAAAACTGTTATGCAAAATATTGATATGGTCATATCCTTAATTCTTTCCTAATGTCAAAATCTCGTACATAATTGTACGAGGCTGATAGTGTCCTCGTACCTCGTACGGAAGACCACAAACCTCGTATTTGTACGAGGAACCTCGTACGGTTGGCAACACTGCCGCAATGTTACATGGCTTGCCCTTGTTCTACCTGCAATATAATAATATTCATCTCTTAAATACCACCTAGAGTTCCCTTAAAGCCTCAACGTTTCAGAACGTTCAATATTAGCCATTTCGGAATAATTCGGACCTTTCTCCAATCCATGGTAACGGTTCGTGGTTGTGTGCCGGGTGGCATGGTGCTAAATGCGCATGTCCGGTCGTCCGCTGGCGCCACACTGCAGGACATCTCGTTGATCCAGCTTCGGAGCACCGTAACGTTACATGGCCTGCCCTTGTTCTACCTGCAACATAATAATATTCATCTCTTAAATACCACCTAGAGTTCCCTTAAAACCCCAACATTTCAAAACGTTCAATATTAGCCATTTCGGAATAATTCGGACCTTTCTCCAATCCATGGTAACAGCTCGTGGTTGAGTGCCGGGTTGGCATGGTCATAGCAGCCTCCTCCGTATAGATAGTATTTAGGGCAGTGTCCTCATTCTCGGACCGCCTCAGCGCCGCAAACATGATGTTTCTGTAATTTTTATTTTTTTGCAACAAATACAGCTACTACAATGTAACACGTACAAATGAAAAAAAGATATGATACAGAGCCAATGATGTGGCACCGGTCTTGCTTCTCCGCCAGTTCCGCATCGAGGAGACGTTCCCATCGAACATCAAGAGCACGATAGGATGGAAAAAATGGCCCTGAAATACACAAGTTATCGTTAGGATTTGCGCAGCATTCACGAGGCCGTCTGGCACAGTCTCGCAGTCTCGAAAGTGCAGTTTAAACCCCAACGTTTTAAAACGTTCAACATGAGCCATTTTGGAATAATTCGGACCTTTCTGCAATCGATGGTAACGGCTCGTGGTTGTGCGCCGGGTGGCATAGTGCAGCTTCGGAGCAACGCAACGTTACATGGCTTGCCCTTGTCCTACCTGCAACATAATAATATTCATCTCTTAAATACCATCTAGAGTTCCCTTAAAACCACAACGTTTCAAAACGTTCAATATTAGCCATTTAGGAATAATTCGGACCTTTCTCCAATAAATGGCAACGGCTCGTGGTTGTGTGCCGGGTGGCATGGTGCTAAAGGCGCATCTCCGGTCGTCCGCTGGCGCCACACTGCAGGAAATCTCATTGATCCAGCTTCGGAGCACCGTAACGTTACATGGCCTGCCCTTGTTCTACCTGTAACATAATAATATTCATCTCTTAAATACCACCTAGAGTTCCCTTAAAACCCCAACATTTCAAAACGTTCAATATTAGCCATTTCGGAATAAATAAATAAATAAATATCTTGGACATTGTCACACAAATTATCTAGTCACATTTAAAGTACCTGGACTTGTATTATAATGACTAGACAACGATATAGAATACATATATAGATACAAACATCCATGACTCGGGTACAAATATTCATATTCATCATACAAATATTTGTCCCTTACGGGATTCGAACCCGCGACCCTCGGCACAGCAGGCAGGTTCACTACCGACTGTGCTACCGAGTCGTCAAGTCTAATAATTCGGACCTTTCTCCAATCCATGGTAACAGCTCGTGGTTGAGTGCCGGGTTGGTATGGTGCTAAAGGCGCATCTCCGGTAGTCTGCTGGCGCCACACTGCAGGACATCTCATTGATCCAGCTTCGGAGCACAGTACCGCAACGTTTTTCAAATTCGAATGAGATGTAAGGTTATTCGAATAATTTGATTGACTTTTACAATGGAATTATTCGAATAATTTCATTCACAATCGCCCACCTTTAGTTTGCTTTAAGCTTGTGTAAACAGCTTTTTCTTATGAGCATGCTACTTACTGGCATGTGGAACTACACCTTTAGTAGATACCTAGCAGATTCCTCCGTATAGAGCAGTGTCCTGATGCTCGGATCGCCTCAGCGCCGCAAACATGATGTTTCTGTAATTTTTATTTATTTTCAACAAATACAGCTACTACAATGTAACACGTACAAATGAAAAAAAAATATGATACAGAGCCAATGGTGTGGCACCGGTCCTGCTTCTCCGCCAGTTCCGCATCGAGGAGACGACCCCATCAAACATCAAGAGCACGATAGGATGGAAAAAATGGCCCTGAAATACACAAGTTATCGTTAGGATTTGCGCGGCATTCACGAGGCCGGCTGGCACAGTCTCGCAGTCTTGCACTGAAAAAAATGTTTGGTAACTACTTACTGAATCTTAAGTAATTAGATAATTACTTAAGATTCAGTAAGTAGTTACTGTTATGTAGATACATAACAGTTTAGTTTCTGTGGTGACTACCGAACTTTTAGCTACTGTTGCTCAATAGCGGTTTGTGTATGGCAGCTTTACGATTCAGATATTCTAACTGAACTAAATCGGCTGAAAGAGCTCGCAGTGTACAGTTGTCAGAGTTGTAGTGTTTGGTTAGAAAATCATAACTGTTTGGATGTAGCAACCGAATTATTTAGTTTATAATCCAAAATGGTTCGGTTAAAATGAGAGACACTCTTGAGCCACTATAACTAAAGATCAGTTAGTATAGCCCTTCTATTTAGGTTCTGTAGCTGATAGCTTTAGGTAATGTAGTTGATAGCTTCAGGTACTGTAGCTGAAAGCTTTAGGTAATGTGGCTGATAGCTTTAGGTACTGTTGCTGATAGATTTAGGTACTATGGCCGATAGCTTTAGGTGCCGTAGCTAGTAGCTTCAGTAAATGTAGCTGATAGCTTCAGGTACTGTAGCTGAAATCTTAAGGTACTGTGGCTGAGAGCTTTAGGTACTGTTGCTGATAGATTTAGTTACTATGGCCGATAGCTTTAGGTACTGTAGCTGATATCTTCAGGTACTGCAGCTGAACTCTTTAGGTACTGTGGCGGATAGCTTTAGGTACTGTTGCTGATAGATTTAGGTACTATGGCCGATAGCTTTAGGTACTGTAGCTGATATCTTCAGGTACGGTAGCTGAACTCTTTAGGTACTGTGGCTGATAGCTTTAGGTACTGTGGCTGATAGATTTAGGTGCTGTGGCTAATAGCTTTTGGTACTGTAGCTGATAGCTTTAGGTAACGTAGCCTAACTTATTTGGTTGGATTATCTACATTAAATAGGTAGTTCAGCTTTGCAGTTTAGCTGAAAACAACTCAAGGTATAAATGAACCTACCATCAACTCGAGGGATCATACCCATCATTTAGAATAATGGGTAAAATACCTCGAGTTGTTGATAGTTTATTACAACCCTTTTTGAGAGATAAAACCAAAATAAATATTTTGTTTTGTATGACTATGTTGTACGAGTATTTATTATCAACATAGTTTGCCGGGTTCTTACAATAAATTGATAGATTAATTAATTGATTGAAATAAAAGTTATTTTGGGAAGAATCGTCTCTCATAACATTGTTTCCAGCTAACAACCAGCAAAGCTGGAAAAAAAACATGATTTAATCACATACATATTTATTTATTTAAAAAAATGCCTACTTATGGTACGAGATCCGACCATAAAGTTATGCACCTATTTGTTTGCCGAACGATTCACTTAAATCACATTGATTTAAGTGAATGTTTACACAGGGGTTCATACAACAAAAAAGATTTTTTTAACCTTTCCGACACCTTCAGGTGTGGTTCAGACTATCAAACTGAACACCTTTTAATATGGGAGCAAACCTTAAATCGGAAAAAATATCAGCTGTCTCATACATTTGAGTCGATCAGGCATTGCCATTTAGTATGGAACAGCTGTTTTTTTTTCCGTTTGCAGGTTTGCTCCCATAGTAAATGTAGTTCAATTTGATGGTCTGAACCACCCCTGCAAGTTTCGGAACGGTAAAAATATCATCCAGTATACAAGGTGTTACAAAAATACAAATAAATATTTAAGGAGGTGGTTTAGACCATCAAACTGAACAACTTTCACTATGGGACCGCAATATCGAAATCGCGAAAAAAATCGGATGTTCCTGGAACTAAACTACAAATCTACTCGAGCTAAATGTACGGGACAGTTGATAAATTGTTTCGTGATTTCGATGTTGGTCCCTTAGTGAAAGTTTTTCAGTTTGATGGTCTAAACAACCCCCTTAAAAGTTTTAAATATTTATTTTTACTTTTCTAACACCTTCTATAATACTAATTGAAAAACCTGTATAAGTACTGCTGCAGTACTAATTATAACTGAGCTCTTAATGTTATATATGTATTTCCATTTGAAATTAAAGTTAAATGGTTAGGTACATGACATACCAGGGAGTGGTAAAATAAAAATAATGTATTTACATTTGTGGTGGTATCAACATGATAACTATGAAAATGTTCATCAAAATCTAAGGTTACAAACTTAGTACACTCAAAGATAACTCTGTCGGTGCTATATACAAAAATGTTTTTAATAGACATGAAACTTATTCCTTCTAAGTCATTTACATCCTCGAAAAGTATTGATTTAGTTTTATAAAGTGTACCCTTAATTTTAGCCCACGAAACGCGCTTCAACGGTTCTTGAGAATTCAAATTTAGAGCAGTTATGATTTCTCTACATTTTGAATTAACAATTTTTTTAACAGGGCCTGTACCAAGTGGTTCAGCCAAGTGACCTGCCACAAATACAGCATTGAGTTGCAGTTGATGCTTAATCGCGAGCGACAACGTAATATTACGCCTATTAAATGAAGCTCGAGCGGCAATTTTGGATGTCCTATGTTTTGCTTCAAATCGCATCCCCCAAATATTAATTAAAGGCCCAAACTTATTCATAAATGTATGATAGTGAGTAAGAAAGTGAAATATTGGCTTCAGACTTTGGTTAGTTAATTCTAAATAGAGCTCATTAAGTTCTCCAACTAAGCATCTTAACAAATCACTGGTGTTTTCTGAAATTTTTTGACATGTTACTAAATCAATCAATTGTCTTAAACTTAAATATAATATCCAATATGGATCTTGACACGGCACAAACTCGCCAATTATCAGGCTAAAATATCGAATCAAGGTTAACATTTCTGACGCTGAAAGTCTTACGTTGCCGTTAGAAATATGGACCATATTCAAAATACATGGTTTACTACTGGTATCTGGGCCATAATCAAAGCTTGATATTCTGTCATTTAATAGTTGCATTGAAAAATACTTTAAATCAGTTACATACTTTGATATCAAAAAGCTCATCACATACTTAGCAGTTCCTTCGAGGATATCATGCATGACATCAACTCCAACTTGTTCAAACAAACTGAATCCTTTAACTGCAAGCCACACACATTTCTCCTTTATACCGGTGTTCGAGCAGTTATTTTCAGCCAATTGAATTTCATACTGATCTGCATCACGGAAAAGGTTTTCGTCTTCATAACACTGTTTTTTCATCACTTCTTTGGAAACGTTAGATATACGACATGGAAAATTTGAAGAAAATGATTCATTAAATCCGATGATTGAGTGAAAGCCGATTATCACCCAAAATAAGTGCAAGCTCAAAATAAAGTTCACCTTTGAACGATACTGTATTTATTTCCACACCAAACTCTAATAAAAAATTAAACTCTTCAATGAGAGGTTGAAATATTACACCATTTCCAAAATTATTCCGGTCAGAAGAATGAAAAAGCAGTGCAAGGAAAATGTTGGTTAAAGAAGAAGCTCTGTGTGGTGGGATACATGCTACTGAAACATATACAGCTCCAAGTTTATGGATACCCGAATGGCTGCCTAACACATTTCCACTCTCGTAATCATCAAAAAACATAAATAGTGGGAAGACTATTTTGTTACCATGCTTTTTCTTACGGTTAACCCAAAAGCTACCCTGAATAAAGTTTTCTATGAGACCCTTTTCAGTCATTAGAGATAGAAAGTTTATGTAATCCAAGGTTTCCTTCATCACACCTTCAAGAGAAAAAAATTTTTGCAATACCTTTCAAAGGGGAATCAAATGTTCAGTACATTCGCATGGTTGAACAGTAACTACACCTTGTTTCCTGACTGTGACCATTTTTTGACCTATTGTTATTTGTATAGGTGCTATATATGTTCCTCTTTCAGATAAACATTGCAATCGTAAATGTTCAGTTTTTAAACTATCTAAAGGTGATTGCACAGCTAAAAGAAATCTGTTTTTAAATGAAGTTATGTCTTGACCATTCTGCAGGGATATTAACATTTCATCAAAGATGTTTACAATGTCGTGACTTAGGCCCCCCTGCATATAGTTTCTCAACCCATCGACAACAGACTGAACTGCATTTCTTGGCAGCAAAGGATTTGCATAGAGAGATGATATAAATAGACAGTGAATCTGATGGTACTGGTTTAAATAAAGTTGAATGAGAGGTTAAATAGTAAGAATCTAATTGTTGAGGTTGCCCGATTGATTGTGATTCACATTGAACGCTAGGAACGTCAGAAACATTATTTAATGAACTGCAAGTTTCATCATTTCGTTCATGTTGAACGTCAGAAATAATATTAAATGTGCTGCTAGTTTCATCATTACGTTGATGTTGAGTATTGAGATGTTTTCGAAACGTATTTTTTAAATGAAATGATCTGGAGCAACTGCCGTCAACACAACTGTAAGGGGAACATTCGTGACCACTATGAAAATAATCAAAATGTTTAAATAAATCTGTCACACTGGTCGTAACTGAGTTACAAAGGAAACACGTCGGCATCTTATGAGCTGGTGCCTAAGTCAGTTATGAATGAATTGACGGTGGTATAAACTTTATCAAATTTCGTACTCAGTTTGTACATAAATTTTTGAATGAAAGTCCATACGTATGCACTTTCTGCTGGGTATTCTGCATTAAGAGCAAACAAAATTTTAAAACAGGAATCAACGGCATGGATAATTGATGTCGAATTATACCGAATGTCTGTTGTTGGTGAGTATTTCACCTTGTTCACTATAATGTATCTTGTATGTATCTGGTTTAAAGAAGGTCCAATTATTACAATGAAAGGTTGGATTGTGTACCCCAAATTAGTCATTTTTTCTTTGCGAAGCGTTATTGACGCTTCCAAATCCGCTGAGCTGGTAACATGCATTATAAATCCTTGTTGAGACTCTATCTTCGAAGGCCTCCATTGCTTTTTGGTTTTCGGCTTCCGAAGAGTGCTTGTATTCATCAAATACGGAAAACAGAGGAAGGCAACCGTATTGAGAGCATCTTCATCAGTGGAACCTAAAAAAAATATCAGAATTTGATACAGTACGACCAGGAAAGTATTAATTTTTTATTCTTTTTGTTTATTTTCGACCAGGAGTGTGCTTTTTAAAGTCGTTCAAATCAGCAGTTGAAAATACCAATATTACAATGATGATTATGCATCATTCTATCATGATTATAACGTGTTACTTTCAAAAATCGCATTCCAATCTTCACTTTAGCGGCCAGTCTATCCATAATAAAAAGTTTGGTTGAGTATTAAAGTAAGTTGGAGTCTTCATTTCATACGAAATGTATAGGAAAAGTTTTTTGCGATTTCTGACGTTTCTAGTACTCAAACCTCGGTTGGTCCAATAGAGTTTATTGATCCTTATTAGAAACAGGATCGATTGGCATACAAAAAAGTTTTTGTGTAAATTGTCAATTTTCTTGCTGGCTGTACATTTTTTCAAAATCTGTGAATGCAGTTAGCAATGTTTCAAAAAATTAAGGATAGTCTTTTAAGAACTTTTTGCTGTACCTACAACGGTTAAGGTACCTGCCCTTACTGCCCCGTCTCAAAAATCCACCCTGTATAGGCTGTGATGATGATGGTGAATATTGATCTAACATTATTATTATTATCCAATCGAATGTAATTTTTAAAAACAGTTTTTTATGGAATATAGTTTTATTTGATATCTAAGGCTCTATTTATTTATTTATTTATTTTATTAGACACACCAACGGTACATAGACAAAAAAAATAACAAACAGACACTTAAAAAGCTTTAGCCCTTGACTATGTACTAATAATAGGTATGCAACAGCATGCGTTAAGTCTGTCATTTCATTACAGTTTTCGAATATTTTCTTGTTAAGGTTTTATACCATTTTAATGATTTCTAGTTACAATTTTAATTTCAATTAATAGTTACAATTTTACAATCTTTAAGTATATTTTTAGACAGACAGACTGCATTCCGACTGCAAAATTGCGCGCTCCCGCGGCGGGCGGGTATGGTGCAGTTCGGATGCAGTTTGAATGCAGTCGGTGTGCAGTTGACACGACTGCAATTAAACTGCAATCGGACTGCGCGTCTGGTTTGCAGTTCCATTGCAGTCGTGTCAACTGCATTCAAACTGCATCTGAACTGCAATTTTGCAGTCGGAATGCAGTCTGTCTGTCTAGAGCCTAACACAATACAAATACATACCGTCACAGATACATAATATGTCTTTCAGCATTGGATCATTCCGCTTCTTCGCAATTGTTACTATCTTATCGCGGTGTATGGGCCAATTTTCATAAAGTCTGTCTCTGTATTCTGGATACAGACTGTTGAAGTCATCCAACAACTGTAATCAATGAAAACGTGAAATCAAGTAAGTATACCTACACAATTTTTAATTTTCAGGAATTGGCTGTCGCCCGCAACTTCGTTCGCGTGGACCTCCCACAGAAACCTATTACCTATTACTCTGAGTTATTAGAGCATCTATCTGTGTGCCTAATTACATCGAAATCCGTTCAGTAGTTTGGGCGTGATGCTTAAAAAAACAGTTTACCCGTTATAGTCTTATAATATTACTAGCTGTTGCCCGCTGCTCCGCTCACGCACCCCACGCACTCACGTGGATGTAAAAAAAATTACCGAGCAAGAAATAGCATTGAAAAAGCCTATGTCACTCTCGGGCTCATAAACTAAGATAAAATTTCGTCAAGCTTTCGTTGCAGCGTGAATGCAAAGTGACAAACCAACAAACACACTTTAGCATTTATAATATTAAGCTAGATAATCATTGAAATAATCTGCAATACTCATTCCAACATCTGCATACTTCTGGAAACGCAGTTTTCTCGTAAGTTCCCAATATAGTTGCACAGTCATCCATGGGTCACATGAATTTTTCAGCCATAGCATGTAGTCTTCTAAGTTCTTATCTTGTTCATCTGGTAGTCTTTGCACAGCTTCATCTACTCTAGATGTCTGAGCCGAGGGTGATGCAGGCGCACTGCATGACGAGCTGCTTGAAGATTTCCGCTTTCTTGTAGCGATTAGTCCTGATTTGGAAAATTCTTTTCTGCGCTGTCTATACTGTGTCTAGCAATTTGCCTTTGGCAGCAGTTTTTTGGGTCGGCCCAAAACACACGTAAGGGGTGAAATATACAGCTGCGCTTTCTTTATTAAAGGTTTTGGTGATTTGAAAAGCCAATTCATAAAAGTGCTTGCTTGTAATCGACTTGTCTGGATTACCCTGCAATTCTTTATTTATAATAATGTTGCACAGTCGACGCCTAGCAGAATTGTCTAAGAGACCCTTTGACTCAAACTCTATTAAAAGTGCTCGCCCCTCATTCAATGATTGAAGATGATTGCGTAAATCCTGAAAAGAATATAAAATTTTACATTTCAATCAATGACATTCTATACAAATGGACTCACCACGTCATGTCATACAATAACAAAACCAAAAAAATGACACATCTCTAATGTCACCTTTGTATGCATCATTTATGCTCGACTATCACACATTGCCGCTGACATTCCAGTCCTTTCAAATGTATTCGGTTAGAAAAAAGTAATAGCACAACATGGCTGTAACTTCTTTAAAAATCAATAATATTTGAAATTAAAACAGTAATGTATAACAATTAAGCATAACTTAGCGGTCCCGTTAATAGCACACTGATGTGAAGTCCTTGTGTATAGAATGTCATTGATTTCAAGCCATACACTATGGTAGTAGCCACCAGTAGCTTATCTATGGGTACACTCATTGACGTAAAATACTATGGACGCCGGGTCTAGTACAAAATGCTTGAAATAAGTGTCCGAGACTAAACTACATAAACTACAAAGTTTGCACCTCGCGTCATTTACGTCACACTGACGCTTAGGTATGGTCTGCAAAAAAAGATTCGCTATGACTTTAAAAAAGTAAACAGAATGTTTGTTAGATTTTACTTTGCATTTATTGTTTTTAACATTATACATAGGTATAATGTGCGAGAATTCGGCCGATCAAACGAAGACTGTCGCGTAATTGGTTCTCTATTGGTTTGGACACTTTTGAGCGCGGACCATACGTCCAGCAGTTGGTAAGTCAAAGGGTTAGACAGCATCGAAGTTGAATAAAATCGTTTAAAAAAGAATGACCTAATATTAAACATGCCAAGACGGGCTCTAAAGGGCTAGATCCCAATGCCGTTAAGCCAATTTTGAAAATCATGCCAAAACTTTATAACTTACATTCGAAATTTGCTCTTCATAAGTTTCCTGTGTTAAGACTGCTAAGTCGTTTATTTCCCTGAAGGAAATGTCATTTTCAATAAAGACTTCACTTTGATCAGTAGAAGTTGATGGTTGTTGAGTGGAAGTTGATGGTTAACAACTTCATCCTGAATATGAAACAAAATCAAAAATATTTAAAATTACCTACCTGACACCATCTGACGACTGATGATTGTCTGAAAAGAAAGATGATTCCGTACTTCGGATGGCACATTAAGACGTTGGTCCCGGCTACTATCTCTGGTGGTAGTAGTCATTACATAAAAATCACGTCAGAGGCCTTAAGGCGGTCTGAATAAACTCTGACACCAGGAGGGCTTGCCCACACGATAAGAAGAATTTCTTATCAGGGTGGGCAAGCCCTCCTCCTGTCACTACTAGCCGGGACCAACGTCTTAATGTGCCATCCGAAGTAAGGAATCATCTTTCTTTTCAGACAATCAGGTGATTCAGCATGCATTGTCCTAACCAAATGGGGAAAAACGCACAAAGTGACGTATCACTAGGTGTCCCCCGTGGGAATTGAACCCACAACCTCCATTTCAAGAGCTTAAGCTCTTAACCATTAGACCACAGAGGCAGTTTCCTATGTAATCTGGAAGTAAATCACTACATAGTATATATCAAAGTCGCTTCCCGCTGAATGTCCCTATGTATTTATTAGATCTATAAAACTACGCAACGGATTTTGATGCGTTTTAAAAAAATATATAGAGTGATTCAAGAGGAAGGTTCATAATATGTATATTGCACCCGTGCGAAGCCGGGGCTGGTCACTAGTAAGTAATAAATAAATCACTATATCCAAGGGATTGCCAAAGAAAAGGCTAATAAGAAGGTACCTATTTAAACTACGAATTATAATTATAAATACAATACTTACACCTGGAATAGTTATGATTGATGAATTAATAACATTTTTAAGGGCATTAATATGTGCTGTGAATAGGCCCGGTGACCAACTGTTGGGATCACCTCTTTTATATCTTCTGGCGATATTATAAGGAGCGAGTTCATATCTATCGCTTGCTCTGAAATAAAGAAATAAACAATAAATGATTTGTCACACTGGATGTGTTCTGCGTCCTGTGGTATGGTCAAAGCTACTGCAGCTATGGTTGGCAACTTTTTGTACAAGAAATAAAGTATATTAAGGTTGGAGAAGGAAAATAAACAGTATATTTTGGAATAATATAAGCATCATACACCTGTCCGGGACAGGACAACCGATCTGTGGTCAGGAGTGTGATTTTTTAAAGTCACACGATCAAATCAGCAGTAGAAAGATTCATGTCCATAGTGATTTTGACATTTTATACCGCTGATTATAACATGTGACTTTCATAAATCACACTCCTGGACAGGGCAACCATTCAACATTCCGGACGATATACTTATTGGGCATTTAACTGCCTGCAACCTGCTTGCCTGCCGTCGCCCGCAGCCCTTCTCTCCCCACCCACTTGTCCGGTTCGACAAATCCTTAAAATGTCCAAACGAATGAGCGTGCACCACATACATCAGTGTCTATATCTACAAAGAATCCTGTGGTACTTGTATCTAGGTACATTTAAGAGCATGTTAGGCTTTACACTTTGACCTTTGTACCATTCTTACGCCATATAGGGTAAACCACCCAATTATTGACACTTTTAGAGGTATGTGTTCCTTTTCCCATTTTTCAATTAATATGAAAGTAAAAATATTTATATATTAAGCATTTAAAGTGTGCTCTTGTCATTATAGATTATTAATTTTAAAAAAAATTGTGGTTGTATTTGTATATTTGGATCTAATTTGTATTTTTTGATTCAATACCAAAATACCAATTATTGACATAGTTCAGCGTAACCTTGACACTTGTTCTTCCTATTATTGACACCCCCCTTAACTAGAGGATATACGCGGCTTTGCTCAGGAAATGTATTTTAAAAATTATTTAAATATTCTAGGCTGAGGGATAACAAAATGAAATAAATATCTGAAGACATCTTTTATTCAATTAAACTACCTAATTAGTAAGAAAAAATTAAAAAAAATGGAACATTCACATTTGAAGAAACATATGTTTATCATAAAATCAACAGGTATTTTCAAAACTTAACTGTACTACCTACCTAAGTACAACAAATTAGATCTAACATTTAAACCTTCTACCTAGCTATTTTTAAATCAAACAAAATAGACTGAGATCAGTTGAACGTAAAAATACAAACATTAATAACAAAATAATCAAAAATGAACCTATAAGAAATAACACTTTCTAAGTACCTAACCGGACTAAGAAGATAGGTATTAACGATGTAAAATCTTTCACTTAAAAGTAGTCAGTCATTAAAATAAAAAGCAAAACAAGAAAATATAAAAAAATGTGTTAAAAAGTAAATTATTGAGAGTCTTTTTCACAAAGAATTTTCTCTATATCGTTGTCACGTATCGGTTTTCCATTAATATTTCTAATATTTTGGATCGAGAGATCATCAAAATTCAAATGTTGTTTTACTCTTTCAACTGGTTCGGTTACAAATGCTTTTCCATCGTTAGTATTTTTCTTTAAACTTGCTGACCTATTTTCCTTATTTTTATCTATATTTTTATCAATATTATTTTCTTCTATTGCATAACTGCAGCTCTTAATCGTTGTTTTAACCGTATTCACTTTCTCGTGTACACACGTAGGCACATTTTGAGAACTAATTATTTTTATCTGCCCTTTTTTTGTTTCATATTTAATGTTCGTATTCAAGTCTTTATTTTTCGAATTTGTATGCGGTGCTTTTTTAGCAACAGCTTTTTTAGTTTGCTTCTTTAGATTTTTTACTTCATTTTGCACTGCTATCTTTTTGGTCCTTTCTTCTTTCCTTTTTTTTTGCTTCCTCTTCCTTCTGAGTTTTTATTCTTGCCTTTTCTCTTTCAATTTTTTGTCTTTCTTCGCACGTCAGCACGAATGACGTTTTTTCAGTCTTTTTAACTCCTTTTCTTAAAGGCATTTTGGCAATAACTAAGACATCGGTTAACTGTATTTTTTTCATGGACTTTCTTATTGCTTCAGTTAAATTTGTATCAGAGGAAGTTTTTCTTTGTTTTGGAGGTGTAAAATACACATAATCTGTGTCTTTTAAATCAAATTCAGAAACATTTTCAGGAAATACCTCAATTTCATCAAGGTTTGACGAGTTGATTGTCTTTTTAACTGTACTTGATAGAACTTCAGTTTCAGCTGAGAGCGCAAGCATCGTTTTTTCTAAAGGACAATGGGCAAAAATGTATGAAATGTGGTACCCGCCCCAATAGACATAATATATATCAGATTTTAAAGGTTACTTTATGTACATCAATGTGTACTAGGACGCTTGTCATCATTCGCTGTGGGAACGGAGCTATTCGTGATGATTCTTTAATTTTTTTTTTTGGTTTTTCGACATTATTAGGCAATTATTTTTTTAATGTCATTATTACAATTATATATACATATTATATACATAATATGCTTATTATATATTATTTTTTTAATGTATTTTATTTAATATATTAAAAATAATATGTTAAATGTGGAGATTTTTTAAATGGCGTTTAGATTTATATAAGAACGTTTATTAAAATGTAATGCTGTAAATCTTCCTAAAATAAATAAATAAATAAATGTACTATAATATTACACTAATTGCTACGAACTATTAATTAAACTACTATTTTTTTGTAAACTTATGTAATTAACCATGTAACGTCTATTGTCTGTTTTTACCAAATAAATAAAATAGAACTGCATATATTCTTAAAATAATTCCTATTATATTTATTACATTGACGACAACCGACGGTTATAAGAAGAGGAATGTGAGCGCGCGGCTATATCCCAGCTAGGAGTGGTGGGGAGCGATGCGCTTGGGCAGTTTAGCGCGTCATCGGATCGGCTCCTTCACTCCAGTCGTTCAATCGTACCGTACGAAAGACGACGTCCCGCTGCTGTTCATCAGAATACGTTCTCATCTCGCTTTTATCACCGACCCCTGCACCTCTTTTTGGACATTTTCTGCCTGCTTTAAACGTTGACCTCGGCTTGTGAAGTGTTTTTGTGAATTTCGTTACCGATTTGGACTGTTGCAATGGAACAACATAGCAATTGTGTGGTGTGCCGGCGAGGCCTACATAATGCAAGATACCAGCGACATGTTTTGACCGATGACCTCCCAAGGACACGACCAGCGTTTGCGGCGTACATACAAGAACATGCTGAATTGGAGGTTAGTACCCACTTCGTTATACTATTTAAATGTGTCACAGGTGATTCTCCTTATTACGAAATTGTTAGCAGTGTTAGAAAATGACGCTCTTTTGAAAAGCGTGTGATTGTCATACCGCATTAACAACGAACGCCATAACATATCTTCTCTTAGCTTCACTTTTTCATGTTAGAAAATAGCGCTTTTTTGAAAAGCGTATGATTGTCAACTGTCATGCAGCTTGAATGTAATTGGTCTTAAACTACAAACGCCATACCATATCTTCTCTAAGCTTTACTTTTTCAATGTTTCTAAGCTACGTTTAGCAACATTAAATAACGGATTACAATAAGACTCATGAACATTTCACTGGATAAACACGTATTAACTATTAAGTTTTGGAAGTATGTTCTAGAGTGTTATCAAAAACGTTTCCTAATATAGTGTATGCATAGGGCAATCCGCCTGCGTACGAAACTCCAACCTCGTTTTATCAGTTCACGGAATTCAGGTGTTCTGTCCGTACCAGTAGTGATTCACTAAATAACAAAACATTTTGGCATTTATTGTGCACGTGGACAGTAAAACAAATGAAGGACGGAAATATGCGCCGACCGATGCGTGAACCGGTTCTGATAAGCACTAGAAGGGTCAACATTTTCTACCTGCTTACATTATTGTTTCGAATTATTACGATTATGTGGCATCGTTCTATACTATTATCTCGCTGGAAACTCGGTCATAAATCATCGGAGTATGCACCGAGTAAATAATCCTACTATAGATACCTACTGACCGGACCGAATTAGGTTTTTATGACAAAACGTTATCAAGCCAGAGTAAATAAAAAAACATCTACATCGTATTTTACCCTTTTCAGGTGGCGTTCAACAATACTCGATGTGTCTGTCATCGATGTTGGCAGAGAATTGAGAACGCTGTTAGACACAATGACGACGTGGTACCTGCTATACCAGAAGCAGAACCAAATGCCCAGGAACTTCAGGTTCCAGACTACGTTCGAGCCCCAAACACACCAAGGCATTGTATATTCAACGATTGCCGAAACCCAACCCGTAATCGCATACCTGAGACTATCAAACTTAATATGTTTTGTGAACATAAGTTATATATTCCTGAGGGCGCTAGAGTGTGCAGCCAACACCTTGAGAGCAACATCTGGGATGAACTGCCTCAATCTTGCAATGTCACTCATCATTTCAATGCACAACAATTTACAGACGTCTGTGACATGATGAGAAGGGCTTTAGAACGTGGACCTAGGCTCGACTTTAACACAAGAGGTTCATTGAGCAATGAAGAAATGCATTTTTGGACCGGACGTAATGGCGAACAGTTCGATGCCATACTGGATCAGGTGCCTTCTCTAAGTGAGAGATGCAAGGAACCAAGAACTGCATTAGGTATATACCTTACAAAACTACGTACCGGAGATTCCGATGAGAGATTGGCAACATTATTTAATGTGTCTCGAAGAAAACTGGAGCGTTTATTAGCTATTGTGCGTGAATGCCTAGCTAATGAATATGTAATATTACATTTGGGACTGGACCACATCAATAGAAATGAGGTATTAGAAAGAAACCTCACAATTCCTAAAGCTTTGTTTGGTAACGAAGAAAATGATAAAGTGATACTAATATATGATGGCACTTATATTTACATAAACAAAAGCTCGAACTTTTTATTTCAAAGACAATCATACAGTTTGCACAAATTCCAAAATCTTTTAAAACCTTTTTTGATAGTATGCACTGATGGATACATTCTTGACGTACTGGGTCCATACGCTGCAACAAAGACTGATGCAAATATAATGAGTGATATAATGAACAATGGAGAGAATCCTTTACATTTCTTCCTGCAAGCAAACGATGTGTTTATATTGGACCGAGGATTCAGAGATAGTTTGAACGATATTGAAGCATGTGGCTATGAATCATACATGCCTCCAACAAAAGATAGAAACGAGACACAGCTGACTACTGAGCAGGCCAATGAAGCTAGATCGGTGACGATATGTCGATGGGTTGTGGAAGTAGTGAATGGAAAGTTCATGCGAGATTTTAAGCTCTTACGGCAAAAATATTTCAATAGAGCTCTTCCACACATGTTCACTGATTTTAAAATCGCCGCTGCTATTATAAATCATTTTCACGAACCCATCGCCGATAGTAATAATGTAGAATCCTATTTAAATATCATCCGAAACAAAATGGATTCCCCAAACCTTCTGCACAATTATGTAGAGAGGAAAAGATTAAACAACAGAAGAGCAGATTTTCTAAGAATAGAAGCAAATAATGTTCAGAATTTCCCACATCTAACAGAAGAGCATGTCATTTTGCTTTCTTTAGGTACATACCAATTAAAGCTTGCGAGATCATATTGCAGTGAGCATTTAAGGAATGGCTTATATTCAATCGAAATATACAGAGAAAACGCTCTGGAAGACTTGCCAGACTACGGCATTAACAAAGATGTTTGGCTGTTACGTGGGCGCGTACAGTCACGCCACAGGAGATCGAAAACGTACTATTGTTATGTTTTAGTAAAAAACAATAACACAAATAATGACAACGATATCGTGCAACATTATTGTACTTGCCTCACTGGACGACGTACAATGGGCACTTGTGCTCATATTATTTCAATTATCTGGTATCTTGGATATGCGAGACATGAAGGTTTTACTGCCCCTGCATCATTTCTAAATGATGTAATTGTAGATGGTCTTGAATGAAAATAAATGTCATTTCGAATTAAATCTTTAGTTTTTTTTTATTTTCAATAATATTACTCGAACATAGTACTGCAACGTATTATTTAGTGTACCACAACAACACGATAATACAATGTTGGTATACCACATCATTAATATATATTACTAGTGGACCCGTGCGGCTTCGCCCGCTGCCCAACTCCCTTTATAATATGTAGCCTATATTCCAAGTTTCATCGAAATCGGTTCAGCCGTTTTCGAGTTATAAGTGTTCGAACCAACCCGGCTGTTTTATATATATATATAAATATATAGATTTTTTATTTTCAATAGTATTACTCGAGCATAGTATTGAGCATAGTATTGCAACGTATTATTTAGAGTACCACAACAACACAATAATACAATGTTAGTATACCACATAATTAATATATATTACTAGTGGACCCGTGCGGCTTCGCCCGCTACCCAGCTCTCTTTATAATATGTTAATCCAGGTAATGAACTATCTATATTCCAAGTTTCATCGAAATCGGTTCAGCCGTTTTCGAGTTATAAGTGTTCGAACCAACCCGGCTGTTTTATATATATAATAGATTGTTATTAACTATTATTATATATTTTTTATTGTTATCATATTGTTTTATTATTATTATATAACATTCTGGCATAAAAGTATTTTATTACAAATATAAATAGCAATAATAGACACCATGTGCCATTTTAATTAATTTTTTTTTCTATAAAACTTGTCATTTTCATATTGGTATATCTCCGAACTCACAATGATTTGGATCAAGCGGTCTTATTAAACATTGGTGGTCATAAAAAGACCCATCGAACGTAACTACAGTCATTGCTATTGGAGCGGGTACCAAAATGCCCATTCTCCTTTACTTCAGCAGTTTTATCATGAATTTCTACAGTGGCAGCGACCTCAAGAAATGATGGCCCTTGTGACTGTTGTGACTCTACATCAGGTGAATCACAGATATCTGGCACTAGAATAACAGGCAGATTGCTGAAATCTAGTTGATCTGGTAACAGTCGATCAATGTTCAGACCACTGATTTGATCATTCATTTTTTGATGTGAATCAGTTATTAGAGGACTCAACAATGTTGCACTGTTTGGACGAGTACCAGTGTCTTGATCGTTTGTTTTATGAGGGGAATCTACTTTTTGAAAAATTAAGTTTTGTTCATTGCTGTCAGTTATTTCAAGTTGAATATCAGCGACCGCATTATCAGACTTGGGTGTGGAAGACGAGCTCTGCAGGTTGAAATCGAAAGAAACTTGAAAATAGTCAAAAACTGTCTTTAAAATGTTTTCTTTGAGACTCTTTTTATCATTTGTCTTTGACTGGTGTTCTTTAATTATATTTACAAAACATTTTCTGTCCATATTTATTTCTTTATTCAAGTTTTCAATTTTTTCTTGGTGAGTTTTAGTCCGGTTTCCACCCAAGCATTTGCTGAAATCGATGTTATCTGGTTGCCACGGACAAAGCCCCGAGGCTTTAAAACCATTTTTTAGCGTTTCAGGATGTAAAGACTTTTCAATGGCATTTTTAAGTATAGGTGCAAAATCAACCTTTGTAAGAGCTTCCGTGGGATGTGATCTTCGCCATTCCATTTTTCTCCACACATTTTTTAATGGCTTGAATGCTGCCACATCAGCGGGTTGGAGGATTCGTGTAGCATTGGGATATAGGGCAATCAAGATTATCTGTAACTTTGTACATAGTTCGCTTACTCCCAGGTTGACATGAGTTTTATGCCCGTCGACAAATAGAATAATTGGAAACTGCGTCTTTGTTTTTATTAAGTGAGGATACAGCACATTTTGTATGTAGTCAATGAAAAGTTCGGTTTTCATCCAGCCGTTTTCAGATAATCCAATGCCCCAGTTATCAGGAACGCCAGCAGTGATATCTTTTGGGAGTCTTTTGTTGGGATAAACTGACTTGAATAGTTCAAAGTTATCAGCATCCACTAACTCTGCTTGTAGTTATCCGGACGTATCAATGAGAGCAAGAGATTTAAAACTACAGGAATTAGAAAATAAAATAGAAGAGCTGCAAAGCAAATTGATCAGCGCGGACACAGAAATAGATAAATTGCTTCAAGAAAATTCATGTTTAAGGAAAAGTCAAGAGGAAGTTGAAAAAAAGGCAACAAATTATAAACACATGATTCAAGGATCCTTTAGTTCCACCAAGAAGAAGAGAAAGAGTCTTAGCATTTCACGTAAAGCCACACAATCAGAACTTAATGACGTCTCAAAATGCAATAATCTTGAAGACACAAATAACGACGAGGAGAAAAATGCAAAGAACACTGATACAACTGATGCGCAGAACAACTCTCTAAATCAGGAGCCTGACAAGGTACCACCATCACCATCTTCGGCTTCAAAATCATCTCCACCCTCACAGGAAATCAACCCTATAAAAATTAGGAACAAAATATATATTTTAGGCACTCAGCAGTGTGTTGGTTTGGCATGCCAGATGACTCGTTTACGCCAAGACACCAACTATGAAAAGTACTCGATATCAGCGATGACAAAACCGTTTGCAGTATCAGAAGAAATTGTAAAAACGTGTAATAACATATTTCTGGATGTAGATGATAAACTCGTTATCTGTATTGGGGAAAATGACCTCAATCCTATTAACATAATGGTAGATCTATGCTTAATATTAAAAAAATTCCGTAGCAACCATCTCATTTTGCTAAACGTTGTCCAAAACAATTACCTAAATGAAAAAAAATTAAATGAGCACTTAAAATTGATATCGCAAAATTACCCGAATTGTCATTTCGTTGACTATCATAGTATGTCTACGACGGAAGTATGTACTAAACTGAATCGTATCGTAGACTTTATTGATTATAAAAGAAAATTTTTGACATTCAGACGGCAGAAACAGGAACAGATCGGCTTTACTGACACTGATACACACCACCGAAGGACAATCAAGCAAAAAACACTTCTCGATTATTATCCAATTATACATTACAAAAGACTAAACTCAAAATTAAATTCGACTAATGATCGCTTCAGCATCACAACTAATAAAAAATGTTTTCGTGAGTGATGATGATGATGCATTAACCCTACTGCACCAAAACATTGCGGGATTCTTGAGCAAGCGTGATCTTTTACAAATTACTTTAAATGAATTATCTGGAAAAAACGTTAATATTGACGTAATGTGTTTTTGTGAAACCTTCATCAAATCTGGAACCGAAACAAACATTCATGTACAAGGGTTTACGGTTGCAGATTACTACTCACGAAACAAAAAGCGCGGGGGTGTTTGTATTTTATGTAGAGAAGACATCGAATTTAAAAAACTTCCATTCTTAAAAGACATGGTTAAAGAATCGATCTTCGAATGTTGCGGCGTAGAGCTGCTGCAATATAACATACTAGTAATATGTCTTTACAGGATACCGGATGGCCCGAGATCAAATCCCTATGAATTTTTGATTAACCTAGAAGTCTTACTAACTAAACTTAAATCAAAAACAAAAAAGAAAATTGTAATAGCAGGAGATTTTAACATTAACATTATAAAAAATACAAAATTAACTAAACAGTTCAAGGCAATGGTACAAAAGTATAATTTCGAGATACATATAAATGACCCTACTCGTCTAAACTCCTGCTTAGACCTAATCCTGAGCAATATTCCAGAAGCCATTGGTAGATTGTATAATCTGGGTCTTTCTGACCATGACACAGCACAAACCCTTGCGATACCAGTAGTAGAACGTAAAAAAGCTCTAAATTACTGGTACAGAAATGTTAGAGATTATAGCGTGGAAAATGTTAATAAATTTCTTGAATATTTAAGTAGTTTATCATGGTCAGATATATATGGAGATATAGAGGCTAACAGAGCCTTTGAGCTATTCCATGAAACTCTACTATTATTTTTTAACCTGTGTTTTCCTATCGTGAAAATAAAAATCATGACTAAGAAAAGCTCAACTGGATGGATATCTAAGGGAATACAAAAGTCATGCGTGATAAAGAGAAAGTTACGATTTGCCTATTACAGAAAACGAAGTTGCGATGCCAAATCTAAATATCGCAAGTATAGTAATATTTTAAAGCGCTGTGTAAGCACTGCTCAGAAACTTAGAAATACTGCATATATAACAAAATCTAAAAATATATGCAAAGCGTCATGGAATGTGATAAAAACTAATTTATCTGAAAATAAACCAAGAAGTACTATTAAGAAAATTATAGTTGACAATCTGTCGATAGGTAAACCTTTTGACATCGCTAATACTTTTAATAATTATTTTATCCGTTTGACGAATGATTCTACAAATTTTGACTCTAATAAAAGTAGTGACAATGAAGTAAACAACAGTAATCTACAGACCGACAATGGTAATTTTAATAGTATGAACTCAATCGACACGCGACAGAAAAGTCAAAACAAAATAAAACTAGTTGACAGCAGCATATTCCTGTTCCCTACTGACGACTATGAAGTCAGATTAATTATTAAATCTTTAAAAAACACAAACTCAGTTGGACATGATGATCTTCCGACAAGATTAATTAAACAAGCATCCCATATATTGGCGCCAGTATTGAGTTACTTGATAAATATATCATTTACACAAGGTTTATTCCCGAATGCCTTAAAGGTATCCATTGTGAAGCCTATATTTAAAAAGGGGGATAAAACAACCCTTGACAACTACCGACCCATCACACTAATACCTGTAATTTCAAAAATTTTTGAAAGAGCTATGTGCAGTAGAATAACAAGCTTCTTAAACAAACATAATATTCTAGCTGATGAACAGAATGGGTTTCAAAGGGGGAAATCAACAACACTGGCCGCTTTTGAACTAGTCAAAAGGGTTTTGGAATACGTAGACAAAACAATTCCTACCATTGCAATATTCTTTGACATGAGCAAGGCGTTTGACTTTGTCTCACATGAGTTACTCATAGCTAAATGTGAGTTTTACGGCATTAGAGGCAAAGCTTTGGAGTGGCTGAAAAGCTATTTACATGATAGAACTCAGTACGTTGAAATAGAAGGTATCGATGACAATTTATGGGAAAGAAAGTACAAATCATGTGCTAAAGTTAATGCTGTTGGTGTCCCGCAAGGTAGCATACTGGGACCTCTTATGTTTTTATTGTACATCAACGATTTACCAAATGTCACAAAACATTTTTGTACTCTTTTTGCAGATGACCTAACTGTTGTTATCCCTGACATGACAAAAGATGTGGCAAGGTATAATATTGAAATTAACAAAACTGTAGATGACATTATATCTTGGCTCACATGGAATAACTTAAAAGTTAACATTGAGAAGACGAAATATCTACAATTTCGTAATCAGTATGGTAATGACAATACTGTGCGGGACCTACGCGTAATTCATGAAAATAAAATTATCAATGAATCAAAAGTGGTCACATTCCTGGGGATTGTTTTGGACAATAACTGCATTTGGAAGCATCAAGTAGATGAGATATGCTCCAAATTGAATCGTTTTTCATATGCGCTTTGGCGATTAACAAAAATTTGTGACAAAAAAACCGCGATCCTTGCATATCACGGTTATGTTGCCTCAAGGCTGAGGTATGGCATTGTTTTATGGGGAAATTCGGTGGAGGTAAATAGAGTTTTCCTAGCACAGAAACAATGCGTGCGTGCTATTTTTAACGTGTCACAAATGACAAGCTGTAAACCGCTCTTTAAAAAACTAAATGTGTTGTCTCTGCCATGCATGTACATTTATGAAATATGTTTGTTTGTTAAGTCGCACCCAATATTGTTTAATATAAACTGTAAGATATTTAGGGACTATAATAGGAGACGTCCAAACGATCTACTGTTACCACGTATGAAGACAAGTCTATTGAGTTCAAATTGTTATCCAATGGCTGTAAGAATTTACAACAAACTGCCAAATGAGTTTAAAAATTTCACTAAAACTAAACTTAAGAGAGAACTGTACAAATGGTTAGTGGAAAATTGTTTTTACAGTGTTCAGGAATACTTGAACTTAAGAGGCATGTGACATTGTTATTGTGATTGTACTTTTTATTTTATTTTATTTTGACATTGTTTTTATCCATCAGATTTCAGTTGTATAACTTTTGTAAAAATTATCTTGACATTAATTTTGAATTATTATGTAAATTGTAAACCTTGACATTTCATGTTGTTGTATGTCAGAAATGACTAAATGTGTGAGTCTCTGCTTATTTATCTGTAATGTAATATCTCAATGTACCACATTTATTACAATAAATATAATTCATTCAATTCATTCATTCAGTAAAAAAAACCTGGCGTGTACTTTGTGCTGAAAAATAGGTAAATAATTCTGAAATAATGCTGATATAATGCAATTGTTAACAGTTGTTCAGCAGAGAGCTGTTTAATTTGTGCCTAACAAACCAGTTATGTCAGCTGAAACACCGCCTCTAATGCTCTTATTCAGCAGGCTTATACAGCTGAGGATTATATTGCGGACGGTAATTCAGCTTATATACAACACTTTTGAGTTACTTTGGTTGACACCGACTCCAATAAAACAAATTAATGTACAAAAGCTCGAGTCGCCACTACGATTTTCGAAGGTCATCATCAGATCCTGGTTTCCTTATTATGGTACGACCCTTGAGATATCTCCTTTCCAACAAAAAAAGAATCTTCAAAATCGGTTCATAAACGACGAAGTTATCCGCGAACACACGTAAAAAAATACATATATATAAACGGTCGAATTGAGAAACCTCCTCCTTTTTTGAAGTCGGTTAAAAAGTAACAGAAAAAAAGTTTGCGCTCGTATATTTTCCTTGTGAATACCGATACGAGTGCTGACTGCTGAGTCGTTTCATACCGTGTTTCCCAATTTTAAAATCATTTGCTGCATATACGACGTAATCAGTACACTCACTCTGCTTTTTGAATTCACTTATGGGCAACACTGCTGATGCACTCGCTTCGGTGCCAATTAAAAAGTTCAAACCACTGTTTCTATCTAGCATGCACAGGTGGTGATTGGTACCGCGGATACAGCATCCCGCCTTCGGCTGCATCGATATTATTTTCCCGAATCACTCTCTTTTCAATTACATGGCTTAACGCACTTCACCGCTTTCTCTTTGTAACGGTAGTGATAAAAGCATAGCCATTAGCCAGTCTAGATTTTTTTTTTTTATTTCAAATGGGTTTGCTCTTGAGCTCAATCCAGTCCTCAGGACAAAGATGGGGTCGAAGATGTAGCGAGCTTACCCTGAAGGTGCCTATTCACTCGTACTTTAAAGTAATTCGGGTTGTAAGCGCTCGGAAATACTGACGCAGGCAGGGCATTCCACTCCTTGGTGCATTATAAAATTATAAAAGAATCAGAAAGGCGCTTAGTGCGGATTTGTGGGATATCAACCAAGAAGGGGTGGTATCCCGCGGTGCGTCTGGAAGTCTGATGGTAGAAAGGGGAAGGCGGGATGAGCTCATGCAGCTCTTGGGCACACTCACCGAAGTACAATCTTTAGAAGACCGACAAGCACGCTACTCTGCGGCGGTGGGCTAGGCTTCGAAGCTTAGTCTCAACCAGCTTACTGTCGCCAATGAGTCTCCTGGCTCTGCGTTCAACCGAGTCGAGTGCATCTAGTTGATACTTGGCTGAGCCATCCCACATGTGGCAGCAATACTCCATACAAGATCGGACCTGAGCTTTGTACAACATTAAGAGCTGTCCAGGAGTGAAGTACCGCTTCACCTTGTTTAAGATGCCCAGCTTTTTGGCCACAGTTTGAGCCTTCGACTCGATGTCAGCGCCGAAGTTGAGTTTTGTAGTCAACCTCATGCCAAGAAGCTCAAGACTGTCGGAAACAGGGACAGATATACCCCGGAAAGTAGGAGCCAGATTAAACGAACTCCTTTTGGCGGTGAACAGACAAGCCTGTGTTTTGGCGGCGTTGAGATTGACTAGATTATTGTCACCCCACTGGGAGAGAAGACTTAAAGTCAAGTTTGACCGCTCCACCATGGCCTCCCTCTGCTTATTTTCTGAACGCCGACGGGAATTGCCTCTTCGTTGGTTGCGTTTGGCTCTGAAACGTGACCTGGAACGCGTTCTACGTTCTCTGGATTGTAATGTCATCTTCTTGATTTCTGCTATCACCAGGCAGGTGATTGGTCCCGCCGTTACAGCATCCCGCCTTCGGCTGCATCGATATTATTTTCCCGAATCGCTCTCTTTTCAATTACATGGCCACGCACGTTACCGCTCCGTCTTTGTAATGGTAGTCATAAAAGCATAGCCATTAGCTTGTCTAGATTATTTTCTGAACGCCGACGGGAATTACCTCTTCGTTGGTTGCGTTCGGCTCTGAAACGTGTCCTAGAACGCGATCTACGTTATCTGGATGGTAATGTCATCTTCTTGATTTCTGCTATATCCAGGCTGGGTTTAGCTATCTCCTCTATCAAATTATTTGTGCTCGTTTCTGCTACTGCTAATACATCTGAAAGTCTTGAATATTCCACAACCTTATCTGCTATTGATGTTAACCTCGCTGCATCAGTTAGATCCGCCGCAGCCAATACATTCCGCATTGACGTTGGTAGTTAGTTTGGCAAAAATTAACAATGTTTCTGAAGTAACTCGACTTCCCGCAAGACCTCGCATAAGCTTAGACGGTTTTTGTTCTCCTAACTGCATCTCACTTATATGTTTCTGTATCTTGCGGTTCTCCAAAAGTCATACGTTGAAATCAGCAGTCGAAAAGTATGAAGTTTGTGTATTCTCGCTCATAAAAATAGCATTTTGTCTATCTTTGTCTGAAGTGATATTTTTGAATTCAAAATCATTACCGAGAATACATAAACTTCATACTTTTCTACTGCTGATTTCAAAGTATGACTTTCAAAAATCTCACTCCTGGTCTCATTGCTCCCGTAGTTGGACTTCATTAATTACAAAACACAATTACTTGATTATTGTTCTTACTTGTCAGGGATGGGTCTAATGAAAAAATGACCAGATTAGAACCCTGTTTTTCCAAAATCTGAATGACTCTTAACCTGCAATTTTTTATAATTTTATAGATTTTGTAAAACAATTAAAATATATTGTATACTTTCTTTCGAACTGGATGTCCCAAGCCTTCTCTTTTTTTCATCTTTCAACAGCGAATAAAAGATTAGTACGACCGTCACAATGCTTAGCTTCTTTCTTTAATTTATATATTAAATAGTATAAATTTTGGTGCTTTGGTTCGCTATATGGGCATTTTAAATCGTCTGTGCCATCTTTCTAATGCGTTAGTAATCATATGGCGCTGACTTAGTAATGCAGGGGAATATCTCGGATACCAAGTGGACTCAAAATGTCTACGAAAATGGCTCATTTCTGAAGAGTTTTGTATTTTTGGTAGTAATTTCTGAGAGCCGTCTGGGTGCAGTCTCCAAAATATTGAGCCTCCTTCAGTTTCTTAATTGCCTTTCTTTCACTCATCATACTACGGAATAGTCGGAATACAAAAATGTTGACGTCATTTTCATCATTGGGTACAAGAAATTTGTCTGCCAAAAACTCTGGGATGGCAGTTATTTCATTAAGTAATCGTTCTGCATTAAAAAATTGTTCGGGGCACCTGTATAAAGTATCCTTTTTTGTGCTAAATAATGGTGCATCCAAAGATTTTTTGGTCTTCGCTTCGCTCCCACTAGATACCGCCCTTCATAAGACTGACAGCTCCTGAAATGCGGCAGCTCAAATTCGAGCGCCAAAAAATAATGTTGCCAACTTATATGAAAATTTATTTTATACAACCCAGTAGTCAAGTAACTTTTTTAAATTTTATTTTAGGTATTTATTACCTAAATACATAAATATATAAATTTTGTACCTGTAGGCCTTGTTACTGTTATATGTAGCTTGGAAACTTTAAAATGTTCAGTTTTGTTGTGATTATGAATATGATGTACTTATAGGTTGATTAATTATTAATAAAAAAACGTAATCCTTAATATATGAAATTTTAATGCTTATAAAGTCTAAAAAATTATGTAGGATTTATTTGTTTATACGTGTCAGTGAGGATTTTTCAAAAATACACTCACATACATACACTTGTATAAGTTTCCGATACATTTCCCTTTTAGAGGTTGTATATTTTTGAAAATTTTATCTTTTTGCTATGTACTGAAATCGGACATGTAAATACTTTTCGACTACTAGCCGAATATTTACGTTGCCTGCGTCGAAGTGAAAATATTTTCTAGAACTCGTTCCAAATAATCGCTTCATTATGTCAATAAGAATTTTTATATTTAGGGGGGTATTGTTATTATCTAAATGCCAATGTTATTGAGTTTACTTAGTTCATTATATTATGCACTTGATACGAAGGTACCTATTTGGGAGTCAAATTAAAGTCGCATATTTCACTTTACACTGTATTGTTTTCAAAGAACACAAAAGAATTTACAAAAGTTCGCTGTACAAATTTAGGTATGTAACTGGCGCGGCGAACGACTGTCCGCTTCCGAGCTAGAGAGACGTATCAACTCCTGAGCCGCGTCGCTCTAGCTGCTCCAATAATGCAGCGTTGCATTAACTAAATACTTATGCCCCTATATATTCCCCCCTTTCATAAAATTTTGAAACAAATTTTCGATTAAACAAACAATCATCCCATTACTTATTAAAATTATTCACATGTAACTACTTTGTTTTATTTAACACAACTCGATTAGCTCGCTCGGCGAAAACCGTGCGTCATGTAATTCTACACCGCATACCAAACTTATCGCTTTGCACTCTGAATGACTGGTTACACAATGACACTGAATATTATTGTGTTAAATATTACATTGAATTGAATTAAGACTATAGGTACTTACTTAATATTACATTTAATAGTGTTTCTTAACTTGATTATGTATTGAATTCACTTAAACTTTATTACAATGGCTTCTCATTTGGAGCCTGATGCAATTATGATTACATATTTGATACAAATTATTCCTTGAAAGTTCGCCTCAAAATTCCTTGACATACTTAGTTAGGTAGGTATGAATTAGCCTGCTTGAATGGTCAGAATATTATTTAGCCTAGGTATGGAATTTTGGTGCTAACTTTGCAATGGTTCCAAAGTAACACCAATAGTTTACAAAAAAATTAATTATGTACTTATTCTAAAGTAGGTACCTCCGTAAGTTTTAGACCACAAAAGCCACCCGCTGAGGCTGTGGTTCTGGTTGACGATGTGACTGAGCAACTTGGGGTTGCACCTGGACGTGGTGCTGGTGCAGCGCTGCAGGGTCGAAACCCATCTTTACCATTTGACGTAACATCCACTTCTTAACGCTGCTACTGAATTTGCGCCAAATACAATATGTCACTATTATAAGTAGTACTATTGTCATCACCAATGCCATTATGTGAAATTGCTGAACTTTCTCTTCAACACTGTTGTAAGTAGCGCCAGACTGGGCGATAACAATTTGATCTTTACTCTGAGTTTTGCCCATTATGAATGCAGTATGGAAAGAAATATTTCTCAACCCGATTAATGAAAATGTGTGGTTTCTCAAATAATGATTGCTTATATTGGCTGTTATTGCTAACTAGTCAACTTTGATGTCATTTAATTAATTATTACTCAATCGAAAAACCGTACCTTTTTGACTACTCGGCCACTTCGCGTTGTATAGCCGCTGGGTGATTCATTAATATTTTGCAAATTTTGAGGTTTATTCTCATTACTTGATTTTGAATTTGCGTTATCATTACTATTCTTGTCATTTAAAATGTAAGCTGGTTTCAATCGATCAATAGATAACTTCACTTGGCGGTTTGGCAACTGAATATTAAAAACTTTGTCATTCCTGCTAATAACTTGATACGGGCCATCATATGGCGGCTGTAAACATTTTTTTAATATGTCGTTGCGAATAAAAACGTGCGAACAATTTCGTAGGTCTGGATGTACAAAAAATGCCGATGAATCATTCCGGTTCTCTGCTTTAGCTTTATAACTACTTATCGTTTGCGAAATTTTCTTTACAAATTCATTGGGTTCACATACATTTTGATTAACTTTTACAAAAAATTCAGCAGGTAATCTAATTGAACGACCATAAACCATCTGAGCTGCACTGACTCCTGTGTCAGTTCTCGGAGCTGCACGAAGTCCCAACATCACAGTTGGTAATTCGTCCACCCACGATTTGTTGTCGTTTAAACGTGCCATTAAACTTGCTTTCAAAGATCTGTGAAAACGCTCTATTCTTCCGTTGCTCTGTGGATGATACGGTGTGGTTCTTATTTTACTGATTCCTAAATATTGCATTAATTGTTCAAAAAGTCTACTCTCAAATTGTCTGCCCTGGTCGCTAGTGAGCTTAATTGGGCAGCCAAAACGAGCAATCCATCCTTCATAGATTGTCTTTTTCACAATATCGGCTGTAATGTCCCGCAGGGGAAATGCTTCAGGCCAATTGGTGGCCCGATCTATGATAGTTAAACAGTATCTATATCCGTCTTGTGAAATAGAAAACGGTCCAGTAATGTCAGCATGGATATGGTCAAAGCGGTCAACTTTCTCAAATTTACCTATCGATGATACAGTGTGTCTGTTTATTTTTGATTTTTGGCACTGTATACATGACTTAGCCCACATACATATGTCCTTGTTCATGTTAGGCCAAAAAAATCTTTCTTTAATCATTTTTTTAGAAACTCTAATGCCTGGATGACTCAAACTATGAATCGCATCAAAAACTGTCAATCTAAACTTTTCTGTAATGTAAGGTCGTACCTGTCCTGTTGAAATTTCACAATAAACGGCTTGTTTACAGTTCGGTATAAAATTTTTTTTGAATGTCAAACTATTGTTTAATGATTTAAATAAATGTAATAATTGTGTATCGTTCTCTTGATCTGACGCTAGCTCGTCATAATTAATTGTCGTTAACCCGGTTATTGATTCGATTCGTGACAAAGAATCTGCAACAATATTTTCTGTACCTTGTATATGTCGTATGTCTGTTGAGAACTCACTAATAAACAGCAACTGTCTAGTACGTCTGGGGGTTTCCTTCCTATTGTCTTTACATAATTTTGCGAATGCATGAGTCAACGGCTTATGATCTGTATAGATTACTAACTCTTTGCCTTCATATAAGTATCGAAAATGTTCCATAGCTAAATAAATTGCCAACAGTTCCCGATCGTATGTACTGTATTTTTATTGCGTAGTTGTCAATTTCCTAGAAAAAAAACTTATCGGTCTCCATGTGTTGTTTATTCTCTGTTGTAACACAGCACCCACACTTGTGTCTGACGCGTCAGCGAATAATGCTAATGGTACATCTGAAACGGGATACGTTAACTAGACTGCGTTCTGCAATGCATGCTTGCATTGTCGGAACGCTTCGTCAGCTTCCGTTGACCATTTAATCGGTGTTTTGTCATTACGCTTTGCTTTGTGAATGTACCCATTTAATTTTTCTAGGTATTTTACTGCCTTGGGTAAATGCGGTCTGTAAAAATTTACCATCCCTAAAAATGTACGCATCTCATTCACCGTTTGTGGCTTAGGATAATCTATGATGGCTTGAACCTTGCTCGTTAAAGGTCTGATCCCTTCTTATGAAATATCGTAACCCAAAAATTCTAATTTTGTCTGATTAAAACTGCACTTTTCTAAATTGATCGTTATGCCGAATTCATTTAATCTTTGGAATACCTGTTCCAGATGATTCCTATGTTCCTCCAAAGAGGCGGAAGCTATAAGAATATCGTCACAGTAACAAAACAAAAAGTCTAAACCTGTCAGTACAGAGTTACTCATAAATCTTTGAAAGGTTTGGGCTGCGTTACGTAAACCAAAAGTCATACGCGGAAATTCGTACAAACCGAATGGCGTAGTGATCGCTGTTTTCTCCACATCATCAGGGTGAACCATGATATTATGGAAGGCTCGACGGATATCAATTCTAGAGAAGATTTTTTTACCTGTTAATAAGTATGTGAAATCTTGTACCCGTGGAAGTGGGTATCTGTCCGGTTTAGTGATCGCGTTTAATGCTCTGTAGTCACCGCATGGTCTAATCGTACCATCTTTTTTAGGCACTACGTGTAACGGACTGGCCCACGGGCTTTTAGAAGGCCGACCAATACCCATTTCCATCATAAGCTTAAATTCTTCTCTTACCTTTTGATAACGTTCTGGAGGTAGGGGTCTCGTCCTCCCGTGCACCGGTGGTCCTGCAGTTTCTATGTGGTGGTAAACTGAATGCTTTGGAGTTTCCTTAAATGACATTGGTTTTAGAATATCCGGGTACCTGTGCAACAAATCGTATACCGGATGGTCGCAAGTTATTGATGTGATAGATGGCTCAGTGTGTTTTATGATCGTTCCATTAGTATTAATATTAGTCAACCTGTCTAACAGAATTTTTCCATGTAAATCTATAAGTAACCTATGATGGAGCAAAAAATCTGCACTTATAATAGGCTGCTTTACGTCACAAACTATAAACGACCATTTAAACGGCCTTCTCAATTTAAGATCTAGCACCAAATCTTTTACTCCATAAGTTTTAATGGGAGTGCCATTTGCTGCATATAATTTGAAATCGTTTACTGGTTCCATACCTTTAGACATTTCTGAATTTTTCGGAATTACCGATACATTAGCTCCGGAATCTATTAAAAAACGCAGACCTGAATTCCTGTCCGTGACAGTGAGACGGTGGTTACCTAACTTGATACAGCTTCCCACCGGCGAAAACTGCACCTCATCTAGTTTTCCGGCGGTGATTTCTTCCAACTGCAAGGCTCCACGCACTTCTGTGCCCTAGAGTTGAATTTGTAGTGGTAGTAGCAGAGCCAATCAGGACTCTCTGGAGTTCTCCTAGCGCGGCTCCTGGATCTGGATGGTGATCGCCCCTGTGGACCTCGGCTTGTGCTTCTGGATCTCCTCATGTTTGTGTCTAATTCCATAAGCTTGACGTTGATCTTGGCTATTTCTGCCATCAGCACGGCCGTACTATTCTGTAGAATATTGTTGGTTGCTACTTCTGCTACGTGAGCCGGTCTGAACGTCTCCATGACCTTATCTGCCACCGCGGCTAGTTTCTCTAAATCTTCACACGATGTGGCAGCTAGTACAGCCCTCACTGGTGGTGGCAGGTGTCCTTGCCATAGGATATTGAGTGTTTTATCGTCTACTTTATCCCGTGCTAACTCACGCATGCGCCGAAGCAACTGTGACGGTTGTTGATCTCCCAAATCCATCTCTGTAATCAGTTTTTGTAATTTCCGTGTCTCTGACTCCTCATACACTGTAAGCAATCTAGTCTTCAATGCTTCGTATCTGCCGGTGTCTGGCGGTTTGGACAGTATATCGGCCACTTGTTGGATTGCCTCCTTTCCAAGTTTTGCGACGACAACATTGTATTTTGCCTTATCGCTAGCTTTTTGTTGTTCTAGCATCGATTCAACCTGTATGAACCATAATCTAGGCTGATCCATCCAAAAATCCGGAATTCTATTTGATAAAGATATTGCTGCTAAATCGATTGAAAATGGTGGCGTCGGTTCTGCCATGATGCCGTATAAAATGTAAACTACTTGCGATTTCCTTTGTGACCTTTTTCACCGTAACCCTGGTGCTTGGGGAAGCCGTCTCTCTCTCTGTCTGGTAGCACTCCGTCGCTGCTCCTCACACAAGTTCGAAAAATTTACACTGTATACTGACGTTCACTGTGTTCAAGTTGGGTGGTCACCACTTTAGGGGGGTATTGTTATTATCTAAATGCCAATGTTATTGAGTTTACTTAGTTCATTATATTATGCACTTGATACGTAGGTACCTATTTGGGAGTCAAATTAAAGTCGCATATTTCACTTTACACTGTATTGTTTTCAAAGAACACAAAAGAATTTACAAAAGTTCGCTATACAATTTTAGGTATGTAACTGGCGCGGCGAACGACTGTCCGCTTCCGAGCTAGAGAGACGAATCAACTCCTGAGCCGCGTCGCTCTAGCTGCTCCAATAATGCAGCGTTGCATTAACTAAATACTTATGTCCCTATATTATATATTTTGATTTTATATTTGACACTTTATCTATATTCTGAATTATGGATTCGGAAATCACGCATATTAAAAATACATCTTCAGAGTTTCTATTAAAATGGAGGTTTATTTTAGTGATTTTTACACAATGGTTGGTTAGACGCAAGCACCGTACAAAATGGAAGAACGGAAATACAACTTTTTTAATTATAACAATTTATGTTTGTGTTGCCAACATATTGGGGCCCTCACAAAGAATATAAACCAAAGTTTAAAACACTTAAACAACTATTACAATATTAACTTACCTTAGTAGTTGGTGACAAATTGTATATTTACAGACAAATAAAGGAAGGTAAGTAGGTGCATTAAAAATAAATAAAAATATTGAAAAAATAAAACTAACTTAATCTAAAATATGGTGCAGGTTTTGACCGCGCGGGAAGGTAGTCAAGATGCTGGCAGCGTTTTCTCGCTGAACGGCTAAAGTTTAGCTGGGAAAAGGGATGGGGAAACTTTTTCCTTCGCGTGCCAATATAATACTAACGAAATATATGGCGGGCCAAGTTGTTGCTATGTTAATTACTGAAATAAAAATATTGATATGTTTTTTCTGAAACACAAATTTATTGTGCAATATTACAAAATAACTATTGGAATAAAAAAGAAATTGGAAATTGTAATTAAATTAAAGTTTTAAGTTTGCTGCGAAGTAGAAGGTTGACGAGCGCTGATCTTTGTGGGGACATGTGACATGTGGAACTGTTTTTGTTTCTGCATGATTTCATCATAAGCCGGCTCCATTTGTGATGCTGAACATTTTAGTGAATAAAGGTCACCCGAAAGCCTATTTCGAAGACAATTTTTTCTTAATTTCATTACTGAAAAAGTTTGTTCGCACAAATAGCATGTACCAAACATAGCCCATATTTTATGGGCGTGGGCACAGACATATATAGGATAGACGCCGCAAGTGTACGTACGTACTGCGCGTGTCAAAAGGTTGAACAAATGTTCAACTTTTGACCGCGCTCATTTAGTTCCGTCCCGGCCGTCATCGGTGTCGAACGTGAAGCGCTTCACAGAAAAATGCCTAATTGTGCCATAATAACCTGCAAAAATGATTCGAGAAAAGTAAGCCGAGGTCATGGAAATATTTCCTTTCACCGGTAAGTAATTTTGTTATTGAAATGTGTGTATTTTATTTAAAAATCAATTATTTTATCTTATTTGTGTCCATTACTATGTAAATACATGTACCTGTGTGTATACTACATGTTTAAATTACATTGCTGCATTTAGATTTAAAGATGTTGTACCTGTTCATTGAAGCAAGCAATGAACCTGGAAACGATCGATACTTTCATTGGTCGTTTCGCTTCGTGGTGCAGCCGCTATTCTCATTCATCTTACCAATTAAGCAAATAGTGTTGTACACATGAATCGATTCTAGTTATTGTTGTCGATTCTAATCGATTTCTCAACTAAAAATACTGTAATTGATAGAAATGATTGCTATTAATACTACACCTGTCAAATTTTGTTAAGAATTAGAATAACATAGAGTAAATTTTCATCACAGGTTTCCAAGCGACCCCTATATTAAAGAAAAGTGGATTGAAGCTACGGGGCAAAATAATTGGTTTCCAACAAAGCACAGTGAAATTTGTTCTGTACATTTTACTGAAGGCAGCTTTACGGAAACAAAAAAGTTTCGACGACTGGATATAAAAGCGACACCAACTATTAATATACCTGAAACTTCAACTGACTATCAAGTGCAATAACATTGGGGTCGATTTATTGGCATCTCTATCCAATTTCTTTAATACGATGAAGAAGATATTTGACTTAGTTTTAATATACACGGTGACCTTTTTATCGTTTCCGATATTTTAACTGTGGCTTCTACTCATGAAACTGAAAAACTTTCCCCGAAAAATCTTTGATTAAAAAGCAAAAAAAAATTGGACTTCCCATACTTAGTTGGCCGATCAAGTGATCGACTTAGTATGGGAGAGGCAATTTTTTTTTGCGATTTGACTATGAGTTCCTTTGGAAAAGTTGTTCAGTTTCATGATTAGAAGCCACAGTTAAAATATCGGGAACGATAAAAAAGTCACCGTGTATAGGTATTCTTGTATTTCACAGCATATAGACCGAAAACTGTCAGGAAATTCCTCACCACACAATACGCCGCGAAAAAGAAAATTAGAAAAGGTACTTATTTTACTTACCTTTACCATATCATCCATGAATTTTTTATCTTAGCTACCCAGAATAATTTAAACCGCTGCCGAATCGAATAAAGACCTGACATTTATAAAAAGGATTTTTTGTTTCAGGAAATCCATCAACCATCTTCATCAAATCAAGATACGCCGTTAAATACGCCCAAGAAACGAAAATTAATACGCAAAGTGGATCTTGCTCAACAGAAAATTAAAAAGCAAAACAAGGAAATAAAAAGACTGAGGGAACAAAATCGTCGTAAAGGCCTAAAGATACTCACCTTAATGTCATTATTACAATGCTTAATAAGTAAATCTTTGATTAATGATGACCAAGTCAATTTGTTAAGTACGACAAATGTTACAACTAGAGAACTTTACTCTAGGCAAATGAAGAACGCAAATGTAGTTAGTACGTCAAAATATTCACCGGCGCTTTGAAGTTTTACGCTAACATTGCATTATTATTCAAGCAAAGCATATAACTACGTCAGAAAAGTATTTAATATGTGCTTACCTCACCCTCACACAATTGAAAAGTGGTATAAAAGTATAAACGGCAGACCTGGATTTACCACCGAATCGCTAAAAGCTTTGAAATTAATAGCGGATAAAATGAAACGTCCCTTATATTGCTGTCTTATGATCGATGAAATAGCAATTAAAAAAAAATTGAATGGGACGGAAAAAAATTCCATGGCTATGTTGATTTTGGCGGTTGTTTAGATACCGATGAAGTCCCTGAAGCCAAAGAAGCATTAGTATTTTTAGTCACGGGAATAAATGCAAACTGGAAGGTGAAGATTTGTTCGCAATAATAACATTTTGTTCTTTTTTTTAGATGTGTTTTAACAATTAATAATATTACAGGTCCCCGTTGGATACTTTTTAATAGATGGAGCAACTGGTCAACAAAAAGCGGATCTAGTGATACAATGCTTGAAGCATTTAAGCGAATCAAATATAACCGTAGTGGGCCTTACCTTTGATGGATGTCCTTCAAATTTAACTATGGCTAAGGTTAGGTTGTAAACTACAAATAAATGAACAGATGAACACAACATTTGAACACCCTACCACAAAACAACCGATTGCTATTTTTTTAGACGCTTGCCATATGATAAAACTAATTAGAAATTGTCTTCAGTCTTATGCAAATATTATTAATGGTGATGGTAAACGCGTCTCTCGGGCTTATTTTGAACTTTTAAACAGGCTACAAGCTACAGAATATTTCCATGTAGCAAATAAATTACGAAACAGCCATATCGACTTTCATAACCAAAAGATGAAGGTAAAATTAGCTACCCAACTTCTTAGCAAAAGTGTCGCGAAATCCCTTGATTTTTGTAGAGAAACAATAAAAATCCCCGACTTTCAGGATTCTGTAGCTACAGCAAATTCTTTATACGTATATTCAATGATCTATTCGATATACTTAACTCCAGAAACTTTTTGGTTTTAAGCAACCTCTTAACTTAAGCAATAAGACAAACACAATTGAATTTCTAGATAAGGCGGAAAATTATATCCAAGGATTGCGAACTACACAGGGGAAGTTATTGATTAATAGTGGTAGAAAAACAGGTTTTCTCGGTTTGTTAGTATGTATAAAAAGTACTAAAGTCCTAATCCAAAAGATGATAGAAGAGGAAAGAATGAAATTTATTTCAATGTACAGATTTAGTCAAGATCATCTTGAATTGTTCTTCTGTAGGGGAAGGTAGTCTATATCGTACCACTTAACTTTGAGCCAATTTTGTGAAGAATGTTGAAAGGCTACCTTGTTGGTGATCTGATTAAAATGTTAGGAATTTAATATGTTTTAACATTCAAGACCAAATATTCAATAAAACACCTTAATTTATTCCCAAAAGTAAGTTTTTTAAAAAACGTCTATCGGTACGATATAGAAACCTGGTTGTTTAATTGTACCACCTGGTTCCTTAATCGTACTTAAGGATTTTTCATATAAATATTAAAGAAAATAAAATTCAATTTTTTAGTTTAGTTTAGATCTTTATATGTTTACAATATTACCAAAAAAGTAGTTTATGAGGAACATTTAAAGAATTATACTCGTTTTAAGGTACTCAGGGTTAAGAAAATGAAAAATAATAAATTTCTTCCCAAAAGTAATTTTTTAAAAAAAGGTCTATCGGTACGATATAGAAACCAGGTAGTTTAATTGTACCACCTGGATCTTTAATCGTACTCAAGGATTTGTCACATAAATATTAAAGGAAATAAATTAAAAATACTCAATTTTAGCTGTACTCTAAGTTATGAAAATGAAATATAATATTATTCTCACGGTACGATTTAAAAGCTTGTTTAAAAGCTCTTGCCGGTACAATTTAGGGACCTGTTCTTTTAAATCGTACCTAGTGGTGGTATAAAATATATTAACGATGATAAATACTGGTGTTTGATGGAATAGAAAAGAAAACGTATTATTATACATATAACTGTTCTTTATTGTAATAAAAATTAAGGCACATTTAGAACACAATGAGTTATTCAATTATGAATTTTAGATGAAGATAAGGTTTAAAATACCTCCGTTTGCATTAAACAAAAAAACTACTTGTGTACAAAAGACTAAAATTCTCTTATTCTAAGCTTAAGTTTTCAATAATGGGTAGTCATTGATGAATGAATCAACACGTAAGACGTAGATGTTTTGAACAAACAAAAATAGTCCCCTATAACTTAATTAATTACAGTCCTTTGATTTGAGATCCATTATTATTTAATACCTACAGTTATTTATTGTTCTATCAAGTAAAATAGTATCAAATACTTAGTATCTATGTTTTGTTACTTATTTAATCACAGTCTTCTGATTTGAGATCAATAATAACCTAAAAAGATTTATTACAAAATTTGTATCGAATACCTAGTCAATACGTTTATTCACTTATTTAATCACAGTCGTCTGATTTGAGATCAATTAACACTAAATTTATAATAAGTAATTAAAGTTTTATCCATCTGTTACTTTTAGTTATTGTCTGAAATCATTAAAATCTCTGAGTTCTACTTAATAATCTTACTCTAATTATTTCAACATTATTATCAATAATAATATGATCTATGAATCGTAAAATATAACGAAATATAAAATTTGTATTGTTTCTTCAAAATAAAGGCACTTCTGTTTCTATCAAAAAAGTAAAATTAAAAGAGAGAGAACCAAAAAAGACAACAAAAATAATATGAGTTAGTTGCCTAATACTTCAGACACTTAGGGCAGATATCAGGATTATCGCTACAGGTTGAATGCAACCAATTTTTGCATCTAACACATTCAATCCAGTCTACTTGAGGGCCTTTTTTATTATAAAAATAGCCGTTGCAAATATAGCAATAGTCATCAGAATTTTGGTCATCTTGATCCATGTCTGAATCATCATCCAAGACAATCTCTTCAATGGATGATTCTGATGAGTCTTCTTTTTGTTTTTTATTATATTTTTTTCCTTTTCCCTTATTGTCTTTTGTTTTTTTCTTTATTGTTTTTATTGATTTTGTTTCAGTTTCTTGTTTCTTTCCTTTAGAAGTAGATGCGCTATTTTTAGAAGTTCCAGTTTTTTTAGGTTCAGTCTTTGTATCTTTGATATTTTTCTTTTGTTTTGTAAATTCTTCTTTGATTTTTGGTATATTTATTGTTCGCTTTTGGATTGAGTCTTCTAAATCGATTTTATAAAGACTTGCAGTTTCTTGTTTCTTTCCTTTGGAAGTAGATGCGCTATTTTTAGAAGTTCCAGGTTTTTTAGTTTTCGTCTTTGTATCTTTGATATTTTTCTTTTGTTTTGTTTGAAATTCTTCTTTGATTTTTGGTATATTTCTTGTTCGCTTTTGGATTGACTCTTCTAAATCGATTTTATAAGGACTTGATGTCAAAATTTTTGTTTTTTGTATGTTATTTTTTTTTGTGTTATTACATTTAGGTCTTGGCGAAATAATACTGATAGGAACCTTGAGGCCATTTTCGATATGCGTGACTTCACCTTCGGTGACAGTTGAAGGTTTAGTTTTTTGTTCAATATTCAAGAAGACTTTCAAGGCTAAAGTCAGCAGCTTATCAGGTTGATTCAAATTTTCAACGTTTCCTAGTTCAGTGGGCTCGATTAATTCACAAATGAGTGATGGCGACTCGCACATCGTGACATCCGATTCATTGGACATGATTTCCAAAGAGTCTAAAACTCCATCATTGCTACTTGATGGCCCTGGGTTTGCAGTACTGGGATTTTTCACATTAGATAAAACTGAAGTTGCTGGATGGCTCAAATCATTGGCTTCGTTTTGGCAAAATATCTCGGATGCTGCAAAGTCTGTGTCTTTAAAAACGTGTCTATTAACTGGCCATATGCCTGTCGCTTGAAAGCCACTGATTGCATTGCCAATAGTGGCCGCTTTTTGATAAGCATTGCTGAACAATTGTGTGACTTCGTATTGGGTCACTGCTTGACCAGAATGAGCTCGCATCCAAGTTCCCACAGCCTGTATGTAATAGGTACTCAAGGGGCCAAAAATACTCACATCGAGAGGCTGCAGTCTGTGTGTCGTGTGCCCAGGCAATTGAAGCATAATTATGCCATTGTCTCGTGCTAATCGTATGGCATCTAAATTTTTTGAATGGGTTGTATGGCCATCCAAAAGCAGTACAACTGCTTTTTCATGACAAGGTTTCACAACGTCAATGAAATGTTTTAGCCATTTAACAAATAGTTCAGTGTTGATATAACCTGAATCTGAAACTGTCACGATGCTACCGGGTGGAGCTCCATTTTCCAGTAAAGGGCTCATGCGTTTTCTCTTGAATATCAACATCGGAGGTATGTATTGTCCACTGGCACTAACCGCACAAACCGCTGTTGTATTTACACCTCTCTCACCACTGGAAATAGAACCAACCTGTTTTTTTCCCTTTTGTCCAATAACTTTCTGTGGTTTTTTTTGCACGGTAGAAATGCCGGTCTCGTCTACATTAAAAATGTTATTTGGGGCTATTTTCTTTTCGTCTACCAACTTTTCAAGTTTGTCAAAGAAATCATAAACATTTTCTTTGTTGAAACCTTTTGCTCTATTAATTGATGTCGCTTCTGGGCGCCTTAAGCTTAAGTCTGGGTGACGACTCAAAAATTTGTAAAACCATGTCTTGCCTGCCATTCCTGTCCTGTTACTAAAATTATGTTGCAACCCATTTCTCTCTGCAACTTGATACGCCAGACGACGGACATCATTTGTAGTTAAACCAAACATGCAACTTTCCATAAACAGAAGGTGTTCCACGAGTTGATGTTCAATGTTTTCCGCAAATATGGTAGGTCGACCCTTAAAAATTTCTTCATCATTAGAAAATTTATTCTGCTTTAAAAGATGCCGCTTTAAAGTTGGTTTTGGAATCATGTAGCGCCTTGAGCACTCGTTCAGACCTAGTGACTTTTGTTTTAATGCTCGTAAAGCTTGTCTCATATTCTCTTGAGTCCACGAGTAGTATTTTCTTTTGGCCACATCATCATTTTCCGCACTCATCCTGACAAACAAAAACAAAGTATTTAAATTATAACACTTTTTTTTATTCAACACTAGATGTTATCAATTACGCGTGACTTCGTGTGTTTACATTTTTCTTGGATAAAAATTTGCCTAATGTGCCAGATCCGTTCTAGCGTGACCCATCCAAAATTTCGCAATTATAATATTGATATAGATATTAGGCATAATATGCATAAAAGTTAATTTTGATAAAGAACATAGGTACCTAAGCTAACATAGCATTAACCTTGGTTTACTATAATAATAATATTTACGAGTATATAAGGCAAACACAATAAGTACTTACAATAATTTATTAGAATTTACTATTGCAAGTTCGTTAAATTGTACCGGTACGATTTAAAAACCGAATAAAAGTACGATTTACCAAACTCGTTATTAAGACAAAAAAACATTGATAAATTATAACCTCAAAGAAAACAAGCCAGCTATTTTGCACAGATCGAAGGGGAATTAGCTCGAGTTCAATATCATGCAATAGCAATTTCTTGTAAGCTTTCCTTGAATCCAATATACGTTAGTTCAAACACCTGAAAAATTACTACAAACTCACCTTTTTTAATAAAATTGTCACTATCACAAAACGACACACAGGAATCACGCCAACAAGTAATGGCGATCGTTTTGTGTTGCCATAAACAGGTTAGGGTTACCAAAACAAAAAAATCTGTCACGCTTGGTAGAAATTTAAAAACGGTACAAATTACGGACCGGTACAATATATCCTACCTTCCCCTAATATACGTGCTCACGGTGGGTGTAACAAAAATCCTACATCTAGACAATTCGAGTCTTTTTACAAAAAACTATCATGTCACGTAGAAATAAAAAATTGCAATGGTGGTAATTGTGTTGAATTGGAACCAGTGTTACCAGATGAAAATTTTAAACTACCGTGTTGATGTGTTAAAAATACCGTGTTTCAATTTGAACATACCGTGCAAACGTTTGAAAATTACCGTGTAAATTACCGTGTATACCTCTAGGTGATGCAAGAAAAAACACCATAAAATTTCAATACTTTTATTAAAATTGTATGAGAATTCTTGTAAAAGTTCTTATTTTAGATTTAAATAATTTACTAATCTGCATCAAATGGAAGAAGCATCCTTGTATCTGCAAGCCGCTTACAGTTTCCAATGCGCCGTGTAATGCCTCTGACGCCAAGCACACTACGCGTAATTCTTGCCTTGGATTCCGCTGCAAATCATTATAATTCGTAAATGAGTAATGTCATTGACCCGTCTATGTACCTGTGTGCGTGCCGTGCACCCACGCGGTCTGATGAAATATCTCTTCCAGCTTCTTTCTTATCCATTCTGGATTCCAGCTTACAGCTGGTGGGCTATACAGCTGGCCCACAACGGTCTCCAAGCATCCCCTTGCAACCGTTCCCTTTCCAACTCATATTAAGTGCACGACGGCACCTTTCTGTTTAGGTATAATATTTGTGACTCAGCCGGGATTCCATATTTTGTTCTAGAGACCATATTACTGTATCCCAAATAATACTTCTCTGCAGCAATCTTTCTAGATCTCCTTACATCTTCTCCTGGTTATCTCAACATTTCACTGCCGTAACATTCAGCCACGTACACAGCTGCGCCATCTTGTCTGCAGCTACTCTCTCTCGCACTCGATGCGTCACGCTCGCGGAGCGCGAACCATGTTTCTTGTAGCAGTTTTTTCATCAGGACCATGATGAAATGGAAAAAATGGCCTTGAAATATACATGTTATCGTTAGGATTTGCGCGGCATTCACCAGGCTGGCTGGCGCAGTCTGGAAAGTGCAGTCTACGAGCAGCGTTGTGCTCAAGCGGAGGCACTCTCCATAACCCTCCATGGCCAAGACAATCGCCCACGCCCCAATAACTTGCACCGTGGCCAGCGACGGTGCTCCTGGGGAGTTGTGCCATATTATGGCTGCAGCGTGTGTGGCACCGGTCCTGCTTCTCCGCCAGTTCCGCATCGAGGAGACGACCCCATCAAACATCAAGAGCACGATAGGATGGAAAAAATGGCCCTGAAATACACAAGTTATCGTTAGGATTTGCGCGGCATTCACGAGGCCGGCTGGCACAGTCTCGCAGTCTCGAAAGTGCAGTTTAAACCCCAATGTTTCAAAACGCTCAATATTAGCCATTTCGGAATAATTCGGACCTTTCTCCAATCCATGGTAACGGCTCGTGGTTATGTGCCGGGTGGCATGGTGCTAAAAGCGCATCTCCGGTCGTCCGCTGGCGCCACACTGCAGGACATTTCATTGATCCTGCTTCGGAGCACCGCAACGTTACATGGCCTGCCCTTGTTCTACCTGCAACTGCAACATAATAATATTCATCTCTTAAATACCATCTAGAGTTTCCTTTAAACACCAACGTTTCAAAACGTTCAATATTAGCCGTTTCAGAATAATTAAGTAGGACCTTTCTAGAGAAAGGTCCTACCGTTACCATGGATTAGAATCCATGGTAACGGCTCGTGGTTGTGTGCCGGGTGGCGTGGTGCTCAAGGCTCATCTTCGGTCGTCCGCTGGCGCCACACTGCAAGACATCTCATTGATCCAGCTTCGGAGCACCGCAACGTTACATGGCCTGCCCTTGTTCTACCTGCAACATAATAATATTCATCTCTTAAATACCATCTAGAGTTCCCTTAAAACCCCAACGTTTCAAAACATTCAATATTAGCCATTTCGGAATAATTCGGACCTTTCTCCAATCCATGGTAACGGCTCGTGGTTGTGTGCCGGGTGGCATGGTGCTAAAGGCGCATCTCCGATCAGACAATTTTATTTAATCATCTAAACTAAGAACTACTTGTTCATAAATTGTGACATTCATTTTGGATAACATGTCTTTGGTAGGAACAAAATCCACACAATTATTTCCATGTCGATGGATCGATTGTTGAGCAAGTATGTTTCCTTTTATAGTTTTTGTAATCAATTTGTTTCTTTTCTTTGTTTTTATTTCGTTGACTTGGCTGAATATTCTCTCGCAGGTAGCATTTGAGTGGGGTAAAGACAAAATATTTAACATAAAAGTTGGGAGGAAATGAAACTTGTTTTGTCCGTTTTGGTCCTTTAGCAGAGCTATCTGTGAACAATAAACAGCAAAGTTAAGTATAACATATTCTACGCCAGAAAGGTCTAAGGCAGTACGAAGTTAAAAAGGCAACCTACCTCATGCCAGAACTGGTCAGCGTTGTCAGTTGAGGGTGCACAATGCATTTGAGATGTAACTATCGGTAAATTTCGCCATTCATCGTCCAGCATTTGTTGGTTACTCAGTTCTTTTGGACTTATCCGGGGGAAAACATCGAAGAGCGCCGATAATGTGACGAGTCTTTCATTAGACGTTGATGAAATACACACTTCAGGTTTCAATTTCGAAATATAATTCATGGCCTGATCATTGAGACTATATCTTCTCCTGATGCCAACGCAAGCAGCCACCACAAACTGTCGACAATTCTGTCTGAATACTTGTTTTTCAGAGTTTGAAACTTCAGGCAAATTAAGCTGCTGCCGAGCACCAAGCCCGAGGTACATTTCGTCCAAACCAAGATATTGTTCATCTTTTGTTGGATCGATTTCATCTAAGTTAGTGGATTCCACGTACGCAGCTTTCATAAATATCAGGAGCAGCTCTTTGTACAGTTCTGTCATTTTGTTATGAAGGTCAATAATAACAGCGGACTCGCTTTAGAAATACATGTTAGTTTTTGTAAATTTCGGCAACATCCATGCTAAAAAATAGTAATAAGCCTTCATTATTGGCACGTTTAACGCTGTATGAATTTCTACGCACTCTCTGTCATTTAACCATCTGCCATTAAAAAATAGTCTTAATGCTTGCCATTGTTCCAGAATTCGATCTACCACTGCACCTAATGAAAGGCACCGGGTCTGTGCAGGTCTCAACAATTTATGGACATCTGTTTCAGTAAATATCTGAAAATCTTTGAACTCAGATTGCCGTTTACTACTTAATTTAAAAAAATTGTAGATAGATCGAGCCAATTTTTCGCATTCTTGTGGGAGTTTTCTACACGCGTCGCTTGCACATAAATGCAGGGAATGGCACACGCATTTTATAACGGTAATGCCGGGGCAGTGTTGACGAAACCTGGTAAACACGGAATTCGTGCAACCCATCATGGTGTTGCACCCGTCAGACGCAAAGCCAATAATATTATCGAATGGGATTTCATATTTTTCGAAAGATTGCATGACTATGTTAAATAAATGTTCTGCGTTGGCTGTGTAATCTTCAGCGCTTCTGTCAAAAAGCTGTATCAAGTCCCAAAAACGGCTAATAATTTTGCCTGATGCCGGATCATAGTATCTGACATTTACACATACCGTTTTTACCACTGCTATATCCGTGCTCTCATCAATAAGGACTGAAAATTTCGACCTTCTTCAAACTTGACACAAAGTCTCTTTTTCGGTTTTTCCAATAACGTTGTTGATAATAGCTTGGGCTTTTGTACGCTTAAATTTTAAATTTTTAGCTATATCTGAATCGATGAATGTTTTTGATAAAAGATCGCACATGTGATCTGCCACTCGATGGGATAACTTGTGTTCAGCCATAAAGGCAGCTAGTTTTATCTCTGCTGTTTTTTGTTTATCACCGACAGGTGCCGATTTTTTTAGCATACTGTCTATGGGCTGAACATTTGAACGCAAGGTTTTAAGTTTTTGGTTATGTCTTGATCCCTCAGAATGTCTTTTTATAATAGTTATTTCTGCATTCATTGATGCATCGCAAAAAGAGCAAACAGCTTTGTATTGATCCTTAGGATGTTTTTGGAGCCATGGGGAGTAATTTTTATTATTGCACCACTCGTCCTTAAATTTTTGTTTATAATGCTTACGTTTTTGTCCAGTTTTCGAAATCTTGGAAGATGAGACTTCTTTATCGGTTTCGTAACTATCAGTGTCACTGTCCATTTTGAATAAATATCACTAGTCGTACGTACGTAACTCAAAATATAATAATTCAGCTTTTCACTAATAGGTACCAAAACTCAGATAAATTATCAGATAAATCGGAATGGATTGGAAACGATCGCTCAATTCTACGCGAAAAAGTCTGTCACTTTTGCCGGGGGGCGAGGTAACGCACACAAAGAAATTGTTCATTACTAATGCATTTCTCGATCACGTCGCTATACACGCAAACGACGACATTTACAAACACTAGCTTGAACTGTACACAAACAATCACATTCGCACACATAGACGTGTATTAAATACGTAAACAGAAGGCCAAAAGGCCAGAAGGTAGGTTGAACCACATATTCACGCAAAGTATTTGAAAATAGAGGTCTAGTTATGCTGGCTAGTTGAAATGGACTCATAAAAGTGCTAGTGCTTGACACTATCGATACCTTATGTATCGATAAGTTTGGCAATCATGAATAATCGTGTATGAGTATCAAATGAAATGAATATAATATTTTTCACGGTCGGGGTGTCGCAAAGAGGGTCCCATACAAAATTAGAACTTAGAACATTTTCAACAAAGAGAAGATATTTAATCAATTCTAAATACTGGGAAAGCGGCTAAATAAAAACACGTATACCCTCATGTTTACCAGATGTATTTAAAATAAGTAATTGTAATTACAACAAAATTATGTAATAGAATACAATGCACTATAAAATAATAGTTCAGCTATTTATTAAAAGATGTTACGAATTTAAAGTAGGTATGTAATGTTCGCAGCAATAAATAATAATGATTTATTCATAGAAAGATACACTATACTGAAAAATATTACAGTATTGATTTAGTGAATTGAAACACCACAACATGGCTATATTATAGGTTACCTTATATGTCTGTTTAAGATTCTTTTTTAATGATTTAGTTAGAGAATTATTAAGTTATTTGAATAAAAAGGTTAAATAATGAAAAGGATTTTATTTTAAGATGACCCCTATTGATTGACCAAGCAACCCGGATACTGGGTTCTTTTGGAAATCTGTAAAGATATACAGCTATTAAAATACTAACAAGTAGCGAAATATCGATATCGATATTTAATATGTGCAGGCCCTTCACTAATTTCGTAGCGGTGTGGCCAGCCACATTTAAATAAAATAATTATTTGGATCGAATTAAGAATAAAACATACACATGTTTATAAAAATACTAACACTATTATTGTACATTTAAACAATAGTTTTAATTCTAAAAAGTGACATGTAAAGAATTGTTTATGGGTTATATTATGATGGTTTTTCAGATTACCAAATATACCAAGTAAGTTTAATAAGTGCAAGCAGTATTTACTCTATTATTTTATTATACAGGTAGAGTAATAATAACATCACAAGTAATATACGGTAAAATGTAGTAATGTTCATACAACTTCAAAATCGTACAAATATGGACTTATACGGTCAACCGGCAACACTTATTTATTGGAAATATTTTTCTATTTTATGGCAGTTTATTGCATTATTTGATAATATTTGGACAAAAAAATACTCACAAGTGAAAGGTAGTGTTATCCTTTTGTACGCTTGAAGTTCCTGACCTTTTTTTGCACTGATAAACACTACAGACAGGCATTTTTGCGGGATGTCGTGCCACGAGAACAAACACTTGGCGACTGGCGCGAGACGCGCGGGGACTAGTTTTATATAACGGGTATGCTCACTGAGCGCATGCCTTTGGCAGAGGGGTACGCGCGTAATATCGCATCCATTCCTGTTAATTTATCTGAGTACCAAAACCAGGGACAGGAATACCGATATTTTTCAATATCGATATCAAAATATCGATATACTTAGATACTGATATTTTGGTATCGATTTATCGATACCAGTACCAATATTTTATTTCAGTACATATATACAGATACATTATGGAAAATTATCGGTATTGATACCGATACTAAATACCGATATAATACCGATAAAATGCCCTTCACGCTTTCATCAATTTTCACCTCCGCTCTGCGGCTCCGCACTTCGCAGTTCGCAATCATTCAGAAGCCTCCCCATTTTGAGCATATTAGCTCCGCTGTCTGTTGTGAAACTATAAACGTTTTCTAAACCAATTCTGAATCGTTGTAATACAAATAACACTTGTTCCTTGAGATTCTCTGACGTATGCCTTTCTAATAGCTCAACCATTGCTAAATTTTTTAACACAATTGCCCCTTCTTCTATATACTGGGCATTTATTCCCACGATTTATTCACATGATTTATTTCCATTTTTGCCGTCCCATTATTTATAAAAATGTTTGAATTTTAATAACAAGCAAAAGTAGGTAGTCACGCGGCAATAATGAAACATCAAATGAATGAACGAACGCTCCAGTTCAGATGCTCGTTGCTCGCTGCTTGCGCGGTGTTGCCGTACCGTGCCTCTCCCCAACCCGCACTCAGCGCACAGTGGGCTGGGATTACAAGGTTGGGTCTTAAGAGATAAAATGTATTTTTTTGGTATCTAGGCATAAATTTAAAACGTTTTTATTCTTTGACTTTTTTTAATTTAACAAGTACTTTCGGAGATATAGCCATATCAAATTTGTATGAAGAGTCATGTTATTTTAGTTAAGCAATTTATTCCAATTAAATTGAAAATGAAAATAATGTATACTAAACGGCCTGAAACACCTCAATACCTACTTAATTCTTTAAAAAAAACAATGTTCGACATTTTCCACCACCATAGGTATGACGTAATTTGTTTTGATACTTTTTTCCGGGAATCAAGGGATAAGAGTGCGCGAGCGCAACAACAAGTTATGACGTGTCGTAACGTGATTGGTGCAACGATAGGGTACGGAATGTACGGTTGCATTCAAACGTACTTCAGTGTTCTATTACCCACCATAATAGACGCACTACCCCCACACATTCATTACTTACTTATTTGTTATTTTGTATTTGTGAAAATGTTTGAAGATTTAGTGACAAACCTTGATCTTTTCGTTATTTTAAAAAACAGTGGCAGTGTTAAAAATAATGACAGTTTGTGTAGTGAGATAAGGTCTAAATTTTTAGTCGAATTAAGTGATGAACACGAAAAGACCTTAAAGTTGTTTTGTGCAAAATTTTGTTATAATTTAAATAGAAGATGGGAAAACGCTCATCGTAAAATAAATATATTCAGAACTAAAAATAGTGAATGGTTACAAGAAAACATAATATGGCCAGACTTTGTTAAGTGTTTAATAGGCAGTAATGAAGATCAACCAGCACCGAGTACATCAATTCAGTATGTATCACCAGCAAAAGTTTCTGTCGGTGTTTCCACCGAACAAAGCCCTAGAAAACCTTTTTGTGAATTAGCGCCTAAACAGAAAAAAAGACGTGCAGAAAACTTTCATTTATCATCGGACGAAATAAAATATGCATATTTTGAGAGGTTGAAAGCGGATGGGAATGAGGAGGTTGCTAAAATACTAGAACATTTACTTAAGAATCCCCAAGATGTAAAAAAAGTTAAAAAATGCATATCTGTTAAAGAAACAAAACCTGTTTTTTCTCCGGATGAGGCTTTAGGGTTATTTTTATCACTTAAGCTGACCAAGTGGCAATACAATACTTTAAGAAAAAGTGTTAACGAAAAAGGCAGTAATATATTTCCATCTTATTATCAAGTGCAACTTGCGAAACAGGAATGCTATCCACCAAAAGATGATATTACAGTGACAGATACCTCAGCCAAAATAAAGTTACAAGCTCTATTGGATATAACGACAACAAGAATAATGAGGTCATTCATCATAGATAGTGGTTGCATAGATAGTGGTTGTAAAGAATTTACACTAATTAGTAAGTGGGGATTTGACGGTGCTTCTAATCAAGCCAATTACAAACAAAAAATGCAAACAGACGATGAACAAGAAAGTCAACTTGACGATTCAAGCATATTTATGGGAAGTTTGGTGCCAATAAAATTAGTGTGCGGCAAACAAGTTATCTGGCAAAACGATTCACCAAATTCATCATACTGGTGTCGTCCAATCTTTTTCGAATTTGTGAAAGAAAATAAAACAACGATATTGCAAAAAAAAAGTGCTATTGAGGAAGAGATTGTTAATTTAGTGAAAACAGAAGTTGGAGAAATAAAAATTTCACACTCTTTATTAATGACAATGATAGACGGAAAAGCAACATCAATTTTATGTGATACTTCATCTCAGAGATGCGACATTTGTAAAGCCACTCCAACAGAGATGAATAATTTGCCCTTAATTGCATCAAAACCGACTGATCCAGATCTCTGTAAATACGGATTGTCATCATTGCATGCCTGGATACGAATGATGGAATGCATTCTGCATATAGCCTACAGATTAACGATACAGACATGGACAGTAAAGGGAGACAACAAGTGCATCATGGAAAGTAGAAAGAAAGACATACAAGACGCTTTTAAAAATAGAATGGGACTTCTGATTGATATTGTTAAACAAGGGCACGGCTCCACGAATGACGGAAATACTGCTAGAAGATTTTTTGAAAATCCAAACATGACTGCTGAGATAACTGGTGTTAGTGAAGACTTAATTAGGAGATTTGCAATCATTTTAGAGGCAATTTCATCAGGTTACCACATTGATACAGTCAAATTTCACGAATATGCTCAAGTGACCATGCAACTATATTTGGAATTATATAGCTGGTATTACATGCCTTCAAGTGTTCATAAAGTTCTTATGCATGGTGCAGCTATTATTGAAAGTTTTGGTCTAATACCAATTGGACAGCTATCTGAAGAAGCTGCTGAAGCTAGAAATAAAGACTTTCGTAGGTACCGACAACACCATTCCAGGAAATGCAGTAGAAAAAGTACAAATGAAGACATTTTAAATAATTTATTGACCAGCTCTGATCCACTCATCTCAGCGAAACGTCACAAACTTCGCAGAAAACATAAAACTTTGTCAGGAGAAGCACAAAGTTTATTAATAAGTGAACAAGCGGAAACATTTGATGATGACGAACACGAAAATTTTGCATTCGTTAATGTTGATACCTTTGACAGTGATTAAATTAAATTAAAAAAGTGTAGTGGCCAGTAGTGATTGTGATTTTTACTTATTTTATTAGTCCTTAGTGGATTAGGCCTAAAGGGGAGACCACTACATAAAAAAAACGCGCCTAGTTCTTAACCTCTATGGTGGTGTGGAATAGAGAACAAAATTTGAAATTGCGACCAAATCGCAGAAAATCGCAACCCGAGAATAGGCGCTAAAATAGGACAAATATACGTACTATGCATACGTAAAGTCAATTCTTTGAGAAAATTTGAGAATTGCGAGATTTTCACATTTTTTTGTTTTGTTTCATACAAAAATTACTTTGGAAATTAATAACTCCGAAAATACTAAGTTATCTGAACGACTCTCATAGAAATAATTACTTATAATCGATAGATAAATCCAACACAATATTTAAAATTTCAGAAAAAGCAACTTTTTTTTTTTAAATGCTAAGTCCTTTACCGGCCCGTTTCAGCCCACTGTGCAGCGCGGCGCCCGCGGCGCGGGTCACGTGACGTGCGATCTAGCAACGTCGCGTCGCAGCCGAGCATATCAGTATTGAGTATCGATAAAATTATCGATACTTTTATACTAGTACTCAGATTAGCGATACAAATATCGGTATATATCTCAATTATCGATTCCCTTATCGATATTTTCTTCAAAATATCGATAATAAGCAAATATCGGTAACCGGTCCCTGATCCAAAACAATATAAAACAGACCACACACACAGACTGAACCATGACTGAACTGCCTGAAAATAAAATGGGATTCATTCATTCATTATTATAAAACTGTGGTGAACCACATTACACTTCAATAATATATACATACTAATATAATATAATATACAAATAATAAACTACTAACACATAATATGATATACCTACTTATATAAAAACATACACACAACACATTAGTGTTGTTATATTTGTATATTATACAAATATAACAACATAACAATACTTACCAAACGAAGACTGCAGAGAAGCCACCGGTCAGCGATCGTCGTCGTGTCGTGAGGTGTCGACGTCTTCCACCTACGTGCCTGCCCGAGGAGAACAAAGGACGCGTCGACTCACGCGCTGCCCCCCCCCCCCCCCCCCCGCACCGCGCGGGAGACAGTCTGCTTGCTACCCCCGTATCGACCGGACGCAAATCCGCTTTGCCTTATTTACTGTCGCCACCCGCGCTCTTAGCTATTGTTTATATGCTTTGCCTATTGTTTTGTTTACCTAAGCATAAACTATCGAACTCTGTGCTTGTGTGGCTTACTCAATAAACTATTAGTGAAAAGTGGACTTTGTTTCTTTCGACGGTGTCAACGAAGCAGTTCACTAAACTGGTGACCCCGAAAATTTGGACACGGAAACCCGGCAGCTAGTTACGAAGAGCAAACAGAGCCAACAAGTAAGAACTACATTCATTAAATAAAGTGCAATAGTCCAACCGCAACAGAAATGTCAACAAAGGACAATGGCGGAGAAAAGACATTTACACCCCACGAGTCAAATCGTGTCGGAGTCCGAATACCTCCGTTTTGGGTCGAAGAGCCAGCGGTCTGGTTTTCACAAATTGAACACAGCTTTTTATTATCAGGCATTAAAGACGATGATACAAAATTTTACTACGTAACATCAAACCTAGAAAATCGTTACGCGGCGGAAGTTAAGGATATTATCGTCAAACCACCAGAAAAAGGGAAGTACGAGAAGCTGAAAACGGAATTGATAAAAAGAGTATCCTCGTCAAGGGAAAAGCAGCTGCAACAATTATTAATTCATGAAGAAATGGGAGATCGACGTCCATCGCAATTTCTCAGGTACCTCCAGCACTTAGCGGGTGCCAGCTACCCAGAAGAATTTCTGAAAGCAACATGGATCAGTCGCTTGCCGGTAAATTTGCAAACGGCTATTGCCATGCGACCAGACGCATCGCTGGAAACACTTGCCAATATGGCCGACGCTGTGCATGAACTAGCACCACCGGCACCACAAGTGGCCTCTGCTGAAGCGACGTCAAGTAATGCGAAGATAGTCGAAGAACTCGCAAAAATGAGCCGACAAATAGAAGCTCTTTCGTTCAAAGGCCGCCGAAACTCTAGGAGCGGATACAGGAATGAACAAAGTAACACCCGATCACAGTCCAATTACAGAAAATTTCCCGTATGTTTCTACCACTTCAAATTTGGAGAGAAGGCAACCAAATGCCAAAAACCGTGTGATTACAAACCGTTAAACTCGAAAGGCAGTCATTAATGGCGACAGATGATTGTCCAAGCCCGGCAGGTCGCCTATTCGTTACAGATAAGAGATCAAAAATGCAATATTTAGTCGATACTGGAAGCGACCTTTGCGTTTTTCCTCGCACTGGAACAAAACACCGACGACCGAAAACAACGTATGAGCTGTACGCGGCCAACGGAACGACCATAGCCACTTATGGTTTCGCCCACCTGGAGTTAGACCTTGGCCTCGGCAAGTATTTCTCATGGCGATTCGTAATAGCTGACGTTACTAAAGCAATCATAGGAGTGGACTTCCTGGCGTTCTACAATCTATTGGTAGACTGCAGGAAGCAACGCCTCACAGACAACACGTCACTCTCAACAACAGCCGTAAAAGCGTCGTCGTCAGAAACTATATCATCAGTAAAAACTACAAAGGGCAATACGAGCTTCCATGACCTCCTCCGAAATTACCCGGAGATAACACGTCCATCGGGTAAACAGCGGACCCCTCGCCATAGCACACAGCATCACATACGGACTACACCAGGCCCGCCCATATACTGCACGCCCAGGCGACTGGCACCAGACAAGCTACTTATAGCTAAGAAGGAATTTGAAGCCATGATCAAGAACGGAACCGCAAGACCATCGGAAAGTCCCTGGTCGTCACCACTACATCTAGCACCTAAAAAAGATAACGGCTGGCGACCATGTGGCGATTACCGAACATTAAACGCACGCACGATTCCAGACCGCTACCCCATCCGGCATATACAAGACTTCACACACAGTATCTCTGGTTGTACAGTCTTTTCAACAATAGACTTAGAAAAAGCCTATAACCAGATCCCTGTCCATGAAGCGGATATCCCCAAGACCGCCATTACAACCCCCTTTGGAATGTATGAATTCCCATATATGACTTTTGGCCTGAGAAACGCAGGGCAGACATTCCAGAGATTCGTCGATGAGATGACAAGGGGGCTTGATTTCGTTTACACCTACCTCGACGATTTCCTCATTTTCTCCAGAGACAAAGAAACACATACTGAACACCTACGCCAAATATTCACTCGACTACAAGAGTTTGAAATGGTCATAAACACATCAAAGTGTGTTTTTGCAGTACCAGAAGTGAAGTTCCTGGGATACATGGTTTCATCAGCAGGAATTAAACCCCTAAATGATAAAGTGCAGGCAATAAGAGAGTTTCCAATACCAAAAAACGTAAAAGAACTGAGAAGATTCCTCGGAATGCTGAATTTTTACCGGAGGTTCATACCTAATGCAGCAAAAATCCAAGCTCCCATACACACCTTGCTAACAGGGTCAGTGAAAGGTTCTCACCCCGTAGACATAACAGGCGAAACACTTAAGGCATTTGAAAAATCTAAAGAAAGCCTGTGCCACGCAACACTTCTGGCACACCCAGACATCACAGTCAAATTGGCAGTAGTTACTGATGCCTCAGATTCAGCAATCGGCGCAGTGCTACAACAACTTAAATTCGGAAATTGCTTCATGATGGCTTACATTCATTTAGTCAACCGGGTGCCAATGCGACCGCAAAACTAGTCGCACAGCGTTACGTCTGGCCGGGTATAAGAAAAGATTGCAGGGAGTGGACTAGAGCGTGTCACCATTGTCAACGAGCCAAGGTTTCAAGACATGTAACAGCGCCAATGGGAAGGTACAAACTACCTAGAAGAAAATTTCAAATAATACATATAGACCTGATCGGTCCAATGCCCATTTCTGACGGGTATCGCTACTGCCTTACAGCAGTCGACAGGTTCACCAGATGGCCAGAAGCCATGCCCATAGCAGACATGACCGCAGAGACAGTCGCAAAAGCACTCCTTAACGGGTGGATATCTAGATACGGCTGCCCTACAGAGATTGTAACAGACCAAGGAAAGCAGTTCGAGTCAGCCTTATTCCAACATCTCTCAAAAATAGCGGGGTTTCAACACAAAAGAACGACTGCATATCACCCTGCTTGCAATGGTATGGTAGAAAGAATGCATAGGCAGCTAAAATCAGCGCTAGTTTGCCACGAAAACCTAAACTGGCCTGAAACGCTCCCACTGGTCTTATTGGGCATGAGAAGCGCATTTAAAGACGACTTACAAACGTCATCGGCCGAACTACTATATGGAGAACCATTGAGGCTACCAGGAGAATTATTACACCAAGAGACACCAAAAGACATAACAAGCGATGTAACTGAATACGTTACGAGACTGCGGAAGTTGATCAGCAAACTACGACCAGTACCAGCATCAAGACATGGCAACAAACACGTATTCGTATTCAAAGACCTGAAAACAGCTACCCACGTGTACCTAAGAGACGATGCCATCAGGGGACCACTGCAACCAGCTTACACGGGTCCTTACGAAGTAAAGGAGAGAGGGAAAAACACATTTAACATTATAGTAAAAGGAAAGGAACGAACAGTGACAATAGAAAGATTGAAACCAGCTTACACGCTCGCCAACCACGAAGAGCTCGAACCCAGTCGAACCAACCAAACAAAAGCCCCAACGCCTCCTGAAAAAGAAAAAAGACAAGAAAGAGAAAGAAATGAAATACCTGAATACAGAACCCATTCAGGAAGGATGGTTAAAAACCCAGACTATTATCGCCCGCCCTAAGGCGGTCTCTGGGGGGGAGTAGTGTGGTGAACCACATTACACTTCAATAATATATACATACTAATATAATATAATATACAAATAATAAACTACTAACACATAATATGATATACCTACTTATATAAAAACATACACACAACACTAATATACAAATATAACAACATAACAATACTTACCAAACGAAGACTGCAGAGAAGCCACCGGTCAGCGATCGTCGTCGTGTCGTGAGGTGTCGACGTCTTCCACCTACAGAGAGACAGTCTGCTTGCTACCCCCGTATCGACCGGACGCAAATCCGCTTTGCCTTATTTACTGTCGCCTCCCGCGCTCTTAGCTATTGTTTATATGCTTTGCCTATTGTTTCGTTTACCTAAGAATAAACTATCGAACTCTGTGCTTGTGTGGCTTACTCAATAAACTATTAGTGAAAAGTGGACTTTGTTTCTTTCGACGGTGTCAACGAAGCAGTTCACTAAACTGAATTATCAATTATCATTTAAGTTGAACAAACAGAATAACTATTACTAGAAACACTTTTACATTTAGTCGTATTATTGCGAAAGACTTTTAGAGAGAGATATTTGGGGATTCCCCGAACTCCCAATGACAACAAACGGACTGGCGTGGTGTTGTCAGGTGTCAAAAAACTGAAATAACGTTTCGTTTTACGTATATTTTTCTCGAATTCCTTCATAATAAATTGAAGTACAGACACAGTTTAACACGGTAATTATTATTTGAAAATAGTGAATCTCTACCGTAGACCGTGTTTTAGCCAAATATACCTTGCATCTACGGTAGTTACCGTTAATAATTTTTAGAGGGACGCAGCAACTGGTTCATCATCAATAAACAGCAATATCTTCATTAACACATCTTTATTCTTTATAAATCAATTCTTACACATTTTAGTAACGCACCTCCATTACAGAAAAAACCAGAGAGAGATTTGACATTATAAAGCGGTACTATCGGTTCCGCAGTGCTACTATAAAAACTGGATTATTTCAACAGTGAGAAATGTGTGGGTTGTTCTCAATACTCTTCCTCAACACATACATTTCCCAACATACCCAACTCCTGAACCAATTTCTGAAACAGATTTTTACATAAGGGTTTTGTTAATATGTCTGCAATTTGTTCCTTTGTATTTATATACTTAACGTTAACTAAATTCTCTTCAACCTTTTGCTTTACAAAATTAAATTTGACATCTACATGTTTAAGTCTTTTTTTGGTCAGGATTCTTAATAGATTTAATTGTGCTTTGATTGTCTTCATAAATGGTTACATTTTCTATGTTAATGTTTAAATCTGATAACAATTTTATCATCCAGCAAGCCTCCATTATCGATTCACACAAAGCTACAAATTCCGCTTCAGTAGTGCTCAATGCAACTGTATTCTGCTTTCTAGACTTCCATACAACCGTGTTATTAAAAACTTTGAAAAGATATCCAGATGTCGACTTCCTATCAGAGCCTCTCGCCCAATCAGCGTCTGCATATCCCAACAGAGGCATACTAGAATCATCCCTAGTATAAAATAATGCAAAATTAACAGTCTTTTTCACATATCTTAATAATCTCTTAAGAGCTCTCCACAAATCTTGATTCGGTTTTGATTGGAACCTACATAGGTAATACACAGAGGCAGCTAAATCTGGCCTTGAACCAACAGTGGCATACATCAAAGATCCTAGTAACGAGCAACATTGTTTCTCATATGACATGTCTACAGGAGAATTTTCATCAACTGTATAATTAGCATCCATTGGTGTATCACAACCTTTACAATCGCTCATGTTAAAACGTTTCAGTACACTTTGCAAGTATTTTGTTTGATCAATTGAAATCCCGTTATTAGTTTTTTTAATTGAAATACCCAAATAAGATAAATTATTACTACCCAAATCTTTCATTCTAAAATTGGTTTTCAAAAAGCCTTTTAATGACTCAATTTCATGCAAGTTAGAACCCAAAATTAAAAGATCATCAACATATAAGAGTATGTATAAGCCCCCTTTACTATATAAACAATAATCGTTCATTGAACGGATAAACCCATATGATGTGATTGTCTCATGAAATTTTTGGTACCAGTACTTCGGAGATTTTCTTAAGCCGTAAAGTGATTTCTTTAGTTTAAGTACATATCCTTCCTTCAGTTTCATTCCATTCGGTGGCTTCAAGTATACATCTTCATCTATCCTTCCATATAAAAATGCTCCTTTCACGTCCATCTGATGGATGTGGTAATCTTTCTGTGCTGCTACTGATAAAAGTGTTCTTAGAGTCTGGAGTCTCAATACCGGTGAGTACACATCTTCAAATTTCTCTTCCTGCTGAAAACCTCGTACTACTAGCCTAGCCTTACATGTACTTCCATTTCCTGTTTCTTTCTTTGTGAAAATCCATTTTGCATCTAAAATTTTCTTGTCTTTTGGTTCGGGAACTATTTCAAAAGTTTCACTTTCTTCTAAAACATTCAATTCTTCTCTGATAGCTTTCTTCCAGTCTTCTTTATCCTCTCTTGCTTCAATATCATCAAATACAATCGGAACATCATAGTTACACAGTAATGCCAATAGTACTTCTTCATCATCTTCATCACTTTCTAAGTCAACCACATAATCTTCTTGCCATTTCGGTTTCTGAACATTTCTTTTTACTCTTCCTGTTTCTTCACTTATTTCTCCATTCTTTTGCTTCTTCTGAATTTGTTTCTTTACTGTAGATTCGTCTTTTCTTTCTTCCCTTTCTATTCTTAGACTTACATCATCAATCTCACTTCCACTTGTCTCATTCTTGTCTTTTTCAGGATTCTCTGTTGCTTCTTCTTCTTTTCTTTCATAGTTAGGAATGTATACTGACTCTTCCATCTCTTTAGGTCTCTCATCAAAAACAACATTTCTTGCAGTTACTACTGTGCGGGTTTTCTCATCAAAAAGTTTGTATCCTCCAATATTATAACCAATCATTATCATCTTTTTACCTTTGTTATCTAACTTTCTCCTTAATTCCTTTGGTACATGGTTATACGCAATACTTCCAAAAACTCTCAAATTTGATACATCTGGCTTTCTTCCTTCCCATAATTCACTTGGTGTCTTGTCTCTTCCTGAAACTGGACTTCTGTTCGTAACATATGCTGAAAACAAAACTGCTTCTCCCCAAAATTCTTTCTCCATTCCTGAATCAATCAATAAAGTTCTGGCTTTATCCATAAGTGTTCTATTCATTCTCTCCGCGACTCCATTCATTTCAGGGTTGTATAACCCTACTGGTACTGTGTGTTGCATGACAATCCCATTCTTACTATAAAATTCCTTAAACTCGTTTGAAAGATACTCCCCGCCGTTATCCATTCTCAATTTCAAAATGTTTAAATTAAAGTGATTTGTTACTAAATTGTAATAGTGTTGAAATCTTTCGAAAACCTCTGATTTATTTTTGATTAAGTATACTATTGTAAAGTGTGTGAAATCATCAATGAATATAACAAAATAATTTTTACCATCCCAAGTGCAAGGGGATATCGGACCACAAACATCGGTATGAACTATCTCTAAAGGTCTCCTTGCCCTGTAGCCAGTCCTATTAAAAGGTAGTCTAGTGTGTTTGCCAAGTAAACATGGTTCACATAAATAATTATCAATCATTTTATTTTCCAGCTGTGACAGACCTTGAACCATCTCATTTCGCACTAATAAATTTAAATTATTTAAACCTAAGTGACCAAATCTCCTATGCCACAATTCACAATCTATTTGGTTTGCTTTGTTTGAATAATTGCAGGAGTTATGAACAGTATGAACATCTATAGTGTACAATGTGTTTATATTATTTCCTATCATTAACAAATAATCATGTTTGAAAACTCTAACTTTTCCTCGATTAAAAACAACTTTCAATCCTGCATTTTCCATTTTAGAAACTGATAATAAATTTTTCCTCAAGTCTGGGACATAGTAAACATTTTTTAACAAACATTTGTTTTCTTTTTGACCAACTTTACATATAATCTCAATATTGCCTAACCCAACAGCCTCAAGACAAACCCCACTTTTTGCAGCAGCAATTTTTCTTGGTGTTTTCAGTTCTATATAATCCACAAAACAGTCTTTATTATTTATAAGATGATCGGTACACCCAGAGTCAACGCAAAATGTAATAACCGAATTTTTAATGTTATTTTTCACTTGATCACCACTTAAAAATGCACTTGAAAAGTTTTGCTCACCTTGTTCCGTATAATTTGAACTACCTTGACCTTGTCCTCGTCCATTGCTCCATCCACGTTCCATGCCTCGATCATAATGTTGTCCTCGTCCATAGCTATATCCTTGTCCTGTGTAGCCTTGTCCTTGTCCTGTATTGTAACCTTGTCCTGTATTGTAACCTCGTCCTGTATTGTAACCTCGTCCTTGTCCTGAATTGTAGCCTCGTCCATAATTATATCCACGTCCTTGTCTCCAGTTACTTTGTCCTCGGACCGCCTGTCTGCACTGATACTTCTTATGTCCTTGTTTCCCACAAATGAAACAGATAAACGCATTTGTATTCGTCTCGCTATAATTTTTATCGTTAAACTTCTTTCTCTTTTCTTCCTCTGCCAATAATCTATCTTTGACAGTGTTTAATTTTAATTCTCCTACTGTTTCCAGTGCAGTCACTATTGGTTCATACGATTTAGGCATTGATAAAAGTATATAATTGACCTTCTCCTCCTCGGACAACGTTGTGCCTGCTTCTTCTAATTGAGTACAAATCTCCTGAATTTTAGTTAGGTGTTCTTTAAGTGATCTTGTCTCATTGTACTTGATATCGCTTAATTGTCTCCTCAAAAACAATTTGCTCCTCGTTCCCCGTTCCTTAAAGTTTTGCTCTAGATTTTTAAACATCAAATAGGCCGTCTCTTCTCTCAAATATTCTAGGTGACTGTCTGCCACCGCAGCGATAAGTATTGCTTGCGCCCTCGCTTCAAACACATTGTTGGCCAGCGTCTCATTAAATTTTTCATTCGTAATTGCTTCGATACAGTTTCCTTCCCGCAGTATACTCTTTATTCTGAATGACCAAGCATTAAATCCTTCTCCATTGAACGGCACGATATTGAATTTACTCACATTTTCTCGACAGAACGCCATCTTTGAAATCGCAACTTCTTGATTTAATATTTTCGCATGGAAAACAATCTGTGCCCATAACTAATAATTTTTAGAGGGACGCAGCAACTGGTTCATCATCAATAAACAGCAATATCTTCATTAACACATCTTTATTCTTTATAAATCAATTCTTACACATTTTAGTAACGCACCTCCATTACAGAAAAAACCAGAGAGAGATTTGACATTATAAAGCGGTACTATCGGTTCCGCAGTGCTACTATAAAAACTGGATTATTTCAACAGTGAGAAATGTGTGGGTTGTTCTCAATAACCGTGTACCTGGTAACACTGATTGGAACAAATTTCTATTTTAAATTGTTCTTCGGCGGTCGAGAAAATAAATTCTACCACTGTACGAACTACACTCGCTAATGACGAGGCAGTTAGTACAGATTTTAGTAGTATGTGCGATTTCGAAACTTATTCGAGTGAATTGCCTCATTTAACGGAATATAGTGAACATATTATACCCTATATCGCTGGATACGTGGTACGAGCACTTCGCAAAATTATCAAATGCAACGAATGTAACGCTGCGTTGGCTTCACCGAAACCTAACGGAGATCATACATTTGATTTAATTGCTTTCAAGGATGAAGGTGGTTTAATTTACCCCTCAAAAGATGTAGTTCAAATATGCAAAGTAGCAGAGTTAGAAATTCGACAAATAATTGATGACACACAGAAATTCAGTACTAGACCCTCACTGACAAAGCCAATATTGGTTAACAAGATTCTACGCAGTTTTGTTAACAGTAACATTTTTAATAGCATTGCTATTCATCAATACGATCAATCGCCTACGGAGAACCATTTAGTACAATTAATAAAGGCGGTAGCAAATAAATATATTGATATTCGGTTTTATTATTGGACCAAACACATAAAATCTTCAGTGACCAAAAGGCAAATATACAATAAACTTATTTTATTTCAGGGACAGTAGTTAATTAGTATTTATTATAAGTAATAAAACGACGATTTGATTTTAATTTTTACTATGTTTTTTAATCAAAAGAATTACAGTCTCATTAATTAGATATAAGTCACTTGTGTGTAACACTAGGCCGATCATATTATTACACCTACCTAATAGTAACTTTAGGCTAACTTGAAACGATATTTTTTAAACTTAACAATCTCTAACATGAATAAACTTTTCATAATCACATTTGAAGTTTTATTTGGCACCAAGTAATTTGTACTCTTGAGTTTTAAATATGACATAGAATATAATACGAAGATATTTTTTTAATCAATTTACTGGATCTGAACTGAAGAGCCTTTAAACAGACGACACAATTCTTCTTTACTGTAATTTACTTTCACATTTGAATGTATTTCGACCTTTTGATTGCTTTTAAGTTCTAAAGGATCTATGTTTTCATCCTCATCTTGTACGCTATCCTCTTCGGTTACGTATACCTCATCTATTATTTTCTCCTTCTTCTTACGTTTGTAATAAGTTTGAGAATTTTCTCTCCACTTCTGACGTTGTTTTTCTTCCGACGTAGATAGTTTTCTTTCTCTTTGTGTTTCCTCAATTGGTTTAGATTAGGATCTTGCTTTATTTTCGTATAATATTTTTTGCTTTTTTCTCTTTGTTTAATTATGTTTTTCTCATTCCGTAACTCCTTTGCTCTTTCATTCTCCATTTCCTAGAAATAAAGGGAAATGAATTTATAAAGACATCGCTATTAATAATACCTAATTAAAAATTCAAAGGAGGTATGTATTGTATTTAACAACATATCTAATGCGCAATATTGCAATTTAAAATTTTTACTTACTTTCATTCTCATTCATCTACCTTCTCATTCATCTTACCACATAATCGATATGAATAATCGAATAAGATTTCACGAGAATCGATTTGTAAGATAGAACTTTCTACAGTTTCTTGGTATTAAGTTCTTTATAAACATAAAATGAATGTTTTACATAATAAATACAGTTTTATTCAATAAATTACCGTTTTATAGTCCTGTTCGTCCCAGTTTAATAACAATTGACCACAGAAATGGCGTTGCGGACGCACGTGCTCTCCCCTCGGCACTGATCGACGTACTGAGCAAGCGATGAAGCGCACCGCACTCCGTTGAATCGTTTTGATGCGAGAGTATTTTCCCATCACTAAATGGCTGCTGTGACGTCATAATACCTACGCAAATTTCGGCACGCGCGGTTTTCATAGAAATGAGTGCATTTGTGGCATCTATGCCTATATAATATGTCTGTGAACGAATGCCACCTGCTCCGATCCTGACAGACCTCGCTCGCTTACTCCATGTTCATCAATTACCAATTTGGTCATAGTATGTATTTCTAGTAGTGATGCAACGAATACGAATATTCGTATTCGCCGAATAGTAGACATTTACCGAATATTCGTATTCGGCGAATACTAATACGAATATTTAAAAAAAAAAATATTTTTGTACGCAACTCTATTTACTGCAGATTTCAAAAAAACGCGTAAAAATATGACGTGTGCAGAGGCCCTTAACCGCAACGACGACGCGACGGGGGATTCCCCGGCCATAGTTTATACAGTTCCCGCGGCTCCGGGAGTTTCCCTATCATTACGATTACGAACCATGGATTGATTCATTCATTCCTTTCATTCGTCAGTTGTGAGCACAAGTCAAGCAAGAGAGTATTGTTTTATTTATTTTCTGAGGTTCCTGCGAATTAAAAGAAGTTGAAGTTAAATTGAAAATGTCTTCTCGTAAACGAGAACAAAGTGACATATAGAAACACTTCGATAAATTACCTAGTAAGTATAATGGTCTGTATTTCTTTTGTATCAAATCAACAAAAAGTAGGATAGTAAGTAAGTAACTTAGACGAACGTTAGTAATGGCTAGACTTTGCCCGTGACTTCGTCCGCGCAGACTTCGGTTTTACTTTTGCATGTAATATTGTAGTGGGATTTTAAATTGTATTGTTTTTATTTTAGACAATGAAAGCAAAGGTAGATGCAGATATTGTGCTTGTGAATTGTCTCGGGGAGGGAAAAGTGCATCTATTAAAGGATTTACTACGACCGCACTGTGGACTCATGTGAGGAGATTTCACGAAAAGGAGCGAAAGCAGAAATGCATTTATACAGGCAGAAATGCCTGTATAAATACTGTAGATGAAACAAGCACTGAAGTTGAAGTAACACCAGCGAAGAAACAAGCGTCCTTAAAGGAAATATGGGAAAAACGTACTACGTATGCAACTGGTGACCCTCGGGCTGTCAAAATCACATATTTGATTGCTGAACAAGTTTGTCTAGACATGGAGCCCCTGGATTTGGTAAATAAAAAGGGATACCGTCGTTTGCTTAGTGAACTAGCTCCAAGGTTTGTTTTTGTTTGCTTTTATTAAAATGCTAAACTTTTGTTCATACATATTAGTGGGATACTCTATAAACTTTCACAAAACCCTTTTTAATTCCCGGCTATTATTTTTTTACAGATATAATATTATATCTAGAACCCACCTTACAGAAAAAATTCTGCCGGATATTAATGAACGTGTTAGAATAAAATTGAAAGAGCAGTTAACAAAGATCCCATATCTCTCTGTCACAACAGAGATGTGGACCAGTGACGCTTCCTCACAAGTCAATGATTTTATAAGTCTTACTGGACATGGAATCAATGAAGATTTCCAACTCAAATCTTATTGTCTGGAAGTGTTTCCTTTTGAAGGCGACTCACATTCAGGAGAAAATATTGCCCACAATATGCATATGATGTTTCTGGAATGGCAGCTAGTGGGTAAAGTTGCAGCAGTTGTAACGGACAACGCACGGAATATGGTTAACACGTTCAGTGCCACCGTCAACTCTAGTGGTTTCTTTATCTTTCTTTGGATGCCCCTGACACATATAGTTGAACAATGGGTTATACCTAATATACCGCCAGTGCCTCTGTCAACTCTGCGTGTCCATTTTTTATTGGGAATACAAGTATATTCCTATTAGCACTTCATGGTTTGTCCCACAAAAGACATCGCTGTATAGTACAGACCAAAGAGTACTTTATCATAACCGGAATTCATTCCTTTTGAAAGGTAGTGATCATTGTAGTGATTTTATTGTCTTTGTTTGAAAGGATAGTACTCTAAGGCCGAGATTCAGAGACGATTTTTAAGTCTTAGTTCGGACTCCCGTATGTCAAAATCCATACATTTTGACCCTACTTAGTTCGAACCATGACTTAAAAAATATAAAATAAATAAAAAAATAAAAATAAAATTCTTGGACAGTATAATACCTATCTAACCTAACAAAGCGAAAAAAATTTCGTCTATGAACCTATCTTATTGCGCGCAGCGTCAATTGATTCTTGCGATGCTATCTGTCCAAACAAGCTGATGGCCTCGTTGCCAATTAAATAAATTAAAAACAAAACTGTTGCCATTGTTACACAAAAGTATTAAAGGAAGAAAATAAAAAAAAAGCATAAAAGTTCATTGTTTATTATTTGAGGCGGGACCGTGAGCAATCTAGATGTAAAGTCTAGAGCCACCGGTCCCGCCTCGATTGAATATCAATAGGGCTGGAGGGTGATGAGCGGAGTGGGATGGGCGGATTATTTGTTCTTTCATCGCTCCACCAGCGTAGTTCAGCCCTCCTGGCCTGCACCAGCACCCTCCTTCGCAGTTCAACTCGTCTGAAAATAAAGTAGGTACCTATATGATTTGTATTCTACAACCAAGGATTTAAAACCATGTCAGGTATTACAAAGGTATCTAACTACAAAAATCATTAGATGATGAGATGTTGATATAGAATGAAAAGATAAATGTTGTATGTTTTTAGATCTTTTAGTTTTGTTCTCATCTTACTCTTCTTGAATTCCTATTCAATACTAGGCATAAAAAAATCTAAATGTATAATTTACTTTTATAGGAAAAACTAGTTTTTTCCTGTGATTTTATCCACAAATTATTACTCAGGAACACATTGCTGGAATTGAAAAATATCCGATGCAGTTAATCCAGAACATAAATTATTGTGCTTGTATCTCAAATTTTATCTAAATCTGTTGAGTCGTTAAAGCATGATGACTGATGATGATGAGTCATAAATACTCAAACTTTCACATTTATAGTACCTAATAATAGTAGAATTTCTCAAAATTGGACTCACAAATGCAGCCATGAAAAATAAATTTTTACCTCCAGGCGGAAAGCGTCAACTTATGTCCCGCTGCGCTAAACGAAGTTGCCGCTTTCCACCTCCGTCGAGGAGAAAAATAGTATACTAACCTCGGGCAGTAAATAAGAAAGCCTCAGATCACATGTTTGTTGACCTTGGCTTCGCCTCTGCCAACAATTACATGAGATCTGAGACCTTTCGTACTTTCCGGCCCTCGGTGTGTAATCTACTATTATAGAAAGAACTTCAGTAATGAATTTCAAAACTTACCGTTCTAAAAAATACGAATTTTTTAGCCTGTACAGCTTGGAGTACAGGCTAGAATAAAAAACGCCCATCTTTTTTCTCATGAGTACCCTGAAAAAAACCTCACTTTTCCCTTAAGGGGGGGGGGGGGGGTTTTCCCCTCCCCCTCCCCCCTCTTCCCCCCCCAAATCGTGCCGCAGGATACTAAAGCAACCCCAGATCCTAAGCAATAAATAACCTACAACTAAAATACAACTTCAAAATTTCTTAGATAGAAATTACGTACATAGGTTTAACCGCATTAAAAGCCAGTGCAGCAGCCTCCGGAGCCGTACGGCTCCAGCAGCAAGCTGCAACGGCTCCAACGGCGATCACTGCGCCGACAGCAAAACTATTGAAACTGGAAAGATTTTACAACAGTAGTTAGATGACGAGCATTTTTTAAACGTACCAAACTCAAATATTTGTCTGATAATTAAATAGGAACTTACCACATCGTTCGTTAACACACGCAAAGAAAGTAATTAAATTAAACTGTAACTCCAGCGCCGGCCATGTACACCAGTCCACATTTGTTGCACATTTGTATTTGTAAACATTCAGTGTTGCCAGCAGTGTTGCCTTACGTTGACTGTGCTACACTCCTGGATACCGATTTTTCGTGAACGATTTGGATTCTCGCTTGTGCGACGAAGCCCCGGCGCCGCCGGTTTTCTTTGTATTTATTGGTAAGTACCCTATGTTTATTGCTAATCTGTTCATGAACAGAATCTGTTCCAATAAAGAGCGTGGTGATTTTAACTAGTAGCCCAGCCCCGTGACTAGTTAAAATTACCACGCTCTATAAAAATGTTATAATAGTTCGGGGCTACTAGTTAAAATCACCACGCTCTATAACATGTTATGTAGTTACGGGGCTACTAGTTAAAACACCACGCTCTATAACATGTTATGTAGTTACGAGGCTACTAGTTAAAATCACCACGCTCTATAATGGAAAGATGGTCTATTTAAACCAAAAAATTTATGTTCTTTTAAGTCAGATCATAAGGTATCAAACAAAAAAGTTTCATCAAAATCAATTCAGTAGTTTTTGCGTGATGCTCGTTCAAAGTCAAACACACAAGAAACAAACTTCTTTTTTTAAATCTAGAGTTTTGTAATAGTATAGCGTTAACCTGTGACTTTGTCCGCATAAATTATATACCAGATTTTAAGTCAGATCATAAGCTATCAAACAAAACAGTTTCATCAAAATAGGTTCAGTAGTTTTTGCGTGATGCTCGTTCAAACACACAAACAAACAAACTTCTTTTTTTTAATTTACAGTTTTATGATAGTATTGTTTATCTGCGACTTCGTCCGCACAAATTATATACCAGATTTTAAGTCAGATTATAAGCTATCAAACAAACAAAGTGTCATCAAAATTGGTTTAGCAGTTTTCGCGTGATGCTCGAGCAAACAAACAAACTCAAAGTAATTTTTTTTAAATTTACAGTTATTATAATAGTATAGATAGATAGATAGGACCTAAAACTAGAACTTTACAAACATTAAAACAATCTACCGATTTCTACTGTTGCAGTAGAAATAGATAAGGTAACCCGGTGTAGGATCTTTGTCGCAGGCTAATTATTTTAAAAGCAGAATATTATGCTGTTATTCAAATTGATGAACATTTCTTATTTTTTTATATTTCTGGTTAATTATTTTTTGGCGCAATATAAAGGATATCGTGAGTCATTAAATATATATTTTACAAAAATCCATTCAGTCATTTATGATCTACAGCATTTCAAAGTGAACTCTGAATTGTGGATTTTATTTACTTTTTCGAATGATTTGTTCAACTAAGTAGTGAAAATGTTATACTATGCTATATATTTGTAATTTACTCATAAAGTCCTTTCATTTGGTACCCTACACGGTACGGTTAAACGATTTTTTTTTTCACTTTTTATAGCCCACTTTATGACGTCACAGTTTCTACCCCCACAGTCTGAGCGCTTGTCATCTCATATATTTGTGATCAGGGGGTCATACTGAACCCATTGATACCAGATAGCCGTATAAAGGAGATGACTTGAACGGAAAGTTCCGGGAAGTCCTTTTGCCAACCCACTCGATATAATTAACACAATGCCGTCCGTTTTACTTACGTATGAAAGAGGCAACGTTATATTGTTTTAAACGGTTGAAAACTCGCCTACAAAAATATGAAGTGTAGGGTAGGCGAGCTGGCAACGTCGCGTCGAGTCACGAGTGACGGACGATTCATCAACGACAGAGCCAGAGTATGAGTTTGGTTTTAAACCGAATCAAATTGATTGAATTATATAACGTGTTAATGAATTAACGCAAAACCTCATACACCCCAACTGATTTATAACAAAATAATTCGATTGAAACAATAGTTTCATTATTTTGATAGTTAGAATTTAAAGTTATTCGCATTTTAAGTTTTGAGGCAAAAATGATTTGTTATCATTTAAGCAAATAATGAAAGCGCTAACGTATTCATGGATACATTTTAATAATCTTGTTTTGTTAGTAAGTAGGGTAAGTGTACCCGTGTGGTGGGTTGACATAGGGTTCGGTAAATATTTAATTTTGCAAACAAATTATTTAACAATTTAAAAAAAAAATGCCTATGTTGAAACCATGATAATTCGATTCTGCTCTCGATTCTAAACAAACTACTTTCCAGTTTTGCGTTACTTCATTAACACGTTGTATAGTTTGAAAACAATGAAAAAAATGTTTATTTACCAACAACGAGTTTTTAACTTATCAATAGAGTACACATTTGAAAATATTTACACAGTTTATAGGTACCTACTCTGTCATATCCCTACCTCGGTAAATTCAAGAAAATATAGTTATATAATTAAGATAAACATTGTAGTCAGGCACTTGGTTTTAAACCGAAAAGAAATGGTTTATTTCGGGTTTTAACGGTTTTTTACGTTTTAAACCGATTGTTTTAATTGGTTTAAAAGTGGGTTTACATCTATAATTGGGGCCTTTTTATTTAAAAGTACACTGTCACAGGCTGATCTTGATGGTGATAAAGTAAATGGTAAATATTTTTGCTATTTTTATTTAAGATGGCGTTCCAACGAGTGAGAACATCCGAAGACATAGAAAGAGATATAGCTGATATTTTTGGGGAGGATTTTGATATGGAAGCAGCAGTCCCACGACGAGTGCGCCATGATAGTGGAGTGAGCAGCGAAACCGCTGCATCTTCCTCAACCATTCATAGTTCGGAATCTGGCTCAGATTCGGAGGAAACTTCTTCGAGTTCAAGGTACGTACATACATACTTATTCATAGCTTAGCTATTTCTGTATATTTTTATATATGTAATTTAAAATAATGAATGTGTGTTGAGAAATCACAATGAGTATTCCAAAAGTATTTATTGGCCTACAGTTCTGAAAACTCGGTTGTCAACGAAGATGAAGAAACTGCTTCAGTGACAGATGACGTGAATGAATGGGTTGAGGCGACGCCAGAAACGGATGCAGCATTCCCAATACCACCAGCGCCAGGACTTAGTATCCCAAACGCCGTGGCCATGACGCCTTTCGAGTATTTCAAGTTGTTATTTAATACCATTTTTATGACTAAATTAGCAGGATGGATCAATGGCCATGCGAATATAGTGAAGGCTAGGCCTCAAAGAGCTCAAAGTAGAGTTAAAAACTGGTGCGATACAAATGAAACAGAACTTTTAAAGTTTTTAGGAATTATGTTTTTTATGGGAACCGTTAGATTAAATAGAATCAATTATTATTGGAAAAAAAAACTACATGTATAAATTTTATCTAGGTGATTATATGAGCAGAAACAGGTTTTTATTAATTTTAAGGATGCTGTATTTTACAGGAGAAGATGTTTCTCAGAATATTTATTCCGCTGTAGACCCATTGATAAACTATTTCAACCAGTTAATGGGAGAAATAGTTTATCCAATAAAAGAACTGGTGATTGACGAATCTTTAGTTTTATGGCGTGGAAGATTAAAAATTCGTCAATATATCAAAAATAAACGACACAAGTTTGGAATCAAACTGTATGTATTAGCAGATCCTGATGGTCTTGTCCATAGGGTTCATATGTACAAAGGTTCAGCGGATAGAGAAGTTGGTGGAAAAGGCCACGTAAATAAAGTGGTAATCAAACTGATTAACGATTTTTTGAATGTAGTTCATGCTCTATACATAGATAACTGTGACCGTTTACTGCGCTCTGCTCAAACTTTGTTACTAGCTATTCCACGTCACACATCGTCCGCCTATGATAATTCGTTTACAGTGCAATCTGTTCGTTTATGGAATGACCTGCCTCTTACTATAAGACAAGCTCCCTCCCTGCCCGTTTTTAAAAAACGAGTAAGGGATCACTATCTCGCCCTTTGACTCATTGTTATTAAATTATTAATCTGACACTTTGATCCATTAGAGTTATTATATAATATATTTATTATTTATTGTTGGATATTTTGTATGTATATATTTATATATATATATATATATATATATATATATATATATATATATATATATATATATATATATACCTGAAATGTATTGTAAGCTATATATTTTATATCTTATTACACCGCCATAGCAAGTTTTTTTACTTAAGAGTTCGTCCATCCCATGGTTGTCTGGAAGAAATCGCTTTTAGTGATAAGACCGCCATTTGTACTCTTACGTTCTTTTTATTCGTTTTTGTTACTGTATATTTTGGTGTGCAAATAAAGAATATTTATGTTATGTTATGTTATAACTTTTACAGCAGTGTTGATCTGGCTAAATTATTATTATCAAAGAAAACCTATTGCACAGGCACTCTTCTAGGGAATAGAAAAAATAATCCTAAAATCGTGACCACCAGAAAACTACGCAAAGGGTTCATCATTACAATCGGGAAGGCGTTTGTGTTATGAAGTGGAAAGACAAAAGAGATGTGTTGTCGATCTCCACTGAGCATTCACATCAAATGACACCTGTAGTTAACAGACGTGGCCATGTAGTTACAAAACCTGACATGATTGTGAAGTATAATAAATTCATGAAGGGCGTCGACCGACACGACCAATTACTAGCATACTATCCATGTGACCACAAAACTTTGCGTTGGTTCAAGAGAATAGGAATCAACATGCTGCAAACTATGCTTCTTAATTCCTATTTTCTGTACAAACAGGGTACAGGCAAAACCATAACCCTTGAACATTTTAGAGAAGAGATTCTGAAGGCACTTCTTCCTCCACCTCCTGCTCCTTCACCTCAGCGCCCAGTGTTTCCAACACATATGCCCAAGGAGCTTTTACGGAACGATGATGGTGTGTATATGCGCCGCAGGTGTGCTAGGTGTTGGAGTTTGGAGCATAAAAGGAAAACAACCAATATGTTTTGTCCTGATTGCAATGTGGGTCTCTGCCTGAAATGTTACGGACCGTATCACATGGAAAACGGGTTATTAAAATAATGATTCATTGTTATAAGAGCGTCAAGATCAAGAATCATATAGATTATAAGACAATTAGGTCCGCCACATACATACGGAATAAACCAGATTCGATGCACTTTCGATGTTCGCTATATCGCCACTGTTTCGGTCCGCACTTCATTGGAATAGAGTTGAAATTGGAACAAAAATGTGCTCGCAATTGCTAAGTTCGAATCCCGGAGTAGACCCCCTGACCCTGATTCGAAATCCGTATGTGTGTGGCAAGTCTGAATTTTGTTCGGAGCCGTGCATACCAGCCGCCCGCATGTCCTTTTTTGTTCTCAAAATGGCATCTAATTATATGTATAACTTATGGATATTATAAGGTCTGACAAAATTTGCTTCCATCAAATTGAACAACCTTCACTACGGGACCAAGGGCGAAATCGAGAAAAAAAATCTGCTGTCCCATACAAAACAAACCGAGTATAACTCGATTGAAATGTATGGGACAGCTGATTTTTTTCGCGATTTCGATATTGGTTACATAGAGAAAGCTCGATTGTCTGATCATCCCCTTAAAATAGTTGCAACTTATTTTGTTGGACCTTATAGATTAGGAATCCTTAGAGTCTGTTTCACCGCTTTTGGATAAGTTCTTATTGGCTTATTTGACATTTATCTGTAGCGACACAGTGTTACACTCTAATTTGACACAGTGTATGTATTTTACCTGTACAAGCACTTTTGACCTCGGACGGTCCGCGCGAAGGGAACAACGCCAGTCGTTTCCCCTCGCGCGTCCCGTTTGGTTCTAACTAGCATCTAATTAGTATCTAACCTATGTAACTGAACCTTGAATACAAACCCAGTACTTAATTACGCATTTATAATTTATCCACCCCAATATCAAAAGTAACATTGGAGAATAGACCTCCAAAGTGGTGACCACCGTGTGAATTAAACACTTATTGCGTTGTGTTTAGCAGAACAACATATTCTACGGAAGCGACTCACTAAGCCAGACGGTACAGTCACGTAAGTTCAGTGCAGTAAAGTAAAGTAAAATGGCGGAAGAAGAAAAACCTACAGGCCAGGCGAACGCTATCGCAATCTCTAACAAGTTAGCAGATTTTTGGACAGATAAGGCGAAGTTATGGTTTTCACACACAGAAGTCATTTTGAAACCACTTAAATTAGGTGACGAAGAGAAATATAATGTCATCCTGGCTAAATTGAACAAGGAACAAATCCAACAAATTTCGGATATTTTAGAAAACCCGCCAGAGACGGATAAGTTCAAGGCTGTTAAAACTAGGATCCTCGAAGTCTACGAGGAAAGCGATAATGCAAAGCTACAGAAGCTGCTCAACGCAATGGAACTCGGGGACCAAAGACCCTCAGTACTACTAAGGAAAATGAAGGAACTGGCTCGCGGAAAAATTACAGACGACGCCCTCCGCATGCTGTGGATCGGACACCTGCCTGCTAATGTAAGAGCGGTGATATCCGTTTACGAATTAGGTGATATGGAGAAATTATCCGCGATAGCAGATAAAATTTTAGAAACTTACCGTCCTGTAGAAGTCGCTGCAGTCACGCCAACACCAGCGGCGTCAAGCGAGCTAGTTGCAGTCATTGCAGAAGTAGCAAAACTTACAGCCCAGTTGTCGAAGCTACAACAATCGCAGGACTCTTGGAACTCACAACGCAGCCGCAGTTTTGCAGGACGTTCCAGATCTAGGAGCCGGTCGCAGGGGAGGCAACCACAAGGAAGGTCAGACTGGTTATGCTTCTATCATTTTCGATTCAGAGCTAATGCAAAAAAATGCCTGCCGCCATGCAGCTGGAAACACAATCAGTCGGAAAACTAGAGGAGTTGCAGTCAAATACGGTGGGAGGCTGCATACCATCAACAAACTACCGACTCTCTGTGACAGACAAAACTAGTGGAATGCGGTTTTTAATTGACACGGGAGCAAACATCTCAGTGATTCCCTACAACAGAAGGTTAGTGAATTCCAGTGACAGTAGTGACCTAAAAGGGTATAAACTTTACGCTGCAAACGGAACTGAGATTAAGACTTTTGGCGTAAAAACCCTCATATTAAACCTAAATTTAAAAAGGGCATTCCGTTGGACTTTTGTAATAGCCAGTGTAAGTCAACCGATTATAGGGGCAGATTTTTTAGCACATTTTAAATTGGCAGTAGATTTGAATGCTCATAAATTACTCGACCGCAGTACTAATCTGGATACTATGGCGTCAATTGTAAATGTTAAAAATGCATCAATTAATACTATTGACAAGAGCCACCCCTACTATGAATTACTAAAAGAATTCCCTGATATAACGAAACCTATTAATTTTAAAGAGACACCCCGTCATGCCGTGTTCCACCATATCGAGACCAAGGGGACCCCTGTATATGCTCGCGCACGCCCTTTGCCACCTGGACGCTACAAGCAGGTACGTGACGAATTCACAGTAATGCAGGATTTAGGTATTTGTCAACCCTCTAAAGGAGCGTGGGCTAGTCCTTTGCACGTCGTGCCCAAAAAAGACGGAAAATTACGCCCATGCGGTGATTATAGAGCTCTCAATGCGATAACTAAACCGGATAGGTACCCTATCCCGAGGTTGCACGATTTCACATACCTACTAGCGGGTAAAAAAATTTTCAGCCGTATAGACATAAATCGGGCGTACCATTACATCATGATGGCTCCAGAGGATATAGAAAAAACTAGTATCATCACCCCCTTTGGCTTATTTGAATTTACACGAATGCCATTCGGATTGCGCAACGCGGCACAAACTTTCCAAAGATTTATAAATTCAGTATTTCAAGGTCTAGACTTTATATATTGTTACATAGATGACGCAATAATCGCTAGCGATTCATTAGAAGAACATCAGGAGCATTTACGACAAGTTTTCGAGCGTTTAAATAACTATGGGATTACCATCAACCTTTCGAAATGCAGTTTTGGACAAGGAAAACTAGATTTTTTGGGATACGAGGTATCGACTGAAGGCATCAAACCATTAGTTGATAGGGTTAAAGCAATCATCGAATTCCCTAAGCCCAAAACTGTGGAACAGTTACGTCGTTTTTTGGGCATGCTGAATTTTTACAGGCTGCATATTCCACAAGGCGCAAAATATCAGGCAGAGTTAAATAAATATTTAAAACACTCTAAGAAGCGCGATAGGACCGAGGTACAGTGGAATGAAGCCGCTGACGAAGCTTTCTCGCAATGTAAGTTGAGTCTACAGCGAGCGGTAACGTTATCGCATCCGCTGCCTAACATTCCTTTAGCTTTGATGACTGACGCGTCCGATACATGCGTGGGATCCGTTTTACAACAGCGAGTAGGTAACACCTGGAAACCACTAGGTTATTTTTCCAAATCGCTGAACGATACTCAGAAACGCTACAGTACTTACGACAGAGAGTTATTGGCAATCTATCTATCCATACAATTTTTTAGAAATTTAATCGAAGGCCAAAATCTGACTATTTACACAGATCATAAACCTTTGACTTTCGCTTTCACAAAGTTAACAAGCGATAAAGAAATACCCAGAAGAATAAGGCAGTTACTCTACATAAGTGAATATAGCACGGCGATACGACATATAAGCGGTAGCGACAATGTAGTCGCTGACGCATTGTCCCGTATAGAGACGATAACATGCCCCACAGCATTAGATTTCTTAGAAATTGCGCGTGCACAGGAAACCGATAGTGAGCTCCTTAGACTACTAGCCGATTCAAATGGTCATTTGAATTTAAAGAAAATATTTTTACCCGGTAGTAAAACGCAAATTGCATGTGAATTCTCAACAAACACAGCTAGACCGTACATTCCGGAAGAATTCAGGCAGATAGCATACGGAACAGTTCATAACTTGAGCCATCCAGGCATACGTAATACTAGGAAACTGGTAGCTCAAAAGTATTTTTGGCCTAATTTAAATAAAAATATCAGTGAGTGGACTAAAGCCTGTGTACAATGCCAACGGTCAAAAATACATAGGCATACCACATCAGAAATTCAAAACTACCCCTTAGCACCGAGGTTTACCCATATAAATGTAGATATAATTGGGCCATTGCCTACATCCCCCGAGGATTACAGATACTGTATCACAGTCATCGATCGCGGCACAGGGTGGCCCGAAGCATTCCCAGTAAAGGATATCACGGCCAAAACGGTCGCAAAAGCTATTTTTGAAGGGTGGATCTCGCGTTACGGGTGCCCTGTTAAGCTAACCAGTGATCAGGGACGACAGTTTGAGAGCGGGCTTTTCACACATCTCATGAAGTACCTAGGTATCGAAAAATTACGTACTACCCCTTACCACCCACAAAGCAATGGCATGATAGAAAGATGGCATAGATCTCTTAAATCAGCGCTCATGGCTAGATTACAGAACAGCTCCTGGGTGGACGAATTACCTGTAGCATTACTGGGATTACGTGCCGTACCTCGCACGCTTACAGGTGTGAGCGCGGCAGAGTTAACATATGGTAGGACACTGCGTTTACCAGGGGATTATTATGATACGGGGAATAAACAGGTTTGCGATTCACCTGAGTACGTTAAACAACTCCAGAATCACATAAATAGCTACAAGCCTAAACCCACCACTTGTAAGGACTCACGGTCAATTTTTGTCCATCCTGACCTAGATACTTGTTCTCACGTTTTTATACGAAATGATTTAGTTCGCAAGTCACTCCAACCTCCTTACGAAGGACCGTTTAAGGTACTCAGCCGAAACGCGAAGGTGTTTAATATCCAATTACCGGATAGGAGAACTAATATTTCTATTGACAGGTTAAAACCTGCTTATTTACTAAATGTTGAAAACACGGAGCGACCAAGTCGCATCAATAATGACCAGGCAAACAATGATAATTCTACCACTAACAATATAAAAACGGGGTCTAGCGAAGCGGAAACGCTACCGCTTAAGTCTTGTATGCGAAGCCGTAGTGGTAGAATCATCAAAAAACCTGTACGATTTCTTTGTTAGAAATTAAGTACCTAGTTAAGCATTTTATGTTTCAATTATTTACCTACTTTGTAAAAATATTTGGGACACTCACGTATACAAGCATTATTAATTACTCAGAATTCAAAGAACACACTCGTGCACTAAGCAACCGTATATTACGTCTATGATTATCAATATGGGCCAGAAAATAAGCAAGGACGAAATCATTGTGGCTCAAGCAGGGTCGTCCGCAAATTCCTCAATCGAAGAAAAGGTACATTACTTTGGATTGATATTGACCATAATTCTGGTTTTGTTTGCTCTTTTAACATCATATTACCTGTACCGTCGGTGCAACTCCCGGGCAAAGAAGTGGATCGCAAATCAAGTGCAGCGTTCTCGCCGAAGCGATCCGATTACGCCACCCGGTGACGCAGCAGGCTCGCCAGGGCCGAAAGTTATCTACGTGTAGTGTTATAATATGGTGCAAAAAAGTAAAGTGTCCCAAATGTTCATATAGGCAGTGTAAACTGATATATATATATTTTTTTTGTTTAAGGCTTAGAGTACTAAGTAACGAAAATGTTAAGTTGTTAAAGGCAGAATGATAACACGTTGAAAAGATTTCCACAAAATTTATTACTTGAAATTAAAATTACATACCTACTGTAAACATGTTTTCATAAGTCTTTATACTGCAATATAGTTATAAGTATAAAGTTATAAGTACATTTCGCAACGATGGCCGCATCGCACCGTAACGTAATACGAGCTGCGATAACAAATGTTTTTGAAGCTTTGTTATTATTATAATATTGTGCAACGGTAAATAAAATTAAATTCTTTCCACATAGTCTAAATTAGATTCAAATTTTGGGGGATTGTTTTATTTTTTTTTGCTAAAAATTTTTTAATGTTGGGGGGGGAGTATCTGTAGCGACACAGTGTTACACTCTAATTTGACACAGTGTATGTATTTTACCTGTACAAGCACTTTTGACCTCGGACGGTCCGCGCGAAGGGAACAACGCCAGTCGTTTCCCCTCGCGCGTCCCGTTTGGTTCTAACTAGCATCTAATTAGTATCTAACCTATGTAACTGAACCTTGAATACAAACCCAGTACTTAATTACGCATTTATAATTTATCCACCCCAATATCAAAAGTAACATTGGAGAATAGACCTCCAAATATCTTTCATACGAAATATGTCAAACGAATTATCCAATAAGCTAACAAAGATTTATTCACAAGTGGTGAAACATGCCCTTAGACTAATAAACAATTTTTATTTTAATAAATCAGTATGAGGCAATTAAACCTGAGTGAGTTGTTTAGGTGTGGTAAAAAAAAATTATGTTAGTTCCTAGTAGATATGTGCGCCGATCGGCGTGGCGCACGCCGCCGGCCGTTTTAGTCACGCCGACGCCGCCGATTTTTTTTCCGGCGTCATCGGCGTCTATAGTTTAAATAAAGCACTATCTTACACAATTACTTACTTAGTATTTTTTATGCACAAAATTAGTAATTTTTTAGATCGCTATTTGGCAACACTGGTTGACGCTATTTTTTTCGACGCCATTTGCATTTCTGTGTCACTTGTCAGTCTACGCTGCGCAAAACAACTAAGAATTGGATATTTTCGTTCTTTTCTGCTTTTAAATGATAACTGTGAGAAAATGACAGACAACTTAGATCGAAATTCGATACAGAAGATCAAAATGAAACATTTTTCTGTAAAAACACTCTATTCGTCCTCGAAAAACAGTCACAGTTGGAAGTATTTTGGTACATTACTTATTGAAAAAGATGGAAAGAAGAGGTCCGTCTTACCAGACAATGTATTCTGCTCCCAGTGCATTTCAGAGGCCCAAGAAAAAAATGAAGACGATCCTTTGGGATGGTAAGATAACTTGTTTTTATTGTGTAGCTCTCAGAAAATAAAATAATTTTGAGGTTCGTTTGTGTGCGTTTTGTTTGCAGTCTGCATTTTGTAATAAGCTGGCATGGCTGGCATGCTATGAGTTGGGTGGTGTTGACTATCGTTTTTTTTGCCACAGTCAATCATTGTAGTGCTATCAGTAAAGGGCTAATGGCGATGTAAATAAATTTTTACCTACCTTACCTGCTTACATAGAATCTTTGTTTTTTCGTTTAATACCTAATTTAACTATTTTATTTCAACTAATACACCTGTTTTGCTTATCGCTTTTTTAATTTTTATTTCAGCTGTAAAATAAAATCTTACAGTGCAAAAGTAAGCACAGGAAATCTTTCTCGTCATCTAAGGGACGACCATAATTTAAAAGAACCCACAAAAGCTGGTGGAAGTAGTCAAAGAATAACTACATTTTTCGACAAAACTCGTCCTCAAAAGTCAGATACTAGTCAATCGATGGATTCAAATAAAAAATGGCTTTTTGCGCGAGATCTGACTTTGTGGATATGTAGATCATTACTACCATTTGATATGGTATCTGATCAGGCAATGATTGACTTTTTCTTAAAGTATAATGTGATTCTTAAAAAAGAAGATTTGCCTAGCCGAACTACTATTTCCAGGACGGCTTTAGAAGACGTATACGATAGTATGAAGGCGTATATTAAAGATTTGATAAAAAACACTAGTCCTCGATGTGTAGCGTTAACGACGGACTTGTGGAGCGATGCTTACCAAAGAAATAATTATATAACGCTGACATTACATTTTCTAAGTTCTATCCTTGATTTTGAAAGTGTGACTCTGGCTACTCAAATTATAGAAGGAAAAAAGACAGGAGAAAAAATTAAAGAACATGTACAAGAGTTACTAATTGAATACGAACTTGAAGAGAAGAAAACGGTCATGGTAACTGATTGTGGTTCGAATGTTAAAAGAGCAGTGGCATTATCGGATAATATGGACTCACATTTTTGCCTTGGTCACGGTCTACATAACCTTGTAGTACAGGATGGCGTAAAAAGTACACCAGAAATAAACAATATCGTTACAAAGTGCAAGAAAATTGTGAAAAGTCTTAGGTACAAACTTCCTGAACTTAAAAAAGATGCAGATGAAGAACAGAGACGCTTATTGACTGATATTGATGAAGCTGGAGATGTAGTTGATTTAGACGAGATCATCCCTGTCAATGAAGAATCTGAGGAACCTGATGAAAATACATATACCTTTTCTGTAACTTCAATAAAAACGGCTACTCCAACTCGATGGCATAGCATACTTGTGATGTTGGAAAGTTTATATAACAAATGCAACCGAAACCCTGTTCACAGACTCCTCGTCAGACTGAACAAATCTGATTTAAAAATTGATGACTCCGAGTGGAAACTACTGGGCGATTTAATAAAATTTTTGAAAAATTTTCGGGATGCCGTTAATATTATGAGTGCTTCAAACTCAGTCACAATCAATGTTGCACTGGTTTTTAGGTGCGAAGTGGAACAAGCATTGAAACAAACGGGGGACGACGAAGTTCTTGTAATGACCCGCATGAAGAGAAACATGCTGGCGAAATTAAATCACCGCTTTCCTATTGATAAATTGACAATCGCGGCAGCTCTTCTTGATTGCCGTTTCCAAGGAATGTCGGTAATTGACAAATACCTTGAGGAAAAAGGGGAAACGAGAGTTTCCTTTATGTCTGCATTTGTGACAGAACACGTCAGGAAATCCGATATTTTACAAGAAACGAAGGCGAATGAGTACAGTGAGATAGTTTCTTCCGCTCTAATCACTCAACCGTCCACATCATCCTCATCAAACTTTCTTTTGGCTTTGTCCCAGAAGTATACAACTGGTACTGGTAGTAGTAACGATGATCCTATTGTGGCCGAATGCTGGAAATATTTTAGTGGATGTGACCCCAAGGATATGCTCGACGGAAACATACTTCGTTATTGGAAGGAAAAGAAGAATAGTTATCCTTGGCTGTTTAACTGCGTTAGGGCGATAATGAGCGTTCCCGCCACGAGCACACCAAGCGAGCGAGTTTTTTCAGTCGCAGGATTAACCATTACGGCTAAAAGGTCACGGTTAAGTCCTACTTCAGTCGACCGAGTCATATTTATACATGACAACTATGACATGTGCAAGAAACAAGTACAAAAGCTAAAATAATTTGCATATTATTTGTACTTGTTATTTATATTTTGCTTGTACTTCTTTATTTTATAATTCCTTGTTCTTTTTCTGTTTTTGATTGTCGCCATAAAGGTTTTTTTTATTATTAATATTTAGATTTTATACAATTGTAATTGTATTGTGTGATCTCAAATAAACGTGCCATAATGATGTTGATTATATGGAAATAAATAAGAAATTTAATGGAGATTGAGGCGTATTTTACTCATTTTCACCATCCACGCCGATTACGCCGATGACGCCGCCGCCGCCGGCAAAATATATGCCAGACGCCGCCGCCGGTCAAATGAGCATCGGCGCACATGTCTAGTTCCTAGTTACATAAAAACCTATTAGTTACCTAAATTTTATGTAAAACGTATATTTTTGTTATGTCGACAGAAAATTGTAAGAAACGTTGCTTTGTTATTTAATTTTTAATTTAAACAATAATTACCTACTTGAAATCTGTGATCAATAATTAGTTATATTTAATAGACATAATTATTAAGTTAAAATTTTTTGGAAATACATATTTTAATCACATACAATAGTTTTTTATTTTAAATAAAAATTCAATTACATAATTGCAATGCATAACCAATCGGAGTTCGTGAAATGGCTCTCGAGTCTCGACACATAATGTCCTAAAACTTAATAATTGTATTAAACTCATAATGTCATACTCTCAAAAGGACTTAAACGCGAATTGACCCATTATTTTGATAGACAGAAAGCAAAATGACCTGATTGAATGAGTCGCTTTCCTAATAACCTCTGTCAGAATTAATTCCCCCTGACGCATGAAGCAGCACAGACCACACATTGCGTTATAATATCGCTGCGTTTTGCGATATTTATTTTCAGTTCATTATGTATGGGGATGGTCGCGATTCTACACACTGCCGCGATAATAACGCAACCGGGACGCAAGAAATAGTATAGCAACGGACGCGTATCGTAAAATCGCACCTGTGTGGACACGGGACGCAAAATAGCAAAAACGCTCGCGATATTATCGATCAATAATAAATAAAGCACCTGCGTATTTAGCCATTATGACCTAATTTATCAACGCGAAATTTCAAAAGCAGGTAGCGGGCCTATTATCATAGCTATAGATGTAAAACAACCGGTTTAAAACGTTCCTACGTTCCAACCTTCAATAAACTAATCAAAACGAAACACAACGTCAGGTGAACGAAAATTGCCCACAATGAAGTGTAAAAACACAGTCTTTTATTTTTGTAGGCAAGTTTTCAATCGGTTTAAAACGGTTTATTTGGGGTAAAATTTGAAAACTTGCGTACAAAAATAAAAGACTGTGTTTTACACTTCATTGTGGGCAATTTTTGGTCACCTGACGTCATGTTTCGTTTTAATTAGTTTATAGAAAATCGATAGAAAGCACTACCAACATTACCTATTACACAAAAACTGAAGGTTGTAGGTACCTACCTTTATACTTATTTATTATATTATATTACACGCACTAGATTAGAAGACATCATTAACACAATGCCGTCCGTTTTACTTACGTATGAAAGAGGCAACGTTATATTGTTTTAAACGGTTGAAAACTCGTCTACAAAAATATGAATGTGTGTGTAGTGTAGGGTAGGCGAGCAACGTCGCGTCGAGTCACGAGTGACGGACGATTCATCAAAGGCAGAAAGACAATGTAAGAGTGTGAGTTTGGCTTTAAATCAGTTTTAAACCGAATCAAATTCATTGAAATTATACAACGTGTGAATTAACGCCAAACAAGAAAGTTGTTTGTTTAGAATCGAGAGCAGAATCGAATTATCATGGGTTCCATATAGATTTTTTTTTACAAAATATTATATATATTGTTTGTAAAATTTAAAATTGACTGAACCCGAGGTCAACCCACCCCACGGGCTCACTCACCCTACTTACTATCAAAACAAGATTATTAAAATGTATCCATGAGTACGTTAGGCACGTTAGCGTTTTCATTCATTGCTAAAATGGTGACAAATCATTTTTGCCTGATAACTAAAAGAATAAGAAACATCGAACGAATAAGTAACTTTAAATTTTAACTATCTTAATAATCAAATTATTGTTTCAATCTAATTATTTTGTTTTTGCGCTTATTCATTAACACGTATAGTTTGAAAACAATGAAAAAAAGGTTTATTTACCAACACAGAGTTTTAAACTTATCAATAGAGTTTTTATTATAACTAAGGTAATACCTACGTAGTATATTAATATCAGTAAGTATATCACACATTTAAAAAATCTTTACGCAGTTTATAGGTACTCCGTCATATCCTTACCTCGGTAAAATCAAGAAAATGTAGTTACATAATTAAAAAAAACATAGTTATCATCACTCGGTTTTAATTTCAAATGTTATTGATTTTAAACATGTTACAGCCATGTTGTGCTATTTCGAATCAAATGGCGCTCACGTCCCCTCAAGATGCAAACAGATTGAAAATTTCGTTCTCTGGCTAGTGGACTCTAGCGAAATTGGATAACGCACTTCCCCGGTTTGGACGAGACTAAATTTTTCAATATTTAATTTGACTCGGTTATAACCGAAAAAAAAATGGTTTATTTCGGTTTTAAACGGTTTTTTTTTTACATTTTAAACCGATTGGTTTAATTGGTTTTAAACAGGCATTACATCTATAGTCAAAGCGTATACATATATATTTTTTATAATTTATTTACTGGCCTGGTTACAAAACCTTAAGGCCAAATAAAATAAAATAAAATGTCACATTATAGCCATGATTGGCTTTCAATTTATCAAAATATTACGGATTATGATTTTGTATGCTTGTAAAACTAGTTAAAGTATACAAACATTATAAAAACAAATCCGCAGTGACTACAATGTGACATTATTATTTTCAATGTTATTTTATGGAAATTTTGTCTAATTGTTGATAAAATTTAAAAAATACGATTGAGGGCAGTACAATAGGCACGGTGCCCCCTTAAACTTAACCTACTGAGCCTGAGTTCACCTAAAAAAAACATTAATATTACCAGTGTTGCCGCCTTAGCCCTTTTGGGGCTAAATCTAGCACTTTTTACGGTAGGTGAACTCGTTGTTTAATGATTTAGCCCGGAAAGGGCAATCTAGCTCTTTTCATTTTCTTAAAAATATTGCACGAAAGTCTGAAATTTGTGCCATGCTAACATCGCGATAAGATCGAACTTTCGCGATTTGTTTCATAGATATTGATTTATTTTATATTTTTGTAGTAGATACCACTTGTTCGATTATAGCAACATACCGCATCTTTACGGTTTACATCTGAAAAATTTTGTTTCGGTTAAATTTGATTTATTTTAGTTTGATATATAACTAAATAATATTTTATAATTTTTGAACCTATTAAATTGGTAAATTTTTTTTTTAAATATAGTTTAATTTTGAAAACTGTTATTGTAATTCAAACTTAAAAATTAATACATAATTGAAATCATTAGTAAAGGTGTTTTTTTAGCCTTTTTTACAGCAAGTCTTTTTTTGGTAATTAAGTGCTCCATTTAGCCCGATTAAAACTAAAGTGGCAACACTGAATATTACATGCAGCACTGGTAGCATGCACACCCGCGATAGCCGTGATACGGCTTTATCAAGTCTTTCATCTCGTTCGTTCGCGCGCATTGTTTTCTAGCATTTCAAATTATATTAATATTAGGAAACAATTTTAAAGATATACATTATCATAACTCTAAACTAAAAAAATTGTTTCCTAATATTAATATAATTTGAAATGCTAGAAAACATTTTATTACTCATACGTAATAACGTAACTTTAGGATTCGGCTCTACTGTAGGTACACACGGAGACAGATCAACCTACCCATAGTGAACTCTATGTCTATCAACATAGAGGTCAACTATGGGTAGGTTGATCTGTCGCCGTGTGTACCTATTGTTTATAAAATCGTTCTATTTACTAAATGAAAACTTTTTGCGTCTAGGACATTCCGCGTTTAAGATATTTTGCGTTTAAGACATTCCGCGTAAGAGTAAGACATGTTGCGTTTAGGACACTAACTCGTTGGTACTTGGTACTGAGTGGAATAAACCGGACAACTCTGCGTGTCGAGCGGCACCCAGCGTAAGAATTTTTTGAACAACTATAAGTGTTCAAGGCACTCAGCATTGCAGTTTTTTGAACAACTATAAGTGTTCGGGGCACTCAGCTTTCCATGTTTCGAAGTGGCATCTAGGTGAAATATGCTTACAGGTGAGGCAGTGAATGCGCGTAGCCTACTAACATACAGACGCGAATGATGATTTTTGTACTTAAAAAGGTGTTTTGGAAGGTTCTGTTTTTTTTCAGAACTATGCCACTAACAGCCAGCGAAAAAATGCGTCGGTATAGGGAGAGGTTGAAAAATGAAAATCCTGAGAAATATGAAGAGCAGCGTAAAAAAATTCTTAGCTAGGATTAAATCAAAAAAAGAAAAAGATATCGGAAATGGACCCAGTTGAAGCAGAAGCTAAAAGAGAAGAGTGGAGGAAAGAAAAAAGAATAAGTAGACAACGTCATCAGGATACGAATAGGGAGTTACTTGTAGTTGAAGAAGAAGGCGCCACCGCCGCTACTGATAGAAATATAAGGAGAGATATTACAGAAGACAAAAAACTGAAAAAATTAAAATCTAAACTTAAATTGTCCATGAGACAAACCACCAACTGCAAAGTTAAAATCAAAAAACTTAAGACTAAAGTCGAACGTTACAAGAAAAGGTTTCAGAGACTGCAATTACAAGCCAGCAAATCTATAGCTTATCTGCAAAAATCGCTTGACATTGTCAAAGCACGAAATGAGGTCCTAGAGAGTGCATTAAGATCCACTTATTTAAATTGTACCAAAAATTCGGAAAAACAACAGATGAAAAAAGTGGTTCATAATTCAAAAAATAAACAATATACATCGAAAGTGCTTGGACTAAAAGGGACAGCCCGACACAAACTAAAAAAGACAAAAAGATTGGAAAATTTAGAAATAATAGCATTCTATATGAGAGACGATGTCAGTAGAATAACATCAGGAAAAAGGGAAGTTAGAGTCAAAAATAAACAGAAAAAGCAAATCAGATACCTTGTGTATAGTATACCAAACCTATACATGAAATACAGAGCAGAGGGAGGGCGTTATGGCATGACGACGTTTTACAAGGAGAAACCTTATTTTATTTTATCACCAAATATCCACTCAAGATCAACTTGTCTATGCGACAAACATGATAACATAAAATGTCAGTTCGAAGCATTGAAAAGACATCAAATTGTTAATGAAAGTTTTGATCAAATATTGCAAAGCTTAGTATGCGACACGAAAAACATCAGGTGCATGTATGTACATGTAAGTGCAACGAATGCAAAAATAATGTACCAAATTTTGCGACAGATCAAGATATTCTACAAAAATCAGTCAATTGGTTTCAATGGGAACGTCAAGACCATGTATATACTAAAAAAGGTGGTATCACAGTACATAAAAAAAGAACAGTACGAGCAACTAAGACTGACACTGTACAAAAATTAGTGCAGGATTTTAGTCATGCTATAACTTCTTTTAAAATACACCATTATAACTGCATTCACCAACAGCAAGAATACCAAAAAGCAGTCTCAAATATGAAACCTGCAGAAGCAGTCATAGTTTGTGATTTTTCTGAAAATTACGAATGTAAATTATCTGAAGAGATTCAGGCTATGCATTTTGGGGCCTCTAAATCACAAATTAGTCTTCACACCGGCATGATATATTTCAAGGACAATTGCCAGTCTTTTTGCACAATGTCTGATAATCTCTGTCACACACCTCCAGGTATATGGGCTCACCTAACTCCAATTATGGCTACTGTTAAAGAAAAATGCCCTAATGTAGATGTTATCCATTATAACTCGGATGGACCAAGCTCTCAATACCGTCAAAAACACAATTTACTTTTACATTCTTTGTTTACCAAGGAAATGAACCTATCTTACTCAACCTGGTCATATTTCGAAGCGGGACATGGCAAGAGCGTGGCCGATGGAATTGGCGGCACTATAAAACGCATGTTAGATTTCAAAGTATGAAGCTATTAAACAGACTAGAACACTTATTCAGGTTCACCTTATTGCAGATGATCTAATTGATGAGATTTCAAAGAAAATTCCTGATAAAATTCCAACGTTACCTGGAACTATGAAAATACATCAGATCATTGCAAGCGACGGAGTCAAAATAAAATATAGAGATGTTAGTTGTTTCTGCGAACCGCTTAGAGGAAACTGTTTCTGTTTTTCTCCAGAGGAACACACTTTACAGAACAAAAATTCCACAGCTACAGTTACAAAAAGCAAAAGGTTAACACAATGTAACATTTCCCTTAAAGACAAACCTACTGTCAATCTAATAGAATCACCTCCGTGTAAAGTGAAGATATCCCAATCAGTAAAAGAAGATCAAAACTTATCCTGCGTAGAGCCAAGTGAGACCATAGTAAACGATTGTGTTGATGAATTGAGTTCTAGGTCAATCCACAAAACTATGGTATGATCACCCAGCCACCAGCAGACTCAGACGATGTGGCGCTGCTGAATGAAACCACCTTATTCGATGCAGTCGATATGGAAGAGATTAAAGATTTGGTCGATTCTTCGTCTAATATTGTAGATTCGGAGCTAGACATCAACTCGTTGCCAATAATTATTTTACCAGAAGAAATATCAACCTCTCCTGGCCCAAGTACTAAAAAGGATAACGATTACCTAAAACCACCAAAATCCTGTTCATCTAAAAAAATTACGAGGAACGCTGAAACCAAACTGAAGAAAAATAAGATCAAATTCCAAATTTGCTGTAAATGTTCTTGTTCAATACTAGGTCGGAACATCAAATGTATGGCTTGCAAACAACGCTACTGTGAAGATTGCACTGATGGTCCAGCATCTTTTGATTACATATGTGATAGCTGCTTTCTAGGCGAAAGTAATTACATTGTTCATACTGTTGTGTATTTAAATTATATAATTTCGGTGCGTAAAAAACTTTTTTTTTTACAGATTCTGATTGACTTGCATCAGCGAGCATTATAAATGGCTTCCGCAACGGTCGAGTGTAAAATTTTCAAGTAACAATAAAGATGACAATCTTCGTGGACATCGATAAAATATTAACAAAGGGCGATTTACTGCAGTATTATCACTTCAAATTGAAGTGGCCATGGGTTGAGACACATTTCATCATTTCCCCTCAATGCGGGGAGTGCTATCAACACGTATCGCAAACCACAGCTAAAGGGATTCGACCCCATAACTTTTTTTTAACAATGAGTAATTATGATATAAAGATGCTGCTTGATAATGTTAAATTCTGGTGTGATCACTGTAATGCATCCATTTACGATCATTATCCAAAGGATGAATGCATGATATGCTCTTAGGGATATTATTATACTGAGAGGTTAATTAGTGTATTAATGTCTGACAGACTGCTGATTTTACATGACATGATTAATTTTTAAGAGTGAAAATTAAAACGTATATTCACAGAATAACACGCAAAAATGTTTAATAGAAATAGGAGGAAAAACATAATTATAAGCAAACAGTGTCTCATTAAATTTATTTTTATAGACATTTTACTTATAGGCTTCAGAAGAGTGCTGTGATTTTGTTGAAATACGTCTTAAGAAGGCTGAATTTACATACAAGTTGAACAATTTGTATTTGTAACAATAAGTTCCTATAATATTTACCGGTGATGGATCTCTTGTTGGATGAAAATGTTGATTAATTTTTAAGAGTGAAAATTACAATGTATATTCACAGAATAACACGCAAAAATGTTTAATAGAAATAAGAGCAAAAACATAATTATAAGCAAACAGTGTCTCATTAAATTTATTTTTATAAACATTTTACTTAATATAGGCTTCAGAAGAGTGCTGTGATTTTGTTGAAATACGTCTTAAGAAGGCTGAATTTACATACAAGTTGTAAAATTAGTATTTGTAACAATAAGTTCCTATAAAATTTACCAGTGATGGATCTCTTGTTGGATGAAAATGATGATTAATTTTTAAGAGTGAAAATTACAATGTATATTCACAGAATAACACGCAAAAATGTTTAATAGAAATAAGAGCAAAAACATAATTATAAGCAAACAGTGTCTCATTAAATTTATTTTTATAAACATTTTACTTAATATAGGCTTCAGAAGAGTGCTGTGATTTTGTTGAAATACGTCTTAAGAAGGCTGAATTTACATACAAGTTGTAAAATTAGTATTTGTAACAATAAGTTCCTATAAAATTTACCGGTGATGGATCTCTTGTTGGATGAAAATGTTGATTAATTTTTAAGAGTGAAAATTACAATGTATAGTCACAGAATAACACGCAAAAATGTTTAATAGAAATAAGAGCAAAAACATAATTTTAAGCAAACAGTGTCTCATTAAATTTATTTTTATAGACATTTTACCTAATTTAAGCTTCAACAACAACAACAATCTATTTTATTTGATTGTCATAATTGTTTTTTGAGTAAATTTTATATTTATATAAGCTTCAGAAGACTGCTGTGATTTTGTTGAAATACGTCTTAAGAAGACTGACTTTACATACTAGTTGAACCATTTGTATTTGTAACAATAAGTTCCTATAATTCTTAGGCCTCTGCCTCGAATTTTGCGGGCAGCGGGGCGGCGGCGGCGGCCGCGTGGGAGCGGCAGGATCTTATGCGTAAAATCAAATAGACCGGTTCTCGAAAACAGCGGCGTGGCAGCGGCGCGGGGGCGGGCAACGAGCGGTGCACTCCAGTCAAGCGGTATGCGCCGCGCCGCCGCCGCCGCCGCCCCGCTGCCCGCAAAATTCGAGGCAAAGGCCTTACAAGTGATGGATCTCTTGTTTTTTTTTAGTTTTAGATAGGTAATTTCCAATTTTTTAAGATAAGCAACATTTTGGTTATTTATGTTTTTAAATAATTATATTCTAATTAAGTATGTCATTGTATATTAAATATACAATATACACGGTGACTTTTTTATCGTTCCGGAATATTTCAGGGGTGTTTCTCATCATGAAACTGAACAACATTCCCCAAGGAACCCATGTCGAATTTTCAAAAAAAATTGAACTTTGTATGGAGATCGGTCAATGGATTGGCCAAGTCTCCATACAAAGTTCAAAAATATTTTAAGAATTTGATATGGGTTCCTTGGGGAAAGTTGTTCAGTTTCATGAGTAGAAACACCCCTGAAATTTTCCGGAACAACAAAAAAATCACCGTGTAGTATGACAATACCGAGTAATGTAAGACTACATTTTAAGGTCTTGTAAACTATGCCTTATAATTTTGTTACTGTCGGTTTTGTTACTGTCCCTAAAAATTTTAAACCAATTTTAAATAATTTAAAAAGGAGTACCCTGACCTCAAAGTAGGGAAGAGCAAATTCTTCGAACTCCGGCCAAGAAACATCAGACCAATCAGTGAAATGCCACATAACGTGTGCGTGTGCATGTATCATGCAAATTTACAGTTCTTGATTGAAGCTGTCAAGAAAAACGTGCCAGAGTTTCCAGCCTCTTCTAAAGAATATCTATCGGAAATAACGTGTGATATCCAATCTGAAAAATGTATGTCAGGAGAATGCGCGCAGTGCTTTGATGTTCACGACATCGTGAAATTAAACATCGAATCATCACGCACAGTCACTTGGCAACAATGGGTAAAACAGGACAAAGTATTACAGGTTACAACTATCAACGGAACTCTCCAAAAACTTTTGACAGAGTTATCAAAGCAGTCGCCAAAATTTAAACACCACGTTTACGTTAAAAACCAGCAAGCCAAACATTTTGAGGACAAAAAGGTCACTTCTGCAACCGAAATTGTAGTTCAGGTGGACTTTGCCGAAAATTTTGCTATCCTATCTCAAGATGAGATACAGAGCGCACATTGGTCTCACCCGCAAGCTACTTTATTTACGGGGTGTGCATGGGAAAACAAAGGCGAGGAAAAACACTCCTATGTCATTCTTAGCAATGAGTTATCACACGATAAATTTGCAGTTTGGGCTTTTTTAACCAAAATCATTGATGATTTGAAAACCCACTACCCGGATCTCAAAAAAATCTGCATGTTTACTGACGGCTGCGCTGCTCAATTCAAGAATAGATTCACCCTTAGTAATATATGCCACGCGAAGTCGGACTGGGGTGTCAATGTCGAATGGAGTTTTTTCGCATCGAGTCACGGAAAAGGCGCAGTCGATGGGGTGGGAGCCACAGCAAAACGTATGCTGTGGTCAGCGATAATGAGCAGGAGAGCCACAATTAACAACAGCTGGGAATGCTATGATTATTTAAAATCAAAATGCAACAAAAGTATGCACATTTTTTATGTTGCGATAGCCGACATTGAACGTGAAAATCTCCAAAGCAGGTGGGAGTTCGTACCGCCTATACCGTACCTACAAAAACAGCACCATTTCGAAGCTTTAAGTACAAACTGTTTGTCATACAGCATAACATCCAGGTCGATCACAACATCAAAGAAGAGATTTTTACTAAACCCGAAAGGAAAGTTAAATTACAATGATGTTTACTCCAGTGACAGTGACATGGACTTGACCATACTGCACCAAATTACCATTTTGAGGTGGTTGGAAGGGGAAAGACCGGAGATGAGGCAGATTTGAGATGAGGAGGAATTAGAGGTGGCTGGAAATGGAAAGGCCCAAGATGAGGCAGAATTTGAAATGGCTGGACGTGGGAAATCTGGAGATGACGGGGACTTTGAAATGGCTGGAAGTGGAAAGACCGGAGAAGAGGTGGAAATAGAGGTGGCTAGAAATAGACAGGCCAAAGACGAGACAGAATTTTAAATAACTGGAAGTAGAAAGACTGGAGATGAGGCAGATATTAAAATGTCTGGACGTGGAAAGACCAGAGATGACACAGAATTTGAAATGGCTGAAAGTGGAAAAACAGGAGATCAGGCAGAATTTGATATATTTTTCATAGTTATTTGAAAAAATCAACAAATGAGATCAATTCTCTTTACACTACTAGCCTTTAACTTATTACCCGTCTAAAAATGGGTAAAATGTTCTATACATTACCCGCTGTTCGCTGTATGGCGAAGCCCTAATCTGTTCAATACAACAAAAATGTTATGCGTGTAACCGAACGTATCAATCTCTTTGTACAGAGATCTATGAACCTAAAGATTGTAAGAAGTGCAACAATATTAAATAAATAATTTAAAACTATTTCTTCGTTGTTTTATACAGAAGAAATTGGTCCTTCGCTAATTATAAAGATCCAGTGGTGTTTATCGGCCTTGGGAAGAAGCCTGCTTGAAGGAGGGAAGAAATCGGTGGAAGAGAACACCTTGTAAAAAATCCACGTGGAGGCGGGGTTGATTGATTGATCGACTTGATAATCAAGAAAACTCAACGAGGTCACGGAATATATAATTACGAGGTTCCACGGTACTACCACAAGCATTATATTGGTAAATTGCTTCAACAACAACGCTGTCCAGAGGTGGTCCAGAGTTTAAAACCTACAGAAGAAACAGCGCGGGAAGAAGCTATCCACAATTCACACACATAATTTCAGTGAGTTATATTTAAAACGATTACGATTTATACTTATTAGTAAATCATCAAAATTTTCTAAATCAAAAAATTTGTGCAACATCATCACGTTCAATAAAGTCAGCATCAAGCGCTTTTAAGAAAGGCGTCCGGAACTTTCGTTCATTAGACGACTTCGCTTCAAGCACGGAATATTACTTCAAGCGCCTTCTTCGATCAACAATAAACCAACTAGATACCAGGTCGGCGCAAAAAAAACGTCTTGGTAAATAACGCCTCACGCCTCGCGTGGGGTCTTATTTTTGTTTAGTTCGGTCCAAACACAGCCAACGTAAACACGTTTCACAATGCCGCAGTGTGCATTTAAAAGTTGCAAAAATAACTACCGAAAAAGCAATTTATCGGTCGGAGTGTCTTACTTTCGGTAAGTATATGTAAAATAACTTATATTTTAAGCTTTAAACTAACAATAATATCAAATTTCCTATTATAAACGTATTTTACTAAACGTCAGCGCGTGTTTGGTCAATGTTTGGCCAAACACGCGCTGATGTTTGTTCAAGATGTTTAATGGTAATTTTTTTTTATTATTGATATAATTAATACCAGAATTTAAAAAACAGTTACGGTTCCACTTTTGTGTCTTGTTTGTTAGATTGTAATTAGTTGTGTACATTTTAGGTTTCCTTGCAATCCGTTCACGTGTGCAGAATGGATTTCGATTGTCGCCAGAGAAAGAAGAGATGACTTTTATAAGCCAGCTAAAAACTCTGTGATATGTTCAGATCACTTTGATAAAGTGGATATAAGCGGAAATACTAACCGACGAAGATTGGTTAAAAACGCAATTCCCAAGTTACAGGTACATTATTACTCAATCAAAATGTTTTTTCTTGTTTTATCTTCTGCTAAAATATTTGTAGCACGATAAATCTTTATTCGTTATCGTGTTATTAGAATTAAATATTGTTTATTAATTAAGGGTATTTTGCAAAAAACAGATTCAACCTCCGTCAGATCTACAATTAACGACACGAAATACCCAACTCTCAGAATCTGATACTGACGACGTAATGGTGAGTATTTTTAGCTGTAGGATACTTACAATTTGAGATTACAAATTATTTTTTTAATGTAATTAAAATAATTAAAATTATGCAAATTATTTTCTTTTAAAGTAAGCTAAATCATTTGAGTAGGAAATTTGTTAATATTTCTAGCTTTCCGACAATTTTGCTCAATGCGTATTGTTCCTAATGTAATGTGCCTTGGCAGATAATTTATGACATACGTTATAATCACCTAGATTAAATTTAAGTAATTTTATTTACAGCCGCTTTCACCGACTTGTGAACTACCCATCACACAAAAAGGGACCTGCAACCAAGACCAAGCAGGCCATACTTCTGTTATGAACTCTCCAGTTGCATCTGTATCAGATTTAATATCAGTCTGTGAAACACCTAGGAAGAGATTTCTAAATAAACAGTTACTCGCTGCTCGTAAAATCATAGATACTAAATCAAAACGAATTCAAACATTGCAAAAAGTAAACAAGAGGCTGGTAAAAAAAAATAGTTCTTTAAAAACTATAGTCAACTTGTTGAAAAAAAAAACAAACAATAGACGAGACAGTCTTAATAGATTTATCAAAAAATGTTGAAGTAGCAGAAGTATTTAATGGAATGTACATAAAGAATAAAAAACAGCGTAAAAAACTTTTTTCAAAATATCCATCGGGTGCCAGAAAATTTGCCTTAACGCTCCATTTTTACTCCCCGGCTGCTTATAAATACGTACGCAAAATCTTCAACACATGCTTACCACACCCTCATACGCTGTACGAATGGTACCGAAGTGTTGATGCGGAACCCGGATTTTGTGCTGAAACTTTGAACAGGATGGAAGCAAAGGCAAAAGAAAGTGGTAAAAAAATATTATGCGCCCTTGTTGCAGATGAGATGGCAATAAGAAGACAAAAAATATGGACAGGTAAGCGTTATGAAGGATTGGTAGACATGGGCTTGGGAAGTGACGATAGCAACCAAATGGCTAGTCAGGCATACGTTTTTATGTTGGTTGCAATAAATGACTCTTGGAAATTACCACTGGCATACTTTTTTGTTGATAGTATGAAAGCAGACATGAAAGCCAATTTGATTAAGATCGCACTAGAAAAATGTGAAAAAATAGGGATTCAGATTCGTTCCGTAACATTTGATGGTTGTAAAACGAATATTGCAACCATGAAAAAGTTAGGATGCGAGATAGATAATGCGGAAAATATGATAACAAACTTTAAACATCCTTCTGCAGATTATAATGTAGTTGTGTTTCTAGATGCTTGTCATATGTTAAAGTTAATGAGAAATACCTTTGAATCAAAAAAAATATTACACACAACCGATCATAAACAAATTAAATGGCAATTCATTACTAAATTACACAATTTGCAAGAGGATAACAGTTTGCATTTAGCAAATAAATTGTCTCATAGACACGTATATTTTAAAAATCAGATCATGAATGTCAGATTGGCCACACAGTTACTGAGCAGGAGTGTTTCCAAGGCATTAGAATTTTGTGACAAAACTTTGAAACTTGCCGAATTCCAGGATTCTGATAGTACTGCAGAATTTATAACGATTTTAAATAATCTATTTGATGTCCTTAACACACGAAATTTAAAAGATTTTGGTTTTAAAAAGCCCGTTAGCAAAAATAATTCTCTGGAAATATTGTCGCTTTTGTCGAAAGCAAAAGATTATTTGCTATCGCTGTCCATTAAAGTGCAACATAAAAAAACTGTCAAGATTGGCAATGAATCAAGAACAGTGTTCACATCTAAATTAGTACCGTTAATAAAAACTCAAAATAATACTGGCTTGTTGGGACTATTGACATGCATCAGTAGCTTGACATACTTGTACAACACTTTAGTGGAAACTGACATCCTCTCATTTCTATTGGCTTACAAATTCAGTCAGGACCATGTCGAGCTGTTTTTTGGGGCTATAAGAAGTCAAGGTGGGCATAATAATAACCCAAACACTCGACAATTTAAAGCAAGCTTTAAAAAACTTTTGTCTCATTTGGAACTTAGTTCGAAATTTACTGGCAATTGTCTCCCACTTGATAACATTCCAATCCTATCTGGAGCTCAATCTCTTGATAAGATTAATAACACCTCTATAGGACATCGCCTTGATGTAAGTGAAGAGAGAAACATAAGTGAAGGGGAGATTTTTAATAACAGACACGTACAGCAAAGTTTTGAAAAATATCAAGAAAATTGCGATGAACTTTCTTTTACATTGGATGAAAGTCCAACCTGTAGTGTTAACCGGATTTGTTGTTAGTAAATTGGTGAAGAAACTAAAATGTAACCAGTGTATAAATAACTTGTGTGCAACAGAGAAACAATTATTTCACAAATTGATAGACTTCAGAGACATGGGAGGGTTATTTTATGCCTCTGAGGATGTGTTTAATATTGGCATGAAAACCGAAAGCGTGATAAGACATTTTATTCGCTTAAGTGGAGGTAAATCTTTACAAAAAAAGTATGATAAGAACTTTATATGTACTATAGTTTTAAAATTATATATTAACAAGAATATATTTCCTGGAGGCGATGCACACAACCACGAAATTACTTTACTCAAATCAGTAATTGAAAAGTTTATTGACGTAAGGTTACATTACATATGTAAAAAAGAAACAGGAGATATTAAAGATAAATCTAAACGACAATTATATAACAAACTCAATTTATTCAAAGGAAATTAATTCCAGGAAATTAATTCTGTGGTTGGTATAATTTTTGTGGGTATCGTGTAAAATTAAGAGGCAAGACCATCAACGCTCGCTGCATACAAACGTAGTCCTCTGTTTTCTTCCTGGATAATTTATACCTCTACAGCTATCGTTTTTTTAAATAAAATGTAGGACTGCTGTGTGCATGTGACATGTCCCAGTAATTCGGTTTTTTTTAATAATTTGGAAAAGAAAATATTTCTAAATAAGTTTTTAGAAAAAAAATTCCAAATGACAGGGACATTCCTACAGTAGTCCTAGACACTCTCTTCCATTTTCTAAACTTTACCTTTGATTCCTTACGAGATACCAAAATATGCGCAAAAACGAAGCATAAAATGGCCGTAACTTTTGATCTGGTTGACCTAGAAGTTTGATTTTTTCACTGCTGCAAGAAAATACGGACTTGAGTATTCGATACTAATTTCAACTTGATACCTGTACGCGTTCCTGAGAAAAAGGAACATACAAACAGACAACAAAGTGATCCTATAAGGGTTCCGTTTTTGATATTGAGTACGGAAACCTAAAATCGATAGCTCAAGAGGTATTTATCCAGGAAGAAATAGGGGACTACGTTTGTATGCAGCGAGCGTTGATTGCCTAGCCACTCAAAATGTATTCACTTTAAATGGTATAAAATCACTAGCCATAATCATTAATTTGCTCTAAAATTATTTTTTATAACATATAAAAGTTCTAAATGTGTATACAATTATAGATACAATCGGGATGATTCTAGAATAGCCGGTAATTTATTGATTTGATTAATTGATTGATGATGTGATTTTATCACCATTAATTTGATACCTAATGAGGGGATACGATTGTTTTTAGTCAATAAAAAAAGTTGAAAGTGCGATTTTGTTTTATTAATTCAATCACCATCATTCATGTCATCATAGATACCTGCGAATTAAAACAGTTATAGAGCAAATGACCATAATATTCTAACTAAACCTAAAATCTCCTAAAACTAAAATATAACTAGAAGGAAATAACAAAATATGCAACTAATTAAATATAGAATCTCAAGAATAATAGGTAAGTATGTACAAAATTAACAGTCATCTAATTTATTAATTTTTGATACTATTTAATTTTCATACTAATAAAATAAATAAATATAACTAACGTACATAAAATCATAAGGTTAATAATCATTTAAACTAACAAACATATTTACCCACATCATAAATAATCTTAAATAAAGAACTAAACTTTCACGTACTTACAATATTTTAAAGCTCAATGCGACTCCATACCTCCCGTAGTAAAACTCGACGACTCGTGAGGCAACGAACTTCGATCAACAGGGCAACGAAGCAAGACGATGTAACTCGCAAGGTATTAACTGGTAAAAAGCACTGTAACAGTAGCTGCGGAAGGTTGATTTTATAATACATGACAAACGTCTTTTTATGTCGAGATGATAGATGCGCTTTGCAGATTTTTTGTGACAATGTTAAATGGTCGTAAATACGAGATTACATTTTGAATATTTGGGACTTTATTACTTGGTAGTATGGTTGCAATTTGGTTGCACTGAAAAATATTTTTAATCTTTTGTCTTGCATCGTTCGTAAACAAATGTAGCTATGTAGGTATATGTTCACGCGGACAGTAGTTAGCTTTGATTTTGTACGTAATCCTTTATCTAGTTGGTTTATTGTTGATCGAAGAGCGCCTTAAAAAAAAAGGCGTTACGAATACTCATTAGACGACTTCGCTTCAAGTTGCTTCAAGCGGCGGGCGACGCAACGGCTGGACGCGAGTTGTGCTACGCGTACGTGTATCCGGACGTGGAAGTGAAGTTAGACATTCGTTGCGACCAATCACGAGGACGGAAGCGGTCGCACCAACATTCATTACGTTCATTTTTCTCATATAATTTTATTGAAGGAATATTTTGCAATTTCTATTACGCCATTTTGCGACCTTTGTGTAAACAACTTCTAGATTTACTAGTATTCAACTCGTATTGAGCCAGTGTACCTTATTATAAGTATTGAGCCCTGTGTTTGTCATTTTTACTAAAAATGGAGCTTAAAACGTTGAATTACAATAGAGGATACGTTAAGGGTTGTATCTCTCGAATATATAGTTTCTGTAGATCGGAAGCTATGAAGAATTCGTCGTCAGAAATATTGATTGAAAAGCGTAACCGCCTCAGAGAGGCGTTTCAGGAGTATCAATCACTCAATAAGGCGATTTTAGTGTTAGATCCAGAAGACTTCGAGAAATACGACGAATACGAAGACAGATATTATACAAGTATTGGAATTTTAGACAGCGCTATTAAGGCGACAAACACCCCGAACCCCGAAGCCAGGATATCGACAGGTGAGTTTAAGAACTTACCAAAAATTGTTATACAAGGTTACGATGGAAAAAATGTGGTAGATTATTACCCCTTCATCAACATGTTCAAATCGGTAATACACAATGATGCTAAACTAAGTTCGTGCGAAAAACTTTATTATTTACGCTCTTACTTAAGTGGTGATGCTTTAGATTTAATAAAAAATCTACCCCTCGATGATGACAACTACATCTCTGCCTTAAAACTGTTGGAAAATAGATACGATAATATCCCAAAGATCATAAACCACCATATAAACGCTCTACTTGACATGCCTGCATTTTCTAAATGCACTGCACCTAATCTTCGCTCCCTGATCGGCAACATTAACCTGCATCTTACTGCACTAAAAAACTTAAAGCAGCCTGTCGAACAATGGGACTCGCTGCTCATATTTGCTAAAAAAAGTAGATTCATACACTTACCGCGGCTTTCATTTGGAAAGAAATGCAAAGAATATACCTAGCCTTGTCGAATTTATTGAATTTTTAGAAAAACGAGCGCTCGCTTTGGAGAATACGGTTGAGGAAAAACAGCCAGACAGTCCACAGGGTTATAAGTCTACCAAGGCTTCAAGGCTAGTAAGCAGCCTCGCTACCAAAAAGCCTCCAACATGTTAGTATTGTAGCCAAGAACATAAATTATATGAATGCCAGAAATTTAAAATGTTACCGGAGAATGAAAGAGTGAGTTTGGTCAGAGATAAAGAGTTGTGTACCGTTTGCTTGAATGAACATAAAGGGGAGTGCATGTTACGCATAAGGTGTGGAGTGTGTCAACAAAAACATAATACGCTCTTGCATATGCAACTGCTGAGCATTCAAGACGGCAGGCACGAGGGTCCTGCCAATGACAATGCTTCTAATAATGAAAATGTAGTGTCCATGTCGTCAACGAGTGGGACGAAGGATGTGTTACTCCCAACAGATATAGTACGGCTTTATAATAAAAATGGAAAGTTTATCCATGCAAGAGCATTGCTCGATAGTGGATCTCAGGTTTCATTCATTACAGATAGTTTAATTAAATCCATTTACTGTGATATTGTTCCGACACATCAGGTCGTCACCGGTGTGGTTGAAGGTGCTAATAAAATTGAAAAGAAAGCAAATGTAACTATTCAATCTTTGGTAAATAATTATCAACTAAATGTTTCATGCTGTATTGTTAAAAATATTACATGCCAAATTTTTGGACTTGCTCCCGAAAAAAGATAATTGTAAAAAAACTACTCAACCCTGGTCAGTTTATTAATACTTTTCTGAAAGCTGATAAATCAATTATTATTTTGAAAATAAAACGCTTCCTAAAATATCCATGATCCATAAAATAATAGGTCCTAAGTGACAACGATAGTTAATTTTTTTGCAACTTCCTCATAAAACACCCAGTACTGCTCGAAAAAAATGTATGACACTTGGCGTACAAATTACAGGAATTACATCCTTGTTTCACAAGCTTTCGAAAAAGGTAAAATGTTGTAAATTTTTGTTAGTAGTTTTTGAGAAAAAAATAAAAAAAAAGCGGTAGTGCGATATCTCCCGCCTACGAAAATTTTATGACTAAAGTAATTCGAACGTTGATTCCTTTTATTTACAGGATCCATTTTTAAATACAATACGGGGTTTTTTTCCTTTACACAGAGAGAACAAAATTTACAGGTTTTGTTTGAATTGCTCATTTCTCGTTAGTCTATGGCGATGATATTGTTATTGATCCAAAGGGCACTTGTGACTTTATTTCCAAACGGTTGAGCTCCCTGGAACTTGGGAGTGATTCGTTTACCAAACTACACGTGAGTCGCGAAGCTATTTTAAAGAAACTTGAAAGTTTAGACACAACAAAAGGTGCAGGCCCCGACGGCATACCCCCAGTTTTCATAGTGCGTTGCGCATCACATTTGGCAACTCCTCTTTTTTACATTTTAAACTGTTCTTTGGAATCTGGTGTGTTTCCGAGTGCTTGGAAGTTGGCTAAAGTAGTTCCTATATTCAAGGCGGAAGATGAATCAGTAGTATCCAACTACAGACCAATTTCCATCCTTTCGTTACTGGCCAAAGTTTTTGAGGCACTTGTATGTCCTTTTGTTCAGAGCCACGTAAAGCAGCATCTGTCAGATCATCAGCATGGTTTTACGAAGGGAAGATCCACTTGCACAAATTTGGTTACATTCGTTGAAGCCTTAGCAGAATCAATAGACGCAAACAAGCAAACAGATGTAATTTATACAGATTTTAGCAAGGCGTTCGATCGAGTTTCCCATGGTATATTGTTAAGAAAGCTTGCTGCTTACGGTATCTCTGGGCCTTTGCTTGATTGGTTTGCATCGTACTTGAAGGGGCGTTCATTCTACGTGGTGGTCAATGGATACAGATCCGATCAAATCGGGATAACCTCGGGCGTCCCACAGGGATCGCATTTGGGCCCGATCCTTTTTAATTTATTTATCAATGATCTGCCAGACTGTTTTCTGTTTTCTATTCCGTATATGTTTGCTGATGATTTAAAAATCTCTAGGATAGTAGATTCATACGACGATGTTAAACTACTCCAGAGCGATCTTGATAGATTACATGAGTGGTGCAAAATCAATCGCATGTCGTTAAACTTAAAAAAGTGTCTTCATATCAAGTTCACAAGAAAGTTAAACATAATATCATCAAGATATTATGTAGATGGGAATTTGTTACAGGAAGTAGATAGAACTAGAGATTTAGGTGTTATTATGGACTCTAAACTTACTTTTGTGCCTCATATAGAGAATATTATGAATAGAGCGTCTAAAATGCTTGGGTTTGTTATAAGGACCGTAAAGGTTTTTCGTAACTTTAATGTAAAAGTCCTGCTATATAACAGTCTGGTGCGAAGTATCCTGGAGTATTGCTGTCAAGTATGGCGGCCACATTTCTCCACGCACTCATTGAGACTAGAGCGAGTGCAAAAGAGGTTTCTCTGGCATTTGGCATATTCTGTCGGCATTGCTAAGAAAGTGGTTTCATACGATCGAAGATTGGCTCATTTCCAATTGATGTCATTAGCGAAAAGGAGAGACATGCTAGACTTGATCTTTTTATGTAAGGTTCTAAGAGGCCTTGTGGATTGTCCTCAGTTATTACGCAGATTTAATCTTAGGGTTCCTGCCAGATACCCGAGATACCTCGTATCAACACCACTTACACCGCCATTCCGAAGAACAGTCTTGGGCTTTGTTTCTGTCGTGGCACGTCTTTGTAGACTGTATAATAAATAATTGCGATAAGTCGGCAGACATCTACTCTAACTCTCTCGCTAGGTTCAGAAGGAACATAGTTTGAAGGAAGAAAGGGGAAAATAGGAGAAGGATAACGGAAGGGAGTTGCTCATTGTATTGTCTCCACCACGTTATCACTGCAATTGTTATTTGTCACTTTCTCATTTCGTGTATTTTACTTTTTAATTTTCTAAAATATAATAATAAACAGTACCTAAGTTATTTGTCATCTGAGGTCAATGTTTCTCTTTCATTGGGTGAAACGTTCTGTTTTTTTTCCTTTTGTGACTGTAAATTACGCATGTTGTGTTCACTTTTAAGTGGTTATGCATTTAGCTTAAGACGTAGTTAAGTATCACAATGATTGTATGAGTGTAATAACTGTAAGTGAATCAAATAAATAAATAAAATAAAAATAAAATTGCCTGCCTCAATTTTGTACGCAGTCTCCAGCGAACTTCACTAATCGTTATCCGCAACGAAATCATCTTACTGGGTGGTTGTTTAGGTAAATGGGCTCCCTTAGCTCTTCAGGGGATCTCACTGGAGGTTTGCAGAACATATCTTTTATGTGACCCCAAGTAAAGGAGTCACAGGCGCTTAATTGGACTCCTCGCCAGCCAAGGGATCGGTTCACTGTGACTGATCCATCGCACGCTTAATTAAAACCATCCACACACGAAGTAGTCACCTGGGCAGCCATTGTTGTGCTGATAAATAATTTCAGTCCTCGGCGGTGGATCAGCCGCGGTGGTCAGTCCCCAGGTGAATAAGCGTCTTGTGACTCTTTCATTTGGGGTCACAAATGACATGTTCTGCATTACTACAGTGGAATCCCCTAAAGAATTAAGGGTCAATTCATACCAGAAGAAAAATCTTAAAACCATCATAACTCAGTAACCACTCATTTTCGACCACCAGTTAACTGGGCTTAATTTGTTGCAAATGAGGTCTAGTATGACCTCTTTTAAGGAATAGGTCGAATTACCAGTCACCCTGTATATCTAGGTACTACAGTAGGTACATACCTTCTTCATTAATATTTTCAATGTCTTCCTCGTTTGCCAAATTTTGGGCCTCCTCATCATAAAACTTTTGAACCAACTCTCCTAAAAATGTGTTATCTGAAAAACAAAACAGTCATGAAATGAGATGGCCATAGCATCCAATGGCGTTGGATGGCTAATTCAAATTTGGACATTTATGTAACTGTGGCTCCGGTTTTTTTTTTGTTTGATATGTAGGCACGCGTGTAGCGCGCCCGGCTCGTACAGGAAGAGAAGGACGGCAGGCAAGCAGGCAGGAAGCGGAGAGGAAGAGAATATGAAAAGCGTTTTATACAGGAACAGGTTTAATAGGGATAGATAGAACACAGGACAGAGTTAAAAAATATAAGAATGAAAAGAAAATTTGGAAAACGATTTTTCACAGTAAAATAAAATAAGGAAACAAAAGTCGACGCTTTCGACGGCCGCTGCACCACAGTGCAGTATTTCTTCCGCCACAGCACTCCCCTGCTGAGACCGTGACTACGGTTGATAGTCCGTCAGGTGATCTGGGAATCGTACCCTTCTTCCAATCCGGGTCTGTCTCTCAGCATTACTAGTTACTGGACCAGGTGGAGTCGGTGCCGAAGTTGCAGTAGCCGTAGGTACAGGTGGCACGCCCATATCTTGGGTAACATGTGCTGGCTTCAGTCGATCGACTGTACATTTACAGGCTTTCCTTGAACTGAAATCTTGTAGAATTTATCATGCCGCTTTAAAACTTGATAGGGTCCTGCGTACGGCGGTTCCAGCGGTCTTCGGACGTGATCCTGCCGCAAGAAAACGTGGGTGCAATCTTTGAGGTCTTTGGGAAAGTAGAATGGACCTTTTCGATGCCATGTGGTGGCTTTAGGAGTCAGCTTGGCCATGTGCGATAGTAGTCGTGATGAAAAGCTGGTAAGGTCTTCGGAGGCATCATTGTCTGAAGGTGACAGGAACTGGCCAGGTAGCCGTAATGGTTCACCATAGACTAACTCGGCTGCAGAGGCTTTAATGTCATCTTTCCAAGATTTAAAACCAGGAGCGAGCTTCGCTCGAGATTTTTTAACAATATTTTCAAGTCATTGCAATATTTTATTTTTTAAACTCTTCATTTTGGCGCCCCCTAGACATGCCGCCTCTAGTTGAAATATGTAGGGTAGATTAGATGCAATGATGCTAGGTTAGTGCATGCGAAGACACGATTTCAGCGCGCCCCCCCGATCCTCGCGCCCTAGGCTGCAGCCTAATTAGCCTAAGGGTTAATCAGCCCCTGATAATGCCCGGAAGGGTTACGCTCGGCCTGCGGCCTCGCTTGGCAGGCAGACTGACCCCGGAGACCAGGCTAGGCTACTTAGGCTAAAACCCTGTTTGACTCGGAGACTCCTATAGACGGGTAAAGTTTATGTACAGTCCTCTCAGAAAGATACAAATTAAAGTAAGGTTACTTACCCGATTTAGCGCGCTCAAATTCTTGCGGAGTTAAATTTAACGTTATTTCTCTCCCGCTATTCTTGTCGTTAATTGGCACGTCAATTTTATTTTCCATTTTTCCACTGAACAAATAATCACTTCAGTGCATTTTTCAGGATCAAACACAAAACCAAGAAATATAATCACAAAACCGCCATAAAAACATCAGTTTGACAGTGACAGTGGTTTGACATAAGGCTCACGGTGATATCGCTGCGGAGCATGGGCTCTGAAATTCCAAGATGGCGCTGATAATGACGTCATCAATGACGTCACGCCGTCTAACGTGATCGCGCTTTCAACAAATCGGAACGCGTTTGAGAGCGCTAAAATCGATTTTGGCGCAATTCGGACCGTGGCCTAATACTTCTACTACTGTAGTGCAAAATGCAAATGTTATAGCAATCCTAATCTCTGTTTATTTATTATATTTCGTTGGTAGATCAGCCTCTGAGTGTTTATTTAGCATATCTTACATGGTAGCAGAGCGCCACGAAAGAAAAATTTCAAAAAATATGACGTCGAAATAAACACAAATTGGGTTACGTAATTCTTTGACAAAAAACAAAAATGTCAAGTCATAGAATTGAGCCCCTAAATAAAAACAACTATGAAACCTGGTGTATTCAAGCTCAAGCAACGCTCACACGAAGTGGATTATGAAAATATGTCGTCAAAAATACAGCGATAGCATCCACATCAGAAGACGTGCAGACAGATGGCAACCTCCAAGCTAAGTCAGAACTACTCCTACTAATAAGTCCATCAGAAATAAAACAAGTAAAAAATTGCAAAACTGCTGCGGAAATATGGAGCAAACTCAAGAGCATATTCGATAGTAAAGGACCAGCAAAAAGAGCTTCATTACTAAAACAATTACTAGTGACAAAACTGTCGAACACAAACATTGACGGCATCAGAGATCACTTAAAAGCATTTATGGAAACAGTTGAGAAACTTGCCGAAATGGAAATTAACATCATTATTTACAAAAAGTTTCCTGTGAAAATTGCAAAAAAGATTTTGCTACTGACCAAGAATCTGTAGACGACGATCGGGGAGCGACTGGATGAGGAAGGCCGAGGACAGAGTTTTGTGGCGCGCCTTGGGAGAGGCCTATGTTCAGCAGTGGACGATGATAGGCTGATGATGATGATGAAGAATCTGTAATTCATCAATGGGTGAGTCACAGAGAATATAATATGCTGAAAACAAACAAATTATCCTATCCATCAGAGCAAGCAGTGAGGTTAATTAGTACGATTGTAATAGTGTTAATTAGTCGAACGAATACCTAGAAACAAATGCTCATGAAAAAATATACTTAAAAAAATACATGATAATATTTTAAATAAGTATTCGTTCGACTTCCAAACCTGTGACTTTCACAAAGAAAGTGTACTGAAATATTTCACAGTATTATCAATTAAGTTAAGTATTTTCAATTGGTGCACTATAATCAACAGAATTCTTAAAGGTATAGATGTCGTTAGGCTACAAAACCGGTCATTAACATCGACGCCAATGCAAGAAAGAGCTTTGAATAAATATAAAAAGAAATTGAAAAATAAATCATTTAACAAATAAATTTAGGTTTTCTTTATCACACATAAATTAAAAAAAATACATGAATTTGAATGGGACCGCCAGGGCCTGGCCTGTGTGGTTGAATGTTTTCTATTCCCTTACAAAAAAAAAAGAAAGATTTCGTTGTTATTCCACTCCATTCATTCGTTCTCTGTCATACATCAAAATTGCATCGAAATATCATTCGTCTTTAACGACAAAATGAATGTATGAGACATGGAGGCCTACTACCAACTTTTAAAAAACCATCCTTAAACCGTGCAGTTTATAAGCAGGCCTTAAACTGAATTGTTTAAAATCGTACCATGACGTCCTTAAAGGTGAACTGCTTTTGCACTGTTACTCAGCTAGGGTGAACGGTTGTTTGTCTCTGGTCTGCTAGCTGTCATTCAAGGCGTAAACAATATGAATGAAACAGCGCTATAAGCACACAGAGACACATAAGCGTCTCTCTTTCTCAGAGGAAACGTTCAAAACAGTTAAACCACATATTTTATTAGCTTATCAGTCTTTATAAATACTGTTACGAGCGACGGGTTTCGGGATTGGAGTGAAACGCTAAGTCCAATTTATTTACAGAGTTTATTAGGTTACACACTTACACACGGACCACCTCGCAGAGGTTCCCCTTTTAACAGTCCTCCTCGCAGGGGTTTCCCCTCTCACCACTTTCACTGTTCACTACGTCACGACGCGCAACACGCTATGACGTCACGACGCACGGCACTATGACGTCACGATACGCGACGCACGCTACACTGCACTAGACTGACACTTGTCTACTCACTGTTCCACTTTACTTTGCACTTTACTTTTCACTAGTACTTTTCCACTTTTACTTTTCTTCCTTTTTGCTTCGCACTTTTCACTGTTAAATCAATACTGACTTGCGTCCGCAAACTCGCGGCCTTATATACCCCTTAGAATTTTCTAGATGGCCGAATTTCGTTAGTCTTTTCTTTATTCCTTTGTTCCCTTCCGGATATTTCTTAATCCCGCCTTCTTTCTCGAATTTTCCTAAACACGCCCCCTTTTATTGTTTTTTACAAATATTTCTTCTCTCTCTTTGTTCTAGAAAATTCCTATTGTTTTTGGTTCTTTTCGAATATTCCTTCTCTCTCCGTTTTCTAGAACATTCCTAGACACGCCCATTTTTTTTGTCTCTGTCCAAATATTCTTACTCCCTCTTACTTTTCTAGAACATTTCCAACAACAATAAAATCTAGAATTATTTTCGACAAGTCTCGAACCATCGACCCCCGGCACGGAAGTCCATGCGTCGACCGCCGAGCTACGAAGCTTGTTGACAGGCCGGCGAATTTTTGAATGCCTTTCTATAGTTGCGTCATTTCACAGCATCCGTGACAATACGAAATTACGTCAAGCGTTTTAACTATTAAACGTTTGATAAACATAATCAAAATACTACGATGCTATTATTAATTTACTAATATGACACTCTTCATGCGTATATTTGATACATAGTTTACTTCAATGTCTGTGGAGTTAACTTATTTTCCATGAAATGTGTTTTAGAACGTGCGTTATTAAAAAAAATGGTGGCAAAAATGTTTACTCTACTTCAATAATTCTATTTTGAGAATAATAATTGATAACATACAATGTCGTAAGTAAAATTGAACATTGTTTGCTGCTGTAGGTATATATTTTTCATCAACATTTCTTCTTCAGTGAGAACCATCAAACAAGACGTCGCGTTACGTATACCCAACTACAAAATCTGTGGGAGTTTTTAAACGACCACAGACATTGCGAGTGGTTTTAATAAATCCGCCCAAGCCAGGGAGCACTCGAAGCAGTTGTGGTCAAGGGCGGCATTAATTTTAAATTCTGCTGGTGCAGGTGCTGTGAAGTCTGGTCATGAATGGTCGAAGGTATTTTTAAAATAGTTATTGATAACCCAACAACATTGGCTGCTCATAATTATATTTTTATTTAAGTAGGTATTATATTGACCTCTTTTACTAATTAAAAATTTCGCATAAAACGTCCCACTATAAACGTCCCACTGCAGGGCACAGGCCTACCCTCAGGGAGGGTGTACGGGCATTAGTCCACCACGCGTGCCCAATGCGGATTGGTAGACTTCACATATACATCAGAATTTCTTCTTTAGCGGACGCAGGTTTCCTCACGATGTTTTCCTTCACCGTTTGAGAGCAGTCGGTATTACGTACATATGGCATGTTGTCCGTGCGGATTCGAACCCGGACCCCCATAATTGGGTGTCCATACCTCTCCGCAACGCGCCACCGACGCTGACGTGAAGGTGCTGTGAAGTCTGGTCATGAATGGTCGAAGGTATTTTTAAAATAGTTATTGATAACCCAACAACATTGGCTGCTCATAATTATATTTTTTATTTAAGTACTACATTGACCTCTATTACTAATTAAAAATTTCGCAGTCCGTGGTCTCTGCCTACACCTATAGGACAATTGCGCATATGTATAATATAATTTTCTTTCTTTTTTTTAGTACTGGGTAGATCTCAAAGCCAAGAAAAACCCAATCATTAGAGATTCCAGGTCTCGTACTGGCGGAGGTCCATCTGCAGAGCAGGACCTGACCGAAATAGAACTCAAGTTCCTCCAAATTTATTCGAGCGACTACTTACTGAAGATGCCACGAATAGTGAATTGGCCGAATACCGAATATTCGGCAACGCTGTCGACCGAAGCGCCGAATATTCGGCCGCCGAATAATCGGCGCGAAGTACATGCTTGGTGGGGGCGCGTTAACTGGAATAAGACAAGTCACAACCTGTTTTTCTCGTTGCGTTCGCGCGGCAGGCGACGACGGCGCGCGCGCGGGCCGGGGTGCAAGCAAACATTGTTTGTATTTGTTTCAATTGCGAGTAAATCGCGTCACGGAGCGCTTTGTTAGTATATAAGGTCTAACAAAATTAGGTGAAACTATTTTAAATGATGATCAGACCATCAATCTGAACAACTTTCTCTATGGGACCAATATCGAAATCGCGAAAAAAACAGCTGTCCCATACATTTAGGTCGATTAGATTTGTATGGAACATTTGATTTTTTTTTTCGCGATTTCGATATTGGTCCTATAGAGAAAGTTGTTCAGTTTGATGGTCTGATCATCCCCTTAAATTAGTTTCACCTAATTTTGTTAGACCTTATATAAATAATACGTAAAGTGAAACTTAATTACTATTTTGCTAAGAAGTTTGTTCCTTAGTTCAGTTAATAAGATACCAGAGGATATTCTAAACTTGCCAGACAAAAAGTTTAAGTCCCATGTTAAACAAGTCCTCTGTAAAAAAGGCTACTATAAACTCGATGACTATTTGAATGACCAAAATGTCTGGTCTTGACTATGTTACTCTATGTAATGCAATATTGTATTTTAATTGTACTTTGTATATTTTGTTTTGTTAAAAAGATGTGTGTTGTAGAGTTTCTGGCCGCATCTTCTCTCAACGAAACACCTTCCGACGCGGAGGTTAGGGCATGCACCCGGTTCTACCCGGGTATTTCAATGAGTCTGTGGAACCGGTTCTGAGCGCTGGAACCGGGTCGACCCGGTCTGATAAGATTTTACTAATTTTGCATTAATTACTAATTTAAATTACGCGCGTCGAAGTATCGTGGAGCTTTTGATATTTAGCGAGCTGGCAACGCCGCGCGAGCACGCTATTGTCGCGGGTATACCTACATGCACACTACCCCGCCGCCCGCGCCTGCCCCGCGCGTGTATTTATTTATCCATCCGTGGTCATTTTGTTTCGACATCTCGACATTGAGCAAGTGACGCAGCAACGATTTTTAACTTTGAAGTGATTGCTAGTTTGGTTTAGTGTGGATTTCAATTATAATTTCGGACATTTAAGTGAGACTTGGAAATATTTCAACTTGAAACGTAAGTACCTTCATTGATTTGATCTATTTAGGTTATTTATACAATAAACTAAGGATTTGCTTAAAACTTTGGTTATGGAAGCTTATGAGTAGGTAATTAACGTGTGTTCTGCAGTTTACCTGCATTTCTGTACTAAGTTTCAAACGAGCATACAAGTAAGTGATAGCATTGTAAATCCTAAAACAATAACCTAAAAACATTCTGTTTTGCTAACAAACAAGTATCTGTTTGTTTTCGCTCAAAAGAAGCGATAATTTCGGTTATACGCGTTAAAAGAATTGAATATAAAAGGTAGTGTTTTAAGTACAGTTTTGCAATAAATATTATATTTCCTTAAATAAATAGGTAGAACTCGTAATGACGCGTCCACATGGTTCAATTTCTCGTCAAGTCTTGTGGGATGAGTAACAGTCATGCAATGTTTGTAACCTGATTGTTTATTTGTTCAAGGTAAAATGGAATACGAAGAACAATTGGTTGATAAAGATAAGTCATCAATTTGGCGCCATTTCTTACGCGCGAAAGACAAAAAAAGTGCCAAATGCATAACTTGCAATAAAATCCTAAAATGCGAGGGAGGATCTACAGGTTCCTTGCACAAACATATCAAAAGAGTTCATAACATGTCCGTCAATTTGGATATCGATAAAGATGCTTCGTCTACTTCAACCACGACCAGACGTCCGACAGATAACACACAAAGCGAAAATCCAGAGATTCCATCTGCGAGTAAAAAAACAAAACTAACTGACTACTTCGAATCAGACGAAAACCCTTCTACCGAGACTAGAGTATCCCGAATGATTGCTTTAGACGGTATTCCATTCCGTACATTGGAAAAGTCTCAAGATATAAGACAGGTTTTTGGAAAGGCAGGACACAAAATCCCAAAGTCAACTAACACAATTAGAGAGATGGTTGTCAAACATTGTGATGAAAAAAGAAGGATCTCAAAAAAGAAATCAAAAAACTTCTGACTGAAAAAGTTAAGTTCGGTATTTCATTTGACGAGTGGACGTCAAACCAAAATCGCAGATATTTGAGCTTAAACCTGCATTCACCATCTTTGAGTGGCCCCAACAAATTCAAAAACTTGGGTCTCATAAGGGTTCACGGATCACTGCCAGCTTCAAAGTGTATACAACAAATAAAAGAGAAACTGGAATTTTACGGAATATCTTTAGAAAAAGATATTGTTGGAGAAACCACTGACGGGTGCAGTATGATGGTAAAGATTGGCAAAGAATTGAAATCCTTGCATCAGAAATGCATAGCACATGCAATTCAGCTTGCTCTCTCCGATGTTTTTTACAAAACTCCTGGTGCTGATGCTACTCATACTACTCATTTCGAAGAAGTAGAAGAACGAGATGAAGATGACATACCACTCATAGAATTAATCCCGTTATGTCGATTTTCCGCAAATTCTGAAACCAGTGATGATTTGAATAGGGAAGATTTAGCCGAAACTGAAGGAGATAACGATAACGACGGTGTTGAATTTACAGAAGAAGTACAAGTACAAACACAGCCATTCAGATATTATGATTTACTGGCAAAAGTACGGAAAGTTGTAAAGATTTTTAAAAAATCCCCCACAAAAAATGAAGATGACTTACAAAAATATGTTACTTCTGAATTCGGGAAAGAATACTGTCTGGTTTTAGATTCAAAAACAAGGTGGAGTAGCATGTCTGCTATGCTCGAACGGTTTCTGAAGCTGAAAGTATGCATCAGCAAAGCGCTACTTGATATTAATTCTAAGATCATTTTCAGTCAGGCTGAATGGACAACTTTAAATGAGCTTCACGAAATATTGGAGATTATTAAAATTGTAGTGGAAACTTTGTGTCGCCGGGATGCCACCTTGGTAACAGCTGATGTCGCTATTAAATATGCACGAGTCATTGAAGCAGCTACACTTCAGTACTTAACGAACCCGGACCAATACTTTGCGGATATCGAAAACGATGAGTTCCCTCGCCCCACATCAGATGAAATGTGCAAGGGTATTGTTAATCTTGTTCAGGATATGACAAGCGAGGGTAACTTAAATGCTGCAGCTCAACAGCACAGGGGCGATTTACTAAATATAGACGGAGATGATGATGATGTTGATGTCCTCGTCGCAGCCCCGGCCTTGACCAAAAAACAAGAATTAAATCGTGAAATAGAAAAAGCGACAACTGTGTATAACTCAAGAAGTCAGAACAACGACGACTGTTTCACAACTGTGAAAATAGAGATGGCCTTGTTCGAGAATGGTGGTAATCGTGGTAATTACTTATCACTGGCTCTTGAGTACCTAAAAGCTATACCACCAACAAGTGTGGAACCAGAGAGAATTTTCTCCTCCGCCGGGTATATTTGTAATCGTTTACGTACTCGTACCTCGTTAAGTGACCAAAGTTTAGATGTAATAAGTTTTTTAAGATCTTATTACCAAGAAAAAAATTCTACCAAAGGTGTAAGTGTAAATATCTGATCTTATTCTAGTTAGTTTTGACTAATGTTATTTTTTTACATATTCCATCCAGTGGATCTCATCTTATGTTTTAAGTGTTTTAGTATATTCTTCTTATTTCAGTACTACGTAACTTTTTTTTTTATTTTCTGTAATTTGCAAACCAAAAAATACAAACCAAATTATTTAATTGTTTCAGGAGTCAGTTTTTGTTGATTATTATTGTGCGAAGGAAGAGAAAATTTTCGTTTCGTTTTTGTTGATTATTTAATTGTTGGAGAGTACGTTTTATCGTTGATTTTTTAATAATAGTTTCAAGAGTTAGTTTTTGTTGATTATTTAGTTGTGAGAAGAATAAGTTTTCGTTGATTATTAATCAATAATAGTTTCAAGAGTTAGTCTGTTGATTACAATGATAATTTAATAAACGTTGATTTCACACCAATACCAACTTTTTTTTATTCATATCTCATTACATTACAATTTCCTACTTAACCAAACTCTGAATTATCATTTACACAAAAAAATATAAAAAATACAATTTGGTCGCTAGGAACCGGGTAGAACCGGGTGAACCACTGGAACCGGGTACGCAAAATCTGGAACCGGACCCGGTTCTGCATGCCCTAGCGGTGGTAGACTCAAAAAATGACGTCAAAAAGCTATCTATGTGATATTATTTTGAATAAAAAAATTTTGAATTTGAATTTTCAATGGTTTTTTCGTCAAAAGGCTTATAAAATGACACCGGTTAATAAAAAATCGTCCATATGGGAATATTATGAGATTTGTAGTGAAAATAATAAACTGGCCCAGTGTTTGTTATGTAGCATCAAGATCTCAAGAGGCGGAGAAGGAAAGAAAGCAAGTAAGTAAAACGTTAGGTTAATTTAATAGTTTCGAAATAGTTTTATTCACTTAATACGTTTACTTAGGTAGGTGGTTGTTTGTTAACTGGTTATGTCGAAAACTACGTACCTACTTACCTCGTTGTTGTACTGTACCTATTTGTAGATACCTACTTACAAAAGAAAGGAGATCGATTTGCCCTGGTTGTTTCGGAATAAAGTTTTATAAGAAATTATTCATATATCTATATTTATTTGATTTTCTATAAGATAGATAAGGGAAACAAAATAAAATTATTTATTTAATTATAATTAATTTCAGTTTTTTAAAAAACCAACCTCTTTAAAAAACCATCTTAAAACCAAACATGCTGACCAATACGCTGCTTTAATTAATGTTCCATCGACAAGTGGCAGCAACATGGGCGGTACTTCTACTTCTGCCGATGCCAAGATGCCAGCAGAACCTGGAACGTCCAGATCAAAAGAACGGCAGCTCACCCTGAAGGAAACATCAGAACGGAAATTGCTCTGGGACATTAATTATCCGAAATCAATAAAATATCATTACTTGATTGGCGAAATGATTGCTTTGGACAACGAACCATTGTCACTTGTGGAACGAGTTGGATTTCAGAGACTTATGGCAAACGCTTTGCCCCATTATAAAGTACCTGGTCGCACTTACATGACCGAGAAAATTGTTCCGGATATATACAACAGAATTTGTGCTAAAATAGAAGCCAGTATTTCACAGGCAGCAGCATTATCAGTGACATCTGATATATGGACATGCCAGCACAATAACGAGAGCTTTCTGAGCTATACTGCGCACTGGATATCTCCAGAGTTCATTCTGGAACATGGCGTTTTAGCTATGAAATCATTTCCTGGCTCACATTCTGGTATCAATATTGGAAAAGAACTCAATGCTATTACAGAAAGATGGAATATTCCTCAATCCAAGCTCCATTTACTTGTCCATGATAGTGGCTCTAATATGATAAAAGGTGTGCGAGATGCAGGATATGATTCAGGCAGGTGCTTTATTCATTCACTACAACGAGCTATAGATCATTCGCTACAATCTCAACCAGAAGTACAACAGATGATAGCTGCTGCGAGACGAATTGTTACCCATTTTAATCATTCTGGCTTAGCAGAGCAGAAACTTAAATCTATTCAACAAGAACTTAACTTGCCAAACCACCAACTAGTACAAGATGTGAGCACACGCTGGAATTCTACGTATTATTTAATGGAGCGATTATTAGAACAAAAGCGAGCTGCCTCCTTGTACATAACAGATCATGAAACTTTAATAAATCTGACACATGCTCAATGGGAACTATTGGAACAATGTATCAAACTCCTCAATCCATTCGAAGAAATAACAAAAATAACAAGCTCAGGTATCTCTTGCATCTCTGAAGTGATTCCACATGCAGTAACTTTATTAAAATATCTGGGAAAAGCAGAGACAGCTGAGAAAGTACCTAATTTAGTCACGATGAGATCTACACTGCAGGCAGAGCTAGAAAGGCGATTCAGCTTCGATGATAAAAACAAATATCTGGTTGCTACTTTTCTGGATCCTCGCTTTAAAACGAGTTTTCTAGGATTGGTTCAAGCAGAAAAAGCAAGACAAACAATTCTTTTAGAAGCTATAAAAAAAAGTAGTGATGAACCAAGTAGTACCGATGACGATTCTTCTCCAGCGCGTAAGAAAATAAACTTGAATGAAAATGATAGGACTGTTGATGAAATACACGACAGTTTCTGGAACTGCTTTGAAGAAGTCGCTACAGATAATATGGGAAATGCTAATGATGAGGAGGACGTGGAGAAGAATGCTGTGGCAAACGAGTTGGATTTTTATTTGAAAACAGTTCGCCTAGATCGGAAGGCCGATCCTTACAAGTGGTGGTCAGCAAACGAAAAACAATACCCGAACCTTTCGAAATTTGCAAAAGTTTATCTTTCTTCGCCTGGAAGTAGCGTTTATAGTGAGAGGTTATTTTCTGAGGCTGGTACCGTTTACGATGAAAAGCGCAATCGTTTGCTACCAAAAAATGCTGAAAAGCTCCATCACAACTTACCACTGATTAATTTTAAGTACTAAAATGTTGTAATTTAGAAATAAAAAAGAGAAATCGGATTTTGTGCTATCGACACCATTATACTTACCGCTGCGATGGACAGACCAGTAGTTTTCGTTGACATAGATGGCACTACCTGAAGCCAGCGTTGCAAAACCTACCGATTTTTCGGTAGATCTCCCGATATTAGCCCTCGTTTACCGAAATACCGATTACGAAGGCATGTCTACCGATTTTTTAGTTTGCCGCTGGTTTTTACGAGAAAAAAACTAAATACTTTATTATTTGTAGCAACACTACACTATTTTACTCTATGAACATGCTATGAACCCTGCCCATAGTCCATCTCAATCACACTTATTAACGAAATTATTAAGCTATCCTTTTCTCGCGCATATTCTGATCTTATCGTCTCGCTCGATGCCAAGGGGAAGAACCTTGTTTGGCCGTATGCTCCAAATACTATAAATAAAAATGGACTCTATAGAATACGTATTAAGATTCATAATACTAGAAGGATAGGATACAGTAAGGGAAATCCCCTGTAAACATGAAATGACTTCTTTTTTTGAAAACATTTCATATTCGATTCATTCTTTCTCGTAGAGCTCGTACGTATTCATTTTCTTAGTGCGAAGTTAACTTTATAATGTCTGAGGAAAGTTCAGATTCTGATTCTGGTGCTGGCGCATCGACCAGTACAGGTGTCAAGCGAAAGAAATATCAACAAAAATATAAAAAAGAGTGGGAGTTACGACAGGAATTCTCTGCATGGTTGTCTCCACATTTATCAAAACCTACTTTTGCAATGTGCAAATCTTGTAATAAGGAGATAAATATATCTTCGGGATACGACGCTCTCAAAAAACATGCCAGTTCTAAACTTCACGAAAAGAGTGTTAAGAGCTTAGCTGTTCAACCTAAATTGTCAGACTTCGTTAGTAAAGAAGTTACCCAGTTTAAACATCAAGTGAAAGAAGGTAAGTAAGTTATCAAATTCTTTGCGCCGCACCGTTAGCAATGTAAAATAGAGTCTGTATAATGAATTGTTAAATCAACAATTTCATTCATTTCAGGTGAAATCCGGATTGCTGGGTTTGTGGCTGAGCATAATCTTCCATATAATATTACTGATCATCTTTCTAAATTAGTTGTACAGATTTGTCCAGACTCTAAAGTTGCAAAAAGTTTAAAATGCTCACGTCCAAGAGTGCAGTCTATCGTGGAAAATGTAATTGGTGCAGAGAGTTTCGCAGAACTTTGTGAAGATTTACGTAATGTTAAATTTTCGTTGGTTATTGATGAATCAACAGACCTATCAACGACAAAACATCTTTGCATGGTGGCAAGGTATCGGGCATAGGCCCACCACACATTCCCACCGCTGTAACTCCTGTAAGCCAGGATCAACAGCGATGGTGGCAAGGTATGTCAAAAATAATCAAGTACGTGATTCTTTTCTCGCCCTGATTCCCCTTTCTTCAGCAGATGCCACCACACTTTGTGAAAGCATTGTAAAGTTTTTCATGGACAACAATATTCCTTATAAAGATAATTTGATTGGATTTGCATCCGATGGTGCAAATGTAATGATGGGACAAAGACATTCAGTGGTGGTTTTATTAAAATCAGAAATCCCAAATTTATTCATCATGAAATGTATATGCCATTCTTTTCATTTATGCGCATCTTATGCTGGCGAGAAAATCCCTCGATTCGTCGAAGATTTAGTCCGGGACATTTATAATTACTTCGGTTAAAGTCCGAAAAGAACAAAAGAGTATGAAGAGTTTCAAATATTTTGCCAATTAAAAATTCACAAGATTTTACACCCTTGCCAGACGAGATGGCTGTCGGTACATGCAGCTGTTAGTCGGATTCTAGAGCAATATCCTGCTCTAAAATTATATTTCATCGATGCTGCCGCCTCACAAAACGAGTTGCTAATGGCCTCAAATATTTTAAATAAATTGAACGATCCGGTATCTCTTTTATTCCTTCAATTTTTAGATTTTGTCTTGCCAATTTTTAATCAGCTGAACAAAGAAATGCAAGCGGAGGGTGCTAGAATTCACATTTTATACTCGCACGTGTGTGCATCCTTGAAAACTCTGTTAGACTGCTTTTTAAAGAGGTCTTACTTGAATGCAACTAACATTGAAGATGTGAACTTTAAAAATCCTCATAACTTTTTGGATATACATGAGATGTACTTTGGAGCAAAAGTTATGGATACTTTACTGAATAATAACAGTTTGACTGCAGATCAGTTGAATTTATTTCGAACAAGATGTCTACAGTTTTATATTGAAGCTTCTGAGCAAATTATTCAAAGATTTCCCCTAAAAAACAACCCACTGAAAGACTTAAATGTTTTGGCTCCAGAAAATGTAAAAAAAGGAATTCACCCAAGTCTAATCCCACTCTGCAGAGCATTTCCCGGACTCGTTGATGCGAAAGACTACCAGGACATAGATACACAGTGGCGCCTGCTTAGGAACACTCAAGAAATTAATATGTTTAAAGATGATGCCGAAGATTTCTGGGCAAATGTGGCTCAAATGAAAGGCGGTGACGGAACACCTTTATTCGGATTAGTGACTACATTCGTTTTTCATATTTTATCTTTACCGCACTCATCTGCAAACGTGGAAAGGATTTTTTCTGCAGTTAATTTAATAAAAACTAAAAACCGCAACCGCCTGTCAACCGATGCCTTAGTTGGGCTTTTGCATGCGAAGAGACACATAGGCGATAAAAACTGCTATGATTTTAATATACCTAAAGCCATGTTCAGTAAAATTTCGTCTCAAGGATGGTATAAATAATAATTTGTCAAAATTGATACAAATAAAAATCTACCGAAAACTCGATTTTTTATTGGCAACCCTACCGAATTTATAATTCTTGGTTTTGCAACGCTGCCTGAAGCAAGCATTACGGGAGCCAGTCAGCCTAATAGGTATGGTCCCCTTATACCAATGGTCTTGTCGACTCCACCACATGAAATGAAATGAAATGAAAATGCACTTTATTGCCACACAAAATACAAAAAAAGAAAAGGTACAGAAACAATAGACAGATTAATCAAATAGAAAAAAAAAAAAAATCAAATATATATAAAAACACACATTGTGGCAATGGGTTAGGACTCAGTGACATAAGAAGCAACGCACAGAGCTATTCGATGGTTACTCTCCCGTTCTAGATGCTCTTTACCAAGACGCTAGAGAAAGCCTCCTGGATTATGACACATTTCCTACGGAGTCATCAGTATTTCCGGACTATCATGATATTGGTATAACGTCCATCAATGTCAAACGTCTGGATGAGCTTCTGGCAAAAAATGATGATGTGTTCCAGCCAAATGGTAGTCCAGCAAGAGAAAGCGAACATACGATTGACACTGGCGACCATAAACCCGTTGCTGTTCCACCATATCGGTTGTCGCCGATAAAAACTAAGATACTAAGAGAAGAACTAACGAAAATGATTGATCAAGGTATAATCGAACCATGCTCCTCGCCATGGGCAGCACCCGTGCTAATGGTCCCCAAGAAAGACGGAGGCATAAGGGTATGTGTCGACTATCGTCAACTCAACTCGATATCCATACCTGATGCATATCCCTTACCCAGGATCGATGACCTGCTGCATAATGCCAAACCTACGCCCTATATGAGCACTATAGATCTCCGAGCTGGGTACTGGCAAATAAGTGCGCGTGAGAGCTATCGTATCAAAACGGCCTTCGTTTGTCCCTTTGGAATGTACAGATTCAGAAGAATGCCTTTTGGCTTGCGGAATGCTCCTGCCACCTTTCAGAGGATAATGGATAGATTTCGGATCTCTCTTAGTCACATCAAGCTATCGTCTATCTCGACGATCTGATCGTGATGTCGTCATCTTTTGAAGACCATATAAAAGATCTCCAAGACGTGTTCCACAGACTCAAAGAGTATAACTTGACGGTGAACAAGGAGAAATGTAAATTTTGCTGCTCAAGAGTAAAATACGTAGGCCATTTCATTACACCTAACGGCTTAGAGGTTGACCCAGACAAGACTAGTTCTATCATGAACATGAGGGCCACCACGAAACTTAAAGCATCTGACATCGTTTATTCAGATGTGCTCGTGGTATAGACGGTTCATTCCCAATTTCGCGAAGATCGCAGAACCTCTCACAAGCCTGACCAAGAAAAACGCAGTATGGCGATGGGGAGAAGAGCAGCAGGCATCATTCCAAAAATTACAGACACTCCTGGTTTCTGCCCCGGTTTTAGCTCAAGCTAACGAAGCGAAGCCCTACATAATCAAAATCGATGCCAGCAATTACGCTATCGGTGCAGTTTTGGTACAGGGGGAGGGTGATGTTGAACATCCTGTAGAATATGCGAGCCGTTTGCTCGACATTTGCCTAGACAGGCGCGGCATGGCGGCCAGGGCGAAGGGGCGGGGGAGTCCGCCGGAACGAGAGCGCGAAATGCTGAGGTGGAACGCACACCGACGCGCCTTAAGGGATTGGTGTGCACAGCTAGAGCTTGGCAGCTGTGCGCGTCAACGCGCTGTCCTTGCAATTCTGCCACACCTCGAAGCCTGGATCGGCAGGGAAGGGCAAGTCACCTACAGATTGACTCAGATACTCACCGGGCAAGGGTTGCTTCGGTGAGTATCTGAGTCGAATCGGAAGGGAAGAAACAACACAGTGCCACCACTGCGCTTGCGACCTGGACTCCGCTCAGCATACGCTGGAGGTCTGCCCTGCGTGGGCAGACGAGCGTCGGGCCGTTGAAACGTAACCCGGGATGAGCACCCCTCGGTGAGGCCGGGGGGGTGTCGTCGAGAGCGGGACACTGCCCTGATCCAAGCCGCCATTTACACACGGCATGGCTCGCGACAGTGCCCTCCGCAAGGGAGAGTATTGTGGAAGCCCCCACAGTGCTGGCTTCCACGTTCCCCGGGCAACGTCGCGCCTGACCACACTAACGGAGTGGCAGGCCGACGGCGTTATCTCCCAAAAGGCCCTTCTCAGGGCCAACCAAAAGGCCCTTCTCAGGGCCAACCAAAAGACCCTTCTCAGGGCCAACCAAAATGCCCTTCTCAGGGCCACCCTGATGTCGACGCTTCGGCATCGGAAGCTAGCCGCGCACAATCTGCGGCCAGCTTTTATAGCAGGACGGACGACTCGTCCGACTCGGACGTGGAGTCCAATCTGGGCTTGTCGGCTTCTGGACCGAAGGCCCAAGAAGGCGACCTCCATGGCCTCCTCCAGGGCCTACATGAGGCAAGAGTCCGAACGCTCTTCGGGCTCTGTCAAGGGTAAGCCCGAAAAGATGAAGGGCAAGGCTAAGGGTAGGAGTAAGAGCAAGGTCTTACCGCCTGTCTTCGGTCCCAATACCCACGACGTTGGTCTGGAGAACGCCCAACGCCAGCTTAATCTGGCGAGACGGGCACAAGTTCAGCAAGACCTGGAGGAGGAGGTTGCTGCCAAAGAACAGAAGGCGCGCTCCGCTAGGGCCAAGTCCGGCTATGGCACGTCCAGCGTTCTTTACGCGGACCACTCCCTGGCTGAGCTAGAGCGGATGGCTCATGAAGACCAGGAGGGGATAGTGGAGGTCGCCTCGAAGTCCTCTAATCTGAAGGGGACCTTTCAAAAGGCCCTGAAATGCCAGGCAGCGAGCATGCTCGGCGTCATCCGCGAGCTGGTGCAGCGTACTGCCACGGATGAGACCCAGCAACTGCAGGCGAAGGTAGATCACCTGCAGAAGGAGGTCTACCGGCTATACGAAAGGCTGGCTGACAAGTGGTCTGTATCCGAAAAGGCTCCCGAAAGGCCGCTGGCAGAGCGCGTCACCTCCACGGAACTTTCGGACATAATCCGCAAGGTAGTCACGGAGGAGAGGGTCTTCACCCGAGCCTGCTTCGCTGGCATCGAGTACCGGCTCTTGCCGGAGAGGCGTGTCCGACCCTCGCTCGCGGCGGACAAGTGGAAAACGGGGACGACTCAACCGGACCCTACCAAGAACGCGGAATCGGAGGCTGAGCCTGCCGCCACCCAGGCGATGGAGCAGGACCCCCAGGGAGAGGACGCCCTTCTGCCCGCCACCACCCCTTCCAAGCAGCCTTGGACGGAAGTGGTCGGAAGGAAAAAGAAGGCCAAGTCCAAAAAAGCGACACCGACCTCCACCCCTGTCACCATCCCTCCCGGCCAGTCCAAAGCGACTGGCAAGGGAAAGGGAAAAGGAGGGGGGGAAAAGTCGGCCCCTAAGCCCGACACCACTGCTCCCGCCGGCGGGAGGAAGCTAGTTCCTCCCAAAACCGCGGCCGTCGTGGTGACGCTCACCCCGGAGGCTGTGGAGCGGGGTGAGACGTACGAGTCCTTGCTGAAACAGGCTCGTACCAATGCCAATCCCGCGCAGCTAGGGATTGGCGCAGTTACCTGCCGCCACACGCAAACCAGCGCCCAGCCAACTAAAAGTGACGAACGACGACGAGCTGCTAAACGAAAATACACAGTATCACCCATCCACAGCGGCGAAGGGAGCGATTATGACGACTCGGATGCTGATCCAAACTACGAAAATCCTATACCGAAACCAAAAATAACTTTCTCCCCTTTGCGTAAGTCTCCTAATCCACTCCCACTTTCACGACCTCGCTCTCTGTCATCGTCGTCTACCAGTTCGAGTTTATCAAGCAGCTCCAGCAGCAATTCCAGCAGCAGTTCAAGTATAAGCTCAAGGAGCAATAATAATACTGTCAATAATAATACAGAAGAACATTTAGAGCAAGAAACAGTACGGGGTAAGAAAAAACTGCGGGCACCGGAAACATGGAAAGCGAACGTAGTCAAGGCTCTTAAAAATTCTGGTCAGGCATATAAGTCCCGGGGTAAACTAAATAAAGACATTCCCGCTCGCAAAATGCGACCACCTTGCGGTGAAAAATGTCGTTTTAAATGTAGTACAACATTCAACACGACTAGTCGTCAAAAGTTTTTTGATGGATTCTGGGGATTAGGTGACCTTCAGCGGCAAAGAGAGTATATTGTGCGACATTCTCATGAAATCAAGCCCAAATATCGATACTCAACCACAAATAACTACCGGGCTCTAAATACGGCCTTCTATTTTGAAGAAAATAGCACGCGCGTTCGTGTCTGTAAGAACTTTTTTAAGGCAACTCTTGACTTGGGAGATCAAGCAATTAAAACAGCATTACTTAAAAAGACTGAAACTGGTTTTATAGAGGGAGAAAAAAGAGGGAAACATAAAAACCACCCCACCGTAGACCCTGCAGTTAAAGAGAGTGTTGTTCAATTCATCAATTCTATTCCTCGTATTGAATCGCACTATCTCCGAGCTCAAACTTCACGGGAATACATTCAAAGCGAGAGGTCGTTAGCAGACATTTACCGAGATTATAAGGATTTACGGCAAGCAAGTAACTTACCATTTGCTTCTGAATCAACATTCCAGCGGATATTCAACTTCGACTTTAACATCGGATTTTTTAGTCCAAAAAAAGATTTGTGTGATTTATGTGAAAGTCATAAAAATGCAAATGCCGAAGAAAAACTGAAACTGCAACAAAGCTATGAACAGCATCTGCTTGAGAAGGACATGGCGCGACGTGAGAAGGAAAAGGACAAACAAGAAAAAGGTGCTATAGTCGTTGTGTATGATTTACAAGCCGTACTGCAGGTTCCGAAAGGCCAAGTATCGTTGTTTTTTTATAAATCTAGAATAAACTGTTTCAATTTTACAATGAGTGATTTACATGCAAAGAATGTAGACTGTTTCTTTTGGAATGAGACTGAAGGAAAGCGTGGTGCGGTAGAAATAGGAAGCTGTGTTTTATCTTTTATAGAAATGCAGTTAGAGAACCATCCCAGTGGCGACATAGATCTGATATTTTATTCAGATAACTGCTGCGGACAGCAAAAAAACAAGTTTCTTTTAACTGCTTATGCTTATGCTGTGTTTAATATGAGAGTGAAATCGATCACCCATAAATTCTTGATCAGAGGCCATTCCCAGAACGAAGGGGATAATGTACACAGTGTCATAGAGAAACAAGTGAAAAGGCACATCAAATCCGGACCCATTTATACACCGTTACAGTATACAACATTAATACGAACTGCCAAAAAATCTGGACCAGCTTATAAAGTGCATGAAATGACCTATGACCGCTTTTACGATTTAAAAGCCTTGCAAGAAGCTTGGGGATCGAATTTCAACATGGACGAACATGGCGATCAAATGAAATGGCAGGAAATTAAAGTCCTTAAAGTTCAAAAGGATAGTCCCATGTCCTTCTTCTATAAGACATCTTTTTCAGACACAGAATTTAAAAAGTGCTGGGTCAATAAGAAGAAGACCAGACGTACAGGAGTAGTGTCTTCATCTGAAATCCCGTCCAACTTGAGCAGAGCATACACAGAGAAGATTCCTTTGTCGGATGCCAAAAAGAAAGATATAAAAGAACTCGTGGATAAAAATGTCATTCCTAAGTCTTATTACGATATTTTTTACAAAAATGTTTTGTAAAACATTTTTTTATTTTGTACTCAACTGAATTGATATCTTTTTATGATTATGAGAGCAAAGTGTCATAACAAACTTATCTCTATTAGTAGTAAGAAAGTACTTATTATTGATAAATGATTTTAACTGTGATTTGAAACTAAGGGTAATTTTTTAATGATTCTAGTTTAAGAACAAAGTGCCATTAACAAACGTATCTCTATTAGTAGTAAGAAAGTACTTATTATTGATAAATGATTTTAACTGTGATTTGAAAGTAAGGCTATTATTGTTAATTCTGTAAGTGATAACTTAAAAAATGAGACTGGCTTAGAATTATATAGAGTAAAAGATAAAGATGTTGAGTTTCAGAGCTTTTGTGCTGAATACAAGTTTAATATAGAGTTAACTTTTTTTGCTATGATAAAAATGTTTATGTTGATTTTGATTTTTAAGTTTTAATAATACTCCTTAATATCGTTGTTAATTACATAACAAATATTATATTCTTGTTACGTAGAAAAGACTTCTAATAGCAACTGTTATAAAAAAAAAATTAATAATTACCTAGTAAGTACTATTTAGTTGGACATAGTGAACTAAAATAGTGACTTTTTATTTTTCTTTTATTCTTGTTGTTATGTAAAATAAACATCCACTTTCATTTAATTACAAAATGGTTTTATTTTCATTTTTAATCTTGTTTTACCTATGTTATAAAGCTAGTTTTCAACTTAGTGAGTTTTTAACGCCACCTGTAGGTCGCATAATTTTGAGGTGCAAAGTAATATAACTCATTTTAATTTCAGATAAAGTAAGGTAATTCTAAATATGACATAAGAAAATTTCTTATTACCTAAAGAAAACACAACTAACTAAAAAAATTAGTTTTTTTTAAACTTTTGTGAGAATAGCATTAAAAAGTAGGTCATCAAAAAGTCTCTAGAACTTTACCTATCATAATAATTATTAGTATACTCGATATCTTTAGTAAATACTCCGAAAACAGTTTTAAGTCATTTCTGAAAAAAAAACGGTTTTTTGAATTGCCGGAGTTTTCATCTAGGGGTGCGATATGTGAGTTTAAATCACATCTTATCAAATAGATACAGCCAATTCTGAGATTTCTTGAAAACGAAGTACCGGGCGTAACAACCTTTTACTTTATTTCGGATTCACCATCGGCTCAATATCGTAATCGCAAAATGTTTTACATAATGGCGAAAATGCACTGGTACTTTCCAAGTTTGCAATTATTGGTTTGGAATTATTCTGAAAAAGGACACGGGAAAGGGGCTCCTGATGGTGTCGGAGGAGTTCTAAAAAGAACTGCTGATCAAATAGTTGCAAGAGGGAATGACATTCCGAACATGGAAATTCTTGTCAGACACCTAAAAGAACGTTGTCCAGGAGTAATTATAGAAGTGATTCATGAGTCGGGAATACTAGAAAAAGATATGCTGATTCCCGAAAACTTAAAGGAATTCCGCGGGACCATGAGAACACATCAGGTTGAGTGGAGTGCCAATAAACTTCACACTATAGCTATGAGAGAACTAAGTTGTAGCTTGGACAATTGTTCACAAGAAGCTGTTCAATGTTTTCATGGTCAACACATTGGTTTTTATACCATAGAAGATATTATTAACCCGTCCCATGTCTGAGGGTCCGACGTCGGACCCAAAAATTTTTCATACGTAGAGTGTCTGTGGGTCCTACGTCGGACCCGTAAGCATAGTGCCGCCATTGGTTGGGCGGTTGTGCAGGCGCGTTTCGTTCTAGCTCACGTTTTATATTTTTTTTATAGACTTGGGATACTAGTGGGGTGTCACCTTATTTTTTGGAGTGTGGGTTGGCAAAAACGAAACGCAATAAAAAATAAAAAATTGCTCCGTGATCGGCCCGGCCGCCATTTGCAAATTGATGGCGAATGTGCTGAGAGTTATCTCTGCTTGTAAAAATGGATTCGAGACGCAAAAGGTAAGTAAATTGTGTAATTTGTATATCAATCTACTGGGAAAGAAGTGAAGTTTATGTGTGAAGTGTTAGTTTTCTCAAACACGAAAAGAATACTTGTGAGGAACTCAAAAACTTTTCGATGCCGGAAATTTTTCATGCATGCGCCATTGTTGCGGCGCAAATTTTTTGCTAATTTCGTGTTTGGGAAATAACAAATGCATGTAAGTTGGTAGATAAATGTATTTTGAGCCCATTTTGATCAATAGTTACACGTTTTATAACTACAGTGAACCTCAATCCAATTTCTAAAGAAATTTCCGCTCGAGGTGGTACCGACAGCAAAAAAGATTTCCAACTCTGGAATTTTTTTTAGCTAATTGTGTTATAAAGCTATTTTGTGATTATGCCTAGACGGTTGGAAACGATTTGTAGGTACTGTGTGTTTGGAAATTAATTATTTTATGATAATGTTATACGTCAACTTTTTTTTTCGTCAAATGAAACAAAATAAATGTTATTTATAGCATACCCGAATGTTGTAGACTGAGACACATAAAATTAGAGAAATTTCCAAAAAGTCGGTCTTATCTAGTATGATCATCAGCCTTTAGAAGTTCATTGCTGGACATTGGTCTCCCAAAAAATTGTTATGGAGAGTTCCCAAAAAATTGTGATGATATAAGTACCATAATTATAAAAGCATGTAAAAATGAAATTTGTCCTTTATTAACATTCCTAGTAAATTTATCACTGGAAACCGGAACTTTCTATTTCTATTTGGAAATAAATAATAATAAATAAATAATATATAAATATAGTAATAATAAATAATAATAATAAAAAAGATTTAAATTTAGTCGATAAAATTTTCTTGTTTCACCCCCTTTCGTTTGTAGAACTTATTGTGAAATTTATAAATTTTCATATCATTTTAGATTATCCCGCTTGCGCTCAGTATCGGGGGACGGCAGGAGGTCGCGCTCGACGACGCCGCAGCCGCAAAAACATGGCTCGCAGAGGCCCTCTACAGCGCGGAGGGCGCTCTTGATGGGGCTTGCTTTGAGCGGCCCCCACCGAGAGCCACAGCCTGATATTGAACCACCGCCAAAATCGTACGTGTTCTATTCCATTCAATATTTTTGGGATCGTAGTTTTCCATTATTTTTTTGGTGAATAATTTTCCATACTACTTGTTTCAGCACTGCAAGAGCAATCCCAGTCAATAGGACGCCCGGGGGTTCAGTTCGTGTAACTGGCGATAATGTCGCAGTTGCAAAAACCCCCGGGGGGCATCTTCGTCTGGTACGCCCGTCTGTGCCTCCAATGTGGTATATGTGTCTTCAAAATGTTTCTTTTGTAATAAACTCCTAATTTCTTCCTTTTCTGAATTTGAACCAATGGAAATTGTGACTTCTGTTTCTCTCTTGTGTTTTTTTGTTCACAATTTTATCTTTTATCGTAAAGTCCCGACTAGACTGATTTTTATGCCTTTTATTATATGCACATAAATACTTTTAGCACGCTTACATTAGCTTCCTTTTCTCGATTTAAAATTCTGTAAAAGTAATTTGGTAGTGGTTGATGTGGATCTCTTCAATTTATACTAGTTAATCTCTTGAACTTGGGCTCTTGTTAACTTTGCTGATATATTTTAGACAATTTATTTCATTTACTTTCGTTTGTTTTACAGCGTTAATGTGCTAGAACGCGTGGAGGCGCTGGACATGTCGGACGAAGATGCCGAGGAGCTGATGCGGAGTGCTCCTGAGCATATGAAGCGGTGGTTTGAAGGCTTGGCCAGGTGTGAGGAAGGTGACATGGAATGTTCTTCGGCTGTACCTCTCTCCCTTAGCAATGCTGCAGAAGTGCAGGTCGGTGATGACCTGAGAATTGCTAGTCCTGAAACTAGCAATGCCCAGAGCGCACCGAATGCTTCTTCTGCAGACGCTGATGTTCGTCCGTCCACGTCGGGGATGGCGGCAACATCTAAGCAGATTGCTAAGGAATTGTTAAATGATGGCAGTGATCTCGACTCGGATTTTGACGACGAATTCGTCATCACGGACGAATTCGTCGTCAGGACTGTCAACGTCCCTGCCAGTGTAGTTACAGGCAGGAACATTCCTGAGAATGATGAGTTAGAAGAGCCTGTCCAGGAAATTATAGCTGAAGTTGAGAGGGCTATGGACGATGAAGCCGATCGTCTTCTTCGCACGTCGAATAGTTTTAAATGGGTATCGGACTTTACTTTGTTCAGGGCAGAGCCAGAACGTTTTTCTGGTCCTACTCCTGGGCCAATTAAAAACTATGATACTCCCTATGAAGCCTTTGCTGATATCTGGAGTAACGACTTCATAGAGCGTATCGTCCAAGAGACTAACCGATATGCCAAGCAAACGATAGACAGTTTAAAGGCAGCAGGCTCATTGAAGACATCATCTCGTTATCATCAGTGGAAAGACACTGATGTTGACGAGATTATGGTTCTTTTCGCTATTTACATTTATATGGGTATTGACATACGGACATCGCAAATAGAATATTGGTCGACTGGCGTACTGGGAATGCCCAAGTTCCGGGAAATCATGTCCTTTAATAGATATATTTTGCTGAACAAATTTATCCATTTCGTTGATAACACTGACCCGGGTCAAGGAGATCAACCAAGTGGACCCAGATTATCAGTAAAATTATTTAAATTGAGTCCAGTGATTACACATCTCAATTCCAAATTTGTCTCTCTGTACAATTTGCAGAGAGAGATCGCTATTGACGAGTCTTTGACCTTATTCAAGGGCCGCTTGTCCTGGGTCCAAGCAATAAGGACAAAGGCCGCGCGTTTTGGCATAAAGTCGTACGAGCTCTGTGAATCGGAAACTGGTTATCTCTATAAATTTGAGATCTACACGGGGAAGGATTCTGGAGATGCCAGCACCGCTGCTGACGTCCCTCTTAGTGCTGATTTAGGTGGCAAGAGTACTAAAGTAGTACTCGATTTGTTGAAAGGTCTGGAACATCTGGGTCACCAGGTCACGATGGATAATTTTTACAATTCTCCATCGCTGGCACGGTATCTGAAGAGTATCGGATTTGATTGTTTAGGAACATTGCGTCTCAATCGTAAGAACGTGCCTAATGAAGTCGCAAAGATTCCGAAGAATGTGGCTAAGGGTACTATCATAGCTCGCCATTGTGGAGATGTTTCCGTCGTAGCATGGAAAGACTCCAAGGTGGTGACTATGATTTCCACCTATCACAACGACGAAACCTATGTCGGAACGAGGGCTGGTAAAGTGCTAGTAAAACCGGTTAGCGTGAAAGACTATAACACTACAATGGGAGGGGTTGATCTTAAAGATCAAAAACTCTCAATGTACTTGTTAGAGCGAAAGAGAGGGGTTAAATGGTATATGAAGATGTTCAAGAGGCTTCTGAACGTAAGCATTCACAATGCTTTGGTTTTGCACAACAAGTCAATGACTCGGCGCGGTAAAGTCTATGCTACGCATCGTGATTTCCGCTACGAGTTAGCCGCATCTCTTCTGCAAAAGCACCGCCACGTGATACCGAAGAGAGTGCCTACTGGTAGTGAAATCATGAGGCTGAGAAGGGATATCGTGCATAAGCCATTGCACGTTGCTCGCAATAATCGAAAGCGTTGTGTTGTTTGCTTTCGGAATGATATCGATAAAAAGGTAAGGAGTCTATGCCAGACCTGCGACGTGGGTTTGTGCTTTGAGGATTGTTGGGAAGAGTGGCACTCCCTTACAACGCTCAAAGGGCAAGACCGCGGTTCTCGCAAAAGGAAAAGGTCGAGCTGAATTCCTTTTTTTTCGGTACTCTTTTCTATTTATTTATTTATATATGGAATGAATGGAGCATCTTACGATTTAGATTCAATTTCACAAACAATCTTCTTTCAACAAAAATAGGACAAGTGTCATCTGTACTTATTTGTAAATTCCAGTTTTTTACTCGTAGGTAACATTATCACTAAGCAGAATCCTGGGAAGAGGCTTGGGCGGAGAGATCTCAAATAGTGTATGTTGTATGTTTGTTTTCAAAACAATCTTCCTTTTGATATGTTCCCTCAAATCCATATTGTGAACAGCCAATGTGACTTTTGCTTTTATTCGTCCTTGCACTCACCGTCCCCAACCAAATTGATTTTATGGTTTCCTGGCAGGTTAGGCTAGCTCTTCTTGGGGAGGGAGGGGATAGGGAGGGTTGCAATTGTATTTTATTGTAATGTTGATTTTTTCCATGAAACATAGGATGTGTTTCTCAACAAGCATTTTTTTTCTCGTACAAAAAGACATTTTGTAATTTTTGTCTTGCTTAATCATAGGGATTTTAAAACAGAACTTTGTATTATTATAATGTTGATTTTTTGCAAAGAAACATAGGATGTGTTTCTCAACAAGCATTTTTCTTCTCGTACAAAAAGCCTATTATGGGTTTCTCAACTACTATGTATTTTTCTCATACAAAAAGTTTTTCTCTTGTATTATAATTATGTACTTTATGTTTGCACTTCATGTAAACTTGAGAGTAACTCATTAAACTAAATTAGCTTTAACATAGGGATGTAAAACATTGAATTTTGTATTATTATAGAATAGATTTAAAAACAGAACGTTGTATTATTGTTATAATGTTGATTTTCGCAATAAATCTATGATAGGTTTCTCAACTACTATGTATTTTTCTCATACAAAAAGTTTTTCTCTTGTATTATAATTATGTACTTTATGTTTGCACTTCATGTAAACTTGAGAGTAACTCATTAAACTAAATTAGCTTTAACATAGGGATGTAAAACATTGAATTTTGTATTATTATAATGTTGATTTTTTGCATAGGATGTGTTTCTCAACAAGCATTTTTTTTCTCGTACAAAAAGCCTATGATGGGTTTCTCAACTACTATGTATTTTTCTCATACAAAAAGTTTTTCTCTTGTATTATAATTATGTACTTTATGTTTGCACTTCATGTATGACATAGTGATGTAAAACATTGATATACAATTTTATGAACATGTTACAGCCATGTTGTGCTACTTTTCTCAGCCGTCCTCTCTCCTCCATTCCTCCCTACGTTCTCTCCTGCTTCCTGCTTTTGCCTGCCGCCTAATTTTTAATTTTGCCTTTAGTAAAACCAACATTATTTTTGTAAATTTTATGCTCCTAATTTTTAATAAAATTGTTTTTATACCTTTCATCGCAATTTTATTTCACTTACCCTACGAATAAAGAAATAAATATGTAAAACGTAATTCATGTCAAAAAATGACCCCAAGGAATTTTGGTGTACACAATGATATTTCATACAAAGGGAAGGGTGTACACCAAAAATTACCGTCAAACTCATACATATTTCTTTATTCGTAGCACTTACCTAAATTTATTTTCCTACAAGCTACGACTTTAGTAAACAATGATGGACGGGCCTTGCGCGAATATTCCAAACCAGAAAAATGAGGCAAAACAATTGACAGCTATGCTTCAAATTATTTACTAAAGTCGTTGGCTACAAGCAAGCAAACAAAACAGCAGGTTTGGCACGATTAACCAACAGACTGGTGTAAACGACGAATCTGCGAATAATAGAAAGGTGACATCGAAGAAAGCTACAAGCAGCTCTTTGGTCAAACATAGCCAAATATCTGCTACCGAAATTCAGGTTGGACAAGATTCTGATATAGCCCAACAAGACCTCGACCTTCCCGATGACGACAGTTTTTGGGTGGAGACTTCGTCAATCGATGAAAAAATTATAACTCCAAAATTCACCAGAGATGTCCTATCGACCCTTCATCAGAAAAGCGTGGATCATAGCTCAGATTCTGACATTTTTGTGTTTAAAAGGCCTGAAGATAAACGGACAAAAGAATTTCACGCCATTGGTGAAGATATGATTATTCCATCTTCCTCCAAAAATTCAAGATCTCGTCAACAAGAAAAAGGCTTCGAGGGTGATATTGAAAGCAGCTCGGTCCCATGCAAAAAGCCTAGGAAGTATTTCTTGTAGTACTTTTCTTTGACTTCTTTAGTTATTAGTTAACCGTACTTGTTAGAATAAGTATGTTTGTTTGAAAATTAATAAGGAAGATTTAATATCAAAAATTAATTTAATGTTGATCTCATTTTTGTTACTTTATTGTTAGTATAAAATATAATAATGTGATTGTTAATTCTATTCAATAATCAAGACTACTTAACTAAGACTGATGTCAAAAGTGCCATTATTAGAATAAGTTTGTACTCCTGTGATTTTTTAATTTTGAAAGATTGAAAATTAATAAGGAAGACTTAATTTCAAAAAAATTATTAATGTTGATCTCATTTTTGTTACTTTATTCTGAGTAATAAATATAATAATGCGATTGTTAATTCTAATTAATAATTAAGACTACTTAACTAGGACTGCTGTCAAAGCGCCAATACTAGAATAAGTTTATACTCCTGTGATTTTTGAATAATGAAAGATTGAAAATTAATAAGGAAGATTAATATAAAAAACTTAATGAATGTTGATCTCATTTTTGTTACTTTATTTTTAGTAATAAATACAATAATGCGATTGTTAATTCTAATTAATAATTAAGACTACTTAACTAAGACTGATGTCAAAGTGCCATCACTAGAATAAGTTTATACTCCTGTGATTTTTGAATAATGAAAGATTGAAAATTAATAAGGAAGAGTAATATAAAAAACTTAATTAATGTTGATCTAATTTTTGTTACTAAACATTTTTGCTACTCAAAATAAATTTTAGTAATAAATATTATAATAATGTGATTGTTAATTATAATTAATAATTAAGCCTACTTAACTAAGAATGATGTCAAAAGTGCCATTATTAGAATAAGTTTGTACTCCTGTGATTTTTGAATTATGAACGATTATTGTTAAGTCAATGAGTATAATAGACAGGACTAGTGATTAAACAACAGAGAGAATAATATAATTTAGCAATAGTAATAACTTTCTAGTACACAGAATTAATTGTATCATAAATAAATACCAATAGTTAAAATTTCTGTTATATTACTATATTTTCGCTTTCCCATATACTTTGAGAATAATTATTTACCGGTGTTTCAAAAATAACAAACCGAAACTTTTATGTTATTAAAATTTGAGAATTTTCTTATCATTAAAGTTTTTCATTTTTATTTCTGTTTCTGATTCATCTGTAACAAATTCTGATTCATCTGGGCACAAAATATTTGAACGTCGATATCTTAAAAACTACTTTATAAAAACGAATCCCTCATTCAAATAGATGTTATTTGGTATACCTATTTTCATATGAACATGTATTACAGAACTGAAAGTGAAATTAAATTTTTGCCATATGAATCAGTCAAAGAATGGAATTTCGAAGAAATACCCATAAGATGTGATTTTACTAGTGAATTATAAAATGTCGTGAGTACTCTGCGGGGTATACAGCGAACTGTACCTCGCAAGGAGCCCATCAGGGAAGATAACTTCTTTTTTATTTGATCAATGTGGGCATCCCACGTCAGTCTACTGTCCATATATAGTCCTAGATACATTTCAGTAAACTTTTCTTGAATTTGTGTATTATTAATAGTTAGGGGTGTATACTAGGGTGGCTCGAAATATTTTTTTCGGGTTTTCGAATTTCTAATAGTGAAAAAAAGTTGCATTTTTGGTTGAAATGAAAACTTTAATAGGGCTTCAATATAATCAGATTAGTGCAAGTGCCCCCGCAAAGCCACTGAAGTTTTGAAAAAAGTCAATTTCAGACTCCTGTTTGGCAAATAATTACTAATACTAATTACCATATTTTTTTCATGTTTTTGATCTTATTTAGTCATTAATATCCCCCTTATTGAAGTAATAAAATTTCTTGACGTTTTGACCATGGTTATCGTTATCGTTAACATTGCATAGAGGATTAGGCACGGGGGATGAGACAATGGGCGTACGGGCGGCCTTTAAGCATAATTTACACGAGGCCATCGCTGGCTGCCAGTCTCACTGGCAGCCAGCGCTGGCTTGGTATTTGCCTTGTGTAAACAGTTTTTCAAGCCAAGCCAGCGCTGGCTGCCAACGCTGGCGAGAATAGAGCGCCGGCCTATTTTTTAAGCCAGTGACCTCCGCCCGCATACCCCTCGACCCCCGCGCCAGCGTTGCGGACACGTGTAGACGCATCACGCCAGTCACTGGCGAATGTCCGTAGGGTGTGTGCGTCTTTGTTTTTGTTTGGAATTTCTGCGACAAAATGCCGAGAAAATTCAACGAAGACGATACTTTAAAATTCGTACAACTTTATAGAGAGCACGAATGCTTGTGGGATAAGCGTTGTGATGCATACAGCAATAAAGAAATGCGCGCTTCAGCACTGGAACAACTTCGAGAAGGAATGAATATAGAAGGACTGACTATCGATGAACTGAAAGCAAAAATCAAAAGTATTCGAAATACGTACTACTTGGAAATCGACAAAATCGAAAAATCTACAAGATCTGGGGCTGGGGGGAGCGTTTATAAGCCAAAGGCAAAATGGTTTGATGAATATGATTCGTTTGTAAAGCCGGTTTCTATAAGGAGAAAAACAATAGTAAGTTTTTTACATTATTTTTTACCAAAATTACATATTATAAGCAAAATTATAAAGCCACTTACAGGCACTAGTTTTGTCACACAACTAGGTATGCATACTACAAAAAAAGAAGGTCATTTATTTGATCTGCAAGTATGTATGTTTGTATGTATAAATGTCCGTTTCAATGTTGATTTTAGAAGTCGATTGTTAATGTATGCTATTTAATTGCCAAGGAACACTTCCTGCGTTCATGAACAAATTTTTCAAAACTTCTCTTTTCTCTCTTGCTATTTCTGCTGAATGATTGCTACCTTGATTGCCAATACTCTGTAGGGCATGTATTTGGCTCCTCCATGAACCGGGCAGATAATTTCCCTGTTCATCTTCCCTATCAACACAAGTAGCGGTTATGTAAGACTTTGATTTCTTTCGTAGCCAATTATGAAGGGCACAACAAGCACAAACGATTGCATCTACTGTTTCCAAGTTAGTTAGTATTGGCTTTTCTAATACCCGGAATCTACTAACTAAGATTCCAAATACATTTTCGATTATGCGTCTTGCCCGAGATAACCTATAGTTAAAAACTTTTTGTTCTGTACTGAGGTTAACACCTGGGTACGGCTTCATTAAGTAAGTCTTTAGTGGAAATGCCGCATCTCCCACAATGACTCCGTTGTCAGGTAATAAGTTATTTTCCAGGTCTTGGTAAATCGAACTATTCTTAAAAACTCCTCCATCAGATGCGCTACCACACGCGCCGACATCTATGTACGAAAAACAGTAGTCGTGATCGGCAATAGCTAACAATACGACGCTGCTTGTTTTTTTATAATTGAAGTATAAACTTCCACTTTTAGGAGGAGCTTTAATTGTCACATGTTTTCCGTCTATAGAACCATAACATAAGGGGAAATTCCATCGTGTTTTAAAACCCCTTTCGATTATTTTCCATTCTTCTGAATTTGGCACCTGTAAAAAAGGATAGTAATTAAAGTTGCACAAAAATACTATAACATTACAATTACATTATTTTATGTTGTTTAATTACAGGATAACAAGGATACCCCAAATAGCAATGTACCAGGATCATCGAATAGCAATGAACAAGGACCATCGTCGGTTCCACGCTCTGATGAAAATGGGTTAGAAAATGAGATTGCAGAAGAGACACCACGACTTACCCCGCCCACAAAACCTAAACGGAGCAAGATATCACAAATATCTAACATGATAAATGACTTAAGAAACATTAACGACAACACATGCAACGAAGAAACAGAACTAGATATATTTGGAAAAAGCGTCTCGGCACAATTAAAAAAATTGACAGAGGAACAGGCAGTCATTGCTAAGGAAAAGATTCAGAGTATATTGACTCAATCCAGGCTTAAAGATATACGAACCAAGAATTCTTATCAAATGCAACAATCGGTTCAGCAATCTCAAAATACGCTGTCTACTAATTGGAATTCTACACAAGTTCTTCCGAACTACACAGTACCCCAATACTCTCTGCCAACACCTACAATCTGTCCTACTCCGGAGCCCATTCCATCGACATGTTCTTCTTCGTCTTCCCAGTATACCACTTATAGTGTATTTTCCCCAGAAACTCTTAGTAATAACAATTACGGCGAAAGCGTAGAAAACAGTGATGTCATTCAACTAGCCTTCCATAACGCTTAATATAACATGTTTGTTGTATTTTGAAACAATGTGTGCCTAATTATTTCAACTTTAAGTAAATAAATAAACACTTACCTTAATAAACTGTTTTAATGCTTCAAAAATTGCTCGACAAACTTCTGGTATGAATTGTGATATAGATGGTTTGGAAACACGGTAAAAATGACTCAGGCTTCGATAACTCATTCCAGTTGCTAAGAACGATAATGTTACTTCTAGTTTTATTTTTGCTGGTAATGCATCTCTCATCAGAGTGTCTTGGCGCTGAATCGAGCTCTGTATAAGTGAAAGTAACTCATCAAAGTTTTCAGCAGTAACCCGCAACGCCAACCTGTACTCAGAAGGATCTTCTAATCTTAGTTGTTTCAGCAACAAAGCAGAAGCTCCAGTTATAGGTCTATCGCTTATCCATTTTCTTGTCCAAAGTCGTTTTGCTTTTTTTTTTTCTAATATATCAATTAACTCTTCTCTTAATAGTGCAGATATGTTCTTTATACATTTCCTTTTCAACAGAGTTTGCCGCGAATTCATTATTTTTTAACTTCAAACGTGTGCACACCCGAAGAAAAGTCCGTGAATGAATTGAATGCCATTGGCCTCGTCTGAACAACAGGGGCCAGGCCAACGCTGGCTTGTCTGTAGGACTGGCGCCAGCATTACCTGGCTTCGTATAAACCATGCTTTACTTGTTGCGCTATTTGACCTTTTGTGATTAGGGTGAAAATAATGAAACACCGTCACGCGTTACGGTTACGCGCCATTTCTTTTAGACTTTCTAACTATTTTTAGAGTGTTTTGAAACATGGAAAAAAACGTAGTGCTAGAAAATGCCCCTTATTTGGTGAAATTGGCCCCGTAAAAGAAAACGTTCTTCCGACTTACGAAGATGTGTTGAAACAATGGGAATGGAAACCATAAACTTAAAATGAAAAACCCTAAAGAACCTCTTTTTTCCGATATTGCCTAAATAGATTCATCCCTTGTAGAAAACATATGGCTAAAAGCGTCACTGCCAACCGTTTCTCTTACAAGGGTTATTCAAATGTTAAAAGTGTACCATCTTCAGTTTAAAAATTTAATGAAATCAATAACAAGGCTTACAGATGAAAAAAAAACAGACGTTTTTAACAGACAGTCGAGTTCTTTTTGATATCTCATCATACTGTAATGTATGGTCATTAGTTACTTGGCTTTTTTATTGTACAGGCGTTTAGTTTTATTATTATGGTGATGGGTAGTTTTAATAACCTCTTCCTGTTTTGAAATAATCATTGTTCACACAAGACGTGCTTTATAATTTGTGTGCCTCGATCCTGGAGTACCTGAAGACCGGTCAGCATAGCAGCGACATATCAACTGGCGACGAAATAATAACCTAGGCGTGCAAAGCGGGATTATTTTTGTTCGTTTTATGAAGATGTCCGTGGGAAAAATTGAACCCTTCGATGTGCGGTCGGGCGATTGGACTTTGTACACGGAACGCTTGGAACAGTTTTTTGTGGTAAATGAGGTGAAAGCTGATCTTAAATTACCAACGTTAATAACAGTAATCGGCAGTGAGTGTTACGCGCTTTTAGTGACCCTGTGCACCCCCGTCAAACCATCAACCAAAACCTATGATGACGTGGTGAAGTTATTGAGAGATCATTTACAACCCAAACCAAGCTTTATGGCGGGGAGGTACAAGTATAGACAGAGGAAACAGGCACAGGGTGAAACCGTGGCGGATTATGCAGCGGAGTTAAAGAAAATGGCCAAAAATTGTGAGTTCGGTTCTAACCTAGAAAATAATTTACGAGATCAGTTCGCTTGTGGATTGCGTAATGAGGCGACGAAGCAGCACATATTCACCCTTAAAACACCGACATTTGAAAGAGCATACGAATTAGCATTGTCAATGGAGGCGGCGGAGGAAAGCGTGGCAGTGAGCGGGCACGGGCGCGTGAGGGTACACGGCGAGGGGTACAGCGCACCGGAGGCGGCGGTGCTGCACGTGGCCGCCGGTGAGCGGCGCGGCGGAAGCACGCGCGGCCGCACACCGGTGCGGGCGGTCGGGCGCCGCCACCCGTCCGGGCCACGTCATCAGCGGGTCAATGGTCACGTCAGGGCGGCGGGCGGCGCGCGACCGAGGAGCATTATCGGCCTGGCCAATGCAGGGCGTGCGGGGGCGACCACGACGGCAGCACGTGCAGGTTCAAGAGGTACACGTGCCGCGTGTGCAACAAGGAGGGGCACCTGAAGAAGGCGTGCCCGCGCCTGGGGTCAAGCTTGGCTCGGGTAAAGGCACTCGAGGTCAAGGACCATACCCAGGAAGCATCGGACGACAGCAGCGAAGATTCGTGGGCGGAGGTAAACTTTAATGTTTTCAGTGTAGTTCAGAAACATGTTTCGAATTATAAACCATATGTTATCAATATAGATGTAAATGATAAGGAGTTGCCGATAGAAATTGACACGGGAAGTGCAATTTCATGCATAAATTTAAATTGCTACACAGAACAGTTCAGTGGTGTCCCAATATCAAAGACAAATTTAACCATGAATTATTATACGGGTGAAAAAGTTCAGCCAGTGGGGAAAATCACCCCAACGGTTAGATATAAAGGCTGTAAAAAAAAATAGACTTGTATATTGTGAAGAAGGGCAATAAACCGCTTATCGGTAGACAATGGTTAGAAGAATTGAATGTGATTTGGCAAAACATTACGTGTCATAAAGTCGAGTCTGCAGCGTCATTTGACTTGGACATTTTAATTTCCAGATACAGTGAGGTGTTTTCGGAGGGGCTCGGACGGTTCAATGGTGGTACGGTGCGGCTGCGCGTGCAGGATGACGCGGTGCCGGTGTACCTGCGTGCGCGTCCACTCGCCTATGCCATGCGGGAACGAGTGGAGCGCGCGCTGGACCAGCTGGAACGCGACGATATCCTCGTGCCAGTCGAGACGTCTGACTGGGCCACACCAATCGTTCCGGTTATAAAAGAAGGACGGCTCGATCAGGATTTGTCGTGATTATAAACTCAAATTAAATAAACGTTTGGAGGTTGACCGTTTCCCCCTACCGAGGGTGGAGGATTTACTCACGAAACTTCACGGAGGAAAAAAATTTAGTAAGATAGATTTATCTCAGGCATACGCCCAACTTGTGTTAGATGAGGATTCAAAAAAATACACGGTGATAAATACCCACCGGGGTATGTATAAGTATAACCGATTAATATACGGAATTTCATCAAGCCCGGGTATTTTTCAGCGTAAGTTAGAACAAATGTTTTCGGACATGCCCACGGTCGGAGTTTTCATTGATGACGTAATTTTGACAGGCAGTGATGACGAGGAGCACTTACCCTGATAAAGTATTAGATAGACTGCAACGGTACGGGTTGAAGGTTAAGAGGTATAAGTGTACATTTTTTGAGAATTCTTTGACGTACCTGGGTTATGTAATTAGCAAGGAAGGAGTGCATACTTGTTCAGACAAGGTAAATGCAATCAAGAAGGTGGATGCACCCAGAACCGTAACCGAGCTCCGTTCATTCCTCGGAATGGTCATGTACTATGCTAAGTTTGTCAAAAACATAAGCATGGTCTTATCACCCCTGTACGAGCTATTAAAGAAGGAGTCGTAATTTGTTTGGACCAAACAATGTGCAGAAAGTTTTGCTAAAGTAAAACGGTTGTTGGTTTCAAGTGAAGTACTGGCGCACTACGACCCGGAGCAGGAGGTGACGTTGACGACGGACGCAAGCGCGACCGGTGTGGGCGCCGTGCTCGCGCACCGTCTGCGAGACGGCACCGAGCGGCCCATTGCCTACGCGTCACGGGTACTCAACTCGGCAGAAGTCAACTACTCTCAGATAAAGAAGGAAACGCTCGCGATCATATTTGGTATAAAAAAATTCCATCAATACTTATATGGACGCAGATTTTTAATGAAAACTGATCACAAACCACTGGTCACCATCTTCGGCGAAACAAGAGGAATACCGACGATGGCGGCAAGCAGGTTGCAGAGGTGGGCAGTCATCTTATCAGGATACAGGTAGTAAAAGTTTTAAGGGAAGTTTTTGCACGCTTCGGACTACCCAAGCAAGTGGTGTCGGACAATGGACCGCCATTCACAAGTCATGAGATAGAAACTTTTATGAAAAATAATGGCATAAATCATACATTTACCCCGGTGTACCACACGGCATCTAACGGAGCAGCAGAAGGTGCGGTTAAATTGTGCAAGAGGGCAATTAAAAAAGCAAGCAGAGAAAAATGTGATATAGACGCAGCGCTACAAACCTATTTGTTTACCTACCGAAATGTAATTCACAGTACGACCGGCGAGTCACCGGCCAATCTGCTGCAACGAAGAAGGCTACGCTCACGATTGGACCTACTTCGTCCAGGAGGGATAGTGCAAGACAGAGTTCGTGACATTCAGGAAAAACAAACTGAGAATGCGGGGGGATGACTAGATCCCTACCAAAAGGGCAAGCAGTATGGGTGAGAGAGTTTGGGTCGGGGGATAAATGGGTAAGTGGGAAGGTGAAGAGCTACTAGGTTCTCGTTATTATCTAATAAGTAGAGGACACGGTCCACCTCTGAAACGTCATATAGATCAAATCCGAGTTAGGGAGGTTTTCACGCGAGTTTTGTGTCCCAGTCAGACCAGCGACAGCGAGAGTGACGGTTCGTTTCAGAGTGCGTCTGACTCCAGCAATTCGGCTGGAGGGCACTCACCTTTTGTGCCAAAAGAGAGCCCACCGCAACAGAGTTCCACACCAACGAATTCCGATGAGCCCAATCCGAAACGTGTTAGGAAACCGGTTCAACGATACGGTTTTACTCCTTAGGTTTATTTTATATAATTTAACTAATAAGTAGTGTAAGTCAGGTAAATAAAAAGTCATAAGTGTAAACATTGTTTTTGGTGCAGTGTTAGTGATGAACCAATAAGATTGAGACTGTAGCCAGCAACGGTAGCGTAAGTTCATTTTAAGTGGTAGAGTGTAATGTATGGTCATTAGTCACTTTGCTTTTTTATTGTACAGGCGTTTAGTTTTATAATTATGGTGATGGGTAGTTTTGATAACCTCTTCCTGTTTTGAAATAATCATTGTTCACACAAGACGTGCTTTATAATTTGTGTGCCTCGATCCTGGAGTACCTGAAGACCGGTCAGCATAGCAGCGACATATCACATACAAATGTAGAAATATTAACCAGGGTATGTGTCCTAAAGAAAATGGTCCCAGCACCTAAAACAGCTTTTTTAGCCGACCATGGAACATCGCGCATGATGATAATGGGTGGGATAGACGTTTCCAAATTGGATCGCCATGATGGCCGGATGGTTACGCAATTGATCTGAAAAATCTTATACTGTCAATGTTGAGTGACGAACATGAAGATTTATGATGTACGTGAATTAGCTGTACAAAGAATTTTGAAAGCTCGTGGCACGCCATCTGCCACACAGTCCTAATTATTTGGGATTAACTTAACTTAAATGCGTCTTCGTACATAGACCTAATGAACTAGAATTCAAACCAAATTACAGCACCACCAATACTCCAAAATCTCTCGGATGAGGAAATCAAGTCCTTTGCGGAATCTGGTGGCCAAAGCATGGGCGAAGCTGAATTTCTACACCTCCCATATCACACACACAGGCCGTTGAACGGTCTATGAAGATCAGGACCGAAGCTTCAGCAATGCTACGTACAAAAAACGCGAGAGAAGGGTTAATTCAAACTAAATTGTCGTTGAGAAAAATAATGCCGTTTGCCGCTGCTGTCATATCAATTTTTTTTTATTAAAATAAATATTTGACTCTTAACTTTTTCACATAATACTCAGCTCAAAAAAGCCCATAATTGTTGTCAGAGATAACTTTGTAATAATGTCAGTTTTTAAGTTTTATTCAATTTTTCGGTGGTGATGCGGAGGCAATGCCTATTATTAACTATAAATATCCTAAAAATTTATTGCATTATCTTTAAAGCTAAAAACAAACCAATACCAGAGTAGGGTGGCTCACGGGTGTATGGGAATTTTTTATTATTATTATGGATTTCTAATAGTGCGGAAAAGTTGCAATATGGTAAAAGTATAAAGCATGATTTTTTTCAATTTTTTATCTATATGTAATGACCTATAATTAATTGAATCAGGCGTTACTTTGCGGAAATCCATGACTAATGCCGGACTCGTGACTCGGTGTCGGACGCTCGGCGGAGTAACAACTCTGTTTCGAACGTTCGTCGGTCTAACTCCTGAGGATGCTCCTTGGTGGAGCGAAACACGTGTAGAGTAGAAATTATTTGGTGGGCAGGTTTTTTTTTTTTTTTTTTTTTAATCTTTATTGAAGAGCTTGGCCTGAGGCTATGTCGCTCTGTGGGATTTTCTATTGGATAAGTTCACAGACATAATAATAACAATAAAAAACTAGTAACTACACAGTGAAGAAATAGAAAAATAAATAACTACAAATTTAAGGTTTTTTTGTAGATGGAGTACAGTCCCTTGGCAGTAAGCGACGTAGGTGCAGCCAAGGCACAATTACAACGCCCGATATTAAGAGACGGCAAGCCGTCAAACACCTGTCTCCTCAAGGCCTCGCCCCGCACACACTCCATCAGGACATGGTAGACGTCCTCAACAACCCCACAGTCTTCACAATTGGGGGATGCCGTAATCCCCATCAGGTGTGTGAACTTTTTGGATGGAATGTGACCGGAGCGAAGCCTAAGAGCTGTTACAATATCAGGTCTGGCCATTGGGCAGTTGTCAATCCAGGGAATTGTAAGCGGTTCCGGTTGAATGGTCTTGAACCAGATACCCTTTTCTAAAGATCTTTGATCAAAGTGCTCTTTGAAAGCTAGGTTAGACTTTCCTTTGACAATGTATAGGCATTCACTGTGGAATGGCAGAGGAGAAGTAGGGATCCCTTCGTATACCGCCTGCTTAGCGAGGGTATCGACCCTTTCGTTGCCAGCGATGCCGATGTGAGAAGGTCCTGCAGTCTGATAGTCTTTTTATTTTGCTGTAAGTTAAGAATTTGGTTAAGGATTGTATAGGCTATTGGGTAGCAGCGAGAAGAGGATGTACACCGTGTAATATGTTGAAGTGAGCTTTTAGAATCTGACAGGATGACAAACTTATCGTAGTCAACAGAGCCGATATACATGGGCAGGTTGTGTTGCATAACGTAATACAACTTTGTCTACTAGGTACTTGGAAGCGGAGGTCTTGATACAATCGTGTCATCTACATATTAATGACCTATAGATAAAAAATTGAAAAAAATCATGCTTTACACTTTATATCAATTGTGTGCTTTATCAATTTTGTTCAGTACTTTGTATCCAGCTGAATTTAGTAGGTTGATGTAGGTCTGTTTCGTTTTGTTCTTTTCTAGAAGATTTATATTGAAATCTCCAAAAACCAGTGCTCTGTTATGTTAGTGGAGATGAGATTCAAGTGTATGACTGAATTCTTTAAAATCGGCTTCTTCTCCAGCAGGATAGTAGATAACGCCGCCAACGTCTAGATAATATTTTTCTAATTTTAACCAGAAATAATTGTTTCCTCCAGTGTACACAGATTCTATTGGGCTATGTTTCAATTCGTTGTGGACAAAAGCCGACACCCCCCGCTCTGTCTGTTCGAAAGTTGAAGTGGTGTGTATAGTTAGGCAGAAAAAATCTTTGGGCCTGCTCTTCAGACTTTATCCAAGTTTCAGTCAACCCCGCTCTGTCTGTTCGAAAGTTGAAGTGGTGTGTATAGTTAGGCAGAAAAAATCTTTGGGCTTGCTCTTCAGACTTTATCTAAGTTTCAGTCAATAATATGAGTTATGGTGGATATTAAACTAAGGATACATTTAAGCTCATCAAATTTATTGCAGATACTCCTTGCATTCAGGTAAAAGAAATTGAGACGAGATTTAGTATTTTGTAGATCAGCATAATTCGATATAATCTGGAACGTTATGTCGTTAGAGGTAGGTTTAGGTATCGAGTTTAGTTTTTTTTGGGTCATGTCAACAATTTACGGTGTGCCCTTTACGTATTTAATAGTCATATTAGTTTCTCCGCTCTTTTGGCGGCGGTCTAAATCAGCTTTTAGGTTTTTAGTAGTTTTTTTTAGTAGGTTTTCTAGTAGTTTTTGTCGAGTAGGAGTTTCGACTGAATAGAACTTGAGACCATCAGGCAAGTTCGCCTTATTGCGCAATAGCTGTTTAGCGTGCTCTTGGCTATCGAAGCAGAGCTTTATCCTGCGAGTTTTGGTTGGACTATACTTTACAATGCGGAATATGTTATTTGGTTTTGGTTGTGGTATATCTTTAAAATATTTAGTGATTACATTATACACCTCAGTTTTGTCTCTAGATAAGCTTCCTTCTATGTTAGATATTGCCTGCTCAGGGATTCCAGCCAGTATACATTTTATTTTCTATTATTGCGTTCATGGAGTTCTTGCAGTAATTCCTCATTGGTGTACAGCTGTGACTCAGTTTGGGGTTAACTTGGTTGTTGTAGTAGCTTTGAAACTATTAAGATTGGTTTCTAATAGTTTTATCTTCTTTTCGCCCAGTCAGGACTACGACAAACTTTACAAACTACGCCCGTTGTTAGATTCCATTAATCGTGCTTGTTTGACAAATGCTAAAGATTCCTCATCTCAAAGTATTGACGAATCAATGATTCTGATCAAAGGCCGGTCATCTATGAAACAATACATGCCGCTAAAGCCTATAAAAAGAGGCTACAAAGAAAGGTGTCGATGTCGTTGTGACAGCAGTACTGGATACTTATAAGAGTTCTACATTTATACGGGAAAATCAGGAAATGGACCTGAAGAAGGACTGGGATATAAAGTTGTGAAAACTCTGACGGAAAAGCTATTCGATAAAGAACTGGAGGACTATCCTATTATTGTAACATTTGACAATTTCTTCTGTAGTTATGAGATAATGCAATTTCTATACGAAAATGGGATCAATGCAACGGGCACCGTGCGAAGACATAGGAAAGATCTACCCGTTCTTATAAAGGGTAAACGTAAACTGAAGCTTACAAAAGGAGAGTTCAAATGGAGAGTCAAGGGGAATGTAGCATTCCTAGTCTGGCAAGATACCAAAGAGGTGCTCGTGCTAACGAATGCATATCAGCCAAAAATTAGAAAAACTAGTATCTTACGAACTCAGAAAGACGGCATAAAAAAAACATTTGTTCGCCCTGTAGCTATAAAGGAATATACGAAGAGGATGGGCGGCGTCGACCGCTTTGACCAAATAAAAAGTACATATTCAGTTGGCAGAAAAGTAAAAAATGGTGGCTCCGTATATTCTACTTTCTGATGGATACAAGTACAACTAATTCTTACTTGTTATACTGCCAAAATGCAAATGTGACAAAACTGTCAAACCTCGAGTTCCGAGTATGCAAGAGTGTTGCAAGAGGACTGATCAGTGGATTTACGAGCAGAAAACGGCGGTCGCTCGGCCTTCTCAATTTTATCTGCAAAAAAAACCTGTCATGTCAGAAAACTGCCAAAAGTTGTCACGTTGACACGTTATCGCTACGGAGCTTCGTTATACCAACGTCGGAGAGCACATGCCCGTGGAATCGCCGACATATAAGCGCTGCAGGATGTGCAGCACCAAGGAAAAGGACAAAAGATCTAAGATAATATTGCGAAAAATTTAGGGCTAACACTAATAGAGAATTCATTGATCGTGGTCTTACTATTGCTGATATGCATAGAGTCTATAAACAGGAAAGAGAATCTATCCAAAAAATTGCAGAAAAATATGAGTTTTAAGCACATATATTTAATTCGGAGTTTAAAATTTCCTTTTTCACACTTAAAAAGGACCAATGTGACCTGTTTGAGTCATATAAAAATGCTATAAGGGAAGAAAAAGAGGCTTTTGAAGACGGATATAAAGAGCATCAAAAACAGATAAACTTTGTAGGAAAGAAAAATTAGAAGATATTGCGACTTGTAAGGAACCTAACAGCTCTAAAATTGTTACTATTTATGATCTTCAGGCTGTGATGCTAGTACCAATTGGAGAAAGCTCGGCCTTTTTCTACAAGTCAAAGTTGAACTGCTATAACTTTAAGGTACTTAGATTTTTTTTATTATTTTAAATGTTCGTACTTATGAATATTTTGTGCGTTACATTTTACATCAATGCCATTTCAGGTGACTGATATCAAAAATAAGACCACAAGATGCTACTTTTGGCACGAGGGATTAGGAAACCGAGGAGCAGTAGAAATTTAGGTAGGAACCTGTTTGTGAATTTTTAAAAAACATTGCCGAATCTCATCCCAGCTGTGACGTGATTTTCTATTCCGACAATTGCTGCGGTCAGCAGAAAAATAGATAAGTACCTTTGTCATTTAAATATTCTATCAATTTGTTATAAAGATACACGAGCATACACGCACTTTTACACAATATACACAAAAACACTACCAACTTTTACCTTTTTTTTTCAGATTCATACTTGCGATGTATTACTACGCTGTTTCGACACTAAATATAAACTCGGTGACTCACAAGTTTCCTGTGCGTGGGCACACACAGAACTAGGGGGATAATGCCCATTCCCTTAAAGAAAAAGCTGTCAAAAAGGGCAAAAAATCTAGCCCAATCTATGTACCAAGCCAATATGTTCAATTTATACGCAATGCCAAAAAAACTGGACAAGCGTTCAAAGTTCAAGAACTGAATTATGACGACTTCATAGATATGAAAGCGTTGTGTGACGAAATAGGGATGAATAGTTCAAAAGATATTGACGGAAACGCTGTCAAACTGACAGAAATCAGAATGATTCGTTTTATTAAAAACGTCGATGAGTATGAATTCAAAACTTCGTATGAGGAAGAAAATTGGACGAAAGTTCCAATTAAAATCAGATCTGGCACTGGGCGCAAATCACCAAAAGATAATGGCAATGTTTAAGATGTGGCTGTGAAACCTGCATACAACTCTCAAATAGCCATTTCAGAGCGGAAGAAAAAAGATTTGTCACAATTAATTCGAGAAAGCATTGCGCCAAAACAATATAGTTATTTTTACGATTCTATTCTTAAAATTTGTGATACTTACTGCTTAAAAAATATAATAATTAATAATTGCATTTACGACGACGACAATTTTTTTGTTTGCTTAAGTATTTATAATGTTGAGACTGATTCTCCAAAGGTATGATTATCATGAATAAGGATTGAAATTTTAAGTTAAATTAAAATACTTAATTACATTAATAATTTCATTTACGAGGAAGACAATTTTTTTGTTCGCTTAAGTTCTTATATTGTTGAGACTGATTTTCCAAAGGTACCTATTATGATTATAATGAATAAGGTTTAGAAATATTAAGTTAAACTAAAAACTTAAGTTTAATATTCGCGGCCCGCGGTTTTCATTAGGCCCACTATGTGTCACATTACTGCTTCGCACATCTTTGGTGGACGACCAGCCTTTGCGGTGTGAACGACGATACAATACGAGACAAGAATAACAAAAAAGAAACCTACGATAAAACATAATTTCCAAATAATGGCAGAAAATGAAAAGTTGATAGCAAACAAAACTCATAATAATGGTCTCTTACTGAATTTGGACATTTTTTAAATCGAGTCCAAAATCAATATGAAACATAATTAAATTGAGTATTGATTGAAGCAAGCAGCAGAACGAAATTACAAAAAACGTTTTATCAGTTGATGGGAATGAGAACAATTCTCAAAACCTCGAACGAAATCATTTCGGCGAAAATGAGCCTGTCATTGAAACATAAACAATTTAAATATCAGTAAACGAAAGGTAGATACCAAACAATACCCATAATAATTGTCTCTTACTAACTTTAGACAATTTTATAATAGAGTCCAAAATCGAGTATTGATTGAAACAAGCAGCAGAACAAAATTACAAAAAACGTTTTATCAGTTGATGAGAATGAAAACAATTCTCAAAACTTCAAACGAAAACACTTCGACGAAAATGAGCCTGTCATTAAATCATCAAAAAAAGAACAAAACTGTTTAAAAAAAAAATACAAAAGCGTTTATACAACTTTTACAACATTAAAAACTGGACTTTTCATATAAACTCCGAAAAACGACGCGGCCGATTTGTGTGATATATCTGAATGCTTTTAAACGATATGTGGATAAATCTATTTTTAGTGGTACAGAAACAATTTTGGATTCACTTCTTAGCACCTGATTGTTCTTTTATTTATTTCTTTTCTGGAGAACTTACAGCAAAATATCCATACCCAAGCAGATAATAGGCGAATGATACAACTAAGAAAACAAATAGATAAACAAATAAAAAACAACAACATTATGAACACAAGACGGTTGTAGATCAAAATTCTGAACCTAAATCTAAAGATTCAGTTACACTGGCTCTCGAAGACGTATGACGAGAAATAAATCAATTGCCATATTATTCAAGTATCTTGGACATCACATAGATTATCTAGACCCATTTAAAGTACCAAAAGAGAACCAGAACCATCCGGGGAGATGCACAAACCCTATTGAGTAAAAGGAAACATTCCTGCTAAAATCAAATCTACAGAAAGCATAGTTCAGACTAGACGTCGACTGCTGGACACTTTTGCTTTCATACACACAGAAGACAATTCTTATATACGTGTTACTCGTGTAGAAAAAAAACAAGAGGCTTTTCAATTCCTTTTAAGCCTTGTAGAATTACAAGTGTGAATATTTTGCGAAACAATTAGATTCGATTAACAAATTGTCACGTGTCAAGAGCTCTAGACGACAATGCCCTCGTTTTGTTTTTGATAAAAATGAACCTTAAATAATTCATAGTATTTTTGATTGGAGACTTTAAATATTTTCTCATGTAAACGTGGCTATACAAAACCAAAATAAAGTAGTACCATATAACGTCGCGCGGCCGACTTATGTTGGTTTTTGTGAAGCTTGATGTGTCGCCGTGTGTACGCCGAACTAGAGCTGCAATTTAAAAGTGACAAGATGAAACTATTCGCAAACAATTTTCTTCTGTCCAGTCGATGGGAAATCATTAAATTTTGACTTGCTATCGTGAAGAGAAGTTTATCAGCATTCGAGGCTTGCTAAGAGATAGCGCGCACGAGCAACTTTTGTCTCCACAACTAATTTATCTCTCACAGGGTGCGTATGAAAAAAAAAACGCGTCGCCACATGCGCGCACTTTCATACAAGCCCAGAGACTTGATGTGAGAGACAAATTAGTTGCGGAGACAAAAGTTGCTCGTGCGCGCTATCTCTTATTGCCCAGGGTACGCCGCACGTATCGAGAATTAATTACGCCACTCGCGGAGGTTCCCTACGAATAAATAATATCGAAATTACAAATTAAAACTGCAAGTTGTAAGTTGACAGTTGCATTACTTTAAAGGGTAATTGTACACACGGCGACACATCAAGCTATACAAAACCAAAATAAGCTAGCCGCGCATAGTACGAGTAACGTATAACGTCTCGCGACCAGCTTATATTGGTTTTGTATAGCTTGATGTGTCGCCGTGTGTACTCATGATATTGAAGCACTTTCCATAAGGAAAATAAGGGAAGTTCCCAAAAAACGTTTCACAGTTATCTTTCGATCAGGTAATTGCATTTAGTATACAATTTTATACCTTCCTTGGTGAAAATTGTTTAGTATCATGACTATAAAATAACCCTTTGAAGTAATGCTACTATCTACATTTACCTTTGACTATATATTATAAGGACTAGCCTTGCGGTAGAATTTCCCATATGCTACGGTATAAGAACAATTGATCATGAGCATTTACATTAAATTTTATAACTTACGAGCGTTAAGCCGCGACTTCGTCCGCACAAATTAAATACCAGATTTTAAGTCAGATCATAAGCTATCAAACAAAAAAAGTTTCATCAAAATCGGTTCAGTAGTTTTTGCGTGATACTCGTTAAAACAAACAAACACACAAACAAACAGACAGACAAAAAATCCAAAAATAGGTGAAATGGAATCAGGGACACCTAAAAACCATATCGTAACTTTTTTTTTGTTTATATCTTCAATGTACAGACAAATTTCCTGTTACAGTTTTATAATAGTATAGATCACTAAACGAGACAGCCTATAATTGCGAAACAATACTTTCGAACGTTTACGTTTACGTTTGGGGTTCACGCGAGACTACTTTTCATTATTTTTAACATTCAAAATTATAATCTTAAGTTAAATCTAAATATTTTTATTTATTTTTAATGTACATACCTTCCTTTATTTGTCTTTAATAAAAAACTACCCTAAGTTATGGGGAATAATATCCAAAGTTGTGGATTTCATGTTACCTCGCCCCCCGCAAAAAGTGTCAGAAATGTTTGTTAGTAGAATTACACGCGTAACTAGTCCCGACATAAGTAGTCAAAGACATTTACACCCTGTACAACACACAATGTTTAGCTAAACACGCTTTGTATAAAAATGTATTCAATATTTATTACAAGTGGAATATAACAATTTACACATACAACATTACAAATATAACAATAACATTCATTATGAACACAGATACGCACTCACGACCCTATAACATTGCTTTAAATAAGCTGAAAATTTCATATGACAATTCTTTGCAAGAATAAACCGTAAGAGGATAGAGAAGAGAAGCAATTGCTGGTTTGGAAGATTGTGGGTTCAAGTCCCGCCCAGTATTAATTTTTCAATATTTAATATAACCCGACCCGGTTGGTATAATGGTTACCACGCCGGACTGCACAAGCCAGGGTCCTGGGTTCGAATCCCGGTTCGGTCATGGATTTTATGTGTGTGCCGTTGTTGTATATGGTTCCCATACCAAAAAGTCTTAAGGCTTAATTTGGGATCATTACAATGTATGTGCCTGTGAGCGTAATTTATTTATTTAATTTGATTCGTAAGAGGATATACCGAGCGCGCTGCATAAAAAGAGCTTGAGTTTAATCCTATTTTAAATATTGAATTAACCTTAAATTAATAAATAATTCAATGTATTTAACACGATCTTGAAACTTATCTCTGTCTGTGGTTTATCGAATTTCCATAGTTTAAATGCTAGGATTAATTTAGGACAGATTTGTATGGACATCTTTGATCCACTGTAACTTTGAAACTATATATTTAACAAAAATCTGACATGCCACAGACAGATATATTGAAATATGTGTTAAAAAAAATTTAATTTAATTAAAATGGTTAATATTCAACACGGAATTAGTTTGTATGGAGCGCGCTAACGGGTATATTCTCTTAAGCACCTAACCTAACTTTAAATTTCACGATATTTAAACATTGACAAATCTTCACCAAGTGGTAGCATTTTCGCGGAAATCAAAATTAATACAACTGTATGGGCTAAAGTTCATTTACACATCAAGAATTGACCAATGCATCTTGATCTATATATATATATATATATATATATATATATATATATAAGGTCTTACAAAATTAGGTGAAACTATTTTAAGGGGATGATCAGACCATCAAACTGAACAACTTTCTCTATGGGACCAATATCGAAATCGCGAAAAAAAATCAGCTGTTCCATACAAACCTACTCGACCTAAATGTATGCGACCCCTTAAAATAGTTTCACCTAATTTTGTGAGACCACCTAAATTTATTTACTGGCCCGGTTGCAAGACCTTTAGGCCAAATCTTCTAGTAAAACAAAAACTTCATTTTCCACGGCCGAGCCTAACAAAACGTTAGTGTTCGACGTTTTGACGCTTCTTTGGAGTTTTTGGAGACAATCGAAAGTCGCAGGAAACGTAGAAGTCCGCAGGAAAGAGGTGAACCGACCGCTTTGCCGCGCTAAAAATGACGGAACACTTTTCCTGTTTACGACCCATACTCCATCATATTTCACTGAACTGTATATTGTTCACTTGCACGACACTTTGTTACGCAAAACAACACCAATTTTACGAACCAAAACAAACTATAAACAATAAAAATTCGATAAAATATGTGGACTCCAAACGTAGCTAATGAATTCCCCGCCAAAAACTCCCCATCTTGATCTATAGTTTATGATACACGGGTATTTGCCAGGTATTTTCCAATGAGAAATATATTCCATTTTTTCTTCTCCTTAAAAAAAACGTTTGAAAATAAAGCTAGTCGCATTTTCAATCTTTTATTTAGCTTTTACCATATTTTTAGTTCAGTCTAGACGTCGCAGGATAGACTATAAAGATTTTGAAGCGCGCGTTTTAACATTCGATGAGTTACTGATTTGACTAGGTTGGCAAATACCCTATTTGTTAAACAATATACAATATTATAAAAACGTAGAACTATAAAAAAATCCCACTACATCTTACACAATTTGGTATAAAAATATGCTTGCTTTTTTTAATAGTCTACAAAATATTGCATATTCAGAGTTTCCTATCTAAAGCGGCATTTACACGGGTCGATTTTCGCCGTGCGGCTAAATACGGTTTAAAGTACATGACCACAGATTAAGAGCGTCGGTGGCGCGTTGCGGAGTGGTATGGAGACCCAATTATGGGGGTCCGGGTTCCAATCCGCACGGACAACATGCCATGTACCAATGAGTTTTTCTAACTTATGTACGTAATACCGACTGCTCTCAAACGGTGAAGGGAAACATCGTGAGGAAACCTGCATACGTTAAAGAAGAAATTCTGATGTGTATGTGAAGTCTACCAATCCGCATTGGGCACGCGTGGTGGACTAATGCCCATACACCCTCTCTGAGGGTAGGCCTGTGCCCTGCAGTGGGACGTTTATAGGCTGATGATGATGATGATAACCACATATTACTGGCTACTTCGCAAAAGGTTCATTTCTTTAGGAAACGATAAATTATCACGCTTTAATTACCTACTGCCAGACTAAAAATGCACCCAGTGAAGCTTGCCACAGTGTTGTTATGACTTCGTACAGCGCGCGACGTACACGACGTTGCCCTCTAGAACGAGTGGCAGAAATCAAGCAACCGCATCGCTTACGATGCGCCAAATTGTAGATACTTATCTTAGTATCTGCAGCCGAGTCACGGAGGCCAGAAATTGCTGTATGAACGTGTTATGTTTCAAGTTTACGCCAGACTAACCAATCGATGCAAAATCGCACGGCGAAAATTTACCCGTGTAAATCCCGCTTAACACTTTCATATCCATCAATATTTACATCATTGTGATTGTTAAGGTGGTTGCAGTCCATACAAAAGTTTGACGCACAATACACGTAGACGGAATTAGTAAAAGTAATATTTTATTAATTCCGGAAATGGAAAAATAGTTTAGAAAATCTAGTTGCCGCGTCACAAATAACATTTGCAATTTGCAACGAAGATGTAAAGCTTTTAAAATTTTGTATGAAAAATTTCAAAGCTTTATATCTTCGTAATTATATCATAAATTGATATATATAAAATATTACTTTTATTAATTCCGTCTAAGCGTTTTGTATGGACTGAAACCACCTTAAGTATAAGTCAAACATACATAATTAGTGAAACAACTTAAAATATAATACAACGATCTACCATTGTACTAGCTCTGTTATTTACTTCATAAAACAATCCTTGAGATTACGAAACTCTCAAACTCAAGTGACATTGGCAGAAATGCAGTGCTTTGTCACAGCAAAACATTAACCACTACGCGCTGCATTTCTACAAATATTTTGTATGTAACCTAGTTACACAGGATGTAACAAAACACCCTAGTAATACTGAAGGTGAGAATATCAAATTGAACAACTTTCACTATGGGGCCAACTTGGAAATCGCGAAAAAATAACTACTGCCATACATTTGAGTCTTTTTGCGATTTCGAAGTTGGCTCCATAGCGAAAGTTGTTGAGTTTTATGGTCAGAAACACACCTTTATGTATTACTAGGGTGTTTTGTTACACCCTGTATTTATTGGGTTGATTGACCCAAACTGAACAACTTTTACAATGGAGATTAGGTCAAATTATCTTTTTTTAATCTGTTGTTCCATCGAATTAGACGTCTAGAAGGTGGTCGCACACTTATCCGCGCTGAAAGAATCGACCACGCCGAAAGAAACGAAGCTTCTTAAGGCCTCGCACACCTATCCGGGCCGAATCGAACGAAAAGTCGGAATTACCTACGTATTCTATTTCTGAAGTCGAACAATCGTTACATTTAGACGGAATCAGATGACGTCATTCGAATTCGTCTAGGATTTGGGTAGCTTCCGAATTCTTATAGCGATTCATCCGTTTCGGCGCGGATAACTGTGCGAGGTTTCATAGGATTTCATACAACGAATTCTAAAATTAGATTCTTTCTGCTTATTCAGCGCGTTCGATGCGATCACCTTTAATCTTTGACTATTTATTATAAGGACTAGCCTTGCGGTAGCATTTCCCCTCTGCCACGTTATGAGAACAATTGATCATGTGAATTTACATTCAATTTTATACCTTATCACTTAACGAGACAGCCTATAATTGCGAAACAATAACTACGAACTTATGAGTTTGGGGTTCACACGAGACTACTTTTCATGATTTTTAACCAAATTAGAATCTAAAGTTATGGGGAATAAAATTCAAAGTTGCGGATTTCATGTTACCTGGCTCTCGCAGAAATGTTTGTTAGTAGAATTACACGCGTAACTAGTCCCTACATAAGTAGTCAAAGCTTTTAATACGGTATTACTTAACGAAGTCCGCTCTTAAGACGGTCTACCGCCAATATCATTGCTTCCCGCGCTTGCCCGGTGGTTTCTGCAGCTGGAATGTTGATGTGTCGGTCGAGGGCATCGCTCCGAAACCAGACACGTTGAACGATGTCGTGGCTACAGGCTGCGGCTGCCAATTTGACCCTGGAATGACATAGTCATTGATTTACCAGTCTAAAACTTCCGACATAATTTAAGCCTGTTTTATTAAAAATATATTGAACATTGTCAAACAAACTATCTAGTCACATTTTTCTTCTTATCGTGTGGGCAGAGCCCTGGTGTCAGAGTTTTTTACGGCCTCTGACGTGGTTTTTATGTAACGACTACTACCACCAGAGATAGTAGCCGAGAACAAGGGCTTAACACGTTCGCGGACAGTGACCGGCTATAGCAGTGATAACAATAAAAGTTCTATTGTGTCTCGTTCACTGTCCGCGAACGTGTTAATCTGCCATCCGAAGCACGAAATCATTTTTCTTTTCAGACAATCAGGTGGTTCAGCCTGCAATATCCTAACCATAAAGTTATTATACCTTACAGTAATAGAGGAACTGACATGAGTTGTCAAATGTAACCGTTTTTGAACCGTTTCAGGAAATTATCGGCGGGAAGAAATTCGAGCATTGTCTATAATACGGAGTCAATCGTGAAATCGTGGATTATTTAATGAAATAGTGTTAGTATATTTCACAAAATTATCTACGATTTCACTTTCGATTCGCAATTATTCACAGAAACCGAATTTTTACCCTGCGATACGACCCCCAAAAACGGTTCTATTGCCTCGTGTCACGTATCTTTTTCTATTATACAGTGGTACCGCTAGGTACACGCTCTCCCAGTTGTCAGCTCCTCTATTCCGTAAGGTATAATATAACTTTACGGTCCTAACCAACAGTAACACATGCAAAGTCACATTTAAAGTACCAGAATCTAGCCTGGACTTGTATTATGATGACTAGACAACGATATAGACCTATAGGTTTAGACTTAACTTGTTTGTCTGAAATTAGAAACACAATCCAGCGGCTGTAGCGTGGAAAGGTTACGTCATGTCTTTTATCACGTTCGTTCGCACGCAAATAGAAAGATACCTAAGGCGCGATAGCGTTATTTCGCGCTGCCATGCTACGGCCGCAGTAGTTCTAGCTGCTAACTAATTTATAAAAATCCATAAATACCGCCATCGTCTTAAATGTCATTTTTTCTCTGATATAAGTAATATTCTATCAGTAATCTAATTTAATTACCAATTTAAAGTACGAATCTACCGACTGTATCTCATGTTTTATCTTCATGAACTCTTCATCGGGTTTAACTGGGAATTTCAAGTTTGGAATCCGTTAACCCACCATGACAACAGTACGACTAGGAAAATAATTACCCTCATCGACCTTCGTTTGCGCAGTCCCCCGACAAAACCCGAAGTCGTTTAGGGAAAAGGGTGCAAATTGCAAATTTAATTTCCGGGGGGGCGGGAGGTATTCATAGAAAAACAATGAAAAAGTAAGTACTGTACCATTTTTCCATACAAATATTCGGATTTCGGGGTTGGGGGGGGGGGACGGGGGGGACCCACCTATCCCCCCCCCCTGGATACGTGATTGATTTCACCATATCTACCAACGTTGTTCCCGTATCATATAGCACGTTGTTCAATTCGATGGTATGATTGACCACTTAAAAACCCTCAGCATATTAAGATTCTTCCCCTGTATTCCTGTATACACGAGCAGTTTCATATGAATGCATACAGGCCTTTTATAAAACGGAAAAAGTGCGAAACGTATATCGGTTTCCCCAATAATGAGATAGAATGAATAAAAACCATGAACATACCAGAGGTTTCAGCCAATGGGTAAGGTGATAAGGTGCTGCCGATGTATGTGAAAGGTGTTGGTCCTGCCAACTGTTGTAGGCTACCTGTAAAAAATTATATCCTCTTAGTTGACTGTGACCTACATTTTTAACCGATCAGGCGCGAATAGTAGGGGGTTTGGGCAATGGGTGCTATCGTAACTCCTTTATTTTATTAAATTTCATATCTACACTATTATAAAGCACAGTATAAAAAAGAGTATCTATTACTACAAACATAACGGACACTCCCTTCCTCCCACCAACTTTTTACCTCACCCCTTCTATCACCCTCCAGTTACTTAAGAAGAAGACTTAAGGTTCAATTTCTTTGGTTTCGCATGTGCTGACGTCATCTTGTCAATTTAAATTTATTGTACGCAGTGTCTAGGCTGTGACAGAAGTATGTCTATACATTGAATATATTAACAAAAAACTAAGACTCCAATTCACAGATTTTTTGTCTGTTTGTTGGTTTTTGCATAACACAAAAACTACAGGGCCGATTTTGATGAAACTTTGTATTTGAAAGCTAATGTTATTAGCACAGAACATTATAAGAGAGGTTAGAAATGCAAAGTAGCGCTTTTGCTTCGGAGACGGCTGTCGCCACTTGTCTTCCCGTTCACGCTGCTACAATTACTCATGCCCTCTCGCTCGCACCACGCCGCGCTCCTTATGGTGTTATGCAAATCATTGCATAAACTGTGGCGACACGTTCCACGCCTACTTTGCACTTCTAACCCCTCTTATAATGTTCTGTGGTTATTAGACTTAAAAACGGATAAATATTTTATCTGTTTACGAACATTACAACGTTGAGGACGAAGCCGCGGGTAAAGGCTCGTATTTTATTTATAATAGTGTAGAAGACAGAATTTAAATACAATTTTTACATGCATAACAAACTAAAGTACTAAGAAAGTTGTTTCCATTAGAATCCTAAAATATTAAGGGCCTATGTCGAAAATAATTAAAGCGAAATGGGCGTGTGATGGCTTATATTACTGCCTGATGCGAGAGAAAGAGATGGGGCGGCGCGCGCGACTGAAACGACGCAAGCGTAAAACAATCTTGATTTAATTGTGATTGTACTATTTATGTAAGTTCAATTCTGCTCTAATCAAAATTTGTAAAATATCAATCTCTTTTTTTTTAAATCAAGTCTCCTGTTTCTATTATTCACCGTTTAGCAGTTCCAAGCGTTTATAAATAAAAGCTGAGGCTACTTTGACTTGTTTTTCTATCGAGAAAATGTGTCTTAATCGTGTTTTGGCTCTTGTCAAAACTTCAATTATATGTTCAATTTACACATATCCGCTAATCATACTCCTACTGTTAGTACTTCATGATATATGACGCTTTTTAGAATCCTATTTTTTTCACATAGCCTCTTAAAAAGTATAACATACCTATTGCAGCTTTAGGATCAGCCAATACCGCACTCGGAGGGTTTGCACTCATATGGGTAGACTTATTCTTCTTTCTGTTACTATCCGCCGCAAACAGCATCTGGTCCAAGCTTGAGTTTGCTGGAAATAACAACCACAATTTTAATAACATGGAACGCAATATTTATTACAGAAATCATTGGTGGAGAGATACAGAGAGTTATTGACACCCAATCATGAGGGTTCGGGTTCGAATCCGCACGGACAACGTGCCATGTACGTATATGGTTTGTACTTATATACAAACCATAAACCATAAAATATGAGGAAACCTGCATACGCTTTAAAGGCCGTACAGAGGCGGTTTCGCGGGAAAGCGGGCCGGAGGCGGACCTGCGGGAAGCGAATAACTCCGGACCCGCGCGTATTTCTGTGTTGTAGGGTACATACAAACTCGAACATTACCACCACACCACACCATACACAACAAAACGCACAGAAAACCGAGCGGGTCCGGAGATATTCGCTTTCAGCAGGTCCGCCTCTCCGGCCCGCTTTTCCGCGATACCGCCTCTGTGTGGCATGGCCTTCAAGAAGAAATGCGTGTGTGAAGTCTATTAATCCGCATTGATCACGCATGGTGAAGAGGTAATTTTAGAAGAGCTAGAACAAGCATATAGAACCAAGTGCGCATGCAGAAACCATCTTGTTTCTATAGCAGTATTGTTCTGTTCAAGCATTATAAATCATTTTATGTATTGCCCAGGGTGATCAGGCTAGTAGACTTGTTATAGATGGATGTGATACAACAGCGTCACAGACAAAGTTACTATTGGCTATGTGCGAAGTCGGTGTAGGGAACTGTCAAGTCGATCATAGCGCAGACTGTGGCAGAAATTGGAACTTTTTACAGCGAAGGTGTGTCAGATTTGCTTGAATCTATGCAAATCTGGGCACTCACTCAACGCTCAAATACCTAAAACTACAAAGACTACCTGCAAAATTTTAAGTCGGTAGGTGTTCACAAAAAAAAAAGATTTTTCGCAATTGAACTCCCAAAGGTGTGAAAACGGGGGTGAAGGTTTGTATGAGAATTAAAAAAAAAAGGCAATTCCAGACAGTTATAGTTAAATATCCTCCTCGTTTATTTAGTTTTTACTTTATCTAAACTATTATAAAACTGTAGCAGGAAATTTGTCTGTACATTGAAGATATTAACAAAAAAAAAAGTTACGATATGGTTTTTAGGTATCCCTGATTCCATATCAGCAATTTTTGGATTTTTTGTCTGTGTTTGTTTGTGTGTTTGTTTGTTTGAACGAGCATCACGCAAAAACTAGTGAACCGATTTTGATGAAACTTTTTTGTTTGATAGCTTATTATCTGAGTTAAGTTATATAATGTGTGCGGACGAAGTCGCGGGTGAACGCTCGTTTTAAAATAAAAGAACAAACTTTGTCCTAACATTTTATACACAAATAATTCACGGGGCCGTAGTGCGCTAGATGGCGCTAGCCAATACCTTACATAAGTAGACGAACTGACATGAATTGTCAAATGAAACCGTTTTTGGGAACTTATCGGCAGGGTAAAAATTCAAACTCTGTGTATAATTCCAAGTCTAACGTGAAATCGTGGATAATTTAATGAAATAGTGTTAGTATATTTTAACTACGTCAATCAACATATCACTATTAACTCCGATAGCCAAGCAGCCTTGCTAGCCATAGACTCTCCGATCATAAAGTCTAGGCTAGTACAGGACTGCGTATCACAACTGAATGCTCTAGGCAATAACAATCAGCTTGTGCTACAATGGGTGCCAGAGCACTCAGACATAGAAGGGAACGTAAGGGCGGACGAGTTGGCCAGAAGAGGAAAAGAAAACCACTTCATAGGCCCCGAACCCTTTCTTGGGGTACCTGGCAGTCTAACACGCGATTCTTTGAACAAGGTCAGCTTTGGAGAGGCAATAAAGCTTTGGTGCAACACCCCAGGCAAGGGCCACTCCAAAGGCCACTTATCAAAGGCTACAATCGCAAACTTGCGAACGGTCTCCTTGCCCTCAGCAGAGATCAAATTGGTACAATAGCAAGGTCACTCACAGGCCACTGCAAATTAAATAAGCACATGAACACACTGAAGCTAAGTGACACCACCGGCTGCAGATTCTGCAAGGAGGAAATGGAGACTCCTCTGCACCTCCTATGTGACTGTGGCCCCCTGATGTACAAACGTAGTACTCATCTAGGTAGGCAGGTTCTGTCACCAGATGAGATACAAACTATCCCTATCAAGAATCTACTGCGTTTTCTGGCCGCAGTGGGGATTGGTAAGGAACTTTCAAAAAGGGCGTTCACAAAGGACCAGCGATGGTCTACGTGGCACAGGCTCAGCAAGCCTGTCAAGGCCCAAAAACCCCCCCTAATAATTTAATGAAATAGTGTTAGTATATTTCACAAAATTATCTATGATTTCACTTTAGATTCACAATTATTCACAGAACTCGATTTTTGACCCTGACGATAAGTTCCCGAAAACGGTTCTATTGCCTCGCGTCAAGTATCTCTTGCTCACTTGGCTGTCAGTTTCTCTATTCCTAGTATAGTAATTTTATGGTCACAGACAAAAATGTTAAAGCATACTAACATGATGGGGCTTCGAAGACATTCGTGGGGTCTTTCAGGACGTATTTCCTTAAGTTCAGGTACTGCTCCTTCTGAGCTTCGACTAGGGTGTGGACAGCTTGCAGACGACCAGCCAGCGCTACCAGAGACTCGTGCATTCGCCTTATACCGAGGGTCAGCTCTGTGGAGGAAAATATGAAAAATAAATTTAAACCTAAAATAAATAGTAAAAAAGTTGTACATTGAAATGAATAGAAAAATTTTTAGGGGTGATTCAAACCATCAAACTGAATAACTTTTAGTATGGAACCGAAACAGGAATAAAAAAATCTGCTGTTTCAAACATTGGAGTCGAGGTTATTTTTTTGCGATTTCTGTTTTGCTCTCTTAGTAAAAGGTGCTCAGTTTGATCACCTGAATCATCCCTGAAAATTTTGCTTATTATTTTTTTATCACCCAGTTTTCCTACTCCTCCTATTTTCTTTGATTAATTCATTGCGGGTTCCAAGAGAGATTAGATTCATCCCCCGGGCTCGCTGGACTTGATTATCTAGTGTTGTGAATGGTCGCCGCTGTATACCTGGCTTACAGGAGTTACAGCGGTGGGAATGTGTGGTGGGCCTATGCCCGACAAAAAAAAAATTATCACCCAGTATAAAGGTGTTTGTTACTGTATAATAGTTTAAATCTAAATATTGTGAATGTAGGCTCTTTTGTCACCATTTTAGCCGCCCCTACGTCGGGAGAGGCTAAAATGGTGTACCTTTTTATTTATAGTAGTGTTTAATATGTGTGTGTGTTTGTATATTCGTTAGGTAGTGTTAGGTGTTTATTTCATTGTAAAATTGTTTCATTTTGTAGAGTCTTAAGGGTTAAGGCACGAAGGGGCTGACGTAACCTCAGGGTTAAAAGCTCCAAAAAAAAGGATTAAAAAAAGAAAAAAAAGAAAAAGGTGTTTGTGGGTTTGGTGGTGGTTGGGCTGGTTAACAAGTTTGCAATTTTTAATTTGAGAAGGTATTGGTATTTTTTTTAATGAAAGTTGTTCAGTTTAATGATAATAAACAAAATGATTTATATTTAGAAGTATAATTGATTGACTGATTGGTTAATGGTCTGGAGCCCTGGAAATACGACCACAACTTTCTGTAACATTTTGAATAATGCATGAGCGATTAAAAATACCTTCTTCAGTAAGTAACTTCGGTGAAGCCTGCATCTGTTTGTCAGCAACATCCATCTGCCTCCTGAATGTGATGAGTTGCTGCTCCAACTCCGTGATGAGGTCCTTGACGTACGCCGGAGGTCCAGTACCTTCGAGCTCCAAGCCTGCGGAGGAAATACACAATTTTACATACATAATTTTATAAAAAAAATGTGAAAAGCTGACCCAGATTCGTTGACTAAAGTGGAAATTATAATTAGACAACAGATTTTGATGTAACTTACGACACAGAATAGGTACAGTACGACCAGGAAAATAATCCGCTCGTCAATCTTCGTTTGCGCAGAGCAGTGCAAAATCAGGTATTCTCGTATCTCGCTCCAACTCGAACAGCAGACTTATGGATGCTTCGCCAGCGAGAAGGGCGCGAAAGCAATAATACAATCTATCTATACTATTATAAAACTGTAACAGGAAGTTTGTCTGTACATTGAAGATATTAACAAAAAAAAAGTTACGATATGGTTTTTAGGTGTCCCCGATTCCATTTCACCAATTTTTGGATTTTTTGTCTGTCTGTTTGTTTGTGTTTTTGTTTGGGTGTTTGTTTGTTTGAACGAGTATCACGCAAAAACTACTGAACCGACTTTGATGAAACTTTTTTTGTTTGATAGCTTATGATCTGACTTAAAATCTGGTATATAATTTGTGCGGACGAAGTCGCGGGTTAACGCTCGTATAATATAATAACAATAAACGTACATGAAAGGCAGGACGACTGCTAAAAAGGTCTATCAATTCAAAGTATCAAACTGTAATAAAATTTTAAGATTTTAATACCATTCATCCGGTGTTAATGAACTATTTTTTTTTTTAATGAAAACACATCAATTTTAGCTTTAGTTGTTTTTAGGTTATCACTAAATAACTGACTCGTTTTACTTACTAGGTGAAACAAAAATGCTCTCAGCATTCGCCAGGGCGGTGGCAGCAGCAGAACGGAGACGCTTCGAGTGAGCTCGCGCTTTGGATACCTCTGCGCTAAGAGATAGAGCCAGGCGGAACGTCGCTTCTGCATCCTTTGACACCTGCAAACATTATTTGTATATAAATGGTGCAGCGCAGACCAAAGACGTTCTACAGCGTGAAATTGAAATCATTGCCATCCTTTTAAACTAAGAGTCTACACATCAAACTGAACAACTTTAACTATGGTACATACAAAACATGAGCAACATAACCTAAGTAAAAGCTATGGATTGAGCGAAGCAAGCTCTAAATTTTTAGCACCATGTCTTAGCTGTGAACGGAATTCTTTAGGATTTCGTGTAGGCACAGTAATTAAAACAGAAACTTAGAGCGAGTGAAGAGAGCTCAACATTTCTCTGCTCTACAAAGTGGTTATACAGGTTGAAATTGATATCATTAGCATCCTTTTAAACTAAGAGTACCCATCAAACTGAACAACTTTCACTATGGGAGCAAACAGATCGGAGCAACAAAATAATCAGCTGTTGCATACATTTGAGTCGCGTAGGCATTGCAGTTTAGTATACATTATGGAACAGCAAATTATTTCTTTGCTCTGATCGGTTTGCTCCCATAGTGAAAGTTGTTCAGTTTGATGGGTAGACTCTTAGTTTAAAAGGATGCTAATGATATCAATTTCACCCTGTATATCAATCAATGTACATTTTCCGCCGAATTTGCCGCCCCTAGTAAAGTGCCGCCCGGGCATTTGTCGTCGTCCCCCCCCCCCCCCCCGTCCCCCCGCTACGCTACTAAGAACTAACAAAGGTGGTAGCCAGTCCACAAAAACACGATACAATTAAACATATCCCTTTGTCGCCTCGCTAGACACCCACGCGAAGAAATAAGGTAGTCTATTCTAAGCCATACAACTATTAAAGATGCTTACCACAGAATTATAAGAGGGGTAGAAGTGCAAAGTAGGCGTGGAACGTGTCGCCACAGGTTATGCAATGATTTGCATAACACCATGAGGCGCGCGGTGTGGTGCGAGCGAGAGGGCTTGAGTAATTGTAGCAGCGTGAGCGGGAAGACAAGTGGCGACAGCCGTCTCCGAAGCAAAAGCGCTTCATCGCATTTCTAACCCCTCTTATAATATTCTGTGATGCTTACTTTATGCAGTGGTTTGATGGAAACTCTCATCACTTCAGAGCTGAGAGACTTCTGCTTTTTGACAAACTCTTTGAACGAGTCCACTGTCGTGAGAATCTCGTTGGGCAGCTTCGCTTGCTTTGGTGGTTCACCTGGAAAGACACGAAGTTATAGCCTGTGAGATTCCACTGCTGGGCCCTCTAAGGCGAGAGGGAGTGGGCTCTACTTTACCACAGAGCTATAGTATACGTACAGGGTGAAATTGATATCATTGGCATCCTTTTAAACTAAGAGTCTAAACATCAAACTGAACAACTTTTATTTTGGGAGCAAACCGATCGGAGTAAAAAAAATATTTGCTGTTCCATACTAAACTGCAATTTTTGCTCAACTCAACTGTGTGAAACAGCGAATTTTTTTTTTTGCTTTGATTGGTTTGCTCCCATAGTAAAAGTTGTTCAGTTTCATGGGTAGACTCTTAGTTTACAAGGATGCCAATGATATCAATTTCACCCTAAATACAGGGTGTAATCAAACGCCCAAGTAATATTCAAAGGGGTGCTTTAGACCATCAAACTAAAAAAGTTCACTATAAAGTCAACATCGAGAAAAAAACAGCTATTTCATACAAAATTGCAGTACCTATTCGACTTAAATGTATGGGACAGATGTATTTTTTCGGCTTTATCTCGAAAATAAAAGTTGTTCAGTTTAATTGTCGAAACCAACCCTTAAAATTTTAACTATTATAAAACTGTAACAGAAGTGTGTCTGTAGATTAAATATATTTTCACCACTCCAGGCGGAAAGCGTCAACTTTCGTCCCGCTGCGCTAAACGAAGTTGCCGTTTTACGCCTCCGTCGAGGAGAAAAATAGTATACTAACCTCGGGCAGTAAATAAGAAAGCCTCAGATCACATATTTGTTGACCTCGGCTTCAACATTTCTTACTCTCCTGCCCTCGGAGTGTAATCTACTATTACAAAAAAGATAACAATATTGTTTTTATATTTAGGCGTCCCCGACTCCATATTAAACTTTTTTAGAATTTTTGTCTGTCTGTCTGTTTGTTTGTTTGTTCGAGTATCACGCAAAAACGTTGTATGCTTCTAATTTGTGCGGACGAAGACGCGGGTAAAAGCTCGTATTTAAATAAAACCCTTTAATAATATTGAAAAAAAAATAGACATACTCTTCGCATCGCCGGAGGCGGTCGTGTTGGTTCCAATGCCGCTAGGTGCCACGCCACCCAACCCGAGACTTGGTGCAGCTGAAATAAGTAAGGAAATACGATTAAAAATAAATAAATAAATAATGCTCACAGGCTTTATATTGTTCTGATATCAAACGTAAGCTACAAACCAGTTATGGTTTATAATGCGTCGATTTTTGTTAATTCACTAAACATTAAACATATATGTCATATTTAATATATTGTCATATATCTATACTATTATAAAACTGTAACAAGAAGTTTGTCTGTACATTGAAGATATTAACAAAAAAAAAGTTATGATATGGTTTTTAGGTGTCCCTGATTAAATTTCACAAATTTTTGGATTTTTTGTCTGTCTGTTTGTTTGTTTGTTTGAACGAGTATCACGCAAAAACTACTGAACCGATTTTGATGAAACTTTTTTTGTTTGATAGCTTATGATCTGACTTAAAATCTGGTATATAATTTGTGCGGACGAAGTCGCGGGTTAACGCTCGTCAATTAATAAAAAATGTCTCAAAACTGAAGCGAAGTATGTTCACAATGTTAAAAAAAACATAATTACCCGAAATAGATGGTTGCGTTCCAGCAATAGAAGTAGTTCCTAATTTTGCACCTGGAAAATCAATTTAGTTAAATTAATTATACATACATACATACATAAACTCGACCAGCATGACTAGTATGGCAGCGTGATATAACGCTATCACACCTTTACTCTCTTTCAATTTGCGGGCGAACGAAAGAGATACAAGACGTGATAAAGCCGTATCACGCACAACATGCTAGCTACGGAGAAACCGTAACATGTTACGGGTGATACGGCTATATCACCGCTTTTATCTCGTTCGTTCACGAGCAAATAGAAAGAGAGCGAAAGCGCGATAGCGCTACATCACGCTGTGATACTAAAGCGGCAGGGGTCTATCTTCTGCTGTCAAGCTGGCCTAATGTTGACAGACAGTGCCCTCTGGAGGGGCAATAACAATTCAAGTAATAAACCAGACCAGACCCCTTTCAGTGTGGAAAAGACAAAAAAATTTCGCTGACGCTGATAGACTGAACCAAAACGTAAACACTTATTAGACATCGATAGTCATAAAATCCTATACAATTTATATGAAGTTAGATGACTGACTCCGGAGTCAGACAGCAGCCGTCGTAGTGCAAAAAAGGGGTTACATCAATAAGGACAGCAATAAGTAGCAATCTCCTTTTTTAACTAGAACGAATTTGCCATGTGCATCTCTTATGAAAATGACAGCCAAACATAGAGTAAATTTTTATAAAACTACTGTGCAAATAATTAATATTACAATTCAATTAAATAAAAAATATTTTCTAAACACAAATATGATGTGATTAGATACCTATGTATCTAACACAAAACATTTGAGAAAAAATATTGTTTTTTCCAAAGTAACAGTTTTGATGTAGATTTTGATTTCAATTTCTACAAAAATAAACAATGAATAAATCTTACCACCAGACGGTACAATAGTCTTATAGCAATCCCTTCTAGGACTTTTAAAGCCATAGACACCTCTATTTGTACAATCAAATTTCTCATCCTTGTTAAAAGAGTTTGCTAAGATATGTGGACTTTCATTCGGCAGCATTTGGAAAGTCTGAGTGATAGGAATGAAGGGACTTCCATCGGGAGAAAAGTGAGGGAACATGATTCTGCAAGGAAATTATCTTAATATAGGGTATGAATGGGCATCAAGTTAAAGAAAGAAAATACTTCCCGCAAAGGGCAAATGTTTGTGTGATGAAAATGAATATTTATACCCGAGTCGAGGGTGTTTGTATCTACAGGGTGTAACAAAACACCCTAGTAATACTTAAGGGACCATCAAACTGAACAACTTTCACTATGGACACACTCCAGACACTGCCTACAAAAAACAGAAATTGGCAAGATGACGTCAGCACATGCGAAACAGAGTCTAGCCTAACCCGATCAAGTTTTATTTAATTTTTTCTCGATGTTGTCTCCATAGCATAAATTGTTCATTTTATATTGTATCTTAAAATTAAAATATTTCTGAACCCTTTAAGTATTACTAGGAATTTTCTGGACTATGATATTCTGAAAACAATGGATACATACTAGTGTCAATAGTAACTACAACATAGCAGGAACTTACCGAATAGACCAGTAGTTTGTGCAGTAGTGCTTTGACCTCCAAACAATCCACCGCCAAGACCAGCTTGCCCTGTTGCAGTGCCAAATCCTCCAAAGCCCCCAAGTCCACCAAGACCGGTGTTTGCTGTGCTTGCTGCTGGACCACCGAGGGTTAAACCTGAAGAATGCAGATCAAATTAAATGAAACTGGTTTTTTTGGGTTCCATAGTCAAACAAAGAACCCTAAGGCTGGGTCACACAGAGTGCAGCTGCGGAACGGCTGTAGTTGTAAATTATGGGATTATATATACGAGGTTCACACTGCGATGGCTACCGTTCCGCAGCTGTTCCGCAGCCGCGCCGGACTGCATCGTAATTCTAGTCGCTCCAATTCAATCCCCTAGCTTACAGCTACTGCGGGCCCGCAGACGTTCCGCAGCCGCTCTTTGTGTGACCCAACCTTTGTACTTTCATACATTCTGTCTGTCTGTATGCCCCGCCTCAATTACTCGTTCATTATTGCACCTATTGAATCGAAATTTAGCATGAAGTTAGATAACAATGACTCAAAAACTGAAATGTGGTTATTTTTCTAACCCCTAACGAAAAGGGGGTTAAAGGGGGGTAGTTTTTTTAAATAAATTGAGTGAGATGTCGTTGGGTTGGATATGGACAGTTTTTTTAACGTGGAACAAAACACCCATACATACTAAGTCATAACAATGCTTGTATCTCGAGATATATGTGCTCAAAGTCAAAAACGGCTTTTCAATTCTAAATTTACAAAGCCTGGATTATCGTTGCATGTGGTGATCAATGGATGAACATTTCATTTTAGAAAAGGTACCAAAATTGGAAAACCAATGGATGGACATATAGGTTGATGATGATTTTAAGAATAATAAATACCTGTCGCTGCAGTAGAAGTGTTTGTGCCAGCTCCAAAGTTAAGTCCTCCTGTGCCAAGACCTGTGCCGGCTCCAAATGCAGAACTATTGGCACCAAACGCTGGGGTTGTTGTTCCTAAAAATTTATTGTATTTTGAGTTATTATCATGATAAGGATATGAACAAACATTTAACAGAGTGAGCGATGTGAAACTTATTTCACAGTCAGAGTATACTTTTGAAGCCCTTTACGTATAGTATATAGCAAGCGTGGCCAAGACTTCGACCAGATGGTCTTTTATGGTAGCCAGCAATGAGTTCAATAAACTAAAAATAAAAGAAATCTATTTTAAAATCATCATACTGTTTTCTATTAGCACGGGAATTTTAAGTGAAGTTATAAGGGTGACGTAGAAAAAAAAACCTAAATCGAATTTCTATGCGATATTGTTCCTTAGGACCACAGAACTATACCCTTAGAATTCCTGACCCCTAGGGTGCTGGCGTAATGCCCATAAACTTATTATTTATAATTAATGGACTCTTGCTTGAGCGTTAGCAATGCATTTTCGCCAGTGTCAAGTAGTTTATGGGAGAATCTATCTCAATCTCAGGAATTGTTTTTGGTTAAGAATAAGAGATTGAGGATCGCGGAGCCTCGTGGCAGGCGAAAACGCGACGCGCGAAAACCACGCGAGACGAGTGCTCCGGTCAGTACCTGCAACGTGACTACATAAAGTTATTATACCTTATACAGGAACTGACATGAGTTGTCAAATGAAACCGTTTTTGGAGGTTTTCAGGAAATTATTGGCAGGCAAAAATTCAAGCACTGTCTATAATAAGGAGTCAAACGTGAAATTGTGAATTACTTAATGAAATAGTGTTAGTATATTTCAAAAAAATTATCTAAGATTTCACTTTCGATTTGCAATTATTCACAGAAACAGAATTTTTACCCTGCGATAAGATCCCCAAAAATGGTTCTATTGCCTCGCGTCATGTATCTCTTTCTATTATACAGTGGTGCCGCTAGGTACATCTCACTCTCTCAGGTGGCAGTTCCTCTATTCCGTAAGGTATAATAACTTTATGGTAATGCCAATGCTGTAATGCCATGGCCAATTTTCGTGTTTCCATACTTGTAAGGAGGTTATGGATCCGTTAATATCCATGGTTTGAACCACAAAACATTATAAGAGGGGTTAGAAATGCAAAGTAGCGCTTTTGCTTGAGACGACTGTCGCCACTTGTCTTCCCAATCACGCTGCTACAATTACTCATACCCTCACGCTCGCATCACGCCGCGCGCCTTATGGTGTTATGCAAATCATTGCATCACCTGTGGCGACATATTCCACGCCTGCTTTGCACTTCTAACCCCTCTTATAATGTTCTGTGGTTTGAACGTGCTTGTCTATCGCTAGAGTAAGACAATTAAATTTTAATTACACTCACCAAAGGCGGGTGCTGTCGAAGTCGCTCCAAATGCAGGTGTAGTATTCGCCCCAAACGTTGGAGCAGCTGACGTGCCGAAGGTAGGGGCAGTCGAAGTGGCCCCAAACGTAGGCGCTGCTGCCCCAAACGCTGGCGTACCACCTGCCCCAAATGCTGGCGTAGCGGTATTAGCCCCAAAAGCAGTCGTTCCAGTCGCCCCAAAAGCTGAGGTGTTTGTACCCCCGCCAAATGCCGTTGACGCTCCAAAACTAGGTGCAGCTGATGTAGGTGTGCCGAATAGGCCTGTTGACGGTTGAGAGGTCGCCGTCAGACCAAATCCAGGAGTAGCAGGACTAAAATTTTAAAAAGAATAAGAAAATTTTTCGCGTCAGTTAAGAGGTTAGAACTTTATGTCAATATTTTTTTTTTCTGTTGTTGTTTTTACTCAAGAGCTTTTTGGATAAAGATTCGGTGACATACAATCTGCTTGCGTAAAATATGGAAAAACTTGGGTTCCTGAGGCAAAGAAGAATGAATTTTAACTTACTTGTTGCCGCCAAAGTTGAATCCTCCGCTCATTCCTGTGGCAGGAGCGCTTGAAGGCGTTCCAAAGGAAAAAGACATTTTTGGTACGTATTTTATGCTATCGCAATTGAAAGATGTTCTGAAATACTGAAAGAATTTATAAATTCTTCACATACACACTAACGGTTACAGAGACAGCCATTTTCACAGATCAATTAGAACGCAGTGTTGCCAGCCGCATCTTGTCAAAAGTAACCGGAAATAGACAAAAAAGTAACCTTTCATATTTTTTTCCAGTAAAAAGGTATTAAAAGTTGATAGACAGATGTTGGTTGTATTTACCTACAGAATAATACAGTATAAACAATTCAGTAGCGTTTTTCATTTTAAGTTGCATTTTTCATCAAATTGATTGATCGAGCGAGAAAGTGAGACGCTCAATTTAGTCATTTGGTATACAATAATGCGAGAGAGAAAAACGTGTTTTTTGGAGTTGCACTTGCTACGTTACGAACGTTTTGGGTTTTAAAATATGCAAAATATATGAAAAAGCGTTCTGTTTCATGGAAAAATAAGAATTTAATATTGATTATACAAATTTCGAAAAATCACCAAAATGTAACCTTTTGAATCATGTAACCTAAAAGTAACCTGGCACAGCTAAAAATCACCTAAAAGGTTACAAAAGTAACCTTCTGGCAGCACTGACCGAACGAGATGAGAATCGAGAACCGAACCGAACACTTGTATTCATTAATCTGAGACCGAATCACCGAACACTAATCTGAGCCGAACACGAAAACCAGTGTTGCCATACTTAAGTTAAGTAAGAATTATCCCAGATTGACAGCAAATATTATCATGTTTTTATCGCATCACTCAAAAATACTCGTATCTTAGAACCTCAAAGAGTGTCAAATGATGCATGGAATTCAATCATGCTTACCTATATTGCGTTCCACTATTTAATGTTACCTATTTATGGGTAGGAAAGAAACTCTTGATTGAAACGACACAGTGAGGAAATATGTCTATCTCTCTATTCTCATTAGAACTTCAATTTTAGTAATAGATATTTGAAAACTGTTTTACGCGGTACTAAACCCCAGTATGATGTATCATTGGAATTCGACGGATAATATGGTTGAAGATATAGTGATTGGATACACAGATTTCAAAGAATTTAAAAATTATCGTGTATTATCGCGGAATTTTTGTGAATTATCGTGCGATATAACTGACTTTTATTTTCTATCGCATGCCCCTCTAAAATATTGTGGAACTAGGAAAATTATCCCACGTCTGGCGACACTGACGAAGACGAACAGACTACGAATTGAAAGCGAACGGAACGAGGAACGGAACGGTGCGGTTTTTTTTATCAAATACTATTTACGTTTACGGCTCTGGAAGCAGTCCTTTTTGAGCCATTCGATTCGTTAAAGAGGTGTTTAAAATTAAATAAAAAAAAGTTTTTTAACGAATGAGGTGTTTTCTGACAGCTAGTAAAACGTACTTCCAAAATGCTGCCCATCGCGATAGATGGCCTTGACGCGAGATGGATGCAAAGACGGTAATTTAAAGGCTAAAAATAAAGCAAACAATTCATATGCTTAGTCAACTTTGCTCTACCAAAGTCACATCAGAGGTGAAATATACGGAGTGAATTTTTTGTCCTTATCTTTTTGAGATGTTTTGAATCGCATTCACAGATTTAAAAAAAAATACTGTCGGCAAGAAAATGGGAAATTAACACAACAACTTTTTAAAATACCAATCGATCCTGTTTCTTATAACTGAAAAATATCCCTCGTTTGCGCAGTTCCTAAGGATCAAAAATCTCTATAGTACCAATTAAGGTCAGACACTCATAGTACCTAAGTACTAGAAATGTCAGAAATCGCAAAAAACGTTTCCCATACATTTCGTAGTTTCGTATTTGGCTTTGGTCCTACTGCTGCTCATGCGGTAGACCTTACCAGGTAGGTCGGCTCTAACTCTGAAGGTCCGCCAGGACTGCGTCTCTGTGGGTTTCCTGGGGATTACCCCGGATCTGTTCGTGGGTAAGGTGGTAGAAAAAGTAAATTCCCACTCCTGAAGTTGGAGTCTCATTTCCTACGAAATGTATAAGAAAAGTTTTTGCTATTTCTGATATTTATATTTTGGTATAATAGGTATCATTGTTTCTAGTACTCTGACCTCATTTGGTCCCATGGTGATGTTTGATCCTTATAAGAAACAGGATCAATTGGCATAAGCAAAAGTTTTTGTGTAAATTGTCCATTTTCTTGCTGACAGTAAGACTAATTAATAGTTTAATATCTATTCTATATCTATCTATCTATCTATCTATCTATACTATTATAAAACTGTAACAGGAAGTTTGTCTGTACATTGAAGATATTAACAAAAAAAAAGTTACGATATGGTTTTTAGGTGTCCCTGATTCCATTTCACCAATTTTTGGATTTTTTGTCTGTCTGTTTGTTTGTGTGTTTGTTTGTTTGTTTGAACGAGTATCACGCAAAAACTACTGAACCGATTTTGATGAAACTTTTTTTGTTTGATAGCTTATGATCTGACTTAAAATCTGGTATATAATTTGTGCGGACGAAGTCGCGGGTTAACGCTCGTACTATTATAAAACTGTAACACGAAGTTTGTCTGTACATTGAAGATATTAACAAAAAAAAAGTTACGATATGGTTTTTAGGTGTCCCTGATTCCATTTCACCAATTTTTGGATTTTTTGTCTGTCTGTTTGTTTGTTTGTTTGTTTGTTTGAACGAGTATCACGCAAAAACTACTGAACCGATTTTGATGAAACTTTTTTGTTTGATAGCTTATGATCTGACTTAAAATCTGGTATATAATTTGTGCGGACGAAGTCGCGGGTTAACGCTCGTATACTATATTTTTGTGCTCTCCCCATATATATTAATATTACGTATGTAATATTAATGCTGTGTGTTCTACTGTACGGAACAGTTAGCGTAGAAATAAAATTCACACTTGACCAAGGTTTTTATTATTTGTAATTATATAAGGTCTAACAAAATTAGGTGAAACTATTTTAAGGGGATGATCAGACCATCAAACTGAACAACTTTCTCTATGGGACCAATATCGAAATCGCGAAAAAAAAATCAGCTGTTCCATACAAACCTACTCTACCTAAATGTATGGGACAGCATAGAGAAAGTTGTTCAGTTTGATGGTCTGATCATCCCCTTAAAATAGTTTCACCTAATTTTGTTAGACCTTATATATAATCTCTTCGTAACTGGCTGTCGCATTCATTGAAAAAAAGAAAACAATCCATAAAATTTGTAGCTTTCGAAATTGCCAGTTGCTGTCATTTAAATAGGGAAATATTCTACAGTATTGTCTAAAAATGAATCACTTGGCGAATGGAGGGTATATGTACAAGTCCTGTAAAGCTATATTCAGGACTACATCTGTACCTACAGGTATTGATATGGCCATGCCGAAGACACATCGAAAGCCTGTGAAGATTCCGCAGCCGACGCAATATCGGCTCACAGATGTTCAGTTCAAACTATTGGTCACAGATAACTTAAGGGCGGGTTGTGGTACAACTAGTAAAACTGAAGTTTTCCGGTGTGCTTATGTTTTTCTTAAATAAATTTAGTACGCCTTATTAAAGTGTGAATGTAGTTGATATGCTATCTTATTTTCTCTATCTGTTTAATGCCCAAGTAATGACGGTATCCACCAAAGCCAAAGCGGAGAAGGGCTGAGCAGAGATGGGCGGTGTTTCAAGCAAGCGGAGTGAAGATGTGTAAAATCAACCAATCGAATCATTGACTTACCAACTGCTGGATGTAATGCAACCAAAAGAGGATCAAAACACATAAAGAGAAACAATTTCGCGCCAGTCTTCGTTTGATTGACGGACTACGTGCAAGTCCGCATGTAGCACTGCTGTGCTGTATGAATTTGTAAAAACTACTCAAGCAAAATTTCATCAGGTTAGGTATTTTTAGTTGGATTATATTACCACAGAGTACTATAATATATTACTAACATGTACACACGGCGACACATCAAGCTATACAAAACCAACATAAGCTGGCCGCGCGTGGGTCGAGTAACGTATAACGTCGCGCGGTCAGCTTATGTTGGTTTTGTATAATTTTATGTGTCGCCGTGCGTAAATTCGTTTATGTAGGGCTTTTTTTCGTGAATTTTGTATTAGACCCGACGTCCGTAAGTTAGTAAGTCAAAGAATCGAATTGCTAAATTTTCCTCACTTGTCAGAATCAAGCTATTTTATTTAATCGAATTGCTAAATTTTCCTCACTTGTCAGAATCAAGCTATTTTATTTAATCGAATTGCTAAATTTTCCTCACTTGTCAGAATCAAGCTATTTTATTTAATCGAATTGCTCAATTTTCCTCACTTGTCAGAATCAAGCTATTTTATTTAATCGAATTGCTAAATTTTCCTCACTCGTCAGAATCAAGCTATTTTATTTAATCGAATTGCTCAATTTTCCTCACTTGTCAGAATCAAGCTATTTTATTTAATCGAATTGCTCAATTTTCCTCACTTGTCAGAATCAAGCTATTTTATTTAATCGAATTGCTCAATTTTCCTCACTAGCCAGAATCGAGCTATTTTATTTATTGGTCGATCGCCGCTCACTCCGTCACACATTACATTTTCACACATAAAATTTCACGTCTCCACTCGACTCCGCTCCGCCCATTTCCGCTTTGATTGCGCCATACAAAATATGAGAAAATTTTCGCTCCGCTTGAACCGTATCCACTGAAGCTGAGCGGAGCGGAGATGGGTAAATAACAAAATCCTATTGTTTGTTCACGACACATCTTTGCCCTATTCCGCTCCGTTTTGGTAGATTAAACTATATGGGTGTCTGTCGCCCGGGGCACATACCGATTTTGCCGCCCCCTTAATTTATCTTACCTACACAAAAATAACGGAGCGAGCGAAGCGTGCTCGACATATTTTTGCTCATCGATTCGGGTTGTGGTCAGGCATCTTTTGGTTAATACATGCCAAAATAGAAACTTAGAGCGAGCGAAGGGAGCTCGACTTTTCTCCGCAATATGAATCGGTTAGAGCTATACAGCTTTTTACGTACAAATCATGTGCAAAGTAACCGAAGTAAAAGCCATGGATCGAGCAAAGAAATTTTGAAATTTTTGGCACCACGGCTTAGCTGTGGTCGGAACTCTTTTGGATTATGTGTAGGCATAGTAATTAAAACAGAAACTTAGAGCTAGCGCAGCGAGCTTGACTTTTCTCTGCGCTACGAATTGGTTATAGGCAGAGCTCAATCACTCAATATTTTTCCCGAATTTGCCGCCCCTAGTAAAGTGCCGCCCCGGGCATTTGCCCCCCTGCTCCCCCATCGCTACGCTACTGTGTATAACGTCACGCCCATTCCCCAGTGGCGTAGGCACAGGCGACACCTTACAACAAACTTCGCCCCAATTTATATCCCTGCATCTTTTCAGTAGGTACTTACATGCCAATGGTTTTGAGTTGTATCATTTTACACCACTAAGCCGTTTTTTTAGGGGGTGTTAGGGTAAACAATTGCATTACTTTGATGGGTGATTGTACTTATGATACTGAACAACTTTCCCAAAGGTAAGAAGGGAAAAAAAAAATTTAACCTTTCATGCAAACGTCGATCAGCTGATTGCATTTATGTAAAATCCATTTTTTTTTTGCTACCTTCCTTAAGGTTCCTCAGGGAAAGTTTTTCAGTATCATGGGTTCAATCGCCCCTCAAAGTAATACAACTGTTTACCCTGACACCATGTATGGGTGCACTGGGTGCACATTAGGTTCACACACTATTTATCTCTCATGGATGCTGGAGTTTCCCGCGAGATCGAATCAGAAATGAAGAGATCCGCAGAAGAACCAGAGTAACTGACATAGCCCAAAGAGTTGCTAAATTGAAGTGGCAGTGGGCGGGGCATATTGCTCGCAGAACCGATGGCCGATGGGGCCGAAAAGTTCTCGAGTGGCGACCGCGTACCGGAAAGCGCAGCGTGGGTAGGCCCCGCACACGGTGGACCGACGACCTTGTGAAGGCGGCGGGAACCCGCTGGATGAGGGCAGCGCAGGACCGGTCGTTATGGCGATCCTAGGGGGAGGCCTATGTCCAGCAGTGGACGTCCATCGGCTGAGATGATGGATGCTGGAGCAGAGCCCCCGACCATTCACGAAGTCGGCACCCGCACCCTAAACTGACATATAACTGCCGCAACTTTGACGCAACTGGTTATGAAGGAAGGACTATTTTTCCATACTTATGATTTATGAACACACAAGAGAGGTGCCTATGACCGAAACTAAAAATTTCTCAAATGAAAAGAAAACCTGAGCCTCCATTCGTTCTGTATTCGGTTAAAAATTAAACAGACTTGGAAAGGAACTTTGCTCTTTGAAAACTCAGCCACCAACGGAATGAAAAATCAACTTTTCCTTTAGAATTGTAAAATCTTTCGTTACAAATGACTGCCGTAGACTGTGTATCTTTTATAAAGTTCGTAATTAAAAATCTTGGAAGTCAATTTAAGTTGGCCTGGAGGAAGACCGTTGATTCAAATGAATGGAGAGTAGAACTTTGTTATTATAGAGGTATTGTTCGTGCTAAGTGGATATCGATTAGTTTGCCTTTAAGTTTCCAAATATTGGTACTGCGTTTGGATTCTGCGTATAGCTGAATAAAATAAACCAACCTATGTCAAATTAGCTAGCCAGGCAATGTAACTGTGGGATACTAGTTAAATTGATGTAAAAAAAAGGTCAATTATTTGGTGATTCTTCAAATGGGTAATATCTAAACGATCACCAAAAAAATAAATAAATATCTTGGACATTGTTTAAATAATTTTATTAAAGACAAATAAAGTAAGGTATATTCATAATATAAATATTGGTCGCTTACGGGATTCGAATCAGCGACTCTCGGCACAGCAGGCAGGTTCACTACAGACTGTGCTACCGGGCCGTCATCAATTAAAAATAATAAGAACCTGGTCTAGTTTTTTTATCATTGCGGTATGCGTAGGATTCCTTCCGATTCGATATAGTTTAAGCCTATAAGTTTTAGTTTTACGGTAGTTTTCAGGGAGTACTAATTTTAGTGATATTATTATCTTTAAAACCGCCAAAAGTGGCCACTTTATCCGTAATTTTTCGATAAATTGAAAGCCAATCAGGACTACAATGTGACATTCTTGTTTTTTGGAAATGTTGTTTAATTGTTTAGAAATAAAAAATACGACTGAGGGCAGCACAATAGGCTCGGTAGGCTCCTAATGATCTGAGAAGCGCCCTCCAAAAAAAAAGGTAACGTATATAAGTGACAGCCTGTATACCTACAATCTAGGTGTGGTCCGAAGATTTGTTACAGCATAAAAACGTTTGGAAAACAATGTACTTACCTATCGAATGACTCTTGACTGCTAATTTCTCAACTTGCAAAACCAGCTTATTTACTAATCTCTCAGCATCTCTACCATAAAATCTGTAAACGCAATTAAGTCTAAAACTTCTCTTAACACATCGTTTCCTGGACCGTCCCATTTTACCACTACACATGCCATCAACCTTATATTCTCCACTATAAGGGCGAATTTCCTTCGTTTAGTAAATAGGATAAGTTGGTACGCCCTCCCTTTGTTGTCTAGTGCCTAGACTAGGGGGTGCGGGGTGCATTTTGTTTTATTTGCTCTGTCGCCATGCAGGGAGTGCTAGGTGAAAAAAAATCAGATTGTACAGACTTTATAGACAGGGATATTAAAAAAAAATGTTATCATAATTTGAAGAAGAAAAATACTTATTACAATTTAAAATGTCCTAAAGGAACAATCAAATAAGTCTTTATACGTATAGTCACAGCCAGTATAAGAAAGAGAATCTAGTACTACATACAGTACGGACACTCACTGCACAACTGGAAAAGCTAACAAAATACTTTCTGTCGCGTGGTACTGGTGGTAACGCGACACAAGGTTTCGTACTCAGCGCGTTTTGGTTGGCATCTCTCTATATCTCTATGTGCAATGCAAACCTTTTTTTAAAACGTAGATAACTGTGTTCTGTGCAGGGCCTGGAGTCGGAACCGGTACCAAAAGTACGAGTCTTTTACCGGTACTTAACGGTTCCTACCATTTACCTATACCTGCACTCCGCCTAGCAGCCGTACAGGTACCCAAATCAGGTACTAAATCTGTTTTCTGGATGTAACAGTACCAGTCTAATATCGAATTACTGATTAGAAATTTTAAAGTACAGGTACTACGTCTGTTACCGGTACCAATAGTACCGGTACGCGTCTGGAACCGGTGTCACACCAAAGCCAGTGGTACCGGTAAGTCAAGCCATGGTTCTGTGTACCTACGTACCACTACGACCGAATTATCTTCATCAAATTCATTTTCTCCTTTTACCATTATAAATTATCTTTCCTCATAATTTACTCTTAATACTCAAATAAATCTTCCTTTGTTGACACATAAAAGCAGGAATCCCACAAACTTTATTCCATCGGCAATAAAGTTCAAAATGCAAATAGTTTGAGCAGAACATTCTATCTATGTTGGGGTGCGTCGCGTCGCATCGATCGACACCTGTGGGAGCCTTTGTGGCGGCAGACTTCCCTGACCGCTGAGAACGTAACTGTTAACGATGGTCAGCCTGACAGCTTGCTTAGCTTTTTAGGTGCCCAATACCTAATGAGCAAGCGATCGCACACACGTGCATGAAGTTAGCAATATAGTTACATTCGCATTATTATAACTGCCTCTGTGGTCTAATGGTTAAGAGAATATGTGAAAAAATAGGCTTCTTCAAAGCGTCATATATCATGAAGTACTAACAGTAGGGGTATGATTTGCGGATATGTGTAAATTGAACATATAATTGAAGTTTTGATTAGAGCCAAAACACGATTAAGACACATTTTCTCGATAGAAAAACAAGCCAAAGTAGCCTCCGTCTTTATCGATAAACGTTTGGAACTGCTAAACGGTGAATAATAGAAACACGAGACTTTATTAAAAAAAAAGAGATTGATATTTTATAAATTTTGATTACAGCAGAATTGAACTTACATAAATAGTACAATCACAATTAAATCAAGATTGTTTTACGCTTGCGTCGTTTCAGGCGCGCGCGCCGCCCCATCTCTTTCGCCCCATTTCTTTCGATAGAAGAAGATTATGTGAGACAGCATTACATCAATCTACGATGCGCTGGAGCAGGTCAGTAGACACGCGTTGCTACGCACCCCTATTTTAACCCGACTGCGCCAGAAGGAGGGTTATGTTTTTGAATCGTGAGATTCTAAATCATGATCGAATGATGCATAATCTCCATAGTAATGACATTTTCTACTGCTGATTTGAACAAGTGACTTTCAAAAATCGCACTCTGAGGCAGTCCCAAATCCGCCTTCAGAGCGTGATCTGCCACGATCACCTCTAAACTTCAAGGCTTACTGTTCGCATATTGAAGATTTTAATGAAACGTTTCAAGTGGTACCACTTGAAGGACTCATGCTCAATGCATAAACAAGAAACCTTATCCTTTAGTCGCCTTGTACAACACGATACCAACGAGACGAAATGGCTTTCTTAAAACCAATTATCCGTTCCATGGCTACCATATGCAAAATTATATACACTTTCAAGACAGCGCCATCTACTGATGGTGTTTTTGTAAACTACCTATGTCTTAGTCAGTCCAACCATAAACAAAATAAATGAGAAAACTGAAACTAAACAATTTAGGTTCTACGGCAGTCTGGTCTGCACTTTATTGCATTACCGATCCTTTGCGCAAAACGTTTCAGTCCTGCAGTTCCTCAGATTCATTAATTACTTTCTACTGTTAAATTTGTTTAACACTAATTGTAGTCTAGGTTTTCATTTAATTGCAGTAAGGGTGCTAACAGTAATTAACTAATGACATTAGTCTTTCTAGTTTAATTGTTACCTACCACTGCGAAAGCTAAATAATGTGGTGAAGCCTATTTTTGTTAGTAACTATGTATAAGTAATTTACGAGAGATTGACGTACTTTTTGTTATCATTACTGAATACTAAAAATGAATCCTAAACCGACTGGAGTTATGCAGGCAGACCAGGGGTGCGATTTTTGAATTTAATTCGCTGAGCTCAGCAGTTGAAAATGTCAAAATTACTATGGAGATATGCATCTTTCTACTGCTGATTTCACTTTCAAAAATCATGCTCCAGGAGTGCGATTTTTGAAAGTCAAATCAGCGGTAGAAAGATGCATATCTCCATAGTAATTATGACATTTTCAACGGCTGAGTTCAAAGTATGAGTTTCAAAAATCGAACCCTTGCCCTGGTCCATCCCCATCACAGAGGTGCTCTCCAACCTATGAATACTGAATCAGCCTTGCAGCTGATGATAACAAAAAGTACGTCTATCTCTTACACTATAAGGCGACATGAGTTTTTCCAACTTAATAAGTTAGAAAAACTCATTGGTACATGGCATGTCGCTCGTGCGGTTTCAAACCCGCACCCTCTGTAACCCTCACCCTCCGCATAATGTAGTGTTAAAAAATTGCTGCAAATAATACAGGGTGTAAAATTAAATGCGTTATATACCGAACAGGATTCAGATTATCAAACTGAACAACTTTCACTACGGAGCCAACACCGAAACCGAGAAAGAATTAACCATTTCATACAAAAGGACAACCGGCACAGACCCTTTATAAAATACCAGAAAGTGTATAGAAGTTTTGACTGTAGTCAAATTTGTAATAAATTATAGGGTTTTATAAAAATTACTCAGTTTTTATAATTTACGAGCCTTAACCCGCGACTTCGTCCGCACAAATTATATACCAGATTTTAAGTCAGATCATAAGCTATCAAACAAAAAAGTTTCATCAAAATCGGTTCAGTAGTTTTTGCGTGATACTCGTTCAAACAAAAAAACAAACACCCAAACAAACACACAAACAAATAGACAGACAAAAAATCCAAAAATTGGTGAAATGGAATCGGGGACACCTAAAAACCATATCGTAACTTTTTTTTTGTTAATATCTTCAATGTACAGACGTACTTCCTGTTACAGTTTTATAATAGTAAAGATAGATGATAAAAACTAATAAAGCATTATAAAATAAACTAATGTCTGCATTTAGTTTCTAGTGTTCCATAGTCCATAATAAAAATAGAAGTACCGTTATACATTTTTTGGTATTATATGCCGGAAGTCCTTTCAATAGCTACTCGACCAAAACGTATGAAACGCCAGTTTTTTTTTTCGCTGTTTCAAAGTTAGTCTCATAAAAGTTGTTCAGTTTGGTGGTCTGAAGCACCCTGATCGATATATAACGCATTTAAAACTGTACCTTATATTTGTATTTGTATTTTTGTAACATCCTGTATAGGGTCCTTCTTAATATGCTGACACTTTTTTAAGGGGATGATCAGACCATCAAACTGAACAACTTTCTCTATGGGACCAAGATCAAAACCGAGAAAAAAAAATCTGCTGTCCGATACATTTTTCGCAGTAGGTTTGCAGTTTTGTATGGATAGCAGATTTTTTTCCGATTTCGATGTTGGTACCATAGAGAAAGATGTTCAGTTTGATGGTCTGATCAGCCCCTTAAAAAGTGTCAGCATAATTATTAAGAAGGACCCTATACAGGATGTTACAAAAATACAAATAAACATTTAAGGGGCTAGTTTAGACCATCAAACTGAACAATTTTCACTATGGGACCAATATCGAAATCGCGAAAAAAAAAGGATGTTCCATACTAAACTACAAATCTACTCGAGGATCATCTCTCATTCATTTCGTTCATCATTTATATCGCGATTTCGATGGTGGTCCCATAATGAACGTTGTTTAGTTTGATGCTCTAAACAACCCCCTTAAAAATTTTAAATGTTTATTTTTACTTTTGTAACACTCTATATACCTAAGGGTAGGAGGCTTCTTATTATTTGCAGCAAATACAAGAAGAATAAAGTACCCCAGCCTTGTTAGTGCTAGCACATAGAAATAGTTTCTTCCCGGCATTGTAACAGAGGCGAGTCCACAGAGAATATTACACAACATGTCATTTGTGTCCGGAGAATACCTAGCTGGAATACTGGCACAAGAATTGTGGGTCAAATTGTTGCTGCTAACTTGTTTAAACTTAACTGAGGTGGTAACTGAAACATACTACCTACTTGTAACAGAATTTAACAGAATGTAGAAATTCATTAATGCTTAGGTACGATATACTTATTTTATGTTATAGTTTTGAATATTATTGATTTTTAAACATGTTGTGCTATTTCGAATCAAATTAAAGATTGAAAAATTTGTTTCCGGCGGGACTTGAACCCGCACTTTTCCAAACCGGGGAACTGCGTTATCCAATTTCGCCACCGAGCCCACTACCCAGAGAACGAAATTTTCAATCTGTTGCGTCTTAAGGGGACGTGAGCGCCATCTACTGGTATTCATTACAAACTAACCAACCCGCAAGTCCAGCATTACAACTGGAATTCATACGATATAGATGACACACATTTTTGAAAAAACGAAAACCTTCAAATGTTTTATATCAAGAAAAAGAAGAAAGAGGACCAGATAAGATGAAATTATACGCGTACTTAACTTAGTCGCTTTTGATAAGATTTGAATAGAAAGATTCATGGGAAATTCGGGTTTATGCGAAGTTATCATTAAAAAAATCATTGGCTAGATGATTTTTTACGGTATTAGTACTGGTACAAAACAGGTCTCAATCGACTGGTAACTCATTAAACGATTTGCACGCACGTATAGTGAAGGTGTTTTCCCTATAGTTGGTCTTTGCTGATGGGACACTGAGTAACGATCGACTTCTTCTTCTTATCGTGTGGGCAGAGCCCGGGTGTCAGAGTTCTTTCAGACCGCCTTACGGCCTCGACGTGGTTTTTATGTAACGACTACTACCACCAGAGATAGTAGCCGGGACCAACGGCTTAACGTGCCATCCGAAGTACGGAATCATTTCTCTATTCAGACAATCAGGCGATTCAGCCTGCAATTTCCTAACCAACTGGGGAATAACGCACAAAGTGACATTTCACTAGGTGTCCCCCGTGGGAACACACGACCTTCGTGTCGAGAACCAATGCTCTTAACCATTAGGCCACGGAGGCAGTTCCGCCCTTAAAAGTAATTTAAAAAAATCTACGTCTATATACTGAGCAAAGGCAGAAACCTAGACAACCACACTTCGATTAAATTATATTAATTTTTATTTTTTATAACTATTATAATCAATATATTTGAATTATAATAAAAGTTAATTTAAATAACAATATCATTTTGTTGTAATTTTAGTCCACTCAATGAATGGCTCATAAGGGGGTCACTCGAACTATGGGCGCCCCTCACATTCGTTCGGGGCGCCAAACATCTCGTGTGAAATGGGTGACTTTTATCCATTGGTTAACAATCTACTATTACACCAAAACATTTATCCAATTTTCTATACAAATGGTGAATTACAAAGGAAGGTGATTTAAATGGTTAAATGTGTATATTGTAATACAAGGTCGCATCTAGAAGTAATTCCTATCTTGTAGAAGGTAATATAATGGTATAATGTACAATTTTATTATGTTAACACAAAGGCCAGCGGAGCGTCCAACACGACACGTCGTTAGCGTCAACAAATCTCTTAGTTCCTCTCCTATGTAATGTAATGTCGCTGTTCACACTGGAATGGAGAAGATATCACAGAGCTTACAAATTTATATCTATTGTAGATAATAGTTATGTTGTAGGTAAAGTTTCTGGCCGCATCTTCTCTACAGCGAGAACACGTTCCGACGCGGTGGTAGATGCAAAAATTTCGGAATTAATATTGGACCTGCAATAAGTAAGCTTCAAGCTCCTATCTATCTATACTATTATAAAACTAAATTAAAAAAAAATAAGTTTGTTTTTTTGTTTGATCGAGCATCACGCGAAAACTACTATGAACCGATTTTGATGAAACTTTGTTTGTTTGATAGCTTATGATCTGACTTAAAATCTGGTATATACTTTGTGCGGACGAAGTCGCGGGTTAACGCTAGTACTATTATAAAACAGTAAATTTAGAAAATGAAGTTTGTTTGTTTGTTTGATCGAGCATCACGCGAAAACTACTGAACCGATGTTGATAAAATTTAATAATACTAATAGAAATAATAATTAAAATAAATAAATAAAATAAAACAAAAATATTTAATATAAATAAAATAATAATAATATCTTTTTAATATTTAATTATTTTTATTTTATTACAGTGTAACAAAACACTGTGTACTAGTAATATTTAAAGTGGTGGTTAAGACCATCAAACTGAAAAAAAACTTTCACTGTAAGACAACGACGAAAAAAATTAAAATTCTGCTGTCCCATACATTCTAATCGTGTGTTGTATAAATCAGCTGATGTTTTTTTTTTATTTAGAAGTTGGTTTCATAGTGAAAGTTGTTCAGTATGATGGTTTAAACCTCCCCCTTAAATGTTTATTTTATTTTTGTAACATCTTGTATATAATAGTATCTCTATGTTCCATACCCTTTATTGTATCAACATTTACATTTACCCCCCACATAATGTCTGTAGCATCCTTAAAGTAAACAAATATTGATATTTGGTAACATCGTTGGATTCTAACCAAACATCTCTCAAGGGTGCTTTAGCAAAAATTGGTTTTTAGTTTGAATTCGTCGAGAAACCGACGTTTTGATGGGATTTCGTTCGTTCGACAATGTAAATATATGAGAATTGAGACGGTTCGATGAACAATCTTTCGTTTTTAGCCCAGTCATTTTACGGAGTTTTGTTAGGCCAGGTAGGGAGTAATTATTAATTGGACTTTTAAACTGTAACCGGCACCATTTAGTGACAAAAAGACTATCTTAAAACATATTTAAAAAAAATCGCTACGCAACATAGAAATCATAATTGTGTGTCCCAGAAGGTTTTTAAATTAATAATATTAATACCAATGCACTCATTTGACTTAGATTTAATAATATAAATTATATTTGAGCAAAAAAAAAAGGCATCGAAATTTAAAAAATGAGGTATTTATAAGAAAATTCGAATGTATTTTTCAAAACCTTCTAAGTAGACTTAAATATTTACACCATGTTTCAAGTATAGTAAAGCCTTATATATGTGCAAAAAAAAATTACCATCAGGTTTTTTAGAACGAGATAATAGCTAAATTTTAAAATTGGAACTGTTGCTGACGTGATTTTTTTTTAATTTTTGGTACATTTCGAGGCACAAATAGGCTCTTTAATATTATACCGAAAAGAATTACAATTATTAATTAGTCCCAGTTGAAACCGTAAAATGACTTGGGTATTTTTCTCGGAAATAGATTTGTTTTTGTACGAGTCAATATTTTGGTAAGTGTGTAATATTTTATCGTACTCAGAAATGAAGATTTATCGATTGGGGTCCTTCAATTTAGAGAGCCTTTGTTTTAACTTTATGTGCATTTACCACCGCTCGAAGAATTTACCACCGTCGAAGAATTTACCACCGTCGAAGAAGAAGAAGCTAGAAACTCTACAACAAAATATATTTTATACAAGGTGTGAACTTAAGTGCGTTTCATACTTTTGGGAGTGGTTCAGACCAAACTGATCAACTTTTACTGTAGGACCAACTTTGCAAACGTGAAAAAAAATCTGATATCATACATTTTCGTCGAGTAGCTATTATAATTTTCTATGAAATGTATAAACAGCTATTTTGTTGTTCAGTTTGATGGTCTTCCCAACATTTTTTCGACTAAGACCACTTTGATTGTTTTGTTATTAGCAGCCACAAAGTTCAAGAATCTCATGTTTTAAAGACATTTCATTCGCCAAATCTCAAATTGTTGACAATTCTTTCAAATGTGCTGGTGGCCGGACCCTCCCGCGGACCACTCCCGAGGCTCTCTTGGACCAGCTGTGGTCCGCGGACCGCCGTTTGGGAAACACTGCCCTAAAGTATGTAACGCATTTAAGTTCGTCTGAAAAAATAAATAAATAACACTCACAGGCACATACATTGTAATTATCCCAAGTTAAGCACTATAGGCTTTTTAATATGGGAACCATACAACAACGGCACGAACATATAACATCCATGACCGAACCGGGATTTGAACCCAGGACCCAAGTTTGGCAGTCCGGCGTGGTAACCATTACACCAGTCAAATTGATGTATCGCGATACGACACAGGATATTGTTCATCATCATCATCAGCCTTTCTGCGTCCGTTTCCTCTCATTTGTAAGAGTGTTGAGCCGGCCATCTTACGTCAACAACGCATACATCCTATTGCAGGGCACAGCCACAGAATAGATATCCTATCAGAAAAACAGCTTCATACAACCTCGCGGCGGACACTACACATGCGGCGTGTGTCAATACGTGAACGTTCACGTACGAAAATCATAGATTAATATGTATATTGGATATAGATAGGTAACTCGCCTTGAATTTTAGGACGTCCTAATTGCGTTGCCGCTTATTAGCACTAGGGGGCGCCACATTATGAAATAAATTGAAAAAGACGATCAGCCGACTCGAGGATCTAACCTTAGCTACCCGGATCGTAAGCCGGTTGTCTAGACCGCTAAACCAACAAGACAGTGATTGATATGGGCGAAATCTCTCACTACTACAGCGCAGCGCGTGAGGTGTAGTGCGCTGTTACTCCGATATGAACCCTAGTTCAACGCATAGTGCTTCGAAACACAACCGATAGATGGCGGAAGCTGTCTATGGAAAATCAGAGTTCCCCTTAGTTTGTACTAAGATAACATAGCATGTGTGTTCCGTAGCACAACTTCCGAATAAGTGGTTATACTCCACCACGCAAGCTCATTGTGGATTTCAACTTGCTGTTAGTTGTTCGATGGGCTGATTATTTGAAGGCTATTGCCTAAGATCAAGGATCTCTTTATTCTAAAGCATAGATTCTCTACCAATTTATTTGTCTTGTTAGTCTCTTTTATCTTACGACATACCTTTTAATAGTAAAAGGAGATGGAACTATATATATTTGTTTATGCGGCTGTCCACCTTTTTGACGTATTTTGACGTTCTAGTGTGTGTTTTTTCTTACACAAACTAGACCAACTATGACCACTTCACCCAACTTTACACACAATAGCATAAGTGGACACAATAGCAAAAGTGGACATCCTTGCAAAAGGTGGGCCCCCTCTATGCCTTTAGGTATAATCTCTTTGGCTATTGCAAGCCGAGGCTTTTCTGGTTTGGAACTAGCGACCATTTCTGGTCTATTGTGTTCACCCTATATTAGCCCATGTTTACACCTCCAAACACATGGTTTTTTTTTGTTCCCGGGTAAGCAGGTTTCCTCCCAATGTTTTCCCTTCACCGCCGAGCTAGTAATAAAGACAAATACAGCCGTATATAAACGGAGAACTTAGTGGTACAGGCCAGGAATCGAACCGCCGCCTTGTGATTGTGTCGCAAACTCTCTGTTATCACCGCTCCCGCCTCTCTTGAATAGACTTAGGTCCAAGTTCCTTAGGTGCATGGACTTTGTTTTAAGAAAAGGTAAGTATTAGGCCATCTAAGAGCATCAAATATTTACCGTAATATATTTCGGTAAACAGTAAGCATTTATTTCGTATCGATTGTAATTTTTCCTCTATCCAATACATGGAGAAGAATTACCTCAATTTAGCTTCGTTCTTCCATCGGCCATTCACTGTCTGTCATTTTTTCCGTAGTACAGTTAGATGTGTTATAAACGGGTTCTACACACTACCTGATATGTAGGTTGTGACATGTCTGGTGTCGTACTTGAACGCAAGTAAGATACCTTGTAAGACTCAATCACAATTTTCAATTTATTGTGTCCCAGACCTCTATCCAGTATAGAGGAAAGAACAAACTACCCATTGATATCATTTTTTTTTTATATGGGACCACTAGACAGAACCGTGCAAAATGTATAGAAGAGCTGATTTCGTTTTTGAGTTCTCCTATATTAGAAGTTGTCCATATCGATGGGTTCTTTCACCCGTCTGAGTTTTCAGATGCGGTTGCCTTACACCCTGTAAATGTGAAAACTTTAGGATTTCGTTAAACATTGCGCCTTGCGAACGTATCTATTGCGTGTACAAGACCATTGGTAAACTACTACGAAGCCTATCCCAACATGGGCCCAAGTGCTACTAGGTCTTAATACATTAATATATGACTCTGTCTTTATCCATCCGCTGTGATGTATCTGACTAATCTGACTAAGGACACAGTAAATCTATCACTATCAGCTATCAGTCCACTGTGCTTAGGTTGTCGGTTCAACCGACAGCCACATGTCGCATTGTATATAACACCGAACGAGACAGATTGCCTCAGACATCGACATAGGCTTTACTGTCAATAAAACTGAAGTGGTTTGAAGACAATAAACATAGCTACTATGCTATAGATACAGTTTTATTTGTAACGCTGTTGCTCTATTCTGGTTCATCACCATTTGGCTGTGTGGTTTGCAGCTTAGAAGATACCATTTGATTCTTCCCGTTATTGTCGTAAGAGGCGACTAAGGGATAAGGCTTCCTTCGGAAGTTTTTGTCAGCTCTAAGCATGATTTCTCTATTCGCATGCGACGCGCTTTCGTTGCACAGAAAATGACCTCACCGAGCGTTTTTCAGAGAGCTTATGTCGCGCATGCCGCGACAAGCATTCCAAAAAAAATTCACAGATTTCGTGCCTCACACGACTATTGAGCACATGGGAAATGAATCTACGGATTTCGAAAAAATATTGTCTCAAAAAGGTTAGGCAGGGCAAACCCTTAACCCGATCGTCTTTGTTTAAGGTTCAAATTGTAGCTGACTGAATTGTCCAGAGGAGTTATACTCAAATTTTTGATATCATTCTTCGTTTCCAAAATATCGAGCGCCAAAATCAAAAATTCGGAAAAAATTGTTTTTTTTTCATTATTTCGTCCATAACTTTTTTCGTGTTTGATTTTCTCGAATAAATACGCGTCTTTTGGGCCTTTATTGAATATCATATCTTTACAAGTCTCCGAGATATAAGGGGATCGCACTTTTTCGTGAAATCGGGGCCTATACTGGAGCGAACGAAAAGACATTTCCAATGTCAAAACAGAGTCGCGCGTACAGTACGGACACTAACTGCCCTCCACCAGTTTTTACCTCACCCCCTCTTGGTGGTAAGGAAGCAGTCAGTAAGCAGTGGTGTAATGCTCTCTCACTCGCAGTCATTTAGTATAAAGTGTCCAGGCTACAACAAATGAGCCTTGCTTCAACTGCACGCTAAAAACACAGTTGGTAGTTGTAGCAATATTTCTGACCACCCCGAAAGGCATTATGGTCGTGAAATTATTTATGTTTAGATTCATAGATTCTTTATTGTACATAAAACATAAATTTGAAAAAATTACAGTAAGTTGTGATGTACAAAGGTAAGCTAACTCTAAGAGTTTTCTTCCAGCAAACCGTTGAGTGAGGGTAAAACTAATATGTTTGGGTAAAATCAGTGTGCACACAAATAAAAATCTACTTAATTATGAGATAGTAAAATGAATATATGAATACTATAGATAATAGATTTTTAGCATTCCTATGTTATTGTAAATGTTTAAATATGAATTTTTTTTATTTTTTTTATTTCTGATAGGTAAGCATTTGACCCCGATCTCACCTGATGTTAAGTGACGATGTGGCCGGAGATGTAGCATGCTTACCTAGAAATGTGCCTATTCACTCTCGCCTTGAAGAGGCCCAAGTTGTATTGCTCAGGGAACAGGTCCGCAGGCAGTACGTTCCACTCTTTAGCCGTGCGCATTATAAAAGAAGAAGCAAACTTCTTAGTGCGAATTGCTGGTATGTCAACAACATAAGGGTGGAAACCCAGCCTGCGTCTCGTCCCTCGCAGATGAAAGGGAGACGGAGGTATTAGATCGTGTAATTCCGTCGCACACTCTCCGAAATGTATCCTATAAAAAACACTGTATACTGTTGGTGTGCCATATTAAATAAAATAAGATAAAATAAAATAAAATACCTATCAAATAAGAAATAATATAAGATACACCTATACAAACAAATAAATATATATAAATATACCTACATAAATAATAATATTAAATATAATAATATGAACCTAAATATAGGGTCCTTCTTAATATGCTGACACTTTTTTAAGGGGATGGTCAGACCGTCAAACTGAACAACTTTCTTTATGGCACCAACATCGAAATCGCGAAAAAAAAATCGGCTTATCCCTACAAAACTGCAAACCTACTCGAGCCAAATATATGGGACAGCAGATATTTTTTTCGCGATTTCCATGTTGGTCCCATAGAGAAAGTTGTTAAGTTTGATGGTCTGACCATCCCCTTAAAAAGTGTCAGCATATCATTAAGGACTCTATATATTATATACATACATATAACTACTACGACTTTATTTAGATAGGTAATGCTCCCTTACTCTCCTCTTAAAGATAAGATGTCCAGCGAAGGACTAGCACAGATAGATAGATGTTTACTTGCCACGACTCCTGTAAAATCTATACCAGTAGTGCAAGGCTAAACATGGCTAAACTTAGGTTCGCGAAAGACGTCATCGGTACAGCATTCGTAATAAGGTCTTTTGTTTTTCCTCGTACTTCTTAAGGTCTCTCTGACGTCCTGTAGCTGGGATAAAAGATATACTTTATAAGCTTTTACGCAAGAGTTTGTGTATTTTATTGTTTTTAATTATGTTGAAATTATTTGCGTACGCACGCTCAAGACTTTGTATAATTCCGTGGAACAAGGATAATACATAAATAGGCTATAATAGCTTTTGCCCGTTGACTTTAAAAAGTTTCCTATGCGAACCTTATTATTATTAGAGAATATATTCGATATTATTGTCCGTGTGGTGTCGGCTAAGAATAGCACCATCCCATTTTCTCCCGTGGGTGTCGTAAAAGGCGACAAAGGGATCTACTGAAGGATGGGCAGCAGCATCCTCTGAGAACACACATTGATTCGATCCAATTGCGATTGCCAACCCGCCTGCCAAGCGTGGCGATTATGGCAAATCTCCCCATTTTGGAGGAGGCTTATGTCCAGCAGTAAACGTTTAATGGCTGATATGATGATATTCGAACAGACAATTATTCTAAATACATCAGCCTTTATATGTCCCACGGTAGGGCACAGGCCTACCCTCAAAGACGGTGTATGGGCGTTAGTCTAACAATCAGCCTATCATCGTCCACTGCTGAACATAGGCCTCTCCCAAGGCGCGCCACAAAACTCTGTCATCGGTCTTCCTCATCCAGTCACACCAGCCTTGCAGCTGATCGTTAATTTTTTACTGACCTTTAAACATCAGTAACTTCTAAACCGACTGGAATTATGCAATCAGACCTAGTCCATCCCCATCACAGATATGCTCTTCACCCCATAAACTCTGAATCAGCCTTGCTGCTGATGGTTGCAAAAAGTACACTTATCTCTTGGTACTTCCTGAGTGTTAGTCCGTCTTAACCATTTTAGTTTAGCCCTCGCTTCACTTCTTGGAAAACATCCACACCATTTAATAGTGCCGTCATTTTGCTTGAAAATTCATTGATTATTTGTCAGGCAGTTTCAATTAAGATTCATCCGTGAGCGTAATATCTACTTCTACAGTAAATACACAATGCCTGTAGATATAATACCTTAATATCGAAGTACAACGAGGAGCTATAAACGCAAAACGATTATTTGAGAAGCTCCAAACCGCTACTTAAGGGTGTTTTCATGGTGGATGAGGGAAAGCGGATTAATATAAAATTGATGATATTTGGCAACGCATGGACATGGTAGTCTTACAGAAAGAAGAAGAAAAACAAATTAAAGTAAATTACGCTTAAGGCGGTTTCAGTCCGTACAAAAGTTTATGCACAATAAACAATAGTTTAGAAAATCAAGATGCCGCGTCACAAATAACATTTGCAAGTATATTCGTAATTATATTATAAATTGCAAATGTTATTTGTCACGCGGCAACTAGATTTTCTAAACTATTTTTCCATATATAAGGTCTAACAAAATTTGGTGAAACTATTTTAAGGGGATGATCAGACCATCAAACTGAACAACATTCTCTATGGGACTAATATCGAAATCGCGAAAAAAAGCAGCTGTTCCATACAAACCTACTCGACCTAAATGTATGGGACAGCAAATTTTTCTTTCGCGATTTCGATATTGGTCCCATAGAGAAAGTTGTTCAGTTTGATAGTCTGATCATACCATTCAAATAGTTTCAGCTAATTTTGTTAGATCTTATATAAAATATTTCTTTTATTAATTCCGTCTACGCGTATTGTGCGTCAAAGTTTTGTATAATATTGACCCCTCTGCAACCACCTTAACAGAAAAACAGAAATAAAAAGTGTTACTAAAAAAAATTTGAGCCAACTTCGAAATTCATGATTATTTTATAGGCAAGGTCTTTTACATTCACGTCTGTAAGAACATTAATGTCTTCTTTCTATCTATGGGGTGGGTGTCGGTGTCAAGCTAAGCCCATATCATCATCATCATCATCTCAGCCGATGGACGTCCACTGCTGGACAAAGGCCTTTCCCAAGGATCGCCATAACGACCGGTCCTGCGCTGCCTTCATCCAACGGGTTCCCGCTGCCTTCACCAGGTCGTCGGCCCACCGTGTGGGGGGCTTACCCACGCTGCGCTGTCGCCACTCGAAAACTTTTCGGCCCCATCAGCCACCAGCTCCAGTAAAGCAAATAAAATGTTGTTATAGATATGAAAGAAAAAAACCTCGCGTGTAAAATTGTTTTCAACTTTTTAGATCTGCAATTCTTCTAATTTTGTTGAATCCCTGAAAGTTATCGGAAGAAAAAACAGCACGATGCGTAACAATTATCGTTGTGGTGATGATTAAACCTACCGATGGGCATAGCCTCCTATTTTTAGTCCATTCACGGTTCTATTCTTATACATACAAGGTTTACATCCCTCTAAACGCTTCCGCTCGCATCCTAACACCTTCCTAAACAAGCGATCGCGCCTTCCAATTAACGAGCGGATTTGTCAAACTAAACTCAGCACGAATATAAACTGCTTATAGGCACATTCTAGCAAACAATTAAATTGGCAGAATTTACAATTGCTTTACTATTCAATGGCACACACAGACAAAACTACACGTCAAACTATACAGGGTGTAAAATTAGACCCGATATATAAGGTCTCACAAAATTAGCTGAAACTATTTTAAGGGAATGATCATACCCTCAAACTGAACTGAAATCGCGAAAAAAAATCAGCTGTTCCGTACAAACGTACTCGACCTAAATGTATGGGACAGCAGATTTTTTTTTCGCGATTTCGATATTGGTCCCATAGAGAAAGTTGTTCAGTTTGATTGTCTAATCATCCCCTTAAAATAGTTTCATCTAATTTTGTTAGACCTTATATAGGCTGTAAGGCAATTGCTCATGAAACACAAAGAGGTGTAAGTACCCATCAATATGAACAACTTTTATTATGGCACAAACTATGAGATCTGAAAAAAAACAGCCCCTTCATACATGATTCTCTGCCCTCGCGTGTCGCCGCGCAGCTACCTACGGAGCGGTGCAACCCTTGTGGTCACACACTAGTGAAATATAGACATTTTGATATAGGGTTATTTTAAATTAGTTGGCGAAACTGAACCAGGGAACTTGTTAATGATAACAGATTGCGTTATCAATGTTTATAATTGGTATTGATGATTAACAAAATTATTATTATCGTACGTATACATACGTACGCAGTGCGCGGCCGGCTGGCGGGCGGACATTGACCTCAGAATCATAATTATGATTCGGCGGCGGCCACACAATTGTACTTAGTAACCATAGATATCTAGAGAGATGCCAACCAACGCGCTGAGTACGAAACGTAGTGTCGCATTACCACCAGTACCACGCGATGGAAAGTATTTTGTTAGACGTTCGTATAATTTTTAGTTCTTCGCAAGCATTGTAAACTATTTACACATAATATCTCGACTGGATTTCAGCCTCATAATATATTGAATCCTTACTGTCGCGAGCAATGTGTTCCATTTTTGCGCATATTACTGCGACACTGGCCCTGCCCCCTTTTCACATCTCCCTTGAGTTTTTGTGATCTGTGTTAGTAACAGATACCAAATGCGTTTGTTAAGTTTCGCCAACGAATTAGATTTAACCTTATATATTCTGAAATTATACATTCTGAACATCCGTGAATAACTCTCTCCTCGGGAGTTTATTATAATTTCTTGCGGTGTCATTTAGAAAAATCTTACTAAATATTACGTTCAGAAAGCATTTTTAAATCAATACACCTGATGATGTGAAAAAAAAACCAACAGTAAAATTATTCCGCTTCTTTATAATAATTTTCCACTACAATAAATACAATATTTTTCATATTTGACAGTCTGTTCAAAGACATTGAATAGTACATCAGTCTATATCCATTTATTGTTCAATATTTTAATACATTTAGTACTCATAAGCTAAGCCAAAAAATAACTCTAAGCCCAATCGTGAATCATACCGGCTTGACAGCGACTCCAATAAAAAAAATTAATGTTCTTACAGACGCGAATTCAAATTAAAGACGCTCGTTATATTATTATTTTAGTACTTTTTTAGTTTTGAAGTCGGTTTAATTTTTTTAATAGTTTGAAATAGAACACATTGTCTAAAGGGCTTTACGTGTTGGCTTCGGCACCACGCACGCCTTCCAAAGGCCCAGGACACTTATGACCCGTGATAAAGAAAAATAACAAATATAATAATATCATCTTTATTTCAGACCGGAGCGGAGTCCATAATAGGGTTACATACATACATACATACTAAAAACTGTTAGTAAATACATTGTGAGAACAAAATATTATTTACAGTATTTATGCCGCCCAGAATAGATCTAGACATTTCTATTCATCAAATTAAAGATTGAAAAATTTGTCTCGGGCGGGACTTGAAGCCGCACTTTTCCAAACCGGGGAACTGCGTTATCCAATTTCGCCACCGAGCCCACTACCCAGAGAACGAAATTTTCAATCTGTTGCGTCTTAAGGGGCGTGAGCGCCATCTACTGATAACACAACATGTTTAAAAATCAATAATATTTGATATTTCTATTCATGTTCCTAAGTTGTACAATTCGACCAAAAGAGGCATTTGTTTGCAGCTTTTTAATTATCCTTCATGAGAGGTGGCAAGATACTGGAGATTGACGATTTAAGGAAGACGTGACAATTCCACGAAGAAGAAGAATTATCCTTCATAAGAGAATATCCTTGAAAGTAACAGCTTTTAAGCACTAAGATCGCCTTATTTTTATTCAGTGGCATTTTTCTTTCTGTGTTTTGGAGAGTATATTTTGTTTTTGGTGTATACAATAAAGTATAACTGATTGTGAAGTAAATACAAAGACTATTTTGTATTTTCTCAAAATTTTAGCACATCAAAGCTGTTAGCTTTTTAGCTCTAAGATCGCTTATTTATTCATTTTATTTTTGTTTTTGGTGTATACAAAAAGTACGAGTATAAATAACTGATTGTGAAGTAAAATGGGCATGGGCAAAAGTACTACAAAGACATTGTATTTTGTATTTTCTGAAAATGTTAGCACATCCGAGTTAGGTCCGTAGAATGTAGATTCTACACGCTACGATTGCTACGCCTCTCGTAGCACGTAGATAATCTACGAGGCTACGAAAGACGTTCACTTTGTTAAACGAAATGTGTTGTTTTAACTAATTTGTTTGGTTAAGTAAATCATTTAGCATTTGGGTAAAATAGAGTTTTAAAAATAAGACTTATTGCGTTCCATTTGAATTCAATTTGGTACGCGCAGACAACTGAAATCCGTATACAAATAATTATGTATAATACTCATGCTGCCGTGCTTATCAAAACTGTAGTATATACCTAAGTGGTTTTTGGCGAATTGAGCCAGACGATTTTTAAGGAGATGATCAGAACATCAAACTGAACAACTTTCCCAATGGGACCAAAGTCGAAATCGAGAAAAAAATATCAGCTGTCTCATACATATGGGTCGAGTACATTCACAGTTTTGGTTTGGATGGAAAAGCAGATTTTTTTCGCGATTTCGATATTGGTCCTAAAGAGAAAGTTGTACAGTTTGATGGTCTGATCATCATCATCATCATCTAGAGTCGAGGACATCGTTACTTTCTCGTTCCATCAAAACCACATGCAATATAATAAAAATAATAAATAAAAATAAATAAATACTCGCATATACTACGAACATAGATGCACCAGCAGGGCCTCTACCCGGACATTCGAGCTTCGCAATTGGGTGAACGTTTCCGTTCCAATGTCAACTCTATTACAAATGAAGGTCGGACCGAATCGGTCGCGATATATCGAGGATCGAGTGTCCGGGTACTGGACCAGTACCAGCACATCGTTTCGGATGATCTCAAAATTATTTAAGATTTAGCACCGTTTTTTGAATTTACTTCAAGTATAGTTCTTGTTGCACTCTCATTGCAACTGTAGTCTCAAGTGTTATCTCATACTGGTAAGCGTATTCCTGCCCTCCGCATGTCCAAGCTTAGCCTAGTGTGGGGGTACCGTTCAATTGTAGTTACCTGATAAAGTTCAGAGTTGTCAATGTGCAAGCCTATATCCAGATTGTTGTGAATTAATTTTAAACGTAAAGTAAGTGCTCATTGAAAAAAATCTAAATATTTTTGTATTTTTTGTATTTTTTTTAAAAGAACCCTATATAGGATTTTAGTGTAGTTGCATTACTCTAAGGGGTGATTGTACCCATTATACTGAACAACTTTCCCAAAGAAACCTAAATCCACAGGAAATCCACAGGTTACTTGGTCTTTGGGGAAGAACAATTTTTTTTTCCGAATTTCCCTATAGAAAACGTCCTACGTATAAGGTTCATCATGGGTACAATCACCCCTTAAAGTAATGCAACCGTTTACCCTAACAACCTGTATAATATATACTATTATCTAATATGTGATTTAGTGTATATCAAACTAATAGACGCTGTATTTAGACGAGACAACGCCTCGGGCTAAACTAAACGCTGGTGTAATCAGTTAATGCTAAACTAACCCATCACATGCTACGCTAGCTAGCTTTATTCACAATTGCATCACACGAGAATCTTGCCGATTTTAATGAGGTGTTACTATCAACAAATAAAACGCAAAAGTAAGTAAGTATGTACAAATTTACAATCTTAATAGTAGGTAAGTATAATATACAGATTTACAGGGGGCCATCGCACAGTCAATGCATTTTCTATCTATCTTACGACAGATAGAAAATGCATTCGAGGTTGGTATCGAGAGGGAGAGTGCCCAGGAAGCTGGCGGCGTTACCTCGCTGTATCGCAGTGCTGATACGTTGCCCGAGGTATGCGCCGGCCCTGTTGTCCCCCGAGACCTCTACCAGGCGCGACGACAACTCCTTAAAGAGTGGTCGTGCGTCCGGGCCCCAAGGTCCCAGGGTCTCTACCCCGAATGGTGCAAATATGTAGCCCTCGCCCAGGGCTGCATATAAGCGCCTCTTCTTGCCCTCCGCAGAGGCAGCCGCCAAGCCTGCTCTAAGAGAGGTGGCAGAGAGATGTGAAGGCGCCACAGTATCCACACAACGCAAAATGTATTTGGTTAAGAATATGGGATCTATTAAAGTTACCAATAGGGAAATTAAATTGAAAACTGGATGCATAAGGTACAAGTAGAAAATTATTCACCATCAGCCTATACAGGGTTCTTCTAGATATGCTGACACTTTTTTAAGGAGATGATCAGACCATCAAACTGAACAACTTTCTCTAGGGCACCAACAAAATCGCGAAAAAAAATCAACTGTTCGATACAAAACTGTTATAGAGGGGAAAGGGTGGACTGTATTAAAAGAAGATCGGCTCAGTATAATGCCTTTTATAATAAAAAGGAAGCAGGAAAAAGAGGAACGGAAAAAACATAGCGAACACAATAAACAAAAAAGAACCAACCAAGCCAGACACCGATCGCGCAAGTCACCCAAAACCTACTCGAGCCAAATGTATGGGACAGCAGACTTTTTTTTCGCGATTTCGATGTTGGTACCATAGTGAGAGTTGTTCAGTTTGACGGACTGATCATTCCCTTAAAAAGTGTCAGCTTATTAAGAAGGATCCTGTATACGTCCTTCTGCAGGGCACATTCCTACCCTCAGGAATGGTGTTGGGCGTCAGACTACCACGCGTGGACTTCACAGATGCTAGAATGTCTTCTTCAGCGTATGCAGGTTTCCTCACGATGTTTTCTTTGACTGTTTCAGATCAGTCGGTATTACATACAGAGATTAGAAAAACTCTATTGCATGGCATGTCGTCCGTGCGGATTCGAACCCGTACCCCATGATTGTGTTGATCCTCTCTGCAACAAGGCACCGACGCTCTGCTCCGTAGAAAATTATTAATGTTCCCAAAATTGGCACAGTCAAACACGATAAAATTAAGGATAAAATAGTGTGTTTGCAGAACTGACGCTATGTCAACATTAGGCTCGACCGCACTAAAACTAACACTACGGTTCTATGTCATGAGCAATAGTATGTTTCATAAAATTTTTGGAAATACTGTACTGATGTTTTAGGGTTTACTTAGGGCCTTCTCTATTATATTAGATATTATTAGTTATAACTTATGCTTACGGCGCGGCAGTTAAAACTATTTTCTATCATAGGTTTTTTAGGTCTCAATTTAAATATTTAAATTGAGACCTAAAAAACCTATGATAGAAAATAGTTTTAACTGCCGATATGTTTCAATTTTAGTCATTTGATAAAAATTCTATGACAGTAATCAGACACCTTAAAAAGTTTTGCTGTCAGGTTTAAAATGTTAAGGCTTTTTATCCATTTCCAAATTATAGGAAGGTGTCGCGCTGCAAGTCTGACGGAGGGCGGACGCGTGCGTATTGGCATCTGTTAGGCTTGCACGTGGCTCCGCCGTTGTAAACTCTTGTAAACTCTTTTGTGTTTTAACTATAAAACGTTAAATTGAGATGAAATGCTAGTGATCATTTTCCCGCTTGATACTGGCGAAATCATAAAGGAAACGCCATTACACAAAAATAGAATAGAATAGAATTTTAGGAAGAAGTTAAGTTAAGAGATAGTTCGGACGATTGGCGTAAGGACTAATTCTTTATAAGGATAAGCAAAAACAGAAGAATTTTGGGTAAAATTACGAATAATCTCGCTTCTTTTAAAGTAGATACGAACGAACAATGTAAACTTTCAGTAGGTTTTTTAAATAAAACAAAAACTTCAAAGGAAAAAGGATTTATTTCAAGCTAAACATGTTTTTGCCATACTTATTATTGGAAGCAAAATAGGTCATAGTTTCAGTACAATGTTAGGTTCCTATTGTTTTATTTTGTATTTTTGGTGCTTTTGCGGTCGTGTCTTCAACACTGCCATAAATGATCTCTTGAATTGGCTCTCTAATAGCCATGTTTTTTCCTTCTTATTGCTGTCTCCCGTTTGCAATGGAGGGAAGTCGGATATTTCGTTTTCCTACTCCTCCTATCTTCTTTGATTAATTCATTGCGGGTTCCAAGACAGATTAGAGTCATCCCCCGGGCTCGCTGGACTTCATTGTCCAGTGTTGTGAATGGTCGCCGCTGTTGATCCTGGCTTACAGGAGTTACAGCGGTGGGAATGTGTGGTGGGCCTATGCCCGATAAAAAAAAAAAAAAAAAAAAAGCTAAACATGTGGAATAGTTACAATTTAGTTTGTTGCTTTTTTCTCTCTACGCGGTGGCGAATTTGCAGTCTTGGCCGCCCTAGGCCCCGGGCCATGTAGTAAGTACCAGCCGCCCCTTTTTCAGCACCCATCATATAGACTGCAAAGCAGAGCTGTTTCGTTTGGCGAGAGATAGTCAGGGATATTCAGAGCTGACTGCCAACCAACGGTAATGGAGAGGAACCCGAAGAAGAAGAAGATCATATAGAATACATAATCTTATTATAGTTTTTTATTAAAGACAAATAAATGAAGGTAAGTATGTACATTAAAAATAAATAAAAATATTGAGAAAATAAAACTAACTTAACCTATAATATGGTGCAGGTTTGGACCGCGCGGGAGGGTACCCAAGATGCTGGCAGCGGTTCCTCGCTGAACGGCTAAACTGATCCGTTGAGCGAGGAAAGCGCTAGCCCTTGATCCTCGGTCGAGTCTACCAGGCGCTTTACCAGATCTTTAAAAAGCGCCTGGGTACCGGGACCCCACGGACCAAGACTACATAATTAATTTACCTTTATTGCCAACTTTTAACGAAATCGTTTCAGAAATTTGAATAATGTGCGAGCCTTTAGAATATTTAGGTACTTTGACTTATTTCTGGTTCATCATCATCATCTCAGCCGATGGACGTCCACTGCTAGACATAGGCCTCCCCCAAGGATCGCCATAACGACCGGTCCTGCGCTGCCCTCATCCAACGGGATCCCGCCGCCTTCACAAGGTCGTCGGTCCACCGTGTGCGGGGCCTACCCACGCTGCGCTTTCCGGTACGCGGTCGCCACTCGAGAACTTTATTTCTTGTTATCATTCGTGAATTTTTTGTTACGATTCGCCGTCCCTAATATCTGGACGCCCTAGGCCTGGGCCTACTGGGCCTAGGGCAAATCCGCCACTGTCTCTACGTATCTTACCAACGGATGAAAATTAAACTTATTATATACGAGCGTTAACCCGCGACTTCGTTCGCACAAATTATATACCAGATTTTAAGTCAGATCATAAGCTATCAAACAAAAAAGTTTCATCAAAATCGGTTCAGTAGTTTTTGCGTGATACTCGTTCAAACAAACAAACAAACAAACACCCAAACAAACACACAAACAAACAGACAGACAAAAAATCCAAAAATTGGTGAAATGGAATCAGGGACACCTAAAAACCATATCGTAACTTTTTTTTTGTTAATATCTTCAATGTACAGACAAACTTCCTGTTACAGTTTTATAATAGTTATATATAAATGTTATTGTGTAAGGTTGCCGTCAGCAGTTTCTGTTTAAAAGAAATTAATTACAGAAACAAAGCGGAGTCCAGTTAAGTGCAGTAAATGAGTTAACATTTCTTGAATAAGAACATTACTGTAGATGTGGCTTTTTTACTTTGTCTTTTCATAAAATGGCAAAGTTATTTCAGAAAATTAAAGAACTTTTTTATTATGACTTCGAAAAACAAAGCTCAAATTTATTTATTACATTTTTAGAGCATCGTAGTGAATGTGCCAATACAATTTTGTTAGTTTATTTGGTAAGATATGACCCGCAAAAGACGTATAGATATGCTATCAGCTTTTTTCCCGATTTCTATTTTGGCCCAATAGTAAAAGTTGTTCATCCCCATATGTCCTGTCATCGTAGCGAGATAATATACAGGGTGAAATTGATATCAATAGCATCCTTTTAAACAAGGAGTCTACCCATCAAACTGAACAACTTTTACTGTGGGAGCAAATCGATCGGAGCAAAAAAAAAATCGGCTGTTCCATACTAAACTGAAGCCTCCTCGACTCAACTGTATGCAACAGCTGAAATTTTTTTTGCTCCGATCGGTTTGCTCCCGTAGTAAAAGTTGTTCATTTTAATGGGTAGATTCTTAGTTTAAAAGGATGCTAATGATATCAATTTCACCCTATACTAATATATTAACCAGTTTTTAAGTAGAATCATTAGCTTTTAAAACACAAAAAGTCATTAAAATTGGTCCGGTAGTTTTTGAGTTATGCTCGAACAAACAAATTTTGAGTCAAGGACATCTAAATACCAGATCGTAACCATCTTTTTGTTAATATCTTGAATATACAGCGATACAATTCTGTTACAGTTTCAAAATAATAGTGTAGATCTGTAGATTGTAACGCCCTGGATTCGAGAAAACGGTCGTCGACGTCCGGCTCGTCCTAGAAAGAGCTAGGTCCCGCCATCGCCGGACGATCTGGATTCTTTCGATGTTGCGTGGCCAGATCATGCCCAAGACAGAGATGGTTGGAGGATTAAAGGGAAGGCATGTGCCCAGCAGTGCGATGAAAGAGACTAGTAAAAAAAATTTTAGGTCTATAGGTGATGCTTATAGCCCAGCCAGTTCACGGTTTGAGCCGAGACAAATTAATAATTTATAGTTTTTTTCGGTATAGTATTTAAGAGCCAACTTGAGCTTAGAAATGTACCTAAATTTAAAAAAATATCACGTCAGCAACAGCCCCAAATTTAAAATTTAGTATTTATCTCGTTCTAAAAAAACGAATGGTAAATTTTTTTTGCAAGTTTTTAAGGCTTTACCCATGGCTTTACACACATTACTTCAAACATGGTGTTAATATTTTTGTCTATTTAGAAGGCTTTGAAAAATACATTATATTTTCTATTAAATGTCTTATTTTTAAATTTTCGATGCCCATTTGAATGCTCAAAAATTACTTATATTGTTAAATCTAATTAAAATGAGTGCATTGGTATTAATATTATTAATTTAAAAGCCTTCTGGGAGATAACATTTTGATTTCTATGTAGCGTAGCGAATTTTTTTAAATTATGTTTTCAGATTTTCAGATCTTTTTGTCACTAAATGGTGCCGGTTACAGTTTAGAAGTCCAATTCATAATTACTCCCCACCCTTCCTAACAAAATTCCGTAAAATGACTGGGCTATTATGGACGCTGTCGACCACAGAGAAATGACACGCTGTATTTCTGACGCTGCATGCTTGGAATGGCATATCATCTAATCGATAGAAGATGTAGATAATAATTATAGTATTTAGTGAGTGGAGGATAAATCTTTTTAGCCCACAAAAACCGCACCAACTATGCCCAAAACCGTCCTTTTATTCGTATTTGCGGTGCATACAACATGTTTTCTGAGTTTGACCCTTCCTGTTTAAAGAAAAACGAATAAAGAACAAAATATGCACTAAACTTGTTGATCAAATGCAATCTCTAGATAAACGCTGATGTTAAAGTTGAAGTAAAAGTAAAAATATTATAGCCCCCCCCCCCCCCCCCCCCCCTAACATACACATACATACACATAGACACACTACCGTACCTAAATTTTTAAATTTATAAAATTTATAAAATATTTTTAAAAACATTAATATAAAAGAGAAAAAAAAATAGTGAAAACTTAAATAAAAAAACACCTCTTTATAGCTCGCTTTAAACTAGCTTACGATAAAGAAGATAAGTCAATTACTTAAACTAACGAAACCTATTATTAGCTAAGGATGTGTTAACATTATTCCTGTGTATGTTATTTGTGAAGCTGTTGGTTTTGTCAATAAATAAATAAATAAAACACAGCAAAAGAAAGTTTTCTCCTAACTATTAGGTATAGCTCCGAAAAACATAGTATACAAGCAAGACCGTATAATTAGACTGAACTTTCCTTATTATCCAAGTGGAGACCTAGAATGTGGTTTTAAAACACTTAAAGTTTCCCGTGTAACGCAAATATCTTCTTTGTTTATTCAAAGGATTATTCTAACAAAGAACTTGCTGGATTTCTCCCGTAAGCTTTCTTAATTACTTGGTGTTGTTATAAGTAAGGAATTAAACTTAGAAAGTTATAGGGTATAACAAAACACCCTAGTAATATTTAAAGGGGTGGTTTGGACCATCAAATTGAACAACTTTCACTATGGAACCAAAATCGAAGTCGCAAAAAAAAAATCAACTGTTTTATGCAAAGCTGCAGGACCAAACTCTCGACTCAACTCAAATGTTATGGGACAGCAGAATTTTTTTTCTATATTGTCTTCATGGTGAAATGGTTCAGTTTGATGTTCTAAATATTAAAAGGTTGTTTTGTTACATCCTGTATAAAACATAATAGGTTTAATGTTTATATTTTCTAGGATATAGACTGGTGCATTTGCACTCACAGCGAATGCGAAAAGAAATAAATAAAATAATAAATAAATAAAAAAAAGGTATTTATTTTCATCTCACATATAGGGACAATGAAATAGTATTATTGTTACAAATTATGCTAAGCTTAGTACTATATGTGAGAGACCGGTGCACGTGGTAGATTTACAGATAACACCTGCAAATCTGGGTAACGAGTCACCGGGCTCCCACCCCCGTCTGGAGTCTATACATTTTAGATTAAATAAACTTATATGTAGACATGAAAATAGCAGTAGGAAACTAATGTAAGACATCTTTAATCACTGAGCTCCAGCATCTATCCATGTTCTAAAGCTCAGTAATCAAAGAGCCTCTTAAATACTAATTTTATGTATTGCAGTTTAAAGTAGGATAGTTTGTACCTGAGTGTATGAGTGTGCGTGTGTGTGTGTGTGTGGTGAGTGTGTGTGTGTGTTGGGAGTTTTATTTTATTTGTTTATAGTTTTCAGTTACCATTCAGTTGAATTAGATATAATATAAATGTAGAGTATAAATCTGATCATATTGATATACTGAACTAGACATGACATCCATGATTTTTGTGTTAGGTAAATATTGACTAAAATAAGTTCTTAATAATTACAACAAGGTACAGTAGTACCAGGTTTATAAGTCTTACCGATGTACCTGCGCAGTTGACAAATTTTAATAGCGCGCGAAATTATATTGACCAATCAGGATCTTCAATCTGTTAACGCTATTGGCTAATTTATTTTCGCGCCCTTTCCGCTGCTATCCGACTTTGCACCCTTTGCACCTAAATAACTTCGGGTTTTGTGGGGAACTCGGGCCTGCTCTGCGCAAACGAAGATTGACGAGCGGATATTTTCCTGGTCGTATTAAAGTGGCAGTGGGCGGGGCATATTGCTCGCAGAACCGATGGCCGATGGGGCCGAAAAGTTCTCGAGTGGCGACCGCGTACCGGAAAGCGTAGCGTGGGTAGGCCCCGCACACAGTGGACCGACGACCTTGTGAAGGCGGCGGGATCCCGTTGGATGAGGGCAGCGCAGGACCCGTCGTTATGGCGATCCTTGGGGGAGGCCTATGTCCAGCAGTGGACGTCCATCGGCTGAGATGATGATGATGATGACTGTACTATAATAACTTAGCCAGTCAGTCACTGAATTGAAAACTGTTAGAGATATAGCCGCGGCTCTAAACAATTTAGAATTTAACGTAGGTAACACTATTGATTCTTTTTTTTTAATTGAATTGTAGAATAATAATCATGCGTATACTATTATATTTTACAGATTATGTATTACGAAACGTAGCTAAACAAAATTGTACACATGAATAGGTTTAAGTCAACCTAATTTGATCCCAAGTGTCGCTAAAGTGTTTAAAAGTAAACAAAATTATCTATAATCTCCACTTCGCTACACTCTAAACTTGTCGAACGGAAAGCCTATCTATTCGATAACTTCGGCGAATCTATCGACAAACTCTAGCGAATAAATTTGTCTCGATAAACCCCTATAAATCAGATCGCGACTTTTGAGCGAAATTATGTGGAACTTCACTATGTAAGACATTGTAGGTTTAAAATTTGCATTTAAATAGAGGTTTTTGACGGAGTTTTCAATAGACAGATGCTTTAAGACTTTCTTACATGTTACGTAGATTTAGTTTTAAGGATTTATTGTTTATTATCTCTGTGTTGACACTATGTAGTTTTGACGCACATTTTGTAACGTTAATACTAGTAGCCCAGTTATTTTACGGAGTTTTGTTAGGAGGGGTGAGGAGTAATTATCAATGGGACTTTTAAAGTTTAAACTGTAACCGGTACCATTTAGTGACAAAAAGACTACCTGAAAACGTATTTAAAAAAAAATTGTATTTAAAATGTATTTTTCAAAGCCTTCTAAGGCACGATTCGACCAAACGCGAGTAAATTTTATTCTTACATTAAGTCGCCGTTTACCGCCGGACATAGGCGGAGGCCTATGCCCAAGGATCGCCATTACGACCGGTCCTGCGCTGCCCTCGTCCAACGGGTTCCCGCCGCCTTCACCAGGTCGTCGGTCCACCGTGTGAGGGGCCTACCCAAACTGCGCTTTCCGGTACGCGGTCGCCACTCGTTTCGGCCCCATCGGCCATCGGTTCTGCGAGCAATGTGCCCCGCCCACTGCCACTTAACAATTCTTTGGCCTATGTCAGTTCTGGTTCTTCTGCGGATCTCTTCATTTCTGATTCGATCTCGCAGGGAAACTACGAGCATAGCCCTCTCTATTGCCCTTTGGGTGACTTTCGGCCTTTTTATGAGGCCTTGAGTGAAAGACTATGTCTCTGTTCCATATGTCATCATGGCAAACACACACTGATCGAAGACTTTCGTTATAAGACACTGAGGTATTTGGGACGTGAACGCTTCCCGAACGCTGCCCAGCCGAGTTGAATTTTTCTACATTGCTAAAAGACAATTATCGTTGGAGGTTCTCGAGGTAACGCAGGGCTATTGCGGCGAACCTATCCTGTCGATGGTACACCTGCTAGAATGACCGTTGTGCCCGAACACCTGCACGAGAGAGGACCTTAATAAAGCTACACTGTACGCTGTCGGGCTCGCCGAATATCTGACCAATAAAAGATAGAAATACAATAATAGATTAATTGACACGAAAAGAAGAAGGTGCTCTAGGAACCACGGGTTGCCTGCTTCTGCAATCTTGGTGAGGATTCCGTTTTAATGATTCCGAAGTTGGAAATGATTCTAAACTTCAGACTTTGTGTTAATTTCATATGTTAGGTACTTACTTTGAGATATATCCCACTGCAGATTTATTGATTTAGAGACTCCCTGTGCCAGGCGTCTCCCCAATACAAAAAGCCAATTAGCCATACCCATCAGACCAGGAATGTTACTAGGCAGGTTCTGAGTATACCTAGATTTACTAATTATTATGGGCAAAGGACTAGAGCCTACCTCGTACCAAAAATTATAAACAATCTCCCACAAACTTTAAATGAAGATGTAAGAATTTTCTTCCACCTTCATAATATAAGAAAAAGCTTAAATAGTTCACAAAATTAATCGAATCTATCTTGGATAAAACATTTCTTACGTAAGAAGTAGCATATATAATCTAAACCTAACCTAAACATCTTCGTTTACCTTTCGCACAGATAATCGTATTTGAAAGCATTCCGATCTCACTGAGATTCCACTATAGATAAAGGCTGGTCCCCACCGAAAGTATAATTATCGAACATATGGAAATGAAGCATTGAATGTGATAAACATTTTCATCCCTCGAGGTGCATGAACTATGAACGTTAGTCCACCACGCGTGCCCAGATTGGTAGATTTCACATATGCAACACTGTTTTATTAACAACAATAATATCTTTCACTGTTTGAAAGCAGTCGGTATTACGTCCTTTAGTTAGAAAACATTTTATGACGAAGAAAAAACAAACAACATAAAATAACTTACTGAAATTGAGTAACAAAAGAATGGATATAAGAATTCAACAGAAATACAGCTCTCATTATTATTCAGACCTAAATTATTTTAAGGCCTACTATAGGCTTAAATAGTTCAAGTACTGTAGTATATATAATAAACAGTTAACGGCTGTGTAAATCAAGTTTAATAGTCGAAAGCTATCACTGGAAACTCAACTGTCTTGTGCCGATTTAGTTCAGATTCAGTCAGAGTTGTGATCCAGTGTCGCACAGTTGAGTGCGAAATTTGGAATCTCGCTAAACTTGACTTATTTTCTATTCAATTGACAGTTACGACTCCTTTTTAACCGACTCCAAAAAAGGAGGAGGTTTCTCAATTCGACCGTGTATATATATATATATATATACATATATATATATATTTTTTTACGTCAAATGATTAGCACGTAACCGAATGTAACACTGCGAGGTATACTTTCCTCTCCGCCCGAATATTCGCAGGATATCTTCGAATGTTATCAGTGAGGACGCTCCTTAATTCGCACTTGACACGGATTGCGTTGGAATCGACATGCGAATTAAAATTTCAATTTCGTTTGGTTTGATCAGGTAAGATGTGTCGTATCTGAGTTACGCTATTAATTTGATTTGCCATATAAATTGGATAACTTTCGTAAGAGTCCTTTTAATGTTTAGTAGCGCCCTCACCACAATATTAAAGATTTCTGAATAATAAAAACCCAAAGTGAAAAAGTCTAGGTACCTTCTTAAACTTACTACAAAAGCCTAAAAGCTATTTTTATTGTGTAATATTTTTATAGGCTTTAAACTTCAACTTTTAAAGCATAACATAAGATAAATACTCTTTATTTGCACGCCAAAAACATAAGTATAACCAAAAATATATATCGAAATAAATTTAGAAGTGGTCGTTTTTTCTTTTTCCCGATTTGCATGTTGCTTCTTTGTTTGTGTTTTTGTTTTGTCCAGTGACAGTTGTTCAGTTCACCGTTTCAGTATTTGCTAGGCTGTCACTTACACACCCTGTGTAAAAAACCTACCTGTCTACCTAACCGAAACCGCAAGATCAGCGTGATGGTCTGATCATCCCCCTAAAAATCGACAGCATATCAAGAACGACCTTCTTTACAGGGTGTTAGGGTAAACAGTTGCATTACTGTAAGGGGTGATTGTACCCATGATACTGAACAACTTTCCCAAAGAATCTTATTGTCCAGTATGTCCTTAAACATGCAGTAATCATCTCCAAGTTCCATGTCCTATTTAAATTTCACTCTGTATCAGAATATTGTAAAATCGGAAGGACATTACAACTACCTGGCATGATATTGCATTAACAACGTTGCCTCGTAAATATAGCATCTATGCCAATGACATAAAGTCTGGTGCAGCGATGAAAACTTGTATTGCACTTCAGGCCGTCCATTGAAATGTTCCATAATCGAGTTTGTAATCTCGATGCGAGTAGGGTGACCAAAAGATTATAAAAGTGTGAAGTAACTCGGACAATTTCATATTTTATAAAGCGAAAAGGATAAAAAACTAAAAACTTAGAAAATAATATTGCAGCCGGTGACTTTTTCGTTCGCATCATAAGAACATTAATTTATATTACTTTATAACTTTTTAGTTTTTTTAAGGCGGTTTTAATTTTTTTGTTAAAATTCTTTTATTTCACAATTTACAGTAGTGAATTCATTAGTTCAATTTAATAGTAGTGCTTTAAATTAACAAATGCACTAGCCGGCAGTACGATTTTCAAAGGTTCCCCTCAATTTCTATGGGATGCCATCATCAGATCCTGGTTTCCTTATCATGGTACCACCCTTATAATATCAGAATATCTTCTTTCCAACAAAAAAAGAATCATCAAAATCGGTTCATAAACGACGATGTTATATGCGAACACACATAAAATATATACACACTAGAAAATCTGTGTGACCATGTACAAAATATTATTATTCATTTTTAACAGACTTCAAAAAAGGAGGAGGTTTCTCAATTCGACCGTATATATGAATAATAATATTTTGTACATGGTCACACAGATTTTCTAGTCTCAATTGTAGTACCTCTGAATCTAGTTCAGACTTGTATTGTGATGACCAGACAACGATATACAGTACAATTATAGAGATACAAATATATTTGAGTATTAGTCTTATTTAGGTACTAAACTAAATATTTTCCCCTTGCAGATTTCGAACCGGCGACTCTTGGTTCCGTAGGCAGGTCAGTCTCTATAATGTTCATATTTTTTAAGCATCTATACCGTTTTTCAGCTTATGTTATTAACAAATTAGGTAGCACATCAACATCTATTGCTTGCATGCATCAATGCTTTAAAATTGACTTACAATTAAATTGAGGCAATTTTACGATTTATTAAGTGCATTGTATTTTCAGAACATAATTATTGTATACTCAGTATAAAACATAACTATTTGATTCGATTTTATATTGAATATCAGAACTGAACCACGGTTTTGTTTTTGAAAACTATTTTATTTTTACTAGATTTTTTATATGTATGTTTGCATACATCTTTTCTTAAATTGGAGTTATAACTTCGACATCCTACAGCAACCTACATAAAAAGATATCTTTAGTAGTCGTAGAAAAGTTTCTGACCACAATTCCGGATAAACACCAGAGTGTCCTGTAAACGCGGCACGTGTGTGCACCCAAGCCGTGCAAGTGAATATTCATCTCTCCCGTGTATAATTGGAGCATCGAGTAGTGCGGTGATGCCGTTAGTTCGATGCGTACTTCACTTTATGTACTACATCAAAATGTGTACCGTCCGCATAATAAGTTAACGACCAACAATGTACTATCAACAGCCTAGCTAGGTACATACTCTCATGAATAAGAAGGGAGTGGTCCATATTGAACTACTACCAAATATTTCGATCCGTTATCAACCTTGTCACACTGGACAGAGTTTCGGTACTAATAGTGAAACGTGGATGTTCTGAGGTTTCAGAATATCTCTGACTACCCCCTCGGGGATTATAGTCGTGAGCATATGCCATGCCATTAACCTTGTCTGCGCAGAACAAGATTTGTATGCTAAAACCTTTTACTATTTATGGTAAGGACTAGCCTTGCGGTAGCATTTCCCCTCTGCCACGGTATAAGATCAATTAATCATGTGCATTTACATTCAATTTTATACCTTATCACTAAACGAGACCGCCTATAATTGCGAAACGATAATTTCGAACTTATAACTTTTGGGGTTCACGCGAGACTACTTTTCATGATTTTTAACATTCAAAATAAGAATCTAAAGTTATGGGAACGAAATCTAAAATTGCGGATTTCATGTTACCTCGCCGCCCGCAAAAAGTGGCAGAAATGTTTGTTAGTAGAATTACACGCGTAACTAGTCCCTATATAAGTAGTCAAAGGCTAAAACGCTCCTCACTCCCGCCCCGTTGGTCAAGTTGTTCGATTTTAAACAGATATACAGAGTAAACTTAAATGAGTTACAATAATTAAATAGGTGCTTCAGACCATACATTTGAACAACTTTTAGTATGTGATCAATATGGGATTCGCGAAAAAAATGTTCCATAGAAAATGTCAATAGGTACTTCGCCCAAATGGTCTCATAGTAGCCCAGTCATTTTACGGTTTGAGCCGGGACTTATTTGTAATTGATATTTGTTTTCGGTATAATATTAAAGAGAAATGAACCAAAATTAAAAAAAAAATCACGTCAGCAACAGTTCCAATTTTAAAATTTAGCTATTATCTCGTTCTAAAAAGCTGATGGTAATTTTTTTTTTTGCACATATTTAAGACTACCAGTATACATCCTTCAAACGTGGTGTAAATATTTTTGTCTACTTAGAAGGTTTTAAAAAATACATTCGTATTTTCTAATAAATTATACCTCATTTTTTAAATTTCAATGCCTATTTTATTGCTCAAAAATAATTTATATTGTTAAATCTAAGTCAAATGAGTGCATTTGTATTATTATTATTAATTTAAAAGCCTTCTGGGACACACAATTTTGATTTCTATGTTGCGTGGTGAATTTTTTTTAAATTAGTTTTATGATAGTCTTTTTATCACTAAATGGTGCCGGTTACAGTTTAAAAGTCCAATTAATAATTACTCCCTACCCGGCTTAACAAAACTCCGTAAAATGACTAGGCTATAGTGAAAGTTGTTCAGTTTGATGGTCTGACTAAAGCAACCTCTAAAGTATGTGAAGCATATAAGTTCACAGATTGTATTATGTAAAAAGAATAAAAATTACGGTAAAAAGACTTTACTTTCCTACGTTCTGTGGAAGAAATATCTCTGTTAAAGGCCACCTTTGTTCGCTTCATATTGTTATGGTTTTGTATGTTTTCTGCATCCAAATAAAATATATTGTATTGCTATCTTATAATAAAAAGACTGCGTTTTTAGCTGCCACTGTTATGCTACATTGAAAAAAATATTTTGTTCAATTAATATTATGTAACCAAACTTTTGTACGAGCAAAACGTTTTGCTAGAAAGTTATAATTATAACCTAAATTATGATTTTGTGGTACAAAATAGTTCGCAATTGACTAAAGTTTGGTTATACAGAGTGTAAGGAAAATTATCATTATCCTTTAAACAACATACTCTACATAGTACTACTATAGTCTGATGGGTAGAGTATGTGGTTTAAAGGTTAATGATACTTTTCCTTACAACTATAATAACTTTATAAAAAAAATTGTTCAGTGCAGTGTCTGATAAAATTTCCAAACAATTTTATTACCATTAAAATTCTCCTTTCAAATGTGTACGTGCTACTTTTATTAAACCTCCTAAAATTATCCCCACCGAACCCAAAATATTTCCATTTCGTAGCACATTTATATTTAATAATAACAACCCCACAACTACGGGGGTGAAAACCAAAAATCAATACGGCCGTCTGGGAGGGTGCAGCCCTCCTAAATCCCTCTAGCCTCATCAAAACATCTGCATTTGAAGCCGAAATGCATGTATTGTTGGCTGGTGCATTGAGCAATATAAGTGCAACGATATTGACAGTTTTGTAAATATGAGTCTTGTGCATAACATAAATATTATACTGGACTATAGCCATCGATCGCGACTTCCCGTAGATTTCGAAAAATGTCAACACATTGTTGCACCCTTTTAAGAGGGAGGCTATGTGACAAAAATAGGATTCTTCAAAGCGTCATATATCATGTACTAACAGTAGGAGTATGATAAGCGAATATGTGTAAATTGAACATATAGTTGAAGTTTAGATTAGAGCCAAAACACGATTAAGACACATTTTCCCGATAGAAAAACAAGCCAAAGTAGCCTCCGTTTTTATTTATAAACGCTTGGAACTGTTAAACGGTGAATAATAGAAACACGAGACTTGATTTAAAAAAAGAGATTGATATTTTACAAATTTTTATAAGAGCAGAATTGAACTTACAATCACAATTAAATAAAGTTTGTTTTAGTTTCAGGCGCGCGCGCCGCCCCATCTCTTTCTCTCGCATCACACAGTAATATAAGCTATCACACGCCCATTTCGCTTCAATTATTTTTCGACATAGGCCCTTAAGAGTTGATTTTGGAAAAATGCTTGTTCAGTGCACCCTTACATACTCTTTAAAATATGTAGGTCATGTTCTCTCTGTCTGTCATTAGTGGTTTAGGCTGTGGGTTGTCTGTCAGTCAGTCATAGATAGATATATAGATATAAATTAAAGATATATTTCAGTCAGAGCGGAAACTTTAACCATGACTAAAAATGTTTCCTATACAGCATAGACTGCCAAATAGTACTATTCATTTGTGGTAAGTATGTTTACATCGCATCGGTAGGTAAGTATGTTTTTTTTATTATGCCGTGGTACTGACTGTAGTAAGTACTTCATTTCTTTAAAAATAACTAAGTATTGTTGAATTTATGTATTGTAAAATAATTGTATAGCCCAGTCATTTTACGGTTTGAGCCGGAACTAATTAATAATTGATATTTTTTTTCGATATAGTATTAAAGAGCTAATTTGAGCTTAGAAATGTACTAAAATTAAAAAATATCCAGTAAGCAACAGCCCCAAATTTTAAATTTTGCATTTATCTCGTTCTAAAAAAACGAATGGTAATTTTTTTTGCAAGCTTTTAAGGCTTTACCATTATACATACTTCAAACATGGCGTTAATATTTTTGTCTACTTAGAAGGCTTTGAAAAATACATTAGTATTTTCTATTCAATATCTCATTTTTTAATTTTCAATGCCTATTTTATTGCTCAAAAGTAATTTATATTTTTAAGTCTAATTAAAATGTGTGCATTGGTATTAATATTATTAATTTAAAAGCCTTCTGGGATATACAATTTTGATTTTTTTAAATATGTTTTCTGATAGTTTTTTTGTCCCTAAATGGTGCCGGTTAAAGTTTAAAAGTCCAATTCATAATTACTCCCCACCCCTCCTAACAAAACTCCGTAAAATGACTGGGCTATGTATGAATATCATGAATAACGTTAAATTTTATTTTACAAAAAAATTATTTGTAAGTGTATTTAACTTTCATTTTAATTTCAGCATTGTACATTTTCATTCTGTATTATAATGATTTTAAAATAACCGTTAATCTTTCGTAAAGCTTTTCGATAGCGTTCATTTTATATTAAAGTTTTACGAATTTTGAGAACAGCAAAATAATAAAAATAAGTAGTGCAATTATCAGATCATCATGCCTGCCGTGCTTATCCAAGACTGCAGTAAATATTTTTTGTCCAAATTGAGCCATATATATTTTCGGAATCCCTGTGACAAACTCTGTAAGGATCGACCATAATTACTGCACTCTAGCATACTATTTCTACCTCTTCTGATTGAGAAATTACAATAAGAATCAAAGTTTCATTACAGATCTCGTGACAAGGATTCCGGTAACATACAGGGTACTACTTTATATGCTGATGGTTTTTTAAGGGGATGATCAGACCATCATACTAACAACTTTGTCTATGGGACCAAAGTCGAGATCGCGAAAAAAATTACTTATCTCATACATTTGGGATCCAGTAGTTTTGTACCAAACAGCTGATATAATACAACTTAACCCTGCCAAAAATCACAGCTGCATCATTATCAGTCTACAGGGTGAAATTGATATCATTAGCATCCTTTTAAACTAAGAGTCTACCCATCAAACTGAACAACTTTTACTATGGGAGCAAACAGATCAGAGCAAAAAAAAGCTGTTGCATACATTTGAGTCGAGTTGGCATTGTAGTTTAGTATGGAACAGCTGATTATTTTTTTGCTCCGATCGGTTTGCTCCAATAGTAAAAGTTGTTCAGTTTGGTGGGTAGACTCTTAGTTTAAAAGGATGCTAATGATATCAATTTCACCCTGTATAGTATACTCAACTTGCCAGAATGTAACAGCAATGGAAGACTATAATATGTGGTCATCCAAGTCATTGGACATTGGGGCGGTATTGAGGTTGTCTTTAAATTGTTTTGTCTGGTGGAAACAAAGACAGTCTATACAAGGAGGACTTCGCATCACTGCGCTATTAACGGGACTGCTAAGTAATGCTTAATTGTTGTACATTACTGTTTTGAAACCGAACACATTTGTAAGATTTGAAAGGACTGGAATGTCAGCGGCAATGTATGACAGCTAAGCATAACTGATGCCAATAAACTGTTGAGAATGGCACTGGAGCTCAAGCATATGAAACCAATATTATTTGGTTATAAGGGCTTGGTCAATGACCAAATAGCTACTGCGACCTAGATAGATCTATTGTAGCTCTGAATGAAATCAATAAAAATATGTTCGTTCGATGAAAAACATATATTGACAAGCAAAAATATAAACATAAAGTAAACGAAATTTAAATACGTATAAAATTAAAAAAAAGTATAAAACATGGCCAGCGACTGGGTAGCTGATCTCCTTGCTGCGTCGCCAACAGACTCCAGAAGTGATCCGCCAATCGTAAACCATTTTTCCTCTCCTGGCGGCGATACAAAGACCAAGGGAAGTAGTGGTGGCTCGTTAGACGACGTTCCTAGGATAAAATGAAACGGAGTCAACATGTGCAATTTTTTGCTTCTGTTATTGTATGACGTGGTGAGTCCCATTGGGTGGAAAGATGGAATTGACTTCAGATGATGATGATTGATTGTTGGTTGGGCTATTGAAAGCAAGGGTCGTTATGTAACACTGCGACCATCGCTGGTCTTTTGTGTTCGTTCCAAGCTCACCCATATTCTACGCATACCTCCGGACTTATGGCATTTTCTTTTCATTCTCGGGTATGCAGGTTTCCTCGCGATGTTTTCCTTCACCGCTGAGCTAGTGATAATGATAAATACAACCGTACATAAATTCCGTAGAACTTAGTGGTACAGGCCAGGAATCGAACCGCCGCCTCTTGATTGAGTAGCTAGCTCTATTCTATATGGACTATCATCGCTCTTTGATAGTGATGATGATAGTAGGTAGACGAATCGAGAGATAGAGACTTCATTATTTAAAGGGTTTTCTGCAATCTGCAATTCGACGGTACCCTAAAAGGAGATGAATTACCATAATACTCGGAAGTCCATCTGTCTAATTGCAACGTCAAGTCACATGAATATTTATGATCGCGAAACTCGGGATTTGCATTAAAATTTATAATATTACAGTCATGTAGCTCTACAGTTTTCATTGAAATTCATACATCTCTTCACTCAATCTCATGGCTGTATTTCTTTTTGGAGTGTTCCGAAACTTTTTTCTTCACCGTTTGAGAGCAGTCGGTACCGACCGTACATAAGTTAGAAAAAATCATTGGTATCCGTGCGCATTCGAACCCGGAATCTCATGATTGAGTGTACATACCTCTCCGCAATGCACCACCGAAGCTCTCTAGAAAGTAAATGGAAAGAGATGCGGTGATCTTGAATTGATATGAACAAATTTTTGTACGGCGGATTTCCTCCGTGCGATGTGGCCTTCTCCGCCCCGATGCAGCCCGTCGCACTTACGTTGAACTTTTTGCAACGTATTCCAGTATTCATCATCAGCCTATTTTACGTCCTACTGTAGGGCACAGGCCTACCATCAGGGAAGGTACACAACGCGTTAATGAATAAGCGCAAAACCTCATACACCCCAACTGATTTATAACTTCTTTCTTATCGTGTGGGCAGAGCCCTGGTGTCAGAGTTTTCTCATACCGCGTTACGGCCTCTGACGTGGTTTTTATGTAACGACTACTACCACCAGAGATAGTAGCCGGGACCAACGGCTTAACGTGCCATCCGAAGTACGTAATCATTTTTCTTTTCAGACAATCAGGTGATTCAGCCTGCAATGTCCTAACCAACTGGGGAAAAACGCACAAAGTGACATATCACTAGGTGTCCCCCGTGGGAATCGAACCCACGACCTCCGTGTCGAGAGCCAATGCTCTTAACCATTAGACCACGGAGGCAGTGATTTATAGAACAAAATGGTTAGATTGAAAAAATAATTTCATTGTTTTGATAATTTAAATTTAAAATTATTCGCATTTTAAGTTTTGAGGCAAAAATGATTTCATTTCAGCAATGAATAAAAGTGCTAACGTACTCGATACATTTTAAGAAGCTTGTTATGGTAGCGAGAAGGGTGAGTGTGCCCGTGCGGTGGGTTGATATCGGATTCAGTAAATTTTAAATTTTACAAATAAATTATTTAATATTTTGAAAAAAATTACATATGTTGAAATCATGATAATTCGATTCTGCTCTCGATTCTAAACATAATACTTTCTAGTTTTGCGTTAATTCATTAACACGTTGTATATGGGCGTAGTCCACCACGCGTGCGGATTGGTAGACTTCACATACGCATCGGAATTTCTTCTTAAGCGTATGCAGGTTTCCTTAGAATGTTTTCCTTCACCGTTTGAGAGCAGCCGGTATTAAGTACATAAGCTAGAAAAACTCATTGGTACATGACATGTTTTCCGCGCGTATTCGAACCCGGACCTCAAGATTGTGTTTCCATACCTCTCCGCAACGCGCCACTAACGCTCTCAGTTACGACCCGCTCTAGTGTGCGAAGTAAGCGTTTTCCGCTGCGATGCGGCCTAATATGAGCTTAGCTTAATTAGTGAAAACTGTAAAACAAAAATCCAAGCCCGCTTCATTTTCTCACCTGTTTTAATTAGGAACGAGAAAATTCTAGGATAAAACTAAAAGTTTGCAATATTCTCAAAGATTAAAATATTTAGAGCTAAGTTAGTAGAGCAATTAGCTAAGAAATAGTAGCCAACTTAATTTTCAATGTTATTCATTCAGCGTTGATTTTCTGTTAGGGAAGGCGCTAACATCATTAATTAGTATGTTAACCTGAAAAAAAAATTGTTAGAGGGCCAACACGTATTTTATGGGGCACTGTAAGCAGTGCGCTGTTTTTATTTTAAAATCTACGAGGCTATTTTAAATCGCTTAAATAATTTAAAACTCGGGTTAAAAAGGATGTCTAATAAATAACCAAAATGGATGGGTCTAAGCGTTATTTATCGTAGCTTCAATATAGCGATATCACATGACCATAATTTTTTAATTAATAAGTTTTTTTTTTTACAGAGACACACATCTACACAAGTAAATTGATGCGGAATCTATGCTTTAGATTAAAGAGGTCCTTGATCTTAGGGAAAAACCGACAACAGTGCCATACCGAAGTGGGTGCATGTTTTTTACAGTTACGAAACTGGATCTGAACTTGAATGATTTGTATTGTATTGGTCTTGCTTTTTTACCACGCTTAATTTTTAAGGCGGCTATTGTACCCACGTCCATTCTTTGTCATTCCATACTAAAAGCAATGATATTATAAACGTTTCCTACTACTGTAAGCTCACTGCCTAAAAGTATGAAATCACCATAAAGCGCTGCGTGGGAAAGGGCTTTTTTAGACCATTACAGTACGACCAGGAAAATAATTCCGCTCGTCAATCTTCGTTTGCGCAGAGCAGGCCCGAGTCCCCGACAAAACGCGAAGTCATTTAGTAATTAAAGGGTGCACAGTTGGATAGCAGCGAAAAGGGCGCGAAACAAATTAGCCAATAGCGTTAACGGATTAAGGTGGCACATCCTGATTGGTCAATAAAATTTCGCGCGCTATTAAAATTTGTCAACTGCGCAGGTACATCGGGGAGACTTATTAACCTGGTACTACTGTACTTTTATAAAGAAAACATTAATTAAGCAAATAGAAAATATAGGTTATTGCAATTTAATAGAAATATTAAAAACTTAGTAAGAGTAATACAATATTTTTTGTAAATATGAATTGTTTTAATCTAAAATTTATAATATAATTACGAAGAAACAAATTGATATTAATTATCTAAAATTGCGTCTGTAAGAATTCATTTTGATCAATTAGCTTTTATTTAAAATTGTAGTTATATTTAATTTGAGATTAATTAATATTGAATTTGGCTTTCGCCGATTTAAGTCCTCCTTTGTTCAATTATTTTCTAAATTGTTTTTCTCGAGTTGATTACTTTAAATATTGCTTCAAATGAGCATTTATTAATTGGAAAATAGCATCTATTGTAGTCTTTGAGAGAAAAGCGGTTACTATCTACAGTATTATAGAACTGTTACAGAAGTGTGTCTGTACATGCAAATGTGACCAAATCAACGATTTCAGGTTTTGGTAAGATTGGGGAGTGCTCACTTTCCCTCCTTTTCCTTCAAAACCTGAGAATGCCCTTCACCGTTATTGATTGCTTAAAACCATACTTATAAAGGCATACAATATACATGAACTTTAGATTCAACACTTCACTAAGGCCCGATTCGACCAAACGCGAGTAAATTTTGTTCTTAGATTAAGTCGCCAGTTACTCTAGAGTAAACTGATTTTGCGTTTTACCAACCCTAATCTATGCATAAGTTGAGAGTTAATTTAACACGGTCAATTTTAACGGTGTAAAGCTTATACCAAGACTAATGAAATGTCAATGTCATATAATAAAAAAATTTAAGAAAAAAGAAACCTAACAAATTAAAACTACATAACCTCACAATGCAATAAGTACGGATACAACGACCTCTTTCTGTAGGTGGTATTATACATTCGTTCTTTTAGTATGGGTTTAGTAAGGTAGAAGACAAATTATGTTATTTGGAGTAAAACGCTAAGAGGAAATTTGTTCCTTGTATAGTTATTCTTCTATAAATCAAAATTTGGTCGAATCCGGCCTAAATCATATCGTGTTACTCAATGCTTGGTTAAGTGTCTACTAAGTACATATCTATAATTACACTCTCCAATCCAATGTCACTGCCATACACCCTCAGTCAAACTATAGAATCGATATCTCTCTAGCGAGGGTCACCCTAATATTACCGGCAAGCTTACAGATATAACCATAGTAATAAATATGGGGATAGTCGTAAATACAGTGAAAACTCATTGATTTCTGATGTACACAGCGACACATGTACCTACGCAAAACCAAAATAAGCTGGCCGAACGACGTTAATACGTTATTCACTCTACGCGTGTCCAGCTTATGTTGGTTTTGTATAGCTTGATGTGTCGCCGTGTGTTCACTAAAAGAAAGGTGCAAGGGTTATGTGTTGTGTATGCCACAAATCATTAGAGAAACACGTAACTCGTGTCAACGCCCCGAGAGGAGTAGGTATTGTCTATTTCTCCATAGAACATTTTTCTGCTATTTTTTGCGGGGGGGGGGGGGGGGGCGTTGCTATGACAATAACAGTAAAACGCATCGAATTAAGTAGCCCATCGGGACTAGGTCGGGGCCGTCGCGGGGGTGAGGCTTTGACAGAGGGGAAAGTATGGGAAATTATGCGTAAGGCCTCTCCTCTCGGGGCACGAGTTACGTCTTTCTCTATGCCACAAATGATAAAGCCCTGAATTAAACAAAAAATTATAAACATTGAAAGAATGGTTGAGTTGACTTTACTTATTTGTCATTTAGGACACAATAAGTCACGTCGCAAGTCTGTTACTGGGCGGTCACGTGTCGTTTGCCTACTCTCCGGCCCGCCACGAAACTGTTTTTTGTACAAAAACGTCCTTGAGATCGCATATATGCTATTTGTACTGGAGACACCACTATGAAGAATGCATGAATTTGGCTGACAAGACGAAACAATCAGCCTACGAGTGCACCAAATTTTATTCGCGATTTCAATGTTGCTTCCGTAATAAAAGTAGTTCAGTTTACTCATCTGAAGTACCCCTGAAGAAAAGGTGGACCATAAATTATCATAGGAGCATGACACATTTTTTGCTGACCGTCAAACACGAACGAGTACGCGGTCGATCGAAGCAAATTAATTGCACGAGGCATCGACAAGTGCAACTTTTAATCGCCCCCTGGAGGCAAAAAACTGATTTTAATCGATGCAATTTTTCGACATAATCCGTGCGATTACCTTTTTTATATTCGGGGGATTTTGGGCAGGCTGTGGTAGGCGCAGATATATCACATGAGTAAATATGCCACAGAAACAAAGCTTTATACAATCGCGCTACGATTGGTACATATTACAAGACACAGCGACGAATACGCCGCCTGATAACAAAGCTGGCTCGGTCAGAGCACAATCCATGGGCACTTACTACTATCCAACCAGAAAAACAGCATCATACAAGCTCTCGGCGGTCTTTACACCCCTACAAACGCAGCGCGCGGCAGTAAGGCTTGGATCAAGCTGTTTTTCTGGTTGGATATCTATTCTTTGCTATGGGCGGGCGCGTCACGAGTTAATGTTATGTGCGTTCCTTGGACGCTTTGTCTGTTGGGTATTTATTCATGTGGTTATACATAGTAAGTCTTTTAAGAGTAATCAAACTTTATAGACCCTTTTTTCGTATGGAACCAACACTGAAAATAAATAAATAATCGTGATGTTTCATTTACGACCCGGTAGGTGTAATGGTTACCACGCCGGCCTGTCGAACCAGCGTCCTGGGTTCGAATCCCGGTTCGGTCATAGATGTTTATATGTTTGTGCCGTTTTTGTATGGTTTCCATATAAAAGTCTATAGTGCTTGCTTGGGATCATTACAATGTATGTGCCTGTGAGCGTTTATTTATTTCATACATTTGGGTTGAAAAGGGATTAAATTTTTTTATGCAACAGTCGAGTTGTTCAAACCCAGATCTTATTAAATAGGAAAGGATAAACAAACAAAAAGGTAATAGAAATAAATCTATCTATCTATCTATCTATAACGTCACGCCTCTTTCCCAGTGGGATAGGCAGAGACCAGGGCGCGCCACTTACTACGATCCTTACATACTTCTTTTGCCTCATGCACATCCATACATCTCTTCATAATCTATCTATACTATTATAAAACTGTAACAGGAAGTTTGTCTGTACATTGAAGATATTAACAAAAAGAAAGTTACGATATGGTTTTTAGGTGTCCCTGATTCCATTTCACAAATTTTTGGATTTTTTGTTTGTCTGTTTGTTTGTGTGTTTGTTTGTTGTTTGAACGAGTATCACGCAAAAACTACTGAACCGATTTTGATGAAACATTTTTTGTTTGATAGCTTATGATCTGACTTAAAATCTGGTATATAATTTGTGCGGACGAAGTCGCGGGTTAACGCTCGTAGTATATAGAAATAAACTAAGAAAATAATACAAAGTCTAATCTCCTGGAAGCAGTAAATTAATCTTTCAGAAGTCTAGCTCTAATAGAAAGACCTAGATTTTCTAGCCGGATGATCATAAGCCTATTAGTAGACGTCTGCGCTGCTAAATGAATAAATCTGGACTGTGGACTAGAAACGGATTGCACGATTGGTTACACCGTTTAGTTTCTGTGTCGGCTGATAAAACTTTTTATTTTATGTATACAACCTTTGATACTACATACATACATAGGTAGGTCCAACTTCGAGAAAGAGATCAACCGTCGAATCCAACTCGGTTGGGCAGCGTTCGGGAAGCTACGTAGTATCTTCACATCCCAAATACCGCAGTCTTAAAACGAAAGTCTTCGATCAGTGTGTGTTGCCAGTGATGACATATGGAACAGAGACGTGGTCGTTCACTCAAGGCCTCATAAAAAGGCTGAAAGTCACCCAAAGAGCAATGGAGAGGGCTATGCTCGGAGTTTCTCTGCGAGATTGAATCAGAAATGAAGAGATCCGCAGAAGAACCAGAGTAACTGACATAGCCCAAAGAATTGCTAAATTAAAGTGGCAGTGGGCGGGGCATATTGCTCGCAGAACCGATGGCCGATGGGGCCGAAAAGTTCTCGAGTGGCGACCGCGTACCGGAAAGCGTAGCGTGGGTAGGCCCCGCACACGGTGGACCGACGACCTTGTGAAGGCGGCGGGATCCCGTTGGATGAGCGCAGCGCAGGACCGGTTGTTATGGCGATCCTTGGGGGAGGCCTATGTCCAGCAGTGGACGTCCATCGTCTGAGATGATGATGATGATGATACTACATAATACGCCACTCTCTATTTGATTTTGAACTAAAGACACAAACCATACTCTGTCTACAGGGTGAAATATTAGCATCCTTTTAAACTACTAGTCTACCCCTCAAACTGAACAACTTCTACTATGGGAGCAAAAAGAAAATCTGCTGTTACATACATTTGAGTCGAGTAGGCATTGCAGTTTAGTATGGACCAGCAGATTTTTCCTACATAATAATAGTCGCAACCTTGGACCATGTCTCAAAGAAGCCACATTATTTTCGGTCGTATGAATGAGGAAGATTTACTCGAAAACTATTGACCTGATATTGATGATTCTTTCACATAATATATGATATATTATCTTTTTTCTCGTTTTACATAAACAGACAACAAAAACAACAACAACAACAACCTGCTAAATAAAATTCTGCAATCGGCTAAATAAAATGGCTCCGACTCAGACAGGCTTCAAAGTGGCACCGCACCTACTTTCCACTGGTATGATAAAAAATTATGTGTCATAGTGTCTCCGTGGTCTAATGGCTCTCGACACGAAGGTAGTGGGTTCGATTCCCATGGGGGACACCTAATGATATGTCACTTTGTGCGTTTTCCCCAGTTGGTTAGAACACTGCAGGCTGAATCAACTGATTGTCTGAAAAGAAAAATTATTCCGTGATTCGAATGGCACGTTAAGCCGTTGGTCCCGGCAACTATCTCTGGTGGTAGTAATCGTTACATAAAAACCACGTCAGACGCCGTAAGGCAGTCTGAAAAAACTCTGACACCAGGGCTCTGCCCACACGATAAGATGAAGATTAGTGTCATTGCCTAAACATTTAGAAAACTTGCAGTAGGATTTAAATCTATGTTTCCTAGTTATGTTACCCTTCATCGAAAATCCAGTATTAAAAACCGTACATAAGTTCCTCAAAAACTATTGGCACCAGAAAATCAGATCAATGTTCTATACATCTCACATATAGGGACAAGGAATATACACTAACAGGAACCATTATTACACACACAAACATAATACCATTAACAAAGCACTACACATTGTAAACATGGGCAGTGGTAGGTACACGGTTCAATCAATAGTTTTACCCATGGGAACTCCGAGGGGATAGCCAGAATCAATATTTAGTATCTACACATATATAGATACATGACTGTGTAGGTAGGGTATTGTTATGTTATGAATCATTGACATTATGGATGTAGCATAATTTTTCAACCAACTTTGAATGTTAACGATATGTATAGTTCGTATAAATCTTGGAGTGTCGTAGGTATGATATCTACCTGAACAAAAAACGTAATCTACACTAATATGAAACTATAGCCGGGAATAAAATTAAAAAGAAATCATTAGAAGAAATATAATTATATTGTATTACTAGAGTTAACCCGCGCCTTCGTCCGCACAAATTATATACCAGATTTTAAGTCAGATCATAAGATATCAAACAAAAAAGTTTCATCAAAATCGGTTCGATAGTTTTTGCGTGATGCTCGATCAAACAAACAAACACACCAACAAACAAACAGACAGAGAAAAAATACAAAAATTTGTAATATGGAATCAGGGACACCTAAAAACCATATCGTAATTTTTTTTGTTAATATCTTCAATGTATACAGACACACTTCTGATACAGTTTTATAATAGTACGAGCGTTAACTCGCGACTTCGTCCGCACAAATTATATACCAGATTTTAAGTCAGATCATAAGCTATCACACAAAAAAGTTTCATCAAAATCGGTTCAGTAGTTTTTGCGTGATACTCGTTCAAACAAACAAACAAACAAACAGACAGACAAAAAATCCAAAAATTGGTGAAATGGAATCAGGGACACCTAAAAACCATATCGTAACTTTTTTTTTGTTAATATCTTCAATGTACAGACAAACTTCCTGTTACAGTTTTATAACAGTATAGATAGATACATAGATAATTTTTTAGCTGTTTCGTTTGGCGAGAGATGGTTATGGTTTGGTACCCATCATACTGATTAACTTTTCCTAAGAAACATATAGAGAATTCGCAAATAAATATCGACTTTTCATACAAATGTAAATCAGCTGATTGCATTTAGTATGGAAAATGCAAAATTCTTTTTGAGAATTTCTTATATAAATTTCTTAGGGAAAGTTGATCAGTATCATGGGTACAATCACCCCTTAAAGTAATCCGACTGTTTACCGGAACACCATGTATAAGTAGTCACAGTTATCTAATCTAATTAGGGTAAAATCGATATCATTAGCATCCTTTTCAACTAAGAGTCTACCCATCATACTGAACAACTTTTACTATGGGAGCAAACCGATCGGAGCAACAAAAAAATCAGCTGTTGCATACATTTGAGTCGAGTAGGCATTGCAATTTAGTATGGAACAACTGATTTTTTTTGCTCCGATCGGTTTACTCCCATAATAAAAGTTGTTCATTTTGATGGGTAGACAATAGTCTAGTTTAAAAGGATGCTAATGATATCAATTTCACTCTGTATCTAAATCCAATTTTCGTTCTCATATATTGATTATTCTTTACAAACTGAACGATTTCCAGGTTTTGAGTTCATTTGTTAGCACTTCGTAAGAGGATAAAAGTATATTATATCTACAAGCACAGAAATCTTCGCATCGGACGACCGCAGTCGCAGAGGTGTGCGTTACAAATGATCACAATGAATGGACCTCGATATAACTGTGTTACTTCGAATATAACGCACCTATTCTTCGTTCCTTATAGTAGAAATATATTTATATTTCTATACTTAATTGTCTGGTCAATAATAATTCTCATTAGCAATCGTTTGATATGCGTCTTTTGAGTTTGTCTTCCAACTTAATCATTATTAACAATTTTCATGGATGAAACCTATCTAGGTTTGTTAAGGTACGTTCCGATCATCCTCTTAAAAACATTCAGCACATTAAATCGAACCCTATGCAGGGTGAAATTGATATCGATAGCATCCTTTAAAACTAAGAGTCTACCCATTAAACTAAACAACTTTTACTATCTATGGGATCAAACCGATTGGAGCAAATACAAAAAAATATGCTGTTTCATACTAAACTGCAATTGTATTGTGTATCATGCCAATTCAAACCTACTCGACTCAAATGTATGCAACAGCCGATTTGTGTTTTTTTGGGGTTTACTCCCATATTAGTAAAAGTTCACCCTGAACAAGCACACAGGCATGCAATACAATACGATATCTGCCTCCGTGGTCTGATGGTTAAGAACTTTGGGCTCATTACAGTGAGGTCGTGGGTTAGATTCCCACGGGGGACACCTAGCACTTTGTGCGTTTTTCCCCAGTTGGTTCCAACATTGCAGGCTGGATCACCTGATTGTCTGACAAGAAAGATGATTCCGTGCTTCGGATGGCACGTTAAGCCGTTGGTCCCGGCTACTATCTCTGCTGGTAGTAGTCGTTACATAAAAATGCATGTCAGAGGCCGTAAGGCGGTCTGAAAAAACTCTGACACCAGGAGTGCGATTTTTGAAACTCATTCGCTGAGCTCAGCAATTGAAAATGACAAAAATTACTATGGCGATGTGTATCTTTCTACTGCTGATTTGACTTTCAAAAATCGTACTCCTAAAGTATGATTTTTGAAAGTCAAAGCAACAGTAAAAAGATGCACATCTCCATAGTAATTTTGACATTTTCAACTGCCGAGTTAAGCGAATGAGATTCAAAAATCGCACTCCTGGGCTCTGCCCACACGATAAGAAGAAGATGCAATGCGATTTCCGCTAGATACACATGCTTACGTATTTTAAGCTGCAGCCGACGGTACTATATGAAACAAATGCGTCCTCTGATTAATAAGGGTTAGAGGGAGGGAGTCTTACTTCGCCACAAGGTCGTCAGTCAATCTGAATCCCTACTAAACATATTCTCTTTGTCAACGGCCTCTTAAGGGATAAGCGCGTCTTTGTGTACCTACTCTGTGTATTGAACCAACAGTCTGCCTGCACAATAAATATTAAGATAATATAATATACAGGGTGAAATTGATATCATTAGCATCCTTTTAAACTAAGAGTCTACACATCAAACTGAACAACTTTTACTATCAAATCAAATTAAAGATTGAAAAAATTGTCTACGCCCCAACAGACCTAAGGCGCAACAGATTGAAAATTTCGTTCTCTGGGTAGTGGGCTCGGTGGCGAAATTGGATAACGCAGTTCCCCGGTTTGGAAAACTGCGGGTTCAAGTCCCGCCCGAGACAAATTTTTCAATCTTTAATTTGATTTGATAGTAAAAGTTGTTCAGTTTGATGTGTAGACTCTTAGTTTAAAAGGATGCTAATGATATCAATTTCACCTTGTGTAAGGTCTAACAAAATTAGCTGAAACTATTTTAAGGGGATGATCGTACCATCAAACTGAACTGAAAACTTTCTCTATGGGAGTTGGGACCAATATCGAAATCGCGAAAAAAAAATCAGCTGTCCCATACAAAATTGCAAACATAACTCGACTCAAATGTATTGGACAGCTGATTTTTTTTTCGCGATTTCGATATTGGTCCCATAGAGAAAGTTGTTCACTTTTGTGGTCTCAACATCCCCTTAAAACAGTTTCAGCGAATTTTGTTAGACCTTATATAATTCACTGCTCTACAGGCTGTAAGGGACAGCCCTCCGCAGACTAAAACGGTGAACTCAGACAGTCAAACTGAACCACTTTCACCAAGGAGCCTACCTCATGAATCGCGAAAAAATATTAGCCACCTACTACTGTGTAATTTTCTGTGAAACTGCAAATTTTTTTTCGCGTTTCGTGAGGTAGGCTCCATAGTGAACATTGTTCAGTTTGATGGTCTGAGTTCACCATTTCAGTCTGCGGAAGGCAGTCCCTTAGAGCGATCACACACGATGACGCATGTCGGAGCGGCAGACCGTCATTTGTGAAGCAAGGAGTTGTATGAAATCGCACATAGAAGCACACACGCTGCGTCAGTCCGCCACCGTGTGTGCTTCTACGTGCGGTTTCATACAAGTCCTTGCTTCAGAAAATAACGGACTGACGTCTTCCGCTCCGACATGCGTCATCGTGTGTGATCCCACTTATACCCTGTATAAAGCCTCTAATCTACTAGGCAACAATTGACGCGCAACACGTGAGGCTCAACATGTTCGGCAACGTTGCTAAACAACGCGCGACGTAAGTTGAAGTTCCGCGACGTCGCGCGTTGTTTTGCAACGTTGCCGAACTTGTTGCGCGTCAGTCAGTTTGATGGTCTGATCATCCACTTCAAGAAACCGTCAGCTTATTAAATAAGAACTCTACAGGGTGAAATTTGCACCCGCCACCGCTGCCTCCTCTACTCAAATGTATGGAACAGCTGATTTTTTTTTGCTCCGATCGGTTTGCTCCCATAGTAAAAGTTGTTCAGTTTGATGGGTAGACTCTTAGTTTAAAAGGATGCTAATGATATCAATTTCACCCTGTATACCGGATGATTTTTTTAATATTAGTTGACCGTGCTAAGGCCGACGCTCGGCTCGGACTCGGCTCGAATCCGACACAGTCTAGCGCAAATCATCCTTTATATTGCATTTTATCGTCGTAGGGCTGAGTCGAGCATGGGATAGAACTTAGATGCGTGTGTGTGTCAATTTTTTTGCCAATTTGACACACAGTCACACATCTAACATGTCATATAAACAGGAATTGTTGTTAAATTAATAGCATGAGTTTATATTTAAGATTAAGACCTTTCTATTGTATAACATAAACTAGCCCAGTCATTTTACGGAGTTTTGTTAGGAGAGGTGGGAAGTAATTATTAATTGGACTTTTAAACTGTAACCGGCACTATTTAGTGACAAAAAGAATATCTGAAAATATATTTTAAAAAAATTCGCTACGCAACATAGAAATCAAAATTGTGAGTCGCAGAAGGCTTCTAAATTAATAACATCAATACTAATGCACTCATTTGAATTAGATTTAACAATGTAAATTCTTTTTGAGCAATGAAATAGGGATGGAAATTTAAAAAATTAGGTGTTTAGTAGACAATACGAATGTATTTTTCAAAACCTTCTAAGTAGACAAACATGTTTGAAGTTTGTGTAATGATAATGCCTTAAACACGTTCAAAAAAAATTAACATCATGTTTTTTATAACGAGATAAAACTTCAATTTTAAATTTGAAACTGTTCCTGACGGGATTTTTTTTAATTTTGTTACATTTCTAAGCTCAAATTGGCTCTTAAATACTGTACCGAAAAAAATATATCAATTACTAATTAGTCCCCGCTCAAACCGTAAAATGACTGGGCTAAACTTTTAATTTCTAAAATCAGGTAAAACGCTGTAAACAGCGACCCGCCGAATAAACCTAGTACTTAAATTAGAAAACAGATATGTCTTTTCTTTATAAAATAAATTGAAGAAATACGTTTCCTGGAGTCTATATAAAACGAGCCGAGGTATACCGACGGATAACTAAAATCCTTCACCTGCCAAACGCAGGGCACCTCTCAAGTAAGGAATAGGGTTCCGAGCTGGCTTCTCTTCTATTTTTTACTGGACCGTATCTTGCAAAGACATTCATTTGCCTTGCAGCGATATCTGAGGAGTTTCGTTCCTTAATGAAGAGGTTTTTAAACAGGAAAAATAAAGGTTATATTTGTCTGTTTATCTAAACTATTATAAACCTGTAACAGGAAGTTTGTCTGTACATTGAGGATATTAACAAAAAAAAAGTTACGATATGGTTTTTAGGTCTCCCTGATTCCATATCACAAATTTTTGGATTTTTTGTCTGTCTGTTTGTTTGTTTGAACGAGCATCACGCAAAAACTACTGAACCGATTTTGAAAAAACTTTTTTTGTTTGATAGCTTATGATCTGACTTAAAATCTGGTATATAATTTGTGCGGACAAAGTCGCGGGTTAACGCTCGTTTCTTATAAATGCTGGGCCGAGGTTTCATCTTCATTCCATTGGATACCTCAGCATCATTATAATACGTTTTACTGCATGGAGGGACGATAATCCACCACGCGTGCCCAATTCGGATCACATGCGCATCAGAATTTCTTCTTCAACGTTCGCAGGTTTCGTCACGATTTTCACCGTATAGGAGCAGTCGGTATTACGTACATACAAGTAAGTTCGAAAAATTAATTAGTACATGGCATGTCGTCCGTGTGGATTCGAACCTGTACCCCCGTGATTTTGTTTCCATTCCTCTCCACAACGCGCCACTGAAGCTCTATATATTTATTTATAAAGGGTGTTACAAAAATACAAATAAACATTTAAGGAGGTAATTAAGACTATCAAACTGAACAACTTTCACTATGAGACCAATATCGAATCGCGATAAAAAAATCGGATATTCCAACATCATCATCATCATATCAGCCGATAGCCGTCCACTGCTGGAAATCGGCCTGCCCAAAATGGGGAGATTTGCCATAATCGCCATGATGCGATGTTCTATACTAAACTACAGATCTACTCGAGCTAAATGTATGGGACAAAATATTTTTTTTTCGCGATTTCGATGTTGGTCCCATAGTGAAAGTTGTTCAGTTTGATGGTCTCAAAAACCCTCTTAATAGTTTTAAATGTTTATTTTCACTTTTGTAACACCCTGTATAATATTATACAGCCTACAACCTTATTACATATCGTTGCTTAAGCTAAAATTACATAGTTAATATCCAATTGTAGTTATCCATGAAATAATTGATGTTACAGATCATTGAAGGGACAGTGAATTAAATTCCCAACATATCCATAGCTACACTAATATGGAGAAAAAAGAGCTAAAGTTTAAAAGTTTGGATGTAGGAGGAAATCTCCGTATACCTACAATCCGATTTCAAAAATTCTTTCACCAATATACAGGGTGTCCTATAAACCGACGTCAAGCCGGTGGATGCTGACAGTTTAGTTCATGCCTAACCAGAATATACTGAAATAAAAAAAATCTGTCAGTCAATCAATCAATCTGTCAACATTTTTCTTTAGGAAAAGGTTCTTAGTTTTCGAGATAAGGACAGTTTTATGAAATTCGTGAAACTCTTTACCTTAGTCACTATTTTGAGTGCGACGGCTACAAATGTTCTATGCAGTATCTGTCTTAAAACTGTCAATATCTCGAAAACTAAGACACTTTTACTAAAGTCAAATTTTGATATTCTGCTTAGTCATGACCTAACCTATCAGCATCCGCCGGGTTGACGTCGGTTTACGGGATAACCTGTATAGTACGAACCTTCAGGATGGACATAGGCTACTAAATTTTATTTCGGGAAAATATCTCAGTCCTACGCCACGGGAAAATGGATGAAAGCTGAGTAAGTACAAAATTATTGGCAAATACTGAAATAGTGGCAAATAGTGAAGGCGGGCGAATCTTTTATTTAACAGAGGTACTTAGGATAGATTTAAACTTAATACTACTTAATACTACTCAGTCATCATCATCATCATCTCAGCCGATGGACGTCCACTGCTGGACATAGGCCTTCCCCAAGGATCGCCATAACGACCGGTCCTGCGCTGCCCTCATCCAACGGGTTCCCGCCGCCTTCACCAGGTCGTCGGTCCACCGTGTGAGAGGCCTACCCACGCTGCGCTTTCCGGTACGCGGTTGCCACTCGAGAACTTTTCGGACCCATCGGCCATCGTTTCTGCGAGCAATGTGCCCCGCCCACTGCCACTTTAGTTTAGCAATTCTTTGGGCTATGTCAGTTACTCTAATTCTTCTGCGGATCTCTTCATTTCTGATTCGATCTCGCAGAGAAACTCCGAGCATTTCAGTAAATAGATAAAATTTTAACTGTTCCTTCAGCTTCAGATGCTATCAAGCAAATACAGGTCAAATTACATAAACATCATACATACATCATACGAAATTACATTTTGTAGATGCGGTTCCTTTTCGCGGGAAATGTGTGTTTAGCGCGGCTCCTAATAATCTTTGCACAGGGTTGTCACAAGTTTATACAGACACCGCTCTGCTTGATAAACTGACGGTTTGAGCACAATATCTCTTTAGGTAATAAGGATCATATTTCATTATAATAATAAGGCCGCAGGGCAGCTTGTGGCGACCTGTTGGTGAGTCGCGACACCACGGACCCGAGTGCTACCGGGGAAGTCCCTGATCCTCGCCTCGGACTTGCCTTTACTGGCCGACCTTAGCCACCCCAATTAGGTAGTCGACTAACAGCTTTCTTTCTTCAAGCCCTTTCTTTCCACTCCTTACAATAGTCCTACACTGGTCGGGGGCTGTTTTATATCCACTTCTATAGTGTATACTGGGATAGTTGCTGGTTGGTGTCACATTACCATTTAGATCAAATTGTCTGACGGCCCTCTATGTGTTGGCTTCGGCCCCACACACGCCTCCCAATGGTCCGGGACACTTATGTCCCGAGATAAGGAAAAGACATACATAATAATAAATATCTTGGACATCATCACACAGATTATTTTCTAGTTTCATTGAAAATTAACAGAATCTAGTCCGGTTTTGTATAATGATGTAGTCATCATTATACAAAACCGGACTAGATTCTGTTATAGAGTCATGGATGTTTGTATCAATTGTCACTAGACAATGATATAGATACAAACATCCATGACTCGGATATAAATATTAATTTTCATAAAACAAATATTTGCCCTCTATGGGATGCGAACTCATGACCTTTGACACAGCAGGCATGTTCACTATCAACTGAGCCATCGGGCCATTGGGATAGTACAGACCATCAAACTTTGACTATGGGAGCAAAGATGAAATCGCAAAAAAAACGCTGTTCTATACTAAACTGCAATGCTTGATCGACTCAAGTGTATGAAACAACAGATTTTTTGTGAATTTAGGAATGCTCCTAAAGTAAAAGTTGTTCAGTTTGATGGTCTGAACCACCCTTGGAAATTTGGAAAGTGTTAAAAAAATAATCTCGTAAGTCGAGAGTAAAAGATTAAAATGTATTATGAAATATTTGGAGCAACCCTACCCAAATTTATATGAACCGGGAACATTTTAAACAGAACACATTCCCTTTAAAGCTACAGGAGTTTACACTTCAAAAGGAAGGCCATGAATTTTGGAGGGCGTAGTACGCTACGAGGCTACGGCGTAGCGCTACGAGCGTTGTTTGATTAACATGGTTTTATATATTTTAATGTACTCTTTTGAAATTAGTGAAGTTATTTTATTTTGTATATTGACATTTTTGAGATAATTTAATTTGTTTCTTGACTGACGGGTAGATGTAGCGCGTGACGACATTTTATATAGCTACAGGGTGTTAGGATAAACAGTTGGGTACAACATTACTTTAAGGGGTGATTGTACCGATAATACTAAACAACATTCCCTAAGAATCCTATAGGACTAAAGCAAAAAAAATATTTCGAATTTTCTCACAAATAAACTACTTTTCATACAAACGTTCGATCCACCGATTGCATTTTGTATGGAAAGTACAATTTTTTACTGCCGAATTTCCTATAGGTTTCTTAGGGAATGTTGTTCAGTATCATGGGTACAATCACCCCTTAAAGTAATGCAATTGTTCACTGGACTTTACTTTACTGTTCTGTTACTGTAACACCCTGTATACGATACCTTTTTTAGGTCCACACATACGGAGTCGCGGGCAACAGCTAATCCGTACATAAGTTAAAAAAACTCAACGATAAATACCTTGTAACTTCCTTACTCCAATACATTTAAAAATTTCCATGAAAAATCTCTAAAATCCTTTAAAAAATTTCTATCAGAATGTTGACGTAACAGACACGTGTTGGACCAAGAGAGCAAAGCTTACGTGTGACCCGTAAACGTGATCATCTGTTACGTCAAAACGTCAGGTTAGTTACATTCTCATTCATTCGCGTCAGAGGTACAGTCAGCCATAAAATAATAAATAAATAAAAATATCTTGGATTATGTCACACAAATTATCTAGTCACATTTAAAGTACCTGGACTTGTATTATGATGACTAGACATCGATATAGAATACATATATAGATAAAAACATCCATGACTCGGGTACAAATATTCATATTCATCATATAAATATTTTTCCCTTACGGGATTCGAACCCGCGACCCTCGGCACAGCAGGCAGGTTCACTACACACTGTGCTACCGGGCCATGAAAGTGGTGTATACATTTTTACTAAACTTCCTAGGTAATGTATTTTTTTTATTTATATTTAATTAATAAATGCGGATTTGCATGCGGATTTTATCTTGTGTGCTGCCATTGACGAAGCTTGTAGCGGATAAACAGGGTGAAATTGATATTATTAGCATCCTTTTAAACTAAGAGTCTACTCATCAAACTGGACAACTTTTACTATGGGAGCAAACCGATAAAAAATCTACTGTTCCATACTAAACTGCAATGTCGACGCGCGAGTTCGCGACTCAAATGTATGCAACAGCTGATATTTTTTTTGCTCTGATCGGTTTGCTGCCATAGTAAAAGTTGTTCAGTTTAATGGATAGACTCTTAGTTTAAAAGGATGCTAATGATATCAATTTCACCCTGTAGATATATGTGAATAACATTTTAATATTTTTCTTTATGCCCAGAAACTTAGATTAAAAATTAATAAATTAATTTTATTTTATTTTATTATTTTATGGATCTGTCGAAAAAATCTTAAATAACAACTTGCAAAAAAAAAATATCTTGGACATTGTCACACAAATTATCTAGTCCAATTTAAAGGAATAATGGAAGTACGTTCGTTTATAATTAATGGACTCTTGCTTGTGCGTTAGCAATGCATTTCCGCCAGTGTCAAGTAGTTTATGGGAGAATCTATCCCAATCTCAGGGATTGTTTTCGATCAATAACAAGAAGATTTTGAGGTTTGCGCAGCCACGAGGCAGGCAAAAAAGCGACTCGCGAAAACCACAAAACAAGTGCTTGCGTCAGAACCTGCAACGTGACTACTATTGTTGAGTTTGGAATTGTTTTAGATTTAAATTCAAAACAATCACAAATAGACCTTATTGTTTTATGACGTGCAAAAGAATTTCAACCTTAGGGTTTAAACCCCTCTTTTGGTGGACTGTACATGGATGGTGTTTTGAAAAAATCGCTTTTATACTATCCCTTAAGGCTGCACAGAGCCTATGGTGCTGCCCCCAATCGTATTTTTTTTATTTCTAATCAGATGAACAACATTTCCAAAAAAACAAGAATGCCACATTGTAGTCCTTATTGGCTTTCAATTTATCGAATCATTGCGGATTATTATGTTTTATGTTTACAGCTATTATCGTTAAAACCGCCAAAAGTGGCCACTAAAAACATAATAAAAACAAATATGCAGTGACCCGATAAATTTAAAATCAGCAATGTCTACAATGTGACATACTTGTTTTTTGGAAATATTGTTTAATTGTTAAGAAAGAAAAAAATCGATTGGGGGTAGGACAATAGGCTCGGTGCAGCCTGACGTATTTCAATGATTTTTTTTTTAATAATTTATTGGTGTGTACCTATTGGTTTGTGATTGTGTTTGTAGATTAGGAAGTCTTAGTTTTGTTATGTTTTGTATTGGCAATAAAATATTTTTCTATTTTATTCTATTCTATGACAAAAAAACAATTGTAGTTTTCGAATTTTTCAGTTTTGTAGTGAGAATTTAAATTTTCACTTAGTACCTACTTATCTATACTATTATAAAACTGTAACAGGAAGTTTGTCTGTACATTGAAGATATTAACAAAAAAAAAGTTACGATATGGTTTTTAGGTGTCCCTGATTCCATTTCACCAATTTTTGGATTTTTTGTCTGTCTGTTTGTTTGTTTGAACGAGTATCACGCAAAAACTACTGAACCGATTTTGATGAAACTTTTTTTGTTTGATAGCTTATGATCTGACTTAAAATCTGGTATATAATTTGTGCGGACGAAGTCGCGGGTTAACGCTCGTCTAATATAAAATAAAGTATTTAACAACAATGACGTGACTGAACTAAAATCGTATTAAGGTGAACACACTTGCCTCGGTTCACCTTAGGTATATTCATTGTTGTGAAGTAATTTATTTTATATTGCTATGCGAAAATTGAACCTATTCTATATAAGGTGAAACTGAAACTATTTTAAGGGGAAGATCAGACCATCAAACTGAACAACTTTCTCTATGGGACCAATATCGAAATCGCGAAAAAAAATCTGCTGTCCCATACATTTAGGTCGAGTACGTTAGTGTGGAACAGCAGATTTTTTTTCGCGATTTCGATATTGGCCCCATAGAGAAAGTTGTTCAGTTTGATGGTCTGATCATCCCCTTAAAATAGTTTCAGCTAGTTTTGTTAGACCTTATATACCTAGTGCACTGAATACTGAATCGAATGAGAACAAAAATGCCCTATATTAAAGAGTGAATTCGTTGATATAACTTCACCACCATGCATTTGAAATTGATAATCACTCCTTATCCAAATCGTGGTTTCAGTCCATACAAAAGTTTGGCGCACAATACGCGTAGACGGAATAAATAAAAGGAATATTTTATATAAGGGACAATAGTTTAGAAAATCTAGTTGCCGCGTCACAAATAACATTTGCAATTTATAATATAATTACAAAGATATAAAGCTTTTAAAATTTTGTATGAAAAATTTCAAATCTTTATATCTTCGTAATTATTTTATAAATTGCATATGTTATTCGTGACGCGGCATCTAGATTTTCTAAACTATTTTTCCATATACACAAAGTTACTTATATTAATGCCGTCTACGCGTATTGTGCGTCAAAGTTTTGTACAAAATTGACCCCTCTGCAACCACCTTTTTAATTTCCTTTATTATGTTTTACTGGATTGTATTTTATGATTCTATGTCGTCCCACTACTGGACAAAGGCCTACAGCAAAACATATTCTAAAAATAGCTATAGCTTATAAGAATTAAATTTGTGGTGTTAGTTTGATTGCTACAGGCGTCTTAAAAGATAGCTTCATTATTTTGCAGATTTTTATTTTCTTAAAGGGAGATCTTAATAAATAAAACACAAATTTCAAACCAGTTTCTTTATTCCGTGTTCATCATTTTAATACAACATACAAGTAAATTTATCAATTCTTACTTACTAACTTAATTATGACCTGAATAACAAGTATGCATGAGTATTTATCAATGCGTCCTTTCGATTCAAAAATACATATCGAAATGTATCCATGAATCTATATTGGGTGTATTATTTTAATGCTGTTCAACCCACACATTATGTCCGAAATTAAAAACAAATTAACTGATAACAAATTCTTATTTTTTTTTAAACCCTTAGTATGGAATGTTCAGATTAAAATGTAAAAAAAACTTCAATTCCAATTTTAAGTTTGAATGTAAAAATGACGTCATTAATAAGCCTGTACATTCAAGTTAAATATAATAAAATTAAAAACACAAAACTCACAAATTTTCACACATGAATAACTTTGAACTAGAAATTTTCATCCCAAATGTCATAATGGAAATGAAATTTACAGCAAAAATTTACTTAGTATCTCAAAGAAAAATGAATGACAACATCATAATGTCATACTGCATAATATACTATATATTATCAAATAAAAAACAAATACAGAGTCAGTATTATTTCGACAACCATCAACTAACAGAGTCTACTGATTTCACGTTTTACTATATTTTATACATTTTTCAGAAGCTCAAAAATGAGAAAGGGAAGTATAAAGAACTAAATTACAAGCTAGGGAAGGAAAAAGGACACATTGCAGTGTCAAAAGCTAGTGACTAGAGAAAAGCATCATAAAAACTTGGAGAAAAGATAAAGAAAGTCCTTATTGAAGAACCGTTTAAGTTGCGCACAACTTAAACTCGAATTATGTGAAAAATTTTAACGTTTCTTGAGACACTTGATTAATGTATAAAAACTGTTGTATTTACTAGTGACACAACTTCGTAACTAGGTGCACCCTTATTCACATTCGAAAAGTGACTCAAGAGAACGTCTGAATATAGCACACAATTAATAAAAAAATCTTAAAGGGCTAACTTAATCGAAACTTGACTGACTAGCCTCGCAAATACACACAATAAATAAAAGAAAATAATAAATAGGAATAAATTACAAATTTAACAATTAAAAAGATGGACAGGATTGGAGACGTGTACAGTTTACATAAATGCTCTTACGTACAACATTTTGTCAGGACACGAAATTATTTTGTAATCACTGACAAAAATTTAATGCTATTCAAATTGTCCCTAATGCCAAAATTGAACATGATTATTTGGCCATCGGAAAATAATACAACACTGGTCAAAGATACAATTTTTCTTTGAATTTCGTTCCTAATTATTTCTTGGGAATTTTAACAGCCATAAACAAAGTGTCATACTTTTTACTAACTGTAATTCGAAAATAAGATTTCTAGCGTATCGTCATTGAATAAAATCATCATCATCCTGTACGGGTTACAATGCAGAGATCATGTCTCATCTCACGAATAGGGATAAAGACTACACCACGCGATCAATGAAGGTTGGACAAACTGCGTACGCCTTGAATCGAACGCATACACGTCTGGCCAACCAATGGCCTGCCAGTTATGATAGGTATTTAAATTAAACGAAGCTCGTTTAATTATAATAAGCAGTAGATCGCTGCTGTTGGCGGGCCTAAAACAATTTACTATTTTTAGCTTCAATTTTCTTTAAGACAAGCGAAGATGTTCGAAACAAAAACAATACGGAAGTAAACTCGTAGAACACTGTACACGTCTCAGTAAATAACAAAAGGTGAGTAGTGGAAGTGCTAAACAATAAATAGTGAGGGTTGCTGTGCTTCGAAAGGCGGAAAGTTTATCAGAATACTTTAGAACTGTCGAGTACAATCTAATGTAACATGAACACTAAACAACTAAATCTATTGCCACGATTTATCTGCCATTAAAAAAACCACAAAATTATATTACCTGCTTTTTTCCAGTAACCCAAGAATGTATTCTCCCTTTTGAGGTGGTAAGAAGAATGCAGTGGTACCAAGGTCCACTTTTAGAATATTGAGGGTCTCACAACAGAATGGCATGTCAAAGAAAAGATAGTTTACATTTTTATTTCCGTGAAGACCAATATTTTTACAATCATTAATTCGAGTTTGAAATATGACAAGCTCACACATTTCAAGAGCAACTGATTTCTCCAAATTGTGTGGCAGATTTTCATACTGAGCCATTCCTGACGATTAAATAAATGGAAAGTAGCTGTATTGAGCTTTCGGAAGTTTCGGAAGGAAAATTATTAGTGTCTTGATGCAGGTAACACAGAAAAAATCGTGGCAATGGCATATTTTTTTACCACACGTTAAGTTTAAATTCCTACACAGTTATAAACCTTAAGTATCGATTAGCATTCAAGTTCATTATGAAAAAATATATCATTGGAAATATTTTTCAACTTCTCTCCTTAATTTCAAACCTCCCAAGAACAACTTAATTATGCATGAGACAACCGATTTTTATAACTACGCGTTATCTCTAACAAGACTTTGGCAACAAACAGGTTTTCTCTTTTTTTTTTATTTTTCCATCAATTTTTAACAGTAACGTCAACATTTCTCCAGTTAACATTACCATGGGTTTTATTTATCTTTCATCGATTACAATTTCATCATCGTCTTTTAAGATAGAAGACATAGAAAAGTATCGATAGCGTCGATAATGTGACATCACTAACATCCATCGACAAAACGCATTTCCCAACTCTAATTTTGGCTATCAAATTTTTTTATTAAACTCTCTCACCGTACGTTTTGTCGATCGAAGCTCTATGTAAAAAGAAACTAACTAACAAAAAACAAGTTATCCTGGATTTTTTCAATCGTTTTTTTTTTCTTTTTTTTTCCTTTTACTGTGATCAGTCTTAAAATTGAGTCATACCATCTAACTAAGAAATGATGAGTCCTTAAACTTACTATAAAACATTGCTAGGCCAGATCTTACATTGGATTCCGCTGTGTGTTTATCTGTGTATTTAGGTAGTGGAAGAATATAAGAAGTATTACTTTAGGGAGATTAAAAAGTTTACATAGTATGTGCAGGCGACGATATCGCGTCGTGAACAATTTGCTGTCGTTTATTGTTAGGCTGTCCTTCGCCACGCCGTTACCCACAATTTCCGTATCATTTAAAAATGGGAAAAGGGAAAATTTACTGTCTAAGGAAAAGGTTTCTCGACTAGTAAGGCTCTCGGGGAAACTAATTTACACCTTAACACATACATTATTGGTTTTAGAGTAATCAACATTGAATAGTTTCCATTTTAATATTAATCTTAACACTAAAGAGTACAAAAAATAAAGGAAATATTATGAATATATGAAAAACAACAAGTTTTATCAGCGAAAACCATCGCATTTCATATAAGAACAACATTGTTTTTTTTTCTCAATTACAGTAACATTAATTGTATTCACTCTTACGAAGTAGAGATGGGAAGTAACAGGTCGTTAAGACGGTCGGTCGAGTCGAGGACCTCAGGACCAAAGTCCATTGATTCCAGACTATCCCAAGCTACGCACAATCCTTCACACATCGTGATCGTTTCCCTTTGATTATCCTCAATGTATCAAAAATATCTGCTAAAACAGCCCTTTCCCTTAGAGAAAAACTCGATAGAGTACATTTTGAACAGTCTCGAAGTAACTAATGAGTAGGTAACAATTATCAAATGTGTTAAATGGGGATATGCATGAATTGGAACTATTGAAATTAACAACTTTGTTACGATATAGGGACGTTAAAGCGACTCCTACACAAACTACTAAATGTAACTGTAACATCTAACCTATTTAAGGGTACAATACGAGATATATTAGCACTTACAATAAACAGTATGATAATGCTTAAATGTGTGAAACACACGGATCTAAAAGTCTGTACAAAATTTCTTTAAATGAGTTCAAACTTTTTTTTTATAAAATGTTTTTTTTATAACACATTCCTTCAAATTTAAGGCCACGGCGCAAAATGGTGTTTCAGTAGATTATAGTTATTTATTACTGAGTTTAAACATTTATGGTTTTAGATGTGATTACATCTACTGGCCTTATATACATTGTCAAGCGAGTGCCTGTAAGGAATTCAAGTTAGAAGCCGATTTTTGTAGATACTGAGATCTAAATCAAAATGCTGTGCAATAAGCATTTTATTTAATGTGAATAATTGCGTGTATTTAATTCTTAAACCTAATTATTAAACTACAGTCAAGGAAAGCACGGCTTGAAATTGGTTTAATACACTACTCGTAAAAAATATTGGTGACAGATTCACACTGTACAAAGCTCAAGGTGTGACTTAATTACTAAACTAACATAGACAATGCGATATCTAAAAATACACACTACATCCGTAAGCTACATAGGATTTTAATTTAAATTTAGTTCATCATAAGCATTGTGTTCTCCTTAAATCTGGCAGGATGGCATTAATTAAGTGTTGTAAAATCGATTTGTGTGTGGACAATTTAAGCATCATGTATAACTAATTTCTTCTTTATGGTTAATACTTACGTGCGTACATAATTATATTAACATTTAATTATCTAAAAGCAATTTCTTTGGCGACTAGCTTCGTAAAGAAAGATTCCAAATTGTTCGTTCACATTCCGCTCCGAAACCATTGCTCTATCGAAATATTATTAACGAAACGAAATTAAAAATTTTTGGTCTATTAATTTCATCTATCCATTGTCACCACTAAGTGGACGATATGTAGCGTCTATCAATGAAACATTTCACTATTAAACCTTTTATTCTTTCAACATTCGAATATTCTGGATCAGTATTGTCATTTAGATCAAACAAAAAACGTAATTTCATAGCGTATACTTCACTAACCATTCCCACTCTTCCATCTTCAACTCCATTCATATAATTAGAAACATTACTTGATATGTCATTAGCTACACTTTTATTCTACGCAGTTTCATTTGGAATCTTTCTATGTATAAAAACACATTTATAACTAAATCACACTCCTTACAATTATGAATTACCTAATACACGAAAAAGAATTGCAACATGAGAACTGCATTAGCAAGCTATTCATCTCTTTCTATTGCCTAACCTAGTAGGTTTCAAGGAGAAGGAAGGCTCCTGTTGCTACAAATACAGATGTATGTAAGCAAACTTGAAACAAACGCTAAAATATCAACATGGATCTCTATTATACACGAAGGGGCAGAGAAACGCATAGAATCATAGTTGCTCGACGATATATAACTACAATCAATATTTTCGTAGAATCCATATCATATAAAATACCTTACGAACTCCAAAACTTGGCCCATACAAAAATTATCGTCATTGAGAAAATAAATACTATTATTTGCAAACGTTTCAACTAACTTAAGCGATAGTAAAATATTTTTTACAATAAAATGTATCATAAATTCAAACGTGTTTTAAATTTAAAACATTCAGCGTAATTTCTTTGAGGATGGATGGTTTGTGCTCAATATGTGCTTTGTTACTTTCACCTTATACATACAACAATCACATTTTTGACAATTTGTCAAGACAAAAACTATCCTGCCTCCCACTCTGACACGGCAGGTGCAGCCATAGTTCCGTCTCACACGACATTTAACGAATTTATTATTTCATTCACTTTCAAAAATCAACGTCAGTCATCGAATAGAGTAAAATTATTGAATATTCTCTTTTAAGACAAAAATATTATCAAAAAATCAAGTGAAACACCAACATTCTGTGCAGATCACTAAATTAAGTAGCGAATCAATGAAATTCAACAATGATACATCACAAACTTCGCCTTTATATACTTACATAAGTAAAAGCGATGGTAAAAAAGATTTAATAATTATCAAAATACAATGGTAATGAGAAAATTAATACAATTCCTGAGCAAATGTCCTTGTTTGAAGGTCGGCAGACAGAAGTAGAAGCGACTACGATTATTTACAAACCGCACCACGCCTGCCAACGTATGTTTAAGTTATATAAAATTCAACGACGCTCTACTTAATATTATGTGACCAAACCATTAACCACATACAATCTGACAAGCTAACATTGATACATTATTTTCTACCTTGTATACATTAACAGGTGATTTTATAACTGTCACAAAAGTACCGATTTTCAAACAATGTTTATGAGTACATACGCTATCGATATGGTTACGTTAAACCCTTATTAATTCGCTTCTAATCCTGTCAAATTCGGATGTAGGTCCGTTTTTACTTCAACAACAAATCCTTGTAAATGTAGCTCTCGTCCAAACAACATAGCTTCAATTCTAAATAACATCTTACAAATAGTTTTTACCTATCGTTGACTCATAGTTTTTTTTTATTTTCATTAAAAAAATACACACTCTCGCACTACATTCGTCATTCTGATTGATTTTTCCAACGCTTTCTTCTTGTACAGATCCCGGCATTCCCTACGAACTATGTTTTAATTCTACCAACATCGTTATTCTAGTTATATTTACATTATTTTCTATACACTTCCTGCAATGGGTTCGGGTCGATTCTAAAACAAAACTGGGACATGATAGGAGCAAGGTAAAAGCTTGAAATTTCATCAATGATAAGTTTAGACTAACCAATTCTATCCGCATTCGAACAGATGCGATTACATCGTTTATTAAGTAGAAATTTAAGATTCAAGTTGTATTATATGATAAAACAGCAGATTTGAAACGAATTTTGTAACGTGGCTGGCGATTTTAATGAACATGAGGTTTTTTGAAAAATTCGTTTGTAAGAAAGAAAAAGTTTTAGATGTACTGATTCTTAATTTTACCTTAAGAAAACTGCTGAGTATAAAATTATAAACAATCTCTGTAAGCCTAGCCGTGCTTACGTTACTAATAGCTACTAAAGTTAGTTTAGTAAAAATGTTCCCTATAGTAATTGACATGGAAATAGTGGTTTGGTTAGCGTATTTTAGTATCCATCAAGCAGTGCTGAGAGGTAAGGGAAAACTGCATCCAAGGGTTCCGTAATCGGGTTTTAATAACTACTTCGTAGAAAAGTAAAGCTTAGTTGGGATATTAAGGTTAACTTACTTTTTAGAATAAAAATAGTTCTTAAAGTCGAAGATTTATAGCCTACGTTCATAAGAATATGTATTCTTTATTAGATACTTGTGTGCTGTGGCCATTTGGATTAAAATAAAATGAATGTACCTACCGCCTAATACACTGAGAATCTACGAATTTGGATTTAGCTAAAGGTTTTTCTATGAGAACTATAGCTATATTAAAAGATTTCTGAATATTTCGTACCCGTTTCACCACTTGCTGATATACTGCTTTATAGTCTATCCAGAACATAGCATCGACAAGAAGTTGAAACAACAAGGGTTTTTATTAAAAACTTGTGACAGTGAATTTAAAATATCTGGTAGACGGTAATCAGAAATTTTATCAGCAAGTCGTGAAACTGTTGATTGACTACAAAGCCTTTAGTGTTTATTACAGGCTTTATTCACTAGAGATGATTATGAAAACTGGTCGAGCTTAAGCCTTTTCAAAGACTAATTTTTGCAAAACCTATAAACCTATGACGATTAACTAAAAATAATAAGTGAACTATCAAATATGGAATGTATTGAATTACTCTAAAAATGGAAGCATTTAAAACTAACTTGTGATTTATTAAAAAACGAAATAAATGTATTTCTGAGATCTATTGTGCAACTACGAATAAGATAAACCAACTTAGAAATGGGGAGGTTCGGTATTTTGACGTACTACGTGTTTTTAGACTTGAAATCCTGGTAAAGATATTTGTCAATCAGCATTTAAAGGTTTGCTGATTTTCCAGGGAATAACACCCACTGAGCTGTATGTCGTAAATTGTACTAATGTAGGTATTTTATTGATTCTTTTTTTCTTGCAAAACTTTTTTACCGGCGGAGGCTGTCTATCATACAAGCAATTACTAAGGACATCGAAAACAGTATAGCCTGGTTAGAGACTGATACATAATCTGCTTCTGACACTCTAAGCAATCTTGGGCAGAATACATACATCCAAATAGTGTTTAAATAGATTTGATTTGAAAAGATTCAGTTTTTTAGTTTCCTCATCTTTAGTACCAAAGTAGTATGTTTTGTACCTTACCTACCCATTTCTAATTTTAAGTGTTCACCTAAATAATGTGTAACGATACTTAAACACTAAAGCAATACTTACGAATCTCATGCCAACATTTGTTCCCCAATACCAACTGTATCAAATTAACTCTTATCAAAAATGCACACACACGTAAATCCAAAGCACACACACTCATGGGACCTATTACCGCACCGTTTTTTGAACGTTTGTGTCAAAGAACCAACAAAATTGTTGACTACGTAGGTAAATAACAAAATAATTGAAAGCCTTAATAAACACCACCGCTTTGACAAAGGATACAAGTAAATTAGAATTTGAAACGAGACAGCGGTGTGATCAAAATTATTTTGTTATTTATATTTAAAAAAAAAGATAGTGTGTGTTTAAATTGTTGATGTCGAATAGTGTACCTATTATATAAGGTCTAACAAAATTAGGTGAAACTATTTTAAGGGGATGATCAGACCATCGAACTGAAGAACTTTCTCTATGGGACCAATATCGAAATCGCGAACAAAAATCAGCTGTCCCATACATTTAGGTCGAGTACGTTTGTATGGAACATATATTATTTTGAAAGGATAATGTATATTTAAAGCTTTAAGATTCATTGACACAAACATGCATTGTTCTGAATTAGTCATGACTTATTTAGTCATCTAAAATAGTAATGGCTAAATCAATAAACACTACAAGCACTACTCGGGCAAAAAAATAAAATAAAAATAAAACACACAGTAAAACTGCAATGAACTGGTATTATTATAAAAAAGCAATTATACAACAAAAATAATTCAAAACAAAACGATGTACATTAATTTAAAGAACAATTGTTTATACAAATAATTAAAAAAATATAATAATTATAACAACAAACATCGACAAAATATATTTAAAGACAAAACATGTTTCAATTTTAATCAGTCCTCAAGCTTTAGAAATGCAATTTTCAGAATGAAATGTTTCTCGTATAGAAAATCATTTTTCACTTATATATTATGCAAAAACACAAAAAAAAGTTAATTGTGAACGAAAATTAGTTTGTAATAATAATCATTATAAATGAAACTTAAAATACCTTTTTCAGGTTAAAATAAACATAACTACCTCATTACCGTCATAATTGAAATAAAAAAAAACTTTAAAATCGGATTACACATCTTTACATCGGAGGTGTGAAGGTGTAATTGTCATAATTTGCAAATCTTATCATAGAAAATTTAGATACTATACTACACTTAATATAAATATAATACGTTGAAACGATCTCAATTAAGTTGAAGCGTATGATGTTACTAAAAAAGTTTCATTCGTAAAAATCTACTCAAGCTAAAAGTTTGAAAATGCACACACTTCAAAATACAAAAACATATTTTTACGAATGAAACCTTCAAATTGTAAGTCTAAATAATATACCCAACAAATTCTAGCGCAACCTCAGTTCATTACGACGAATTTATTTTAAAAATTCCATTGTAATTATAACTATAAATAAAATAATTGATAATCGTGACGTCAAATCAATTGTAGGTAGTTATATTAGTATCATTAATTGAGAAAAATTCGGCGAAAAGAACTGAGGTAAAGCAGATATACTAAGATGGCTAAAATTCCAAATCAAATTCATAGTATAGCTTAATTAACTGGAGACTTCAGTAGATTAAGTGAAATAGAATTGACATCCATCAGGAATGATTTTTAATTTATTAGGAACAGCCTATAATAAAGTCATTGGTGAAAGCATCACGGAAATTTGGATTCTAAAAGTACATTCTATTTCAACTAATCCAGTGACAACAACAGAGAGGTATTTAATTCTTTGATCGAAGACACGTCAAGATGAAAAGCAAACTAATCACACGGTGGATTGCAAAAAAAAAACAGAAAAATAATATGTGAAAGAAAACAGTCCTTAATCTGTTATTAGTGCAAGTATGTAAACGATAAAGCATGCAAGGGATAAAAACTGCCAGTAGCTGAAGTACTCAACCCAGTAACCGGCACAGACATTAAAAAGAAATTATCGGATAACTACCTTGCACTAATCGAGTTTTAAGAAGATACCATTTCAGAAATTCGTTCAGAACTTACGATTAGATTCAATAAACCAGTAGAGTATGGTACATATTTACAAACAATACTAAATATCACTTATTAAATCACAACATGATCTTATGGCACATGTCACGCAGGCTGCAATCTATCGGTGCGAAGCTTCATCTACTGACGTGGCTTCAATATTATCAGATAATTTTATTTAAGAACATAGGAATATCACCAAATTGAAATGCGTAACCTAAACAATATTCTAATGCAGATCAAAAATTAAGAAAAACGATCTTCGATTAAACCTTGCGGAAAATCGCGTCAGATCTGTTTATTGTCATAGATTCAGCAAAAAAAAATACTAAAAACCATTATTTACTAAGAAAACCAAAAAAACTAATGAAAATCGAACTAAAATAATTCTGCTAACACACTCAAACACACGGTAATGTAGTAAAAAATAATAGCATAATATTCATAAAATACAAAAAAGTAAACGTTACACATGCACCGTATAATACTACTACTACAAAAATAAAGTTGTTTCCATATAAAAATATCTTACCAAAATAACGAATTGTATAATTATTTTGTATACCGAGCATGGTTTAATACTCCAGTAAGTAGTAAAAACGAGATGGCTACGCGATGCTATATCTCAAACTAAAATCTCAGAATTTATCATCATTAAAAAAAATCTAGCGAGACGACCATTTTCCTAAAGTGCTCTACTAGTTACTACCGTGTCCGATTACTAAAAAAAACATTCAAATACTACCATTGTATAAAACGAATAACATTATTATCAACCAAAATGTTACTAATTGTTATAAAGAAAACAACAATAAGCGAAATTTAAGATCCGTGGGCTCTCAGTGACTAGGCGGTAATGACATAAACGGTCGTTAATAAAACTGTCTTAATAAATCCAAGAATAAAAACTAAAATCATCGCTTCAATTCATAAATTAGTTACTTTCATAATCTAAAATGCTTTATAATACTCAATGTCAGAAGATCGGCGAAATAATTATTTTGTATCTATTTGAGGTCTATAAAACATTTTCGATCACTCGCCACGTTGTGATGTTAAATGTATTTTGGTATTCTAAAAGGACAGTAGATCTTTAGTACGATTCACCAAAGACACTACTGTGTATCTAAGGAACGCCGCAGTCGACTTTGTCATTGATAAAACCCCTTCACAATTCCCTATAATTTTGTAACTACATTTAAGTGGGGTAGTAACTAAAGATTGTCCATATCAGCTCAATCAATTTAACACTTACCTAATAAAATGTAACAACTTCTTACTTAGTTTCATAATCATATTTCCATCGACACAGAATAAGTGCTAATTAAAAACAGGAAGTGCCATTGTGCCGAAGAATATCTTACAACTAACAACAATACCGCTCGATGCTCTCTTATTACGATAAAATCACACGCTTAACACCTAACAATTTGTTAAGTAATAATAGTTAAAATATTGGTCCAACAAATGGGCTAAATAATACAAATGCCCTTAATATTCATCCCTAATTCAACGATGTGGGATATGAAAAAATATTATTCAATAGATCAAAAAATGATAAGGGTCGAGAACACCGCTCGTAATGTTTGGATCGCTCCAACGGAATAATCTCTATCCGCTTAATAGGTACTCGAATAACAATGTCAATACTATAACTAATCTCATTACAGTTTCGTTTAGAAATAATGCATACAGAGATCTCATGCCGAAAATATATGTAAAGGATTCCCATCGTTACTTAAAATTGATCACATCGAGACAGCCACAATCTGTAACACTTGCACATACAAAAATTTAGCAAGTTCCGTTAGTTTCACTTTTTAATTGTCACTTCAATTATTCAAAAATTGACACGTACGAGTATAGTTAACCGTTAAGTTTACACCTGTGAGTTACGTTTGAAAGTGTCGATTTTTGGCTTAAGGTTCGTCGGTCATTCCGATCTCCTGTGATCAGGGCGGGAGGCTCACATACCTATAGGCGGCACTTGAACGTAGCGATAGATGTATAGCCGGTAGTCTTTGCTGGCGAGCACGACCGAGCCGTCATCCATGAGCGCCACATCGAAGCATTGAGCGTGCTTCACCTTGCTCTCTAAAGCGGACACTAGCTGCCCGTCCTGCGTGAATATCGTCAGGTTGAAGTTGTTATGGTTATCAGCGATGAGAATCTCTCCGGCCGCATTGATACCGACACCGATCGGGTAATTTGTTACTCCCTCACCACCAATCTGGCGTAAATAGATGCCTTCGTAATTGAACACCTTTACGCAATGCGCTCGGTTGTCGCTGATAAAGATCTCTTGCTTGTCGTTGACCACGACTCCGTTGGGGAATTCTAAGTGTTTGGAGCAGCCGAATTTCTGGAGGACATTGCCAACTTGATCGAAGATAATGACGCGCATGACTTTGCATTCGACGACTACAATACGGCCCTTATTGTCAACGGTGACGCCTCGTGGGTGCTGAAGGATGTTGGCACCGAATTTGCGAACAAATTGACCGTATTGGTTGTAGATCTGTATTTGGTGTGTAGGCGATCTCTCAGTAACGATAATGTCCCCAGACGTCCTCACAACGGCAACTCTGTTTGGGTATAAAAGTTGGCCGTCTCGTTTGCCACATTCACCGAATTGGAATTTGAAGCGACCCTCCTTGTCAAATATCTGGATGCGGTGGTTGTTCGTATCGGCGACGATGATGTCGTTTTGAGCATTAACAGCGACACCACTGGGTTCTGTGAACTGTCCCTCCATAACGCCGAACTCACCGAATTTGCAGTGGTAAATCATCTTTTGCCGTTTGATCTGAGATTTCGGCGGAAAAATGGCAGTGGAGATTAGTTTATTGGTTAAGTCTAGAATGGGGTCGCTGTGTGCAGCAGATGATAGCGAGTAAGGGTCGGATGCAGGTGGGAAAAGGGAGTCACATCCTCCGTTAGACCACTTCTCGTATGGATTGATCCCATTCAAATTGATATCTCCAATGGCAGTAGAAAAAGGTCCAAGACTATTGGCACTATTGAAGCGTTTTGAGATGATGTTCGACTCAAATGGCGATGTCGATTGGCTAGTAGGGCCCAGCAGACCGTTCGTGTACGGACGGTCTAGAACGCCATTAAGTCCAGTTGGCAAATGGATTCCACCATTTAGGCTTCCAGAGCTTCCATTGACACTGCTACTGCTGGATGAAGAACCTCCGTTCAATAGAGAGCCGTTCGTGGGTCGAGCAATAGGAGGCTGTTTAGTTGGCCCAACGTTTGCTTCAGAGGCTGAGCGAACATATCCAAACGTGTTTCGTACGCCAACTTGAATTGCCTGGTAATTCGAGACGAACTCAAGCTCGCAAGCAGTTTGTACGCTCTGTTCGGGGTTCGAACTCATTAAAGATTGTAATTTAGTGTCTAAAAGCTTCCTGAACATAAGTATTTCAGCAATGTTGGCGCATTTAGTCAGTCGTTCTACGAAGTCGCAAGTCTGGTAAATTTTATCGACTGTCTCTTGAGCTTTTTGTCCGACTACTGTCAACGCAATCTGTTTCGTTGAAAATACACTCTCTAGTTCCTTCAACAATTCTTGTTTACGTTCTTCGAGCATTGAGCGGTAGAATTGGAACGTGTCGTTAATTTCATTTTGAGCTTTGTGGTACTGGACTTGTAATTTTCCAGCGGCGTGTTCAACTGTTTTGACGACGTGCCTGATTTCAGTGGCGCGAGTCTTAGCTTCATTTACAGCAGTTTGCATAAGCTCTAACTGTTTAGGTCCTGCGTCGGACAAATGCTCCCAATCATGTAGGGCAGCGGGGTGTTCAATGATCGTGCATTCTTTGCACACCGGCACAGAGCAAGTACGGCAGAAGTACTTGAGGATGTCATTTTTGTGTCTCGGGCAGAAGGCGGTTTTGTCACCGCTCGTTGTGAGGGTGGATCCGAGCATACCCTTGTCATCTTTTAGGTCTGTGAACGCCAGCACACGGTGGCCCTCGAAGCAATGCATGAATTGGTGCGCCATGACGCAGTTTGGGCAGAGGAAATTGGCGCAGTCAACACAACGCGCTACAGCGTCCGATTCCTTTGACTTGCAGCCGGTGCAACGAGCCGACGGCGAGTTTGTCTGGCGAGCAGACGGTAGTAAATCAGCGTCTTGTTCAACAGCAGCGGCTACCACAAGGTTTGTGAGTAGACCAGGTACGCCTGCGGCCGGCAGCTGGCTGTCCACGCGGCAGGTGACGCACGTTACTTTGTCTGGGTGTGTTTGCTCCCTCTCCAGGCAGGCCCGGCAGAAAGTGTGGAAGCAGTTGAGTACTTTGGGGTCGACGAATGTTTCTCTGCAGATAGCGCAGATTGTATCGAGGCCGTCGAATTCACGAAGGTCACATACAGCGGAGTCGCTCGCGGGTGGCGAGGAGCCGCTCAAGGTCAAGGGCGATAAGGAGCCACGCTCCAGCGAACCTATTGAGTTAGCACCGGGCAGCGACTCAAGGGACGGGGTGCGTGAGGCCATCTTCAGGAAACCGGCATCCCTGCAACAAGACAAAACAACCGATTAGATTAATGCTAATTTATTTAAGTCTAATATGCTTACAGTCTAGACTATAAAGATCCTATTTTATTACCATATAAACTGAAACATCTAGATAGTTACGAATTTTCAACTATCCATTGGCATACAACGTAAACGCTTTTACCGAGCCCTGACCTTATAGAGATACAGAGAAGCCTTGCCATAAACATGATAAATAGAGACGCTTTACTCAATATTTTCGGTGAATTTACGGCCAACCGAGCGAAATGCCGGAAGGACTGGAATGGAGTACCGAAAACATCAATAATGGCGACGGCGAGGCGAACCGAAAACTGCAGAACCGTTTGGAATGTTTACATCTGAGCACGATGCAGTTTCTAGAAAGGGCCGCGTTGCTATAGTAACGCATAGGGCGAATCGTAAGGGGATACCCCGTGTTATTCGAATTAGGGTGAGGGTGGAAATTTATTTTAGATTCCCCCGTGTTTAGCATTGCTACCTAAGGGGAGATATTTGCGAGGTGAACGGCCTTGTTTTATAGTAGGTAGTTTGAAATTATGCTCTACGAAAAGGTACGAAATTGGACGATGGTAGCTATAAAACTTAAAATTGGAGTATCATTTGGCTCGGCTGTAACATTTGCAATCAAATGCTGCATTTGCATACAAATTTATTTCGTTCTATTGTACCTACATTGTTATCAAACCTTATTATTATCGACGAAGACTATTTCATAATACTTCGCAAATGAATCATCCGCGTAAAAGCACGTTCTTTGCAAAACTGCAGTACTTGACAATACATCACGCAAAGCCTCTAATTCCCGATTCTAGTTTGGAGCTATAGGCTTCGAACTAGGCTCTATAGTGGAATTTACGTGATGGACGTAACCTATACATTACACTAGGCAGGTTTAGTCCCCTGTGGCGAGCACGTCGACTCGATTGCATTGCCGATGCGATGCATACGAAATGACCATGTGAGGACAAATGGGGTTGTATTGGTATCTGTTTAGGTTGGAATGCGCTGTATTTTGATGTTTGGAACATGCAGACAGATACATAAACTAACGATCGTATTCCCCAAAAGGGAGTCATGAATTTTGTTAGAATTTCTAACTACCATTTTCAGCATAGTCACAGGCTAAATATAAAAGAAATAAAAATCGTTTTTCGGAATTTATGTACGATTTGTAACACCATTGGCTTTTCGGTGAAGGAAAACATCGTGAGGAAACCTGCATGCTTCAATTTCGAGGCATGTATTGTACCCACTGTCCATTACAAGTGGCGACGGGCACCCCGTCACACTGGACAGAATTTCGGTACTAGTGAATCGTGGATGTTCTGAGGTTTCAGAATATCTCTGACTACCCCATCGTGAGCATATGCTATGCTCAAAATCGTCATCAGCGTATATGCTTCCCACTGCAGGGCACAGGCGTCCCTCAGGGAGGGTGTATTGTATGGGTCGTTAGTCTACCACGCGTGCCCAATGCGAATTTGTAGATCTAAAGAGGTTTCTTTTTCAGCGTATCACGAAGATGTTCTACTATATGAATAGATCATAATTGTAGACTATAGAAACGAAAATCCCGCGTTAAATGTCAAGATTCGCCTACAAATCTCACGTTGGTTTAACCATAGTTTCGCTTCTATAGTGTACTATTATTATCTATCATATTCTTTCATTCACTTCACTGTTTTTAGAGCAATCGGTATTGCGTACATAAGTGATGAGTCCGTGCTGATTCGAATCCGGACCCTCAAGACTGAGTGTCCATACCTCTCCGCAACGCACCACCGATACTCTCACAAAAGAAATGCTCTGTTTGAACTAAGTTTTTATAAATTAAACCTTTGACGCATTCGTTACTTTGCAGTTGGTTTCTAGTAGAGCTATACACATCATCAAATCACATCAAATAAATACTGTTTTTTTCCATCCCAGTATCACTATTGACAGTGCTTCATTGAATACCACGCAATTAGTGTTCTCCCACAACTGGACGCTTGCCTGGCCACATGCAAGAACAAAATGAAAAGACTCTTGAAAAATTGTCGATGAAAAACCTTTTGAATGAAAGAATCGGCCGTACCTAGTCCGACGACGAAAGTAGGTACTCATAGAAAGTCGTTCCATGAATTCTGAAATTAATGAAAATAAAATCTGCGAAAACAAACTTTGCTGGCCGTCCCGTCGATAGGAGCAGAATTTTGTTTTGAAAAGCAAATTGAAGAACAAAAAGTTTCATGTAAAGAGCACTTTCTGATTTGTAAGCTGCTTACGTATTTTTGCTTTCCCGACGGAGATTTTGTTGTCTTCAAAGCGAGATTTATTTTGACAAGTATAATCCGCTAGTTAACAGCTAGTTAAATCAGCAACTCTTTATAGGAAGTCAAAACGCAGGGTCTGAAGTAAAAATTGTACTAAATAACACACTGTGACGACGCCATCATCATACCTTTTTAATTTATGGTAGCATTAAAAATATATTCAAGCTAAAGAAAATTTTTTTTTACTGAGAATACTAAAAAACTTGATTTTTATGCAGTCATCTACCATAACGGTTTCTGGATGGGCCTAAAATTATGGGTCTTTTGTCCTAAAAACACTGCATAAGAAACCTTATGCCTAACGACACAAAAGTGAACCTACCCTGATCAGTAGTTTTGTCAGTTACCTAAAACGATTTTAGTATGTTTTGAATATTATTTGTTTGCAAGTAAAATTAACATTGAGACTTGAAGAGAAACCTAACTCCTACTTACTGGTACTTATATACTAGGTTAATGTTAATTAATAGAATTACATAATCGACGACAAACAGTGTCTCACAAATCCGTCGAACCTCATTAACCGAGATTAACTAATGGTAATCAGGCTGAATCTCAAATGTAACTGAATGGTTCCCGGATCTGTGTGTGATACGGAACAACGTTGGGCGGCCGAATCCGAAGCTGAATATCACCTTACGACCCAAGGATTTTTTTGCCGTAATTGACTGGTTTTTTTGTATAATTCGTCCTTTTTTTACAGAAACAACTTAAAAGAAGTAGTATAATTGAAATTAATTGAATTGACTTAAAGGACATCCTGGTTTCGTACATTTTTGGTCCAAATATGAAGTGTTTGGCAAATAAAAATAATTTTATATTCTGTAAAAACTTTGTCCGTCTGGGTGTTTTGTTACACCCTGTATAGAAGTCAACTAGAGATTATATTGAATTACAATGTACAAACGGCGACACATCAAGCTATACAAAACCAAAATAAGCTGGCCGCGCGTAGGGAGAGTAACGTATAACGTATCGAGACCAGCTTATATTGGTTTTGTATAGCTTGATGTGTCGCCGTGTGTACATGTCACAAATGTAAGTTCGCGAAGCTTACTTTAAGCAATAAAATCGATTGGTGTAATTTCCGTTTCGTTTTCAGTATTGCAAATTTTTGTCAAAAGCCGAAGCGTATCGTGTCGAAACAGACAAAAGCCACGTCACTAGAGCTGCAATCTCGAACGCATTGCGATTGCAGATTGTGCAGCATGTAATTAGTGGTGCTACGTATATTGCAGCAGTCAGCATTTTAGGCTGATATACTGCCATCAGGGGTATAACGATTTGCAATTGTGATTATATTGTAAAATCACGTAAAATCTAAGCGATACATTTTAGGTAAGTTAGATCTACTTTTTGAGGGGTCGGTCAGCCTGTGAGAAACCGTCACCATAATTACATATACAAGTAATATAATTAATGTTCATAAACAATTGTTAAATAGATAAAATAAATACACTAAAGAAAAGAACAAGATCCCAACTACGTAACCTTTCTTATTTACCTAAATATGTACTACCTAATTATAAAAATATGTATGGTAAACGGACTTGTGAATATATCTTGCCTTTAAATGAGCTACCTCTTGCTACCTACCAGTTATTATGTGAAAATCCTGAAAAATGTAAAGAAATTACTCAAATCATTTTACTTGCCTACCCACTGAAATTTATAAATCTTGTTGTTACCTAGTATTATATTATATTATTGCGAATAAGCGGCGGCAGATAAATCGTACGCGGTTTTCGTTCGCTGTCTATAATCTAGATTATATTTTTGTATCTGTTTTTATGAAAATAAATTTAAAAAAAAACATACAGTCCATCACGCGGGCCTCAGTGGCGCGTTGCGGAGAGAACATTCAATCATGAGGGTCTATATTCGAAACCGCAAGGACGACATCCCATGTACCAATGAGGTATTCTAACTTATGTAAGACTGCTCTCAAACGGTGTAGGAAAACATCGCGAGGATAACTGCATTCGCTGAAGAAGAAATTCTGATTCGTATGTGAAGTATACCACTCCGCAGTGGGTTTTTTTAACTACTAGCCCACACTTCCTTGAGGGTAGGCACATGCCCTGCAGTGGGAAGTACGCACGGCGACACATCAAGCTATACAAAACCAAAATAAGCTGGCCGCGCGTAGGTCGAGTAACGTATAACGTCGCGAGGCCAGCTTATGTTGGTTTTGTATAGCTTGATGTTTGTGTCGCCGTGCGTGCATAGGCTGATTATGATGATCCAAATATCTTTTAAGTTTGCAGTAAAACTGCATCTGCACTGAAAATCAACTCCTAACCACCCCTTTAGGGATTGATTGTGGTACATTGGGTCTTTGATTAAATGAAAATAGTTGAAGATGGGTGACGTTCTTGCAATACGCACTCGAAAATGGACCTGCTTTTCATGAACTTACGAGTGAAAAGTAATGCCGTAAGATTTGTTTTTTCTATTTGAGTGATTTGTACAACGAGTTTTAAGCACCCGAAGCCGTTGTGTTACCTTTATCCCGCCTAAAATAAAAGAAAGTATCTCAATCGCGCAATGCTGCTCTAAAGTAAATTAGGCGACGGGGGCTCAATTCATGCGGTGCATGCGCTAAAGGCTAGTGACATATCTGGCTTTTTCAATTTAATCAAAGGATTGGCTATGTATCCGATATCCACATGGACGAAATCGCTGGCAAGAGCTAGTTCTGATGTAAACGTCTGTTCACTTACATCTCGAGAACTTGAATAGTTAAGTTAGACCAGTAGTGTAGTAAATTGTAACCATGCTCGACGAAGGGGCAAAATCCTAAGCAATCGAGTCTACTTTGCATTTACATAAGCTATCGGGTCGATTTCAAGCGTGAACTATTGGGAACAAAGACTATTGTTTTTGTCTATTATGCTGTATTTTCAAGTCATTATTCCATTACTATATTTCTCGCTGTGGGTATAGTATCGTATGAGGCGACTAAGGGATATTCTGATTGAGAGCGATGATAGCCCATACGAAAGAGAGCTAGCGCCTCAATCCTTAGGACGCGGTTCGATTCCTGGCCTGTACCACTAAGTTCTTCGGAATTTATGTACGGTTGTATTTATCATTTACCAGCTGAAGGAAAACATCGTGAGGAAACCTGCATTCCCGAGGGTGAAAAGAAAATACCATAAGTTCGGAGGTATGCGTAAAATATGGGTGAGATTGGGGCGAACACAAAGGACCAGCGCTGGTGTCCGTGTTACATAACGACCCTTGCTTGCAATAGCCCAACCACAAATAATAATAAAGGGATATTCATTTGCAGTGTTTTGCAGCGAACGATTACATAGTTGCCAATCGAATCGACGTCATTACATTTAAAGAATATTAATTCTTTTAAAAAATATACAGTCACTTATATTATTAAAAAACCATTTGCAATCTTCTTATACCGTTTTTTTTTTATGGTGTAACAAAACACCCTAGCAATACCCAAAGGGGTGAAACTATGAAGCCAACATGGAAAAAAAATAAAAAAAATCTGCTCCTGCTGTCATACATTTTAGTCGATTCGGTGCTGCAGTTTTGTATGGGACAGCAGATTTTTTTTATTTTTACTCGATGTTGGCTCCATAGTTAAAGTTGTTCAGTTTGATGTTCTATACTACCCCCTTAAGTATTACTAGGGTGTTTTGTTACACCCTGTATATATTTTCTAGTAGGAGGCTCTTTTAGCTGTTGTAAGTCCTTTCTCAATTTACTAGATGTTGAAATATAACCTCCACAAGGGAATTTATTATTACGCCTGAAGACATTTTCGCGATTGAGATAAATTTACACCTTACTTACCAAACATTTTCCTTTGAACGTTTATTATTCTAGTATTACTTGAAAGGCCTCTAGCTTTTTACATTATAAACAACTAGCGTTAACCCGCGACTTCGTCCGCACAAACTATATACCAGAATTTAATTCAGATCATAAGGTATCAAACAAAAAAAGTTTCATCAAAATCGGTTCAGTAGTTTTTGCGTGATGCTCGTTCAAACAAACAAACACACAAACAAACAAACAGACAAACAAAAAATCCAAAAATTGATGATATGGAATCAGGGATACCTAAAAACCATATCGTAACTTTTTTTTGTTAATATCTTCAATGTACAGACTAACTTCCTATTAGAGTTTTATAATAGTTTAGATTAAGAAGAGAAGATGCTCGATCAAACAAACAAACAAACTTCTTTTTTTTAATTTGATTTTTATTTTATTTTGTTGTTGTATGTTATATTTATCTATACAATCGAAGTCTGGTGATAATTTCAATGCTCACCAATTAAAGTCAATGTCAACGAAAATCTGACTTTATGCAAACATAGATATTAGTTTCTAGATTGTTTCTGAAAAATGTCATTGACTTTAATTGGATAGTATTGAAAATATCACCAGACTTCGTTTGTATGCAGCGCGCAAAATTTTTCGTAAGGTGGTTGCAGAGGTCAATTTAAAAAAAAATTTTCGTACAAAATTTTACAAGCTTAATATCTTCGTAATTATATTATAAATTTCAAATGTTATTTGTGACGCGGCAACTAGATTTTCTAAACTATTTTTCCATATATACAAAGTTACTTATATTAATAGAGTCTACGCGTATTGTGCGTCAAAGTTTTGTATGGACTGAAACCACCTCAAGCCTTCTCATCTGTTTGGTATAAATGTGACCTAACCCTTCATTCGTGTGAAATATACTTTTGGCTTAACTTTTGGTTAAAACCCAACAAATTCGTCCAAAAAGGTCATGCTATTTGAACAAATTGGCAGACGTACGATTGTTAAGTATGAAAGGAGATCCCGATTGAGTACATTTTGTACGGAGGCGTTGGGCCTCACAATAGTTGAAAATTGTATGGTATTGTACGGACAAATCTCTTGGGATAGTACTCCCTTGGATACGTATTGCAGATCTAGAAAGGCTGGATACGTGAGTGATATATTACAGGTGAATACGAGCAGGTTATATTCTTCAAGGCAAGAAAATAGAAAATGTAAAGCTGATAGTAGCAATATACAAAATTGCATTCGAATAATTTATAGGTACGTTTTTAGAGTTCCGAAGGCAACAAGGAACCCTTATAGTTTCGCCGTGTCCGTCCGTCTGTCCGCGGCTTAGCTCAGAGACGCTTAATACTAGAAAGGTAAAATAAAACCTGGATTTTTTTTTAGAGTACACGTGAAGTGGGGATGACATTTTTTTCTCGTCTATCCCATGTTGTAGGGTATCGTTAGATAGGTCTTTTAAAAATAGTTATAGGGTTTGGGATTGTAATTTGGTTAATAATTGTAAATTGTGGATGTAAAGTTTATATCCTCTATAGCAAGATAGACCAAAACCTTTGACTACTTATATAGGGATTTAGTTAGTTGCGTGATATTCTACTAACAAACATTTCTGCCACTTTTTGCGGGGGGCGAGGTAACAAGAAATCCGCTACTTTGGATTTTATTCCCCATAACTTTAGATTCTAATTTTGAATGTTAAAAATCATGAAAATTAGTCTCATGTGAACCCCTAACGTCATAAGTTCGTAGTTATTATTTCGCAATTATAGGCTGCCTCGTTTAGTGAAAAGGTATAAAATTGAATGTAAATGCACATGATCAATTGTTCTTATACCGTGGCAGAGGGGAAATGCTACCGCAAGGCCAGTCCTTATAATAAATAGTCAAAGACCAAAACACTTCCAGTAGCACTACATCTATTACAGGAACCATCGCGCTCTGTCGGGACCCCATTAATTGCGATTGGGTCGAAGCAGATTACTGGACCCCCAAAAGGTTCCCAGAACTGCTGTAAATCACCAGTCACGTCATTCCAAAACGAACTCTAATACTCTGATATAAAAGAGAAAATCCTCTGAGGGTGGCGACGACAATTGAAACGCAAGGGCAGTGGTATTGCGCGCTAAGGTGAAGTAAGCCCATTATTTTGGGGTAACATGTACTAATTATAGTACATTATTTATTGGTAACAAGACGAGAAAAAGGCTGGGTGTTACTATGAGAAATTGGACGGAAGAGGGAAAATTCCCAAATTAAGATTCTTCTAGAATTGTTTTATTGTTGTGTTTCGTTCGTAAGCTTTGTAAAGAAACATGATATTCGACATCTGTTTTTAATTTAATAGAGATTGTTTTTCTTTCAATTTCGTGAGATATTTGTAATTATTTTTCTCTTCACTGAAATAAAGTGTATTTTAATTCGGAACTAGTTCAATGTAAAATATCGTTTTTTGTTTGATGTATAAAAAAAATATATGACCATCAAATTGATCAACTTTCACTATGAAGCCAACATCGAGAAAAAATAAAAAAGTCTGCTGTGCGAGTTGCAATAAAGATTTGCATGAAACAGCCCCTTTTTTCGCGATGTTGGCTCCATAGTTAAAGTTGATCAGTTTGATGGTCTAAATCACCCCTGTAATATTATTAGGGTGTTTTGTTACACCCTGTGTACAGGGGGTGTAAGTGTAAACAGTTGCATTACTTACAAGGGTGATTGCACACATAAATACTACACAACTTTCCAAAAGGAAACCAAGAGAAATTGTGAAAAATACTATTTCAACTTTTCATACAAACGTCAGTCAGTATCATGAGAACAATCACCCTTTAAAGTAATGCAACTGTTTACCCTAACACCCTGTAATATTAGGCAACTCTAATAATTAATTGTAAATTGTACATAATTGTTTAAGCAAATTATTAATTAATATCTCAACAACAAACGCGGTCCACATTATGTTTATTCGGAGACATATTCTCGAAAATCCTAATTCTTGATGTTTAATAATTCACAATCCAATTAACTGTATTTATCTAGTGTTCTTAGTGCCTAATTATGTATTCCTTTGTGTAGATAAATATTATGTCAGCTATAATTAACGTGAAAACCTGAAGAAATCATTTTGAAAATTATAATATATTATGACAAATATGTTATCCTACACGAATCTAAAAAAATCTTCAAATACTTATTATTATTATAAAAGAAAACAATTAAATATATCCTATATTACTATTCCTGAGTAATATGTTCTACAGGGTGAAATTGATATCATTTGCATCCTTTTAAACTAAGAGTCTACCCATCAAACTGAACAACACTATGGGAACATACCGATCGGAGCAAAAAAAAAAGTCAGGTGTTCCAAACTAAAACGAATTCAGTTCGTCGCGTCACGTGGTCAATTACCTTTTTTTTACTAGCCTGTTTCATTCCACTGCTGGGCAAAGGCCTCCCCTTTAATCTTCCAACCATCTCTATCCTGGGCAAGCTCTGGCCAATTTCCTTTTACATCTTAAAAAATATTCGATGATTTTGTAATCACTTTCCAAACAAGGGTTATTTAGAGTCTAAACAACCCTTGTTTGGAAAGTGTTGTGGGTCAGTTTGATGGTCTAAACTTTAGACCATCAAACTGAGCAACTTTTACTACGAAAGCAAATCTGAAATCGCAAAAAACTGGTTTTCCATACTTAACTGATTGCAGTTGCAGCCTACTCGTCCCAAATGGAAATACATCTGTTTTTTTTTGCGATTTCAGCTTGTCTTCCTAGGTAAAAGTTGTTCAGTTTGATGGTCTGAACCATCCTTGAAAATTTGGAAAGTGATTAAAAAATCACCAGTATCGATTAAGAACATCCCTGACTACCCACCCTCTCGGGAAATATAGTCGTAGCCACTTGAACTGTAGAATAAAATTAAACGTCTCAAAATTAAGTTTCATAATATACATTACTTACATTTTAATGCTAAAAGCGATAACTTAACAAAATTACGATGTATTCCAAATTCGATTTGCAAGCAGGCGTCTGGATTCATTACCTCCAATTTCAAATTTGGAATCGTCTTAGAATTTTGATGAAGGCAATTTATGGCGTCGTGTGACGTTATCGCTCTACGTAATCGGCTTACAGATGAAAATAATTGTCTTTAAGCTGTAATGAATATTACTTGGGAGAAATTGTTAATGAGCGAGCTCTCGCTTGTCTTGCCTTGTCACTGTGAGGTGCTCAAAGCTTCGTTGTAAGAGCTACATTTGCTGTGGTATTGTTTGAATTACGTATGAGGGTAATTTATTAGTGATGACTGAGTGGCTACTAAAGCTTGAGAGATTTCGTATACCTACCTAACATCGTAGTTTAAATAAAACCACTATTATGTTTTCGTCATGTTTGAGGTCAGTGTTGGGTAAAATCTATCTATCTATAACGTCACGCCTCTTTCCCAGTGGGGTAGGCAGAGACTAGGGCGCGCCACTTACTACCATCCTTACATACTTCTTTTGCCTCATGCACATCCATAAATCTCTTCATATATGCCCGTCGGTTTCGAGTACCCCGCACCTTCCCTTTTTGTAGGACGCAACTGATTTGATCAGCATACGTCCTACGAGGGCGCGCCCTCTGCTGACGCTTCCACTCACATTAGCAACATATTATATCTCTTTCGTAAATCGTAATCGTTAATTGTAATTACTCAATAACTTTTTTGGTTTTTATTATAAATGTATGCGATTCGAAACCAAAGAATGACTGAATGAATTGTATTAGCCATATTTTATAATACAGGGTGTTAAGGTAAACAGTTGCATTACTTTAAGTGGTGATTGTACCCATCATACGCAACACCTTTCCCCAAGAAACCCGTAGGAAATTCGTAAAAATTATTTTCTTGAAATGAAATGTATTTATTTTGGATCACAGGTAAATTAATAGATGTTGTACAATAGAAAATAAAACAGTTTGGCTATATCCTGCCACGTTTGGCATTTACGCCCATTGGCGTACAATGTTATAAAAAACATGGAAGCAAGAAAAATTTAAACAAGCACTAAAAATAACTACAAATAAAAACTAATATTATATATACATACATACATAAGCTCACGCCATTGTCCCATGGGGGTAGGCAGAGACCACGGACCGCCACACGCTACGACTCTGACACACCGCTTTAGCCTCATGATGACGTTCATACATCTTTTCATGCACTTCCGCTCACCTTTGCTTGATAAATTTCATTCGTAAGTCTTCTTTCATTCATTCTCTCTACGTGACCGAACCATCTAAGCATACCTCTCTCAATCCTTGTTACAATATCATCCTTCAACTTACACCAATCCCTTATCACACTGTTCTTGATTCCATCAACCAAAGTAATACCACACATACTTCGTAAGGAGCGCATTTCAACTGCATTCACTCGACTTTCATTCCTTTTATTCCATACCCAACATTCACTCCCATACATCAGGGAATAGCCAGACGTGCCCTTTTTGACACAGACCTATTATATATATATATACAGTTGCATTACTTTAAGGGGGTGATTATACCCATGATACTGAACAATTTTCCCTAAAGAACATATGAAATTCGCATTTTTACCATTGTAAATTCACCAAATTGTATAATTGTAATATTTGTTTATACCTACCTACCTACCTATTGTACCTACTGTCCATTATAACTAGCGACGGGCTCACTCCCCGTCACACTGGACAGAGTTTCGGTAGTAGGGAAATGTGGATGTTCTGTGGTTTCAGAATATCTCTGACTACCCCCTCGGGGAATATAGTCGTGAGCATATATATATAATAATGCAACTGTTTACCCTAATATCCTGTAGAATAATTTCAACATTACTTCTTGTGACATTACTATACATTTTCCAAACTTCAGACTTCTCAAAACTTAAAATTAAGTCAGTTTAATTTATATATGATACAAGACCTCGATACGTCTTATTAGATAGATCTAAATACCATCACAGACTAGGCCATGTCGTCTACGTAGACCTAAGTAATTTTGCCTTTGATCAAAGCAATTTCTGATACTTTGCGAGAGACATTCCAGTATAACGAAGGTAAGGTAATAGCGTTACTGAAATATAATTATTATTCAATACCTTCAGATACAGAGAGCTGTTGGTTTAAATGAACGAGAGCCCGCCTCACAATCGTGTGGTCGTGGGTACAATCCCGGGCTCGTACATCGCGGAAGTCGGATTTATTATAAATACCTACAGCATATACAGTGTCCTTCTTAATATGCAGACCATACTGAACAACTTTCTTTAAAAAAAACTTGTTCAGTTTGATATTAAGTTGGATCTTGTATGTATTCCGAAAATGCACATGTCTAGTGAGACCGTTGCCTCTTGTTGTAATTATAACTAGCTTTTGCCCGCGACTTGGTGCACGTGTAGGCACTAACAACCCTATTTCACCTCCTTTTCGAAATTTCGAAAAACCCTTAATACATCCCTTCATCGACTGTTCTAAGTGATTTTGAAAACACTTCCCAAATTTTTCGGGGTTCGGATCATCAAACTAAACAACCTAACATTGCAATAAAAACCAGCTTTTTCCATAGCAACTCGATTCTAATGTTGTATGAAAAAAGTAGATGTTTTTTATGATTTCAGATTAGCTTCCAAAGTCAAAGTTGTTTAGTTTGATGGTCTGAATGAACCACCCTTGAAAATTTTGAAGTGTATAATAATCACTAAGTATATTATGTCTAACAAAGTTTGCTGAAACTATTTAAAGGGTATGATCAGACCATCAAACTGAACAACTTTCTCTATGGGACCGATAACGAAATCAAGAATAAAAACAAGCTGCCTCCCTCCCTGCCTCCTCCCTTCCCCCCACCAACTTTTTACCTCACCCCCTCTATCGCCCTCTGGTTACCCGGCAGTTACCTAAGAAGAAGACCTAAGGTTCAATTTCTTTGGTTTCTCATGTGCTGACGTCATCTTGTCAATTAAAATTTTTGTATGCAGTGTCCGGGCTGTGGCTGTGCATTCCGCCATCTATCGGTTATGTTTCAAAGTACTATGTGTTGAACTAGGGTTCATATCGGAGTATTAGCGCACTACACCTCACGCGCTGCGCTGTAGTAGTGAGAGATTTCGCCCATATCAATCACTGTCTTGTTGGTCTAGCGGTTTAGACAACCGGCTTACGATCCGGGTAGCTAAGGTTCAATCCTCGCGTCGGCCGATCGTCTTTTTCAATTTATTTCATAATGTGGCGCCCCCTAGTGCTAATAAGCGGCAACGCAATGAGGACGTCCTAAAATTCAAGGCAAGTTACCTATCTATATCCAATATACATATTAATCTATGGTCAGTCGGTCAGCCACGGAACAGTAACCTGCTACATACAGTACGGACACCTTCCTACCAATCGCCAATTTTTACCTTATCGCATGGAAGACGGGTAGAAGATGACAGTTTTTTTATTTATTTATTTATCAAACACATAAACACACGTCTTACGATCTAAAAACATTGATAAACCCGATATCAGGTTTGTCCCAATGCCAATGCAGAAACATCAGTCATAACAACATCGATAGCAAAAGTGGGTAAACAGGTAGAAAGGTACATAAGGTCTAAAAAATTAGGTGAAACTATTTTAAGGGGATGATCAGACCATCAATCTGAACCACTTTCTCTATGAGACCAATATCGAAATCGCGAAAAAAAAATTGCTGTCCCATACATTTAGGTCGAGTAGGTTTTTATGGAACAGCTGATTTTTTTTCGCGATTTCAATATTGGTCCCATAGAGAAAGTTGTTCAGTTTAATGGTCTGATCATCCCCTTAAAATAGTTTCACCTAATTTTGTTATACCTTATATATAACTAAAGTACACTCGTACTCGTATATCACAGTAGGCAATGGTATAGTGCTGTCTTACTCGCACTCACTCAGTATAGCACATATCTCTTCTGTCCATGGTGTGAACTTTGTGTGAACATAAAAAATGTAAGTAAGTTTTTATCTTTATTTTTAGTACTTTTTTCACCAGTTTTATTTCAATAGTTATCACCAGAACGTATTTCATTACTTAACCATGTTCCTAAATCTTCAGACCTCATACAAAATTGATGAACATTTTATTCCTCAGTCCTAAAACCGACACGTATCGTAAAATGTACTGTCAAATAGGGTCCCATATACATCTCATACATTATTTACTAAAGAACGCCGCAATTTGCATGTCTTAGGCTTTATTGAACAAGTTTTATATTTTGTCATTCAATATTAAAGATTAAAACGGCGCCTGCGGAATATTTTTAGCATCTTTAGAGGGATATTTAAGGGGGGACCTCGTAAAAAATTAAGCTCGTTTTATGCCGTCTCGGTGAAATTATTCAGGAAAGTTTTCACTAAATATAGATAATAAAGTCCTTGGAAAAGTTTTTCTGTGCTAAGTTTTTTGTTTTGACGAAGTTTAATTTAATGGTTGTATGCAGGCACGGCATTTTACAACATTGTTCGAAAATAATTATTAAAGTTTTTTTAAATGTTAGTTTCGTTGCCACAAGCAAGAGCTCTTATAATAGGTCTTATAAACCTTAACACTTCGAACAAGCGGGCTCGCATTGACGAGAGGTAAGCACGTGTATACTAGGTGAGTGCGAGGAAGATAGAACTATTCTACTTTCAATTTCAATTTTTTTTTTCTTTTTTTTTTCATTTTTTTTTTCTTTTTTCTTTTCTTCTTACTATTCTACTGCTTACTGTAAACACTGAGAGAGAGTGAGTTCTTACTGGTCCGTGGAGTGAAGTCAAAATTGGTGTAGCTAGCGCAAGGAGTGTCCGTACTGTGTGTAACGCTCACAGAACATTATAAGAGGGGTTAGAAATGCAAAGCAGCGCTTTTGCTACGGAGACGGCTGTCGCGACTTGTCTTCCCGCTCACACTGCTACAATTACTCATGCCCTCTCGCTCGCTGTTTCGGTACTACTAGTGGAACGTGGATGTTCTGAGGTTTCAGAATATCTCTGACTACCCCATCGGGAATATAGTTGTGAGCATATGCTTATGCTGTCGCTCGCACCGGCGCGCCTTATGATGTTATGCAAATCATTGCATAACCCCTCATATAATGTTCTGCTGTAGTGCTCATTCTGTGTTCTTTCTATTGGAATTATTATTTAATTATTTCTCATATTGTAATTATGCTACGATTCAGACACGACTGAGACTTTACACATCAAACTGAACAACTTTTATTGTAAAAACAAAAATAATAAAAAAACAATCTTCTGTTTCATACGAAACTGCAATGCCTACTCGATTCATACCTAACTTTAATTCGTGGAACAGCATTTTAAGTTGTTGCTATTTAAGATGACCAGTGTATTGATGCCAACGTCTTCCAATTTCATCCTATACATTGGATACTGAGTTGTCCTACATTCGACCTTAAACCAGAAAAAATACAACGTAAAATTGCTCAGAAAAAATCTTTTTAGAGCACTTAAATTCGAAGCGACTACACCCCCAACGTATATACGACATGTTTACATTAAAAAAAAGTCCCAGCTCCCTTACATTAAGTTAAAACGTGACGTCATAAACGAAACGATGTTGCCAGCCGTGAAAAATATGCGCTCACTCTGACATGTTCTCATGAATTTTAACGTTTACAAGAGTGTTGGCGTTTGAATAATGCACGCATAGCAACACTGCTGAACGAATCAATAATTTACTATTTTATCGGATAATAACTGACTGTTTACCCATAGGAAAAAAAAACATGTGCCTATGTATCTTATGTCTTATAAAATGAGAAATACATTCTCAGAGATAGGCAGGTCGTCGACCGTAAAAATATCACCAAAATCTTCAGCAATGTGGATAATTGTACGACTGGCGACCTTATAATGATTATAAAGTCGTTAAAGTCATGTGCGAATAACATTTTGAATTTGATTCTTAATTCAGATTCATAGATGTATATCTTAGAGAAGCCTTAAGCCTGTATAATTAGCCATCTGTCTTATTGGAATAACTATTAACCATAATAGAATTTCATAACTAAAGTGCTTCATGAAAGTTGACATAATTCAGACTCAATTTCACAAGAAAAACTGATTTTTTTACAACATTTCTAGGAATGGAGCGAAGAGTTTCCCGCGCTCTAACAGAATAAGCATTCTCCGTAAGACCGCCTCTAAATTTGTCAACGCTTCTTATGATATATTGCTGTAGAATTTTTAGAATTGAGCATAGGAAACTTGAAGTAACATTTTCTATTTCGTCGTGTACAAGAATGAATGAATGAAATATACTTTATTTACACCAAACACATAAATACAGTACAGAGCAGGTCACAAAAATAATTATGGTACAAATAAGGCGGTCTTATCGCTAAAAAGCGATTTCTTCCAGACAACATTATAAGAACTGTATTATGAAAATATCTAACAGTATTTAAGACTACGTGCTTTAGCCCAGTCATTTTACGGAGTTATGTTAGGAGGGGTGGGAAGTAATTATAAACTTTTAAACTGTAACCGGCACAATTTGGTGACAAAAAGACAACCTGAAAACATATTTAAAAAAAATTTCTACGCAACATAGAAATCAAAATTGTATCCCCCAGAAGGCTTTTAACTATATAATATTAATGTCAATGTACTCGTTTTAATTAGATTTAACAATATAAATAATTTTTGAGCAATAAAATAGGCATTAAAATTTAAAAAATGAGGTATTCCTTAGAAAAACCAATGTATTTTTTAAAGCCTTCTAAGTAGAGACAAATATTTACACCATGTTTGAAGTATGTATAATGGTAAAGCCTTAAATATGTGTAAATAAAAAAAAATTCATCAGGATTTTTAGAACGAGATGAATAGAAAATTTTAAATTTGGAGCTGTTGCTAAAGTGCTTTTTTTTTAATTTTCGTATATTTCTAAACTCAAATTGGCTCTTAATTGCAATACCGAAAAAACATCAATTAGTAATTAGTCCCGGCTCAAACCGTAAAATGACTGGACTACTTAGAGAGATAGTTAAGCTTCTGGCCACCCCAAAAGGGCATGCGGCCGTGAGTTTATGTATATTTAAAAAGGTGTGGGATAAATTATATTTTCGCTTACGTTAAACGTGATCGAGACAGTACAGGTTGTAAATTGTTCGTCTGTCGTCACCATCAAAGGTTGCCTCTCCATTTTCTCGATACTTACCTGAAAATAAAAATAGAAAACGTTAGTTTCATAAAAAAAAAATCAAACGACGTATCTATAGAGGGGTGTAAACGTAAATGCGTTACATACTTTAGGGAGTGCTTCAAACCATTGAATTGAACAATTTTCACTATGGAACCAAAATCGAAATCACGAATAAAAATCTGCTGACTATCGACACTATTGGCCTCATAGCATAACAATAGCTAATAATACCCACAATAAAAATATATGTATAGTTTAACGGTCTAACGTATCTAACGCATTTAAGTTTACACCCTGTATAAAGCCCACATACCGTCCCACTGCAGGGCATATAAACTGCAATGCCTACTCTACTCAAAATGTATGAAAGCAGATTTATTTTTTGCAATTTCAGGTTTGCTCCCATAGTAAAAGTTGTGCATTTTGATGGTCTGAACCACCCGTATAAATTTCTTGCCTCGTTTCAATTACACCCTGTTAAAAATTGAAAAGCTACTCGTGCACAAAACCACAATAGCACTAAATATTTGTATATAATTAAATAGTTCTATTCGATTACGCTCAAATGTGGTTTAATGTTTAATTTTACCAAATAAACCGAATTAGTCTGTAATTCTGTATCTTAATTTATATTCCAGAAGTTACGGAAAAAAGGACAAGTTCGAAACTTTGTTTAGAATTTTGGATCCAAATCAAAACTCCGGACACGTCCTGAATAATCCAGGCTTCAATTTAAACTGAATAGCTTAATTAACGATACTTTTCTTTATTTCTGAATTTAATATGGAAACGAAATTAAGACTTAGGCATTTCGTTTCCAGGTTCTAATTGTGAGTATTTGAAGCGAAGAATGATTTACCTTAAATACCATAGACTCCAACAACAGATCAAAAAAACTAAAGACTCCAACACTCCAAAGTTACAAATGTAGAGTATAATGATTTATATTTTATTCTATGCTTTAAGAAACGAGTACTTTAGTGAAAAAGTAACAAATCCCCGAGGGAAAAAGTGAATTGAAACTTCAAAAAATCTGTTTATGTTTTACTAGTTAAAGAACTTATATTGAGGATTACTATAAAACAACAAGCATAGCATATGCTCACGACTATATTCCCCGAGGGGGTAGTCAGAGATATTTTGAAACCTGAGAACATTCACGATTCACTATTGATCGAAACTCTGTCCAGTGTGACGTGAGCCCGTCGCCACTTGTAATGGACAGTAGGTACAATACATGCCTCGAAATTGAAGCATGCAGGTTTCCTCGCGATGTTTTCCTTCACCGAAAAGCCAGTGGTGTATAAAACAAAAAACAACAAATATACAGTATTGAAGTATATAAGAATGTAACTGCATTAATTCTGAATTTCTGATGCGTATGTGTAATCCACCAATCCGCATTGGGCACGCGTGGTGGACTAATGACCATACACCCTCCCCAAGGGTAGGCCTGTGCCCAGCAGTGGGACATATATGTATAGCCTGATGATGATGACAAAATTAAGAGGTCTTTATGTCAAAAAGGACTCGTGAAATATTTCAAGTTTTGTAAAACTACATAATATCAGTCTCTAACATGGATCCAAGGAACGAAAAAAAGAATACTTCAAGAACTTATGCCTATTTGAATATCAAAGAATTTCTGAAATTATAACTTCGTCAATTTCACGAAACTTTGTTAATTAAAAATCGTTTTTCTGACTTTAGCATTCCACATTTTGTCTTTTTTTTTACACATTTAACATTTTTATCCTAATAAAAGAAATTATCATGAATCCCTTTGTATGTCACGTACCTATAAAAGTTAAAAAGACCTTGTGATTTTGGTACAAAACATTATAAAGACTTTGTACAAGAACATCGTAGACAACACCGTTTGTCAGTCCCAATTCAATTACCTATCATTAATAATAATTAAGGATCAAATTGGCGTCATGCTTAACCTCCTGCGTACATTTTTACTTCTCGTAGGACATAAGAAATAATAAAATCTATTGTTGGTGTTGGTGTTAAAAAGGGCCAGGTCAGATCTACCCGAAACCGACGAGCATGCATGAAAGGACTAATGTATGACGAGGAAGCCAGAGAGGTTTGTCAGGATCGTAGCAGGTGGCGTTCCGTTGTTTCTGCCTACCCTCTGGGAGACAGGCGTGAGAATATATAATTCTAAAGATAAGAATATATAATTATAGTAGTATGTATAATTCAATTACAAGAATCTAACCTGACTTGTATTATGATTTCAAATATTATTGATTTTTAAACATGTTACAGCCATGTTGTGCTATTTCGAATCAAATTAAAGATTGAAAAATTTGTCTCGGGCGGGCCTTGAACCCGTACTTTTCTAAACCGGGGAACTGCGTTATCCAATTTCGCCACCGAGCCCACTAGAGACTAGCCCAGAGAACGAAATTTTCATTTTTTTTTGTATTATGATGACAAGACAACGATATAGAATACATATACAAGTTGTAACAAAACACCCTAGTTATATTTAAAGGTGTGGTTTAGTTAGATCATCGTCCAACCATAGATCAACAACGGGAAAAAATAAAAAAATCGTCTGTTTTACACAAAACTGCAGTACCTACTCGCTCGACACAAATGTACGAGACAACAGAATTTTTTAGAGTTCCGTACCCAAAGGGTGAAAACGGGACCCTGTTACTAAGCTTTCGTTGTCCGTCCGTCCGTCCGTTTGTCCTATTTAGGGCTGTAACTATTGAACCGTAAGAGCTAGATTATTGAAATTTTCACAGAATGTGCGTTATTTTTGCTTATCGTCTCCATAGTGAAAGTTGTTCTGATTTATTTTCTAAACCATCCATTTCATTTAAAGGAAAAAACAATAACAATATTGCTTCGTGTCATTAAACATTACATTGTTTATATTGACACTGTAGCCCAGTCATTTTACGGAGTCATTTTTAGGAGAGGTAGGAAGTAATTATTAATTGGACTTTTAAACTGTAACCGGCACTATTTACAAAAAAATTACGTAGCGAATTTTTTTTAATAAACATATTCAAAAAAAATTCGCTACGCAACATAGAAATCAATGTATTGTATCTCCCAGAAGGCTTTTAACTATATAATATTAATGCCAATGTACTCGTTTTAATTAGATTTAACAATATAAATAATTTTTGAGCAATAAAATAGGCATTAAAAATTAAAAAACTAGGTTTTTATTAGAAAATGCGAATGTATTCTTCAAAACCTTCTAAGTAGACAAAAATACTTATACCATGTTTGAAGTATCATCATCAGCCTATAAACGTCCCACTGCAGGGCACAGGCCTACCCTCAAGGTGTATGGGCATTAGTCCACCACGCGTGCCCAATGCGGATTGGTAGACTTCACATTCACATCAGAATTTCTTCTTCAGTGTATGCAGGTTTCCTCACGATGTTTTCCTTCACCGTTTGAGAGCAGTCGGTATTACGTACATAAGTTAGAAAAACTCATTGGTACATGGCATGTTGTCCGTGCGGATTCGAACCCGGACCCCCATAATTGGGTGTCCATACCTCTTCGCAACGCGCCACCGATGATCTATTTGGTACATTTCTAAGCTGAAATTTGCTCTTAAATACTATACCAAAAAATATATCAATTACTAATTAGTCCCGGCTCAAACCGTAAAATGACTGGGCTACTGCACACTCGCCGTAGGTTACCTACGTAATATTAAATTTAATATAATATGTAGTTAGTGGTAGGTTACAGCTTGTAGATGTAAGGGTCCTATATTAAAGTCTACGCGAAAAAGTCGCGCGCAGTAAACTAGTTCTAAATGAAAATTGAATAAGAACATTTTCTCGACTCGTAGTTAAGTTTCAACTTGCAGTCCGCCTAGCACAGTATCAGTTGCTAAGCAGACTGATCTAGCATGAAACTTTCAGTTTTAAAGTTTTGCTCGTACGGAGCTTACTTGTAATCGGATGTCCCGGGTTCGATCTTGAACAAGCTCAAAGTTTTCTCTTGAGTTTAGATTTTGAGGAAGCATTAGGTGATATTTACAGTGAATAGACATACGCTTTGAAGATGGGCTGGAATTCTTGATATAAATTGATTATACAGGGTGTTAGGGTAAACAGTTGCATTACTTTAACGGGTGATTGTACCCATGATACTGAACGACTTTCCCTAAGAAACCTATAGGAAATTCGCAAAAAAAATATCGTCTTTTCATACAAACATTCGATCAGCTGATTGCATTTAGTATGGGAATTCCAATTATGGGTTTTCTTAGGGAAAATTGTTCAGTATCATGGGTACAATCACCCCTTAAAGTGATGCAACTGGGTTAATAAAAAAAAAATATATATATTCTTGATTTAATTATATTGGTTGATAACTTTTTGTGCTATAATAATCTTTCTTATTGCAGTTATAACATCAGACCATCAAACTGAACAACTTTTACAATGAAACTGAGCTATTATAAAGAAAATGTACAGCCGGTAACTCGACCGTATTTGAAGCAGAATTTTTTTTTCCATTTTATTGTTGGCTATGTAGTAAAAGTTGTTCAGTTTGAAGGTCTGAAGCACACTGTTCGATATGTAACACATTTAATTTTATACCCTGTACCCTTACCCTGATGTCAATATATATTGACAAGTTTACATCCGATTTTCATACAATATTTTTAAATAAACTTGATTTTGCAATTGTCGTCCGATATATTTCGAACTAAAATTATTTCTTCTCTCTCATATTCTTTGAGGCATTCAATACGATTACTTCACTAGAAAACACTAACTCAGTTACCGATTGGTTAATGAAACAAGCCTAGTATCCAACCACTATTTAAATCAGCCAATCAGACGAACTTTCGATTCCCGAATCCAAAAGTTTCCAAATTCAAATCCTTGGGACCTATTGTGTAACGCTTGTTTGTTTCGATTACTTTTGTTTCGAACAGCTGTCTCTATTGGTTTGGGTTAATGACTGTTGTCGAATTTTGAATGATTCGACTGTTTTTAGTAGTGTCCCTTTTATATTATCTTTAGGGTGGATGGAGTTGGGGAACGTAAATTAATCTAATATAAGCACTATAAGATATGTTTTATTCTTAATGTGTATCTAAAACTGAACTGACAACCGACGGGGTGTCAGAGTTCTAGAATAGAGACCACGAACTGGCAGGCGTAGTGTGGAACGCCCTGCTGACGCCCTTGGGAGAGGCCTATGTCCAGCAGTGGACGATGATAGGCTGATGATGATGATGAGAATTTTGACCAACAGTCCAGAAAGTTGGCCGTGCGACATTGTGAGGGTCATAAGACAGAAACGAATCAGATTAACATGGATTAGGACTCTGAGGGTTGGCACATTAAAAAGGAGATGCCCAGCAGTGAGTTGTTGGTATTGGGACAGATTTGATTGATTGTTATGTGATATTTAAAAATAAACTTGACAAAACGAATCATTTACAAAATAAATACAGTCAAAACAGGATCATCATCATCATTAGCCTATATTATGTACGTCCCACTGCAGGGCAAAGGCCTACCCTCAGGGAGGGTGAATGGGCGTTAGTCCACCACGCGTGCCCAATGCGGATAACAGAATAAAATAAAAAAAAACAAAAAAAATTGGTTTTATACTTAGGTATATTGCAACAAATTATCAAACGTTTTTCCGTTAAAAAAAAAACAAAATTAGCTAAAGGTAAAATGTAAAGCTATTGTGTTCTGAAATAGAATAAGGTTGTGAGTTTATGTATGTTACTATTTTTATCTAGAATGGAAAAAAATCAACATTGAATGTCACATTGTTTTTCCGAAAAACAAAGTGTCAGACTAAGCGGTAATTAAAAATAAAAATTAATGACAAACGAACAGCAGCTGTGTAACGTAACACATTTCTACAACGATAAAGCCATCAGCTGATGTCGCAGATTTTATTTACAGCAAAAAAAATGGACGCGAATAACTTATCAGAAAAAAAGAATCGTTAGTCACTGGAAAAAAAACGTTGGTAGTGAATGACGCTCGACTTGCCAGCTGTTTCCGTCTGCACATCTGATCAACCGGATATTGGCTGTTAGGAGAGCCTTCTACCTCTCTTTCACTCTCACAGCCCTGCGGTTTTAATTTTTCACTCTTCGCCTCCGTAATGAGCGAGCTTTCAATATCGTGCGCTTTTACAATAAGAGCCCTCATTTTTAAACATTTCAAATGCAGGTATTTTATCATACCTCGTTTTGTATGCGAGTAGTTTTCGCCGTTCAGTTCGCGTGTTCGTAAACTCGAAACAATAAAAACATTGTAAAACTTGGCTGAGTAATACAGTTCCCTTGCTTCAGATCTCGTGATGCAATAAGGTACTGGCCGGCACGCGATTTCAATGCAGGCCTGTTCGAAATTTAAAAATTCAAATTAAAAAAAAGTGGCGCCCTAATGCCTCGTTTATTCTAGTTCATTTATCATCCGAATAAATGAGAAACTACCGACTTTAATACTAAAGTCTATTTCATTAGCCGTGTTTGAAGTTAGTAGGATTATTACTACGGCAGGTTGGCCAGTTTACTGATGTGGGACTTTAAACGTTAAATTGGGGCAATAGGAAACAATTTGGCGTGCAGTAGACCGGGAACTGGGATTTTAAGTGGGAAGTTTTGACAGTGGTTTACAGTTGCCGTACCGTTTGTAAAGTTAAGAAGTTATAATATGAAATGGAAGGGAAGTTTTTAGTACTAATTTAATAATCAGTGGCTAAATGATGGATTGATTAAAGGCACAATCATGCTCGATCTCAATTAAGAATGCCCTTGACAAGTTAATTTAGACACAAAACCATGGTAAATTTAACAAAAATTGTATTTAGTGATATCATCATCATCACTAGTTTAATACAGGGCGCAAGAAAACTCCCTCGTAATGTTTAAAGAGGTGGTCTGGACCATCAAACTGAACAACTTTCACTATGGGAACCAACATCAAGAAAAATAAAAAAATCTGCGGTTTCATACAAAACAAACTTATTCGACTCAAAATGTTCTTTTTTCGACGAGGTTGGGGCCTTATTAACCTGGCTTAGGGAATAGTCATCTCACAGACTTATCTGTAAGCAGTTGCTTAACAAACCTTCCGAAATATGGAGCTTGAGATGAAATACATTATCATTCAACGGTCACCCATTCAACACTGAACCTACACTAAACCAACGAACCCTAAAAAGTTTAGTTAAAAATATCAAATCGTCGAATTCGCCGAAAAATCTACAATCATGGCGAACAAAGAAAACAAAATGAAATTACCTAGAAAAGGCTTTACTGCTCCAAAGTCTAGATATATTTATGATAACTGGCATTACGTGACTCGAATTACATTTAACTACGGACTAACTGACAGTTAGTTTGTAACAGTTTAAAATTATTTTTTTGTAAAAATTTTAATTGTAGAACTTTTTTTTTGGCTTGTATTCAACTTAAACACCATGGTTTTGTATCAGAATACTAGCTCATTACCGCTGTTTTGTCTGTGGCCACAATTAATGATTCTAAGGCGATCTAGTCTCTGCTTACCCCCATTCAGAAGATAAGTGTGACAATATTAATACTACTATTATTTCAAAAGTATTTGAATGTTTGTTACTTCATTACGAATGGATGTTGAAATTGTTATTTAAGTCGTTGCTTTCCCACTGTTGGGAAAAAACCCTTCCTCTCTGTTTAGCGCTTGTATATGTCCCGCTATTTTTCTAGGTCTGCCTCGACACTTATTTAGTTTTTATGTTTGGTTTATTAAGATTGATACAGAGAAAACGGTTGGATGAAAGTGTGACTCGCGCCTGACCGTCAGCCCATCAGTGAATTTTGTCGTCAAGTTGTCAGTGTGAAATAGGCCCTCGTTTTTTCATCTGAAAATGGCTAGCGACCTAACCAATCCTAAAAGCTTGTCATAATCATCATCAGCCTATATAAGGTCTTACAAAATTAGCTGAAACTATTTTAAGAGGACAAACAGACCATCAAACTGAACAACTTTCTCTATTGGACCAATATCCTTATCCCGAAAAAAAAATCAGCTGTCCCATACAAAACTGCAAAATGTATGGGACAGCAGATATTTTTTTTCGCGAATTCGATATTGGTCCAATAGAGAAATTTGTTCAGTTTGATGGTCTAAGCATCCCTTTAAAATAGTTTCAACTATAATAGAAACTACACAACAACTATAACAACTATAACTGTAGTTGAAACTATTTTAAGAGGAGTAACAAACCATCAAACTGAACAACTTTCTCTATTGGACCAATATCCAAACCCCAAAAAAAAATCTACTGTCCCATACAAAACTGCAAACAAAACTCTACGCAAATGTATGGGAAAGCTAATTTTTTTTATCGCGAATTCGATATTGGTCCCATACAGAAAGTTGTTCAATTTGATGGTCTGATCACCCCCTTAAAATAGTTTCAGCTAATTTTGTTAGACCTTATATACATCCCACATCTGGGCACAGGCCTACCCTTAGGGAGGTGAATGGGCGTGATTTCACTACGCGTGCCCAATGCGGATTGGTAGACTTCACATACGCATCAGAATATCTTCTTCAATGTATGCAGGTTTCCTTCACCGTTTGAAAGCTAGTAAAATATAGTCATTTTCTTCTAAAATCCCATTTCAAATGAACATTACATTGTACGTACAGTGAAATTCAATCATATCACTTGAAAGAAGCAATAGTCTAATGCATTGCGTGCTGCAGTTTGAAACCGCAATGCAGCCATGGCTTCCTAATGCAGGAGGATGTAAGGGGATTGGGACGCTTTCAGGAAAGTTTGTTTAATACATTTGTAAACGTTGAGTGTTTTAGTTTATTAAGTTATTAAAAGCTCTTAAGGCATGTGGTTCACGGCTAAGAGTGTCTAGACCACATTGTTACTTTCCTATGAAACAACTAAGGTAAAGGTTTCTCTTGTGACCCTTAGATCGACAATATAATGTTCTAATCTAAAATATTATAAAACTGTAACAGGAAGTTTGTCTGTACATTGAAGATATTAACAAAAAAAAAAGTTACGATATGGTTTTTAGATATCCCTGATTCCATATCACCAATTTTTCGATTTTTTGTGTGTTTGTTTGATCGAGCATCACGCAAAAACTACTGAACCGATTTTGATGAAAAATTTTTGTTTGATAGCTTATGATCTGACTAAAAATCTGGTATATAATTTGTGCGTACGAAGTAGCGGGTTAACTCTAGTAAATCAATAGATGTAGGTCTAGGTACCTAGACGGTTTTTCAGGTTACAATACAAAGTAAAGTTCCAGAATTTTTCTCAATAATTCTAATCGTACACGAGCAATATTTATGACGACTTGGAAACCTTTGACCTAGATAGATTGATTGAATTGCCTTTTCCTTCGTACATACTCCTTTGATTTATTGTCGAGAAATAATTGTTAATTTATTCATTCAAATCAAGTCTGTGTACTCAAACTCATGGAAATATATTATTACATCGATATTGTGAAAGGAAACGTTTGAAGTAAAAATTTACTTTGATAAAATCATTTTTCGGTTTTTATTTTACTAAAAAAATAAAGTCTCATATTTATTATTTTCTCTATGCATTTAACTTTTTATTCTGTTAATAATTTCAATACGGGAGTTGACTGCTAAATATAAGGTCTGACAATATTAGCGGAAACTATTTTAAGGGGATGATCAGACCATCAAACTGAACAACTTCCTCTATGGGACCAATATCGAAATCGTGAAAAAAAATCTGCGTGAAGTCGAGTTATGTTTGCAGTTTTGTATGGAACAGCAGATTTTTTTGTTGCTAACAGTTGCATTACTTTAAGGGGTGGTTGTACCCATGATACTGAACAACTTTCCCTAAGAAACGTATAGGAAATTAGTAAAAAATCGACTTTACATATAAACGTTAGAACAGCTGATTGCATTTAATATGCGAAGTCCAAAAATGTTTTTGCGAATTTCCTTTAGGTGTCTTAGGGAAAGTTGTTCAGTTTCATGGTTAAAATCAGCCCTTAAAGTAATGCAACTGTTTACCCTAACACCCTGTATCTATAATATTATACTATTATAAAACTGTAGCAGAAAGTTTGTCTGTACATTGAAGATATTAACAAAAAAAAAGTTACGATATGGTTTTTAGGTGTCCCCGGTTCCATTTCACCAATTATTTGTCTGTCTGTTTGTTTGTTTGTGTGTTTGTTTGGGTGTTTGTTTGTTTGAACGAGCATCACGCAAAAACTACTGAACCGATTTTGGTGAAACATTTTTTGTTTGATAGCTTATTATCTGACTTAAAATCTGGTATATTATTTGTGCGGACAAAGTCGCGGGTTAACGCTCGTAATATTATAAGACTGTAACAAAAGTGTGTCTGTACATAGCAGATATAAACAAAAAAAAAAGTTACGATATGGTTTTTAGGTGTCCCTGATTCCATATCAGGAAATTTTTGATTTTTTGTCTGTCTGTCTGTTTGTTTGTTTGTTTGAACGAGCATCACGCAAAAACTACTAAACCGATTTTGATGAAACTTTTTTTGTTTGGCAGCTAATGATCTGGTATATAATTTGTGCGGACAAAGTTGTTAACGCTAGTAAACTATAAAAAGTATCGAAACGACGACGAAAAACAATGACGTCACTATTCATTATTTGACAACAATTTTGCATACATTGTTAGGAAGATAAGATACACGCCTCGAAGTTGAAGTTCAAGCTTGTAGGTTTCCTCACGATGTTTTCCTCCATCGAAAAGCCAAAGTAAAGCCATCATATTATTTTCATAACAATAAGAACAGCGTTGTAGCTTCTACCGAACTACAATTTCATACATATATATTCCTAAGCAAGATATATTTACGATTGTGGCAAATTATTACAATTCAGCAAACATCTGCTAATATTAACCCTCTGGGGATGAATTTGTCTCATTTTCGATAATAGATGTCTATGATTTATTGTCCCATGTCGATTCTATTTCATGGATCGTGTTTAGACATTTATTGTTTTGTCGTATTGTCTAGTCTTTTGGCCAAATACAGAACAGAACCTTCGGAACTGCGATTTAAACCAAAGTAGGTTTTAATCACTATCCTTTAAACAATAATTAAAAGGCTAACATTTTTTTTCTGAATTACTAACTCTTGCTTGTGCATTAGCACTGCATTTCCGCCAGTGTCACGTGTTTATGGGAGAATCTATCCTAATCTCAGGGATTGTTTTTGGTTAAGAACAAGAAGAGATTGAGGATTGCGGAACCTCGTGACAGGCAAAAACGCGACGCGCGAAAACCACGCGAGACAAGTTCTCGGGTCAGAACCTGCAACGTGACTCTGTCGTCTGTTTATTGATTATTATTAGTTATATGTCGTCATGTAAAATTTTGATCCAAAATTTGCTTAACGTAGAGAGTAATTCTGCTGTGTTTATCAAAGCAGCACGTATTTTTGGCGGGGTTGAGTTGTATAAAATATGTTTCCGGAATTCTTGTAAAGAACTCTACCGGGTGAAATTGATATCATTAGCATCCTTTGAAACTAAGAGTCTACCCATCAAACTGAACAACTTTTATTGTGGGAGCAAACCGATCAGAGCAAATAAAAAATCTGCTGTTCCATACTAAACTGCAATGTCGACGCACGAGTTCGCGACTCAAATGTATGCAACAGCAGATTTTTTTGTTGCTCCGATCGGTTTGCTCCCACAGTATAAGTTGTTCAGTTTGATGGGTAAACTCTTGTATATCAAACTTTGATCCTTATTGTAATATCTCATTCGGAAGAGATAGAAATTGTAAATTGTAATAAGAGTGTAGTAAGTATTGTCGATTTCTTTTTTGGCGATTTCGAACTTTGGTCCCTTAGATAAAGTTGCTCAGTTTGATGGTTTTATCACCTCCTTATGGGTCTCTATGAGACCAATATAGAAAACGCGAAAAAAACAATTCTCCCCATACATTTGGCTCAACGAGGCCGGTCATCACAAGGATTACAAAGATATGTGTCTCGACTCCGAAAAAAATATATATATACTGCAGTCTTGATAAGATTTTGTCTTATGACGTACCCTTAAAAGTAAAAGGAGATCGAACTATATTATATTGGTTTATGCGGATGTCCACTTTTTTTGTGCTAGTGTGTGTGTAAAGTTTCTGTAAACATCCTAATGTTTACTGCCCTAGCAGTTGTCACTTGGTCTCTTTTGTCCTTACTACTTGAAATACAACACACACAAACACAAACGTCAAAAAATGGCATGGCTCCCTCTATGCCTTTGGGTATAATCTCTTTGGGTGGGACATATAAAAAAATACATTTTTTATTAATGAACTAACAGGGTCGATCAGATCACATACTAATTTCCCGCTCAAACATGTTTTCGTCAGTAACTTCGTTACTTGATCCCTTGTTTTTGCGTCCCTGTAAATTAAGGGCCCCTTTGTATGACGTCACTCATGAAATTATGTCGACAGCAAAAAAGTGGCGAGTTATGGAAATCTGCGGGGATTTTCCGGCTTGTTAACGGTTTCATTTTGTTATGAAGGTGATTTGTCATTTTGTTTTTTAGTTGTTAATAGGAGCTCTGGTTTATGAGGGTTTTGTTATATTTTGAATTAAAGAGAAAGATAGAGAGAAAATGTTTGCCTGGATCGTAGTTCGAAAGGGATGGATGATATGACAAAAATTTATGAAAAATCGTGCCTTTGTCTAAGTTGCAAGATTGGTAAGCAATTTCAACTTAGACAATCAAAAAAATACGCAGAAAGGGACAAACAACATACATTATATACATATATTAATGTATATTGTATGTTGTAGGTATATATTACATTTATTTATTTATTTATTTATACTGTTTGTTTGTACACAATAAGTTTGCCTTGTAATTGTTAACTGTCTCTTCTACGGGTCTGCTGGAAGAAATCTCTTCAGAGATAAGCTCGCCCTTTGTACATGTTTTCTCAACTTTGTGTATTATTATGTCCGTGTGTACAATAAAGTGTTATAATAATAATAATAATAACATATATTTTATCTCGCTCACTCTATGCAATTAGCGTATAAGCCTGTCTCGTTTTCGCGATTATAATTATTTTAAAAGGCCGTTCTAGTTTCATAGATTCTACGATTTGGACAGGTACCTAGTAACCATTGAACTATTTGCAAATAACATTGCACGTCACAACGCTGTCCCATTTTTGTGACGATATTCCCAACCTTTTTTACTTATCGCTATCTCTTTCAACCGCTTGCGCTCGTCGTACCCTCATGTGGCGCACGCCGTTTGTTTGTCGTATTAGTTCTAGTATGCAGTACATAATAGTTCAATGGTTGACGACCCGGTTGGTGAATTGGTTAGCACGCCGGACTGCCAAACTTGGGTCCTGCGTTCGAATTCCGGTTCGGTCATGGATGTTAGGTATATGTTCGTGCCGTTGTTGTTTGCGATATTAAAAAACCTACAGTGCTTAACTTGGGATCATTACAGTGTATGTGCCTGTGAGCGTTATTTATAATTTATTTATCTATGTAAAAAAGATTGTGTCTACTCTGAAAAGGGATATTTGAAAGAGTTTATAATATTGTGTGCGAAAATGCAAAATAATTTAATACCTACGTAAGTTACCTACGCCTAGACTCTTTGACTTATATAGGGACTAGTTACGCGTGTAATTCTACTAACAAACATTTCTGTCACTTTTTGCGGGGGGCGAGGTAACATGAAATCCGCAACTTTGGATTTTATTCCCCATAACTTTAGATTCTAATTTTGAATCTTAAAAATTATGAAAAGTTGTCTCGTGTGAACCCCAAACCTTCTAAATTCAAAGTTATTGTTTCGCAATTATAGGCTGTGTCGCTTAGTGAAAAGGTAAAAAATTGAATGTAAATGCACATGATCAATTGTTCTTATACCGTGGCAGAGGGGAAATGCAACCGTAAGGCTAGTCGTTATAATAAATAGTCAAGGCCTAGACTAGAACTACGTACTTACGTCAAGAATTGTTTTTCGAAATTAGTTAACAATTTACAAGATTTTAAGAACAGGGCCAACTTAAAATGGGCTTTCTTTAATTTCCTTTTCAATTGATCAACATCGATGAATGAAAGAAACCACTTTAACAACTTTCAAAAAGTCCGCAGTCCACATATGTTTTAGGTGCCGTCCCAAATTGCAGGTGTAGACCACATCTGGTAAGCACCTTTAAATTTAAAAAAAAAACTCTAAAACCGTTACCAAAAACCTATTCCGCGCCATTTGTAACAGAAGCATTCTAAATTCGAAACTAGCATTCCCTCCACGTCAGTTATAGTTTCAAACTAAGAAGACCTCTAATTACATTTTTTTATCCCGAAATATTAAGAATGAAAATAGGTTGAATTCAGAGTCTTCCTATAGGGAACCATCTAGATACGTTTAAACTTTACGTTATTGCCAACGTTTAGGTGCAAGCGGTTTTTTAACGTTGCACCATTTAAAAGTTACTGCAGATTTCAGTGGTGCAAAATTAGTATTTAACGGTTGAGTTGGTTAAGTACGGTTATGGGGGGATGGTAGTAGTTTTGAACGTAAATGAGCTTTTACCTAATACGATGTTCAGTTTCAAGGATTTTTTAACGTATTTATTTTGTTTATTAAAACACAAAAATACGGTAAAAATTTGATAATTCGCTCATATTTTCGGTTATCAAACCAACCACCACCACCAACTTGGTTTGCACCAACTACGACTATGTTGTATGTATGTATGTATGTATTTTAAATCAAATTAAAAATTGAATTGTTTTGTCTCGGACTGGATTTGAACCCGTAACCTGCAAAACCGGTGTGCTTTCGTCGAATTAAGCTACCGAGTCATTCTGTTAGAAGTCCATATTTTTTAACACTTATTGTCTTCGAGGGACGTAGCGCCATCTACTGTTGTTTTGTTGGTAGCCAATAAACCTTCACTGCATACAACTTTATTTATTTACGAGCGTTAACCCGCTACTTTATCCACACAAATTATATACCAGATTGTAAGTCAGATAATAAGCTATCAAACAAAAAAAGTTTCATCAAAATCGGTTCAGTAGTTTTTGCGTGATACTCGTTCAAACAAACAAACAAACAAACACACAAACAAACAGACAGACAAAAAATCCATAAATTGGTGATATGGAATCAGGGATACCTAAAAACAGTATCGTAACTTTTTTTTGTTAATATCTTCAATGTACAGACAAACTTCCTGTTACAGTTTTATAATAGTTTAGATTTATTGGATTCGTCTACATACAACTTTATTTAGTGGTAATTTTTCCATTTCTAAATAATCAGAATCTTTTTCTCAAAAACCTTTTTTTCATCTATGTTAGGATACGTTCAAGATGGCCGAGCAGAGGTCAGAATCCTTTTAAGGGCAATTTAGTAAGTGCTACTGTACTTTGAATTTGGAGAGGTCTTTGTTCGCGCAATTCTATTCATTTTCATACAATGAAGTAGTGATCTGTACACCGACTGCTCTTAAACTGTGAAAGAAAAGATCGTAAGGAATTAAAGGAAGGATTAATATGTATATTGGATATAGATAGGTAACTCGCCTTGAATTTTAGGACATCCTAATTGCGTTGCCGCTAACTAGCACTAGGGGGCGCCACATTATGAAATAAATTGAAAAAGACGATCAGCCGACACGAGGATCGAACCTTAGCTACCCGTATCGTAAGCCGGTTTTCTAGACCGCTAGACCAACAAGACAGTATTGATATGGGCGAAATCTCTCACTACTACAGAGCAGCGCGCGAAGTGTAGTGCGCTGTTACTCCGATATGAACCCTAGTTCAACACATAGTGCTTCGAAACATAACCGATAGATGGCGGAAGCTGTCTATGGAAAATCAGCGTTCCACTTAGTCTGTACTAAGATAACATAGCATGGTCTGTCAGTCAGTCACGGAACTGTTTTAAAGTATAGATAGATATGTCCACCTTATGTAACAACATGAAGCAATCAACTATTATATTATTGCCATGACTATTCTATGGTTAAGCTATTTACAGATAAAAATGAAGACCTTCAACAGAAACCTAATATCCAATAATAATTGCCGACATCTTTATATTCGTGTATAAATTCGGTTTATACCGGAGACAGCTCAAAAGCAAGCAACGGTATTGCCAGGTTGTAAAACCAAAAGCCCTTGAATGATACATTAACTGATTAAATTGCAACAAGGGTTGCCAGCGAATAATTTAGTCGGAAAAAAAGGGAGCGCATTCAGTACCCATCCCGATGGGATATTCGAATTCGATAAATGTTTTTCTCTAATTAAGTTTTTTGTACCATTTGATTAACGCGTTTGATTTTCGAATTTCGGGTCCCTTTTTTAATATAACTCTATTCACGTATTTCACTTGTTTTAATTTTCGATTGTTTTATTTTTATTTCGATTGAATTTTACTTTTTAGAAACCATTTGGATTCAATGGGAGTTTTCAGCGAACAAAAGCACAAAAGGCGTCCATACTGTGAAATCTATTACCTACCTTCTACAATTCAATGTTAAAATACTCGATCAATCATACCATCATCCATCAAGCGCATTCAACAAGTAAAAACAAAACTGTTATCGGTCCAACCCTGAAAGCAGTCACTGTCACATACACTCAGTTTAAAAGCCAGGTATAACTCTTACGGGCACGGCATAAGTACGAAAATACCTTGGTTTGTGGGACTTCAGTATGTGGAAACACTATAATCCATGCCAGGTAAAAAAATGCTCTCATCAATACTCGTAAGGCTGTGCCATAAAGACCAAAATGACTCGATTCGAGAGACTTCGCGATGTGATACGGACATTAATGGAGGAACACCGTAACAAATATAGCAAGGTGTGTTTGTATTAGTGTGAGTGAGTTGCAGGTGTGTGCGTGAAGCGTGTCGTTAGGGTTGTCGACTGGTGAGCGTCATGTCACAAGGGTATATGAAAGGTTTGCCTTTTCCTATCTTTTAAAAGAATCATTTATTTAAATATTAATGACTGAATGAAATAGCTACTTATTCACGCCAAAGACGGTACAATAGGATAGAAATCTACAGGGTGAAATTGATATCATTAGCATCCTTTTAAACTAAGAGTCTACTCATCAAACTGAACAACTTTTACTATGTGAGCAAACCGATCGGAGCAACGAAAAAATCAGTTGTTCCATACTGCAGTGTCTACTCGACTCGAATGAATGCAACAGCAGATTTTTTTGTTGCTCCGATCAGTTTACTCCCATAGTAAAAGTTGTTCAGTTTGATAGGTTGACTCTTAGTTTAAAAGGATGCTAATGATATCAATTTCACCCTGTATCTAAACTATTATAAAACTGTAACAGGAAGTTTGTCTGTACATTGAAGATATTACCAGAAAAAAAGTTACGATATGGTTTTTAGATATCCCTGATTCCATATCACCAATTTTTGGATTATTTATCTGTCTGTTTGTTTGTTTGTTTGAACGAGCATCACGCAAAAACTACTGAACCGATTTTGATGAAACTTATTTTGTTTGATAGCTTATTATCCGACTTAAAATCTGATATATAATTTGTGCGGACAAAGTCGCGGGTTAACGCTCGTATTAGTATAAATATGGAGGAAAAATGTTGTTAATTTTGTTACGTTCGCTGTCTTAGTTGGATATTTTCATGTAGTGAACTCTTTAGGTGCAAAAACGTGGTAATAATAATGGTACACAGTTAACTCAGAGAAATACAATAAAAGATTTTTGAATCAGCTTAAATATAACATTTTCACAAAATGTTACTTAAACTTAAAGCAATTATTTTCTTGCTTCAGCGGAGAGAATCATGAAATTAGACCGTATTCTGAGAAAACGAAACGATATCTAAGCTACAAAATATTTCCTTTTGGAAACGATAAACATTTTATAACTAATCAATAATTTCTATCCCAATGTTAAAACTTCACGCCACATCCAATAACTTAACATTAACATACAACACAACAAAAGGAGATAAAGAACTATAAAACTACAGATTGCAACCCTACGTATAAAAGTAGGGTGACGTGTTTACGCGTGTGAGTGTTCCTGCTTTATAACCGAGGGTGTGTTTACATGTGTGAGTGCTAGGGCTAGCAGATGTGTCGGTCACACGCAGCTGTCTACATTTCTCCCCTTAAGTACTTATAGTACGGCACGCGCTTTGCTTTCACGAAATTATGCATTATTATTACTGGTTTTAGAGTTCCGTATCGAAATTGGAAAAACGATACAACATACTCCCATAAATTCACTTCGGTGTTTGTGTTTTCGTTATTGCCTTTTTTCAAATGCGTTCTGAAGAAGAGCCGAATAAAATGTACCCGGAACCGATGAGCATGTATGAAGAGACTTAGCTTTTAGCATGTGGCTATCCCATGGCTCTGCTTACCGCTGCTTGTGATGTATTGCCAGTATAATCCAGATTTTTTTAAATCACTAATTTCGTTTTACTCCTATCACGAGTTTTGTCACAGCTTTTAAAAAATCAGATTAAAAAAAAATTGTTTTCCGCCTAATTTGTCCCATAACTAGTTTTGTTTCCTGTTTAGCATTATATTTTTTTGGTGTAAATCTATACTATTATAAAACTGTAACAGGAAGTTTGTCTGTACATTGAAGATATTAACAAAAAAAAAGTTACGATATGGTTTTTAGGTGTCCCTGATTCCATTTCACCAATTTTTGGATTTTTTGTCTGTCTGTTTGTTTGTGTGTTTGTTTGTGTGTTTGTTTGTTTGAACGAGTATCACGCAAAAACTACTGAACCGATTTTGATGAAACTTTTTTTGTTTGATAGCTTATGATCTGACTTAAAATCTGGTATATAATTTGTGCGGACGAAGTCGCGGGTTAACGCTCGTAAAGTATATTTCGAATCAACTTAAAGATTGAAAAGTATAAAAAAAGTTAGTAAGTTTTAAAGTATACTTCATCCATTCATTCGTTCAATCAGAACCTTTTCGGATTAAATTTTTGTTACAATGTTAAAGACGTTGATAGCAAATAATTGAACTTGGAAACAATTCAGTACGGAACACTTTTACCTCGTGCCCGACTCGAATTTGACCGGTTTTTAATGTTTATTACGAACCGATTGTTATTTTGTTTCAATGCAGTTGCTATGCCGCCATTGTTGCGACGTTGCCATTCTGCCTGGAGGTGACATGACCTATCATTAATAATAATGACAATGTAATGACCACATTATTTTATGAAATCAGACTGTTTTTGGCCGAGTTTTAAGTTAATTTTACAATAAATAATTACAGTAAATTACAACTGAAGAGAAGAGTTAAAGAGTCCATCATATTGAGATTGGGTAATTTTACCCTACTGTCACCTTTCCCATTCAGCTTTACAGAAATTTGCGACACCCATTCCCTTCTCTACTAATAAAGGGTTTAAAATTAAATGCGTTACATATCGAACGCGGTGCTTCAGACAAACTAAACAACTTTCACTATGGACCCAAAATCGAAATCTCGAAAAAAAATCTGCTGTTCCATAGAAAATGTGAATAGCTACTCGACTGGAACAAAACGTATGAAACAGATAATTTTATTTTATTTTATCATAGTAAATTTTTTTCAGTATGATGGTCTGAAGCACCCAACAAAGTACCTATATCCTTATATAACTCTCATTGGGCACGCGTGGTGGACTAACGCCCATACACCTTCCCTGAGGGTAGGCCTGTACCCTGCAGTGGGGCGTATATAGGCTGTGATGATGATGATAATGATTTATGATAATTAAGATAACATAAAATAAATATTCTTTATTTGCACACCCAGAATAATAATTAACGGATAATTCACGATCTTCCTCTGCCTCTCTTCACGTATAACGTCACGATATGACGTCTAAGCCAAATAAGAAATAGACATGATTAAGGCTGCACCGAGCCTATTGTGCTGCCTCCAATCGTATTTTTTATTTCACATTGTAGTCACTTTTCAATTAATCGGGTCACTGCAGATTTGTTTTTATAATGTTTGTAGTTATTATCTTAGCTATAAACATAAAACATAATAATCCGTTATGTTTCGATAAATTGAAAGCTAATCAGGACTACAATGTGACATTCTTGTTTTTTGGAAATGCTGTTTAATTGTTTAGAAATAAAAAATACGATTGGGGGCAGCACGCCGCCGGCGCAGCCTTAACAAAAAATAATTCGCAAACGTAATCTTCTCAGACCAGATTACCACAGAAAACAAATATAACATAAACTGACACATAATAAATATGCTTAATTGTCCACTCAATCTTCGTGTTTCCTTCTATCTCAGCTAAATTAACGTCAGTAAGCCTCTAGTCTATTCCCACAAACAAGGGTTGAAAAATGACCGTACCTTAACAGAGGTTCTCGCAAAATTTTATGAGGTTATATATTATTTGTAAAGGAAATAGCGTAAGTGCTCATACGTGTTGGTGATGTCAAAAATGGCGTCGTAAATATTGTTCTTTGTCTAGCCGTAGATTGTCTTTTTGGTAAATATAGTGTAATATTTTATTTGGGTACAGTAATGAGCTTGGTAGTGAGACACATCAGTCAAAACCTTTGTTCTTTTCATAAAAAACGTAAATGAAGTTACGGGTTTATTAATGACTAGATTTAACCCGCAACTTCGTTCGCACAAATTATATAACAGATTTTAAGTCAGAATCATAAGCTATCAAAGAAAAAAAATTTCATCAAAATCGGTTCAGTAGTTTTTGCGTGATGCTCGATCAAACAAACAAACACACAAACAAACATACAGACAAAAAATCTAAAAATTTTTGATATGGAATAAGGGATACCTAAAAACCATAACGTAACCTTTTTTTTGTTAATATCTTCCATGTACAGACACACTTCTATTACAGTTTTACAATAGTATAGATTATCAAAGACAATATAATCACTACTTACGTTTTAACGATTATAATATTGCCTGGATAGTCTTAGTGGTTAACAGTTTTTTGCGTGCAAATAAATATAATTTTTATGTTAAATTCTCGGCTCAATTACCCCCCTCGCCTGCGCGCTGTGCTTGTGTTTGAAATCAGGTTTCGAAATACATTGCTTCTGCATAAAGTAGATATTGACACAGAAAATTTTTATTAAATTAAATGAAGCGTGAAACATCTCGAGTCATTATTGTCATTTTATTTGAGTAAATAAAAAATCCATTAGCCTCAGTTTCGAGAAATAGGGTTGCCAATTTTTGTATTCATAAATTAAAAATACAATAGGAATGTTTTAATATTCACGAAAGACAAGAAACACTCAATTCTGTTTGAAAGAGAGTGCTTTATTTACTATTTTTGTTATGTTTTAAATATTATTTTCGTTATACAGGGTGAAATTGATGTCATTAGCATCCTTTAAACTAAGGGTCAACCCATCAAACTGAACAACTTTTACTATGGAAGCAAACCGATCGGAGCAGCTAAAAAAACTGCTGTTGCATACATTTGAGTCGAGTAGGCACTGCAGTTTAGTATGGACCAGCTGATTTTTTTGTTGCTCCGATCGGTTTGCTCCCAGAGTAAAAGTTGTTCAGTTTGATTGGTAGAGTCTTAGTTTAAAAGGATGCTAATGATATCAATTTCACCCTGTATCTTATTTATCATTGTTGATAAATCTATGAGTCTGTGTTCCCATGCAAGCCTTTCTAAGGTCCGGGCGGATCTTTGGAAGATGTGCTTAGGATGAACACAGGTCCGGCACTGCCGATGCCACTTTAACAAATAATAAAATATTGGTACCGCGAAAGTTTACGTTGTTAAATAAAAAAGATCTGTTAATAAATATATAAATAAAAATAAATATCTTGGACATTATCTAGTCACATGACGTGACATGTTAATATTGAAGGCAAGTCGGCTAATATTCCAAGCCTTATTGCTAGATCGCGTCGTGTGCTAAGTTAAGGACAAACCTAAAAATTAACAATGTATTTTTATTTCTGAACAAAGCTCGCGTGTCGCAACAAATAGGTTATGTCACGTAATCTAATCAGGGAAATTGGAAATAGAGAAATGTAGAACGTGATAATGAGTTGATAATTTTGTTTGTTTCGTTCAAATTGAGTTGTTTCAACCCTACCGTGTCATTAATGGGCGTTGATAAGATTTTTTTTAGATTAAATTAACAACTCTAAAGATGCTAAGGAATAAGGTTTCTTTTCCAATGATTTGTAAGAGAAAGGTTAGCCATTTATCACGGGTTGAAATATTAATTCCATTCTGAAACCCTACTTACGCCCAAAAGATACAGAACTTCGTATATTCGGTAGGTAGTTGAAATAACGTTCTATGTATGCAGGTACAAAAATTTTACCGTGGTACACACAGCGATACATCAAGCTATACAAAACCAAAATAAGCTGGCCGCGCGTAGGACAAGTAACGTATAACGTCTCGCGACCAGCTTATATTGGTTTTGTATAGCTTGATGTGTCGCCATGTATACCTGCGCATTTAACGCGCTATCGTTTAACGGCATTATCCGGAACTAACTGCTAAACGTGTTTTCCAAAACACGGAGTCGATCTAGATTAATAAACCACGAGCGAACGGTCACCCATCTAAAGATTGACCTAACCAGGCGTTACTTTAATGATTGTTTCAAACATCGAAGCACCACACGCAACAAACGTCTTTGTATGTATATAGGGTCCTTCTTTATATTCTGACGGTCTTTTAAGGGGATGATCAGATCATGACACTGAACAGCTTCTTCTATAGGTCCAACAACGAAGTCGCAAAAAAAAAACCAGGCTGTTTCATATAGAACTGCAATCCTGAGCATTGGCTCTCGACACGGAGGTCGTGGGTTCCATTCCCACCTAGTGAAATGTCATTTTGTGCGTTTTTCCCCAGTTGGTTAGGACATTGCAGGCTGAATCGCCTGATTGTCTGAAAAGAGAAATGATTCCGTGCTTCGGATGGCACGTTTAGCCGTTGGTCCCGGCTACTATCTCTGGTGGTAGTAGTCGTTACATAAAAACTACGTCAGAGGCCGTAAGGCGGTCTAAAAAACTCTGACACCAGGGCTCTGCCCACACGATAAGAAGAAGAAGATCCTGCTCGACCCAGATGTATGGGACGGACAGCTGTTTTTTTTTTTCGATTTCGATTCCCGTTAGAGAAAGATGTTCAGTTTGATGGTCTGATCATCCTCTTAAAATACCGTCAACATATTAAGTTCGACCTTGTACACGAGTATTTGTATTTCTGTATTACAAAACTCTTCTCATATAAAACCTATTATTGCGAACCCCATGTTCGTTTCCAAGAACTGCCATTTATAACATAACCCTCCCCCGTCAAAACTATTCAATACAGACCAACTGTCACACAGATGTAGGTATAGTGATCGGAGTTACCCTTCTGCGTTTGATACTCTATGACCCCCTTGTATCGATTTCGTTAACTACATTTGGCTATGTCTTGTACAGGGTGTAGGGACAGCCGCCACAGACTGATAGAGTGAAATCAAACTGAACAACTTTCACTATGAAGCCCACGAAAGGACACGAAAAAAAAAATTTGCTGTCCCATACATTTGAGTCGGGTAAGGTAGTGTACAGCAGTTTTGTATGAAACTGCTGATTTTTTTTGCATTTCCTGAGAGAGGCTCCATAGTGAAAGTTGTTCAGTATGGTCTGAGTTCACCGTTTCAGTGAGGGCTGTTCGATAGTCTGAAGCAATCCCCAAAGTATGTATACAGGGTGTTATGGTAAACAGTTGCATTACTTTAAGGGGTGATTGTACCCATGATATTGAACAACTTTCCCTAAGAAATGAATAGGAAATTCGCAAAAGAAATTTGGACTTTCCATACTAAATGCAATCAGCTGATTGTTTGTATGAAAAGTCGAATTTTTTTGTTACGTTTCCTAGGGAAATTTGTTCAGTGTCATGGGTACAAAAACCCCGTAAAGTAATGCAACTGTTTACCCTAATTTACCTGTATTTTTATTTTATGTTTTTGGTGTTCAAATAAATAATATTGTATTGTCAAGTATTGTATTGTATGTAACGCATTTAAGCTTACTCTGTGTAATACGAACGAAACGAAAATCTACCTAAAAATCCATCTTTATGGCAGAGTTTTCCCGCTCAAATTTCCTGAAAAGAATTTCTAACTCAAACCCATGTCACATTCACACCTCTATCTACTCTATTTCAGCCTATCGATTGAAACATGATCGTTAGGGCGCGACAACCTACAGTTTGGCGTCATTCATTTGTTTATACATATACACTGCCCACTCAATTTAGGCTTTGTTTACTTTGTGATTTGTCTAAATCGTGGAACGAAGGACGGTTTTGGAATGAAAATAGGTTTTGATGAATTGTATAAAGGTTTCAAATAATATTGATTTTTAAACATGTTACAGCCATGTTGTGCGGGTTAAGGTCCCGCCCGAGACAAATTTTTCAATCTTTAATTTGAATAAAGGTTTCCATTAATTGATGGTTATGATACTTATTTCTATTCAGAGTTAAGGATTATGTCGTAAATCGTAGCTTTGCCTTGAGTATATTATCTATATGTCACATTGGACGGTGTTTCTTACTAGTGGTAGTCATCATATCAGCCGATAGACGTCTACAGCTGGACATAGGCCTCCACCAAGGATCGCCACAATAATAGGTCCTGCGCTGCCCTCATCCAACTTCGAGAAGGGGGTCAACCGTCGAATTCAACTCAGCTGGGCAGCGTTCGGGAAACTACGTAGTATTTTCACGTTCCAAATACCGCAGTCTCAAGACGAAAGTCTAACCAGTGTGTATTGCCCACAGATCACAAAAACTAAAGCAAGTAAGTAAAATCTCTATGGTATTGCCAGTGATGACATACGGAACTGAGACGTGATCGATCACTAAGTACTAAAATATGTAAATTATGAATATGCTATTTTAGAATATGTCTGAGTACGCTACAATAGTATACAGGGTGTTTCTTTATATCCTGGCGGTTTTTTAAGTGGATGCTCAGGCCATCAAACTGATCATCTTTGTCTTTAGGACAAAATCGAAATCAAGAAAAAAAAATCAACTGTCCCATACATTTGGGTCGAGTAAGTTTGCAGTTTTTTATGGAACAGGTGATTTTTTTTCAGGATTTCGACCTTGATACCATAAAGTTGTTCAGTTTGATGGTCTGAGCATACCCTTAAAATAGTTACAGCTAATTTTGTAAGACGATATATTTAAACACCACGTAGGTACTTAATAGGAAATATACACTAGTTTATTTAAATAATATAGGAAATGGTACAAAGGGAAGTTAACTATCTTAAACCCAAACAAGGCCTCTTAACCAAATAAAGTAAAACTGCAATTCCAAAGTTATCCCACTAAACAGAATCCGATAAATTACTATACCTTGCTCAAACTATCAGATCGGTTTTGCAGATAGCAGTTGCTAAGTTAGAACCATAGATTATATCAGTAAATAGTTCAGACGAATTCATTTAAACTTGCTAGACTGATTAAGTTGTTAGCAAAAGTTTTCTTCTGATATTAATTTCTAACTAATTTTAATGTATGTTGTAATTCTTCTTTCGAAATGCTTAAGCCTTAAAAACATTTACACTGAAATGTTACGTAATGAAATAACTTTGAATTAAGGATTTTCAACATTGAAATTGTTTACGTAATTGTTGCTTTTATAATTAACTAGAGTATACCCGCGAATTCGTGCGCATGGGTTCCCGTCGTCTTTGCGAGATAAATGGTATACCAGATTTTAAGTCTAATCATAGGCTTTCAAACAAAAAAGTTTCATCGAAATCGGTCGAGCAGTTTTTGCGTGAAGCGCGAACGAACAAAAACACAGACACAAAATCCAAAAACTGGTGGTTTAGAGTCCAGTGCACTTCTGTTACAGTTTTATTAATAGTAGAGATATGAGGTGATACCTATATTTCTTTCAAAAGGCACAATTTCAAAAATCAATGCCCACCCATTTATGTCAACCGTTATTGGCTAATCATCAATCATCATCTCTGTAAATACTGCTGGGCATTGCTACGCTACTTAAAACCGCTGCCGCTGCAGCTTTGTGCTTATGGCTGTTTGCCGGCTCTTTACAGATGTCGTCAGATCAACTTGCTGCTGCTGCTCTTCCCACAAATCGCACGGAGACTTTTTTCAGCGTTAAAGATAAGTAAAAATACTACCATAGTCAACAGGTAACGAAAAAACCAGAGAAGGAAAACATCGCGAGGAAACCTGTATACGCTGAAGAAGAAACTCTGATTCTTATACATATTCAAGTTTACCAATCCGCATTGGGCACGCGTGGTGGACTAACGACCATACACCATTATGATGATAGATACATCTTACGGATAAGAATGAGAAAAAAGGTCATACGTCACTAAGAATTAAGCATAAAATACCATAAAAATAAATTTTAAGTGGGAAATTAAGTTATACCTAAATTGAACAAAACATGTCTTTGAAAGCCTCAACATACATTTCCCGTGGCTGCATAATTAAGTAACACGTTAGCAAAAAAGCAATGAAAACCCTTGGACTAAAATAATTTGCATAAACTAGCGAGCACAAGACCACATTAAATATTCTTTGCATGCCAGCTACAAAGAAATTACAACGGTATTAATTAACTTCAATTTAGTTTGAACGCGGCAAGTTAACTGCCGGCGGTTAAATTTTGGAATAAAGAATAAAGACGGGTTGACAGCAATGGCGGTTATCAAGATGGCGGATGGATTAATACAAAATGGCGACTTGTGTTTCAATAAAGATTTATTGTTAAAATTGAGTGTTGAATACGTTATGTTGTTGAACACATAAATCTTTTTTGAAACACAAGTCGCCATCTTGATTACCGCCATTGCTGTCAACCCGTCTTTATTCCAAAATTTAACCGCCAGCAGTTAACTTGCCGCGTTTAACAATAAATTTTAATCAATTAACACTCAATTTTAACAATAAATCTTTTATGATAATTAAGAAATACATATCTGCTTTAATAAATAACTGAGATTATTAGCCATTCAATATAATGTGGAAGTCTAAGAAAAAAGGGCGGGGTCGTCAGTTCAAGTCAATCCCATTTTGAACTACATACGTATTGTTTCTGACCACTCCGAAAGAGATTACGGTCGTGAGTTTAGGTAGGTATGTATATAAATTCTTATTTTTCACAATAAGCTAAAAAAAAGTATTATTCGAAAATAAGCGAGGATTAAATATAACAAAGAATGAAATTATGAAAACCATTTTCAAATCAACAATCGATATTTTCTACCTGTCATTTTGACAACTGCCAATTACGCTCAGAAAGTGCCAAGTTAAATTGATTCAATTGTCAGTAATGAACAAGTTCTAACGGCACTTTGTTATACAGGATGAATGATTACATTTTCAGCCCCCGGCGACAATTTTCCGCTTAGTCAGCCATCAAGCTTTTTACACAGGCTGTTTCTTTTTCACTGTTAGATAATGGAGTTTTTCAATATTAAAAACAAGTTTAGTATTTTTTGTTCACTTTAAATAAAGTTGCTACAAGGGCTTGTTTGTATAACCTTTACCTAAAACAGTTCATCTGAAAGATTTTACCATGTTCGTGGTAGCACCACCACGATTTAATAATAGTACATAATGTTTTGATACAAGAGTGAGCTAAATTGGCTATTACTGTCAAAGCTGTATGGCAGCCCGAGCCGCAGGCGATAGCTGTAATCGGGCCGAGATTGTAACACGCTCACGCGTTTCAAACGACGTTTTTCAAGACTCTTGCGAGAAAAATATTAATAAAATTACACAAATAGGTATAGACTATAGACAGAGACACAAATTTGAGAAAAATGGCACGTGAATTTAATTTTTTGCGTGTGTTGAAAAGATTTTCATTAAAAAATCTTAGGTTATTCGGAAAGCACTTTCTAAGTATAATACATATTTGAAATAGCATAGGCATTATGATATTTCTTAATGTAGCAGGATAATAGCTTTTTTTATTTTTATTAATTTTCAAAAGTGAAATGGAAGATTCAAAAAACGTGTCTCAGTTTTAATATTACGTAGAAACAGTAGGCTAGCATGCCACGCTAGACAACGCGACAAAACGGTTTCGCATTTGCAAACTAACAAAGACAGAGGCACGTCTCGATTTTTTGCGTTTTCGGGGGTGTCATGCTAGGCTCCCCGTTATCTAGTTTGGCAGTTATTCGTAAAAAATGTTTTTGCTCAAATAATTGGTCCTTAGTTTCACAAAACTTCGTTTCGTTTCTGTTTCAGCTTTGAACCTAAACAATTACACATCCAAAACTAAAATAGCTTTTTCTCGACACAAAAGCAAACGATCTTTATTGCAAATTCCTACCCCAACGACTTCTCGTTCTCACTAACAAAGTTTTGAGCGTGTTGAAGGGAGAAGGGTAGAGGATCAGTGGCTTACTGAATACAAAGGGCAAATTGGTTTTTGCACCCCTCACAGTCGCACGCCTGGATTTAGTTGACACGTGGCAGTTTTAAGGGATCATTTTTGGACAAAATGAGAGTTTAGGGTAGTTATATTATTATTGTTATTAGTTTAGGTACCAGTTTTCTAAAGCTATGGCTCAAAGGACACGACCTAAACGCTAACATAATTATTTCTAGAAAGTTACAAGTGGTTTTTAAAACGCCTTATATACAGGGTGTAAAATTAAATGCGTTGCATATTGAACATGGTGCTTCAGACCATCAAACTGAACAGCGCCAACAAAAAAAAACTGTCATCCAATAGAAGTCGATAAATAGCTACTCGACCGAAATCGATACAGAGGATTTATTTTCGCGATTTGAATCAGTTTGATTGTCTGATCAATTGATCATCCATTTAAAAACCTCAGCATATTTTAAAGTAGAAAGACCCAGTATAATGTATGAACTATGTTTTATAAATGTCTTTCATAGGCGTTATAATTTTTTTTACCTGTTATCAATACAAAATTAGTATGTAGATAATATGACCAAGATTACCATATTAACGCATGCCTAACAATTTCTCGCCCCCTTCTTTCCACCCTTTCCATACATACGTAAGTGATATATGTATGTATGTATGTATATCGTTGTAATCAGCATCAGGTCACGTGCCTACTGACAAGGGGTCCAAGGGGATTAGGGATAGTTTACACAGCCCTATAGTAAATGGTATATTGTAGACTTTATACATACATTTCTAGGGCGTCGAAAAGGAATTTCATTATAGTTTCGGGTGTTTAACGAAGAGTCACTTTTTGGAAATAACTTGCTACTGTACAGGACGAAAATACATTTGAGTCGATTAGGTAGTGAAGTTTTGTATGAGACAGCAGATTTTTTTGTGATTTCGATGTTGGCTCCATTAAAAGTAGTTCAAGTTCTTGGTTGACATACCACATATCCGCACCAAGCGCCTTTCTGAATCTTTTATAATGAGCACAGCCAAGGAGTGGCATGCCCTGCCTGCGTCAATGTTTCCGAACGCTTACAACCAGAATTCCTTTAAAGTACGAGTGAATAGGCTTCTTTTGGGTAAGCAGTTCGACCCCATATTCGTCCTGAGGACTGGATTGATTTCAAGAGCAAACCCAACCATAATAAAAAAAAAGTTGTTGGTCTAAAATCTTAAATCACCCTTTTAAATATTACTACCCATTTCTGTTACATCCTGCAGTATCACTTTTGCTAAGCAGTGTCAGAGTCACATACATAAATCCAGTGGGAGGTCAGAAATGTTGCTATAAGTACCAACAAACTTTTTAAAATTTGCAAGGTTCATTTGTAGCGCAATTTCAGTGGACTCAAACTCAACATATTTCTTAATAGACTTCTAACGCCATGTAATGGCACTATACGGAACCAGCCTGCTTGACGTGCCCTTCCGAAGTACGAACGAAACGTAATACCACTAAAACGGTCACCCAACCAAATACTGACCAGACCTGACGTTGCTTAACTTCTGTGATCGTTTTAGATACCAAAGCTCCACTAAGCCAATGAGCTCCTCCTTCCAGCGTCGAAATAGTGATTCTTAAACGATGAAGATAAAGAATGCATTTCATAAATGATTGAATAAAGTTCAAAAGTGCTCATTTACTTTGAATGATAGGTTCGCATAAACTTCTTTTAACGTAAAATGTGCCCTCTGATCGAGAATAAAAGGAATAAAATAGATTTCTCTTCAGTATCTGAAAGAACATTAATTTTCTGCCTACTTTAATGCATCGCGTAGTTCAAGTTACGAGAGAATAGCGAATATAAGGTCTAACAAAATTGGCTGAAACTATTTTAAGGGGATGACCATCAAACTGAACAACTTTATCTATGGGACCAGTATCGAAATCGCGAAAAAAAATCAGCTCTCCCATACAATAACTCGATTCAAAAATGTATGGGGCAGCTGATTTTTATTCGCGATTTCGGAATTGGTCTCATAGAGAAAGTGGTTCAGTTTGATGGTGTGATCATCCTCTTAAAATAGTTTCAGCTAATTTTGTTAGTCCTTATAAGAAATCTCCACAGATTTAAGCTGCTTAAAATTATTATGCCTATCCAAGCCTTTTTTTTCAGTGTCTTTCATTTCTAGAACAAACATAAACTTCATACTTCTTTTCAGAGTGGACAGAAACCTTACTACAACCATCAAACCCCTTTCAAAGGTGCAATTCTAAGCCAGGTGAGTTAGTTTAAGCAAGTTTGTATGGATGAAATCATAGATATTCGTAAATTGCTTCCAAAGTAGATAATATACAGGGTGTAAAATTAATTACATTACACAATTTAGAAGGTGCTTAAAACCATCAAACTGAACAACATTCACTACGGAGCCAAAATTGAAATCCCGAAAACATTGTTGTTCCATAGAAAATTTCAACTCCACTCGACCAAAATGTATGAAACAGCTGATTTTCTTTTTCGAGATTTCAATATTGGTCCCATAGTGAAAGTTCAATTTAATGGTCTGTAGCACCGTTATATTTTATACCCTGTATTTCATAACCACTTGTCAATTTAACGGTATCTAGTGACTTGAACCTGAATCTCAAAAAAGGAAAGTATTTTCTGGCAACTGTCATTGCAGAGTCCGAAGCGGAGGGGTTAAACCCTTCCGCTTAACCTGTCTTTAACATATTGAATGTGAGAAGGCATTCGACAACATTTACGCTACTTTATTCCTTCCCTATTGAGACTTACACAGGGTCCTTGTTAAAATGCTAACGGTTTTTCAAGATGACCAAACCATCAAACTGAGCAACTTTCTCTATGGGACCAACATCGATATCGCAAAAAAAAAAGCTGCTGTCCCATACATACGGGTCGAGTAAACTTGCAGTGTTGTATGGAAAAGTTGAAAGCTGATTGATAGAGACAGTTGCTCAGTTTGATGGTCTGATCATCCTCTGAAAAAAACCAAAGGGTTCTATAATATTGAGAAATGATAAACATTTTTTTATAATTTTTTTATTTTTTAGCAGGTGGGATCCCACTGCAGGGCAAAGGCCTCACGAATAATGGTGAGAAGGAGTGGCCACACTCCACCAATATACAGTTAGATTAGAGTCTTCTTGCTATAAAGAAGAACCTGGTATTAACGCGTTTCGATTCTGATTTGACTTTCAATAAAAATCATACTTCACAATATATTCCGTGCTTATACTCATAGCCTACATTGTAAATGAAAAATGTATTCAATTTTTTTACATTATTTTATTAACTTGAACATGTAAATGGGAGAAATGTACGCGTTTCTCTTGTTCAACTCTGAAAAAGCCGGGTTGATTGATTTGACCTTATTCAAGAGACTGCCGCGCGTACCACTTCAAGCAACCTCACGTACCCCTGGGGATAAGCGTACCACTAATAGGGAACCACTGGCCCTAACCTATAGTGATTTGAATGCAAAACTGACAGTGTTGCGAACTATATAAGTCTACATAAGTCTGTGCGTTCAGATGTTTTTGCCATACTTATTACTGGAAGCAAAATAGGTCATAGTTTCAGTACAATGTTAGGTTCCTATTTAATTTGTTGTTTTTGTTTTTGGTGCTTTTGCGGTAGGGTCTTCAAACACTGCCATAAATGATCTCTGGAATCGGCTCTCTAATAGCCATGTTTTTCTTTCTTATTGCTGTCTCCCGTTTGCATTGGAGGGAAGTCGGATATTTCTTTTTCCTACTCCTCCTATTCCAGTCCAAGATAGATTAGAGTCATCCCCCGGGCTTGCTGGACTTCATTGTCTAGTGTCGTGAATGGTCGCCACTGTTGATCCTGGCTTACAGAACTTACAGTGCAGCGGTGGGAATGTGTGGTGGGCTTATGCCCGATAAAAAAAAAACACTACATAAGTCTACATTATTTACTAATCTTGTCACTAAGAAAAAACTAAAAAATGTTTCTCAAAAAATCAACGGATTAAAAGACTTTCAACAAAGTAGTAGAACTTTAGAATTTACACGAAAACATCGTCTAAAGAATCCGAGCGCTCCTTATTTAATTAATCAATTAAAATTTTAATTAAGAGATAATTCAAAGTTAGTACACACAACTGAGAACGTTTATAACGAAAATAATAAATTTCTTAACAAAATCTTCGTCGAGTTATTCTTCAATTATCGAAATTTGAAACGATCTTCTGAAATAATAATAAAAAAACCGAATCGGGCCTTTCTTATAATTGGATCCCCTCCAGCGATTTTCAAAGCAATTCTTTTTTGTGTATTGTTATACAGTAAATTAGCATTATTTATAATACATGTAGATTTATTTTCTTTTATTATTGGAAAAGGGATTTCAACATACGGTTTCGGCATCACAGGAAAACGCAGTTCTTTTCGATACTTACCTGGAAATAAACAAAAAAAATTTATTTAAACACTTCAAAGAAACGATAGGTTATCATTATCAACATACATTTTAATAATAAATTATGTTTATCGTTAACCGTTGTTTCTCTTTGTAGAACAGTTTTTGAACAATGAACAAAATCGTTTGACGATAGCTAAAAAGTAGAACAAAGAAAAAGTTAAAAGACATGCTCGTTCTGCGGAATTATTTTTGTGAAAAATTAATTACTTCTACCGAGAATTTCTATTACTTTTCTACTACGGTTCAACGGGCTTTGAAAGTGAAGGAAAGCTGAAAAACCTAGCTAAGTTATCGAGTTATCGGAATGGAGAAAAAATATCGCGAATTTTGTGAATAATAATTTAAAATAAAGGAAGCCTTGTGTTTGGCATCGTGCCACAAACGTTTTCCTAACTATTCCTTTAACACTTAAAAGAAATAGGCAAACCAAATTTCCTTATTTTAATACACCTAAAGAGGTTTTTGGCGAACATTTCGTTTGAAGGTCTAGAAAGTTTTTGTACGTAATTGAATAAGAATCTCATCGATTCTAATGCGACAAAGATTTTTCAGTCGATCGTGAAAACAAGCGATTTGTGAATTTTACGTAATAAGGAGTTTTCTGACAGGTAATAAAACGTAGTTCAACATACCAGGATAGATGGCGTTGACGTTACTTGGAAACAAAGACGGGAAGAAGATAATTTCTCCAGCTATGTGAAAAATGCCCCAAAAAATGTAAGCGTTTAGTTATGGAACTCATGTCGATTTGTTTCTCATAATCTCTAGATTATAGTGGTAATATTAGCTATACTTCATCTAAACGGAGTGTCGCGTAATCGCAGTTGGTTGTCTTGGTAAAATATGTTAGTTTTTTTTTATTTTTGTATGAACATATAAGACGTTCACACGAATACACAAATTGCTTTACATGTGCCGTTATAATAGGAAAATAGAATTTTAGCAAGAAAGTCAAAATGGTGCATTTTTATATTTATTTCATAATTCCGTTTGCATAATTAAATTATGTTTTTAACGTTTAATACCATCAATACACGTTAAGTACCGTTTATGGTCCTAAAATAAATTGACTCCTTTAGGCTAAAAAGTTTACGTTTAAAACACAAAACTTTAAATATCCAAACTGAATTTGTTTTGAAGGTCTTCGCCAAAACTTAAGTCGATCGCCAAGTATAGTATAGTATTCTCCGATAAATAACTATGCAACTACATGGACAGACGACAGCTTAAGAGCTTATCTCGACCCGTTAGAATGTAAAGCACGTCGTCCCAAACAGAAACAGCTAAAGTAAACCGAACTACGTGACGTCCCAGCACCTGTTGCTAAACTTGAATTTGATATTCTCTAAAATATAGTATTTAAGGTCTAAAATACTTTGGAACATTAGTTTTGTTAACCGTTGGAAGAGGTCTTTTATGTTTGTAAAGGTGCGATTATATTTCCTAATTAATCAGGCCAGATTTAACATTGATTGCTTGCTTTGTCGCAACACTTAAAAAATAGAGAGATCAGAGCAAGCAATGTATGCCAATTCGGGTCTAATTAATTAATGTTTTTGAACATGAATAAATATCCCTACAGAACGAAAGCTTCATACAAGCGGCCGCTGTCGAGTCGGTACACTCATAGATATTGGTGTTAAAAATAGAAAGATCAGAGCAAGTAATGTATGACAAATCGGGTCTGATTAACTAATGTTTTGGAACATGAATAAATATCCCTACCGAACGAAAGCTTCATACAAGCGGAAGCTGTCACACTCATAGATATTTATTCATGTGGTTTTCTTCGGTACTAGAGAGTAAGGGTTGGCCCAACAGAGATGGGAGAGGCAGCGAGGCGGAATCCGAAGATATAATCCACCAATTGCGCGCTCGATCGATCACGTCATAAGCATACCCCGGACTTAATAAAAATGGGCTCGCACTGACAACAGGTAAGTACGTGCGATATTGAGTGAGTGAGCTTTCTTGACTACCTTCCAGACAACCGAAAGGGGGTGATGTCGAATCTGGTGATCAGGGAGAGTCCGTACTGTATGTAACAAATCATCATTAGCATCGGCCTATATACATTCCACTGCAGGGCACAGGCCTACAGAGGCCTCTTCAGGCCTCTCTGAGAGAGGATGTATCGTCTACCACGTATGTTAGTCTACCACGCTTGCCCAATGAGGATTGGTAGACTTCGTACGCAGGTTTCCTCACGATGTTTCCTTCGTCGTTTGAGAGCGGTCGGTATTACGTACATAATTTAGAAAAATACATGACCGTACGGATTCGAACTCTGACCTCATGATTGAGTGTCCATACCTCTTCCTAACGTGCCACCGACGCTTGTAATAAATATTTATTCTTATGAACGAAGTTAGAGGAAGTTGAAGCTCCCATGTTCTACTATTGAAGCGATTATTAGTAAACTTGATACTACCTTCATCTAGCCGTAATCGCCAATCCGTTTGCTAAGCGAGGCGATTATATCAAATAACCATCTTTAAATAGATGATAATAATGAAAACCTTTACCTTATCAATATAATCTGAAGATGAGAGTCAAAAACATAAAAGGTTAATGTAAACGATAAAAATAAACGGAGAAATCTATCCCAACGGGTTGTAAGAGAATATATATCAGGTAACAGGCTATTTGCATTCCGTGCGAGCCCTCTTATTAGATTCCGATTTCTATTAGAATACCACCTGCGTTTAGGGACTTCAACAAAATGAGTCTTGAAATAAGCTGAAGAATGTTGCTTAGCGGGCAATTTGTCAAATTACTGATATAGGACATGACAGCTTATAGCTCTCTGAGGCTTTTTCTCAAATAAATTGAGATGAAAGACACGTTATTTTAGCTTGAATATACAGTGTAAAATTTTATGCGTTACTAAAAAAAGGTGCTTCGGATAATCAAACTTAAACCATTTTCATTAAGGAGATCACATCGAAATCAATAAAAAAAATCAATGGGTCGCGTAGCCAGTGACGTTTTTTTATGGAACTGCTGTTTTTTTTCGCGATTTCGTTATTGGCTTCTTAGTGAAAGCAGATCAGTTTAAACAGATGGATAGATAACACTTTATTCATTAAAAATAGTACATCTATCTAACTATTATAAAGCTGTAATAAAGCTGCATTGGGCTATTGAGACACGAGCGTAAGTGCCGCCAAGACGCTGCTTAAATCATCTTTTATAGATTGAAAGGCCAATGATGATGAGAATGAATTATAATGTATCATCATCATACTATACATCATACTATAATAGTACCACGCGGTACCTATCAAAAGACTTTTAGAACCTGTCGGTGATAGTTTCCAACACTGAAACTGTACTACGCCTAACCAACGAGCGCCACATCTATCTATACTATTATAAAACTGTAACAGGAAGTTTGTCTGTACATTGAAGATATTAACAAAAAAAAAGTTACGATATGGTTTTTAGGTGTCCCTGATTCCATTTCACCAATTTTTTGATTTTTTGTCTGTCTGTTTGTTTGTGTTTGTTTGTTTGTTTGTTTGAACGAGTATCACGCAAAAACTACTGAACCGATTTTGATGAAACTTTTTTTGTTTGATAGCTTATGATCTGACTTAAAATCTGGTATATAATTTGTGCGGACGAAGTTGCGGGTTAACGCTCGTATTACATAAAAGTGAACAAAACAAGAAAGAGATGATGAGATGAGTTTGATTGTCTGAAGCACCCCGATGTGTAACGCGTTTAATTTTACACCTATATATGACACAAGCGATTTTTGACGATGCGTAGGCGATGTCGCAACAGCACTGTAGCGATGTCACTATTGAGTAGCATCTATTTGATTTAGTTTTGTTTTGATTTTATCTGAGCATTATCGTTGCGATCTCGCCGCGATTCCGCTGCGAAGAAATAACGTGGTGATATCGAAATCATATCGTTCCATCAAGCCTACGCTCAAAAATCGCTCGTGTGATATGGCTCCAAAACAATAATTTCGTTCCAGAATAGAAATATGAGATCTATATTTCTATTCTGGAACAAATTTATTGTTTTCGATTTCGCTTTCTATCCAATTCTCATTAGCTAGGTACAATTTATTTTTCTGGAAGATATTATCTACTAAAATACAGTGTCACGATTCAGCGCTGTGTTTTCTAACTTATGTACGTAATACCGACTGCTTTCAAACAGAGAATGAAAACATTGTAAGGAAACCTGTATACGCTGAAGAAGTTTTGATGCTTATGTGAAGTCTACAAATTCGCATTGAACACGCGTGGTGGACTCTCCCAGGGTATGCGTGTGGAGGAAAAAATTATTTCCTAAATCATCATCATAATCATCCGCCTATACAGGGATTACAGGTGTTACAAAAGTAAATAAATAATATATATAATAAATAATGAATAAATAAATAAAGTAAAAATAAACATTTAAAACTTTTAAGGGGTTGTTGAGACCGTCAAACTGAACAACTTTCACTATGGGACCAACATCGAAATCGCAAAAAAAAATCTTTTGTTCCATTAGCTCGAGTAGATCTGTAGTTTAATGTGGAACATCGCAAACGCATCGCGTCATGGCGATTATGGCAAATCTCCCCATTTTGGGGAGATCTATGTCCAGCAGTGGACGTCTATCGGCTGATGATGATGATGGAATATCGGATTTTTTTTTCGATTTCTATATTGGTCCCAGTTGTCCAGATTGATGGTCTTAACCACCTTAAACGTTTATTTGTATTTTTGTAACACCCTGTATACATCCTACTGCAGGGCACAGGGTTACCCTCAGGTAGTTTGTATGGGCATTAGTCCACCACGCGTCCATTTCCTAAATACCTACTTTAATTTGTATCTGATCCTCTTTTAAATTCCTTTGTCTAAAACGTTTTACGAAGGTGACTCAGGTCTGACTCATTAATATCATACACATGCACGAAAAAGGTCAAAACTCCGAACTTATAATAGTAATAATTCTGTTTTCTCTAAACGCTAATAAACTAATGGCGGCGACCCATAAAGGCGCGGCCACACCACAGTTCGCGGGAGGCAAACACTTGTTGCTAAACCAATACACTATTTTTAGGCCGGCCCTATTCGTAACATGTGAGCTTTATGTAGGTTTTATCAACATAATCCGATATAATGGACCTGTTGAATTTTTAATATCGGTTCGGATTGGTTTGACATTTTTAGGTGTTGACTTTGATTATATTAAAATAGCGGAAGATAGGTGACGTTATTGCATCTCGCACTCGAAAAATGGGCCTGCTTTTCATGTACTTACGAGTGAAAAGTAATGCCGTGTGATTTGCTTTTTTCTTTTTGAATGATTTGTACAAAGAGATTTAAGCATGCGAAGGCATTGTGGTATCTTTATTCCGTCTAAAATTAAAAAAGTATCTCAATCACGCAATGCCACTCTAAGTAAATTAGGCGACGGGGGCTCAATTTATGTTGTCCATGCGCTACAGGCTAGTTACATATCTTGCTATTTTATTTTAATCAAAGGCTCTGGATAATTTCTTTTTGAATCTGATTGAACCAAAGTCATTAAATCATAAAATATGGATACCAGTTGTAGACGGATGATGAAAATAGCTCACAGGCAATATACACGGTGTAAACTTAAATCCGTTACATAATGACCATCAAATTGAACAACTTAAAAAAAATGGACTTTCCATATTAAATGCAATCACCTGATCGAACATTTGTTTGAAACGTTGAATTTTTTTTTAAATTCCATTTGTTCCTTTGGGAAAGTTGTTCAGTATTAAAATTACCCATTACAGTATTGGAACTATATAACAGATTCCAATGATACCTAATTCAACATTCAGCTGTCCCATTTGGATCAAGTAAGATTCCCGTTTTGTATGGAAAAGCATAATTTTTTCGCGGTTTTCATTTAGTCCCCATAGACCAAGTATTCTGATCATCACTTTAAAATTTCAAATATTATTGATTTTTAAACATGTAACAGCCATGTTGTGCTATTTCGAATCAAATTAAAGATTGAAAAATTTGTCTCGGGCGGGATTTGAACCCGCACTCTTCCAAACCGCGTTCAATCTGTATCGTCTTAAGGGGATGTGAGTGCCATCTACGGGCAGTTATTACAAACTAACCAGAGTGTGGGTTCAAGTCCCGCCCGAGACAAATTTTTCAATCTTTAATTTGATCACTTTAAAAGTCTGCATTATTACGAAGGACACTATAGTTGTTACGTATGTATGTGAAAGTATGTGCTTCATTTTGCGACTTCTTTTCTTTCTGTTACAATAAAAATTCCCTACATAAAAATATTCAAGACATATTGAAACAAACATAGCCGATGTAAATAAAAGCTTTCAAGATATAGAAAGGGAAGGAAGCGAACCGAACGCGTTTCTGGAGCGTGTACAACACTAGATGGTTTTCAATACATTCGAGATCTCGATTTAACCGAGTGCTTTACAAATTAAAATCGATGCCTATTCGATAGGCGTGCCAGCAAATGGGGTAGAAAACGGCCCAACTGGATAATATATTGGATGAAGTCGGATATCCTTTAGGAATTTTATCGCCCAATCTAACGTTCGATTGAAAAAACTTCTAATATTCTATAAGTTTTAGTTTCAGAAATATTGTAGAGAAGTATCTTTTGTTACTTAGTTAAAACTTTGGTTAGGTTTTTTACTTTGTTAGAATATATACAGGGTGCAAAAAAATGGGTCACTTACTTAAAGGGGTGCTTCAGACCATCAAACTGAACAACTTTTACTATAGGACCAACATCGAAATCGCGAAAAAAAAATCAGCTCGTCCATACAAAACTGCAAACCTACTCGAACCAAATGTATGGGACAGTTTAATTTTTTTTCGCGATTTCGATGTTGGTACCATAGAGAAAGTTGTTCAGTTTGATGGGCTGATCATCGTCTTTTGATTTTTTGGGCGATTTCGATGTTGTTCCCATAGAGAAAGTAGTTCGGTTTTAGGGTCTGATCATCCCCTTAAAATAGTTTCACCTAATTTTGTTAGACCTTATATACAATGTTCTTGGTTTTAGGTCAGACAGCGAAACTGATCGTGAACTTACCAGCGGAGTCAAGCTTTGCGGATTCGAATTCTGCAAGGGGCAACATTCAAGTCTGAGTCTTAGGGGCTTGAAAATAAGCCTGTTTTGAGAGTCGGTGGAGGCTGGGTGGTGGGTCCGGGTTCGAATCCGCACAGACGAAATACCATGTACCAATGAGTTTTTCTAACTTATACAGGATGAAATTGATATCATTAGCATCCTTTTAAACTAAGAAGATACAGAGAAGCTGATTTTTTTTTTGTGCTCCGATTGGTTTGCTCCCATAGTAAAAGTTTTTCAGTTTGATGGGTAGACTCTTAGTTTAAAAGGATGCTAATGATATCAATTTCACCCGTATACGTAATACTGACTGCTCTCAAATGGTGAAGGAAAACATCGAGAAGAAACCTGTATATGCTGAAGAAGAAATTCCGATGTGTATGTGAAGTCTACCAATCCGCATTGGGCACGCGTGGTGGACTGACGCCCATACACCCTCAGGGTAGGCCAGTGTCCTGCAGTGGGACATATATATGGCTGATGATGATGAAAATTTGAGTTTATTTTACGCGAAATAATTTGTGAAAACATTTTTTGAGGACGCTTGTGAATATTACGTATTTAAATTAGTTTTTGAAGTTAGTTTTTGTAGTGCTTGTTATTTGCCTGATTGTTATGTAAAACAATATAAACAACAACTCTAAATTAACTCTTAATTAAACAGAACAAAAATAAACAAAACACAATTTACGATATACAGAACAAACGTGAAACGCAAAACTTTTGATTGAAACAGTCTTTGTTTTACAGAAATATACAAATATTTGTTATTTTACGTGAAAGCTAAATCATCTCGAACATTTTTGTTAAGCATTTAACACATTAAATCTGTTTCAATTCAAATAGCATTCGATTTAAACAAAAACAACCCTCAACAACTTGAATTAAAAGTTTAAAAATCTTAATTTTTATTACATCAAAATAAATATTAGTTTACGCCAATTCAAATTAAAGATTCCTGGACGGGACATGATCCAGGGCTGTGCTTTCATACGATTAAGCTACCACTACTTGTGCCAACTAAATATCACTGCAAATGGCACCTGTGATATAGATACCCGTGATAGGTACATACATACACCTACATTGGAAATTTATTCTTCACGATCATTATTTTCTTTCAATAATATCATCATCATCAGCCTATAAACGGCCCACTGCAGGGCACAGGCCTATACCCTCAGGGAGGGTGTATGGGCATTAGTCCACCACGCGTGCCCAAAGCTGATTGGTAGACTTCACATAAACATCAGAATTTCTTCTTCAGTGCATGCAGGTTTCCTCACGATGTTTTCCTTCACCGTTTTAGAGCAGTCGGTATTACGTACATAAGTTAGAAAAACTCATTGGTACATGGCATGTTGTCCGTGCGGATTCTAACCCGGACCCCATCATTTTCAGATTTTTTAACCGTCCTACTAGAAAAATGTAGTATGAAGAAGGCCCAAGTAAAATGTACCCAGAAGCGACAAGCAAGTATGAAGACTATGAAGAGGTGGATGTTGATGAGGCAAGAGATGTGTGTCTGAATCGTGGCATGTAGCGATCTATTGTCTCTGCCTACCCCGGTGAGACATAGGCGTGAGCATATATATGTACCTATATACATTGCCTAAAAAACCAGTCATAAGACCAACCACCATACACTAATTTATAAAAAAATATTTCGAAAACCTGACTTCAAACCTGTAAAGCCCACACTTTAAACCCCACAATACTTGCTGGCCGTCAGAAACTTGGCTTGAAGACATGAAAATAGACCTAACACTCCACCGCACAACTTCCCTTTGTAACTTTAAAAAAGTAATTAATGAACTCCGCGAACGCACCCGCTTGCGTCAAACGACCACCGTAACGTGGCCCCAGAGGCCTTAACTTTGATTATCATTAAGAAATTATGTCTTTATTAGCAGTTACTTAAAGTTGTCTTTCATGTTTTTTTCTATTATTTTATTATTAGCTGCTTATGAAATGTTTACTGACCCGTTTAAAATCAGTTTCGGGATTAAAAGTAGCCTATGTTTTTTTGGTTGGCTGTGTTACGATTATGAAAGGAAGGCAGAAGAGATGGATGAATTGTGTGAAGGATGATATATGTAAGAAAGAAGTGAGTGCTGAAATAACGGCTATGAGAGATGAATCGAAAAGGATGACGTATTGCGCCGACTCCAAATAAATAATCTGGAGCGAGCGGAGCGAGTTCGAAAATTTTCCTCAATACGAATTTCTCAGAACTACAACTTGGATGTAGTCTTAACACTGTCAATTAATTTAATGAAAATCAATCACTAAAAGAGAAATTAAGAGCGAGCGCGAGCGAAGCAAGCTCGAGATTTCGAAACAATATTAAATATACTGAGCTATGATCGTGATATCTATTTGTTTACATAAATGAACATGCCCCCTTTTTCGTTAACAAAGATCATCGTCAAGCATTTTCTCCCCCTAAGGCCTTTTTCGTCCAAAGTCCAACCAAAATTGGACGCTCAATGGACGGGAAGTCGCGGCGCATTTACGGAGCATGATTTAAATACTGTCGCGCCACCATGTTTTATCTACCATCAGACTACGTGACGGAACGACTAAGCACGCCTTTTGACGCAAATCGTGTGCCAGGGTTTGCCCAAAATTTATTATCTCTATGCTAGATTGTTGGAAGAGATTTTTAGTTATTTTACCGGGTACCGTATTTTTTATGTGTGTTGTTAATTAAAGTAACGTAAAAATGGGGTGAATAGAAATGTAAGGGAATATTTTTAATGGTTGATTATGGTCGTAAAAATTGTATGGATTAGTAGTTCTTTTGAATGTTTTAATTTATTATGTATGTGGTGGCGTGTTGTTGCACGTTGCCTAGTACTGTTTTCTAATGTTTTGATTTTTTATTAGAATAAGGTGCTTTGCTTTAAATCTGGCCACTGGTCGTCAAAAGCAGACCTTTGCAAAGCAGTGGGATGTAATAGGCTGGTAAAAAAAAGTTCTGCGCGGGAATTGCTCTAATTCGGGAATTTCTTAGATCGTATCAACATTATAGGGTTTATTTTATCGCAATCGGTTCACACAATCAAAATATATAATAATCAAAGAAATACCCTATTAGGGCTTTCATTTCGTCATATTCTAGATCAAATCATCTAGAAATAAGATCAGTAAGCTTATTCTGTCTGTTTTCTAAGAAGCAATAAGTAGCACTTAAGAAAGTTGTCTAGGATTTTTATTTTCCATCAAGGACTTATTTTCCTGTTAGGCATATTTTTGTATTATGATCTAGAAAGAAATAAACGAATTTTTCCCCCTGTATTTATTGAAATATCACTTTTATATTATTATCGGATCAAATTGTTTTGTAAGTGGGCACGATACGATCGGCAACGAAAATTGATATCTTTTGGCGGTTTGAATCTTAGTCAAATAAAAGTGACAGTCTAAGGTTTCATTCACCCAGAAAGGTGTCATAGGTATTATTGGTTTATATCCATGGTTTCACCACATCACTCGTCTCTTTCCATCACGACTCTGCAGGAATATATCTTTTCAGGGAAAAGCTCGTGCCCTCAGTTTTTTTTTCATGCAAGGAATTCGTGTGAAATGGTGAGGTATGGTCTATTCACTCTTATTAGGTTAATGTTAGGTTCCTATTGTTTTATTTTGTATTTTTGGTGCTTTTGCGGTCGTGTCTTCAACACTGCCATAAATGATCTCTTGAATTGGCTCTCTAATAGCCATGTTTTTTCCTTCTTATTGCTGTCTCCCGTTTGCAATGGAGGGAAGTCGGATATTTCGTTTTCCTACTCCTCCTATCTTCTTTGATTAATTCATTGCGGGTTCCAAGACAGATTAGAGTCATCCCCCGGGCTCGCTGGACTTCATTGTCCAGTGTTGTGAATGGTCGCCGCTGTTGATCCTGGCTTACAGGAGTTACAGCGGTGGGAATGTGTGGTGGGCCTATATTCACTCTTATTCTTTGGTTAAAAGACTCCTTTACCTGAAGTGGAAGGAATTTTTCTTCTACGTATAAACCCTAGAACGCACTCTGATCTAGTCGGTCACGTCTTACAGAAAGGTAAGGTGCGGAGTAGGTATTCGAAATCGCCGAGCTTGTATGAAGAGATGTATGGATGTGAATGAGGTGAGAGGTATGTCGGGATCGTAGTAAATAGCACTCTAGTCTCTGCCAAACCTACCGGGAAAGAGGCGTGACTTTATAGATAGATAAACCATAGAGGTTTTTGGTACTACACTGAGATCGAGGTCCTTAAATTAATAAACGAAAATCAACTCTGATAGGCTATTAAGTAACGCCAATCGCATACTATAGTCATCTTAAGAGACCGCCAGCGTTGGATTTGTTTATTAATACGGGCATTAGAACGCCATGTTGTTTTGTAGAGTCATCATTATCATCATCACAACCTACTACGTCCCAAATGCAGGGCACAGGCCTACCTTCAAGGTGTATGGGAGTTAGTCCACCACGCGTGTTCAATGCGGTTTGATGGACTTCATATACGAATCGAAATTTCTTCTTCAGCATGATGTTTTCCTTCACCGTTTTAGAGCAGTCGGTATTACGTACTTAAGGACTCATTGGTACATGGCATGACATCCGTGCGGATTCGAAACAGGACCTCAAGATTGAATTTCAATAGCACTCCGCAAAGAGCCACCGATGCCTTCGACAACGTTTTGTAGAGTAAACGAAAAAATGATGAAGTAAGTGACAACCCTGGAATTTCTTCCTATAATTCCATCCGATGACAATCTCGTTTACGGGTCTTTGGAGCTGTGATTACATCGAATCTAACCAAATTTCGACTTCATTCAGCAGTAAATTTGTTTTCACGGGATTAAGTTTATGGAAAATTGGCTTAGGTACATTAGTAAGCCTATTTGGGCGAATAATCACCTTATCTACGTCTTCTGGGAGAGAAAATAATTAATACCCAAATACTTGGGAAATATGGAATATTTTCATTCAGACTACTGCCAGTATTAGCAGTTAAATTTTTCCTTTTCTTACGGGGGGGCTTGCGCCAAAAGTTATGGTCAAAATATATGTTTTGACCCACGACGGAACGGAGAACGTGTATGCATTTAGGGTGAAAGCAAAGATTTTTTTTTTGTCAAAAAAAATCTTTGGGTGAAAGGTTGTTTGTGTGTGCAAATTGAATGTTCCCATTTATCTCCAAAATGGCTAGACCGATTTAGATACGGTTTTCTGTTAATATAATAATTCGTATAGACCAAAAAAAATCGTTGATAATAATGCTGTCACTGTCATCCGTATAAGCAGTGTGAGAGAGAGCGGTCAATAAATACGTTTAAACTTATACAAGGTGTAAACTTGCGTTAGGTATATACATTAGGGGCTGTTTCAGACCATGAAACTGAACAACATTAAGTATGGAACCAACATTAAAATCTTCAAAAAAATCAACAGTTCTATACAGTTGGGTCATCATTTACATTTTCTATGGAACAATAGATATTTTCTCGTGATTTTAAAAATGGTCCCACAGCCAAAGTTGTTCAGTTTGATGGTCTGAAGTACCTCCTTAAAGTATGCAACGCATTTCAGTTTACACTTTTGGTGCAATCCATTTATGGTAGCGACATCTGTTGATTCTTGTGTGTACGTAGGTAATACGTTGCCTTTAACTTTGATAGATGGCATTAGTGTCTATGTTTGTCTATACTTTTTCTAAGTTTTGTCTTTATATTATTTTCCTTTTTTGTTTCATTTCGCGCTGTTCATGAAATAATGTTACGCGATCCTCTGAAAAATTTAACCTATTGTTGAAAAAAAAAAAACAAAATGATAAATCAGCTTTAGAAGTACAATAATTTTTCTCGGAAACAAAAGGAAAAAAACGTAACGGGAACAAAATAACGTGTTGAATGTTATTTTTAACGTTTTGATAACGTTTCGGGGGTTCGGTAACGGTCCATTAATTCTACAAGGGTACCGACAAAATTAAAAACGCTTCCAGTGTTAATGGCCTAAGTTTGGTGCCATATCCGGATCCGAGTGGAGTTTCACGAAAATTATGCATGGAAAAGTTTATATTTCAAGGCTGATTTGTAAGAGGGTTTAATAATTTTATTACCTGCCTATTTTAATGGCTTTTCTGAATCACTTTATATTCAAGAAATTTTGAGTATAGATGGAAAAGTAGGTAAGCACAAAAGTATAATTTGAAGGGTTTGATTTTCATATTTGTAGTATATTTGGCGTGCTGATGACTTAAGGCTAGTCAGACTAAAGGTTAAAAAGATTATCAACAACCCCCCCCCCCCCCCCCCCCCCCCCGTTACATATTAAAAGTGGTGGTTCAGACCATCAAACTGAACAACTTTCACGATGAAGCCATTATCGAAGTAAAAGTTGTTCAGTTTTATTACTCCCTGTATTGTTGGCATATAAAAAAGCCATACAAAATTTCTTTTATCCCAAATCACCTTCATTATTACTTTATATTGTGTTATGTAACTTATTAAGCAATATAATTTCGGTAACATTTAAAATATAAATAAACTAAATGCTAAGTAACGCGGAAGGAATGCTAAAGACAGGGGTCTTAGCCAATTAAAATCTAAATAGGGCAACAAAATCAACCCTGTTCCCTTGTAATTGAGCTCACAATTTACCTAAAATTCATCTACATTTAGATTAGAATTACTGTTCGGGTAGAACCCGGGAGCTCGAATTAATTTTTAACTCTGAATTGCTTTATATTTATCACGGTGTCTGTCGATCCGTAGAAAGGATTACTGTCATTTTCTATCGTACTCGAGGATAAAAGATGCAATCACACAAGCCTTAACATTGAAATATCGATGGGATGGACACATATCACGTTACATTTCAGTGGGAAGATGTCACCTTATTCGTAATAGCTCCTGTGTCCTGCATCGGAACTATTCGGAACGTAGATTTAAAAGTTAAGTAACAGTCGTTCAGTTAATAATTTCCGCGAACTTTTTCAGGTATTGTCTTCGTTTTTTAACACAATTTTCACAAAACAAAGGCCTCGCCACCTAAACAAAGGTGCTACGCTGGTTTGGACATGTACAGAGGATGAATGACAGCAACGAAAGAGATTTATTATGCCGATGAGAATGGAAGTGTCGATAGAGGGCGCCCTCGTAGGACGTACATTGACTAAATCAGGGTTGAACCTGACCTGGCCGCACGGAATCGCATTTTGACGCCACATTATTTTCTGTCGCTCAGGAACGTCATTTGCTAGAGCGAGAAACATAGCGGGAATGCGAATGCACGCGGCAGCACCGGCAGTGTTGCGACCTTTCTCGCTCTAGCCAATGACGTTCCAGAGCGACAGAAAAGGAAAGAACGTGAAAAAATGCGATTTCGTGCTGCTAGATGAGGCTCAACCCAGTACTAAACCAGCGGGCGTGTATGAGAAGATTTATGAACGTGAATGTGGCGAAATAGGTGAGTAGATTGAAGTAAATGGCGCGCTCTATTCTGCCTACGCTACTGGGAAAGAGGCGTGACGTTATGTATACTTATAAAAGAGTTCCGTGACTGACTCAATGACTCGCTGATTGACTGTCTGACCAAAGAGATTTAACATAATACGTCTCATACACAACGCACAGACTAAACCGCTGAAGAAAGAAACATGTACTTTAGAATTTAGATTCTACAGAAGATGTAGCGCTGTACTAAGAAACGCGATCCACATGGACGAAGTCGCAGGCAAAAGTTCGTTTAATATGTAGCCGGACTTACGGATCACAAAAACAAAGAAAACTTGGAGCCAAGCAAATCGTGTTTCATACGAATTAATAACTACAACTCCCGGACAACAATAAACCCCTTTCCAACCTACCGGGTTATTCGTCAGCTTAATTTTACAACTTCCAAACACGTAACCAACCATATTGTTAAAATTTGCCTTATTTACAGCAAACAACTTGCCGCCTTATGGGGTGCTAGGCTGGTTACGTCAACCGTTTTTATTCGCAGTAAATAAACATTCGACGCAGGGAGGCCGTATTTTTTCCGACATTTGAATTCGGAACCTTTTATTTTTTCCTCTTCTTTTTATGTCATCGCAAATGATATTCGTGTAAAAAGTTTGAGTCTGAAAGGTTCTTTGGTTATGTATGATCGAACAAGTTGAACCGAGAGATTCGAAGGGCTTTCGGAGTCATGCTGTGTCATAGTATGAGCGTCGGTGGCGCGTTGCAGAGAGGTATGGACACCCAATTATGGGGGTCCGGGTTAAAATCCGCACGGACAACATGCCATGTACCAATGAGTTTTTCTAACTTATGTACGTAATACCGACTGCTCTCAAACGGTGTAGGAAAACATAGTGCGGAAACCTGCATGCGCTGAAGAAAAAAATCGGTTGTGAATGTGAAGTCTACCAATCCGCATTGAGCACGCGTGGTGGACTAACGCCCATACACCCTCTGAGGGTCTGTGCCCTGCAGTGGGAAATTTATAGGCTGATGATGAAATGCCTGTTCTCATCGAAAGCCTTCTTTTTGAGTTTTCGAAACACTGCATGAAGTTCCCAGGTTAGAACTTTGCTAGTTACACTTCGATATTATACCTAACTTGGTAGTTAACTTAACTTAGAACCTATCGATATACCAAAAAAAGAATCAAGTAGAAGTCAGTTAAACTTAACTTGTTCTCCCGGACGGCAGATGGGGCAAGAAGTGGGGGTTGAATGGAGACCATGGTTAGGTTAATTCGAAGAACTCCAAGCATAGCAGCCTTTAGCAGAAAAAAGGTAGACCTTTTAAAAACAAAATGTATATGAACACAATCCCGAGTAATCCCGGCATTATCGTAAGTCCGCTATACACAAGTCTATGAAGCGAGAAATCGTAATTACATCCTTTAATCACGATAATCCGTCTAGTCTTTCACTAATACTCACTATAAGTAGACTTAACAAAATCAGTCACTAGATTATTTCATGTGAAAATGTAACATGCCCTTAGAAAAGCAGAAAAATTTCTGATTATTTATATTTATACCATCGAATTTAAACTAAAACTATTTTACGATTTGTGTAGTGTCTAATTAATTTACAGTACGACCAGGAAAATAATTCCGCTCGTCAATCGAGCAGGACCGAGTCCCCGACAAACCCCGAAGTCATTTAGTAATCAAAGGAATCAAAGTCGAATAGCAGCGGAAAGGGCGCGAAAACAAATTAGCCAATAGCGTAAACGGATTGAAGGTCACACATCCTGATTGGTCAATATTATTTCGCGCAGTATTAAAATTTGTCGACTGCGCAGGTACATCGGTAAGACTTATAAACCTGGTACTACTGTAAAAGTATTTGAAATCTATAGTATATGTTTAATAAGTGTGCGTCAAGCTCCTATATTGAATAAATTATATTGACTTTGACTTTATACAAAACATTGCTTGCAAAATAATTAGCAGGGTAAGAAAGTCGAATTTTTGTTTTTAATCTATTTGTAAGTGCACGTATCACTTAAAAGTTACTTAACCGATTAAGATGGGGTTAACACAGCATACGGATTTTTTTTAACATTTGTGTTTGGATTAACTTTTAGCGTTTTTTTTTCACAATGGTTCACTCAATAAAGCATAATGGTGCAAAATGGAGTCACGTTGCAGGTTCTGACCCGAGCACTCGTGTCGCGTGGATTTCGAGCGTCGCCTTTTTGCCTTCCACGAGGCTCCGCAATCCTCAATCTCTTCTTGTTCTTGATTAAAAACAATCCTTGAGATTGGGATAGATTCTCCCATAAACACTTGACACTGGCGGAAATGCAGTGCTGACACACAAGCAAGAGTCCATTAATTATAAATAAAAAAAATATATATTAACGCAACTAAAAAGGATCTTCATTCTATTAAGGGTTGTCAGGACGGAAACTCTATGTATGTATCTCTATGTTTTTTCAGAGAAGTACTTGAATTATAAAATCTTATCTATAATCTACTGCTAGAAATTAACGAATAAATGAACCTGGAATAGAAGAACATTCTAATTCCATTCCATTTAAGTATACATTATTTATTCAGAGTTAAAGAAGCTCTCCCCCATTAAAAGACTTGACGACAGAAGCGACCTTTATCATAGAGGTTAGTAAAACCTACTGAGATTTAAAAAAAGTGTCAACAAAAGGTCACGAAACTACAATATTAAATAAAAACCGTTAGCCGCCATCTTGAAGATTCAAATTTACAGGTCCGACCTATTGTTCGGTTTTCAAAATAGAAAAAAAAAGCACCTGATCGTGAGAAGTCATAGACCAAGGGGATAAGTTTCTCATGGAGCCAGGGGTTAAAATACAAAGGGAATGGTTTAATAGTTTTAACGGTTTTGGTCACTATTTTCAGACGTTTTTTTGTCGCATAGTAATAGATCCTAATTTGTTTTTGTTACCAGTTTACTTGGGAACTGGGGATGACGCGATACCCTAAGAATTTGACATAGAATGCACATTGCGTAATTTATGCATAAGACTATATTACCATAGGATAGCCTTACATTAAGCTAGCTGTACTCAAATTCTGTAATTGAAGCATATAGGTTTCCTCACGGTGTTTTTCTTCACCAAAAAGCCAATGCTGCTACATAATTATGTACAATAGTTCCATGGTGATGGTGAAGTATGACCTACTCCTCCCAAATTTAATTTTCTCTCTACCCTTTTTTAATCACTATGTTTGACAACATTACACTTGAGTTCATCGTCAAATTGTGATTCTTGCTCGCTTAAAAACGTGGTAAGTAGTTGTACCAGAGTTTCTGATTGCCCTAAAAAGGAAAATAGTTTTGTGTTTATGTATTTTTATCATGTTACAAGTCTTTTGTATCCATCAGTAGCTTACTTACTTCCCAAAGAGTAATTATGAGGCACTGTTAAAAATATGGTAGGCTGCATGAGACAGCCGCAGCAGTGGAATACGTAAAACATCTTGTACCGAAAAATGGCTCCTTGTTACATATGGTTTTTAACCCCCGACGCAAAAAGAGGGGTGTTATTGCAAGTGACCCCTTCCGAACCGAAATGCAAGACGTTTCACCTCAAAAGCCTATAACCTCCTACAACAGACATATAATGATGTAAAGTGCGAGTATATTTATGATGAATTACAGCTATATACTAGGACAGAGTATTAAGTAATAAATAAGACCGCAAGATACCCTGCAGGGCATTTCTATGCCATTTATATAGTAATTAATTTACTCCGCGTTTGCTCCATACACATCGCCTTTACGTCATACTCGTGTATGTTCGTAACGAAGTTTAGAACAAATTACGCTCCTTACTGTAGACGCAAATAACGCAGAAATTACATTAATTTCTGTATGATAGAATGATGAAGTTTTTAACCGCTTCTGGAGCGTAAATCTTATTTACTTTAAGGTTACTACGTTGTGGGAATTTTATTGTAAAACGAGCATTAACCCGCGACTTTGTCAGCACAAATTATATACCAGATTTTTTAGTCAGACAATAAGCTATCAAACAAAAAAAGTTTTATCTAAATCGGTTCAGTAGTTTTTGCGTGATGCTCGTTCAAACAAACAAACACACAAACAAACAGACAGACAAAAAATCCAAAAATTGGTGATATGGAATCAGGGATACCTAAAAACCATATCGTAACCTTCAATGTACAGACATACTTCCTGTTACAGTTTTATAATAGTTTAGATTACGGAATCCAAATCTTCCACTTTACTTCCCACTGCGACGTTCTTCTCAGCAGTAATGACACATGACATAACTAAATAGAAATACCCCACAGAATTAATGCTTCGAACAACCGCGCTAGTGGACAACCTACGGGAGACTTTGGCCGACCGCGTCTCTTGGCTCTGCAGAGTGACGAGCTCGCCCAATGTCTCCCATTGATTGTTCACGTGATCATTTTGTGCGCTCTTGGCCCCATAGACAAAGCTTTTAGCAGCGCACAAAATGACCACGTGACGCGCTCGCCCGTCTCTCATAGATTGCCAACTGACGCGATTATTCGTATTTACTCATGTGGTAATTGTGAGTCGTTTTCCACGCGGTGGTGGACAAGTTTATTATCTTGCTGTCAGAGTAATTTCCAGACCTCTGATTTTGCTTAGTACCGACTATATCCAGGAACTCAAATTAATGTGCTTTCTGAAGAAGGGGCTCGAGAACACCACTAAAGTGGTCAGTATTTAAAGACATTGTCGTATCTGATGTTGTAGTTGCTCCTTGCGCTCCATAAAAACGAACTATGTCCTGTTAGCAATATTTAACAATTCAAGTAAGTTGAACTCGATCTAGAAACTAATTTCAGAATGAATGAAGGTACTTTGTATTTCCCTTATTAAATTATAATTCTTAATTGAGGAATAGAGAATCTTTTACCAATTTAAAATAATTCTAGTAATTTGTCTTGTGACCCCAGATAATTAATTTCCAAAGAATCTCAGGAGATCCATAATAAATGTTGGAACATTGAAAATTAAGACCTGCCAAAAAGACATTCCCCACGCAATATTCGCAACTGATAGGCTGTTCTGTGTTTTTGATTTGGCACAAGATATAGACGGGAGGCGAGAAAGAACCCTCCAAGTCCCTACATGCATTTTTGTATGCACGTGCAATAAGATAATGAGAAGCTTTTAAAGTCTCCTGTCCACCAGGGCTGAGGCAAACATTAATTTGGAAAATGAAGTAATTCTACTGAAGATCCGAGACTAAGCAAAAGAAGAGTGGATTTGCGCAGGTGTGTTGACGTCATTAAGAGTAGCATCGGATAAATCTGGATGCGATTTGCGCTGAACCGAAAAAGGTAATGGGAAGAAGGAGTACCCTGCAGTGGGATATATAGGTAGATAGATAGTCGCCTTTTTCGATAACCTCGATAGCTTGGGGCAGTCTTCCAGTCGAAAATTCGTAACGGGTTTCACGACAGCTTAGAGTCATCTTGCTCTTGCTTGTTGGAATTCATTGTCAAGTGCTTCAGAGTGGTCGTCGCTGTTGATTGGTAGTTGTTTAGAGCTGAGACCGTGGGAAGAATATCTATGACCATTTAGTCTAGTGGTAACTAAAATCAGCCTCAATCTTTGAAAGTGGCTGCAACGCCATCTCACATGACTCAACCCCCATCATAAAGGCCGCCCTCTTACGCGAGGAAATAATCGTAATTAATTTGATTAATCGCAAGTGGCGTCTTCGAGGCATTCCTTAGATGAGTAATGGAATCCAGTTTGCCTTTTTGTACCTTTTTACTAAGATCCGAAACAGCCTGTCTCGTTCATTTACTGACTTTTTAATAGGGGCTTTTATGGGCTTCGTATCCGAAGCGATCGGATATCAAAATGGTATTGAAGAAGTAACGATCAGATAATGCACTGCTTCGGTTTTAAACTGACGACGATGGTCTAGAATAATCAAGACTAGAAAAAATAACTTCTTAGCGACAGAGCCGCCTCATTTATACCGATTTGAATGAATCTCTGATTATTTAAGTATCCCATGCTTGTAATATGGAGGTATGAAGTCAAATAGTTTATAGTTTGCATTACTTACTGGTCAATCGAAATAAAGCAGAGGTATTGACACGAAAACGTATTGTTATAATTATAAGAGTTGCTGGTATAAAAATCTTCATATTCATAACCAATAACTTTGTGGTTTATTTTTCACAGTGTCCGTGTATGTCTTATCTGTCACATCTCTAATGTACAGGCTTTGACTTCTTAATGCCCAAAATGGTACTAAATCGTTCGGAATTTTATTTGGTCAATAACCCTTTGGTATTTGTTCATTTGACGGTCAAGTCGGTCGAATTGATTCGAGTAGGTATAGGTGTTTAATTTATGACCTGAATTGAACTTAATCTTTGATCTAAAATTGGCTTAGTATCAACTAAAAGGTGACTAATATTCTATAATTCCTTTGGCCTTGTAGAGTCTTTAATAGTTTTAATAAATAGCATCCTGTCGGTGACTCCTCAGGTTGTTCAGACTAATTTAGGTCTTATCTTTACAATAAAGGATTATTTGGTTACCTAGAAAATGAGTCAAATATATCTAGTGTGTAATTAAAGCTATACTTAGAACAAAATAGTTGTTTTTTTTATTACCGATCAATGTCGCTTTGTAAGTTACACAGATGATATATAACAGTGTACAAAATATATAAAACCACTAGAATTGATAACTTTTTTAAGTCGGTATAAAAATGTAATCATCATTCTCTTGCCCATTTCCCATTATTTGGGGTCGGCGCAATATGTCATCCTCTTCCATTCATCTCTCTTAGCCGTTGTTTCAACACTCACTCCTTTTTTACACATATCATCCTTCACACAATCCATCTTTTCTTCGGACTGCCTCTCCTACCACAGTCATCCACATTCATACTTAACACTCGTCTCGTAACATGACACTCGGCTCTCCGCATTACATGCCCATACCATAATTTATTACCCTGCAATTTTTCCGTCATAGGTGCAAAAAAATAATAATCCAAAAATGCAAAACGATGTAAAATAACAGTTACAGATAATCATACCAAGAATTATTCTGTATATTATTAAGTCCGGTCGGTACTTCAGTGCTATGAAGCAATTGGCATGATTTAAATTTCCAGAAAAAATATTTTTTTTTTTTTTCAGGTAAAAAAAGGAAATCATATTCAAAATAGACACCGAATTGAAAGACAATCACTCAGCAGCATTTTTTTTCTTGAAATGTAACAAAAAAACAATATTTAACGTTACTTTAGGGATTTACCTACTTACCTGAATAAGAGTGAACAATCATTGGTTCCCAAAATGGTCTCACAATATGTTTTTATTTATACAACCCTTAATGACAGGTAAAGATTTCTTGTACCCGGAGGGTAGGTACACCAAACTTGTATTTACCGTTGTAAAGACGTGTTTAACTTTAGAAAATGGTTCAAAATGTTTTTATTCAAATGCAAATTTGTTTTGGTATGAACATGGGTAGAAGAATCGAAGGACGTGGATAAAATAATTGTTTATATTGGAAGCACAAGATTCTATAAGGAATATAATATATTTCCTTAAAAATAATCATACTGAATAAAATGAAAGAATTTTTAGTACTTATTTGAAGTAATAATATTTCAGAAATATACAAAAATAATGTTCTTATGATGCGAACGAAAAACTCATCGGCTGCAATATTATTTTTTAACTTTTTAGTTTTTTTGAAGGCGGTTTTAATTTTTTTGTTAAAATTTTGTTTATTTCACAATTTTCAGTGGTGAATCCATTAGTTCAATTTAATAGTAGTGCTTTAAATTAACAAACGCACTAGCCGGCACTACGATTTTCAAAGGTTCCCCTCGATTTCTCTGGGATGCCATCATCAGATCCTGGTTTTCTTGTCATGGTACCACCCTTGGAATATCCTCTTTCCAACAAAAAAATGAATCATCAAAATCGGTTCGTGAACGACGAAGTTATCCGTGAGCACAAATAAAAAATAAATTAAAATATATATATACGGTCAAATTGAGAAACCTCCTCCTTTTTTGAAGTCAGTTAAAAATTGTTAACCCTTTCTGCTTCTTATATAGAAATTAAGCTTTTTTTTGTTGACTACATTTATGTTACTGTGCCATTAAGTGCTATCAAAAAAATCAGCTGTTCGATACAAACCTACTCGACCTAAATGTATGGGACAGCAGATTTTTTTTCGCGATTTCAATATTGGTCGCATAGAGAAAGTTGTTCAGTTTGATGGACTGATCATCTCATTAAAATAGATTCACCTAATTTTGTTAGACCTTATATAAGACAACTAGCTTTTGCCTTCGACTTGGTCCTGCAACATCCAGTTATACCCCTTTAGGTGTGGATTTTTGAAAATCCTTTCTTAGTGCATCCTCTGAAGAATAAACGTTGCAAATTTCAAGTTTCTATCTAAAGCGGTTTATGTCAGTCAGTCAGTCACGGAACTCTTTTATGAATATAGAAGATAGGTATGTGCTTCAGATAGTAAAACATCTCCTTCTGAAGCAGCAAGGCCTTTCCAACCTTAATGTAAGTGCTAACTTTATTAATCTACTTAACAATTTCATTTCGACACCGAACGTTAGAGTCATACTGTAGTAAGAGAATATTCACAGTACATAACGAAGTATCTACAGTGTTATTTGCCAGAGCTATTAATCAAATCAGGCCGACCTGCTCTGAAATCTGAATGGCAAATCCCGAGTTGGGGAGTAAGGCAGCGGGAACTGTCACGAGAGAAGCGACAAGCGAGTTTTACAGTTGCACGGGTAAACACAACTCTGTGTTTCGAATCTGCGAAATAATAAAAGCTATTAAATAACTTAGAGCGGATGTAAGAATTGCTAAACTAAAGTGGCAATGGGTAGGCCCCACAAGGTAGAATGACGACTTGGTAGGTAGCGGTCACCCGTTGGATGAGGGCAGCGCAGGGCCGGTCGTTGTGCTGATCCTTGGGAGAGGCCTATGTCCAGCAGTGGACGTCAGATGATAATGATATTTTGCTAAATTCAGCAATTCTTGGTTGGTCTGTATCAAGACTAATGAATGCCACTTCTTTGCAGTCCATATCGAAATGAAGACAATTATTAATTACACACATGCTTTAACCGCGAGATTAACAAAACTGTATGGCCATATACGTAGATACACTACGATATCTGAATTAGTAATTGATCTTGACTATTTTCAGACTAATACGTAAATAATACGAAATCTTAAGGATCGCTACAATGTCGCACCTTAAAAAACCGTCAGCCATAGAATTATTCTTATGCGTCAGCGTATGAAGGTCAGGTATCCCTAGTGCAAGCGTCTCAATTGAAAGCAAGATCGCAAAGTAACGTATTTTTCATCAATATCTTTTCTCTTGGGTATTTCGGGTAAAAACCATCGGGTAGAATCGCCCGGTGGAATCGAGTGTATAGCCGTGGTGGTCCAGTGGCGAGTAACCTTGCCTGCCGTGCAGGAGGCGATGGTTCGATCCCCGTCCAGGCCGACTCGTACCAATGAGTTTTTCGGAATTTATGTACGATTTGTAACACCACTGGCTTTTCGGTAAAGGAAAACATCGTGAGGAAACCTGCATGCTTCAATATAGAAGCATGTATTGTACCTACTGTCCATTACAAGTGGCGACGGGCTCACTCCCCGTCAGACTGGACAGAGTTTCGGTACTACTAGGGAAACGTGGATGTTCGGAAGTTTCAGAATATCTCTGACTACCCCCTCGGGGAATAAAGTCGTGAGCATATGCATATGCGTAGAATCGCTGCTTTAATTAATTACCTTTCAAATGATGGTATATTCAGAATAAATCTGACTTACTTTGGTCCTCTTATCTACCGCGAAAATTTAATAGAATTGTGTTTTCAACGGCTAGATTCACTGCAGAAAGAACGTATCTACACTGTTATTTGAACTATATATATTTAATGTAATAATTTGGTAAGGTTTATTAAACTTGTTAATTCAATTAATATTAACTTAACCTACGATATTATTTATCGGGTAAAAAGTATTTGGTTATCCAAAAACCGGTTCGAAAACAGACAAAATAGGTTCCATCATGCAACGAGTTTTTTCCGCTGATCGCTCTGCTTCAATATTACGCAATGACATTTATATCAAATTCGGAACTTGGACTAATAACTATTTGAACTATCAAGTGATACTCCCGCCTAAATCCAAGGATTTCGTTAAACCGCATTCTAATTGTTTAGAAACTATGGTTTGTGTTGGATTATGGATTTGTAATCTGTAACTTGTTGTTTGTGAGATAAGGTTCAATTTTGAATTGAGGACAAATACCACAAAATCAAAAGTTATGATAGAAATTCAAGAAGCATCGAAGTATTGGGTAATTGGACAAAAGCAAGCCCTGGATTATATTGTTACTATATTATAGTACAATGGGGGTTCAAACCGCCCGACATGGAATTTTTCAATCTTTAATTTGAATTGTGTTTATGGTGTAACATAACATTCTGAACAACGTACGCAATATAGACACAAGTACGAAAAAAATTAAAAAAAACACCTTTCCCATACATTTGAGTCGAATAGGATTTGCCACAGAACATTTTATAATGTTCTGTGGGTCCTGCAGTACGATACGATTTTGTAAAAAACAGCAGTTTTTTTTCGATGTTGTTCGCTTGTGTATGTTGTTTTATACTCATATAGAACTACGGAAACATTACTAGGCTGTTTTGTTACACTACTTTTTTTTTTAAAACCTTTTCCTGATTGACCTTTGATTAATGAATAGATAGATCATTAACTAATATACTAAATAAGATTTTCTTCAAAGTTACTGTGAAAAAAAGTTTTCTTTTTATGTAGATTGTTAAAAAAAGCTGAAAAAGTTTATTAGAAATTGCAGCTAAACCTTAAATAGAAGCTTAAATAGATTTAACCCCAAAAAAATGGATCTTTGTTCTTGCACAAAACAAACAACACCACTCCACAATTTTTTTCTAGGTATAATCTGTACGAAACAATATGTAAATGATAAATCGAACAATTCATCAATATAACGTAACATACAAATAAGCCTAATTAAAACAGTGCAACGCTAATTAAATTAACCGAAACACCGGTTTTGGTTAACCCTGCCAGTTAGACTGGGTTAACCAAAACTCATGTCAACGTAATATTCGTAATGTTGAATTTTACCAAAGTGTGATCACACACGATGACGATGACGCATTGACGGAGCGGCAGACGTCAGTCCGACATTTGTGAAGCAAGGAGTTGTATGAAACCGCTCATAGAAGCACACACGGTGCGTCAATCCGTCAATCGTGTGTGCTTCTTCTACGTCTACGTGCGGTTTCATACGACTCCTTGCTTCATAAATGACGTACTGACGTCTGCCGCTCCGTCATGCGTCGTCGTGTGTGATCCCACTTATTAGGTAAAAATTTGTTATGATGCGGTCGAGATTTTGGCTTTAAATCTAGTAGATTATCATGTTGACAAATCACGTACCATACTGCAATTTTTTGACGTGAAAAGTTTTTCGTCACTTGTATAATTCATATTATGTTATGACTACAAGTAGATAGCTTATTACTTTGGAAGTATAGCTCCTACCGACATTACTTTAATGCTATTATTTTTAGAGGATAGAAGTCATTACTCGGTACAAGACTTTTACGTACGGCTACGTCCAAAATACGGCCCGATTTTTTTCCCCAATGTTAGTTCCTTTAATTAGGTTGTTGTTTGTTTTAGAGTGATGGTGATGCTGACACGGTTGTTAGTCTTTTAGACGAGGTCCCAAGCGCCTTTGTGCTTGGACAGAAGACAAGACTTAGGCCTAGGTGACTTAAAAATTCTTGGAATGGGGTCAGATGGCGGTGTAACTATGCAATGACCCATCATCATATCAGCTATTAAACATCCACTGCTGGACATCAGCCTCCAGCAAAATGGGGGGATTTGCCATAATCGCCACGCTTGGCAGGCGGGTTGGCGATCGCAGTTGGATCGAATCAATGTGTGTACTCAGTGGATGCTGCTGCCCATTTTTCAGTAGATCCCTTAGTCGCCTTTTACGACACCCACGGGAGGAAATGGGATGGTGCTATTCTTAGCCGACACCACACTTAGATGACCCATTAAGCCTTGAAAATTCTCCAGCAGCAAGTTGACCACTAACGTGCCTCCACCAACTCGCATTGGGCCCTGGGCCGTATTTTCAGCTCCCAACTCCGCAGTGGGATCCAGGTTATATGATAAAGGCTATAACTTGTACAACTTTTAGGGATGCAAGCAGAAAAGTTCCACTTGTAACCTATTTAAAATGTTATAATTCAATGAGGTATTGAGCGATGTCAGGTGGTCAGGTTTTCATCCACGTAAGCACAGCAAGGTATGTTATCTTTAAGTCGTCTTGCATAACACTCAAGGGAAGAAATGGAAAGGTCTATCTCTAAGACGTTACGACAAGGAACTTTTACATTCAAAATGAAATTAAATTTTCTATTCAGACCTAAAAATCTTGCTTGAAGGCTGTTGTGTTTTAAAACAGTCATTTTTAACCTTATGTTCATAACATAGCACAATGCAAACAAAGGAATGCGGTAGCAAAAACACCACGAGTATCAAACAAAAGGCAGTTCTTTTGAAAGAACTTAAAGTTTGAAGTTACTTGGAATTCTTTGGGAACATTCTGGAAGTTATTTATGACGTCATCCACATTTCATATTGCGATGAAAATTGTGGAAATTTCCAGATAATAATTTATTTTTAAATGGACTTGAAGAGTGCTGGTTATGAGTATTCAATTGCTTGTTATGAACTAGGGTGAACTCCGGAAAAGTCCGAGCTGAACCGTTCAGAAGACCTGGAGGACCTGGAGAGCTACTTTTGAATCTTACGAAATCTAGTTAGGTATACATAAGGTAGGAAATATTCAAAAAACATTTTACGTAGTAGCATACGCCATTTTTCGTAGTAAAATATTTGCATGATTTCTTATTCGTATAATTTATACATAGAACGTTGCTGCATAAAGGAAAAAACAATGTATTTATACTGATTTCGTTGAGTTAGCTATCACATAACGTCATTCATATTTTATTATTCCAGAAATTTTATTTAAAAAGTTTTTTATGAAAAATTTGTCACCACCGAAATTGTTCGGTAAAATTTTCCTCAACCTGGAATTTCATTATCGCCATCTCCAAATTATTGTCAAATCACATTGAAAATTTAAAACTAAATTAAATGACGGGATTGTCATTTGATTAAAAAGTAATTTAATACTTTTTTTCTAATAAAGTTGAGGAAAATCCGAATACAAATTTTTGTTTGGGATTTTCCACGAATCAAATGATTAGACGCGTTTTAAAATTTCCGTGTTTTATCTAGGTATCTTCTCGGAAATGTTTTGATTCATCAATAAACTTGTTGAGAGTGCAGTCATTCCCTAAAAAACGTTCCAGAAAAATTTTGTAAATTACGAACTTACATCACATTTGTTCTAAACCATGAAGGCTTTGACTACTTATACATATAAGTACTAGTTACGCGTGTAATTCTACTAACAAACATTTCTGCCACTTTTTGCGGGGGCGAGGTAACATGAAATCCGCAACTTTGGATTTTATTATTATTTATTGAATGATAAAAATCATGAAAAGTAATCTCGTGTGAACCCTAAACGTGAAAAGTTCGAAGTTATTGTTTCGCAATTATAGGCTATCTAGTTTAGTGATAAGGAATAAAATTCCATGTAAATGCACATGATCAATTGTTCTTATACCGTGGCAGAGGGGAAATGTTACCGCAAGGCTAGTCCTTATAATAAATAGTCAAACCATGTAGGTATCATTACTACTATGTCTGATTAGTGATTACTTCTTATTTATTCTTCTTATTGTGTTGGGAACTTGTGATTAATTCAATACCCATGTAGTTCAACAACTAGTAGGTACCTGCTATAGTTATCGTATAAAATGGGAAAAAATATATATTTGGATCGTCGATAGAGACAAGATGAGAAAAAATAAAATAAAATACAAGCATAGCAAAAACTACATTCGCTGAGAAGTAATCATAGATATTCGGAAATCTCAGAACATCCACGTTTCAATAGTACCGAAATAAAAACGATCAAATTAAGATTTATTGTCGTGTTTGTATAGATAAGTAGTCAGTATAGAGTGACATTGTCGTCTATTGACAAAACTCTTTAAATAAAGAATTAAAAAAAAAGTTTTATTGTTTTAAACCCACACAGAAAGGAATACAGTCGATGCATGTAAGTCCCTAACTAATGTAGTAGGTATATAAGGTCTAACAAAATTAGGTGAAACTATTTTAAGGGGATGATCAGACCATCAAACTGAACAACTTTCTCATTAAGACCAATATCGATATCGCGAAAAAAAATCTGCTGTCCCATACATTTAGGTCGAGTACGTTTGTATGGAACAGCAAATTTTTTTTTTCGCGATTTCGATATTGGTCCCATAGAGAAAGTTGTTCAGTTTGATGGTCTGATCATCCCCTTAAAATAGTTTCAGCTAGTTTTGTTAGACCTTATATACAATAAATAATATAGCATCCTGTACAAATTCGTAATCAACGAATCAGTCTGGACATGAAAATTAGGCCAAGTTTTTTTATTTATTCAAGATTATAAAAAGCGACGTTTGTAACTGTCAGTTAAACCGTCGTTATGACATCACTGCATGACCTTGAGATTGCTATCGATATTACTACATGAAATTAAATTTAGTTCCAAATGTGTTTACAAAATATTACAACATTTTCATTTCTAAATATGTAGTTATTAGCTATGACCGTTGAAACAATTTCAAAGTCATTGTTTACAAACTGCACGTGCTTGTGAAATAACTATAAAATACATAAACAATTACGGCAAAGTACCAATCCTCTCCGCCTACTAAAACCTCAAAAAATATAGTACATATTAAAAATATTAAAATACTCACCATAGCAATCCAAATCCGTTCATTAAAAAAGTTAGTCTTCTTTTCCAAACAATCTGATTCAATTTTAAAATAAATTTAAATCACACAAACTCATTAAAAATTAAACTAAGAACACGCTTATTCTATGTTCAAACACTAGCAGAAACTACTTAGTTTTGGACACAATGACTAGAATTCAAAACTGGCGCGGGAACACAACCGTTCACGACAACGGCCGGATTACAACTGAAAGCGAGGGGTCATGTTTTCGAAAAAAAAGACGAACTGCAGGCAAAGGCACCCATACGTTACAGCCGAGATGACTACAACAAAAAAGAACCCTAAATATTATCGTTCCTAATGTGGTTCTCAAATATTCGTTGATTTTTAATAAAACTATAAACAAAAAAAATATTTAAATTGGTTATTTAAAAAAAAAATTGGCTTTATACCAAATTCAATAGAAATCAATTTTGTTCAAAATATCTCTCTGATCTCAAAAACAAAGTAATGTATCGAATAAAGAGACTAATATTAATTTATTTTTGGCCAAAGATCTTCGACATTCGATTCAAGTTTTCAAGGCGATCGGGCTCCGTTCATTGTACTCCAATTAAAGTAATAAAAAAGTTATAATAAAACTTGTTTCAAATCCATAGCCAATATGTTTCTTAAAATATTACTTCTCCAACGTTTTGCAGATTTTTTAGTCCGACGTGATTGCTACTAAAATATGTACTTATCATTTCAAAATTGTCTAATGTGTGCCCACTTTTAAAATTTCACAATCTGAATCGCACTTTATCCAGATAACATTAAGATAAATTTCACTTAAAATATCTGATGTACACTACCATAAAAGTCTACACAAAAACATAAGAAGCCTAACAGAGAGGAGAGTAGTGTCATAAATTACACTTTGTAATACAAATCCATTAACTTTTTGCTAAACAAATTACATTCTTTTTTCCCACTGAATTTTCGCAACATAATTCATTTCAATGTGACCTCAGATTTTGATGTATTAATCCAAGATTCAATCTATTATTAGCGTGGCAAGTAACAGAACATAAATATACTTTTTAACATAAACAAAAATTTCTGACGTTCATTCCGCATGTAATCAATCAAAGACATTAAAAAGCTCGTTCTAGCAGCTTTCTATCATGAGTTATTTTTATACATTAACAAATCTATTGCATCAATGTCATATTGTAACAAACAAGTTACAAATTCATATTTATTCACACGAACACCTTTCAACACTAGTTAATAAGAGAAGTTTGGGAACCGCTGTCGGTTGGATTCAAGTTTTGCAGCTGCCGTCCTCACGCACACGAAAGAATGCGTGTGCAAGTGTGTGTCTGTGTAATATCCTTTTGTAGGGGTGTATGGTAATTATTGATTTTTTCTGTTTCAGAAATGTAGGATTAATTGTTTTTTTTTATTGTAGGGAATTATTTTGGGGTCCGCAGCTAAACAGGGTTTATTAATTGACATATTTTTTATATTTAACAGTACAATTTTGTGTTTGGACATCAACGGAAAGAATCGAAAAGGTAAAACTAAAGCTAAATGTAAAACAAAAACAAACAAGTAGACTTGCTTTGTGTGTGGTCCGTTTACCTTTTTAGATAGGTACCTGCGTTTTCGTTAAAGCCTTCACAAAAAGTTTGGTAAGCAAATTAGCAGGACCTAGTTTAATTTAGAATCTTTGAAAATAACTCTTAAGAAAACCTGCAGTAAGAAAAGCTTAAGAGTTATGTCACTGATGATTTTTTACTTGCAATTACAGAGATTGGGCATTGTCACACAGATTATCAAGTCCCATTGAGTGTAACAGAATCTAGCCCGGACTTATATTATGACTAGACAACGATATAGAATACAAACATCCATGCCTTGAGTCGGGTACAATATTCATATTCATCATACAAATAATTTGCCCCTCAACCGCTTCGTATCAGCAGGCAGGTTCACTATCAACTGAGCTATAGGGCGCCGTTAGAAATAAAGACTTAAATTCATTAATTCATGGAAGTTTGAAGGAGCAACTATGTCATCCGTTGAATAAACGGTTATTATAAACAAAAAAGGATTTTTTTTCACTTAATTTCCGCTCCCGAATACTTGAGATGTCAAAAAACTGAACACATGTTTCATTTCAAAAAGCGGCGTCTTTTGAACTATGCTTTTAACATAACCACTCGATTTGATTTCTTCACAAAACCGGCACTGTTTAAATGTTTTTTTGACCCTTAACAATTTTACTACTGTTTTGTTTCAAAAACCATCTTAAATCTTTAAAGTGCATTGCTTTTTAAAGTCTATAGTGGGATGGAGACTTAAATAAAAATTTGTAAAGTATCAAAGACAATTTCTTAAATAAAATATGTTTATTTATGTTTTCTGTTGTAAAATTAATAAAGAATTAAGACTATTATCTCGATTAAGGTTTGGAAAACACTGGTTACATATCAGAAGCACGAGTCTATCGTATTTCCATCGTATCGAATGCGTAAATTGTTGTTACAATTTGATTTGCACCTTAGGTTTAAGGTTTCTTTTTACAGATTTTGTGAGCGAATACCTAGCCTAGGTGTTGTCTAGGGATAATTGGTATAACTTCACTTTTAAATAGGTTAGTTGAATTGTAAGTAAGTTTCATTTCATTTCATTTGTTTAATGCCATAAATTGTAGGTACATTTCAAGATGGTAACATAATAGGTACTAAATACCTTGGGAGCCAATACCATTTTACCCATAATGGGTGAAGCAAACATAAGTGTTTTAAAAATAGGTAATTATGTAGATTCACAGACACAATAATTATATTAAAAATATGACTAGATTTATACATCTTTAAAAATCAAATCACCATGCAAACATTACATTTAAAATAATATATTGGATGACTTAATTAGATGATGATAATAATCATTAGAATTACATTAAAAATACTGATTAAATAACCTATTCCAGTGAAGAATTATACGTTAGAAATTCAAGATTATGTCTTACTTATTATGTCAGAAAGTTTAAAAAAGTATCCTGACTGTTAGTAGGGAAAACATTAAATCTATCTATGTGTTAAATTTCATCCAAATCCGTACAGCCACTGAACATAATGTCATTGCATTCAGTCGTTTGTGTTACATGTATCCAAACATCGTCACAATCTTTCAAAGTCATAATATTAGTAGGAAGGAAGTACGATAGGATATCCTTTCACTAGCTATGTCCGAAGTCTGTCTGTGACAGGTAGTGAGCCGCAAGCATCATCTATGGTAACAAAATCCCTAAAACATCTTCCCAGCGATCTAAAACCAAACAAACACGCCGACAAACGAACGCATACGGTGCATAACAAACGTGGCACGTTGAGGTAGGCCGGATGCTCTAGCAATTACCTATAAATACCTAAAGGTACCCAACTGTTTCAATATTACGCGGGGTCAACGGTCGGGTGACTGACCTGACAGATGACGGAGTTTTTTTTTAAATGTTTATGATGAGTTACAAGGTTGCATTTGTGATTCATGTAGTGGTTTTTGATCTTAGTGTGTGCGTTTCAGGAAATTGTTGTGGAATATTTTCTTTATGATGTATGACGCATTGACATTTAATAACATAAATAATATAACTATTATATTCTTAGCTTGGACGAAAATAAGTCCAGAAATATGTGATATTTGTATTTTTGTTTATTGTCAATAGATGGTGTTGCAATAAGCAATTTGAGAAATGCTTTTAAAATTCAAAGCAAATTATTCAGTCTCTATATTTTTAGTTTCAACCCCCAACCTATTAATATATTTTAATACAATATAATTTTACATAAACATTTTCACGTCAACACACATATAAAGCTTTTAAAGATACAGTCAAACCAAATTCTTTCGGTCGTGGAGAAATTTCGAGATATCTAGTTAAAAAATTATTAATAACTAACAAATTTATTTCGGATCATACTTATATCCATTTGTGTTAGTAAATCTACAAAATATTTTGCTCCGAATGGGATTTGAATCCGCAACATTACATTCCGAGTCGAAAGTTCCAGTTCCAGTTGATAAATATCACAATATATAAGTGTCTGAAAAGATCAATTTGCGTGCGCGATCTGCTGACGCATTAGTTCGACTGTACTTTTTAGAATCATTGACCTGAACATATGACACTGTGACCGATCCATTAGTTCATTGCCTCTCTTCAGAGGTCCTCTGTGTCGTTTTATAAATCACTAAAATGCGTAGAATGGTTTTATATTGGGTAGGTATGTAAAACATTAACATTTTCACACGTTTCAGAGGATTATTTTAATGACTCTGTGTCGAGATAGAACTGCTTGAAGAATTTGTGTAATGGTCATTTTACGAATTGGCTATTTTAAGAATTAGCCATTTTACTAATTGGCCGTTTTATGAATTAGCCATTTTACGAATGAGCCTTAACATAAAACATGAAAACAGAAGATAAAATAACGTATAATAACAAACAATACCGGTCAAAATCATAACCCTCCTTTTTGCATCGCTGTAGTCGCTTAAAAATGTTATCAAAATTAGCACTTCTCGAGTTACAACTTGATTTAAATTAACGCAAAACTAAAAACCTTTTGAATAGAAAAACACATTTTATCCGCGCTTCATATAAACCCTGTGGTTTCTTAAGTGCGGTTGATATTTATATATAGTTATTAAAAGTAATGTATTGAATAAATAAATAAAAATAAAAAAATTAAATCTATTTTTTATAAACACTCAAAAAATTAAGCTTATTATTTGTATGAAAACACAAACATGTTTTAACGGCTAGAGATATCACCTAATTCAGCATCTGTTAACGCTATAGGTTCAGAATTTACCTATATTCCCGTAATACCTTGTAGAACAAATAAGGTGTAAATGAAGACCATTGAATTAAAAATAAAACAGGATATAGGTAACACTTGGTAGCAAGGACAACTGACATTGCATTCACTTCCGCACAAGTGTCGCAAGTGCACTTAACTCGTTCGTTTACATTTATACCAACAAAGGAGTAAGTTTAATAAACGCAGTGTGCTCTTAACCTACTATGGAGGAAAAATAAGGGTTCTTTATTTAAATAATTTTTTAAGTGTTAGAACATTTTTGGCAAATACAGTACGATTTGAATTTGATTTAAGAAATGTAATACGGGTAATTGAATCAACTGGTTCCGTCTTAGATGGGCAAAACCATTTCTACGCGTGGGTGTCATTCGAGGCGACTAAAGAATATGATTTCTTATGCATTGAAAGTAAAAATAAAGAACATTTCGTCCCTGAACAATATCCTAAAACAATAACCAATAGGTAAAATTTGGTCCGGGAGGTGAGAAGGTTTGAATCATTTCATATCCAGGGCCAAAACTGAATAGCTGCGGGCCTACCGGGTAATTAGAGATTACCGAAAAAGTATCATATAGGAGTCAGTCAGTCATATAAGTTTCAGATAGGAGCTCCTACAAAAAAATCCTAGAAGAAAATCTTGAACTGTGACAATTTACTTGTATTAGAAATGTCCACTATTTTTTTCTGTAACTATGTTTGCCCCAGTTAGAATTTTCCGTAATGCAAACAATTTCTTTATCAGATCGTGTTACAAGACTTACAAGTCGGTAAACTATACTGTTGTTTCATGTTAGTCAAATAGAAAATGTTGTGAATTCTGAAGTAGATTTGAATTGTAAATTTCATTATAAAATAACTTACAGAACATGTGAACACACCTTGACATGTTAGAGCTAGGCCACATGGTGCGTTACGGCACCGGACATGGGTTGCCATTGCCAGGCGTCCGGCTTTCGCCAGACATGTTTGACTTTTTATCACGGCCCTGTCCGGCCTAATATTTAAAAGTCCAGCATTTTGTCATTGAAATTGAAGAAACTAACTAGATCCGCACGCAATCACGCAACGAGAGCGATGTAGAAAGATCGAATGTAGCAAATAGCGCGGTTCCACGATCTTGAAACCACAGGCCGAATATTCGACCACGACCGCACTCATGTCCGACTACGGTTCTCCGTCTGTCCGGCTTTGGAACCCAAATGTGCGGCTTTTTCAATCGTTTTGTCCGGCCTTGCGGAAAAATCAATACCAAGAAAAATTGTTTTTAATAAATAGTTTTGCAAAAATAATTACTCTCTATCTAAAACAGATCATGCACAGGTGAAAGAAAAGGTTGATGTCGTGTGGTATCATGAATTCAAGGCATACAGGATTGAAATATACCACCGACAAGAACGTAGCTCTTAAATAAGACGATGACGATCTTTACTAGAGTTTATTCGATATTTTAAGCTCCTCCATATTGGTTTATTCACGTCTATTCGCTATACAGCACAAGCCGTGCCGTTCAACAGTCAACCTTTCAACTTCGTAATAGATTTCATACTTTTGAAAAGTTAATCCAACATTCCTTCACGACATTTACCTTAGATATAACGTTCTAAAACAGATGGCGTTTGTACGTGGCGCTAGCACTTTGCGAACCTATTGACGAAGTATTAGATGTCTGGTATAGGAAATTCGAGCATTTTCCAATATCTAAGGGAAATAGCGTTAGCGGCTGACGAGAAATAGGAATGCGCTTTAGATCTATTGAGCTTCTGGGAGCCTGGTACTTTTAATATTAGATAGTGTAATGTGTGGATGTCCAAATCAAGGGTCCAAATCAAGTCCAATTCAATCAACCCTAATGCTAGTTTCTTACTATTAGTAAGTAGTAGATAGCGTAATGTATGGAGGTCCAAAAATGGTCCATAAGGTCTAGAACAATCATGTCGTATTACCTTGTAGTCGCTAGAACTTCTAGCGACTACAAGGCGGCGAAAAACGTCGCAAGTAACTTTTGCTCACTTTTCCCATATTTTTTACTTCTAGTTTTTAAATTACTAGTTTGTTCAAATTTAGAAAGGTTCCAGATTGTTATTTTAGCGAGGCTTTTAGTATTGCTCGATTGAAAATGTCATCATCAGCTACAAGAAGACTACTACTAGATAACAACTCAAGAAGATAATTCACCATAATCATCGCACGCTTGGCAGGCGAATTGCCAAAGGTGTCACTACTTCTGGGTGTCAACGACGTGACTGGGAGTGTAAAAAGATCAAGTAGCACTTGATCCAATACAACATTTGTCCAAATTGCATTTGGTCTACATGCATCTGGTCAAACGCGTAGATTGTCTGAAGTACAGGCGAAATAAATATAATTATAATATTAGAAAAACAATACAATTATGTAATACTCATGGCGGTCTCCTATTGAGGTAGCCATTTAAAAACTACTTGTATAAATAAAATGGACATGAATATTTGATGATCAACGAGTTTGACCAAATTTTCGAGGACCAACTACGATTTAGACGAAAAGCGTATTGGACAAAGTAACTGAAGTAAATTAATGCGAATGAAGTGTTGAAAATAAAAACGTAACAGTTTGACGTATTTACGCACGCATGACGCATTGGACCAAGTAGGTCGACTTCAGTTACTGCGAATGAAGTGTGGAGGAAGTACGCAGCAGTTTGACGTCTTTATTTCCCTTAGTTGCACCGTCCTTCGTAGAAAGAAGAGACTCTTAAGCATAAGCGTGTGGCGTGGGGAATGCTAGTACAAGAGCTTGGAGCATGAGAGTTGTTAGGAAGTTTCTTGAAAGTCCGCGAATTTTTATCTGAGATTATTTCGTAATTCTCATACAAGCTTCCATTTCCACAACTTTTGGAGATGAAATTCGTTTCAGTGAGCACCTAGAAGCCAAAGGAACAACGTGTAAAATTACAAGTTTGTAGTCTTTGCTGTTTCTCTATCAATCAATCTTATATTCTTTATTTTACACCAAAACATAAACAGTAAAATACAGAGACAAAATACAAGAGGCACAAAATAAGTAGGTCTTATCGCTAAGAAGCGATTTCTTCCATGCAACCTTAGGGTAGAGGAAACGGTACACTAAGGTTATTTAGAAGGATCGCTCTTTAGTGATAAGATCGCATTTAAAAATGCGACGTGAGGGACATAAAACATTGTATTTTCGTGTTTGGTTTAATTCTATACTTAGTAAAACTGTAACAGAAGTGTGTCTGTAGAATATTAACAACAAAAAAGTTACGATGTGGTTTTTAGGTGTCCCTGATTCCATATCACCAATTTTTGGATTTTTTGTCTGTCTGTTTGTTTGTTTGAACGAGCATCAAATAAAAACTACTGAACCGATTTCGATGAAACTTTTTTTGTTTGATAGCTTATGATCTGATTTTAAATCTGGTATATAATTTGTGCGGACAAATTCGCGGGTTAACGCTCGTAACGTATATTTTCAATGATTCATTCGTTCACTAGTGACGACACTTTTTTTGGAACACCCTGGGCAGTCAGCCTACGTCCATTGCTGACTGACTAATCTTTCCACTACCATATGAATACGTAAGAAGAAGATTGATTCATTCATTCTTTGTAGTTCTGGAGTTTATGAGATGAGATCAGTCTGTCAGTCAGTCATTAAATGTATTTACCTATTTATTTATAAAGATAATTGTATTAATTTTTCAAAGAAATAATCGATCATAAAGATTAGCAAAGGATTACATAAAATAGTTGATTAACGACAACAATCTAGGTTCTAGTGGTGACCTAACCGAAACCTAGCGTTTACTAAGGGCTTTTAACTTCCACTTCCTGTCCCTTAAACATTCGCCAAAGCTCTTTGGAACTGTATAGTATAATTACGTAACTTGGCGGTTACTTAGTCCTTCCGTTTAGTGTTGTCTTACACACAGAGTCGATATCGATAGCTGTAATCCGATATCTAATGAATAATATCGATTGCAGGTGCTAGGACGTTATCGAGGTTGATTCTTGATTTAGAATAGCTTCAATTGTGTTGGGAATAACATTTTAATCATCAACACAGCTGCTGTCCCGTTGGGAAGCGGGTACTGCTTTTCTTGTATGTTTCTCTTCCATTTCACTCCATCCTAAACATCGTTGCTCGCAGCTATCCATTTCCTTTTTTACAACATCAGGTAATCATAATTTTGTATTTAAGATATTAAAATTTGTTCTTATTTCTCTAAGAGCCTTTTCTCACGCAGCGCTTTCACCGTCGCGTTAGAAACGCAGCGTAAAGTAGGATTTACATGGGTCGATTTTTGCCGTACGGTTTGACTGTTTAGTTTGACATATAACGACTTGAAATATAACCTCATGCAGCAATGTACACACGGCGACACATCATACAAAACCAACATAAGCTAGCCGCGCAACATTAACGTTACTCGACCTACGCTCGGCCAGCTTATTTTGGTTTTGCATAGCTTGATGTGTCGCCGTGTGTACTACAAATCGCACTTAATCGCATGGCGAAAATTGATCCGTACAAATCTGTCTTTAGCCCTTTATATTCATCATCTTCATCATCATCATTGTCTTGCCCATTTCCCATTATTTGGGGTCGGCAATATGTCATCCTCTTCCATTCATCTCTCTTAGCCGTCGTTTCAACACTCACTCCTTTTTTACACATATCACCCTTCACACAATCCATCCATCTTTTCTTCCTAGAACAGCCATCCACATTCATACTTAACACTACGAAATTCATTGCAAAAATAAACACTAAAAAAAATTTAAAAACATTTAGTATACAATGAGAAATGGCCGCGATACTTTTTTGATTCATTCATTCATTATATTTATTTAAATTTCAGAAACTATCTCTAGAATCAAACTGACCATAGCATACCATCTCACAAATAAACTTAATTTACAATAAACACACCATACTCGACTCGAAATATAGGTTTCTTCTCGATTGATGTATATCAAACGTGAAAAACATCTCTCGTAACCTAAAAACAAATGTAATCCAACGATTTCTCCGCTATCCCAAGGGTACCATACATCCATGTCAGGTGAGATTCACATGTGAAGAAACCTGAAAGTGTTGTGGTTCCGGCTGAGGCTTTTCCCCCTTTTTTCCCCATGGATGCTTTACGAGGCGACAATATGGGATAAGGCCTGTGCCCTGCAGTGGGACGTTTATAGGCTGATGATAGATAGATAAACAATTTATTTGCATAAGTAACACACACATAATATTACAGTTCACAACAAGTTTACAAAACAAGAATACAACGAAGCATCAATAGAACAACATGTAATTTATTGTATGCTACAGCAGCAAATAGGTCCCAGCTCAACATAGACCTTGCCCGAAAGCAGGGTGTTGATTTTCAGATGTAACCTTTTTAGTAGTAGTCAGACGCAGCAACCAATGAAATGAGTGATAATAAATAATTGTAAGTTCAAATGAAATGTCATATCATGGAAGAAAGTATAAAGAGGTAATGATGAATGGGATAAGGTTCCTTTTGCAGAATTGTTCATACATTAGCTGTGGTGATTCAGTAGTGGACGCTATGGTAGTGGCGAGTAACCATGCCATATCTCCGTCCGTACTAATGAGTTCTTTGGAATTTATGTACGGCAAGCTTTTGCGCTCGACTTCGTCCGCGTGGAATACCCCTTTAGAGGTCGATTTATGAAAAATCCTTTCTTAGCACACCCCTACATCTTCTGTAGACTATGTATTCCAAATTTCATATTTCTATCATGAGCGGTTTAGGCTGTGTTTTGTCTGTTAGTCAGTCACGGAACTATTTTGTGAGTAAAGATTTGCAACACCATTGGCTTTTCGGTGAAGGAAAACAATGTAAGGAAACCTGAATGCTTCGATTTCGATGTGATTTTAATTGGCGACGGGCTCACTCCCCGTCACACTGGAAAGATTTTCAGTACTACTAGTGAAAAGTAGATGTTCTGAGTTTTCAGAATATCTCTGACTAGCACCTCGGGGAATATAGTTGTGAGCATTTTAGTGAAAAGTAGATGTTCTGAGTTTTCAGAATATCTCTGACTAGCCCCTCGGGGAATATAGTTGTTAGCTTATACATATAAATAAACATACATGATGAATAATTTTAATAAAGATATTTGCAATTTTACTTGATTCTCGTAGCTCTATTGCATTAAAATCAAATTAAAATACAGAGAATCGATGTAAACAATTTTATTCAGTCATGTTCATGTCAAAATGTAATTTATTCGTACAGAATCGGTCGAAACATACGCAATCGAATGCGAATGTGTGTGGATTCGAAGAGATTGCATTAAAATTAAATGGAAAATTTTTGTGTTTTTTCGAAAATGTAAATTTTAATTGGCTTTAGCTTGAATTGTATTACATCTCTTCATGACATAATTGAGGATCATAATGTTTTCTACAGTAAATACTGTCAGACATGTATAAACTAACGACCAAATACTCTCTTTAAGAGTGGTCATACGTCAACCATCTGAGATTTAACACCCGTATGGCGATTACCTAACCCTGTGCTGCCGTTCTTATAAAGACTGCAGTAAGTGTTTTTGAAAAAATTAATCATTTTTACAATCTACATACATCTACAGTTTTACATTTCTACAATCTTACAGAAGCATAACGCATCCTTAGCAAAACAATGCATTAATTAGATAGTAAAGTATACCCCCGCCAACAAGAATCGAATCCCAGACTTGCATAGCAAACGTTACCTACAATTAAGGAATCCTTTTGACGAGCTCTGGATCGACCATACTTACTACAATCTTGCTTATTATATCCCCCTCTTCCGAATGAGGTAGGTATAAGAATCAAAGTTTCATATAGAGCTAGTCACAAAGATTCAGGAAACGTACACAACTTAACAAAAATTTGATGATGATGATGATTTTGAACTAATACTTTTAGGTAAATAAAAAACCAAACACACATTTCTTTATTCTTCTTGAAAGAAACATTTCCATCTAAAACTTAAAAATAAAGTTATTTTTAATTCGGGTTTTCCTTATAAACAGAGATCGTCAACCTTTGGACAGTCATTGACTGAAGATCATCGTTTTGAATACGATTCCATGAAATCAAATACACTATAAAAAATGATATTTATTTCATAAAAATAAAAACTGCGTATCCACGACTGGCTTCGTCCAAACAAACAAAAAACTGAAAAATAATATATATCTAATATAATATATCGAAGAGTGATTTACCGATACATTTAAAGAAAAACAAAAAAAAATTTCCGATATAAATATATGTAGCCTTCATTCCCAATTCTAATCTAAAGAGTGGAAATTTACCAATTCTTTCGATGAAAAAATATTATTTGTTCCTTTTCAATCGATTGTACATTATTTTACACCAAAAACATAGTACACAGAGAGTAAACACAAAGGAAATACAGAAGGTACAAAAATAGATAAATATTTAAATGATTCACACATTTCGTCGGAACAAAATTTTCCATACCAAAATTAATTTTGTTTTTATCTTGTCTCCAAACAAAAGAAACATTTTTGTCAGTAAATTTCAAATTAAAATGGAATATTCGCGTGATAACAACGAAATTAAAATGGTATACAACAAAGAACTTTAATAAATCTTTTACGATTGACAAAACAATTCTGTAAATTAAAAGCGATTGGGGACACGCCATTGCGGGTAGAATACTAAACTGGTGTTACGACATTGGTTTATATGTTTTTTGGAAAACTAATTTCATCAGTTTTATCCTTTTATCACACAAAGAACAGGTTTCACCAACCTTTTTCTTTTTTTTTTTATTTAACAAAAGCAATTTATTGTTGTAAATTTATACAAATAAGTTCAAATAACACTGTTTTTATTTTCTGAAATTTTTGCATGACATTAACATGAAAAAATTATGATGATACTATGATTTTGATACTGAACTTTACATAGATACCAATAATAGAAAATAAAATAAATAATAGAATAATTAAGCAAAGTAGTCATATATTGGTATACAAAGGGAGATCATATCTTCCAAGAGAACAAATTCGCAAAGGTGACTGTTTTAAGTGTAAGGACGGAAACTATAACAGACAAAGAAATGAGCAAAATGCATTCAAACCCTACTTTACCGATGTTTTACATTTCTACAATCTTATAGAAGCATAACGCATCCTTAGCAAAACAATGCATCAATTAGATAGTAAAGTATACCCAACAAGAATCGAATCCCAGACTTGCATAGCAAACGTAAACAGGGAAACGCAGCCGGCCCGATCGATATGTCGCGGTAAACACGGCGGTTGCCATGGCAACGCGGCGGGAGATTTCGTCACTTCCCCCCGCCACCCTTTGCTTACCCCATTACGTAGGGTTACCATGTAAGATTAGATTGGAAGGTCAGAGTACCGGATTTGCTAACGTGTGGATTTTTTTAAACCTTTTTGTTAATGTTAATAACAAACTTTTTTTAATGTTACTGTGGATTTGATGATTTTTGAAGGTCCGCAGTGCCTATTATTAACAAAGATAACAAAATACATTAAATTTTACAAACAGTGTGTAACAAAACACCCTAGTAAGGGGTGGTTAAGATTAGACCATCAAACGGAACACCTTTCAATATGGAACCAACATCGAGAAAAAATAAAAAGAATCTACTGTCCCATATATTTCAGCCGAGTAGTACTGCAGTTTTGTATGAAACCGCAGATTTTTTTAAATATATATTTTCTCGATGTTGGCTCCATGGTGAAAGTTAACAGTTACACCCTGTAGTAGAATTATTTTTTTCACTGCAGATTAATAAACATTTATTTAATATTGAAGAATCTGAAACTTTTAATACCCGGGCTAAAAACTTCAAAAGTCCGGATATGTCCGGAGTCCAGAAATAGCCGAACGTGTGGTAACCCCCTTGAGGGCGCTGTCCGCAGCAGGCTTTGTGCTGTGACGCACCATTGTCGATGTACGAAATTCAAAATTTGTTTACGTTATGTTTGATTGTTGTCGTATGTGATTATAATGTTGCATTTTATTGCTGTTATATTGGTATATTAAATTAGGTATTAATTTGGAACTAACGGCTCGCTGAAATTTAATCATTAAAATGGTAGCCAATATGTTTAGTGCGCATTGAAAATAATATCGATAAATAAACCAAAATACTTTTACAATCTTTAAGGTGTGCTTGTGTACAATAAAGTGTTAAATAAATCGTTCACTATTTAACCAATATTGGAATCGCGAAAAAAGTTTGTTGTTTCATAGAAAACGTCAATGGTTACCTACTCGACCCAAATGTATGGAACAGCTGATTTCTTTTATCGATTTCAATGATGGTTCCATAGTGAAGGTTGTTCAGTTTGATGGTCTGAACTGACCAATAAGGTGGTGCCTTTTTGAAAATCTTATGTCAAGTAATTCGGACCTGTCTATGCGGGGCATGCTCTATATCGGCAACCACAACAACGCACAATGCATTTTACTTTATTTCTCTGCCATTTATGTTATTCGGTAGCATTCTTTGTAATTTATTAGGTCGGAATATTTTCCTTGTGATATTAAATCTGCCATGGTTACTTAAAACTCCGAGTTCGCCACAAGCTTTTGTCTCGAAACGTTTTCTGCGCCATTTTTTATGTCGCGACTTATATTAACAAATCTGTAAATACGCGAAATAATAAGCTTGCAAAAGCTAGTATATTTATCTGCCCGCCCTCTCAGGGAACAAAGTCGTGAGCATATGCGTAAGTATTTACACTGTCCTTTAAAAATTACGAAAAGCATGGACACAATACACGCCTTGAAATTGAGGCATTTTGGTTTCATCACGATGTTTTCTGCAAAAGTCAGTGGTGTTACATATCGAATATAAGGTCCATAGTTAAGAAAATTATCAGACTAACAAATCTCATCAGGAATCGTCAACATTTTTGATGACACTTAGCAATTTATTAGATATCGCATCTGTGTTCAGCGCACTCACACAATTCCTAACCAACTAGAATTAAATATCTAATAAACAATATATGGTGCTTCTTAATATGCTGACACTTTTTTAAGGGGATGATCAGACTGTCAAACTGAATCTAACGCACCAACATGGAAATCACACAAAAAAAAATCAGCTCTTCCATACAAAACTACAAACCTACTCGAGCTAAATGTAAGCGTCTACGCAAAAAGGGTCCAGTTGTCGGGTTTTGAGTTAAGGTTATATTCGGCATCTAGACCAGTCACATAATCATATGGAACTATAAAAAAGCTGGGTTAAAGTGCCGACCATTGGACCCTTTTTGCGTGAACGCCCACAAATGTATGGGATAGCTGATTTTTTTTTGCGATTTCGTTGTTGGTCCCATAGAGAAAGTTGTTCAGTTTGATGGTCTGATCATCCCCTTAAAAAAGGTGTCGGCATATTACCCTGTATATCAACTCACAAATTCCATTGCCAAAGAATTCCCACGGAAACTTACCTGTAATAGAAAATAAAAGAATTACATTAGAAAATCATGTTAAACCAATTTTGAAATACAAAAGAAAACCGAAACAACGGCTTCTAACAGTTTAAACCATTCGTTATTATAACAAAAGCATTGTTTTTAGGACAATAGGCCCCCTTTCATAGCATTCTCAATTGGGATGTTCGACCAACTTTGGGAGATCGGTTGTGATTATCCCGAGGGATAAAATTTTAATAGTCCCAAAATGATGATAATGAGTTTTAGTGAACATTTTAGAACAATGCTTTAGTTTTCTGTTAATTTTGTAGTAGACATCTTTGAATTCAAAAGAGGGTAACGTCTAACTTTAGAAGCTTTAAGAGGGTACTGAGCCTATTGTGCTGCACTTAATCGTATTTTTTTAATTTCTAAACAATGAATAATTGAACAACATTTCCAAAAAAATTGCGGATTTTTATGCTTATAGCTATTATCGTTTAAGGATACTAACATTATAAAAACTACAAACATTATAGAAACACATCCGCAGTGACCCGATAAATTGAAAATCAGCAATGACTACAACGTGACATTCTTGTTTTTTTTGAAATATTGTTTAATTGTTAAGAAATAAATAAATACGATTCGAGGCAGCACATTAGGCTCGGTGCAGCCTTAACAAGTTGTTGGAAAATCCCTCAGTTATTATTACTTATTTATTAATTTATTTATCAGAAACATATATCATTTTACTGGTTATTTAAAAATATAAACAACAAAACAATACAGGTACAAAAACAACATAATTATGTAAAAAAGTTAGTCGGGCACGCGACGCACCCCACGAGTCATGGTTCCAAGCATGCTGGCAGCGTTGCACCTTTGTACAGCTAAGGTCGGGTGCTTCCCCACGATATGGTCCCAACCATGCTGGTAGTGTCCCCCTTTGAATAGCCAAGCATGGTTGGAAAATTATTTATCTTCTGAAGAAGATGTTATATTGCACGACAAGTCAGTAATGGCCGTATCGAATAAATTTATGAACACAAATATGTGAACAACTTCACGTATGTTGGTGAATCCGGATTTGTAAGTGACGACGGTTGTTGGCTGAAGCGGATTCTGTTAATATTAAGATGGTTCACGATGTCTCGGGCCCTCATGATTAAGAGAATATGATTCAGAGCGCGCTTCATAAAAATCTAAGTCTGTATATTTTCAATACTAATCAATTAGAGTCAATGACATTTTTCAGAAACAATCTAGAAACTAATATCTATGCTTGTATGTTGTAAGATTTTTGTTAAAATGTATAGTTAAAAAGTTACAGTGCCTCAAAGATTTCCATACAAATCTTAAATTAATCCTAGCATTGAAACTGTAGGTATATTTTAACGAAAATCTGACAACATAAAAGCATTAGTTTCAAGATTTTTCCTGAAAAATTTCATTGACTTTAATCGGTTAGTATTGAAAATATCATCAGTTTATTACCACCAATTGCGCTAGTTTAAAACATCCAAGTTCAATCCTTATCCAATTTAATTTTTAATGAGCTTGCAATTCCATTACTATTTATCTGTGTTATTTCCGTATCGCGCTTAACTTGACTTATTTACTATGTGACAGCATTTAACGTTTGAGCCATCTGTCAAAACGGCTCTAACGGCTGTCATGAGCTGTACCGCGATTATGCGCGCAATACCAAATGAGTAAAAAGCTAAGCTTCGCACACGGTCCAATCATGGTTCAGTTGCTATTTATTTACCGCAATTGCGCTCCAGACTTCGTTTGTATGGAGCAAGCTACGAATTATATCCCTCTCCGTAACTCCGCTACCGAAGCTCTCATGACATGAAAGTATCCTGAATCAAATTCTTGTTCATACAAGCATACATAAGAAGGTATTATTTTCATGATCCAAGGTTGTTAACATACATAAACAGGATCATTAGAATTTCACAGGACTAGAATTATTAACGATTACGATCCCTAGGGATGTGCCGTCGACGTTTGTGGTACAATTCAATTTCGATTATTAAATCGGCTTACGAATTTAATCGAGTTTCGGAATAGCGTGTCATTCATCGTTAATTCTCACCTTGATTGAGTTTGTGTTGAGTTACCGACAGTGTTTGTAGATGCAAATTAAGATGTGTTTTGTTAGGAACCGTAGAAGTTGTTAGGAACTGTCTACACTTCTAAATTTCTGATTCTGTGTGTAGCAACGGGTTCTTTGTCACACTAGCTTAGACGGAGTGGGGCGTCTTTTTTCCCGAGTGAAGCAGTGTAAATTGGCTGAAAACTGGATAAAATTAAGTAAAACATCTTCTTAGTAATCTTACAATAAGCAAATTATAATTTTTATACAGGGTGTAAGTGACAGCCTAGCACATACTGAAACGGTGATCTCAGACCATCAAACTGAACAACTTTCAGTATGGAGCCTACCTCAGGAACGCGAAAAAAAATTTGCTGTCCCATACATTTTCGTCGGGTAGGTAAAGCAGTTTTGTATGGCACAGCTGATTTTTGTCACGTTTCCTGAGGTAGGCTCCATACTGAAAGTTGTTCAGTTTGATGGTTTGAGTTCACCGTTTCAGTATTTGCTAAGATGTCACTTACACCCTGTATAAATCCAGCGCACTCAAGCACAGAAACACGTTAACGTTTTACACTTAAAATACGCATTTTTAAATATCTCACCTGAGATTAGGGGGAGGGGGTCTAGCCAAATCTCACGACATCTCACTAAAATCACCTCACGTAATTAATGGACCTAAGGCAATACGACAAAATTCATAGTGACTTTTGCCCAACAAGGGGACGAGAGGCTTTTAAGAAAAGTATTAACAGTAGCATTAAACAGTTTATCGATTCAAACGCTATTTCCAAATCAATCGACCCACATCCCAACACTATTTTCGCGCGAATAGTAAAAGTTCATTAACCTATTATACGACGACTCAGCCGAGAACTTAATTAGTAACGACCTAGTCAAAATTAAGTACGTGACTTAAATACCTTAGCGTACGTAGTATCATGATCACGATACTATCAACTTTCCTTGAAAATGTGCACATTTCTAAGAACTAAACATATTCAAGCTTTGCAAAAGTGAAATGAAAATCTTGATGCTTGAACTGACAGACATAAAAAACTGTCAAGCGCGAGTCGGATTACTCGCGCACCAAGGGTTCCGTATCATCACATAAATATTAACTAACCAAACAATTTTATTTTTCCGTAGCACGAGACCGACTCACACTTGACCAGTTTTTATTATTTGTTGTTATACTGTAGAGTTTGTACTATAAAGATAAAGGACTCGGATAAGGAAGATTGTTTGCTCTCTGTATATTATGTTTTTTGGTGTCAAATAAACTATAATTGAATTGAATTGACTCTCTAAAGTATGTAACTTTTAAGTTTACACCTTGTATAATAATACCAGAATAAATTTATTAGGGGAGTTTCATACTATCAATTTGATATATTTTTATTTATCGACCACTGCGTCGGATCCTAGAACTAGAGGGTAATTGCGGTAAATAAATCGCAACTGAACCATGATTGGATCGCGTACGAAGCTAACGCTTTTTACACATTTGGTATTGCGCTAATCGCGGTACAGCTCATGACAGCCGTTAGAGCCATTTTGACAGATGGCTCAAACGGTAAAAGCTCAATCTAATCTAAACTATTATAAAACTGTAACAGGAAGTTTGTCTGTACATTGAAAATTTTAACAAAAAAAAAGTTACGATATGATTAGTAGATATCCCGGATTCCATATCAACATTTTTGAATTTTTGTCTGTCTATTTGTTTGTTTGTGTGTTTGTTTGAACCAGCATCACGCAAAAACTACTGAACCGATTTTGATGAAACTCTTTTTTGTTTGATAGCTTATTATCTTGCTTAAAATCTGGTATATAATTTGTGCGGACAAAGTCGCGGGTTAACGCTCGTACTCAATATATTTATTGCTTTCAGTCACATAGTACATAAGTCATGTTTAGCGCGATACGGAATTAACAGTTGAATAGTAATTGGATTGCAATGTGATTAGAACTGAAATTTGATTAGGATTGAACTTGGATGTTTTAAATTAGCGCAATCGCCATTCTGATATCGCTTTTGAGAAGATACAGTATTCTGCAACATTCTTTTATTCAAAGTACTTGTTGAATTACAGTCAAATAGACTAGAAAAATTACAAAGTCCGGAACTAGGTTTCTAGGTTAGCAAATAAAGGTCTAAATTAAAAGTAATATATTAAAATACCGCATAAAATGTACGAGCACACATTATGAACTTACATTATTTCCCTAAGGATTCAACGTTCCATTTTTAAAGTTCCAGTGTAAACCAAATTCATTATTTAAATACAATTTTAAACCAACTTTTGAACTTTATCAGTGAAGCTTTAAGTTTATTTGACAATAGCTTGTTTTCAGTTAGGTACAACGTTTTTCCGTGAAAATGATACTTTACCAGGCCGGTCATTGTATCGGGGATAATACCTAAAGTTGAATATTCGAAAAAGCTTTACAATAAATTATTTTATCTGAAAAACCGATGCAGGTTTTGTTGCTATTTTTTTTTATGTGACATTGACATTTCATTAGTCGCGTTATAAGTTTTACACCGTCAAAATTGGCCGTGTAAAATTTACTCTCAACTTATTCATAGATTAGGGTTGGTAAAACGCAAAATCAGTTTACTCTGGAGTAACCGGCGAGTTAATCTAAGAATAAAATTTACTCGCGTTTGGTCGAATCGGGCCTAAGTGTAACGCTTTTTAAGGTGGTTTCAGTCCATACAAAAGTTTCACGCACAATACGCGTAGACGGTATTAATAAAAGTAATATATTATAAATGGAAAAATAGTTTTGAAAATCTAGTTGCCGCGTAACAAATAACATTTGCAATTTATAATATAATTACGAAGATATAAAGCTTGTAAACTTTTGTATGAAAAATTTCAAAGCTTTATATCTTCGTAATTATTTTATAAAATGCAAATGTTATTTGTTACGCGGCATCTAGATTTTCTAAACTATTTTTCCATATATACAAAGTTACTTATATCAATACCGTCTGCGCGTATTGTGCGTCAAAGTTTTGTATAAAATTCAACCCTCTGCAACCGCCTTAAGTTTAAACCCATGCAGGGTTTAAATGTTTATTTGTATTTTTGTAACACCCTCTATATAGTATATTTAAAGGGCTGGTTTAGAAGTTTAGACCAACATCTCACCATTAAACCAACTACGTAATCGAGAAAAAAACCGTTTTTTTATACAAAACTGCAGTACCTACCTACCAGACTCAAATATATGGGACAGATTTTTTTAATTTTATTGCGATTCGACGTTAGCTCCATACTAAAAGTTGTTCACTTTGGTGGTCTAAACCACCCTTTTAATATAACTAGGGTGTTTTGTTACACCCTGTATATAGTGGTATCCTGCAGAGGGGTATCTTTAGCAGTTTATATCTAGTTGGTTTTCAACAACAGCGACGGCATTATTGCAGCAGCGCAGCTCAACTGTTTAATGTGAAAGTACTCTAAGTCAAACTTAGTGAATCACATCATCAAAGCTTTTAGCACCCTTAGGGAAGGTGTCATCTAATCTATCTAACCACAACCCTTCAAGGTACAATCAGCAACGAAAGCAACGCTAATATTGAATACTAGAATGTAAGAGTCCTCACAGAATCTAGGGTCTACTGCAGGCATGTCAACTTCCTCCCTCACTGTATTTTCTTGCGGCCCTATTGAATTTTAAGAACAGCTTCCCGATGCGGCCCGCGAGCGTACCAAATTTTACCAGTAGTACATAGGTATGAAAAATTTCGGTCATGGTCAATGGTCATGATGTGAAAAAATTCGAGCTCGCTTCGCTCGCTCCACCAATGACTTTAGGTTTAACATGCCTGGTCTAAAACTAACTAAGACTAAACTTTAGTCAGTTGAGGACGCTATAAATGTTAGTTTAGTCACTAAAGAATGATATATGGAGTCAGCTTACTTTTTCTGTAGCCATCTCCCTTTTGCAATGGAATGAAGGTAAGTCACTCGACTAACTGGCCACTAGTTATTCATATTCCTTCTAACTTTGATTTAATTCGTTGCGGGTTCCAAGACAGATTAGAGTAATCTCCCGAGCTTGGTTTGAGCCTGGTTTACAGGAGTTACAGCGGTGGGAATAAGTGGTGTGCCTATATATGCCCGTTAAAGGTAAGCGGATCTTAATAAGGGCGGACCACAGCGCAAAAATCCCCCTAAATCGCTTCTATGCAATTTACTCGTACATGAACTAACACATACTACGCCTCGCCCGAAGCGGGTCATTTTGCGCAGCGGATTTCCGTCGTGTGCTAAGAGCAAGCGGAACTTTTTACGTCTGCCAGTATTAGTCAAACTAAAAATCCGTCATCGATGCGTTGCAACCCGGCCCGCTCTAGTATGCGAAGTACGCATTTTCCGCTGCGATGCGGCCGCCCTAATATGCGCTTACCTTACAGCAGCAAGAAATCAGTCTTCATTACTAAAGCATACAAAGACTTTTCTGCTAACCATACAAGGAACATAAATCAGGATTTACCTCGAGAACTCTGTCAAAGCTATGTTAATTCCCGCCTACACACTACGCGAAATCTTAATTATGGATATTAATTACCGTATTTGCACTTTCGACTGGGGACGTACATTTGCATTTTACGTGCTTATAATTTTGAATTTCTGTTAAACAAATGTACTTCTATTGTATTAGCGGTATTAAACAGTACTGAAGTTTAGTTAGATTTGTGTAAACGGTGAAATTGTGATGGTTCGATGACTGAAAATTATGCTTTGTTCCTTTCATCACAGTAAAATAAATGGATAGGCCCAAAGCGCATTTAGATGAAGTCATGAAGCTTACAAAGTAGAATGACGTTTTTAGACGATTCTTCAAAGTATAGGCAACATTGACTAGCAAATATTTAACTTATGTTTCTCGTTTGAAATGTTCGCGTGAGGTCTGGCCCATACATGAATGTATGTTTGTTACTTTGATAGCTTTGTTTAACAAAACCTTACAATTTTGGTACTCCAATACATGACCTACGTATGGGGTGGTCGAAACCTTTGTTACAACAATAAATTTTTATGCTTAGTAATGAAATAACTATTGGTATATTTGACAAGTTCTGGCTTAACTTTAAGACTTCATCATAAGTACTTAATTACAATCAGATTAATTTCAAAGCTGTGATAGAAAAAGCTACAGTATTAAGCACAGAAATAAGGTGTATCTAGTCACCCAATTTAAAATGTAGGTCATCCTAGAAACTTGTTTACAATGTCACGTGTATTAACATCATTAAACTTCTATGAAACATAAGCGCAAAAAGCTTGTTTCTACGTTGGCCTAAATTTCAAATAGGTGGAGTCTAACTTCAGCGACTTCTTTGGTTTGACTGTATGAGGTCTTCTTCGTCTTATCGTGTGGGCAGAGTTTTTTCAGACCGCCTTTTACGGCCTCTGACGTGATTTTTATAATGTAACGACTACTACCACCAGAGATAGTAGCCGGGACCAACGGCTTAACGTGCCATCCGAAGCACGGAATCATTTTTTTTCAGACAATCAGGTGATTCAGCCTGCAATGTCCTAACCAACTGGGGAAAAACGCAGAAAGTGACATATCACTAGGTGTCCCCCGTGGGAATCGAACCCAAGACCTCCGTGTCAAGAGCTCTTTACCATTAGACCACGGAGGCAGTTTAAAAGCTATTTCATCCAGACACAATTAGGTCAATAATTCTATGTAAGAAAAAAATTGGTAAACTTATTCGTATTTTGAATTTGTGAACACGAAAAAGTATACAAAATTCTAAATTGATCGATAAAATATTTAAGTACCAATGCCATAATGAAACTTACCAACTTCTGCATTTCAAGTAGGTACCTTATGGTTCATATAAACACTTGAGACCAGATTTAGCTATGAAAAAAGAAATCCTGCTCAAAAAAATTTGGGCGATAAAAACTCTTGGGACAAAAGAATTGAATAAATGCGAAAGTTTCTGTATTTGTATGTATGTTACCTTTTCACGGCTAAACAGCTGAATAGTTCTTTCAGAAACATAAGCGGGGAGATAATTATCTGTTGTGCGATGTTCTTTGTCATGTTCTGGTTTAGTGCTGTTCTGCTTTATATCAACATAGGCAACATAAAAATTCCACGGAAATTAACTTAACATCTTTTGAGTAGCCACAAAGAAAAATTGGTTTAATAAAGCATAATCTAAAAATACGACGTAAGCAATAAATAACATCTTGTAATCAAAGAAGCCGATTCGGTTTCGCCTATACTCTGATAGTAGGATTTTCTGCTTTTGACAATACACAAAAGCCGTGGTGGTCCAGTGGCGAGTAACGTTGCCCGCCGTGCAGGAGGCGATGGTTCGATCCCCGTCCAGGCCGACTCGTACCAATGAGTTTTTCGGAATTTATGTACGATTTGTAACACCACTGGCTTTTTCGGTGAAGGAAAACATCGTGAGGAAACCTGCATGCTTCAATTTCGAGGCATGCATTATGCCCACTGTCCATTACAAGTGGCGACGGGCTCACTCCCTGTCACACTGGACAGAGTTTCGGTACTACTGAAACGTGGATGTTCTGAGGTTTCAGAATATCTCTGACTACCCCCTCGGGGAATATAGTCGTGAGCATATGATGACAATAAACAAATTAAATGAGAAATGAGTTTAAGCATTCAGTAAGCTAAATTTTTAATAAACTTTAATTGGTACACGCGAATGTAAATAATAGGTACATGCCCATTTTGTTCATAAATAATTTGGGAAGCAGATTTCGTTGCCGAATGGCCAGATCAACATTTATTTTTGTAAATTAATAATGTTCAAATTAAAAGTTCGAACGCTGATTACTTTTAAAGGACGACGTTTCGTCATTTTTGCTATTTTAATAAAATATGGAACTATGTATTATTTAAGTAGGTATAGCGCATCGTGGGTAGGCCCCCCACACGGTGGACCGACGATCTGGTGAAGGCAGCGGGAACCCGTTGGATGAGGACAGCGCAGGACCGGTCGTTAGGGCGATCCTTGGGGGAGGCCTATGTTCAGAAGTGGACGTTTTTCGGCTGATATGATGATGATGAAGTAGGTATACTTATTTTATTTAATCAAGGTTTATAACGAGGTATTCTACGTATTCGGAATACGGACCATATTGTATATCATCGCGCGAGGATACTCGTTCAACAGTAAATACCATAATAAGAATAATTTCACACTTGTTATATAGCTTTTATAACACTATGCTTTTATTTTATTACTAGCGTTAAACCCGCGACTTTGTCCGCACAAATTACATACCAGATTTTAAGCAAAAAAAGTTTCATCAAAATCGGTTCAGTAGTTTTTGCGTGATGCTCCTTCAAACAAACACAAACAAACAGACAGACAAAAAATCCAAAACTTGCTGATATGGAATCAGGGACACCTTAAAACCATATCGTAACTTTTTTTTGTTAATACCTTCAATGTATAGACACACTTTTGTAACAGTTTTATAAAAGTACGAGCGTTAACCCGCGACTTCGTCCGCACAAATTATATACCAGACTTTAAGTCAGATCATAAGCTATCAAACAAAAAAAGTTTCATCAAAATCGGTTCAGTAGTTTTTGCGTGATACTCGTTCAAACAAACAAACAAACAAACAAACACCCAAACAAACACACAAACAAACAGACAGACAAAAAATCCAAAAATTGGTGAAATGGAATCAGGGACACCTAAAAACCATATCGTAACTTTTTTTTTGGTAATATCTTCAATGTACAGACAAACTTCCTGTTACAGTTTTATAATAGTATAGATATAGACAGATACAAATGAGATTGGATTCGAAAATCAGGGAGGGATATTAATTAAACCAATTATAGGCGGGCGTAAGCGTTTAACCCGATTGCGTTTTTTCGAATGCATTTATGTATGTAGAGCCTTTTCTTTGGCATGATCTGCAGCCTAAACGGCTCAATGGATTTTAACATAAATTATTATGTCGTTAGATGTAGGGTATGTAATTGCAGGCGGGGAAGTAATAAATATGTTTTGAAATTTTTGTTTGTGCCCGATAAGATTTACAACATTCAAGTTGCTTTTTTCATTCTTTTATTAGCCTGTTTCACCCCACTGCTGGGCAAATCTCCTCTGCTCTTTCACTCGTTCCTGTTCACCTCTGTCCATTTGTCGTCAAAAGACATTCCCCAATCCCGTTTTGCCTACAAAACTGGTAAGTTTGAATGCCATTGTAGAAAACGATAGTTTCCATTTCCTTGGGAAGTATGATATTCCTCCTATTGTTTGTGTATTTGTGTGTAATTTTAGCTATCATACTCTTTATACAACGACGGAAACGAATACACTTCGTCACGTGGGTAATGTCCAGGTCATCACGCCACCTCTTTATGGGTCGACATGGACGCCGCCGACCGTTTTTGGGGATGCAGGGCAGGATGCATCGAACAGACATGACCGGCCCATTCCCATTTAAGTTTGGCGCTTTTCTCTTAGACTGTTGGCTATTTGAGTTTTGGAGCGCAAATTGGTATTTCTGACCCGGTCGGTTCGTTTAACACCTAGAATGCTCCATCTTTTTGTTTTTCTTAATAATTTGGTTTAATTTTTATGGTTGATCGGTCAATAGTGGCACACATTTTGATGAAGAATGAATCATGTTCTACTTCAATAATTAATTTCAACGATCGAATTTAACCGTCAAGCGGCGAATACCGAAAAACCGAAAGTCATCGGCAGCGACCGAACCGTCGAGGACCCGACCGCAAACGTTACAGCACGTAATTAAACGTTAATTAACCGTTAATGACGTAAACGTTATAATTATTTGGTTAATTATTTATTAAAATGTATGAGGGCTTATATTTTAACAGAATAATTGATATAGTTCAGATTAAAGCTCTCCTTGTTTTATTTATATGACAAATGTCACAAGTTATTACAAATTTCCTATGTGAATATAAATATTTAGTACCTTAGTCATGGATCTGTATTTAAATAGGGTCCTTCTTAATAGCTGGCGGTTTTAGATGATGATTAGACTATCAAACAACTTTCTCTATGAGACCAACGTCAAAATGGCAAAAAAAAATTCTACTGTTTCACACAAAACTGCCTGCAATCCTAGCTGTATTTGGGATAGGTATTTTTTTAGGATGTCGATGTTAGTTCCACAAGACAGTTGTTTAGTTCAATGGTCTGATCATCCTCCTAAAAAATCACACAATACACACAATCATCACAATATTGAGAAGGACTTTATGTTATGAGTTGTAGTGTAATGTAACTTGTCAAACACACGCATCTTCTCAAGGAATGAGGGCCAACTCCACCATGCGGCCCCATTGCGTTTTGGCTGAGGTTTTCTTCTTTATCACACAAATACAGAAATAAATTATCATTAAATTGCTAAATGGAAATTGAAAGTCAAAGAAAATCTTTCATTCGGAAGGAAATAATCCAGTCACATTTACCAAAGACCTGTAATCCCAAACCGACGGAACACGAAACTGTAAAAAGCTTAAATTCAAATTCATTCAAAACCGTCTGAATAAAATATAATTTTGAATACAAACGCTTGTACTTCTTGCAACCTGAGTATTCATAGAGCAGTAAAAGTAGCTCTAAACGTACAGTGAATAAAGTTCATAATTGTTCAGCTACCGTGAGTACAGACAAAGGTGGCCTTATCTCTTTGTAGCGCGTTTAAGTGCTTTTAAAATGGGATGCGATATTTGAAACTGTATTGTCAGTGTACAGAATATTAAGGACTTTGTCAGGCGTTCGTTTTGGTCGTACTACCTACGGCCGAATCGCTTAATCGGCGACCGATTCGGGTAACGGCGGCCACGAGACCGACGGCTGAATGACTCTATTGGCGACCGATTCGGTCAACGGCGCCTGACAAGAGGCTGACTAGAGAAGCAGTGTTGGATTTTTCACGCATAAATAATGCTAGTGTCCGTGTTGTTGTCGGCTAAGAATAGCAATAGCACCACCCAATTTCCTGCCGTGGGTGTCGTAAAAGGCGACTAAGGGATCTACCGGAGGATGGGCAGCAGCATCCTCTGAGTACACACATTCAATCGAACTGCGATCGCCAACCAGCCTGCCAAGCGTGGCGATTAAGGCAAATACCCCATTTCGGAGGACCCTATGTATGTGACAGTGGATGTCTATCGGCTGATATGATGATGATGAAATAATGATAATGCTTCTTATCGAGTCTTAGAAGAGAGAAGAAGCGCGTCGAAGGCACGTTACGGAGAGGTATAGACACTAAATCATGAGGGTCCGGATTAGCATCCGCATGGACGACATGCCATGTACCAATGAGTTTTTCTAACTTATGTACTACTGACTGCTCTTGAACGGTGTCGGAAAACATCGTCAGGAAACCAGCATACGATGAAGAAGAAATTCTGATGATGGTGAAGTCTACCAATGCGTATTGGGCATGCGGTTAGTCTTTTTATACACCCACCTAGAGGATATGCCTATGTCCAGCAGTGGGACCTATGATCATGTCGACCTATACCTTATATCTATTACAGCCTTCGTATGAGTATAATGTTCGCCTAGAAGAAAATAGACAAAATGCGCTTGAAGTTAAAGGTTGTTGGTGATTGTAACAACGTCTCTGACTATCCTGAAAACGGTCGCCAATATACGAGTAATTTTAATTTATTGTTGACTATTACGAACGTTTTTTTATTCATGTAAATCTGGAATATACGGTTCGAAAAAAACGATAGAAACCTTTTCAAAGCTTTGCATATCAATGGAAAATAGCCGCTAGTTTTATTTGAATTGGGCTTTAAACTAATCTCTGGGCACAATGAAACTTTTTTGACATTTGTGACTGTTCATCTTTAACTTTTTTTGCCTTACTTCCTTCCTGGACAGCCGCAACGCATCTTGGGCCAAATTGGAACATTATAGGGTCAACAGGAAAATACATACCTACATACAGAGTCTATCTTAATATGCAGTCGGTTTTTAGAAGGATGATCAGACCATCAAACTGAACAACTTTTCCAGGAGATCAAATAAAAAATCGCGAAAAAAAAGCTACTGTCCCATTCATCGAGTCTGATTAGTTTTTTATGGAAAAGTAGATTTTTTTCTCTATTTCGATGTTTATCCCGTACAGGAAGTTGTTCAGTTTGACGGTCTGACCATCTCCTTAAAAACTGTCACCATATTAAGAAAGACCCTGTATAATCACGTTCCGTCCCAAAAGCAGACTAATCACAGACATCCTAGATTTTTTTTCGAAATAATAATATATTTACAGCATGGCTCCCGGAGCATTTACTGCTTATTATTACGGACTGCGGGGAGACTACACCAGTGACGACGAAGCGCCCTGGTAGCTTAATCGAACCAGTGAAAGAACTTCAGCATATTGCCCCAGGGCACTCCAAAAGTTCGGACATCGGCATTTCTGGGCGTTGCCGTTGCTGGGACTTCACGGCGGATTGGGGAGCGGGAATTGGTGAGAACACGTTAGATGCCCATATCATGTGCCTATCATTTAGAGTCATTGCATCTGACTTATCTCGAAGCGTTTATTTGCCGTTCCTTTGTGGTAGGCTAAGCAAGATTGCCACCAGCTACAATTCAGAAACAACTATCTTGCCACAAAAAGGTTTTTAGAAAAAAATATCGTGCAATCCAGGTCTAGATGTATTTTTAAATTTCTTTTTATTTATAAATAATGGACTCATGTTTGAGCGTTAGCACTGCATTTCCGCCAGTGTTAAGTAGTTCATGGGAGAATCTATCCCAATCTCAGGGATTGTTTTTGGTTAAGAACAAAAAGAGATTGAGGATTGCGGAGCAAAACGCGACCCGCGAAAACCACGCGAGACAAGTGCTCGGGTCAGAACCTGCAACGTGACCTAGACGGATATTTCGAAAAGCGCAAACAATCTCCTCCAAACAAACTCCCTCAAAACTGTCAACACATATGACAAATACAGCAAGAATTGACTTCAATTCAATTTCCTTCTTAACTATACACACCTACATCCAGACAACATGTTAGCAAAACGTATACGTATATACATATAAATCGCTCGGCTCCAAGACGCTTCCGGCGCGGATATGGACGGATTTATTCTCAACAGCCAATTCCCTCTGATATTTCGAACGTTTGCCGGTTTTACGGTTTACTTTTATTTTAATTGCCACCGTCGAGTTTATTGTGAGCTTTGAGCAGAGGTTTGAGCTGGTGACCCTAGCGTGCAATGTCATTGAGAGTTTTAGACTAAGATACTTGGGGTGACAACCCTAGCGTACTAGATCATTGGGAGTTTAGGAGGTGTCAATTCTAGTGTACCAGGTTATTAGGCATTTTGGATCACGATTCTTGAGGTGACAACCCTAGCGTGTAAACTCAGAGATCGGCAAACTTATTAGTCAGAAGAACCAAATATCAGCAACATTGACGGTTATTACTTTCGAAATCCAACATGACAATGACCGTGGCCTTGCTTTCTAGTAAAGTTTGTCCCACACGTGGTCATTCGTGGCAGAGCCACACTCAAGGGTCTAATAGCCGAGGTTTGTCGACCACTATACTAGGTCAATGAGAGTTTAAACTGAGATTCTTAGGGGACAACCCAGTGTTGCCAGACGTGCTATAATTATCCTAGATCCACGATATTTTCGAGGGGCATGCGATAGAAAATAAAAGTCGAGTATCGCACGATAATTCACAAAAATTCCAGGATAATCCACGATAATCTACGATAATTTTGTAATTTAATGAAATCTATGTATCAGATCACTATTTTCAACCATATTATCCGTCAAATTCCAATAATATAAGTACATCATTTTGGCGTTAAGTATCGCGTAAAACAGTTTTCAAATACCTATTACTAAAATTGAAGTTCTAATGAGAACAATTGAGATAGACAATATTTCCTCACTGTGTCTTTTCAATCAAGAGTTTTTACTAAAATTTCCTAATAACCTCGGACTTGCCTACCTATAAATAGGTAACATTAAAACATTAAATAGTGGCATGCAATATAGGTAAGAATGATTGAATTTCATGCATCGTTTCACACTCTTTTAGTTTCTAAGATACGAGAATTTTTTGAATTTTTGATGCTATAAAAACACGATAATTTTACTGTCAATCTGGGATAATTCTTAAGTATGGATCTGGCAACACAACCCTTGCGTTCTAGGTCAATGACAGTTTAGCATGCAAAAACTGTCATATTACAATACGTAATTTTTTTTTAAGAGCAAGCATATCTTTCGAACTGTGGTAGGCCTCGCACGCCACCCCCGAGAAAACGATAAAAATCGAGATGTGCCTCCATCTTTATTATTTTTCGTATGCCAGAAAGAGCGCGCATGACGTTTTTCTCGTTTAAACGCTTTGTCGTGGCTGACATGCTAGCCGTGCTGGGCCACTTAAGACAAAGCGACAAAACGAGAAAACCATTAAGTAACATAGATAGGACCACGTTTCGATTTTTGTCTTTTTCTCGAGGATGGCATACTAGGCCCCTATTCTTCACAGACTGGAAAGACGAAAACTGAAGGAAATAAATTATAAAACATTTTCATTCAAAACGTTTCGAAGTCACCTACTGTTAACGTTTCTTCTTTAATTGCGCGCGCCTTGTAACCGTATAATATTTGCGTCAAATTTGACGCTTAACAAGAGTTTAATTTCACAGAAGGTACAAAATGGAAGGTCGTATTGTGAATTATGTACGTACAAAGTAGCGTTTTAGCTTTTGAACATGGTTTATGTAGTTAGTTATTAGTCTACAATGTTTCTAGCAAGGATTTCATTAGGATATTAAGCTCAGATTTACGTAGGTGATGTGTGTGTGTGTATATATTGACAATGTGGTGTGAAGCTTAGAAAAGGGCTAACATAGGAAGATAATTTTTTTTTGATATCGTCAACATCTCTCACCACTGACCTCTATTATATTCTCTCACCCATACCACACTTTCTTCATACAAATGGAAAAACTAATAAGAAGAGGTAAGCATGTGAGATAGTACGAGAGAGACAGTCATACATCATTGCCTACTCAGTGGTGGAAACTGATTCCATGGCCAAAAATACTGATTTTACTGACTAAAATCCTCTAAAATACTGACCATTTACTGACCAAACCTCTATCTAACCTTATCAAATTTTACCTGTGACTACAAAATAGGACAATGTTTTTCTTCCGCTGCTTTAATTTTTTTGTTATGATTTGATAAATTAATCAGCGAAACAATAAAAAGAACTGTGATATTATACAAATTAAAGGTAAGTTTAGGGATCTACCAAAAAGAAAAAGATATGTTAAGAGATTTTTAAGGGACTCCCACTCCAAAACGGAATTTTTTTCACTTCAATCTAATGAAACCCCCACTTTTGTGGGAATGTAGCCCCTGATCCTCAAAATACTGACTTTACTGACCATTTTTCGAAAAAACTGACTTTTACTGACCTTAGCCAAAAAAACGGACTCTTACTGACTTTACTGACCATTTACCACCCCTGCGTACTATTTTCTGCCGAGTTTCTTACCAAGAGGGGGCGACATTAAAATTGGTGGGGAGGGCAGGGAGTGTCGATACTGTTTGTAATATCATACCCGTACTCATACTGTTCCCATACCGTTCGGGTTCCAATTGAAGTTACTGCATCGGTCCATCAGATCCCTTTTGTAAAAGAACGAACTGAAAAAAAAACCTACTCAGTTTCATAAACTGTGAAATTTTCCGCAATTTTCCTAACGAACAATAAACTATAACAACCTCTATAAAATTACCCTAATGATAACAGGTAACCAAAGGTTAATCAAGCTGTTTTTGTAAATTACCTACCATAGACCTAAACTTTTACCAGGCGTATGGTAATCTGAATTCACCTCTCGTACTGAATTTATAATAAATTTCGCAAAATTTCCAACAGTTTGCAAGTTAAGCGTGTTATAGTTTCGCTCGAGGGATTAATTTTTAATAACTTAGCTTCATCTACGCATTTCATATCGTGATTTAATGTTTTGACTTTGTTAAGAAGAGTCTTGGGATTTAGAACAAGTCAAGATTACTTGAGTTATCTCTAAGTGACTTTTAACTAAAATATATACATAAATTAGGCTAAGTATTGTAATTACTATTTTAATACAACAAGCATTAAAGTTAGGACGTTCTTACTTTTCAAGTTGGTAGCGTACTTAATAAGGGCCAGATAAAATCTAACCGAAAAGAGTTTAATGAAACGTCTATGATTGTGGAGAGGCAAGAGAGATGTGTCAAGCACGTGAAATAAGAGGAGACGAATCAGTGATAGCTACACTGACAGTAAAGTCCGCCGAAAAACTCTGAGTCACGCAACGAGCAATGGAAGCAATGCTTGGCATCACGCTGCTACACCGTAAGCGCAATTGTATTGCTTAGGCAAAATAGGGGCAGGAAGGTAGTAATCTTTGATTACATTAAAATAGCGGAAGATAGGTGACTAGCCTCTAGCGCATGGCTCGCATAAATTGAGCCCCGGTCACCTAATTGACTTAGTCGAATTCGCATGAGACGCGTGTATGATTGAGATACTAGATGACAAGTCATCTAGTATCTCAATCATACACGCGATTTTAGGCGGAATAAAGGTACCACAAAACCTTCGAATCATTCAAAGAGAAAAAACAAGTTACACGGCATTTCTTTTCACTTGTAATTACATGTAAGAATCCTGTAACTTCTTAACAAAATATTTTACGATTTTTGTTGTCTCTGTCTCTTATTACCATAGGTTGGATTCTGCCGGTTATTATAGGTCCGCATTTACGTGATATGATTGGATGATCGTTTTAATTTGCATTTATCTCTATTTTGCAAGAAGTTATAATATTTACAATAATAATTTCCTTGTTATTTTGAGATTCTAAACAAAGGCAATATATGGTAGGCCTCCCCCACTGTCACAACACAATTTAAAAAAAGAGGACACCAATCATATCACTTAAATGCGGACCTGGAATGACCGACAGAAACCGACCTCTGCTTATTACAAACATCCTAAATACCACCAAAAGTATTTCAAATAAAATGATTTCATTTAATTTCCTCAGTATCGGCAAGACCTGGATGCGGCTGGCACTAGACCGAGAAGGATCGCAAAAGAGGGAGGAGGCTTTTGCCCTGCAGTGGGTAGATACGGGCTGAAAATGATGATTTCATTTCATGAAAAGCTGATCCATTGTTCGAGTACGTCACATATCTTCCGCTATTTTAATTAAATCATAGGTAGTAATAGATAAAACTTACGTTTTGATATCGTTTGAGCGATATCAATGCATGTTCGGAGTCCAGCTTGGATCGTCCGTCTGACGGTGTGTCACGGTTCTGGAACAAACATACGCGATCTATTATTAAAATGAAGGGAAGGAAGGAAAAAAGCATATAGGTACTATTATGCTGTGAATCAACATCTTTATATTTAGTAAAATTATATATCTATTCCATTTAATTGTTATGTAGTTCGACTGCAGCATTTTTTCTTTTGGCTACCAAGGGATATTGTGTCCTTAAATTTCTTTTTTTTAAACTCATTTCGTCAAAACTAAGTTAACACGTTGTTGACGTGGGAGATGTGTTTTTTGGAAGAAGTTATTTTGTACGCGAAAGAGTAGCCAACAATCACCACTTGACACATAACTTCATCCTGAAAAAAGCTCTTACAGACGAACCATGATTGGACCGCGTGCGAACCACAACTTTTAACACATTCGGTATTGCGCTATTCATTTGAAAACCGTTAGGGCCGTTTTGACAGATCGCTCAGACGTTAAAGGCTGTCAGTCACATAGAGTTTGGCGCGATGCGTAATTCAGCACAGTGGAATAGTAATTGGATTGCAATGTGATTAGAACTGAAAATGTATTAGGATTGAATGTTTGGATGTTTTAAATTAGCAAGATCGCCCTCGATCGTATGTATGTGCGTAATTAAACAAGCAAGTACTTTAATAATTTGAACCATGACCACGTCACCCTCTCATAAACTGTAAGATTCTTTAGTGACCTATATTGTCAGATAGAAAGAAAATATCCTGAATTCAACCCCTTGACAACAAAAAGGGGTTAACGAAGCTATCTATTCACATATGTGGTATATAACTAGTTTATCGTCGTTGGAAACTTGTAAGAGTTCTGTGATGGAGTTAGATTAAGCCGAGACTCCCCAAGCAGGGTCCGGTTCACGTTATATATTCTACTGAAATATATTGTTAGGGACGTAGTGGCATTGTTAGTTATACTACAGCCCGGACACTGCATACAAAAAAATTAAATTGACAAGATGACGTCAGCACATGCGAAACCAAAGAAATTGAACCTTATGTCTTCTTAGGTAACTGGCGGGTAACCAGAGGGCGATAGAGGGGGTGAGGTAAAAATTTGGTGGGAGGAAGGTAGTGTCCGTACTGTATGTAGTAATAGATACTCTTTCTTATACTGTGGTTATACTTACCGTAGTAATACAGGGTGTAAAGGACAGCCCTTCGCAAGCTGAAACGGTGAACTCAAACTATTAAATTGAACAACTTTCACTAAGGAGATTCAGATTTGAACCGGATAGGTACAGCAGGTTTGTATTTAATTTGAAATAGCTGACTTTGTTTATGCGTTTCCTGAGGTGGGCTCCATAGTGAAAGTTGTTCAGTTTGATGGTCTGAGTTCACCGTTTCAGTCTGTGGACGGCCTTTACACGGCTTACACCCTGTATTTAACAATGGTTATATGGTGTTAGAGTATTGCCAAACCTTCGACATTTTGCTGTCAGTTTATACAAATGGGAAAAACTGACAAAAGGTAAGCATGTGCGATACTCTACGAATAAGAATGTACACAGGGTGAAATTGATATCATTAGCATCCTTTTAAACTAAGAGTCTACCCATCATACTGAACTGAACAACATTTACTATTGGAGCAAAACGATCGGAGCAAAAAAAATATCTGCTGCTCCATACAATTGAGTCGAGTAGGCAGCGGCCGCGGGTGCAGTTTAGTAAGAAACAGCAGATTTTTTTTTGCTCCGATCGGTTTGTGGGAGCGGGAATAGGAAAAGTTGTTCAGTTTGATGGGTAGACTCTTAGGTTAAAAGGATGCTAATGATATCAATTTCACCCTGTAGAAATGTAAATCAAGCTCAAAAAGTGGCACCAAAAAACTGATCTTTAAAAACTACCCTGCCGCCAAAACTCATACAACATGTCATTTTTCATTAGGTGCCAAAAATGATGTGGATTTTGTTAAGAGTTATTCTTCTAAGGTCTAACAAAATTAGCTGAAACTCTTTTAAGGTTATGCTCAGACCATTAAACTGAACAACTTTCTCTATGGGACCAATATAGAAATCGCAAAAAAAAATCTACTGTCTCATACAAAACTGCAAACATAACTCGACTCAAATGTATGGGACACCAGATATTTTTTTCGCGATTTCGATATTGGTCCCATCGAGAATGTTGTCCAGTTTGATGGTCTGAGCTTACCCTTAAAATAGTTTCAGCTAATTTTGTTAGACCTTATATAGTTATTCTTAGTCGTAGGCGATACTGAATAAGTTTACCGGTTGTGGGGGTTCAAGTCTCCGAGTCCGAGACAAATTTTTCAATCATTAATTTTAATCAGTTTAGTAAGATAGGACTAAACTGTCAAAGAAAAGTATACTCGAAAAATTGTTGGAGGCAGAGTGTCCGTGATTTATTATAGTACCATACTACAATACATATTTCTTATACTGTGGTAATGCCGTCTTTCAATCACGAGGATCCGGGTTCAAATTCGCACGCACGACATGTAAGTATTTTTTTGACCAATTAGTTATGAAATATCTATGTACGTAATACCACAGAGTATATAATTACTACGTAATACTGACTGCTCTCAAACGTTGTACGAAAACGTGAGGAAACCTGCACACACTGAAGAAGAAATTCTGATTCACTAACGAATTCACATATCAATTTGATTTCTTTTCTATTCTTAATTTTTTTTAACTATTGTATGGTGAAGTAGGCATTATTGCAAGCGAGATATAATTTTATTCAGTATTGGCAGCGTACTTAACAAGGGTCAGATCAAATGTACCCGAAACCGACGAGCGTGTATGAAACGACTTATGACTGTGGAAGAGGCAAAAGAGGTGTGTCAGGATCGTAGCCGATGGCAATCCATTGTCTCTGCCTACCCCAATGGGACACAGGCGTGAGTATATGTATGTATTGGATTCAGAAGTAAATATGAGTTATGTATGTGGTGAAAGGTGCAAGCCTTTTTACCCACAAAAACAGTACATAAGAATCCTTATCCCTTAGTCTTCTCGTACGACACACACGCCACGTTAAGAAATGAGGTGATTCATTCTAAGCCGGAATTATTATGCATATTGTATACAGACAAAAAAATTAATGGCCATAAACATTCGAAGTGCCAAAAATCCCCTTTTGTTCAAATTATACGGTTTAATCAAAAAGCCGATTAATATAAATATAAAAATTCGTTATTCCGTTTGTAAAGCAGCGTGGCACGTCCGAGACGTTGCCTCCATAATGGGCAACCGTCATGGCCTTGGTCAGGTAAAAAACGGTCAAGGGCAACTCGCGTCTGGAGCGAGGAGGGTTCCGTCGTTACACTTACACTAAATGTTTACTTTCTCTAAATGGGTTGCTCTTTGAAAAAGTATATGTCCAGAATGAGCCTCACGCTTCTACCGTATAGAACAAAAGGGGCCAACTTTCTTCGGTTGGTGTGCGTGAGGCGTCATACAAATTATGTCTGTGTGCGTGTATATGGATAGAGTTTAGAGGCCAGTGCTGGTTGCAATTTTTTTCGACGCTTTCGTAGCTTCGACTGTCTAGCTTGACATATAACTTATCCAAGGGTTTGGTATTGTAATTTCTTTGAAAGTACTATAAATAAAACGTTAAGATACATATTTTTTAATTGTAGAACGAAAAATACGCAAAAAGATACATAAATATGTCAATCTCAGGAATCAGCAAGCTACTTGATTACGTGAGATCTGGGTAATTTACATAGTCAATAGTTGCCAAAGTAAGTAGTATGAAATAAAAATTATTTATAAATTTAGGCACAAAAATACCCACAACGTAATTCAGGAGTCAGAGAAAAACTACAAATGCTTAAAAGTGCATCGCTGAAAAATACGGTCAAAGACGATCCGTTTCAAATATTTCAAATGCGGGTCCCTAAAAAAGGCAAAAAATAATACGGCTGCAGGTAGCAACAGATTTAGACGTGATTCGGCAGGAATTTAGGAGAATCGTTCATAGAAACCGACAAGCCTTTGTCTATGTTTGGAGGTTATAAGAACTATGCAACGTGTTCACAAACGAACGTTAAACCATAAGAGAAAAACTGGTAGCGCGCTCCATATACAAACAAAGTTAAATGACATAGGGTTCAGCTTAAAATGCTGACAGTTTTTTAATAGGATGATCAAACTATGAAACTGAACAACTTTCTCAATCAATAATCAATATTGAAATATCGAAAAAAAAACTGCTGTCCCATATATGTCCCATGCTGTTAGGGTTAACAGTTGCATTACTTTAAGGGGTGATTGGACCCATGATACTGAACAACCTTCCCTGAGAAACCTATAGGAAAGTCGCAAAATTTTTTTTTATCAAAATTAATTTAACAAATTATTCCTCCAATAATATCGTAAAATGGATCCAACCAATCCCTCGGTCACAATTGAAATGGATTTGGCAGCTTTTTAAAAACAGGACGTTAAAAAAGGACGGACCAATCGTAATCAAATTCGGAAGTTCATTATCACCCACGCCTGGGCTCGGACCGATCTGAGTTTAGAACAATTTCATTAATCGAACACTTCGACGAAATAGATTACCGTTTCGATATTACTTTTTGTTGGTGGTAAAATAAAGTTATGATTTGTGATTTTCAGTTTGGTTGCATATTCAATTGGTTTGTAGTTGGTAAGTTCAGAATTGAACAGAAGAACTTTGTTGTAGTAAACGAAATAGCACAGTAGAGTTTAATTTTTTAATTGTATTTTTATCAAATACAAGCGTTAACCCGCGACTTCGTCCGCACAAATTATATACCAGATTTTAAGTCAGATCATAAGCTATCAAACAAAAATCGGTTCAGTAGTTTTTGCGTGATACTCATTCAAACAAACACACAAACAAACAGACAGACAAAAAATCCAAAAATTGGTGAAATGTAATCCGGGACTCCTAAAAACCATATCGTAACTTTTTTTATATCTTCAATGTACAGACAAACTTCTTGTTACAGTTTTATAATAGTATATAGACAAGGTTTAAGTGTCAATTTCATTACTATACTATAAATGGTAACGGTATTCATAATACTGAACAAATTTTCACAAGGAACCTAGGTTGTTCTTTGTGTGAAAAGCTGAATTTTGATTTGTGAATTTCAACAACACTTAAAAGGCAATGAAACTGTCTACAATTCCATCCTGTATATAATTATATTCCGTGCCTATACAGGGTGAAATTGGTATCATTAGCATCCTTTTAAACTAAGAGTCAACTATCAAACTGAACAACTTTAACTACGGGAGCAAACCGATCGGAGCAAAAAAAAATTATTAGCATCCTTTTAAACTAAGAGTCAACTATCAAACTGAACCACTTTAACTACGGGAGCAAACCGATCGGAGCAAAAAAAATCATTAGCATCCTTTTAAACTAAGAGTCAACTATCAAACTGAACCACTTTAACTACGGGAGCAAACCGATCGGAGCAAAAAAAAATTATTAGCATCCTTTTAAACTAAGAGTCAACTATCAAACTGAACCACTTTAACTACGGGAGCAAACCGATCGGAGCAAAAAAAATCATTAGCATCCTTTTAAACTAAGAGTCAACTATCAAACTGAACCACTTTAACTACGGGAGCAAAACGATCGGAGCAAAAAAAAATCATTAGCATCCTTTTAAACTAAGAGTCAACTATCAAACTGAACAACTTTAACTACGGGAGCAAACCGATCGGAGCAAAAAAAAAAATCATTAGCATCCTTTTAAACTAAGAGTCAACTATCAAACTGAACAACTTTAACGACGGGAGCAAACCGATCGGAGCAAAAAAAAATCATTAGCATCCTTTTAAACTAAGAGTCAACTATCAAACTGAACAACTTTAACTACGGGAGCAAACCGATCGGAGCAAAAAAAAACAGCTGTTCCGTACTAAACTGTACCCGCCGCCGGTGTCTACTCGACTAAAATGTATGCAACATCAGATTTTTTTTTACTCAGATTGGTTTGCTCCCATAGTAAAAGTTGTTCAGTTTGATGGGTAGACTCTTGGTTTAAAAGGTTGCGAATGATATCAATTTCACCCTGTATATTAAAACTGGATAATGCGAATTCAAGCATTATGAAGTTAAATCAAGGTTTTGTTTTAGCATATTTAAATTTTCATATTGCTGTCGTGTGGATATAACATATGTGTGGATATAAGATAACACAAAATAGGAGAAATGCTTATTTTAAAACTGTTGCTTAAAACTATTACATAGACCAGCTATTAGCGAAAACACTACAAAACAAAAAGATTATATTAATGACAATATTACACTATGTAATTCAATATTGTATTTGTAATTGTACTTTGTATATTTTGTTTTAAAGATTTGTGTTGTAAAGTTTCTGGCCGCATCTTCTCTACAACGGAACACCTTTCGACGCGATGCGATGGTAGATTCAAAAATGACGTCAGAAAGCTATCCATGTGATATTATTTTGAATAAAATTTTTTTTTAGTTTAAGTTTGAATTTACATTATCCATTTAATTCTCTTTATACAAACATCCACTTAAATAAATATCAAACCTGTCACCCTTATCATAAAGCTCACATCAATCAAAATTATAACAATATGTTCGAATGTCGACACAAAGCAAGCGATTAAAGCATTCGTGACCTAACAAGGTATAAACGAAGCCTTTGATCTGCTGCCATGATGGACAAAACGTAAACTCCATAACACCCGTCCGCCATTTTGATTGAGAACCCCAATGCGACCAATTTGGGGAATTTTCCTCGTTTAGGGAGTTACGGTCAAACATGGATTATTATTTGTTCAAGTTAATAACTTATCAGATGGATTGTACCCATAGAAGTGTTACTCTGAGTGCCTTTTCCCCCCTAGCCATTGTTGTTAAATAAAATCCTTGTGGAAAGGCAAAGGGAACAATGCTTTCCTAATCAATTTTCATTGAAATAATATGTAGTTATTTAACTAATAAATTGACTGTACTATACAGGTGTAAGAAAAAGTATCATTAACCTTTACACCCATTAAACTGAGCAACTTTTACTATGGGAGCAAATCTGTCAAAAAAAAATCAGCATTCTCATACATTTGAGTCGAGTAGGTATTGCAGTTTAGTATGGAACACCTGACTTTTTTTTGCTCTGACAGGTTTGCTCCCATTGTAAAAGTTGTTCAGTTTGATTCGATTTGATTGATAGTTCAGTACGTGGTTCAAAGGTTAATGATAACTTTCCTTACACCCTGTATAAAACTAGGACGATTTGATAATAGGTCATCTTAATTGCATATTACTTTTAGGTCATTTTGCTCTTAGGCCGATTTGATAATTATGACTTTTTTTTTTATTACGTATGGGTTTGCTCTTGACCTCAATCCAGTCCTCAGGACTAAGATGGGGTCGAAGATGTACATACAGACTAAGCTGATGTATAAAATGGTCGAAGAATCTTTCAAGTCATCGGAGGTTTTCAGAAGCATTTGTTTTTCGATATCAAAAACCCTACGTAATCTGAACTTTTCATACATTATCAACATTATATCACAAAACACAATTTTCATCAAATTGATTGCTATGGATTTCTCGTTTGCATAAAAGTAAAAGAAAACAAAACAGTAACGCTCTCTTCATCAAATTCTCGTCGTATCCCCAAAGAATAAAACCCTTATACGACCGTGTGTATAAAAACCACTTATTGTTACTTGAAAGAAACCCTTGAGTTTCCTATAAAATGGAATGGAAGTTCAAAACATCCCTTTGTCCTAAAATTGGCCCCTAGCTCGTTGAAAGTTATTACAACTTATTTGTATCGACATTCATCCAAAAGTAGCTTTATTATTGAACTCGAGTAATCTTTTAATGTTCTGATTTACTTAGATGTTCAACTTTTAAGTACTCCTACGATAACAAGGGTTGTTTATGGAATGAAAATGTCGATAACTTTACATTTATGACTTTTGTTATATCGGAATAGCATTATTTGAACGCTATAACTATATGTATGTGTAAATGTATTGCTCCTGGTCACGGTGACTTCTTCAACTCCGGTTTTGCCTGTTGGCGTTGATGAACTCTCATTTATATTATACAGGGTGTTACAAAAATTGCCCTAAAGAAAAAAAGGTGGTAAGTACTTAATTTAAAAGATGATTATTCTCTTAGTTATCTTTATTACTAAAATTAATTGCAAAATAAGCAATAAATAACAGATTGATAAAAAAGTTAAATTATTGTCACAAAAATAAAAAAAGAATAATTTCAATAAAGTACTCATATTTGTCATCATGTAAGTGTAAGATAATTTAACAATCTTACAATTTGTTTTTTTCGACAAAGAAAGCTTCTTCGTCTATTATTGTTTAGGTACAAATGACTTATAAACACTACCCTTCTGCAAAAAAATAGTCTACGTTTCAGACGTGACACTAGAGTTGGGATTGTTTAATTATTGGCTTCGAAGAAGGATTTTTTTTTGTGAATTCTGTAACACCATGTATTATTATTTATTTTAATTTTTAACTCAGCTTTTCGTTATACATAACCACATACATAACTTTGATTATTCTCAAGGGTATGAAATCGATGTTTTCCTAAGTAGTTTTCTTTCACGGCTAAATAAGAGATAAACTGCATTAATTGTCGATAAATTCAGTAGAGCCTCAAACAATTACACACCTCATCCAAAAACCACATCAAAACAGACCTTATCTTATTAGCATTATGATGCAAATTGGCGACCGTTGACAAGGGTCAAAACATACACGTTTCATTAAGCAGCACCTCCCATTTGCTAAACACTCGGTCCCTAATTAAGAAGTAATGTAATGCAAGTCAAGTTACTGTTTCGTTAATTGTATTGGCTTTATTAAGTTTTGTATAGTAGCGGAGTATGAAATTTGGAATATGAATTAAGAAGGCAAATTAAAATAAAATAAAATTAGTAATATATGAGCAGGATAAGTAAGCCCCAAATATCCTTAATTTTGAGATGAAGCTAGCCTACAGTGTAACCATTGAGTTAATATGTATTATTGAGTTATTTATATAAAGTCATAAAACCGATGTTATTTTTATCTATTATGCTACATTTAAGTTGGCAACACTTTCACTTTCCAAAATTCTTTAACTATATCTAACTGTAAATCCTTAAACTAAAATCAAATTTATGTTAAGCCAAACACCTACGTATTTTTTATAAAAATTGTAAAAATAACTTTTGGGACCTCCAAGTCTGGTATCTGTTCACTAGTTTTAGATTTATTGATTTAAGACAGTGTGTGTCAAAATTGAAAAATAAAAAAAATAAAATGTACTACAAGAGATGACAAGACAAACAAACTTTATACACCATATGCGGGTAGGAGGAGAGCGGGCATGAAACAGAGCGATAGCTATCTAATTGCCAGTTGCATGTACGTTCATTAAAGATAATCCTGCATTAAATCTCATGCTGTCTCTTTTTGTTTTGTCGACATAATACAAGCTAGCAAGAGATTTAATGAAGGATTATCTTTAATGAAGGTACGTGCAACTGGCGGTATGTGAGGTACAGTGATAACGCCACATTGAATGGGACAGCCCCGCCCCGTCTAGGCAATTTAACTAATAACTTTATCTAATTTATTTAATTTATTTGGGTCAATTCCCACCGAAAGAGTAGCAGCCGGCAGCGCGCGACATTTTAGAGGGATCGGACACGATGACGCATGACGGAGCGGCCGACGTTAGTCCGTCATTTGTGAAGCAAGGAGTTGTATGAAACAACACGTAGAAGCACACACGGTGACGGATCCCAACAGACACGACTAACAATCGCAAATTCACAACACACGACAACAACACGCCGACACAGTAATCGACGTCCCCGCCGGCGGAGACAGCCGCGACCACTCCACACTCCCTTCAATTCAGGCGCCTACAGACGCTATAGGCCAATCCCAGGCCGCTTCTCACCTATCCCAGCTACACAATCCGCCGCGTAGCCCCAGCAACGTCCTTGGCCGAGGTCCGTACCCCTCTGGGTGCCCCTAGGTCGGTTGCTTAAGTTCATTCAATTGGCTCGGTGACCTTTCATGTTCCCCCCAATAGCCCGCCGTAAAAAGCAGTAGTTGCTCCCGGAGCAAAGCTGTAATAGTCACTCTCAAAAAAAAAAACGGTTACGGATTGACGCACCGTGTGTGCTTCTACGTGCGGTTTCATACAACTCCTTGCTTCACAAATGACGGACTAACGTCTACCGCTCCGACATGCGTCATGGTGTGTGATCCCACTTACCTAGCATGAACTTTATCTATTCTGAGGTAAGATACAATTTCAATTGGAATTTTATCGTATCTCATCTATATATATCTATCTAAACTATTATAAAACTGTAACAGGAAGTTTGTCTGGCCATTGAAGATTTTAACAAAAAAAAGTTACGATATGGTTTTTAGGTATCCCTGATTCCATATCACAAATTTTTGGATTTTTTGTCTGTTTGTTTGTTTGTGTGTTTGTTTGTTTGAACGAGCATCACGCAAAAACTACTGAACCGATTTTGATGAAACTTTTTTGTTTGATAGCTTAAGATCTAACTTAAAATCTGGTATATAATTTGTGCGGACGAAGTCGCGGGTTAAAGCGCGTACTATTATAAAACGGTAACATAAGTGTGTCTGTACATTGAAGTTGTTAACAAAAAAAAAGTTACGATATGGTTTTTAGGTGTCCCCGATTCCATAGCAGCAATTTTTGGATTTTTTGCCTGTCTGTTTGTTTGTTTGAACGAGCAACACGCAAAAACTACTGAACCGATTTTGATGACACTTTTTTTATTTGATAGCTAATGATCTGACTTAAAATCTGGTGTATAATTTGTGCGGACAAAGTCGCGTAGTTGTAGATTAAGTTCAATATGCAAAGTAAAATGCTGCGCAGCCGCCCGCTGCTCGTTCAGTGGGAATTTACCCTAATCCCATTCTGAGCGTCACCATACGGCCCTACATACACAATTACAAATTGAAAAGTTACCAACATTAGCTTAACCACATCCATTCACTGAAGGCCTCTTATACAATTCCTAATAATTTACTCCAAATACTCCCAGTCAAGTTTAAGTTGAGTTAAGTTAACACGTAGCGTCAACACATAAACATTAACTGAGTTAAAGTTGTAGAGGACTAATGAATCGGGACGTATAACTTGGTTAGTTGTTATATTGCTATACTAGTTTGTACTGTGTCGGTAGTTAGCAGTACGTTGACAAATTATTTATTTATTTATTTAGGCTCACCAACAGAATGTTAATAACTCAGAAGACATTATTAACTAGTATAAGAGAGAGTATCTAGTACTACATACGGTGCGGAGACTCTAGCCCAGTCATTTTACGGTTTGAGCCGGGACTAATTAATAATTGATTTTTTTTTTCGGTATATAAGGTCTAACAAAGTTAGGTGAAACTATTTTAAGGAGATAATCAGATCATTAAACTGAACAACTTTCTGTATGGGACTAATATCGAAATCGCAAAAAAAGTCAGCTGTTCCATACAAACCTACTCGACCTAAATGTATGGCACAGCAGATTTTTTTTCGTGATTTCGATATTGGTCCCATAGAGAAAGTTGTTCAGTTTGATGGTATGATCATCCCTTTAAAATAGTTTCAGCTAATTTTTTTATACCTTATATAGGAGCCAACTTGAGCCTAGAAATATACCAAAATTAAAAAGAAATCACGTCAGCAACATCCCTAAATTAAAAATTTTGCTATTATCTAGTTATAAAAAACCTATTCGTAATTTTTTTTTCAAATATTTAAGCATACTTCAAACATGGTGTTAATATTTTTGTCTACTTTTAAGGCTTTGAAAAATACGTCATTATTTTTCTAATGAATACCTCATTTTTTAAACTTTAATGCCTATTTTATTGTTCAAAAATAACTTATATTGTTAAATCTAATTAAAAAGAGTGCATTGGTATTAATATTATAAAGTTAGAACCTTTCTGGGACATGCAATTTTGATTTCTATGTTGCGTAGCGAATTTTTTTAAATTTATTTTCAGGTAATCTTTTTGTCATTAAACGGTGCCGGTAACAGTTTTAAAGTCCCATTGATATTAACTTCCCACCCCTCCTAACGAAACTCCGTAAAATGGCTGGGCTACTCGAATGCCCCCCACCGCCAATTTTAAACCCCCGGTTTAACTTAAGAATTTGTATTGAAATAGTTATTAAGGCGGTTGCAGAGGGGTCAATTTTATACAAAACTTTGACGCACAATACGCGTAGACGGTATTAATATAAGTAACTTTGTATATGTGGAAAAATAGTTAAGAAAATCTAGATGCCGCGTAACAAATAACATTTGCAATTTATAAAATAATTACGAAGATATAAAGCGTTGAAATTTTTCATACAAAATTTTAAAAGCTTTATATCTTCGTAATTATATTATAAATTGCAAATGTTATTTGTTACGCGGCAACTAGATTTTCTAAACTATTTTTCCATGTATAAAATATTACTTTTATTAATTCCGTCTACGCGTATTGTGCGTCAAACGTTTGTATGGACTGAAACCACCTTAAGTCATGTTATGTTGTAGAGTTTCTGGCTGCATCTTCTCTACAGTGACAACATATTCCGACGCGGTGGTAGTTTCAAAAAATGATTTGACGTTTAATAAGTAGGCCTCAAGTTCCCGTATAAATTATTTTGAGTTTGAGTGCGACCATCTTTTTCTTCAGATTAAATAATAGCCCAAAATATAACATCCATAATTCGAAATATCCAAAGATACCAAAGCAATTCAAACTTCGAAGCTTCTAACGGATAATATAATAATGTAAGATAACACGACAAAAGATTTTGAACAAAAGATCCGAGTAGGATACGAACCAACATTCTTAGAAACATAATCGAATTATAAAAGGCAAATTAAAGATAAAAGCATAACTTTGGAGACATCCATTAAATGTTGACAAAGTTGACGAAGTTTGCAGTCACGAAAGTAAATAATGTAGGTACATATTAAATAATGGAAATAGTAGATAGATAACATTAAATAAAGTATATTTGATTTATTTATTGATTGAAGGCTGGGCCACACAGAGTGCGGCTAGGGGCCGGCTGCGGCTGCGGAACGGCTGCGGGCCGGCTTGCGGAACGGCTGCGCAACAGCTGGGGGCCGGCTGCGGATCGGCTTCGGGCCGGCAGTAGTTGTAAACTATGGAATTATATGCGAGGTATCACACTGCGGCTACCGTTCCGCAGCTGTAACGCAGTCGCGCCGGACTGCATCTAGTGTGACACCTCGCATATAATTCCATAGTTTACAACTACTTGCGCAGCTCTTTGTGTGGCCCAGCCTTAATGCAGCGTTACATTGTTTCCGACGTCGTCGTGTCGTTTCGTTATAATGGACCACTGTATATCTCCCCATGATGATCGTACGAGACGACTAAGGAATAAGATTTGCAGTTCAATGCAATTCAGTGTTTTTGTAAGCGAACTAGCCAACCTAACCTACCTTGTCTGCAGGATATGTGCATTCTCTCACTCCTAAGGAGGAAAGCGTGCGTCCTACTCTGGTTGTAACTTACTGCAGCAAAGATGTTAGTACTAACATAAGTTAACATGACTCACAATTTATAGGTATCTGGTATATTAAGTGAATACCCATTTAAATAGGATGTTAAGTGACAGCCTGGCAAATACTGGAATGGTGAATTCAGATCATCAAACTGAACAACTTTCAATAGGAGCCACCCTAAGGAAACGCGAAGAAAGGTACTGTAGGTACTTCAAATGTATGAAACAGCAGATTTTTTTTACGTTTCCTGAGGGTGGCTCCATAGTGAAAGTTGTTCAGTGCGATGGTCTGAATTCACCGCTTAACGTTTCAGTATTTGCCAGGCTGTCATTTACACCCTGTATAATATGTCTTTTATGGTAATAAGGCTTATTTGTCGTATATCAAAAAGACTATATTTTATATCTAATTGTTATTGTCTGAAAAACAAGAAATAATATAGAAAAAAACGCGTATTACTTATATATTCAATATTATTTATGGGACCTATCTAAAGGCCAGGCCATACAGAGGCGGTTTTGCGGAAAAGTGGGCCGGAGGCGGAACTGCGGGAAGCGAATATCTCCGGACCCGCTCGGTTTTCTGTGTGTTTTGTTGTGTATGGTGTGGTGTGGTAGTAATGTTCGAGTTTGTATGTACCCTACCACACAGAAATACGCGCGGGTCCGGATATCCGCTTTTCCGCAAAACCGCCTCTGTGTGGCCTGGCTTTAAATGTAAGATGAGATTCTGAATTGCGAAAAGTTTTGGCAATTAATGTCGGTGGCAATAAATACCTAGAATGATCCATCACTTCGTATACTGCCGCAAAAAATTACGTCATCACTTCATCATCTTAGCCGATAGACGTCTACTCTACTGCCTTCCCCAAGGTTCGCCACAACTACCAGGCCTGCCCAGCCCCAGATATTTTGTTAAGAGGGGTGGGGAGTAATTATGAATTGGACTTTTAAACTGTAACCGGAACCATTTAGTGACAAAAAGACATATTTAAAAAAAAAATTGCTACGCAACATAGAAATCAAAATTGTGTCTCCCAGAAGGATTTTAAATTAATAATATTAATACCCAATGCAATCATTTTAATTAGATTTGGCAATATTAATTATTTTTGAGGAATAAAATTGGCCTTGAAATTAAAAAAAATTATACCATCTAAAAGATAAAAATGCTAATGTATTTTTCAAAGCCTTGTAAGAAGACAAAAATATGAACACCATGTTTAAAGTATGTATAATGGTAAAGCCTTAAAATTAAAAGCTTGCAAAAAAAAATTACCATTCGTTTTTTTAGAACGAGATAAAAGCCAAATTTAAAATTTGGAGCTGTTGCTGACGTAATATTTTTTTTATGTTGATACATTTCTCAGCTCAAATTGGCTCTTAAATACTATACCGAAAAAAAATTTCAATTATTAATTAGTCCCGGCTCAAACCGTAAAATGACTGGGCTATGCGCAGCCCTCATCCAACGGGTTTCCGCGACCTTCACCAGGTTTTCGGTCGGCCTTGTGGGATATACCACTGTGGGGTCTATAACCACGCTGCGCATTCCGGTACGCGATCATCGGGTCTGCGAGCAATGTGCCCCCCATTTGCCACTATAATTTAACAATTCTTTGGCCAATGTCAGCTGCTCTAGAGTTTCTGCGAATCTCTTTATTTCTGATTCGATCTCGCAGAGAAACTGCGAGTATGGAGAGCCATGCCCTATTGGGTGGCTTTCAGCCTTATCATGAGGCCTAAAAATTATGTAATTAATGAATTTGAAAATGTTGCTGGCTTCAAACACCCGTATAATTATAAGTAAGGAAATGTATCATTAACCTTTAAACCACTTACTCTACCCATCAAACTGAACATTTTTTACTATGGGAGCAAAACTGTCAGAATAAAAAAACAGTTCTCCCATACATATGGAAGATGGTATGGGACAACAAATTTTTTTTTGTTCAGATAAGTGTGCTCCCATAGTAAAAGTTGTTCAGTTTAATGGGTAGAGTATGTGGTTTAAAGGTTAATGATACTTTTCCTTACACCCTGTATATGTAAAGCGAAGTAAAGATGTAAGGAAAAACTTAACTAAAGAACAGCCGCGGAAGGATAAAAGAGTCCCAATTTCCTAAACCTTCCAACTTTTGGAACTCCCTTTTAATATGTCGCGAGGCATTCGTGATCAACCATCTATGAATATAATTGGCTCTCGACAAAGATGACGGCGTAGAGTTGTGCGAGTTTTGATTCAGTTCAAATTATTTGTACTGAATCAGAAAATTTAGAATTGGAAAATAGGCTAGGAGAAATATTGGGAAATTTTATCAAAAAAATCTGTCCGACTGTTTTTGCCATACTATCTAATTTTCAATAGACAATAAATGTTAAGATCCAACCTAGAATTTATGTTCAGGACGTTGGAATCGTGTTAGCATTCATCGATGATTTGTGTACCGAGATTCCGAATTACACTCGACTTAACGAGTACCACCATCTATCGATATCGATAGTGTTGCCTTCGACTTAACGAGTATTAGGACCGCCACACACAGACGGAATGGCGATCCGGAATTCTGATTCAGGATTCAGTGTTGTCAACTAGGGTTACAAAAAATACTAGTGCTGTTTAAAAAATGCTTAAAATAAAACGCCAAATGAATGACAATTGCATTTTTAGGTATTTATTAAAACGAAACATAAAATTTCAATACATGATCGTTACGATGATGATTTATTAATTTTATCAATATTATGCAACTGTATCAAAAGACTATCGATAGTTTTAACATTAGACATAATCTGCATACAAAATGGCATGAATCATTATCACACACGCGATTTTTGAGCGTAGGCGATCTCGCAACTATATCGCAACGACGTCGCAACTGCACCGTCACGATACGGTATCGTTCCATCAACGCCTAAGCTCTAAAATCACTTGTTTGATGACTGTAATTCTTTAAAAAAGGCCACCTAAGACTTCAAAAAATCACTAGATCTAGTGAAAAAGTCTCTAAAAGCGGCAACACTCCATCCGGAACCAATTCCGAATCAGGTTTAGGTCCGCCACACACAGACGGAATTTCGATCCGGAATCCTGATTCAGGATTCAGTGTTTTCAACTATGGTTACAAAAATTACTTACAGTGCTGTTTAAAAAATGCCTAAAATAAAAATGTATGAAATGCCAAATTAATGATAATTGTATTTTTAGGTATTTATTAAAACGAAACCAACAATGATAATTACATGATACCACATACTCCAACCGGAACTAATTCCGAATCAGGTTTATTCCGTATGTATGTTGCGGACCCTACAAGTACAACCATCTATTGATAGTGTTGACACAACTGCCACGTGCACTCGGAAGCACTGAACTAACTCATCCGACAGATTTCCATTGTGATTCAAATTCAAATGATCCAGCTAAAGGAACTTGTTTTCGTATCTCTAGTCAGATGCTTGTTAGTTTAAGGGAAAAGTTTTCGCTTTGATGTTGGAATAAGGGGGTAATTATGTAGGCGAAGGACGAGATAAAGTCATGCCAGACGAACGATGTAAAAAAAACCAGTTACGTCATTTATTAGCTTTTCCGAATTGTTATGAAATATGTTCAAACTCGGTTTCATACTAAAAAAATTTTAGTAAATCATTGAATATTTTTGAAATTAGATTTTTTATATCAACAAAAAATCTAGCAAAAACATGAAAAAATTACAAATATTGTATTATCTTTATTAAGGGCCTATGTCGAAAAATAATTGAAGCGAAATGTGCGTGTGATAGCTTATATTACTGCCTGATGCGAGAGAAAGAGATGGGGCGGCGCGCGCGCCTGAAACGACGAAAGCGTAAAGACAAACATTATTTAATTGTGATTGTACTATTTATGTAAGTTCAATTCTGCTCTAACAAATTTTTTTTTAAATATCAATCTCTTTTTTAAATCAAGTCTCGTGTTTCTATTATTCACCGTTTAGCAGTTCCAAGCGTTTATAAATAAAAACGGAGGCTACTTTAGCTTGTTTTTCTATCGAGAAAATGTGTCTCAATGATTTGGTTGTAGTGAATTTTTTTATAATGTTTTTGTAGAAATCTGCCTATTTATGCCGTTCGTGTATTATTGTTGTTTTTTGTGTATTTTGGTGTGCAAATAAATAATATTTATCTTATGTTATGTAGGCACTGTGTTACTTAAAATAAAACAGTGATTTTTTTTAGCAACTTTAGAGTTTTTTACACTTTAAAATGTAAAAATATATAATGTAAAAGCAGTCATAACTAGCATACACCAAAACCTATTATTATATCGTTCGATCACGCGAATAGCTACACAAAATATCATCCCAACAGAAGAACCTAAATAAACAAGATCGACATATTGTAATATACCAGATAACATATCCAATCTCTTGTAAAAACACATATTAAACGGACGTTGGGGATAATATAGGACTTTTTCTAAAGATAAAATATTCATACTTACAAAAATATAATGCCCACGACTATGGGGTAGGCAGAGAATATAATACAGGGTGTATAAAAGACTTTCACTTGCAAATATTCTTAGCACGATATTTTATTTGAGACTTTGTCCATGCAGACCAAATGTGTTTACCAAGTTAATGGTTATATCAGTATTAGGTTCCTTTAAAGTACGAGTGAATAGGCTTCTTCTGGGTGAGCTCGCTACATCTTCGACCCCATCTTCGTCCTGAGGACTAGATTGAGGTCAAGAGCAAACCCATACGAAATAAAAAAAAAAAAAGGTTTCATGCACTTTGGTAGACTGATAGGTACTACTTAATACGTAAACAGACTACTTATATTGGGTGTAAAATTCGATGCGTTACATTTTCGTACTACACGGGGTGCTTCAGATCATCAAACTGAACAACTTTCACTATGGAGCTAACAGTAAAATTGCTCGCTACCAAAATGTGTGGAACAGCTGATTTTGCGATTTCGAAGTAGTCAGTTTGAATAAATTAAAATGTTGTTTTTAAAAGCATTTTGTAGTGTCAAAAATGAATAAGTAAACCAAAATGTACCTCAAACCATAAACCATGTAGGCAGTATACAGGGTGTAAAGAAAAGTATCATTAACCTTTAAACCACATACTCTACCCATAAACTGAACAACTTTTACTATGGGAGCAAACAGATCGGAGCAAAAAAAAATTTGGTGTTACAGTTTGTTTGGGACAGCTGTTTTTTTTTTGGCTCCGTTCGGTTTTCTACCATAGTAAAAGTTGTTCAGTTTGACGGGTAGAGTGTGTGGTTTAAAGGTTAATGATACTTTTCCTTACACCCTGTATAGAAATAAAATGAAAAAAAGTGGATTCGTGTTCCAATTTAAAACTAAAGTAAAGCTTAAACAGAAATAGGGTTAAAAACAATTGCAATAAAGTTCAGAACTGCCTATCAAAGTCCATCACGTCGACATCTATTGGATGGAATGGAAACTAGTTTGTCTGTCAAGGGGAAATGAACCAAGGCCTTTCAACAATAAAATCTAGATTTGTATCCTATTTTGTTTTTTTAAACACCAGCATAGCATTCGTATGTGGTCGTAAAAGTTTTATATTCATCTTTCTTTTTTTTATGCAATTAATATAAGAACAAAAAGTGAAACCCTAAAACGAAATATTTACCTAAACTACTAAAATTACTAAAACATACAGAATGTTAAATTAAATGCGGTTCATATCAAACCATCAAAATAAACTACATTCAATATCAACATTTATGGAACAGCAAGTTTTTATTTCGCGATTTCTATGTTGGTCTCATAGTAAAAGTTTTTCAATTTGATGGTCTGAAGCACCCCTTAAGATTGGAAACGTTTTTAATTTTACACCTGTATAACTGCACAAAATATAATATTATCCGATTACACTTTTCATAAATAGCCAAAGCGTAAAATTACTTGTCTATTTTATTTATTACTTTTTTCATAAAAAAGGGAATCTAGTAAAAAAAACAGGCATCAAAAACCTTTAGTCTGAGACAAAGACTTATTGAACATTTTTCATTCAGATTATCTTGATTCTATTCAGCCATACACAACAAGTCAATCTGCTTCAAGGGCTTTACAATGGTACCCATTGAGCTCAACAGATGTCGCTTCAGACGCGATAAGGGCTCACATGCGGGTATACTTGAACCGATCACTTGACAATTCAACGAAACAAGGCCTACTTTCGCGTGTTTTTAAACACAAATTAATTCAAAAAGTTGCAAGAAATTACGCTACGAAACGTCAAAATTGAAAAGATAAATCGTACCGCATTCGAAATTTAAATTTGAATAAAGAATGCTTGGCGTGAGGTTAGCGTCATTTGGTGGCGGTTTTAAAACTACCTCCATTTTATTGAGAGCTTCAGACTTTTATGAAGGTACCCTTTTATGGTCTTTGTTTCTATTAGACAAAAGGGAGGGTAAAGTTCTGGACTGATTGGTCGTTGGGGAACGACCGCTCGGCATGCGCTACTGGGAAATGCCAGAAATATTTTTGTGCATAGCTCGTGTTCCATTTACGATACGAAATTAGTACGTGTGAAAAGGTTTTTTATGGTATTGTGTGAGACACTACGAAGCCCGGTTTGATTTGAATATCAGTACGACACGAGACAGGACATGCAAATAGAAACAGAGAAAATTTCTATACATTTTAATGTGGACAAGGCGAAAGCACATTATCAGAAAAACTAGAGGATGTAATAATTAAAATGGTCCGAAAAATTTTCAGGGGTGGTTTTAGCCAATCAAACTGAGCAACTTTAAACATAAAATTGCCAAAAAAAATCTACTGTTCAATTACATTTGAGTCAAATAACGAGTAGGTACTAACGTCAAGTACGAAACTGCAGTCCAGTACGGAACAGCTGGAATTTGCTTTTTGTAATTTCAGGTGGGTTACCTACCATACAAAAAGTTGTCCAGTTTGATGGTGTGAACCACTTCTGAAAATTTGTCGGACCATTTTAGAAATAATACTGCACGTCACAACGCTGAGGCATTCAGTGTGGCGATATCACCACACTTGTTTAGTAAATCGCTATCGCTTGCTATCTCTTTCACACCGCCCCCACTCCTCCTACCAGCATGTGGCGTGCGACGTTTGTTTGTCAATCAATCGATAAAATCTTCATTTTTGTCGTGTTTCTTCTAGTTATAGTACATAATAGTTCAATGGAGTTTACATAGGTTCAGTCACAATTTTTTAAATTTTAGTATTAATTTACGACCTAAGTTAATTACTAAACCATAATTAACAAGCGATTAAGGTATGAAGAAAAGTTTTATACGAAATTAGACCTAATTGTAATTATCTGTACTAAAAAAGTTTGATTTATTTTCAAAAATTTAGTGATTTAAAAAAGACCTATAATTCCGTAAAAAAGTTACTTACAAGCTTTCGATGAATAATAAGGCTGAAGTCTTGAAGTAAACCATTGATCTATTATGTACTATACGTACAAGAAGTGACACAAAAAAATACATAATGAGACTTATAAATATTATGATACTTGTTCAGCAACTTGGGATATCCATCATCTTCATATGGTATACGTTTATCTTATGATGCAATGTAGAGTACATGTTATGCCATCATCATCAGCCTACATACGTCTCACTGGCAGGGCACAGGCCTACCTCAGAGCCTCAGGTCTACCCTCAGGGAGGGTGTATGGGCGTTAGTCCCCGACGCGTGCCCAATGCGAATTGGTAGACTTCACATACGCATCAAAATATCTTCTTCGGCGTCTGCAGGTTGTGGTGTTTTCCTTCAACGTCAGTTAGAAATATTCATTGGTATGTGCATGTCGTTCGTGCGGATTCGATCCCAGACTCATGGCGTGTCCATACATCACCGCAACACGCCACCGACGCCTATACAGGGTGTAACAAAACACCGTAATCCATCAAACTAAACAACTTTTAGTATGGAGGAAACTTCTTACATTCCAGGCGGTAGGGTAAACATTGGCACAACCTTATGCGGGCACTACATTCTCGCCATGAACAGCCGAGAACGAGAGTGTGGATGCCCTACATTGTTCTCCTGGCTCGGCATTTGTCTCATAAGCCGTAGTAATTTTCCTTCAAAATTTTCGACGAGAAGTTCTCGCGAGAGTGAAGTGCCTGCTTCAAACTTGTCGTTGAAACATCGGCGAGCTGACAATTCGATGGTTATGTCATGTGTCAAACTCATATAAAAACTTCGACGATCTGAAGGATGCGCATGCAAGCATGTGACGCTTAGTGAATTGCACTCCAGAAACGTTGCTAAAACTTCAGAAAAAGTATATGTCTAGAAAGAGCCTCATGCTTCTACCGTATAAAACAAAAGGGGCCAACTTTGTTAGGTTGGTGTGCGTGACGCGCCATACAAATTACGTCTGTGTGCGTGTATATGGATAGGGTTTAGAGGTCACTACTGGTTACAATTTTTTTCTACGCTTTTGTAGCTTCGACTGTCAATCTTGACGTATAACTTATCCAAGGCTAAAACGTTGCCTTGGGATTGCTCTTAGTCTAATTTCCCTCTCGTCAGATTTAATTAGCAACAACGTACTTACCTAACGTTAGCTTCACAATTTATCACGATATACACTTCGGTATAATCTCGAATCGTTCCTAAAATGGAATGCCATTGTCATAGAATTTACTAACAAACACCAAAGTGCCTCCGAAACGTCAATTACACAAATATATGTCCCAATTAAGAGTTTCTGAATCCATATTTACCTTTCTCATTCAATTCTGAACCAACCCTTTATATTTCCCATCCAATTTCATACACGTTAAAGTGCAAAATCGCATGCACAAGTACTTAAGCGCACGAAAGTGCTTACAAAACGAATAATGCACATGTGACGATACGGGCGCCCTCTAGACTAGACAAAAGCCAAAACTAAAACAAACCTTATCAAGAAAGTAATAAGTCTCGTACTTCAATGTAATTCCAGAACAAAGGGAGAGTTTAACAAAGAAAATCAACAGATGGCACTGTGATAAAGACAAGTCGAATGAGGGGTATTTCATTATGAAAATAAAGGATCAAGTCACATCAAGTATATTCTGTGACGTGATAATTTTGTTGGGACAGATCCCTGCGGGTTTCCGGCTGGGGCAGATTAGAAATAAAATTAGGACTTTGTGCTTATGGGTAGAGGGTTCATTACCATACAATGGTAATTTTCGTGATGCGTCAAGTTTGAATGACGTTTCTGAGGATAGGGTTCGTGCAAGGGTTTTATTGAATCTGATTAGGTGTGCGTAGGAGAAATGACTAGAGTATTGCTATTCATCTTTTTACGTAGACTTTGAAGTGGCCCGAAACATTCCTACAACGTACAAAAACTGATTTTATCGTACGGTTAAGGCAGAGTTTAATTTTACCATGTTTAATTATATTTAATGACATGTCATCATCAATTTACGCACGAAAGGAAACAATAATGTAATTCTGGTAATTTGATCTCACATAGATATTAAAGAATACTAGGTTATATGTCTATTATGTAAAACCTAGGTTCAATTAAGTCCAAGAAACAGTAATTACAACAAATCCTGTAGAGTGGAATAATAGCGCGTAATTAAAATTCGATTTGCGTTAACGAATAAAGAAATATTTTTCCCAAGCTACCTATTATATTTTTTTGATAACATTTCTGTGCGTAATTATACTTTAAATAATATTGTGAACAAGAATATGGAAATTAATAGAGATGGATTAATAAAAATGGTAAGAACATTAATTATCATCATCGAAAGGAATAGTTTAAGTAAATGTTAACACTGTCTGTCATATTCAACTAGTATGCTGGAAGAAATCTTTTCACAGATAAGGTCGCCCTTTGTATTATTTTATCTTTCATGCTGTTTTCATCTGTATTTCTGTGTGAACAATAAAATGTTTCAAAAATAAAGATGATGGCAGACTTTTTGAAACAGATTCGAAAAAAAACGTGTTCCCTGTAAGTAAGTACCTAATTTCAAAATAGTACACACGGCGACACATCAAGCTATACAAAACCAACATAAGCTGGCCGCGCGACGATATAAGTTACGCGACCTACGCGCGGCGAGCTTATGTTGGTTTTGTATAGCTTGATGTGTCGCGGTGTGTATATATCAAATTATTGTTCCGTATTGTTGGTTTATAGTGATTGTTTGGAAACACCCCCTTTAATATGTAATGCATTTAAGTTTACACCCTGTATAGTAAAAGTGGAACATTTTGAAATAAAATGGCCGTAAGACTCTAATACAAAGAGCCGCGGGGTAAGAAAGCTCAGGTTTTTGAATACTAACATTAATAATTCATTTTAAATCCCACAAGGCGGTTGCGGGAGGTTTAAAACTTATTTTACGAGGCAATCTTCCGTAACCCAGTATCCAAGAAACTCCCTCGAAAAAACAACTACCTACTAACGTATTTTTTGTAAACTCTAATGGTAGTATCGAATTTCCGGTCAGTTTTCGGAAATTAGCCCAGTCATTTTACGGCGTTTTGTTAGGCGAGGTAGGGAGTAATTATTAATTGGACTTTTAAACTGTAACCGGCACCATTTAGTGATAAAAAGACTATCTTAAAACCTATTAAAAAAAAATTTGCTACGCAACATGGAAATGAAAATTGTGTGTCCCAGAAGGCTTTTAAATTAATAATATTAATTGCAATGCACTCATTTGGCTTAGATTTAACAATGTAAATTATTTTTGAATAATAAAATAGGCATTGAAATATAAAAAATGAGGTATTTATTATCAAATACGAATGTATTTTTCAAAACCTTTTAAGTAGACAAAAATATTTAAACCATGTTTGAAGTATGTAAAGCCTTAAGTATGTGCAAGAAAAAAATTACCCTCAGGTTTTTTAGAAGGAGATAATAATTAAATTTGAAAATTGGAGCAGTTGCTGACGTGATTTTTTTTCAATTTTGGTATATTTCTAGGCTCAAATTGGCTCTTCAATATTATACCGAAAAAAAATATCAATTACTAATTAGTCCCGGCTCAAACCGCAAAATGACTGGGCTAAATACGCTGCCGCTGATGGGGCAGGTATCAATTTAAAATACAGAGATATTATTTCGGAATATTCGTGTTAAATACCTACATACCCCTTTTTGCGAACTGTTTTCTGTTGAAACGTCATATTACACATCTTTTAAAAACTATACATGTCCTTATCATCCTCGGAAATAAGCGATAGTAAGCTTTGATTTAACGATATTATTATGAGATCTTTTTTTTTTAATTAAAATCTCCAAGACAAAACTAAACTTTTTTTATTTTTTAAACTCGCAAAACGAAAAATATTTCAGTTAGGTATACAAAATACCTACTCGCTTCAAATAGATTGGAGTTTGTAATCTACTCTACGTTCTCCCCTGGGTCTTTTGCCTAATAAAAATGAACTAACATCCGAGCTAACTAAAAATACAGTCACCCAAATAATTACCCTTGTCTGCTCTCTCAAATATTTGTCCCCGTCAAGATTACGAAGGAAACAGATGGTGCAAGTCAAATTTTGATGAAAAACATATCTGGGCCTGTTTTACCCTGTTTACTTTGCCCCTTAGGCATGCTAATGAATGTTAGTCAAAGTCGGCAATAAAATCACTTTTATATTCTTTCTTATTACCTACTTCAGGTTTGTTTTTATCAGCTTTCTGAGGTGCTCTAAAGCTTTTTGAACATAGGTCATTTATCAATTGACACATTATTGGAAGGTATCATTATTTTGCAGTGTTGTTAAGATAAAAAAATATTATATCGTCCTAAAATTAAAAAAAACAGATTCTTTTCTTAGACATTTCTTCGCTATGTCAAGGTGGTTGAAGAAACATTGAAAGCATTCGCATAGGATGATGATGATGACTTGATGAGATGCGATATATTTACCCAAAGAATGGTAAGGGTCGTATCAAACAAGCGATATTTGATCGTAGGCGGTAAAGAAATATCGTCGCGATATTTCTTACTCAGTCAACGCCTCTGCTTAAAATTCAGTTGAGTTGTCGCGGCGTCGCACTTGTTGACAACTTGTCGACGTCTCGTTGCGGTGCAGTTGCGATATCGAGTACGCTCAAATATCGCTTGTGATCTATAAAGCCGCTGCAAAGAAAATTACCTCTACCCGCGCTTTTTAGAGAGCAAACGTCGCTGTAAGTAGTATGGAAAAAAAGCAAAGTCGCGCGCTAGGAGAGAAATCATACAAGACAAACACGGCTAGCATGCCACCCACGTCAAAGAGTTTCAACGAGAAAAACTTCATGCGCGCTCTTTATGACATACGTAAAATAATGGGGATGGAGGCACATCTCGATTTTTATCGTTTTTTGGGGGTGGCATGCGAGGCCTACTGCACGTTTAGCATGATATCTCTTCTTGCGCGCGACTCGACTTTATTCCATACTACGTGTCGAGAAAGCGCTGCGTTCGCTCTCCGAAAAGCGATGGAACAGGTTATTTTTTAAGTAGCAAAGGCGCGTCGCGCGCGCGTAGAGAATTCATACTAGACGTGCAGCATCTCTCTATGTTGGGTTTCTAAACTAAAGCATCATGAGTGCTATTTTTGAAAATCACACATCCTAATTGTGAAACTGATGTAAAACACGGTTTTACAAAATTAGCTGAAACTATTTTAAGGGAATGATCAGACCATCAAACTGAACAACTTTCTCTATGGGACCAATATCGAAATCGCAAAAAAAATATCTGCTGTCCCATATAAAACTGCAAACATAACTCGACTCAAATGTATGGGACAGCTGATTTTTTTTTGCGATTTCAATATTGGTCTCATAGAGAAAGTTGTTCAGTTTGATGGTCGGATCATCCCCTTAAAATAGTTTCAGTTAGTTTTGTTAGACCTATAATTTATCTACTATGTGTATACGCACAATCCAGCATTTCATACATCTCAATTTCTATACACTAAATTTAATACACTGACTATAAGATACAAAATTGCACGTCCAGAATTACGTCAGTACTTTATCAAAATGTATTACGAAACTTCAATAATAAATTCAACCTTATTGTTTATTAATTCTGCGCATACATTGCTCTAAATTGTTACAAAGACCGTTTGTAAGGTAAACAGCATAGGAATAAACATTCGAAACTTGCCTTTCAGTTGTTTGTAGTATGAGTACGAGTGTTGAAATTTACCTGGAATTGAAGAATATTGGGTCAGATATATCAATGTGAGCAATATTAGAAGTAAATAAGAATTACATGTATTTAGGTCCCTATTATAAAAGGGCTAATGCATTTAAGTCTACACCCTGTATACAGAGTGAAATTGATATCATTAGCATCCTTTTAAACTAAGAGTCTACTCATCAAACAGAACAACTTTTACTATGGGAGCAAACCGATCAGGCCAAAAAAAATCAGCTGTTGCATACATTTGAGTCGAGTAGGCATTGCCTTTGCATTACCATTGCCATCCGTAGGTCTGGCAACACTGTCTTAGCTGATTACCTACTAAAGCGAATAATTTATAGGTGGTAATGATTGCAGATAAGGTAGGCTACAGATCAATTCCGTTTGCGATCCAAACCTATCAACCTAAGGTCCACCACATACTTCCGGAATAAACCTGATTCGGAATTAGATTCCGTATGGAGTGTTGCCGCTTTCAGAGACTTTTTCACTAGATATATACTTATTTTTTGATGTCTTAGGTGGCATATTTTAAAGTGATTTTTGAGCGTAGGCGTTGATGGAACGATACCGTATCGTGACGATACAGTTGCGACGTCATTGCGGCATAGTTACGAAATAGCCTACGCTCAAAAACCGCTTGTGTTATAATGGTTCATGACATTTTGTATGCAAATTATGTCAAATCAAATCAAAATCAAATCAAATATAATTTATTTTACACCAAAACATAAACAGTAAAATACAGAAATAAAAAAAAAAAGAGGCACAAAAACCAAATGTTTAAACTATCGATAGTCTTTTGATATAGTTGCATTCCATAGCACCATCCCATTTCCTCCCGTGGGTGTCGTAAAAGGCGACTAAGGGATCTACCGGAGGATTGGCAGCAGCATCCTCTGAGTACACACATTCAATCACACTGCGATCGCCAACCCGCCTGCCAAGCGTGGCGATTTTGGAAAATCCCCCCATTTTGGGGGAGGCTTATATCCAGCAGTGGACGTCTGTCGGCTGATATGATGATGATATTTGCATTAATATTGGAATACAATTTACAAACCATCATCGTAACATTCGTAACGACATGACCTCATCACAAATGATAGTAATTATCATGTATAGAAATTGTTTGTTTTGTTTCAATACATACCTAAAAATGCAATTATTGTCATTCATATGGCGTTTCATACATTTTCATTTTAGACATTTTTTAAAAAACACTAGTATTTGTTGTAACCATAGTTGACAACACTGAATCCTGAATCAGGATTCCGGATCGCAATTCCGTCTGTGTGTGGCGGACCTAACTGGTAAATCCCGATTATGTACCTAGGACTATGTATTATGTAAATTTGATTTACATAAACTACATAGGCCATAGTATATGAATATACTCCTCTCGTCTCCCGCTTACGCTTATTCATGAGATTGGCATGCGTCCTAGTTCTTTTTGTGTTAAAGTGGTTCTTTGAACTTTCTGTACTGGGGTGACATTGAACTCATTGGCATCCTTTTAAACAAAGAGCCTACCCATCAAACTGAACAACTTTTACTATGGGAGCAAACCGATCGGAGCAAAAAATAATCATCTGTTCAATATTAAACTGCAATGTCTACTCGACTCAATTGTATGAAACAACTGTTTGTATTTGCTACGATCGGTTTGCTCTCATAGTCATCATACAAAATCCTACTCGACCCAAATGTATAGGACAGCTGATTTGTCTTTTGCGATTTCGATGTTGATCCCATAGAGAAAGTTGTTCAGCTTGATGGTCTGGTCATCATCCTCTTAAAAACAGCAGCATATTTAGTTGGACTTGGAGATATTTTTACAAGCCAGAAGCCAGTGATGTTTTCGACCTTTTTCATGTTCATACAGGTGGTGTTCGCGCACATATTCTGGTAAGTGTTTCATTGACGGAGAGATTCCCTGCAGTGGGACGTGCCAAACTTATTTATTGATGATCATAAGAATGTACAGTATAGCTACACCCTGACCTAGCCAAATCAGTGTCAATACACCTTGGTATCGGGGTTATTTTGAAGCCAGATCAGGGTGCTTCAGACCATCAAACTGAACAACTTTTACTATAAAACTAATATCGAAATCGCATCACACCTGTTCAATAGAAAACGTAAATAGCATCTCGACCTAAATGTATTATGAAAGAGTTGATTTTTGTTTCGCGATTTCAAAGTTGGTCACAGAAAATAGTTTCAGCTAATTTTGTTAGACCTTACTTTACTATGTTTATAACAGTTTTCTTTCACATCAGCGACCAATTGCAGACAAGTACCTAGTACAAGAGTGTTGTCCTAACTTATAATAACTATACTGATATCTTAATTGCGATGCGAGTAACCTTGCCTGCCGTGCAGGAGGCGATGGTTCGCCCCCCCTTCCCCTCCAGGCCGACTCGTACCAATGAGTTTTTCGGAATTGATGTACGATTTGTAACACCACTGGCTTTTCGGTGAAGGAAACATCGTGAGGAAATCTGCATGCTTCGATTTCGAGGCATGTATTGTGCCCACTGTCCATTACAAGTGTCGATGGGCTCACTCCCCGTCACATTAGATAGAGTTACGGTACTAGTGAAACGTGGATGTTCTGAGGTTTCAGAATATCTCTGACTACCCCCTCGGGGAATATAGTCGTGAGCATATGCTATGCTATGCTAATTACAATGTGATGGTATTATTAGCATAGATACGATGTATATCGATGATGTAGTTAAGGCAAGGCCAAATTTAATGTACCCGAAACCGGCGAGCATGTTTGTTTGTAGCGACTAATGATAATGAATGAAGAGGTAAGGCATAGGGTAAGGTGTGTCGGTATGGCAGCGGCGGTACTTTTAATCAAGTCTTTTAACTGAGTACGTATAATTATAAAGCTATTTAGACGACTTCAAAAGACGAGGATACGTATACATGCATTAGTTCAAAATGGATAGCTTCGTCCGCACCATAACATAACGTTTCCGTCATCATAACATATAATATAAAAACAGAACATACAGACAAAACCATCGAAATTTTTTTTCGAAAGATTTTGAGTCGGGGACACCTTTAGACCTATTGACACTGGAAATGTCTTTTCGTTCGCTCCAGTATAGGCTCCGATTTCACGAAAAAGCGCGATTCTCTTATATATCGGAGAGTTGTGAAGATATGATATTAAAAACAACGGTTCAAACGACGCATATTTACGACAGCTGTAAGGTGCAAAAAGAGTTATTCGAGAAAGTCAAAAACGAAAAAAGTTATGGCCGAAATAGTCAAAAATTTGAGTAAAACTATTCTGGACAATTTAGTCAGTTACAATTTGAGCCTAAAACAAGGAAGATCGGGTTAAGGGTTTGCCCTGTAGCCTAATCTTTTTGAGACAATATATTTTCGAATTCCTTAGATTCATTTCCAATGTGGTCGATAGTCGTGAGAGGCACGAAATCTGTGAATTTTTTTTGTAAAGTTCAATGTACAGAAACTCATACCTACATCATAATTATACTGCCTGTGTCCCATTGGGTCGAGACGAAAGCCAGTCGAAAGACTCGAAAGGGGTCGCCCTAGCTAGACGTACGTATGCGGACCAAATTGGCAGCTTACGGGTCAGATCAAATGTACCCGAACTGAAACCGACGAGCGTGTTATGAAACGACCTATGACTGTGGAATAGGGAAAAGAGGTGTGTCAGGATCGTCGTGGATGGCGATCCATTGTCTCTGCCTACCCCAATGGGACACAGGCATGGACAGGTATGTACAGAAACACACCGCTTTATAATAGTGTAGACCAAATATAATTATTTAGCTTTTTATTTTTTAGCTTACTACTGCCAACAAACTGTCATGCAGTTTGGCAGATTTCATGTAAAGAAACCTTATTATAATGTCTTTTGGATAAATAAATGAAATTGAATTGAATTTTCGCGATTTCAGTTTTAGCCGTATTCAGTTTGTCGCGTTTTTCATATCGCGTTATTCAGTTTGTCCGGTTTTACAAAGACAACAGTCTACTGAGCACATCATTCAGTTTGTCAAATTCCGTCGAGACGATTCCGATGCAATGGCATCTCATCAAGTTTCGACTTACCATCGTAAAGATTTTTGTTTTGTTACACAACCAAAAGCAAGCCAGTCAAGTTCATCCATCATAAAAGCGAAACACAACATGTGCTAGCTTATTTATTTATCTATTAATAACTTTAGGAGCGAGTGTTAGTCCGAACATTGGTGTGTTTACGTTGTGTATTTACGGAGCAAACCGTGTGTTCCGCCACGTGTGGCGTGTTCGGTTGCCCTTTGATTTTTTGTGGCTTGCTTTTGGTTTAGTTTGAAGATGGTTTTGACTTTCTTTGACTAAGTTAGGAAGCTTTTTCTTTGTGGATATTAAACTAAGCGTGTAAGCGAGCAAGTAATTTCTATCCATGGGTGAATAAGAAGGGATATTGGTTTGTACTTCCTATGGATAGTGTTTTTTTGGATAACTACATATGAGTCGACGTATGGTTTATTTTGTATGCTTACATATTGTTTTTTATTTACTCATAACTGCTCATTTTTGACCATTTTTTCTGGAAACACCGCCTACTTTTCTTCTTTCACCGTTTCCTCTACCCTAAGATTGTCTGGAAGAAATCGCTTCTTAGCGATAAGATCGCCTTATGTTGTGCCTCTTGTATTTTTATCTCTGTATTTTACTGTTTATGTTTAAATAAAGTATATTTGATTGATTGATTGAGTCGACAATTTTTAAAAACGGAAATTTTTCCAGACTCGATAGATTTTTCCATTGTGTCTGGATTTATGACCGGTTTTGATACTAACCAACATATGTGATAGGTAGAAACGTTTTATTCCTTTACCCAGATGTGGGGTTTACCGAGCTGATGATGATGATGATGATGAATCTACAATAGGGATGATGACTGATCCTGAAAATTCATATCTTATAACGAATTAAAAAAAGGCTTTTGATACCAAACGAAATTAAAATCGAATATAAAACAATAAAGTTATAATTATAAGCTATTGAAAATAGATAAAGTAGAAAAGCGTCAACTTTCGTCCCGCTGCGCTAAACGAAGTTGCCGCTTTCCGCCTCAGTCGAGTACAAACATAGTATACTAACCTCGGGCAGTAAATAATAAAGCCTCAGATCGCATGTTTGTTGGCCGAGGCGAAGCCGAGATCTGAGACCTTTCTTACTTTCCAGCTCTCGGTGTGTAATCTACTATTATCATCTTTGATGTCTTTCATGCAAAACAGGTGTTTGTATGATACGCGTCGTCATGATTAGTATGAAAATACGGAGTAATGACGTCACTTCTACTATATGTGCCTCTCGCTCTAATCGTTAATTTTAAACACTTATATTTCATCATTTTTCAAAGATATTCAAAAATTTATTTCACTTAAGATATCAAACAGTTTTTAAAAAGTATAATTTTTTTTTCATCATCTCAATTCAAAAGTTTGGGTAACTGAAGCCTTATTAAACCCGTAGGTACAAATTTAAACAAGTTCCTAATCAGATAGCCGTCTTAACAACGTTTTAACGGGCAAGTGTAACTGACATTGATCCAGGTCAAAACTGTCGTTCCCAGAGGCCACGGGACAACCCAAATCACCTGAAACCGTTTTAGAATTCATACTATTATCCACACTTATTTTGGTAATGTTTAAGGCGGTTGCAGAGGGGTCAATTTTATACAAAACTTTGACGCACAATACGCGTAGACGGTATAAGGTGGTTTCACCACCTTAAGGAAGTAAATTTAATTCTGAGATATGAAAATACTTATAGGAAGGTGCTGGGAAGGTGTAAGTAGTTAAATTGTTAGAATAGGAAAAAAAAGTTAATTTTCCGTAAAAAAATTACAGGGGGCTTCTTGCTTCGGGGATAAGGCATAGGTCCCGCAGTGGGAGAGTGGGACGTATACAGGGTGTAAAATTAAAGGCGTTACATTATTGAACGGGATGCTTCAGACCACCAAACTGAACAACTTTAAGCCTTGAGTCATACATAATCGAAACGGCGAAAAAAATCAACCAGTTCCATAGAAAATGATATTAAAAAAAAAAAAAAAAAAAAAATTTTTATTCAAAATAATATCACATAGATAGCTTTTTGACGTCATTTTTTGAATCTACCACCGCGTCGGAAGGTGTTCCGTTGAGAGAAGATGCGGCCAGAAACTCTACAACACACATCTTTTTAACAAAACAAAATATACAAAGTACAATATTGCATTACATAGAGTAACATTGTCAAGACCAGACATTTTGGTCATTCAAATAGTCATCGAGTTTCGTGATTTCAATGTTGATCGCGTAATGATAAATAAGTCCCTCATCCGCGTAGTGGAATATCGCCCACTCCCTTTCACCATAATCGTGTGTGGAAGGCTTTGCCCAGCAGTGGGTTTCACTTACTTTATACGTCTCTCATTAAACCAATATTCTTTGTTTTAACTATCTCCAACAAAGAAAATCGACTTTAGAACCTAGAACGAAAAAAGTTCTTACTTTTTGTAGGCAGAACGGCTCGGAGCAACGCTCCTTTCCAAGAGAAAAAAAAAACAGACGCGCCTAGCCCACGGACCTTTGTTGTGGTGGTCAGTGCCTCGAAAACAAAAATAAGATAAAACGGGACGAAACAGGTCGCGCCTGTTGGACCAACTCCTAACCAGTCTGACTGCTTTTAACCACTTTTCCGAACCAGGCTCTTGACAATTTAACTTCAACAAAACGAATATGCCCTTTTCTGTTTTGACTTAAGATTGAATATTGTTTAAAATGTTAGCTTTTGATTGCGGTTTAAGTTTGTTTTCGAATTGGGCTATGATTTAAAACTTATTTCGATTTCTTTAGGAATTCGGGCGTGCATCTAAAATAGTTTCACGCTTGGCTCGCTCATTTCGTAGAAAGGGTCACTGTGGCGATAGTTATGCTAGGTTAGTTTTAACGTTTTTATTTTTGAGTTTAATTTTGTAGACTTTAATGGAATTATGATTGTTGTATCACGAACTTATTATACTTGTGTTGTTTTGGGTTATACAACACACAAAAGTATGGGAATGAAATTAGAAACAAAACATATGTCCATTGTCTATAAAACGCTATGGAACTGAATGCTTTGGTTGACAACCAAAGTAGCATAATGTTCCATACTAAACTGGAATGTACTCGACTCAAATGTATGAAACGACAGACTTTTTTGGCGATTTCAGGTTTGCTCCCATTGTAAAAGTTGTTCAATTCGATGGGTTTGATCTTAGTTTAAAAGGATGAAGTAGACAGATAACTGATGTTTATGATACATAGGGATCGGATGAAAGTGAAGGCCTTACCTAGCAGTACGAAAAAGTAGATTAGAAAATGTTAATTTGGATTCTAAAATTAAGAAAAAACAAAATTTCGCTTATCCAATATGCTAAATTGCTAATATCAGTAGATAGCAATATTACAATGAGAAAAAAACCTGTCACTTATAAGGTAAAGAAGGGATTTTTGTCTTTTATTTGTGTCATCATCAATTGATCATCATCTTGACAGGTCTGTATTGCCAATGGTTAAACATTTCACTACCAATAAATACGCAATAACACCGAAAGTTTTAGTTAAACGAATATTGACTGCACAAAAACTAGATGAATTTAAAGTACAAAATGTCTTTCACACTGATGCAATGGTAATCCTTTTTTTTATAAATAAAAAAATTGCTCCCTGAAACTGGGGAATCGAGAAAAATACAGAACACTATCGATCTGACACCAAAATTTTTAAGATTGTTGCTATCTGATAGATGAGTGTCACTGAACAATTTTTTTTTATGAAAACGTTTGTTTATTTTTGCTCTAATTAATACTTTATAAAGTACTAGAGTTAACTCGCGACTTCTTCCTTATAAATTATATACCAGATTTTAAGTCAGATCATAAACTGTCAAATAAAAAAGTTTCATAAAAATCGGTTCAGTAGTTTTTGCGTGATGGTCTATCAAACAAACAAACAAGCCGACTAACAAAATATCAAAAAATTAGTGATTTGGAATCAGGGATAACTAAAAACCATATAGTACCTTTTTTTTTAAATATCTTTAATGTACAGACTTACTTCTGTTACAGTTGTATAATAGTTATGAAGAGGAGCAAGACAACTATAGTTTTCTCGGTTTCACTCTTCTATTCATTCATTAGGCGCGGCTACTAACTACTCATAACTAGCACAAGCCTAATTTGAAGAAAAAAAAGTTGTTATTCTTTGATGTACATCATAAGGGGAGAACTATAAATAACATGACATCAACTCCGGCGCACTAACCAGCCAGACATTCCGATCCAAGGCCAGCAAAAGGACCAGAAAACATATGGTTTAAAAAAAAAGAAAAACATTCAACATTCACCAACAAAACCATTTTACTTAGAACCCTTCCAAGAAGGCGACTTCCTTTATTTCGCATTTCAAAATAAGATCACCGAAGCCCGCCTGGGCTCTTCTTAAGTCGGCTAAACAAACGACCAAAGTAATTTGATCTCTCACGCATGTTTAATGTTCTCTTGTTTTAGTGAGAAAATTGTGTGGGTTGCGACGGTAGGGAGGTCTTTATAGGCTGGTGGTACAGTCACCCCAAGCAAAGGTCCCTTGTGGTCACTGACCATGGACGAGAATAGCTAGTACTTGGCCTGAGCATGGCTTGTGACGTCACGATTTATGAGAACACAGGTTTTTGAACTTAAAATTTGTATTTACTTTTTATTTGCAAAGGACAATGAATGTAGGTAAGGATAGTATACAGGCTGTCAACTTACATGTGTTTCATATTTTAGGGGGTGATTTCGACCATCAAACTGAACAACTTTATCCATGGAACCAACATCTAAATCAGCTGGTCCATACATTTGGTTCGAGCAGACATTGACGTTTTCTATGGAACAGCTGATATTTTTTTCGTGATTACAATGTTGTTCCCATATTAAATGTTGTTCAGTTTGATGGTTTGAAGTATATCCAGCATTTAATTTTGCACCCTGTATACACAAGTATTGACATTCAATAACGATAAATTTATAATGTAGAACTTTTCCATATCAAAATTTGGATTAATTTATTGACGATTCCGATGCTAAATACACTGAAAAAAAAACCAAAAGAAAAATAAATTATCGAAAAATCATCTGTTTTGGATATAATATTATATGTAAATACATACCAAACTAACAACCTCGCAACTTTAACTATATCCGTGCATTTCCAATACAAAAATTACTTACAACAAACTAAGAACCTTCATTTTCCGAAGTCTATTAAAAACTTTTATAAAGAAAAACAGATTTAATATTAAAATTTCAAACAAAAGTCGTTCAGTTGATGAACTTCATTAAAAAGGACTATAAGAAAGAATGCAAAAAGTCGTAACTGCAAATAATAGCATTTCGTAGGCAAGGCAGTTGTAAACACGAGATTCGTAAAAAAGCTGTTACAGAAACTGGTACGTTAAAACACCTATTGGATTTCGTACATTAACTAGTTAATTAAAGCAGTGTAAAAAATTTTAGTACTAGGTAGTTTGAAAATTTTCTACACTAAACAATAGCGTAATAAAACTCATTTAAATTCTTAAAAATGTTTAAAAAAGTATACACATGGGCGTAAGTTTGTATCCTAATGAGGTAAGTTGCTGTTTACTAGCAATTTAATACTTTTTTTGACACATTAAGCATGGACACATTTGACACATTGTAGCATACAAATAATTACAGATCACACACTCACGCACACGCACCCCCATCCTCTAAGATGTCTAATGCGAGAGGAGAGATTATGTATTTCCAGTTAACACACCAATGCTTCCACATTCATAATTCGTCGCGCATTGTGGAAAGCAAAGTTAAATATCAAATGATTTACATACATAAGAAATATTTTATCCACGGTAACGTTAAAAACTCGCTTTAAAAATAAACCGGCTCATTTCCTTCAAATAAATCTCTTAGCGACGTCTTAAGGTTAATTTCGTTGGGTTATAAATCCAAGACACGTCAGGTGAACTTTACTCCGTGACTGTTACGGAAAATGTAGCTTTTTGTACTTATACATGTTTGCTTTAGGGATAATGCCATGTAGACGCTGTTATCTTGAGATTTTTGGTTAACATTTTATCTTTTTACCATTTTACACATGTTATCGCACGTAAAGGAATTGGTATACAGGGTGTTTTAAAAAAGGTGTGATCATATTTAAAGGGGTGCTTGATGCCATCAAACTGAACAACTTTCACTATGAAGCCAACATTGAAATCGTGCAAAACAAACTAGCTGATTCATACTTTTGAGTGGAGTTATTACGGTTTTGTATGGAATAGCAGATTTTTAACAGTGATTCTTTCGAGAATTAACACTTTAAAAAATATAGTCTGTGGTTTCTGATCGCCACGATTTAGCTTTTGTTTGGTTGTGAATTTATGTATTCGACACGGTGACAAATGACAATAAGCTAGAAAATGCATACTTCGGTTACTGAGAAATCATGCTTTGTTCGCAGTAATTTTGTGGTTTTACTTTCAAGGCAACTAAGTGCAATTTAATGAAAATACAACAGAGATCATGTCTATAATTAAGTTTAAATGTGCATAATTAAATATTAACCTTCCAACAGAATAAAAAGTCCTCGTGAAAAGGTTTCTACTGTCATATTTATTTAAAAAATTGTATGTATACCGGTTGACTTTTAAAACGCTATTTCCAATCAATATTTCACAGTAAAAAAATAAGGAGAGAATTAAAATTAATAAGATAGGATATTATTGTTTTGCCATGTTATTGTAGCTAAGTAACAGGATAACAATATAAGTAACAATATAAATTAATATTAATAGAACAAGAAAAAACAAAACAAACAGAAAAAAGAAAAACACCTAGGCTATTTAAAGGTAAAAAATGTCCTCTAAAGCCCCTACTCGGGGCAGAGTGCCTAGGAGGCTGGCAGCGTTGCCTCTTTGGATCGCAAGGCTGATCCTTCGCCGTGGAGACCCTAGGTTGCTGGGGTCCTGAGGGGAAAATGTTCCTTAAATGCCTCTCAAAGCGCCTATTCGAGGCTACAGGCGACAGGAGGGCTGGCAGCTATGTTGCGCGAGAATTAAAATAAAATATATATATTTTCTCCACTAATAACAAAACTGGCCATGTCTGTCGATTGCACCCCGAAAGATGGGCCAAAGTCTTAACACCTTGGATCCCGGAGAATGAACGTCACCGTCAGGGTCGACACCGAAAGAGATGGAGAGACGACCTGGATACATTCGACAAAGAGTGGATGGAACTGGCTCAGGACAGAGATGCATGGAGGATACAGGGGCCTTTGCCCAGCAGTGGGACGAAATAGGCTACGAAAAAAAAGACTAATCTATCAGAAGACTACCCTTGATGCAGTGAAATTTAAATCATCGTGCATTGCCTTCAAAGTCAGCCTGTATAATCGTACACTATATTTACTTTAAACGAAACTAGTTTACTTAATTACAAGTTTAATGACCACGAAACAGCTTGATCTGTGAGAAAATACGTACCTATTTAACTTTAAAACGCCAATATATTACAGTTTTTTTTTAAAATACTACCTACTTTCATACAAAACTATTTTTAAAATATACTGTGTATTGGTATTTTTAAGATTAATACATATTTTCTCAACAGACCAATTACAAGGGTCAAGATCACAAAACACTAAGTTTTTGTGGTCTTGAACCTTATAATTAAATAAACTTAAATAAGTATAGTGGACGATATACAGGCTGACTTTACAGACAATGCATGATGATTTTAAATACCACACCCATAAATTTTTGGGTAAGAAATAAGGTGGTCTATCTCTATATTAAGATCAACCTTTGTGGAAACCAAAAAACAATTAAGTATTCAACGAAAGCATAATTTGGACTCGAAGGCAGAGCAAAATAAATTTGAATACCAAAAAGTCGGAGTTAAACCTAAGGTTTTGAATTCAAACTCTGTTTTACATACACAAATGAGTCATCTGAAAACGTTACGGTCTGCCAGCTCGACGTTTAGTATAAATTTAGTCAAAATACCGCTTTGTACTACATTCATTACTGCTTCAACTTTAAACAGTTGTAAAACACATAAAGGTAACTTTCAGTGGATTGTGCATCAGACAGAATTGTCGTTTCAAAATTGAGTTTTAAACCCAATTATTATTCAAGTCGAGGGCGATCTTTCAATGAAATCGAAAAAAAGTCAAAAATGGTCATTTGCATAACAACAGGATGATTCAATCGGCGGAAATGATTGTTTAATACAATGGTTTTCTCCGAAATGTATGTGCGGGCAGACGCGTCGGAAACTAGGATTGACGGTTTCCTAAAACATATTGGAATACAATACAACATTCGTATAGTTAGGTATAACAACTATTTTACCTACTTAAATATTGAGGCATGCATACATCTCGACTATATTCCCCGAAGTAGAGTACTCAGGGATATTCTACAGGGCTGTTAGGGTAAACAGTTGCATTACTTTGAGGGGTGATTGTACCCATGATACTGAACAACATTCCATAAGAAACATATAGGAAATTAGCATAAAAACAATTGTGGATACTCCATACTAAATTAAATCAGCTGATTGAACGTTTGTCTAAAAAGTTGAAATTCTTTTTTGCATACCATCATCCATTAAATTAATGCAACTGTCTACCCTAACCTAACATCCTGTATACCAGGCAGGTATACAGGCTGTAACAAAACACTCTAGTAATATTCAAAGTGTTGGGTTAAACCTTCTAACCATCAAACTGAACAACTTTCACTAATGACACGACACGATGGCTATCGTTGAGAAAAAATAAGCACAACATCAGCTGTGTCATACAAAACTGCAGTACAGGATTCACAGATTCGTCTCAATGTATGGGTTCAGTTTGATTAAACCACCCATATTACGAGGGTGTTGTATTACACCCTGTATATACTTTACTAACCTAAAATTATGATTATATAACATTATCACCATTTCCTTCATAATGGCATGACAACACAATTCGCTTTTCCTCTGACCCCAGACCTTTCATTACGCGAGAAAGCCTCAAAAAGGTATCCGCCAAAAATGTATTAAGTAAAAAACACCTTAAGATCCCCCAAACCTATCAAGATAATCCTCTGAGAATCCCGGCCCTTGAATAATTTGAAAGCGATTTTAAACCAGTTTATAAATTCTTGAGTTTCGCCACTGAATCCGAAGGCAAATCTAAATCCCTAAATGTTTTAATATTAAACTTAAGTACGTCAGATACATGGGCGGTTTGTTAATATTTTATTTTTAATTTACGATACCTTGGTTAGAGTCTCGGATTAGGAAAAATTTGACTTACAATATTCTGCTTCTACCGACTGCTCTCAAACGGTAAAGGAAAACATCGTGAGGAAACCTGCATACACTGAAGAAGAAATTCTGATGTGTATGTGAAGTCTACTAATCCGCATTGGGCACGCGTGGTGGAGTAATGCCCATACACCCTCCCTGAGGGTAGGCCTGTGCCCTGCAGTGGGACGTTTATAGGCTGATGATGATGATGATTCTGCTTCTGCTTTACAAGGTGCTTATAAATGACATCATTAGAACAAGAAGCGAACTCTGAATAATAAACCAAATTGATAATAACTTTTAAATGGCGAAAAAAAATGGTGTCCCATTAATTTGAGCAGGGTTGAAGATTTTTATGGAACAGCTTATATTTTATTCGCGATTTCGTTGTTGGTCCCATAGAGAAACATGTTTAAGGGCCTATGTCGAAAAATAATTGAAGCGAAATGGGCGTGTGATAGCTTATATTACTGCCTGATGCGAGAGAAAGAGATGGCGCGGCGCGCGATATAGGCGTGAGCTTATGTATGTATGTACTTTCAAGCTTCTAAGACAATTTTGGAGTTAATTTGTAGTACACATCCGATTTTATAATTTATGTTAATTCTTCATTTGAAATTAAACGCAGTTGTGGCCTGATAATAAAATAAATAAATAAATATCTTGGACATTATCACGCAAATTATCTAGTCACATTTAAAGACCAGGACTTTTATCCAAAATACTTTTTTTAATATTTTTAAAGAAAATCTAAATGAAGAATCTATTTCAACGACCAAAAAGAATGTCAATGCTCTAAATTTCGTTGAAAAACAAAACAAAACGTGTACCCATCACGTTTGATTAATAATCTACGAGTAAGTCGTATGACAGGTAAAAAATATAAAAAAATGCGATACGTCACATCATCCCAACCCGTATCAGCCTATGTTCAACTTGACAATAGGTTTACCAACAGTCGAAAAAGTCAAACGACCTTTATCACCTTCGGCAGTAAGTTTATTTTCCCCTGAGACATTTTATAAAAGTAATTTAAGCCTGACTTTGGATTTTATCCCAAGTGTATTAAGGGGTAGAATTGAGTGGATGCGGTGATGAGTGGAATTCCAATATGGCGGGTGAAGAAAGGATGCGACAGGGTATAAAAAATACGGTTGAATGCGTGGGCGGTCGCTCGATAGAACATAATCTAAGATTTGTAAACGTATGTGAAATAGTATAAAATAAATACACATAGCATGTAAACAGGGTGTAAGTGACAGCCTAGCAAATACTGAAACGGTGAACTCAGACCATCAAACTGAACAACTTTCACTATGGAGCCTACCTCAGGAAACGCGAAAAAAATCAGCTGACCCATACAAAACTGCTGTACCTAGTACCTACCCGACAAAAATGTATGGGACAGCAATGTTTTTCGCGTTTCCTGACGTAGGCTCCATAGTGAAAGTTTTTTCAGTTTGATGGTCTGAGTTCACCGTTTCAGTATTTGCTAGGCTGTCACTTACATCCTGTAGAAGGTCGATGGCGCGTTGCGGAGAGGTATGGACACTAAATCATAAGAGTCCAGGTTTGAATCCGCACTATTCCGCACGTACATCACCGTGAGGAAACCTACGTACGCTGAAGAAGAAATGCTGATGCGTGTCTGTAGTCTACCAATCCGCATGGTGGACTGATTGATTCCTTACACCCTCCTGAAGGTAGGCCAGTGCCCTGCAGTGGGACGTATACAGCTGATGATGATGATAACATAACATGTACTCTGCATTGCATCATAAACATAGACCATAATCTGATGATGGTGACATGAATATCCCAAGTTAAAGAACAGTTAATATAAGATTTATAGGTCTCATTATTCAATTGTTTTCATTCCGAGATATCAATGGTTGACGTACTTACAACACTGACGTAGATACCACACACTTTAATAATACGTCATACTTAAGGAATTTCTTAAAATTAAAGTCAGCGCATCAGCCTGGCCATACAAAGAGGTAACGCTGCCAGCCTCCTGGGCACCTTGCCGCCAAGCGGCGGCAAATTCGAAGACATTTTTTATTTGTAAGTAGTATTAGTTTTGTTTCTTTTTTGTTTTTCCTTTAGGTTATGTATATAGTGCTTATTTTAATGTTTATTTTTATTTATTTATTCAATAATAAACAAACATCTACGAAATGTGAATGAAAATCAATGTAAGTAATTAATAAGTGATTCCAAGACAAATAAACGGGACAAGAAGGTAAAAATTGTGACGCGCTCGTTGAATACGGGACGAGGAAACATTTTTATTCCAAAGCCTATGGACCCAAAGGTCATTAAAATAAATAATGAACCTCGCCATAGCATTAATGTTCAGATCAAAACGGTTTTGAGAGCAACACCAAAAGAAACTAGGCGCAAATTAAAGATTGAAAAATTTGTCTCGGGCGGGACTTGAACCCGCACTTTTCCAAACCGGGGAACTGCGTTATCCAATTTCGCCACCGAGCCCACTACCCAGAGAACGAAATTTTCAATCTGTTGCGTCTTAAGGGGACGTGAGTGCCATCTACTGGTAGTTATTACAAACTAACCAACCCGCAAGTCCAGCATTACAACTGGAATTCATACGCTATATCGTATCTATGACACACTCTGTTCCAATTTCAAATATTATTGATTTTTAAACATGTTACAGCCATGTTGTGATATTTCGAATGAAATTAAAGATTGAAAAATTTGTCTCGGGCGGGACTTGTAATAACTACCAGTAGATGGCACTCACGTCCCCTTAAGACGCAACAGATTGAAAATTTCGTTTTCTGGGTAGTGGGCTCGGTGGCGAAATTGGATAACGCAGTTTGGAAAAGTGCGGGTTCAAGTCCCGCCCGAGACAAATTTTTCAATCTTTAATTTGATTCGAAATAGCACAACATGGCTGTTACATGTTTAAAAATCAATAATATTTGAAACTAGTCGCAAAATAGCAAGGAACTTTATTTGATAATGGAAAAATAAACTAGAATTTTGTAAGTAGGCTGTGTTTATTCTTGTTGCACTTAATTTTATTATAAACAAAAATGTTGACAATATGCAATAAAACTAGGAGATTCTTATCATTAGGGATAATCGATTTTAATGACATGGTAAATAAGCATCCGATCGAAAGCAAGCAAATGTAATGAAAAACCTATTGTGTAACTTTCGTGATCGATTTTGTATCTATATATACTATTATAAAACTGTAACAGGAAGTTTGTCTGTACATTGAAGATATTAACAAAAAAAAAGTTACGATATGGTTTTTAGGTGTCCCTGATTCCATTTCACCAATTTTTGGATTTTTTGTCTGTCTGTTTGTTTGTGTGTTTGTTTGTTTGTTTGTTTCTTTGAACGAGTATCACGCAAAACTACTGAACCGATTTTGATGAAAGCTTATGATTTTTGTTTGATAGCTTATGATCTGACTTAAAATCTGGTATATAATTTGTGCGGACGAAGTCGCGGGTTAACGCTCGTCGTATATAATTATGTAAGTACTAGCGACCCGCCCTGTTTGGCACGGGTACACAACTCCTCATGAATCAGTCTATCTATTAGCGAGAACCGTATCAAAATCCCTACAGTAGTTTCAGAGATTAGCCTATGATGACAATCGTACGACAGAAACACGCGAATACACAGTAATTTACAATGTGCGGTAAATTTTTTTTTTATTATTTATTTTTTTTATTTATGGTTATGACTGTACTGGGTGATTTTAAATAATATCGTCTCTCCAATCATCATATCTTCGGTCTTAAATTGACATTTAATTTAATTTATTTAAAGGTTTGCTAATGACACATTCCCAATTTTAAAAATATTTAAATTCAGAGTGGTTTTAAAGTAGATGAATTCATTCGCCACATATAATACTATGTAAGACCATATCGATTTGATACCGATCGAATAGAGTAGTTACAAAATAACATCACCCCATAGGGCTAGCATACCATGAACGATAAAACGAGAAAACCGTCATGCGCGCTCGCTTTCGCGTACGCAAAGTAGGTAACAAACAACATAGCATAGATAGAGGCATATCTTTTCTCGATTTTTGTCGTTTACTCAGCACGGCTAGCATGCCACACACGACAAAGCGTTTAAACGATAAAAACGTCATGCGCGCTCTTTTTGGCATACGTAAAATAATAAAGATGGAGGCTCTTGATTTTTATCGTTATCTCGGGGCTGGCATGCGAGGCCTACCGAGATGTGCCTCCATCTTTATTATTTTACGTATGCCAAAAAGAGCGCGCACGACGTTTTTATTGTTTAAACGCTTTGTCGTGGGTGGCCTGCCAGCCGTGCTGGAGTGGGAAGCACATACCGACACGGAGAACCCTGGTGACAGCCTTAGACTCGAACAACGAAAAATAGGGACATTTATACGCAGTAGTTCGGTTTTTAAGACCCGCATAAATCGGGACACGAAACCACGCTGTCCAAAATCTAATTACACAATTTACTCTCTGATTAATTAATTGATACAACATTAAATTACATTCAAATTAAATTAAAAGCCATTGACGTAGATTAGATATGGAATTTCGATAATTATTAGGATAATAACACACATTAGAGTATTGTAACTTGATAAGGTTGTCGCATACCATTACTTAGGGGATGTATTCGCGAATTAGGCGTTTTCAGAATTGGCCATTTTACGAATTGGCCATTTCGCGAATTGGGCCTTTTACGAATCGGTAGCCATTTCGCGAATGATTCTGTTATACAGGTTGTAAACTTAACTGCGTTACATACTTTTGAGGGTGGTTCAACGTGGTTCATACCATCGAACTAAACATTTTTTACTATGGGACCAACATTGAAATCGCGAAAAAATCTTCTGTTTTATACATTTCGTTAAGAGTAACTAGTGATTTTTCGTTTTTGGAACAGCTGTAACCAACATAGAAACCGCGATAAAAAAAATCCGTTTCCCCGTACATTTTGGTCGAGTATGATTGCAGTTTTATATGGAACAGCTGATTTGTTTTTTCGCGATCTCTACTTTGGTCCCATAAAGAAAGTTATTTAGTTTGATGGTCTGATCATCCCCTTAAAAAATCGTCAGCAAAGAAGGACCCTATATTAATCTATACTATTATAAAACTGTAACAGGAAGTTTGTCTGTACATTGAAGATATTAACAAAAAAAATGTTACGATATGGTTTTTAGGTGTCCCTGATTCCATTTCACCAATTTTTGGATTTTTTGTCTGTCTGTTTGTTTGTGTGTTTGTTTGTTTGTTTGTTTCTTTGAACGAGTATCACGCAAAACTACTGAACCGATTTTGATGAAAGCTTATGATTTTTGTTTGATAGCTTATGATCTGACTTAAAATCTGGTATATAATTTAACGCTCGTTACAAATAATTGCCCTGTGCACGATTAGAACCTATGACTCTAGAAACAGCAGGTTAACTTCACTACCAACTGAGCTATCGAGTAGTCTTCATTGATTGATAATTTGGATGAATAAAAACATTTCTTTTTCTTGGTTTAGTTGGGAAGTCCTTCAGGGAAGTCCACTTAGTACCAAACCAAACCGCGCACCTGTTCTCTACGAGTACGGAACTACCTAGCCAATTTTGAACTCTATACCTAAACAAACAAGTGCAAATATTCCCTGTAATCGTTTGTCACGTGTTTACCTTGCCAAGTTGCGTAATGGTGTTATAGAAGTGAAGCGAACGTCATATATCCATTTCATAAACGAAGTCTCCTTAATCAGATTGTGTGACTTGGTAAAAAGATCGAAATTGGCTTGGTTATCGGGAGTTCGATGTTAAACAAACTATGAGAGTATTATGGTTTCATTGGTATTGAGAATCACAGTTATAGCTAGCGAGAAATGTGTGGATAAAATGAACAATCAATAATGGTCGCGAATATCCGACGTGTACAAGGTCCAACAAAATGAGCTGCAACTATTTTTTTAAAGATAAGATCAGGCCGGCCATATGCATGACCTGCATGCTTCAATTTAGAAGCATGTATTGTACCTACTGTTCCATTACAAGTGGCGACACGGGCTCACTCCCCGTCACACTGGACAGAGTTTCGGTACGACTAGTGAAACGTGGATGTTTTGAGGTTTCAGAATATCTCTGACTACCCCCTCGGGGAATATAGTCGTGAGCATATGGGACCAAAATCAAAATTGCGAAAAAAAACGGCGTTTCCATAAATACGGGTCGAGTAGTTTTGTATGGAAAAGCTGATTTTTTTTTCGCGATTTTGATATTGGTCCCATGGCATGGAGAAAGTTGATCAGTTTGATGGTCTAGCCATCCCCTTTAAATAGTTTCAGCTAATTTTGTTAGACCTTATAGACAAAGAATACATAGCTTAGTTGTGGTTCACAATTCAGAATAGATCACCCACATTCTTTCTGTGGGTGTTGTGAGACGACTAAAGGCTTAATGTCATAGTATAAGAAAGTGTATAAATGTACGAACGCTGCGGAGACTCCCTGCTCACCACCACGACATTAAAAATTGGTGCGCGACATTAAAAATTAGTTAATTCCTCTCTCAACAGTCAGTGCGAGCCTGTCTGTATGTACAGGGTGTGCTTTTACAGGACTGCAATATTATATACCTACCTTTCATGTTAGAGATCAGCAGTAGTAAAATTCAACCAAATTACCTGCAAACAAACAAAAAATATGTTTAGATGAGATATTATTTAATACAATATTAATTAAAATTATGTATACAGGATCCTTTTTAATATGATGACGGTTTTTTCCAGGGGATGATTGGACTATCAAACTAAATAACTTTCTTTATGGGACCAAAGTAGAGATCGCGAAAAAACAAATTAGCTGTTCCATATAAAACTGCAATCATACTCGACCAAAATGTACGGGAAAGCAGATTTCTTTATCGCGATTTCTAATAGCTAATGTATAAAACAGCAGATTTTTTTCGCGATTTCAATGTTGGTCCCATAGTAAAAAATGTTTAGTTCGATGGTATGAACCACGGTGAACCACCCTCAAGAGTATGTAACGCAATTGGTCCCCAATTACGGAATCGCGAAAAAAAAACAGCTGTCCCATACAAAACTGCAAACATAATTCGACTCAAATGTATGAGACAGATGATTTTTTTTTTCGCGATTTCTATTTTGGTTCCATAGAGAAAGTTGTTCAGTTTGATGGTCTGATCACCCCCTTAAAATAGTTTCAGCTAATTTTGTTTGACCTTATATGGCAAATCGTCTTTTTGATGATGCAAGCAAAAAGCGTAACTACATAATTATTATAATGATATTGTACAGCCGCTAGTTTCAAGTTTTATCTATCAAGCAAAACAGTTACAACGTCTTAAAAACATAACATCCTTAGTAGAATCATGTGGTAACCAACCCTTTCAGTTAACACAAAAACCTTAATTTCAAAGATTAACATTTAGGCCCTAAACACACAAGGCTGCCTGCGGCCCAGAGGCTTCAGTTAATCCTGTGTTTATGTCCTAAAGTCCACTATGTTTATACGGCGTAAGTGTAACAAGAAACTCCAACAGAAGTGTACGTAAAAAGATGCCAAGTTCTTGTTCTCGTTCTCATTCTTGTCACGCGTAACTATTCGTCGTTCGTTGAAAATTTGGGCAGACATAATAATAACACATGCTTCAAAATTTCATTAGAAACTTAACATCAACGAAAGTTCTTGATCTTTCCCGAAAATGTGATTTTTAACACTTTAAAAGTTTCACCAACAAAGTCAGTAAGTTCCTAGTATGAAGGTAACTTTTTCTTTATTAGCAACAAGAATCCAATGTATGAAACTACAAGCAATCAATTAATGTTTATTCAAAGAATAATGGTACGTATTTTTAAAGTTAGGTATAGTAAGTAACATTTGAAATTACAAAAACTAAAACATTCTTCATAACTTGTTAAAATTCGATCAGTAGTAGATCTAATAGCCTCTTTACAGTGTGCTATAATTGCATGCAATCTGAAGTAAGTCGATCGGTAAGTTTGCAAAAAACTTAAAACGAAACACGCTCACGAAGCAATGCATTTCGGAATGCACGCAATCTTAGAACATACAATCTGGCGAAATAAAGCATAAAACAATCCAGAGACATTTCACCGAGCAAGAACTTGCCGTGTTCCACTATCGTGCTCGGAAAAACACAGGAAAACCGACCATAGTAGGCTTAACGCAAAGATATAACGTGGCCGAGATTCCTCTAGATTATTGTGCGGGAGACTTTTTTCAGCTTTTTTACAAGGATGCATTGTTTGGACGATACAAGGTTGGGACTTTGATAAATCATGCGACTCGTTTGCAGTGTCGTAATGCGTACTCCTGAAATATTTCATAAACGGAAAAGGATGAGTAAAAAGGCCGTTCATTGTAGAAAGTTCTAACCTGAACACTGTTTGTACTCAACAAGATTTAATATGAAATTGTAGAAAGTTCTGACAGATAAACGAAAAACCTGAATACCGTTTGCACTCAACAAGATCTGACATGCAATTTTCAAAAATTTACGAAGCCAATTTTAATGAAAACTGAAAAGCTACCTGAAAAGTCGTACTTTTGTTTCTGTACGAACGATCTAATGCTATTTGTAATATAGCCTTTTTAAAACGCTTATTTATTTTTAAAAATTAATCTTTTTTTTTATTCATTATGAATGGTTATGGTTATATGGTTTGCGCTTGGCTTCATCTCACCTGATGGGAAGTGTAGATGAAGCCGATGATGCAGCGTGCTCACCCAGAAAAAGCCTATTAACTCTTCTTTTAAAAATATCCTGATTGTATTTGCTTGGAAACACAGACGCAGTGAGTGAGTTTGGAACTCACACCTTACCGGTTCTCATTATAAAAGAGGATGCGAACCTTTTTGTGCGGATTGAATCGCGTAACAAATCGATCATGGTGCTTCATACTATCAAACTGAACAACTTTGACTATATTTATTATTGTATTTAGAAAAAAATCTGCTGTTCGATAGCTACTCGATCAAAATGTATGAACTGAAGTTCTTTTTTTCGTAATTTCTAATTTGGTCCCAAAGTAAAAGTTGTTCAGTTCGATGGTCTGCAGTCCCCATAAAGTCCGTATTTAAGTCTACACCCTGTATTTAATTAAATCGATTTGTTGAGAACACACCCTTTCAAAAGCTTCTGAAGCTTTGATCTTCAGCCGAAACAAGCCTTAACATGTAATTATTGAAATACTAGCTTTTGTCTTCGACTTCGTCTACGTGGATTCGATTACTTAGCCGCTGTATGATTCCGGGATAGCTAACCTTTTTTTTCGGTCTCTCTTCTTATCGTGTGGGCAGAGCTTGAGCAGAGCCCTGGTGTCCGAATTTTTTCAGACCGCCTTACGGCCTCTGACGTGGTTTTTATGTAACGACTACTTCCACCAGAGATAGTAGCCGGGACCAACGGCTTAACGTGCCATCCGAAGCACGGTATCATTTTCCTTTTCAGACAATCAGGTGATTCAGCCTGCAATGTCCTAACCAACTGGGGAAAAACGCACAAAGTGACATATCACTAGGTGCCCCCCGTGGGAATCGAACCCACGACCTCCGAGTCGGAGTTTTTTCGGTAAATGTATTGCAATTTGAGACCATAGATAGGCAATCGAACAGTGAAAATTGTATATCAGTTTAGTAGTTATTCAAAGATTCCGTTCGGAATAATTCCGTATGTATGTGGCGGGCCGAAATGTCAGTGAACACCGTATCTTAATCCGTTGCGTGGTTAAGGCCTTACAACACATCCGGAATTCCGAATCAGGATTGTGATTTTGTACAGCATTTGATACCGAACAAAATTATGGAGGGGAAAGATCCATACGAAATCGTAAGCCTGATTCGGAATTATGGCTGACCTTACAAGTAAGCGAAGAAAGAGAAATGATAAGGACAGTCGCGGATAGCGACATTGTTTTATACTATTAATGAATAGATAATTAATACCTAACCTACGAGTATACTTAGCACATGCGTATATGTAAGAAGCCAAAATTCTCATGTATACGAACATTAATGAAAGTACACATTATTTAAGGCGTCATTAATTATTAGCGAGATGATTAATTACTTTGCAAGAATTCCTCTTTAGCATTAACGCTTTGAGGAAATGGATAGGCGCCTTTATGGTGGCTTGAACACGGCTGAATTATTAATTTGTTATGTCGTAGTTCGCGAGGTGTTAAGGAAAGGTAGGGTTTAGAATATACAGGGTGTGAACTTTAGATTAAGAGAAGCTTCAAACCATCTAACTGAACAAATTTTAATGTGGAAACGAAAATCGAAATCGCAAAAGAAAGTAAAAATAAAATTTGTATGTAATATTTCGGCACTTGGGAAGTCCTTGCGAAGAGCTTATGTCCAGGCCCTGTACCCAGACTTTCGATTTTCGATATATCTAGACCGTTTCGGTCCAAACTTTATTGTTATAGAGTTCACATTAGATCGAAAACGTTCACGTAATTGCGAAGTTCGAATGTCCGGGTAGAGGCCCAGCACTGAAGCGCAATTTTTTAATCGTGTTATTCAAAATCATGTTCGAATGATGCATAATCTCGATAGTAATTTTCAAATTTTATACTGTGCTGAGTTGAGTTGATCGTGTGACTTTCATAAATCGCACTCCTTGACGAGGATGTTGCTGATAATTATTAAAATGTACATGTACACACGGCGACACATCAAGCTACGCAAAACAAACTTAAGCTGGCCGCGCGACGGTATACGTTACTCGACATGCGCGCGCCCAGCTTATGTTGGTTTTGTATAGCTTGATGTGTAGCCGTGTGTACCTATATTAATACTAAATTCATACATTTATTACTCGTTTCTTAATAAATTAATAATCTAAGAAACTAAAGAAATTAATTGAATTATTATTAGAAAAGTAATAGATGCCATTAGATGCTCAAAAATCTTTTGAGCGTAGGCTATGTCGCAACTACACCGCAACGACGACGCAACTGAGCGTTAATTTATCGCCGCGACACTGATTGATCTCAGAAATATTACCGCTCAAATATCGCTTGTGTGATAATATCACTGATAAGGCCCTTAACACTAAAAAAATCTAGGTCTGATATGATATATTGGTCTATCTATGCATCATTTAAATAAAATATATTATTTTAACTTCACAGTGTAACCAAATACTAAAAATAAAACATCGATAATTTTTCACTTCAGAACTGTCGACATCGAGAAGTCGGTACGTTTTAACATAACAAAGGAGAGGGAAGGACTGTCACCGACCATTGTTTAACGGCTATTTAAATATTCCACAGACTGATGGTTTTTCTCGTTTTGTACGAAAACTGACGCGAGCTTTGAAGCTCATTGAAAGTCTAATAAGGTTTTAGTTTTGCATATAGATAGTTTAGGGGTTTTAAACTTACAAGTCGTTTTTAAATGACGATGTTTTAGGGTTCCGTTCCAAAGGGTGAAAACGGGACCCTATTCATAAGCTTTCGTTGTCCGTCGGCCCGTCCGTCTGTCCTACCTGTTTAGGGCTGTAACTTTTGAACCGTAATAGCTAGACAGTTGAAATTTTCACAAAATGTGCGTCATTATGGCGGATCTGCTAACAATGAATGAAAATGGCAAAAAGTAAAAAATTAACGGGGCCCCCTTAATCATCATACAAGAAACTAATTTTTATCAACGTTTTTTCTTCACGCTCTATCGTAAAAACAATAATACAGACAAGCGTCAAACTTGGTGTGATTATAGAGCAACTCTATAGTATAACAACAAATAATAAAAATTGGCCAAGTGTGAATCGGTTTCGCGCTAAAGGTCCCGGAGAAAACAAAACTTGTTTGTAAGTTAATATACAAAATACAAAAATATTTATTTTCAATGAGCACTTACTTTACGTTTAAAATTAGTTCACAACAATCTGGGTATAGGCTTGCACATTGACAACTCTGAACTTTATGTTGTGTGGTAAGGAACCCTCGGTGCGCGAGTAGTCCGACTCGCACTTGACCGGTTTTATTTAATAGAAAATAGTTTTACTGTTGTTGGAGGAGATTGTTCTAATAATTAAATTCAATGCGGGTTCTGAGACAAATTAGATTGATCCGGTCTCGTTGGACTTCATTGTCTAGTGTTGTGAATGGTCGCCGCTGTTGATCCTGATTTCCAGGAGTTACAGTGGTGGGAATGAGAAAAAAATATTGTTTTCTACTTTTTGGAAACTTCTTTCTACTATGACTTAGAACTAAATTTCCCGCAACATTTGACTAAGAACTAAAATAATTAATTTCTTTTTCTCGTTTCTGTCATGAATTGTTTCTGTGTGTGTGTGTTGGTTTCCATGTAGCTTACGTTTGGGATCATTGCAATGTATGTGTCTGTGAGCGTTTTTTAGTCTTTTACGTTATTCTAGCTAGACAGTAGACACACGTCAACCAAGTCTGGGGGAAAAGGGTGACGCACAGACGTTATAAAAAAAATTACGTAGTCCTGACCCAAACTGCTATTCTACTGCAGCAAATTGTTTGGGTCAATCATGTACCATTGCTACATAGGCTCTATAATGGGAACCACTGTACTCACTGCACTTCATCTGACTCCAGCTCTGATAGTATCGGTTTCCCGTTTCATCAGATTCAGGATGGTAAGGACAAGAGAGTGTGCACGTGTTTAGTGCACTCAATACAAAGCTATCCTGCATTCCTGACTGCATTTCTGATAAAGCAGTCGGTGCAGTCGATATGGGCTACGATAATTATTTCATTCATTCAATGGGAACCAGACTACAAAGGCACAACATTATAAAATCTGCAATCGGAATATGAACACAAGCTTTGGTTTTATTTTTTTATTTTTTTTAAGGAACTTGATCTTATAGGCTAAGCTCCGTAAATCCCAAATTCCCCTTACGGAGCGTTTTTATAAACATAAAAATAACATCAACACTTTTTACACAACTACAAACAACAAAGGAAGTTTTTCTCGCAAGGCCGGACATAGCCATTGAGAAAGCCAGATATTTGGGCTGCAAAGCCGGACAGGTGAAGAACCTTAGTCGTACATATGAGTTCGGTCTTTGCCGAATATCAAATTTTAGAATTCTTTGTATGAAATTCTAATGACACCTCTTACACTTATCCGTGGCGAATCGGACGAAACGTCAGAAGAATTAAACGGAATTTCGTTTCGTTCGCCTACTTCGACGCGGATGGAATATGCGTCCACCCTTAAAAATCGGTGGACCCGCGCGATTTGTTACATTCGATATTGCCAACCTCGCTCTCGCTTTGTGATTGCGTGCGAATCTAGGATAATTCCTGCAATTCGATGATAAAAAGCCGGTCTCGTAAACATATGGCCGAAAAAAAGCCGGACGGCTGACAACCCTAGACGCAACCCCTATAAAATTTATCAGATATCGATAAAAGATAATCGACTAATAACATCTCTAATTAAAACATCGCTTAATAATAAAAGCAACCCGTGATCGCCGACTCATACCATTGTCCTGACATATTTATATTTTGAAAAAGTGAGTTCGAACGCACGTGCGCTGGAGTTTATTTCCTTTTGTGAAGTATGAATAACATTGGCTTGTGTGTGATGTGTTTTGAGTTGAGTATGGTGGTGTATTATTATGAGTATTTAATTTGAGAGAAATTGCGAGAAATTGCTCTGAAACGTTAAATTTTAGTTAAAGCATAATATTTCGTCTAGCATTCGTGAGAGGTGCTCAGCAATAGGTGGGGTATACAATACGGGGTTCAGCTTAATATGCTGACGGTTTTAAAGAGGATGCTCAGACCATCAAACTGAACAACTTTCAATATGAGAGCAACATTGAAATCGAGAGCAATTGCAAATCGCAAGGTCGTAAGCAGTGGCTTACGACACTTGCGGGAAGAAATATGGTCATCATCATATCGTATGCCATTTTTTATCTTCCTGCTTGGATCCGGGGAGGACTAAATTTCAAGGTTAAGGTGTTTTAGCCAGTCTTCCGCTGCCGCGGTAGAAATATGGTGATCTACTTTAAGCAAAGAAGCGGTGGCATTATGCGTAATAGTTAAACTATAGGTACTGTTAGTGAAATCTGCTTAGTCCGGTTGCACTTAGAATAGGATTCGGCTGTTGGGCAAAATCGGATATGTTCGTATAATAAATAAGATCGTGGCCAATGACAGTCTTTTTGAACTCTCTATTTAAAACATTTAAAACAATATGCATTAAATTCCGTGACGGTAATTTTTTGAGAAACACCCGAATCCGAATATTAACCGATTCTACGCGACAGCCGAATCCTATTCTGAAGGCTTCACGTACTGTACTTACTTATTCGTAGAGTTCAACCCATTACCACAAAAAATAAAGTCGTAAGTATAAAACCGAAAGAGTACTTAAATTCAGATTGGGAACCCTTTAAAAGGAACCCTCTGTCACGAACACGTATTCCTACATCACACGAAGTATTGTGATTTAAATTTTCAATCCTCTTCGAATTTTGGAGGGTTTTTGGGTTCCGTGACTTCTGCTACCAAATTGTAAAACGGAACCTTTCAAGTTAATTTTCCGTCAGCTTCTAGCTCGTGAACGGAACGACCTACCTATGTATAGAAACTGAATACTTTGGTGCCATGTCAAAAGTCATGGTTTCCTGGTTTTAATGATGACTGCAAATTGAATTAAAGCTATCAGAGACCAAATTAATTGATTTATCAACGAGATAATTCATATCAGCGCTGTTATGTTAATAGAACATTATTAGTTAACGATATTATATCATTATAGCTATTGGAATAGTTCATTCTTTAATTTGACATTATGAATACTTCTACAGCTAAATCTAAATAAATAAAATGGGTTCTGACTGCGAGCTCCAATAATTGTTTTTTTTACAAAGCGTGGAGGAAGAGCATGAAATATTGCGCCGACTCCGAATAATGATAAATGGGCAAGAAAATGATGATTATGCAAAGCATTTAAGAAATAATACACGAATGACTTAGTATAGTCCCAATCTATCAGAAACCTCTTACGGTTTATACGTAGAAGCCTTCTACTAGAAGGGCAGTTCGATTGGGAAATTGAATTCTTTTTATAGTTTAGCAATGATTACAGGATGCTTGATTACATTCAGAATGAAATAATACGGTAATACGGTATAATTAAAGATATATGTTTCCCACTACTATATTGCTAAACCTATCTAAACCTGCATGATCATAAAATAAAAATTTTAGGTAAGGCGGAACCCTTTATGCGCGACAGTCGCTAACACTTTGCCTTCTTTCGGGTTAGTGTGACGGCATTATGCGAGTGTTCGTGGCAGGTTAGTTTATGAGAATTTTAGTGCAAAAGTTGAGAGCTTGAATCTTATGTAGATTTTATATAGTTTTTTAAGCTTTTTGCCTGAGATTCGAGTCTCGGAATATAGTAAGAACCGTAGGATTAAAACACTATTACTAGTTTACTACCACCTTTTTATTACCACCGCGAGTAAAGCGCCACGTGGGAAGGGTTTTGAGTGGTTTCATAATATTAAAACGCAGCGTGGAAAAAGGATTAATTGTTTGTCACAATGTGAAAGAAATACGGGGATAATAAATAAATGACTGTAACTTAAAATACATATTCAGTATGTGAATAGTACCTAGTAAAAAATATATGGAATCAAAGTAAAAATTTTACGTGATAAAATAGAAAAATAAAAAATGTTTTAATATATTGGAAGTCTGTTTATTTTTTTTATAATTGTTAACAGCCAATTACATAGAAACCTGTCACAGAAAAATATTTAATTATGAGTTAGGTAAAAAGTCTCCTTGATCTTGTTTATGAAATCATTTTAAAATTAATAGACTCTATTTAAAAAAATATAAAACAAAATTAAGAATAAGTTCATGTTTATTAAACATTATTTAATGGCTGGAACAGACCTACGAAGAAAACGACACATTAAACACAAAAGAACATACAAGATTCTTTTCTGTTCTTTGAAAAGTACATAGAGTTCAGTAAGGAGATCACAACAAAACTACACATCGACGCTTAATTACCCATCACGCTTACCAATGGCTGACTCACGCACACATCTGTCAAGCTGAGTCAGCAACTCAACAGTGTCGGCTTCCAGTAAATATACAATGAGTACAGAAGGGATACTATTATCATAAATCTCATAATGCATTTTGACGAATCATCATAAGCAGTTTTGATAAGGTGGAGTCTTGTAATTGCAAAAATCTGGTAATTGCAACTATGGAGCAATTGCACTTATATAAATTACGATTCAGTTCTTCTCTTTATACCAACACCTAGATGACTAGACATTTGTGTCTTTCTCTCAGAACTGTATCGTGATTCTTATAAGTGCAATGAATTGCTCAATAGTTGCAATTACAAGACAAGACTCCACCTTTGTGAGTTTTCCAAATGTTACCGAAGCATTTTTCCTATCGTGTTCGGGGAAAAAACAACACATAAAAAATCGGAATTAGCCATTCATGACTAAACTTTTCGGAAATTATGAATGTATCTATTAGACACGCTGAAAATTTGGGAGTATGCCAAACATTTTGCGATAATTTACAATTTTTATTTATCTTGGCCTTCTACAATTTAATTCTATCCGTCCCTATCCCTGGCTTTCCTTCTCCAGTTGGTAAAACACCGATGGCCCTTGTTACCAGTTGTACAAAAATAAATACATAATCAAGATGTACCAATTTTGACGCCTCGTTTAGAATAATTCTCAACGAAAATTTACGTAATCTTCAATGAGATTACAAACACTCCGTACATAATATTATGTGTTTTTAATTTTGCGTGCGCGATCGTGCATTTAAAACAGAAGTGAACTTTATACAGGGTGAAATTGATAGCATTAGCATCCTTTTAAACTAAGAGTCTACCCACCGAACTGAACAACTTTTACTATGGGAGCAAACCGATCGGAGCAAAAACAAAATCAGTTGTCGCATACATTTGAATCGCGAACTCGCGCTTCGAGATTGCAGTTTAGTATGGAACAGCTGATTTTTTATTTGCTTCAGTTTGATGGGTAGACTCTTTGTTTAAAAGGATGCTAATGATATCAATTTCACCCTGTACTTTACAACATCGTCGTAAAGGTCTTAGCAAAGTGCGATGGACTTATCTAACGCGCAGAAACAAGTTTAGTGCACGTTCCGTATTCTCCGTACTTTGTGACTCAGCCAGTCATTGGACAATTCATTTTAGTTATCTTTTGTGTCTCTTCATTTTCAACGAGAAAGACGGATATAGAACGAATGCATGTTTAGGACAATTTTGTTCATTGTTTCGTTTTAGTAGGTATACTTAAACTTATAAAGGATGGGTATTATTATAATTTAAAGTCTAAAAGGCATTTTTAAAGCGGATTTCCATAGAAGTTTTAAATATTCGCCATCCCATAGGAATTAGTTTTAGGACTGTGCTTCTAGTTCTTATACAGGGTCGAACTTAATATGCTAACTGATTTTTTTAAGGGGATGACCATACTGACCAACATCGAAATCGCGAAAAGCAATCTGCTGTTCCACACAAAATCGTAAACCTATTCGACCCAAATGTATGAGACAGCCGATTTTTTTTTATATTGGTCTCATAGAGAAATATAATTCAGTTTGATATTCACATCATCCCCTTAAGAAAACGTCAGCATCTAAAGAAAGACCATATATTATGAATTTGGTAATAAATATCAATTTTTTTGTGTTTGTGTCATTTGAATTTAGTTTAAGTATTTTATTCTTTTCATTAAATACCTTTTTATGTACTAATGGTTAAATTGTTTTATCAAATTCTGTACACAAAACATAACAAAACCATTATCGAATTACCAATTAACGCTCGTATTATCAGATTTAAACGTCCTCCAAGACAAAAACCATTGTATCATCCAAAACATTGATTAACCAACCTAACTTCAATCAAACTCAACAAATTATCTCGAAAACAAACAAAACTGAACATTTGAAAATACAAATAGAATTCTCAAAATTCGAAACTTCATTAAATACTGTCTCCTTTCAAAGCGGAAGGCGTAATAAAATATGTGGGCGCGTAAACTTGGGCAGTTAGTCGAACGTTCAATTTATTTCAACTAACTAAAATAGATCGCTGTTTCCTGGGGTTAAGGGCAGGGTGTTTGTTTTGATGTGTTTGTATATGTTACTGTGGTGTGGTGGCTGAGTCATTTTCTCCCTTCGCCCCATCATCCTCAGCCCCGCTCACATCTGACAGCTGCTAATGACAGGCGGTACTGCAATGCAATTCTCTAAGTGTAAACATCGTCACAACCTTAAATTCGTTGAAACATCGTTGACAATACGGTATTCGCTATGGTTATGTCATGTGTCAAACTCATATAAAAACTTCGAAGATTTGAAGGATGCAAGAAGGATGTTACATTTGTGAGCTCGTCGATGTTTTTGACAGCGATGTGATGCTTAGAGAATAATTGGACTCCTGAACTGCCCTTTATACAAATAGGCTCGCAGTGACAAGAAGCCACTAGCACATGCATACTGAGTGACAGGGAATACAGAACTGCTTACTGTCATCCCCTCCCGTACCGAGACGGGGTGAGGTCGAAATTGTTAGGAGGCAAGTAGTGTCCCTACTGTACGTACCTAGATGTTCTCCTCTATGTTATATTGACCAGAAGGAGGTGCGTGAGTAGAGCACCGATGCGTTTGTAAGATGATATTGTAAGGGTTGTGGGGAAATTCAAAAAAATAGATAAGTAACAATTTTCCTAAATGAAGCACAGGCAGTTTTCAACATACATACATACATACATACATAAACTCTCGATATCTCAGGGAAACCATAATCCATTTGGGGGTGGTCAGAAGTTGTGCTACAACCACAGAACATTATAAGAGGGGTTAGAAATGCAAAGTAGCGCTTTTGCTTCGGAGAAGACTGTCGCCACTTGTCTTCCCGCTCACGCTGCTACAACTACTTAGGTATGCCCTCTCGCTTGCACCACGCCGCGCGCCTTACGGTGTTATGCAAATTATTGCATAACCGTGTGGCATGCGTTCCACGCCTACTTTGCACTTCTAACCCCTCTTATAATGTTCTGTGGCTACAACTACCGACTAAATTTCAAGAGAAAACAAAAATGCATTCCCTACAAACAAGTGCCTCGATCGACCATCAGTTTCGAGGCATCGATCTTGAAAATACATTAAAAGCATTAATGCGACGCCACGGGCATCTCCAGTTACCTGCAGGTGGTAGACGGGGACTAAAATAAGTTGAAAAAAAAACGTTGCAGCTTTATTCGTTGGACCGGTTGTAGGTCGATCAAGAATTATGGTAAAAATGTTGGATCGAGTTGTTTTGCTATTCTTGTTTTTAAATGTAACGAGATGAACAAACCTAACAAGACAAGTGCAGTCTTCAGTTTATTATTTATAAATACTCTCTTGGCTTCACCGTTGTCGGGAAAACAGAATATGGAGCAATTAGTAAAACTATTTTTTTTAAACTCGTTTTCTTGAGAGTTTTACATTTCGAATTGGTTACGCATTAGGGCAACATGTACGCACTGCGACACATCAAGCTATTCAAAACCAACATAAGCTGGCCGCGCGTCGTTATACGTTACTTGACCTACGCGCGGCCAGCTTGTGTTGGTTATGTATAGCTTGATGTGTTGCCGTGTGCGCAAAGCGACATTTGAAAAAAAGTCAAAATACGCAGAATGACATTACGTAAAAGGTCTAATACGCAGAATGACATTACGTAAAAGGTTTAATACGCAAAACTACATTACGTAAAAGGATTAATACGCAAAACGAAATTACGTAAATGGACCTATACGCAAAAAGACCTAGGTTCGAAAATAATGTAGGAACTGAACGTGCACGGAAATTTTACGTCACAGAATTTCAAAATAAAGTCTTACCAATAACATTATTAAGTTCCAAATGGGAAAACGGAGGAAAAATTAATTTTGTCAAAACAAATTCATAGAAAACATATAACAGATAGTATAAGGTAGAAGATAAAGAAAATGAGTTCCCGTAACGTATTGAAAACACATACTTGACTTTCAACAAACTTAACTCGGCTCTTCGACGTGGAGCCACTGTCTGCATCATATTTGTACCTCCTTAACATGTTAAGTCTAGGCTTTTAGTTCTATTTTCCGCCGCATGCAAGGTTAAGTTTGTCAGGTTTATATAAGAGATACCTTTAATCAAAAATTCGTAATCTTTGTGTAAACTCATAACCATAAGTAAGTATAGGTATTCAATTTTCTGTAAGAGGCCATTAAGGGGCAGAGTCACGGATTGTGTTCATGATAGAGTTTCTTGCCGCATCTTCTGTAGAGCGACAACACGTTCCGATGCGGTGGTAAAATAAAAAGATTTGACGTTTAATGAGTGGGCTTCAAGCTTCTATATGGAGAGTTTGAGTTAAGTATTAGCTTAATTTTTTTTACTAAGGTCTAATAAAATTAGCTGCAACTATTTTAGGGGATGGTGAGACCATCAAAATGAACAACTATTTCCATGAGACCAACGTCGAAACGGGGAAATAATCTATACAAAATTGCAATCCTACTAGACCCAAATGTAATTTGACGATGATCTCATTGAGAAAGTTGTTCAGTTTGATAGTCTAATCAAGATCAACTTCTTCAAAAAACCGACAGCCATTTTCAGAAGGACCATGTTATAAAGAAAGAATAAATAATTCGAGCCATATGAGCAACATAAAGTCTCTAAGAACATCCGAGAGAAAATATGGATTTTTACGGCACATACGGGGGTTGACACAGACAATAGTTATGAAGACGTATATTCTTTTACTACATTACTTTTATTAAGATTTATAGTTTCTGTTCTCTCCACTCTATTTTCTTTTCCTGAAGAGAAAAGTTTCTTTCTAAGCGTGCATTATTTGTCATCTTCGTATATTTTTGTTACTTGGACTTCTTGCACGTTTTTGTGACAAGATAATTTGAAGACAATATTTTGAAAAAAAAAAAATGCGATGTAACATGGTGTAAACTTCAATTATGCCTTGTAACACGTTTCTCTGCCAGGTGTGCGAAGCAGGCTTCGTCATTTGTGTTCTCTATTTTCCACAAGCTCTTCCCAATTTGCGTGGCCAATTTCGATAGCGGTCAGGTCCCTCTTGACGCAATCCTTAAATCGCTGCATGGGTCTTCTGACTGGCCTCTTTTTATATGTGACCTCACCAAGAAGGACGCGCCTTGGCAAATGAGAGTCCTCCATAGGATGTACGTGCACCAGACATCTTCCTTGAGAAGAGACGTGATACTAGGCAGCTGTGCAACCTGAAGTACGCTCTCGTTTGTCACCATCTCCTGTCAACGTATAAGAAAGAGTATCTAGAAATACATTACGGGCACTCCCTGCCTCCCACCAATTTTAACCTCACCCCGCTTGATAGGAAGCGTGGTGAAAATCTAGTACGCAGTATCGCACATGTTTTTTTTATAATTTTTCATATTTGTATGAAATGACAGCTAAGTTTCCACGGATCTGCCTCCGTGGTCTAATGGTTAAGAGCAATGGCTCTCGACACGGAGGTCGCGGGTTCGATTCCCACGGGGGACACCTAGTGAAATGTCACTTTGTGCGTTTCCCCCAGTTGGTTAGGACATTGCAGGCTGAATCGCCTGATTGTGCGAAAAGAAAAATGATTCCGTGCTTCGGATGGCACGTTAAGCCGTTGGTCCCGGGTACTATCTCTGGTAGTAGTAGTCGTTACATAAAAACCACGTCAGAGGCCGTTAGGCGGTCTGAAAAACTCTTGACACCAGGACTCTGCACACACGATAAGAAGAAGAAGTTTCCAAGGTGTGCCTAAACAATGCAATTAGTCATATTCCAGCAGACTATACAGGGTGCTGTTTGATTTACAACGATCCAGAAACAATGTGTGAGCTTAGTTCTGACCAGGACCACCTGCTATGCGAATAAATTGCCCGGGACATCCGCTTTGAACCGGACATTATACGTTAAATTAATATTGCGGAATAATTGACCTAAATTGACGGCGATTTTAAATATTATATCTACTGAGACCACAGTTTGTGTGTTCACACAGTCGTGAAACTCAGCGGTGACGATAGGTCCATCGTTTGTTGCTCGTGGGGATGAAGGGAGTACCTACTGTACAGTGTTATTTTGTGTTAAACTACCTCCGTGGTCTAATGGTTAAGAGCGTGTCTGAAAATGTTCTCAAAATTCATTTAAAATAAGTAAGTGATACCTGTAGGAACCCACTGCAAAGCAAAGCCTTTCACGAATAAAGTTGAGAGGCATTAATATATAAAAAAATTAAAATAAGTAAATTTCAAATCAAATAAATCCGGGTTTAATAATGGAAACGTACCAGAATCTACACAAGTCCAAACACCAAACAGTTATGTACCAAACTTTTCCATTTGAAATAAATCAACAAAACAACAGAAAAAATATTCTTTACGAAAAATCTTTTGTGTTTAAAGTGAGGCACTTACAGTAATACTTAAAACAAAAGAAAACGATCAAGCTATATCAATACCGCCAATCACTTAAAAATAAACAAAGGATGGAACAATAATTTATTTCTCAACAATACCTAAATAAGCATGACCATTTTTCAGCAGTTTTTCCGGGTCGTTCAACTCAGAAAAATTCCTACGTTCTTTTGCACAGTTTTTAGTATTCCGCAACTAAATTGGACAAAACGGAACGGTGTCTGTCTATCAAAACCATTATGTTTCTCAAAAACTAACGAAAACCTAATTTTTTTATCAAAAATAAGAAGTGGTGGACAAATGACGGACCTAAGTTTTAAGAGGGATTTTAATACTGTTGTTAAGTTTTGGGGCCTATCGTATCTCTATTGGAATGACTCAAAAATAAATGAAGAAAGTAAAGAAATCTATCAGTTGAAGATTAATTTAACTCAGAAGTGCTCGGTTGCTACTTTTCTTTAGCCATACACAAAGAACGAAACCAAAGGGGTTTTTAAACTTTTGGCCTTAAATATGACTCAGGAGTCATTTTGCAATCGTTGTCCAATTATCTCCATAAGATTAGGACATTACTTTATATGACATTTTTTGATCGTTTATATTAAATATTAAAGTTTCATTGTGCACATCGATTTCGAAAACAATCCAGCGCCGATAAAAAACAATTACAAACCTCTTTGTTTATAGACGGCCGAGTACCTACGGAACCCTCACTTGCTAAAGTTCAACTTCCACTTGGCCGGTTCCTTATTTTTGTAAGTTTATTTGATTCTCAGCCGGTGTATCGATACGGTATAATTTACCTGTGCAACCACCGTGAGAGGTCAAAACACCCACATTTTATATTATTACTTATACCTTAATAATGTACTGTCGCAAACAAAACATCTACATGTAAATAAACTATTATAAAACTGTAACAGAACGTTTGTCTGTACATTGAAGATATTAACAAAAAAAAAGTTACGATATGCTTTTTAGGTATCCCTGATTCCATATCACAAATTTTTGGATTTTTGTCTGTCTGTTTGTTTGTGTGTAAACTACTGAACCGATTTTGATGAAACTTTTTTGTTTGATAGCTTATTATCTGACTTAAAATCTGGTATATAATTTATGCGGACAAAGTCGCGGGTTAACGCTCGTGTAAAATAAAACTACGAACTTGGCGTGCCTGTTCATAGAAAATATTGGAAAAATAAGTTATTTGGGGGATGAAGGATAGATGACATAACAGAATGTTATGTAGTAAGTAAACAGTAAAGACAACTTTTGGAATTTTTGTTTGTTATTTTTGTCTGTTAGTCCATTACGTTTCACTAGTTGTACCGAAACTCTGTTCAGTGTGACGAGGAATGAGCCCGTCGCCACTTATAAGGGACAGTGGGTACAATACATGCCTCGAAATTGAAGCATGCAGGTTTCGTCACGATGTTTTCCTTCACCGAAAAGCCAGGGGAGTTACAAATCGTAAATATATTATTACGAAAATCTCATTGGTACGAGTCGGCCAGGCCGTGGATCGGCAAGGCAAGCAAGATTACTCGCCACTGGACCACCACGGCTATGGAGTTATTTCTCTGTAGAATACAGGGTGTTACAAAAGTAAAAATACAAATTTAAAACTTTTAAGGTGGTTGTTTAGATTTAAACCATCAAACTGAACAACTTTCACTAAGGGACCAACGTCGAAATCGCGAAAAAAAATATCAGCTGTCCTTTACATTTAGCTCGAGTACATCTGTAGTTTAGTATGGAACATCAGATTTTTTTCGCGATTTCGATCTTGGTCCCATAGTGAAAGTTGTTCAGTTTGATGGTCTAAACCACCCCCTTAAATGTTTATTTGTATTTTTGTAACACCTTGTATAATACTCGGTGGTTTGCACATCGTTAATGAAATACTACACCCAAGTGGAATAGAGTCGTGAGTATGCTATAATAATAAATTAGTCTTTTATTGAATGACACTTTTAATTGAATGGGTAACGGCTTCCAGTGGAAAAGGAACGACCCAATAAAGATTTTTATTGTAACTACCCGACGTATTTTATGCAGGCTTATCTTGGAACCTACTGACCGGATTACGATGTTCACAACAGTGAACGATGGTGGTAGTGTTCACAGTTCACACATTAACTGACAGACCGTATTTCATATCAATTTCATAAAAATGTATATGCTTATCTCCTTGATTTGACATTATTTAGTTAAACAAGCTTTAATTTTAAGCGTGTGATGTGAACTTTAGACTCTTTAGAAACTTTAGAGGATTAAAATGTATATGTATATCAAACTTTCACAGAACTTCTAGAACACTGTCATAACATGAAAAAAGTTCCTGATTTTCGAGAAGTAGGTATTGTAAGTTTATAAACCTTGTTCAGCCTAGCTAGCATGCCAGCCCCGAGAAAACGACAAAAATCGAGATGTGCCTCCATCTTTATTATTTAACGTAGGCCAGAAAGAGCACGCATGACGTTTTTCTCGTTTAAACGCTTTGTCGTGGGTGGCATGCTAGCTAGGCAGGTTGAAATTTTTTTGGAAATATCTCGGTGCCGACTCAAAAATGCAATTACAAATATACCCTAGAAATACTTGAGGGGGTGCTTCATACCACAACTTTCACTATGGAGCCAACACCGAGAAAAAATAAAAAAGATCTGCTGTCCCATAGGTACTACATTTGAGTCGAGCCGGTACTGCAGTTTTGTATGGGACATTTGATTTTATTATTTCTTCAGACGGTTTTTAAGTAGATGATCAGATCATCAACCTGAACAACTTTCTCTGTGGGACCAACGTCGAAATTGCGAAAAAAAATCAGCTGTTCAATACAAAACTGCAATCCTACTCGACCCAATTGTATCGGATAGGACATTTTTTATGTAATTTCGAAGTTGATCCTATAGAGAACGTTGTTCAGTTTCATAAGAACCATCAGTCTGAACCACCCCTGAATGTTTAAAAAATACCGGTATTTTCGAAGCACTTCTGTGCTCGCCTGTACAATCCGACCACAATGACTCACCCCTAGGGTTGTAACGCAGGTACCCAGAAGTAACCTTATAAAAAATGCACAGGTACAAGAGCGAGATAACAGATACCGTCACGTTCCCACCTCCCGTATTAGGCATTATCACGATTCTACTAAGAAACAAGACAAAGGTTGTGAACCTTCTAGGAATTATTTCTAAGTTTGTAGAGGCTTATCAGAATGATAATCAAGTATAATAAAGTTGGATTAAGTTTTAAGTGAAATTATAACTCTAAAACTGTGCTATCCAGTATCCAGATCTTAGTTTGCTTTTCAAAGGCTTTTTCCGTGACAAAACAACAGCAAGACAATGTTGTGTCTATTTGATTCGTATATTAATACACGTACTGTAGTCCCTTGGCAGGTCGGTTTGTAGTCAATCGGGTGCTCTTTGGCCTGCCACGAGGCTCCACCATATTGTGTTAGCTCAAATGTGTTTTTGTCTTTTTGTACATAAAGCTATGGTTGAGATAGAGATAAATAAATTATTTAAAAAAAAAAACAATGAGAAGATACAACTCGACACAAGCAGAAGGGAATTAATTTATAAATACATTTTAAAATAAGAATACTTACCCGTTCTCAAGACTGTATTGGAATATTTTCTGATTATACTAAAAAACATCCTATAGAGTGATATTTTTAAAAGTCACACACATCTACCCATTCGTACACGAATGTGATGCCAAACTCTATGGAATTCAAGCATTATTCTAATATGAATTATGTTATATACATTTCAAAAATAGTTATATAAATATCATATTAATAATATAGATAAAAAATTTTACCTTTCGTCTGATATAAGTAAGTAGATAGCCCTAGGGGAGCGCGTAACTTCTCTATGGTAGATAGCAATATTCAGCACATTACCTGAAAACAAAAAAAGATGCAATTAGAATAGAATAGGCTTAAAAACTGCAGAACAGAGGCTTACTGTAACGTACTACTTATACAGGATGTTACAAAAATACAAATAAACATTTAAGAGGTGGTTAAGGCCATCAAACTGAACAACTTTCACTATTGGACCAATATCGAAATCACGAAAAAAAAATGATCTTCCATCATCATCATCATCTTATCAGCCGATAGACGTCCACTGCTGCTCCCGAAAAATGGGCAGATTTGCCATAATGCGATACGTTTGCGATGTTCCATACTAAAATACAGATCTGCTCAAGCCTAATGTATGGGACAAAATATTTTTTTTTCGCGATTTCGATGTTAGTCCCATATTGAAAGTTGTTCAGGTGTTCAGCATAAATTGCTGGCTTTGATCGCTACACTTTAAAATCAACAAAACAGAACAAATCCGGCAATGTATGCCGAAATCAGTCCTAAATGTTGGGTAATGTAATCGCTGCTTATTGCTACAATAACTTTTTGTGTGCATAAGTTCCTTCTATTTAAAAATATTATTTGTACTCTTATTTATATCCCGTGACATAAGTTAGAAAAACCCATTAGTACCAATATACATGGCATGTTGTCCGTGCGGATTCGAACTCGGACGCCCACGATTGAGTGTCCTCTCCGCAATGCGCCACCGAGGCACTCGGTTGATGTTTCCTAAAATGAAGAAAACCTTGTTTTCTTGCAGTAACGTAGTTTATCCGCTAAACGCCAATTCTAGCAAGGAAATCCCTCATCAACAATGTCCCCGAGAACAAATAAAAAGGAAGAACTTTCCCAAATACAATCCCAAACAATGTTTTTGGGTCGTAAATTGAATTGGCGGTAATAGGACACTTGGGGATCGAGCCGACCTCGCAACGAAAACAGGTGATCTAGGCTCGATGAGTTTTTTAGGGACTTTTGAAACATTTATCAGGTCCAGTCTCCAGGTGGATGTTACGTATCTTGCGGTTGGTTGACTTGACCTGCTTTAAGATATATACTGTTTTAAGACCTTTGCTTCTTTAATATGAATCTTTGGGGATATCTGAGTATACTTAACTGAGCATCCAGTGCTGTTCTCAATGGTTTTTTTTATTTCTAAACAATTATACAATTATCTTTTTTCTTTTCTTTTGATAATTGTACGAATTATGTCACTTTCGGATACGAATAAGGGTGTGTTAAAAGTTTTTTTTAAAGCTTAATAAATAATGAAAGATATGGATTATCATATCTTCAAAGTCGATCTCGCGTCACATCTTTTATTAAATCAAAAACTTTATAAGAGAGGTTGAAAATTAAACCATAATTCAATTCTCATAACCACTAAAATAATAAAATCTGTCATATAAAGTCATTAGTACGCACTCAAGTAAGCGTAACGTGATGTCCGTTGACAACATTAGAAGTTGAGACATCGTTTTCTTGGAAGCGGGGGCATCGTCACAAAATATACTTCCCATATGTTCGTTATACCTAAATACACATGAGATATGTAGCAAAGTAAACAATCTCCCTTCGATTCCATGAGATCATCATCGACTGCCCTCCCCCCCCCCCCCCCCCCCCACTCCCAGCCGCTAGGGCATAAATGAAACTGTTGCAACTGCATCATCATCATTGTCTTGCCCATTTCCCATTATTTGGGGTCGGCGCAATATCTCATCCTCTTCCATTCATCTCTCCATTAGTGGAATTGAAATACGCAACAGAATTTTCGGTGTATACAGAGTGTAACAAAACACCCTAGTTTAGCTGTTTCATACAGAACTGCAGTGCTTACTCGACTCGAATGTTATATGAGACAGCAGATTTTTAAAATTTAATGATTTAATCAAAAATGTTTAATTTCACTTTCTTTCACAAAAATCAACATAAAAAAACAGATTTAGAAATTATAATTAAGTTAAAGACTAGGGTCGTTTAAATCTGATAAATCAATATCATTATTATAATATTTGAATAAAAAAACTAGTTTTCCAGCCTTTTCAATTCCCAGTCGGTTTCTTAATTTGCTCTGAACAATTCCAAAGGTGGAAAACACTCTTTCCACAGCAGCTGAAGAAGCTACCGCCCCAAACAATTGCTGAAGCAACCAGTGGTGAACCACTGGAAAATTTTTTGACTGTTCCTCTTCACTAAATATATTTTTCTGTGACATCCACCACTCTAGTGGTGCCACATTTTTTACTATTTCTTCTGCGAACATCACATTTTTGAATGGTTTTGATTTTGACTTAAGTTTTACTATCAACGGTAGCAAAACTGAACCATCATAAATAATATAAAGAAAAAATAAAAAAAATCGGGATTAATTAAGATTTTTTTTTAAAATCGTGCTTTATTCGATTTTTTTTTAAATCATGATTTTTTCCAACCCTGCTGTTTACTGGCTATTCCACCGATATCGTGCAACCATCTGGCTGCTAGGCTACCTACTGAGCGATCACCCTCCCAAATTCGTCGTTTCAATTTAATAACTTGGGAAAAGGTTAGCTTTTTGTGGGCAAAAGGCTTACCCACTAGCACTGTTTCACACCTCTGATTAGGAAAACATTGTGAGGAAACCCCAAATTAGGCAAAAAAGCTGATACGTGCTTCAGCTCATGTTCGAAACATAGATTTAGTCAGCTGGTTGATATTACATTTAAAACATTTTCATTAACTTGTTGCTACATAGGATGTACCTACTGAGTCAATAATTCTCGCAAACAAGTCGATGAATTGAGGATCAATCCATACACTACGTCATACGTTAATGACAAAGCGTGACAATAAAGAAAAATATAGAATCAAAAATAACTGCTTGATAATATAGTTTCGGTACTACTAGTGAAACGAGGATGTTCTGAAGTTTCAGAATATATCTGACTACCCCCTCGGGGAATATGGTCGTGAGCATATGCTTATGAAAAATAACTGTTATCGGTTGAAATAGAAATACAATTCAGTTGAGTTAAGAAAATACTAGAAGAGTAGTAGATGTAATTAATAGGGGCCCAGCGAAGGGGTGCTGTAATTAGGGGCGCATAAACACATTACCCTTCCTTTGCGTCGCGCAGTCGGGTAAAAAGAGGCCTATACGCATACGCTGCGGTGGGTGGATTAAGGCAGTAGATTATGATGATGAAATACATCATAATGGGATGAGATGTCTTAGAATTAATGAAACAACACAAAATAGGGACTAGTACGTATGAGTACGACGCCGACGTCACAGATATTTAATTAACCGTTTTCATTTTACGTTTATTAGAGAATTACGTTTGTTGAATTTTTTATCACAAATTGTTAATGCTACATATAAGTAATATTGACGTGAAATTGCGTCAGACTACACTCTAATAAAAAGTTGTAGTTGAAATTACCAAAGAATTTTACATTAAAAAATGCCACTGTCAGTTACGATTTCCATTTGTGTTAATTTTATGGAAAATCATCCGTACTTTAGTACCTTCAACGTTTTTAAAAATTTCGATGCGTATGTCACATACATAATATTTTTGTTCCTAAGCGTAGTAACAAGATGGCCAAACAAAGCAAGATACGTCACAAAGGTTGGTCTAAATGTGACACATGAGGGCCTAAACGAGCAAATGATTCCGTAATATATGAACCACCACGGTCAATACTCCGCGCGTCACAGACCGAAGTAGGCATAACATTGAGGCACTTAGGTTGCTCAGGTAAACTGTCATTGACCCTCTGTTTTTAGCAATTTTAGTGTTTGCGCTGAAGTCAATGTCACATTTGTTACGTAGATTTTTCCGATGGGTAGCGACATAGCGACACATTTTAAGACTCTAGCTTTAAGTTTTAAGAGTTGTGTAATTATGTTGCAATTATTTAAAATGCTCATACTTTTTTAAGGAGATGATCAAACCATCAAACTGAACAACTTTCTTCATGGGACCAACATCGAAATCGCGAAAAAGAAATCAACTGTCCCAACATTTGGCTCGAGTATATTTGCAGTTTTGTATGGAAGAGCTGATTTTGTATGAAAGTTATTTAGTTTGACGGTCTGATCAACACCTTAAAAAAGTGCCAGCATATTAAGGATGACCCTATACTGCATTTGTATCTACAGGGTGAAATTGATATCATTAGCATCCTTTCAAACTAAGAGTCTACCCATCAAACTGAACAACCTTTATTATAGGAGCAAAACGATAGGAGCAAAAAAAAAACGGCTGTTCCATACTAAACTGCACCCGCCGCCGCTGCCTATTCGACTCAAATGTATGCAACAGCAGATTTCTTTTTTGCTCCGATCTGTTTGCTCCCATAGTAAAAGTTGTTCAGTTTGATGGGTAGACCCTTAGTTTAAAAGGATGCTAATGATATCAATTTCAACCTGCATACATAATTACATTATATTCACTTGTAATCAAAGAAGGTATGCTCATAACCTAATATGGATTGCGTAAGTGTGTACTAGTCCCTTCCGAATGTTTCACAAACCTTGTTAATTGATTTAGTAAAGAGAATTAAAAAAAACTAGTTTAAAAGGCGGTCTCTAATCAAGATCGATTACCAAAGATAAACGGGATATAAAGTAACGATGATTATTTTATGCAACAAAACAAATAGATAGTTAATCTTAAAATAACTAAGACCATAATCAAACTCAAATCAACACATTTGTCTAGACTTAAAAAACACAAACAGAAATGACTACGAGGAAATCTTTCGATCTAGATTATTCAAAGTCAAAAACCTTGAAAAACTTAGTCCAGACAACCAGATATCTAATAAACCAAAAAGCTGTGCATCTTAGAAAATTCTTATCTTTAGTCTTTGACCGAAATAAGTGATTTAAGAAAACGATATTTTTTTCGTAATTTTTTGTCCGTTTTTTCAAAGGTGATGAATCATAAAATTGAGTCATATAGACATCTGATGATATGTAATTAGATTACGGTGTAATGTTGTTGATTCATCAATGATTCCCCATATCTTCTTGTTCAGACTTAGAGGCCAATGTATTCACATTTACAAACACGCATTGTCTGAATGCAAATCATCAAGGATACATTTTTAGAAAATCTAGATGCCGCGTCACAAATAACATTTGCAATTTATAATATAATTACGAAGATATAAAGCTTTTAAAATTTTGTATGAAAAATTTCAAAGCTTTATATCTTCGTATTTATATTATAAATTGCAATTTCGGTCGGCATCTAGATTTTCTAAAAAATTTTCCACTATTAAGTCTAATCGCATTGTGCTTCAAAGTTTTGTATAAAATTGACCCCTCTGCAACCACCTTAATATGAACATTTCCTGTATTCAACCATATATACAAATATTGACAATTTATAAAAAATACTAGCGATAAAATTAAATGCGTTACTTGTTACATATTAAAGGGGGTGCTTCCAGACCATCAAACTCAACAACTTTCACTATAGAGCCAATACTGAAATCGCGAAAAAATCTAGAAATACGAGATAGAAAACATCAGCTTCTCACTGCCACGCACGTGGGATTTCGTTCGAAGTATGTACATTGCTTCGGCAATAAGTTAATGTATCACACAAATACAACATAAAAAATAATGTTGTCATCCCCTGAACAGCAAAAAAGGGCGACCGTCTTAATATTTAATTTTGTAACACTTAACTAATAATTTAAAAATTTGTATACTTTAATCAATAAAAATATTTTTCGTAAATACCGTTCTTATTCTTTCAGAGATTGCCCGTTTACGCCTTAAACGCGACAATGATAAGTTAAAGATTTCATTGGCATTGGTAAACTATTAATCTAAACACAGCTGTGTTTTCACATACGCACGTGCGTAACAGAGGGAAGACGGCCTAAGAAATACATACCTCGAGTACCTCAACCGAAAAAGTATGTGATGTATTGCCCTCTCTCACTCACCCTGTAATAGTAGGCCTACGCCCTGCAGTGGGACGTTTATGTTGATGATCTCAACCCAAACTTTTATCTCAAACTCAAATATAACATAGATCTAAAGGCAATCCTCTAAAGACCAACATCGCAGTTACAACGTAAAAGAGAACCTATTTTAAGAGCATAACAACTAATTTAAAGTCAGCAGCAGTAGACAGCCCTAACTGACCTCCTTACAACAGTATCTGGGTCGATGTTTTGCAAACATACACAAAAAATAATACAACGTACTATGCTGAAATAATTCAGGGCGAACGTAACTCGAAAATTGCTTATTACATTTTTTTAAGTGTTCAGCAAATGTGTTTTTAACTGACTATAGTGAAGGCAAAAAGGAGGTTTTTTTTTAATTTTGAATTGGATAAAGTCCCACTGCTGTCTCACGGATATAACGGATATACGGGTGAGAAGGAGCGAAAGATACTCGACCAAGCAGAGCCAGGCAGAAAAGCAGACATTAGTTGAAAATTAAGCTCAGTTTACACTAAAATGGCAGCGACCGGCAGCTGCAGGCAGCGGCTGGCAGAGGCCGGCATCGGCAGTTTGACCGTCCCATTTTTTAAAGTTAGACAGCTAGTTCATTTTACACCAGCCTAGCTAGCATGCCACCCACGCGATGTTATAACTATAAGTTACTCGACCTATGCGCGGCCAGCTTATGTTAGGTCGCCGTGTGTATACGATGTATTAAATCATTTGTGGATAGTAAGTTAGACAGTGTTAATATATTTCCCAAATGTTTAAAAAGGATCCTTAATTCTGATACATTTGAACAGGGTAAAAGTACCTACAACACAAGAAACTGTAATAAAAATGGTAAATTCTGTATTTTATTAACTAGGAGCAGTCGAACGTAACCTAGTACCCAGAAAAACCTAATAGGTTCTAGCCGGAATTCTATATGTTATAATTATAATACTATTGATAAAAACAAAAAATATATAATAATAATAAAGTTTCAAATGAAACAGCTCTCTCTGCTGCTGCCACTTTAGTGTGAAATGAGCATTAGCTGTCACGCCTCAACTATTAAAAAAAAACAAACCTATTTAGAGTTACAGAGTAAAAATTACAATCACCTTAATGGTGCTCGTCAATGCCTATATTTATCCTTATTACGTGTTTATATTCAAGATGATCTTAATTACATAAGGCAGAAGAAACAATAACAAATCGTACACGTGTCGACTTTACCTGATTAATAATAAATCGTGGTAATGGAATCATGTTGTTAGAAGTTTTCCACGTACTAATGAGGATAGAATACGTAACTTAAGCCTTACGATTATGCTGCACTGTGGCACGAACGAATGTTAGTCTCGGACAAATAAAGAATTATTTATAATGCGTATAAAAAAACGCTCCACTCGACGTGACGGCAACGTCCGTGCCTCCGGTTAGATAACATGAATTATTATCATTACCAACTCACGTTTCTACAAAAACACATGTGAGCGACAAAAAGAAATTTAAAAATTCCCTAAACGCTCCAACGGTTTCTGGACACTGATACACGGACGAAACATAAAATGTTTAATATCACCTCTTTATATCAGTGATAAAACATTGGCCTCTCTAAATTGAGACATTTTATTATTAGAAATACGATTTTGACAATCGTAAACGAACGTCGAACCGAAGTTATTATATCGGTTTACGACTTCAAATATCGCATTGCCTGGAAAGAATAAAGGGAAAATTAACAATTACTATAACGTTACGAGTGTGTCGGAACGTCTCTGGATGTAGACTAAGAGATAAGTGTACTTTTTGCAACCATCAGCTGCAAGGCTGATTCAATGTTTATGAGGTGTAGAGCATCTCTCTGATGGGGATAGACCAGGTCTGCCTGCATAACTCCAGTCGGTTTAGAAGTTACTAAAGTTTAAAGGTCAGTCAAAAATTAACGATCAGCTGCAAGGCTGATCGTATCATATTAGTGTAGTATGCACTGTAGCTTTGTGAACGGTACTAAAACTGATATGTTTCATCAGTCGGTTTAGGAAATACAGCCGTTCAAAGGTCCGACCTTTGAACGGTTGTATCTCCTAAACCGACTGGCAGTTCATGTCAGTTTTTGTACTGTTCACATAGCTATAGTGCACACTACAATAATATCATACGATCAGCCTTTAAACATCAGTAACTTCTAAACCGACTTAAGTTATGCAGGCAGTCCGAGTTCATCCCCATCACAGAGATGCTCTACACCCCATAAACACTGAATCAGCCTTGCTGCTGATGGTTGCAAAAAGTACACTTATCTCTTAGTCTAATGGAGGAATTTATTTATGTCAGCCAGTGTGGACGATTTGTGCCACTATGCCTTCCGTTTTCCGCGTTGATTTTGAGTCAATGTCATTGCCATTCTCTTTGCCAAGGTTGTTATATCAACTTGACAATTCTGAAAGTAGTTAAATTAAGGACTTTGCAATGTCACCACGTGTCTTATGACCATGTGACCATTTATTGAATGGAGGTGTTCAACTAGACAAAAATAATGAAACAAGTGAATTGAAAACACGAACAATACCTTCATTTTTAAATTTAGGCAAACTTTATATTACAAACTCGTTATCTGTACAAAAAAAAGACGTATATTGGAATTTTCAATTTGTTTTCGCTTCTCGTTTAAGTCACAAGAAAATGGCTCAAGGCCCATAAAAATAGGAAAATTCAATTGAAACGGTGGCCTTCAACTGTCATCGCCAAAAATCATTTTGAGAAAAAAACCGGCCAAGCGCGAGTCGGGCGCGCGACCTGAGGTTTCTGTACAAACTTGATTATGGATAAACTTAACTTTGCAGTGGAAAAAAATGTTCTCCCATAGGTACATCGGTCAAAATTATGGTCGATGCTCTAACTAAAAATGTAAAAGATTGTAAAATTGCAAAAAAATATTGTCTTATACTAAAAAATTTCGGATAATTATTCCTGTACTTGTACAGTGATACCTTACTTCTTGCCAAATTAAAATCAGAAATCAGAATCAGAAATCAAAAACATTTATTCGTCATCATAGGTAAAAAGTACAATAGACAAATTATACAATAGTTGGAGTGTAGTTTTACAGGACCACTATGATGTATCATGAGACATACGAATATAAAAACAATTATTATTCTTATTTAATATGATGATATGATTATATTATAGAATATTTATAAGATGTCAAAATTTTTGTAATAACATTATTACAAAAATGGTAATTAACATTATTAAATTAAATGGTTCTAGGTCAAAGGGAAGTATAAAAATATGCGACATAAATGGCTGTATCTTTTGATTGCGTTGACTGAGAAGCTTAAATTTGTATACCTCCAAGGGACCGTAGACCTAAGTCTACTTGATATTTATTTCAACTTGATACCTTCAGGTATCATCTTCCGTTGATATTCTGTAATTGTTCATATCCCGTTTCTGAGAAAAAGGGTCAATTGGCAGACAGACAACAAAGTGACAAAGATTCAGTTTACTCCATTCGATGTATGGAACCCTAAAAACATCTAATTTGGTTACTACGTGTGTCTGAGTCACGTACTTTTTTCATCTGTGACGCAGTTCCTGTCGCCGGCGTTCGGCCGTGACATTTGGTTGTCTGACCGATTGTACGGCCTTCGCTCGCGGTCATCAACTCCCGCGCATGCTGTAGGTACCTTACTGACTTTTCACTCGGAACGCTTGCTGCCTCGCTCGCTCTAAAGGTATGTTAACAGGAAGTCGCTCCGTCTCTCTCTTGTTGGTACACGACCAGATAACATTTTGTTACGAGAAAAAAAATCGTAAAATTTTGTTAATTTTTTTTGGATGAAACTATGGGTTTATTAAAAGGTGTCTAATGCTCGGTCACCTGCTGTCGCCAAGGTCGAGTAAAAAACGTGCAATAGTTAAGCAAATTACGACAAAAAACTAGAATCAAGATTAAGAATCATTACCGTGTCAGTTACCTTTATTATAATAGGCAAAACCGCAGGAAATGTTTAAAATACCTTTGAAACGTAGGTACCTACTACCTACTAATTATGCAGTAGGTAGATTTAAGTATTTCGATAAGAAAATAATGAAACAAGGACTTAATAAAGAGAATTAAATTCAAGCTTTTATACAAATTTAGAATTTGTTTAGTTTGATGGTCTGAAGCAAATCTAAAAAATAAATTATGTATGTAACGCATTTAAGTTTAGGTACCTTACCGGTTACTGTTATACAAGGTGTTGCAAAAATACAAATAAAAGTTTAAGGAGTTGGTTTAGAGTTTTAGACCATCAACCTGAACAACTTTCACTATGGGACCAATATCGAAATCGCGAGAAAAATCGGAGGTTCCATACTAAACTACAAACCTAGTCGAACTAAATATATGGGACATCTGATTTTTTTTCGCGATTCCGATGTTGGTCCCATAGTGAAAGTTGTTCAGTTTGATGGTTTAAACAACCCCCTTGAAAGTTTTTAATTTTAATTTTTACTTTTGTAACATCCTGTATATATCAATATTAAACGAACTTTGGACCCGCGACTTCGTCCGCGCGGATTACCCCTTTAGAGGTCGATTTTCGAAAAATTCTTTCTTAGTGCACCCCTACATCCTCTATAGAATATATACATATATACAGGATATCATTTGCATCCTTTTAGAGTCTACCCATCAAACTGAACAACTTTTACTATGGGAGCAAAAAGTCCGCTGTTGCATACATTTGAGTCGAGTAGGCACTGTAGTTTAGTATGGAACAGCTAATTTTGTTGTAGCTCCGATCGGTTTGCTCCCATAGTAAAAGTTGTTCAGTTTGATGGGTAGACTCTTAGTTTAAAAGGATGCTAATGATATCAATTTCAACCTGTATATTCCAAATTTCACGTTTTTATGTTCATCAGTGGTTTGGGCTTTGCGTTGTTTGTCAGTCAGTCAGTCACGGCACTCTTTTGTAAGTATAGATTGCCAGACCACTTTAATAAAATATCAAAGCTACCCAAATAAATTTCAAAGACAGAAAATCTTTATACGTCAAGTAAAACAAAACAAAATGATTAATTACTTCATGTCTATGTCTAGATTCTAGTCTGAAATTCTGAATATTCATCTTTTGTTACTGACAGATTAATTATAATTGGTTAAAATTCATTTTGACTGTTATTAAAATAGTTTAAGTTCAATGTATCCGACATCAAAAGAAGAATAATCATGACTTACAACAATCCATTGCCTGAGGTTTCGTCTAGCTAGGCTAGGATAATGAATTAATGATACATTTGTTACCTTTTCGGAATGAAGATAGATGTAGGATGCATACCTACTACCACAGATCACAAAAACTAAAGGGAGATTTGAAAAGAGGGCGGGGTCAGTGTCGCAGCAATATGCGCAAAAACGGAACACATTGCTCGCGACAGTAACGATTCAATATATTATGAGGCTGAAAGCCAGTCGAGATATTATGTGTAAATAGTTTACAATGCTTGCGTAGTACTAAAGATTGTTCGAACGTTGAGTTATGATACCGCAATGGTTAATGAGCACATTCAAGCTAACAAAATACTTTCTATCGCGTGGTACTGATGGTGATGCGACACTAGGTTTCGTACTCAGCGCGTTGGTTGGCATCTCTCTAGATCTCTATGCCTACTACCTTCTTACATCTTACGCAATAGCAATAGACGATTTCCGTGCCGAATTTAATTGAAATCGTTAGTTACATAGGAAAACGCTAACAAACAAAAAATTTAGGTAAAGCTCTGAATTTTGGGCTTTAGTTAAGTACCGAAAAACGTTCTTTTCAGATTGGTAAACATGTCAAAAACTGGTGTTTTTTAAATTCATGTTAACCTCCTGCGTGCATCTGTACTTCTTGTAGGACATAAGAAATAATAAAATCTATTGTTAGCGGTTTAGTTGCCAACCAAAACACCAAAAATAGATTTTATTATTTCTTATGTCCTACAAGAAGAACAAATGTACTCAGGAGGTTAATATGTCAATTAATAGTGTGCATAATCTTACGACTGTCATTTCTTTCGGGGTGATCAGAAACTACTATAACTAATTTTATACAGGAACCTGGGGATGATCAAACTAAACAACTTTATCTACTATAGGATCAATATTACACAGGGTGAAATTTATATCATTATCACCCTTCTAAACTAAGAGCATAGTAAAAGTTGTTCAGTTTGATGGGTAGACTCTTAGTTTAAAAGGATGCTAATGATATCAATTTCACCCTGTATAGGCATTTTCAAGACCTTAGCAAGGTCCTCGGCACATTTTCATGTTGATGAATAATGCCATTTATATAAAACGTTTTTTTAAAACAAGATGCCATTTGTACCACAGTTATCCTATTGAACAAGACAACAGAAAAGTAATAAAACCGAGTTTTATCTTGCACCTTAATTGATTAAAATAAAGTTTACAATCGTTAAATAGGTAAACAGAAATACCTAGAAAGGGAATAAAACGTAAATACGGAACTTGTATAGAGGAAATGTTAAATCAAGGTTAGAGGTTGTATTGCAGCCAAGAATTTATCGAGATTTTCTAGAATAACATTACTCTAACAATACTAAATAATGTATTTATAAGAAAGAACAAGCTTCATAATATCTGCAACCCCCTTTGTCAAAATGACAAAAATGCCCGTATCTGGGTTAATCTAACTAGTTGTACCACAGAACATTATAAGAGGGGTTAGAATTGCAAAGTAGCGCCTTTGCTCCGGAGACGATTGTCGCCAATTGTCTTCCCGCTCAAGCTGCTATAATTACTCATGCCCTCTCGCTCGCACCGACGAGCGACACTTTACGGTCGCCGTATGTCGCAGAGGGTCGCGCTCATAGACTTAACGGTCGCCGTGAGTCGCGAAACCCTTTGCGACCGCAAAGTGACGCTCGTCTGTAAGAGCCCTTATGGTGTTATGCAAATCATTGCATAACCTGTGGCGAAACGTTCCACGCCTACTTTGCACTTCTAACCCCTTTTATAATGTTCTGCGAGTTGTTCCCTGCGACTTCGACCACTTTTTTCATGTCATAATTTGGTGAAATTTGAATAGGTAACTATTAATTATGAGAATTGGGAGTTTTCTGACAGCTAGTAAAACGTAGATCAACATGCTGCGATAGATGGCGTTGATGGAACTTAGATCTGAAGACGGAAATTTAGGCTAAAAAGTAAACAAAAAAATGCATGTCTGAGGCCTGAGTCGGACACATCCGTTGTCGAAGTATCTTTTTATATCTTCTGCTTACTTAAAAACACAAATTATTACTATTTTATTTATATTTTATTAACAACAAGGTTGATCCATCTCGCATCAACGCCATCTATCGAACCATTTGTAACTATTTTTTTTAATGGCTTTCGTAAAATCACTCATTCCATATAATAAGCGTAGCATATAATTTGAACAATAAATCAAAGGCTTTGTGCCTTTGAATTGAATGAAATGAAAGTTAAAATAAAACTGTCAAAAGCAATATCCCACATTGAATAAATTAATTATTTTAATATACGATGTTTACTATTCGAAGCCAAAAAGAAAACTGAAATTTTTGGCATCGGCATCGTCCACTGGAATTAATACGCACTTTTGATGGAAATAAAAAGTTCCATTTACGTTTTCGCCGCTAATTTTATGACTCTTTCGTTACGATGTCGTCAAAATTTGACCTTTCAAATGTTTGCGACACGATATTTTGATAGAAATCATTTTTTCATTTACTTGTGTCTCAAAGGTATCAACTAGGTAAATGGAAATAAATAGACTGGTTTGAAAACAAGTAGACAACCAGAGAAAAAATTATGGGACACTTGATCGATTCAACAATTTATTGTTGCTCAATGTTGAGTAATGTTTGTCTGTTTGTTTGTGCACGCATCACATAAAAACTACTGAACCGAACGCAAAATAGGCGCCTAAGTCGTAGAGTTGCGGAAAATGAGCCCACTCAACCAATACCAATACTACTGAACCGATTTGGATGGGGTTTTCATAAAAGCATAAAGCTCCGTTTGGATTACCATTTAGGCTTTATTTCATTGCAATCGGTTCATTCAATCAAAAGTTATGAGTATTTAAAGTCAGTGCTGGCTGCGCGTACCAAGTCGTAGGCACCGCTGGTTCCTTAGTTTAGCCTATGTTGTCATTACATAGGCTAGATGAAATGGGGCATTTCTTTTTCTAAACTGGGAACCACAAGGAGTAAATTTATGTCCAAAGAGTAATATAGGTATATAAGAAAAGAGAACCCACTCGTGGCAACATTATGCATCCACCTTATGTCAAATTGAAGGCGCCATCTATGTTTCACCGACAATAATTCAACCTATACTATACATACCTACTTATATCTACTCATACCGATGGATATTATTGTTTTGAATGCTAGTTTTCGTTCAATCCCGCACCGATCGAGTGAAATTCCAGTATCCTTACTATTCCTGTAATCTAAACATTGGTAAGAGAACAACAGAAACTCCAGAACATCACTAAATCGACCCGAAATTGAACGAAAACTACAAACAACCCGCACGTTACGCAAGATACTTAGCCATTTTGTGAATTTGTCAATTTGACATTGACATAGACAATAAAATCATTTTTTTCATAGTTCTGCGAAATATTTAATAGATGGCAGCACATTCTATGCAAACTGAATCGGAAAAAGCCACCAAAAGGCGACTGTCCTCCGCCTGTTTATGTCTTTCTACTAAGGACAGGTGTAGTAATGTATGCTTGTGCCACAGATAAAACCATCAAACACTCAGGGGCCCCTCGACTTTGAAACAAAGGGACAATGACTAATTTTCGTTCGTTCGTTCGTTAATCGTTTTTCAATTTAGTTCAGTTAAGACCCACTTATTTTGCGCCTTTTGTATTTTTATTTCTGTATTTTACTGTTTATGTTTTGGTGTAAAATAAAGTATATTTGATTGATTGATTATATTCACATTAAAGAAGACTGAAATTGCGATAATAGCGGAAAGTTTGAGTATACCATTGAAAATTAGCATAAGTGAGTTACTCTAGCCATTGGCAGTGCAAATAGCAGAGGAAAGTAATGCTAGGACGTTACCTGATTCATTGATGCTGTGGTCCGACACCCACCCACTGAACTGAACACACACAGAAGAACACAGAAGTATCTATTGCAACTTTATTTGTGGCGGCACTGCATCGCATTGGAGGCACTTTAAATGGATCTTTTGAAAATAAACGCGCAAGTCTGAGCTGGAGCTGGGAAAAGTTTATTTTTATCTCGCGGGAGTGCAGATAAGTACCTTCACTTTTTTTGATACAAGTGCTGGATTGGCGTCCGATGTAAGCAAGATGACTCATTGGCCGTTAGCGGGGCGGGGTGCATTGGAAGGGGATCAATAATTTCGCCAGTGTAACTGCGAGCGAGTTGGTCTAGCGGTTGGCGTGGTCGCCTATCTTCGTGCTTGTAGTGGCTGTGTGAGCACCGCCTTCCGAACCTGTCCGGACCGGTGATAAAACTTTTTTATTTTTGTCTTATTGTTTTTTTTTTTTTTTTATTCTATTTTGCTTTTTTGTTGTTGATGTTTATTTTGTTAGTTCAATCTATGTTTTTTTGATTAGTATTATTTTTGTGCTTGTTTGGTCTATGACATGATTGTATTTTGGTATTGTTTTCGGTTTTATGTTATATAAACGCTTATTTTTTAATTAAGAATCGTTATAATTTTTTTTTTTTTTTTTTTTTTTAATATCTTTGAAGAATGTTGGTATCAATTAATCGATTTTTATTTTAAAATATTGTACATTTAATGGCAGACTCAAGGGTCGTCTGCCCATACTGCCCCGGTTCCACCAGGTTGTTTGTGGCTCCGAGGGGTTTGGGTGTTCACATTAGTCGTGTTCACCGGGATGTAGCCGCCCAGGATGGGGTTGCCTCAATTAATGCAGTGAGTGTCCCTTCGGTTGTGGCCGGTACCGATGCTGTCGGATTGGACTGCCTCCCTGATCTAAAAAGAAGGGTCCGTGTTTTGAAGCATATTCCCAAGGGCGCGCGGAACTTAGCGGCTGGTAGGCTTTGCTCGCTGTTGGATGATTGCGTTCGGTCTAACAGCGTTGACGACTGGTTGGCTCTGTTAACGTTTTCATTTTCTGCCTTGCAGGTTCCGGAGTCGGGCTCGCAGTCTCTTACCGCTAGGGTAAAGGAGAACGTTTTTAGACAAAACCCTTATTTTCCCCCGGCGCAGCCCAGTAGGCGTCCTTCTTTCTCGCGGGCTGTGGAGGCAAAGGTTTTTGATGGGGACATGCGGGGGGCGGTCCGCCTATTGTTATCGGATTCAACTTTGGCCCCGGCGAGTGCGGAAACTTTGGCCTCTTTGAAGGAGAAGCATCCGGACCCGTCGAGACCACTCGTTCTTCCACCGGAGCCGGGCCTCTCTAGTCCGAGTGTGTCTGTCACAGCCGCTGATGTAGCACTAGCCATTGGATCATTCCATAATGGTTCAGCTTCTGGCCTGGATGGTCTTCGCCCTCAACATCTCAAGGAGATGATATCACCATCTGCGGGTAACAATGGGCCGCGCCTTTTGGAGTCCTTGGCGGGCCTGTGCAATTTTCTTTTGAAGGGTATGCTGAACCCTTTGGTGTGCCCCTTTTTGTACGGTGGGTCATTGTGTGCACTTGCTAAAAAGGATGGTGGCGTGAGGCCTATTGCTGTCGGCAACACCCTTCGCCGTCTTGTGGCAAAGCTTGGTTGCCGGGCCGTGAAGGAAGATATGTCCGCTTACCTCCAGCCTCGTCAGCTGGGCTTTGGGACACCTTTAGGTTGTGAGGCGGCCATTCACGCCACTCGGTATTTCGCGATGGACCACAACGACGGCAGTGACTTTGCGATCTTAAAAATAGATATAAAAAACGCTTTCAATAGCATTGAAAGGGATGCTATGCTGTCGGAGATAAGAGATCAGGTCCCGGTTTTGTATCCTTTCCTTTACCAGTGCTATGCAGCGCCATCTAATCTTTTTTACGGTGAAGACCCCATTTTATCACAGGTGGGTGCGCAGCAAGGGGATCCATTGGGTCCATTGTTATTTTGCCTAGGTATACAGAAGGCACTGATTACCTTGCACTCACCCCTTAACGTATGGTATTTAGATGACGGCGTTATTGGTGGTAGCCCGAGTGTTCTGTTAAGGGATCTGGAGGCTCTCATACCAGCTTTAAAAACCATTGGCTTGGAAGTAAACACCAGCAAGTGTGAGTATTATCCATGTGATTCCGGAGCTTTGGATTCAGCAGGCATGTTTGAGGAGGTCTTACCGGGCATGAGGATTTTAGATAAGGGTTCGTTTAGTTTGTTGGGGGCACCCATTTTTCCCGAAGCTTTGCCGTCGGCCCTTAATGATAAGGCTAACATGCTGTCTGGAATCCCACAACTGCTGCAGGATATATCGTCTCATGTTTCATTGGCGCTCTTGCGTGGTTGTCTCTCTTTGCCGAAACTGGCATACTTTTTGAGAACGACTCCATCTTGGATATTTCCGCTAGAAGTAGTGCGAATGGATGAAGAGATAAAACTGTCGCTGGAATCGGTGCTTAACGTGAGTCTGGACGCTGATCAGTGGACGCAAGCGTCGTTGCCTGTCCGGTTCGGTGGTCTGGGGGTGCGTCGTGTTCGGGACATCGGCCTCGTTGCTTTCTTGGCTTCGTCTCATGGAGTAGCGGATCTCGTCACTCGAATTTTACCCTCTTATGGTGTCGGGATCCCTATTCCATTTGTGACGGAGGCTATGGCGGCTTGGTCAGTTGGCTCGTCTAGTGGTGCATTCCCGGAAAATTTTACCGCGCAGAGGCAGTGGGATGAGATTGCTGCGAAGGAATCAGCGGCTCGGTTGCTTGAGGGCGCTACTGGTGCTGATCTGGCCCGTCTTAGAGCGGTCTCGGAGCCGGAATCGGGTGCTTGGTTGCATGCTCTCCCTTCTCCATTTGTGGGGACGCTGCTGGACAACGACACTTTAAGAGTAGCGGTAGCCCTGCGCCTCGGTTGCAAGGTGTGCGAGCCGCATAACTGCATCTGTGGTTGTAGAGTGGAAGCTAACGGCCATCATGGACTTAGTTGTCGGCGGTGTGCGGGTAGGTTTCCGCGGCACCAGGCTTTGAATGACGTCATTCGTCGGGCCCTGGTGTCAGTGGATGTCCCATGCCTTTTGGAGCCGCCTGGTTTGTCCCGCAGGGACGGTAAGCGCCCTGATGGTCTGACGTTGATCCCCTGGCGGAGAGGCCGTTGTCTCATTTGGGATGCGACTTGCGTGAGCACTTTTGCTCCTTCCCATTTAGGTCGGACTATGCGAGCACCGGGTTCGGCGGCGGAGCATGCGGCAAGACACAAGAGGTCTTGGTACAGTAATTTGGCTTTGGCTTACGACTTCGTTCCGGTCGCGTTTGAGACTGCGGGTCCTTGGGGTAATGATGCCAAAATTTTTGTGCAGGAGATTGGGCGGCGGTTGAGAGCTAAGGGTGGTGACCCACGCTCTGGCGCGTTTTTGGTGCAGAGGTTGTCTTTGACCATCCAAAGGGGAAATGCCGCTAGTGTCATGGGGACCATGGAGCCGGGGTTGCGTGGGGCTGGGCCTTTGAGTGTGCGATAGTCTTCATGTTGACGAAGCTTGTTGCAGATTTTGAGTGTATAGGTTTAAGTTTTGACGAAGCATGTTGCTGATTGGTATCCTGTTTATTTAATTATTATTTTTTTGGATAAATTTTGACGAAGCATGTTGCAGATACGGGCGTGTTGCCATTTTGGACGAAGCGTGCTGCAGATTTGGATTTTGTACTTTCCTAACGCTGACTCAATTAAATTAGTCTGTCAAAGTAACAAGCCCGGTACGTATGTAAATTATACCAATTTCAACCTTATAAACTATACGCGAAAAGATTGTTGATGATAATCAAATGATTGGTCAATGGGAGAAGGTCGATTGTATTACAAATTAGACTTTATGTAGTTACAAAATAGAGATAGAAGTTGCACAAATTATGTTGTAAAATGGTGATAATGGTCAGTCGATTTAAAAATACAGCAACTGCTCGGTTACAAAAGCAGTCAAGTACGCAGGAGGTCCTAACAGTGCATAAGCATGTGCGATTGGCGGTAACAAAACACCCTACTAATGTAGACCTGTCCGACTGAACAACTTTCACTATGGAGCGAACTTCGTAATCGCGAAAAAAAAACCGCCCTTTCATACAAAACTGCATCATCTACTTGAATGAAATGAATTTGTATAGTAGATTTATTTTTTCAACTTTGTATCCATTTTGAAAGTTGCTCAGTTTGATAGTCTAAAACGACCCCTTTAAATATTCAGGGGTGGAAACTGAATCCATGGCAAAAAATAGTGATTTTACTGACTAAAACCCTCTTATTACCGGTGACTACAAAATTGGACAATGTTTTTCTTCCGCTGCTTTTAATTTTTTGTTATGATTTGATGAATTAATCACCGAAACAATAAAAAGACCTGTGATATTATAAAAATTCTTAATTAAAGGTAAGTTTAGGGACCTGCCAAAAAGAAAAAGATATGTTAAGAGATTTTTAAGGGACTCCCACTCCAAAAAGGAAATTTTTTTCACCTCAATCTACTGAAACCAGACCACATTCGTGAGAATGTAGCCCCACATCCTCAAAATACTGACTTTACTGACCATTTTCCACCCCTGAATATTACTAGGGTGTTTTCATACACCCTGTATAGGCTGATGATTTTTTTTTTTTTTATGTCTGATAGGTAAGCATTTGACCCCGATCTCACCTGATGTTAAGTGACGATGAGGCCGAAGATGTAGCATGCTTACCTAGAAATGTGCCTATTCACTCTCGCCTTGAAGAGGCCCAAGACCAAGGCCAAGGCCTTGATGACGGATTTACTAAAAAAAAGGCGGTACCTACACATGTAACCTTACTTGATAGACTTCAAACGAAGCATAAACATGAGAACAAACTTGCGTGGCGATACGCTTCTTGAGCAAAGAAAAACAAGGGGAAGAAACTTCACGGCCTATGACTATACTAGCTGAGAATTCTGAAACCAATATAACTTGACCTGTCTCTCAACCAATGTATATCTAAATAAAAGCTCTTTGTTAATTTCAAATTGTTTTACAATCAAACATTATAACTTGACCTGCGACTACTCCAACACCAAAATTAAATAAGAGGTCTCTGTTAACTGGTCAAGAAAAAGTCAAAAAGGGGAGTAAACCTGCGAATGCGACTGATGACTTAGATTCTCACGCCACTTAAATGTTTAGCACATAATTACTACAGTATTTATAGGTAATGAAGTGATCGTGTTACATTTCAATAGTTATTACACTTTTTATGATGACGCAAAGGTCTAGGTTTTTGTTTCGTCTAGATTTTTTTGTGAGAGAACTGTTTTGTTGTTATGTAGTTTTAATTATGAAGACGGGGATTACCAACGTTTTTATTCAATTAGGTTTTGTTTTTGAACTTCGTATCTAAATTCCAATCTATCGAATTAAATTCGATAATAGGTATCACGGAGCAATGAACCAATGGAGGTCAGAGATTTTTATCTATGGTGGTATTCTTGATAAACTTCGGACAAACCACAGCGTATCGAGTGCAACAATTTTTATAAGTACGTAATACGTACATATTGAGTATTATGTAGCACTTCTGCTGTGCGTAAACGCAGCGAAAAATTAAAAAAAATATATTATAACGGAAACGAAAAATAATCAATTTGAAATAAACATACCTATTCAATACCTAATTAGCGGATTCTTGTAATTGGTCTATTCCATGTTCATAGTATGTACCCATTCGTTTGTAATTTGACTGTTGGTTTCCCGAAAACTCCAAATTTAGCTTTCTTTACTTCAGAGGTTAAACACAAATTAGGTTTATCATTTGGGTTTTATTTTAACAAATAAAGTGAAATACCTACTTGTACCTAAATTTTGTATTATTTTTGCATCTTTGTTCGATGTACTGAAGTACCTCTCAAGGTCTCAAGTATATCATCATCGTCATCTCAGCTGATGGACGTCCATGGACAATAGTATGTTGGACATAGGCCTCCCCCAAAGGATCGCCACAACGACCAGTCCTGCGCTGCTTAAGTAATTGCTTTGTAAACATAAAAAAAATATCTAAAGTTTATATAAGTAGCAAAATGCCTATTTATTTATTTAGGCTCACCAACAGATTACATATTATAACACTCACATGTACATCTTTAGTTAGGTATAATTCTGATACATAACCCAGTTACAGGTGGGCACAACATTCACTACAACTAGACAAAATCATCATTTAAAGGGACAGTTACAGTATAATACACACAGTTTCTTTTTCTACGCCATATATAAGGGACACAGGACACAGAAATTAGATGAAATGACAAAAAAATAAAATAATAAAATAAAAATAATACTTAATAATAACAATAAAAACAAAAATAACCAAAAATGAAACAGAGCAGAGCATAATTTAACAATTGACTTAAATTTAAGGACGAAATGATCTCAGTACCTTACGACGAAAGACACGCAACGAGTCGTTGAACATGTCTATGTCCTCGACAGTTGAGTGAAGCAGCGGATTTTAATATCGGAATATCTCTTACGTCAGAATAATTTACAACTCCAACTCCAACTTTTTAAGTTTCCTGTCGCCGTTGAGACCACGTGGGTTTGGGCTGCCGAGGCTAAGACCTTCGTTGCGGAGGTTGGCCGTCGACTGAGGGAGCGAAATTGTGACCCCCGTTCCGGGTCGTTTCTGGTGCAAAGGCTAGCCATAGCAATTCAACGTGGCAACGCTGCTAGCATAATGGGCTCCTTTGCGCCGGGATCGTCCAGGGGCGGGTTATTTGACTGAGCTTGTATTTCATTGCTTTGACGAAGCATGTTGCTGATTTATGACTGTTTTTTTTTGACGACGTATGTGCTGACCGATTTACTGTTTTATTTATTTATAAATTAATTGAATTCTATTTAATAAAATGATTGGGTTTATTTATAAGTTAAGTAAAGAATTTTCTATAGATAGTAAGTTTAACAATAAAAAAATCATTAACAACTGATATTCGCATCTTTATTCGACGTCAAAACCAAACAGTCGCCATGGCAACTGCGACACCCTAATGTGAACTAATTGAATGATTGTCCCTAATTACAAGTACTCTAGCCCTTTAACAAAAGGGCCGAGGATGTGGTTTAACGGTCACATGAAGGAAATAATTTTACGGCCGCCTTGACACGGAGAGGGGTCCTTCGAGGCATTATTTATTGAAAATGTTGGGTTAGGTAAGGGTCCAGACATAAAACGCATAGTTTAAATGTTGGACAATGTACGGTGATCAATTAGGTGTTCTATTCAAGAGAACAAGTGTGTACGTAAACACTTTTCAATGTCTCATCATTATCAGCCTTTATACGTCCAACTGCAGGGCAAATTCTTACCCTCAGGGAGGGTGTATGGGTGTTAATCCAATACGGATTGGTAGACTTCACATATGCATCGGAATATCTTCTTCAGCGTATGCAGGTTTCATGTATGTCCGTGCTGATTTGAACCTGGACCTCAAGATTGAATTTCCAGACCATTCCGCAACGCGCCACACGCTATCAGGCTCACCGAATAAGGAAGATTAGCCAGATGGTGCGAAGGAATCTGAGATTCTACATGGTGTTAGGGTAAACGGTTGCATCAACTAAAGGGGTGATTGTGCCCATGATACTGAACAACTTTCCCTACCTACAGGAAATTCGCAAAATTTTTTTGGACTTTCCATACTAAATACAATCAGCTGATCAAACGTTTGTATGAAAAGTCAATTTTTTTTTGCTAATTTCCTATAGGTTTCTTAGGGAAAGTTGTTCAGTATCATGGGTACTATCGCCCCTTAAATTAATACAACTGTGTAACCTTCTTTGTTTCTTATCGTATGGGCATCTGCCCATACGATAAGAAACAAAGAAGGAACTCACACCAGAGATCTCTCTGGTGTGAGTTTTTTCAGACCGCACTGAAAAAAATGTTTTGTTAATATAACCGAACTTTAGTGACTCCCGAACTGTTTTGTAGCACATAACCAAACGTTTGTTTAAAATAGCAAAAAGTTATGCTATTTTAACCAAACGTTTGGTTATGTGCTACAAAACAGTTTGGGAGTCACTAAAGTTCGGTTATATTAACAAAACATTTTTTTCAGTGCGCCTTACGGCCTTTGACGTTGTTTTTATGTAACGACTAATACCACCAGTGATAGTAGCCGGGACCAACGGCTTAACGTGCCATCCGAAGCACGGAATCATTTTTCTTTTCAGACAATCAGGTGATTCAGCCTGCAATGTCCTTACCAACTGGAAAAAAAACGCACAAAGTGACATATCACTAGGTGTCCCCCGTGGGAATCGAACCCGCGACCTCCGTGTCGAGAGCCCAATGCTCCAATAAAAACACCGAAAACACATAGAAATGTGCAAGACCCGTCGTATAGTAAGTATACTTGATTCTAGAGAAGAACGAGCGTGGGCTCTTTGCGTAATACTATGAATAAAATCCCACGTGAATCGTTTGTCTTTCTGTTGGTACGGTTTAGTTACTGTTCGGCTGTAACTATTATCTAATCTGTTACGGTTCGGATTCAAATCAAAACCTATTGAACAGATGAAGATATACAAAAATAAAAAAGTATTGAAGTGGGGCATATACTTACAAGGTGTCAAAAAACATACTAAATAGTAATGTTCAAAGGGGAGGTTTAGTTAAGGCCATCAAATTGAGCAACTTACACTATCCATCATCGAAATCGCGAAAAAAATCTGCTGTCCCATACTAAACAAACCCACTCGACCCAATTGTATAATAATAAATAAATAAATATCTTGGACATTGTCACACAAATTATCTAGTTACATTTAAAGTACCTATACTTGTATTATGATGACTAGACAACGATATAGAATACATATATAGATACAAACATCCGTGACACAGGTACAAATATTCATATTCATCATATAAATATTTGTCCCTTACGGGATTCGAACCCGCGACGCTCGGCACACCAGGCAGATTCCTTACAGACTGTGCTACCGGGTCGTGTATGGGACAGTTGATTTTATTTTTGCGATTGTGATGTTGGTCCCATAGAGAAAGTTGTTCAGTTCGATGGTCCCCTTAAAAAACTGTTATAATAATTAAGAAAGACCCATATTAGTAAAGGTTTTCCTTATTTGATTACGAAATCCTAAAAAAAGTGTTCTTAGAAAAATCGAAAGACTTGCTTTTTCAGGTAGTCGGAGATATTCTAATTATACAGGGTGAAATTGATATCATTAGCATCCTTTTAAACTAAGAGTCTACCCATAAAACTGAAATACTTTTACTATGGGAGCAAACCAATCGGAGCACAAAAAAATCTGTTGTTGCATACATTTGAATCGAGTAGGCAGCGGCGGCGGGTGCAGTTTAGTATGGAACATCCGATTTTTTTGTTGCTCCGATCGGTTTGCTCCCATAGTAAAAGTTGTTCAGTTTGATGGGTAGACTCTTAGTTTAAAAGGATGCTAGGATGCTAGGATGTAGTATTATTATTCAGTATGATATTACTGTTTTAAATTTATTGTACCCTTAATAACGTGGTTGGAAATAATAGCAAAGCTTCTGTCTACCCCGAATATGCGTGAGTTTATGTAGGTATGTAGAATATCCTGATTGTCACAAAGGGTTTCCAGTAAACGAAACATAGTTCAATATAAATTAAGATTCCTAAGCGCTAATTAATAATCGAATGTTACTTTCAAATCAGACAATATTTATAGTCTACTAAAAATCTTAAAAAGTAGTTCACATTCATCAAACTAGATATAAAGTAGGTTCTCGACAGAGATTATGTAACGCGAGGTAACAAGATACCTACGTTAGTAAAATGTCAATGCTAGAGTGAACAGCAGTGCGATTTTTTTTAAGTCACCGGCTGAGTAAAAATGGCCGATATTTACCGATTTTCCAAAGTTCACATTTTTTAATTTCACCGGTGGCTAAATTCTCATACCTATGAGTTCAATACGAGTGCCCCTTCCCACTCGTATTGAACTCTTTTTTATGAGATTCAAAAACCGTTTAAGGGCCTATGTCGAAAAATAATTGAAGCGAAATGGGCGTGTGATAGCGTATATTACTGCCTGATGCGAGAGAAGAGATGGGCCTGAAACGACGCAAGCGTAAAACAAACTTTATTTAATTGTGATTGTACTATTTATGTAAGTTCAATTCTGCTATTATCAAAATTTGTAAAATATCAATCTCTTTTTTTTAAATCAAGTCTCGTGTTTCTATTATTCACCGTTTAGCAGTTCCAAGCGTTTATAAATAAAAACGGAAGCTACTTTGGCTTGTTTTTCTATCGAGAAAATGTGTCTTAATCGTGTTTTGGCTCTAATCAAAACATCAAGTATATGTTCAATTTACACATATCCGCTAATCACACTCCTACTGTTAGTACTTCATGATATATGACGCTTTAAAGAATCAAATTTTTTTCACATAGCCTCTTAAGCTCACCGGTTACATTCAAAATTCACACCCCTGGGCCTATAGACAAAGTGACAAGTCTATTGGCGTAGACGCCAGTAGAAATGGCAGAATGTATGGATTTGACATTGACGATCGAAACATTTTGACATTTGCTTTCGCCACCATACGTCAAGTCCATACATTTTGCCCGTTTCTACTAGCGTCGACACCAATAGAATTTCACTTTGTCTAGGGCCCCAGTTGTTTTACATTCTACAGGATATAACAGAAAGTATGGACAGATACGAGGAGGAGGGCACAAGGCACATTCTACTGCTGTGCAAAAGCCTGTAGGGCAATTGCGGTAAATAAATCTTAACTGAACCATGATTGGACCGCGTGCGAAGCTTAGCTTTTAACACATTTGGTACTGCGCTAATCGCGGTGCAGCTCATGAGAGCCGTTAGAGTCGTTTTGACAGCCACCACCTCTTCTTAAGTCGGCCTGGGCTGCAATCGCGGTAAATATTTTGTGATTGAACCGGTATGGGACTACGTACGAACCATAACTTTTGACACATTTGGTATTGCGCTAATCGCGGTACAGCCGTTAGAGCTGTTTTGACAGATCGCTCAGACGTTATTGGCTGTCAGTTACATAGAGTTTAGCGCGATGTGGAATTCAGCACAGTTGAATAGTAATTGGATTGCAATGTGTTTAGAACTGAAATTAGATAAGAATAGAACTTCGATGTTTTAACTTAGCGCGATCGGGCACCAGGACCCTTAAAACTATGATGGGAGGTGATATCAGAAAAAGCTACGTTCGTGATCAATTAGGTACCTACTTTTAATGTTGTCTGTACAATTAATTACATACATATTTTCATATAATAATGAAAAAGGCACCCTCACCTAATTGCGAGTTATGCGGTACTGTGGAGGATGTTCGGCATTTATTAGCGGAATATGTCAGGTATCAATCGCAAAGGCTATTACTGTATAATAGTTTAAATCTAAATATTGTGAATGTAGGCTCTTTTGTCACCATTTTAGCCGCCCCTACGTCGGGAGAGGCTAAAATGGTGTACCTTTTTATTTATAGTACTAGTGTTTAATATGTGTGTGTGTTTGTATATTCATTAGGTAGTGATAGGTTTTTATTTCATTGTAAAAATTGTTTCATTTTGTAGAATCTTAAGGGTTAAGGCAAAATGGGGCTGACGTAACCTCAGGGTTAAAAGCTCAAAAAAAAAAAAAAAAACAAAACAATTAAAAAAAAAAGGTCTTAAAATTATGTCTACTATATGTAAAAAATATAAAATACCTAAAATACTAGCTGTGCCTGGCATGCACGTTTTTTCTCTGACACACACTTTTTTTTTCATAGCTTATGTTCATAACGGATAATGTAGCATTCTAATGATGAAAGAATTATTCAGATCGATCCAGTAGTTTCAGAGCCTATTCAATACAAACAAAAAATAAAATCTGTCCTCCAACGTAGAAATATAGGTACCAAAAAAACTTGACATATACACTGAATTGCAGCAAGGTTTTTTAACCACCCCGAAAGGAAATATTGTCGTAGGTAGGCTTATCGCACTTTTCCACAATAGGTGAACCAAATCAGTTTGACAAACGCTAGTGACGAAATCAACTTACGTACCATGGTTTAATTCGATAGGTTACGTAGACCTTAGCAATAGAGTAGAACAATATGCGACCGAGGACCTATTTCTGATATGGACTAGTGTTATCTGGATAAGCATACTTTTACCGGAATTTATTAGTAACGAGCGTTAACCCGCGACTTCGTCCGCACAAATTATATACCAGATTTTAAGTCAGATCATAAGCTATCAAACAAAAAAAGTTTCATCAAAATCGGTTCAGTAGTTTTTGCGTGATACTCGTTCAAACAAACAAACAGACAGACAAAAAATCCAAAAATTGGTGAAATGGAATCAGGGACACCTAAAAACCATATTGTACCTTTTTTTTTGTTAATATCTTGAATGTACAGACAAACTTCCTGTTACAGTTTTATAATAGTATAGATACATATATCATTCTCAGCTGATGGACGTCCACTACCGGGTGCGCCAGACGAATTCAAGATTCGTCACTCGGGGACGCTCGTTCACCCCATTGTTTCCAAGCATAATAATAACAATCCATGCTTCGAAAAATTATTGACGAATACGTGAAATCACTTCTTCAGGTCTTTGATGAAAGAACAGAATCAATCCTTAAAGGTTTGTCATAAAGTATTGGGCGTAGCATCCTTTTCTTAAACTTGATCAACCGGGTCAGAAGCGATATAATTCGGTATAGAACCCAACTGACAGACATCACCAGTCTCCACCACCGCTGCCGTTCCAAACTGAGATTCGGCTGGACGCGTCTCCCTCTTACAAAATGCTCAAAACCACCACCAACTGGACCCCAAAACAAAATAGGCGTCAAGGCAGACCTAGAAGGTAGTGGGATTAAATCGAAGACTTTTTAAAGAACTGGCGAAGAAGGAAAGAACGGTGGGAAGCCTTTGCCCAACAGTGGAACAGCAACGACCGATCCTCCTAATAATAATCATAGATGGACCGTATACCTTTGAATTTCCAGGAGATAATTCCGTTCACCTATTGTGGTCGTACGTAATGACATAAATGTTTCGACGAATTAATAGCATATCGTGTTCCAAGTAAGTACCTACTACCTACGAGTATCTTCGGGTTTGAAACAGTGCCTCCAGGCTTTTTGGGAAATGGCAGTGTTTCTTTAGCAAGAGCCCCATTATTCTTTATTAACGGTCGTGATATTGCAAGCCGTAGTTTGTACTACGACTATTTACGGATATATTCTCCTCTCCCATCTTTTTCCCAATTTTTAGGAACTTTGGTGGTTTCAGGCCATACAAAAGTTTGACGCACAATAATACGCGTAGACGGAATTAATAAAAGTAATATTTTATATATGGAAAAATAGTTTGGAAAATCTAGTTGCCGCGTCACAAATAACATTTGCAATTTACATTATAATTACGAAGATATAAAGGTTTTAAAATTTTGTATGAAAAACCGTCTACGCGTATTGTGCGTCAAAGTTTTGTATAAAATTGACCCCTCTGCAACCACCTTAAGAATGCAGTTTTACTGACCATTTCCTTCACTGTCGGGCTAGTGCTAATGACAAATTCTACTGTACACACATACATACTGTACGTACATACTCACGACCATAATCTCTTTCGGGGTGGTCAGAGACCTTGCTACAACTACCATGTTTTGAAGCGTGCAGTAGTATCTCACTTTTAGCGTTTTGAAGTGATAGCTAGCCGTTCGCCCACAAAAAAATTGCATAAGAAGAAACCGTATCCCTTAGTTGCCTCGTACAACACCCACGGGATGAAAAAAAGGCTTTTATTGCTAAAAAATAATTTATATTGTTATTCAAATGAGTGCATTGGTATTAATATTATTAATTTAAAAGCCTTCTGGGACACACAATTTTGATTTCTATGTTACGTAGCGAATTTTTTTTAAATATGTTTTAAGATAGTCTTTTTGTCACTAAATGGTGCCGGTTACAGTATAGAAGTCCAATTAATAATCACTTCCTACCCCGCCTAACAAAACTCTGTAAAATAGCATAGCATATGCTCACGACTATATTCCTCGAGGGGGTAGTCAGAGATATTCTGAAACCTCAGAACATCCAGGTTTCACTATTAGTACCGAAACTCTGTCCAGTGTGACGAGTGAGCCCGTCGCCACTTGTAATGGACAGTATGGACTCCGTAAAATGACTGGGCTATAAGCCTGAATTACACAGCATCAACAATTAGTTTCTGAAAAATTGGTACAGGCCAAGTAACGAGTCGTGATTGTGGCGATCTTTCTGTTTAAAGAATATTTATTTTTCTCATTTCGACTATGTCATTTACATGAGAAAATCTTAAAAACTATTTACAATTTAGTAAAAGATATGAGCTTATTAAAAACTACGGGTATTTTAAGGTTTAACATTACAAATGCGGGTAAGCTACTAATACAAGGAACATCATCATAGCACAAAAGATGCGTAGAAAAATACACAGACTTAGTTCAACAGTACTGGATGTGTCAACATAAGTTCGAGGTAAGTACTTACAATAGTTAGGTATAAGAATAAAGTAATGAGTATGTTTATTAGTTTGTTTGTGGAGCTAATCATTTATTTGTCTGTTTTTAGTATAATAAGGTAAAAGCACTAATGCTCGACACTATAAGGAATATGCGAACTTCATGTATAAAAAAAAACAATATTTATCACAATAGAACTTTTACTGTTGTTTTTACAGGTACAGTACCTCTTAAAAAATATTTTTTTATTATAATAGCTTTAGTAATGAACATATTTTAAATTATAATTTGTACTTTTTTAAAAATGGACATAGGAACTAATAGATGACATCACAAAAAAATGAGACCACTAATTATAGACAGCCATTTGCACTAACAGTAGACACATCTTGCTATCAAATTAAAACGTAATTAAACAATACTTATGCAAGTATTTAGCCTATGTAAGTCATTTAAAACAATAAAAAATTAACAAAGACGTAGAAAACAATTAATTTTCAAAGAAAATTCAAACAAAACATATTTTAACTCAAAAAAATTTAAAAAACATTTCCAATATAATTACTGAATTACAAAACAACAACAATACAGCTACCTATCTTCACTATAAACTTTACAAAATGTTGAAACTAGTACTTAGCATTATAATCTTACGGTTTTTAATAACAGTAATCGATCAACTCTACTGTTATAACATAACAACAAACTTATGTATTTATTTGGTATTTAGCCATCTAATTCAGGAATTGAGAAATAACCCTTTTTTTCGAATTTGGGGACATCTATCTTGCAGACAATATCTTTCCATCTATAGAGTTGCTCGTCTTTTATTACTGGCCACCGCCAGAATGATTTCCCTTTTTTCATACAGCTCACAAGGGCTCCCTCTTCACTTACAGGAGAAGTTATCTGGCCAGGATATTTTTGCGAGTTCCATATAACAAGAACATAGTCTCCTGTGGTAGGATCGTCGGCCTTCATCTCATCTCGACGGACGACTTCTTGGTCGACAGCGTTCGAAGCCTTCTTTGGTAACTCTTCAAGCTGAATTAAAGGTAAATCTTGACTATTTGCGGCGTTTTCCGGATCTGGTGACACTTCGGCTTGAATGACATTCGCAGCTTGAGAATTGGAAGCGTTCTGTAGCTCGAGGCACTCTTCAAACAAAACAGAAGGTGAGTGTGGGTTTTTTTCGGTATAACTATGAGCAGAAAATTCTTTGGACATAATAACAGGTGAGCTAGATTTTTTTGCGAAGTATAGTTCTGGCAAAATTTCTTCATCTTGGAGTACAGGTGAGTTAGATCCTTTATTGGTTTGCTCACGTTTTGTATTGTTCCGATGGCTTATTAAGTTTTCAAATGGAACGTCAGATTCTTTGTCATCCCAAGACATCACGTGATCTTTAGTAGAAGATGCAAGACTCATCTCAATATCACTGCAATTCGTTGAGGAAGTTGAGCGGTGGCGTTGTGTTCGTTTTGCCTTTACTGTGTTAGTTACTTTCTTTGCTTTTTTTATTTTAGGTTGTTGTAGACCTGATGAACCTTCCTCAAAAATGTCAGCAGCACAGATTGACTTTGCAGGGTAATTTCCGGTGGACTGTGAGTGGTAGTCAGTCTTCTTAGTATTCTTATACAGAGTCTTATGTTTTTTCTTAGCCATCAAATTTCTATCATTCTCTAGTTCTGCCTTTCCTTCCTTCTTTTTTCTTTTCTCTGCTCTTCTTTCTATCTCTTCGTCTAATTCATCCTTCTTTTTCTCCTTATTTTCATCATCATCATCTTCATTTTCTTCAGATATATCGTCTGCAGATATATCGTCTGTGCTATTTCCAGATTCTACCCACTCTTCTTCAGTACTTGAATAGTAGTCAGTCTTTTTAGTTTTCTTATTTACTATCTTTCGCTTTTTCTTAGCTATTGATTTATTAACAGTCTTATGTTTCCGTTCTTCTTCCTTCTTTTCTTTTTTCTTTTTTCTTTCCTCAGCTCTTTTTTTTTTCTGTTCCTCTAAGTCCGTCTTTTTTTTCTCCTTGCTTTCATGGTATTTTTGCCATTGAATTGATGATATAACAGAAGGTATTTTCTCTTTTTTCTTTTTCTTCTCTTTTTCTTTAGGTGCTGGGCAAAACAAAGCCCTTTTGAATGGACTAGGTATTGTCATATCTACATTCATCGAGGAGTTTTTAGGGACTATTGATGTAGATGGCATTATCAACGGATTTTTACTAGTGTCCATGCTGCCCTGAAGATTTTGAGAATTTTCATCGGATACTTTGCTAGGAGTTCTAGGGTCTTCTCTTATGGGTATGTATTGTTTTGATGTTGAGGGAGTTATAAATGAATTTATGCTGGAGTTTGTGTTGGCTTGAGGATTTTGAGAATTGTTTTCATCGTTTACTTTGCTAGGAGTTTTAGGATTTTCTCTAATGGCAATATATTGATTTAATGTAGATGGCATATTACTTTCGTTCGTGTTGTCGTTTGGGTCTGCAAGTGGAGGTATTATTTCAGAGGTGATGCTGGGTTCCAGAATTGAATGTTGACTATTCAAGTTATCGGGTGGTGGCAGGTTTTCTTTGAGCTGATGTAACATTTCTTCGACCTTTTTGTAGAACTTAAATAATTCAATGTCTTCTGTGGCACCCCTCCAATTTTTGCAGTTTTTAAACTGTGTAACTTTTTGTGCATCTATGTATTTTTCCAAAAATTTTATTCCAATATCTAGTTCCTTCACTTTTGCCATTTTTTGTAATTCTGTTAAAAGTTGGTGGTTCTGAGCTACAGCACACTTCATCAGGATTCCAAGGTGAGAGTCCACATTTACGAAAACCATTTTGGAATATTTCAGGTACCAATGTATTCTGTAGTACTTTTTCTAACAAAGGGCAAAAATGAACTTTGCGCAATACGGGAGAATCAATATTTTCTAATCGCCAAGTATGTACTGCAGTTTTCCATGCTCCTTTAAGGCTTCTGAAAACTACAACATCCATGGGCTGCAGTAAGTGTGTGGCGTTAGGGAAAAGAGCAATCAGAATAATGCCGTTTTCAGAGCAAAATTTACTCACATGAAAAGACAGATGTGACGTATGGCCATCTATAAAAAGTAGGACTGGTCTTTGCACCTCATTTTCGTCCAACCATTTATTAAAAATGTTGCAGATATATTCATAAAATGTTTCCATCGTCATCCAGCCATTATCAGAACGTCCGATACCCCATGATTTAGGCACTGACATACTTAACTCTTTTGGTATCCTTTCATATTTGAAAATAACCATAGGAGGTAGACTATCGCCGGCAGCATTTCCACCTAGAAGTACGGTATAGCATTCTTTTTCATCTGCATTAATCTGCTGGTACACAGATTTTTCTCCTTTAGCTGCTAAGACTTTATTGCCTTTAGGATTGAGGAAAAATGCAGTCTCATCTACGTTGAAAATTCTTTTAGGTTCGTTCAAAATTTCCTTGAAATTATTCTCATTTAAGTCGCTAACCACCTCTCCAAACCAATTCTTCAACTGAGATGTTGTTACAGACGCTCTTGATGTTGTCAAATTTTGGGGCAGTCTGGTAATAAGATCAAGGTGACGTTTTAAAAAGCTCCTATACCATCTTTTCCCGGGCCTACCATTCTTGAAAGGGGTTTCAATATTTAAATCATCTACAATTTTTTTTACACTATCTTGCAAATTTTCCTTCCCTATGGGAAATCCTCTTTTCACCATTGCTTTTGCCCATGTGACAATCATTCTTTCTATTTCTTCTGTAACATAGCATTGTCTTCCCATTTTGCGTTTTATAGGTGTCTTTCCCTTTACCTTATTCAAAAGAGTTACTCGTGGAACGCCAAACTTTTTTGCTGCAGTTGCTGTCGGGACACCTCGTCTGCATTCTCGTATAGCTGCTTCCATAGCAGCTTCAGAATATCGAAACATCTGTCCTTTTATTGGCGGCATATTGCTCGTACACAAAGCCTGGAACCAATAGTTGACATCCTGTCTACCCTAATAATTGACACCCTGTCTACTGTTAGATACGGTTACAGAAAAGTGTTAAGATTTGGACTGAACTTTATTTATGGGAAATAAAGATGAAAATTGCATTAACTGAAGTTGAGAAATTGAATTTGAAGCCACACTAATAGATGACACAAGTGTCATCTTTTAGGTTTTGAAAAAATTTTTATACTAATGGTAGACACCCAAAAAATTGCTGGAAAATCTAAACAAAACAAAAAGCTAATATCACTAATCTATAAAGAATCTAAACGATATTATTAGTAAACCAAAAAGAAATAAAAATCGTAACATTATAAACCAAATTATATACCTTTTTAATTTCAACCTCCTTAGCAATTTTATTTAGAAATCACGACGCGCGCAGTGACTCACTCACATTTTTTCTTTGAACTGACGCCATTTTGACATTTCTTTATTTTGACGAATGTAAGTTTTTGTGCACGCGTCACAGATGGCGCCAGGTGTCTTTTAGATAAAAAGCATGGTGTTGCCAATAAGAATATGCTTGTTATAAAAAATATTTTCTGAAAGTGTCATCCTTTAGTTCACTGTCATGCATTAGTGCTTTTACCTTATATATATTTTTTTTGTTTTTCTTTTTTTTTTTTGTTTTTTTTTTTTTCTTTTTTGTGCTTTTTAATCTAATTTAATGCGATTTTATATTTACCATTTAAAACCCAATGTATTTTTACGAATATATAAACTGAATCTGAAACGAAACTTATTGACCTTCTGATAATTAATTTAGTTTATTTATTTATTATTATCACTTTTCTTTCTAGGTTAAAGGGGTCATTATTTTATTCAGGGTACCATAATCCAGTCCCCTTCAGAGGTAACGGAACAAAGGCAATTTTGTTAGTAAAATAGGTAGATTCCAAAATAAAACTGTTATCGGTAGCTACCGAATAAGAAACCAGTCTTATAAAAACGTTGGAATTAAAGTAAGATACTATACTTTTTTGCAAATTACGGTAACTCAGTTGTTTGTGTAAGCAACGCAATATAATTTTGAGGGACGGTAACGCAGAGGTTATAATGCTGAAGACTTCAATAAATGTAAGAAGTAGCAAGAAAACATAGCTGCAAATGTCTTTAATGATTACTATAAACAATGACGAATAAAAATTGTCATAAAACAGTAAAAAAAGACTTATAAAATTTATACAATAAAAGAAAATAAAATTATATCCAAATTGTACCCTGAATAAAATTATGGCCCAAAGAACTAAGAGCTTACATAACCATCGGTAAACATAGATTCATCTTCAAACTCAAAACCTCAATCTCTTTAACTCTCTCAAACGTAATTAAAGTCGAACGCATAGACTAATAAATTGAAAAAACCAGAGCGGTCATCCCGAACGTCCATTCACATTGGTTCAGCGTTAAGCTGATCCGCTTTGCGTTCACACTGCTTCATTCTATCCATTCAGAATTTAGAATCTTTGGTCCGAATATTCTATTCGGTAAATCTCTTGCTATCTACTACGGGGCGTGGTGGGAAAATTTACTTAGGTGTTTGAGCTTAAAATCTTAGGACATTCTGTTGTTAGAAGCTTAGTTTACTTATGTACCCGCGTCTGCATAATACCTATTTTTTTTTTTACTTACCTATATTTAATGGACTCTTGCTTGTGCGTCAGCACTGCATTTCCGCCAGTGTCACGTGTTTATGGGAGAATCTATCCCAATCTCAGGGATTGTTCTTGGTCAAAAACAAGAAGAGATTGAGGATTGCGGAGCCCCGTGGCAGGCAAAAACGCGACGCGCGAAATCCACGCGAGACGTGTGCTCGGGTCAGAACCTGCAACGTGACTCCAATACCTATATTACGAATTTGCGAAACGGTGCCATCAAAACCCTTTTTATTATTAAATTAGAGTTAGAAGAAGTTTCATCAAAATCGGTTCAGTAGTTTTTTCGTGATGATCGATCAAACAAACAAACAATCAAACACACAAACAAACAGACAGACAATAAAATCCAAAAATTGGTGATATATGAAATCAGGGACACCTAAAAACCATATCGTAATTTTTTTTAAATACCTATCTTTTTATATACAGACACACTTCTGTTACAGTTTTATAATAGTTCAGATTAGGTATATGTTTTTTACTTTGACAGTAAATTTGACACGGTAAGTCACTAGCGAATTAACTTGAATGCTATGATTTGAGGGTTTGAAGTCGGGGGATTCCCTCAAATTAAAGTACATACATAAACAATGCATTACAATGGTAAGAAACTGTACTACAACCAATAACCTTTTAAGAATGCAAGCATGGTTATTTTTTGTAAAAGAAAATTATGTTCCAGGAATTCAAGTAACCTTCTCAATATATCGTGAAGATAGCTAGATGTATAAATAAATGTCAGAACCTTCGAAATACTCAATTCGATAAGATTCACGCTGAATTTGAGAGAGGGCGTGAGGCACAGGCAGGCGGCTAATGGAATTTTGGGACGACTGCCCCAATCGCTCCTATCCTATCCGGGGTGGCTTCCTTTGATCTACGCCGACAACCAGCCGATTTAGTATGTAAAAAACCCCGTCTCGTCACGTCGAAAAATGCAATAAGAATTGGTCTTTCTTGATTGTCAAAGATTTTTTTGTATTTACGCAGACGTGCAAGTAGGTAGAAAGAGTTGCGTTTTTGTTCATGAATGTTTGGGTGTAGGCTATAAAAATGAAAGCGAAAGGAAAAAGATCTGTTTAAGGCCCGATTCGACCAAACGCGAGTAAATTTTATTCTTAGATTAAGTCGCCGGTTACTAAAGAGTAAACTGATTTTGCGTTTTACCAACCCTAATCTATGAATAAGTTGAGAGTAAATTTTACACAGCCAATTTTGACGGTGTAAAACTCATAACGAGACTAATGAAATGTCAAAGTCACATAATTAAAAAAATTAAAATAAAAAGAAACCTAACAAATTAAAACTGTATAACTCACATTGCAATAAGTACGGATACAACGACCTTTAATTATGGGTTTAGTGTGGTAGAAGACAAATGCAGTTATTTCGGAGTTAACACTAATAAAATTGTTCCATGTACTCTTCTATAAATCAAAGTTTGGTTGAATCTGGCCTGAAAATGTAGTTGCAGCAAGGATTTAAAAAAAACGTGAAATTAAAAATTTTTAGGCAAACAAAAAAGGCGTCGCAATGAAGCTAAGTTTCAACCAAATATAGGTGCTTCGATATGAAGGTTCTTTCATAGTTTTATTATAAGTTTGTAAACTAATCAAAGAATCGATTACGAGGAAACGTGACATAGGGATGATTCATGGCCTAGAATGACGAAGAATAAATAAAACATTCCTAACGAAGTCAAGGGCGTAAGATAGTTCTTCTTTGTCTTGCTTTCATTAAGAGGGGATCACTTTTAATACACATACATAAAATAAACTCACAACCACAATCCTCAGGGTTATCAGAATTATTGATACAACTAGGTATAAGATACCAAGAGTACCATCTTTTTAAGCGTATTACATAGCATATCATAAACATATGCTCACGACTATAATCCCCGAGGGGGTAGTCAGAGATATTCTGAAACTTCAGAACAACCACGTTTCCCTAATACCGAAACTCTGTCCAGTGTGACGGGGAGTAAGCCCGTCGCCACTTGTTACGGACGTTTTCTCATGTTTCCTCACGATGCTTTCCGTCACCGAAAAGCCAGTGGTGTTATAAATCGTACATAAATTCCGAAAAACTCATGGGTACGTTTCGGCCCGGATGGGGATCGAACCATCTCCTCCTGGCAGGCAAGGTTACTCGCCACTGGACCACCACGGCATATTACATTGTCAATAAATAACATAATAACATGAATGTTCCTTACCAATGAGTTTTTGTAACCTATGTGCGTAATACTAACTGCTCTCAAACGGTGAAGGAAAACATCGTGAGGAAACCTGTTTACGCTGAAGAAGAAATTCTGATGCTTATGTGAAGTCTACCAATCTGCATTGGGCATTTGTTGGGCACACCCATACACTCTCCCTGGTAGGCATGTGCCCTGCAGTGAGCTGATAATTATTACCTAACATAAATATTCTTTGTGTCAAAAATAGGCAATTATAATTTACAACAAGAACAAGAAGGCCTCATTACCAAAACAATTCACCTTTATTCACATAAGAATAAAGTTCAGAAGCATCTACTTTTTAATGCCGACTGTAGAACTTAGTTAAAAGGTTCTTTAGTTTCTGAACTTGAAGAGATATATGAAAGTAAGATGAGGCGAGAGAAGTATGACAGAACAGTACCCGAACAGTTACTCTGTTTTTTTGGTGTCAAATAAAGTATAATTGATTGATTGATTGAACAGTGTGCGTAGTGTGTGGCAAGCCGTAGTCTCTGCCTACCCCTGTGGGATAGTAGCGAGAGTATATAGGGTACTTCTTAATATGCTGACACTTTTTTAAGGGGATGATCAGACCGTCAAACTGAACTTTTTCTATGGGACTAATGTCGAAATCGCGAAAAAAAAATCTGCTGTCCCATACATTTGGCTCGAGTAGGTTTGTAGTTTTTTATAGATGAGCTGATTTTTTTTCGCGATTTCGATGTTGGTGCATATTAAGAAGGACCCTGTATGTATATATGTAGTTTCTGATCTTTCAGACCTCTCTAAATTGGGAATACGGAAGTGATTCTAAGTAATAGATATGTAAGATTAGTTAGGTACCAATATAACCTTGCCTACCCAGGTACTTATTCTGTGGAGTATCAAAACAAACTGAAACTTAACTATAATCTAGCGACCTCTTTTCATAAACAGCTTGATAATCAATCAAGACTGCTTGACAAGGGTTTAGCATTTCATTATAGGTATATAGGTAGTTAAGTTTTTAAAATAAACATTTAATATTACGCAATAGCTTTTAAAGCTACTGTTTTGTATTCCAATGTTGATGGATGATTACCTCTTCTACAGTATTATAAAACTCTAACAGTAAGCCTAGTATGCCACCCCCGATGAAACGAGATAAATCAAGATATGAATTTTGTCTTTGTTACTTTACTGTAATTTGTTTTCTTTACTTTTATTTACCACCCTATGCCTAAAATTAGAAAAACCTACCAAAGACCAAAGAGCGAGATTATCTTTGTTACTAGTTTTATGGTATGTGGTTCCAGTCTATAGCCCAGTCATTTTACGGTTTGAGCCGGGATTAATTAATAATTGATTTTTTTTTCGGTATAACACTGAAGAGCCAATTTGAGCCCAGAAATATACCAAAATTAAAAAAAAATCACGTCCGCAACAGTTCCAATTTTAAAATTTAGCTATTATCTCGTCCTAAAAAACCTGATGGTAAATTTCTTTTTGCACTTATTTGAGTCTTTGCCATTATACATAGTTAAAAAATGGTGTAAATATTTTTGTCAACTTAGAAGGTTTTGAAAAATACATTCGTAGGTATTTTCTAATAAATACCTCATTTTTAAAATTTTGATGCATATTTTATCGTTTAAAAATAATTTACAGTGTTAAATCCAAGTCAAATGATTGCATTGCTATTAATATTATTAATTTAAAAGCCTTCTGGGACACATAATTTTGATTTCTATGTTGCGTAACGAATTTTTTTTTAATATGTTATAAGATGATCTTTATGTCACTAAATGGTGCCGGTTACAGTATAAAAGTCCAATTAATAATTACTCCCTACCCCGCCTAACAAAACTCAGTAAAATGACTGGGCTACTACTCCAAAATTGGAATACGATCGTGATAGTATGTAACTATGACAATCACGCATAACTCTATTATGTAAAACATAAAAGGTGTACCTATTCAAACAGCTTGAAGCAACAAGTAGGTAACTGATTCATGTAGTAACCTGCCTAATGAAGTACATATCAAATGCCATACAAAAGGTTAGCCCAAATTATGTAAGAGTTGAAACAAGGTCTTCTATTCAAGATGAATTGTTAATTATCAAGTGTTCATGAGAAATAACTTACGCAATTTTTAGTTGAAAATAAAATACGCACCTACCTACGACAATAGTTGCAGATCGAGGTCAATGGCCTAAAAAATGGATTACGTATCTTAACGTCGCATCGGCAAAATGTCTTGTTAATTAATTCTGATCTTAATTCCTTTGCTAATAAAATTTAAATTAAATGACGAATCGAATTTCAAGTTAAATTGTACACAGATAAAAAAAAAGATCAACCAGGAATTAAAATTGATGATAAATTCGAAATTTAAATTTAAATTAGGCGCAAAGAACATTAACTGAATAAAGTTCAAATCTTGTTCAAACATACCTGTAGCAGGTTCGTTCGTTCACCTCACTGAGCCTTTGTTTCACCTCCGAAATCAATCCCAAAGTTTTTTATTATCTGGAAACAAAAACGGACCTTTTTAAAACACATTTTTTTTTATTAAACTACCGTCTGAATCATACCGACCGATCTACCCGTATATTAATACCCTACAAGGGGGGAGAGAAAAAAAACGAAACACATGTCTGCTTCCAATATAACTACAGATGTAAACAATGAACACAAAGCCGGTTAATTCCAAATAACGAATACGAACCATTCACTTTTGAAACGCACTGTTTATTAGTCCACACACATTAATATCTGTAGCAACGCACAATAGGATTCGCAACAAAACTAGTTTTTATTTTTTCTTTCGCATGGCAAAAGGCGTCCGGCCTCTAGAGCGGTCGGCGCGAGACTGAACGACGGAGGCGCCCTCTACCCGGCCGGTCTTGCGCGCGTGTGTGAGTTCGAAATTCGAATACATGTGGGGGGTGCCGCCCTGCGCCCCGAAGCGGCGAACCGTATATTTATTTTCGACTGTAGGGTGGATAAAAGTCGACAGTGCATTCGAGTTTTAAATATATAACGTACAAATTGAGTTAACGTCTTCAAGGATGATGGAAACGGACGATGAACGCTCTGTCATTTGTTTTTCAAACGGCCATGAACTGGCCCGTCAACGGCGGTCATTGCCACGGCCGTTCACATAAAATATCAAGATTCTCACATCACATAGGTTTTAATAACGAATGTTTGCGTTGAAGTAGGTAAAATCTTACATATTATATTCACGACGATACTTTGCTTATGGGATTTCAACAATCAACTTAGTACTTTACTTAATTCTTAATAATTCTTGGATGGAATGGCATAATATAACTATCAAATGCCGATGACGATGGACTAGTCTTTGGTCCAGAACAAAAAGTGTATAAAGAAACCTCTCCCTTAGTCGCTTCGTACTTCGTAGTTCGTGCAAAATTAGCTGATAGTGATAGATACTATTTTAAGGGGATGATCAGACGATCAAACTGAACAACTTTGTCTATGAGAACAAAATCGCAATAGCGAAAAGAAAAACAACTGTTCCATTGTTCCATAATTCTGGTCGAATAGGTTTACTGTTGTGTATGGCACAGGGACAGCTGATAATTGTGCCGCGTGATGATAGTAAAAAAAATCATATCCCTTAGTCGCTACGTAAGACAACCGCGAAAAGAAATGTGTTATGCATACTAGTGTCTAATACGAGAACCATACGGAGGAAAAAATCTAAATGAACACAAATTAAGTTTGAATAACGCGTAGAAAGAATTCCAGTATGACAGTGACGTTTATTAATTGTTTAGTTAGAGGCGTGTAATTAAAATTCTGAACTAAACGTACGCAGCCATGTTTCTTTGGAGGGAAAAAACCTTGGAAAACGGGCCTTGCATTATCTTTCTCTTGGTCACAGTTTGAAGACAAGTTTGTCACCATATCCCATTCCAATGCGACTGGATGGATGCTAGCTGAACTTGATAAAGAAGAATAATGTAATTATTTACGTTTTTATTTGGATTTATTAGTTTAAGAAGACATCGAGCTATAAACAGTAGATTTAATTATTCGATGTCTTGCATTTTTGTTGCGTAATGTAACATGCGTAGGGTTGTGAGTTGAGTGAGATAGATTAATTTGTCTACAATTTAAAGATTGTCTGCTTGATTGAAAGAAAATATTCCAAGGGTGGTACCATGATAGAATGAAGGAAACCAGAATCTGATGATGGCATCTCAGAGAAATCGAGGGGAACCTTTGAAAATCGTAGAGCCGGCTAGTGTTTTTTTTAATTTAAAGCACTACTATTAACTTGAACTAATGAATTCACCACTGAAAATTGTGAAATAAACAAAATTTTATCAAAAAATTAAAACCGCCTTCAAAAAAACTAAATAGATAAAAAATAATATTGCAGCCGATGACTTTTTCGTTCGCATCATAAGAACATTAATTTGTTTTATAGAAGTCGGTGTCAAGCCAAGCCAAAAAACTAATGCAAGCCCTGTCGCGAATCGTACCGGCTTGACAGCGACTTCGATAAAACAAATAAATGTTCTTATGATGCGAACGAAAAAGTCATCGGCTGCAATATTATTTTTTAACTTTTTAGTTTTTTTTTGTATAAAAGTTTCGGTCCAATTTCGAAATATTTTCTGACTTCGATCTGAGCAGTTTTATTTACCAAACGGTTTTCTTCGTTATACTTATAAAAAATGTAATATAGTAACACTAAAGGTGGTTGGGTTGATAGAATAATTGTCAGTTAATATAATACTCCAATAGAAATTTCTGTCAACTTCTCTTACGGGACGCTTACATTATATTATTCACAGCCCTCGTTTGTGTTTCCTCCCATATTATAACCCTGACTCTATGAGATGACTATTTCTAACTAAAAATAAATGAGGGTACAAAAGGACGCGTTTATTTTTAAACAAGGCCACGACAAAATTTGTACGGACAAACGCAATGATCATCAAATTCTTTCTATAGTTAATTATAAACACAAGGTCCCGCTAACCAAGCTGATTTCATTCTTAACTCGTTGTTTTAAGAGTTATTTGAGGGGGCTTGAGTGTAATGAATCATAAATTATTTACAATGCACTTTCTGACGTCAATTTCCCAAGAAATTTTACATTTTGTTTTGATATAGCCACAAAAAGGAGGATGCGGTATGTTTATACGCTTCGAGTTTAGGGCCTATGTCGAAAAATAATTGAAGCGAAATGGGCGTGTGATAGCTTATATTACTGCCTGATGCGAGAGAAAGAGACGGGGCGGCGCGCGCGCCGGTAACGACGCAAGCGTAAAAGAAACTTTATTTAATTGTGATTGTACTATTTATGTAAGTTCAATTCTGCTCTAATCAAAATTTGTAAAATATCAATCTCTTTTTTTAAAATCAAGTATCGTGTTTCTATTATTCGCCGTTTAGCAGTTCCAAGCGTTTATGGATAAAGACTACTAGGCCTGTTTTTCTATGGAGAAAATGTGTCTTAATCGTGTTTTGTCTCTAATTAAAACTTCAATTATATGTTCAATTTACACATATCCGCTAATCGTACTCCTACTATTAGTACTTCATGATATATGACGCTTTGAAGAATCCAATTTTTTTCACATAGTCTCTTAATAACGGCAATAGGTAGGTGTGAAAACCGATTGTAAACATTGAATATCAAAATAATTTTGCACTTTTCAAAAAGGTACACACGGCGACACAACAAGCTATACAAAACCAACATAAGCTGGCCGCGCGTAGGTCGAGTATCGTATAACGTCGAGCGGCCAGCTTATGTTGGTTTTGTATAGCTTGATGTGTCGCCGTGCGTACTACCTACTCTAGAGAAAATATTATTACATAATTTGTTAATAACAATACTACACTGCATTATATTAAGAGCAAATATTATTATACAAGATATTATTTCATAAAAATCTGTACATGTTTCGGTTTTTCTATTTTCGTACGGCGTATGTGAGGTTTTCTTTTTGTGGCAACGCGTTTTTATTTATTTTGGTGAATGCAGCATGTTCCTTTTTTTGGTTTCATGCATGTTTTCATGTTATTTTTATTGTTAGTTGCATGTAAAAACATTGTCAAGCGACATTGCTAATGTGACAGCTGACAAGATCGTAATTTTACGTGAAATTCGTTGTTTTAGATGCCAAATTAATAAAGATTTATGTCCACTTCAGATAGTTGCGAGTCGCGACATTATTTTCATAATAATTCTTGAGACTTGAATTTTTTTTCTTGTTGTTGTGTATTTTTTCATATGGGCAGGGCGGCGCCTTGCATACCAAATAATATATACATAGATAAATAGTCTTCTCAGAAAAGGACAAGTGCGTGTAGTCGTAGCACCCTCAACCGACGAAAGTGCATGAAGAGAAGAATGAAAGTGGAAGATACGAGAGAACTGGGGTCAGAATCGTAGCGTGTGACCGTAGTCTCTGCCTACCGCCCCGTGGGATAATGGCGTAAGTATACTGTATGTACATCGGACATCCCCAATAAAAAAAACGAACCCTGTTACAAACATCGTGAGAAAACCTGCATACGCTGAAGACGAAATTCCGATGCGAATGTGAAGTTTACCAATCCGCATTAGGCACGCGTGGTGGTCTAACGCCCATACACCCTTCCTGAGAGCAGGCCTGTGCCCTGCAGTGGGACGTATATAGGCTGATGATGATGGTGAACCTTGTCATAAACGATACGATTTTACTATACGATTTCAATTTTTGAACCGTTTTTTGGCTTTAGTTTTTGGGTCCAATTTTGTCACCGTTCTTTGTGCGTAATTCTAAACTACATTATGTTTGCATGATTACCTAGCTAGGTCAAAACATAGACGCTACAAAGGTAAGGTATCCTTGGCCCTTAATTGGAGGAAATGTGAACCATGGGCTAAAGTTTACACTCCACATTTAGCTGCTAAACGCTTGGACACTCCAGTCGAAATCGACTATAAGCATAATATGATTATCAACAAAATAAAGTATTTTTAATTAAGAGGATATGTGAATAAAATAGGATTCTTCAAAGCGTCATATATGATGAAATACTAACAGTAGGAGTATGAATTGCGGATATGTGTAAATTGAACATATAATTGAAGTTTTGATTAGAGCCAAAACACGATTAAGACACATTTTCTTGATAGAAAAACAAGCCAAAGTAGCCTAAGTTTTTATTCATAAACGCTTGGAACTGCTAAACGGTGAATAATACAAACACGAGACTTGATTTAAAAAAAAGAGATTGATATTTTACAAATTTTGATAAGAACAGAATTGAACTTACATAAATAGTACACTCACAATTAAATAAAGTGTGATTTACGCTTGCGTCGTTTCAGACGCGCGCGCCGCCCCATTTCTTTCTCTCGCATCAGGCAGTAATAAAAGCTATCACACGCCTATTTAATTATTTTTCGGCATAGGCCCTTAATTCATTTTGTTATCTAACTTCTAACCATATCAAAAGTTTACGTATATGTATAAAATGCATAATATTCGCAACAATAGCTGTGACACCAGTTATCAGATTGCAGTCGCTACATATGACAGCCTCTGGGTTTGACAGCTGTAACGTTACGATGTACCTGTCAACATTTCAGTATTTTTGAATCGCATTTGTTGCATTGCATAAAACTATTCGATATCAAGACTAAATTTAGCATACCCACCGATCGATGCAGCGTACCATCGATGGACAGTGTTATATGAAAAAAACAATCTAGTCAACGTATATAGTCAACTTATATAGTCAACTTATATAGTCAACTTATATTCCGTGGTGTTGACTATACAGGGTGAAATTGATATCATTACCATCCTTTTAAACTAAGAGTCTACCCATCGAACTGAACAACTTTTACTATGGCAGCAAACCGATCGGAAGAAAAGAAAAATCTGCTGTTCAATGCTAAACTGCAATCTCAACGCGCGAGTCCAACATCTCACGACTCAAACGTATGCAACAGCTGATTTTTTTTTTGCTCTGATCGGTTTGCTCCCATATAAAAAGTTGTTCAGTTTGATGGGTTGACTCTTATGATGTCAATTTCACCCTATAGAGGTAACATAGGGAATTATTTCTAACATATTTGAGCCTGGTTGTACGTGACATTGCAGATAAACTTCAGGAGCATAGGCTTTGGTGGTTTAGACACGTGAAACAAGCCACCCGACAATATAAGAAATATTGCGCTGCAGCTGTCGATTCCAGTATAGAGACCAAGAAGACGTCAGAACTAGATGGATGAACACAGTTCGTAGTGTCGTCAGTAATAGGGCTAGGTGGAGAGAACAAACGCGGAAGGCTGACCCCGCCTCTATAAAGGACTCACCAAGTCCGGAACTGTTTTTTTTAAAATGATTATTACAGCTCTGCTCAGGGAGCAACTACTGCTTTTTACAAATTTTACGGGTTTGTCTTTTTAGATAGTATTTTTGTTTTGTTTTTTTTTAGGTGTGTCAGGATCGTAGCATATGGAGGAGACAGGCGTGAGAATATGTATGTATGTCTTTTTAGATTAAAGAATAGTTAGGTTAGGTATTTTAAAGGACCATCCTTGGCTTTATCTCGTTGACTAAGTCATTTGTAATTTATTTTACCTTTACAGAAACACGTTAAAAAAGAGAAAACCGGTTTTTTAGCAAAAAGCATTAATAATCATGACTATTTCACTGTATAATGAAGTATGTACCTTAGTTAGAAAGATTACTACCTATGTGTACGTACTGTAAGATACCTAACATATATGTACCACCCACCAATTTAACCTCGACCCTCTCTGTGGTACGTGAGGTTGAATACACAGTACATACCTAAGCACGCATTGGCGTGCAATGCGTGCATTTCATATAGACAATAAAATTCAAAGTAAAAAACTTTTAAAAAACGTTTTTTTGTTGTTGTAACTTTTACAGCTCTGCTCAGGGAGCAACTACTGCTTTTTACTGCGGACTATTGGAGGGACCACGAAGGGTCTACCGAGCCAAATGAATGAACTTAAGCAACCGACCTAGGGGTACCCAGAGGGTTACGAACCTCGGAATAGGACGTTGCTGGGGCTACGCAGCGGTGAGAGTCAGGAACTGAGAGAGATAAACCTGATATCGATTTGAAACCTGGTCAAAAGTTTTATAGTGTGGATTTTTTATTTATAAATTTATGTTTTTTTTTACATTTCTAGCAAAGTCGAGTGGATTTTGGGCTCGTATCGTAATTGAGCTAATACGAAATGGTACAGCCTCGTAGCCAGTCAGAATACACACGATAAACACAACCATACGCGAACTAACTCACCACGCGACTCCGATAGGGGTAGTAAGTATGATAGCACGAATCCAACCCTTAAATATTTTTAAGTATAAAAATGTAATAAGCGTATCTAAAGAATCGTAGTACCGATTTATTGATCATTAAGTTTTAGGTGAGGTTTCAAAAGTTACGCTTATTCTTTCCTATAAATTGGTAAAAAACTTTGTAAGTAAACAATAATTATAAAACTGTAACAGGAAGTTTGTCTGTACATTGAAGATATTAACAAAATAAAGTTACGATATGGTTTTTAGGTGTCCCTGATTCAATTTCACCCATTTTTGGATTTTTTGTCTGTCTGTTTGTTTGTGTGTTTGTTTGTTTGAACGAGTATCACGCAAAAACTACTGAACCTAAACTACAACCGCTTTGGGCTTATCCATTTGTCTTACATTGATCTAAGGGTCACAAGAGAAACCTTTACCTTAGTTGTTTCATACGAAACCCAAGGAAAGTAAAAATGTGGTCTAAACACTCATAGCCGGGAACCACATGCCTTAAGAGCTTTTAATCTATACTATTTTAAAACTGTAACAGGAAGTTTGTCGTACAGACAAAGGTGTCGTAAAGACATTGAAGATATTAACAAAAAAAAAGTTACTATATGGTTTTTAGGTATCCCTGATTCTATATCACCAATTTTGGATTTTTTGTCTGTCTGTTTGTTTGTTTGTTTGAACGAGTATCACGCAAAAACTACTGAACCGATTTTGATGAAACTTTTTTTGTTTGATAGCTTATGATCTGACTTAAAATCTGGTATATAATTTGTGCGGACGAAGTCGCGGGTTAACGCTCGTAAACAATAAAAATGTTAATTATCCCGTCTTTACCCCAAAGTATGCCGAAATAAGATTAAAATTAAGCGAAACCCTAAGCCTTTTCTCATTAATCAATTTTCTTATAAAAACAAAAGTTGTAAAAATTTTCTTCAATGCTGCGCACGCTTTGATTATGAAAGTCACTTAATTTGCCACTTTATGGAGTTTGTTTTTGAATAGGCTAAATATTTAATTTTTACCCGTTTGGAAGACATTTGAAAGACGATAGTAGGCGATGTTGTACCTAATCGAAGTGACAGCGAAGTATACAGGTTGAACATTTAACTCATTTTGACATTTATAAGTCAAATAATCATATAAATGGGGGCATAATACGACCAAATTGTTTGCTGGGATGTGTTTTAAAACATATACCTATTAGAATTACTTATAATAGGTTTCTCCTAAAAAAAATTCTTGTAAAGGTACCGTGCGGGTGGAGGCCTGGTGTCCTGTGACACCTTATTCAAGCTCACCGCAAGGTGAACTTAGTCCAGGCACCAGTCTCCACATTACTATAATAATGTATTTAATACTAGTCCAGTTACACCTAAACCACTTGTTGTCTTATTATTGTATGTGGAGAGAAATAAATTATTTTTATTTTTTTATTTTTATTTTATTTACATTGGAAATGTCTTTTCGTTCGCTCCAGTATAGGCTCCGATTTCACGAAAAAGTGCGATCCCCTTATATCTCGCAGAGATGTGAAGATAAGATATTCAAAAAAGGCTCAAAAGACGCGTATTTACGAGACCTGTAAGGTGCAAAAAGAGTTATTCGAGAAAGTCAAGAACGAAAAAAGTTCTGGTCGAAATAGTAAATATATATTTTTTTTTCCGAATTTTTGATTTTGGCGCTCGATATTTTGGAAACGAGGAATGATATCAAAAATTTAAGCAAAATGCCTGTGGAAAATTTAGTCAGCTACAATTTGAGCCTAAAACAAAGACGATCAGGTTAAGAGTTTGCCCTGTAGCCTAACCTTTTTGAGACAATATTTTTTTCGAATTCCGTAGATTCATTTCCAATGTGTTCGATAATCGTGTGAGGCACGAAATCTGTGAATTTTTAAACGGCGAATTTTGGCGGTCTAAATCTTACACCGAGACTAATGAAATGTCAATGTCACTTGTATAGAAAAACTTAGTAAAAATAAACCTAGTAAATTAAAACTATATTGTTTTTTTTTTTAGTTTATTTATCTAAAACAAAAACATTACATTTTATCATACAAAGCCACCCTACGAAAACCACGTATGTTTTATATGAGGTGTGGCGAGCTCACTTTAACTCGATACATTGACATTTGTTAGGAAGTATTTCTTAACTATTGACTTAATTTTTTTTCAACACACTTGCTCATAAAATGGCCCTTATTTCACCGCAATTAGGCACATAATGACACCTATAATCAAACTGTGACTTTTTCATTACTATTATTCACAAGGGAGTTATAGGTTTTTTATAGTAGGTATCTAAACTTCTTGGTTGAGTTCTTGAGTTGCTTTGTTCTTAAAAAAGTTTCGATACAAAAAAGATCATATTCAATAGTACAAATAAATTCTCTAAATAAACTTTTTATTTACTAAATAAAATGATTTTTTATTATTATTTTCTTCACAAGTGTGTTGAAAAACGTCGTATGATACACGTGTGTATTGATGATTACCGTCCTCAATGGCGCCTCAGCGGTAATCACCAACATTACACACTTGTACCATAATGTACTATTATATTTCTTTATTTGACAATATAATGGTATAAACTCACATTACAATAAGTACGGAGACAACGACCGCTTTCTGTAGGTGGATTTTACATTCGTTCTTTAAGTATGGGTTTAGTGTGGTAGAAGACAAATGAAGTTATTTGGGAGTAAAACGCTAAGAGGAAATTTGCTCCTTGTATAGTTACTCTTCTAAAATCAAAGTTCGGTCGAATCCGGCAAAGTAAAACAACATTACAACACGTAATGCGATTGAAATGGTTGTTATTTCTCCAGTGGTTGTATGAGGCAACTAAGGCTATGGAATAAGGTTTCTTTTAAAATACATTGTTTTTGTCGGCGAGAGGCTGGTCTAGTACTATATTTGAATTTTAATTTCTTCCAATAAAACATTTTCAATGAAAATTATTTTAAATTTGACCTTTGAATTGAACTCTTTAAACTTAAATAAAAAAACACAAAGGACGTTTTCACAATAAAATTTGTAACATCTGTGGTTATTCATATTTCTACAAAACTAAAATGTTAAGCTAAGCTTGAATTTATTTTAAATAAAAAAAAAAAAAAATATATATATATATATATATATATCTTGGACATTGTCATACAAATTGTCTATAGTCACAATTTAAAGTACCTGGACTTGTATTATAATGACTAGACAATGATATAGAATACATATATAGATACAAACATCCATGACTCTTGTACAAATATACGCAAAAAAAAAGAAAAACGCAAATTTTTATATACAGTGTCCATCTGAATATGCTGACACTTTTTTAAGATGATCAGACCGTCAAACTGAGCAACTTTCTCTATGGCACCAACATCGAAATCGCGGAAAAAAGTCAGCTCTCCATACAAAGCTGCAAACCTACTCGAGCCAAATGTATGGGACAGCTGAGTTTTTTTTTTGCGATTTCGATGTTGGTCCCATAGAGAAAGTTGTTCAGTCTGATGGTGTGATCATCCTCTTAAAAAAGTGACAGCATATTAAGAAGGATCCTGTATATAAAAAAAAACTAAAAAGTTAAAAAATAATATTGCAGCCGATGACTTTTTCGTTCGCATCATAAGAACATTAATTTGTTTTATCGAAGTTGCTGTCAAGCGTGTCAAGCCAAGCCAAAAAACTAATGCTAGCTCTGTTAATATTCACTACAAATTTCGTCCAAGCTACAAGTGCATCGCCTCAATAGAATTCTTCACTTCCTTTTTTTATTTTTAGTAAAAAAGCGTGTTTTTTACAGCTCACCGATCCCGCCACCCAATCCGCCGCGTAACCCCAGCTACGTCCTATACCGAGGTCCGTACCCGTCTAGGTGCCCCTAGGTCATTCATTTGGCTCGGTAGACCCTTCGTGGTCCCTCCAATAGTCCGCAGTAAAAAGCAGTAGTTGCTCCCTGAGCACGAGTGCGATTTTAGAATCTCATTCACTGAGCTCAGCAGTTGAAAATGTCAAAATTACTATGGAGATATGTATCTTTCTACTGCTGATTTGACTTTCAAAAATCATTCTCCAGGAGTGCGATTTTTGATAGTCAAATCAGCAGCAGAAAGATGCGTATCTCCATACTTTCACTATGGAGCCTACCTCAGGAGACGCAAAAAAAAAAACAGCTGTCACATACAAAACTGCTGTACCTACAAAACTGCTGTACCTACCCGATTTAAATGTATGGGAGAGCTGATTTTTTCTCGCGTCTCCTAGGGTAGGCTCTATAGTGAAAGTTGTGCAGTTTGATGGTCTGTGTTCACCGTTTCAGTATTTGCTAGGCTGTCACTTACACCCTGTATGTTAGGTATCTTACAGTACGTACACGTAGGTAGTAATCTTCCTAACTAAGGTACATACTTCATTATACAGTGAAACAGTCATGAGTATTAATGCTTTTTGCTAAAAAACGGTTTTCTCTTTTTTACGTGTTTCTGTAAAGGTAAAATAAATTACAAATGACTTTGTCAACGAGATAAAGCCAAGGATGGCCCTTTAAAGTACCTAACCTAACTATTCTTTTATCTAAAAAAGACAAACCAGTAAAACTGCAGTAAATTTAAAGCCCGCCGGCGCGGCGTCTGGGTACTATGTCTTGTGATCTATATGTCTGGGGAGGTGACAAAACTTTATTTTATTTAGTTGCTGGTAAATAATAGATTTTTTGGTCTTTAGAGGCAAATAAAGAGCACGGGAAACTAGAAGGAAATTACTAATAGTTTATTTATCCCACTCCAACGACTTCTACTCCTACTCCTTCACCATCCATGCTGCTCGGTTGTGGAACTCACTCCCCGCCGACATTCGCTAAGACTATTGCTATATTTAAAAAGAAAACGAAAGAGCACTATCTTTCTCTACCCTAAGTGATATTTATATATATAATTATATACATATTTTGATATATATTGTATGTTGTAGGTACTACATAATTTATTTATTTATTTATACTGTTTGTTTTTACACAATAAGTTTGCCTTGTAATTGCTTGCCTTGGTCTGCTGGAAGAAATCTCTTCAGAGATAAGCTCGCCCTTTGTACATGTTTTCTCTACTTAGTGTATTATTATGTCTGTGTGTACAATAAAGTGTTATAATAATCGTACGTACACAAAATCACAACTGTTATGTCTTTTGGGGTGGTTAGAATCTTTGCTAGAAGTGGCAACTACTAGTTTATTTCAAATATTACTGATTATTACTTTACTAGTAGTATTTACGAATAAAGTTGTAGTGTAATTGTGTGAGAAAATGTATGTTCCCCGATAGGGAAGAAAGAGAATTAACCTGAAAAATATTTTTTTTTAAATTATTTAAGTACTTATAGTAGGGAATTTGCCTGTAATAAAAAAATTGTTATCTTCTCATTAAAAAGAATGTGTGAAAATAACGCTAAATTTACATTTTCTTCAATATTTTAGCTTAAATACTATATTAACAAGGTAAATTCTTCTTCTTCTTATCGTGTGGGCAGAGCCCTGGTGTCAGAGTTTTTTCAGACCGCCTTACGGCCTCTGACGTGGTTTTTATGTAACGACTACTACCACCAGAGATAGTAGCCGGGACCAACGGCTTAACGTGCCGAAGCACGGAATCATCTTTCTTTGCAGACAATCAGGTGATTCAGCCGGCAATGTCCTAAACAACTGGTGAAAAACGCACAAAGTGACATATCAGGTGTCCCCCGTGGGAATCGAACCCACGACCTCCGTGTCGAGAGTCAATGCTCTTAACCATTAGACCACGGAGGCAGTTAAATTATAACAAGGTAAATTATCAAATTTTAGTAAAATTTTCATGCAAAGTGCGTTTTGATGTTCAATAAAGAGCTGCTGATTTGACCTCACGATACACATGTCTCTTTCAAAATCTAAAAGTGAGCCTACAGCATGCAAAACAGCTGATAATTGTCGCCGCTATTTACTGGAAACAATACAAGCCTCAAATGAAATAAAGCCCTTCCCCCCTTCCCCTCGTGCTAACTGAACTCCTCGGGACTCCTTATATTTATTAACTGTACTGTTTGTTAAGCGATATCCAGACCTATTTAACCATGTCACTAGTGCACGTCGAAAGGACCAATTATGTTATAACTCTCACAAGACGATGCTGTATAAAAGCGATATCCAGACCTATTTAATCATGTCACTAGTGCACGTCGAAAGGACCAATTATGTTATAACTCTCACAAGACGATGCTGTATAATAAAAGTATGGCTCCAAAAATATATAATTCACTTCCTCTAACACTAAGACAATGCAATGATGTAGCGATGTTCAAGAAAAAAATGTTTGACTTTTTAATCGATGGTACTTTCTACACCAAAAATGAATTTTTTGCCTTAAAGAATAATAATATAATGTAAAATAATGTACATACTTATCATATAATTGTTTCTAAAAGTATTAAGTAGTTATTGTATGATCTCAAGTTTTAGATAATTCTGTTCATTTTTATTGTTTGATTAATATTTATTTTGATAATAATAATTGTTATTTACATTTTAGAATTTAATTTAATAATATGATATGTTTGAATTTAGTTTTAATGAATTTAACTGTGTAGTGTATTATTTGTTGACATCTTAATATTATTTTATTTGTAATTTACGTCTAATTTATTTTATTTTGAAAAATAGTAATGTGAAATTAATGTTGTATTGAGCTTGATTATTATAACTATAATGTTATGTTGTATGTGTACCTACTTGTAAAACTTTTGTATGCCTTCTGGCGGAACACAAAGGAACCAACAATTTTGTAACATCTTTATTTTACCTGTGATTCACAAATAACGAATTGAATTGACTCCCAATAATGAAACCTGTGTATCCGATCTGGGCAGTTATCAATCACCCTAACAATAACTGCCTCCGTGGTCCAATGCCAAGAGCATTGGGCTCTTGACACGGAGATTGTGGGTTCAAATCCCACGGGGGACACCTGATATGTCACTTTGTGCGTTTTTTCCCAGTTGTTTTGGATATTGCCGGCTGAATCACCTGACTGTCTGAAAAGAAAGATGATTCCGTGCTTCGGATGTCACGTTAAGCCGTTGGTCCCGGCTACTGTCTCTGGTGGTAGTAGTCGTTACATAAAAACCACGTCAGAGGCCGTTAGGCGGTCTGAAAAAACACGGTCACCAGGGCTCTGCCCACACGATAAGAAGAAGAACGGGTTCGTCGGTCCACCTTGTGGGCCTTGGGGGCCTATCCACGTTGAGCTTTCCGATACGCCGTTGCCACACGAGAACTCTTCGGCCCCATCTGCCGGTCGGGTTCTGCGAGCAATGTGCAGTGGAACATGTATATAGGCTGATGATGCACCTAATACTTAGTATATACGAATGAACCGACAACCTACGCATTAATTAGGGCAGGGCTTGCCCACACGATAAGAAGAAGACCCCAATATCATTATGCATCAACCATAAATATCAACTGCAACTAAACTGCACTGAACTTTAGACTTAGTACTTATACATAGGAGTTAGTAATTTCATTTAGGCGACCTATGTCCCCCCGTCTCGACGTCTAGCCGTCTGGCACGGCGAATGCTACTAAAATCTGTCTATAGTTTATCTACTATGGTTATTTGTAGGTAGTTGCAGGAAGGGGTCGTTGCTATCGTGACGCCTGCTATTTCGTTAGTGTTTTGTATTGTGCGTACGAACACAAATTTGGGAGTTAGGGCAAGACGGCAAGACCTCATTAAAACTATACCTACTTTTGCTTTTAGAGCTGTAGAAAGTTTCATATACTTATCTATAATATAAAAGGGTTAAATTAATATCATTAACATCCTTTTCAACTAAGAGTCTACCCATCAAACTGAATAACTTTCACTATGGGAGCAAACCGATCGGGGCAAAAAAAATCAACTGATCCATACGTAGATCCATACTATACGAGTCGAGGGAGTATACAACGTGTTAATGAATTAACGCAAAACTAGAAAGTAGTTTGTTAAGAATCGAGAGCAGAATCGAATTATCATGGTTTCAACATAGGTAATATTTTTCAAAACATTAAAAAATTTGTTTGTTAAATTTAAAATTTACTGAACCCGATGTCAACCCACCGCACGGGCACACTCACCCCACGTACTACCAAAACAATATTATAAAAATGTATCCATGAGAGTACGTTAGCGCTTTCATTCATTGCTGAAATGATAACAAATCATTTTTACCCCAAAACTTAAAATGCAAATAACTTTAAATTTTAATTATCAAAATAATGAAATTATTGTTTCAATCTAATTATTATGTTATAAATCAGTTGGGGTGTATGAGGTTTTGCGCTAATTTATTAACACGTTGTATAGGCATAACCGCAGATTTTTCTTTTTGCTCCGATCGGTTTGCTCCCATAGTGAGAGTTGTTCAGTTTTTGTAAATTTTAAAATTTATTTGATCTGAAATAGGTGGGAACAACATGGTTTTAACATGTTTATGATCAACTAGCTGTTGCCCGCGACTTCGTTAGCGTGGACAACTGAATATCTATACTAATATTTTCTATTCTATTTATAACGCGAATTTGTCCGCATAAATTATATACCAGATTTTAAGTCTGATAATAAGCTATCAAACAAAAAAGTTTCATCAAAATCGGTTCAGTAGTTTTTGCGTGATGCTCGTCCAAACACACAAACAAACAAACAGACAGACAATAAATCCAAAAATTGGTGATATGGAATCAGGGATGCCTAAAAACCATATCGTAACTTTTTTTTTGTTAATATCTTCAATGTACAGACAAACTTCCTGTTACAGTTTTATAATAGTTTAGATTAGATTAATGGACTCTTGCTTGTGCATTAGCACTGCGTTTTGGCCAGTGTCAAGTTGTTTATGGGAGAATCTATCCCAATCTCAGGGATTGTTTTTGGTCAAGAACAAGAGGAGATTGAGGATTGCGGAACCTCGTGGCAGGCAAAAACGCGACGCGCGAAAACCACGCGAGACAAGTGCTCGGATCAGAACCTGCAACATGATTCTATACTAATATTATAAAGAGGAAAGATATTTTTTTTTGTTTGTATTGAATAGGCTCCGAAACTACTCGACCGATCTGAATAATTCTTTCACCATTAGAATGCTATATTATCCGTGATGAACATAGGCTAACAGAAACGGCCAAGTGTGTGTCAGAATTTAAAGGCAGTACGAAGTGCGCCGCGTTCATCTAGTCACAAATAATTCTTACAAAACCACATGAAAATTAATCGTTTGTCATAGGGTTTACTTAACCTTGCGAAGCTTAAGTTGCGAAGAGGTATGGACACCCAATTATGGGGGTCCGGGTTCGAATCCGCACCGACAACATGCCATGTACCAATGAGTTTTTCTAACTTATGTACGTAGTACCGACTGCTCTCAAACGGGGAAGGAAAACATCGTGAGAAAACCTGCATACACTGAAGAAGAAATTCTGATGTGTATGTGAAGTCTACCAATCCGCATTGGGCACGCGTGGTGGACTAATGCCCATACACCCTCCTTGAGGGTAGGCCTGTGCCCTGCAGTGGGACGTTTATAGGCTGATGATGATAATGATGATGATACTTAATCTAAAATCAGTTCCAAATATATTTAATGTACAGATTACAATTTTATTATAGTTAAAGATAATACTTGAAATATCGCGCTATATAACATTTCAGAGATGAAAAATTAATATAAATAAAACTACACAGAATTAATATTTGAAATAACTTCATCAAAAATAAGTTAAATGCTACGTTGATTACTCAAAGAAATAAGTATCTCAGTTACATAAATCTTGCAAAAGCAATAGAAAATAGAAGTAAAGTTTTAGCTCCGGTACATTTACACTTGAAAAGGTAGCTTCAGGCTATATTCATCCTTGAGTATAAAGTTTTAAAGTTAAAATTGGTGAAGTTTTAGTCTGGCAGACGGACGAAGGTCAAGGTATTATGAAATACTACGTTTTTTCCGCGACTTTGTCCCCGTGAAACGATGCCATGTTCGATGCGTTTAGGAGCATAATGCCAAAAACGCAAAATGACAAGTGGGTAGCACAATGCCAAAAGAGCAGAATGTCAATAGCGCAAAATGTCAAAAGCGCACATAGTCAAAAGCGTAAAATGTCAAAAGCCACAATGACAAAAATGGTACTTAAACGGAGGTGAACTGCATGAACGTTCCGAAAAATTTTACACACATATATATACATATGCTCACGCCTATGTCCCACTACTGGGATAGAGATCGCCACATGCTACGATTCTGACACACATCTTTCGCCTCCTCAACATCCATAAGTTTCTTCATACAAGCTCGTCGGTTCCGGGTACATTTTATTTGGCCCTTCTTCAGTACGCATCCGATTTGGTCAGCATACGTGCGCCTAGGGCGACCCCTTTCAACCATTCCATTCACACTTGCCTTGTAAATTTCATACGTCAACCTAGGTTGACGAAAAATTTTACGTCATATTAAAGTCATATAAACGAAAAATTATACAGCACAACATGTCATATACTTTAACCAGCTTATTCAGCTTTTTAGTTAGTCAGCATTACAATAATACAATAAACGTTTACTCTGCATTTCAGTCATATTATATGAAGCGTTTGCTCGGCCTCCTTATATGACTATAGTGCCAAATAAGAAGCTGCTTATTAAGTCACGCCTATACGTCGCGTATGTGACTATTTGGTCGAGTAATAGCATCTTATGTACTTTCATATGACATGCCAGCCGCAGTCGAGTAAAAGCAACGTCGCTGCTGTGATACTATATCGATATAAGTACCTACTGGTAGCTTAATTTGATCAAAGCACAGCCCCCGATTGGCAGGTTTCGGGGTCAAGTCCCGTCCAGTACTAAACTTTTTAATCTTTATTTTAAACAAATAACAATTCCAAAGCTCATGCTTCACAGTCTGGCCTAAACAAGTGTTAAATTGTAAAGGAATGTAAGCATAACAACCAGTTACTTCGATATTAAAAAAAAAAAAAGTAAAAGTATCGTCTATTATGTTAATACAGGATCGGTATGCCAGATCATTTTTTGACGTGTCAAGTTTTAGATGCATACTATGTTTTTTTGGGTCATCGTAAAAAAACGGAATGTTCATTTGGTCATTTTTATGAATAGGCATTTATTGGTTTTTTACTTGTGATTCTTGTAATGGATCTTTACGATTCTTGCATCGTTTTGATAGCAGTTTTAAAAATAAAATTTATGTAATTATTATTGTGGATAAAAAGTATCTAAGATAAAAAGCGAAAAAAAGGTTTTAGTTCAATGTATTATCCAGGTAGGTTTTGTATGCGTTTTAGTGAAAGTAAATTCCAGACCAATTTGGCACCAGATCAAATCACCACTAATATACATCATTATTGATTGTTGCAGTAACTATGTATCGTGATGATGATGATAGGGGAAAGACACTTTATCTACAGGGTGAAATTGATATCACTAGCATCCTTTTAAACTAAGAGTCTACCCATCAAACTAAACAACTTTTAGTATGGGAATTTTTTAATGAAAGTTTACAATAATATAGCGTGGCTAGAGGTAGATCACTGCGTGGCCCAATTTCTTACTGGACATGGTAACTTTAAGGGAAAGCTATTTTATTTTAAATTGGTTCCGTCACCTTTATGTGAATGTTCTGTTGACAGTAACGAGTTCGAACAGACCGCTCATCATATTCTTTGGGAGTGTGAGCTCTGGTACGCCGAGCGCCAGACCATGCTTGACTCAATAAAATCGTTTTCTGGTGTCCCTTACTACATGGATCTTGTTGCGACTAGGGATAACTTCCGTGCGTTCAGATGTTTTTGCCATACTTATTACTGGAAGCAAAATAGGTCATAGTTTCAGTACAATGTTCCTATTGTTTTATTTTGTATTTTTGGTGCTTTTGCGGTCGTGTCTTCAACACTGCCATAAATGATATCTTGAATTGGCTCTCTAATAGCCATGTTTTTTCCTTCTTATTGCTGTCTCCCGTTTGCAATGGAGGGAAGTCGGATATTTCGTTTTCCTACTCCTCCTATCTTCTTTGATTAATTCATTGCGGGTTCCAAGACAGATTAGAGTCATCCCCCGGGCTCGCTGGACTTCATTGTCCAGTGTTGTGAATGGTCGCCGCTGTTGATCCTGGCTTACAGGAGTTACAGCGGTGGGAATGTGTGGTGGGCCTTTGCCCGATTCAAAAATAATATAGCTTATACATCAGAATAACACATAGGCTACAATTTATAAAGATATTGTGTGAATTGTCCAGACGAAACGCAGACGAAGTCGCGGGCACCAGCTAGTATTAAATAATACCAAACATACCAAGGATGAATGCCACTAACTTCAATGACTTCACAATTCCATACAATTTCAACACAAGTCAAAAGTCATAACATAACAATTCAGTTTAAGCTAACTGACCTTAATGCGCATTGACATTATGCAAGGAGCTTGCATGAAAGTGCAAGTTGCTAACTTGCATAACACAAAGTAAGCTAGGTAAGCTAGAACTTGCTTTGTAACGACTCAAGGAAAGAGACCAGAGGGCCTAGCATGATGTACGAGGGAAAGGTCTGTTGCGCCTTTTATTTCGCTCTGATGTTGCAAAAATAGAAAAAGAGCTAATATTATAAGAGATAGTCGTACTTTTTGTTATCATCAGCTGCAAGGCTGATTCAGTATTCGTAGGATGAAGTGCATCTCTGTGATGGACCAGGTCTGCCTGCATAACTCCAGTCGGTTTAACAGATAAAGTCATTCAAAGGTCATACCAGGTCTTTGAACCATTATGCTTAATTGCCAAATTTTATGCATTTAGCTTAAGACGTAGTTAAGTATCATAATGATTGTATGAGTGTAATTTATTTCATTATTATTATTATTTCTGTTCAATTATATTTATTCAAATGTTCTCAAGATTGTAAATAAACTAAATAATTCTCTAAACTAGATCTAAACTAATTTTAATACGGAAGAACTTATAACTAATGAATGAAATATTTATAGGTGAAAGGAAAAAATAAGAAAGAAAGAAAAGATGAAAGATGAACCTATGCTATTGATTGACGGCCCGGTAGCATAGTCTGTAGTGAACCTGCCTGCTGTGCCGAGGGTCGCGGGTTCGAATCCCGTAAGGGACAAATATTTATATGATGAATATGAATATTTGTATCCGAGTCATGGATGTTTGTATCTATATATGTATTCTATATCGTTGTCTAGTCATCATAATACAAGTCCAGGTACTTTAAATGTGACTAGATAATTTGTGTGACAATGTCAAAGATATTTATTTATTTATTTATTTATTCCAGGAGCCCACCACGATTATTTTATTTATTTATTTACATCAACTACAGCAATGTAAAAATATGAAAAGATATGGTACAGAGCCAATGATGTTATTTTTGACACTTTAACAAACATTATATAAGGTCTAACAAAACTAGCTGAAACTATTTTAAGGGAATGATCAGACCATCAAACTGAACAACTTTCTCTATGGGACTAATATAAAAAAAAATCAGCTGTCCTATACAAAACTGAAAACATAACTCGCATTAAATTTAGGGGACAGCTGATTTTTTTTTCGCGATTTCGATATTGGTCCCATAGAGAAAGTTGTTCAGTTTGATCGTCTGATATTAAGCCTTTTATTATATTATATTAAGCCCTTAAAATATTTTCAGCAAGTTTTGTTAGACCTTATATAAAAGATGCGACACTATAAAATAACAAACGGATAAGTATAAGAACTAGCTACGTCTAAGTTATGTACCTAACCTAACCTAACAAGAGCGATGATAGCCCATACGGAAGAGAGCTAGCGCCTCAATCCTGAGGACGCGGTTCGATTCCTGGCCTGTACCACTAAGTTCTTCGGAATTTATGTACGGTTGTATTTATCATTTACTAGCTCGGCGGTGAAGGAAAACATCGTGAGGAAACCTGCATTCCCGAGGATGAAAAGAAAATACCATAAGTTCGGAGGTATGCGTAAAATATGGGTGAGCTTGGGGCGAACACAATAGATCAGCGATGGTCTCCGTGTAACATAACGACCCTTGCTTGCAATAGCCCAACCACAAATAATAATAACCTAACAAAGTAAAAGTAATTTTGAAAGAAGTGATAGAAATATATTATAATGAATTATTGATAAGACAAGTGTGTAGATAGGTAGATAAAGTAGACAGTATCCGAAAATAATAATATTATTAATAACTGTTAGTGAATCAAATAAATAAAAATTAACACTGTGACCATTTCTGGTCTATTGTGTTCGCCCCATGCTCACTCTCACCCATAATTTAAACTGTACCTCCGTACTTACGGTATTTTCTTTCTTCTTAGTGGGTTACGGGCCAGGAATCGAACCGCTTCCGCCTCATGATTGATTGCTAGCTCTCTTCCCTATGGGCTCTATCATCGCATTGCTTGTATACAAAAAGTAGCCTATTTATGTATTTTTGTCCGAATTAACACCATATTTATCTACCATTTTTAAGCGTTAATTGCACATATTCGTTTTTTATTAATGTTCATTGGAAATACCACTAAGGCGCTACGCAGACGACGGACATTTTCCCCGCCCGTACACGCGGACACCGGTATCTGCTCCAGGCCTAAAACAGTCATCCTATATGGAGCAAAATAAACATAAGTTAGTATAAAGCAGCATCTTAAATTATGAATATTATTGATTTTTAAACATGTTACAGCCATGTTGTGCTATTTCGAATCAAATTAAAGATTGAAAAATTTGTCTCGGGCGGGACTTGAACCCGCACTCTTCCAAACCGGGGAACTGCGTTATCCAATTTCGCCACCGAGCCCACTACACAGAGAACGAAATTTTCAATCTGTTGCGTCTTAAGGGGACGTGAGCGCCATCTACTGGTAGTTATTACAAACTAACCAACCCGCAAGTCCAGCATTACAACCGGAATTCATACCATATAGATGACACACCCTGTTCCAATTTCAAATATTATTGATTTTTAAACATGTTACAGCCATGATGTGCTATTTCGAATCAAATTAAAGATTGAAAAATTTGTCTCGGGCGGGACTTGAACCCGCACCGCACCCGCTTTGAAATTGGAACAGGGTGTGTCATCTATATCGTATAAATTCCAGTTGTAATGCTGGACTTGCGGGTTGGTTAGTTTGTAATAACTACCAGTAGATGGCGCTGACGTCCCTTAAGACGCAACAGATAAAAAATTTCGTTCTCTGTGTAGTGGGCTCGGTGGCGAAATTGGATAACGCAGTTCCCCGGTTTGGAAGAGTGTGGGTTCAAGTCCCGCCCGAGACAAATTTTTCAATCTTTAATTTGATCTTAAATTATGGTCTATGAAACTACAGTTTCTCATAAGTCAAATGTTAACGTAGCTCCAGTGCTACCGCAATTCAACTGGGACCTAGCCTAGACTTAGGTTCGTTTGTTTTTCACTAAAGCTCAACTTAGCCGTGCTTGCTTCTGGTCCAAACATGTTTCTTGCACTCAGGGGGATGATGTGAACTAAATTATCTACATGGGTAGTCAAAGGTGAATAACGCTGTGGTCTTATTAATTCACGGTATATTAAATATACTGCTTATAAAGCATCTACGTCTAAACAAAAAGTTTTTGCAAGTCATGCGATGCTATAATAAAATCCCCGAGAGCATTTTGAATATTTCAGAAAACACGTTTAAAACTTAGATCAAAGAAAGAAGTTCGTGGAAAAGCTTATTATAAACAGGATGATTATTTAAACGACCAAAATGCATTGGTTTTGAGTGTCACTAGCTTCAATACTGTATACAGGGTGCAACAAAACAGCCTAGTAATACACAGGGGTGCTACAGACCATTAAACTGAACAAATTTCACTATGGAGCCAACATCAAAATCGCAAAATAAAATCAACTGTTTCGACTTAAATGTATGGGACAGCAGATTTTTCGTAAATTCGATTTTTTTCCCGATTTCAATGTTGAAGAAGAGAAGATGGATGGATTGTGTGAAGGATGATATGTGTAAAAAAGGAGTGAGTGTTGAAACGACGGCTAAGAGAGATGAATGGAAGAGGATGACGTATTGCGCCGACCCCAAATAATGGGAAATGGGCAAGACAATGATGATGATGAATGTTTGCTCCAGAAAGATTGAAAGTTGATGTTCTGAAGCACTACTAGGGTGTTTTGTTACACCCTGTAGTATTGTAATCTATCTATACCATTATAAAACTGTAACAGGAAGTTTGTCTGTACATTGAAGATATTAACAAAAAAAAAGTTACGATATGGTTTTTAGGTGTCCCTGATTCCATTTCACCAATTTTTGGATTTTTTGTCGGTCTGTTTGTTTGTGTGTTTGTTTGTTTGTTTGTTTGTTTGAACGAGTATCACGCAAAAACTACTGAACCGATTTTTACGAAACTTTTTTTTTTGATAGCTTATGATCTGACTTAAAATCTGGTATATAATTTGTGCGGACGAAGTCGCGGGTAAACGCTCGTACTATTATAAAACTGTAACAGGAAATTTGTCTGTACATTGAAGATATTAACCAAAAAAAAGTTACGATATGGTTTTTAGGTGTCCCTGATTCCATTTCACCAATTTTTGGATTTTTTGTCTGTCTGTTTGTTTGTGTGTTTGTTTGTTTGTTTGAACGAGTATCACGCAAAAACTACTGAACCGATTTTTATGAAACTTTCTTGTTTGATAGCTTATGATCTGACTTAAAATCTGGTATATAATTTGTGCGGACGAAGTCGCGGGTTAACGCTCGTATATAATACTATTATAACAATCATTACAATACTATACTAAACTAAAGCACAGTATAAGAAAGAGTATCTAGTTCTAGCACTACATCTAAAGTATGTTGCCTTCAATCCGAAGACAAATCCATCTTGCCGTACAATATTCCTCAGTGGCTACGAAACTTTGTTAATAACAAAGCCACAGTGTTTTGCATATGCAGATTCATTTCCATTTCAAATGAAACGAGAATATGTAATTAAATGCTGACACAAACCATAATACACTATACAAGCAGTACTGACACACAGCCACTAAGCCGATCCATGGTATAATAACACATTATACACATAGTTGATAAAACATGTACAAAGGGCGAGCTTATCTCTGAAGAGAATTCTTCCAGCAGACCCGCAAAAGAGACAGTTAATAATTACAAGGCAAACATAAATAGGCATAGACAATTTTTAAATAAAAGAACGCTATCGACGGTGACGTTCATACGCTCAAAAAGTAAAACTACGTGATACGTATTGGTCAATGAGATGAGGATGTCGGCCAAGTTTTAGACCTTTAGAGTACTGATTGTGTATCCAGTTTGTTATTTTTGATCGAATGACTTGTATCTTTGATCACGATGTAGACTTTCTTAAGTGACTGAGTAAAATTACTGTGAGTCTTGGCTACTTTTTTACATATGCCATATTTTTGGTGGGTTTTATTTATCTATTTGTAAGAAATATGGCCTGTCTGTTTTGTAGGACTATACAGGGTGTAAAATTAAATGGGACACTTACTTAAAGGGGTGCTTCAGACCATCAAACTGAACAACTTTTACTATGGGACCAACACTGAAATTGCGAAAAAAAATGCCGCTGTCCCATACAAAACTGCAACTCGACTGAAATATATGGGAAAGCAGATTTTCTTTTCGCGATTTCGATATTGGTCCCATAAAGAAAGTTGTTCAGTTTGATGGTCTGAAGCCCCCCTTTAAGTAATTGTCCCATTTAATTTTACACCCTGTACCATCCTGTGATTATATTTTCCCGATCCTCATTGTCTTCGTATGAAATTCTCAACTAAGTAAATCATTATTAAGAACGAGCGTTAACCCGCGACTTCGTCCGCACAAATTATATACCAGATTTTAAGTCAGATCATAAGCTATCAAACAAAAAAAGTTTCATCAAAATCGGTTCACTAGTTTTTGCGTGATACTCGTTCAAACAAACAAACAAACACACAAACAAACACACAAACAAACAGACAGACAAAAAATCCAAAAATTGATCATATGGAATCAGGGATACCTAAAAACCATATCGTAACTTATTTTTTGTTAATATCTTCAATGTACAGACACACTTCTGTTACAGCTTTATAATAGTATAGATCTGGAGGACTGTTAAGAAAATCTTACTGCATCAATATTGAATTGATTATAATGGTCGGTGTAGCACTGCCACTATTGTTTGATCACTACATTGTAATAAAATGCTGAAACTGAAAAACTAATTTTCATTTAACTTTTAGAGGTGAGTTATTACAAAATCTGATTGCGCTGTTTGAGGATTACATTTTATATAACTATTTTAACCAATTGCGGTAAAGCGTGGTCGTTTGTGTTTTGCTAGTTCTAAATTGTACTTGTATTGTTTACAAGTTTATAAAAAGCAAATACAATATAAGGTCTAACAAAATTAGGTGAACTTATTTTAAAGGAGTGATCAGACCATCAAACTGAACAACTTTCTCTATGGGACCAATATCGAAATCGCGAAAAAAAATCAGCTGTTCCATACAAACCTATTCGACCTAAATGTATGGGACAGCAGATTTTTTTTTCGCGATTTCAGCATTGGTCCCATAGAGAAAGTTGTTCAGTTTGATGGTCTGATCATCCCCTTAAAATAGTTTCACCTAATTTTGTTAGACCTTATATATTTATTTCTCCAAATGTAAAATAACAAGATGGTTAATATTATTCAAAAGATACTGTCATATCTTTTAATGTCAATTATTCTGTAGCTATTTATTAATAATTTTTATAGAAAACTTGAAACTATTTACGTACCTTTGGAATGGTTGTAAAAAAAAAAATTGTGCATGTCTGCCTTTACGGAAAGGCCGAGGGATTGAACCCATACAGTCATTGACTAAGCATTTTCTCTCTATGCACAGCCTAGACTTGGTCAAACCAATTGGATCACACTATTAAATAATCCGTGACATGGTTTTGACATGGTTTGATACTTTTCTATATAAGTTATAAGAAAATTAGCTGAAACTATTTTAAGGGTATGATCAGACCATCAAAGTGAAAATTTTTCTCTATTGGACTAATATCTAAATCCCTAAAAAAATTTGCTGTCCCATACATTTGAGTCGAGTCGAGTTATATTTACTGTTTTGTATAGGACAGCAGATTTTTTTTGCCATTTCAATATTGGTCCCATAGAGTAAGTTGTTCAGTTTGACAGTCCCAACCCATTAAAATAGTTTCACCTAATTTTGTTAGACCTTATATAAGGTCTAACAAAACTAGCTGAAACTATTTCGATCGAAAAAAATCGGCTGCCCCATACATTTGAGTCAAGTTGTGTTTGCAGTTTTGTATGGGACATCAAATTTTTTTTTCGCGATTTCGATATTGGTCCCATAGAGAAAGTTGTTCAGTATGATGGTCTGATCATCCCCTTAAAATAGTTTCAGCTAGTTTTGTTAGACCTTATATATCTACAACCGGTTGTAAACTTGTAAATCAATCACGATATAGAATCTTCATTTTCTAAACAGTAACGTTTCGGTGAACTGTTTAGAATTTTAGATCATAGGCAACTTATGTTTGTAAATACTGAATCTGTCGAACGCTGCTTTGTTTACTTCTACGTTAAGTGATAGTTTTAGTGATGTGTAGTTCTTTATATTTTTTGTTATCGATATTTTATTTTATGTAAGTCACCTGGATGCTTTAAGAAGGTTTTGACATTTTCATTAAATTACTTTGGTTCTATTATAATTATTGCTAATTATACTAATTATATAATACTACATCGCATGAGGAAACCTGCATACGTTGAAACGTGCGTGGTAGGGTATAGTGGACAAACGCCCATGCACTCTACCTGAAGGTAGCCTCAGACTCTCAGGGATATGGGCGTATGGGCGTTAGTGTACACGTTACAGGGTGTAAGTGACAGCCTAGCAAATACTGAAACGGTGAACTCAGACCATCAAACTGAACAACTTTCACTATGGAGCCTGCCTCAGAAAACACGAAAAGAAATCAGCTGTCCCATACAAAACTGCTGTGCCTTACCTACCCAACTAAAATGTATGGGACAGGTGATTTTATTTCACATTTCCTGAGGCTCCAATAATACAATATTTTTTTAAGACGATTATTACAAATATGAACCTAAACAGTTTTGATTATATGTGTGAAAATGTCATTTTAATTATCATGTAATTAATTACCATCTCATTCGTTCCGCATCCGACTCGGGGTGTGGCAATGGCGATGGCGAAAATTAAAATTTTAATGGTATTCTAATCCCGTTGCCAATTTGTGTAAAGTGATAACCAAATTGTGTTTGGATAGTGAATGTCAATATTTTGAATAGAAAACGAGGCCAAATTCAGTTGAACTTGGAATTGTTTTTCATGGAATATATATGAAAGAGACCAACGGCGACCTACATACCATTTGAGTTAAATTCTTAATAAGTGGATGATTACTGTTCAGAGATAAACCAACTGCAAATTGCAAGCTTACTTCATTATTTATATCAAAATGTAATCATTTGTATAATACAATGTTCTAATACAAAGAAAAAAATTATTTAACACACGCAAGATCAAATTCAACGCAAACACGTGCTCCAAATTCCCAATTTAGCCCCGAAAAACCAATTAATCGATAACACTGTCCCATCACTAGTCGTATCGTTTTATAACTGGAAGCTATTAACGCTCCCCTATTCACTTAACGTCTGGCGCGACTAAACAATACCCCCATTATCGGTCTGCCCGCATAAAAATATAAAGTATTTACCACCCTATGACGGGAAGTAACTATACACAAAAAAAGTGTAAGTGTTGTTGGACGAAATTTCCTGTCGTATTTTTTCTTTTGTTTGTTATAAATAAGAATTCCACGTTGAGTATCTTTTTTAAGAGCACCTTTATAAGAGAACTCGATGCACACCGTGACACTTCATACGACGGTCATGTTTTATTTTTTATTTTTATTAGAAAAATTTGCTGTTCCATACAAAACTGCTGTACCTAACCGATTCAAATATATGAAACAGCGGATTTATTTAACGTTTCCTGAGGGTGGCTCCATTGTGAAAGTTGTTCAGTTTGATGGTCTAAACTCACTGTTACAGTATTTGTCAGGCTGCCACATACCCTGTATACTAGGGACCTTCTTAAAATGCTGACGGCTTATTAAGGGGATGATCAGACCATCAAACTGAACAACTTTCACTATGGGACAAACGTTGAAATCGCGAAAAAAATATTAGCTGTCCTATTTGAGTCGAGTAGGATTGCAGTGTTGTATGGAACACCAGATTTTTTATTTATTTCGGACCCTACTAGACAAAGTTGTTCAGTTTGATGATCTGATCATCCCCTTAAAAAACTGTCAGCATATTAATCTCTTGGATCAGTTATATGTCAAGATTGACAGTCGAAGCTACAAAAACGTAGAAAAAAATTGTAAACATTGTATTGGCGTCTAAACCTTATCCATATACACGCACACAGACATAATTAGTATGGCGCCTCACGCACACCAACCTAAGAAAGTTGACCCCTTTTGTTTTATACGGTAGAAGCATGAGGCTTATACTTTCTAGACATATACTTTTTTTAAGATTAAACCATTCTGTGTAAAATGGAGATGGGAGGTGGAGTGTCCAAGTTATTCGAACTACGAATACGAACGAGTAATGAGCGTGTAGCATTGAACTTGAAACGGGCAGTCGTTCCAGTTTCGTTCCGACGTACGATTTGTGTGGATAAGACATTCAGAACAAAGAGTTATACGGGGTGTTAGGGTAAATAGTTGCATTACTTTAAGGGGTGATTGTATCCATGATACTGAACAATTTTCCCTAAGAAACCTATTATAGGAAATTCGCAATTTTAGTATGGAAAGTGCATTATTTTTAATATCTGAGTTTCCTATAGGTTTCTTAGGGAAAGTTGATCAGTATATAATGGGTACAATCACCCAATAAATTAATGCAACTGTTCACCCTTTATGTATTGTTAAGGATTTAATTCTAATTCTTTTTAGTAATACAATATAGATTTATGTTATATGTAAGGATTATTGAAATTGCATTCAAAGAATCCGTCGCGGTTTGATTATTGATATTGATTTTACTAATAAAATAAGTAAATGCAATAAATAAGAAATATACTATGTTATATTATAAACTTTATGATTTCCTTAAAAGTGCATGTGAATTGGGTCAACAGTACTAACTAGCAGACAACACTTTATTTAATTTATATTTAAAAAAAGGATGTAAGAATAGAGTTATCAATTTGATTTTTGAATCATCTTTATATTAAGTTAATTTACTATCGGATACATAATTAATACAAAATTAATATTAAACCGTTACTAAACAATTAATTTTAAATTTGGCAACATGCCTCGTCCAAAGGATGTATAGTAAAGAAATCCACGTCAAGCTTCGTCACAAGAAAGTATAGATACATAAAAATCCACAATACGTTTCGTCAGCGAGATAAAAAAAAATTAAAAATAAAACGCGCACACTAAATAGGCCTTTCGCCATTAATCGTACCCGACACAAAGGATCCCATCACACCAGCTGCGTTCCCGCGCTGGATTGCCAATGAAATCCTCTGCACCAGATACGACCCAGAGCGGAAATCGTTACCATTCTCAACTATCCTCCTGCCCAGATCTCTCACAAACACCTTGGCCTCCAGCCCCCACGTTCCACGTCTTCACAGCCAGCGGCACAAAAATGTACTGGGACTCCAAAATCGCGTATCTCACATGCTTCTGCGAAGCCGCCCACTCCGCCGCTAACCCGGCCGCACGCATAGTAGTAGTAGTAACTAGGGTTATGACTAATGAATTATCCTTCAGCCCTCATTAATGTTATTTACCCACTAAAATTAAAATTTTAAAATACGTGTTAGAATTGTGCGTGAAAATGAACAAAAAGCATACAAGAGTCGTATCCATACTATTGTGAACGCGTACGACCAGTCATTACGAAGAACCCGACCGCGTCGTGTCGGTCCCTTCTTCTATACGCATTCGTACGGAACGCACCTTCCTGTGGCCTTCGCTTAGTCATTTGAATTTGGAACATAATTTAACTTTTTTGGTTGGCCAGTTTGAATTTTGAAAACTTGGGCGTGTGCGGAGTAAGCTTTAAACAGGGTATTATATTATTGTTGGCTGGGCTATTGCAAGCAATGGTCGTTATAAAGGGTGTTACATGAGTAAGAATAAAAATGAAAAATTTTAAGGGGGTGGTTTAGACCAACAAACTGAACAACTTTCACTATGTGACCAATATCGAAATGGCGAAAAATAATTTTTTTTGTATCATACATTTAGCTCCAGTAGATCTGTAGTTTAGTATGGAACATCGCAAACGCATCGCATCGTGGCGATTATGGCAAATCTCCTCATTTTGGGGGAGAGAAACATCGTGAGGAAACCTGCATACCCGAGAATGGAAAAAAATAATAGCTCGGATGTCATGTGTAAAATATGGGTGAGCTTGGGGCGAACGCAATAGACCAGCAATTTCCTTCTTCCTTTTCATGTTAATGGTTCTTCAGTGATGTTTTTATATTTTAGTAGCCAGGTGTTCGGACATTCTAGCAGATGACCCATCGACTGGATAGGTTCGCCGCAATCACACTGTCTCAGACCAGGATCCCTATACAGTATATCCCCAGTTACACAGATTTAGTCTGCAACGGCCGACCTGAGTGCGAAGCCGATTTAAGGATTTCCACACTTGCCATTGCAGATTGTGTCCGGGGGTATTTATTCCTGTGGGGAAATGAACTCAGCTGGTGTACCCTTTCTTTCTACAGAGTGCAACTTGTAGCAGACGGGTCATTACAGGGTGTTACAAAAATACAAATAAACATATAAGGGGGTGGTTAGGACCATCAAACTGAACAACTTTCTCTATGGGACCAATATTGAAATCGCGAAAAAAAAATCGGCTCTCCCATACATTTCAGTCGAATTATGTTTGCAGTTTTTTATGGGACAGTGGATTTTTTTTTTCGCGATTTCAGTTTTGGTCCTATAGATAGTAAAAGTTCAGTTTAATGGTCTGAAGCACGTTTAAGTGACTGTCCCATTTTATATTACACCCTGTATTTGTGGTTTTTCTTTTTTTTTTGTTGTTGGAGCTTTAAACCCTGAAGTTATGTCAGCCCTTATATATTGCACCTGAGAGATTGCAACCACATACATGAAACGAACATACCACAATTTTTTTTGTTTTACCTATACGTTCGATATTCAAAATTTGACAGCATGGTCATGGTCGCCAGCCCGCTAAACAAAAAAGAAATAAAACAATTTGTGCACCTCTTCGATGCGTTCGAAATTCGAAATAGTGTCAAATGCTGGTGCAGATCACGTGAAATACTCTCATAGAACTCTTATTGTATACAATAAGAGTGAGAATAGCTTGATCGGTAGGACTATGTGTAATTGCGTTGCGTTCTGGATGGATGCGTACCGATGCAAGCGCATTGGACTAGGAGCGTTGCATGACTGAGCGAATTCGTTCTGGGCTTGTGTGTCGTGTATTGACATCCTAGCTATACAGGGTGTAAACTATACAGGGTGTTACATACCTACATCAGCCGCCGTACTATGCCACCGTGATACAGCGCTATCGCACCTTTGCTCTCTTTCTATTTGCACGCGAACGAACGAGATAAAAGACGTGATATATCCGAATCACGTGCAACGTGCTAGCCAGACTCGCGCAACTCTCAAACAAAAAAACGTTATATGAAACGTGCACCGCCGCCATTAAATTTTTTTGAACGGTTGCACACGTTTCATTCATTCTGGATCCTCGGTCACGACCAGTTTTTAGTATGGAAGTCTCGACTCTTATAACGTAGGAAGTTACATTCACTTTGGTACTAGCCCACCCGGGGGTTTTTCAGACCGACTTTCAATATGGTACTTTGAACACTGTCTGCTGCATTAGGCAGTGTTGTAGTAAACAGTTGTTTTTTCTTGCTATTTCGATATTGGCTCCATAGTAATAGTACATTATGGTACAAGTGTGTAATGTTGGTGATTACCGCTGAGGCGCCATTGAGACCCGAGCCGTAGGCGAGGGTCTTAAGAGAGCCGAGGACGGTAATCATCAATACGCACGTGTATCATACGACGTTTTTCTTCACAAGTGTAATAAAAAATAATAAAAAATCATTGTATTTAGTAAATAAAAAGTTTATTTAGAGAATTTATTTGTACTATTGAATATGATCTTTTTTGTATCGAAACTTTTTTAAGAACAAAGCAACTCAAGAACTCGACCAAGAAGTTTAGATACCTACTATAAAAAACCTATAACTCCCTTGTGAATAATAGTAATGAAAAAGTCACAGTTTGATTATAGGTGTCATTATGTGCCTAATTGCGGTGAAATAAGGGCCATTTTATGAGCAAGTGTGTTGAAAAAGTTATTATTTTCAGACCACCAGTCGGAAGCCCCCCTTAAGTATTACTCGGGTGTTACACCCTGTATTTGAGCTACTGATTTTATTTCTAGCTTTAGATGAAGTTTATTCAACACTCTTTCACGAAACATCTATAACTATGTAAAATATTGATTTGTTGTAATGTCTTTAATCTATACTCTATACTATTATAAAACTGTAACAGGAAGTGTGTCTGTACATTGAAGATATTAACAAAAAAAAGTTACGATATGGTTTTTAGGTGTCCCTGATTCCATTTCACCAATTTTGGATTTTTTGTCTGTCTGTTTGTTTGTGTGTTTGTTTGTGTGTTTGTTTGGGTGTTTGTTTGTTTGAACGAGTATCACGCAAAAACTACTGAACCGATTTTGATGAAACTTTTGTTTGATAGCTTATGATCTGACTTAAAATCTGGTATATAATTTGTGCGGACGAAGTCGCGGGTTAACGCTCGTAAGGGAATAAAATAGTAAAATCACAAATAAAACTTACCCTAAACTTAAACCTATATATTAACTTGATTTGTTTAATATTAATTATGCTTCGAATTTTGCTAAAGTTCAAATTTACACACGGCGACACATCAAGCTTCACAAAACCAACATAAGCTGGCCGCGCGGATGGTGCATAACGTCGTATAACGTCGCACGGCCAGCTTATTTTGTTTTTGAGTAGCTTAATGTGTCGCCGTATGTACATACGATACAAAATGTGTATAAATCATACATTACATAAACTCACGACTATAATCTCTTTGAGTGATAAGAAAGCTCATAATTTTCAGTGATTCGAAAACGAATCAATATTAAATTATTCGATTCGTAAGACACCACTAGAAAACCAATAAAAAAAGAACAAAAATACCGGGTGAAAAACGTATTTCATTTGAATTTAGAATCAACAAAGGAGAGTCAATAAGAAAAAAAAAAACATAAAGCGCCGTTCACAAAGGGTGTTATTCCCACCAGCATAATCATATTTCTGAATTATCTGTGACAATTTTAAAGATGTACGAAAATTTTAATTTACCGTGCATTATTTCCTTTCTTGTCCTTTCTATATAACAAATCTCGTCAATTAAGCGATTCTAGTCTTTACACAATTTACATAAGAGTTCAAAAATGGACTTCTTATATTGAACTGATACAGCCTTTTGTACTGAAAAGGAAAACACTGAGTTTATTATTGGAAAAAAGGTCTCGTAGATTTTATGAGGTGAGAATTTTTACACTTTATTTTATTAAAAAGGGAGATGAAAGAGTCTTTGTGCTTTGTTCCGCTGTAAGTTGATGATATAATACCTACTTTGATACCAACACTTTATGGTGATGGATAAGGGAAATTTATCGGGAGTTGGGACTCACGAACGCGAGCCCGCGATAACTTTTGCAGCAATAAAACGAATAGTGAAGCTCAACGGCCACGACAGGTCAATCGGGTAGGGAGGAGCGCGTCCCCCCCCCCCCCCACCCCTGCCTGCGCGCGTACCCTCAAAGCGAATTCAATTACGGTACGTAGCCCAGTCATTTTACGGTTTGAGCCGGGACTAATAAGTAATTGATATTTTTTTCGGTATAATATTGAAGAGCCCAATTTGAGCTTCAAAATGTACCACAATTAAAAAAAAATCACTTTAGCAACAGTTCCAATTTTAAAATTTAGGTATTACCTCGTTCTAAAAAACCTGATGGTAAATTATTTTTTGCACATTTTTAAGGCTTTATCATTATACATACTTCAAACATGGTGTAAATATTTTTGTCTACTTAGTAGTTTTTGAAAAATACATTCGTATTTTCTAACAAATACCTCATTTTTAAAATTTCAATGCCTATTTCATTGCTCAAAAATAATTTAAATTGTTAAATCTAAGTCAAATGAGTGCATTGGTATTAATATTATTAATTTAAATGCCTTCTGGGACACACAATTTGAGGTTTGAGGTTTTAATAATATTTTGATTTCTATGTTGCGTACCGAATTTTTGTTTAATTTGTTTTAAGATAGTCTTTTTTTCACTAAATGGTGCCGGTTACAGTTTAAAAGTCCAATTAATAATTACACCCCACCCCGCCTAACAAAACTCCGTAAAATGACTGGGCTAAAGCTCGTCCCCGCAAACGGCGGAGCAATCGCGGAACACTATTCCTAATTATTACTCTATGGCGATACTGTAGCGCGTCCCGTAAATGCGCCCCGGTAGGATTGAGAAAATTTTGTTAGACGTTTTTAAAGGTACCTAGTTGATAAAGTGTGTAACGCATTTAAGTCTCTGTATATTTCGAATAATGCAATAGGTATATGGAGGTGCTACTTGGGAATGTTCCTCCATTGAAAAGGAAAGATCTTCCACCAGGCTATGTGTGAAGCCTGGGGACCGGCCGTGGTCCAACAGTTCTTAGTTGGACCTTGTATATGTATCAAGTCCCCACAGGTATTTAGAATGTCTTCGACTACTCACTTGTGGTAAACTTTTTGACCTAAAGATTCCCAATACAAAAATCTTCTTTATCGAACCATTCACATTACAAAAATAAAACTTCTGCACCTCCTCATGTTCAAAGAGGAGATCCTGACTGTACCTTGAAGAAAACCGTGTGTTCTTTGAAAGTACAGTTCACCTGAAAAGTCCAATTACTTAACAGATTCTAACTCGCCCCTTTGTTCAGTATAGAGTAGGGTTGCTACTACAAAGAATTCGTAATCCGATCATTTTGAAAGTTGAATGCCGGAAAAAATCCGGGTGGACAATTAAATGGGTGTTTAAATTTTAACTTGTTTATTTATGTGGATATACAATAGGTTGGGTTCAATTGCCAAATTACTATTATCACTACTTTACTACTAAAATAAAGAATATTTGACTGATTGATTGATTAATAATAAACATGTTTTATACCTATTAGACTTAGAACCCAACAATGGGACAGTGACGGCTGATAAGATAATAATAATAAGAAGATTTTGATAGCTTTTAAATAACATCACTTTAAGTAAGGTTTGTTACATTTATACCAATGACTTTTTATAACCATAGAGTCATCATGTCATACAATAACAAAGCCTAAACACAGCACATGTCTCTAATGTCACCTTTGTATACATCAGTTATGCCTAGCTGTCATACATTGCCGCTGACATTCCAGTCCTTTCAAATCTTTCAAATGTATTCGGTTACAAAGCAGTAATGTAAAACAACTGGGCATAACTTAGTGGTCATGTTAATAGCGCACTGATGCGAAGTCCTCCTTGTATAGAATGACATTGAGTGTTACGCATAATCAACAATTTAAAAATCCGGACGCTAGACAACCCTATAAAGACGATGCTCGTTTGTAAGCCGTAGAAAGTTTCGCAAAGTAAAATTCTTTTGTCCGGTCTCCTACTCAAAGTTACAACTTCTTTTTTTGACTTTATGTACGAATTGGGATTTTGTTTTGTTACTTCAGAGTCCAAGTTTCAGTTAATTCTTCCTTTAAGTTTCTTTTTGGTTAATGATAACGGGCATTATACAAAACAAAGTTTTTTTTATTGCCCAAATATTTTTTGAAGTGTGAAGTTGGATTTAATTTTTGTTAAAATATATTTTTGGTTTCTCAATTAATTTTATCTTCTTCATATTATTACTTGTAATAATTTTAAAAACAAAAATATTTTAAAATGTGCTTCTTCCTTGGCCTTCACAGTGCCCAAAAAGTGCGTGGTGGCGTGCATTATGTATACAATATATAGTATAACAAAACACCCTGGTAATACTTAAAGGGGTGCTTCAGATCATCAAACTGAACATTTTCGAAAATCGAGAAAAAAATACTGCTCTTCCATAAATTTAGGTCGAGTAACCAGTCACTATTGACATTTTCTATGGAAAAGCAGATTTTTATTCTTGATTTCGATATTGGTCCTATTGTAAAAATTGTACAGTTTGATGGTCTGCAGCAGCCCCTAGAATCAATCGCATTTAAATATACACATTATTATTATCAATTTTGTGACAATAGTGAACTCAAGACTCCAAATGAGCCAGGAGACTCATTGGCGACAGTCAGCTGGTGGAGACCAAGCTTCATAGCCTAGCCCACCGCCACAGAGTAGCCTGCTTGTCGGTCTTCTACAGATTGTACTTCGGTGACTGTGCCCAAGAGCTACATGAACTCATCCCACCTTCCCCTTTCTACTATCGGACTTCCAGACGCACCGCGGGATATCACCCATTTTTGGTTGACATCCCACATATCCGCATCAAGCGCCTTTCTGAATCTTTTTTAATGCGCATAGCCAAGGAGTGGAACGCCCTGCCTGAGTCAGTATTTCCGAGCGCTTACAACCCGAATTCCTTTAAAGTACGAGTGAATTCTTCTGAGTAAGCTCGCTACATCTTCGACCCCATCTTCGTCCTAAGGACTGGATTGAGGTCAAGAGCAAACCCATACGTAAAAAATAATAATAATAATAATAGGTACTTAGAGCCTTGTAAAGTTTCCACCAAAAAGGCCTACCACATCCAAAAGAATTGCAGGAAAGGAAAGACCGTCAACTTTTCTCCTATTACATTATTCAAAGGTAAATCTGAACAGGGTGACTTCTGCACTCTTTTTCAAAGTACAAATCCTCTGTTAAATCCCTTGTGCCTGCTATTTTAAAGACTAAAATGGGTTGGTGTAGAGGACTTCTTACGTAGACCGTAGAATAAAGTTAAATCTAAGTGAGCAATGCAGTGCACACGCCTAACCGACCAAAGAGATAGCAGTGTTTGGGTAGGGTGCCACATTTAGAGAAAAGTTGTTTTAATTTCTTATCCATGTGAAAAAGTATATCTTGATATCTTTCCAAACCAAAATGGTGCAAACTATAAAAATGTGTTGGTGTGAGTGTGTTTTGTATTTTTTTTTTCGTATTTTAATGTTTTCGAATATAGAGGCTATTAGCATAATAGTCGAATGCAACGTCATCTATTGCAAATAATTCTGTCAAATTTTTTTCTAATTATCATATGAAAGAGGGCGCGATACAAGCCTCGAAATGAAAGCATGTTTCTTCCCTCTGAGCTAGTGACAAATCGTATTAGTTTATTAATTGCGGTAAATAAATCGCAATCGCAACTGAACCATGATTGGACCGCGTGCGATTCTTAGCTTTTTATACATTTTCATTCTTTTTTATTTGCCTACCCGCATATTTTGATGCACTTGTGTTTTAAGTTCACTGTGCATAAAAATATAAGTGATAAAACCTATTAATATCTATGAATCTAGTGTTATTATAGTCTAATTATAACTTTTGTTGTGTGTTTGACAAGTGATAGTGAAATCTCGCAAAAAAACCTCGTGAATCCTAACTTTGTTGCAAACTCCAAAGTTAACACGTTCCGGGACAGTGACCGCCTATAGCCGTGATAACAATAAAAGTTCTATTGTGTCTCGTTCACTGTCCCGGAACGTGTTAACCTCTATAACTGTCATTTCGAATCCAAAAAACTCAATCAATATGGTTTCCTCAATGGTTTCCTGCTTAAAGTTCCTAAAACGGATGATAAGAATCCTAAAATAGTGTGTCACGGATGTGAAAGGCAAATATGTGTGAAATGTAGTGGGTTGCTTGCAACAGAGTTGCGGGTGATTGCTTTACAATCGCCTACCCTGATGTACTTGTGTCCTGAATGTGATCTCGGAGTACGCCAGCATCCTGTTTTAAGAAAGAAGATTGATGACCTGAAGTTTATTAATTGATTTAATTAAAAAAACCAACAACCATCATTGAATGTAGAATCTGTGATCGGTGAAATGGAAGAACGGCAGAAAAGATCTTCTAATGATTCTGGAAATATCATTAGCTGATTCATCAATTGAGGAACGTAAGCAACATGACAAAGAACAAGTGGAACGTGCATTGGCCACTCTGCCTGACTCCGAAACCCTGTATATCCGATATTCGTAGTCACCGCTATCACTAGCACCCCACCCAACAGTATGCAAACTAAAGCAACACAAAGAGCCCTTTACCTACAGTATATTTGATGAGAATCCACAAAATAGATGAAATTTGTTTTGGTCTAGACTTCAGGAAGTGCGGCTGTCTACTTCTAGATTAAGTTTCGCTTTGTAGAGGACAGAGGAAGGAAGATTACAAACGCAATCTTGTTCGAGTTTAATTTAAATTTAGAATGGACTGTTTGTAAGAAGATGGGCAAAGGAAACTGCTATGAAATATGGAGCCGCAAAGCAGGGCGTTAGCTGAGCAATTTGTTTTCAAAGTACCCAGCGAACTTTGTATGAAGTAAGAGGTTTCAGTCATGTTGAGTAGAATTTTAATCCACACTTACATACTTCAAAAAGTTTGTTGTCTTGATACGCAAGCAAGTTTACAAAATAGCTATTACGTAACATAATACATCAGTCCCTTTCTAAGATACGCGCAAGAATGTATTGACTCATTGACTCAGTTGTTATTACGTCGACTGCGTCGACATTCTGTCGGGCGCATCGCTTACGATGCGCCAAAGTCTAAGTACCTATACGTACTAGTATTTATTCTGTGCCTATACTGTACTGTGCCTACCTACGGGCGTGTGCCGGAAGGCTCGCATGCCACCGCCGAGAAAACGATAAAAATCGAGATGTGCCTCCATCTTTATTATTTAACGTATGCCAGAAAGAGCGCGCATGATGTTTTACTCGTTTCAACGCTTTGTCGTGGCTGGCGAGCTAGCCCTGCAGCCTAGCTAGCATGCCACCCCCGAGAAAACGACAAAAATCGAGATGTGCCTCCATCTTTATTACTTTACGTAGGCCAGAAAGAGCGCGCATGACGTTTTTCTCGTTTAAACGCTTTTTCGTGGGTGGCATGCTAGCTAGGCAGGTGTGAGTGGTTGTGGCCACTTTTGATGTACGTGTACTACAAATATGCGTACTTAAACGTTTAATTGTCACTATCTACTCGTATGGGACATCATCGGCGTGAAACAAGCAAAATGGTTGTAGGTAGCTAGCCCTTAGTCGCCTCATATGACAACCACGACAAGAGATGGATTCCTTAATATTAATATTAAACACTTAAAACCAAATAGAACGAGATAATAAAGAAACCGTAGCAGATATACGAACAGAAAAACTTCCGAAAACAAGAATGCCTGGTAACCGAAGAGGTGTAATGAATTCATGAGCCAAGTTGAAGAACTTGAAATGTATTCAGGATAAGGCTTTGCGGGAAATACGCGGCAACTGTAATGGGACATTTTCTAACCTTTTTCTCTCTACCGATCTAGAGCAGGCTCGAGAAACAGCTGGAGAATGTATGAATGACGTAATAAAAATGGTAGTACCTAACTACGATATTACAAAGAAATAACCCAGCAATGCAATTCTCTAAGCGCAAACATTGTCACAATCTCACAACTTTAAATTCGTCGTTGAAACATCGGCGAGCTGTCAATTCTGTATTCGCTAAGGTTATGTTATGTGTCAAACTTATAAGTATAAAAACTTGAACTGAAGGATGTTGGAAGGAAAATTTAATTGAAATACATTTGGAACTTATCGATGTTTTTGACAGCGATGTGACGTTTAGAGAATTGCACGGTGTCCGCCATTGCCCTGTTTTTAAAATTATATTAGGTATAACAAAACTAGCTGAAACTATTTTAAAAAGATGATTTGACTCTGACCATTAAACTGAGCAACTTCCCTACGCTAAAAGACGAAATCGCGAAAAAAACAGCTGTTCCATACTAAGCTGCAAACCTACTCAACCAGACAGAAGATTTGTTTTGAATGTAATCCTGGACAAGATCAAGAAATCATAGATTTTCGCTGTATTTTGTCTTGTTTAATAAATTATTTGAGTTTGAATAGTATACATATAAAACCAGCCTTGAAATGGGTAAAATAGCAAATATCGAGTTTGCATGTTGCCCATAAGAGTTGCCGGGTAGTACATTAAAATTATTGCTATCATTAAGGGATAAACTTAAGTATTGTTTAAGCGATAGATAAAACTCAATTAAGAGTGGGATATATTCTAGACGGAAAATGAGAATAGGCATCGGTTTGTGGTATTACTAGGATCTTTTTAGTATTTACTTAAAAACTTTACCTTCCTTTTTGCGCAGTCGGAGACGGGTAAAAAGCTACTAATAGAAGGAAATTAGGTTCTTAGCTTTGTATCTGTTTATTATTTACCTTTATTTTATGCGTTATGTAGATCCCACATACCTGTAAAAGAATAAAAACAAATTAGATTTCAAATAAGTGCTCATTGAAAATAAATGTTTTTGTATATATTGCTATGTATTGTATTTTAGATATAACAAAACTTTTTTTTTTGGTTTTGTGGTAATACTAAAATATGCAAAGCAAGCGCGGTCAATTATTTAAATGAGTTGCTGTCCCCATCATCTTGAACGTAAATTTTTGTCCAGAACTTAATAGTGTCATTGGTAGAAGTCAATTTTCCCGATGCTATATTTTGCCACTGAACAACGTTTTTGTCTATGTCATCTGCGCTTCCTCCAAAATTTTCTGCTAATTTTACAATTTCCATACCCTTGTTTATTTTTTAATGTTTCAGAAACGCTCATAATATTAATATTTATAAATGTTTTTCGACGGTTGATCTCTTTCTGGAAGTTGGACCTACCTAACTCAATAGTTTGTCCCAGGTAAACATAATCGTCTTCACGTCCCAAATACCGCAGTGTCTTAAAACGAAAGTCTTCGATCAGTGTGTGTTGCCAGCGATGACATATGGAACAGAGACGTGGTCGTTCACTCGAGGCCTCATGAAAAGGCTGAAAGTCACCCAAAGAGCAATGGAGAGGGCTATGCTCGGAGTTTCCCGGCGAGATCGAATCAGAAATAAAGAGATCCGCAGAAGAACCAGAGTAACTGACATAGCCCAAAGAGTTGCTAAATTGAAGTGGCAGTGGGCGGGGCATATTGCTCGCAGAACCGATGACCGATGGGGCCGAGTTCTCGAGTGGCGACCGCGTACCGGAAAGCGCAGCGTGGGTAGGCCCCGCACACGGTGGACCGACGACCTTGTGAAGGCGGCGGGAATCCGTTGGATGAGGGCAGCGCAGGACCGGTCGTTATGGCGATCCTTGGGGGAGGCCTATGTCTAGCAGTGGACGTCCATTGGCTGAGATGATGATGATGATGATGATGATAAATGTTTTCGCAATCTCTGCTGCAGCTCTTTAATCAATTTTACTTCTTCTCATCGTGTGGGCAGAGCCCTAGTGTCAGAGTATTTTCAAACCGCCTTACGGCCTCTGACGTGGTTTTTATGTAACGACTACTGCCACCAGAGATAGTAGCCGGGACCAACGGCTTAACGTGCCATCCGAAGCACGGAATAATTTTTCTTTTCAAACAATCAGGTGATTCAGCCTGCAATGTCCTAACCAACTGGGGAAAAACGGACAAAGTGACATTTTTACATTACTCAGGGAGCAGCTACTGCTTATTGCTGCGGACTATAGGGGGACCACACCAGTGACGGCGAAGCGCTTTGGTAGGTGTACCGAACCAGTGAATGAACTAAAGCAACCTGCCCAAGGGGCACCCCTAAGGGGTACGGATTTCGGCAATGGGCGTTGCTGGGACTACCCGGACTACGATTGGGTAGTGGATATCGGTGAGAATATTACTAACATAGTTAAAAAATGAATCATGGTTATTTTAATAAATAAAAATTTATTTATTTATTATTTTTTTTTTCCTTTTTTTTTATTTATTATTATTTATTTTAGGATTCGAAGAAATTTGGCAATCAAGTATTTAAAAAAAATTATAGACTTCTTTGTATCTAGAACACCATACAAATCTACTAAGCAGTCAAAGTTCTAAGTTACTTAAAATTGTACCCTAAGTTAGGTAACAAAAAAAAGGGAAAATCTACCTCTAGATGCAGACGTAATTACATCCAAAATTGTCTCCTCATCACAAAATATCTAGTTTTATTTTAGACACAGCCGGGATGAGGGTCCGACCTCATTTTGTATAAGTAGGGTAACCATTTTAGTAAATAACATTAGGACTTAAGTACATTAACTATGAATGGAAAGAAAATTCCTGATATTAAAAAAGGTACCTAAATAATATTTTACGTAGAAAATGTTGGCGTTATAATGGTAGGTACTACTTGCTTTAAGTAAATATAATTTCTTGCTATTTCTTTGAAAGACTAACATTTTTGAACTACTTATATTTATAGCACATTAAATCCCTACTATAAGTATAAAAACGATATTGTGTTTGGCTTTATGTCTGTTTATTACGTCTTTACATGTAAACTATAAAACTACTGCGACTGCAGCATGATTCACGCGATAAGGGTATATCGTGCCTTTTATCTCGTTCGTTCGCGCGCATTATAACACTTTATTGTACACACAGACATAACAATACACAAAGGACGAGCTTGTCTCTGAAGAGATTTCTTCCAGCAGACCCGCAAAACAGACTCACGTGGTCTAATGGTTAAGAGCATTGGCTCTCGACACGGAGGTTGTGGGTTCGATTCCCACGACGGACACCTAGTGATATGTCACTTTGTGCGTTTTTCCCCAGTTGGTTAGGACAATACAGACTGAATCACCTGATTGTCTAAAAAGAAAAATGATTCCGTGCTTCGGATGACACGTTAAGCCGTTGGTCCCGGCTACTATCTGGTGGTAGTAGTCGTTACATGAAAACCGCGTCAGAGGCCGTAAAGCGGTCTGAAAAAACTCTGACACCAGGGCTCTGCCCACACGATAAGAAGAAGATAGAAAGAGAGCTAAGGCGCGATAGCGTTATATCGCGCTGCCATGCTGCAATGTCATAGAAAATATATCGAAAAACGTGTAGTTTAAAAAACAACGCAAGTTAACGTTAAAAAAAAAAAAAATTAAATTAAATTTTTTAATTTTTTTATTCCTGGAACAACAAAGTCGCATGGAAACCCTAAGTTGTTGGGTCTCTGGAACTCATTAAGTCGCTTCGCCGCTTAATTTTTAACTTAAGTGAAAAAATTTAGTGAATTTCCCAGTTTGTGCCCTCAAGTGCGAACTAAGAATTTTTGACGCTTCTTTTTGTCCTGTTTTTTAAGTAGAATATTGTCGAGAGCGGAAAAATAGGATGCTCGGAAAATGTTTGCAACCCAGCAATCTTTATAGTAAAGTCACGATGTAATTTCTTTAGATAAAGGCTTCTAAAAATAAAAACAATGTTTCATAAGCTATTTTTTTTAAATGTTAGTAGGAAATGAAAAGTCTATTCATAGATAATTGTCTTGTTAACTTAGCAGGTTATTGAAGTAAGGCTCTTACTTAAGTTACATCATGGACACTTCATAAAAACGTGTTCGCACTGACAAGAAGAGGATATGTCATACTGGACAAGCGCAAGTGGGTAGCCAAGTAGGTCCCGAGAGGGGGTATGGTCAACATTCATTGTTTCTGTACCTTTTCTTTTTTTGTATTTTTGTGTGGCAATAAAGTGCATTTTATTTTATTTATAACATTAGTGGGAGGAGGGAGAGTTCGTACTGTGCGTAGATAAGATACGCACTCTTTGTGGTAGAAACTTACTTTTAAAAGTCACAAACACATTATTAAAAGTCTCTTTTGCGGGGTCTGCTGGACGAAATCTCTTCAGAGATAAGCTCGCTCTTTGTGTATTATTATGTCTGTGTGTACAATAAAGTGTTATAATAATAATAATATAATTTATACAAATATTCCGCTATACTTATCACGCTTATAAGTAAGAAGCTCTGTGCCTTGACATGGAGTGTAACCAGCTGTAATTAGCTGCGTAACCAGCTGTGTAACCAGCTGTGTTAACTTAGTTTCCTAATACTCTAATCAGATTATCAAAATTCGTATTGTAAACACGGCGACACATCAAGCTACGCAAAACAAACATAAGCTGGCCACGCGACGTTATACATTACTCTACCTACGCGCGGCCAGCTTATTTTGGTTTTGCGTAGCTTGATGTGTCGCCGTGTGTACATGCTATTTCCTTATACGGAAAAAAACCCTTAAGAATAAAATAAATAAATAAATAAATAACGCTCACAGGCACATACATTGTAATGATCCCAAGCAAGCACTAATAGGCTGTTATAAACATCCATGACCGAACCGGGATTCGAACCCAGGACCCTGGTTTGGCAGTCCGGCGTGGTAACCATTACACCAACCGGGTTGTCATAGAAATAAATAAAACCCTTAAGGTGGTTTCAGTCCATACAAAACTTTGACGCACAATACGCGTAGACGGAATTAATAAAAGTAATATTTTATATATGGAAAAATAGTTTAGAAAATCTAGTTGCCGCGTAACAAATAACTTTTGCAATTTATAATATAATTACGAAGATATAAAGCTTTTAAAGATTTGTATGAAAAATTTCAAAGCTTTATATCTTCGTAATTATTTTATAAATTGCAAATGTTATTTGTTACGCGGCATCTAGATTTTCTAAACTATTTTCCCATATATACAAAGTTACTTATATTAATACCGTCTACGCGTATTGTGCGTCAAAGTTTTGTATAAAATTGACCCCTCTGCAACCACCTTAAGAAGAAAGCTCTAAAGTCAAATGAACATCCACTCCTGGTTTAATTGTTTAAATTAAAGATTTAAACGTTAAAGATAATAATTATACCAGCTAGTTTTAATTCCTAGTAACAAAGGAGACAAAGTATACTTAACTAATAGCGTATTTAAACAATGTCACCGAAGTAGTGCTAAAATAAAGTACCGACCAGATACTGAGTGCAGTGACTGTAGTTAAGTTTTGTAATTACATTATACAATATCGTATGACATAATTAATGTTTTATGTTGTTACTGTTACAATGGTAGCATCTGAGACTATTATGGCCATAGTGAAATAATTATGCTCCCAAGATGGTAGTCGAAGATATTATAAATATTATATCATATTTCAGTATGTCCACTTTTAACTTACAGCGACCAAACCTTGTCTAACGAGACACGTAGTGAGCCCGTCGCCACTTGGAACGGAAAGTGTGCTGAGAGAGACCATGTCAAATGATACACGTAGTGAGCCCTTCGCTACAAGGGATGGACGGTGTAGCCCAGTCATTTTACGGTTTGAGCCGGGAATAATTGATATTTTTTGCAGTATAGTATTTAAGAGCCAATTTGAGCCTAAAAATATACCAAAATTAAAAAGAAAATATCATGTCAGCAACATCCCCAAATTTAAAGTTTAGCATTTATCTCGTTCTAAAATTCAACCTCAAGGAAACCTCAGGAAATGTAAAAAAATCAGCTGCTCCATACAAAATTGTTGTACCTACTTGACTCAAATGTATGAAAAAGCTGATTTTTTTTCACGTTTCCTGAGGGTAGCTCCATAGTAAATGTTGCTCAGTTTGATGGTCTGAATTCCCAAACCCTGTATAAGAGTACAATAGGAATAATCAACACGTTTTGTGGAAATTAATGTTGATAACTAAACATATTTTGAAATAATTCATTAGGTGGTTTGTTAAAAAGCTATACGGTGATGATGATGACGCTAATAAATGTGCTTTAGCTAACGAGGCCAAACTAAGAGCGAAATTATTATCCCCTTTAAAGTAAACTTGGTTTATTTCCTAGCAGCCAGCCAGCATATCGCAACACTTAGTTTTGAAGGATAATCTCAAGATGTAATAGCGAGGCAATAAATCTCAAAGCTTTGGCAGAGACTGTCGACAATTCGAGCTATCTTTATTATACATAGTCATATTAAACATACGTTCATAACTATGCTTCACAATATTGTTCACAATACAAAGATTGAACAGTAGAGTAACTAAGCCGTGTCCTTGAAATTAATGCCTGCTCTCGATCGGTCAGAGCGTTACCATTCAGCATCGGTAGTGAAAGCAGGAAACATTCTGGATACTGGTGAATACATTTCAATATACTTTTTCTCAATAATTATAAACTATCAGACCGGTTCGGATTTGTGTATGGCTCGCGCGGGTAGCGGGGAGGAAGTGACAGTCGCCAGAAATGACAGCTTCCGAGTGCAGCAAAATGGGAAGATCCATAGAGCATGCAGAGGGATACCAACAACCATAAAACCACTAACAGTAGGAAGTTTCTCATAGTATGGTAATCATGGTTTTTAGTGAGCTGCCCAGGAGGTGGAGGATTTTGGAGGTGCTTAAATAGACTCCGAACTCAGGTCGACCGGAGTAAAGACAGCCTGTTCAAGTCGGGTTACATAAACGGGTCTGAACTCCAGTGTAAATGCGGTGGTCTCCCTACAGACTATGGCCTACCTCATATCCTGCCCTTCCTGCCCTGACACCTGCACGCGAACGGAGCTTATGGACGCTGCCGGCAGTGCTATCCGGGTGGCGAAGGTGGCATAATTTTTAAATTCAGTACGGTAGTACTCAGTTGTGCTCACGATGGCGCGACACTTTTGCTATCCGAGGTAACCTAGCGAACCGTGTATACGTCTGTGTGTGTGCGTCGATTCCGGCGCTTGTATTTAGTTAAAATACTGCACTACTTTTCTATTGTGTCTGCTTGGTACGAGAGTTTCGTCCGGAGAAATAATTAGGACAAGAATTTCAAATGTAAAATGAAATAGCAAGACAGTTTGCGATATGAAAATGTCATTAAGCTTAAGACAATAGTTGATGTGGTTGTTGTGCTGTAATTAAACTTATTCCGAGTGGAACAGTACAACCCGCATTCTCCGTCGAGCAAGAAGCAACTACAGCCGGCGCCATCTTGTTTCTGTGGCAATACTATTGGAAAATCGACGTATGAAGAGCTTGGGGTGTGATTCTGTTATAGAAAGGCTCTCTTCGTTTACCGGGTTGGCACTTCATTTACCTTCTTCTTATCGTGCGGGCAGCAAGCCCTGGTGTCAGAGTTTTTTTAAACCGCCTTACGCCTGACGTGGTTTTTATGTAACGATTATTAGCACCAGAGATAGCAGCCGGGACCAACGGCTTAACGTGTCATCAGAAGCACGGAATCATCTTTCTTTTCAGACAATCAGGCGAATCAGCCTGCAATGTCCTAACCAACGAGGAAAAACGCACAAACTGACATTTCACTAGGAGAGTAAAAATGTCTGTCCATGGTCCACCAGGTGAACTAAATTGGGTGGACCACGGGAAAGCACTGGTGAAATCTTGGGTTCGATTTCTACGGGGGAACCTTCGTGTCGAGAGCCCAAAGGTCTTAACCATTAGAGCACTGAGATTAAACCATGCATTGCGTGTATATTATTTCCTTGACCTTTTGTCCACAAAATATTTTGTGTCTTTGTAGGACGAATCAACGTCTTAAAAGCTTCGACCTTGAAAACCTTTTTCGTCCTTCCAGCCGTTCCCTTCAGGATTTTTATCTCCTATAATAACGATTGCCATAAACATCATGTAATGCAGTCCCTTTTGACCTAAGCTTTATCGTTTGCGTTTCGTTTTATTGTTAGTTGTTATTGTTATGTGTGATTGTTCGTTACTAGTAATCTGCAAGAAACGAAAGCTTCAAAAAGCTTGGTGATGGTGATGGATCCTTTAAAAGACAATGCCCAAAACCAGGCTACAGATGCGTCATCAATGCTGAAGAAGAGAATTTACAGAAGGTCTTCATCATTAATTTACCAAAAATATTTGGTCTGAATTATGAATCCCTTCATATTTATTTTTAGCCTTAATAGGGGTTTAAAAATAAATTACAATATTATAGTAATTGTTTGTAAGGTATGAATGCTTTTGTTTTTATATACTATCTATTTTTTAAATTAGGACTTTTAAATATTTCTCACAATATATTTAATGATTTTCTTGTTAAAACAATGCTTAGTACATTTTTCTATCTTTAGGAGACAATTTAGCCAGACGCATGTTCAGCCTAATTTTCATTTAATTTTGGGCATGATGTTTTTCTATGGAACAATCATATTTTTTTCGCGATTTAGATATCGGTCTTTTATTGAAAGGTGTTTAGTTTGATGTTCTGAAGTCTGCATACATTGTGCTAGCCTCTTGTCAGTGCGAACCCTCGCACAATATGCGTAGACGGAATTAATAAAAGTAATATTTTATAAATGGAAAAATAGTTTAGAAAATCTAGTTGCCGCGTCACAAATAACATTTGCAATTTATAATATAATTACGAAGATATAAAGTTTTAAAAATTTTGTATGAAAAATTTTAAAGCTTTATGTCTTCGTAATTATTTTATAAATTGCAAATGTTATTTGTAACGCGGCATAGATGCCGCGTCACAAAAAAAAGATCGTTAGAAAATCTAGAGATTTTCTAAACTATTTTTCTATGTACAGGGTGAGAATATGTATCATAAGCATCCTTTTAAACTAAGATTCTACCCATCAAACTGAACAACATTCACTATGGGAGCAAACCGATCGGAGCAAAAAAATAATCAGCTGTTGCATACATTTGAGTCGAGTAGTCATTGCAGTTTAGTATGGAACAGCTGATTATTTTTTTGCTCCTATCGGTTTGCTCCCATAGTGAAAGTTGTTCTGTTTGATAAGTAGACTCTTAGTTTAAAAGAATGCTAATGATATCAATTTCACCCTGTATACAAAGTTACTTATATTAATACCGTCTACGCGTATTGTGCGTCAAAGTTTTGTATAAAATTGACCCCTCTGCAACCACCTTAAGTGTCCGCGGTGTGACTGTACTGTAGAATAAAATGTTAATAGGTTACAAAAGGTGACAGTTTGTTGTAAAAAAAACTGTGTGCTTTTAAAAAGATTTATTCAAAAGGCTATTTTTTCACTGGCACGTTCATTTTTAAACAAAACATGTTATGTCTGATTGCGAAACGAACGAGGTTTTGTATGAGAACAATATTTTGTTAAAATAACGTAAACATTCGATGCTACGCTGTGTTTTGTTTAAACAAAAAATATAGACCAGCGAACTCGGATTAAAGGGCTGACAGAGAGGTAAAACAAATAAACAGAGTGTAAACACCGTCAAAAATAACATGACACAATTATTTTACTCAAATTGCGTACGAAGTACGAGCCTTTGTTAGATTAAATTGTAAAAAAAGTATTGAGGTTGGGAAAAACGAGACAGTTTAGGCGAAAAAACACAGTAGATTTTAGTTAGGATTTGTTTGGATTTGTTTGCTCACTACCATTTTTCTGATAGGGTAATTGTTTTCTATGTACCTTTCCAAATATCTTCTCACTAGCAGCAGAAAGATCTCGAGGAGCTGGAGGTGCCCAACTGGACTGAGATGGCACAGAAAAGAGATGAATGGCGTGCTTTGTTGTCGGAGGCCAAGACCCACTTCGGGTCCCTGAGCCAGCATAGTAAGTAAGTAAGTAAGCAGGACAGGAAGAGTACGTATAAGAAACAGAAACCATTAGAATGCCGAATAAATATATAATCAATCAATCAATCAATTATACTTTATTTGACACCAAAAAACAGAGTATACAGAGAGCAAACAGGCGGTCTTAGCGATTTCTTCCAGAAAACCTTAGGGTAGAGGAAATAGTGAAGGAAGATATAACGTCATATACATGACGGGTTTTAAGGAGATGATCAGAGGGTCTACCACGAAATTCGATTTTCGCAATTGCATGAAATTTTTCGTTCCAATGTCGACTCTATTCCAATGAAGTTCGGATAGAAACGGTCACGATAAATCGAAAATACAAAGTACGAGTATAGGGCCAGACCAACAAACTGAACAACTTTCTCTATGGGACCAACATCGGAATAGCAAAAAAAAAAAAATGTTGTTCCATATAAAAATATATTTATTTAGCTACTTGAGTTTTTTCGTGATTCCGATGTTTGTCGGTTTGTCCCATCGAGAAAGTGGTTCAGGTTGATGGTCTGATTATCTCCTTAAAAACTCTGTATGTCAACGTTCCGCGTGCCGGCCTTTGCATCTCGCCTGTCTTGGGGGGCGCACTTCCCACTTTTAAAACCAATGGAAGATAAGTTGAGGATAATGCCATATACAAGGTGTAAGGGACAGCCCTCCAAACACTAAAACGGTGAACTCAGACCATCAAACTGAACAACTTTCACAATGGAGCCTACAGGAACTGCGAAAAAACATACAGCTGTTTCATACAAAACTACTTACCTACCCGACTCAAATGTATGAAACAGCAGATTTTTTTTCGTTTTCGTTTCCTGAGGTAGCTCGACAGACAAAATTATTACACGTTAATTACATGCGGATAAGTTTATTTCTAACCTGAGTATTTAAAATGTGAATATTATGTGCTTAAGCCCACATAAAAACACGTATAGAAACCTAATCCCTTAGTTGCCTCGTGCAACTTCTTCGGCAAGAAATAGGGTGTACCATTATAATCCTTACTTAACGCTGTCTTTCATTTCTAGGATTGAGATGGGTATGCTTAGATGGTTCGGCCACGTAGAATGAATGAAAGAAGACTTACGAATGAAATATATCAAGCGAAGGTGCGGAAGTGTTGGGAGAGGCCGTCCGAGGAAAACATTCCATGATCAAACCCTCAATCGACGGAAGTGCATGAAAATATGTATGAATATGAATGAAGCTAAAGAGTTGTGTCAGAGTCGTAGCGTATGGCGGTCCGTGGTCACTACCTACCCCCATGGGACAATGGCGTGAGCTTATGTAGTTATGTATCTTTCATTTCAATATAAGTACAAATCAAATTTTTTTAAACTATTTAAAGTAATAAATCTTTTTTTGGGGACACTATTTATGAAGTCACGTCGCTTTTAATCACCTGGAATTCGTAGGTGACATGAGGACACAAGATTTTTCAAGTCAGGTCGCCTTTATACACCTAAAATGTACAGGTGATTCGGGGATACGAATAAAACTGAACGAAGTTCGGGTCGACTTTATACACCTGGGTGATCAATTGATCATTCGTCGGGTGATCATAGTACACAGATGAGTCGCCTATGATCACCCGGGTGATATCACCTAGGTGATTTATTATTTGTGGTTGGATTATTGCAAGCAAGGGTCGCTATTTAAAACTGCGACCATCGCTGGTCTTTTGTGTTCGCCCCAAGCTCACCCATATTTTACGAATACCTCCGAACTTATGGTATTTTCTTTTTATTCTCGGGAATGCAGGTTTCCTCACGATGTTTTCCTTCACCGCCGAGCTAGTAAATGATAAATACAATCGTACATAAATTCGAAAGAACTTAGTGGTACAGGCCAGGAATCGAACCGCGGCCTTGTGATTAAGGCGCTAGCTCTCTTCCGTATGGGCTATCATCGCTCTTAGGTGATTACAGTGGAAACTAGATCCTAAACCATGCGCCTACAAAATCTTCTATCTAATAAAAATCGAATAAAATAATGCTATACATCACATTAATGTAGGATTAAAATGCTTAGTTCAGATATTGGCATTACCAAAAGAACTCAGTATAACTTATTGAGGTCCCAGTGACCTCGGCGGTCCTTCAGCCGGTGACCTTGACACAGGGGTCAAGGACATTTTGTTTCTACGCGCAAAGCTGTGATGTTCTTCTGAGATTAGACTTCAAATAAAAGATATTTAAACAGACATTGTTTTACGAATTTATTTGGATAATGTAAATAGACAGATTTTATTATTTGAATTTACTTGGGATGGAAACAAATGCAATGAATGCTATAGTTTTTAATTTCTACAGACGTCAATGTTTCTACACTATCATAAAACTGGTTAGTTAGTGGATTTTGATGACATTGTGTTTGAAACCTTATGATTCTATAGACTTAATAAAATCTTCCTACGATGACGGGTGCCAGTGCAGATAAAGTCACGTGCAAAATTTAGTACGACTCTCGTAGTGTAGTACGACCCTGCAAGAGAAACTATGCATAAACGTATCCCTTAGCCGTCTCGTGCGTGCGACCCCTACGGGAAGTAGTGTGACAACTGAGGAAAGCAGGATGAGTGAGTGAGAGAGTGAGGACCCATTCAAAAGACAATGCGGGTTGTGTATAGAAGGTTGGTGCCTTATTTTTTGACCTTGTTTTTGGCGCATCCATCAACTAAACTTGAATATTTTAGTTCAAAATAAAGTAACAAACATAAATAGTTATTACATATATATCCCTAAACTCAGTCCGAACAGAGATAATAAAGGCTTGAAGTTGATAATGAAATATATAGGGTCCTTCTTAATATGCTGACACTTTTTTAAGGGGATGACAAGACTGTCAAACTGAACAACTTTCTCTATGGCACCAACATCGAAATCGCGAAAAAAAAATCTGCTCTTCCATACTAAAACTGTATGGGAAAGCTATTCAGAGAGTCCCATAGAGAAAGTTGTTCAGTTTGATGGTCTGATCATCCTCTTGAAAAAATGTCAGCATATTAAGAAGGATCCTGTATATTAATTACCTACGTTTTACTTCAAGCCTTTATATCTCTTTTCGGACTGAGTTTAGAGATATACGAGTACTTGTCATAACAAGTTTTGTTTGTAACTATATTCTTAATTATAATATTCAAGTTTGATTGAAGGCCACCCTAAAAAAATAAGCTAAAAGAAAAAAGGCGCCTATTTAGGCATTGGCTTTTGGATTAAGTAAATCAGAATAACATAAAACGCTACTCAATTAAAGTTATTAAAGCTTATTTGAACATAAATCACTCACTTTTAATTACAATACCGAAAATAATGTTCAATCACAAAATTTTAATCACACCGTCAATTCAAATCGATCAAAGGGGCTCGATTCGAATTTTAACTCAATTTTCTCATCCGAATTGAATCGAGAAGCAATTTGAATCAATAGAGAATAGAGTATTTCTTATTGAGAAGCCTTTTGATGTCTTAAGATTCTTGACTTTTGCGCTTTGAGACTTAGGTATCTGTGGCCTTCCCTTTCAGATTGTGGGATGTTGCCATTTATTTTACTTTTAGGCTTACCTCACTGATAAAATACAGGGTATGTGGAAAGATTGATAAAATACAGAGTGTTAGGGTAAACAGTTACATTACTTTAGGGGGTGATTGTACCCATAATACTGATCATCTTTCCCTAAGAAACCTAAAGAAAATTCGCAGGAAAAAAATGACGACTTTTCATACCAATCGTTCGATCCGCTGATTTTATTTTTATTTTATTGTATACACACACACATCAAGCTATTCAAAACCAAAATAAGCTGACCGCGCGTAGGACGAGTAATGTATAACGTCTCACGACCAGCTTATATTGGTTTTGTGTAGCTTGATGTGACGCCGTGTGTACAGATTGCACAATTTTTTTTGAGAATTTGTTATAGTTTGTGGTGTAGTTTTGTTTGGGAAAGTTTATTAGTATCAAGGGTACCATCACCCCTTAAAGTAGTGCAACTGTTTACCCTAACACCCTGTATACAAGTCGTAACGAAATACACTTATAATATTAAAGGGGTGGTTGAGACCATCAAACTGAACAACTTCCAACAACGGCAACATCGAAAAAAAAGCTGTTCTATACATTTGAGACGAGTCAGTACAGTACAAACAGGAAAATAATTCCTCTTGTCAATCTTCGTTTGCGCAGTCTCCAGACAAAACCCGAAGTCGTTTAGTCAGCAAAGGGTCCAAAGTTGGATAGCTGCGAAAAGGGCACGAAAACAATTAGACAATCGTGGCAAGGGATTGAAGGTGGCACATCCTGATTGGTTACTGCGCCGGTACCTACATCGGTGAGACTTATAAACTTAGTACTACTGTACTGCAGTTTTCTATAATATTTTGTCGCGACTTAAATGTTGATCCCATATCAACTGAATCACCCCCAAAGTACGTAACAAAAACATTTTAGTTTACACCCTGGATATGGAGATACAAACATGATATAGATGTAAAAATTCAAATTCAAAATATTAGCCCCTTGCAGGATTTGAACCCGGGACTCGTGGTTCAGCATGCAGATTCACCTTTTTTTTCAATTTATTTTATGAAAAATTACGGTCTAATTACAGGATAGGGTTTCAACATATTTATAAAACAACATTGTTAACTAAAAGTTTCCACAGACCAATCCATAGCCCAGTTATTTTACGGTTTGAACCGTGACTAATTAATAATTGATGTTTTTTTTCGGTATAGTATTTAAGAGCCAGTTTGATACCAAAATTAAAAAATATCACGTCAGCTACAGCTCTAAATTTTAAATTTAGCATTTATCTCGTTCTAAAAAAACGAATGGTAAATTTTGTTTTGCAAGGTGTAAGCCTTTACCATTATACATACTTCAAACATGGTGTTTATATTTTTGTCTACTTAGAAGGCTTTGAAAACACATTATTTTCACAGTATTTTCTATTAAATATCTCATTTTTTTAAATTTCAATGCCTATTTTATTGCTCAAAAATAATTTATATTGTTAAATCTAATTAAAATGAGTGCATTGGTATTCATATTATTAATTTAAAAGCCTTCTGGGAGATACAACTTTGATTTCTATGTTGCGCAGCGAATTTTTGTTTAATATGTTTTCAGATAGTCCTTTTGTCACAAAATAGTGCCGGTTACAGTTTAAAAGTCCAATTCATAATTACTCCCCACCCCGCCTAACAAAACTCCGTAAAATGACTGGGCTAACATCTATCTCTGACCTCCATCCCTTACTGTGTCGTCTGACCATAAATATCACAACACGCATATTTGACAACGAGCGTTAACCCGCGACTTCGTCCGCACAAATTATATACCAGATTTTAAGTCTGATAATAAGCTATCAAACAAAAAAAGTTTCATCAAAATAGGTTCATTAGTTTTTGCGTGATACTCGTTCAAACAAACAAACAAACAAACACACAAACAAACAGACAGACAAAAAATCAAAAAATTGGTGAAATGGAATCAGGGACACCTAAAAACCATATCGTAACTTTTTTTTTGTTAATATCTTCAATGTACAGACAAACTTCCTGTTACAGTTTTATAATAGTATAGATATAACGCCTAAATACATCACAATAATTTATGACATTATATGTCTATTTATAAAAACAATCTGTCTCTAGGAAACGACTGATATAAATCATTTCCAGCACACATGAATGTTGAGCACCCCTGTCTACGCCGCTACGTACCGCTACGAGAAGTGCTACGACGTAGTCCGTAGGCGCAACATGGGAATTTTTCAACAATTCCGAATCACATTTGTAGGGTTCCATACTCAAAGCACAGTATAACAAAGAGTATCTATAACTACATACAGTATGGACACTCCCTGCCTCCCACTAACTTTCTACCTCACCTTTGGTTACTGCGGTGATTACCAGTAGCATCAATTGACGCCACAATTGATACGCTAGAGTTTATGTTTTCGAAACAAAGAGAATATAATCTCAGGGAGAAGAATAAAAACTCTTTTTGAATAGACGGGTGTCAATGCGTTTTATTTACGAGAAAGTCTTATACCGCACGAAGCTAAAGTTTTTTTATTGATAAATAATGGACTCTTGCTTGTGCGTTAGCACTGTATTTTCGCCAGTGTCAAGTTGTTTATGGGAGAATCTATCCCAATCTCAGGGATTGTTTTTGGTCAAGAAAAAGAAGAGATGAGGATTGCGGAGCCTCGTGGCAGGCAAAAACGCGACGCGCGAAAACCACGCGAGACAAGTACTCGGGTCAGAACCTGCAACATGACTCTATACCTACTAATATTATAAAGAGGAAAGATTTCATTTTTTGTTTGTTTGTATTGAATAGGCTCCGAAACTCGGGTCAGTACCTGCAACGTGACTCCGCAGCTAAAGTTGTTGCAGCCCTAGACTCCGTTTCGCATTTGTGCTGACGTCATCTTGTCAATTTCTGTTTGTGCCCAAAGTATACCAAGGGGACAGTATTAGTAAGCCTACGCTGTCCGTCCGTCGGTCTGTCTGTCTTTCCAACCTATAAATGGCTGTATCTTTTGAACCTTAATAGCTAGACGATAGAAATGTTTACAGAATGTGCGTTATTACGACAGATATGTTGACAAATAATAAGAAAAAAAAATATATATATAAGGTCTAACAAAATTAGGTGAAACTATTTTAAGGGGATGATCAGACCATCAAACTGAACAACTTTCTCTATGGGACCAATATCGAAATCGCGAAAAAAAAAATCAGCTGTCCCATACAAAACTGCAAACATAGCTCGACTCAAATGTATGGGACAGCTGATTTTTTTCTCGCGATTTCGATATTGGTCCCATAGAGAAAGTTGTTCAGTTTGATGGTCTGATCATCCCCTTAAAATAGTTTCACCTAATTTTGTTAGACCTTATATACGGTCGAATTGAGAAACCTCCTCCTTTTTCAAAGTAGTCGGTTAATAAAGAAAAGTAAAAAATACAAATACCCATACAAGAAACCTGCTTTTTCATCATATTTGGTTTTTGCTCTATCGTAAAATCGGTAACACATACAAGCGTCAAACTTGGTGTGATTATAAATCATACACTAGAATAAAACAACAAATAATAAAAAACGGCCAAGTGTGTGTCGGGCTCGCGCTAAAGACCCAAGAGTTTTTTTTCTAAATATTGTATAGTGGTACGGAACCCTCCTTGCGCGTGTCCGACTCGCACTTGGCTGGTTTTTATTTAATGAAAAACATTATTATAGTGTTTAAAAGTGTTTTTATATAATACATAATAATTAATAGCTTTAATAATTACATGAGTTTTTAATGACTTCAGGTCACGTAGTCTATCTTTTGACCTAAAACCTAGGTCGAAATCTAGGTCACAGGTGCGACACAATTTGTTTTATAGTCTAGTCATTACAATAAGTCAAAGTTGTACTATCAGCGGAGTTTTAATCGTCACAATCTAAAACTACCTTTATTGCGTAGAACTTTTGGTTCAATTTTCGTTTTAGGCGAATGATATTTGCTTGTATCTGAGATCTTTATGTTTTGAGACGTAGAAATGTCACAGTAGCTTTTAGAAAGGTCATGATTATAATCTACAGTCTTAAAATATACAGCGTGTTATCAAAACCTGAAAATCATTTGAATAAAATCGATACCTAACAGATTAAAATCAAAATGCGTTTTAAACTTTTGGAAATACTCTTTTTTTTTTACATAGTTGTGTTTTACTTTTTTTTTTCCCCAAAATTGAATGTTTTGTGATTTTCTATTGTAATAATGTCGCGTATGTTGCGTCGGTGAAACAAAATGCACTAGTGATGTTGAACAACTTTCATTATGAATACAAAATTGAAAAAAAAATTGCTGTCAAATACATCTGATTAGGTATTATGAAATATTGAATGTTATTCAGATTGATGGTCTAAACTACCCCTTTAAATATTACAAGGGTGTTTTGTTACACCCTGTATATCCAATAATACATATTATTATAGGTAATAAAATTATTTTCGATTTTTATATAGCCCAGTCATTTTACGGTTTGAGCCGGGACTTATTAGTAATTGACATTTTTTTCGGTATAATATTGAAGAGCCAATTTTAGCCTAGAAATGTAACAAAATTAAAAAAAAATCACGTCAGCAACAGTTCCAATTGTAAAATTTAGCTTCTTCTTCTCATCCTATCTCTTTAGCTTTTTTCTCGTACTAAAAAACCTCATGGTAATTTTTTTTTTGCACATATATAAGGCTTTACCATTATACATACTACAAACATGGTGTGAATATTTTTGTCTACTTAGAAGGTTTTGAAAAATACATTCGAATTTTCTGATAAATACCTCATTTTTAAAATTTCCGTGCCTATTTTATTGCTCAAAAATAACTTACATTGTTAAATCTAAGTTAAATGAGTGCATTGGTATTAATATTATTAATTTAAAAGCCTTCTGAGACATACAATTTTGATTTCTATATTGTGTAGCAATTTTTTTTTTATTATGTTTAAGAAAGTCTTTTTGTCACTAAATGGTGCCGGTTATAGTTTAAAAGTCCAATTAATAATTACTCCCTACCCCGCTGAACAAAACTTCGTAAAATGACTGGGCTAATATATATATACTCTTTTTATTTATATACTCACGACCGTAATTCCCTTTCCGGGTGGTCAGAAACATTGCTACACCTACCATCTGTTTAAGAATGTAGTACTTATAACTTAGCATTTTCTAATATCGTCCTCAATCTGGTCTAGGTTACTTCCTCCTAGGTCTGCCTCTACCCATAATGACTTCCACGCTCACCTGTTTCATAAGTCGACTTACCTTAAATACTGTTTCAATATTTTCACCTTTAAAACTCTGAAAATTCCAGTACTAAAGTCAAGCTCAAACTCCCCCACCTCTAAAGAAAACAGAAACATAAATTAACCCCCTACCCCCAAAGTTCATTATCAGCTCAGCACAAAGTGTGCACTAAAAATTCCTAAAAGTTTTCCCTGAGATAATTTTGTACCCTTTTACGACGTTGATGCTTTATAGTTAAGTATTGTTGTTTACTGGCTCTCTCTAAGGTAAAGTTGAGCTGTAGCTCGGTGGAGACCGATTCAGGTTATACAGGGTGTAATCTTAAATGCGATGCACACTTAAAGGGGGTGCTTCAGATCATCAAACTGAACAAATTTCACTAAATGACCGATACTGAAATCGAAAAAAAAACAAGCGGTTTCATACATTGGTCGAGTCGTAATTGTTAGACGTTTTCTATGGAACAGCCGATTTTTTTCGCGATTTCAATGTTTGTCCCTTAGAGAGAGTTGTTCAGTTTGATGGTCTGAAGCACCCCCCTAAGTATGTAACGCATTTAGGTTTATACCCTGTATAGGATGTAACTTTCGATGTGTGCACTATTTACGGAGGTTATAAAGTTCCTTAAAATGGAACCGCATAAAAAAAAGACGTACAAAAAAAAATTTATTTCAAATGAGTTTCTTAATAAGCCACTTGAAGCGACATTGTTTGGATTTCATATCTGTTTATGCTGCAGTTTTATATTGATGCCACGGAGCGACAGGATCGTTTGCCAGTCGTTCCCATATCACCGAACCGCTAGGCTATATTTAACTCTGAATAAGTGCACTTAATTAAATATGTATTATCAAGAACTCTTTTCCATCATCCCACTGCAACACAATCCGTCACCCCTACAGTGGGGTAGGATGATGGAAAAACTAAAAAGATCACACACACACACTACACACACACTTCTCACACTTTTTGTCACTTTTTTCTATCTGTGGCGCCGCCGAGCGCGAGCGGGATGAATGAAGCGCGCGTCACAGAGCACACTCATCAGTATTCTAATGCCACAGTATAGGTTAGGTTAGGCTGGAAAAATTCGTCGAATTACTTCGCCACTTGTAATGGACAGTGGGTACAATACATGCATCTAAATTGAAACATGCAGCAATGCAAATCACTATGCGCGAACATCGCCCGAGCTTTCAATTTCATGTGTCAAACTCATATAAAATCTCCGACGATCTAAAGGATGCAAGCTCGACGATGTTTTTGGACAGTGATGTGACGCTTAGTGAATTGCACTCCAGGTTTCCTCACGATGTTTTTAATAATCACTCAAAGAAATTATCTTATCAGTAAAGAAATTTAGTTCAGCATTGTGAATCCGTGCGTTGACCTCAAAATAAATCGAGCGAGTCAATTTAACGACTGCCGACGCGAGTGTTTGCCGAACGAATTTACACGAATGAGAAAAAAAAATGTAAAATCCGATTTCGAATGAAAAACATTTTTCGTTCAGTCATCGCATCGGTTTGAGTTGATATTGTAACTTTTTACATTGAGAGAGACTATTAAAATTGAAAGTCGAATTTTGTTCTGATGTTAAAAATGCATTTTGTATAATAAAAAACAGTATGAAGAGTCACGTTATAGATTTTTGCTCAAAAACAATTTTTCACATTGGACTAGACTGCCACAAACTAATACTTGACGCTGGCGGAAATACAGTGCCGACACACAAGCAAGAGTCAATTAATTTCCGAAAAAAAAGAGAGCTTATGGTGGAGGCGATTGCAATTTAAATTTGGTGCCTTTCTTAAAATGAAATGTAATTTTTTTTTGGAAATGACTATTACAGCTCGGCTTAGGGAGTAACTACTACTTTTTACTGCGGACTATTGGAGCGACCACGAAGGGTCTACTGAGCCAAATGAATGAACTGAAGCAAAAGACCTAGGGGCACCCAGAGGAGTACGAACCACGGCATAGGACGTTGCTGGGGCTACGCGACGGGTTGGGTAGCGGGGTTCGGTGAGAAGCGGCCTGCGATTGGCCTGTAGCTTCTGTAGGTACCAGAAGTGAAAGGAGTGGGCAGAGGTCGCGGATGTCCCCGCCGGCGGGGACGTTGATTACGGTGTCGACGCATTGATATCGTGTTACCTGTTGTCGTGTGTTGTGAGTTTGCGATTGTTAGTCGTGTCTGTTGGGATGAAATGTTGTCAATTGCATTTAGTATGGAAAGTCCAAAATTGAGTTTGCTAATCGTACAAAAAAAGTACGTATGCATGTCACTAAACAGCTGTAATTTTGTGTGTGTGTTTGAGTGGGTCCCTGGATGGTTCAGATTCACAATTGGACCCGGTAAGTAGCGCTGAAATAGGGTTCTGCGGGACAGCTAGTTTCCTATATTTTCCTAGGGAAAGTTGTTCAGTATCATGGGTACAATCACCTCTTCAAGTCATCATCATCATCATCATATCTTATGGCATTTTTTGTCTTCCTGCTTGGATCCGGGGGTGTTGAAACCAGTCTTCCGCTGCCGGGGTTATTCTATGAAGTTCTTTAATTTCACCGGGGAAACGGCGCAGGGTGCGCTCATTTGCCACATGGGTGGGGGTTTGGTCAGGTGACCCGCAGTCGGATCCTCTACTACTTCTACCTCTTCAAGTAATGCAACTGTTTCCCTGTGTGTACAGAACATACAAAGGTTCTTTCGGTTAATTTATTGTACCCGCAAAATGAAACTACCTTCATAATTTTAACTTTGAACAATATTCGTCGACAATTAAATGTTACCGTAAATTTCTCCCCGCCACGGATATTTGGGCAAATTGAATTATTCAATTAAGTTCTTACTATGAGTTATTGGCAAGTTGTAATATGGATATTTATTGTACTTTGATCTTGTGTTTACAGTTTATAGGGTCCTTCTTAAATGCGACCGAATTTTTTTTTTACTTTCATACTAAATGCAATGATTGAATGTTTGTATGAAAAACCTAAATTTTGGTATGCTAATATCCTTTGTGTTTCTTAGAGAAAGTTGTTCAGTATCATACAATTTACCCATTAAAGTAATGCAACTGTCTACCCTAACACCCAATAGTATACTAAATGCAATCAGCTGACCGAATGTTTGTATAGTCTTATTTTTTCAAATTTTCCTTTGTTCCTTTGCAATAAAACCGCCTTATTTTGTGCCTCTTGTATTTTTATTTCTGTATTTTACTGTTTATGTTTTGGTGTAAAATAAAGTATATTTGATTGGTTGATTGATTGATAGTTGTTCAGTATCATGCGTACAATTAACCCATTAAAGTATTGCAACTCTCTACCCTAACACCCTGTAGAAAGATAGAAAATGTGTTTAATTTGTTCGATAGAGAGTATACAGGTTGTTAGGGTAAACAGTTGCAGTACTTTAAGGGGTGATTGTACTAATGATGCTGAACAACTTTCCCTAAGAAACCTATATGGAATTCGCAAACATTTTTTTTTACTTTCCGTAATTTTGCTTTGCTTGTTGCTTTTGATAGAAAGTTTGTTTGTAAAGTCGAAAAAAAAATGCGAATTTCATATAGGTTTCTTAGGGAACGTTGTTCAGTATTATGGGTACAATCAAATCATAAAGTAATGCAACTGTTTATCCTAACACCCTGTATAATGTGGCCTGCTGTCGATATGTACCTTTATACGAGATGTCTCTCGAATTAACCAACGAAATACCTTTACTGAAACTAGTGACTTAATATAATATACAAACTAGCATAGAATCTATTAACCTCATGCAGGGCCCGTGGGGTAATATTTGATGCTGCATACTAATTACATCGGGTTACAATAGAGTTAGAAACTGCTGGATATGACCAGCAATTTTTGTGCACAAAAAGAACAATACTTGGTGCAAAGGACGTTACTGTTGTTTTTAAAACTTCTTTGTCAGTGGTCGCTAGATTATCTCGTGAACATGGAAGTTCCAGAATTTAGTTTAAACTTGGCAGTTTCGAGCGAGAATATTACTATGATGTTTTCTTACACCCCGGACACTGCTTACAAAAAACAGAAATTGACAAGATGACGTCAGCACATCAAAACGGAGTCTAGGGCTAATAGCTTTAGCTGCATGCGGTACAATGACTTTTTCTTAAATAAAACGCTTTGACACCCGTCTATTCAAAAAGAGTTTTTATCCTTCGTTCTGCGATTACCATAGGGATAGGAAGTACTACGTGAGATTAAATTCTCTTTGTTTCGAAAACCTAAATTCTGGCATGTCAATGAGCGTTTTTTTTTTATTATTGTAGTTCCTAAAAAACTTAACAGATGGCGTATTTATTGCTCCATAGAACTAAAAAACTCTGACACCAGGGCTCTGCCCACACGATTAGAAGAAGAAGATAGAGACATTCGTGAGATTTTGTCAAAATCATGTCAAGACTGTGCCTACCATTTCAATTCTACAAATTCAATCCTACCGGTTCAATGTGAGACAACTGACCCTACTGTGCTCATTCTTGCAATTTACGTTGCTAATATTTAACAAAATTGTACTGGGTGTTTCAAAAAACACCCACGGTTCCGGTTTCAGAATATCTCTGACTATCCCCTCGGGGAATATAGTCGTGAGCATATGCTTATGCTGTAACAATAAACTGTAGTAATATTTAAAGGCGTGGTTTAAACAATCAAACTGAACAACCTTCACTATGGAACCAACATCGAAATGAAGGAAGGAAGCTTTAACAATGTTTCTATTTATATCTAATCTAAACTATTATAAAACTGTAACAGGAAGTTTGTCTGTACATAGAAGATATTAACAAAAAAAAAGTTACGATATGGTTTTTAGGTATCCCTGATTCCATATTAGCAATTTTTGGATTTTTGTCTGTCTGTTTGTTTGTGTGTTTGTTTGTTTGAACGATCATCACGCAAAAACTACTGAACCGATTTTGATGAAAAAAAAAAAGATTTTTGTTTGATAGCTTATGATCTAACTTAAAATCTGGTATATAATTTGTGCGGACGAAGTCTCGGGTTAACGCTATTCATTATAAATAAGCTCTGTATCTAGTTAATGTACTGTTTATTGTTTACCTATTATAGAAACTGTGCAGAATTTTTATGTCACCTAAAAATCTCTTTTGGTTTATGTGATGTCAATTCATGTAACCGGTAAATCAACAAATAAAAATAAAATAATAAATAATAGCCGTGGTGTTCCAGTGGCGAGTAACCTTGCCTGCCGTGCAGGAGGCGATGGTTCGATCCCCGACCAGACCGACTCGTACCAATGAGTTTTTCGGAATTTATGTACGATTTGTAACACCACTGGCTTTTCGGTGAAGGAAAACATCGTGAGGAAACCTGCATGCTTCAATTTCGAGGCATGTATTGTACCTACTGTCCATTACAAGTCGCGACGGACTCGCTCCCCGTCACACTGGACAGAGTTTCGGTACTACTAGTGAAACGTGGATGTTCGGAAGTTTCAGAATATCTCTGACTACCCCCTCGGGGAATATAGTCGTAAGCATATGCTACACTTTTATTTTGTGGCTAATAGTATTATTATCTTGTCATCTACCTACAGTTGGTAACTTTTAGTTAGCATTGAATCCACGTTGGCCATAAGCGGGCGCCCGGACGCTGTCCTAATGTTAAAAATATTCGTAATATTACTCGGTTATTCCTTGTTGCTAATATTAATTTTGTCGTGTAATCTAGCCATGCATCGTTATTAACTTCCAGTTAACATTTCATCCACGTTGGTCTTAATAAGCGGGCGCTCGTGCCCTAAGCTAATATTACAACCTAATATTAGCACAGTTATGTTATGTTGATTATATTAATATTGTCGTTTTTTCTGGTCCTACCTTTTAAAGGGTTAGGTCCCAAAAAATATGTCAGAAAAGTGTAGTTGTTTTGTTTGAAGGTTATTGAAATTGCACTTACGTTAAAAAATTTGTAAACTGTTTTACTTAACTTTGTGCTTCGCCATTTTCATGTGCGTTTAGATGATGACCCGGTTGGTTTTAATGGTTGCCACGGACTGCCAGACCAGAGTCCTAGCTTTGACTACTTATATAGGGACTAGTTACGCGTGTAATTCTACTAACAAACATTTCAGCCACTTTTTGCGGGGGGCGAGGTAACATAAAATCCGCAGCTTTGGATTTTATTCCCCATAACTTTAGATTCTAATTTTGATTGTTAAAAATCATGAAAAGTAGTCTCGTGTGAACCCCAAACGTTCTAAGTTCGAAATTATTGTTTCGCAATAATTTATAGGCTGTCTCGTTTAGTGATAAGGTATAATATTGAGTGTAAATGCTTGTTCTTTTGATTTGTTCTTATACCGTGGCAAATGTGGCCGTAATGCTACCGCCAGGCTAGTAAATAGTCAAAGGGTCCTGGGTTTGAATCCCAGATCGGTCATGGATGTTATATGTTTGTGCCGTTGTTGAATGGTTCCCATAAAAAAAATTCTAAAGCTTCCTTGGGATCATTACAATGTATGTGCCTTTCAGCGATATTTATTTATTTAGATGATCCAATTTTTAAGACATTTTTCTATTATGCTTACACTTAAAAGTAGTTGATAGCTATTGAAAAGATATTGACCATCCCAAAAGGGAATACGATCTTGGGTACATGCACAAAATTATGGAAAACCAAAAACTCGTACTAGGTATGATCTACTTAAGTTCTTTAATTTTTCATTTTCAAAAAAACACTGATAGTCCAATCCATAAAGAACCACCTCACACTAAATAAGTTATGGGCTCGAAAAGCTCGAAGGACCAAAAACTGTAGGGATTCTACAGTTATATGCTAAGATGATGCTAAGTTGATGATAGATCGTGTGTGCGGAGTAATGTTAGAAGGAAACGACCGCTGCTGTTGAGTGCGTTTATTGAACTGATTTAATAATATGTGCTAATAATGTTAACTCTAAATTGTTAACGCCAGCAATGTAAATACAATAACCTTTGTACAGTTAACTGTACAGTTAGTTATACTGATTAGTTGTAATTATTTGTAGTTCGTAATGATAGAACTAACATACCGATTGGTGCAACACCCCAGGCATGGGCCACTCCAAAGCACTTATCAAAGGCTACAATCGCAAACTTGCGAACGGTCTCCTTGCCCTCAGCAAGGATCCGATTTGTACAATAGCAAGGTCACTCATAGGCCACTGCAAATTAAATAAACACATGCACACACTGAATTTAAGTGATACCACCGGCTGCAGATTCTGCAAGGAGGAAATGGAAACTCCTATACACCTCCTATGTGACTGTGGCCCTCTGATGTACAAACGTAGTACTCATCTAGGTAGGCAGGTTCTGACACCAAATGAGATACAAACTATCCCTATCAAAAATCTACTGTGTTTTCTGGCCGCAGTGGGGATTGGTAGAGAACTTTAAAAAGGGCGTTTACAAAGGACCAGCGATGGTCTACGTGGCACAGGCTTGATAAGCCTGTCAAGGCCCAGAATAACCCCAAATAATACTGATTGGACTAGTAAGTATACTAAACCAATGTTAAAATAAAAAGCTGTTTAGAAAACTTTCAGGAGCATTATTCAAACATTTTAGTTGCCTCATCACTCATTTTCATATTCCCGCAACTAGAGTTTAAACTGACCTGTAACTTTTAGTAACATCGAAACTTGTTCAGTAAACAAAACTGTTTGCATGTCAGTGCGCTTTTAACTTCTACACAATATTTACGAGGGATTTTCTCAATTTCGTATTCAAGGTGTAAACCTGAATGCATCATAGAGATATGTACTTTAGAGAGTGCTTCAGACCATTAAATTGAACAACTTTCACAATGGGATCAATTATGAGATTGCAAAAAAAAAAATCAGCTAACATACAGTTGGGTCGATTGACGTTTTCTATGACACAGTTCTTTTTGCGATTTCAACGTTAGTCCCATAGTGAAATTTGTTCAATTTGATGAGATTGTATTCAGAATAAAAATTCTTTTTTTTTATTAGCCCATTCCATCCCTCTGCTGGGCAAAGGCCTCTTCCCCGCTCTTCCACTCGTTACTGTTGTGGGTAACCTCTGGCCATTGGTCGTCAAATTTGTCCAGGTCAGCACGCCACCTCGGCCATCTTCCTCGGTCGACCTGGACGCCGCCGACCGTTTTCGGGGATCCAGAGCATGATGATTCTTGCCCATCTCTCAGGATGCATCCGACAGACATGACCGGCCCACTCCCATTTTAGGCGCTTTTCTCTCCGACGTCGGCTATTTGAGTTTTGGATTATTTGGATTTATTCATTAAAAAGAAAAAACGGCAACTTTTCTCAATTATGTAGTATAGAACTAAAAAGTATGTTTATGTTTTTTGTGCCGAAGTATTTTAGACAAGCGTCTAATGGTAATGAAAAACCCGGTCAAAATAAACAAAAACAAATTGTTCTTTTCGTTTGCTTTCATGTGTACCTACTTTAAATTATCAAAGCATAAATACCTTTATTCTGCATCTTGCAAAGTTCAAAAAGGAACAACAGAGAAGTAAAAATGTATTTTTACAACAGAAACACAAACTGCGGTACCCCTAAAATAATATAAGAAATTGTGTCGAGAAAAGAAAATGTTTTTTTTTTGTCTCCGAAGAAGGGACAAAAGAATTAACTTTTTTCTTGTTTCGTAGCTTGTAACTTATAACTTAGTGACCAACATACGTACAAACTTTTAACAGCGAATCATGTTTTTATTGTAAAAACGCAAGTAAGGTTCCTAATAATACTAATCAAGATTAAGTGTAAGGGCACGAATTCTAATTTTTATACACGGTGTAACAAAACATGCTAATAATATTTAAAGGCCATACCGCCAATTGCACGTACGTTTAAGATAATCCTCCATTAAATCTCTTGCTAGCTTTAATTATGTCAACAAAACAAAAAGTGACAGCATCAGATTTAATGGAGGATTATCTTTAATGAACGTACAAATCAAACAAACGTACGAAAGAAATCTGCTGTCTCAAGTCGATTAGGTCTTGCAGTTTTGTATCAAATGACAGATTTTTTAAACAATGGGGGGGGGGGGGGGGGGGGGTCAAAAAATATCGCGTCCATGGGACTTCAAGGGCTAAAAAGAATAGTTGTTAGTTATAGCAAAGTTACAGATAGAGCACCTTGTATGAAACAGCTGACTTTTATTCGCGTTTCCTAAGGTAGGCTCTATACTGACGACCCGGTTGGTGTAATGGTTACCACGCCGGACTGCCAAACCAGGGTCGTGGGTTCAAATCCCGGTTCGGTCATGGATTTTTATATGTTTGTGCCGTTGTTGTATGGTTTCCATAATAAACAGCCTATTAGTGCTAGCTTGGGATCATTACAATGTATGTGCCTGTGAGCGTTATTTATTTTTTTATTTATTTATACTTCCTTAGTGAAAGTTGTTCAGTTTGATGGTCTGAGTTCACCGTTTCAGTCTGTGAAGAGCTGTCCCTTACACCTTGTATGTATAACGAGCGTTAACCCGCGACTTCGTCCGCACAAATTATATACCAGATTTTAAGTCAGATCATAAGCTATCAAACAAAAAAAGTTTCATCAAAATCGGTTCAGTAGTTTTTGCGTGATACTCGTTCAAACAAACACACAAACAAACACACAAACAAACAGACAGACAAAAAATCCAAAAATTGGTGAAATGGAATCAGGGACACCTAAAAACCATATCGTAACTTTTTTTTGGTTAATATCTTCAATGTACAGACAAACTTCCTGTTACAGTTTTATAATAGTATATAGATAGATTAAAGAAACTCTAAACCAAATAAATGTTCTTAACTAAATAAATATACAGCTTAAAGTCAAGCACACTCAAAAACTGCACCGATGTTTACATTCAAATGAGCGGAAAAATCCGGTTAGAACTGCCGGGAACTAGTTTCAGCCGGCTGCGTCGCTAATCCGGTGGATTATTAGGTGTACGTGAGCTTTAGCCGGATTCACTTTCGCGTTTTGAAGTTAAATTATATGTTATTTCTGTGATATTTCTAATGTTTAAGAGAGTTTTTTTTGTATACACATTAGGACAAAAACTTCCCTTAAAGATGCAAGTGGTATACCAGTAGCTTAATTGGAAGAAAGCACAGTTCCGGATTGGCAGGTTGCAGATTCAAGTGTGGTCACGTCCAGTACATAATTTTTAAATATTTAATTTGTAATAAATAAGTTTATGTATTTTGTTAAACAAAATACATCACTCATATTCACAACAGGCTTCGTCATAGGTATATACATCACTCACATCCACAACAGGCTTCGTCAAAGAAAGTACATCACTCAGATCCACAACTCGTTTCGTCAATAAATACATCCTGAATATCTGCAACAAGCTTCGTCAGGGGGACCTACAACCTATAAACCTCCTCCAAAGCCTCTCCCTGGGGGACGGTTCCAAGAACGCTGGCAGCATTCCCCCTCTGTATCGCCAAGCTTATGCGCTGACGAAGGTAACTGCCAGCCCTCTTATCACCAGTGGTCTCTATAAGGCGTGCTGAAATCTCTAGTTTATGTTAACTCAAGCATTTGACCTAAATATCACGATTTTGTCTTCATATTCATATGCAGGGTGTTAGGGTAAACAGTTGCACTACTTTAATGATTGTACCCATGATACTGAACAACTTTCCATAAGAAACCTATAGCAAATTAGCAAAAAAAAAATCGCTTTTTCATACAAATGTTCAATCAGTTGATTGCATTTAGTATGGAAAGGCGAATTTTTTTTTGCGAATTTCCTATAGGTTTCTTAGGGTAAGTTCTTCAGTATCATGGGTACAATCACCCCTTAAAGTAATGTAACTGTTTACCGTAACACCCTGTATTTATAGCATTCACATGGTACAGTTAGTAGCTTCTACAAATGTTTATTAAATTTTGATGAAACAATTTCAAATAACACTAATAACCGAGAGTTCATCTACTACGACGTAGAAACTACATTTCCTTCGTAGCTTATATCTACGCTAAGTCGTAGCAAGCTAACCTTGGTATTTATTTTACTTTATTTTTATCTACTAAGGGCTGGCCAAAAGAATACTCTACCCTACCCTAATAGGAACTAGGATGCATTACAAATGTTTAAGAAATAAATAAATAATTATATTATCATTAGTGCAAAACACACTCACATAATGAGAAAAAAAAGTCAATCGAATAAGGCTATCACAAGTTAGATAGTTTTTTTTTTTTTTTATTAAATATGATCACTAGCATCGTCCACAATCTTAACTACTAGAAGATGTTTCGAAAGTTTTGATACTTCCAACCCTTGGCCAAATAATTTTAACCAGCTTCCTGCCAAAGCAACCATGACTCAAACTTCACAGTTGCCCATCATTCCTACCTGAGTTGGTTGCATGCGCTGTGAAACTTTCAGCTTTTATAAAATACCGAAGGTCTGATTGTCACGGGCTCTTGCTCTGTAATATACTGGCGGTTTATTAAAGTGATGATCAGACCATCAAACTGAACAACTTTCTATATGGGACCAATATCGGAATTGCGGAAAAAATCAGCCATGGTGGTCCAGTGGCGAGTAACCTTGCCTGCCGTGCAAGAGGAGATCGTTCGATCCCTGTCCAGGGCGACTCGTACCAATGAGTTTTTCGGAATCTATGTAAGATTTGTAACACTGGCTTTTTGGTGAAAGGAAATATCGTGAGGAAATCTGCATGCTTCAATTTCGAGGCATGTATTGTACCTACTGTCCATTACAAGTGGCGACGGACTCGCTCCCCGTCACACTGGACAGAGTTTCGATACTACTATTGAAACGTGGATGTTCTGAAGTTTCAAAATATCTCTGACTACCCCCTCGCCTCAAGGAATATAGTCGTGGGCATATGCGGAAAAAATCAGCTGTTCTATAAAAAACTGCAAACCTACTCGACCTGAATACTATATGGGACAGCCAAGAGACAGACAGACAGATTTTTTTCACTATTTCGGTTTTGGTCCCATACATAATGTTGGTCAGTGTGATGGTCTGAAAAACCCTTTAAATATGGAACATATTTAAATGTTTACCCTGTATATTATTTTGTCTGTCAATCTATCGTCGCCCTGTAGTGAAAAACTCGCAAAGGTACGTAATATAACTTTACAGGATGAGTAAAAAACAATACAAACGAAACATTTTCTCCATTGCTCAATTTACAAATCGATTTAATAAAACAATGAAAGGTTTACAACGCAGCAAACCTGTAGCCTGAAGCGTGTTACATTAAAAGGTACACAAAATTTCTCTTTTCAGCTCAAATTTTTATACCCACTGAGGTTAACTTGCGAGTGTGTAACGACCTAATATATCTTCATTGTATAGCCTTTAGTATGGTTTTACGAGTAATGCTAACAAGTTTAACTATTTCACCTGGTAAATGTAGGGTCAGCAGAACAAAAGTTAATTAAATGAGTTTGAAGATTTTAGTATGGAAGGCTTATATCTTATATAAATCTAAACTATTATAATACTGTAGTAAAAAGTTTGTCTGTACATTGAAGATATTAACAAAAAAGTTACGATATGGTTTTTAGATGTCCCTGATTCCATGTCACCAATTTTTGGATTTTTTGTCTGTCTGTTTGTTTGTGTGTTTGTTTGTTTGTTTGTTTGTTTGAACGAGTATCACGCAAAAACTACTGAACCGATTTTGATGAAACTTTTTTTGTTTGATAGCTTATGATCTGACTTAAAATCTGGTATATAATTTGTGCGGACGAAGTCGCGGGTTAACGCTCGTCTTATATAAATCTAAACTATTATAATACTGTAGTAAAAAGTTTATCTGTAAATTGAAGAAATTAACAAAAAAAAGTTACGATATGGTTTTTAGATGTCCCTGATTCCATATCACCCATTTTTGAATTTTTTGTCTGTCTGTTTGTTTGTTTGTGTGTTTGTTTGTTTGAACGAGCTTAAAATCTGGTATATAATTTGTGCGGACGAAGTCTCGGATTAACGCTCGTAACTAGATAAACAATCAACGCTCCAAAAATAGCCGAGCCAAAAGAGCTCTTTTCCCAACCAGCGGACATTAAACATGACAAATACGACTAAGGCTGGATTCGACCAAACTTTGATTTAAAGAAGAGTAACTATACAAGGAACAATTATACTCTTAGCGTTTACTCCCAAAAAACTTCATTTATCTTCTACCTCACTAAACCCATACTAAAAGAACGAATGTAAAATCCACCTAAAGATAGAGGTCGTTGTATCCGTTCTTATTGCATTGTGAGCTACGAATAAACATGTGAGGTTATATAGTTTTAATTTGTTAGGTTTCTTTTTTCTTAAATTTTTTGTATTATGTGACATTTACATTTCATTAGTCTTGGTATAAGCTTTACAACGTCAAAATTGGCCGTGTAAAATTTACTCTCAACTTATTCATAGATTAAGGTTGGTAAAACGCAAAATCAGTTTACTCTAGAGTAACCGGCGACTTAATCTGATAATAAAGTTTACTCGCGTTTGGTCGAATTGGGCCTTAGTTTATTAATCAAATACAACGTATTCGTTTTTCTTTACTACTTTGACCTGAAAGTATTTATGATTTTGATTTTATCTGAAAAACCAGGACTATATTCTTTTTTAGTGGTAGTCAAAAACATAGCTACATCTAATATATATTTTTTGATAATGTAATTGTAATATAATAAGCATTTAATTAGGCGTGAATACCTTCATGATTAAAATGTACTAATTAATTTTAAAAAATCTGTAAATATATTATTATTAGGTCTGACAATAATTGATTGTGGTATTTTATAAATGAACCGCTACAAATCAGCTATTGATTTTGTAGAATAATTAGTTAAAACGACTTGTATGTGATTCTAATAACGAATGAAATTAATATTCGATGTAATATCAAGGACATAACTAACAATAAACTTAAAAGCTCTAACACAATTTTCAAGGTACCTAATCGCTGTTATATACAATATGAAAATTGTATAAAAAGCTTATAAAAAGCGATTCGAATGTTCATAATGGAACTACAAAATATCATATTAATTCAGTTTTTGAGAGTTACGCGGTTATTATTTAATCTAGAAATAAACATAAATCTACCTGCAGTTCCTCAGTCATCCCGTGATCATGGCAGTTGTAACACTGCCGAAATATCGGGAACTCAAATATACCAAAACGCAGTAAGAACCCGTTAAAATGTTTATTTCTAGATCATATTAATTCCCTAAAACCCATGCCTACGAAAATTGTTGAAGAAAAAAGCTCCCTTTTCATTTCACAAACATAAAAAAACCTTGTTTAAATTTAAAACGTACTCTGCCAAAAAAGGCTTTTCAACATAAAAACCCTTTTCTTCAATTTAATTTTTTAATTAAATTGCCCTGCTGACCGTGCATAAAGGCCGCGGCACACGAGCTATGTTTGCCGCTTAAATTTCCGTTGGCAGTTAAGGTGAATTGTGCATGCTTTTAATCCCACTCTACGAACCCCTTTTTGAGTATTTTGGTTTATATAACTAGAAGAGACTTAGTTTTTTCAGTTCAACTCTTTATCATCGTTTGCTAGTGCAAAATAGATTCCATTCGGGACTTTTAGCAAAAACAACGTAACTTCGTAGGTAATAAGAATTCTGATTGATCATCAAAGCATTTTTATATAGACATTTTGTTTTCGTTTTGTTTTTTTTTTGTTTTAAATGTGTTAAGAATAATAATTTATTGAAAACGAAATTAGGTACAACAGAAACAAATGATTACATAAACATTAATTATTAAATTGGGAACATGCCTAAAAAAACGTTTGTTCTATTCTATTCGCGACTTCTCTGCCAATGGTAAAAGTCGTGGTTGTAGCAATGTTTTTGCTCACCCCGAAAGGGAAAACGGTGGGTGAGATTAAGTTTGTATGTAAAATCCATATTTTTGCCATTGAGCTTATAATATGTAGTACTAGAGAAACCACTGCACTTCATTACACTGTCTCTTTTAAGTGCAGCGATATCGCCGTGCAGCACAAACGTAAATCATTAGATTCTCTTTCACCCGCTTACGCTCCTCCTACCCGCACGTTGCGCATGATGTTTGTTTGTTGCGTCATCTCTAGTATGTCGCACAATAGCTCTATGATTATTGCATCAATTTTTGACTAAATTATAAGTAAAACAATACCATAATGAAAATTGTGTTTTCATATAGGTGCATACGCTCACGCCATTGTCCCATGGGGGTAGGTAGAGACAACGGACCGCTACACGCTACGAGTCTGACACACATCTTTATAGTCCAGTCATTTTACGGAGTTTTTTTAGGCAGAGTAGGGAGTAATTACTAATTGGACTTTTAAACTGTAACCGGCACCATTTAGTGACAAAAAGACTATCCCAAAACATATTAAAAAAAAATCGCTACGCAACATAGAAATCGAAATTGTGAGTCCCAGAAGGCTTTTTAATTAATAATATTAATGCCAATGCACTCATTTGAATTAGATTTAACAATATAAATTATTTTTAGCAATAAAATAATGTCATTGAAATTTAAAAAATGAAGTATTTCTTAGAAAATACGAATGTATTTTTCAGAGCCTTCTAAGTAGACAAAAATATTTACACCATGTTTGAAGTACGTATAATGGTAGAGCCTTAAATATGTGCAAAAAAAAATTACCGTCAGATTTTTAAGAACGAGATAATAGCTAAATTTTAAAATTGGAACTGTTGCTGACGTGATTTTTTTTTAATTTTGGTACATTTCTATGCTCAAATTGGCTCTTCAATATTATCACCAAAAAAATGTCAATTATTAATTAGTCCCGGCTCAAACCGTAAAATGACTGAGCTATTAGCCTCATTCACATTTATACATCATCGACGGGAATGTTTATGACAAGATGTATGGACCTAGAGGAAGCAAGAGAGGTGTGTCAGAATCGCCCAAAATGGAGTTCCATAGTCTCTGCCTACCCCTGTGGGAAAAAGGCGTGAGTTTATGTAGGTATGTGCATGTAGCTCGCATTAAAAAAGCTGTACCTTCCAGTTCGCATTACCTATCTCTGTTCACCTTTCAACTTGATTCTTTATTATGACTGTTTTCGGCTTTGTTAATGGACGCATATAATTAAGTATACTTCGTGCAACAAAAGCTGGCTTTTTAAAAGTAAACCTTACTTCAATATTACATCACAATAATTAGTCATTTCAGTTAAAACCTGCTATCAAAATGAGGAGGGCCAGAACAGCTCTTCAAGAAGAACTTGCATAGCCAATAAGAACAGCGTTATATTTTGTTACCAGCCTTAGTTGAGCACTGTATACTTTTACTCACATAATGTGTGCAGTGGGATTTAGTTCAGGATACCCTCTTTGTGCAATTTAGGTATATTATCAGAATTGTTATTACAGTTTGTTTGTGATAGGTGGGTAAACCGAACAATAACATTGTAGCGTATATGAAGCTCATTGCCGAAAATTGCGTTGCAGTGAAGGAAAACATACATTTAAAAACTCCCATCCTTTTCGGATGTACAGAATCTTTGCTACAGCCACCAACCAACAAGATTTAGCCTTTAAACGTCGTGTTAAGAGTAGAAGTCGAGTCTTTGTCTACCCTCAAAGTGTAACAAAGTTAGGGGGTAATTCTGTTATACTTTGAGGGTATGCAAAGACTAATGAGCGTTTTTCTTTTGGTTTTCTAGTGGATTGATGTATGGCGTTACGGTCTGTGCGAATAAAGGTCAAAAGTGTTTTTTTTAATAATAAAGAGGGAGAAGATAATTAAAAGGAGGACAACCCATCTTTTGACTGAATATTTCATTATTTACGAATCATTTTAATCAAAAAATATGAATCTGTTTACGACATGGTTGTACGGGCTCGATCCCTTGGCCTTTAAAAAAAGCAGGCACAGTCTTGACATGATTTTGACAGGATCTCGCCTACGTCTCTATGGAGCGATAAGCATGTTATCTGTCGAGTTTTTTAGGAACTAAATTTAAAAAAGAAAAGAAAAACGCTCATTACTCGAGGATTCGTATGTGTGAGTAGGTATATATTTTTTATTGGCTCTTCCTTGGATCGAATACAACCTGCTTACTTTTGTTGATTTTGCTATAAAAAAATTGATGTTGACGATTGACCTATTAAACTCAATTCAAAGATATGCTCTCACCATTTTCCCTCCAAAAATATTTACATCCGGCACCAGTTGTTCCGTCCGCGCGTCCATCATAATCAATCATGCCGTAGTTCCGAAACTTGCGCCGTTCGTCGTCCTGTATCTTTTTTTCAGCACGTGCATTTTTTGGAGGTAAAAAAATATAGTATGAAATATATCATTTTTTCACGTTGAAGTTGCATAGAAATAAATCATGTTATTTGTTACAGTTTTTCAGTGTTAACACGCTGGTGACAGGTTATTCTAAAATATTTTAATGGATGTCGCGGAATGTTTTGTTTTGAAAAATGTGGATTGTGCAAAATGGTTTTGTAATTAATTGTCATGTTCATGTACGTATCCATAGATGTGTTTAGAGACTGTCAACATGCTTTTGAATAGTCCATAAATGCTTGACAATGACTATCTATTCATGTGAAGCCTAAGCCCATTAGAGTCACCATTTATAAGACTATTCGGTTATATAAAAGTTATATTACGGTCATTTTTGTTACTCTTCGTCGTGTACTGGTGTTTTATACGTCTGGTTATATAATAATGTCATATAGACGTTCTGTCGACGTATTTTATACGACAGTTATATAGTGGTGTTCACGGCTACGTCTATGCGTCGTTCTTATATGACTTGAAAAAAATCAGCTGTCCCATACAAAACTGCTGTACCTACCCGACTTAAATGTATGGGACAGCTGATTTTTTTTCGCGTTTTCTGAGGTAGGCTCCATAGTGGAAGTTGTTCAGTTTGATGGTCTGAGTTCACTGTTTCAGTATTGGCTAGGCTGTCACTTACACCATGTCTAAATAACTTTAAAATGACGATGGCGAAGACTTTAAAACCCATGATTTGGCTGTTAACAAAATGGTTACAAGAAACGCTACAATACCGGAAGAATATCCTATCAAAGGCAACTTAATCGCACAGCTATCTCCTACCAACACGATTAAAAACATTCAAATTCCACTCCTAATTTCTCAATTTCGGGAGGATTCCTAAAACGGCTGTAACTCGAGCAATTCACAATTAAGGACCATTTTACTAACGCGGTATTACGACCCAAAGAAGGTTTATGAGACTAACATGGATATAACTTACTTGTACCTGGAAGTGTTTCGATAATACCAAAAAGCAATGTAGCCCAGTCATTTTACGGTTTGAGCCGGGACTAATTAATAATTGAATTTTATTTTCAGTGTTATATTGAAGAGCCAATTTGAGCCTAGAAATGTACCAAAATAAAAAAAATCACGTTAGCAATAGCCCCAAATTTTAAATTTAGCTATTATGTCGTTCTAATAAAACCTGATGGTAAATTTTTGTTTGACGTATTTAAGGGTTTACCATTATACATACTACAAACATGGTGTGTATATTTTTGTCTACTTAGAAGGTTTTGAAAAATACATTCGTATTTTCTAATAAATACCTCATTTTTTAAATTTTAAAGCGTATTTTATTGCTCAAAAATAATTTATATTGTTAAATCTAAGTCAAATGAGTCCATTTGTATTAATATTATTAATTTAATAGGCTTCTGGAACACACAATTTTGATTTCTATGTTGCGTAGTGATTTTAAAAAAAATATGTTTTAAGATAATCTTTTTGTCACTAAATGGTGCCGGTTACAGCTTAAAAGTCCAATTAATAATTACTCCCTACCCCGCCTAACAAAACTCCGTAAAATGACTGGGCTAATGATAAACTTGATTTTAGGATGGAAATTAGAGAAAAATCGCTGACCGGTGCTCGTCTTTTGTTATTTATTTAGTGCAATATGGGGTATTGGGTCAGGCAACCTCTATGTTTTTCCACTTGCTTCTGGTCTCTTTCGATGAGTCTGGAGAGAACAGTAGTGAATATGGGCCCGTGCACCCTGGGCATTTGTCAGCGACTTTTGCTGAGATCTCACTGGATTACAGCGAAAAACCTGACAATGAGGGATGGGAGTTTCTCCATGTGTTCCTCTGATTAGCAGAGGGCATAGTGGAGGAATAAGTTAAAATGCCACATTACCGAACAATTGTCCAGCACATGTGCTTTTTCCTTTTTCTCTCAACTCGACATTGGCAGAATCATCGTACAAGATAAAACTACAATTAAGAAATTGGATAGAATAGATTTCGAGGACATTTTTTATTTGTAAGTAGTATTAGTTTTGTTTTGTTTTTTTTTTGTTTTTATTTTAGGTTAATGGTTATGTATGTAGTGCTTTAATATAAATAAATATTTCAATAAACGAAATATACATAGAATAGTGGAATTTCATTTCGCACGACATCAAGCCAATTTATTGGCTCGTTTAGGTGGCTGGAGAATACTGTGACTGCAAGTTTACCACTAGAGTGCTCTTACCAATCCTATAGTGTAATAAATACTGGTGGTGAAGCTGAGCAGTCGCGGCGGGTCTATGCTAGCGCGTTGCACGGGGGACGGGCGTACCCTAATTGAATTCGCTTTGAGGGGACGCTTTTCTCCCGGGCCCCGCACATCGCGCTTGATTGACCAGGCGACACCGACGCGAACAAAATCTGTGCACCACGGTGAACAGTGCGGGGCGCACACTGGAAACGTTATCTTGCGCCAAACACCTGGCACAGGGTAAGTAAGCATTCGCCATTTGGCCTGTACGAGTGTCACAAACAATCCAGTCTCACCGCCGCCTCTAGTACCTCAATGGTATAGACCAATAAACTCAAAGGCTCATCTAGTAAGTAAACAAAGATAAGGTTTTACTATCCAGCAGTATTTTTAATGAGCTGCCTGCCTGACGTTTATTAACCTTGGGCTAATTAGCGAATGAGACGAAGTGTCGTGTAACTGAGTTACTCGAATTTAATGGTAAAAAAACGAAAAATGTTGAAGGCTTTGTTGCCAGGCGTAGTTTCCCGCTCTGAAATTGTCTTTTCAAAAGTTAGTGATTACCCATACCTCAGTAGCAATTGTGCGATCCGCGGCATTTTCTATCACATTAAGGCAGGTTTAGACTATTACAATTTTGCGGCGCCAATTTTTACGCACGAAAAAAAAGCACAACACACGGTCGTTTACACGGTACTAATTTTCAGCTCCAATTTGTTCGCATGCGAATGGATTTGCTTGAGAGACGACGTGTTTACACGAGTCGAAAAATTGGTGCGGGGTATGCGAGGGACACCGGTGGAGGTCATTAGTACCGAAAAATAGACGCGTGCTCTATTCCTTGCGAACGTTCGCATGCCGTAAAAAATTCGTGCAGAATTCCCACCGCAAAATTGTCATCGTATAACCTTTACATAATGTGTGACAAAATATTTATATTTTACTTAAACAATAATGATTCTAACACACATAAATTCAGGCTGGCTATCCATCAGATGTGTGCGATGACGTAGATGTGCGAGGATGCGTAGCTATGAAAATAATTATACACCCTCGTCCACCAAAGCTATGCTTAGCTAAAGTATAACCACGGCATAACTATACGAAGTGTTAATGAATAAGCGCAAAACCTCATACATCCCAACTGATTTATAACAAAATAATTAGATTGAAACAATAACTTCATTATTTTGATAGTTAAAATTTTAAGTTATTCGCATTTTATGTTTTGAGGCAAAAATGATTTGTTATCATTTCAGCAATGAATGAAAGCGCTAACGTACTCATGGATACATTTTAATAATCTTGTTTTGGTAGTAAGTAGGGTGAGTGTGCCCGTGCGGTGGGTTGACATCGGGTGACATCGGTTGACCGTTCAGTAAATTATACATTTTAAAAATAAATTAATCAACCCAACCCTGGGTTCCGTAGAAGTTCCGCATCAGTTGGAGGCTAAGAATGCTTGGTTATCATCCAGCCAGGGCGACCTTCCACGAGCTCTCCATTCGCAGAGGCAATGGGACGAGCCACTCTGTGCCAAAGTTCAGGAAGCGTTAATTGCGACTGCGACCAGCATTGCCGACCGCGCTCGCCTGCTGGCGGTGTCGGAGAAGGAGTCGGATTCATGGCTTCAGGCACATCCTTCCTCTAACCTGGGCACTCTCCTGAGCAGCTGCACCCTGTCAATCGCTATTTGCCTACGCCTGGGGGTGAGGACCAACCAAACACACCTTTGCCACTGCGGTGCCAGCGTTAACGAATTGGCCACCACGGTTTGTCATGCAAGAAGAGTGCTGGTCGTATTCCTCGGCATTCCGCTTTGAACGAGATAATTAAGCGGGCCCTAGCTTTAGTAAACGTACCCTCTGTACTGGAGCCTCCGGGTTTGCTCCGTTCAGACGGGAAAAGACCGGAGGGCCTGTCCCTCATACCCTGGTCCCGTGGAAAGTGTTTGGTTTGGTACGCCACCTGTGTCGACACTCTGGCACCCTCACATGTTCGTGCGTCTTCCTGCCGCGCAGGTGTAGCTGCTGCCTTAGCGGAATCAGAAAAAAAAAGGATCTACCAGGGATTGGGTGACAGCTATATTTTCCTGCCCTTCGCCGTGGAGACCCTAGGTTGCTGGGGTCCTGAGGGGAAAATGTTCCTTAAATGCCTCTCAAAGCGCCTATTCGAGGCTACAGGCGACAGGAGGGCTGGCAGCTATTTTGCGCAAAGGATCAGCCTTGCAATCCAAAGAGGCAACGCTGCCAGCCTCCTAGGCACTCTGCCCCGAGTAGGGGCTTTAGAGGACATTTTTTACCTTTAATTAGCCTAGGTGTTTTTCTTTTTTCTGTTTGTTTTGTTTTTTCTTGTTCTACAATAATGTCATTATTTTGACAGTTAAAATTTAATGTTATTCACATTTTAAGTTTTGAGGCAAAAATGATTTATTATTATTTCAGCAATGAATGAAAGCGCTAACATAAAAATAAATTATTTAATATAATATTTTGAAAAAAAAAACAGAGAGCAACAGAGGTGGCCTTGCGGGGAAACAGGCGGCGGGGGTCGCATCACGAGATCTGTACGAAGGTGTCGGGATTGCCTTTCATATCTGCGTATTATAGCGTAAGTAAAAAGGCGCGGCGGCGGGGGGCGGCGGCATTGCCCGCCACGAAGACTGTTGCCAAATGTAAGGCTTATAGTAATACTGTGGCTAACTACGGCAAATGATAGTTAATAGAGTCCACGATTGTAGTAAAAATGCTGGTCTCTCAATGAATCTCACAAAGACAAAGTTCATGCTTGTCTCCCGAAATAGTGGCTTGAATCCTACAATATCTGTGGATAATGCTATCATAGAGCGAGTTTCTCGTTACAAGTACCTCGGCACATGGGCTAATGAAACATGGGAATCAGACGACGAGATTAAAACCCGGATCGAAATAGCCCGCGCGTCGTTTACAAAAATGAAAAAGGTCCTAACTAATCGAAAACTGGATATACGACTCCGAGTAAGAATGCTCCAGTGTTACATCTGGCCGATAGTTCTATACGGTTGCGAGGCATGGACCATTAAGGAAGCTACTCGCCAAAAACTAGAGGCTATAGAAATGTGGTTCTACCGAAGAATGCTGCGAATTAGTTGGGTTCAACGAGTCACCAATGTGGAGGTTCTACGACGTGTCAGGAAGTCCCGGGAGCTGTTGCAAACCGTTAAAAGGAGGAAAGTCGCCTACCTTGGTCATATTTTGAGGAATGAGCGATACCAACTGCTCCAGACTATAATAATGGGCAAAGTGGAGGGCACAAGAAGCGTCGGTAGGCCACGAATGTCATGGCTCGCGAACCTTAAAGAGTGGACAGGCATCGCCAGCGTCGAAGAGCTGTTTCGTTTGGCGAGAGATAGACAGGGATATGCAGAGCTGACTGCCAACCTCCAGTAATGGAGAGGAACCCGAAGAAGAAGAAGAAGAACTACGTAGCTTAGCTTAGCTAAACCTTTGTCCACCAAAACTGTGCTAAGCTAAGCTATGAAAATGGAGTAAACTGGTTGGTTATTTTTTTCCAGCCTAGTTACATCGCAAATCCCTGGTGGACAGCCAGCTTAAAAGTAAATAATTGTCTTGAAATGTGATAAATAGTTCTTACCAAATTACACGGAAACAGCTATCATTCAATTATTTTCAGTTTCTTACCTGAAACAAAATATTGTTAACTAGTTAGCAGGTTTTTAAAATAAAATACAGAGTACACAATTAAATATGAACCCTGCATGCTTCAATTTCGATTCATGTATTACACCTACTGTCCATTACAAGTGACGACGGGCTCACTCCCGGTCATGCTGGACAGAGTTTCGGTACTACTAGTGAAACATGGATGTTCTGATGTTTCAGAATTATCTCTGACTACCCCCTCGGGGAATATAGTCGTGAGCATATGCTTATGCAAAATTAAATATGTATCTTTGGGGGTACGCTACAGACCATCAAACTGAAACACGTTCGCAATGGAGCCAACATCGGTATTGCGAAAATACCGTAAATAATAATGTAACCGGGAATCGAAACTAGGACATTTTTTTACACACATGAAGCTAGAAAACCAATAAACAAAATTTTGAAGCCAAACAAAGTTTCATGGTATTTTGACATTTTAATTAAAGTTACAAGGTTTTTTAAAATTGAACTCAAGTCAAACGTTTTATAAACTCAAGTAGTTAAATAAATTAAGTGGCTATACGCGTTAAACTTAGATCACACGTTTCCCTAAATAATTGCGTACATTTCATCCATCTCGTATGTGGATGACTATTACACCGAATTGAATATCATTTCAAAACAAAATGGACTGGATACGAGCGCTTAATTTTTTTCATAGAATATGATATTAGTAGGCTTGCGTTACAAAAAAGGGACATACAGACGAATTGAGAACGTCCTCCTTTTTTAAAGTCGCCTTTTTTAAAAGAAATTGAAGACTAAACAGAGCGCGGCTAGTATGGTAATATAGCGCTATCGCTCTCTTTCTATTTGCGCGCGAACGAATGAGATAAAAGGCGTGATATAGCCGTATCACGCGTTACATGCTACGTCGGCAGTGTCTCTAAAACCTGTTTATAAATATTGTGAATGTAGGCTCTTTTGTCACCATCTTAGCCGCCCCTACGTCGGGAGAGGCTAAAATGGTGTACCTTTTTATTTATAGTACTAGTGTTTAATATGTGTGTGTGTTTGTATATTCGTTAGGTAGTGTTAGGTTTTTATTTCACTGTAAAATTGTTTCATTTTGTAGAGTCTTAAGGGTTAAGGCACGGTGGGGCTGACGTAACCTCAGGGTTAAAAGCTCCAAAAAAAAAAACAAAAGAATTAAAAAAAAAACTTTATGAACTGTGCCTATTTGTTTTTCGCTGTAAGTATTTTTTTTTTGTGATTTTCGATTACATGATTCAATCCAGTGTCATCCGTTAAGGTTCTCTGCAAACATTCTTCGCTCTAGCGTACCACTCGGAAACCTTTTTGCTCTAGCTCTACGTCTGTCCGCTCGAATCTACCTACATCCTAGACCCAATTTGAAATTTAAATAAACAGCATTACACGCATGTGTAACAGGCAGTCAATATTAATGACACTCAACCATTTTAATTACAATTACAACCTTTATTATGGCTCCATTTGTAATGTTAACGAACGGTGAAAATTGAGTTAGTGTTCCCCAAATTGTAATTTGTCTGGATTCATAGAAAAGTTAAAGTAACATTTTAATGTATTTATCATTGAAAGCGACACCGCTTATTACATACATTATTAAACGACCGTCAACGTTCTCTACGATCAATGTCTAACGGATCATCAGGTGCCTAGTCGCCACTAATTCACCCTTCAAGCACAATAGTTCTTGCGTCTCCAACCTAAGGTTGGCAAGTAAAGGCAAAAATGTGCCCTCACTGGGTACTACAGCCACAATGATGCACAAGATGAAGCCGATCCCAGCTGCCGAGCGTCCGGAGAGGAGGAGGAAACCATGGAACATATCCTGTGTGACTGCGATGTCTTGGCAGTTAAACGCATGTGCTTCCTGAGAGATGGTTATCCAAAACCGGGAGATTACAGATTTCTCTCCCTGATCGGTATTGCCTCCCTCGTTTACGTGCCTCGGTGAAGAAAATATGTAGGGGTCAACACAAAAGATCCCATTGGGCCAAAGTGTTGTTGGCTTGCCAGCCCCCACAATAAGATAAGAAAGGCAAGCATAGTGGTGGGGGATCTGATCCTCTTGGAGTCTACTCCGACCGCCAGCAATGGCAAGTCGGAGACGAGGATCAGGGATTTCCCCTGGGAGCCGTGGCGTGGTGACGTCACTTAGCAACAGCTAGCCACAAGTTGCCTTGCGGGTTTATTATGACTTCGAATCGATTCTTTCAATTTGAATTGCCATCGTGGTGAGTTAATGCCCACGATGCAACAGACGTATCAGAGTTTAGTAAGTCACTCGAGGAGTCCACTCTCTTAGTACACCCCAGATTTTTAGTATTCTTTTATAAGTTGTACAAGTGTTTGGTTTTGCTCTTTGCAACTAATTAGATTGCTGAAAAGTCTTTTAGCGTCAAGCGACTAAAAATCTAACAATAACACCGTTATTCATAATTCACTTCGCATAAAATAAAAATTAACAGCCTTCAAGGGAAACGCGATAACGGCTCAGAAGCGAAACAAATGGCGGGAAGTGAGAAATAATTAGTTTTTCCTCAAACGGGAGAGGAATCCGACATGAAGTGGGATGAAGCTGGTAGGCCAAGAGTTGGTGACAATATTTTATTCTGAAATTGTTGTCTTAAGCATTTTTACGTAATATCTTGGTAAACTGTATGGTAATGTATGTAATCTTGTTTTCGCTGCCGAACAAAGTTGTGGATCAGATAAACCTCAAAAGAAATACCTACAAGCTTCAATTGCGAGACGAAAATTGTGTCACGCTGTACATCATTTGGTCTCTTCTTATTGAAATGTGAAAAGTAGTTACGGTTACGGTTGGTTAGTATTTGATTTAACAAAACTAATACAAATGCCTTTTAAGGCTTATGAAATGAAATAAATAAAAATATTCACGACGTAATAAACAAAATATTTTCCAAGGGGCCAGTACGAGATATTCTACATACGTCATACCTTCATCTATCAAAAAGAATCATAACATTTATATTCAAAACAACGACGACATCAAGATAAACTACGGAACTCTTCACTATGTGTCTGACTTGCACTTGGCTTATGTTACTTGAATATAAATCTTTTTAGAAAACAAACTTTTAACACAAATAGAAAATATAATTATATATATAGGGTCACCGGCTGAGAAGGCGGCTTCGTTCAAGCATGACATGTTCTCCGAGTTTGGGTCCATTTACATCTTTGTTCTATTAGCAGTGGAAACGTCTGGTGCTTGGGGAAGTGAGGCCAAGGCTTTCGTGCGAGAGCTGGGCACCAAAGGATTTCTCTAGCCATTTAACGCGGGAATGCTGCTAGTGTGATGGGTTCCTTTGGGCCGGGTGCGTTCCGAGGTGCGGAGGTTGTTTAAGTTAGTTATTATTTTGTTTTTGACGAAGCTTGTGGTGGATTTCTAACAGTTTTTCTAGGGTTTGACGAAGCATGTTGCTGATTTGTTTGAGTTTTGAAATAGTAAGAACTTAGTTATTGAACAAATATAAAACAAATTGACAGCTCTAGGACTATTACGAATTCTCGGATAACGACAGAATACGACCAGGAAAATGAAACAATAACGCCATTTTGAATTGCTGCTGTCTTTTGAATTGTTTAGGCTTACGGAAAGGGTATGCTAATCTTGCAAAAACTCTTATTTTTAAAAGAAAAGTCTTTTAAAAGAAGATTTATTATGCTTCGTAAAGCAAAATGCGCTCAAGTTTCAGTGTTGTGCAGCAGTGAGTTGTCTCATGCTATACAGGATGTTAATTTAAATGCGTTACATACGGTGCTTCAGATCATCAAACTGAAAAACATTCTCCATAAGATCAAAATCGAAATCGCAAACTAAAATGGTCCCTTCCGTTTGGGTCGAGTAGGATTGCAATGTTGTATGGAACAGCTGATTTTGTTTTCGCGAATTCTACGTTGATCCCGTGGAGAAAATTCTTCAGTTTGATAGTCTGATCACCCCCTTTATAAACCGTCGGTTAATAATAATATGTGGGACGCTGTATAGGATAGGTTGATGATAACGATCATGTTTTACTTAAATAATAAAATCTTGGATATTGTCACACAAATTATCTAGTCACATTTAAAGTACCAGAATCTAGCCTGGACTTGTCTTGTATTATGATGACTAGACTAGAATATAGAATACATATGCAGAATGTCCCGTAAACCGACGTCAACCCGGTGGATGATAGGTTAGTTCATGCTTAACCAGAATATACTAAAATAATATAAAAATAAAAAAAATCTGTCAATCAATCAATCAATCTGTCAACATTTTACTTTAGGGAAAGGTTCTTAGTTTTAGAGGTAAGGACAGTTTTATGCAATTCGTGAAACTCTTTACCTTAGTCTCTATTTTGAGTGCCACGACTGCAAAGTTCTATGCAGTATCTGTGTTAAAACTGCCAATATCTCGAAAACTAAGACACTTTTACTAAAGTAAAATTTTGATATTCTGCTTAGTCTAGACTTACGTTTACGGGACACCTGTATAGATACAAACATCCATGACTTGGGTACAAATATTCATATTCATCTTACAAATATTTGTCCCTTACGGGATTCGAACTCGCGACTCTCGGCACATGAGCGATCTGTCAAAACGGATAACAGCTGTCAAATGAATAGCACAATACCGAATGTGTTAAAAGTTGTGATTCGCACGCGGTCCAATCATGATTCAGTTGCGATTTATTTAGCGCGATTGCTCTCCTGTGGATGCTCCTGAGCGAAACACGTGTAGGTTACTTAAGAGTAGAAATTATTTGGTGGTCAGGTTGTTTTGCATAACGTAATGCAACTTTTTCTACTAGGTATCGATACAATCTCAGGATGCTTCATGTTTACACCAATTGGCTTCGAAACGTTAGGTTCTTGGGGCCCAGAAGCAAAAAAATTCATTAAAGAGTTGTCGATGCGTCTCCGCGAGACGACCGGTGACCGTAGAGCTGGCAGCTTCCTTGGTCAACGACTAAGCTTGACTATTCAAAGGGGGAACGCTGCTAGCATGCTTAGCACCATGTCTCGCGGGGATGCACCCGACGACCTTTTTTATCCCTGAGACCTAAGTTTTATATTTTTTTGTTGTTTTCATTTTTAAATTTTTTCACTTCTATTATACGACAAAGCACTTTTATCAATAATAAAATTTCCATCTTGTTATCTATTTATTAAAGTTATTTATAATTTTAATTAAACGTGTTATCATAAAACATGGGTAATAAAAATTTATATTTTATAATGTCCTTTGTTCTCATAAAAGTAAACAAACAAGTTCAATAGCACGAGTTTCCATAGAAGGACAGTAAATATAACCATACTAGGTGATTAAGAAATATTTATATGCGGATATTTATTATGTACTTATACGTCGCCTATCATGTACATAGTACCTTGAAAGTAATTTATATCTTCATTATTGCTACAGATAATATATATTACTAGAGTTAACCCGCGACTTTGTCCGCACAAATTATAAACCAGATTTTAAGTCAGATCATTAGCTATCAAACAAAAAAAGTTTCATCAAAATCGGTTCAGTAGTTTTTGCGTGATACTCGTTCAAACAAACAAACACACAAATAAACACCCAAATAAACAAACAGACAGACAAAAAATCCAAAAATTGGTGATATGGAATCAGGGACACCTGAAAACCATATCGTAACTTTTTTTTTGTTAATATCTTCAATGTACAGACAAACTTTCTGCTACAGTTTTATAATAGTTTAGATTGGTAATAAATTCACGACTATTCAGTATAGATAGCATCTTTGATATAACTACATTTATGATCTTAAGTGTGGTACTTTTAGCATTTCGTGGAATAGTGAAATTCAAAATCATGACCGAATGAGGTTACAAACGAAATACTGTTTTTTGACATCGGAAATGTCTTTTCGTTCGCTCCAGTATAGGCTCCGATTTCACGAAAAAGTGCGATCCCCTTATATCTTAAAGAGTTGTAAAGATATGATATTCAAAAAAAGCTTAAAAGACGCGTATTTACAAGAGCTGTAAGGTGCAAAAATAGTTATTCGAAAGAGTCAAAAACGAAAAAAGTTATGGCCGAAATAGTGAAAAAAAAGAATATTTTCCCAATTTTTGATTTTGGTGCTCGATATTTTGAAAACGAGGAACGATATAAAAAATTTGAGCAAATATATTCTGGACAATTTAGTCAGCTACAATTTAAGCCTAAAATAAAGACGATCGGGTTAAGGGTTTGCCCAGTAGCCTAACCTTTTTTAAGACAATATTTTTTCAAATTCATTTCCAATGTGATCGATAGTCGTGTGAGGCACGAAATCTGTGATTTTTTTAAAAATAAAATACCTTCCCCCAAGCTAAATTTGTCTTGACCTTTATTCCTATACTATAACCTTTGTCCTCTTACTAAAAATACGCACATACGGATAGTCGAGAAAAAATGCATCCCCATTTTGCGTGTAGGGGAAGCAATCTAATTTTTTTTTACTTCTATGTTGGCGTGATCATATGTAGGTATACCCATGGAAAATTACAGCGTTCTAAGTACAAAGCGTCTCTGAGCTAAGCCGCGGACAGACAGACAGACGGACGAACATGGTCAAACTATAAGGGTTCCTTGTTGACTACGGAACCCTAAAAAATTGCCAATACACAAAATAATGTTTTGAAAGGCATTCTATGAATTAACAATACTCATAGACCAATTATAATAATAGTAGGTATTGCAAACAAATTGCAAATATAATTTCTTTATTATTTCAGTAAGGTCAAATGAATTGGTAACTCAGAAGGTCAAGTCATAATAGCTAAGAGACAGGCAATAGAGGTCATTTTAGATTAAAACTTCTGTCAATATCTTTGTGTTTTAATTTTACGGTTAATTAAAAGATCTAGTTTTTATTCTGCATACATGCATTTCTAAATCTACCGGAGAAGGTAAAAAAAAACTTTAGTGTTTAAAAGACTCTCGTTTTACTTGATTTATGAAATAACTTACTTAATACACAATAAATTAAAATAGCATCTCTAACGCTGATTTGACTGCCATGGCTCCCTGTTCTATCGCACATTCCTCCACCGGAGCTCCGCAGGAATAAATCAGCTGCCAACGAATGGAAAAAGTGCTTCCAACTGAATCATTCGGCCCCCATGCCTATAAGGAAAACGCTGGACTCGATTCCTACATACCGTCTCCCATCCAGATCACCAATCTGGACCGACGACCGAATACACTGCCAGTACGATGTTAATAATGCATGGCGGGCAGATTGGGGCTTTTTTGACCATCTGCATGCAAGCCTAGTGCGTGACCCGACTGGCGAGCCGGCTGGTTTTGAAAAGGACCGTAAGACCTGGGTTAAGCTTAACCGATTCAGAACCAACCATGGAAGAACCAACTACCCCACCCCACTTGTGGAGGTCCACAAGTGGGGTTTGAGGGAGTCTCCGACGTGCGACTGCGGGGCACCTGACCAGACCCTCTCCCATGTGGTAAATGAGTGCACTCTGCGATGTTTCCCCGGTGGAATCGAAGAACTTCACAGGCTAACCCCGGCAGCGGAAGACTGGCTGAAACACCTCGATCTCGAAATCTGACACCCCCCCCCCCCCCCCCCCCCCCCCTTGGATCCAAGCAGGAAGATAAAAATGCCATACGATATGATGATGATCTCTAACGCTCATCTCTCTAATAAGCAGAATTTGTAGATTACAATAATTTAAGTTTAGGGTTTGTTTTGTTTATGCTTTTACTATTTCATTCTTTTAAATAAATTATATGCAAATTAAAAAAAAACGTCACTCAATATAATTATAAACATTTTCCATAGTACGAGTTACGTGTTTCTCTATGACATTTTCTATAGTCCTAGGCGTGTAACCTATTTTAGATGTGATCCTAACATAATGTATAAACATAATTTTACTAAACATAATGATGTCCATGTCCATAATGCAATGCTGGGATAAGTACCTGTTATATATTTTTTTAAATTTGCACGCTGAGCGGTGGGAACCAATCGTTACGCAATGAGTGCTTCACGGCGGGAGCCGAGGTTGAAGCAGACCCCGGAAAAGGTGGCTAAAAAAACATGAAAGTTTCAAAAGAGCGTCTGTGGCGCATTGCGGAGTGGTATGAACACTCAATCCTGAGGGTTCATGTTCAAACCCGCACGGACAACATGAAAATGTACCAATGAGTTTTTCTAACTTAATGTGATACAAAAACTACTACACTTCAAACTGACTTAAGCGGACTGCCCGTTTGCAATGGAGGGAAGTCGGATATTTCGTTTTCCTACTCCTCCTATCTTCTTTGATTAATTCATTTCCAAGACAGATTAGAGTCATCCCCCGGGCTCGCTGGACTTCATTGCCCAGTGTTGTGAATGGTCGCCGCTGTTGATCCCGGCTTACAGGAGTTACAGCGGTGGGAATGTGTGGTGGGCCTATGCCGGTATAAAAAAAAAACCGACTGCTCACAAAAGGTAAAGGATAACATCGTGAGGTAACCTACATACGCTGTAGAAGAAATTCGGATGCGTGTTGAAAGTCTACAAATCCGCATTGGGAACGCGTGGAGGACTAACGCCCATACACCCTCGTAGAGGATAGGCCTGTGCCCTGCAGTGGGACGAATATATACTGATGACAATGACTGACGCAAAAAAAAAAAAATAAGTTACAAAATTCAATAGCATTATTTTTGACAATTAACCATAATAGAAGCCAAAAGAACCAAACCAAAATAAAATCAATCATCCTTAAAACGAGGTTAGTTGAATAGTAATAATAATAAGGTGTGTTTTTAACTAGAAGTTGACGATCAGCAACCCAGAAACGAGTCACATTTGTTTATAAAGAGCGACCTTGTACCAGTGACCTCAGTACTTTCTTGATTTCTCGACCTCGATTCAGTTGTACTTTCGATTTCATGACCATATTTGCCTACAACCTTGTGAATATTGGTTGTTTGCTTGTCACTGTCCCAATATTGGCATTTTTTACGTGCAGAGGTCACTTATTCCCACCCACTGTAATTCCTGGAAACCTGGAACAACTACTGCGTAACACTAGACGATGAAGAGGCTGTTTTTTTTGGAATTATTACAGCATTGCTCGGGGAGCAGCTAATGCTTATTATTATTACTGCGGACAATTGAAGGGACCACGAAGAGGCCACGCGGTAGATTGAGTAGCGGAAATCGGTGAGAAAGCGCCCGATAAGGCTATATCACGCCTTTTATCTAATAGAGGTGCTACTGGGAATGTTCCTCCATTGAAAAGGGAAGATCTTCCACCAGGCTATGTGTGAAGCCTGGGGACCGTCCGTGGTTAGTTGGACCTTGTATATATCGAATCTCTGTGATTATTTCACTTGCGCGATTCATGTCCTGTATACGATGTTATCTTCTCTGTTATAACTTGTGGGTGTTGACATCTGTAACAAGTACCAACAATCTCGTTTGTTCGCGTGCAAATAGAACGAGCGCTAAGGTGCAATAGCACTATATCGTGCTGCCATGGTATGGCCACAGGGAGCCAAGGGAATGGCTCTAATCTGTATTGGAAACCGCAGCGAATTTAATCAAAGTAGATAGATGGAGTAGGAAAAACAAGTATCCAATTTTCATCCATTGCAAACGAGAGACAGCTATAGGAAAAGCAAGGCTATTAGTGTGACAACTCTAGGGATTCCAACGCTGAGATTTTTCTTTTTAGCCGATTACAAAAAAAGGAGATACTAATCCTTTCATCTGTGTTGAACTATTACGTACTACATACTAGAAAAAGCGCTGCACGTCTCAACGCTATCTCATTCTTTGTGGGGATATCGCCAAACTTTCTTAGTAACTCGCTATAAATATCTCTATGTGGCGCACGACGTTTGTTTGTTTTGTATGTTCTAGTATGTGTATATGTAGAACTTAATAGTTCAATGGTTAGGTTAGTCAAAAGATGGCCCCGAGTTCATTTCATTTTAATTTGGTGAAGATCTGATAACGCGATTCGAAGTTACACAATACAACTCCTCAAAAGTTGACAGCAAATCATCGGAGTTGAAGCGATTGCTACCTCATGCTGAGCTGATATCGTCAGTAAGGTACCTTTTGAAATCTAAATATACGTGGGGCACTAACTGGTCCGTTCTAAAAACTTTCAGTGTGCCCTACGTATAAAAATGTATGTTGGTATATACTTATATCTGATACTAGCTGGTGCCCGCGACTTCGTCTGCGCTTCGTCTGGACAATTAACACAATATCTTTATAAATTGTAGCCTATGTGTTATTCTGATGTATAAGCTATATTATTGAAAAGTTTCATTCAAATCCATTCAGTAGTTTTTACGTGAAAGAGTAACAAACATCCATCCATACAAACTTTCGCGTTTATAATATTAGGAGGATTAATAGACTTCGACGCCGTTTGAGCGATTGAAACTGTGGTGGATTAATGACAAATTAAACGTATGCCGGGCACAGCCAGTAGAAATAGAAATATTTTTATTGTTCCAAAGTTTTTGTCTTTTTTATGGATTAACACAATAAAATAAAAACCAGACTTTTCAAGACCGTAATTGATAAAAATTCTCGGAAAGTCTGGCATGAATTGGCTTGATTGGAACAAAAAAGGGACAATTAACATTTCTCGGTAATAAAAGTCTGCCATTGATAATTAATGCGTAAGTTGTCGGTTCATTCGTATATACTAAGTATTAGGTGCATCATCAGCCTATATACATGTTCCACTGCACATTGCTTGCAGAACCCAACCGGCTGATGGGGCCCAAGAGTTCTCGAGTAGCAACGGCGTACCGGAAAGCTCAGCGTGGATAGGCACAAGGTGGACCGACGAACCCGTTCTTCTTCTTATCGTGTGGGCAGAGCCCTGGTGTCAGAGTTTTTTCAGACAGCCATACGGCCTCTGATGTGGTTTTTATGTAACGACCTACCTACCATCAGATATAGTAGCCGGGAACAACGGCTTAACGTGCCATCCGAAGCACGGAATATTTTTTCTTTTTCAGACAATCAGGTGATTCAGCCTGCAATGTCTTAACCAACTGGGGAAAAATGCACAAAGTGACATATCTAGGTGTCCCCCGTGGGAATCGAACCCACGACCTCCGTGTCGAGAGCCTAATGCTCTTAACCATTAGACCACGGAGGCAGGCAAGAACCCGTTGAATGAGGACAGCGCAAGACCGGTCGTTGTGGCGATCCTTGGGGGAGGCATATGTCCAGCAGTGGATGTCCATCGGCTGCGATGATGACTGCAGGACGAGGCTTTCTCACACGAGCAGTGCTGTTTACTTTCAGAGCTATTTTTTGATTTAGGTCTTCAAAGTCGCGTCTGTGACGTATTGTGTGTACCACCAACCACCATGTATGTGTTGTGTATTACCATTAATAATTGTATAAAAATATCTTATGAACTTTCCCACACTGACGCTTCTAGTTTGTCGATACTGATAATGGTAAGGTGGAAAAATGTCCGAGCATTTTCGAGCATGTTCTATTGACCGACATTCACACTTTTAGTGCAAAACAACGCTGCTGTCTGCTGGATTTGATTTTACTGTTGCATACTATAATGAAATAAAGTTCCAAAGGTGGTCAAAGGTTTTCAGTAAATTTTATACAATTAGTATATGGAAAGGCAATACAGCATTCTGCAAACTATTGTTGAAGTTTGGGAAATCCTCATAATGAAACTGAAAATGTGTGGCTGTACCCACCATGGTACAGCCACACACCAGCCTGTAGACTTTCCCAATGTTGGGACTTTATGTTTTAATGAGCTGTTTTACTAACAATAGATTAAGTTCCACTGGTACGAACACGTTTATGGATTACTGTCTGAAATACAATGGGATGTCAATTCTAAGCCAGAATCACAAGGCTGAAGATTGTATGTCTGTATGTAGTTACATAATACGCCAATTACAAACCCCTAGGATTGAGCAGTACTTTGAAGTTCCAAAATTCACAACGCTATCTTAGAGCCCGTGACGTCACAGACAAGAATCTTCCTCCATTATCACGCCTGGAGTACTAACGCAACCGCGATTGACCCCAAACAGCCTCTCTAATGTACCCTCGTTTCTGGCACCATTTGTTTTTATGCGATCGTATTTAGGGGGTTAAACTATTATCGTGTGTGCCTCGTGTTGAATATTGAACTCTGTTTGGTGACTGACAAAGTTGAATTTAGTCTGAAGTGTTTCTGCAAGTGCATTGGTTGGATTAGGTTGCCTACAAAAAGTTGTTCATCGCAGACTTGTGGTTACGGATTTTCCATATGACTGTCTTGGGACGCCCCGCAGTCTGTGATAGTCTTCAAAAAGAAAAAAAAAACGAAGGTTGCCATTGTTTTCTTTCAACGTTTTCTTTTCTGAATGCTCGTTTTATTTCCCCATAACATTATACTTTTTCACGTTGGTAGAAAGTGCTGTATATATAATAATATACAGCACTTTCTACCAACGTAATCTATAATATATAATATGGATTAAAACATTCCGGGAAAATACAGATTTTTTACTTGGTCCCTTTGATCTTCCAATCATGGTGGATGATAATTTTATTATCGCTCATCTGAGAATTGTTCTAAATAGTCAGTTACACGCAGAAAGATATTTATTTTTTTTTTTTTTTTTTATATGATTTTATGTTTAGTTTTAGTTACAAAACTCTGATTCTCCAGACACATCCGAGTTCATGCCAGGAACCAAAAAGGGTCGACATGGACAGATACGTCGTGGAGGACAACAATATTGCTTATTATTAATTAGGCTAAGGCTGTCGTCGTGTTGACATACACCTAGGTATTATAATGCTTTTTGGCGTAGTGGAACTTCGGTATTGAAAACGATCACCGAAGTAAAGCAACGTGAGATCCTGACCGGATCTCTCGTTGCTTTTCTTCGGTCTTTGGATGCGTGACCGTTTTAGTGGTATTTCATCTTGAGCGCCTCCGTACTTCGGAAGGCACGTTATCCAGTCGATTCTGGTTACATTAGATGAGAGAGGACCTATCTTTCGACTACCTAGACGTAGGTTTACGAAATGACTTATGACTGTGTAAGCAAAAGAGATTGTGTCAGGATTTTAGCTGACAGAGATTAATTGTCTCTGCCTACCGCAATGGGACACAAGCATGAGTATATGAATGTATGCATGAATGTATATTCAATTTTAACAATATTCTTTTTTAGGAAATTTAAGGTTTGAACGCCGTTTCAAATAGTGATACTATCTTATTGCCCTTTCTTCTTCTTCTTATCGTGTGGGCAGAGCCCTGGTGTCAGAGTTTTTCAGACCGCCTTACGGCCTCTGACGTGGTTTTTATGTAACGACTACTACCACCAGAGATAGTAGCCGAGACCAACGGCTTAACGTGCCATCCGAAGCACGGAATCATCTTTCTTTTCAGATAGTCAGGTGATTCAGCCTGCAATGTCCTGACCAACTGGGGAAAAACGCACAAAGTGACATATCACTAGGTTTCCCCTGTGGGAATCGAACCCACGACCTCCGTGTCTTGCCGTCCAGTCAGAGCCCAATGCTCTTATCCATTAGACCACGGAGGCAGTCTTCTACTATAATACTTATTTACATATACAACCGCACGATAGTTGATAGATACATATACTTTTAGATTTTGCCCTTAAAATCACTGCAATTATAGCCTTATTCCTTAATCGCCTTACACGACACCCTCAGGAAGAACTTTACCTAACTCATCATTCAAGACCCATCCCCTTAAATTCAAAATACCAAACAGCAAGTCAACCGACTTTAATTAATGTTCTCAATTAACTTAATGCTCAGCGCTTAAGTAGTCATTTCGGTAACATCTCGAAACAGAGTTCATTATAGAAATGTTGTACAATCATTAGTTATAATGACAGTTGCTACACAACTTTGAACCCATTAGGTATGTCGTCAAAGTCTAACGATGGGGCATGTCTTGTGAATTTATGGAAAGTAGATCGGAGATACGACAGTGGGTTGATATTGTTGATCTGTCGTTGAGTTTCTACCTTTTTGCTAGGTCTTCATTATTTTTATGTAAAGTCCGCACAAATTATATACTAGATTTTAAGTCAGATAATAAGCTATCAAACAAAAAAAGTTTCATCAAAATCGGTTCAGTAGTTTTTGAGTGATGCTCATTCAAACAAACAAACACACAACTAAACAAACAAACAAACAGACAGACAAAAAATCCAAAAAATTGGTGATACCTTTTTAGGTATTTTTAAAAAAAAGTTACGATATGGTTTTTACCATATCGTAACTTTTTTTTGTTAATATCTTCAATGTACAGACAAACTTCCTGTTACAGTTTTATAATAGTTTATAAAAACAATATTAAACCGGAATACCGTTTCTTCAATTCGTTCATTCAAATACGTTAATTTGTTAAAACGATTTTTTTAGACCATAGTGAATTTTTAATGTAGTGTAGGTATTAGTACGCGCTACAATAGTGTGTGTGCATCAATATATACTCAAACACTGATGTTTTACGTTATAAAGACATAAAAATACATGAAAACAACTATAACTCTAAATAAAACAAAAAGTATAATATCTACTGCAACTTCAAACGAATCTTAAATCAAATTGAACTCAGACGAATAAAGTCAGAGCTCCCCAATCAAATGCAGACACACATAAAATTCTACTACTATACTGGGTAGTTACCTATCTAGCTGGATAATAAAAGTTTAAAAAGTCTGACTTATAAAAAGCATAGACTTTTATTTTCTGGCTAGATTTTATTTTGAAGCGAAACCTGCAATCACTATCAAAACAGGTCAACAAAAAAGTTTTACTCCCTAGGATCTCATTGCAAAGGTATCTTTTCCTTTAGAAATGCGAGAGAGAGTGGATTATACTTTTGCATTTTGCATGCTTGCCCAATAAGCGGAGAAAAAGAGAGTGTCAGGTTATTTAAAAGGCCTTTTAGCCCAGTCATTTTACGGTTTGAGCCGGGACTAATTAATAATTGATTTTTTTTTTCGCTATAATATTTAAGAGCCAATTTGAGCCTAGAAATGTTCCAAAATTAAAAAAAAAATCGTGTCAGCAACAGTTCCAATTTAAAATTTTGCTATTATCTCGCTCTAAAAAACCAGACGGTGAATTTTTTTTTTGCATACATATATAAGGCTTTACCATTATACATACTTCAAACATGGTGTGAATATTTTTGTCTACTTAGAAGGTTTTGAAAAATACGTTCGTATTTTCTAATAAAACCTCATTTTTTAAATTTTAATGCCTATTTTATTGCTCAAAAATAATTTGTATTGATAAATCTAAGTCAAATGAGTGCATTGGTATTAATATTATTAATTAAAGCCTTCTGGGACACACAATTTCGATTTCTATGTTGCGTAGCGAATTTTTGTTTAATTTGTTTTAAGATAGTCTTTTTGTCACTAAATGGTGCCGGTTACAGTTTAAAAGTCCAATTAATAATTACTCCCTACCCCGCCTAACAAAACTCCGTAGAATGACTGGGCTATTTTACGAATACAGTAACAAGGTTATCTATCAACTACGTATGCACTCTTCTAAGAACAAAAGTCCATTCCTGATAAAATATCTCTTAAGGTAGACATAGGATCATCATCTCAGTTGATAAACGTCCACTTGCCTGGTCGTCGGGACATTACATAGAAAAATCTAAGGTTTTCTATGAAATTATTGTCGCGGGGTCTCTGCCGAGTGCCGCAGTATTCGTTTGTCGTGCTCCAAACCAAACCGTTACTTAATCTGGAATTAAACATTTTAACAGGTTCTTAAAACCTTAACTTGTCTCTCAAAAGCTAGAAGCATAGGTATTTAAAAGTAATGACAAACACGAACAAACTAAGTTATAGGCACAAAATCAGAGCAACAATCATCACATCTGTTAGATTATTTACTCTAATCGAGATTCCCTGAACTCAGTCCTTAAACTAAGAGGAAAGGCTTAACAGTTTGATTATGAGAGCTCTAGATTTCAGTTATCGAAGTTCAAGTTTCGGGTGATGATAATTTTAGAGAAATGCGAGGTTTCAATAGTTTAGTTTAGGGTCTTGTCTAGGACTAAATGGTTGTATTGTTTATGTTAAACCCTCTTCATATTGTATAGTTATCCGTTTGACTTGTTACACTTGTAAAGTTTCTAAGTGATTATACCTACATAAAAACTTACGACTTCAATCCGTTTCGGGATAGATAGATAGATAGATAAACAATTTATTTTCATAAGTAATAAACACATAATATTACAGTTTACAATTAATTGAATCAGGCGTTACTTTGCGGAAATCCACGACTAATATGTAGATGACACGATTGTGTTGTTGGCTCGGTGTCGGACGCTCGGCGGAGTAACAACTCTGTTTCGAACGTTCGTCGGTCTAACTCCTGAGGATGCTCCTTGGTGGAACGAAACACGTGTAGAGTAGAAATTATTTGGTGGGCAGGTTGTGTTGCATAACGTAATACAACTTTGTCTACTAGGTACTTGGAAGCGGAGGTCTTGATACAATCGTGTCATCTACATATTACAGTTTACAACAAGTTTACAAAACAAGAATACAACGAAACATCAATAGAACAATATGTAATTTATTGTATGCTACAGCAGCAAATAGGTCCCAGCTCAACTTAGACCTTGCCCGAAAGGTTGTTGATTTTCAGACGAAACCTTTTTAGTAGTAGTCAGACGCAGCAACCAATGAAATGAGTAAATAAGTAAATGTAAGTTCAAATGAAATATAGTCATGGAAGACAGTGTAAAAAGAATTTGAATAATATTATAAATAAGTATTAATACATAAATAAAATGTTTATTATATTCTAAATTATTATTATAATTATGTATAGCCTAAAATTGGGTACCTAGTGAAACTATGATACAAAAGGTACGTTACGGATAGTCAGAAACATAACTACAAATACCAACTATATGTCTTTAAGCGTGCATTTTTAGCAAGGCTTACCTTAAGTATATTGATGCTCATCACCATCAATTATGCCTTGCCATTTATAAGAAACCCTTTATCCCTTAGTCTTCTACGACTCCTACTGGGAACTGTGGTGGTCGATTCTATGCCGAAACCACGCGACATGTTGGAACTGTTATCGAAAAGAGACTGGGCAACTTTATATGGAGCCTATGAACCAATAGAGATGGTAGTATTGCATATTTTTTGTGTGACCTTACCTCATTACTCATAGAAAGGCGCATCAAAATCGGCTCCGAGGATTTTGAGAAAATCATGTTTCATTTTACTATGAGATCTTAGATACTCTCATCGTATTTTATAACCCAGCAAATATACAACACTCCCATCTTTATTGGTTCAAGGCCACTCACGCCCAGTCTCTTTTGACTGAACCATGATCCAACTGAAACATGAGGTCCAACGTGTCGTGGATGTGTCATTAGCTTTATTAGCTTTCATACATTCTACTGTAGGAACAGAGCTTCTCCATGGTCAGGCATTCTAACTAGCATATCTTGAATGAAGTAAGAACTGCTGATGAATGGCTGATAATGATGCTAATTAATATGACGGCCCGATAGCTCAGTCGGTATTGAACCTGTCTTCTATGCCGAGGGTCGCGGGGTCGAATTCCAAATATTTGTATGATGAATATGAATATTTGTACCCGCAGTCATAGATGTTTGTATCTATATCATGAAATTGATATCATTAGCATCTTTTTAAAATAAGAGTCTACCCATCATACTGAACAACTTTTTCTATGAGAGCAATCTGACCAAAAAAGAAATCAGCTGTTCCATAATAAACTGCAATGCCTATCATACTCAACTCTGATGTTTGCAAAAGCAGATTTTTTTTTTGCTCCTATCGGTTTGCTCCCATAGTTAAAGTTGTTCAGTTTGATGGATAGACTTTTAGTTTAAAAGGATGCTAATGATATCAATTCCATCCTTTATTTATGTATTCTATACAGGGTGAAATTGATATCATTAGCATCCTTTTAAACTAAGAGTCGACCCATCAAACTGAACATCTTTTACTATGGGAGCAAACAAATTGGATCAAAAAAAAATCTGCTTATGCATACATTTGAGTCGACTAGGTACTGCAGTTTAGTATGGAACAGCTGATGTCTTTTTTGCTCCGATCGGTTTGCCCCCATAGTAAAAGTAGTTCAGTTTGATGGGTAGACTCTTAGTTTAAAAGGATGCTAATGATATCAATTTCACGCTGTATACAGTTGTCTAGTCATCAAATACGAGTCCAGGCTAGATTCTTAATGTGACTAGATAATTTGTGTGAAAATGTCGAAGATATTTATTTATTTAATTTTGTATATGTATTCAGAGAAACTCCTTACTAACTTTATTTACAAGAATTACTACTGAACTAGTTTTACTTGACTAAGTTTAAAACCAAGTGATTAAGTTTCAGAGTTTAAAATAGATCTTCCGGTGTTTCCAAGATGATGCAAATAGGAAAAGTCACTTACAGAAGTTTGAAATTAAGTTTAAATTGAATTACGCAACGGATTTGTTGTGATTACATTGCGAGTTATTTTAGTTAGTGAAGAGCTTAGACGTCTCGTGTTAAGAAATAAACATCATCATCATCAGCCTGTACAGGATGTACTAATACACGCTAGTAATATTTAAAGGGGTAGTTAACACTTCGGAGCCAACATTGAGAAAAAAAACATCTGCTGTTTCATATAAATTAATTAATTAATTACTTGACTCAAATGTTTTTTCGATGTTGTCCTCTTATTTAAAGTTGTTACTAGAGGGTGTTTTGTTACATCATGTATACGTCCCAAAAGTCCCACTGTAGGGCACAGGGCTACCAGGGCTACAGGGCTGAAGGGAGTTAGGTGTAAGGGCGTTAGTCCACCACGCGTGCCCAATGCGGTTAGGTAGACTTCAAACACGCATCACAATTTTTTCTGCAGTGTTTTCTGGTTTCCTTACGAGATATCTTCCTTTACCGTTTGAGAGCAGTCGGTATTACGAATAAGAATTAACTCTCAAGAAATTAACATAGATATTTAAAACTGTTCTATAATATAACTGAAAAAGAAAGTACTTGTAATATACGCAAGCTTAAAGCATTACCAAAGTAAATAAGGACATTTAAGATGGTTAAGATGTAGGTATCAAATGTCAGATTAAATACTAATCGTATCCACTTGATCACGCACGCATATGCTCACGACTATATTCCCTGAGGGGGTAGTCAGAGATATCTCCCAAGGTGCGCCACAAAACTCTATAATATGCCTTCCTTATCCAGTCGCTCCCCGCTTACTTTTTTGGTCGCTTAATTTTTGCACAAGTTTATTTTCTATTTCCAATAATATATTTTCTAAACCGAATGAAATACAAGAAACTAAATTCATTTGTTGGCAAGAAAAGGCTTGTAACAAATTTTATTTCACCCAAAAGGCAAGGACAAGAAAATTTTCAGTGACATAGAAACTTACAGAACATTATTCCACGTAGGAATTCCCCGAACAGTACTCCCACACGTACGTTTTAGAGACGACAATTGCTTGTTTCTAGAGACTCCGTAAGTTGGAACGGTGACCTCAGTTCAGTTTACACAACTGTCACATGTAAGAATTCATATATCTAACGCAATAAGGACTAAAATAGCTTGATTCGGAGGTCTTCATAAGTAGAACAGAGCCTAGTGGTACAATGAAAACTTAAACGCTACTGCGCAAGTGGCGTGTGTACGAGTCTCTAGGGTTATGTGCGGAATAACGCTAGGGTTGTCGATGAGAAAAAAGAGTTACATTTTATAGAAACTAAATTGAAACTATTGCAGGTGTCATTGAGTTTGATGACTCATTAGTCATTACGAAATAAGTAATCATTGACAAAAAAAAACATTTAATTATATCTTTTGTAAAGAAAACATCGAATTATCATTACTGTAATTGGAAAATGTATCATGATGAACCTCTCGGTAACACCAAAGGATACGGTACGACCATGAAAATAAATCCGCTCGCCAATCTTCGTTTGCGCAGACCAGACCAGAATCTCCGTCAAAACCAGAAGACATTTAGTAATTAAAAATCAATCATGCGCGGTAGTCGAAAAGGTTGTAAAATCCGGTGCTAAAAAATCTTTCTCTCCCGTCGAATAGCAGACTGACGGACACTTCGCAAGCGCGCGAAAATTATGAAATAGCGGCAAGGGATTTTAGGCGCGCGAACGTGGCTCATCCTGATTGGCTAATATCATTTCGCGCGCTATTAAATTTTTCAACTGCGCCGGTACATCGGTAAGACTTATAAACATGGTATTACGTGGTATTATTGTATGAAGGTAGCCCTATATTTCAGTGCATGCTATGTTTTCTTAGTACAAACTAAGTGGAACGCTGATTTTCGATAGACAGCTTCCGCCATCTATCGGTTATGTTTCGAAGCACTAAGTGTTGAACTAGGGTTCATATCGGAGTAACAACGTACTACACCTCACGCGCTGCGCTGTAGTAGTGAGAGATTTCGCCCATATCAATTACTGTCTTGTTGGTCTAGCGGTCTAGACAACCGGCTTACGATTTGGGTAGCTAAGGTTCGATCCTCGTGTCGGCTGATCGTCTTTTTCAATTTATTTCATAATGTGGCGCCCCCTTGTGCTAATAAGCGGCAACGCAATTAGGACATCCTAAAATTCAAGGCTAGTTACCTATCTATATCCAATATACATATTAATCTATGTTTCAGTGGTCCTACTGCGCATGTGTGTCCATCATTATTATAGATGGTGGATCTCATCAAAATGTTAGAAAATAATTTTTCTACCATTATAATATTTAAACATTTTAAATAAAAAATATTCTTCATAGCTCTTGTGTACAAGACAACTTCTGGTCGGCAGCTCCAGCTCCTCTCATTAAATACACAAAGGTGTTTTGTTCGAAAGTGTTTCTTTTATTCAAGATTGAAAGGTCGTTATTTCTTTCAATGCTCCTTACATAACTCTCTCATCATTACTAGTCTTAAAGCACGCTTCTAATCACTACTCTACGACACTATAAGGCTGCGTTTTCACCAGAGATGTGCGAGGTAGCGAGAGGCGGTGAGCGAGGAAAAAATCGTCCAATGAGAGTGCTTCAATTTCGCGATGACATGATCGAACGAGCGCGCTATTGGCGGATGGTTTTCTCGCTCACCGCCTCGCTACCTCGCACATCTCTGGCGGAAAAGCACCCTTACAATCTTCTTATCCTGAACCAACGTAGGGATCTAACGTGTTTTTTTTAATCGTGACATTCGAAATCATGATCGAATGAATACTTTGCACTCCAAGTTGAAGCTCGGCCACCTGCGGTAATATAATTACCGAAACCGCAAGCTCAAACGTGTCATATACCTTCACCGCAAAGATTGGGTACGGCAGCCACATCCGAGCACACTAGCGAAGCACATTATAACAGCAGAAATAGCAATAGCTACACCCTGGACCCTTAATACAAAAGAGCTCGCACTAACAACAGGCTAGCACTTGTAGCTGTGTCGTTCACCTTCTGTACCACCGAGAGGAGGTGAGGTCAAAATTGTTGGGGGCACGTACTAAATGTAGGTCTTTAACTAAAAATTCTTTTTATTCTGTGCCATAGCCGTTTCTTCATGGAAGACACAGCAACTATCTTTTGCCAAAAGTTAACATTATCATTCTGTCATTAACTACTTTCAGAGAAAATTTGGGACGGACACCGAAGTCGTTATTATAGGTGTGCCATTTTTAATTCTGATTATTGCAATTTTAACTCGAGTCACGGATCATTGTAATATTAATTTACATACTTACAAGACGCTGTGACAACCCTACGTTTTATTACATGACCTTGCAGCTGAATGCCACTGCAGCGAATTCAGAATTGAATATTTATTCTCAAATATTTTTGGTACCAAGTACAGTTTGATGCTTCCAGATAAACTTTATTTCGTTTGTTTAGTCGACTTCTACATCTACAATTCTACACTATTATAAAACTGTAAGAGTGTGGATGTATATAGAAGATTTTTTACATAAAACGGTTACAACGTGATGTTTAGATGTTTCTGACTTCAGATTATAGATTAGGATTCTTTCTGTCTGTTTGTTTACTTCTTAGTTCGAGCATTACATCACGCAAAAACGACTAGACCAATTTTGAGGAAATTTTTTATGTTAAAAAGCTTATGATTAGATTACAAATCTGGTATACAGGGTGTTAGGGTAAACAGTTGCATTACTTTAAGGGTTGATTGTACGCAAAGAAACCAATAGGAAATTCGCAAAAAGAATTTTCGACTTTACATACTAAATGCAATCGGCTGTTCAAACGTTTGTATGAAAAATAAAAAAAAAATCACTTTTCTTATAGGTTTCTCAGGGAAAGTTGTTCAGTATCATGGGTAAAAATAAATCAACCCTTAAAGTAATGAAACTGTTTCCCCTAGAACCATGGATATTATCTTCGCTACTGACTGGCTGGAGCGGTAAGTCGCGGGCAAAATCAAGTATAAAATACATTTGCTGCCCTCTGCCCCGTCTGCGACGTCCATGCTCGACGTTGCTTATTTAGCTTCGAAGAATCAGAGTATTTCCCAAGCACGCGTTTGAAGCAAACGATCTCCATCTGAACAGTTTTTTTCTTTGCCTACATTATCCCACTACTGGGCCTAGGTCTCCTATATTGCATGACACTATTTAAATAGACAAGTACGAGTTTTTTTTTGGGAATTTTAGTAAAAACTCTTGATTGAAACGACTCAGTGAGGAAATATTTTCAATCTCAATTTTTCTCATTAGAACTTCGATTTTAGTAATTGGTATTTGAAAACTATTTTACGCGATACTTAACGCCAAAATGATGTATATTATTGGAATTTGACGGATAATATGGTTGAAAATAGTGATTTGATACACAGGTTTCATTAAATTACAAAATTATCGTGGATTATCGTGGATTATCCAGGAAATTTTGTGAATTATCGTGCGATACCCGATTTTTATTTTCTATCGCATGCCCCTCAAAAATATCGTGGATCTAGGATAATTATCGCACGTCTGGCAACACTGCAACAAACGCTAGCTTAACTTAATACGGAATCCGGTTAGATCCAGTTTTCATTAGCAATTTCACATTCTGGCCACGTAGTCATTAGGAAGACTTGCCTTCATTAAAATAGCTTTCTTATTAGCTCGGCGTAGAGTTCATTATGAAGTTAGAGCTAGTGTTACATTACATAGGGTTGGGTAGTATCAAACTATAGCAATTTAATAGTTTCTTGTAGTTTTAAGACGTCTTGCGTAGTTAATACAGAGGACGGTAACATAGATGGAATCTTTTAGTTGTAATTAATACATAATTTTTTTAAAAACTTTATTTTACCCACTGCTGGGCAATGAGCAATTATTATATAATGCACGCAAAAACAAAATTGGCTATATCGGGGGCGAAGCCGCAGTGAAACGTCTTGTACCGAGTAACGTTTTTTTTTTTTAAATCTTTATTGAAGAGCTTGGCCTGAGGCTATGTCGCTCTGTGGGATTTTCTATTGGGTAAGTTCACAGACATTATAATAACAATAAAAAACTAGTAACTACACAGTGAAGAAATAGAAAAATAAATAACTACAAATTTAAGGTTTTTTTGTAGATGGAGTACATTCCCTTGGCAGCAACCGACGTAGGTGCAGCCAAGGCACAATTACAACGCCCGATATTAAGAGACGGCAAGCCGTCAAACACCAACGTCTCCTGAAGGCCTCGCCCCGCTATCCTCTAAATAATTGTAATAAATTAATGGCTATACTTAAAGTAATAAGTGATCTTGTCATAACATGTAATGTAATGTAAATGTTAAGTGACTGTTTGTTTCTACAATACATAAATAAATAACATATTTCGTTACATTATGGTTTTTGCGCAATTCATTTGAAAAGAATATGCGGGTTGGAAATGGATCAGATTGGCACAGAACCGTGAGGAGTGGCGCAATAAAAGGGAGACTTATTCCCAGCAGTGGGTTGATGTGGGCTGATTTGGTTGATTGATGGTTTTTGCAAGTGACCCTCAACTGATCGAAATGAAATGATGATAATGAATATTCTAAAAATTCATTGCTATGGTTTTGGTACGATTAATATAATTCATGAAAATTTTGTCTTAACCTTATCTTAAACCCTATAAACATTTCAAAGAGCTGAAAAATGACAGAAAGGTCTATTATTTCTGACCGTACATATCTGACAATTAGAAATATTTGTAGAGAAATAAAACTAACGATAATTATAGTAATTTTATGTCATCTGTAGAAGTTTTTCTTCAGGTTCCTCTCCATCATTGAAGGTTGGCAGTCAGCTCTGCATAACGCTGCCTATCTCTCGTCAAACGAAACAGCTCTTTGACGCTGGCAATGCCTGTCCACTCTTTAATCATGGTTCCGTTTTGCCGCTGTTTTGTTAAATATCTGTTACTTTTGAATCCGAATTTCTTTTTAAATTCCTTAATTGCAGGTGCTGCAGCCGTAGCCCATAAGGATAAAATATAATAAAAAAAATATAATATAAAAATAATTGCCAAATATTAATATTCATCACACAAATATTTGCAACATTACCCTAAATATAACACACTGCCATGCTACGGCCGCAGGGAAGCACACATTACAAACACCCTAGCTTCTAAAGATAGGGTTCATGAACGCAAAATAGGCGCCTAAGAAGTCTAGTTGTGGAAAACGAGCCCGATAACCAATAGGGTATGAATAGGGTTCATGGAAATAACAGCCTTATTGGGAGGAGTTCATTATGAAGTAGGTCCCTCATATAACACGGGATAGTATCAACAATACGTGGCCGCGTGGGGTGCAGACGTGACTTGTTACCTTAATATGTAACGTCGTCGATTTGCTAGGAAGTAACACAGTATTTTTAGAATTCTTCGTATGTTTTCGTGTAAAAAGTAAATATACGTAAACTTAAGACAATTATCCCTTTCATGGTAGTCAGAAACATAGCTACAACTACCTAATTTTAAGCATGCCCTTGTAGCAAGGTTCAACTTTAGCACATTCAGGGCTTCAGAATGAAGGACAAAAACACAGCATGAGGAACCTTGAATTAAACGAACACTACCTATCCATCTATAACGACACGCCTCTTTCCATGAGGGGTAGGTAGAGACCAAGACCATTTGCTACGATTCTTACATACCTCTCTCATCTCATTTACAGACACATCCGGTTTCGAGTACTCTGCATCACACCTTTCTGTAAAGGTCAGGACTATTGATCGACGGCGAACGACGGCAGGCCCATACAAAAAAAAACACGATAAGCATGGGAACTCGTTCGGCGAGGATGCGGAAGGTGTGCCATACTAAACGTGCTTTTTGTATGGACCCTCCATCGTTCGCCATCGGTCAATTTGTCGATTTGAACAGAGTATGAGGGCGCCCTCTGCCGACACTTCCAATCAAATTCGCACAATAGATCTCTTTCGTACATCTGCTGTCATTCAATCTGTCATTCTCCATTTCAACCAACGAAGCAATATCTTTCTCAATTCTTGTCACGATGCCTACTTTCAAATTACATCGATCTCTAATCACACAATTTTCTAACACTACATAGCAAGGAACGCATTTCAACAGCATTAATCATTCTTTCATGCTTCTTCTGCCATACCCAGCACTCATTAGGACAATTAAAGGAAAACAATTGCTAGAAAATAAAATTAGCTATTTAATTAAAACCTTACCTATATTACCCTTCGTTACTAAACAAATGCATTTCCTTATTTCCACGGAAAACGGCCACAAACAATAACCAACGAAAACAAGAAATAAACCGAAATCTGGCCAACTGCGCACGGATGTCTTTTATACTCGCTAGAGGTCGCTTCATTAGTTTTTATTGTTACTGCCTACCCACCTAATTATGAACTTGGGGGCACGGTAGGGTTCGTCTTAATATTTATAAATCTACGGAGAAAATGTTTGCTTTTTGATCTGTTATCAGGTAATGGTTGCTATTTGTCCTGTTCAAATGTTGTATAAAATTCGCTTTTGCCTGCGTTTTCATCCGCATCAGCTCACGTCATCGTAGCGAGTTAAAATATATACCCGTTTTTAGATCAAAGTCACAACCTTTTAAATATACAAAAATTTCATCAAAATCAGCCCAGTTTTTGCGTGATGATCGATCGAAAACACGCCCTGCGCCATGTTTTTTTGAAATCTAGAAAATGAGACATATTCCAGTGAGGCGCTCGTAGTTTTGGAATTCTAAAAAAATATGGATGCCACCCTTATTCCTGTCGCAACCCTCTGGCAGACAAGAGCAAACAAGTGGTGTTCCTGTCGATTATCTTCACTCAAATGTTTAGGCAATGATATTTATATTTTTTTATTTATAATTAATGGACTCTTGCTTGTGCGTTAGCACTGCATTTCCGCCAGTGTCAAGTAGTTTATGGGAGAATCTTTCCCAATCTCATGGATTGTTTTTGGTTAAGAACAAGAAGAGATTCAGGATTGCGGAGCCTCGTGGCAGGCAAAAACGCGAAGCGCGAAAACCACGCGAGACCAGTGCTCGGGTCAGTACCTGCAACGTGACTCAATAATACTTATTCTAGTGGTAAAGCCATAGATTAATGCTAGTGTCACTACCATATCAACATAGATGGCGATTTCTGCTATGGTAGAGCACTAAGCATTCGCGTTTGTATTACACGTTAGATCAATTTTTAATTCTAAAACGAAAAGCTAGTTCGCTTTTCGATCAACAAATACGAAAAACAAAAATCTAATTCAAAGTCAAACTTTTTCTCAACTATCCATACAAACACGAACACCGAATAACAAAAGTTTTAAGTAAAACACAGTTCAAATCCAACACGTGTCATAGTGTAATGCTAAAGGATAACTTTTCCAGGCACTGAATATTTAAAACAACATCTCACTAACTTGCTGTTCAACTAATCCCCTACTATTCCAGTCTAGGCTATAAAGCTCAAATATTTACGCGTAGGTCACCTAGATACAGGCACGCTTAACTCTGTTGATGAGTTAGGTAAATAGTTGATAACTGCTAGTATAGTGAGCAACTAAAGTTCCTTATTGAGTTTATCCTGTTAAAAGTATCAGAATCTAGCCAGGGTTTTGTATGATGAATTGATGATTGATGACTAAGTAGGTATATATAATTAATACTTGATTATACGTGTTAATGAATTAACGCAAAACTAGAAAGTAGTTTGTTTAGAATCTAGAGCAGAATCCAATTATCATGGTTTCAACATAGGTAATTTTTTTCAAAATATTAAATATATTGTTTGTAAAATTTAAAATTTACTGAACCCGATGTCAATCCACCGCACGGGCACACTCACCCTACTTACTACCAAAACAAGATTATTAAAATGTATCCATGAGTACATTAGCGCTTTCATTCATTGCTGAAATGATAACAAATAATGTTTGCCTCAAAACTTAAAATGCGAATAACATTAAATTTTAACTATCAAAATAATGAAATTATCGTTTCAATCTAATTATTTTGTTATAAATCAGTTGGGGTGTTTTGCGCTTATTCATTAACACGTTGTATAATATAGAATATTGAGTCTAAAAAGTAAGTATGTACAAAATTACAAACTTAAGAGTAGGTAAGTATAATATACAGATTTACAGGGGGCCACCGCACAGTCAAATGCATTTTCTATCTATCTTACGACAGATAGAAAATGCATTCGAGGTCGCTATAGTAGGTTAAGTTAATATTAATTGAATTTCCAACATAATATAAGTTGTTCATGAATAAATATACAAATCATATCCATTATATAATTATAATTATAAAACGCGTCTTGATTGTGTTCAGTGTTCGAATATTCGAGAGTAATATTCATATTTTCGCCGAAACGTATGTCTGTATCAAGGAAATTAAAAAAAAAATTTTAGACGTTATGAAACGCTAAGAATAATTACAAAATTTTCTCACGCTCATTGTCATAAGCTGTGACACATGCACGCGTTCTATATACGTATACATACATTAAGGTGGTTTCAGTCCATACAAAAGTTTGACGCACAATACGCGTAGACGGAATAAAAAAAAAGTAATATTTTATATATGGAAAAATAGTTGCCGCGTCACAAATAAAATTTGCAATTTATAATATAAGGTCTAACAAAATTAGGTGAAACTATTTTAAGGGCATGATCAGACCATCAAACTGAATAACTTTCTCTATGGGACCAATATCGAAATCGCGAAAAAACAAAAAATCTGCAGTCCCATAAATTTTTCTTCGAGTAGGTTTGTATGGAACAGCTGGTGTTCCATACAAACCTACTCGAAGAAAAATTTATGGGACTGCAGATTTTTTGTTCGCGATTTCGATGTTGGTCCCATCGAGAAAGTTGTTCAGTTTGATGGTCTGATCATCCCCTTAAAATAGTTTCAGCTAATTTTGTTAGACCTTATTAATTACGAAGATATAAAGCTTTTAAAATTTTGTATGAAAAATTTCAAAGCTTTATATCTTCGTAATTATTTTATAAATTATTTATTACACTATGACTTGGAGGCGTGTTCCCACTTTAGTGAAACATGGCCTTTGCTCTGTTCAAAGTTCAAGTGCAGCGTCAAAGTTTTGTATGAAATTGACCATTCTGCAACCTTAAGGTGCGATTTTATGCCATATAAAACTATTTCTATGACAGTGCACGGCAACCTCACGCTATTTTTTCAACTTTATTTTAATCGTGATTTCGTTCATTTATCAATAAAAACTGCTCGGGCATTTTCCTGTTCAGTGTGAAATGACCAAAACTTGACCAAAAACATAATTTAATAACCATTTACACCCCATGACGAGTATAACATTAAACAAAATACGTTTCACCTCGTTTACGATCGTAAATATTAACGTTACGCAAACTGCATCGAGACGAGCGTTATCGTTACGATAATGTTTCCAGAAACGCTTTTCGATATAGAATAAGTGCGTTGGTCGATTAAGAATGGTTCGTAAATTAATATTTATGAACGTGTTTAAAGATGATGGAGATTATAAAGGAAATTTTATGAAATTTAATCGTAGTAGACCTGAAAAACAGGCGTTTATCGCTTAGTGAAGCGTTCGGAAATATAATGGAAGCTAAGCAAAACAAAGCCTGTGCAGTTGTGCACGTACTTGAAGGGTGTTTGAAATACGTGATACAGGGTGTAAACTTAAATGCGTAACATACTTAAGGGGGCGCTTTAGATCATCAAATAGAACAGCTTTTACTATGGGACCAACAATGAAATCGCGAAAAGAAAATTGGTTGTGTCATAGAAAATGTTAATAGCTACCTATTCGACCAAAATGTATGGGAAAGCAGTTACATCAAGAATGAAAGAATCAAACATAGTTCTTCTTTTATCAAGTTGATATACCGTGTCATTTCTCATTGAGTTTGTCTTCCCCTCGTGGTGAACATAGACCTAATAAAACTTCAACCAACAAACACCCAAGTCAATAAATAAAACCACACATAAAAATAAATGTAGGTACAACTCCTAACTTCACAAAGTTACAACTTATTAGGAATATCTTTTTGTCGGCAAGTTTGTCCGTCCCCAAACGCTACAAATCAAAAGAAGTGTGAGTGAGACGACCCTAAGAAGTGAAACTAGTTTGAGGTGACCCTAAAGAAGTGGAACTAGTGTGAGGTGACCTTAACAAGAGATAAGGCCCCGGAGGTAAGTCGGAAGACTTATTTTTCTCGCGTTCATCGGGTTTGGTGCAAGTTGAAAAATTTAGGCGATTTTATTGTAATTTACCTGGTTATTTTATCAATGTACATCATATCTCTCCAGCAGTCGACTTTTTTCTGCTGAAAAGCATTTTGGTTTCTGAGTGCTAAAGTACATGTGAAGACTGTGAAGTTATAAACTGTAGGCTTCCACTAAAGAGCAAAGGCCATGTTTCACTAAAGTGGAAACACGCCACCAAGAAATAGTGTAACAAATCTACTAGTGGTTTATGCTCACGCAGTGTGCGGGGGACGGGGGAACCGGCATTGTATTCGCAAAGTCGGTACCGCGCGCGGGTAAGTCTGCCTGCAAGACCGGGCGTCGTTGCACCTGCTGAGCTTCACCATTAGTAGTTTTTATTACACTATGACCAAAGCATATAGGCATGCTGCTAAAACATTCTCATGCCGCTTAATAGACCTCTGACTCTTTACGAATAACGCTTCGTAGTGGTGAAGCACAAATGCATTCGACGTGAAACCACAAAATCTGTCACTGCCAAATCCTGCTTGACATCTTACAATTCGACGGGAGCACAGTCTGTAGTGAACCTGCCTGCTGTGCCGACAGGCCGCTTGTTCGAATCCCGTAAGGGACAAATATTTATATGATGAATATGAATATTTGTACCCGAGTCATGGATGTTTGTATCTATATATGTATTCTATATCGTTGCCTAGTCCTCATAATACAAGTCCAGGTACTTTAAATGTGACTAGATAATTTGTGTGACAATGTCCAAGATATTTATTTATTAATTATGATCCCTGAAGAACAATTCCTAGATGACTACCTAAATACAATTCTTTTGCCGCTCATCGCTCCTCAATCAACCCACCTGCCTTCTCCCCAAGCTTATAATAGTTTTTCCCATCTCTATTGTTCGAAGCGGACTTGGTGAAATAAATAACACAATGTACCTTAGGCTGCGTTCACGCAAGATTCATTATTATAGCTGGACAGGTATTCTTTGTTCTGACAGCCGTAATTATGGGGTTGATAGGGCAGGTTTTTTTGTACTGAAAACAGTATTGTTTTGGGTGGATGGAGTGAAAGGAAAATTATGGTGGGTGTTGAGTTTAATGTCGTGTAAAACATTTGAGTTAAGAAATAAAGAAAATATTTTAGTAAATTTTTACACACACACTCATAACTATAATTTTTTTTATGTTTTCAGAAAAGACATTGCCCACGTGAAGAAATATATTTGTTTCAAATCGATTTACAACTAATGAATTATCATTCCTTATATATATATATAAGGTCTAACAAAATTAGCTGAAACAATTTTAAAGGGATGATCAGACCATCAAACTGAACAACTTTCTCTATGGGACCAATATAGAAATCGCGAAAAAAAAAATGCTGTCCCATACATGTAGGTCGCGTACGATTGTATGGAGCGGCTGATGTTTTTTTTTCGATTTAGATATTGGTCCCATAGAGAAAGTTGTTCAGTTTGATGGTCTGATCATCCCCTTAAAATAGTTTCACCTAATTTTGTTAGACCTTATATATATATATATTTTTTTTTATCCCTAAGATGTAATTTTTATACATTTATGTTGTTTTCATTTTTACATTTTCTCACTTCTAATATACCAAATTAACTTTATTGCCGTACCTACAGATTTCTTTGAAATAAATTTACACAATTTCAAAATAAGTGCTCATTGGAAATAAATATTTTTGTATTTGTATTTTGCTACAACTATCAAACTACTATTATCTTTTTCAGGTAGCCACTAACTAACGAAACTTTTTACTAAAAAAAAAATCTGATGTTTAGTTTTTTCTATAAACTTGTTAGTTATGGATTTAAAGTCCTACTTAAAACGTTCTGTAATGTTTTTAGTTAGGCCCTTCTATTCTTGAAACATTTAACACCCATTTATACAGGGTGAAATTGATATCATTAGCATCCTTTTATACTAAGAGTCTACCAATCAAACTGAACCAATTTTACTATGGGAGCAAACCGATCGGAGCAACGAAAAAATCTGCAGTTCAATACTAAACTGCAGTGCCTACTCGACTCGAATGTATGCAACAGCTGATTTTATTGTTGCTCCGATCGGTTTACTCCCATAGTCAAAGTGGTTCAGTTTGATGGGTAGACTCTTAGTTTAAAAGGATACTAATGATATCAATTTCATCCTGTATAACATCTCTTTGATATAACATTTTCACGTAACCTTGCATAATTTAGCCGCCTTTCTAGACAATAAACTCTTGAATTCTTATTACATGGAAACAAGCCTTTGAAAAATTTAAAACGATGTTTTGCTCTTTACCCATCTTTTTATTACTTTGAGATGGAGAATAGAAAAAAAATGTAGTTGAAAATAATTTACCTACCTACTATAGTACTATGACCTTATCAAGGTCAAACGTTCGCAATTTTAAGAAGTTCATTGTCCAGAAATAATTCAGTCATTAATATTGCTCATAGAATTAGTTTAGGTCGACGACACCGCAATTTTTTTAAGCGTGACGAATTTGTTGAAATACCATTTTGTTTTTCCATAAATAGGCGTTGTTTTTACATCACTGAAGACACGTGTAATATTTTGGCGTGTGCATCGGTCTGCAAACTTAGATAAACGATTATATATTTTTTTTAATGTAAGAATGCTAAATAGTAGGATATATACAGGGTGTAAGTGACAGCCTAGCAAATACTTAAACGGTTAACTCAAACCATCGAACTGAACAACTTTCACTATGGAGCCTGCCTCAGAAAACACGAAAAGAAATCAGCTGTCCCACACATTTGAGTCGAACAGGTACTGCAGTTTTGTATGGGACTGCAGATTTTTTTTCGCGTCTCCTGAGGTAGGCTCCTTAGTGAAAGTTGTTCAGTTTGATGGTCTGAGTTCACCATTTCCGTATTTGCTACGCTGTCACTTACGGCCTGTATAATATATATATACAGGGTGTCCCGTAAACCGACGTCAACCCGGCGGATGCTGATAGGTTAGGTCATGACTAAGCAAAATATCAAAATTTGATTTTAGTAAAAGTGTCTTAGTTTTCGAGATATTGACAGTTTTAACACAGATACTGCATAGAACATTTGTAGCCGTCGCACTCAAAATAGAGACTAAGGTAAAGAGTTTCACGAATTTCATAAAACTGTCCTTATCACGAAAACTAAGAACCTTTTCCTTAAGTAAAATGTTGACAAATTGATTGATTGATTGACTGATTTTATTTTTATTTTTTATTTTAGTGTATTTTGGTTAGGCATGAACTAACCTATCAGCATCCACCGGGTTGACGTCGGTTTACGGGACACCCTGTATATATAAGGTCTAACAAAATTAGGTGAAACTATTTTAAGGGGATGATCAGACCATCAAACTGAACAACTTTCTATATGGGACCGATATCGAAATCGCGAAAAAAAATCAGCTGTTCCATACAAACCTACACGACCTAAATGTATGGGACAGCAGATTTTTTTTCAATATTGGTCCCATAGAGAAAGTTGTTCAGTTTGATGGTCTGAACATTCCATTAAAATAGTTTCACCTAATTTTGTTAGACCTTATATACGAACATGCTGTAGATATATAGATATAGCATATTCGTTGGCACAATGGCGCTTCGGTTTTAGGATAGATCACCAAAGTTAAGTCACGTCAGGTCGTGTTTTTTTTTATCTTCTGGTGCTAGATTTTTTCGGACCACCCTACGGCCTTGATGGTTTTTATGTAATGACTTCTACCACCAGAGATAGTAGCCGGCACCAACGGCTGCACGTGCCTTCCGAAGCACAGAATCATCTTTCTTTTCAGACATTCAGGTGATTCAGCCTGCAATGTCCTAACCAACTGGGGAAAAACGCACAAAGTGACATATCACTTGGTGTCCCCGGTAACCTCCACCAACCCGCACTGGGGCCCGGGTGAGTATGGCCCATTTTCTCTACTAGCCCTAATTCGAGAGAGGAGGCCTTCACCTTGTAGTGAGACTAAAGGGCTAAAATCATATGAATAAATATCCCTACAGAACGAAAGCTTCATACAGGCAGCCGGTTGTCGTTGCACGCGTTAGAGGACGTATACGAATAGGTCTAGATATCTCGGCTGAGTGTGAGCACCAGGGCTGCAATCGCGGTAAATATTCGGTGATTGAACTGTTGTTGCACTACGTACGAACCATAACTTTTGACACAATTGGTATTGCGCTAATCGCGGTACAGCTCATGACAGCCGTTAGAGCCGTTTTGACAAATCGCTCAGACGTTATTGGCTGTCAGTTACATAGAGTTTAGCCGCGATGCGGAATTCAGCACAGTTGAATAGTAACTGGATTGCAATGTGATTAGAACTGAAACTGGATAAGAATAGAACTTAAATATTTTAATTTAGCGCAATCGGGCTCCTGTTCGTAGAGTTTATACATTGACACAGCGGCCGCTTGTATGAAGCTTTCGTTCTGTAGGAATATTTATTCATGTGCTATAACATACTTACATAATATTCTGAAGAAACCAATAAATCTTAATATAAAGCAGTCAATAATTAGCATAACTTGACGATTGCTACACAAATCACGTGTTTCGAATATAAATTTTATTAGACTAGCAACAAAATGACATCATCTTTTACAAAAAACACAAAAAAACTAAACTAAATATAAAAATGTTGAAGAGCGCCACATTACAAGCCTTGGTATAAATTTATCTGACAGATCGTAAGATTGGGTATCAAAACAGATTCTGGGATAGACAGAATTGTAGACATCTAAAAATGTGAATAAGGGATGTATTGACGAAATATGTTAACAAGTAAACAACAATCAAAAAATTTTTTTTCAGTCGAATTTAAGTAGGAGATTTAACACTTCTTTTTTGATTGTTTGACAGGCTTGCTAAGCCTGTGCCACGTAGACCATCGCTGGCCCTTTGTGAACGCCCCCTTCAAAGTTCCCTACCAATCCCCACTGCGGCCAGTAATCGCAGTAGAGTCTTGATCGGGACAGTTTGTATCTCATCTGGTGTCAGTGCCTGCCTACCTAGATGAATACTACGTTTGTACATCAGGGGGCCACAGTCACATAGGAGGTGCAGAGGAGTTTCCATCTCCTCCTTGCAGAATCTTCATCCACCTTTGTTAATGAATAAATATAATTTCATTTCACTCTTGATTTGCTAACATTTTCATAGACGCAAACAATTTCTGACACGAGCTCAATTTGTGATAATACTCATCCTACCTTACAACGTCTCATTGAGTCTACAAAACGGGGAAACTACGCGATGTATTTCGTTCTAAGAAATAAAGCGAATTCACAAAAACAGGTGAAAAACGGCGAGAGGCTATTATGCTTACCTACTCGTTGGAAACAACCAGTCACGGCCTTGTCTACGGTCAATGTACATCGAAGGTCAACTATGACAATTGACGAGTGTCGGTTCAAAACTTATTATTCTCCGCAGGGGGGCAGCCCTGGTATTCTAAATATACCTTAATTCAAAATATCAACATTTTACTATCAATCAGTCAATCCGTCGCGCGTTGTGGAGAGATATTGACACTCATGAGGTCCGGGTTCGAATCCGCACGGGCCAATGAGTTTTTCTTACTTATGTAAGTAGGACGCGTATTTTCGACTGTTCTTAAGGCCCTATGGTATATAGGACGAAACACCTTCTTCTTCTTATCGTGTGGGAAGAGCCCTGGTATCAGAGTTTTTTCAGACCGCCTTACGGCCTCTGACGTGGTTTTTATGTAACGACTACTAACCACCAGAGATAATAGCCGGGACCAACGGCTTAACGTGCCATCCGAAGCACGGAATCATTTTTCTTTTCAGACAATCAGGTGATTCAGCCTTCTAACCAACGAAACACCTTGGAGGCATCTTTTATTTTTCATTTTTCGACTAGATTTATACATTTTATCGAAACCAAAGTCATACCTCAGTATTTTTGGATAGTTTATCTAGTGAAATCATCAATTGAATACACGATTGGAATTACTTCACTTAAAAGAAAATCGTCACAAAGATGACGTATATATTATAAAGGGTTCTTCTTGATATACTTACAGATTTTTAGGGGATGATCGGACCATCAATCTGAACAACGCTTTTTAGTGGAACCAACGACGAAATCGCAAAAAATAAACAACTGATACATTTTATTTTGGTCGAGTAGGATTTTAGTTTTGTATCGAAGAGCAGATTTTTTTTTCGCTATTTACAATTATATAAATTTTTCGTTAATCGTTAAAAATAAATAAAATAAATAAATAAATAAAAATAAAGTGCTTTCTTGTATTTTTAAAAAATGTTCTCGTTTTAGAAGAACTTAAAATAGTTTCCGATTGGTATTTATACTCACATATTTACCATTAGTTTATCTAGTGAAATCATAATAAAAATCTATAAAAATACTTTTGTTAATGCTTTTTAATCGAAAATACGGTACACGCACGCACTTTTCGGAGGATTGGGCAATTGCGTTTCTCATAGAAAATATTTGTCTGACCCTTAAACGGTGAAGGAAAAAATTGTGAAGAAATATTTTTTTGATGCTGTAGAGAAGATGCGGCCAGAAACTTTACATAACTTTACGACATTACATTGTAATTGACAAAGAATATAAATACTCAAACTCAAACGGAAGAACCAACTACCACCTCCACAAGTGGGGTTTGAGGGAGTCTCCGACGTGCGACTGCGGGGCACCTGACCAGACCCTCTCCCATGTGGTAAATGAGTGCACTCTGCGATGTTTACCCGGTGGAATCGAAGAACTTCACAGGCTAACACTCGGATCCAAGCAGGAAGATAAAAATGCCATACGATATGATGATGAATATAAATACTCAAGCTAAGGTTATGCATACAATTATACACATATACCGATTAAACTAAAGATAATGTAAGTACACGTTAAAGTTAAGTACCGACCATCTCAATGCTCGTTCGTCGAGGGACTTGCAGCCGAGCTACTAGTACTAGTGCACTCTACTTGCCCCCTCGCTCAGCCACTTAGCTTCCACGTGTACTCTACATTTACTTGGGTACCCGTGGGACGAGAGATACTATATTTACTGTAGTATCTTAAGATTTTTAAGTAAGAATTTAATGGAGTATCTATAATGACTTATAGATCTGCCTTGTGGTTCCATCTTTGAGTGAACCACCGCATTTATTCCCGTGGGTGTCGTAAGTGTTCACAGTAACATTTCCACACCTTGTATATCAAGGGAAGGTGAGCGGTATTGGGAGATGCCGTTAGGCATTAGAGAAAAACATACCAACCAACACAGAAAAGAGGACCAGTAGAAATATTAGAAGGACTATTTAGTTTAAAAACTATCGTGACCAGACAGCTGTATTTACTTGAATAGGTGATTTATTGACAATAACCAACAACAACTGACGCAAAGGAAAAAAATAAATATTCTCAAAATATGATTTCAACATTAAAGGCATACGTTCGATCAGCTGATAGGATTTAGTATGGAAAGTCCGATTTCTTGTTATATTTCCTATCAGTTTCTCTGAGATTTATTTTTTAGTATTATCAAATGCAACTGTCTATCTTAACACCCTGAGTATCGGTGGCAAGCGGGCTGCACATGTATGCTACTTCTATCACAGAAAAACAATCTGTTGTTCTATGTTCCTTGCCCAACAAAAGACTAAAGTGCGTAGCAACCTCAGCCAACGGAAGTGCACGAAAAGATGTATTGAATATGGATGAGGCTATATAAAGGTGTGCCAGACTGCCAGAATAGTAGCGTGAGGCGGTCAAAGTATCTGCCTATGCAATTAAAATTATTTCTTTCTAAGAATACTCTTGACATAGGCATTATGCGAACGACATAAATACCAAAATGGTTTAATATGTGGGTCTTTATATGTAGAGCCGACTATTACTTAATCAGTGATGCGAAATTCCATGCCATATGGCCTAGATCGGGTTTCAGTGGCACCGTGAGAAATGCATCCGATGCAATATCTATATAGTACAATTGGCAATTTGATTAATTTCGTATCTAGATTATTACTTAGTGTGGTATGATAATCGATATTGGAAAACAATAGATTTTTGGTAGGCTCATAAAGTAAAAGTGATTCAGTTTGTTGGTCTGAAACGTCTCGTAAATGTATTTAAGTTGACGATTAGCACAAAGAACCATGGAGCGTGCCATGCTAGGCATCATCCATCCAGACAACCTCACAAACGTCGAGCCATCTGTTCGGTCCCAGACGACGCTCTCAACCTTAGTTCTACGTCGTTAACCGAATATCTCGCTTAAAGTCGCGGTGGGCAGGACACATAGCCAGGCAAAGTGATGGCAGGTGGAGTAAAGCCTTAACAGAGAAGTGGCCGAGATTAGGCAAAAGAGGAGTGTAATCCGGCACCTAGGGCTGACGACATCTAGAAAAGCCTCAGAAAGACTTGGATGCGAAATGAGCAGGAAATTTATGCCCTGTTGATGAGTATGATTAACGACTATATTCCCCGAGGGGGTAGTCAGAGATATTCTGAAACCTCAGAACATCCACATTTCCCTACTACCGAAACTCTGTCCAGTGTGACGGGGAGTGAGCCCGTCGCCACATGTGATGATGGACAGTGGGTACAATACATGCCTCGAAATTAAAGCATGCAACCTGCATGCACGATGTTTTCCTTCACAGAAAAGCCAGTGGTGTTATAAATCTATACATATAATAAAATCGGAAACGCAAGTCTGTTTCAACGCTCATCACGCAAAAACTACTGAACGGATTGAGATGAAAATTGGCACAAGACTTTTAAGGTCTTAGCAGATAGAGTCACGGGCAACAACTAGTCCTACATAAAATCCGAAAAACTCATTGGTACGAGTCGGTCTGGTCGGGGATCGAACCATCACCTCCTGCACGGCAGGTAAGGTTACTCGCCACTGGACCACCACGGCTGATAGATACATACATCCATGTTTAAACACTCATTTTAAAACGGTCTTAGCAACTTTGTCTACTAGTTATCACTAAGTCAACATCCTTCAAGCACTTCAAAGCACACGCCTTATGTTGGACATAAAACTTAACGATGTAGACTCGAAACTCAACCTTAAATCTATCAGTTTAAAGTCTATTTTAGTATAAAGACTGATATGAAAACAATTTTAAATTTGCCGCTGAAAAAGAAATGCAGTATCCATCTTGGTCTTTACACTTTAAAAGTTAAGGGTCAGAGAAAAGTTAGTAAGATGTAAAAGTCTGGTTCAGAGAAAAAGATTGTAAGTAATTTTTTACCAAAAATAAAGTAAGATGCTTCTTCACTTATAAAGTAACCACGGTATTCAATATTTATAATCATCTAGCAGGTAAAGTATATCTACATACAAGCATTAATAAAATTGAAAAGAAAATGGCTTGAAACACAAAAAAACAACTTGAGTTTCATTTCATGAGTACAATTTATTGAAGAGATCCCTTGACCAACTTCCGTCTCGACCATCAGACCTTTTTGACCAGTACCATACAGTTTTGATCGAAAAAAAAGAGATTAAACACGAGTGTTCTGCTACAATGTTTGTATTTTGTAATTAAAAAAATCATCAAGGGATCTTCCCTTGACCACCTTTCGTCTCCATTATCAGATCAACTCCATAATGTTACCATAATATTGAATTTTATTGGGAGCAGGCGACATTTTTATTACAGGATTCCGATGTTAGTTAGTTAAATCGATAGACAGTAAAACAGCTTCGAATTTGAATAAAATCGTTTAAATTTGAAATTAATTTCTTTTTCTGTGAAATAGAGTTTTCGGAAAAACTTGACTTACAATGTTCTACCATGGCGCAGCCGAAGTGTTTCAAGTGGTTTAGCCACGGACGGCCATATGGTGGGCGTAAAGTAGGTTATTGAAAAGTGAAAGGTTGTGTAATCGAATAGTATAAAGAGTCTGTTAGTCGTCCGTCCGTGTAATAAAATATGCTGGTTTATGAGTTTAATATTTACGATTTCGGATATTAAAACTTGTTTGATACAGCTATTTTAACTTTTATGTTAAGTGCTGTAAGACTGAATTTTGTATACCCGGTGGTTACAATTTTACGACTGATACTGGTTATTTAAAAAGTATACATAAAGTATAAAATAAAATACTCCTAGTGACAAATTGTGAACACACTAAAATATGCTTTTACAAATTATGAGCGAATTTTTAACTTTAATAATTATGTAATAGATGTTTTTTGAAACATACTCTGACCACAAGGTTAAGAGGGGATTTATAAATAACGAGCATTAACCCGCGACTTCGTCCGCACAAATTATATACTAGATTTTAAGTCAGATCATAAGCTGTCAAACAAAAAAAGTTTCATCAAAATCGGTTCAGTAGTTTTTTCGTGATGCTCGTTCAAACAAACAAACAAACAGACAGACAAAAAATCCAAAAATTGATGATATGGAATCAGGGACACCTAAAAACCATATCGTAACTTTTTTTTGCTAATATCTTCAATGTACAGGCAAACTTGCCGTTACAGTTTTATAATAGTTTAGATGCTAGGTGGACGCTGTTTCGCTCGCTGAATACCTGGCTAGTAAGGTTTGAGACACATTGACCGACGGTGAACGAAGGCGGATCCAAAAAAAAGAAACACTTAGTATAGGACACCGTCCGCATCCTCCGCCGTCGACGCGGCAAATCATGCTATGTTATCTTAGTACAAACTAAGTGGAACGCTGATTTTCCATACACAGCTTCCGCCATCTATCGGTGATGTATTGAAGCACTATGTGTTGCACTAGGGTTCATATCGGAGTAACAGCGCACTATACCTCACGCGCTGCGCTGTAGTATTGAGAGATTTCGCCCATATCAAACACTGTCTTGTTGGTCTAGCGGTCTAGACAACCGGCTTACGATCCGGGTAGCTAAGGTTCGATCCTCGTGTCGGCCGATCGTCTTTTTCAATTTATTTCATAATGTGGCGCCCCCTAGTGCTAATAAGCAGCAACGCAATTAGGACGTCCTAAAATTCGAGGCGAGTTACCTATCTATATCCAATATACATATTAATCTATGTTTCAGTGGTCCTACTGCGCATGTGTGTCCATCATTATTATAGATGGTGGATCTCACCAAATGCGGTAGAAAATAATTTTTCTAACGATATAATATTCAAACATTTTAAATAAAGAATATTCTTCATAGCTCTTGTGTACAAGACAACTTCTGGTCGGCAGCTCCAGCTCCTCTCATTAAATACACAAAGGTGTTTTGTTCGAAAGTGTTTCTTTTATTTAAGATTGAAAGGTCGTTATTTCTTTCCATGCTCCTTACATAACTCTCTCATCATTACTAGTTTTAAAGCACGCTTCTAATCACTACTCTACGACACTATAAGGCTGCGTTTTCACCAGAGATGTGCGAGGTAGCGAGAGGCGGTGAGCGAGGAAAAAATCGTCCAATGAGAGTGCTTCAATTTCGCGATGACATGACCGAACGCGTTTTTTTATGGGCCCGCCGTCTCCTTCGCCCTCGGTCTATGTGTCTTAACCACTATCGTAGAACAATTAACACGAAAGATGAAAGCAAGTGGACCACTCTTGCTTCCACTAATCACCAATGGGCCCGCCTCGTGGAGTAATTGAATTATTATGGACCGACCCAGCAGGTTTGAACACTGTCATATTCAGATACCACCGCTCTTGAATGGGACAGCATAATGAAGTGCAGTGTCTCCGCTGGTGTCTCATAATAGTTCAATGGGTGGAGTATGGACCGCTCCCTCTCATGAGAGAAGACTCTTGCCATGTTGTGGGACGTATTTAGGCTGATGATGATGATAACGATGAAAAAAAAGTCACATACTTACATAGAGTATTTTTGACGCATTAAACGGGTATTTGAATTACCTGAAAAAATTTTAATAATATTTTATAAAGAGAAATAAATTCAGGAAGAATATACAGGTGTAACGGAAGTGGGTAGTAAGTTTTGTGAAGAAAAGCAGATTATTTTGATTTCGATGTTGGCTCCATAGTTAAAGTCTACTAACCACTTCCTTTACACCCTGTAGTAGTTGACTTAGTTGGGTGAGAATATCACCCAGGTGATCATAGGTGTCTCATCGGTGTACTTATGATCACCTGATCAAATGATAACCCAGGTGATTAAAGTCCCCTAGACCTGTTCAGTTTTTGGTATCCCCAATTGTCTGTAAACTTCAGATGAATAAAGGCTCGACGTAGAAAATGTTTCACAAATAGTGTCCCCAAATCACCTATACAGGTGAAAAAAGTCAGCATTTCCATGCTAAACTGCAATGCCTATTCGACTCAAATGTATGCAACAGCAGATTTTGACATTGGAAATGTCTTCAGGTTCACTCCAGTATATAGGCTCCGATTTCAAGAAAAAGTGCGAACCCCTTATATCTCGGAGAGTTGTAAAGATATGATATTAAAAAAAAGCTCATAAGACGCGTATTTACGAGAGCTGAAAAAAGAGTTATTTGAGAAAGTCAAAAACGAAAAAGTTATGGCCGAAAAAAAATCATTTTTTTCCGAATTTTTTTATTTTGGCACTCGATATTTTGGAAACGAGGAATGATAATCAAAAATTTGAGCAAAATTCCTTTGGACAATTTAGTCAGCTACAATTTGAGCTTTGAAATTGGAGAAGTTATACAATACGACCCCTGTTGTAACTTGATCGAAGCCTCAGCTCTCTCGTATCTCCTATCTACGCTACATGGCCATGAGCTGAGGATTAAATGCCCTGTTGTACGTACGTTAGGTACATAAAAATGAATAAACCACTATTTTGTGACCGCACCAAAACCCCTGACATAATGTTGGCATCGAACGAATTTAAAGCCTTTAATAACCCAATTTGCCAATATTTACAAAGGAACCGCTGACAAACGACATCCCGTTAACGAATTAACGATAAATGATAATCGGCAGGAATGGGGTAAAACGTCGGAATAATGGGGTAAAATTGTGAAATAAAGGTAAATCTGTGAAATGGGCGCGCAATCAGCAAACCATTTCTGTACGGAAATGAATTCTCGCATGGTTTGTTCCGTATCAATCGGGATAACGGGTCTGAAAGCGGGAACATATAATTAAAACGAAGGTGGCATTTTACGGAAACCTTTATTATAACAGTCCCTGCAGAGCACCCGAGCGCGCTGAATACAAACAAAGTTATATTCTATGTTCTATACTAACCAATTAAAGCCATTGATGTTTTTAAACACTCTAGAATCTAATCTCTGTCATTATTTTATAGTTTCAATGCTAGGTAGGGCTTAATATTATTTTGCATGGAAATCTTTGAGCTACGGTAACTGTGAAAAAATACCTATTTTAACAGAAATCCGAATAAATACAGAACCAGAAATTAGTTTCTAGATCGTGTTTAAAAAATTGCATAGGCTTTAATTGTTTAATATTGAAATTAGGACAAAACTCGTTTGTATGGAGCGCGCTGCATCTTATCGATGACTTTTCCAGCGATGCAGTTGCACGTTTCGCAACTGTATCGATGCTGCATTGCTAATGCACACAGAACATTATAAGAGAGGTTAGAAATGCAAAGTAGGCGTGGAACGTGTCGCCATAGGTTATGCAATGATTTGCATAACACGATAAGGCGCGCGGCGTGGTGCGAGCGAGAGGGCATGAGTAATTGTAGCAGCGTGAGCGGGAAGACAAGTGGCGACAGCCGTCTCCGAAGCAAAAGCGCTACCTTGCATTTCTATCCCCTCTTATAATGTTCTGTGCTAATGCGTCACTTATTTAGCAGTCGCAAAAGTTATTAATTGGCCGTAGATTTTATCAAACGATAAGTGTTTATCATATTTACATAATGTAAATAATGTGTATAATGTAATGTAAACAAATTATTTATATAAATGTATCCGAAACCTAAGAGTAATGTAGCAATCTATTTATGGATGTTGAAGAGGCATAAGAGGCATGTCAGAATCGTAGCAAGTGGCAATCAATTATTTATCCCAACCCTATGTAACTATGTAGGTATGCATTATAAAGGATGAAATTGATATCGTTGGCATCCTTTTGAACTAAGAGTCTATCTACCCATCAAACGGTATCACAAATGGAGGTGCTACTGGGAATGTTCCTCCATTTAAAAGGGAAGATCTTCCATCAGGCTATGTGTGAAGCCTGGGGACCGGCCGTGGTCCAACAGTTCTTAGTTGGACCTTGTATATGTATCGAATCTCTGTGTATATTTCTCTTGCGCGATGTATGTCTTGCATTCGATTGTGAACCTTATTTGTAGTAGGTTACGTATTCACGGTGAACGTTGTCTATGTATGGAGCATATTTCCGAGGGTGACGGTATCGCCATCTGTTGGCATCTTTGCTATAACTTGTGGGTGCTGAGATCTGTAGCATTTCCCCACACACCTTTTACTATGGGAGCAAATGGACAGTAGCAAAATACTGTTGTTCCATACTAAACTACAATGCCTACTTGACTCAAATGTATACAACAGGAGATTTTTTTCTTGCTACGCTCGGTTTGCTCCCATAGTAAAAGTTGCCCAGTTTGATGGGTAGATTCTTAGTTTAAAAGGATGATACTGATATCTTTTTATTATTTTGATTATCTTATCTTATATTCATCCTGTATGTGCAAATTGTTGTTACAATACATTAATATTTGCTATTTCTTTTCCCTTTGCTCCTAACTATTCTTGTCGAGGATGTACATTGAAGACATTTGCAAGAATATTAATTGGGGGCGTTTAGGATACGTAATGGAATGAATTGAGACCATTTCTTAAATTTTTGGCTGTTTGTTTATGCACGCATGCATTTAAAAACTACTAAACCGATTTGAATAGTATTTTTACAATAGCATAGGGCTTAGTTTGAATTAACAATAACGCTCTATTTCATGGCAATCGGTTCATTTAATCAAAAGTTATGAGTTTTTAAAGACAATATAGTACCTATGCGCGTACGAACGTAAATAATTATTGTAAATTAAGGGCAAGAACAAAGGATCAGCTTATCTCCCTTGACCGGGACAGAGAGAGAAATACAGAGAGAGAAACACAGAGAGAGAGAGAGAACAATTTACATATTTAACACTATTAATTCCATGGACCATGCCGTAACGCAACGAAAAGCGAAAATTTTCATACAAGCAACGAAAGCATTCTTTTAAAGTATTAGATACGACAGAAAGCTTGCACACGTACGAGCTACAGGTCTGTTTATGACTAGACATCTTGAATTCAACAAGTAGGAAGAAAGAAAATAAAATTCAACCTCAAAAAGTGACAAAGAAAACAATGTATGAACTGAAGGAAAATGGAAAACGAAACTATTAGTTCTCGACTTGAAACAATGTTGTTGAAAGAATAACAAAGTACCTATCCGATCAGATATGAGGTAACGGAACTTTGTGACTTTGTAATATAGGAATACATTTATGTTTCCATACTGTAATCGTTACCGCCTCCGTGAGCTTTTGGGCTCTTGACGTGGTCGTGGGTTCGAATCCCATGGGCGTGTCCTACTGATATGTAAGTTTGTGCGTTTTTCCCCAGTTGGATAGGACATTGCAGGCTGAATCACCTGATTGTCTGAAAAGACTGATGATTCCGTCCTTCGGATGGCACGTTAAGCCGATGGTCCCGGCTACTACCTCTGGTGGTAGTAGTCGTTACATAAAAACCACGTCAAAGGCCGTAAGGCGGTCTGAAAAAACTCTGACACCAGGGCGCTGGAAGAAGAAGAAGATGTTTTTGCTTATTTTTGATATACCATGTTAATAATATCCACAGCACAGAACAACCCATTATATCGGTACAATATTTAATGAGCGTTTTTGTTCTTATATTAATTCAACATACGGCATTGTCCATCACTCACTCGGCCTGAATTTAATTTTACCCCCTGCATACAGGGTGTGAAATTAAATGAGTTACATATTGAAAGTGGTGCTACAGACCATCAAACTATTTAAATAATATATAACAACTTTCAATACGCAGCCAAAATAAAAATTGCGGAAATAATATCAGCTGTTCCATACATTTGGGTCTAACAACACTTTGGAAGTTCGATATAGATTGGTAAAGCTTTGTACAATAGAACCCGAATGGTTCTGAAGCTTGATCTTCAGTGAATAGTGCCTACTTTATATACAGGGTGTAAGAGACTGCTAAAAGCGGTGAATCCAGACCATCAAACTGAAAAACTTTCACTATGGATTCAAACTCAGGAAAAGCGAAAAAAAGGAAACAAAAATGGAAAACTGAAAAAAAAGAAACATCCGATTATTTTCGCGTTTCCTGAGGTTTGCTCTATAGTGAAAGTTCAGTTCAGCCTGATGGTCTGCATTCACTGTTTTAGTAATTTGTAGTTGTTCCTTATATTCTTTATACATGTATAAATGATGATTAACTTCTCATTCTTCTTATTAAAAATATCTACCGCATCCATAACGACTACTAATGCAAAACACATTAATACAATGTTACTCGAAACGGAAAAATTGTAAAGGAAATGAATGCACGTTGATAAGGCAGAAATCCGATACTGTACGAGTATACAAACTCACTCATATAATGTACCTATATGGATATTGATAGACCATTATGTTATTTGTACCGGGTTCACATTTGTAGAAAAATATTGGATGTCCATTAAAAGTAGCGACGGGGTCACTATTCTGTCCCATATTGGTCATTGGACTGAGTGGCGGCAGGTTACGGGAACGATCTGCGACTCCCGAATCCCCCTCAAATTGAAGGGGAAAATATATAAGACCGTAATACGACCTGTCGTTATGTACGGATCAGAGTGTTGGGCCACAAAAGGGACGGATGAGAAACGGTTGCATGCAGCTGAGATGAGAATGTTGAGATGGATGTGTGGTGTAACTAGAATGGACAAGATTAGGAATGAGTATATTAGAGGAAGTTTGAAAGTAGCACCTATAACGGAAAAATTGCAGGGTAATAGATTATCGTGGTATGGGCATGTAATGCGGAGAGAAGAGTGTCATGTTACGAGACGAGTGTTAAGTATGAATGTGGATGGCTGTAGTAGGAGAGGGAGGCCGAAGAAAAGATGGATGGATTGTGTGAAGGATGATATGTGTAAAAAAGGAGTGAGTGTTGAAACGACGGCTAACAGAGATGAATGGAAGAGGATGACATATTGCGCCGACCCCAAATAATGGGAAATGGGCAAGACAATGATGATGATTGGTCATTGGACTGAGTTTTTGGTCCTTCTTAAGTGCGTCTACCAATTTGGTTCGCATACGTACCTCTAGGGCGACCTCTTTCGACTGTTCCAGTCACACTCACTTTATGTATTTCATACATCATTCTACTTTAACGCATTTAAGGTATTACCAATTTCATCGCCGAAAACATAGAAAAAGCTCTACTATATCGTTTACATGTATATGACCTATACAGGCTGTCAGGGTAAACAAAAATTATTTTCGATTTTCGTACGAAAGTTCGGTCAAATGATTGCATTTAGTATGGGAATTCCTAAATTTTTTTTACAATCACCCCTTAATGTAATGCAACTGTTTACCCTAACATCCTGTATAATGTTTATAATTTTATGACTGTACATAATCTATGGATTTTGTCTGAAATAAATGAGTATTATTTCAATCTAATTTTACTAAACGCACGCTTTTGTATGCGATTGGGTAACACCAATTTGCTTAGGTATTTTGCCTATTATGAGAGATAATAGCAAAATATAGTCTTTCGTAACGGGCAGCCCCTCCTAATTGGAATTACATACGAAAAAGGTATTACAACAGTGTCTAGAATATACTTAGGTACTATATTGCTTAGTGGGTAGCTATTTCGCTAATAGCCCAGTCATTTTACGGTTTGAGTCGGGACTAATTAATAATTGTCATTTTTTTTCGGTATGACATTGAAGAGCCAATTTGAGCTTTGAAATGTACCAAAATTAAAAAAAAATCACGTCAGCAACAGCCCCAAATTTTAAATTTAGCTATTATCTCGTTCTAAAAAACCAGATGGTAAATTTTTTTGCACATATATAAGGTTTTACCATTATACATACTACAAACATGGTGTGAATATTTTCGTCTACGGTAGAAGTTTTTGAAAAATACATTAGTATTTTCTAACAAATTCCTCATTTTTTAAATTTCAATGCCCATTTTATTGCTCAAAAATAATTTATATTATTAAATCTTAGTCAAGTCAGAGCATTGGTATTAATATTATTCATTTAAAAGCCTAATGGCACACACAATTTTGATTTCTAGGTTGCATAGCGATTTTTTTAAATGTTTTTTTAAGATAGTCTTTTTGTCACTAAATGGTGCCGGTTACAGTTTAAAAGTCCAATTAAGAATTACTCCCTACCCTGCCTAACAAAACTCCGTAAAATGACTGGGCTATAAATCAGGATCTCGTTAATACTAATAAAGAGAAATCCCCGAAACGTATGTATTATTTACAGATTTCTCAGAACACCCTAGTAATAATAAAGGGGTGGTTTACTAAACATTTTTCACTATAGAGCCACCTTCGAAATCGCGAAAAAAAATCTGCTGTCCCATACATTTGAGTCGAAAAGGTACTGCAATTTTGTATGGAACAGCTGATTTTTTCCTCTCGATTTCGAAGTTGGCTCCATAGTAAAAGTTGTTCAGTTTGATGAGTAGAATACATGCTGAAGTTATCCGCAGTGATATAAAATTTACCCTGTATAACGCATTTAATTTTACAACCTGTATAGTTCCTCCATCCAATGAAGAAATAGCTTCTAGTAATAAGGTCGCCTTTTGTACCCTTCTCATTCCTGTTGTCAATGTTGTTTGTCTGTTAGAATTAGCCTACCACCTCTGGGGTTATAGTCGTGAGCTTGTAAATATGGGCGCGACACATTGAAAGAACAGGGAACCACTGGAAACCGCAGCAGAAAAGGCGCGGAAGACCGAAAAAGAGATGGATCGTCTGTGTTGTGGAAGATCTGAGGGCCATGGGTAACTTTATCATCTACAGAAGGAAAGCCAGGGATCGTGACAGATGGAATTCAACTGTAGTAGAGGCCAGGACCCACCAAAGGTTGTAGCGCCGCGGAAAGTGAAGTAAATAAGTAAGCTTGTAATTATTGTGATTATAATCAGTTTGTCTGGATTAACATCTTCCAAGACACATGACACAGACAGCCTCGCAAGTGAGATCGATCGGAATTCAATAAAATTAAACATTCACGGAGCGTGCCGGGGAAAAGCTTACAAAATGTACTGTTCAATTCAAGAGAGACGAGCGTTTCTGTCTCATTCGCTTTCAGTATCAATGATTTAACCAATAGAGTATATAAGCAAGCTATAGAGAGCGCCCAAGCAAGTATGAACCGTGAGTGTCAATTTCTCATTCAATAAGTATCAGAGTAACGTGACAAAAGGAATAATGCTGTCACAATCCCGTCGTCATCCACCGGCGTTCAGCTCTGTTGTAGAGGCTGTGGACGTGTATGCGGCTCTCGTATAGGACTGTACATCCATGAGAAAAAGTGCTTCTCCAAAAACACTGCTTAAATCATCTACAAAAGATGTAAAGGCCTATGATGATGTTGAAGTATCAAAATAAAACTGTCGTCCAATAAATCGTCCTGACTGTGTCAGCAAGAGTATTCAAGAGTTGTATTCAACATGCTTAGTGCATGTTAGTCTATCATGGACATTTTTCATGAGCCCTTATCACCCCACTGCTGGGTAAAGGTTCTTCCACTTGTTCCTATTTGGGGCAACCTCAGGCCACTGGTTATTAAATTTCTCCAGATCCCGCCACAACTTTAGGTCGACCTACAACTCTTTTCAGGCAAGAACCATCAATGGAAAGAGCATTGATGGTTCTTGCCTATGTTTCGGAATGCATCTAGTAGACATGACCGGTCCTTTACCATTTTAGTACCTACATATTTCTCAACTTGCAAACTTTGTCTTTTAATTTATAGATTAGCATTTCTCGCGTACCTTAGACCAGCTACTGAAGAAAATCTAGCGGCCGCATTTCCACTTACGGTTAATATGTTTATTTACGAAGTACTTCGAGAGGGCGGTCCTATACACAACAATTTACTGTACCTATAAATATACATTATATCCTTAGAAATGTAATAGCCAATCTTTATTTTTTAACTGCAATGTAGCAGAAGGAAGTGGGTAGTTATTAATATTAAAGAGGTAGTTAAGACTTTATTTTAGACCATCAAACTGAACAACTTTCACTTTGGAGTTAAATTCGAATTCCAATCGGGTATTTAAGAAGTAAAATAAAATGAAAATCGTGTTAAAATGGCAGACCGAAACAGGAACAGTATGATACGGGATCGGTGTAAGTTGAAGAATGATATAGTAACTAGGGTTGAAAGAGGTATACTTCGACAGTTCAGTATCGTAGAGAGAATTGAACGAAAGGAGACTTACAAAGAAATAATGTATCGATCGAATGCAAACATTGCTCGTGCTGACACGACAGAAGACAACAGAGTTTATTTGCTAGCATTGATTGAAATTTTGGATCTCATCATCATCATCATTATCAACATCAGCCTATCATCGTCCACTGCTGAAGATAGACCTCTCCCAAGGCGCGCCTCAAAACTCTATCCTCGGTTTTCTTCATCCAGTCGCTACCTTTTTAGGTCGTCGGTCCAAAGGTTGCGTCCCACACTATGCCTGCTAGCTCATGTTCACCACTCTAGAACTCTCTCCCCATTGGACGTCAGTTCTTCGGCAGATATGACCTTGTTATTTTTCTGAGCTATATCAACCACTTTAGTTCTCTGACGTATCACCTCATTCATGATATGATCTTTCTGAGAGACACCGAGCATAGCTCTCTCTATGGCTCGCTAAGTGACTTCGAATTGATGAACTAGTCCTATCGTCAGGGTCCATGTTTCCGTACCATAGGTCATTACTGGCAGAAGACACTGGTTGGCTTTGAGACATCGACATCATAATCTCAGCCGATGGACTGCTACTGCTGGAAATAGGCCGGGAGGCTAATAGGCTTGGGAGACCAAGGATTGCCACAACAACCGTACCAGAGCTGCCCTCAGCCAACGGGCTCCCGCCGCCTTTACCAGGTCACCATCGGTCAATCTTGTGGGGAGCCTACCCACTCTGCACTTTCCGCTACGCGGTTGCCACTCGAGAACTCTTCGGCCTCATCGACGGCATCGGTTCTGCGAGCAATGTACCCCCGCCCATTGCCACTTTAGTTTAGCAATTCTTTGGGCTAACTAGCTGACTGTTTGCAGTCTAGTTCTTCTGCAGATCTCTTCATTTCTGATTCGATCTCGCAGGGAAACTTCGACCCTCTCCATTCCCCTTTGGGTGACTTTCAGCCTAGACTTCGTAAAATTGTGAAATTCGTGACGCGGCATTTAGAACTTTTTTCTGTAATACTACAATCTCCTGGCAGTTAGTCGCCGCACTCCTTTGTTTTCTCTATGAATAAACATGGTAGGTACCTAAGAACCACTCTGTATGGTGATGTTGTGTTGCAAAGAAGAATAAAGTAATTTGTATTCATGCAGAGTATATGTTTATGCTACTCGTTTGATTTATTTTCGTCTTCTTTACATATTTTCTCAATAAACGTTGAAGTATTCAATATTCAGAGCTATTGAAATATCTTTGGGAATGATTGAATGTACGGGAAAACTGAAAACAAAATGGTGGATCTAATTTGTATGGATAGGATTTTTCTGAAGCAATATATTGGACGAGTAAAAGAAGGGTTTCTTTAGGTATAAGTATAATTAATTTTTCGGCATATTATTGCTGAACTAAAAGAACCTAAGCTTCGAAAATATTTGGAAAGAATCGATAGTAATTTATATACCCACGCATTGGAATCAGGAATTCCGTGGCTTTGTGGTTCCATCTAAGATAGAATCACACAATTTCTTCCTGTGGTTGTCGATGCAACTAAGAGGGAAGGATTCTTATACATTGTTTTTATGAACGGCTGGGCCTCTACCCGCACGTTCGAACTTCGCAATTGCGTGAACGTTTTCGTTCCAATGTCAACTCTATTACAATGAAGTGCGGACCGAAATAGTGGTGATATATCGAACATCGAGAGTCCGGACAGGGCCAGGCTAGCCGTGTATCTCTACTTGACGTCATTCCATCGTGAAACCTTAACGGCACGCCTTGCTACAAGGGATTTTTCGAAAGCTAATTACAAAGAAAAAAATGGTTTGAAATGGCTGGATAGATGGCGTTGACGCGAGATTGATGAGCAACCTTGCAGATAATAAAAAAATACAAATGAAATTGTAAAAAAATATATATATATACGGTCGAATTGAAAAACCCCCTCCTTTTTTGAAGTCGGTTAAAATATACACGATTGAATTGAGAAACCTCCTCCTTTTTTTGAAGTCAGTTAAAAAATCGTGTTAACTATAATGTAAGAAGAAAAATTTTAAACAGGTAGGTACTTCAGCAACGGAGGCGTCTGACATGCATTTTTTGTTTACTTTTTAATCGACTTCAAAAAAGGAGGAGGTTTCTCAATTAGACCGTATATATATATATATATATACATATATATATTATTTTTTTATGTGTGTTACGCGGATAACTCCGTCGTTTATGAACCGATTTTGATGATTCTTTTTTTGTTGGAAAGAAGATATCCCAAGGGTAGTACCATGATAAGGAAACCAGGATCTGATGATGGCACCCCAGAGGAATCGAGGGAACCTTCGAGGGAATCGTAGTGCTGGCTAGTGCGTTTGTTAATTTAAAGCACTACTATTAAATTCAACTAATGAATTCACAGCTGAAAATTGGAAAATAAATAAAATTTTAACAAAAAATTAAAACTGCCTTCAAAAAAACTAAAAAGTTAAAAAATAATATTGCAGCCGATGACTTTTTCGTTCGCATCATTAGAACATTAATTTGTTTTATAGAAGTCGGTCTCAGGCCAAGCCAAAAAACGAATGCAAGCCCTGTCGCGAATCGTACCGGCTTGACAGCGACATTGATAAAACAAATTAATGTTCTTATGATGGGAACGAAAAAGTCATCGGCTGCAATATTATTTTTTAACTTTTTAGTTTTTTTAGCCTAAATTTCCGTTACTATGGCGTGTTGAACTACGTTTTACTAGCTGTCACCGTCAGAAAACTCTTAATTGCACCACAGCAATTTTCAAATGAATATTTCAGTCTAAAATCCATTACTTCCGTAGGGCACTGATAAATCCGATCACAAATTCGAGAACTAGTCAATTAATTCAACAAGGTATCCCGTGTTCCAAGTTTTATGCAAGCCCGAAGTTTGACCACGTTCGGCTAAGTTCGTCCCAGTTCGTCAGAGTTCGTGTTTCTCCGACATCCCGTTTGATGTGCCCTAATGGGTACGGTCGGTGGTGTGGTAGTGACCGCAGCAAGGAAATTAATTCGGCCTATGTTTACAACGATCAGATGTGTTCACAACCTATACGTGTTCAGGAATTTGTAATTATAATGTGAATTATTCTTCTTTCGTGTCAGAATGAGCTATATCGCATGACAATTACACATGGTGTATGTATACAGGGTGAAATTTATAGCATCCTTTTAAACTAAGAGTCTACCTATCAAACTGAACAACTTTTACTAAGGGAGCAAACCAATCGGAGCAAAAAAAAAACGGCTGTTGCATGCATTTGTGTCGCGTAGACATTGCAGTTTAGTATGGAACGGCTGATTTTTTTGTTGTTCCTATCGGTTTGCTCCCATAGTGAAAGTTGTTCAGTTGGATAGACTCTTAGTTTATATCAATTTCACCCTCTCTCTCTCTCCCTGGCTTTTAATCCCATATGGTGGTGGGGTCAGCCTTCCGTATCTGCTCTCTCCACCTTGCCCTATTTCTGACGTCGTCTTCGGAGACATTGCACTCGGTCATATCACAACGAACTGCGTTCATCCATCTAGTCTTCGGACGTCCTCTTGGTCTCTGTCCTGGAATCGACAGTTGCAGTGCCATATTTCCTACATATTCGGGTGGCTTTCTTTTCACGTGTCCAAACCACCTAAGCCTATGCTCCTGAAGCTTATCTGCAATGTCACGAACACCCTGGCACCCTGTATAGTGGAAAAATTAGCCAGTCAGTAATGGCTGTATCGAGGCTGACGGCCCGATCGATGGATAACGTGGACAGAAAAAATTATTCAACAATACAATATTTTTCGATGTGGGCTCTATATTAAAAATTGTTCAGTTTGATGGTCCGAAACATCCCTTTAAAAAACCGTTTTTTCTGTAACACGCTGTATAAGTCCCTTCTAAATATTTTAAGGTGATCTTTACATGGTAAGGATTACCTATCGTATTAGATACGAATCGTAAGTTAACTTCAATCTTAAACTTACCTATGTAATTCCAAGAGCTAACTCAAAATTAAATTAAATCTGAAGTAACTTTAAAACTAATGTTCAACTACTGACTGATCTTATTCCATTACCTAGGTTCACCTAGCTATCTAGCTAGACTAGAACTGAACGTGCTGCGCGTACTGCGCGTCAAACTTTTAGTGTTTAGTTCACACTTGCGAAGTTTTAGTACATGAATAAATATCTCTACAGAACGAAAGCTTTATACAAACGGCCGCTGTCGGTGCACTTACACATGGCACGCGTTAGCGCTCTAACAGACGAGCGTCACTTTGCGGTCGCAGAGGGTCGTGCGTCACGGCGACCGTAAAGTCTATGAACGTCTGTAAGAATGCTTAGGGGACGTACGAACAGGTACACACACTCAGTCGGTGTATGTGTGCACCTCTTCGTACCGTATACCTACGTGCTCGAACGCGCGATATGTGTGACTGCACCGACAGCCACTTGTATAAAGCTTTCGTTCTGTAGGGATATTTATCCATATGGGTTAAGTACTATTCAGTTAGTGCTGATAATCAGAATAGGGTTTACTTTGAAAAGCATAATGGCTGAGAACTAAATTCGCTTGATAATATTATTTTTGACAACTCAACCCTTTCAGATAATTCTTTGATTTGGGTCGAGTAGACCTACTCGACTAGTTTTGTATGGAACAGCTGTTATTAAGCAGCAGATTGTGAAGGTTATTTAGTTTGATCGTCTGATCATCCTCTTAAATAAACGACAACATTTTTTAAGGAAGACCTGATACTATCCTATTCAGTGACTTCGTTTCAAAGTTCATAAGCTTAAGTAGAGGCATAGGTAGAGGAACTTTATTTTTTCAAGTAGTATCAACGTCCAGCAAAGCTCTATTATTGCTCAAAAGTAAGTTCACCTATTTACAAAGCACTTCAAACAGTAAATTCTATACTAATTAAACAAAACTGCATGAAAATTAAAAACGTGAAAGCTGAAAACTGAAAAGTTTCATTACCATTTGGGTGAAACCTTTCGTTAAATATTAGCGTTGCGCTCGGAGGGGTTGCATAAAGGAATTTCAGCTTTCAACCGTTACCGTTGCTTGCGTCTTGTTGAAATATTCAACTTTGGGGTCACACCTTACGAGGTAGCGGAAGCGATTTTCGATAACAACCGAGTTTATGAAGAATTCTTTATCTGTACCGATCCTGTAGTAGGTACTTTAATCATATCTAAGGATTCAGAATAGATACGTGTAATATGGTCGTCCGAGGAAAACATACTATGATTTTACTCTTATTATTTTGTGTTAAAATGAAACAAATGATATTTTCCGTAAAGGACAAGTGCTTAGCACCCACAATTGACAGTATGAAAAGATGTATGAAGGAATGAGACTAAAAGTGAGTCAGAAACAATCAATCAATCAATTATACTTTATTGCACACCAAAATAAAACATACATCGTGAATCAGCATCAGCATCGTGGCGGTCCATAATCTCTGCCTACCTCCTTTACAGTAGTTTACTAGCGTCAAAGTATTGTTATGTATTTACGCTATGGTAGCGTACAGTCAAAGTATTGAATTTGAAAATGCTTTAATTATGTATTAAATATTGCGGTATACCGTACGCCTACATAAAATCACGTTTATGCAGTCAAAAAGTTACTACTTATTATAGTAGTCAATACGACAGCTCACATATCTACCTGTTACGGTGCTCATCCTATACTAAACAAGCCTATCGATATGTGCTGCTCTCCCTTCAGCTGCCATACCGCCAAAGTCGGCCATAGCCAAAAAGTGCCATGTACGCCAGTTTCACGACGAATTGTCACTAATGTCATGTACGGTGGTGTGAAACAAGTAGACGCGCTTTGGGTTCATGGCGGTCGAAAGGTTGTGCTTGCATTTTGCCATGGTGCCACGACCGCAGGCAGCAGCAGCAGACGATGTGTCGCTGCAGTCATGATTTCGAACCCAACTGCAGACCGCAGCACCAGACTGCAGCGCCGTATTCCACTGTCAACTTTATCGGTACCGAAATAGGTATTATTTTACATTAAAAATCGTAATGTGAATAGAGCTAATGAGACTACTGGTCTGCGGTCGAGTGAAAGTGAAGTCCGACCGCACATTACTGTCGTCGAGTGACGTGTCGCAAGCTATGCAGGGCATTTCATAGAAATACATACAAACCAGGGCCTCTACCCAGGCTCTAACTTTGCAATTGCGTGAACGTTTTCGTTCCAATGTCAACTCTTTTACAATGAAGTTCGGACTGAAACTGTCGCGATAAAACGAAAATCGAAAGTCAGGGTACAGGGCCTGTAGTGTCGCAGCGACACGTCGTCTGCTGCTGCTGCGTGCTCACCGCTGACACTGCGACCCCACCCCACCTAGTCGTTAAGGCCGACCGGAGCGATTCTCGCCGGCCGTCCGAAGAGGCGGCTTATTGCACCCGTCGTCTTTTCAACTTATTAAATTAAGGAATATTGTTGTCCGTAGCCGTTTTGAAAATTCTATTCCCTGATGCAGCGATAGGTTAAGTGGCTCTTTGACGGTGATGAAATTGGTTTCGAGTAGCTTCTAGTTTCGTACGAGGAATTCGGAAATGCTTAAGTTTCTGGTCCAGATTCTGTCAAAGTTAACGTATTTCCTTGCATTTGGGAAAATGCAGAATGATTTAATTTAAATGCTTTTAACTTCGAATAGGAATATTTCGCACCCTGAATATATTACTAAATATTAATATAATAACTAAAAAAAACTGCTAAAAACTGCTTTCATGTTGAAATCTCATTTTAAATTTTATGGTTTAAAGAATGCAATAGTTGAAAGGGGCTCTAAACGCATATACGCTGACCAAATTGAATGCGTACAGATGAATAGTGAACCTGGCGTCAGAGGCCGTAAGGCGGTCTGAAAAAACTCTGACACCAGGGCTTGCCCACACGATAAGAAGAAGAATTGTCAACTAAAATGTATCCGGAACCAACAAGAATTTATGAAGAGTTGAAGAGACTCAATTGGATGTTGAAGAGGCGAGAGATATTCATCAGAATCGTAGTATGTGGTGATCTATTGTATCTGCTTACCCCATTGAGAGATATACAGGGTAGGTACTGTAGTTTTGTATGGGACAGCAGATTTTTTTTGCGTCTCCTGAGGGGCACCATAGTGAAAGTTGTTCAGTTTGATGGTCTGAGTTCACCGTTTCAGTATTTTCTAGGCTGTCAGTTACACCCTGTATAGGCGTGATCATATGTATGTATTTTTTTTTCACTAATCTAATCACTCTCTTGTACGCAGAGACGTTAATAACTAACTTACTTTGACCTTAGTAAACAAACATTCAGTTTAAGTAAGCATCATAACTTTGAAACCAGTGCGCCTGGAGGAAATTTCGCATAACGGCAAAGCCTCTCAAAGTAAAGCTATTGTACCTACATTAATAATGGGACTTGAACATTATTAATGCAAGCCTTTGAAGACGTACAAATTGTATTTAACAGTATAATAACTAAGAACTCTCTTAGAAACTTAACAGCAACCTATAGTCTGGAGATAAAACTTTTGTTTATTTTTAAAGGATACGGAGATAATTTTACTTAAGGTGGTTTCAGTCATTACAAAAGTTTGGCCTACAATACGCGTAGACGGAATTAATAAAAGTAATATTTTATATATGGAAAAATAGTTTAGAAAATCTAGTTGCCGCGTCACAAATAACATTTGAAATTTATAATATAATTACGAAGATATAAAGCTTTTAAAATTTTATATGAAAAATGTCAAATCTTTGTATTTTCGTAATTATTTTATAAATTGCAAATGTTATTTGTGGCGCGGCATCTAGATTTCCTAAACTATTTTTTCATATATACAAAGTTACTTGTATTAATACCGTCTACGCGTATTGTGCGTCAAAGTTTTGTATAAAATTGACCCCTCACTTATGTTATGATTATGACACATGACCTTGTAAAGATCACAAAGTGTCGACTACATTAAATTGATCGTTGTGAAAATAACTAGGGCCTAACGGTCAGTTGCAGAAACGCTTATTAGAGTTAATCCTCCATTAAATCTCTTGCTAGCTTTTTAGTAAAAGCTAGCTTGACGTAGTCGTCAACATGACAAAAAGTGACAGCAAAAGTTTTAATGGAGGGTTTACTTTAATGAGCAATTCTGCAACTGCGTCTTATTTCACTTTTCGCCCATTATAAACAATATCTCTTCAATGGCCTTTACATCCATAAAAGATGATTTAAGTAACGTCTTGTCCACTTTTCTCTCATGGTTACAGAGTTTGATAGTGGCAGGCACGGTTGCACATACGACAAATTAAACTATGTTTGGTGGGTGGGGTGTTGGAGTGTATGTGAGCAAAATAATCACACTGTATTCGACTGGACTACCAAATCATAATTCATGTTCTTAAGATTGCTTAAAATAAGAAGCATATTTCTTAAGTATTAGACTCTGTCGCCGCCAACTGGCCCAGGCTATTTCTTAAGAAAACCATTAATTTAGTCCCACCACTTTTATCTAGTTCTGCCTCGACGCCGATTTCGTTTCGTTGGAGAACAGGGGCCTATTTAAAATAAAACGGTTATTTGCTCTCCTATAGTCTTCTCAATTGAGGTTCGCTCTTTTGCAGCGTAGGTGACGTTTTTTTTCATCGACTTCAAAGTTGACTATGGACTCACAAGAACACCTCGGCCGTTGGATAGTTGTATTACTGCTTGAATTTGCATGTACTGCCTCTATTCCAACTGCAACCCAAAGTTCAGCTCGTTTACTTGTAATTAGAACAAACTTATGTTGACTTTACACGTTATGTTAACATTGTACGTTTAATTGAGTTTGATTAGCTTTTTGCAATTAAGTTAGGTTTTGTTCCTAATTTATACACCACTATTCTTAAGTAATACTAGAAAAATGTCAAGGGTGTATTGAGATAATAATACTATGCAACTTTCCCTTAGGAACATGGGCCGTAAAAGAGAAAAAAAAATTTGGGCTTTCCGTATAAAGTTGTGGATCAGCTTATTTTAATTATCTGGATTCTTTTCAGTTTTTACACTTTTTTATTTGCCAACGTTGGATACGATCACGCTTTCGACTTCGTAGTGTAATTCCGAGTTAGTCACCCCTCTTTTTCGCAAACAGACACACAGAAAATCAGATGAAATGTTTTGAAAACTTCGAAAAAAAGTTTGAAAACTTCAAATTCGTACAACTTCTTATTTTGTCCATTGCAATAAAGTAAAATCAAAATGTTACTCCAAATTGAGCTCTATGCTTTTCTCAAAACTCCATCCTAATCGGGACGGTTCATATTACATATAAGGTCTAACAAAACTAGGTGAAACTATTTTAAGGGGATGATCAGACCATCAAACTGAACAAGTTTCTCTATGGGATCAATAACGAAATCGCGAAAAAAAATTCTGCTGTCTCATACATTTAGGTCGAGTACGATTGTATGGAACAGCTGATTTTTTTTTCGCGATTTCGATATTGGTCCCATAGAGAAAGTTGTTCAGTTTGATGGTCTGATCATCCCCTTAACATAGTTTCAGCTAGTTTTGTTAGACCTTATATAAAGTGCATATAAGGACAAACATACAAAAATTGTTTTTCACAATTTTATCGTTTGTTTCATATATATCGGTACCGAACTAATTGGGACAAAATTAGTCTCGAAAATTATACCTAATAGTTCCGTATAGAACTACTGGGACTAGAAAATATTTTCAATGCACATACAGAGACAAGTTGACATGTTGACAAGAAGAAGAAATCAATAGAAATACTGATTTAAGCAACAGTTAATCGAGAATAGAGTAAATGTCTAACAAGAAAGTTGTTACCACAAATTAATCCTATATGGATTAACAGATAAATTGATTACAAACTATTCATTAATAACAAAACTAATATCGGATGAGTTCACGGTTCAATAGATTATAAGTACAGGATTAGTTAGGGTTGTCACTGACTATTTTAAGAAAATAATTATTGGAAAATGGCATAGAGAAACACGTAACTCGTACCCCGAGAGGAGTGGCCTAACGCATAATTTCAAATACTTTCCTCTCTGTCAAAGTCTCACCCCCGCGACGGCCTACCTAGCCCCGATGAGCTACTTAATTCGATGCGTTTTACTGTTATTGTCATTGCAACGGTCCCCCCCCCCCCGCAAAAAAAGGCAGAAAAATGTTCTATGGAGAAATAAACAATACCTACTCCTTACGTGTTTCTCTATGGAAGATGGTCAGAAAATTTGATACAACTACCAACCTTTTAATGTATTACAGCAAGGTTCACCTTCCTTAACCATATCCCTTAGTCGCCTCGTCGTACACAACTCTCAAGGGACTAAATGATTTTTGAGAAACGATTTCATTTTTCTGATTGCATTTTAGCAGCTAAATAAATTTTCTGCTAGTAACACTTATTAATACAAGAGCGTCGGTGGCGCGTTGCGAATCATGAAAGTCCGGGTTCAAATCCGCACGAACCACATGTCATGTACCAATGCACTTTTTTAACTTATGTAACGGAATACCGGCTTATCTCAAACTGTGAAGTACAGCACCTTGTGGAAACCTGCATACGCTGAAGAAGAAATTCTGATGCAAGACTGCGCCAGAAGGAGGGTTATGTTTTTCGGGTGTATGTATGTATGTATGTATGTATGTTTGCGACGCCCTACAGCCTGAACCGCTTGATGGATTTTAGATTCATAAAAATTTTGAGAGTGACATAGGGTATATTATTTCAAGATGGCGTCTACAAATTCAAAAAGAGAGGGGAACTAAACAATTTCATTTTAGCAGCAATACCCGTAGACGGTATTAATATATAGTAACTTTGTATATATGGAAACATAGTTTAAAAAATCTAGTTGCCGCGTCACAAATAACATTTGCAATTTATAATATAATTACGAAGATATCAAGCTTTTAAAATTTTTTATGAAAAATTTCAAAGCTAAATCTTCGTAATTATTTTATAAATTGAAAATGCTATTTGCGACGCGGCATCTAGATTTTCTAAACTATTTTTCCATATATACAAAGTTACTTATATTAATACCGTCTACGGGTATTGTGCGTCAAAGTTTTGTATAAAATTGACTCCTCTGCAACCACCTTAACATTATGCAGTCATAATATTACAAATAGTTACTTTAAGCAATTCAATTAGTTGTTTTTTGTTGCTAAAAACTAACAAATTGTATTACTAAAGAGGATATTTACAGTTGCTGTCTATAATTAAGATTACACAAAAAAGTTGTAGGCTAAACGCCTAATATCCCCAAAGTGGTCAAAATTTTTAAATTTTAAACAAAGTGCCAACCCTAATAGAGATTAGTGAAATCACAGATCACTCATGAGCCGCGGTCCGTAACAACGATACGCTATTAGCTGACACTGACGGACTGAGTGCTTTACTATTTACTTAAACCTTCATAATACATAGGTAGATACACATTAGTAATGTAGATACAACAATACAGGGTGTAAGAAAAGGTATCATTAACCTTTAAACCACATACTCTACCCATCAACTTTTACTATGGGAGCAAACCAGTCAGAACAAAAAATAGCTGTTCCACACTAAACTGCAGCAATGCCTATATGACTCAAATGTATGATTTTTGCAAGCAGATTTTTTTGTTCGCCGTGTGCGAATGAGATTCCGACCTTACCGAAAAGCCTTCGCGTGCGAAAGAGATTATAAATTATAATATAATAGCCGTAAAACCACTTTTAACCAATAAAGTCTCGCTTATTATTTTAGAATTTTCTTTATTTATAATTCATTTTGTGTTTTATAAGACAAATATAAAAAAATCATTACGGTATCATGTTCTGTGTTGGAATGCAGTGTAACTTGTACCTGAAACTGAAATAAAGAGACGTTTCAAAGGTAAATAACATTAGTACAGTACTACTTTTGTAATACTTTTTTTCATATTATGTTAATATAAGCGTCCTATTTTCTAGATAATATATTATTTCAAATATTTCTGTGTAGGATCAAAAAATATTGTATACGTGAAAAAGAAACCGTTTCGCATAGAGATTGATTTCCAAAATATATCACTAAAACTCACACACGTATCAATTTCACACATATTGACATATCGGTTTCGGTGATGCGATCATGAGGTTGGTATATTATGATAGTATATTAAGTTTATAATACTAATATAATAACATGTCTCATGTAAATCTTAGCAAAATGACAATTTTGTTTAAACTTTCAGTGAGATAGCGCAACGCAATATCTACTAAGATCAAAGTGCCCACAGACATTCGATCGCCATCAAGAATTGTGTGGTAGGGTCTAATTCGGACTAGCAAAGTGCTATCGAAACGTAAACTGACTACCTGAATCCTGAACCTTATTACAACGCCCTTTGACACAACCGTGTAAGTTCATAACCTATCAGGATCGGTCCTCTTGACGTAAACAAAATTACTTCCCGACTTGCTTCAGCAACTGATGAATTTAAAACTCAATGCCTATACGAATAAGGCTTCTTCATACTAGGTCAATTTGTCGAACAACTTGTGCCTTTAACCTAGTGCATCAAACTTGGGCACAAAGTCCGAAGCACTTAATTAGTTACCTAAGTTAGACTTAAGTTTCGGGCAGGTACTTGGACATTGATAGGCTTTGCAAAATTTCTGGTTACCTGTTTTTGAATGTATAGCAAGTTTTCAAAGTAGGTTAATTGTGTTTTGAACTATTGATAGCTTGGCAACCTGCAGAGTGACTTTAAGAGTCGTTGTTCCCATTAAATGTTTTGTCACAAATACAATACTGGAGAAATTGGCCTGTATTGCCGCCCACACAAGGTGGACCGACGGCCTGGCGAAGGTGGCGGGAATCCGTTGGATGAGGGCAGCGCAGGACCGGTCGTTGTGACGATCCTTGGGGTAAGCCTATGTCCAGCAGTAGACGCGTCTATCGGCCGAGATGATAATAATGAAATAATGTTCCGAAAACCCACTCAACATTGGCAGAAATGCAGTACTTAAAACCAGCAAAAGGTTTAAAAATAATAAATAAAATGGAGTAATAGTACATTATGGTACAAGTGTGTAATGTTGGTGATTACCGCTGAGGCGCCATTGAGACCCGAGCCGTAGGCGAGGGTCTTAAGAGAGCCGAGGACGGTAATCATCAATACACACGTGTATCATACGACGTTTTTCAACACACTTGTGAAGAAAATAATAATAAAAAATCATTTTATTTAGTAAATAAAAAGTTTATTTAGAGAATTTATTTGTACTACTGAATATGATCTTTTTTGTATCGAAACTTTTTTAAGAACAAAGCAACTCAAGAACTCAACCAAGAAGTTTAGATACCTTCTATAAAAAACCTATAACTCACTTGTGAATAATAGTAATGAAAAAGTCACAGTTTGATTATAGGTGTCGTTATGTGCCTAATTGCGGTGAAATAAGGGCCATTTTATGAGCAAGTGTGTTGAAAAAACTTTTTTTAATCAACTCATTCTTTTCTGTCATTTGCAGAAAATTTTTAAGCAACGCAACACTACTACCCGCGAACACACTCTCCACGCTACTACCATAAATTATCATAAACTGTAACATATGAGACATATCTGTACAGTGGAGACATTTACAAAAAAATGAATTCAGATGTTTAGTTTGTAGGTGTTCCGACTCCAAATCATCAATTTTTGTTCGTTTGTTCGAGCATCTTACAAAAACTACAGCTTATGATAAGACTTAAAAACTGGTATATTATATAATTTATCTCGCTACGATGACGGGAACCGGTGTGGACAAAGTTGCGGGTAAGTGCTCGTTTATTATAAAACTGTCCAGTTGATAACATGGGAAAACTTATGCAAGCCGATGACGCGAACTCTTAGAAATAAGAATGTTCAAGTCTACTTTATCTTCCCTGGCAGGACGCAATGAAAATGTTTCAACAACCTATTTTCTGCTGTCAACTGCATTTCCCCTATAAGACAAATAAATTCTCAATATTTCCTATCGAGAGGAAGCAATCTTTGAAAAGAATTTTACTATTCTGTTCTTTCCTTGAAAAAAGCTTTTTATAAAGATATAACATTTTACTTTGCAACCTTTATATTCAAAACTTTTTTTAATTAAGTCTAATACCTCACATCGAAGCGTCGGTGGCACGTTGCGAAGACGTATGGATACTCAATCATGAGGGTCCGGGTTCGAATCCGCACGGACGGCATACCTTGTACCAATGATGCGTACCTATGTGAAGTCTACCAATCCGCATTGGGCAAGCGTGGTTGACTAAAAACCCATTATTGATTATATAAGGTCTAACCAAATTAGGTGAAACTATTTTAAGGAGGTGATCAGACCATCAAACTGAACAACTTTCTCTATAGGACCAATATCGAAATCGCGAAAAAAAAATCAGCTGTTCCATACAAACCTACTCGACCTAAATGTATGGGACAGCAGATTTTTTTTTCGCGATTTCAATATTGGTCCCAAAGAGAAAGTTGCTCAGTTTGATGGTCTGATAATCCCCTTAAAATAGTTTCACCTAATTATGTTAGACCTTATATGTAGTTGGGTTTTGATCTGATTCATTGATTTGATTATAGGCTGATGATGAAGATGATGATGATAACTCATATGGGTTGAATGTAATTTGTTGATTGTAAACCGGCTAAGTGCGAGTCGTCTTCACGCACCGTGGGTTCCGCTTCCGTAACACCAGAAAATTATATTTAACAAAAAACTTGTGTTTTCTCCAGGATCCTTAGCACGAGCTCGACTCAAACTTGGCATGTTTTTATTATTTATTTTTATATTAGAGTTTGCACTTTAATACCGTTTTTACCGATATAGGAAAGAATTAAAAAAAAAAAGGTTTAAAAAAAGAGTTGATTGAAATTAGTTTATGCTCATTAGTCATTACGTTTACGGGGTGTTAGGGTAAACAGTTGCATTACTTTAAGGGGTGATTGCTACAGGAAATAAGCAAATTTTTTATTTACTTTTCATACAAACGTTCGATTATCTGATTGAATTTAGAAAGGAAAGTAAAAAAAAGTTTCTAAAAGGTTTCTTAGGGAAAGTTGTTCAGTATCATGGGTACAATCACCCCTTAATGTAATGCAACTGTTTACCCTGGTTACCCTGACACCCTGTATTAAAAGGGTTTTTTAATTTTATATAGCTACGAGCGTTAACCCGCGACTTCGTCCGCACAAATTATATACCAGATTTTAAGTCATATCATAAGCTATCAAACAAAAAAAGTTTCATCAAAATCGATTCAGTACTTTTTGCGTGATGCTCGTTCAAACAAACAAACAAACACCCAAACAAACACACAAACAAACAGACAGACAAAAAATCCAAAAATTGGTGATATGGAATCAGGGATACCTAAAAACCATATCGTAACTTATTTTTGTTAATATCTTCAATGTACAGACACACTTCTGTTACAGCTTTATAAATAGTATAGAGTATAGATATAGATATAGAAGATAAAGTATAGATATAGATATAGATAGAGTATAGATAGATAGATATAGATTAATAAAACCTCCTTGGCCTCTTTGGGGGAGGCCTATGTCTAGCAGTGGATGTTCATCGGCTGAGATGATGATGATGAATAATAAAACGGTTTGTTTCATTGTCTATGGTAGTAGTCCATTTGTTTGTTTGTCTAGAGTTAGGTAACGTACGTTATCGGTAAAGGGTAGTCTATTGGATAACTGTGGGCAGATCGGTTACATAAAGTTTATCGTGTTTCGTGACACACGGGGGAGTGGTTCGGTAAGCTTTTGAGCGAGCTTCCAACTCAACGAACAGAAAGACAGACAATTTTCTGCTATACTCTGACCGGAACCGCTGCTGTACCGCTAGATCCACACTATTGGCGGCGGTAAATAAAAATCGAGCGTTAGTAGCAGAATGACAATAAATAGCGGCTTCTCCGTCCCCGTCGCCGCGTACCTACCTAAGGCGCGGTACAGCGGTTCTGGTCATAGTTAAGAACGAATGAAATACTCGATGTACAAAAAGATTTAGCTATATTCTTGTTCAATAGAATCCTAGATCGAATTTGCAGCATTCATTGCGATTTAAAGGCAATTAAACTTGGATATTCTGAATACTGATATATATTTAAACTTGACTTGAGGAGCATAGTCGAGGATACAGTGAGTGTGAACTGCAGTTACGATGGCGGCCGAAGCGTGTGAGAGTAATGAGAGATTACCAGACAATTTATTTTATTCTGCTTTCCGCCCTTAACGACTGTGTGTTCAAAGCTTATCACCACTTACATCACAACCAGTTCGTTATAGAAGGGACGCAATCTAAATCTAGACCCGCCTGTTGCCTAACGCAGGTTCAGTTCTAAAATATAGAATACTGGATATTCTAGTTCTGATGTAACTAGATTAGTGGCACAAGATTGCTAGTTTTGTTTGAAGTTTATCTACTTCAATGAGGCGATGTGGTTCTTCCGGAAAGGGAAAATCTTCTGTCTTGTTGCCTGGGGATAGACTCTGCTCTATATGTGATTTTGATTCTTGTTGATTAATCAGTGATTCAACTGCTTTCCACTGCGATGAAGTTATCCCAAAACTCAAGGGAAGTCAACTGAAGGGTCTTTTGGTATATATCTGCGCATTTACAAACTATTTGGTGTATGAGTATTGCTCTTTTTACGTATAGATCTTCTTGCCTATATCTTCTTTTGTGTATTGGTGTTTGTGCGTATAGGTCTTTTTGCTTTTTGCGTAATGTCTTTTTGCGTATAGTTCTTTTTGCGAAATGTCTTTTTGCGTATAGCTACTTTTGCGTATTGTGTTTATGCGAACTGGCCCTTGAGTGTTCTTAAGCTTAGTAAATGTTGGTCGTTAGCGATTAAACCCCTTTAAAAATAGACAAACAATGTTATCTTTGTCGGACTACGCAGCCTTAAAAATAGTCGTGTTATTTTCAATATGTTTTTTTTTTAAATTACATAACCGATTATTGTGTATTATATATCGATTTCAATTTTACGGTCTTTATCCCCAAAATTGTCCTCTACCCATTTAAATGAATTAATAACCAAATTATAATTATAATTGAACAAAGTGGATAGGTTTACGTATAATTTGCAATATTCATATCTGAGCCTCCATCGAACCTTGCATTCTGGATTAATAATATAACCCGGCCAAATTGAATTGTAAGCAGTAATCCTTGTATCATACGCCCGTGTGTGGGATGTTTCAACAATAGCAATTACGAAGGATTATAGTTGCATAAATGGTTAACTATTCATGCATACCGTTATCAATATACATAAGCTTCTAAATTGATGGATCACGGCCTGTCATCAAAGAATTTTGGGATACGAAATATCACAATTATTATGCGGGCTCCAGACTCGCACACGATGATGACAAAAAAATTATTACTTTTTTAAAAACTCTTTAATATCTTAGACACTGAAAAATTAGAAATTGAAAGTAAGCTGTGAGGTAACCTATTTATATTATAAAATTGGAATTTTGTAAGTTTGCTAAATTATTTTGTGTACGAATGTATTAATATAATTTTTGTATATTTTAAAATTAAATCCTTTACTTATAATCAATTTATTGTACGCTAATTTTTGGGAAATAAATGGCTTTTTTATTTTATTTTTATTTATTTATTTATCTTAGACACTAAAATGAAATTAATTTTTGAATATCTTTAGAAATGACTGAAATATAAGTGTTCAAAATTTACGATTAGAGCGAGGGGCATTATATAACAAAAGTGACGTCATAATTGATTATTGTCATACAAATCATGACGACGTGTCATACAAACACCTGTTTTGCATGAAAGAGATAGAAGATGACAAAAAACTTCAATAGCTTATAACTTTTTTTGTTTTCTAATCAATTGTAATTTCGTTTGAACATTTTGCTGCTTGTCATCCTAGTAGCAGGGTCGGCAGCGGAAAGGGCAGCAGTACGTAAACACCAATGTTACACAATTTTGGAGCAGAGCTACTTACTCGTGCCCTTCGCTGTGGAGACTGCGGGCCCGTGGGGTCATGAAGCAAAAACTTTCATGAGGTACCTGGGCAAACGTTTACGGGATGCGGGTAACGGTCCTCGTGCTGGGTCATACCTGGCCCAACGCATATCATTAGCGATTCAACGCGGAAAAGCGGCCAGCATTATGGGCACCTTCGGGCCAGGTATGACCTGGGGCGGGCTTTTCGACTAAGTAGAATTAGTAAAATTTGTAGTTTAGAATGATTAGAATGGTTTAAATTTAGGGTAAGTTTTATTTGTGCTTTCACTCTTCGTAATTATACTATAAATTGCAAATGTTATTTGTGACGCGGCAACTAGGTTTTCAAAACTATTTTGCTATTAAATTTTGCCTATTTGTGTAATTCGTCACAAGATATGGATTTCCAGGAATGCCATTTTATTTATTAAAAACAAGACACACAAACAAAGACACATTTTCAGGATCAGTCATCATCCCTATTCTTAAATTGACAAAATACAGACAACGTAATGAATTTAATTGGTTAGTATTGAAAATAGGATCTAACTTAGTTTGTATGCAGCACGCTAGGGCCCTCTGCAAGGATTATCTTCTTGAACTATTAGTTAACTAGGTATATGGACTTAGATCTGATTCCCCAAAAATTCAACTTCTAAGATCTAAAGCAGCAGCCAGTTAGTGAAACAGCCTACAATCTATTAATTTTATTTGATTAATTTGATGCCAACCAATGAATAACGAAATTTACTGTAATTAATTGCATACATGCAATTATCGAAAATTGAGCTAATGTGTAAAATTTAGTTTGTAAATTCAGTATTGGGAATTCTCTGCTTGATTATCGAGGACACTGGTGGTGTAGAGCTGATTTGTCAGGGTAAATTATGATTTGGTTTGCAATAGATTATTCATATTATTATTTTTGGCATATTTTCGGTGTGCCAATAAAAAAATGTTGTATTCTAATAGATTTAATCGAATATTCAGGCAATGAATATATTTACATATGGTCCTTATTAATATGTAGACAAAATTCAAAAATTCAAGACTCAAAAAATTTTTATTCAATATAATGTCAAATAGATAGCTTTTTAACGTCATTTTTTGACTCTACCACCGCGTCGGAAGGTGTTCCGTTGAGAGAAGATGCGGCCAGAAACTCTACAACACACATCTTTTAAACAAACGGTTTTTGACGGTATTTTAAGGGGATGATAAGACCATCAAACGGAATAACTGTTTCTATGGCCCCAACATAATCATAAATATATCAATTATTGCGTTATGTGGTAACATAAGATCTTAAAAATATAGTACGGCACACACATAAACCCTGGAAGCGCAAAGCAATATCTTAAAACTAATAAAAAACAACACATAAAATCTAAAACCAAATAATTTTAATAATCAAATACCTAAGAATTAAAAACATTTTCTGCATCTTAAATTGTCCTATTCTTTGTATTCACAATATTCCTGAAGGTTATAGAAACATTTAGTTATTAAAATGTATTTTAAAGCTATGTGGAACAATGATGCCTTTTATACATTTCTTATTTAAAAAAAAATGAATGGACATGTAGTTTACGCCTGAGCTAACTAAATGCAACTTTATAGGTAGAGCCAATAACATTAGTAAATTTACTAATATAGAGCCAGCCACATACATTCGTATCCATTGGGTTTGCAGTTATGTATGGAATAGCTGATTTCTGAATATCCAATGTGATCGTGGGTTTATCTATGCACTGGTAAATAAAATCCGAAATAAAATTTAAATTTCTTCTGAAGTCTTTATTTTGGGGTTAGTTTTATTAAGTTCAAAAAGAGATTCAAAATATAAACGTAAAATTTTTTGGGGTCCTGTGGCGGAAATAATCGATTCTTTGATTAAAAAACTGAAAATAAATCGATATCGATAGACAAACAACGAGAACATCACTATAAAATAACCAATAACCAAAAATGCATTTATTTGAACTGGCAAAATTGAAACTACGCATTATATTAAATGCAAATTACCCAACCGGGATTAATGAGGCCCAATTGAGATTTAGTTCCAAGCTAATTGATAGTTTAAAACAGGATATTATGGGTTTTAATTTATCGGATGGTGGATACAAAAGGGGATTTGTTTTGGGGGGAGGGGAGCCTGATAACCTTATGAAATTTTACATTAATCATAGGATACTGATTAAAATAGAAAAGTAGTATCTTTGGAGAAAATATAGTACAGTATAACAATTACCAACACATTTAAAAAAAGGGCTTTCTTGTCGGCACATCGTGAAATAATCAGCTACATCATGAAATGGCGGCGTATCATTAAAAATATATTACAAAAGCCTGGTAAGGAGTTAAAAATTATTGTAATTTCGAAGCATTTTGCTTTTTTAACATCTGTCATCTAATTTAAATTCAAGCCTAAACATTATATTTCTAATTAAGCAAAAATTATGTTGTCATTCAACCAGAAATCTAATCAAAACTTGATAATGAACCTGACAAAACAAAAGTATTTCACGAACAAAACAATTTTGAAACAAAAATATAAAAAGAAAAAATAGAAAATCGGAGCGGAACTCAATAACGGATGTCACCTTCAAACTTTTAATGGGACAAAAAACTATTAACGAAGTTAGAAAGAGAGGGCATTAAAACTTTATTTCTATCTTGTTCTAACTTCATAGAAAATTGAAAAAGTACTTGCCAAAGGATTATGAAGTTAGAATTATCATGAAGAAGAATATAATGAGAATATGATCCTTCGTTGTGGTTGGTCATGGATTTTTTGACTGTACATCCTTTGGACGAGGCATGTTCCCAATTTTTTAAATTAATCATTTAGTAATGGTTTAATATTAATTTTCTAATTATGTTTCCGATAGTAAATGAATACAAAATGTATATTGATATGGTTTACTCAAATGCAAGGAATGGATGAGAACAGATGTGTCGAGTGCAATTTATAAGGCAAGCGTAAGTGGAAATGTCGGAAGGACCTGAACGTACATAAACTGACCAAATTGGCGACATGCTTAAAAAGGGCTAGGTCAGATGTACCCAAAACCGACGAGCATGCATGAAAGGACTAATGAATGTGGAGGAAGCTAGAAATGTCTGTCAGGATCGTGGCGTTCCGTTGTCTGTGCCTACCCTACTGGGAGACAAGGGTGAGATGTAAAGTATGTACGTATGATCCAAACTAATATCATAAATGAGAAGATTTGTGACAATGTTTGTATGTTAGTGACTCAACCACGCCATAAGCGGCTGAACATTTTCAAATTGAATATTTTCAAAAAAGGCGTTTTTGAAAACAAAATTTAACATGATAGAAATAAAAACTATTGTCTCCGCAAACAATGGGAAAAGGAAAACATTAATTACACTGCAGCTGCACTTGAGTGCAATCGCGACGAGGGAATGCTCCGGAAATATCGCAGTCCATTTATTATACCTAACGCGAATTTGTTTCTTCGCACAGGAATAAACAAATAAAGTACCTGCTAGATGCATTTTGACGTGACCCTCAATCCTTACTGACGTAGTTGGGAGTGGGGGTCATGTGCAAAAACCATAATATTGTAAAGAAATAATGTTATGACAAGATAGCTTTACCATTATTTAGAGGATAGAAGCCTTGGTACAAGACGTTTCACGTACTCCACTGCTACTGCGTCCCTGATACAGCCTACTAGATTTTGACATTGGAAATGTCTTTTCATTCGCTCCAGTATATGCTCCGATTTCACGAAAAAGTGCGATCCCCTTATATCTCGGAGAGTTCCGAAGATATGATATTCAAAAAAGGCTCAAAAGACGCATATTTACGATAGCTGTAAGGAGCAAAAAGAATTATTGGAGAAAGTCAAAAACGAAAAAAGTTATTGGCCAAAATAGTGAAAAAAAGTTTTGGCGCTCGATATTTTGGAAACGAGGAATGATATCAAAAATTTAAGAAAACCTCCTCTGGAAAGTCAGCTACAATTTGAGCTTAAAACAAAGACGATCGGGTAAATGGTTTGCCCTGTAGCCTCCTTTTTGAGACAATATTTTTTCGAATTCCGTAGATTCATTTCCAATGTGCTCGATAGTCGTGTGAGGCACGAAATGTGTGAATTTTTTGGTTTAAAGTACTAATTTTAAGACTGGTCATAACGTGGCTTGCCTTCAACATAATCATCGTCAGCTTCTGTCATTCGTACAGCTGGAGCACAGGTCATTGGTGAGTTGATGGGCATAGCGCTTGTCAACCGCGTATCTAATCTAAGAATTTGTCTAAGAACTGAGATCGAAGATGAAAGTTAGTAATATCTTGTACATTGTCACATAAACTATCTAGTCCCCTTTAAAGTAAAATCCAGCCCTATCTGGTATACGTATTATAATGACTGGTCTACGATATACACCATAGAATCGGTTTAGAAGCCGGGTGTGAAATTAAATGCGTAACATATTGAACAGGGTGCTTCAGACCATTAAACTGAACAACATTCTATATGGAGCAAAAAAACGAAATCGCGAAAAAATTTGTTCCATAGAAAATGTCAATGGCTTCTGGACAAAAATGTATTAAAACAGCTGATTTTCTTTTCGCGATTTCAATGTTGTTCCCATTAGTAAAAAGATGTTCAGTTTGATGGTCTGAATCACCCCGTTCCGGCGTCAAAATGGCTGCAATTCCACGGTGTAGAATACAAACATTTGTATAGAGAAGATACAACAATCAATGACTCGTGTATTTGTCCCTTGCGGCATTCAATTCCGCAACCCTCGGAACAGCAGGTAGGTTCACTACAGACTGAGCTATCCGGCCGTCTATTTTGTAATGTAAATAGTCGATTATTTACTTCAATAACTTGGCACTATCTGGACTATTGGAACATCATTCGGAATGACTATAAATGTCAATACGGTGTCCAATTCACGTCTTGTCCGAGGTATCCCACAGAGCAATGGTCTAGTTTTGGACGTGTGACGTAAACAGCTGTTTTAAGTAATTGTTTGGATTTTAGGTTAGGACTTTTGTTTGAAATTTAAAGCGATATTAATTCAAGCAAGGGGGGCATATATAAGGTTATTTTAAATTAGTAGGCGAAACAGCACCAGGGCACTTGCTGAATGATAACAGATTGCATTATCAATGTTTATAATTGGTATTGAAGATTAACACAATTATTATTATCAAACGTATCGTACGCAGTGTGCGGGACATTACAACGTAATTGTACTTAGTAACCACAGTGTTAGTAACAGATACCAAATGCGTTTGTTAAGTTTCGCCAACTAATTAGATTTAACCTTATATACGTTAGGAGAAGCAAAGTGCAATAACAACCTTGAAAGTAGATTGAAAGTTGTAGTAAAGTTCACAGATCAATAATATACAGAGCTCTGTCATACCCAACGACCGGTACAGGCCTTGTGGTCAAAATATAAGTTCTAACATAATTAGCTGAAACTATTTTAAGGGGATGATCAGACCGTCAAACTGAAAAACTTTCTCTATGGAATTAATATCGAATTCGTGAAATAAATATCAGCTGTCCCATACATTTGAGTCGAGTTATGTTTGCGGTTATGTTTGCAGTTTTGTATAGGACAGCTGATTTTTTTTTTCGCGAATTCGATATTGATCCCATAGAGAAAGTTGTTCAGTTTTATGGTCTGGTCCTCCCCATAAAATAGTTTCAGCTAATTTTGTTATACCTTATATAGTTTGATAGGTACTAGGTACATTGAAAAGATAGATTTTCGTATTAAGTCAGCGATTTATCATCATGAAAAACTTAAAATTCCAAAAGGATTAGAGGATTGGTGATAGGAGTGAAATTATTTTTTTACAATTATTATATGTACTTGACTCGACATCCAAATGAAATTATGAAAGATTAATAATGGATTTAAAATACCGTATTTTTACACCGCAGAGATAATTGCTGATTTTACCTGTAACAAAATAAGGAACATTATAATAAAATTCATATTTAACTGAAAAGGTTTGTCTTTACTTATAGTAATGTGTAAGTGTGAATCTGAATGAAAGTGTCGGTTGTCTTAGCAAAATAAATACTAGGCCAAACAATTACTTATTCATTAAATGCTAACAAGAAACAGAAAAAAGACTGATTAAAACCCAGCCCCTCAATTGAGTTAACGATTCAATAAAAACGTTGGCAACTTCATCAATTCGCAACAAAGTCTACAAATGGCGAGATCCCGGTTCATTTTAATCATGTGGCCACATTTAGACCACGATTTCGTTTGATGGGTCCTTTGGGGACTGTGTATTTTTGGGAAAATTGTTGGAAATAAGTAGGAGAGAAAAGGCAACATTTTGTATAGAAAATCGCGTCACAATTCACATCGGATTTGATAATTTTGGTTTTATTTTTGTCATTCTGTTATTTTCGACCAGTTTACTATGAAAATGCACCGAATATATCAAATACTATGCTGTGAACATTTGACAGCAGAATCTTCTTCCATAAATATTTAACTGATGATCGATAGTGAGTGAAAGTACGTACTAATGATAAACTACATTTTAGTAAATTATACGCGTCCAAAGTACCTAGCGAACATATTTTGAAGCAAAAAAAGACTTAGCCTGAGATTCAGAGACAAAAGATGGAATCCATACTAATTTGGCAGAACAAACTCGTATTCTGGGTGGAGATGCTTGGGGGAGGCCTATGTCCAACAGTGAACGTCTATCGGCTGAAATGATGATGATGATGAGGAATTCATACTCATTGAAGCACAAACACACTCAAATTCCGTCTCTAAATTTCACGACTACACGGCTTTGATTGTATTTTGGAGTAACTAGCCTAGATTCTTCTTCTTTTGTATCAACACGAGTCATATCGGACACTCATGCTATAGTAGAATGATTCTGCAATTGTCGTATCGAATCTGACTGGCCAGGGTGCGCCAGACGAACTCAGGTTTCGTCACTCGGGGAGGCTCAATCCCCTTGCACCTTTGATTAGACAGTAATTAACCAAAGAATATCGAGACAGTAAATGAAAAATCATAAATTTATCATCCTGTCAATAGGAGTCACGTGTTTCTCTATGAGAAAAATTATCGTACTAACATCGCTAAGCCTTTATCACAATTATAGTACTCTGTGCAGTAATATTTCCAATATTAATTATCATTTAACAAAATAAGAATTCTGCATATACCGCATCAATGGCAGGTCCCTTCCCTTCCCCTAGTTATCCGAAGAATGCGTAATCGCTAACATTCCATGGTACGGGGTGGAATGACGACTAATTCAACCCCAAAACTGCGGTAGATTTTTCCTCATAGGTACTTCTTTAGTCCCTTTTGTTTCGTGGTTCCATCGCATTTCATTGGACGGAAAATTTTAAGATCGATTGTTCGGGCGTAAATTGGAGAGAATTGTATGAGTTCATAATTTATGGATAAAATTTTACGCAGCCAGGATACGCAGATATATTTGAGATAAATTACGGCAATTTTCCGGGTTTGAAGAAAGATTTGGTTTGTTTGAATTTACAATTTGATTGAATGAAAGAGAACATTTACACATTAGCTAATTTTGAAGTATTTCCGGTTTTTTGCTAATTTGGAGAAGAAACAAGTTTTATTCATTGATTTAATTTAATTGAATTAATTAATTTAATAATGCAAATTTTGAATACTTTTAGGTATTTAAATCATTATTAGTAAGGACCCATAATTCAAGGCATTTCACTTAAAACTCGAATCGATTGTTTTTCAAACACAATCTTCATCTAGACATAGAAAAAAACGTTGGAAGAACTATCCAACAACCAGTAATGTTTCGAAACTAAATTATTAAATTCTTATGTATCCGAACCAACCCGAGGATCCAATACACCCGAAACAAGAGAACCAGAAATCAGATTGATTAATTCCCCTACTCATTCCCGCTTTATTGGTCTCCACTTTGGTGGAACCTTCAGCCTTGGGTTGGCTTTCTACCTGAGCTGTGACAGGAAGCGAGGCGCTGAGCGAGGAAAAAATCCAACACCAGAACACCTTCAATATCCTTATAACGTTTTTTTAATCAATGTGTCTTGCCCATGGAAAAACATGGTCGCTCACTAAGGAAACTATGCACAAACTTAATGTAGCACAGAGAGCCATGGAGCACGCCATGTTAGGCTTCACCCTTCTTGACCACGTAACAAACGTCAAGATCCGACGTCGAACTCAGGGTATGACTATTAAATAATCTGTGATTTAGGTTCACGACGTCGGGGATCAAATAGCTCGCTTGAAGTAGCGGTGGGCAAGGGTAGCTAGGCGAAATGATGGCAGGTGGAGCAAAGCCAGTGGTGGTGGCCATAGTGGTGGCCTAGAGATGCGATTAGCAAAGGACCGAGAAGGATGGCAAAATGGGGAGGAGGCTTATGCCTTGAAGTGCGTGGATACAGACTAATGATGATGATGATGTAGAATTTCCTTATGACGTGAAAAGCGAACATTATGATGGACATTACATTCCACTAATCCCCAAAACGTCAGTCTAAACTAAACATTCAACAAACCAAGATATTTGATTAATTCCAAATGAAATCTGACCCTGTACCATATCATAACACCTAGATCACATCTCATCCTTTAATTAATTTAAGCCCTTTGCTATACCTATTCGTTAGTTCAAAATATGATAGCCCATGGACTAAGCGAATTGTAAGCTTAAAGCTTGGGGATAAGAATGTGTTAGGGGAGTTCCTATTGGGAGTTGAAAGGTAAGGTCTATGATCCCTGTCAGTATGATGCTTGAAACCCATTTCAGTCAGATTAGGGTATTATGGGGCAGGAGGCAAGTGCTGTAATTTAGTATACCACCCAAAACATAATTGGTATTATTTATTTTATTTCTATATTTGTATCTCTTTGTATTTAAGTAGGGAAGGGAATATACTAAATCACACGATGACTGTATACAGATTGTAAAATTGTAAGTGTTACATACTTTAGGGGGTCCAAACATCAAAATGATCAACTTTCATAATGGATCCAACATCGAAAAAAAAACATTTGGGTCGAGTACGCCCGCCATTGACATTTTCTTTGGAACAGCAGATTTTTTTTTCTAGTTGTTCAGTTTGATGGTCTAAAACACCCCCTAAAACTAAAGTATGTATCGCATTTAAATTTACACCCCAGATAAAACGTATATGTAACTGAATTGATAAGAAAGAAAAAACGACGGAATTTGTTCATAAACATCAGCCATGAAAAGTTGTATTTTTTGGTAATTTCTCTAAGTTACCTACTCAATATCTTGTTTGATACTTGGTTCCCATTTAGTTATGTCCTATATACTACCTAACCTATGTTCCTACTTGTACTTTGATATACCATCGGGTCACTCGGGCACTCCTATTAGTTATTTTATTAAAGTCTACTAGATCAAGCTATTTTACTTCTTGCGACCTAGAAATAAGAGTCAATCCAGGGGACTAAGAGCGAAATGAACTGAAGATAGATGGACCTCGGCACACTCGGTTCATTAATTTTAACAAGCTATGCTAATTTCACCTTTATTGCCTCCTCTCCCAGATCTGTTTTATGGGTTGTTTTTGCTTGCGGTTAAATTTATTCTTTTGAAATCTGTTGCTTTGTGATAGTAATTTAAGGGATTGTATAACTTTAAATTCTTTCAAAAAGAGAGAAACAATTTTTATTTATATCTGAAGCTAGGATTTTTTTAAATTTATACAGGGTGTGTGTGGGTTTCGGTACTAGTGAAACGTGGATGTTATGAGGTTTCAGAATGACTCTGACTACCCCATCGGGGAATATAGTCGTGAGCATAATGCTTATGCTTACAGGGTGTTAACTTAATAAGTTACATACTTAAAGGGGTCCTTCAGACCACAGATATAAAAACACTCTTGATCGAATCGGGATTCGAACTCCTTTTGTTTTGTTTCTCATTCAAAATACTTTTAGGTCTCTAATTAATTTTACTTTAACAATTTCATATAAGATTCTATCAGTTTCAGCGATGCTAGTGAAATGTGGACATTCTTAATATAACATTATATCTGACTACCTCTCGGGGAAGACAGTCATGTGATTATCTATGCTATGTAAAAAAGTTTAAGTGAAGAGGCTATAAACATTAGCTTTTCCATTCAATCAATCAAATATACTTTTAGTTTACACATAAAACATATAAGCAGCAATAATAAAGAGAGAAAATACAAGAGACGAAAAAAAAAAGTGGCGACAGGCTCACTACCCGTCACACTGGACAGAGTTTCAGTACTAATAGTGAAACGTGTATGATCTGAGTTTTCAAAATATCTCTGACTGTCCCCACGGGCAATGTAGTCGTGAAAATATGCATGCATGCATGCAGAAAATAAAGAAAAAAGCGATAGCGAAGCTTTTTCATGGAAAAGTTTCGATCTATGATTCTAATCAAATCGTATATCACAATCAAATTGAAACCTATATTGAAAATGGACATACAATATTTTCTTTCCATTTAATGAGCTGAGACAATGATGGATACGAAATAATAATCATAAAAAAACAAGCAGCAGTAAAACAAGAACCCTATTTTTCACAAATCCATTTTCAGCAAAATCTGATTACGTACCGTCATTTCTAATAAAAGAAAACCTTCAGCTAACAAGGTACGAGGTACATTTGACCGTAGGGAGTGTTCTCAACGAAAATACCATCAGACAGGTTGCAAGATGCCCTATGACGTGCCCTATCGCGTTTAATAAAGCTGTGCTTTCTTCTATTTGGTATAAAGTATAAAATACGGGCGATTTTGAACTCAGAGTTGGAGTCCCATTACATTTTTGTTCCATTAGCGGTGGAAACGTCTGGTGCTTGGGAATGTGAGGCCAAGGCTTTTGTGCGAGAGCGGGAACGATCTCCACTCGGGTTCGTATCTGGTCCAAAGAATTTCTCTAGCCATTCAACACGGGAATGCTGCTTGTGTGATGGGTTCCTTTGAGCCAGGTGTATTCCGTAATGAGGAGGGTGTTTAAGTTAGTTTTTACTATGTTACTGGCTAAGCGTGTGGTGGATATTAATTTGGTAAGATGACGAAGCATGTTGCGGGTCTCTAACTGTTATTATCACCGCTGTAACTCCTATGTACCAGGATCAACAGTGGCGCCTACTCACAGTACTAGCCAATGAAGTCCAGAGAAGAAAACAAAACAATACTCTTTATTAGAATTTGAAGAATTACTGTTATCTGTCTAGGAACGCGCAACGAATTTAACCAAAGATTATAGGAAAAACTGGTATCCAATTTTCCTCCAATTTAAACAGCAAAGCGAAGGAAAAGCGAAGCTATTGGTTTATAGTGGAAGTAATGATTTTTGGAACGACGAGCGAGATGCACCTTTGAATGGTGACCATTTCTGACTACACCACCATCGGTACATTTCTCCTCATCAGGTAGTTTGTCCCAGAGAACGCCTCATGTCTATTGGTGCTATTTATTTTAAAATTAGTCTTTTAGAGATCTTTAGTAGTATCATCCATTGGTATCATTGCTAAGAGTAAGAGACTCTTCTGTCTTCGTGAACTTTCTTCCCAGCCCCAGCCAAAAAAACATTTTGCCATGTACACAATGTCAACATCAACAAAATTATACTTCGACTTTCTTTCATAACTTGGATCCCTTCGACTCACGTCAACACGCCACCCTTCCACTTTCGATATCAATCAATATCAATAATCTGCTTTGACTGCTCCTAAAGATAAATTTACTTTTTTACATTTCAGAGTTATTAAATTTCGACCTTGTTAACACTGGGAGAGGATGCATCTTGAATTGCGACCTTAGTGTGCGTTTTTGGTTCTTATTTCCAAATGGAGATTCTGTGTTTGTAATTAAGTATTGTATTATAAAAGCTAACCGGTGCATGTCTTTTTCGTATTTCACCTCGAGCGCCCTCGTGCCTCGAAAGGGACTACTGTCTCACCAGCTACGTCGACAAATATTATTTCAATCTAACTTAACTTTAAGGCCTCACTGATTTCCTCAATCGGGGCGTCTTGCAAAATATATTCTTGCCTAACATCAGATTGACATTATCACATTTTGCCATGTGGTGTAGGCTATGAATAGCACCATCCCATTTCCTCCCGTAGGTGTCGTAAAAGGCGACTAAGGGATCTACTGAAGGATGGACAGCAGCATCCTCTGAGTACACACATTGATTCGATCCAACTGCGATCGCCAACCCGCCAAGCGTGGCGATTATGGCAAATCCCCCCCCCCCTCATTTTAGGCTTATGTCCAGCATGGCATGGCTGATATGATGATGATGATGAACATGAACATCACATTGACCACTAATTTGCCTCACCGAAATGCCTTTCAGAATTAGACATATCCTAGCTATTCCCACTGAGCTGTACTGTAACTTCCTATGCCATTTTTACCCCAGTTTATGAATGCAGCATAGGTTTAAAGCGGTAATGGTGATTAATCCATAAAAAAATGTTATTTGTTTTTCCAATATGAAATATATGAGTATGATGGCCATGCTGGTACATTTTATGGCTGTGTTTTATCACCTTTTTGTTTAATAAAGAATTTTACATTCGCTTTTAATGGTTGGCGAAGAACGTGTTTTATGGTTAATAAAATAAAGTCTCTTTTGACAGCAATTATTAATCAATACTCTGTTTCAATTGGAACTTGTTATTGAAATCAGTTAACGACCCCAATGTTCTTGTATGATTTATCCAGCATAGTCATCATCATCAGTTAATTTACGTCCCACTCCAGGGCACAGGCCTACTTTCAGTGAGAGTGTACTTGGGCATCAGTCCCAATGCGGATTAGTAGACTTAACATACGCATCAGGATTTCTTCTGCGTATGCGGTTTCCTCACGATGTTTTCCTTCACCGTTTAAGATAATTAGGTATTTGGTACATAAGTTAAAAAAACTCGTATGTACATGGCATGTCGTCCGTGCGTATGGAATACTTACGTCAAATAATTGACAATATTTTATTTTAAGATTTCCATTCCAAAATTAGAAAACCATTTGGAGATTATGTGATTCAAAGCTTATATATCAAAATCAACAGATTTTTCTATCCATTATTTCTCGAGTTATTCGAAAAATACCACAGACTTCTGTAAAAAATACTGAAAAATTAAACTGAGATTTTATTACTATGCCTGGTGATTATTTGTTCAGTTAGTGTTCAGTGTTTGCCTGCTTGGCTTTTCTATTGTATTTGACAGTTTCTATTTTTAATTTTATTGCGGCCAAGGTATTATAGCCATTTATCAAACGTTTGTCAGAAAATTCAAAACTAAATTAAAAATAGAAATATTGGTCAAAAATTATATCGGAAAAATACGTATCTTTTATTTTTTAACCTATTTTTATTAAAACAGGTGGTTAACATTATTTTATGTTGTCAAAAACTATTAATCTGTTCGGACTAGGCGATTCGCAAAGATTTTTATGGTCTTCGCTGCGCTTTGGCGCTTCGTATTACTATGATAGAACTTCACTGAAGGTAAGTTTGTTTTCGGATTTAATAGCATATTATGCTTTTTGAGTTCCATTTACTAAAAGAAGTGCTGGACCATTAGTCGCATTCGGTATAAGTGCAATTGCAAGAGCAGATTTGTGAAGGATAATGCGCAGAAAAAATATGTTGCATGCGTTTCGGGCTATCAATTTTGTTTTGGAAAATCGCCTCAATTTTCAATATTTGTTATCAACTCAGAATTATTAATATTTACATTACTAATCAGCTCATGTTTTCCCAGCTTTGTAATGGATTCATGACCAATATCCTTACTGAAATTAACAACAATAAACAAAAACCTGAAACCGTCATAACTTTCACTCCTCCATAATATCTTCTAATAAAATATAACTCAACAAAAATCTAATTAGCACTACTCGAGCCAAAATTACGCTGGCAATAAAAACATCGGAGGATAACCGAATTATGACGTCACGGTCCCGTGACGTAATCAAATAAAAGATGGCGGTGACAATCATTTCATTATTTATTATCGTTCCCCACACGGTATGTGAGAACACACATACATACAGTAATATGATTTAACGTCGCGTCTTCGTAAATAAATAAATAAGCTCCGTCCTGATTTCGCCATTCATAGTATGAATCGGGCAATTTAGGTTTCGGGTCTGTTTGACCTTTACGATTGTTGAGGACTTTTGTGGACGATACGTTGTCGGGTTTATTTGGAGCTTTTGAAATTTCTTTTTGGGGTTTTTGTTGTCAATGTCTCGATTCAATGTCGGGTACGTGTCGCACAATTTGTAAGCTTTTGATACTTAGTCATAGGTAGGTGTGGTCTTCTATTCGATTCGAAATTACGTATCTCTGCAATAACCTTGTATTTCATTCTGTTCAAGCTCCTCCAAATAGTATCAACTTTAACATCTTACACATCTTGGGAGTTGACCGAAAAACGTCACGAAAAACAACATAATTCATTGGGTTAATCTGCGTCGGTGGCCACATTTACATATCGAACAGTAACTCCAAAACTGAAACGTTCTCAGATTTTAAGCTCCCATGGTCCTCATAATTGTCTTTTGACTTTTCAGAAATTTTTACCTCAAGGCAAGCGTAACCTTTTTCGAAGCAGACCCAATAACAACTACTCTGCTGCCTTCCTGATGAGTTGATCGATGAGTATTTTTGCTCACAAAAGACCCTCTCTTTTGTGAGCAAATCGTCGTAGGCGGCCAGGTGTTGGCTATTGACCAACAAAACATGGATTGTTCGCCACCCACACAGCTTAAGTCTTCTTCTTCTTGTGGTGCTATCTCCTACCCGCCCGCGGTTGGCTATCATTTAGGGCTATGCAAACCCTAGAGACTGCAGCCCTGTATAGTGAGATGGTGTTTATATCGAACCATTCACACAGGTCCAGCTAAGAGCTCATTCTTCTAACAGGCATTCGTCTCCCTAAAATTTTCCCCTGTTGAACAATTTGGAGAAGTTGGTATTTTTCACAACTTAAATAAAACTTCTTAAATAAAACTTCTTAAATAAATTGTTGGTCCTAAAACGTACTAATTTAACGTATCCTTACAAAATCATCAACATTCATGAGCTTAACCGATCCTAGACTGGATCAACTTTTATAGACCTCCCAGCATTTTTATTCCAGGCGTTTCGTGTACAAAATAAATAGACATTTGGTGTATCGACGTACGTATTTCGATCACGCGTTTGTGGGGCACTTCGACTAAGTATATTATCCACTTTTATGACACTCGTAAACCTCCCTTCCCCCCGGTTAGGTCCATGTTTCCTATATTATAGGCAGCTATGACATTTTAAGTACAAAGTTTGAGGTGTTATAAAGTGTTCATCAAATTGGTGATCGCTCTTGAAGCTGCATGCAAGAAAGACATGGGAAATTCTTGGAAGAAAATAGAATTAAAAACGCTATAAAATGTAAATAGATGATAGGGGTAAGAAATTGTGTCCTTAGATAATGGAATGGCTTGAAAAAAGAAGTAGAAAAGGATACAAATTGGAACCTTTTGCTCATGGATGAATGGTATTTAAAATTGTAAGTGTTGGAAGGTGCCGACCTAGGCGTAAGTAGACGCACACATATCATTTTGGTGACGTACAGAATAAAGGCCAAGTCAGCAGCTTTAATTAATGAAATAAAACAGGTGTCATCTTATTATAGCAGATATAGATATATTGTATATATAGAAGTCGTTGCCTACCCAACACTTATGGTATCTATTTTAATCCCCTTTGCTTTGGGATTCCAGGAACAGTCATTCCCACCCGCAAAATAGGTTACTTTATTGATTTTCTTGCAATTATAATTGTAACTGTTTTTGAAATGATATTCTTCCGTGAAGGAGAACGAATGGAGGTTTAAAAAAATGACACTTATGTACATTGTATTGACTAAAGATACCCTTTCTCGATCCCGACACCCATATTTACTCAAATACTTCAGCTCTATTACAGTTTTATAATGTAATTAACTATGTACAGTTAAAGATTACCAATATGTGCCCCACGTGTAAGGGTCATGCAGATAACAGTTTTGTTACCAACTTCTAAATAGAAACATTGTCGGCAGATTAAATCTTATCTCCACGGTGATACGTTAGAAAATTGTCTAAATAAACTCCGTGAAAGCATTATCCCTTGTCGAGATATATTAGCTGGTTTTATGTGAGTCGTAAACTTAGCGAACGTTATAGATGGTGTTTTTGTGTCTGTTAGGGTTCTATATTGATTTTTGGGAAATAGCTGTTGTGGTTTTTAACCTTGAGAATGGAAATGATTGAAGTTTTATTTTTTACCTTTTGCATTTCACTGATCAGAATGACTTAGAAAGTATTGGGCCCAAGAAAATAAGAAAAATCAGTGTCACAAGGAACTAGGAGGTCAACATTAAACGAGAAGCTCCACCGACAAGACTGTGACATGTGAATTCTTCTGATATGTTATTTCTTAACACGTTCCGGGGCAGTGAACGAGACACAATAGAACTTTTATTGTTATCACGTCTATAGCCGGTCACTGTCCCGGAACGTGTTAAATTCGTATCCCATTTTTTGAGGTTTGGTTCTTTGGTCAAGCTGTGATCCCTTGTCACTGACAGAATCCAGGTAATTTCTTAGTTCTTTCCAAACCATTGTTAAAGTTCTTCTTCGTCGTAACCTCATGGCTGAGGCACGTGACCATTTTAGGCTTTATTCACTTCGATCTTGGGCCAGATGTATGTTTGCCTGTAGTTAGTGTCAGAAATTTATTTTACCGAATCAGTCCTTGGGTAGGTGGAGTGGGGTGAGTAGGTTTAATGGGTGATTGGACTCATGATATTGAATAACTCTCCCAAAGGAACAAAGGGAAATTTGCAAAAAAAAAAATCTACTCTTCACGCAAACGTTCGATCAGCTGATTGCAATTTAGTATGGAAAATCCAAAATTTTTTTGGTCCTATCCTATAGGTTACTTAGGGAATCGTTTAAAGTAATGCAACTGCTTACCATAACACCATGTATAGGCTGATGATGATGATTATGAATTTCCGAGATGATTCGCCGACCTCACTATCTTTTGAAGAATAAAACCTGCCCTGCAAGATGATCGCGTGTGTCCAACGCTCATTCATCGCTCTAAAACCCTCCATTAACAACTTCCAAGCTATCGCGGATGCAGTAAAATGTACTAAGACTGTCGCAAATCGTAAACTTGCTCGTAAAATGCACTTGCGCTTTTCGTTTATGACATTTGACGTGCATTCGTATTTATGTGCAAGTTGGCGTTTTATTTTTATTAAGGGTTAAGTGTTTTGAGGTAATGGTGCTCGGCTTATTTTGAAATTAATCAGTAATATTACTTTGACTACAATGTAACAAAGTTTTAAATGACAATCACATGAGTGTCTTGTATGAATGTGTGACTATAAGAGGAGAGGCCAAATAAAATAGGTATGAATTATGTTTAAAAAAATGACATTAAAAAAATGAAATAAACGATGAAATTATAGCTACTGATGATGATGACACAATGATTAAACCTTATCCGAAATATATTGGAATTCGAAGTTTCATTTGCTTAAGGTGGTTGCAGAGGGGTAAATTTTATACAAAACTTTGACGCACAATACGCGTAGACAGTATTAATATAAGTAACTTTGTATTTATGGAAAAATAGTTTAGAAAATCTAGTTGCCGCGTCACAAATAACATATGCAATTTATAAAATAATTATGAAGATATAAAGCTTTGAAATTTTTCATATAAAATTTTAAAAGATTTATATCTTCGTAATTATATTATAAATTGCAAAAGCTACAATTTGCAATTTATTTATTTGCAATTGCAATTTGCTTAAGGTTGTTGCAGAGGGGTAAATTTTATACAAAACTTTGACGCACAATACGCGTAGACAGTATTAATATAAGTAACTTTGTATTTATGGAAAAATAGTTTAGAAAATCTAGATGCCGCGTCACAAATAACATATGCAATTTATAAAATAATTATGAAGATATAAAGCTTTGAAATTTTTCATATAAAATTTTAAGTATAAAATTTACCCCTCTGCAACCACCTTAAGCAAATTGCAATTGCAAATAAATAAATTGGAAATTGTAGCTTTTGCAATTTATAATATAATTACGAAGATATAAATCTTTTAAAATTTTATATGAAAAATTTCAAAGCTTTATATCTTCATAATTATTTTATAAATTGCATATGTTATTTGTGACGCGGCAACTAGATTTTCTAAACTATTTTTCCATAAATACAAAGTTACTTATATTAATACTGTCTACGCGTATTGTGCGTCAAAGTTTTGTATAAAATTTACCCCTCTGCAACCACCTTAAGCAAATTGCAATTGCAAATAAATAAATTGCAAATTGTAGCTTTTGCAATTTATAATATAATTACGAAGATATCAATCTTTTAAAATGTTATATGAAAAATTTCAAAGCTTTATATCTTCATAATTATTTTATAAATTGCAAATGTTATTTGTGACGCGGCAACTAGATTTTCTAAACTATTTTTCCATATATAAAATATTACTTTTATTAATTCCGTCTACGCGTATTGTGCGTCAAGCGTTTGTATCAACTGAAACCATCTTAAGCATTTGTTCAGAAGTGGTGAAACTGGCCCTAAATCTCGTAAAAGGCAAATTATTATTATTGTTACGAATAAGAAAATGTGCACCCAAGTTATTCACTGCTAAACACAAGTGAAAACTCTATTATAGAACTATTATTGAGACTAGATAATCTAGGTAACAATGGCGTAAAGAAAATCAAATCCATCTAGTTTCCAATTGCCTTCGAATACAAAACAAATAAAATGCAATTTGCTTTCAATCCCTAAGAAATTTCTTAGACCAACAACAAACGCATGCACTTTATTATCAATACACTTTTCAGTAAACAGTTTATGTATAAATAAGCACTAAATAATCAGAACAAAAGCTTAATTAGCTAGAGCACACAATAAGCAAGTAATAAATTTACCTTATATGTAGGTTTAGTATCTATTGGTCTAGTAGCTTTACCTCTGTTTCTCAAGCTTATGTAAGCTTAATAAAGAGAAATGTCGTGCTTCATACACTATTTGATAATGTTGTTTACTCGTTGTTAACTAGAAATAAAACGTATCAGAAAATTTGATTCGTTTCAAAAACAAGAAAGCACGTCTTAAAAACCTTTATAACTAGTCAAATGGGCTAAAACTACGAATAAGAATGTATATAAATGTAAATCAAGCTCAAAAAGTGGCACCAAAAAAACTCGACCGCGTTCTAAATTTGTTTAGAGTTATTCTTCTATAGTTACTCTTCTTCGAAAGGCTAAAAGGTACCACTGTGCCTTTATCCAGCCTCGATACGACCAATGCTGATTGGCTAATCTTTTTAGTAAAGCATCGCATCGCATCGTCTTGCGATATGCAAGAAGAATAATTGTAAAGATAAGAAATACTTACATGTTTTAACAAGTAACACGTGGACACTACGTCAACCTATGTCGTCAACAAAACATCATACAAGTAGCTCTTCATTGTGACACTACATCTACGTGTGTAGACGTCGCCGTCTTACAACTAAAATTGTTACCAATTCATTTTATATTATTACAATAGCATTAAGTACGCTTTGTCTACTAGTAGCCATAGTCAGTCACGATAATATAGCAAACCTCTGAAGTTCTTTAAATTTTCATGCTATTTTCTCTGGACCAGATTTCTCGTCAGCAACACGCCAATTTTAAAATTTAGCTATTATCTCGTTCTAAAAAACCGGATGGTAATATTTTTTGCACTTATTTAAGGCTTTACCATTATACATACTACTAACATGGTGTCAATATTTTTAACTACTTAGAAGGTTTTGAAAAATATATTCGTATTTTCTAATAAATACCAAATTTTTTAAATTTCAATGCCTATTTATTGCTCACAAATAATTTATATTGTCAAATCTAAGTCAAATGAGTGCACTGGTATTAATATTATTAGTTTAAAAGCCTTTTGGGACACAATTTTGATTTATATGTTGCGATGCGATTTTTTTTAAATATGTTTTAACATAGTATTTTTGTCATTAAATGGTGCTGGTTACAGTTTAAAAGTCCAATTAATAATTACTCCCTACCCCGCCTAAGAAAACTCCGTAAAATGACTGGGCTACATGCCACATTGTGTTTCACTAGTTAGGTGCAAAAATAAAAGACTAATTGAGGTGGGACATACAGACAGACAGACAGAATGGACAATTGACGAAACTATAAGAAACACGCAACAGACAACCTTATATTATTATTATATTCCCGATATTATAAATAATTTAACGAAGCATCTTTGATCGAAAATTGAACTGCATCGAAACCCGCACAAAATCAGCAAATAACATTATCGAAAAATTCCTTCGAAAGCGAAAGACTCGAAACCGTATTATCCAACAAACAAACTTCATTACATCAGAAAAATCCAATTTAACATCCTTACACTTTATTACAAACGAAACGTCTTTCAGAAAATGAAAAATTGCACGACAAAAATATCATGAGACCGCAATATGGAAAGCATTCCCTATTTCAAAGGGTAAACTACTCGTATATGGGCTTATATGCAAGTTACCTAATAAAATATGTCCGCTATACGAGTTATCCGGAGCTTATTCGCCAAACACGAGAACCAGAACATTACTCCAACACAAATACAGTAGCAAATATTTCGAGCGAACTGTACACAGTGGGTGTAAGTAAAATAAATAAAAGCGGGAAGCAAGTACCGGTCAAGGATGTCGCTTGTATAGAAGAGGCTTTTGAGAAGGGAATTGAAAAGGAAAGCCTAGATCTGCTTAGAATAATAAAATACTGGAAAAACCGCGAATACGACCTATGTTCTAAGAAGGAATGTTGTCTCCTACGCGTTTTAGAAAATTTTAAGGTTACTGTCAATTAATGCATCATTAAAGTAATTACTTCCGCGCATCAGTCATCGCGAAAGAGGTGGCAAGATACTGGAAATGGACGATCTGGAGAATAATAAATAAATCAATCAATCAATAATAATAAAGTATATTTGAATTGAATTTGAATTAAATATCCACTGAACTGTGATTGGGCCCCGTGCGAACCATTGGTATCGCGCTAAATCATTTGAGATACGTTAAAGTCTGTCAGTCACATAGTAAATAAGTCAAGTTTTGCGCGATATGGACACCGCACAGTTGAATATTAATTGGATTGCAATGTGATTAGAACTGAAGTTGGATTAGGATTGAACTTCGACGTTTTAAATTAACACGATCCCTAAGAAAGTGGCTAATATGATGAAATATGATGTTTCCTCACGAAAAGAAAAAGTGGCTAATCAGGTAACTTTCACCTGCTTTCTGGTCCTTTTTAATGAGTCTGGAGCAGTGTTGCCAGCGGGATGTTGTCAAAAGCAACCGGAAATGGACAAAAAAGTAACCTTTTGGTGTGAAAAATAACCTTTCATATTTTTTTTCAGTAATATGGTATTAAAAGTTGATAGACAGATGTTGGTTGTATTAACTTACAGAAATATAAACAATTCAGAAGCGTTTTCCATTTTAAGTTGCATTTTTCATCCGATTGATTGATCGGGCGAGAAAGTGAGACGCTCAATTTAGTCATTTGGTAATTTTAGCAATATACAATAATGCGAGAGTGAAAAACGTGTTTTTAGGAGTTGCACTTGCTACGTTACGAACTTTGGGTTTTAAAACATTGCAAAATATATGAAAAAGCGTTCCGTTTCATGGAAAAATAAGAATTTTAAAATTGATTATGCAAATTCCGAAAAATCACCAAAAAGTAAACTTTTGAATCGTGTAACCTAAAAGAAACCTGACAGTGCTAAAAAAAATTACCTAAAAGGTTACAAAAGTAACCTTCTGGCAGCACTGGTCTGGAGGGAACGGCAGTGGTTATGGGCCGGTGCACCCTGGGCATTTGTCAGTGCCTTCTTGCTGGCTTAAAGCCAGAAACCTAACAATGTGGGCGTTCCTCCACGTGTCCCTCTGATTAGTAGAGGGCACTATGGGGAGGTTCAATCACATTTGCTGTTACAGAACGAAATATTGTCGAAATCTGCATTACACGATGGGGCGACGGAATTTAAAAAATAGAATTTGGAACTTAAAATGTTGTTCAGTTTTCACAAAATTTGAATTTATTTTTCTTTTTTACTTTACCATTAGGTTAACTATCGCCTTATGGCTTTGACTATTTATTATAAGGACTAGCCTTGTGGTAGCATTTCCCGTCTGCCACGGTATAAGAACAATCGATCATGTGCATTTATACTCAATTTTATACCTTATGACTAAACGAGACTGCCTATAATTGCTAAACAATAATTTCGAACTTAGAACCTTTGGGGCTCACACGAGACTACTTTTCATGATTTTTAACATTCAAAATTAGAATCTAAAGTTATAGGGAATAAAATCCAAAGTTGCGGATTTCATGTTACCTCGCCCCCCGCAAAAAGTGGCAGAAATGTTTGGTAGTAGAATTACACGCGTAACTAGTCCCTATATAAGTAGTCAAAGCCTAATGGTAACCTTTCTGCCTTTAGGAAGTGCCTTTTTATGGCTGTACACTGTACAGACGATTTTTGTTATAATCTAATCTTTTCTATCCTAAGCCTCAACCACGCTTAAATTCTCCGAAATTTTGGACCCAAAACATCCAGTAATAAATATCCACGGCATAGACATCGGGTCGTAAAATTTTGAGCAGCGAAGCCTATACCTACCGTTGTAAATAAGACTTTACAACTCTTCCTTCCCTCCCCTTTCTTACCTCACACCCCACCCTCGGGCGTTTTTGAACTTACGAGTTAGCGACGTCATAGATAATTAATTATCTGTTTGTTTTTAGGTACGTGACGAGATTTACATTGCGATTAGGAAAGGGGGGATTTTAATCTTAATTTTGAGTTTTACTTGGTAGTTCACGATGGATTTTCGGAATTTGCAATATTATTATTTAGAACACGAGAGATTTTAATTACGATTTTTTGATCCTCGAATCGAACTGACAGAAAAGGAATAAGAACTCAAAATGTATTCAGAGAATTAATCTACATGGTGAAATTGATACCATTAGCATCCTTTTAAACTAAGAATCTACCTATCAAACTGAACAACTTTTACTATGGGAGCAAACCAATCGGAGCAAAAAAAAAAATCAGCTGTTCCATACTAAACTGCACCCGCGGCCGCTGCCTACTCGACTCAAATGTATGCAACATCTGATTTTTTTGGCTCCGATTGGTTTGCTCCCATAGTAAAAGTTGTTCAGCCTGATGGGTAGAGTCTTAGTTTAAAAGGATGCTAATAATATCAATTTCAAATTTCAGAGTCAATGAGAAAGATCAAACCTGTCTGATACAAGTATTCTCGATTACATTTGAGGAAGACCTTAAGAAGAAGGAAATTAAACTCTGAATTGTTTCCTACATTATAGGTGACGTTCTCTGAGAAAAGGGACCTTATTGTCGGTTTTCATGATCATATTATTTAAGCTACGCTCTTGTCGGTGGAGTATTCGCCAAACCTGTCGGTTTTAGTTTTCAAAATACTACATATTTATGTAGATTTTGGATCCATTAATAACTCCATACCGACAACATGGCCCGTGTGCCCTGAGAACGTAACATATGATCATTCTTAATATTCCGAAAGTTTTTTAAGAATCTATATGGGACTGCCGATTTTGTTCGGTTTCGATGTTGATCCCATAGTGAAAGTTGTTCAGTTTGATGGTCTGATCATCCACTTAAACATAGATCGCATATTAAGAAGGACCCTACGTAAATGGGGTCAAGTAGAAACCGTATGGTAACTAGATATACTAAAACGACCTCCATATTGTTGTAACTCATAAAATACATTCTGTCACGCAAGACTACCCTTGTAAAAGTAATAATTAAACAGAAAGTTTATTGTGTAACAAAGTTTATGAAATACGAGCGTTAACCCGCGAATTTGTCCGCACAAATTATGTACCAGATTTTAAGTCAGATAATAAGCTATCAAACAAAAAAACTTTCATCAAAATCGGTTCAGTAGTTTTTGCGTGATGCTCGTTCAAACAAACAAACAAACACACAAACAAACAGACAGACAAAAAAATCCAAAAATTGGTGATATGGAATCAGGGATACCTGAAAACCATATCGCAACTTTTTTTTCGTTAATATCTTCAACGTACAGACAAACTTCCTGCTACAGTTTTATAATAGTTTAGATTAAAACAAACAAAATGGTTTCAGATCATTTGAAGTGATTTCCTTATGGATATAAATTATAATCGATGAAACTATGAGTGATATTTTGTGATGTTGCCGACACCGTTCCGAACCTGAAATAATCTATAGAAGGCATGAAAATAACCCTACATAATTATACAGGTTGAAAACTTAAAGTACTTAAATAGAAAATGTCAATGGTGACTCGACCCAAATGCATGGAACAACTGGTTTTTTCGTTATTTCAATGTTGATCCCACAATGAAAGTTGTTCAATTTGATGGTTCTCAGATATGTTTCACCCTGTTCATCGGTTTACGCTATGTGTTGTCTGTCTGTCTGTCTGTCATTCAGTTAGTCACGGATCTGTTTTATATGATTAAACAGATAGATCCTTTTTCTAAAAATTCAAAATGAAACATTCTTCTTCTTCTTCTTCTTATCGTGTGGGCAGAGCCCGGGTGTCAGAGTTTTTTCAGACCTCCTTACGGCCTCTGACGTGGTTTTTATGTAGCGACTACTACCACCAGAGATAGTAGCCAGGACCAACAGCTTAACGTGCCATCCGAAGCACGGAATCATTTTTATTTTCAGACAATCAGGTGATTCAGCCTTCAATGTCCTAACCAACTGGGGAAAAACGCACAAAGTGACATTTCACTAGGTGTTCCCCGTGGGAATCGAACCTACGACCTCCGTGTCGAGAGCCAATGCTCTTAACCATTAGACCACGGAGGCAGGCAAAAACCCGTTGAATGAGGCTAGCGCAGGATCGGTCGTTGTGGCGATCCAAGGTCTCCCAAGCCTATTAGCCTCCCGGCCTATGTCCAGCAGTGGACGACTATCGGCTGAGATGATGACTGCAGGACGAGGCATCCTCACGCGAATATTGCTGATTACTTTCAAAGCACTTTTTTTTTGTTTAAGTCTTCAAAGTCGCGTCTGTGATGTATTGTGTATTGTTACCTCTGCTCTTAACCATTATACCACGGAGGTAGTTATACCTGTATAAAACATTAAAAAACTAACATAATGCAATGACCTACATTTACTTTTACTAGGTAGATAAACACAGTAAAAATGACAATCACTATCACGTGTGTTATCTTCACGTGGCGTACTCGCATGCAATCACGTTAAAAGTTCCACTTTTACGGTCTAACGGTAAAAACATTGACGTAGATGGTCTAGTTTAGTATCTGGTATGAACTAAAAGCGATAATACGTCACAACTGCGAAGAGTACTAAAAAGGTTGTGATAGAAAAAGTATCTCAATGTTTCAAAATGAGTTGATATAATAGTTATACCTATAGCCTAACATATACTTATTTGATTATTTGTGGTTGGGCTATTGCAAGCAAGGGTTGTTGTAACACTGAGACCAGCGCTGGTCCTTTGTCTTCGTCCCACGCTCACCCATATTTTACGCATACCTCCGAACTTATGGTATTTTCTTTTCATTTTTGGGAATGCAGGTTTCCTCACGATGTTTTCCTTCACCGCCGAGCTAGTAAATGATAAATACAACAGTACATAAATTCCAAAGAACTTAGTGGTACAGGCCAGGAATCGAACCGCGGCCTCATGAATGAGGCGCTAGCTCTCTTCCGTATGGGCTATCATCGCTCTTTAAGGTATATTTGCTTAATGCCGATGTTGGTTCTAACTAAAGGACCATTTTACAGGAGCATACAATTACAAGAATTTCCGCCAAGCACTAGTGTGTTCATTGTATAGGGATCATCCTCAAGGCTAAGCACGGAATTCATCATTATCATCAACATGGTACAGGGTTTTCTACCCTTGCACCCTCCCCGTCAGGGAACCCTGCCTGAGAGTAGTATCAGGGAGGATGCAAAGGCGTAAGTCCAACACGCGTTTTCAATGCGGATTGATAGACTTCACATACGCTTGAGAATTTCTTCTTCAGCGTATGCAGGTTTCCTCTTAATGTTTTCCGTTACCGTTTGTGACCAGTCGGTATTACATAGGTATGTACATAAGATAGAAAAAGTCATTGGTACAAGGCGGATTTCAACTTGGCCCCTCATGATTGAGTGTTTATACCTCTTCATAACGTGCCACCGAGGTGTTGTCTTGTTTTTAATAATAAGTGCGTGCGTTAGTTTGCATTTCCGCCAGTGCCATTTTCTGGGAGTGTCTATCCTAATCTCAGGGATTGTTTTTGATCAAGAACAGGAAGAGATTTCGGAGCCTCGTGGCAGACAGAAACACGAACCGCGCGAACACCACGAGAGACAAGTGCTCGTGTCAGAACCTGCAACGTTGTTTGAATATTGAAAGTAAGTGCACACAAAACCTAAAAATCAATAAGAATCAATGGGGTTGGTTTACCTGCGGCATAGTCATCGGCGCCATTTTGATTTCCATTATAAATCTTCGGCGCAAAAACAGAAACAAACAAAAAGTATTTCAGATTTGAAACAACTCGAACGGCAGCCGAACATAATGCCAACGCACTGTAAAATGACCCAACCCGTTCTGTACTTTTTAAAATGCGCACATAATTTTTTGAAACAAATCGGTACCTACTTTAAATTTTTGTGAATTCGAATTTGCTATCTCGTTAGTTATCCATTCTTTCTCTCAAAGTCTAACATCGCAACATTCTATTAAACTGACATTCACCAAGCTGATTCACTTCACAAAAAATACTCAGTCCCCTTTTTCTCATTTGCGTCAATCCAAAACTTTAAAGCCCATTGAAAAGTTCGTAAAGAAACGAGTCAATCACTGCAGATGCGATCGTAAACTGTTTTATGTACAGCCGATTCACGTAGGTACAGTCTGCAACATAGTGTATCGTAACATATTTCATGCGACATCGTTCGAATCCGGTACATTTTTCTTACTTTGTGTCTATCCGATGCTATCATACGTTAGGATTTTCTCGTTGCCTTTATAGAAAGTTTGACTTCTTATAGCCGATTTCGACTTCAGCGATTTAGAAAAGAAGGATATTTTTAACTGAATGAATGTGTCCACTAAACAAATACTGGTAAAACGTAGCATGCCCCAAACTGTATTGGTAAAAGCCCGAAAAATCGTCTTTTTGAACCATATGTTAGCTCCATGGGACCAACGTCGTAATCGCGAGAAAAAATCAGTTCAAAGAAAATAGCAATCATACTCGACCCAAATGTATGCGCAGGGTGTTACGAAAATACAAATAAACATTTAAGGGGGTGGTTAAGACCATCAAACTGAACAACTTTCACAATGGGACCAATATCGAAATCGTGAAAAAAAAAGTCAGATGTTCCATCATCATCATCATCATATCAGCCGATAGACGTTCACTGCTGGACATAGGCCTCCCCCAAAATGAGGAGATTTGCCATAATCGCTATAAACTACAGATCTACTCGAGCTAAATGTATGGGACAAAAGATTATTTTTCGCGATTTCGATGTTGGTCCCATAGTGAAAGTTGTGCAGTTTCTTGGTCGAAACCCTATAAGTTTTCAATTTTTATTTTACTTCTGTAACACCCTGTATAGGCCAGCAGATTTTTTTCGCGATTTCGATGTTGTTCAGTGTGAGGATCTGGTCATCATCTTAAAAAACCGTCAGCCAATAGTAATAGCCCTTATTTCAGAAAGGTTTTTTATACAGTTAAACCCTATATCAAATCTTAAGGGCCTATGTCGAAAAATAATTGAAGCGAAATGGGCGTGTGATTGCCTGATGCGAGAGAAAGAGATGGGGCGGCGCGCGCGACTGAAACGACCCAAGCGTAAAACACACTTTATTTAAGTGTAATTGTTGTAAGTTCAATTCTGCTCTAATCAAAATTTGTAAAATATCAATCTCTTTTTTTTAAATCAAGTCTCGTGTTTCTATTTTTCACCGTTTAGCAGTTCCAAGCGTTTATAAATAAAAACGGAGGCTACTTTGGCTTGTTTTTCTATCGAGAAAATGTGTCTTAATCGTGTTTTGGCTCTAATCAAAACATCAATTATAATATAATATAATATGAATTGCGGATATGTGTAAATTGAACATATTATGTTCAATTTACACATATCCGCAATTCATACTCCTACTGTTAGTACTTCATGATATATGATGCTTTGAAGAATCCTATTTTTTGACATATCCTCTTAAATTTACCAACTCATGTTCTACCTTTTTTAAACATGCATGTAGTTATTCACATACCTACTCATTCACTTTACCACCTAAAGCCTCTACTGCTGACAGAACTAAGAATTAAAAAACTACACTCAAAAGTTAAACTGCGGCAACCATGCAATCATCGCTAAGAGTGTTACAAACAAAACGCTTCCAAAACGATGCGTAGAAAATTAAACAGTTATACTAAGTATAAATATAAACGCAGTACGCAACACACACTTAGATCCATAGATTATCTCCGTTACAACATACTAACAAAGTGTATGGGTGGAACAAAGATGGGGAAGGGCAGAACGGACTCTTCTGATAGAGATATGATACGCACGCACATAAAGGTATTAAAATCGATCAAACAATTTGGCGTAGATTGAGGACGATATTAGAAAATGCTAAGTTAAAAGTACTACATTCTTAAACAGATGGTAGTTGTAGCAATGTTTCTGACCACCCGGTAAGGGAATTACGGTCGTGAGTATATATATTAGCCCAGTCATTTTACGAAGTTTTGTTAAGCGGGGTAGGGAGTAATTATTAATTGGACTTTTAAACTGTAACCGGCATCATTTAGTGATAAAAAAAACATATTTAAAAAAAAATTTGCTACGCAACATAGAAATCAAAATTATGTGTCCCAGAAGACTTTTAAATTAATAATATTAATACTAATGCACTCACTTGACTTAGATTTAACAATATACATTATTTTTTAGCAATAAAATAGGCATTGAAATTTAAAAATTGAGGTATTTATTAGAAAATATGAATGTATTTTGTAAAAACCTTGTAGACAAAAATATTTGCACCACGTTTGAAGTATGTTATAAATATAATGGTAAAGCCTTAAATATGTGCAAAAAAAATTACCACCTGATTTTTAGGACGAGATAATAGGTAAATTTTCAAATTGGAACTGTTAACGACGTCATTTTTTTTTTAATTTTGGTACATTTCTAGGCTCAAATTGGCTCTTCAATATTATACCGAAAAAAAATATCACTTATCAATTAGTCCCGGCTCAAGCTGTAAAATGACTGGGCTACATGGCATGAAATGGGATGAGGTATAATGCGTACAGTATAGGCACATAATTATTCATCATCCACAGCCTGAATCGACCCTCTGATGGGTATATTATAGGCCTCCATTGGATTATGCTACCCTCCTCTGTCGCAAGCACTTTGCATTCACATAGCTCCTGCGACTCTTTTTGTATCGTCAACCCATTAGCAGCGTCAACAGAATAGAGTCATCCCCCGGCTTGCTGGACTTCATTGTCCTGTTCCTGGTTTACAGGAGTTACAGCGGTGGGAATGTGTTATGGGCCTATGCCTTCCATTCCTTCGGTCACCACTCGGACAATGCTTTGCTCCAGCTAACATAATTATTAGATGTTAACAAATGAACTATCAATAAAGAAATTTCGCGACCAGAAATGGGTCGTGACACGAAGATGCAATACATGAACGCACAACCTCGAAAAGCATTCGTCAAACAGAGTCGATAATTGAACTTTTGAATATAATTTGTAAAGGATAATTATATTTATATGACTGTTTATTGTACATGGGTCGTGCTTCTGCAATAATTAAGAAACATTTTATTGGTAACAGTCCGTGTTAAAGATTTCTGCATACTGACGTAGCATTTAAGGTTATGCTCGAACACAGCTATCTGCGTGGTCAATCTCGTAAAAAATCAGTAGACCTTCTGCTCTCTATCTATTTTCGTGGTAAGATGAAGCAATGCGTGATTCACGCGTTTCGAATTTAAAATTATTTGTTTCTGACATTTGCGTTTTTATTATATTAGTTTTACTCGACTATCGCAATGCAAAAAAAATTGTAATTACCTATTTTAATGTGTTTATGTGACAGTTCTTTTTTAAGTTGTAGCCAATTCAAAATCTATGATTTTTTTAAACACAACGTAGATAAAAATATCTGTGCCTGTGGTTTGTCAGATTCCCAATAAAGTATACAGTTAAGTTAATGCTAGGATTAATTTAAGATTTGTATGAAATCTTAGAGCCACTGTAACTTTGATACTATTAATTTTCACGAAAATCCTTTGACTACTTACTTCTTGTATGAGGACTAGTTACGCGTGATATTCTACTAACAAACATTTCTGCCACTTTTTGCGCGTGGTGGGGGGGGGGGGGGGGGGGGGGGGGGGTGTAACATGAAATCATGAAAAGTAGTCTCGTGTGAACCCCAAACGTCATAAGTTCGTAGTTATTGTTTCGCAATTATAGGCTGTCTCGTTTCATGATAAGGTATAAAATTGAATGTAAATGCACATGATCAATTGTTCTCATACCGTGGCAGAGGGGAAATGCTACCGCAAGGCCGGTCCTTATAATAAATAGTCAAAGACAAAATCTGACAAAAGAAATTAGTCTTTAAATCGTGTTAAAAATGTCATTGACTTAATTGGTTGACATCCCAAATATAATCAAACTTCGCTTTTATAGAGCGCGTTACGCCCGCTACGGGGCATATCCTCATAAATATGTACTATGTTAACCATAATTTCAAAATATTAGCTATCATTTCTATATATTTACTTACACACGCACAATTCTATTTCCAACTCGCAAACAAAAATTAAAACAAATCGATTCTGTCCTCCAATCTAAAGAATCGAATTAAAACCGTCGTTTACCCCACGTGTCGATTCGAAACGATTACGCAACCATCGTAATCGCCGTAACCGATTATACAATAGGGAGAAAATAACTCTGACATTGGCATTACTTAGTGAAAGTATAGCCTACAAATGTTCTTCGACCAGAATTGTACTCTAGCGAGTCGAGTTAGGATTTCTTTTTCTTTACGCAGCGTAGTGTGTCAATGGCAATCGCGGTCAGTTGTTCGTTTTTTGAATCGGGTTCCTTTTTATTGATGTTACTGTAATTATGGTGATTATTATTATTCGATACTAGATGGCGCTACTGAAATTTACGATTTTTAATTAAGCATTTATTAAATATAAATACCAGTTGTATTTTATATGTGACACGATATGTTGTTGGTCAAATGCAAAAAAGAGCTATGTAGCTCTTCTTTTCGTGGCAATAATTCTTGTATTTCTGTCTTCTTGCCGTAATAGAGGTTTGTCTTGAGGTGTAGGTACATAGAGGTAAATTCTCTTTGTGTTTTCTCAAATCAACAAATAAGGGAATAATAAGGGAATAGTGTCCGTCGTAAAATTTGAACACTAAATTAGATTTCTGTAATCTAACGTTATTAAACAATGATTCATACGTTTTTTTATTTATACAAGAACAGGCCGTGCCCGTATCAATTTCCATTGCTAGCTTACGTTCGTTCACTAATAAAGTCAGACTCACCGGTCTGTAGTCACTCAAAACCATTTGATAAATTGGTTCTTCGTACGCCTCCTCTTCGGTTTCCGTACCAGAACTCTCCTCGCCACCCGCTTGGCAAGAATGATGCGCCTCCTGGTCATAGTTTCCGAGGTTCTTCCGCCGCGGACGGGCCGCTCTGTCTGGACTTTTGTATGGGCACACTCTCCTTAGGTGCCCTTTGTTCTTACAATTGCTGCACACAAAGTTATTATACTTGCACCCGTCTGTCCGGTGCGAAGCGCCGCATGCCTGACATGGCCCAGCTGCCATCGGACGGGAGGCGCCGTTGGCCGGGACGCGACCGTGACCCCTGCGCGCTGACGTCACGCGCAAGGCATGCACTGCATCCGTGATGCCGGCCGCCGATGCCGATGGATTTACCGACGCTGCATCCCTTTCTGCTGCCTCAAATGACGTCGCCAACGTCACCGAGTTCGCGAAGGTTAAGGCCGCCGGCTCGGTAAATAAACGTTGCCGAATTAACTCACTGCAGACTCCGCACACAAACTGGTCCCGCAAATTATCATTTAACGCCGTGGAAAAGTCACAATCCTTAGATAGTTTTTTTAAAGCAGCTACATACTGCATTATACTTTCGCCGGGTGCTTGACGCCGCTGCCGGAAACGATATCGCTCGGCCCAAATGGATGGTTTTGGCTCCACATGATCGCGCACTAGTTTCACCAGCTCCGTATATGTCAAGTCGGTGGGCTTTTTCGGGTTTGCTAAATTTACCATTAGCTCGTAAACACTATCTCCAACCACCGAAATAAGCGTCGGCAGCTTCAACTCTTCCTTTACTTCGTTCGCTTGAAAATACATTTCTACGCGGTCACAGTACAAAGTCCAACTTCCTGTTTCCATGTCGAACTCCTTAATTCTACCTACTGACATGTTGTTTTTCTTGCTTACGCGTTTAATAAACCACTTTTAGTCCATTTACTTTCGTCGCCAATAGTTTATCCGGGAATTACAGGATAATAGTGAAAGTCCGTGTGCTCACAAACATTAGTTTATTCCAGACTGGTTATGTAGGTGGTCGAACAATTATATTTCACATGGTACCTACATACCTAATATACTACAGGTCAAATGCAAAAAAGAGCTATGTAGCTCTTCTTTTCGTGGCAATAATTCTTGTATTTCTGTCTTCTTGCCGTAATAGAGGTTTGTCTTGAGGTGTAGGTACATAGAGGTAAATTCTCTTTGTGTTTTCTCAAATCAACAAATAAAAAATCATTGCCCTGAACTATTTCGTAGAAAAAGTGGCTCAAAAGTTCAATATTATTTAATTGCCTTTGAAAAGAGGCAGGCACAACCTTTAACCTAATTTCTTAGAAATTTTAACTCCATAGCATTTAAGATTATGCAAATGGACTTAGCGTGGTTTTTTGACATAATTCATCAAAAATTGGTTAGGTACTACTTCCTTTAGTTCCTTATTTTTTTTAATAAATACTAAATCTCCGGAAGTAATTTCAAAGTAACGGTTAATAACAGAGGGTAGTTTGAGATTACGCATTTATGCTACAGGACAAAGAACCTTCGGCTGTAGGTTGAAGAATTCAAAATCGACTGGTTTTCATACCGATTTAGAGTGAACACATGTCATGATGGAAGCCTTACCCTCAGACCGACGACCTCCAGGAAAGGTAGTGAGGAGCGACTGTATGGGGAAAACCGAGTATGGTTTGGTTGCGCGCCTTGGGAGAGGCCTATGTTCAGCAATGGACGATGATAGCTTTGCAAAGTTATAGGTATGTCAAGATAGACAGTCGAAGCTACGAATGCGTAGAAAAAAATTGCAAGCAGCACTGGCCTCTAAACCCTATCCATAACAAGCACACAGACATAATTTGTATGACTCGAGGCGGGCTCTTTGACTGAACATAATTACCTAGTTATAGCTTAAATTTTTTTCAATCTACCGTTTAATATTGTTAATTGTATTGTCTAAATTACAGTAGGTATCAAGATGATATTATATCTCAGAAAAATAAATAATAGACCTTAATAATCATCATCATCATCTCAGCCGATGGACGTCCACTGCTGGACATAGGCCTCCCCCAAGGATCGCCATAACGACCGGTCCTGCGCTGCCCTCATCCAACGGGTTCCCGCCGCCTTCACAAGGTCGTCGGGACCATAATAATAAATCATACTAAATAAATAAAAAATCAAAATTTGAATGACGCTTCATGCACACTAACCTAAGAAAGTTGGCCCCTTTTGTTTTATACGCTAGAAGCATGAGGCTCATTCTAGACATATACTTTTTCTAAGGATGATAGGTTGATGATGATGATGACATTATGCAAGCCATAGTAGTCTAGTAGCTAGTAGTCTCTCCTTCCGTACAGAGGGTGGTGGTTCGATACCGGCCTTACCTAACCAATTCAATATACCAGAATCTAGTCTACACTTGTATAACGATGACCAGAGATATTAGTAAGCCACTAAAATTATTGATGATGACCAGATAATTATAACTCTTCATCATAATAAATATTTGCTCCTTGTAGGATTCGAACCCGCGCCCCGTGGCTTTGCAGGCTCATTAACTTTCAACTAGGCTATCGGACTTTCAAATCAAACTGTCAATTTAGTATTCATTATAGCTCTTTCATACTGTAATTTTTTACACAATCCATCTTTTGTTTAGCCTTCTTTTAGGAAGCAATAGGTACATAACGTAATAAGAATAACTACATTACTATTGTAACATCATTTTAATTTTTTAAATTAGGAAGTCTAGAAAATCTGGGTTTATTTTTTATAATTGTCATTCACATTAGGTAAGTGTTCAACGTCATTGGTGCATTCACAATGTATGTTACCTAACTGATGGAACAGCTTTGCGTAAGCATAATTGTGTTAGCGTAATATGGTTTCAATTGTTTTTAGTTTAGCATCGGCATTTATTTTACTTATACATAATCTCCAAACTAATTCGCAGTACCTATTTCTAATTGACTGACAGACAACGGACAGCCCAAACGACTAAAGATAGAAAAATGAAAGGAGTACATAATGGATATAGGTGGTGCACTTAGAAGACGTTTCTCGAAAATCAACCCCTGCAGGGGTAAAATGGGGTGTTGCAGTTTTCCGAAATCCACGCAAACGAAGTCGTGGAAAAAATCAAGTGTGAGCGATTTTAAATTAAATATAAATGATCGTTAAATTATGTGACGGGTTAGACTTGAACGTTTTTGCGGTGGTCAGAATTTATAGCACATAAATACAACTTATCCAAAAAGCTTTTAAAGCGTGTTATTGTATAAGGATTCATTCGAATAGGTTTACGATGATGTTATTATAGCAAGAGGTGAAGGAAAACTATCCAACTAAACTATTGATTTCATCATCATCAGTTTATATACGTCCTACTGCAGGACACAGATCTATCCTCAGGGAAGTCCACCACTCGTGACCAATGCTGATTGTTGGACATCACCAATGCATCGGAATTTCTTCTTCAGCGTATGCAGGTTCCCTCACGACGTTTTCCTTCATCGTTAAAGAGCTGTTATATTAAGACAATAAGTTTAAAACTCGTTGTAACATAGTATTTTTTCGTCCGTGCGGATTGGAATCCAAACGTTCATATAATAAATACAGTGCCTATACATATCCGGTTATTGATAACTTATAATACCTAAAAATAAATGAACAAGAACAAAACCTTGTCGCCACATAGAGCGGTATCCACGAGAATAAATGATCTATTCTACATGATACAATCGAATGCCAACGCAATGTCAGGCATTCTAAAACCTAAATTCCATTACCCAATTTAACATTACTTGCAATAGTTTACATGTTTAAGAACATTTAAACTTCGTGAATCAAAGTACCGATACGGTAAGTCAATTAACTATGCTTTTTGTGATGAAACTCTTTCGAAATGAATCGTGATGAACCATGGTTTACCTTTATGCTGAATCCATTCAATTGCTCAACTACGACGTTCTATGGAATCTCTAGAATATTTACTGGTAAAGTTTGTAATTATGTGATAAGTTGTCCTAATAAATATATTATATACAGGGTGTTTTTTTTAACCTATTTCAAACCACTGCTGGGCAAAGGCCTCCCCCTTTATCCTCTATTGTCTTAACACCTTGGATCCCGGAGAATGGACGTCGCCGTCAGGGTCAACCCCGAAAAAGATGGAGAGACGACCTGGATACATTCGACAAAGAGTGGATGGAACTGGTTCAGGACAGGGATGCATTGTATAAATGTAAAAGTTTGGATATTTGTGACTCAACCACGCATAAACGGATTTTGGCACAAATAGTATACCGATATTCTACACAGAATACTTTTTATTTAATTGCGGGCAACAGCAGGTTTTGAATAAAGCAATATTTAGAAGGAAGAATCTAGAGTATTGAAAAGGTAAGTAATTACAGTTGAGGTACGTCTTTACAATTCTCATGTACAGGACTAGTACGCCATTACCGAGAAAACTAGAAAAGTCGAGATATGCCTCTGTCTTTATCACTGGATAGATAGAGCTGGATAGATGGATGGTTGATTTTATAACAACTTGTGTAAGAAAGGAACCGGTAACATAAATTATGATAGAAACGTTGAAACAGATTTGATTAATAATGGCACAAAATACGTACAAAACTGAGCAATTAAAGACTAACGACTTCTGATTTTAAATACGAATTCAATTAACGTTCCTTTGAATCAAGATAGAGCAATCATCCGCCAATCAACATTACGCCCACCCATGATTTATTTACGGCCTATAATGTGCTGTAACTAACCTAACCCATCCTAACCATCAAATATAATTTTTAAAAAGGAATCCACATGAAACACGGGCCACATCGAACCGACCAATTCATGGCAATATTTTCCATAGGTACCACTGATACTTATTGATAATATTGTTTTAGATTTAATAATTTAATGTGAATTTTTGTTATGCAAAATATGAGTGAACACCATAAAACTGAACCACTTCATGGAGCCAACATTAAAATTGCGAAACATAAAAACAGCTGTCCCAAACATTTGGGTCGAGTAGACTGACATTTTATGGAACAACCATTTTGTTGAGAGTCCCACTCCCACTGCGGGGCAAAAGCCAGTTCAATCTTCTCTTTTGTATGAACATATTCACTTACTTGTCAGGACGGCATCCCAGTTGTTTCTCCTTCTTTATCTGGGTCTGCCTTCCTCATTCATCCATATTTTTTTCCGAATCGAGTTCGAATTTATATAAAAAGTCAAACTAACAAAATTTTATTTATAGGTATCACATAGATAGCTTTCTGGCGTAATTTTTTGACTCTACCACCGCATCGGAAGGTTGTAGAAATAAATACCTAATAAGTAATGCAAAACTATTGAGATAGAAAATCATAAACTAAATAACACAGAAATAGGTACCTAATACCAGGCGTAAGCGAGTCTTAAAGTTAAAAGATTGCAAAAACTTATCGAAAATGTTATTGACATTGAACTTTTTGTCCACGACCGATATTGTCCTCTAATGGTGTCTGTCCGTTGTCCATTGTAGCTTTTTTGTGCCAGCTACAGTTTTTGCCGTGGAAATATTTACGAGCTTGTTCAGTGTGAAATATTGAATTTATTAGTTCTAAGATTTTTTGCTTTTCACGATTTACTCGATACGCCTGTCGATTATTTTAAGGTGGTATATGGAGGTAGGTATTTTGGGTTTCGCAGTTTGATAAGGATCTCTTATAAGAACGTTCAGTTCGTCCGTTTGTCCATTACAGTCTGTCAGTGTCGTTGGTTCTGAAGCTATGAAATATGAAACTTGAAATTTCATATTTCATAGCTTCAAAATCTTCAAAAATTGAAATTTCAAGAGAATGAAATAGGATACCCTATAAGGAAAAGAACCTTTAAACCACATACTCTACCCATCAAACTGAACAACTTTTACTATAGGAGCAAAACTGTCAGACCAAAAAACAAATCAGCTGTCCCATACGTTTGAATCGAGTAGGTAGTGCAGTTTAGTATTTTTTAATTATGGATTTATATTATTAACGATACATTTCCTTACACCCTGTATACCTATATTCTTCTTAAATTAAAGGAAAATTACAGAATGAAAATCTTGCCAGTCAAGTAATTGGTAATTTGGTATGGTAGTACTTAACCGAACGAACGTAGAAGAACTAAAAGTTATAATTCCTGATTCTGCATGCATGCGCTGCATGCATATGCTCACGACAATATTCCACGAGAGGGGTCCAACATCCACGTTTCACTAGTAGTACAGAAAATCTGATTCTAACTGATCCATTATTTATGACTTTAAATATTTTCAACGAATTAGTGCACTGATAAGATAATATAAGATAAGATAAATGTTTATTTTTAACTTTTGCTTAAAACTTAACTGTTACTTAATGTCGCTGAATCTTACCCTATGAAAAAAGGACGGATAAAAGACACCTAGTCTTTTCTTTTGTCTTTTGTCTATGGTAATGTAGAAAAAGGAATTCAATTTAGCTCGGAAATAACCCAATTTGCTCTTAATAATGTAAAAGGCACATAATAACATATTCTCTTAAAAAAAAAACTAAAAGCTAGAAAAAGAAAACTATTATCTCGGCAAAAATAAACCAACTATAAGAAATGACAAATATGGCCTTTAGAACTACGACATAATATTTTATACAAGCAACAAAGAAAGTCTATTTACAAACCTCTTACGGGACAAATATTTCTGGAAAAATAACAGTAGGTAAACGTTAGTCATATTCGCATGTAAGAGATTTATAACGTTTTATATAAAAGTGAGAAAGGTGAAAGGTTAGGGTCCTAACCCTTTGAGAAAAAGGGCGTGAAAATACAGTACCGCTTTTGTGTTTGAGAAAAATGTTCGCAATCAGTTTTACCTTTCACTATTTTATATTGAGTTTTCATCATCATCATCTCAGCCGATGGACGTCCACTGCTGAATATAGGCATCCCCCAAGGATCGCCATATTTAGTTTTACTCGTTTGTAATTATTTGTCTCTCTGTGTTGCCAATAATAATATTAACTACCGATGTTATTTTAAAAAAAAAAACCTCTGTCATACATAATACAGTGATTTAATAGGATAGGCCGGCTCTCGAAGAAATTTGTAGAACTTATGTCTCTTTTCCGACTGTATACGTATTTGTCCGATCCACCGACTAGAGAGCGAAAGAGACAACTGCAGCTCGGACTGACTTTATCTACATAAAATGGACGAGATCTGCATTTCGTATTCCCCTGTTTCCTCCTCCAACACTTAACCGATGTTAATAATTCTTTCAAGAATAATATGATATAAATATGGGACTGTATGTTTTGCTTTTTTTGTTTATATTCGTCAAAATTTGTTTGCTGGATGTCTGAAAATTGGCGGTAAAATTGGTCGTTTTCGAAGGTTCTTACAGTAATTAATTTATGCAAAAAAGCAAAACATAGGGACATAGCCATAGCATAGCAGAGGTAACATATCATACCTAGATCGTGTGGTATTTTTTTTTGGTGTAGTGTCTGTATCCGGGTACGAAACATGGGAATATGTTTGTATGGAAATAAACGGTACTAGTCCTATCCTCTAAAGGTACAGTAAAAAAAAAATCTTAATCAACCTAGTATTTGACCTCCAAAAGTCTTTGTTTATCACACGACCGTTGACTTCGACCAAACATCTTTGATCATTTGTCGGTTCAAGGATCAAGGCAGTATTCTCATTTCCTTTGACAAATTTAATTTTTCACAGTAAAAAAACAACTTTGTTCTATATTACGAAGCAATAGAGTCGAACACAAAGTTTTGATTTAAACTTTGTTCCTTTGAATCGGAAATGCTTCAAAAATTTTCGCAAAGTGCGTTCAACTTAAAGTTTTTGCGTATAAACGTTAAGTCGTTTGTTGTTTTAGACAGAAAAAATATAACGTTATGGTCGAATAAGATAAGACTAATTTTCAATTTAAACCATAACATTATTGTAGATAAATTATAATTCCGGCTCAACAGTCGACCTTGTGGTACACCAAATATTTCCTCAGCTTAAATTAATTTAGAGTTGACATAATATTATTATGATTAATTGATTAATTTACTAAATTTATTGAGTGACAGTTGGTCAAAAGCTTCACCTTCACCGGTTAACATTGCTTTAAATTCATAATACTTCATTTATTTTTAGCAATTAATTATTATACTTTTTATGTAACTAGGTACATAAATAAATTACAATTAATACTATGATGATCTTATCGCGTTCAAAAACACAAATATACATTGTTGATCGAATGTTTCGCAGCTGGAGATAATGCCGAGATCTGTAGAATTTTTTGTGCAATTTGCGTAGTATATTGGCCTTGGGTGGTTATGGGTATAATAAATACGCCATAAAGTGTCGAGGTGCAGCAAAAATGTATTTAATCAATACAAATGCTGTGAGTGTTATTTATTTTATTTTATTGTTATAGACAATAGACAAATGGGCAAGACAATGATGATGATGATGATAGACAAATAGTAAAGTCAACGATTTTCTTTCGCGTTTCCTGAAAGGCTCCACAGTGAAAGTTATTCAGTTGGATGGTCTGAGTTCACCGTTTCAGTCTACGGAGTGCTGTCCCTTACACCATGTATTATTCTGTTATAAATTATTATCATCTATAAAACAGAATAATGGTTTTAAAAAGACTTTCAATACGCTAACATCTTTTTTGCCTTGTTTTTTGTTCAGCTTGCGTAATCGATCACGTCTTTCTACTAGAGGTCAAGACCCAAGGTCATGGACATTCCCTCTGGCGTTAACTTAATTGGGATGTAGGTCCCTTCAGTTATAGGTATGCGTTAAATAAATTAATCAGCAAGGGTGTGGATGAATTGCTTAATTTGGTGAGACATTTTTGACTAGGGTAACGTATAAAGTCAGCTAGTCATGTGGATCCAGGACAAATTGATTGAAAATCTGTTTTTGAAGTTTAATTCTTTTGGCGCATTAGACAAATACAGTATTTTCGGCATGCGACACAACTTGTGTGCGCACCATGAGCCTACCAAAGAACCATTACATGACGAATTTGGACCCGGTCATTTTTACGAAGGCTGTCGGCGCTCATAATAACTTTAAACAACAAATATAAGGGGATTTTTTCTGTGGATTCAAAAGTGAAAATTACTTGTAAATTGGGCAAGTCAGCCAAAAAGCAGTAGCAAAACTGTGACAGCTATTTTCATCAAATATAATCCACCTTATAGGTAATTTATTTTTGGTCGTTAAAGGAACTTTGAAGAAACTTTTCATGGTTTTAATGGTGTTTAAATACTTGTGGTTTGAACACATGACAATGTATGATTTTGTTCATGCCAAAAAAGTAAAACTTCTTGTGAGCGTACAATACATAGTCATTTAAGTTTTTATTGGTGACAACTTTTTTGAAGATGATTGATACATTGACTTAATTTATTTATAGTATTATTAAAATGTACAACACATTAAATATTTGTATATATAGATTACAAACTCAACTCAACAAAATTACAGTACCAATATTAAAACCAAACAATGTTTATAAATCTTGTACTTAGGTACTAGCTAGAACCAGTTATATAAACAACCTTTGGTTCAAAACTTCGAGTAATATCTACATACTAAATGTCTACTATAACAGATTAACAACAAACTTTGAAATAAAGTCCTTCAACAATTTCAAACGACATTATTCCATCATAATAATGAAAACATAAATTTGACTGTCAACTAAAACCACTTGGTTAATATGCGAGGGTTGTAACTAACATTATTACCATGACACAGTTGACACCTTGTCTAAGTAAGAGCTCTCAATTACTGTCCGTTTAACGTTGTAGGTCTACTTAAACAAGCCATTTTCGTCTTTATAACATTGATGTTTAGAGTTTTAATGAGGGCTTCTTGGGTCAAACAGAACCTCGTGTCTCTAGGGACGTCTCCCTTATTATATTTGACCTTAGCCTTGAACTTGGGTTATACTTGTTATTTTTGTCGTTAATGACCAAGTTTACTCACGTCATGACTACAATCCCCTTCAGGGTTGTCAAAAACTATGCTACAACTACAACTACCAACTAAGTTTTTAAAAGTACATCATTACTCACTTTTTGTATGCATTTCCGCCAGTGTCAAGTAGTTTAAGGGAAAATCTATCCCAATCTCAGGTATTATTTTTGGTCAAGAATAAGAAGAGATTGAGGATTGCGGAGCCTCGTGTCAGGCAGAAACGCGACGCGCGAAAACTACGCGAGACAAGTGCTCGGGTCAGATTCTGCAACGTGACTCATACAAGGTGGACTTATTTATTAGCTAAGAAGGGATTTCTTCCAGACAATCTTTAATTGCATTGCAGCATCAGAGTAATCTTACATCTCTGCCGTTATAAAGAATTAGATAGAAGGGTTAGGTTTCTGTGATGCTGAATGTACAAGGATTGAAAAGGTATTTCATGAGGAAAGAATGAGTGAAAGATTTGATCATGAAATCAATAAGGCAAAAGTGTGAATGAGAAAATTTTAAAGGGGTGGCTCTATAAACACGTGCAATGATAAAATCAAATGTGTACAGTCAAACAAGGTGGTCAAATATTTTTAAGCAGTTCTAATTTTCAATAATTTCTTTACACATATTCATTCAAAAATATCTGAGCGCCTAGAACATCAAATATATCAACGCATGATTATACACATCTGAGAAGTTTAGGAAAAAAGACCTTAATCCGTTGTTATACATTTCAATTTTAAATAACATTGTAAAGAAATTATTGAAAATTAGCTGTTCAGATATTTATGACAACATACACGTTTAGATATAATTGGTAACATTTACTATAAAGAATTTATTGAAAATTACCACCGTTCAGAAATATTTGAACACCTTTCATGCTACGATATATCTAATGGTGACTGTACTATGCGAATCAGATGCGTACTGAAGAGAGTAAAATGAACACGGAATCAACGAGCATGTATGAAGACTATGAAGAGACTTTTGGGTGTAGAAAAGGCGAGAGATTTGTGTCAGAATCGCAATATTCGTAGCATTAAGCGATCAATTTCCTCTGCATACCCCAATCTTCTCTTCTTATCGTGTGGGCAGAGCCCTGGTGTCAGAGTTTTTTCAGAACGCGTTACGGCCTCTGACGTGGTTTTTATGTAACGACTACTACCACCAGAGATAGTAGCCGGGACCAACGGCTTAACGTGCCATCCGAAGCACGGAATCATTTTTATTTTCAGACAATCAGGTGATTCAGCCTGCAATGTCCTAACCAACTGGGAAAAAACGCACAAAGTGACATTTCACTAGGTGTCCCCAGTGGGAATCGAACCCACGACCTCCGTGTCGAGAGCCAATGCTCTTAACCATTAGACCACGGTGGCATGGAGCAGACCCCAATGAGACACAGGCGTGAGCATATGTATGTATGTAATGTTAGATTCAAGAAATGGTACCCAAAACACTGGGTCACAGAGCATTTGGTCACAGATTACTAATAAGTTACTATGTATTGGGTGGTGTATCTCCTAGCTGAAATGCGTAAAACATAACCTTCGAACCTACAGCTGATATGAAACAAATATAACATCTTTTAAGGCCATGTCCACAGGGTTGTCGCATTGTCAAGGACTATGCGGAAGCGTGCGAGAGTTGTAACATCAAATCCCAAGGGTGCCAACCCTTCTACATACTTAATGAACATTCACATGTGAGTGGAGTATTTTTGTTTTAAATGAAAATTTAATGTTTCATGATTTCTGGTAACGCGGCTGTTGTGTTAAATTTTAAATAGAAGAATTTATTACCGGTGCACAATTTTTTGTGTTCTGAAGTGTGATTTTTGAAAGTCACACTTTCAAATCAGCAGTAGAAAATGTTAAAATTACTATGGATATTATGCATAATTCGAGCATGATTTTGAATATCACGATTCATAAATTGCACTTTGTTGTTATACTTAGTTGAGTTATGTTATAGTCTTTCTTACACGGAGGTTGAGTCGAGGAAGCATTCGAGGAAGTGACTTTAGAATATATATATGGGTGTTATGTGGACAAGGATGAATTTCATTTTTTATTCGTTTTTTAATTTTTTTGTTCACGCTAGTATTCGAACTTAACAGTCCTTACGCGATTTCTACTAGATCTATTTTATGATGGAGTTGGAAGCTGTAGCGTAGCCCCTGACCACCCCAATAGGGTTTACGGTCGTAAGTATATATGTATTTCATACGTTCATACCTTTATCCATTAGCCTGCTATTAAAGTGTCGTTGACATTTACCTGGAAAACAAAAAATAAACAGTTAATATCCATTAAAAATGCACAGTAGCGTCAGCAAACAAAACCATTCGTTATTGTTAAACAAATTAGCGCGACAGTCGTTGTTTCCATTCATTTTCTGGTTTCACGGAACAAAAGGATAATTGGGAAAAAAAGTTACGATGTACATTTTGACGTCGTACAATTTGGGCCACCATAATCTCTATTATAGGGGTTAGAAACTTTCCTTCAACTATTCTCTGTAAAAGAGAGGATTGGAGAGTAAAAGGGGAGGCTTTTGCCCAGCAGTGGGACATTGAACAGGCTACGTAAAAAAAAATCTCTGTCTCACTTTAGCGCTTGTATGATTTAGAGATGACTCGCACTTGACCGGTTTTATTCTATTAAATTGCTTGAAACATTCAGTAAAACGCAAGTATTACAAAAAAGCTTTTGAACTCCCAAATATGAATCTTATTGGGAGACTTAAGACGTTACGTTATTCTTACTAGCAGGTCATCGAACCAGTCTAAATATGTTTGTTTACGCACATGCTAATAATCATTGTTAATTATTCAGCTTGAATGATCTGTTTCTTTACATTGAGTAGTACAATTTGTATGGACATTGATAAGTAACGTAATACATTGTATGTTATGTCGTTGACACGTAATATACCGTGAAGTGGTGCTAACCCGAAAATAATTACATAAGTTGATTCACGTCTTTGTTTGGTCTTCTAAACATCAAACCAATAGGAAATAAATGATGTTGAATGATTTTTATTTTATTTTGTTTTATGTGTGATAGGGAAACATTTGACCCTAATCTCACCAGATGTTAAAGTTGTGATGATGAGGCCGAAGATGTAGCATGCTTACCTAGAAAAATGCCTATTCACTCTCGCCTTGAAGAGGCCCAGGTTGTATTGCTCAGGGAACAGGTCCGCAGGCAGTGCGTTCCACTCCTTAGCCGTGCGCATTATAAAAGAAGAAGCAAACTTCTTCTTGCGAATTGCTGATAGGTCGACGACATAAGGGTGGAAACTCAGCCTGCGACTCGTCCCTCGCAGATGAAAGGGAGACGGATTGAGTTATTCTAAAATTAGCATCCAGCCAGTAAAAGATCTTAGCGGATACGTGGAACCTGATTATTATATATTACGAGCGTTAACCCGCGACTTCGTCCGCACAAATTATATACCAGATTTTAAGTCAGTACATAAGCTGTCAAACAAAAAAAGTTTCATCAAAATCGGTTCAGTAGTTTTTGCGTGATACTCGTTCAAACAAACAAACAAACACACAAACAAAAAGACAGACAAAAAAACCAAAAATTGGTGAAATGGAATCAGGGGCACCTAAAAACCATATGGCAACTTTTTTTTTGTTAATATCTTCAATGTACAGACAAACTTCCTGTTACAGTTTTATAATAGTATAGATAGATTATAATATCTGAAAACGATAAGACTAACAAGAAGAAAATCATTTCTGGACCTACCATAGAAAATCGATCGTCTGTTCTGCACTTTTCTATGGGACCAAAAATGTTTTTTTTTTCTATCTAGTTTATTTTCAGAATTTCGGTACTACTAGTGAAACGTGGATGTTGTGAGGTTTCAGAATATCTCTGACTACCCCCTCGGGGAATATAGATGTGAGCATAAGTTTATGCTTATGCTAGTTTATTTTCGTTGTCGTGTTACCGGTCGTGTTCTCTGAGTTTGTGATTTCGAGTCATGTCTGTTGGGCTGGATTTCTTAGCAAGTTCCTTACCATATATTTTATTCACTTGGCCACTACTTCAGCAACAAATTAGATTTTAAAAAGCGAGTAAATCGATATAATCTATTCATAGTTCTTACGGAATTGAAAAACAAACCGATCGGCGCGTGCGCATCTGAAATAGATCGGTCAGAAATAAATAAGTACTTGCCAGTAGTACGTCGTAAATAGAGTTTTAATAGTTGTTTTAATAGTGCTGTCTCATACACTCCTTGGTTAGGACGTGGGTGTGAAAAGAACAGGATGTTTTTGTGGTTTATCCGGTTAAACTATAAACTGAAATTGGAAATATAGAAAACAAACTTTAACCAGCGGTTTCATCAGCGTAAAATTTATCTTGCTTTCGAAATTAAAATGAGAAACATATTTATCATAATGTGTAATTTAAGATAGCGAAAAACAAAACAGTATGCAGTTTTCTATGGAACAGCTGATTTTTTTTCGCGGTTTGATATTGTTTAGTTTGATATCAAACTAAACAACTTGCTACTTGCTTTGATCAGACCATATTGGTCTGATATTACAATAACAACTATTTGTATGAAGAATATGAATATTTGTACCAAGGTCATCGTTATATTTTTAACCCCCCGACGAAAAAAGAGGGGTGTTATAAATTTAACGTGTCTGTCTGTGTATCTGTGTATCTGTCGTAACTCCCAAACGGATGAATCGATTTTTGTTTAGTTTTTTTGTGTCATAGATAATTTTATAGTCATCATAATACAAGTCTAGGCTAGATTCTGATACTTATGTCACTAGATAATTTGTGCGCCAATGTTCTACTTAATTAATATATTTTTTTATTTGTCCATTAGTTATCGGGACAGGCTAAGGCATCTAATACAGGCTAAGGCCATACCGCCTTTTCTTTAGTAAAAAAGTTTCTTTCGTAAAAATAAGTTAAAAAGCTCATTGGCACGTGGCTGTCGTCTGTTCGGATTCGAACCAAGACCTGCATGATTGAGTATATGTAATATACATACATATATACATACATATATGCTCACGACTATATTCCCCGAGGGGGTAGTCAGAGACATTCTGAAACCTCAGAACATCCACGTTTTACTAGTAGTACCGAAACTCTGTCCAGTGTGACGGGGAGTGAGCCCGTCGCCCCTTTAATGGACAGTGGGTTCAATACATGCCTCAAAATTGAAGTATGCAGGTTTCCTCACGATGTTTTCCTTCACCGAAAAGCCAGTAATATGCCATATATGTTAAATGTAGAATAGATACTGATTTGAATTTATATTAATTCAAAATCACGATCACGGCTTTAAACAAAGACAATATAAACAAATCTATAATTTAAATTAAAAGAGTACTATACTAGCATTCGTGCTGCACGCGCATTGACCAATTACAGTCTATTCATTATATTCCTTGTGACACCTAATTCCTTAGTGATAAGGTTGACAATAGAATGGATCTTTTATGTCATTATCCACTCTATTAGTTAGACTTATAGATCACGATATCATTACATTATTACTTGTATTACGATCTGAGATTCAGTGCACGCGTTAGGTCAATGAACTTAGTAGGTTCGTATTACTTTTCAGATTCTATGAAACAAGATATTTGGGTTGACACTGATAGTGATTGTAGCCTTATTGGTATTGAAGATGTAATTGAAATCTAATCTTACCTGTCAAGCAAAAGTTTGGATATGTATTGCTCCATATATAACTAATAGTAAATGGTTGGGTAGATTTTGATAAATCTTTATAACAAAGATAGCGTAGATTAATCATAGATTAAATATAAGAACATATGGAGGTGCTACTGGGAATCTTCCACCAGGCTATGTGTGAAACCTGGGGACCGGCCGTGGTCCAACAGTTCTTAGTTGAACCTTATATATGTATCGAATCTCTGTGATTATTTCTCTTGCATGATGTATGTCTTGCATTCGATTGTGAAACTTAATTGTAGTAGGTTACGAGTTACGTATTCACGGTGAACGTTGTCTTTGTATGGAGCATATTTCCGAGGGCGACGGTATCGCCATCTGTTGGCTTCTTTGCTATAACTTGTGGGTGTTGACATCTGTGACAAGACCCCACAAACAAGATGCACGATTCGTAAAATCATAACACATTCTTGTCGGAATTAACATGTTTAATGTCAGCGAGATGACTACAAAAGTTCCCTAACTTTTGAATCAGAAATTAGGATAGGAGATTAATTCATAATATCGGTAAATATCATGTCCAAGCGGATGGAGTCGCGGACCAAACTATATTCATAATTTTAGGAATTGTATAAGAGCCACTAATAACACTCCATTACTCCGCTTTGGAATATCTCCGCGGGGAATATAGTCGTGTGCATACTCTTATGTATCACGAATCTTAAAACTGAGAGCTTTTTATTTAACGATTATTTTAAGCTTTGCTACAACTGCATGCTTAAAAATTTAGTCGGTAATTGTAGCAAACCTTCTAACCACCCCGAGAGGGATTATGGTCGTCAGTTTATTTATGTATGTAAAAATAATAATGGCAACATTATACACGAAACTATAAAACTAGTTTAGGAATTTTAATTGCGAAAACAATTTCACAGAGCATTAAAGACTGCGTTTGCGCAGCTATTCTTGGTTTGTTGAACAAACGCTAGACTTTATAGTACAAGTATAACATTTATAAATATAATTTTGTAGCAGTTCTTTAAAATTTCAGCAAAAAATTTAATATAAGTAGTCAATAATATTTACATAGGTAAGGGAAAGTAAGTACACCCTCTCAGTATCATTAACCTGAAGTCCGGAGAAAACTAGGCCTTGCGTTATACTTTTTTAAAATATTAAGAGGCAAACTTAATAATCCGAAAATATTAAAAGCAATTAGCTTGCAGGTCCCGAACACACGGTTGCGGAGGGGGCCCAGGCCCCAATTGTTTGCATTGCCCTCCTGTAGGACTAACGTTTTGTCGCACGCCCCGACTACAACAGCACTACGTATATTAAATGACGTTTCCAAAGACGTCGACTTATTTCATTGTACACTGGCCAAGTTCACAGAATTGACGATTAAACATTTATGTGTACCTAAGTAAATAACAAAAATGTTGTTGTCAATGTCATCGAATTAGGAAAAATTACCTGTAATGATGATATTGTGTATTGTAAACATAGAATAAATAAATAAAAATAAATAAACCTTTAAACCATATGTCATATATTTTTTGTTCTGACTGGTTTGCTCTTATAGTAATAGTTGTTCAGTTTGATGGGTAGAGTACGTGGTTTAAAGGTTAATGATACTTTTCCATAGCAATATTTTTTGACTGACGATATAAAACTACCTATACACGGTGCTTTAGACCATCAAACTGAACAACTTTCTCTATTGAGCCAACACCGAGAAAAAAAATCAGCTGTCCCATACAAAACTGCGATACCGGTTCGACTGAGATGTATGAGACAGCAGATTTCTTTTTTCAGTCTTCGCTCCATAGTGAAAGTTGTACAGTGTGAAGGTCTGAAGCACGCCCTTAAGTATTACTAGGGTATTTTGTTACACCCTGTATAAACATGGAAGTTTCAGGGCTCGTGCTAAGAATTTTGGAGAAAACACAATTTTTGGTATTATTGCATGGTGGTACAGAAACAGAACCCTCTGCGGGCGGCTCCGACTCGCAATTGGTCAGTTTTTCGTGATATCAATATTGGTCCTATAAGTATAGTGAAAGTTGTTCAGTTTGATGGTCTGTAACACCCGTCACGCATAACTTGTAAGTACTTACACCTATGCTAAAAGTTTACCTTACTGTATTTAGCAGTGCGCAGTGGTGAAAAGGACTGTCTACCCGAAAACAGATTATGGTCGTATATTTTTGTACAAACAAATGGTGGAAGTCTTTTACAATTTCCGCATAGATACAAAAAAGTTTTCATGATGTTTCACATTCGACTGTATCATTGATATCCATCGAAGGTCGTATTCTATCTCATTCACACAAACACAGAAATAGAACTAAAGCTGAGACAGATAGAGCCGTTAGTAAGATTACACCCTTTCCATTTTCACCCCATAAAATCTACTGCGTGATTTGGAAGCATATTGTCTATGTAAACAGTTCCGGAGAAACTTATTGAATAAGCTTTGTCGAAAACCATACGTATCCGCGCAGAATAATTTACTTCAGTAGAATAAAGAACAGAATTTTAGATTATTTTCCAAAAAAACAGTATTCATTTATTCATAAATATAAAACAGCCACAGTGCAGTCAGAATAACTACTAAAAATTCTAATATAAGGGTGCATTTTTACCTTCGTTCGGTTCAGGACAGATTCGGGATATGGCAGATTCCGGTTACGGCAGATTCGTGTTAGGGGCAGATTCTTTTTACGGCAGATTCGTGTTAGGTTTGTCGCGTCGTGAACAATACAATTCACAATCGATCAACGCGTCGTGAACAATAAAATTCACAATCGATCAAGAGTGCGAATTTTTAGCATTTCATAATGGATTAACTAGTTTTGTAAGACCTTGCTTCATGCTAAACATGATTCCAGGTCAACTGGAAGTATCCAATAGGTTTTCCACATATAACTAATAGTAAATGGTTGGGTAGATTTGGATAAATCATTATAACAGAGATAGCGTAGATTAATCATAGATCAAATATAAGAACATATGGAGGTGCTACTGTCAATCTTCCACCAGGCTATGTGTGAAGCCTGGGGACCGGCCGTGGTCCAACAGTTCTTAGTTGGACCTTGTATATGTATCGAAATCTCTGTGATTATTTCTCTTGCACGATATATGTCTTGCATTCGAATGTGAAACTTAATTGTAGTAGGTTACGAGTTACGTATTAACGGTGAACGTTGTCTTTGTATGGAGCATATTTCCGAGGGCGACGGTATCGCCATCTGTTGACTTCTTTGCTATAACTTGTGGGTGTTGACATCTGTGACAAGTCCCCACAAACAAGATGCATGATTCGTAAAATCATAACTCATTCTTGTCGGAATTAACATGTTTAATGTCAGCGAGATGACTACAAAAGTGCCCTACCAACAGTTCTTAGTTGGACCTTGTATATGTATCGAATCTCTGTGATTATTTCTCTTGCACGATGTATGTCTTGCATTCGATTGTGAAACTTAATTGTAGTAGGTTACGAGTTTTTAGAGAATTTTTAGCATTTCATAATGGATTAACTAGTTTTGTAAGACCTTGCTTCATGCTTAACATGATTCCAGGTCAACTCGAAGTATCAAATAGGTTTTAGATTTGGTTGCGACTATCAAAGCATGTGACATAAATGGCAGTAGGAATCGTTTTTATTGCGTTGATTTAGAAGCTTGTATTTTTTACACCTCCAAAGGATCTTAAACCTGTATTTGATATTAATTTAACGCTAGAATTTCTACGCCAATTTTGATGAAACTTTTTGTCTTTAAAAGTTTATTATTAGACTTAAAAACTGGCATTATATTTTATCTCGCTACGATGACGGGAGTCGGTGCGGGTGAAATCGCGTTAAAGTAAAATCTAGTTTCTAATGAAATACAATTCCGCCTCATTTCAGTGAAGAAATCTTGGTAAAACATTCCATATTCCGACGCTTCGTACATTAGTTTCAGAGTTCAGGTACCCAAACACGTGTCCCGGATAATACTACCTACGTATATGTACAGTTGGCGACATAAATACTCACAATTTTATTCATAATAATTATAATTACGACATGATCATGACAAAAGAAGACCTAGACAGAGTTACTTAGCACGAGTGACAGAAAAGGTTGATATAGTGTCGTATCAGCCGGATAGCTCAGTTTGTAGTTAACCTGCCTGCTGATCTGAGGATCGCGGGTCCGAAATTACAAATCTAAAAATGATGAATATGAATTGTAACCGAGTAATGTACGTTTTTATCTATATGTATGTATTCTATGTAATGTATGGAAATGTAAATCAAGCTCAAAAAGTGGTACCAAAAAAACTCGACCGCGTTCTTTTGTTCTTAAAAACTCAACCTTGCTGCCAAAACTAATAGAAAATGTAATTTTTCATTAGGTGCCAAAAATTACGTGGCTTTTGTTTAGAGTTATTCTTCTATAGATTCTTATTCGTAGTCGATGTCTAATCATCCTAATAAAGTAAGTTTGTATGAATTTGGATGGCTGCGTTAGGGAGGAAGGCCGAAGTAAAGATGGATGGATTGTGTGAAGGATAAGAAAGAAAGGAGTAAGTGCTGAAATGACAGCTAAGAGAGACGAATGGAAGAGGATAACATATTGCAGCGACCCCAAATAATGCGAAATTGGCACAAGAATTGATGAATGATGAGTTCTAATCATTCTAATACAATATGGGGCTAGGTTCTGGTACTTTCAATGAGACAAGATAACCCGTAAGCTTTGACTATTTATTATAAGGACTGGCCTTGCGGTAGCATTTCCCCTCTGCCACGGTATAAGATCAATTCGATCATGTGCATTTACATTCAATTTTATACCTTATCACTAAACGAGACAGCCTATAATTGCGAAACAATAATTTCGAACTTAGAACGTTTGAGTTTCACACGAGAGTACTTTTCATGATTTTTATCATTCAAAATTAGAATCTTAAGTTATGGGGAATAAAATCCAAAGTTGCGGATTTCATGTTACCTCGCCCCCCGCAAAAAGTGGCAGAAATGTTTGTTAGTAGAATTACACGCGTAACCAGTCCTCATATAAGGAGTCAAAGCCCGTAAGCCAATGTTCAAGGTATATTTATTTTATTTATATTTATTATAATGTGTCAGAGTGTACAACGCATACTTTGCATCGAAACTTACGAACACACATTAATCATCCGGCAAGTTTGTATACAGATGCCGGTAACGTCCAGAGTTAAACTGTTTCGTATTTTACGACTGAAACGACAACGGAATCGGTTATGTTTTAGACATTTTTCACGTCTCTGAAATGACAGGAGAATTTAAATATTTGGCAGTGTTAAAACGTTAAACCAACACGGAGAAAAATATTTAGTTGTATGTTGTGACAACTATTTATTTTAGCTGACTTTACTAGAAAATTTGTTGTTATAAGTAGTTTTTTAGTTAAATCTAGCAGAATTAGATTTATAACAACATTTTCTAGTAATGTCTGCTATTTTCTAGCCTCTGCTAAAATAAATAGTTGTTACATACACTACCCTTTGACTATTTATACACTACCCGATATTTTTCGTCTTGTGAGAAGGTTGTCATAATACAAGCCAGGACTATAATTTGCGACTAGATAATCTGTGGCAATTGTCTCTGACTACCCCAATTAGACACAGGCGTGAGTATAATGTACGTATGTACTTGTTTATCATCTGTAAGATAAACTATTATAAAACTGAAACAAAAGTGTGCATTGAAGATATTTACAAAAAAAAATGGTTAGGTTATGGTGTTTAGGTGTCCTGGACATCAAATCACCGATTAAATATATTTTTTGTCTGTTTGTTGTGAAAACTACTAGACCAATTTCAATATGACTTTTGTGTGTTCAACAGCTTGTTAAGAATTATACTTACAAACTGCTGAATAATTTAGTTCCCTACGATAATATGGACCGGTGCTGACAACGCGCAGATTTTAAAACTAACTGCAACCCCTATGCATCACTAGTCCCCGAACAAAATTCCATGACAATCGATAAACCGTTGCTTCAACAATCTTCGATTTCCCAAAAACACCTAACAATGCTTCACACATACCTACAACATCCGATGCCTTTATCCTATCTCTGACAAAATCGCGAATCCTTATTGCAGGGTTGCCAGACGTACAATATTTCTCGTATAATCGCAAATGTACAAAATTATGTGTTTTCCGAAGAGATACGAGAACGAGATATTTACTATGTTCACTACGTATGTATCCAAGATATAAAATAAATCCGGTATTTTTTTAAAGTATTTTCCTGCTATCCTATTGCCCTAATCCTCTCAGGAGCCCGATTGCGCTAAGTTAAAACATCGAATTTCTATTCTTATCCAATTTCAGTTCTAATCGCATTGCAATCCAATAACTTGTGCGTAGCAATATCCTTTATGATCGCATAAATCGTATCTTGACAATCTATCGTTCAAACAACAAACAATCTATCTATACTATTATAAAACTGTAACAGGAAGTTTGGGTGTACATTGAAGATATTAACAAAAAAAAAGTTACGATATGGTTTTTAGGTGTCCCTGATTCCATTTCACCAATTTTTGGATTTTTTGTCTGTCTGTTTGTTTGTGTGTTTGTTTGTGTGTTTGTTTGTTTGTTTGTTTGTTTGTTTGAACGAGTATCACGCAAAAACTACTGAACCGATTTTGATGAAACTTTTTTTGTTTGATAGCTTATGATCTGACTTAAAATCTGGTATATAATTTGTGCGGACGAAGTCGCGGGTCAACGCTCGTGTAAAAATAAAATCAAAACCTGGCTTCAAAACCTCACCTATAATCACACGGAAAACCTTCTTAAACCCCATTAGATTATATCCTCAAGTCCTTCTGTTGTGCTGACTATAGATGCCTGTCTCTTCAGTTATCTGATCCCAAGATTAAGTCGTAGGGTAGCCAATTAGTAAACTGCCAGTGGCAAATAGTCACTAATCAACAACAATAATGTACCTTCTGACATACATGACGAATACATACTCACATGACCAGCACACGTATAAACCAACCTGCCCACACTTTTTGTATACATTAGCCCACGCTTAAAATAAGCTTCATTATCACTTTCTGTAGTTTTTTCTGCTCAATTAACATTTTTTATTTTTTTATTTATTTTATTTTTATAACTATTCAACTGTGCTGAATTCTGCATCGCGCTAAACTCGATGTAACTAACAGCCAATAACGTCTGAGCGGTCTGTCAAAACGGCTCTAACGGTTGTCTAATATTATGTAACTTTGTACGTTTTTCCCCAGTTGGTTAGGACGGAACTTGTAATGTGAGATATGTAGGGAACATGTTTTTTTTTTAAATTTGATTATCTAAAACAGAAATTTGTATTAAACATACGAGATTTATATTATTATTATATTGTATTTTTGGTGCTTTTGCGGTCGTGTCTTCGACACTGCCATAAATGATCTCTTGAATTGGCTCTCTAATAGCCATGTTTTTTCCTTCTTATTGCTGTCTCCCGTTTGCAATGGAGGGAAGTCGGATATTTAGTTTTCCTACTCCTCCTATCTTCTTTGATTAATTCATTGCGGGTTCCAAGACAGATTAGAGTCATCCCCCGGGCTCGCTGGACTTCATTGTCCAGTGTTGTGAATGGTCGCCGCTGTTGATCCTGGCTTACAGGAGTTACAGCGGTGGGAATGTGTGGTGGGCCTATGCCCGATTTAAAAAATACGAGATTTATGGCACCTCAAAGTATGAGACTTTTTTTTGGCAACCCTGCCTTATTGAACTGTAAACATCTCATTTTATCGTACCTAGTTCACCCCCTGCCCGCTCCCAACACATCAAAGATTGAAGAGTCTCCCCACGATGTAACATTTACATGAAAATGGAAGGTTTTTGACCCTTTTCAGTGAATAGCATTTTGTTTTATTTATTTCTGCTTTGTCTTGTCAATTTAGTTTTGAATGTTTCAAGAGTAAGTAGTTCCTTTGAATTTTGCATCTAACTAATATTGTAAATGTGAACGTTTGTGACGATGTTTGGGTGTAGATTTGGATGTTTAATCATGCGTTAACTACTGAACAGATTTGCATGCTTGGCACAAATATACAGGGTCCTTCTTAATATGATGGTGTTTAAGGTGGTTTCAGTCCATACAAAAGTTTGAAGCACAATACGCGTGGACGGTATTAATAAAAGTAATATTTTATAAATGGAAATATATAAAAAACAATTTATTTGCATAAGTAACACACACACAAGATAACAGTTCACAACAAATAGGCTTAAACATTAATTTTGTATGAAAAAGCTTCATATCTTCGTAATTATTTTATAAATTGCATATGTTATTTGTGACGCGGCATCTAGATTTTCTAAACTCTTTTTCCATATATATAAAGTTACTTATATTAATAGCGTCTACGCGTATTGTGCGTCAAAGTTTTGTATAAAATTGAACCCTCTGCAACCACTTTAAAGGTATGATCAGACCATCAACCTAATTAAATTAGAATCAACTCACAAAGAAAAAAATCTGTTGTCCCATACAAAACTGCAATCATACTCGACTCAAAATACATTAAGTATGTGTATGAAACAGCAGATTTATTCCCGATTTCGAAGTGGGTCCCATAGAAAAGTATTTAAGTTTGATGGTCTGATAATCCTCTTAAAGAACCGTCAGCATATTTTGTTGGACCCTGTGTGTATGGTGAATACGCAAGTATACAGTCATGGGTGTTTGCATTTATGTACGCTTCGTATGTTATGTTATGTATGTTACGCTTGTAGGTTTAAAGGGTCCTTCTTAACATGTTGAGACTTTTTCAAGGGGACCATCATACCATCAAACTGAACAATTTTCACTTGAGCCAACATCGGCATCGAAAAAAAATCAGCTGTCCCATACATTTTTGTCGAGTCGGTACTGCAGTTTTGTATGGGACGGCAGATTTTTTTATTTTTTCTCGATGTTGGCTCAGTAGTGAAAGTGGTTCAGTTTGATGGTCTGAAGCACGCCCTTAAGGGGTTAATACTTAATTATTACTTGGGTGTTTTATTACACCCTATATATTATGTACAGTTATGACAAGGTTTATTTTTATAATTTTCTGGGAATTATATTATTATCTGTCTTCTAGGTTATGCTCTATGAATAGACAACCCTACTTTTCCTCGAGGGTGTCGTACTTATACGACTTAGGCATAATGTTTCTTTAGCAGTATTTTTCCAGGTGACTTTTAAGTTCCTACCTACTGCAGTTCAAATTCAATTTCAACGTGTATTTTCTCGTGGCGAAACGTTTTTCTTACGTGCAAGCATTTTCCCTCGATGACTTTAGAAAATTACCTTCAGTTCGTAATAGGTATTTAGGGAGTTGCTCGCCTATTAGAAGTTCTTTCGCCTCTTTCTCGCTAGGTAGGTACTACCCAATATAACAGACCTACAAGCCTACAACGTGACTCCCACTTACGTCTACATTAATATTTTCAAATCTATTCTATCTACAGGGTGTAATAAAACACCCTAGTAATACTTAAGGGGTTGCTTCAGAACACAATTTTTTTTAACTCTTATTGTACATACGGAAATACAGATGAATACAGCATAATAATAGGCGACCACGATAGTCAAGGAATTTCAATATTTCAATAGTATCGATCGATAGCACTATCGGAGTAAGACTTTTGACAACCTATTTTGCTAACCATATCATAAGTATATCAGGCTGCCAATTTCATAAGTATCTTTATTAACGCGGCTTTTTTATATTTTATATTAACAGCCACTGATGTACAACTATTGGGCAAATGCATCTCTCCGTTCTCTCCAAGAGTCTCTGTTCTGCGCTTCGATAGGCCAGATCTTAAGTAAACCATCAGTTTCGTCTCGCCACCTTCATCTGTCTACCTCGACGCCGATTTCGTTTCGTTGAGGACCAGTTAGTGGTGGTTTTGTTCCATAGGTCATCTGGCATGTTGCAGATATGTACAGCCCAATCCCATTTTAGATTGACAGCAGTGGTGGCGACGTTTGTCACTTGGGTTCGGGAGCGAATGACTTCATTTCTGACTCTGTCGATCAGTTTATAGCCTAGGATCCCTAGAATGCTGCTCTGCATAGCTCTCTGACAAACCTTGAGGATTGACTTTCACGTGACTTATACTAAAGTCATCAATTTTGTGACCTATAATGGTACCAACAACTGAATTCATTGGCATTCCCAAGCAGCAAAACAGATCATGACTAAATCAATTGTGTCTTAAATATACCTTAACTTCGCTTTAACCAAGGCAATCTTTGCTGAAGTCAGTATCAATAAATTCAAGTTGTCTTAGTTTTCAGAAATACCGACTTAAGGATTAGTTAAGGTGGTTGCAGAGGGGTCAATCTTATACAAAACTTTGACGCACAATACGCGTCGACGGTATTAATATAAGTAACTTTGTATATATGGAAAAATTGTTTAGAAAATCTAGATGCAGCGTCACAAATAACATTTGCAATTTATAAAATAATTACGAAGATATAAAGCTTTGAAACTTTTCATACAAAATTTTCAAAGCTTTATATCTTCGTAATTATATTATAAATTGCAAATGTTATTTGTGACGCGGCAACTACATTTTCTCCATTATTTTTCTATATATAAAATATTACTTTTATTAATTCCGTCTACGCGTATTGTGCGTCAAACTTTTGTATGGACTGAAACTACCTTAAATTGATTTAGGATAAAAAAAATCCATGTAGTTAGTAAACTTTGCCTTACAATTATCTCATAGAATATTAAGTTGAAAAATGTTACCACCATAATTTACCTAAATTAAATCTACGTAAAGTAAAAATAGTATGAAGTAAGGTTTTATAAACCTTTAATTCTTTACAGTTGTTTTGCGAAAGTTCAAACCTAGTATTGTAGATATCTACCAAAATACCAAATTTTGAATTTAGTTTATCTACAAGAAATCTTAAAGTCAAAAACTTCCTTTAAATCGTACTGTAGTTTATCTGTAAAGTAGTATGAAGTCTTTCTTAACTTGTTCAGTACTCCATATGCCCACTTTTGCGTAACTCTGCCTTCTAGTGTACCTACAGGATATCTTGAGGGACGATATGGTATCACCCAAGACATTGACCAAGAATTTGGTTATTGAATGAGAGATATCTAGAAATCAGACTTAAAGCAAGATTTTGCTGCTTGGGTTGTATATTATCATTTATTAAAATTTTTATGAGACTATTGTTCAAGTCTAAGACATAATAAAACAAATCTAAACGGGTGTCGAGTCACCTTGTAGTGCAGATCATTGCACTTTGTGGTAGGTCGGGATGGTGACAATACTTTTTTTTTATGTTTTCAACGTACCTACCTACCTAGAAATTTATTTGTTCTGTATTTGCTAGACAACACGAATAAGCAAAGGCCTGCAAATGATCACGACTATATAACATGAGGAAGTATCCGGATACATTATAAATACGTATCGTATTGAGAATATTTAAATTTGACTGTCAGCAGTGTCCAAACTTAGTGTCACTAAATCTGTTCGTGCATTAGCGTTTGAAGTACATTGCCTTCTGCTATGTGTCGTTTGCATTGAAACAGAAAACAATAGATATCACTATACTTCATACGCAGCACATACATGCCCTTGCGCAATAATGTATAAACAGAAAGAGTTTTTTCCGACATGACCTCGAACGAAATTTACAATCACATTAACTTTTTTCACTGTTTGCACTTCACAGATCACACTAACTACACGATAATATAATAAGCTCTTATTTTATCACTTTATAGTAACAATACTTTGTTTCTAAACACTAGAATTACGCCACAATAACTAAATAACAAAACAAAAACCGGCCGCCATTGCCGCACGTCGGCACTGCCCGCGAACCACATTTTTATTTTTTATTGCGTTTCGTTTTTCCCAAACCACACTCCAAAAAATTAAGTGACATCCCAACAGTACACTAAGTCTATAAAAAATATAAAACGCGTGGTAGAACGAAACGCGCCTGCACAACCGCCCAACCAATGGCGGCACTATGCTTACGGGTCCGACGTAGGACCCACAGACTCTCTACGTATAAAAATGTTTGGGTCCGACGTCGGACCCACAGACATGGGACGGGTTAATGTAGGTATAGGTAAGGTAGTTGTTGCTTTAAATTGTTATTCACTTGCCTATACAGGGTTAAATTTATATCATTGGCATCCTTTTAAACCAAAGGTCTACCCATCAAACTGAACAACTTTTACCGCAGCAAACCGATCGGAGCAAAAAAATCAACTGTTTCGTACACTTGAGTTGAGTAAAACTTGCAGTTTATAGACTAAGAGATAAGGGCACTTTTTGCAACCATCAGCAGCAAGGCTGATTCAGTGTTTATGGAGTGTAGAGCATCTCTGAGATGGGGATGGACTAGGTTTGCCTGCATTACTTCAGTCGGTTTAGGAGTTACAGACGTTTAAAGGTCAGTAAAAAAATTAAAGATCGGCTGCAAGGCTGAGCGCATGAAATTATTGTAGTATGCACTATAGCTATATGAACAGTACAAAAACTGACATGGTTCATCAGTCGGTTTAGGATTTACAGCCGTTCAAAGGTCCGACCTTTGAACGCATGTATCTCCTAAACCGACTGGCATTTCATGTCAGTTTTTGTACTGTTCACATAGCTGCAGTGCACACTAAAATAATACCATACGATCAGCCTTTAGATTTTTAATTTTTTACTGACCTTTAAACGTCTGTAACTCCTAAACCGACTGAAGTTATGCAGGCAGACCTAGTCCATCCCCATCTCAGAGATGCTCTACACCCCATAAACACAGAATCAGCCTTGCTGCTGATGGTTGCAAAAAGTACACTTATCTCTTATAATATTAGGTATGGAACTTTTGATTGATTTGATGGGTAGACTCTTAGTTTAAAAGGATGCCAATGATATAAAGTTTATCCCGTAGATACCACTCTAAAATAATCATAGCTAGTCCATAATAGTAGATATGATCCAATCATTTTATATTATAATCTGACATAAGACCACTGATTAATTATTCATAATTAGATGGTGATATTAACCGGTTGTCATAATAGTTTGAAATAATTGACTAATGCCTTTACAGGAAGCAGACCCTCGGATCAAGTTTGAGTTAATAACGTCAAAACTGACCTTGGGGGCTTCCCACGTTTTTATAGTTTATTGAACTAGACTATATACTTAGAAGTATGTATTATTACTTTGTTTATGGTTGCTATGTCAACCAAATACAGGGTCTTTCTTAATAATGCTGACGATTTTTAAGAGGAGGGTCAGACCATCAAACTAAAAAAAAATCTCAATTGGGCTATATCAACATATCGCAAAAAATTCTAGTATTACATAAAAAACTAGGACTCAAATGTATGAAACAACAAAGGTTACAAAGCTCCAGTTTCGTACGCGGCCGAAAGGGAATAGTTTATGCAAAATCTTTCAGATTACCTGTTTCGGGGGAAAATAGTCGTGAGCATAATGATAACTTTGAAATCACGGGAAATCTCTGTAACACTCTAGCAAAAACATAAAAAAACCTACCAATTTCTTTTTGTACCCCAAAAGAAGGAAGGCTCAAAATAAAATAAACAGACGAATGTTTACTAACAACACACCGACTTCAAAAAAGGCGAGTAAAGCCAATTAATGTCTCTTCTCATTGAACTGAAGACTCCAATTTGAGCCGGTGCCAAACTATTCACTACTACGTATTGTCAACGTGGGAGTCTTCATTTATTTTCGTATATGACATACTGTTGTTGCCATCGGCGAACAAAATCATTCTTCTGCGTTGTTAGCTGCCTCATGACAGGAGTTCGTACGCAGACAAACCAAGATAGCGAGATGAGATGAAAGCTTACATTAAGTATGGAAGAGTGTAAGAAAGAGCTTTTCCCAGCAATGGGGCTTAACAAAAAAAACATCCTCATTATAAAGCTGTAAACTAAAATTAAAGCACTTTGGGTAAAATTGGCGTCGTTTTGTACTTTCAGAAACACTGATGGATGTAGTAAAATTTTGATGAGGTTAATAAAGGGAACAAATCTTACTATGGACCGATGATAGCCCATACGGAAGAGAGCTAGCGCCTCAATCACGAGGACGCGGTTCGATTCCTGGCCTGTACCACTAAGTTTTTCGGAATTTATGTACGGTTGTATTTATCATTTACTAGCTCGGCGGTGAAGGAAAACATCGTGAGGAAACCTGCATTCCCGAGAATGAAAAGAAAATACCATAAGTTCGGAGGTATGCGTTTAATATGGGTGAGCTTGGGGCGAACACAATAGATCAGCGATGGTCGCAGTGTTACACAACGACCCTTGCTTGCAATAGCCCATCCACCAATAATACTATGGACCACATATTATAGCTAAGTTATATCGCAGCAGAGATGTTTTTTTCTGGCCCAGGCCTAAGGGCTGGCACCTTTACCGTTGCAACTACACACGTTCTTAGGATTATTACTTATGTTTTAGAGACATTTAGACCGGCATTAACAGAATTTGACAAAAAAGTACTGTCAGCAAGAACATTGGTAATTTACAATAAACTTTTTTGAAGTCGATGAGTTGTTAGTAAACATTCGTTTGTTTATTTTCTTTTGAGCCTTCCTTCTTTTGGTGTGCAAAAAGAAATAGGTACCTATTGGTTTTATTGATACCTGTTGGAGCTCAGTGGTTAGAAATGCCCCAGTCTCTATTTTGATCTTGTTTCTTATAAGGATTAAAAAACTCTATCAAGATCTAGAAATAAAAATTAAATTGAAACCAAAACGTTTATGGGAATAACCGTGTGTCCTATAAGTCTTCCTAAAGTCTCTCATTCATTCTAGTTTCGTATATTAGTAAACAAAAAGCAACTTTTATTTCGACTAAAATAACATTTGTTAATGATCTTAATACGCCAGTTTTTGTGTGTGTCTGAATTATTTACCTTTTTGATGTTAAACGATGTTAATATTTATTTATTTGGTTAGGTTAGGTTAGACAAGAAATATTTTACTAATATTTTTATTGGATTATTTATGTTAAAAAAGCTTTGTACGAAATGTTATTGTATTTCAAAGGCTATTTATAAAGACATCTGAAAGAAGATATATTAGAGACAAGACTTGTTAAAGGAGGTAGTTCGATCATGTGTAAAGTATGTAGTATTGCCAAATCGGTGTCAGGTTTCCGGCAAAAATAAACATAAAAATTTCAAAGTGGTACTGTAAAGTGCTAAAAAGGTAATTGTATAATTCTTAAAAGACAGCAAATGAGTAATTCACTTTTGCCATTGTAATGACACGACATTACATAACACGTTACCATTAAGTAGTTGCTATTTTCATCAGATTTTGGGCATACAGGGCATTGTCAGGGCTAGATTTCGGGCTATGGGGTCAATGATTTTATACGAAGCTGTGCGAGCGGAAAGGAAGGCTAGATCTAGTTCCGAGCCCCGAAGGGTCCGAGTTGGCAACACCGAAAGGATAAGTGAGACTGACGTATGAAATATAGAAGGAAAGCGTGACTGGGATAGCAAAAAGTGGCCGACCTCTACTCGGTCATCAAGTAGGGGTTAAACTTAATCATATCTTCGGTTAGGTAACTTTCACCCCGTGTTGTATTAAAAACGATCAGCGAAGTTACAACCCCTGGACTGCGATTTTTTAAAAGTCACACTTTTAAATCAGCAGATTTTTTTTTTACTATGGTGAGATAAAATCTGCTCGACTACGCTGGCTCGGACACATAGAACGGATGGGGGAAGATCGCGCGGTGAAGAGAGCGTATCTGAGGCGAATCACCGGGCATCGCCCAGTGGGCAGGCCCAGGTATCGCTGGATAGACCAGATTACCAAAGATCTCGAGGAGCTGGACGTGCCCAACTGGACAGAGATGGGACAGAAAAGAGATAAATGGCGTGCTTTGTTGTCGGAGGCCAAGACCCACTTCGGGTCCCTGAGCCAGCATAGTAAGTAAGTATGGAGTTCATGAAGCGAACAAGACTTTGAAAGTGTGCGATTGAAAAGACATTGCCCACGTGACGAAGTGTATTTATTTCGCGTCATTTCGCAGCTGGCGAATGTGTATGATCAAAGAACAAATACTGATTTTTTTGTTTGCTGCGATCGGTTTGCTCCCATAGTAAAAATTGTTCAGTTTGATGGGTAGACTCTTAGTTTAAAAGGATGCTAATGATATCAATTTCACCCTGTAGTTTCACAATAAGACCCCTGACCTGTAGGCCTGGCATGCCACCCCCGAGAAAACGATCAAAATCGAGATGTGCCTCCATATCTCAGGCAGGTAGATCCTGCCTACCAATAAGCCTAGCCTAGTATTTTAACATTTAGTGCATCAATTATTTTTTTAAAAGAATTCCGTCTGTAAAATGGCTTTTGTGGATTAATAAATGTTCTGTTCTATTCTGTTCCGTTCCGTTCCGTTCTGTTCTGTATACGAGTCAATCGGCATCAAATCAACATGGTCTTTTTTGGCAGTTCTTAGCGATTCTGCTTCTTATTATTTAGTTAATTCATTTCAGACAATGGATGCGATTACAGATCACAGAAACAAAGTATTTACTTTTTTTTTTAAATCTTTATTGATTGAAGGGAGTTTGTTCAAAGAGAACATGTCACTCCCATAATACCTAAAACTATAATAACAATCGGTCTCGGTCGGTGCAGTCATAATACGTTACTGATGTTGTAAACGATATAATCGAAACCATACTCAATAGTTTATGGCTAGATTGGATATATCTAATCTAGATTGGAGGCCGTATTAGTGGGATTTCATATCGAGCACGTCCGCTCTGCGTTTGACGGCGGTGCTATTTGTTAAGAGGCCATACATCCCTTAATTTCCTGGGAAGGGGTACCTTATTTTTCGTTGTTTTACAAGATTTATGCAAGTAAACGAAACGAAAAAAATACATTAGTCTTGGATAGTACTAGTGAAATCATAAATTGAATACACGATTGAAATTACTTACGGTGGAATTTCTTTTAAAACTATTTTTTAAACTAGAATAACTTGCAACCGTTAATAATTACTAGAATTTTACTCACTCACCATTAGTTTAATCTAGTGAAATCATAAAAAATCTGTAATAAAAAGTGATTTTATTAATTCTTTTTAATCGAAAATACGGCACACTCACGGATGGCTGGGCAATCGCGTTTTTCATAGAAAATATTCTCCTGAACCTATGGCCCCTTAAGCCAGTAGGCCTCGCATGCCATCCCCGAGATAACGATAAAAATCGAGATGTGCCTCCATCTTTATTATTCTACGTATGCCAGAAAGAGCGCGCATGACGTTTTTCACGTATAAACGCTTTGTCGTGTGTGGCATGCTAGCCCTGCTGGTCAGCAGTCTGTTGGGGCGGCAAATTGACAAAAACTTTGTCTCCTTTCATTCGCACTTTGTGGTGTCAAGTCAATACATTTTGCCTTACTCTGTGATCCAATAATTTGATGATACTGGATTTTGTGGTAACTATAAAATAGTGGTGTATAGGTACAGGGTGTAAACTTAAATAAGTTAAATACATAATTATGTTAGGAGGTGCTTCAGGCCGTCAAACAGAAAAAAACGTTCACGAGCAACTGCGATCACGAGCAAACGTTGTATTTTTTTATTCTTTTTTTTTTAGCTTTTAACCCTGAGGTTATGTCAACCAGCCAACATTGTAATCGAAAGAAAAACCTTACAACAAATTTTTCATTTGACGACCCGGTCGGTGTAATGGTTACCACGCCGGACTGCCAAACCAGGGTCCTGGGTTCGAATCCCGGTTCGGTCATGGATATTTATATGTTTGTCCCGTTGTTGTATGGTTACCATAATAAACAGCCTATTAGTGCTTGCTTGGGATCATTACAATGTATGTGCCTGTGCGCGTTATACTATATTTATACTGTACTTGTGTTAACTATAAAATAGTGACGTACAGGTACAGGGTGTAAACTTAAATAAGTACATACATAAATATGTTACGAGGTGCTTCAGGCCGTCAAACAGAAAAAAACGTTCACGAGCAACTGCGATCACGAGCAAACATTGTTTTTTTTCATTCTTTTTTTTTTTTGCTTTTAACCCTGAGGTTATGTCAACCAGCAAGTTTGTAATCACGAGAAAAAACCTTAGCTGTTTCATTCATCATTTGCATCCTTTAAAACAAAGAGTCTTCCCATCAAACTAAACAACTTTTACTATGGGAGCAAACCAATCGGAGCAAAAAAAAAAATCAGCCGCTGCATACATTTGAGTCGAGAAGGCATTGCAGTTTAGTATGGAACAGCTGATTTTTTTTTGCTCCGATTCATTTGCTTCCATCGTCAAAGGTGTTCAGTTGAATGGGAAGACTCTTAGTTTAAAAGGATGCTAATGATATCAATTTCACCCTGTAAAACAACAAATTTTCATTTCTTGATTTCGATGTTGGCTTAATAATGAAAGTTATTCAGTTTGATGGTCTAGAGCACCCCTAAAACATGTAACGCATTTAAGTCAACAACCTGTATAGGTACTATACGTTCTACCCTTTAATATACAAGGTGTTATAGAATAAAAATAAAAAATTTTAACTTTTAAGGGGGTGGATTGGACCATCAAACTGAACAACTTTCACTATGGGACCAAAATCGAGAATCGCGAAATAAAAATCAGCTGTCCCATACATTTAGCTCGAGTGGATTTGTAGTTTAGTATGGAACATTCGATATTGGTCCCATAGTGAAAGTTTTTCAGTTTGATGGTCTAAACCACCCCCTTAAATTTTTATTTTTATTTTTGTAACACCTTGTAAACTCTTCTACACCAGATATGCGTAATCAAGTATTTAAATAATAATGGGGTCACCGTGTTCGTAACGTAACATCGCCCACAGTTAATTGTTATTGCTTATTGTTTGTTAATTTATACAGTCAGTTCTAGGTTAATACAATATAAATCACTTAATAATATCACGCTGGAATTTTTCTGTTGTGTTTTAAAATCAAATGCACCAAGCGCCTTTCTGAATCTTTTATAATGCGCACAGCCAAGAAGTGGAATGCCCTGCCTGAGTCAGTATTTCCAAGCGCTTACAACCCGAATTAGGCTTCTTCTGGGTAAGCTCGCTATATCTTCGACCCAATCTTCGTCCTGAGGACTACTTTGAGGTCAAGAGCAAACCCATCCGTAATAAAAAAAAAACAATGAAAAAACATTTTTTTTTACGTGAAATATCTTTCATTTCGGTTAGTAGGGGCACAGATTATTTACATACAGGGATACAGCGTCCCTGATACAGCCTAACCAATTTTTTTAGACAGTTATCGTATTTTTGAAGTAATTGTTTTTATGACTTTACCGCCGTTTCGGTAGAAATCGCTGCAGAGAAGATACGGCCAGAGTCTCTTCCCTTATAATAATGAACCTTAATTATAACGTTATACGTGTCATCGAGATTATAAAATGTTTCTTTATTTTATAGAACAAGGCCTTCAATGCAGTACATGCAACCATGCAAGTCTCACAAATCAAGCCATTTTTTATTGTTTATAACGTTACAATAAGAATCAAGTCATAGGCTTTGTGTAAAATGAATTTATAGTTGTTTTGTTGAGTCATATCGCACGACCTATTTGTATGTAATTTATGTTAAGTTTTTATGATTCTTAGTACATACTGTTTCAATTAGTCGTACGGTTATTGTATTTTTTTATTTGTTTGCATATGTGTGTTATGTACAGGGTGTTACAAAAATACAAATAAACATTTAAGGGGGTGGTTAAGACCATTAAACTGAACAACTTTCACTATGGGACCAACATCAAAATCGGGAAAAAAATCGGATGTTCCATCATCATCATATGAGCCGATAGACGTCCACTGATGGACATAGGCCTCCCCCAAAATGGGGAGATTTGCCATAATCGCCATGATGCGATGCGTTTGCGAGGTCCCATACTAAACTACAGACCTACTCAAGGTAAATGTATGGGACAAAAGATTTTTTTTTCGCGATTTCGATGTTGGTCCCATAGTGAAAGTTGTTCAGTTTGATGGTCTCAACATCCCCCTTAAAAGTTTTAAATGTTTATTTTTACTTTTGTAACACTGTATAATCAACTATAATATAAATATAAATATAGTGAATGGCTGTTACGCTGTTAGTCGATCACGCTGCCGCTGGCCCAAATCGGAATGGAAGACTTCACAATGCATCCGATGTTTTTCTTCAGCGTACACCGTCAGTATTACGTATGTACATAAGTTAGATAAACTCATTGTAACATGGCATGTTATTTTTGCGGATTCGAACCTGGACCTTCATGATTGAGTGTCTATAGAGTAAATGATTAAGTTTATGGTATAACGCTATTCTAGATAGGAAGTACTACGTATATTTCTAGAGCAATATCAACACAAAAGCTCGAAAATATTATAAACACAAAAAAGAATCGTTGTTTAAGAAATACTATCTCATTACCACCCTAATAAATCACCTGCATCAAATAAATAACGAGGAGCTAAGTGCGTTCCAAGATTAAACCACGGAGGGTTCTTTATCTAAACTATTATAAAACTGTAACAGTAACTTTGTCTGTACGTTGAAAATATTAACAAAAAAAATTACGATAAGGTTTTTAGATATCCCTGATTCCATATCACAAATTTTTTGATTTTTTGTCTGTCTGTTTGTTTGTTTGTTTGTGGGTTTGTTTGTTTGAACGAGCATCACGCAAAAACTACTGAACCGATTTTGATGAAACTTTTTGGTTTGATAGCTTATTATCTGGCTTAAAATCTGGTATATAATTTGTGCGGACAAAGTCGCAGGTTAACGCTCGTTTGTTGATAAAATTCTGTAGATGTTAAGTATTTGTTATTTTAGAATGACATGTTTTAAAATGCATTTATTTCAGCAAAATGGTTTTTAATTTATTTTTGGTAATGGTTTTATTTTTGGCTTACACCAAAAAATATGTTGGCTTAAAAACATGTTTTAAATAGAATGATGACATTCTATACAAGGAGGACTTCGCATCAGTGCGCTATTAACGGGACCACTAAGTTATGCCCAGTTGTTTTACATTACTGCTTTGTAACCGAATACATTTGAAAGATTTGAATGGACTGGAATATCAGCGGCAATGTATGAAAGCTGGGCATAACTGATGCATACAAAGGTGACATTAGAGACATGTGCCATGTTTAGGCTTTGTTATTGTATGACATGATGACTGTTTTTTTTTATTTATTTCTAATGCTTGTGCGTTAACACCGCAGATTGAGGATTGCGGAGCCTCGTGGCAGGCAAAAACGCGACGCGCGAAATCCACGCGAGACGAGTCATAGATTAGTATGTATATTGGATATAGATAGGGAAGTCGCCTTGAATTTTAGGTCGTCCTAATTATTAGCGTTGTCGCTTATTAGCACCGGGAGGAGCCACATCTATACTATTATAAAACTGTAAGAAGAAGTTTGTCTGTACATTGAAGATATTAACAAAAAAAAAAGTTACGATATGGTTTTTAGGTGTCCCTGATTACATTTCACCAATTTTTGGATTTTTTGTCTGTCTGTTTGTTTGTGTGTTTGTTTGTTTGTTTGTTTGAACGAGTATCACGCAAAAACTACTCAACCGATTTTGATGACACTTTTTTTGTTTGATAGCTTATGATCTGACTTAAAATCTGGTATATAATTTGTGCGGACGAAGTCGCGGGTTAACGCTCGTAATGAAATAAAATTGAAAAAGACCATCGGCCGACACGAGGATCGAACCATGTTACCCGGATCGTGAGCCGGTTGTCTAGCCCGCTAGACCAACAAGACAGAGATTGATATGGGCGAAATCTCTCACTACTACAGCGCAGCGTCACCTCTGTAGCGCGCTCTCGCTCCGATATGAACCCTAGTTCAACACATAGTGCTTCGAAACATAACCGATAGATGGCAGAAGCTGTCTATGGAAAATCAGCGTTCCACTTAGTTTGTACTAAGATAACATAGCACGAGACGAGTTCTCGGGTCAGAACCTGCAACGTGACTCATAATGACTCTATGGTTATAAAAACTCATTGTTTAAATACGATACCGTCACTGTCATCAGTATTTTTTCATAATTATGTTTTTGTGTACAATAAATAATCTATAAATCTATTATTGGAGTGCGAGATAAAGCGTTCATTAAATAACTTTAACATTAAAAGATGTAAAAACCATATTATTTTATTGTAAGCAAGTTAACTGTTTCCACCAATGCGTACTGAACCCGCTAGATGGAGTATGACCCTCTTGCTCTTATTCATAAGAGGAAACAGGGTGCAACAAAACAACCTAGTAATAACTAAAGAGGTGGTTAAGTTTAGACCATCAAACTGAACAACTTTCACAACGACAAAAGCCACGACAATTTCTATAGAAACTCCAAATTATTTTGCGCGTATTCAATATTGGTCCCATAGTGAAAGTTGTTCAGTTTCATGTTCTGAAACACCCCCTTAACCCCTTGTCTATGGAAACGCAGATCTCGTCCAGACACAATGATTTTCTATTGTGTCTGAAATCTCGACAGACGACGAGTTAAGTGTGTAATGCATTTAACACTGTTTAGTTTGAGATTTGTGAAAGTTTAGTGTAAATATCTAAACTGATACATTTAATTAGATTCCCGGTCATATCAAAACGGAAGTATTCGTAGCACAGGTAGAAGCTACAAGAAATTATACAGGATATAAGTGACAGCCTAGCAAAGGTGAACTCGAACCATCAAACTGAACAACTTTCACTATGGAGCCTACCTCAGGAAACGCGATATAAGATCAACTGTCCCATACAAAACTGCTGTACCTACCCGACTAAAATGTATGGGACAGCAAATTTTTTTGCTAGGCTGTCACTTACACCCTGTGTTCTCAGAAATATAATAAGGAACCCTAAAATAAATAATTCTAGCCACTTCCGCGTCCCCATCAAAGAAGTGTAATATCCTTCGTTCCTATAATGACTTGGATAGCACTATCGCGAAGCAAAAGGTTTGGGAGAGTGAGAGCGTATTCATAAGCGGAGCAAATCGATTTTCAAGTATACAGGACAAGGTACAAGGAAAAGTATCATTAACCTTAAAACCACAAACTCTACCCATCAAACTGAATAACTTTTAATATGGTAGCAAACCAGTCAGCGCAAAAAAAATCATCTGCGTATGGTTCCATACTAAACTGCAATGCCTAGTCGACTAAAATGTATGGGACAGCTGATTATTTTTTTGTTCTGACATGTTTGCTCCAATAGTAAACGTTGTTCAGTTTGATGGGTAGAGTATGTAGTTTAAAGGTTAATGATACGTTTTTGGAGCTTCAAGCTTTGCCAGCCTTTTTAAGAATATATCTACGATAACAACCACAAAAAGCACAACCACTATCACAAGTTAAATAATGATTGAAAGTTGTGAGATATCTAATCGGTAAATAGCAATGACCACAGTTGAACTAAGACTCAAACACAACTTTTACAATATGACATCGCACAAAAATTATTGATATGTAGATTCATATTCAAAATGCGGATATGATTCAGAGAGATGAGTGACATATTACAAGACGAGTGTTAAATATGAATGTGGAAGGCTGCATGAAGAGAGGACGATCAAAGAAAAGATAGATGGATTATGTATAAGATGACAATATGTGTAGAAAAGGAGTGAACGCAGAAATGATGGCTAAAAGAGATGAATGGAGGAAGACTACATAATTATTGCGCCGCCGACCCCTAAGATCAAGGACCTCTTTATTCTAAAACATAGATTCCGCATCAATTTTACTAATTTAATTAGTCTCTTTTGTCTTATGACGTACCTTTAATAGTAAAAAGAGATAGAACTATGCGGCTGTTCACTTTTTTTGACACTTTTTGACGTCAAAAGTGTCAAAAAAAGGTGACAGCCTTGCAACAGTGTAGCTCCCTCTATGCTTTAGAATAAAGAGATCCTTCCTCTTAGGCCGACCCCAAGTAATGGGATAAGGGCAGGAAGAAGAAGAAGACTCAAATAAATTTCTATGTCAACCCGTAAATTCGCTTAAACTCGGCCACACCCGTAGTTCCACTTCCCTGTACTGGGGTAGCGGTAGGGGTGGAAGTAGCCAGTCACGGCACTCGATCACATCTCACCTAACGGGCTGTCGGCGGTAACACCGTAATTTTTTCTTTGGAGCTTCTTTTTGTTGTGTGGTCCGAGTGTAATCAGAATTAACGATACAATTAAAATTGCATTGGAATTTTATGTTAATTATTAAGTAACATTTTTGATATCTTGTTGGAAGGTATTCGTTTTTTGACCAAAAATTTTTCTGTTTCTGACCAAACCCCCAATAGATTAAGGTTGTGAGTTAATGTATGTTTGTGCGTGTTTATGTGTATTATATTCTTATTTTTACGCATAAAGTAGATTTATATTATCAGATCTTTATTTTGATAATATCATCTTTTTTAGTAACAGGATGTGACTTAAAGATGTAGTCAGATTTAAAGAGGTACTTCAGACTATCAAACTGAAGAACTTTCTCTATGGAGTCCAAAATAGAACCGTGAAAAAAACGTTACTGCTAAGGCAACCTTTATTCCCTTAGTCGCCTTGTTTCGAGGAAAAATTATGAGGTCTAAACTGAGTTCAAACCCAGGGAACCCTACACAGAATGGGGCTTGTAGATTCACCCACTTGCAGATTCTGCTGTGAACCAGAGGAAACGCCCATACACCTCCTCTGCGAATGCGAAGTGCTCATTCACAGCAGGAGTCGCCATCTAGTTGGATACATAATTACACCTACTGACATTAGGGACCTCCCCTCAAAAAGCATAACACGGTTCATGAAGTCCGTGGGCCTAGGAAATGACCTTTAGGTCTAGGGTGACAGCTACAATAGATCTGTCCTGGTCGCAGTAGCTATTTGGTCATTGACCAAGCTCTTATAACCAAATAACAATGAACCCAGGGATATCATCTCTTAAATCTGCTGCTAATGCCGGAGTAAGAAGCTAATTTTATAGTTCTAAACCCGCTGCCGCCTATCCCAGACACCAGGCACGCAGGATTTGCCGCGTAAATTATTTCTTTACGCCGGCAAAGTAAATGTATCTGTTGTAATTTTGCGATAAGCAGCCGCCGCGTGCTTCGTCGAGATACGCGCTTATTAGGATTGTCGACAGAGGGAGCTTTTGACTGATGATGAAAAGGGAAATGTGGTAAATATTGTTATTAGTATTATTAACAATGTCTGGTTGAGTTTAAAGACCTGTCTGGGAAATTGTTGTTCATTTCGTTACATTTTTGATGATATACGTAATCACACACACACACACCCTGGACTCTTTATAAAAACGGGCTCGCACTGATGATAGGCTACTAGCACATGTTGCTGAATGAGTGCGGGTGAGAGACGAGAATACACTACTTCTTACTGTCATGCACCACCACTGACAGTTAGTGTCCAAACTGTCAGTGGTGGTGCATGACAATGAAGGTCAGTTTTTGGCCGAAGCCGAAGGTCAGTTTTTGGCCGAAGCCGAAGCCGATTGTTTGGCTTTTGCCTTCGGTCGATGTCGAAGGTTCAATCATTTGCCTAATATTATAAGGACTAGCCTTGCGATAGCATTTCCCCTCTGCCACGGTATAAGAACAATTGATCATGTGTATTTACATTAAATTTTATACCTTAACACTAAACGAGACAGCACATAATTGCGAAACAATAACTTCGAACTTATTACGTTTGAGGTTCACACGAGACTACTTTTCATGATTTTTATCATTCAAAATTAGATTCTAAAGTTATGGGGAATAAAATCCAAAGTTGCGGATTTTATGTTACCTCGCCCCCCGCAAAATGTGGCAGAAATGTATGTTAGTAGAATTACACGCGTAACTAGTCCTTACATAAGTAGTCAAAGGTTCAATCATAGGTAAACTAAAAACTAGAATACTTGGCTAAAAAGTACCAAAATAATGCAATAGTCTTATCTAGATTCATTCATTCATTCATTCATTTATTTATTTACCATACTTTACATGTATATTTACATAGATTACATTAAAATTGAAAGAATTTATTAAATTCATAGATTAATTTATGTCAATATTAATTATGGTGACAATTTTGCCACATGAAACGGTAATTTTGTAACTAAAGCCTTCAATCAATCAAATCAAATCAACCCACTGCTGAGCACAACCTAGCACGTTATTTTTTTTAAATTAAATAGGTACTACGTTTTAACAAATTCAACAAAAACAAAGCAACATACAAAGGTTCGGCTTGGGTCAAAATCAGTTGAAGTTTTGGCCGAAACTGTAGCTTTGAATGTGTAGCAGGTGGTTTCTTAGTCGTTTTTCGGCCGAAGGTGGCCGAACACCAAGCTTCGGTCGGACACGACTGACAGTGAGATTGTGAGGTCAACATTTGTCGACAGGGAGTGTCCGTACACCATGGCTAGCATGCCAGCCACGACAAAGCGTTTAAACGGGTAAAACGTCATGCGCGCTCTTTCTATCACACTTAGAATAATAAAGATGGAGGCACATCTCGATTTTTAGATCTGGAGTGCAATTCACTAAGCGTCACATCGCTGTCGAAAACATCAACGAGCTCCAATGACTTTTTAACCGACTTGAAAAAAGGAGGAGGTTTCTCAATTCGACCGTATATATATATATATATTTTTTTTTTCATATAACCAACTCATTGACGAGGTCGCAACCTTCAGATCGTCGGAGATTATATATGAGTTTGACAAATGAAATTGAAAGCTCGCCGACTAGCCCAGTCATATTCCTGAGTTTTATACAATGCACTCATTTGACTTAGATTTAACAATATAAGTTATTTTTGAGGTGTTAAAATAGGCATTGAAATTTAAAAAATTAGGTATTTATTAGAAAATACGAATATATTTTTCAAAACCTTCTAAGTACACAAAAATATTCACACAATGTTTGTAGTATGTATAATTTAATGGCTGGTATGATGATAATGGTAAAGCCTTAAATATGCGCAAAAAAAATCAGATTTTTTAAAAACTAGATATTAGCTAAATTTTGACATTGGAACTGTTGCTGTCGTGATTTTTTTTTTATTTTGGTACATTTTTAGTCTAAAATTGGGTCTTCAATATTATACCGAAAAAAAATTCAATTATTAATTAGTCCCGGCTCAAACCGTAAAATGACTGGGCTAGACGTTTCAACGACGAATTTAAGATTGTGACGATGTTTGCGCTTAGTGAAATGCATTGCTGAACGTAGTTACACTACTCTTTTATTCATGTTTTGTTTCGTTTACTGAACTCTCACCCCATTTTAAAGCCACCCAGTACATCCATCTAAACTGGATAAAGACTAAGAATAAAGAAAAAAACGAATCTCCTTTGTACAGAACTCGGAGTCAACTACTGAAACTTAAAAAAAGTCGGCTTCTCTTGAAAAGTCCGTGATTGATGCGGAGTTTTATTTCAGGGAATTACTTACTGTTAGTTGAATTCTTTGAACATTCTTGGCACTGTATTCTTTCTGTTAACTTACCTGGGAACAAAGAGGAGTGTTTGAGTAAGGTAATATTATTTACTAGCTAAAGCCTGCGACATCTGCGATAACTGCGACAAAAAGAATCAGGTAGGTTTTCTCACGACAAAAATAACTTATTTTTTTATATAAAGTCTACAAAATTAGCTGAAACTATTTTAAGGGGATGATCAGACCATCAAACTGAACAACTTTCTCTATGGGACCAATATCGAAATCGCAAAAAAAAAAGACAGCAGAATAGGGTTGGACTGCATATATGATTAGAAGGCACCACAGTGACATAATGAAGGACAAGCCAGTCAAAAATAGGTATTAAAATGACGTACTCGTAGTTTAGTAGAGGCACACCTTGGACACTGTCAGCTGATAGCTGTCATTTCATACAAAATATGGTAAAAATGGAAAAGAAGAGTTAAGCATGTGCGATACTGTTGCATGCGAGCGAGTTAACCGCGAACTAACCATAGAGGGTGAGGTAAAATGTCGGTGGGAGGCAGGGAGTGTCCGTACTCTGTGGTTAGAGGTGAGGCGGTTCTGAAAGTGTCAAGGTCGTTCAGTGGGGGATACTTCTTACGAATTGTCTCACGAATAGGGTACCTATGCGGGTCATGCTTGTGTGGACTGATGGAGGCAAAGTAAAGTACGACCAGGAAAATAATTCCGCTCGTCAATCTTCGTTTTCGCAGAGGGACCGAGTCCCCGACAAAACCCGAAGTCATTTATTAATTAAAGGGGCAAAGTAGGATAGCAGCGAAAAGGGCGCGAAAACAAATAAGCCAATAGCGTAAAAGAATTGAAGGTAGCACATCCTGATTGGGCAATATAATTTCGCGCGGTATTAAAACTTGTCAGCTGCGCAGGTACATCTGTAAGACTTATTTATAAAATTGGTACTACTGTAGATCACTCGCTTATCAAAAGGGTCACCCATTTCTTTTTAAATACACACCCAACTTTCCCATAAAACCTGCCATTCGCTGTTTGCGCCATAACATAATTGCCTTGTAATCTGCAATTTAATGGTAATTATGACGTTAGATGTCACCTTGACTGGAGCTAAGTAGGAAATTGAACGAAGGAAAAACAAGGCAAGGAGGTCATAATGAGAACAATTACTTTGAATTACTTCTTTCTTTTTTACTTGCAAGAGAGCTGATAAGGAAGTGTTTGGTAGCACTCCCACAATATTTGTAAAAGGACGGGCTCACTCACTCCCCGTCACACTGGACAGAGTTTCGGGACTACTAGTGAAACGTGGATGTTTTGAGTTTTCAGAATATCTGTGACTACCGTCTTGGGGAATATAGTCGTGAGCCTATGTTCATGATAATATCGGGAAAAGTTAGTTCTTTTATTTTTATTGCATCTCTTTCCTTACTATAATTATTTAATTCGATAAAACATAACTTTATTAATTTATCGATTCAATATGAGCGGAAAAGTCGAGAGAGGGAGTCTGAGGAGAACACGACCACGACCAAATAAATGGTCTCCGAAAATGACAAGTGCGTAGCACCCTCAACCGACGGAAGGGTATGAAAGTGGATGAGGCGAGAGAACTATGTCAGAATCGTAATGTGTGGCGAGCCGTAGTCTCTGTATACCCTTGTAAGATAATGGCATAAGTAAACAGTTGCATTACTTTAAGGGGTGATTGTACACAATGATGCTGAATAATTTTTTTTTCCAAAATCCTATAGGTTTCTTAGAGAAAGTTGTTCAGTATCATGGGTAAAGTAATGCAACTGCTTACCATAACATCCTGTATACAGTACGTGTAAAATGTGTAAACTTACCAATATACTCGGTATTTCATCAATAACAAATTTTTTCGCGATTTCATTATTGGTCCCATAGTAAATGTTGATGTTCTGATGGTAGGTATATAACATGTTTACAGTCTGTATATCAGTAGGTAACATATTTAAACGAAAATCTACATTGTTATCATTCAGTGTTACATTTTATATCCTCTTTGAAACGATTTAGTTATATACCTAGATGCGGGTTCCGCAGCAAATAATATCAAAGTCATTGGTACATGACATTGGCAAGGTCCCTGCTGATTATTTTTATCAATACATTAGCGTTCTAGAGATCCGTGTTCAAATAGATGAGAACCTTTATTGTGTTGGAAACTTTTGAAAATACATAATATCTAAACATTAATTATAAGAAAATGAATTAATTATCCTACTAATAATATACACGCGAAAGTTTGTAAGTATGGATGGATTTTTGTTACTCTTTCACGTAAAAACTACTGAATGGATTTTGATGAAACTTTACAATAATATAGCTTATGCATCAGAATAAAATAGGCTACAATTTATAAAGATATTGTGTGAATTGTCCAGACGAAGCACAGACGAAGTCGCGGGCACCAGCTAGTAATTAATAATGACAATAAATTGTTTCTTAAAATTATTTATATATAGATTCTGTCTGCATAGATACCAAACGCTCCAACCATACACTCTATAAACACTCAAAATATATGTACTTATGTTGTATGCCAAACAAAATGTTATTGAACCTAATAAATTTATTTGTAATGAAACATATTCGCAAAAATAAATAATATTCTATTCTATGATATTCCAAAAAACAGAAAAAAGAACAGCACACGTAGTCGCGGACAGTCACGGTCAATAAACCCAAACTTTTTGCTAGATAACTCTACGGAACATTAGAGGTAAAAATCGAAAACACTTGACCACTTTTTTTCTGTTAACAATCGATTTTTCAATTAGCGCTGTTGACATCTTGTAAACATTTTGTGTAAGGTTTTTATTACTTCCATGTTCCTTAATATTCGGTTGAACGGAGGGTAGGCAGGGAATAAACAAATAGTACTTTGTTGATTTTGCATACAGTCGATTGTTGTGGCAAAGTGTCTTAACACTCTAAAAGGGATTGTGGTCGGCAATTTATACAGGGTGTTAGGAAAAGTATCATTAATCTTTAACCCTTTCCACGCCACGGATTTATTTAGAAAACGCTCATCACACGCCACAACCCAAAAAATTGGCACTATCTGGAAAACTTATACGTACGTTGATAAGTTTATTTGTGATAAAAATAAAAGGTTTTTTCAACAATTTTTTTTGTCTGATATATCAGACTTTGGCGGCGAGGGCACGAAACTTATACGTCTGATATATCAGACTTTGGCGCTGAAAAGGTTAAACCACATACTCTACCCATCAAACTGAACAACTTTTAGTATGGGAGCAAACCGATCGTAGCAAAAAAAAAACCGCTGTTGCATACAATTGAGTCGAGTAGGTATTGGAGTTTAGTATGGGCACAGAATAAGAAAGAGTATCTATTACAAGATACACAGCCACAGTACCACAGCTGTGGTATGGAACAGCTAATTTTTTTTCTCTGATCGGTTTGCGCCCATAGTAAAAGTTGTTCAGTTTGATGTGTTGAGTATGTGGTTTAAAGGTTAAGGATACTTTTCCTTAAATAAGTTTTTTATAAAACAACAGATTTTTATTTCGCGTTTCCTGAGATAGGCTCCATAGTAAAAGTTGTTCAGTTTGATGGTTTAAGATCACCGTTCCAGTCTGCGGAAGGCTGTTCCTTACACCCTGTATCATAGATTCCTTACACATACGTCCACGTGTATATTGTTGTTGTTTTTTGTGTATTTTGGTGTGCAAATAAAGAATATTTATCTTATCTTATCTAGCTGTAACCGGAAATATTCCATGTAGCATACCTACATGTACGTACATATGCAGTTTTCTGAACTACGAAAAATTCTGGATATTATTTCCCTGGTTATGATTTTTTATATGTGTATTTGCGATTTCCTTACCGGAGCGGCTTAAAGAAATAAATTGATTTGTTTTTGCAACATCAAACATCAAATAATCCATACGTCAAATAATCCATACGTCAAATAATCTACTAGATGCAACATCCATACAAATTACTGAAAACGGGTCGAAAGATAAAATTTTTGGTTTAGGTTTGTAGATACCTAGGTTCCGTGATATAATTATGTATGCCCAAAACAAGTTATCATCATCATCATATCAGCCAACAGACGTCCACTGCTGGACATAAGTCTCCCCCAAAATGGGGGTATTTTCCATAATCGCCACGCTTGGCAGGCGGGTTGGCGATCGCAGTTTGATTGAATGTGTGTACTCAGAGGATGCTGCTGCCAATCCTCCGGTAGATCCCTTAGCATTTTACGACACCCACGGGAGGAAATGGGATGGTGCTATTCTTAGCAGACACAACACGTGATAAAAAAAATATACGTTTTCCAAAGTCTACCAAACAGTTCATTGTTCACTTAAAATAAAATAAAACAATAAAAGAAGGGAATTTAAAAATCTAGACTTAAAAGAGAATCTAATCAGAAAGCTAGACGGCCAACAACCTCTGTGACCATGAATCGTCGCCAGCTGTTGTTCTCAGAACCCACTTTTCTATAAATACGTTAACATTATAACTTTTTGCTTTATTTACGTTTGTACGCCTGTACGGTCACGTAGGACTGAACTACTTGTACTTCTAGTGGTGTTTATCAACAGGATATATAGCCCAGTCATTTTACGGTTTGAGCCGGGACTAATTAGTAATAGACATTTTTTTTCGGTATAATATTGAAGAGCCAATTTGAGCCTAGAAATGTAACAAAATTTAAAAAAATCACGTCAGCAACAGTTCCAATTTTAAAATTTAGCTATTATCTCGTTCTAAAAAACCTGATGGAAAAATTTTTTTTGCACTTATTTAAGGCTTTACCATTATACATACTACAAACATGGTGTGAATATTTTTGTCTACTTCGAAGGTTTTGAAAAATACATTCGTATTTTCTATAATTACCTCGTTTTTTAAATTTAATTGCCTGTTTCATTGTCCAAAAAAAAAAAATATTGTTAAATCTTAGTCAAATGAGTGCGTTGGTATTAATATTAATAATTTAAAATTCTGGGACACATAATTTTGATTTCTCTGTTGCGTAGTGAATTTTTTTTTAATCTGCTTTAAGATAGTCCTTTTGTCACTTAATGGTTCCGGTTACAGTTTAAAAGTCCAATTAGTAATTACTCCCTATCCCGCCTAACAAAAATCCGTAAAATGACTGGGCTAATAGCAATAATAATTAATTTAAAGATATCTTCATTAGCCATCCAGAGGGGCAATTCGGCTGGCATTTTAGGGATTTTTTGACCTCATCCAACAGGTTCACGCCACCTTCACCAGGTACAGGTGGTGGCCCTACCCCTTTTTCGAAGCTCTACGCACGCTGCGCTTTCCAGTAGGTACGCGGTCGCTCGAGAACTCGTCGGCACCATCGGTCATCGGTTCTGTGAGCAATGTGCCCAGCCCATTGCCACTTCAGTTTAGCAATTCTTTGGGCTATTTCCCGCTTCTCTGGTTCTTCTGCGAATTTCTTAATTTCTGATTCTGAAGAAACTGCAAGTGTAACTTCTTATGAGGCCTTGAGTGAGCGACCACGTCTCTGTTCTATAATATATGTCATCACCCGTATTTCATCAATGATAGTCTGGTCAAAGACTTTCGCCTCGAGACACTGCGTTATTTGGGACGAGAAGATTACATGCTGATTTTACAGTCGCATTATACTTGGGTGACTGTTCTCATGAACAACACAACTGAAAAACGTTTTCTAAGGAAAATAAACGTTCTATCAGTTGATTGCATTTAGTATGACAAGTCAATTTTTTTATTTGAAATTTTTCTTATACAGGATTTAACAAAACACCCTTGTAATACTTAACGGGGAGCTTTAAACCATCAAACTATGAACAACGTTCACCATGGAGCCAACTTCAAGAAATTTATTACTAGGGTGTTTTGTTACACCCTGTTTAGGTTCCTTGAAGCAAGTTGTTCCGTACAATCAATACAATAGTACAATCACCCTTTAAAGTAATGCAACTGTTTAAATCGACACCCTGTAGGTATACAATTAAGTCCGTGCGGACACTTTAACTATGAACTCTAGGAGTCTACAAACTGAACAACGTTTACTATGGAACCAATTTCAAAATCGCAAAAAAAATCAATTGTTCCATACCAACTATCAGCATGTGGTTACCTACTTAAAAACGTATCATTATGAACTTAGGTACTTTAAATGTTATTTTATTTAGTTGTTTATTTTATTTTGTAATAAAAAAATTAACAACTCGTAACTGGAATAAAGACCTAACTAACAACAAAACTGATTATAAATCCGCAAGTGCAAGTTCATGGCCTAAAGAAAATAAAAAATTTAAAAATAAACTAAACGACGCACGCGCCGCCCGCCGCTCCGGTCTAAATAAGATGCTGAATTACGTTTCGCTTATAAATTGCTATGGATGATTGCTATGGTCCATTTTTTCCAGTTCATGTGACAGATGCATTTGCTTTCGAAAGTGTTTTAATTACATGCGATGCCTACTACCCAGGCAGAAGTTAGTGATGGCGATCCCAGAAGAAGAATCGGTCGTCCTGCAGCCAATGTTTTGATAATATCAAAATAAGTGTCATTGGTAGGGTCTGGATGTGATTGGCAATGGAATATGTCAAAATGCGGAGGAGGCTTACACCCTATAGGGCTAACATGTCACGAAAGACAAAGCAATAAAACGAGAAAATGTCATGTGCGTTTGCTTTCACAAACGCGAAGGAACAAAGCAGGCACGTCTCGGTTTTTGTCGTTTTCTCGCGGGTCCATGCATGCTAGATCCCAGTGGGTGGTTTTGAGCTGAAGATGATAATGATGATGACTCCAATGAATACTTTGAAATGTTAAGCTATTATAGGTGTCGCACCAAATCAAATAAAATATACTTTATTTTACACCGGAACAGTAAACAGCAAACAGTATAATACAGATAACAGAGACCAAAACTTTGGCCTTTTACAGGGTGAAATTGATATCATTAGCATTCTTCTTAACTAAGAGTCTACCTATCAAACTGAACAACTTTCACTATGGGAGCAAACAGATCGGAGCAAAAAAAAACTGCTGTTGCATACATTTGAGTCGCGAACTTGCGCGTCGACATTGCAGTTTAGTATGGAACAGCTAATTTTTAATTTGCTCCGATCGGTTTGGTCCCATAGTAAAAGTTTGATGGGTAGACTCTTAGTTTAAAAGGATGCCAATGATATCAATTTCATCCTGTATAAAGAACCAGAATATCTGCATAGATTCATTTAAGTATTTCAATTTGTACCCTGTCGTCTTCCGATGCGTGGAATTTATATGCCTATATCCATTCTCCGGGTTCAAGCTATTTCCGTAACAAACTTAATCAAAATCGGTTTAGCGTTTTAGCCTATAAATATTCTGATTGTGCAATACGATTTTAATTTTTTTCCGCTCTGCTGTGAATACCTAGTTACAATTAGGTACAACCAATTACGACTAGATATCATATTAGTTAAGTTCTCTAAATTATTTTTGATTCTTTCAATTTTTTTTCTAACCTTTTAGTAATTTTTTGTCGTTTGATACATGGAATAATTATTATCTTGTTTTCTTTTTCTTTTTAGTAATGCTAATTGTTTATCTTCTACTTATTTCATGATGTGCACATATGCTTATGATTATGGCTTGCTTTACCTTTTAATTTGTCTATTTGGTGTTTTTATAACTGTAATCTGTTTTATGTGCCTAATAAATAAATAAATAAAATAAATAAAAGCGGCGATTAGTCACCATTTATTTAACTGAATAGCCAATTAAAATTGTATTCGCCAACCTGTAAGGCTTAACCTTTAGGTTAACATAATAAATAAGTTTTTAAGAAAACTACTAAAATATAACAGGAGACATGTCCACGTTCTCAATCGACACCAGCGGCTGGGAGGATCTCGCTAAGAACCGCGACTTGTGGAGGACACATTTAGCGGAAGGAAGAGCTGTTCACGACAGGGCCTGGTTTGCTTCCTTGGCTGAAAAGCGAGAAAAGAGGCATGATCGGCTAGCAAACCCAACTGACACAGCAAACTCAAATTTCACTTGCCGTACATGCGGCCGTACCCGTCGCTCTCGTATCGGGTTTTATAGCCACGAGCGTAAGTGCCGCCAAGACGCTGCTTAAATCATCTTTCAAAGATGGAAAGGCCAATGATGATGATGACTAAAATATAACAGGAAATAACCTTTACAATCAGAAATATGGAAACCATAATAAACTTTATCAAAGGCAATTTAATTTACCTAATTGATCCCTGCCAATCGACTGCACAGAAATCCTTCGAACAAAAAGAAAGTGAGGGCACATGACCCTACCGCAATAAAAACTGCATGAAACCATCCGGGCTAAAATTGTAGTGTCGACGCACCCGACGGGAGATGCGACCTTAACACACAACAAACCAAAATCAATCTTAAACCTAGCACATTCAATTTCAATTTCAAAGAGCAACAGAAAGCTACATGAGCTCTTTGAAAAACAAACAACAATTGCCATTCAAGATCACCCAGTCAGTCAAACGACGCAACTGCCCACGCTCAAAAACGCAATTTGAAATTCTAATTCATCGACTTACATTCCATTTTGCTGCAGCACCAGTTAAATGCATGAACAGGAGTCGTTGTAGCCTGGATAATGCCCTTTGTTGATACTAACAACACTTCAAATATCAACCTATTCGCTTTTGTAATATCGTTCATATTCATTTACCACACATCTCTACCGTTTTCCACAATGTCCTATGCATCTTCAATGCAGTCAACACCAATTGCGTCTTATGTTTGAGGTGCTACAGTTGGGAATAGGTTGTAGGTGTATGTGGAAGTGTCATAGAAGTCATGACATTGCATTCCGTGCAATGCGAATGACTCTGTGATGACAACGAACCAGACAAGGGCAGCGGCCACTTACTCATTCGAGAGACGTCGTATAAAGCTGGATTGATTTGAACTTGTTATAGGTATTTGTATTGTAAATAAACTTGAATTCAATTTGCCGCTAGTTTGTTTGGATTTTATTGTGACTAGTAGTATAAGCTAGGGCTTATACTACTAGTCACAATAACAAAGCGTATTCCTGGATGACCAAGAACTACCATTGCAAGTCTGTCACGCGTCGTGTATTGCTCAAAGCTCCACCATTTTGAGATGCCTCAAATATGTTTTTGTTCTTAGATTAAGTCGCCGGTTACTCTCGAGTAAACTGATTTTGCGTTTTACTAACCCTAATCTATGAATAAGTTGAGAGTAAATTTTACACGGCCAATTTTGATGGTGTAACCTTATAACGAGACTAATGAAATGTCAATGTCACATAATTAAAAAAAATTAATTAAAAAGAAACCTAACAAATTAAAACTGTATAACCTCTCATTGCAATAAGTACGGATACAATGACTTCTTTCTTTAGGTGGATTATACATTCGTTCTTTTAGTATGGGTTTAGTGTGGTAGAAGACAAATTAAGTTATTTCGGAGTAAACACTAGGAGTTAAATTATTCCTTGTATAGTTACTCTTCTATAAATCAAAGTTTGGTCGAATCCGGCCTAAATATGACTATTGGAGCGTTTTTTCGTCATAATTGTTAACTATTTTGAGGCATTCCATTTGATGACGAGACGCTAAATTGCTACTCGAGCTCATCATCATCATCAGCCTATATATGTCCCACTACTGGGCACAGGCCTATCTTCAGGGAGGGTGTATGAGCACCAGTCACCCACGTATGCACAATGCGGATTGGTAGACTTCACATACGCATCCGAATTTCTTCTTCAACGTATGCCGGATACCCCACGATGTTTTACTTCACCGTTTGATAGCAGTCGGTAATACACGAGCTAATTGTGTTTTAAAGAAAGATTAATAACAACGAACAACGAAGAATAACTAAGTATTTCGATTTCTAATTGAATAGTTCTTTTCAAGAAGTTTCTCGGATAGCCAATCAAACTTTGATCGGATTCTTTTCTGTTTTTAAGTCTTCCTTTAAAGTTCTTTTAATTACTTATCGGTTTTCAATCGTATATTCATTATCGATTTACTATAAGACCTTGAAAAGGACTTTATTGATTATACGAGAATATACCTTTCAGAGTGTTAGAGTTTTAGATTTTCGATCTGAAGTGCTATTTTTCAATCGTGAATGAGACTGAAAATCACGGTGAAATGATTTTCTACTGCTGATTTGGACGTATGAATTGCAAAAACCGCACTCTTGCACGTAATGTAATTGGTCTATTGAACTTTTCGTCCGAATCTCAGTTGCCCAAAACGCATTTGGTCAAGCACGAAGATTCTGCATCTCACCTTTAGCAAATTAATGGATTCCGTTTTCAACAAATTCTGATGTAGCTCGAAACTATGGAAGCGCTGTCTGTCGGAATAATGCCCACTGCAACTACGAACTGTCTAAATCTTACAAACATGCAAATTACATTAGCAAACACCTACCTACCTCCGGCATAGTTTTACATGTAAAATTCTATTTGAGTTGGCCCGCTTCCATCTCCAAGTGAATCTTCAATGAACCATCAGCCAGATGAGGTCGCTGTATGACCAAGTTTTGGACTTGCCCAAAAGTTTTGCGAAAGTTTAGTGTAGTGTAGGTTAATATCTGTTGTTTGTATGTGAAATGGGTTTTGGTAATTATGGGTATCATTTTTGGTGTTTGTTGGTTACGAACTGACGACGGATCGACGTCAAACCTGAGAACCGTTTAACCTGGGAACTAAGAAGTACTAATAGATCAAAATTTGGTTTTTAAGGTGTCTAAACACCGAACCCGCCGACAATCCGGCGACACCGCGCGAAGATACAAATTATAAAGGGTGTAACGAATAGCCCAGTCATTTTACGGTTTGAGCCGGGACTAATTACTAATTGACATTTTTTTTTCGATATCATATTAAAGAACCAATTTGAGCCCAGAAATGTACCAAAATTAAAAAAAAATCACATCAGCAACAGATCCAATTTTAAAATGTAACTATTATCTCATTCTAAAAAACCTGATGGTAAATTTTTATTTGCACATATTTAAGGCTTTACCATTATACATACTTCAAACATGGTGTAAATATTTTTGTCTACCTAGAAGGTTTTGAAAAATACATTCGTATTCTCTAATAAATACCTCATTTTTTTAATTTCATTGCCTATTTCATTGCTCAAAAATAATTTATATTGTTAAATCTAAGTCAAATGAGTGCATTGGTATTAATATTAATAATTTAAAATCCTTCTGGGCCACATAATTTTGATTTCAATGTTGCGTAGCGATTTTTTTTTAATATGCTTTAAGATAGTCCTTTTGTCACTTAATGGTTCCGGTTACAGTTTAAAAGTCCAATTAGTAATTACTCCCTACCCCGCCTAACAAAACTCCGTAAAATAACTGGGCTAGAGGGGGTTAAGTTGAGAAAAGGTTTATCATTAAGGAGCCAACCGCGAAATTTAAAAAAAACTGCTAACCCATACCGGTCAAGTTGGTACTGCAGTTTTGAATAAAACTCCATAATGAATGTTGTTCAGTTTGACGGTCTAACTGTCAGTTGCAGAAACGCTCATTACAGTTAATCCTCCATTAATTCTCTTACTAGCTTTTACTACGTCAACAAGACAAAAAGTGACAGCAAGAGATTTAATGGAGGATTAACTTTAATGAGCGTTTCTGCAACTGAGTGTATAACTGTAAACCACCCCAAATATGACTATTAGCTTACTGTGTCTTCTTCCACCGTACCACCGAGACGAGGATGAAGACAAAATTGGTGGGGCATTTAAGGGTGAAGCCAAACGAGCGTAATTTTGTAAGTTGTGAGTCGCGTATTTTGAGTCCTTTCATATAAAATCTGAGGTCATAGACAAAGCAATCCCGGATTTTATATGAACGGACTCAAAAAACGCGACTCGCAACTCACAAAACACGCTCGTTTTTCTTCAGCCTAAGTGTCCGTTCGTACGTAGCTATTTTAAATTTCCTTAGCCTTTTTTAATTTCCATTAAAAACCTTCTGCATATTAAGGAACACCCTGTATAGGCAGATTATGATAATTATAAGACAAACATTGGCACGTGGATAGTCAACATATCTAGTATTACCGTAGTATGATAAAGTTTATAATTATAATTTATATTATGTCAATAATAATTAACCTTGCGTTTTCCGGGTTAGGTCTTAGGCTTAGGTCATAACGTAATACCTAACTCAAGAATTATGACTGGATTTTACGCATCGTCTGTCGCCTGACCTTTACAATCTCATATTAATTGCAAAATAATACAGGGTGACTGGTGATGGTATGACAGACATTATAGTACTAGCGGCGCCGGCGCCCGTGACCGACTCTTTTGATTTAATGAATCGATTGCAATGAAATAATTAATCCAACTAAGCCCTATGCTTGTGTGAAAACCTCATCCAAAACTGTTCAGTAGTTTTAGGCGTGCACAAATAAAGAGACAAACAAAGAAAAATGATATCAATGCATTCCAACGTATCCTAAACGCCCCATTAATATTTTTACACATATCTTTAATGTACATCCACATCAAGCTTACAATTGTATTATATGTAAATAGATATAGATTCCCGATTCACTCCTAAACTGGTAGTCTCGTAACCAGAACATATAATTTTAAACGGCGTTTTTTGTTTTTGACGGCCCGGTAACACAGTCTGGAGTGAACCTGCCTGCTGTGCCGAGGGTCGCAGGTTCGAATCCCGTAAGGGACAAATATTTATATGATGAATATGAATATTTGTACCCGAGTCATGGATGTTTGTATCTATATATGTATTCTATATCGTTGTCTAGTCATCATAATACAAGTCCAGGTACTTTAAATGTGACTAGATAATTTGTGTGACAATGTCCAAGATATTTATTTTATTTATTTATAGATTTCCGATTCACTCCTCAACTGGTAGTCTCGTAACCAGAACATATAATTTTAAAAAATCCACCCGATAAAACGATAAAAATCGAGAAAGTCTTTCCTATTTACTCCGTCTTTCTTATTTACCAGAGAGTAAAGTAATATAGGCAACGGAAATGATTTACGTATGCCAAAAAGACTGCGCATGATGTTTTTCTCGTTTTGTCGTGGGTGGCATGCTAGCCTGGCCTATGGCTAGCCTTGCTGGTATCTTAACTTTGTCTATATAACATGTCGCATTGTGGGTCTGCTATTGGGTAGTCGCGTCGCGTGTCGATTGTCGGATCACCGGCCTACAACGAAGCTCCAGTGGTGGATAAAGATAGTGAATTAAAAAAAAATACATTTTTCGCCTCATCAATGGTCTTACGTTTGCGTGTTGAGAAGTTTTCTGTGATAATACTTATTATAACATTGAATTATCAAAGAATTATAATTATAAAGTCACCCTGTTTACATATCATAAATGAATGTTATTGTGTAAGTCTAAAAAGGGGAAAAAATTATTCTTTATATAACATTAATATTTTCTAATGCAGACATCAATTTTCTGGTCTGGCAGTTTCGAGAATGAATAAAAGCTTCGTACTGGATAATTGAAAGCAAATAGATCTAGTAAAAATAGCAGTTAGGTCGTAAATAAGGCCAGCTTATTCATTGAAGACATCCATTCATTGTGAATGCAACCGTTCTGGGTAATTAACTTTTCTAAATAGTTAGTCGGTCGCTGTCTTTTCATTGGATTCATTGCATCGTAACTTTAAAAGATGTACGTGACAAAATTGTAAAACCGAAAATAGCGTCGAATTCGACTTTACAATGTCCATATCAACTATGACATAAAACTATTTAGACACAAAAATATATAAACTCATGACCATAATCCCTTTTAGGTTTTAGGATAGCTAGAAACCTAGCTACAGCTATCAACTACATTTTACTTTGAAACGGAAATCTGACAAAATTAAATGTAAAGCACAGATCATCATCATCATCATATCAGCCATTAAACGCCCACTGCTGGACGTAAGCCTCCCCCAAAATGGGGGGATTTGCCATAATCGCCACTCTTGGCTGGCGGGTTGGCAATCGCAGTTGGATCGAATCAATGTGTGTACTCAGAGGATGCTGCTGCCCATCCTTGAGTAGATCCCTTAGTCGCCTTTTACGACACCCACGGGAGGAAATGGGATGGTGCTATAGCACAGATATTGATTATTATTGTGTTATTGAGATCTACACCGCCTACCAATCTTCTTTCACTATTTCCTTTACCCTAAGGTTGTCTGGAAGAAATAGCTTTTTAGCGATAAGACCGCCTGTTTTTGTGTCTTTTGTATTTCCTAATTGCTTTTTCTCTGTATACTATGTTTCTTGGTGCCAAATAAGGTATAATAGATTGATTGATTGATTTCTATATAATGTCTGAAATTGTTCATTTACTTTAATTGCTTCGTAGCAGACTTCGTTTGTATGGAGCGCGCGGCAAAAAGGTTGAAATGGCATGCCAAAAGAAGGCAGTTGATATCGCCAATATAAACACATAAACACATCATAAGAAACCTTATAATCGTAATAACAAAGACTTATTTTGTTACCTAGTAGACAGAATCTAATTACTTAATTATTCGTCTTGTCTAGGTACCGATGTTGGTTGTGGTTGTCTAGTCTATAGGTCGTACCTATAGACGATCAATTGAACTTTGCATACGTAATCAATAGAACACGGCTATAGGTATAGGGTATATAATAGTTAGTTATAGGTATAACTACACATAGTTACTGTTCCGACTAACGACCATTGATTGCGAATGATTGAAAACAGTATAATTTGATATATAAGGTCTAACAAAATTAGGTGAAACTATTTTAAGGGAATGATTAGACCATCAAACTGAACAACTCTCTCTATGGGATCAATATCGAAATCGCGAAAAAAAAATCAGCTGTCCCAGCTTCATTTGAGTCGAGTTATGTTTGCAGTTTTGTATGAAATTATGAAATGAAAATGAAAGATTAATAATGGCATTAAAAACCCGTATTTATACACCGCAGAGACGATTGCTGATTTTACCTGTAACAAAATAAGGAACATTATAGTAAAATTTATATTTAACTCAAAAGGTTTGTCTTTACTTATTTCAATATTGGTCCTATAGAGAAAGTTGTTCAGTTTGATGGTCTGATCATCCCCTTAAAATAGTTTCACCTAATTTTGTTAGACACGGTGTAAACATAAATGTGGTACATTTAGAGGGTATTTACAGGGTGTAACAAAACAAGCTAGTAATATTTAAGGAGGTGAGCTGAACTCATCAAACTGAAAAACTTTCACTATGGAGCCAACATCGAAATCGCAAATAATAAATTTGTTCATACAAAACTGCAGTACCGACTCGACTAAAATGTATGAGACAGCTGATTTTTGTATCTGTATGGGCGTTCCTCCACCACGCGTGGCCATGGCCAGCCCATTGAGAATTGGTAGACTATGCGCATCAGAATTTCTTCTTCAATTTATGCAGGTTTCCTCACGATGTTTTCTTTCACTGTTTGGGAGCAGTCTGTATTACGTGCATAAGTTAGAATAACTTATTGATACATGGCATGTTTTCCATGCTGATTCGAAACCGTACCACACTGAAAAAAATGTTTTGTTAATATAACCGAACTTTAGTGACTGCCAAACTGTTTTGTAGCACATAACCAAACGTTTGTATATAATAGCAAAAAGTTATGCTATTTTAACCAAACGTTTGGTTATGTGCTACAAACAGTTTGGGAGTCACTAAAGTTCGGTTATATTAACAAAAAAATTTTTTCAGTGCATAAGAATAGTGTGTTAGTGATTGACCGGACTATCATAACCAGCCATTTTACGGACTTTGTTAGGAGGGGTGAGGAGTAATTATGAATTGGACATTTAAACTGTAATCGGCACCATTTAGTGACAAAAAGACTATCTGAAACATATTAGAAAAAATTCGCTACTCAACATAGAAATCAAAATTGTATCTTCCAGAAGGCTTTTAAATTATTAATATCAATACCAATGCACTCATTTTAATTAGGTTTAACAATATAAATTAATTTGAGCAATAAAATAGGCATTGAAATTCAAAAAATGAGATATTTAATCAAAAATACTAATGTATTTTTCAAAGCCTTCTAAGTAGACAAAAATATTAACGCCATGTTTGAAGTATGTATGGTGGTAAAGCTTTAAAAGCTTGCAAAAAAAATTACGATTCGTTTTTTTAGAACGAGAAAAAAATGCTAAATTTAAAACTTGGGGCTAAATTTTAAAATACCAATTATTAATTAGACCCGGCTCAAACCGTAAAATGACTGGGCTAAACGCGCTACCGACGCTTTCTTAAATCGAGAGAGAGTAAATATTATTAAATTCAATATTCAACGGACCTTAAACTCTAGCAAGTCTATCCAAAGAGGAAAGCGTCCACGTGATTGCCACGGACGCACTGTCTACAAACGTATGCAGTTAGCATATTAATTGTATAATCTTAGATCTCGGGCGTGACCGCTCGTTCCATTCTATTGTCTGGTAACACGGGTTGTGGATACCCGATTAGGACATCGGTTTTGACCTGGGGTGTTACCACGAAATTCGATTATGCATTTCGACAGTGCGTCTCGATAATCGTTGGGTCGTTGTCAAAATCCGTACCATGATGTAAGATCGTTTCGACACAGGTATCATCGAAGAGAGAGATGGGTATATTCGAAAGAAACATCACCATAGTCAAAATATAGAAAAATCATAGACTTTATTCGGAGGTGGGTCTTTTTTAGTGCACATTTTATAATTACTGATTTTTGAAAACGAATCGTTTATGATTATTTGGACTACTTTTTACAAATAATAACAACATTTTGATAATATCCAATCAAAATATACTTTACTATTGAACAACTTAGAGATTTTATGTTATTCGTGTAAAAAAGATGATATTTATTACAAATTGGTTGCATAGGATATGTAACCTTTGCCTTCCGCAAAAAAAATGTTTTGTGTCAGTCAATGTCAAAAAAAAAAAGAAAATTCGAAAATTCGAATAGTTTAAGAGGCAGTCAACCAAATCTAGCTAATGAAAAAATCAGATTTCATCCAATAGTCATGTTTACTATTAATAGAAGCCAATATATTTTTTCGGCCTACTTATCGTGGTGGCTTACTTCCTACTCTGAGACGACAGTTAATACCCATCGAGCTAATGAACAAAATTATGCTAATCGGCTACTGGATTGGCTAGTGGACTGGTTGGCCAACCAAAAAAGTTGGTAAAATTTTGGAGTACCTTTTAACCCATCGAGCTAATGGATGAAAATGTATGCTAAATCAAAGGTGAGGCTTCTACCCCTAGGGCCTAGGGAATCGGGCTAATCCGCTAAATCCGTAATATTGAAAGTAGAGGCCTAGGGGATTGCTTTGCCTTCAACCAGTTTTATCTGTCAAAGTAAGATCATGCGTTTCTTTGTTTATTCAAATAAAAACGCCCAACGCCCGGCTCGCGTGCAGTGGCGCGCTCCGCATTTCGGTCCGGCCCGCGAAAGATTTAATATCGAGCGCAAAAAAGGTTACCTAAACGTTCTCGGCTCACGTCAATAAAAGAATGAGAGGAGCTTTCTTCTCACTACTAGATTCTGGCGATAAAACGGATACTTTTAACATAAAAGATATCCACTGCTTGTTTTGTGCACTTTTTACATAATAGGATTGCAGACACACAACGTTGATTATCTTGTTTTTCCAGTTCAAACGTACATACTTAATCAATACGATAATACAGGGTGTAAGGGACAGCCTTCCACAGACTGAAACGGTGAACTCAGATCATCAAACTAAACAACTTTCACCATGGAGCATATCTTCAGAAAACGCGAAAAAATCAGCTGCTTTATACATTTGAGTCGGGTAGGTGCAGCAGTTTTTTATGAAACAGCAGATTTTCAGTTTGATGATCTGCGTTCACCGTTTCATGATAGGTACACTTTTTGTACCTAAATGTATAAAACCGACTTTTTTGTCACTACCTATTATATTATCGTGATCATCTACGGCCCACGACTTCGTTAACATGCTGAAGTTTAGCCCGCGACTTTCAAGTATTTATTACCCAGTTGGTAATAAACTTGGTTACGAACCGACTTTGTTACGGCCTCTTAGTCTATTTTTCGATCGTCGATCCGGCGATATTGTCACGATAGTCGTTCGAATTTTTCGGATATTGGTACTCTAATGTAAAGTCGACGCTACAAGCATTCATCGAAGGAAACATCACCATAGACAAAATATAGAAAAATCATAGACTTTATTCGGAGGTGGGTTTTTTTAGTGCACATTTTATAATTACCTACCGTTTTATAATAAATAATCAATTATGTACCTAATAATAATAACAATGGTTCGTAGGTTTAGCGCCGTATATTAGGTAATTTAGCGCCTTTTTAAATTTTAATAAAGCAAACAGTATTCAAGTTTGAATATACCTACTGTATTTTGTGTTTTGAGATTGAAATTCCTTTATGTGGTCATAACCATAGATATAGTAAGTATGGTCATAACATGTCCATAGAGTGTACAGTGTTTGGGAGATTCGAATACCAACGCTTATCTCAAGTGCTCAATGAGTTGGATGGAAGTTTAATTATTAAATTATCTGGTGGCAAAAAAAAATAATAAAATTTTAGGGAGTAGTTATAGAAAGCTCTATGAAATTGAATGAATGTCTATGCAACGGCCTGAAGAAGGCGCCGCGACGCGGGCGCCCTTGGGGCGTGCGCTTAGAGCGCGCGTTCGCACGCGCACACAACGACCGCCTCTGTTTCTTTTAATAATCTCTCTAACTTAATGCCTTAGCCCAAAATACCCGAATTCAAAATGTCTTAAACTTGAAATACCAAATTTTCAAAATACCGAAAGTTTATAAATATACCAAATGTTTAAATTACCCGAACCCAAAAAACCTTATTTCCAAATATAAATGCCTGAAATAAATCATTTTAAATAATCAAAATTCAAAACATTCCAGGGCAAGTTTAGTATCGTTACACCTTCAATGTTTAACCATTTTCCTGGGAGCACTGTCTTGCGACACGAAACGATGCCGAATGGTAGCGGACCAGTGTGAACTGAAAAAACTATAAATTTTAGTTTGTCCGACTTGGCTGCATGGCTTGTGTAAACTTTGCTTTACCGCAAAAAAAAGTGTGGCGTCGACATGTTTTTTCGTCTATGACCTATTGTGTCAGTTGTGGTCAAAGAGAATGTAATTCGATACGTTATAGTTGTGGCATAGCGTAAATATAAATAATAGTGAGAGTGCTCTCTGGTCGCAACAGGACAAATATTATGCGTGGGGTGCGGGGCGCGGGAGTAGCGCGTCTCGGCCCCCTCTGCCTGCGCGCGGTACCAATTCTGAACTTTGAGTATTGGTACGCGCCGGCATGGGCAGCAGTGTCAAATGCTATACTCGAGAGCGCGCACGTACCACAATGGTTCGCATTGTTTGTATTGTCATTGTCACGGAATAAATATGGTATTGCGTACGGGTGTGATCCCACATCGTATAAAAATAAAGATTTGCTGAAACTAAAGTGGTTTGAAGCATTTTTACGCGATTTGAAACTTTGTTGTTTTTACTAGGGATACCGTTTAAAATTGCAGTTAATAAATAGGTAAGCTACGGTACTACTCAATTGCTTTTATACAAACATAATACATGTCATTAATTGAAAAATAATGTGTTTTTCTTATAAAACTTTGAATTAAAAACGTAAATAATAGTTCATAACAAAAATAAATACCTAGGTCCTAGGTAGGTATTAGGATCACTACCAATATCAATTAATAAAATAGTAAATATATACAACGTGTTAATGAATTAACGCAAAGCTAGAAAATAGTTTATTTAGAATCGAGAGCAGAATCGAATTATCATGGTTTCAACATAGGTAATTTTTTTCAGAATATTAAATAATTTGTTGGTAAAATTTAAAATTTACTGAATCCGATGTCGATTCACCGCACGGGCACACTCACCCTACTCACTACCAAAACAAGCTTCTTAAAATGTATCCATGAGTACGTAAGCGCTTTCATTCATTGCTGAAATGATAACAAAACATTTTTGCGTGAAAACTTATTGTAATTATTTTATCAATCTAATTATTTTGTTATAAATCTGTTGGGGTGTATAAGGTTAATTCATTAACACGTTGTACCTATAGCTAAATTTTTATTTATTTTTAATGTACCTACTTACCTTCTTTTATTTGCCTTAAATGATAAGATTTTTTTTAATTAATTATTTTTCTAAATCTTTAATTTCCTTCAACCTTGTCGCACTATTCAGTAAGAGAAAACATGTATTTATTTACAACAGATAGGATAAAATAGTGACATTAAAACAATATAATTATTTCATATTGATTGTCTTATATTTCATTTCATTTCCTCAAACGTAATTGTAATTGTACCAACCCTTAGCATGACCGCCATCTTACCCTATTCGCCGGCCTGTCGGTCGCGTGGTTTCTTGGAAGCGCGCTTACTATTATTGTTATGTATACTTTGGTTGTGGTGTCCAAAGAGAATATAACCACTACGTGTGGTGTCAGTCATTGTCATCAATTGTTATTGACCAAGAATTTTTAGCTCTTTCCACTGATCTCGAAAAGTAGTTGCAGAGAATATAACTAACTCTATAGAAGTTTGCATCCAATGGTGATTCTTATCTGATGTTGAAGTTGGAAACCACAGGATCTTCTCAGAAATCACCACGTAATCACCCCTCAAATTTGGGCTCTATAGATTGGCCTCGATGAATAGTGGTTGATGGTGGATGGCCAACACAGGATCTTCATCTCCACAGTGCCTAGTCAACCTAGACCCATCAAGTTTGACCTCGTTAGACTGATCTTCGGTCGGCTTACAGATAATGATTACGGTGAAACCTACATAACAAATAATTGTACCTAATCAACTATTTTCCTGCCCTTCGCCGTCGGGACCCTAGGTTGCTGGGGTCCTGAGGGGAAAATGTTCCTCAAATGCCTCTCAAAGCGCCTATTCGAGGCTACAGGCGACAGGAGGGCTGGCAGCTATTTTGGGCAAAGGATCAGCCTTGCGATCCAAAGAGGCAACGCTGCCAGCCTACTAAGCACTCTGCCCCGAGTAGGGGCTTTAGAGTACATTTTTTACCTTTAAGTAGCCTAGGTGTTTTTCTTTTTTCTGTTGTTCTATTAAGTTAGTTAAGTCATATTCATATTAATATTGTTGCTTATAATAAATTAAATATTATCAACTATTTCAATGTAATATTTTATTTTAAACCTACTATATAAACGCTTTTATTGGTCTTTGCTTTGTGATTTTTCCAACCTTAATTATTTTGTTTTATTTGTTACGAGCTTTTGACGCGCGACTTCGTCCGCGTAGCTTTAAGTGTTGATTTTCGAAAAATCCTTTCTTAGTGAATCCCTACATCCTCTAGCTTGATAATTTAATATTCCAAATTTCAGGTTTCTATATCTTCAGTGGTTTGGGCTGTGCGTTGTTAGTCAGTCGGTCAGTCAGTCACGGAACTCTTTTATAAGTTACGAGCGTTAACCCGCGACTTTGTCCGCATAAATTATTAATCAGATTTTAAGTCAGGCAATAAGCAATCAAACAAAAAAAGTTTCATCAAAATCGGTTCAGTAGTTTTTGCGTGATGCTCGTTCAAACAAACAAACACCCAAACAAACACACAAACAAACAAACAGACAGACAAAAAATCCAAAAATTGGTGAAATGGAATCAGGGACACCTTATAACCATATCATAACTTTTTTTTGTTAATATCTTCAATGTACAGACAAACTTTCTGCTACAGTTTTATAATAGTCTAGATATATGACTGTTTTCTATAGTAGGGGAGAGTCGACTATATCGTACCACTTTATAGGTTCCCGCATCCCCCCTTCAAAGCAAAGAAAGTTAGAAATGTGTAATAGTGGCTAAATGTTAGACTTGGTTACTTGGTACAACATACTAAAAACTTAGCTATCTATCCTGCGATCAAATATAGTATCTATCTGTATATTTTCCGGTCCAAAATCTATTTTCCTCGAAGGTCTTCCACCGATACAATTTAGCCGACCAGTTTACTAAATTGTGCCACTGATGGTATTTAAATTGTACCACTCACTATATGTCTTTAATTTAAAGAAATAATTACACGGTTAACATCGTAAATGAAACAAAAATAGGACAAAATTATTATATATTAATATTATTGCTATCAATTTTCAATGTTAATTATACTTAGTTCAGAAAAAAAGATTTCCAACCACAATTAACTCTTGCTTGAGAGTCACAATCAAATAATAAATAAAAAAAATACCACATATTATTTAAATCGTAGGCTGAAATAGCTCTTCGGAGGTCTTCTTCAGAGGACCATTGATACCTAATGTTTTTTTTATTTCTTTTGATTTCTGTCTAAATATAATATAATATTACTACTAGCCGGTACAAGTCCAATTTAGCGAACTTGTTCAGTATCGTGAATCACCCCTTAAAATAATGCAACTGTTTACCCTAACACCATGTATTATTCGTGAGCATGTGCATCAAATAGTAATTTAATAAATAAGCATGTGAGCCTCTTCTAGTTATTATATATTAACTCTATACTATGTTCGAAACGTAAAAAAAACTTAGTTGTGTAAGGATAGTTCTGATTAAAGGCGTAAGGACATGGATTTTGAATACAACCCCCTTTGAAGTCTATCACATGCATGCTTTCTACAATTATACCTACTTAAAATTGTTCTTCATCTATCTCGTCTATAATAGTAAATTCTATTACTGAAAATGAAAACTTCTAAAGTGTTCGTTTCAAGTATTTACTTGAAGTTTTCAAATAAATCGAATTATGTTATCAATATAATCAATTTCCTTCATATTTATACTAATTATTAATTTATGATATCCAGGAATTGAGACAGATAGTTTTTAAGCACAAAATAAAGGCACTTGAACAGGAAAGTATGCTGGGATGTTCTCTTCTTAATCTGGAAAAAATAATATTGCTTATGTTATGTTATCTAACTAGGGAAGATTTTGATTCATAACTTAAATTCTATACAGCCAGATTAGCTATTTTTTAGACAAATTGGCCATAACTACAAAACTGGTAGGTGTGAGTCAATGAAGAGCACTGAGGGTGGCGAATAGGGGAGAAACTGTATTTTTGCAACTTGCGGGTATAAGGGTGCCTTTCCACCAGAGCTGAGCGAGGAAACTTAGCTATAAGCATGGAAAAATCCATCAAGAGCTTTGCTCCAATTTCTTAGCCTCGTACAGCGCAGCTCTTATGGAAAAGGGATAATTTTTTACATACAATGCGAGTTAGAGATGTGTGCTCGGGATACGAGTGAGGGATACGAGCGCAATAGGTATGCGAACGAACGATATATGCGATGGATGTTTGCGAGGTATGTAAACGTATTATCAGCATCCTCATATAGCATAAAGGTCAGTTTCCGCGCACAGCTTAGTTCGTTTCGTAGCTTCGCTACGCACCCCGCATAGCTCTGGTGGAAAGGCATCCGAAATGCAGTTTCAATTCACCTTTGTTTCAAAACCCCTATTCAGCGATGGAGTCTGGAGTATAGCTTAGGATATTTGATTCGACTAGAAATGGTATTTTGAAATAGAATTCATCTAAGAAAAATGTCAGAAAATTCACTGCACTTGCATTGCACTTCACAGAGAGAATGTCACACCACGTTATAAGAGTCTTAACTTCCATACTAAAAAACTGGTAGTCGTGACCGATTAATGGCGTCGGTGCACGTTTCATATAATTTTTTTTGTTAGACAGTTGTGCGAGCCTGGTACTTCACTTAAAATATTTATTATTTCGTGATTATTTCACGAAAATTACCCACACATTGACAAAAAGAGACCTCTTGACTTGTCGTGGATTTGACGTTCAATTTTTCGGAAAATTGACAGTTTTATGCAGTTTTACATCTATCAAATTCAATTTATCGAGCACTGACAGTTTGTATTAGAGTACGGTTCGATCGACAAGTGTCAAACTAGTTTCGTCGATTCAATGTACGAAAATTAACGAACACGTCCTCGGCAGTTTTCGCTATATCGAAAATCAAAAGTCCATGATCCTGGAGTAACTTTACCCCCTGCGAACTTTTTACTTAGGTACTTATATTTGATTAACTAACATGGTCTAGAAAAACTAGGTTTTCAGAAATAGGAATCTCATCTCGGTAAAATTTCAAATACTACTTTTCTCACACATTTGTTTTGGCAATGAATTATACCTACATATTTAAGGTGAAGGTCATGTAAAAATTGTTTTCCTGTTGATTATTTATAATTATAATATAGGTACCCTCATTGTTAAATCAATTTATAGTATACTTACCAAATTAAAGCTAAGCATAACATATACACGAAAAAAATTTATAACTAAATAAAAGAAAAGTAAAAAAAATTGCATAAAGATGGTCGCTACACAGAATTAACACTATATTTTTAGTCGTACAAATGAAGAAAATTGACAAAAAACTAATAGACTATTTTATATGCCTTTTCACTTCTAGCTTTTTTCTGGTTTTAATAAGTAAAAAAAAATTAGAGGCTCATAAAAAAGTGGCAACTCAATTTTTAAGGATCTATTGTACGAAATTTCCAATGGTATTATGTATCATTGCCTAAACATGAAGGTGTTGAAAACTTGCAGCGGGATCTTAGTGTATAACTTTGTCGAAGAAATGTCCGTTTAACATATGTCAAACTCAATTTATCGAGCACTGACAGTGTGTATCAGAGTACCGACAAAATCGACAAGTGTCAAAACTGATATCGGTCGTCCGCAATTGCGAATTAAAAGTGATTATAGTACCAAATTCAACAAAAAACGGCACGCAATATCGACGATCGAATTTCGTGGTAACACCCCTGGAGTCTTAACAATGAGCTGAAGTACTCATTTCTAGCATATGTTCGTACCTCACATGCATGTAGGATTTTTAAGTAGTAAGAAACTTTTGGGTGCATGTAATAATTTTTCGAATACGGGGATTAAAATTGAATGCGTTACATAACCATGCGTTAAATATTAAACATATTATTACCTCGAAATTGTAGCATTTAGAATACCTGTTTTTCGCCGAAAAGCTTCCGATTAAATCTCAGTATACATTTTTTTTTTTCACAAATCAATAATCTTCAAAAATTAGCTAAAATCGATCAATATAAACCATCAAACACTGACATTTCCAACATGCGAATGCGATAATCCCCACAACTATCCACCTTGTCCGTCCAGCAATCGTTTGATACCCGCTCGCAATTAGACGTCGAGGTTGCGGAATCAGATATCACCATTATTGTGGCTCTTCTCTACGGTATTGCTTCGAAAATCCTATGATTTAATATCAAGGATATGGAAGCATAAGTTTCCTTACATTAGGTTAGGTAACCTTTTTTTTTCCACCAAAAAGCTTTTGTTACGCAAAGAAATCCATCATGATTAGAGATAGAATATTCGGTAAAGGACTTCTTAAAATATTTTTTTTTAAGTATAAAATCCCGGCATGCCAGGAAAACCAGAAATGCATAACTGATCGGATGCGTAGTATAGAAATGACTTCTTAAAAATTATTTAATTGATGAATCAATACAAAAGTGCATTCATAATAGCCAACTCGTCAACTGGTAAATATGCAACCGATTATCCGATCGTAATAGTAGCTATTAATCAATAAAATTTCCATCTAAACATTGACATTTCAAACACACCATTCTAAATTAAACTCCAGGTTAATATCTAAAAGCGAATGCGATGTCATAACCTCGACAACTACCCACCTCGTCCGTCCAATGGTTCGATACCCGCTCGCAATTAGACGTCGAGGTTGCGGAATCAGACATCACCATTGTGGCTCTTCTCTACGGTATTGCTTCGAAAATGCTGCATTTCACTTGCAAATTGTTCTTAGTTAAGCGTCGGTCCATTGGACAAAAGGGAGTTAAGGTTGTTTAGTTTGAAATTGGGAGATCGTTATTGAAATAGATTTCATTATTGAGGTAGTCGAAAATTAGTTGTGGTTTGCAGGATGGATCAGATAGGATAGATGAAGAACAAACGCGGTTCTTCAAGACCGACGACCTGCTGTAGGCGGCGGGAAACCGTTGGATGGGGGCAGCGCAGGACCGGTCGTGTTGCGGCGATCCTTATCCAAATGTCCAGCAGTGCACGTCTATCAGCTGATAAGATGATGATGAATGCTTACAACTTTATTTTATTATCCTGTCTTATAGATTCATTATCTGCTACCCAGAAGTATCATTATATCACTCTAGGGAGTAAACATGTGTTTCAAAGTCAACAATGTACGAACTATGTATTACTCAAAACTTTAGATTAGGTGCTTAGACATTGTCACCCGTGAGCATTAACCCATTCTCATAATGTAAGTAGTTTACCAGTGCAAAGTTTAAATAATGCAAGTTTGTCTAAACGAGATAACTTAATTAGCAGAGTTGAGTGTTTGCCACGCGTGACATAGTGGTCAAAATAATTTTGCTTAGGCATTAAATTATGATGCGCATGTGCTGCGGAATAAAACTCACGGACGCATGTATTGTTATGTTATGATCCCAAACGTAAATAAGCTTTAAGGGGTATCGCATACAGAAGGAGTCGAGGCGCGGGCGCGCCTAGGCGACTTTGACAGACGGTCAATAATTGTGCACCAAGAATCCGACGCGCCGCTCGGATTGGTATGATATGCAATTACCGACCGTATGTCAAGGTCTGTAAGGCACGCGCCCACGCCTCGACGCCACCTCGTCTCATTCTGTATGCGATACCCCTTAGGCATGGTAAATTGGAAACCATGTAACACCGATAGAAACATAACATTTTAAGCCTCTACTGCTTCATACAAAACTGCAGTACCAACTAGACTCAAACGTGTGGGAGATCAGTTTTTTTAATGTTTCTTCAACGTTGCCGATGTCTCCGTAGTGAAAGTTGTTCAAGTTGGTGGTCTAACCACCCCTTTCAATGGGTGTTTTGTTACATCCTGTATAATAAGTAGGTATGTACCAGATTGAACACAAAACCGGGAACTCAGTTTAGACTCAAAATCTGAACTTGGAAATGCTCTCAACTTTAAAGCATTTCCAATTTGAGTTTTCAATGTAGCTGTACTTCGCTGCGTCTCCTTTTCTCCAACTTTTTATAATATTATAATTTATAATACAGGGTGATAGGGTAAAGAGTTGCATTACTTTATGGGGTTGTACCCATGATACTGAACAACTTTCCGTAAGAAAACTACAGGAAATTCGCAAAAAAATTGTGGACTTTCCATACTAAAAGCAATCAGCTGCTTGAACGTTTGTATGAAAAGTCGACATTTTTTTGCGAATTTCCTATAGGTTTCTTTGGGAAGGTTGTTCAGTATCATTGGTACAATAACCCCCAAAGTAATGCAACTGTACCCTTAACAACCTGTATATTATTTTGTATTCCTTCTGACAAAAGTAAAATCTCCCCGCCATTCAAAACACACGGTATAGGTAAGCCAATTGACCCGGAGTGCACTAGAGGAGTATTTTTACTCGTTTTCCCTCACGAGTGGGAAAATAACTGCGAATTGACTCATCTTGAATGCAGTTTCATGTTGATATGGGACGCCTCTGGGGTAAAATTGTGCGAAATCGACTGCCTGGAAAATGTATGACGGAACGAATGCCGCGGTGAACCAATGTTTGTTTAGATTTAAATGTGGAGGGTTTAAAATAAATATTTCTATTTTTAGAAACTTGTTAGTGTGCTACGCGATATACAACGTGTACTGAATTGATCAGAAAATAACATACCATATTTTGTTCAGATACATTAGAAACAGCATATAAGACATTGCCTAATCCCGTATCGCCTACAACTGGTAGGTAAATTTTATAAAAGCCCACGATAGAAAAGGATAATTTCCATTTTCTATTCAAGTATGATATTCTTAAAGTGATAAATTATTTATCAATTGATATATTATTCCTAAATTCCTAAAATGATATTCATAAAAAGGCTGAAAGTGCAATGGAGAGGGCTATGCTCGGAGTTTCCCTGCGAGATAGAATCAGAAATGAAGGGATCCGGAGAAGAACCAGAGTAACTGACATAGCCCAAAGAATTGCTAAGCTGAAGTGGCAGTGGGCGGGGCACATTGCTCGCAGAACCGAAGGCCGATGGGGCTGAAAAGTTTTCGAGTGGCGACGGCGTACCGGAAAGCGCAGCGTGGGTAGGCCTCCCCACGGTGGACCGATGACCTGGTAAAGGCGGCGGGAACCCGTTGGATGAGGGCAGCGCAGGACCGGTCGTTATGGCGATCTTTGGGGGAGGCCTATGTCCAGCAGTGGACGTCCATTGGCTGAGATGATGATGATGATGATATTCCTCTTATTTTTTGTGTATAATTTTAAATCATACTCTTTGTATTTGTTATTTGAATACAGTTCGTCACGTGGGCAAATGTCTTTTGATACCTAATGTTTAGAAATGACACATTTTAGGAAATGACAAACGATATTTCATTTACTGTATCGGTGTTACGTACATAAGTTATACAACTTATAGATACAATCGACCAATTTGAAACATGAGCCATCGTAGAATCTTGTCACGAGTGTATTTGGAGTTAATGATATTATCATTATCCTTCTCTCAAACGTGACTGCAAATAGTTTACTGTGAAAAGGTTCTACGGTGGGTCATACATGGTTCAAATGGCTCGATGGTGCATGTCATGTCATCCGTGCGTATTTCAACCGGGACCCTCATGATTGAGTGTCCATCCCTCTCAGCAACGTGCCACTGCGTGTAACTTCTAACTGAAAATACACTCTGATATATTTCCGCTGGACAGACGACCTAAAAAAGGTAGGGGGGAGCGACTGGATGAGGAAGGCCGAGGACAGAGTTTAGTGGCGCGTGCCTTGGGAGAGTGTGCGTGCCTTGAGTTATGTTCAGCAGTGGACGATGATAGGCTGATGATGATGATGATATTTCTGATAACGCGCCAAAAGAAGTAGGTACTACTTCAAAAAAAAAGCGTGCATTGTGCCTTGTTTCGCACTCTATTACAAAGGAAAACATTATAATTCTAAGCTCTACGTTAATTCCAAACTTTACTTAGCAACAACATTTGCTTTTAGTAATAATAATAACAATAAATTTCAATTTAAACACATTTGAACGTGTGACGCGCCGCCATCTTGGTCCGCCATATTAGCATGGCTGAGCGCCACCCGCGCCGGAAGGAAGTCGAGTTGGGCAAGTTACTCAAATTCCCGCCATTCCGTAAGGCTGCCTAGGTGCTTTATTGCGTCTCCGGTTTACGAAACAAGTTATCTTTAGCTTATTATTTTAGGGGATGATGTTTTGATTTTATTTTGCTTTCGTTAAGTCAACCAATCTGAAACGGACGCTCCCTTAGATCCTTGCTACAGCAAAAATGAGATTTATTAACAAATACTAGACTCCCCGTGACACTGGACCGAGATTTGGTACTGCTAGTGAAACGTGGATGTTCTGAGGATTTAGAATGTCTCAACTATCCCCTCGGGGAATAAAGTCGTGAGCATATGCTAATAGACTTGTAGGGGTCGCGTGGCTAGTGGATTCATGGGCGGACGTGTTTCGCGCGCGTGCGCGGGTTAGGTGGCTATATGGCTCAGACATTTTATTTGTGGTGGTTTAAAATGTGTAAAATCAATCCTTGAGTCAAGCACTTTTGTTATAACCTTTTTAAATAAATTTTGCTAACACCTATCTCTTCATACAGGGTGTAAGCGACAGCTTAGCAAATACTGAAACGGAGAAGTCAGACCATCAAACTGAACAACTTTCTCTATGAAGCCTACCTCAGGAAAAGCGAAAAAAAATCAGCTGTCCCATACATTTTAGTCGGGTAGGTACTGGAGTTTTGTATGGGACAGCTGATTTTTTTTCGCTTTTCCTGAGGTAGGCTTCATAGTGAAAGTTGTTCAGTTTGATGGTCTGAGTTCACAGTTTCAGTATATGCTAGGCTGTCACTTACACCCTGTATAGGTAGAGTCGCCATCGAAATCGGAAGAAAAAAGTCTGCTAAAATAAATAGTTGTCACATTATAGTACTAAATGGTGTAATTGAAATGACTCTACCAATTTTTAGGGGTGATTCAGACCATCAAACCAAGCCACTTTTAGTATGTGACCAAACCTGAAATTGCAAATAAAAAATCAACTGTTCATACATTTGAGGCTAGTAGGCATTGCCGTCTTTTTATTTTTCTCCGTGTGGTTTCGAAGTTAGCTCTATAGAGAAAGTTATTCAGTTTTATGGTTTGATCCCAAGAAATTTTAGAGCCTAAAGTATTTTAACACTTTTAGGTTTATAACCTGTAAGTATAATTATGACCGAGTGCTCTTGTTTTTTTAGTACCTATTTTTTGTTTACCTGAGCTGAGTCTAGACCGCGTTTTAAAAGATTGCGTAACTCAAAATAGATATACAAATACAAAGCGTACTTTTAACGTTTTTTTCACCTTCAAAATCTTGGCAATCGACTCAGCTTTCATCCTAAAACTCCTACGCATCACCTCTACGACCTAGACATTGTCTAAATCTAGATATTTTAAAATACAGATGGACTACATTAGGACTTTGACCGATTTCACGGTCATGTTTGATTATATCAGAATAATTTAGTTAATTTTTACTCTGACGTAAAGTTTTTAGTTTTTGTAATAAAAATTAAAAAGACAAATGCAAGTGCCGGTTTTTTTTTAAATAAAATCTTTTCGGTATTTACATTACAGATATACAGACACACTTCTGTTACAGTAACACAATTTTTTTTTCTCTTTTTTCTTTATGTTTGTTTTGAGCATCACGCAAAAACTACTTAACCGATTTTTATGATTCTTTTTTTGTTTGAAAGCTTATATTTTGACTAACAATCTGGTATATAATTTGTGCAGAATTCATGCTATATATTATTCTTACTCTCCGTGGTGACAAATTTAAAGTCTAAAATTATTATATCTGTGAACTAAACTTTTAAGATACCTCTAAGCACGTGACTGAAGCGAATGGACTTTACATACATAAGAACGCATACTACTATGTCTATGTAAATGAACGCACTGCAGTCCTATTAGCATCTCTCTAACAAGTTATGATAATATTATTATGTACTCTAATAATTTGTGAACTTCTGGTTCTCAGTTAACTGTTGTTTGAAGTTTTATTTAAATAGTACTTGCTATGTTTACACGGTGAAGAATCACAAAAAAAAAACGGCATCTTTATATTTGAGTAGGTCCTGCACTTTTGTATGGAAAAGCTGACTTTATTTCACAATTTCTATGTTCGCTCCGTAGTGAAAGTGTTTCAGTTTCAGTTCCAACCCTTTACCTAAATATTACTACAGTGAAGAAATTTTTTTGTTATATACATTATACAGGGTGAAATTGATATCATTAGCATCCTTTTAAACTGAGAGTCTACCCATCGAACTGAACAACTTTTACTATGGCAGCAAACCGATCGAAGCAAATAAAAAATCTGCTGTCCCATACTAAACTGCAATGTCGACGCAACGAGAGTTGGCGACTCAAATGTATGCAACAGCAGATTTTTTTTTTTGCTCGGATCGGTTTGCTCCCACAATAAAAGTTGTTCAGTTCGATGGGTAGATGGATAGTTCGAGAGGATGCTAATGATATCAATTTCACTCTGTACAATCAAACTTTAGTGGCTTCTAAACTGTAAACCAAACAAAAGTTTGGTTATAAATAGCATAACTTTTTGCTATTTATAATCAAATGGATTATGTTCAACAAAAACTAATTTATTAATTGGAAACAAAATTACAACAAAAACAAATGCATTATTAAATGATTACATTAAAACAAATTATAAAATTGGCAACATGCCTCGTCCAAAGAGATGTAAACAGTCAAAAATCCACAACAAACTTCCTCACAAGAGAATACATAGGTATCAAAATCCACAACACGTTTCGTCAGCAAAATAATAAATAAACCTATACACAAAACACACATAAAACAGTGTGAAAGTCACTAAAGTTTGGTTATATTTTAATCAAACATTTTTTTCAGTGTACCACCTTTTGTTATACCGAGTTATAAGCTTAAGGTGGTTTCAGTCCATACAAAAGTTTGACGCAAAATACGCGTAGACGGAGTTAATAAAAGTAATATTTTATATAAGGTCTAACAAAATTGGGTGAAAATATTTTATGGGGATGATCAGACGATCAAACTGAACAACTTTCTCTATGGGACTAATATTGAAATCGCGAAAAAAAAATCTGCTGTCCTATACATTTAGGTCGAGTAGGTTTGTATGGAACAGCAGATTTTTTTTCGCGATTTTGATATTGGTAGTGATAGTTAATAGTTTAGAAAATCTATTTGCCGCCTCACAAATAACATTTGCAATTTATAATATAATTACGAAGATATAAAACTTTTAAAATTTTGTATGAAAAATTTCAAAGTTATAAAATATAAGTATATTAATACCGTCTACGAGTGTTGTGCGTCAAAGTTTTGTATAAAATTAACCCCTCTGCAACCACCTTAAGTTGCCTTGTCAATTTAATCAAGTAATCAACAAATGACTGTGACTGAATAGATACCGAACTCAAAAGACCAAAGTATCAATTCTCATTGAATCCGGAAATTTCCGGACTATGCCGGATCCGTACACATTCACATCGGACCATCCCATTCCCACTTTAATCAATTAACCGGAAAAATCCTTAACACGTGAAGTCCGCACTCTAAAACCTAAAACGATTGGCATGAGTACCCAATTCCGTAAAACAGTGTGGTGTAAGTCATAAGAGATTTACTTTAATGAAAACGATTTTTACTGTGGGTATTTATTGGTAGGTTTAGTGGAGTTAATAAAGACACAAAGAAAGATTGAAACTCACTGAAACTACAGGAGAAACGTAGAATTACTTTTTTTTTGAAGGACTGAAATTCTTTACGAGAAAATCTATCGATACAATTTAAAAAAAAACTTTCTAACACTATGCCGGAAACTGAAACGGCTAAGAAACGGCAAGTACATGTTTAATTCTGACGTCACAGTGTCAAATGAAAAAAAGGTATTTAATCTTTTCATTTTAAAATTTCTAAAAATATATTATATTTTCGATTAAGCCCTAAAAAAAAACCTTAACAAACCGATCTAACCGCCTGGCCGCGGGACAGGGCAAAATGCGGCGCGAATCGCGATTTTAGAATACACTGCATACGCGCCGCTGCGTGCTTGCGTAATAGTAGGGACACAACGTTCAATGTATTCTAAAATCGTTATTCGCGCCGCCGTTCGCCCTGTCCCGTGGCCAGACGGTAAGCGGGTTCATAACCTCTCATAAGGAATGAAATAGTGAGAGAGATGGATATAGCGCAGTTCTCCGCTACCGCTTCAGCTCTTACTTTAAACCACACACCAAGAGGTAGAGTGGAACACTCGGCCCTACAAGATTGCTTTTCGAGTGCCATTACCCTGTGTTCGTCCAAATGTAAGGCTTTTATTAACCTGTGCTTTATTTTTACTTTTATTTCCATGTACCGTCCTGACTTACCACTGAAACTAACGGCTAAGAGAGTGTTTGGCAAGATTTAAGAGGGTTCAGTCATGATTTAGTAATCCTACTAGTCCGTACAAGGATATTAATGTACCAGTTAAATGCCTCCGTGGTCTAATGGTTAAGAGCATTGGACTCTTGATACGGAGGTCGTGGGTTCGATTCCCACGGGGGACATGTCATATGATATTTGGTTAGTACATTGCAGGCTGAATAACCTGATTGTCAGAAAAGAAAGATGATTCCGTGCTTCCAATGGCACGTTAAGCCGTTGGTCCCGGCTACTATCTCTGGTGGTAGTTAGTCGTTACATAAAAACCACGCCAGAGGCCGTATGGCGGTCTGAACAAACTCTGACCCCAGGGCTCTGCCCACACGAAAAGAAGAAGAAGAATGTATCAGATTATAAGGCAATGAGTCCGAATATAGATGCATATATTTCTAAAGCAATGGCGAATTAGCGTTGTTTTTAACTTAAATAAATAAATAACGCTCACAGGCACATACATTGTAATGATCCCAAGCAAGCACTATAGGCTATTTATTATGGAAACTATACAACAACTTATGCAAGTAATACCAATCGGTATTTCGGCTTTCAAACGGTGAAGAAAAACATTGTGAGAAAACCTGTATACCCTGAAGAAGCAATTCTTATCCTGATGTGTAGTCCACCAATCCGCATTGGGCACACGTAGTAGACTAACGCCCATACATTCTCCATTGGGGTCAAGCCTGTGCTCTGCAGTGGAACGTTTAGAGATTGCTCTTGCTGATGACGAATAACCGCGTAACTCTCAACAACTATACAGGGTGTAAAAGACAGCCCTTCGCAGACTGAAACAGTGAACTCAGACCATCAAACTGAACAACATTCACTATAGAGCCTACCTCAGGAAATGCGAAAAAAAATCCGCTATTTTATTTCATACAAAACTTCTGCACCTACCCGAGTCAAATGTATTGAACAGCAGATTTTTTTCGCCCTTCCTGAGGTTAGGCTCCATAGTGAAAGTTGTTCAGATCAGGTCTGATTTCACCGTTTCAGTATGCAGAGGGCTGTCCACTCTGTATAATAACTGTTCAAAAACCGCCATATTTTTATGAATTGGAGACAATTATAAACATAACATTAGGTAACTACATAAAATATTCTTCATTAGTACACCAAAAAACATTAAAAAGTATAGAGCTGTAAACGAGATCAGAGTTCTAAAAATTAAATTTCTTTCCATTTGGCCTGTTTTATTCGTTTCCCTCATTACTGCGCCTCGTGGTCCTATCTACCAATCCTATTGCCAAAGGAACCCTAAAAAGGGTTTCGGACAGTATTTTGTTAGATCTAGGATTCTAGACTTTTCTTTATAAGGGTAGGGAAATGTTATGTTATAACATAGGTCCGCGTATTTTCTGGGATTGTAACTTTTTGTTAGTGTTGGAGAAAGATAAACGGAACTTGTTGTTCACACCCTTTTGAAGTGAACAACATTTGGCTTACAGAGTTTATTTCATTTGGTTGTAGGTATGCGTTTATGTAGACAGGTTCTCTGGTAGTCAGAGATATTCTGAAACCTCAGAACATTCAAGTTTCACTAGTAGTACCGAAAGTGTGACGGGGAGTGAACCCGTGAGTAAGAGATATATTGGGATGGTTTATTCTAGTTTCGGGTGGATTATTAATTCCTTTCAAATAGTTCTATGGTAGCGAAGTAATTAAAATAACAGCTAAGTAGCCAATCTCTTTTGACATGTGGTTTACATTCAAAATTCCAGTAAATCTTTTATTCTGATACGAAAGGTTTGTAAATACACTGGCCTGCAAAACTAAGTATAACACTTTAATTAGACAACAATTTGAAAAGGAGTGTTTTTGTTTATAAATAAAGTTTTTATCAGGCATTTCTTAAAAGAACATAATCTACTATGATGTTTTTATAAAAAACACTCTCCTAACAAAACTCCGTAAAATAACTGGGCTATATGTCCAGTAGTGGAAGTCTGTCAGCTGAGGTGATGATGATGATGTAATTGTAATATAAATGCTGAAAGTACCACGTCGGAAACGCTCATAGAATTGTCATCGAATAAAATACTTATTGTTTCAACGTATTAATTTGAAAGCTTCCACTCCCCTTAAATCCTTATATCTTCAAATGTCAAATTCAGGAGAATTTCTATTTTGCCAAGACATTATCTCAATTCTCCAATAACGATGTACTCAAATTAATTAATGTTTGCGTAGGCCTGATTGTCTGACAATTTAATCGATGGTACAAATATTGTTATAAGGGTTTATGTAATCAAATTAACTGAAATTGATCATAGCATTTTTTGGTTATTATATGCTACAAGTTGTTATTCTGTTATTCGCAAATCTGCGTACATTTTTTGTATCTATATCCTTCCTCAGTTTCCAAGGTATATCTATACTAAATTTTATTAAAATCGATTTAATGGTTTAGTCGTGAAAACGTTATTAGACCGATAGAGAAGCACACTTTCGGATTTCGCAAAATGAAAGATCTTAGCTTCGTTTTTTGGTATACGGTTTCATTATTAATAACTGCATTATAATTATGTTAAAACACGCTTATTTATTAAAGAGGAACAAACAGGGATGTACAAGATAATATTCACAATTATAAATAAACTAAATGAGTCAATTTATTGTAAGCCCACAAACGGTTACGTTTATTGATGGTATTACACTCTTAAAACATAATTTAATTTACTATACTTATTTCCTAAAAAGAATCTTAGCAAAGAGAATAAAAATGGTGCATTTTTTATATTCATTTCATAATTCCGTTTGCATTTTTACCTAATCTTTCGTCCCTTTACTAAAGTAAATTAAATTATGTTTTTAGAGTGTAATACCATGAATAAACGTAACCGTTTGTGGGCCTACAATAAATTAAAATGGCACATGTAAAGCGATGCGTGTATAGGAACATCTTAGATGTTAATACGTAAAAAAAAAAAAATTTCTTACCAAGAAAAGATGTGCGCCAACTGAGATTATGCGACACTCTGTTTAGATGAGGTATAGCTAATATTACCATTAAAATCTAGAGATTATGAGAAACAAATCGACATAAGTACCTTACCTAATACGCCAATTATACGCTAACATTTTGATGTTAGCCTATTTCCTATACTAATATTGAGGATCTCTTTTAATGTGATTACTTTATTTATAATTTTTTTATCAATCAGTATTTTAACGCTTCTTATACGATATTAAGCTATAAAAGTCAAAAACAATTCCTAATTGTCTGAACAATGGAACTTATAAAACCAGGAATTTAACCCTAAAGTTCCCATTGAATTACCACATCAAAAACTATGAGAAGTATACTCATGAATCAACCGTGGTAAATTTAAACCAATTTTACGCTTTTTAACCTTCTTTTTGATGTTCAAAAGGTAAAGAGTAGAGTTCTTTACTCTATTTTGATCTTAGTCTTTAAGTGCGGTTTAAAGGAAAAAAATTGGATGCGTTAAAGTACCTAATTTAGTTAGGATTACGTATTTTGAAGAAACCAATTAGTTTTGGGGCTTATTGTGGAAAGATATATCAAGTAGCAGCTAACCTTTCGTCCATAAAAATACATCTAAACTATTATAAAACTGTAACAGAAGTGTCTGTACATTGAAGATATTAACAAAAAAAAGTAACGATATGGTTTCTAGGTGTCCCTGATTCCATATCACAAATTTTTGGATTTTTTGTTTGTTTGTTTGAATGAACATCACGCAAAAACTACTGAACCGATTTTGATTAAACTTTTTTTGTTTGATAGCTTATGATCTGACTTAAAATCTGGTGTATAATTTGGGTGGAGGAAATCGCGGGCTAATTTTATTTTTATAAATTACGAAATTTATAAAAATAAAATTGATTTATAAATATAAAACCCTACCCTTCCTTCGCGTTGCGCAGCTGGGTAAAAAGCCCCATAAGCTAAAAAATACTCTTTTAAAAGTAATTCTAACACCTTGTTTATAACAAAGATCTGCATACATCACAAATAAAGATTTGTACTGTTTTATTCTTTAGCATTGGGGGTTTTTTAAAGTAATAAAATTTTATTTCATAATTTTTGAAATGTTAATGAAACGCAAAAACCTTTTTTTGGCGTTTCATTAACATTGAGAACACTAACTTGCGAATAAAACTTAGTAAGTGCTCTAGAAACAATCTTTTTTACCTGGTCATCATCAGATCCTAAAGATTGAGGATATGGAATGGCCACAAAGCTACTAATCATATGAAGCCCAGACTCGATGTTCTTAAGGTGGTTGCAGAGGGGCCAATTTTATACAAAACCTTGACGCACAATACGCGTAGACAGTATTAATAATATATAGTAACATGATGAAGATGCCGCGTCACAAATAACATTTGCAATTTATATAAAAATTACGAAGATATAAAGCTTTGAAATTTTTCATACAAAATATTGAAAGCTTTATATCTTCGTAATTATATTATAAATTGCAATTTTTTTTTGTGACGCGGCAACTAGATTTTCTAAACTATTTTTCCATATATAAAATATTAGTTTTATTAATTCCGTCTGCGTATTGTGCGTCAAACTTTTGTATGAACTGAAACCACTTTAAATGTGATATTCGCTAAGATCCCAAAGCTATTAATAAGATCGTTCAATGGAGTGCACGGGATGTGTATTTAAATGAAGGACTCAAACAACTACTAACAACAAGCTTTGGACCCTTCAAAGTCATAACCCTGTTCTTGCTTACTACCAAAGGTATTTTCTAAAGTGCTTTATATACTATATCCACGCTTGGTTTCATTAATAGCATCTTAGAGGTCTCTTTGAGCATACAGAGGTATTCTACAGGGCTCTTAATCCTTAATGGGGTTGATCAAACCTGTACAAAACAGTTCATTAGAGAGCAAGGTAGGTATTGTATAGTTCTATTGATTATATTCGTGGATTTCTACGGGGTGTTAGGACAAACAGTTGCATTACTTTAAGGGGTGATTGTACCCATGATACTGAACAACTTTCCCTAAGAAAGCCATAGAAAATTCGCAAAAAAAAAATCCGACTTGTCATACAAATGTTCGATCAGCTGATAGCATTTAGTATGGAAAGTCCAAAAAATTGTTTGCGAGTTTCATATAGGTTTCTTAGGGAAAAATGTTTAGTATCATGGGTACAATCACCACTTAAAGTAACGCAACTGTTTACCCTAACACCCTGTATAAATAAAATGTGTAAAAATAAAAAGTTAATACCTAGGTAATGGTGGTTGTCTCGTAAATCAAGAAATTGTATTGAGATCGCATGTTAAACAAGTCCTCTGTAAAAAAGGCTACTATAAACTCGATGACTAAAATGTCTGGTCTTGACAATGTTACTCTATGTAATGCAAATTGAATTTTAATTGTACTTTCTATATTTTGTTTTGTTTAAAAGATGTGTGTTGTAGAGTTTCTGGCCGCATCTTCTCTCAACAGAACACCTTCCGACGCGGTGGTAGAGTCAAAAAATGACGTCAAGCTATCTATGTGATATTATTTTTAATAAAAAAAATTTATTTGATTTGAATTAAAAAAATAACAGTGTGCGTACTTTATTTACGCAGGTAAGAAGTTATACTTCACTGGCGTAAATAAAAAACTTTTTTCTTACCGTATTCATTTTACCGTTTTATTAAAACGAATAGTACTAAAAATATCTACATAGAAAACAAGACAATATTCTCTTGGGAATTGAAACAAAGATTTATTAGAAGGAAAATTTGATAAAGATTCAATTTTATTGGGCAATTAAAATTCATACAAAATGAAAAGGCTCTTTTTTCAATTCGTTAAAAGGGTGGCGGGCTTTTCGTTTTATTAATTTCTTTTTCTGTGAGATTCTTTTTTTACTATCTACTATTAAATTGAATATTTTTGTTTCTGTCTGCAGAAGACTATAACTATAATACACTTTTATTCTTAATTTAAATAAAATAATTATTTAAATGCTTTGTTGTTTATATAAAAGAAAAATAAGCCATTAATTAGTTCATATTGTCGCTGTTGCAAACTTAAATCCTCCTCTGTGTCATTTTTAATAATCAGTATTTGTTGATATTTGAAAAGCTATTTGGAATAGTCATCGTTTGCAATATTAAGTGAATATCTTGTTATTTTACAGATTTAAGTCTCATTTCGTAAAAAATATCGTAAGTTCTAGCTTACATAAATTATGACTTTTTTTATTTTTTTTTACAGAAAAGCATTTTTTTAAAATAATATTGATTTTTAAACATGTTACAGCCATGTTGTGCTATTAATGCATTTCCCCGGTTTGGAAAAGTGCGGGTTCAAGTCCCGCCCGAGACAAATTTTTCAATCTTCAATTTGATTTTTTTTTAGTTTTTATTAAATACGTTTTTAAGTTTGCAACGACGATTATTATATTTATTAGTTAACACTTTTGTTACGACCTTATGGACTTTGTCGCTTACAGTATTATTATTTTAATCGGTATGCTACAGATAAGGCAAAACTGGCCCAATGCGTGTCGGACCACGCGCAAGGTAAGGTTCCGTAGTTGCCCGTCACAATATAATATGGACTTAGAAGGAGGCTTTTTGTTTTATGCTACGGTTTACCGGCTAATAAAGTCTAAAAGGTAAATTTTATAAGTTGGTTGACTATTACTCGTAAACTTGTAAAGCCTACTTAGCAGTGATAGTTTTCCTTTTAATTTCGTTGCTGCCATGAATTTTTTCAGATATCCCGAAACAACGGTTTAGCTGGTTGTTCACTTTAAAGCTTAATATTTTGCTAACGGATGTCTAAATCGAAAAATGGTTTCCCCACACCCATCATATTTTTAAACCACCTATACAACGATACCCCACACCATGGGGTAGACGAGAAAAAAAATGTCAAGATTTTATTTTACCACTTTGTCGGCGTGCTAAGCGTCTCTGAACTAAGCCACCGACGGACGGACGGACGGACTTGGCGAAACGGTTCCTTGTTGACTTCGGAATTCTAAAAAACGTAAGGGACAAGCTCCATAAGGCACTATTTCCCGTGGATTTGACACAAATGCATGTTATGCCGGAGATTCGGGTCGGGTCCTAAATCGTAATTATAATTAATTCATGCCTCTGCCCGTGCCCTCAGGGTTACATCGTAATGGAATGAGCTATTAAAATCACCATGAAAGGTTGTTAGCTTTTAATTTATTTTCGTCGAGTTGACCTCTGGTAGCGATGCGTTCTAATTTTGGAAAACAGCCTTGCTTGATGGCTGTTCAAAATGTTTGCAATCTGAGTAGAAATGTGGATGCTGATTTGTTTACATTGTACTACTATATATACATACTATTTACTTTTTTTATCCTCAAATTTTTTTAATGCTCGTGCCTCACACTAAATTACTGAACCAAATTAACTAAACTAGGTATTATTATACTATTTTATTCCGGGATTGGATCTAAGAAGTAAATTTTTTTTTATTAATTTATTTCGTCCTAATGTTGGGCAAAGGTCTCTCTCAAGCTTTTCCAGCCTTCCCTACCCCGTGTCATCAGTTGCCATTCTACTTCGTGGGCATCCAGGTCGTCGCGCCATCTCTTTCTTGGTCTGCCCAGCTTAGCTAGCATGCCACCCACGACAAAGCGTTTAAACGAGAAAAACGTCATGCGCGCTCTTTCTGGCCTACGTAAAATAATAAAGATGGAGGCACATCTCGATTTTTGTCGTTTTCTCGGGGGTGGCATGCTAGCTAGGCTGGCCACGGCTTTCATCGTCGGGTCCTCCCATTGGGTCGCGATTGTTGCCCACCGCTCTGTATGCATGCGACAAACATGAAGTACATAAAAAATGAAATGGTCTAAGGATTGGAAAGAACGGGACGGACCGACGGTATAAACTTACAAAAAGTATATGTCTAGAAAGAGCCTCATGCTTCTACCGTATAAAACAAAAGTGGCCAACTTTCTTAGATTGGTGTGCGTGAGGCGCCATACAAATTATGTCCGTGTGGGTGTATATGGATAGGGTTTAGAGGCCAGTACTGGTTGCAATTTTTTTCTACGCTTTTGTAGCTTTGACTGTCAATCTTGACATATAACTTATCCAAGGGTATAACCATCGTTCCGCGCGAGAATTAAATGGGGACACCTAGTGATTGATTTTTGTCAAACTCTAATATTTTCGAGATCAGTTTATATTAAATTAGGTTTTGCCCGCGATTTCGTTCGCGTTTATTTCGGAAAACCACTCTAGGGGTTGATTTTCTAAAAATCCTTTCTTAGTGCACCCCTAAATCCTCTGTAGAATGTATTCTCCAAGTTTCATGTTTCGATCTGCAGTGGTTTAGGATGTGCGTTTTTATCAGTCACGGAACTGTTTTATAAGTGTACGAGCTTGTGGGTCGATTTTGCACCCCCTTTAGGGGTCGGTGCACCCCTAAATCCTGTGTACAATATAAATATACCAAATTTTATGCATCTATCTTCAGCTGTTTAGGCTGTGCATTGTCTGTCAGTAAGTCAGTCAGTCAGCCACTCACGGAACTCTTTTGTTTGATAGATAGAAGATCATCATCATCATCATCTCAGCCGATGGTCGTCCACTGCTGGACATAGGCCTCCCCAAGGATTGCCATAACGACTGGTCTTGCGCTGCCCTCATCCAACGGGTTCCCGCCGCCTTCACCAGGTCGTCGGTCCACCGTGTGCGAGGCCTACCCACGCTGCGCTTTCCGGTACGCGATCGCCACTCGAGAACTTTTCGGCCCCATCGGCCATCGGTTCTGCGAGCAATGTGCCCCGCCCACTGCCACTTTAGTTTAGCAATTCTTTGGGCTATGTCAGTTACTCTGGTTCTTCTGCGGAGCTCTTCATTTCTGATTCGATCTCGCAGGGAAACTCCGAGCATAGCCCTCTCCATTGCCCTTTGGATGACTTTCAGCCTTTTTATGAGGCCTTGATAGATAGAATAAGATAGATGGAAAGATAATATAGGTTTTTTGCAAATTTGCAATTCAGTATTTGCCTATTTCGTTACCAAGTAGATAATTAGGTCTTAAAATATTAAATAACACTTCACCTGTTCATTCAAAAATAAAAAATAAATTATATAAACTTATTTGCATAGCTGTTATGGGAAAACGTATGCAGTAGTCATCATTTCGACTACATTTGCATAAAGAATTGTAGTGCCTCTCGAAATTGTAATGCATGCAGATTTAGTGCACATGCATAAATATAGAAAATTGCACTATGTCGTGATTGGATTCAATTATTGGGCTCTTTAGTTTGATGATTAAAAGGAAGCGGTGTTTGAAAAAATAAACTTTTTCAGTATTCCGCAACAATAAGGGGAAAACGGAATACAATTAAAATCACCTCGATTTCGTTCTGTATATCCTGGCGTTTTTCTTTTTGACATTGGAAATGTCTTTTCATTCGCTCCAGTATAGGCTCTGATTTTACGAAAAAGTGCGATCCCCTTATACCTCGGAGAGTTGTGAAGATATGATATTCAAAGGCTCAAAAGACGCGTATTTACGAGAGCTGTAAGTTGCAAAAAAAGTTATTCGAGAAAGTCAAAAACAAGAAAAGTTATGGCTAAATTAGTAGAAAAAAAAACAATTTTTTCCGAATTTTTTATTTTGGCGGTCGATAATTTGAAAACGAGGAATGATATCAAAAATCGGTGTTAATATAAAATAATGATTCTATTTGTGTGCCAAATTGCATCCAATTATGCGCGATTGAGTCAGAAACATCCAAACTTTCACATTTATAAAACACGAGCGTTAGCCCGCGACTTTGTCCGCACAAATTATATACCAGATTTTAAGTCAGATCATAAGCTATCAACCAAAAAAAGTTTCATCAAAATCAGTACAGTAGTTTTTGCGTGATTCTCGTTCAAACAAACAAAAAACACACAAACAAACAAACAACCAAAAAATCCAAAAATTGGTGATATGGAATCAGGGATACCTTAAAACCATATCGTAACTTTTTTTTTGTTAATATCTTCAATGTACAGACACACTTCTGTTACAATTTTATAATAGTATAGATATAGATAGATAGATAGATTAAGTTAGCTGCCTGCGATTTTGTCTGCGTTGATCTTTAAAAAAAATCCTAGGTATGTGTTAATTATGGTAAATAAACCATAAATTCTGCCTGTGTGACAAATTTCATCCAAATCCATTCAGCCGTTTATGCGTGATTGAATCACTAATGAGTAGGGTGTCCATTAAATGTGTATTCCTTATCTATTAAGAGGGTGCCGAACGTCCAGTGCTGCCCTTAATCAATTTTTTTATTTGTGTATAAATTAAAAAAAACAAGAATGCCCGATTATTGGTGTAGTCTGTGGGTCTACCCGGACATTCGAACTTTGCAATTGCGTGAACGCTTTTGTTCCAATGTCAACTCTATTACAATGAAGTTCGGACCGAAACAGTCGCGATATATCGAAAATCGAAAGTCCGGGTACAGGGCCTGTTGTTTTTCAATGTATCGAAACATCAGCAGCAAATAGGTCCCAGCTCAACATAGACCTTGCCCGAAAGCAGGGTGTTGATTTTCAGATGAAACCTTTTTAGTTTTTAGTGACATTCTTGTTCGATTGCAAATTTCAACAAAAATTCTAAAATTAGTATAATTGTTAAGAAATTAGGCAGCACTGGAAGCTCGGTGCCCCCTTAAGTTTTGTTTTGCGCATTCGATCCGATAACGTAATCCATATTATTATTTTAATTGATATATAAGGTCTAACAAAATTAGGTGAAACTATTTTAAGGGGATGATCAGACCATCAAACTGAACAACTTTCTCTATGGGACCAATATTGAAATCGTGAAAAAAAAATCTGCTGTTCCATACATTTAGGTCGAGTACATTTGTATGGAACAGCAGATTTTTTTTCGCGATTTCGATATTGGTCCCATAGAGAAAGTTGTCCAGTTTGATGGTCTGATCATCCCCTTAAATTAGTTTCACCTAATTTTGTTAGACCTTATATAAGTATCGTTTCGCCTTATATTTATCAAACACTAGGTAAATCAATTAGTTGCTCTAGTTATAGTTTACGATTAATCATTAAACAACAACAGGATGTTAGGGTAAACAGTTGCATTACTTTAAGAGGTGTGTACCCATGATAAACCTAGGAAACATATATACAGGGTGAAATTGATATCATTAGCATCCTTTTAAACTAAGAGTCTACCCATCAAACTGAACAACTTTTACTATGGGAGCAAACCGATCGGAGCAAAAAAAAATCAGCTGTTCCATACTAAAGTGCGACGCCTACTCGACTCAGATGTATGCAACAGCTGATTTTTTTTTGCTGCGATCTGTTTGCTCCCATAGTAAAAGTTGTTCAGTTTGATGGGTAGACTCTTAGTTTAAAATGATGCTAATAATATCAATTTCACCTTGTATAGGAAAACAAAATTTGGTCTTTCTATCCGATCTAATCCACCTAAAATTATTTATTTATAGACATTCAGTAAATAATCTTAAGTGCTGCCATTAGTTCAGTTTTAATATAATAATTAAATGTATAATTTACCTGATTATTATTCAGAGTTCAATAATTTAACAAACTATGAATCACTTAAAACATAAAACACAACAAAAAATCACTGCAGTATTCCAAACTCCTTTTTCCGCAGAAAAAAAAAACAAATAGACGAATAGCACAGAGTCCACTCACTCACCCAATAGGCGAGAGTTCAAAATTCGAAAATCGAAGCGCGGCATGAGATTGGCGCGTAAAACGCGCGGGCAGTGGGCCAAGTGTTGAGTCCGACTGAATCGAACGATAACCGAGTGATTACAGATTTCTAGTGAAGTGACGCCGTAATTATCGTAGTCGATAAAATTTGTTGTAATATTACTCAATGTTTTATTAGAATTACATTATTTTTAAGTTCTACAGGTTGATAGTCATGGTCTATTTCGCCCCTTAAATTTCGAGGACGAAATCGTAAGTCGTCGCTATAGATAAAGTGTTAAGTATACCTTTAAAAGATTTTTTTTCAGAATTTTCATATTTAAAATTTTTAAGTATATTTTCTACTCATGTGTGTATTTTTACCGCGTAATCAAGTACCTTCACTATATTATAAATCCCAAAAGTTTGTCGGAATATAAAGTCATCTAAATTACAGAACACCGATTTTAGTTTGTCAGATATTTTCATTGAAATTTTATTTCATCGATGAGTTTTATGCAAAACTATAGGTATTAAGTATAGGTTGACGATTATTGTATTAAAAAACAAACTAATCACATGCCTATACGAGGATTAAACAAAAATAAACATAATCTTAAGGTCAATGACAGTACATTCATTAAAATTAAAGACACTCTTATCGAACTGTTTACATTGATAATACAATCTTATTCACTAGAGGTAAACGACCTCAATACAAACGGCTGATTTATGTTGACCTATCTCATTTATTTTGCATTTTCTTAGAAACTAATCGAAAGAAAGACTGTTTTTTAAATTACATTTAAAGATTTTAACTTCTTTTTCTTGAACACTACAGACTCTCAAGTAAACGAAAATATCGTGAAGAAACCTGCATACCTACTCTGAAAAAATTATTCGGGAGCGTAAGCATAACGGCACTTCATAATGTCACGATTGAGTGCTGCAACAGAAACATGATGGCGTTGACACAATCACCGTCCCACTCACACGCGCCATCTGTATGTGCCTCTTGCTCGGCTCCCCTAAAGTCAACCTCGAAGAGCGGGGTGAGGTGCGGCATTTATTAGTGGAGCAAGGAGTTGTCATTCTGTATGTAAATACGTATTATGTACTGCTAACCAATGAAATTATTCAAAAAAGAAGCAGATAGGTTATTATCGCTGTGTGTAGGTTGTTATAGTGAAGACTCAAAGAAGACCCAATTGGGTGCTTATTCTTTCAATAGTCCGCGTTAAACAATGCTACGATTGAGACGGCTGTTTTTACATGCCATTTTCTATGAAGGTATAAACTTTATTTATTCTTCTTCCACACAAGAAAGCACTTTAGTAGGTACTTAAACTAAACAAGTTATGACATGGAATCAAAGTAATATAAGTATATAAGAAAAGAGAACCCACTCGTGGCAACATTATGCATCCACCTTATGTCAAATTGAAGGCTAGCTAGCGCCATCTATGTTTCACCGACAATAATTCAACCCATACTATACATACCTACTTATATCTACTCATACCGATGGATATTATTGTTTTGAATGCTAGTTTTCGTTGAATCCCGCACCGATCGAGTGAAATTCCAGTATCCTTACTATTCCTGTAATCTAAACATTGGTAAGAGAACAACAGAAACTCCAGAACATCACTAAATCGGCACGGAATTGAACGAAAACTACAAACAACCCGCACATTACGTAAGATAGGTAGCCATTTTGTGAATTAGTCAATTTGACATTGACATAGACAATAAATCTTTTTTTTTCATAGTTCTGCGAAATATTTAATAGATGGCAGCACATTCTATGCAAACTGAATCGGAAAAAGCCACCAAAAGGCGACTGTCCTCCGCCTGCATGGAATTCTAAGGCATAGAGTACAAAATAAAATTTTCGTGTTCCACTAACTGATGTGTGAAGGTAACAGTCATAATATAATCTTGTGTGAACTCCATTGGTACTGACGAAATTAAATTATTGGAATATGTTTAGAGAAAACCCTGCTAGAGCTATCCGTTTCAAGACATAATTTGTAGTTTGCAGCTAAGTCTGTGGCTACTGTAGGAGTAACGGTTATGATAACTACGCATGTACTTAGTATATTCTTAAAACAGGCAAACCTTTGTTCCGTCTTGTTATTTTATTAATAAGACTTAGGACAGATAATTTGACATATCTTTCATACAAAATATGTCAAAATATCTGTCGGATAAGCTAACAAGAACTTACTAAGAAATGGTGAAACAGGCCCTTAGTTTTTTAAAATTATGTTTTAAAATAAGATCGTGAATATTTAAAAGCGGAATCATTTTTTGTATTTAAAATGCCTAAAGGCGACAAGACTATAATAAACAGTCACGTATCAACTATGATACGGATCGATAAAGAAATCGATTCGATGTCACGTCACTAGTTATCGATGTTACGGGTCGTCGTGTAACATTGATTTCAATTTAATATTATGCATGTTACATATCGATTACATAAAACTATGATTTGGTACACAATACTATGATTACTATATTTTAGGTAGGTAGTATTAGGTTGCATTATAATAAAGTTATAGCGTGGTTCGTATGCAGTGATCCTTTTTGCATTTCCTGCACCTGTATTTTCCCTCTCTTCCTTGCCTCTCTTCCCCTCTATTTTCCCTTCCAGTGAGCGTTTTTCTTTTTTAATTTATTTCCTAAAAACTCGACAGATAGCATAATTATCGCTCCATAAAGACGTACGCGAGATCCTGTCAAAATCATGTCAAGACTGTGCCTTTTTTTTAAAGGCCAAGGGATCGAGCCCATACAACCGTGTAAGACGTAACATTTTCATATTTTCGGTTCAAATTATTAGTAAATAATGAAATATTCAATCAAACGATCTGTTGGCATTTTTTGAACATCTTTTCCCTCTTTATTATCTTAAAGAAACACTTTTTCGACATTTTGACCTCTATTCGTACAGACCGTAGCGCCATCTATCGATCCCCTAGGAAACCAAAAGAAAAACGCTCATTATGATTTTAAAGAATATTATCACTGGTGCCCTTCAAAATTTATATTTTGTTTTGAGTTTAGTTTTTAAAACAAACTCCCTGGAATATAATTCACATAACTCTTTTGTAGAAACATTCTGCTTCAAATGTCATTAGGAATACATTTGGTTCCCAACTTACCTTAATGTAAGAATTATTTCTACTTTCTGTTCAGTTGCTGAATGTTTACGTAGGTATGTAGATAAAATGAGCACTTATTGAGGGAATGAGCAATAATGTTCAAAATTATAGGCAAAAGGCTGGCAACTTGTCGCTATAACGGGAATTCATGAATCTTGTTTGAAGAACTGACAACCGATGGGGAGTCGGAGATCTAGAATGGAGGATACAAATTCGCCACGTGCGGCTTATAACGAATCGCCCAAATGCTCTTTTTCAATGGGGCATTTCGGACCACTTTCCAAATTTTATACACAACCTTATTCACACCATTCTTAATCTATACTTATAAAATAGTTTCGTGATTGACTGACTGACAGACAATAACATATTATACAGAAAATTTAGGGGTGCAATAGGAATCAAGAAAGGATTTTTCAAAAATCGACCCCTAAACGCCAGGCCACAGAGAGGCGGTTTTGCGGGAAAGCGGGCCATAGGCGGACCTGCGGGAAGCGAATATCTCCGGACCCGCTCGGTTTTCTGTGTGTTTTGTTGTGTATGGTGTGGTGTGGTGGTAATGTTCGAGTTTGTATGTACCCTACAACACAGAAATACGCGCGGGACCGGAGATATTCGCTTCCCGCAGGTCCACCTCCGGCCCGCTTTTCCGCAGAACCGCCTCTGTGTGGCCTGGCCTTTAAGAAGTAATCAACGCGGATGAAGTCGCGGGTCAAAATCTCGTATAATACAGAGCGAAGTGACACCTTAGCAAATAAATCAGCTGTCCCATACAAAACTGCTGTACCTACCCGACTAAAATGTATTGGACAGCAGATTTTTTCCCCTTTCCTGAGCTAGGCTCCATAGTGTTAGTTGTTTAGTTGATGGTCGTTTCAGTATTTGCTAGGCTGTCACTTACACCCTGTATGCCGTGCATATAAAGAATATTTATGTTAATAGGTAGGTGTTAGTAGATAGGTATCAAAGGCACAAAATAAGGCGATCGTATTGCTAAAAAGCAATTTCCTCTAGACAATGCTTACTAGAATTTGACTAAAATAACCTTACTTGATCGAATAGACATTTCTGTCGGCAACTCGGCACCTTGTTACAAATTCTATTGGATTACACGGAAGAGAATTCCGTGTCTAGTCTTGGGAACACATTTTGGTGTTACGGATTTTTATAAAGTTGAAGCGACAGGATTGGTTTTCAATTTTCTTGTCTTATTCTATTTTTAGCCACTGGATTGGATTTCTAATGTCTTTTTTTTATATAATTGGGTCATTATTTTATTCAGGGTACCAGAATCCGGTCCCCTTCAAAGGCAACGGAACAAAGGCGATTTTGTTAGTTAAATTGGTATATTCCAAAATAAAACTGTTATCGGTAGCAACCAAATAAGAAATCAGTCTTAGAAAAACGTAGGAATTAAAATAAAAATACTATACAGCAGCAGCAGCATGTGCTCACGACTATATTCCCCGAGGGGGTAGTCAGAGATATTCTGAAACCTCAGAACATCCACGTTTCTCTAGTAGTACCGAAACTCTGTCCAGTATGACGGGGAGTGAGCCCGTCGCCACTTGTCATGGACATTAGGTACATAACAAAAAAAAAATAACATACTCTTTTTGCAAATTACGGTAACTCAGTTGTTTGTGTAAGCAACGCAATATAATTTTGAACCACGGTAACGCAGTTGTCATTTTGCTGAATAAACATCAATAAATGTAAGAAGTAGTAAGAAAACATCGCTGAAAATGTCTTCAATGATTACAATAAACAATTATGATTTATTTAGGCAATAAAAGAAAATAAAATGTTGTCCAAATTGTACCCTCAATAAAATAATGACCCATTCACCTAATATGTAATATAAGGTGAAGGAAAACATCGTGAGGAAACCTGCATAAGCTGAAGAAGAAATTCGGATGCGTATGTGAACTTTATCTGCAGGGCTAGCATGCCACCCACGACAAAGCGTTTAAACGTGAAAAACGTCATGCGCGCTCTTTCTGGCATACGAAAAATAATAAAGATGGAGGCACATCTCGATTTTTATCGTTTTCTCGAGGGTGGCATGCGAGGCCTACTGAATTGGGGATGCGTAATTGACTGACGTGCGTACCCTCCCTGAGGGTGGGACGAATATACACCTAGTTTTTACTCACTAACAAAATTTTAAGGCAATGAAACTAAACAACTTGCTCTAAGGAACATGGGTCGAAAAACAAGAAAATTATCCTTAATATTTTGTTTTTAATTAAAAACTAGTGGTGTACTTTCTTTCTTTCTTATCGTGTGGGCAGAGCCCTGGTGTCAGAGTTTTTTCAGACCGCCTTACGGCCTCTGACGTGGTATTTATGTAACGACTACTACCACCAGAGATAGTAGCCAGGACCAAAAGGCACGGAATCATTTTTCTTTTCAGACTATCAGGGGATTCAGCCTGCAATGTCCTAACCAACTGGGGGAAAACCACGATCTCCGTGTCGAGAGCCAATGCCTTTAACCATTAGACCACGGAGGCAGTTAAGTTTAGTGGTGTACTGATGATGATGATTGTGAATACTTACTGATTGGTTTACTTTCTGTTTATATCATTATCTGTTTTAGTCACAAAATGATCTTCTCGATTCGATTCTTCTTCTTGATTTTAGAAACAGTTCGAATCAAAAATAAACTTTCATCAAAATAATTATAGCAACTAAAAATTATTACAAGCATTGTTGTGAAAAAAAAAACATTTCTATTATCGTACGATCATTTAGAAATACTGTGTAAGTGTAAAATACTAGATAGTTTTCCAACCCGGAACCATTTGATTGCGCCTAAGCTATCATTTAGCATCAATTATCACTTATTGCAACACAACCGATTACAAAAAAAAAAGATAACAAACACGTGACGAGGAATTAGCACAATGCACTTCAATGCAGATTATAAAAGTGGCGACATATGGTACTAAAAGTGCAAAACGTCCACCTCATTAATAATGCATGACACTAAAACATACAGAGCCGCTTCGAATAGGAATTTTAAATGGGTATTTTTAAAAGTTATTATACTACCTATGGCTAGCTAATCGTAGTTAGAGAAGCTCACGTTCGCTATCCACTTGTTTTGCAGTATTTTTGTGAATGGGAAGCTAGCCATCTATCACCATTTGATACGTCATTTCATCGTATGCTGGCTACACAGTCATGGCCTATTTGACACACATATATCACTAATAACAAATACGCGTTTTCCGGCGTCCGTCATTTTTTGACGCACACAAAAGGAATGAAATGAGCAAATATGCTAAACATCTCTGAGTTTCACGTATTTATAGTTTTATTGCCTTTGTTCTATGCAGAAACGCGTATCTTTTATTTCAAAAAGGCCATGTGAAGTGCCAGCTTAAAAATCTAAATTTAACTAAAGGTAATTCTTGTAACACTCGTTTATACGTGTATGCAGTCGTTCCGTATAGTGTAGGAGATAACCGTACTTTTGATAACCATGAGCTGTAAGGCTGATTCAGTGTTCATAGGGTGTAGAGTACAAGGTCGGACCTTTGAACAGCTGTATCTCCTAAACCGACTGACAGACCATGTCAGTTTTTCTTCTGTTCACAAAGCTACAGTGCATATTACAATAATATTCTATGACCAGCCTTGCTGCTGATTGTTAATTTTTTTATATTCAACCTTGCAGCTGATTGTAAATTTTTTACAGACCTTTAAATATCTGTAACTCCTAAACCAACTGGAGTTATGCAGGCAGACCTAGTCCATCACCATCACAGAGGTACTCTACACCCTATGAATACTGAATCAGCCTTGCAGCTGATGGTTACCAAAAGTACCCTTATCTCCTATAATATTATTTTGTAGAGAGCTCGGGAACAACGAAAAGTATATAATTCACGAAGATTAAGAGACAACTGTCAGATCTAAAAAATACAACTGCGCAAGAGAAGGTCAGTGCCCATGACTCGTACCGCTGCATCATGCATGTATCTAGTGTCCCTTCTGTGCTACTCACACTGGCGTGTAACGATGCGTTTCGTTGCAGCGCGTGGGAACGCGTTTTATGCAACATTGCACAACTTCAGTATTGCAGCATAGTCATAAGCATCGTGCTACTGTGCTGTATCATTACATTTTTAATGCTGTTTTTTTTTTTTTTAAGATGACTTAAGATTGTCTTGGAAGAAATATATGTTTAACGATAACACCATATTTGTATCAATATTATGTTTTACGCCGTGTGGTATCCAACTTAGAGCAGAATAAAAAAAAAATTAGTTCTAGTCAGCAAGATCCCACTACTGGGCAAAATCCTTTCACGAGTGAGGGTTTCCAGCACCACCCTGACTGTCCCTGATCAAGTCCCGGATTGCTAAAGAAATAACCGCAGTATAAGAAAGAGTATATCTATATCTATGGTACGAGTACTATATACAGTACGGATACTCCCTGCCCTACATTATTTTTTACCCTTTCGTGTAAGACGACAACAATAGTTGATGATGTTGTTGTTTCTCATTTGCACTCGCTCTGTATCGCACTTGGTTACCTCTTCTCTGGTACGAGTCCATTTGTATGAATTGCCAGTGAAGTGTCAAGGGGGTGGGCAACTTGCTGTCAAATAATTTCTGAGCCTCCTTAACAGGCCTTCAATAATTTAATTAATATTTTACACCACCAAAACTGATCCATTTAAACGTTCAACCTTCAATTATCGATAGAAAATCACAGCATCAAACACCATCAACATGCATGAGTAAACACTAAACATAATAACGATTGCTTGGAAAAGCGTTTGTTCGTAACTTAATAAAGCTGTAGCTTAGCGTTGCTGTTAACAGGGAGGGCTTGTAATCAAATAGGCTGGGGTGAGCCTTCAGTGATGGAGGAACAGCGGCTTGTGGTCAATAATTGGTTTAATGGTTTAAGCATGATATCATGAAGGGTAAGTGAGACTTGCATTAGCACAAGACTGGGAAAAGCATCCTGGGGAGCTTGTATACTGCAGTGGGTGGATACAATCTAATTTCAGCTCCTTTTCTCGGATGCCATTTCAAATTTGTATTTATTTATTTTTCTATTTCGTCACTGCGTAGTTTTTATATTGTTATTATAATGTCTGTGAACTTACCCAATAGAATATCCCACAGAGCGACATGTCCTCAGGCCAAACTCTTTAATAAAGATTAAATTCGCTCCATCTTCGACCCCATCTTCGTCCTGAGGACTAGATTGAGGTCAAGAGCAAACCCATAGGTTATAAAAAAAAGTTAAATTGTAAACGAAACTGTGATGAATGGTGCTCCACACAGGATGAAACCTGGTTCATTTGCCTTTTCCTTTTCTACTCTGGTTTTTTCTTTACTTTTTGTGTAGTGTTGAATGTCATACTTCGTTTCTTGTTTTATTTTTATTAGTCGCTAAAGAAATAATTATCCTTACGTAAACATTATTACAGTTCTAGCAAAGTTTGTGACCTTGAAAGGGTTATCGTTTTTCAGTTTATAGACAAATTATTAATACATTTTTACCATTCTCGCTCTTAAAAATCAATAAGTCGCTTTATTGAACCACGTTTTCTGTTATATCGCGAATGCTATACGCTCAATATTCAAAATTCAAAAATTTTTTATTCAATATAATATCACATAGATTGCTTTTTGACGTCATTTTTTGAGTCTACTTCCGCGTCGGAAGGTAATTTGTTGAGAGAAGATGCAGCCAGAAACTCTACAACACACATCTTTTAAACAAAAAAAAATATACAAAGTACAATTAAAATACAATATTGCATTACATAGAGTAACATTGTCAAGACCAGACATTTTGGTCATTCAAATAGTCATCGAGTTTATAGTAGCCTTTTTTACAGAGGACTTGTTTAACATGGGACTTAAACTTTTTGTCTGGCAAGTTTAGAATATCCTCTGGTATCTTATTATAATAGTGCCCCATGAAAGATGTGTTGACCTTACTGAGTCGAAAATGTGGGGATACTAATTTATTTTTATTTCTTGTATTGTAATTATGAACATCACTGTTTTTGGGAATCATCGCGTATTCATTCATCGGTATTCATCGCGATATTTGGATCGTAATCAAGGATCATACATTTCGAGCGTGTACAGAACAGTTATCAAATCGTGATATAAATATTGCGATAAATCAAAATCAAAATACTTTTATTTCAGACACAGTCCATAGATGATATGGTAGATCACAGAGAACTTTTATATTTTGTACTTAAAACAACTGTAATACCTGTGTGTCACAAATAAAGATTTTGATTGATTGATTGATGAGATTGTTAGTATATACTTAAAAACTATGTTAGTACAGTATAATACATAATAGTCCTATAATTTAAACATAGCCTATTTTCTGATAGAGGGGGCAGCGGAGAGGTGTAGTTCCGTCCAGTGCCTCCAGAAGGGACAGTGTGGCCGGTTTGAAATGGTGTTCAGGAGATTGTTGGTGCTACTTTAGACGCGACGCATCAAGGAGGCGTACAAAACCTTGGGAGCCCCACCAGCATCCTGAACCCATTATTGTACTGGATACGCAGAGCATTGTAGGCTCTCTGCGTATAGCTGACCCACAGGCTGCACGTGTTGATAAGTATCGAGCGTATAGCATTCGCCCTTCGCCTATTCGCTAACTCTTATACCGAGCGATTATCACAAACACCTCTACCTTATTGCCGGCAACAATTGCATTTAGAATCCCATTTTGTGTTTCACAGGTCTTTGTTGTTAATATTAGCATAGAAATTTAACGTTAACATCGGATTATACGGTTATTGTGCTATTATTGTTACCTTTTCTAACCTAGTTAGCGAGAAAGAGACGTTTAGTTAACTTTGTATTGTGTACTTAACTTTATGTTTAGTTATTCTAATGTGGAATAGTATTTAAGTTTATTTTGGAAAGGCCGGCTTGCACCAAAACATAATTATTGCTCTCTTACACTGCTCTTCCTGAATACTAAAGTGTAAAGCATGGACTTACCAAATACTGAACGTCTCGGGTACACGCTCAAAAGTGTCCAAACCAAAAGAGCACCAAAACGTGTAAAGAGAACCAATTACGCGACAGTCTTCGTTTGATCGCCCGACTGAACGCACGAGCGAGCACGCGCGGGCGCACGGCGCGCGCCCTGCCGTAATGTGGCAAATACTACACAAGCAAAATGAAAAAGAATTTCAGCATTTTCAAAGTTTTTGATTGGTTTAATATTACTATACACGAACTTAGGTTAGTCTCGGAAACTTTTTTCGAGAATTTTGTACTAGTCCCGGCGTCCATGTCAGTATCATTTTAAATATCGTAGCACAAAATGCGAACATTTTTCATAAAACTACTTTGTTCGTTATTTTCACAAAGTGAGTAATCGTGGTTATATTGTTATAAAAATATTTTTGTGAGTGGTGACTGGTGTTAGTGAGAGGCACGGAGTGACCATTCTTTAGTAGTACTATTATATAATACTAGAGTTAACCCGCGACTTCGTCCGCACAAATTATATACCAGATTTTAAGTCAGATCATAAGCTATCAAACAAAAAAAGTTTTATGCAAATCGGTTTAGTAGTTTTTGTGTGATGCTCGTTCAAACAAACAAACACACAAACAAACAAACAGACAGACAAAAAATCCAAAAATTGTTGATATGGAATCAGGGACACCTAAAAACTATATCGAAACTTTTTTTTTGTTAATATCTTCAATGTACAAACACACTTCTGTTACAGTTTTATAATAGTATAATAATAGATTATTATATCTCGTAGCGCCACCTACTGATCGATGACGGCCTTGATTGTAACGCTTCTATAGAAAAAATCATATTTCAGTAAAAAACATACGTTCCGATATGTTTTGCAGTTTTGTTTTTAAATTAAATAACAAAAGGTCGACCGTCACCATCGGGTGAAAACTCAATCAGATTTTTACAAATAACACCCTCCCAGAGGTCCCACCTGAAGCCAATAAAATTGCTTGCGGTAATTATTCCATTAACCCTTTCACTGCTGAATTTGTAACAACCTTTTTACATTTTTATTATTATTCCGAACATTGTTATGAAAAAACTTTTTTTTAGAAAATTGTTTGTACTGGCCCATTTCTGTGTAAATTTGTGTAAATTAAAAAAAAAATAAAAACAGAGTCATATTATAACTGGGGAAGCAAATGAAGGCTGTAATTTCGTTATTTTTTCGCAGCTTTTGTCGGAAGTTTCGAGCTTCCGCGGTGCTTATTATCTTTTATTACGAAACTAGTGATGGGATCACGTAATTTGATAATTTATGGCGATCGTTTTCTGTTATCGATAAAAATACTCTTGAAAATGGAGTTTATAATGGCATTCTTCTTCCTTCGTTTTAAGTACAACTTAAGTTTAACTAAAAATGAAATGGTATTTACTTTATGGGGGCAAGACAAGCAGAAAAAAATCAGCTGTTCCTTACTAAACTGCAATGCCTACTCCACTCGAATGTATGCAACAGCATATTTTTTCGTTGCTCCTAACGTATAAGTATTTAAAATAAGTAATAGATACAAAGATTTAAGTGTAAAATGAGAAAAAACAATTATTTCATTTGAATTAGAAAACAGAGACTTATGTTATGGTGGTTTTAAATATAAATATTGACAAAGTATTGTAGATGCAAATGATCCCTAGATATTTTCATACAAATTTTCTGCAATAGACATGTAACATCAATTTAATCCATTGAATTAAAGATGAATATTTTTTTCGGACTACTCAAGCTAATTTAAATATCTTCTTTTCGAGTCAATACCGTTCTAAGATGGTGTTTCTAATATTTTGCTGGGCAGTTATCGGCGAGCTTGCTAGCGTCAGGTGTGCAGGCTGCATTTAAGACCTCTTTCGTGCGGCTGTTCGGTCACAGGGAACATTTTAGCAAGTGTCCCATCGACTGGGTAGATTCGCAATAACAGTTCTTTAGGCTATCCCATCAATTGCATTTTATATAGGGCTATTCTTTATACTCGTATTATGCTGACGATTTTTTAAGGAGATGGTCAGACCATAAAATTGAATAATTTTCTCTACCAATCATCGGACCAACATTGAAATCGCGAAAAAATCTCAGCTGGTTTATAAAAAACTACATTCCTACTTGTCCCAAATATCTGGGGCAGCGGATTTATTCTTCACGATTTCGATATTATGTCCCATGTAGAAATTTGTTCAGATTGATGGTCTGATGATCCTCTTGAAAACCCGTGAACATATTAAGAAGAACCCTGTATGTTAAGTCCGCAAAAATTAAGAAATCGACTACCACGTTTCATCGATAACATTGAAACAATTCATTCCATCCCTAAAATATCTTCTCCCCGGGAATATTGCGGATTATATTCATCTATCTATTTACTTTTACACCTGTTTGCTCCTTAATAGGAAGCCGTGATCCTCCCAGCCGAATGTTTTCATTAAACTTTGTTAATTTTCTTTCCTGCCTGACCCTTCTCTTTGTTACACTTTAGATGATGGGATTCGATGAAAAAAAAAAGGTTTTGTTGTTTCTTGATAGGATTGCAAAAGACGTTTTAAAAGGATTTCTCGTTAAGTGTCAAAACTTATACAGGTTTGTGGAAATAATATACTGAATTAATGTATAAGTATTTAGTTTAGACTTAGTTTAGATCATAATTTAGATTATTTATGTGTCTGTACGTTGTATAACATCTTTCTTATCGTGTTGTATATTTTCTTTGTCTGGTATCAGAGTATAACATGAAGTGGCGTCTTTGACGAGTTGTATCACCTTTTTAAGAGTAACTCAAGAATGCAGCTCTGTTTGTATAGAATATTCCATTTGTAATCGAATTTTTTTATAAACTTAAAATAAATAAATTACACTCACAGGCACATTGTAATGATCCCAAATTATGCCATAGGCTTTTTATGTAGGTCTTAATGTAGATACAGTTGGTTTATTCGTAAAATAAGACCTTGGCCCTGCAGTGCTGCATAACTTGTCAGGGTTTATCTTATTCCTGGCCCACACGAAACTACACGAAATAGATTTTAAATTGGTAAATATCTTAACATTAATATTCCGAATGAATAGCAACTCCGCTGAGAATCCGACCGCAAACCACGTTGTTTAAACTACAGATAGGTGTATGTACCTTTGAAATAGTATCATAGTTAATATTAGAAACAAACACGCTAGAATTTAGTTTTAAACACAACTGAAAGTTGAAAATGAAAAGCTAATGTTCGTGAGGCGTCATAGCGAACACGACAACTTCCGTGACGAATTGCCCTAGGAAATTCATTTAAATCCGGTAGCTACTCAAACTTTTGTTGTTGTTAAGCAAATTTGATATTAAAATTTTGTATGATATTGATAGGTTAGGGACTATGGCATTATTTGAATACTTTTGCTCGCGATTTCGTTGACGCAGATTTTATTAAAAAGTTACATAATGTATCAATCAATCAAATCAGCTCAAACAAACCAGGATCAACAACGGCGACTTTCCACAGCATTGAAACAATCGGGATCGAACGAGCCCGAGAGATGACTCTAATCTGCCTTGGAACCAGCATCGAGTATAATTAAAGAAGGCATTTGGTGTAAACTCACACTGTAGGTTACTCAATATCACTAATATTTTCAGCCACTCAAGCATAGTCAAAATAGAGACTCAAGTGACGACCATCAAATGGCTTCAATCACGCTAACTTGTTTACAGGAAGAAGAATCTTTTTTTTAACTTCACATTATGTTTGATGATGCTGTCACTGACATCGTATCTCAGATAGAACGTCATTAAGAGGCTATGTGAAAAAATAGAATTCTTCAAAGCGTCATATATCATGAAGTACTAACAGTAGGAGTATGATTAGCGGATATGTGTAAATTGAACATATAATTGAAGTTTTGATTAGAGCCAAAACACGATTAAGACACATTTTCTCGATAGAAAAAGAAGCCAAAGTAGCATCCGTCTTTATCGATAAACGCTTGGAACTGCTAAACGGTGAATAATAGAAACACGAGACTTGATTTAAAAAAAGAGATTGATATTTTACAAATTTTGATTAGAGCAGAATTGAACTTACATAAATAGTACAATCACAATTATATAAAGTTTGTTTTACGCTTGCGTCGTTTCAGGCGCCCCATCTCTTTCTCGCGCATCAGGCAGTAATATAAGCTATCACACGCCCATTTCGCTTCAATTATTTTTCGACATAGGCCCTTAAATAGGTATGTAAGTTAAATATAACGTAGTGCACGTCTACCTTGATCTTTATATCTTCGTTATAACACGTGGTATAACATTGGAACATGTTTAAGCAAGTACCTTGAAAATCTATACCTAATAACTTCTAAGTTACGAAATCTCAACAACGAGTAAAGGGGGTTACTTTGATATAGAACGGACGGATGTAGTCGCTGCATCTTGTACGAAGTTACGCCCTCGAGCGATAGTGTTGTGCTTGAAGGTATCGATAAGATACGAAAACCGATATTTTCAGAAGCATAAAGGTGAAAAGTAAAAATTGAGGGGAAAGAGATAGAGTAAGACTTAGAGTCATTTAGCGCAGGTGCAAAAGAAAAGATTTAGGAAGAAAGAAGTATTAGGAACTCAAAAATTAGCATTTCAGAAACTAGACTTTTAGCGAATACTCCACCGAAAAAAGCGTCTCTAAGATTAAAATAAAGTATTTGCTTTAAAACATTAAAATATTTATTTAAAGGAATAAAATAGTAAAAGCACAAATAAAACTTACCCTAAACTTAAACCATTCTAATCATTCTAAACTACAAATTTAACTAATCCTACTTAGTCGAAAAGCCCGCCCCAGGTCATACCTGGCCCGAAGGTGCCCATAATGCTGGCCGCATTTCCGCGTTGAATCGCTAATGATATGCGTTGGGCTAGGTATGACCCGGCACGAGGGCCGTTACCCGCATCCCGTAAACGTTTGCCCAGGTCCCTCATAAAAGTTTTTGCTTCATGACCCCACGGGCCCGCCGTCTCCACAGCGAAGGGCACGAATAAGTAGCTCTGCTCCAAAGTTGTGTAACATTGGTGTTTACGTACTGCTGCCCTTTCCGCTGCCGACCCTGCTACTCGAATGGAACCTCTCAAGTAAGATGCAGCGTACGTACATACGCACGTTGCATCCCATAGAAGACATTTGCCCTTTTGCCACGGCACAAGGGTCAATCCGTCTGGTCTCTTCCCGTCGGTACGGCTCAAACCAGGTGGCTCAGTTGTACAGGGAACAACATTTGCTTTAAATATTACAGGAAAACAGAGATAAAAAGCTTGTTTCGCCACTTCCTGATATGTACCAAATAGCTTATGCAACAAGAATCCTATCATTTATTTGCCATATACTTGTTACATACATACATACATACATAAGCTCACGCCATTGTCCCATGGGGGTAGGCAGAGATATACTTGTTAATAGGTAGATAGTTAACAGTATTGTATAGATTGTCAAATAATCTATACTATTATAAATTTGTAACAGAAGATTGTTTGTACATTAAAGATATTAACAAAAAAAAAATACGATATGGTTTTTAGGTGTCTCTGATTACATATCACCAATTTTTGGATTTTTTGTCTGTCTGTTTGTTTGTTTGATTGTTTGTTTGATCGAACATCACGCAAAAACAACTGAACCGATTTTGATGAAACTTTTTTTGTTTGATAACTTATGATCTAACTTAAAATCTGGTATATAATTTGTGCGGAAGAAATCGCGGGTCAACGCTATTTTAATTATATTTGTTAGCTATGCTATATGAAATTTGTCAGAATGTGATGAAACTTTGCGATTGTTTAAATTAATAAGTTAATATACTTTACTCTTCATCTTATTTGATGTATGATTCTAGCGTACAATGCACTGCAAGGCTTCGATGTCCCATTCGGATGCACTCAAAATACAGAAACAGAATGCTAGACCATAGAAGATCATGGGACATCAATTTTGTTACTAATAAACTAGGTATTGTACATTGCACGAAATAGTTAAGTTGAAATATCGATAACAAGGTGACTTTGATAATGGGAACAGAGTGATGTAGTCCAGGAATCTTGTTCTCAGTAATGCTTCAGGGTATTTACTGTTACTAGTGATGTACTGGATGCAATGGTTTCGAAATGTCGAAATTGACAATGGATATTAGGTATAATGTGTAAGGATTAGTGTTACTCAAATGTAGGTATAATTTTTATTCGTAGCCTAAAAATAAAATCTTGTGAACAGCAGCCATCATACATACAAACATTATGGCAAAGATTGACGCCCAGAAATAACGAGGTGAGAAAGAAAACCAACGAAGAATATCGATATCGATATCGACAATCGATATCAACCCACCCACCTCTACCCATCAGCATCTCCAGACTACCGTTCAAGAAGCCATGTTTCCTGAAGGCATTAATAACGTCTATCCCCCGAGCTCAAGTACACAAAATACCTACATTCTAATACATTGTAAACAGAACCTTATGCTGAAGTATAAACTAAATACAATTTATCTTGTCCGTTTCGTTTTTGAAATTGATGCACTGGTTCTATATGGTATCTTGACTTCGTCATGACTTATAACACCAGCTCTTCTAGTATGATTTCCCTACTTGCGCGCGACTCTGCTTTTTTTCACTTGTCGCGGCAAGCACGGCTTACGCTCGATGGAAAGCGCGGGAAGATGTCTCTTACTATGGTTTCTCCCTTTACAATACTAGAGGGGCAGTAGGCCTAATATGCCATCGCCGACAAAATGAGAAAAACTATAACTAACTAACTATATAACTGAGGACGTACATTATCCCAAACCACATGAGTAAATGCCCCACAGAGACAAAGCTTCATACAATCGCTGTGCACTAGTTACTACAAGGCACGGTGGTACGTACACACGGCGACACATCAAGCTATACAAAACAAACATAAGCTGGTCGCGCGACGTTATACGTTACTCGACCTACGCGCGGCCAGACTATTTTGGTTTTGTATAGCTTGATGTGTCGCCGTGCGTACGTGTCCTTTCACCGACAAGCACTCACACGTGTCGCACGTAGAAAAACGGTTAGGCGAGTGGACAATCTATGGGCGAGCGCGTCATGTGATCATTTTGTGCGCTTTTTACAAGCTGTACAGCTTTGTCTCTGTACGGTATTTACTCATATGCCCAAACGGAGATTACGAAACCCTCATTATGGGAATCACACCACGGAACAACTGGGATTCGAACTAAGTGCTTTTGTAGGCGTGATTCCGTGTGATAGTATCACACTTCCTAACCTTCAACTGGGTTTACAAAAGTAAATAGTAGAGACACTTTACCCTTCTTTTTTTAAATTAGAATCCAACCAAAAATGTAAGCCCGATTCACGCTCCATAATCACAAGCAGCGGACGATTTATAATTTCGGATTCCATTCAAAATTTACGGCATTATCCAGTTTTCACCTCCACTTCTCTCTAATGGTGGGCCATTCGAACAAGAACATCGGACATTAGCGTTTATTTGGATTTCAAATTAAGGACACCTGTTGAACGAACGTGTCGCAAACTCAGTTCGTACTAGGGATATTTTAGAGGACCCTACGTATCCGAAGTTATATAGCTAAAAAATTTGTATATATTTTTTAATCATCTGACTTATTTAACAGTTCAGGGGTAAAACTTAAATACTTATTGTAAATTGTAAAACTTAATTGCGTGCTGTATTGTACTTGATTGTATTGTGATATTGTGGCCAGAAAGATGCAGTCTTGAGTATTAAGATCGTATTAATTTATGAAACGTTTTTTTAATGAAAAAATGACTAAATCTATCGACGTGGATGCAAATAGACCCCTTGGGTATTGTATATTTTGCGATTTGAAAGGTAAAAAAATGTGTTTTGTTGATCTGGTGAGCTTAATGTTTAGATAGCTTTGTAATTTTTGCCAGACAAACTTTAAATATTTTGTTTGTACCACGACAACGATGATGTTCATGCTCGTGAGAAGAGGAATTCGCCCTGCAGTATCGCAATAATATATTTTAATTTGCTTTTTACTATGAATTTATATTCGATTTATATCAGAAAAAATATCGACGGATACAATGTAACCATATGCATAACATCTCTAGTTTGGACAGACGGACGTCGCGTCGTGACAATTTGTTTATTTTATGTTAAATTTGCATCCCTGTTTACAGGTGCTTTTGAAGCTTAATGAAGTATTTGTCTCTGTTTGAAAAGATATTCGAAACGGTTTCTCCTTTCAACGTTTGTTCAAAACTTCTGTTTCAGAAGTTTTGCTTTTACGTTTCGCGTGACTCTCAATGAGTCACGCGAAATAAATGAATTTCATTACATAAAATAGCCTAGAATGCCCGTTGTGCCCGAAAACCTGCACGAGAGAGGACCTCAATAAAGCTACACTGGACGCTGTCGGGCTCGCCGAATATCTCACCAATAAAATATAGAAATTGTAAAACAATTGACACGAAAAGAATACAGGGTGTTACAGAAGTAACCGTCCCCGTCCAGGCAGACTCGTACCAATGAGTTTTTCGGAATTTTTGTACGATTTGTAACACCACTGGCTTTTCGGTGAAGGAAAACATCGTGAGGAAACCTGCATGCTTCAATTTCGAGGCATATATTGTACCTACTGTCGGGTACTACGGGCTCACTCCCCGTCACACTGGACAGAGTTTCGATACTACTAGTGAAACGTGGATGTTTCAGAATATCTCTGACTACCCCCTCGGGGAATATAGTCGTGAGCATATGCCTATGCTGTTACAGAAGTAAAAATAAAAATTGAAAACTTTTAAGGGGGTGGTTAAGACCAACAAATAGAATAACTTTCACTATGGGACCAACATGGAAATCGCGAAAAAAAAATCTTTTGTCCCATACATTTAGCGCGAGTAGATCTGTAGTTTATTATGTAACATCGCAAACGCATCGCATCATGGCGATTATGGCAAATCTCCTCATTTTGGGGGAGGCCTATGTCCAGCAGTGGACGTCTATCGGCTGATATGATGATGATGGAACATCCGATTTTTTTTCGCTTTTCGATATTGGTCCCATAGTGAAAGTTGTTTAGTTTGATGGTCTTAACACTTTCGCGGACACTGAACGAGACACAATAGAACTTTTATTGTTATAACTGCTATAGCCGTTCACTGTCCGCGAACGTGTTAACCACCCCCTAAAATGTTTTTTTGTATTTTTGTAACACCCTGTATAAAATAATGTTCGTACAAGGTGCCTAAAAATAATTTCGTCGCTGTAATAATGTTACCTATCTATTATTATTGTGTTACCGACATGCGACATACTGGTATCTAATTATAGAAAACAATAATATCTCATCTAACTAACATTATAATTGTAAAAGTTTGGATGTTTAGATGTTTGAATGTTTGTCACCCAATCACGCATAAACGGCTGAACGGAGTCGCGGATAACAGCTAATATACCTACAGGGTGTAGAGGCAGCCCTCCGCAGACTGAAACTGAACAACTTTCACTATGGAGCCTACATCAGGAAACGCGAAAAAAAATCAGCTGTTTCATACAAAACTGCTGTACCAACCCGACTCAAATGTCAGCTGTTTTTTTCACGTTTCCTGAGGTAGGCTCCATAGTGAAAGTTGTTCAATTTGATGATCTGAGCTCACAGTTTCAGTCTGTGGAGGGCTATTCCTTACACCCTGTAGGTATATTATTAGCTGTTGCCCGCGACTCCGTCTGCGTGCCAAATTTCATCCAAATCCGTTCAGCCGTTGTTTATGCGTGATAGGGCGGACAAACTCTAAAGTGGATACCACTTCAACAACCAATCAAACTTTTTAAGCCGAATAGGACTACCTAATAAAAAAACTAAATAAAAGCTTGTAAAAAACCCATCAGTGTCAATTTAACATCAAAAGTACAAATCTCTGAACCCTCGACTGTCGCAAAATTATCAAAGAAAAGTTAACAAAGGAATTACATCCCTACAATAGGCGATCCCATTTTCCTGCATGTCAGCACCGACTTTACCATTTTAAACGGGAATTCAATGTGAGCCAATTGTAGGTGCTTTTAACATTTTGTAAATACGTTTAGCTTCTTGTTCTTTGAATTTATGTCCTGTCATCAAGTATATTTTAGCATTGTCATTTCGATATTGCTTTATTGGATTAGAATTGGAGGTCACCGAAAATAACACCATGCTTTAAACTATAATAATTTATAAGCATATTATTTTTAAGTTACATCATAAACCATTCATTATACTGGAGCAAATAAAAGGTGTCAAAGGGTGGTGCTATACAAAAACTACAAGATTATAGGAACAGAAAATACTGTCACTGGTTCACTACTGGTTACTGGTATTGCGGGACAAAAGAAAGCACAGTGCTTCTAACAAGATACTGAATTATGTTTTGTTTTAAGCATGACTTATAATTTTCAAATATTAACCTGTCTTATCAACTTCAGCTTCACAACTTGTAGGTACAAAAAACCATAAGATTATAAGAAACTGTCCCTCATGAAAGCACCATGCTTAATATAAGACAACTTATAGTCGCCAAGAAGATAATCAGAGGTACTTACCCATTCTAAATTATTATATTATTCTGAATATATATATTTCACTCGTGCCCAAAGTTTATCCTAGTGTTACAAACTTACACGTGAGCCTGCTGCCTTGATATTGGAGCCTTAAAAAGTTTCCTTACGATATTTCCCTTCACTGAAAAACACGTAGTGTTAAAATCATGCATTATAATCATACATATAAGTAATGCTTAAAATGTCATGTCATTTCTAAGCATGACTTAAAATATTCATACATGAACCATTCGTATGTGTAGTGTGACTTTGAAGGACCGGTTACGGAATAGTGTGATTAGAGAAAGATGTGGTCTGAAATAAGATGTAGTGACTAGGATTGAATAAGGCATGTTGAGGCGGTTTGGCCATGTGTAAAGAATGAGCGAAAGTAGGTTGACGTATGAAATTTACAAGGCAAGTGTGAATGGGATGATTGAAAGGGCCTAGGGCGACCTAGGCGCACGTACGCCGACTAAATCGGATGCGTATTGAAGAAGGGCGAAATAAAATGTACCCGGAACTGAGACGAGCTTGTATGAAGAAGCTTATGGATGTTGAGGAGACGAAAGATGTGTGTCAGAATCGTAGCATGTGGCGATCTGTTGTCTCTGCCTACCCCAATAGTGGGACATAGGCGTGAGCATATGTATGTATGTATGTATGAACCATTCATTACAAAGGAAGTTTCATAAGGTGTAACTACAAAAACTAAGTGTGTTTAGTGTGTTAACTACAAACTTAAACTACTAAATTAAACTAACAGAGCAAAGTTAAAGCAATATTTATGGGGCCCGTTAACATTTTGGCTGCAAGTGCTTCTCGCCTCTTGGCCGGGACACAACAGCTTTTATCTCAATGAGAATTTGTAAGACAGTTTTGTTGCTCCTATCTTAAGTTTTAGTAATACTAGTTGACAGAATGTCCTGAGACAAGAGAGAAAGGGATTTATTTTGTATGAAGACAGGTTATCTATTATACAGGGTGTAAAACTAAATTCGTTACAAATAAACAGGGTGCTTTAGACCATCAAATTGAACAACTTTCTCTATGAGGCCAACACTGAAATCGCAAATAAAATCAGCTGTACATTTGGGTCGAGCAGCAATCGACGCTTTCTATGGAACAGCAGATTTTTTGTTCGCGGTTTCAAAGTTGGTTTGGTTTAAAACACCCCATAATCTATACTATTATAAAACTGTAACAGGAAGTTTGTCTTTACATTGAAGATATTAACAAAAAAAAAGTTACGATATGGTTTTTAGGTGTCCCTGATTCCATTTCACCAATTTTTGGATTTTTTGTCTGTCTGTTTGTTTGTGTGTTTGTTTGTTTGTTTATTTGTTTGAACGAGTATCACGCAAAAACTACTGAACCGATTTTGATGAAACTTTTTTTGTTTGATAGCTTATGATCTGACTTAAAATCTGGTATATAATTTGTGTGGACGAAGTCGCAGGTTAACGCTCGTACATAATAATAATGTATACACTGTTATGTATGAGATACTATCGAAAATACTCCATACTCTACATACTCCAATCTCTATTTCGAAAAAAAAACTGCTAAGAAATTAGTCACAAGTTCTCAATAAGAAATTGTTCTAAGAGAAAATTTTGAAAACATCAAAGAACACAAGTTATCTCAAACAAATTCTTGAAAATCCAATCGAATTTCTGCAGAACAATAATCGAACAAAATGTCATCCCAATTCAGTGTCCAAGTTCGATGACGTAAAAGCGGATGAGCACATCTATTCCGTATACGCAGGGAAGTGGAAATCGGTATCAAAATAACTGGTATTGGATCGGTAATACCAGAAAATGCCTTTAATTTATTTGTATACTTGTTATGTTATTGAGTTGGTATGCCGTCATGAAGAGATTTGCCAACAAGTCATAGAGGCTTGCTGATGTTCCTGGTGATGGTATTGGTAGGATATTAAAGCATAACGAATACTGAATTATTTTCTATCGTTATTATACTTCGTTACTGTTAAAAATACCGATAAATTAGTAACGTACCATGGCATTATTTTTTTTTTCAAAAGCAAGCGAAGTGAATTCAGAATGATAACCACCTCAAAAGCAAGCGAAGCGAAAATTCGGGATGATAACCTATTGAAAATTATCTTAGGTATAAAGACGTATAAACTATTAATTGAATGATTGATTCGGTAGTATTTGATTAATATTTGTTGAGGTTTTGGTATTGGCTCATAAAGTTCAATACTTGTATTTTAAAAGTTAAAGCCACAATAAGCCTCCTCCTCCTGCCTCCGCGTCCAGTCTAATGGTTAAGAACATTGGGCTCTCGACACGGAGGTCGTGGGTTCCATTCCCACAGGGGACACCTAGTGATATGTCACTTTGTGCGTTTTTCCCCAGTTGGTTAGGACATTGCAGGCTGAATCACCTGATTGTCTGAAAAGAAAGATGGTCCCGGCTACTATCTCTGGTTGGTAGTAGACGTAACATTAATACTACGCCACAGGCCGTAAGGCGGTCTGAAAAAACTCTGACACCAGGGCTCTGCCCACAGCCCACACGATAAGAAGAAGACTGAATCTAATTTATATGATGTTTCTTCTGGTACCACAGTGCATAAATCTTTCGTACCAGTTTTTAACAAATATCGGTTTTCCCATCCCTACGCAGGGGACAATCCTCTTAAGGTAGCCGCTTGGAAATATTGAGGGGACATTGTGAGAAACGTCTAATGGAAGCACGGGAAATAGGTCAATTGGACTTAAAAGATGAAAGGAATCAGATGGCAATATTTTATTTGGAATTTTAGTTTTGTTAGAGCTAGTTTCATATTCTTTTTGTAAGGTTGATTTAGTTTCTACCTTTAAAATGCTAAAAGTGAATAGTGTTACATTTGCCAACATAAGGAACCAATTACGATTTAATTTTAATAATGATTATTACTACCGTAGATATAACTCTGGTACTTCATGGTACTTTGCTACATGTAAAGGAAGCAATCTTGTTGTGTTGCGAGTAATTATTATGAAACGAGGGTTCCCCAGAAGCCTCTGCGGTCCAAAATAAAAGATAAACATACCTTGAAATAATTTTCTCTTCAAACGTCCTTACAGACCTGAAACAAATTGAAAACATAATTGAAAAATGATGTAGGAAATTTATTTTTAGAAATACAGATCAAAGAGAACATAACTGCCGTATTTTATGTAAACAAAAACACAATTTAATTATTGAGACTCAGATATGACCTTGAGCTGAGTTAGTCCAGGCTTCATCTTTGGACAATTGTAGTAGAATTTCGAAGAGCATCTCCTTGCTTTAGAAGAAGAGAGCAGTTGAGAGCAAGTTATAATTAGCAAGTTATAATGACACCCACCAATTAACGCTGGGCTAGCATGACATAGTGTACTATTTAGTCAGAGGTCTTTGTATATTTGAATTGGAAGAAGTTTTATTGCGAAAACAGGGTATACAGACTATAAATCAATCACCTGTTTCTCTAATCTTAATAAGAAGTAAGTACGTAAGTAGTGAACCTGCAGGATCCCACTGCAGGGGAGTGGACGCCATACTCTACCACGCAGGCCCAGTGCGGATTGGTGGTGGCAAGTTATTTGTCAACATGCTATCAGATAATTTTCAAGCTGCCTTACAGCCATCAGCCTATACGTGACACTACATGGCATATACCTATCCGAAAGGAGGGCTCTAAATAATGGCATAGTATTAATTACGTATTATTGTAACAGCTAACATAAATGACATCTCTGCGATAAAAGCCCGCACATAGATCAGAAAATACAAGAAAAGACAAGAGGAGAAAATATAAGTAACAACCGTTTTAGTAACAAAAAAAAACTTCACATCACATTAGTTTTAATGCGTTTTAATACTTAATACTTTGAAGAGCAAGTTAGTGAAAAGAGGTCGCATTAGACGAGGTCGTTTATCAATGTGACAGATCATCCCTCGAGGCTCTTAAGCGAGAGCAATGACAAATGTTGCGGTCAGGTAAAAACCAACATATTTCTAAGTTTCACTTAAACCTTCCTCTGATGTGATGGCATCAGAAAGGATATTCCATTCCAAGATCTAGAAAAGCGTAAAAATAATTCATTTTTATGGCAGAGGTCTCAAGATGAGTAGTAGCGTGTTTGGATTTTTGCATAATATCAATATATGCCAAATCTCATGATTGCTACTTTCAACTGAATAGTGGTTGGGAAAATTTAGTAAAAATGTTATTATTTTTTTTGCTCGCCAGCAGTATCGCTAAAAGATACAGACTAAGCTTAGGCATTTCCATGCTTTACTGAAGCACACAGAAGTGGTTCCTTAATATTAAAGTACGTACGTACCTACAAATAATTAGTTTTTTAAGGCTATAAAATTTTACGAAACTCTCTGCGACAAAAATACCCTCATTAACCGTGCATCATTCCATTCGATTCGCTATTCGTTCGAAATTTGAATTCGAGTGAATGACGTAGAGGGTCCGTCTTGATCGACATGAAGAGTGATTTATGAATGGAAGCGGGATCGGATAGGTTATCTACGGCTCTTTTATCGCGGTCGAATTGTCAATCAGAACGGGCGAAGCGAAACGGGAAGCAACCGAAATTTTGACAGCCTATCACCAAGTGTGACATGACAGTAATGGACGCTGAAGCTCACGTCATATTTTGGTGATTTTAGGTTGTTATTAATGTTTTTGGGAACTGGATGTAGTGAATTATTATGGTAAGTAAAGTGAACTTTAGTATACGACTATCAATGTAGAAAAATCGTGGTGAAGATGGTAAGCAAAATTGACATGTGTAGGGTGGCTGAGAGAAAGAGGGTGATGGTTTAACTATTTATTGATGAGCATACAATATTGGTACATCTAACACATACAAACATCCCTAGCTATGCATCAGAGTGGACTGCGTGGCTATCTCACTCTTCTGCTTAGAAGACATAGGTTTTGGAACGGACTGCGTGGCTATCTCGATCCTCGACCTGGCCAGCATCTGAGGACTGCAGTGGCTATCTTTCAGCCAAAGCCGCCTAGCTAAGTGACATTCGCTTTTTTTTTTTGTTTTTCGAATTGACAAATACAGCATTACTCAGGGAGCATCGACTGCTTATTACTGCGGACTATGGGGGGACCACACCAGTGACGGCGAAGCGCCCTGGTAGGTCTACCGAACCAATGCATGAGCTTAAGCAACCTGCCCAAGGGGCACCCCTAAGGGGTACGGACCTCGGCAATGGGCGTTGCTGGGACTACGCGGACTACGATTGGGTAGTGGGGATCGGTGAGAACCGGCCAGTGATGTGCCGGTAGCGTCTGTAGGCGCCAGAAGGAAAAGGAGTGGGCAGAGATCGCGACGAACCCCCCCGGGGACGGTGGGGATTTCGATTTTTACGACGACGACGCAACAAAGAAATGATTGTGTTACCGCCGGCGGTGATCGTGTTAGGGATATTCGCTGGCCCCGTCGGGTCTTATATACGATCCTCGGAGCGCGTGCCGCGTGCATTACGATGGAGAGGGCGGTGACAAGGGCAGCTAGATGTGTGCGAGCGAGAAAGCATTCGAGTCCGTGCGCCTCTCGCTACACATGCCATTAGATCCGACACACAACAAAAATAAAAAAATAAATTATCATTATATGTGAAATAAATATTGGCGGAGTGATTTGAAACCGCGACTTAAACGGTGTTACTCTAACTAACCAACTGAAAATCTTCAATGGCTCGGTAGCTTTATAGTACGAAAGCAAAGCCCCGATTTGCCAGGTTACGGGTTCAAGTCCTGTCCGAGATTTATAGTTTAATCTTTATTGTTTGATTTGAAAATCTTTAATCTATTAGGTCCTTACGATATTACTATTTGTGCCTAGAATTAATCTACAGTTTAGTATTTTGACAATTTTGATTTCTATACGCATTCGTTTAATCATCTTTTTACTGATAATTCTATAGAGTAAAAACCGGTACGCGTACTCAACAATAAAAGTACCGGTAATTGCACGCTCTATTCAAGAAACGAATAAGTGCTAACATAGAAAAGATCTCTAGATGAAGTTCCTTCGCTCTTAAACCTTTTAGTCTGCCGTATTAACGCTGCATTGAATTCCTGTTACTTCATTATCACGACAAAGGACCTCAAAATTTAAAATAAAACCCCTAACGCCGTTTTTTCTCGTATTCAGGACTATTTTTGGAGCACTGATTCCCATTGATGTAAAGGGATGTCCTTCCTGAAGTATCCTGCGCCTGATGCCTGTGCGTTCGAAGTGTACTGACCGTGCCGTGCCGAGGTTCCGTTTACACAGAAACCGTGTGAAAGGGAAGAAAGGGCTCTAAGTCGGTCTACCTACCTATGATATTAGTAAATGTCTTCTGGCTCTGGCACCTCGTGAGACGTGAGTGACATTTAATTTGTTTTCCGCCTTTCTGTAGTTTAGGCGAAAATAACTAAGAAAGTTAATAATTATGGTATTTTTAATTTTAAAGAAACGCTCGGGGCATAGTGGAAGCTTTGCGGTGTTCAAAGCAGTCATTAAAGTGACGTAATGTAAGGCATCATCATTACAACATCGTACAATTTTACCATTTTGCGTTAAGGTGGTTTTAGTCCATACAAAAGTTTGACGCACAATACGCGTAGACGGAATTAATAAAAGTAATATTTTATATATGGAAAAATAGTTTAGAAAATTTAGATGCCGCGTCACAAATAACACTTGCAATTTATAATATAATTACGAAGACATAAATCTTTTAAAATATTGTATGAAAAATTGCAAAGCTTTATATCTTTGTAATTATATTATAAATTGCAAATATTATACGTGACGCGGCATCTAGATTTTCTAAACTGTTTTTCCACATATAAAATATTACTTTTATTAATTCCGTCTACGCGTATTGTGCGTCAAAGTTTTGTATAAAATTGACCCCTCTGCAACCACCTTAAAGATTTTAAGGTGAATTTACGTGTCAACTGGTGATAGGTGTCTAGCCTTGCTGGTGGCTGGTGGCTAGTCTCCGTCATTCGGCCATAGGAACCGAGAGAAGCACTTACACTCTGGCGCTTGCTTGATTTCTGCCACTCGAACTGGCAACGTCGCATACGTCGCGCGCTGTACGAAGTAATAACAACGCTGTGGCAAGCTTCGCTAGGTACATTTTTGCCGCGTAACGTCTGGCAGTAGGTAATTAAAGCCTTCACCATTATTTGCCTTGTACGACTTCCACGGGAAGAAACATGGTGGTCTATTCTCGGAACTACACGGCTTATTAATCAAATACCCTTTTGACATAGGAAATGTCTTTTCGTTCGCTCCAGCACGGCTAGCATGCCACCCACGACAAAGCGTTTAAACGAGAAAAACGTCATGCGGGCTCTTTCTGGCATACGTAAATTAATAAGGATGGAGGTAAATCTCGATTTTTATCGTTTTCTCGGGGGTGGCATGCGAGGCCTACGATATAGGCCCCGATTTCCCGAAAAAGTGCGATCCCCTTATAGTATCTCGGATAGTTGTGAAGATATTGTTACGAGCGACGGGTTTCGGGATTGGAGTGAAACGCTAAGTCCAATTTATTTACAGAGTTTATTGGGTTACACACTTACACACGGACCACCTCGCAGAGGTTCCCCTTTTAACAGTCCTCCTCGCGGGGGTTTCCCCTCTCACCACTTTCAATGTTCACTACGTCACGACGCGCGACACGCTATGACGTCACGACGCACGGCACTATGACGTCACGACACGCGACACACACTACACTGCACTAGACTGACACTTGTCTACTCACTGTTCCACGTTACTTTGCACTTTACTTTTCACTAGTACTTTTCTACTTTTACTTTTCTTCCTTTTTGCTTCGCACTTTTCACTGTTAAATCAATACTGACTCGCATCCGCAAACTCGCGGCCTTAATACCCCTTAGAATTTTCTAGATGCCCGAATTTCGTTAGTCTTTTCTTTATTCCTTTGTTCCCTTCCGGATATTTCCGCCTTCCTTCTCGAATTTTCCTTATCACGCCCCCTTTTATTGTTCCTTTACAAATATTTCTTCTCTCTCTTCGTTCTAGAACATTCCTATTGTTTTTGGTTCCTTTGAAATATTCCTTCTCTCTCTGTTTTCTAGAACATTCCTAAACACGCCCATTTTCTGTCTCTTTCCAAATCTTCTTACTCCCTCTTACTTTTCTAGAACATTTCCAACAACAATAAAATCTAGAATTATTTTCGACGAGTCTCGAACCATCGACCCCCGGCACGGGAGTCCATGCGTCGACCGCCGAGCTACGAAGCTTGTTGACAGACCGGCCGAATTTTTGAATGCCTTTCTATAGCTGCGTCATTTCACAGCATCCGTGACAATATGATATTCAAAAAAGGCTCAAAAGACGCGTATTTACGAGAGCTGGGCGGTGCAAAAAAAATTATTCGAGAAAGTCAAAAATGAAAAAGTTCTGGCCGAAATAGTAAAAAAAACAATTTCTTCCGAATTTTTGATTTTGGCGCTCGATATTTTGGAAGCAAAGAATAATGTCAAAAACTTGAGCAAAATTCTTTTGGCCTCTAGTCAGCTACAATTTGAGCCTAAAACAAAGGCGATAGAGTTAAGTGTTTGCCCTGTAGCCCAACCTTTTTGAGACAATATTTTTTCGAATTCCGTAGATTCATTTCCAATATGCTCGATAGTCGTGTAAGGCACGAAACCTGTAATTTTATAAACATTAAAATCTTTCTCATAGCCTGTCCCCATTTTACAAGGGTTGACCTGTTAACTAGAAGTTTCTAAGACAGGATGCGGAGTAAAGTATGTACTTAGGACTATAGTCAATTAGGACTTAGCTCTAGTCACCCTTGATGTTCTTTGCGTGATCTGGAATAATTTCTTTCGAGAAACAGTTGAAAATGAAGTAAATGGAAGGTCTAACTAAATGTACTGGAACTTTTCTAAATAAAAGAGCGACACAGATATAGATTAATTTAACATTTTGTGCACTTAAAATCAACGAATCGGACTAGGTTTTTTTAACCTAGAATTAAACATTTTAACATGATCTTACCGCGTTTTGGTAAATAAGGTCTAACAAAATTAGGTGAAAATATTATAAGGGGATGATTAGACCATCAAACTGAACAACTTTTTCTATGGGACCGATATTGAAATCGCGAAACAAAATCAGCTGTTCCATACAAACAAACCTACTCGACCTAAATGTATGGGACAGCAGATTTTTTTTTCGCTATGTCAATATTGGTCGCATAGAGAAAGTTGTTAATTTTGTTAGACCTTATATTTGAGATCCCGTGATCATGGCAGTTGTAACACTGCCGAAATATCGGGAACTCAAATATACCAAAACTCGGTAAGAACCCGTTAAAAACATTAGTTCTAGATTAAATAATAACCGCGTAACTCTCAAACACTGGTTTTTTGTTGTTGCGAGACTGTATCTATCTATACTATTATAAAACTGTAGCAGGAAGTTTGTCTGTACATTGAAGATATTAACAAAAAAGTTACGATATGGTTTTTAGGTGTCCCTGATTCCATTTCACCAATTTTTGGATTTTTTGTCTGTCTGTTTTTTTGTGTGTTTGTTTGTTTGTTTATTTGAACGAGTATCACGCAAAAACTACTGAACCGATTTTGATGAAACTTTTTTTGTTTGATAGCTTATGATCTGACTTAAAATCTGGTATATAATTTGTGCGGACGAAGTCGCGGGTTAACGCTCGTAGTTAATAAAACGGAATAAAAATAGCGAAAATTTTGAATTAAAAAAAAATTGTTCTAAAGTATTTTCTATCTTGGGGAACATATTTTTTTAAACAATAAATATTTTCTTGTAATCGGCTGGGAACCGATGTTTTCCCTGGTGGTCCCTGGTAGGTCCCCAAGTCAGCAACCCAAAAAAAGATTAATATCCATTTGGTCTGGACTGGTCTGTGTGGTCCTCTTCTCCTGCATATAAATTTCTCAATCAGACGAATGAACTTGTAAACATAACAAACAATTAGTTTACCCTACTAACTGTATTTTAACGTAAGCTATTTCTTTTGCGCAGTAAACCATATAATTCCCAATCCCGACAACAAAGGGAATATTATGGCCCATTTCTAAAAAAGGAACGTTCACTAAATTCACTTTGCCTTCTTCTCTTATGGGAGGATAGGTCGGTGGGTTGAATAGTAAAACAGCGTATCTGAATTTGAGTAGGTAAAAAGCATAAACTTAATATTATCGCTATTTCCCTTGTTGATATTACTCCCGTGTAAAAAAGAAAAAGGCGTCATGGGAATTTTCACAGATTTTTTTTTACTTACTCAAGTAGTAGGTAGTTAATTTAAAGTGCGATTTTTTTAGCGTAAATAATTAATATAAGTACATTTACCACCGTAAATTGTTGGCTGAGGTCATTCGCTTTCGTACTTTCATCAATAAAATATTACTATGTACTTAGTACTATCGATTACGGAAAAAAAAGTACTAATATACAAAACTAGCGTTAACCCGCGACTTAGTCCGCACAAATTATATACCAGATTTTAAGTCAGATCATTAGCTATCAAACAAAAAAAGTTTGATCAAAATCAGTTCAGTAGTTTTTGCGTGATGCTCGTTCAAACAAACACACAAACAAACAGACAGACAAAAAATAAAAAAAAAATGCTGATATGGAATCAGGGACACCTAAAAACCATATCGTAACTTTTTTTTTCTTAATATTTTCAATGTACAGACACCAGACACACTTCTGTTACAGTTTTATAATAGTACAAGATATAAAAAGAAATTGCTCCTGCTACTACGCAAATAGGGACGCTAAGTAGAAAGTACAACTTATTTTACCTATACTACTATTTCTCGGCCCTTTTTAACGATATAACTTTTTAAAAGGTCTTTCGTCAAAAACCTAAAAGAAAAAAAAATCTTTTTTTCTATTTGAATCGAATCACCATGCTTAAGCATCACTGAAATTGAACTATGTAAATGTATTTAAATTATCGTACGACTGTATTCTTTTACATGGGAGAGAAATTCTTTGCATCATCTTTTATTCGTTATTAATTTCATCCAGATTTTGTTTAACAATTTTGGTGAGCATGTAGATTCTTTTTCCTGGAAAACCTTTTTAAATACGAAGCATTGAGCAAAACTTATTCAATTACAAGAAAATCTGCGCTTCACAGATCACATTTTTCTAAGGCAGATACGGGGTTATACGGATAAGCGGGGAGCTCATTCAATTTTTCGTTTTCTCCTCCTATTCAATAATATCTCGATGGCGCGGAAGTTACAAAAGAAAATAAATAGACGGAGCGCTAAGGGACTTAGCTTACTGTAACTTAAGTTAAATTCCAGTTAAGTGCATGGGAAAAAAATTTCCTTTTCAGAGTTGGGTCTACAATATTATATCTATACTAATAGAAAACTGTAACAGAAGTGCGTCTGTACAATGAAGAAATTAACAAAAAAAAGCTACGATATGTTTTTTTTTTGAGCGACGGTGGCGCGTTGCGGAGAGTTACGGAAACCCAATTATGGGGGTACGGGTTCAAATCCGCACGGACGACATGCCATGTTCCAATGAGTTTTTTTAACTTATGTACGTAATACCGTAATGCTCTCAAACGGTGAAGGAAAACATCGTGAGGAAACCTGCATACGCTGAAGAAGAAATTCAGATGTGTATGAGAAGTCTACCAATCCGCACTGGGCACGCGTGGTGGACTAATGCCCATACACCCTCCCTGAGGGTAGGCCTGTGCCCTGCAGTGGGACGTTTATAGGCAGATGATGATGATATATGGTTTTTAGGTGTCTCTTATTCCATATCACCAACTTTTTGATTTTTTGTCTGTCTGTTTGTTTGTGTGTTTGTTTGTTCGTTTGAACGAGCAACACGCAAAAACTACTGAACCGATTTTGATGAAACTTTTTTGTTTGATATCTTATGATCTGACTTAAAATCTGGTATATAATTTATGCGGAAGAAGCCGCGGGTTAACGCTAGTTATTTATAATCTTATAAACTTCAAACTCTATTGCGACACAGATAATATAAAGGAGGTGAAAATTATTTTAGATAGAGCTCTGTGATCTGCCTATGGGCATCCAATATCTAATTTGAGAGAGGGCATGAAGAACATTTACTTTACAACTCTACAAAGACAATATTTATAATATGAATAGACTTAAAAATATTATAGCACTTGACTTCTTGACTTTTATGTTTTACCTTAGATTTTTAATGTTCGTTTTTTTTCTATATTTTTATATGTGGGATCTTGTTGTCAGCATATTTGACCATCAATTTGTCTTTGAAGAAACGAAACTGTTATTTAGCTGTAAGTTCTCCAAAAAGTAAATAAATAAATAAAATAAAATATTCTACAACATTATGGGTCTTTTTATGCTGACAGTTTTTAAAGGGGATGATCAGACTAACAAGTGATCAAGTCTCTATGGGATTAATATCGAAATTTACAGGGATTTTGATACGGTTTTTATTAATAGATAGACTGATTTACGACGAAGGATTGTGATACCATCCGTGCAAAGCCGGAGCAGGTCGGTTGCAATATGTAGACATAATATAAAACAGTTCCGTGACTGACTGACAGACAATGCACAGCCTAAATCACTGAAGATAGAGACAGGAAATAATTTGTTAGCCCAGTCATTTTACGGAGTTTTATTAGGAGAGGTGGGAAGTAATTATTAATTGGACCTTTAAACCGTAACCGGTATCATTTAGTTACAAGAAGACTATCTGAAAACATATTTAAAAAAATTCGATACGCAACATAGATATCAAAATTGTGAGTACTTGAAGGCTTTGAAATTAATAAAATTAATACCAATGCACTCATTTGAATTAGGTTGAACCGTTGAACAATATAAATTATTTTTGAGCAATAAAATAGGCATTGAAATTTAAATTAACAAAATAAAAAAATTACTATCAGGTTTTTTTATAACGAGATAATAGCTAAATTTAAAATTTGGAACTGTTGCTGACGGGATTTTTTTTAATTTTGGTACATTTCTAAGGTCAAATTGGCTCTTAAATACTATACCGAAAAAAAATATAAATTACTCATTAGTCCCGGCTCAAACCGTAAAATGACTGGGCTATTGTATGTAAATCAATTCCTAAAAGACTGCAACAGGGCGTTAAATTATCCGAAATCCACGCAAAAGAAATCGCGGGCTAAAGTTTTTGAATATAGTTGTAAGTACTGCAAAGCTCATTAATTCATGCAAAACAAGCAATTGTTGCCGGTACATTTGAAACTGAGATCCTTGAGTCTATCCATTCACTTCCATCTGATATCGAGTGTACATATTGCCTACACAATGTTTCGAAACTAAACAACTGGGCCAAGAACGCTTCCTTTCTGCCAGCTCTTAGATTTGCAGTAGTAGAATGTTTATATAAATTACTTGTTAGTTAGTAAATCCGTACGGTCTTTGAGAGTAATGCGCTTACGCAGTTACTACCTAGGTACACGTATATCTATGTTTATCTTATCTTTTATCTAAACAATCTAATCTAAATCTGCACTATTAAAAAACTGTAACAGAAGCGTGTCTGTGCATTTGAAGATATTTACAAAAAAGGTATAAATGGTGTTTAGATGACCCGGAATCGAAATCACCTATTTTTGGATTTTTTGTTTGTATGTTTGTTAGACTGACCACACGACATCCTATGCACGTCTTCATTCCTCCGCCGCAAAGGCTGCCAAAGCCGACGCAGCTTTAAGAAGTGTGTCGACCCACCGAAAACTGGCCCAGCGCAAGCGAGGTGTACTCTATGGCGACAAAACGTGTCCCTCCCAACTCCATTTGTGTCGCCGTCTGAGAGCCTCCCGCCTGGACTTGATTTGCCTTGGGTGACCTGAAAATCCTTAAACCGACTTCGAACCCAGGTCGGTCGCAGTAAGGACAACATGGTCAGGTGGGGATTCTCGGATGCGCAAAATGCGACTTGCTTGTGTGGAGCTCCACAAACGATGGCCCATCTCACATCGTGCCCTGCGTGCCCTAACACCTGCACGCAGCTGGAGCTCATGACTGCTAGCGACGGTGCAGTATCGGTTGCCCGATTCTGGCAAGGTACTATATAGCGAATTTGTTCAGAATTTGAAGTCGACACGATAAGAAGAAGAAGAGCATCACACTAAAACGTTTGGGTTAATCCACTCTGATCACGTGAACCGTTGCTTGTGGAAACGGATCACGAGCGAAAGATGCACTCTGATCACGAGATCAGTTTCGCCTAAAATAAAATGCATGGTTTTGTAGAATTCGATCGCTTGATCCGATTCCACCGAAATAATTTTGATGAATTTTTTGTGTTTAAAACCTTGTGATAAAGACTTGGTATTATAATATATAAATATATAATAAAACTGGTATTATATTTTTCAACACACTTGCTCATAAAATGGCCCTTATTTCACCGCAATTAGGCACATAATGACACCTATAATCAAACTGTGACTTTTTCATTACTATTATTCACAAGTGAGTTATAGGTTAGAGTAGTAGGTATCTAAACTTCTTGGTTGAGTTCTTGAGTTGCTTTGTTCTTAAAAAAGTTTCGATACAAAAAAGATTCTCTAAACTTTTTATTTACTAAATAAAATGATTTTTCATTATTATTTTCTTCACAAGTGTGTTGAAAAACGTCGTATGATACACGTGTGTATTGATGATTACCGTCCTCGGCTCTCTTAAGACCCTCGCCTACGGCTCGGTTCTCAATGGCGCCTCAGCGGTAATCACCAACATTACACACTTGTACCATAATGTACTATTATACAGTTTTATATGATGACGGGAGACGATGCGGACAATGTCGGGGACAAAATCTAGTTATAAACTAAAATTGTCCAAAAAGTTTTTTTTTTTTAAATCTTCATTTAAAGAGCTTAGTCAATAAATGACCATGCCGCTCTGTAAGTAATACAATTATGGTACATCTACTATCTACAACTAACACCCCTTTTTACCAGTTTGTATAGTGCTTTTGCCAGATCCGACAGAGGAACGGCCAAAAAGATTTTGATTCCACTTTAAATTAATTTTTGTGGAATTTATTAGTTGACTCATTCCATTTTATTTATTTTAGTATACGTCAAAGGGCGAAGGCGAAAATGCCTTCCCGATGGAATTATACAGGGTGAAATTGATATCATTAGCATCCTTTTAAACTAAGAGTATACCCATCAAACTGAACAACTTTCACTATGGGAGCTAACCGATCGGAGCAAAAAATCAATTTCACCCTGTATATAAGGTCTAACAAAATTAGCTGAAACTATTTTAAGGGGATGGCTAGACCATCAAACTGAACAACTTTCTATATTGGACCAACGAAATCGCAAAAAAAAATCTGCTGTCCCATACAATTCAGTTGAGTTATGTTAGCAGTTTTGTATGGGACAGCAGATTTTTTTTTGCGATTTCTTTATTGGTCCACTATAGAAAGTTGTTCAGTTTAATGGTCTGAGTCTCAGTGAATGGTCCCTTAAAACAGTTTCAGCTAATTTTGTTAGACCTTATAGTGTATTTAATCCCATCGCCAAAGAATTTTAGGTATTTAGTTCTACGAGTTTTGGTTTCCTTCGATTAGGTATTTTTGTAAAGAAAATAGCGTGAATTCTACCAAAACCGAAATAAACCCTAACGACAATTTAACATAAAGCATTCAAACAGCAATAATATTAGAAAAGGATTGTTTTTGCTGATAACGTTAATGTTTTTGTGCTCACGTCAAACTACTGAATTGTATACCATATTTCAAAAAGAATGTTTTAACATGTAAACAAAATGCCTCAGAACTGAAAGTTTGGCCTAACGTGGTATGAAATTTGATGTAGCAGGATCTACATTTTGTATCAGCACTAAGCTTACTATGTCGTAAGAGTGTCGTACGAGGGTCGTAAGAGTGTCGTAAGAGTGTCGTATGAGTGTCGTAAGTGTGTCTTAAGAGTGTCGTTACAGTGTCGTAAGCATTCTCAGCTGGGCTGGCACGTTGCACGTGGTATGGCTATATCCCGTCTTTTATCTCGTTCGTTCACGCGCAAATAGAATAATAGAATAGATAGCGCTATATCAAGCTAGCATACTCTAGCTATGCTGGTTCTCTGACCATCGTTTGGCTACCGTTGATAGTTGTCAGAAAAAGTTAATAAAAAAAGACTATCGTTCCATCTAACGGCCGTAGCATGGCAGCGTGATATAGCGCTATCGCGGCTTAGCTCTCTTTCTATTTGCGCGAGAACGAACTAGATAAAAGGCGTGATATAGCCTTATCCCGCGCATCATACTACGGCTGCTGGAGAACTAAATAATGTAATAAGAGTGAAAATTACAACGACAGCATTACTTAGAAAAATGTTTACAGTTGTAGCTAAGTTTCTGAACACCCTGAAAGGGATTACGGTCGAGTGTTCAATTTGTATAATTAGTGTCGGATAAAAAAAAAATTACTTTTGTTGGTTTACATTTTAAGACTTTTCTATTGTACTATGACATACCTACATTCCCAAATGATTTATGTTTCCTAAGTACCTAGGTGGTTTATTTGGAAACTAATGTAAGTACTAACCGATTACCTAGAATTTTTGGTAATTACCTAGTCTAGCAGTTTAGTGTCCCGAGGTGAATCTGATGATTTTCTTTAACCTTCAAAACTTACTGCTATTAAAATTTGATGTTAGTTTACTTAGGTAGGTATATTATGTAGGTATTAGATACAAACCTATTCCACGCCCATCCAAAGTGTCTTTTCTTATTAAGAAAAAAAAAGTAAAAAGTAAAAGAAAGTAAAAAAAGTAAAAACATAAAAAAAAGTATGCTGCTCCATACAAAACAGCTGCACCTACTCGACTCAAATGTATGAAACAGCTGTTTTTTTCACGTTTCCTGAGGGTGGCTCCATAGTGAAAGTTGTTCAGTTTGATGGTCTGTATTCACCGTTTCAATATTTGCCAGTATGTCGCAGGCTTTTAATAAAAAAACCTAGGCATGTGATCAAAATAGAGAGTTCAAAACTTCTTTTTTTCTTCATATTATTTCTTCCAGTTTTGTTAATATCTAATTTAATCTGTAGATTAATCGATTGTATACTCATCTTCTTGTATCGGGTTCTACCGGAGGTTGGCTACCATTAGAGCTATTTAATTTAATTTAATTTATTTTTATTGGCTATCAAACAGCAAATTAATTAATTTCTAATACCAGTAATTTAAATTTTACAGCGGCAATTACATAATAACACGTTTTAAAAACTGAGGTACAAAGGACAAAACGTAAAAAATATGAAACTATAGAGAAATAATAAGATAACCTAGCATTTGAACTAACTGCTTTTACAGGATATTTTTTTTATATTTTGTCTATATTTTTTTATTTTTTTTACAATTTTCTTTAAATAGTAAAAAAAATAAAAAAATATATACAAAATATAAAAAAGAGATGAGCTTGGTTCTGTTCTTTTGTTACATTGTTATTTTTTCTTTATTATTTTCTCTTTATTGTTTGCAATGAGGCTACATCTTCGAAAGAGCCTAGCCCTCATCACCCAGGAATACCTAGACTGAGGGTTAGAGTGCTATATTTATGTAACTACAATAAGTTTATTGCAAAAATAAATATTTTCTCATTTTTTTCTTCATATATAAGGTCTAACAAAATTAGGTGAAACTATTTTAAGGGGATGATCAGACCATCAAACTGAACAACTTTGTCTATGGGACCGATATTGAAATCGCAAAGAAAAAAATCAGCAGTTCCATACAACCTACTCGACCTAAATGTATGGGACAGCTGATTTTTTTTTCGCGATTTCAATATTGATCCCATAGAGAAAGTTGTTCAGTTTGATGGTCTGATCATCCCCTTAAAATAGTTTCACCTAATTTTGTTAGACCTTATATATATTATTTCATATATATATTTTTTCTTCATATAGTTTTAATAACTGCTGAACCCTGGAGACTGCAGCCCTGAACAGTGAGGTGGTGTATATTACTGTTCCTAATTTTATATGTTTCTGTATTTATACACCAAACTATGTAAATAATTTATTGGATTTTAAAAAACCTTTTTTTAGATAAGGTGTAAAGCCTACTTATGAAAATGTATTGGATATGGAAAGTGTTATAGCTAGAAACTAGATTTTATCATTACCCTAAGAAAATCCAGAGTTTAAATCAAAACCCTAGTACCTATACCTATGTACAGTCATCATCAGATATATCATAGCAAACAAGGTGTTCAAATATATCTAAGCAGTTCTAATTTTCAATAATTTCTTTACACGTAACAAATTAAAAATATCGGAACGCCCAGAATATCAAATATATCAACGCAGCCATGGTGATCATAAACATCTGATCAGTTTAGGAAAAAAGACCTCAAAAAGACCTCCGTTGTTACACATTTCAATTTTAAATAATTTTGAAAAAATTATTGAAAATTAGCTGTTCTGAATTATTTATTTAAAGGAATAAAATAGTAAAAGCACAAATAAAACTTACCCTAAACTTAAACCATTCTAAACATTCTAAACTACAAATTTAACTAATCCTATTTAGTCGAAAAGCCCGCCCCAGGTCATACCTGGCCCGAAGGTGCCCATAATGCTGGCTGCATTTCCGCGTTGAATCGCTAATGATATGCGTTGGGCTAGGTATGACCCGGCACGAGGACGGTTACCCGCATCCCGTAAACGTTTGCCCAGGTTCCTCATAAAAGTTTTTGCTTCATGACCCCCCGGGCCAGCTGTTCTGATATTTATGGCAAAATACATGTTTAGATATAATTGGTAACATTTACTGTAAGGTATTTATTGAAAATAAGCACTGTTCAGAAATATTTGAACACCTTGTACGCTACGATATATCTAATAGCGACTGTACCTAGAAGGTATACATATAAAGGGTGTTAGGGTAAACAGTTGCATTACTTCAAGGGATGATTATACCCATGATACTGAACAACGTTCCCTAAGAAACCTATAATAAATTCGTAATTTTTTTCGACTTTTCATACGAACGTTCGATTAGCTGATTGCATTTAATACGGGAAGTCCACACTTTTTTTTAAACTTTTTTTTTAAATTAATATCAATGTTTCTATAATAATAACAAAAATCTAACAATAAATCAAAAACAGTTGTTATACATCAAGTTGCGTTACAAACGATCGTTAACTATAATGAGATTTTGCAGTAAGGGTTTATTTGATTTATTGTCTATTTTTATTATTTCGAAACTGTTTCCTAAAGCACATTAATGAATATTTTTAGAAATGTATAATTATTTTGCTCTCTTAAAAGGTATTGGCCTAGGCCAATGAATGAATGAAATACAAACTTACGCCTGTTCATTCTCTTTCGGGGTGGTAAGCAACCTCGATACAACTACCAACTCACTTATTTCCTGAGAAATATTCTTAATTAAACCCAAAATAAAGCTTAGGGTATGTTTTGCTTGTTATAGTTTTGTGCTATTTTATTCTTTTAATAAACAATTCATTTTAGTTCAAAAAACTAAAAAAAATAAGTAAATTAAAAAAATAAAAATTTAAAAAAATGATGTTTTTTTATATAAAAAATTTTCATAATACACATTATTACCATAACTTATTTGTATGTAAGTATGTTAAAATATTATTTTTCAAAAAACGAATCACATTACAAAAACTCTTAACCTACAACAAAAAGAAAAGAAACAATTGCAATAAAAAAGAACAACATTTTTATTGTGTTAAAAAAAATCAATTAAATCTCAACGATAGATCTTTTTACCATCGAGAAAATAGAAGCGAAGGTGTATAAACTATGTTGTTTAATTATTGAGTTTATATAACTATAATAAAGCGTTTAAATATAAAAATACAATCCTAAAAATCTTCGCTAGTTTAATTTTAAAAATTGAATCTCAAAATTAAGTTGCAAAGGTTCCCCTCAAACGATAATGGTCATTCTTTGCTCGAAGTCTGGTCGGACGAGATAGCATTCTTATAACCAGCATTCCTTGCTCACTGCAAAGGTCACTATCCTACAGGACGAACAAAGTTATTGAGAAGATACTGTTACCTTTTTGAAAAGATGGATTGATTTATATGTTTTTTTTTTAACTTTAGTAAAATATGCATCTACTTATATTTAAATATGCTGTTATTGCTAATGAGAAAGCTTAAGAAAATCGAAAAATCAAAAACAGTCTTTCTTAACATGCAAACGGTTTTTAAAGAGTATAATCAGACCATTAAACAGAGCAACTTTCTCTAAGGGACCAACATCGAAATCGCGAAAAAAAAAGACAATGTGGGTTTTGTATGGAAGGTTGGCGCCTTATTTTTCGACGTTGTTTTTGGCGTGGCCATCGACCGAACTTGTATATTTTAGTTCAGAATAAAGTAACAAACAAAACTTGGTATTACATGTATATCCCCAAACTCAGTCCGAACGGAGATATAAGGCATGAAGATGAAAATATATTTATTACGTTTACTTCAAGCCTTTATATCTCCGTTCGGACTGAGTTTAGAGATATACTTGTCATAACAAGTTTTGTATAATATTCAAGTTTGATTGATGGCGGCGCTAAAAAAATAGGCCAATAGAAAAAAGGCGCAAGGTTTGCAGTTTTGTATAGAACAGCTGATTCTTTTTCGAGATTTCGATGTTGGTCCCATAGAGAAAATAATTGTTTGATGGTCTGATCGTCTCCTTAAAAACCGTCAGCATATTGAGAAGGACCCTATACAGGGTTTTAGGGTAAACAGTTGCATTACTTTAAGGGGTGATTGTACCCATGATACGGAATAAATAGTTTTTTTTTGCCAATTTCCTATTGATTTCTTAGCGATAATTGTTCAGTATCATTGGTACAATCACCCCTTAACACTGTCACTGCGGAAATCACGCCTAGTCTAGAATTTTCCATGGAGAAAAGCTTCAATTTCAAACTTCGCAGTGAAAGGGTTAAAGTAATGCAATGCTCTCGCAAATTTATACTCTCATCTATTCTAAGAACAACTTTATTAATGTACTATTTTTTATACTGTGGTAATTTTGGAGAATTAATAATGCATATAATTATATATCTATACTATTATAAAACTGTAACAGGGAGTTTGTCTGTACATTGAAGATATTAACAAAAAAAAAAGTTACGATTTGGTTTTTAGGTGTACCTGATTCCATTTCACCAATTTTTGGATATTTTGTCTGTCTGTTTGTTTGTGTGTTTGTTTGTTTGAACGAGTATCACGCAAAAACTACTGAACCGATTTCGATGAAACTTTTTTTGTTTGATAGCTTATGATCTGACTTAAAATCTGGTATATAATTTAACAATTTATTCAACGGACGAAGTCGCGGGTTAACGCTCGTATATTATAACATTCTAAATAAATGATGTTATGAGATGAGAAAAGACTAGAAAGCTAAATAAGAATCAGGAAAATCGTTCTAGATTTATGTATTTATATGGAACGAAGTTCACCTCACAACAATCTGCCATGCAAATCATTCGACTAATATTGTTATTACAACATAATCTAAATGATTAGACTAGAATGCAACCGCGGCGCGGTCTGTAAAACCGGTTTCAAATGAAAGGGAAAAGACGAGATGTTGTATTGAAAACGAAAGGGACGGAATCTTGACTGGTTTTATCTTCTTGAGAGAAAAGTGTGATTGAGTGAGTTGTAAGGTAGCAAGTTTTTTTACTTAAGAGTTCGTCCATCCCATGGTTGTCTGGAAGAAATCGCTTTTAGTGATAAGACCGCCATTTGTACCCTTACGTTCTTTTTATTCGTTTTTGTCACTGTATATTTTGGTGTGCAAATAAAGAATATTTATGTTATGTTATGTTATGTTGTAAGATTGGCAAGTATAATAGGGTCCTTCTTTATATGCTGACACTTTTAAAGGGGAGGATAAGAACTGTCAACCCTCAAACTGAAAAAACTTTCTCTACGGCACCAAAATCGAAATAGCGAAAAAAATCTGCTCTTCTATACAAAACTGCAAACCTACTCGAGCCAAAAGTATGGGACAGCAGATTTTTTTTCACGATTTCGATTTTGGTCCCATAGAGAAGGTTTTTCAGTTTGATGGTCTGATCATCGCCCTTAAAAAAGTGTCAACATATTAAGAATGAACCTGTATTTCTTTTTTGGTGCTGTATGAGACGACTAAGGGAGAGGGTTTCTTATACAGTTTTCATAAAAAGGCGAATGCCTCATCTATTTGTAGTTTGCTAAAACTTAATTTTATCAAAGTACCCGATTTTGTTTTTGGTGTAGTTACAAACTTCAAACTACTGAAATGAATGCTAGAGACGAATGGAAGAAGAACAAAGAAGAAGGCTTCACCTATTTGTGGGTCTATGGTGAATGCACTGCGTAAGAAAAGGATAAGTAAATAGGTGTAAATAAAAATCATAGTAGCATAACATTACACAACATAAAAGCGCATTAATCTACAAAAACAAATAAAACCCACTCGATTCTGAAACAAATCGAATGGCGAGTCAATTTCGAATGGAACATGTGAAATGAACGAACGAGTGAATGATAAAACTACTAATAGGAAGGGAGACGTAATCAATCACTGATATCTGCGAATGAATCTAGCTTGAAATGCTCAGAACCGTTCAGTTTAATTTGCATTTTAGTTTGTTAGTTGATTGAAATTTGCATAATTTTTTATTATCTCGTAGAAAAGAGCGCCAATGGCGCGTTGTGGAGAGGTATAGACACTGAATCACGATGGTCGTTTCAAATCCGGACGGACGGCATGCCATGCACCAATGAGTTTATCTAACTTATACATAACATGAACTGCTCTCAAACGGTACAGGAAAACATTGTGAGGAAACTTGCATACCCTGAAACAGAAAATTCTGACGAGTATGTGAAGTCTACCAATCCACATTTGTCACGGTGGTGGATTATCGTCCACACACCATCCCTGAGCGTAGGCCTGTGCTCTGCAGTGGGTCGTATATGGGCTGATGATGATGAGGCTGTTGCAGAATTTCCACAGAGTGTTGAATTAATGCATTCCTCCGCTGCTATACAAAGGGTTTCTCACTTTTGTTAAATATTTCGCAATGTCCGTATGACATTGCGTTTCCATGCTTTATTTTGTCTACCCAGAAAGAAGCCACATCTGCCACGTTTTGGTTTTAAGTAAACGTACTTGCATCAATCACATGTAAGTATTCCATTGAGTCTTGGTGTGCCCTTTTCTTTCCTGTAAAGAAGATTTCACAGACACTGAATTATTATGTTACTCATCCAAAAAAACTAGCCTTTTGCTTCCGCCCTACTTTAAATAGCCGAGTCATTTTACGGTTTGAGCCGGGACTAATTAGTAATTTACTTTTTTTTTGGGTATAATATTGAAGAGCCAATTTGAGCCTAGAAATGTACCAAAATTAAAAAAAATCAGCAACAGTTCCAATTTTAAAATTTACCTATTATCTCGTTCTAAAGAACCTGATGGTAATTTTGCACATATTTAAGGCTTTACCATTATACATACTACAAACATGGTGTGTATATTTTTGTCTACTTAGAAGGTTTTGAAAAATACATTCGTATTTTCTAATAAATACCTCATTTTTTAAATTTCATTGGCTATTTTATTGCTCAAAAATAATGTATGTTGTTAAATATAAGTCAAATGGGTGGGTGTTAATATTATTAATATTAATAATTTAAAATCCTTCTGGGACACATAATTTTGATTTCTATGTTCTTCTTCTTATCGTGTCGACTTCAAATTCTGAACAAAGTTGCTAAATAGTAGCTTGCCAGAATCGGGCAACTGATACTGCACCGTCGCTAGCGGTCATGAGCTCCTCCTGCGTTCTATGTTGTGTAGCGAATTTTTTTTTAAATATGCTTTAAGATAGTCTTTTGTCACTGAATGGTTCCGGTTACAGTTTAAAAGTCCAATTAATAATTATTCCCTAACCCGCCTAACAAAACTCCGTAAAATGACTGGGCTAAAACCTTATAATGCCCTACCTTCAATCCAGTTCTAGCTACGGGTCTGATTCCATTTAGGATACCTTTTCAATGAATGCAAAATCTCTAGCAGTCTTTTTTGTGACATTCTTCACCCTAAACTGGAATCCAACATCCGTTTAAAGAACCCTTATTTCATCACATATCTATCGTCACTACAGATAATCCTCGCCTTGTATATAGCTTCTCGTTACACTAATGCATCCTCTTTATTTCTTTCTGGAAAACGGAGGCTCCAAGATTAATAGCCAGATTTCACGGCGAGTTAGCTAAGATAATTCAGAGCGATTTTTTTCACGTTTCCGACTTCGTTTCCTAGGAAATCGTTTCATTGTTTTCATGCCAGCTTTTTTGTTGGCAATGTTTTTCCGTTTAAGTATTTTAACAAGTGTCATGAGTGTTTAAGAAGTACGTTATATCTCGATGAGGTTTTTTTGGCAAAATCTTGGTATTTAATTCTATTAGTAAAACTGGGGGTTGGAGAGACAATTTTACGCTGTATAAAGTTTGGAGATTGGAGTTAATCGACAGACTTTGGCACCCGAAGAGATTGAATAAATGAGATATACTTTGTAGTAATGAATTTGCTCATTCATTTTGCCGTCTTTTATACAAATGTTTTAAAAATTTTGCAGAATGTTTTAATTATAAAGAATAGGATAGTTTAAGGTCCAAGTCCAAAATGTTTTAGTTTACTGATAGTATAACAATAATTATGTTTTGTTTTTAATAGGTATTTTGCTGTGCCTTTACAGGGTTTGTTTGTGTGCTGCTGTATTATATTCTTCAGATCTCGTGTAACCACATAATGCAATAACTAGTTATGAGTATGATTATGATTTGGTTGAATACCTACCATTTTATTTTATATTTTTTTGGTGTGCAATTAAAAATTATTGTATTATATTTGAGGTATTCAGAAAGCTATAAAAAAGTAAGTATACAGGTTTACTTTTAGCATTTGCATAGGCATTTGTATTCAGGAGAAATGAAACATTTTTGAATTCTTTTTTTTTTTAATTCTTTTGCTTTTTTTTAACTTTTAACCCTGAAATCCCTTGGATGATACATGCTTCTTAAGTATCATAAAACTGTAACAGACGTGTGTCTGTACATTGAAGATATTTGAAATCCCTTGGATGATACATGCTTCTTAAGTATCATAAAACTGTAACAGACGTGTGTCTGTACATTGAAGATATTTACATGAAAAAGATTACAGTATATGGTTTTTAGGTATACCGGACTCCAAATCAACCTTTTTTTAGAATTTTTGTCTGTCTGTTTGTTTGTATGTTCGTATGTTTGTAAAAGCATCACGCAAAAACTACTGAACCGATTTTGATGAAACTTTTTTGTTTGATAGCTAATTGATTATTTGTGGTTGGGCTATTGCAAGCAAGGGTCGTTGTAAAACTGAGACCAGCGCTGGTCCGTTGTGTTCGCCCTTAGCTCACCCATATTTTACGCATACCTCCGAACTTATGGTATTTTCTTTAAATCTTTGGGAATGCAGGTTACCTCACGATGTTTTCCTTCACCGCCGAGCTAGTAAATAATAAATACAACCGTACATAAATTCCGAAGAACTTAGTGGTACAGGCCAGGAATCGAACCGTGGTCTCAGGATTGAGGCCTCTTCCGTATGGGCTATCATCGCTCTTAAATCTTAAAAAAAATAGATGGGAAGAGAGGCAGAGGAAGACCTCAACTACTTATTAAGGCACATATAGATGATGAGAAATAGTTAAGACATAAATGACTGTATTTTTGTTACAAACGCAATTGCCAAGTTTGTTTAATGATTTCCTTATTCTCATGCACCATGCTGCGCGGTTAATGTGAAAGAAATGTTCACAATGAAAATGAAAAACAGCATTTGTATCCCCGAAATATATGGGCAATAACACAAACATAAACCTTATTTCCTGACCTTTCAGGGTTATTAGAAAAATTGATACAATAACCAACTACTTACCTATTCTGGCGTATATACAGTTACTGAGTTACACTTGTTGTTAGGGTTCCGTACCCAAAGAGTGAAAACGGGACCCTATTACTAAGCCTACGTTGTCCGTCCATCCGTCCGTCCGTCCGTCCTACCTATTTAGGGCTGTAACTTTTGAACCGTAATAAGCTAGACGGTTGAAATTTTCACGGAATATGCGTTATCACGGCGGATTGGTTAACAAATAATAAAAATTTCAAAAAGTTAACTCAAGAAACTAGTTTTTATCAAAGTTTTTTCTTCTTGCTCTATCGTAAAAACGGTAATACATACAAGCGTCAAACTTGGTGTGAGAGTAAACTCTACACTACATTATAACAACCAATAATAAAAACCGGCCAAGTGTAAGTCGGTCTCGCGCTAAAGGTCCCGGAGAAAACTAAACTTTTTCTAAGTTACTATGTTCTGTGGTGGTGTGGTAAGGAACCCTGCGTGCGGGAGTAGCCCGAATCGCACTTGACCGTTTTTTTTTTATTCGTCTGTCAAACGCAGTCAGGTTAATGTCTCTTTGCCTACAATGCACGCGTAAAGCTAAACTAAAAACGCTTAAAATAACAACGTTTAATAAAAAAAAAAAAATTTTATTTAATTTAAATTTTTGACAATTTTTGAAAATTTGACGACCCGGTTGGTGTAATGGTTATCACGCCGGACTGCCAAATCAGGGTCCTGGGTTCGAATCCCGGTTCGGTCATGGATGTTTATATGTTTGTGCCGTTGTTGTATGGTTTCCATAATAAACAGCCTATTAGTGCTTGCTTGGGATCATTACAATGTATGTGCCTGTGAGCGTTATTTATTTATTTATTTATAATTAACGTGGGTAGGCCTCCCACACGGTGGACCGACGACTTGGTAAAGGCGGCGGGAACCCGTGGGATGAGGGCAGCGCAGGACCGGTCGTTATGGCGATCCTTGGGGGAGGCCTATGTCCAGCAGTGGACGTCCATCGGCTGAGATGATGACGATAATGATTGTATTTAACTAAAAATCTGCAGATTCGCATTTGAAACTACACTGGCCTACAAAACTAAGTATCACACTTTTAAAATTGCAATAACCTTTTAAGTACATAAAATATACTTTCGAAATAAAAAGGACTGGAAAAAGAGTTTAATTTAAAAGGAATAATTACAAAGAAAGCAGATAACATTTGCTATAAAACGTTTTTTATTTTAAATAGGTATATATTTTCTATAGTTTAGAAAAAATTTAAATATTAAAAGTGTATCACTTAGTTTTGGAGGTCAGTGTATTAGGTACTGTACATACCTAGTCATAAAGATAACTATAATACCCACCTATAGTGTATCCCAGTTTACTTTATACTTAAATTTCATATTATTCCATAAGGCAGTGCTAAAGGAAATCTCGAGTTTCAGCCCCTGGCATCGTAATCGCCATATTATGAAGAAAGCTTTTTTGTTCAAAAGAATTCTAACGAAACACAATTTTCTTTTGTGCAACTTTCGTTTTTTATTACGCAAGATCTTTTTTCGTCGTATACGAACAAAATTTTTTATGTATACTAACAAAAAATGGGAGTGTTATGTAATATTTATTTATGTATTTGGAGAAGAGGAGAGGATTAGTGATGTTAGTTAGATATATGACTATGCTTACTAATTATTTGATGGAAAGTGAGAAAAACATCAAACGTCCTGCTGTAAGGAAGAGAGAGTGCATCTGGTGGTTTCTTCTTATCTTATCATATATAAGGTCTAACAAAATTAGGTGAAACTATTTTAAGGGGATGATCAGACCATCAACCTGAACAACTCAGAAAAAAAACAACTTGAAAAAAACTCAGCACCCGGTTTTGTCGGAACTCAAGAGTGATAATTTATTCTTAAAAAGAATCGTTTGCAGTTGATTGTAATAGAAAAAAAATCGTTTGTAGTTGAATTTTTTTTTTTTGTGAACTTGACACCCGACATTGGAAAATGTTTTTTTTTAATATTTTTTCTTATAGATATCGGTATGTAGATGATTGTAGTAACAATTTTTTCGTTTGTAGTAGCCCTAAAAAAATATATATGAACTGAAAAAAAAAATTTTGTGAACTTGGCACCCGACATGGGAAAATTATTTTTTATAATATATAAGGTCTAACAGAATTAGGTGAAACTATTTTAAGGGGATGATCAGACCATCAAACTGACCAACTTTCTCTATGGGACCGATACTGAAATCGCGAAAAAAAATCTGCTGTCCCATACATTTAGGTCGAGTAGAACAGTGCGGGAACAGAGAAGCCTACTTCGTTCTGCCATTCCCATAGATTAATATGTATATTGGATATAGATAGGTAACTCGCCTTGAATTTTCGGACGTCCTAATTGCGTTGCCGCTTATTAGCACTAGGGGGCGCCACATCTATACTATTATAAAACTGTAACAGGAAGTTTGTCTGTACATTGAAGATATTAACAGAAAAAAAGTTACGATATGGTTTTTAGGTGTCCCTGATTCTATGGGGCCAACACTTAAATTGCAAATAAAATCAGCTGTACATTTGGGTCGAGCAGCAATCGACGCTTTCTATGGAACAGCAGATTTTTTTGTTCGCGGTTTCAATGTGGGTTTGGTTTAAAACACCCCATAATCTATACTATTATAAAACTGTAACAGGAAGTTTGTCTGTACATTGAAGATATTAACAGAAAAAAAGTTACGATATGGTTTTTAGGTGTCCCTGATTCCATTTCACCAATTTTTGGATTTTTTGTCTGTCTGTTTGTTTGTGTGTTTGTTTGTTTGTTTGTTTGAGCGAGTATCACGCAAAAACAACTGAACCGATTTTGATGAAACTTTTTTTGTTTGATAGCTTATGATCTGACTTAAAATCTGGTATGTAATTTGTGCGGACGAAGTCGCGGGTTAACGCTCGTATTGGATATAGATAGGTATAATATACAAGACAAGGTATACAAGACAGTGATTGATATGGGCGAAATCTCTCACTACTCCTGCGCAGCGCGTGAGGTGTAGTGCGCTGTTACTCCGATATGAACCCTAGTTCAACATATAGTGCTTCGGAACATAACTGATAGATGGCGGAAGCTGTCTATGGAAAATCAGCGTTCCACTTAGTTTGTACTAAGATAAAATAGCATGGCCATTCTGTCGTAGACTTTCGCGGCGGCTACTCGGTATATTTGCACAGTAGGCCTCGCATGCCACCCCCGAGAAAACGATAAAAATCGAGATGTGCCTCCATCCTTATTAATCTACGTATGCCAGAAAGAGCGTGACGTTTTTCCATAAAGATAGGAAGTACTACGTACTTACACGTTTTTCTCGTTTAAACGCTTTGTCGTGGGTGGCATGCTAGCTGTACAGGCCCTGTACCCGGACTTTCGATGTTCGATATATCGCCACAGTTTTGGTCCGCACTTCATTGTTATAGAGTTGCATTTGAACAGAAACGTTCACGCAATTGCGAAGTTCGTTTGTGCCGGTACATTCGAACTTCGCAATCGCGTGAACGTTTCCGAACGTTTCCGGCCAGGATCGTGTACAATCAATCAATCAATCAAATATACTTTATTTTACACCAAAAACATAAACAGTAAAATACAGAAATAAAATACAAGAGGCACAAAATAAGGCGGTCTTATCGCTAAGAAGCGATTTCTTCCAGACAACCTTAGGGTAGAGGAAACGGTGAAAAGAAGAAAGGTAGGCGGTGTTTCCAGAAAAAAATATCAAAAATCAGCAGTTATTAGTAAAAACAAAAAGTAAATATACAAAATAAACCTATTATAAATACATATATAATATACATACTCATACATAAATACGCGTACTACACAACAAAATACTATAGGAAAACATGAACCACAGATATAGGAAAAGATGTACCTATGGAAAACAGATCGAGGGTCAGTTCAGTTATCAAGGAAATGAGACTTAACTTTTGACTTAAAAACATTCAAGGAAGGTGCACGTCTGATCGACTCTGGCAACAAGTTCCAAAGCCGAACGGCATGCACGGAGAAGGAATAGGTGTAGAAATTAGTGGAGTGGATGGGCATATTGAGGGAGAGGTTTTCAGAGGAACGCAGATGACGGCCAGTGGTGGAGGAAGAGAAAACAAAGCGTTCCTTGAGGTAATTAGGGGTCATGGGATTGAAGAGGATGGAGTAGAGAAGGTTAAGGATGTGAGCTTCCCTACGACGTTTGATCGGGAGCCACTTAAGTCGGGCGCGGAATTCCGACACATGGTCGTACTTACGCAGGCCAAAAATAAACCTAATGCGCAGGTTTTGGAGTCGCTCGAGTTTATTAAGTAGCTCCACAGTCAGGTCAAGGTAGCAGGAGTCAGCGTAGTCTAGGATGGGTAATAGGAGGGATTGTGCAAGCGCAATCTTGGTGCTAGTGGGTAGAAAATTGCGTAGTCGTTTTAAAGAGCTATAAGCAGCAAACATCTTCCTACTGACTTCAGCAACCTGAGTACAATATACGCACATGAGATAAAATATTCAAAGCTCTGTCGCACCCAATGAGCGGAACAGCCTTTGTGTTCTGACATTTGTAAAATCATGAAACAAAAAGTCCGAAGTTCCGTAAAAGAGATCCTGAATTAGAATGGGAAATAGGTTACAACATAAAAATGTTAGCGTATAGTTGGCGTATACAGGGTGAAATTGATATCATTAGCATCCTTTTGAACTAAGAGTCTACCCATCAAACTGAACAACTATTAATATGGGTGCCAACCCCATCGGAGCAACAAAAAAATCTCTCTTCCATACTAAACTGCAACGCCTACGCGACACAAATGTATGCAACAGCAGATTTTTTTTTGCTCCGATTGGTTTGCTCCCATAGTAAAAGTTGTTCAGTTTGATGTGTAGACTCTTAGTTTAAAAGGATGCTAATGATATCAATTTCACCCTGTAGTTATGGACTGTGGTAATATTAGCTATACCTCATCTAAACGGAGTGTCGCGTAATCGCAGTTGGCGCATATCTTGTCTTGGTAAGATGTGTTGATTTATTATTTTTATTTTTGTATTAACATCTAAGATGGGGCGATCCTTGGGGGAAGCCTATGTCCAGCATTGGACGTCCATCGGCTGACATGATGATGATGATGATCTAAGATGATTCCGTTTTAGTAGGAAAAAAGAATCTTAGGGAAAAAAGTCAAAACAGTGCATTTTATAAATAAATAACGCTCACAGGCACATACATTGTAATGGTCCCAAGCAAGCACTATAGGCTGTTTATTATGGAGACTATACAACAACGGCACAAACATATCATCCATGACCGAACCGGGATTCGAACCCGGGACCCTGGTTTGGCAGTCTGGCGTGATAACCATTCCACCAACCACCATCTATACTATTATAAAACTGTAACAGGAAGTTTGTCTGTACATTGAAGATATTAACAAAAAAAAAGTTACGATATGGTTTTTAGGTGTCCCTGATTCCATTTCACCAATTTTTGGATTTTTTGTCTGTCTGTTTGTTTGTGTGTTTGTTTGTTTGAACGAGTATCACGCATAAACTACTGAACCGATTTTGATGAAACTTTTTTTGTTCGATAGCTTATGATCTGACTTAAAATCTGGTAAGTATATAATTTGTGCGGACGAAGTCGCGGGTTAACGCTCGTTTATTTCATAATTCCGTTTGCATTTTTACCTAATCTTTCGTCCGAATACAATTGTAAATTAAATTATGTTTTTAAGTATAGTAATATATTAATACCATCAATAAACGTAACCGTTGGTGGGCCTAAAATAAATTGACTCCTTTAGATCGTATAGATATACACTCAGTTGCAGAAACGCTCATTGAAGTTAATTCTCCATTAAATCTCTTGCTAGCTTTTACTTGGTACGTCAAAAAGTGACAATAGACAGTAAATCCGGAACAAATAAAATTTTCTATACAATTTGCTGCTTTTGTTTGGGCAATTTTGGTGTTAGTTTCATAGCGAAAGTTACCAGTTTGATGATCTCTTGATTTATTCTCAATAATGTTTCTTTGTCCAACCTAGTTTTCATGTGAAAAATCATTTTTTATTTTCATAAAATCTACATAAATTCAACCCAATGCGTCCAAGCCCCCAAGCATAAGCTCAACAATCACATTGTCTGCAAATTCAATGGAACAAGTTCATCGACATGTCGCTCGCTCCGTAATTACCGTTCCATTCACTCATTCACTCGTTCATTCGTTCAAGAGCTTTTACCCAGTTAAGTGATATTAATAAAGTGATTTAATTGATAAAACGAACGATTTTCGATACGAGGCTTCGTAGTTAATAACATCGATTGGATTTCCATTAATTTTCGCATTTGGTGGGCATCGTTTTCATAGTGAAATGAATCTGTGAGGTTTATAATTAATGTTTTGGCTGATGATAAAGCTATATTGAGCCTTGTTAATATGCTTGTTATGCTTGAATATTCAACGCTATTATGCGGCTTTACTGACACTGAATTTTAGTTAAAATCATGAAGAGGAATGTGTGCATAGATATTCTAAATAGGTAAAGCACTGAATTATTCGTGTGACTGTGCTCAAACTCTATCCAGTGTCACAGAATAGATAATAGTATGTGTTAATTCTACATGCAGAACGTCCATTCTCTGCCCCTCTCTGACTTCAGATAACCTCATCCTGCATTTTTAAACGACTTCAAAAAAGGAGGAGGTTTCTCAATTTGACCGTATATATATATATTTTTTATGTGTGTTCGCGGATAACTTCGTCGTTTATGAACCGATTTTGATGATAATTTTTTGTTGGAAAGAAGATATTCCAAGGGTGGTACCATGATAAGGAAACCAGGATCTGAAGATGGCATCCCAGAGAAATCAAGGGAACCTTTGAAAATCATAAATAAAAATCATTTATTTCAGACTTTCGCCCATATAAGTTAAGAGGTATTATAAAATTACATAAAAACAATGTCAATTATTACTACTATATAAATATAATACCCACTCTGTTCACCAGTTTGACCCAGTGAGCCAGAATGGGACAGTCAAATTTATCAACAATAGCCTTCAGAATGGTGTTGGTGCTCCCTAATAATAAACTAATGAATAATAATGAACTAATGAATTCACCACTGAAAATTGTGAAATAAACGATATTTTAACAAAAAATTAAAATCGCCTTCAAAAAAACTAAAAAGTTAAACAATAATATTGCTTTTGTCTTTTTCGTTCGCATCATAAGAACATTAATTTGTTTTATAGAAGTCGGTGTCAAGCCAAGCCAAAAAACTAATGCAAGCCCTGTTGCGAATCGTACCGGCTTGACAGCGACTTCGATAAAACAAATTAATGTTCTTATGATGCGAACGAAAAAGTCATCGGCTGCAATATTATTTTTTTACTTTTTAGTTTTTTTTAAGGCGGTTTTATCTAGGGACAGTTTAGGGGAGTCGAGCAAGAAAAAAAATATACGTTCGAAATGAGAAACCTCCTCCTTTTTTGAAGTCGGTTAAAAACATAAAAAGTAGCGCATGTGCGTGAGCGGGACGGACGCTATCTTGTATACGTAGAAGATGATGAATAGAGATTTTATATGGATTTTATAGACATTTTATCTGTACAAACCATTCATACAGATTTTTAGATAGTTTAACCGATTTTTGGCGTTAGTTCCTCGCAACACTGATTGAACACGACAATGTTTGTTATCCCGTAGCTCCCGGGCCTCAAAAGTTGTGTTATCCCGGGCCACAAGTCTTGGTGCCCAGGAGCCTATGGAGGCACTATACTAAATATTATATCGCTAATTCGACGGGCACTGATTGCACGGAGAAAAAATGTGCACGCATCGTTCAAAACTACTGAACCGCTTTGGATGGGGTTTCAAAAGCATAGCTTTTAGGTTGTTTTAAAATTTTGGCTTTAAATCATCGCAATGGGGTTATTCAATCAAAAGTTTGTGAGTATTTAAAGTTAGTAGTCTGCGCGTCGCGGGACCATTTAGCCCAGTCATTTTACGGTTTGAGCCGGGACTAATTAATAATTGACATTTTTTTTCGGTATAATACTGAAGAGCCAATTAGAGCTTCGAAATGAATCAAAATTAAAAAAAAAAAACGACTGCAACAGCCCCAAATAATAAATTTAGCTATAATCTAGTTCTTAAAAATCCGATGGTAAAGTTTTTTGCACACATTTAAGGCTTTACCATTATACATACTACAAACATGGTGTGAATATTTTTGTCTACTCAGAAGGTTTTGAAAAATACAATCGTATTTTTAAAAAAATACCAAATTTTTTAAATTCAATGCCTATTTTATTGCTCAAAAATAATTTATATTGTTAAATTTGAGTCAAATGAGTGCATGGGTAATAATATTATTAATTTAAAAGCCTTCTAGGACATACAATTTTGATTTCTATGTTCCTTAGCGATTTTTTTTAATATGTTTTAAGACAGTCTTTTTGTCACTAAACGGTGCCGGTTACAGTTTAAAAGTCCAATTAATAATTACTCCCTACCCCGCCTAACAAAACTCCGTAAAATGACTGGGCTACTTAGTATACATAATGTTCTAGATTTTTTCTCTAGGACCTAGCTCTCTAGCAGGTGTATTACTAGTATCAGCAGACTGACAAACACTAAGCTAGCCACGTACCGACTGAGCGATCAAAGCCACCTGATTATACACAGTCGGATAATCCACAAAGTCTGCTTTGTTACCATTTTCACATACGAATTCAGGTTTAACGGCTAGCAATGACTATACGAGAGGTTTAAATTGTTTAGTGCCCATTTAGGTTTTTGTTTGCTTATTAAGTTATTTTCGATTTTGTTATGGGTAGGTCTACACGTAACAGTGCAAAAACGATAGCAAATGAATGTTTTTCTTTTATATTATTTATTGTATGTATCCGAATGAATTGCTATTAAAAATGTAGTAAAAATTTGTCGAAACGACTGCGCAGTAATATTAAAGTAATATAAATACCTAATTAGTTTTTATTGATAAGAGTATAACTGATAGCTGGAAATGTTTTTAAAAAATGTTGATTTTTTTTATCATTTTACGAAAACTTATGGACTAATACAGGATAGGGTGTCCTGTGTTAGGCCGTAAGTTTTCCTAAAAAGAGTAATTAAAATAAAAAAAATAAACTAATAAAGTACTAAAACCATATAGATAATAAAAATACTCGTACCGATAAATGGATTCGATAAGATTCCCTTTTTCAGAAATGACATCCTAGAAAAAGGATTAAGAAAGCTTTTTCTCTACCGAGAAAATATATTGTGTACAGATTTTGAAAGTATCCAACCAAACAACACAGAAAAGGATTATAAATTTAACGTGCATTTCAAAAATCTATATCCATTTAATTTAATTTTTGAATCGTTTTATCCGAACGGCTGCGTTTCGAAGATATCGGTCGTATTGTTGAAATGCGTTCAAAAGGGACGCTCAATCGTTCATTCGTTCAATAGTTCGTTCAGGAATGGTTTCTGATTCAATGGAAGTGTTTCGTAGTTTTGAATGGGCGCCATTGTTGGGATAGAAATATACGAGTCCAGGAACGTTCAATTTGTTTTCTTTTTTGATGATTTTATAATTATAACGAGCGTTAACCCGCGACTTCGTCCGCACAAATTATATACCAGATTTTAATTCAGATCATAAGCTATCAAACAAAAAAGTTTCATCAAAATCGGTTCAGTAGTTTTTGCGTGATGCTCGTTCAAACAAACAAACACCCAAACAAACACACAAATAAACAGACAGACAAAAAATCCAAAAATTGGTGAAATGGAATCAGGGACACCTAAAAACCATATCGTAACTTTTTTTTTGTTAATATCTTCAATGTACAGACAAATTTCCTGTTACAGTTTTATAATATAATTATAAATTATAAAAATTATAAAGTTAGTAGTAATAAAAGTAGTAATAACAACGTTTTCCATCATCTTAAAAGTCGTTAGATTTCTTAGAGCGTCTGTTTGTAAATGTTTTTTTGTTTGGTTTGACTTTGAGTTCCCGATATTTCGACAGTGTTTCAATCACGTTTCAACCATAGAATAACGGCCACCCTCAAAGAGCGCCACAACGACCGGTCCTGCGCTGCCCCGGATTTCCTCCGCCTTCACCAGGTCGTCGGTCCACCTTGTGGGGGCCTACGCACGCTGCGCTTTCCGGTACGTGATCGCCACTCGAAAAATAAACAACTAGGTATTCGGCCCGATCGGCCAACGGTTATGCGAGCAATGTGCCCCGCCCATTGCCACTTTAGTTCAGCAATTGTTTGGGCTATTTCGTCTACTCTGGTTCTTCTGCGGATCTTTTCATTCTTGATTCGATCTCGTAGGGAACCTCCGAGCATAGCTCTCTCCATTGCCTTTTGGGTGACTTTCAGCATTTTTTATGATTTTATGCTTGGTTTACTATATATGCAATTTAATTTGTATAAAAGATTCAGAGTCAAACTTTTCCATCACTTTTTGCACGTGTCGAGTAGACAATAACCAAATTTCGGTTACATAGAAACACGAATCTCGATCCCAGAGGTCAACAGGTCACAACCACCCGTCAAGTTTACAAACAAATTTAATCTTTATTGGGTCGTCATAAAGGTCGTTATAGTAGGCAATGAAAAGGTCGTTTGCCCCAAGATATTAATCGGAGTCACGACATTATTATCGCATTGTTTGTACTGACAGTTGAAGTTCATTCAAGTTCAAGGACGAGGTTTTAGTTGGGACACATACATAGGTACATAAACACACAATCATAGTCCATTTTGGGGTGGTCAGGATCATTGCTACAAGGGCCAACGTCAGGTCGTCAGAGAGAACGAATTTTTATTTTCAATATTAATCAATTGAAGTTAAATGCTATTTTCATACAAACAAACACCACATTGTTATGCAAAAAGTTAAGCTTAAGTAGCTACCTATGAGGGAAGGAACCCGAGGCCTGAAATACGGCTTTGTAACTAAGGTTACTTTGTTTAGACCCAGGGGCTCAATATGTTTTATGTTAAACTTAACCTTAAGACCCAACTGTTTGTTACTGATCTATTGTACACTTTGGCTAAGTTAATAACAAAATATTATTTTTCAATCAATTTATTCTTATTCTTATTCATACACAATATAAAAACGTATCTTTGGTCTGCGGATTTAAGAGATTTCTGTTAAAATATATGGCTTCAATGAAAGCCTCATAAAAAGGCTGAAAGTCACACAAAGGGGCTATGCTCGTAGTTTCTTTGCAAGATAAAATCAGAAATGAAGAGAATCACAGAAGAACCAGAGTAGCCGACAAAGCCCAAAGAATTGCTCAACTAAAGTGGCAATGGGCGATGCACATTGCTCTCCGAACTAATGGGCGATGGGGCTGAAGAGTTCTCGAATGGCAACCGCGTAGCGGAAAGCGAAGCGTGCGTAGGCTAGGTTGACCGACGGCGACGATCTGGTGAAGGCGGCGGGAACCCGTTGGATGATGGCAGCGCAGGACCGGTCGTTGTAGCGCTCCTTGGGGGAGGCCTATGTCCAGTAGTGGACGTCTATCGGCTGAAAGCGCTTAAACGGGTATAACAATATCCTTATATACGCGTCATAGTATACAATACACGCTATGCTTTCTATACAATGATTTGCTTTCCTTGAAGCTAAAAGCTATGACATAATAAGTTGTTCCGGAAAATAGCCTTTACCAACATTATTATGGATAAGCAGATAAGAAAAATCGATACCAATCTCAGATAGCTAGCCTATTTATGGTTTATCAATACGATAACAAATGCAATATTTACATAAACTTATCCGTGTCGTATACAGGGTGTAAAATTAAACACTTTACAATATCAAAGGGGATGCTTCAGACCTTCAAACTGAACAACTTTTACTATGGAGCCAATACCAAAATCGCCAAAAAAGAAATCTGCTGGTTCATAGAAAACGTGAATGTATGGAACAGCTGTTTTTTTTCGCGATTTCGATGTTGGCTCCACAGTGAAAGTTGTTCAGTTCGATGGTCTGAAGCACCCTGTTCAATATGTAACGCATTTAATTTTACACCATGTGAATTTGAAAAACCTGCAAACATCGTGTCGGACACGCCAATGATACTCGTAGGGTTCGGTATTGTTAGGCCAAAAGAAAAAAAGTGCTAGTATAGGTATCACATTTCTGTTTTTGGGCTACTGTTATCTTTCTTCATGCCTGTTTCAATATTAATGAGAGTTAACGAAACTATAATGGTTACTTGTTTGGTTATGGAACCCTAAAAAAACAGTTAACGCTAGTATCAAGTAGTTTATGGGAGTCTCTCATCTCAATCTCAAGAACTGTTTTCGAGCAAAAACACAGTTTAGAAGAGATCGCGGAGAATCGTGGCAAGCTCAAACACCACGCGAGTGTAAAGACAATAACCGCTCGCGGCAATACTTGCAACGTGACTTCGTTTCTTCTTTTACTGCTAAGTACCTAAGTACACTAGGATATTTCGTTTTCCTACTCCTCCTATCTTCTTTGATTAATTCATTGCGGGTTCCAGACAGATTAGAGTCATCCCCCGGGCTGGCTGGACTTCATTGTCCAGTGTTGCGAATGGTCGCCGCTGTTGATCCTGGCTTACCTACAGGAGTTACAGCGGTGGGAATGTGTGGTGGGCATATGCACGATAAAAAAAAAGTACCTAAGTACCGTCTGTCGATGAACCTATACCTAATTTGTTAAACCTAGAACCAATCTAGCAAGGTTTTAATAGTTTATTTATGTATTGTACTTATATCCGTCGTTGATTTGAAACGTGTGGTCAAACTTAAGCAGAGATTAAATTACCCTGCGTCACAGCCCGGACACTGCATACAAAAAATTGAAACTGACAACATGACGTCAGCACATGCGAAACCAAAGAAATTGAACCTTAATTCTTCATAGGTAACTGCCGGGTAACTGGAGGGCGATAGAAGGGGTGAGGTAAAAAGTTGGTGGGAGGAAGGAAGAGTCCGTAGTGTATGTAGTAATAGATACTCTTTCTTATACTGTGCCTACGTCAAAGGGCCGATTTCGGCGTACATTGCTTGCTTTGATCGCTACACTTTATAATAGAGAGAACGAATCAGGCAATGTATGCCGAAATCGGCCCTGTATGTAATAGCTGCATTCAGAGGGTGGTTTAAACGACAATACCGAGATCTCGTAAATACTATTAAAATGCAAAATATCAGCAATGTGATGCAAGTCAGTAGGATTGAATTACCACAACGTAATCGTCATTCAATTGTAATGGTTTCGCAAAGTTGTGGCGTCTGCGACGTTGGTTTGCGCAAGCGCGTGGGTGAACAATGAAATGTGGTGGCTTATAAGGGGTTATGGTGAGTTTTGAAAAAAAAACGTTATATATACGTTTTTACGATGGTACGGAACCGTCATGAGCTTAAAGTGTAAGGAAAAGTATGAGTAACCTTTAAACCACATATTCTACCTATCATACTGAATAACTTTTACTATGGGAGCAAAACTGTCAGAAAAAAAAACTACTGTTTTATACTTTTAAGTCGTGTAGGCATTGCGGTTTAATATGGAACAACAGTTTTTTTGTTCTGCCACCTTGCTTCCGTTGTAAAAGTTGTTTTTTTTAGTTTTTTTAAATACCTAGTTCACAGGATGCATAAATAATTAAAATAATGCGGCTTATGTCAATGAGCGACGATGCACCCCAGGGACGGTCATGGTGGGGTCTGGCTGTCAAACGTTATTTTAATAAAAAAGAAGAGTTAATAGGCTTTTTCTGGGCGAGCGCGCTACACATCCCCGCCTTCATCTACACTTTCCATCAGGTGAGCTGAAGCCAAGCGCGAACCAAATATGAATAAAAAAAATCTTAACTGAGCTGTGGAGTGAGACAGGCCTGGTATTGTGATATTTTTGGGGTTTTGATTCTCGGGTCGGATAAAATGCGTCAAATAATCTCATGTTCGTCTTTTAAATATGTAAGTAGCTAAGTTTTAAAACACCTAGTCAGTAATAACGTCATTCATCTACTTAAGTTCGGAACTTCTAGTTAAAACGGTATTCCGAAAAAGGCTAAGTAGTAACGCTTAGCAGCAAAATATAAAATAACGAGCGTTAACCCGCGACTTCATCCGCACAAATTATATACCAGATTTTAAGTCAGATCATAAGCTATCAAACAAAAAAAGTTTCATCAAAATCGGTTCGGCAGTTTTTGCGTGATACTCGTTCAAACAAACAAACAAACAGACAGACAAAAAATCCAAAAATTGTTGAAATGGAATCAGGGACACCTAAAAACCATATCGTAACTTTTTTTTTGTTAATATCTTCAATGTACAGACAAACTTCCTGTTACAGTTTTATAATAGTATAGATAGACAATATCGGTACTCATAATCAACTACTTAATGATTAATGAACTCGGTGCCTTTTCGTGGCAAAGCTTTCTAAAGTGTATAATGTTGGTTCCGCCACACACAGACGGAATTGCGATCCGGAATCCTGATTCAGGATTCAGTGTTGTCAACTATGGTTACAAAAAATACTTAGAGTGCTGTTTAAAAAATGCCTAAATTAAAAATGTATGAAATGCAAAATTAATGACAATTGTATTTTTAGGTATTTATTAAAACAAAACAAACAATTTCTATAGTTGATAATTACTATCATGTGATGATGTCATGACGTTACGATGATGATTTTCCGGAATCTAATTCCGAATCAGGTTTATTCCGTATGTATGTGGCGGACCTAACTCAAATGTCAAGTCATTATGTTAACATTATAAAATTTCGTACTTATTTATATAAGATATTCATATTATTTAGGTATATTTCAGTTCTATGTGATTTATAAATTAATGGCGTCGTACCGACTGCTCTAAAACGGTGAAAGAAAACATCGTGAGGAAACCTGCATACACTGAAGAAGAAATTCTGATGTGTATTTTAAAGTCTACCAATCCGCATTGGGCACGCGTGGTGGACTAATGCCCATACTCCCTCCCTGAGGGTAGGCCTGTGCCCTGCAATGGGATATTTACGTATGAAACCTGAACCTGGAGAGTTATAGACACCCAATTATGGGGGTACGGGTTCAAATCCGCACGGACGACATGCCATGTACCAATAAGTTTTTCTATCTTATGTACGTAATACCGACTGCTTTCAAACAGTGAAGGAAAACATCGTAAAGAAACCTGCATTCGCTGACACCCACCCTGAGGGTAGGCCTGTGCCCTGCAGTGGGATGTTTATAGGCTGATGATGATGAATGGCCTTCTGCCCTTGCTTTACGAATTAAGGTTTGCTTCCATAGTAAAAGTTGTTCAGTTTGATGGTCTGAACACCACCTGAAAGTTTCAGAAAGGTAAAAACATCATCCGGTATAATTTGAGCTGCACGTCCAGCACAATGTAATTGGTAAGAAATATGGTTACGCCGATAAGAACAGCAACAAAGGTAGCGATCTCCTTTTTTTACTAATTTGCCTTGTGCATCTGTATGAGTTAAATGGACAAAAAACGTACAGACCTCTATGTCTTCTCTCTCTACGGGTGGTCTAACCTGGGACCACACGGTAATATTATTTTGGAAGTCTATCCTCCAATGTTACTTTTGATATTGGGGTGGATAAATTATAAATGCGTAATTAAGTACTGGATTTGTATTCAAGGTTCAGTTACATAGTTTAGATACTAATTAGATGCTAGTTAGAACCAGACGGGACGCGCGAGGGGAAACGACTGGCGTTGTTCCCTCCGCGCGGACCGTCCGAGGTCAAAAGTGCTTGTTCAGGTAAAATAACATACACTGTGTCAAATTAGAGTGTAACACTGTGTCGCTACATTATAAATATTCCGAATTACCGAATAGCTTTGACGCAATGCATCGTGCTGCTCAGTGTGAATAAGCCTTACAGAACATGTCACTAAATAATAACAACATTTTCTTTCATACTAAAACGTTGTTGCCTCACGTTTCCACCGCGATTTTATTTTATGCCGTATCGTAAACGCAAATGTATGTATTAAAGTAGTGTTGCCATTTTAGCCTCTTACGCGAATATTTTTTTGTATTTATTTGGTTGACAAAATTGTTATTTGCTTGTCGACAATATACAGGGTGTAAGGAAAAGTATCATTAACCTTTAAACCACATACTCTGTCCATCAAACTGAACGACTTTTAATATGGGAGCAAATCAATCGGAGCCAAAAAAATCTACTGTTCCATACTAAACTGCAATGCCTACTCGACTGAAATGTATGAAACAGGTGTTTTTTTTTCGGTTTTCACCCATAGTAAAAGTTGTTAAGGGCCTATGTCGAAAAATTATTGAAGCGAAATGGGCGTGTGATAGCTTATATTACTGCCTGATGCGAGAGAAAGACACGGAGCGGCGCGCGCGACCGAAACGACGCAAGCGTAAAACACACTTTATTTAATTGTGATTGTACTATTTATGTAAGCTCAATTCTGCTCTAATCAAAATTTGTAAAATATCAATCTCTTTTTTTTAAATCAAGTCTCGTATTTCTATTATTCACCGTTTAGCAGTTCCAAGCGTTTATAAATAAAAACTAGGAGGCTACTTTGGCTTGTTTTTCTATCGAGAAAATGTGTCTTAATCGTGTTTTGGCTCTAAACAAAACTTCAATTATATGTTCAATTTACACATATCCGCTAATCATACTCCTACTGTTAGTACTTCATGATATACGACGCTTTGAAGAATCCTATTTTTTAGAGTAGAGTTTTTGTAGAGTATGTGGTTTAAAGGTTATGATTCTTTTCCTGACACCCTGTATAACTTTCACCTTTTTTCTATGTTCGGTTAAAAAAAAGAATGTGATTCCATTAAGAATATAAAATCTATTTAAATATTGCAGCGCGATGGTACTTCGTCCCGACTTGAGCATTTTCATACTAAGCCTGGTTTACACCAACAAGACATTCAGGCCTAAACGCAAGTATTTACTGATCGCTATGTCTCTCACACTGCTCATGTTGATGACAGGGACAGATTCATATTTAAAAATGTTTAAGGCCAGGATATCCCGAACCACCTGTTTTTGATAAAGCTGTAAACATAGTAATATTCGTTTTTATGATTCGCAATAAATATATGTTTTAGTTTAATATACTTTCTTGATTATTCAACGGTTCAAAACACGATACTTGTAACTTGCCTCGATAAAAAAAAATCACAAAGATAGGATGTTTTTGATTGTTTTTCTTGTTTTACTTGAAGATTATCAGGTTTTAAGTAACAATAATCACATGTAAAAATAGGTAATAACATATCAAAGAATATTTAACGATTACTTTTTTAAATAAATGTTTTAATATTTTTAAATATCAAATTATATAAAAGATCCTGTGATCCTGCTTTCAATTAAAGTGGGATGGCTAATTGCAAACGTATGCTTGTAAGAAAGAGACGCTTGCACTGGGATAACCTGCCCTTAAGCATAAACTTTTTTTGGTTCTAGCATTTTTGCGCATGGGCACACTGTGCCTGTCTAAAACGGCTCTGGGTGCAACCGACTTAAGGCTTTTACCGATAATAAAAAAAAATGTGTGTATCCAAAACCATCGAATTAATAAATTCTTAGGCCATAAAGCCAATTATATAAGTTCATATTTTTTTACATTTTTTTCACGATGTTTTTGTTTTGTCACGGTCACAGATACAAACAACACTTATCTAAGTACTGTAAGGAGGTTGTATAGCCATAGCTTGCTGGCTGGTTTTTATTTGAAATAAATTTGGAACGTTGAAGAACCCCGGCGCGCGGGCTTCTTCTATTATAGAGGTGAGAGAAAGATTGCTCTCAGGGCTAGAGAGAAAACGTATCGCTATAACTAAATAAAATATAAAACAATAATTAAAGATCTTTTTTAATTAACCATTTGAGTTACGCCTCCACAGTACCTATACCCACGTACCTACATTTGGTTAAGAAAACATTAAAAACTTGTCTTTACTCAGTATCCCGGAAATGTGAGTATGTATGTAGGTACTGTAAGGAAGATCACGATTCGGGCAGAGGTCAGGCGGAGTCGCACGACGGCACCGACCGACGACGTCGTCAATAAATAAATATCTTGGACACTGTGACTCAGATTATCTAGTACCAAATGAAGTATGTACCAAAATCAAATTTAGACTTGTATTCTGGTGACTAAATTAATCAATCAAGAAATCTGAGCATTTGATTGATGGCGATGATAGTCCATACGGAAGAGAGATAAGCGACTCAATCATGAGGCGGTGGTTCGGTTCCTGGCCTGCACCACCTAGTTATACAGAATTTATGTACGGTTGTATTTATCATTATCACGAGCTCGGCGGTGAAGGAAAACATCGTGAGGAAACCTGCATACCAGATAATGAAAAGAAAATACCGTAAGTTCGGGTGAGCATAGGTGAACACAACAGACCAGTGATGGTCGCAGTGTTACATATAACGATTAACGAGCCTTGCTTACGCATTATAAATAACACTTAAATGTACAGAAAACACAGTTAAGGTTAAATAAATAGGTACATTTTTTTGTAGTAGATACCTAAGATAATTTTCAAGCCGCCTCATTAGTTACATCGCCATCTAACGGGACTATCCGGGACCAACTGCTTAACGTGCCATCCGAAGTATTGAAAAACTCAAAATAAAATACCAATCGAACAGTCACCCGTCCGTACGGAACCCTAAAAACATTACCCTCCATATGGGCACAGTCGGGTAAAAAAGAAAACAATATCTCACAAGAACTAGGCAGCTTATTAAAAAGACTCCCGCAAGCGTCAAGCCAACATTACAAAGAACATTCTTCTTTGTAAAACTAAGAAAGTATTATTTCTTTGTAAAGTAGGAAAGTATTGTTACTCGGTACAAAGAGAGGGCGCCACTTATCGGTGCCTGCTTAATGATATGCAAACTGTAGAGTGTGACTTCAGTGGGAAGCTTTATTCTGTTATTTGTGAGAAATGGTAAAGCGATGTGGATTTCATGTAGCTATTCATTATCTTTTGGCGATTTTAATGCTGGATTTAAGTAGTTAACTTATCTTTTAATAAAAAAAATGAAATCCCATTGTTAAATAGTACATTATAATATAAGTGAGCAAAGTTGGTCATTACAGCCGAGGCGGGATTGCAGCACGAGCCACCAGGCGAGTGATGCATACTAGCCGAGGGCTGTAATGACCAACGCTCACGCAATTCTAGACAAATATTTTTGGAAAATGGCGCTGGGCTATGGCTGGGCTTTTGTTTTCGAGATGCGCGCGCATGCGTTCGAAGAGGCAAAGACTGACCGACATTCAACCAACGACATTTTGTTGCAAGCAACCTAATATTAAAAAAACGTTATAAACTTACTTACTTATTTATGTATTTATAACACAAATTAATGTTAATTTGTTAACTAAAATAAATTGTTTGATGAAATGAAGCGTTTATTTATCATATTTTTACTAAAACAGATTTTTTTTTACATAAAAACTCTTTGCTGAGATTTAAAAACAGACTATGGAAAAAAAATTTACATTATCACACTAGTGCGCGTGTTCTATAAGCTGCATTATGTACACAAAAGCGGTGCAATAAGAGCCACTTTACGAGCAAGTTGAAAAAAACTTTACTCCCTTAAGCTGGGGCAAGAAATTTATTTTTCCGGTATTGTTTTTTACGTCTATATTATTTGAGGTCGCTTTATATTGACAGGGATTAACTAACATGATTGCAGGATTAATGATAACACTTAAATATAAATAAAGAAAATCCGGAAAAGTGAATTAATCTCAAACACGAACACAGAACGAATTTTTGAAGATGTTATTTTTATTTTGTTCGTTCGTTTGTAAATTCGTAATTCACAAAAAGCTTTCGAACAGGATTTGAACCCTCGATCTATCTAGAGACTGACTTTAAATCACCACAGCTAACCCTCTGAATTGCAATGGGACGATCTTTAGATAATGCTTGTGTCAAAAACGGCAGAACACCAAAACATTTTTGCCATCTACTGATGTTGCTTCTAGCTATCAATTGCATTATTCTCATGGACTATTTTACTGACTGGGTGATTTTTAAACACTTGCCAAAATGTTGGTTTGCTCCCAGAGTGAATGTTGTTCAGTTTTGTCACCTAATCCACCTCTGAATTATTAGTAAAAGGTCCGCCACATACATACGAAATAAACCTGATTCGGAATTAGATTCGGGATGGAGTGTTGCCGCTTTGAGAGACTTTTTACTAGATCTAGTGATTTTTTGATGTCTTAGGTGGCATTTTTAAAGATTTCCAGTCATATCAAACAAGTGATTTTTGAGCGTAGGCGTTGATGGAACGATACCGTATCGTGACGGTGAAGTTGCGACGTCGTTACGGTATAGTTGCGAAATCGCCTACGCTGAAAAATCGCTTATGTGATAATGGTTTACGCCATTTTGTATGCAGATTATGTCTAATGTTAAAACTATCGATAGTCTTTTGATATAGTTGCATAATATTGAAATACAATTTACAAATCATCATCTTAACGTCATGACATCATCACATGATAGAAATTATCATGTATAGAAATGGTTTGATTCGTTTTAATAAATACTTAAAAATGCAATTGTCATTCTTTTGGCGTTTCATACATTTTTGTTTTAGGAATTTTTTAAACAGTACTCTAGTATTTTTTGTAACCATAGTTGAGAACTCTGAATCCTGAGTCAGGATTCCGGATTGCAATTCCGTCTGTGTGTGGCGGACCTAATGGTTAAAAAATCGCCCAATAAGTTCCGTGGTAAAGCTACTACATTGCATTGTTACTGAACTTTCTATTAACAATTTATCGAAATAAAGCATAATTAGGTCAAACCTCTAGAATAAGTCGGTTGCCCTATTAGCAACGGTAGCTCTAGAGGGCGCTCCAACCACTCTCTCGTAATGAGAAGCAACCTAAGGTATGGTTCATAATGCTAGTTTCCTATTATAACTTTATAACTATAACGAGCGTTAACCCGCGACTTCGTCCGCACAAATTATATACCAAATTTTAAGTCAGATCATAAGCTATCAAACAAAAAAAGTTTCATCAAAATCGGTTCAGTACTTTTTGCGTGATGCTCGTTCAAACAAACAAACAAACAAACACCCAAACAAACACACAAACAAACACACAAACAAACACACAAACAAACAGACAGACAAAAAATCCAAAAATTGGTGATATGGAATCAGGGATACCTAAAAACCATATCGTAACTTATTTTGTGGTATGCGAGGCCCACAGGTGAAAGAAAAATCTTGTCGTATCAAGAATTCAAGGCATTAGCGAATAAGAGATAGGATTGGCAAATACTCGCTTATAGTTGCAATTCCAATGCAAAATCTAAAGAAAGACTATTGTCTGAACCAGGGGTCTGTTTGTGTAACTCCCGGTTCAATCGGCATCAAATCTACATGATGTTTTTTGTCAGTTCTAAGCATGTTCTAAGCGATTCTTCTTCTTAATATTTTGTTACTTAATTTAAGACAATGGACATGATCACAGAATCAAAATTTTACCAGAAAATGCCTATTACAGTCATAATTATAATACGTTATCGATCCTGTAAACGATGTAATCGGAATCTTACACAATAGCCATACAAATCTGCGTCTAAACCACTGAGAAATGACTCGTTTAAGTACTAAACAGATCAAGACCTGCCTAGCTAGCATGCCACCCACGACAAAGCCTTTAAACGAGAAAAACGTCATGCGCGCTCTTTCTGGCCTACGTAAAATAATAAAGATGGAGGCACATCTCGATTTTTGTCGTTTTCTCGGGGGTGGCAAGCTAGCTAGCCAGCTAGCGTAGTATGGCAGCGTGATATAGCGCTGTAGCTCTCTTTCTATTTGCTCACGAATGAACGAGATAAAAGATGTGATATAGCCGGTATCACGCGCAATATGCTACGGCTTCAGAGGTTAATAAGATGATGGCAAAACGTGTGTGTTAACCTTTACAATATTATAACACAAATTCAACTGCCTCCGTGGTCTAATGGTTAAAAGCTTCGGGCTCTTGACACGGAGGTCGTGGTTTCGATAACCTAGTGATTATGCCACTTAGTGCCTTTTTTCCCAGTTAGTTAGGACATTTCAGGCTGAATCACCTGATTGTCTGGAAAAAAGATGATTTCGTTCTTCGGATGGTACGTAAAGCCCTTGATCCTGGCTTCTATCTGTGGTGGTAGTAGTTAATACATAAAAAACCACGTCAGAGGCCGTTAGGCGGTCTGAAAAAATTCAGACACCAGTAGGCCTTGCCAGGCACGGTATCTAGGGGGGGAGGGATAGGTGTGATTTATCCCCCCCGCCCGAAATTCAAATTTTCGTAAAAGTGATTACAGCCCTTTATTTATCATAGTTTTTCAGTGAGTATGGGGATACTTGGGCCCCCAACTTGATTTGGGGGGGCCCCCCCCCCCCCCAAATCGAAGGCCCACCACGAAACAAAAGGCCACTCACGAGAAAACGATAATCGAGATGTGCCTCCATCTTTATTATTTTACGTATGCCAGAAAGAGCGCGCATGTCGTTTTTCTCGTATAAACGTTTTATCGTGGCATGCTAGCCCTGCTGGGCTCTGCCCACACGATAAGAAGGTCTTCTTCAAATTCAAAACGTATGATATCTTTCAAACTATTCACAGAAAGAAAAAAAACGCATAAAACAAAACAACAGTCCTGCCTCAACGCGACGCAGATAGGGCAAGGGCATCGGACGCGCACGGCGTGAGTGCACTCACCACAGACTAATCACATGCTAATGTAAACAGAGGTGACACCGTGATTTGTTCTGCGACCGTGCATAATTTATACCTGTGAGGTATGCGTGTGAATTTCAAACTCGTTCACGTTTTATTTAATGGATGGATTCGTATTTGTACTATCTAAAACAGGACTTATGTTGCTAATAAATGTTTTAAAATGCTGCTTTAGCTAATACGTTCTTAAATGTATCATCATCATCATCTCAGCCGATGGACGTCCACTGCCCGGTAGCACAGTCTGTAGTGAACCTGCCTGCTGTGCCGAGGGTCGCGGGTTCGAATCCCGTAAGGGACAAATATTTATATGATGAATATGAACATTTGTACCCAAGTCATGGATGTTTGTATCTATATATGTATTCTATATCGTTGTCTAGTCATCATAATACAAGTCCAGGTACTTTAAATATGACTAGGTAATTTATGTGACAATGTCCAAGATATTTATTATATTTATTTATTTACTGCTGGACATGGGCCTCCCCCAAGGATCGCCAAAACGACCGGTCCTGCGCTGCCATCCACCAACGGGATCCCGCCACCTTCACCAGGTCGTCGGTCCACCGTGTGGAGGGCCTACCCACGCTGCGCTTTCCGGTACGCGGTCGCCACTCGAGAACTTTTCGGCGCCATCAGCCAACGCTTCTGCGAGCAATGTGCCACGCCCACTGCCACTTTAATTTAGCAATTCTTTGGGCAATGTCAGTTACTCTGGTTCTTCTGCAGTATAATAATAAGTGTTTATTGGATTCGTTCCACATGTTTGATTCAAAGCTTAAGCCAGGCCCCGACATAAATTCAGAGTTCGGCTTCCGACCCGAGCATTTTGCTGAGTTGGGACCTTTTTGCTACTGCGGCGCACAAACAATCTCTTTTATTAATAGGTATTCTGTTTTTAATATTTTACAAAAATGTATCCGTGATAATCCTTCATTTAAAATCCAATCAATAAAATCCTTCTTTTTCTTTCTTTCAAAAACAAGAACATGTCTAAAACTAAGTTCGCTAAAATTAAACTTTGCTCTAACTGCATGCTATTTTATTTAGGTAAATATTGCAATCCACTAACCACCCTGAAAGCTGAAAGTGAATTCCGCCATGAATTAGTTTATACCTTTTTGGGTACTGAAAACAAACTTTTCCACTGTTGCTTTTTTTCACATAATGGTTTCTTGACAAAAAGAAATTTCAAGTATTTTCAGGTATTTCGCTTACGAAATACTGAAAACGAAATACTATTCCTTAGTCACTTTTGTCAACACCGACATGAAGGAATAACGAAATTTATTCTAAACCAAGCCAGCTAAGTTGCCGCGTATCTAAGTCTACGCATAATTGTCTAAGTATGCAAATATATTGAATCACTTTCCCACTCTTCCCCGTATAGTCGTGAACCCTTATATAACACTATTTAAGAAGTCCTAAAAACCATTTCATTTGAAATCTTATTGCGTCTACATAAGAGTTTTATTATGGTCTCCTTTTGCAGGTTTAAGTATAGTGATTCTAGATGCGTATCCGCTCGGCGCCGGACGTTGCATAAGTCATGCATGACATATATTATTAAGATTTATTATAGTGCCGTTTCTTGTTGTTTTCCTGCTGTAATGATAATATTATTAACGGTAATGTTTACATCAGTTGCAATAAATATTAAAACTTTCGAAGACCTGGCCTGATTTATCGTTTACCGTATTGTTTAAGTCATTTTCATGGGTACCTATTCAAGAACACTTCTTTATTTTATCTAGTATTTGCGGTTTCGTGTAAAATACAGAGTGTAAGTGACAGCCTAGCAAATACTGATACGGTGAACTCAGACCATCAAACTGAACCACTTTCACTATGGAGCCTACCTCAGGAAACACGAAAAAAAATCAGCTGTCCCATATAAAACTGCTGTATACCTGACTCAAATGTATGGGACAGATGATTTTTTTGGCGTTTCCTGAGGTAGGCTCCATAGTTAAAGTTGTTCAGTTTGATGGTCTGAGTTCACCATTTCAGTATTTGCTAGGCTGTCACTTACACCCTGTATACTAAACTTTGTCCGTTTCACACTGCTCTGCCATTTTTTACAATCGATTCCATTATTATGAGATACACACACATATACCTCTTATAGTGGGAATATGAATATTTATAGTGAAAGTTTGAATAAGTTCACTCCAAGACACCGCAAAATTATTACATTTAGAACAGCATCTAAAATGGATTATAGATAAATTCAAAATTATTCCAAAACACCTTTATTAAATTTTACAAATTTCGCTTCCCCTTGTGTCAACTTAAAATAAATTACTAGGAACATTTTCGTCCACATCGTAATATCTTATCATACTTACAGAAAATGTAATTTTGAATAGGTAACAAAACAGCCTCCCAGAGACAATTCTACCTACAAAAATAGGTTACCTCTCTACATTACTACATAATCTATGACAGTCTTGACCCCAGAGCGTGACCAGCGAGCGATCGTTGCCACTGGACTCAATTGGACTAGCTATCTGTACTAGGCATGTAGGTAGATTATGTATTGTTGCAGTTCCGCATCTACTATACTTAGTGTAGTTATATTCTATGGCTGTACCGTGGGAGTGAAGCTTATGGTTATAGGGTACTGCACTGTTCTTATAAAATTGAGATTTCCAGTGGATAGAATTGTTGGTATCACAATAATTTAATATAACAAATTGTGTGTTGATTATAGTTATCGTTATAATGTATGTTTAAAAAAATACTATCTACGTTCAGGGTTGATAGGTACTAGATGTAGGTACATCCATAGTGGCGTATAGGCGTTAGTGTGTGTAGCTAGGTAAGTAGTGTACTTATACACATATACATTCATCTCTTCCTACACCGAAATGAACAAAAATAAATACAAGAAATGTCTTTACATTATGTTATACAGGATGTTACAAAAATACAAATAAACATTTAAGGGGGTGGTTAAGACCATCAAACTGAACAACTTTCACTATGGGACCAATATCGAAACCGCGAAAAAAAATCGGATGTTCCATCATCATCATCATCATAGGCCTCCCCCAAAATGAGGAGATTTGCCATAATCGCCATGACGCGATGCATTTGCGATGTTCCATACTAAACTACCTTTTAAACTACAGATCAACTCGAGCTAAATGTATAGGACAAAATATTAATAGGTTTATTACATTTTGTTTTACTGATAACTGCTCATTTTAGATAATTTTTTCTGGAAACACCGCCTACCTTTCTTCTTTTCACCGTTTCCTCTACCCTAAGGTTGCCTGGAAGAAATCGCTTCTTAGCGATAAGACCGCCTTATTTTGTGCCTCTTGTATTTTTATTTCTGTATTTTACTGTTTATGTTTTGGTGTAAAATAAAGTATATTTGATTGATTGATTAATTTTTTCGCGATTTCGATATTGGTCCCATAGTAAAAGTTGTTCAGTTTGTTGGTCTAAACTTCCTTCATCAACATCATCATTCAACAAAATAGACAAATTTTGAATTTAAATTGAATATGGAAGGGCAGTTGTGACATGTGACTTGTGACGGTGATAAAAACACGTTCCACTCCGAGCGCTATTAATTCGAAGTATATTGTAAACCTAATGGAAATTCGCAAATAAAAAATTTGACTTTTCATACAAACGTTCGATCAGCTAATTGCATTTCCTATAAATAGGTTTCTTAGGGTAAGTTGTTCAGTATCAGGGGTACAGTCACCCCCTTAAAGTAATGCAACTGTTTACCCTAACAACCTGTACATAAGGTCTAACAAAATTAGGTGAAACTATTTTAAGGGGATGATCAGACCATCAAACTGAACAACTTTCTCTATGGGACCAATATTGAAATCGCGAAAAAAAAATCTGCTGTCCCATACATTTAGGTCGAGTAGGTTTGTATGGAACAGCTGTTTTTTTCGCGATTTCGATATTAGTCCCATAGAGAAAGTTGTTCAGTTTGATGGTCTGATCATCCCCTTAAAATAGTTTCAGCTAGTTTTGTTTGACCTTATATATTTAAGTCGAGTCGGTACTGCAGTTTTGTACGGGATTTTTTTGATTTTATTCTCGACGTTGGCTCCAAAGCTGTGCAGTTTGATAGCGTGAAGCACCCCCTTAAGTATTTCTAGGGTGGTTTTTTACACCCTGTGTAGGTGTATTTTACCTAGATAGAATATATCTGACTACCCCCTACACAAAGTAACAAAATAACTTTGAAAGACATCATTTCTATTTTCTATTACCATTACAATTTCGCGTGTAATGGTAAATTGATCCAATATTGTTCTAGATCGTAAATGTTGCATAGATATTTTAGTATCCATAAAATTCTGAAATTTCCTGGTTTCGTTTGGGGCTGCTCTAACATTTTGTTTCAACATATTTGAAATTTCATTTTCGTGAAGAATATTATAAGACCATGTGTTAATTGTTTATTCGAAAGATCCATAAAATAGTAACATTAAATAAAATTATAAATAAAGAGACTTAAAACTAAACTAACCTAGGATGTGGTGCAGGTTCGGTCCTTGTGGGAGGGTACCCAGAACGCTGGCCGCATTTCCTCGCTGAATGGCTATGCTGATCCGTTGAGCGAGGAAAGTGCCAGCTCTTGGGTCCCCTGTCGAGTCTATCAGGCGCTTTGACAGGTCTTTAAAAAGCGCCTGCGCATTAGGTCCCCACGGCCCAAGAGTTTCGACACCAAAACCCTTATAAAATTGATTGTAGAGTCGCCATTATCATTATATAAGGTCTTAAAACTAGCTGAAACTATTTTAAGGGGATGATTAGACAATCAAATTGAACAACTTTCTCTACGGGACCAATATCGAAATCGCAAAAAAAATCAGCTGTTCCATACAATAGTACTCGATCCAAATGTATGGGACAGCTGATTTTTTTTTCGCGATTTCGATATTGGTCCCATAGAGAAAGTTGTTCAGTTTGATGGTCTGATCATCCCCTTAAAGTAGTTTTACCTAATTTTGTTAGACCTTATTACTGCAGGGTACAGGCATACCCTCAGAGAGGGTGTATAGGCGTTAGTCCACCACACGCGTCCAATGCGGTTTGGTAGACTTCACATACGCATCATAATATAATATCATCATATTTTTAATTGACGTCTAGATTTTAGATGAAACTATTTTAAGGGGGTGATCAGACCATCAAACTGAACAACTTTCTCTATGGGACCAAAATCGAAAACGCGAAAAAAAATCAGCTGTTCCATACAAAACCTACTTGACCTAAATGTATGGGACAGCTGATTTTTTTTTCTCGATTTCAATATTGGTCCCATAGAGAAAGTTGTTCAGTTTGATGGTCTGATCATCCCCTTAAAATAGTTTCACCTAATTTTGTTATACCTTATATAAGAATAAACATTTTAACGGGTTTTCTCAAAAACTGTATTATATAAGAATACTAACAAAATTGTAATGCTGTAAATCTTCCGAATATATAAAATAAATAATTTGTTTTTCAGCGTATGCAGGGTTCCTCACGATGTTCCTCCACTGTTTGAAGGCAGGCGGTATTACGTATTTAAGTTGGAAAAACTAATTGGTACATGGCATGTTGTCCGTGCGGATTCGAACCCGGAACCCCATGATTGAGTGTCCATACTTCTCCGTAAGTATATACCTATCGTAAATAATATACCAGATTTTAAGTCAGATCATTAGCTATCAAACAAAAAAAGTTTCATCAAAATCGGTTCAGTAGTTTTTGCGTGATACTCGTTCAACAAACAAACACACAAACAAACAGACAGACAAAAAATCCAAAAATTGGTGAAATGGAATCAGGGACACCTAAAAACCATATCGTAACTTTTTTTTTGTTAATATCTTCAATGTACAGACACACTTCTGTTACAGCTTTATAATAGTATAGATAGATACCTAGTTTATGGGATCACATATTTACAAAGGGATCGCTCCCAGAATCGCTGAATAGCAGATAGCTTCTGGTATCTTTCCCAGATAGAACTTATCAAATTATAATCCTGTATCTTCAAGCTAATGCTCGAATTGCGTGAGAAATCGTAGTCAGTTTCAAATTGAAACCTTTATGCGATTCGAAAATATATTTTCTATGCATTCTGTGAGATTCTTTTCTATCTTTTGTTTGGCATCGGTGCCTGTTACTCTTTCCCTTTGTCTGTGTATTACCATTTATTTTATAGAAATATTCAAGCTTGAAAGAGAGGTTTCTTCGATATTATTGGAAAGAATACTTGCTTTTTCCTTGTTACCTGTGAAATGGTGTCGATAGTTCTCAAAGTCTACAACTACAAAGTGGTGTATTTTATTTACAATTGAGATGCATTTTATGCGTAGATTTGATTTGATTTCATCATCATCAGCCTATAAACGTCCCAGTGCAGGGCACAGGCCTACCCTCAGAGAGGGTGTATGGGCATTAGTCCACCACGCGTGCCCAATGCGGATTGGTAGACTTCACACACACATCAGAATTTCTTCTTTAGTGTATGCAGGTTTCCTCACGATGTTTTCCTTCACCGTTTGAGAGCAGTCGGTATTACGTTCCTAAGTTAGAAAAACTCGTTGGTACATGGCATGTTGTCCGTGCGGATTCGAACCCGGACCCCCATAATTGGGTGTCCATACCTCTCCAGAACGCGCCACCGACGCTTATATTTGATTTGATTTAGATTTAGTTAAATTTTACTTTTTTTTAAATAATGTTTTAGGCTCCCATTGGGTCGCGATCGTTGCCCATCGCTCCGTATGCATGCGACAAACATGTCCGGCCCAGTCCCACTTCAGTTTGGCGGCCTTAACACCTGCATCAGCTATGTGGGTCTTGGAGCGCAGAGTGGTGTTTCTGACCCGGTCGATCTTTCTTACACCTAATATGCCGATATAAGAAAATATAAGAAAGAGATGGCGCGATGACCTGTGATGCCCACGAAGCGAAATGGCAACTGATGGCACAGGATAGGGAAGGCTGGAAAAGCTTGGGGGAGACCTTTGCCCAACAATGGGACAAAATAGATTAAAAAAAAAGTATTAGGCCCAATGTTCTTGCCTCTGCGTTCTAGCAAACAAACAATATGTGTTAGAGTATATTTTTCTTTGACAGTATACTCACTCGCAGTCATTCAGTATCTCACATGCCTATTGTACCACCTGTTGTCAGTTTTTCCCAATTTCGTACGAAATGACAGCAGTGTCCAAGGTATGTTTATACACTATATTATGATAACAGGAGGCTGATTATGATAGCTAATAAAATATTCGTATTATAAAATATAATGTACACTCCTTATTTTATTTTCATTCATAAGATAAGATAAGATAAATATTCTTTATTTGCACACCAAAATAAAAATAAAAAAAAATGAATGGACTCTTGTATGTGCATTATTACCACTGCATTTCCACCAGTATCAAGTAGTGTGTAGTGGAGTATCTATACCATGCTATGTTATCTTAGTACAAACTAAGTGGAACGCTGATTTTCCATAGACAGCTTTCGCCATCTATCGGTTATGTTTCGAAGCACTATGTTTTGAACTAGGGTTTATATCGGAGTAACAGCGCACTACACCTCACGCGCTGCGCGCTGTAGTAGTGAGAGATTTCGCCCATATCAATCACTGTCTTGTTGGTCTAGCGGTCTAAACACCGGCTTACGATCCGGGTAGCTAAGGTTCGATCCTCGTGTCGGCCGATCGTCTTATTCAATTTATTTCATAATGTGGCGCCCCCTAGTGCTAATAAGCGGCAACGCAATTAGGACGTCCTAAAATTCAATTTCAATTGCGGAGCCTCACGTCACAACCTGCAACGTGACTCTCTCTCTAAACTCCTACTTGAACAAAGAATTCAATGGTAAGCTTGTCAAACTCCAAAATGATAAGGCTGAAATGTGACAATTGAGCAAACTACGCTATCTGTCAGTGGCAGTTATTTGTGGCAGCAGATAATCCTGCGTCAACCCACGACGTACAATACAGCTTCCTGGCCGACAAGCTTTCGTGTCATTTGGGGTTCCATTAAGAGTGAGGAGCGATGAGCAGAGCGATTTTGAGAGAGCCTCGTATCGTATGCACTTTGTCCTCTTACATATTCCGTGCTATCGTACATTCTCAATAATTAAAGATAAAATAAATAAAAAAGGTATTTATTTTCATCTCACATATAGGGACAATGAAACAGTATTATTGTTACAAAAGAGAAAGATTCTAGAGAAGTCATGTTGTAAAAATGTAACAGATACATAGTTCTAAAGTTTCATTCAAGAACTGGCCGGACGGTGTTGAAGAACAGAGCCCAGGTGTATTCTTGGACTAGAGAATTCGTTTAGCAATCCAAAGGAATAAATCTGCCACCATTATGGGATATTTCGGGAATGGGCCCAACACATAATCCCACCATTGTAACTCCTATAAAACATGATCAACAGCGGCGTCCACTCACAATACTAGACAATGAAGTCCGGTGACTCCAGGGATGTCTTTAATTTGTCTTGGAACCCGCAATGTATTTACTCAAAGAGGAGGTAGGAGGAGTAGGGAAAATAAATTTCGGACTTCCCTCAGGAGATAGCGATTGGAAAAGCATGGCTATTAAGCTAACGTTATTTTATTTAATTCGTGGCAGAGTTGAAGACCGCTACCGCCTTTCCAATTAAAGGTAATTTATCTTAACCGCTTGAATAGAAGCCACACCTTTACCAGTCTATTGCATAACTCGGCTCGTTTGAAACGTGCCCGCAATTATTATTATGGTTTCCAGCCTATTGCACAACTGGCCTCTAACACAGCTTTTGGCTATTCCATTCCCGGTTCTGGTATAGAAAGTGGTTATTTTGTAGGTAATTAATTATGGTGAAATGGAGCTTGAATTGCATTTATCTACATAGGTACTATAAGCTCATGACTTGTTCCCATTTCAGGGTGGTCAGAAACTTTGCTACAACTACCAAATATAATTTTAAGCGTGCAGTTGTAACAAGGCTCACCCCTACCACATCTTAGACACGTAGCTACTACTTCATACAAATGAGAAAAATGTCAGGAAGAGGTAAGCGTATGCGATACTAAGAGAGTGCGAGTGAGACAGGTATGAATGATATATTTTCTGATACCCTTCCTGCCAGAAGGGGTGAGGTGAAATGAAAATTGGTGGGTAGGAGGGAGAGTCTGTACTGTATGTAGTATCATACTCTTTCTTATACTGTGCCACTACTGTATTGATGGTTTCGGGCAAGGAAGATGATATTGAAAGCCAAACTCGAGAAATGAAACAAAGTTAGTTAATAGCTAAATCCTTTCTCTTGTCTTCTTGACTACTGTCTACCTCCCACTTGAGAGAAGTTTTTTATTAAACCACTATCACAATTTGATAATGTAAATGATAACTAAAGTGACGTCATTTCTTTGCCAAATGGTAACTAACGACTTTGACGCTTCAGATTTGGAAATTAACTTAGATTAGAACATCCTTCCATTTTTCAGGATAGAATAAAATATCATATGTGGTTATAAAAGGGGCTGTAGTCCGACAAGTTAATGCGCGACCTTCCTGAGGGGCACATACGTTGGGGGAGGTGAGGTACTCTAGACGCTAGTGAGGGGGCGGGTTATGTAGCGGGGACGGAAAGCGCGCACCGCTCAAAGACAGTCGCACGCGCTTCCTCGTCTCCCTCCTACGTTTGCACCCCGCGGGAACGTTCGTAAACTTGTCTAAATATATAATTTTTGTTTCCCATAAAAACAGGACAATACCTTTTTCATTTCAGTAGTAAATGGGAAATTCGTATTGTCGCTAGTGTCTTAATTTCAACATCGGCAACAAAACTAGAAGTTGAATCAGTAATCTAAGCATCTGGTACCAACCAACTTGCATAGCCACTGATTTATTGTGTCCAGTTGTTGCAGTTTGCATAAACGTTACCGATTGCGAGTTGCGCAAGAGTTTTGTATGGAATTAGATTAGGTTTGCAATAGATTGAGTTAATGAGGCAATTAGAGGTCGGTCATCGATCGTAAAATAAATGAACTAGATCCACCTGTCACATGTAAAATCTTTGTCTGAATTGACGTGTTTACTGTCGGATAGATGGCGCAAGTGTCTTCAGGATATGCATTTGAGGGTAAATTTGCATCAGAAATTTTGAAGCATAGATTATTGTATCTAGACTTTTATTAGTGATCGAAATAGGTATATGGTGGAATCAAATGCAATCGTTTTTGGGGCCAATAACTTGGGGAAACTGAAAACATTCAGAAACTTTTAGGAGTCTACTACAAGTGTAGATAATTAATGTATGGCCACCCAGGACACTTCAAACGGGCTCGCACTGATAAGAGGATATGCTGTCATGTCATTGTAAGGAGTGCGAGTGGGAGAGGAATATACCACTTCTTACTGTCGACTTGTAATCTCCCTTACCACGAGAGAGGGGGCGACGGAGAGTCAATACTGTCGTACGTAGGTCGTAGGTATTAATATTATATACTCTTTCTTATACAAGGTCGACCCAAGTGTAAAAAATCACACGACGGGATGAGGCAGGCCAATGATAGTTTTGTAGCGTCTTGGGAGAGACCTACGCTGATGATGATGACGTGCGCATTTAATTATAAACCCGTCTTAATTCCAAATTACATGATCAAAGTTATTTTGAACCATAACGTATATCTACGTAATATTTACGACACAAATGTATCCGGCGATGGTATATATCGTAAATATGAACATAAAACTATTTTAATGTTTCTTCATTGATATATCGGACGTCGGTTCGACAGGTTTGACGCGTAGGTAGCATAATTCTACATAAACATGTACTGTATACTATTTCTTACTTTGAATTGACCTATCCACTTTTTCACGTTTTTTGGGGAGCTATAACAAGGATGCAAAATGCTCTCGAAAATACTTCACTTACTTTTCTCTTCATTCGGGATTTTCCTTATCATTTAGGTATCAGCATTTGAAGATCTTACCTGTAACAAAAATACATTTATGAAACAGGGATGTAGTCGATATTATAGTCTGGGCATTATCATAGCATAGCGTGATTCAAATATCTACAAAGTTATACAAAGTAGCCTTAGAATTGAAATTTTATTTAGAACAAAGCATAAGTACATGGAGTACTCAGTGTTCAGAGTCCATAGTAAGTCCAGTCAATGCCAATTGAAAATTTATACACAGGGTTCTTCTTACGGTTTTACTTAAACTCTAGATCTAGAACCAATCTGAGATAAAAGGTCCAGGCTCAGCTATGCTGGGACGGGGGTGAACCCGCGCAGCGATTTTCAGCCACTCCTTTTTTGATGAGTTGGGAGACAAGGAAATGAGGGCAGATGAATATACTATACTGATGCTCTAACTATCTAATAGTAATTTAGGTACATTTATAAATTTAGAAGCAAGCAATAGTAGATACACACCGAGAGTGGGAAAGTAAGAAAGGTCTCAGATCTCATGTGATCTGAGGCTTTCTCATTTACTGCCCGAGCGAGGTTAGTACACTATTTTTCTCCTCGACGGAGGCGGAAAGCGGCAACTTCGTTTAGCACAGCGGGACGAAAGTTAACTCTTTCCGCTTGGAGAGGTGAAAACATAATTAAATTATTAAGAACAACCCTGTTTAACTAACCAAAATAAATATACTCGTATCATCAACAATGAAAGTACTAATTACTAAAGGTTGATAGTTATAGCAAAGTTTCCGACTCTGTAATTATGGTCTTAAGTGTATGTAGTATATGTATAAAACACAATGGTGTTAACAGACAAACATGTTATTTATCTATCTACATTTGCGTCTTGCCGGTCATCACACCCAATCAGAGCAATTTGAATTATTCTCACATACAATGATGTCATTTCCTATTATGTACATTGTTACGTAACCGTCAGAGGAAATGGTTATAGCAGACACAGTTTTTTTGTAAATAACAAACGTGATTTGCTGTCGGTTTGAATAAATTAAAATGGTACAGACTTTGGACGTGAAAGAGTTGATGGGAATGATTTTGGAAAATTGCTTTAAGGGCCTATGTCAAAAAATAAATTGAAGCGAGATGGGCGTGATATTACTGCCTGATGCGAGAGAATGAGACGGGGCGGCGCGCGCGCCTGAAATGACGCAAGAGTAAAACAAACTTTATTTAATTGTGATTGTACTATTTATGTAAGTTCAATTCTGCTCTTAACAACATTTTTAAAATATCAATCTCTTTTTTTTAATTCAAATCTCGTGTTTCTATTATTCACCGTTTAGCAGTTCCAAGCGTTTATCGATAAAGCCGGAGGCTACTTTGGCTTGTTTTTCTATCGAGAAAATGTGTCTTAATCGTGTTTTGGCTCTAATCAAAACTTCAATTATATGTTCAATTTACACATATCCGCTAATCATACTCCTACTGTTAGTACTTCATGATATATGACGCTTTGAAGAATCCAATTTTTTTCACATAGCCTCTTAAGGCACAATGTCTATGTTATGTCCTCCTAGTTCCAAATTGGATAAGTATATGCTTTCGTACCTGCTGACGTGGTTTTTTATGTAACGACTACTACCATCAGAGATTAGTAGCCGGGACAAACTGCTCAACATGCCATCCGAAGCACGGAATCGTCTTTCTTTTCAGACAATCAGGTGAATGTCCTAACCAACTGGGGAAAAACGCACAAAGTGACATATCACTAGGTGTCCCCCGTGGAAATCGAACCCACGGCCTCTGTGTCAAAAGCCCAATGCTCTTAACCATTATACCATACGGAGGCAGTTAGCAGTGTGTGCTGATAATGATAATTCAAACGTTTTGTCTGATGCGAAGGGAAAACCCGGCAAACCTTCATGATACAGGGTGTTACAAAACCTACTAGTAATATTTAAAACGGTTAAAACCATCATACTGAACAACTTTCACTACTATGTAGCCAACATTGAGGAAAAAATCTGGCAAACGGAGACAGCAATCAGGTAAAATGCTAAACATGAAATAATTATTGCTGTTACAGTGAATCAGCAAATTAAGGACTCATCATTTCAACCACTCGACGTGAAAGTAAGCCTTCGCCAAAGAATTCATATTGATTTATACTCAGCTTGTATAGGTACAAGACTTTCAAAGCCATTCAATGAAGAACTATTAAAACTAAATCCATTATTTCCTGAGGTAAACATAGCAAACTAAGCATTCGAACAACTTGTTCTAGTCTTCCAACTACTACTGCCATCTAGTGACATTAATTGTAACTTCTAAAGTGCTCTCCTTGTTCAGGACAGGTTAAGTTTGAGAGGGTAGGTAAGGTACTTAACGAAGACTGACCGGCACCAATAATTGGTTATTTTAACGACTGAGCTACCTAACAAACTGGACTGAGTTTGTGTACTGTTAGTGAAATGCCGATATTATATAGAACAGCAGATTTTTTTTTTGCTCCGATCGGTTTGCTCCCATAGTAAAAGTTGTTCAGTTTGATGGGTAGATTTTTAGTTTAAAAGGATGCTAATGACATCAATTTCATCCTGTAGCTTCTTCAAAAGTTAGCTTCAGCTGGCTGTGCGTGCGTATTTTTCTAATGAAGTCGACCTTCTGAGTTATCTGTATTGTTGTCGAAACTTATATTAGCTCGAATGGAAACAACTTGGTTTATGGCCTTATTGCTAAGTCACGGAGATTTCATGAGAAAAGTTTGTGAAAATGACTTTATTAGTAATGCTAAATTACTTTTGTTGACTTCATTTCGCCGTGATGAATGTCGAAGTTTATTCACGAAGCTGTTTTCAGAAACAAAGTTCTAATAAGCTCTTTCGGAGAGATTTTAGTTTTAGTAATATTACCTCAGCCAAATCGTTAATCGTTCGTAGTTGATACAAATTCCAACGGATAGATCGTAATAAGCCTGGGCATTTTGTGAAACGTCGCCTTTTCTCAATTTGACCAATTACTTACTCGCAATATTATCACGATATGGCCAATAAATAATCGGGCTGATCGACGAGAGCAATCTATTTGTCGTTGATACAAATTCCAAATGACGAAAGCAGATGAAAGTTAAATCATCGCATTTTAATTAAAAAGTAAAACCTTTCTAAGGCCGGTGCAGCCTGGGGCCTGAGCTTCAAATATTTGGTGATTAAACCGTTCTGGGACTACGTACGAACCATAACTTTTGACACATTTGGTATTGCGCTAATCGCGGTACAGCCGTTAGAGCCGTTTTGACAGATCGCTCAGACGTTATTGGTTGTCAGTTACATAGAGTTTAGCGCGATGTGAAATTCAGCACAGTTGAATAGTAATTGGATTGCAATGTGATTAGAACTGAAATGGGATAAGAATAGAACTTCGATGTTTTAACTTAGCGCAATCGGGCACCAGGGCAATTGACAATGACTTCTCTTTTTGGTACTAAAAAGTATATCATCGTCTTACTCTTTTCTCCATGACCTTTTTATTGGCAGAGAAGGAGCAATATTTAAGAGAACTGTGAAGCCAGCATTCTCATCCATATAAAAAAGCGAAAACTTTTTTAATACACTCTTTTGAATATTATTGGTACGAAATAACCAGGTCTTTACCTTTTGATTTATTCAAATTTTTTTACAGGTTAGTTAAATCATTTATTTCACAAAATGTTACGATGGACGATGGAGAATAGAATCATCGACAGAAAGATGGAGCCATATATTTGTAATAAGTATAGGACAAGCCAGTACCTACTTTATTCCTTATTTTATAAATACATAGAAAAACGTGTAGAACGGTTACTATTACTATGGAAAAGCGGATCCTTCTGGCACAGGTATTTTTCGGATACTTACCAGAAGAACCCAATCACTTATATGTTACTGCCTCCGTGGTCTAATGGTTAAGAGCATTGGCTCTCGACACGGAGGTCGTGGGTTCGATTCCCACGGGGGACACCTAGTGAAATTTCACTTTGTGCGTTTTTCCCCAGTTGGTTAGGACATTGCAGGCTGAATCACCTGATTGTATGAAAAGAAAAATGATTCCGTGCTTCGGATGGCACGTTAAGCCGTTGGTCCTGGCTACTATCTTTAGTGGTAGTAGTCGTTACATAAAAACCACGTCAGAGGCCGTAAGGCGGTCTGAAAAAATTCTGACACCAGGGCTCTGCCCACACTATAAGAAGAAGAATTATATGTTTTTGCAACAAAGATTAAGAAATACCATAAATTTTTCATTTTCATTTTTACTATTAATAACATGCATTTTGTTTGTTCACTTCTACTTTGTTTTACGTAAAAAGAAAAAGTTGAACAATCTAAAAAATAAAAATCAGCCTGACAACTTGAAATAAAAATCTCCATTTCGCATGCACAGTACTCCTGAACTACTGAAGTGTCTAACAAAACTTGAGAGCTGAAAACTGAACAAACAGACGTGTTATATTGTACATACCTCACGATCCAATTTCATCTCAGAATTCTTGCCTCAAGAGGGTTGCTTCGATATGCGCCGTGTAGTTTACGATAGACTTACAAATAGGACATGAATTTAGTTTCAGACTTTGTAGGATTTTGAGGTCATTTAATAGTCATATAAATTCTGTTTTGTATACTCTATGTGTGCGAAACATCAAGCAATAATAACCAGCATAACCTGGCCACGCGTTTGTTGAATAACTTTATAATTGCGCGGCCAACCTATGCTGGTTATGTATTCTATTCTAATCTTAAAACTCTATCTTCTATCTTAACTACTATCTTCCTAAGAATAATAAAATAATAAATAATATAAAAACTCGTCGGTGCTCGTCTGATCCATGCTGGGATCAAACCGCCTCCTTCTATATGGAAGGCGAGACCATCACGACCAGTGGTCTCTAAATATATTTTTTTTTTCGCTCTGGCAAGACTGATAGCCACTAATAGAATATCTTGAGTTTTTAACCTCATTCGCACCCCCATATAGATTATCTCTCTATGCTTGACTAGTTATATCCCAGTCATTTTACAGAGTTTTGTTAGGAGAGGTGGGAAGCAATTATTAATTGAACTTTTAAACTGTAACCGGCACCATTTAGTGACAAAAAGACTATCTGAAAGCATATTTAAAAGAAATACGCTACGCAACATAAAAATCAAAATTGTGAGTCCTAGAAGGCTTTTAAATTAAAAACATTAAACCAATGCACTCATTGAATAAATAAATAAAAATATACATTGAAATAAGCACTATATACATAACCATTAAACCTAAAGAAAAGAACAAAAAAGATGCACTCATTTATTAGATTTATTAATATACACTAATTTTGAGCAATAAAATAGGCATAAAAATGATTTTATTAGAAAATACGAATGTATTTTTCAAAACCTTCCAAGTAGAAAAAAATATTTACACCACTTTTGTAGTATGTATAATGGCAATGCCTTAAATATGTGCAAAAAAAAATTACCATCAGGTTTTTTATAACGAGATCATACCTAAATTTTAAATTTGGAACTGTTGCTGACGGGTTCCTTTTTAACTTTGGTACATTTCTAAGCTCAAATTGGCTCTTAAATACTATTCCGAAAAAATATATCAATTACTTAGAAGTCCTGGCTCAAACCGTAAAATGACTGGGCTATTGGGCGTAAAATGACGGCAGACGTGCCATCACGCTTTCGCACAAGCGCTTTTGTGCTTTTTAGCCGGCTGTCCTTTAGGACAGGACACTTTAGTATCCCCAGAAACAGCAGGGTGAGGTGGGGTATCTAAAGTCAGAGAGGAGGCCAGAGAGGTCAGAGGGAGTGGCAGTTGTGTATTTAGAATGTATGTATGTATGTTACTATGTGCACTATTATTATCTATTCTGTGTCTCAGCAAAAATAATCTCATCCCTTCTTCTTATGAGTCGATGGCATACCATTGAGTTTGAGTAAATTCGTGAACAGATTCCCTACCTAATGACATTCAGTATATTAATCATGGTTTCCAAGAAAGAACACAATTTTCTCGAAGAAAACCTTTGCAAATCAAAACTCAAAACCCTATAAAGCTTACATTTTTATTAAATCTAATCCAGCAAAATCCGCTCCCCGGTCTTACCCGGTGCAATCCGGTCTTAAGGCTATACTGGTTAAGGTGCTCACAGTAGTGTTTTAAAGACATAAAAGTTAAATATAAACCGTGATACCACAATTGCCAACAAACTGTTCTGCAGTTTGGTGAATTTGTATTGTAGGAATGAAGATAAATGAATAAAAAAAAAGCAAATAAGCTTGCCCTGTCTTATTTAGGCCTAATAAACGAATTTTAAGGTAGGTAGTAAGTTTAGAAGGTCGATGGAGGGGAGCGACTGGAAGAGGATCGCGGGCATGAAGCTCACGTTTCAGTATGCGTTAGAGTTAGAGATGAGTTAAGACGTTCGAGATTACTTTATTACGGGCTTAAAACTAGGTTAAAGATGACACTTAAGAGAAAATGTACTGAAAAAATTTTTAAATTTATATTCAAACATTGCCTTGTTTGTGGTAAAGCGCAAAGTAATTTGGATGACTGAGGGCTCACATCGATTTAAAAATATACAGATAAAAATAATAACATTATTTCGTGTTTCACAAAAATCTCACTTTCACTCTAAAGATACAAGGACCGAGTCCTGAAAACAGGTAGAGCTGGGAGCGACTTGGTGTGAAAGGGCGAAGAAAGAATTTTGTGGCGTGATGTCAATGTGATATTATTTTGAATAAAAAATTTGAAGTTTGAGTTTTGAGTAGAATACTGCTGATGATTATTATTAAAAAAACAAAGAGAAAATAATTTATCATACACACAGTAAAAATAATAATTTGAAAGCAAATATGAGACTGTTAGCGCCTTAACAAGTATCTGTCGGATTCAGTGGAGTGATTCTCCAAGGAGTTGCAGTGAGATGGAATTCCGGATGCTGTGAATACCGGTATATTAGGACCTTGGATATGTTAAGTTCGTACTAGTTGTGCAATCCTACATACACGGAAACATGAGGATGCTTCGAATTTGAGCTCTGAGTAGTCTCCGATTCAGGTGGAATCGGATTATGTTGGAATGGTGTAGTGTTATTAGTTCTAGGTAAGATGTGGTGCCTTAATACATTCATCAAGTATAAGATGGTTATTAAGGTTTATTTATTAAACTGATAGTGACTAGAGTTTTCAGGTAGCGATTGATCCTGCTACCTACCTACCTGTCTGGGTAGGTGCGGTAGCACCCATAATAAGAATGGTCTAGTGGTAGTACCGTTCTAAAAAAAGTTAGGGGCTCTCCCCAAAATTTATCGGAACCAATTTATTATGTAATACAAATACAATTATGGCCGGTGGACCAAAGTAGTATCGGAATGGTGGCCAAGGGAGGAAAGTAAGCAGGCAGACCACCAAAGGATTGGTCAGACGATATTGTAGGGTTGCGGGATATTTGCACAGGACCGTGAGTGGCGCAATAAAACTATGCCTAGCAGTGGGCTGATGTGGGCTTATTTGATTGATGTTATTGAAATGTATAGGACAGCTGATCTATTTTCGCCATTTCGATGTATCCTTGAGAAAGTTGATTACATAGTTTGATTGACCCTTTTCTGCTACAATAAAAACCATAGCAGTAACCAGCTCAAAGCCTTCTAAGTATAAAAAATTGCACATTTTAAGAATGTTAATGAAACATAACCTACGTCTATCTTGTATATAATCCGGTCCCGAATCTATTTCTATGTAAATTCCTAACCTGACCAAAAATAAAGAGGGTTCTTCAAAATGACCGTCATCTACATTTCGCTTTTATTTGAGGGTCCAATTTGCGTTCGCATCATTTCATTATGAAACTTGTTGTTATGTTAAAGCTCAGAATACGATATATACGATCAGATACGATGGAACAAACCAGAAGACACATGCAATCTTCATTGCGTGCCTCGCATTGTGTCCTGAGGACTAGATAGAGGTCAAGAGCAAACCCATAAGTAATAAAAAAAATAATAATTGTGTCCAAAAATTTGTAGAACTACCAAAAAATAAACGTAAGATCATGAGCGCAGTGAAGGACCACCTCGTAAAAAGAAAATGGAACAAATGATTCGGTACTGAGTTACACCTTTTTGGTGTCGTTTGTGGCTCCAATCTGAAGCACGTTTGCGGTATTGTTAAGCACATAAATAAATATCTATCCTTTTTTTTCGAATTAACAAATACAGCATTACTCAGGGAGCATCGACTGCTTATTACTGCGGGCTATGGGGGGACCACACCAGTGACGGCAAAGCGCCCTGGTAGATCTACCGAACCAATGAATGAACTTAAGCAACCTGCCCAAGGGGCACCCCTAAGGGGTATGGACCTCGACAATGGGCGTTGCTGGATAAATATCCATACAGAACAAAAGCTTATACTACAAGGCGTAGCGACAAGTGCGCAGTGCGGATTGGTTGGAGAAAGTGATTTTGTAGGGATATTAATTCATGTTATTTTAGTCAACACAAGGTCTGCCGCCATTTCTCAAACCATTTCACGCTGAACTTTAAATCTTCAAAAACACTGAAAAAAACCTTTATCCCTTTGTCACTTCATACGACACACCGACATATTATTTCTACACATTAAAAGGAATAATGGCGACTATAATGTGATAACTCCACAATGACTGCTGTTAGTTTAAATTATTTGTACAAACAAATCAAACATGGTAGAGTGTGCGAGAATTGTATTTGGTTTTTGACGGCTCAATGAACTTGTAATTGCTTTGGCTTAAGTTAAATAAGTGTGAAATAATGTTTGCGTCGCACTTGAATTTCATATGCATTGTAAATTTATATCATGCGATTAATTAATAATATAGTAATTAATCTGAAAAAAACGGTTAAGAGCGTATCGTATTTGTCCGTCATAAGATTCGGTGCGTGTATATTTTTAACTATAAGCGAAAATATCTCGAGTTTAGAAACATTTAAATGGCATAGTCCATTTTACAAGACCTATCCAACGACGTCTCATGCCCCAAATAGGTGTTGATTAATCTACTTTTAATTAACAGAGAAGGAGGGGGTTTCCTTCCCCCCTTTTTCCTTGTATAGGAAGGGTCAAAACAATTTTTACTACGTAACGAACGATTTTTGATTCATTAGGTGCAAAAATGAAAGAGTAATTGAGGTGAAACATAAACATATAGATGGCCGAAACAATGTAAAAATTTCTAGAGCACTAAATTTTAATGAATTAAGTTATGATTTAAATTATATAATTTTATGTTGTTTTCGTTTATTTAAATCTAATGTTGTTATTATTCAATTGTTATTATTAAATATATCATTGTAAATTATTCAATTCAATTTATTTATATTGCTATTCTTTGCTGTTTTTATTTTTGTTATTCTTAGTGTCTCAATGGCTGTCACGTATTGAATTTATTATAACAACTTTTGATATAACTAATTTAGATTTTAAGACTTTGTGTTAATGCCTGCAAAGGTAGGCTTCAGTGAGACGAATCACTGCGAAACATCTGTTAAAGCTTGTATACCTGAATCCATACACATTTTATTTCATTTCACAAGTGTTCATTGTTTGACTATGTAACCCTAAAAAGTAAGTGGGGTGTGACAATGCGTGATTTTCTCTGTCAATTTTCATAATGCGATACAGTCTCTGATAATTAAAAGTAGATTAATCTTAATCAACACCTATCGTGCACAAAATTATACGACATTGGACAAACATATAATTTTTTTACAACTATTTACCTAATAATTATTTACTTTAAATTTCTAATTATCATTCTAAGCTGTCGTAAGTATAGCGACATCACGCGAATTCATATTTTCATATAAACTAACTTATTAAATTGTGTTCCATGTTTTGCTTGTATGCGGTGACGGTAAAATATAATGTTTCTTAAGGTAGGTTGCAGAGGGGTCAATTTTATACAAAACTTTGACGCACAATACGCGTAGACGATATTAATATAAGTAACTTTGTATATATGGAAAAATAGTTTAGAAAATCCAGATTCCGCGCAAATATTATTTGTGACACGGCAACTAGATTTTCTAAACTATTTTCCATATATAAAATAATACTTTTATTAATTCTGTCTACGCGTATTGTGCGTCAAACTTTTGTATGGACTGAAACCACAACAGTTTTTTGTTGATGAAAGCATAACCCTTTATCACAAATTTTATAGATTACCTAAAAATTTTCGTATTAAGTCTCATTTATTGGCGGCCAGGACCGGTGCGGTCGTTGTGGCGATCCTTGGGGGAGGCCTATGTCGATGCACGACGATGATGATTATGCAAAATGCACACATTAAATCCGTTGTTACTTATCGCAAAGATACAGAATACTCCTAAATGGGTAACTGTCAGGGCTGCAGTCTCCAGGGTCCGAATCGCCCTTATGATAGCCAACCGCCGATAGATGGCACCACAAGAAGAAGATACATAAATTAAATTATGCATCTTCGTGTAACAAGAACTAGCAGAGTTGTAAATAAAGTAGGTATCATAACAGTCATGTCAACTAGCACACGCTCCAGATCACGAGCGACCGGTCGCGCGCGTCGGTCCGCGATTTTGCGACGACGCGCTCGCACGCAATCCGTTGCGTAACCACGTCTGATTGGTTCGCTCGTTTACGTGTCGTCGCGTTATACACATTGACGGTTAAATTCGTAAGCAATTAGCAGTGGAATTTTTGAATAGGATTGGTATTTTTGAAAGTCACACGTTCAAATCAGCAGTAGAAAATTTCAAAGTTACGATGGAGATTATCCATCATTGGATCATGATTTTGAAAGTGTGATATTCAAATATAGCACTTCTCTTTAAGCGAATGGAAAATCGCTTAGGTTTTAATTCGTTGGCAAAGGAAGCTGCCAGCTCTACGATCACCGGTGGTCTCGTGGAAACGCAACGACTGCTCTTTAATAAGTTTGTTGGCTTCTGGGCCCCAAGAACCTAACGCTTCGAAGCCAACCATGTGTAAACATGAATCAACCTGAGATTCCTTCATACTTCTGCACCTTGATAATCACCCGCAAGCGCGCATGTAGCTCGGATATGAGATGGGGCTAGTTAGACGCAGGTCACATCCCACACCAGGCACCTTTCCGTTTGCCAACAGATGAGTGTCACTCCGTCGGGTCTCCTACCATCAGTACGAACGATTCCATTTGGCTCCAATCATACCAACTTGTGACCTTGTATCTGATAGTCGGTTCTCGGACCGCTACGTCACTGTGTCAGCGGTCAACGCATCGCGTGCGCCAGCGCACGTGTACCGGGCCGTGACGCGGTGCTAAACTGCAACCACTTTCTTTAACTTTAGACGTGTCAATTTAAAATTTAGCACTCTAGATCATTAGAGCTCTAAACTCAAGAGCATTATAATTCTTTCGGGGTGTTCAGAAACTCAGCTACAACTGCAATTGTTTGTAGTTTTAGGTCCGCCACACACATACGGAATTAATCCGGAATCCTGAATCAGGATTACGATTTAGTATGGATTTTCCCCCTCCACAATTGCATTCGGAATTGCGGAGGTATCAAATCGTATACGAAATCACAATTCTGATTCGGAATTCCGGATTGTTATTCCGTATTTGTGTGGCGGACCCTGTGGCGGAACGGAGCAAAAAATTTTCTCTGAAAGGGGTTATGGTCACAAAACCAAAATGAGCTGGCCGCGCGTAGGACGAGTAACGTATAACGTCTCGCGACCAGCTTATATTGGTTTTGTACAGCATGATGTGTCGCCGTGTGTACATAAACTATTAACTACGTAAGTAAATTCACAAAACACACTCTTTTCTAGGTATTTCATGGCAATCGATTATACACGAAACTTATAGAAACTTTAGAGAACTAATCAATCAATCAATTTAGGAATCAGTTTTTTTATTTTTACACCACACCTAAAAGGTACAGTACCAAAAAATATTAAAATGTATGTGGGAATATTTTCAACAACGTTGACCGATTGCGATGAAATTTTAGAGGGATGCTGTGCCGCATTGCAACGCATGCCAGGCACAGTGACTAAATACTAAACGTGCAGAATAACAAATATGTATAAATAAATTTATTTCTTTCGGGCAAGTTTAGGCTAGAAACGAAATATCTTTCTATTCTTATATCGAACGCAGTTCACATAAAATATGTGTTGGAGACACTTGGACCTACCAAGTGGAACACCACCAACTGTTATCGAATATCTAATTACGAGGCAAGTAGACCGTTACGTTGCGTAACTTCAAGCAAACAACTTCCAAGGTCGAACGTTCTCAGATGGTGGTAGGGTTGCCACTTGCCAGATACATATCATTTCCTGGACATTTCTAGGGTTACGAACGGAGTTGGAGTCTAAGTTCCTACGGTAACTGTTGAACGGACAATAGAAAAATAGTTAAAATAATAATTTTAATGGAAAAGAAAAAGGCCTTGATTAGAGGTCGATGTAAATTTAAAGAAGATTATGTGTCAAGAACAGAGAAAGTAATGCTTCGTTTGTTTGGTCATGTGGAGAGGATGAGCGATAGCAGATGTATGAAAGAGATATAATTATGGTGCTAATGTGAGTGGAAGTGTCAGCAGTGATCAAATAGGTTGCGTCCTACAAAAAGGATAGGTGCCGAGTACTCGAAACCGACGGGCATGTATGAAGAGATGTATGGATTTTATTTGTAAGGATCGTAGTATAGTTGCGGCGCCCTGGTCTCTGCCTACCCCTCCGCGAAAGAGGCGTGACGTTATAATTAGATAGCTGGAAGACATATGAAAATTGTTGTCGAAAAAATAATATTTTATAGAATTTTATCTAACACCTACATTAAAGCAATAATAAGCGTTTATGAAGCCATGCTCGTGTATAAAATGATTACGAAAGATCGCGGAAGAATATGCTCAATTTCTTTTCGGGGGTGTCGTAAAAAGTGACTAAGGAATAAGATGACGTCGTAATAAAAAAGCAAGTACTTTTCGCTAATTTCGGGGCAGAAAATTATAATTACTGGACACGAGACCAGACGCAAAATTCCGGGACTTTCCCGGATTTCCCGGCCATCTGGCAACCCTAGCTGGTGGGCTATTCGATTTTATGTTCTCCTGGTATCTCTGCGGGCGTGCCTGTAAATATGTGCCGAGTTATCTGGGCTAAAGAGCTGGTTTTACGGGCTATTTGTTAGGTAACAGATTGGATTTTAGGTTCCTAGATTACGTTAAAATAAGATTTTTTCTTGGAATAGTTTTTAGGGGCTCGTTTTTTAAACAATGATTATGGTTAGCACATAGATACAGGAGTTTCATAGTATTAAGCATCAGTTTCGTATACTAATTATGATGTTTGACTTTCAAAAATAGCATTCCAGGGGCCCGATCGCTTTCATTAAAAATCGAAATTCAATCCTTATTCAATTTCATTTCTAACCACATTGCAATCCAGTTACTATTCAACTGCGTGCTGAATTCCGTATCGCGCTAAACTTGACTTATTTATTATGTTATTGACAGCTTGAAATTGAAACGTCTGAGGGATCTGTCAAACGGCTGTCATGAGCTGTCAAATGATTAGCGCAATATCGAATGTGAAAAAGGAGTCGCGCTGCAAGTCTGGGGGAGGTCGCGTGCGTATTGGCATCTGTTAGGCTTGCACGTGGCTCCGCCATTTTGTAAACTGTTTTGTGTTTTAACTATAAAACGTTAACTTGAGATTATAATAAACTACTTGAGATTGGCAGAAATGTTACTAATCATTTTCCTACGTGTACTCTCCACATAACGGGACATTGGCACAATTGTGATACTTAACGCATCGGACGCCATTAAATAAAAATAGAATGTGAAAAATGTTGTGATTCGTATGCGGTCCAGTGACGTTTCAGTTTTTGGTGTTTTATTTAGCGTGATCGGTCCCCAGGACACATTTTAGTCAGAGCTGAACCTTTAACCAGTTGAGTACGTACTGCAGTTCTGTACGGAACACCTGATTTTTTCCCCCACGTGTCTGGCCACCCCGAAAGGGATTCTGGTCATGACTTTATGCATGTATGTCTGGGCATTCCTGTATATTTCTATTTATTTATTTTATTTATTTATTTTAACACTTTATTGTACACACGGAAATATAAATGAAAACAGCATAATAGACAATTACAAAGGGCGAGCTTATCTCTAAAGAGATTTCTTCCAGCAAACCCGTGAAAGAGAGAGAGCATAAAGAGAGTATTTGCTAAATACAGGGTCCTTCTTAATATGCTGACACTTTTTTAAGGGGATGATTAGACCATCAAACTGAACAAATATCTCTAGTCTCAGTTTTGTATACATAGAACAGCTGATGTTTTTTTCGCGATTTCGATAAATAAATAAAAATAAATATCTTGGACATTGTCACACAAATTATCTAGTCACATTTAAAGTACCTGGACTTGTATTGTGGATGTTGGTGCCATATTCATATTCATATATTTATTGCAATCACATGGTACAGTTAGGTCTTAAATGTAACAAATTTTGATCTACATATGATACCCTCTGGGCATGGCAACATAAATAAATAAAGGGTAACTAAAATGTATTATATAACAAATAAAATCAAATCAAACAAAATAGTTTACAAGTAAATTAAAATCAATTAAATAAATCAAGATCAATCAAATCATCAATTAAAAAATTTAAATCAGTGGGGACCTTGAGGTTGAGAACGAGAATAGTAGGTATATGTATAATAATTTGAGTAGCTAAAAATCAGATCTCAGAAAGAGAGTCTTCAATTTTATAATAAGATTTACCAATTAGGATACGTTTTAATTTTTGTATAAATATGTGATCTTTTTTTTCGTCTTTAATATGCTTCGGTATTTTATTATATATTTTCGCAGCAGTGACGAATGGGCTTTTGCGGTACATTTCCATTGTTGTTGTGGGGAGGGCGAGTTGGTTTTTTGTACGAATATTTTGTGTGAGGTACGATTTCTTAATAAATAAGTGACTATTTTTCGGACAAATGTCGCCATTTCTAATATGTAGATTGATGGCAGAGTTAGAATTTCGAAATTAATAAATTATGTTCGTTGTTGTCACGTCCTCGATGATGAAAGATAACAAGTGTAGTCCCGGTTTATTACTCACTGACGCCACATAATTTTAAAGCTAAAAGCAAAAAACGGAACGCATCCAATGCGTGTCCCATCTCTATTCCTGCAACTAACTTCATTCGGTTTTTTATGTCAATGGCGGCGCCACGATACTCTCTTAAATATTTTTATAATAAGAAATCTAAAGTGTTTAAACAATGCCGAAAAGATCAAACGAAGAGCAAAGAACTCATTTACTTGAGAAGATACGAAAGCTGGAGAAGAAAGTACGAAAATTACCAGATAGTGAAACAGAAACAGAAGCAGGTAAGATGGCGTCTTCACAACGCAAATTTTCTCGACTAACCTTCGGGGTTATGTGATGAAAATACGCGTATTACGTTGGTAATTTACTTACCTAACGAAAAATAAGGCCAGGGGCGTTCTTAGGGAACGCACAAGGCTGTAGTTTTCACAACCTATGGGGGGTTCTGCGGGAACCCACGTGGTTGTTTATCACGTGTTCGTGTCAAAACAGGTTTGTCTTCTTCTTTCAGAAAACCCTGATCTATCTGAACTATTCGAAAACGAATCTTGTGATCCGATTGATAACACTGCTTCTCACGAAGAAAATATAGATGAAAGCATTTTAGAGATTTTGGGCGTAGCACCCGCTCCCCAATCTAAAGGTGAAAATCTACACAAAGAAATTGCAGATCGCTGGCAAGAGACTTTAAAGAAAGGATTGAAGAAGGAAGAAAAGGATAATCTGTTTAAAATGTACCCACCTTTCGAGAATGTTCCTTTGATGGTTGCACCTAAATTAAACCCCGAAGTGGGGGCAGCTCTAAATGAGCCAGCTAAGAAAAGGGACAATCTTATTGAAACCCGTCAAAAACAATTATGTACAGTGCTGTCATGTTTGGGTCTTTCATTACAACTTTGTATTACGGACTTTGAAGAGAATAAGATCAACATCATAAAGAAGATTCACGATGCTTCACAGCTGCTATGCGATTCTCTTTTCCTCGACACCAAGGGTCGTAGAACCCTCATTCTGGCCATAATTAATAAAAATCTGAAAGATTATTTGCAAGAATCAGAGCCAAAGACTTTCTTATTTGGAGAAAACCTAACTGAAAAAATAAAGACTGCTAAAGCAGTACAAAAGTCAGGTCAGGACCTTAGAATAACTGAGAATTTAAAAAAGAACCCGTCACAACTGAATAATGTGAACTCACAAAAGAATACAAACCGTTCTTTAAACTGGCGGGGCCCTCCTCGTCCTACACCAAGAGCGCAGAGGACAGGAGCCAGGACAGCAGCGGGGGCGCCTACCTACAACAGAGCACAACCGAAGAACAAGAAAGAAGAGAAGACACATCAACACTACAGGAAGTAAATGAACAGGTAGGCAGACTTCAGTATCATCTATGTAACTGGGAAAAAATTACGAATGATCCTGTTATTCTGGATTGGGTAAAAGGGTATAAAATACCGTTTCAGGATATTCCATATCAATTCTCAATTCCCTTAAATGACAGATTTTGTAAGACTGAAATAAAACAGATAGAATTAGAAATTGAAACTTTGTTAGATAAAAAAGCCATTGAAGTATGTGATTCAGAAGAAGGACAGTTTTGTTCACCTATTTTTCTTATTAAAAAGCCTAACGGTACATTTAGATTCATACTAAATCTGAAAAAATTAAATAACTATGTTAAGACAGAACACTTTAAGCTGGAAGATGCTAGGACAGTTTGTAAATTGTTACAAGAAAACGATTTCTTAGTTTCTCTTGATCTTAAAGATGCATATTATGCTGTTAATATCCACACAGAATTTAAAAAATATCTTCGTTTTTATTTCAATGAAAAATTTTATCAATTTAATGTACTACCTTTTGGCTTATGTACAGCACCACTAACTTTCACTAAAATTATGAAACCCGTGATGGCTTATTTGAGGGAGAAAGGTTTTGTTTCGGTAGTATACCTCGATGATTTTCTTTGTATCAGTAATTCATATACAGAATGTTTAGAAAACATGTCTGCAACTGTGGACTTGTTAGCTAAATTAGGATTTGTAATTAACAAAGACAAATGTGATTTTGTACCAAAACAAAGCTGTAAATTTTTAGGGTTAATTTTTAACACCAAAATGATGACAATAAGTATTTCTTTAGAAAAAAGACAGAATTGTTTAAGTATGATTAATACATTATTATTAAAAAACAATGTACGGATTCGTTATTTAGCTCAAGTTCTAGGAACACTGATATCAGTTTGTCCGGCGATCAAGTACGGTATTCTTTATACAAAGAACCTTGAAAGATGTAAATTTTTAGCACTTTTAAAAAATAATAATAATTATGAAGACAATATAACCATAACAAGCGAGTGTAAACAGGACTTAAAATGGTGGTCTAGGAATATCATGAAGTCTGTAACTCCTATTAGAAAGAACAACTATCAGTTGGAAATTTTCACAGATGCCTCGACCACTGGGTGGGGTGCATCATGTGGATCGGCCACGTCCAGTGGCATTTGGACTAATGATGAAGCTAAGCTTCACATTAATTCATTAGAAATAATAGCAGCTTTCTTTGGACTAAAGTGTTTTGCCAAAGATCATAGAGAATGTGAAATTCTACTACGTATTGATAACATAACGGCGGTTTCTTATATCAATAGACTAGGAGGAGTTCAATATCCTCACCTACACAATTTGACAAAAAATATCTGGCAATGGTGCGAAAACAGGAATTTGTGGATTTTTGCAACATATATTAATACAAAGGATAACATAGTAGCAGACTTCGAGTCACGAAAACAATTAGGTTCCACAGAATGGGAATTAGGTACTTCTCATTTCCAACAGATTGTATCAGTTTTTGGTGAACCCTGTATAGACTTATTTGCAACTAGAACGAACACGAAATGTCAGCAGTATGTGTCGTGGCATCCGGATCCTAATGCTTTTGCAGTAGATGCCTTTACAATATGTTGGTTTAACTATTTCTTCTATGCTTTTCCCCCCTTCTCCATGGTCTTAAAGACATTAGAAAAAATTGTTACAGACAAAGCCAAAGGGATTGTTATTGTACCATACTGGAAAACACAGCCATGGTTTCCTATATTTAATAAGCTCTTGTGTAGCGAACCTATAATATTTACTCCGTCTAAAGATTTGCTTACTCTTTATAATTCCAGATCATTACATCCCCTCCATCGGAGCCTGTCTTTGATGGCAGGACTATTATCAGGCAAGCGTTCCTAACTTCAGGAGTTAACGATCAAGCTGCTGATATTATGCTTTCTTCAATATCGGATAATACGCTAAAACAATACTTACCTTCTATTGTAGATTGGGCCAAATACTGTCATTTAAAGAAGTTGTCCATTACAGACCCTAAAATACCTGATGTTGTAATATATCTTACCAAAAAAAAATTTCATGATGGTCTATCATATGGTAGTTTAAATTCATTAAGATCAGCATTATCTTTCATTATTGGTCCACATTTGGGTGGTAATGAAAAAATTAAGAGATTATTTAAAGGATTCTTTAAATTGAGACCTACTACACATAAATATAATAGTACCTGGGATGTATCTATTTTGCTAAAGTATATAGAAGAAAATTATTTTGATAAGACTGATTTAGAGACAAATACAAAAAAGACTGTTACTTTATTAGCGTTAGCTACTGGCCAGCGAGCCCAAACACTGTCATTGATTGATATTAATAATGTCATAATATCAGAGGATAGTATAAATATTAAGATAGATAAGTTGATCAAAACATCAGCACCTAATAGGTGCCAACCCTTTCTTACTATTCCTTTCTTTGATCAGAAAGTTGAGATATGTCCAGCTAGGGCATTAACTAATTATATAGAAATTACTAAAAGGATTAGATCTTCAAGTAATCTATTTGTATCTTTTAGAAAACCATACAAGAAGGTGACATCCAGTACAATCAGCCGTTGGATCAAGAAAACTATGGAGGAAAGTGGAATAGATACTACAGTATTCTCAGGGCATAGCACAAGACATGCGGCCACTTCAACAGCATATAAGAAAGGTGTTAACATTGATGATATTCGTAGAACGGCTGGTTGGACTGGTGAGTCATCTACTTTTGGTAGATTTTATAACCGTCCAATTATAAATAATATAAGCTTTGCAGAAGCAGTTTTAAATGCATAACTCTTATGTTTTTTAAATGAAACCATTTAAAGAATTTAAATGTTTATTTCTAAAATAAATGTCTTATTGATTTTACACTTTTCTTTAAACATCTACACTTGTTATCTTTCATCATCGAGGACGTGACAACAACGAACATAATTGAATAGTCAAACGAACTTACCTGTAAGTGAAGTTCGACTGAAATTATGTGAAGTTGTTGTCACGTCCGAAGGTGATGAGACCCACCCTACCCCTACTATAATTATGTGTATAATTGACAATGACCCTGAAATGTAAAACCAATAAGATGCTGTAAAATTAATGAAGTTAGTTGCAGGAATAGAGATGGGACACGCATTGGATGCGTTCCGTTTTTTGCTTTTAGCTTTAAAATTATGTGGCGTCAGTGAGTAATAAACCGGGACTACACTTGTTATCTTTCATCACCTTCGGACGTGACAACAACTTCACATAATTTCAGTCGAACTTCACTTACAGGTAAGTTCGTTTGACTATTCAAATATGGTCTACAACTGCATAGAGAAAGTTCAGTTTCATGGTCTAAACTACCCCTTAAATGTTTATTTGTATTTTTGTAACACCTTGTATGCAGTACCTAAATATTTACCTCACATTTCTATTTTTACATCGCCATTACTGACAAAATAGTTCGTTCATATAACAAATCTCCTAATAGAACCTTATTTACAATGCTGTAAGTATGATATTAGATTGATACACGTGACTTCGTGTATTGAACGAATAATAGGGTAAATGTACCTGTTGCGGACTAGAATCGCGTGCTCCGGAATTATTATGGTAATCCAAGACATGTTTAGTCTAAAGTATGTTTATATAAATGTTATATAATAACAGTTTTATATTATGTCACGTTAGAGTTGGGTAGTTTTGAAGGATATGTTACGGGAATACGTAGATGTAATGGATGCTTCGAAGGCATATAAAATATCTCTTGACTCCCCCCCCCCCCCCCCCCCCATGAATGAAGTCGTAAGGATATTAAAATATATTTATAAAAAATGAAAATGACGGAATTAATAACAGTATATTTTATGTATGGAAAAATAGTTTACAAAATCTAGTTGCCGCGTCACAAATAATATTTGCAATTTATAATATAATTACGAAGATATAAAGCTTTTAAAATTTTGTATGTAAAATTTCAAAGCTTTATATCTTCGTAATTATTTTATAAATTGCAAATGTTATTTGGGACTCGGCATCTAAATTTTCTAAACTATTTTTACATATATACAAAGTTACTTATATTAATACCGTCTACGCGTATTGTGCGTCAAAGTTTTGTACAAAATTGAGGAGTAGCATTTTTGAAATTCTGGTTTTTATTATTGAAAAAATATTTAATATTTGTAATGAGGGCGCCACTGAACGGTAAAAGAACTCTTAATAACATTTGACACGATAAGTCGTGTTACATAGCGGAATTAAAATGCCGAAAATTGAACCTTTTTCCGGCCTAAGTAGGGTTGGCACGCGATTACAGTAATTTTGCTTTGTTTTTTAATTATATAATTGTACTGTAATATTCAAAATTTATGTGTCAATAGTAGGTTAGTTGCAAATAATAGGTTAAGGTATTTATTTTATGAGGGTTAACCAGCTGGGCTATTTATGTTTAATTTGCACTCGTTTGACCCAGTAGTAGAGGCTCGATTACGTATAACAAGGGTACAAATACTTTAAAACATATTATATCTACAACGAAATAAAATAAAGAAGTTTTACAAATTCTCGTAAAGAATCGCGCATAAAAAACAATGATTTCAATTTGCATGCTAGGAATTTACAGAATAGAGAAATAGAGCGCCTTAGGGCTAGCATGCTAAGCACGACAAAGCGACAAAACGAGAAACCTGTCATGCGTGCTCGCTTTTGCATACGCAAGGTAACAAAAATAGAGACACGTCTCGATTTTTGTCGTTTTATCGCACGCGTGGCCCTAAGGAATCTCAGAAAATGCAATGAGAGGCATGAATACATTTAGTTCTGTTTACAGAGGAAACGCTACTAAAAGAGTCATTAAAATATGTTTAACCATACGTTTAAAAAAATCAGCTGTCCCATACAAAAGTGCTGTACCTACTCGACTAAAATGTATGGGACAACTGATTTTTTTTTGCGTTTCCTGAAGTAGGCTTCATAGTGAAAGTTGTTCAGTTTGATGGTCTGAGTTCACCGTTTCAGTATTGGCTAGCAAGTACTGAAACGGAAATATTTAGTGTTCAAAAGTTGTTGTCTTTTTTTGTTGGTCAGCCGCCTATCACCATTTGACATAATTTATTTCATGTTCGTACATGCAGTTTTTGTAACAAAGGATCTGTCCGCCTGGTAGGGAATAATATGATGTCTGAGCATGTATGTATTGTAGATACAAGGCGCCAATATAGGCTTTATAATTTATCTCATAAAGCCATAAACTTTATCCTAAAAACTTTCAGCATTAGGTTTATGTCTTTGTGTTAATGGCAACACAATAATGGGTGATGAATAAAGTTATCTTAATACTTTTTATAGCATAAATAATTCAGTTTTACGAGAGTTTCTGATAAGTCTACTTATAAGTCTGCTGAAAAACTCATTATGTGTGTACACATTTCGACACCCACTGCTCTGTTACACATTACAATTTAAAAATATCTATCATGCACATTATTTGTTTTTTTTTTTATTATTCAAAAATTATTCTTACAGATCTCTAAAATCTGCGCTTTCCGGCAACCGCGTATCGGACAAGGTGGACCGACGACCTGGTGAAGGCAGCGGAAACCTGTTGGATGAGGGCAGCGCAGGACCGGTCGTTATGGCGATCCTTGGGGGAGGCCTATGTCCAGCAGTGGACGACCAGCGGAGATGATGATGATGATCTCTAAAATCTGTTTTCATGAGCTAGAATAACAATAGTACTGCAACCATGTTATCTACTATACAGGGTCCTTCTTAATATGCTGACACTTCTGTAAGAGGATGATCAGACTATCAAACTGAACAACTTTCTCTATGGGATCATCATCAAAATCGCGAAAATGTCCCATATATTTGGCTCGACTAGGTTTGCAGTTTTGTATGGAAGAGTTGATTTTTTTTCGCTTTTTCGATGTTCGTGATGTAAAGAAAGTTGTTCAGTTTGACGGTCTGATCACCCACTTAAAAAGTGTCAGCATATTAAGAAGGACAGGAAGGAAGGATATATTGTTTATGGTTATACATTTTTTTCTTTTTCCTTTTCCGTTATGTGTAAAAACACACTCCATATATCTTTTCTCTGATCGTAATTTTCACACAATCCATAATTATGATGTTTTGCTCGCCTCATACACATCTTTTATTTAATTCCACAACCTTATCCATTGGTTATGTTTAACTAGACTAGATATTATGTCAAAAGTGTTAGGGTCAATCGGAATAAAGTACTCCACACAAAAATAACGTAATTTCTAAGAATGTCTGAACTATTTATGGCAACAATAACGCCACTTATCCTGTTAAAACCTCGCGTCATAACAACTACATACTACAGTTGATCGCTGAATTGTCGTTAAGGTGGTTTCAGTCCACACAAACGTTTGACGCACAATACGCGTAGACGGAATTAATAAAAGTAATATTTTATATATGGAAAAATAATTTAGAAAATCTAGTTGCCGCTTCACAAATAACATTTGCAATTTATAATATAATTACGAAGATATAAAGCTTTTAAAATTTTGTATGAAAAATTTCAAAGCTTTATATCTTCGTAACTATTTTATAAATTGCAAATGTTATTTGTGATGCGGCATCTAGATTTTCTAAACTATTTTTCCATATATACAAAGTTACTTATATTAATACCGTCTACGCGTATTGTGCATCAAAGTTTTGTATAAAATTGACCCCTCTGCAACCGCCTTAATCGGCCCTATGGCGGCCTTACGGTAGGACGAAACACCTTGGAGGCATCTTTTATTTTTAATTTTTCGACTAGATTTATACAATTTATCGAAACCAATCTCATACCTCAGTATTTTTGGATAGTTTATCTAGTGAAATCATCAATTGAATACACGATTAGAATTACTTCACTCGATAGAAAATTGTCACAAAGATATCGTATTTTCTTGTATTTTTAAATATTTTTCAGGTTTTAGAAGAACTTAAAATAGTTTCAGATTTTTGGTATTTATTCTCACATATTCACCATTAGGTTATCTAGTAAAATCATAAAAAAGTCTATAAATAGGACTTTTGATAATTCTTTTTATAATTACACGGTTAGAACCTTTTCTACTTACTAATTATCTTCTAAACACCTTGTTTAATCATAATTTGCATTGTCTTTAATTTTATAAATTTTTTTTTGTTATTTTATTTACGGTATGTTTTTAATTTCAAATACACCGTTCTTAATCACCACACAAATCACCGTCTAAAATAATGAAACGAATTATAATATTATAACTTTCACCAAAAACCTTATCACCAAAACGACATGCGAAGATAACAAGTAACAATGTTAAAAGTAAAAGCAACTTGGGATAGGTCACTTTATCACTGAGGACAAGAGGTCGCGCGTTTATCAAGCAGTCCATTACAGGCCTTCTCACCCTATCAATAAAGGGAGATAACGTTTTACATATACATATAGGGTTCTTCTTAATATGTTGACTCTTTTCTGAACTGAACAACATTCTCTATGGCACCAACATAGATTGCGAAATAAAAATCGACTCTCCCATACAAAACTGCAAATCAAATCGAACCAAATGTAAGGGATAGCAGATTTTTATTTTGCGATTTCGATGTTGGTCCTATAGAGAAAGTTGTTCAGTTTGATGGTCTGATCATCCCCTTAAAAAAGTGTCAGCATATAAAGAAGGATACAGGGTCCGTTATTACTTCATGGTGTTATTTATTTTAAAAGTTTTGTAGTTAAAATTAGGTATTGTAATAACCATTTTAAAATAATTATTAAAGCCTTTTAACTTTTAAGGGTCAAATTCGTTCTCTATGACCCACCTCAATCACCTACTTTCCATTTTTGCTCCTATTGAACAGAATACAAGAAAAAAAATCTGCTGTTCCATATTAAACTGCCATTCATACAAGACTCAAATCAAATGTATGAAACAGAAGATTTTTTGATATTAAGCTCTATTCGCATTACGACAGACACGTGCGGACTGGCGCGGAGAGTGCAATGTAAAATAAAACCTATTTAAATATAGACTTCACAGAGAAATCTCCGTCCTACACGCATGGGGCACGTATGTTCGTTCTCTCTTCTGTGAAATCTATCGGTCGGTATTGAATTGAAATAGGTATAATATTATTTTACATTGCATCCTCTGCGCCCGTCCGCGCCGTTGATGTTCCGTTTGATCACCTTTACCACCCTGAAAATTTAGCTAATGATTTTAAAATCACCTACTAGACAAACAGACGACATTATAAAACAAAATTTAACAAATTGATACAGCATTTCAAAGTTGATCGACTTAAATAATATAAACACAATTTAATCGACCATAAACAATGTTTGATAACAAATTATGTTTATTTCAATCTGTGATGTGATGTATGCCCATTGTTTTTGACAGTCAATTGTTACCCTTTGATCTGTTATGTATTGTTTTCTTTTGCATTGTGTATACAAACTTCCGTGTTTATAAAATAAACATAATTAGCACATACGTACACGACCTTATTCCCTTCCAGGTGTGAGCAAACCTTGTTATAGAAACTTAATGATCAGTCGGTTTTATACGGCAGTTTTTGATAATCTAAGAATAAGAATTTGTGTTCGAGATTTTTCAGAAATAAATATAAAAAATACCTTTATAAAAAAGTCCATATCATCTGGATCACACTGATTATCAAGTCCCATTTAAAGTCCCAGAATCTAGCCTGGACATGTGTTAATGATGACTAGACATCCATATACAGGGTGTTATGGTAGACAATTGCATTACTTTAATAAATTTGTACGCATAATATTTAAACAACTTACCCAACGAAACATAGGCGGAAATAGAATAAAAACTACTTTTCATACAAACGTTCGTACAAGGTGAAATTAAAATCATTAGTATCCTTTTAAACTAAACGTCTACCCATCAAACTGAACAACTTTTACTATGGGAGCAAACTGATTGGAGCAAAAACAAAATCAGTTCCATACTAATTACTAAACTGCTTACTCGACTCACAGTCATGCGTATGCCACCTATGCACTGCATCTACTTTTTTTTTTTGCTCCTATCGGTTTGCTCCCCTAGCTCTAAATTCTAAACCACATCTTTAAAATAATACTAGGGTGTTTAGTTACACCCTGTATAATGCTACCTGACTCATATCAAGTCAGCTCTAATCTCGAAATCGAACAAACAAACAAAATGCATTTTTAGGGTTCCGTACCCGAAGTGTGAAAACGGAACGGATCCGTCCGTCCGTCCGCCTGTCCGCCTTTCCGTCTGTCCGTCCGTCCGTCCGCCTGTCCGCCTTTCCGTCTGTCCGTCCGTCCGTCTGGCTTTTTTGTCATACCTATTTAGGGCTGTAACTTTTGAACCGTAATAGTTACAGAGTTGTCTCAGAGAATGTGCGTTATTATGGTGGATTTACTAACAAATCATAAAATGTCAAAAAGATTAAAAATTAAGGGGGGTCGTCATACAAGAAACTAGTTATTATAAAAAAAATTTCTTCTCACTCTATCGTGAAGCATAAAAATTGGTGTAATTACAGAGCAAACTCTACGGTATAACAACAAATAATTAAAAAAACCGGCCAAATGTGAGTCCGTCTCGCGCCAAAGATCCTTGAGAAAAAAAAACTTTTTTGTGTGGTACGGAACCCGAGATGCGCGAGTAGCCCGACTCGAACTTGACCGGTTTTATTTCATATTACGTAGGTCTATCCGAGTATATCCTTAACATCGCATATCGCAGCAACCCCCTTGAGACGGGAATTCTGAGATGAAATTGGATCGTTATGTATACTATACTATGTCACTTCTGTTTATTTTGTTTGCAGTTCTCATGTTTGTACTCAACTGCGGAGAAGACAAAAGGAGGGTAATGTTGTTAACGCGGACAGGGTAAAATCGAAATCATTCAAAGGCCTCCATGTCTGCTATTCATGAAGACGTTTCCAGCTTTGCCCAACAATGGGACGAAATAGGTTCAAAAAGGTCTCTATCTACATGCTATCTACATAAAGTTTTACAGCACGGCTAGCATGCCACCCACGACAAAGCGTTTAAACGAGAAAAACGTCATGCGCACTCTTTCTGGCATACGCAAAATAATAAGCATGGAGGCACATCTCGATTTTTATCGTTTTCTCGGGGGTAGCATGCTAGGCCTACTGCATTGTTAAAAACAAGAGGCTTGTTAAAAATATGGCCATACGCATGGGTAATAAGGCTCACAACACACAATAATTTGTTTGTACTCTTCCTACACATGCAAATCCAATCAGCTGATGGAATGTCTGTATGAAAAGTTGAATGTTTTTTTGGCTAAATTCTTTTTGCTCCTTTCGGAATGTTGTTCAGTATTATCATCATGAGTTAGAATCACCTACTACTGTCTACCCTAACGCCCTGTGTATGTAAATAAATAAATGTTGTATGAAAAATTTAAAAGCTTTATATCTTTGTAATTATTTTATAAATTGCAAATGTTATTTGTGACGCGGCATCTAGATTTTCTAAACTTTTTTTCCATATATATACAAAGTTACTTATATTAATACCGTCTACGCGTATTGAGCGTCAAAGTTTTGTATAAAATTGACCTCTCTGCAACCACCTTAAGGCATGTTGGTGACCCGTTGTCATTGCTGTCCAGTGTCCAGTGTACTTACAGCTAAGTTTAATACGAAACTAAAATTATTAATAAACCATAATTTTGTATGTTTTATCTTCAGTTCAAAGGTCAATGACTTACATACGTCCGGCGATCCGTTACGAATTCAGTAAATAAACTATAAAATGCATTACTCACCCGCTTCTAGATATTACTCTTTGCCCATAGACAATAAACACCTTAACTCTGTAGAAGTGTCATTTAAAAATAATCACCATAAAAGCTGCCAACAAAATATTAATCACAACAGCAAAAATCTGTTGCTCCATATTAAACAAAGAGTAGTATAAGTATATTAGAAAAGAGAACCCACTCGTGGCAGCATTATGCATCTATCTTATGTCAAATTGAAGGCTAGCTAGCGCCATCTATGTTCCACCGACAATAATTCAACCTATACTATACATACCTACTTATATCTACTCATACCGATGGATATTATTGTTTTGAATGCTAGTTTTCGTTCAATCCCGCACCGATCGAGTGATATTCCAGTATCCTTACTATTCTTGTAATCTAAACATTGCATTGGTATGAGAACAACAGAAACTCCAGAACATCTGTAAATCGACCCGAAATTGAACGAAAACTACAAACAACCCGCACATTACGCAAGATAGGTAGCCATTTTGTGATTTTGTCAATTTGACACTGACATAGCCAATAAAATATTTTTTTTTCATAGTTCTGCGAAGTATTTAATAGATGGCAGCGCATTCTATGCAAACTAAATCGGAAAAAGTCACCAAAAGGCGACTGTCCTCCGCCTGATATTAAACTTCAATTTGAGTCGAGTAGGTGAAACGACTCAAATGTATCAAATAGCTTATTTTATTAAATTTTTATATGTTAAAAATTAAATTTAAATAAATAGGTAGTTAAAATTTAAGGTTATTCGCATTTTAAGTTTTGAGGCAAATATGATTTGTTACCATTTCAGAAATGAATTAAAGCGCTAGCGCTACTCATGGATACATTTTAATAATCTTGTTTTGGTAGTAAGAGGGTGAGTGTGCCCGTGTGGTGGGCATCTGGACATCGGGTTCAGTAAATTTTAAATTTTACAAACAAATTAGGTATTTAATATTATGAAAAAAAACCTATGTTGAAACCATAATAATTCAATTCTGCTCTCGATTCTGAACAAACTACTTTCTAGTTTTGCGTTAATTCATTAACACGTTGTATATCACTTTTATTTAGATGAAATTATGTTATAGAACTTTCTGTGCTGTGACAATAAATCTGTTTCAATTCAATTAAATTCATAATCTTAATTATTGTACGGCCACTTCTACAAGCCAATTCTATTCTTAGCTCTTCACGTGCGCAGACGCAGCTGGCTATATTGTTATGATGTCATTATTATATTGTTAGAAACATAGGTCAATATAATGAACTGAATTGTCGGAAGATAATACATGGCTTTTATTAAATGAAACATCTAGTTCTTGGCTTCTAATTTTAGAACTGCTGAAGAGATTTTGATTAGTGAAAACGGTTTTAGTAATGTCATCATCATCATCACATCACATCATACAGGGTGTAAACTCAAATGCGTTACACATATTTTAGGGGGTGGTTCAGACCATCAAACTGAAGAACTTTAATTATGGTACCAACAATGAAATCACGAGAAAAAAAAAGATACCTAAGAGAAAATATAGTAGGTGTACATAGGTACAATAAAATATAAGTTCTAACAAAATTAGGTGAAACTATTTTAAGGGGATGATCAGACCATCAAACTGAACAACTTTCTCTATGGGACCAATATCGAAATCGCGAAAAAAAAATCTGCTGTCCCATACATTTAGGTCGAGTACATTTGTATGGAACAGCAGATTTGTTTTCGCAATTTCGATATTGGTCCCATAGAGAAAGTTGTTCAGTTTGATGGTCTGATCATCCCCTTTAAATAGTTTCAGCTAGTTTTGTTAGACCTTATATAGTGGCTTCTCGACCCAAATGAATAGAAAAGCTCTTTTTTTTCACGATTTCAATGTTGGTCCCATAGTGAAAGTTGTTCAGTTTGACCGAAGCTCATTGGAGCTCATCGGAGCATTGGCTCCGAATGGGATTATGAATTTATACAGGGTGTATCAAAACACCCTAGTTAAACTTAAGGGGGTGCTCTAATTTAGACCTAATCCTTCTGACACTTTTTAATGGGATGATCAGACCATCAAACTGAACATCTTTTTGGCACCAACATCGAAATCGCGATAATCTGCTGTCCCCAAAAAACATTCTATACAAGGAAGACTTCGCACCAGTATTGCGTACATTTGGCTCGAGTAGGTTTGCAGTTTAGTATGGAAGAGCTGATTTTTTTTAGCAATTTCGATGGTGGCACCATAGAGAAAGTTGTTCAGTTTGACGGTCTGATCATCCCTTTAAAAAAGTGTCAGCATATTAAAAAGGACCCTCTATGTATGAATACGTAACCCAGACGACAGGGTATTTAACAAAAATTCCACTCAGTTAAAACGCAGACATACTTCTGACTCTCTGTCAGTGATTCTCAGAACTGTGTCCAGACGTCCTCCAATTGTTTTGAAAGCCGGTTTTAATGTCCTGTTTTATAAACTTTATAATATTTGTTTAGAATGAAACCTAGCTTCTAAACTAAACCAGCAGCCGTAGTATGATGCGCGATAAGGCTATATCGCACCGCACGCCTTTTATCTCGTTCGTTCGCGCGCAAATACAAAGAGAGCTAAAGGAGCGATTGTGTTTTATCTCGCTGTCACACTACGGCCGCTGAACGACATATTTAAGAGGAAACGCGGTCTGCAAGACATTAAAAAGAATAGGTTTTCAATAGATTTACTGATGTCGCGCTTTTCCCAAGCAAACGAGCTAGTAACTGTGCAAAAGTGAAAACCGCAGCTCGGACTGATTTTACCGACATAAATAAAATAGAGGAAATCACAATCTCGTATTCCCCTGTTTCGTCCTCCGAAACATTGTCAAGAATAATATTCGAAATATTGGCTTCTGTATATTTTTTACTTTTATTGTTTTCGTCATCATCATCGCGAAAAAAAAATCAGCTGTTCCATACAAACCTATTCGACCTAAATGTATGGGACAGCAAGTTTTTTTTTCGCGATTTCAATATTGGTCCCATAGAGAAAGTTGTTCAGTTTGATGGTCTGATCATCCCCTTAAAATAGTTTCAGCTAATTTTGTTAGACCTTATATACGTCCCACTGCTTGGCACAGGCTTAACCTCAGGGAGGGTGTAAGGGCGTTAGTCCACGGTTTATTGTTTCTTTCTGGAAACGGCGTAAAAATTTAGCTATTATAGTCAATTTAGAAGGTTCCTAGCTTCCTAGTTCTTAAAGTACACATGGCGACACATCAAGCTATACAAAACCAATATAAGCTGGCCGCGCGTAGGTCGAGTAACGTATAATGTCCCATGTCCAGCTTACATTGGTTTTGTATAGCTTGATGTGTCGCCGTGTGTACTTAATTTATATTTAAAAAAAAAACATTGGGACATGGAGGTGATTATAGATTGAATGGTAAATTTTTTTCTTGATCTAGTGTCTTTTCTTTATCCATGGACGAAACAGCGGAATACTTCTTTCTCTTGCCCTGAGTGAGAATAATGAGACAACACAAAAGTGATTGATTCCCTAAATCTAAACTAACAGATGTCTGTCTGTACATTGAAGATATTAACAAAAAAAGGTTACGATATGGTTTTTAGGTGTCCATGATTCCATATCACCAATTTATGGATTTTTTGTCTGTCTGTTTTATTGTGTTTTTTTTTGTTTGTTTGTTTGATCAAGCATCACGTTTGATAGCTTATGATCTGATTTAAAATCTGGTAATAATTTGAGCGGACGAAGTCGCGGGTTGACGCTATATGTAATTATAATATGAAATATTGTTGAAGAACAGTTAACAGTTGTATTTAACACGAGCGTTAACCCGCGACTTCGTCCGCACAAATTATATACCAGATTTTAAGTCAGATCATAAGCTATCAAACAAAAAAAATTTCATCAAAATCGGTTCAGTAGCTTTTGCGTGATACTCGTTCAAACAAACAAACAAACAAATACCCAAACAAACACACAAACAAATAAACAGACAAAAAATCCAAAAATTGGTGAAATGGAATCAGGGACACCTAAAAACCATATCGTAACTTTTTTTTTGTTAATATCTTCAATGTACAGACAAACTTCCTGTTACAGTTTTATATTTAACGAGCGTTAACCCGCGACTTCGTCCGCACAAATTATATACCAGATTTTAAGTCAGATCATAAGCTATCAAACAAAAAAATTTCATCAAAATCGGTTCAGTAGTTTTTGCGTGATACTCGTTCAAACAAACAAACAAACAAATACCCAAACAAATACACAAACAAGCAGACAGACAAAAAATCCAAAAATTGGTGAAATGGAATCAGGGACACCTAAAAACCATATCGTAACTTTTTTTTTGTTAATATCTTCAATGTACAGACAAACTTCCTGTTACAGTTTTATATTTAATAATTAACATACATTTTAATATGTTTTGAATAATTCTCAGTATGCTATCGGAACCACTAGTTCAAGACAAAGAGTTTGACGGACGGACGCACGAAGGTCGGGGTGACCCTGCGATACACTTTGTTTTTTTTTACGTCCCCGCCAGACGGTGATCGAATTTGCAAGCGGTTTCCGTTATGAAACTAGTTTGAAATATACCCACGACTATGTTCCACGAGGGGTAGTTAGATTATAATATACTAGATGACCGCGGCGAACTTCGTACCGCCTTAGAATCTTCCCGACACACACATGGCCGTTTTTTAGCCTATATTCATCACGGATAATGTAGCATTCTAATGGTGAAAGAATTATTCAGATCGGTCCAGTAGTTTCGCAGCGTATTCAATACAAACAAACAAACAAAAAATCTTTCCTCTTTAGCATAGCATGCATAGCATAGCATATGCTCACGACTATATTCCCCGAGGGGGTAGTCAGAGATATTCTGAAACCTCAGAACATCCACGTTTCACTAGTAGTACCGAAACTCTGTCCAGTGTGACGGGGAGTGAGCCCGTCGCCACTTGTAATGGACAGTAGGTACAATACATGCCTCGAAATTGAAGCATGCAGGTTTCCTCACGATGTTTTCCTTCACCGAAAAAGCCAGTAGTGTTACAAATCGTACATAAATTCCGAAAAACTCATTGTTACGAGTCGACCTGGACGGGGATCGAACCATCGCCTCCTGCACGGCAGGCAAGGTTACTCGCCACTGGACCACCACGGCTATAGAATATTTCCTCTTTAGAATATTATTATAGTGTCAGTTGCAGAAATGCTCATTAAAGTTAATCCTCCAAAAAGTTTCTTGCTGTCACTTTTTGTCTTGTTGACGTAGTAAAAGCTAGCAAACGATTTAATGGAGGATTAACTCTCATGAGCGTTTCTGCAACTGAGGGAAAATATAGCAAGCATAGATTAATGTACATAGGTACAACCTTAGGTTAAGAATTCAATTTTTTTTTTATTACCTATGTGTTTGCTCTTGACCTCAATCTAGTACGTGCATCTATGATGCTGTACAAATTAGTACAACTAGCTTTTAAGATTAGGAACAGCTGATATGTTCCTTGCATTGTAAATTACCTATTTTTTGTTTATTTTTTTGTTTTCATTTACTGTTTCTTTTGTATTCAATGATGAGGGTGACATATTCAAATCATGAATAAACCCTCTATAATCAATAAAGAAGGATTCCCTCTGCGGCACTCGTGCGAGGCGGTCGCGTGTCTATTGTGCGTTCGGATGCATTAATGGTCGTCGTATTGTTGCAACGGGAGTCAAATACCTATCGCCCGGACCGGTCCGGTCGCTTTAGAGATTAACAGAGTGTTTAGCGTAATAATAATTTATTACTCGTAATAATTGTCGTCTAGCGGTATGTGCGTTATTTACGCGTACTAGATGGAGGATAATAAGCAGAAACCAGGAGATGAAGAGGAAGTTAATGATGAGTTGGATGAGTACTATATGAGAATAATACAAAATTCAATAGGTAGTAAAATAGAGGAAGGTGGATATTCGAAAGCAGAAGAGATGGAAGAGAGTAAAGAAAGACCTATAAAAAGAAGTAGAGAAGAGGAAGAAGAAGAAGAGAGTAGTTGGACTCAGGTGGTCAAGGACAAGAAAATAAAAAATGCGAATGAGAATATTGAAGTATATGTTGCGTGCAGGGACAAACTACCTAAACAATTTGCCTTGGCGAAATTGTTTAAGCAGCATGGCATTTTACATGTAGTAAAAATTAAGTATCTCAGCCCATATAAAATAAGAGTGCAGTTCGAAAACGACATTTATAGAGAGAAGATGATTTCATGCCAGGAGCTCATTGAAAAAGGATGGAAATTCCAGAGAGATATGGAAGTTAATTTCTCGTATGGTATTATCAGAAATGTCGATTTAAATCTATCCGAAGAGGAGATCAAGAAAAGCATCTCGTGCGCAGGTCCTGCGGTTCTGGCATCTGTAACCCGCCTGAAGCGTTATTATAAGGACGGGGAGTGGGTGCCAAGTGAAACCGTTCGGCTGAGCTTTAGGGGATCTTATCTGCCTCCTAATGTTTATGTAGATGATCTGCGCATCAAGGTGGACTCTTACGTATTTCCGGTCTCGCAATGCTCACGCTGCTGGATGCTGGGACATGCAGCAAGGAGATGCCCATCGGACAAAATCATATGTCCGAAATGTGGCAACAACCACCCTAACTGTGACACTAAGTCTTTCAAGTGTGTCAACTGTGGGGGTAACCACATGGCGCTAGAGAAAACGTGCCCAGCGTTTCTCAAAGAAAAAAGGATTCGGGAGATCATGTCCGAATACAACTGTACGTATAAAAAAGCACGAGAGGTATACGTTCCACAGTCTGACGAGCAGGACTATTCAAAGTGGGAGGAGGACAGTCCTGGCCCTGATATCGACGACAAAATAATCAATCCATCACGAACACCTTATGAGGATAAAAACAAAGTCAATGAGCCGTCATCAGTGTACCTTCACACTAAGACAGTTACACGTAAGCATGTATCATCCTTTGCTGAAGCCCTCAAGGGTAAGAAGAAAAAAGAAACGACTACGCATGTTTGCAATGAGCGACCTACACGAGAGCGACTGCGATGATAAGCCATTTGAAGAAAAATCAAGACGGGGAGATGGGCGCTTCAGGGTTTGCCGATCCACCAGAAGAGCCATGGCAAGAGAGGTCAGACGATGCCTCAGGCAAGGACGACCATAGCTCGCATGGTAGAGAAGTCACTTTTGGAGAGTTATTAACGAGATTGAAAGACATTCTCTTTCTGAAGGGGGCAACGATCCAGGCTAAAGTGCAAAGTGCAGTTAGGTGCTGTCTAGAGTGGTTGTCCTTAGTCGTAGTGGAGAATATGGCTGAATGGCCAATGTTGAAAATTGTGTTAAGCTATCTTAATGGGTAATACAAGTTTGAACATTCTACAGTGGAATGCTCAAAGCTTAAGACCTAAGGTGTTAGCATTAGAAAACTTATTGATCCAAGAAAAGATCCATATTGCTTCCATATGTGAGACGTGGCTGGAACCCGATAGTTATCTAAAGATCAAAGATTACAACATTGTTAGATGTGATCGTGATGATGCGTATGGAGGTATTGCAGTCCTTATACATAAATCTATAAAAGCTCAAATGTGTAGGGTGATAGGTGGCAACCCTGGAATCCAAATAGTGCATATAAAGTTGTACAATTGCAGTGAAATTGAGAATATAGTCTCGGTGTATTGCCCATCTTCGGTTCGAACCAGTATTCAGGATTGGGAGCGTGTCTTCTCTCTGGTGAGTATTAAAACTTTAATTATTGGGGACTTCAACGGACACCACACAAATTGGTCTCGGAAGACAGACCCGAGAGGTACTCAAATTTTTGATGCATTATTGGTAAATGATTTTGTTACACTAAATGATTGCACACCAACCAGGGTCAAACTGGTGGACGGAGTATTGCAACAGTACTCGCCAGATATATCTATTGCCTCTTCTGATATTGCGTTTAGAGTTAGCTACCGTGTACTAAACGAAACTTTAGGAAGTGACCATAGAGGGGTTAAATTAACAACCCTTATAAGTCACTCTACGAAGCAGTCAGCTAGACGAGACTTCAAAAAGGCAGATTGGATTTCCTACAAAAAGATATTAGAAAATCTTTGCGCTGAGTTTTGTTTCACTGATAACCCTCAGAAGGCATATAACACTTTCGAAGACTATATGAACCTAGCAGCAGAATTATCTATACCCTTCATAAAATATAACCAAAATCCTAGTAGTAAATTTATTCCTAAGCCCTATTGGAATCAAACTTTGTCCAAAGCAGTAGCCGAACGACGGCTTGCATTATCTATCTTTCGTGGTAACCCTACTCCGCATAATTCGGACATCCTCAAGGAAAAAATCCGTATCGCACAGTATTTAATACGCAAAGCTAAAAGTGAGAATTGGTACAATTTTTGTTCGTCTTTAAATCAAAATTCTTCACTGAGTGAGCTATGGCATAAAATGCGATGGGTAAAAGGTTATAAATCACCTCCCCACTACGTTGATAGAGATAAGGCAAATGAGCTGTTACATAACTTAACACCTGATTATGTGTCGACCGCCACTCCCTCGTTCCGGTCTTATAATGGTCAGTTGGATTCTACTTTATCGATGTCAGAATTAGAATGTAGCATACATGTTAAAAATACTGCTCCTGGATGCGATGGCATTGCTTACCTTATGATAAAAAATCTTCCAAATAGCGCAAAGCTAATTTTATTGTGGTTATACAATAGATTTTATGAGACAGGTTTTGTGCCGAAACAATGGAGGGAGATCGCTATTGTAGCTATTCCTAAACCCGGAAGAGATCCTAATCAAGTTTCATCACTCCGGCCGATATCAATGATATCATGCTTATGTAAAGTTTTTCATTCGATGCTGCAAAAGAGACTAGAATGGTTCTGTGAAAAGAAATTAATATTCTCTAATAATACTGTGGGTTTTAGAAAAGCGCGGTCCAGCCTTGACAACCTAGGGAGTCTAGTTACTAGAATTTTGACAGGATTTTCCGAAAGCAAAATTACTATAGGGTGTTTTTTGGACATAGATAACGCCTACAATAATGTGGATATTCCATCTCTGTTAGCTATATTGGATAGACTCGGGGCGGGCTCAAAACTTTGCGTGTATCTGTGGAATTTCCTTAAAAATAGAAATCTTAAAATACAAACAGATAACTCATTTATTGTTAGAAGTACCAACCGTGGCTTAGCGCAGGGTGATCCGTTATCACCTTTACTGTTTAATATTACAACTTTTAATATTTGCAATCAAATTAATAACGTCTGGGTGTCGCAATACGCGGATGACTTTGTAGTATATACCACCTGCACTAATTTACGAGAAGGTACTCTAAAATTACAAGATGCACTAGATGCGATGGTTAAATTTCTGTTGGAATTAGGCTTAGATATATCTTCTACAAAATCCAAGGTTTGCATATTTAAACGGGGCTTCAAAAGAGAACCTGCTCACCTTAAAATTAATAATCGATATTTAGAAGAAGTGGACCATGTGAAGTATTTAGGTCTATGGCTCGATCGGTCACTGAGATGGTCAAAACACATTAACGAGATTAAGGACAAAACAATGAAGTTTGTTAATGTTTTAAAAATGCTGACCGGTCCTGGTTGGGGCGTGCACCCTACACATTTGAGACGGCTATACATAGCTATTATACGTAGTAGATTGGACTATGCAAGTTTTCTTTATGATACCAGTTGTAAAACACATCTAACTAAACTCGATAGAGTACAAAATCAGTGTATGAGAGTAATAGGGGGTTTCATCAAAACTACGCCTATTCACGTTATGGAAAACGAGCTATGTCTACCACCGTTGCACATAAGGAGGCATTATTTGGCTGCTAAGTTTTGGCTAAAATGTAAATCAATTAAGGATAATGACGTTATAAATTTGATGCACAAGTTAAAAATGTTATGCCGAGGTCTATATTGGCGCCGCAAAACATTGCCTTTGTTATGTAGCATTCACGATTACCTTAGTGACATACCTATACATAGGAGTGTACAGCTTGAGATGTTTACGCTAGACACGTGGGTAAGCAATATGGATCTGGTTAAATCAATTAAGGCGAACATAGATGTTGTTGATAAAGGTAAACATTGTTATTCAACTTCTAATTTAAGAGATTCCTGTAGTGTATTTATAGATCAAAATTACTCAAACTTTTATAAAATATTTACTGATGGCTCCAAAGACGAATATGGTATAGGCGCAGCATTTTTCGACCCTCAGACAGATGTCCATTGCAAATTAAAAATAAGTTCTAAAATATGTATTATGTACGTGGAGTTAATAGCTATTGCAGAAGCCTTAGCATATATTGAAACAATTGATGCTGAGAACTTTGTGATACTGTCTGATTCGAAAAGTGCACTGCAACATGTGGCTCGTTGTACCTCGAGTTTTCGAGGAACACCGATTGCCTACTCAATTATGGAGGCCATCTATAAACTATCATTAAAAAATAAAAATGTTGTTTTACAATGGATTCCTGCCCATATCGGTTTAGCGGGAAATGAGCAAGTGGACCTGTTTGCAAAACAGGCATCGGTAGAAGGAGATTCCTTTCAGTGTGTACCGTACTTTACTGACCTTCTTTATATTGTGAAGAACCGTTGCTCCAAACTTTGGAAAGAATCGTTTGATGAAAGATCGCTCAGTAAAGGTATTTGGTATAAGACCATTCAACCTGACCTACCGAGCGTCCCTTGGATTTGTGGAGCCGATATGAGCAGGAAGGACATTATCACGGCTTTTAGGCTTCGTTCGGGTCACATTCCTCTGAATAGTTTTGGCTACTTAATGGGCAAGGTAGCATCACCAGAATGTAGTGAGTGCGGAGTTCTTGAAGATGTGTATCACATTCTCATGGAGTGTGTCCGGAACGAAGCAGAGAGGGCACAGTTTCTATATCATAGTAACTTTAATTTAGAGGTTGGCCATTGTAATAGTGTTCTGGCTGAGCCCACATCGGGCCCAGCCAGACAACTTTACAAAATGGTTCAATTGGGGATGAAGCGAAGAACTTTAATTGACTTATAATGTATCTTTTTCGGCAAATGATCTGTAGTAGCTGTAAGTGCTAGATATTATGGGGGTGACATTTTCTTGTAAGAAAAAACCCTCTCAAAATTATAATAAAGAGTAAAAAAAAAAAAAAAAAATCAATAAAGAAAAAAAAAAATCTAGTCCTCAGGACGAAGATGGGGTCGAAGATGTAGCGAGCTCACCCAGAAGAAGCCTATTCACTCGTACTTTAAAGGAATTCGGGTTGTAAGCACTCGGAAATACTGACGCAGGTAGGGCTTCACTCCTTGGCTGTGCGCATTATAAATGATTCAGAAAGGCGCTTTTATGGTTATTTTATGGTTTTTATGCTTATTTTAGGGTTCCATACCCAAAGTATGCTAATTGGACCCTCTTACTCAGCCTAGGCTCTGCGTCCGTCCTAACTTTAAAGGGTTGTATCTTTTGAACTATAATAGGCAGCGAGTTCTAATTTTCACAAATGATTTATTATTATTATTATTTTGGATTTGCCTGAAATAATTAATAATCAAGGGGGTCCTCATACAAAAAAAGTAAAAAGTAAAAGTACATACAAACGTCAAATTTGGTGTGATAATAGAGCATACTCTAAAGTGAATTAACAAATAATAAAAACCGGTCAAGTGTGTGTCGGGTTCGCACCAAGAAGCCCGGTAATTTTTTAAAAAGGTCCCGGCGCGGTGTCTTGAAACAAGTTTTGTCAATAAGGGCTTCCCACACATGACTGCGAATTCGCATCGTATCGCAAATATCTGCAAGCTCTCGATGACTTTATTACGATGACTTATGTACGATTTTCGCACGCAGATATTTGCCCATTGAGCCCTATACATGCCCTATACATAGCCCTTGACATAAATAGGTGAACCTTCACCTATTTATGTCAAGACTTGTTTTTAATTGAGTATCTACTTGAATATTTAGTCCATCTTATCAAACGTACTAACATATCAAATGGACATCCCTGCTACAATTAAGTGGTCATGTCAAATTTTTGTTGAATGACAAACTGACAGACAGATTGAGATAGTGAATTAGAGCTTCCGCTACTATGATAAGTTGTGTTTGTGTGTCGGCGTGTGCCACATCTCATGTTTAAATATAGATAAAGTTGTTGGCAAACAGTTGATGCGTTTTGAATCTTTAATATACATGGTGTAAACTTAAATGCTTTACATACTTTAGGGAGTGATTCAGCCCATCAAACTGAACAACTTTCATTATGGAGACAAAAACGATATCGTGAAAAAAAAGTCTGTTGTTCCATAGAAGCTGTCAATGGCCGCCATATGTATTTGTAAAAGTTGTTAAGTTTGATGGTCTGAAGCACCCCCTTAAGTATGTAGGTAACGCATTTAAAGTTTACCTACACCGCAAACGCAATACTCTTACATATACCGGTGCGTTTTGAATCTTCATGATCTACACACTTACATAATAAATATCTTGGAAATTGTCACACAAATTATCTAGTCACATTTAAATTACCGGGACTTGTATTATGATGACTAGACAACGATATAGAATACAGATATAGATACAAACATCCATGTCTCGGGTACAAATATTCATATTCATCATACAAATATTTGTCTCTTACGGGATTCGAACCCGCGACCCTCAGCAGGCAGGTTCATACATACTGTGCTCCCGGGCCGTCATACCTTTACTACTTTACCTCACGCCCGTATTCCCTTTCCGTATGGATATAAACTTTGCTACAACCCAAACCACCTATTGAGGGTGCAAGTGGCACGCCCTATTTTTAACACGCTTATAATTATTAGCTTCACCTGTATGTAACTAGCTAACTAACTAACTAAGTAAGTATGTAAGAAAATCTAGGAAGTCAATTTTAACCTATAAACTTTTTAAGAGTTACGCGGTTATTATTTAATCTAGAAATAACCATTTTAACGGGTTCATACCGCGTTTTAGTATATAATATCGGGAACTCAAATATACCAAAACGCGGTAAGAACCTGTTAAAATGTTTATTTCTAGATTAAATTTTAACCTACTTCTAATTAATGTATAGATTTTTACTTTCAATGCAAATACCTCGAGATACAAGCATTATAACGACTTAGTTTCTGCGGGTCTTTTATTCCATTTTACAAGACCTATCCAACGACACCTCACTCGGTTTAGTCGAAAAAAAAAACATTTATTTTTCAACCCCCCTATTCGTTCACATTTCTGTTCTTAGGATCCCGTTATCTATCTTCATGCTTAATTACAATGTTGTGGAGTGAAATTCACCAAGCGTCACATCGCTGTCAAAAACATCGACGAGCTCACAAATGTAACAGCCTTCAGATCGTCGAAGTTTTTATATGAGTTTGACACATAACATAACCATAGTGAATACCAAATTGTCAGCTCGCTGATGTTTCAACGACGAATTTAAGATTGTTATAATGCTTGCGCTTAGAGAATTGCATTGCAGGATAAGGAATGAGTAGGTAAGGTAGGTATACTAGAGGAAGTTTGAAAGTAGAATCTATGACGGAAAAATTGCAGGGTAGATAAAAGATTTTCGTGGCCATTCTCGGTATAGGCATGTAATGCGGAGAGACGAGTGTCATGTTACGAAACGAGTGTTAAGTATGAATGTGGATGGCTGTGGTAGGAGAGGAAGGCCGAAGAAAGATGGATGGATTGTGTGAAGGAAGTAAGAAAGGAGTGATTGCTGAAATGACGGCTAAGAGAGATGAATGGAAGAGGATGACATATTGCGCCGGCCCCAAATAATGGGAAATGGGCAAGAGAATGATGAGGTGCAAAAATGAGGGAGTAATTGAGGTGCAAAAATTTAGTAATTGGATACAGACAGTCAGAAAGGACGATAGTATAAGGATTCCTTATTTGTATGGAACCCTAAAAACGTAACAGACCGACTTTTTATAATACTAGAGTTAACGCGCGACTTTGTCCGCACAAATTATATACCAGACTTAGAGTCAGATAATAAGCTATCAAACAAAATAGTTTCATCAAACTCGGTTCAGTAGTTTTTGCGTGATGCTCGCTGAAACAAACACACAAACAAACAGACGACAAAAAATCCAAAAAATTGTTGATATGGAATCAGGGACACCTAAAAACCATATCGTAACTTTTTTTTGTTAATATCTTCAATGTACAGACACACATTCTGTTACAGTTTTATAATAGTTTAGATTAATTAAGTACGATAAGTACGATCGTCTCCTCGCGTTTATGATCTCTTAGCTTCGACACAAGAGCATCCGAACAATAAGATTTATTATGTATCTTTACAGACAATATCATTTTACAAGCATGCGAATTGTAATCTTATTTTAGAATATCCTGTTTCAATACAAATTAAATTCTCCGAATTAAAAACAAACAACACTATTGTGTTTCAATTTAATTGTCTCTGCTACATTTAAATACTGTTTAATATTCAGATGTACAGTGCGCATGTCCAACATTACACCACCCAGCACGTACGGTCAACAAAAGCGGAACAATAGTGGAGATTCGTTAGTGATACGTAAGCTGGAAGAGGTACTATTGGTTCTCGATGGAACTGACATTTGGAGCGAGAACATCGTGACTTCAAAAGCGATAATTTTGCAAGAACTTAGAAAAATAAATTGGAACTAATACTTCAATATTCGAATAGGTGTAAGAAATAAGAAAGTTATTCTTCATTGTATCCTGTTGACGATGAATAATTCAAATTAAAATAGAAAAAGCTCACGTTGCGTTTGCACAAGATGATAACGAACTAGAAAAGTTTAAGTTGTTGGTCCATAATTTAGTATACTGTCTAACCTTTTGGTTTTAGGGCGCCATCAAATTAATCACTATTAGCCACGCTATTGCAGCGCAGAAACAGCGCTGCACTGCAGCCACACATTGCTAATAATATGAATTTTTACAAGCAGCAATTTAGCCATGCTACACGCCTCGTAGCGACTAATTAAAATACTTTTATTTGTCTTACTTGATGACCTGGTTGGTGGAATGGTTACCACGCTGGACTGCCAAACCAGGGTCCTGGGTTCGAATCCCGGTTTGGTCATAGATGTTATATAATATTATGTGTGCCGTTGTTGTATGGTTTCCATAACAAAAAACCAAATAGCTTACTTGGGATCATTACAATAGCCTGTTAGCGTTATTTATTAATTTATTAATTATTTATCTTATTAAAATAACTCTGAAAAAATGTCCTTACGAAACAGAGCCTATTTGAGCCAATGAGTTCATCCATCACCACTAAAATGGAATAATGACTTACTTAGTGTTGTAGTACATTTCACTATTATGATGATGCAAACTGATCAGAGTTAAATACACATAATTATCGATATCGGCCGAGTGGTGTCGGCTAAGAATAGCACCACCCCATTTCCTCCCGTGGGTGTCGTAAAAGGCGACTAAGGGATCTACCGGAGGATGGGCAGCAGCGTCCTCTGAGTGCACACATTCAATCCAACTGCGATCGCCAACCCGCCTGCCAAGCGTGGCGATTATGGCAAATCCCCCCATTTTGGGGGAGGCCTATGTCCAGCAGTGGACGTCTATCGGCTGATATGATGATGATTAATTATCGATAGGCTGGTAAGGGAACGCCTGGAAGTAAATGAATTAGTAGGGCTAGCATGCCAGGCGAGAGAAAGCAACAAAACGAGAAAACCGTCATGCGTAAAGTAACAACGACAGAGAGACATCTCGATTTTTCTCGTTTTGTCAAAGGGGGCATACTTGCCCACTGATAAAGAAAGAGACTGTTTGCCCCGTAAAGGAATAATAATTCTAATTAGATCGAGTAACGTTCGAGAAGCAATAGTAACTCAATATGCATAACATAGTGCTACGTCGAACAATATGAGAACGGGGAAGCTTTGTTCGTGCAGTGTTCCGATCTGTCAACTATCGTTGTATTTATAATATGAGTTAAGTATAGAACTATTATTTATTATAGCGCTTTCACATCTTAATGCTGCGTCCCTTGGAGCAGATGCGGCGGCAACGCCATTCGGGGTGGTGACCCTGGGACCTTGGGGTCTGCACGCACGACAAAGGTTAAGGAGCTGTTGTCACGCCTGGTAGAGGTCTCAGGGGACAACAGGGCTGGCGCTTACATCAGGCAACGTATCAGCATTGCGATACAGCGAGGTAACGCCGCCAGCGTCCTAGGCTCTCTCCTGCATGACAGCGACCTCGAATGCATTTTCTATCGGTCGTAAGATAGATAGAAGATGCATTCGATTGTGCAGCCCCATGTAAATTTGTATTTACTTACCTACTATTTTTAAGATTGTAAATTTTGTATAATACTTTCCATTTGTTCTTAAGATTTTATATTTGTATATTGTATTCATCATCATCATCATCTCAGCCGATGGACGTCCACTGCTGGACATAGGCCTCCCCCAAGGATCGCCATAACGACCGGTCCTGCGCTGGTCTCGTCCAACGGGTTCCGACCGCCTTCACCAGTTCGTCGATCCAACGGGGTGGGGGCCTACCCATGCTGCGCTTTCCGTTACGCGGTCGCCACTCGAGAACTATATACTTAACTATGTAATTTATATTTTATATTTATTATATATAGTATATTTCCAATAAACATTCCATGTCATCCTGGAAACTATATAATTTCGATTCAGCCGATCTTGCTTATTTTTCTCAAACTCAACATAATCACCCTTTGTCTTCCCCATTACAGGGAAAACTCCATGCTCAATATTTGAAGCTCAAACTTCAAACATCAGTGACTTGATAATTATGTAGCTTCATAATCAACATTTTAGTTAATAAAGTTTGGTTACACCCAAATGTTTAACAAAACATTGTTTTTAGTCACCCATACGGGTGGGGTGGCACACCACGCTTGTTCAGTACATACGCATATAATTTCTCCTTCAGTGTAACTTGCAGGTTTGTTCACATTTCCTTCCTAGTTTGAGAGGAATTACACTTATATTGACACATTTTCATTAGAATGACGTGCTCACGTGCCCGCTATGTGCGAGGATCTGCTCCAAGAAGATAGGCTGTGTTAGCCACACGAGGGCCCATCAACGCCAACAACGGAGTTGATGCAGTCGCCGTGGCCGAAATCGATCAGGAGCAATACATACATACATTTCATACTTAATTACTCGAAAAGACCTTCGTATAACGACATGTAAATTGGGATTAGTCCACTCTGATCACGCGATCCGTTGCTGGTGGAAACGGTTCACGCACCAAAGTGCACTCTGATCACGAGATCAGTTTTGCATGGTTTTATACACCAAATGACACATACGCGAAATGATTGGACGATTTAACCTACTCATTGGTACATTATGGCTTGTCTTGAGAGAAGATTTGAATCGATTCTGCGGCATCTCTCGCAACACCTCTAGAGGTGTGCTAAAGGAATGGGCCGTGAAGCCGTAAGCTCTGGTTGGATACACCAGGACTGAGGCATGCAAAAGAACTTGTGACCGGCTTCTCAAACAGACATACCTCGGATGCCTTCAATTCAAACTGCAACGACTTAAGGCTCTAAGTACGAGCCATAGCAGGACACTGCAAGTTAAACAAACATCTACACAGAACGGGGGTTTGTAGGTTCACCCACTTGCAGATTCTGCTGAGAAGCAGAGGAAACGCCCATACACCTCCTCTGCGAATGCGAAGTGCTCATTCACAGCAGAAGTCGCCATCTAGGTGGGTACATAATAACACCTACTGACATTAGGGACCTCCCCTCCAAAAGAATAACACAGTTCATGAAGTCCGTGGACCTAGGAAATGACCTTTAGATTTAGGGATTTGTCCAGGTCGCAGTAGCTATTGGTCATTGACCAAGCCCTTATAACATGTCATTTTAGGATGACTTCTTTTCCGGTTTTCTTATCCCGGAAAGTGTTGGTACATTTTCGTTATTTGTATTGATCCTTCCACTTTCTTACTTTATAACTGCCTAGTTTATCAGTCCAAGATAACGTAGTACATTCTAACACCATTAAGATAGTAAAGGTCTAAATTAAGGCAGCCGTCCTTGGCACCCCGTAATCGTAAACGTAGATAACGATTTTAGTTACCAACGAGCGTTAACCCGCGACTTTGTCCGCACAAATTGTATACCAGATTTTAAGTCAGACAATAAGCTATGAAACAAAAAAGTTTCATCAAAATCGGTTTAATAGTTTTTGCGTGATGCTCGTTCAAACAAACAAACACACAAACAAACAGACAGACAGACAAAAAATCCAAAAGTTTATGATATGGAATCAGGGACACCTAAAAACCATATCGTAACTTTTTTTTTGTTAATATCTTCAATGTACGGACACACTTCTGTTACAGTTTTATAATAGTACGAGAGTTACCCCGCGACTTTGTCCGCACAAATTATATACCAGATTTTAAGTCAGATCATTAGCTATCGAACAAAAAAAGTTTCATCAAAATCTTTCAAACAAACAAACACACAAACAAACACACAAACAAACACCCAAACAAACACACAAACAAAAAAACAAACAGACAAACAAAAAATCCAAAAATTGGTGATATGGAATCAGGGACACCTAATAACCATATCGTAACATTTTTTTTGGTAATATCTTCAATGTACAGACACACTTTCTGCTACAGTTTTATAATAGTTTAGATATAGAATAGATAGATGACTTAACATGCAAGCAGTAGCGATAATATAATACTACATACAGGGTCCTTCTTAATAAGCGGGCAGATTTTTGAGGGTATGACCAGACCGTCAAACTGAACAACTTTCTCAATGGGACCAACATCAAAATCGCGAGAAAAAACAGGTGCCCCATACATTTGGCTCGAGTAGGTTTGCAGTTTTGTATGGAACCTAAGAATAATTGCAATTAACTTCACATTCGATTATCGATTCACCTAATAAGTACCTACCTACCTGATTAATATTAATCAGCGGCGAGACGTGATAAGACGTCTTTTTTATGCAACTAATTTACTATTAGGTGCACTAAAAATGAACATTATAGCTTTGAACATAAAGTACAGTTCACAAAAATGTTGTTTTTTCTAGATATACTTAAGTTATTAGACCTCGGTATTGTCGGTATACATAAGTAAAAATAAAAATTTAAAACATTTAAGGGGGTTATTTAGACCATCAAACTGAACAACTTTTACTATGGGACCAACATCGAAATCGCGAAAAAAAATGTGCTGTCCTATACATTTAGCTCGAGCTCGAGTAGATTTGTATTTCGATATTGGTCCCACAGCTAAATTTGTTTAGTTTGATGGTCTAAACCACCCCCTTAAATGTTTATTTATACTTTTGTAACACCTTGTATAACAAAAAAACTAAAAACTGATTCAACCATCATCATCATCATCAGGCTATCATCGTCCACTGCTGGACATAGGCCTCTCCCAAGGCGCGCCACAAAACTCTGTCCTCGGCCTTCCTCATACAGTCGCTCCCCGCTACCTTTTTTATGTCGTCTGTCCAGCGGGCAGCAGGACGTCCCACTCTACGTCTACCAGTTCGCGGTCTCCACTCCATGATTCAATACCTTTATACAATGACATTCTATCCTTTATATTAGAGCTATAGGTACAACAAGAAGCAAAAATTAAAAATTCCTTGGTATTGGTAGGTTATACCAAGATGTCTGACCACCCTAAAAAGGATTAAATGTCGCCAGTTTATGTATGTATACCCCTGTATACTGTTCTGTACTGTATCCTGTATCTAAGCGACAGTCTAGCAAATACTGAAATGGTGAATTCAGACCACCAAACTGAACAACTTTCACTATGGAGCCTAACTCAGGAAACGAAAAAGAAACAACTGTCCCATATATTTGAGTCGGGTAGGTACAGCAGTTTTGTATGGGACATTTTTCGCCTTTCCTAAGGTAGTTTTCATAGTGAAAGTTGTTCAGTTTGAGTGTCTGAGTTCACCGTTTCAGTATTTGCGAGGCTGTCAACACCCTATGTGTAAAACATAATTTAAGTAAGTACAAATCAATCTACGATTTATAACATGATATAGACAAGTATAACTAATAACGAAATTAGTAGGTTATAGCAACATTTCTGACCACCCCTAAAGGGATTATAGTCGTGAGTTTATATATGTAAGTAGGTATATAGGGTCCTTCTTTGATAAGACCGTTAAACTGAACAACTTTCTCTAAGGATCCAACATGGAAATTACGAAAAAAAATCAGCTGTTCCATAGAAAACTGCAAACCTCTTTGAGCCAAATGTATGGGACAGCAGATTTTTTTTTCGTGATTTCGATGTTGGTCCAATAGAGAAAGTTGTTCAGTTTGATAGTCCGAGTAGCCCCTTAAAAAAGTATCAGCATATTATTATTAAGAATGACCCTGTATGTAGAACATAATTTAAGAAAGTACAAATCAATCTTAAAGTATAACATGATACTAAAAGATAAATGAAAACTACAATAAAATATAATCGCGGTAAAAGCACATTTGAACGAAATATTGTTATCATTATCTATAATTAAAAATAACGCAAATCACAATCACCAAAAGAGAGTCAATACTTCTACTGCAGTGGTGTTGAGGCAATTTCATTCCTCCATGACATATTGAGTCATTGCGACTCGTTACGTTTACCGTCCCGCAGGAACTGCACTGTTAGGCGTACTTTCAGCCCATTACAACAAGGATTTTCGACCAATCCTGTTTCAACTGTGGCCCGGGTCAACCGGCACCCCGTGACCACCTCGATAACACCGACGGCTTTCACTATAGCACATCGTGTACACAACAGGAAAGAGTTAGAATAGCTCTATTCCATAATCACTACTGTACTGAGTAGAAACGGACTCCCCGATTGAACATGAATTCGAGTTGTATTTATACAACGGGACAAGAAAACTTCGATAGCGCGATGCAGGGTTTTTGCTTTTTTCTCCTAAACTATAATATATTAAATAATAAAAAATATCATAAAACACTTTAAGAATTATTTAGATTCCAAATCTAAAGTTTAAAAAGCGAAATATTTAAGATTAAAATAATTTCTTATCAATGTAAGAGATGGCTATATACAGGATTCGGAAGGAGTGACAAGAATGGCAATAAATACCATCTGGCGCGCGCCGTCCGTTGCGCCACCTGTTATCAAATATGCGTAGAAGAACATTAAAATAACCTTGCTTTTAATGAGTCAAGGTTCGCGAAACTGGTTTACAATTATTTTAAGGCATTTTATATTGTTGAAATTTTTAACTTGAGTCGTTTAACGTAAACACACATAAAAATAAGGAATACTTAGACCGAATTTTTTTAAGAAAACAATTATCTTGTTAATTTTTAAAGTAAATAGTTATACAGGGTGTAAGTGACCGCCTAGCAAATACTGAAACGGTGAACTCAGACAATCAAACTGAACAACTTTTACTATGGAGCCTAACTCAGGAAACGCGAAAAAAATCAGCTGTCCCATACAAAACTGCTGCACCTACCCGACTAAAATGTATGGGACAGCGGATTTTTTTTCGCGTTTCCTGATGTAGGCTCCATAGTGAAAGTTGTTCAGTTTGATGATCTAAGTTCACCGTTTCAGTATTTGCTAGGCTGTCACTTACACCCTGTATAATAGGTATGCTCCGTATTAACAAAAATTAAGATTATAAGTGATGTGAAAAATCGGGAAATTGATATCGAAACACTGAATGTTTTGAAAGTATCAACAAATAAAGATTTAAAAAAAGACTGTCTTTAAAAAGAATACAATTTACGTAACACCGTCTGTCTGTCGTCTTCTATCGAGAAACAAATCTATCTATCTATCTAAACTATTATATAACTGTAACAGGAAGTTTGTCTGTACATTGAAGATATTAACAAAAAAAAAGTTACGATATGGTTTTTAGGTGACCCTGATTCCATTTCACCAATTTTTTGATTTTTTGTCTGTCTGTTTGTTTGTGTGTTTGTTTGGGTGTTTGTTTGTTTGTTTGTTTGAACGAGTATCACGCAAAAACTACTGAACCGATTTTGATGAAACTTTTTTTGTTTGATAGCTTATGATCTGACTTAAAATCTGGTATATAACTTGTGCGGACGAAGTCGCGGGTTAACGCTCGTTACCTATATTTACATTTATAAATAGACGCACTTTTCTGCCAACCTATTGATAAAACAATTTATCAACTAATGAATTGATTACCATTATTTAGCATACATTTCCGATACATCGACGGCCCAGTAGCACAGTCTGTAGTGAACCTGCCCGCTGTGCCGAGGGTCGCGGGTTCGAATCCCGTAAGGGACAAATATTCATATGATGAATATGAATATTTGTACCGGAGTCATGGATGTTTGTACCTATATACATGTATTCTATAAGGTCTAACAGAATTAGGTGAAACTATTTTAAGGGGATGATCAGACCATCAAACTGAACAACTTTCTCTATGGGACCAATATGTAAATCACGAAAAATAAATCAGCTGTCCCATACATTAGAGTCGAGCTATGTTTGCAGTTTTGTATGGGACAGTTGATTCTTTTTTCGCGATTTCGATATTGGTGCCATAGAGAAAGTTGTTCAGTTTGACGGTCTGATCATCTCCTTAAATAGTTTCAGCTAATTTTGTTAAACTTTATATATCGTTGTCTAGTCATCATAATACAAGTCCAGTTACTTTAAATGTGACTAGATAATTTGTGTGACATTGTCCAAGATATTTATTTATTTATATTTATTATTTACATTGGATAAATAAAAAACATGTTCAAAGTAAGTATTTAAAAGAAAACTTATAGGAGAGATTGGGTTAATAGAAAAACTCCGCGATTTATCTTACATATAATGAGGGATTTTCCAGAAGAAAAAAAAAGTTAGTTCCTAATTTCTCAATAGATGGCGTTGACCAGAGAGGGTCCAATAGGTATGAGCAAATATATGAATTAATATTAATAATAAAAATGCACAGTACAAGTTATTAACAATCTGGGTGTTATTGACGACCCGGTTGGTGTAATGATTATGATTGCCACGCCAGACTGTCAAACCAGGGTCAAATTTTTCGTCTATGGCTTTGCTTTTCATTCACGGAATCTAACGATTTAAATATTTTCGGTTTATTTTTATTGAAATTCTCAGTTTCTGTTAGGTTTTTGTAGTTTGTTATTGTTTCTCGTTTCTTCTTCGTATATTCAAAACGGATACGTAGCCCATACAGCCACGTCTGATACTCGATTCGTTGGTGACGGACAATAACACCGAGATAGCTAAATAATAAACCAACAACAATAATTAAGGGTTTGTATGTATTGTGTATTTTTATTATTAATATTAATTAATATCTTTGCTCATACCTATTGGACCCCTCTCTGGTCAACGCCATCTATCGAGAAATTAGGAACTAACTTTTTTACTTTTTTTCCTTTTGGAAAATCCCTCATTACAATATCATCTAATTGAATAATACCAGTTTGTTTGTTAGAATTTACAAAACTGTTTAATAGAAGCTTGTTGACTTGTTGTTGGCAGCGTTTTAAAAATGTAAATTAATTATATTCAATTGAATAATCATCGTCCTTGATAGACTTATGTAATACTAAGCGATAACAAAAAAAAACGCGTGTTACACGTGTATAAGTATTATTATGTATGTCATACATACAGTCACGCATTCAAACGCAAATCGATTATGTTTTTATTTCGAATTACTTATATGTAGGTACCTTAATGTTTCTTATGTTTCTGGTTTTGTTTAAAAATTCGTAACGACAAGTTTTGACTTGATGTTTTCGTTTTTTGTTTCCTTAGTCTATTTTATCCTACGGCTGGACAAAGGATTCCCCCTTCATCATCCATGCATCCCTCTCTTGGTCCAGCTCCATCCACCCATTATCGAAAAGGCCATGATGTTATTGTGCAACTACCTATTCATAAGCATAAGCATATGCTCACGACTATACTCCTCGAGGGGGTAGTCAGAGATATTCTGAAACCTCAGAACATCCACTACCGATTCAATCGGTATAAAATTGACATTTAAGGCGGTTGCAAAGGGGTCAATTTTATACAAAACTTTGACGCACAATACGCGTAGACGGTATGAATATAAGTAACTTTGTATATATGGAAAAAATTTTGAGAAAATCTAGATGCCGCGTAACAAATAACATTTGCAATTTATAAAATAATTACGAAGATATAAAGCTTTGAAATTTTTCATACAAAAGTTTAAAAGCTTTATATCTTCGTAATTATATTATAAATTGCAAATGTTATTTGTTACGCGGCAACTAGATTTTCTAAACTATTTTTCCATATATAAAATATTACTTTTATTAATTCCGTCTTCGCGTATTGTGCGTCAAACTTTTGTATGGCCTGAAACCACCTTAACCAATATAGGTATATTCAACGTGTTAATGAATAAGCGCAAAACTTCATACACCCCAACTGATTTATAAGAAAATAATTAGATTGAAACAATAATTTCATTATTTTGATAGTTAAAATGTAAAGTTATTTCCATTTTAAGTTTTGAGGCAAAAATGATATGAGCAAATGAAAGCGCTAACGTACTCATGGATACATTTTTAACATCTTGTTTTGGTAGTAAGTAGGGCGAGTGTTCCCGTGTGGTGGGTTGACATCGGAATCACTAAATTTTAAATTTTACAAACAAATTATTTAATATTTTGAAGAAAAAAAATACCAATGTCAAAACTATGATAATACGATTCTGCTCTCGATTCTAAGCAAACTACATTCTAGTTTTGCGTTAATTCATTAACACGTTGTAAATGTTTCCGATGTTTTCCTATGTTTCCGATGTCGATCCAGATAGTGGCGACCGTTCTTCATCATAAATAATTTAATTTCGCTGTTACATTCCTGAGGCTAAAATGTATAGCAGAAATATGCTCACGACTATGTTCCCCGAGGTAGTAGTCAGATATACTTACATTATAAAACAATTTCGTTGACACTTTACAATTTACATCTTTATTGTTAGACAAATTAAAATCAGGTGTAGGAAAGATTAGCAACAATGGTTTTATACCTGGGAATTGACCCAGAGAACCTTATTTTAGCAATAAGCATTAAGTATAACAAATTTTTTGTTACAAATGGTTTTGTTCCAAAACATAATGTCGCAGGATTGTAGATATAATATAATAATAGCCCATGCTGTCTCATACAAAACTGCAAACATAACTCGGCTGAAATGTATGGGACAGCCGGTTTTTTTTTTCGCGATTTCGATATTGATTTACAGAGAAAGTTGTCCGGTTTGATGGTCTGAAGCACCCCTTTAACTTGCTGTCCCATTTTATTTTACACCATGTATATTCCGTGCCCGTGTCTTAATTATGCATTTTAATTATGTCTTATAACAAAAGGTTTACTTAGGTTGCCTCGAAAGCGAAAGTCAATATTAAATTGTGTCGTAATCGAACACTGTACATCGATATGTTAGATCTTGGTTAGATCGATCGTTCTCTACATCGATAGTCTTGAATTTCACGTTATTTTACATTTATTATTTTAATTTTTTTATTGACAAAATCCAATAACAATCTCTCTCTCTCTCTCTTCAAAGCACGCGTAATGGTGTAGGCCACTGCACAGGCATGCCAGATCTTATAATGTTCTGTCCCAGCGACGCCCATTGCCGAGGTCCGTACCCCTTAGGGGTGCCCCTTGGGCAGATTGCTTAAGCTCATGCATTGGTTCGGTAGACCTACCAGGGCGCTTCGCCGTCACTGGTGTGGTCCCCCCATAGTCCGCAGTAATAAGCAGTCGATGCTCCCTGAGTAACGCTGTATTTGTCAATTCGAAAAAAAAAAATCTGTGGTGTAGGCCTCCTTCAGTCTATGCCATCCCTCTCGATCTTGTACCGTCTCTATCCATTTGACTCCAGCTGTTCTTTTGATATCGTCATACCAACGCACTTGCGGTCTTCCTCTTGGGCATTTTTCTCCCCAAGGTCTCCACTCCAACAGTGCTTTGCCCCACGAGCCTTCTTTTCTGGTGATATGACCAGCCCATTGCCACTTGAGTTTCGCGATACTCGCTGCTCTCTGAGCCATTCGTTTCGCCAACAACAATAATTGTAAACTATTCCATGAAAACATGTAAAGTAATACATATGTGTAAATATATATAATTATATGTATTGTATACCTACAACAATTTACTAAAATTAAATACATCCTACAGGAAAACGTACAAGTAAACTAACTGTACAAGACAAATAAATTAAACATGTTTCCTGTTACTTGAAACAATGGAATTGTTGAGATTATGTAACTTCCGAAAATAAACTATAATATCTGTTACATAAGAGTACATTTCGATTGCTTTTACCCACGGTTTCACCCGTCGTGTTATCTAGAATTCTAAAACTTTTTGTATCCTAGCCATTACCTATACCTATAAAAAAAATAAGCAGACATATTAGCGTAAGAGTAACTGACATAGCCCAAATAATTGCTAAACTAAAGTGGCAGTGGGCGGGGCACATTGCTCGCAGAATCGAAGGCCGATGGGGCAGAAAAGTTCTCAAATGGCGACCGCGTACCCGAAAGCGCATCGTGGGTATGCCCCCCATACTGTGGACTGACGACCTGGTGAAGGCGTAAGGAACCCGTTGGATGAGGGCAGCGCAGGACCGGTCGTTATGGCGATCCTTGGGGGAGGCCTATCTCCAGTCGACGTCAATCGGCTGAGATGATGACGATGATGATTAGCGTAAAAGTATAGAATCGAAAACGACTCAATTGGGACGTGTCTTATAATAGTCCGCGTCAAGCAATGCTACGAGCGAGACGGCGGCTATGGCGCGGCACAATTTAACGCACAATTTTCTATAAACGTAACATTATCTTGTGTAAGATATCATTGATCGTAGCTAAGAAGTAGTAAATGCTATGTCGTCCGTTCGGATTCGAACCTGGCCCTGTTCCCGGACTTTTGATGTTCGACATATCGCCACGTTTTCGGTCCGCACTTCATTGTAATAGAGTTGACATTCGAACGAAAACGTTCACGTAATTGCGAAGTTCGAATGTGCGGGTAGAGGCCCAGGACCTCAAGATTGAAATTCGATCTGATTTTCTCCTATATCAAAAATTATAAATAAGGACACCTATGGGCTTTAGTGGTGCTGGTTTATTGCCAATAAATGCAGAAGTCCACTTAAGAAACAGGACGGCGTTTGTGGTTAACGTTTGGCACAAGTTAAAAGCGGAAGCAGGCTAAGGAATACGTAGGTACTCATAAGAATCATGCTACACAGCCCATTTGGGTTAAGGGTCGGTGCAATATGGCATCATTCTTACACATTTAATCTTTTATCCCATTATTTAAAGCCAGAAATAGCGCAATGACTTTTTATAGGCCAACCACACATTTCCACGGCTGTTACTCCTGTAAATCTAGATCAACAGCGGCGAGAAATAGTGCAATGTCATGTTCATTCAATCATGCTCTTAGCACTCATGTCAGTGGTATCTCTTTTTTTCTATAGGTATCTCGCACAGTCCATCTCAAGTTCTTATCATTTCCTGTTTCGTTTACCTTATCGTCATCAGCAACTTCAGCCAATCCCATCATAAACACTGGCTTCCGCTCAAGATACTGATGATGGGGAGCGGGCCATACTACTACGCGAACAAAGGACAGTAAAAATATTGTGAATTATAGTGAGTGGAACAAGATTTTTTTAGCAGACCTTTCGTTACTTAAGGCACAGGTGACCAATAAATTAGTGCAGCACCCTGGTCAGCACTTAGAGAGAGTTCCATTATTGTTCTGTTCACTATAGCTGTATCATTGGCAACTATATTATTTATTTATTTCCAGTCTTTTATTAAATTCTTCGCATGCATGGAATTTTGTTGTTAAACATAATTCTCTGTCCACCTTCATGCCATAAGCTGATGAATACTGTAAGGAGGGTGTATGGCCATAGCTTTCGGGCTGGTTTTTATCTAAACTATTATAAAACTGTAACAGGAAGTTTGTCTGTACATTGAAGATATTAACAAAAAAAAAGTTGCGATATGGTTTTTAGATATCCCAGATTTCATATCACAAATTTTTGGATTTTTTGTCTGTCTGTTTGTTTGAACGAGGATCACGCAAAAACTACTGAACCGATTTTGATGTAACTTTTTTGTTTGATAACTTATTATCAGACTTAAAATCTGGACAAAGTCGCGGGTTAACGCTCGTTTGAAATAAATTTGGAACGTCTCGAAGAACCCCTGGCCGCGCCGCTTCAATTATTATGAATTGAGTGGAAGATCATTTTTTGGGCTAGAGAGTAAAAGTCTCTTGAGATAAACTGTGCGAGATACCTGTAGAGAAAAAGAGTTACCACTGACATGACAGCTAAGAGCATGATTGGATGAAAATGACATTGCACTATTTCTCGCCGCTGTTGATCTAGATTTACAGGAGTAACAGCCGTGGGAATGTGTGGTTGGCCTATAAAAAGTCATTGTGCTATTTCTGGCTTTAAATAATGGGATAAAAATCTTTATCTATATTAAATAAAATACAAAAGTAATCGCTAAAGCTTTGTTTAATTAACCATCTGATCTACGCCTCCACAATATCTACTGAGTTTCAGGAACAAAGTCTTAGTTCAATGGTTTTTTCGTAAAACTGGAACAAACGAATTTTCACATTTTTTTTTCTGACGACTATTTAACGGGATGTTCAGACCATCAAACTTAACAACTTATCTAAGGGAGTCGAGGGGGTCGAGTTATGTTTGCATTTTTGTATGGGACAGCTGATTTTTTTTCCCGATTACGATATTGGTCCCATAGAGAAAGTTGTTCAGTTTGATGGTCTGATCACCCCCTTAAAATAGGTTCAGCATAATTATTTTGCAAATTTTTTTCATATAATATATGCAAGATATCAGTCAATGGTATCTACTTATTGATTTGCGTGTCACCACAATTTCTTCAAACCACGTGTCAAGGTCAAAGAAAAAAATCAGTCCATGTTCATTCATCCCTCTTCAACCCCGTATTTACCCGCTCTTTTTTTCATCCCGTTTTTTTTATTCGCTTCTGCTGCCATCCGCTCATTTCCTGCGGGCAATTGTCTTCTTTCAATTGCCGTGCTCGTAGGCCGTATAACGTTTAGTCCATAGCTTTTTTTTCTTTTTTTTTACGACTCCGTTATTCATTCATAATCATGACGAATTGGGACCGAGAGGAGCAAGCTTTTGAAATTCGAATTTAGGAAGTTGTTTAGTTTACACCATGTTTACACGTTTCGTTAACTGTTGTTGTTTTTGTTGTGTTTGTTGTTGTTGTTTGCGAATTTGTAGAATTAATATTAACGGTTAACTGTATAGTCTGTGTACTAATAATAGTAAATAAATATATGTTTGTACTTATATAATAAACGAGCGTTAACCCGCGACTTCGTCCGCACATTATATACCAGATTTTAAGTCAGATCATAAGCTATCAAACAAACAAAGTTTCATCAAAATCGGTTCAGTAGTTTTTGCGTGATACTCGTTCAAACAAACAAACAAACAAACAAACAAACAAACAAACAAACACACAAACAAACAGACAGACAAAAAATCCAAAAATTGGTGAAATGGAATCAGGGACACCTAAAAACCATATCGTAACTTTTTTTTTGTTAATATCTTCAATGTACAGACAAACTTCTTGTTACAGTTTTATAATAGTATAGATAGATACAGGCTGTAAAAGATAGCAAACTCAATCTCCTTTTCCATATAAAACTCAAATATCTAACAAATTCTAAAAAAAACAGCTATCCCATACATTTCGGTCGAGTTATGTTTGCAGTTTTGTATGGGACAGCTGTTTTTTTTCCGCGATTGCGATATTGGTCCCATAGAGAAAGTTGTTCAGTTTGATGGTCTGATCATCTCCTTGAAATAGTTTCAGCTAATTTTTTCGCGTTTCCATAGGTTGCTTTCATGTGGTGAAAGTTGTCCAGTTTGATGGTCTGTATTTACCGTTCCAATATTTGTTGACAATACTCCTGTATAAACAGGGTGCAAACATTATTATAGGTTACGTTATTTATTTATCATTTGATATTATATAGACTATTATTCATTTGATAATGAAACTAAGGAAGAAATTCGAATTACGCTACAACTTACCTTGTTTTGGTCCAATTTCTCACTACATAGGGTACCTGAATATTCTCACGCCCGTCTCCCTCTCAGTAGTGAAGAAACGATAACGTACCTGTAAAAGAAAAAGACATAGCTAGCTGTAGCTAACCTTGATATAGGCCTCGGTCTTTTTGGGTTGTTACTGCAACACCTGCATAATATTGGAGACGCTTACTTCAGTCTATTTTAAGGTGTATATTGTGTCTTGTATTTTTGTTGTCTTACAAATAAATAAATATTAAGACGCAAATATCATCATCATCATTTTTTTTTAAATGACTATTACAGCTTTGCTCCGGGAGCAACTACTGCTTTTTACTGCGGGCTATTGGAGGGACCACGAAAGGTCACCGAGCCAATTGAATGAACTTAAGCAACCGACCTAGGGGCACCCAGAGGGGTACGGACCTCGGCCTAGGACGTTTCTGGGGCTACGCGGCGGATTGTGTAGCTGGGATAGGTGAGAAGCGGCCTGGGATTGGCCTATAGCGTCTGTAGGCGCCAGAATTGAAGGGAGTGTGCAGAGGTCGCGGCTGTCTCCGTATCATCATCATCATCAGCCTATAAACGTCCCACTGCAGGGCACAGGACTACCCTCAGGGAGGGTGTATGGGCATTAGTCCACCACGCGTGCCCAATGCGGATTGGTAGACTTCACATACACGTCAGAATTTCTTAATTAGTGTATACAGGTTTCCTCACGATGTTTTCCTTCACCGTTTGAGAGCAGTCGGTATTACGTACATAAGTTAGAAAAGCTCATTGGTCCATGGCATGTCGTCCGTGCGGATTTGAACCCGGACCCCCATAATTGGGTGTCCATACCTCTCCGCAACACGCCACCGGCGCTCATTTAAAATTAAGGCGCAAATATTGACAACGAATTTAGTAAGAACGAGCGTTAACCCGCGACTTCGTCCGCACAAATTATATACCAGATTTTAAGTCAGATCATAAGCTATCAAACAAAAAAGTTTCATCAAAATCGGTTCGGTAGTTTTTGCGTGATACTCGTTCAAACAAACAAACAAACACACAAACAAACAGACAGACAAAAAATCCAAAAATTTGTGAAATGGAATCAGGGACACCTAAAAACCATATCGTAACTTTTTTTTTGTTAATATCTTCAATGTACAGACAAACTTCCTGTTACAGTTTTATAATAGTATAGATAAACAGTGTCCTTCTTAACAATAATATCAATATCAATAAGGATCATATTGCATGTTAAAAACATGATATTTCGGTTTCAGGATGGAATGGCGACGTGTCAAGTAGTTATAGATTAGCTAGCATTTCCAAAAAAGCAAAGCATAAGAAACCTTATCTCTTAGTCAACATTTGACGACACAAGAAATGAGGTGGTCCATTTTAACTACACGGCTGGTTCATAATCGAAGGGCCTGTTTCACCACTTTTGGATAAGTTCAATAACAATTGTAACAATGTTATGGTATGTGGAAGTGGTTGGAAGGAATAGGTTATCTGACATATCGTTTGACAAATAACATAAATATAAAATAATAACGCTCACAGGCACATACATTGTAATGATCCCAAGCAAGCACTATTGGCTGTTTATTATGGAAACCATACAGCACAAACATCCATGACCGATTCGAACCCACGACCCCAGTTTCTGAGTCAATCTTTCATTCATACGGAAAAGTCAAACTATCTATCAGATAAACTATCAAAAACTTATTCAGAAGTGGTGACGCAAGCTCATAATTTTGTCAGTCGTTCGTTACCAAAACGTTTGAACTGTGGTATCGATGTCTAACAAAACATAAAACTACTCCACTTGTGAGAATAAAATCTATTCTACTAGAAACTTCTGCATGCAACCGGTATCGAGACGTGAACCATGGTTTACCGGGAACTTTTTAAACTAAATGGAACGTGACAAACGGGGGTGATAGAGTTTTCACACGAACGCTTTCGATGTTGCGCTTAGCACTGACATGGAGGATAAAAATGATGGTATCATTTTACGAATAATGCGTTTCTGACAGCTAGTGGCGTAGTGAAGTATTAAGGTGAATGGACACCTAGACGCACCGCTATCACCACACGCAGAATTTATATTAAATGCGGCCGCAGTGTCCGCATTTGTCAATTTTAGGGTTCCGAAGTCAACAAGGAACCCTTATAGCTCAGATACGCTTAGTACTAGAACGCTGTAATTTAGCATGGGTGTACGATTAATCACGCCAAAAAAGTGGTAAAATAAAATCTTGAAAAATATTTTATATGTAGGGGAGGGAGGTATCCCCTACACGCGAAGCAGGAATGGAATTTTTTTTTCTCGTTAACCCCATGGTGTGGTTATGGTTGAGTAGGTCGTTTAAAAATAGTATGGGTGTGGGAAACCGTTTTTCGATTTAGGAATCCATTAGCGAAATATTAAACTTTAAAGTGCACATTTTTGTTACAGTCCCCCCCCAGCCACAGTTTGTCTACCCCCTGCCAGCTAAACGGTTGTTTCTGGGTATGAAAAAAAATTCATGGTAGTAGTAATAACGAAATTAAAAGGAAAATTATATTGTGACGGGCAACCACGGAACCCAAGCCTGCGCGTGGCCCAACACGCACTTGGCCAGTTTTTTTAAATTGATATCTACAAATTTTCCGGCAAATACCGTTGAGGCTAGGTGTGAATGAAAATCTAATGAGAGAGGGTGATACATCTATACTATTATAAAACTGTAACAGGAAGTTTGTCTGTACATTGAAGATATTAACAAAAAAAAAGTTACGATATGGTTTTTAGGGGTCCCTGATTCCATTTCACCAATTTTTTGATTTTTTGTCGGTCTGTTTGTTTGTGTGTTTGTTTGTGTGTTTGTTTGGGTGTTTGTTTGTTTGAACGAGTATCACGCTAAAACTACTGAACCGATTTTGATGAAACTTTTTTTGTTTGATAGCTTATGATCTGACTTAAAATCTGGTATATAATTTGTGCGGACGAAGTCGCGGGTTAACGCTCGTATGTAATATAAGTAAATATATCATACACATAAACCTTCCGGAAGAACTTATCTAAATGACAGCGAAAACTGTATAAAAATACATTGGTTTAGAAGAAAGCAGAGAAACAGAAGTTAGGACAGACGCGGATAGCAACATTGATTTATCCCTATCTAATCTAAACTATTATAAAAATTGTAACAGGAAGTTTGTCTGTACATTGAAGATATTAACAAATAAAAGTTCAGATATGGTTTTTAGGTATCCCTGATTCCATATCATCAATTTTTGGAGTTTTTGTCTGTCTGTTTGTTTGAACGAGCATCACGCAAAAACTACTGAACCGATTTTGATGAAACTTTTTTTTTTGACAGCTTATTATCTGACTTAAAATCTGGTATATAATTTGTGCGGACAAAGTCGCGGGTTAACGCTCGTTTAGAGATAAGTGAACAAAAAACATCATCACAGCCTTTATATGTCCCAAAGCAGGGCAGGCCTACCCTCAGGAATGGTACAATAAACATAATTTGTAGTAAAATTTACATTATGTTTTAAAATCTCAGCAAAACGAGAGACCTGTATGAACGATAAAGTTCAGTTTCCAAAAATAGCGCAAGGATCACTATACGGATGAATACAACCAGATCCAGTTTCGAACGTGATCCGTATTACGCCTAGTACAAATTCCAATCCAAACTCTGTACGCTCTTGTTGTTCTAAAATATTGTGAAATTCGACTGTAGGTCGGAACATGGAATGATTGTTGTATTGCATTGAATGGAATAATAAACAGGTAGTTGTTGGTTTAAATGTTGGATGTTAATTCTTTTGTTGAAAAGTTTTTAAAGGTTGCCCGCTGGCGTCCTTCTCTGAACTGATTCAATGAAAAGAATCGAATAAAATGTTCAGGAAAATGAATAAAAAGCTGTCATGAGAAAAAGTACAAAAATCTCCATTGTTTAGTTTGGCAATAATGACACATCTATCTATACTATTATAAAACTGTAACAGGAAGTTTGTCTGTACATTAAAGATATTAACAAAAAAAAAGTTACGATATGGTTTTTAGGTGTCCCTGATTCCATTTCACCAATTTTTGGATTTTTTGTTTGTGTGTTTGTTTGTTTGTTTGAACGAGTATCACGCAAAAACTACTGAACCGATTTTGATGAAACTTTTTTTGTTTGATAGCTTATGATCTGACTTAAAATCTGGTATATAATTTGTGCGGACGAAGTCGCGGGTTAACGCTCGTACTATTATAAAACTGTAACAGGAAGTTTGTCTGTACATTGAAGATATTAACAAAAAAAAATTACGATATGGTTTTTAGGTGTCCCTGATTCCATTTCAAAAATTTTTGGCTTTTTTGTTTGTGTGTTTGTTTGTTTGAACGAGTATCACGCAAAAACTACTGAACCGATTTTGATGAAACTTTTTTTGTTTGATAGCTTATGATCTGACTTAAAATCTGGTATATAATTTGTGCGGACGAAGTCGCGGGTTAACGCTCGTACTATTATAAAACTGTAACAGGAAGTTTGTCTGTACATTGAAGATATTAACAAAAAAAAAGTTACGATATGGTTTTTAGGTGTCCCTGATTACATTTCAAAAATTTTTGGCTTTTTTGTTTGTGTGTTTGTTTGTTTGAACGAGTATCACGCAAAAACTACTGAACCGATTTTGATGAAACTTTTTTTGTTTGATAGCTTATGATCTGACCTAAAATCTGGTATATAATTTGTGCGGACGAAGTCGCGGATTAACGCTCGTACTATTATAAAACTGTAACAGGAAGTTTGTCTGTACATTGAAGATATTAACAAAAAAAAAGTTACGATATGGTTTTTAGGTGTCCCTGATTCCATTTCAAAAATTTTTGGCTTTTTTGTTTGTGTGTTTGTTTGTTTGAACGACCATCACGCAAAAACTACTGAACCGATTTTGATGAATTTTTTTTTGTTTGATAGCTTATGATCTGACTTAAAATCTGGTATATAATTTGTGCGGACGAAGTCGCGGGTTAACGCTCGTACTATTATAAAACTGTAACAGGATGTTTGTCTGTACATTGAAGATATTAGCAAAAAAAAAGTTACGATATGGTTTTTAGGTGTCCCTGATTCCATTTCACCAATTTTTTGATTTTTTGTCTGTCTGTTTGTTTGTGTGTTTGTTTGTTTGTTTGTTTGAACGAGTATCACGCAAAAACTACAGAACCGATTTTGATGAAACTTTTTTTGTTTGATAGCTTATGATCTGACTTAAAATCTGGTATATAATTTGTGCGGACGAAGTCGCGGGTTAACGCTCGTTTTATATAAAGTCCTTCTTAATAATAATGATGACGGCTTTTTAAGGGGATAATAAGACTATAAATCGACATCGAAATCGACATCGAGATCGACAAAGATAAACATTCGAGACAAAGGTTAATGTTTAATTAACTTATTAATTAGTTAAGCAAAAGTTAATCATCATAATCTAGCCAGAAAGAAGTTCACTCCTGAAAATAGGATCTCCCTCTAAGGATCGCCAAAAACCAAGAACAAGAAAAAAAATTGAACCATGATTGGACCGCGTGCGAACCACAAATTTTAACACATTCGATATTGCGCTATTCATTTGAAAACCGCTAGAGAGGTTTTGAGAGATCGCACAGACGTTAAAGGTCACATAGTAAATAACTCAAGTTTAGCGCGATACGGAATTAAACACAGTTGAATAGTAATTGGATTGCAATGTGATTAGAACTGAAATTTGATTAGGATTGAACTTGGATTTTTAAATTAATGCAATCCAAGTCGCGAGGTTGTGATCCAGTGCGCCTTGTGGGGGGCCGACCCAAACAGAAACAAAAATAAAAGTGTACTGAAAGCAAACACGATACAAAGACCAATCAATCAATCAATCAAATATACTTTATTTTACACCAAAACATAAACAGTATAATACAGAAATAAAATACAAGAGACACAAAATAAGGCGGTCTTATCGCTAAGAAGCGATTTCTTCCAGACAACCTTAGGGTAGAGGAAACGGTGAAAAGAAGAAAGGTAGGCGGTGTTTTCAGAAAAAATTATCAAAAATGAGCAGTTATTAATAAAAAACAAAATGTAAGTATACAAAATAAACCTATTATAAATACATATATAATATACATGCTCATATAAATATATATATATATATATATATACACACTTACATCATACATAAATACGCGTACTACACAACAAAATACTATAGGAAAACATGAACCACAAACATAGGAAAAGATGTACCTACGGAAAACAGATCGAGGGTCAGTTCAGTGATCAAGGAAATGAGACTTAACTTTCGACTTAAAAACATTCAAGGAAGGTGCACGTCTGATCTAAAGACCTACTCAAACTAAAAAATGAATCCGTAACTACAATTTCTTTGATACTAATGCAAGCTTTTCATAAAAGCGTTGAAAAAGCCACTATTTCAAAATCCTTTGCAAAACGACTCGATGGAAAACGCGGTACCGGTTGAAACCTATTACACGCCCGAAACAAAGACGAAGTAAATAAAACAAAAACTTTACTGACGAAGAGTAAAGGAATTGAAACCGAATTTCCTGTGAAGTCCGAAAAAGGAGAACTGGTCAGTTTCGAAATACAAAGAAATGTAGGAACTAGGTTCGACGTCGATAACAGAAATCGGGCAGAAAAGCATTCGGGAAAATAGATTTTTCGGAATACCTACGTTTGAATTTCGCAGTTCGAAAAACATGCACTAAGCTTTCTCAGTGCATGCCGTTGTTGCGTAAAATGGTACGAAATATACATTCGCAAAAGATTTAGAATATTATAAACAAGATTTTGCCCGCCATTTCGTCTGTGTTGACTTTAGGAAGGATTCTTATTTATTTATACAGGGTGTGATTGACTCATGCATATGCTCACGACTACATTCCCCGAGGCGGCGGGGGTAGTCAGACATATTAAAAAAAACTCAGAACGTCCTAGTTTCACTAGATGTTAGATTTTAAAGTATAGAAAAATGTTTGCTTTTTGTATATGGCTCATTTTCATAGTCACAGATATACAGGGTGTTAGTGACAGTCTAGCAAATACTGAAACGGTGAACTCAGACCATCAAACTGAACAACTTTCACTATGGAGGCTTACTCAGGAAGCGCGAAAAAAAGTCAGCTGCCCCGTACAGTCTGATACTTTATTCGTTTTTGACAGAAAATAAATAAATAATAAATAACGCTCACAGGCACATACTTTGTAACGATCCCAAGTAAGCCTTAGGCTTTTTGTTATGGGAACCATTCAATAATGGCACAAACATATAACATCCATGACCGAACCGGGACTCGAACCCAGGACCCTGGTCGTCAATAACACCCAGATTGTTAATAACTTGTATTGTGTATTTTTACTATTAATATAAATTAATATATTTGCTCATACCTATTGGACCCCTCTCTGGTCAACGCCATCTATCGAGAAATTAGGAACTAACTTTTTTTATTTTTTTTGCTTTTGGAAAATCCCTCATTAAAAAATAGTGGTGTTTAAGTTTAAAATGACGATGGTTACGGAAATGATGATACGGTAACGAAAAAGATACGGTTGTGATGTGTTCTGATCGTACTTGTCTATTCATTTCGCGTCTGTATTTCATCGGTCTTATTGTTCCAGTTTTCAGAATTCATTTGGTACAGAAGAACTGGAAATGGAAATCCATTTTTAACAAAGGCAAAATACACTGTACAGTTTCATTTGAACCAAAACAATTAACAAGGAAAAATTTACTTTTCGCCGAGAATAATAATTATAATGAGGGGTAGCCTTTACCCCTGTAAGGTTGATCATCATAAAATTTTATTGGTTTTACTCGAGTTTTAAAGAGAAGAAATTTTACGTCTGGTTTTTTATTAGTTATTCTCGAATTGAAATAGGTATTTATTATACAGGATGTAACAAAACACCCTAGTCATATATAAAGGGGTGGTTTAGACCTTTAAACTGAGCAACATTCACTATGGAGACAACGGAAAAAAAAATCGGCTGGTCAAGGTTCAAAGGTCAATCACATTTTAATTTGGTCGGGTAATTTGGCTGCTAAGTTTTGGCTGCTATCTTCACATCGGTCCCGTATAAGTCAGTTAAGGAGCTGTACGTACATCAAAGACATTCCTGTCAACATTATCGGGGTTAGGTATCGGTACTACCAGTGAAACGTGGATGTAAAAAATCATGACACTTTAAAATATAAAAAAGTAAATTTAACCCTAGCGATGCGGTTAGCCACTAAAAAGTCCCGCTCGTTGGAAACGGCCGAGCCAACTGACTTGTTTCAAAATGCATCGGGGAGGGAATTAATGAGATTAGCCTTCCAACTTTTACTGGGAAACGTGCTTTAGAGGCAGGGTAGAGGTTCTAGATTGTTCCAATCAGAGTTTCGCTTGTGAGCCGAGTTGAAAAGTACTGAATGTATCGTAGGTAACTTTTTAACATTGTTCTTGACACGTCATTAGATGCTGCAACCTTAGGGATATCGCATACAGAAGGAGCCGAGGAGGCGTCGAGGCGCGGGTGCGCGTTTTAATGACCTTGACATATGGTCGGTAATTGCGGCGCGCCCCTCGAATTCTTTGTATACAATTATTGACCATATGCCAAGGTCACCAAGGCGCGCCCGCGCCTCGACGCCGCCTCTACTCCTTCTGTATGCGATACCCCTGTAATTGGTATGCTAAAGATCAGGGCAAAGAATATCTACTGGAGTGCGAGTTTTGAATATCACACTTTCAAATCAGCAGTAGAAAATGTCAAAATTACTATGGAGATTAAGCATCTTTCTACTACTGATTTGAACGTGTGATGTTCATAAATCGCACTCCTGAAACGACATTGGACTGTATGTGAAATTCTATTTCGCGCTAATCATCTTTGACGGCTTATGACAGCCGTTTGTTAGATCGCTCAGATGTTTTAGGCCCTGTACCCAGACTTTCGATGTCCGATATATCGCCACTGTTTTGGTCCGCACTTCATTGTAATAGAGTTGACATTGAAACGAAAACGTTCACGCAATTGCGAAGTTCGAATGTGCGGGTAGAGGCCCTGGCTGTCAAGTGTCAATCACACATTCACATATTGCGCGATATGGAATTCAGCACAGTGAATAGTAATTAACAGCCTTGCAATTTGATTACAACTGAAATTGCATAAGGATGTAACTTCGATGTTTTAAATTAGCGCGATCGGGTCCCAATGGTATGCTGCGGCTGCACCTTAAATTAAGTTAGCTGTTAGTTGTAGAAAACTTTCCCAAATGAGTTAGGGGGGTCGAGGGTTCATATAAGCTGGCCGCGCGATGCTACACGTTACTCGACCTACGCACGGTCAGCTTATGTTGGTTTTATATAGCTTGATGTGTCGCCGTGTGTACAAACTTTTTTTAAACCAACACGTCTTTTTTCAGATCAAAATGTTAGATCCGAAAGTGTTCTCACTTCTTGTCTATTTGTTTGTTACGTCACATCAATGTTATCCGTTTTCTTTTTAACGCGAAAACAAAAACGCAGACGAAGCCGCAGGCAAAAGGTAGTTGTGAATTGTTTTGGTCTCAGTACTCCAAAATCATATGCATAGATTAATATGTATATTGGATACAGATAGGTAACTCGCCTTGAATTTAAGGACGTCCTAATTGCGTTGCCGCTTATTAGCGCTAGGGAGCGCCACATTATAAAATAAATAAAAAAAGACGATCGGCCGACACGAGGATCGAACCTTAGCTACCCGGATCGTAAGCCGGTTGTCTAGACCGCTAGACCAACAAGACAGTGATTGATATGGGCTAAATCTCTCACTACTACAGCGCAGCGCGTAAGGTGTAGTTCGCTGTTCAACGCATAGTGCTTCGAAACATAACCGATAGATGGCGGGAGCTGTATATGGAAAATCAGCGTTCCGCTTAGTTTGTACTAAGATAACATAGCATGATCATATGTCTGCTCACGTCATTGAAGAAAAAGCCGCTTTAATACGAAATGCGAATCTCTGATTGCTGTCGGAAAAACGCATATTTCACTAAATCCGCGCAAAGAATATGAATATCCGAATTGTTGGATACAAAAAGCATTAGCCGGCAAATTGAAAGACTGTTTTTCACTTGATTTATGAGGTTTGTCAGGAATACAGTTAAGGAATGTAGCGAAGATTCCCGCTGAATTCGTTGGTTCGTTTCGCAAATTCTCTCTTTCTTCTTGTTTTCAATTGATGAAATATTAAAAGATTCATTTCTTTCACTTGTACCATAACTATAGAAAAAAAAAAAGTTATAAAAGTAGTTACATAAGTCCTGGTGGTTAAGTGGTAAGGAACTAATCCTGCCGTGCAGGAGGTGGTGCTTTCGATCTCCGTCCAGGCAGAGACGTGGGCTTTTCGGTGAAGGAAAACATCGCGAGGAAACCTGCATGCTTGTATTTCGAGACATGTAATTGTACCGACTGTCTTTTATTGTTTCGGTACTACTAGTGACATGTCGATGTTCAGAGTTTTCAGAATATCTATCTATCCCCTCGAGGAATACAGTCATGAGCATTATGCTATGCTATTTAAGTTTTAGACTGTAGCATCCAACTGTAAGAGTGAGAAGTCAGACGAAAAAAGTTAACGGCAAAGCATATGTTGCATCTGGATCTTAAGCTACAACACAATATTATAAAATGTTCTCGAATTCAAAACAGGAATATTATTGGTAACCGTCCAACAGCTCTTCTACGCAGTATTGTATGTTAAACGTTATGTTATTGTGTTGTTATGCTATTGTAACCGGAATGGAAACCATACATTTGGTTTTCAGCTTTGTATTGTTGAGATAAGCGTCACAATTTATTGTCTCGTTATTTGGGCCTAGGTATCGTATTTCTACGAATGTAGCCTATGTTTTAAAAATTTTATTTTATTTTATGATAGATAGGTAATTTGATAGGCATTACGATTTACGCGAATGAAAGCCTAATCGAAAAATGTCTTTCTATGTAATCCAATTATATGAAAACGTAATAATATTTGAGTTCGTATTGAACCTTAGGACTAGCCTTGCGGTAGATTTTTCCCTCTGCCACGGTATAAGAATAATTGATCACGTGCATTTACATTCAATTTTATACCTTATCACTAAACGAGACAGCCTATAATTGCGAAACTATAAGTTCGAACTTAGAACGTTTGGAGTTCACTCGAGACTACTTTTCATGATTTTGTACAATCAAAATTAGAATCTAAAGTTATGAGGAATAACAAAGAGTTTTATAAAAAGTCATTGAGGAATATAATCCAAATTTGCGGCTTTCATGTTACCTCGCCCCCCGCAAAAAGTGGCAAAAATGTTTGTTAGTAGACATTTATGTAGTCAAAGTATTGAACTTACTATTTTTTTTTGTAGAAGAAATATGGATGCAATTGTAAACAAATTTCGTATACTATTATTAATCATGTAAATAGCCAGTTTTTTCAAAGAAAAAGGCAAATTAAAAAAAAAATTCATACAAACGTTCGATCAGATGATTGCATTTAGTATGGGAAGTCCAAAAATTTTTTTTGCTAAATATCCTATAGGTTTCTTAGGGATAGTTTTTTTTTCAGAATACCACATTTCGCCCCAAACACCCTGTAAATATTGTAAAAATTGAGTATCTAAGTTTTTTTTTTGCACTTGATATCAATCAAATTTTTATGAATAAAGTTAAGTTTCATTTAGCGACAAGCCGACAAGAGAGACTCGCAAATTCAAACAAACACATTTTGTACCTACGCTTCAAACAACACAAGATAACCTAGAAACAACGCAACATCCTGATGACATCATGCATGCATGGTTTTTCTCCTAAGTCATATGTCACTTAGAAGACTTTTGGCATGCATCCAATCTAAGTCAAAGAAATAATCACCAGGAAATCCTTGTCTTCGAGTACTTTGTCTACTGAAGCTTGTGTTGACGCATGCGTGCTTCCTTTTATTATATCTTAGAATGTGAATTTCCAGATTTCAGATGGTAAGTCAAAAGCTTTGCATTTCGTTTTTGTAGCACTTTATTGGATAAGCAATACCTTAAAGAAAGCCCACATGGCTTTCTTTAAGGCATTGCTTATTAACAGTGCCGAGATAGATTTATTGAAAAAGCAGAATGAAAGAGATGGGAATATCTCATCCGATCTAGATTAATTTATCGCAAGTGAAAGGAATTTAAACGCTATCTCTTTTTTGAAGAAAAGTAAAGGAAAATACGCTGTTATTCTAGCTTAAAGCTTATCTGATTAGGTAAATTTATAAAAACAAAGTACATAATCTGCAGAAAGATTCACGTCAAATCTAACATGGTTAGAGTTTCAGGTTATGAATGATGTTGATGTCTCAATGTGGATTATTTTTTACCAACAAAAACATACCTAAAGAAATATTCCTCAAAAAAATTTCTTGTTAAAATGAAGGCGTCTTTATTATAATTTTGATCAGGTTTACATAAGGCGGCCATTGAATGATATCGTCCGACCCCCAAACTTCAATTTGGCCACTAATGAAGACAAATGGGCGACGAAGAAAGTTTCGTGGTAAGCCTATACAAGGAGTTGAGGTATTAAATAAATTCGACTTTGAAGAGTTCAGAACGTTTATAACATAAGTGGTTTTAGTCAACTTTAACTTATCCATTAGAAATGGTTTTAGCATAGAGCGTTTTATAAGTTTATTCGAGGGCACTTTGCTCTTAGTAGTGTGCCATCTCGATAGAAGTAGAAATAATACATTTGGATAATTTTTTTGTCAATTCTGGCATTTTGCTAAGATTTTATGTAAGACTGCATCTAGTAGCAAAGTTTATGACCAATAGTATAGTTATGTAGAATTCCACTGCAGGGCAAAAGGCTTCTACTCTCACGAATAAGGGTAAGAGAGAGTGGAACATTCTCCACCACACACAACTATATATTGCCAATGAAAGCATTTTGAAGTTTGTCTGACAGTAAGTTGAAGACTTAGTTACATCCACAATCCGACAGCGATTATTAGGTATGAATGTTTTAATAAAAGCATCGCCAAATCGAATAACATCGCCACTGGTTCATAATGACTCGTCTGTCTCCGAAAGGTGTGACGGGAAAAAGTCTTCCACACTTTTTATCCATTTGACATTTTCTCCTGTCCTTAATTCTGTAAGTGCCTGTGACGGGGCAGACAAATGTGTCTAATAAATCACTTGCATTTGGTCCTTTCTTGTTACCTCAGAAGTCAGGATGAGCGAAATGTTACAGTCGTTTGTTGACAATCGCTGGGTTTTGATTGAATGAGCTGGTATTTAGTTGGTATTGCTTTTTTAAGATGACTGTTTGGACATTTAGTGAGGTTTTAGTAAACGCTCATACTGATGACAGAGACAGCATAATAATTTTTTTTTTGGTACAATTCAAGGTAAAGGGTTAAAAATCCCATACTACCGATGTCTTAAGTAAAATTCTCTTATTTGTAGCAATTAAAACGTTAATGTTCGACGATTTGACGCTTCTTTGGAGTTTTTGTAGACAATCGAAAGACGCAGGAAACGCAGAAGTCTAAAGGGAAGAGGTGAACCGATCGCTTTGCCGCGCTACAAATGACGGAACACTTTTCCTGTTTACGACCCATACACCATAATATTTCACTGAACTGTAAATTGTTCGCTTGCACGACACTTTGTAACGCAAAACAACACTAATTTTACGAACCAAAACTCACTATAAACAATAAAAATTCAATAAAATATGAGGACTCCAAACGTAGCTGACAAGATCCCGCCAAAAACTCAGAAACAGCATAATTTTAAACCTTAGAGAAAGGATCTCTTTAATCTAAAGCATAGAGTCCGCATCAATTTACGATTGTAGTTAGTCTCTATTGTCTTATGACATACCTTTAATTGTAGAAGGAGACGGAACTATAAATATTTGTTTATGCGGCTGTCCACTTTTTTTCGTGGTAGTATGTGTGAAAAGTGACCGTAAACATTAGGGCAGTTGTGACTTTGGTCTAGTTGGTCTCTTTTGTCCATACAACTTGACACCACACACTCAAACACAAACGTCAAAAAACATGACATTTTTGCAATGGTATGGCTCCCTCTATGCCTTTAGGTATAATCTCTTTGTTTTACAGTGCCACCAACATATCTGTAGAATGGCCAAAAGCGAAACTACTTTTGAAAACGTCATTTTGTTGCTGTCAGTCGATGTAGTCTGTGCTATTCAATCGAGTTCTTGTTTTTCTAAATATTTGTGAGTATTTTTTGTGGAAATCATGCCGAAAGTGGTGTACGAGTAATGAAATCGTTCTTTGATACAGAAAGTGGCGCCATCGCTCATTCTACAAATAAGTTGGTGACACTATAAACATTTTTAAGCCTAAATACATTTTGGTGCAAGCCAGCCTTATGCCTATTGGCGGCTTCAACATATAGGTGTAAACTTAAATGCATTACCTATGTATCACTCAGCGTGCTTCAGACCAACTGAACAACTTTTACTATGGAAGCTACTTTAAAATCGCGAAAAAATAACTGCTGTTTCATACATTTTGGTCGAGTAGGTGGCATTTTCTAAGGAACAGCTGATTTTTTTCGCGATTCTGATGTTGAAATCATATTGAAAGTTGTTCAGTTTGAAGGTCTAAAGCAGCCTGTTCGATGTGTAATTTTACACACTGCAGAAAATTCCCAAGTTTTGGTACTCCGTTCATCTTGTTAATGATTCCACAGAAGAGTTTTCATTAAAAAAATGTTTTAAAAGACAATGGAAGGATGGCGTTACAATCCTGCCAATTTAGTTGTCAAATTGAAATCGTTCCGTGTTTTTTTATTCCCTAATTTTAGGGAGCAATTTTTTGTGAAAGACGTTTTGAAACTTTGAATTAATCGAAATTTTTATTGGTATTGAACAATTCATACATTGGCAACAACACCTCTCAGACTTGATGCAAACCATAGACAAAAAAACACTTTTTACTGTCAATGTGACAAGTCTAACAGTAATTTTAATGCCATCTAGTGATTTTCCGATTTACTAGTCTTGGAAAATGCTTCATTTACAACAAGAAAAGCTTACAGCAATTATAAAGTCAAGTTAACAACTAGGTCATCAACTTATCGCATTTCGTAAAAAAACCATTTAAAAAAGATAGTTTTAATAATCACAATCTCTTTCATTACACCGCTAGGTACCAGGCTCTCATCAGAACTTGGAAGTTTTCTATTATGCAGCCGAGCGGGCTTTGCTTCATTCAGCGTAAAATTTAGTTTTAATCTCCAGAACAAAGACCTGTTTCTGTAGGACAAGACTTTTTGAAGTTATTAACATCGGTTGTGAAGTTTCTATAATTCTTATGAATGAACGAAGTTTTCTAGGTTGATCAGTGTACCGTGGTGTTAAACAAAGGCTCCGGGATAGTTGTTGTTATTACGGTTTTTTCTTTGTAAACTTCTGGATTATGAGAGTTATTGGGTCGGATAATAAAGAAGCTTTAAGCTAGCTAGTCTGAATAAATAAGCATTGGTAAAGCTAGAATGTAAGTTAGACCAGCGTTTTTAATAAGAATTATCCTTCATTTATTCTGTGTACATACGTTTAGGGGGTGTTTCAGACCATCAAACTGAACAACTTAACGTAAAATCGCAAAAAATGCAGTCATATATTTCATACATTTTGGTCGAGTAGCTTTCGATATTTGAAAGTTGGTTCCATAGTAAAAGTTGTTCAGGTTGATAGTTTTAAGCACCCCCAAGTATGCATAGTCCCACTGCCGGATACAGGGTCTCCACTTACGCTTATTCATGCTAACAGGAAAGGTTTCCTTTCCTCTTTCACTATTTTGTGCATCTCGCATTCGCATTCATCGGGTCCTCGCGACCTACATCAGGTTATCAGTTCCTCTAGGGCCTGCCATCTCTTCCAGTTGGTTTCCAAGGTTTTCATTCCCGAACCTTTTTTCTCCTGAACAGTAATCGGGCTAGGCTGAATGTGTTTACCAACAGTTCTTCTTTGTTCGGGTTCCTCTCCGTTACTGGAGGTTGGCAGCTCTGCATATCCCTGTCTATCTCTCGCCAAACGAAACAGCTTTTCGACACTACCTACAGTTAGAGAGAAGGTATAACAAGGAGTCGTTTATACCACCAAAAATGTATTGATTGATTTTTATTCAATTCTGTGATCCCGAGAACTGTCGTCAGTATCATTGATTGAAGAAGTTAGATATAAACACCTCCGGTGTGACGGGATTCACGGGAATATAAAATTATCTAGAGCTAGCAGGCATAGAGATACACGTAAAGGAGTAGGTATTGTTTATTTCTCTATAGAACATTTTCTGCCATTTTTTGCGGGGGGGGGGGGGGGGGGCGTTGCTATGACAATAACAGTAAAACGCATCGAATTATCGGCTAGGTCGGGGCCGTCGCGGGGGTGAGACTTTGACAGAGGGGAAAGTATGGGAAATTATGCGTAAGACCACTCCTCTCGGGGTACGAGTTACGTGTTTCTCTATGCTAGCAGGTATGTAATATTTTACTTTTACAATATCTATGAAACTTATTACAATGTTTATGAAATAAAGTAAATGACTAAAATATTAACATTTTTTTGTTCATATAATAGATCCCTTCTCACCTACTGTACAGGTAAATACATTCAAGAGAAGACAAGTCAAGTAAAAGATCATTTATTGCATAACTACAGGATTATAAAAGGTCTTAATTTTATATGTTACATTGTGTCTCCATAGCTTACCAGTTTAGGTGTACAATAATAATTAGGTATTATTATAGTAGAATTTAAAAATGTCAAATAGTTTCAGTAAAAAATTAACAAAAGAATGCCAAATCTATACTATTATAAAACTGTAAAAGGAAGTTTGTCTGTACATTGAAGATATTAACAAAAAAAAAGTTACGATATGGTTTTTAGGTGTCCCTGATTCCATTTCACCAATTTTTGGATTTTTTGTCTGTCTGTTTGTTTGTTTGAACGAGTATCACGCAAAAACTACTGAACCGATTTTGATGAAACTTTTTTTGTTTGATAGCTTATGATCTGACTTAAAATCTGGTATATAATTTGTGCGGACGAAGTCGCGGGTTAACGCTCGTAAAAATATAAAATTAGTGAATGTCATGGTAGAAAATTATTAGGGATAAAAAAAATTTAATAATGTCCAGATAATCAATTAGATATTACACAGGATCCAAATTCGATATCAGTTTTACAGCTTAAATTACTTTCAATTATTATTTGTCTTATTGTCATTCAAAGAAGCCTATTCCGTTCACTGCTCGTTAACCATCAGTAGCTAGATACCTAAATTTATCCTAAATTCTTAGTCCATGACCCACAAAAATGGACCATCAATTACCATTTTGTAGATAAGTTCAATGGCAGTGGTTACTCAGCGCTTACTTACATTGTTGAACACACAAGGGCCAAGTTAAAGCGGATATGCGATAAGCTGAAAGCCGACAACAAACTGTCCTTTTAATTTGTGGTTTAAGTTTTAAGATATGAGCGGGTTGATAACTATAATTTTCCATATAACATACTAACCACGTGTGTATTCTATCCTGGGTCTGAGAAATAACGCAAGCCCAGAAAAGATGAGTAATTATTTTTGTATATTTTCAGTGTATATTTTACACATCAAAATTTACCAAATTTAAAAAATCATGTGTTTAAATATTTGCAAGAAAATTGACAGCCTACAGCCTAATCGCTAATAGCAATAGAATAGAAAAAAGAGATAAATTCTGATGTGGTCTGTCTACCTATATCATCATAATCATCGTTCAATGCTAAACATAGGGCCTCTTCAATGAGAACGAAATCACTAGCGTTTTAGTAGACGGTACTATCTAAACTAGCTTCGAAATCCAAAATAGTATGAAGCTAGGGCATTATGAGAGATTAGAGCCCATGCAATCTAGGACATTTCGTACAATCTCGATTTAGTTCTATGTGTCGCGGCACTCGAAAACTCTATCCTCGGCCTTCCTCATCAAGTCGATCACAGCGGGGCTAGTACGCCAATCCGCAATAGCGTGATATAACTCTATCACGCTTCCGCTCTCTTTCTATTTGCACGCAAACGAACGAGATAAAAGACTAAATTTGACAGATAGACCAACCAACCCGCGACAGCGGCATTTAACAACACATTTTTAAATGCCGCTATCGCGGGTTGGCGTACTAGCTTCGCTGGTCGTCCAGCGCTGCAAGGCGTCCCATACAACGCCTGCCAGCTCGTGGTCTCCACTCTAGAGTCATCGTTTGTCAGTTCTTACTTATGTATATTATATCGCTAGTATTTAACAACTTGGGCAACCGACACGCCCATCACGACGGATGCGTAATAAGCAATTCACGGAACTGTCCTGTAGATAACGCGAGTTGCCTAACAACGCGCAAGTTTCTAAGTTGTTTTCCTTCCACATCAGTGTCTGCGTCAAACTCTAGTTCGGAGGAATATATACCTTATTATATTATAGGGTCTTTTATTTTATAATACGCGTATAAAAATAATACTAAGGTACTTGTCAATTACTAAAATCATAAATTTATATTAAGTCATAGCTCTCAGTTTAAATATATTACTCTTTATAGGCCAAACAAAGAGAAAATTTGAGCAACCTGGAGGAGGCCTTCACCCTCTAAGAGGGGTTCTTCTTGCTTATGATCCATTGTTAAATTTAAAATTAGATTATTGATATTATTAATTTTGTATTATTTATTAAATAGATTCAATGACCAAATATGGAAATGACATGTAAAAACTAAAATTACTTACCAACTTGACATGTGTGTCTTGTATTGTATTATTTTGTATTGAAATGAATTAAAAAGGACATGGATTGAATGTCACTGAAACTTTCACAACATAATTTAATCTAATCTAAATATAAATGACATTTTTTTTTGTTTTTTTAGAGAAATGTAATAATAATAAGTAATATGTACCTAAGGTGCAAAGATAGCAATTTTTATTTTTATAGGTATTGAGAATAATTATTTAGCAATGTCATAAAATTCTTAGATATTTTTTTTATATTGCATCACACACAGGATCAATAATTAATATTAAGTTTTTTAGACATGTATAGAATGTAATATATTTTCTTAGTGTTGTGTTGTGGTAGTAGCAAGAAATTAAAAGGCCTTTTTATTTTTATTTATTTATAGGGTCTTTGGTAATAAGTTGACGGTTTATTCACAGATCAGACCATCAAACTGAACAACTTTCTCTATGGGACTCTAAATCGGGAAAAAAATATCTGCTGTTCCGTACAGAACTGCAGACCTACTAAATTTTTCTGCGCGCTTTCGATCTTGATCCACAGAAAAAGTTATTCAGTATGATGGTCGTATACAGGGCCTTCTTAATGACACTTTTTTAAGGGGATGATTAGACCGTTAAACTGAACAACTTTTTCTATAGGACCAACATTTGTATGATACAGCAACATGATATACAACAGCTGTATAATACATTTGGCTCGAGTAGATTCACAGTTTCGTGTGGAACAGCTCAGATTTACGATTTCGTTCCTGGTCTTATAGAGAAAGTTGTTCAGTTTGATGGTCTGATTATCCCCTTAAAAAGTGTCAGCATAATAAGAAGGACCGTGTATTAAGTTAGACCCTGTATAAGATATTAATATCTTTTTAGGCCTTTGTAATAAGCTGAAAATTTTTTACACGATAGATTCTCTTTAGGTATACAGTTTCAGTACAACAGGTTTAGGTTCCACTTTTGTTGTTAATGTAACTTGTGTTCTTGCGGCAGGATCTTCAACTCTGCCATAAATTATATCTGGACTTGGCTTACTAATAGTCATGCTTTTCCTATATTTGTCTCCCGTTTGCAATAGAGGGAAGTCGTATATATTTGTCCTACTCTTATTGTCTTTTTTTTCAGAGGGTGCTTTACTTGGTTACTTGTCCGGTCGCCGAGAAAAGTACACGGGTATGCGACCCCGGAATCCTCGAGCTACTATTGTTATATTCCTTTCTCCTCTCCGTAACAATAGTATCCCCCCCTTATTTCCTATTATCCCTTAAATAATCCTAATTCCACTATCCCTGTGCCAATTCAAGGTTGCCGTGCCGATGAATGCGTGGCTAGGGGCGAGCCTAGTCGCAAGCGTGCCACCCTTGGGACCAGGTGCCACCCAAGGACTAAAAACCGTAGCCTTATCCTGGTATGCGGGGCTCTGTCAGGATCGATACAATACTTCCCTAGCTACTCGTGGGTCTAAAATGAGTCAACATAATAATAAACTCGGAGGCGGCGGCGCAGTTCGCCACTCGTCACGCCAAGTCTCACGAAAGGGCGAAAAGCGGACAGCGGAGAGTCGCTTTGCTACTCTGAACGTTCGTGGAGGGATGGACGATAAGATAGATGAAGTATGTAATATGATGAAAACGAGTCGGATTGACGTGTTATGTTTGAATGAAACAAAGAAGAAAGGGGTCGGGATATCCACCCATGGCGGACTTACTGCCTTCTGGTCGGGTGTTCCCGAATCAGATCGCGGCTGCCAAGGGGTAGGGATCGTCCTCTCAGAAAGAATGAATGAGTGTATAAGTGAATATGAGTGTGTGAGCCCCAGACTACTGTGGGTTAGACTTAAAGTAGGTCTGACTCGATTGTTTGTTTTGGGAGTATATGCCCCAGACAATAAAAAGACCCGTCAGGGGCTTAAGGAGTGTGAGCAGTTTTGGGAAAGCGTTTTTAATGTACTATTGTTATGTAAAGAAAACGAGAGGATAGTGATGCTTGGGGATTTGAACAGTTGGGTTGGGGTGAAGCGTGATGGGTACGAAAGGGTACTAGGAACATTTGGTGATGAACGAGTGAACGAGAATGGCGTCAGCCTACTCGATATATGTTTGGAAAGGAATCTTTTTGTGACGAATACGTTTTTTCGTCACAAGAAAATCCACATGTACACATGGCAGAGGCAAGAACAAAGAAGCATGATAGATTTGGTAATAATGGATGAAAGACTGAAAAAGCTCGTTGTAGATACAAGAGCATATCGTGGAGTCAATGTAGGGACTGATCATTACGTGGTGATTTGCCGGATACATGGTCTGTTCAAACAGTGGCGTCATAGAGCTAAATTGTCTACAAAAGAGTTGGAGAGAATAAGAGTGGAAAAATTACACGATACGGATGTTAAAAGTGAGTACAAGACAAAACTGAAAGATAAATTAAAAAACACCATAGATGAAGGATGTGAGAATGATGTAGAGAATATGTGGGATGTATTCAAAAAAGGATTAGTGGAGACGGCGAGTGCAGTATGTGGCGTAACTAAGAGAAAGAATGGAAGAATAGTAAAAGATAATTGGTGGGACGATGAAGTGAAAGTATTAGTTAATGTGAAAAAGAAAGCATGGCAAGATCTATTAGCAGTCAAATCCAATAAGAGAGTACAAGGTGCAGTGGATGAAGATGTAGTGAAAGGAAAATTAAAGTACGATGCTGCAAAAAAGGCTGTAAAAGAATGCGTGAATAGAAAGAAAGAGGAGTCTAAAGCAAAAAGTGACACGAGATTCTCTGACCATTTTCGAAGAAATATTAAGCTTTTTTGGAAAATGGTAAAATTAACTCGTGGAAAAACCGAGACATCCAAAGTTGACAGAATAAGAGGTAGTGATGGATGTATGTTAACTGAAGAGGGAAAAATACTGGATTGTTGGAAGGCATATTTTGAAAGTTTATTTGAATGTGAAGAAGCAGTAACTCCAAGCATAGATGTGTGGCCCACGAATGTGGACTCAGAGTGTGAAAATGATTTGAGTGTGGAAGAGATAATGAAAGCAATGAAAAGCATGAAAGTAGGTAAGGCTGCTGGGTATGATAGGGTATCGGTAGAGATGCTGAGGAATGGTGGTGGGGTAGTCATAGACATGCTGTACCTTTTATTTAATAAGTGCTGGAAATCCGGTCGGGTCCCAAAGGACTGGTGTAAGGCTGTAATTGTTCCGCTCTATAAGGGAAAAGGGTCACAGCAGGAATGCAAAAACTACCGCGGCATTAGCCTCCTCAGTGTGGTTGGAAAGCTGTATGCAAAAGTTTTAATTGATAGAGTGTTAAAGGAGACTGAACGAAAGATATGGGATGCACAAGCAGGTTTTAGAAAAGGAATGGGATGCACGGACCAGGTTTTTGCATTACGATCTATAAGCGAAAAGTTTTTGGCTCAAAACCAAAAGATCTTTTGCGCTTTTGTGGACTTGGAAAAAGCCTATGACAGAGTGGTTCGGAATGAACTGTGGTCCACGCTGCACATGTATGGAGTGGATAGTAAATTGATACAGGCACTGAAATCTCTGTATGAGAATTCCAGTGCCTGTGTCAGGATTAACGGGGCATACACTGACTGGTTCGGCATCTCTCGAGGGGTCCGACAGGGATGTGTAGCGTCCCCGTGGCTATTTAATTTATTCATGGACAGTTGTTTGGAAGAGCTGAAAGAGAGTGAATGTGGATTAAGAATGAATGAGTTGCTGGTCAAATGTCTGTTGTACGCCGACGATCAAGTTCTACTTGCATCGTCGGCGAATGACTTGCAGGCGATGGTGACTTGCATGAATGAGTCGTTTAAAAAGAAAGGAATGAAAGTGAATGTAAGTAAGACAAAAGTTATGGTGTTAGAGAGGAATGATAATGACGAACGTACCTTATGTAGTATTATGATTGGTGATGAAAAATTGGAACAGGTGAATGAGTTTGTGTACTTAGGTTGCATGTTTACCAGAGACGGTAAGTGTCAGAGTGATATTGAGAGAAGAGTGAAAGCAGGAAATAGGGTAAATGGAGCTCTGAATTCCTTTGTGAAAAGCCAACACGTGTCCAAAAAGGCACGGATGGCAGTTCATAATGGAGTGTTAGTCCCGACATTGATGTATGGAAGTGAATCTTGGGTATGGCAGAAGACGCATGAAAGTAGGATTAACGCAGTAGAAATGCGCTCACTGAGAAGTATGTGTGGTGTGACTGTGATGGACAAATTGAAAAATAGTTTTATTAGAGAACGTTGTGGTTTGAAAGAGGATGTAGTGACAAAAATAGAGAAAGGTATGTTGAGATGGTTTGGTCATGTGGAAAGAATGGATGAGAGCAGATTGACGAGGGCAATCTATAAGGCAAGCGTAAGTGGAAATGTTGGAAGGGGACGGCCTAGACGTACATACACGAACCAAATTGGCGACGTGCTTAAAAAGGGCCAGGTCAGATCTACCCGTAACCGACGAGCATGCATGAAAGGACTTATGAATGTGGAGGAAGCTAGAGAGGTATGTCAGGATCGTAGCAGGTGGCGTTCCGTTGTCTCTGCCTACCCCAGTGGGAGACAGGCGTGAGAATATGTATGTATGTATGTATGTCTTATTGTCTTTGATTAAATTCATTGCTGTTTCTAAGACATATTAGAGTCATCCCCTGTAGGCCTCGAATGCCACCCCCGAGAAAACGACGAAAATCGACTTGTGCCTCCATCTTTATTATTTTACGTACGCCAAAAAGAGCGCGCACGACGTTTTTCTCGTTTAAACGCTTTGTCGTGGGTGGCATGTTAGCCGTGCAGCCTGGCTAGCATGCCACCCACGACAAAGCGTTTAAACGAGAAAAATGTCATGCGCGCTCTTTCTGGCCTACGTAAAATAATAAAGATGGAGGCACATCTCGTTTTTTGTCGTTTTCTCGGGGGTGGCATGCTAGCTTGGCTGGGCTCGCTAGACTTCATTGTCTAGTGTTGTGAGTAGTGGTCGCCGTTGTTGATCCTGTAGGCCTAGCATGCCACTCCCGAGAAAACGATAAAAATCGAGATGTGCCTCCATCTTTATTATTTTACGCATGCCAGAAAGAGCGCGCATGACGTTTTTCTCGATTAAACGCTTTGTCGTGGGTGGCATGGTAGCCGTTCTGGTTTACAGGAGTTGTGTATGTAAAATACACACAACACGAAGAAAAAATTTAATTTTCCCGAGTAGGTAACGGTGTGTATTTTTAACCAACTTCAAAAAAGGAAGAGGTTTTTCAATTCGACCGTATATATATATATATTTTTTTTTTTTCTTTTTTATGTGTGTTCGCGGATAACTTCGTCGTTTATGAACCGATTTTGATTATTCTTTTTTTGTTGGAAAGAAGATATTCCAAGGTTGGTACCATGATAAGGAAACCAGGATCAGCCGGTACGAAACGCGACAGGGCTTGCATTCGTTTTTTGGCTTGGCTTGACGCCGACTTCTATAAAACAAATAATATAATGTTCTTATGATGCGAAAGAAAAAGTCATCTGCTGCAATATAATTTTTTAACTTTTTGGTTTTTTTGAAGGCGGTTTAAATTTTTTGTTAAAATTTTGTTTATTTCACAATTTTCAGTAGTGAATCTATTAGTTCAATTTAATAGTAGTGCTTTAAAGTAACAAACGCACTAGCCGGCACTACGATTTTCAAAGGTTCCCCTCGATTTCTCTGGGATGCCATCATCAGATCCTGGTTTCCTTTTTCAACCCCAAACACCGTATTATTCTTTTATCTATTCAGTGAGGCTCAATCATACAAACAGAACCAAGGCATACCACTATTCATTTTAGTTTCAGACTAACCCTTTTTTCCCGAGTCCATTATCCCCTTTTTGGTCCGATTGGTTACAACATCCCCAATTTGCAGGGTCAAGGGCGATCCTTTTCCGACGTTTACCTCATACTAGATATTTTTGTTCAAATAGTTTTTTGTCTTTTACCCATACGACGTAGGAAGTTCCATAAATCAAGCCATTTTCATCTCTATCACTTCCATTTTAACCATTTTATCACAGGACTTATTTAGACTACCTCGTGAACCTCTTTTCATGGCACTTACATTATTTTAGGCACGAAAGTTTGATATTTGGATGCCATATACAGGGTCCTTCTTAATATGCTGATACTATTTTAAGGGGATGATCAGTCAAACTGAACAACTTTCTCTATGGCACCATACATGATGATGTCTTCCTTGCCGATACGGCTACGGCGACTGCTGCTGGTATGATGGGCTTCGCTGATGTGCCCGGATGTGACTAAGGTAGCCAATCTTTGCGGTGAGGGCACTTCCGCATATGGTACACGTGAGCGTGCCATTTTCGTAATTATATTGTATAGCCGCAGGTGGTCGGCCCTATATAGTGTTGCATGAATGCTCGAAAAGCAGCAAAACATTATTTAAGAACATTTATTTTCAATTTTATTCTTATTTTGTTTTATTATAAATAAAATATAGGCAAGTGAAAATATTTCAAATGGTGATAGTGCAACATGCATTTATATTGACACTTATTTATTATTATTATTTATTTATTTATTCACACTTCATATTGACGATTGACAATTTTTGCAATACCTGCTGTAAGACCGTCATTTACCCTACGTTCTAGGACCAAGCCTTCCATCTTATTTTGTTTTTGTTATTGTATGTTTTTGGCGTGCAATCAAATAATATTTATGTAATGTTATTATTTCCACTTACGAGTTTCCCAACTCAAAATCGATAATATTCCCAGTAAGCTCGAATATTCATTAGCTCACTTCGAATGCTCTTAGTGAGGAAACAAGTAGGTAGGTTAATTGAATATTTTAAAAACACAGTAATGCACAGCAACGTTTTTACTACATCGCCATAAGGTACAAATTCGCTTACACCCTTGAGGCTGCGATGCGAAAATTCGAGAAGCAGTGAACCGTATGACAGAAGAGATAAAGTATAATATTTATCGTTATTGAAAGTGTTACTGATCTTTCTTTTTAGGACGAAAAAAGTACTATTTTGGTTGCATTCACTGTTTGTTGAACGAATCTTAGTTAAGGACTGGCAACACCTAATTGAAGTGTCGGGCAAGGTCATCTGAACCAGTAGAAAGAACTAAATAACTGGTCTAAGATGCAAAAGGGTAGGTAAATCTCAGTCCGTGAATGTCCTAAAACTTACGTTCGAAGGGAATCGTTGAAAAATACAGAAAGAAAAGAATGAAAAGGGTGGCGATAAAAGACATAATATTTATAACACCCTGCATTCAAGAAGCTCCTAACTTTCTTCAATAAATCACACATTGTAAAAAGCCTTCGTCACTCCAGCATGAATCAATATATCAATTACTTATTCCTAACGAAAATCGTTTTAGTCAGCCGATCGGGGATTGCATTAAATTCACGTAAGGGCTGATAATAATACGTGAAATATGGTCTTGTCTTGGCAGTTTACCAAAAATGTAAGTGTTACAAGGATATTGGACTCTATGGAGATAATACTCTGTTACAGCGGATAGGGTTCTTTTGCAATGTCTTTTACGGACATCTCGACGTTTCTTGCAAAACGTTAAAGTGTCGGATAATTGACATACATAAACTCACGACTATAATCCTTTTCGGGGTGGACAGAATCTTTAATACAACTACTAACAAAATTTTTAAGCATACAGTTGTAACAAGGCTCACTTTTAAAACCTTGAAGGTTTCACGATGGAATGACGAGTCAAGTGGTAAGATGGGGCTAGCCGTTCGCCCACAAATACACTGCATAAAACAGCTTATCCATTAGTTGCCTCGTATGACACCCACGGGAAGAAATGTTTTTCTTTTCTAATATAATTCTAATGTAATGAAATGACTAACAAATATATATACTTGGATTGTTTTTATTTTGAATGTAACTTCAGTAATAATGTCTAGATTTGTGCTGTCTTTTCTATATTGTTATGCCCTTACAGGGTGCTCCATTGTTTAATTACTAAGATATTATGTACGACTTCCTTACTATGTACAACAATGTGGCAATGCAATAAATATTTGAAATTTGAAATGGGATAATCTATTCTAAGCCTAGCATTCTATTGTTAGGCCAGGAGTTCGCAAGTGGGGCTTGTAGGATAAATTGAAGAAGGAATATGTAATGTTTCCATAATCGTCATCGTTAACAGTCCATACGTCCCACTGCTGGGCCATAGATTCAGACGAATATATTCTATGAGAAACGCGATTGCCCAGCCGTCCGAAAAGTGCTTGCGTGTGCCGTATTTTCGATTTAAAAGAATTAACAAAAGTACTTTTTATAGATTTTTGTTATGATTTCACTAGATAAACTAATGGTGAATATGTGAGTTTAAATACCAACAATTGGAAACTATTTTAAGTTCTTCTAAAACGAGGATAATTTTTAATAAAAATACAAGAATGTCAATTGATGATTTCACTAGATAAACTATCCAAAAATACTGAGGTGTGTGGTTTCGATAAATTGTATAAATCTATTCGAAAAATAAAAAATAAAAGATGCCTCCAAGGTGTTTCGTCCTACCCTAAGGCCTTAAGGTAGAATGAGCGTTAACCTACGCATGCATTTGACTACTTATATAGGGACTAGCTACGCGTGTAATACTACTAACAAACATTTCTGCCACTTTTTGCGGGGGGCGAGGTAACACGAAATCTGCAACTTTGGATTCTATTCCCCATAACTTTAGATTCAAATTTTGAACGTTAAAAATCATGAGAAGAAGTCTCGTGTGAACCCTAAACGTTCGAAATTATTGTTTCGCAATTAGAGGCTGTCTCGTTTAGTGATAAGGTATAAAATTTTATGTAAATGCACATGATTAATGAATCTTATACCGTGGCAGAGGGGAAATGCTACCGCAAGGGTAGTCCTTATAATAAATAGTCAAAGACGCATGCCCATAATGCAGATTGGTAGACTTCACATTCGCATTAGAATTTCTTTTTCAGCGTATGATTTCCTCAGGATGTTTTTCACTTACCGTTTCCATTTTATGAACTTAAAATAATGAGTTCATACTCAACGGTCGATATATTTCAGATTGCATGCGATTGGCAGCATAATGTGCGACAACTTTTAATATTCGCGAGTAAAGCAGTGGATAAAAGCTAACACAAAAAATAGACTTCTTGTCTCTTCGTTCAGACATGACGTAATGAAGTTGTTACCATTCCTCGCACGAGGTGAGGGTGTCTGCAGGGGGAGGAGAGGTGGAAAAGGGTTAGAAAGTGACCTTGATTACGAGTCGTTTCAGCTACTACCTGAAAGCGTCGGCGCTTTATGTTACAAATCAAACGCTGTTTGGTTTTCTGTGTGAACGGTTATTAGGTTTTGTGTTCATTTGTTAACATGATGTATAGAGGATAAATGAGAGTGGACTTCCTAGGGAGATTTATCGATTCAATGTGAGTGGAACAGTCGAGAGAGGGCGTCCGAGGAGAACTTTCCACGACCAAATAAATGGTCTTCTTTGAAAAGGGCAAGTGCGTAGCACCCTCAACCGACGGAAGTAAATGAAGAGATGTATGAAAGTGGATGAGGCGAGAGAAGTATGTGAGAGTCGTACTGTGTGGCGAGCCGTAGGCTCTGCCTACCCTTGTGGGATAGTAGCGTGAGTATATGTATGTATGTATGTAAGTACATGAATAAACTTACTGCCATATGAGGGATGGTCAGAAACATTGCTTCAACTACAAAGTATAAAGCGTGCAGTTGATAGCATATTTAAGGTTACAATACACAAAGAAACATTACTACAACTTTCAGCCTACTTTTTCATCCTTCAGTTGTAGCACGGCTCACGTGCTAGCCCTTCGCTAAAAAAAAACACAGAATAAATCCTTATCTCTTAGTCACCTCGTACGACAACCATAGAAAGAAATAGGGTGGTACATTCTAAGCGGGAACTACTTAACAATTAGCACAGGTACTTCGTCAAAAAACATAAGCATAAGCATAATTATATTAATTATGCTCACGACTAAACCCAGGGTGTTTCAAAAGTAAAAATAAACATTTAAAACTTTTAAAGGGGTTGTTTAGACCATGAAATTGAACAATGTTCTCTATGGGACCAACAAAGAAATAACGAAAAAAAATTAGTTGTCCCATACATTTAGGAAAAGTCGATTTTTAGTTCAGCATCAGATTTATTTTTCGCAATTTCGATAAGGTTATAAATAAAACTAAATATATAATAAGGTTTAGACAATCAAACTGAACAACTTTCACTATGGGACATTTGTTTATTTGTATTTTTGTAATACCTTGTATTCAAAGTATTACAAAGACATTCCTAAAACTCGGAACATCCATGTTTTACTGGGACTAATCAGTAATAGAAATTTTTTTTCGGTATAATATTGAAGAGCCAATTTGAGCCTAAAAATGTACCAAAATAAAAAAGAAATCACGTCAGCAACAGTTCCAATTTTAAATTTTAGCTATTATCTCGTTCTAAAAAACCTGAAGGTGAATTTTTTTTTGCACATATTTAAGGCTTTACCATTATACATACTACAAACATGGTGTGAATATTTTTGTCTACTTCGAAGGTTTTGAAAAATACATACGTATTTTCTAATAAATACCTCATTTTTTAAATTTCATTGCCTATTTTATTGCTCAAAAATAATGTGTATTGTTAAATCTTAGTCAAATGAGTGCATTGGTATTAAGGTGGTTTCAGTCCATACAAAAGCTTGACGCACAATACGCGTAGACGGAATTAATAAAAGTAATATTTTATATATGGAAAAATAGTTCAGAAAATCTAGTTGCCGCGTAACAAATAACATTTGCAATTTATAAAATAATTACGAAGATATAAAGCTTTGAAATTTTTCATGCAAAATTTTAAAAGCGCGGGATCTAGATTTTCTAAACTATTTTTCCATATATACAAAGTTACTTATATTAATACCGTCTACGCGTATTGTGCGTCAAAGTTTTGTATAAAATTGACCCCTCTGCAACCGCCTTAATATTAATAATTTAAAATCCTTCTAGGACACATAATTTTGATTTCTATGTTGCGCAGCGATTTTTTTTTAAACATGCTTTTAGATAGTCCTTTTTGTCACTTAATGGTTCCGGTTACAGTTTAAAAGTTCAATTAGTAATTACTCCCTACCCCGCCTAACAAAACTCCGTAAAATGACTGGGCTACTAGTAGTACCGAAACTAGAAGAAGAAGAAGTCTGTGAAGAAGACCGAAACTAGAACCAGTGTAGTGAGGCCCGTCGCGTTGCCACTTGTAATGGACAGTGGGTCAAACCAAAATTAATAAGTGATATAATTTAAAATACGATTCGAAAATCGTCAAATAAACTGCGTTTAAAAATTTGCAATTAATAATTTAAAGGTCTTTAAATAAGTTTGGACATTTGTCATGGCCTGTAGTAGACAATCCTCTCCAGTCATCCGTCCCCACTGCTGGAACACAGGCGTATCTTCATGGTGGGATGTGTACTTTTTTACTAGCCTATTTCATCCCATTGCTGGGCAAAGGCCTCCTCTTTAATTGTGTTTGTAGATTGTGTACTATGATTGTAAATTTCTTACGTTTTATCTCATCTCCAAAATAATGAGAAAACTAAATTAAATCAACGGTACTAAAACATCGTAACCCAAGAATTTAGAACGTGAAATATTAGCAGCAAGTCACACCATTTTTCCTTTTAATCGACCTATATTTTACACAACCATGAAAATGGACTTGAAATGTATTATTTCACTCACTTTCAGGATGGAGCTCCTTTTGCAAAACAAATCGTCTGTGGTAGGTTGAAAAATGACATGCCACAAGTATTCGTTTGTTTCCTTTACTTCCTGCGTTGCTTGTTGGCAGAATGCAGTAAGTAAGAAATGGTAGATTTTTGTGAGTTTTTAATTAAAAAATTTGAGGATTTGGCAGAAGCTTCCTATACAATTGTTGTTTTCTTTCAATTTACGTTTAAACATTCACCAAAATGACGCTCACTCACTGGTAAAAAACTTTAAGATAATAATAACGTTTTTTGTTTATATTTTTTTGTGAAATAACAATGAATTGTCACTCCATCCTCTTAAAATGGTTCCAGATTCGGATTAGATTTGGACAGATTAGCACAGGACGGTAGCGCTCGCTATAAAAGGGATGAATATACCCATCAGAGGGTTGATTAATTGAGAAAAATTGCAAAATACAAGAACTTTTTTATTTTTGATCTGATAAAATTCTGATCTGATGCTTGAAAAGCAAAAAAAAATTTTTTTTAAGTGATTTTTTTAGTGCCTTAGAATTAATGATAATTTGAAATATAGATGATATTAGCATGCAATAACGCGAACATACGTCACCGGGATATAACTCTTGCAAGCTATTTTCAACTCTGTTATTTAAAAATTATCAATTTAATAATGAAAACTGCTTGAGCATTTTTCCGCTCGATGTGCGCTGACACTAAAAGATGAATCACCAAAGGGATTTAGCAATGTTTTACCTTTTTCCAAATTTTGTGTAGGACACTAAAAAATTTCCTTCAAAAAGAAAAATTTTCCTTTACACGCTTTTGCCACAAAAAGCCAAAGACCCTTAAGGTATAACAAACGGGGTAGGGAAACGAGAAGTTTGTTTCACTTGTCATTTTGTTTCAGTTCATTCCAAGGAACCTTAATCTTCAGGGACTTTACGGGAGGCAAGATCAGACATTGTCACTTTATCTCTCTCCTCTTAAGGGCCTATGTCGAAAAATAATTGAACCGAAATGGGCGTGTGATAGCTTATATTACTGCCTGATGCGAGAGAAAGAGATGGGGCGGTGTTGGACTCTTGGTGGTGGGCTAGTGGACTGTATTACTGGTAGCTGGATGCGATGTAGAAAGGAAACAGCTGAATCTTCTTTTATATGGTTTTTAATTACGACAGACACACGATAGCAGTCGGTGAGGCGATGGATGAAGAGAGAGAGAGGGGGCGCAGCCCTTGACATTGACATTTTACACTGACAGATCAGATCAGGTGTTTACATAGATAAAAATTTAATGTTGAATTGCCAACATGCGGCGCGCGGGCCTGAAACGACGCAAGCGTCAAACACACTTTATTTAATTGTGATTGTACTATTTATGTAAGTTCAATTCTTCTTTGGCTTGTTTTTCTATCGAGAAAATGTGTCTTAATCGTGTTTTGGCTCTAATCAGAACTTCAATTATATGTACACACATATCCGCTAATCATACTCCTACTGTTAGTACTTCATGATATATGACGCTTTGAAGAATCTTTTTTTTTCCACATAGCCTCTTAACTTAAGGTGTTTCACGATTAGATTAGTGTTTCTTAAACTTGTGCCAGTTATCTGTTCTTACACCTTTTGAGGTATAAATACAATGTTACAGTAGTACCAGGTTTATAAGTCTTACCGATGTACCTGCGCAGTTGACAAATTTTAATAGCTCGCGAAATTATATTGACCAATCAGGATGTTGCCACCTTCAATCCGTTTACGCTATTGGCAAATTTTTTTTCGCGCCCTTTTTGCTGCTATCCGACTTTACACCCTTTCACTCAGTTGCAGAAACGCTCATTAAAGTTAATCCTCCATTAAATCTCTTGCTTTCACTTTTTGTCTTGTTGACGTAGTAAAGGCTAGCAAGAGATTTAATGGACGATTAACTCTAATGAACGTTTCTGCAACTGAGTGTAAGATTACTAAATGACTTCGGGTTTTGTCGGAGACTCGGGCCAGTAGGCCTTGCTTGCCACCCCCGAGAAAACGATAAAAATCGAGATTTCCCACCATCCTTATTATTTTACGTATGCCAGAAAGAGTGCGCATGACGTTTTTCTCGTTTAAACGCATTGTCGTGGGTGGCATGCTAGCCGTGCTGCTTTGTATAAACGAAGATTGACGAGCGGAATTATTTTCCTGGTCGTACTGTATAAATAGTGCAGTGTTGCGGTTTAGAAGGATTCCCTTCTAAACCAGGATCAACAGCAACACTGCACTATTTATACAGTATGGCCTATACCAGTAAAAAAATTGTGTCGTCATGTTTTTTTTGGGCCACTTTCACATGTTTCGAATTTGCCTCAAGCTTCTTTTCGTGAGTGACCTACGTAGTTACTTTGGAATGGGGTTTCTGAGGCATTATTTTTTAATGGCGAAATGCTATTCACCTATCAACCCAAGTAGCACACAAGCTCTTAATTAGTACTATAGTACTGTGTAGCACCAACTACTAAATATATGTATATTTTCAAGTGTATAGTTGGAACAAGGGCCAACTTCTAGCTATAGAAGACTTCAGGATAGAAAGTAAAAGGGTAGTTTTTTTAACCTTTCTGACCATCCCTAGAAAAATACATACTTAGTCATGAAGTATGTATTGTATCTACCCTGACTCATACCGTGATAATAACGTGAATCAGCAAACATCCCGACCTAAACACTTCCAATGTCTGTACAATACAAATAAATACACGAAAAACCTTGTGAAAAATACAGCCGTATTGCCTTGCCTCCCTGCCCACGCGTGTACGTCTAAATTAAGGTATACGGATAACGGTAGGGTTGTCTCTCACCGGATATTGCTGCCTTTTGACTCTTTGTGCGGTTTAAATTGAGGATTGAAATGGAAAAAAAGTTACACAAATACGACTAAAAGCATCTCGATCACATTATTTTTCGGGGTTATCAGAAACTTTGCTAGAACTACCAATAGGGAAGCGGACTGCATAAAATATATTTTAGTTTTATCTTAATAATAAATCTTAAAAATAACGTTAATTTTTTTCATAATTATGTTTTTGTGTACAATAAAGACTCTATGAACGCTATGCCCACATTTTTTAGTTTTTTTTAGCTAGAATACTATTATTAATAACATGATGAACTATAAATAGTACTGAAATATTGATGACGTCACTTGTTAGAATTTAGAACAATTTTTCATACATCGCGCGCGTTTTGACGTTTAAAAGTTGCTAATTCGACTAATTGTCCGATCCCCTATTATCTTTTTAATCGTGAAGTTGTAGCAAGGCTCTCTTTTGGTATAATTTAATTAAGGTTTCAGGAAGGAATCACTTCAGGTTTTCATGTCAAAATGTCTTTCCATCAGATTTCTTTTTATCACCACCAGCTACATAGGTACCTAACTCACATTTCAAGAAATGTGAAGTGTGAAATGTGGCAAGCCTCTTCAACATAATATTATCATCTCAGCCGATGGACGTCCACTGCTGGACATAGGCCTCCCCCAAGGATCGCCATAACGACCGGTGCTGCGACAGCTCCAACGGCATCAACATAATATAATGTCGTCTATTCCCATTACAAAAGTCGCTTTACAAATGCTGGTACATTTTTATTTGGACGGAATAGACTAAAATATTTACATTACACGCGGCAAAGTTTTTGTCAACCCTACAAGACGGCAGTGTAGGCATTTCTTTACCTTTCTCAAGAGTGTTACATAAGACACTAGGCTCTGTTTATTACATTTGATAACGTAGCGGTTTAATATTATGAATAATGTAAGAGTTGTGATGGATGAATAAGTTTACTCAAGTTGTTAAGATTACGACTTTCTGATGCTGTGGCGTGAGTAATGGTTATGACTTGAGAGTAAATTCAAATTGTGTGAATTCGAGGAACTTAATTATTATATCAGTGATGTCACTGGAGTTTGGTTTTATTATTTGACAAGGGTTGGGGCTTCAATGTCATTAGTAGGTACGAGGTGTTAACAAATAAACATAGACAATTAAGCATTATTGCTTAGCCTTTGCTTTGCTTAGTCATTAGTATCTTCGTTAATCACATCACTGCCTCCGCGGTCTAATGTTTAAGAGCATTGGGCTCTTGACACGGAGGTCGTGGGTTCGATTCCCACGGGAGATGCCTAGTGATATGTCCCTTTGTGCGTTTTTCCCCAGTCGGTTAGGACATCGGTTAGGCTGAATCATCTGATTGTTTGAAAAGAAAGATTATTCCGTGCTTCGGTTGGCATTTTAAGCCGTTGGTCTCGGCTACTAATTCTGGTGGTAGTAGAAGTTACGTAAAAACCACGTAAGAGGTCGTAAGGCGGTCAGAAAAAACTCTAAAATCAGGGTTCTGCATGCCCACACGATAAGAAGAAGTTCATCAAAACTCCAGCTGCGCTTGGGCTGGGCATGGCTGAAAAAAAAACTAACTTGAAACCTCAAAGGGTTTTGTAAAGAAGCAAATAATAATAATCATCATTATTATTAATCATTTATTGAGTTACTATAAGCGAATTAAAATTTGATATCATATTCAAAACAAAATGCTTTTCTGATTTTTATTCTAATTGACTGTTTTTGATACTGTCCATTACAAGTGGCGAAGGGCTCACTCCCCGTCACACTGGACAGAGTTTCGGTACTACTAGTGAAACGTGGATGTTCTGAGGTTTCAGAATGTCTCTGACTACCCCCTCGGGGAATATAGTCGTGAGCATATGTATGTGTGTTTTCAAGTTTCCATAAAGCCATAAAGTCCATGAGCTCAAAACTCGAAAGAAAATGCCACTGACAGCATTACAATATCCATTAAAAAAATAGGTACTTACCTATATTAATACATGTCATTGCGACCGCGATCACCTACGGGATGACCAGATCGCTACAACCAAACAAATTTTATAAGGGTCCAATTGCAGCAAAGGTCACAATAATAACAAGAATTTTTGTCCTCCTATTATAGTGACGTAAGGAAAGCCTCAGGTAACGTTACCTGTAACTTTGCTTACGTAACCAATCACAATTAGCTACAATTAAGGTTCTATTTCCTTTGTCAGAGAAGATCTGCGCCAGACAGTTGTGAAGGTGAACCCGACGATAAGAAGTGTTACATAAATGAAAGCCTACTTCGCAGAATTGTTAGTTCCGATGAGACTAGTCGATGTCCTTTAGAGATGCGGCGCTTTGTTAACTTGTTTATTACAGATATCGATAAAAATTATAAAAAAAGCTGTTGTTTAACCAACAGAAGTGACGATGGCTAATTTTGGAAGAGGAAGACGGTTACTAAGATGGGAAATATTTTAAACAAGAAGTAAGTCTTTCTTTTCTTTTTATTCTCAAAAGTAGGTAAATGAATTTACTAGCCTCCGCAAGTGACATACTGAAGACCCCAGCCAGACAAGTATATTCTTCATCGACCTTATCTATCGACTACGGGAGCCGAAACAAAGGCTCTGTCAATTATTATTTTAAGATGCTATTATTTGTAGGAAATTGAAGACAATTAGTTTATCAATACGTGCTTAAATATATTTTATCCCAACCCTAAAGATACGCGAGTTACATAACAAAACTAAGGGGACCAAACCCAACCCAAACCTCTGCCAATCATGCTTTTCCGGAGCAATTTTCTAGGAAATTCAAGTCACTTAGTTTATCGATATAATGCTTAAAATTCCAACACTAGAGATACGCGCCGGTTACATAACTGAACATAGTAGCCCCAAGTGAGAGGTCTGAAAAATCGCAATTAAAAATATATACCTAGACACATACATAATAATATAAAAACGCCTTTGTTCATTTGGGTGGGCAGAGACAATAATTGATCGCCAATTACTAAAATCCTGACACACAGTGTTTTCATAGGTGGCAGAGATATGGTTATCTGGCCCTTTTTAAGCACACACCCAATTTGGTCTGGGTGTCTACATCTAGGGCAGCCACTATCGACTGTTCCACTCACACTAACTTTTTAAATTTCATTATTTAATCTACTATATAAATATCATACACAAACAGCATTCCCTTTTGAATTCTCACTAGATCAGTATCCTGTTTCAGTTCACATCTTTATTTAATCTCATTCAGTTTTGTAACCTTGTCATTCAGAGTCATACCATAGATTACAATTATGTTCATATCAGAAAATGTAATTTAATAAGTTCATCGATACTTAATTAAACCCTTTCGCATCCCTAAAGATGCGCTGGTTACATAACTGAAGTAAGGGGGCCCAATCGAGGGGCTCTATCAATCATGGGCCTAAGCTACTATTATTAAGTGATCCAAGGCAATAAGTTGAGAAAGCTATTGTTTGGAGTCGCTGGACTGAGAAATGATTTCATAGTCTTGTATGTAGTAATTAACTTTGTTAAAAGCTATGTGATGTCCGTAAAAAAGGATCTCTGTCTGTTACGTTTTCACGGCTGAACCTCTAAACTGATTTTTATTAAATTTGGTATAGAGATAGCAAGAACTGTACAGCACGGCTAGCATGCCACCCACGACAAAGCGTTTAAACGAGAAAAGCGACATGCGCGCTCTTTCTGGGACGTACGTAAAATAATAAAGACGGAGGCACATCTCGATTTTTATCGTTTTCTCGGGAGTGGCATACGAGGCCTACAGGATTGTTCAGGATGTCGGGGACTGAATAGCTCGCTTAAGCAGGTCCTGCCCACCGCCACTTTAAGCGAGCCCGGCAGGATAAGTACATAGGCGAAGTTATGGCAGGCGGAGTAATAAAGCCTTATCAAAGTGGTGGCCGAGATTAGGCAAAAGAGGAGTACCTAGGTCCGGTATGTATAGTGGGTTGAAGCGTCGGTTAGACCTAGATGTGATTGGCGCAGGGCAAAATTGAGACGAGTATATAGTAGTTGATATAATGATGACACGACAATAAATTGATACAATGTGTTGAGTAAAAAACGATTCACGTTGTAGGTCTGCTATTGGGTAGTCACGTGTCGCTCGTCGATTGTTGGTTGCCCCCTCCCGGGCCTACAACGAAGCTCCAGTGATGGCTCAAGATAGGGTTCTTTTTCGAAAAACAATCCTTGAAGTCACCGTACAACGTCAAGCACTCTTGCTAAATAAACTAGACATTGGTAAAATCATCACAACCAAGATGGCATCCATTTTTTTAACCCAAAAAATAGAATAGAATAGAGTAAAAAACTAGACAGTGTTAAAAAATAAAAAAAATTACCTGCCTTCAGATTTTCTAGAACAAAGGCCTTTTCCATTAGTGAAGAGATCGCCTTATTTTGTTTTGCACCTTCTGTTTATTTTAATGTTTACGTTATAAAGTATAATTTGAATGATTGGCAATTGTTTAAACAAATATCAATGAATACTTTCAGATCCTTGCCGTTTATAAATTCTACATTTAAACAGCTATAACTATTCATAAGTTCATACGTGTTATCTGTAGGTCCCTATCTCAGAAAGAGCAATGCCTTTAGGTTGATTGACAGTGAACACAATCCATAACCACATTTACACCGATGCGTAAATAATCGATCTGGATTCTGTGATTTTAAGGCCAAATTCGAGCAAACTTTGATTTATAGAAGAGTAACTATACAAGGAACAATTTTACTCTTTTTATTTACTCCGAAATAACTTCATTTGTGCTCTACCACAATAAACTCATAATAAAAGAACAAATGTATAATGCACCTAAAGAAAGAGGTCGTTGTATCTGTACTTATTGCATTGTGATGTTATACAGTTTTAATTTGTTAGGTTTCTTTTTTTTTTATTTTTTTTATTATGTGACATTGATATTTCATTAGTCTTGGTATAAGCTTTACACCGACAAAATTGGCCGTTTAAAATTTACCCTCACTTATTAGGGCTGGTAAAACGCAAAATCAGTTTACACTAGAGTAACCGGCGACTTAATATAAGAATAAAATTTACTCGTTTGGTCGAATCGGGCCTAATTAGTGTTAAGTTAAAGTACAACCAATCGCTTTGTAATATTCGTATATTCCAGGGCATGGAGAGGATCTTTCTTATGTTAAAAAAATCTACGCATATACGCAGTTTTGTTGTTATAGAAATTGTGTAAAGCCTGTTATACTATAAAACTGCGAACTAGCAATTCGCATGTTACAATCAGAATTTGTATAAACTCCAGGAATGCAATTCACTAAGCGTAAACATTTTGAAACGTCGGCGAGCTTTCAATTTCATATGTCAAACTCATATCAAATCTCCGACGATCTGAAGGATGCGAGCTCATATGTTTTTAACAGCGATGTGATGCTTATAATTACACTCAACTCAACTCAACTCAACTTCGGCGCTGACATCGAGTCTAAGGCACAAACTGCGGCCAAAAACCTGGGCATCTTAAACAAGGTGAAGCGGTACTTCACTACTGGACAGCTCTTAATATTGTATAAAGCTCAGGTCCGATCCTGTATGGAGTACTGCTGCCACCTGTGGCATGGCTCAGCCAAGTATCAACTTGCCGCACTCGACTCGGTTGAAAGCCAGGAAGCTCATTGGCGACAGTAAGCTGGTGGAGACCAAGCTTCATAGCCTATCCCACCGCCGCAGAGTAGCCTGCTTGTCGGTCTTCTACAGATTGTACTTCGGTGAGTGTGCCCAAGAGCTACATGACCTCATAAGTCGCCATCTAAAAAATGGAAAAAAAAATCCCGCCTTCCCCTCTCTATTATCGGACTTCCAGACGCACCGCACCGCGGGTTATCACCCCTTTTTGGTTGACATCCCACATATCCGCACCAAGCGCCTTTCTGAATCTTTTATAATGCGCACAGCCAAGGAGTGGAACGCCCTGCCTGCGTCAGTATTTCCGAGCGCTTACAACCCGAGGTCAAGAGCAAACCCATACGTAATAAAAAAAAACACTCCAGTAGATAGCGTCAAATATCCTAAAGAAGAAATGATTGAAGAATTTAGAGCTATTCAATTAAAGTCTTGATAGTTTAATTGGACGAAAGCACAGGTTGGTACAGGCCCGGTTTCGCAGATTTTGGGTTCAAGTCCTGTCCAAAACTAAAATCATTCTTTAATTTTATTTAATAGATAGATAGGATAACTCATTTATTTATTCAGAACAATACAAGACAAACAGTGACTGGCAAAGTTAGATAGATAAGGTAAACATGATATAGTATAGATGTTGGTATATGACACTATGAGACCCGTACGACACCGATGAAAAGTGTACTGACTCAGCATTTATGCTGAAGCAAAGGCTTGCAGCGCTCGCTCTTAATTCTGCCGGAACTAAAGATCTACCTAATTTGAGAGTATATATGGCAAGTCAAACAAGACAGTTTTTAAATAAAAAGAATACGCTTCGGTGTAATAGCGGTCTGTAGAAGGCCACTATCCCTAGAGAGGATCTCAGTGTCAGTTTCAAATTGGATTTGACACCCACACACGGAACTCAATGAGTTATTGTGTGTTCACACAAAAAAATGTAAGTGAATGACTTCTTTTAGAGATAGATACGTTTGGTGTCATAGAAACCTTTATAGTTGTAGTCTTTTGTGTTTATAGCTTTTGTATTATACCTAGGTACTAGCATGGTTACACGGTTTTATTTTCACACATTTAGGGTACAATTGTTAATTGAAATCTTTTTTTAATCATCATCATAGGCCTTTACATCTGTTGCAGATGATTTAAGCAGAGTTTTTGGAGAAGCTCATTTTCTCATGGCTGTACAGGCGTATACGAGAGCCGCATACACGTCCACACTCCACAGCCTCTACAACAGAACTGTTATGTTTATGTATGCCGGTGGATGACGACGGGATTGTGACAACATTATGCCTTTTGTCACGTTTCTCTGCCAGTTGTGCGAACCAGGCTTCGTCATGAGTACTACGACCCTCTCTTGTCTTCCCTCTCCATCCTCCTCCAGCGTTTCCGCGTGCTCTTCAATGGCACCTAAAGGCTAAAAAGTAAGTGTCACAATTTAAATTTAATAGGCTTGTAAGTTCTGGAGATTCTGTAATCAGTCAGTGAGACAAATCAGGAAACTAATCAATTATGTTTATTTTAAAAGACCTTCTTTTTCCTTATGGTTCATTATATCAGTATCATAAGGTCTTTAACAAAGAGATGAATGGAGTAATAGGTAGGTGGAAGGAAGATGATGATGATAAAAGTAGAATATATTAAGTGGATATTGCTCTTGAAGAAATTCATGTTTGTCGTTAAGGGGTTTTTATCGTTAGACCTAGTCTTGTCATATTAAAATATTTATACCTTCTTTCGTACACATTCTATTAAGACATTGAAAACGATAACATTTTATCTTATCTTGATATGGGGGCTGGCAAGCCAGCAGCACTTTGACCCAATGGGATCTTTAGTTGACACCCACATATTTATTTTTCACCGTTCAAAAACGTGGTACCTAAATGATAAGCGATTCCGTTCAGGGAAAGAAACTTGTATTCCCGGTTTTGGATTACCATCTCCAAGAAAGCACATGCGTTTAGCTGCCAAGACATCGGTAGTCACAAAGAATGTGTTCCGTGGTTTCTTCCTCATCCCCGCATGCTCTGCAGCTGGGATCCAGGGTAAGCTTCATCTTATGCATCATCGTGCCTGTGGCGCATTACCCGGCAATGTACTGCATTTCCGCCAGTGTCAAGCGGTTTATGGGAGAATCTATCCCAATCTCAGGGATTGTTTTTGGTCAAGAACAAGAAGAGATTGAGGATTGTGGAGCCTCGTGGTAGGCAAAAACGCGACGCGTGGAAACCACGCGAGACAAATGCTCGGGTCAGAACCTGCAACGTGACTCGTATGGTTTCTTACGTAGTGTTATTGTGGGCGAAACGCGAAACACTAGCCACCTATCACCATTATGACACGTAATTCAACGCTGAAATCTTCAATTGGATGCGAAGGTGAGCCTTGCTACAACTGTTCACTTAATAGTTGTAATAGTTGACCACCTCGATGAACGGATAATGTTAAATACCTTTCAACGTAAATAAACATTCAGCTTTATCATCACCAGCCTATATACGTCCCACTGCAGAGCACAGGCTGGCCACGTAGCTGGCATTACACACAAATGGAAAAACTGCGACGCACCGCGGGATATCACCCCTTTTTGGTTGACATCCCACATATCGGCACCAAGCTCCTTTCTGAATCTTTTATAATGCGCACAGCCAAGGAGTGGAACGCCCTGCCTGCGTCAGTATTTCCGAGCGCTTACAACCCGAATTCCTTTAAAGTACGAGTGAATAGTTTTTTTCTGGGTGAGCTCGCTACATCTTCGACTCCATCTTCGTCCTGAGGACTAGATTGAGGGCAAGAGCAAACCCATACGTTATAAAAAAGAAAAAAAAAGATGAGGCGATGGGGTGAGCATAAGCAATAGGTACTGAGTGGGTTCAAGTGAGAGAGGACTGCCTACTGCTTTCTGATACCCGTTTACCATCGAGGAGGAGAGATTAAAATGGGTGGAGAGCAGGTAGTGTCCAACTGTATGTCCAACTGTACCTTACTCAAGTAAGGTGTATGGGCGTTAGGCCACCACGTGGACAGTGCGGTTTTTTTTTTTTTGGATATGTCTATTACAGCTCTACTCAGGGAGCAACTAATGCTTTTTACTACGGACTATTGGAGGGAACAAGGGTCTACCGAGCCAAATGAATGAACTTAAGCAACCGACCTAGGGGCACCCAGAGAGCGATGATAGCCCCTACGGAAGAGAGCTAGCGCCTCAATCCTGAGGCCGCGGTTCGATTCCTGGCCTGTACCACTAAGTTCTTCGGAATTTATGTACGGTTGTATTTATCATTTACTAGCTCTGCGGTGAAGGAAAACATCGTGAGGAAACCTGCATTCCCGAGGATGAAAAGAAAATACCATAAGTTCGAAGGTATGCGTAAAATATGGGTGAGCTTGGGGCGAACACAAAGGACCAGCGCTGGTCTCAGTGTTACAACGACTCTTGCTTGCAATAGCCCAACCACAAATAATCAATAATAGGGGCACCCAGAGGGGTACGGTCCTCGGCATAGGATGGATTGGTATACGCATCAGAATTTCATCTTAAGCAGCAGGTTTTGTCACGGTGTTTGACTTCACCGTTTGAGAGCTATCGGTATTGCCTATGTACCAAAACTCTTCACACAAGGTATGCCGTTCGCGCGAACAAATAAACATTAAATGTAAAGTAACATTAGAAATATAAATACATTTTAACAGTTCCAATGTACGGAACTTACAAACAAAATAAATTAATGCACTACATCAAAGCTTTTGTTTTGCTAACGGTATGCACATTACACTCAAATTAAATGTACTGTGTGGTATAATTAGTCAATTTCTATACTGAATACGAAAACAACCAATTGTTTTTGTTTGAGGTTATTAATACTAGTCTCTGGTTCGGCACGTTTGTAATGAATTTAAATTTTCTTACATATGCATGGGTCAGCTCACATCAGGCGAAAAATCAGTGGCGAGTAACCTTGCCTGCCGTGCAGGAGTCGATGGTTCGAACCCCGTCCAGGCCGACTCGTACCAATGAGTTTTTCGGAATTTATGCACGATTTGTAACACCACTGGCATTTCGGTGAAGGAAAACATCGCGAGGAAACCTGCATGCTTCAATTTCGAGGCATGTATTGTGTACATTACAAGTAGCGACGGGCTCACTCCCCGTCACACTGGACCGAGTTTCGTTACTAATGAAACGTGGATGTCCTCAAGTTTCAGAATATCTCTGACTATCCCCTCGGGGAAAATAGTCGTGAGCATATGCTTATGCTATGCATATGCATATACAATCATACGTTTTTAAACACTCAAGTTTCATCAAAATCAGTCATCCGTGTGGATTTTCTAACTCTTACCTCATCTTCTTCTTATCGTGTGGGCAGAGCCCTGGTGTCAGAGTTTGAGTTTGAGGGTGACCTCATGAATCATGATCGAGCGTCCATAGTTCCATACCTCTCGGCAATGTGCCACCGACCGATGCTGTTGTCGCTTCATAGCATTTTTAACCGACTTCAAAAAAAGGAGGAGGTTTCTCAATTCGATATACATTTTTTTTATGTGCGTTAGCGTATAATTTCGTCGTTTATGAACCGATTATGATGATTCTTTTTATGTTGGAAAGGAGATATCCCAAGGGTAGTACCATGATAAAGAAACCAGGATCTGATGATGGCATCCTAGCGAAATCGAAGGAAACCTTCGAAAATCGTAGTGCCGACTGGTGCGTTTGTTAATTTAAAGCTCTACTATTACATTGCACTAATGAATTCAACACTGATAATTGTGAAATAAAAAAAATTTTAACCGCCTTCAAAAAAAAAAACTAAAAAGTTAAAAATAATATCGTAGCCGATGACTTTTTCGTTCGGATCATAAGAACATTAATTTTTTCATAGAAGTCGGTGTCAAACGAAGCCCAAAAACTAATGCAAGCCCTATCGCGAATCGTACCCGCTTGACAGCGACTTCGGTAATACAAATTAATGTTCTTATGATACGACCGAAAAAGTCATCGGCTGCAATATTATTTTTAACTTTTTAGTTTTTTTAAGCGGTTTTTAGGATGATCCATTCTTATCCGAAAAACAGTACGAGTATTATTTTTAATATATTTTCACTTTATATAATTTAACCTGTTGAGATTATGAAAATTTCGTTTCAGATTCCAAGAAATCAACTACGTAGCTAAAGTAGCACTTATGCAATATTAGCTTCTATTCGGTGTTCCAGCAAAATTTCTGAGGAACTACATTGTCAAAGGAAGGGAGCATAATCAGGGATTCGGTGAAATCCCTAGCGATTTGATCAAACAACGGCCGACCTTGTTTCTCTCACAGGATTCTTGTGAAGCGCTACGATTGAATATGCCGAATTTGTTACAATATTTTCTTTTTCTATCTGAAAGAATTTGTGATATATTTTTGGAATGTATGAAAGAATGGAGGATTTATATTCTGTGTTGATTTATACCAATGAGAGATAAGGATATTACAGAAACCAAATGTAAATTAGTTTATACCATCTTAGAATCATTGCATAACAAACTTGTTTCAGTTATGGTTTATCATTAACTTAAAGGCGTTAAGGTGGTTTCAGTCCATACAAAAGTTTGACGCACGATACGCGTAGACGGAATTAATAAAAGTAGTATTTTATATATGGAAAAATAGTTTAGAACATCTAGTTGCCACGTCACAAATAACATTTGGAATCTATACTATTATAAAACTTTAACAGGAAGTTTGTCTCTACATTGAAGATAGTAACAAAAAAAAAGTTACGATATGGTTTTTAGGTGTCCCTGATTCCATTTCACCAATTTTTGGATTTTTTGTCTGTCTGTTTGTGTGTTTGTTTGGGTGTTTGTTTGTGTGTTTGTTTGTTTGAACGAGTATCACGCAAAAACTACTGAACCGATTTTGATAAAACTTTTTTGTTTGATAGCTTATGATCTGACTTAAAATCTGGTATATAATTTGTGCGGAGAAAGTCGCGGGTTATAATATAATTACGAGATATAAAGCTTTTAAAATTTTGTATGAAGAATTTCAAAGCTTTATATCTTCGTAATTATTTTATAAATTGCAAATGTTATTGCCGTGACGCGGCAACTAGATTTTCTAAACTATTTTTCCATATATACAAAGTTACTAATATTAATACCGTCTACGCGTATTGTGCGTCAAAGTTTTGTTTAAAATTGACCCCTCTGCAACCACCTTAAGAGGATTAGTATTGAATATAGCATCAAACTTTGTTTGTATGCAGCGTGCTCAGGCGCGCTGCACCGACTATCTTCTAAAGTCTGTTTTCCTTCGTAGCACTTCACTACAAATAAATACATGCAAATACAAATTGCAGCGCATAACCCTCATCGATAGCAGATTTTATTCAAAAAGATTTTATATCGAATAAAGAATCCGCACCAATGATAACATTAAAAACGGTGGACTGTGAAACGAAATATTTAATACAATACCGAACTGAAAGCCTAGCGGACCACAGTCCCGAGATAATCGAATTACATAGTTATAGATCCACCGCACCGTTCTATCAGAGACATCAAAGGAGAGGAAATGAACAAAATAGTAGTCTGAACGCTTCGACTAATGCTTTTACACGTTGCGGTGGATGCAGCGTAGAATTTGTTATGAAGGTGCAACTAGATGCTTGATTAGAGTTTGTACACGGAGAATATCTAGTAGGATTAATCGAAGGTCTTGACAAACGCTTCTTTTCCTATTCGTGATTCTACACAATATGGATTCCGCACAACTGCCATTGAACACATTATCTATTCCACACAGTCTTCAATTTTACACAAACGCGTTTTTTCCTACTCGTGATTATACACGATATTAATTACACCCAACTGCCTTTCATCACATTCGCTATTCCATACTCAGTTAACCTATACGACCAAATCCGGTCGCGGCAGTTGAAATTTCGGTAACAAAGTAATCTGCACTTAAATTCTGGTCATTGAGTCTACTTATTGCGGCTGTGCGCGGTTTAGACTAATAAAGTAGTAGTAGAGTTCACATTATGCGCCTAAATGTGTCAGTATAATGTGATTTTTAGCAGACTTCACTAGAAATGTAACAGACTAATCGAATTCTGGTCATGAGAAATAATTAAATGCAAAAGAAAGAACAGATCGCGTCAGGAACACCACAATACGCCAAAAAACACAAATATGATGTTGGTGAGAAAACCGCCAAGTTGAAATGGGATTGGGCCGGCCATGTCTGTCGATTGTACCAGGAATCCCGGAGAATGGATGTCGCTGTCAGGGACGCCTCGGAAGAGATGGAGAGACGACCTGAGGGTCTAACATGATTTCTCTACTTGCGGGCGACTCAGCATTTTTCCATACTTCATGTCGCGGCAAGCGCGGCTTTCGCTCTCCAAAAAGCGCAGGGACAGGTTATTTTATATGCAACGAAGACGCGTCGCGCGCGTGTAGAGAAATCATACTAGACGTGCTGGATGCCTTCGACGAAGAGTGGATGGAATTGGCTCAGGACATGGAGGATAAAAGGGGAGGCCTTTGTCAAGCAGTGGGATGAAATAGGCTAAGAAAAAAAAGAAAGAACAAAGCTTCAAATCTGCAACACGCTTCGTCAAAATGAAAATATCGGTATCTGCAACATGCTAGATCAAAAATAAATTAAAAAACGTGATTCCAACCACCAAAAGGTTCCCAGGATTTTACTAAAATATACAATTACTGCCAGATTAAAATGGAATTGGGCCTGCCATCTTTCAAATACACCAGGAAAGGTGTGCAAGAACTGTAACGCCCTGGATCCCAGAAAACGGTCGTCGACGTCCAGGTCGTCCTAGGCAGAGGTGGCGGGAATATCTGGATTCTTTCGATGACGCGTGACCAGAGCATACGCAAGGACGTCTAAGTCCTTGACGTTGGTTATAAAATATTTAATAATAACACTCCCAGGCACATACATTGTTATGATCCCAAGCAAGCTTTAATAGGCTGTTTATTATGGAAACCATACTAACAACGGCACAAACATATAAACATCCATGACCGAACCGTGGACTTGGAGGATTTGGTGACTTTAAGGGTTGTTTTTTTCAACAAAAAGAAACACAATCTTGAATTCTTGAGCCAGGAGCTTCGTTGTAGGCCGGGAGGTGCAACCGACACCCAATAACAAACCTACAACGCGACTCTCAGGTACCAACTTATAGATGTCCGTTATTGACAAGTCAAAAATGTCATCTTAGCGAATTTAACCAACTCTGGAAACAAATTGACCACCACCCTTAATTAATAAGAGGACCTTTGCAATGCAGTGCAATCTGTGAAATTAAATTGGTACATACGTGGTTTTTTCATCATGCTTTTAACTAGATATAACCGGATTAGAGGCATTCCACAGTTGAGTGGAAATCTGAAACGAGGCGTGTTATTTTATTTGCCTGCCTTTATGCAGCAATTTTATTCAATTCACAATTTCACAGAAGTGTGACGTATGTACAGGAAGCTATTAGTGGATGGAAGGAGAATAGCTATATTTTCCTATGCATTTGCTCAAGAAAAGAATGTCGTTTTTGTAGGCTATGTCACAGATTAATAATAAGTTATAAGACCCTGTAGGCCTCGCATGCCACCCCCGAGAAAACGATAAAAATCGAGATGTGCCTCCATCCTAATAATTTTACTCGTTAAAACGCTTTGTCGTGGGTGGCATGCTAGCCGTGCTGTTTAATAAACGCGACAAAATTGACAATTACAATTCAGAGTACATTGCTGGTTATTAATGACGCTAAACTTGTAGTTCATGTGTTTTAGCATTCTCGGCAATGTACTATGAATTTTCTATTGGCACGCTTACTAAATAGGACCCTATTGAAAGTGCTGAATAAGGCAGATACAATATAACTTCTGTGATAGGCAGCAAACAGATATTTACTAGTCATAACTACTAATTGTTTTGTTATTCTTAGGAACATGATCTTAAAGGCTATTTACTTACCTACGTCAGACTAGATTTTGAACATACCTGAAAAATAAATTATTATGTTTAATAACTTAGTATAAATGTGAACAAAAAATCAAAAGATAGGCAATAACAAAAATAATACGAAAAGAAAACGTACTTATAGTAATTCAACGTAAAACAATCTAGTAATATTTAAGGGGGTGCTTCAGACTCTGACCAACAAACTGAAGAACTTTCACTATGGGGCCAATTTCGGAATTGAGAAAAAAAAAACTGCAGTAGGTTCCGACTCGACTCAAACGTATGGGACACATGATTTTTCTTGACGTTGTCTCCAACCATCTTTTTAAATATCACTAGGATGTAAACTCTATATACAAGGTAAAATTGATATCATTAGCATCCTTTTAAACTTAAAATCTACCCATCAAACTGAACAATTTTTAATATGGGAGTAAACCGATCTGAGCAAATAAAAAATCAGCTGTTCCATACTAAATTGCAATCTCGACGCGCGTGTTCGCGACTCAAATGTATGCAACAGCAAATTTTTTTTGTGCTCCTATTGGTTTGCTCCCATAGTAAAAGTTGTTCAGTTCGATGGGTAGACTCTTAGTTTAAAAAGATGCTAATGATATCAATTTCACCCTGTATATAATTGGGTGCTTATTGCATGAATGCAAATTGAATGAAATCAACTTCAACACTAAAAGTCTGATTGAAGCCATTTTCAGATAAATCCAGGTAGATACATAAACAAACAAAGAAATAACACCTCGATTTTTGCGTCAAAAGTTAAAAGCTTAACACTAACCTATCTCAATACACCGCTGCAGTAAATGCTAAACCCGTACCTATTAACAACTGCACAGCCATTCGACTTTATCCCGCTAATTAACAGAGAACTGGGTCGTTCATATATAGATAGGAGTTTGAAAAAATAATAGTTGGCAACGTTTCCAGCTGACTTCATAAAATTACTCAAAAAATGGGATAGGAAGTTTGTAAGGAGAATTTGAAATTGAAATCAGTAAATCTACCTATCCTGCAATCATAACATAACATAAATGTTATTTAGTAGCGTTAACCCGCGACTTCGTCGGCACAAATTATATAGCTACCATCAGATTTTAAGTCAGATTATAAGCTATCAAACAAAAAAAGTTTCATCAAAATCGGTTCAGTAGTTTTCGCGTAATGCTCGATCAAACAAACTTCTTTTTTTTTTTATTTTAATTTTTATAATATACTAGCGTTAACCCGCGACTTCGTCCGCATAAATTATATACCAGATTTTGAGTCAGGTAATAAGCTATCAAACAAAAAAAGTTTCATTAAAATCAGTTCAGTAGTTTTTACGTGATGCTCGATCAAACAAACACACAAACAGACAGACAAAAATCCAAAAAATGGTGATATGGAATCAGGGACACCTAAAAACCATATCGTAACTTTTTTTTGTTAATATCTTCAATGTACAGACACACTTTGTTACAGTTTTATAATAGTATAGACTAGCGTTAACCCGCGACTGCGTCCGCACACATTATATACCAGATTTTAAGTTAGATCATAAGCTATCAAACAAAAAAGTTTCATCATAATCGGTTCAGTAGTTTTCGCGTGATGCTCGATCAAACAAACAAACAAACTTCTTTTTTAAATTTACAGTTTTATAATAGTTTAGATTATTTATTATTTATTTTGCACACCAAGAATAGACAAATACAATCATCAGTCATATGATTTCAAACTTCGTCAAAAAAATTTCGGTCCAATCGAAACCTTTACATGGATCATACATAGACCAGCAAAGTTTCCGTTGCGTAGCGTTGAGCACAAGTGTTGGACTAATGATCTATAAAGGATAGGCCTGTGCCTATTATTATTATTGATTATTTGTGGTTGGTCTATTGCAAGCAAGGGTCGTTGTAACACTGAGACCAGCGCTGGTCCTTTGTGTTCGCCCCAAACTCACCCATATTTTACGCATACCTCCGAACTTATGGTATTTTCTTTTCATTCTTGGGAATGCAGGTTTCCTCACGATGTTTTCCTTCACCGCCGAGCTAGTAAATGATAAATACAACCGTACATAAATTCCAAAGAACTTAGTGGTACAGGCCAGGAATCGAACCGCGGCCCAAGGATTGAGACGCTAGCTCTCTTCCGTATGCCCATACGCATCATCGCTCCAATTAAGCGGCCTGTGCCTAAGCAGAGGGGGAACGAATAGAGACTGATTACATTTGCGCTCCTGATAAGTGATAACTGATAAGTCAACTAGGTAGGTAGACCTTTCACTTATCAGGAGCGCAAATGTACCTATGTAATGCAAAAAAATATTATGTTTTCAACTCTGTATAATGTTATCATCAGTCTCTATTAGTTCCCCCTCTGCTTAGGCACAGGCCTATCCTTTATAGATCATTAGTTACCTAGTTAAATTTTAGTTTCAAATACAATCATTCTGTTCAGATGGGAATAACCCAATACTTACAAATACATGGTGAAATTGATATCATAAGCATAGTTTAAAACTAAGAGTCTACCCATCAAACTGAACAACTTTTACTATGGGAGCAAACCGATTGGAGCAAATAAAAAATCTGCTGTCCCATACTAAACAGCAATCTCGAAGCGCGGGTACGCGACTCAAATGTATGCGACAGCAGATTTTTTTTTGCACCGATCGGTTTGCTTCCATAGTAAAAGTTGTTCAGTTTGGTGGGTAGACTCTTAGTTTAAAAGGATGCTAATGATATCAATCTCACCCTGTATACGTACAAATCAGCCGCAAATTGTGAATCTCGTAACGAGGTCGGCTCGGAATGTCATGCGGGCAAGTGAAGATTCATTCACTCATTCACTCGGTCACCTGTAGTTCATTTCATTCGTTCTTAAGTGAAAGTGAGAGTTTGTTACCTCAGGCATGATTATTTCAGATTGTATTAATGATTTTGTATCTTATAATGAGGTGCTTTTGTCATGCCTGTCGTTCGGGTTATGCGTATAATATTGATTGGAGAAACAAAATATTAGTTAAAATTTTCCCAATGGAGTTTTAAATACCTACACTATATCCTTACAGGTCTACAACACTCTAAGAAATTTATCAGCAAGGTGATAACTCGTGTCTCAAGGTTCATACTGAACAACAGTAGGAGCAAGGCTCGTGCCATTATCGGAGCCCTCACCGGGCACTACGCCACAGGCACGATGATGCACAAGATGAAACTTACCCTAGATCCCAGCTGCCGAGCTCGCGGAGAGGATGATGAGACCATGGAACATATCCTTTGTGACTGTGATGTCTTGGCGGCAAAACGCATGAGCCTTCTCGGAAATGGATATCCAAAACCGGAAGACCTTGGGTTTCTTCCCCTCAACGGTATCGCCTCCTTCATTGACCATGTATTTGAAGGGTGAAGAAAATCAAAAGTATTGGGGCCAACACAAAAGATCCCACTGGGTCGAAGTGTTGCTGGCTTGCCAGCCCCCACAACAAGATAAGATAAGATAAGATACACTATATCCTTACACCTTGTATCAATATAATGCGTTTTCCAGTGTTTTCTAGGACATTGCTAGATGACGCTACGACGTACCTCGCGAGTGAAATTTCAAAATGCGTTTCTTTAAAATAAAATAATAAAATAAATTTATTATTTTTTTTCCCTAACCTATTTCATCCCACTGCTGAGCAAAGGCCTCCCCTTTAATCTTCCAACCATCTCTATCCTGGGCAAGCTCTGGCCTCTTGTCGTCATCATCCCGCCACCTCTTCCTAGGACGACCCGGGCGCCGACGACTGTTTTCTGGGATCCAGGGCGAAACAATTTTTGCCCATCTCTCCTGGTAGTTTAGCTTTTTTCTCCCCGAGGTCGGCGATTTGTGTTTTGGAGCGCAGTGTAGTGTTCCTGACACGATCTGTTCTTTTAACACCTAATATACTGCGCTCCATCGCTCTTTGACAAACGTTGAGCTTGGACTTTTGAAATTCTGTGAGAGACCAGGTTTGGGCACATAGGCAGGATACACATGTCAATTATATTGATAAAATTAAAAATGATAAAAAAAACGATGCTCGCTCATCTTTTTTATGGAATTAGTGTGAGATTCTACAATAGCACTTCTGGGTTTGATGATGTATCATTATTTTCGAGTAATTTTAAAATGAAATTTGTTACTGTTTACGTCTGAAATAGCTCTATGGGCCAGGTTTTCAATTCATTCGTCCTATCTGTTCATTCTTTAACACCTTGTATAATAATTATTAGCCCAAGATCAACCCACTTCAATTAGTACCAACATGAAGATGACCCGGCAATCTTTTCCGCGTTATTATAGTCAGATCTAGATTACTTACGTCAGGTTACGTGGCCTTACGTCATTGTATTACGTTGCATTGTCGCGTGGCAATTATTGGCTCGTGAGTGGAAATTACTTAAGTAATTATTACATGGAAAAAGTGCATTGTTTGTTTTTTTTTCGTAAAATGTATCTATTAAGAGATCGTGCTAGGTTTAAAAATAGAAAAAGAATAAATACTAGTAGTACCCGTAGGAGGTGGCGTGATGCGGAGAGGTATGGACACTTCATGATGAGGGTCCGGGTTCGAATCCGCATAAACGACATGCTATGTACCGATGAGTTTTTCCAACTTATTAGTGCGTAATGCCGACCGTTCCCAAAAGTGGTGAAGGAAAACGTGGTATTAAGGGTGAAATTGATAACATTAGCATCATTTTAAACTTAGAGTCTACCGATCAAACTCAACAACTTTTAATATGGGGGGTAAACCGACCGGAGCAAAAAAAAATCAGCCGTTCCATACTAAACTGCAGTGCCTACTCGACTCAAATGTATGCGACAGCAGATTTATTTTTGCTCCGATCGGCTTGCTCCAATTGTAAAAGTTGTTCAGTTTGATGGGTAGACTTTTAGTTTAAAAGAATACTAATGATATCGTCTCTTTTGTCACCATTTTAGCCGCCCCTACGTCGGGAGAGGCTAAAATGGTGTACCTTTTTATTTATAGTACTAGTGTTTAATATGTGTGTTTTTTTGTATATTCGTTTGGTAGTGTTAGGTTTTTATTTCATTGTAAAATTGTTTTATTTTGTATAGTCTTAAGGGTTAAGGCACGATGGGGCTGAGGTAACCTCAGGGTTAAAAGCTCCAAAAAAAAAAACAAAAGAATTAAAAAAAAAAAAAATTTCACCCTGTATGTCCTGCATACGCTGAAGAAGAAATTCTAATGCGTACGTGAAATCTACCAATCCGCATTGGGCACGTGTGTTGAACAGATGCCCATACACCGTCCCAGAGCGTAGGCTTGCGCCCTACACTGCAGTATAGGCGGATTAGTATGATGATGATGAGTTACGTATGGTTAGGTATACAGAATGTATACAGAATACGTATACAGAAGGTGGTTATCCCTTTCGAGGCAGTCAGCGCTTTGGTTTCAACTACCAACCACCCTATATTGTAAGTAGGTAAGGTTTTTTAAAATAAAAAATAAATAAAAGTAAAAAATAAAATAAAAATAAATAAATGAAAATAACTTTATTTGCATAATTTTGGATAACCCGACTTTGACCTGCTATAAAAAAAATACGGTCCTTTTTGTACCTACATAATAAGGTACATTCCTTTTAAAAACCCGCCAACCCGCTGTAACTTTTGTATGGGACCAACTTTGAAATAGCAATAAAGAAGCTGTTCCATAGGAAATGTCAATAGCTACTCGACCTGATTTTTTTTACGTGAAATTGGTTCTATAGTGAAAGTTGTTCAGTTTGATGGTCTAAAACACCCCTTTAAGTAAGTTACGCATTTAAGTTTAAACCTTGTATAGCTTGTTACATGACATACATGGTTTATATATGTATTTCCATTACAGAACGTTTCGGTCCATCAACTGTTTAATTGCGCGAAAATTGTTTGGCATCTATCGAGCGTTATGTGGAATTAATAGCACATTATGTTAATTCGATTTATGTAAGATATTTGTGTAGCTGTCTGTAAAAATGCACATGTACACACGGCGACACATCAAGCTATACAAAACCAAAATAAGCTGGCCGCGCGTAGGTCGAGTAACGTATTACGTCGCGCGACCAGCTTATATTGGTTTTGTATAGCTTAATGCGTCGCCGTACGTACAATATAGAGTACCTTAGGAAGCTGTGACCAATGTATACAGGGTGTAAGTGACAGCCTAGCAAATACTGAAACGGTGAACTCAGACCATCAAACTGAACAACTTTCGAGTTCAGCACTTCACATCGAGAACTTCTCTTGCGAGCGCGGGGTGAGCGCGTGGCAGGCGCGGAGCAGGCGCGGGTGGGATGAAACTTGTGGTTCCCCTTCGAATGGACCACCATTCGACTTCCATTTGTTCCCATGGGTAACGTACGAGGCGACTAAGGAATAACATTTACATAACAAAATCGCACCTAGTGATTGTTTGTGATTACAATGGAGGTATATCAATTTACGTTAAAAACAGACAGGAAATACTGAAGGTACAAATTAAGGCGGTCTTATCGCAAAAAAGCGATGTCTTCCAAACAACTTACCTATTGTTTATCTCTATCACTATCCACCAATCTGATCTAAACGGTGATTTTGGAAACAAAAAGTTTCTCTTGCGAACTTTCACATATTTCGCAGCGGTGCAGTTTAGGTGTCAGATTAATTTTAACCTCTATCACTGAGCAGTTAAGATCGTGTTTACTTGAGCGTAACTTTCAAATATTTGGATCACTTATGCGATACGTCACATTAGGTGCGACGACGTGCGGTTTAAGAATAATATTTTATTTAAATTTGATATCTGTTTTGGTTACAATAGACTTTTTTTTAGTCGCATTCGTTTCTATTGAGTGTTACAGAAGGATGTGGTCCATTTAAAGAGGTGCTTCAGATCATCAATTTGAACTTTCACTATGGAGCAAACAATGAAATAGCGAAAAAAATTATGCTGTCGCTAACGATGTCCATTCGCACTAATGTTCATTTGCGCTAATTTCTATTCCCGTAAAAGTCTTCGCTCAAATTGGTATGTCTTTTGCTCAAATGTCCCAGATCCACTTTAAAGTATTCGATATAAAAATAATCGACCTATCTGCCCAGGTGTATATTATTTATTACGGTGAGAAATAACTGTCCGCAATGACACAGAATTAGTAATACTTAGTAGGTAAGTTACCAAACGTAGGAATGACCACCAAGCACGTATCCAATTATATACCAGATTTTAAGTCAGATCATAAGCTATCAAACAAAAAATGTTTCACCCAAATCGGTTCAGTAGTTTTTGCGTGATACTCGATCAAACAAACAAACACACAAACAAACAGACAGACAAAAAAACCTTTCAGAGATAAAAACTTTCGCAGCCTTTCCCGAAGTTCTTCATAAGTTAAAAATTTCACAAAGTTTTAACTTAACGAATGTGTGAAGTGAATAAAGTTTTTTCGAACATCTAACATACGTTGAGTTGAGAGTTTCTGAAGTTCAACCTGTACATGTGAATAAAATAAGCATCCTGTAAGTTTTCTATACATAAGGCTCTGCGCAGACGAGCCGCCGGCCTCAGCCACCGGTGCCCAGCAACAAGTAGTTTTACCGTTGGCGCGCTCCATACAAACGAAGTTTGATTATATTTTGGATATTAATCAATTAAGTCAATACAATACAATTTTTTAGAAACTATCTAGAAGCCAATATCTGTGCTTTATTCGTATATTTGTAAGTTTTCTTTTAAAAATATATAGTTTCAAAGTACCACCATGGATCAGAGTTTTCCATACAAATTTTAAATTAATCCTATCATTGAAAATTATATTATTTTAACGGAATTCAGACAAATGTAAAGCACAGAATATTCGATTCTAGATAGTGCCTAAAAATTCTTTGACTTTAATTGGTTAATATTGAAACTAGGATGGAACTTCGTTTATATGCAGCGCACATTAGCGCAACCGGAATAAACTTATCTTACACGCTTTTTCATAAATTTTGTAGGGACTCGCCGATCATCCTGTGGCTTTGACTATTTATTATAAGGACTAGCCTTGCGGTAGCATTTCCCCTCTGTCATGGTATAAGATCAATTAATCATGTGCATTTACATTCAATTTTATACCTTATCACTAAACGAGACAGTCTATAATTGCGATACAATAATTTCGAACTTAGAACGTTGGGGTTCACGCGAGACTACTTTTCATGATTTTTAACGTTCAAAATTAGAATCTAAAGTTATGGGAATAAAATCCAAAGTTGCGGATTTCATGTTACCTCGCCCCCCGCAAAAAGTGGCAGAAATGTTTGTTAGTAGAATTACACGCGTAACTAGTCCCTATAAAAGTAGTCAAAGTCATGTGGCCTCTGTGGCCGCCACTCGCTAAAGCAGCGTCCGTGACCGCGACAGCCACCGGTGGCTGTAGTCAGTGGCTTGTTTTCGACGAGCCTTATCCTGTTTAATAATTTATTAACCTTTTCGAGTAACTTTTTTAGTAAGTTTTGCTAATAGCAAATTTAAATTTTTGCATAGAATATTATTTGTTTTGCAATGTTTTTTGTGTACAAACTCACAACTTGTAATATTGTAGCATAATAAATTTTAAATCGTGAAATCGGATGTTCCACAAAACAAATTTCGTGCTTTTGTTATTTCCCTAAAAGAAAATCGTAAAACAAATCTGTGTACCCGCAAAACAAATCTGTGTACCCGCAAAACAAATCTGTGTACCCGCAAAACAAATCTGTGTACCCGCAAAACAAATCTGTGTACCCGCAAAACAAATCTGTGTACCCGCAAAACAAATCTGTGTAAGTGCATCGATCATCATTACAAATATAAAATATCAGAAGTATTCATTTTATTTCATTCGCAATCAAAAAGCAAATTGTGTATTTAAACAGCTGATCACAACAATAACATTATGTATAATATATACAAAGTATATACATGCTAGTGATAGTGCACCTTTGAGAAAGACCGGCTAAGTAAATAGATAAGAATATAGCTGTTATATGTTTGTTTATTTTACTTATCTTCAAGAATACAGTTCATGTTGAGGACGGTCTTTATACGCATTTAATACGTTGTAAAATACATATATATGCTCACGACTATATTCCCCGAGAGGGCGTAGACAGATATATTCTGAAACCTCAGAACATCCACTTTTCACTAGTACCTACCGAAACTGTTAATTTAACCTTTAATTTTTTTCTTTTATTTGTAATTTAATTTGTTATTTGTTTGTAATTCCATAATGTTGACAATATATCAATGTACCTAGTTACTATTGAACTGAAGAAACTATAATGTAATATTTAAGTATACTAAAGAATTGCAAATTGTAATTGTAGAATTGTAAGGTACCTAATGCTCTGCATGCCCTCTCTCCAATTAAATATTGCATGCTCATGGGCACAGTGCTCTATCTAAAATACTGTTTATACCACATTATATTACCTGTGTCGCAATAAAGTCTTTGAAGTTTGAAATCTGTGTCCAGTGTGTCGGGAAGTGAGCCCGTCGCCCCTTGTAATGGATAGTGGGTACAATGCATGCCTCGAAATTGAAGCATGCAGGTTTCCTCACGATGTTTTCCTTCACCGAAAAGCCAGTGGTGTTAAAAATCGTACATAAATGCCGAAAAACTTATTGGTACGAGATAGACGGGAATATATTTACTCGACGGCTTTTCAAGACCGACATATGTGATAAAGTGATAACCCATAGTCTCTGCCTATCACTCTGAGAATAAAGTCGTGAGTATTTACTTATTCTTTTTATATGTTAAGTGTGTTTAAACTTAAACTAACAATAACAAACAGCTAATGATGTACGCAAATGAAACGTGATTGTGCTAACAAAACGGTCAACTCTGAATGGATGACGTAGCCTTAATGATATGTTACATACATACATCTAACACGTATTGCATTGCATGGTCATTCACCCATAATGCGCGGTTCTTACTAGATGAAACCGGTTCGTGCGGTCAAAGTTGATCTACTACGTTGATTTGTTGGTTAGAGCTCGTTTTGAGATTAGAATGAACGTGTATTGAGTACTTATAACGATGCCGTGTGGTTCCGGCTTAAGATAGACCACTTCATTTTCCGCGTGGATACAGTACGAGGCGACTAAAGGATGTTGACTCTTATGCTGCGCTTTTGTGTCATTTCATCTTGAAATTTTCTTTTCGTGCAGTGGACGCTTCCACTCCAACTCCAATTCCAACAGGTTATGGGCCCAGCACGCTTGCTGGGCCCATAACCTGTTGGAATTGGGGCTTAAGAGGAAACAATTCTTCAGATTCTTAGATCAAGATGATATAAGTTCAAATTAGATTTATTAAGTCAGGCAAAAGTATGTTAGGTTCTATGGATGACAAATGACAGCTGTTGACATTTAACATAATACGTTGAATTGCGTTTATAAAGTATGATATTACCCGTTGGTAATGATAGTGTAAGCCTTGTTACAACTGCATGCTTATTAAACAACTAGACTTAACCCGCGACTTCGTCCGCACAAATTATATACCAGATTTTAAGTCAGATCATAAGCTATCAAACAAAAAAGTTTCATCAAAATCGGTTCAGTAGTTTTTGCGTGATGCTCGTTCAAACAAACAAACACACAAACAAACAGACAGACAAAAAATCCAAAAATTTCTGATATGGAATCAGGGACGCCTAAAAACCATATCGTAACCTTTTTTTGTTAATATCTTCAAGGTACAGACACACTTCAGTTACAGTTTTATAATAGTTGAACAACAATAAACAATAAACATATTATAAATCCAGGCGGGGATCGAACCACCGCTCTATGCACAATAATTACCACTGAACCACCACAACGGCAAAAAGTACAAACATCTTAAACAACTTAACGGATCCTAAGGTTCCATCAACATTAAAAATTGCGAAACCGCAAACTACAATAGACTTTAGCAGCAATATTCTAAGAACTAAAATTAAATATGATACAAACATTGTTCTTGGCACAAATATCATCATCATCATTTACTAGAATTACCAACTAATCGATTTCTTTACTCTTAAGTACTTATGATTGGAATGACCCGAATTCGCATATAAGTAGTTATCTCTTATTTATCAGCCAATGGAATGACGGTGCGTTAATGGTACTCCCATGATGCTAGAATTATTATTATTATTATATCAGCCGTCGCTGTCCCATTGTTGGGCAAAGGCCTCCCTCCGATCTCTCCATGCGTCCCGGTTTTGCGCTTCGTTAGGCCAGTTCTTTAGGAAGCTATCTATTTCGTCTCGCCACCTAGAATGCTAGAATTATACTAATTCTAATCTTATAATCGTTACTCCATCATGGTTTAGTTAAAGTGGCAGTTAAAGTTGCTCACAATTCGCAAGCGTCGTGATGTCCATATCCTCTGTCTCCTCCACAAAATGCTTCACAATCCTTCCGCCCCTAGCTATCTCCGTGATCGTTTCTCCTTCTCCCGCCCTCCTGACAAACCTTGTCGATCTCATATCCGTACCCAACTTAGAATCCAGACCCACACCACCGACTTCTACTCCTACTCTTTCACTATCCATGCTGCCCGGTTGTGGAACTCATTTCCCGCCGATATTTGCGTCCTTCAAAAAGCAAGTGAATGAACACTATCACTCTCTAAAATAAGCCATAGTTTATGTATGTTTATTGTATCTATTTGTTTATTTATAATTATGTTTATTTATATTTTATTTATATATATATATAATTAACTTCCATTTAACTACAAGTATTGCTGTACACATTTTGTCTGCCTCACACTTCAGAACTGTCTCTGTTGCGGGTTTACTGGAAGAGATATCTTTAGAGATAAGCTCGCCCTTTGTACATGTCTACTTTAATTGTTTTTTTCTGTAATGTTATGTGTACAATAAAGTGTTAAATAAAAATAAAAATAAATAAATGGTTTCGAGGATTTTGCCAATATCTAGTTTAAATAGCAAAATGTGCTTGACGTTGTTCGGTAATATTTGGGTCATCGATCACAAGGATTGTTTTTGAAGAAAAACACAATTGAACTACTACAAAAAAAATTTGTGGAGCCACGCCACAGTATAAGAAAGAGTATTTATTACTAGATACAGTACGGTCACTCCCTTCCTCCCACCAACTTTTTACCTCACCCTCTCTATCGCCCTCTGGTTACCCGGCAGTTTCCTAAAAAGAAGACTTAGGTCAGCCACATACATCCGGAATAAACCTGATTCAGAATTAGATTCCGTATGGAGTGTTGCCCCTTTAAGAGACTTTTTCACTAGCTCTAGTGATTTTTTGATGTCTTAGGTGGCATATTTTAAAGTGATTTTTGAGCGTAGGCGTTGATGGAACGATACCGTATCGTGACGGTGCAGTTTCGACGTCTTGTGTGACAAAACAGCTTGTGTGATAATGGTTCATGCCATTTTGTATGCAGATTATGTCTAATGTTAAAACTATCGATAGTCTTTTGATACAGTTGCATTAATATTGGAATACAATTTACAAACCATCATCGTAACATTCGTAACGTCATGACCTCATCACATGATAGTAATTATCATGTATAAAAATTGTTTGTTTTAAATATATTTTTTTTTGTTTTAAATATTTTAAACATGTTACAGCCATGTTGTGCTATTGTAGAGTGCGGGTTCAAGTCCCGCCTGAGACAAATTTTTCAATCTTTAATTTGATTGTTTGTTTTGTTTTAATAAATACCTAAAAATGCAATTATTGTCATTCATTTGGCGTTTCATACATTTTTATTTTAGGAATTTTTTAAACAGCATTTTTTCTAGTATTTTTTGTAACCATGTTGACAACACTGAATCCTGAATCAGGATTCCGGATCGCAATTCCGTCTGTGTGTGGCGGACCTAAAGGTTCAATTTCTTTGGTTTCGCATGTGCTGACGTCATCTTGTCAATTTCAATTTTTTTGTGTGCAGTGTCCGGGCTGTGGCCACGTGGCCACTTAATCCGCGCGCGAAACGCGTCCGCACAACTTCTTTATTCTTAAAATTATTAGTCCATAGAAGTTCTTATTTGGAGAAAGGGATTTCTTTTCTCTAAGTTGTGAACCTCCGTTCCATTGCTCTCAGTTTCTAAGTTCTTTTTGAAGTTCATGTAAATAAACTACACTGGCCTGCAAAACTAAATATCACACTTTTAAAATTGCAATAACCTTTTAAGTACATAAAATATACTTTCGAAATAAAAAGGACTGGAAAAAGAGTTTAATTTAAAAAGAATATTTACAAAGAAAGCTGATAACATTTGCTATAAAACGTTTTTTTAATTTAAATCTCTATTTTCTATAGTTTAGAAAAAAATTAAATATTAAAAGTGTAGTACTTAGTTTTGCAGGTCAGTGTAACTACACATGGTATTCTATTCTACGGTGACCTAAATTTGAAATTGGTTGACTGTTCTTATGTTTGTCATTGCCTTAAAACACAGAAAGCCTTTCGACCGTTTGTTTCCCTCATGGACTGGGTTAATGAGCAAATAGAATATTGTACGACTAACTACATAAGTTGTTATAAACTGTTTAGGCTTGAACATTAGAAATTCAGTGCGTAAACTAAATAAGTTAGGCCTTGAATACAAGTTAGTTAGACTAAATTGATGTTAGGGGTACTTTGTTGTATGTTTTAGAACTTAGAAGATAAAGTATTTTGAATAATTAAATATTACGATGATGATGATGATGACGATTAGGTAAGGTTCTATGGCTCATAAGAAACTAGTTTATTTTGTATTTTAGGCGTCTCCCAATAATAAATATAAAATAAAAAAAAAGTAATAACGAATTAGCATAATTTCATTAGTGTTTTTTATAACATTTCCTAGCACTTTCTATAGAATATAATTATGGCAGCATTATAACAGCGATTTTTTGATGAAAAATAAAAAATACTTTGCTGCTAATGCAGGTTCATCAATAAAATATTGAATGTCTTTGGTTTAAATAAAAAGATCTGACCACCCCGAAATGGGAATACGGTTAAAACATAGAATCACATAAACCTGTCTTTTAACACGTTTTTTACTGTATTTTGGTATTTATTTTATTTTATTTATATTAATTAAAGATTGCCGACAAACAATATTAAATTTTAAATACGTATTGAGTAGGGTTAATGGTTGGTATTATAGAGACGCCATACCTACATTTAGTACCTACTTCTCAAAATTGTATGTTAACTTTTAGATAAATTCTTATTTTACAGTTTCTGTATCTATCTACTAACTTTCTTTGAAACAATGCTGAGTTAAACTAAATGAAGTTACTAAAAGTTTTTTCTAGAATGCCTTTGAGATATTTATATCAGCAACGAGACCAGACAATTCAATTGTCTGGCTCATTTATCATAGAAATTTATTTTTGATTGAAATTACAGTTCTTCCCTAGGGATCAGTACGTGGCGACTAAGAGATAAGCTTTTCTTATCAAAAGGCTAGCATATATCACTCAAATCCATCCTGATTAAAGAGTAATTTTGCATTAACCGTGTATGTTTAAAAAAGTTGTTGTAGCCTAAATGTCTAACGACCCCAAAAGGAAATACAGTCGTGAGGTAATCTTATGTAGGTATGTAGGTGTAAAGTGTGAAATCTCGAATAATGACTTAACACAAGAAAGGGTCAAATTCCATACAGCAAGCATTTCCAAAATGTTCCTCAGACTCTCTTCAACGAATCAAAACTTTTTGACAACCTGATAAGGTCTCGCTTTTTATCAGAAAAGGATTTATGTGAAATGGCTCCCTCTTATTCATAGGAAAATGTTAAACTGTCATCATTAAGAAAACAAAGCGCATTATTATTACTGAAATATTATATAACTTTCTAGCCCCCTTTGATGACCAGAGAGGCAAAATTATCGGACACTTGATACAACACGACAATTTCTTCAAAACTATATTGGAAGGGAAAATAGAGAAGAGAGAGGAGGAAGACCTTTTTTTTTTATTCATAATGGGTTTGCGCTTGGCTTCAGATCACCTGATGGAAAGTGTAGATGAAGCCGAGGATGTAGCGCGCTCGCCAAGAAAAAGCCTATTAACTCTTCTTTTAAAAATATCCTGATTATATTTGCCCTGGAAAACAGACGCAGGGAGAGAGTTCCAAACCTTACCGGTTCTCGTTATAAAAGAGGATGCAAAGTAAAAAGAGGTGAAGTATGCAAGGTCCTACAATTTCGTTTGTTCTACAAGGGACCTACACTCACACAGCCGCACCAGTTCTAGGCGCGCAGGTCCGACAACCCGCCGCCATTATGTACCGCGCGCGCGACAGGGCGAGCACGCACACTCATATAAACGGTGCTTCACTTTTGATTAGACGAGATTCCGTCCGTCTTTTTTTCAGGTCCGTGCTATCTAAGCTCGCCCTTTGTAATTGTCTATTATGTTGTTCAGAACACCAGACAAAAAAAAAACATAATAAACTAAAACACAAATTACAAATAAAAGATGTCCTCCAAAGCGCCCACCTGAGGCAAAGTACCTAGGAGCCAAACTTACCCTTTGGGCAAAATAGCTGCCAGCCCTCCTGTCCCCCGTGGCCTCAAACAGGCGCCTCGATAGGCACTTTAAAAAAAGTTTCGCAGTGGGACCCCAGCAGCCTAAGGTCTCCACAGGGAAAGGCAGAAACTCATAGCCCTCCCCCAAACCAGAATATGTCCTTCTCGTCTCAGACTCAGCTAGCACACAAGACCCCCGGATGTGAGAAGGAGCCAAAGTGTTAACACACGTGGCGTCCCAAACCAGACACTTACCACGACCATACTATGATATCTTAGTACAAACTAAGTGGAATGCTGATTTTCCATAGACAGCTTCCGCCATCTATCGGTTATGTTTCGAAGCACTATGTGTTGAACTAGGGTTCATATCGGAGTAACAGCGCACTACACTTCAAGCGCTGCGCTGTAGTAGTGAGAGATTTCGCCCATATCAATCACTGTCTTGTTGGTCTAGCGGTCTAGACAACCGTCTTACGATCCAGGTAGCTAAGGTTCGATCCTGGTGTCGGCCGATCGTCTTTTTCAATTTATTTCATAATGTGGCGCCCCCTAGAGCTAATAAGCGGCCACGCAATTAGGACGTCCTAAAATTCAAGGCGAGTTACCTATCTATATCCAATATACATATTAATCTATGACCACGACTCCACGGTATGAGGGACAGGCCATCCGGTCTTTTCCCATCCGAACGAAACATACCCTGCGGCTCCAGTATAGATGGGACATTCACTGACGCCAGGGCCCGCTTTATGAGGTAATTTAGAGCAGCATGTCTTGAAATACGACCTGCGCTCTTCCGGCAAACCAAACCGTGGTGGCCAAGCTCGTCAACACCGGCACCACAGCGGCAAAGTGAGGCTGGTTTGTTCTTACACCCAGGCGAAGGCAAATAGCCAGAGACAGGGTGGCGCTGCTCAATAGTGTACCCAAATTGGAAGACGGAAGAGCCTGCAACCACGATCCTGATTCCTTCTTCGACACTGCCAGGCGACAGGCGAGCACGGTCAACATCGTTAGTGGCAGAAGAAATTAAAGCCTCCAACGCCTTCGAGCAGAGAGGTTCATCCCACTGCCTCTGAGAGCGAAGCGCCAAAGGAAGATCGCCGGGACAAGAAGACAGCCAAGCGTTCCTAGCCTCCAACCGATGCGGGACTTCAACGGAGCCCAGAGATGGGCTGATTACCTTACCGTATAGATCAACGCAACTATAGGAAGAGGACAAGAACGCTGGCAGTGAAACCGAAGAAATTTTCCTGATTATGTTGTTTTCATGTATATTTCCATGTGTACAATAAAGTGTTAAAATAAATAAATCTACATAATGTGATATTATTTTGAATAAAAATATTGACTTAACTCAAAGTTTTTTGATAAGAGCTTAGCTCTTAAATAAGATGATGATGATGATTCCCTTTTGGTATCAGGAGGTTTCTTTGCGATCTTTCTTATTTTCTCGATGGTCCCACACTAGGCCCACTGGTATCGTAACAAAAATGACACCCAAAATTCTTTCTTTTCTACGAGATTTCCACCATATTCTCAGCAAGCAATGACACAACCGGAACCTAGGTCTATAAAAATGTTCCGCTCAAACAAAACAATACAACAATTCAGGTCAACATCTCAATCCAGGCAGTAAGTAACAATTGAGTTACAACATAGCAAAGGTTAGAATCAAGTGAGAGGTTCCGTACAAGAACGGAAGGCTACAAGGCTGTGTCTAAATGGTAGGGTTATGTGTTTTGCGCAAAACTTTGAAAGGGAACTGCAGTTTGAAATGAAGCTGTTTTATTGTTGGTACAGACTGCTTGCTTGTTTGTGTGAGTCTGTGAGAGCACAGCATGAAAAAGAGTATGGTACTTATACAGTAGTACTGACACTCCCTGCCCCACACCAATTTTGACCTCACCCATACGTGGAAGACGCATGGACCAATCAGTTGTCCCTTTTTTTTTATTAGTTGTTTTCTAACTTATCTACGTAAAAATAAAAAATAAAATCGTAAGGAAAAATGCATACGTAGTCCACTCAATCAATGGCTTATATGGGGGTGTAGAATGCGTGAGCTGGGACTTTTGCGATTTCTTCGGAAAGTTGTTCAGGGTTCTTAGGGTTTATGTTTACTACATACAAAAAGTCCACAGTTTACACTTTTGGGTTTTTCGTGAATATATCCAAAACGGTGCGTCGTAGAAAAAATTGTATTACAATTATTGAAACTATATAAAATTCTCTACACCTTTTATTCTATACACTTTTTCCTATTTCCCAATAGTTTTTGAGCTACACGCTTCGGAAAAGTAAAAATTAAAGATATTTGCACTGCACCGTTTTGGATATATAAGGTCTAACAAAATTAGCTTAAACTATTTTATTGATATTGATATTGGTCCCATTGAGAAAGTGGTTCAGTTTGATAGTCTGATCATCCCCTTAAAATAGTTTCAGCTAATTTTGTTAGACCTTATATTCGTGAAAAACCCAAAAGTGAGAACTTTAACCCCCTCCCCCCACTCCGGCGCGACTCCTAGAGGAAGGGACTTTTAGTATGTTTACTCCCTAAGAACCCTGAACAAGTTTCAGAAGAACTTAGGTCTCAGCTCACGCACTCTACAACTCTTTTGTTATACTTAATGCGTATGTGAATTGTGAAGTCTACCAATCCGCATTGGGCATGCGTGGTGGACTAATGCCCATACACCTTCCCTGAGGGTAGACCTGTGCCCTGCATTGGGAAGTTTATAGGCTGTTGATGATTTTTTTGTACTACCAAACCGACATAGATAGATAAAGTAGAAACAACCATGCTCGGATCATATCAGTTGAAGGTCAAACATAATTGATATAAAGTTTCGCAAAATCCACGTAGTTGCTTTAATTAAATTCTGTCATCGGCTCAGCTGTTGCGGATAACGTCAGCGTTTGATTATAGACTTTAGAAACATAGCTTTAGAGGCTTGTTTTGTTATTTTGGGGTAGTGGCAGGCTCAGAATGGATATAAGGTTCAGAAATCAGAAGTGCTAATCAACTATCGTTGCCGTCCGTACTACTAACATACATACATATAAACATACTAAATTAGTCATAACAAACTTCCGTTCGCCCTGCTTAACCAACCTTGTACTATAACATTTGTTTGGCTTTTGTTTTATTTTAATTAACTTCTCCTAACTTAATGAGTACTGTTCACGCTAATATTAAATCATATTTTGCTTATTTATACAGGGAGTACAAACTTAAATGCATTACATATTGAAGGCACACCCTTCCATGCATACGCTTAAATTGAAATCACGAAAAAAAATCTTCTATTCCATACAATTTGGGTCGAGTATTTGAATAGTCATTAAGAGAAGTTTATACCGAGAGCGCAAATGCGCGCTGCATACAAACGAAGTCTGGTGATATTTTCAATACTATCCATTTAAAGTCAATTTAATTTTTCAGAAAAAATCTTGAAACTAATCTCTATATCTGTATAAAGTCAGATATTCGTTAAAATATACAGTTTTAATGCTAGGATTAATTTAAGATTTGTATGGAAATCTTTGACACACTATAACTGTAAAACTATATATTTTAACGAAAATCTGACTTCATACAAACATAAAGATTAGTTTCTAGATTCTTTCTGAAAATATTCATTGACTTTAATTTGTTAGTATTGGAAATACCACCAGACTACGTTTGTATGGAGCGCGCTCCGAATCATTGAAACCACTAACAATCATTTATTTTAAAATGTGTTTTGTGACAGGTGCATCTTTAACATACAGGTTCATTCTCAATAGTACGCTGTTTTAAAAGGGGATGATCGTCTGATCATCCCCACCATCAACCATCAAACTGATCAACTTTCTCAATCGGACCAACGTCAAAATCGTACGTCTGCGTGTTGGATATTAATAAGAGATTGGTAGTGGCAGCTGAGGCAGGGTGTCTAACTACCTCGAGAGGAACTGTGGTCGTGAATATATGTATATGACCGATTTTAGAAGCAAGCCATGTTACAATGTTTGTCCTGATAAGTGCTAGGTTCCGTTGATCCGCTTATCGCTTGTTACTCGCCTTTTGTTCTGGCCTTTAATGCCAGTTTGCAAAGTGTTATGGCTTTTAATGTTATTGTTATAGAGTTGGTATTTCAAGATCGTTTATGTTACACGTGACTGGGGTACAGTCAAACAAACGCGTTTCTTGGCATGTCGTATTTGTTATGTGTTAACCGACGCGAAAAAGGGAGGTTCTGTTTGACATGTGTATGTTATTTATGTTTGCGACTTCCTCCTAGAATACCAATTTTTATTTCTCATCATCACCTAGCTCGGCGGTGAAGAAAAACATCGCGAGGAAACCGGCATTCTCGAGAATGAAAAAAAATCACAAGTTCGGAAGTATGCTGTGTGTATAATGTGTAAGAAATATGAGTGAACACAATAGACCAGCCAGGTAGATACTTATTACAGGCCACCAATACAAAGGTCATTGCAATAGCCCACCTCTATTTTTTTTACTAGCCCACTTCATCCCACTGCTGGGCACAGGCTTTCATCCTCCAACCATCTCTGTCCTGGGCCTGCTCTGGCCACGCGTCATCGAAAGCATCCAGATCGTCCCACAACCTCTTCCTAGGACAACCTGGACACCGACGACCGTTTTCGGGGATCCAGGGCGTTACCATTCTCGCCCACCTTTCCTGGTGCATTCGACAGACATGGCCGGGCCAATCCCATTCGAATCGGCTATTCGAATTCGAATAGCCGAATAGCCTCCTCAAAATAAAAAAAATTATTTACATGCTCTTGGTAGGCATTCGGCAAACATTATAGTTCAACGAATTCTTCCTCACCGCTCGATTCATTAGTCTCTAAAACATACATTCTCTTAACTCTGTCACAAAACAACATTATAATAAAAAAAACATATTCGCACGTTTTAGAAAGTGAAAGGAGAATTTCGCGATCCGTACCTTTGACCTACCATCTGGAGCAGTGTTATGAAACGTTGAATGTTACTTATAATATAAAGAAGAAAACAGATATAGTTTAACATATGGCACCTTTTATGGCAATACGTGATACCAACTGCTCTCAAACAGTGAAGGGAAACATCGTGAGGAAATCTGATGCGTACGTATGTGAAGCCTATACCAATCCGCATTGGGCACGCGTTAATTCCCATACACCCTCCTTGAGGGAAGGTCTGTGCCCTGCAGTGTGCAGTTATAGGCTGATGATGACCTTACCTTATAAAAAGCTCGTAGGTTTTAAAATACTCTGACAGCAAAGGAATACTGAAAAGTCGAAATACATCAGATAAAAAAGAGTGTTTAGTCTTTACAAGAAAATTGAAGATAATTTTTTTTATTTTATGTTTTTCAGTCTTAAATTTTGTGATGAGCCACTGAGCGGTAAAAGGCCTCTTAACTAGAACTTTTATTATTAATTATTAAGGTTATTATAGCTACTAATGTTAAAGCCAAGATAATTGTCAAATCGCCTTTGGCACAACAAAATATAGCCCCGTCATTTTACGGTTTGAGCCGGGACTAATCAATAATTAATATTTTTTTTTGGTATAATATTGAAGAGCCAATTTGAGCCTAGAAATGTACCAAAATTAAAAACATATCACGTCAGCAACAGCCCCAAATTTTAAATTTAGCGTTTATCTCGTCCTAAAAAACCTGATGGTAAATTTTTTTTGCACATATTTAAGGCTTTACCATGGTGTTAATATTTTTGTCTACTTAGAAGGTTTTGAAAAATACATTCGTATTTTCTTATAAATATCTCATTTTTAAATTTCAATGCCTATTTTATTGCTCAAAAATAATTTATATTGTTAAATCTAATTCAAATGAGTGCATTGGTATTAATATTATTAATTTAAAAGTCTTCTGGGACACACAATTTTGATTTCTATGTTGCGTAGCGATTTTTTTCAATATGTTTTAAGATAGTCTTTTTGTCACGAAATCGGTTACAGTTTGAAAGTCCAATTAATAATTACTACCTACCCCGCTTTACAAAACTCTGTAAAATTACTGGGTTAATAGTCGGTAGCCTTCCCCCAGGACATGAACTGCCCAGGCCAATTTGGAGGTCTTTAAACAGGCTCCGAACTCAAGTCGGCCGGAGTAAGGAGAACCTGTCCAAATGGGGTTTTATCGATGGATCAGACCTGAGGTGTGAGTGTGGTATTGCCCCTCAGACTATGGCCCATCTCATATCTTGCCCTTCCTGCCCGCAAACTTGCACGCGAATGGAGCTTATGGACGCTGCTGGTAGTGGTATCCGCGTGGCAAAATACTGGGCTGGAAAAATATAAAATGACATGCCATCGACTCGATAGAAGAAGAATAGTCGGTGTTATAATGTTATAAATGAAACTAAATAATTCAGTGATTTCTTTTACTACTATTCCAAATAACCCAAAACATAGAAACTAACTATAAATTAACAATTCTAGTTACAAACCTGTCTCATTTACATCGGAGTTGTACTTAGTCTAGTTAGCTATTCCATTTACCTTTGTGCGCCCCGACACGAGGGATTTCGTCTAGAGAGAGATACTAGGAAATTACTATACATTTTAATTTGTAAGTTCATTAATTCCATCAGCCCGATAGCACTTGAGTAAATACACCACAGCTTCAAACGCGCTACGATAAGTAAGTAGGTACACCTACACCGTGCTTATCTCACCTATGTAATTTTTGGCAAAATTGAGCCACATATATATTTTGGGAACCCTTCTGACGACCTCTGGATCATGGATCGGATGAAGGATCATATTAGAGCTCGTCACAAGGATTCCGGAAACATATTTTACAACTCAAACCCGCCTAAAAATCATAGCAGTCATAGCATCCTGCAGTCTTCAAAGAGAATGTAATGTAACTCACTACGTTATTAGAGTCAGGACTTCCATACTAAAAACTGGTCGTGACTCTCGTGACCGATATCCAGAATGTTTGAGACGCGTGCTACCGTTCAAAGGAATTTAATGGCATCAGTGCACGTTTCATATAACATTTTTTTGTTAGAGAGTTTCGCGAGCCTGGCAGTCTTCATAACACCGGCCGGAAGTATTACAAGGCGTGGCAGTGTGCGTAACCTTTTACTGACTAGTTCACCTACACGCCCGCCGCCCGTGGACATAAAGGCTTGGCCAGTGGATACTATTTTGAGAGCGCGTTACGTGATAATTTTATACGCTTATAAGCTTTGACTCTGTGGGGAATTTACTCATGTGCCTATTAGCTCAGTCACCTGCTGACACCTGCGACGTATCTCGCGATTTCTTTATGGTCGACTCCATAACACTCCCAATATACTGTTTTTCCGACTTTGGGAGTGAGAGAGTCATTTGTATGCCACTAAATTTAAATCAAAAAACGAATTTTTATTTAAAAAGACAATAGTGAAAGTTTTTCAGTTTGATGGTCGGAAATACCGCTATATATTTAATGTAATGCATTTAAATTGACACCCTGTAAAACAATTTCTGTTTATGTGTATCTCACGACTTATATTGCAAAAAAATTCGTACATTGATCAGAAAAATAAAACTGAAATCAATCATATAAGCTGTAACAAATACCCTTGTTATGTTTTAGGGGTGGTTTAGACACTTGAGACAACTTTCATTATGTAGCTAACATAGAAAAACAATTTTTAAAAAATTTGTTGCACCCTGTACACTTACCCTCAAATACAGAAGAAGGCTGACCTTTAACAGTAACTTTAACTGACATTAATCAACTTAAAGAAACCTTTCCTTTTTTAATTACGTCAATGATAACACATTTACCTACGGTATAAGTATAAAATAAACATGTTAAACATAACAATAACATCCAATGTAATGCCGTGATGGTAAAGTGGGGTAGAAGTGCCAAAATTTCCTTAGCTTTTTAACCGACTTCAAAAAAGGAGGAGGTTTCTCAATTCGACCGTATATATATATATATACATATTTTTTTTACGTATGTTCGCGGATAACTTCGTCATTTATGAACCGATTTCGATGATTCTTTTTTTGTTGGAAAAAAGATATCCCAAGGGTGGTACCATGATAAGGAAGGGAACCTTTGAAAATCGTAGTGCCGGCTAGTGCGTTTGTTAATTTAAAGCACTACTATTAAATTGAACTAATTAATTCACTACTGAAAATTGTGAATTAAACTAAATTTCAACAAAAAATTAAAACCGCCTTCATTAATTTGTTTTATAGAAGTCGGTGTCAAGCCAAGCTAAAAAACTAATGCAAGCCCTGTCGCGAATCGTACCGGCTTGACAGCGACTTCGATAAAATAAATTAATGTTCTTATGATGCGAACGAAAAAGTCATCGGCTGCAATATTATTTTTTAACTTTTTAGTTTTTTTGAAGGCGGTTTTAATTTTTTGTTAAAATTTTGTTACTGATTATATCTTTACCTACCTATTTCTTTACCACCCTGAAAGCGATTGCGGTCGTGACATAAAAAAATTAATACTATACCTAGGTGTATGTAAAACCATTAATCCAGAATCCAAAACTGAAGGATATTGGGGGAGACCTTTTCCCAACAGTGGGACGAAATAGGTTAAAAAAGTATGTATCTACATAAAGTTTTAGAGGTTGTATAAAAAGACCAGAGAATGAAAGACTAAAAACATTTAGTGCTGCGTTTCAAAAATGTAGGTACCTACTGCTGTATCAATGTCTATTAGTTATCGATTAGGTAAGTACATACATACAAACAGTTTTCAAGCATTGCTATCATTACTCGTCCTTGAATGTATAAGTGTCAATATAAATTTTTTATTTTTTTATTTTTGAAAATCATTTTCTTATTTATTACTAGCGTTAACCCGCGACTTCGTCCGCACAAATTATAGACCAGATTTTAAGTCAGATCATAAGCTATCGAACAAAACATTTTTTCATCAAAATCGGTTCAGTAGTTTTTGCGTGATGCTCGTTCAAACAAACAAACTTCTTTTTTTAAATTTACAGTTTTATAATAGTACTAGCGTTAACCCGCGACTTTGTCCGCACAAATTATAAACTTTTTTTGATATCAAACAAAAAAAGTTTCATCGAAATCGGTTCAGTAGTTTTTGCGCGATGCTCGTTCAAACAAACAAACAAACAGACAAAAAATCCAAAAATTAGTGATATGGAATCAGGGATACCTAAAAACCATATGGTAACTTTTTTTTTGTTAATATCTTCAATGTACGGACAAACTTCCTGTTACAGTTTTATAATAGTTTAGATAGATAGATTTACAAACGGCGACAGATCATCCTACCCATTATTGAACTCTAAGTTCATGGACGTAGAGTTCAAATATTGGTAGGTTAATCTGTCGCCGAGTGTACATATTAAAAATATAGCTGGAACATACACATATACCAAACATCGGTTTACCACATTTTCCTCATCACAACTCGTCAATTACCTATTCCTGACAATGAAACCCGGTAAATTATCATTAAAATGACTTACAAGTGAAAACATTGTTCTCAAAATTTTTACCATATTCTCAAAAAACCGGTAAAACAAAACCGGTAACTTCGCCCTTACCCAACACTGGCATACTTGCCCTACTCGCGTGGCAACCACACTACGACGCATTACGTCATTCAAGCATTCACCCGACCTAACGACTAAACCAGCTGATTATCGGCAAGGAATTCCACACTATTCCAAGCGTTTTTTTCCCATGTCGAAATGTCAAAAAGGACGTGACTGGAGATAGCAAAAAGCGATAAATAAACCGTATTTGCGATGTATCCGAATGGTTTAAAAAAACATAAATATGGTTTTGAATTTCGAACCGCAAAGTCCACTCACCTCAGACAGCATCGATCGATAGTACACGTGTTGACTACCGCACCTCAGATGCCGGCTCAAGAACGAAAACCAACAGAAATAATGAAACCAAACCACTCAAAAAACTAGGTTTATAACAACAACACCTTAGTACATATCGAAACGTCACTGAACAAAGGATTCCACTATACGTTATTGCGTATCCACACAATTTTCCAACCACCCGGCGTTTTCCCGGCGAAAATAAAGGAACAAAAACAAAAATAAAACGAAAAAACAAAAGCGTTTAACGCGTTGGTAGTGTTCCCGCGCTATTTGATCTATTTGCTGACGTTTATAATGAAGAAACACAGGTATAAGGTTGATATTTGGGTATATTTGCAGCGTATTTTGTCGTTTAAACCACTGTTTAAAAGCGGTACGACGCAAAACGTTCGCCTCGATGGCGCGGCCAATACTGAGTCGAAGTGGGCAAAAAAAACAGGCTAAGCGACTCAGAAGCGTTGGTAGGACGGCTGGAGGAAAAGCGCAACTGGAAAACTGCCTTCGTCTCTCTCGTACTCACAGACCAACAGAATAGTTTTCCTTTTTTCTCTCAGTAACATAGAATGCTGTGGAGTTTGGTAGTGCTATACTGAGTCACCGTGGTGTCTACAGACATAGCTACAGCACTCTAGACTGTTTTCTGATAAGCGGCTGTTTAATAAACAAAACAAGCCGATCCTAATAAATCAAACATACCTACCAGTTGGTTTAACTTTTGTATGTCATAGTTTTTTGTTATTGTATGCTCTTGCATTCGACCCAGATAATTTAGTTATTGATAAGAAACATTCATCGTAATTCATTGATGAATGAGGATGCCATTCAAAGAATCTGCTTTGACTTAGGCACAGTATAAGAAAGAGTATCTATTACTACATACTATTAATAACGAAACTCAACTATGATATGCACTTAAATAACGTCAAACGCATAGTAAAATGACATCTTAAGAGTTCGCCAGGGCATTTGAGTTTCGTTTATCAATACAGGCCTTAAAAACTGTCGTAGATTTGTCAGATTTAGAGCGGGTTTCTTGCAAGTAACCTAAGTACCAACAATTATTACAGATGAGTCGTCTTCTTTCGCACTAATGATGAACTTTGTCAAATGATTAAAGCGCAAATTGGCATTTTTTTTGCTTTCTTAGGACGACTTCTTCAAACATAATCCGGAGCAAACTGAATTAACAATGTCATCTTTTCCCTCGTTTCAGAAGGTGAAAATTCGCGCTTCTGCAATTTACCTTTCTCAGTCAGTCCTCAGAAAGTTAGGGAGGGACCACTAACAAACCTCCTTCCAAAGGTGCAGTGGTAGCCAATTTTTCAAAATGTGTTGGGTTTCTGTAAGGAACGACATTTCATTGAGGTATAAGAAACCCAATCATTTAGCCTCATTTGCAAATATGTAAGCGATTTTATAAATGCAATGGGAATAATAAAGTTCGGCTATTTTCCCTTCATCAACATCATCGCATTTACGAGTTACGCTCTTGTCGGTAAAGTATTCGCCAATCCTGTCTCTTTTCCGCAAGTGCTTTGAGTTTTTCATAACGACACGACATCAACCTGGTTAGATGACTCTGCCTAGGTCTTCGTCCTTCCTTCCTTTAGTCTTCATCTTCCTTGTTTTTTCTTAGACGTTATAAATTCCGGACGAAGGAATAAGCTACAGGTGTCAATGCCAATATACCAAAGAAATATCGCCTTTGAAATCCCAACAACAATACAAAAGAATTTCCCTTCTAAATCCTTACAGAGAATGAATTGTTTTAAAATTGCATGTAATTGTAAAATAGTAGATAATTTGCCTGTGGTAACTGAAGTCCTTGTGTTGTACTAATTCGTCATAAGAAGGCTCACGAATCAAATCATTATCATATTTACTACCTGGGATTTAGAGTCTAGACAGGGAAAATCTTAATGTAAAATGATTAAACCACTCACTGGCCTTAGTTGTAGACTGAGATATAGGGTCATAAAATTTGGTATTTTATAATAAATATATATTTCGTATCTTAGTGTTATAAATACCAATGAATACGTCGTCGTTTACGTACATGTACACACGGCGACACATCAAGCTATACAAAACCCACATAAGCTGGCCGCGCGTGGTTATACGTTGCTCAACCTATGCGCCGCCAGTTTTTTTTGGTTTTGTATAGCTTGATGTGTCGCCGTGTGTACTGTATGTAAATACACTTTTTTAATGTCAACAAGTCACTGAGCTTATTTTGCAATAGATTTATACAATATTTCAATGTATAAACTATAAAAGTTTTGCCAAAAGTTTGCCGTTTGCAAAACCAAAACATATGTTTTAGAGGTAGGTAATAGTAGATTAAATACCGAGGGCAGGAAAGTAAGAAAGGTCTCAGTTCTCAAAGCCGAGGTCAACAAACATGTTATCTGAGGCTTTCTTATTTACTGCCCGAGGTTAGTACGCACGGCGACACATCAAGCCACACAAAACCAATATAAGCTGGTATCGGTTGCCCGATTCTGCCAAGCTACTATTTAGCGACTTTGTTCAGAATTTGAAGTCGACACGATAAGTAGAAGAAGAAGCTGGTTGCGAGACGTTATACGTTACTCGTCCTACGCGCGGCCAGCTTATTCTGGTTTTGTACAGACTGATGTGTCGCCGCGTGTACACTATTTTTCTCCTCGACGGAGGCGGAAAGAGGCAACTTCGTTTAGCGCAGCGGGACGAAAGTTGACGCTTTCCGCCCGGAGGGGTGAAAATTACAGTAATAACCTAACCTAATTTATATAAAAGCTACTTAATTATGCTTATAATTTTGTAGTTGTCGTACTGTAGCTATTGGTTGACTGAATAGGTAAAAAATGTAAGTGTATCTAAAAAGTCTACGTCGTATCGTTCCTTGTTAAGATTCAGTGTGAACTCATTTCTCGGGACGAAAAATGCTTCTGATTCTACGACAAAATTCCCATCCAAATCCAGTTTTCTTGAGAAAAATAGAATAATAAGTAGAATTATAATTTCTTCTATAATAGAAATAATACATTTTGTGGCACTGTATCTTAGTCTATCAGCTCACGTTTTCTTATCTTAACTAAGGTCTCTGTGCAAAACCCAAACAATTTAGAACGTCTAAAGCTTGATGGAATTTGTAAGTGGGACGTTAATTTTAAAGACTTGGTTTCAAGTTTATTTTCTAGATTATTCTATCATTATTAAGGCTCTTAACCGATTACAAATATACATAGAGGTTTAGGTAGATATTTTTGATTTTGTTGCTGCACGGTAATACCTTCTTTACAAACGAAATAGATTAATCACGTTTAGTGAAAAGCTTTTTGTTTGTAGAATCTTTTTGTTAATTTTTGTTGTGTAAATTAATATAAACATTAATGTGCATGTTGAAAAATTTTAGAGACTGCTTTGATGTGCGAATTGCGATCTGAGTGGTTTAAAAAAATTTTCGGCTTAGAAATCTTGCTCGCTTGAAGTTTTTAATAATTATGAAACTGACTATAAAAATGTAATCCAAAATTCTTTGACATGCATGTCTAATTCTAATTTAATTTGTTCAAAATTTTATAATTTTTTTATTAATTTAATGATTTACCGCTCGAAATATTAATCTTATAAATAATGTAATTTAAATTATCAAACCACCACAAAACCACTACCAACTGGTCCCCAGCAAAAGGAAATCGGCGTCGAGGCAGACCAAGAAAAAGGTGGCGAGACGAAATAGATAGCTTCCTAAAGAACTGGCCTAACGAAGCGCAAAACCGGGACGCATGGAGAGATCGGAGGGAGGCCTTTGCCCAACAATGGGACAGCGACGGCTGATATAATAATAATAAATTATCAAATGACTAAAACATACATGTGTAGTGTTTATACTGTTAGTGTAAGTTGTTGAATAAATAAATTGAATTGATTGAATTGCAATTTTTTCAGTTTTTAATTAGGTACTTTCTTTGTGTCCATGTACAGTCTTGCGATCTGACAATAGCAGTTGTTTTTAGCTTTAGTGAAATTTTGATACCGGTTTTTTATAAAAATATTACCGGTTTTTTTATGGAAACCAGTCTCATAAAAAAATCAACAGGAAAAAAATATTCGAGGCGATTCCAGTATATGCAGTTTGGGTAGATTAAACAGATCGCGCCGTGTAAAAACACTTTCCTTATACAGGGTGTTAGGGCACGAAATCTGACAACATACAAGCTTAAACATTAGTTTCTAGATTGTTTCTGAAAAATTTCATTGACTTTGATTGGTTAGTATTGAAAATATAACCAAACATCGTTTGTATGGAGCGAGCAGCAAAAACTATCCTCTTAATAGCAAATCTTGATACTTGTGCAGTTGCTCAGAATTTATGTATAGGCGCTAAAATGATATTAAACTCATTAAAATCGTTACTCTTCCAAACAGATTTGTTGGAATTACTCGTTTATGTAAGTAAATGTTTGAACATCAATAGCCTGTCAACTTCATAATTTACATCATAGATGTAACAATTCACCAGAAACCTTATTATATCTTAGTCGCCTCTTACTATAGGCTTTTGAAGCACACAAGTAGACACTTGGTAGACACTTTTTTTGTTGGTAGACACACTTTAAAGACACTTGGTCCATACAAAGTACACTTGTCTGTCATCTTGGTACGTATTTGAAGTATACCTGTCAATTGTTTTGACTTATTTTTCTGGTTTTAAAATGGTCGCGTTATGCCAATTCCTTAATTTTACTTTCTTTCATCTAAGACTATACAATGTACCAATTGTAGATAATCAATACCTAACTTTAAACAGAGATAGTCTAGATTTTGTTGATAATACAGTGTTTTTAGGAATAACAATTGACAGATAACAATTGACTCTAGGCTGCAATGGGGCTCCCAGATTGAAACTCTGGCTGGTAGGCTTATAAGCTGTGCAGCATTTGTAGTCAGAAAAATTACACAACTAACTGATATTGAAACTTCCAGACTGCCAGAGTATATTTCAGTTACTTTCATAGTGTCATGTCATGTCCAATGGTATTTTATTGTGGGGTCGTGCTGCAGACATTGAGACGGTCTTTATCCTAGAGAAACGGGAAATTTGAGCTATACATCTGCGTTGTCGTGATTCACTTCGCGATCTTTTTAATGAAATTAATATTTTAACAGTTTATGGACAGTTTGTATATGAAAACATTTTATATGTAAGAAAAAATTTGTCTACATTTCCAAAAAAATTTCTTCCACTTTTTCCAAAAAGATTTCTATATAATTATAACACTCGAAACTACAGTAGGATGTATTTATTGAAAATTACGTCAATGTACACAGTATCCTAAAACTAACTACTACTAAAAGAACAAACAAAGCAACCAAACCCCACAACTGTCTAGTCCAATAGCCCGGGTCGAGCCAAACGTACCCATTATGCTCGAAGCATTGCCACGTTGGATGGCCAATGAGATACGTTGGACGAAAAAAGACCCGAAGCGGGCGTCCAAGCCCCTCTCTCTCAGCCTGCGGCCCAAGTCCCTGGCAAACACTTTGGCTTCGGCAGCCCAAGGACCCGCCGTTTCTACCGCAAGAGGCACAAACAGATATGAACCTTCTAGATCATCGTATTTTGTGTGCTTTTTCTGCGCCGCGGTTTTTGCCGCTGATCCAGTCACTCTCATGGTGCCCGGCAAGTGGGATGGTGCAAACGTGAAATAAAAATAAACTGATATCTCCACATTTTCAGTTTTGTAGGGTCAACACGTCTTTTATGAGTCAATGTATACGGCGGCGTTGTTGTAATAAAATCCCCGAGACAATTTTGAATTTTTCCGAAAATTTCTCTGTAAAAAAGCATATTATAAACTGGATGATTATTTAAATGATCAAAATGCTTAGGTCTGACTTCGCTTACTTATAGTTTAAGGTAGTAGTCAAGTAGTATCAATTATTTAATTAAATGGACTATGTATTATTCTGTTATAATTATAACCTTAGCGATTAAGAATTTATAATTGTAATTTGATTGTAATAGTTAATAAGTCGTGTTATGTTGTAGAGTTTCTGACCGCATCTTTTCTACAGCGATAACACGTTCCGACGCGGTGGTAGCTTCAAAAAAAGATTGTGTTCTTCAAGCTCCTATATTGAATAAATTATGTTGACTTTGACTTTGAATATAGGTACCCACTAGAAGAAATTATATGGTTCATTGTATACCGGAACCATGTTGACAATTTAGATACCAAATGACTAATGAAACCGTAATCAAAGCAGAGCTAATAACGTTTCATAACAAACAGGTCGCGGTGTGAGATCGAAAACTGCGGTCGGATGGCAAATTGTGCTGAGATGGGACGTACTCAGGGTAGAATGGGACTGTGTGTTACCTGATTTGCACAAGTTTGATTAGATCATGGTATCGATTTGAATATACAGTCTTAATAAACAAAATAAACTACCCAAGGGTACAGGTTAACTCATCATCATCATGGACCTTATTTCATCTAAGTAGATGTTTCAAACAGCATCTCATCAGCTGTATAAGCCAGTTCGGGAATGACAAGGCCTGCTGCATTTGCGGGACTCGTCCTGTGTGTTAGCTGGTGCAGGAGCTCGTTCCTGTGTCTTTTGGCACGCTTTACGGCCAGAGATTCGAACCAGACTCCCTAGTGGGTTGTTCGACCGTCACCTAAAACCTACCTCCACTCATCCCTATCACTTGCAAGGCATTCCCACTTTGAGTGGTAAATTTTAAAGGATACCATTTCATGCTTAGCACAGTCCTTAAACGTAACATGGGTCTTCCGTCATTTCGTTTAGCAGATCAACTAGTAAAGGGAAAATTATGATTATTATGCCACTCACATTAATTGGACCTCCCAAATCGTTATAAAGCAATTTAATCCCTGTTGCGAGTTAATAAAGTGTCTCCATAACTTATAGTCAGTAGTGCCTCCGTGGTCTAATCGTTAAGAGGCTCTCGACACGGAGGTCGTGGGTTCGATTTCCACGGGGGACACCGAGTGAAATGTCACTTTGTGCGTTTTTCCCCAGATAGTTAGGACATTGCAGGTTGAATCGCCTGATTGTCTGAAAAGAGAAATGATTCCGTGCTTCGGATGGCATGTTAAGCCGTTGGTCCCGGCTACTATCTCTGATGGTAGTAGACGTTACATAAAAACCACGTCAGAGGCCTTAAGGCGGTCTGAAAAAACTCTGACACCAGGGCTCTCTCCACACGATAAGAAAGAAGAAGTCAATAGTATACAACACTCTGGAGTCTAA